>JAWZYU010000030.1:20532400-25532400 GCA_038380435.1 Ryuthela nishihirai
GAAGATGAGATAATGCAGCACAATGTTTTTTCTATATTGTAAATAATAAAAGTAAATATCCCCTCAAGTAGCTGCTTGCCACAGAGGTCTGACAGGAGCATGTCAGTTTATATGTCATAGTACAAGGTCTCTGAGGATGGCAGGACCTCAGCAGAAAAACACAAACATCCATACCTTATCCAGAGCTCAAAACCAGGTCCCTTTGATCAGTAGCCAAGGACGCTAATCACTTGGCCACTGGGACGGCCGTAAATGATTATTTAGAGTAAAATATGTTACAGAATGTAAGTTCTCAGTCAGTGGCTGAGACCAAACACTGTCCACTAATGTGGGAAAAGAAAGGCAAATTTGCCATTTAATTGTTTCTGAGCATTTCAATTTTGGGAATATCTTTATAAGGTGCATAATTTCTCATGAGGACCCATTCCTGCTATATATTATATTTACTAGCAAAGCACATTTTACAGATTATGCCTTCCTCTTTCTGTGAATAACTGAACAAAGAAAGATGTGTTGGCTATGGATTTTTTTTTATCCCTTAAATTCTGTATTCTTATCTACTTTTAGTATTGAGTATACCTATATTTCAACATCATGGCCATTAGAAACAGATATATTTCTTTAAGTCATATAGTCTCAATAGTATTGTTACAGCTATGCTCTTGTTCCATTACAGAATTATAACTCTCATTTTTCCTTTTGTTTGCTTAAATTACATTTACATTATAAGAAGTAAATATTGGGTTTAGTTGTCATTCAGCTGTCTGACTGTCAAAGTTCATACATACATACAAATCCTCATGCAGCCATGGGGCTGTGAAGGTCCAACCAGACTGTGTAAATTTCCTCTCCAGTCATGTCTGTTCTGAGCTACTGTTGCTGCATTTGGCCACTCTAGGCCAATTCTAACAAGGTCCTATTTGACATTGCCCATCGGTTACTTGGTCTCCCCCTTTTTCTGAAATCCTTAGGCACACTGTTCATAATCCTGCTAGCCAATCTGCAGCTATGCATACAGGTAACATACACAAACCAACGCAGTCTCTCTCTGCACAACATGCTGCTCAAAGGAGGTTAATGACTCCTTCTTCTAACCTCATCATTACTTACAAAGTCAAACCACCTAATGCCCAAGACACTGCGTAAGCATCTAGAATCAAAGGCATCAAGTTTCTTGTTATCCTGCTTACAAAAGGTCCATGTTTCACTACCATAACTAACCTTAGAAAGAACCAAACTATTATACAGCCTAATCTTAGTCTTTAGGTGTATACGCCTATTTTTCCACACTCTCCATAGATTCTTAAAAGTCCCAGCGGCAATCCCTATTCTTCTATTCATCTCATACCGCACATCACCAGTATCTGTTATATAACTCCCAAGATAATTAAACTCAGACTGCTCAAGAGTGCAGCCATTCAAAGCAACTGAATCACCAACTGCGTGAACAATTTTTACCACTTTAGTTTTTTCTCTATTTATCACCAAATCTACTCTATTACCAGTCTCATCAACAGTCCTAATGAAAGAATTCATCTCATCAACATCATTAGCCAACAAGGCCGAAACATCTGCATAATCTAAATCAGAAATTTTGAAATTTCGCGACCATTTATGGCCAAAATCTTTCCCTTGCAAAAATTTTGCATTACATAATCAATAACCAAAGAAAACGAGACAAAATACACCGTTGTCTAACTCCACTAGCAATGCTAAACCAATCGCTGCAAGACGTACCAACTCTCACATACAATTCATTGTTATTATAGAGAGCTTTCCTTACACTAATTAACTTATCAGGTATTCCATATGATCTAACAATTAGACACAAATTATGTCGATCAACAGAATCAAAAGCCTTTTTGAAATCTATAAAGCTAGCAACCACAGGTATCTGAAACTCTAAACATTTCTCAACAATCTGCCTAAGTGAAAATATTTGATCAATATATCCCTGTACCACTTCTGAATATCCACACTGTTCATCAAACAGTTGTCCATCAACCAAATTCTTAATTCTATTAAGTATAATCATGCAAAGAACTTTACCAGGAACAGAAAGTAAACTAATTCCCCTATAATTATCACAAGAAATGCGATCACATTTTTTAAAAATTGAGACAATAATATCTGTAGTAAAATTCTTAGGAACCACATTTTTATCATAAAAAAATATTCAAACTTTCAGTGAGCCATGTGACAACGCAAATGTTTCCAGCTCCAAGCAGTTCAGTCCCTTGGGGATTTATGCAGTTTTAATTTAGAGATAGCCAAAGCGACTTCGGAAGGTGATTATAGCCATCATTAAAGTCAGTAGTGCATCTATCCTCATTGCAAACAATGGGAGTAGAAATAATCACATTATTTAGAACATCTCTGAAATGCTCAGACCACCTAGCCATCAAAGAATCCTCACCTTCAACCACCTTAACATGTTTATTCCCCAATCCCTGTGTATTTGTCTGTTTCTTCCCACATAAAACATTAACATTCTGGTACAACCCCCTGCTGTTGTGCTAATTGCTTTCTCTGCTTTGTCAGTCAAACTATCAAGCCAAGGAATCTTATCAGCTGGTAACTGATCCTTTACACGTTTATTAAGCTCATTGTGATGCCTTCTGTTAGGACTAGCAGAATGTTGATTCATATTAATCCTACATTTCCTTCACATTATTTTTCTTTCACAAATAAGTTCCATAGTCTTTTCACTCGTATAATTTTGTTTCCTCTGTTACCTTTTACCCAAAAGAGTACAGTTGGTTTCAAGAAAAGCCTGTTTAAACTGATTCCATTCTTTCTCAACTTCTTTGCTAAGCAAACCACGATTGTCATAATGACTAAGTAGGCTATAATAGTATGCTTTGGATATATCCTGATCTTTTCAGACCTTCAGTGTGAAAAGTAATTCTTTCAACTATAGCACAACATTTCAAAAGCTTCAGTTGCAAGATATATTTGACCATTACATTTCGGCTTCACTGTATAATCTGGTAATCTTAATTGAAATATCCCATTTGCTGTTAAAAAATAATCTATCATATTCCTGTGCAACCCATCAAGTGAAATCCATGTATATTTATAAATGTCCCAGTGTTTGTAGTATGTGTTAGTTATTCGCAAACCATTAAGTTTACTTACCTGTAGAAGACGTTCTCCATTACAATTAGAACTACCAATGCCAAAGGGATCTAAACTCTTTCCCAAAGGTTAGAGTCAGTACTAACTTGAGCACTGAAATCACCAAGCACATCTCCTTTCTGCACTGAATTCAAAATATCCTGAAACTGACTGTAAAGGGTATCCTTCTTCTCACTCGAACCCCCTGTGGGAGCATAACAACAGGTGACATTCAAGTCTAATTTTTGTTTTAAATTTTTCTGTAAGAGATCTTTTATTAATGCAGTCATATCTTAGAAGAGTATCACTGGCTTGTCTGCTGAGAAGCAAAGCTACAGCTTGGAGATGCTTTCCACACTCCCTTCCTGAAAATAGAAATTTAACGTTATTTTTAAATATCTCATCTTTACCTGTCCATCTGGTCTCTTGCAAGCCTTGCATATCTAGGTTATAGCGCTGGAATTCCTGCGTGAAGACATCAAAAGAATAATCTCTATGTAATGTCCTCACGTTCCACGTTCCTGCAGAGAGAAAATGATTAGTAGGATTTTTAAACTAGGAAAGGTTTATTAGAAAATGATTAGTAGGATTTTTAAACTAGGAAAGAAACTAGGTTTATTGAGATAGGTAGGACCAACAATATCAAACAGCCCCCTGATCGCTGGCAAGGGGCAAAGATCTTTTCTTCCTCCACTAAAGGATGAAGTCACAGATGCTGGTAGGAACTTCAGGCATCACCTTTTCAAGTGGACTTTTCAAGAGTCATATGACATGCCTGAGACACATTACTCCAATTTAGGATTGGCGATGCCCAACTAGCTAAGTGAGGGTTGAAGTTTTCCCACTGCTAAAGGCTGAAGCCACCCATGCTGGTAGGAACTTCGGGCAGCACCTTTTCAAATGGACCTTTTCAAGAGCCATAGACTTGCCTGAGACACATTACTCCAATTTAGGATTCGCGATGTCCAACTAGCTAAGTGAGAGTTAAGTACCTGTGATGGCCTCTGATCAGGATTATCCACCAGCTAATATAAGTTGACCACATCTCAGCAGGGTTGAAAAAAAGGAAAAAAGTGACCATAGATGACCAGATCAGTAGGGCAACACTGAACTGGCAGCACTCCCCCTTCCGTTCCCTTCCAAAAGAGAATATCTCTTTTGAAAGGTAATAATGGCCTCACCACGAGAAGGTGGGGTCGGACATTAAATGCTAGATTTGGCCGGTTCTGTGCTCCACCACTAAAGATAACTTAATGAAACCTTCCATGAGCTTGGATCTGTTCTTGCATGTAGATGAGTGGGCTTTATTACCAAACACCTCATCAACAATATGAGAACATGTTGTGTAAGCTATACATTTATCAAATGTGATTATATGCCTTATCAATATCTTCTGCTCACTAATTCCACACCTTTGTTATGGGAACTCATGTTCTCACATGCAGAACTCATACACACTATATGATTCATCATTATTCCCACTTGCTATTTTTTGACTCAGTCGCACCATCTTTTTTGTATGATAATTAAAAATTCACTGACCACACTTTGTATTGATAATTAAAAACACACTTGACATTTCTGCTCACCGTTATGAGAATAATAATAATACTGTGCCATAAGTCAGCCATTGTTATTTTTAATGCTTCTCTTATATGTAGGAACAAAAAATGTAATGTCTCAGCTAAATAACAAAAATATTGAACTAATATTTAGCTTCCCTCTTAGCAAAAAGAAAAAACAACACTACGATTGGTTGTGAGGGTGTCTAATAGGAGCATGACTTTAACCTTGTAAAGTGTTGGAAAAGGGTAAATAGACCACTTAGCAATTTTAAGGCCCTATGGCTATGAAAAGCTTTTGAAGCTAATACACAACAGGCTGCACACTGCAGACATGCACCTAGACTGTTCTGGTGCAATTAATGGTTACATTTGTCTCCATGCCTGGAAGGATCTCTATTTAATAGAGATACTTAACAATTTTTATATGATAAGCATATATAGTAGCCTATATTACGGTAACAATATAATAACTATATAACGGTAGCCTATATTACGGTTAGTTCTACGGTAACAATTATAAAATTTTTACCGTAGAACTTTAAAGCTTAAATAATTTGATGTGGAAACTGTAACTTGAAAGAGCAGTGAGAGAGAGAAATAAATTCTAGTAAAACGGTGAATTTCTATATTTGCTTATTGTGCTCTGTAGAGACAAATGCCCAATTACAGAGCTGATATTAGTATACAAAATGAATAGCAGAAACAGAATTATAGAAATGAAAATAAACAGGGAATGAATAATCAGCTATGACACATTAAAATGGTCATATAGAAATTGGATTCAAACAAAACGCTCCTTTATATATTTCTAATCAATAAGATGTAATTGATTAAGGAACACTCAAAAAAAATTATGCTGTTCAGATTATTTAAGGATTGATATATTTGTTATGAAACTACTAGGTTGGGTTGTTTTACCTCTGAGCGGCACTCTTTTGCACACTATGGGCTAAATGGCCAGGTCACATGGACCCCGAAGGCTCAGAGAAGGTTGGGGGAGGGGACCCACTGGAACAGCTGTTGGGAGACAGATGGTAGCCTCCCGTCAAGGCCATCCAGTGTGTTCTTTAACGTGCACAGGGTAGGTCTCTCCCGTACACGGAGCCACGGCTTAACGTCCCATCCGACGGACGGCGGCCTTTCCAAGTATGAAACTACTAGTTAGGAGAGATTGTTCCTACCATGGGATGTTCTTAAAACTCTATCAGTGAACCTATTTTTTAGAATCTCATTCTGGTTTTCCGTAAATTTTGAACACCGGAAGAGCCGTCCCGTGGCCGAGTGGTTAGCACGCTTGGCTACTGATCTAAGGGACCTGGGTTCGAGCCCCGCATTAGGCATGGATGTTGGTGTTGTTTTTCTGCTGAGGTCCTGCCATCCTCTCAGATCTCCTACTATGGTATATAAACTGACAGGCTCCTGTCAGACCTCTGTGGCAAGCAGCTGCTTGAGGGGGTATTTTTTTTGTATAGGAAACGAATTAAAACCCATAACTAGATTTCATAATTGTACTAAACATGTACGTAATTATATTCGTTAAAACCCATTTTAGTATAATTTGATAAGTTAATTTGGAATTTAGTAAATTTATAAAACATTAACAGCTTTTGAACTGTTGACTTAAAATATAAATTCTAATCTCGCCCCCCTCCTATTAAAATTGTAGTTGTCTCGCTGTGTGTACCATCTTTAGTTGGTAACCCAGCACACATGAAACAAAGACTTTTGCTTTGGACTTCGTACTTTTCTCATGCCGTTTCATTTTGTCCATAAGGATCACCTTCTCCAGTTCCACTACACAAGTTATCGCATAGCCTGTCAAACAGATAATTTTACAGCTGCTCTTTGTAGCATAAGAAATTTTGCATTAGTAAATTTAGAGTTTGAACTTCCTGGGGAGGGATTTCATTACCATTTGATAACGCCTTTTTTGTTTACTAATGAAAGCCAAGGTTGTAATTTGGGCAGTACGAATCGAACAAAACAGTGGTGTTTGAGATTGCTGCATTGTCTTTTTTTGATTATAAATTCTGCAATAATATCTGTTTACGAAGGTGGAATTTTTTTCAAATAATATCTGTTTACGAAGGTGGGATTTTTTTCAATAATTTTAAGGATTCTAAATCAAATAATATTGCTTAATATATATCCAAAAATTATGGTATTGATACTTTACATTACTATTTTATGGAGTATTAGTGTAATGAAATAACATTAGTTCGTTAAAAAGAATGTTTTTAACTGATAGTTTTGAAATGGTGTTCGCAGTTGACTATTTGGAGGAGGTGTGTGTCATGCCTTTTTTGGTAATGCGCAGTGTATTGCATATATTAACCGTAGTTTTACTTCTCATAATAGCAGTGGTGGATCTGAGGTGTGTATGTAAGGGGGAATTGGAGTAATCCCTCCATTGCCGTAAAATATCGGGGGACAAAAACCGACAGTCATCTGTGCGAAAAATATAGCGATCGTTGGATACAATCGTCCCAGTACCCCGATACATCCCCTCCCCTAAAGAAATAGCTTAGATGCATCAATGTACAATAGGGGAGTAATCCCCCCTTGCTGTAAAATATTGGGGGAAAAATTGAGTCATCTGTGCGAAAAATGCGGCGATCGTGGTACACACTCGCCCCATTGCCCGATACACCGCCCCCCCCCCCCTCTCTCTCTCTAAAGAAATAGCCCTGTTGCACCAGTGTACAATAGGGTAAGAAACATAAACTGGCCAGAGGTAAAAGCAGAAAAACCATGCACAAATTTATATTTTTAATTTTTTTTACCCAATATTTGTTTACATTTCTTTTGCAAAAACAAATACTTTTTCTGTTTTGTTTAACAATGGATAAACCTTTTGGCGCCATATCATACACGGATAAGGGACAGAGATGAATTCAATAAAATTCATCCCAAAAAAAACTTTCTATGATCCTACAATTTAGTTGCCTACGGGTTTCATGCTCTGAGGATTGTTTTATATCGCATAGCAGGACTTTTCAATCAATAATCGAAATGCAGTCTGAAATTTTCAGAATCATGATGGAATGAAATGAAATCAAATCATGATGGAATGAATCATTTTCATTTCTTGTTTTACATTTACATATGGAGTTGATCATGATTTGTTTCACATTGTGTTTTGTTGCACAATTTTACCAGAAAGATTCATTTTTATCCAAACTATACCACTAGAAGCAGGTTACTAGTATTTGCTTGGCGTATTTTGTGCCGTTATGGCAATATATGTTTTGGGGTTCATATCTCATCCATTTCTGGAACATTACATGTATAAAAAATTCATATATAAAATATTACAATATATGCAATACACATTTTTATATTTAACGTGTAGTTTTCATTTTGTAGAGTTCTGTGATCGGAGTTGGTTTGTTTTTTCCTCTGAGCGACACTTTTCTGTATACAATGGACTAAATGGCTAGGCCACAAGGACTCCAAAACAGGTCGTGGAAGGGGACCCACTGGACAGATCTTCATCAAGAGTATCCAGTGTGGTCAGTAAAGTGCACAAGGTATGCCTCTCTCTTGCACACGGGCCACTATGTGGATCAGATGAATTAAAAATACCATGCATTGCAGAGTTGCAAAAAAAGTTTTTTTAATGATTTTTTTCCTTAGAATCCAATCTTTCGCACTCCACAATTTTAGGCTTCAGCTAAAATTGGACCCGGTAAATTATCACAAAAATGAGAACGAAGCACATGACAACCGCTGGAGACAGAAGAATGAGTCGGAAGATTCGTTGAGACAAATGCGTTTTAGTGGCTCACTCTTGGACTTCTCCAATCAAAATTGTGCTTTTCTTGCTATCAAAGGAACGTAATTTCTCTGCAAATAGAAGGTAGGTTTTTCGTTGTCGAAAACACATTTTAATCGTAGCTTTGCGGTAAGTGTTTTTTTGTTGCTGGCATCGTAAAGCGTTGATTTTCCTTGTCATTTAAATTTCTTGACTTTTTCTCTTTTTTTTTGATACAGTGGCCAACATTTAAATGTTAAACTTTTTTTTTATATGCCAGTATCAGAGATTAATTTCTGAAGTGCAAAGTGCATGAGGCTTCTCAGCATTCATCGCAAAGAGTCCCGAATCTGGGGAAAAAAATAGAGGGGGGCAAATGACTAGATTTTAATTGCAGTGTCCCTTAGTTTTAGAGATCTTCAAATATTTCTCGAAAAATGCCTGAAATATACACAAGATTAATAATTTTTGGTCTCTGTTATTTTTAGTATCATTCTCAAGGGTGGAGAGGTGGCGACTTCTCCCCTGATCCGACCGTAATTGCAATATATTGAATAGAAAGGGGCAAAGAGGGAATAAGTTTTACGGACTGTGATTTTAAAGAAGTATATTTGATTTTGGTTTGAGTGCGTTGCTGTTGAAGTTTTGAATTTTAGATTTTTTGAAAATGGTAGAAGCCAACCCCTATTGGGGCTTGACTTGGTTTCTCATATAAACATATACACAGGACACAGAGCCGGACTTATACATAAGCTAACTAAGCGGGATCCGGAAAAGTGGCCCCTCGCTTCCCCCCCATATTTCGCCCCCGGCACATTTCGCCCCCTGTATATAATGAGTAGGCCACAAAAATGTAAATAATACACCTAATTTTTTGATAATTCTAATTTATTTTGTTTTAATAGAATAAATGCACATTATTATTGTTTGAAACTCGAAGTTGTATGCAATGCCTCTAAGGTAATCAATCACATTACGATTTTGAAAATCTTGGATTATTCTTTTGATTCTAGCAGAAATTGCAGCATACTTCTTGTTTCTTTGATTGCCTGAATTACCGGCAATTAGTTGTGTAATTTCGAAATTGTGCAGCCCTTGTTGTTTCTTTAAAGAATCAACGAATTGGTAAATATTTGGGAGTAAAGTAGCACAAGTTTTCTGAAATCCCCTGTGCCACCCTCCACGCGGTTGTTGATACGTTGCTAATCATTCAGTGTTCGTGTGTAAACATTCCACAATTCGATGGCAAAAATGGGTAATTGCCGGACTCTCCGTTGTCTTCTTCCAATATATGTATCTTCAAAGTAGTTTGCAATCACCATAGCTTCAATGGGGAAGTCATCAGCTTCAACTAATTTTGAAAATTTGTTCGGAAAAGTTAGTTATCGGAAGTTTAGTTCGAGTAATCGAAAGAGTTTAACATTGAATCTCCACTAAAGGGGCTGGGACTTCAATAAAAATTGGAATTATCGAGAGTTGACTGTATTTACATTTTTGTAACCTACTCATTATCTACAGGGGGCGAAATGCGAGGGGCCACTTTTCCGTAAATCGACTAATGGCCGAGTGGTTAGCGCGCTTGGCTACTGATCTACGGGACCTGGGTTCGAGCCCCGGGTAAGGCATGTATGTTCGTGTCGTTTTCTGCTGAGGTCCTGCCATCCTCTCAGACCTTCTACTCTGGCATATAAACTGACAGGCTCCTGTCAGACCTCTGTGGCAAGCAGCTGCTTGAGGGGGTATTTATTTATTTATTTTATTTACAGTTTAGGACCTCACAATTATGAGGGGCCTCAAAAATTAAGTTTGAAATTTATTGTGTCACGATCTATTATGCAAACACTTTTCATCTCAGCTCTACAGTCATTATTGTATACTAATGCTAGTATAACGTTTTCATCGCATCAGTTTCGCATTTATTTTTTAATGTTCCCTTCAATTAGAATAATAATTACAATATATTTCGCCAAACTTGTGTTTCGCCGATGGGTGGGATTCGAACCCACGCCCCTCAGTTACTTGCCAGGTTGAATTCTATGTCAACATAGAATTATATCTGTGTATTTACTATTGATTGATTCATAGATTTCCGAAAATTTTTTGGGGCCCTTAACTTGCTGTAGCTTAGGGCCTCCTAAATTTGTCGTAGCTTAGGGCCTCAGAAGGTCGAAGTCCGGCCTTTACATGACATGTCCGCAGATTTAATAATCAGGTACGGTAACCACTAGACTAGGTATGGGCTAATATGTGAGAAATATTAAATTATTGTGACCCAACCAAGCAGCCATGCGTTTTTTTCAAAAAGAAAAAGTGCCAAAGACGGGCTTCGGCTAAAATTAGACCCTGAAAGATGGTAATATATTTTTTAAAATATTAATAAGATATGAAGTTTCAGTTCTTTGCTTCAGATTGATATATATATACTGTACTTGCGTATACAGACAGTGTATGGCTGTGACACCGAAACAAGCTGCAAAACCTTTTTCTGCACTTGTTAGTAGCTTCACTTAAAAAAAAAAGGTAAAATATTTCTTCATGAGTCACGCGAGTTTTCCATCGGCAGCGGTTTGTCATTCCCTAGTATAGTGGTATCATTAGCTCACTGATCACAGGGCTCCTTATAGAAGTTGCTCTGCAAGATAAGAGAAGATATATTTGGGGTGAAAGATCAGAACAGTCACTTGTCTTTAGGGGATCGTTAGACTGAAAAGATAAAATCTCTGTACTAACAAGTGATTCAGTCAACTCCGTCTTGTTTGGATCTGGGAAATACAGATATGTTGGTCTCTTATCGCACTGAAAGTGTTGGCAGATTCAAACTTGTTTTCTTTCCTTAACCACCATATTTCCTTTTCTCAGACGACCAAACCTGCTGCTTTTACTGGGAAACTTAAAGAACATTGCAGCTCTGGTTAAAAAAAAAAAATTCACCCACAAGAGGGCGTCGTCCATAAATTTCACACTTCAAGGTAGGAAGGTGATTTATAATTGTTTTATGTCACGTACATGTAGAGAGGATATGCAGTTGTAACGATAAAATGTTATACTTGTTTCTGCAAGTAGAATTTTTTTACCATTTTCTGATGTCAAAAAAAGTTAATTGATTATTTCGGCTAAAACAGCTTTACCTAATCTATGGATTAGGGTTTAGTCTATGGATAGGGGTTAGCGCTTAAATTAAGTGCAAGAGATAGTGAAGTCGCCCTTATTAATCTGTAGGGTTTCCAGATGCCAATGTTCTGAAAGGAGGATAAAAAAGCTAGAAATGGAGGACATATTTTAAATTTGAGAAATAAAATAAGTTTTTTCCTACTAACAAGGAAGATATTACTCTGAATTTAACGTTGATCCGTTTAGAGGAAAAATTGTCTTGTGCCTGGTGGGATACGAAACTATTGACCACCTGATGGCTTCCTCCATGGGCTCCTATCCCATCCAGCTCAAAGCAGTTTTTCTTCTAAAATTGATCGACGTTAAATTCAGAGTGAATCTTCCTTGATAGTTGAAGAAATACGTCGAAAAATCTCTTCAACTTATTTTCCTATTAAGTTTAAATGCTTACCAACAATTCAATCAGAAAAAGGCATAATACTAATTATTTTATTCTGTACACTTCAAAGTATGTGACATGCGACGTTTTTTACTCATACCTGACAGTGTCATTTACATGCTATTTACAGTTTAGCATATAAATTGCCGATACTGAGTATTACAGAAAATAGTAATTCTTACAACGTTTACAGAATGACTTTAGCATTCAGGATTTGTTTTTGCAGCAAATTTTTCACTGTTAATCTTAAATAATATGATAGTCATGGGTTCAAGAAATTTAAAAATGAAAAATACAAAACAAGCATATTTTGATTTAAAATAAGTTCTTATTTGTTTATATAAAAAGGAGGACATTTCATGTTTTTCCAAAATGCAGGGGAGGTTATGGGATAAAAAAGAGGACTTATCCTGCTTTTAGAGGCGTATGGTAACCCTATCCTTATATAAACAAAACAAATGATGTTTGTTTAGATGAGCTTCAACCAAACTGTAAATTTGCTGAGTATTTTGTTCTCTAACAGTCCTTATTAGCATGGGCATTCTTACTAACATCTTTTGTTCCCACTTGTCACTTTAAATAATAAAAAATACCCCCTCAAGCAGCTGCTTGCCACAGAGGTCTGACAGGAGCCTGTCAGTTTATATGCCACAGTAGAAGATCTGAGAGGATGGCAGGACCTCAGCAGAAAACAACACGAACATCCATGCCTTACCCGGGGCTCGAACCCAGGTCCCGTAGATCAGTAGCTAAGCGCGCTAACCACTCGGCCATTACTGACTTAATAATTTTTACTGATATGCTCCTTATTTATTTTATTGATTTACTAATTTTTATCGATTTGACCTTTAATTATTTTTTTTAATGTGCACGTCATTTTCATGATTATTATTATTTGAATGGTATTTAGGTTTTTAGGCTGACATAAAAAATAATAAATAAATATCCCCTCAAGCAGCTACTTGCCAAGGATATTCAAAAATATATCATTGTACAAGTATTATATTAATAATGCCAAGGTATTACATGCCCAGTGCCAAATTTGCCATTAGGTATATAATACTTGGCATTACTAAAATACTACTTTTTTTTGGAATTTGGGTTCTGGGGCTGATTGCCTATATTCGTTTTATGTCCCAATATGAGAACGTAGTTCTTTGTGATATATAAGTGATATACTTTTATATGTTTTACTGAGGGACAGTCACAACATATATGACATAACAAACGACCATGCTATACGTCGAACCCGGACCCCGGCAATTGCAGTGTCACCGGGATATCACTGAGCCAGCGAAGCGGCTAATGCCAAAGTTGTCCGCGATATACATATATATTTCGACTCGATTACATCCCCTTGAAACAATTCATGCTGGCGTCTGTGTTTAACACCTAGTTTCTTATATATAGAAGCTTTTAAAAGATTTTATTAAAATGGAAAGTTGAGCGTTATCTTGTTCGAAAATTATTTATAAAAATTATCTTGGGTAGGATGGGACGTTGAGTTATCTGTGATTCCGAATGAAGAAAAACAATACAGTGTACCTTAAAAAATACTGTGGGTAACCTTGATGTGGTGCGAAAAGGAACCAACCAACTAGCCATTGGGTCATTATCTTATTGTGGCTTGAACCATGAGGTACTTGTAGTTAAGGCATTGAATAGTCGTTGTGGAACAAAATAAGTATTGCAAAGTAAATGATAAGATAACCTAACTGCTTATAATCACTGTCATTCTGTGTTTAGGCCACCGTCGGTCGGATGGACTTTAAACGTTGCTCCATGTGCAAGAAACCTCGTGAACATTAAAGAATACCGGATGGCTTTGATCGGAGGCGCCCTTCTATTTTCTAACAGCTGTTCACTGGATTTCCTTCAATTCTGAGCCCTTGGGTCCCTGTGACCTGGCCATTTAGTTCATTGTGTACATAAAAGTGCTGGTCAGAGGTAGAAAACAATCCAACCAATTCTGTAATTTGTTTATTTGTTATGGGACAATAAAGGTTTAAGCAAGGTATTTTTTTTGTTCTGTGTATTTTTGGGGAATTCTAAAACGATGCCTGAATAGAGCTCCTTTTTGGAGATACAAGAACTGTTTTGATGCGATTGTTTTACAAAAAATCCGACGGAAAAACTAGTTTGTATATACAAAAGGAATATCAGACAGCTGTGCCTGTTTTATTTCTTCGGGTTTTAGGCCATAAGCCTTTCTTTTCTGCCATCCGAGCAGCTGCTTTTGTTTGCAAAGCCATTCGATGTCACCTGCATCTGTTACGTCACATCACAAGCCATAATTTTGTCCGTTACTTCAGCCAAAGGAATGATATGTTACATCATCTATTGTTTGCGTTGAGAGACGTTCAGAGGCCTCGTGTAACAATAGCCGCGGCATGAATTCGTTTACATGTTTTTATATTCTTTTGTTATCTAGAACAGTGTGGGCCCAACTTTTTTTACCAAATACCTTATCTGGAAATTGATATTGAGTAGTGGGCTGGATCTGGAATTTGAAAGTAGGCCGCGGACCGCGTAAGAATACCTGGTGTTCCATTTGATGTTTGATTTGGTGATGAATCTGAACTGAGCCTTCATTGTTACTAAGGTTGAATGACAAGGTCAAACGCGACATATTTTCATTCTTGAGGTTAAAGACCATATAGATTCATTCATATATATGTTTTTTTATATATATACTCCCCTAACTGGCTAGTTTCGAAGGTGTAACTTTGGAAAATTTATTATATTGCTACGGGGGTCATATATAAGGTATCGCAAAATACCTTTGCGGACAAATACTGTTGAGGAAGTGAAAGAAGAGAGGGTAGTGCATGACCTGTGACGCTCTAAATTTAGCAGAGACTCAACGAAACATTAGCGTACGGCCATACAGGAAGCAGTTGAGCGATTTAGCGTTATGAACATTATTTTACTTTCAGGCGTCTTAAAACCATTCCAACAACGCTGTTATGGACTAGCAAATTGGAGCTTGTGATTGCTGCAACTGGAAATGTAACGTTCAAACCCCTTTCTGTGAGACGTACTTTTACAGTTACTTTGTGAACACACAAAATCTGAACTTTGGTAGAGATCGGTTGGGACAGAACATTGCGTTTAAGAGCCTGACCAGAGCTATGTAGAACGAAAGGAGGGTAGTTGTTAATAACATGTAAAGCTCGAGAAAGATTAAATTTAACATTTGGCTACACACTAGTTGCTTCAGAAGCTATGAGTAACTAGCTTATAGTCGAATTTTTGGATTTAATCACTTCCAAACTTGACATATTAACTTTCTCCCATTTCATTCGAGGATTTTCCCAGCCTATCTTGGATGGTTCTGGCGCGGCGTACTATCTCGCATTAGGTGGTTATCTATTACATACACTGCTCACAAAAATTAGGGAATATTTCAAAATGAATATGAAGCGATAAAAAAAAGAAGCATTTGATTTTTTTTTATTAAACAAGAACATCAGAAAAGCAAACGACAAGTCAAAGAAAGTTGGTCGATTATGCAAATGAGATGCAAAACCAACTTTTATTTCATTGGTGAAAATGCACTATACAAAAGGCTGAAAGTACTGGAGTATCTGCACGTTCCCTAATCTTGAAAGTGCACATCCTGCAATTTCCCAGCCCTTGCAATGCCCCTGCAATACGATTTGCCCGAATGCGAAGCCTGGAGAGCCATAGGACGTCTTGAAGCTGGTCAAACACAGATGACAGTGGCAACAGCACTTGGAACATCCCAAAGCATGATTAGCAGATTGTGGAATCGCTTTCAAGAGACTGGCACAGTACGAAGAAGACGAGTGCATGGTCGCCCATCTGTCACAACAGCAAGAGATGACCGCTACTTGACCTTATTGGCAAGAAGGAACAGGCACAGCATTGCAACAGAGCTGCGGGGACAGTTTCTTGCTGCCACTAGACGACGGATATGAACCCAGACCATACGAAATCGGCTCCATCGTGTTGGACTGCATGCCCGGAGACCAATGGTTCCGTTACCTGCTGAACACCGTAGAAGATGGGCTCATGAGCATCGTCATTGGACCCGCGATGAGTGATCAACTGTCCTCTGATGAGTCACGGTTCAGTCTGCAGCCTGACAATAATTGTGCCGTGAACGAGGAACACGGGAGAATCCACGTTTCATGCGAGAAAGGGACTCCGGTGGTGGTGGTGGAATCATGGTGTGGGCTGGCATCAGCATTGGTGGTCGTACCGACCTCCACGTCATCAGAAACGGATCGCTGATTGCTGTCAGATATCGAGATGAGGTCCTGCATCCTATAGTGGTACCCTATGCTGGAGCAGTTGGAAACAACTTTCTTTTCATGGACGATAATGCAAGGCCCCACCGTGCGCCTCTTGTCAACAACATGCATCAGGAGGCAGGAATCGAACGCATGGACTGGCCTTCACGTTCTCCAGACCTGAATCCCATTGAACATGCTTGGGATGCACTGGAAAGACGTCTGGCAAACTGTCCAATGCCTCCCACAACTCTTCTTGAGCTGGAAGTTGCCCTGGAGCAAGAGTGGCAGAGGATCCCACAAGAACTGCTGGACATTCTGATCCTGTCTATGCCACATCGCTGTCAGTGTGTTTTGGCAGTCTTGGGTGATCATACACCGTACTGAACAGTCAATGTGTGGCACTCTCGTCCAGTTTGACATGCTTCTGTTCACCCCCACCAATATACCACTTGGTACTCAATCACGACAATTGAGTTTGCATCTCATTTGCATAATCGAACAACTTTCTTTGACTTGTCGTTTGCTTTTCTGATGTTCTTGTTTAATAAAAAAAAAATCAAATGCTTCTTTGTTTTATCGTTTCATATTCATTTTGAAATATCCCCTAATTTTTGTGAGCAGTGTAGATATTTTAGAGTTCGTCTATTTGTTCAAGAACTCCTAAACGGTAAGACCTGGGAATACCAAATTAGGTATACAGCTTTATCACATCGTAACTTATTGCAGTGTAAAGGTTTACACGCCATAAAATTAAGCTCTCTCAAAAAGGATTAGTACATAATGATAAACAATCGTAATGAGTTTTTAATAATAGCCTTTATATTAACTGGGTAAACAATGCACGTTGACCTAATAATTAGGTCATGCTAATACGAGACTTGCATACAAACTTCTACAACTGACGTTTACATAACAGGTCATGTTCGCGCAGGACTCGCCGGTTAGTGATATCGGAATTGACTAATATAATAATTGCCTGTTCCGGTGGCAAGTGGTTAGCGCATTTGGCTACTGATCGAAGGGACCTGGTTCGAGCCCCGGGTAAGGCATGGATGCTTTTGTTTGTCTTTCTGCCGAGGTCTCGCCTTCCTCACGGATCTTCTCTATGGCATATTAAATTGACACGCTCCTATCAGACCTCTGTGCCAAGCAGCTGCTTGAGGGGTGATTTATTTTTATTATTATTTAATAGATGTTATTTTTATAGTTTTGGAGGTGGTTAGCGTACTTGGCTACTGATCACAGGGACCTGGGTTCGAACTCCGAATAAAGCATGGGCGTGTGAGTTGTCTTTCTGTTGGGGTCTCGTCTTCCTCACAGATCTGCTCTATGGTCTTTTAAACTGACAGGCTCCTGTCAGACCTCTGTGCCAAACAGGGCTGTGTTTAGACATTTTCGGGCCCTAGGCACAAATTACTGTAAAAGGTATTAAAAAAAATGCAAAATTTAGAGCCAACAATTGCATAAATAGAAATTGCAAAAACTATGTATTTACGATACATAGGCCACATGCTTAACATGTTGAAACTCTAATCATATGTTTAAAATATAAATAAAAATGACGGTAATATAAATATCTAAATAATATACATTTTCATTTAATACAAGATACAATTCACGAGATATATTCAATAATGAAGCAATGTTTGTTGAGCGCACAATTCATTTTCTTACAACACTATAAGTAGCATTCAATTTCTAAAGTGGCATCGTTGAGACTGCTGAGCTACCGGTCGCCGAACAGTCATCCTCTATTAGTGACTTTAAGCATTATGCCATAGAATAGTCATTGGAAACGTTGTTGACTGTAATTTGAAGACTCTGGTCCAGATGGCACCTTCCTGTTTAGGGCACACGGCAGCCCACATCAAGCGTCAAAAGGCACGATTTTTATTTTTTAAGCCAACACTCCCAGAATCGAGCGTAAGAATTGTTGTTACAAAATAGATTTTCTCAGATGTACACCTGGTACTAGTTTGTTAAAATAATATAGAGGAAAAATTGTCATTAACCGGGTGGGATTTTAACCCACAACCTCCTGATAACATGTCAGGTGCTCTGATCGCTTAGCTACCGGCCGCCGAACAATCATCCTCTGTTAGTGGCTTTAAGCACCTGACGTTATCAGGAGGTCGTGGGTTCAGATCCCACCAGGCTAATGATAATTTTTCCTCTATATTATTCTAACAAACTACTACCAAGTGTATATCCGAGAAATTCTATTATTGTAACTTTAATGCTTGGTCCAAAATTTCACATAAGAAATAAAAAAAAAATCAAGCACTTTTAATAAAAGTCGATGATGAAAACGATACCTCTTTTTACTCCAAATCTACATAAATATTAGCCGTATTTCTTAACGGGCTATGTTACTTATGCCAATGCTTGGGTTGAGATGACTTTAGAATGCTCTTGACATTATTACTATGTCTTACAGTTTTTGAACTAAAACTTGATTATGTTAGTATTTAAGAGACCCGTTAACGGTGTTCAAGGAATCTCCTAAACTTCCGTATGCGAAAACAAGCAAGATTTACTACATAAACGATTACAGATACTAACGAGGTATATCTGAAATGAAAGGTAGTTGGTGGGGAATATTATGGGCTAATTCTAAATATGTCCCTTAGTTTCTGTCTCACAAAAAATGTGGAAGAAAATCTCTCACGGAGTAGACCTTATTGAACTTTGTGTAAAATGGACGCTTGCTACTCTGAGTCATTTACTATATACAAAGGGCGTCTCAAAACAACTGATAATACCTCTGCTGTAAATTAGCAACACTATTTAAAAGCCGCTCGAGTGTACCCATTAATTACGATCTCGTAACCATGACAACCGTTTTTTAATTTTTCGCGGTAGTTCTTCGTAGCCGCCTGTTAAACGCATTTTTGTGATTTGTTTCAAGTTTTTTACTTTATGGATATCAAAACTGAACAGCGTTGTGAGATAAAATTTTGTTTGTCACTTAGAAAAGTGTTCCGAAAACTGCAGTTATTAGTTATTGAAAGATTGGTCCTAGCATTCCTGCCACTTGTTAAACATTTTTTGGAACTCGCCATTTGGAACGGCCTTCAAAATCGCTGACTTTTCGAAACCACTTCCGAATCCATGCTGAATTTTGTCCTCTCAATTTAAAAAAAAAGGAAATTGCCAGAGGTTACATGGCGATACATATGATACAACGCTGTTCAGGTTTGATATTCATAACGTAAAAAACGCGAAACAATCACAAAAATGCGAACTACGAAGATACTTCAAACGATTTCTATACGTAATAGAACACCGCGAGAAACTGAACGATGCTTGTCATGGTTACAAGACATTATGAATAACCAATGGTTACCCGTGCACTACTTCTAAACAATGTTATCAGTTTAAGTAATTTTCGTTTAGTATGAAATAATTTTTGTCTCACAGAGAACTTTTAAAATATTTTTGCAGTTAATTTGAACGTATCAAATTGCAGCACGAATTTATTATCACTGTTTTATAGAAGGCTTATTTTACTAACCTTATAATATCATCTTTCCGCCACTAACTCGGTGAAGAGGCGTAAAGTTATTGTTTTTAGTTTCAAGATTATTCTCAGCATGCAGCAATATGCACTTTATTACCAAAAGTATTTGGGCACTTCCTTCTTATTTGAATGTGAGTCCACATCCAAAACGCCCTAACTTTGAAAATATTCAGTGGGTAAATTCCAGTGGCATATACCCACTGGTACCAGTGGGTATATGCCACTGGAATTTGGATAAGAACTGGAGATAATAAAGAAGAATGGAACTGGAGATAAAGATCCCGCTCATATTTCCCTAAATTAAGAGTTTCGACAATATTAGTTTTAATATTTAGATAATGATACTGGAACATTTAATAGTAGACGTTATTAGTAATAAGAATTTATCTCGAAAACTAATTAAAATAATGACGGTTACAAAATGCCGTGTATCAAATTAAAACTAATTTTGTGAGTTTTGCACAATCCTTTCAGTTTTCGTCAATTTTGAGGATAAGTATTTAGGACGAGGGTAACATTAGCCTCTACAGTTAAGTTTTCCAGCTTCGATACTCTTTAAATATGGAAGTAATATTGTTAAAAATCGAGATGTCGAAAAATTGGAGCGAGGGCTACAAAATATCTCCAGTAGGTCCTGATCTAGAGGTGGGGGGGGGGGAGATATGGTCCCTCCTTTGAAAATGCTAGTAAGTAGAATAGAGGAAAAAAATTGTTAAACTTACGCATATTTCACGCATTTTTCAAGAATTCCTTTCAAAGATTTCTAAAGGGGAAGATGTTATACTATAATGGAAATCCAGTCTCTTGCCCACCCCCCTCCCCCACTTCTTTATTTTTTTCTATTTAGATCCGGACCTGATTTCTAGTGACATTTTTCGGTGAAAAGCTTGTTATCAAAGGTGGGAGATTTGAATATGCTTTCTATTCAAAAACCTGTACATTTTTGAACAAATTTAAGTAATGTAGTGTATAACCCACATAGAGAAAATCTCTGCTAATAGGTAACAAGTCAAAGAAATTACAAGACTTGATCCAATACCACAGATTCACAACTAGACAACCTCATCCTCAAGTTGGGCGTGTACATTGTATTCACGGTTACCTGCTTTTCTGGACCTCAGCCTCGTTAATGGGTTGGGAATAGATCGCTTGTGGATATTTGTTAGTGTTGTTGAAAAATTCGTGTTTTTCATTTTGTGGGTGTGATACTGAAGCTCGACATACTTTAGGGCATTTAAACATCCATGAAAATTTGGTGTTCTACAAGAAAATATGCATTGCCAAGGAAAACACTGAAGAAACATACCATAATAAAACAGACAGCTGAGTAGTAGTATATTGCACCATATGCCTGCCGAAGGCATTGTTTAATGAAAAAGTCTATTAATCTTTGAGCTTAGTAAAATGTAAGATTTTGATTGAATAAGAAGACAGTTCTTTAATTTATTCTGTTTTTAAGTAATAAAAGTAAATTCGCATAAATTCTATTTTTTAGGTTGATTTGTAGTTGAATTTAATGTATTTCTATTCAGGTTCTATCAGATAAGCGTTAAGTTAGTGTTAATCCTTGAATATGCTAGTACCAAGTTTCAAAATTTTCAAGTTTACAGCACAGCATGTTTCCATCCCCCTTATAATGAAGGATATTGAAATAAAAACGAAACCCTGTTAAATTGCATAATACTGAACAGGTAATGGACAGAAAAGCGGAAACACCAACGTAAAGCCTTCTGTTTATGTTAAACACCGCCATCTACATGCCATTGACGAAGGCACGAAACATGCAAATGACATCCTAGCATGCTCAGCGTCATATCTTAAAAGGCAAACCTTGCATAACTGCAAGTAAATTTTGGTACCATGTCATCGAGAGAAGACCGTAGCGATTTCGAAATGGACATGATAGCCAAACTCATTAAATGTTTCATGAGGAAGTTTCTAAGGTCATATCTAGATGGTAATCTAAAAGGAAGACATCATCTATAAAAGGCAACAGTGGGAATCCAGGACCGTGACGTTCGAGCATTGGTGCGATGTGAAAAGCGAAACTGACGAGTTACAGTTGTGCATGGATTTCAACTTCGGATGCGAGAGACCAGTTTAGTCAAAAACACGCCAAGAACTCCGTAGAGCTGGATATTATGGTCGAGTTGCACTTCATAAGTCACTCATCACACCTGTCAACGCAGTCGACCAAGGTGTGCAAGGTCATGTCCAATGGTGCAAAGAACATAAGAAGCACAGACTTGAGCAGTAAAGGAATGTGATGTGGTTTGACAAATCATCCAAAACTTTGTGTCCGACAAATTGACAAGTGCACGTATGATTTTTTCTTGAACTCAGATTGCTTGTGTCGAACTGTTAAACTCTTAACAGTGGGAGGTGTTTTCTGGTGGCATGGTTTAGGTCCACTCATTCTTTCAGAAGGCAAGATTATTGCTATTTGAAGTCCTGAGAGTGATTATTTTCATCTAATGGTATAGTATTTCTTTCATGACGAGAGAGCTGCCTTTCAGGATGACAATGCTCCAATCTACCCAGTGGTTTGAGGAGCATGAGTGAACTTTTTCACATATCATGGCCACTGCAGTCACCAGATATTAATCCGCTAGAAAATCTGTGGGAACTGCTGGAACGAACCTCTCAGGCAGCGTTACCCCACTCCATCGAAGAAGCAAGAATTTATCACTTTCAATTCAAGAATTGATTCCCTTCAATCAGAATAATAATTGCAATATATTTCGCCAAACTTGTGTTTCACCGATGAGTGGGACTCGAACTCACGCCCCTCAGTTACTTGCCAGGTTGAATTCTATGTCAACAGGGTAATCTGTATATATACTATTGATTGATTCATAGATTTCTACTTCGAAATATTTTGGGGCCCTTAACTTGTTGTAGCTTAAGGCCTCAGAAGGTGGCAATTCGGCCCTGTATATACAGCGAATAAATGCTTACCGTTTGTGGGCAGCTTTTGGTAAGTGCATCTATCACAAGACAGGCCGCCTTTTCAGAGGAACAACACAATCGTATTAAGTCATTCATCGTATTATTACTTGTAAGGCTTATTTTGAAAAAAAATATTTTTTGCGATTTTTTTTTACATTTCAGTAGTGTTTGCAAGTCGTAATGCGTTATGAAATACCGAAGAAACAAAAATGTAATGGAATTTTATTTTGTTTTGTTACCCGCTGAAGGACATTAATTACTTGTACTCCTTCCAAAGGGGGTGGCTCAGCCGGTAACGCACCAGACTCGTAAGCTGCAGTTCCCAGCTTCGAATCCTACCTGGGCCAGCGTTCAGATTTATTTCTGCCTCTCTGCGCTCGGTGAGCTTGTAAAGGCTGCCATCTTTCGGATTCTACGTTAAGCCATGGCTCTGTGTGCAGGAGAGCCATACCCTGTGCATGTTAAAGAATACTACGGATGGGCTTGATGGGAAGCTACCATCTGTCTCCTAACAACTGTCCAGTCGGTCCCTTCACCCCCAACCTTATCGGGGTCCTTGTGACTTGGCCATTTAGCCCATTGTGTGCAAAAAAGTACCCCTCAGAGATATAACAACCGAACCCAGATTGTATAGACTGAGGCAACCTGACATGACTTCAGTAGTAAAAACCAGTGCTCGATCCGATTCAATGAGGAATGATTTGAAAAGCATAGATGGCATTGTTCTCTTTCTTATGGTGTTTTCTTTTAAGTTTGATGAGAAGAAGGTCGAGAGCCCTAGCAGAAAAGCCATGTTGCATTTATTGTCCAAGTTGTATTGCATTTAAACCGGCTTGTATGCAGAACTGACCGCATTACATGTGCTTCTAACAGCTTTCTATCGTGTCACCAATTTTGTTTTGACTCTATGTGTTTTAGGATCTGGTAATTTAACTCGTGTTCTAAAAAGTGTTTCGGAGGTAAAACATCCTAATTTTAAAATCAACCAGTAATTAATATTTAAAATAAGAGCTTTTTAGAGTTGTTTAGTTTTGGAGAAAAATCCACCTTGTTTGTAATTTACTGTAACATTTTTTTTTCAATTCTCTGCTAAGAAAAAACCATAATAAAGATTACGAGCAACAGCTATCCAGATACACACATTACCCGAACTAACATTGTTAGGTGAGCGTGGATTGGCTCCTGTTTAGTAGCTCACCAGCCTCATAATCTGAAGTTCCTAGGTTCGAGCCCCACCTGGGCCAGCGTTGAGAATTTTCCTTGCTTACCCCCGTTCTGCCCTCGGTAAGAAAGAGTACACCGTTGGCCTTGGAAAGGCTGTTCCTTCGTAGGGGACGTTAAGCCGTGGCAACGTGTGCATGAGAGCCACACCCAGTGCACGTTAAAAAACGAGTTAAATGGCCTTGACGGGAGGCTTCCATCTGTCTCCTAACAGTTTAGTGGATCCCTTCCCCAACCTTCTGTGAACCTTTGGGGTCCTTGTGAACTCGCCGTTTAAACCAGTTGTGTGCAAAAAAATGCCATTCATAAGTGAAACAACCTAAATTAATATTGCCAGGTTGTGCTTTTTTTAAGTGTTCTTTTAGTCTAAAGTAATTTTTCAACCTCACCAAACACCGCTCAGATTTATGATAATTTAAATCTGGTTTAGTCCAAAACCAGATTAAATAATATTTTAATTATTGTGGGCGAATGCTAAGTATAAACTTGGTTTGAAATGCAGATTGACAAAATGTTATTCTTTGAAAAGTGGTATATTGTTAGTAACAGTTGATCATGAAAGTCGGAGAAAAATTCTTCCTAATACACTTAACAGTTACTGCGCCCGTTCTGTTCCCAGCTGTCTAGGATATAACTCCCATGACGCCCTGTTTATGCAGTTCCACTAAGTTGCATCTCCCGCAGAGAGACCAGGTGAATCTCCACGGGAGGTCAAACCGATTAGCATGCAGGAGAAGGAAGAGTGATTCCAAGATACTCAAATCATAGTTTGCAAATGTCTAAATGTACAAATTTATGCAATAGTTAAAAAGTTTTTAAAGTGTGTATGGATCTGGAATAAAAATTGTTTGTTTAAAGCTTGCACAAACAATTATGCTATCAACTCTGCAGACCTGTCAGGGAAGCTGTTTCGAGTAATTCAAATTCTCTTCTATATGCCTGACTCAGTAGCGTAGATTTAGTCTGGAGGGATTAACCATCATGCGAACTTGTAAATTCAATAATTTAATAAACTTGTAATTTCGATAATCATAAGATTTCTTATTAAAAATTCCTTACCTTGCTTCTGGTGGGCCAGAATTCATTGTCTCGAAGTCTGAGCTTGGCTGAACTTCTTTAATGAAAGATCGCGAAAGTCGTGTGTGGCGTCATTTTTTCCATTTCACTAGCGATTTTTCGCGATAAGTCCAACCTCCTGTTTTATAGCTCTTAAGACTAGAAATGTTTCTAATATAAATAATAAAAAGGTAAAATAAATATCCCCTCAACAGCTGCTTGCCACAGAGGTCTGGCAGGAGCCTGCTAGTTCAATACGCCATAGATCTGTAAGAATGGCGGGACCTCAGCCGAAAGACAACACCAACATCCATGCCTTACCCTGGGCTCGAAACAGGTCCCTTTGATTGGTAGTCAAGCGCTCTATACACAATTTTTTTTTTAACATTTCCTTATTCTTTCTATTTTTGTTTTGATCTGCCAGTTTGTAGACATCGAACTTTTTTGTTTTTAGAGACAAATTAAAAATTCTTTTTGTATTCAAAAGGTATTGACGGAACATTACTATTCGCACTTTCGGAATCTCCCAAAAGCTAAAACTGCGCCCTCTAAAAGAGGCAAAAATTTGAAAATTGCAAAATTTCTAACTAATATTGCAAGCGATTTAATTATGTTAGAAATTTTAAATTTTGGTTGTGAAATGTGAATGTCACGAAGTTTGTGATTAATTTTCACACCTTCACCCGTGGGGAAAACGCATTTTTGTTTTGTTTTATGCGACAGTTGTTTGTTTTTAGAGATAAATTAAACATTCCTTTTGGGTTAGTAGGGTATTCATAAATTATTATAATTCACAATTTTAGGGGCGGGGGTGGCTCAGTCGGTAGCGGCCAGGCTCGTAATCTGAAGTTCCCAGGTTCGAGTCCCAGCTGGGTCAGCGTTGAGATTTATCTCCGCAAAAATTCCCCCGCCCTGCCCACGGTCAGTAGGGGACACCAATGGGCTTGAAAAGGCCGCCGTCCGTCGGATGGGACGTTAAGCCGTGGCCCCGTGTGCAGGAGAGCCATACCCTGTACACGTTAAAGAACACGCTGGATGGCCTTGACGGGAGGCTACCATCTGTCTCCCAACAGCTGTTCCAGTGGGTCCCCTCCCCCAACCTTCTCTGAGACTTCGGGGTCCATGTGACCTGGCCATTTAGCCCATGGTGTGCAAAAAAGTGCCGCTCAGAGGTTGGGTTGGGTTGTTTTACCTCTGAGCGGCACTTTTTTGCACACCAAGGGCTAAATGGCCAGGTCACATGGACCCCGAAGGCTCAGAGAAGGTTGGGGGAGGGGACCCACTGGAACAGCTGTTGGGAGACAGATGGTAGCCTCCCGTCAAGGCCATCCAGCGTGTTCTTTAACGTGCACAGGGTATGGCTCTCCCGCACACGGGGCCACGGCTTAACGTCCCATCCGACGGACGGCGGCCTTTCCAAGCCCATCGGTGTCCCCTACTGACCGTGGGCAGGGCGGGGAATTTTGCGGAAATAAATCTCAACGCTGACCCAGCTGGGACTCGAACCTGGGAACTACAGATTACGAGCCTGGCGCGCTACCGACTGAGCCACCCCCGCCCCTCACCGCTCAGAGGTAAAAACAACCCAAACAACAACACAATTTTAGAATCTGCCAAAAGCTTCAATTGCACCCTCTGACGGAAGGGAAATCTAAAAATTTCAAACTTTTGAACGAATATTGCAAATGATCTATTTGGGGTAGAAATTTGATATTTTAGTGGTGGCTTATGATGAACCATGGCAGCAGCAATTTGCCCCTTCACCCCCAGGGTGGATGGAAAAATGGAACTTTTTGTTTTGGGAGATTAATGAATTCTTTTTCAGTTGAATAGGCACTAACGAAATATGATGATTCATAGTTTTAAAATCCTCCAAATGGCCGTAATTTATCACCGTTAGAGGGCGCTAAATGTAGAAAATTTGAAACTTCAAGTAATTTGGCAAACGATATAATTATGTTAGAAGTTCTGGTGAATGTGTTGTTGAAAAATTAATAATTTTCATATGTGTTTTAATTAAATTAAAATTGGTTAAAATTCAACTTGTTGCTCTTTATTTTTATCAATTTAGTACTTAATTTTAAAACGCTAAATAATATTTCAATATAGTAATAATAAATAACTAATTTTATTTCTGATACACTTGATTCAACATTTTTCATTTTAAGTCTAATCATCCGTTAGCACGAGAAATATTATTGTTAAAGGGTAGAAAATTCGGAAAATGAAAAAGTTTTCTCTAAACGAGCATCTTATGTTCGCCAAAGACAATATATTATCGTTATAGTTTTTTAATAGAGGGAAAATGAATGATATTCAAAATAAATGAGTTGAAACTATGTATTGTTTATTATGTCGTTATGTTGCAAATTTTGTTTATACCCATTTGAAAACAACTGAAGAAATATTTTATGAAGAAAGTGGTAAAAATTATTCATTCCAGGCACGTGGCTAGCAAAATATTTATTAGCAAAAAAAGTGTGTGTATATGGGATTAAGTGACCCAATCGAACTAGAAAAAAAGGCAAAGGAGGGATGGGATGGGGGATAAGAGATTGTATTTCCATTGGAGTGTAATATTTTACCCTTCGTTTTAGAGGTGTTTATAAAAGTTCACGAAAAATGCGTGAAATATGCCAGAAGTTGAATCAATCAATTTTGGCCTCCATTAAACCTACTAGCATTCTCAAGGAATATGGGACCCCCCCCCCCCCCCCCGGAGATCCGACCCTGATTCATTTAAAATGTCGAATTAGGAATTACAAAATCCGAAAAATAAGTCAGATATTTAATATATATGTTTTAAAAATGTTAAAATTCAAATATATGATGGTGCCCATTAGATTAAAAAAAGGGGGCTCCCCGAGACATTTTTCATGCGGGGGGGGGGGGGATTTTTCGTTACGCCACTGGCCTCAGCATTCAAAGGGAGCCTCAAAAACAGTCAAAACTCGATTTTTCCCGCACAACGTTTTACTTAGATTAATTACGAATACAATGTGATATTTGTTAAATACAGTAAAAGAACAGATATTTTTTAATTCGTATTCAGAAAAAAACGAGCTAATGTTTACACTTCGTCGTCTGTCTGTCCGTCTTAGACATTAAATTTCTTTGTTTTTAGAAATAAATTAAAAATTCATTTTGGGTTTGATAGCAGGGAAGGTTCATCCATTAGGACACCTAGGACAAAACCTACCGTACCAAAAATAATCACGAAAAATAAATAATAAAAGAATTTCAAATTTAGTATTAATTATTTGTTTTATCTAAGTATTATTTGTTTTATCTAAGTCAACATAATATCATTTTCATTTTGTAATCGTTATTTACCGTTTAGGTAGAAAATCGCAGCATTTACTTTGCGAATTGGGTCATTCCATGTTACTTTCGTATTGGGTCATTCTATGTGAAATCATCCAAAAGAAACTTTAGGGCTCTTGATTTGCATGAAATTTTGTATGCTTACTGTACCATCATAGTTAAAAATCCTAAATTTAAAATTTTACGCCAATTAGTTCTTGCCGTACAGACTTGAAATTGATAAAATTTCGTAATTTTGACCCCACCGATAATCACATTATTTATTGCTAATAACTTGAGTATGAATAGAAAAATAAAGTACCCTTTTCTTCATTTTTGAATGGGCTTTAAACTGATATATTAATGACTGTTTTTGACAAGGTCAAATCTCAAAGTCACTTTTAAATATTTGACCTTCAATTTTTCAAAAAACATGCTTTGAAATTTTGAAAAAATTAATTTTTTTTTCATATTTCAAGAATATGTAAACGAATTATAAACTTGGGATCTGAATGGGATCATAGTTTAACAGATTTTTAATTTCATTGGTGCCTTTAAAAAGCCTCTCCAAAAGTTAAGTTTATTACTGTGAATATTGATTAATTTAAATCTGACATAAAAGAAATTTATTTTGCTAACATAGAAGACATAGGAATTAAAAAACTTATTAGAATGATGATTGATGAAAATACAGTGAAAACAGACTTTTATTTTTCACTGTACAAGCATTTTTAAAGAATTCGTTGTACATTCCATCTCCTCTTTAGACAAACTATAGTTTCAGCCAATTGCAGTTTTTGGTGATAAAGTCTTCATCATCCTTAGAGCCTGGAATATTACTTTTATTTTCTTCAACTTCCATTTTTTTCCAGACTTATTTGTTTCCTACCAGCTGTCACAAATTTCCATTCCAATTTTGATACACTCATTTACTGTACACATCCAGTCCAAAACAGGCCTAACATTTCTTGAAGTTTTCTGTCTTTTCTTCTTAAAAGGATTTTTAACAGTAAATGTTAAAATTACCTGTAACTGCTTCAGCCATCATGAACTGCGGCAGGGGTGACTTAGTCGGTAACGCTCCAGGCTCATAATCTGTAGTTCCCAGTTTCAAGTCCCACTTCGGCCAGCATTGAGATTTATCTCTGCAAAACTCCCTGCTCTCTGTCAGTAGGGAATACCAATGTTATTGGAAAGGCCGCCGCCCATCGGATGATGTCTTAAGCCGTGGTCCCGTGTTCAAGAGAGACATACCATGTGCAGTTAAAGAATATGTTGGACGACCTTGATGGGAGGCTGCCATATCAACAGATGTCTAACAAATGTGCAGTGAATCTCCTTCCCCCAACCTCTCTGAGCTCTCGAGACCTTTGTGACCTGGCCATTTAGGCTGTTGTGTACAAAAAAGTGCCATTCAGAGGTAAAACAAACCAACACAGCTATCATAAATGCAAAATCAAGCACACACACTAAGAAACTAATTTCACTCTAAAAGAAAACTAATTTCACTGTAAATATATGTTTTTTTGTTGTTATTTTACTTTGAATAAATAGAAAAAATAAACTTAAGCAACACCTTAAAATAACCACTTGATGTTTCCTTCATTAGAGTAAATGCAAGAGTAGCAGCGGCACCACAAGAGCGTCTTGCCCATGCATATTTAAACATGTCAGTTCCTGCCAGAACCTGTATACAATTCAGCCTCTTGTGACTTTCACTAAATTTCTTCTGCTGCCCCGCCCTGCCCACGGTCAGTAGGGGACACCGATGGGCTTGGAAAGGCCGCCGTCCGTCGGATGGGACGTTAAGCCGTGGCCCCGTGTGCAGGAGAGCCATACTCTGTGCACGTTAAAGAACACGCTGGATGGCCTTGACGGGAGGCTACCATCTGTCTCCCAACAGCTGTTCCAGTGGATCCCCTCCCCCAACCTTCTCTGAGCCTTCGGGGTCCATGTGACCTGGCCATTTAGCCCATGGTGTGCAAAAAAAGTGCCGCTCAGAGGTAAAACAACCCAACCCAAATCTTCTGCTGCATCAGTAAATTATAAGGTTACTTTTTTGTTTTGGTTTTTCAAAAAAAAAATATTATTTGCATTTATTTATTATTTAGATTTTTATTTATTCAATTTTACCAGACCTACTCTAATTGCAATACGTACTAAAAAGTTATTTTATTTTAATCATTAGTTCTGTATTTAAATTTATTAATATTTACAATAATAAACATAATTTTTGGAGAAGCTTTCCAAAAATAGCAATGTTCTGCTTTTCAAAAAAATGCAGTTCTGCTTTTCATTTTCTTGCGCCGAAAATAGGCATCTTGTTGTCTAATGTATCATTTCCCACAGAACTTCTTTCACGTCCATGATATTATCACTTGAAGCATTAACATTTCCTTAACAAAAAGCAGTATGCGTTTTAGATACAACCTTGGCATTAATTAAGCTTTCAGAATTATTGCGTGTTTCATTAGAGGCAACATTTTTAGTTATTTCAGATGATAAAAATATTGTATGATATGCTGTATTTACATTATCGGCAGGAAAGCGGACAGTGCTTTGCTACTAAGGTACGTACTTCTGTTAAGCGATATCGCTGACTCATCACTGCATAAGTATCCAACTTCTCTGTCATACGATTACGATGCGTTTTAACCCATGCATTGGAATTGCTAAGCTATTTTACAGAAAGTAGCGGAGCTTTCGTGAATCAACATCTTAACAAAAGGTATGATGGATTATGAAAATACACAGTTAAAAGGTAAATATTAAATATTTACAGTAAATGAGCTAAGAAGACATATATTGTGTACTTCAATGTTTCTCCATAGCTGTCTATGGTAAAAATAAATATAATTATAAACGAAAAAAAAACTCAATATGTGAACAAGGTGGCGGATTAATCTTTGCAAACTGGTACTATTTTATTGGGGAAAATTGTAATTGGTGCTCATCGTAAAATATGACAGATCACAAATGACTTATAGATTTGTGATTTTTGTTTAAAAATAAAATTTGTCTATATTTTTCAGTTTCGAAAAAATAAAAAATACAGCAACATATGCTGAGTCATCATTCATCTGTTAAAAACAGAATGTCCTCCTCTATTCACTAGGATTTTTTTGTTTAGATATATGCACATTTTAGCAGTTCAATGTTATACGTTTCCTATTTATGATTTTTCAGAGTAACCCGCCGCTCTAAAACGAAAATTGTGAGATCATCTTAGATTCTTAGGTTAAGGATTCGATTGTCTGGTACTGAGATATATATGTATACTCCACTTTCCCGAGTTCTGCCATGGAAAAATGACATTGATAAACTTGGAAAAGCCGCAGTGTATCCGATGGGACATAAAGCCTGGATCCTCTGCTATGAACGTTAAAATCACGCTGGATGGCTTTGATAGGATGCTCCAATGGTCCTAGTGAGCTAGTGAGCTTTCCAGGTGGGTCTTACTCTGATCCTGCTCTGAACTTTGGTCTTTCTGACCTGGCTATTTAGTTCATTTGCAGAAAAAAGTGTCACTGAGGATAAAGAAACAGCTCAAAAATAGTTAGAGACTTTTGTGTAAGTCCGAGGTGCCTAAACTTTTTCACAGGGGAGCTACTTTTAATTTAGGATTTCTTTTGAGGGGTACTAAATTTTTATTTACATTTGAATATAAAGCAGTAAAGGGGTACCATCAGTAGTAAACAATTAAAAACAAATAATTTAACTGCCGCTTAACATGTTAAAACACATTTTGTGGTAAATAAATCTAAATATTTTTAGTACAAATAAAAAAACCTACTTCTTAAAAACTAACTCTACTCCTTACCATGCCATGGATGACTCCTACCTTGCTAAAGGGCGACCGGTAGCCCGCGGACTCCGTAATGGTCTCCCTTGGAAGTGATCGAAAGCAAGATCTTGGATGTATAATGATTATTTTTAGTTCGAAACAAATATGCAGTTGCAACTTTGTTTTTACTTTTCAGGCATCTTTCCATTTTATCGGTTTATATAATTATGCGACAACCGATTTAATTTCGTTGAATCTTTTCAGTGGCCCTTTGCTATAAGAATTGATGTAAAATTAGAAAGGCAATCTGTTCTGTCTAATATGGAATGTTCGTTATCAAAAAGAAAGCTTTTCATTTTCCAACTCTTAGCACTCTCTAAGTGTCAAGATTCAGACTAATGAAGATTTGGAAAATGCGAATAGTAATATTAGTAATTACCCAACCCAAAAAATAATTTCTCGGTTAGCTCTTTAAAAAAATGTTACTTTATTACTACACCCTGGGGAAAGGGGAGAATGGCGTCGCTGCCATCATTGTTAAACCTTTGACCATCACAATCTACAGTAATGTGCGAATTAGTTGGGACAAGCGAAGGAATGCCAAGTCCCTTCCGCTGCAAGTCTAAACGTGTTCGTAACCTTCTGCTGCAAGTCTAAATTAATCTAACAGACGCTTCACCCCATGGAAGGAATGGTGGACAGCAAAAAGTACATACATAGTCGTTCTGGAGGCGAAAATGGTCCCAACACTGCAGAAGCTGTTTCCTAACGGCGATGGGGTATTTCAACAGGATCTGGCTCCATGCCACAATTCTAAGCTTGCTAAGAGCTTCTTTACCCAGCAACATTTGAAGGTATTGGAGTGGCCAGGAAATTCACCCGATCTAAACCCCATTGAAAATTTGTGGGCCATTATTAAAGCGCGCATATCTAAGATGGATTGCACGACGGAAACCAAAATGATAAAGTGCCATGAAGGTGTGGTACCACGACCCTGAAGTGAAGGAGATGTGTGGAAAGCTAGTGGAATCAATGGTTGAGAGGATGAAAGAAGTAATTAAAGCTAAGGGGGGTCACATTCATTATTAACTATGTACACTATTAAACAAATAAATATTTTAGTTGTGTCTTTGTTACTGCATTTTCATATTGTCCCAGCTAATTTGCACGGTACTGTACCACCTAAATTTCTAGTAGTATCTCCGTTAAATTTTCACCCTACCCTCGATCAGAAATGGGGCACCGATGGGCTTCAAAAGACTGCCGTTTCGTCGGATGGGACATAAAGAGTTGTGGTTCCGAGTACAGGAGAGCCAGCCATACCAGGGGCGGGGGTGGCTCAGTCGGTAGCGCGCCAGGCTCGTAATCTGTAGTTCCCAGGTTCGAGTCCCAGCTGGGTCAGCGTTGAGATTTATCTCCGCAAAATTCCCCGCCCTGCCCACGGTCAGTAGGGGACACCGATGGGCTTGGAAAGGCCGCCGTCCGTCGGATGGGACGTTAAGCCGTGGCCCCGTGTGCGGGAGAGCCATACCCTGTGCACGTTAAAGAACACACTGTATGGCGTGACGGGAGGCTACCATCTGTCTCCCAACAGCTGTTCCAGTGGGTCCCCTCCCCCAACCTTCTCTGAGCCTTCGGGGTCCATGTGACCTGGCCATTTAGCCCATGGTGTGCAAAAAAGTGCCGCTCAGAGGTAAAACAACCCAAAGCCAGCCATACCTGTGGACGTTAAAGAACACGCTCAATAGCTTTGAAGAGAAGCTACCATTTGTCTCCTAACAGCTGTTCAGTGGGTCCCTTTTCCATAATCTTCTCTGAGCATTTGAGGCCCTTGTAACCTGGCCATTTAGGCCATTGTGTACATAAAAATGTCGCTCAGATATAAAACAATCCAATTCAAATTTCTAGTATGAATAGATTGAAAAATTCGTTAAATGTTTTGCAATTTTAGCGACTTCTAACTGTGGAAATTCAAATTTTAGTAGAGTTACTACGATTCGCATTTTCCATTGGTGCGTATCCTATGCAAAAAGAAATTTTCATTTTTCTCGTAAAACGAAAAAGTTGAATGTCTAGGAAAGGACAGACGACAAAGTGCAAATAATAGGCGTTTCTTTTTTTAAAGCAAGCTATTTATAATTCAAGGAAACAGACATTAGAAATGTATATTCATTTACATGAAATTTCAGAAATACAAATAAATGAAAAATTTACAAAGTGAAAAAACGTAATCGCTTTTTTAGACTTCTGACTGCGTTTCGTAGCTTATGAACTCATTTAATAAAATCCGATAATTAGGAATAAGAATAAATTATCCCCCAAGCGGCCGGTTGCCACAGAGGTGGAATAAGAGCCTATTAGTATAATACGCCAAAAAGAAGGTCTGTGAGGAAGGCGAGACCTCAAAGAGTGAAGAGGCAATTAGTAATTGTCCCTTTTTTTTTATGGCGGTAAAAGTTCTTCAGCACGGAAATTAAGCATCTTCTCTTTCCTTTTTCAATGTCCTGTGTCAGCCAATAATCTCAATTTATATCATTGGTTTCAGAATTTGTGCTGCAATTCTTGACAGAAATAGCAAACGAAAAGAGAGTGTGGAGCCAACTTCACGTTAATGTATTACTCCTAGTTTTGTATTTCTTCCCCATTGCTGTCAGCTAGTTGTGCCAACAAATCGAGCACTAATTTGCTGAGAAAAAGCGAACACGTAACTTCTCTGCTTGAAGTTATGTTTTTCGAAGCTAGTAGGCGTTCATAGACGCGATTTACTGTTGTCTGAAAGCATCTGGCTGTTTCGCGTGTTTTGAGCCAACATTTTTTATGTTAAACAGCTAATAATATTGCTGCCTTTTATCTAATTTAGTAATGAAAAAAAAGGTTTCGAATTGAAACGTTATTGGAAAGTAAACGTCAGAAATGTAAAAATGTAGCCTGATGCTTTTGGCTGATAACATTTTCCCCAAATGCTGTGTAGGATTCAAGGCATTGCCACTTTTAGTGGGTTAATTAGGAGCAAAGATGGGAAACAACAAGAAATGAGTCACTTCCACGAGATATAGATGAGCCTCCCACTTAATGACTGTAGCAAGAGGAAGCTCTTGGTAAGATAATGAATTCTGTGGTATTTGAAATAATGACTCATCTGGGCAAGATAAGTTTGTCTTTTTTCAGCTGTTTTGGGAAAATATTGTTCATAAGTTGTTGAATGTAGGGTTGTGGGATTTTTAACATTTGAGTAAATGGAGCAGCTAGTCAAGAAATACTAGTCTTATAAGTTGTGTTTCTGTGGATAAAATGTATACGACATGTTATGTACGGTAAGTTGTTTGTTTTCATTGTGAATTTTTTCGACAACTATAATTTGTATTAAAATAATTGCGAAAGAAATATACGTATTCATAAGCATGAACTTGTTTTTGAAAATATTAAAACTGCCTTAATGAATTTATCTCTTCAGAAAACTTCAAGCTAATGGAAAACAATCGAGAAAATCGTTTGTTAACAACTTGAGTCATTAACTATAAGGTAGGAACATCTCTCCCCACCTCTGGTAAAGTTAATCAATGCATCCAATTAGATATTGAACTCCCATTAATAGATGATGTTCTTCAATTTCGTGAAAAAACTCTGGGTAGCCTTGGCAAAAAATCTTTGTCTTAGGAGCATTAGAAGTCAGCAGTTTAGACCCATGAGCTGAAGCAAAAAATATCCACAGACTGAAATAAGTTGGTGTCCTTCCCCATTCTTCCTTACGGGCAGAAAAAGTTCAGATTGAGCCATACTTTGTCATGATTCACTAATAGACTAAAGATTTTTGTAACTTTTTTTGCAAGAACTTGATGTTGGTAAGGAAAAAAATAACCTATGCAAAATGAAGGGTTTCAGGTCATAGAACTTTTGTTGTAGGGCATATAACAAATCACTTAGAATGCAGATATCTCGTTTAGTGCTATAGAGCAGTGATGTCACACCTTTATTAATTGGCATGTAAGTTTTCATTATGCCGATATCTGCTTAGTGGTTAGCGCGCTTGGCAACTGATCCAAGGGACCTGTGGTCGAGCACTGGGTAAGTCATGGATATTTGTGTTGTTTTTCTGCTGAAGGCCCGCCATCCTCACGTACCTTCTACTGTGGTGTATAAATTGACAGACTCCTGTCAGACCTCTGTGGTAAACAGCTGCTGGAAAGGGTATTTATTTTTTATTTATCTAAAATGTCTGAAAGGTCCGTAGATGTGGGGGGGGGGGGGGTTAACCTTGGGGTCCAGATCTGTTCTTCCGAAATTCTAAGACGGTAACAAAATTAGAAAATTAAGAAAGGTTTTCCTCCATTTCTTATTGCATGTAATTATATACTCATTTAGCCAAAACAACAACAAAAAACAAACATGTATGTATTTAGTTTTTTTCCATCACCATTTTCCATTTTGAACCCCTCTGAAATTTCGTTTGCACCTCTCTCCCACGAAAATGTATTAATTATGTATTGTTTTGCGTGTATCATTAACAGTTCAAATTTAAGGATCATTGAGTATTTTAAGGGAATTGCTATATAATATCAGGGTTGATAGCTTGTCTTTGTGACTTGCATTTGAATCAAAACTGTATAAATCAATAAAACTTTCAAAGAAACTTTTGTTGGCGTTAGCCTGGGACAGTGCTAGAGTATCTAATGTACACATATTTGGAGAAAGAAAATGTGCGATCTTGTTTGCTCGTCGAGCAAATTGAAAGGATTTGCAGATTTTTTTATACTCTTGAAATTTTAACGAGAACGTTTATCGCTTCAAAACTGCAACAATGAAATCTTTTGCTCAAGGAATGTAAAAGGAATTGAAAGTTTTACAGATTGTTGGAAAAAATATAAAATTCCTAAATCTTTAAATACTTTTATTTTGATTTAGAAAGAAGATGTTTCCAAATGCGAAATAACATCTATTTTCTGTTTGAGAATCCGTACGAATATCATTTTTTGTTTGGGTGATATAAATTTCTCGTAAATCAAGCTAGGGATATCGTCACGTATGGGTGATATGTCAAATGTTGCAATAATTTTGTCATATAAAACATCTAATATGCTGATATTCTCTTAGTACAAAATGCCTAAATTTTGATATTTGTATCTGATAATGTTGACGAGTACCAGACAAGAGATATAATACTAATTAAATGCCCGTTGATCAATACGCATTGCACTTTAAAGCTAGACACTACTCTGTTCAGATAAGATCATGCCACTGGATGTTGCTGCTAATTTTGTAATGTTGGATTTTTTAAGCTAGGCTGGAATCTGTTGGGGTATGATTCTGTTTGTGCGCTTCTATACTTTGAATGCGTTTTTTTTAAGGAATTTTATTTGAATTAACGAAGAAACTGTAGTTTCAAGTTATAGACTATTATCAAATTCGAGCAGTTTTAGTAAATTTTATTTACACTCACGAAAAAATATAAATTATAAAATTTGAAAAATACCTGTTTTCTATATGTGACCTAAAAAGTAAAAAATAAAAGTAAAGCATACTGATGATGAAATCATTCACTGAATTCTTTGATCACTTCAAAGGAAGATAGGGCGACGGCAAATTTTTGTTGCGTGGGTAAATCGGTTTTGGCGCCTTATCGTCCTTTGAAGTGAATACGAAATCACTGAAATATTTCACCATCGGTGTGCTTTAGTTCTTTTATTTTTTAGGGCGCATATAGGAACATAAATGATTTTAGTGACAAAATATATATTAAAAGTAAAAAATGTAATTAATGTAAAAAATGTAATTAAATTATATTTTTATAATAGTTAAAAATTATTAGTAAAATAATAAATTATAAATAATTAAAAATAATTAGTTAAAAATGTATTAAGTAAAAAATGTAATTAATGTAAAAAATATATATTAAAAGTAAAAGTATTATTAAAATTAATATATTATTAAAAGTAAATAAATATATATTGTCATACGACTGGTAAAGATACGATACGACTCCCTTTCCCTCACTCCCTTATTTTCTTTTTTTTTGGGGGGGGGGGAAGAAAGATAAGACGTGATTTAAGGGTGCTCATGGCATTCTAGGCGTAACAAAGTTTTATTTGAATCATAACTCGTTGAGATTGATCCCCCGTGGAATTTCTGCCACTTTAAAGTGACCTAGGTTCGAGACCTGGGACTAGTGGTATCCCAGGATAGCGATCCCCCTTTGCACAGCGCTTTCCCCCTATGACGTCACCAGCAACGCCCCCTTCCGGTCACGTGATATGACGTCACCACCCATTATTAATATTCATAATTAATATTTAATAATTAATCCCCCTTTATTAAAAACCCGTGGCGCAATCTAGTATATATTATGAGTACTATATTTAGAAAAGCCCTCAATTTTGGTCGTAATTTTTCCAATTTTTGACTCCACCCTTTATTAAAAACCCCCATATCAAAAGTTCCACCCCTTTTGTTAAAAGCCCTCTCAAAACTACCCCCTGGTTGACACACCTGTATTTTTAAGCCCCCCCCTCTTTAAAGACCCCCAGGTTGACTCACCTGTATTTTTTAATCCCCCTTAACAAAAGTTCCTCCCCCTTTATTAAAAACCCTATCAAAACTCCCCTGATTGACCCACTTGTATTTTTTAATCCCCCTTATCAAAAGTTCCGCCCCCCTTTTAAGGACTATCCCGCAGTAACTTTATTAAAAGATTCCCACAGAAAATGAAATGAAAAAATGCTATTGGGTAAAAATAAAAAAAAAGAAGGAAAACGGCGAAAAAAAAAAATCTTTGCTTTAAAAACAAATTATTCATAATTATGAAAAATATTGAGGGGTAATATGGTCTGGTGACCTGTATAATAAAAAATAATAATAATAAATACCCCCTCAAGCAGCTTCTTGCCACAGAGGTCTGACAGGAGCCTGTCAGTTTTTATGCCATAGTAGAAGGTCTGAGAGGATGGCAGGACCTCAGCAGAAAAACGACACAAACATCCATGCCTTACCCGGGACTCGAACCCAGGTCCCTTAGATCAGTAGCCAAGCGTGCTAACCACTCAGCCATGGCCTGTATTGGTGACATAAAAGACCCGCTTTAGAACACGCAACAAGCGTTCGGTACCTCACCCCTACTATGGACCACGTTTTATTGAAGGATGAATCTTGGATCACGTCACCCCCAGCACTGTCGATACCCCTTTGCTTACGTATCAGACGCGATGTCTTACAACATGAAAACCCACTGGCATTCTTGATCGTAGTTTTCGGACACATCTCGAAATTTTTCTAAGTCCAGAGACGGTTGACAGCCCTTCTGACTAAACCGCATTGTCACCCCGAATTCTACCCTCTTTGCTTCAGACCATCACGGGAGATATCGTAGGGAAACAGTGTTTTGGAAATAATTTTCCATCTTCTTATCGAATCATCCCATCTCCCCTTTATGATAGGTCAGCTATTTGTTTCAATGTACCCCATCAGAAGAAGACAAACCATTTTGAAATTACGTGCCCCTAAACCTCCAAGTGTTGCGCCTCTCTTATTAAAAGTGGTCTCCATCGAATTGAAGGATGATGCCGTTAGATATTTGTGTTCAGACATATTCGGCACAACACATTGTGATTGCAAAAGTATGACTAATAAAACTAACTTTTTTAATTCCCGTATATCCGTTACGCGACATGGTCTCAAGTTTAAAACGTTTTATTCCTAATACTTTTTAGCGCTGTATGCTCAGTACATGATTCACTTATGCAAAATATCTTTCCTAGGAAGTAACGTTACTCAGTAACAATCGATAACATTATTTCTTCCTCCAAAGAAAAAACAGCTAATTATTTGGAAGTAAGATATAATTTTTTTTTTAAAAACGCGTGGTCGTTACGCTTTACAAGGGTAGTTGTCTTTCATAGGGTGTAAAAAAATAATTCTGTAAAGAATTTTGTAGGCGGTTGAATGCTATAGAAAGTAAGCAATGCTAAAAGTAAAAAAACAATTCCATACGTTGCGGGTACCCTTGCGTTTCTGCTTACGGTGCATAAAAAACTTTAGTTCTACATCCAACATGAATGTATGTTAATGGAGTAGGGGATATTAGTTTTAACAAATACACTAACCTACTATAAAAAACAATACACTTAATAAGTCTCACTCGATCGTACCCTCTCAACTTACCTGAGCTAATCCACCCAAATATTATTTGCAGCTGGACTGATAGTCAAAATTTAGGAAATACTTCATCGATTATATCAGTATATATCTATGGAACAACCTACATGAGAAAGCTTCTTCGATTCGATAACATAAAAATCCGTCAAACTAAAAATTTTCAAGAATAATTTAAAAAGTGCAAACCTCAGCAACAAGTTTTGGATACTTATTACTGTTCAGTGACACCGGTGAAAACGAATTTTTCCCTTGTGCAGTAAAGCGACACTGATTATGTTGTGATCGGATCTCAATAAAAGAATTCTGCAGGTTTCTCACGAAAATCGATGTTCTCACATAGAGCTTACGAAAAAAAAGTGACAGAAAAAAATAATGCCTTTACAAACTAAGAGTCACTTGGTGTAAAACATCTGAAATCCAGAAATGCCATTTCTAAAAAATAGAAAAATTCCCTCCATATTCTTAAAATTCTTAAATAATTCTCAATCCTCACTTCTTGAAATTTAACATCGCCTCTATTACAAGTACTGAAAGCTCTTGCTATTATTGTTGCTTATCTAAAGAAATGGCCGGGAGACGAGCGCGCAGGAACAGCCAGCCCAACCGGTGATAACTCAAAGGTCATGCAGCACTGACCTATGGAACACCCCGTCGATGTGAAAACAGATAAGCCGAAGCATATCTAAATCCTTTACTTACGGGAAGAGCTGCCTGCTCGTTTCATGATGAAATGTCGCACTTTATTGGCTAGGTCAACGGAATCTCCCATCTTATCTTCGGGGGAATCTTTTACGCTTAAGGACACAGCAGTTTATCGCATGTTCCAAGTGGTCAGCTGATTTTAAAATGCCCTCTTATACTGTTCATCACAATTAAAGGAAGTATGTAGCCGTTACAGGGAGAATATGGTTTGACCACAATAAAGTACATTGGAAAAATCACTGTTGGAAGGAACCCAGACAGAAAATTGTTAATGTCATAAGAAATGTGTGATGTATTTTACAAACGGTACCAATGTCGCAAAAAAATTCCGTGTAAAAAAAATGGAAAAACAAAAAAGTATCATTTAATACGAGTTTTGCAGAATAATAGAATGTGTGAAAATTTCAATCCCAGTGTGATACGATACAGAAGTAATGCGAAATCTTTAACATTATTCCCCATCATTTGTTAGGTGATGATAGTGTTAACATGCACTAACATCCACGAATTTTCAAATGACATTCAGGGGTGTATCATTTCCGTCACTTAAGTTTCAACTTCTTTTATTTTTTCAACCAATAACCAGGGGACGATCTTTCTCACAGTAGTGATATGACCATGCACTTTACTAAGAAACAAACCTGTTCAATGAACATTTCCCATAGACAATATGTAATTAAGATTTGAGCTAAAAAGTTACGACATGGCTGAAATTAGATGTTCACTACACGAGGAAATCTAACACGCGTATTTCATGTCTAAAAATCGGTTTAGTTATTTTTCCTGCACGAGAATATATATTTCTATAATAGTGTGGAATTCTTAGAACAAGTAAGTACACTATGTTCGTGCGAAAATGGCTGTTTTTCCCGCACTGGTGTGGAATTCTTAGAACAAGTGGCACTATGTTTTATAAGTGTGAAATGGGTTGTTTTTCCGGCAAGGACCGTTTTTTGATAATGTTATGTATTCGTGTTTCACTTGTTTGGAAATCTGAAAGAAGATTACCTATAGAAAGTAGCATACTCCAGTAAATTCCATTAGTATGTACTATGTGGTTCTCGATTCTGAGGGCTCCCAGAATTGATCTGTTAGACAATACTTTGCATTCTCATAACTTCAACCGTTTTACGGACCTAACGCATAAAGCGCCAAGTCTTTCAACGGTTATTTCACACTTCAAACAATCATCAAGACAATCAATTGCCACATTACAGAAGTAAGATTGAAAAAGAAAAGCGATAGGAAAGCGAAAGAAAAGCACCCTACCTGCATTCTCACATTAAATGAAAAATATCAAAAACGTAACGTAAAAGTAAGCATTCATCGGTTCGCCTCACAGCAAAGATACGAAATAGCCCGACAGAGGGCGTCCTGTGACAGCAAGGAGAAACACCGATTATACAGTTAGAATGCATGTTTCTTTACGTTCGAAAACTTTTTTCCCTGTTTATTACAAGTATGTGCAGGTGCGAAGTACAGTAGTAACAATAGTTTAACCACAAGTATTCATTTTTTAAGTATTAGGGTGTTAATGTCATAATTTCTAGTGAGATGCAGGTCAGCAACGCTATTTTCCTGCAAACATTCACTTTTTGTGCAAGCATGTGAATATTACATGTAACTTTTCAGTTGTATGTGAATCAAATATTCACTTTTCTGAACATGAGTGAAATCGCTCATATGGAGTGAACTACAGTGAAATCGATTACTCATACATGATACGTATCAATATTATGCTCCCTTAGAAGAGTACTGGAAAATCAACCTTGACATTTCACTCGCGCCATCTAGTGGGAAATATAGTATGTTGACTGCATTCACTTTAAGTCTGATTCGAATAAACGGAAGACAATCTGAATAGCTGTTATTACTTTCAAGCAGAATAAAAATCCTGTTTAATTTTACATAGTCCTAAACCTATGAATATGTAAAGATTATGTATGTACGAGAATGTGAGAGTTTCTCTGATCTTATGCAAAGTACATGCATGTTTATATCTGTGGTTAAGAGATGCATGGTATTATACATATTCAACGGATGTCTTTCTAAGTGTATGTCTCTATGCATACATGAATGCGATTGACTGTTTTTCTTCATCAGTCCAGCTGCAAATAATATTTCGGTGGATTAGCTCAGGTAAGTTGAGAGGGTACGATCGAGTGAGACTTATTAAGTGTATTGTTTTTTATAGTAGGTTAGTGTATTTGTTAAAACTAATATCCCCTACTCCATTAACATACATTCATGTTGGATGTAGAACTAAAGTTTTTTATGCACCGTAAGCAGAAACGCAAGGGTACCCGGAACATATGAATTGATTTTTTACTTTTAGCATTGCTTACTTTCTATAGCATTCAACCGCCTACAAAATTCTTTACAGAATTATTTTTTACCCTATGAAAGACAACTAACCTTGTAAAGCGTAACGACCACGCGTTTTTTAAAAAAATTATATCTTACTTCCAAATAATTAGCTGTTTTTTCTTCGGAGGAAGAAATAATGTTATCGATTGTTACTGAGTAACGTTACTTCCTAGGAAAGAGTAATATTTTGCATAAGTGAATCATGTACTGAGCATACAGCGCTAAAAAGTATTAGGAATAAAAAGTTTTAAACTTGAGACCATATCGCGTACGGATATACGGGAATTAAAAAAGTTAGTTTTATTAGTCATACTTTTGCAATCACAATGTGTTGTGCCGAATATGTCTGAACACAAATATCTGACGGCATCATCCTTCAATTCGATGGAGACCACTTTTAATAAGAGAGGCGCAACACTTGGAGGTTTAGGGGCACGTAATTTCAAAATGGTTTGTCTTCTTCTGATGGGGTACATTGAAACAAATAGCTGACCTATCATAAAGGGGAGATGGGATGATTCGATAAGAAGATGGAAAATTATTTCCAAAACACTGTTTCCCTACGATATCTCCTGTGATGGTCTGAAGCAAAGAGGGTAGAATTCGGGGTGACAATGCGGTTTAGTCAGAAGGGCTGTCAACCGTCTCTGGACTTAGAAAAATTTCGAGATGTGTCCGAAAACTACGATCAAGAATGCCAGTGGGTTTTCATGTTGTAAGACATCGCGTCCGATACGTAAGCAAAGGGGTATCGACAGTGCTGGGGGTGACGTGATCCAAGATTCATCCTTCAATAAAACGTGGTCCATAGTAGGGGTGAGGTACCGAACGCTCGTTGCGTGTTCTAAAGCGGGTCTTTTATGTCACCCATACAGGTCACCAGACCATATTACCCCTCAATATTTTTCATAATTACGAATAATTTGTTTTTAAGGCAAAGATTTTTTTCCCGCCGTTTTCCTTTTTTTAAATTTTTTTTTTAAATTTTTATCCAATAGCATTTTTTCATTTCATTTTCTGCAGGACAGTCTTTTAATAAAGTTACTGTGGGATAGTCCTTAAAAGGGGGGTGGAACTTTTGATAAGGGGGATTAAAAAATACAGGTGGGTCAACCAGGGGAGTTTTGATAGGTTTTTTAATAAAGGGGGGCGGAACTTTTGTTAAGGGGGATTAAAAAATACAGGTGAGTCAACCAGGGGTTCTTTAAAGAGGGTGGGCTTAAAAATACAGATGTGTCAACCAGGGGGTAGTTTTGATAGGGCTTTTAATAAAGGGGGCGGAACTCAGGGGACAGGCCTCACTCTGCCATCGCCCTGTCTGCCAAGGACTTCTACGACCGAGTCCTTCCTGCCAGCTCCAGGTGCACGAACTGGCAGGGACTGATGCTGGGTGCTGGCAATACTCTGTTCCCCGACCTTCCACCCTGGAGGAACAGTGATCTAATGATCAATGTCACTATCCCTTCTCTTGGTCAGAAGAGCGACTCTGATTCATTGGCCATCAGACTTCTCTCCACCTCCTATGTGACTGCACGATATGAGAGATGTACTGAGTCTACACTGGATCTGTGGACCGGGAGAGGCAATATGCTGCCTCTGTCATTGTCATCCCCGATACTGGCATTGCCAGAGGTTTCCGTCTCCCGCATCTAACCTCCTCCACCTGTGCAGAGCTTCATGCTATTTTTGAGGCTGTACTTTTCATCCTCAGCCTCGAGAGTGGCAACTTTGTCATCCTCTGTGACAGCAAGTCAGCCTTGGAAGCTCTCCAGAAGCTAGACAGCAAGAGCTGCAACCCCTTCCTCATCCGGAAGATCACAGAGACTTGCTCGATGGTCACTTCTGCTGGAATCACAGTCCATTTCCAGTGGATCCCTTCCCACATAGGAATACCTGGAAATGAGCTCGCTGATCACACCGTGAAGGAGGCATTGGAGAGTCAGAGGTGTGTAGCTAATTACTCTCTCTCTCAGCGACTGCAAGAGTTGTCTCACAACTGGTGAGCCAGTTCCGTCTTGCTCAGTGGCAGAAGGACAGCAGGTGTTCCCCATTCAGGTACCTGGTTGAACCTTCTCTCATGCTCCTAACCTCGCTAATCTCCTCAGATCTGAGGAGACCCTCCTTCATCGTCTCCGAGTTTGTGTCATCTACAGCAACTCTATGCTGCACACTCTTGGCAGAGTTTACAGTCCAGACTGTGCCACTTGCGGCACACCTGAGACTGTATCCCACATTCTGCTCAACTGCTCCCGCTACAAAGCCGAAAAAGATACTTTGTTCCGGGAGCGTAATGCTATAGGAACCACTGATTACTCCATCATCTCCCTCCTCGGCAACAACCACAGTGCGAATCTGCAACATGCACGCTTCCGTATTGTCACTGACTTTTTTCAGAACATTGGCCTCTTCTGTAAGGTGTAATGTTCAGTACTTTTACATTGTCCTGAAGAGGGCCTTTTTTTCCCCCCCGAGAGATTGCTGAGAGGCAGATTCTTCTGCATCCGCTATCTCACTTTTCCGTTGTGACTGGTGTAGGGAGCCCCTTCTCTGGAAGCTAATTTCACCATATTTACAATACCTTGAACCTTGGGGGGAATTTTTTAATAAAGGAGGTTTTAATAAAGGGGATTAATTAATTATGAAATAATTATTAATTATGAATATTAATAAGGGGCGGTGACACCATATCACGACCGGAAGGGTGAGTGGCCGGCGACGTCATAGGGGGGGGGGGGGGGAAAGCGCTGTGCAAAGGTGATCGCTATCCTGGGATACCACTATTCCCGGGTAAGGCATGAATGTTCTCTGTTGTCTTTCTGCTGAGGTCTCGTCTTCTTCACTGATCTCCTCTGTCTTAGTTAACTGATAGGCCCCTATTAGACCTCTGTGGCAAGCAGCTGCTTGAGGGGTAAAATTTTTTGGGGGGGCTTAACTCGAGGTAGCCCACAACAGTTCCATATTACTAGCTTTCATTTGATACCAAACTCGTAAACGTGGGCCCTCGCTTGCGGAAGATTATAGTGGGAAAAGGATTTTTACATTCTCCCTTCATTAGACGCCGCCCCATGGCCGAATGGTTAGCGCGCTTGGCTATTGATCTAAGGGACCTGGGTTCTAGCCCCGGGTAAGGCATGGATGTTCGTGTTGTTTTCTGCTGATGTCCTGCCATCCTCACAGACCTTCTACTATGGCATATGAACTGACAGGCTCCTGTCAGACCTCTGTGGCAAGCAGCTGCTTGAGGGGGTATTTATTTATTTTATTTATTTTATTCATTAGAGAGGGAAAAAAAGCACTGGGTAACTTTTTTTATATAAACCTATGACACTCCCGCGTCGCAAGCTTTCATTTGACGCATAGCTCGTTGACATCGGTTGAACTGGTTGTGAAGTTATGGTGGAACAACCTTTTTGACAAAAGCCGATGAGGAGAAAGATAAAAAGGAACAAGAAATATAAGTTGGGGATTGACCAAATCGGCAGTTCCCAATTTCGAGTCATAATTCTTGTTAACCTTAAGATTCATCTACGTTAACTCCCACCTCAGTTAGAAAGGGGACATTGATGGGCTTCGAAAGATCGCTGTCCTTCGGATGGAACGTTACCCTGTGTATAGAAGAGCTATACTATGTGCACGTTTTGACAGGAGTTCGTCTGTCCCCTAATAGCTGCCCAGTGATTCCCCTTTCCCAACATTCTCTGAGCCTTTAAAGGCCTGGCCATTAGCCCATTGCGTGTCTAAAAAGGGCTGCTCAGGGCTTTTTACAACCCAACGATATTTTAAAGTGGTATATATTATTCAGTAGAAAAAGTAATTGTGTGCCCAAAATTTCAAGGAACTCTCAAAGTTCCGCTTTGTGTTCAACATATTTCAATGTTTATCCATTGGTGGCGTGATATTCAACTGACGTTCATATTCGGCTCAGCATGTCTGGTTTAACACTTGCAACAGTTGCAGTCATTCTTTTTTGTAAATGTTGTAAATTGCAAATTGTTATCTCGTTATAAAACAGAAAGAGAAGCTGTTTTCATTTTGTCATCTATCTGTCCGTCTATAGATATCCAACGTTGTTTTTAGAGAAATTAAAACTCCTTTTTGGATTAGATAGGTATTGATGAAATATTAAGATTTGCACTTTCCGAATCTCCCAATAACTATAATTGCGCCCTCTCACTGCGGAAAAAGTTTAAAATTGCAAACTTTTAAACGAGTATTGCAAACGATATATTTTATGCTAGAAATTCGAAATTTTGGTGGTGGAATGTGGTCATGAAATTTACATTGACAACACCAAAATTAAAACTCCTAAAGCTTCTTACACCCAAGGTGGAAGAAACGCAATTGTTTTAAGAGATGTTTGGAAAATTCTTCCTTTAGTTGGATAGGTACTAATATTTATATAATTCGCATTTTTCAAACGTGTAAGCAGTTATAATTTACGTCATTAGAGGCTACTAAATGTGAAAACTGTGAAAATTTTAACGACTATTTCAAGTGATCTCGTTATGGTAGAAATTTCGGTGGTAGACTGCCAAGATATTTCACTGACAGCAACAATCTACCAGGTTTCTCGTTTTCTCAGTGAATAAGCAACTTTTTCATTTTAAGGAATAAAAGAGAAACACTTTTATGTTGTAAAATACTACTAACACAATATTGCTATTTGCATTTTCCCATCATCCATTAGTTTGAATTAAAACTTTTAAAGAATGCAAAAATCGGTAAATGAAAAGCTTCATTTTCTTTGAAAACGGAATTCGCAGAAGCAATATGTGCTCTTCTAGTTATGTATTTTTTTCTTCCTTAATGTATCCTCCCCGAAAAAAGAAGCCCAATGGTGTCAAATCGAGACTTCCTTGGGGCCGCACGATCGGTCTACCAGTCGCATCGATTTGGAAATTCCTCATTTAAGACATTACATACGATACTAGCGACACAATGTGATACTAACTCCACGCCGTCATAGCAATGACACTTTGAGAGTTTCTTGACATTTTGGACACATGGCTACTCTTTTTTACTTAATTATTAAATAAAATATAACGCATTAAAATATGGGTTGGGTTCGAGCCCCGGGTAAGGCATGGATGTTCGTGTTGTTTTCTGCTGAGGTCCTGCCATCCTCTCGGACCTTCTACTGTGGCATATAAACTGACAGGCTCCTGTCAGACCTCTGTGGCAAGCAGCTGCTTGAGGGGGTATTTATTTTTTTATTTAATTTTTTAAATGACTCAGTATATGTTAGAAATATGAAACTGCTGCTTTTCAGAGGAAAATTTCTGATTGAGACACCACGATCGATTTATTTCATGGCACAGCCCCTTTGTGTCTTAAATGAAGAGGCGATTTAGAAGCAAATAACGCGAAAAAATCACATGACTATTTATTTTCTACAAAAAAAAACTTCAAAAGGTCTCCGATTTATGTTATGTCGTTCGTCGTTCGTTGGATGAAATTTCAGATGTCCATGTACGGTATAGACACCTTGTACACGTTATAACCTTCTAGAGGACTTCTTCAATGATCTCTCTTAACCCTTGTGTATATTCTTATTCCTAAGGTCCATATGATCTGTCCTATGAGAATCGACAGCTAAAAAGAAGTTAATAGTTTTTCGCATTCATATTCTGTTAAAAGTGCTTCTTGCGCACAAGAGTCAAAATAAGTTTTCTGTATAGCCACTTATGGACACCATGACAAATTGTAATTCAAGCTCGGTATTGCAAACTTCCGCACCTTGGAGCGAAACGATAATGACTCTTCGTGAGTTTCTTTAAATACGCTAGAGGCATTAAGTAGGTAGTTCTTCCCAAGCCATGTCTAGAATTACTTTTCGCAGAGTTGCCGAGCTACTAGTGCGGTGATTAAGTTAACCTGTTGCTCTCCGTAGCGTGAATTATACTGTACAATTGCCACCTGTTGTGAGATCTTTTTTTCGTGCTTCGAGCAGTGCCATTTCGGCCAATGCCTTGGCCACTACCGGACTGTAGCACTTCCTTCGGTGAAGTGTGTGTCATGCGCGGAAATCGTGCCTGAGCCAACCATGATGTCAGCAGCAGCGAGACTGCTTTTCTGCGTCACGTTCGTTGCACCGCAGCTGGTATTTCCCGTTTTTTGCGGTTTCGCTAAGCTGTGTGTAATAAGTTCTCAGAAATTCGGAAACAAAGGAAATGAGATCTGTATTTGCACATGTACTTACAGTAGCGAGGCTAAAGTTCTATGAGAATGGCTTGTCAAACATAAGAGTGTAATCATTGTATACTTTAATGAATGGTAAAATAATTTGACTTTTAATATGAGATATTTTCTGAATATGAATTCTTATTCCTTATATTATTGAGTCCAGAAATATTGAGATAGTAACTATTTAGATTAAGAGTTTGTAGGAGAGCTGATGAGAAGAATATTTTCATTGGCATTGCATTTATTCAAAGTTTCGCAGAGATTTAAATTTTGACTACTGATGAAAAAGACGCTAACACCTAACATTGCATGTTCTACGTGATCTAAACCTTTAACCTCTCTCTCCAAACAATTCATCGCAGAATAATAAAATAATCAGACGTCAAATGTGAAACGTGTTCTGAATACCAGTTTTTATTCATTTATATTATTTTGAATCCATTGATATTGGGAAAGTAACTACTTAGATTAAATGTTTCTAAGGCAGCAGACGAGAAGAATGGTTATCTAAATAATTCGATTCGTACATGCTGACTCCCGTTTATTTATTGGATTTCGTTGCATACTCTCTGTGATGCAATGAATAAAGTTCTCCCTTTGGGCTCTGTCAGTACCATCGACAGGGTGTAGAATAGAGGCAGTCTGCCTCACTGCGCCTGTGATGCTCCGCCCATTCACTTTTACTTTTCCTTAACCAGTTTTGCTTAATTTACGTTATATTTATCATTTTGGGGAATATTATTTCTGTTTGTGGACATTGCAATCCTCGTCCCGAGCGTAGGAATTGCGCATGCGCAACTCCAACCTTTTGATTGTCACCCGCTAAAGCGCGTGATAGAACAGGCTTATAAATAGTTTTATTGTGCGATATCCTCGTAGAGCAAACATTTAATTAATATTACATAATTGTTTTGCATTAATGTTTCTCTTGTAATAAAAACAAAATAGCAATTGGAGATTTTCTTATGTTTTGTCTTATAATCCGTCAGGGGCAATATTTAATTGTTTGCCTCACGGAGCAATCTAATCTGGCGACGGCCCTGGGCTCTGCCATAGATTTCAATTGTAAGAAAAAGTATAAACTGATGACGAAAAATTAGAATAGTCCGTTTTATTAATTTATATATTAAGGCTTACTCCCAGTGCTATTCTTCTGAGAGAAAAAAAAAGTTTCTACCCCGAAGTCGAATCTTACAATTTAACGAGTAAATATCTTTCAATATGTCCGACCCCGTCTACTCGTGGTGCAGGTTGTTAGTACCTTTCAAAAGAGATATTCTCTTTTGGAAGGGAAGGGGACGGCTGCAAGTTCAGTATGGCCACTTTTTTCTTTTTTTTTTTCAACTCTGCTGCGGAGTTGTCAACTTCACAGGGTCCTGGTGCTGACCATTTATACCTACTGGACTGGTGCACTACTGGATAGCTGCACCGGTGGGCCTCTGTTGAGGGAGAACTTGCCGCTGTGTTTTCTCTTTGCTTCTGGGTTGCCAGCCCTAAGTGAGCAGAGGCAAGGGATATGTCAGCTGGTAGATAATCCTGATCAGACGCCATCGCAGGTACCCGAACCCCACTTAGCTAGTTGGGCATCGTCAATCCTAAACTGGAGTATGTGTCTCAGGCAGGCCATATGTTTCTTGAAAAAGTTCACTTGAAAAGGTGGTGCTTGAAGTTCCTACCAGCATCGGTGACTTCAGACTTTAGCGGAGGAGGAACAGGTCTTTGCCCCATGCCTGCGATAAGGGAGCTGTTTGATATTGTTGGCCTTACCTATCTCAATAAACCTAGTTTCTTTAAAAATCCTACTAATCATTTTCTCTCTGCAGGAACGTGGAACGTGAGGACATTACATAGAGATTATTCTCTTGATGTCTTCACGCAGGAATTCCAGCGCTATAGCCTAGATGATATTCTAGGCTTGCAAGAGACCAGATGGATAAGTAAAGATGAGATATTTAAAAATAACGTTAAATTTCTATTTTCAGGAAGGGAGGGTGGAAAGCATCTCCAAGCTGTAGCTTTGCTTCTCAGCAGACAAGCCAGTGATACTCTTCTAAGGTATGACTGCATTAATAAAAGATCTCTTACAAAAAATTAAAACAAAAATTAGACTTGAATGTCATCTGTTGTTATACTCCCACAGGCGGTTCTGGTGAGAACAAGAAGGATACGCTTTATAGTCAGTTTCAGGATATTTTGAATTCAGTGCAGAAAGATGTGCTTGGTGATTTCAGTGCTCAAGTTGGTATGACTCTAACCTTTGGGCAAGAGTTTTAGGTCCCTTTGGCATTGGTAGTTCTAATTGTAATGGAGAACGTCTTCTACAGGTAAGTAAACTTAATGGTTTGCGAATAACTAACACATACTACAAACACTGGGACATTTATAAATATACATGGATTTCACTTGATGGGTTGCACAGGAATATGATAGATTATTTTTTAACAGCAAATGGGATATTTCAATTAGGATTACCAGATTATACAGTGAAGCCGAAATTGGGTCTGACCATGTAATGGTTAAATATATCTTGCAACTGAAGCTTTTGAAATGTTGTGCTATAGTTGAAAGAATTACTTTTCACGCTGAAGGTCTGAAAAGATCAGGATATATCCAAAGCATACTATTATAGGCTACTTAGTCATTATGACAATCGTGGTTTGCTTAGCGAAGAAGCTGAGAAAGAATGGAATCAGTTTAAACAGGCTTTTCTTGAAACCAACTGTACTCTTTTGGGTAAAAGGCAACAGAGGAAACAAAATTATATGAGTGAAAAGGCTATGGAACTTATTTGTGAAAGAAGGAAGTGTAGGATTAATATGAATCAACATCCTGCTAGTCCCAACAGAAAGCATTACAATGAGCTTAATAAACGTGTAAAGGATCAGTTACCAGCTGATAAGAATCCTTTGCTTGATAGCTTGACTGACAAAGCAGAGAAAGCAATTAGACTGCACAACAGCAGGGGGTTGTACCAGATTGTTAATGTTTTATGTGGAAAGACACAGACCAAAATACACAGGATTGGGGAATAAACATGTAAGGTGGTTGAAGGTGAGGATTCTTTGATGGCTAGGTGGTCTGAGCATTTCAGAGATGTTCTAAATAATGTGATTATTTCTACTCCCATTGTTTGCAATGAGGATAGATGCCTTACTGGCTTTAATGATGGCTATAATCACCTTCCGAAGTCGCTTTGGCTATCTCTAAATTAAAACTGCATAAATCCCAAGGGTGGAGGAAATCACCACTGAACTGCTTGGAGCTGGAAATATTTGCGTTGTCACATGGCTCACTGAAAATTTGAATATTTTTTTATGATAAAATTGTTGTTCCTAAGAATTTTACTAGAGCTATTATTGTCCGAATTTTTAAAAAATGTGATTGCATTTCTTGTGATAATTATAGGGGAATTAGTTTACTTTTTGTTCCTGGTAAAGTTCTTTGCATGATTATACTTAATAGAATTAAGAATTTGGTTGATGGACAACTGTTTGATGAACAGAGTGGATATTCAGAAGTGGTACGGGGATATATTGATCAAATATTTTCACTTAGGCAGATTCTTGAGAAATGTTTAGAGTTTCAGATACCTGTGGTTGCTAGCTTTATAGATTTCAAAAAGGCTTTTGATTCTGTTGATCGACATAATTTGTGGCTGATTGTTAGATCATATGGAATACCTGATAGTTAGTGTAAGGAAAGCTCTCTATAATAACAATGAATTGTATGTGAGAGTTGGTACGTCTTGCAGCGATTGGTTTAGCATTGCTAGTGGAGTTAGACAACGGTGTATTTTGTCTCGTTTTCTTTGGTTATTGATTATGTAATGCAAAATTCTTTGCAAGGGAAAGATTTTGGCCATAAATGATCGCGAAATTTCAAAATTTCTGATTTAGATTATGCAGATGTTTCGGCCTTGTTGGCTAATGATGTTGATGAGATGAATTCTTTCATTAGGACTGTTGATGAGACTGGTAGTAGAGTAGATTTGGTGATAAATAGAGAAAAAACTGAAGTGGTAAAAATTGTTCACGCAGTTGGTGATTCAGTTGCTTTGAATGGCTGCACTCTTGAGCAGTCTGAGTTTAATTATCTTGGGAGCTATGTAACAGATACTGGTGATGTGCGGTATGAGATGAATAGAAGAATAGGGATTGCCGTTGGGACTTCTAAGAATCTATGGAGAGTGTGAAAAAATAGGCGTATACACCTAAAGACTAAACTTAGGCTGTATAATAGTTTGGTTCTTTCTAAGGTTAGTTATGGTAGCGAAACATGGACCTTTTGTAAGCAGGATAACAAGAAACTTGATGCCTTTGATTCTAGATGCTTACGCAGTGTCTTGGGCATTAGATGGTTTGACTTTGTAAGTAATGATGAGGTTAGAAGAAGGAGTCATCAACCTCCTTTGAGCAGCATGTTGTGCAGAGAGAGTCTGCGTTGGTTTGTGTATGTTACCTGTATGCATAGCTGCAGATTGGCTAGCAGGATTATGAACAGTGTGCCTAAGGATTTCAGATAAAGGGGAGAGACCTAGGAAGTGATGGGCAATGTCAAATAGGACCTTGTTGAAATTGGCTAGAGTGGCGAAATGCAGCAGCAGTATCTCAGAACAGACATGTCTGGAGAGGAAAATCACAGTCTGGTTGGACCTCTGTAGTCCATGGCTGCATGAGGATTTTGTATTTATGTATGTAAACATAAATAAAGCATAATTAATGAAAACATATTTTATGTATGTAAACAAAACACTTCTAGAATTTTGCTCCGCAGCTTTCTGCCGCCTTTTTCACCAAAGAAAAACCCTGCTTATTCTATTTACAATTTGTTTCTTTACACCACAGCTTATAATAAGTAGTATTCATAGTCAAGTTTTCTTCACTGTGAACGAGTAACAGGAAACAATATTGCATTTTAAATCTGCAGTCAAATTCAATTTATGTTTTTAATAATGTAATTTATCACATATTAAGTCAATTTATGTTTTTAATATGTAATTTATCACATATTAAAAAAAAACATACAACGATTGGCTACTGATCTAAGGGACCTGGGTTCGAGCCCCGGATAAGGCATGGATGTTCGTGTCGTTTTTCTGCTGATTTCCCACCATCCTCACAGGCCTACTATGGCGTATAGCTCCTGGCAGATCTCTGTAGCAAGCAGCTGCTTGAGGGAGGTATTTATTTTTTATTTATTTATTAACTTCAACAATAGTTGCTCTATCTTGTGTGTGTGGTGGGGGTTAAAATTCATAGACGAGTACGATTTTTCGAGAAAACTCTTAAACACACAAAGAAAGAATGGAACCAATTCTAAGATCAGGTTTCATGTACCGTGGGCCTGAACTTCCTTTCCCAAGTGATACCATATTCTCAGTATAGAGACAAGATGACAGATTCGAATAACAGAAAGTGTTAAATAGGGCACAAATTAAGTAGGTATTACCTGAGTCTGACTCTTTGGGATCATATTGTCTGTATCTAAATTGCGAAGGGTTGGGTTACCTCTGAGCGGCACTTTTTTGCACACCATGGGCACTTTTTTGCACACCATGGGCTAAATGGCCAGGTCACAAGGACCCCGAAGGCTCAGAGAAGGTTGGGGGAGGGGACCCACTGGAACAGCTGTTGGGAGACAGATGGTAGCCTCCCGTCAAGGCCATCCAGCGTGTTCTTTAGCGTGCACAGGGTATGGCTCTCCCGCACACGGGGCCACGGCTTAACGTCCCATCCGACGGACGGCGGCCTTTCCAAGCCCATCGGTGTCCCCTACTGACCGTGGGCAGGGCGGGGAAATTTGCGGAGATAAATCTCAACGCTGACCCAGCTGGGACTCGAACCTGGGAACTACAGATTACGAGCCTGGCGCGCTACCGACTGAGCCACCCCCGCCCATAAATTGCGAAGGTATAACAATATTTATAACAGAAAGATCTATAGGAGTGTTCTATTCAACGACAGCTTGGTTTTATGCTATAATCTATTCTTTGGAAACGTTAATAATTCATTCTTTTATGGGGCGAGCCTCCAGAAAACAGTGTCTTTATCTTTGACGCGAGCCCAGATCACCATTATGCTATCCATGTTACCCTTACAGCTGAATAATAACCTATTAGTGTAATTCGCCTTAGAGAAAATCTGTGAGTAAGGCAATATCTACTTTTATTTATTTGCCTTTGTATGTACTGAAATGCAAGACATTTGAATTTTTAAGAAGCAGAATTTAAAGCGAAACCTTTATTGTAATACAAAATGTCAAAATTACATGAAAAAAAAACAGACAATTTGTTTATACGAAATAGGCTATCGTGAGATATGATTCCTAGAATAAATAGGTCTGCTTTCTGTGAGAAGAAATGATTTAATTTTGGATGGAATGAGAAGTCGCATCCAGCAGCAATTTTTAATATCCAATAACTGTTTTTAAATGAATAATAAAAGTTATTCATTGAAAAAATACTAGTTTTCTCTTTCTTAACAATAAAAAGCTGATGAGTAAAACAAAATTTTTTTATCTTTATTCTTTTAGTATCAAGTGTGGAGAAATTAGAAAAATTGGCCTTCTAGCAGTTTTTTTTTATCACGCGCCAAAGCAATGACTATACCAGTATGAGAGAGAAGAGGACAATTTTTCTTGTTTTTATGCATTAAAAAAGAGCATGCAAAGAAATTAATGCTACTGAATTTAAAGGTGAAAGTTGAAGTTCTTTTCCCAAGAAATATTTCACTATTATAATTATTCTTATCTTTGAAAGTAACATGACACGCCAGAATATTCACTCGCCATTGGCAAGTGGATTTCTCCAGCCCTGTTAACATGTACTTACTGCAAATTATTAGTGTATCGTTATATTTTCAAAAGTTTTAGTATAAAAAATGACTAGAAGAATAACATATCACCTTTGGCGAATATGGAATGCTCGTTTTCGAAGAGAATGCAGTATATCATTTTCTGACCGTCTAACGGTGAAAATTCGAACTAAAGGATGGTTCGAAAATGCAGATAGTAATGTTTCATTAGTACCTATCCATCCCGAAAAGAATATTTCGTTTATCTCTTGAAACAAAAAAAGTTGCATGTTACCACCTCCCTAAGGGACCACTGTTGATTCGGTCGGTTGCGCGCCAGACTTGTAATCTTCAATTATCAGGTTCCAGTACCAATGTGCCAGCTTTGAGATTTATCTCCGCTATGGCTGTTTGTGTCGTTTTTCTGCTGAAGTCCTGCCAATCTCAGACCTTCTACTATGGCATATAAACTGACAGGCTCCTGTCAGACCTCTGTGGCAAGCAGCTGCTTGAGGGGGTATTTATTTTTTTTTTAAACCTCCATCAGAAAGAACACCGATTGGCTTGAAATGACCTCTATCTGTCGCATGAGGTGTAAGCCGTGGCTCATCTCCTGATTATGCTTAACGTATACAGCGATATACGTTAAGGACTGGGTGGTCTTGAAGGAGGCTTCCATCCCACCAATCTTCTCTGAGCCCTTGTGATCCCGCCATTTAGCCCATTGTGTGCAAAAAAGTGTCGCTCATAGATAAAACAACCCATCTCCCTGAGAGTCATGGGGCAAATTGAGACTGTCAATGTTAAGCCTCTTAATCACCATTTTCTACCCCACAAGTTTCAATTTCTATCGTGGATAAATCGTTTACAATAGTCGTTTAAAATTCTGCCATTTTACAGCTTTAACGAGTTCTAGCGTGGAAATTAAAATTATTGAGATTCGGAAAATGCAAATCATAATATTCATTTTTGTCTATCCAATTCCAAAAAATGTTTCCTTTTTTTGTATTTAAAAATGAATGAAATGTATGCAAACGGTCGACAAAATGAAAACAAGAACTCGTTTTTCTGAAACGAGCTACTAAAATTAAAAGAAACGAATCCAGCAAAACGGTAAACAGAAATATTCTGGGACATCTCTGTAACACTTTCCACTGCGTTATAGACTTTTCTGAAAGCATCATTTAAACGAAAATGTTTGCTCTCCAATACCAATTCGGTTTTTGGATGGAATGCGATAGCGGCTATAGCGAGCCCATAATGTAATTCGAATAATGTATTTATATAAAAACGGTGACAATTAAATGAATCGACTGTGCAGTTTAAAGAAAAGAATAAATCTAATAATACAAGTAAGAAGTCCAAATTGAAACCTATGTGTAAAAGTTAGTTAACTTTCTAGAAGTCTTTAGTTGGCTGACATCAGTAGAGGGCCGTATTAAGATTGTCCTGCATTAATAGACAAATAGAAAATCTTGCAGTACGAAATTGTTTCGTCTTGTTGCAAAGATTTTAATAACGTGAATATCAATCTGTATTTTAAATCTGTAACCTTAATCAGCATTAACTTGACTATGCTGCGGACTCCCATTTTTAATCGGTAAACATAGCGGACCCCATTTTTAGTTGGTAAAATAATGGATCGCACTTTACGATTGGTAACCAAGATGGACTCTTAAACATAGCAATACGGTTTAGGTACCTCTAAACATTTCGTACTGCTTTTAACTAAAAAAGAAAGGGGAAAAAGACCATAGTGTAAGAATTGCTGACCTAATTCCTATAAAACTATTGTGGTTATACTACATATAGCCTATCATACAAAAAAAAAACCTCCTGAAAAAATTTCAATGCGATAATTCCCAAAATTATGGCTGACAAATAAAGTGAGATGGAAGAGGAACAAAAAATAATACAGAATTTTATAATATATTGAATATGAAAAAATAAAAAAAAATATTTAGCGGCATTATTTTATGTATCTACGTATTTACGATATATAATTTTTGTATCTCTAACTTGGGCGGGCGCGAAAATTCATGTTCATCCCGAACTCATCTGTAGTACATTGTCGCTCAGTTCTCAGTTTGAAATTGATTGTTAAGGATTATCGAACTACAGTTTCAAAATTATAGTGTTTACATAAATAAAACTAAGTATTGTTTATGGTCAGCTCTCCCTTAGTAATATATTTACTATTAAAAAAATAGCTATTGACTGGCAGGATACCGAAAATAATGTAGTGCATGCACACAGTTTTATTTCCATATAAAATATAAATTTACCCGTCAAGCAGCTATGTGCCACAGTGGTCTGACAGGTTCATGCCAGTATAATGCGCCCCATAGAAGATCTGTGAGGAAGGCTAAGCCTCAGAAGAAATATCCATATCTTATCTGAGGCTCAATCCCAAGATCCCATGTCGCATGGATCAGTAGCAAAGCGCGCTAACCGCTTGGACCCTGTTCTCTCTCTTTCCGATCCTGGTGATCAACTACTTCATGTAGCATTTGTTTGTCATTTCCTTCCCTCATTTTTTTACTTAAAAAGGGAGCATCCTATCAGATTTCAGTTCCTTAAGAAAACACTGCTCATTATGATATTGACTTTTTTCTGTTTAGAGGAAAATTTTTTTCAATTTTGGAAACATTTTTCTGAATAGAAAAAAAAAGTCAAGGAAACTCTCTCACATTGTAGTAGTCTTTCATTACCATTCCCCCCCCCCCGTTATTATAAAAGTCTTTTCTTTTAAGTGTAAAATAATGAGGCAAAGTTGTTTTTAGTTAGGTATACGTAAGGGTGTGGCGCAACATTGGTTTGTTTAGAATTACTTAGTTATATATTTAAACATTTTGTCAGAAATGCTTTATTTATCAAGCATTTTATTACTAGAATTGTATACATTTTAAATTGGTGTCCCCCCCGAGCTGCAAGCCGGTTCCTCGTTAGCTGAACGTGCATTAATTATTTCTGGCAAAGGATTATACTGAGGACTATACTGAGGAGGAGGAAATAAGTGTTCGAAATCAGATTTATTCGATTGCATCATGGAACTGGACGAAACATTGACGTGATGTCACTGAAATAGTGTGTGTTTTCGGAATGCCGGATTCGATACTCAGCCGTACCAGTGAGTGAAATGACGAAAATGAGGTTCTGTTGTCTGCGTTGGAGCCCTAAACATTGTATAAGGATAACGAGCCGTGAGATTCAAGTCGGAAAGTACAATTTTGTTGTGTATTTTGATGTCTTAGCGACGCAGATATTATCAATGGCAAATCCAATGATGTGCCTGATATTATTAATGACAATGAATGTTAATGACTGTGAGATCTTGCCATAAGCACTGCCGAAATTTTCAGTTTTTTCGTACTTTAAAAATTCCTTGCTCCAAATGTCAATAATAATGTGAAGTAACCAAACATATCAGTTTTTCCACGAAGCATAAAGAGTAAGTACCGTATTATGATATTTTAATGTATTGCAGACGTACAGAATTGTACACGATTTAGAGGCAATGTGCAAGTCTTAACCTTAATCTGTGCAATGTAAGGAAGCATTTGTAAGCAATTTCGTTTTATTTATTTTGGATTCATTAGTAAGTTTTTAAGTAATTTTATGGCTATATTTAGAATTACAGTGTATTTGCATTTTTGTATATTTGAAAAATTTCTGTTTGTTTTGGAATTCGATTTAGAGAAGTTCGACTTGCTTGAGGTTCGCATTAGTAGTTTTTCTTTGATTTTTGCTGTCAGAGAATTCTCTTCGGATGCGAATCCAGAATAATGGAACTTTTTTTTTCATAGTGGTTATATGTTTTATACCGAACATGTTTTCCCACAGGGCAGTTATGCTAGTCTCATTACGGAAAGGTGACAAAGTGAGTATCTCTTGCGTTTTTTCTCCGCAAAATTCCCCGCTCTGCCCACGGTCAGTAGAGGACACCGATGGGTTTGTAAAGGCCACCGTCCGTCGGATGGGACGTTAAGCCGTGACCCCGTGTGCGGGAGAGCCATACCTTGTGTACATTAAAGAACATGCTGGATGACCTTGACGGGAGGCTATCATCTGTCTCCCAACAGCTGTTCCAGTGGGTCCCCTCCCATAATCTTCTCTGAGCCTTCGGGGACCATGTGACCTGGCCATTTAGCCCATGGTGTGCAAAAAAGTGCCGCTCAGAGGTAAAACAAACCAACATGTTTGCCACGAGCAAGCAAAAGTACCACCTTCGAATCCAGGTAAGGTATAGGCGCGTGTGTTTGTTTCTATTTACGTCTCAGTTACGTCACAGGTTTCTCTGTGGTATTTATGCTGACAAGTTCCTTTCAGATCTTCGTTGCTCTTCGAGAAGAAATTAAATGTAAAAAGATTGGTATTTATTATATGAAATATGATGCAGAAAATTAACCGTTCACATTAAGACAGATATCAAAAGTAACATTTCTGTTGGCCTCGCTGTTTAAAAATGTTAATCGGATATATTTGAGTACCAGAATAAAATGTATGTACTTTAGCATTATGACTGTTATTCTTCGAACACTGTTCACAAATCCGAATGTTAAGCATTTGGAGTCCACGGTGGTGATCTTAACCTGTTTGTGTGGCTTATTCCACGTATTTGCCATTGCTTTACAGAATACGTCTTGCGGAATGCTTTTGAGACCATGCTATACATATTTTGACCTTAGGGCGATAATTCCTTTGTATACGTCTGGTTCTGTGAATAGTGATTCTTGGTAGCTCCTGCACCCATAGATAATATTCTTAGTATATCACATTCCCGGAGATGTTTCCAGTAGCTCACACGGTGTGCTATACTGATTTAACTTTTGCAGAAAAGTTAGGGCGACTTTGTTAGAGCGCGGGTCACATTTGGAAAATCCAGTAAAATACACAGTATCGTATCATGAATTCAGGCTGTTATGAGAAGTTAAAATGATATATCAAAAAGATTAATGACAAAAATACTGAGTTATTCATTGCGCCAAATATGCCTAGAGTATTAGCAAATTTAAAAACGGAGTCTATAATAGCCATAAAACAGTAATATTTAAAGAAAATAAGTTTGATTGTTTTACTTCTGAGCGGCATTTTTTTTCACACAATGGGCTAAATGGCTAAGTCAGAAGGACCACGAGGGCTTAAAGAAGGTTGGTGGAACAAAAAATTTTTTTGTAAATAATCTTTTTACAAATAATCTTTTTACAAATAATCTTTTTGCCACTGGGCAGCTGTTAGGAGACATGGTAATCTCCCGTCATGGCCATCCAGCGTGTTCTGTAAGGTGCACAGAGTATGACCCTCCTCCACACAGAACCACAGCTTTTGTGTCGCATCGATGGACGATGGCCTTTCCAAGACCGTCGGTGACTCCTATTGATCGAGGGCCATACTATGCTATTTTAATGTATTGCAAGGTGGCTTGGTGGGTCTCAACGCTGGCATAGATGGGACTCGAACTTCGGAACTACAGATTACGAGCCTGGAGCGCTACCGACTGAGCCCCCTCCCACAAAGTTATAGGGGCAGATAACAGTGTGACTTCGACTATGTGGCCTGCGGTTTGTTGGTGCATGATCCATGTTAACATAACTAGTTTTTAACTCGTTTTTTAAAAACGAGCTATTGTTTTCACTTCGTTGTTCAATTATGGCCTCTTACCTATTTGCAGTATTGATATTAGCGAGTTAAAGCACATTTCAGGCTAAGTTCTCATTGTTATTACGACCTTATTAATTTAATATTTTCATAGTTTTCAAACACTTTATTATACTTTTCTTTAACCTGTCATTGCTTGAACCCACGAATTATTTTGAAGTACACGTGACAAAACGTCTTATTAATGAGTAAGTGTCCTGTAAAATCGGAAAAAAAGAAACTCTTCATATTTGAAAACTGAACTAGTGTCGTGTAACTCACATTACAAAGGAATATAATTAAAATTGTAATAATTCTGGAGTAGAATACATTAAATACATCTGTGGCAAAAAGTGGAAAAAAAACAGACTGACTTTTCCGTAATCTCACTGGAATGGAGAAAATTTTATTACCCACATTCCAGTAACGATAAGAAATTTAGCATCAATTGTAGTAGTTTTTGTCGAAATTTAGCAACTTTTGACACTTTTCTGGAGTGCATTTTTTTTTTGTAGAAAGTAGTTGCCTATAAATAAATAAAAATAAATACCCCCTCAAGCAGCTGCTTGCCACAGAGGTCTGACAGGAGCCTGTCAGTTTATATGCCACAGTAGAAGATCTGAGAGGATGCAGGACCTCAGCAGAAAACAACACGAACATCCATGCCTTACCCGGGGCTCGAACCCAGGTCCCGTAGATCAGTAGCCAAGCGCGCTAACCACTCTACTGCTTACCATATAACTATTTATCGAAATCAGCTCTCAGAATATTAAATAATCGGCTGTTATAGTCGTCCCATGACTGAATGGTTAGTGCCCTTGGCTACTGATCAAAGGGACCTGGGTTGTAGCTCCGGGTAAGGCATGGATGTTTGTGTTTGTCTTTCATGCTTATGCTATATTCATGTCTTCGTCGAAGATCTTCGCTATAGCGTATTAACTACTAATAGACAGACCCCTGTCAGACCTCTGTGGCAAACAGCTGCTTGAGAGAGTATTTATTATTTTTTGTTGTAGTATGTTTAGCTGTGAGTCATAGGATCTGGGTTGCTTTTGGCAAGCAATGGGAGACGCTGCGAAAGTCAATGGGAGACACACTTTTCCTCTTGTTGCTGCTGCTGGTTGGAGTCACAAGGTTTATTGAAGATATAACTTCTTGAACTTTTTTACTCACAGTAGGAGATGTAATTTTTCAGAGAAATCCTCTTTTGATGTCAAATTCGGATTTTGAGTTGGAATACGAATTTTTCTTGCATTTTTAGGCTGGCTTCAGTATTTTCTTATATCACTTCTAGGCACTTTTTTGAGTAGTTCTGCAGCTTTTTATTGAGGGAGGTGATGGGCGCAGAAATTTGGACTTCTCTTGTCTTAATTTCATCTGTTCTTTCAGCTACAGCAGCATAGGATCTGTACTTTGTGCCGAATTTGGGACAATTGTCTGCAAAGTGGCCTACCTGAAAGCATCTGCGACCTGAAACTGCTACCTGAAAGCATCTGCGATATAAAAAATGGTAGCGGTATACTTCCCAATTCGCAAGTAATTGGGAATATCCTTTTCCATTTCTATCTTCGACTATTCTCGTACCAGTGAGAATTTTGCTGAACCTTTCCTCGTGATATCTCACTAGAGATCCGAGATGATCCCGAAATGCGAAAGCTCTTGCTCAATCTCATCGTTGGTAATATAAAATGGTAATTTGGAAATGTAAACTGACCTAATAGCTGAACCAAGGAATTGTATGGTAATGGGCTTATCACACACTGTGGGCGAAGTCCAATCATTAATTTTAGCAGCCGCTGACGTTCAACAGCGGTGAGGATCGAAATTACTTTCTATATTTCTTGCACAACTTTTATTTCATCTTCGCCACAAATTTCTTGGGTTGCCCAAAAGTTCAATAATTGTGACGTCTGGATGTCGAATCCGGAAAGTTCTTTTCATTCTGGGGTCACTAGGTGGTAACATTGTCTCGTAAAGACAGTTTTCTTTTAATATAATCAAGATAGCGGCGAATAAAGACTTTGCACTTCCTGACAAGTCTTATAGCTGATTATTGGAACACGTCTACTCGCTACCGCTCCTCCTCTCTCCTCCCTCATCATGACATTCTATATTCTTCTTCGGATTCCTGTCTAGCCTCTATATGAATAGAGCTAACAAACCCATAGTGAAAATAAATAAAGATTTCACACAGCTGTGTTAGATGCTAAGTAAGGAATGACACAACTGACGAGTAGCAGTCTTAAATCGTTGCCTAGATCACGTGGTGATGCACTTAACCATGTATTTTGCATATACGCTGCGCAAGTGACATTTACATACATCTGCATAAAGGTTTCTAATTCAGTGGCAGGTGTGTGTATTTGTATTTTCTAAAATATCGGGCAACTGTTCTATGCTCTTCCTATTAGGAATTAGAATTGTCATTGTTATAAGTTTTGTTACAATAAAGTATTATCTCTAGATCCATTCAAAAGATTCAAAATGTTTCAAAAGAAATCAAAATGTCTTTATTCAAAAGAGATTCAAAATGTTTCAGAATTTTGATATCAATAGTTTTCAGAATCAGAAATAGCTAATTTTATATTATCTTTTATAAGTATATTATCTTCCGAGAAATAATTATGTTTCAAACTCTCGATTTGTTTCCTCCACATCATTGGCAGCTAATTATAGGTATATGAGCCAGAGTTGATACATGGGGATGTCTTCAACGACATCTGGCGAAAAATCGCTTAATTTACGTAATTTTAGTAAAATCTGTTAATCACGAAAACGTTATATCCTTTATCGATGGAAATATCAGTTATATTCTGTGAATTAGATGCAATTCAAAGTAAGAAATAGTATCTGTTCGAACCAGTTTATTATGCATAAAATCATACCAAGTGGCTAACTCTGAATTACTCATCTTACGGAGACTATGTTTAAATATTTTATGTAATTTGTAATTTTGTTGGCAATTTGTACCTATTGCTTTTCGCAATAGGTACAAATTGCCCACTGCTGTAGTTAGTCACAGTTGTTCCAGCATATCTTTCGAACGTAATGGAAAAACTTAATGATATATTTACTAAATGAAAGAGGAGAGAATGTCTGGATGAACACGGGGAGAGTCATAGGCTATAGAAAATTTACCCCATTGCCTTTTTCGCCCCCTAAAAAAGGGGAAAGAGGAAAATGTGATTGTTCCTATACATCTGTGTAACGCGAGGGCCGAAAGTAATAGCCTATGCGTCAAATTGAAGCTTGCGACATGGAGAGTGTCATAAATTATAAACATTCCCCTCCATGCTTTATACCCCCTCCTGCCCCTCAAAAGGGAAAATATATGAAGTATTCTATATCTTTCGAATGCGAGGGACAAACAACAAGTTGCATGTCAGATGAAAGCTTGTGATATGGGTAATAAAAATATACGTCTCTGCTTTTCCCTCCTAAAATAAGGGGAAATATGAAAGTCGTTCAATTATATCTTCGGAACGCCACCCACGGCCTACAGTTACTAGTTATGAAGACGTCGTCGTAGATTACTTCGAATTATGCCCCCCCCCCCCCCCCACCATTCTCCCTCCCTAAAAGGGGATGAAAATTTACCGGGGTCGACTTTACGAGTAATATCACAAATTCAAGTCAAACTCTCCAATGTCAATTATGATTTAAAACGTGACCCTCCCCCCCCCCCACCAAAAAAAAAGGGAGAGGAGAAATGTGATCGATGTTTATGAGTCATACATTGAAGAGCCAAAACATTATGACTACCTGCCTAATATGATGTTGATCCTCTACGTTCCGCTAAAACAGCTCTTAACCGGCTAGACATGAACGTTACAAGATTTCTAAAGGTGTCTTGTATCTGGTACCAACACGTTACCAGCAGATCCTCTAACTTAGGGGCTCTCAACGTGGGATACTCTATAAAAATTTTTGGAGTACGCCATGAGAGTTCAAAAGTAGCTAGATATATGTTATATATTTTATTCCCATCGTTATATTAAACTATAGTTTTATCTATCTGTACAAGGGGTACGCCAGTTACATACACATTTACAGGGAGTACGTGAAGCATAAAAGGCTGAGAACCACTGCTCTAACTCTTGTAAGTTATGTGGTTGAGCACTCACAGATCGGATATGCTGTTCCAACACAAACTACAGATGCTCAATTGGATTGATGTCTGAGGAATTTGAAGGCCAGGAAAATACTTGGAAGTCTTCCTCATGTTCTGCGAACCATTCTCGAACAGCCCGGGCAGTGTGGCATGGTGCATTATCCTGCTGAAAGAAGGCAATACTAGAGGGGAATACTGTTGCCATGAAAAAATGTACCTGGTCTGCAATGATGTTTAGTTAGGTGGTAGATGTCATAGTTTCCTGCACATGAATGACTGGATCCAGGGTTTCCCAGCAAAATATTGCTCAAAGTATTACACTTCCTCCACCGGCTTGTTTTCATCCCATGGTGCATCCTGGTGCCAACACTTCCCCAGGTAAACGACGCAAACGTACCCGGACATCCACATGGTGCAACAGGAAACGAGATTCATCGGACCAGATGACCTTCTTCCAATTATTCAAGGTTCAGTTTTGATGCTTGCATGCCCATTGTAAGCACTTTCGACCGTGAACAGAGATTAGCATGGGCACTCTGAGTGGCCTGCGACTATGCAGCCCCATTTTCAGTGGTGTATTGTGTGTTGTGACACATTACTCTCATCACCAGCATTCAAATTACGGGCGAGTTGCGCCACAATATCCCTTCTGTTGGCTCGTACCATACGGGATAGCCTTCTCTCACCTCTAACATCGATGAGCCGTGGTCGGCCCACACCTTTGCCGGCGGTTCGTGGTTTTTCCCTCCTCGAACCACATTTTGAAGGTATAACCATGGCTGACCGTGAGCTCCCCACAAGCCTTGCCGTCTCAGAAATGCTCTGACCCAGTCATCTGGCCATTACAATTTGGCCTTTGTCAAACTTACTTAAGTCCGCTGCCTTTCCCATCTGAAGAACAAGAATAATACTGATTAACACACTCATTATCAGGTGTTATTTATACCGTTTCATGACCTTTACACACGCCGTCGCTTACTTGCAGTTGCTTCGATTTGTAAAAACGCGTTGGTCATAATGTTTTTGCTCTTCGGTGTATATCAAATGAAAGTTTCTGAAGATTAGTTTTTTAGTGCCGAAAATGGTACTTTTTAATTTATCTTCCTGTATGCGCCCTAAAAAGTAGAAAATAAAATTAAAGCATGTCGATGCGGCATTCAATCACTGAATGCGTATTAACATGAAAGGAAGATAGGGCGTCGTTTTAGCTACTGAACAAGATTGTCGGTGCCCTAGCTTCCTTTGAAGTGAATACGAATTCAGTGATTGATTGCCCCATCGACATGCTTTAGTTTTATTTTCATCTTTTTAGGGCGCATATAAGAAGATAGGTGTTATTTAAAAATTTTAATTGAAACTTCATTTATCGCTACAGTCTGCAAATTCATCCAGGACTGAACTTCATTTCTTAAGGAGCACTAAATAGCAATTATATATAAAATTTAACTCCGTAATAAATTTCTGTTCCTTCAGCGCTTAATGAGTCACTGAGCGTGAGTCATTCTTCAGTGGGTCAAGTCAAGCAGCATGGTAATTTACGTTGCCATCCATGAACTATGAAATTGTAGTATGTTTATTAACCTTGAAATGCAGCTGTGTAAACAGAGCTGTGCTCGATGTGTGTATGTTAAAAGTTGTTTTAAATTAGCAGTTTGGAAATAGCTTAGAAATGGCTAAAAAAGCCCTTTTATTCATTACTTTTCGTAAATATGCCTTTTTATGGCTGATTTAATATTGTCTGCATTGAGTTTGATTGAAAATAACTTCAAATCATTATAAACAACCATTAACCAATATGGCACAAATAGGGGCTTTAGTAGCCAAATATCCTTTGTCATAAATTTTCTTATATTGAAGTAATGATATATTTAAAAGATGCAATTATGAGGGGGGTGGGGTGGGGGCTCAGTCGGTAGCGCGCCAGGCTCGTAATCTGTAGTTCCCAGGTTCGAGTCCCAGCTGGGTAAGCATTAAGATTTATCTCCGCAAATTTCCCCGCCCTGCCCACGGTCAGTAGGGGACACCGATGGGCTTGGAAAGACCGCCGTCCGTCGGATGGGACGTTAAGACGTGGCCTTGTGTGCGGGAGATCCATAACCCTGTGCACGTTAAAGAACACGGTGGATGGATTTAAGGGGAGGCTACCATCTGTCTCCCAACAGCTGCACCAGTGGGTCTCCTCCTCCAACCTTCTCAGCCTTCGGGGTCCATGTGACCTGGCCAATTTAGTCCATGGAGTGCCGCTCAGAGGTAAAACAATCCAATCCAATACAATTATGAGGTGTTTGTTGTGTCGTTTTACCTCTACAGAGGTGCATAACCTTTTTCTAACCGTGACTCCCATTTGCCTGGAAAAAAGAACTAGAAAAAAGCTGTCATTGATAGCTTTTTTCTTAATAATAATTAGATATGCAATTAATGGGGTCCAGAATAATGAAAATTGATATAACATTAATTGGGTTGGGTTGTTTTACCTCTGAGCGGCATTTTTTTGCACACCATGGGCTAAATGGCCAGGTCACATGGACCCCGAAGGCTCAGAGAAGGTTGGGGGAAGGGACCCACTGGAACAGCTGTTGGGAGATAGATGGTAGCCTCCCGTCAAGGCCATTCAGCGTGTTCTTTAACGTGCACAGAGTATGGCTCTCCCGCACACGGTGCCACGGCTTAACGTCCCATCCGACGGACGGCGGCCTTTCCAAGCCCTATACTTGGGCTTGGAAAGCCCAAGTATAGGGCTTCGCTCAAGGCGGTGTCCCCTACTGACCGTGGGCAGGCCGGGGAATTTTGCGCATATCATTAATAACATATGATTAATTTAGTGCGAAAGCTGAGCTTTGATCGTTGGTGTAATCTCATCGATTTTTGGTAATATGCTACAGATTTGCAACTTTAAGTCTGGTTATTTTACGTTTTATTTTTAGGTCTTGCTAGTTGCCTGTCTTCTTCACCACTTGCTGATCGTTTAGCTCTTACTAGCCATTTATCCATGTCGATAATATGGTATTTTAAATTTTAATATATATAGAAAAACACGGAGATGAAAATAACGAACTCTTGTGATGGAGTAGCCGAAACTAACAAATTGCTTCATGCCAATGACTAAAGTAAATAGATTATGGGCGTGACATAAGATCAGAAAGGTTGTCCCGATTGATCAACCACAATGGCGACTGTTGGCGTATACATCAGTCCAGTGGTGTCATCCGACAAAAAGTATTATTTTCAGGTCTAATTTTTTATAATTCCCTTATTGGCCACCCTTCGCAACAACTTGAAATTCTTCGCACCCCCAAGTTGCGCGTTACTGCTCTAAACGACACTTTTGTATATGCGATGTGCTAAATGGCCAGGTCACAAGTATCCAAAGGCTCAGAGTTCTAAAGGGAGAAGAGGACCTAATGGAAGGCTGTCAAGGGACAGATGAAAGTCTCCCGTCAAGGCAATTCAATGTGTTATTTAACCGCGGAGAAGCTTATGGCTCTCCTGCACACAGGGCAATCAATAGCTTAACGTCTCATCCTGTGGACTGTTGCCATTCCAAGGTTATCGGTGTAATGATAGGAGAAATTAAGTGTAGTTATGAATCAGTCTTAAAAGAAAAATGCATTGAATATAATGGATGCCGGTTTGGCCAGTCTTTAATTCAGAAAATTAATTGTGCAACTCCTTATTGTTTATCAATTTTATTCTAGATATACACTATGTTACCAAAAGTGTTTGGAAACACTTTCATGTTAATTTAAATGAAAAGTTATCAACAAAGCGCTAGAATTTTTAAAATAAGCATTTTACGGAAAACTATCGCTGGAGATAAATAAAGATATTAAAATATCATGAAATATCAATTTTCACCAGTATTCGATTAATAATAAAAAATTATAGAAGTTGAAACATTTAACAGCATCGTGACTGATCTTAACATTTTGCATAAAAGCTAACTAAAACAATAATTTATAACAAATCTCTTACTGAAATAAATGTTAGTTTAGAAGTTGGTATACTGATTCAGTTCAGTTTGTTAATTTTGAAAAAAAAGAGCCTAGAATGGGTTGACAGCAGCGTCAGCTGTTAAATATTTCCAATTTCAGTAACTAACTATTAAATGAATATTGTTGAAAATCAAGATTTAGGTGATACCTTCAATTTATAACCATTGACATTTTTCTTTTAAAAGCTTATTTTCAATGTTAGGCAGCTTTGAATCTAGTTTTCCATTCAAATAACAAGAAAAGGACCGAACACTTTTAATAATTTAGTCTATTTTTTGCATTTTATTGCCTATCTTCCTATTGCTTCTCGCTCGTCATTTGTCTGTTTGTTGGTTTTAGAGATGAGCTTGGGTCAAAATAGCACAGATGACTTCGGGCTGGGCCCAGAAAACTTAAATTTCAAATATTTCCTGTAACTGTGAAAGAAATAAGTAAAAATATACAATTTTTTTTTTATTATACCTACAGTTTTTTAATCGGTCTTCAGTAATTAAAAATAAGCACCATACAGCTTTCAATTATATTTACGTATTCTCTATCTTTAATATATGACTGACTCTTTTCGTTTATCTTACCCACGAACTTTAGTTTTTCTACTATTTCTAACAGTTTTCTTTCCAACTAGCATTAACGTTTTTCCATAAAAAGGATTATAATCAGTAACATGAGAATAAAATAAATGATTAGCGACGTGTATTTCTGTACATATATTTTACGATATGTCAGAGAAATTTTTTCCTCAATTCGGGCTCAACAGTTGTCGAAATGGTTCGGGTTCGAAAAATTGAGCCCGAACCCGATGTCTAGTCGGTTCGTCAGTTTGTGGATTTCTGAAAAAGTGTTCCATCATATCTTTCGAACGCGAGGGGTAAACTTAATGATTTATGTGTCAAATGAAAGCTTATGATGCGGAGAGTGCACAGGCTATAAAGAATATGCGCCGTGCTTCATCTCCTCTAAAAAGGGGGATTGTAAAATCATTGTTATACTATATCCCCCGAATGGAGGAGGACCACCGAGAGAAGGAAGCTTATGATTTAGGGACTGTCGATGGCTCTAGGAGCGGGGGTGGCTCAGTCGGTAGCGCCAGGCTCGTAATCTGTAGTTCCCAGGTTCGAGTCCCAACTGGATCAGCGTTGAGATTTATCTCCGCAAAATTCCCGCCCTGCCCATTGTCAGTAAGGGACACCGATGGGCTTAGAAAGGCTTCCGTCCGTCTGTTGGGACGTTTAAGCCGTGGCCCCGTGTGCGGGAGAGCGATACCCTGTGCACGTTAAAGAACAGGCTGGATGGCCTTGACGGGAGGCTACCATCTGTTTCCCAACAGCTGTTCCAGTGGGTCCCCTCCCCCAACCTTCCCTGAGCCTTCCGGGTCCATGTGACCGGCCATTTAGCCCTGGTGTGCAAAAAAAGTGTCGCTCACAGGTAAAATAACTCTTTCTCTCCTTCTGCCCAAAAATATAGTAACAGGAATTAATCTTTACGAGTCGAAATGAGAGCATAATAGCAGTTCTATAGATAAATGTTTTTAATAAAGTGAAAAGTATTAATTAAAAATAATTTAAAAAAATCATATCATCTTCCTAAAAAGTGAAAAATAAAGCTAAAGCATACAGATGGTGAAATCACTCACTGAACTTTAAAGGTAGATACGGCGCCGCAATTTTTATTTAGTCGGTAAGTTGTTTTGGCGCTCTATCTTCCTTTGAAGTGAACAACACAATAAAACGAATTATGTTTTGCTTATTATTGCTTAAAATAAAATGCACTCGCAATATATTGAAAAGTAATTTGGCCCCATATATGATTTGAGGTTGAGACCTCTATTAAGATATATGAATTTCTTTAAGACCATACAGCATGTTCTTGGACGTACATATGTTTTTTTCTTTTTTGCATATGGTGTCACTGCTTAACATCCCACCCGACGGACGATGGCCTTTCCAAATCCATCGATGTTTCATCTTTCTAACCGTGGAAAAAGTGTTACCACTCATATTGTAGTTGTTATAAAAGAAAGTTTAAAATAAATAAAATAAATACCCCCTCAAGCAGCTGCTTGCCACATAGGTCTGACAGGAGCCTGTCAGTTTATATGCCATAGTCGAAGGTCTGAGAGGATGGCAAGACCTCAGCAGAAAAACAACACACACAACCATGCCTTACCCGGGGCTCGAACCCAGGTCCCTTAGATCAGTAGCCAAGCGTGCTACCACTCGGCCATGGGACGGCTTTAGTATGTAATTTATTTACGTAATACCAATAATGCAAATATTATAGGGTTTAATATAAATATCAAAATAAAGTGTTTTTTCTATTAGAGAAATATGAATTGTATTTCTGAATTCAGCGTAAAAAAACTTTGTAAATCACCTATATTCTTAATTGAAGCAAAGAAAATAGCTTTGTTGATCGCTTATTTAATGCATGGCAATTTGGTTTTTGAACGTTTTAGAGCGCATAGAAGAAGATAGTTTTCATACAAAAGTGCTAAATTGTTGAAGTATGTTTAGGTTAAATAAACATATTGAAACAGAAATAGAGAAATTATAAACGTTTTCTGTATTTATGTATTTCACGTATTGGAGATGTACTCTGATACCTGAATCTGTATATCTGAAAGCGTTTATAATTCTATACCTTTATATGACAAGGATCAGCTATAAATACATTGCAAGAAGTATTTCAATTGAAGCACATTTAATAACTGTTTTTCAGCGTTTTATGGATGGCAGAGCATGTGACTTTATATTTTTATTTTAGAACGCATAGAAGTCTGCAGAAGTACCAAATGTAAATTTCGGAGATAGAGCACTTACAGGTTTTGCAGATGCGAACTTCTAACGAAAACTGCTACTCTTGCCGTCTCCGTAGGATTGTGATAAAATCAAAAATAATATATACAATCGTATCAGAATAATATGACCACCTACCATGGGCTTCCGCAGAGGGGGGCAAACGAGGCACTTGCCCTCCCCCCTGGGATCGAGTAAAAAATTCCACAAATTATAATCGTAACAATTTAAACGTAATTAATATATATGCATTATGTGTGTGTTTTTGTATATTGATGCAATACTGTATTCCATAATCTACTTGCAAAACCCCCCCCCCCCCTAAAAAATTAAATAATTAAATAAAAATTTATTGATGTAATTGTTTGTATCCATGCTTTGTCCCCCCCCCCCCTGGAAAATTTTCTGCGGACGCCCATGCCACCTACCATACATATACTATGGTAGATGGCCATATTATTCTGATACGACTAAGTATGTATCTATGTAGATTTTTATTTGCATTTATAACTTTTATACAACAGTATAGAACTGCGTAAACACTGAATTTAGATGATTGAGAGGGAAAGTATATATATAAATCAGGAATCTTTTTTGAAAAAGAAAAGTTGTATTTTTTTTAGCGCGGGTAGAAAAGACTTTTACACTTTAATATCCGTGTCATATTACTATGAGGTTATAAGTTTATCTTAAGTTAGAGACTTTGAAAAAGTTATTGATAAGAGTAGCAGTCAGTCTGATTTTAAAAAATAAAGCTAGCAATATTACGTATACTTCGAAGATGTTTGTACGATTGCTGCGCGTTGTTGCTCGCCCTTTCTCATGTCTGTCTGTTAACAGGTTCACTCACGGAAACCTTAATCGTACATTTCAGAGGTCAAGTTCGTACTTTGGCCTGAACAGTGCACGTGTTTGTTAGATAGTACCGTAAATTTGATTCCCACCGTACAGCTGCGTGTGCTTTGTGTAAACATATAAACAATGCTGTCAAATTTCGGCTGACCATCTCTTAGAATAAAACACTTTTTCGCATCTACTGGAAAAAGTATTCTGAGTTTTCTCAAAGGAACGGCTTTGTGAATGGGAAGTTCCAAAGATAGTTCTCAATCTAGGGCCCATCTCGTATTACTTCATGATTCTGCAATCTAACGGTGCATTTGAAAAAAATATTTAATATTACATTAGCGTGGAAATTAGCTACTAGTAAAAAGTATCGAAAGAACAGTTAGCTAATTGTTTTCTTGACATTTATATTTGCAGTTGAAGAACTAATGCCACTTCTGTATCATGTTACCACTTTCGCTTTCAACCAGTTTTTATATTTTATCATCTATCTGTCTTATTTTCACATTTTGGTCACGTCCGTGCTTAAAAAAAAGGTTAAGCAAGTATCCTAGTTGAAATTTTAGGCTTGAACTCATTGTAAAAAAAGTCACAATTTAATTACATTGATATATGACTTATAAACGTCGACTACATTTTTCCTCCCCAATTTTTTTGAAGTAAGATAGCCCATGACATCGGAGACGTCACACGCTTTAATTTAAGATATAACTCGTTAAGGTTGACCCCCGCAAAATTTCCGTCCCCTTTTTTGGGGGAGAGGAGAATGGTGGGCGGAGGGGCTTAATTCAAAGTAGGCTACGACGGTCCTGATATAAACTTTCATTTGACACCTAACTCATAACTGTAGGCCCTTGCATTCGGAAGACATTGTAGAAGAACGACTTTCATATTTCCACCTTTTTTAGGGGGGGAGAAAACAAGGTATATTTTTATTGCACACAACATTCCCCTAGTCACAAGCTTTCATATGATGTACAACTTTTTAGGTTCATCATTGAGTCGTTCTAGCTTGTGACATTCCACATGTCACAAGCTTGTCTGTTGGTGCATAGCCCGTTTATTTTCAGCTCTTGCCTTCCAAAGATAGAGCGGAACAATCGTTTCATATTTCCTCTGTTTTATGGGGGAAGAAAGTATGGGGGGGGAGGCTCTCTCTGAACGTAAATCTGAGTTGGCAAAATTCGAAGTGACTTGGTAAAATTCAGGTAAGTTGAGAAAATTGGGATTTTTTTATATAAAATTAAGGGGAGATGGCAAAATCTAGGGCAGTTGTCAAAATTCAAAGCCACTTGATATCCAGATGAAATACGAAAATTGGGATTTTTTTTTTTAAATTAAGGAGAGTTGGCAAAATCGAGGCAACTTGGCCAAATCTTGGGGAGTTGGCAAAATTCAAAGCCACTTGATAAAATCCAGGTGAGTTGCGAAAATTGGGATTTTTTTTTAATTAAGGAGAGTTGGCAAAATCGAGGCAACTTGGCCAAATCTTGGGGAGTTGGCAAAATCTAGACAAGACAAAATCTTAGAAAATTGACAAAATTCGAAGTGACTTAGCATAATTCAGGTGAGATGCAAAAAATTGGGATTTTTTTCTGTAAAATTATCGCGAGTTGACAAAATCGAGACAATATTGCACAATCTAAGGGAGTTGGTAAAATTTGCAGGCACTTGGTAAAATACAGGTGAGTTGTAAAAATTGGGATTATTCTTTTAAAATTAAGGAGAATTCGCAAAATCTTGGGGAGTTGATGAAATCGTGAGGAGTTGGAAAAATTCGTAGTTACTTGGTAAAATTGAGGTGAGATGTAAAAATTGTAAACATAAAGATTTGTGAGGAAGACGACACCTCAGCAGAAAGAAAAACAAGAAACTTCCGTGCCTTATCCATGGTTCGAACCAAAGCCCCTATGATCATATCTAAATACGTTAACCACTCTGCTACTGCTACAGGATTGTACGATTACTAAATTTAGTTATGGAAAGTTCTCACAGTCTATTTTGTAGCAATTGCTGTGAAATGAACTATGAACCGATGAAAGCATTTTTGAATTGCTTATTTATTTTAATATTACTGGCAAGCAGACTGAGGTAATAAAGCTGGAAGGTAGTAAATTGATTGAAAATCTTAAATTGAGGTAAAGTTATATCCAGGGACAGAAACTATTGTACATACTTATAAAATTATGCAGCATCTAATCAATTATGCAGCATTTCTGAATTCAACAGCATCTAATTAATGATTAGCCATACCCTTTATTACCAATTAAACTACATAAATCCCCAGGGGTAGACGAAATTACTACGGAAATGCTTAGAGCTGGGAATGTTTCGGTTACCACTTGGATGACTGAAATTCTGAATATCTTTTATGATAAAGGAATGGTTCCTAAGGATGTTACCAGAGCTATTGTTATCCCTATTTTCAAAAAAGGTGATCGCAGTTCTTGTGATAACTATAGGGGTATCAGCCTACTCTCTGTTCCAGGTAAAGTTCTTTCCATGATTGTGCTTAATAGAATTAAGAATCTGGTTGACAGTCAATTGCATGATGAGCAATGTGGATTCAGAAGTGGTAGGGGATGTGTGGATCAGATGTTTTCACTTAGACAGATTCTTGAGGAATGTTTAGAATTTCAGAAACCTTTGGTTGCTAGCTTTGTTGATTTCAAAAAGGCTTTCGACTCTGTTGAACGTCATAATTTGTGGTAGATTGTGAGATCATATGGTATACCTGACAAGTTAGTTAACATAATGAAAGCTCTCTATAATAACACTGAGTCGTGTGTGAGAGTTGGTAAGGCTTGTAGCAATTGGTTTATCATTACTTCTGGTGTTCGACAAGGGTGCATTTTGTCTCCTTTTCTCTTTAGCTTGGTTATTGATTATTATGTGCGAAATTCACTTCAAGGGAAAGATTTTGGCCTTAAATGGGCTGGAGATACGAAAATTTCTGATTTAGATTATGCTGATGATTTAGCCCTTTTGGCAAATGATGTTGATGAGATAAACTCTTTCATTCGAGCTGTTGATGAAACTGGTAGTAGAGTAGGTTTGGTTATAAACAGAGAGAAAACTAAAGTGATGAAAATGGTCAGGCAGGCTGTGATTCAGTTAATCTGAATGGTTGCAGTTTTGAGCAGGTGTCACAGTTTAATTATCTTGGGAGCTATTTAACAGATAATGTGATGTGCGGCATGAGATTAACAGACGAATAGGGATTGCTGCCGGAACTTTTAAGAATCTATGGAGAGTGTGGAGAAATAGGCGTATACACCTAAAGACTGAAATTAGACTGTATAATGGTTTGGTTCTTTCTAGGGTTAGTTATGGTAGTGAAACTTGGACACTTTGTAAACAAGATAACAGGAAACTAGATGATTTTGATTCCAGATGCTTACGCAGTATCTTGGGCATTAGGTGGTTCAACTTTGTAACTAATGATGAGGTTAGGCAAAGGAGTTTGCAACCTCCTTTAAGCAGCATATTGTGCAGAGAGAGACTCCGTTGGTTTGGCCATGTTGCCCGTATGAATAATTATAGATTGGCGAATAGGGTTATGAACAGTGTGCCTAAAGGCCTCAGAAAGAAGGGGAGACCTAGGATGCCGTTTGCAGACAATGTTAAACAGGACCTTGTTGGAATTGGTGTGCAATGGCCAGATGCAGTAGATGTAGCTCAGGATAGACTTGCTTGGAGAACTAAATTGCACGGTCTGATTTGACCTCCGTAGCCCATGGCTGCTTGAGGATGATGATGATGATGATGATGAAGTAGTTGAAAGATGAATAAAATTTGATTCACCTTATCATCATGCAAATATTAAAAACATTTTTAATCACGCATTATTTGAAACAGGCACTGTAATTTGTAAGAATTGCGTGAGTTTCTGTATTTCGACTTTATCGGCGTGGACAGTATCTCGTAATGTTATTGTTTAGTTGGGTGAACAGGGTATGCCTTCTATCATTTTAAACCTTTAATGAAAGGAAAGGTCTTATATGTGCTACAATGGTCGTAAATATTAGTTAATTTGAACTAAAGAAAAGCAAACTTAAAGTGCCATATATTATAATGAAAAGAAATACCCCCTCAAGCAGCTGCTTGCCACAGAGGTCTGACAGGAGCCTGTCAGTTTATATGCCACAATAGAAGGTCTGAGAGGATGGCAGGACCTCAGCAGAAAAATGACACATACCTCCATACCTTACCCGAGGCTCGAACCCAGGTCCCTTAGGTCAGTAGCCAAGCGTGCTAACCATTCAGCCACGGGACGGCTTCATATATTATATTGAAGGCAATATATAGTTATGTATGTAGAGTTGAATCCCAATTAGCCAGCCTAAACGTGACAGAAGGACTGTCTCATAATACGGAATACAAATGAAAAAAAAGACAAATATCCATAAATTAAATTTATTACTAAATTTCAAGGGGAATGCAAAACGCATCAAATGCAAAAAATATTACGAACGAAAACAGTATTTAACATACAATGTACTTACTGAATGAGTTTATTGTTTGTTGACTTTTGATAGCTTGGACCGTTCTTATGATGACATGTTAAGTCGGATAAAACGGAATGTTCGATAATCGGGACTCTATTCATGCAAATAATGCATAAAGTACGTGTATGCACGTAGAAAATGTGTCGTAGTTTTTTTTAGCGGTACACTGGGATATAATAAAAAAATAAATACCCCTCAAGCAGCTGCTTGCCACAGAGGTCTGACAGGAGCCTGTCAGTTTATATGCCATAGTAGAAGGTCTGAGAGGATGGCAGGACCTCTGCAGAAAAACGACACATACATCCATGCCTTACCCGGGGCTCGAACCCAGGTCCCTTAGATCAGTAGCCAAGCGTGCTAACCACTCGGCCATGGGAAGGATATTAAAATATGAAGTTAGCGGTGGGCTCATTTTAACTTTTCTCTCCTATGATTGATGATTAATGAACCATTCTTACTTTTATATTGATTTTGGTCGGCTACGTTTACTCAACTGCCCCCAGATATTATATCTTTGTATTTCTTAGCTATATTCTTGAGGTCTGGACGACACAGTTAATATCGTGTCAGGTTTATTCTCCGTTCATTATCCATTAATATATACACATGTTTCATTCTTGCCGTCAGAAGTATTGTGATTTTTCTCGCTTTGCCTGTCCCTTTTCTGCACCAAAAGAAGACATTAATTAGTTTGCAGAGAACACCTTTTGTCGAATTAGACGTGTAGTCTTAGTTCTGTACGCAAGAGAGAGGGCCATTCACTTTTAACCATGCACGTAGTATATTAGATGGTCTTGACGAAGGCTCCCATCTGCTCCTAATAATTGTTTGTTTTTTGGGTCTCCTTCCAAGTGGTTAGCGTGCTTGGCTGCTGATTAAAGGTAGTGGGTTCGAGCCCCGGGCAAGGCATGGATGTTTGTGTTGTCTTTCTGCTGAACTCTCGCCTTTCTCACAGATTTTTCTCTATGACGTATTTAACTGACAGGCAGTTGTGGCAAGCAGTTGCTTGAGGGGGTATTTATTTATTTTACCAGCCAAGTTCTTAGAATGGGGTTCGTATAATGTGGACATTTAGTCAATTGGACAAGGAAACATGTCACATTAGCAGAATGCTCTTCGTGTAGAAAAGGTTTTAAAAGGATTGGTGGGCCGTGAGAATAATCAAACATTTCATTCAAGTGCATTTTTTAGTATTATGTATTGCCAAGGGAAGGATTATTCCAGTTTCCTGAATGTATGAAACGAATTTCACTATATAACTGAATTAGGGCCTAAATTTCGCAATGGATAAATATTATTATGCAAAAAATCTACATTTAGAAAACGGTTAAAATAACAATTGCTGTTTTTGCGGTTATTAACCGCATGTTTCGTATACAGATCAGCTTACCCGTCAAGCCCACTTGTGTCCTCGACATGTAATTTAATTAGTGACCGTCCCTAAAGCTCTTCCGTGCGTGCTGCGTCATCAACTTGTTGAGCGCGAAGAGTCGCCGAGTTCATTGCAACTGAGGGACGACGCACTAGGTGCAGTCCTTGACAGGAAATTGGCTAATAGTGGGTTCTCAAAACTTCGCGGAATAACGGGTCGCACAAAAGCGGCTAGTTCTCCTTGTGCATACTTAATGCTGCATCGCTTTACTACTCTGTAGTCTTCTACCTCTTTTTTGGCATGTTTAGTGATCAGAAAAGGAGGTTTAACTTAACTCTTTCGAGTCAAATATGTTTAGTACAGTCCTGAAGTTGGAACTGGTGTTTGATAGATATACATTTCTAGTACTTGAAAAGTGTTTGAATTAGAAAGTTAAAACTTTTCGCAGGTATTTCTAATAATATAAACTAAAGTAATGGCGTAATAAAAAATGAATGTCATAAACATCAGTTTAAAGTGTTATATTCTTTCTACAAGGAAATGTACATTTTTTTTGACAATGAACACGTGTACCTCGTTTCTTTTTTTTTCTCACATGTTGGTGTGGGAACGTACTAAATCCCTTCTACAAGGCATACCAATTGAATTCACAAGCTTGGATATGAGGACTCATTCTCGGATGAGCTGATCCGACAGTGGTTCACAATGAGAGTTAAAATCATGATTGGAAAGGATTAATTCCAGTGACACTTGTTCAGTGAACAAAGTTTTGATTTTGGATATTCTAAAATTAAGACAAGAAAAAGTCAGTGTTTAATTTCTCGGTTTTATTTTTTCCGACTTGATTTTAGCAGTATAGACAGTCTTTTCTTTCAGCAGTTTAGGCAGTCTGAGAGTGTATATTTTGAAGAAAATGGTTCGAGTAATAAGCGTACATTACCCGCCATCCTCACAGATCCCTCTACTATGACGCATTAAACTGACAGTCTCCTGTCAGACCTCTGTGGCAAGCAGCTGCTTGAGGAGGTATTTATTTATTTATTTTATTCGTCAAGTGTATTAAGTCTCATGCTGAAGTTTACTAATCAAGCATGTTTCGAAGTTGTTGCCAAGACTCATAGTGATACATTAAAAAAAGACCCCTTCAAGCAGCTGCGCTCCTCAGAGGACTGACAGGAATCTGTCAGTTTAATACGATACAGTAGGAGGTCTGTGAGGAAGGCAAGACTTCAGCAGAAAGACAGCACAAACACACATGCCTTACCCGGGTTCACACCCAGATCCCTTAGACCAGTAGCCAAGTACGTTAACCACTCGGTCTCGTGTAAAATTGAAGATAAAAGCCTAAAAACATCTTTTTACCGTGTTGTTGACTCGTTATTTTATGGTAATATTTCTAATATTATATCGTATCTTCCCTGATACCTCGAAAATTATCTCTCCATTAAGAGTGAGACACTGCACAGTCGATAGTATGTCAGATTCATAGCTCGAGGCTCACAGGATTGTTGGGTTCTCTTTTGATAACAATGAGATTTTCTTCTACCCGCCAGTGGCGGAACTTGGTCGAGAAATTTTCATGGGGTCCTCAGAGGCCCGGTGAGGAGGTCCTGATTGTGTTTCGAAAATTATTTTTCTTAACAGAATTCTGAGGTTAATATATATCAATCTAAACGAGAAGTTGTTTAAAACAAGGTATATTCCTAGTACTTGCTCTCCGCAAGAGATCTTTGGCAACAGTTTCAGTCCCTAATACAGCTGAACTCGCTAATGTTTTATGAGGAACAGTTTCCAAGGTTATGTCTGCATGGGAATCTAAAGGGAAGACATCATCTGCAAAAAGTAACAGTCAGGGCTGGAATTTGACCTTCTTAGGCTCTAAGCTTTGGCAAATTTAAGACGCCCAAAAATTCGAAAATCTAATATATAGGAAAATATCACTCTGAAAACGTCGATCAATTTTAGAGGAAAAATTGTCTTGAGCAGGGTGGGCCAGGCTCAAGACAATTTTCCCTCTTGAGTTCATCAAAAATAAAAAAAAAATCTTATATAGGGGGCTTTTGGTTACATTTGTTCACCTCTAATCTGTAGTTTTTTGCGCATATTGTGCTAAAGAACCAGGTCACAAGGATCCCAAGAACTTACAGCTGGGTAGGGAAAGAGAATCCATTGAACAGTTGTTGGAAAACAGATGGAAGCATGTAATCAAGAATAATCCAGCGTGTTCTTTAAGGTGCATAGAGTATCGCTGAACTTATTACGAATTTTTTAAAGATCGCTGGCGGTCTTTAAAAATTCATTGTTGTTCTCTTTCTTGACAGTGGCACATCATTTTATGAGGCTAGCTAGGGTTGATATCTTATTTCTCTAACAACGCTAACAGATGAGACTCAAGTCTGAGTGTGGAAAAAGTATTACTTGAGCCTGTTATTTACGAACCCACGACACGATACAACTGAATATTATAGCAATAAAAGTAAGGTACAAATTAAGTGCTCAAAACGTTTAAAAAAATATATTTTCCTGTATGTTCTTTTAAAACTTACAAAGCAAAAATTGATGCATCATTTACTTAATGTCAAATTCCAAAGGAAGACAGATTACACTAGACAACAAATAGAAACTTTTTTTTATAACATTGGTCAAATAGGATGTTTTGAACAAATTTTGGGGTGCTAAATTCAAATATGGCTGTGAAAAATCTGCAGCACGTACAGTTTTTTTTTTCAAAATACGGTTTGATGTATTTCTGATTTCAATGAATACGCATATCTGGGAAATGAAAATAAATGTGACTATTTTATTAAATTGCGATTTAAAACTCACTATTTAATTACATGATTACAGTGAAAAAAATTAGAAACATCATAGTTATAGACCACTGAATATAAAGTAACAAATGAAATAATATTGAAACGCAAAATAAGAAAACATGGGTAAGGATTTTTTATACTGACAAGAAGTTCATTTTTGTCTTTTATGTGCTGAGGTATCTTCCTTGTGCAAGAACTAGAAGTAGTCATCCATCATTGCTGGGTCCCATCTGCTTTGGTATCTCTCCTCTATGGTTCGGATATCCTGGTGAAATCTTTCCCCTTGCTTATCACTGACAGCTCCTATGTTCTTAGGAAAGGAGTCGAGTGCGAGTGCAAGAAATGGATCTTCAAAGACATTCGGCAACCAAGATTTTCATAGTTTTTGAGAAGATCTTGAATGAGCTGATGGTAGTTTTCCTCTTTGTGATTCCCTAGAAAACCCTGGACTACAAGACGTGATGGATTTCTATTGCAGTGCCTTCATATTCAGTTTTTCTTCGAAGACAGTATCATTCAGTAGCTTTCTGATCAGAGGATCAACAAAGATCCCTTCTTTGAGTTTGGCATCATTTAGTTTCGGAAAATTTTCCTTCAACTCAAAAACTCTTTACCAGTTTTGTCCATAGTCTTTAAAAATTTTTTCATAATCCCCAGTTTGATGTGTAGTGGTGGGAGCAGAACATCAGAGGGGTCAAAAACTAGAGGCTTATACCTTACATTACTCTTTCCAGGAATAAAAACATCTCTTTTAGGCCAGTCAGAATCAATCAGTTTTGTAGTGTTCCTTTCTGGCCCTACTGTCCCACAAACACAGAAAACAGAAAAATTTTGTGAAGCCTCCTTGAAGCCCGAGTAAGAGAGATATGATATATTGTCTACTTAAACTGGTCATATTTTATAGCAGTGAGTATTTTTTCCATGCTCTCATAAGTTTCCTTCATTCCCACAGCGTGTGTCACTGGAATGGAAGGTTTTTGGTTTCCTTTATGCAAAAGGACAGCTTTTAAGCTGAATTTTGACGAAACTATAAATAGACGCCATTCCTTAGGGTCATGATGTTGTTCTAATTTCTTCCATCAACCTTGAAATATCTGTGCAGAAACAAAAACCATCTTGCATCTCATAATAAGTAGATAAAGCCAAATTTCTTTTTCTGAACAGAGAAACTCTGGTACCTTTGGCAAAAAGATTGCTATTTTGAAAGTCTTAGATCTCGAACAAGATCATTTAGTTCATTTTGCTGAATCAGATGAGGCTCGTCCAGAATCTGTATGTGCCTCAAAGTCTTCCTCTGATGAATGTGAATCCATCTCCTCCCAGTTGGTTGGAGATGTTGGTATAGGAAGATCTTGTCCATGAGGAACTGGCCTTATGGCTGAAGGCATATTTGGATATTGTATTTTGCTTTTGTTCTTTTTTGAAAAGCCGACACTAGTTAAAAATAGCAATCTTGCAAGTGACTAGTTGGCTCAAGCAAACCATTGGAACTTCAAAGGGCATGGATTTTATCTTACCTTTCAACCATTCACTCAGGCCAACAAAGCACGAAATGCAGCACACGTGGAGTCCGTGTTTTGTTCTGATCTTTAACATGACATCCCAAATACTTATTATTGTGAAGAAAGTTATAGACTTTCTTCACAATCTTTGTCAAAGAACGACCCTGGGATTTTAAAACAATTTCCACACACATAAATTATCTGGCACATTAACACACCCCTAACGCCGCCTGTACGTTGAATGCCGCCTTTTTTGGTGGTGGATTATGAAGGTTATGAAGTTTTTATTGGCAGCAATGAGTTGATCCCTTATGCCAAGGGTGGGTGAGAAAATTTCCTTTTTTGTTTTAAAAGATAATTGACAACTCGTTTTTAGTTGGATTAGTACTAACAAAATATTAGAATTTGCAGTTTTCAAATACTTAGTTAGCTTTAATTTATATCATTAGAGTACGAATTACTAAATACTTACGTAGCTTTAATTTATTTCACTAAATATGGAAACAGTGAAATTTCGGTGGTAGAGTGTCAAGAGATATTCCACTGACAGCAATACTCTGCCCCCTTTTCTCAAAGAGGTGTGAAAAAAAAACAACTTTTAAATTTAAGAAATAAAAGACAAATACTTTTTATGTTGTATAGTTGCTAATAAATTACTACTATTTGCATATTCCCCGTAATCCATTAGCTCAAATTAAAACTCTTAAAGAGTGAAAAAGTAGGTAAACGAAAAACTTCATTCTCTTTGAAACCAGATTCCCATGGGCGCCACAGGCAATATGTGTTCTTCTAGTTGCTATTTATTTTTCATAAATCGTTAAGCTCCTCGCAAACAAAACTTATTGTTTCAGACAACTGTACTTTTTACACATAGTTCTTCAATGGTACTTCCTTTGTTGCCTAATGCGAAAATAGCTAGATCATATGAGCTTCAAAAACTTAAAAACATAAATAATAACATCCATTTAACGTCTGTTGAGTGAAAATTAAGGACTCCAAGCGAGGCTGAAGAAAATGTTTTTAATGTACACAAGTTATGTTGCGCACAGAACCGCGATTCAATGCCCTCATCCGACTGTTGACGCTTGTGAATGTTGTCTCTTTTCTCAATATGCTATGCTGCACCATTATTAACTATCTTCTTATTGCTTTTCGTTTATCATTTGTCAAAATTTGGTAAGGGCAAGCAGCGAAAATACATTAAAGCTCGAAAGATCAGCAATCGAATTTGCGAACCTAGTCATGAGAACAGCCCACAAAACCTCTAAAGTGAAAACAGTTTACTGTCCAATAAAATGAAATATATTGCCAATATCAGAACAGACCTCGAAAAGTATTCGTACATTCCGAAACCTACAGATAAGCAAGTAATATAAAAATAAAATAAATAAATAAATACCCCCTCAAGCAGCTGCTTGCCACAGAGGTCTGACAGGAGCCTATCAGTTTATATGCCACAGTAGAAGATCTGAGAGGGATGGCAGGACCTCAGCAGAAAAGCAAGTAAAAAAGTCGCTTAAAAATTACAAAATAAATTGACTCCTCCGAAACTAGTTTCAAAAATATCTGCTGGTTTCAATGCTGTTATGTTACTGTGCCAAATGTATTGCGAATTCTATTCGTGTTCTGCATCGTCGGTGAGAAAGGTGACCCAATGGGCTTGGAAAGACCGCCGTCCATCGGATGTGATGTTAAGTCATGGTGCTCCGTGCAGGAGAGCCATCCCAATGTACGTTAAAGAACATGACGGACGGTCTCGATGAGAATCTATCATATGTCTCTTAACAGCTGGCCTGTAGATCTCCTTTCCCAACCTTCTTCGAGTTCTTGTGACATTATATGTAAAAAAGGTGTCACTTAGAGGTAAAATAATTCAAATGTTTATGAATTTGAGAGGTAATTATTATGAATTTATATTATTAAATTATGAATTTAGAGGTAAAACAATTCAGATGTTATGCTTTTGCCTTAGTGGTGCACAAAGCTTGTAACTTGATTGTTGCCAGGCTCGAGCCCTAAATGTGCCTTTATTGAGCTTTTCTCACTCTGCATCACAGTGAGAAAGGGGGCACGGATGGGTTTAGAGCATGCGTGTCCAACCTTTTGATTTTCCTGGACCACATTGAGTGAAGATTTGACTTCCCTGGGTTACATTGAGTGAAGATGAATTGTTTTGGGCCGCACATAAAATATATAATATAGTTAATGTATATGAATAATAAAACTTCATTTATTTTCTTGTTTTTTATTATAAAATTAAAAAAAGGCAACATGAAACTAATGGGATATTAAAAACTCGCTGAAAATTACATAATCATGTTGAAAGCTTATGTCGTAAACACGTAAACTTTACGATTTTGTGAGTCGCATTACTAGCCGTCCAGGGCCGCGGGTTGAACACGCCTGGTTTAGAAAGTCGCTATTAGTCAAATAAGGCGCTAATCCCTGTGTGCAGGAGAGCCATAACCCGTGAACTTTAAAGAAGACACTGGATAGCCTTGATGAAAGGCTTTCATCTGTTTCCTAAGAGCTGTCATCTGGGTTCCTTTCCTTTAATAAGCTTGCAAATGAGCCCTTGGAGTCCTTGTAACATGGCCATTTAAGCCCATACGTGCAAAAATAAAAAGTCGCTCAAAAGTAAAATAATCCAAGTGAGGAGCAATCACTAATGCTAAAATTTAGCTATGACGCAGGCCCTGATCTAGAAAAGAAATAAACGGAAGGGAACAAGAAACCGAATTTCCAATGCAGTATAACATTTCTCTCCCCATTTTAGATATAAGAGGGTATTAGGTTTTTATTTTATTATATTTTTAGGTTTTTAGTAATTTTAGGTCTTTTAAAAATTTCTTTAAAAATGCACGAAATATGCATAAGTTAATTTTTTTGCCTCTCTTACCCTTAATAGCATTCTCAAAGGGGTGGGGGATTGGGACATGGTCCCCTTGATTGAGTTGAAAGATTGACTGGCTTTGAGTTGAAAGATTGACTTAATCGAACTGCTCTTTGGAATTCACGAAATATACCCACTAGAGATGAGCTCGGGCTCAAAATAGCGCAGACAACTTCGGGCAGACTCGGTCTCAGAACAATTTAAATTTCAAAATTTTTTTGTAATTGTGAAGAAAATTTTTAATATTTTTATTATAATTTCAATCTTTTAATCACTTGTTGGTAGTTTAATAAAAAAATACACTTTCAAGAATTTTGATTATTTTGAAGTATTCTGTAACTTTAATAAATGAATGGCTATTTGCGTTTATAATGTTGCCCACGAAATTTTAGTTTCTATTAGTATTTCTAATATTTTTCGTTACAAATAGCTTTAACATTTCAATTTTGTCATAATATGATAATGTAATAATTAATAATATAAGAATAAATGATTTTTGAAATCAACTATTGTTGAAATGGTTCAGGCGGGGTCTCGAATAATTGAGCCAATTAATTTCTAATTCCTACCATACAATGAATGAGCCAGTTCATTTCTAATTCCTACTATACAATGAATAAGCCAATTCAGTTCTAATTCCTTACTACACAACTTTTGAAGCCCTTAGCCAAAATACAAATTAAATGCATTTTTATTTTCTAACTTTTTTATTCAAATTTGTTAAACTGTATAAAAAAATTTATCCCTCAAGCATTTGCTTGCCAAAGAGATCCGAAAGGTACTTGTTAACATAATGCGGCATCGCGAAGGTCTGAGTAGGGCGAAACCCCAGCGGAAAGACACCACCAGAATAGAAACATCCGAGTCTCGTGAGTTGAAAAATTATACCTTTTAGTAAATCATGCCTTTTATATCTAATATAAAAAAATTTAAAAGTTATCTAAATTTGAACCCCGTCAAATGGTCCTCTTGATGTTCTCTCTTGAAAGGCTCTGCTCAGGGTAAACTCAAGTTAGAAAAGTATAAACAAGACCGGCTCGACAGTCCAGGCATTCCAAGTTACCAACTGGAGGCAGCAGATTTTTTTTAAAGTTCAATATTACTAGTGATTTGATGAGCTTGTACTGTTCACAAATCAATATTAAACTGGAAGAATAATATATCATCTCTAGCAAATATAAAAGTCTCATTTCAAAGAAGTTTTTTATTTTCCGTTTTTAGCACCCTCTAACAGTGGAAATTCTAATTAATGGATGATTTGAAAAATGCAAATAGTAGTATGTATTTTATTTTCACCTATAAAGCATAACTTTTCTTTCCATTTATCTCCTAGAGCAAAAAAAAATTGCGCTTGCAAAATATATCGCTTGCAATATTCGTTTAAAGTTTGGCCCTTTTCCCACTGTTAGAGAACGCTATTAAAGATATTGGGAAATTAGAAAAACGCGAATCCTGATATTTCGTCAATATTTTTCGAACCTAAAAAATAATTTTTTATTGAAATCTTAAGAAAAAAATTGGGAGTTTACAGTCAGAAGTGTATAGATGACAAAGTCGAAACAGTTCTTTTTTTTACGAGTTAAAAATGCCCTTACCAAAAATGTGATCTTTTGCAAGTGTTTGTATATATCGAGTGATTAACGTGCATGGTATGAGATAACAAAAAAAACAAAAAAATACTAGAAACATATTTCGAGAAGTAAAAAGATAAAAAAGGTTTTCTTTTGCTTACTGAAGTCAGCAAAAGAAAAAATAAAATCACTTTGATCTGCAGAAAAGTAAAATCGTTTTAAATAAAAAAAAAATTATCCCTCAAGCAGCTTGCATGCTATAGAGGTCTGACAGGAGCTTGTCAGTTTAATACGCAATAGGGAAGATCTGTGAGGAAGGCGAGCTCAGCAGAGGGAGAACACAAACATCCGATTCTTACTTGGGGCTAGAACTCAGATTCCTTTGATCAATAGCCAAATGCGCTATCACTCGGTCACTATTTCCGCGGCTACAATCACTTTAGGCGAAAAAAATAAATTCATTTGAGGCAGCAAAAAAAGCAAACCTGTTTTTTTGGTTGAAAAAAAAATTGGTGTGGCAAAAAGTAAATTCTTTTAGGGCAGCAAACTATCTTGTATTAATGTTGGGTATAATTACGTAGTAAGTAGAATTTTATGAAACTTGTGCTGTGTATCAGAATAAAACACATAATAAAGAAGTTATATTTCCCTAGTCATTATTTTTGTTTGAAACGGGGAACGTGGAAATTCGAAAGAGTAATTGTTGGATTTATTAAGAATCGAAATTTGACAAGTAATGATGTTTTATATAACACTACACTGTCCTACCAAAATATTGGAGAATTTCCATATTATATTCAAGATAATCTAACTTTTAAGCTCTAGAACTTCTAAAACAGTGCTTCCCTACCCCAGTGTGTCGCAAAATTTTAGGAAAACAATAATACTACATAATACGTAGTTTAGTACTTCTTTGCAATTTATTATTTTTTTTGTCACATGTTGAGATTAATATGTGTTTTTGTTTAAATAAATTGAATTTTAAATTCATTTCTATGATAAAGAAGGACTTTTTTTTATCACAAATGTGTCACGGTAAATGGACTGTTTCGTAAGAGTGTCGGGACATTCAAAGTGAAGTGAATGTAAATGGACTATTTGAGAAGTGTGACGCCAAGAGAAAAACGTTGGAAAACAATATTCTAAAATATGTTTTAATGGCAAAAATGTGACTGAAGATAAATTAAAGATCATGATCAAATCTATTCAAATCGCGATTTTCAACAATATTTGTTTGGTATTCAAAGAGTTAATGGGAGCCAGAATATTTAACGATAAATTATATTTATAAAAAGCATTCATAATTATCTAATATTAAAATAATCACTGTGCAATCTTCTAAAACGTGTATTTATTTTATTAATGGTTTGAAACAATGCGTATTAAGTTCTAGTTTCTGAAGTAAATTTTTTATGTGGCATTGATCTTGTGAAATATTATAGCTTCTATAACTCTATTATACCCTAACTCTATTATACCCTAACTCTATTATAACTTCCATACTGAGCAAATAATGTTGAAAATTGAGATTTAAATAGAATTGATTATGATGTTGAAGAATTTATCTTCAGTCACGTTTTTCCATTAAAGGCATATTTCATAAATTATAGTGCTTCGAAGTTAGATTCCCATTTATATAACACAGAAATTTTCTTAATATTTTTATAGGGCAGTGTATGTAATAGAATAATAATAAGATAAATTCCACTCCCGATTCACTTTAAGACATTTCAGATATGTATTATGGGCGATGTTCATTAGTACCTGACACCGCTGTTATGATCTAATGTAGGCAATATAAAATCTGATCATGTCTCTGTCTCTAGCCTTGTAGTAACACGAAAAGTTTTAACTTGTTAAGAAGAAAGAACTGGAGGCTAGCGACTTGTTGCTGCTAGGTAATTTATGTTCATCAGTGACCCGAAAAACATGAAATATTTTAATGTAGTCGTTTGTTTCGTGTTTAGAACAGTTCGTGAAAAAATCGATAGTACATGGTTTTGATACCGGGAAGCACAGCTGACTTGTCAGAGGAGAATGCTAAGCTCCGAAAATTTATGAAAGCATCTGTTTGATTCTGATGTGTGCTATCCCGAAGAAGACTGATATCATTGGTGACGATGGAACAGAGAAATGCTCGAAAGTTCGTTTGAGAGGTTCTAGATATTTTGGAACCCTTTGCAATTATTGAAACTAGCACCCCTTCGGAAAATTTTTAATAAAGACGTTAACATTTTTATTGTTGCATTTCAACAAGTTGTAAAATTGAAATAATAAAGACATACCTTAACATTTTTTAAGTGCAATAAAGAAAAGGCGGCCGTAAAACGTTGGCGTCCTCAAAATGCTAAGCCGATTCTGGACATCGATATTATATCTGCATTTTATCGTTACATTTTTTCGATAAACAAAGGGGTATTACACTGGTGCTCAAAAGTTACGCAACTAATGGAAAAATCAGCATATCTTATGCGGTAACTGACAATAAATAGCAAAAGGCAGATTTTTTACATAAAAAACGACGCTAAGTTCAAATTTTCACACAAAATTTGCATTAAACACAATCGCGCATGCGGAACTGATTAGTTTAAAAATCACATCATTTGTATGTACCCTTCAATTCGTGTTAGTCTTGACGCACGGCATCTGAGATAGCCAATCGTTAGATAATGGCAAGTAGAAATCTTTTGAGTAAAGAAATGAGATGGCTAGCAATAAGGAGGCCGGAACATCAGTCTGAGGTAGTCAGATGGCTAAATATGAAACATTGCGTTGTAAGCCGCCTTTGGAATCGATTTCCAACAAGCCAAACCATCACCAGAAGATCTGTTCCTAGACGTCTGAAGGTCACCTGGATTAAGGACAACCGTTACATGTTCCTAAGAGAAAGGCACCATAGAACCCATACAGCAACACTTGTTCGCTTTTGACCTCGCTGCATCCACGAGACAGGCTGCATCCCTGTAAACTGTGTCCAGAAAGCTTCATGCATGTGATCTTGTTCCGAGACAGGAGCAAGACATCCAGTTCTGTGTATCCCTTTGACGTCTGGCCAGCGCAGAACCCAGTGGAATTGGCCTCAACAACATCGCAACTGGACTCAACGTTAATGGGGGCAATGCTCTGTTCACCAATGAATACTGATTTAGACTGCAAACCGATTCCCGACAACTATTGATCTGGAGACATCTTGGAACTAGATATCATCCTTTTAGCATCCGGAAAAGAGACTATTTGGAGCTGGTGGTATGTTGGTGTGACAGGCATCATTGTCAATGACTGCACAGACCTTCATGTTTTCCCAAGAGGGACTATAACAACTGTAAGGTATCACAATGAGATCCTCGAACCTTATGTTCATCCATTTCTCGCAGCAATGGGTCCAGATTTCATGTTAATGGATGATAATGGCGAACCTCACAAAGCATGCTTGGTGAACCAATACCTTGACTAAAACCATAAGTCATATGGACTCTCCTTTCGATTCACCTGACGTAAATCCAATAGAACAGGTTTGGGACGCTCTAGAACAGGAGTCTGGAATATGCGGTTCTGAGCACTCTTTAAAATGACTTTTGACATTTTTTGGTTCAACATTCAACTCGGAAAAGTTTTTTTTAACCATTTTCATTAAAAACAAGCACTAGAGGAGGTTGGCAGACGATAGTTTGAATGCACACTGATGCAATTCAAATGCCCTAAATACAGTCCAAATTTGATTCAGTTGGTCGAGAAGACTCAAAATCGAAGTCATACTAATGAATGGCAGATTTCTTTAACAATTCTTTTCAACAGTTTTATTGTATACACTTGAAGACACCTGTTTTAAAATTATGCTTTAGTTAAGATTTTATTTCTGTTAATAAAATACGCTGTGGTTTCTTTTTTCATATTATGGCTCTTGAACCAATAAAGTTTATAATTTGCGGCTCTCAAAAATTTCTTGGTTTACCTTTTTTTCGTTGTTTTGGCTCTTCACCCAAAAAACATTCCCGATTCCAGGAGCCTCCGTTACAAAATAGAGGAGCACATCACCACAACGTTTGTTTTTGGATGAGGATAAAAAAGTCTCCAGGAGGTCCGATCTACATACGTTTATGAATGGTAATTATTCCCACAAACCCTCATTGACAACACACCCACTTCCAGCCATGCCACTTATTAATATTCATAATTAATAACCAATTAATAATTATTTAAAAATTAATTAATCCCCCTTTATTAAAAAAATCTCTTTATTAAAAATTCGTCCCCTTTATTAAAAACCCCTTCCTTCCCCCTTTTAATTCGTGGCACCATCTGGTGACTATGAGGAGTATTATTCATAGAAAAAACCCTATTTTAGTCGTAATTTTCCCCAGACTATTGCTCATTAAAAAACCCCTTATCAAAAGTTCCATCCCCTTTATTAAAAATTCCTCCCCCTCATTAAAAGCCCCCCTTATCAAAAGTTCTCTCCCCTTTATTAAACCCCCTTATCAAAAGTTCCCTTTATTAAACTCCCCAGATCACAAACTTCCATGGTATCCACGTTCATTTTCCAAGTCCAACTAAACTTTGGGGTGGCAACGATCAGATGATGCAAGTCTCAAAATAATTGCAAAACTTTGGGTGGCAGCTCCTCACATAAAATTAACTCCCAAAGTTGTATATTCTGTGTATTTAATAAATAAAAATAAATACCCCCTCAAGCAGCTGCTTGCCACAGAGGTCTGACAGGAGCCTGTCAGTTTATATGCCACAGTAGAAGGTCTGAGAGGATGGCAGGATCTCAGCAGAAAAACGACACAAACAGCCATGCCTTACCCGGGGCTCTTTTATTCTTTTTATTCTTCATGATGAAAAATATTGAAGGGTACTAGGGTCTGGTGACCTAAAAGATCCGCATTCGGTACGGACCACGTTTTGTTGACAGTTGAATCTTGGATCATCCCCCGTGCTGCTGCTGCATCAGGTCTTACATCGTGAAAACCCACAGGCACTCTTGATCGTGATTCGGACTCGAAATTTTTCCAAGTCCAGAGACGGTTCTTCACATTCTCAATTCTACCCTTTATGATAGGTCAGCGTTTCAATGTACCCAATGTAGACTTTTGAAATTACGAGCCCTAAACCTTCAAGAGTTGAGCTTATTTAGTCTCCAGCAGATTGATGCCATCAGATATCTGTGCTTCCGTGTCAGGACTTGTCTTGGAAAGTGCTTTTACGTTTGTCTCAATTACTCTCCACCGTTACGCGACATGGTTTAAAAATACTTATTACCACTGTATCCTCAGTACTGGGAAGTAACGCTACTCGAAGAAAAATCGGCTATGGGAGTAATCATTAATCTACAAGCGCTCACACAGTTTTTAAAAATCGACTCTTCCAACGTTTATCGGCGAACGTGAAGACGCTGATTAAATTCACGTTGCGGCGTCAGTTACATGCTTTTACCGAGTAAATTCTGTAAAGACTAAGCGGCAGAATGCTAAAAGTAGAATTCATACGTATCAGCTTACGTGAAAAATGCAACACGAAGGCATGTTAATAGAGGACAATAGTTTTAACATTAACCTACTATAAAAAATAATGTCTCACTCGAACGTACCCTTCTCAACATACCGAGGGCTAATCCACCAAAATGAGAAAGCTTCCGCGCAACATAAAAATCCACCTAACTATGCTTTGACCTGTACGTTCTGATCGAACCTGAAAAATATGCCGATGTTCTCGCGTAGAGTGTACAAGAAGTGACGTGTCTTTACAAACTCTCCCGCTTCCACTCTATTGCAAAAGCTTCTACTAATCATTGTCGCGTGATTCTAAAGAAATGCGGGGAGACGTGCAAACACCAACAAGCAACTGGTGACGTACAAAGGTCACGGACCACTCACCCACACCACTCGCGCTGACCTAGGGACAGCCATGGAAACAGATAAAATAATTAGATATGGTTCGACTCACTTTGAGAAGAGCAGTCACTCCGTGTCTTATCTCCCTTGAGCCTAATGAGAAAGTTAAATAATGACATGGGGACTCAGAACAACATGCTCAGAACAACAGAACAACAGAAAATTCCATGTATCTCCCATTCGGATCTTAAGTTATCGCGTTCTCCAAGAGGTGAGCTGATTTTACAAGGTTGTCATTGCAATTAAAGAATGTAGCGGTAACAGGGAGAATATGATTTGACCTCGTAACTTAGAAAAGGGAACAATTGTTAATGTCATAAGAAATTGTGATGTGTAATTCAGTGTGATATGAAGTAATACGGAATCTTTAGCATTATTCCCTGCGTCCTTTGTTAGGTGATAGTATTAACATCCTTATACACTCTGACTTCAAATTTTCATATGACATTCGGGGGTTATCACTTAAGTCTCAACTTTTATTTTTTCCAACTGCGATAATGCATCGTTTCGGTGGAACGCTGGTGACTTCGATACAATAAATGGGCAGGGGACGATCTTTCTCACAGTAGCGATATGCCCATGCACTAGAAAACAAACCTGGAATCTCATAGACAATAAAGATTTGAACTAAAAAGCCATTAAAACCGTGAATGGACTGATAAAAATATGTGAAACGTAATGTACTGAGCTTGACAACATTAATATAGACAGGGATCCTCGCTTGTTTTCTCTATACTATCATAAATTGAGAACCTCGATGCTTGAGAAATGATTCATTTAACTATCAAAAATGAATAGAGCTCTGTGAAGTTTAATTCTCTACACAATCTTCTGAGTTCATTCTGCTGTAGATATCTAATTCTGTCAGGATCACAGGGGATGTTTTACACATTCAAGGACTTTCTCTTTTTCTGACATTCGTTAATCAAAGTGTCTATCTACAAAAGATACTACAGACAAACTACCTATCCATAGGTTGTCTAAGCATTTAGAATGAAAAACCGATAGCAAGGTTGCTTCACTGTCATAGAGATAAACTCATAACTTAATCTTCAGATGCATGTTTCTTCATAGAATCGTAAACTCTCAATATCTACGCATTTCCTCACACATCTCGCAAGATAATTAAAGTTCAATCACTAATTCATCTTCCCTATGTGCATATTTACTTTCTAATAAACCATACTTTAACGACCAAAGTAGGTAAATCGCAAGCGTCATCAGATTTTTTCCATATATCTGCTTACGTTGAAAATCTCACAATAGCCTATTCAGTACTTTACACCCCGATACAGCTATAAGTTATGATAGCCAACATCTATCTCATAGACAGTAGGTTAGTTACTTCTAACAAAGTCAAGGTTTGAGATACGTAGTAAGATATGAACGTTGTTTACCTGCCAAGATTCCGACATCCTCTCATCCCTTCTACAGGGTCGTGTGAAAGTTAACCGTTAAGACAGATAGTTGCATTTTAAAGATACACCGAACTCACTCTTACGTGCACAAACCTTCCATTTCCTAATGTATGAAAAGGAAAGCACGAACAGTCATAGCGATTATAGTATGTTGACTGCATTAAATATCATTCGAACGGAAGACAATCCGGCTTTTGTTTGGAAATCTGAAAACTCACTGTTTATAAGAAAACAACAGTATTTCCATGAAAAGTTGGGTCCCAGAATCAATCCGCTAGACCTAACTTTGCATTCTCTGACTTCAACCGCCGATAAAATGTAAGGTAAGAAATGTAAGCTCTCTAGGCGGTTATTCCAAGGTGCTATCTCTTTTCAGAGTTCCCGGTCCCCTCGGTACGTTTGAATAAGCGCGGGTGAAGGTGGCTATTTTTCGCTGCAAGCACAAGTTTTTTGACAAAGATCTAAACAACACTACAATCTAACACAGGGATTTCATGTGTGTTTAGTTATTTCATGTGTCCTGCATGAGAATATTTCTATATTAGTGTGGAATTCTTAGAACAAGTACACTATGTTCGTGTGAAAGTGGCTCTGGCAAACACAAGTTTTTCGACAATAATATGTATCCTGTTTGGAAATAACACTGTCTATGGAGCATTACTCCTGTAAGCTAGTACTAATTTCTTCGCAATTCTGAGGGCATCCGTAACTGATAGACAATACTTTGCGTTTCAACCGTTTACAGGACCTAACGCATAAAGTCTTTCAAACCAAGACAAACAGTATTGCAGAAGTGAGATTGAAAAAGAGAAGCGATAGGAAAGCACCCTACCCAGCATTCTCACATTAAAAGAAAATGTAAGCATTCGAAACAGACAGATCTGGTCAACAGAGGGTGCCCTGTGCCTGCTTGAAAGACAGCAAGAAGGTTGGTAACAACGGGTTTAAGTATTAGAGCATTCATGTTACAATTTCTTACAACAACGTTCATTTCTAGTGAAGATGGAACATTCACTTTTCGTGTAAGCATGTGAATATTACATTTCAGCTGTATGTGAATCGGTCACTTGAGAAGAATATTGACATCCTGTGAACTCACTGAAACGTGTCACCTTCTTGTGTCTCTTCATATTCATATACTATTCTTACGAGCACGAATGATAAAACTTTCGAAGGAAGATGAACACGGCAACAGTTAAAAAAAAGGATTTTCTGTGTTTTTGACATTTAACCAGCGCCATCTATCGGTACAGGAATCCTCAAAACTAAGAAACAAATACGTTTTTACTAGTAACGGAGAAATTTATGAACAGTACTAGAAAAATCACTGTCCATAACATTTATATTCATGTATTTCATTTTCTTGTTACGAGGTATCTGACAGAAAACATAAGACAAGCGTGCTCAATATTCAAACGTGTTGAAAAATACTTACTGAAATATGAGTATTCAAAATCAAGAGATGTATGACACTATACATATTAAACGGATGTCTTTCTAAGTGTAAGTCTCTATGCATACATGAATGTGATGGACTAAGTCTTTCTTCGTATTGTGTCACATACTTGCTTTCGTCTCTGTTTATGTGTAAATTTTATATGTGTGCATGCGTTGCATGTGTGCGTATGTTTTCATGTTTGTTTCTGTGAATTGGATGTGTGTTTCTATAAATCGTGTGTTTAAAAATGTTATCTGTCTGTTACAAAAGAAGCTGACATTTTACAAACCTCTACTGATTGGCATTATAGCTCTATTAGGAAATCTCATCGAAAAGTCACTATACTTGTGAAAAGTGTACGAAAGATGTATTTTCTTCTCTCCAATATTGTATACAGTCTTATTACCTTTCTCGATTCAGTTAATGAATAGTCATTAAAACAGCATGATTCTCACTGTGTGCATAGCTTTATTATTTCCTGACGGGTATAGTCGTGTAGGTTGTTAACTGTAGACCATTATACTCCAAGACTACCTAATGTTGAATTGCCTAGTCATAGAGCAAAGCTAAGTAAAAACATTAAATACACTTGTCAGAAAAGAAATTTTTCGGATTCTGTTGGGTATGAGGTCGATCGTCAGCTTCGCCATTCGTGTCTTGACATATCCAATGAATCAGTTGATGTCCATTTTGAAGAAGCTGTGAGAAACATTCATTTAGGTGCTAAACTTTTTGTGGAAGAGTTGATGATTCCTACATGTTACACTTTCCTATATTACTGAACGAAGTGTACGACGAACTACACCTCTGAATATGTACTAAATAAATGCTAATAGTGTTTTCGAAAAAATTAAGTAGTCGATAATTGTAACCTTCCTGAAGATAGTGTATGAATAAAAGATTTTTCCTGCAAAGCTGTTTCATTGTTCTACTTAACTGAATCGAGAAAGGTAAATGAATCTGAAAACTGTATACAAGAGTACATCTTTCTCTTTAGTAAACTTATCTGTTTAGTGACTTTTCGATGAGATTTCCTAATAGAGCTAATGCCAGTTTGTTGAGGTTTGTAAATTGTTAGCTTCTTTTGTAACAGACAGATAACATGTTTAGAACACACGATTCATAGAAACACAGTCACACACACACACATCCGATTCACAGAAACAAACATGAAAACATACGCACCCATGCAACGCACGCACGCACATACAATTAACACATATACAGAGACGAAAGCAAGTATGTGACACAATATGAAGAAAGACTTAGTCCATCACATTCATGTATGCATAGAGACTTGCACTTAGAAAGACATCCGTTGAATATGTATAGTGCCATACATCTCTTGATTTTGAATACTCATATTTCAGTAAGTATTTTTCAACACGTTTGAATATTGAGCACGCCTGTCTTACGTTTTCTGTCAGATACCTCGTAACAAGAAAATGAAATACATGAATATAAATGTTATAGACAGTGATTTTTCTAGTACTGTTCATAGATTTCTCAGTTACTAGTAAAGACGTATTTGTTTCTTAGTTTTGAGGATTCCTGCACCGATAGATGGCGCTGGTTAAATGTCAAAAACACAGAAAATCGTTTTTTTTAACTGTTGCAGTGTTCATCTTCCTTCGAAAGTTCCATCATTCGTGCTCGTAAGAGTAGTATATAAATATGAAGAGACACAAGAAGGCGACACGTTTCAGTGAGTTCACAGGGTGTCAATATTCTTCTCAAGTGACCGATTCACTTACAGCTGAAATGTAATATTCACATGCTTACACGAAAAGTGAATGTTCCATCTTCACCAGAAATGAACGTTGTTGTAAGAAATTGTAACATGAATGCCCTAATACTTAAACCCGTTGTTACCAACCTTCTTGCTGTCTTTCAAGCAGGCACAGGGCACCCTCTGTTGACCAGATCTGTCTGTTTCGAATGCTTACATTTTCTTTTAATGTGAGAATGCTGGGTAGGGTGCTTTCCTATCGCTTCTCTTTTTCAATCTCACTTCTGCAATATTGTTTGTCTTGGTTCACATACAGCTGAAATGTAATATTCACATGCTTACACGAAAAGTGAATGTTCCATCTTCACTAGAAATGAACGTTGTTGTAAGAAATTGTAACATGAATGCCCTAATACTTAAACCCGTTGTTACCAACCTTCTTGCTGTCTTTCAAGCAGGCACAGGGCACCCTCTGTTGACCAGATCTGTCTGTTTCGAATGCTTACATTTTCTTTTAATGTGAGAATGCTGGGTAGGGTGCTTTCCTATCGCTTCTCTTTTTCAATATCACTTCTGCAATATTGTTTGTCTTGGTTCACATACAGCTGAAATGTAATATTCACATGCTTACACGAAAAGTGAATGTTCCATCTTCACTAGAAATGAACGTTGTTGTAAGAAATTGTAACATGAATGCCCTAATACTTAAACCCGTTGTTACCAACCTTCTTGCTGTCTTTCAAGCAGGCACAGGGCACCCTCTGTTGACCAGATCTGTCTGTTTCGAATGCTTACATTTTCTTTTAATGTGAGAATGCTGGGTAGGGTGCTTTCCTATCGCTTCTCTTTTTCAATCTCACGTCTGCAATATTCTTTGTCTTGGTTTGAAAGACTTTATGCGTTAGGTCCTGTAAACGGTCGAAACGCAAAGTATTGTCTATCAGTTATGGATGCCCTCAGAATTGCGAAGAAATTAGTAGTAGCTTACAGGACTTACTGCTCCATAGACAGTGTTATTTTCAAACAGGATACATATTATTGTCGAAAAACTTGTGTTTGCCAGAGCCACTTTCACACGAACATAGTGTACTTGTTCTAAGAATTCCACACTAATATAGAAATATTCTCATGCAGGAAAAATAACTAAACAGACATGAAATCCCCTTGTTAGATTGTAGTGTTGTTTAGATCTTTGTCGAAAAACTTGTGCTTGCAGCGAAAAATAGCCACCTTCATCCGCGCTTATTCAAACGTACCGAGGGGACCGGGAACTCTGAAAAGAGATAGCGCCTTGGAATAACCGCCTAGAGAGCTTATGTTTCTTACGTTACATTTTATCTGCGGTTGAAGTCAGAGAATGCAAAGTTAGGTCTAGCGGATCGATTCTGGGACCCAACTTTTCATGGGAATACTGTTGTTTTCTTATAAACAGTGAGTTTTCAGATTTCCAAACAAAAGCCGGATTGTCTTACGTTCGAATCATATTTAATGCAGTCAACATACTATAATCGCTATGACTGTCGTGCTTTCCTTTTCATACATTAGGAAATGGAAGGTTTGTGCACGTAAGAGTGAGTTCGGTGTATCTTTAAAATGCAACTATCTGCCTTAACGGTTACCTTTCACACGACCCTGTAGAAGGGATGAGAGGATGTCTTGATCTTGGCAGGTAAACAACGTTCATGTCTTACTATGGATCTCAAACCTTGACTTTGTTAGAAGTAACTAACCTACTGTCTATGGGATAGATGTTGGCTATCATAACTTATAGCTGTATCGGGGTGTAAAGTACTGAATAGGCTATTGTGAGATTTTCAACGTAAGCAGATATATGGAAAAAATCTGATGACGCTTGCGATTTACCTACTTTGGTCGTTAAAGTATGGTTTATTAGAAAGTAAATATACACATAGGGAAGATGAATTAGTGATTGAACTTTAATTATCTTGCGAGATGTGTGAGGAAATGCATAGATACTGAGAGTTTACGATTCTATGAAGAAACATGCATCTGAAGATTAAGTTATGAGTTTATCTCTATGACAGTGAAGCAACCTTGTTTTCGGTTTTTCAGTCTAAATGCTTACACAACCTATGGATAGGTAGTTTGTCTGTAGTATCTTTTGTAGTTAGACACTTTGATTAACGAATGTCAGAAAAAGAGAAAGTCCTTGAATGTGTAAAACATCCCCTGTGATCCTGATAGAATTAGACATCTACAGCAGAATGAACTCGGAAGATTGTGTAGAGAATTAAACTTCACAGAGCTCTATTCATCTTTGATAGTTAAATGAATCATTTCTCAAGCATCGAGGTTTCTCAATTTATGATAGTATAGAGAAAACAAGCGAGGATCCCTGTCTATATTAATGTTGTCAAGCTCAGTACATTACGTTTCACATATTTTTATCAGTCCATTCACGGTTTTAATGGCTTTTTAGTTCAAATCTTTATTGTCTATGAGATTCCAGGTTTGTTTTCTAGTGCATGGGTATATCGCTACTGTGAGAAAGATCGTCCCCTGCCCATTTATTGTATCGAAGTCACCAGCGTTCCACCGAAACGATGCATTATCGCGTTTGAAAAAAATAAAAGTTGAAATTTAAGTGATAACCCCCGAATGTCATATGAAAATTTGAAGTGAGAGTGTATAAGGATGTTAATACTATCACCTAACAAAGGACTCAGGGAATAATGCTAAAGATTACGTATTACTTCATATCACACTGAATTACACGTCACAATTTCTTATGACATTAACAATTGTTCCTTTTTCTAATGTACGAGGTCAAACCATATTCTCCCTGTAACCGCTACATTCTTTAATTGCAATGACAACCTCGTAAAATCAGCTGATCGCTTGGAGAACGCGATAACTTAAGATCCGAATGGGGGATACAGGGAATTTCCGTTGTTCTGAGCATTTCCCCATGTCATTATTTAACTTTGTCATTAGGCTCAAGGGAGATAACACATGGAGCGACTGCTCTTCTCAAAGTGAGTCGAACCATATCTGATTATTTTATCTGTTTCCACTGCGTCCCTAGGTCAGCGCGAGTGGCGTGGGTGAGAGGTCCGTGACCTTTGTACGTCACCAGTTGCTTGTTGGTGCGTGCACGTGTCCCCGCATTTCTTTAGAATCACGCGACAATGATTAGTAGAAGCTTTTGCAATAGAGTCGAAGTGGGAGAGTTTGTAAAGACACGTCATTTCTTGTACGCTCTACGTGAGAACATCGGTATGTTTTTCAGGTCCGATCCGAACATACAGGTCAAAGCATAGTTAGGTTGATTTTTATGTTGCGCGGAAGCTTTCTCATTTTGGTGGATTAGCCCTTGGTATGTTGAGAAGGGTACGTTCGAGTGAGACTTATTATGTTTTATAGTAGGTTATTGTTAAAACTATTGTCCTCTATTAACACGCCTTCGTGTTGCATTTTTCACGTATACTGATAGGTATGAATTCTACTTTTAGCATTCTGCCGCTTAGTCTTTACAGAATTTACTTGGTAAAAGCATGTAACTGACGCCGCAATGTGAATTTAATCAGCGTCTTCACGTTCGCCGATAAACGTTGGAAGAGTCGATTTTTAAAAACTGTGTGAGCGCTTGTAGATTAATGATTACTCCCATAGCCGATTTTTCTTCGAGTAGTGTTACTTCCCAGTACTGAGGATACAGTGGTAATAAGTATTTTTAAACCATGTCGCGTAACGTCGCAGAGTAATTGAGACAAACGTAAAAGCACTTTCCAAGACAAGTCCTGACGCGGAAACATTTTTTCATTTTCTGCGGGACAGTTAAACAGTTACTGCGGAATAGTCCTTATTCTAGTGAAGGTCGAATTTGCAAAATATGGGACCTAGTTCAAGGATTGCATCAACCATTCAGCGAGGGGTTGCCACCCCAAGTTTTGCTGAACTTGGCAAATTTCAGATGAACGTGGATACCAAGGGAGTTTGTAATCAGTGAAGTTTTAATAAAGGGAACTTTTGATAAGTGTTTTTTTTAATGAAGTGGAGTCTGCGAATAATTTCGGTTAAAATCTTGCTAAAGTATACACTAGATGACGCCACCAAAAATCTTTTTCAGGTGTTAGGAAATAAGACATAGTCGTGTGCGGTAACGTCCGGCTGTTGACACCAAGGTACCGGGTTCCAGTCACTGTGTCAGAAGGATTTTTTTTTAATACAGGAGATGTACTAAAACACACGTTGGATGACACCACCATTAGATTAAATGCGCATAGAGAAAACTATTTACCATATGATAGGTCAACCAGGGGATCTTTAAAGAGGAGGGCTTAAAAAATATATAGGTACCAGGGGGTCTTTAAAACAGTGGGAGCTTAGAAAATATAGTTCAACCAGTGGGAGAGTTTTTTTAATGAGGGGGGAGACAATTTTGATAAGCGTTTAATTAATAAGGAATAAATACATAGAATATACAACTTTGGGAGTTGGTTTTATGTAAGGAGCTGCCACCCGAAGTTTTGCAATTATTTTGAGACTTGGATCATCCGATCGTTGCCACCCCAAAGTTTAGTTGGACTTGGAAAATGAACGTGGATACCATGGGAGTTTGTGCTGGGGAGTTTAATAAAGGGAACTTTTGATAAGGGGGTTTAATAAAGGGGAGAGAACTTTTGATAAGGGGGGGGCTTTTAATGAGGGGGAGGGAATTTTAATAAAGGGGGATGGAACTTTTGATATAGGGTTTTTTAATGAGGGGGGAGTCGGGAAAATTATGACTAAAATAGTGTTTTTTTCTATGAATAGTACTCCTCATAGTCACCAGATGGCGCCACGAATTAAAAGGGGGTGAGTTTTTAATGGGGAAGTCAAAAATCGGGAAATTATAGCTAAAATAGGGTGTTTTCTAAGAATAGTACTCCTCATAGTCACCAGATGGTGCCACCGGTAAAGGGGGGGGGGGAAGTGGGTTTTAATAAAGGGGATTAATTAATTTTTAATTAGTTATTAATTATGAATTATTAATTATGAATATAATAAGGGGACGTGCCCGGAAATGGGCGTGGCTTGTGACGTCATAGGGGGAAAGCACAGTGCATGGGGTTTCGTGGGTTGTGATGATACTACTCACACATCGTATTAAAAGATGCTATCATTGAACTATTACACCCCATTTTGAGAAAATTATTTTCTAATTTGAATACATCATTAAATATTCACATGAATTCATTTGTTTTTCAAGGTATTAGTGAGATATAAACTCCCCAGACAAAAAATTAGTCATCTCAGCCATAAGAGGGTTATGTCCTTTCGACAGCAACAGAAGGCGCACCAGTAATAAATGCATCTTAAAAATAGATGTGCATGCGCTATGGGGTTCATACAGTGTCCAGAAGTGGTTGTGTGTCAGTCGCTCCGTCAAACCGTGTCTGTTAGTCGCTCCGTCAAACATGGGTCGCGCCAAAGATGTGAATGAGTGGCAAAAAGATTTGATTTCGTTTGGCTGAGCCAAAGGGCATGGTGTACAAGAAGTTGCTGCCTTTTCAGGTGTGTTGAAATGTCCAAAGGGTCTTCCAGCAGTGGCGTACATTGCAGTTCACCACTAATCGTCACCTAAACTGCGGGTAGAAAGACTGTGCTCACCAATAGGGACTGTTGCAGTGTGCCACGCACTGTTTGGGCAAACCGCTTTCCAACGAGCAGGAATTGCTCCAGTCAGTCAAAGCAGGCCTATAACAAGCTGTTTCCGAATGAACAGTCTGAAGGGAACTGCTTGCCATGGATATCTGGAGCAGAGTGCTGCCGAAGAGACCCATGTTAAAATGCTGCATGGCTACAGTGGGCACATGCCACAAAGATTGGACTGTCGACTCTTGGAAGCGTGTGATCTGGTCGGATGAGTCACGTTTTTGCCTGTACTTGAGTGATGCAAGGCAACGGCTACATTGTAAGCCACATGAATGAAGACTTCCATGCGGACTGTGTGCAAGGTTCTGTTCAAAGTGGAGGAGGCTCTGTGATGTTCTGGGGGTGTTTCACATACGAGGAAATGGGTCCTTTGGTTGTGGTGACGTCACACTTGAACCAGAAGAGCTATATGGAGTTACTGGACGACCACATGTTGCCTTTTGTGCAACATCACAGTGAACACCAGAAGGATACCCCAGTCTTCCAAGACGAAAACTATTGTGTGCACAGGGTTAGAAGAGTGTCGGACTGGCACGACGAGCATTCTGAAGCCTTCGAACATCTCGACTGGCCCACCAAATCCCTGGATTTGAATCCCATCGAAAATTTGTGGGACTATTTTAACGAGTGAAGTGCTGTTCCAGCCATCTGGCAATGTGGCCGAACTGTGGCATTTGCTGCTGGGAGAGTGGATGAATATTGATATGCACTACATTCGCACCCTGGTGGCATCCACGCCAGACAGGATTTCGGCTGCTCTTTGGTCGTATGGAGACGTTACGCGTTATTAGGTGACATTCAGCCAGGGGTGACTAATTTTTTGTCCGGTGAGCTTATGATCATTGACTTCACATGTACGTTGCATTGAAACCCAACGAAGGACTTGTTTGTAATTCATGCTTTTATGTTGGTCGCTTAACTTTTGAACACCAGTGTGTTTCTGGTATAAGTAGACATCAGCGTTATTCCTAATTACGGCAATGGCATTTTAGAATTTTTTTCGTGTTCTTTTAAGATAGTAACGATAAAAATGCACATATTACCATGAAGTGGTAAATGTTCTCTATTTTTTGATTTTCCTATTTCGTATGCTAGGGCAGTATGGGCTGTCTGTAGCCTTCCAAGCTCGTAACTGATGTTTCGGGATAAAAAAAACACTATGCAGTTTAACACTTTCCCTACCATATTGGCCCAAAACTGCAGATAAGAGGTAGTGAAGAGAAAAGAATAACATTGATTGGACGAGGTCATTTAAAATCTCCATTCGCCATTGTGTCTGCGTTGAAATATTTCTCCGCCTACTCCAAAATGTTTTACCAAATGCCTCGTTCCCCCATCCCCCCTGGGGCGGGGGTGGCTCAGTCGGTAGCGCGCCAGGCTCGTAATCTGTAGTTCCCAGGTTCGAGTCCCAGCTGGGTCAGCGTTGAGATTTATCTCCGCAAAATTTCCCCGCCCTGTCCACGGTCAGCAGGGGACACCGATGGGCTTGGAAAGGCCGCCGTCCGTCGGATGGGACGTTAAGCCGTGGCCCCGTGTGCGGGAGAGCCATACCCTGTGCACGTTAAAGAACACGCTGGATAGCCTTGACGGGAGGCTACCATCTGTCTCCCAACAGCTGTTCCAGTGGGTCCCCTCCCCCAACCTTCTCTGAGCCTTCGGGGTCCATGTGACCTGGCCATTTAGCCCATGGTGTGCAAAAAAGTGCCGCTCAGAGGTAAAACAACCCAACCCCATCCCCCCATAGCTACGCCTCTGTCTGTGCACGTTAAAGAAGAATAAGTTGAATGGCCTTGCCCAGGGAGTATCATCTGTTTCCTAACAGCAGACCCATTTCAGTACCCTGGGGTCCTGGTGACTTGGCATTTAGCCCGAATGTGTGCGCAAAATACCGCTCAGAGTTAAAACAACCCCATCTTTTATGCGTTTTTCGCAGTAAACACTTCGCTAGTTTGATAATGATTTTCTTGTTGTTTAAGATGTCAAGGATAATAATTCAGTTATCAACAAAGCCTAGTTATTTCTATATTTTGGTTTCTATGTTTAACTTTCTGAAAAAGCTTCGCCTCTCTTGTTACAATAATTCATTAGTTAAAAGCAGGTAAATAAAATTATGAAATTCACAATGATTCCATTTACATTTAGTCAAAATTCAGGATATTTGACCTAACCGCATTTAAAACACTGAGATTAAAAATGAGGTTAATAAAAATAATCACAAGTATTAAAGTAAATCAATATCACTTGAATTTACAAGACGTCATAAATAGAAAATAATGGTAAAGTTTAAAATTTAAAGTATTGATGTATTTAGAACTCAATGGTAATAAATTTTTTTCTTCAAAAACTTAAAGAAATTTTGGCATTTTCTGTACGTTCATTTTCTGTAAGAAAATACGTAAAAATGTGCTTTTCTTTAAGGTGCTAATAGAAACACGCTATTTTTTTTTCTCAACTGAACTTCCACCTGTGTCATTGGGGCTTGGGGCGCTCAGTCGGTAGCGCGATAAGTCCGCAACCTGCAGTTCCCACGTTCGAGTGCCACCTGTGCCAGCATTAAGATTTATCTCCACTAAATCACCTTGTTTTGAGTCAGGAAGGGGACACCGATGGGCTTGGAAAGGCCGTTGCCCGACGGATGGGTTGGATTGTTTTACCACTGATAGGCATTTTTTTTTTGCACACAATGGGCTAAATGGCCAGGTAACAAGGCAGGAGGAAGGAACAACTATTAGAAGACAGATGGGAGACAGGTCGTCAAGGCCATCCAGCATTTTCTTTAACATGCACTTGGCATGGCTCTCCTGCAAACGGTGTCAGAGTTATAGTGCCATCCAACGAGGGTTGGAAATATCCGCCCTGCCCTCAGTCTATGTCCCTTACTGACAGAGCGCAGAGGGGGGGGGGGGCAGTTTTGCGGAGATAAATCTCAACACTGTTCGATCCCAGCTGGACAGCTGGGACTCGAAACTGTGAACTACAGATTATGAGCCTGGCACACTATCAACTGAACCCCTCCCACCACTACAGATTATGAGCCTGGCCCCCTCCCACCATTGGATGGGACTAAAGCTCTGGCCCCGTTTGCAGGAGAGCCATGTTAAAGAACATACTGGATGGCCTTAACAACTAGTCTTCCATCTGCCTCCTTCCCCAAACCTTCTCTAAGCACTTCCGCCAGCGTTTGGATTTATCTCCACAGTACCCCCACCTGCCCTCGGTCAGTAGCGGGTCGCTGGGCTTGGAAAGGCCGACGTCCGTCTGATGTCGTTGCTCAGTGTGAGGGAGAGCCATACTCTGTGCTTGTTAAAGAACGCTCTGGATGGCTTTGACGGGAGGCTACTATCTGTCTCCCAACAGCTGTCCAGTTAGTCCTCTCGCCCCAACCTTCTTTGAGCCCTTGGGGTCTTTGTGATCTGGCCATTTAGAACAACACAAGAAGCATCCTTGTCTTATACGGAACTCGATCCCGGGTGCCGAACCCCAGTGCCGGGAAAGTTACAAAAGTTGATATAATGCATGTGGGGAAGAACTTTCGATAATATTTTTTATTCCTCCAATATTTGATCTAAATTCCAATAAATAACCAATATTTGACCTAAACCACATTATATGCAAAAGAATGCCGCTCAGAGGTAAAACAACAACCAAACTTTCTCTGAGCGCTTGGTGTCCTTTGTGACCTCAGAGGTAAAATAACCCAATCTCTTACTATGGACTCTGGTATGAGGCACCCGTCCTACGTGGGGTTTAGGTCAAATATTGGAGGAATAAAAAATATTATGGAAAGTTCTTCCCCACATGCATTATATCAACTTTCGTAATGTTAGGATTAAATTTACGGTAATGTGGCATAGTGATTAACAGACTTGATAGCGTATCCCGGCACTAAGGTTCGGCACCCTTGTTCGAGTCCCGTATAAGACAAGGATGCTTGATAGCGTATCCCGGCACTAAGGTTCGGCACCCAGGTTCGAGTCCCGTATAAGACGAGGATGCTTTTCGTGTTGTCTTTCTGCTGGGGTCTCGCTTTCCTCACAGATTTTTTCACGTTGTACTGTACTGATATTATTCTATTAGATCTCTGTGGCAAGTAGTTGCTTGAGGGGTAATTTATTTATTCTATATAAAATTTATTGCATATTTTTGTTGTCGTTGAATGTAGTAGTAGAAGGCATTGCTCACAGAATATTATTGAGTGATCAATTAAAATCCTTATTGTTCACGTTCAAGTTTGCCGCCTGTCGCATGCGTCGTATTACTTTAATTGCTTTCGAAAAAATGTGTGTCAATGATCGTAATTACCAGTGCTTGATAGGATATGACGTCATAGTAGGTTGCTATAGCTGAAGTTATAACACTCTAATTAGATGTTTTTTAATCAAGAGAAAATAGCTGGGAACAGAGGCGAATGCTACTGATGTAGTACGCGTGCATTGGTGACAATAAGTGATGACGTAAGTTAATAAAGAAAATTGGTTGTCTATCAGATCACGCAGTTTAATTCACGTTTTTGTTAAAAGGATTACTATGTCCTCTGAGGTTTATTAACAAAAGCTGAAAGAAGAACGTCCTTGCTGTGCTTCTTATTCTAATAATGCTCATAAAGCCAGAAGAAGTAACGAGAGATAAAAGAATGAAAGCACTATTCTAAAGCGCAGTAAGGTCAGTTTTTGCTGCGAGACAAGCTAACCGCCTTGGTCTGGTGGGTTCCTGGCCCTTCAGAGTGCAGCGTCACTGCTCGAGGGATTCGATTGGCTGTGGGAGATCCGGACCACGTGGTACACCCGAACGTCCCACAGTCATGCCGCCCATCCGACGCCGCCTGAACACAACAAGGGTATGCATAACGTATACGTTGTTCAGGTTCATGAGTGATATGCCATGTCTTGAGGGCGCTCACACTGATTGCTTCCTGCTGATGGATTGTGAGCAGGGACCTATGGATTAGCATTCCATCTGGGCGATACCTTTGTGATACTCGTGTGTGTTTTATTGTCTTGTTGATTATTTTGCAAGAAGAGTTGCTCGTATAAGGGCATTGTAAGTGTGGTGATGTGGAGACAGTTCTGTAAGTGTTAATCAAAGGTGTGTCTGTTTACGTATGCATCGCGACGGAAGTCGAAGATATGGTCATATGGGATTTATAGTGAGTGTTTAGTGCTGCATCAAGAGTTAAGTGGTTCATGTTAAATTGTGCCAAGATGTCCCATCGTACGCAAAGACAAATGCGGCAAATTTCACCATTGCTGTACCATCTCCCCCCAGCATTTTGGTCTGCTCTTGTGGAAGAAAGCGAATCGGATTCAGGCTCGGAATCTTCGCGTTTTTCAGCTCTTGTCTCATCTGATGGTTGTGGCACGGATACAGACTCAGAAGGTGATTTAATTATTAATGGCTTACCTATTTTTGCATCATTACTTGAAGTCAATAGTATTATCTAAGCAACTTAGCTTTAACCCAAGTGTGAAGATTTTGTAAAAAGTTTCTTATTAAATATTGTTAAGACGCTCCGTATATAAGTAACAAAGGCTCTTTTTCTTAAAGGAATATGTAATCAAGTTTTAAACTTGTTAAACTTCATATATCGCTTATGTGCCAATGTAGTGACAGAAATAACAATTTAAGTTATTAATTTGTGTTGATGTAATGTAATAAAATGTCTTGAGTTATGTGCAAATTCGCTCTAAGGCCACACCCAGGTGTAATTTGAAAGACTGAACTGTTGGCAATTTATAAATATAATATTTTGAATAGATAAAAGTGTCATGTTATATTATTTTCTAGTATGGGGAAAAAAATTCAAAATAATTATTTAAATAGAACAAAAGACAAAATTTGTCATGCCTTCATAAGAAAGCTAAGTTATTTCCAATGTAATTTCATAAAATTTTGAGTTTTCTTAGGTTGAATATACCATTTTTATTTGGTATTTTTGCAATTTGTATTATTGTTTTACGTAACATGGCCCAAATATTGGCTAGTTTATTACAAGTAAATTAATAAAATTAATTTGAATTTAGCAGAAATATTTAGTTTAAGGTGTTGATTGCATAAAAACAAATTCATTACATTTTTTTTACAAGCCTTTGTCAGTAGATTATTTAGAATTTTTAATTTAGCATAATATTTTTAAAACCAAGAACTGGTATTTAACTTTGTAGTAATGGTATTTAGGCCTAATCATATACATTTTTGGGTTGCCACAAATTAATTCTTTGGCATCTGCATCTGTCCTATTGTTTTTTAGCTGGCATTGAATGTTTTTGTTGCATATATATATAAATAGATTTCACTATTTGAACAATACATTTCATTGTGGTGGTGTTGAAAACTGATGGGTGGTCCAAAGCACCATAGAATCTAATGATATTAGTTGTTTTTTTGTCATGTTTTGGTTTACTTTTTTCCATTTTGTCCAGATATATTTTTTCAGTTAAACATTCATTTAGAAATTATTAATGCAAAAACCATATTAAAATATTGCAAATGCATATGAAATTAAAAACAAAAAATGCAAAAGAAACAAAGGTGTTCATTTTATGATGCTTTTTCTTTATACTTTTGCTGTAATGTAAAGCATATAATATTTGAATATTCTTTCAAAAAATAAATTATAGAGTTATCAAAAATGGAAAAATAAATTCAGAAAAGAGAGCAAAACTTTTTAAAAACCTTTTAATCAGAGGCAGCTAATAGACCCAAACTACCCACTGACAGCAAAAAGAGACACGCTTATTCCTGAGGTTAAAGAAAAGGAGAACATTGTTTTACGTTTGTTTTAATTCATTACATATATAAAAATGATGTGTTTCTTAGTTTTAATGCATTTTCATGTCAATTGTATGTTTTTGTTTCAGGAGATATTACTCAGAAAGGTTATGAAAAGAAAAGAGCAAAATTATTAGCTCCTTATGTTCCAGCCCGCAGTGCAGGTGAGAAATGTTTTATATTTTGATATACTGTGATATTATAGCTTTAAAAAGCATTTTGAAGATCAAAATATTAATTGTGAATACAGAGATATATAAGTTTTAGTTTTATATTATAAAATATATTTCCTTAATTACAGAAATAATGAAATAATTATTATTTCTTAATAACAGAAAAATTGACATTGCAAACTCATTTAAATCTGTACAATGTAAAATTGGGCATTTTTATTCAAATGTTTTTATGTTTGCATAATAAGTTTTAAAATTGGGGCTAGTGTTTATTCAAACTTTATCTGTATTTGTAAAGCATACAATTTAAACATAATTGGTTTTAAAATTTTTTATTATATTTTATAATAAAAGAACTTAAGTCATGAGCCGTAAACTATGAAGCTCTGGATTTTCTAAATCTAATCTCCAAGTGATTATAGTTAGTATCATTTCAGAATGGCATAGTTTTATTTGAATAAACATAAGTATCATAAGTATAGGAAAAGAAGTGTGAATTATAAAAATATTTGTAGGAATGGCATTAATTTTAATGTAGAATTTATTAAGAATTCAGCTAAAAATCTAAATAATAATGTACTCATTCTGTTTCCTTAAGTGAACTTTAATTTTTCGATCCATTGTCAAGACAGATCCAAATAGTTTTCATGTGTTTTGTATGGTGGTCATGGTAATGTTACACAGGCAGTACAAGAAACTAACACATATTATTTGTGGTTTTACTGATATGTTAATAAAATTTTATGCCATTACTAATAAAACAGTGTTTATCAACATGCAAGTTTTTCTATAGGAGTATAAGCAGTCTTTACTATTTTATGTTCCCCTGGAGTAGGGGTGCTCAACCTTTTGGAACTCATGGGCCAATTTGAAAATTTGGTACATGTCACACTATTATATATATATTTAAAAAAAATATTTTTTGAAAGCTTCATCATCTTCGCGAGCCACAATTAAGGGTCTGGCGAGACACAAGTGGCCCACTGGCCACAGTTTGAGCACCCCTTTCCTGGAGCTTTCTCGTCTACAATTGTATATAGTTACATGGAACATATTTTTAAAAATAAAAGGAATTTCAAACATTACAGAAGGTTCTCTCTTTGTTGGTGTTAATAATTTATGCTAATAGTGGGCAACATTTCATATTGTTTTTCAAGAGACTTTTTTTGAAAGAACAGAAAATGATGATTAACATTTAAAGTTCTGGAAGACAATGGTTTCCAAAGAATTTTACTGAAGTTTTTGTGTTTTGCCCACAACAGAAATTGTTCTATTTAGATTTTTTTTCTAAAAATTAGCCATCAAAATTAATTATGCTTTTTAAAATTTTTAGTTAAAAAAATCTCTGAAATTATGCACTTTAAGAGTTAATTCACTGCCAGTTATAAGTATAGGTTTAGAATACTATACTAAACACATTTTTAAAATTATCTGCTGCACTCTTGCTTTGAAACTGTTTAGTCCTTTCATGCAGTTGATACATCATGTTATATTTTTCTTGTATTTAGGAGATGTTGGGCAGTAGATATAATAAATAAATAAAATAAATACTACATCAAGCAGCTGCTTGCCACAGAGGTCTGACAGGAGCCTGTCAGTTAATATGCCATAGTAGAAGATCTGTGAGAATGGCAGAACACAACATGAACATCCATGCCTTACCCAGGTCCCTTAGATCAGTAGCCAAGTGCACTAATCACTCGGCCACGGGACAGCTAAAAAAAATTGTCAACTAGTTAAAGGGATCATGTTGGGTTAAAAAATCAGATCCCTGCCTACAATGGGATACTTTAAAACAATGATGCCTCTGGGAATGTTGGGATCTGGCAATGGTGGCAGATTTATATATTTTTATGACTTACATTCACAGTTAAGGGATTGTTAAATGGCAACAAAAAATTTGGCAGTGGCTTCAGTTTGCTGTAAGAATAGCATGGTAAATATGTTTGCTTCTAGCAAGCCCCCTTTTCGAGATTTTGACTCGAAGTTTAGTGAAGTTTTAAAATGTCTACCATGATTTTCCAATGAATTATGGCTGACATACACACACATACAGACAGACATCTTTTGTTATTATACATTTCTTTGTAAGTATAGTTATTACTTTTTTCCCAGAAAAACTGGTGCATGTATATAGATTTGATGGACTCCTAGGAGAAGGATTTTTTTTAAATGGAATAGTATTGTAGTAAAAAGGGGGTAAAAAAGGAGTATATGGGATACACAATTTTTTAACTTTAAAATCTATTTTTTTTAGAAAAGTAAACAGGAATAAATATAAAACTTAAAGGTTACATTATTAAAAAAGACATTTAAAGTAAGCTTATAAAAGATTTAAAAATTGAGTCATGTTGTCATGTAAAAAATCAGTTACAATGAACCCTTTGACTGACCTTGACAGGAGGCCAGTTAAAGGGATCATTGTGACAGATTTTTTCATTACCAAAAGGTTGGGTTGTTTTACCTCTGAGCAGCACTTTTTGCACACAGTGGGCTAAATAGCCAGGTCACAAGGACCATGAGAGCTTAGAGAAGATTGGGTGAAGGAGGCTACTGAATAGCTGTTAGGAGACAGATGGTAGCCTCCCATCAGTGCCATCCAGCATGTTATTTAGCATGCACAGGGTATGGCTCTCCACACACGGGTCTGCAGCTTAATGTCCCATCCAACAGACAGTGGCCTATCCAAGCCCATCAATGTCCCCTACTGACCGAGGGTAGGGCAGGAAATTTTGCGGAGTTGAATCTCAACACTGGTCAGATGGTACTTGAATCTGACAACTGAAGATTACGAGTCTTACAAAAAGGTATTTTTATGCTAAACCAATACATATAACAAGCACTGATTGCGTTGCATTCTTTTTTTTGGGGGGTGGGTGGGTAGTTTTACATCATAGTATTGCAAAAATCTGATATTCCTGCTACATATGTTTTGACTTGATAAAGGTTGGGCATCTCTTCTTTAAACTATATTGATTGTAACTCCTATGCATGAATTTACAAAGAAAATAATTTATAGTGAGAGTTCATAAAAGTTGGTCATAATACTTTATGGAAGAATGTATACACACATTACAGCAGCTGTGTTGTTACAGGGTCAAAAGAATTTTTGTGAAGGATAAGAGAAGCATTTGAAAATAGAAGTTGTCTTCTGCAAGTTGCAGTATTGCAATCAGACAGTTGCATCCAGTCCTCTCCTTAAAGTCAGATTTCTTTTGGCTAACTCTAAGAAAAACCTATAATACTCTTTCACCAGCCAATGAACTTAGCCGTGAATCCACTGCATATAGCATTATAATGAACTTTTATGAACTCATGGACTTCATGCTGTGTTGCTAATTTTTATTTTGTAATTTGTAGGTAGTTTCTTTCACATTTTATTTCTATCATTTAAAGGAGACTTTATTTACATGATCATCATAAAAAGCCTACTTTGGTGTTTTTTGCAAGCTGTATTATAAATAATCTTAGTTACCCTTATCAGACACATTTTCTAATTGTAGCTGGAAAGCAAAAAATATTACTTTTCATGACAAGATATGCGTGCCAAGTTCACAATCTGCAGTTCCCAGGTTCGAGTTATCTCTGTAAAACTCGCCTCCCTGCCCTCAGTCAGTAGGGGACACCAATGGGCTTGGAAATTCTGCCATCAATTTGGATGTGCTGGAAAGCCATACCCTATGCATGGCAAAGAAGACTCTCGACCTCATGGGATAGGGAGACTACCATCTGTCTCCTAATCTGTCTAGCTGTCCTGTGGGGTCCTGTGATGGTCCACCTATTCACTTTTGCTTTTCTTTAACCAGTTTTACTTTATTTACATTATATTTATTATTTTGGGTATTATTCTAAATTGCATTATCACTTTTCCTCACCAAGACTGCTAAAGGAGTTGCACATGCTCAACTCCAACTTTTGATTGACTTTTGATTTTGATTGATTGACAGCCGCTAATTCACACATAAGGACATGCCTCCTCTTGTGTCATAGTTAGTGTGAGTGTGCAATTGCAAGTTTACGCAAATGCACTTCCCAGCATGCAACACACATACACATGTCAGTTGCACACCGCATGTATGGTAAGTGATGTTAGGTCACAGTTTTTGGAGAGTTAGTTTTTGTTATTGAGTAGAGATTGAGTTAGTTGGAGAGAGCTGGTCATTGAGAGAATGTGAGTTTTTAGTTGCTCAGAATATTGTATTCATCAGTTTAGTTGGTGAGTCTTGATTTTTCAGAAATAAATATTGTTTATTTTATGAAATATTTTGACTTCTCTTTTTTTCTCTCCTGAGCATGATAAATTGATTTTGATTAGATTTAAACTTTAATAATTTGACAATCTTTTGAATTCTTTTCATATTAACTAAGTAATGCTTATATACTTAGCGAACCCTTATTTAACTTTATATGGCAAGATTAATTGCCTGGCACCCGATGCTATCTGGTAAATTTGTTTAATTTGTATCAGTTAAAAGGTACAAAGTGAAGAAGTTTAAACATATTTTTGAAGTGTTACAGTCCCCTCCACCCCAATCTTCTCTGAGCATTTCAGGTCCTTGTGACTTGGCCATTTAGTCTATAGTGTGCAAAAAAGGGTTGTTCTTAGGTAAAACAACCCAAACCTAAATAATTTTATTTGTAACACAAATATATTTTTAGCACATAAGATTTTTAGTTATTAGAGAGTTGGTTGGAATTTCCAATGGATAGACTATATTTATTGTTAGAGCTCTTAGTGTGGTCACAAGAATACAAAACGCTTGCTAGATTTAATGACAAATTTGCTTGATTGGCAGTCATATTTTCAGCACACTGCTTGTGATAACTAGTTGTTTTGCTATTGGTCTGCCAATCCTCCTAGTCATTTGCAACATCAATGCAGGAACAACCCACCACTCTGTTGTTTCAGAGATAGTAACACTTTTACTTCCATCTCCCATAATAATTCTGTTTTTAAGTATGTTAAATTGCAGCAGTTATCCAAGATTACTGCACTTCTTACCTGAAATTGCCACCAGATCTGCTACTGCTGATTGTATCACATGTTGAACCTCCCCCATTTTTTTATTTTGCCCAAACCTTCCGTTATTTATTATGCTCATGGCTGTCACAATGGCTGGAGGATTTGCATCTCACTGTCCATTTATTTAATTAAATACAAAATCTATAATTGCTTTATGATTCAAAAGTAAATTTCAAATCATTTAGTTAAGATAAAGAGTTTGTGAACCAGTATACCTCTAAAGGTCACTGCCCATCTAATGGGTATTATGCATGGTTCCATGAGCAAAAGAGCTTTACCTTGTACATATTAAAGAAATCACTGGATTGCATGGACAAGAAGTTTCCATATGTCACAAAACAGCTATACATTGTGTTCCCTTCCTCTTATCCAGCTCTGAGCCCTTATTTTTTTAATTAAAAGGGAAGAAGGTACTTCTCTACACACTGGACAGAGATAACCTAGAAACTTTACTAGCTTGTCTTGGTTTCTCTTACAACCTGCAAACACACCTTGTCCCTACCTGCAAGTGTACTCAGTTAATGTACTCAGGTACATTAACCACTAGACCAGGTTGGGCTTGTTGTGACATCACCATTTAGTTTAATGGGCAAAAAAAAAGTATCCTTCAGACCCAAACCAACAATTCATTGCAGAAATTTTGTAAGCATTAAAGCAATTCAGAAATTTTTAGTTGTCACTGTAGCATTAGAGTGGAAAGCAATAAATTATAATACATAACATAATACATATAATAATAATTATATGGCAAACAATAAATTCAGCATTAACCTTTTAACAACCATAGTTTAAAAAAAGCAAGTACCCTTAGAATTCCATACTGGTCAAGATTTGAAATGAACTTACCAGATAGTGCTGCTCCTTCACCCTTATTATCCTCATTATGGGCTGTTAAGGTCATCAGCTGAGTTAGTGGTGTGGGACCATTATGGTTGCTAAAAGGTTAAACTCTTAATATCAGATATAAAAATCTATCATATTTAATGAAAATTCATTGTTAAGGATGGCAACATTTCAGCATCCCAAAATATTTCAGTTACTAAGTTGCCAGTCTATCAAGTCAGTCAAGTTACTGTGCTGATCAAGAAATTATTTTTCTTGTTCATTCATTGGGTGCAGCAAAAACGTGTTTTTGTGTAATGATGAAATAATTATTTTACTATATGTTAAGTTTTTTGTTAACTGTTATCTGCCAATTGTAATAATATTTTTAAGTGAAAAAAGCACTTGGAATAATATTTTTAAGTGATTCTAGATATGTTATGTAGCAAATTGAGCATTGTATAAAATGATATTTGCACTAGAGTATCAGTTTGGAAATTAGTTTGATCCATATCATTTGTCTGATTTGTTAGACTTAATCTGGTTACTTCTTACTCTTTGTGGTTTATTCTTTTAATTGTTGCAAAAAACTTCCATAGGTCTTAGATATATAAGGTGGCATTACTTGAATTGTATTCCATTTTGTACAACAATGTTTATTGGCAATGGCTCCTGTAATAAGCCCTGACAGGCAATCTGTATTTGTATTGCAACATCAGTACATGCATAAATTTGAATTGTACATTTACAGATTCATACAAATCGCTAACATATTATTGCATGATACTGAGAAAACTATTATAGTAATAGTAGTTTATTTCTTAGATATAGAGAAGCTACACTATTAAATAGACTACACAGTCTTACAATAATACATTTTTCACATGATATAAACATGGTAATACTCAAAGAAGCTCTTTTATTTTCATTAATACTAAGAAAAATTTGGTGTAGATCACAAATGAAGTTCAGATTCAGTGTTTTGTGTAGCAAAGAGTTCACATCTGGCTCTCTGGGTGACCAGTATTACCCAGATTTTTTCTGTGATCCGAGTTAAAATATGACTCTCTGGCAGGATTCAGCGCTTTCTTCATTGACTTCCATGCTTTGCCTGAGCTGGACTATGACAGCTTTGTTTTTGTTTGAAAACTTCAGTTCCTGAGCCTGATTTGCACAAAACTGTGATATTTTTTTCATATAGTTTTAAGAGCATGAATAATGTTTATTTTTGGTATAAAAGCACCTTACTAGATAGCAGAACCATATTGTAGTGTTTTTAAATTTTTTTCCCAACCTTGAAAGGGTTCTTTATATTTATTTTTGATTTTGTTTGTGTAGTTAGTTGACAACTACACATGAGAAAGGTCTGTGGGGTAGGTAAAGTCTGTGATCTGTGGGGAATGCCGACCTCAGCAAGAAACCACAAGAAACATCCGTTCCTTATTTAGGGTTTAAAGCCTAAAAATTTGGAAGTAATTTATTATTGATTTATGCAGTAGTGTAGCCAGAAACTTCTAATGAGTGGTGGTGGTGGGGGGATAGTTTGAGTCTGTATGTGGTTTTTAATGTCTTGAGTATCTGATTTTCAGAAACTTCATTAACAAACATATGCTACTCAAGCCCTCAAGGTGGGAATTAAAAATCCCTTGGAGTATGCCATTGGGTTTATGCAATAAAAATATGTAGAATAAGTGCAGTACATCTTATTCTGTCTGTAATGGCTGTCTTACTGATGTCCAAGTCAAAATAGGTTGGAATAACTTCCTGGGGTTGGGTTGTTCAACTCTTGTGGTACTTTTCTGCACACAATGGGCTTAATAGCTTGGTTATAAGGAACCCAAGTGCTCAGAACTGAAAAAAGGAAGGAGATTCACTCAACAGTTGATGATTGAAATGGCATTGATGGGATGTTTTTAGTCACTGGCTGAAAAAATTGTCATTGTCTAGACTTTTTCTCATAGTTTTTTTCATTATATGCTGCAGCAAAATTTTACTTATTACCAAATCTCAGCAATTGATAACTACATAAATATTTAAAAGGACGTTGATAAATCAATAAATATTTTGCGGAAAAATTTTGCTGACGTATGGGACCTGAAACCCACATCTCTCCATAGACATGCCAGAGTATTCTTCCATTGAACTAATGTCATCTCTGTCTTTTTTTCCGCTAATTTAAAACTAAACTCTTCACCGAGATTTTTCGGGCCAACTGTTGGCACCATCTATGATCTCAGGTGGCAACTATTACTTTTTATATTGCACTGAGTAAGATGGAAATGAATAATAAAGCTTCATCATGCTATTTAGCATTATTAATGATTTAAACATAGATGACAATCACAGCGTTACCTGCTGACTTTTTAACATTGATAAATCAATAAATATTCTTGAATTCGAAGCAAAATTTAGAATCGAGGGGGCCCATGTTCATTGTGCATTTTCTAAAGTTCTCTTATTTTAAAGAATCCTGTGAAATAGGATTTTTTTGAAGTATTTGGGAATAGAAATTCTTTTCTATTCCCAATTCCCAATTTTAGAATTTTTTTACCTTTCACTTGTTTTAACTTCTATAAGCCATTTACCTGCAAGTTCTATTATTTAGTCTGTACCTAACATTAGACTTTAAGTGCAAGAGTCTTCTTTGTGCCATTTTATTTAGCAGCTCACTTATCATTTCACTTTATTATCCATCATATTTTTTGTACTTTGAACAAAGCAACTTTTGGAATGGAAGTTTTAAATGAGCATAATTTTTTATATGCACACTATACCATTTAATAATAATATGCAATATAAATATGAAATTCGTTATGGTAGTCTTAACCTAGTAAATATAGATACTGTTGTAGTTTACCCTACTATTATTTTAGCTCTTCCTTCAGGTGCTGCTAGTCCTTCCACTCGTGCTAAAAGGCGTGCCCAAAGAAGGCTAACCAGGAATGAAAGTAGATACCACTCAGGTTAGTATGTGCAATATTGGACTTTAAGAATGCTTTTAGATAGAATGTTGTTCAAAATGAGTGTTATAAGCTGAAGAAATATAATAGATAGAAGGATACTTTATAAAACATAAAAGAATAGTTTCAGGAAAGAATGACAGCAAGAATATAACTTTTTTATAGCTTTTTTTTTCAAATACCACTTTTGTTTATGGAATTTTAAATTGGGCAAACCATCTGATGTCTAAAATTTGCAGTTTAACTCTAGTTGTTGTCAATGGGGAAACAATTCAAAGTTAAAAAAAGTATATCCTTCAAGTAGCTGCTTGCCACAGAGGTCTGAGAGGAGCCTCTCAATGTAATATATCAGAAATATTGGTGTGGAAGGGAAAACCTCAGCAGAGAGTCAATGCAAGAAACATTGATGTCTTATCTGAAACTCAAACCCAAGATCCTTTAATCTGCAACCAAACACTCAAGCCACTTACCCACCCGTGTTATGAATTTGATGCTTACAGTTTCCAAAAGATTTTTTGTCAAATCAGAACAAAATCAGACAGAATTTTTTTTAAAGAGCTCAATAAGAGATTTTAAAAACCAAAATTTAAATGGTACTCAGCATTTAAAGTAATGATAAATGGAACATTTCACATGATATTGCTATCACTCTCATTTCAAATGATTTTCTACAAATAAAAAACTGAATCATTGTTTGAATTCCTAGGAATTCATTTATTGCAGTAAATTATTAAATAGCAGATATGTTTAAATTAATCTCTGAAAAATATTCTTAATTGACAATAGTGTGAAATGTTCCAGCTTTCATAACTCTTTAACCTTTTATGTACCAGTTTTATAGGGGTGGAGATTTGGTTCAATATCCAGCTAGAAATCTGCACTTCCCAGGTTTGAACTCCACCTGAATCAGCATTGAGATTTAGTTCTTCTAAACCCCACTCTGCCCTCAGTCAAAAAAGGACACCAATGAGCTAGCAAAGGCTGCTGTCTGTCGGATGGGACATGGCTCCATGTGCTGGAGAGCCATACCCAATGCATGTTAAAGATTACACTGTGAATGGGCTTGATTGGAGGCTACCATCTGTCTCCTAGCAGTTGTCCAGTGGGTATTCTCCCAACCTTCTCTGAGCCCTTGAGTTCCTTTGTAATGGTCCACCATTACAACTGAGAACGTATATGTACTTAATCTAATGATGCCCTATGGGGCTAGCTTCTTGTTGTTGTAGATTAACCCTTCTAGTGTCCAGGCTGAAAAACAGGTTTCTATCCAGGGGCAAGCTATTTTCTGCCTATGCTAAGCCAAAAAAAAGCTTAACTTTAGAACTTTTTTGCCAAATAACTAATGAAAGGAATTATGGCATGTTGTATGCCAAATTAATCAGCATTTCATTCTGGATTTTCTGAAATTAGAATATTTAACAAAAAAGACCATATGTTTTATTTTAACAGGACTTTTTTCGAGTCATATAGTAAAAAAATGCATCTGGCAACACAAAAATTTATTAAAAAAAAACTAATAGAAATGATTGCAAATGACTATATATTTCTGAATAACAAAAAAATTAATGTTTTGGTTTTAAGTAAATAGTTTTCTCGTTTTGTAATTTTTTTCATGGTACCATACTTTGAGAAAATTCCAGGCTTTTAACCAATTGTGCTAAGTCAAATAAACAAGTCAACTTCAGAATTAAAAAAAAATAACCCATCAACAGAAATAGGTTATGTTATATATCAAATTAAACAGAATTTAATTGCGAATTTTATAAAAATAAGTGATATAAATAAATTTCCAAGCATATTGATTTTAATAAGCCTTTTTCAATGTGATATGGTGAAAAAAAAGATCGCACTATACAATTAAGGCTTCACTTTGGAAAACCCAATGAATAAAAATAGTTAAATTATATATTTATTGAAAGGAAATTCCTCCTGAATAATATAATATTCAACCTGAAATATGATTTTTATTTCTTTTAATGATTCTTTTCAGTATCGTATATTTTAAACACGGCCAGTGTTATACAACGTGACTTGGACTTCTCACATTAATGGGATTTTCTGAACTGGTTATGAAATAGAAAAAACTTCCTTGGCTGCTTTTTTTGCTACACATTATGAATTTTTTTTTTTGGTGTTGAAGTTTGACAATCTTGGCTAAGTGCAGAAAGGTTTGTGCACCAAACCACCAGCCCTTCCTGAAATTGCCCTCCCATATGACTGCCGATTTCCATAGCAAGGAAGTCTATTTTGCTTCTGTATCCAAGACATTCATTTTCGGTAAACGTTACAAGCTCAGAGTTTTTTACTAAAAATAAAAATGAGAAATAAAAGAAAAATTACATATAGCCTAATAGAATGTTAAATAAAATATCCGCAACAACTTTTAAGCTGGCCTCTGATCTAGCATAACTCGGAAAGATTAATAAATCAACCAATCAAAAGATCGCTAATTAATGGAAGTAAACCTAAAGAGATAAATTTGCTTCCATATCCAAGACCTCATTTATTTTCAGAAAATGATACTAGATCAAAGTTTTAGTGGAAAAGTAATAAATAATAAAATAAAAATTATAGCCTAATGCAATGTTAAAATATCCACAGCAACAAGTTGTAGGCTGGCCATGCAATCTAGCATAACTATGAAGAATTCAATAGTTATCGATCGGCCAAAAAAATCGCAAATTTCCGAAAATAAATCTACTGAAATGAAAACTAAGGTTTAAATATAAAAAAAAAATACTAACTTTACAAAGGGTATCCAATATGCTGGACCAAAACTGTAAACAACACTTATAGCACATGCAACGGAGATTGCATGTGTCAGCCATCTGTGTCTTGTTTGCCTCAGTGAAGCATAACTAATTAAATGCAGTTGCAACCAGAATTTCTAAGAAGGATGTATTTTTCTTTCGATTTTGAAGGTGGGAAAGATGCATAGAACGCTGGGAAAAATGATAAAAATAACTTGGGAATACTGAAATAGGTTTATGACAGAAAAAAGTGAAACGGAAAAAATACTTATTTTACTTATTTGTAACTTGCGGTACTTATTTTGTAATTACTTCCAAAATCTATCATTTTTAAAAATAGCAATTTTTTTTTGCTAATTTTTAGGAGATTTTTGAAAATTTGATGATGAAAATTTGTTGATAATAGTTCAAATCAAACTTGTGAGCTTAAATTAGAAGGTTGCTTCAGCAAATAGGAATGTTAGCAAGCAAATCGGCAATACCATTTAGTGTTTCTGAGAAATGGCAATCAGATGGCTTTATAAAATTATTTATCTTGTAGTTTAATAAAATATTCATCAAATTAAAAAACAAAATATTATTTTTGAAGCCTGAATTATGTATTTTTATAAGTTATATATAAAAAAATTACAATGGCAATTTTTATTTTTTTGTTGTACTAAAAATGTATACATACATCCTTGGCACCTCAATTCAGATTCTCTGAACGTATATAGATGACATGGACACTGGAAGGGTTAAGCCATCACCTTTCAGCAGTGCTTGCCGACTTCCCTTGGAGTCCCAAGTTTGATTCCAGCAGTGGGAAGCCTCATCTCGGCATGATGCATTCTCTTCTGTGAACGGAGCTGCCTAAGTCTGATTTAGCTGATAAGCAGTGATGTTCAGAGATTCGGAAAAGATTTCTCCCATAATACGAGAATTAATTAGATAAAAGTTAATGAGTTGAATTCAAATGTTGGTTCCCTGCTCTATGCCTAGATGGCAGCATGAATCAGAAGACGGTATTAGAACTCACCATGTAAAAGAAGAGGACAGTCACAAGCATGTGACCGGAATAAAATTAGTATGATTACAGGTCTTCAGATCGCTTCCTTATATTTCACATTTGTAACATGTAGCCTTGCCATTGAAGATGTTGAACCCTGAGATTTGTAGATATGATTGGATGATTTAAGAAGATATTTGAAGGGGATTTGTTGAGTATATTTGAGGAGGTTTATTTGAGATTTAAGGAAGATGTCATATTTGTTTCTTGTTTCTTCAGTCAGTTTGAAAAAAGGAATTTGAATCGGGAAAGTTTGTCACATTGCATGGATTAGGGAGGAGTTTCTTACTGACTTTGATATGACATTTACATGTTCAGTAATCAGTTCATGTGGAACACTTTGGCAACACCTAGCTACCTTACCAATGTGTTGCAGATGCTGCACTTTATATGTTAGTTAGCAACCAAGTTTGGGCAAGAGCCTGTGAGAGGTTGTTGATTTTTCAGTATAAACAGTGTGGCAAAGAAGGGTACCATCCACCTACCAATATTGTCCATCACGATTATGGCTTACTTTCGAGGTTCCTTTCACCACCTTTGAACTTCATGAACCAAGGTTGAGCAGCATGAATGGAGACTGCCTCCTCACCTTCCACTTCACATATTTCTCTGGCTGCTTTGGAAGCTTTTAATCCATTTTTCCAGTAATGATGTAAAATTTTACGAATTTAAATACTTGTACAACATTTCTAATGATGGAAACCAAGATTCTGATACTTGTAAGAATTATGGACTGAAGCAGTCCATAATTTCTTTGTACTCCTCCTTAGTACTATGTTTAAAGGTATGCAAATGCAACACTGTGATGTGTCACTATACAGATTTTGCATGGCAAAAAATGCCCAGACATATAAATCACCTTAGTATTTGTCAGTAATGAATGGGATTTATTGGCAATTTTTAAAAAATGAATGGATACTTTATTACAATTATTTAGTCCATTATAAATAATATCGACACCATTGGACTATTGCATCTTCCATTCACTATTTTTTTGCAAAAATTATACCGTTTGTCAGAGATAATTTTATACTTATAAATAATTCAATGCGTATTATTATCTTTACCACATATAACCTCCCATTGGAGATGGGAGATATACACAGTAAAGTCCAAAAGTTTCTGGCCTGAACATGTTAGAACAAGAATTGACAGGTCTCCATCAACCCCCCCACCCTATGTTTTGTTGCACTGCAGTTAAAATTTTGCAGTTCCTAGCATCAGTAGCACTCCAGCTAGCATCACAGATAGAAGTGCTGTTGCCCAATATTTTAAAATGTTTAAATTGAGTATTGCACGGTCATAAAATTTTTGATGAAAGAAGGCGAATGCCCGGCAGAAATTAAACGACATTTAGATTAAATTTGTTTTTAATTTTGAAAATGTTTTTTTTTAATTTTTATTATTTTTATTATTTAAAAAAAATTTAAAATTTTTTAAATTTTAAAACAGGAGATTCTGCTAGTTGACTTTAAGGAATGAAATACTACAGATACTGGTGAATATTATGCGTCATTAATGTACAAATTGAAGGATACCATCAAAGAGAAATGCTGAGAAAAGCTGTCCTGAGGAGTGAGGTTATTGCACAACAATGCGCCAGTGCACACTTCAGTTGCTGCAAAGGCTGCTATTCAGCAATGTGGTTTCCAGGAGTTAAATCACCCACCGTACAGCCCCGACCTAGGTCGGATGGGATGTTAAGCTGTGGCCCCGTGTGCGGGAGAGCCATACACTCTGCACATTAGAAAACACACTGGATGGCCTCTGTCTCCCAATAGCTGGTTCCAGTGGGTCCCCCCTCCAACCTTCTCTGAGCCTTCAGGGTCCTTGTGACCTGGCCATTTAGCCCATGGTGTGCAAAAAAGTGCTTCTCAGAGGTAAAACAACCCAACCCCCGACCTAGCCCCTAGCGACTATTTTTTTGTTTTCAAAATTGAAGTCGATCTGTGTGGGAAAAAATTTACAAGTAATGAAGAAGTCATTTCTGCAGTTTTAGACCATTTTAAGGACAAAAATTCAAATTCTTTTTTCAGTGGTATAGAAAAGTTAATTAGCCGTTCTAAAAATGTATTGAAATAAAGGGTGATTATATTGAAAAATAAAAATTATTGTTTGATTCTATTACCTCTTTAATACCCTTGGGCTGTAAACTTTTCGACCTTACTATGTAACAATTGTCTTTTCATAACTTTGCATTTTTTTTACAACATTAACAGCACTTTGATTCATATTGATCGAGAATTGGGAATTTTTGATATTGGCCTGTTACCCATTGTTGCAGATTGTAATTTTTTTTTTTCATGATTGAAAATGTGAGCTCAGTATCAATTGTAGTGAGTATTTTGAATTCTCAGTAGAAATTGATTGTTACATACTTTTTTTTCATTGTGGATGTTTTCCTTTTAATGATATATTGTTAGCATGTAATGCATATTTTTTCAGTTATTCGTTATTAGACACTATAGAAATGAATTTCTGATGTATCTTATTTATTTGCAATAGAAGTTCGACAAGAAGCAGTACAACAAGCATTGGCAGCCATGCAGAATAGGCCAAAACCATCTGTACCCATGCCATCCAAAAGGACATCAGTCATGGCCACTTCACCTTCTAGAGAAAGACATCCATCAGGTAATAAATTATTGACTACAATTTATTATCATTCCAGAAGTTGGATTCTAATCTACTAAACATTGAGTTTATTATATATGGATTACATACACTATAGGAAATAAAAAGTGCAACACTTGCAAGAAGTTATGCAAATGTGACAAAATTTAGGGGGGTCGTAGTATATGAAAATGCATGGAAATGATTAGGATTGCAGGATGATCTAAATGATTCGACAGGTGTGAACTGACATCACAGGTGCATAGCTGTCAAACACAGATAAAAGCAACCAAAGCTCCCTGGTTGGCAAAACTTAGTGAAAATTGTTCTAAACCGCTAAAGATGCCCTTACACAGATGTCAATGCCCTTGCAACAGTTAACAGACTTTGAGCATGAAAGAATCATTGGCCTTAGAGAAGCTGGTTTGTTGTACAGAGGTGGCCAACCATGTTGGCCGCAATCCCAGCCCATCATACACATATGGCGCCAGTGGGTTCAAGAACAATCCGATCATATATGTATGGTGCCAGTGGGTTCAAGAAGGATCCAGCACTAACTGACAAGGATCAGGAAGACTACATATGACCACAGAGCGACAGGACTGCCATTTGCTCTGCATGGCATTGCGTGACAGATTCACGACTACAATACAACTGTAAAGGGACTGGCAACAGGTAACACATTGAATAACTACCAGGCAGACAGAAACAACAGGCTTTACAGTTTTCATTGTTAGTCTATCATCCAGCACTGCATTTGCCCCCTCACATCTGCCCACATGCGAGCACGTCTTCAGTGGTGTCACTTCAGACAGAACTGGAACAAACAAGAGTGGAGTACTGTGGTGTTTAGTGGCAAATCTTGTTTTTGTCTTGGTCAGTACAGTGGTAGACAACATGTTCACCATCATCCAGGGGAAAGGAATGCCACTCAATGCATGTGACATCATCACACAGCTCCAGCACTTGGTGTGAGGTGCCATTATTCAGACATCTCGGTCAGAACTGGTCATCATAAGGGATCTCTAACTGCCCAACAATATGTTACCAACATTTTGCAGCCAGTGGCTGTCCCATTTGTTCAGCAGCATAGAACCTTTTACCAGCAAGATAATTCCTGTCCCCACACAGCCCGCATTAGTCTGCAGTACCTACAGGAGTAAAACATTCAGGTACTACCATGGCCAGTATGCTCGCAGTACCTTTTACCTATTGAACACGTCTGGGACATGATGGGCCGACAGCCCCAATAACAGCCAAGAGGTGTGCCAACCGCTGTCGCCGAAATGGAGCAGCTACTTCATGTTATTTGGTGTTCTATCCCTCAGGAGGACATTATAGAGCTGTACGATAGCCTTCCCCACTGTGTTCATGAATGCATGCTGCACAGGGCAGTTCAACATCATACTAATTATACCACTTTACCAGGTAGGTAAAATGGTAATTTTCCACATTTTTTTTGATAATGTAATCAATCACACATCTTAGTGTATGCTAATAGCTGCCTGTGTTTCAATAAAATGGCATTAATCCTTCCAGGTGTTGCAATTTTTTTTCCTGTATTGTATATGGATTAATTATGCTTTTAGGGGGTTGTTTATTATTTTATGCTTTGTAACAGAATTGTATCAGCTTTAAAGAATTAAAACAGTTACAAATGAATGAAAAGAATGAAACAGCATTATACATATAATTTAAGCTAAGTACATTCAGTGATCTTAGAATTTGGAACATCGATCTCTCATATTTACATGATTTCTGTTTTATATTCAAGAGAATGCAGTGTTTCATTTTAGATGGTGACAGACATGCTTTTACATGGTCAAGAAAAATGCAGCCGTTTTACATAATGATAATTGACTAAATGATTTCAGTTGATAACATTAATTTTTAAGAATAAATTGTTAATAATAAATCAATATACTTTAAAAAATGTCATTTGTAACAAGTTATATTATTTTTCTAAGATTGTATTCTTGCTATTGTGATGTTTTTTAAAAATTTCTCCCGACATCTTAATAACCTGTAAAAACTTATAACGCTCCAAAGAAATGAATTACTTTTAAAGTTTGGACCCTTTGTCTGATCCAATTATTTTATGCTCCAGATAGTTGAGTCAGGTGCCAGGCAATAATTAACAAATTGCCAAAAAAATAAAGTTAAATTAGGGTTCAAAATACCAGCGAGCATTAATGAGTAAGAATTCAAAAATATTAAATGTTTGTCAAAATGTAAAGATAATTTCTAATCCAAAACAATTAACGTTGCTCAAGAGAAAAAAATTAGTAAAGATTCAAAAGGTTTAAATAACAAACAAATTTATTTCCAAAAATCACTCACCAAAACTTCAATGAAGAAGATACATCAATTCTGATTACACACACTGCACTAACTGTGCTCCTCCGTCCTTACTTCTCTCTGCTCTACAGTGCACTCAACTGAGCTGCGCTCACTTACTACTCCCCTGTGACAACATGTCACCAGGTTTAACAATAGGTACAAAGCTGGCACGCGTTATGTTGCACGCCGGGAAAGACATTTGCAGAAATTGACGAGCGACACAATCTATGACGCAAGAGGGGGCGTGTCCTTGTGCACGCGCTTTAGCGGGTGACAGTTGGATGATCGGAATTGTGCATGCACAACTCCTAACTCTTGGAAACAAGCGCTGTGATGCCGAAAAGGAAATTAAAAATCCCCAAAATGATAAATATAACGTAAATTAAGCAAAACTGGTTAAGGTAAAGTAAAAGTGAATGAGGGGGCATCACAAACTGTTTTGGATCAACAGCGAGAGCTGACTGTTTCTAGACTGAATTATTTGAAGCTAGTAAAAACTGTGTCTTATCTCATTTTTAGCAGCAAGTTTAATTTTGTAGACTGTTTAAGCTAAATATAGCTGATTCATAAGAACATTGTTTCATAAATTGATAAATTTTGTCCTCGACACTGTTAATTTCTTGTGTCAATTTTATTTAGACTTTAAAATCAGACTATGCTAATGTCAAAAATTTAAGACAGATACAATCCTATGTTAATTTGATGAGAAATGATTTGAAGTTTGTCAACTATTAAATCAGCACTCTAGCATTGATTTAAATATTAGAAGAAAAATTGTCTTGAGCCGGATGGGATATGAACCCACGACCTCCTGATAACATGTCAGGTGCTCTAAACCACTGAGCTACCAGCTGCCGATCAAGATCTCTAATTAGCGCTATGAACATTTCTTTCTTGTTTCATATTGGCACTATTCAGGCAATTTTAGCCACAAACGGCATTTATATTTGCCAATAGATGGAAGCATATACAACGAGTATGCAGACAATAAACAATGAAATAAGCTCAACGTATTCCAAATCAACTATTAAATCAGCACTCTAGCTTCGATTTAGAGCACCTGACATGTTATCAGGAGGTCGTGGGTTCATATCCCACCCAGCTCAAGACAATTTTTCCTCTAATATTTAAATCGACGCTAGAGTGCTGATTTAATAGTTGATTTGGAATACGTCGAGCTTATTTCATTGTTTATTGACGTTTGTCATTTCTAAAATGAGCTTTTTATGAAAAAAATTAGACTTGATCATTTAAAGCTAATTAAATTAAGCTAATTTGGCAAAAAATGTTTAAGTGGAATGAGACAATATATATTTGATGTAAGTTTTACCCTATTAAATATTAGTCAAGAATCATTTAAGAAAGCTATTCTAACGTGTACAAACTTTTTGTGCTTAGTATATAAATCTCAGTTTTGCAATATGCAGGTCACATTCAATGACCTTGTCAGCCATAGTTTGCCCACCTCTGCTCTAGGATGTAGGCATTATTCTACAGCTATTAGAGTTCTTTAGGAAAGCAGCCTACAAAATAGCCACTATGCACACTTGGGCCATTATTGAATGTTATTTTAGATTTGCCCAAATATGGTATGAACATTTTGTAGTTTTTCATTAAGGTCTGCTTTAATAATATATTGAATGTAGTTTGACCATAAATAAACCAAGAAATTCCCATATAAACTATTAATAATGCTATAATATTTTGATGGCATACCTTAAATTAGACTTTGCATATTTCAAGTGCCCTTCTTCACTTCCGACTTATCGTCAATGGAACTCTACTCCTGTTGTCCCTGTGCCTTGAAACAGGCATAGGGACATATTAAGCAATTTTGGAGCTTGAGGCACTTAAGAAGTTTAGGTCCCTTATGATACCAGCAATGAAGTTTAAGTAACAGTACTGATTATTGTGAAACTTTCTTCCTTTTGTGCACCATTATTCTTTGGGTAAGGTATAGTTTTTTAAAGACACTAGTAAGTCATTTAAATTGTAACAACTTGTAGTTGGTTATTAGTTCAAAGGTGTTAATTTGTAATGGTTTCATAACTATATTTTATTGATGTTACTGATTTTAAACATTTCATATATTTGGAAATATATACTTAATTAAAAAAATGTAATTTTTTTAGAGCCAGGGGACCCTTTGTAACAAATGACAATACTTGGTCTTCTGTTTGTAATCCTGGTCTGAGCCATGTCTTTGCCACAGGGGCAGGGGTGGCTCAGTTGGTGGCATGCCAGGCTCATAAATCTGCTGTTCCCAGGTTCAAGTCCCAACTCTTCCAGTGTTGAGATTTATCTCCACTAATCCTCACCCTGCCCTAGGTGAGAAAGAGGTCACCAATGGGCTCTGAAAGGCCATTGTTTGTTGGATGGGGCATTAAGCCATGACCTGTGTGCAGGACAGCCATACCCTATGCTCTTTAAAGAACCTACTAAGTGGCCCTGATGGGAGGCTACCATCTGCCTCTGAACAATTCTGCAGTGGATCTCCTTCCCCCTACTTTCTCTAAGCCATTGGGGTATGACCTTACATTAAAATTGAAGAAACGATATTAAGAGAAAGTCAGTTAACCACCACAGTATACAAGAACAGTTTTGAAACCATTAGGAAATTTCTGTATGAAAACTGGTGACAATTTGCATCTAAGTTAGATAGTATTTGGAAATTAGCTCATTGTGTGCAAAAAAGTGCCACTTAGAAATAAAACTGCCCAAGTCTTTGTTGCCACATGTTTTCAGTGTATTTTACCACTTTTGCTTCTTGCTTTTAATTTTGATTGTGGGTTTCAATGATTTTTTTGTTTGTTCTTTTACTATTATGCAATATGTCCTTTTGCCCTTGCACCACAAAACCTGGGGTGGGGGTGGCTCAGTCGGTAGTGTGCCAGACTCGCAATCTGTAGTTCCCAAGTTCGAGTCCTAGCTGGATCAGCGTTGAGATTTGTCTCCGCAAAATTCCCGCCCTGCCCACAGTCAGTAGGGGACACCGATGGGCTTGGAAAGTCCACCGTCCATCGGATGGGACGTTAAGCCGTGGCCCCGTGTGTGGGAGAGCCATAACCTGCGCACATTAAAGAACATGCTGAATGGCCTTGACAGGAGGCTACCATCTGTCTCCCAACAGCTGTTCCAGTGGGTCCCCTTCACCAACCTTCTCTGAGCCTTCGGGGTCCATGTGACCTGACCATTTAGCCTGTGGTGTGCAAAAAAGTGCCACTGGTATATGCGTATAATGTAGATTATGTGGTATATGCGTATAATGTAGATTATGTGGTATATGCGTATAATGTAGTCCATGCGTATATGTAGATTATGGGTAAAACAACCCATAATCACAAAAACCCCAACAACCAGCCATGGCCTTTTCAGTATTTTAAAATATGGACAGTTTTGACAATTTATAGCCGTGTAAAATTGCAGCGTATATTAGATACTTATATACCAAATATTTAATTCTCCATCAATATCTGCCAGATGTAGACCTTTAGCAACAAATTTCTGTGATAAGTGCAAGATTATTTTTGCTTTTATTAGTATTACTAGAAATTGTATAAAAACTTCTCTTATTCTTAATTGGTCTTAATTATTGCACTTTTGTGTAAAATAAAAATTGCAATAGAGGTTCACAGTGCAGTAATTAAAATTAAATCGAGATCTTTAATTCTCTATTGACGATGTTCATAGAGTGTCATAGAGAATTAAAGATCTTGATTTAATTTTGTGTGAAATGCTATTTGTTATCTAGCTTTTATAATAAATAACATTTAATTCAGTGACAATTATTGTTTTTGTCATTGTGCTTGATCAGATTTTGTTGTTGTCATAATACTAAAATTTGATCAAACAATTTGTGTTGAGCAAAATTCAATTATCACTCACTTCTGAATTTGAATTTGCTATTCACTTCTGCTTCTGAATTGCTTCTTGCTTCTGAATTTGAATTTGCATGCACTAGTCCTTCTCTCTATTGGTTTCTCTCTTTGTGGCAGAGATAGATGTCAACCATACACTTTGAGCTCTTTGCAGACAAATACACTGAAGAGCCAAAACATTATGGCCATTGCATCTTTAGGCAAATCGAAGCAACTGCAGGTAAATGATGGCATGTAAGGTCATGAAATAACACCTGATACTGAGCTCTGTAATAAATAACACCTGATACTGAGCTCTGTTAATCAGTATTACTCTTAGTTTTCAGATGGGAATGGAAAGTGCCCATGCTAACCTTGGTTCACTGTCAAAAGTGCTTACAATGGGCATGCGACCATTAAAACTGGACTTAGAGTGATTGGAAGAAGGTCATCTGGTCTGATGAATCTTGTTTCCTTTTGCACCATGTGGATGGCCAGGTACATGTTGACCTGATGAAGTGTTGGCACCAGTCATTCACTCTGGGTTCAGTCATTCATGTGCAAGAAACTATGATGTCTACCACCTACCTAAGCATCATTGCAGACCAGGTGCACCCTTTCATGACAGCATATTCTCCTCTAGTAGTGCCTTCTTAGCAGGATAATGCAGCATGCCACACTGCTCGTGTTCGAGAATGGCTCACAGAACACGAGGAAGACTTCCAGGTATTGCCCTGGCTTCCAAGTTCCCCAGACATCAATTGAACATCTGTGGTTTGTGTTGGAACAGCATATCCAATCTGTGGCAGCTCAACCACATAATTTACAAGAGTTAAAAGATCTGCTGGTAATGTGTTGGTACCAGATACCACAAGACACTTTTAGAAATCTTGTAACGTCTATGCCTCGCCGGGTAAGAGCTGTTTTGGTGGCACGTGGAGAACCAACATCATATTAGGCAGGTGGTCATAATATTTTGGCTCTTCGGTGTAAATTGAGAAATAAAATCTGTTTATTTTGAATGAAAACAAAAATAGCATCAGGTGCATGTCTGTGTTTTCAGTGTTATTCAGTTACACAGCAAGATACTGTTTTTCACGAAGGAAAGAACACTTTGGCTGGAAGACTGCAGTTACAGAGGAAAACCCCTCCTTCTAATTGTGTGTTTAGATAAATTTTACTCATCAACTTTCTAATTTAGATGACTGTTGCCAGGAATTTTTCTTCATGTGAAACTGTTGTCTATGTACTTGTTGTACTTAGTTATTTTTGCTTTGTGATTTGATTTTTGTATATTAATAATTATCTTTTTTCCTGAATAGATTCTTCATCTGATGATGATAGTGCCCTCAATGAGGGTAGCACACCTGAACAGGAACATTTGCCACCACATATAACTCATCAGGCAACAGCTTCTCAGTCAGATACTTCCAGCACATCCTCAACAAGGGAAACTCCATCACCTCAGCAATGGTATAATGGTAGACCAAACAGAGTTGATGATTATTGGGGGCAACAGAGTGGTTGTGCTAGTCCAATGACAAATCTAGCTGATGTAATGCAGAATCTCACTCCAAGTATGTGTCATTTAACATTTCTAATTAATTATTTTTCTAAGGATGTATTGCAATATTGATATTTAACTATAATAGAGAAGAAAAAAACATAATAAGCAAATAAAGTTGTTAGTTGCAAACATCATGGTAGCAATACTTTTAGTTACTTAGCACTGGCACTGATTTAGAACTAATAATACTAGCACTTGTTTTATTGTTACATTAATTTTTTTTTGTAGCATTAGAAGTCCAGAAGATAACAATTTATAAAAAATTGTGTTTTAGTAATCATAATTTTTGCATTAAAATAATTAAATAAACAAAACCTTATATAATCTAATATGATATCTTGTGTGTTTTAAAATTTATACTTAAAATGTTAACCCTCTATCCAAAACGTTTTTTAATGTCAATAAAGTTTTTAGCACAGCAGTAATTTAAATCAGTTTAACATGATTATGCTGTAATTTAGTTGCTATTGAGCAAACTATATACTCTGCAGTTTATCTATATGTTGCATTCAGGCAATGGTAGAAAACTTGTAAGAGTGTAATTTGTGAAAACTCACTGATATTTCTTAGACCATAGAGGTCCTAGTATGTTAAGTAAGATAATATATTTTATCAGTGGTGTTAGTTGCTGCTTTTTACCTAATTAACTTATACTAACAATGAATATAAGAAATTTCTACATAGTTGTTACAGTATTTGATGTTACATTATCTTTTGCACTTTAGTATTTACTTTTAACTCATATGTGAGCTTAAAACATACCCAAGTCCTCCAGGGTTCAAGATTTCCAGAGTGATAGATGATACTGTGTAGACTATGAGTAATGGAGATAGAGACTGGGTAGTTATATCTGTATATATTTTTGCGTTTTGTTGTTATATCTGTATATATTTTTTTGATTGAAATTCAATCTCTTTTTCTGCATAATTGTTTCTTTGTTTGTAATTCATTCTTTGTTTGTGCAACATGGAGTCACTGATGACAGATGAATTTTTGCTGCCATTGGTACTGGTGAACTATTGTAATCACTCATCTTATTGAGGCTTGGTGAAATGTTCCAGAGTAGATCACATCCTTCTTGCACATATTGGTTGGCACATACTCGAGAAGTTATGTTATTATCATCAGGTTACCAGTCTCGTTTTTTACACTTTGGTGTGACTATTCCTACATTGCACATTTTTTTACAATTCATTTAATTTGTAGCATGCTCAACTAGCATATACTGAGCCATTATTCTTATTAGGATTTGTCATATAAATGAACTTAAAGAACATTTAAATAAACTGAAGGCTAAATGCTAAAAGTAAGCAGCTACCATGTTTCAAGTCGCACATTCAACTTTTCTTCTGGCTTTGTATGTTGTTGCAAGTGATGAATTTATAGATCTCTCCCTCTGGTGGTGTTAGTTGCTATTATGGTAATGCTCTTTGAGCAGAAGATTCCATGTAGCTGGTAGCATAGTTCAGTTGGTATCTTGGAGGGGGGTGGTATTAATGTTGCTGCTAATTCTTCTTTTTCTGACATATTTCCTATTATTACTTGTGCTTAAAGCTGTTGGATGCTGTTTTTCTATATTCCTTTTATGTTCTGCTAGTCTCTATTTTATTATTCTGTAAGTTTTGCCTACGTAATTATTTTTCCTTTGTAATTTATTATGGGGGTCATGCACTTTAGTTTTATATTCTCTACCAGTAGGTTTGCTTTTATCTCTATCACTGTGTATTAATTGTTTTATGTTATTATTTATCGTATATGGCAATTTTAAATCATATTCAGCAACTATAGTTTTTAGAAAGTGAGAAATTCCAGATATGAATGGGAAATTACAGTGGTTTATTGATGTAATGGAAACACATACTGTTTGTGGAGAACATTTTATTAATAAGCTGTAGGTCCACCTTGGGCATTCAGAACAGACCAAATTCGATATGGAATAGACTTATACAAGTGATGCACATACAGTAATGGAATGTGGGACCATTCTTCCTGTAAAATATGGCCCAACTGTGCCAGTGATGCTGGAGGTGGAAAGTGTGATATGACCTTGCACTTCAGATATTCCCACAAATGTTCAATAATATTGAGGTATGGAGATTGAAGTGGTCAGGGTAATTGCTATACTTCATCCTCATGCTCTGCAAATAACAACTTGACACTTTTCTCATCATGCATGGGTGCATTATCTGCTTGAAACCAGGGATGGTCATTAGGGTCACAAGTTAATACATTATGAAATTTTTATTTTATCAATGTTGATTTGTTTTGAGCAAGAGAAAGCTTTTGTACATGTAATTTGAGAAGAATGCAATGATCACTGTTCTCTTAATGTGTAGGAATAGTTACCACTCCTTTTGTCGAAAAAATGAGTTTTGTCAATGAGTAGGACACGAACCCACACCTCCCAGTTATTTGCCAATATTCTAACCACTAAGCTTACCAGCTCCATCATTTATCCACTAATTATGACTCTTAAATCTTCGTGACCTTGTTGCTCATGGCACCATCTATGATCAGAAAGACAACTTTCCAATATTGTTTAATATAGATGTAAATAAGGAAGTCACTCATGCTAAAGCATTATTAATGCAAGAATCAATCAATAGTAAATGTACAGATTACCTATTGACATATAATTCAAGAAGTACTTTTGTGGAAAAAATGAATTTCAATAGTTCAAAATTTCAGTGTGTATACAGTTGAGATGTAAATAATTAAAAAAAAACACCTTTAAAGAATGATACAAAATTATATATGATGTAGGTAAACCTTCTTGCTAGGAAAAGTGCAATTTAAAGTCAATGAAGATGAAAATTATTTAGCAAAAGTCCAATATAACTGTCATTAGAGATGCACTTACAGTTCTGAACAATAGAAATTAGTAGCATATTCTTGATGAATAAACTTAATAACATTGTTGGGAAATGTCAAAGAGTAACATCATGGTTGAATCATGTACAGTTTTAAGAACAAGATTGGTAAGAATTACATCATAAAATAAGATACTATAAAAAGTATTTTTAAAGAATACAAGTTAATACATTACAGAATTTTTATTTTATTGATGATTGTTTTTTAGCAAGAGAAAGCGTTTGTAGATTTAATTTGAGAAGAATGCAATGATCACTGTTCTCTTAACATGTAGAAAAGTTACCACTACTTTTGGTGAAAAAACGAGTGCTGTTACTTTGTATTTTGTGCACGATATATTTATACTATCTTATTTTACGATGTGATTCTTACCAGTCTTGTGCTTAAAATTGTGTGTGATTCAACCATGATGTTATTCTGTGACATTTCCCAACAATGCTGTCAAGTTTATTTATCAAGGATATGCTTTTCACTTTTACTATTAGAATTGTAAGTGCATCTTTAATGATATTTATATTGGACTTTTGCCAAATAATTTTCATCTTCATTGACTTTGAGCTGCACTTTTGCTTCTAAGAAAGTTGATCTATGTTGTACACGATTTTATATCAGTGTTTAAAGTTTTTTTTTTAAAAACTATTTACATCTCAAAATGACTTTTACTGATGAGTACCTTTCTCAATCATAGATGGCACTATCAGCAACGAGATTAGGAAGATTTAAAGGTCACAATTAGTGGATAATAACAGAATTGTTTGATAATTTAGTGGTTTTGAACACCTGACATGTAACTTGGAGGGATGGGTTTCAGTCCCACTCATCAACAAAACTCATTTTTTCCACTATAGTATTTCTTGACGTCTATAAATAAAATATAATTAATAATGCATAATCAACTGTCTGCCACAGAGGTCTGAGAAGCCTGTCAGTTTAGTATACCATAGAGAAGATGTATGAGGAAGACAAGATCTCATCAGAAAGACAACGCAGACAACAATGTCATCCATACCTGGGGCTCAAACCCAGGTCTCTTTGATCAGTAGACAAGCATGCTAACCACTCAGCCCATGTGGTCAACAAGCAATCTGTGTATTTGCTATTGATTGATTGATTCTTGCATTAATAATGCTTTAGCATGAGTGACTTCATTATTTACATCTATACTGAACAATATTGGAAAGTTGCCTTTCCTGATCATAGGTGGTTCCATGAGTGACAAGGTCAGAAAGATTAAAAGTCATAATTAGTGAACAAATGATGGAGCTGGTGATACTTTAGTGGTTAGAAAACCTGACATATAATTGGGGGCATTGGTTTTGAGTCCCACTTAATGGCAAAACTCATTTTTTCCACAAAAGTATTTCTTGAATTCTGCATCAACAGGTAATCTGTATATCTACTACTGCTTGATAATTACCACTAGTCTAAAAATCAAGAGTTGACAGTTTTATTTCTATAATATTCTGTAGATAATATAATTCTGTTGTATATAGGTGGGAAATACATAAGTGCAATTAATTGATATATTGTACATCTTATATATGATATATTTGTTGGATAGGAATAAAGCAGTACTTTCTTTCACATTCAGGTTTAAGTGTGCAGCCTGATGTTACCAATACTTCTGCAGTAGAGGTAACTAGGTGGACATCAGCAGACCATGTTAATCGGTATAATCAAGCTCATATGACCTCAGTTCGTATTACTCATCATTCTACCACAGGACTAGGTTATGATACAGGTAATTATCAATGTTTATGATTATTCACAAAAGAAGAATTACACCTAAAAACTGAATATCTCATAGAATTGAAACCTCAACACCTTGTCTATGTAACAAAGCATATAGGTATAAAATGAAGATTATAATAAATTATGCAATAGAAATTAAAGTTGTCACAGTCAGTTAACTATTGAAAAACAGTGCAGATCCATATAGTTATCTTCTAAATAAGAAATGACATTCTAATGCGTGGAATCTGATGAATTGCATGCTGCATATTTTGTGCTTAATATTTTTTATTTAAAATTTTTTTGTGATTCTGTTTTAGCTGGCTGCCAAAAAACATTTCTTGCTGTCTGATTACATTTAATTGTAGGTGAGGATAAGATTTTGGAACATGATACCAATAATATTACTTTACAATATTGCAAAAGAAAATTTAATCTATTAATTGTCATTTTCCTCCTGGATCAGAAAAATAATCTTAGTGACTAAGTAAACTCCATTTATTAGTTGCATTACCAAATAAAGAATCTCAAGCTGGAAATGCATTGAAAAATAAACTGTTTATTTATACAGCTGTGTCTGACATTTTAAACATGAGACATTTTTTTTGTTGCTCTTTGGCATTCAATATGGATATTGTATTAAAAATTGGCATTTTAAAAGTTTAATTACAGTGCAAATGTTAAATCATAAAAGTTTGAATCCTCTATAACCTATGCTAATAAGGTTAAAGCACTTCAATAATTTAATAAATGTTACCAAAATAACAATGAATAGTCATAGATGTAATACTAGCTAGTATCAAGTTATATAAGATTATAATGCCAGTTATAAAGTTATTGCTTTATTTAGGATTGTATAATGAAATAGATTGTATATAGACTGACCAGAATAAGACAGGACAATATAAATAGACTGACCAGAATAAGACAAAATAAAAAAATAAATACCCCCTCAAGCAGCTGCTTGCCACAGAGGTCTGACAGAAGCCTATCAGTTTATATGCCGAAGCAGGTCTGAGAGGATGGCAGGAGCTCAGCAGAAAAACGATGCATACATCCATGCCTTAACCCAGGGCTCGAACCCAGGTTCCTTAGATCAGTAGCCAAGCACGCTAACCACTCGGCTAAGGGACGGCTAGAATAAGACAGACAGTTTAAAATTAAAAATTGTCATTTTAAAAGTTTAATTAACTAGTTATTTTACCTTTAATTAGTTTAGCTTGGGTTATTTTAGTTATAAAAGAACCCAAGCTAACTTTATAGTTTATTAAAGAAATAAACAGATTTTAGGTTGCCAAATTTTTCCATTACAGCATATAATTTATTACAAGAAGTGTCGAAAATGTCTATCTGCAACCAAATATGCCTGAACACTTTTTGCTTGGTTAGCTGGTGCATTTTTCAAAACTGCAAAGGAAATTCTCTGAATAGCATTAGTGATGTTGATTTTTAAATTTTCAATGGTCTGAGGATGATTATTGTAGACAGTTTCCTTCAAGATTCTTATGTAATAATATGCTATCTCTGTCAGTTTGTAATGGTGTCCAGTTGCCAGAGAACAATTGGGTTATTAGGTTGTTCTGAGTGGCACTTTTTTGCACACAATGGGCTATAAATGGTCAAGTCACAAGAACCCCGAGGGTTCAGAGAAGGTTGGAGGAGGGGACTCACTGAACAGCTGTTTGGAGACTAGGTAGCTCTGCATCAAGGCCATTCATTGTGTTCTTTAACATGCACAGGGTATGACTCTCCTGCACATGGAGCTCGTGGCTTACATTCTATATGATGGATGGTGGACTTTCCAAGCCCATCGGTATCCCCCTACTGACCAAGGGCAGAGTGGGGAGCAGGAGAACAATTGATTATAAGTCAAAATATATTTTACTAGATTATCAGAAGATTAATTTTCATTGAATTTGAACATGACTGCATTGTCACAATAACCAGTTTCTATGTTATGTTCTGATGGTCCTAATTGAGTAGGGTGGGAGTGGGTCAGTCAGTATCATGCCAGACTCATAATCTGCAATTCCCAGGTTCGAGTCCCAGCTAGGTCAGCATTGAGATTTTTCTCCTCACAACTCCCCACCCTGCCCATGGTCAGTAGGGGACACCAATGGGCTTGGAAAGATTGCCATCCATTGGATGGGACATTAAGCTGTGGCCCCATGTGTGGGAGAGCCATACCCTGTGTACGTTAAAGAACACCCTGGATAGCCTTTACGAGAGGCTACCATATGTTTCCCAACAGCTGTTCTAGTGGGTCCCCTCCCTCAACCTACTCTGAGCCTTTGGGGTCCTTGTGACCAGCCATTTAGCCCATTATGTGCAAAAAAAGTGCCACTCAGAGGTTAAACAACACAACCCAATCCTAATCAAGTGACTTGTAATAGTGTGCTGTGAAATATTTTTCAGAATAGCTGCATTTTGAAATAAATTGTTTTGTGTTAAATTCCAAATTCTCTTTTTTTGTGATGGACAAGAGATTAGTTTCTGAAGATGTTCTGTATAACATCCAGAATTTTAAAGCATTGCTTTATCATCCCACTGGAAGAGGCCTGATGAACCACTTCTATGGAAGGAGCAAGCAAAGCAAGCCATCAAAAGATTGTGGACATCCCCCTTGGTGGTTTGCTGCCTAGGCTGCAAGGGTAGAGCACCTAGTGCCCATGAATAAAAATTACAAGGAGATAATTTAAATATTATTACAAATAGCCCACTGTCTCAGCTGTGTAAGCAGTTGTTCCACCTTGCTGAAAATATCTTAGCATATGCTCCTCATGGTCCAGTTGCTGAGTAAATTCTTCAGGGATCAGGTCAATGTGGCACTAAAAATTGATGATTCTTTTGAAAAAAAAATTGGTCCAATAATGCATTTTCTCAAAATTGCACATCAAACACGGATTTTTTTATTATATAAGGCGTAGATGGCCAACTGGCAGCCTGTTTGCTGCATTCAGCCTTCCAGGCCTTTTGGTCTGGCCCATACTCTCTTTGCCAAGGTCAAAAGTATGCTGTGAATGTCTCTAATCATTTTGTTTTTTCATGTAACTGTATCATACAGTAGAAAAGTTTCTCTTTAAGAACTATTATATGTTTGCAAGTCATCATGATTATAACATAATAAAAATTACTTTGTGTCTGGGCCTTTTTATTTATAATATGTGATATATTTATGAAACCTGAACCATCAGTATATAAATTTCAGAAAAGTGGCCCTTAGGAAAAGTGGCCAACTTTGAGGTGGCCATCCCTGATATAAGGGAATTTCGTGAATTGTGCCAGATTTCTTAGCTGGCCAGTATTGATTGTTCTGTAAATTCATGTATCCTGATAAATGAAATCATATTTTATCAGTAAAGGAAGTTAAATTTCTAAGCTTGGCCATCAGAATCCTTTTAAACCATTGTAAAAGGCAGTGTGCTTTTTGAAATCAGGAGGGAGTAGCTGATAAATTCTATCAAAGATAAGAAATGGAGAGTGTTTCTGCATGACACTGCCAACATTCAGTTGCATAGCTAGGCAACTCACAGATATGTATGGACTGCGACTAATTGATTCTCAAATTACTTTCAACTTTTCAACTTTACAGTCTTACAGACTAGTATTACATATATGCTATTTATTTGATAGCATTTCCTATGATATTGAAGTGCTTTTATATACAGTATCATAGAAGATTAAAGCTTTTAATATAAATTTAATTGGGCAGTCAGTATCTGTAGCCAGACTCCCAGAAATAATATCTTCAATTAGGAAGTTATAGGTTACAGACAAGCTGAATAAACCTAAACAATCTAAAATTAAATGTAAAGTATCAATATTTCACACAGATTGTCCACTTTTTGTAAAGTTCTGGCTGTATAATATAGGATTTGTTGGGTTGGGTTGTTTTACCTCTGAGCGGCACTTTTTTGCACACAATGGGCTAAATGGCCAGGTCACATGGACCCCGAAGGCTCAGAGAAGGTTGGGGGAGGGGACCCAGTGGAATAGCTGTTGGGAGACAGATGGTAGCCTCCCGTCAAGGCCATCCAGCGTGTTCTTTAATGTGCACAGGGTATGGCTCTCCCACACACGGGGCCACGGCTTAACGTCCCATCCGACGGATGGCGGCCTTTCCAAGCCCATCAGTGTCCCCTACTGACCGTGGGCAGGGCGGGGAATTTTGCGGAGATAAATCTCAACGCTGACCCAGTTGGGACTCGAACCTGGGAACTACAGATTACGAGCCTGGTGCGCTACCGACTGAGCCACCCCTGCCCCGTATAATATAGGATAAAGAGAGACTGTGATAAAGGAAAAGCAGTAGAAAGAACAATGCAAATGTCAGTCAGTAGTGTGCCATGCTCATAATTTTAATTTTCCAGGTTTGGGCCCATCTGTAACAACGTAAGTAGGAGTGTCCCACAAGAAGTTTTTGATATAGTGGAAGGATAATGAACCTTATATTAATAAACAGTTAAAACTTGGTAATGTTTAATTAGATAGAAATATAAAATAATAGAATACACAAAGTCTCACTGTAAAATAAATTTAATTCTAGAGGTAATGGTTGTTGAAATTACAAATGTGTATTGGCAATTACAAATGTGTGATTATGACTAAAGTTTTGAAGACAAGCCATTATTATTGTTTTTATTGACTACTTGGACTTATTTTGTGTAATGCACTTTCTATATTTTTTCTCACTAAACAGGAACAGGAAAGTGGAAAGTTTCTGCCAAAATTCAGCAACTTCTAAACACATTAAAGGTACACATTGTCTAATTTCTATTTTTGTAACTAGAAGAATGCATAAATAATTCAACCTAATGGATGATTGGGAAAATGCCAATAGTAGTATTTTATTAGTACTTAAACAACATAAAAAGTATTTTGCCTTTTATTCCTTAAAATTAAAAAGTTTCTTTTCTCAAACCTCTAAAAAAAGTGGCCAGATTGTTGCTGTTAGTGGAGTACCTCTTGATAATTTTCAAATTTCTACCATAAATAAATTGCTTACAATATTTGTTAAATGTTTTGCCTTTTCCATGTTTTGTACTCTAATGATGTAAATTAAAACTAGTTAAAGATTTTAAAAATGAGAATTACAATATTTCATATCAATCCAATTGAAACAGAAGTTTCCAATTATCTTTTAAAGCAAAATAGTTGTACTTCTGATCCCCTGAATATAAAGGGGGTGATTAATTGTTGCAAATGCAAACTTCATGATCATCACATTTTACCATCAGATTTAAGATTTCTAGTGCAAATACATCACTTTCAATATTCTTTTAAAACTTTTCAGTTTTCGAGTTTTTCAACTTTTGGGAGATTTGGAAGTGTGAATCATAATATTTCATCAATTCCTATCCAACCAAAAAATAAATTTGAATTAATCTCTAAAAACAAACAATTATTTCTCTAAAAGAAGTTGTGTTTGACCTCCCACCATGGGGGTAAGTAGTCAACTCATTGTTGCAAATGGAAACCTCATGACTTTTAAATTCCACCTCAAAATTTCAGATTTCCATCATAAATACATTTATTGCAATATTTGTTTAAAATTTGGCAATTTTCAACTTTTTCCACATTAGAGGGTGCAATTTAAACTTTTGGGAGATTCAGGAAGTGTGAATTGTAATATTTCCTCAAAACTGACCTATCCAACCGAAAAAGAATTTTTAATTTATCTCTAAAAATTAAAAAGTTGGTTGTCTATAGACAGATGGACAGATGACAAAGTGGGAAAACATCTTGGTGTTTTTTGAAAACCAAGGAAAGAAATGATTGAAAAATGGAAATGATCTATCAACAGACATCTTCAGATCTGAAATCAGATTCATCAACAGATTTGAAAACTTAATCCAGTAGTTTATTCTTGAAGTATATTATTGCATGTTGACATTCTTTCAGTGTATTGCTTCTGATTAAAGTTTTCTGACTTAAAAATAACAATATCATAGCTTAGGTTTGGGCTGGTTTACCTCTGAGCCACACTTTTTTCATACAATGGGCTGAATAGCCAGATCACAAGGATTCAGAGAATGCTGGGGAAAGGGAACCACGGGACAGCTGTTTCAAGATAGATGGAAGCCCCCTGTTAATTCCATCATGTGTTCTTTAATGTGCACAGGATATGGCTCTCCTGCACATGGAGCCATGGCTTAACATCCCATCCAAGGGAAAGTGGCCTTTCTAAGCCCATCAGTGTCCCTTTTCTCATTGATGTTGGTACAGAAATTAGCATAGATAAATCATTGACATTTGGGACTCGAATGTAAGAACTGCAGATTACAAGCCAGATGTACTAGCCGAGCCATTTAGGGCATGCCAAACTTGTAACCTGAGATTTTTAATTTTGGATCCCAACCATGCCAGCTGAGATTTTCTCTGTTACCTGTTCCTTTCTTTTGCTAAGAAAACACCATTGGACTTTAAAAAGTTGCCATTTTTTAGATTAGACATCAAGCTTTACAATCCCTTTTATAAAAGAAATATATGCTGTGCACATTAAAGACACTGAATAGCTATGGTGGTTGGTAGAATTTTATGTTTCTTTTTCAGTTTAGTGCATAAAATCAGATAATGCAAATTTGCTGGGAAAATGAAGTACTGTGAGATCCAGTTTAAGGTCAGCTGACACACAACTAAGTATCTGGTCCATATAACATCTCTAAATATGTAATTTAAACCACCTGTAAAAAGTATAATATCAGGATCAAGCTAACTTCTGAATTTCAGTGCAAGTGGAAAGTTTCGAAATAGTATTATTGGTGCATCACAAAGGAATCTTTTAACTGGATGCAAGCAGTGCTGATCATTAAATGATTGGCCATGCCAATCGGTAATTGAGATGTCTAGAATCTGCAATATTTAAATGTGAAGGTAAAAACACAATGTGCTGAATTAAAGATAGATTAAGTTAACTCTATAAACACTGTAGGTGCTGGACTAGTCACGTAGTATCGGGACAAACAATCTGCTCATTGACACTAATGAGGTAACTGATGGTCATAGATCGGTGCGGTGAAGTTTAGGTGAAATAGTCATACTTACATTTTCTTAGTTCTTCTAGAGGTAGCTTTGCTGGTTGTTCAAGGAGGGCAATTCTGGGTTATGTGCTGTTCTTGGTAGCTGATGATGTTCTCATCAGTTCCGAGAACATACTTCATTAGTGTCAATGAGCCAATTGTTTCTCACGATAACACGTAACTTGTCCAGCACCTACAATGTTTTTAGAGTTTGATTAATCTATCTATATCTGTAATATTAATCAGAATATCATCTGAAGGCTGTGATATCATTTACAAACTAATGAACATTTGCCTACAAACTTAATAAATATATATTATTATGTTTGTAGGCAAATGAATATAAATAGAATGCCCTGAATTCTATTTATATTCATTTGCCTACAAAATTCTGTTAGAATATAATAGAATACCCTGAAGTGTAAAGTGATTTGTACAATACAATATAAACTGTTACATGAGTTATTCTAAATTTATCATTTTAATAGATTATTAAAATAACTTAAATCATCTCATTAAATAATCAGCCATTTGGAGTGCAAAGCTATCAGTAATGTAGAAGAGTGTAGAATCAGTAATGTACCAAATGTTTTTTTATGCAAGAACATATTGTATTGTTGTGAAATAATTTAAAAACCAGTAATTCCTATTCTTTCAATGGATGCCCTTCATTAAAAATACAGTGCTTTGGTTCAAAATTTCTGTTGCTGCTTACACAATATGTGAGATTACCAATGTACCATTAACATATTTGAAGGCTGGCAGTATATTTTGTGACAATGCCCACTGTTGATGTCTAATTAGTAAGCTGTATATTCATGGTTCCTTGAAACATATTTGTATTAAATTGCTATGTGTATAGAGTAACTCATGTTTTTTTTGATGTACTAGAGTTATCACATTTCAATAAGAGTGTTCTAAAAATATTTTTTGTCAGAAGATTTTGATGCCACATATCTAAAGGATGTTATAAAAAATTCAAATAGCTAAGTTAACTATTCTAATTTTAAGCAAAAAAACAAAAACAAAAAAAAAGCAAAACGATTAAATTAGTTTTTGATTTAAATTATTTTGAAATTAATTTGAGTTTGATTTTTATGAGCATGTGCAAATTCTTTATAGCTTTTACCATTTTAATGCAATTTTTTTCAGCAATAGAATCAGTTTGTATCATTAACAACCAGTTTGAACAATTAGTAATCAAAATATAAACTAATAATTACCAACAATATGTACATTTTGACATTATTAATTAAGAGATGATTTTATCCATATCTCTGGAGTTGCTTTATTTAATTGGATAACATAACTTTACTCCCTTACATAGTTAGTTTTTAGATAATTATTCTAAGCCTGCAAGTATTAGAAGCATGACAGTTTCAAAGTTTTAAAGTTTTCAACTCCTTTTGCAATGTATATTAACTTGTTTTAGGCATTGACATGTTTAAAATTGTAATGGAGTTGATTGAGTAAGCATATATGAAAAGGGAAATAGGAAGCTAACTAATCCCTAGAGTTATAATGTTCTCACTAAAGTTAAACTCTTATGCTATACATTGTACATAAGAATATATATAATGCTTGCAAAAAATTGGATAATTTCCATGTATATCAGTTGAAACATCAAATTCAATACCCTATAGCTTCTAAATTAAGCTTTTTTATGGTAAATTCTGACTAAAAATATCTATATTAAGTTGATTTAAATCCGGAATTTCAAAAATATTCAGGCAGTATTTAAAGAGCTGTGAAGCTGGAATATTTAACAGCAGCTATGCCAGTCCTAAGAAACTTATACAAAATTGGCAAATATTGAAAGAATTAATTACACAAACTTCTGAAATATACACTCATTTCTTTAAATGGTTTAAAATAGTATATTGTTATGAATTTAAACAGATGAAAACTGAGCATGAATTCTAAAGTATAATTACCAAACCAAAGTATGAATGAAGTAATTTATTACAAAGGCACAAAATCATACAAATGAAACAATCTTATCTAAACACAAGTATTTTTCTTCCTCTTAGTATAAAGTCAAACCATAAAAAGAACGATTTACTATGCATTACTAATTTTCAATGTTTAAAGTGCGGTGCTGTCAATATTCACTTCCTACGACAAAATAGAACCTATTACTTTGTAACATTCACCAAACAAACCAATTTATATTCAATTTCATTTGTGATACAAGACTACCTTAACAATACTTTATATCTTATAGATGCAAAACATCTAACATTGATCTCCCCTGATAGAGGACCCAAGAACAAATTTTACTGTTGATTCCCTTTCACTATCAGAACCAAGCTTGATCTTGAATCAAATAAGAGCAGTCTTTTTATGTAGCATCACAACACTATTTTAATACATAATATCTTTCCTTTTTACTACTCCACTATATCTTTCGTTTTTCCTCCACAATTCTTATTATTCAAAGTGTCTCTCCATTCTAATCAGTTGATAACATAATTGTCACAAAGAAGCATATGCGAGCTTTCATGACACATCTACCATAAGTCCATTGTAGCACGTTCATCTGTCGTAACAATATATTATTTAAGTTTGAATTAACTTTTGAAATAAATTCTTATGATGCATGGTGTTAATCCATAACTTTTTAAATATTGAATGAATATTGTTGAAAATCATGATCTGGATAGAGTTTATCAAGATCTTTAATATATCTTAAGACATAATTTGGTATAAAATGCTTATTTTAGAAATTACATAGCATTAAAGGTGGCTTTCCACTGACATAACTGAAAATTCTCTAATTTATTGCAGTATTGAAGTTTCTTAACATTTTGTGATTTTAAGAAATTTGAAATTAATAGACTAAAACGTTTTTAGAGGCCCAAGAGAAGACCACTTCCAGAATTTTATGTTGATGATGAATCAGACCTAGAAAGTAAGCATAACATTCCTAGATTTTTATTAATTTATTGCAGTGGCTGTAATCTTTTAGATTGATAGGTTTTTATTAATTTCATTGGCATAACTCATAGATGTGATAATGTAAAAATATGTACATAAATCTGAACCATAAAAGAAAATTAGGATAGGAATATTCAAAAATGAGCTAATGAAAGTAATGTAAAATTATACACTGAAGAGCCAAAACATTATGACCACCTGCCTAATATGATGTTGGTCCTCTACATGCTGCGAAAACAGCTCTTTCCTGGTGAGACTTGGATGCTACAAGATTTCTAAAGGTGTCTTATAGTATATGGTACCAACACATTACCAGCAGATCCTTTTAACTCTTGTAAGTTATGTGGTTGAGCTGCCACAGATCGAATATGCTGTTCCAACACAAACCACATATTTCGATTGGATTGATGTTTGGGGAATTTAGAGGACAGGGCAATACCTGGAAGTCTTCCTCATGTTCTGTGAGCCATTTTCGAAAAATCCGGGCAGTGTGGCATAGTGCATTATCCTGCTGAAAGAAGGCACTACTAGAGGGTTATACCATTGACATGAAAGGATGTACCTGGTCTGCAATGATGTTTAGGTAGGTTGTAGACATCATAGTTTCCTGCACATGAATGACTGGATTCAGGATTTCCCAGCATAACATTGCCCAAGGCATTACACTTCCTCCACCAGCTGGTTTTCGTCCCACTGTGCATCTTGGTGCCAACACTTCCCCAGGTAAATGATGCAAACAAACCGGGCCATCCACATGATGCAGCAGAAAATGAGATTCATCGGACCAGATGACCTTCCAATTATTCAAGGTCCAGTTTTGAGCTCGCATGTCCATGTAAGCACTTTCGACGGTGAACTGAGATTAGCATGGGCACCCGGAGCTGCCTGCTGCACGCAGTCCCATTTTCAGCAGGGTTTGGTGTACTGTGTGTTTTGACACATTACTCCCATCACCAGCATTCAAACTACACAAGTTGTGCCACAATATCCCTTCTGTCGGCTCATACCATATGGGATAGCCTCCTCTCACCTCCAGCATCGGTGAGCCATGGGCAGCCCACACCTTGCTGGTGGTTCATGGTTTTTTGTCTTTGGACCACTTTTCGAAGGTACTAACCATGGCTGACTGTGAGCACCCCACAAGCCTTGCCATCTCGGAAATGCTCTGACCCAGTCATCTGGTCGTTATAATTTGGCCTTTGTCAAATTCACTTAAGCCCTCTGCCTTTTCCATCTGAAGAACAAGAATAATACTGTTTATCAGAGCTCAGTATCAGGTATTATTTATACAGTTTTATGACTTTCACACTCGCCATCATTTACCTGCAGTTACTTCGATTTGTATAGATGGTGTCAAATGCTTGCCATATTGTTTGGCTCTTTGGTGTATTTTTGTAGTATATCTTAATATAATAACCTTTTAACTGCATTATTTAAGATAGACTGATTTTTATTTTGATTTTCTTAATGGGAAACATTTTATTACTTTTTATAGCAAAATATATGTATTGGGACTGCATGATGAGGCAGTGACTCACGTCCAATCATTAAACACTAAATTATAATTGTATGCTGTCAGTTGTGTAATGCAGTTTTTGAAAAATAATGGAATGTTTTGTATTTTTTTATCCATGGTTGGTGATTACTGATTAATAGCTATAAAATAGTGGCAAATATACCCACCATTGCTGAAACTCTCTAAAGTATATAATAGATGACATCCCCAAGTCTCAAGCTTTCATTTGGCATAAAACTCATTACATGATACCTTCCCATGTCAGTAACTTTTAAACTGAGAAATGCTATTGATTCTCTCAGAAAATTGAACTTTTCGAATCATTTCATACCCAGAGAGTTGTTGGATAGAATTTGTCAGGCATAGGTAACTTTATAGCAAAATAAAATTAAATATGGCAGATTGTGTAAGGTGGATCTAAACTGCACATTGCCTCTCTAATTGTGCAAAAACTGTACTATTAAGAATGTACAATGAAAAAGGAAAGCAATAGTTATTATATAATGTTTATTTAATACAATTATTAATCTGTTTTATGAGATATGCATTTATTCATTTAAAAACATTTTGATACAATATGTAAAATACATTTATTTTCAAATTTCATTGATTATTTTTAAGTCTGATATGAATTCTTCTTAGTTTTTGAATGCTTTCATTTCAGCAACTTCATTTCAATCACTTGGGTTATTTACCAGTTTCTGAAAAAAGCAGAAATAATTCAATTATTTCTACTTTTAAAGACAACAATTATTATTGCAACAATCATTTTAAACAATTCTATAGGAATTTTGAGAAATAACTTTATATATTTGATAGATATATTAAGATATACTTAGATTTTTATTTATTAAATTAAATTTAAATTTAAATTTAATAACATTTATTTAAATTTAAATTTAATAACATTTATTTAAATTTAAGTTATTAAGATATATTTAGAACATTTGACATAATAGTTTTCTATTTAATACAATGGTCTTTAAACATGGACAATAACACCCACCATTGGGTGTTTTAAGGTTTTTGGTGGGTGTAAAGAACTCAGCAAACACTATTCTAATGTTAAGTTGATACAAAAAGTGGGCAGTGATCAAAAAGGTTGATTACTGGTTTAGTAGCATAAATAAAATTTTATTGAAATTTTGACTGATAACATTAATGCTCATAATAATTGATAACATTAATGAATTTTGATTGACATGGCCGAGTGGTTAGCACGCTTGGCTACTGATCTAAGGGACCTGGGTTTGAGTCCTGGGTAAGGCATGGTTGTGCGTGTTGTTTTTCTGCTGAGGTCTTGCCATCCTCTCAGACCTGCTACTATGGCGTATAAACTGACAAGCTCCTGTCAGACCTCTGTGGCAAGCAGCTGCTTGAGGGGGTATTTATTTATTTTTTTATAACATTAATGATGGAGATATAACTTAGTTAAAATCAGATAAGTTAATTTCCAGTCTTATTTAAAATAGTGATGATCTTGAGTCATTTGGCTTAGTTTTGTTTATTCACAAGTTAAGTTTGTCATTAATCATGTTGACAATATAAGTAAATCACAGTACTATGGTTTGGTAACCTATTGATTTAAAAATACCTTTTTTCCCCAATTTTTTTTATACCTTTTATATATACCCTTTTTCCCCAATTACAACAGTATTAAAGGAAATGTCTGAGCTTGTGATCATAAGCTGTGAACTTAAATTCTATTCAGTTTTTTGTGCAGAATGAATTGGCATCTGTTGCACTTACAGCAAATATTTAATTTCCAGAATTATACTCTGGTTGCCACACAACAGTTCAGTTTTTGAATCAGTTGTTGTAATTGCAGCTCTTCATCCTAACATGTCTTTCGATGTTAATATTGGTTAAATTACTGCTTGAAGACTTCATTTCTTAGATGTGGAGTTGCTATATTGATGGTGCTTGCATTACTACACGTCATCACTTCAATTACAGTTGGGAAGACATTTTTCAGCAATATGCTTTTTTACAATTGCTTGGAAAAATTGAGCATAGATCACCAAATTGTGAATAATAAAATAATCGTTAGAGATTAGTAAAAGATTTTTTTTATATACCAAGACAGTTTAATATGTAGTTCAAAAAATTTAAAATTTAAATCCTGTATAATGTCATGGAATATGTAAAATAGATACCCTATAAAATGAGTACTTTTCTAAAGCTCAAATATTTCAAATTGAAGTACTACATGTCAAATGAGCAAATATAATAAAATAATAATCAAATGATAAAAGTTTTCTCTTCAATTCCTTTTTTATTTCAGTATGTAAATTTATTGCAACAGCTAACACATTATTTTTTAATATCTCCCCATCTATGAATGCTATGGAGGAATATAAAGATTACCAGTATTATTTTTTTAAGTGTAATTAGTAAATAACTCTTAAAACCATTAACTGTGATTATTGCATTTTCAATCTTGAATGAAAAAGGAAAAACATTTCTGTTCTCAGAAAAAAATTCTGTTATAACATAGCTTGTGTTTCCATCTCATTTTAAATCCCTGCTTTTTATATATTAATTTGCATTCTACATAAGTTTTTAAATTCACAGAGTTAATTTTTTTTTACCACATCTGTGTAAAATATTACACATTTAATTCAATTTTTATACATCTGCATAAAATTATATTAAATTTGCCTGTAGACAGGCTGCATTAATGTTCCAAAAATTAGAAGGTTGGATTTATGTGTTCTGTTTTGAATTGTGTAAAAATTTTTATCAGGAAAAGCAGCTTCCTAAAATAGAAATGGAACCCAAAAGAGCCAATTTGTTAAATAGAAAAATTCCAAATTTAGCATTTGTAAATAAAAGCCTCGGTGTATTTGCAAATTACTGCAGTATTATATAATCACACTATGACTTTTTACTTGAGGTAGTGTTTTTTTTGGTTAAAAATTTTATTGAAATTTTTGAAGTTGGAGGAAAATTAAATGAGACGATGATTTGAATTATATTATTTTTTAACAATTTTTTTTTAATATTAGACTTCCAAAATATTGCATTTGAAGCTAAACTTACTTATTTATAAATTCAACCCACTTGTCATGATGGTAGACTATTATTTTATCTCAAGCATGGTTTTTGCTCTTGTACAAAAAATTCATTAATTCTTAAAAAGGCAAAAAAAAGAGTCCAATTCATACAATTTATTGTTTCATACTTTATCAAAATATTTTTTAAATTTGTACTCCAAGTGTAAATCTGAAAGTTATACCAGTCCTGATAGGGATATTGAGATCCATTTTAGTCTACAGTTTATAGTAAAGTAAGAAAAATAATTAGCATCCTGTAAAATTTTGAGAAAAAGGAATTTTATTAATAATGTTAAAAAGATTTTTTAATACACAACACATTACACTAAGTCAAAAACTAGAATACTTCATTGAAGAAGTCTTTTAAAAACCATGTCGTGAAATGCATACGTTCTCTAAGTGTTTATAAAGAATGCATCCATTTTATGACATGGTACCCTATCAGAACTGGAATAACATTTTCAGCATCAAGATAAGATGATTAACATAAATAACTTTGAATATTCATAAGCATGAATTCTAGGATATTGGAATATAATGCACTATAGTTACTTTACAAATCAAGAAAATGCATGATAAAGTATCACAGGATACCACATTTTTTGAGAAAAATTATTTCAAGAATAATAGTTTTATGTTATTTGCAGCTAAACAGCAAGATCCAAATGCACCAAGACCTGAGGGGAATTTAATGACACCTATAACTGGAGAAGAGTTATTGGTAGGTTAATTCCTTTTTAAAAGTTTAAGAATAATTTCTCAGTTTTGATGATACCAGCAACCAGAAATTATATTTAAAACAAAATATTTAATTTGAAATTATATAATAAAGTAGATAGAAATGAGCAATAAAAGTAGTAAATTGAGCTCAGTTTTAAGAAAATGAGATTTTATTAATAACATTAAAAAGATTTTTTAATGCACAACACATTATACTAAGTCCAGTACTACTCTTTTTTACTATTTTTTTTTTAATTTCTCTAAATACATAAGAAATTTATATTTTAAATAACATAAACTACTGCTTAGAAAAAGGCTTGTAATAATGCTTGATTAGTAAATTATAATATATGATTGTGAAGTTTTATCTCCAGATCTGTACTCTGCCATCACAGAAATTTATCTTTTCTAAACCCCCACCATATTCTTGGACAGAAAGGGGACACTGATGGGCTTGGAAAGGCTGCTTTCTGTTGGATGGGATGTTAAGGTATGGACCCATGCCTAGGAGAGACCATATGCACATTAAAGACACCTGTCTCCTAACTGCTGTCCTAGCCTCCTTCTCCCAACCTTCTTTGAGTCCTAGAGCACACGTTGGGCACATGTCCCACTGGCACATCTCATGTTGCCTGTCATCTCATTGTGTCAGAAATTGTTTTGAGGTGCTTCTTCAGTGGAAGCCATTAGCAAAAGGTATGGACTGTGTAGGGGATGGTGTTGGTTTTTGTTATCGAGGTTGCTAAGCCTCATGCCCAAAGAAGCTTGATCATTGCATTAACCTCCTCAAAAGATTGTATTTCAAGTTAGCTCACCATGTTCTTACTGACTCTTTCCCTTAACAAGTCACTTTTCAATGCCCTCTCCAGGTAGAAGATTCAGATGCATGTGGTTGCATGCACATTACATGTTAATTTTCTGCTGGCCATTTAGCCTATTTTGTGCAAAAAAGCACCACTCAAAGGTAAAACAATCCAATCCCAGATCTGTTTGATTTTGCTGCGTTATAGACATTGCTAAAAATTGGTAAGGGATAACATTTGTTAGCATAAATGGAAACTACATGGAAAGCACATAATGTAATAATATTTAATTAATAAATTATTTTGATGTTTAAATATATGATTATGAAGTTAGTCCTAAGATCTATTGGATTTTGTTATACACAGCACTCAAATCGGTTGAGAAGATAATACTTGTTGACATCAGTGGCAAATTATGAAGCTCTGTACTTTGAAAAATAAATTTGATGAAAAAATTACTGGAGATAAGTTTAAGATAAATCTTAGTTTTCAGAAATATTCATTGTGTTTAAGCAGTTATATAAATGGAACATTTAATTAATTACCATTAAGTAACAGCATTATTAATTTTAATAATTTATCTGAAATGTTAAAACATAAACTATAATAATTAGTTTGCTATCTCAGAGCATTTTTGAAAGTTTTTAACGATTGTTTAAGTTTCTGTAATTTTAACAGTTTTGAAAAGGAGTGAGATGTTAAATGTTTTAGCTGTATTAACTTCAAATGCTGAACAAATATTGTTTAGAATAAAGATTTAGATTTGATCAGGAGTTCGCACTTTCCCCCCATAGTTTTTTGCAAAAACATTCAAAATTAGATCTTTCAATGTGGCTTTTCATTGTCATAAAAAACAGTTCATAATTGTATCCCATAATTGTTTTGAAGAGAGTATATGTGCTCTGTTTCCTTTTGATTTTAAAAATACATTTCATATAATGTTACATAAAAATTGAATGTTATTTAATAGCATTTTACACTATTACTTTGTATTGTTTCTTTTGTTAAATCTATGATTTATAAACTATATTACAGGTACCATCTGGGCTTCCATTGACCTGTGAAGCTGCTATTAAGAGATATGGTTCTGGAACATTTAAAGCTCCAGCTGCTACTGTGTTAGATACTAGTGGAAAAATAAGCAACCCTTTGACATATGGTAACTTTTGGTATTTAGTTTTTATGAATATACAAGGTATATTCAATAAGTAACATCTGAGAGTATTATGCTAATTATGTTAACATACATATCTAATAATAAAGAATACCCAGCAAACTAGTGATTCATATAATTACGAGAGCAATAGAGACATTTGTCCCAAATGTTTAATCCCATGATAAAAAAATCATGGTTCAGCGTGCACCCACTGGCACATGTTGGCTGTCATCTCATCATGTCAGAAGTGTTTTCTTTTGAAGTGCTTCAGTATTCCAAATAAGTGGAAGTCATTAGGCAAAAGGTATGGGCTGTATAGGGGATGGTGTTGTATTCTGTTATTCAGATTGATAACCTGCACCATGTACTCATTAGCCTGGAAGGCCCACTTGTAAACTTTGTGCACCATTTGAATATATTCTTTACATCTGGTCTCTTGCAGGTGGCAATGGATAATTAGTGCTGCTATGCCTCGTGCCTAAAGAAACTTGATCATTGCATGAGCCTCCTCTGGAGGTCATATTTCAAATTAGCTCACCATGTTATTACTAATGCTGTCCTTTACCAATTCACTTTTCAATGCCCTCTAAGTTGCAATGCAATGCCCTCTCTAGGTAGAAGATTCAGATGCATGTTGTTGCATTCATATTTGCATGTAAGTTCCTCCATCATACACTATTGGATAATACTTATTGAACAGCTGTAATATAAATAAGATCAAATTGATATTAATATTAAAAGGATTCTTTAACTGATTGAAATATAATTGCAAGCATTTAGTGCAGTGCATTCCTGGAAATGGGAGCACTAATTGACTCATTACTATACAGGGTCAATAAAGCATAGTCCTTATGGAGATGTGTTCCCAAAATCACAGTTTATTACTAATCAACCTATTGGGGGTTATTGGATTACTTAAACAATTGTACAGATGATAAACATGATTTTATAAATACATTCTCTATTGCCAAATGAATAATAATGAAAGAAAAATTTAATAATTTAAATTAAAGTGTACTGTACTCAGAGCATGGCACAACCCCGAACAGGGCAAATTTCACAGTGTTGGGAGAGAAGATGAGAGTTACTGATGGGGAGATGGGCCATGTTGTGGTATATCCTCCTTCTTTTTGACAGACATCAAGGGTTGATTGCCTTGTCTAAAGCTTCTCCTGGAGCATCATTGCATCAGCAACAATTTGCTGCAGTCAAAATCTTGGTGAGTTTCAAGTGAAGGGATCCAGACCGTCCATGATCTTATTGATGACTTCAGTCAAAATTTTTAATTTTTTTTTTTTGGATGCATCTTCTGAATGAAATATTGGCAGAGAGACCATGGTGGAGTAAACAAACAGATTGGCAAGCACTACTCAAATTAAGGAAAGTGCTAAATGGAAACTACATGGAAAGTACATAGTGTAATAATATTTTATTAATAAATTATTATTCTGATGTTTAAATGGCATGCTAGCATGATCTTGACATTGTTCAAGAACGTGCAGTTCACGCTAGCTGTCATTGGCTGAGAGTATATGACAGATAGCATTCACTCTACTGTACTAGGTGACTTTCATGAGAAAAATGTATATTAACTCTACTGTTTAACACTTTAATGGATTTATATACTATATTTTAAATATTAAAATATTTCTGAGACAAACGGCACTGTAATGAATCAGCACTGTACTGGGCAATGCTAAATAAGATGCCTGTATTGAAAGGGCAGTAATATGATAACATGCAAAGTATTTTATGCTCAGACATTCCTTGCCATCATCATTCTCATCTAAACAGTGCAGTTTACTCCTTTCCAGTATAGTGAGCTATGATTTCTCCTTTTTTTGTGGATTCCCGAGTCATAACTTGATGCATCTGTGCTCAGAACACATTAAATGCTTTCCTTACAACTAGTTTCATTAATGTGTTTTTTAACCAATTTCATATTGTTAACATAAAATAACAGCTCATCAGTTTTTGCACTGTATCTTTATTTTTTTTAAGCATTGTTTATTCATTATAAGAACATATGATACATTTCATAGGTCCCACAAAGCTAAGTAGCGTATCTGTAAGTAATTGAGTAATACGTTCATAATACATATCCACATGTTCTCTTACTTAATAGTTTATTAAAAAATTAAAATTAAAATAAGACAATATATAAAATGCAAAAAGTTCATGAAATATATAAAATTTAATATAGTTATATAATTTATTTAAGAAAATATTTTAAATTTATTTTTAATCTGTTATAGCTGTTTAACATTTATAATTTCTCTTGGAATTAAATTAAAAGTGTGTGGTATTTTATACTCACTTATACATCTTCCATAATTGTTTTTAAATAATACTTGTAATAATCTTTAGCTTCTAATCTTGTATTTTTACTGTGATCTATTTTCTTTTTTAAATATATTATCAAAATAATGTTTTAAGATTACATTATAAATACATAAATTTCTTTATGATAACAAGTTCAAGTAATGTAATCTGGCCTCTTAAATTCGTATAATTTAGTCTTAAGTTTTATAGATATTATTATTATGGCTATTATAGATTGAAGATTTTCAATTTTCTTTATATTTGTTAGGTTTGTTATATCATGAATGGTTGTACCATAATATATAATTTATTCACATACAGATTTATGGAATAAAATGCAAGTTTTAGTATTAAATATGTATCTTAATTTTTTAATTTTAAAAGCAGATAATCTGAGATATTCACATACACTGATTTCCGTAGATTAAGGAAAACTCAGAAAAATTATGATAAACAAAAAACTATATGAACAATTGTAATGAAATTTGATAGAAACATGAATTACAGTGTTAGTTTCAGAATGGCATAAAATATTTTAAACTAGAAACATTTTTCATCAAAAAATAACACAGGAACTTGTCCAAAAATGCGGTGTCAGATTGTAATGGACAAGATTCTTTAATAAGGAGTGTTGCCACCCCTTACAGCAGTGCACAACAGCAATGTTCCATGCTGTTTATGATATTGTGAATCAGTTCAGTTGGGAGTAACGACCATTGTCTCTATAAAGCAGTAATAAGCTCCCCCTTTGTTTCAGATGATGGGTTGAGGGCAGCAACACACCTCCCTAGAGCATCCCAGACATGCTCAATCAGATTTAGGTTGGGAGATCAAGCTGGCCACTCCATGCGCATAATGGTATCCTCTTGAAGGTATTGTTCCACTAGTTGAGCTCTGTGTGGACGAGCATTATTGTCTTGTAAGATGAATGTTTTACCTATCACCAGCGTAAGGATATACATAAGGGTCCAGGATGTCATCTCTATACCTTTGAGCATTGAGGTTTCCACTTGCAACACATAGAGATCTGTGCATCCACCTAAGAAAATGCCACCCCAAACACATACGCTACCTCTGTTGTAACTGTCTCTTTAATGGATGTTTCTGGAATGATAGTGGGTATTTTGTTCTCTCCATATCAAACAATGTCCAGAATCACTCTGCAAGTAATATCTGGACTCATCTGTAAAGAGTACAGACCTCCATTTCTCTTCTGTCAGCTAACATGCGTGCATGCCCAATTCCACTGCTCTCTCCTGTGATGTAACGTGAGGGGTATAGAAATCTCCCTCTTGAAGCGTTCTATGCACAGTAGAAGCTGATACAACACTCCCAGTTGCTGCTACAAGAGAGGATCGTAGTTGAGAGGGAGTAGACATCCTGCTTCTTTGTGCTGTTAATCACAGATATTGTTCTTGTACAGCGGTCGTAACTCTAGCCCTTCCTCGGCTAAACCTCCAAGATGCAGAATCTGTGCTAAGAAATTGATTCCAGAGTTTATGTACCACAGAAGGACTCACATTCAGATATTGTGCCATGTCTGACTTTGACCTGCTTCAAGCCGGCCAATAGTTCTCCACCACAGTTCATTGGCAAATGATGTCTCGAGGTCATTCCTACAAAATGGCTATTTCAAATTTCTTTACTCACATTTACAACACAAAATAATGATCCACTCCAAAACACCTGTTTTTATGCTGCTATCCAATTACACAAATTGACGCAACTTAGACTAATTTGCATGCGATATGCTCACTCATCATTACTTTAATGGTTATGTAAACAAGTTTGGTGAGGATCGCACGATTTTTCTCATTTTTCCTTAATTTTTGGAAACCAGTGTATTTTAGAGATATGCATATTCCATCTAAAATGTGTATCGATATTTATATACCAATATTTTATATAATTTACATGTTCAAGTTTATAATAATTACAACCAGAGTCATTAGTAAAATTATTATTTTCAGGACAATTTATTCTGAGTTTTAAGGAAAAAATTATTATCATATTTAAATATTGGAGAATGTAGTATCATCCATTTGGTTTTTTTATTTAAATATAGTTCATTATAATTTAGCCATCTTCACTTGAGCTTATTTCGGAAAGAAAGAACTGCAGGAATGCCCTTAATCAATACCCTACTAGTCCTAATAGAAAGCATTACAGAGACCTTAATAAACTTGTAAAGGATCAGTTAGCTGCTGATAAGAATCTTTTCCTTGATGGTTTGGCTGACAAAGCCGAGGAAGCAGTTAGACAGCACAACAGCAGAGAGCTGTACCAGATAGTTAATGTTTTGTGTGGTAGAAAACGGACAGGCATACAAGGATTGAAGGATAAACAAGGTAAGGTTATAGAAGGGGAGGATTCTGTCATGGCTAGGTGGGCTGAGCATTTCAGTGATGTTCTAAACAATGTAGTTAGTTCTACTCCCATTGTTTGCAATGATGATAGATGCATTGGTGGCTTTAATGTTGGCCCTATAACACAATCTGAAGTTATTTTGGCTGTTTCTAAACTTAAACTTCATAAATCCCCAGGGGTAGATGAAATTACTACGGAAATGCTTAGAGCTGGGAATGTTTCGGTTATCACTTGGATGACTGAAATTCTGAATATCTTTTATGATAAAGGCATGGTTCCTAAGGATTTTACCAGAGCTATTATTATCCCTATTTTCAAAAAAGGTGATCGCAGTTCTTGTGATAACTATAGGGGTATCAGCCTACTCTCTGTTCCAGGTAAAGTTCTTTCCATGATTGTGCTTAATAGAATTAAGAATCTGGTTGACAGTCAATTGCGTGATGAGCAATGTGGATTCAGAAGTGGTAGGGGATGTATGGATCAGATATTTTCACTTAGGCAGATTCTTGAGAAATGTTTAGAGTTTCAGAAACCTTTGGGTGCTAGCTTTCTTGATTTCAAAAAGGCTTTCGACTCTGTTGATCGTCATAATTTGTGGTTGATTGTGAGATCATATGGTATACCAGACAAGTTAGTTAACATTATGAAAGCTCTCTATAATAACACTGAGTCGTGTGTGAGAGTTGGTAAGGCTTGTAGCAATTGGTTTAGCATTACTTCTGATGTTCGACAAGGGTGCATTTTGTCTCCTTTTCTCTTTAGCTTGGTTATTGATTATGTTATGCGAAATTCACTTCGAGGGAAAGATTTTGGCCTTAAATGGGCTGGAGATACGAAAATTTCTGATTTAGATTATGCTGATGATTTAGCCCTTTTGGCAAATGATGTTGATGAGATGAACTCTTTCATTCGAGCTGTTGATGAGACTGGTAGTAGAGTAGGTTTGGTTATAAACAGAGAGAAAACTAAAGTGATGAAAATTGGTCAGGCAGGCTGTGATTCAGTTAATCTGAATGGTTGCGGTCTTGAACAGGTGTCACAGTTTAATTATCTTGGGAGCTATGTAGCAGATAATGGTGATGTGCGGCATGAGATTAACAGACGAATAGGGATTGCTGCCGGAACTTTTAAGAATCTATGGAGAGTGTGGAGAAATAGGCGTATACACCTAAAGACTAAAATTAGACTGTATAATAATTTGGTTCTTTCTAGGGTTAGTTATGGTAGTGAAACTTGGACACTTTGTAAACAAGATAACAGGAAACTAGATGCTTTTGATTCCAGATGCTTACGCAGTATCTTGGGCATTAGGTGGTTCAACTTTGTAACTAATGATGAGATTAGGCAAAGGAGTTTGCAACCTCCTTTAAGCAGCATATTGTGCAGAGAAAGACTCCGTTGGTTTGGCCATGTTGCCCGTATGAATAATTATAGATTGGCGAATAGGGTTATGAACAGTGTGCCTAAAGGCCTCAGAAAGAAGGGGAGACCTAGGATGCGGTGGGCAGACAATGTCAAACAGGACCTTGTTAGAATTGGTGTGCAGTGGCCAGATGCAGTAGATGCAGCTCAGGATAGACTTGCTTGGAGAACTAAATTGCACGGTCTGGTTGGACCTCCGTAGCCCATGGCTGCTTGAGGATGATAATGATGATGATTATTATAATCTAATTGGGTTTCTTCAATACTTTTATATAAATGTTTGTTGTTATTCATTATTAAAATATCATCTGCATGTAAGAAAATATCGTTTTTAAAATTTAAAAGTGGTAGATCATTTGTATATATATTATAAAAAGTAAAGGACCCAGAATAGAGCCTTGAGGAATTCTGAATGAAACAAATTTTTTGAGCTATAGGAGTTGCCTATTATTGTGATGGTATATCTATTTACTAAATAATTCTTCAACCAATTTAATAAAACATCACAAATTCCATAATTTTCAAATTTTTTAAATAATAAAGAATGATCTATTGTATCAAAAGCCTATGGTCACCACCTTTTTCCCTTTATTCAATGACTGATTAACTTTATCGGCAAATTTTGATAAAAGTTGAATTGTATTTTTTCCTTTTTGTAAATGAAATTGGCTACTATGAAGTATGTTATGAGTATTCAAAAATTTAAAAATAATATAAATATATTTTTCAAATTTTCTTTTGCAAAAGTAGGAAAAACTGATATAGGCCTGTAATTAGTAAAATCAGTTTTAGTACCACTTTTTTATATGGGTCTCAAAATTGCAATTTTTAATTCTAAAAGTGTGTTTCCTGTAGTTAAAATTTGATTTATTATTTCTGATGTTATTGAAGGTAATAAATCTTTATTTACCTTGATATGTTTCATATGGATGTTATCATATCCTGAAGAATTATTTTTATCCATTGAACTAATGAGTTCATTAATTTGTGTAACAGTTATTTCTGGAATATATATTGAATATATGCTGACAGATTTAACTGATGGAATATAACTAAGGTCTTCGTTGTTTATATCTCTAATATTTTTAGTTATTGAGCTTATATGTATTATTGCATTCATTAGCTATTTTATTCGTACTATATCCTTTTTCAGACATATTATTAATTATATTGTCATCAATCGACATTTTCTTTTTACCCTCAACTATTTCATTATAATTAATTCGCACATCTTTTTCATATCATTTTTTTCAGTTAAAAGTTTATTTTTATAATAAGTTTGCTTTTGCTTTATAATTTGAGTAATAACTGTATTTCTTAAATCTTTATATATATATATTTATATAAAATATTTTTTATATTGCTTTTGTACTTAATCCATGCTTTATCTCTTTTTTTCAATTAATTCTAAAAGATTTTCAGTCATCAAAATTTTAGAAAATTTTTGTAATTTAACTTTATTTCTTTTTTTATTATAAATATTTTTAAACATATTATATAGTTCTTTAACGTATTCATCATATTTCTAAATCCCAATTTGTTTGTGAAATTGATCTGTTTATATTACAATGGTTGTTAACCATTTTTTTTTGTATTTTTAAATTCATAATTATCAAAAGAAAAATTTCTAGATAATTTTCAGCCTATTATTGCAATAGTACTGTAATGATCTGCAATTTTATTTTTAAAAATTATTGAATCAACTAATAAATTTTTGCCTAATTTAATATTAATATGATCTATACAGGTTTTAAGAGATTTTTGTTTTTATTACTTCTCTTGTATTTCCATAATGAGCCTTTCATAATTCATTTCAGTTAATAGTGTTAAGTAAATATCTGTACCATATTTTTTTGAAATATTTTGTATTTATATTAAAGTCACCAATTAATATTTGATTTTCTTCCTTCATAGTATTTTTTAACCATTTTCCAAAATGTTTATAGAATATATTTATTTCAGTACTTGCTGATCTGTAGACAGCTCAAATATGATATGTAATTTTTTTATGGTTTTTAAATATATAGTTTCAGCTGGAATTATATCGCAAGATATTTCAGCATCCAAATTTTCTTTATATTATATAGTTATTCCTCTTAATTTCCTATTTATAGTAACATCTGTTATTTTTTTAAACTCTAAATAATATAAATTATGTTCAAAATTTTTTAAATTAGTTTCCTTTAAAATTGAAAAATCAATATGTTCTAAATATTTTTTAGTATTATTTTTTAACAAGTCCCAATATTTCCTTTGACTTCTTATATTCACAAGGAAAATTCCTAATTTATTTTAGAGTTTATAATTTTGTACTTCTCATGAAACCAATCATCAACCTCTGTAGATATTTTAAGGTATAAATTAGAAAAATTGTTCTCCAAGTTTTCAATCGATCAATCAATCATTATGGAAAAACTTTTACACGGTTATTTCACATCTATATAATAATTCATATTTTATCAATATCAGTGAACATGTTGATGTGAATATTTTTTTCACCATCATCTTTTCTCAACTATACCTTTCCTTTGTTATACCACATATATTTATATTTTTTGGTTTTTGCAACTATTTTTGCTTTTCAAAATAGTTCTCTGTTAATTGCTGTTAGATTTTCATTTATGAAAATAGGTGTATTCATATTATTTATATGAGTATTAGTTATTGTGATATTTTTTTTCTTGTTTTTTATCCATTGATCTCTTTCCTGTCTTGAAGTAAATTGAGATTTTATTTTTGTTTCTATTAGGTAATCTGTGAACAGCTTCAAGTGATTTATTAGTAAAATTATCTATATTAAGATATTTGGCAATTGTTCCCATTTTAGTAATCAGTACTTCTTCATTTTCTTCCTTTTCCAATGGGATACCATGTATTTGATATTTTTATTCCTTCCATATTGTTCTAAATCATTTTGACTAATCCTCATTTGATTGATTTAGTTGACATCTTATTTTGTTTTTCTAGATCATCTAGTTTTCTGGTTAAATTGATTTTATTTTTTTCATAAGTTGAAATTCTTTGCACTAATTCATCATATTTGATTGAAAAAAATTCAACAGACTTTTTTAAATCTCTTATCTCTGATCTTAAAGACCTAATTTCTGTTAACATTATATGCATTTCATTATCTCTGTAAGTATGCTGAATGGCATTTGTATCACAAGTTTTAATATTAGCTGTAGATTCATTTTCAGATCCGGAATCCAATGCATGTAATAATTCTTCTTTGTCTTTTAATATATAGTCTGATGTTATGTTACATGCTGCACATTTGATTAATTTATTGTCATTCATAGTTTGAGACAAACAGTTGAAACATTTCCATTTATTTCGTATTTCATTTGACATTTTCTTATAAATTGCTTTTGTTATTTCTGCACATTTTAAGTGGAAGTTTTTTTTTTTGCATTCACCATTGCAATGAATAAAGTTATTTCTAGAAGATAATTGATTATTGCATATTACGCAATTTGCCATGGTTGAATATTGGGAAAAAATTCTGAATATATCACTAGGTAAATATATGGTAAGTAATTTTCAAGTTTATACGAAGATAGGAAGAACAAGTGCAAATCTACAGACACATGCCAAGAACATTTTGAACACCCTCTGTATATTGCTCTTTGAGGCAAATATTTTACTCCTACATTTTAGAAGTATGGAAGTGAAACAAATAGTTTTTGAATGTTGCAATTTTACTTATATGATTTTGTATGCAAAGGTTTCTTTTATGAAAATTCTTTGCTGTGTTGTAGACTTGAAACTGTTTTTTTTTATTTTTAGTCACTGTTTCCTGATAAATTATGATTTTACAAGCTTTTTAGCATGAGATAGTATTTACATTGCTTTAATATATGCTTTAATATGTTCTTCTATCACTGGTAATAGTAAAATGTTCAAAAAAAGATGAAAAAAAAAAATACAATTAAAACCATTTTCTCTGGTAATTGTTAATTCTAGCTGCAGCTTGCCAAAAGTTTGGTGGGAAACCTATTTCTCTTCTCCATTGATAAATTTCACAATTCCTGGTGAAAGTTTGGTGCAAACCATATTTTGCTCTGCTCACAATCGATAACTTGTACATATTCCACAAAAAGTTTGGTGCAAAATGCTTTAATATATGCTTTAATATGTTCTTCTATCACTGGTAATAGTCTTTCTTTTCTTTCTCTATAAGTTTTGCATTTGCAATTTATAGTAGCCAAGGCAAAGCCAGTGCCATCCACTGTTGCTAGATCATTCGTTGACCCAACATGGGGAACTTATGTACAAAATTTGGGACCAACTGGTTAAGTATTTGTGGAATTGCAGGGTGGTAGGATCTGCTGATACAGAACTTTCTCAATGGTCTTAATAGTATACTTTAGTTGGTGAGTACTCTGACATCATCATGATGCAGAAAAAAAGACATGCATTTCTCTATTATTGTCTGTGTGCCCAAAAAATAAAAATAAATAAATAAACCCCTCAAGCAGCTGCTTGCCAAGAGGTCTGACAGGAGCCTATCAGTTTATGTGCCAGAGTAGAAAGTCTGAGAGGATGGCAGGACCTCAGCAGAAAAACGATACATACGTCCAGGGCTTGAACCCAGGTCCCTTAGATCAGTAGCCAAGCGCGCTAACCACTCGGCCATCCTGACTATTCATTCAGATATGCTTTTTATTTATTATGATGATCGGTATTTAATAAAGAAAAATAATATAATCTTGCTTGTCACATCTCATACTTGCAACTTTTCAGAAAATTTATTGCCTGAAATATATACAACTTCTGACCTTGCAAACTTCCTAACCATGAACATATGTTTCAACTTCACTTTTTTTATTTTCATAATTCATCGTATAGTATGATTTTGTATGTTATTGCCATAGTTCTAATATTGTCCATAAATTCCTTCCCTGGGTATTAAACCATACAGTAGATAAGATTTGACCTATGCAAAGTATAATAATATTTTTAAGTTACAGATATCTATAAAAATATGAATATAATATAATTTTGGATAACTAAATTTAATTTTTTGCATCTTCATTTACCTACTACTGTATTTTTTTAATTTGATTTGCTATTGTTATAGACACCTAAAATGCTTGTAGCTATTATTGATATTTTCAGTTTTTCACAAGAACAGTGTGTCTCCCCCTCCCAAGGAAAAGAATATATTTAAAATATTCTTGATATTTTGTTTTCTCATTCTGAAATTTATGAACTATATTTTCTTGATATTTATTATTAACCTCTTTACTCTAAATAAATTTTGAATTTTAAATAAATTCTGATTCAAAATCTTTCACACTTAAGTAGATTCATGCAATGCCATCACAAAATTCAACTATTTTTCCATTTATTTTCATTGTTAAAAAAATGTGTATAAACACTAAAAATAGCAGTGATCATTGAACCGAGTATTGTGTTTTGCATTTTACACTGATCCATACACCCATTGTTGTTTTCTTTTATATGTATTGCTGCTTTTTTTTTTGCCCTTTCTGATTTTTGATACTTGTTTTCCATGTATCCTATATATCTATGGTTTGTCTTTTATGTTTTATATTTGTTAATTTTTTGATTGTTGTTTTACAGCTTGAATGCTGTTTCATTTACTTACCTTTTGCTTTCAATTTTGATTGTGAATTTCAATAATTTTTATTTCTTTATCTTTTTATTTTTATCTTGTCTGGTGCAATATGCTTCAGTTGCTGTTGCACCTTAAAACCCCTAATAAGTAAACCTAGACTGAATCTTGTGGGACTTCTTGTTTGACTTTAATAATTCATATAATTGCCAGTCTTAACTTTTTGTTTCCTATTTGATAAATAACTTTTAATCTATATCAGAGTTTGGCCTTCAGTTCTGTTAACTTCTAGTTTTCCTAATAACACGTTATGTGAAACTTAGTCAATTTTTTTTTTATATCTAGGAGTATGACTACTGAATTTTTAAATTTTGATTAGAATTTTTATAAATGGCAGTCATTAAGTCAAGGATGACATTTTCAGTACTCATATTTATCCCCAAAACAAGTTTATTATATAAGTGTAGTTTAATTATATAAGTTATCAAACAGTATAATTTGAAGCTTCTGACAAATAAGTGATCTAAATATTCCATGATATGTCTAAACGTAACCATTTGAGTCTATCATTTGTGAAAAATGTTGTTTCACTTGTATTCATTTTTAAAGTAACTTAGATAAAAATATCTTAGATATTTTAGTATCTAAAGTCACCAGATAGGCCCGAATCTAGATAAAATCGAAGTAGGAGTAGGGGGGAGGGGGGGACAAGAACCTCAATTGAGCCAGAAAAATGTAAAAGGGAGTCCTCAAGAGACTGGATTTCTAATGCTGTATAACATTACTCCCTCTGCTTTACAGGTTTTTACAAATTTCTTGAAAAATGCATGAAATGTAAATGAATTAAATAATTTTTTTGCCTCTATTACCCTTACTAGCATTCTGAAGGGAAACACCAAGTATGGTATAATTTGAACTTATTGTACTTTAGAATATTCAGTGATAAAAAAAGGGTAAATCTGTTTGTTTTACAATACTTTTAGTCATTGGATTGAGATTTTCATAGCTACTTTTATTATTTTGTTAGCATTCATAGGATGCTGAAAAATCTCTGGAGGCATGTATGTGCTCCAAATTTTTAGAACTTTTTAAATTTTAGCATTTTATTCTTTTTGCATCTGTGGGATGTTTTTTTTTTCTTCCTAAAGCTTCATCTTTAATTTTTTTTCTTATTTTTTTTAATGCTTTCTTTTTGTATAATTGTGTCTTTTGTTATAGGTAAGCTTTTGAGTCGCTCCCAAAAAATAGCTTTCAATGTGCTCAATAAGGTTGGACAGAAAGGAGAATGTGGTATAAAACCTGGTGATAGAGTAAGTGTCTTTTGTGATATTAAACTGCATGATATATAAATATGATTCAGTATACTAAAAACAAAATATTAATATTTGAAAAGAAAAAAAAAAGTATGTATTTGCAGAAGTTTGTTTTTTGAGAATGTTGGATGAAGTTTGTATAAAACGTTTTGCAAACATGATAATTATATCTAAGTTCTTTGTTCTTCAGCAAACTCTAGTGAATTTGTTTTAAAGTCTACAGAGAAGGAAAAATTGTAATTTTTTTCTTGGAATGATACTTGACTTGTGAAAACATTTGAAAATATTCATTCAATGTATAAAATGTTTGGTGTTAAATAAAGCTACATTTGAAATGATTTTCCAAAATAAAAATTTCTGCTAGATATTTTATTGCTAAGATAACAAGGAAGGTTTAAATGTATTGTTTGGCATGTTTCACATGATTGATTGCACAGGACAATACTCTTTAGGCTTCTTTAATTAAGGACCAATTTGTTAAACAATTTTACCTTTGCAGAAGTAGTTTTCATTGATAATAGTCATCTTGAAGTGTAAAAGTGCTATTTTCCTTTAGTCATAGTAAGTCTAATAATATTTATTAGAACTTTAGCCAAAGTTTTTGTACACAAACATGTTTGCTGTCAAGTATGCTCCCCAAGAACCTATGGGCTACGATATGAAGACCTTTTATATCATGCCCATGTGTAATTTAGTTTTCCATACTCATCTATCCTGAGCTTCAGCTGTTGCATTTGGCACTTGCACACCAATTCTTACAGGATCCTGTTTGACATTGTCTATCCATCATATTCTATCTAGGTCTCCCCTTTTTTGTGGCCTTTAGGCACACAGCTTATAATTCTATTTGCTAATCTGTAATTCTGCCAAACCAACACAGTTTCTCCCTCAAGATGTTCTTTCATATAACTTAATCATTACATATAATTTATCAACCAATACACAAGATACTTCATAAGCACAAAAAATCAATGCATATGAACATTTCTGCTGTTGCATTGTATGGGCAAAGTATACAAACTTGTTCTTCAGAGGCAAAAATGTAGGTCTTTAATTAGAATGCAATGAATGGCCTCGATGGGAGACTTCCACATGTCTACTAATAGCTAGGTTTTGGCGAGTACTGTACTTTACTTCTATAGTACTGTTCAGCCCCGACAGTGGATATTGGTAAATGTGACATCTCCCGTTAGATGTAGGGCAGTCTTGAATTGTGAGGCATCTAGGTTTTGTCATAAATTATATTACCTGTCTACTAATAGCTGTGCAGGGGATCTCTTTCCCCTCTTCAGCTCTGAGCCTTTGGTTAGGGATCTATCCATTTTGCCCATTGTGTGCATAAAAGTGCCACAGTTTTGTAATTGTGTGTTGCTTTGAATTTTTGAACTGTGATTGATTATTTAGATAGCAATATATAAGGCAGAAATGATAGTGAAAAGAAAACGCTTAGTATTGAAGATAATTAGATGTGGGAGCATTCAGGCAGACACGTGTTACAGCACTTAAAAAAAATTTGCTATTGGTATAATATGGACACACTGTGATGAAATAATTTTTACATGCATGCAATGTGACTAAATCAAAAAATAGATACATATATCTCTCACCATAGTAGGTAGCAGCTCTTTATTGATGGGGCCATATTTGAATGAACATTTTTGGAATTGTATGAGAAGTTTCCAAAATTACATTCATATTCAGTTATAATAAATCGATTTTACCAGTCACATCCAGTCAGGTTCACTGTAACTGGATAGGTCTACCTACTAAAAATTGATTTATTAGAATAAAATACATTATTTTGATATTAATTATTCTGAAAAAATATTTAATATTGTTTTAATAGGAATTCTATAGATTATTTTTCAAAAGTTTTCTAAACAGAAATAATTATTGAACTAAAGTCATTTTAATGGAGTTTTATTGCAATAAAATTTAATTATATATTTTTATATATGGAACAGTGTAATTAATAACTACATAAGCTAATTTTAACTTTAAATTTTTTTAACAGGTAGCTTTGGTATATCCAAATAATGACCCTCTTTCATTTATGTGTGCATTCTATGGCTGTTTTACTGCTGGAGTGGTCCCAGTTCCTATCGAAGTACCTTTAACGAGGCGTGTAAGTAGTAATATATATATATAAGTCATTCATAAATGAAATGCTGTAAAAAGTTGCTAGAAATTTTATTACTGGGGTGATTAATAAATGTTTTTTTTTGTCATCTACTTGAGAAATGATTATTATAATATAAATAATGAACTTTACTCAGCAAAATATAAACCGTCATTTTCAGTTGTTCATAGCCATCTGTTAACAAGTTGTTCCTCTTTGATGCCACACTTGGTTCTTGGAGGTGAAAAATTCTTGACATCCATTTTCGATTACCTGAAATGCTTGAAGCTGCCTATCTCAAAGAAAATGGGCCATGGAGCAAAAGTGGTGGTAGATAGAAGGAGCTAAGTTGGAATAGACACTGGGTGAGGAAACTCAAATGCCAGTTCTTGAAATTTTTCTTTAGTCTGAAGTTTGGTGTGCAGTTTTGGAATTGCATGAGAAATTTCCAAAATTAGATTTATACTCGACTATAATAAATCTATTTTACCAGTCCCATCCAGTAGTGCCTTGTTGGAGTACCTGAAATCCATTTATCACTCCTGGGTACCATTGAAGCATCACAGAATGCATGTGTGCTCCAGTTGTGTTGAGTAGAAGTTGGCATAGATAGCACATCCACTGGGAATCAGTTCAAAGTGCACTACACCCTAAAAATTCCACCAAATGCACAATATTACTTTTATTTCAAATCATCCCTTCTTTGGGACAGGAAGTGTGGGCTGGCCTGGGTCAAGGCACTTCTTTTGGCTGTTTGGATTGTTGAAAAAGATCCATTTTTCAGGATGCAATAATTCATTTCATGAAATGGTGGTCACATGGATTAGCAAGAAGTTTCCTGCAGCCTTTGATGCAATGGTTTGCTTGTTCAGTAGTCAATTCATGTGGAACACTTCTGCAACTCCTGACTACCTTACCAATGTATCGCAGATCTTAAACTATAGTTGCTTCTGAGCAACCAAGTTTGGATGAGAGTCTGTGAGTTTTTGTCAATGAATCAGCTTCAACAACATGGTACAAAATGTTGCAATCTGTTGATATTTGCTGTTCCCAATCTTGGTTTACTTTTGAGGGTCATGTCACCACCTTTGGATTTCTTAGCAAAACTTGAGCAGCACAAGTGGAAACTACCCTTCACCTTCCACTTGGCATATTTCTTGGGCCACTTTGATAAATTTGTAATCCTTTTTTCTGGTAATGACATAAAATTGCATGAATTTCAATACTTAACTCACTTGTGCAATGTTTCTAATGATGGAAACCAAGACTCCAATACTTATAATAATTGCAGTAGTTTTTTTGCACATGCTTTAGACTGATTTTTCTCTACTGATTTGCTAATAAACATTTGAGTGTAGTCTTTGATATTTCCAGATTTCTTTAATATTTTGTGAAAACAAAATGTTTTTAAAGAAAACAGCCTTTATGCTTTTTTTTGCCAGCTGTTTAGTGTTATTTATCAAACATTTATGTGTGGAAGCTGTTTCATTATTATTAAGATATTTTAATTTAGGAAGGATAAGTAGGGATCATATTCAAGAAAAGAGACCCTTTTTTTATATCAAAAGTGATGTGTGACTCTAATAAATGTAGAAAGTGAAATTCAAAACATTGCAAAAATGTTAAAAATAAAGGAATGGTATTACTTCAAAAAGTAGTTTTAAGTGAAAATGTTGGAATAGTTAAATTGTAAAGCATGGGGTCGGCAACAAATGGTCCATGGGCCACATGTGGCTTACTTTGCTTTTTTAAGTGGCCCACAGATTATTTGGGTTTTATAACATAAAGCTATCCCAACAATATCGGAAATAAATAAATTTTTAATTAACAATGTTAAGTAATTTTATTTTACAACAGTCAAATGCTGCTATATTTCAGACATGACATACTGATGATGTTTTTAATTATTGTGGTACAATATGCCACTGCATGAACTCGGTCATGTGATCCAGCACAATAATTGTGCGATATAGCTCAGTACTTCTACTGCATGAACTCGGTCATGTGATGCAACACAATAATTGTGCGATAAGACTCAGTACTTCTACTGCATGAACTCATTGGTCACAATGTGGCACAATTAATTGGGTGATAGGGCCCAGTACTACTGCTGTGGCATAGGACTATATTTGTGAACAAACATTTTTTTGAATGAATTTTGTCACAAGCAAATTTGGATCACAAAAATACTGTTGGCTTTGAGGTTTATTTTACTAAATTGACAAGAAATATTTTTTAATGAAAATCAAGCCTCATTAATATTTTTACATAAAATGTTCGTTTTATTTATGCATATGTAAAGTCCAGACCTGGTCTAGGGGTTAGCGTACCTAACTACTAAACCAGCTGGCATGTCCTTGTGTAAATGTATGAGAAACCAGAACAAGCCTAGTATAGCTTTTAGTTATATCTATACATTGTGTAGGGGGAGTACTTCACTTTTTAAAAAAAAATAAGGGTTTTTGTTGGTTTTTTTTTCATTTATGCAAATATTATTTTATTTACAATATAAATAATCGTAAAGATATACATATAAATATTATTTCAATAATAAATTAACATATAAAAAACAAGTGTTTATTTTGAACCTGCTCTTACTACCTCAAAGGTGGCCCACTTACAAATTTTGTAGTTGTAACGTGGCATTTTAACAAAATGTTTCCGACCCCTGTTGTTAAGAAATCAATCAGAACTGTGTATTGATGCTAAACAAATGTATGCATGTTATGTAATGGCAGCAGAATGATCATTGGTTATTCCACTCCTTTGCATTTTGCCTGAAGGTATCAAAAATGATTACTCGTATAAATGCTTCTGACATGTAAGAGAAGATTATGCTCTCAGTGTAATGCTCCAAAGAAATGAAATACTTTTAAAGTTTGGACACTTTGTCTGATTCAATTATTTTTATGCTCCGGATAGCTGAGTCGGGTGCCAGGCAATAATTGACAAATTGCCAAAAATAAAGTTTAATTAGGATTTGAAATATCAGCGAGCGTTAATGAGTAATAATTCAAAAATATTAAATGATTTTCAAAATTTTATGTTAATGCTAATCAAAACAAACTAAAGTTGCTCAAGAGAAAAAAATTAGTAAAGATTCAAAAGGTTTAAATAACAACAATTTATTTCCAAAAAGCACTCACCAAAACTTCAATAAAGAAGATACTACATCATTTCTTACTACAAACATCTTCAACAAACTCCAAACTAAAACTGATCTCTAAACTATGCTGTGCTCTACTACTCTCTCTACTCTACTATCTTCTGGGCTACTGTGACGTGTCACCAGGTTATAACAAGACTTACAAAGTCCACACGTGTCATGTTGCACGCTGGGAAAGACATTTGCATAAATTGACGAGCGGCGCAAGCTATGACGCAAGAGTGGGCGTGTCCTTGTGCACGCGCTTTAGCGAGTGACAATCGAAAGTTTGGAGTTGCGCATGCGCAACTCCTAATTCTTAGAAACAAGCGCTGTGATGCCAAAAATGAAATAAAAATCCCCAAAATGATAAATATAATGTAAATTAAACAAAACTGGTTAAGGTAAAGTAAAAGTGAATGAGGAGGCATCACATTAGGTATATACACATTATATGTATGCATTATATTACACTGAGAAACCACATGTAGTATAGCTTTTTTTAGGTATATCAGGTGATCTTCAAAATACTATAATAAAAGTAATTTCGAAAGTGATAGTAAGTGTTACAGAAAAATAAAAGCTGTATTTGTAGCTGTGACATTGGATGAAACTGCAGATGTAACTATCCTTTGTTATGTGATTGGAGATGTCAAAGAAAGGTATTTAGGATTTTGTCTTAGTAGTATGCAGCAGAAATTTTTACACAGTGTTATCAGTGTTTTAGAAAAACTAGTATAGGAGAAAACTACTTGCACAAATTTATTACACCATTATATGCCTAAGATACAGTCTTTCAAAACTAAAATATTCTAAAGGGCAAGTATAAATAGCATTTACATTGTTTGGACCACACCTGACTTTCTTTAGTTGTTAAAGAGCACCAAGCATGATATAATGGGTAATCAGTAGATTTTTGAAAGGAAATTGTAGCATGCCCTTTACATGCTTTAGAACTTCATAGTAAGTTTTGCCACAATTTTCATGTTCATCTAATTGAAATTAGTGAAAGGAGTAATGTTTGAAATACCATTGGAAAAGAAGAATATTCTTCAGAGGTACTTTGTTTATTTGACACCATAATTATACAATTCTTTACCATTGGATATGAGAAATGAAAACAATTTGACTATCTTCAGAAAGAACACATATATTAACTGTATTAACTGTTATGAATTCTACATTACAGTCAATCGTTTAAATTTTTTATTTAATTCATGAATATCCTTTCTTTTATTATTGATGTATTAAGTTATAATAAGAATTGATTATTATTCCCATTATTGGTTGCCTAGAGTTTTAATATGTTGTTGATAATTAAAATGGAACCTGGACGTGCAGTTTAGCCCTTTGGTTTGGGCATGTAATAACTAAAGTTATGTGTGTGGTTTTTATTTTTCTTGCTCTATTTTTGTTGGTTTTGTGTATTTGTGTTTCCACCATTGTTATTGTTACATGTATGAAAATTTGTGATATATATATGTATGGATTATGAGTGGAAATAAATGCTACTACTACTACTAGTTTTTATTAATTTAAACTTTAAGATCTTGGAAAACCATTTCACACGAAATATAGTAATTGTTCTAAACTACTATTTTATGTATACAGTTATTATTGAAAATAATGCCTATTTTATTATCTCTTTTTTTTTCTGTTGCAGGATGCTGGATCACAACAAATTGGCTTCTTGTTAGGGAGTTGTGGAGTGAGCTATGCCCTTACATCAGAAGCTTGTTATAAAGGTCTTCCTAAAACAGCAACAGGAGATATTCATACATTTAGAGGTGAGAGCTCTGAATTTTGATATAATGTACTAGGATGATTCATAAGTGTGTGTGTTTTTCACCGTGAAAAATGTATACAGTGACACATTACCATGTTTTATTTGCAGACCTCTGAAAGCAGTTCTAAGGGAAAGCATAAAGTCCACTGCATCGGTCAATAATGATTACATGTATTAGAGTCTTGGTTTCTATTTCATTGTGCAGTAAGTGAGTTAAGTATTGAAATTCACGGAATTTTATATTATTATTGGAGAAAAAAGACTACAAAGCAACTGAAATGGCCCAATATGCAAAGTGAAAGGTGAGGGAGAAGGTCTCCATTTGTGCTGCTCAAGTTTGGCTCAAGAAGTTCAAAGGTTGTGATGCAAGCTTTGAAAGTAAACCGCGATCAGGACATCCAATATTGGCAGATTGCAACATTCTGTGCCATGCTGTTGAAGCTGATCCATCAACGAGCACTCCTAAGCTCTCATCTGAACTTTGTTGCTCATAAGCAACTGTAGTGTGGCATCTGCAATACATAGGCAAGGTAGCCAGGAATTGCTGGTTTTCCACATGAACTATAAAAGTTTTCATGAACTGAAAAAGCAAACATTTGTATCAAAGTGTGTAGGAAACTCCTCACTAATTTATGTGACCACTGGTTTCATTTTGCAAATTGTTGCATTCAATGAAAAATGGATCTATTTCAGAAATTCAAACTCTCAAAAGCAGTGGCTTGATCAAGGCCAGCCTGCACTTCATGTCCCAAAGAGGGAATTAATTGAAATGAAGACAATGCCGTGCATTTGGAGGAATTTTGAGAGTGTAGTACACTTTGAACTGGTTCCCAGTGGATGTGTCATCTATGCCGACCTCTACTCAGCACAACTGGAATGTATGCATTCTGTGATTCTTCAATAGTACTCAGGATTGGTAAACAAACATGAAGTACTCTAACAAGTCAATACAAAACCATATGCCACACTTCAGACTCAAGAAAAACTTCAAGAACTGGCATTTCAGCTTCCTCACCCAGCATCTAGTCAGGACCTAACCCCTTCCGATTACCACCTCTTTCACTCCATGGCTCATTTTCTTCAAGGTAGTTGGTTTCAAACATTTGCGAAAGTTGAGAACAGATATCAGATGTATTCCATTTCCTAGAATGGTATTGAAGAGGAATTGAACGACTTGCAAACAGAATTCTATTAACTGATTGAAAATGATGGTTTATATTTTGCTGAGTAAGATTTGTTATTTATATTGTAATAAGCATTTCTCATGTAGGCAATAAAATGCACAGACTTTTGAATCACACTAGGCATTAAAACTTTTCCATTATTTTTGACAAGTAATTAGTGTGCTTCACTGTAGGGAAAATGGACCTGGATTTCAATCATAAATGTAGCTTAAGTTTTCTTTTCATTTTTTCTGAAATCTCAATTTCCTCACAAATAATTATGGTATCAAGTTCCTTTCAGACCTCGGTGGCAAATAACTGTATGAGGAGTAATTTTTTTGCCTAAATTATGTAAGCATTTGAAATTAATTGTATTTATAGGATAAAATTAGAGTGAAATTGTTTTATACTTTGTGTATTTGATATGCATATGCTAAAAAAAGTTAAAATCATCAATTGTGAGTAATAAATCTAAAATTATGGGATTACTAAATTGATGTAATCACTGCAGAGTGAGTACAATCTATGTTCACTGCATTTTTGTGAACAATATAACCTTAATCATAAGATGTTATTTTATACACATTTGGCCATTTAAAACCTTATATAAAAAAGCTGCTGTGTTTAGTACTGAGGAACAGTTTCAACTTTGCTGCACTTTATTTCCTGCATATAAATGCATTTTATACTGATTTTTCAAGGCCGAAGTTTGGCAAGCAATCATAATGAAAGACTTGGTAATGCTGACTGTCTTTTAGAAAAGCAGTTGATCAACTGATGTGCCCCATGAATTCAGAATGAAATTTTTATTGGTTTATCATTTTTTAATCTGAATTTTCTTTTGAACTGTGAAAAGGATATTAAAAATGGGCAGAAACTAACAAATTGGCTATTAAATCTTGCATTCATTGATGCTTATATTTCCGTATTGCTCGCACAAGTATTAACTGTTATTTACAGCCATAATTGTAATTTTTTTCTTTTTTTTCCAGAATGATAAAGCCTGTGATTTCACTTAATTTTTTAGTAAATCAATGTATAATAAATACATATTATTAATGTTAGTTGCAGAATAAATATTTGCATATCTAATTAATTACTGTTAATTTTCATTTATAGGTTGGCCAAGGTTAAATTGGGTTGTAACTGAGCACCTTAGTAAACCACCAAAAGATTGGATGCCTCCATCAAGGCTAACTGAAGAGACTCCAGCCTATATCGAGGTATGTTTATATATATATTAATTATGCAGAATATATTGGAAGCCAAAAACTTTGTAGGATCTCTAGTTATATTTTTAGAATTATGAAAGACTTTGTTTTAGAATTCCTTCCTTTTTTCATATCAAGATCGTCAAAGAGATGGCTAATTTTTACAACCTTCTCTATTATTTTTGCTTGGTATCTAACATTGTTACTACATGAAGTAGGTAGCAGTTGCTATAAGATAAATGAAAATATGTTTAGGGGTTTTATGTAAAATGCAAAAGTATTTAAAGCAAAATTCCATTTACTTTTAAACTTAATACGCTGGATTAGTGTAACAAGGAACTCTGTCTTGTTGATGAATTATTTGCCCTTTTATCAGAGAATGCAAAGGTAGAACTATATCCTGAAGTAACTAACAAATAGAAATAGACTATGTTACTTATCAAAACAAATAGCATATAATTATGAGCAGTAAAATAACAGAAATTTAAAGAAAATAATGACAAGTGAAATTTTTGGAAAGCATTTTTGTAATAGGAGTAATTTTTTCTTCATTTTTAAAATTAGTGAGAGCTTTTAAATTGATTTTTACCACTTTTGAAGCTATTTCATTATTTTAGTATAAAAAAATGCATGATTTCATAATACAGTGCTCAGATAGAAAATGGAGAATCTCTTGTTATGCCATTGGGAAGCCAAATTAGGAAGACAGTATCTTGAAGAATAAATTATTTATGGGAATTAAGACTGAAGGTAAATTAAAGATCTAAATCAAATCTATCGAAATTTTGAATTTCAGCAGTTTAATTCAGTATTTACCATTTAGCCCATTATGTGAAAATAAGTGCCACTCAGAGGTAAAAAACAATCCATTGTTATAAAAGGCTTATTCTTCAAGATATTAAGTTTCTAATTTGGTTTCCTACTGGCATAATGTGGAAATATTTTTTTTTCTTTACACACTTCTGTTATTATTTAAATTGTTCTCATTTTTATTGTACAACACTCTTATTAAACATGTAGAAAATGTAATACATCTGTAAAAAGTTGTCACAGAGAAAATATGTGTTTGCATAAAAATTGTAACCTAAATCTGCTGATAAATATTATTCTAAAAATTGCAAAACAGTTTTTAAAACAAAAATTTGAATTAGGAGGAAAGTGACTAGAACTGTGTTTTGCAGCTAAGTGGGTGCTTGTAAGTGAGGAATAAAGTATTATTGGTCATTTATTGATATTTTATTTTTTTTTTTTTCTTAAGTTATTATGATACAGAAATTAACAGATAAGTATTTATTTTTAAGCTCTCTTAAGTTGTCTTTCTTAAAATGAAATTATTAGATTGAATTAAAAATGGCTGTTATGGAAGTTTTTTTTTTCAGGAAAAAGTGATATAATACTATTTAGAGATATAATACTTTCCAGATCCCACCATCCTCACACACCTACTATGGCATATAAACTGACAAGCTCCTGTCAGACCTCTGTGGCAAGCAGCTGCTTGAGAGGATATTTATTTTTTTAATAATTAAGCAAGTGTGAAAAGAAATATTATTTTCACATTTGCCTAGTATTAAAACTAAATGTCTGTTATGACTGTTATAAAAGAGAGTGCCATTGAATAATATATCTGCATATGGAATGTTAAAGGTTAATTCACTCAGTAAGATTAAATTTTTGCATCTTACATATGTGCAGAAGGCAAAAATCTGTGTGTATGTTATTTTGTGAAAATGAATATTTTTCCAAGTTTCGATTTTAAGTTTTAGTTATTGACTTATTTAAAAGATAGACGAATCTTCCAGCCAATTGATATTTTTCAGTTATTGGCTAATCTGTATTGAAATGTCACAATTTTAGTGAAACATTTGTGGTTTTCATGATCACTTTTTGATAATATGCTAAGACCTAGATATTTTGGATATGCTATTCAAAGGAAGATCATTTATAAGCGTTTGTTGATTGTTCAGTTTAATTCATGAATTTTATAGAAGGTATTAATTTTATGATTTTCATTTTTGATTATTAGTTGTTTTTCATGACTGTGTAAAATTCATAGCAAAGCCAGGTGATCTGTATAAATTGCTTAGTAAAGCTAAGTATTCTACCTTCCATAAAAGATTGAAAAACACTGAAGTAGTTTATGCTTGAAATCATCATTGTTGAAACTACTATGTTCAATCTATTTAAATCTATATTCAATAAAATCTATTTAAATTTAAAAATATTTAAATATATTTCAATCTATTTAAATCTAAATTCAGTATATCAATTTAATCTATATTTAAATATATTTCAATGTATTTAAATCTAAATTCAACAAAGGTATAGTGAATCAAACCCATCTGTTCCTGACACTTATATACAATAAGCAAAATATAAGACTCACTTGCCATATATTTTATAATTATCAGCATTTTTAAGAGTGGTAGACATTGATCAATTTCACTCTGTTTTTTAAACACTATGCTCCACATTGAAGAACCAGTTTTTACAGCTTTCATATAAAGTTGAGAATTGATAAGTTTATTTAAGCATATAAAGTTTTGGAACAGTTTCTCTAAGAAAATATAAACAACTTGTTTATTTTTTAGTATACTGTAGATAAGGATGGTGCAATGAAGGGTGTAGCAATAACTAGGATAGCAACAGCAAATCATTGTAGAGCCTTAACTGCTGCATGCAATTATACTGAAGGTAAGAGAATAATTTTTCTTTAAATAGATTTTTTAATTTATCTAGCTTATTGTAAAAAACAGTTATTGCCAAAATGCATACCCAAATGTCTTTTCTCTGTTTCGAACATTCACACAGCTGCCATATTATGTTATTTTTTGTATGTCTCTTTGTTCTTTTTTTCACTGCAGATTTAATTATATCTTATTAAATTTTAGTGTGGTAAAGCTAATAAATAAAATTTACTGAAGTTTAAATAAATTTATCACATTAATACTGTAGGGTAAGTTTGTTAGAATTGGTGAAGATTCAATTTGTATTATCTGCATAGGCACTTCTATTTACCATCTAGTAAAATGCCATATTGATGATGTGTAGTGTAGTAGACTTGCTGCTGATTGTGGCTGAATTCACCATAAACTCATGTGTTGTAAGTAACATCAGCAACTCAGAAGACAAACACTGATGATTGGTCACAAGTCCATTTTTCAACAGCTGAAATCTCCAACAGTTGTCTATTTGGCACATGAGCCTAATTGTAGACATTCAAATAACAATCATGTTACTATTGACAATGACTATCAACAAGGACTTGCAGTAAAACTTCACTATCCAACTACTGATATTACCATTAGAAGTATAATGGACTGATACACCAATCACAACATGGGTATGTATGATATAATGTGTGACAAACTGCATTTACACCTGTTTGTATGCCCGATTAAGTGCTGCTAATGTTATCCCACAGTGTTAATGTGATAAATTTATATAACCATTGTCTTTGTTTGATCTATTAATTAAATTTATTGAAGTTTAACAATGAGTAGTAGATATTTAATTTATTTTGCTCAGAGGTAAAAAAAAATGCTAAAACCTTCAACTGCTAAAATGAATAAACTAAATTTCAGATTGATTAGGCTTCTTCTGTTTGTTTCTTGTTTATTTCTTTTTTTTTCACATTCAGTTAGTTGCCAATGATATGAGCTAGTGAATGCACATCTACAGAAGTACATGCTTGTTTGTTAGAGGGCATGTAAGAGACTGATAACAGTATTATTTAAAATACTATGTTTTTGCTTCTCTTTCTAGTCCTTGTCTCAGTTGGGTTATTTTACCTCCACACAGGACTTTTTTTGTACACAATGTGCTAAATGGCCAGGTCACAAGGACCCCCAAGAGCTCAGAGAAGGTTGGGGAAGAGGTCCCACTAGATAGCTGTTAGGAGACTGATGGCAATCTCCCTTCAAGGCTATCCAGCATGTTTTTAATGTACACAGGGTATGGCTTTCCTGCACATGGGACTATGGCTTAACATCCTATCCAATAAACAGTGGCCTTTTCAAGCCCATTGGTGTTCCTTTTTGACTGAGCAGGGTAGGGATTAGTTTAGTTAAATCTAAACAGTGAAACTATATAATAGCTTAGTTAATATTTCTAGCAATAAAATGACAGTTTTACAAATATTCAGCAGATATATGTTGACTGATTTATGTTTTAAACAGATGATTAAGGGTCATCTGTAATTGAAGCACCACCTTGAGGGGAAAGTAAGGGTTAGTCATTGTGTTATATTGGAAAGAGTAGGTTCAGAGTTAGTGTTATGCAGTACTTTGTTTTCTTCCATAATTTTTTCCAGTTTTCTGATGACAAAAATATGTTAATTTAATATATTGTCACTTATAATTAACTATTAATATAACACCTCTCTTGTGTTGATTATTGTATGAAAAGTGAAGACCCTAACAAAAAGAAAAGTGTTAAAACCATGTATTTCAAGATGCTACATACGGGGGGTGGGGTGGAGTTTGACTAAAGCAGTGCTATGTAATTTATGGCTGACATGTTAATGCATAGAATATTGGAATCTGTTAATATTTATTGTGAAGCAGCATGTGTGTAAGTAATACAGACATGGTTCACACATCTTCACTATAGAGATTTATATTTCTAGTTTTTAAACACTCCTTGTTTACTTTTCAATGCATTTATATGCAAATTGTGAGAGCCACCATTATGGCAATTTAATTGAAAACACCACAAAGAATTAAATCTGAAGTATTATATGTATACTGCAGACTTATTCTTTGTGGATGACAAAGTGGTCCAACAGGTGTGAGTTCATATACACAATATATCCACTCCAGCTAATACAGGGTGTGTTAACTGAATCTTCCATTTGCTAAGTTTATTTGAGTTTTAAATTTACCATTTATCATTGCAACATTTTCTATATAAGAACTTATGCCACTCAAAAATCTTTGATGTACCAACTAAGGCTCCTTATGTCAAAAACCAGCTTTCTGTAGATTTTTATAAGGTTTGAAATATTTATAAATCGTTTCTTTTCTTCACAGTGAATGGTATTCAGATTTGTAGTATTATATTTTTGCCCCAAAACTGTAGACCATGGCTTTCAACAAATCTTCATCATTACATTATCATTGCAGCAATCTGTATTTCTGACAATGCTTTTGTTTTCCTGTTATTGAATGGTCTTCTTGATGAAAACTTTTGTGGCATTTCATCTAAATATTTTTTTTAACCTAGTGACCATAATGATAATTTTCTCTCGTCTAGAAATTGTCCTAAATTAATATGATTACTCCTATATGTTTGGCTATCAAAATAACATGTTTAAATATGCCTTTTGCTTTTGATCGATGTGTAAGGCGACATGGGGCTGTCAGTTTATCGGAATTCTTTAGAACTTCTACTATGGTGTATAAACTGACTAGTTCATGTCATACTTCTGTAGTAAGCAGTTGCTTAAGGGGGAATTTATTATATTTTTTATTGTTAGCAAAGAATTTATGAGCAGTTTAAAGCTCAGTTGTTGAGAGAACATGGCATGTTATTAGGAAGCAGTAATCCTCCAAAATATGTTAATCTTCTTCTCTTTGGACCTTTTGACTATTACAAATTAAACTATACTTCTGGATAGCATCAGGTGCCAGGCAATATTAACTTGCCAAATGAAGTTAAAATAGGGGTTTGGTAGTATATTATTGTGTTACTTAGTCAAAAAGAATTTAATTCAAAAAGATTGTCAAATTATTAAAGTTAAATCTAATCAAAATCAATTATTGTTGCTCAAAAGAAAAAATGGAAAAATCAAGATTATTCATAAAACAAAGTTTATTTCCAAAAAATCAAATTCACCAAATAAACATGAATACAATATTCTGAGCAACTAAAAGCTCACATCAAAGCATCTCAACTACTCCATCTCTATCAACAAGAAAAACCAACATTCTGACTTCTCCAAAAACTTATCTCTACTAACTCGGTGATCTAACGTCACTTACAATACATGCGGTGTGCAACTGATGTGTCTGTTGCACGCTGGGAAAAAACATTTGCATAATCTTATGATTGTGCTGGCTGTGATGCAATAGGGGCGTGTCCTTAACATGTGCATGAATGGCTGTCAGTCAAAAGTCGGAGTTGCACATGCACAACTCCTTTAGTGGTCTGGATGAGAAAAATGATGGTGCTAACTGAAAATTAAAAACCCCAAAATAATTATGGTGTAAATAAAGTAAAATGGTTAAGGAGAAGCAAAAGTAAATGGGTGGATCATCACAAAGTCATGGATTTGAAACCCACATTCATAATTTAATGGTGCCAAATGGTGTTATGAAACATCTTTTCACCTAATTTTGTTCCTTTATTTTCACAATGCATATTGTAATGATGCCATAAGGCACCACTTACAGATTGAAATAAAAAAAATAAAATGATTGAAATAAAAAAAAGCAAAATGATTGAAATAAAAAATCAAAATGATTGAAATAAAAAAACAAAATGATTGGAATAAAAAAATAAAATGATTGAAATAAAAAATAAAATGATTGAAATAAAAAAAATAAAATGATTGAAATAAATTTAAATATTGAAAATATATTTTTCAGACCCATAGCAATGAATGCAAAAGAGAAAAAAAACTTTAGAAAACCCAGATTAATAAAGGTGAATACAGTGTATTATTTATGGCAGAGGTTCCCAAAGTATGGTACGTGAGCCACTGTTCAGTGGTACATGGTCAGTTGATAGAAAATATAACATGTAATGTACAAAAATAAGATAATGCAACAGGAAGTCAAAGTTCAAGTTATGTATTTATTTTTAATATCATTTATATGATGTCTATGAATGTCTGACGAAACATCACCACAACACAAGCAAAGAACACACAATGAAGATAAAAGGCAACTCGAATGACTAACTCAAAAAAACTGACAATATTCTCTTAATGCAGATATTATAATTCAGGGAAAATCGACAGTGAAGGTGTTCTGCTACAAAAATCACTGAATACAGAATACCGAAACAATGGTTCAACATCCTATCAATGAGAGGAATGTCAGAAATCACAGAATAGTAGAATGTTGACTTATTGATAGCAAAGGTTCTTGGTTCGAGTCCAGCATAAGATATGGATGTTATATCATGCATTTTTTTTAACCAGCACTTCATAATCGTTTCACGTTTCATCTATTATTTCATATTGATATTGTCATTTCAGCCCAGATAACCAGATAAATAAGGCAAGGAAACAGCATTGCACTGATCATGCAACCACCGTCTCTATACCCATATACCATCAAGATGTCAAATGACCATGGTAAAAACCGATGGGCTTGGAAAGACCACCGTCCATCGGATGGGATGTTAAGCAGTGGCCCTGTGTGCGGGAGAGCCATACCCTGTGCACATTAAAGAACATGCTGGATGGCCTTGACGGGAGACTACCATCTGTCTCCCAACAGCCATTCCAGTAAGTCCTCTCCCCAACCTTCTCTGAGCCTTCAGGGTTCATGTGACCTGGCCATTTAGCCCATGGTGTGCAAAAAAGTGCCGCTCAGAGGTAAAACAACTCAACCATGGTAAAAAATTAGCACCCTCAGGTTGAAATCCATTAGTGGTACATGAACTTAGCTCAGTAGAGTGGTATGTGGTTGAAAAGGTTTGTGAACCCCTGATTTATGGTATAAATGCAGTGTCTAGACAAAAATATTGGTGAATTGAAACATTCATAGAAAGTGCATATCTCACCAACTCTATATTTCATAACTGGATAGTTTGTATAGTACACATCACTCATAGTATAAAAGTATCTGTGCAGAAGCAACCCTCTTTGTACTGTGAACAACATGGATGAAGCAAGTAATGTTAAGAGACTTCAGAGGGACATCATCTATGGAGCTTGCACATTTTGGCATCTCTAAAAGTAGCAGTGATTTTGATAGGTGTATCAATGAAAGCAGTATCTGAGGTATTCGTTGCATGAAAATGTTGGAACACCTGCAACAACAAAAATAATATTGCAACCAAAAGTCACTGTTAATTGACAGGGATAGTTAATGTCTTGAGTGAATTGACTCTGCAAGTAGGTGAAGTACAGCAAAGGTTATCACCAAAGATTTTCAACAGAGATTTCGAAATGTTCACTTCAACAAGAACAGTGTATTGAATGCTGCATAATCAGGATATTCACAGCTGTCTTTCTGCTGGAAATTCCTTATCTCTTACAATAATGAAATGCCACCTCTGTAGTGTTACCATAGATTTTATACTTCTGACCAATGATAAGTCAAATGAATTTACAAATCAAAATACGTTCTAATATACAATGATCATGGTTCCAGAGTGTGGAGATGATCATATGAATTTTTTGATCCAACATTTATTACAAATCAAGTTGATGGTGGATCAGTCATGATTTGGAGTGTATCTTGTTAGGAAGGACAGTAAGTTGCAGTTCCTCTAGACAGTCATGTATCTTCACAAATGTACCCATGACTAGCTGACCATGTACTGCTTATAATGGAAATAATCTATCCTACAGAAAAATATAGTCTTCCAGGATAGCATTGTCATTATCCATCAAGCCACAAAGATTCAAGAATTGTTCAGGCCTTTACCTAGATCTTATTGAACTCATGAGATATTTTGGAGGGACATAGCAACTTCCTAATTGAATCTCTTGCTTGTATTATATAAATAAATAATAAATACCCCATCAAGCAGCTGCTTGCCACAGAGGTCTGACAGGAACCTGTCAGTTTATATGCCACAGTAGAAAATCTGAGAGGATGGCAGGACCTCAGCAGAAAAACGACACATACATATACTGTTAAAGAAAGAGGTCCAGAATCCATCTGGATGAATTCCAATCTACAAAACAAGCCATGGCCTCCTAATAAAATATTAGGTCCTCTGACCGTTGAGCAAGACATCTATTTAATAATATGAATTATTCAATCTGAAATACATGACTCAAATATATATTTCACTTGAAGGCAGTGAGTGATGAAGATAGTTTGTATCCACCTTTTTTAGACACTTTTTTAGACACCTTAGACAATTTTTCCTCTAGATTTGATATTGATGTTAAGAATGGCTCAGACCTTTTAATGAGTAAACAAGAAATTTCTTAAATTATTAATTAAGTGATACAGATATTTGAGTTGTACTGCAGGTAGAATAGTTCATATCATTGAATAGAAGAGATCTTGATCAGTGTCAGGTAGCTCAGTAGTTAGAGCACCTGACATGTATCAGGTGGTCATGGGTTTGTATCCCACCTGGCTCAAGACAGTTTTTCTTTTAGAATTGATACTGATGTTAAAGAGTAATGTCATACTTTGTACTAAAATAAATTTGTCTTTGTAAATTCTTGAAGTATAATTTTCACATGTTGAATTAGGGTTGATGTATTTTAAAAATCTGTAATGTGAGGTAATCAAACCTTGTTTTTTATATAACCATTTCAATGATTGCCTGATAATTTGATATTCCATTTTTAGGAGAAGTAATGGTTTGTGTCCTAGATTTCAAACGTGATGTTGGCCTCTGGCACAGCATTCTTACTGTAAGTTTTTATGATCATAATTGTTGTTTACTGCAATTTTTATTTCATATTTTAGTATATGTTTTCATAATTTTTTGTGTTTATTTACTTAATATAAAATATCAGTATTATATTGTAGGAAATAAAATTTAAAATATAAACAGTAGTTTTTACATTTAATCCAGGAACTGTAATTTTATTTGTTTTGTTTGTCAAATAGCTCATGAAAAAAAGAGTATAATTACTTTTTATCAACAGCTTGAAATATCAAGAAAACCTGTAGCATGTTTAAAATCAAAAAATTTCATATTAATATATTTCCTGACATTTAAAAGTTAATTTTTTTATCTGTATTTTGAATGTAATTAAAGCCTTCAAACTTTATTTTTTAATGCAATATTATTAGAAAAGTTAATGTAAACATGATACAGGATACTAAGGATACCTGATTGATAATGGCGAAATCTATGTCTTAACTATAGTCAATTGCATATTAGTATGCATGCCCATGCCTATTTTGATGATTACTTAGATATCAAAAATAAAAAAGCAAAAAGTTTGCTTCATAGTAGCTATGACTATTGTTTAAAAAATCATGGACAGATAAATTCCACTTTAAGATTATATACATAGTACTTCAGATATAAAAAACACTCTGTTTTTTATGTCAAATAGTATGAGAAAATATACTGTTATGCAGAAGAAACATGTATGTCTTTAGGAAAACCTATAACGTTTTGCTTAAATCTCTGCATTTAGTATATCTCACAGTTGTTCAGAATTCACATTATTGTATTATCCATGAAGTAGGTTATAAATATGCCATTTTGAAGGAGTATCAGGGAAGGAAGAATTCCTGATTTGGAGAAAATAATATGAATATATTTTATTCTCTTGTTTTATTTATGTACATTTTTATTATTATATGAAAATTTAACTAAGGTGATCACTTGTTGTATTTAGCAAAAGCAGCTGTTTTGCTTAGGCAGGCATTTCTAAGCAATGAATTGACAATAGTGACAATAATGAATTTTTATATGCCAGGTGACAAGGAAAGTCCATATCAAAGGTAATATCTTTCGAGATTTAATGTTACATGTTAAATGGATGGTGGATGTAAGGAACTGGTAAGACCAGTTTTACTGGCCGAATTGCAGCATTTCTGATGGTGTGCAGAAAAAAGTGAAGTAGAAACACCATAAATAAGACACTAATAACAAAGTTGTAGAGCATCATCATTTATTTCAGAAACAATACTCAACAGCTGAGATTAGGAAGAATTCAGGTTTCACACATTGTCAAAGAACAGGCAAATAGTTAACAGAACATATTCAAAAATTTCCATGTTAGCTATAGTGAATGCCTGGATATGTGTAAGGATGTTTTGTTTCCTCACATGTCTATTAGCATAGTCACATCATCAGTTGTTGCAATTATGTGCTGTTCCAAGTTTTTCAGTCAGTAGGGATTTTACATAAACTTTAAATTTTGGGTATTCCTAGAGAAAAAAAAATATTGGCAAATCAGTAATTTTTGTCAGGTGAGTTAGGTGACCATGCCAGTGGGCTACCATCTCTGATTTACGGTTACTCCAAGGCTGGGTTTTTCTGCTTGATATACATGTGGGTCATGTTAACCATTGATGCCACTGTGTGAGAAAAACCCTTGTTCATGTCCAGACATTATTCATAGTTATTGGGATACATTTTGAGTATGTCTCATTAACCACATGCTTTTATTTGCCATTTTGGGCAATCATTTTCCCATTACTTGGCTGTGAGTATTATTTATGACCAAACTGATGGTGCTCTTCAATTTTGTATTTTGACCTTTTTTTTTTCACTGTTTTGTTTACCTATGTTGTTCAGATGTACAATATTTTCTACATGTCATCAAGAATTGTAGTATCCAGCTGAACTGACTGCTTTGGTTTCCAATGTCCACACTTCATTAATATTTAAGTTATATATATAACTTAACCATTCCCAAGATGATCCATTGATAGGGATAATACACTGGCAGAAATTGAAAAAAGAACACCATTAACAATTGAAGCATAATCTATGAGATTTATTTAGCAGAAACAACTTGTTGAGAAAGGACAGTGATCACACGCATGAAATGATTCAATGCTTATTGTATCTTTTAATGAGTATTACATTTTACAGAAGGCACATTTTAATAAGGTGTTGACCTCCTCGAGCAACAATACAAGCTTCCAATCTGGCATGCAATCAGTCGTACAAATGCTGGATATCACCATGCTCTTTCAACCTGGATGCGTAATTCAGTGATGGTCGTTGCCTACCGCAGTCCGCGGAAGAGTCTTTGTCCGATCCAGTCTCAGATATACTCGATTGGAGACAAGTCCAGAGAGTGTGCTGGCCAAGGGAGTTTGTGCACTGTCTGAAGAGCATTTTGAGTTGCCCAGGCAGAGTGTGGGTGGGCGTTATCCTGCTGAAATATCACATTTGGGATTACACTCAAATATGGCAGGACGACCGGCTGTACGATGTCACTGACGTACTTATTGTTATTCAGTGTACCCTGTACAAACACGAGACACATGCAAGAGTGATAGCTATTTGCTCCCCACACCATGATGCTCAGCGTGGGCCCATGTGTTGCGGGCGGATGCACAATGTAAGAAGCCACTCACCTTGTCACCTTAAGATGCATAAACGACCATCAGACGCTCCTAAGCAGAATTGGCTTTCATCACTGAAGACCACAGACTGCCATTCTTCCTTCCAATGAACTTGTTCTTGACACCACTGCAAACATGCTCAACAGTGATGAGGTGACAGTGGTAACTGTGCCAGCAGCATGTGCTGTAGTCCTTCTTCCAAAAGATAATTGCATATTGTCCTTGTAGACACCCTTGGTATGACAGAGGATTGAATTTGTGACGCCATAGCTGTCCACTATGCCACCACCACCCTCCTATCCACCATGATACGCTGATCCTCTTGTGCATTTGTAACTCTGTGTTGCCTGGAATCACTCCTACGAGTGTGCGAATGCTCTTTTGACTATTGACACCACCATCAGTACCACTGCCGATACCCCTCGTCCAACGTGGTGTGCAATTTGACGAAAAAACCAACCTGCTTCCTGAAGACCCACTATACGACCTCCCTCAAACTCTGCTAACTGAACAAATGTTGCATGCCTGCGTCGTCCAGGCATGGTAGCTTCTTTAAAGAGCACTGAACAACACGACACAAGGTGAATAACTTCTTTCTTTATGCTCTAGTCCTTAAATACACACTGCGTACATTTGCATGGTGTTGTCCTCAGTGACATCATTATTTCACCCAATGACTTGCAATCTTGGATCACAGTTTCTGCTGCCCTTAACTATTAACATATTTTAATATGACGTTCCTACAGGAATTCCTTCTGGGTGTTCTTTTTTCAATTTCTGCCAGTGTTATCCTGCATTTTGTTAAATCTTATTTTTTATTTCTTGGGGGGGAGAGGAGCTAAAAAATCACTGAATTATATAATAAGTAAGTGAAGGCTATATTTTTGTACATAAGCTAATAAACTTTAGCTAAATTAAATAAAAAAGTTTCTAAATTAAAATTTAAAAATATCATGAAATTCTTATAACAGCATAACCCCTACCCCTTTCCCTCCTCTTCCAACTTTTGTTTTTACATATGTACCAAAAAATAAAAAATGAAAAAGATATTTTAAAAATTTCTTATAGTAAGTAATGTTAAACCAGAGCTTTAGAGTAAATTTCTTTTATGTTAATCAGTAATTGTGACATTTCATAGTATCCTATTAGAAACACTGCATTTCATCAGTTTTTAATAATGTCACAGAGTGATATAATTTTTCCTTTTATCTTTTTTAATCTTTGTATTTAATTTATTTATAAATAATTTAAAATTAATATTTATTGATTAAATTTTTTATTTTATGACAAAATTATTGCATTTTTGTTGTACTTAAATGTTTTACTTTTATAAATATTAATATTTTCAGAGTGTTTTAAATGGCATGCATGTGATATTCATTCCATATGCCCTTATGAAAGTCAATCCAGCATCTTGGTTAATTATGATAACCAAATTTAAAGGTAAGATCAGACTAGCTGCATTATTTTATAACTGTTTGAAGTTGCTATGTAGTTTAATTTTGGGTTACATGTGTAATGTACAGGTACTGGGCAGAAAAATGGAAACAGTTCCATGTTATCTTAATAGAAAGTTACATTTGAAGCATAATAACTTATTCAATACATTTTTTAATGAAAAATATGTCTAAAAATAAATTAATCAAATCTATCTAAATCTTGATTTTAAACAATATTTGTTCAGTATTTAAAGAGTTATGAACACTGGAATATTTAACAGGCTACAAAAAAATTGACCCCAAAATTTAATTAAAACATAAGATGATTAAGAGATCAGAAATCATAGTTGACTCTAGTAGAGTAAAACTACTTCCTCCATTGGAAGTTTCTGGGTAAGTAATGTTAATGCTTCCAGAATGAAATGTGCACCACATAATGTAGTTTGGGGGAACATATTTAGGGCTTATTCACCTTTTTGTTAAGCCTGTCATCAGATCTTAACCTAGTTGAGCTTTCTTGTGATGAACTGAAAAGTCATGATTGATAACATGTGTCTTTTCTCAAAATATTCCAATAATTAGAATGAACTTTGACCACCGAATAGATTAATAGTCCTTGTGATACATTTAAATTCCTGTAGACTATATATTCTGGCATGTACTAGTTTTTATAAAACTAAAGTCACAGTCTTAAAAATGGCCAAGCAGTATATATATATATTGCAGTTAATCAGTAAATATCAGTAAAATGATTGTAATTGGTAAAATATTTTTATTCTGCTGATTAATTCATTAATAATGCTTTTAGCATGAGTGAGTGACTTATTTATTTGCATCTTACTCAGTACAACATTTAAAAGAAATCATTGCCTTCCCCAATCATAGATGGCACCAAGGCCAGGTGCAACAATGATGGGAGATTGATAGGTCATATTAGTGGAAAAAATACGGAATCCATGTTAGTTTAATGGTCTTAGAACACTCTGGCATGTATCTGGAGAGATGTGAGTTTGAATTCCACACATCAATAAAACTTTTTTCCACAAAGCTATTTATTTATATACAGGGTGATTCAGAATTCATCATCAATATTTGGTGGGGAGGTAGGTAATAAGAAACGAAGGAGATTTCACATAGGAAAGCATGGGCGCATATGCCATGTAGTAGGGCAAAATGACCCCAGTTCAATGATGGAAAGAACACATAAGAAGGAAGTGGTAAGGAAAAAACATTTATTATCTTACATGTAACATTTCTTTGCATTGGTTGTACAGACTTACAAGAGGTGCTCGAACTGCCGACCATGTGCTAGAATGCATGACTCACAACGGCGTTGCATGGACAGCCGGACCCTGTGGAAGATGCCTGGCATTTCCCGGATGTTTGAGGCAGCAACTGATATGCGTGCTACAAGATCCATAGCACTATCAACAGGGGCCTCGTACACCATGTTTTTCATAGCACCCCATACAAAGAAATCGATTGGAGATAAATCCGGTGAACGTGGTGGCCAAGAAACCGGTCCACCGCGGCCAATCCATTGACCACCAAACTGTCTGCATAGGTAAGCACGCACAGCATTTGCGAAATGTGCAGGAGCACCGTCATGCTGGAACCACATTCGCCGGAGACTACCATCAGGAACCTCGTTCAGAAGATCCGGTAACACAGTCTGAAGAAATGTTAGGTACTTGGCACCGTCCAAACGGGATGGTAGTAAATACGGGCCCAACAAACAGTCACCGACAATCCCAGTCCACACATTGACAGCAAAACGTTGTTGCGCAGCTCCAGGTCTTTTACCGTGTGGGTTCTGATGAGCCCACACATGCCAATTGTGTATGTTGAAGACACCCTCTCGAGTGAACAACGCCTCATCGGTGAAAAGAACATACGTTGGGAAATTGGGATCAACGGCTGTTCTCTGCATGAACCACTGACAAAAATAACACGCTTGGGATGGTCGTCTGCTGCCAATAATTGCACTCTTTGCAGATGAAACGGATGTAACCCTTCATCGTGTAATATCCACCACGCTGTTGCTTGCGAAATTCCAAACTGCCTAGCCATACCTCGTGTGCTAGCACCAGGTTGTTCCTCGATTTCCTGTAGGACAGCTTCCTCTACTGCTACTGTCCGTGCCGATCTGCGCCTCCCTCGATTAACATTACTAGCAGCAAACGATCCTGTTTCACGCAGCTGGCGATGAATACGTGAAAACATTTGATGCTGTGGCACACGGCGGTTTGGGAAGCGCGCTGCATACAATTGCCTGGCTTGAAGACATCTTTCTCCTGCCGCACCGTAAGTTACATGCATATCTGCACATTCATTCCACGTATACCGGTTCATGTTACTTCTGCAAATTCACCTTGTCGAATGACAACTGACTGCACGCGTCAAACAGCTGTGCTTCTGTATGAGAGGTGTGTACACACAGCGCCCTCTACACCACCATGCGTTCGTCTGCCCCCATACTTTCCTATGTGAAATCTCTTTCTTTTCTTATTCGCTTCCTCCCCACTAAATATTGATGATGAATTCTGAATCACCCTGTATATTGCTAATTATTAATATATGTTAAGTGTAGCAAAAAATAAATGACACTGTGCATATATTGATTGAACATAATGATTCATCAAGATAGTGCTCCTTCTCATTCAGCATTATCAGTGAAGTAATTTTTAACCCAAAACTAAATTGAACTGATGGGACCCATTTTGATGATGAGCACATAAAGAGGTGACAGCACCTAAAAAGCATTCTCAAAGAGTACTTCCAAAAATGTGTTGAAGTATGAAATTTGAGAATGGGGAAGTGTGTTGTTAGGGCCAATGGGGAGTACTTTGACAAAGACAACTTTTTATTTCTATAATTTTTCAATAATAAAAGTTTTATTGATGTAGTCTCATTTCTTTTTTTGCCACATTACATATATTTTGTTTTACATATATATAATCTGATATTGTTCTTCTTTCAAATAGTGTAAAGTTCATATTATAGTTTACATAATGTATTATATAAAATAATATTGCCCATTTAGATATTTACTTATTATGAATCAATGTTTTTTGCTCTAAAGAAAAAATTATGCTGCTGAAAGTGAACAACATTTTTCACATGCTCACATCTTAAAACCCTGTTAATTTTTAGCTGTTGGATTTTTAAATGCTTTATTTTTTAGTTAGTAAATGAAAGAATGCTTAAAATTAATTCATGTTATTCATTGCAATCATACTGTAATCTTAACGAAAGATATTTTAGTCTAACCGGAGTGTCACAGTTGCAGTTGTTAAGTTAGTGGTAAAATTGTCTTCATTTTGGTGGGATATGACCCATTATTTCTTGATGACTTATTGAATACTTTGATTACTGGGTAACTGGTTGCCAACCAAGATCACCACTAGGAAGGTTGTGGATGGAATTGTGATGGGTCCAGAATACCTTAACTGATTTTGCCCACAAAGTTAAGTTCTTCCATCTGCTCAAAGGTTTCCATAACTAAAGAATCTATCCATAACTAAAGGATCCCTTTTGGATAACTAACTTTTTTTTCATAACTAAAGTTTCCATAACTAAAGAATCATCTTATGGAAAGGTTTGAACAGATGAAGGTTAGCACTTCCATCTGTTCAAACCTTTCCATAAGATGATTCTTTAGACATTATTAACCAATGCCATTTCCAGTCATCTTATTTTCTATGTCAGCTCACATTCTTTATAATCTTTATAATTTTTTCCCTTTTGGTTAATTGACAATTTATTTTTCTGACAATAGCTAATGCAAAACTATTTTTTTTATATTTTTCAGACAGTAAATCCCTTTAATTCCTTACACATGCATAAAAAAAAATGCCCCATCCTGAAGAAGTGGAAGAATTGGTCTGAAAATTAGCATACAACTGGAAGTAATTCTTCAGAGTGAGGCAGTATTTTGTAGAAAGTCAAAGCCAATTTTTTAAGAGCATCTACTGTCAATATATTAAGCTTTTTGCTAATTAATTTGCACAAAGTTTAGGTTTCAGTTCCATGATTTGTTAAGGGTAAAATATCTAGGCCATTTTCATATTACAGTTGATCTGAGCATTGATCTCCTGGGAGGGTTTGGAGTGGGGTGTGGGGAAATTTTGGTAAATTGGTCAATTATATAAAGTCTGGCTTTTTTATTTGTATTAAAGTTTTTTTCACATGCTGCTATGCAAGTTTTTCAAGATAATAGCATTTTTGGTTTATAAAAAAAGGCAAAAAGTGTTAGCAATGAAATATGGGTAATATGTATTTTAATAATAAATATTCATGAGATCCTAATATCCAAGTTTCTTCAGAAAAAATTCTAATTGTCTTATTTAATAAATGTACTACCATACAACTACCATAGCAAACTTTAGAAGGGGCCAAACTATTTTACATCCAAAATTTAATAGTCAAGGAATGTAGGTGAACCCATGTATTTTTTCTGCAGATTCTTGAATATTTCAACAGCAATGCCTATTTTCCTGTTTTCGTGTCACATATTAACAGTATATGTGACATAGCTCCTTCAATAATTTAATTGATAAACTTACTTCAAAACACAACCATTCAAAAGTGCTGAAGCATTCATCATCTGAAGACTTCAAGTTTAGTTATCTAAATTTATTATCAGGAATTAAAAGCATTTTCTCCTACTTACTTTGAGACTTTTACCATAAAATGCCAGTCTATACCATATTGCATTTCAGCTTTTGGGTGCAGCATGGCTTTAGTTGCCTGTGCACCATAAAACCCCAAACAATCAACATTTCAATGTTTGTAATTTCAACATCATATAGCCATGATTGCCTAATATTATTTGTGAAGTCAGTGCAAGATATATAATATTTTATGTAAAAATAAGTTCTACAAAATTTCTAAATTGAAAAAGCTGAATTTTTAATTTTCATTAATAATAGCATAGATGAAAATGTCTTGTAACATGATTTCTATTCTAATATTCAATAAGAATAGCTTTAAAACTCATTAGATTGCTAAAACTAATGAAAGTGCATAATAAAAAGTAAAAATCTCTTCAAGAATTAATTTCATAAAGTTGCATTACATATGCAGAAATTAATTTCATGCAATTGCACATATTGTGTATTGAATATAATTTGTACTACTCTTTGCTAAAAAGTGGTTCATACTGAATTATAACAGTAACAATAACTGATAGCATAAGCTGCCTTGGATAAGATTGTCTTTGACAAGACATTTCATAATTGCTAATTTGAATGTTTACCATATACACTGAAGAACCAAAACATTTTGACCACCTTCCTAATATGAATATGGTCCTCCATGTGCCACCAAAACAGCTCTAACCCAGTGATGCCTAGACACTACAAGATTTCTAAAGGTATCTTGTGATATCTGGTACCAACACGCTACCAGCAGATCCTTTAATTCTTGTAAGTTACATGGTTGAGGTGCTGCTACTCAGGTATGCTGTTTCTACACAAACCACAGATGCTTGATTGGATTGATATCTGGGGAATGTGGAGGCCAAAATACCTGGAAGTTTTCCTCATGTTCTGTGAGCCATTCTCAAAAAATCTGGGCAGTGTGGCATAGTGCATTATCCTGCTGAAAGAAGGCACTACTAGAGGGTTATACCGTTGCCATGAAAGGATGTACCTGGTCTGCAATGATGCTTAGGTAGGTGATAGACATCATAGTTTCCTGCACATGAATGACTGGACCCAGGGTTTCCCAGCCGAACATTGCCCAAAGCGTTACACTTCCCCACTGGCTTGTTATCGTCCCATGGTGCACTCTGGTGCCAACACTTCCCTAGGTAAACGACTTGTGTACCCAGCCATCCATATGGTGTAACAGGAAATGAGATTCATCGGACAAGGCAACTTTCTTCCAATCATTTAAGGTCCAGTTTTGATGCTCACGTGCCCATTGTAGGCACTTTCAATGGTGAACCGGGATTAGCATGGGCACTCAGAGCGGCTGACAGTTACGCAGCCCTATTTTCAGCAATGTTTAATGTACTGTGTGTTGTGATGCATTACTCCCATCACCAGCATTCAAATTACAGGCGAGTGCACCACAGTATCCTTTCTGTTGGCTTGTACTATATGAGATAGCCTTCACTCACTTCTAGTATCGATGAGCCATGGTCAGCCCACACTTTGTTGGCAGTTTGTAGTTTTTCCTTCCTTAGACCACTTTTTGAAGGTGTTGTGACCCCCCTTAGGTATTTTTAGGGTGGCACAACTTTTAGGCCATGATGGTTTCATTGCTGCAAAAATCAAGGCAAATTCTTGGACCCACAATCAAATTAACAAACATTGCAATAATGAGAACTGAGATAATTTTGCAGTTAACAATAAAATACACATTTATTAACAAAATTACCTTCAAACATTCTACACATATGTGGTTCCCACTTGGGACAGATTCAACAATGCTTCTAGTATGGCCCTTTTCAATTAAGGGAACTTTGCACGTTTATTACTCAGCAGTCATTAATCAACAGTTCACGATGCAGAGCTACTTGCCCGTGACTCTAACAGTCCCTTACCGTTAAGACGGTTCCACTTTGGTGCCGTGACTGCCGTTCATGGAAATACATTCAAATGCAAAAGAAAAGTGGAGCCAGATTCATTACAGTACCCCCTTACCTCGGCAAGTCAGGGGCCCCTCGGGAAAGCAATCGCTGGGCTGCTGTGCTTTAAGTTGCTGGGAGCCTGGGCTGCTTAGCACTTCCCCCGCACATTCACTGTTCACACTTTGGGATTCTGCTAACTGGAGGGGACCATTGTTACTGACCACACAGCCCGGATGAGAAGAAGAGATTGACTGTTTTCGCCAAAATGCTCTCTTGACCTTTTTCGCTGGCCCTCCTTGTGGAGGTCACCTATGCTAATGCGTGGCTGTACTGGATTGGCCAGAGTAGCCGAGGTGCGAATCTCAGTTCCCCTCCGGTCAATGTTGTTTACCAGGCATGTCACGTAGTTCCTCTGCCCTCTGGGGTTCCAGGCTCAATCTGGAAAGTTCGGGGCCTGCGGCCGAGTTCCTCTTTGTTGAACTGGACACAAAAATGGAGGCAGTCGAAAATGTCACTATTAAAATGGAGCCTAAGCTAATGTCGTCCCGAAGCCTATGAAGTCTTGGCCACATAATAAAATTACATGGGCATGACAAAGGTACCATGGCTGACTGTTAGCACTCCACAACCCCACAAACCTTGCCATCTCAGAAATGCCTCTGACCAGTACAATTTGGCCTTTGTCAAACTTGCTTAAGTTGACTGCCTTTTCCATATGAAGAACAAGAATAGCACCGATTAACAGGGCTCAGTATCAGGTGTTATTTATACCGTTTCATGACCTTCACATACCCCATTGTTTACCTGCAGTTGCTTTGATTTGCATAAAGATGCGCTGGTCATAATGTTTTGACTCTTCAGTGTATGTAGTACCCATTTATAATATTGTGAGGTGCAAGTAAAAATATGTATTGACTGCAGTGGAAATTTTTAAAATTTTTCATTGAAAATAAAAGTTTAAAATTATCTGCTCTCACATGAAAAATAAAGCCTAAACTATGTTTCAAAATGTTGGCCAGGGGATTAATTTGTAACATATGTGTTATTTATTGTGGAAAATTGAGGGAAATTTTTCATGTTGCTCTTTATGCTACTGGATTAAAATTCAATTTAAGAAATGAATTTCATTCCAAAACCTGTTGCTTTAAAGGAGACATTCTGTAGTAGATTTGTATTTCTGCATTTGTTAAAAAATAAATGGTACTTGTGAGATTTTGAAGGTTAATGAAAACTAATTTTTAGTGTTTTCAAATAACTTTCAGATTTGCAACCACATAATCTCTTACACTAAACATATTTAGTTTAATATTCTATCACATTTTTAATCAAATTTGATTATCTTTGATTGTGAATATATTGTCAAATAGTAGTGTTCTTAATATGTGTTTTGTTAATGATTAATTTTGTTAATTTCAGCTAGCGTTGCAATATGCAAGTCTCGTGATTTACATTGGGGTCTGCTGGCAACTAAAGATCATAAAGATGTAAATTTGAATTCTCTGCGACTTCTTCTTATTGCAGATGGATCAAATCCATGTATGTGACAATTTTCTTTCCTTTTTTTAAATAGTAAACCAAGTTATAAAGAATTTATAAATTTAATAATAAAAGTGGAAAATAATGAGTTTTTTTAGTTTTGAATGACTGTAAATTTTCAGTCATCTGATATAAGCAAATTTTCCCTGCAGTTTTGAAAATGTTTTGGATTCTGTATGAATTTGTTGTTAAAGTTTTACTTTTTTGGTTTTATGTAAAAAATTTTTGAAATTCATAATTGAATTTTGTTCTGTTATTTAAAATTGAGAGTTAACTTTAAATTAGTGTACCAAATGAGTTTTTGTTCATAGTAAATGAGTTTCATTATGTTGATGAGAAGTCATTTAAAAACTATTACTAATGCTGAATTACATGTCCCTGTTCTTTATCAATAAGGGTTTGAAAGGTCTTGTGGGAGAACTGATATCAGTCAAGTTCCTAAGATATGGTGACTTGCTTGTGGAAACTGCTTGCTCAAAGCATTCTGAGCTCCATTGAATGTCACAGCAATTGGTGGAGTGGCTGTCACTGTCACTCAAGATGCTCAATTCCTCTTGTCTGATATCTGAGTGGGGCCTCCTCAAGGTTTCTGAGGAGGAAATCCTCTTGGAGCTTTCAGCCCAGGGTGTAATGGCAGTCCATCGGGTCTCGCAACACCATAATGGGAAATTTGTACCTACTCGGGTACTAATTATTACATTGAACACACCACGCCTAATGACTTCCATCAAGGCAGGCTACCTTTAATGCAAGGTATAGCCATACAGTCAAAATCCTCTGTGTTGCTTTCAGTGTCGGAGGTTTGGCCATGCCCCCACAGCTTGCTGGGGGAAAACCTACCTGCGTGAACTGTGGTGGTGAATATCTGGCATACTCTTGCGATTGTCCAAAGTGGCTGGAGGAAAAAGAGGTACAGCATCTTAAAACGCTGAGCAACATTCCCTATCCAGAGGCAAGAAAGCTTGCTGCACTGCTTGCCCCACCTGGCAAGGTCTCCTATGCCAGTGTGGTGACCGGAAAGTCCATCATTCCGATCACTTCTGTGGTGATGCACACGGTGTTCCTCTGTCTGACTCTTTCCCATCTGCAGCAAAGTATCTCCTGACACATGTGAAACCGAATTCAGTGTCCATTGCAACATCAACTCCGGTTTCCATTCCTGTAGTTCCCACCCACACACAGCGAGACCATCCAAACCTCGGGGCCTAAAAAGAAACTTTTAAACCATCCTTGTTTGGCAGTCTCTGATCTGTATCCTTCGGATGACTTTGAGGACATGGACACAGACCACCCTATTTTTCCAAAACCATCACTGGCGACAGTTAAAATAAATTGTAAGTCGTCTGCTAATTCTTCTAAGACCTGAGATGGACACACCCCTACAATGTAATTGTCATGGATTCCAGAGGAATATCGATGACATCAAGGTCCTCCTAAGGGCACACAAGCCCATCTGCATGTGCCTGTAGGAGACATACTTGTCAACAATCCCATTCTCCGGCACTTCTCACTTGTTCACCAGGACTGGGATGGAGATGGTCCAACTCGTGGGGGGTGTTGCCATCATCGTGAGCAACCATTCTCCATTCCTGGTTGTACCCCTCACCACCAACTTAGAGGCAATTGCCATCCACCTCTTTGTGTGATTTTCATTGATTGTCTGCTCTTTCTATCTACCACCTGGGAGTCTCATCTTCCAGGAAGACCTCAATGACTCATCTCACAACTGCCATCCCCCTTTCTCACCATGGGGATTTCAATGGACACAGTCCACTTTGGGGCAGTGCTGACACCAATGGGAGGGTGAAGAATCCTGGGAGGTGAATCCTGGAGCAGTGGCTCCTGGATCCTTCACTCTCCCTGTTGACAACAGGGTGTCATCATTTACTTCCACTTCCCAACCTGCACTTTCACTGCCATTGACCTGACCATCTGCTCTTCCTCGATCCTTCCACTCTTTACATGGGAGGTCGAGAACAATCCTTGTGAAAGTGATCACCTTCCCGTGGTGTGTACCATCTTGGAGTGGGGGCTTGCAGCCCTTCATATATATCCCGGTGAAGGCTCGATTGGGCTGACTGGAGTGGCTTTGAGCTCCTGTCTGAGCTCGGTGGAACTCTGTCAGCCAGGAGCTAATCATTATTGCAGTGGCAGAGATGACGGACTGCATTGTCCATGCAGCTGCCTCTACTATTCCTCAGACCTTGACTCTGTTTCTATGGTTCCCAAAACCGTAGCGGAATCCTGACTGCACCGGAGCTCGTAAGGCTGGGGGATGTTTCGAAGATATCCAACATCCCCCAACCTTGAAGCTTTCAAAACCAGTTCTAAGGTCGTGTCGGATAAAGTCTGAAAGATGGCAATAGCTTGTGGATCAGCAATCATCATGGAAGATGATTGCTGATCCACAAGCTATTGCTGACATTCTGAGTAGTCATTCTCCTCCATCTCTTCTTTATCTTCATACTCCCCCAAGTTTCTGGCCCTGAAGAGCAAGGCCAAACACTCTCTGCTGTCCTTTCACTCGAATGGCCCGGAGCTTTACAACAGGTCATTCACAGCGGATGAGCTTTGCCTTGCTCTGCACACTTCTCATGCATCTGCTGTCAGGCCAGACAATGTCCATTATGCTATGTTCCTATGTCTCTCACCATCAAGTAAGGATTGGCTGCTCTGACTGTTCAACTGCATTTTCATCGAGGAGCAGTTTCCTGACTCCTGGTGGGAGGTTATCGCTTTGGCCTTCCCCAAGCCAGGCAAAGATTCTTTCAAATTCTCGTTCAGTTGTGTTGATGAACTGAGTCTGCAAGGTGTTGGAAAGAATGGCAAATACCAGGCTGGCTTTCTTTCCAACATGTAGTTTGGCATTCATATGCACAGGTCTACTTTAGACCATGTGATGCACCTTGAATTGGTGACCAAGAATTCTTTTTTACGTTGAGAGCACCTGGTGTCCATTTTCTTTGACACCAAAAAAGCCTACAACATGGCATGGAGATTCGGCATTCTTCATGACCTCCATAGCTAGAAAATTGTACAGATGATTCAAATGGAGTTCATATTAAATGTATTGTGAACTTGTGGTAGATGTCTAATATCAACATCATGCTTCTTAAATCATTATGCACTACTTTGGTTCCATATGTAAAGTGTACATATGATATTTTGCACAACAATATTGTTTCAATCACATGCTGTTGAGTAGTAAATTTGACTAATTTAATTGAAATATTTTCAGGGTCTCTTTCATCGTGTGATCAGTTTATTAGTGTGTTCCATAGTCGTGGGTTACGCCCAGATGCTGTATGTCCTTGTGCTGCTTCTCCAGAAGGCCTTACTGTATCTGTTAGAAGGTAAAGTTTTATTTGTTATTCTAATAATATAACTTTTACGATCTGTGATAATAACTTTTAACCATAAAATCAAAACACTTAGCAAATAGCATTGCTTTTGTGCTTCCATTTTCAAGTAATTTCTTTAAAAAAATTTGTTTAGTTAACTCTAATCAAAACTACTAATGTATTAGTTAAATGGATTAGTTTTTTCTTTTAGTAGGGGAAACCGATGGATTAGTTTTTTCTTTTAGTAGGGGACACCGATGGGCTTGGTGAAGAACTTTGTGAGAAGTCTAATGCTGAAGATACAATTTAAAAGACAGCAGATATTCTTGTATATTCTTAGAAATTCAAAGTATATGGTATGATGGTCTTGCACAGAACAAAAGATCTAAAGCAAAATAGCACATAAATTGGAAAAAAAAAACATTTTGATTTAAAGAAATTGAATTATGAGGTAAACACTTTTATGAAGAAATCCAAGTGCTGAAATATGAACTTGGAATAGCTAATAACTAATAAATACTTTAATTTCATACATTAGTATCACGATTTAAATATTACACTAAGACTGTCATCAGTTAAATTGTCTAAAATTGTTTGCGAAGTTCATATGAAATATTATCATTGGGAGTTATATTGCATGTTCTATATGTATGGTGTATCATGTGTATGCTGGTTTGAAGAATCGGTTATAGTCTTTGCATATGCTTTGTTAGAAATATGGTATGACTTAAGATTTTTTGTTGATAAGGCTGAGTGATTACATCAAGATTGTGTTAATAATATTCTCTATGCTGCATGTAGAATAAGACTCACTATTAGAACATTTTAACTGATTGATGTACATTACTACTTTCTTTGTATATGATATTTGAAATGCAAATTTGGTGAGAAAATAATTAAAGCATTTTTGAGAAATATTAATGCTTTATTTTTGATAACCATTGAAGTCATTGTTGTTTCTAGGTTCTTTTACAGCATTGCCATGTATGCTGGCATTGATGTTATCATTCGATTTTTATTATTATTACTGGCCTAGTAGATGGTTGTGTGAATCTTACAAAAGATTTTCAGTAAATATTATTAATATAACACTAGAAACTTTATTTTCCAAGCAAGAATTATGGAGTAAAGCACTCTCTACATATAATTTAAACATTCAAACATAAATTCATTTAAATTTATTCATTTAAACATGAATAGAAGGCTACTTTTGCTATAATATTTATCAAAATATTTCCATTTTTAATATAATTTCTTACCTCAAAATCATCAGCAGACTTACAAAGTGGTTTATCATTCAATAGTTGTCTCTTAGTAGATGAATTGTTCTGCTTCTGTACTAACCTATCAGTTTTAAGAGTATTGGCTAAGGGTGCTTTTCAGATGCTTATGATTAAGAGAGTTGGCTGAAGGGTGATTGGAAATCTCAACTTCTTCTTTGTAATAATCATTTTTGAAAAGAGCTGTTAAAATAAACAAGTGCTTCCAAATGATGATATCATTTTCATCACAAGATTACTTATTCATGGGGGGGGGGGGGGGGGGTCAGTCGGTAGCACGCCACACTCGTAATCTGTAGTTCCCAGGTTCGAGTCCCAGCTGGGTCAGTGTTGAGATTTATCTCTGCAAAATTCTCCACTCTGCCCATGATCAGTAGGGGACACCAATGGGCTTGGAAAGGCTGCTGTCTGTCAGATGGAATGTTAAGCCATGGCCTCGTGCAGGAAAGCCATACTCTGTGCACGTTAAAGAACATGCTGGATGGCTTTGACGGGAGGCTACAATCTGTCTCTCAACAGCTATTCCAGTGGGTCCCCTCCCCCCAACCTTCTCTGAGCCTTCGGGGTTCATGTGACCTGGCCATTTAGTCCAGGTGTGCAAAAAAGTGCAGCTCAGAGGTAAAACAACCCAACCCAACTTATTCATGGGTAGACTTTTTTTAGATAGGTAAGTTTTGTAAAATTCATACACTGGCACCTTCTCTAAATATTTCCCTAAGAGTGTTGTGACATTGAATATCTGTTAATTGCATTTGTAATTCTGCTGGGGACCCATTCCCCATATCCTAGGAGCTGAAGCCAATATACTGTAAGAACTCCAGCAAATAATATAGTTATTTACAATCAGAATCCATCATGCTCTTTTGAGTGTCAACAAGTCATTGTCTGAGATGCATTGGGGCATTTTAGGATCTGCTATGCAAGAAATTCAAGGGTTCAGGTATCTGCAATAGGTTCTGATGAGAATCATCTATGAGCTGATATAAAGTTTCTTGTGTATCTATTCATTTGGTGCTGGCAACCCACAAACAAGGAGAAAACACAGTAGTAGATTTTCCTTCAACAGAAACCCACCAGTGCATAAAATTCATTATCCAAAAACAGATTCGTAACCAGTAGATAGACTGGTAGGTATGTGGTCAGAATCAAGACCCTGTGAAGTTGGCTCCTCAGCAGGGATTAAAAAAAAAGTCAAAAAGGTGGCCACAGAAATTCAGATGAGTAGACCATCTGGTAGCTAATCTACTAATCTGGTAGCCTTCCACTTCTATTTCCCTTCAGGGTAGAAAATATTTCCATGAAAGGTACTAACAACCTGCATTGTGAGTCAGAAGGCCAAGTCAGACTTAAGATGTTGTGTCTGGCCTGTTATGTATGTTATCACAGAGGAATAATGTACAACTCCTTCCAGTTAAGCCAACTACTATTTACAGGCCAGGTTAGTTTTAGGTATCTTATATGTATAAGTAACACGCTACTCATGACACCACCAGAGCCTGATGATGCCGTAATATGTAATTACAGAGAAACGCGCGTAGCTCAAATGAACTGTTGGAGCGCCGATAAAATGTTCGCTGTCTTAACATCGGAGGCAGGGGTATGAAAGTAGTTTTATCCTGTTTTTATACTTGTGTTATCGGTTTTTAAAATGTTTAAAAGTACGCATCTATGTGTCAAACATTAATGACAGTGCATTTCGTGGATCCATCTGTGATATACACCAGTGATATACAAGCAAGTGCTGCAAATTATATAATGAAGTTTCTATCAGAATAATTAATTATTGGTACAACTACAGCTTTAAGTACTCTATTGTTGCAAGTAATAAAGATGACACATGGTGTCATTGGGAAAATACTGGCACATCTGAAGAACTACGTATATGAAATAACAACTTAACTGCAATACAATTATACCATATTATTATGAGACGACTTCTATAACATCAAGCACATGAGGTTTCTTGTTAACGTCATCTAAATTGCTTTCTTTACCATCAAAGACTGTTCACAAAGTCTGATACAGCAATTTATGCGATGTTAGACATCTAATATGCCTATGCAAGTAGATTCACCAGCAACTATCACTGGTAAATATCAATATTTGTCAACTAACCTAGTTTACTTTATTTAAATATAAAGAATTAGATTGAATGACAATGTTTAGATCAAATGTAGTTGTAATATATGTATTACAAGGATATTTTATAAGCATTTCTTATGTTTGAAGATAGGTAATTTTATACAATTTATTGTACAGCTTTTATTGTGATTTTAAATAATGGAATAAACTCGACTGATTCAATCACTTAATAAATCAGAACTTTAGTGTCGATTTTTTTCTTAGAGGAAAAAAAATCAATGCTGAAGTGCTGATTTATTGCGTTATTGTGATTTTACTAAACTTTTATCTTACTGGCTGTGTTTAGCATTATTTAAATTGTAGGAAAGTTACAAAAAAGTTTTTGCAAAACAATATAAGATGCAAAATAACTGAAGTTTTGATATTGAGGCCAATTATGAACTCCATGAATCAATTACCTTTTTATTAGTATTGACTGATCTGTTAGAATACTGAATTAATTAGATGTATAGTTGTATTTGTAAATTTTGAATTTATTAATTTGACTTCCAGGCCAGGACAAATACTTGGTCCAGTTTCTTGTGGAAGAGGTGTATTATCTATGTCTGCCCTTAGTTATGGAGTAATTAGAGTTGACCAAGAAAACAGCCTTACATCTCTAACTCTTCAGGATTGTGGGCAAATTATGCCTGGAGGTAAGAATCAAATATGGATTACATGGAATTAAAAAGCATGACTCTTTTACAACTTATATAAATTTCCAAATACACCATTTAAATTTTTACACACATTATCATAAATGTATTTATATGAACTATAATATTGAATGCATATAAAAACACATCAGTAGTGATAAAAATTGTGATATCTAAATATTAAATATAAAATAATTATTGAAGAAAGTGAGCTTAACTTGGTGTATTCTGTGCATATTAATAAACCTATGCATGGTGAGATATATTTTAATCTTTATGTTTATATAGGTAATGTAAGCATGGGTCTAAAAATTTTTTTTAATGAAGGGGAGCAGGTGACTGGATTGAGACATAACGGACCAGAACATCATTCTCAAGTAGCCATGGGCTACGGAGGTCCAACCAAATCACACAATTTAGTTCTCCAAGCATATCTGTCCTGAGCTATATCTGCTGCATCTGGCCACTGCACACCAATTCTAACAAGGTCCTGTTTGACATTGTCAGCCCACTGCATCCTAGGTCTCCCCCTCCTTCTGAGGCCTTTAGGCACACTGTTCATAACCCTATTCGCTAATCTATAATTATTTATGTGGGCAACATGACCAAACCAACAGAGTCTCTCTCTGCACAATATACTGTTCAGAGGCAGTTGCTGACTCCTTTGCCCAACCTCTTCGTTACTTAAAAAGTTGAACCGCCTAATACCCAAGATACTTTGTAAGCATCTAGAATCAAAAGCATCAAGTTTCCTGTTGTTTACAAAGCATCCAAGTTTCACTACCATAGCTAACCCTTGAAAGAACCAAACTATTATACAGTCTAATTTTAGTCTTTAGGTGTATATGCCTATTTCTCCACACTCTCCATAGATTCCTAAAAGTCTTGGCAGCAATCCCTATTCATCTGTTAATCTCATGCCACACATCACCAGTATTTGTTACATAGCTCCCAAGATAACACTGTTCTACAATGGAAAATTTTCTTTGGTTAACTGATGTGTTCCTAAAGTATTTTGGTGTGGGAAATTGAAATCTGAGATCAGAATTGGCCTATCAGGGCTAGTTTTAGAGTTAAGGAGATACAACACATCAATTTCATACATATTACTTGGGGAATGAAAAATCGGAAAATGTTACATCAAAAAAGTTGCAACACTGACTTGTTTGCAATAGTTTATACTTACATGTTGGCAACAATGTTATTCTATTCATAGTTTAGATAACTACTAGTCTGCCTCTGTAAAGTTTATTTTAGAAATGCATAAGTGGCAAGATATTTGTGGAATTAACATTAGGTTTTTTTCAAACTGTATTTTAGGGTATGTAAAGATATTTTATGACAATATTTGTGTAGTTAACATGACAGGTTTGTAAATACTTCTATTCCGTTATTTTTTCTTTTGTATTCTAGAAAATGCCCCCCCCCCCCCTCTAAAATGTCAAGACAGACAACTTCTTTTATATTTGTGGAGAGTTCACCTTTGCAAGACACAGGAAAAAAAAAGTCACCTATAATAAAGATAGCATACAAACATTACTTTGGATGTAAAATAGATCAGGATGAGCAGTGGGTCCCTCACATATGTTTTGCAACTTGCTATGTGAAATTAATAAACTGGTGGAAGGGTAAAGGTAGTGCCATGTTATTTGCTGAACCCATGATATGGAGGGAACCAAAAGACCATTCCACAGATTGCTACTTCTGTATGACTAGTATCCAGGGCTTTACCAGCAGAAAATCGAAGAGGCATATTGATTATTCCAACTTATGTTCTGCAATACGACAAATACCACATTCTAAAACTTTGCCAGTTCCACTAACTCCAAGTCAGGAAGCAGAAGATTAAGAAAGTACTGATGAAGAGAGTGAGGCAGGTGAATCACCTCCAGAAAGAAGTGATCCTTCCTACGAAGCTACCATGGATTCAACTCCACATTTTGTAATGCAGGCAGATCTGAACGATTTGGTTCATGATCTAGGGCTAAGTAAACAAAATAATGAACTGCTGGGCTCTAGGTTGCAAGAATGGAATCTTCTCCAACCTAGTACTAGGTTGGAGAAATAGAGAACGGAATTTTGTTTCATTCTTCTCACATGATGGCTGATGGACTTTCTGTAATGATATTGCCAGTTTGATGACAGCTTTAGGCTTTATTCATGACCCACAAAATTGGAGGCTCTTTATAGATGCATCCAAAACTAGCTTGAAGGCAGTTTTACTAAATAATAGTAATTTGATGCCTTCTGTTCCAGTTGCCTATGCAAGTATGGAAAAAGAATCATGATATTCTAGATATAATGCTCAAATCCATTAAATATACTGATTTCAATTGGAAAATATGTGGGGATTTAAAAATCATTGCCATGATATTGGGAATGCAACAAGGGAACACGAAATTTCCTTGTTTCATTTGTGAATGGGACAATCGTGACAGAGCATCCCATTACTTGAAGAAAACTTGGCCAATATGTAATTGGAAAATGGGAGCAAAAAATTTACAGAAGCAGAGACTTATCGCTTATGACGATGTGATCCTTCCTCCCCTTCATGTAAAACTGAGATTTATGAAGCTATTTATCAAGGCAGTGGATAAATATGGTAGAGGATTTGCCTACCTAACAACAAAATTCCCCCGTCTTTCAGAAGCAAAGATAAAAGAGGGTGTGATTGTTGGCCCTCAAATAAGACAGTTGAAGAAAGATGTGAAATTTGATGAATCTCTAACAGAGAAAAAGAAACTTGCTTGGACATGTTTTAAGAAATTTACAAACAGTTTTCTTGAAAAAAGGAGTCTAAAGATTATAAAGAAATAGTAAACCAGATGTTACATGCATATCAGGATTTAGGATGTAACACCTCTTTGGAAGTGCACTTCCTGCATTCACACCTGGACTACTTTCTGGAAAGCTTCAGTGACTTCTCCAATGAACATTGTGATAGGTTCACAAAGATATTTCAACAATTGAAAAGCAATATGAAGAGAAGTGGATGCCTACAATGTTAACTGATATTTGTTGGAATCTCAAAAGAGACAGCACAGATAAACATAAAAGAAAAAAAATTATTTACGTTTGGTATTTTTGTTATATAATTATTCTGTATTCACTTATTTCTTTATAATAATCTGTAAAATTACAGAAATAAATAAATATTTATTTCTATAAAATTTTCTGTATGAATCTATAATTATTTTAATACTAAGGGAGCTAAGAATAATCTCTTTTTATCCCTTTAATATTCATTGTAAATCTAGGAATAAAATTAAAAATTAAAAATCGTCTAACTCGGAAACTATCCCTGATAGAAAACATCTAAGCAGAGATCTGAAGTCTGCACTAAAAAACCTTTAAGAATCTCACAACTCTTACTTAGAAAAAAAGAATTTTTTTGTAGAACAGTGTAATTAAACTGAGACACTTGTTCAAGGCAATCATTCAAAGTGACTGAATCACCTGCCTGACCAATTTTCATCACTTCAGTTTGATCTCTTTTTATCAGCAAACCAACTCTTTTACCAGTCTCATCAACAGTCCTAATGAAAGAATTCATCTCATCAACATCATTAGCCAACAAGGCCAAATCATCTATATAATCTAAATCAAAAATTTTGAAATCTCTAGACCATATAAGGCCAAAATCTTTCTCTTGCAAAGAATTTCACCTAACATAAACAATAACCAAACTAAAGAGAAAAGGAGACAAAATGCACCCTTGCCTAACTCCACTAGCAATGTTAAACCAAATGCTGTAAGACGTACCAACTCTCACACATGACTCAGTGTTAATATAGAGAGCTTTCATTATGCTAACTAACTTGTCTGGTATGCCATACGATCTCACAATCAACCACAAATTATGATGATCAACAAAGTCAAAAGCCTTTTTGAAATCAACAAAGCTAGCAACCAAAGGTTTCTGAAACTCTAAACATTTCTCAAGAATCTGTCTGAGTGAAAATATCTGATCTACACATCCCCTACCACTTCTGAATCCACATTACTCATCACGCAATTGACTGTCAATCAGAAAGGCATGAGGTCCTTTTGTCACAGGGGTGGAATTGCAAAGTCATTAGCATGCCAGTCTCATAATCTGCAGTTACCAGGTTCGAGTCCTGTCTGGGTCAATGTTGAGATTTATCTCTGCAAAACTCCCCACCCTGCTCATCGTCAATAGGGGACACTGATTGGTTTGAAAAGACTATTGTCTGAAAGATGGGATGTTAAGCCATGGCCCCATGTGTGGGAGAGCCATACCCTGTGCATGTTAAAGAACACACTGAATGGCCTTGACAGGAGGCTACCATCTGTCTCCCAACAGGGAAAGTTTGTGGAGTGGGTCCCCTCCCCCAACCTTCTCTGAGCCTTTGGTTTCTCTGTGATCTGGCTATTTAACCCGTTATGTCAAAAAGTGCTGCTCAGAGGTAAAACAACCCAACCCAAACTTTTCTCACAATTTTTGTAACCTTTTCTCATTTTCTTGCAGGTTTTGTCTGTATTATTACTTTTTTTTATAGTATTATCACTCAGTATATCACAAGGGGTAATGCTCCGATTCTTTGTTTTACTGCTCCATGTTCTTGTATAAATGGCAATGAGGTACACAGACCTTGGCATTAGGTTAAAAGCAAGTGTTTATGTTGTAAATATTTTTGTTATAGGGTGGATCTGACAACTATTCATATTGCTGTAAATTCTTTTGAGTTGCTGAATTAATTTAAGATGTTATATTTATAATATATTTATTTATAGGCTATTTTTTTTTATTTAAAATGCATTTGCTGAATGATGACTTCATGTAGCAAGGCATGACTGATTGCTGCTTTTTTTCCCCTGTATTTAGCATCTTTAGTCTGTTATGACTTATTGTATGCAAATATTTTCATGCAAATATCATCAACTTTGCATAACTGGTATATTTGTTCTAAAAGTACAATAAAACTATATTTGTTATACATTTGAGTAACCCTTAGCTTGGGGCGGGGGTGGCTCAGTCGGTAGTGCACCAGGCTCATAATCTGCAGTTACCAGGTTCGAGTCCCAGCTGGGTCAGCGTTGAGATTTATCTCCACAAAATTCCCCGCCCTGCCCATGGTCAGTAGGAGACACCGATGGGCTTGAAAAGGCTGCCGTTCGTCGGATGGGATGCTAAGCCGTGGCCTGTGTACGGGAGAGCCATACCCTGTGCATGTTAAAGAACACACTGGATGGCTTTGATGGGAGGCTACCATGTCTCCCAACAGCTGTTCCAGTGGGTCCCCTACCACAACCTTCTCTGAGCCTTTGGGGTCCATGTGACCTGGCCATTTAGCCCATGGTGTGCAAAAAAGTGACGCTCAGAGGTAAAACAACCCAACCCTCAGCTTCACTGTTGAAATTAAGATTGGCAACTGGCCTGTTCATTTCTTTACATAGAAGCTAATTGCTAGTTAGATGATTAAACCAATCTATAAATAGATGACAGTTTAAACTGATCCAATAAATAAATGGCAAGTTAAACCAGTCCAATAAGAAGTTTTTTTAAAATATTAGTGTAAAAAGTAAGATGAAGTTTCAGTTTTTAGTACATAGTACTACACTGCCTGGCCAAATTATTATGAGCTTTGCATTGTGTGCAAGGTACCATAAAATATGCCAATGTATGCAAAATTTCTTATTGATGCAAGTATTCTACATCACTACAAAGTCCTATAAAAGCCTTAAAGACACGGCAAAAAGCAAAGTCAAGTGCAAGAGAAGTAAAAATGCTGATCTGACTGACTTCAAAAGGGGCTCATCATTGAAACACAAAAACGATCTGACCTTTGTCGAAATCAGATAAATCCCTTGCTTTTTCCATGTTGAGATGAAACGAAATACTGCCTGCAAGAGCTCCGACCCAGGTATTATACAGGGTGATTCAAAACTCATCGTTAAAATTTCGTGGGGAGGTAGGGAATACGTCAGGAAACCGATTTCACATAGGAAAGTATGTCCGCAAATGTACGCATGTGTATGTAGAGGGCGCTGTGTGTACCCAACCAGTGTACAGCTCGCCCGACCACTCCCGGTGTCATCAGCGATCGCTTGGCCACCCAGGTCACCTGATTTATCGCCCATGGATTTCTTTTTGTGGGGGGCCATGAAATACCATGTGTACGAGACCCCCGTCGACAGTGAAATGGACCTTGTTGCACCAATAGTGGCCGTCGCAGGCATTGTCCGTGATATGCCAGGCGTTTTTGAAAATGTTCGGTGGTCAATGCAACGGCGCTGTGAATCCTGTGTCCGTGTAAATTGTCGCAATTTTGAGCACCTACTGTGAACCTGTACTTTACCTTGTTGGAATAAAAGTCACATTCGTTACCACTTAACTGTACTGTTTCCTTGTGTTCACTTTACTTGTCCATTTTGTTCATGTAGATGACGTTTGCGGACGTACTTTCCTATGTGAAATCGGTTTCCTGACGTATTCCCTACCTTCCCACGAAATTTGAACGATAAGTTTTGAATCACCCTGTATATATATATATCATTCATGACCTTGACACATGACACTGATTGGCTGCACGTGCACTTCTTTGCATAACGCAGAGGTGGTTTTAATGAATTGGCTGATCGGTGTATATAGTTAACTGAAAGTAATATTTTGTAAAATTTGCAGCATTTGTTTCCCATGATAGCTGGGTTGGGTTGTTTTACCACTGAATGGCATTTTTTTGCACATAATAGGCTAAATGACCAGGTCACCAGGACCCAAGAACTCTGAAGGTTGAGGGAAGCAGACCCACTGAACAGTTGATAGGAGATATGGAAGTCCCCTGTTTAGTGTGTTCTTTATCATGTATACATAGTATGGGTCTCCTACCCATTTAACCATGACTTAGCATCCCATCTGATGGATAACAGCCTTTTCAATCTCATCAGTTCCCCTTTCTTACTGAGGGAAGGATGGGATTAATGGAGATAAATCTCAATGCTGGAATATCTGGGAACTGCAGATTATGAGCCTTATGTGTTACCAACTGAGCCACTTCCCTGATAGTGGTAATTAATCTTTTACGATATGAGTTTAATGGTTTGACTTGACTCAAAAGTCTCAACCAATACACATTTGTGTTCTTTATATATTACTGAATTTCTTCCTGGGATTTTGAGCAGATCTTAATACTTTAATGGGTGAAAATATGTTAATTATAATGAAGGGATCTATAGGTCTTTCACAATTCCAGACTGAATTCTTGAGATAGAGAAAAAAATTGCCTTGAACTAAGTGGGATAGAAACCCACAACTCCTGGTGCTATTTTTCTTCTCTATCAAAGAATGTGGTCACCTGGGATTTCTTAATGTGTTTGGACTAAAATTGTAAAAATCAGTAAACAATATTCTAATTTTTAATTGAATTTGTAGTGGCTTAAATAGAACACATATATGTGCATTTCATTCTGGATATTCTCAAAACTTTTAAGTATAGTGATCAATATTGTGGTGTGACAAAATCTGTTTAAAGAACACAGGAGAGAGCTCTGTTAATATTTTAATCAATTTTAATTCAAGACAAAGTTCCACTGCCCTCGCCCCCACATGTGACTTCTCTTACTATACAATGAACACTTCACCCACACATAGAAATAAGTTCTTTTAATAATGTTAATTTACAGGGTTTATATTTCTTTAACCTGCAATTATTACATCATGCATATTTTCACATCTGTACAAGTGTATTTGGAGATCAGATATGTGAGAATCCATCCATTTTATGAATATACATCGAGAATGTGTGAAAGTATTTAATAGTATAAAGTACTGTTTTTTGAATATCTATATGTCATATGTTACAGTATCCAATGAAATTCTTTCTATTCATGTTGTTAAAAGTTTCATTAATGTTTATTAGACAAAACTGTATAGTGGGTTTGAATTAACCAAACTGATAATAAGTAAACTTATTTATTAGCTAAAACAAGTATTTTCCAATATGTAGGAAAACAACAGTTCAGTTAACACAAAAATAAACTAATTATACTCATGTCTAATTACTAATTGATAATCTTTTACCAAGCAATGCAAATAGAATAGAACATTTGAAATTTCTATTATGGAGCATTCTAATTAATGAGCTACAAGTCAAAACATCTCAACCAAAGCTTAGCACTTAATGAAATATTTGATATCAGTTTCATAAGTTAGTTCTTGCCAAATAACATCATTTAAAGCATGCAAAATGTCCTTTTTTTTAATTTCATGAATGATACAACTTTATGACAACTATACTGTCTATGTCTTCTAATCTGCTATTAAATCATTAGTATAAAGGGTTTTACCTAACACTCTCTACACTTCATAAAGGCAATATGTTGACTGGAAACAATATCTCCTTCAGCCCATACATAAAGACATCAAAGCTTGATCACCATACTAAAGAAGGTTCACCACTACTGTTCACACTTATATAAAATTTAGTAATTCAGTTATGACACCCCAACTGACTATTGATGCACAACCAACTCAACTTACAATTTAAACTCTGTATACACATATATCATGTGTTCTTCACAGCACATAGGGCTCTCAGGAACATACATATTTTCACTAGTAATTTTTGTAAGTTAGATGTGGTTTCAATATCAATAAATTTATAATACTATGATTATTTTAAATATTATTGCTAAATCTGAATTATCATTAAATTTTAAAAGGAAAATTAATTTTTGTTAATTTGCTGTATATTTTTACATTTGTTTTAGCTCTAGCTGCAATAGTATCTGTGAATGGGCCACCGTTTCTGTGCAAAACTGATGAAGTTGGGGAAATATGTGTCAGTTCTTATGGCACTGCTTCATCATACTGGGGACTACAGGGACTCACCAATACAATTTTCAAGGTGAGGTAGCCAAAATTTAATATCAAGAAATGCAAATTATTCTTTAGTCTTGTTAGACACTGCAAATTATATTTATATGTTAAATAAACACCATTCTGTAAGCATAACATAACCAGTTTTGCATTTCAAGTATTTGTTCTGTAACATTAACTTTTTCCATATTGGTCGTAACATCAGCTAGTTTAGCCTTTAATCATCTTCCTTTAGTTGTGGAAATTGACTACTAACAAAAACATTTCAGAATAAGCATAAAAAAACTTTCAAGTTTTTTTGGAAAATTTTAATTCCATTAGAACTTTATATCTTAAAAATCTTGTAACTATTTCTTTAATTTTTTCTTAAAAATATGTATTTTTTTTTTCAGTTTTGTTATTTTTAGCAGACTATTAGAAATAAATGGTGCTTTGTAAATATAGTGTTTTTTCACCACAGTTTTCCTTGGTATCAGTAAGATGTTTGGTATTTTTGCTGTCATATTTATATTTGAATTCTTTTTTTTCCTAGATGTGATGAAAAGTTGAACAGTCGTTGAATACTTAAAAACTGTTGATGCAAACAGTAGTGTTTAGCGTATGGTGATAGTTTTTGCCATGTTGTAATCTTGATTGTCATTTTGTATTAGGAGGCTTGCTTGGGGAATTTTGGCTCACAGTCCTATATATTCTTCAAAGTATCAAATAAAATTTTTTTAAAATTTAAAAAATTGAACTCAAAATTTACAAAATTACATTATACTCTACTGCATCCTGTACATCCTGGATGTAGTTTTGTAACCTCAGTTGAGACTGCTGGTCCAGAGAATTGAAAATATTTGATTCAGATTATGTTGTTGATTTGACCCCCTTGGGAGCAATTCATGAGATAACTCATCATTTAGAACTATTGATGAGATTTCTAATAGGAATCCCTTGATGATAAATACAGAGAAACTAAAATTATTCAAACTAATCAGCATAGTATTTCTTCATTTCTTTTGAATCATTGAGCAAATGTTTTAAGATAATTGTCTTGGGAGCTGATGGACAAATTATGGCAATGCGCAAAGGGAAGTAAACAGGAATAGTCACTGTTAGTGCAACTTTTAAGAATCAGTTAACAGGATTGTAAATTAAGTGGATACAGCTCAATACTAAAGTTGTAAAATAGTTTGGTCATCTCTAAGGTATGCTGTATTAAGCAAGAATACAGGAAGTTTGGTGCTTTTTATTCCAAATATATATGCAATATTTTAGGTTTTTAGAAGGTTTGATTATATTAATAAAATTAGATGAAGCAGTCATCATCCACTTTTAAGGAGCATCTTATGTAGGAAGAGATTGTATTGCTTTGACCATGTTGCCTGATGTAGAATTACAGTTTAGTAAATAGAGTTAATATTGCACTTAAAAGTTTGTGGAAAAAAGGGGAAGATCTTAAATAAAATGGGTGAACAGTGTCTAACTGAACATTAAATTGGTCTTTAGTGACCAAATATAGTAGCTGTTGCACAGAAACGATTTATTTGGAGAATTGTACAATCAGGTTAGACTCCATGCTGCCATAAGATCAATTAGATAATTCGGAGGTAGGGGGCAATTAGATAACTTGAAGACAGAATATATCAGGTGTGGGAAGCAAGATAATAATGGTGAAAAGTCATATCTCATTAATTTCGGAGGAGTGAGTACAAATCTACAGACCTGTCAATAACTTTTTGAATGCCCCCCATATGCTAAAGATTGTATGGGTGGGGGTGGGCCGTACACTAAATAACCAGTGGTTTGTGAGCATCTGAACTGGTGTTAAGATCATGTCACCTGGACTTGGGCTGACTGGAGTCAAAGTTCTCATCACTGATGAGTTCAAATTTTGCAAACAGATTGATTCCAGATGTAGATTTATATGGAGCAGTTAACACCTGCTACTACTGTAAAGAGAAACAGCTATGGTAGTAGTAGCATTATGATATGGACAGGAATTTTGGAATATGATATGGTAGTAATTCTTGACTGCCTAGAAATATAGTATATTGTGAAACTCCATACTAAGCTGTGGAGGAGACATATATCCTAGAGGATGATGAGTTCTTACTCATCCTGCTTCATCCATTACTAGTAAAAAGGAGCAGTTCAATTGTGTGAATTGTCCAATTTATTCTCCTGACTTGAAATCTTGAGAGTTGCATAGGATGCTTTAAAGAAGTGATTGACAATTAGTTTTAATGATGAGCCGAGTCAGTAAATATAATAATAGAAGCTGCCGAGATTAATTTACCAAATTGACATCACTCAGTCTTGCTTAAAGTTATATATATGCAGACAAGAAAAATGCTATGGTTTTTGAGTGAGCATGTATTTTGATTTGTCTAAAAACTTGAAATACAACCTGGATATGCATCAATGTAGTCATGTGTACACTAGTTTAGTTCTAAAATATTTCTTGTAGTAATGTTAAATCACTTGTAAAATAATTGTGCTTTTCTTTTATGTAACAAAGCATGTTTCATTAATTCATAAAACCATTTTTAAATAACTATGCATTTTTTGTTGAATATTTGAGGTAAAGTGAACCACATTTTGAATAAAAATCAAAAACATTTTAACAGAAAAGAAAAATTGTAAAATTTTAATTCTAACTGGGATGCAAATTTTTGTTTTCTCACTTAGCAACACTTTCTGGGTCAAACAGTAGTGATTTATGAGTCACCTACTACCAAATACTGCTTTGTTGCATCCTTTCACTCCCCTTTCCAAATCTTGGAAAAAATGTTTTATGTTGCACTGTGATGTCAATTACTTTTGAAACTGTACCATTTTCCACATTATGCAACAATAGTGTTTATTTGGATGACAATTGTATTAATGATCTTTGGATCCTACTTTTCAGTCATTATGCATTTTTTTTTTGTTGCTGTAGATGTTCTCTGATAAGTTTTCTTTTTCTGTTGTGAATGCATCATTTTGTACTTGTTACTCTTAACTTATTGAATTCTAGTGCAAGTTTTTATATATATTGTGCATTATATATTTGAGATTTAAATTCTTCTGCCTTTACCCTTTAATTTTGGAATTTTATATATTTTTTTTCTTTAATTCTTTTTAAAATTTATACTTTATTTCCAGATGCAACCATTGTATCTTGATGGTCAACCTGTTAATGAACAGTATTGGATTCGCACTGGCTTACTAGGCTTTATTGGTCCAGTAAGTATTTTTTACATTCTTTATTTATATTAATGACCTAATAATCACAGAGTTATTTATTTTTTTCATTTCAATGTTGTTAAACATCTTATATAAATATATGTATTCTGATAAAAAATTAATTATGTAAAATGTTGAATAAAGTGTGTTAAAAGGCGAAAGAGATATAAATTCAAAATGCCATTTCACAAGAGACAGGAGCATATTTAATCAGTTAGTAGCTGGTTGTATATGGGCCATTAATGTGCCTGTAGAGCTAATTCCACTAGTTATAATATCTGGAATGAACACTAATTAGTATTGGCCAAATTTGTCTTCAAAGTTAAAATCTAATTATTAGTATCAGTAGGTCTCTCTCAGTTTGATTTTTGGAAATGGCATCACTTTGAGGTCTTTGGAGTCTTCTTACTAATCTACTTGTAGTGTACAGTAAATCTAAAGATAGTAAATATATTTATACCATGTTTTGCTTATTAACTATACATCATTTACTGTCCATCTATTGGCTGATTGTTGCTGCCATTATTACTTGAAGAGTCAAATCTAGTTCATCATTGAACCTAAGATACACTATGTTTTTGGTTACCATTGTTAAATAAAAAATTATTAAATAATTTAATTAATACATTTTATCCAACTTTTCTTGATTGTGTATAACCACGTGCTTTTCCCCTCAAATATTCTATTTTTCAGCATATTCAACACATCCTACTTATCATATATTTGGTTCATCAAGGTTTTATTTTCTGAACCTTGTCACAAATTTGTATGTCAACTATTCTGCCATTAAAATAGCTACAAAACAAGAACTTCTAAGTAGTTATAGTTTTTATCAGGAAATGGAATAAACGTGTTCCGTTAAATAAAATTCATGTCCTTTATTGTAAAAGATATTTTTTTAATAGAAACTATGCCACTATCAGATAGCCATATTCATACTATCTATATTTATTAAGTAGGCATTTGGAAGCAAAAGAAATAACAGCTTTCATAGCCTAATAAACTGTGTTATTTTAGAAAATCAGTTGATGTAAGTCAATCAAGTTTAGCTTGTGAAATTTATAACCTTTTGAAAGTGAGATAAACCCCAGCTAATATTTGCTTATAAATGTGCAAGTTCATACTAGTTAATGTCATACACTGAGAAACAGTCATTCTAGGTGAGGTACCTAAAAGGCCATGATCCACCCCAAACCTTATAATGATTTTAATGACCAGAAAGTAGGTGATTTAAAAAGGAATGAAATTTAATATTACATTTATTTTAATAAAGTATTTTTAAAGACCTTTAAAATGTTGGAGGCCAGGGCAATACATGGAAGTCTTCCTCATGTTCCATGAACCATTCTCGAACAATCCAGGCAATGTGTCATGGTGCATTATCCTGCTGAAAGAAGGCACTACTAGAGGGGAATACTATTGTTATGAAAGGATATAGCTGGTCTACTAGATATAACTACAATGATGTTTAGTTAAGTGGTAGATGTCATAGTTTCCTGCACATGAATTACTGGACACAGGGTTTCCCAGCAGAATATTTCCCAAAGCATTACACTTCCTCCACTGGCTTGTTTTCATCCCATGGTGCATGCTGGTGCCAACACTTCCCTAGGTAAACAATGCACGTGTACCCCGCCATCCATATGGTGCAACAGGAAACAAGATTCATCGGACCAGGCGACCTTCTTCCAATCATTCAAGGTCCAGTTTCGATGCTCACATGCCCATTGTAGGTGCTTTCGATGGTGAACTGAGGTAGCATGGGCACTCAGAGCAGCCTGCAGTTACACAGCCCCATTTTCAGCAGGGTTTGATGTACTGTGTGTTGTGATACATTACTCTCATTACCAGCATTCAAATTACAGGTGAGTTGCTCCACAGTATTCTTTCTGTTGGCTCGTACCTTACTGGATAACCTTCACTCACCTCTAGCATTGATGAGCCGTGGTCAGCCCACACCTTGCTGGATGGTTCATTGTTTTTCCCTTCTCGGACCACTTTTTGAAGGTACTAACCATGGCTGATCATGAGCACCCCACAAGCCTTGCCATTTCGGAAATGCTCTGACCCAGTCATCTGGTCATTACAATTTGGCCTTTGTCAAACTTACTTGAGCCCGCTGCCTTTCCTTTGTAAAGAACAAGAATAACACTGATTAACAGAGCTCAGTATCAGGTGTTATTTGTACCATTTCATGACCTTCACACATGCCATTTTTACCTGCAGTTGCTTTGATTTGCATAAATTTTGATATGCTGGTCATAATGTTTTGGCTCTTTGGTGTATATACCATAATAATTTTTCAGGATGTTCTGTTTTGCCCCTCACCATACTCCCCTAATTTTTTTTATAGATATTGAATTCTATGCAAATATTTTCATTATCAAAAAATCACTCTATCTTTCAAAACTTATCAAAAGTCATAAACAGTTCATGTACTAACTGCAACTGCACAGTAAATAAAGACAGGCACACATGCATATAAAACCATTAACTGCAACCTCTGAAATTAGTTCAAGGGTGAATATCTCATTGTTTAGTTCTAAGGAAGAAAGCAAAAAAGATCTGTTTATGATGTGAATTTACAATGCTCATCAAATAAGTAGATGTACACACATGGAAAAACATTTTCAGCATCAGGAAAAAAAGGTTAGGTTTGTTGATGTAACCAACAATTTTTAAAAGTTGATGCTGTAATAGCAGAGGGAACATGGCTTTGTTTTATGTTCTCATACAGTATATCACGAAAAAAAAAAATATCATTAGAAGTTTGATTGAAAATACATTTCATGAATCTCAACCTAAAAAATTAATTGTTTGCAATATTATATGACTAAATATGTAATAATGCAATGAATCATTATATCCTTGAGTTGCTCGCATTAATTGTAAATTGTTTATTCTATCAGTAATACACAGGAATTTGTCTGTGTGTCTGTATGGGCCTCTAGTGACTGAATGGAAATTGTGTTATGCTACTTAGTGATTATATATGAGATTAATACTGTTTGTTTTTTGCATTGAAATGTAATTGTATTGTTGTGAAAATATCAAAACCAAATATTTATTTCAGTACTCAGAGCAATATGAATTCATTACATCACACCCAGATTTAGAGGAAAAAACAAGGGGGAGGTGTCAAGGGATTGAATAAACTGGAATGAACCACATTTCCCCTTCCAGTGTATTTTTTTTTAGATGTTATCATCAAATGGTGTAATTTGTATTTAAACCTTCATTTTAGAGGTGATCTTAAATATTCTTGAAAGTATGCGGATATTTATATTTTCTAATACTTTTTCCATAGATATGTTTAGATTAACCATATGTTTAGATATTAGAATTTTCTCAGAGAATTTTCTCAAATTGAATCTGAAAGCAGCAAGATTACTGTAAGAAGGACTACTGTATTTTTGGTGGTTTCTTTTAATGGTTAGTAAGTTTATATACTAAAAAGGTGCTGGTAATTCAGAATACCTCACTGCTCCAGATTATCTTTCCTGCATCCAGGATATTATAATAAATGCAGTTATGATTGTGAAAATTCCACAACCAGATTTAACCAATGCTTGCATAATTGGGAATTGTGGAAAAAGTGTGATGTATCTGAAAACATGTTATACAGCTGTTACATTGAAAACAATGATTTTTTTTACATGTATTTACCCTTTATGATATAAAATGTATTAAAAGAAAACTGTCTTATGCTAGTGTTGTTTGTGTATTGTCAAAGCAATATTGGAAAAATGACTTTTACAAACATTTTGATAAACATAAATATTAATTTTTTAAAGGGAGGTTTGGTTTTTGTCTGTGGAACTCGTGATGGCCTCATGCAAGTTAGTGGAAGAAAGCACAATACAGATGACATCATTGCCACTGTTCTTGCTGTTGAACCTATGAAATTTATCTACAGAGGAAGGTAAGCTGTATTTTAAAGGAAAAACAACTAATTTAGATATAAAATCTATAAAGCCATAAGATTAACAAAATACATTTGGAAAATTGAAGTATTCATTTATTTTAGGCAGCATCAAAAAGGAAGACTCAACTTTCTTTTTGCTTCAAAAGGAATAATTGTAGTTGAAATCAGAATATTTTGAGTAATCTGATGTATTTTGTTTTGGGAAAAAAGAAGTGGGGGGTAATTCAATTAGTAGATGCTAGTAAGTTTGAACCCTCACATTTCCAGTGTTGAGAATTTTTGCATGTGCATGTCTTGTGTTTTTTTTTTTTTTGAAATGGCATTGATAATGAACTTGTCAAGATTTTTATCTCTTGGCTAATATTTAAATCAAATTACAGTATCCAAGAAAGTCATTTCCTTTGTTTTTTAAATGATACACTGTATGGCCTTGACAGGAAACTCATTTTTGAATTAAACCTTGAATGGTTCTTCAATGAGTATTCATGACTTAGCCTCTTTTGAGCCTTGTGGCATGACTTGAATTCTTGTTGGAATCCTTGTGGCATGACTGTTGAGCACACATTGTGGAACAATAAGTGTTGTCCATTGGTAAAACAATCTAATCAACTCATAACCATTGTATAAATGCTAATAGTAATAATCAAATTTCGACAACTGCTGAGGAAACTATATTTGTTATTAAGTTTTTAATGACACAGTGCAAATTTTAATTAAAAGGATTTACTCCACAATATTAATTGTATAATTGACATTAGCTCTCAAAGGAGTGATAATTGCAACATAGCTACATAACATACTACTCGGCAGAACCAACAGCCCGAATGCAAGTAAAACATCAATGTGTGGATTGAGACAACTAAATACATGGAATGCACCAGCCAGATTCAACAACTAGGGTGAGCACCTGTTTACTCATACTTTAATATCAGTATGAAATATCATCAGTAAGAAACAGACGCTACGAATTAGCAACCGGAAGACTTATTCTCCACATTTGCTATATGTGGAGAGTAAGTCTTTTAAATGGTTATAGCTCTCAAAGTGTGTAGTCGTATCATCGAATATGTATAAAGCTAGTGTCGTATAAACAAGTTGCACCTCCAAAACATAATATGTATTAAAAGGACTGGTATCTCCAAGAATGAGTCTTACCACATGAAAACATAGTGCAGCATAACAGCACCAGAAGAGAAGTGGCCAGACCAACAGCCAGCAGTTCAACGGCACATCATTAATGAAACAAATTGTGCATAACGTAGCAATTGGCAGAACCAACAGCCCGAACGCAAGTGAAACATCAATGTGTGAACTGAGACAACTAAATATGTGAAGTGCACCAGCCAGATTCAACAACTATGGTGAGCACCTGTTTACTCATACTTTAATATCAGTATGAACTAGCATCAGTAAGAAGCAGACACTATGAATTAGCAACCGAAAGTTCTAAACTTTTGCTGTAAGGCAAGATTGTAATTAGTAGCTATGTTGCAATTATCACTCCTTTGAGAACTAATGTTAATTATACAGTGAATATTGTGGAGTAAATCCTTTTAATTTAAACTATATTTGTTTCTAAATTATTTAAATAGGTGATGAGAAAAAAGATAATATTCTATTAGTTTATTTTATTTGTTGTCTACTGAATATTGCTTTTCTGCTAAGCTGCCGCCTTTGTCGTAGATTTTTTCTATGCTGTATTATACTGCCAGGCTTCTGTCAGACCTCTGACAAGTAGGCTGCTGAAAGAGTAATTTTTTTCTTGTTTTCAATGTTTTTTTTTTAAGTTATTTTTATTTTTTAAACACCTTGTTAATTTGAAGTTGCAGTTTATTAATTAATAAAAAGTGTTTTGTGCAAAATGCAAGTTTTGCATTCGTGATTTTTTTTTACTACATATTGTTAAGTGCTAAATTATGCCAAATTTTTTTCTCTTTTTTTGATATGTTAAAATTATGTACTGTCTTATGTAGGATAGCTGTATTTTCTGTCAAAGTACTCAGGGATGAACGAATTTGTGTAATTGCTGAACAGAGGCCTGATTGTGCGGAGGAAGAGGTAATTAATTTTTAAATGCATCAATAATTAAAATAATTGTTTTGCAGACAACTATTACTTCTAGTACCAAACAGTTCTAGGAGACTTAAATTATGTAAAAAGAACTTATCTGTATAAATTTATTATATAAAATTCTAGATATACATTATACAGATAAAATAATGATATAAATTCTTTCATATTCTGTTGGTTCATCTAGGTCTTTAAGCTTTAATATGTTTGTTAGTATTGCTTTCAAAGGTCTATTTCTACATATCATTTTTAAGACACAGAAGATACTTGATGTGCCATTAACTGAAGCTGTTTTTTCAGGCACTACATTGATATTATTTGGTTATGCATTTTCAATAATCATTGAATTCTTCTTATTCCAATGACAGAACTATTGTATAGTAACTATATGTGTTCCAAAATGAATTAAAAGGTTTCATTGTGCATAGCAATAGATCTGTGATGCAAAATTAATGACACATCAGAGCTGTGTACTGATTAAGGATCTTTTCTCTTATGTAATAAAGTCAAACACCAATCCACTTATGTTATCTCTAGATAAAATAATCATTTTGAAATGTTAGATTTAAAGTATTAAATTATATTAAAGTGTTAATAATTTAAATACAAATATGTGTCAACTCTTATTGCACCAATCCACTTATTTTATCTCTAGATAAAATAATCATTTTGAAATGTTAGATTTAAAGTATTAAATTATATTAAAGTGTTAATAATTTAAATACAAATATGTGTCAACTCTTATTGTGTATAAAATACCAAAATTCACTAGCACAGTCTAGGTCACTTAAGCTGTTTTTAACAGTGGATTAAACTTCCTACTATTAGTTATGAGGGACTTTGATATTTGTTTTGATTAATGAATAATAAATAATTCTCTTTACAGCTAAAAGATCATAAATTTAATTACACGATAAAGCTGTATTGACAATAGTATATTAGCATGCATTATCAAGACAGCTATAGGCAGCAAGAAAAAGGCTACTAAGCCACAATTTAGCCCTATTGGCAAATATATGACATAGATTCCTCTTATAAATGAACATGTATCAAATAACTCAAATTATAACACTTTTGGCAGTATCCAAAGGAAACAGAGTTAATTAAAGATATTTACCATATAAGCTTTTGCCAGTACAATGGCTGTAGGGATATGCTACGTGTTGTTAAAGTCTGTATTACATGAAAGTCTGTATTACATGCAGAATAACATAATTATAGAGTATTGATGATGATGTTAATATTGCTACAAACCTAGTGCTAGTAAAACAGTACTGTATGAATACAAAAGCTTAATAGGGAAAACATCATTTAAAAAGTTTGACTTTTTTTTATACAAGGTTGTAATAATGGAATCCATGGAAGTTGTTGCTGATTTTTTTTGCGTGCTTTATCAATTTTCCCCCCAAAATTTTTATATAACGAGTCTCTCATTGTAAGAGTACTATGACCAACAAAAATTATGGCAAATCATAGTGCTAATAGTCAAAACTTAAAACTTTGGTTGTTTATAACGTTCTTAAATATTTACAAATACTTCTGCTTAAACATAATGGATTAAGCTAATTATTACATCACATATAGTTAGCATAGTTTTTGTCTATTTCATCTACTGATATATATATTTTTAATTCTGAAGTGAGATCTCAAGTGTGTTAATAGTAGTGACCAATGTTTTATTTTGAGCTTTTTAATAAATTGGGAAATTTTTATGCAGGAAAAAATGTATGAACTAATAATTTTAATGCATACTGAGACCTAATTGTTTGTATAATATTATTTTATTTGTTCTTTTAGAGCTTTCAGTGGATGAGTAGGGTTCTTCAAGCTGTTGATAGTATTCATCAAGTGGGAATTTACTGTTTAGCTCTAGTATCCCCAAATTGCTTGCCCAAGGTATGTTGTTCATATTTTGTTACCAAAATGTTTTTGTATTTATGTTACACTGTAAGTGCTCTAATGTAAAGTATTTTTTGCCTGTTTAATAAACTGTTAAGTAAACCTTAAAATTTTCCTATTTAGGAAATATGCTATCTGTTAGTTAACATAGGGTGGGGGGGTCAGAAAAATCATCCATCCAGTAGTTTTTACCTCATGCCAGAGCAGAGGCATATACCAATATGTGTGTAGTACCCCACCACCTGAAAATGCTAGTAAGTGTAATGGAGGTAAAAAATTATAAAACATATATATTTCATGTATTTCTCAAAACATTTTTAAAGACTTGCAAAATCAAGGGGAAAATGTTATATTGCATTGATAATCCAGTCTAGTTGAAAAGAGGTAACTTCTCCCACCTTTTACATTTTTCTGGCTTGATTGTGTTTCTTGCCCTCTCCCCCCGGATTTTTTTTCTAGATCCAGGTGTGCATACAAACAACATGACCAAATCAACATAGTCTCTCTCTGCAAAATATGCTGGTTAGAGGTCAAACTTCTTCACCTAACCTCAGCATTACTTACAAAGTTAAATCATCAAATGTCCAAGATATTAAGTAAGCATCTGGGATTAAACACATGAAGTTTCCTGTTACCTTGCCTTCAAAGGGTCAAGTTTCACTACCATAATTAACTTTAGAAAGACCAAAACTATACAACCTAATTTTAGTCTTTAACCCTTCCATGATTATGTTCTATAGATGTTTTTTATACAACACACAAAACTTTGATTTTTTTTTAAATTGCCATTTGAATTTTTTTACGTATATCTTTTAAAAATACACAATTCAAGCATGAAAAATTATATTTTCTTTTTTCGTTTGATGCATATTTTATTAATTACAATTTATTAAACGACAATATAAATAATTCGATAACGCCATCTGATTGCCACATTTTATTGCCGCTATATGGTATTGCTGAGTTGTTTGTTAACGTTACCCTGCATTGAAGCAATCACCTGATTTTAAGCTCACAAGTTTTATTTGAACTATTAACAAATTTTTCCTTAAAGTTTCTAAAATCTCATGATAATTAACAAAAAACTGCTACTTTTAAAGATGGGAGATTTTGGAAGTAATTATGAAATACGTACCTTTTTTTGGTGTACCACTGTAAAAAGTGCATTAAAATTAATATGTTACTACAATGTTCAAAAATTTTATTCAATAAAATTCAGAATTAAATTCTCTTTAATTTAGTATATAACATGACCCATTTCTGTTGATTAGTTATTTATTAAAAATATTCTAAAGCTGACTTTTTTATTGGACTCTGCAAGAAGCCTGGACTGGACTTCTCTCAAAGTATGGTACAGAGAAAAAAATTGCAGTATGGAAGAAATGTTTAAATAAGCATTTTTTGGTTATTCAGAAATAAATAGCCTTTTTATTCATGTGTATTATAATCATTTCTGTCTATTAGCATTTTTTAAATAAATTTTTATTTTTGTTGCCAGATGCATCATTTTACTATATGACTCTAAAAACATCTTATTAAAATAAAACCTGTTGTATTTTTTGTTAAATATTTTACTTTCAGAAAATCCAGAATTAAATGCTGATTAATTTGGCATATAACGTGCCATAATTTTTTTTATTAGTTATATGGCAAAAAAGTTCTAAAGTTAATTTTTTTGCATGATCAGAGTGAAAAAAAATAACTGGACTTCAGAAGGGTTAAGTGCATATACCTATATTTCTACACCCTCTATAGATTCTTAAAAGTACCAGCAGCAATCCCCATTCTTCTTTTTATCTCATGCTGCACACCACCAGTAGTATCTGTTACATAGCTGTTAGAATAAGTAAATGGAGACACTTGTTCAAGGGCACAACAACCATTCAAAACAACTGAAGCACATCCTGTCTGACCTTTTAATCATTTTAGTCTCTATTTATCATCCAACCTACTATATTACCAGTCTTATCAACAGTTCTAATGAAAGAGTTATCTCATTGAAATCATTTGCCAAAGAAGTCAAATCATCAGCATAATCTAAATCAGAAGTTTTCAAACCTTGGCTTCACAAAATTAACCTTTAGTACAGCGAAAAACAGAATGTATGGATTAAAAATGAAACCCGATCAGTGCTGGGTGTCATTCTGCTGGTCCATAATAATAAAAATTATTATAATAATAATAATAGATGCCTGTCTGTCTGTGGTCAACATAACTCTTCACATAAAAAGACTAGGAACCTGGAATTTTGGCAGAAGATTAAGAGTAGCATGAGGATGTGCAGTACAAAATATTAATACAATAGGTTCAGTATGTAGTTTAGAAAAACACCTTTTTTCTATTTCTAATCGAGGATGCCACCATTCATTAGCAGATTCCTCACCTCCCCTATTGCTCTATCCAGGCACCTCATTGCAGATAGGGACTTGATGTTTTAAAAACCAAATAGGGGGTCACACAGAGGGAACTCATATACAAAATTTAGGATCTTTCAGTCAAGTATCTCTGAAATAACATGGGACCAAAATCTATCAATCTCTTGATATGTGCAGAAATGAAGGCACGAACTATGATATTCATCAAGTGGGAATTTACTGTTTGGCTTTAGTTTCCCCAAATTGCTTGCCCAAGATATGTTGTTCATATTTTCTTACCCAAGATTTGAAGAAAAACAACAACAACAACAACAACAACACACAGAAGCATGAGCATTATTGGTAATTTTTTTAGTATCAGAATAATCCAATTAAAAACAACTAGTTCAAATAACACAAATTCCTGAAAAGGGCATTTTCATTCTATGCTTAAAAAAGCCATCCAGACTAAATAATTCAGTCACTAAGAATGATGTATTATTAAATTATCAAATTGGCATTCATTGCAATATTTAAAAGAGAGTTTTATTCATATAATAGAATGTCTTTGTGAAAAAAGTTCTGTAGCTAGATGTGTAAAGTCATTGTAAGGAGGATAAATTTCCAAAAGTTTGTTTTTAAAGTCTTCCCAAAGTTCTACTCCATACTTCACGACATCCTATGTTATTCCATCATTGCTTAGCACATCAATTAAACAAGTTACTATGAAAACCACTTTTTTGTTGCCAGGCATTTCATGTAAATAGAAATGCTCTTCCATAGTCTTGACAAATGTCCATGATGACTGACATTTTGAACTGTCAAACCTTATCTCAGGTAAAGGCCAATTAACATAAGGACTACAGTTAATAAATGGATTGGCAACTCACGGTTGATAATACTCTGTTCTATCACTTGTTTCTGATGGAATAAAAGATGGAACTTTACGTTCAAAGTTTATATATTCGTGAGCTGACGTAGCATTGTCAGCAAATTTAGGGGTTGTTATCATTCCCCTTTTCTCCCGAGGATCTTTAAGCAGATTCATTAACATTTCTGCTTCTTTCATCTTATCCTGTAACCTATCTTTTACTTTTACTAAGTTGGGAGTCATATGGTGGAATCGGCCATATTACTAGCAGATATGTTTTGCGATCTGCAAAAATTTTGAAATTTTGAAATTTTGAAACTTTTTTATCTGGAGCAGCACTCAAAGATACTGCTGTACAACAATACAATACTAGAGCTATACTAAGCTTGCAATAAACTTGCTTATCAAAAATTTATCTATTGTGTGTTTGGAAAGATTTTACTGTCAGCAATAACTGCGCTGAAACTTCGGTACCTTTGACTAATACAAAAGTTAAGCTTTTTGCTCAACAAAAATTTTGGCTTAAGCTGACATTAAATCTATGATTAGTATGTATATATATATATAACTAATGAGCTCAAAAGTTTGTTAACTTTGACAAGCATGTTAAATAACATACAATTTATACATACATATGTACAGCCCCTCTTTTCGGTGCACCACTTTCTTTATTGGCTCTGTAATGCTCCGAAAGATTATTCAACTTCTTCTCTTTGGACCTGTTGACTGATCCAAATTAAATTAAAACTCCAGATAGCATATCAGGCACCAAGCAATGTTAACTTGCCAAATAAAGTTAAATGAGGGTCCTTTAAGTATATGAGTGTCATTTATTGAGTAAGAAATCAAAAGATTGTCAAATATTTAAAATTATATGTTAATCAAAATCAATTATCATTGCTCAAGAGTAAAAAAAAAATAGAAAAGTCAAAATATTCATATAACAAAGTTTATTTCCAAAAAAAGTTCACAACTCACCATATAAACTGATGAATACCAAAGTAGTCTCAGCAAATAAAAATTCATTTAAGCATCTCCAAAACTGACAAACTTCTCAGTTAACATCATTCTCATTCTCCACTATCATTATTCTATTACAGTATCATCACTACCTTCCTACTAACATTACTATCTGACACTCTACTACTCTACTCCCTCCGTCACCTAACGTCACTTAGTATTACATGCAGCATACAACTGACACGTGTTTGTTGCCTGGTGAGTAAAACATTTGCATAATCTTATGATCACTATGGCACAAGAGGGGATGTGTCCTTAATGTATGCATTAGCAGTTGTTAATCAAAAGTCAGAGTTGCACATGCGCAACTTCTTTAGTGGATGGGGATGAGGAAAAATGATGGCCGACTAAAAATAATCCCCAAAATGATAAATATAACGTTAATAAAGTAAAACTGGTTAAGCAAAAGTAAAGGTGAATGGGTGGACGATCATAGCTGAATGGTTAGTGCTTGAGTATGATTAAATGATGCCACCTGACATTCCACTATACAGGACAGACAGTACTATATCTTTGAATGGTTAGTGCGCATGGCCTCAAATCAAAGGGGCTGAGTTTGAACCCTGGATAAGGCATGGATGTTTCTTGTGTTGCCTTTCTGTTGGGGTCTTGCCTTCCTCACAGACCTTCTCTATGGCATATTTTACTGACTGTCACATGTCAGACTTCTGTGATGAGCAGTTGCTTGAAGAGTAAGTTTTTTAAGTTTAATAAAGAATAATTCTAAATATAAAATTATACCCAAGAAGAAGCCACTATGAACAGCTATCAAAGATAGTTAATACCACTTTAACACTATTAAGATCCTTAGAAGGCAGTTTAATAAAATGTGCTGTTAGTCTCACACAATAAGTATTCTCATTTCACAAATCTGTAATTTCCATACTGTAAAAATATCCACATTGTTTTTTTCTCTTCATGATGAAACTTTTAAAAAATATTTTAAGGAAAAATTAAATTAATTTGCAAAAGGCATGGAGGTGAAATTAAGTGCATAGTTATACTAACTTAGAATTATACTAAAAAAAAAACATATAAATAAATTTAGTGATTTAGCCTACTGATTTTCCCCCTTAGAGGTTTGTAATACTGTAGGATGCTGTAAAGCATAGTACTAGATTTGCATGATACTGTGCATATCTATCCAAAGTTAAATGAGAAACAAATTTTTAGTTAGTTAGAGTGACAGCTATGTTATATAAGGTCAGTTGATTGAGATTCTGTTTATTTTGGAATGGTACATGAATACTGTACAACTAATTCCAATAAGTGATAAAATCCATTATTAGTAAGAATAATATGAATGATGTTGCTCCTTTTAAATTCAAGGGAAAATTCTGTACACTGTTAATATTTGTTTTAATAAGCAATATAATATTTGCTGCTTTAGCAGTATAGTGATATTGCATTAGTTGACTTTAACATTGATGTAGCTAAGCTGAAATCTCTGGTGATTGTATGGATGATTGTGTTTTGGTTTCATTTGACATTCTATCAGCTACACAAGAGCTCTCAGGTTTCTCCATCCTTAATGTAAGAAATAATAAATAAACACCTATATTGTTTAAACATGTTTAATATTTCCTCATTTTGCAGACTCCATTAGGAGGAATTCATTTATCAGAAACAAAGCGACGATTTCTTGAAGGAAGTTTACATCCTGCAAATGTTTTAATGTGCCCCCATACTTGTGTTACAAATCTACCAAAGCCAAGAGAAGTTCACCCGGGTAAGACTGTAAAGTTTCTAAGATCATTTATGAATTTATTGTTGCATTACCATCCTTTTCTTTGTGTTTTATTGTTAACAAAAGCATCATTTAAAACACTGCAAGTAAATTGTAATACTTGAGGTGTAAATTTGTCATTAACATTAAAATATTTGCCAAATATGTGAATTGACTTGAAAACAAACAAAAGGAAATTTGAAGTGAAACATTTAAATAGATTTTCAATGAAGAATTTACTATGTTCATATTTAAGAATAAATTGAAAGCATAAAAGGATGTTCCTAATTTATTTCTGACATACCATAATGGCCCTTCTAATCTCATTCTGAGTTTTTTGAGGTTTTAATAAGATTATAGTAATCTGGTCTTTGAGCTCATCATGCAATAAAAGGAAGGCCATTTAGATTTAGATGAATTATTTTGCTCCTGAAATGCATGGCTTTAGAAGGCTAATAAATTAGGTTGTCAAGACTCAAAATTCTACATAGGTTTGGTGAAAGAAATTCACTGGGCATCTATAGGAGTAGAAGAGAGTTTTCTCTCAAAGCCATCCAACTAGTGGGCACAAGCTTAAGCTCATTTTCATGTGGACCATGACTTAATATTGTAATTGATTGATAGTGATATTTCAAATCAATCACTATCTTCTTTCTCACCAATGCTAACAAAGTAAGAACCCAATCAGGAAACCTTGGGTTATGAGCCTAACATGTTATTGAATAAGTGCTTATACCTCCTATTGTATGGGAGTAAAATAACCCTGTAGTAAAGTATCACAGGAAATGCCCCTTAGACAGGGGACTCATGGAATATTTTGCTGAAAAAATTTAGTTTTGCTGTGAGTGGGATTCAAATCAAACATGCTTCTCCCAGTAACATGTCAGGTGTGACAACCACTACACACCATCATTGGCTAACCTTTTCTTCAGCTAATGTGACTTATAAACATTCCCACATATTAGTTGAGTCACTCCTGGCAACATCTGTGTCAGGAAATGAGCAACCAAGCTGCCTCGTATGATGGAATTAATATTTGTCACTTATGTTCATAGTGTTAAATTAATAAAATAATTCAGTAATAAAGTATCACAGGAAATATCATGCAGACATACAGCACCCAGAAAATATTTAGCTGAAATAATTTCCTTTTGCTGTGAGTGGAATTTGATCCCAAGTCTCCCTGTGAGTGTGAATCCCACTCACAGCAAAACTAAAAATTTTCAGTTAAATATTTCATAAAATAACACAACTCTGAAGATTATCTTCATTTAATTCTAATATGAAATGCAATGATAAATTTCATAGCATTTAAAAAGGAATAAATATGACTTTGGGTATAGATGTTATGAATTTGTTTGAGAAATGTATATAAGGTATAAAAAGTCATTTTGTTTCTTCATCCTTATGTGAACAATATGCACAGAAAAAGATCCTGTTAATCATTCCTATTTTTTAGAGTTGACTGGTTAAACTAAGCTAAGTATTTCATTCAGCACAAATGGAATTTTAATAAAACCTCACTATATTTTTATGATGTTACAAAATTAATTCTTATATGTCAGCAGCATGACATAATTATATTGTTAATTCTTCCCAGGTGGCATTCTGAATGTACTTGTAATCCACTTTGTGCAATCCTCATCTTGTATGGATATTTCTAAAAGATCTTATCTACTGTTTGTGAACTTCTAAAACTATTTGCCCCTGAAGGGTTAAACTACAATGCTTGTTGACTCTTAAATATTTTCAAGTGATTTTTTATCCTTCATCATTGTAAATTGCATATTTTCTCTAGAATTCAGAGATCAAAAAGAAGAAACTTGCAAAACAAGTTCAAATGCAGTGCCAAGACTTACAAGTACAGTAATGTAGTTTGAAGGCTGTCAGTGAGGAGTAATTAATTTTAGCTGCATTTTATGTTTAAAAACAATAGCAAACTGCTAATACAATGACATATACACAAGTTAAACACCATTTACATTCTGCTGTACTGGGAAGAAGCTTCTTTAGCATCGTAGGTGACATCACACTATTCTCTATCAATGACCCATGAAGGTTAATTGCATCATCTTATCAACTGTAAATTAATTTTGGATGTTATTGTAACACAGAATTTAATTCCTAACTGGTGTGGGGATGGCTCAGTCGATAGCCTGCCAGGCTTATAGTTTGCCATTCCCTGGTTCGAGTCCCAGCAGGGCAAGCATTGAGATTTATCTCAGTGAAACTACCCACGCTGCTCATGGTTGATAGGAGACACCAGTGGACTTGGAAGGGATGTTAACCATGGCCCTATGTGCAGGAGAACCATACTCTGTGCAGGAGAACCATACTCTGTGCACTTTAAAGAACATGCTTGATAGCCTTGACAGGAAGCTACCATCTGTCTCCCAATAGCTGTGCTTTGGGTCCCCTCTCCTAACCTCTGAGCGTTCGGGAGCCATCTGAGCCTTCTGTCCATTAGGCAGGCCCATTGTGTGCAAAAAAGTGTTGCTCAGATTTAAAACAATCCAAAATCTATTAAACTTCACAAATCACAACAGTTGCTCCTGTGAATTATAATAATATAGAAAAAGCTCACATAATTATAATCAGGACTGGGGAAAATCCACTCATCAACACTGAGTGATTTTCTGGCATGGCCACTTACTTTCAAAGCTAGGAAAAATTACAGCAATGAAGTATTTCAAAGGCATGAACATCAACTTTCACAATTGTGAATGCAGTATAATTAATTTCATTGAATGCTCTTTTTTTATTGAATGAACATAAAAGCAGGAAAAATATTTTGCCCTCTTTCTCCCATGTTCGTAATTAATTGCCTTTGTTCTTACTTGTAGTAAAAACTGGTTGATCTAAGATGTTTTCAAATTTTCCCACCTCTGATTATAATAACAGTTAGAGTACTTACTAGAACAGGCATGGGCAACTAAGGCCTATGGGCATAGTTTTTTGTATAAGAGAATATTGTAACAGAAAATTGGTAAAAGAGAAAAATAATGTGTACAGTACGAGTCCAACATCAGCAAAGTGAATTCTCATTAAAATAATTAATTTTAATAAAATTATATTTGTGTATGTTTCATTTTAAATTTTTGTTTTGCATTGGTTATACAAATGTTTTTTTTATATATTACTTTGGTGGCATGCCCTTCCATGTCAGTTTTCTGTTTGGCCCTTCAGTTGAAAAGTGTGCCCAGACCTGCACTAGGGCATGCATCTTTAAGCAGCAGGAACATATGTGTGCATGGTGATGAATTATTCTGCATTAGTGATGAGGATAATATGTGCATTGACTCCCATCTCAATATGTCAATATGCTATTAGATATTACCCTCTATTTTTGTTGATGTTGAATGAAAGATAACAGTAACCACCCTCCCCCCTCATCACTACTTCTCTAAGACATAAAACTACAGGGAAATGGAAAATGATCAATTATTTGTCCAATTAACCAAACATGAGCTAATTAACCGGACAGTGGGTAATAAATTTGTATTTAAAGCTTTAAGACACTTATTCCTATGAATCAATTGCACAAAAATTTAATAGCAATGAGTTATTAACTTGGGTTCGGTAATAATCAGGACATTTCGAATACCAGTAAATTAAGTCACTGATAGAATGTTCTGTTTAATATTTGAATTGTATTCATTATGCTGTTCTTTGTGGATTATCTTTATATTTTTATTTATTTCATGTATTTCTTGTTCATAAAGTCCAGATTTTATACCTTTGGTAATAAAGACATTCTCATTTATCTGTTACATACAATGAAACCTCATTAATACAGACCTGGAGGGGGCCTAAAATTTCCCCCTTTTTAATAAAAAAAATTGTGATAAACATTTGAGATTAAAATGCATTCAATTTAATTTTAAATAAATTGCATATCAGCCTCTTGTCAAGGCCATTCAGCGTGTTCTTTAATGTGCACAGGCTATGGCTCTTCCAACATGGGGCCACAGCTTAATGTCCCATCTGATGGATGGCGGCTTCGCAAGGCCATCGGTGTCCCCTACCAACCATGGGCAGGGTGGGGAGTTTTGTGGAGATAAATCTTAATGCTTTCCCAGCTTGGACTTGAACCTGAGAATAGCAGATTACGAGCCTGGCACATTACTGACTGAGCGCCCCCTTATCCCACAATATTTACTTATTAGCACAACACTGATTAATTATTTACATAAATCTTAATTCCAGTAACATAGCTACATCAAAAAGACATACAAAAGGACATACACCCTTTTTATCCTCTATTTTTTTCCCCAAAATTTTTTTAAAGAAGTCTTCCACTAGGGCCTGATGTTATCTTACAGTTCTACTGCTTAACTCACTAATTACCAGTATTGCATGAAACCAAGTCCCTCATCTATTTCCATAAAGTCTTGGCTGAAAAAAATATTTTAATATTACTCGTGTTCATATCCACTCCTTGGGATGTTATCCTATTTCCAGGATGTCCCCCAAGAATCGCTGTAGATGTTTTCTCTCCATACCTAAGTTTACTGTCTGCCAGAACTGTACCCTGTCTAGTCTTTTGAGTCAAAGACTGTTGTTATATGATCAAGATAATACCATGAACATATAACTGATCTTGAGAATCACACTTTTTATCCACATATTGATATATGTAATAAATACAATATAAAAACTGAAATTGTTCTAATGTTTTTAATTTTTCCTATGAATTTATCCTCTTTAGAATTTTTCTAGCTATGAAAGTCATCTGAGTGGATACTTTTAACTTAACATTTCGTTTATTTAGAAGTTTTTCATATTTAAATAAACTGGTTGACAAAATTAAAGTAACACAGTGTTTTTCATCAATATTGTAAATATTAGCAACATCCTTGAAGGTAAAAATACACTGTTACAGGTAACATTACATGCAAATTTCAAATATCCAATTGAAAATGATCTGTGACCTCACAATTTCTTGCAGCATGCAAATTAGTAATGACTATAAAATTACTGGTATTTTCAATAAAAAGTGGTGAAAAGTATCAGTTACAGTTGACTTAGAAGGTCGAGGAAAGATATATGGAGGTGATGACTTGGTTTGTCTGATTCGTTATAAAACCATTGAGGTATTCAGTGGGAGGTAAGAGGGATTATATCCAACATCCAACATTTAGATAATATATTTTCTAAGGTAGAGTCTGAAGATTAGAGACTCAGCAGTGCTAAATGAAAGTTTCTGCCTTTTCTATGCTGTGGTAATGCAAATGATACATATCCCCTTCTTGCTGTGTGTTACAGTTGGGGTCTACTATTGTGTTCTAAAAGGGTGGTTAGTTGTACTTGTTTTGTGTTTTTTGGTAGTGAATTAACTCTTTCATATAACTTTGTGGAATTTCTATTTTTATTCTTTTTTATTTTTTATCTAACAATAATCTCTATGGGATACTTACAGTCTCTTTGTTTATGCAGTTTTACTCTTTTTTTCATATATTATCAACTGCCCTACTACATCAAGCTGATAGTTAGTTGGGGGAGTTAGCTTTACATTTGCTTCTTTGAAATTTGATTTGAGAGCATTTTGCAACACCTTTCATTTGCTAGTGTAATGCTCTTCCTTAAATTTAACATCTCTCTTGGGTTCACTTTTGCTTATTTCTGCTGTTCTTTTTTTACGAATGTATTGAAAAATATTTCCTTTCTCCTTATGTACAAGTGGTACAGGCAATGGACAGAAAAATGGAAACAGCAAGGTGTGCAGTAAATCTTCAGTTTATGTTAAACAGTAGCATCTACCTGCCAGTGTTGAAGACATCAAACATGCAAATGACATCACAGCATATTCAGCATCACGTCTATAAAGGGAAACCTGGCATAACTGCATATAATTATTGGTACCATGTTGCCAAGAGAATATCTTAGCAATTTTGAAAGGGACATGTTTGTTGGAGTGCTTTTAACATGAGTTTTGGTTGTTTGTGCACGATATTGTTCATGGTATTTTACCATTCGTTTCATAATTCACAGATTAATTTAATGGTTTCAAAGCCATTGCTCATTTTATTTGTATTTCTTCTGTTTGAATTTTTAGTGAATTGTACAAGAATATGCAATCATCTATATATCTTCTACTTAGTATGATTGGAAAATAAGAATACAAAGGGGATAGTGTTTTACAGACAATGCTTAGGGTCCTTAGAATTTGTAGTGTGGTAACACTGTGTGTGACATAACATTGCAACATCTGACAGCTGAATGCATGGTAGGGGTGCATTGTTAGAGCAGTTCAAATGATTTGCTTTAAAATGTGGTCCCATCAAGGTTCAAGGTATTGTAAGAGCATGGTGAAATTAGCCTCCAATGAGGGGCTCCGTACATGAGGAGGTCATAGTGTTGTTCAAATTCTGTGGGCAAAATAACATGCCTATAGGAGAAATTCAACATCTTGTTGAAGTGTATAGTGAAAGAATGATGTGTCATCAAAATGGTGCAAATTGGTGCAGCAGTTCAATTATGGAAGAGTTCTGCATTTTTGTATAAAAATATGTAAACAGAGTATCAGTGCACAGTTTTATTATAAGCTCACTGGACAAAAAAGTCATCTCCCACCATAAGAGGGTTACGCCCTTTCAACAGCAACAGAGGGCGTACCAGTAATAAATGCGTCCTACAAATAACTGTGCCATGCACTATGAGGTTCATACAGTGACAAGAAGTGGATTTGTGCCATGTGTGTTAGTCACTCAGTGAAACATGGGTCATGCCAAATATGTGAATGAATGGCAAAAAGGTGCTATTGTATTTGTCTGAACTAAAGGGCATAGTGTACAAGAAGTTGCTGCCTTTGCAGGTGTGTTGAAACGCACTGTCCAAAGGGTCTTCAAGCAGTGGCATACATCGCAGTCCACTGCTAATTGTCACCAGAATTGCAGTAGAAAGACTATGCTCACCAATAGGGATCACTGTAGTGTGTCATGCACTCTTAGGGCAAACCACTTTGCAACAATGTAGGCCTACAACAAACTGTTTCTGAACGAACACTCTGAAGGGAACTGCATGGCATGGATATCTGGAGTAGAGTACCACAGAAGAGACCCATGTTAACAGCTCTGCACAAGGTTGCACAGCTACAGTGGGTGCAGTAACACAAAGACTGGACTGTTGACTCTTGGAAATGTGTGATCTGATCAGATGAGCCACGTTTTTGCTTGTACTCGAATGATGTGAGGTGACGGGTACATAGTAAGCTGCATGAAGCCTTCCATGTGGACTGTGTGAAAGGTTCTGTTCAAGCTGGAGGAGGCTCTGTGATGTTCTGCGGGTGTTTCATGTACGAGGAAATTGGTCCTTAGGTTGCTGTGACATCACACTTGAACTGGAAGGGCTATATGGAGTTACTGGATGACCACATGTTGCCTTTTGTGCAGCATCTCCACAGTGAATGCCAGAATGATACTCCAGTCTTCCAAGACGACAATTGTCATGTGCACAGGGCTCGAAGAATGTCAGATTGGCACAACGAGCATTCTAAAGCCTTCGAACATCTCGACTGGCCTGCCAAATCCCCGGATTTGAATCCCATAGAAAACTTGTGGAACTATTTGGGGCAATGAGTGAAGCGCTGTTCCAGCCAATCTGGCCGAACTGCAGCATTTGCTGCTGGAAGAGTGGATGAATATTGATGTGCACTACATCTGCACACTGCTTCCATGCCAGACAGAATTTCAGCTGTTCTTTGGTCACACGGAGGCATTAAGTGCTATTAGGTGACATTCAGCCAGGGGTGATTAATTTTTTGTCTGGTGAGCTTATTTATTATTATACATCAATTCTACAAAATGTAAAAAAATATATAATTGCAAAATCATAAAACAAAAAATATAATTTAAATATTTTTTAAATAAACATAACATTTTGGTCATATTAATTAAATTGGGAAAACCGAGCAAAAGTATTTTTTCCACCCAATTCAGATATTTGAACTTTTTGAATAATTTTTGGATATGAGCCTGTTAATATTGGTTTATTTTTTTTTTCTCAAAAACTTTACTTGATTTATGCTTTTGTTCAATTAAAAAGTATATAATATTTTTGTGTGCTGACAAAATTTCTTGATGTGCCACATATTTGCCATCCGTGGCTTAGGTGATTATGTGGAAAATTAGTCAACATATGTACCAATAAATGTGTAAGAATTGCACTGTTGGTACAGTATAGACTATGCATTCTTATTTTCCAAGAACTCTCATATTATATATTGATGTTTGCATAAGACTGTTTATTATTTTTTCTGCAGTATGCTGCATGGCTATGTCTGATAATATTGCAGAAAGGAGTGAACCCAGGTTACCTCGTGCTTTTTCTATATGTTATGTCTTTTTCTTAGTGTAATTGTTATTGCCTAAATATTGCAATGTTTACCTAGTTACTGCTGCAAATCAGAGACATAGAACTCTCAGCCTGCTCCTCCAGTTTCTTCTGAATGAAATTCCCAAACACAATTGCCAAAATGCTTTGTGCAGGTGTGTTTGCGTATAGGCTCTTAACATCCAATGATGACATTCTATCATAGTCTTTATTGTTTAGTATTGCATATTTAATCTAAAAACTGCTTCCCTGAGGTTAAAGCAGTTTGTGGAAAATACTGTTTGAGGTACTTGTTTGGGGCGGGGTGGCTCAGTCGGTAGCACGCCAGGCTCGTAATCTGTAGTTCCCAGGTTCGAGTCCCAGCTGGGTCAGCGTTGAGATTTATCTCCGCAAAATTCCCCGCCCTGCCCACGGTCAGTAGGGGACACTGATGGGCTTGGAAAGGCCGCCGTCCGTTGGATGGGACGTTAAGCCGTGGCCCCGTGTGCGGGAGAGCCATACCCTGTGCACGTTAAAGAACACGCTGGATGGCCTTGACGGGAGGCTACCATCTGTCTCTCAACAGCTGTTCCAGTGGGTCCCCTCCCCCAACCTTCTCTGAGCCTTCGGAGTCCATGTGACCTGGCCATTTAGCCCGTTGTGTGCAAAAAAGTGCCGCTCAGAGGTAAAACAACCCAACCCGGTACTTGTTCATTGCCTTTTGTGAAAAGATTACAGGTGACAAATGCTTGTTTATCAATGGTAGGTAAGGAGCTTCATTTTGCACTTTGTATTTTATGAAGAGCAATGAAAGACTTAGGTACATGAGAGTCCTTTACGATTCCACAGGTCTTTTCATAATAATTCATGATTTTTAATGTATTGTTATTTGTTGTCCCATATGCTGTAGGATCTTTATATACAAATAAAAAAATAAATGTCCATTCAAGCAGCTGCTTGCTAGAGTTCTGACAAGAGCCTGTCAGTTTATACACCATGGTAGAAGGTCTGTGAGGATGAGGGACCTCAGCAGAAAAACAATACAAATGCCCATGCCTTACCTGGATATCAAACCCAGGTCCCTTAGATCAGTAGCCAAGTGCGCTAACCACTCGGCCATGGTATGGCTTTTATTTACTACTACTATAAATTAAGTCCTGTAGCATTTTTTATTTTATTATCATATTGTTCACTATCAAATATAACTATATTGGATACCTGATCTTGATGTGATGCAAATGTTTCTACCATTAAGAAGTGGCTTTAGTTGTGTAAGTTTGCGATGTTAGATTTCACACAACAGCAGTAATTAGTGTGTTAAGATTTATAGCACTGCAATGTCTTGTATGATAGACATTTGTAGTAGCAATTTCTATTGCAGTGCTGTTGCAATATTATTTCTTGCCCATTGTCTTGCCAATTGTCCTATTGTTACTGAAAAATAACACTGCAAGACCATCTGTTAACAAAGAATATGCAGGCCTATGGCTAAATTCGCTATTCATTCTCATTTTTCTTCACCTTGCACTTTTAATCTTGGTCCAAGCGTGGTATGTCTACTAACTCTGCTATCAAGTAATGCAGTTTCATAACAAATGGTCAAAAATAAGTTATTTTTGGTATTGTGAAATATTTTTGCTTCATTGAGGGATATTAATAGTGTTATTTCCTGGGAAAATTTTAGCATTTAAAACAGGGACAAGAAAATCATTTTGAATGTTTTTTCAGTTGTTTTGTAAAAATGATGGGGATGTATGCAAGATTATTATTATTTTTTAAAATTTTATTCTAAAAAGATAGGAATTATATGAGAGGGAAAATATATGCAAGTCAGCATGATAATTGAAGGGTAGAGTAGTTGCCTTCAGATGGTTAAAAAACTCAAGGTTAATATTGAAGCTGCAAATAAAAAGCTAAAAGTGATAAGAGGAAAGCTATTCATTTTTGCATTTGGATGTAATGATTTAATATTTTTGTTTAAATCATTCTTTTGCTATGAATCCAATCATAATTAACATCTTATTGTCTTTCTGAAGCAAATAAAAATCTTCATAAATATGTAATATTTTGTTCAAAAGATTATGAACTTAAATGTGTAATCTAGAAACATTAAAAAACTTGGTTCTAAAGATTGAAAAAGTGTGTTTAAAATTCTACCTCTCAGTTGCTGCATTTCTGTTTTCAAAAATTAGTGGATCCAGTTTTATTCAGAAAAAACAAATCTATATTTTTTCTAATAAATTATATTTTGTGTCATGTTTGCTATTACCATTACACTATCCATCAAAGTACTTCTTTAGTAGGGGCAGAAGTTGCTCAGTCAATAGTATGCCATGCTCATAATCTGCAGTTCCCAGGTTCAAGTCCCAGCTGTACTAGTATTGAGATTTATCACTGCAAAACTCCCTGCTCTGCCTACAGTTGGTAGGAGACACCTACAGGCATGGAAAGGCTCTGTTCGTCAGAAGGGAATTAAGCTGTGGCCCTGAGTGTGGGAGGGCCATACCTTATGCACGTTAAAGAACATGCTTGGATGACCTTGATGGGAGGCTGCCATCTTTCCCAACAGCTGTTCCAGCTGTTCCCTCCCCCAACCTTCTCAGAACCCTCGGGGTTCTTGTGACCTAGCCATTTAGTCCATTGTGTGCTAAAAAGTGCCGCTGGGTAAAACAACTCAACACAACTTCTTTAGTAATATAATTCTGTAATATTAAATATCTCACTGTACTAATTTAATATAATTCTCTGTAACACTAAATATTTCACTGTAGTAATTTAATATAATTCTCCGTAACACTAAATATTTCACTGTAGTAATTTAATATAATTCTCTGTAACACTAAATATTTCACTGTAGTAATTTAATATAATTCTCTGTATCACTAAATATTTCACTGTGTAGTAATTTAATATAATTCTCTGTAACACTAAATATTTCACTGTAGTAATTTAATGTAATTCTCTGTAACACTGTAGAAATTAAATGCATGTAAATAGTGCAACTGAGATGCTAAAAAGTTTACATATGTGCAGAAAGTTTTTCATACTACATGTATTTTATACTCCTCTTTCAGAGTAAAGAATACATTGGTATGATCCAAATATAGAGGCAGTTGACAAAAATAAGCCGTATAACATTCTGCCATAACAATAGTAATCTTATTTTGATTCCAATTTATACCTCTGTAAAACTTTTTTTCTAGGAAGTGAAGAACTCATATAATTGAAATGCATGTGCTTTTAGCAGGTACATTTCCTTTTAGCACCTGTTTAAATTCAGTCACTTTTCAAACTTGCAGAGCTTAAATAGGGATACAAATGGAAGATCTATAGCTAAAAGCTCTCTATTTCATCAAAAAAAAAAAACCTGTGGAAATTTTAATGCATATTTTATTGAATAAAGAAGGGGGGTGAATGACCAGAGGCTAAAGCTTAATAATTCCTGTTACTTTGTAAACCAAGCACAAGTGTAATATCACACTCAAGCAAACATTAGAGTACTGGTTACTGCTGGTGCCAGATACGCATGGTAGTAGGTACCCTGTGACTCTGGATATATATAATTCCTATGTTCTTGGATAGCCTTTGTTTTATAAATAGCCAACTAGGAATGAAACTTCATACTTCACCATTCAGTAAACTGTATGTATTATAGGAAGTATATCAACTTTGTGTTTTTTATTAGCATCTTTCATAATAAATTCACTTTTTAAAGTGAAATGCCCTTTCTTTGGAAGGGACTAAAATATGTTTTATGCAAATAAAGCAATTTATATAACCTGATATTGTATTAATGAGGTTTTATTGTTTTGCATTTAAGTATATGTGAATGAACTCGGCAAATATCAATATTTAAGAAGTGTTTTGACATTAAAATCATACTGTACAGTGATATTAAATGCTTCTTTCAAAGTAAATATAAAATATATTAAAATACATACTTTAAATAACATCAAATCAAATCTGATCTGTATTTAGTTTTAAAAAAAATTCTGTATACATAGCAAAATTTTAAAAATTTGTATGCAGATTATCCATTTACATTCTCTTATGAAAAAATTAAATTTTACTATATGAAAAAAGACAATAAAAATGTTACTTGTAAATGTAAATCTTTATGATAAATTAAAATTTTAATCGAAATTTATTTTATAAATTTTGATGCTTAGTTATGTTACACCCATCCCTCATTTTATGAATGCCCAAATTGTGAATTTTTGCTATAACAAACTAAGTATTTTATTTCCTTTAGTTTCGATTTACAAAGAAAATTTTTGCTATGTGGAAGAAATCTTTTCATTGATGAGTGATTCATTCTTCAGAGCTGTCTAGAATTTCCTGCTTTGAACCATGGATGAATAAATTAATTGCAAATGCATCATGATGTCACATTTTGCACTAGTGACAGACTTTCATTTCATCAATGTTTTCCTTGTGTTTGAAGTTCTCAAGTTAGCATTTTTTTTTGTTTAACATCACCTTAATTTCATCAATATGCCTCTTAAACATAGTGCATTGTGTAATACCTGAGGTAAAGAAATCTATAAAGGCTTTGTCTCTAGCAATGAAATTTAAAGCATTGAAGTGAATTGAAAAAAATAGTGAAAATTCAAAGGATATAAGCTTTACAATGTACTTGGTGCATCTACTTGTTTATTATTCACTCAGTCCTAGAGTACTTTGCGGCCTGAACAAAATGGCTATCTAGAACAAGACCACAGCATGGAGTAAAATAACAAAAACCTACATGAAATGGATCTAGAAAAAAATCGTTGCTTGAATCTGTTTAAAACTTCATTTGGTTTAAAGAGCACTTAAAGGAATCAAAGAAAATTTTGTAAAGCTAGTAATTGATGCAGAATTCAATGAAGATAATGAAAGCAATGCTTAAGATCTTAAAATGATGAATGAGGAATTAATTGAGCAAGATGGAGAAAAGTTGAAGGGAGATAAAATAAAAAGCCTGCCATACCTCCTGCTTCAGAATAACCTTTTTAAGGGGTTATTTACAAGTATGTTTTGTTGATATTTTTTTATTAGAAACTTATTTGTGTCTGGTAAAGAAATCTTTATAGTTGAGTTCATTATATTACCAGAACTTTTGCATTAATATGGAAAATAGTAGATTATATTTGTTATTTTACACCAGTTGGAAGAAATTACATAGGAATTAATGATATTTTGAACTTTGATTTGCAAATTTTTGCCTAATGAATTTTTTATGTACAAATTGCTTTCATAAATCAGAGGATGGGTGTATTTATTCTGTAATGAAATATATTTAACTGATTGTATTAACTTTTTTTGTTCTCTCTATTTTAATATTTATATAATAATTTGGTTAGTAAAATTGTACATATTTAGTATGTTATAATTACGCTTTCCTTGCAATCAGAAGTTGGGCCTGCTTCAGTTATGGTTGGAAACATGGTTCAGGGAGTTCGTCTTGCTTCAGCCCAAGGTCGTGATATAGGAGTAATAGATGAGGATAGTGACACTGCTCGAAAGTATCAGTTCATATCAGAAATATTGAAGTGGAGAGTAACTACTACAGCTGATCATGTTATTTTCACTCTCTTTAACTCCAAGGTTAGTCACTAATTTATTTTATTCTGTTTCAAATTATTTTAAACATTATCAATCTCACATTTTTAGCTTATTTTCAGAAAAAAATAACAACATAACAACATACATTTTCACTTTGTCATCTCTCTGTCTATTTTTTCCATCTGTAGATATTCATTTTCTTTGTTTTTAGAGATAAATTTAAAAATTATTTTTGGGCTGGATATGTATTAATGAAATATTATGATTTGCACTCTCAGAATCTTCCAATAGCTATAGTTGCACCCTCTAACAGTGGGAAAAATGGTGAAAATGGTAAAATTTTAAACAAGTATTGGAAGCAATGAGATTTTGTTAGAAATTTGGAATTTTGGCAGTGAAATGTAAAAGTCAGAAAGTTGGCATTTGAAAATGAGAAGGTTGCAAAGCATTGATGGCAATGATTATCACCCTTACCCCTAAGGAAGGAGGGATGGGAAAACAATTTTTTTCAGTAGATAATTGCTTGTTTTTAGAGATAAACTGAAAATTCTTTTTCGGTTGAATAGGTATTGATAAACTATTACCAGTCACACTTTTTCAATCTCCCAAAAGTTTTAATTGTTCCCTCTGATGGTGGAAGTATTTTTTAAATTTCAAAGCTTTAAATGAATATTACAAATGATTTGTTTGGTCTAAAAATTGGATATTTTAATGGAATGTGATTATCAAGTGGCTTACATTGGCAGCAACAATTTGTCCCATCATTCCCAGTAGGGGTGGGGGGGGGTAACTTTTTGTTTTAAAAGATTAATGAAAAATATTTTTGAGTTGAATAAGTATTAAAGAAATATGATGGATTTATGATGATTCATAATTTTAAAATTCTTCTAAAGGCTGTAATTTACATCATTAGAGGGCACTAAATATAGAAACTGTAAAACTTCAAGTAATAATGCAAACACTATATTTATGCTAGAAATTAGAAGTTCTGGTGATAGAATGCGTTGATTAAGAACAGATACATAGATAACTTATTAACAGAAGTATAATTTATGTTCATATGTGTTTAAATTAATATTGTTTAAAATTCCACCAGTTGCTCTTTATGTTTTAAAAAGTTTTACTTAATTTTAAAAATTTCTATAATATTTATATATATTAATAAATTATTTTATATACACTGACTGATTTGCCCTTCAATTTTGAACTTCAAATAGTTCCTTGTTTATGTATGATAGCAACAAACAGCTCTATTTGCTACCAACCTCTCAGTTAGCTCTTAATTCTATAAATATATATGGGATTGGAATGGTGCAATTGTTAGCATGCCAGGATTGCAATCTGCAGTTCCCAGGTTCAAGTCTCAACTGTGTGAGATTTATATCCACTAACCCCCCACCCTGCCCTCTGTCAGGAAGAGGATACCACTGGGTTTTGGAAAAGCTGCTTTTCATCAGATGAGACATTAAGCCGGGGCCCCAGGTATAGGAGAGCCTTACCTTCTGCACATCAAAGAACCCTGAATGTCCTTGACAAGAGGCTTTAATCTGTCTCTTAACAGCTGTCCATTGGGTCCTCTTCCCCCCAACATTCTCTGAACCCTTGGGACCAATTTGCCCATTTTGTGTGAAAACCTGGTCAGAGGTAAAACAACCCAACTACATATGTATAACTTTTCAAATTCCAGCTTTTTAAAGTCAATATAAGTAAAATGTAGGAATAAGCCATTTAAATACTGATAAGAAGTTTATAATGTCATGTTTAAAATTATGTGTATTCTGGAAGGGTTAAATGTTAGCAAGTTGATTTCAGTTGTTCTCTCTTTGGGTACTATTTATTGGAGAGAGTTTACTTCATTTGTGTCCCCCATTTGGATTAAACTACAGCATTCTTCCGAGAGTAACAATTTTTTCAAATGATTTCTGCTACACACAAGACTTTTCCTTTTTGCCCTGCTAGTCTTATTTGCACATCACTTGTACTTGTTTTTCATCAACAGTTAAGCTCAGCTGAAATAAAGATTTTGGTTATACAACAGATATTTAAGGTATCACAAATATATTTTGTAAGGGACCAACCTTTAAAATTTTAGTTAATTTAAATCCATTTAATTCTGTCAGCTGAATATATTTGACAAATATATCGAAATTGAATCAGTATTTAGAATAACTCTCAGCATCTTTGTTCATATTATATGTTAAAAATTATATTCTATAGAATGCATTTCAGACTAAATGAGAAAATGTTATGTATATAATGCTTTTGAGAGCCTACTATAAGGAAGTTAAAATTTTTCTGAATATATGAGTAGTCAAGTTTTGTACTTTATTATAAATTGTACACAAGGAAAATATATTATTTTGTTTCAGAATTATCTTTTAATTCATATTATTAAATATCTTTTTTTTTTCAGGGAGGTGTAACTGGAACATTGACTTGTTCACAGTTACATAAGCGAGCTGAGAGAGTGGCATGTATGCTTTTAGAAAAAGGAAAGTTAAATACTGGGGATCATGTAGCTCTCATTTATCCTCCTGGCCTTGACCTCATATGTGCCTTTTATGGCTGCCTTTATGTTGGTAAGCTTTTAAAATTCAGAAAATTTAATACTTTATTTACCATGAAAATTAAGCTTTCATCCATAATAGTATGGGTCCATTAAATTACACATTTGAGTGGGCTAGATTTATTAATTTCTGTTGTTTTCATAGACTACCTGTGAAAACATAAAGCATATTGGCCAGAAGAAAAAGAAAAAAAAAACTTATTACATTTATATAGTATTTTATATTTTTGTAATAGGTTGTTTTCATATTTTTATTTCCATAAGTAAATAATTTTTTGTATTATCTGTATTTTTTACAGATTCTCTACAGTCCACAAATTTTCTTTCACAGGCTTTGAGTAGCTTTAAAACAGTTAAAATTTAATTGTCTTCAAAATGATTGTCTTTTAATTAATCAATTAATTAAATTATTGTGCCCATAATAATAATATAAATATTATCTCTTAAAGTAAATAATGATAAAAAATATGAAAATAAAAACTGAGAGTAAGCAATATATTGCAGAAGAAATTAATAGTAATAATATAAACTGATTTAAAATCATATAATGTCGTAAACATATTCAATGCACTGTAATGTAAATTTTGTAAAAAATATAAATAAATATAAAAAAAATTTTATCTTCCTATATGTGCTCTAAAATGAGCTAAATAAACTCAAAACATATCAATGGTGCAATCAGTCACTTCAATTCACTTTAAAAGAAGATAGGGTATCAGCAATCTTGCTAATTAGGTAAATCGACATCCTATCTTCCTTTGAAGTGAATATGAATTCAGTGACTGATTGCATCATTGATATGTTTTAAATTTATTTTCTGCATTTTGAGCACATATAGGAAGATAACTATTTTTTAATTTGTTTATATTTTTTCTTTGTCACTGAAAACACCTGCTTTCAAAACTTTCATTTGATATATGACTTTTTTTCGACCACATTTTTCCTTCCTCTGTTTTTGGAGTTGTGCTTAAAGTAGCACATGATATTGGAGGCATTACAAGCTTTAATTTTAGATATACCTTGTTATGGTCCACCCCTGAAAATCTGACACTTTTTTGAGAGGGAGGGGGAACTCAAAACAGTGTATGACAGCCCTACATGAGCTTTCATTTGATACCTAACTCGTAATTGTAGGCCCTCACATTCAGAAAATATAGCATAATAATCTTTTTCATGCATTCCCTTTTTAGGGGAGAAGAAACAGGGTGGAATTTTTTAAACCTGTAATATTTCCTATGTCACAAGCTTTCATATGACACATAGCTTGTTACTTTCTACCCTCGCATTCCAAAGATATAGTGGAACAATCGTTTTCATATTTCCCCCATTTTTGGGGGGGAAAACATGGGGATCAATTTTTTATTGGCTATTGCACTCCCCCCATTACAAGCTTTCATTAAGTTTCTCCATTGTATTCAAAAGATATGGTGGAACAACTGTTTTGACATACAAACTGAAACCAGCAAATTGACAAACAAATCGAAATGTCAAGCAAAAATCAGTAGGAAGATAGGTAAAAGGATGAAATAAAAAACTGTTCAAAGAATTAAATATGATGTGTTCTTTTATTTAACTGCAAATTAACCTATTTGGTCATATTCTGTGGTAGAATTTTTTTAGGAATTTGAACTTTTAACTGACTTGTGTATCTTTTAGCCCTTTCAGTGATGGGGCAGTATATATACAACAGTTTTTATTATTCAAAGTGCTTTGGTCCTATATATATATACAATTAATTTATGATTTAAGTGCATGAATGTACTGTTCTCTGTGACTTTTACGAAGTGAAATGTGTGCTGCCACCTGATTATAATTTAGAAAATGCAGTGTTTACTTAAAGTAGTGTTTCTGGATATATCATATTGATGGTATGTCCTACACAAGCTTTCTGCAATCTTAAACTCAGAGCTGAAAAGGTTGAAAAAACATAAGTACACCTACAACATAGAGGGTAACTGCTTTGGAGATATAAAAATTACCTTATTTAAAATAATTTACTCAAGTGATTTTGCTTTTGCAAACTTATGAAGTCATGTGTATTGAGTTGAACCAAAAGTTCTTTTGGATTTTTCCAGAAAGATGTCACTAGATGTGATCTGCACAGCCATGTGTATTAGCAGTCATAAATAGTGTGTGCTTTTGATGGGACAATTGCTAGCGTGTTCTGAAAAACAAAATCATGCAGAGTGAGTGTGATATTCATGTAGGGTCAAATTTAAAATGGAAGATATGGAAGTGCACTTTTCCCATCTTATGCTCTTTTTTTCAGAAGGTAAAAATGCTACACAAACCCCCCAAAAAAAGATTTATGTAGTGTATAGAGATGATGCTGTAAATGACTGAATGTGTCAGAAGTGGTTTGCAAAGTTCTGAAACTGAATTTTTTCTCTGGAAGATACCCCACTTTCAGGAAGGCCCTCCATGGTTGACAATGACCAAATCACCACATTAATCCAAACTAACCAGCACAGCACCACAAGAGAGATTGCTAAAAATATTGCAAGCATCAGTTGTAAGCAGTTGGAGCAGCTTGGATATGTGAAAATCGGTACAATGTGGGTGCTACATTGATTGAGCAAAAAGAATTTATGGACCTTTTCTCTGCTTGCAATTTGCTGCTACAACATAATGAAAATTAACCCATTTTTGAAATGGTTAGTGATGGGCAATGAAAAATGGATCCTTTACAACAACACCCAAAGAAAAGATCCTGGAGCAAGTGAAGTGAGCCTCCATTACTGCATTACAAGGCCGGCCTGCATCCAAAGAAAGTCATGCTTTGTGTGTGATAGGATTGGAAGTGAATCCTTTACTGTCAGCTCATGCCAAGCAAACAACAGTTAATTCAGATCAGTATTGCTTGTAATTAGATCTATGAAAAATGTCTGGAATTGGTGAATTAAAAAAGGAGTTGCGCTCCCCACGACAATGCGAGACTGCACGTGTCTTTGACCTCCTAGCAAAAATTGTTGCTTTTGGGGTTGGGATGTTTTGTGCCACCTGTTATATTTGCCTGTCATTGCACCCTCAGATTACCAGTTATTCCAGTTGTTGCAAAACTGTTTAAACAGTAAAGAATTTCAATCTTTGGAGGCCATCAAAAATCACCTTGATCAGTTTTTCATGAAAAACCAACCCAGTTCTACACTAATGGAATAATGAAGCTGCCCGACAGATGGCTTAAAGATAATAAAAAAAAAATGGTGGATGCATTATTGATTAAAGGCATTTTTTGCTGTTTAATATTTGAGTTTGAAATTTTTCCTAAAATCCGAATGAACTTTTGGTTCAACCCAAATAGTAATACTCATTGTATTGAAATAAATTCATCCGTCTGCTCAAAAGTTAATTAACCTGAAATGTTTACTATATTGATATTATTCTGAAATACTTTTAACATCGTAAAATAGTAATTTTGCAAGGGATTTTTGTAATGTCATTAAGCAAAGTGAAATGTGTAGCAGAATTTCATGTAAATAATATTTTGGATGCAAACTATTCATATATCTATACAGCAAGAGCACTTATGTTTTCAGGTTCCATGAAAAAATGTGAGCTTTAACATCCTTTAAAACATTTTACTGCATTGATATATAAGTATACACCCAACAAAGCAAAAAGTAATTGAAGTTAAATTGTTTGTTCTTTCCTGTCCCTGGACAGAACATTTCATGTACTACAACCCTTTGTTGGGTTCTACAAAATAATCGGTCTATACTTTTTAAAGTGCATTTTTTCATTCCTTTACATTTCACTTGGGAACATTCTAGAACTTCTTTGTGTACAAACATCTGAAAAAAATTATCGCTGCCATGACCTGCCTTGTGGTTTAATGGTAGAGCACTCTGGCATGTATCTAGAGAGTTACGGGTTCAATTCCCACCATGGCAGAGATAATTTTTTCAGATGTTTGTAATAATTATTGAAGTCTATTTCTACAGGTAATCTGTGTATTCATTATGGATGGACTTCTTTGTGTATTGCTATTATTACCAATCGTAGTTAAACCTAGTTCATAAATGAGCATTCATCAAATTCCCAAAATCTAATAATCCTATGGTATTAAAAGTACCAAGCTTTATCCATTCAGATTTTCATAAGATATTTGTGTCACTTTGATAAAAAAAATTGCTTCATCTTTCAATACTATTTCTTGATACTTCTAACCATTCTTATTCTACCCCACACATCAGTATTGTCAATCTTAAAATCATTCCACAAAATTAGTCAAAAAGAAACCATATATTTAATTCTTGTAATAATTTTTTTTAGATTTTTTTTTAGCTTTGGAAAAGGGCATTTTTAATACTGCTTTTATATATTCAAGATTCAATATGGATTTAAATACTGAACAATTATTGTTAAGAGTAAATTTTGTAGGTACAGTTGATAAAGTTAGTGACATGAAGATATTATTGAACTTATGGAGCTGTTATTTTTGAAATTGTTTTCCCAATATGTCCATAAGTTTAAACAAACAGTTAACCCATTGCATTATTAAGAGATGTGTAATATTTCTTGAGCTTCTACAGAACTTTTGACTAATTCATTTAAGGTTTTGATTTTATATTCAACTGAATTCTTTCTAATTTCCTTTACTAATTTAACAATGTTTTTTTTGGGTAGCATTCTTTAGTCAAATTAAATGAGTAATATATTCCTATAACATACAACTTAAGATGGATCTTAGAGGGACCTGAAAAGCTTCTTGTTAATGTGGAACATTAATAAGCATCAGGGTTGCCAACCCCTATAAATAATTTTTAAGGACATTAGAGAAAAAATTACAAATCGCCAAATTTTTGTCTAGACATATTTTTTGCATAATATTAAGATGGCTGAAAAAGGATAAAAGTGAACGATATTTATTGTATTCAATATTCATGCATCATGGCAATGTTATTAATTCTATTTAATGTTCTTGCTTAGGGTAAAACTGTACATACTTGAAATTCTGTCTTTTAGCATGTCCTGATGTTAAGAAATTTTTTTTTGGAATACTGGCTTTACATAATTTTCCATTTTTGCTTTGTCATGTCTCATTGTTTTCATATATGAGGAAATTAAAATTTAGGCTGAAAATAAAATACTGCTAAAAATGGAATGTCATTGCTTGGATATGCTCAATAAAAGAAAATTAAAAACAAGGTACTAAATCAGTTGTTTCGTTTCTGTTGGTTATAATGTATAGTAGTATATCCATAAAATGATTTTTTTTAATAGAAACTAAATCTAGACCATGAAAAGAACAATATTTCCTTTTTTTTTTCCTTTACCTCTGCAGACCACTAAAAAATGGTTAGACATCAAGAGGGCATATTGAAAATCTTATGAAACCATATATTATATACATAACTATGGGAAATAGCAAAGAAGTGATTATATTGATCTTTAAATAATAGTATTTATTAAACAATGATAGAAAAATTACATTTAAAGAACATACATAATTAAACTCATGTTTTAATGAGATGGATGCAGCTGCATTTTTGTGACTTTTCACCAAAATTTGGTTGTGTACTGGATGTCGACACTCTGAGCTCTTTCACCAGTTGTCAGTAGGCCACAAAAATCATTTCTCGGGCTACAAATGGCCTGTGGGTTGGAGTTTTTCCATCCCTGTTTTAAAAGAAAGATTGCAATGCTTCCAAAACTTACTCGAAAGGGGAATATTAAAGAAGACCATATATTCTTTAAATCCCTGGAATATTCTTAGTATTTTTGTGGATGTTGCAAAAATTTTTTTTGGAATTTCATGGCTATGTCAGTTTTAGCCCCCCCCTTTTTTTATGAATTGTTGATTTACTCTGACAAGCATTGTATATTTACATTTACTCATCTCTTTAGAGGACATTAACTATAAACCTGATTTTTTACTACAAAACTAAGATTTTTCATCCTTGTATGAAAACTATGTTGAAAAACAAGAACTACACCTGGCATTATTTAAAAAATTTAAACCATTAAAAAAATCTGGTAAAAGCTTTGAATGTTGTTTGTTTTAAGTTATGTATAGTAGTTTAACTGGAAACACACCAATTTTAACTTCAGTTAGAATATGAGTACTGGGAGGGAGAAGGAAACCTGTCAAAGAACATTGTGGGCTAATTACAACCATGAAAGTCTTAATGGACTGACATCTCATCTAGAAGGAGTGAAAGCAAGTAACTCCAACATATTTAAATCTCAACAACACTTTACTCTGAAGACCGGTGCTGGTATTACTATCTCAGCAAATCAACTACAGCAAGATAATAAGATATATACCTTAATGAGTTCATCAGCAAAATACAAGTCTAAGAACTGGTAATAACTCTCTTATACTTTAAGCAAGCATAATTTTAATACTTTTCAATTAATTTATTTGCTATATAATATAACTGTGGTGTGACTCTGTCAAACTCAAATTACACAGTGATATTTTGGTCAATTAAATCTTTGAAATTGTATCCTCACTAGTTTTATATTTAAAATAATAAGTGAAATAAAAATCTGCCAAAAATTATATTTAAAATAGTTAAATTTTTATTGTTTGAGACTTCATTTTGTACATTTTGAAAATAGTGGATAATTTCCAGCTTAGTGCATATCTTTTGACAAAATTCTAAATGCAATATGAATGGTATTTATATATGTAATCATGAGGATAAAAAAGCAGTAAATGTATTTTACTATTTTTGTTTTTGAAGAACTATATTTCAATGTGTATTTTTTCAGGGGTTGTTCCTGTAACCATTAGACCACCCCATCCCCAGAATCTCCAAACAACTTTACCCACTGTTAGAATGATAGTGGATGTTAGCAAATCAGTTCTTATATTGTCTACTGCACCTGTTTCTAAACTTTTGAAATCTAAGGTTAGTTATAATTATATTAGGTAATATATGAATATTATTTTTTAGTTATTTGTAGTTCAGAGATTAATGATATATCACTTTATAATTTAATATCTACTCTTTCACTGTATTGAAGTTCTAAAGCAGAGGCATCCAACTTTTTTTGGTCATGGATTACAGGAGCAAGAACAGCATGTGAAATGGTTTTGTGTGTGGAGTGGGGGGTTGGCTCAGTCAATGTGCATCAGTCTTGTAATCTGCAGTTCCCAAGTAAGAATCTCAACTTTCCAGTATTGAAATATATTTCTGCTAAACCTGACTGTAAAAAACACCTTGTGAGAAAGAGGGCACGAATGGGCTTGGAAAGGATGCTGTCCATTGTATGAAACAAACTCTGACTCCATGTGCAGGAGAACATACCCTTTGTACATCAAAGAACATGGTGGATGGCCTAGATGGGAGGCATCCATCTGTCTCATAACAGCTGCCTTGTGGGTCTCCTTGTCCTAACCTTCTCTGAGCCCTTAAGGTTCTTGTGACCTGTCCTTTACCCATTCTATGCACAAAAGTGTCACTTAGAAATAGAGCAATAACCCAAAAGTTCTGTGCATGTGTCACTGTGCCTCACTTCATCAATCTGCATGTGTCTGCCTAATAATGTCTGATGGGGTGAATGAGGGAAAGTAGAGTATTCACTGACACATATGAGATTTCACATTAAGGAAGACTACAGTCAAGGTCAGATGACAGGATAAATTGACTATGATCCATGTAATGTTTATTTACTCAAACATTTTGTGTGTAAATATAGGATAACCCATAATATTGCATAAGCATAATGTTTGATATTAACTGTATTTTCTGGTGCAAAAAATTTAAACCCAAGGGTTGGATTATATGTATGATATGTAGGATTGCCTACATGGCCATGGGATGGGCCACATAATGTGATGGACTGACCATGGGCCAGACATGCCTTTTCTAGAGTATTTAAATGGTCAAAACATGATGTGTACATTCAAACAGATTGACATATGATATTCACATCAACTTGCACTTTTTTCCATTGATAAGTGGACCCATATTTAGTTGAGTAGTACTGATGCTTATTCTAAAAAAAAGCTGCAATATTTTTATAGATATTTATATAGTTCACTGTTACAGAGTCAGTTACTGCATTACAATAAAAGTGTAGCTTATTGCTGTTGAGTTTAACAGTTCTCAAGTATCATAGGTGCTAGTACTTGAGACTTCTATTGGGATGAAGCTTTGGTTTACTGGTGAATTTGGATTACAGACTTCTCTTTTTGAACTTGCTAACTGCATTTCTTCTATTTAACCCAATATTTATTTTTTAGAGCACTTAGCAGGAAGCTGCAGATTTTCATTATCCAATATTAAATGTTATTTCAATAAGCATTGCGATATTTTCAAATAATTCTGATACTCTTAATTTATTGATGAATGTTATAAACATGACTTGTTGGAGGACAGAATGCAGGTTCAATTTGTTGATATTCTTGTTCATTTTCCTAGTTTTTAATTTCAGGTTTTCTGTGTTGCAGTGTGTAGGGACTTATGAGAGTACCAGTAACAGTCGCCAAGCAGCTTACAGTGTTCATGCATCAAAATTACTCATGTGCTTGTAGTACACATAATACTAGGGTGATTCATAAGTGTGTAATTTTCACCATGCTAAAGTGTGTACAGTGACATATCACAGTGTTGCATTTGCATACCTCTGAACTTAGTATTAAGAAAAAGTATAAAGTTCACTGCATCAGTCTGTAACTATTATAAGTATTGAAATCTTGGTTTCCATTATTAGAAACCTTGTACAATGAATGAGTTAAGTATTTAAATTCGTGCAATTTTATATCATTACTGGAAAAAAGGATTAAAAGCTACTGAAATGTCCCAAGAAATATGCACAGTAGAAAGGAAGGGGGAAGTCCTAATTCTTGATGATCAAGCTTGGTTCAAGAAGTTGAAAGATGATGTCACAAAGCCTCAAAAGTAAGCCATGATTGGGAAGGCCAATATTGGTAGATTGTAACATTCTGTACCACACTGTTGAAGCTGATCCATCAACAACCACTTGCAGGCTCTTGTCCGAACTTCGTTGCACACAGGCAACTATAGTGCAGCATCTGCAAAGCATTGGTATGATAGCTAGGAGTTGTCGAAGTGTTCCACATGAGCTGACTACAGAACAAGCAAACTGCCATGTCGAATTCTGTAGGATACTCCTTACTAATCCACACAACCACCATTTCATCAAGCAAATCACTGCATGCAATGAAAATAGGGACTTTTTCAACCATCCGAACAATGAAAAGCATGGGCTTACTTCCTGTTCCAAAAAGGGGATGATTCAAAATGAAGGTAATCTTGTGTGTTTGTTGGTATTTTGAGAGTGTAGTGCACTTTGAATTAGTTCCCAATGGAAGTGCCATCAATGCTGAACCTCCACTCAGCACAACTGTGATGCTTCAATGGTTCCCAGGACTGGAAAACATGCATCAGGTACTCCTCCAATTTGCCAATTTACCAAACTTACACACCACACTTCAGACCAAATCAAAACCTTGAGAACTGGCATTTGATCTTCTGCCTCATGGTTCATTTTCTTTGAGGCAGGCAGTTTCAAACATTTCAGGAAGTCAAAAACAGATGTCAGGAGTTTTTCTACTTCCAAGAACCAAATGTGGAGTGAAAGAGGAATCAAACAACTTGTTGACAGATGCCTATGAACTATTGAATATAATAGTTTATATTTCACTGAGCAAGATTCATTATTTATATTTTAATAATCTTTTCTCAAGACAATAAAATGCAGTGATTTATGAATCACCTTAGTATATCAGTTTGTCCTTGTAACTCAGCTGCTACTAAATAGAAGAATTTTTGCACCTTGTCAAATACTTGTCTATAATTTTCTTGCATTGATTTTTTTAGTAAGCATTGCATCTTAATATATTTTTCAACATATTGGTATCATTATATGGGGAGCATGCATTATATAATATGAAAATGTACATTATATTATATTTATATATAGAAGAAGTTTGTGTGTTTGTCTGCTTATACACTCATCCCCCAGAAGAGCTAGAGACACCAAACTTTGCATGAACATTCCTTTCACTCAGAGGAAGAAATGGGCTATGTGCCAACCTGCTGGGGTTGTGTTGGGTTGTTTTACCTCTGAGCGGCACTTTTTTGCACACCATGGGCTAAATGGCCAGGTTACATGGACCCCGAAGGCTCAGAGAAGGTTGGGGGAGGGGACCCACAGTGGAAAAACTGTTGGGAGACAGATGGTAGCCTCCCGTCAAGGCCATCCAGTGTGTTCTTTAACGTGCACAGGAAAAGCTCCGTGTGCGGGAAAAATTTCCCGCACACGGAGCCACGGCTTAACGTTTCATCCGACGGACGGCGGCCTTTCCAAGCCCATCGGTGTCCCCTACTGACCGTGGGCAAGGCGGGGAATTTTTGCAGAGATAAATCTCAACTCTGACCCAGCTGGGACTTGAACCTGGGAACTACAGATTACGAGCTTGGCACGCTACCGATTGAGCCACCCCCGCCCCACCTGCTGGGGTATGCTAGCTTAAATTTCTCAAAATCCCCATAGACTTAATGTTAACAGTTGAAAAATAATTCAAATTAACTGTTGCTACCAATAAATTTGGAAAAAGGATTGCATCAAACTAATTTCTTTCTGATTTTGCATGATAAAGTTATTGTTTAGTTTGTTGGGTGAAGAGCACAAGAAACAAAAGCTTCAAAAACTAAGAATTCATATTAAAAGTTAAAATCATTAACTTAATTTGAAAATATGCAAAGTTAATAAACATGTATCTTGTAAGATATGTTAATTAATGAACGTTTTAAATATCTTTTTAATAATAATTTTTTTAGTATTTTTATGTTTTTATGCACCTCCAATCATAGTTAATTTTCTTTTGCTATAAAGTTACATATGCCTGACAAACTGTATGAGGAACTCAGGTGAGTATGAAGTGATTTGAAAAGTTTAATTATCTGAGCAAGGAGATTCCATTTTTTTGGTTTATAAACTTCTGAGTGGGGAGAATTATAGGTACCTCAAAGTATATCCATTTCTTTCCTCACCTAGAGAGAGGGAAAATTTTTTACTGGAGGGGGGAAGAGATCAATTATTGTGATTTTTATGTTAAATGAAGGCTTGTGACATGGGAAGTGCCACCTACTCTATATTCTGAAGAGTTTCAGACCCAAGCAATGCTGGATAAATCTGCTGGTATCACCTAAAAATAAAATCTATATGTGTTACTCTTTCAAGTTTTCCCCTCTAATGTTATGGCTTTTCTTTGCCTTTTTTTTTACAGAAGCACTGGCATCACTTCTGCATATGTGCTGCTCATGGCAAAGGATAATAATGCAGTGTACAATTGAAGATATATTCAAACCACACAAAATCACAATTATCTGACTCAATGGTAAACATTTAGAGACAAAGCAATAAGGTATTCTGTGCAGACAAAGATGCACAACTTAATGTAACTTAACACTCAGCCAAATACACTGGTTTCCATAAATTAAAGAAAATTCCTATGTTAAGTCAATGGGAAACTAATGTCAAAGCTCTATAACTTTTAAAATAAGTTTTTCTGTTTTGAAAACTGATTGCAGATAAAGATCTCAATCAAAAATAAATCATCAACAATATTAGTTCAGTATTTAATGAGTTATGAAAGTTTAAATATTTAACAGCAGCAATGCCAGTCTTAAGAAATTTATACAAAACCGAAGAATAGTTCTAATATAAATTCTAAAATATAAACTTATTTTATTAAACACTTTGATACAATATTTATTACTAAGTTTTAATTAACTTCTGAAGTCAATTTTTGTGACTGGCATTGTTATCACTAAATATTCAAACTTCCATAACTCATTAAATACTTAACGAATATTGTTGAAAATTGAGATATTGATTTATTTGATTGAGATCTTTATCTGCAATCACATTTTTAAAAACAAAAAAACAAACAAACTTATTTTAGAAGTTATAGAGCTTTGACATTAGCTTCCCTTGATTTAACATAGGGATTTTCTTTAATTTATAGAAACCAGTGTAGTTCACTATTATGAAGATAGTACACTTAACGTTAAAAATGTTTCTTAAAAATTGAATTGTTTTATTGGGAAAAGACATTGGATGGGCAAGTGTTATGTGAGGAATTACTGTACTAATAATATCATAAGATATTTCATATTTGTGTTATATATATTTATTGTTTTGAATGATGAATTGGATTTATACAGCTATGTTTATTGTAATATAATCTAAAAATCAGAGTTTATCAATTGTAGTTGAATATATTATACAAAATGTCCAAGAAAGAATGGGTACATTTCAAACATATTTCATGAGGAAATAAAGAAAATTAATGGAATACAGTTTTCACCATGTGAACAAGCAACTCAAAAAGTTTATAACACTTCAACCTGAGCACTGTTTGTTGCTCTTACAATGTCCATTCGGTATTCAAATGCCCTTAAAGCATGGTGCATCATGGCCTTAGTTGCCTTTGTGCCATGAAACCACAACCAACCAGCCCATAAAGCATTGTCACATATTTGAGGTGTGATGCCTCTTAGAATCCTAACTTTCTTTAATTCCTCATGAAACATGTTTGAAATATAGCCATTCTTTCTCAGACACCCTGTATTTCAATTTATTTTGAATATGTGAAAATAAATCTTAGTTCTTGATTAAGAAAATGCAGTCTGGGAGAAGTGTGCATATCTCATTTGTAATTTTCTACTTTATTAGGAAGCTGGAAATGTTGTAGATATCAAATCCTGGCCGCCAATTTTGGATACAGATGATATCCCAAAGAAAAAATTAACTAGTATATACAGGGCACCAACTCCTGAAATGATTGCATATTTAGATTTCAGTGTTAGTACAACTGGCATGTTAGCTGGTATAAAGGTATGTGTTTAATGAAACAGTGTTGCAAGGTATTACTATACAGCTTTTCTTTAATAATTATAAAGGAATTGAAAGTATTTAACCTCAGGAGTGACAGTAGAATTATTTGTAATATTACAGATAACAATTTTATACATACAGATAATAATGATAATAAATACACAGATAATAATAATAATAGATAACATATTTCACAGATAGATTCAGGATATTTTGATAAGAATTCAATCACAATGTAAGTTGTCTAAAAGCATAAATTCTATTCTGTATACACCTAAACTGTTGTGTTTAATAGTGAATGGGTGACAAAAGATAATTGAATTATGCTATTAAATGACTATTAAATTTGTAGTTGTGAAAGTTTTACAGACATTTTACAAAAACGAATATGAAAGAATTTTTTACATTCACTGTAGATATCCTATAACTGTCCACAGTAGAAACAGTTGTGGCAAATAATCAATTATTGTACAAAATGTTTTACAAAAACATGGAGGGTGGAAGTCTAAATGGTGACATATAAACAGATACAATATCATATCAACTCCAACTGCTCGAAAGCAACTTTGGCAGGCTAATGGTAGTATGATGAATGTCTCAGTCTTGCAGTTTTGCACTCCAGAAGTAGTTTGTAAAGGTTGCATGTCTCAGCAGAGTTGATTACAACAGTGTTAGAAAAAGGATACTGCAGTAGAGAAATTTATTGTTAATGTTACAAATAAAATGCCAAGACAATGCCAGACTATTACTATGACTACTGTATTTGCACTTATCACTGAATGTGACTTTTGTTGCATCTAAGTTAAAAGAGAGTGGCATGTTCTGCACTGCACCAAGTTAAAAGAAAGTGACATGTTTATGTTACACATACCAACCTGCACGTACCAACATACTTCGTTATGATGAGGTACCCCACAGGTGCAGTTTTTAATACTATTGTCACATGCTTTCCAGAGGGTGGATCAAATGGACAGGGAGGGGGGTAGCCTGAAAGCTTGACTGAACCATTTTTAGTGGTAGACTATTGCATTGTGTAGCCCAATATCTCACAGCAGCAAAAATTGTGGCTGTGTTGAACTAAAAAACTTAGTTTATATAATGGAAGGGTTGGTGAGGTGAATTTATTGCTTGAAAGAAAAGAGGGAGTTATTCTAGTTACCCAGAAACTTCTTTTACTTTACAGTGTTTGATCCTAATCACTCCTGAAAACATTGTTGCTTAATGTAACCTTATGTTGCTTGGCTCTTACTGAATGTACTACTGCTAATGAGCAGTTTCTCCCCTTTTAGTAAATTATCCAAACTAATATTGATCTTGGAGCTTAGGTAGCTGAACTTAGGGTTACTTATCTTGATAATTGCACTTCAGCCAGTAATCAGTACAAAAACCTACTCAGGTTTGGCATTTAGGAAATGAAACAACAATTTATTTAACTTAATTTTGACAGATTGCTATCTATTAGATGGTTCTCAAACTTTTAAGGATTCTATTAAGAATCATCACAGACAACATCCTAGGGAAAAACACTTAGCACATACAAAAAATACTCGTACAGATCTTGACGGGAGGCTACCATCTGTCTCCCAACAGATGCCATCTAAGAAAAGGCATTAAAAAGCTGCTTAGTGCTGGATTGCCTGAATACTCCCTGCATATTAGGAATGTAGGTTTGAGAATGTTCATAACATCAGATAGAGGAGATCTTGATCAGCGGCCGGTAGCTCAGTGGTCCAGAGCACTGACGTGCTCTGGACCACTGAGCTACCGGCCACTGAGTTACCGGTCGTAGGTTCATATCCCACCCGGCTCAAGACAATTTTTTGTCTAAATATTTGAATCAACTATGAAAGTGGTTATTTATAGGTAGAAGCCAAGATTGGTTGAGTCTATTAATTTATTTGTGTTATCTGGTAAATTTGTATTTTCTCAAACACTAAATCAATCAGCAAAGAACCTGCCATTAAAAGGTTAATTCAATGCAATGACAAGACATGTACAGTAAGAGGTTATATCATATTTTACATAATTATTATTTTTAAGTATAGCAAGCTCTTGCCATTTGTGGGGTTACATTCCTCTAGATTACAGCAAATGGCAAATCTGTTAGACTTGAAGACCTCAGGAAAGAGGTTAGGGACTACCAATGTTACACATTCAGCACTGTACAACAATAGAATATGTAATGTTTGTTGCACTATATTTTTCATTCTACACAAAAAAGAGGGAAAAGTCTAAAAAAAGGTGTTTTTAAACAAATGCCAATAGCATTAAAAAGTAAAATAATATGTGGTATGATAAATAATAATTATTGATATGGGGAGGATACTGAAGATATTATTGGAGAAGGGTAGAAGGTTGAAATTCCCAGTTCAATGTCGTCAAAGGTTGCTGGAAATCTCAGAGAATTATTCTACTATATATTTTAGAGAATTTTAGACCTCCCATAGAAAAGATGGAGAAAACTTTTACTGAAGGGTGAGAGAGAGAAGTGAATCGTCATAGTGAGTTTTATGCCAAATGGAAGCTTGAGATGTGGGGGGTGCCATCTACCATATATTTTAGAGGGTTTCAGACTGGAGTAACACCAGGTAAATCTGCTAGTTTATATATATTATGTAATTTATATAATTGTTAAGTTTTGTGAAAGGTTAAGTAATAATTTTAAATAAATGTTGAAGAAAATTAATTATAGGACTATTATCTATAACAGTATTGTTGGCTGATCTGCAGATGTTTGAGTCTGACCAACAATTTGTGAATCAGAGTCTGAAATATTTTTTCTGCAAAAGTTGAATTTGTAAATGTTGAACTGCAATTGGCAAGGGCTTGCAGATTATCATGGAAACTTTCACACTACACCAATAATATGAAGTTTTTTTTATATTTATATCTTTTTTCCTAGATGTCTCATGCTGCAGCCACATCTCTATGTCGAAGCATGAAACTAGCCTGTGAATTATATCCATCTAGGCATATAGCTTTATGTTTAGATCCATACTGTGGTCTTGGCTTTGCACTTTGGTGTTTAAATAGGTAAGTGGGAATTTAAAGTTTTAAACAGCCATTGGGCATATGCTAGCATTTAAAATTTGAAACCATTTCATAATCAAACCTATGAAGGTCCAATGAGACTGACAAATTTTGTTCTCCAAAAATATTTATTCTGAGTACATTGCATTTGGTTATTGAGGCCAGTTCTAATAAGCTTCATATCAAACATTGTCAACATACTTCACTCTTGGTGTGTCTTTCTTTTTCACGCTTTTAGAGAAGCTCTTCATAACTAATCACTAATTTGTAATTATGTAAATTTAATATTACACTACATTGGCTGTATTACAGTTAGAAATATTCTTGAGGTGGCCTATCTTAGCTTAAATTTCAATCTGGGTATATTGTCTCACATGCAATATCTCGATTACACATATATTATTTCCATATATTTATGCCATCTTTACTTAAAAAGTTGACCAAATACAAGAAAAATAAAGCATTACCAGTTCTGGTGCTTATTGACAGCTGGCACAGATGACAACTGCTAACTGATGTTGTAAGTCCTTCATTACAGCACTTCAGCTCTTCCAATATCAGTTTGATGATGTTTTCAGTGTCACTAAAGCTGTGTTTACCAGTCTGGGTTTCTTTATGCTTTGAAGCTGTTGTCCTCTTCTTTCCATTTTGTCTTCCCCTGGCTGTGAAGACCATACAGTTGGATATCTTGCATTCATTAACATCCAATGTCATGGTTTTTTTGAAGATAGGCTCCAAAAGTGTCTTATCTTTCAAGTAAGTTTTCACTTTGGTACAAGAATTTTTAAAACTTCAACATACTTTTAAATGAACTCAATGTTAAGTTTTAAAATAATTAAAATTTTTTTGTTAATGTTAAGTTTTAAAATAATTAAAAATTTAAAATGCCTTAACTTTTATGACATGCTTCTCCCCTGTCCTACTTGAGACTTCCTCAGGTAATTTTGCAGAGTGATGTTAGCCTTATTTATATGAGTCTCTTACTCTTTCTACCACACTCTTTCTACCACTCTTCAACACACTGGTAGGAGTGGAATCTCCATATTGCAGAGCATGTCTTTATGCAAATTGATCATGATAGTATCTGCATATTGCAGTTGGAACTTCATTGGGAGAGCTATGAGTGGTTTATATGTTATATCATTTATTTTAATATTTTTGTCTATTATAGTTTGCATCAGAGCCATGTTGGGTTTTTGATTTATAATATCATGCTTATGTTCTGACATACATTGTTTGTATGTACAATATGTCTTACCTATGTAATTATTTTTACCTTCTAGTTCATATTTAGGATCTGGGATAGCTATATTATAAACCTCTCTCTCCTGTGGGTGGTAATTTATCTTGATCATTTACTATTAATTTTTTTATACCTTTCACTGTAGTGGCAGTTTAGTATCATATTTTTCAATGCATTACCCAAGATATTTGAGACGCCTGATATGTACAGAAAGCTGTGTACATATTTAAGGTCCTGTTAACCTCCTGTGGATTAGGCTTAGGTTGTGAATCTTGACAACTTATATATCTTGCAGTCTTTTCCAGTTTTTTAATCAATTTGTCAGGGTAACCAGCTTTTGCTATTTTATAAATGAATTCTATTTCTTTTTTAATGCATTTTTTGAGGGGTGTATTGAAAAATCCCTTAAAAATATGGGATTAGCATAGTTTTTTTTTATAATTCATTGGATGTGCTGGCATATAATGTATTAAATTTGGGATGAAAGTAGGTTTTCGATACACTTCTAAATAATTCTTCACTGATTTCATTCTCATGTGAATTTTATGGTGGGCAAGATACTGTTCAATGTATCTATTAAGGTTTTGTAATTTATTAATTGGGGTAATCCCAAAAAATTAACACATCATCAATGTGTTTTTATAGATTGCTTTTTGTAAGGCATTATGTCCATTGTGGCTCATTACAATGTCGGCCACAAGCCTTTGTAATTATGCATGCAGGCAATTAATGTAATATCTCCCTACAGAAGATAATGCTTCAAGATGGTTTATGACTGTGTGAAAATTGAACTCCTATCCAAAATGTTTCATAAAATCTGGAGTCTCAAAGTCATCAAGCATTTTGTATACAAAAGGTGTGTGTTTCACTACCAAACAAACTTTAGAGAAGACCAAACTGTTATAATGTTGATAAGTCTAGTCATTATTAATATTAATAATGAAATATAATTATTAGTAATTAATAAATAATTAAATATTAATTAAAAATTTAGTAATATTAATTATACACAATTATACTATACACAATATAAGGGTCATTCAAATAAAAAGTAGATAAGGTAGAAATGAAGCATAAATCATTTATTGATCTGTTCGAGTTTGGCATCCCAATTAAGACATTTGTCCGAACATGAAATCAGCAACATGAAACTATCTTTCCTAGAGTGACTTTGGTTGTTGCAGAGGAAGTCTCTGACAGTTCATTGTAATTCTTCACTTGATTTCAACTTTCTTATTTTCATAGCTTTTTTTAGAGGTTTACATATGTGAAAATCTAATAGGGACAGGATTACTGAGAGAATGTTCCAAACATTCCCAATCGTACTTTTTTCATATTAATTATTACTTGGGCAGCATGGGATAGGATGGCTTCATGCAAAACACCCCATTGTACTCAAAAGTCCTGTGCACTTTGACTTTATCACCTGCCTTCAAATACCTATAGTTTTGCAATATCATTACAAGTTGATGGTGTCACCATAGTCAAAAACTCAATCAACAGCAGACTCTGATACTCCCTACTACACATTGTTCAACTTTAGATGCTTCCATGCAAGGTTTGTCTGGAATCCACATAATGACTATCATATTGAAGCTAATACTTACCACTTATTTTGGTGTCAATGAGTTCCTTCTGTGTATATACCCATTTCCCTGCATGAGGGCACAAAGATCCCCTATCCAGATATAGGGGTTGCCCACTTTTAATTTGAATTTCCTTTTATATTTGTTGTGTTTTTCCACACTTTCCAAAGAATGTAGTAGTCTTCCTATTATGTGCAATATAATAAGATTATTTACAGTTATGCACTATGTAATAGGAAAGTTGTTTACAATTACTCTATACATAATAGGAAGATTACAGTTGTATAAACTTTAGAAATGAGTGAACAATTGAAGAAGTATGTCACAAAACAGTGCTTCAGCTTTGATATTCTTTTAAAACAAAAGGGAACTGCAACTTCTTTACATATTTTCTAAATATGATAAAAAGTTTCTTATAAAGCTAACAAAAAGAGCCAAAATCTCCATTGACTACAGAGCATTTCATAGTTACCAAACAAAATCGAAATTGATTTTGCCAAAGTTGTTATATATATATACAGTAAATTATTTGAAATTTATTTGCTTATTAATATTAGACAATACATCATTTACAAAATAATTTATCTTGATTTATTTGACTAGTAAAATGAAGGGTAATGTAATATAGTATTAAATTAGGTTTATCTCTTGAAAAGTGGAACTGGTATACTTCATTTATCAGAAAATTCTGAACTGTTGTCAGCTTCCTTCTTTTCATAGCATTTTTTAGAGGTTCACATATGTGAAAATTTAATAGGGACAGGATTACTGAGAGAATGTTCCAAGCATTCCCAGTCATATTTTTTGTTACCTTTTTGTTATAATTTACAGTTATATAGAGCATAACTGTAAGTAATCTTATTAAGTATGACAATGCATGATGTATTTGTTATAAAACAGGCTAAAATACATACACATGATATATAAGATTGGTATTAAATATACTATATGGCTGTTTAGTGTAAAAATAAGAATTTCCTTTTCTTTTTTTATCTCTTTTATACTGCATCTTTTGACATTAGAACTTCTTGTGCCTTAATGGAATAGAGTTCTACAGTAGCATTAGTAGTCAATAGAACAAACTTACTCTATTAAGTAGCAGGTCAAAAATTCTTGTTTGTTCCATATCCATTGATTTACATCTGGGTGTTATGGTCAGGGAAAGTCCTTTGGATGTCTTGAGTTTTGTCATACTAGGAACACATACACAGAAAAAAGTCCCCCCCCCCCGAAAAAAAAAAAATCTTACTAGGTATCAAAAGTTAGAAACTTTTACTGGTCAGTTTCTAACTTTTGGTGCCTAATAAGAATTTTTTTGATGTTTTAACTCCTCTATGTCATTTGTTATTTATTTATCTTATTTACAAAATAAAGCTCCTATGTGTGTTCCAATCACTTCCTGATCACTTTTATCAGTGTTTATAATGGTGTATTCAGCCATAAAAAGAGAAGTCTCTCCTCCAAGGGCTTCACTTATTAGTTATAGAGCTTTGGAGTTAAGTTCCCATTGACCTAATGTGATGTTTTAAGCTTTGAATATCATGTATGTTTTATATGAGTATGAGTAAATGCAGTAATTAATATCCAAAATATATGGCTGAATTCTTGGAAAGTTATCTTTAGTATTCTTGAAACCTTTCATTCGAACTTGGCAGATTTATATACATTGATTGAGCACTAATAAAAAAAAAACCTTGCTCTGCTATAATATAGATTAACCAAATGTATTTGGCTACTTTGTATTAAACATATGAAGTTTTTTGTATTTGAAATGAAGAAGAGGCAGGTAACGTATTTGAAAGTTAGTTTATCACTTTTGGTAATACCGATACTTCTGTAGCCCATGGCATATGTTATGGCCCTTGCTTTATGTTAGATTTGGTGTTCTTGCATTCAGAGGGATAAGCAAAAAGAAAAAAGTGGTCAGATGAAGTAATGAGTAAATTTATTTATAGGTTTTAGAATATATAAAATTAATTTTAAAGAGGCAATGAAAATAAAATTTTAGTGTAGCATTTTTTTTGAAATATCACACTGTATGCAGTTGAGCTTTCAGTATTCCATCTTATTTTCTGCTATGGAACCAATATTGTTTATTATGTTTAGCACATATAAATATTTATGAACTCTTATTGTTATTGAGGGAAGTAAAGGGCGATAGATTTAGTAAGCCTGTTATAGTGTAGTTGAAAATGAAAAAGTGTGTGCTTTTTTTTTTATTAAGTTGAGAATATGTATCTGATCATGAGATATACCATAGTAGTTAAGGTCATAAAAATACACCTCAATTGTTTAATGTAATTTCTTTGTGTTCTCTGAGTTCATGTGCAAATGAATTATCCTTAATAAATTATCTTAGGATAATAACCATTTACAGTAGACTCAGTGGTTATTATTGTTACTTTTTATATAATATTAATAGACTCAGTAGTTATTACCCTTAAGAAATTTTGAAATATTGGTACAGCAGTGTAGACTCTTTGAGTAACATTAATTTTTATAATAACTTGCACAAGAATACAAAGCAGTTCATTTTGTATGTGCATAGCTGTTTGGATTTTGGATGCTCTAACTGTGAAAGTATCTAGTTTGAGGTTTACATGTTCAATCATTAACATCCCCAGCATCACTTATTTGTAATCTGCCCTTGTTGAGGAAGTGACATTGGTACTGTTATAAAGGTTGCTGTCTGTTGGACGAAATATTAAAACATTTTCAGTAGCATCATGTATAATCCTTTGATGAGTACAATCATATTTATGTTTGGGATAAACTAGAGTATGATCATACTTTGTTTCCTCACATTCCTTATCTTATAGAGACTACTTTCTACTTAGTATTGTGTGAGCTATTAACATCTCTTGTTGGAAAACTCTCTTGACAGTGTTCAGTGGTTTTTAATACTTTTTACTAAATGCAGATTTATTTGCATGCAGAATGAAAATGTTTTAATATTTCACCCAACAGATAGCAACCTTGATAACAGCGCCAATGTCACTCCCTCAACAGGGGCAGATTATTAAGTATATAGTAAAAGAATTCTTGCTCATCAAAGAGTTAATAACATGTAGATCTTTACAAGACCCCATTTGCTTACAACAGGTGTGTAGTGAATCTATTCAACCAACTCTGCCTTGAGGTTCTTGTGACCTGCCCTTCCAGTCCATTGCAACAAATATATTTCTCAAGGGATACCAAATATGTTACTCATTTATTAATAAATAACTTATCTACTAAAAATAAACTGTATTTATGTAATTGAAGTTTATAATAGTAATGTATTCTTTAATGTTATTATTTTATTATACTAATATTATCCCTGACCTATATAAAATTCTTTGATAATTTTAGTGTATATTCTGGGCATCATACTATACTCATACCACCATCAGAAGTGGAAATTAATCCAGCATTATGGCTGTCCACAATTAGTCAATATAAAGGTAATACAACTTAATTTTATATTGTTACATATTAAAGATTTCTTTCATCATGCTATAATTTCTGACATACTAATTTCTAATATTTTATGTAATTTACAAATGTAATAAGGGATAGTCAAACATGAATTGTTACAGATTACCATAAGATGTCCATGCTAAGAACTTGGAAATTCCAGTTTCTTGATCATGCACATCTTGCTCTTGAAATATATTTTATAATCGTAATTTTAATTTCATTTCGCAGGCTAGGTTATGCAAATCTTGCAGTTTGAACTCAATTTCCTTAACAGTGCAATGGGCAAGCTAACAGACATTTAGAGAAGGTACAAATACAGTGTTCATGAATCTTTAGAAACCACATACGTTATCAAATCTGTGTGCAATAACTAGAAAATGTGTATAGCCTACATCGCTGTGGATATAAAAATCATATGTTCAGAGAAAACCATCATTGCACCATGTGCAGCATGGGTAGAGCAGACAATATTGATGAGTTTCAGGGGGCCTCATCTGTGGGGCTCACTTATATGAGCACCTCTTATTTTCTCTCTGAAAGGCATGTGTAAAATAAGAATCATTTAGTAATTTTGAAAACTGTTAGTTAAAACCGGAAAGTTGAATAGCTTTTAAAAATTATATATTTGTACAACTTTAAATTAAAGCAGGTAGCAATTTCATTGGCTTGAAGAATTAAATAGAACTATTGATTTACACTGTATCAAATTTTATCTGACCTTCAATCTTTCAGAGTCATTTTGATAACAAATTCACCATCACTCCTGTATTTTATACATAAATGGCATGGCTTCATTGGACAAAAAAAAATTAAAATTTGAAGGTGTGATATCCAGGATGTAGATGGATAGAGCAACACACAGTGAAGTGCAATTTTGCAATTGCTTCTCTTGTTTTCAAACTGGTTTGTGGTCTTGCATTGTCATGAAGGAAAAAGACATGTTCATGTCTTTTTTTGGCCTTTCTCACTTTGAAGAACACTAAATTTTTTCAAGTTAGTGATCTGTACCTCAAAATTTATGGTTTGTTCTTAATTCTTGTCGGTTATTCTGAGCTCTAGTGACACCTTTATATATATGATATGTTGATCTCACTGAATGATGTTATCTGTTCATTGCACATTTTTGCTGTTACCAATGTGTAGTTGCTAGGAAGGTCAACTTTTCTTTATTCTGATGCACTTGCAAGCTTTGCACAGTAGGATACCAAGTCTTTTTACAGAGTTAAAGAGAAAAAATATTTTAATGTATTGAGTTAATATTTGTCTTTTGAAGCTGAAAAAGTAGTGGTTATTAATATAAAAATGCACAAATATTAGAATATTAAATAAAAAGTAGTTATTGCACAAATAGTTTTCAAGTATAAAAAGTGAGCTATTAAATACTAGAGTAAATTTCAGAAATTTTTGGTAAATCAGCAACATTTGTAAATAGCACCAATAGGATATGTTTTTTTTTTGTTTTCGTGATAAAATTGAAAATCTTCAAAAGTGAATTATTATTTACTTATAAAAAAATAAATAAATACCCCCTCAAGCAGCTGCTTGCCACAGAGGTCTGACAGGAGCCTGTCAGTTTATATGCCATAGTAGAAAAACATACAAAATCTGTTGTAATAAATATAAAGTGTATTTTTATCAGCAATAACTGTGAAATCAATATATATATATATTTATCATATCTGATGAAAAAGTGCAAGTTCAACAATATTCCAGCAAAAAATATAGTTTTTGGTCCAGGCCAATGTTTCACAACTTTTTTTGCATCATGTCCCTTTTAATCCAGCAAGTTTTGAATATTAAGTGGCATAACTTTTTTGTAATGAATCTACAATGTCATATGCTCCTTTGGTGCTGATGCCAAATATTCCACACTCTCTAATGAAAGGAAAAAAATCTAATCATCCATATTATTATTAAATGACAGATTACTTCTATTTGTAGAGAAAATGCATTGCCCACCATTATTGGATTTTTATCATTACCTCTGAAGTTAGCTTGTGTTGGCAAAATACTTATTCAAGTGATGTTCTCTCATATCAATTGCTTCTACTGTGAGTAGTATCAGATGAGACCAGGATCATTTTAAGCAACTGCTGTGGTTAGAAACAAACTTCTTTAAAAGTGATGTGTGCAGGACCTTCTATTGAACTTTAGAAAAATTGACCAAATTTGCAGATAGTAAGCCAACTAATGGTTATTGTAAAAAAAAGTTGGAAATATATTTAACTCATAAACTGATGGTAGCAAAGAAAAAGGATGATATTTCTTGTTTACTGAAAAGTGCAAATAGTATTTCATTGAATAAATAATTATGTGGAAAAAATTATTGCTGATGGTGCAGGATTCCAACCCATGACTCTCTACATACATGCCAGAGTGTTCTACCATTAAACCAGTCATTGGATTATTAACGCTCAAGTTTAAGTGACTTCTTCATTAACATCTGATTCATTAGCAACAATTGGGAAATAAGTTGCCTTTCCTAATTATAGATGACACAAGGTCTGCCACATTTACCAGAAGATATAAAGGTCATATTGTGGAAACAAATTATTGTCTGATGGTTGGTTTAACGGTAGAGCACTCTGGCATGTATCTAGAGAGTTGTGGGGTCGAATCCCATACCATCGGCAATAATGTTTTCCACATGATTACTTATTGAATTCCCTCTGTGGCAAGCAGCTGCTTGAGAGAGTATTTTTTTATTTATTATATTTACAGGTAATCTGTGCATTTACTATAGATTGTGTATTTCATTCTTTGCTACTTGTGGTGAAAATGACATAGAAAATGCTATGATAATTTTTACAGCAAATTAAGCAGTCAAATAAATGAGAGTGAAAATCCAGATTACTTCATTTCATCATAAAATGCATCAACTCTGACTTTAATGAAACATCCATCAATTGATCTGAACTCCTGTAAATAGTGTTGATGCAGAATGCCACTTTAGTCTTTATAATATGGTAGTGTATTGCCAAAGGTATACACTGAAGTGCCATTGAATTAGGGATAGAGACATTATCCAAATTCAGTACCACAAGTCTCACATTTGTGTGCATATGTGGCTGAAACTGCCAGCTTTGGCTTCCCCAAGCATTCGTCATGAGAAGTGTAATAGGAAAGGCATGGATTTAGATGCATTTAACAGAGGGAACATCATAGGTGCACGACAGATTGGACACTCGATCTCTGAAATCGTCAACGAACTTGGAATTTCTCATAGGACAGTTTCAAGGGTGTTCCAGGAATATGAAAATTCCAGCAGAAAAACAAGCACTTGGACAAACTGCAAAGGACAACCAGCCTTGAACGATTGTGGGCTTTACTGTCTGATCCACATCATATGGACTGATAGGGGCCAGACATTATCTGAAATCACCTTCCATCTGAACGTGGATTGGGACTCGTTTGTGGTACCTTTGGTACTTGTAACCATGACTCTCAATTCATCCTGGTATGTAGAACTTATGGCTGACCATTTACACCTATTTATGGCCATTATGCATCCCAATGGAGATGATGTCTACCAGCAAGACAACTGTTCATCTCACAGGTCCAGGTTGGCAACTGCATGGTTGCAGGAGCATTCTGCAGTAGTTGCAGGTGGTCGTATCAGGGCCAGAGGGAATCCATCATGTTACTAGGTTGCTATCTCTAATTCATTGACACTTCAGTGTATGCCTGAAATCACAATTAAAACACATATAGTGCTTGCTTTCAATCACTAATAGATGTGTTTCAAGTTATAATTTGTATATTATTTTTATTTGTAAATGCTTAAAAAAAGTTTGAGGCATAAAATTAATGCTTTTTTTTAAAACAATTTTGTATATTTATAATTGCATTTTTTAAATGTGAAATAAATGCCAATTTCTGAGAGAGATGTATTTTTATTTTTGGAAAACATATCCCTAATCATCAATGAAGTAATTTTTTCTAAACTTGTCATATAGTCAAACGTGATGGACTGTTGACTCCTACTTGCTCTTTGATGTCACATTGTTTTGTGCATTCTATGAAATGTCTCATAACTTATAAATAATGAAACCAAAAAATATGGGATTTGATTTCTTTTAATATGCTTTTAAATGGTGAAGTCATAATTTTTAGTTTATTGGACCTCACTATGTTATTAACAGATTAAACTCTAACAGAAGGTTGAAAAAATGTTCCAAATGGCAAATAAAGTATAAATAGTAAAATTAATTAAAATATTGTGTAAAGCAATAAAAATTAAGATAAGAATTTTTGAATCAATTTAATGTGCAAAATAGCAATAACTTGTTAGCCATTGCTGCTGTGGAGTGTTGAACCAGTTTTCATAGTAAAAAGAAATGACCCTAGGGTTTATAATTTTCTTGTAAGAAAATGCTTTTAATGTTTCTTTATTAGTGATTGGTTTTACCATAAGTAAACCTATAAAATACATCTTTTCATCTCAATATTATGGAAGCTTTTAAGTATTCTCATAATTTTAATCTATTAGTACACTGTGATCTATGATTGACTCAGTATCAAATTTTTCTTTGGTTGTTATTCTTAGCTTTTTTTTTATGCTGAAAACAATTATACAAAAAAAAATCCTGAAATTTAATCCTTTGCATTCAAAGGTTTTTTCGCTATAGGAAAGTAGCAACTCGAAGGTTTTTTTGCTAAAAAGTTGATGAAATATTTTACAACTAAGATAAAAATAAATCATACACGAACAATGTAAAATTAAACTCATCATTACTGCTACTAATTTCATCATTTGGCTCCATTTTTATAACCACTACCGACACAACCAAAATCTCTACAAAATATACATAAGATATCTAAGATGACCCATGAATATTTACTGGTCATCTTAGATATCTTTTGGATATTTTGTGGTGACAGTCTGTTTTTACGTACACAACCACAAAGTTTAACCCTTTAATGCCCAACAATCTTAGAAAAGGGTAGAGGTTAATGAAGACAAAGAAATAGCACTATTTGGACTAGTCTGTTTCAAATCTCGGCCGTTCTGGGCATTTAAGGGTTAAAATAATAATTTTAATTAAATTCAATGTTGTACTATGAAGTTCACATAGACAGTAGATTGTATGTAAAGAGTAAAGATATCTGTTTATAAAACATTTATTGTCACCTCTCGAGTGCAAAAAGAATCTGTTTATAAACCAGTTATTGTTGCCTCTCAGTTGCCATTCGAGTTGCTACATCAAACCAAGTGGCGACTGAGGGTCGCCTCTCGAGTCCAAAGAGTTAAAAGTTGCATTGTGCTATCAGTTGGGAGAATTTTTACCATCAAGAGATACAAATAAAATAATTTTATATTCCTTGGATTTTGAAATTTGAATTGTGAAATATTAGAAATGTGATTTGGCTTCCTGCAATTTAATCGCAATAAATTATATGAAGTCAGTATACAAATTTAAAGTAATTTGAGCAGCATTGAGTAGTATTACAAGTTATGTTTATGTTTTTTAATCTTTTAGACAACTAATTTACAAAAGTTTTGAAAAGTGTGCTTTCTGTGTACTGACATATATAATTGTCTTATAGTTCGTGATACTTTTTGCTCGTATGGAGTGATGGAACTTTGCACCAAAGGATTAGGATCTTCCATAACACAGTTGAAGGTAAATACATTAATAATTTCAGTTTTTTAATGATTGATTTCAAGATTATGTTCATCTTTAAGCCTTAGCATAATTTGAAAAACTTTAATTCAATTTTGTTGCATTTTTATTCATAACAATTTTTTTTGAACTGCTTGTAAAAATAGTATGTTGTAATATATTGTTAAGATCTCATTTAAAATCGGTAGAAAAGGAATGCCGTCCCGTGGCCGAGTGGTTAGCGCGCTTGGCTACTGATCTACAGGACCTGGGTTCGAGTCCCGGGTAAGGCATGGATGTTCATGTTGCTTTTCTGCTGAGGTCCTGCCATCCTCACAGACCTTCTACTCTGGCATATAAACTGACAGGCTCCTGTCAGACCTCTGTGGCAAGCAGCTGCTTGAGGGGGTATTTTTTTTTATTATAGAAAAGGAATATAATGGGTTATAAAATAGGTTAAAAAGAATAGAGTAGAAACATTAATCATTGCAAAAGAATTCTTTCAGTACTCCCTATGTGATGTTTCTCACATTAGTGTGAAAGAGTGGTTTATTGTGATCTGAATAAATTTTTTAATATGGAATAATAATCATGTTTAAATATCAAATATAGTCAATTTAGAGACTTTTGTCATAAGCCAGATTTTTATAGTTTTTTATTTTTATTTCTCAAGGACTTCTTATTTCAAGGAGTATGACATAGATTAGGAATTTATGATGCTTAGGAAACTGAAAATTGCATGTATTTAAAAGTGATATCAGAATTTAAACTTTTGCCATTTTCACTAATTTATATGTATTAAAATTTTAGCAAAGAGGAATCAACTTGAGTTGTGTAAGGACATGTGTTGTAGTAGCAGAAGAAAGGCCAAGAGTGGGATTGACAACTTCCTTTTCCAAGCTCTTCTCAGGTTTAGGATTATCTCCTAGAGCTGTCAGTACCAGTTTTGGTTGTCGAGTCAATGTTGCTATTTGCTTACAAGTAAGTTAATTCTATATATACTTGAAATATTTTTTATTATATACTTAATAGAGTTTTTGAAATTATAGATGATGCATTTTTAACATATTATGAGTCTATTTTAATGATGGTTTTATTGCCATATTTTTAAAATATGCAATGAATATTTCTAGGCCCTTAGATGCAGTGGCAATTTGTGACCAAAATTTAAAAAAAAAGTAAAATGTGGAACTGACTATTTTTTTATAGGGATTTCAAAATTATTCTATGCAACTTCCTATCCTACTTAAAAGTTCTATATTAAACATATCTTTATGCTTGATAAAGCAAGATTGACTGAAAAATACCATGCCAATTAACACTTAAGATGTGATTGGGATAAATGTGATCTTAATGTACATATCTGAAAGTGCTTAGTGTAGTAGATTTTCAATTGCAGTCAGGACAATTTCCACTGACTTACCTCATGGTATAAAGCCATCAATGAGAGATCTTGATTGACACTTGGCTGCTCAGTGGTCAGATCATGTGACATGTCATCAGAAGGTTGTGGGTTTGTATCCCACCTGGTTCAAGACAGTTTTTCTCCCTACACTCCAGATTGTTTTTTTGGAATTCTCCTTTCCTGCATCTTTCAAGATTGTTTCTCTAAAAAATTTCTTGCATAGATCTTGTTTAAAAAAACATAATTCAAGCTTAAAAATACTTTTTTCATTTATGCATATTTTATTAACCTACGATATAAATGATTTATTAATGTGATCTAATTTCCTTTTTAATAAAGTTATATTTTGCATTGCCAGATTCATTTTTTACTATAGTATATTTTACTAGTCATATTAAAATGAATTAGTCATCTTTCATTATTTTCAGAAAATCCAGAATTAAATGCTGATTAATTTGGCATATAATATGCCATAATTTCTTTCATTAGTTATTTGGCAAAAAAAGTTCTAAGGTTAGCTTTTTTTTGTCTGATCAGAGTGAAGAAATAGCTGGATCTCTGGATGACAGTTGTTCACTATCCTAAGAGTTGTCCAGTGGGTCCCCTTCCCCCAACCTTCTCTGAGCTTTAAGGGTCCTTGAAACTTGCCCATTTAGCCCATTGTGTGCAAAATGCACTCAGGGGTAAAACAACCCAATCTTGGCCATTTAAACCATTGTGTATAAAAATGTGCCACTCAGAGGTAGAACAATACAGTCCGCATTTTATATTAAGCAATGACTTTCAATAAAGAAATAATGCAAATGATGTCGAAAATGCCAATAATAGAATATTTTTAAGTGTAACTGTAAATGGAAAGAACTACAATGCATGATAAGCCAGCGTTGAACAAAATTTGAAATAGAAGACTCTTTTTGGCATTTTAGTTGGGCTTGTACCTACCAAATATTTTTGGAAGTCTGCATATCTTGCTGTAATGTCTTATTGTTAACTTGTTTTATTGCAAAATGTTGGTAACTTTTACAATTGGTTTTTAAGTCAACTTTTGATTTCTAGGGTGCCTCTAGTCCAGATCCTACTGCAGTATATGCAGACATGCGTGCTCTTCGCAATGATAGGGTGACTTTGGTTGAGCGTGGAGCTCCTCATAGCTTGTGCCTAATGGAATCTGGAAAATTACTTCCAGGAGTCAAAGTAGTTATAGCTAATCCTGAAACAAAAGGTCAATGTGGTGATTCTCATCTGGGAGAGGTAAGGCAGTTAAATTCTGAAATATTGATTTGTTTTGCATTACTCAAAGTTGCATAGAGAAGAAACAGTGTTGTAACTTGTGATTGTTCATGGTAAGGTGTGTTGATTATCTAATATGGTCATCAGATATCCAAAACTTAATAATTGAAAATAATAATATAGATATTTTAAGTCTTTTTTTATTTCAGGAAAAAAGCAAAAATGAAAATAAAAGAGTGCATTATTTTTTTTATTAATTTCAGATATTATTCAACAGGAAAATTGAATTGCAGCAAGTTGCTGTTATTGGGATCTTATTTGGCATTATAATGTCTCAAGCTCTTTCCTTTTGATGTTTTGGAATTATCTATTAAGAAAGTTCTTTGAATTGTTAACTTGCTTTAATTTCTTGTACTTTTGTGAGATTTAATGGAAAAGTGATTATTTTCGTTTGGAGGTAATTCATAGGTGAAATACATAGATAGTTTTTGCCATTGGGAAAGTGTAACTCTTTGAATAGAGGAAGCAGTTACCAAAATCGTGTGAAATTAGATTGGACTACTTCCAGTACTTAATGCTTCGGAACCATTGAACCAGAATTCCATTCTGGTGCTTGATGTTCCTATGTCATTGGATTGTAATGACATTTTGGTACTTGATGTTTCCAAATTGTTGAACTGGAATGCATTCTGTTACTTGATGTTTCTGAATCATTGAGGGCAGGTAGTTCTGCATATTTTAAAAGTATATAATCTTGTGATATTAGTATTGTATAAAGTACAGTAGCCAAGGGAGGGATTAAAAGTTTAATCCCCCTCTTTTTGGAAACTTATTTTTAAGAAATCACTGTTCATCAGTTTGCATTAACAAATTTTTTTCAAATCCCTTCAGGTCCAAAACTTTTAGCTGATTTTGGCTGTGTCACTGATTATGTAATATTAATTTTTTTTAAAGAGTAGCAATTATGTTTAATTTCTAAATTATACTATATTCTTGTTAGTTTTTTTGTCTAACCATCATTGTGTTATTTGTTTAATAAAGGGCATTATTATTTTAAAAAAGTACAATTATTCCAGTACTTAATTCTATAAACTGATATCTGTGGAAGATGTCCAATTTTTTCACCAGCTAATGTTGGCACATGAAGAGAAACAGTTATGTTCATCATTGCTACCTAGGAGTATAGTCTCTTCTGATGATGTGTGTGGCAAAAGCCATAGAGATATGTCTATGACATCACAAGAGGCAGTCTAGTGCGAGAACTTGCAGTATATTGTCTACAGGTCAGATCTGGCCCTCAAGCCAGGTGTGCCAAATCAATGTAGATGAGTGTTAATATTTTTGGGTGTAGGAAATTGTCATTCAATCAGAAGTAAATTGTGTATTAAATCTACTTAATTCCCCTGTTTAAAATGATTATTAAATATCATAGGAATTATAACTTGCATTTCTGATATTTTTTATACTGATTAAGTGGTGTAAAGATATCTAATATAGGATTTCTCAAAGTTTCTTAGAGTTTCTCTGAGGAGTTGCAAAAGAATTACAGTTTAAACGAAAAATGTATGAATGGTAATGTTGGGAAAACTTTTTTTCCCCCTGAAATTTGTAAGTTTGTTAATTACTGTAGACTTCTTTGTCTTTTGAATTAACACACATTAATCTATTCAAGTTTATTTAACAGTAATTACTGTTTTAAAAGACATAAATGTATGTAATAACAATAGACATGAGTTAGGGCTGGAGGATATTTTAAATCTTTTATATTTGTTTAGTAATAATGTAAATCAAAGCCTGCTAACTCTGAATATATGTGCACCATATTTTTAGGTGTAAACTAGTGTATAGCCTGTTGAAATCTGAAAATTCAAAATAGTAAACCGAAAAGAATTTGAGGCAGGGAAGTAGTCACAGGTTTCCAAATCAGTTCAATTATAGACAGACCATTGAAGTTTTAATGCAACATATTTTCTGTTGAAATTCAGTCACCCACTATTGAAGTGTAAAAATAAAAGTGGTTTTTCTGTTATAGATATAGAATTTTTAACACAACATGAAGAGTCAAAGGGGATACTGGGAAAGAAATGTGGGAGTGAGTAGGAGAAGGTATTGGGGTTGATTTGTTTTACATTTGAGTTGCATCTTTTTGCACATAATAGGCCAAATGACTGGGCACAAGATTTAGAGAAGGTTGGGAAAAAATGATTCACTTGACAGCAGTTAGGAGACAGATGTCCTATCTCCCACCAAGGTCATTCATCATGTTCTTTAATGTGCACATAATATGGCTCTCCTGTACATGGAGTCATGGCTTAATGTCCTATCCATTGGATGGTTTCCAAGCCCATCAGTGTCCCCTTTCTTACTGAGATCAAAATGGGGGTTAATACAGATAAATTTCAATGGAGACATAGTTGGGACTCTAACTTGGGAACTGCAAATTCTGAGTTTGGTGCACTACTGACTAAGCCAACCTCCTCCCCAGATTTTGGAGAAGTTATCAGTAGAAGGTTTGTAAAGTGTTAAATTAAAATTTCAGATGATATACTATGAAAATGGTGGGAGAGGTAGCATTAATTTTTTATGTAGCATGCGGAGGCATGTGGAAAACCCGTGTATGAAATTTAGGACCATTTGGCCAAGTATTTTGAATATTTGGATTATCTAAATCTGTTAAAAAATACAACAACTTTTCAAAACTATCTGTTTCACATCACTAAGTTTCTTTCTCAAAAAATATTAAAAGAATAGACATTTTAACCCTGGGATGGCAATTGAATTTTTTTTGCTATATACTACTCTGCATTTAGTAAAACTATTAAATTAAGTTGTGTTGTTTTCCAAGAGACACCTGTAGAATCCATACTACTATGTAGAAAATCGGCCATATTAACCTTTCACAGGTTCAGCTATTTTTTCACTCAAATCAGGAAAAAAAATTAACTTTTGAACTTTTTTGCCAAATAATTAATGAAAGAAATTATGGCATGTTATATGCCAAATTAATCAGCATTTAATTCTTTTGACTCTGTTGATCGTCATAATTTGTGATTGATTGTGAGATCATATGGAATACTAGACAAGTTAGTTAACATAATGAAAGCTCTCTATAATAACAGTGAGTCGTGTGTAAGAGTTGGTAAAGCTTGTAGCATTAGGTTTAGCATTGCTTCTGGTGTTTGACAAGGGTGCATTTTGTCTCCTTTTCTCTTTAGTTTGGTTATTGATTATGTTATGTGAAATTCACTGCAAAGAAAAGATTTTGGCCTTAAATGGTCTGGAGATACACAAATTTCTGATTTAGATTATGCTGATGATTTAGCCCTTTTGGCAAATGATGTTGTTGAGATGAACTCTTTCATTCAAGCTGTTGATGAGACTAGTAGTAGATTAATTGGTTATAACAGAGAGAAAACTAAAGTGCTAAAAATTGGTCAGGCAGTCTGTGATTCAATTGATCTGAATGGTTGCAGTCTTGAGCAGGTGTCACAGTTTAATTATCTTGGGAGCTATGTAACAGATACTGGTGATGTGTGGCATGAGATTAACAGACGAATAGGAATTGCTGCCGAGACTTTTAAGAATCTATGGAGAGTGTGGAGAAATAGGCGTATACACCTAAAGACTAAAATTAAACTGTATAATAGTTTGGTTCTCTCTAGGGTTAGTTATGGTAGTGAAACTTGGACACTTTGTAAACAAGATAACAGGAAACTAGATGCTTTTGATTCTAGATGTTTATGCAGTATCATGGACATTAGGTGGTTCAACTTGTAAGTATTGATGAGGTTAGGCAAAGGAGTTGGCAACCTCCTTTAAGCAGCATATTGTGCAGAGAAAGATTCTGTTGGTTTGGCCATGTTGCTTGTATGGATAATTGTAGATTGACAAATAGGGTTATGAACTGTGTAATAAGTATCTAATAAACAAGTCAACTTTAGAATTTTTTTAATAAATAACTAATCAACAGAAATAGGTCATGTTATATACTAAAAGAGAATTTAATTCTGAATTTTATTGAAGTAAAAAATTTGAACATTGTAGTAACATACACTGCTGGACATTAAAAGTGCAACACCAGGAAAGACAAGATATCAAAGCCATATTTAGTGAATACATAGCTTATGTTACAAGGAACAAATGATTACAAATACAACTTGGTTAGACTTGTGGAATACAAAGAAATCAGTATCTTGTGTAGCCCATGAGTGCCAATAACCGCTATGCCACGGTCCAGCATTGAGAGGATGAGACATCGGATGTGTGTTTGGGGAATGTCAGTCCATGTAGTTTCGATATGTAGCCAGAGTTCATCTGTTGTAGCAGCTGCTGATGTCTGGTATGCTAATCATCATGAGATCATGGACCATTACATGTTAAATTGGGGATAGATCCATTGAACATGCAGGCCAAGACAGAAGTGTCGCATGGTGGCTATCTAGGAATTGTTGGACGATGCATGCCACATGTGGTCGAGCATTGTCCTATTGATAAATGGCACCTGAGAGCCCCTGAAGATCAGATACGGCCATAGGCTCCAACACCTCAGTGATGTAAAATTGGCTGTTCCGGTAATGCTTACGAGGCGCATGCATGAATGGAGTCCAATGACACCCCATACGTAACACCAGGGGCCGGACCTGTATGGCGCTGCTCATGCATGTCTCACTGAGCCTGTTGCCACGGTACTGCCAGATATGGATTCGTCCATCATGGTGCTGCATATTGAAATGGGATTCATCTGGAAAGATGATGTGATGCCATTTGCACATCCATGCACAACGTTCTTGGCATCATTGCAGTCACATTCACCTGTATTGTAGAGTCATTGGTAGCTGAAGCAATGGCCACCCAGCAAAGATGCTTCGATGCTGTAGACGATGTCAAACAGTACGTGCGGACACTGGTTGATGTGCAACACACCCTAACTGTTGAGCTAAGGTGTTTGATGTGTCTATAGGATCGTTCAAAGCAATGTGCACAATATGTCTATCCTCTCGTTTGTGTGACAGGGTCATTGAGATACCTCACATCAGGGAGTTCATTCCTCCTCTACCCACTGATGCCATATTCTCATCACTGTGGCAGCATTCTGCCCAACATGAGCACTGATGTCTCGGTACGATAATCCGCCTTCCTGTAATCCCACAATTCTCCCTCGATCAAAGTCTGGGCATTCTTTGACGAGGCATACCTGATTCTTTAGTGCGCAAGAACTGCGAGCAAACACAATTTCAGTGCTTTACACTGGCTCTTTGTAATCTCCTCTTATACCACTTCCTGCGGGCGTTCTCCCATGGGCTACCCATTTTGCATATTTCAGGACAATCTGATGTTCTTCTTGGTGTTGCACTTTTAATGGCCAACAGTGTATTAATTTTAATAACACTTTTTACAGTGGTACACTGAAAAAATAGGTACATATTTCATAATTACTTCCAAAATGTTCCATTTTTAAAAGTAGCAATTTTTTTGTTAATTATCATGAGATTTTAGAAACTTTAAGGAAAAATGTGTTGATAATAGTTCAAATCAAACTTCTGAGCTTAAATCAGGTGATGCTTCATTACAGAGTAACATTAACAAACAAATTGGCAATACCGTGTAGTGCTTCTAAAATATACAATCAGAGGGTTTTATTGAATTATTTATATTGTAGTTTAATAAAATATGCATCAAATGAAAAAAGAAAATATTATTTTTCAAGCTTGAATATATATATTTTTAAATGATATTTGTAAGATAATTTTCAAAGGGTAGTTTTTTTTTAAAAGTCGAGGTTTCGTGTGTTGTGCAAAAAACGTCTATAGATGTCCTTGACCCTGGAAGGATTAATAAGATAAAAGAAATATGAGAAAATGTAAAGGCATGTTCGTATTCTGTAGCATCATTTATACTAAGAATATCAGTATAATTGTATATAACAAAGGGTTAAACTTATTATTGATGTGAAGAAGGTTACGTTTATTACCTTTTGCAAAATTTTGCATTTATTGGGGGAAAAATATGTAAGAATTTTATTTAACTTCTATTTCCATTAAATTTCTGTTTATTGCTCACATTGCTTTCTTTCTTTTGGTACATATGAAGGTTGGTCAGTACATACTACACCAACTGAACTTTATATTCAAACATAGCTATTAGACATTCTTAGGTGCCTATGTTGACTAATTTTCCACATAATTATCTAGGACAGATGTTGTCAAAAGTTTTGACATTTGAATTGTAATAAATTTAAGAGACCCCTAGAATCACAAATAAAATTATGTGACCCCCTTCCCTCTTCCCTACAATGTAGTACTTGTGTATTTTTCAAAAAAAAAAAGAAAAAGAAAAATCACTAAAATGCTTAGGAAATGTAAAACTATCAGAGCTTTACAACTTCATTCCAAGCTGCTCACAACACCCCTGAGGGTTATGGTTATGACCTACAATTTGTGAACCACTGACTTATGATGTTTCTTCAGAGGACCAAACAGGTGATAGCTACTTGGGGCCAAGTTAGAGGGCTTTAGGCAATGTGTGTGTGTGTGTGTTGGGGGGGGGGGTTATGTTCCCACCCAGATTTCTTCCTTTGTGAGAAGTTGTTTGTGTTTTTTTTATCATATCATCTCTCATAAATGACAGGTGTTTCACAGTGGGAGTTAGCATTGATTGTTGCCCCAGTCTTCATAGTCCATCATCAATGCTCCTTCACATTCCCATAATATAGTAGCCATTACCTTTTCCACAGAGGGAGTGACCTTAAACTTTTTTGGCCTCAAGTAATTACCACGTTTCCATTTTCTTGACAACATCTTTGTTTCAGGAATAAAGTGATGCACCCATGTTTCATTCTCAGTACTCTCTTGGTGCATTACAGCCTTAGTTGGTAATATGCCATAAAACTCCAAACAACCAACCAGTTGTTTTCAGTAACAATATGATAAGGAAATTATTTCCTTCCTAATTATATCATTGAACAGGTGACAAACAGGTAATTATGCATTGTCCTTTGTGATCTTCCATCAATTTTCCTGATACCCAATAGGCACAAAGTTTGATACCCCAGCTCATTGCTGCACCATTTTTCACCATTTTTATGGTCATCACATTTTCACCATACACTTTGACAAGCTGCTTATGAATTTCGGCTGCAGTGTGTATTTTGCTTACAGAAATCCAACAATACTATGAACCACCACATGAGACCATGTTTCCAAGTGAGTGCAAATTTTAACTGCTCTAACAGTGCACCCTTGCTGCATGTGCAGTTCTCAGATATTTAAATTTTACATCACAAACAGTGTTACCATACTACAAATTTTAAGGACTTTAACTTTTGCCTGTAAAATAATATCACCTTTTTATTCTTATTTATAGATCAACCTATACACCCTGACCTTTTTGAAGTTGATTCCAGACATGAATCCTTTAAATATAATATAGTATAAAATGTCAAAGGAAATTAATCACCCACTGTTAAATTTATAACAGTTATTCATAAAATGTTTTAAATTTATTATTTTTGATGTTATATACATGTCAGGTGTGTTTTTCCTCTGGTATACTGTGCATAAAATGTTTAATAATTGTCAGCATAGTTCAACAGTTCCAGTGTGTAAATTGTAGAATACAAGAATAAAATCATCTTAAAACACTGGTGTAGATTGATGTACAATGTGAACGTTTCTAATAACAAAGAATAATAAGCTCGTTGGATGAAAATTAGTCATTTCCCGCCGTAAGAGGGTTACATCCATTTGACAGCAACAGAGTGTGCACCAGTAATAAATGCATCCTACAAATAGCTGTGCCATGTGCTACGGGGTTCATACAGTGACAAGAACGGAGCAACTAACACACGGAGCAACTAACACACACATGGTTTGTGTGCCATGTGTGTTAGTTGCTCCGTGAAACATGGGTCGTGCCAAAGATGTGAATGAGTGATAAAAAAGTGTTATTGTGTTTGGCTGAGCGAAAGGACATAGTGCACAAGAAGTTGCTGCCTTTGCAGGTGTGTCGAAACATACTGTCCACAGGGTCTTCCAGCAGTGGCGTACATCGCAGTCCACTGCTAATCATCACCAAAATTGTGGCAGAAAGACTATGCTCACCAATAGGGATCGCTGTAGTGTGTCATGCACTCTTAGGGCAAACTGCTTTGCAACAAGGCAAGAGTTGCTCCAGTCAGTCAATGCAGACCTACAACAAGCTGTTTCTGAATGAATACTCTGAAGGGAACTGCATAGATATCTGGAGCAGAGTGCCATGGAAGAGACCCATGTTAACAGCTCTGCACAAGGCTACACAGCTGCAGTGGGGCAGCACCACAAAAACGACTGTTGACTCTTGGTAGCATGTGATCTGGTCAGATGAGTCACGTTTTGCTTGTACTCGAATGAATGCAGCCTTCCATGTGGACTGTTTGCAAGGTTCTGTGATGTTCTGGGGGTGTTTCACATACAAGGAAAGGGGTCCTTTGGTTGTGGTGATGTCATACTTGAACCAGAAGGGCTATATGGAGCTACTGGATGACTGCGTGTTGCCTTTTGTGCAGCATCTCCATGGTGAACACCAGAAGGATACCTCAGTCTTCCAAGATGACAATTGTCACGTGCACAGGGCTCGATGTGTGTTGGATTGGCATAACGAGCATTCTGAAGCCTTCAGATATCTCAACTGGCTCACCAATCCCTGGATTTGAATCCCATAGAAAATTTGTGGGGCATTTGGAGCAACAAGTGAAGTGCCATCCCAGCCATCTGGCCAAACTGTGGCATTTGCTGCTGGAAGTGTGGATGAATATTGATATGCACTACATCCACACACTGGTGGTCCATACCAGACGGGATTTTTGCTGTTCTTCGGTTGCACAGAGGCGTTACACCCTATTAGGTGACATTCAGCCAGGGGTGAGTAATTTTTTATCTGCTGAGCTTAACTTCTAATTAACTTCAAATAATAATAACTTCTAATGACAAGAAACTTTCACACTATATCAATCTATACCAGTGTTTTAAGGTGATTTTATTTTTGTATTCTGTAATTGTCAGCATTATGCTTGAGAAGGTTTAGCATAGTTTTTGTTCCCCTACCCCCACAACATAAAGAATCATTATTGAAATGATGTCAGATAAGAGGGGTTAGCATGGACTCATTATCAGCAGAGTTATGTCTTATTCACAGATGAGTCCAAGTTTTGCATACAAATTGACTAATGGTATGTACTCTTTTGGAGAGAATCGGGACCTGCAACCAGCTCCAAAGCATTGTGGAGAGAAGGTTGTACAGGCCTCCTTGTTTATATAGTTATATAGTTATATAGTTATCAGTTTGTATCCCATTTCCTATTAGTTATCAGTTTTGTATCCCATTTCCTATTAGTTATCAGTTTTGTATCCCATTTCCTCCACCATTTTCAAGTACTTTTATTTTCTTGTGAAACTGCATTTCACTCACATTTTGGTGTTATATGGGACTTTCATAATTGTATCTTCTTGCCAAATTATTTACCGAACTTCCATTAGTGACTGATATACATTTTGGCATCTCTGTGTTTTAATTTTGATGACCAGTGTAGTTTGTGATTAACAACAATTGAATTAAGACAAATTTAAAGTTCCAATGTTGCCAAGTGACATCCTTTTTTTTTACATCTCTCAGTGGATAATACTGGTAACTATGGTTAGTTATTTCTTCTTTATTTGAATTGGAAGCATGATGACCCAAAATTTATGAATGCTGTCTGACTTATTTGCCACCTTGCAATGTTTATGCACACCCATATTAATATTTCTCAATCATAAACCCTGACAAATACTTATTAGATTTGCTATATCTTAGAAACAAAACAGATACTAAACTCTTACAATTTACTGTGTTTATGACATTAAAAATATTTGATACCATCATGAATATCAATTCTTTGTATTCTTTTCAGTACTTATTAAATTAATGTCTTTAATTCTGATGGTGTTTATTTGAGCATTTTATTTAAAATTTTATCAAACACTATTTTTGTTTGCATTTGAACCAGATATGGGTCCAGTCTTCGCATAATGCTAGTGGTTATTTTACTATTTATGGAGATGACTCCCTTCACAATGACCATTTTAATGTGCGACTGATCACAGGTGACACTTCTCAGACTTATGCAAGAACAGGATACTTAGGATTCCTGAGAAGAACAGAATGTGTACAGGCAGATGGAGGTAATAAATTTTTGTTTTATTTTATAGTTATGTTGAGGGTAATTGGGCACACAGCAGTTCATATTTCATGAAATAGATATGAAAGAAGTGAAGAATTTAAAAGTCAGAGTGTAAATATTGCAAATTTAATAAAAACTTTAGCACTGTAAATATACAAAACATAGCAGATATAGTGCAGCTCAATCTAACAATGAAGGTAGCTGTATGATATTAGAATATAGGTTAAACAAATACTTTAGATATAAGATTTAGCCTAAAGTGAATGCCATAATGACAGTCAACTCAAGTTTCATTACAATTTCTATTATACGTGATTATTATGGTAAGTACAAATGATTGTATTTTATTTATATCTATATTGTTTTGTACTCAAGTAGCTATATTTTTGTTTTATTTTCTAATGATTAAAATGAAATTGTGGCTTAGCATTAGAGTGCTTGCTTGGCTACTGATTGGAGGGACGTGGGTTCAAGCCTTAGATAAAATATGATATTTCCTTTCTGTGTTGTCTTTTTGCTGAGGTCTAGCCTACCTCACATATCTTTTCTGTGGCATGCTAAACTGACAGGCTCCGTCAGAGATCTATGGCAAGCATCTGCTTGAGGGGTAATTTTTTTTTATGAGGAGGGCTTTTATTGATACAAAGGTTAAATCACTCTTTCCATTAAAATATATCTGCAAACAGAGAATGCTATGTGAAAAACATCCCACACTAAAAATGTTAGCATTGCAATGTAATTTTTTTAATTCTTGCTAATAATTTTTCTTTGCATATTTTACTTATTATTATCTGCATGACTTTCGTAGATATTATTACAATAGTTTATCTATTATCTAAAGATAACTCTTACAACATACTGTGTTTATACAAGGAAGGAATAAGTACCATATGTTCCTCTCACCAATGCAACAGATTGAATGATATAAATAAGATTGCTTTTTTTTATATTTATAAGCTATGTTGCATGCAAAAGAGAAAGAATTTGTTTCATTTGACATACAGAAGTAATAGTCTGCACAATGTACTCAGATAGGTATCATTAACTTAGAGGATCTGCTGTTTAACAATTTCAAGATTTTTCATGACAAAATATTGTATTAGAATATGTGCTAACCTGTTATAGTGGGTGAAAATATGAAATGCATTATATTAAAGAATAAAAATATTTTGAAATTTTGAGTTGAAAATGGTTATAGTGTATTTCTTCTGATCTATTTTCTCATCAAACTGTATTTAAATATAATGTTGCAGAACTTCATGATGCTGTGTTTGTGGTTGGATCACTTGATGAAACTGTAATGCTTAGAGGAATGAGGTATCATCCAATTGATATAGAAAATAGTGTGCTACGATGCCATAAAAAAATTTCTGAATGGTAAGATATTTTACTATTGTTTTGCTTTACATAAATATGTCCATTATTTAAATAATTAAAAAACCTTTCATTGTAAATAGTTACAATAATCAGATATGAAGTCACAATTTTCTTATCTGCATTGCTGTGAAAGACTATACTGTATTTAAATAAAGCTGGCTAAGCATTAGTTCAGCTGTCCCATTCCGAGTGGTTAGCATGCTTGGCTACTGATCAAAGGGACCTGGGTTTAAACTCAGATATGTTTTGGATCAGTATCTCGCAAACTGTGTGCCGCGAGAGATTCCAAGTGTGCCACGAGAGATTTTCAAATTGACACTAGATATTCCAAAGATTTCATTTTGACTTGACTTGTGTTATCGACGTGCTTTAATATCGACATGCTATCGGCGTGCTTTAATAAAAATCTTTCAGATTTTATCAACTTGGATCTTGTAAGTATTTATCAAGCTTTTTCCAAATTTTGGTATTAATTTTTGATTATTTCAAGCCATAGAATGGACAAATATTTAAAACAAACATCTAGTTATGATTAATCATATTTATTATTATATTTATTTTAAATAAAATGCATTTAACGAAACTTCAATTTTCCTCTTTTTATGTAACCATCAAAAATTCTTTTTTAGGTGTGCTGCAGAAAAAAAATTAGATTCAGGGTGCCGCGGAAAAAATTTAGATTCGGTGTGCCACAGAGTAAAAAAGCTTGCGAGACACTGTTTCGGATGGATATTTTTTATTGTCTTTCTTCTTAGGTCTTACCTTCCTCACAGACCTTCTCTATGACATGTAACTTACAGGCTACTGTCAGGCATTTGTGGCAAATAGCTGCTTGAGGGGGTATTTATTATTTTATTTATATTAAGCATTAGTTTGGCACAGGCAGATAGAGAATATAGTAGGAAAAGTAAATAGAGGTAATACAGTCTAATGCTACCATCTGTTAGATGCTGTTTTTTACCTTTAAGATTTCCTTTAAAAAGATACTGAAATAAAGGAAATAAAACTTTAATAGCATCTTGTGTGTAAACTAAGTAGTGAAATGGTAAGTCAAATTTTCACTCTTTTTTATGTCAATAAATAAATGTGGGGGAGAGAAAAAGATGATCAGGAGCTAAAGTGTGTGAGTTTCTTAATTTGCTCTTGTGTGGTGTAGCAGATAATGAATTCACTAGATGTATCTTTTGTGTAGAAATTACTCCTTAATTGCAATATAGGAAACCTTTATTTAATATAAACTGATGCCTAAATACTTTTTAGATTATTTTGAAGATATATTTAAAGACTAATATAAAGTTTCCAAGTAATATTTATCTACTTGAAATTTTGTAGGAAAGACTGTACAAACCTAAATATTTCAGGAACACATATTGTTTTTCTGTATGTGATTATTACGAGCATTAGAGATCAAATAGTTTCTTACTGTAGTTGAACACCATTCCACAAGAAATGGAAGTTTCAAAGTATTGTCATTAAGCTTTTTCAATAATTTAAAATTCTACCAAAAAATAATAAAATCTTTTATGAGAATTTTTTGAAAGCTATGTATAATTTTTTTTTGCTTCCTGTTTTACTATCTGGTTTTAAAGATTTGTAACCTATCTTTTCATTACTCCCTATATATCATTTAGATATTATAGTGTAAAAATTTCCAGATAAAATTATTTCATTACTTTATCAATGATTTAATTTCAAGGAGTGACAATTTTAAATTTTAATCATATCTGAACCCAACTGTAACTTATAGTTATTACCAAAACCAGTAGGAATGCTGTCTTATTTTGCTTGAAATTTCTTAAGTTTAGGATAACCTTTTTGAGTGGTGATGGCTAGTAAGAGCAATTTTTTTTAATATCTTTTTAATCTTATTTAGTAATTCAGGGAAAAAAGCATTTTTTTTATTAAATGCTTTTGTTGCAGTGCTTTGAAGTTGATGGACTTACTAATTGAATTTACAGCTTTAGTAAGCAAATGTGGGCTTTTTCAAAATTTTAATGTACTGTAAAATATGAATATGTTTCTTTTTTTTTTCAGGTCCCTAGCACTTTTTTAGGTATAGTTTTATAACTTGTTTTTTAAAATCATGGTACTAAATTCAGTTAATTTGGTACTAAATTCATTATCTGTTATATAAGTAGCTATAGTATAAGCTATATAAGTACAATTTTTTATATTATTAACTCATTCAGGGTCTATGCCAATTATACACTTTTATAGAATTCGAAATGAAAGATCAAGGCTGTATCTAGTTTTAGTACAAATGAAACCAATTTTTTTTTAAAACAGAAATTGCAATTTGAAAATTTTCACATATATCTTATAAAAATGCATAATTCAAACTTCAAAACAATGTCCACTTTTTCCATTTGATGAATATTTTATTAACTGAAAAAATGTAGGGAAAAAAGTATTATAATGAAAAAAATAGCCTGGCCTCTAGGATGTAAGCCAGTTTTTCCAGCTGAACCCTGGAAGGGTTAAGTTGTTAGATTTACATTACCTAACCAAATTATGATATAGACCATATAATAAATACTTTTTTTTTTGTGAAAAATGAAATAAATGAATCATTTTAGTGATAATAAAAATATTAAATTAAAAATAACTTAAAATTCTCTGTTGTTGAGCAATAAACTTTTAAAGTTTATCCTTCAAACCAGTGCTGTCCAACTTCTCTAAGACGGCAAGCCATTTTTACCTTTGCCAATATTTTGTGGGCCGAAAAAAAAAAAAGAATAGGATAGGTAGTTGAAAAGTCAATTCATGTCACCTCAAAAAATTATTTTATTTGTACGAAAAATAATAAGTAATAATAAACCTCAAAAACCTCAAAAATTATTTTATTTATACAAAAAAGATAAGTAATAATAAGCATCAACCCCCCCGCCCCAAATATTTTATTTACACAAAAAATAATAAGTAAAAATAAACCAATATAAATTTTCTAAACCTTATCAAATATTTAATAAATTTAATAGGAGCATTGTGGCCGTAGTTGTTGGGCAATAATTTCTTTTACGTCCATATTGATATTTGTTGTTGTGAGCCGGAATATATGTTCAGGTGTAGAGTCTTTCAAGAAGTTTATATATCTTGATTTTATATATTTCATATCAGAAATTGCATGCTTGCAAATATATGTACTTCCCAACATAGAAATTATTTGGAGTCCAAAATCTTTCATTTTTGAATATTTTTCTTTCAGCAAAAGTTTGAACAATTCTATTTCAGTTTCTCTATTAGATGCAGTAATTGGGTCAGCCTGAAGGTCATATAATTCCATTTGTTATTTAGGATCTACTGTGCTAATATCAATATTTAATGGATTATTGAATAAATTTAAACTTTGCTTAAGGTCATCAAATTGAGAAAATCTTCTATTAAAATCTTCAATTAGGATATCCAATTAGCAACAATTTTTTTCAAAATTAACTGTTTTACTAGACTTCAACAATTGTAGTTTGTTTCTAAACCCAGTAACATGATTATAAAGAGGGCATACGTTTTGATCTTTTCCTTGTAAGGATTTATTTAAGATATTTAAATAATCTCTAATGTCTGTTAGGAAAGCAAGTGAAAATAGGAAATTTTCATCAACAAAACTTGCTATTACATCTTCATCAGTGCCCACTTCTGTGAGAAAAAGATGAATTTCTTTTCGAACTGTAAAAAATCTCTTCAGGCATTTTCCGCACTTAACTAGTGAATATTACTATGTAAAAGCATATCACCATACTCAGCATGCAGTTCATCCAAAAAAGCTTTAAATTTTCTGTGTGTAAGAGAATGATTTCCACAAAGAATTGGTAATTTTGACAACCTTTTCCATTGCGTCATTTAGTCTCAGTGAAATGTCACACAATGTCTCCTGGTGTGCAATACAGTGCAACATTCGACAATGCATACCATATGCATGAGCAGTGAGAGCGATTCATGCTGTCATTAGATGCTTCTTATTACTGCAGCTTCATAAAAACATTTGTTTGATGACTCCGCACCACTCTTAAAAGGTTTCAGACGTTTGCCGATCGGCTTAAAAATGTTTTGTAAACTTTGTAGAATGAGTAAGTTGAAAATTGCATATCAAATAAAGTAATATAAGTTGACAAAAGATTATAAGGTGGATTACAGATATTTATTTAAAATTTGAAGTGAAAATTGATTTTGTTCGCAGGCCGCTAGTTGGACAGCGCTGTTTCAAACTATTTGCAGAAAAAGAAGCTTTTCAGAGCAAAGATAGTGCTTCGTCTTCAGTGAAGTGACACTATGTGGTGATGTTAGGGCTGTTTAGAGCTTCTTTCCACATGTTGTGAAGGGCGATTCCAGTGTCTCAGTTGCAGGCAGGGATGGGTAAGGTCATTATTTCAGTTGCCTTGCGGACTATGGTTCCATAGAAAGTGGATGTACATGCAAGCAGTGTGGATGCTCCCAATCTATTGTTGCTGCGTGTTGTACTGCTAGCTTGGTGGCTGTCGTTGTTAGCTTGTTTTGACTGACATCCGTTTGATGCTCTGTGAATCTCTCTTGTAAAGAACATATTATTTTTCCAATGTAGTAGACAATGGAATTATCCGGCAAATGTAGAGGAAATCAGTATATGCCTGATTTTTGAAGTAGGCTAAATTTGTCTCTGTCCCTTTTGATAATTTTCTTCAGATTTGGAGCTGTGCTGAAAACAATTTTGATATTTTGGGCTCTGAGTAATTTGCAGACTGATTTGCATAAGACAGGAACATAAGAAATAGGTCTGGCAAAGGTTGCACATTCAGGGTCAGTGATTGGGAGGAGAACCATTTTTTTTCTATTGTTGGGTGGCCATTGCTGCGTCCCATGGTTTCCACCCAGCAACAATAGAAAAGCTAATCAATAAATATAGAAATGAAAACAGAAGAGGATTCGGGTCCCCTCCCAATCACCAACCCTGAACGTACAACTTATGTCAGACCCATTTCTTATGTTCTTGTCATGTGAATCAGTCTGTGAATTACTCAGAGCCCAAAATATCAAAATTGTTTTCAGTCCAGCTCTAAATCTGAAGAAAATTATCAAAAGGGAGGACAAGTTTAGCTTACTTCAAAAATTGGGCGTATATCAATTTTCCCTACATTTGCTGAATTATTTCTATTCTCTACTACGTTGGAAAAACCATACTTTCTTTACAAGAGAGTTTCGTAGAGCATCAAACAGATGTCAGCCAAAACAAGCTAATGACGGCTGCTGCCAATCTAGTAGTACAACACACGACAACAATAGACTGGTAGCACACCACACTGCTTGCATGTGCATCCACTTTCTATAGTCCACTAGGCTATTGAAATAATGACCTCACCTGTCTCCACCTGCAACCAAGACACTGGAATCACCCTTCACAACATGTGGAAAGAAGCTCTAAACAGCCCTAACGTCACCACATAATGTCACTTCACTGAAGATGGAGCGTTGTCCTTGCTCTGAAAAGCTTCCGAGTTTTTCTCCTAAAAACTTCTAACATGCAAATAGTTTGAAGGATAAACTTTAAAATTTTGTTGCTCAATGACAGAGAATTTTAAGTTATTTTTAATTAATTTTTGAGCAAGAAGGTTCTTTTAATTGTATATTATTAAATATGTATATTGAGCCATCCCATGGCCAAGTGGTTAGCACACTTGGCTACTGAACTAAGGGACCTGGGTTCAAGCCCTGGGTAAGGCTTGGATGTTTGTGTTGTTTTTCTGTTGAGGTCTTGCCATCCTCACAGACCTTCCACTAAGGCATGTAAACTGACAGGCTCCTGTCAGACCTCTGTGGCAAGAAGCTGCTTGAGGGGGTATTATTTTTTATTTTATTTGTATATTGAAATTATGAAATAAATTTAAAAAAACAGAAAATTAATTATAAATTTATTTTTATTTAAAAAATGTAAATGAACTTGTCTTTTTTTATTCTAAAATTTTTATTTTTTTATTATGCAGAATTAAATGTTCTAACTGGTTTGGTCTTAAGCAGCATAAGTTCAATTTTGCAAGTAAGGCATGCAAAGATATAAAAGGGCATAGAGAATCTGTATTGATATTTTCTAGTATTGAAGATTTCCTGTTATATTTTCTTAGAAATTTTTTATTTTATGGTGTATTTTAATTCTGTATTGCATATTTTAAACACCTTATATTTACACCTTTAGGTGAACATATACTAACATAAAGTTATGTTTATTTTGCCTATGCTTAAAGCAGGGGTTTAAATAGTAGATAATAGTCATTTACAATAAAGAATATTTCTCAAATATTAGTTTGCATTTTGAGAAGTTCCATTCCCAAAATAATAATATAAATTGATCTTTTTCTCAAGGAAGTTTGCTACCTATTAAAAGAGATATAAAGAAATATTAAATTTTTAAATTATGTTGTAGAAATGCCTTATAAAATTATAATTACTGATTTTGTATCTTTTGTGATGTATCTATGTAAGATTATATACTTTCATGACTTAAAAGTCATTTTTGATGTAGTTAATATTGATTGTTCATTATAATTTTGTATTTTTTTTTAAATTTCTTCTAGTGCTGTTTTTACATGGACTAATCTACTAGTTGTAGTAGTAGAGTTGGATGGCAATGAGAATGAAGCATTGGATCTTGTGCCACTAGTCACCAATGTTGTTTTGGAAGAACATCAGCTAATAGTAGGAGTTGTGGTCGTGGTTGATCCAGGTGTGGTGCCTATAAATTCCCGAGGTGAGAAGCAGAGAATGCACCTCCGAGATGGATTTTTAGCTGATCAGTTAGATCCAATTTATGTGGCCTACAATATGTAGCAGATGACTGGACATCTTTTTTCTTTACCTGCATACTACAAAGTATGGGATGCAAATTTAGGTGCACTGCAGCCATTGGTTACTGCAGAGCTGTACTAAAGTATTTGGTGGACTATGTTGCACTGAAAGCATGAGTTTGCTTATAGCTGTGATTTCTTAGTAAGGGCATTCCTTTTATTTTTGCATGGAAATTGAGGAAGATCATTTGCAGTGCATAAGTCATAGTCTGTTTAATCATTTTCTATCAAGAAGTTTTAACTGACATTTTTTAAGTCATAGACTTTAAAGCAAATAATAATAGTGAATGTTGGGTGTTGAGTGCAACAACACTTTAAAGACTAACTGGTTTCATCATCTTCATGTGGTAACTGTGATTCTTCTTACCTCATATTATGTAATATTTTATACACTTTAAAATTTATTGCATTTTAAACTTCCTTTTGTTTTATTTTTTGAAAGTTTTAATGCATTCTGGCTTCCATTTGTTTTCTGTGTGTATATACTAATCCAAAAATGAAACAAAGGAGTGCAAAATTTGTACTATTTGCACATAAATTAATGTGCACCAAATATTCATTCAATTTATATACTTTTAGTACTTGCATTTTTGAGTACTTCTGGACATTTAGCACTGAAAATCCAAATTTCCAAAGAGATTAAAATCTAGGTTAACTTATGATGCCAAACACTTTTGATTCTCATGTTTCATTCATGTATATAATGCTCTGATGTGTACCATCTTTTTTTATTGTGCAAATTTGGTTTCATAAGGCACAATAATTGACTGCACTCACTTGATGTAATTGAGTGCAGTGTGCTTTATTTAATAAAGATATTAAGAATGAAAAGTTTTAGTTTAAATATCATTGTTGTGCAGCAATTTAGAACTACTAGAATTACTATGAGTTTCCCCCCCCCCCATAGAACCATAATTAAGAAACACTATTTATTAAGAGCTTTGTTGGTTTAATATATTTTCCATTATATTTATTAAACCAACCAACATTTCTTCGATATGTTTACTACTAATCATTACATCATATGTTTGTTTTTAGTGCTGTCAAAACACATCCATAATTGTGTTAATTTCTTAATGGTGTGTTTGGAAATATCAAAATTAGTATACACTAGGAAATTTGAATACACAATATTCATTTGTCTAATACAGAAGTTTTCCTCAAACTGTTAATTAACAGTGCTGTAACCAAGTATTCAAATTGTGCTCAATCAGAACATTCTCTACAGTTGTAATTATGAAACTAAGATCTGTATTGTCAAAGATTTCATTATAAATTTAAAGATAGTAACAGAAAAGTGATGCACTATAGAAATTGATGTGCATGTTTGTTACACCAGTTCTGTATGTGGTGATTATTGTACATACCAGTTTAATGTAATTGTTCTTCCATAAATCCATTTAATTTTGTTTGGAGATCAAATATTTATAGCATTCTCATTTTTAGTGCATTAATGCAACTAAAAGCTGCATACTTATTTAAAATATTTCTAATTTGTACTGTATGCTTGCTTGAAACTTTGTGAAATATTTCTTTAAATGTGACTAATAAGTTTTTCATTAATAGTCTAAATATACTTATGACATGCTTACACTTTGCATTTACTCAAATATAATGTAACTGATGAATTTGGAGTTTTTTAACAGTAACAATGAAAATGTTCAATTCAAATACAAAGTAAAACTGAAAATAAAAATAAAATCTTGTAGTTGTTATAGAACTTTTTAAAATATTTAAGAGTTTTCTCATTTTTTCTTTAAGATGAATTTTAAAATATTTTAATCTGTATTAAAATTTTAAAAGTTTTGACATTCTGAAATTATTTTTGACATTTCCATATTTATATATAATTTTACAATTATTAGATGTTTGGATTAACAGTGCAACCTCATGGTTGGTTCATGATATCTTCATGGTTGTTGTTCACTTTAATTTTAGTGGTAGTATATGAAAAATTTTCAGAAAGTAAATTTAGATTTCTTTTAATAGCATTATGGTGGCTATGGAATAGATTCATTCTTTAATCTCAAAATGAAAACAAACTAATTTTTTTTGAAAAAAGCTAAATTTATATTCAGATAAATTTAGGAATTATTGAAACTGTTTTAAGAGAATTACATTGTGAATTGTAGAATCTGTAATATGTTTTGGAACAGTAAAAAGTAGTATCAGTTGACAGCACTGAAATATAAATTTTCCTACCAATTAAATATGACTGTTAAGCTAACCAGATGTTTTGTATTTGGAGAGAACAAAGATCTGATTATGTAGTGTTGTTAAGTTTCATATTGAAAGGTAAATGTGCTTAAAAATTACATTTTTTAGCCCAGGATTAGACCATTGCATCTTGGTCTTTTAGGTCATTCCATGAACATTTTGGATTGTCACAAATGAATTTTTCACTACACATGTCCACTAATTGAGCTAACCTTTGACTGTTCCTGCTGTGGAAAGCAATGTCAGGTCTTATAAACCAAATTATGGCAATTGATGTTTATCAATTGTAGACCATATTTTGGCTTATGCTTTTCACTACAATGTGTATAATATTTTCTGAATTGACATTTAAAGTATATTTTGATAAATTTTGGATGCAGAAGTGATATTAAATACTTCAATGTAATAAAATTAAAAAAAGTGTTAATTCCTTAACTATTTTCATTTTTTTACCCAAATATAAAGCATATAATATTGTGTATTCGTTCAAAAATTAAATATGAAATTATGAAAAGTAGGAAGAAATTAAAAATAATAATTTAAAGGAAAATAAGAAATTAAAAAATGATAATTTAAAGGAAAATTATTTAAAAAGCATTAGCTTTTAGTCAAAATAACTAAAAGACCAAATGCTCCCACTAATGTAGTCAAAAAGGAGGCAATCTATTATTGATTTGAGTGCTACAGAATTTTCAAGGTGTTCAATATAGTAAACAGCAGGGCCAAATCTGGGGATGGGGGTCTCATGCCCCCTCAGTTTTTTTTTTTTTTTTGGATCTGGGCCTGGTAAGTATTGCTTATTTATCTGAATTTGAGTGGCATATTTTAAATTTTATATTGGGGATATACAGCCTATTAGGCGAAATGAAGTTTTGTCTGGCCTATCAAGTGAATACAGATGCATATTACACTCGGATTGCCAGGATTAATTAGATCAATGCATGGAAAATGTGCATAAATTGCCAGGAAGAGATAAATCCTCTGTATTTCTTTTGTAAGTTCTTTTAAAATCATGAGCTGACATGATTGATAGACCATGTACATGTACCTCAACTGGCACTTAAAGGTTTAATATTTTCCCATGATTGAGAACAGACATTATTTTTGAAGCAGTTTGTGTGTATTCTTAAAAAAACTACTAGAGTCCTCCTTAATTCAATCAGTGTGTTTGAGATAAAAGTGACAACCAAAGTTGTGCTGTTATATCTGATTTTTTAAACCATTTAATCAATATAGTGTATTAATATTCTGGCTTGTAAATTACATCCCTCATTGAAAAGTGGGCTGCATGTTACTTCCATTACTGAAATATATCTCACCTCTGAAAAAGGTTAAAGAACCTGCTGCAAAAAAAGTGCTAGATTTAATGATATTTATGTTCTTAAAAGTATGCTATAAAATAGAGTTTTATTTTGGGAATTTCACATTGCCAAATTTAGTTATGTTTATAATTTTTTGAAGTGTATGTTTCTTTTTTAGTTAGAAAATTCTAATGCACTTAGCTTAAGCTATTCAATTAATGATATTATCTTAAGAAATTAACCCTTATATAATTCAGTAGTAAAGAATTGCAGGATATGTCCTGTAGACTGGAACTCGTGAAATAATAAGCTGAAAAAGATGGCGCCACTGTATGAATAAAAAATCTGGAAAGTTTATGTCACATCAGCTGAAGAAAAAACATTAGCCAATGATGGCGTAGTGGTTTGCATAACCAATGTTTCCAGAAGTTGTGTTTTCAAATATTTTTTCAACTTATTATTTCATGAGTTCCATGTCTGCAGGACACATCCTGTGATTCTTTACTACTGAATTATTGATTTATTGCCATTAGTGTGGGTGAAAAATATTAAATTCCATCTCTATAAGGCAACACAGTTGTCCACTTCCCAGATAGATGGCGCCACTGTGTGAATCAAATAAAAAATAATACAGAAAGTTTATACGTCACATCAGCTGAAGAAAAACATTAGCTGATGATGGTGTAGTGGTTAGCATAACTGGCATGTTTCCAGAAGACATAGATTCGAATCTCACTCAGCAAAACCAAATTTTTTCAGCTAATTATTTCATAACCCTTATATATTTTAGCTGTTGTTTTTCAAATTAGCTTCTTCTGGGTTTGTTCTGTAACATCTAAACAGAACAGATAAATTTGGGTGTAAACAATTTTGCCTTCAGTTTTATTGTATGAGACAATATACAATCAAGTAAATAAAAAAAGTAGTTTTGATGTAATAGATTAAAATTGTCTTTTAAATCTCTGTGATTAACAGGGTTTGAAAACTGCTTTGGTGATTTTAAGGTGTATTTAATGCTGTTCATAGAAATATGGTTCATATTTTTTATTTGCAATTTGTACAGAAGTGGACTTTTAACTGTAACAGTTTCAAGTTTTAGCGAAAAATTTTCTGTGTTAATTTATGATATTAGAAGCTGCCTTTTTCTGACTTAGGATTCAATTATTGCTTTTTATTAATATCCTGAAAGTCAGAGAATTGTATATGTTATGACACAAATTTTAAAAATTGATTAACACTCAATTTTGGGTCAAATAATTTTAATTGCTTAAAGGCTAAACACCAAATGCTATTAGCAGTTTAAAAATTGAAGTTAAAAGTGTCTTCATCGCAATTTGCTACTTGCATTTTCTGAATTTATTTTGTTATGTTATTATTCAGTTGTATTTTTTCCATTGGTTAAAAACATTAATTTTTATGTGATTATCAATTATACTATTTTTTTTCTGTATGAAAAAATGAGTAGACTAAGTATAATTTGGACCACAGTTCAGAGGTAACTGCACTGATTTGTTTCCAATGTTCTATTACTGGAATTACAGTTAATGGTAATTTATTTCACTTGAAAAATGTTGGCTTAGAATTGAACTTTGGGAAGGTAATGCTTACTAAAAAATTGAAAACAATTCTGTATAATGTTTGTCAGAAAAATCTTTAACAAAATTTGACATTAAGCATTAGGTATTTGTAGAATTAGAAAAGTATACCTAGTCCCCAATTAACATGAATTCTACTAACATGATTTTGGTTTGGAATTATTTTTAAAGTAGGACTTGTTTTTGACTAATATGGTAGATCATTTGATTTAGCATGATTATTCATTTATTTTATTTACCATATAAGAAGACACATTGGATGTTCACCTTGTCTCACTTATCTGATCTATCCTTGTTCATAATTTCAATGTTTCCTAAAAGAGTTTTCACACTTGCCCATACAAATTTATTTAAGCAGCTATAACATACAGTAGTCATGTTCATTACTCGGAAATTTTTACAAAATCAATTTCTCATCTTCAATCTTCAGTACTTGACACACCATGTATTATAATGAAACTGCATTTTTTTCTTCTACTTTTATTGTTTCTTTTCTGTAAAAATAGGTTACATATATGAAATATACCTCCTGTATTTACATTATTTCTTATGAGAAATTTGTGTCTGACTAACATGTTTCACCTTATGTGAATAGTTTGAAGAATGCATCTATTGTGTTAGTCAGGGACTGGATGTACTTTCAAACTTATGTAAAATTAACATTTTAAACTCAAAGTCATGCAGTCCTTTAGGTTATCCATGATTTTTGAAAATTTCATAATTATACTTACTGTGCATAACTAGATTCAGTTAATAGGCAGATTACCTACTTGTTCATGAGATACTGTTAAAATAATTTGAATATCAAAGTTGATATTGCAACTATGTAATTTCCTGTTTGAATGTTGTGAACCCCCACTTTTAATTGATAAAAATTGGAAACATTATTTTTGAAGACTTACTATGTATATCATTAGTTAGGAAAGTAGTCCCCAAAATATTGCACTACAGAAATTTTAATAGTGAGCTTTTAAAAATAAAAAGATGTTGGGGAGTATGCAATTCCTTTTTTTTATTCATCCAGTGTGCCTCTAATGAAGAAACAAGTTTTGGAAATGCTGAGCTATAGAATAGCTGTATTTACATTGTGGAGATTAACTATGCATATTACATATTCTTTCTGTTTTTGTTAACATTTATGGACTAGAACAGTGTATTTTAGTGCATTGAACATTTTAAAATTTCTATTGGACATTTCAACTCACCAAAATTTGTTTCCTGGACACTTGATAATTCTTTAGAAGTTAATATCAAGATCAAGAGTATTCATAATTTTATAGGTTAAAAACGAATTGATATTCAGGAAATATCTGGAAAACAGATATAAGGCTATAATAATATTGGGCAAAAAATTTTCATAAAAGTCATGCTTCTGAGATAAAAGTAGCCATTTCTTAAAGATTTCAAGGTGCTGAACACGAATATGACAATGAAAATACAAAATTGGTTACAATTTCGGAGAAATCCACAAATAGTTTCTTATATAATAGAGTAATACGTACATATGACGTATCGGTAAAACTCCTCTTCTACTTCCAATGTCACTTTGCCTGTCACTTGTACAGCTGCTCAGGATCATCTTTGGCAAGCGTAGTCAGTCAACATTGAAGTGGACCAGTTTTCCCGGTATCGTTTCCCCATCATTGTAATGTGCTGGTGAAAACGTTCACCGTGCTCATCACTAATCATGCCGCAGTAGTCGGGGAAAAATTCTTAGTGGAAATGGAGAAAGTGGATCTTTAATAAGAAGGACACATTGCAGCCACGTTTGTGATACAGAGGCAACATATCCTTAACCAGTTTATTGTAGTTATCTGCCCTGACATTCCCAAGGAATTTAGTTGACACCAGAAGAAACACATCCCAAGCCTTTTTCTTGTCACCCTGAAGCAAGTTGTCGAACATCTGGTCTCTGAACAGCTCGTAGATCTGAGGACTCACAAAAATTCCCTCTTTAATTTTTGCTTCACTGAGTCAAGGGAATTTGTCAACCAAGTACTTGAAAGCTGATGCAGTCCAGTCCATGGCTTTTAGGAAGTTTTTCATCACCCCAAGTTTGATCTGTAGGGATGGTAGCAGGATTTTTTGCGTTTCTGCCAGTGGTAGGTGTTCCACATTCTTCTCTCTGACCTTCAGAGATTTCCTCTGAGGCCAGTTTCTCTTCATGTAGTGCAAAATCATAGGTTTCTTTTATGTAGACAGCGTCTCCGACCGGAATGGATGGAAGTTGATTTCCATTATGCAGCAATTTTGCCTTGAGACTCAATTTCTAGGAGTCTATGAATAGTCACCATTCATGTTTGATTCCAAGGACATTCATCAGGCCATCTACATCCAGCAGAACACAAGGTCATCTTCCTTTCTGAAGTAAGGTGCAAACTGCTTATGATGAGTTCGAAACGAAGTCACTTGGACATTTTCCTTGAGAAGATTCCATTGTTTAAGTCTTGATCCAAGTAACTCTGCATTGGCCTTGGACAACTCCAGATCGCGAACAAGATCGTTCATTTCTTCTTTGGTGAGAATGTGTGGCACAAATGATGCACTGTGACAGACGTATGAATCATCATTAGACACCGAAGGCTGCGAAGAACCCGATGTCGGTTCGCCTCCCTCCTCGTCTGAATCAATGGAAAATTCTTTTCGAGGTTCAGGAACAGGAAGGCCTTTGCTGTGCGGAACTGGTTGGAGAGCAGATAGTATTGAGCAGATTGTATTGGTTGGAGAGCTGGTTGGGTATGCTATTGTCCACTTCTTTTTCTTTGTGATGCCTCAGAAACAGGTGGAACCATGCAGAAGTAGCAGTCATTTGTGTGATTGCTTGGCTCTCTTCAAACCATAGGAACAGCAAACGGCATCACCATTTTTTAGCCTTTCAACCACTTTGGAAGATTTCTTGCACACATACTGCAGCATATGTGTGGCGCCCAGGCCTTGTCCTGGTCTCTGATCTTGCATCCAAAATAAAACTCGTACGCCGCTTTCACTATTGGAGTGATGGCCCTTTTCTGGCATGCAAACGTCACTTCCCCGCAAATGTATATGCACAGTTATAAGGCATCACTACTGCTGGATTAAAACTGCAAGGATCACTTGTGTTGTACTTATGACTCAGGGGTAAATGGGAGTCACTCAAAAGACTTGCTCACCCTATGAGACATCATTTATAACTAATGATTGCATCATCTTTTGTCCACGATCGTAAAGCTGTGATGTCGTGACTCAACTACTTTGACTCAGACAATGGTGCATGGCAGGCTGATGCAATATGTTACAATCTGGAATTTAAAATACAGCATTGTGAAATGAGTACCAATGCACTTAATGCGGACTGAGTGAATTTATACATGACCATCTCTGTCTCTCCTAAACAAGAGCCAATCGACAAATTTTATTGTCATTTTTGTGTTCAGCACCTTGAAAGTAGTAAAGATTGGCTGTTTTTATTTCAAAGCCTTTTTGTGTGTTGCCCAGTGTAATTATGGTTGGTTATGGCAAAATTTAGTAATTTGACTGCTGAAATTTCAGCACTTATGAGGGGTTTTTTTTTGAGAAAATTTTGTGTCGAAAGCTATTTGCATCACTATGACGTTTAGCAAGTAAAGGTCAACTACAAAGATTACAGCATAATCAGTGTATTAATTCTCCAGCCACAAAAGCTGAATATGGATTTTAATCAAGTAAAAGTAACAAAAGTTAATTAAAGGTAACAGAGTCAGGCAATCACAGAAGTGCATGATTCATATGGCCTCTCTCAGAAACTATACAGGCATATAACTGTGTAATAATTTTAGCTCTATGATCTATACTGTAACATCAGTATTAATATATTGTTTTAGCTGCTGAGGATTCTGTGATATTGTGGCATAAACCTTTAAATATTTAGTAAATTAGATCAAATTACCTAGCACTACATAACTTGGAAGTTTTCTGCATGGTTGAATATGATTGTGGCAAATATTCCTCAACTCTCATAAGAGAAAATTCTGCAGTTTTGTATGGAAATTCAGGTTCAAGTATCAGTTGCCATTACACTACTGTAGTAGAGGATTACAACCCTCTTATGTCACAGATTGTTTCACTCATTTGTCAACCATTGAACTTGGTAGCAGATGTCCAGTTAGAGTTCTGTTGCACAGCAATACTTGTTATGGTTGTTGATAATACTGTCACAAACACTTTCAACTTCACTGGTGCACATGATCTTTTAGGTAAAAATTCTCACCCATCCTTTTCAGCACAAAATTGCATTGGTCTATTCAGTGGACTTCATCCTTAATATGCCTCACCTGTTGTAGAAAGTATGGTTTGATGGATGATGTGGCAGTGCAGGGGTTAAAATCTTTACTTATTGCAGCCTGTTTGTTCAGTGACCACTCTTGAATTGCAACAGGGATGGCCAATGTCATAGGCTATGGTGATGACATTATAGCCTATGCCATCACTGTGTGGTAAACCTCCAGGAAGTTGAAGTTAACTTCAAGTTGACTACCACTTCCTGGGTAATAAATAATCCCCAGAAAACTTCAAGTTATGTACTGCTGGGTGATTTGATCTAAGTTACCTAATATTTAAAAGTTTATGCAGAAACATTACATCATCTAATTTGTATATTTCATTTCATCAGCTTAGAGAACACTAGAAAGCAGTAGTGTTTCCAGAGTTTTTTTTTTCTTCCAAAAATGTTGTTAATGTGTATCATTGAAATAATGATTTATTAAAACAAAATTTGTTTCCAGGGGTAGGTTTAAATTCCCAATCCCCCTTGGCTATACTATTGCTTGAGAATTGCACAAACAAAAGAGTTTCATACTTCTAGGCAGTGTTCACTCTAAGCTGCATGGCCATGGAATATTCATTTGCCATTCTCTGCTCATGATTCTCTTATTTCTCAGCCATTTCATGAATAATGTCCCTGTGCACAAGAAATTTCTTCTGTTCATACTCTCTTAAAATTAAAGGAAACATTGCTTCCTGACCAAAATTGTTGCTGTTCCACCATATATTTTCAGATTTTCCAGCTGGTATATAATCTTAATAAATCAGATTGCACTTTACATCTTTGTAATTCCCTTTTTAGTTATCTTTTATTTTAAGATAGGTCTGACACCCTTTGAGAAATGAACACAGAGATGCTAAAATCTGTACAATAAAATTGGCCATTATGGGTTTGCACTGAGAATCTATGATTGTGATAGCCCCTATTTTATTTTTGAGATATTTGCTTGGATCCACTTTAGTTTCCATCCTCTTTATTTGCTTGCTTCACAAGTTACATCAGAGCAAATAACTACAGCAGCAACTATGTATTAACATGCTTTTTTTTAGTAATGTAATTTGGAAAAGGAAAATTAAGAACAGTTAGAGTGTGAAAACAATTAAAAAGACCTTGCTCAGAAAATAATTAAAATAACTTAAAGTTCTTGAAAATTCTAAAAAGAGACAGAGACAAATTTAGTCTCCTTCAAATGAGCATATACAAATTTCCCTTACATTTGCTGGATAATTCCGTTGTTTATTATATCAAAAAACCATATGTTCTCTATAGGAGAGGTTCACAGAGCATCAGACAGATGTCAGCCAAAACAAACTAATGACTGCTGCTGCCGAGCTGACAATAAAATATGCAGCTACCATAGACTGGGAGCACACCACACTGCTAGCATGTGCATCCACTTACTATGGAACCATCATCCATGGAGCTATTGAAATAATGACCTCGTCCAGATCCACTTGCAACTGACTCTGGAATCGCCCTTCATGACGTGGAAATAAATTCTTAACAGCCCTAATGTCATTACATTGTGTCACTTCACTAAAGATGGAGCACTGTCCTTGCTCTGAAAAGCTTCTAAGTTTTTTCCTAAAAACTTTTTATTAAGCAAATAGTTTGTAGGATAAGCTTCAAAATTTTACTGCTCAACAATAGAGAACTTAAAGTTAAGTTTGATTGTGGTTTTAAGTGATAAAAATTTTTTTTAGTGTGTTAGTGTAAAATCCTAGTTGCTAAACTGTTGACATAAAGTTTAATTAAAATTTTATACATTTAAATCAATTATTGCTGTAGAGCTCAAAATCTAACCTTTTAATATATTAATTTATATAAATATTTTATTATATTAATTTATATAATCTAACCTTTTATAATTACACGTTTTTCATAAATTGTGTATATATGCACTGAAGTGCTATTGAATTAGGAATATCAATCTAGTAACGTGTTGGACCCCTCTGACCCTGATAACAGCTGCCATACGATGAGGCAAGGACTCCACAAGCTTGCATAAATGTTCCACAGATATGGCGACCCATGCATCTTCCAGAGCTGTCCACAATTCTCTCAAGGTTGTCACTGATGGGACACAGGCCCTAATTCAATGGCACTTCAGTGTATTCAGAGCATTGTCAAATAACAGCAGTCTTACAATTAGAGTTTCATGCCTCATTTTAATTTCTCGTTTTAACATTTTGTTGCCATAACCTCTGTGACTTGAATTATGAACAAATGTAGAAATAATTTTAATTTTTGATAGTTTGACAGAAATGAGCTCTAATATTGTATCACTTTGTTTGAATGTCAGTAAAATTTTTATCTTTTCTATTTATATCGCTTCAGTGCAATAACACTCAGTTAAGGAGCAAATACCAGTATTTACCAAATGGTACCTTAAAGTGTTAAAATATATATATTTTTTTTCTGAAATTTTTGTAATTAGAACATAAGTGATTTTTATAGGCAAATAATTCAGATAGTAATAGCACAGTTAAAATTGAACATTATTCCAGTAGAATGCTGATGATTTGAAATACAGAATATTTTGGAGCTTTCACAATGGAGATACTTGGTTTGATTTGTTTTTATGTTAGTGAACTATGGGAACTTGCATATGTGGTATGGGAACTTGCATTGTGAGTATGAATTATGTTACCAAAATCTGAAATTTGTTGTTTAAAATATCTGTGTGAACAAATATGGTACTAGAAGAAAAGTATTTGGTGCATTAAGGTTTTGATCTTTTTTTAATGTGTTAATATTATTAAATGCAATAAAAGAGTTTTATCAGAGTTTAGACAGAGTTTGGACCAGTGTTTTGCAAATGGTGTACTACTGCACCCTAGTGTGTCATGGCAAGAAATTAGGATGTCACAAAAATTCCCAAAAATGACTACCATACTTCATCACCTACACTGAAGAGCCAAAACATTATGACCACCTGCCTAATATGATGTTGGTCCTCCATGTGCTGTTAAAACAACTCTTATCTAGCGAGGCATGGATACTACAAGATTTTTTAAGGGTGTCTTGTGGTATCTGGTACTAACATGTTAACAGAAGATCTTTAACTCTTGTAAGTTATGTGGTTGAGCTGCCACAGATTGCATATGCTGTTCCAACACAAACCACATATATTGATTGGATTGATGTCTGGAGAATTTGGAGTCTTCCTCAAGATCTGTGAGCCATTCTCGAACACAGGCAGTGTGGCATGGTGCATTATCCTGCTAAAAGAAGGCACTACTAGAGGGGAATACATTGCCATGAAAGGGTGCACCTGGTCTGCAATGATGCTTAGGTAGGTGGTAGACATCATAGTTTCCTACACATGAATGACTGAACCCAGGGTTTCCCAGCAGAACATTGCCCAAAGCATTACACTTCCTCCACTGGCTTGGTTTTGTCCCATGGTGCATGCTGGTGCCAATATTCCCCAGGTAAGCGACACACACATACCCAGCCTTCCACATGGTATAATAGGAAATGAGATGACCTTCCAATCATTCAAGGTCCAGTTTCGATGCTCGCATGCCCATTGTAGGCACTTTTCGTAGGTGAACCAAGGTTAGCATGGACACTCGGAGTGGCCTGCAGCTACACAGCCCCATTTTCAGCAGGGTTCAATGCCATAACTTACTGTGTGTTGTGACACATTACTCCCACCACCAGCATTCAAATTACAGGTGAGTTGAGCTACAGTATCCTTTCTGTTGGCTCGTACCATATGGGATAGTTTTCACTCACCTATAGCATCGATGAGCTGTGGTCGGCCCACACCTTGCCAGCAGTTTGTGGTTTTTCCCCTCCTTGGACCACTTTCTGTTGGTACTAACCACAGCTGACCGTGAGCATCCCATAAGCCTTGCTGTCTCGAAAATGCTCTGACCCAGTTGTCTGGCCATTGCAATTTGGCCTTTGTTAAACTTACTTAAGTCTGCTGCCTTTCCCATATGAAGAACAAGAATAGCAGTGATTAGCAGAGCTCAGTATCAGGTGTTATTTATACCATTTCATGATCTTCACAGGTGCCATCATTTACTTGCAGTTGCTTCAATTTGCATAAAGATGCGCTGGTCATAATGTTTTGCTCTTTGGTGTATATATACAGTGATTGGTTGCTTAGTTGAAATAATGGCGGTGCAGGGGTTAAATTTTTACTTATTGCAGCCTGTTTGTTCAGTGACCACTGTTGAATTACAGCAGGGATGGCAATTTCTTAGGCTATGATGTCATCACTCTGGAGTATAAAATAAAATAATATTAGCATGTGATTCACCATTATTTGATTGGATCACTCTGGTCTGAGCCAGACCTCTGAATTTAAAAAAAGTCAGAGGAATATAGTTACTATTGGACTGCTTTTTTACTGAAACTTAGCACTCAGTTAATTGCTTACTTTCCTCAAGGATAGATTGCATTTTAAAGCATAATCTAATAAATTCTCACTATAAATATGACTACTCTCTTATTTCACAAAAACAGAGGAATTTTGAGTTTAATATCCATTATGAATGCATAATGCAATTCAAAAACCTAGTGGAGAGCTTTCATTGCTGTTGCTAATAAAGCAAAATGAAGTGGTATATGCCATTTATGTGTTAGTAATAAATGAATATACTTGTTTTATATATTATGCATGAAAACAACTCCCAGAATGGTGTTCTGGTAGGGAAAAAAAACCTGCTCTTATTGATTTGTTTTTCATTGTGGTGCACTGCAAACAAAGCTTTGAAGCTGCAAACAATGCTTAACAAAGCTTTGAAGTTAAATTCATAATTTTTCTTTGTTTTGAACGAAAAATAGTTTGCAGAACACTGGTTTAGACAATTGAAGGGTCTGCTGCAAAAACCTTTTAAGGGCCAAAATGTTTTCCTAAGAGAATGGCATTTTCTTCACACTAGCACCTTCTTGCTCATTAGCTGTTCAGCTTGGAATAAGAGTTCATGCATTTTGCATATTTGTTTTGGTTAGATATGAGTCAACACTGATATATAATATGGACATGGAAAGCATATCTTAAAAGCATTTTTGATGGAAAAGTTATAACATTTTTACAGAGCATCCTTCAGTTATTAGAGAAGAATTTGAAAGTGACTGGGATGACCTGATATTGAATGGATATTCTATTTATCTATTTACATACGGGATAATTTTTATTAAATATTCTAATTTTACAGATCTACAATCCTCAGAGTTAACATGACTTCTAGAAGTGGGGTAAATCTCACTGCTTTAGTGCCATCATTATTTGATTTTCTCAGTCTGTTCTGAAGTCTCATTACAAGCTGGGTGATTTCATGTAAATTATGCAGAAATTAAAACCCAGAAATATTCATGATGATAAGAGTTTATTATTAGTTGGCATCTCTAGAGCATGCTCATATAAACAGCTACTAAAGTACAAGAACCCAAAGATATACACTTCCCTATCAAAATATCAGAATTTCTGAATTATGTCAATAGGAATATAACTTTGAAACTCTATAACTTATGAAATATACATTTAATGGAAAAACATGACTGAAGATAGAGATCATAATCAAATCTATTTAAATCTCGATTTTCAACAATATTCATTCAGCATTTAAAGTATGAGAGCTGGAATATTTAAAAGTAATTTATCTTTTTTTATGAAAAAAATTTTGTAATTGTCTAGTTTGATGCAATCATTATGCAAACTTCTAAAATGTGTATATATTTTAGTGAATGATTTGAAACAATACTTATTATTCAAGTTTAAATTAATTTCTGAGGTAAATTTTTTAATTTTAATTTCTGCACTGTGAAGCTCTACTATAATTTTTGTTCCATAACTCTTTAAATACTAAATGAATATTGCTGAAAATCTAGATTTAAATAGATCTGATTATGATCTTTAATTGATCTTCAGTTACATTTTTTCATTGAATGCATATTTTAGAAGTTAACAAAGCTTTGAAGTTAAATTCATATTGACATAGAAATTCTCTAAAATTTTGGTAGGACAGTGTATTTTTAGACTCCCATCTTCATGCAAGTAAAATGTCAGAAATTTCTTTATTGTCATCAAAAGAAAGAAAGAAAGAAAAATCTTTCTCTTTGACCTCTGTTTTTATGTATTGAAGGTGTTAGTACACATCATATAATTACATAACTTTGGGCAAAACTTTACTCATTCTGTAATGTTTTTATGATATTGGCAATTAATAAATAAATACTCCCTCAATCAGCTGCTTTGCCATAGAGGTCTGACAGGAGCCTGGCAGTTTATATGCCATAGTAGAAGATCTGTGTGGATGGCGGGACCTGAGCAGAAAAATACACAAACATCCATGACTTATCCGGGGCTTGAACCCCCAGTCCCTTAGATCAGTAGCCAAGTGTGCTAGCCACTCAGCCATGGGACTGCAGTTTATAAAATTACAGTAAATTTGACAGCACCATCCATAGTTTAAAACAGTTGGCCAGAAGAAAGATAACTGCCTAGCATCTTTCACTAACAATTTGCAGTATTTTTAACATTTAAATATTAGGATTTGATGTGTGTCTGCTAACTCTCCTGAATTTGCCAGTATACATGAGATAACAGACCATTTTTCCAGTTCCATAAGCTACTATTTCAATATTATAACAAATATCTGCAAATCGTTTTTTAGTTAATTTTTGCCTCTTTTTATTTATTTAGTATTTTATATATAAATAATAACCATAAATTCATTTTTAATCATCCCATTGCTTTGGAGCTTTGTTCAGATATCACTGTAGCAGATGCTAGGGAAAAGTGAAATGAACATGTGTAAACTTTAGGTAGTCACCATCATTAACAGTGTAATGCTAGAAATACCTCATTAGCTGTTCAGCTTGGAATGTCTTTTCACATAAATATATAGAGTAAAAGTTCATGATAAAGAGAGTGACTGTAAAAAAAAGTTCACTCTAATGGACATCTCACTGTATAGGTTTAGCACTTGTAAGCTTATACAACCGACAGTACCTTTAAAAAATCTCATTCCAAAGGCATTTCTCGTAGTATCAGTGCTCATTATAATAAACTTTTACTGTACTTGTTTCAGACTTTAGTTGCTGCTGTGCCATAAAACCACAAACAGTTAACTAACATGATTCATTTATGTTAATTCATTTTCCTCTGGTGGCCACAATTCCACTTGCATTTATAATGTCTAAATATTTTCTAATTTTCAATTATTCAATGTTGGCAGGTAAGCTGTTATACTAACATATACTAAAGTAATTAATGGTACTATTGAAAGTATACTGGTATAAGTTCCCCTGCGAAAATATCCAGGAACTTCCTTGTTATGTTAATGGAAGGCCAAATTCAATACTCAGTAGTTTTAATGAAAAATAATCAGTAGGGGAAAGTTAAAGTTGTAGATCATGTCTATTATAAATCTCCATTTTTAAAATTATTCAATTTGGTATTTAAAAAATTGTGAAATCCAGGTATTTAAGTGAAAAATTGACAGTACTAAAGAAATTTAAAGATTTCATAGTGATACAAAGAAAAAAAGTATTAAATGAAAATGTTGCATAGAAATGTTTTGAAAAAATTTGGTAATAAAGTGATTGAGTTTGTTTTCATTAATTCTGCAAAAAGAGTAATCAGCTCAAATTCCTAAATGTGGTGCATTGTGAATGTTTAGAATATTCTTACAATCTAGTATTTTTTAGTGGAGCACTTTTTGTATGTAAATAACAAAATGAGTTTACATCTTGCAGATAGCCAAAATGTGGCACCAAAAGAATGTAACAAAAGATTCTGTACATTGTTATACTGTAATAACAGAAACAATTCAATGCTAAGTATATATATCTCCAAAATTAATATTTGGCTTATTGATAATTTTAGCTGAAAAAAATAATGGTTATGATAACACCATATTTAAAGAATGGAGTTGTGTAAAGAAAATTCATAAACTTTGTGTGGTTGCACGTTCATGATCTTTTTGCTTTTAGGAATATATCCCACATTTTAAAATCTGCTTTTTTCACCATTTTACAATTCTAGCTTTTTTCTAATCTCATATTTTTTTTAAGGATACTGGATCATGTCCCCCCCTCCCCACTCTTGAAAGAGTTATGTATGGTTCTACCCTTTTTTTCAAAGAATATGTTCATTTTGATATTCAGTTTTGCATGTTTTTCTGTTCTATTTAATTTATAGCAATCTGAATTTAGTGTTTATTATCTGTAAAGTGTGTTAAAAAAGTAAGATAATAAACTACTAAGTTTCATATTACCATTACATATATGAATAAATTAGATTTCACATTACCATTACATATATAAGTAAAATAGAGTTCATATTACCATTATATATATAAGCTAAAGGTTCAGTAGTAAAGTATCACAGAAGATCCAAGGTTATATTCAATCCAGTTGAGGTCATGCCATGTTCATAATTTAAAGTTTTTAGATTTTATTATGACTTTGTATATTTTGAGATCTCTTATCAACACCATGTTTGTAGTGAGAAAGGATACACTAGTCAGTTTGGTGAGGCCACTGTCCGTTAGATGGGACATTAAACACTGATATCATATTGGTATAGCCAGGCTTTTTGCATATTAATTAACCTACTGGGTGGCTTTGATGGCAGATTCAGTTTGTTCCTAACAGCTTTCCATTGTTTTCTCACTGAATCCAAATTTAAGATTTAAAATCCTTGTGAACTTACCTTTTGGCTGATTGATTGAAAAACTTTCAGGTTATGCAGCTCAAGTTATGAACTGATTCATATATTCACACATAAAAACATATAATGCTTATAAGCATAGTGCACAAAACTCATTAGCTGAAATTATAGTAGTTGTATATAAAATCAGAGTAGTCAAACGTATTTGAAAGGTATTTCATCATTATTTGATATTAGGATTGTAAAATTGGATTCTTTACAGTGTTTGCACATATGAGAAATTTTTGTGCAACTGTGATGCTTATATAAGAAATGTTAGAGACAAATAAACTCAAAATAGTGATGATCTTTTCTGTAGTAAAGGAGTTAAGAAAGAATTATAAATAGTATTAACTAACTATACAAATTGTGTACCCCATTACCCTAAATGCATAAATAACAGATCTTACCATAAATTATGTAAAAAAGTACAATATACAATAGCAAAACTCTACAAAAATAAGAGTTCATAGCTGTGGATAAGCAAATTTATATGAATATCCTAAGCCAATTATAGATCTCTGTATATGCATTGAAATGCTAGCTGAAATTATTTTGATTCTGAATCTAAATATGCAGTTTTCAGCTTTACACTGGAACAAATTTAGACCTAAACCATTAGGAAATTATCAGTAGGAAAAATCAGTAGTATATCTTTAGCTTTCAAGTATCAAATTAAAGTGAGCTAATATCGGCCACCATTTACAGCATAAAATGTATGAAAAAATTTATCAATATTCACCATTCACCAGCATTTCTCCCAAATCTGTTTAATCCTTTCACAAAATTATGATGTTTCTGGCCTGTGTGCAATTTAGCATGAGTCCCCCTCTTCCCCTCACACACATACAAAGCAATTCATATTTGAAAAAGTTCCCTTGAGGCCCTGGAGCCCAGGCCAGTGGCACTCCTTTGCTCTGTGGTAGGTATGTCCCTAGGTTAAGGTATGGTAATGGGAACAGCTTTCTATTATCCTCATATTCTAGTCTTTTGATTAAATTATTCTATGTCAAATTTGAACCCAGGAAAGTCTTAGCAAAAGCATGATGGACACTCAAGAATTATACAGAGTGGATACAAACTGTAGTATAAACACCCCATGAGGTGATTACTCATGAAAGAATAAGTTGAAATTGTTTTTACCCTTTTTTTTATTAGAAGGTTTGAAAAAATGGCTCTAATGTTTTGTGGTATATCCAAAGATCTGGCTGGCTTCCAGTATTGAGTGCAATCAGTAGAAGTGAGAATGAGTTAGTTAGACATAATAGCACAGAATTGAAAGAATACTTGAAGCAAGATATTCTAGTAACTTCTGTGGTACATATACACTCGAGTTTCATTTTATGCGGTAGATACGTTCCACAGAAAACCGCATATAAAAAAGTCGCACAAAAACAGACATACCTTACGTTGCAAAATTAGGGATACGTTCCATAATTTTCTAAAACCGCATAAAACCAAAGCAATGAGTTAAACCGAAAATCGCAAATAAAAGTTTATGAAAATTCAGAAAAATAAGAATGCCAAAAAAAAGTGAGGAAAATTGGTTCGAAAATATAAAAGAAATTGATATAAAACTTAAAATACGTATGTTTTATAATTGTATCCATTTAATTTTATTGAAAAATAATAATTCTTTTTACATTTTTTCATCAGAATTATCGTCGCTATCTGACAATACTCGGCAGCATTTTTGAACTGGTGCGAAATCACTTTCATCACTAAAAGAGATAGCGCATCAGATCTGCATGCTAAAGACAATGGTTCTTCACGAATAGAATTAGGCCTCAACTTCACGCTCGTTCTGTGTTGATTTTTGTCCTCTGACAATGTGTTCAGTGATTAAACTTTGCGTTGATGATTGTATTAATTTCTTATGCAGTTCTCACGTTGGAATTTGAAGGTTCGTTCAGAATTTGTGTCATTAACAAGAAAATGATTTTCCAATTTATTACAAACTTGAAGACTTTCTCGAATTATATTTGCAGTGAGGGGGACAGGTTCTTCTTCCACTTTACTGTCGTTTTCTGGTTCTTCGACAATAAAGTCATATCAATAATATCATCGTCAATTAAGGCATTACCCACAAGCAATTCGTCGATATCATTCTTGCTAAAGGTATCAAATCCTTCTCCACCAATTTCATGTGCCGAAGTAATGATTTCAGTTGATAATATCGATGTTTGATTGGTTTCATTGTTTGCAACACATCCAGGCCAAGCTGCTTTCCAGCAGGCATTTAAAGTTTCTGGTTTTATTTCAGCGATAGCAGATCCAACATGATTTAAACAGTCCAAAATAGAAATTTTTTCCAAACGTCAGTTACTGTTAATTACTCATTTTCTAGTTTATCCAATATAAATTGATAAGTGCGCTTAACGTAATATTTTTGGATGTTCTAAATGTGGATGACCTGGTGCATTGTCAACAATTATAGAACTTTAAAATCAAGAGCTTTCTGCTTCATATATGTTTCCACTTCTGGTATAAAGCAATTATTAAAACATTCAGTAAATACATCAGTTGTCACCTAGGCCTTTGTATTAGCCATCCAATGTACCGGCAGCTGTTTTAGATCTTTGCCTTTCAGGGCACGTGGTCTTAGAGATCGATTTACTAGGAGGGGTTTCAACATTCGATTTCCTGATGCATTGCTACAAAGTAACAATGTTACTCGATCTTTGCTTGCTTTAAACCCACTTGCTTTTTTCTCAGACTTTGCGGTGTAAGTTCGACTAGGCATTTTCTTCCCAAACAATCCTGTTTCGTCAGCGTTAAACACTTAATCGGGGCAATACCCACCATCTTCAATAATTTTGGCTAACTTTTCTGGAAAATTTTTGGCTGCTTCTTCATCTGCTGATGCAACCTCACCTGTAATCTTCACGTTATGAAATGCATTCCTTTTAAAAAAAACCGGTCAGCCATCCTTTGCTAGCTGAAAATTCTTTATCAGCCTGGAAAGCGGAAGTTGATGGCTCCGATTGCTTCATCTGTTCGTAAAACCGAAGGGCTTTTTGTTTAATTAAATAACCACTTATAGGAATTCTTTGAGTTAAATCTTCAATCCAAATTACGAGCGCTCGTTCCGTTTTTTTCTAATAAAGCATTTCTTGAGTACAATGAAAATTTGGCACTTAGTTTTGTGCCAGAAATGATCAATTTTCTTATTGCGACTTCATTCTTTTTAATGGCTCTGATAGTAGATTCGCCTGAACTAAAATGCTTACCAATCGCTGTTGATCCTTCTCCTTTTGCTAAGCGATCTAAAATTGCAATTTTCATTTCCAAAGAAATTGCTTTTCTTTGGTGTTTTTTTCTCTCCATTGGGCCAAATTAAATCTGTAAAATGAAAATTAGCAACATTTAGACTTCCGATAATGAAAAGATAAACACCTACTCACATAAAAAATTGTACATTAAACTTCTCGAACGCTCACTGCTTACACGTTCACTTCTTGCATGTAAATGCGAAAGTCACAACGGGGAATCCCCGAATTTGCATGAAATGTGCGCACCGCATAACTTCAAAACCGCATTAAAAAGATACGCCTAAAAAGAGACTCGAGTGTACTCATATTCAGTAGCAAGCTGTTGCTTTGGGTGGAAATTTTTTGTGGTTATTTTTAAATGAAAGCAATTTTTAAAATAAAAACTGTTTTAAAATCATCAACATAGCATAAAAGACAGTATTCTCCTTTTAAATTTAATTGTCATGAATTTGAAATCTTTTTCACCTGTTAACATTTAGGTCTGCAAAAATACATCTTGAGCAGCAAAAGAATCAATTCTTTTGGAAGGCAGCATCCACTTTGGATGATAAAATCCTAAATTCCATTTAGGGGGGCAATAAGTAAATTGCATGTGGTAGCAGACTATACTTCTTGTCCCCTATTCCACCAGAATTTTGGTTGGTGGAGCTTAATGCGAGAATTTGCAAATTGGACATTTTTTTTACAGAATCGAAGTTTTGCAAGACTATTGGGCAATTATAAACACTAACTTACACAATGCAAACCTTAATCCCATTAGTGATATTTTACTTTTCTGCTATACCACCATACTACCTGGCTGACTCATTCTTGCATTTTGCAGTAAATACTGGAAGCTGGTTGTCAGTTGGATCATTTTTTTCAACACCTCTATTCTTCAAAACCATAAGAACAACAGTGACTTATTTTTCCTCACATATATACTCGAGGAATTGCCCCATGGGTGTTTACATGAGGTTTTGTATGAACTATGTATGGGAATACCATGTAAATTAAACGAAACCTTGTGTTCTTGATAATAACCGTATGTCAGAGCCTTAGTTCACTGAAGACATGAATGTTAAAAACAAAATAAGTTTATTTGAGAGTTTTGAATGTAGACTGTTTAAAGAATTTTTACTATTTCCCTTCGTTTTTTATTTTAAACAAAAAATATTTCATTTTGGCAGATTCATATTTCTGTTTTTAGAAGTGCATCTTCTATTTTTTTTTCAAAAGAAGAATGAAGTATTTGTTAATATTATACTGCCAAATAATATATTTCAAATGAAACCATTTAAGAAATGAAGTAAAATTACCTTCATTTTAGCATGTAAAATTTTTTGCATCAAATATTTGAAATTTGATCAGTCTTTTCCTTAAAATTTGAAACCAGAGAAGGTTTTTGTTTTAAGGAGGAGGAGGAGGGGTACTCAAATTTTTAAGGAAATAAAATAAATGAGATTTAAAACTTGCAACACTGCATTATAATCTGTTGATCAATGGAGGTTGAGGGGATGAGGTGAATGTATGGAAATTCTTGAGTTTGATTAAAATGTGAATATGAAATTGTAAAAGCAAGTACGCCACTCTACGCAATAATGCAATTACTGCATTGGCCTCTTAAAATTATAGCTAATAAACTATCCCTTTCTATATTTGTACAATGTTGTACACATTTGCATATGGTTTGTTCGAATGTACTTTTCTCTAGTAAAATCATCATGAGTAATTAGTGTGTCTGGTTGCAGTGGTAAGAATTCTCTGTATAGTGATTTGAATACCTTGTAAGATGTGTTCGACATTTTTGAGGATTTGTTGCCCCGCTGTTAGGTTTCTAGGGTCTTTTTTTCTGTTCAGTCTTTATTTTCTTTCAGTAAAGCAATTTTTAACGTACAAAATAATATAAATTCTCAATATTTTTTAATCAAGGAGAGAATTAATTTTCCTCACTGTTTTCTCTTGATTTTTATTGTTGAAAATTTCTGTTTACAAGGTATTTTGAAGTAATTCATGACATATCCTAAAAATTCCCTTCCCCCCGCCCAATCAGAAGGATAATGAAACTGAGAAATCACTAATATAGAATAGCATTCACAAGAAAACATTTCATGTCTATAAGTTTTATGATCCAGAGTCTTTTTTTTAATGTTATCAGTTAGATTTAGAGATTTAATCATCCATTCGTGTGTTTACGCTTTTTATACTTTTATTTTGAGATAACAGCAAATATAATACAATAAAAGCACCATAATACTATTATGAATTTCATTATGTATAATTTAGAATACAAATATATTTGGCATTTTTTATTTAGTTTCTGCACACATTCTCTTTGAGGGGCGGGGGTGGCTCAGTCGGTAGCGTGCCAGGCTCGTAATCTGTAGTTCCCAGGTTCGAGTCCCAACTGGGTCAGCGTTGAGATTTATCTCCGCAAAATTCCCCGCCCTGCCCATGGTCAGTAGGGGACACCGATGGGCTTGGAAAGGCCGCCGTCCGTCGGATGGGACGTTAAGCCGTGGCCCGTGTGCGGGAGAGACATACCCTGTGCACGTTAAAGAACACGCTGGATGGCCATGACGGGAGGCTACCATCTGTCTCCCAACAGCTGTTCCAGTGGGTCCCCTCCCCCAACCTTCTCTGAGCCTTCGGGGTCCATGTGACCTGGCCATTTAGCCCATGGTGTGCAAAAAAGTGCCGCTCAGAGGTAAAACAACCCAACCCATTCTCTTTGAGCTACGCAATTTCTTTTCTGGACTATGATTTGAGCTTCTCTAAGAGGTGAATAAATGGCTGAAACAAAAGTGATCTTAATGAATACATGCCACAATGAAAGTAATAAGAAATTATTATGTTTTTTAATAAGATTTTCATCTTGTCATTGATGCTAATAGCGAAAATATGTCGTCATTTCTGCATATTCAAAATATGTAAGTGAAATCTTAGAATATGAAATGCATTGTATCTTAATTGTTGTTGTTATTAATCTAATCCATAAAATAAGCTTAGCCTATGTGAATTAAAATAGTTTTTTTTCAAAAGTTTTTTTTGTTGCAAAGATAAAGTTTACTTCAATATTTTTGTTGCATTATTGAAATATACAAAAGGCAGAATAGTTCTATATGAAACTAAGGCTGTCACGTATAAAAAAGTATATGTAGTTATTTTTACTAAATAAGATACTATATTGTAAACACTTCTTTATTCATAAAAAATGTTAATATGTAACTAATTTGTACACTAATTATGCTCATATTAATAGTTTATATATATGATGCTAAGGAAAGGCCATAACCATGGGACTATTTTATGAACTCGAAATGGTATTGACTTACAAGCATAGAAGATTGATATTGACCACTAAGTTTCACATAATTTTAACTCTGTGGTGGTGTATTTCAAATATTATTGATTCTGATTTTGAAACTGTGATAAATAGGAAAAAAAAAATGTAACTTACAATGTATTATTGATTTAGACAGAAACAAAATACATTAGCAAAAACAGGCATATGGTTACTGAAAGGCAGTTTACAAAGTGACCCCATTCAAATAAAATGTTGGCTTGGACTCGTGAAACTATGCTTCTTTGCATGGTGGCATCAGTGCTGCAGCATAGTAGTCATTCAATCATCATTGTTTGAAGGCTTGGAAAGACTGCTGTCCATTGGATGGGCTGTTGACCATGGTCTCATGTGCAGGAGAGCCATATCCTATGAACATTAAAAAACATGTAAATGGTCTTGATGGAAGGTTTCCCATTTGTTTTTCCAAGAGCTGTCAAGTGGACCCCTTCCCATATGCAGCTCTGAGCCCAGGGGTCCTTGTATCCTAGCCATTTAACTCATTGTGTGTCAAAAGTGCCACTCGGAGGTAAAAATATCCCAACCCAACTCATTTTTTGAGGTCTTGCAGAGTCAGAGTGGTTGTTATAAATTGGGGATTTGGGATAAGGAATTTCCCTAAAGGAAAATGCCCAGTGCAATGAGTAGTGGGTCAATCTTTGAATGTTTAGCATCTGAAGGTCATGGTCAACCGCTCTCTGTCATATTGGTACCATTTTTTCTGAAACTGTTGCTGTTCTGTAGCCAGTTATAATCTATGAGTAGTTACTTCGAATGCTGCTCCATATTTTGTCGACTTTTGCACCTTATGACAGGTTTTTGATGCTGATTATGTCTAGAAAATATTATCACTGGTAAATTTTGCTTCATTTATCCACAATAAGGTATTAATAATAATCAGGCTATTTTCATATCATGTAGAACCATGGTTCTTTTTTCTGTAGTTTTCGAGATGGTAAATTTTGTTTTGTATTAAACTACGATGCTCTATAGACTTGTAATTTTTTTTTTTGCCTTATGCCAATTTGTAGCTTTTTAAGCATATTAACCAATATATAATTGATAACTTTTTAAATATGCTACCAGAGGTGTTGTGGTATTGCCATATTAGTTGACCACTACCGTTTCATATGAATATCCATCATTATTATTCTGTAGCATTACATGTACATAGATTTTCATAGTTACATAAAAGTGGAAACATCATTATTTTACAATCAAGTATCAGCTAAAAAAACAGTTTAGTTGGGAGTGGCATCAGAGTTTGTGACCGCATGAAGCATGTCATTTCCTTGGAATAACTCGGTGGTAGAGAACTGGATATTCTTTTAGGAGGTTATAGGTCTTATTTCGCTCCCAGCAAAACTCGACGTTTCAGCTAATACTTGAACTGTTACTTGATCACAGGACATTTCTTGTGTTTTTTTTTTTATATTATTATTGAATACCTATTTAAAGGAGAATGAAATTTTAAGATTTTTATCGGAAAAATATTACTGAATATAAAACAAAAGTCTCAGTCAAATCTAAATCTCGATTTTAAACTGTATTTGTTCAATATTTAAAGAATTATGGAAGTTTGAATATTTAACTCAGAAGTTGAAATTTAATCAAATAATTTTAAATTGTTTAATTAGAGTATATTTTAGAAACTTGTGTAAATAACTGTATTCATCATTTTGTACAAGTTTCTCAGGATTGACTGCAGCTGCTATTATTAAATATTTCAGCATTCATAACTCTTTACTGCGTGAATAGTTTTGAAGTTCAGGATTTTAAAAACTTGATGTAGATTTTTAATGTCTTCAGTTTTATTTTCTATAAAAAGCTTAACAAGTTAAGGAGCTTCAAATTTAACTTTATTGACATAACATGAAGATGTTTCCACGTTTTTGTTCAGTACTTATGCTGGACAAAAGAAGTACTTTCCTTACCACCCTATATAATTAATAAATATGTATACGTTAATTGTATATTAATAGTTTTATACTAATAAAGAATAGAATATACTGTGGTACAAAGTCTATATATACTTTTTTTTAAAAAGAAACTTTCAATTTTGGTAAAACTGTGCATGACAAAATATATTTTATGAAGTCCTGGAGTAGTTTTTAAATCTGAAAGTTTTCCTTTCGAAACGTATTGAAAACTTTAGCAAAGTTAGCAATCGATATATTTGGCAGCTTTTTTTTTTATGATTATTTTTGCAAACATTTTTCTTTGCAAATCAGTACCTTCAAGTAATGTTGTTTTTGTAGCATAATATTACCAAAGAGGTGTAGAGGAAAAAAGTCTTGAAAATCGCATTGAGTATAATAGGAAACGTGGAGTGCAAAAAATCTAGCTGAATAAAGGTTACCATCTAAATAAAAAGTTATTCTTTCAATTTTTGATAAATTATGCAACATTAATAGTTTCTTGTTGGAAATATGGGGTCTAAGATCGGTTGCTAACACTGGGTCCGAGATAAATGAATGACATGCAGTTTTCTGCTCAAATTTATCACTTGTAAATATTTTGCCATTTTGATAAAGAGAAATTTGTAGGACTAGTAATAATTCAGAAAGGAACATGTGACCATTGTTAAGCTTTTTATGTTTCAGACGTGTGGAAGAATTTGTTGTGCTTGCCTCTCAAATTGACTTCTTTTCATATGGTTTGCAGCAACTTGATGATTCTTTACTATAAACTTGGAACTTAGTGTCCTGTTTTAAGTCGCCCCTTAAGAAAAATGCTGCCCTTTTAAGGGTTTAGGACTTATTGTACTAATATATAGACGAGTTTGGAAAGGAAACATTTATATACACTATCTTTTTAAGTTATAACTGCACATTTTAAGTAAATTTCGGTCTGGCTACTTAAATTTCGGATGGTATTGTAGATAAAATGAAATTTATAAACCATTTTCTTGCTATTCTTTGCCACTGATTCTTCATTTAACTTTTTCCGTTTAATCAGAAAATTATCTATATTAAATCTTAATGTTAAAACCAGAATTAACATAAAACATGCCATAACACATATGGCGCACGCACTAACATTAATACACGTAAGAACTTGAACAGAATAGTTCTGCATTTACAAACGACTTCGCAGAAATGACTGTTATTAAAGGCAAACTGCGCATGCGCGAGTTTCCAGCAGTGTTCACGACTTAACTATTTAGTGTGCCTCGAGTATTCACAGCGAAAAATAGTGTGCCATGGGCAAAAAAAGATTGAGAATCACTGCTCTAGACAGTGGCTGAACCTTCTACACCAGTCAATCTAAAAATATTTTTACAACCTTCGAATGAAAAAAATGTAGGCAGCTGATTAAATAAAACTGAATTACAGAAATGCATAAAAGAAGTTTAATATGTATTATATAAATGCACGTACTGAAAGATAAAAAATATCTGTTCTTTTTAATGTATTTAAGAAAAATCATGTATATTTGGTATTAACGCGGGTAAAAATCATTAGATGTTTAGGTAATAGAATATGACTGCGTAATATTTTTTTGAATGTTGAAAAAAAAAATCAGTTTTGATGTTTTGAGCTCCTAGGCGAGCTCCTATTGGATAATCCGCCACTGACTCGAGCTACTAGTAAAAAATTGTTCGACCTTTATGAATTTAAAAAAGGTAACGTCATAAACCTGCTCTTCAGGTTAACAAGGCTATTGAAACTACTTATGAAAGCTTGGAGGAAAGCTCAACAAGATTGAGGTTGCCAGACAATAGCCTTCATTTTTACAATTATTACAGGACATTATTAGAATTAGCCTTCATTTTCAAAATTCTTGATCAGGAAAGACTTGTTTGGAGAAAGTTATTCAGTCTGGTTTGAACTAAGCCTTTAGTTTCTTTTAGTACTTCTAAATATAGCATGAATCTGCTCCAGGATTTCATAATACGTAGTATTTGCTAATAATTATAAAGTTCTGCATTTACTTTATTTTAAAATATATACTTCAGTTGGTACGCAATGACATGTTAAGTCCAACTTTAACGGTATAAAGCTTCTTGTACATATATACAGTTTTTCTTTATAGAAATTAAAAATTTTATTTTTGATTCTTTTTTACATTACTTTTATTATATTTAGGTGAAATAAATTTGAAATGCATTGAACGAAAGTTTCCTTATGAAAAGGTGTTATTAGTTTTCAACTGCATTTACCGTAATAGTTTTAGGTGATAATTTCAAATGTCGCATGTTTTATTTCCTCTTTGTATTCGGTAATAGAACAATAACATTTATTATAGTTTGTAAATTATTACTGTTATGCGATTTCAATAATGTCTTGGCAGCTGAGCATCATTTTTATACTTTATTTATGTCGATATAATTGTGAGGTGACAGTTGAAGATTAGTATAGGAATATTTTAAATGGTATAAACAAAATTGTCATTAAGTTGAAATATAGTGATTCATGTAGTAAATCTGGGAAAATCCTAGGTTTAAAAATGAAGCTCATAATTTGAGCTCTTTCTCGATTCGTATGTTCCTTGTATTGTGTATTGTTTTATTTTTATGTGAAAGTGTTTGTTTAAATCAGCAAAATATGTGCCAAGGCCCCGTTATTTTGGGTTAATTGTTACTAGCATCATCTGGTAATCAGGTAATTATTCGTAAAAAAAAATGCTTTTTAAAGCTTAAAAATAAAGTGCAGATATGATAACCAAAAGACGAAATTTATTGGAGAGAGAGATCTCTTAGTGAATTCTTCTTAAAGTTCGTAGTATAGAGAATTAGAAGTGCTATTTGATAAAGTAACCCCCCCCCCCCCTCTCACGCACATATTCCTAAAAATAGAGTTAAATTTCACTTTTTGCAAAATATAAATACCGATAGGTAAACATTTTTAACACATCTAGATGAAATAACCAATTGGTTTTTTTCCCTAAGTGGAATTCATGCCATTTGTAAAACTCAAAATTCGTCACTGGGTGTAAATGATAATTCAATTCTTGTAAAGTTACGGTTTGCATTGGACTGCAGGGTTGGCAACAAGCAAGGAGAGTCAGAAATAAAGGCCTCTAATACTCTAATAAAAGTTTAAAAACATGCATATAGGTATATAAGTAATTGAACGAGGAGTGTGTGCCGAATATTCAACCTTCTTGGGGCTGGCCCTATAGTGTCAAAAATAATTTACTAATCAAATAATTAGTAATTTGCAAGAATGTATTATTTCCTAGCGTACTTACTACTTGGAACAATTGAATGCTATCTTGGTCGAGTAGTAAGAATTTGTTTCCTAAGTTATTTATTGGCAATTTAAAAAAAAAAAAGCAACGTCCGAAGGAATGCACGTAGCTTTTGGCTAACACATATGTAGTAGATAGCACTTAATAATCTTCAGATTTTTCATAACGTATTCTTGCAGGCAGAACACGTACTCTATTTTAAATATATCTCATTTAAGCTAGTACAGTTATAGCTTCGGTAAGTACTGTCAGAATGTGGCTGTTGCTGTTCGAATAGAATGTGTAAAGATGTGCTGCCTCAACTTTTAAAAAGGTTGATAACTTTGGATTATACATTTGGAATAGAAACTGGCCTAGAATATCTTTAAACTTACAGTTTCTTGTATATACTGTGAATTTGTACAAAGGCATGTATGGAAGAATTTTTTCTTCAGTCTGTATGACTGCAATGATTGCTTGTACATAAGATTTTTTTATTTGACTTTTGGAAGGAAATAAACTCTTGTGAAGCAGTGTTTCACAAACCCATAACTACTGAAGTGACTCTATCATTGCTGTTCTCATTGTGTTCCACATCGAAAGGTTGGTTAGATTTGTAGTAGATCAGCAGAGTCATGCTCAGGTTAGAAAAACTCTTTGCGAGATCATTTTGTACTGGATGTAAGTTAACAAGTGTTCTGTATGCCACATCATTGTACTTGTATGAAAAATTTATGGACATAATATATTACGTTGCTTAGAAAAAAAAGTTTTAGAAGTGTAGAAAAATTTGTCTAAAACAATAAAACATATCATATATGTGAACGTGTTCTGTAATACTTTCACCCAAGTAATTGCCCTTACAACCATCAAATGTGTGCAGGGACAATTTTTATATATAGGCAGTGTACAGGCTATCGAGAAATGAAGGTAGTCACATTTCTCTAGTTCTGTGTCAATCGTAGGTTGTGATATCTATTTCCAGACTTTGCTAGTATTGGAATTTTCCTTTACAACTGCTGTGTTTGAGAAGGAAGTAAATTGACAAAGGGACCATTGTCACATAGGATGTTAAAAATTTTGAAGAGAGTTATTTTGTGTTCAAATTAAAGAATACAGTGGGCACCTTTGTCTAAGATACGAGACTAGTCCTTGCGCAACAAGGAAAAGCTCATCAGTGTTAAGCAATCTGGCAATAAAGTTCCTGGATTTCTCACTGATGAAGAAAGCTGAAAATAGAACCTGACTATGGTAAGGCTTCGAACATTGGGCTTTTACAAGTGGGCACTCTCGATAGGGTTGATTTAAACATCCTTCGATCGCGTTGGGCCTTACCAACACTTATAACGAAAGGCCAGTGGACCCAGCAATGACCAACGTAGGTTGTTCATATATTGAGTATTATTTCCACTTTTTTATATTCATATTATGGAAGAATACAATATTTCTAGCAAGTAACTGAATCTGCAGTGTTTATGGTCACTTCTGAAAATTATTAGGAACAGAGTTTTGAAACTGACTTTTAATCAAAAGAGCATTATTTTGTGCAACCGCTAAAGCACGTGACAGTCACAAATTTAGTATATTTTAATATTAGGTTCATATCAAATGGCCGATTTCGCAGATGCATGAAGTTTTAAGGACTGAAAACGTTACCAGATGGCGTTTGTGATACGTTTTATTTAGAAAGCCTTAGAAGTGAGTGGCCATATGGATTTCAGGTTTCCATGATAGTGCCAACGGAGAGATTGCTGCCGAAAGGGTAGCGTACGATTAGATTGTGCTAGTTTGTTTTTCAATTTCAAAATAACAATCGTAGTGTTTTTCATAAAAAGAAACTTAATCCTTAGAGCAGTCGCAGAGTAGTTTTAAACTGTTAGTAAAGTGATTGATTTATCTAAATAAATATTTTAAAATTATTTTGGCTATTTTGCAACCTTATGCTCAGAGATGTAATAGACAGGTGCACAGTGCCCCAGGACTGGGTGCGATTTTCGATGATGTGTTTCGACCACACATCGAAAAAAAAAAATTGTCAGTTGCCGTGTTAAAATTGTAGACTCCGAACTCGCCAAAAATATTCTACTGTAGAATGTATAAGATATCTAAATAATGTTATTTCTTTCACTTTTTATTATTTATTCAAATGTGATCGATGAATTTGCTGAAGTGAAAGCAAGAAAACTGCAATTAAAATAATTATTTTCATTTTGAAATATATTACATATCTGCAATATTAATAAATATATAATTTATTAATAAACTTTGCTGTTATACCGTATTTATTATTTCCATAAAAAAATTAGGGTGCCCAAAAAGGAAACCTTGCACAGGGCACAAGAAAGGTTAGTTACGGTTCTGCTTATAATAAATAAATACCCCCTCAAGCAGCTGCTTGCCACAGAGGTGTGACAGGAGCCTGTCAGTTTATATGCCACAGTAGAAGGTCTGAGAGGATGGTAGGACTTCAGCAGAAAAACAACACAAACATCCATGCCTTATTCGGGGCTCGAACCCAGGTCCCGTAGATCAGTAGCCAAGCGCGCTAACCATCTGATGCTAATTTTCGGAATTCAACCAATGATTTAATCAACAACATTTTACATTATTTCAAGTAACTCACAATCAAATAAATTTAAAATAAAATGTGTAAATTCAGCTTCATGTTGTCAATAGACGAAAACCTTAAAAATAGATTAACGTTTTCAGAGCTAATATTATGCAATACATTAATGTTAGAATATACAAACATAAGTTGTGTTCTCTACATCTTTAGTGGGTGGGATAGGCTCTCTGCAGTTCCCAGGTTCGAGTTCGATCTGCACCAGTGATGAGATTTAGCTCCACAAAATTCCTCTCCCTGCCCACGGTCAGTAGGGGATGCTGATGAACTTGGAAAGATCGCTGTCCGTCGGATGGGATGTTAAGCTGTGGCTCCGTGTACAGAAGAGAGCCATTCCCTGGGCACATTAAGGAACATGCTGGATGGCCTTGACGAGAGGCTACTATTATCTGTCTCCCAACAACTGTTCCAGTGGGTCCCCCCCCCCCAATCTACTCTGAGCCCTTGGGGTACAGCGTTTTGCTTCGCTAATAAATGGACACCATGCTGGTTTGAAAAATTTAGATTGGGCGACATCAACCTTCAAAATAAGCCACGCGATCGACCAGAAGAAGCGACTGATAACGTTCGATTGAAGGATTTAATTGAGTCCCACAGACACCAAACTGTACGAGACATCGCAGGCAAATTAGGCGTGCATTATTCAACAGTTTCCTGGAAACCATTGGGAAGGTGAAGAAGTTTGATAAATGGCTTCTCCATGCATGATTTAACGGACACTCGTAAGGCACTTCAATTTGAATGCACACTTCCCTTCTCACACGAAACTAAAGGAATCTGTTTTTGCACTGAGTCGTAACAGGTGATGAAAAATGAATCCTATATGACAAACGACATTCTGTTGAATGGTTAGACGTTGCAGAAGTACCCAAACACGCCCAAGGTATTATGGTGACCGTTTGGTGGTCTGCAGCCAGTGTTATTCATTCGTAAAATCAGACGACACAAGAAATGCAGAGAAATATTGTGCAAAACTCCAAGAAAAGCATAAATTACGTAAGAAGCAGCCTGCATTAGTCAATAGGCATGGCGTCCTACTGCTCCGTGATAATGCTCGACCTTGCATCTCTGGGGCGGTGGCTCAATCGGTAGCACGCCAGGCTCGTAATCTGCAGTTCCCAGGTTCGAGTTCCAGCTGGTCAGCGTCGAGATTTATCTCCGCAAAAATCCCTGCCCTGCCCACAGTCAGTAGAGGACACCGATGGGCTTGGAAAGGCCGCTGTCCGTCGAATGGGACGTTAAGCCATGGCACTGTGTGTGGGAGAGCCATACCCTGTGCACGTTAAAGAACACACTGGATGGCCTTGACGGGAGGCTACCATCTGTCTCCTAACAGCTGTTCCACTGGGTCCCTCCCCCAACCTTCTCTGAGCCTTCGGAGTCCTTGTGACCTGGCCATTTAGCCCATGGTGTGCAAAAAAGTGCCGCTCAGAGGTAAAACAACCCAACCCTCGCATCTCAAGTAATTGTCCGGAAACTCAATCAGTTACAGTATGAGACTCTTGCTCACCTTGCGTATTCACCAGACCTATCAGCAACTGACTACCACTTCAAGTATCTCGACCACATCTTGATTGGGGAAACATTCCGCAATGAGGGTACAGTTGAAAACGCCTTCGAAGAATTCATCGCTTCCAGGAACTCGGCTATTTTTTACCAACAACATGATTTACCACTTTTTCGCTGTGGCAGAAATATACTGAATCTGTTGGTGCATATTTTTATTAAGTAAATATGTTTTTAACAAAGTTATAGCTGTTGAAAATTTCACTAACTTATTCGGTCATTTCATTTGCAACACCTACATCTTTTAATTCTAAGTAAATATTTTTTTTTAAATTACTAACATTTTCATTTTTAAACAATATGAAAAGAAATTAAAAATACAATATCTTTTCACGCTTTTATTATATAATAATACATTACAAAAAAAGTGTAATTTTGATATAGAACGTTATAAGTAAAGTTAATAAGGGTGGAAATCCCAATTTTGTTAAATTGGTACTTAATTAAAATAACTATATTAAGACATTTCTTCCTTTATAAAGAATCATAAAAGAATTTAAGAAATCTTATTACTTACTACAGAATATATAATGTATTCTACACATCAAAATTACAGTAAAATATCGGTGAATTACAACAGTGTAAGGAAATAGTGAGTTTTTTTATATTCGGAAATCTAACGTGAAACAAACTTCAAACCCAATGATAAATATCATATTCTCAGAAGAGAACTATGTGTTTGTGGGAACTGTTGAATGGACATTTAATACAATATTCCAAGATTACTGTATTCACTATTTGCAAATTTTCTATATCCCATTTTTTAAACATTCTGGTGAATCAAATAATTCAAAAATTATGTATCACATTTTTTAAGTTAATTCCCAGAAAAATAATGTATATCTGAACACATGAAAGAAAATGGAAAGCTTTATCAGTTGGATATTAAATAACTGATTATTAAATAATAATTATTAATATTATCATTAATCTTCATGTGAAATATAAACACTTTAAGAATGTAATGAAGAAAAGGAGAAAATATGCCAATTTTTATTGTTGCAACTTCATTTAGTTATCGAAAATCAGGGGAAAAAAATCAGAATTATCTTTAGATTTGAAACAAAATATAATGCAGTCTTCTCTTTGGTTTGTAAACTGAAACTACAGGATTTTCATATACAGCTTAATGTAATGATAATACATTAAGCTTTTTCTCAATCTTGTCGTTTAAGTGTAAATTGGGTAGTAAAAGTAACTACAATGAGGTATAAAAAAATCCACTTATGAGTAAAAATTTCTCAACTTAATCCATTTTTGTATTAAAATGTGTTTGAAGTTGAAACGAGTTAATAAGTTTTAACTTTAAAGTTATTGCTGTTTCTAGCATTTCATAATCTCATCCACTACATTAATATCAAACAGAGAATTCCACGATGACTTTACAAATTGTGGATGGGTAGCGCAATGGCCAATTTCGGCGAGAAGTGGAAATGAAAATGAGTCAATGTGGCACCCAAGACTCAACTCTTCTCTGCGAAACCGCTGTCAGAATGCCCTTGTGTAGCTTTGGAACGGAGCGGGACGTCGGGGGTGATTTCGTTTATTATTGTTTTAATTTAGGGTTTCTTATATATATATATGTGTTACCGCTAAAGTGCAGAAATCAGTTATTCTACAGATTATCTAGGTATTGTGCAGATTAACTAGGGTGATCCGTTAACGTGCGGAAAATTGTTTCATTTCTCAAATTACCTAGGTAATCTGCAAATTACCTGGATAATCTGCACATTACCTACTAGGCACTCGTTAAAGTGAAAATAAGATCTTTGCTGGAACAACAGGAACGTTTCTGTACGCTTAAATTAACATAATGTTATTTATCTAGTGTCCGAGAGTAGAGTTGAAGCCAGGGTCATCCCTCTGTCAACATGAATCAGTCGTCCGAATTACAAAAAAAACGCCCCCAAAATGAGCAGGCCAAGTGAGAACGAATCATTTTAGTGATTCGTTATCAAGAATGAATCACTTTACCGATTCGTTCTCACTTGGTCTCCGCTCATCCGGGGCGTTTTTTATAATGCGGACGAGCGAATCACGTGACACGAAGATTCATATTCAAGAGATTCACTACTATGAGAGAAACAAACTTTTGAACTTTAAAGATACGGAAGCCGTTAATGTGCACATTACCTAGGTAAAATGCGGAAAACTCTTGATTCCGCACGTTAACGGAGCACATCAGTTAATCTGCAGATTAGCTAGGTAATGTGCACATTAACGGCTTTCGAGCTTTAGCGGTAACATATATAAAGTACTAGTTATATCCCGCCAAACATTTAGCGCGAAACATAACGTTTAATCTTTTTGCTAACTATGATGGCTCATAAGTAGAGCGGCCGATTTATTTATTTTTGCACGCCGCAGTTAACTTCCTAGGCGCGGGTCTGTGGATAATTAGGTCACAAAGATATCATTGGGTTGGGCTGTTTTATTGCGTCATTTCTTTTGCACACAATGGGTTAAAAATGGCTAGGTCACAAGGACCCCCGAAGGCTCAAAGATGTTTGGGGAAGTGGATTCATTGGACAGCTGTTGGTGAACAGATGGTAGCCTCCCGTCAAGGCCATCCAGCGTGTTCTTTAACATGCACAGGGTAGGGCTCTCCCGCACACGGTTGGTGAACAGATGGTAGCCTCCCGTCAAGGCTATCCAGCGTGTTCTTTAACATGCACAGGGTAGGGCTCTCCCGCACACGGAGCCACGGCTTAACGTTCTATCCGCGGACGGCGGTCTTTCCAAGCCCATCGGTGTCCCCTACTGACCGTGGGCAGGGCGCGGAGTTTTGCGGAGATAAGTCTCAAAGCTGACCCAGCTGAGACTCGAACCTAGGAACTGCAGATTACGAGCCTGGCGCGCCACCCCCGCCCCACACAAAGATATGGAGACTGCGTTGGAGAAGAAGGGGAAACAAAATACTTATCAGGAGAGTATGGCATGTTTTAACCCTTTGAATATGATGAATTTTTACGTCATGAAACGGCTGAATTAAGTACATCTTCTTTGAATGTGCTGGTGCTGGAATTGGCCGGGATTGAAAATTGCCCAGTCAAGTTTTAATGTAGAGTATATCTGTCTTGTAAGTGGATCAAAACCTACCCTTTCGTTAAATGGAACATAGGTACATCCTTTCTAGTAACGGGCATGTGGAGAAAATCTCGATTACAACTTATCTGGAAACCTGATATATGCCTGCCATGCTAATTATTGTTCTTAGGAGCTATTGATTTGTTTTTACCCAGTTTATAAATGCCACAATGATTTATTTAGAAGTTCAATATACAGCTGGCTTCATTATTGCTCGTAATCTGCAGTTCCTAGGTTCGAGTCCCAGCTGGGCCAGTGTTGAGATTTACCTCCGCAAAATTTCCCGCCCTGCGCACGGTAAGTAGGGGACACTGATGGGATTGGAAAGGCCACCGTCCATCAGATAGGACGTTAAATCGTGGCCTCGTGTGCGGGAGAGCCATACCTTGTGCACTTTAAAGAACACACTGGATGGCCTTGATGGGAGACTACCATCTGTTCACCAACAGCTGTCCAATGGATCCTCTTCCCCAAACATCCTTGAGCCTCCGGGGTCCTTGTGACCTAGCCATTTAAACCCACTGTGTGCAAAAGAAATGACACTCAGAGGTCAAACCGCCCAGCCCAAATCTGACTTCATCGATTGGATTCCAAAATAGCTTCCGACTCAATATGCGTGTTTTAATTATGAAATCTTATGTAGAGAAGTTAAAATGCAGTGTGAGAGCAACTAAGAGTACAGTTTTGGCGCATAAATCATTAAGTTTCTCCATCGCGTTCGAAAGATCTGGTGGAACAACCTTTAGTGGGTTGTGGGTTGTTTTACCTCTGAGCGGCACTTTTTTGCACACCATGGGCTGAATGGCCAGGTCACATGGACCCCGTAGGCTCAGAGAAGTTGGACCCACTGGAACAGCTGTTGGGAGACTGATAGTAGCCTCCCGTCAAGGCCATCCTGCGTGTTCTTTAACGTGCACAGGGTATGGCTCTCCCGCACACGGGGCCACGACTTAACGTCCTGTCCGACGGACGGCGGCCTTTCCAAGCCCGTCGGTGTCCCCTACTGACCGTGGGCAGGGCGGGGAATTTTGCGGAGATAAAGACAGAATAAGGATTAAGGGAGTTGTAATTAAGAGGAATTAGAGTGTGAAGGAAAACGTAGTTTGTCTTTGTGCACTAAAGTATAAAAAGAGAAAGGATTTTATTTGGTGTGTGTGCGGGAGGTTAAATAAGTTTATTAATGTGAATCCTGTTAGTGGACTGGTAAGAAAGAGAAGAATGTTTAATAAACTTAAAGATGTGACTGAGGAGGTTATATGCTACTCGAACAAGCAGAGCTGATCCCAGTTTCTTTAGGAAGAGTTCATTGCTTGATGAATAGTGATCTCTAATTTGTTTACAAGAATTGGTAAGGTTATTTTTGGTAGATTAAGGTTTGTTCACAAACACCACTTATTAAATGTTGTACAAGCTTTCTTTTACGTTTTCAGTAGAGATGGTAAGAATTATAGAGGAAACCACTCTTTGTAGGAATAGTGATATAGTGCTATTTTCTTCTGAAGGTTTATTTTTATACTGATGTATAAAAGTATTCATGTTGGATAGGATAGATTTGTATTGGTTTAATTTAGCTTATATAAATGTTTTCATTCGTACTTTTGTAACGAATTACATTATTTTAGAATTATAATTGTTAGATACTATTTTTTGAACTCACGCTCAGTTTTCATCCGTTTAATTCATAACAATATTGTTCTAATTGAAGGGAAGGGTAAAAAAGAAACAAGAAAATTACGGGGTAAAAAAACAAATATATCTACAGTTCAGATGAAGAGGGTTTGTACCATATATTAATTACCCCTTTCTCACCGAGGGCAGGATGGGGATTAGGGGAAAATAAATCTCAATGAAACTGCAGATGACGTGCCTGGTGCGTTGTCGACTGAGCTGATCCCATCCCTCTTGAATAGGGGCGGGGGTGGCTCAGTCGGTAGCGCGCCAGGCTCGTAATCTGTAGTTCTCAGGTTCGAGTCCCAGCTGGGTTAGCGTTGAGATTTATCTCCGCAAAATTCACCGCCCACGGTCAGTAGGGGACACCGATGGGCTTGGAAAGGTCGTCGTCCGTCGGATGGGACGTTAAGCCGTGGCCCCGTGTGTGGAGAGCCATACCCTGTGCACGTTAAAGAACACGCTGGATGGCCTTGACGGGAGGCTACCATCTGTCTCCCAACAGCTGTTCCAGTGGGTCCCCTCCCCCAACCTTCTCTGAGCCTTCGGGGTCCATGTGACCTGGCCATTTAGCCCATGGTGTGCAAAAAAGTGCCGCTCAGAGGTAAAACAACCCAACCCAACCTCTTGAATAGAGTCTCTTTAAGCGCCGTCCAAATATTCCACCTTTTCACCTACTCAGCTATCTTTGCTATGTTCGGATTCATGTGACAGGCAGATACTCAGGATTTCGTTTTGGGGGAGCGGGGGCCCGAGAATTTTGTTTTCGAGGGTCCGAGAATTCAGTCTCGTGGAGACTTCGAGAGTTCAGCTTCGGGTGCTGAAATCTTTCTCTTTTAAAATAGTATTGTATATGAAATGACATTTTGTATTTTTTTTAATGTACAGACTATATTTAACTATTTTTGTTGGTAGTCGTAAAGTATGCGGCTAAAATGAAATTGTACAAGCACAATTGTTTTGTATTTCGAAGAAGGTAGACATGTTTAAAATGTAGTATAAGATGACAGAATTTTTTTATCGGGGGCTCCTATAATGTGGCGTGGCCATTTAATCTATTTTGCGTACGAAAGTGGCTCTCAGAAGAAAAACAGCATATCCTTCCCCCCCCCCCCCAAAAAAAAGGGGTAGTTTGTAAATAGCTATTCAAATGCATATTATTACCATGGAGCTGAAAGAAGTAAGTTTTTTCTAATCCGATTAATTGGTCTTAATTGGAGCTGCAGCAATGATATTATCAGCACGTGAAGCCGCCTAACCTGTGTCATTGTCCTTGAAAATAATGGTGCTCGACGCTGCTTCAACACTCGAGGAAGAATGAAAGTGAAACTCTCAATAAATTACGAAACTATTTAGGCATGTCAGTGCGTCATGTATGAACAGGCTTTAACTCACGGCGTCATTAATGGAAGTTTATGACGCACGGTGATGTAGGCGAGTTCTTCTCAACATTACTGACCTAGTTGCTCCACAAACTCAAAATTCCGTGGTCCGGTAATAACTATTTACAAGAGTATAGTAATATTTTTACTATTAATATTTTTTTACCCACATAACGCCTTATATTTAATTAATAAGTTAAAAACCGTCTATTTTCAAACCTTTTAAAATATTTAAAATATTATATTAATTTTTTTTCTACTTTTTATCTATTTTTAAACTACGGCAGATGGCGCTGACCCAGTCTCACTGTAAATCTGAATATTATGATTTTCATTGCACTAATGGCTAGTTTTCCTCAACCCTTTTTAGCACATGCTGATGTCAGCGCCATCTCTCGTAGCTTCGTTTCTACTCAAACTATCGAGATCTTTATTTCCGTTTCGACAACTTTTGATACCCTCTGGTTCCCAAGTTACTTGATTGAATGGTCAAGTAAAAAAAATTATAAAAGCATTATTATATTAAGGCAATGAGACGCCTTAATATAGTAATGCCTTTGGGAATGAGGGATCTGGCAACGGCAGCAGATTTACGTGTTGGGTTGTTTTACCTCTGAGTGGCACTTTTTTGCACACCATAGGCTAAATGGCCAGGTTACATGGATCCCGAAGGATCAGAGAAGGTTGGGGGGGAAGACCCACTGGAACAGCTGTTGGGAGACAGATGGTAGCCTCCCGTCCAGTTGGGTTGTTTTACCTCTGAGCCTCACTTTTTTGCACACCATGGGCTAAATGGCCAGATCACAAGGAACCCGAAGTCTCAGAGAAGGTTGGGGGAGGGGACCCACTGGAACAGCTGTTGGGAGACAGATGGTAGCCTCCCGTCAAGGCCATCTAGCGTGTTCTTTAACGTGCACGGGGTATTGCTCTCCCGCACACGGGGCCACGGCTTAACGTTCCATCCGACGGACGGCGGCCTTTCCATGCCTATCGTGGCCCCTACTGACCGTGGGCAGGGCGGGGAATTTTGCGGAGATAAACCTCAACGCTGACCCAGCTGGGACTCGAACCTGGTAACTACAGATTACGAGCTTGGCGCACTTCGACTGAACCACCCCCGTCTGATTTACGTGTTGTTATGACTCTTACGTTCACACTTAAGGAGCAGAAAATGGCAACAGTGAATTTGGCAGCGGTTACCTTTTCCCTTAGGAATAGCATGTTAAATGTTTTTGCTTCTAGCAGGTTCCCCCACCACTTTGAAATTCGAATTTGGCACTCCAACTCTGACGACAACCAGAAACGCGGAAAATAAGAAGCATCTACCACGATTTCCCGATGAGTTATGGTTCTCACAGACATCTTTTATCATTAGAGCTAAGGCTCTTCAAAATAAGCTTGCACAGCATGATAGGAAAGACCGTGGGGCCTGGCGGTTCAGCAACACTGACACACCTGTCGGGTGTACAGTCGCTCAAAAAAGTATCGAACACTATATCTGATTACAGAATTCAAAAAAAATATCTGGCAACGATTTTTTTGGAAATTGGTGATCTGGCAACCTTCGTGTCACGTGATTACAGAATTCAGGAAAAATATCTGGAGCGTGTACAGCAACTGTACACGCTCCAGATATTTTTCCTGAATTCTGTAATCATCTGTTCAACAGCAAACTGGAGCGTGTGCAGTTACTGCACACGCTCCAGTTTGCTGTGAACGGTAACTGCACACGCTCAATAATTCCGTGAGTGAGCCCACACGATCCAGGTCTTTGTGAGCTCACACGATCCAATGTGCTGTGAACATTAACCGCAACCGCTCCAGTTTGCTGTGAACGGTAACTGCACACGCTCCATATTCATTGCATTATATATTCATACGCATTATATATATTAAAATATATTAAAAAGTATCCGAACGCTATGGTTGATTACAGAATTCAGAAAAAATATCTGGCAACGATTTTTTTGGAAATTAGTGATCTGGCAACCGTGTCACGTGACACGAAGGTTGCCAGATCACTAATTTCTAAAAAAAATCGTTGCCAGATATTTTTTCTGAATTCTGTAATCAGACATAGTGTTCGGATACTTTTTTGAGCGACTGTACACATTTTCCCACCCCATGAGACTTACTTTTTGCTGCCCTCGATTATATTCATGTTTTGCCGCTCCAAGTAACTTTTTTTCCCGCCTCTCCTCCCCCTCCTCCCAAAAAATGTTTTGTCACCTAAAGTGAATTAATTTTTTTGCGTTAAAACTGATTTTATTTTGTGCCTTCTCAAGAGATCGTACCATTTTGGTGATCTCAAAAACTTTGCATTTTTCTGGCCGGGAGTTTATTTTTCTGCCTCCACTTTGGAAATGAAATGCCAGTTAAATCACTAGTAAGAAGGTTTCGAAATTTCTGTACTCGCAAAGTCATGCAAAGCAGTTCTTATCAAATGGTCCAACAAGCTACGAGGAAAGAAATATGTTTTCAGAAGCTTCACATGGAGATGCCATAGCTTTTTCTGCTTCTGTTGGGGCGGGGGTGGCTCAGTCGGTAGCGCGCCAGGCTCGTAATCTGTAGTTCCCAGGTTCGAGTCCCAGCTGGGTCAGCGTTGAGATTTATCTCCGCTAAATTCCCCGCCCTGCCCACGGTCAGTAGGGGACACTGATAGGCTTGAAAAGGCCGCCGTCCGTCGGATGGGACGTTAAGCCGTAGCCCCGTGTGCGGGAGAGCTATACCCTGTGCACGTTAAAGAACACGCTGGATGGCCTTGACGGGAGGCTACCATCTGTCTCCCAATAGCTCTTCCAGTGGGTTCCCTCCCCTAACCTTCTCTGAGCCTTCGGGGTCCTTGTGACCTGGCCATTTAGCCCATGGTGTGCAAAAAAGTACCGCTCAGAGGTAAAACAACCCAACCCAACCTTGAAAAGAGACTGAATATTTTTGTCGTAGGCAGGGCATCTCTGCTACAACTGAGTCCCTGAAATAAAATGGCAGTCCATCCCTGATGCAATGTGAACTATTTTATTCATTAGCATTTTCATAATATGGCTTAGAAGTTGAGTTGCATTTTTGGAGAAAAAAACACCTGGCATTCTAAGGTTAAGTAAATGGTCCTGAGAAAGCTACCTCTGAAAGCTGAAACCGGGAGGGTTTTGTTATGGTTCCGTTTTCAGTTTATTGAAACTGGGACATTTCTCTTCGAAGCGTTACCCCACAGAAAACTAAATTTAACTGATAAAACGAGACAATAAGCCTGATGAACAATTCACACTAGATGGTAGGAGCAATAATTCGCCCACTGTAAGGTATATACATATATTGAAATATAGATTGACAGTAAACCTAATCTCTCAGAAGTGTGACTTTTAATGCTGCTGAGAGCGTGTTAGAGAGTTGTAACTTTATATATCTCGTGGCCAATCGAATCCTTCAAGTGCGATGTTTGCGGTCAAGTTCGTACCTCGTCCGTCAACATTCAACTACGTCGCCAGCATTCACCGCCTAGTTGGTGCTCAGTGCAAACTATATTATTCTTCAAAAGCAGAAATGTTTACATACATGAAAAACGTAAATACAGTGACCGAGGTATTCCAAACACGCGTTAATTAAATTCATGAAAATCGAGAGCCGATTCTATATTGTCACAAAAATCTGGGTGGACGTCGCAAATATTTTTTCGCGGACAATGGGAAAGTTCTCAAAAATTTGCGACGAATCCCGAAAAATCGGAAAGTATGGATACTCTATGTATACTGTAACATTATTTTCGGCACAATTACTTTGAATAATAAGCAAAACTGTTTGCACGTTACACCGTGTTGAGTGCATTCCAGAGCTTTCCTGTTATCTCTTTTAGAACAAACATAAATTACTTCAAATCAAAATGTCATTTCTCAACCATGACAAAATCTTAATAGCTATTTACATTCACTCCGCTGAGCGCTCAAATCTGGTTCTCTGGAAGAAGATAGCGCATCCCTGCTAGAACTTGTGGAACCTGCTTAGCTAAATTTTTGCTAATGGTGAAATTTTTATGATCTCGTTTGGTTAATAAGGGGTCATCTCTAAATTACAAAATGCTGTTTTAACCAACTTTTCAACCCCCCCCCCCTCCCCACGGGGCTCGGGTTGGTTCATTCGGTAGCGCGCTAAACTCGTAATCTGCAGTTGGGTTGGGTTGTTTTACCTCTGAGCGGCACTTTTTTGCACACCATGGGTTAAATGGCCAGGTCACATGAACCCCGAAGGCTCAGAGAAGGTTGGGGGAGGGGACCCAGTGGAACAGCTGTTGGGAGACAGATGGTAGCCTCCCGTCAAGGCCATCCAGCGTGTTCTTTAACGTGCACAGGGTATGGCTCTCCCGCACACGGCACCACGGCTTAACGTCCCATCCGACGGACGGCGGCTATCCAAGCCCATCGGTGTCCCCTACTGACCGTAGGCAGGGCGAGGAATTTTGCGGAGATAAATCTCAACGCTGACCCAGCTGGGACTCGAACCTGGGAACTACAGATTACGAGCCTGGCGCGCTACCGACTGAGCCATCCCCGCCCCCGTAATCTGCAGTACTTATATCCTAGTCCCAACTGTATCAGCGTTAAGATTTATCTCCTCTAAACCCCACCCTACATCAGTCAGAAGGGAGGACACCGATAGCTTGTAAAGGCCGCCATCCATCTGATGAGACGTTAAGCCGTGGCCCGTAGTTCAGGAGAGAACCATACTCTATGTATATTAAAGAACACACTGGATGGTCTTGACAGGAGACTTCCATCTGTCTTCCTAACAGCTCTCTAATGGTTTCCCTCCCCCAACCTTCTCTGAGCCCAAGGGGTCCTTGTGGCCTGTCCATTTTGCCCATTATGTGCAAAAATAAATGACACTCGGAGGTAAAACAATCCTCCTCATCCACCCTGCGTAACGCCACGTAATGCATGGCATCTCTTCTTCTCTACTAGCTAATTTTTTTTTTGTAAAGGATTTCACTTTCTATACGATGATGTAATCAATATATGAGCATAGCAAATGAGACAAGTTAGATCGTTTGACTTTTAAGCGACACTTAATTTGCAAACAATAGAATAAATGACCAAGCCACATGGGCCCCCAAGGCTAGTGTGACCATATAGTAAAGGCAGGAAAATCGAAATTTTTAAAATTTTCTTGTCGAAAAGAAAACTTTGCAGGAGACATTACAAAGATCATCATTATCAAAGAGAAATTATTTTCCTGAAAGCAATCTTCCGAAGTTTCATATTTAATATCAAGCAATTACAAGTAAATCAAGAATCACTGTCAGCAATCAACAATAAAGATGATTTGAATTTGAAAATTTCGATGCATTGCAAGTCTTTACATATATTCTGTTTAATTATTAAGATTCGTTCAGTATATTTTTTTATTTTTATATTCTAGAACTTTTCCTAAAATATTAACTTTTTTATCTTAAAATTTAGAAATAAATATTTTGTTAGTAATTAAAGAAAAAGAAGCGTAAAACAGACCCAAACTAAGAAAACCTACATGATCCGTTTAAAAGAGTCTTTATGTCAACTCTACTTTCCCAAAAGCTCAGAGCAGGTCATGAGAGAGTTGATTTGGGTTGTTTTACCTCTGAGCGGCACTTTTTTGCATACAGTGGGTTAAATGGTCAGGTCACAATGACCCCGAGGGCTCGGAGAAGGTTGGGGAAAGGGGATCCACTGGACAGCTGTTAGGAGACAGATGATAGCCTCCCGTCAAGGCCAACCAGTGTGTTCTTTAATCTATATAGGGTATGGCTCTCCCGCACACGGGACCAAGGTTTAAGTCCCACCGGATAGACGGCGGCCTTTCCAAGCTCGACTGTGGATCCTGTTCAGTGTGGTCAGGGGAGGACCCTTTTCCTAAAGACTAAGAGAAGGGGCTTGGAAAGACCGTCATCTGTCGGATGGGACGTCAGTCGTATCCCTGTGTTCAGAAGAGCCCCTGTGCATGTTAACACACTGGATTGCCTTTATGGGAGGCACCCATCTGTCTCCTAATAGGTGTCGAGTGTGATCCCTTTCACCAACTATTTCTGAGCCCTTGGGATCCCTGTAAGTAGTAGAGTTGCAACCGGGGAATCCCACACTAGTGCTTTCCCCCTATGACGTCACTGGCCACGCCCCCTTCCGCCCCTTATTAATATTCATAATGCATAACTAATAATACATAATTAATAATTAATTAAAAATTAATTAATCCCCCTTCATTAAAAAGCCTTTTATTAAAAAACTTCCCCCTTCTTTAAAAAAAACCCTTTTATTAAAAATCCCCCCTTCCTCCCCCTTCCTCCCCCTTTTAACCCGTGGCGCCATCTAGTGACTATGAGGAGTACTGTTTTTAGAAAAAAAAACCCTATTTTAGCTATAATGTCCCGATTTTTGACTCCCCACATTAACCTCCCCCTTTTAACACCCTGGTGTCATCTAGTGGCTATGATGTGTACTTAGGGAAAAACCCTGTTTTAGTCGTAATTATTTCCAGACTCCCCCCCTTTTTAAAAAGAACCCTTATCAAAAGTTCCACCCCCTCATTAACTCACACCTTCATTAAAATTCCCTCCCCCATTATTAAAAAAAACCCTTATCAAAAGTTCCCTTTATTAAATCCTCAGATCACAAACTCCCTTGGTATCCACGTTCATTTTCCAAGTCCAGCTAAATTTTGAGTGGCAACAATCGGATGATGCAAGTGGTAGCCCCTCACATAAAATAAACTCCCAAAGTTGTATATCATCATCATCATCCTCAAGCAGCCATGGGCTACGGAGGTCCAACCAGACCGTGCAATTTAGATCTACAAGCAAGTCTATACTAAGCTACATCTACTGCATCTGGCCACTGCACACCAATTCTAACAAGGTCCTGTTTGACATTGTCTGCCCACCGCATCCTAGGTCTCCCCTTCTTTCTGAGGCCTTTAGGCACACTATTCATAACCCTATTCGCCAATCTATAATTATTCATACGGGAAACATGGGCAAACCAACGGAGTCTCTCTCTGCACAATATGCTGCTTAAAGGAGGTTGCAAACTCCTTTGCCTAACCTCATCATTAGTTACAAAGTTGAACCACCTAATGCCCAAGATACTGCGTAAGCATCTGGAATCAAAAGCATCTAGTTTCCTGTTATCCTGTTTATAAAGTGTCCAAGTTTCACTACCATAACTAACCCTAGAAAGAACCAAACTATTATACAGTCTAATTTTAGTCTTTAGGTGTATACGCTTATTTCTCCACACTCTCCATATATTCTTAAAAGTTCCGGCAGCAATCCCTATTCGTCTGTTAATCTCATGCCGCACATCACCATTATCTGTTACATAGCTCCCAAGATAATTAAACTGTGACACCTGCTCAAGACTGAAACCATTCAGATTAACTGAATCACAACCTGCCTGACCAATTTTCATCACTTTAGTTTTCTCTCTGTTTATAACCAAACCTTCTCTACTACCAGTCTCATCAATAGCTCGAATGAAAGAGTTCATCTCATCAACATCATTTGCCAAAAGGGCTAAATCATCAGCATAATCTAAATCAGAAATTTTCGTATCTCCAGTCCATTTAAGGCAAAAATCTTTCCCTTGAAGTGAATTTCGCATAACATAGTCAATAACCAAGCTAAAGAGAAAAGGAGACAAAATGCACCCTTGTCGAACACCAGAAGTAATGCTAAACCAATTGCTACAAGACTTACCAACTCTCACACATGATTCAGTGTTATTATAGAGAGCTTTCATTATGTTAACTAACTTGTCTGGTATACCATATGATCTCACAATCAACCACAAATTATGGCGATCAACAGAGTCAAAAGCCTTTTCGAAATCAACAAAGCTAGCAACCAAAGGTTTCTGAAACTCTAAACATTTCTCAAGAATCTGCCTAAGTGAAAATATCTGATCCGCACATCCCCTACCACTTCTGAATCCACATTACTCATCACACAATTGACTGTCAACCAGATTCTTAATTCTATTAAGCACAATCATGGAAAGAACTTTACCTGGAACAGAGAGTAGGCTGATACCCCTATAGTAATCACAAGAACTGCGATCACCTTTTTTGAAAATAGGGATAACAATAGCTCTGGTAAAATCCTTAGGAACCATGCCTTTATCATAAAAGATATTCAGAATTTCAGTCATCCAAGTGGTAACCGAAACATTCCCAGCTCTAAGCATTTCTGTAGTAATTTCATCTACCCCCTGGGGATCTTATGTAGTTTAAGTTTAGAAACAGCCAAAATAACTTCAGAATGTGTTATAGGGCCAACATTAAAGCCACCAATGCATCTATCGTCATTGCAAACAATGGGAGTAGAACTAACTACATTGTTTAGAACATCACTGAAATGCTCAGCCAACCTAGCCATGACAGAATCCTCCCCTTCTATAACCTTACCTTGTTTATCCTTCAATCCTTGTATACCTGTCCGTTTTCTACCACACAAAACATTAACTATCTGGTACAGCTCTCTGCTGTTTTGCTGTCTAATTGCTTCCTCGGCTTTGTCAGCCAAACCATCAAGCCAAAGATTCTTATCAGCAGCTAACTGATCTTTTACACGTTTATGAAGTTCTCTGTAATGCTTTCTATTAGGACTAGTAGGGTATTGATTAAGGACATTCCTGCAGTTCTTTCTTTCCAAAATAAGCTCAAGTGCCTTATCACTCAGATCATTCCGTCTCTTCTGCTCTTTTTTTCCTAAAAGAGTACTGTTAGTGTCCAAAAAAGCCTGTTTAAAATGAGCCCATTCTTCCTCAACTTCAGTAGTAAGGAAACCATGACTGTCGTAATGACTAAGTAACCTATCATGGTAAGCTTTGGCTATAACTGGATCTTTCAGAGCTCCAGTATTAAAAGTAAATTTTTTAACCCTAGCACAACACTTTTTAAGTTTAAGTTGTAAGACACTTTTAACAAGGTAATGGTCAGATCCAAATTCAGCTCCCCTATATGTCATGGTATTCCTAACAGAACTAGCCCATTTGCTGTTAATTAATATATAATAAATCATATTCCTATGCAGTCCATCAGGTGAAACCCACGTTACTTATGTATGTCGCGGTGTTTGTAATAAGTGTTAGTTATTCTGAATCCATTGAGTTTACTTACCTGTAGAAGACGTTGCCCATTGCAGCTACCAATACCAAAAGGGCCTATTGCTCCTCCCCAAAGGTCCGAGTCAGTACCAACTTTTGCATGAGAGTCACCAAGAACAAGGGTAATATCTCCTTTCTTGACAGAATTCAAAATATCCTGAAGTTGTTCATAAAACCTATCCTTCTCATCCTCATCGGCATCCTCAGTGGGGGCATAACAGCAGATAACATTCAAGTCTTTAACGCCTGTCTGAAATTTTTGCTGTAAGAAACGTTTCATTAATGCACTCATATCCTAGAAGAGCATCACTAGCGTGTGTGCTGAGAAGCAGACCCACGCCTTGGTGATGCTTATTGTCGTCCCTCTCTGAAAAGAGAAATTTAAGATTATTTTTAAGAATCTGACCTTTATCTGTCCATCTGGTCTCTTGCAAGCCGAGAATACCTAAATTATAATGGTGGAATTCTTGTGTGAGGACATCAGGAGAAAACGCTCTGTGCAGAGTCCTCACATTCCAACTACCTATGGAGAGAAAATGGTTAGTGGGATGTTTAAAGAAACTATATTTATTGAGAGAGGGAATGCCGACAATATCACACAGCCCCCTAATCGCAGACATGGGGCAAAGACCCGTTCCCCCACTACTAAAGGCTGAAGCCAGCTACACTGGAAGACTTCCTCCAATGTAGAATTTGACGATGCCAATAGAAGTAAAGAGTTCAGGTGCCTGCAATGACTTCTGCTCAGGATTATCCACCAGCTGATAAACATATCCTGTGAATCTATTCACTTGGGGCTGTCAACCCACAAAGAAACAGAAAACACAGCGGAAGATTTTCCCTCCACAGAAGCCCACCAGTGCAGCAAAATCAGGATCCAGTATCAAGCTCAGAGCCATATATATGTCCAGTCCAGTGGGTTTATGTGGTCAGCACCAGGACTCTGTGTGGTTGACCACTCCTCAGCAGGGTAGAAATAAAGAAAAGTAGCCATATTTGTCCAGGTCAGTAGGCCACTAATCTGGCAGCCCTCCCCTTCCGTTCACTTCCACAAGAGAGTATCTCTTTTGCATTTATTGCCAATATTTATTCCTTATTAATTAAACGCTTATCAAAACTGTGTTCCCCCTCATTAAAAAACTCCCCCAGTGGTCGACCTATATTTTTTAAGCCCCCACTGCTTTAAAGACTCTCTGGTTAACACATCACGTGGTAAATCATTTTCTCTATGTGCATTTAATCTAATTGTGGTACCATCCAACGTCTGTACTATTTTTTAGTACATCTCCTGTATTTAAAAAACTGATCACAAACTCCCTTGGTTTCTATCCTTTTACAAGTTCACTAAACGTTTTTTGAATGGTAACACTCAGAATGTCTGATGCAAGTCTCTAAATAATTGGAAAACTTTCGGTAGCAGTCCCTCACAGAAAATCAACTCCCAAAATTGTATATTCCCTGTATTTATTACGAATTTTTATTCCTTAGTAATTACCGTATTAGCCGGCGTATAGGACGCACTTTTTCTCCCTCAAAATACGCCTAAAATATGGGGTGCGTCTTATGCGCCGGTAATCAAAATTATGAGTTGAAATTTCAGTCTAAAACTTTTGGTTTATATCAATATACATATATAAGTATTCTTTTGCATTTTGTTCTTTTGTGAAAGAGTGGTTTCAAATAAATCGTTTCCATATTTTTATTTGTTCTGTAAAAATAATAAGTTGCGTGATGTATTTTATGTTTCACTACTAATAGAGGGAGCATTCCAGTAAAATAGAGTTCAAATGTGTCTAAAAAAGGGGGTGCATCTTATATGCCGGTGCGTCCTATATGCCGGCAAATACGGTAAACACTTATCAAAAACTCCTTCCCTCCTCATTAAAAAATTCTTTATTAAAAGTTCCCTTTATTAAAACTTCACTGATCACGAACTCCCTTGTTATCCACGCTCATTTTTCCAAGTCCACTAAACTTTTGGAATGGCAACACTCAGAATGGCTGATGCAGACCTCTAAATTTTTGGAATTCGACCTTCATCGAGTCGTACATGTCCCTACTAGTGGGCTGCGTATGTGCACAGGTCTCTTCTTATCGGGGTGAGGGGTTAAGAGGGTAAATGCCGCTACACGCTGTCTACAGCACAGTATTTGCATTTGTTCCTGATAAGATCCGAATTCGTCTTTTAATATCTACAAGCTTTATCCACGCCTGAGCAAGTGACGGTTCTTATCGCTACACCGTCAAAGAGTAAATGCTGATGGGGGGCTATCTGTTTACATCTGCTACTGATAAGCGAAAATATTTCGGATGACGCTTTAGCTCACGTGTTTACCTCGAACGTATCTCATGAAGGGGAGGCTTATCGGATGAAGGTCACTCGACCTTGATCATGTCGAAAGATGTATCAAAGGTCGTTTATCAGATAGCGATTGAACCTATATAAGCGCTGTCCATCTCAGCCTTCGTCATTCCTTTGCTGCTAGTCAGAAGTTTCACTGCTAGTCACAAGTTCGAAGTTCTGCTCTTTGTTATTGCAAGATGTCCAACATTACTGAGATGTCCACAGATGACGTCACCAATGTCTTTGACGATCTGGTTGCCAGCGTGATAGGCTGGTGGTCATCACCAAGCGCTTCTCATCACCTGAGGGCCCCTCACCCAAGCGTTTCTGTCTGCCTGCGCTCCAACGCAGTGGAAAAGTACTCTGTACTGCACGTCAGGTGTCCACTGCGGCAAGACACCCATCCGATAGCCGCACCTATATTCCGACGTCGCCACTGGACGTATCACGTGCCAGGCCTTCCAGTGCTCATGACATCACATCTGCATTCTCTGTTCCCGCTATGAGTTCTCCAACTGTCACACCTCACTACATCATCAATAACGTGAGGAGTTTTAATTCAAAGAAGTTTAAGACACAGATCGTATCCACAAGCGTGCGGCTCAGAGGGATGGAGAATATTGAAGCTCACAATTTCCTTCCAGTGCTATACACCATGCACGCGGAAATGCGTGAAGATGTGGTCCCCGCCGATTAATTACAGCCACGTTCGACTGTGTTTTCGATCATCTGACCTGAAGAATCCGGTAAACTTAACCCTGATCAGCCGAAATGAACTGACGGCAGAACGGTTCATGACGGCGTTGGAGTCTGTGATCCAATCTAACGAATCACTTGATAGCCACAGCGACGTAGAATTCGACTTTATGTGTGTCAATCTAGAACGTCAGGGTAGTGGTCGTACAGCTCCTGAGATGCGTTCACTTACGGACGTCCAGTCATTCATAAAAAACAAGAAAGCTCTCACAAAAATCGTGAACTCTGATTCCATCTGTCTGGCAAGAGTTCTCGTCGTTGCATGAGAGCTCTGTTTAAAAAACAAAGGCCTGCCCAATCAAACAAAAACTTAACCCTGATCCGCCGAAATGAACTGACGGCAGAACGGTTCATGACGGCGTTGGAGTGTGTGATCCAATCTAACGAATCACTTGATAGCCACAGCGACGTAGAATTCGACTTTGTGTGTGCCAATCTAGAGCGTCAGGGTAGTGGTCATACAGCTCATGAGATGCGTTCACTTACGGACGTCCAGTCATTCATAAAAAACAAGAAAGCTCTCACAAAAATCGTGAACTCTGATTCCATCTGTCTGGCAAGAGTTCTCGTCGTTGCATGAGAGCTCTGTTTAAAAAACAAAGGCCTGCCCAATCAAACAAAAATCAACAAAAATCAGAGATCATCGTTACCCTGTACAGCAGACGGAAGCACTTAAACTCCATCTTGATGCAGGGATCCCCGTCGGTTCCTGTGGTCTACCTGAAGTTCGCCTATTTCAGACACATCTTGCCGGCTAGTTCCGGATTATTGTTTATTCTGCTGACGACGCCTTTCCACCTATTTTCATTGGTCCTGAAGGTGAGAGTAACCTTTACTTATTATTTAACCAGGGACATTACGATGTCATAACTAAACCGGCCGGGTTTTTTTGGGGTTAAACAATTCTGCCAAAGTGTTTAAAAATTTATAATCACGATATGTAAGGGCACCTGCAACAGGTGCCTGTCAACCGATGTGCTTCATACTGGGGAGCCGCTGCTCTGCACATTGTGTCACGTGTATTTGCGAGGCGCTGAATGCTTTCAGGCGCACCTTGTGAAAGTGTATCAGACGCGGGATTGCTGTGTTAAATGCATCAGCATTCACGATCCCCAGAAAAAGCATGTTTGCAAGGTTGATAGTCTAAAATTCGTCGAGCCCTGCAAAATTGACCCTGTCAGTCAATCCTACCTTTATTTTGATGTAGAGACAGTGCAGTGTGTCGACGGATCTCAGAAACCCATACTGTGTGTGAAACCCATATTGTGTGTGATTTTGAACCCCATACTGTGTGTGATCGTCGCGTGTACGACGGATCTTTGAAACCCATACTGTGTGTTTGAAACCCATACTTTGAAACCCATACTGTGTGTGATCACGTACCAGGTGGATGAAGAGTGGGTTTATGCCTCATTTCCGGAAACGGACGCCTTCATGGACTGGCTTCTGGCCGAAGAACGTCCCGGGGTTCAACAATTCAAGGACGTCATAGTCCTCGGCCACAATTTAAAAGGCTTTGATAGCATGTTTATCATTAGTTACCTGTACAGAAAATTTTTAAAACCGGATCTTGTGTTCGATGGATCTAAGATTTTGGGTGTCTTTTCACCTGGCCTTAAAATAAGATTTATCGACACATTATCCTTTATTCAGGCTCCTCTTTGCTCCTTTACAAAGACCTTCAACTTGGAGACGGAGAAAGGTTTTTTCCCCTTTAAATTCGTGAAGGAGGAGAATTTACAGTATGTAAGATCCATTCTGGATTGGCTTTTTTTCCCCGCCTGTAGACATGGAGCCTGCGACTCCGTCAGCATTCGATCAGTGGTATGCTACAGCAAGCCTTGAACCTTGGGACTTTCAACAACAGCTTCTGTATTACTGCAAGGCAGATACAGAGCTGTTGTGGCGAGGCGCCCAAGCTTTCCATCAGGAAATTTTAAATCTAACAGGCGTAGACCCATTTGCATGTGACCTCACCATTTCCGGTGCTTGCCTTCAGATTTTCCGTGGAAAGTTTTTGCCAAAGATTACCCCTGGTGTGTGCCCCACCAGGGGTATTCTGCAAGTAATGACCGGCAGTCCTTGAAAGCTCTCACGTGGTTGGAGTATGAGGCTTCCAAGGACAACATTGAAATTCAGACTGCGCGATCACCCGGAGGTGAATGTAAAACTGGCCGGTACAAACTGGATGGCGTGTGCCACAATACCCATTGTTTTTACGAATTTTTAAGGTGTTACTTTTAGCATTGCTTGAAATGTTTCAAGCCTGAAAAAATAGATCAGCATAGTAGAAAGCCATTTGGTTTGTTAAACACACGAACCATGGATCGCCTTGAGGCCTTGAAACTGCTGATGAACGGGTACACGTACAAAATCATGTGGGAGCATGAATTCGATGAGTTAATGCGCAGAAATCAGGCCCTCGCATTAATTTATTAAACCATCGAGCCTATTAGGCGCGTAGGGGCCCGTGACTACCTCTACGGAGGGCGCATGGAGGTATTTTCAATCTTTGCATTGGCTGACCAAGGATGTAGCCTTAATTATGTAGATTACAACAGCTTGTACCCTTATGTTTGCAAGAAGGCTCCTTTCGGTAAAGGTCACCCGGTTCGAATCACCTTCAATTTCGCCATGGGTCTCGACCACTATTTTGGCATTGCACATGCCACATTGCTAGCACCAGACGACCTGTTCATCCCTGTACTGCCTTACAGTTGTAATGGGAAGCTGCTTTTCCCCCTTTGCAGGACCTGTGCAGATGGTCAACTGGCACCCCCTTGCCAGCACAGTGTGAACCAGCACGCGTTGACCGGTTCGTGGCCAACGTTTGAAATTTACACGGCTATGCGCACTGGATACAAGCTAATTGCCTTTCATGACGTGTGGCATTTTAAGACCATTCTGCAGTACGATACTGCAACAAAAAAGGGAGGTGTCTATGCGGGGTACATAGATACTTTTCTTCGGTTGAAGCAGCGTCACTCCAGGTTTCCCCCTGACATGCAGACCGACGAGCAAAAGGAAGCTTTTTGTGAGGCCTTCTTCCAGGCGGAGGGGGTTCGAATCCTCCCCACAGAAGTTGAAAAAAATAGCCTTAAGCGCATGCTTTCCAAGGTCTCACTTAATTCGTCATGGGGAAAACATGTGCAGAACATGAGTCGAACACAGACGACCATCGTGAGCTGTCCTGTCAAGTATATAGAGCTCTTGACGGATGCCTCACTGGTTGTGACTGACATCGATGTTATCAGTGATCAGGCCGTGTTAGTCACACACAAGCCTGCAGTGCCTGCCACTCCTCCAAACACCCATGGAAGCTCGATTCTCGCCGCAATGGTGACGAGTCACGCCCGACTTAAATTGTACGAGCTTCTGTCAAAATTAGGAGCTCGTGCGCTGTATTCAGACATGTATTCCATGATTTATTCGACGTCTCCCCATGACAGCTATACCCCTGTACAAAACCCATTTCTCGGAGGTCTTGTCGACGAAATCACATCAAAGCACAGTCCCGATGTACATATCACCGATTATGTCAGCGCCGGAGCTAAAAGTTACGCCCTCCGTCTGGGTAACGGCGGTGAAATTCTAAGGGCTAAAGGGAAATCACTCACGAAGAAAAACAGAAGTAAATACAATTTTTAATTGCTAAATTCTATGGTTTTAGACCAGTCCCCCTCCAATGAGACCTTCGATGTCCCTTTCAACCTGGTTCGCAATAAAATGGATTTGTCACTTGCGAGTAAGCCCATGGTAAAAAGGTTTAAGGCCAACCTTTATAAGCGTTATCTCAGCTCAGGTTCGACTGTTACTGTACCCTATGGTATAATGACCTGGGATTGGATAACCTTATTCAGCTCATGGATGAGTAAATACAAGTTTTATTTCAATGTTCATAGTAATTCTTAATTTATTATTATTATTTCAATGTACATAGTGGATCACACATATTTCAATGTCCATAGTGGACCTTAATTTATTATTTCAATGTCCTTAGTGGATCTTATAATTTTTATACTGCTAAATATTTTCTACACATATTTCAATGTCCTTAGTGGACCTTAATTTATTATTATTTCAATGTCCTTAGTGGACCTTAATTTATTATTTCAGTATCCGTAGTGGATCTTGTTTTTTATACTGCTAAATATTTCTGTAATGTCCCTTATAACACACGGCGTTGTCAGCAGCTTTTGAAACCTGTATTTTTTATACTGCTCTTATATGTTTATTTTTATACTGCTAAATAGTTTTGAATTTTATTAACAACATCATTGTCTTTGAAACCTGTTAAATATTTCCGTAGTGGTTTTATTTCTGCAATGGATCTTATTTGAAATTGTCATATGAATCATCACCACTGTCTGTTTTATAATTGTAACTGTTGATATGTTTAATAAAAAAGGTTTCAAAAAATCAGTCTCTTTATTTCCTAACACTGGAAAACACTATGTGGGGGGGGGGGATAAAAGTAAGAGGTAACTTTGTTTTTACAGGAGTCCTAAAGATGGAGTATTGTCAGCACAGCGAGCTACAGCATCACAGAGCAAGTTAGGGAGTGTCTACCCATCAATCGCAGTGCAACGGCGATATTCTGCCATCCACGCTACAGAAACTCAATGAGGCGACGCTCCCTAACTTGCTCTGCAGCAGCGTGTTGATTGGCTCTCCACTGCGCGCTCTCTGCATGCACTAGTGCCATCTAGAGGCGCTGTAAAAACTAATTCACAGAAATTTCTTTTGTTGGATATTACAGATTTTTAATACATTGTTTTTATCACACATTTTTAATACATGATTTTTTAATACAGAATTTTAATACATGGTTTTTTTATGACAAATTTTTAAAACAAGTCTTCAAGTACACAAGTCTTGGAAATACATTGTTTTTTTTACAGAAGTCTTCAAACAGATATCTTGAATATGAAGTCCATTCAAATAATTTCCTTTTATGTCGGATGGGAACAAAGTCGCTAATTGGAGGGTGAGCAAATGTCTCTGATAATGGTTGTCTGGGAATGTTGACCTTTACTTCGGGAGGAATGCTGACTTTTACTTTGTGGGGGGCTTCGAATTGTTGGTTAAATAACAGGTAATTTTTCAACAGCCAGGTACTTTTCAGTTTTATGATCAACGTCAGATTCAAGTATTTTCTTCATCTCTGTGTCTAAATCACGCACTTTTTTTCGTATGTTTCGCCTTTGAACAGCCTTCACTGAAATCATTTTCGAAATAACGAACCAGACAGTGGTAAGGCCGCAGTAAGGAGAGGAAGTAGAAATCCCGATCCCTTTTGCAGGAGACGTTTCTTGTGACGGAGAGATGCACGTTTGGAAGCTAAACTTCTTATGACAGTCTTGTGACTTCGTAAATTCTTTAATACTCGATGGGAGACAGGCACATTCCCTTTTAAGAAATTGGTACACACCACATAGAGCATACATCTGAGGGTCACAGGTGTGCTTCAACAGAGCTGCACGTTGCTTTCCCCCAAGTTTTGGTAAACACCGAAGGAGCGGCCTTGAGATCTAACTTTCATTTGGGACATAAAGTATCTCGGGTTCTTCAGAAGGGAGGATCTTGGCACGGAATCTTTCACTGTCCAACGTTCTGGGATGGAGGTCCATGCACAAATAGCCACAGGGAGGTTGTGTAGCTAGTCTATAAGCATCGGTCAGGAGTTTGGAATGATGTGGAAATACTTTTCTTGCCAGATGCGTTATTTGTGAAGCGTCCCGACAGTTGCGAAATAAAAACGTATAGTGAGCATTGAGTGATATTTGAGCAGATTTTTCAAGATCAGGACAATCGTGATATTTTTATGATCACCACCACGAATTAACAATTGAGATATGCGTTCGCTGGCCACAGACTGCTCCATCAAGTCGTCCAGCACCAGAAGCGCAGGTCTGAGGAGATCAAATTCCAGATCTACAGATAGTCCTTCATAAAATTCCACAGTTTTCGTAAAGGGTTGAAATGCAGGTTGCCACTCCCCATAGCAGTAAACGACACGTTGGGGCTGGGGTTCGAACACTTGAGTGGCTTCTTTGATGAGTTTCAGAGTGAAAGTCGTCTTTCCACATTGAGAAGGAGCGGCAATTAAAATATTTGAAGGAGTTCAGAGAGCCATCGTACCACCATAGAGTCGTTAAAGTCTACTCGACACGTGTAATCGCGATGCAGTACTGTGGGAAGAGTCGAACCACTCGCTCTTTTAAACAGGAAATACAAACAGTGAGCACCACAAGTGTCTCCCATGGGGTCCTGCAGAGGTATTGAGGGATGTAACATGTGACGTATGCCTAGCTGACTGTAGTATTCTTGCACGGAGACATCGGGACTTGTTCCCAGGGGGTCAAAGTAATCCACGTGCATTCCTTTCTTCTAAACAGCTATCCAGTGGGTTCCGGGCAGGGAGGATGGATCAGTATTGTAGATAAACAAGGCCTCTGACAGGTTGATTCTGCGAGGTAGTCTGTCACGTGGGAACACACCTAGACTTGTAGGTAACATCGATAGGATGGATTCTAACTGATGGGTATTCATAAGTTGTTGTGAAACAGGATTTTACGATCCAATGGGATTTCCAGCAGATTCTGGTATTCTGCATACAGGATCACAGTGACTGATGTGGGTAGTGGTTTGGCAAACTTTAATTCGACTCTCACACTACCGCTCTTTATTAAAGAAAACAGTTGATTACATTCACGTTGCTCAGGGGTCAATTGGAACCCAAACAGTGTAAAACCCTCATCATAGGCTTTTCGCGATAAGTTAATACCACTATCGGATTTCCATGCGTCCACAGCTTCCAATAATCCTTGGTAACATTTGAGATAACGTCCATTCGTAAAGTCGGGGGTGTAGGACTGCTGATTACTGTCAATGTGAAGGCTGATGTAGTTTAAGTCGAAATGTTGGAAGTTGAAGGGATTTTTTTCGTACGATCCATTCAGACTGGTAGTTTCCACCATGCCCAGTACCAGACGTATCGGAAGTTGGCCGAAAAATAAATTGTCACGGTTCACACTCGTCAGGCCTGCAGCGATGGAGAACATACGTAAATCCGTTCTTCGCAGGGGGTACTTGGCACTCTCTGAACCCAGTAGGCGCACGTGTGCAAGGATGACACCGGAAGTGGGTTTGACTTTGCGCACGAAAAATTCAGCTTCGTGAATCTGCACTTTGTAAGAGGGGTCCGCTTCACCTATCATAAGACAGAATTCGGGCTTGGACTTTAACAGACGCAGTCTCAGATCGATCTGATTGAGTAGGTAACGTTCTTGGTTGAACAGGTCGGCATGGATCCACGAGATGAGTTCGATACTTGTTGATTTGACATATCCCTTGCTCTGATGTCATCCCTCGTTCTCCCGACTGGTCAGTTCCATTTTACCAGGGGTGTCAAGGTACCAGAGTGATGTACCGAGCTGACTTCGCGTGGAATCGGTACCGTAATTCAATAGAGTCTCCAGGTAGGCCCTGTAGGGGTACAGGGTGTGAGAAGCACTCACTAGGTGATCGTTGAGGAAGACGTCTACTTGATTGAAGAGGGCGTGGAAGAAATGATTGCAGGGTGCATTCACTTCCGACGGGGGTGTACCATCGGATTTCACAATTTTCAAGATGAGGCGCAGGTGACAGCGGGATAGATCAATGTAATCGTCTGTCCCCTTCACGATGAATTCAAGTGGAGCATTACCCTCCAGCGAAGCCACAGGTAAATAATTGACATAGCAGCCTCTTTCCAGTTGAGAGACAGTGGGGGGAACCAGAAACAGGTCCAGTTCGGAATTGGTGCAGTCGCCAGAATCAGCGTGAATTTTCCGAATGCTCATGATGAAAACACGTCCTTCACAGTACAGAGTCACTTCACTTTATGAACACTAGGATGATGACGGCGGCGTTTTATCCCTTTTCCGTCCTGCAACTTGGAACTGGCACGTTGCAATAGGTCTACACCGGCTTCATGCAACCCTGCTTTGGCTGCCGTTTTGAAGTATTGCCCCTGGGCCATCTCTGAAACGTACCGTAGCCCACCCTTACGTAGGGTGGACAGCACCAGTCGTAAGAGAGGGCTGATGAAACGTCCAATAGTGGCAAAGATGCTGCCGAGCCCATCACCTCTCTGATAACGAGGGCCCCTGAACACACCCTGCCCTGTTTGGCTCTTGTAGTAGCTCACATTAGGTGTAGGCTGAAGGGGGAACGAATTTAACTAAAACGAACTTGACTAAAACTTTACCGAATTTAAAATGCAGAGGTTTTCCTGTATCAGTACGAAGGAAGATTCTCACACTCTCGAAACTGTTTCTTGCCAGGGAGTAGTAATCAGGATGTTGATACACTGCAACGATGGCTTCGTTATTACTGGTTCTGACGGCAGGATTCACAACACGTACCAGTTCACCATGAGTATCACCTAACAACTGAGGTGCAATCAGGTCTGAAGACAAATAAATACCGTACATTCCTCTATTCATATCGATGGGGTAGTCACCCATGGCTTTATTCAGTGGAACATCTAATTTAGTGATTCCTAGCATGTCTCCTAATCCGGGGTTCAAAAGAGGAAATTTAATGAAATGTAGTTTGTCTGTATCCATCAACACTGTGTGATCAGCCTGTTGCTTGAAATGGTAAGCTTTCTCAACTTGTAGGGCATGACCTGGTTCATTGCATGGAATAATGATTCAGCAGTTTCGTATCGTCCGTGGGGTACCTTTCGTTCATGGAAACTACCCGGTGGGATCACGCAGAAATAACAGTCGTCATCTATATCGAATGTTGGAGTATTGCACAGTTTGGTAGCAAATCGCTGGTGGAAGGGTTTGTCAACTTCTCCCTCGCCAACACACAGAAGCCTGCTGAAATTCGTTTTAGGGAACATTAAACCGTATCCCTCACTCGGTTTGAATACCCAGTAACCACTGTTTTAGGACACCATTATTTCTTTGGGGAGCTGTGTGGAGAGGTGAGACAACAGTTCCATTCGAGTTATTTTGCCTGGTTTAAGTTTGATTTTCCAGTATTCTTCAGAGGGAGCAGGAGCATAATATTCATATGTGTCATTAGAACCATCCACATTGTACCAGCTCACAGGTAAGTGAACTTCTGCTAGTCCCACTTTCCATTTTCCATTTAGTCTTAGGGGTGTGCTAGACGAACCATGAAATCACTCTGCGAATTGTTTGGGTAAATATTCTGACTAGCCGTGGAGGGTAGGGTCAGGTAGAAACTATCCATTTTTTAGGAATCCATGAAGGTTTGGGATAACCGCCTTGTGACCTTTTCTCTCGATTATTTTCTCAACAGTGTAAAGTTCGGGTTCGGTCACTTTTTGAAGTTCCGATTTATAGAAGTGTCCTTCAACACTTCTCCCTCGGAATCCCTTATGACGTATACAGGGGGTGACGTTGTAACACCTTGTCGACTATAAAAATTTCTTCGGTCCACAAATGCGTACCTGCCTTCTTGAAGGGTACTTTTAGACTGGCTAGATGAACCGTGTCCCCCACTTTAAATGCCGGTTTTTCTTTTACTTTGGTTGGATTGCTGTAGAGTCGAACCAACACAATGTCTTCATTGTGTAAGGTCACCGTCCTTGGGAGCCATATCGTGTTCACTATGAACTGTGGCATTGTAACCTCGTACAACATGTTGCAGCACGTCCAAGTACCTGTAGGTGTTATTGCGTGTATAATTTCTCCCCAATCTCTCGCGTAGAGTGCGATTCCATCTCTCCACCAAAGCTGCTTTTTTGTCAGAGTAGATGACGAAGAACCGAATACCTTTCTTTTTCAGGAATTTCTGGAACACTCTGTTGGTAAATTCGGTACCTTGATCCGTATTTAAATTCATGAGAGATCTCCCCTTGGAAAGGATTTTTGTGAAAGCCGACACCATTTCTTTCTCTGTTTTTGCCTTCATAGGCACCACCCACCCATACCTCGAGAACACATCGATGACCGTTAATATGTAGCGATAACCGTCATTGAAGCGAGTTAGATTTTTCACAACTACGAGATCGGCTTGCCATTGTTCGTCTAACCCTGTGACGTAAACTTTGTTATGGGGGAACTTTCTGCGAACAGGTCTATGTAGCATGTAGGCAGGTTGCTGTTCTAACCTTTCTCGGACGAGTTTGAGCAGCAGTACTGTACTCTGAGCTAACTTTTTTACACTACCGAATCCTCTTTCAGGGTCGAAATAATGGGACTCCAAAGTTTTGTTTTCTGTTGCACCCAGACGTCGTATCCCACCAGGTTTTGCCATTGATGTAACGAAAGTGTAACACCTGTCACTGTAGGAATGTCTCCTATAAACTGTCTGATGTCCACTGTTAAGTTGTACACGCGAATTTTGTATTCACTGTCTAAGGCATTTGACTCCCCACACTGAATATTTTTACTAGGGGCCACAAGTTCTAATACAAGCACCACTATCGTTAACACTGTTATGATCACACTTCCAACACCAGCTAATACCTTCTTTCTCCTATCCATACCAAGGCAAAAATGACATAGGATGAAAAGACAGACACATTATATGGGTTACAATTATTTATTTGATTTATACATTTCATTTTTGCATCGTCGACAATAGCATTATATTTCAGAGTACACACAAATCCAGAATCTACATAATTCAACAGACCTGATTTCCAGGCCGTATCCACAAACACTTGTGCCAAGGCGTTAATGTCCAAGTCACCAGACCACCCTACGATGGTCACTATTTTTTCTTCGGGTTGATGTCCATCTAACGGAATCAGGCGTGTTAGTTCTTGTTGGAAAATGTCCACTGACAGCTGATAAACACACTCTGGTCTCTCGAAAACAGGACCCAACAGGAAGGGTAGAACTTATTCTGAATGTTCTATAATAGCAGTACAGAGATGGTGATCTTTGAGAGTTCAACACATGTTATGCACAACACGCATCACGTCGTCTACATGGATAGCCAGGGTGAACCACTGCAAAGCGTTCAGCGTTATACTGCAACTCACAACGCGAAACTGTAGAGTTCTTTGGTCAGCTGATTCTTTGATGAAGTCGACACAGCATTCACCACCTACATTGCGATACATGTAGGCACGTAAACCAGGCATCATGTGCCATGTCTGTTGATCGGGACCGATTTTCACTTGTACCTCTATGTGGGGCACCGTGGCACACAAAGCCTCCCATTCAGGTATGGAGAGGGTAACCCCCATAGGTGTAGGGTAGATGAGTTCACCATTTTCATATTTCTTAGTAGCGACATACGTGCACAGAAAACTTATTTTTGAACCACGAAGGCACGACATAAACATCTTCACTAAGACACCATGCATCTGGATTGCTAGCCTGCATCATGAACAATAACGCACTCGACGGTTGCCACCTATTTAACGTGGAAAAGCAGCGCCACCTAGGACAAGCAAATAAGACGGGTAGTTTTATCAGGAAATATAAGCCAATAGGAGACGATTGGACTTTGTAATTATGTATGAGGATTGCGTCACCCTTTCTGCGAGGGGGTTGCCACCGAAAGTTTTGCAATTATTTTGAGGATTGCATAATCCGATCGTTGCCACCCAAAGTTTAGTTGGACTTGGGAAAATGAACGTGGATACCAAGGGAGTTTGTGATTAGTGAAGTTTTAATAAAGGGAACTTTTGATAAGGGTGAGTCAAAAATTGGGAGTAATTGCGGTTAAAATAAAGGGTTTTTCTATAAATAATTCTCAACCTATACAGTAGATGGGGCCACGGGCTTTTCATAAAGAGGAGGGAACTTTTGATACGGGGGTTTTTTAATGAGGGGGGAGTCAAAAATCGGGAAATTGTAGCTAAAATTGTTTTTTTTTCTAAAATAGTACTCCTCATAGTCACCAGATGGCGACACGGGTTAAAAGGGGGAGGAGAGAAAGGGGGGAATTTTTAATAAAATTTTTTAATAAAGGGGGATGAATAAATTTTTAATTAATTATTAATTATGAATATTAATAAGGGGGCAGAAAGTGGGCACGAGCAGTGACGTCATAGGGGGAAAGCACTAGTGGGGGATTCCACGGTTGCGACTATACCACTCCTGTCGCCTGATCATTTAGTATATTTGGACGAGTGGTTAGCACGCTTGGCTACTGATCTAAGGGACATGGGTTCGAGCCCCAGATTAGGCATGGATGTGTGTGTCGTTTTTCTGCTGAAGTCCTGCCATCCTCTCAGATCTCCTACTATGGCATATAAACTGACAGGCTCCTGTCAGACATCTGTGGCAAGCAGCTGCTTGGGGGGGGGTATTTATTTTTATTTTTTTTTTATTTAACACATTGATGCAAAATAATTCTAAGTGGGCTTCTCAGAGGTAAAACAACACAACTAACTTTTTTTCCAGCTATCCTTCCTTGTTTATTTTTTGTTCATTATTTTTGGCCGAGCAAAAATTCCGTTAGGTTAAAATATTTTTGCCGATTGGTCCACAGCCGAACACACGTGATTTTCCCATTAATCTTTACAAATGAAGTTGTATTTCCCCATTCCCCTGTAAGAAGGGGGACAAATCCTTATTGTAATCCTTAACCATCACACTCTATCACCAAAATTTCAAATTTCTTGCATAAATAGATCGTTTTCAAAATTCATGAACATTTTTTTGATATTTTTTTCACCTTTTCACACCATTAAAAACGAAAATTTAAATGTTTACAGACCGATAGACGACAAATTGAAAACATCATTTCGTAACAAAAACGTCCGAAAAAAATTATCGCTGATGTGGCGGGAATCGAACCCGCAACTCTCTAGATACATGCCAGAGCGCTCTGGCATGTATCTTCTATTTATTTTAATGCCCGATGTTTTTAACCCTTTCAGGACCATAAGGTTTCTAAGAGTAAATATTAGTATGTAATTGTTTATTTTAGTTTGTTTAGACGTAAAATAAATAAAAATCATAAGAAAAATACATAACAATGTGTAGTTTTTTTGGAATTTTATGGGGAATATTTTTCCCAATGGACTATAAAGGTAACACAAATTATAGTTAGGTTTATTATACAATGTCTTTTATTTATTGGTTTATTAGAACAAAATGTTAACTAAAATAATACAAAATTATGAAATAAAATTACTATACAAAATGATGTGCTAATTATGATATTCTGCGAAGCAATTTCTTTTGGTAGTGAGGCAAAGATGGACATTGCACATAGTACATATATTATGCGTCCTGACAGTTCTGTTTTTGTTTTCTAAACGTTCCCGTTTACGTAATTGCGTTCGGCATACGTTTTATTTTGACATTCTGTTTAAAAAATGCAGATAAGGTTATAATTAAATACGACAATCACCAATTTTAAAATGGAAAAAATGTTTCCCTTGGTCGTGAAAGGGTTAATAATTGTTTAAGTCTATTTCTACAGGTAATCTGTGTATTTACTACATTAGCTAATTCTTTTCTTTAAAAAAGAACTAGCAAACAAATTTGAAAACGTTTACTCTCCAGTAATTTCCCTACTCGTTTCTCTTCTAACAGCTGAAATAAGTTCAGTTAATAAGACTCGGCGATTCAAAATATGCGTTGGAGAAAATTCGAAATATTTGTTTAGTGTACTTTTAGTCTATATAAATCCTATTCCCCTTTCGCCAAATGGAGCGGCAGTTGACTGAGTCGGTAGCGCCGTAAGTTCGTAATCTGATGTTCCCAGGTTCGAGTTCCAATTGTAGCAGAGTTAAGGCTTATGCCAGTTAACCCTCACTGTATTTACAATTGGAAAGAGGACTCAGATGGGCTTGGGAAGGTGGCCGTTCGTCGGACTGGACGTTAAGCGGTGACCTCGTGTGTGAGAGAGAGAGACCCATAACCAGTGAACGTTAAAGAAGATGCTGAAAGGCCTTGACGGCGGACTTCCATCTGTTTCTTAACAGCTGTCCATTGGTTCTTGATCTTCCCCGCAAAATTCTCCACCCTGCCCACGGTCAGTAGGGGACACCGATGGGCTTGGAAAGACCGCCGTCCGTCGGATGGGACGTTAAGCCGTGGCCCCGTGTGCGGGAGAGCCATACCCTGTGCACATTAAAGAACACGCTAGATGGCCTTGACGGAAGGCTACCATCTGTCTCCCAACAGCTGTTCCAATGGGTCCCCTCCCCCAACCTTCTCTGAGCCTTCGGGGTCCATGTGACCTGGCCATTTAGCCCATAGTGTGTAAAAAAGTGCCCAACCAGGTAAAACTACCCAACCCAAATCTTGATCTTCCCATAGATCTGGAATCCTTGTGACTTGGACATTTAGATAACTATGTGCACAAAAATGGTGCTCGGAGGTAAAACTACTTATTGTAATTTTTCCTCAGGGCACTGAAAGCCTCTATACTTAAACGCATTATTTCCAACATAATCGTGAACAGAAGTAATTCAGGCAACGAGACTGCTGCTCATTCAGCATATCTGCTGTCTTCATTGATCATTGGTTGGGGCGGGGGTGGCTCAGTCGGTAGCGCGCCAGGCTCGTAATCTGTAGTTCCCAGGTTCGAGTTCCAGTTGGGTCAGCGTTGAGATTTATCTCCGCAAAATTTCCCCGCCCTGCCCACGGTCAGTAGGGGACACCGATGGGCTTGAAAAGGCCGCCGTCCGTATCAAGCCCATCAGTAGGGGACACCGATGGGCTTGAAAAGGCCGCCGTCCGTCGGATGGGACGTTAAGCCGTGGCCCCGTGTGCGGGAGAGTCATACCCTGTGCACGTTAAAGAACACGCTGGATGGCCTTGACGGGAGGCTACGATCTGTCTCCCAACAGCTGTTCCAGTGGGTCCCCTCCTCCAACCTTCTCTGAGCCTTCGGGGTCCTTGTGGCCTGGCCATTTAGCCCATGTTGTGCAAAAAAGTGCCGCTCAGAGGTAAAACAATCCAATCCATAGATCATGGGTTTATTGAAATGTCAATCACATTCAATCAATGATCTTACAACCAAAAATGATCGGTTGATTCACAAGTGGTGATTTCTCTATCAACCAGTGATATATGAGAACCGTAATATATCACAGATAGGTAAGTAGTTTGTTGCCAACCCACCGATCCCCCTTTGCACAGTGCTTTCCCCCTATGACGTCATCGACCACGCCATATGACGTCATCGACCACGCCCTCCTATGACGTAACAGGCCACGCCCCTATGACGTAACATTACGTAACATGACGTAATCATTACATAATCATTACGTAACAGGCCACGCCCCTTTATTAATAATTAATAATTCCTCCCCCTTTATTAAACCCCCTTTCACCCCCTTTTCCCCCTCAGTGGCGCCATCTGTTGACAGTGAGAAGTACTATTTTCCCAAAAACCCTTTATTTTCACTCTAATTTCTCGTTTTCGGACCCCCCGGTCGACCTACCTATATTTTAAGCCCTCCCCCTTATTAAAAACCCTCCTGGCGCCATCTGTTGACAGGGAGAAGTACTATTTTCCCAAAAACCCTTTATTTTCACTCTAATTTCTCGTTTTCGGACCCCATGGTCGACCTACCTATATTTTAAGCCCTCCCCCTTATGAAAAACCCTCTGGTTGACCATTTTAAGGCCCCCACTCCTTCACTCGGCTGATGCAAGTCTCAGAATAATTGCATGGAATGATTGACTGTGTACTTTGCTACGTGTCACGCGTTTACCCGATGGGGTGATGTGTAAAGGTCACGGTTCTGGCTGTATATAACCGCTGAAAAAAGGTTTGGCCTTTTATTCTGAGCTACACGTTATGGACGACGACGACGACTTGGATTTTGGTCATAATTGGACGAGTGATGTAGACTCCGGCTACGAGAGCGATCCACAACACTTTCGAACGCGTATTCGTCGATTGCTACGTCGACCTGTGATTGTGCCACCTCCTCCGCCGCCACCACCACCTCCGGCCGTCACTATTAAGATGTTGCCGCGACCTGGGATTGGTGGTCCGATGCTACGGGCTGTTGTCGTGGAGGACACTACGCCGCCACCACCTCGAAGGCTGCGACGACCTCTGGTGATGAAGCCGCCCGAAACCTGGCCCCCGGGACTACCGCAGAGTGTTGTGCAGGCTCTGAGGCGTAAACGACAGAGACGTCTGTAGACCCTGCCAGTGTGAAGACGTCAAGTGTTTTCATCTCCAGATACTTGAACTAGTACAACTATGCAAAACATCTGTATGGTTCTAGACCTCGACGGTTTCCGTGTAAATGGTCGTTTCCTAGTGCTTGAACTTGGATATGCAACTCTGAATGGGAAATGTGGTGTCTATCGTTTCAATCTTCGACAGCACCAACCTTTGTCAGTAAAAGACAGAAGGACAGCCAACTACGTGTCTAAATATATGATAGGTCTACCCTTTCATCCTCTGCCTCGAGAAAAGGTGTGGTCGTTAGATCACGTTCCTAACATCGAGAAATATGTTTACAAACTTGCACGTACTGAAGAAGCTACTGTGGTGGGTTACAAAGGAGGTACTGTGGAAAGAATTCTCTTGGAACAATTAAATCTTCCCAGTGTTAATCTCGAACTTTACGGCTGCCCCAAATATTGTGATCTCCCCAAAGTTTCTGAGTTCGAATGCGGATATCACACCGGAGAGGACGTCCACTGCTCTTTAGCAGAAACAGCTGCTTTCTTCGGATGGATCGATCGTCGAGAGCATGTCTCAACAAACACCTACTTATCAGCTCGTTCCTGATTGGTCGTCTCAGGTGGTGTGGTTCTCTAGTTAAATAGGGAGCGAGTGCTCTGTGCCGCATTGTTCACGATGCAGCCTAGCAATCCAGATGCGTGGTGTCTCGGTGAAGATGTGTACGTCGTGCCCTCACTGTTCAAAAATAAGTTTTCTGTGCACGTACGCCGCTACAAGAAATATGAAAATGGTGAACTCATCTACCCTACACCAACAGGGGTTACCCTCTCCATACCTGAATGGGAGGCTTTGTGTGCCGCGGTACCCCACATAGAGGACCAAGTGAAAATCGGTCCCGATCAACAGACATGGTACGTGATGCATGGTTTACGTGCCTACATGTATCGCACTGGAGGTGGTGAACGCTCTGTCGACTTCATCAAAGAATCTGCAGACCAGAGAACTCTACAGTTCCGTGTGGTGAGACGGTGTATAACATTGAACGCTTCGCAGTTGTTCACGCTGGCTATTCACTTAGACAAGGTGATCCGCATTGTGCACAACGTGTGCGGGACCCCCAAAGATCATCAACTCCGTACAACCATTATGGAACATTCTGAATCCATTCGTCCTTTCCTACTGAGTCCTGTTTTCGACGGTCCCGATTGTGTTTACCCGCTGCTGGTGAATATTTTTCAGCAAGAACTTACGCGCGTGATACCGTTAGATGGACTGCAGCCCGAAGAAAAAATACCGACCATCGTAGGGTGATCTGGTGACCTGGACATTAATGGTATAGCGCAGGTATTTGTGGATACGGCCTGGAAGCGAGGTCTATTGAATTTTGTAGATTCTGGTTTTGTTTGCAATCTAAAATATAATGCTATTGTCGACGAGGCAAAAAATGAAATGTATAAATTAAATAAATAATTGTAACCTTATATAATGTGTCTGTCTTTTTCATCCTATGTCATTTTAGTCTTGGTATGGATAGGAGAAAGAAGGTGTTAGCTAGTGTGGGTAGTGTAATCGTGACATTGTTAACGATAGCCGTACTTGTATTAGAACTTGTAGCTCCTAGTAAAAATATTCAGTGTGGGGAGTCAAAAGCCTTGGACGGCGAATACAAAATTCGTGTGTGCAACTTAACAGTGGATATCAGACAGTTTATAGGTGACGTTCCTACAGTGACAGGTGTTACACTTTCACTACATCAATGGCAAAACCTGGGGTACGGCGTCTGGGTGCAGCAGAAAACAAAACTTTGGAGTCCCATTATTTCGACCCCGAAAGAGGATTCGGTAGTGTAAAAAAGTTAGCACAGAATACGGGACTGCCACTCAAACTCGTCCGAGAATGGTTAGAAAAGCAGCCTGCCTACACGTTACATAAACCTGTTCGCAGAAAGTTCCCTCGTAACAAAGTTTACGTCACAGGGCTAGACGAACAATGGCAAGCCGATCTCATGGTCGTGAAAAATCTAACTCGCTTCAATGACGGGTATCGCTACATATTAACAGTCATCGATGTGTTCTCGAGATACGGGTGGGCGGTGGCCATGAAGGCTAAAACGGGGAAAGAAATGGTCTCAGTTTTCAAAAAAATCCTTTCCAAGGGTCGATCCCCAATGAATTTAAATACGGATCAGGGTACGGAATTTACCAACAGAGTGTTCCAGAAATTCCTGAAAAAGAAAGGTATTCGGTTCTTTGCTACATACTCCGACAAAAAAGTAGCTTTGGTGGAGAGATGGAATCGTACCCTACGCGAGAGACTGGGGAGATATTATACACGCAATAATACCTACCGCTACCTGGACGTGCTGCAGCGTGTTGTAAGGGGATACAATGCCACCGTTCACAGTGCACACGATATGGCCCCCAAGGACGTGACCTTACGCAACGAAGACGTCGTGTGGGTTCGACTCTATCGCAATCCGACTGTAGTAAAAGAAAAACCAGCATTTAAAGTGGGTGACACAGTTCGACTAGCCAGTGTAAAAGCACCTTTCAAGAAGGCAGGCACACATTTGTGGACCGAAGAAATATTTATAGTCGACAAGGTATTACAACGACAGCCCCCTGTGTACGTCATAAGGGATTCCGAGGGAGAAGTGTTGAAAGGCACATTCTATAAATCGGAGCTTCAAAAAGTGACAGAACCCGAACTTTACACGGTCGAGAAAATAATCGAGAGAAAAGGTCAAAAGGCACTGGTTAAATTTCGTGGATACCCCAAGCCTTCCTGGATCCCTAAAAAATGGATAGTTTCTACCTGACTCTCCCCTCCACGGCTAGTCAGAATATTTATCCGAACAATTCGCAGACCGATTTCACAGTCCGTCTGGCACAACCCCTAAGACTGAGCGGAAAATGGAAAGTGGGACTAGCAGAAGTTCACTTACCTGTGAGCTGGTACAATGTGGACGGTTCTAACGACACGTATGAATATTACGCTCCTTCCACCCCCGAAGAATACAGGAAAATCAAACTTAAACCGGGTAAAATAACTCGAATGGAGCTGTTGTCTGTCCTCACCACACAGCTCCCCAAAGAAATAATAGTTTCCTATAACGGCGGTTACTGGGTATTCAAACCGAGTGAGGGGTACGGACTGATGTTTCCTAAAACGAATTTCGGTAAACTTCTGTGTATCGGCGAGGGAGAAGTTGACAAACCCTTCCACCAACGATTTGCCAGCAAACTTTGCAATACACCAACTTTCGACATAGATGACGAGTGTTATTTCTACGTGATCCCGCCAGGTAGTTTCCAAGAACGAAAGGTACCCCATGGACGATACGAAACTGCCGAATCGTTATTCGATGCAATGAACCAGATGCTACCCTACAGGCTGAGAAAAGCTTACCGTTTCAAGCAACAGGCAGATCACACCGTATTGATGGATACAGACAAGTCGCATTACATTAAATTTCCTCGATCGAACCCTGGATTAGGAGAAATGCTAGGAATTACTAAATTAGATATACCACTGAATAAAGTCCTGGGTGACTATCCCATCGATATGAACAGAGGAATGTATGGTATTTATTTGTATTCAGACCTGATTGCGCCTCAGTTGTTAGGTGATACTCACGGTGAACTGTTGCGTGTCGTGAACCCCGCCGTCAGAACCAGTAATAACGAAGCCATTGTTGCAGTGTATCAGCAACCTGATTACTACCCCCTTGCAAGGAACAGTTTCGAGAGTGTGAGAATCTTCCTTCGTACCGACACCGGAGAACCGCTGCATTTTAAATTCGGTAAAGTTTTAGTCAAGTTACATTTCCGCCATGAGGGTTAAATTCGTTCCCCCTTCTGCAGATGCCTACGTGAGTTACTACAAGAGCCAAACGGGGAAGGGTGTGTTCCGTGGTCCTCGTTATCAGAGAGGCGACGGGCTAGGAAGCATCTTTGCTAGGATCGGACGTTTCATCAGCCCTCTCGTACGCCCTCTCGTACGACCTGCGCTGTCCACCCTGCGTAAGGGAGGGCTACGGTTCGTTTCAGAGATATCCCAGGGGCAAAACTTCAAATCTGCAGCCAAAGCGGGGCTCCGTGAAGCGGGTGCCGACCTCTTGCAGCGTGCCAGTTCAAAGCTGCAGGGAGGGAAAGGAATAAAACGCCGTCGTCAGCATCCCAAGGTTCATAAAGTGAAGAGACACTGTACTGTGCAGGACGTGTTTTCATCATGAGCATTCAGAAAATTCACGCTGATTCTGGCGACTGTGCCAATTCAGAACTGGACCTGTTTCTGGTTCCACCCACTGTCTCACAATTAGAAAGAGGCTGTTATGTCAATTATTTACCTGTGGCTTCCCTGGAAGGTAATGCACCACTCGAATTCATCGTGAAGGGGACGGACGATTACATTGATCTATCTCGATGTCACCTACGTCTCGTCTTGAAAATTGTAATATCCGATGGTACAGCACCGTCGGAAGTGATTGCCCCCTGCAATCATTTCTTCCATGCCCTCTTCAGCCAGGTAGACGTCTTCCTCAATGATCACCTAGTGAGTGCTTCTCACACCCTGTACCCCTACAGGGCGTATCTAGAGACTCTATTGAATTACGGGACCGATGCCACACGAAGTCAGCTAGGCACCTCGCTCTGGTACCTCGACACCCCAGGTAAAATGGAACTGACCAGCAGGGAGAACGAGGGGTGGCATCAACGCAAGGGGTACGTCAAACCAACAGGTATCGAACTCGTCTCGTGGATCCACGCCGACCTGTTTAATCAAGATCGTTACCTACTCAATCAAGTCGACCTGAGACTGCGTTTGCTGAGATCCAAACCCTAATTCTGCCTCATGACAGGTGAAGCAGACCCCTCTTACAAAGTACAGATACACGAAGCTGAATTTTTCGTGCGTAAAGTCAAACCCACTTCTGGTGTCATCCTAGCACACGCTCACCTGCTGAGCTCAGAGAGTGCCAAGTACCCTCTGCGAAGAACGGATTTACGTATGTTTTCCATCGCTTCGGGCCTGACGAGTGTGAACCGTGACAATTTATTTCTCGGCCAGCTCCCTGTACGGCTTGTACTGGGTATGCTGGAAAGTACCAGCCTGAATGGATCGTACGAAAAAAATCCCTTCAACTTCCAACATTTCGACTTAAACTACATCAGTCTTCACATAGACAGTGATCATCAGTCCTACACCCCCGACTTTGCGAATGGGCGGTATCTCCGCTGTTACCAAGGATTATTGGAAGCTGTGGACGCCTGGAAATCCGATAGCGGTATTAACTTATCGCGAAAAGCCTATGGAGAAGGTTTTACATTATTCGGATTCCAATTGACCCCCGAGCAACGTGAATGCAATCAAGTATTTTCTTTAATAAAGAGTGGGAGTGTGAGAGTCGAATTAAAGTTTGCCAAGCCGCTACCCGCATCGGTCACTGTGATCCTGTATGCCGAGTACCAGAATTTGTTGGAAATCCCATTGGATCGTAAAGTCCTGTTTGACTACAGCTCATGAATTCCTATCAGTTAGAATCCATCCTTTCGATGTTACCCACAAGTCTAGGAGTGTTCCCCCGTGACAGACTACCTCACAGAATCAATCAGTCAGAAGCCTTGTTTATCTACAATACCGATCCGTCCTCCCTGCCTGGAACCCACTGGATAGCAGTTTACAAGAAAGGAGTGCAAGTGGATCACTTTGACCCCTTGGGTACGAGTCCCGATGCCTCCATGCAAGAATACTATAGTCGACTAGGCATACGTCACGTCTTACACCCCTCGATACCTCTGCAGGACCCCCTGGGAGACACATGCGGTGCTCACTGTCTGTATTTCCTGTTTAAAAGAGCGTGTGGTTCGACTCTTCCCACAGTACTGCATCGTGATTACACGTGTCGGGTAGACTTTAACGACTGCATGGTGGTGCGATGGCTCTCCGCACTCCTTCAAATATTATAATTGCAGCACCTTCACAGTGTGGGAAGACGACTTTCACTCTGAAACTCATCAAAGAAGCAGCTCAAGTATTCGAACCCCCACCCCAGCGTGTCGTTTACTGCTACGGTGAGTGGCAGCCTGCCTTTGAACCCTTCAAGAAAACGGTGGAATTTTATGAAGGACTACCTACGGATCTGGAATTTGATCCTCACAGACCTACACTTCTGGTACTGGATGACTTGATGGAACAGTCTGTAGCCAGTGAGCGCATATCACAATTGTTTATTCGTGGTGGTCATCACAAAAATATCACGATTGTCCTGATCTTACAAAATCTGTTTTTAAAGGGAAGACATTCGAGGACTATATCGCTCAATGCTCACTACATGTTTTTATTTCGCAATTGTCGGGATGCTTCACAAATAACCCACCTGGCGAGACAAGTGTACCCCCATCAATCTAAACTCCTGACGGATGCCTATAGACTGGCTACACAGGTAACCTGCGGTTATTTGTGTGTTGACCTTCATCCCAGAACGTTGGACAGTGAAAGGCTCCGTGCAAAGATTCTTCCATCAGAAGAACCCGAAATACTTTACGTTCCAAATGAAAGTTAAATCTCAAGGTCCGTTCCTTCAGTGCTTACCAAAGCTAGGGGGAAAGCAGCGTACAGCTCTGATGAAGCACATCTCCGACCCCCAGATGTATGCTCTATGTGAAGTGTGTTCCAATTTCTTAAAAGGAAATATACCTGTTTCCCACAGAGTATTAAAGAATTTACGCCAGCACAAGACGGTCATAAGGAGTCTAGCGTCCAAACGTGCATCTTTACGTCACAAGAAGCATCTGTTGCAGCGTGGTTCAGGGTTCATTATACCCCTGCTGACTGCCGCCCTCCCCCTGTTGGTTTCGTTATTTAGAAAAAAATGATTTCAGTGAAAGCAGTGCAGAGAAAAAACATAAGAAAAAAAGTATGTGATTTAGACTCAGAGATGAAGAAAATATTAGAGTCTGACGATGCTGACGATAAGTCTGAAAAGTATCTGACTGCTTTGAAAAATTATTTGTTATTCTCAAAACAGCTTGACACTCCACATGAACTAAAAGTCAACATCCCCAGAAGCACTATAGCTGAAGAGCGCCCGCCAAAAGACATTGCTGTACCCATCCGACGTAAGAAAAGAAAATTATCCGAGTGGTCAGCATATTGAAACCTTCTGTAAAATCCAAGCCCTGTGCGCTTGAAGATTTGTGTTAAAAAACCCATGTATTTAAAATGTGCATTACAAAATATCCAATAAAAGAAAGTAAAACTGATATTTGCGTCTCTTGCTTCATTCACTCTTCTACTCCATTCAGTTAATTAGTTTTACAAACCCGTGCAGTGTCCCCCCATACGCGGTCTGCCGCGCTCCACAGTCTCGCTGGAGCAGTTCGCTAAGCACGGATGCATCCAGGCTTCTCATTGGTCCGTCTTCGGAGCGCTCTAAGCTTGGATACACCGGTGGTTTTTATTGGTTGCCGTCAGCATGCACTGCTCGCACTGTGGAGCACTGCTGTTAATAGTCGTTTTTTCTATCTTACAGTATTTGCGCTGTAATCTGTTGTTTTTACAGCCATCCCACTGCATTTTTATACTTTCTCTCTCGTCACAGTTATTCTGCCTTCAAAAGAATTGTGAAAATATTCACCTATCCCGTTGTGCGAATTTACAGATATCCCTTTACATTTTCGTTTATGCACGTAATTTAGTTAAACGACCTAGTCACATACTGTATCGGGAGGTTAAAGTACTGAATAGGCTATTGTGAGATTTTCGTCGTAAGCAGATATACGGAATCAGATCCGATGATGCTTGCAATTTATCTACTTTGATCGTATGGTTTATTAGAAAGGGAAGATGTATTAGTGTTTGAACTTTATGCATGCTTTCTCTCACAAAATAATTAATGAGCGTTTTACGAATCTGTGTCGTGAAGCAGACTCAATCTTTCATTCTAAATGCTTACTCAGCCTATGGACAGGTAGTTTGTCGATGTAATGACAAGTCTGATGTGTAGATAGACACTTTGATTAGCGAATGTCAGAAAAAGTCGTTGAATGTGTAAAACATCCCTTGTGATCCTGACCAGCATCGACCGGGGAATGAACTCAGAAGATTGTGGGGTCGGAACTTTACAGAGGTCTATTCATATTTGATAATTTCTTAAGGGTTATGATAGTATAGTGAGCGAGGATCCCAGTCTATATTACTGTTGTCAAGCTCTGTACATTACGTTTCACACAAGTCCGTTCACGGTTTTCTAGTGCACGGTCGTATCGTTTAGTGCGGGCCGTCCTTGGCGTCGAAGTCGCTCGCGTTCCGCAGAAAACTGCGAATTATCGCGGTTGGAAAAAATAAAAAGGTTGAAACTCAACCCCAGAATGTCATATGAAAATTTGAAGTGAGCTTGTATAAGGATACTAATACTACCACCTAACAAAGGACACCGGGGACGGATTTGTTCCCTTTTCTAATGCACGAGGTCAAATCCTATTCTTCCTGAATCGAACCATACTCCTTTCAGCAGGAACTAAAGTTTTTTTTTTTACGGAAACGTATGAATTCTACTTTTAACATTCTGGCGCACAGTCTTTACCCGGTAAAAGCATGTAACTGGGGCTGCATCGAGTAGCGTTACTTCCTAGGAAAGAGTTTGCTGAGGATACAACCGTAATAAGTATTTTTAAACAACGCCGTCGTGTAACGGGGTAGTTTTTAATTTCGTAGGACTTTTGTTAAAAACCATTCGGGGCAAGGATCCGAACACGGGCCTTTTAGGTCGATCCTATCACCTTCAATATTTTTCATCACGACGAATAAAATCAGATTTTTTATTTGCTGCTACTGTGAGGTAGCCCTTCTTCTAGTAATAGTCACCAGGGGGTGAGTTGAAAGAAATAAGTATTGATTAAAACGGACTTAAAATACGTGGGCTATAAAAATACGTACGCTTGGGGGGACGCGATAAGACCCGAAGCTAGCCCACACGGAGTTCAGATAGCGTGGCATTAACAGTAATTATTTAACTTTGTTCAAAAGATCTTTGAGGAAGACGAAGACACGAGTAAATGATGAGTAACATATCTTTCGCATCGACTTATCAGCTTTCCATAGGTCAGAGCTAGTGGCGTGGGCGAGTGGTCCGTGACCTTTGTACGTCATCAGCTGGCCTGCTTGTTGTCGTGATGTGTATTTAAGCAGTTCACGTGAATCGGTAGAAGAATCCCTTATTTTGAATTGCTGCATTTCGCTATGTCATTATTTAACTTTCTCACTAGGACACCCTCGAGGAAGATAAAGCACTGAGCTGTTCTCACAAGAAATTAGACGTGTTTCGGTTATCAGCTTTCCATAGGTCAGCACTTGAGTTGACCCGTGACATTTTATCACCGGGAGGGCCGCCTGTGCACACATCTCCCTGAATTTCTTTACAATCACTGTGAATTCTCGAGACGTGCCTGCGTTTGTGAAAAGGTCTTATTCGGGTTGGCTATTAAGCGCACAATTCACCGTTCCGTCTCGTGGTTGCGGGGGCTGCTGCACTTGTGTGAATCCTTCGCTGATCTAACCGTTCGCGATCATTAAGTCTTTTGCGTGAAAGGTATATCAGCGGCGCTTTTCACCACAAGGGGAAAAATTCGTTTTCACCGGTGTGACTGAACAGTAATAAGTATTCAAAGCTCATTGGTGAGGTGAGTTAGGTGGATTAGCTCAGGTATGATGAGAAGGGTACGTTCGATTGAGACTTATGTATTATTTTTTATAGTAGGTTAGTGTATTTGACTCTTGTCCCCTATTAACGCGCATTCGTGTTGGAACTAAATTTTTTTTTTTTCCCAAGCGGAAACGTATGAATTCTATTTTTAGCATGGCTTACTTTCTATAACAATGTTCCGCGTAGTCTTTACAAATTTCACCCAATGAAAACAGCTGACCTTGTAAAGCTTGTAACTGACGGTGCAATGCGAATTTCCTTAGCGTCCTAACGTTCGACGATTTTTACAAACTGTTAGAGCGTTTGTAGATTAATGATTACTCCCATAGCTGATTTTTCTTCGAGTAGCGTTACTTCCAATGCACCATGTACTGGGGATACACCGGTAATAAGTATTCTCAAACCATGTCGCGTAACGGATATACTTACGGAGAGTAATGAATTGAGACAAACGTAAAACCACTTTCCAAGACTTCCTGACGCGGAAGCACAGATATCTGATGGCATCACTCCGTTGAAGACTAATACGCTCAACTCTTGAAGGTTTAGGGCGCATAATTTCAAAAGTCTACATGCGGTGCATTGAAACCTATCATAAAGGGTTGTGCAGAGAACCGTCTCCGGACTTGGGAAAATATCGAGTCCGAAATCTACGATAAAGAACGTCATCGAGTTTTCACGATGTAAGACAGCACGCCTGAAGCAGCACAGATTCATTCGTCAATTTGATTCCCCGTTTGGAATTTTTTATTTTCGTAGGACTTAACCATCTGTCAGTGAAACGCTGTCCGGGGTGAGGATCCGAACACGGAGTCTATTAGGTCGATCCTATCACTCCTCAATATTTTTCGTCACGACGAATAAAATCAGATTTTTTACTCATCGGCATTTTCTGCGGGACAGTCTTTTAAAAATAGTTACTGTGGATAGATCTAGTAAGCGACAGTCACGGAGTTAAAAGAAATAAGTGTTACTGAAACGGACTTAAAATAGTGGGTTATAAAAATACGTATATTAATGTGAAAGGACTATCGGTTTTTGGTGTAAGAAATACATAGAAAAAGCTAGTTATAAAGAATGCTAGGTTATAAATAATCTGAAATGTCTGACCCGTTCGACACGCATCTAAGCCACAGCAAGTACAAGGTATAGTCCGGGAACCCATGACAGTCGGACGGAATCCACCCAGCGAGGGACGAATTTTTTTTTTTTTCCGGTGAAACGCCTCTACAGAAAACCGATTTTAATAAAGGTGAGGAATATTTTAATCAGTGCTTAATTACTAGGGAGTTGATTAACGGAGTTTGAAAATTTTTCCACTGCAGTCGGGTGTTCTAAAAGCAGATTTAACATGCCCTACGAATAATTTAAACCATTATTAATTTCACTCTATGGAAACAGTAAGAGTAAAAATGAGTTTCAACTGTAGGATGATTTTTAATAGAGGTAAGGGAATTTTTGATGAGTGTTTAATTACTAAGGAATTTTGTATCATTCCTTTCTGTACAATTATTCTAAGACCAGTCAATCGTTCCATGCAATTATTCTGAGACTTGCATCAGCCGAGTGAAGGAGTGGGGCCTTAAAATGGTCAACCAGAGGGTTTTTCATAAGGGGGAGGGCTTAAAATATAGGTAGGTCGACCGTGGGGTCCGAAAACGAGAAATTAGAGTGAAAATAAAGGGTTTTTGGGAAAATAGTACTTCTCACTGTCAACAGATGGCGCCACTGAGGGGGAAAGGGGGTGAAAGGGGGGTTTAATAATAATTATTAATTATTAATAAAGGGGCGTGGCCTGTTACGTAATGATTACGTCATGTTACGTCATAGGGGGCGTGGCCTGTTACGTCATAGGGGGCGTGGTCGATGACGTCATAGGGGGGGGAAGCACTGTGCAAAGGGGGATCGGTGGGTTGGTAACAAACTACCTTTCTATTTATCTACATACTTTGCTCCTGACTTCCCCTTTTCAGCAGAAATCCACCTCCATCCCTTTTAATATAGTAAAAAAATGTTGGAATTAACCATTTTGGCCAATTCCATCATTTAGAATTAAAAAAAAAGAAATAGAAATTTTTAAAAAATGCAAGTGAAAAACACTTCTTTAGTTCCAGTATTTTCGAAATTTATCCACCATGAGATATAATTCATTTTAATGCCAATTAAATAATACTTAAACTAGTTCAAAAAATAGGAATGGCGAGAATGAGTTTCATTCTGCCACCAAAATGGCTGTCTCTAGCAGGGTAAGCTGGTGTCACGTTTTTGTTGCCATTTACTTTTTTCTCCACATCCTGGGGATAAGGGTTGGTTTGTTTTACCTCTGAGCGGCACTATTTTGCACACCATGGGCTAAATGGCCAGGTCACAAGGACCCCGAAGGCTCAGAGAAGGTTGGGGGAGGGGACCCAGTGGAACAGCTGTTGGGAGACAGATGACAGCCTCCCGTCAAGGCCATCCAGCGTGTTCTTTAACGTGCACAGGGTATGGCTCTCCCGCACACGGGGCCACGGCTTAACGTCCCATCCGACGGACGGCGGTCTTTCCAAGCCCATCGGTGTCCCCTACTGACCGTGGACATGGCGGAGAATTTTACGGAGATAAATCTCAACACTGACCCAGATGGGACTCGAACCTGGGAACTACAGATTACGAGCCTGGCGCGCTACCGACTGAGCCACCCCCGCCCCACCCTGGGGATAAGGAAAGGGGATATCGTTTCTGTCAATGTAAACCTCTTAAAAATTTCACCCTACCAACAAAAATTCAAAAATTTGCATAATAGAACGTCCGCAATATTTGTTAAAAGTTTCGCCAATTTTCAACTTTTGCCACCTTTAGAAGGCGCTATGATTAAAGCCCTACGGAGATCCGGATATCCGCATTTGAAAGCTATCTCCGTGTCGAAGATTAATATTGATGCGGATAAGTGATAAAACCGCGGGTAATATAATTGATGTTAATGCGGATAGCGGATAAAAACTCGGATTTGATAAGATATGCAGCAACCTGAGCAAATATTACTGCATTATTGATGATTGATATGAGTGAAAAAAAAACACTACTTGAGATAACGGAAAAAGAAACCTGATTTCAAAATTTAATGATGGTATTCATTTTAAGAAGAAGAAAAAATTCATTGGGCTAAACCTCAACGTAAAAAAAAAAAACTTATTCTATTTTAAAAATGCGATGTACTTTTTGCTGACCAAGCAGAATATGTTCAAAAGTTCCTGAAGTGTAGCGTAGGAAACTGGAATTAGATCTGTGAAAAATTTCAGTAATGGAGATCACGAAGTTTGCATAGTGTGTGCAGAATTACTTGGTAATAAAAATAGTGCCTTTGCATAATCGCCGATAATTCCATTTAGAAAAACAAAATTAACTCAGAAGAATTTGCAAAATTAGATTTAAGAAAAGTTTTGTCAAATTGCCTGCTAATTTTTTTATTACAGTATGAATGAATCAGTTATTCATTTAAATATCGTTATAAACATTAGAGCAAAACTTTTTTTAGTTAATTATTAGTCATTAATAAACCATTAGACTGACTTCTTTTAATCGCAAATAAAGCAGACCTAGTTTTCTGCTGAGGTCCTTCCATCCTCTCAGATCTTCTACTGTGACATATAAACTGACAGGCTCCTGTCAGACCTCTGTGGCAAGCAGCTGCTTGAGGGGGTATTTATTTTATTTATTTATTAAAACAGTTGCAAAACTAAGAGGGTCATTGAGTAGCAACAGACGCAGATGGGTTGGATTGTTTTACCTTTGAGAGGCACCATGGGCTAAATGTCCAGGTCACATGGACCCCGAAAGCTCAGAGAAGGTTGGGGGAAGAGACCCACTGGAACAGCTGTTGGGAGATAGATGATAGCCTCCCGTCAAGGCCATCCAGAGTGTTCTTTGACGTGCACAGGGTATGGTTCTCCCACACACGGGCACGACTTAATGTCCCATCCGACGGACGGCGGCCTTTCCAAGCAGACGCAGATGCTGCCTAAAAATTTGCAGATAAGACCTTGAAGTTTTCGAGATATGCGGATGTCCCGTCAATTCATCGCGCTCAATTTATCGCAGCATCAATTCATCTCAGCATCAATTCATCTCAGCGTTAGTTCATCGTGAAGTCAATTCATTGCAAAGTCAGTTCATCAGAAATCAACATCAATTCATCGCACTGTTAGACATGTCGTATTGAGTTTCTGCATCTAGTGTTCAAATGAACTCTAGATACAATGATTTAGACTTTAAAACGTTAAACATCCATCAGAAGAATTTACCTCAGAAATTAATTAAACTAACATAACAAAAATTGCTTCAAACCATTTAATAAAATGTGCATTTTATAAGTTTGCCTAATATTGAAATAATCATTACGCAATCATTAATGATATGTATAAAAATAATATTCCCGCTTCCGTCCCTCTTTAAATACTGAACGTGTATTGTTGAAAATCGAAATATAAATAGATTTGATTATGATCGTTAATTTATCATCAGTTACATCTTTCCATTAAATGCATGTTTTAGAAGTTATAGACCACCACAGAAATATATAATCAATAACGTATGTGTAACCAGCGTAAAAAAAGAAAAGATCTCTTTTAATATTATTAAAATAAATTGTTTTAGTGAGAATTTGCTTCATAGAAATTGGACTTCATGTCCTCTACATATTCTTTTTCTCTTTTGCAAAATTAATTAATTTGTCATCAGTAGCTCTGGAGTCGGAAAAAAAGAAATGGCTTGCCGTAATTTGCCCAGGGCTGTCCTAAATAAATTGATCGAAATTGAATTAATAACTTTTAACCCATACCTTTAGGGGAGGATGCTTGTGTTGGGTTGGGTTGTTTTACCTCTGAGCGGCACTTTTTTGCACACCATGGGCTAAATGGCCAGGTCACATGGACCCCGAAGGCTCAGAGAAGGTTTGGGGAGGGGACCCATTGGAACAGCTGTTGGGAGACAGATGGTAGCCTCCCGTCAAGGCCATCCAGCGTGTTCTTTAACGTGCACAGGGTATGACTCTCCCGCACACGGGGCCACGGCTTAACGTCCCATCCGACGGACGGCGGCCTTTCCAAGCCCATCGGTGTCCCCTACTGACCGTGGGCAGGGCGGGAAATTTTGCGGAGATAAATCTCAACGCTGACCCAGCCGGGAACTCGAACCTGGGAACTACAGATTACGAGCCTGGCGCGCTACCGACTGAGCCACCCCCGCCCCAGGGGAGGATGCAATTTATTTGTTTTAAAAAATAATTGTTTGTTTTTAGAGAAAAATTAAAAATTGTTTTTGGGTTGGATAGGTATTGATAAACTGGCTTCACTCAGAAAGGGGACACCAATGGGCTTGGAAACACCGCCGCCCTTCGGATGGAACATTAAGCGGTGCCTCCGTGTGTGGGAGAGCCATTCCTTGTGCATGTTAAAGATACACTGGATGACCTTCACGGGAGGCTACCATCTGTCTCTCAATAGCTGTTCTAGTGGGTCCCCTCCCTCAACCTTCTCTGAGCCTTCGGGGTCCTTGTGACCTGGCCATTTTGCCCATAGTGTGCAAAAAAGTGCTACACTGAGGAAAAGCAATCCAACCCTTTGAGGTAAAACAACTTAACCTTCTGTTACTAAAGTGGGATATGAAATATATGAGTTTTAGTTACTTCACGTAACAATAGATCAAAGTAAAACAACTTAACCTTCTGTTACTAAAGTGGTACATAAAATATATGAGTTTTAGTTACTTCACGTAACAATAGGTCAACATACAAAATAGCTCCCCAAAATACCAACTAAAATTGCCCTAACAAAATAGAGAATTACCATGCTATGCCTCCTCCCTTCGGAGCTCTGTAACTTCTAATACACTGGATTCCATAAATGAAGGAAAAATGGAAAAAAACGTGATAATTCTCCAAAAAATTGTGCGATCGTCACCAAACTTTTTCATGTTGTAACCAGTAAAGTAATGCCGAGTGAGCATATCATATGCAAATTAGTTTAGGTTGCGTCAATTTGCGTAATTGGATAGCTGCATAAAAACTGGTGTTTTGGAGTGGATCGTTATTTTGCGTTGAAAGTGTGAGTAAAGAAATTCGAAATAGCCATTTTGTAGGAATGACCTCGAGACATCATTTGCCAAATGAACTGCGGTGGAGAGCAATTGGCCGGCTCGGCTCGTAGCAGGCAATAATCAGTCAGAAGTGGTACGATAGCTGAATGTGAGTCCTTCTGTGGAAAACCCTCACACTCCTTATTACGGTGGAATCCATTTTTTTAGCACGGATTCCGCATCTCGGAGGTCTAGCGGCATAACAACAAGTTTTTTGATCACAGGGGACTTCTTGTCAGAGGAGACGAGAAGGCCAGGATTTGTATACCCCTCACAAGACCGATATATGCGATTAACAGCACGGAGGAGCAGGGCGTCTACTCCCTCTCAGCTACGATCCTCTCTTGCAGCAGTCACAGGGAGGGTTGTATCAGTTTCTACTGTGAGCAGAAGGCTTCATGAGGGTGGTCTGTACGCTAGAAGGCCAATAATTTGTATACCCCTCACTTGACGTCACAGGAGACAGCGGTTGAATTGGGGACGCACGCTTGTTAACTGGACAGAAGAGCAATGGAGGTCCGTACTCTTCACAGATAAGTCCAGATATTGCTTGTGGAGCGATTGCGGACATTTTTTGTTATGTAGAGAAGGAGGTACCCGCTATCATCCCAGTAACAGTCAGTAATCCGTTAAAGAGAGAGTTACGGCGGAGGTAGTGTGTGTGTTTGGGGTGGCATTTCTTTAGGTGAATGCACAGACCTCTATGTGTTGACGAGTGGGAACCTCAATGCTCAAGGGTATAGAGATAACATCCTAGACCCTTATGTACATCCTTCGCTGGTGCAATAGGTGAAACCACACAGACGCTCGTCCACACAGAGCTCCAGTAGTGAAAACATACCATCAAGATGAGACCATAATGAGCATGGAGTGGCCTGCTCAATCTCCCGACCTAAATCCGGTTGAGCGTGTGTGGGATGCTCTGGGAAGACGTGTTGCTGCCTCAACACGCCATCTGAAACAAAGGAGGAGCTTATTACTGTTTTAAAGGAACAATGGTCCCTACTGAGCTGATTCACATCATAAACAGCATGGAACTTCGCTGTCGTGCCAGTATTGCTGTAAGGGTTGACCACACTCCTTATTAAAGAACTTTGCCCATTGCATTTTGACACCTCATTTTGGGACAAGTTCCTGTAAGTGTTATTTTCTGACGAAAAATATTTCTAGTGTAAAATATTTAAGCCATTCTGAAACCAGCGTTGATATTCAAGTTTTCATCAAATCTCATTAAAATCATTCGTATAGTTTTTTGTTTATCATAATTTTTGTGAGTTTTCCTTAATTCATGGAAACCAGTATACATACATTTAATGGAAAAATGTGACTGATGATAAATTAAAGATTATAATAAAGTGCTATTTAAATCTCGATTTTAAACAATTCTCGTAATGTATTTAAAGAGGCACGGAAAGTGGAATATTTAACAATAAATTATTTTCATAATTGTCGTTAATGATTGCCTAATATTGAAATAATCATTACGCAAACTTTTAAAATGCATATTTTATTAAATGGTTTAAAACAATACTTGATATTTAAGTTTCAATTAATTTCTGAAATAAGTTTTTCGGACTCATGTTTAACCTTTCAAAGTCTAAATTATTGTCTTAAGAGAATTCGTTTGGGCAAAGATGTAGAAAATCAATAAAATCAGATGTTTGACACTGCGATGAATTGCTCTGAGATGAATTGACGTCGCGATGAATTGCTCTGAGATGAATTGACGTCGCGATGAATTGCTCTGAGATGAATTGACGTCGCGATGAATTGCTCTGAGATGAATTGACGTCGCGATGAATTGCTCTGAGATGAATTGACGTCGCGATAAATTGCTCTGAGATGAATTGACGTCGCGATAAATTGCTCTGAGATGAATTGACGTCGCGATGAATTGCTCTGAGATGAATTGACGTCGCGATAAATTGCTCTGAGATGAATTGACGTCGCGATAAATTGCTCTGAGATGAATTGACGTCGCGATAAATTGCTCTGAGATGAATTGACGTCGCGATGAATTGCTCTGAGATGAATTGACGTTGCGATGAACTGACGTGCAATGAATTTACCACGATGAATTGACGTAGAACCGCGAATGCGTATGCGATTAAGGTTTTGCGGATGCAGATTAAGCTTTGAGGATGTGGATGCCTATGGAGATAAGACCTTGAGGATGCGGATAAAGCTTTGAGGATGTGGATGCCTATGGAGATAAGACCTTGAGGATGCGGATAAAGCTTTGAGGCGTGGATGTCTGTGAAGATAAGACCTTGAGGATGCAGATAAAGCTTTGAGGATGTGGATGTCTATGGTGATAAGACCTTGTGGGTGCGGATATAACTTTTGCCATCCGCGCGGGGCTCTAGGTATTAAAAATTTTTCAGATTTCGAAAATGCGAATCCTAATATTTCTACATCTATCTAACTTAAAAAGGTTTTTCAATTTCTCTCCAAAAAAAAAACAGTTCAGTGTCTAAAGCTGGCATGGCCAACTGTTTTTGCCCCCGGGCCGGATTGGAAAAAAAATGTTTTCACGGTCCGGACGAAATATTAAAATTGAAAAATGTTAAGCAAAACACTTATTTCTTTAAGTAAACAAAATTTTATTATGAAATTTGTCTATGAATAATTGTAAGTAAATCAATACAACAAATTAACATAATAACTAATGCGACGTGTTGAGGCGGTTTGCATCGCTTATTATTTTTTTAATATCTGGTTCTATACTTGTAGTAGCTATTCTTAACACAGCCTCCAAATGTAAATCATTCAATCTTGATCTTGTTGTACTTTTATTTAGATTCATTAAAGAAAAGGTTTGTTCACAAATATAAGTTGAGCTAAAGATTACTAAATACGTCTTGGCAAGTTGTTTTAAATTTCCATATTTTTCATTATTCAATTGCTTATAAAAATTACGCAAATTTTCTTGCTCTTCTCGATATTTCTCATGTAATAATTCATCACATTGTAAATTAATTATTTCTAATTGTATATCAACAGGAACGTCATCAACTTGTACAGAAAATGGATTTCGGATAATAGATAAAATTTTATCTGTTTTTTTGAAGCAATCGAATCTCTGCTCGAAATCTGTCATTAGTGCAAGGAAGTTTTTATTGAATGTTTTAACCTTTTCTTTTAAAATATTTAAAGATATGGTCTGTAACGTTGGAAAATGATCAAATTTACATTCAGCCAGATTTGTAGAAAAAAGGCTAAGCTTCATTTTAAAAGCTCTTAATTTTTGTATTAAATCATGAGCAAATAAATTTTTTCCTTGTAAACATGTGTTAAATTCGTTCAAATGTGTGAGAATATCCAAAGAAAATGCTAAATCACAAATCCAATTTGGATCTAATAATTCATGAAAATCCTCATTTTCTTTAAGCATTAAAAATATTTTTATTTCCTCTTGAAGGTCCCACACACGTCTTAAAACTTTTCCCAAACTTAACCAACGGATTTTATTGTGATATAGTACATCTAAATGACTGGTATTTAGTTCTTCAAGGAGATCAATAAATTGCCTGTGATTTAATCCTTTTGATCGTAGGAAATTCACTAATTTCACAACTACATTTGAAACATGATCGATTTTTAAAATATTTTTGCATAGTGCGTGTTGATGAATAATGCAGTGTATGGGTATAATTTTATGATTTGGATCGATTTCGAAAATTTTATCTTCAATGCGTTTGATGAGCCCAATTTTTTTTCCGATCATGTTTGGTGATCCATCTGTTGCAACATTCACCAATTTTTTCCAGTCAACATTGTACTCCAAAAAACACTTTTCAAAATCTCGGAAAAGATCTTCTCCTATTGTTGTACCTTTCATCGGAACAATTGATAAAAGTTCTTCCGAAATTTGAAAATCTTCGGTGATAGCTCTGATAAAAATTAACAACTGAGCAGTATCTTTTACATCGCAACTTTCGTCCAGAGCTATTGCATAAAAATTGGCCGATTTTAAATTATTTAATAACTGATTATTTATATTAGCATTTAAATTTTCTAGACAGGCTTATATTTTCAAATTTATTTTTAACTTCTGAACACATCACATCGCAAACATCCAACATGCACTTTTTTACAAATTCTCCTTCAGCAAAAGGTTTTCCACATTGAGCAATACGTTTTGCTACTAAAAAACTTGCTTCAGTAACAGATTCTTGTAAGCGATTTTGCTTTAAAAATACATTTTGATGTCGAGTCAATTTTACTACCAGATCTGCGGTTTGTTTTTTTCGGCTTTCTTCGTTTAAATTTTGTGCGTAACTTGCATGTTTGGTTTCAAAATGTCTTCTCAAGTTGTATTCTTTCAAAACTGCCACACTCGAGTTACAAATAAGACAAACTGCCTTATTATTGTACATTGCAAAAAAATATTTCCACCTCCATTCTTCATTAAATATACGGCATTCTAAATCTACTTTTCGTTTTTTGGAAGCCATCCCTGGAGTGAAAAAGTTTCTTAATATACAATATTTTTAAAAACAAAAGCCGTCCCGTGGCCGAGTGGTTAGCGCTCTTGGCTACTGATCTACGGGACCTGGGTTCGAGCCCCGGGTAAGGCATGGATGTTCGTGTTGTTTTCTGCTGAGGTCTTGCCATCCTCTCAGAACTTCTACTGTGGCATATAAACTGACAGGCTCCTGTCAGACCTCTGTGGCAAGCAGCTGCTTGAGGGGGTATTTATTTATTTTTATTTATTTATTTAAAAACAAAAATAAAATAACATACCGTTTAATAATAAATTGCCTGACTTTTGGGTGCTGCACAGCAAGCTCCGCCTAAAAGAGTGGGGTTTCACATCAGTGGACTGAATTGTGCGCGCGCAGCTCTTGCCTCTGGCGCGCGCAGCACCTGCCTCTCGTTCCAGTCAACTCGCCTGCTGGCAACGTCGCTTGAACATCAAACAGATCATATCGAGTACAGATGAGTATAAAAGTTTTAATTCTTTATAACGGAATCTTTTTTAAAAAATATAGAAGTATCGAGAATTCATTCGATTAATTACTAGAAGTTAAATGCTAATATTGAAAAATTGTTCGCGGGCCACATAAATTCATTCCGTGGGCCACATAAATTCATTCCACAGTCCGTATGTTGGCCATGCCTGGTCTAGAGCCACACGACGAAGCGAAAACAATGATCTCTTTTTTTTTAAAACAAGCAAGAAATATAGTAATGGAAGTGGAAAGCGGGAATCAAAGCTCCAACTTTTCGAGCGATAATTGAACTGCAACGGTTTATTTCAGGCGCTCGCCGATCGCGGATCTTTTTTTTTTGAAGGTTCATGTGTTCGCGGCAAAATTTTGGAGGCCTGATTCGTCGATCGCTGAAAGGACGAAACATTGCTACAGATAATAGCCATTGAATCAATTTTCTTTAAGATGAATTTGGAACCATCAGTGAATTTTTCATCAAATTCGAAAACTACTAATATGTTTCATATATAAAATTTTGTTTATTTCACTTGTTTTTAAAAAGAGAAGATTCATTAAATATGCTATTTAATATTTGTTTAAACCTGTGGCTGAAATTTTCGTCAAAATCAAATTCCAACTAATTTTTTAATATATGAAATCTTTGCTTATTTCACTGGAGTGGGAAGATTCACGTAAAACTTGTGAGAAACAATATTTTTCTAATTTAGTTGCAAAGTATGAAAATTCTATATCTAAAAAATGTCGTATTTTACTGTTATTATATTGTAAGTATGTACTTATATTACAAATACAACAATATTTTTCATGGGGCGGGGGGGGGGGGCTCAGTCGGTAGTGCGCCAGGCTCGTAATCTGCGGTTCCCAGATTCGAGTCCCAGGTAGGCCAGCGTTGATATTTATCTTCCCAAAACTCCCTGCCCGGTATGGGGACACCGATGGGTTTGGAAAGGCCTCTGTCCGTCGGATGGGACTTTAAGACTTGACCCCGTGTGCGAGAGAGTCATACCCTGTGCACGTTAAAGAACACACGAAGGGGAGGCTGCCATCACTCTCCCAACAGCTGTCCAGTGGATCCTCTCCACACAATCTTCTCTGAGTCCTCGGGATCCTTGTGGCCTGGATATTTAGCCCATTGTGTACAAAAAAGTGCCGCTCAGAGGTAAAATAATCCAATATTTTTCAAACATTCATTTATCGCACTAGGTACTAATAAAAGAAGAGATAATATGAAAGAACTATCTATATTCATACGTGAATGGAAAATAACCAAGATGATTCACTTAGAAGTGTTTCATTAAATACACGATGCAGAACTTATTTTTGAACATTTATCATTCTTAACTCTTAATCTTTTTTGGTATTTTCGCAGATAAAAATGCTAACAACATTGCTTAAACTGAAATCATTATTACAATAAACAGCATCCAACATTACAGTTATTAGGTATCTGATGTTCCTACCGCAGTAGAATTAATCCTATCTAAGGAAAAAAACAACAGCTGTGGATATTTTTGCTTTTTGAATTCAAAGATCTTTTACTTCCCTTGAAATGAAAGGTCCTCTCTTTACTTCCTTATAGCCTTATGATCTCAGTTATTATCAGCTGCGATAACCTAAGTTGCTGAAGTTGTAATGTAAGTGTGTTATTATCATCGCTCCTGAACTCTTGAAGATTCCGAGAAGTCTCGGTCGTCCATTGATGACGTTCTTCCCGGAACTCTCAACCTTTTACTTCCTGCAATATAATCACCAGAACCGTTATCTTACCAGACATTTTTAGTTCGTTTTAAAAAACTACTTTTAATGTTTTCGCTTTGTGGTCTGTCTGTTCGTCTGTAGACATTAAACTTTTCTGTTTTGAGAGACAAATGAAAAATGTTTTCCGTTTAGATAAATATTGATGGAATAATAGGATCTGCATTTTCTAAATCTCTGAATAGCTTTAACAGGGCCCTCTATCGGTGGAAAATAATGGGAAATGACAAAATTTTAAAAGCATTATTGCAAACGATCCATTTATGCTACAAACTTGAAATTTTGGTGATAAAGTGTGATGGTCAGGTGCTTTACACTGATGGTAATGATGTTGCCCCTTACTCCTATAAGGTGTGGTAAAAGGCAATTACTTTGAAGAGAGGAATAAAAAGGTCTTTCTTGTGTTACAAATAAATATTAATCGTATTTTCCCAAATCATCCAATGAATCGAATTCCCACTGTTAGTGGATGCTAAACGTGGAAAATTAAAAACTTCATTCTCTTTGAAAACGAACATCCACATATTCGCCAAAGGCGATATATTCTTCTTCTAGTTTTTATTATATACATATCATTATTTAATTTTTGACATTATTGCATTTGATATAAAGCATATACTTTTCAAGCCCTTTTTTTAGTGTAGAGAAGACCCATCCAACTTGCGGGTATGAGTCTCTTGCGCCTCATGAAACAAATCATCTATGCACTGAATCTGGCTCATTTCTTCCAAATGTTTGACCAAACATTTTCAGGTGAATACCTAAACGATTTTGACAATTCATAGTACTCATTAAAAACGTTTCTTTTCAATCAAGATATTTTCTTGACTCCTTAAAAATAGCGTTTTTTTACCAATTCATTACTCATTAGAAATGTATATTTCGTTATGTTAGAAATGCATGTTTTCGTTTTTAATTAGAGAATCTAATTCGCATTTAAGACCATTGCAAACTTAAATAATTATAATTATTTGATGACAAAAATTAAAATTTCAATGTTACTTGGAACGAAAAATATTACATATGATTGTTTGAAGCTGAAAATTATTTTGTAATATTATTATACTAAATTTAATATTTATTTTTATACTAAATTATTACTAAGAGTGATTCATTTAGTGAAATAAAGTAGCAGGGAGTAGCACAATACCTGAAAAAAAAATCAAAGCCTAAACGGTGTCTGGTTTTTAATTCCTGAAGACTGAAAAGATTGAAGCTATAACGGAAATAATAATCATTTTCTTTAATTTTTTTTCGCAATTACAAGAAAAATTAGAAATTAAAATTATGACTGATCCCGAAGTCGTTTTGCTATTTTGAGCCCGAGACCGCCCAGCAAAGTTCGGGCCAATATTCATCTTCAATCATCATCATCATCCTCAAGCAGCCATGGGCTAAGGAGGTCCAACCAGACCGTGCAATTTAATTCTCCAAGCAATTCTGTCCTGAGCTACATCTGCTGCATCCAGCCACTGCACACCAATTCTAACAAGGTCCTGTTTGACATTGTCTGCCCACCGCATCCTAGGTCTCCCCCTCCTTCTGAGGCCTCTAGGCACACTGTTCATAACCCTATTCGCCAATCTATAATTATCCATACGGGCAACATGGCCAAACCAGCGGAGTCTCTCTCTGCACAATATGCTGCTTAAAGGAGGTTGCAGACTCTTTTGCCTAACCTCATCATTAGTTACAAAGTTAAACACTTAATACCCAAGATACTGCGTAAGCATGTAGAATCAAAAGCATCTAGTTTCCTGTTATCTTGTTTACACAGCGTCCAAGTTTCACTACCATAGCTAATCCTAGAAAGAACCAAACTATTATACAGTCTAATTTTAGTCCTTAGGTGTATACGCCTATTTCTTCACACTCTCCATAGATTCTTAAAAGTCCCGGCAGCAATCCCTATTCGTCTGTTAATCTCATGCCGCACATCACCATTATCTGTTACATAGTTCCCATGATAATTAAACTGTGATACCTGCTCAAGACTGCAACCATTCAGATTAACTGAATCACAACCTGCCTGACCAATTTTCATTACTTTAGTTTTTCTCTCTATTTATAACCAAACCTACTCTAGTACCAGTCTCATCAACAGCTCGAATGAAAGAGTTGATCTCATCAACATCATTTGCCAAAAGGGCTAAATCATCAGCATAATCTAAATCAGATATTTTCGTATCAGCAGCCCATTTAAGGCCAAAAGCTTTCCCTTGAAGTGAATTTCGCATAACATAATCAATAACCAAACTAAAGAGAAAAGGAGACAAAATGCACCTTTGTCGAACACCAGAAGTAATGCTAAACCAATTGCTACAAGACTTACCAACTCTCACATACGACTCACTGTTTATTATAGAGAGCTTTCATTATGTTAACTAACTTGTCTGGTATACCATATGATTTCACAATCAACCACAAATTATGACATAGTGAAATAAATATTACACTCTCTTTCATGTTCTGTACGATGTTAAGAGCCTGCAATTTTGCTGCTTGTGGGTAATGTTGTGTAATGTTGCTCTAAATCAACTTTTCCCATAGCCCTTTTGTTTCACGTATTTGCCGTTCGCCTCAATCCTCAGAAACTTACTTTTCGTTATGGACGAAGGCCTGATGTATCGTAGAAAAAAAAATGTGTCCTCCGTTACAATGTAGTTATTTTTAATTCCATGACCTTTATCTGATTACTTGAGAAACACTTATAGTATTTAACGAAATTCGAGGATTCTGTTCAACATATTTTGAACAAAACCGTAACCCCAACCTACCTTGCTGGCGGCGGCCATTTTGGTGGTAGGAAATTCGTTTTGGTAAGCAATTCCTATTCGTTAAATTAGTGTAAATGTTATTAAACTGTAATTTATATGAAATACATTTCACGACGGATAATTATTAATAAAATAGAGCTTTTAACTTTAATATTTAAGGATTTCCTATTACTTTTTATTTGAATTTTGACAGAATGATGGGATTGGTCGAAAGAGCTAATTCGTAATATTTCTTGAAAGAAAGCAGAATTTTTCTTTATATGAGACGCGAAGGATAGGTGCTCACAATGGTAACTGGAAAGAAAACAAATGTATAGTTTGCATCGTTTTGCAAATATTTTTGTATTACTTTCAAAATGCTCTCAAAACGAAACTGCAGTATGAACGATTAGGTAAGTACGTAAAACAACTACCTGCATTAGAGGGATTTATTTATTTATTTATAAATAGTGACTGCAACTATCCCATATGTATTTATTTTTTCTATAGAGTACCTCTTTCCTATTAATATATAACTGAAATAAAAATCGGTTATCAATAAGAAAAGATGGATTTTTATAGGGCATTTAAAAAAAAAAAAAAGATTTTGGCTTTCTTCAACAATTCTATTGAAGAAATTTATAGAAGCAGAAGATTTCGTCGCAGCTGTAATATGTTGGGGATATTTGATGCAAAATGTAAAACGCCACTTTATCAACGATATTAAAAAAATTTGAGAAAATCTCTGATTTTGGCGTTAAACTTGGTCCATGGATTAAACACTTTGGACCAAGTTGCCAGCAAGGAAATGCTGGTGTGCACTATCAAGTTTCCTTTAGTACTCTACTACCAGTTCTACCAATCAGTTCAACCTATCTACTTTCCTACTACCAATAATAGCAGTAGATGGAGCAAGACCTCATAAAGCAAATGCTCATAGTGAGAGAAAGAAAGTCGCAAGATGTGGGACAAAAATGAGGTGAAAGTTGCCCTGCACCAGATGATCCAATATGCTCTTCACTTCCCTGTCTGTTTCTTTATACATCGATACTTCCGTTGCCTTATTATTGGGCTAAGGTTGTGACTCCATGCCTTTGACAGTTGATTCGATGCATTTTTCTTGGTTATAAAAGAGAACGTTACTTTTTTCCCCTTCATTAAAAACTGCATTTGGATTTGAAATACGACCCAAATGAATTCATAATTACATTGACATCTATATCAGTTATACATTATTTCAGTAACATTATTTAATTAACATTTATTTCAGTTATACATTAATAGGATAAGAGGTACAGTCGCTCAAAAAGTATCCGAACACTATGGTTGATTGCAGAATTCAGGAAAAATATCTGGCAACTTCGTGTCACATGAATTTATACTCGTTGTCACATTATTTACTATTTCACATGACACGAAGTTGCCAGATCACTAATTTCTAAAAAAATCGTTGCCAGATATTTTTCCTGAATTCTGTAATCAACCATAGTGTTCGGATACTTTTTTGAGCGACTGTACTATATAGAAGAAATAAATACAAATGTTATCAATTATTTGAAAATAAATACAATTATTTCAATATTGTTATTGAAAATATAACATTTAATAATTGTATTCCAAAACATTCATACAAAATTTTCCTTCAACCAAAAACAGTAAAAGTAGCACTTTGCAACACATAACAATAATGACTTGAAAACAAAATCTTAATTTTGACTAGAAGTGCAATAAATTCCTAACATATTATTCAGCTCATGAACAAATACTTGCAAATGTATCACATGATGAGTATAATTAAAAACAACAACATAAATATCAGTCTTGAAAAACACGTTAATGCTCAGCAGGCAAGAGGAACCATTTTATCCTTTTCCCTTGAAAGATTCTTCAAGACCAAACACTCAAAAAAAGTGTATTTGTGGGACTTATTCATTATAAATGGTGAATATTAACTGCAAATATTATAGTTCATTTATCCTAGCTAGATTTACTTATTTCAAATATTTATACTCCTCGATCTGACTTTGTAAATAGAACGATAGAAGAAAACGAACGATAGAACGAAAAGACAGATAGAAGTCAGTAGCAAGACCTCATAAAAAAGACCTCATAAGTAGCTGTCTATAATAACTGAGGCATCTTCTATTTCTTATGATTAACTCACAACGCAGATAGTTTGTTCATCAAATGCACACAGTTTCAAAGCAGAAATGGAACAATCTGCAATGGAAGAGTAACATTTTCTTATTACTGCTTTAACGAATTATTGTGCATTAACTTCTTCATGAGTTTGCAAAATCATTTCCGTAGGAAGCCACTGCAGAAAGTTTTATTTAAAACATATCGTATCTTATAGTTCGACGACGCATTAACATTCACATATACACTCACCTGTGACCTTTTAAGCACGCAGTGAAATAAATACATCCAAAACACTTATAAATAAAAATTAAGCGTACCAGAAACACCAATGGAAATAAATACGTACTGTAACAAAACCATCAGTCTTTAGATTTCTTGTTTTAAACAGGCCTACCTGCTTTGAGCACATATATCCACAAATGAGTTTATTTGAAAAATGACTTTTTTAAAGCCACCTAGCACCATTTAATCTAGAGAAGGGCTGGATTCGGGACTCATCCTTGCCTTGCCCTCAATCTGATGTTCGCAGATTGGAGTCACCACTGTTCTTGTGCCGAGATTTCCTCCGCTGACACATATTTTACCCTCGGTGAGAAGGGCTAACCTCAGGGTTTGTAAAGGTTGCCGCCAGAGGCTGGGACTTTAAGCCGTGGTCCCGTGTGCACGAAAGCCGTACACTGTGCATAGAATACTCTGGATGGCCTAGACAGGGGATTTGCATCTCTGTCCCAAATGTTGTGCGGTAGAATCCTTTATCCAGCTGTGAGGCCTTGGGAAGCTCATGGAATGCACAAAAGTGGCGCTCATAAGAAGAAGTGATCAGCAGCATCACTTACCGTGGAGAGTGCTTCGTGCAGTGACACGCAGTATGATTAAGAAAAGCCATCTTCATCACTTTTCGCCTTCGACCTTCAAAAGGATCCTTCACTCGGAAATAAAGAGTCACAATTTCACTCGCAGAAGGGTTGCATTTCTTCCGCTCGTTCTTGCAGCATCCAGCATCCTGATCACAGCGATGGAGCAACACACAGTGAGGTCGATAACGCTTACTGGCACTCGGATAGAAACTTTTCACGCTGAAGATTTTCGGCATTGGCGATGAGCATCGATGATGATCCATCTCCTGTATGTGATGCTTGGCTTTCTCAAAGGCATCCTTTTCTGTGGTTGCATCTTCCGAAGCAGCGAAAAGTTCAAAGCTGATGCACCAACACGTGGAGAGGAGAACCAGTAATCCACACAGAGTGAGATGCAACGCGAGCATCGCCATAGCTGCACTAGAAATGCGAACCGCTCGGAGCTGATTGCGGCTTTTGACAGAGTGGAGAAGGACGTCCTTGTCGTAGAGACAATAACCAAAAAATACTTAAAAACTGGTTTCTTGTATAACTGACAGATAAGCTTAGCTGATGGTTGCGATCCGACTCTAATGATTGGAGTAGCTGGAAGCTGTTTTATAAGTAATAAAACGGTAGAGAAATTACGCTTGTCTTCGCACGAGGAAGCCGTTGAAGAGTTTGCAAGGTGTTTTGGTTTTTTCCCTCCCGATAGAATCTGAAGTTTTACTGTGTAAGAGCGATTCACGTGTCCGGTCTCGCGAACTCCTTGCGTTGCCTTAGCCAATGAGGAAGCTCCGGCCGCCGTGTATGGCGTCACGTGACAGTCTGGATTGAGATTGGCAAGCGGTTCGGCAGCGGAATATTCTGTAGGTCAAGACTACCGATTCACAAAGGGGAAAGGCGACGACATGAAATTGTGTGATGCAAGTTGCAAAACGTGGCGTCAGAAACTGGTAATAATGTGACGCAATTTCCTAAGAATACGATTTGCAGATAAGTTAAATTTTGTCATCTATTGTGGCACAGTGCCAACTGGAAGGGTAATTTATGGCTTGGAGAAGAGTTCTTTACAAATTCTTTGTTGCTATTAAAGAACACTCAGAAAAAAAATAGTGATTGAAAAACAAAGTCTTTGTTCTTTCCCGGAACCAATAATCTTCTATACATATTACGCATTCCCATTTCATTGTTACTTTTTTATTACTTCTTCACATAGAGAATAAAGGCAATACAATGTTTGTAAATATGGCCAGCGGATTGACCACCTTACGGAAATGACATACAGAGTTGTTGTTTATTTTGGAGTGGGAACATATTAATCCTTTAGAGCAGGGTTGGGTTGTTTTACCTCTGAGCGGCACTTTTTTGCACACCATGGGCTAAATGGCCAGGTCACATGGACCCCGAAGGCTCAGAGAAGGTTGGGGGAGAGGACCCACTGGAACAGCTGTTGGGAGACAGATGGTAGCCTCCCGTCAAGGCCATCCAACGTGTTCTTTAACGTGCACAGGGTATGGCTCTCCCGCACACGGGGCCACGGCTTAACGTCCCATACGACGGACGGCGGCCTTTCCAAGCCCATCGGTGTCCCCTACTGACCGTGGGCAGGGCGGGAATTTTTGCGGAGATAAATCTCAACGCTGACCCAGCTGTGACTCGAACCTGGGAACTACAGATTACGAGCCTGGCCCTTTAGAGCAGTGTGGTTCAACCTTTCATTGCCTGAGGGCCAAACAGAACGTAGTGTAAGTAAGCGCGGGCCATCACTTCTATAATATATTTGTTGAAAATAATATATATATATTTAGATACAAATATAATACACAAGTTTAACAAGCAGACAAGTAATTTAATAGGAAACATTCATGAAAACTTCAAAGAATTTACTCATTGCGTTGCACCATGGTAATTAGTAAAATTAATGTGAGGATTGGCACTGCTTTTCTGAAACAAGGTTCTCAATGTCTACTTTAAGTTCTGTCAAGAAAAGTCTCAGACAGGATTACAGTGAAGCACTTTCAAAACGATTTATAGTTTTTAATTTAATAGCTTTTAAAGCTGAAAAAGCATTTTCACACACATATGTACTGCCAAATAATGATAGTATTTCAACTGAAAATTTATGTAATCTGGGAAAACGGTCTTTTGTTAAGGGTCTCCAGAAGTCCTCAGGAGTATCACACCTTTTGACTTGGAAGAATGGCTCGCCTGAAGATCACAAATCTCCATTTGAAGGTCAGAGGGTTGCTGGCTCACTTCAATTTCTATGGGGTTGTTAAACAGGGAAAGGTTTGGCTTTAGGGCATCAAAATCTTAGAATCTTGTCTGGAACTCATCCTTTATATCACATATTATTTCCTGAAATTCACTAAAATTTGTTTCATTTTCTTCTTCTTTCAACTGCTGGCAAGATGGGAAGTGTGCTGTATTATTTGCTTTTAATGCATTTTGCATTACAACAAGTTTCCTACGGAATCCTTTAATATGTCCAAAAAGCTGAGAGTTATTCTGTTTTTTTACCTTGCAGTTTCAGATTTAAAACATTCAGATGAGATGTTAAATCAGTCAGGAAGGCAAATGTTTGTGCGAATTTCTTGTCATTCAGCTTATCTACATATTCATTTCCAATATTTTTCATTCCAGAGATAGGCAAAAATTTCATTTCTTAATCCAAAAAATGGTTGCAGACAATTTCCAGCCCTAAGCCAGAGGACTTCACAATGCAATGTCACCATATTCAGCATCCAAAGCATCCAAGAATGCAATAAAATACTCTGTGTCTTTGAGTTTTCTTGCCTCCCCTTTTTAAATTTACAATATTTACGACTGTTGTCATAGTGTCACTGATTCTTATAATTTTTCCACAGAGTGTCTCCTGATGGATCCTTTTTCTTTGACAAGTCCTACTAATCCAGTTTTAATGGCCAATCATTGCTTTAGCTCCATCTGTTGCAGTGCCAGAGCATTTCCCAAAGCTTCCAAATTGAGAAACTCTACTATTCAATGCATTAAATATGTCAATACCTTTGGTGCTGGTTTCTAATGGATGTAGTTTCAAGAGTTCTTCGTGAATTTTAAATTCGGAGTTCATTGTTCTGACAAAAATAAGAAGCTGACTGATATCAGTTACATCTGTGCTCTCGTCTAGAGCTAGGGGTTGGGTTGGGGTTGGGTTGTTTTACCTCTGAGCGGCACTTTTTTTGCACACCATGGGCTAAATGGCCAGGTCACATGGACCCCGAAGGCTCAGAGAAGGTTGGGGGAGGGGACCCACTGGAACAGCTGTTGGGAGACAGATGGTAGCCTCCCGTCAAGGCCATCCAGCGTGGACAGGGTATGACTCTCCCGCACATGGGGCCACGGCTTAACATCCCATCCGACGGACGGCGGCCTTTCCAAGCCCATCGGTGTCCCCTGCCGTGGACATGGCGGGGAATTTTTCGGAGATAAATCTCAACGCTGACCCAGATGGGACTCGAACCTGGGAAGTACAGATTACAAGCCTGGCGCGCTACCGACTGAGCCCCCCCCCCCCCGCACCCTAGAGCTATTGAGTAGCATTCACAATTGTTGATAATATTCTGGAGGGTAGCTGAAACGACACTTCCCATTTCATTAACTCTTCTATTTACTGTCTGATGGGACAAGGAAACCGTTTCAAAGTTTTTAACCATCTTATTGTCTCCAAAGGCAGATGCCATTTTCACAGCACATTTTTTAATGAGCTCGCCATCTCAGAAGGATTTTTTGCTTTTTATTAGCTCGAAACACACCTCATAAGAAGCTCTCGAACCCGCGGTATTTGCTAAAAAAATATTCTTCTGCTTAGTTAAATTATGCCTTAAATCACTAAACACACTACTACTCCTTGTAGCTCCTTGGTATTTATCATATTTTGTTTTATGCAGACTAGTAATAGTGTCTGCTTACATTGTATTCCTTTGAAACACTTAAAACTTGGGAACAAATAACACATTGTGGTTTACCGTTATGTTCAACAAAAAAGTAGCTTTCTTGCCACATAGATTGAAATTGTCGTTTTCCTTCTATAATGTGGCGTTTCTTTGGTCCGACATTTTGAATTACAATGAAAAGCCGTTAAAGCATGGTCAACTCGATACGACAACCAAGTTGACTTCAGAAGAACTCGGCGGACTTCAGAAGATCACAGAGTTAAAAACAACGACTTTGAAAGATTGAAAAGTGGTGAAAAGTCGACCGCGGTTTAAATGCGAAAACAAACATAACCGTTGCAAGGTGCTGACATCTCTAGGAAGAGAAAAATACTATTTTGTACTGCCATCTAACGGAAACTATAGAACTTGCAGAAAAGATTGACTTATCTACCAAATACCCCCAATTTTAAAATTATGCTATTGGTTTATCTTCTATTAATGAAAACCGTAGAAGAGCGCCACCCAAATGAATACAAGTGTCGCGGGTTGGACCCCGCTGCTTTAGGGAAACCATTATCGCTGGCTTAATAGCAGTTTTTCTGGCAGAAAAGGAGATCAATTTTTTACATGCATTGATAGTAATCTAAAAAAAACTCTAAAGTTTATTGGAAAAAAAAATTCGTTGTGTAATAAAGAGTGTTTTTCTTTCCTCTTGGCACGTGCCCCATCCTACTTCCCTTGACATGTGCACTTCTCTCTCCATGTGCACTTCTTCTTGCCATCCTACTTCCCTTGACATGTGCACTTCTCTGACATGTGCACTTCTTCTTGTCACGTCCTTTTCCTTGGTACGTGGTCTTGTCCTCTTTCCTCCTGTCCGATGCTCTTTCTCCCTCCTTAAAACTTGCTTTCTACCTTCTTCGTACATTTACTGTGTTAGTGAACATACCGGATGACCTCGACGGTCGAGGGAGGATTTCCACCTCACGCGCCCTCTAGCACACGAAGTGCTAGTGCGCCCTTGGAATCGGTGAGGTTTAGATATTTTTGGCTTTCATTCTCATAAAGAAGGAAATATAATCGAAATGGACGTGGGAATTTTAATGTTAGGTATTACAATTTTGCGAAATACTGTAAAAAAAATTAATGCAATGAATTAATGTTATACATAGAATATACTCGTAATTTTTAAAATGTATTATTCGATATCATTTAAAAACATTATTATTTTCATATTTAATGTTTTTTTCGAACTTTTTTTTTGCTCTGGAAATGACAAAGCTAGGGATTTTTCGCATAATTTTCCAATCAAATAGCATAGCAGTATCCCATATCTTCTGTAATATGCTATTTAGGTATATCCTAGGAAAATAATAATTTAAATATATAGAATCTATTTTTTTAAAAGTCAATTTCGACTATCAAGTAAGAGAGAGTTTTTTGAGGAGAGAACAATTGCTAACGAGGATAATTGGCAAGTAGATTTTTACTCCTTCTATGAATTGTGTAGACTCAATCAGTAAGGCGAGCAACGAACACCATTTTTCTCCAGAGCCTTCCTTGCCTAGCAACAAGAATCGTCTAGACTCTTGTAGAAGACGGTTTCTGAGACCGTTGGTGTTTAACCGTTATCATTGTGTAGGTGTTGGGAACACTTGAAGGATTTACCATAGACTTGTAGTGGGATTGAGAATCCTGCTGTCCTGTATTGAATGACTTGCAGTCGCTGTTCCTTGTAAATATTTGATTGTGCACTCTATTGCTTCAGATATAAATAAAGGTGTAAATACGTATATAGATACGTATATAGTGAGTAGAGTGATTTAAGCAAACGAGTAGTGCCGTCCTGAGATCATTCGTAAGTGAAATGCATCCAGAAGTTAAAAGCTCACTCACACGAGAGGGAAGAAACAATCACAATCCGGCTACAAATTCTAAAGGATATAATGTTGCTGTTATGTATACAAACAAATTCTAACGTAACATAATAAGTTTTAACCTGCCTTATGGGGAATCTGGACCTGTTGTGACTGTAGCCTGTTGCCTAACCGTTGTTCAGTGTGGGCTGCAATTCTTTGTCTTCGATACTCTTTTCAGAAACGTATTTCCTGTTGGATGTTCATTGCGATGTACATAAGTCCAGGTGGAGTGAGTACCACACATCTTGCAGATCTCGCAAACAGTTGTAATTCCATGATTCTGCGAGACTTGCAGCCTCTGACAACAAAACATTAAGTGAGCTGTTTGAGATATTATAATCAGAGATGGGGATATTAGGAAAAATCTGACCAGCCAGCATTTTTATTTCCAGCTAGAGCAAAGGCATAGAGACCAATTGGGGAATGCAAAAACTTTTCCCTGCTTCTATGTACACTAAAAAAAAGGGATCGAAATTAATGCATTTTCACGCCGGTGAATTCATTCACCATTGGGATTGAATTTTCCCAACCCTTATAAAGAAGGACTCATTGGGTGAGTGTATGGGGAGGATATAAGAATGGCTATTTCTTGTGCTGCATTTAATTGGTCAAACCGGTGGTTGAGTGGGATAGCTCACTTAGTTACGGATCAAAAGAACCTGGGTTCAAGCCCAGGGTAAGGCACGGATGTTTGTGTTGTCTTTCTGCTGAGGTCTCGTCTTCCTCACAGACAATCTCTATGGCTTATAAACTGACAGGCTCCTATCAGACCTCTGTGGCAAGCAGCTGCTTGAGGGAATATTTATTTTTAGAGGAAGCTCTGCAATATACCAAACTAGTAGAATTTCTCGGCGTTGCTCGGCCTTGATACAAAGATTCAGATTAGCAGGAGTATTTAAAGAGGTGCGTGGACATTTATTTACTTCCGAGGTGACATGCTGGTAGCGAAAATATACATATAAGTAGAATAATTGAAGCTTTACTTTCGGCTTCCCGCGATACAAGGAGATACTCGACTAGATCGATCCCAAAACTGATGTGGTGATCTCATTTGCGCCTTTCTGCATAGGGTTCAGAGATCGGGTTCTTAGCTGTGGTGGGTCGGGAATGAACTCACCGCAAGCGTCCGAAATCTCTGTGGGCGCTGCTTTCGCCTACCCTAACAATGGAGAGTCGAAAGTTATGAATGGAGCAGTATCTTATCCATCCGCCAAGACATCAATGGACTCACACGATTTTGCGGCTAACTTTTATGGGGGGAACTGAATTTTTTGGGATCGAAACTCTGACAGTGCATTAAGTTACGGTGATATGAAGCTGTAGACGAATTTCGGTAGTCCTAGCTCTGACCCGTCTAGAAGTCAACTACACAGACAGACACACAAACACTTTGTTATAGATATGGATGTCGAGAAATATTTAAGCCTGCTTGACGGATTTCTTCTTACATGAGATCATAAACCTGCTTGAATTACTTACTAAGATATTAAGGGATAATTATCTTTGATGTAGGCTAGTTCTAAAAAAAGATTGAAACAGAATGAGAAAAAATGCATAGTAACGGTTAAACTGATCCATCTTTCAGTAAACGTTACGGTTATATCAATGATTTAGACTTATATTAATTTCAATTTTTTTTTCCTATTTAAATCACTTTTTGTTCCACTTTTTTTATAAACAATTAGTATTTTACATTTTCACTTACATCAAGCGATTTCACTCATAATAATCAAGCGATTCATCAAGCGATTTCACTCATAATAATCAAGCGATTCATCAAGCAAAAATAATCAGCTTTGCATCAAACGATTTCACTCATAATAATCTTGATGTTAATAATAATAATGGCTAGAATAATATGACCACCTAAAATACATATATTATGGTAGGTGATCATATTATTCTGATACGACTGTGTATTTTACTGATGATTTTCCATACATATCAATGATTGGGTGTAATTCTCGAATAAAATGATTATGAATAATTTGAAGTTACCAGATCATTAGAAATGTCTTCAGTTTACTTTCCTCTGTGTACAGTCGCTCAAAAAATATCCGAACACTATGGTTGATTACAGAATTCAGAAAAAATATCTGCCAACGATTTTTTTAGAAATTAGTGATCTGGCAACCTCGTGTCACGTGACACGAAGGCTGCCAGATTACTAATTTCTAAATAAATCGTTGCCAGATATTTTTTTCCGAATTCTGTAATCAACCATAGTGTTCGGATATTTTTTAGGTTGCCAGATCACTAATTCCTAAGTTTGCTGTGAAGTTACCGTTCACAGCAAACTGGAGCGGTTGCGTTTAATGTTCACAGCACATTGGATCGTGTGAGCTCACAAAGACCTAGATCGTGTGGGCCTATTCACGGAAATATTGAGCGTGTGCAGTTACCGTTCACAGCAAACTGGAGCGGTTGCGGTTAATGTTCATAGCACATTGGATCGTGTGAGCTCACAAAGACCTAGATCGTGTGGGCTCATTCACGGAAATATTGAGCGTGTGCAGTTACCGTTCACAGCAAACTGGAGCGGTTGCGGTTAATGTTCACAACACATTGGATCGTGTGAGCTCACAAAGACCAAGATCGTGTGGGCTCACTCACGGAAATATTGAGCATGTGCAGTTACCGTTCACAGCAAACTGGAACGGTTGCGGTTAATGTTTACAGCACATTGGATCGTGTGAGCTCACAAAGACCTAGATCGTGTGGGCTCACTCACGGAAATATTGAGTGTGTGCAGTTACCGTTCACAGCAAACTGGAGCGTGTTCAGTATCTGCACACGCTCCAGTTTGCTGTGAACGGTAACTGGAGCGTGTAGAGTTGCTGTACACTCTCCAGATATTTTTCCTGAATTCTCTAATCACGTAACACGAAGGTTGCCAGATCATCATCATCATCATCATCATCATCATCATCATCATCATCATCATCATCATCATCATCATCATCATCATCATCATCATCATCATCATCATCATCATCATCATCAAGCAGCCATGGGCTACGGAGGTCCAACCAGACCGCGCAGTTTAATTCTCCAAGCATATCTGTCCTGAGCTACATCTGCTGCATCCGGCCACTGTACACCAATTCTAACAAGGTCCTGTTTGACATTGTCAGCCCACCGCATTCTTGGTGTCCCCCTCCTTCTGAGGCCTCTAGGCACACTGTTCATAACCCTATTCGCCAATCTATAATTATCCATACGGGCAACATGGCCAAACTAGCGGAATCTCTCTCTGCACAATATGCTGCTTAAAGGAGGTTGCAGACTCCTTTGCCTAACCTCATCATTAGTTACAAAGTTAAACACCTAATACCCAAGATACTGCGTAAGCATCTGGAATCAAAAGCATCTAGTTTCCTGTTATCTTGTTTACACAGCGTCCAAGTTTCACTACCATAACTAACCCTAGAAAGAACCAAACTATTATACAGTCTAATTTTAGTCTTTAGGTGTATACGCCTATTTCTCCACAATCTCCAAAGATTCTTAAAAGTCCCGGCAGCAATACCTATTCGTCTGTTAATCTCATGCCGCACATCACCATTATCTGTTACATAGCTCCCAAGGTAATTAAACTGTGACACCTGCTCAAGACTGCAACCATTCAGATTAACTGAATCACAACCTGCCTGAGCAATTTTCATCACTTTAGTTTTCTCTCTCTTTATAACCAAACCTACTGTACTACCAGTTTCATCAACAGCTCGAATGAAAGAGTTCATCTCATCAACATCATTTGCCAAAAGGGCTAAATCATCAGCATAATCTAAATCAGATATTTTCGTATCAGCAGCCCATTTAAGGCCAAAAGCTTTCCCTTGAAGTGAATTTCGCATAACATAATCAACAACCAAACTAAAGAGAAAAGGAGACAAAATGCACCCTTGTCGAACACCAGAAGTAATGCTAAACCAATTGCTACAAGACTTACCAACTCTCACACATGACTCAGTGTTATTATAGAGAGCTTTCATTATGTTAACTAACTTGTCTGGTATACCATATGATTTCACAATCAACCACAAATTATGACGATCAACAGAGTCGAAAGCCTTTTTGAAATCAACAAAGCTAGCAACCAAAGGTTTCTGAAACTCTAAACATTTCTCAAGAATCTGCCTAAGTGAAAATATCTGATCTAAATATCCCAGTAGTATCATGCCACCCGAGGGATCCCCCACTAGTGCTTTCCCCCTATGACGTCACCGACCACGCCCCTATGACGTCACCGACCACGCCCCCTATGACGCAACATGACGTAATCATTACATAATCATTACGTAACCGACCTTTATTAATAATTCCTCCCCCTTTCACCCCCCTTTCCCCTCAGTGGCGCCATCTGTTGACAGTGAGAAGTACTATTTTCCCCAAAAACCCCTTTATTTTAAGTCTAATTTCTCGTTTTCGGCCCCCACGGTCGACCTACCTATATTTTAAGCCCTCCCCCTTATGAAAAACCCTCTGGCGCCATCTGGTGCCTGTGAGGAACACTAATTCCCAAAAAGCCCCTATTTTTATTTTAATTCTTCGATTTTTCTTTATTTTACCCCAGTGGTTGACCGGGACTACCGCAGAGTGTTGTGCAGACTCTGAGACGTAAACGACAGAGACGTCTGTAGACCCTGCCAGTGTGAAGACGTCAAGTGTTTTCATCTCCAGATACTCGAACTAGTACAACTATGCAAAACATCTGTATGGTTCTAGACCTCGATGGTTTCCATGTAAATGGTCGTTTCCTAGTGCGTGAACTTGGATATGCAACTCTGAATGGGAAATGTGGTGTCTATCGTTTCAATCTTCGACAGCACCAACCTTTGTCAGCAAAAGACAGAAGGACAGCCAACTACGTGTCTAAATATGTGATAGGTCTACCCTTTCATCCTCTACCTCGAGAAAAGGTGTGGTCGCTAGATCACGTCCCTAACATCGTGAAATATGTTTACAAACTTGCACGTACTGAAGTAGCTGCTGTGGTGGGTTACAAAGGAGGTACTGTGGAAAGAATTCTCTTGGAACAATTAAATCTTCCCAGTGTTAATCTCGAACTTTACGGCTGCCCCAAATATTGTGATCTCCCCAAAGTTTCCAAGTTCGAATGCGGATATCACACCGGAGAGGACGTCCACTGCTCTTTAGCAGAAACAGTTGCTTTCTTTGGATGGATCGATCGTCGAGAGCATGTCTCAACAAACACCTGCTTATCAGCTCGTTCCTGATTGGTTGTCTCAGGTGGTGCGGCTCTCTAGTTAAATAGGGAGCGAGTGCTCTGTGCCGCATTGTTCACGATGCAGCCTAGCAATCCAGATGCGTGGTGTCTCGGTGAAGATGTGTACGTCGTGCCCTCACTGTTCAGAAATAAGTTTTCTGTGCATGTACGCCGCTACAAGAAATTTGAAAATGGTGAACTCATCTACCCTACACCAGCAGGAGTTAGCCTCTCCATACCTGAATGGGAGGCTTTGTGTGCCGCGGTACCCCATATAGAGGACAAAGTGAAAATCGGCCCCGATCAACAGACATGGTACGTGATGCACAGTTTACGTGCCTACATGTATCGCACTGCAGGTGGTGAACGCTGTGTCGACTTCATCAAAGAATCAGCAGACCAAAGAACTCTACAGTTCCGTGTGGTGAGACGCTGTATAACATTGAACGCTTCGCAGTTGTTCACGCTGGCTATTCACTTAGACGAGGTGATGCGCATTGTGCACAATGTGTGCGGGACCCCCAAAGATCACCAACTCCGTACAGCCATTATGGAACATTCTGAATCCATTCGTCCTTTCCTACTGAGTCCTGTTTTTGACGGTCCCGATTGTGTTTACCCGCTGCTGCTGAATATTTTTCAGCAAGAACTTATGCGTGTGATACCGTTAGATGGACTGCAACCCGAAGAAAAAATACCGACCATCGTAGGGTGGTCTGGTGACTTGGACATTAATGGTCTAGCACAGGTATTTGTGGATACGGCCTGGAAGCGAGGTCTATTGAATTTTGTAGATTCTGGTTTTGTTTGCAATCTAAAATATAATGCTATTGTCGACGAGGCAAAAAATGAAATGTATAAATTAAATAAATAATTATAACCTTATATAATGTGTCTGTCTTTTCATCCTTTGTCATTTTAGTCTTGGTATGGATAGGAGAAAGAAGGTATTAGCTAGTGTGGGTAGTGTAATCGTGACATTGTTAACGATAGCCTTACTTGTATTAGAACTTGTAGCTCCTAGTAAAAATATTCAGTGTGGGGAGTCAAAAGCCTTAGACGGAGAATACAAAATTCGTGTGTGTAACTTAACAGTGGATATCAGACAGTTTATAGGTGACGTTCCTACAGTGACAGGTGTCACACTTTCACTACATCAATGGCAAAACCTGGTGGGGTACGACGTCTGGGTGCAGCAGAAAACAAAACTTTGGAGTCCCATTATTTCGACCCCGAAAGAGGATTCGGTAGTGTAAAAAAGTTGGCACAGAATACGGGACTGCCGCTCAAACTCGTCCGAGAATGGTTAGAAAAGCAGCCTGCCTACACGTTACATAAACCTGTTCGCAGAAAGTTCCCTCGTAACAAAGTTTACGTCACAGGGTTAGACGAACAATGGCAAGCCGATCTCATGGTCGTGAAAAATCTAACTCACTTCAATGACGGGTATTGCTACATATTAACAGTCATCGATGTGTTCTCGAGATACGGGTGGGCGCTGGCCATGAAGGCTAAAACGGGGAAAGAAATGGTGTCGGCTTTCAAAAAAATCCTTTCCAAGGGTCGATCCCCAATGAATTTAAATACTGATCAGGGTACGGAATTTACCAACAGAGTGTTCCAGAAATTCCTGAAAAAGAAAGGTATTCGGTTCTTTGCTACATACTCCGACAAAAAAGCAGCTTTGGTGGAAAGATGGAATCGTACCCTACGCGAGAGACTAGGGAGATATTATACACGCAACAATACCTACCGCTACCTGGACGTGCTGCAGCGTGTTGTAAGGGGATACAATGCCACCGTTCATAGTGCACACGATATGGCCCCCAAGGACGTGACCTTACGCAACGAAGACGTCGTGTGGGTTCGACTCTATCGCAATCCGAGTGTAGTAAAAGAAAAACCAGCATTTAAAGTAGGTGACACAGTTCGACTAGCCAGTGTAAAAGCGCCCTTCAAGAAGGCAGGTACACATTTGTGGACCGAAGAAATATTTATAGTCGACAAGGTATTACAACGGCAGCCCCCTGTGTATGTCGTAAGGGATTCTGAGGGAGAAGTGTTGAAAGGCACATTCTATAAATCGGAGCTTCAAAAAGTGACAGAACCCGAACTTTACACGGTTGAGAAAATAATCGAGAGAAAAGGTCAAAAGGCACTGATCAAATTTCGCGGATATCCCAAACCTTCCTGGATCCCTAAAAAATGGATAGTTTCTACCTGACTCTTCCCTCCACGGCTAGTCAGAATATTTATCCGAACAATTCGCAGACCGATTTCACAGTCCGTCTGGCACAACCCCTAAGACTGAGAGGAAAATGGAAAGTGGGACTAGCAGAAGTTCACTTACCGGTGAGCTGGTACAATGTGGATGGTTCTAACGACACATATGAATATTACGCCCCTGCCACCCCTGAAGAATACAGGAAAATCAAACTTAAACCGGGTAAAATAACTCGAATGGAGCTGTTGTCTCTCCTCACCACACAGCTCCCCAAAGAAATAATAGTTTCCTATAACGGTGGTTACTGGGTATTCAAACCGAGTGAGGGGTACGGACTGATGTTTCCTAAAACGAATTTCGGTAAACTTCTGTGTATCGGCGAGGGAGAAGTTGACAAACCCTTCCACCAACGATTTGCCAGCAAACTTTGCAATACACCAACTTTCGACATAGATGACGAGTGTTATTTCTATGTGATCCCACCAGGTAGTTTCCAAGAACGAAAGGTACCCCACGGACGATACGAAACTGTCGAATCGTTATTCGATGCAATGAACCAGATGTTACCCTACAGGCTGAGAAAAGCTTACCATTTCAAGCAGCAGGCAGATCACACCGTGTTGATGGATACAGACAAGTCGCATTACATTAAATTTCCTCGATCGAACCCCGGATTAGGTGACATGCTAGGAATTGCTAAATTAGATATACCGCTGAATAAAGTCCTGGGTGACTATCCCATCGATATGAACAGAGGAATGTATGGTATTTATTTGTATTCAGATCTGATTGCTCCTCAGTTGTTAGGCGATACTCACGGTGAACTGTTGCGTGTCGTGAATCCTGCCGTCAGAACCAGTAATAACGAAGCCATTGTTGCTGTATATCAACAGCCTGATTACTACCCCCTTGCAAGGAACAGTTTCGAGAGTGTGAGAATCTTCCTTCATACCGACACCGGAGAACCGCTGCATTTTAAATTCGGTAAAGTTTTAGTCAAGTTACATTTCTGTCATGAGGGTTAAATTCGTTCCCCCTTCTGCAGACGCCTACGTGAGCTACTACAAGAGCCAGACAGGGAAGGGTGTGTTCCGTGGTCCTCGTTATCAGAGAGGCTACGGGCTAGGAAGCATCTTTGCTAGGATCGGACGTTTCATCAGCCCTCTCGTACGCCCTCTCGTACGACCTGCGCTGTCTACCCTGCGTAAGGGCGGGCTACGGTTCGTTTCAGAGATGTCCCAGGGGCAAAACTTCAAATCTGCAGCCAAAGCGGGGCTCCGTGAAGCGGGTGCCGACCTCTTGCAGCGTGCCAGTTCAAAGCTGCAGGGAGGGAAAGGAATAAAACGTCGTCGTCAGCATCCCAAAGTTCATAAAGTGAAGAGACATTGTACTGTGCAGGACGTGTTTTCATCATGAGCATTCAGAAAATTCACGCTGATTCTGGCGACTGTGCCAATTCAGAACTGGATCTGTTTCTGGTTCCACCCACTGTCTCACAATTAGAAAGAGGCTGTTATGTCAATTATTTACCTGTGGCTTCCTTGGAAGGTAATGCACCACTCGAATTCATCGTGAAGGGGACGGACGATTACATTGATCTATCTCGATGTCACCTACGTCTCGTCTTGAAAATTGTAAAATCCGATGGTACAGCACCGTCGGAAGTGATTGCCCCCTGCAATCATTTCTTCCACGCCCTCTTCAGCCAGGTAGACGTCTTCCTCAACGATCATCTCGTGAGTGCTTCACACACCCTGTACCCCTACAGGGCGTATCTAGAGACTCTATTGAATTACGGGGCCGATGCCACACGAAGTCAGCTAGGCACCTCGCTCTGGTACCTCGACACCCCAGGTAAAATGGAACTGACCAGCAGGGAGAATGAGGGGTGGCATCAACGCAAGGGGTACGTCAAACCAACAGGTATCGAACTCATCTCGTGGATCCACGCTGACCTGTTTAATCAAGATCGTTACCTACTCAATCAAGTCGACCTGAGACTGCGTTTGCTGAGATCCAAACCCGAATTCTGCCTCATGACAGGTGAAGCAGACCCCTCTTACAAAGTACAGATACACGAAGCTGAATTTTTCGTGCGTAAAGTCAAACCCACTTCGGGTGTCATCCTTGCACACGCTCGCCTGCTGGGTACGGAGAGTGCCAAGTACCCTCTGCGAAGAACGGATTTACGTATGTTTTCCATCGCTTCGGGCCTGACGAGTGTGAACCGTGACAATTTATTTCTCGGCCAGCTCCCTGTACGGCTTGTACTGGGTATGCTGGAAAGTACCAGCCTGAATGGATCGTACGAAAAAAATCCCTTCAACTTCCAACATTTCGACCTAAACTACATCAGTCTTCACATAGACAGTGATCATCAGTCCTACACCCCCGACTTTACGAATGGGCGCTATCTCCACTGTTACCAAGGATTATTGGAAGCTGTGGACGCCTGGAAATCCGATAGCGGTATTAACTTATCGCGAAAAGCCTATGGAGAAGATTTTACATTATTCGGATTCCAATTGACCCCCGAACAACGTGAATGCAATCAAGTATTTTCTTTAATAAAGAGTGGGAGTGTGAGAGTCGAATTAAAGTTTGCCAAGCCGCTACCCGCATCGGTCACTGTGATCCTGTATGCCGAGTACCAGAATTTGTTGGAAATCCCATTGGATCGTAAAGTCCTGTTTGACTACAGCTCATGAATTCCTATCAGTTAGAATCCATCCTTTCGATGTTACCCACAAGTCTAGGAGTGTTCCCCCGTGACAGACTACCTCACAGAATCAATCAGTCAGAAGCCTTGTTTATCTACAATACCGATCCGTCCTCCCTGCCTGGAACCCACTGGATAGCGGTTTACAAGAAAGGAGTGCAAGTGGATCACTTTGACCCCCTGGGTACGAGTCCCGATGCCTCCATGCAAGAATACTATAGTCGACTAGGCATACGTCACGTCTTACACCCCTCGATACCTCTGCAGGACCCCCTGGGAGACACATGCGGTGCTCACTGTCTGTATTTCCTGTTTAAAAGAGCGTGTGGTTCGACTCTTCCCACAGTACTGCATCGTGATTACACGTGTCGAGTAGACTTTAACGACTGCATGGTGGTGCGATGGCTCTCCACATTCCTTCAAATATTATAATTGCAGCACCTTCACAGTGTGGGAAGACGACTTTCACTCTGAAACTCATCAAAGAAGCAGCTCAAGTATTCGAACCCCCACCCCAGCGTGTCGTTTACTGCTACGGTGAGTGGCAGCCTGCCTTTGAACCCTTCAAGAAAACGGTGGAATTTTATGAAGGACTACCTACGGATCTGGAATTTGATCCTCACAGACCTACACTTCTGGTACTGGATGACTTGATGGAACAGTCTGTAGCCAGTGAGCGCATATCACAATTGTTTATTCGTGGGGGTCATCATAAAAATATCACGATTGTCCTGATCTTACAAAATCTGTTTTAAAGGGAAGACATTCGAGGACTATATCGCTCAATGCTCACTACATGTTTTTATTTCGCAATTGTCGGGATGCATCACAAATAACCCACCTGGCGAGACAAGTGTACCCCCATCAATCTAAACTCCTGACGGATGCCTATAGACTGGCTACACAGGTAACCTGCGGTTATTTGTGTGTTGACCTTCATCCCAGAACGTTGGACAGTGAAAGGCTCCGTGCAAAGATTCTTCCATCAGAAGAACCCGAAATACTTTACGTTCCAAATGAAAGTTAAATCTCAAGGCCCGTTCCTTCAGTGCTTACCAAAGCTAGGGGGAAAGCAGCGTACAGCTCTGATGAAGCACATCTCCGACCCCCAGATGTATGCTCTATGTGAAGTGTGTTCCAATTTCTTAAAAGGAAATATACCTGTTTCCCACAGAGTATTAAAGAATTTACGCCAGCACAAGACGGTCATAAGGAGTCTAGCGTCCAAACGTGCATCTTTACGTCACAAGAAGCATCTGCTGCAGCGTGGTTCAGGGTTCATTATACCCCTGCTGACTGCTGCCCTCCCCCTGTTGGTTTCGCTATTTAAAAAAAAATGATTTCTGTAAAAGCTGTGCAGAGAAAAAACATAAGAAAAAAAGTATGTGATTTGGACTCAGAGATGAAGAAAATATTGGAGTCTGACGATGCTGACGATAAATCCGAAAAGTATCTGACTGCTTTGAAAAATTATTTGTTATTCTCAAAACAGCTTGACACTCCACATGAACTAAAAGTCAACATCCCCAGAAGCACTATAGCTGAAGAGCGCCCACCAAAAGACATTGCCGTACCCATCCGACGTAAGAAAAGAAAATTATCCGAGTGGTCAGCATATTGAAACCTGTAAAATCCAAGCCCTGTGCGCTTGAAGATTTGTGTTAAAAAACCCATGTATTTAAAATGTGCATTACAAAATATCCAATAAAAGAAAGTAAAACTGATATTTGTGTCTCTTGCTTCATTCACTCTTCTACGCCATTCCGTTAATTAGTTTTACAAATCCGTGCAGTGTCCCCCCAAACACGGTCTTGCTGGAGTAGTTCTCTAAGCACGGATGCACCCAGGCTTCTCATTGGTCCTTCTACGGAGCGCTCTAAGCTTAGATGCACCGGTGGTTTTTATTGGCTGGCGTCAGCATGCGCTGCTCGCGCTCGCACTGTGAAGCACGGCATTGAACTTTCCCCTCGCCGTAGTGTGTTTCAGCTAGGTAATAAAGAGGCAGATTTTTTTAAACCTTTTTTATTGAAACAATTCACAGACAATAATTTACATGACATATCCAATGCTGGACAGTAAAACAATGACAGATCTGCTATAGTTTTAAATACAATAAGTTAAATACAGTAATTCAAAAGCTGACGACGCCTCAGTGCTGGGTCATTACGTGTGAACTAAGGTTCCTTAGGAACATTGAAATAATAAGTTTAAAAAGGTCTGTTACGGATACAAGATCCACTACAGATACTGAAATAATAATAATAAGGTCCCCTGGGAACATTGAAATAAATAAAGTGTGCAATGAAATAATAAGGTCCACTAAGGACATTGAAATAAATAAATAAAGTGTGTAATGATATAATATTTTCACTGGTGAGCAACGAAATAAAGCGTGTAATGAAATAATATTTACACTGGTGAGCAACGAAATAAAGTTGTAATACTATGCACACTGAAATAATAAATGAAGATGCAATAATAAATAAATAATAAATTAGTTTACAATAATACATTAGTGTACAATAATAAATAAAACTGTGCAATTACTCATCCATGAGTTGGATAAGGGTATCCAGGCCCAGGTCATTGTAACCATAAGGTACAGTGAGAGTCGAACCCGGGCTGAGATACCGCTTATCGAGGTTAGCCTTAAACCTTTTTACCATGGGCCTGTTCGTAAGTGACCCATCCACTTTATTACGAACCACATTAAAAGGGACATCGAAGGTCTCGCTGACTGGGGAATTCCCTAGGACCATGGATTTCAGAAGTTCAAAATTATATTTACACCTGTTTTGCTTCGTGAGAGATATGCCCTTGGCGCGAAGAATTTCATCGCCGTTGTTCAACCGAAGGGCATAACTCTTGGCCCCGGCGCTGATGTAGTCCGTGATGTGTACACCGGGGCCATACTTTGAAGAAATTTCGTCAACGAGACCTCCAAGGAAGGGATTTTGTGGTGGTGTGTAGGTGTCGCGAGGAGACGTTGTATAAATCACCGAATCCGTGTCAGAATACATTGCACGACTATCTAATTTCGATAGAAGCTCGTACAGCTTTAGTCTGGCGTGACTCGTCACCATTGCAGCGAGAATCAGGCTTCCACGGGTGTTCGCTGGAGTGGCAGACTCCGCCGGCTTGTGCGTGACAAGCACGGCCTGATCACTGATAACAGCGACGTCAGTGATGACTAGCGATGCGTCCGTCAAGAGCTCCATGTACTTGACAGGACAACTCACAATGGTCGTCTGGGTTCGACTCATATTCTGCGCATGCTTCCCCCATGATGAATTAAGCGAGACCTTGGAAAGAGTTCGCTTAAGGTTGTTTTTCTCAACTTCCGAGGGGAGGATCCGAACCCCCTCCGCCTGGAAGAAGGCCTCACAGAAGGCTTCCTTTTGCTCCTCGGTCTGCACGTCAGGGGGAAACCCGGAGTAGCGCTGCTTCAGTCCCAGAAAAGTGTCTATGTACCCAGCATAGACACCTCCCTTTTTTGTTGTAGGGTCATATTGCAGGATAGTATTAAAGTGCCACACATCGTGGAACTGGAGAAGTCTGTAGCCAGCACGCATCGCAGCGTAAATTTCGAACGTAGGCCAAGATCCTGTCAATGCGCGCTGGTTCACGGTGTGCCGACAAGGGGGTGCCAGCTGTCCATCCGCACAGATCCTACAAAGGGGAAAAAGCAGCTTCCCATTACACCTATAGGGCAGTACAGGGATGAATAAACCGTCGGGGGGTAACAGTGTGGCGTGTGCAATGCCAAAATAGTGGTCGAGGTCCGTGGCGAAATCGGAGGTGATCCGAACCGGGTGACCTTTACCGAATGCAGCCTTCTTGCAAACATAGGGGTACAGGCTGTTGTAATCAACGTAGTTAAGGCTACATCCTAAGTCAACCGATGCAAAGATGGAGAACACCTCCACGCGCCCTCCGTAGAGGTAGTCACGGGCCCCTATACGCCTGATAGGCTCGACGGATTTATAAATTAATGCGACGGACTGGTTTTTGCGCATCAACTCGTCGAATTCGTGCTCCCACATAATTTTGCATGTGTACCCGTTCATCAGCACTTTCAAGGTCTCAAGACGATCCATGGTCCGGGTGTTTAGCAGACCAAATGGCTTTCTCGTGCGCTGATCTATTTTTTCAGGTTTGAAACATTTCAAGCAGTGATGAAAGTAACAACCTAAAAACTCGTAATAACAACGGGTACTGTGGCACACGCCGTCCAATTTGTACTGCCCTATCTTATACTCACCTCCGGGTGATCGCGCAGTTTGAATTTCGATGTTGTCCTTGGAAGCCTCATACTCTAACCACGCGAGAGCTTTCAAGGACTGCCGGTCGTTACTCGCCGAATACCCTTGGGCGGGACACACACCGAGGGTATTCTTTTGCAAAAACTTTCCACGGAATATGCGAAGGCAAGCACCGGCAATAGTCAGGTCACGCGCAAATGGGTCTACACCTGTGAGATTTAAAAATTCCTCACGGAAAGCTTGGGCGCCTCGCAGCAGCTCTGTATCTGCCTTGAGTAATACAGAAGCTGCTGTTGAAAATCCCAGGGTTCAAGGCTTGCTGCGGCATACCACTCATTGAATGCTGACAGAGTTTCAGGCTCCATGTCTTCCGGCTGGAAAAAAAGCCGATCAGGGATGGGTCCTGTATATTGTAGATTTTCCTCCTTCACAAATTTAAAGGGGAAAAAGCCTTTCACCGTCTCCAAGTTGAAGGTCTTCGTGAATGATCGAAGAGGAGCCTGAATAAAGGATAACGTGTCGATAAACCTTATTTTAAGGCCAGGTAAAAATATACCTAAAATCTTGGATCCATCGAACACGAGATCCGGTTTTAAAAATTTTCTGTACAGGTAACTAATGATGAACATGCCGTCAAAGCCTTTGAGATTATGCGCTAGGACTGTGGCATCCTTGAATCGTTGAACCCCGGGACGTTCTTCAGCTAGAATCCAATCCATAAAGGCGTCCGTTTCCGGGAATGAAGCATAGACCCACTCGTCGTCCACTTGGTATGTGACCACACACAGTATCGGTTTCAGCAATCTGTCGGCACACTGCACAGTCTCTACATCAAAGTAGAGATAAGTCTGACCGACAGGGTCAATCTTGCAGGGCTCGACGAATTTTAAAGTGTCAACCTTGCAAACGTGTTTTTTCAGGGGATCATACAAGCTGATGCACTTAACACAGCGATGTTGTGTCTGACATGCCTTCAGCAGATGCGCCTGAAAGCATTCAGCCCCGCGCAAATACACACAACACACTGTGCAGAGCAACAACTCCCCTGCATGAACCACATCGGTTGACAGGCACCTGTTGCAGGTCCCCTTGCAAGCGTGCCCGTTGTTAGACCCCTTTAAACATTTCGGACAGAATTGCCTGACCCTGAAAAACCCTGATGGCTTGGTAATCACATCGTAATGCCCAGCACTAAACAATAAATAAAGGTTGTCCCCTCCTTCGGGACCAATGAAGATGGGGAGGAAGGCGTCGTCAGCAGAATACACTACAATCCGGTATTGCACCATGTGCGCTTGAAACAATTGTACTTCCGGGAGTCCGCAGGGGGCAACAGGGACCCCGGCGTCCAGGTGAAGCTTAAGGGCCTCCGTCTGCTGCAAAGGGTAGCGGTAGTCCCGGATTCGGACATACGTGTTCACCAGCCCTTTATTTTTCAAGCAGAGCTCTCGTGCGACGACGAGAGCCCTTGCAAGACAGATCTCATCATTATTAATGATGCTTCGGACACTACCCTTCATGCTGGCGAAAGACTGAATGTCGACAAGGCTGCGTTTCTCCGGCCCGGCACGTCTCCCAATACCGCCGCTGCCGACCCTGTCCAAGTCCGCACAGACGAAGTCAAATTCTAGTTCACTCCCAGGACCGAGAGATTCATTTGACTGCACTACTTTGTCTAATGCAGTCATGAATCTCTCACCCGTCAGGGCATTACGCCAAATTAGGGACAGGTTGACGGGGTTTTTCAAATCCCGGGAGCGTAAGCATAGCCGTACATGGCTATATTCCCCTGTGGGGACGATATCGGCTAGCATCCGCTCGTGCAAGTCGTGCAGGACCGGAATGAAATTATGGGGCTGTACATCCTCCATTCCGCCAAGCCGCACACTTTTTGAAACAAATTGTGTGCGAAACTTGGCGGAGTTGTAGTGACGAGTTTTGGTTACAGCGTAGTACGGCACTGCAGCAGGTCTGACTGTGGATGGTCCTGGACCGTTGAAGGACTCGACAGACCTAGATAGATAATTTATTCTCAGAATATGCAGTATTTTACGTAATTTTTTTATCTTAGAACTGAAGTTATAATGCTGTATTGCTCAGATACACGTTTTTAAAGTATTACATTTTTAAAGTATCACATTTTCCCCAGATACACACTTTTAAAGTATTACATTTTCCCCAGATACACACTTTTAAAGTATTACACTTTTAAAGTATTACATTTTTTAAAGTATCACATTTTCCCCAGATACACGCTTTTAAAGTATCACATTTTCCCAGATACACGCTTTTAAAGTATCACATTTTCCCCAGATACACACTTTTAAAGTATTACATTTTCCCCAGATATACACTTCTAAAGTATCACATTTTCCCCAGATACACACTTTTAAAGTATTACATTTTCCCCAGATACACACTTTTAAAGTATTACATTTACTAATATTCTTCTTTATACATAGTTTGTCCAATAAAAATCATATATATATATAGAAATTTTTCCTACAGTACAAGTCTGAGAAAAAAAATGTTCCACGTGAGTAAACACTCGAATGTGGAAAAATTTAACCGTTGTAATAAAAGACAACACACATTGCTAGTATAATTTTGCCTACAGTACAAGTCTGAGAAAAAATGTTCCACGGGGGTAAACACTCGAATATGGAAAAATTTAACAGTTGTAATAAAAGACAACACACATTGCTAGTATAATTTTACCTACAGTACAAGTCTGAGAAAAAATGTTCCACGTGAGTAAACACTCGAATGTGGAAAAATTTAACAGTTGTAATAAAAGACAACACACATTGCTAGTATAATTTTACCTACAGTACAAGTCTGTGAAAAAATGTTCCACAGGAGTAAACACTCGAATGTGGAAAAATTTAACAGTTGTAATAAAAGACAACACACATTGCTAGTATAATTTTGCCTACGGTACAAGTCTGAGAAAAAATGTTCCACGAGAGTAAACACTCGATTGTGGAAGAATTTAACCGTTGCTAGCTCGAGCAAAAGGTCTAATTAAATATTTAACTAATTTATAAGTAGAATAAAGAAAGTAAAATGGCTTTACAGCCTATAAAACTATATATGCTTTAGTAAATGATTGAGCCGTTTAAGACCTGCTCAACATCAAATGAAATTTCATCTACCTGACTGCAGAGCCGCTGAAGACTCCCGAGGTGACGTCATCACCGGCTACTTCGTTGAGGGGGACGCCATGGCCCACGATAGGCGTCGGGGTCTTGACAGCAGCGTCCAGCGTCTTGAAACGCGCGTCATTGGTTGAGACGGCATCAGCTGCGGGGGCCGCGCGGTCCGGAGCATTGATGGGTCTAGAAAGATAATTCCGTTTCAGAATATGCAGAACATTTACATGTTTTTCATCTTAGAACAGAAAAGACAATATGCAGTACATTTACTAGCATGATCAAAATATCTAAGTAACTAAAGTTTGAAAATTAGGTTTTAGAATAAAAGACAGCACAGTTTGCTAGCCTGAGCAAAAAAAAAAAAATCTAAGTAACTATTTAACTAAAGTTTGAAAATGACTTTACTAGATAGAAACAAATATAAATCTCTATATTGAAACAGTTATGTTGTGATAAAAGACAGCACACAGTACATTTACTAGCGTGCACAAAAAATCTAAGTAACTAAATTTAGCATTTAGAATAAAATGACTTTACAGGTTAGAAACAAATATAAAACTCTATATTGAAACAGTTATGTTATGATAAAAGACAGCACGCAGTACATTTACTAGCGTGAGCAAAAAATCTAAGTAACTAAAGTTAGCATTTACAATAAAATGACTTTACAGGTTAGAAAACTCGATGTACGTTAATAAATAGCTGAGTTTCTTAAGGACAACGTTAAATAAAATTTCATTTACCTAGTTGCCGTTGAAGGGAGCGCATCAGGCCGGAGGACAGCGGGTGGTCTCATCTCCGTTGCTGCTTTTGCCGCGGCGATGCGCTTCCGGTGGGTGAGGGACATCCTCATAGTCCTCTGCCGTAAATCCTGCCCTGCCTCCAACTGACGACACGGACGTTTTGCATGTTGGGGATCCTCCATGGGCAGGCTTCTTTTGGAGACATCATCTAGGGTCTTCACTGATTTTAGGAGCATTTCAAAATGCTCCATGTCCGTAGTTTTCCTAGATAGATAATACGGTCTCAGAATATGCAGTACATTTACTAGCGCGATCAATATATCTAAGTAACTAAAGTTTGAAAATTAAGTTTTACAATAAAACTCTATGTTGATCAGTTTGTTACCCCGAGCAAAAGATCTAATTAAATATTTAACTAAAGTTTGAGAAAAAATTTAACAGTTTGCTAACCTGAGCAAAAGATCTAATTAAATATTTCACTAAAGTTTGAGAAACAATTTAACAGTTTGCTAACCCGGGCAAAAGATCTAATTAAATATTTCACTAAAGTTTGAGAAACAATTTAACAGTTTGCTAACCGGGGCAAAAGATCTAATTAAATATTTCACTAAAGTTTGAGAAACAATTTAACAGTCTGCTAACCTGAGCAAAAGATCTAATTAAATATTTCACTAAAGTTTGAGAAACAGTTTGCTAACCCGGGCAAAAGATCTAATTAAATATTTAACTAATTTATAAGTAGAATAAAGTAAGTAAAATGACTTTTACTGGATAGAAACAAATATAATATTCTATGTACGTCAGTAAATGATTGTGTCTTAAGGACAACATAGCATTAAATAAAGTTTTATTTACCTGTTAGCTGTTGATGATCCAGCAGGAACTTGCTCAGTAGACATCTTGGGATAGTCAGCAGCGTTGATAACTCAGTACAGAAGCTAGCAATGGAATGTCCTTGGGCTGACTTGACCACGTATATATACACCCCCAAATCCCACTATCTAATACGTGTCACAACAAGATCAGAATAACGTGGACTGTCCAGCGAGTGACACGTCACTTACCCTTAGAGAGCAACAATCACAGGACACTCAACCCTAGGGCGATTGCATCATGTGTCACGAGATGTTTTGTTGCTACCTGACACGTATGTGTATGACTCCACGTACGACTTCAGGAATGCCTTTTCCATTGCAGGTTGGTTCTTGTTAAGAGTGAAGCTGTGGTAGCGCGTTCGACTCTCGTTGGCCGGAGAGAAGTTTTTTTTTTTTCGATAAAACGCCTCTACAGAAAACTGTTTTATTTAATAAAGGTAAGGGAATTTTGATGAGTGTTTAATTACTAGGGAGTTTAATAGCAGGGAATTTTAATTATAAAGGAATCGTTTAGTCGTCCTGGATAAATGAATAGCAAAGGGTTTTAATTACTAAGGAATAAATACAACTCTGTGAGTTGATTTACAATTTGAGATCTGCATTCAAAAGAGTTCAGTGCTAGTGTTGGCTTTGATGTAAGAAATACATAGAAAAAGCTAGTTATAAAGAATGCTATAATATCTGAAAAATCTAACCCGCATCTAAGTCACAGCAAGTACACTGTATAGTCCGGGAACCCCAGACAGTCGGACGGAATCCACAGAGCGAGGGACGATTTTTTTTTTTTCGGGTGAAACACATCTACAGAAAAATTGATTTTTATTTCGACCGTGATTTTAATAAAGGTGAGGAATATTTTGACGAGTGTTTAATTACTAGGGAGTTGATTAACGGAGTTTGAAAATTTTTCCACTGCAGACGTGTGTTCTAAAAGCAGATTTAACATGTCATCCCTACGAATAATTTAAACCATTATTAATTTCACCCTATGGTATTTTCTATGGAAACAGTAAGAGTAAAATGAGTTTCAACTGTAGGATGATTTTTAATAGAGGTAAGGGAATTTTGATGAGTGTTTAATTACTAAGGAATTTTGTATCATCCTTTTCTGTACAATTATTCTAAGACCAGTCAATCGTTCCATGCAATTATTCTGAGACTTGCATCAGCCGAGTGAAGGAGTGGGGCCTTAAAATGGTCAACCAGAGGGTTTTTCATAAGGGGGAGGGCTTAAAATATAGGTAGGTCGACCGTGGGGAGCGAAAACGGGAAATTAGACTTAAAATAAAGGGGTTTTTGGGGAAAATAGTATTTCTCACTGTCAACAGATGGCGCCAGAGGGTTTTTCATAAGGGGGAGGGCTTAAAATATAGGTAGGTCGACCGTGGGGGCCGAAAACGAGAAATTAGACTTAAAATAAAGGGTTTTTTGGGGAAAATAGTACTTCTCACTGTCAACAGATGGCGCCACTGAGGGGAAAGGGGGTGAAAGGGGGAGGAATTATTAATAAAGGTCGGTTACGTAATGATTATGTAATGATTACGTCATGTTGCGTCATAGGGGGCGTGGTCGGTGACGTCATAGGGGGCGTGGTCGGTGACGTCATAGGGGGAAAGCACTAGTGGGGGATCCCTCGGGTGGCATGATACTACTTATCCCCTACCACTTCTGAATCCACATTGCTAATCACGCAATTGACTGTCAACCAGATTCTTAATTCTATTAAGCACAATCATGGAAAGAACTTTACCTGGAACAGAGAGTAGGCTGATACCCCTATAGTTATCACAAGAACTGTGATCACCTTTTTTGAAAATAGGGATAATAATAGCTCTGGTAAAATCTGTAGGAACCATGCCTTTATCATAAAAGTTATTCAAAATTTCAGTCATCCAAATGGTAACTGAAACATTCCCAGCTCTAAGCATTTCCGTAGTAATTTCATCCACCCCTGGGGATTTATGAAGTTTAAATTTAGAAATAGCCAAACTAACTTCAGATTGTGTTATAGGGCCAACATTAAAGCCAACAATGCATCTATCATCATTGCAAACAATGGGATTACAATTAACCACATTGTTTAGAACATCACTGAAATGCTCAGCCCACCTAGCCATGATAGAATCTCACCTTCTATAACCTTACCTTGTTTATCCTTCAATCCCTGTATACCTGTTCGTTTTCTACCACACAAAACATTAACTATCTGGTACAGCTCTCTGCTGTTGTGCTGTCTAACTGCTTCCTCAGCTTTGTCAGCCAGGCCATCAAGCCAAAGATTCTTATCAGTAGCTAACTGATCCTTTACACGTTTATTAAGTTCTTTGTAATGCTTTCTATTAGGACTAGTAGGGTACTGATTAAGGACATTCCTGCAGTTCCTTCTTTCTGAAATAAGCTCAAGTGCCTTATCACTTAAATAATTCTGTCTCCTCTGCTCCTTTTTCCCTAAAAGAGTACTGTTAGTTTCCAAAAAAGCCTGTTTAAAATGGCCCCATTCTTCCTCAACTTCAGTATTATGCAAACCATGACTATCATAATGACTAAGTACCTATCATGGTAAGCTTTAGCTATAACTGGGTCTTTCAGAGCTTCAGTATTAAAGGTAAATTTTTAACCCTAGCACAACACTTTTTAAGTTTAAGTTGCAAGACACTTTTAACAAGGTAATGGTCAGATCCAATTTCAGCTCCCCTATATGCCCTGGTATTTCTAACAGAACTAGCCCATTTGCTGTTAATTAATATAAAATCAATCATATTCCTATGCAGCCCATCAGGTGAAACCCATGTGTATTTATGTATGTCGCGGTGTTTGTAATATGTGTTAGTTATTCTGAAACCATTGAGTTTACTTACCTGTAGGAGACGTTACCCATTGCCATTGCAGCTACCAATACCAAAAGGGCCTATTACTCCTCCCCAACCAACTTTGGCATTGAAGTCACCAAGAACTGGTACCAACTTTGGCATTGAAGTCACCAAGAACAAGGGTAATATCTCCTTTCTTGACAGAATTCAAAATATCCTGAAGTTGTCCGTAAAACCTATCCTTCTCATCCTCATCAGAATCTTCAGTGGGGGCATAACAGCAGATAACATTCAAGTCTTTAATGCTTGTCTGAAATTTTGCTGTAAGAAACCTTTCATTAATGTACTCATATCCTAGAAGAGCATCACTAGCATGTCTGCTGAGCAGCAGACCCACGCCTTGGTGATGCTTTCCATCCTCTCTCCCTGTAAAGAGAAATTTAAAGTTATTTTAAGTATCTCACCTTTACCTGTCCATCTGGTCTCTTGCAAGCCTAGAATATCTAGGTTATAGCGCTGGAATTACTGCATGAGGACATCAAGAGAATAATCTCTATGTAATGTCCTCACGTTCCACGTTCCTGCAGAGAGAAAATGATTAGTAGGATTTTTAAAGAAATTAGGTTTATTGAGATTGGTAGGGCCAACAATATCAAACAGCCCCCTGATCGCAGGCATGGGGAAAAGACCTGTTCCTCCTCCGCTAAAGGCTGAAGTCACCGATGCTGGTAGGAACTTCAGGCACCACCTTTTCAAGTGGGCTTTTTCAAGAGCCATATGGCCTGCCTGAGACACAAGTTTAGGCTTGACGATGCCCAACTAGCTAAGTAAGGTTCAGGTACCTGCGATGGCCTCTGATTAGGATTATCCACCAGCTGATATAAGGTATCCCATGCCTCTGTTCACTTAGAGCTGGCAACCCAGAAGCAAACAGAAAACACAGCAGCAGACTCTCCCTCAACAGAGGCCCACCAGTGCAGCAAGTCCAGGATCCATAATCAAGCTCAAATCCATAAAGAAGTCCAGTCTAGTAGGTATAAATGGTCAGCACAGGACCCTGTGAAGTTGACCACTCCTCAGCAGGGTTGAAAAAAAAGAAAAAAAAAATTTTTTTCAGCCAGATCACTAATTTCTAAAAAAAATCGTTGCCAGATATTTTTTCTGAATTCTGTAATCAACCATAGTGTTCGGATACTTTTTTGAGTGACTGTACAAATTTACCTCAGTGCGTAGTGTAGCAGATCCTTCGCAATCATAACGTTACTGGTCCATCTTTGCAACGGATCCTTTTCAATCGTTATCCTTGTTGTGCCAGTTCCCTTTTCTTTTCTACGAACAGCTGATTCAGCAGATATCTTTATTAAGACGTCCCATAGTGATATCAGATTTCCCAGGGAAATAATTTGACATCGCTACCAGAGATCATCCTAGCAGCTATCCCTTCTCAGAATCTGTTGGCATTCTAGTCCGCTCCTTTCCTACTCTTGTAGACACTTGTGATCACTAGAATTGGCCGGGAGGAAAAAAATTCTCCATCCAGCCCTGGCAACTACTGAATATTACACTGATACGACGCCGAGAGCATGACTCGCAGTCGACTTCTTTGCCCTCATTGAGCAAACATGGTTGGTCCGTTCCCAACCTTGATCGCTCATGAGCGAAAAAAAAAATCCGGATAATTTATAGTCGCAATTAGGGAGGGAAGGAGTTATCGCTGATAGTTTAATGATTAGAACACCTGGTATGTATTCGAGTCGCCACTCAAGGCTAAACTCAATTTTTTTAAACTCTACTCTTCATTCATAAAATTCATCTAAATATGAATCTCGGATCTCAAGAAACGAAGGCCAATTTTTTTCCACTGAACTAATTCCATATGCAAATCACACGTGTTATGACAATCACGTATTCATACCAAGCATATTTCTTTCCCTTGTAACAATTTATTACATGTTTTCATTTTCTTTACCAGATCTAATTCACTTCAACAGAAATATTATTTAATTTCGACAGTGGGTGGAGAAGTATACATTAAAATTTTTAATCCATTGCTCTCGTTTAGTCCTTTTTTATATGTTAGAAAACCAAACGATTTGTGAGAAAAAAAAATGGAGGAAAGGGTGGCTCAATCGGTAGCGCGACAGACTCGTAATATGCGATTCCCAGGTTCGAATCACAGCTCAGATAGCGTTGAGATTTATGCCCGTAAAACTTTCTGACTTGCCCTTCTTCAGTAGGGGACATCGATGGGCTTGGAAAGGCTTCCTCCTCAGATGGTCCGTAAAACCGGGGGCGGGAGTATCTCAGTCGGTAGCGCGCCAGGCTCATAATCTGTAGTTCCCAGGTTCGAGTCCCAGCTGGGTCAGCGTTGAGATTTATCTCCGCAAAATTCCCCGCCCTGCCCACGGTCAGTAGGGGACACCGATGGGCTTGGAAAGACCGCCATCCGTCGGATGGGACGTTAAACCGTGGCCCCGTGTGCGGGAGAGCCATACCCTGTGCACGTTAAAGAACACGATGGATGGCCTTGACGGGAGGCTACCATCTGTCTCCCAACAGCTGTTCCAGTGGGTCCCCTCCCCCAACCTTCTCTGAGCCTTCGGGGTCCATGTGACCTGGCCATTTAGCCCATGGTGTGCAAAAAAGTGCCGCTCAGAGGTAAAACAACCCAACCCATGTTACCGCTGCACGCTGGATGGCTATGACGTCACGCTACCGTCTCCCAATAGCTGTCCAGTGGGTCTCCCCCCCCTCCCAACCTTCTCTGAGCCTTTGGTATCCTTGGAACCTGGCCATTTAGTCAATTGTGTGCATAAGTGTCGCTCACAGGTAAAAACAACCCAAACAGAAATATTTACGTGCTCACATTTGGTGGAAAAATGTGGACACGACGTGTTGGCCCAGGAGGGGCGTCGTCCGCCATTTTTTCTCAAAGGTAGTATTTCTAGTGTTCGTTTTCCACCATTTTTGATTGGAACGCCGAAAACGAACGCAAAGCCGCCGCCAGCATTGGAATGCCACCACATGATCAAAGTTGTTCTCGGATGATAGGGTCTACGTGACTTACCGCCACCTGGGCTCAAAAGACTCGTACCTCGACGTCGTCAGCCAATGTCAAAGAGCCACGGTTCCCCAGAAGGTGACCTGTGGTCCGCAAGAGACGCGGACAAGGCCACGAAAAAGGTCATTTGTTGTTGGAGCGTTGACTTTGTTGTTGGAACGTTGAAGAACTAGGACGAAAAAAAGGTCTAGTCTGTTAGACCTTTTAGACAATCGGTCACAGGACTGCGAAAAGGCGATAGCTGTCCGTTGAAGTTCAAGGCCATCTGGCGTTGTGTTGCAGCGTGCCACTTGAGAGCAGCGACGACGGTTTCCTCGCCCACGTGATTAGAGAGGTGAGGGGTCGATTTTTCTGATCTGGTGTCCAAAGTAGCATAATTGTCATTGCCACATTGTCTCGAGAGAGACTTTGGAGGCGATGATGTTCCCGGCTGCGCACAAACTTTGTGCTAGACTATACAACCGAACTGTTTGGCCTAGGGCCATAGTTGGGTTGTTTTACCTCTGAGCGGCACTTTTTTGCACACCATGGGCTAAATGGCCAGGTCACAAGGACCCCGAAGGCTCAGAGAAGGTTGGGGGAGGGGACCCACTGGAACAGCTGTTGGAAGACAGATGGTAGCCTCCCGTCAACGCCATCCAGCGTGTTCTTTAACGTGCACACGGCTCTCCCGCACACGGGGCCACGGCATAACGTCCCATCCGACGGACGGCGGCCTTTCCAAACCCATCGGTGTCCCCTACTGACGTGGGCAGGGCGGGGAGTTTTGCGGAGATAAATCTCAACGCTGACCCAGCTGGGACTCGAACCTGGAAACTGCAGATTACGAGCCTGGCGCGCTACCGACTGAGCCACCCCCGCCCCCTAGGGCCGTAGAAAGTGCCGTAAGAACCGAATAGCGCTGAAGGCGCCGACAGGAAGTTATGTTAGAAGAGGTGTAAAGTCAGTGTGTTACTATGTTAAAATATTTCTAGTAGTTTTAAGATGAAGTGAACTGAATAAATGTGTTTTTAGTGTTTTTATGTTTAACACATATCTGTTAGATATTTAGACGTTGTGCATTGTTCCTGGGTTGAGACCAGAACTCTCTTTCTTTAGCCTCTTCATTTTGTATAAATTCGCTCCTACGTCAATCACCCAAAATACTCAGGGGTGCTCATGACAAAATGTCCAAAAATTCGTGCAATATGGTCAGTATCAGATATTAACAATGCCCATCCTTTAACTCAGCTCTGAATCTTCGAGCAAATTCGAATGAATTGAATAGGAGAACGAGTTATTTTCACAGAGTTATTATAAATCAAAGAGTTGTGAAATAAATTCACAATGATATAAAAGAAGGAGTTAAAAATTCCACAAGACCTTATCTTTCGCCAACATTTGTTTGCCGTTTTGTGGGAGCGGAGATTGGCTCGTAATCTGAAATTTCCGGGTTCGAATCCTTTCTGCGGTTCCAAATTAGAATTTTATAATGAATTGAAGATGAAATGAAGATGGATTGGATTGGATTGGATTGTTTTACCTCTGAGCGGCACTTTTTTGCACACAATGGGCTAAATGGCCAGGCCACAAGGACCCCGAAGGTTCAGAGAAGGTTGGGGGAGGGGACCCACTGGAACAGCTGTTGGGAGACAGATGGTAGCCTCCCGTCAAGGCCATCCAGCGTGTTCTTTAACGTGCACAGGGTATGGCTCTCCCGCACACGGGGCCACGGCTTAACGTCCCATCCGACGGACGGCGGCCTTTTCAAGCCCATCGGTGTCCCCTACTGACCGTGGGCAGGGCGGGGAATTTTGCGGAGATAAATCAAATGAAGATGAATTGAAGTGAATTGCGAGATGTGAAAGTAGAGTGAGCAGAGATCTCCGTAAAGCGGGAACGTCTGCTCAATCCTTTAAATTGAATTTTCGAAATTCCCCAGGTCTTTTTCCTTAAATCTGGTCACCCTACCTAACAGCAGTTCAGTGGGTCATCTTCTCCCAACTTTCTCTGAGCTCTTGGGGTCCTAGTAACCTGCCCATTTAGCCCATTGGGTGGAAAATAAGTGCCGCTCAGGGCAAATTCGCAAAACGGATAAAACAATTCATTTTGTGAATTTGGAAAAAAATTCCCCAGAGCATGATTGAAGAACACTTTGAGCTACAATATTTAAAGGGGATTACTCTTTGGAAGCGTACTTTTCTTGGCAAGACTAAGAATGATATGAACGATTTTACAACTTTTTATAGATTTACCGTAATTTTTTACGAAACATGGCAATTGATAGTTATTTTTTAGTTTTGTTATTGTGTTTCTTTCGTGCTGAATTTGCATTTTATGTGCGTCGTCAAAAATAAAATTTCGAGTCAGTAAACTATACATGTATAAAATTGGTAAAGAATCAAATTGTGAAGCAATTAAATGTGATTTCTGATTTTCTCACCGATTCTTTTAAAAAGTGATTGCCCTAGAAGTGTTTCGTATTTTTACATGTTAAGAAATTATACTGAAATAAAAGTTACAACTAAAGAGGATCAGTTATCAATATATTGGGATGACACCACTACTCCAACATGTTGTGCGCACGGTCAGTAGGAGACACCAATGGACTTGGAAAGGCCGCCGTCCGTCGGATGGGACGTTAAGCCGTGGCCCCGTGTGCAGGAGAGCCATACCCTGTGCACGTTAAAGAACACACTGGATGACCTTGACGGGAGGCTACCATCTGTCTCCCAACAGCTGTTCGAGTGAGTCCTCTCCCCCAACCTTCTCTGAGACTTTGAGGTCCATGTGACCTGGTCATTTAGCCTATGGTGTGAAAAAAGTGCAGCTCAGAGGTAAAACAATCCACCCTCCTGCATACATACTCTAGCCTTGATTCCAGTGTATGTGCAATCCATCCCTTAATTGTGGCCGCCTTTCCATAGCAAATTCCGAAAAAAAGGAAGCATCAAGAAGCCAAAACACCGACAGACTGTCAGTTGTACAGTATCTTGTGACTGAACTGGGACTTGCTGGCGTGAAATAGGGCGGAGCCTGAACACGCAGTTTCTACTTCTTCCTGTTTCCTTTGCGTCCTCACTTTTACTGAATCCTTCAAAGAATAACGCCTTTAACAAGGATGTTGCGACATCAATGCACATAAAATGAACCTTAAACACTTTGAAAAGAAACTTTGAGCAGGGCCGCTTTGTAACGTTAGAGCCCAAGGCAAAACTCCTTGTGCAACATCATAAAAACAGTCTACAAATTATATATATTTAAAATAGTAAAAAATAGGGTTGACCAAGGGCAAGTCAGGAAGTTTTGTGGACATAAATCTCAACGCTATCTCAGCTGTGATTTGAACCTAGTAATCGCAGATTACGAGTCTGTCGCGCTATCGATTGAGCCACCTTTTCCTCCATTTTTTTTCTCAGAAATCTTTTGGTTTTCTAACATATATAATTTATTTCCTACAAATTGTAGACTAATGAACATGTCTTCACATTTTGTTTTTCAATTTGGATGCTGGGACTTATAGCTAATTGATCTGTTTTGTATTCCGATGAGAGAACATGGAATTTTTGTGACATGGCAATAATTGAACACTTTTTGATATTGAGGGACAATCACAGCAGATAGGACAGAACAAACGACCATACCATTCACACCGGGATTCGAACCCGAACCTCGGTAGTGGTGGTATTACCGAGAGCCACCGCGATCCCACTGAGCCAGCGAGGCGGCTTTTTTTATATTTCAAGGAAAACCTTTTAATGTTTAGTAATGTTCAGAAGAGGTTATTTTTTGAAATTTAAAGAGATAAAATGGTAATGAGCTAAAAGTGTCCTATGCTTCAATGATTATTTGAGTTATTTACATATTTAGAGGACATTATAAGAGTAGAAATTATTTTTGATATAATTATTAAAACTTTAAATTTCAACGAGTTACTCAATTGGTAGCTTGCCAGACTCATAATCTGCAGTTCCCAGATTTAAGAGTCAGATCCATGCCCCAGAGTTCAGATTAATCTGTGCTAAACCCCGACACTGAACCCAGTGAGAGTGGGAACATCAATGGCTTTGAATATCAGCCGTCCTACTATGGACCATCAAGCCATCCTACTATGGGCCATCAAGCCGTCCTACTATGGGCCATCAAGCCATCCTACTATGGGCCATCAAGCCGTCCTACTATGGGCCATCAAGCCGTCCTACTATGGGCCATCAAGCCATCCTACTATGGGTCATCAAGCCGTCCTACTATGGGCCATCAAGCCATCCTACTATGGGCCATCAAGCCGTCCTACTATGGGCCATCAAGCCGTCCTACTATGGGCCATCAAGCCATCCTACTATGGGCCATCAAGCCGTCCTACTAGGGGCCATCAAGCCATCCTACTATGGGCCATCAAGCCGTCCTACTATGGGCCATCAAGCCGTCCTACTATGGGCCATCAAGCCGTCCTACTAGGGGCCATCAAGCCATCCTACTATGGGCCATCAAGCCGTCCTACTAGGGGCCATCAAGCCATCCTACTATGGGACATCAAGCCGTCCTACTATGGACCATCAAGCCGTCCTACTATGGGCCATCAAGCCGTCCTACTATGGGCCATCAAGCCATCCTACTATGGGCCATCAAGCCGTCCTACTAGGGGCCATCAAGCCGTCCTACTATGGGCCATCAAGCCATCCTACTATGGGCCATCAAACCGTCCTACTATGGGCCATCAAACCGTCTTACTTTGGGCCATCAAGCCGTCCTACTATGGGCCATCAATCCGTCCTACTATGGGCCATCAATCCGTCCTACTATGAGCCATCAAACCGTCCTACTATGGGTCATCAAGCCATCCTACTATGGGCCATCAAGCCGTCCTACTAGGGGCCATCAAGCCATCCTACTATGGGCCATCAAGCCATCCTACTATGGGCCATCAAGCCGTCCTACTATGGGCCATCAAACCGTCCTACTATGGACAATCAAGCCATCCTACTATGGGCCATCACGCCGTCCTACTATGGGCCATCAAGCCATCCTACTATGGGCCATCAAGCCGTCCTACTATGGGCCATCAAGCCGTCCTACTGTGGGCCATCAAGCCATCCTACTATGGGCCATCAAGCCGTCCTACTATGGGCCATCAAGCCGTCCTACTATGGGCCATCAAGCCATCCTACTATGGGCCATCAAGCCGTCCTACTATGGGCCATCAAGTCATCCTACTATAGGCCATCAAACCGTCCTACTATGGGCGATCAAACCGTCCTACTTTGGGCCATCAAGCCATCCTACTATGGGCCATCAATCCGTCCTACTAGGGGCCATCAAGCCATCCTACTATGGGACATCAAGCCGTCCTACTATGGACCATCAAGCCGTCCTACTATGGGCCATCAAGCCGTCCTACTATGGGCCATCAAGCCATCCTACTATGGGCCATCAAGCCGTCCTACTATGGGCCATCAAGCCGTCCTACTATGGGCCATCAAGCCGTCCTACTATGGGCCATCAAGCCATCCTACTATGGGCCATCAAGCCGTCCTACTCTGGGCCATCAAGCCGTCCTACTATGGGCCATCAAGCCATCCTACTATGGGCCATCAAACCGTCCTACTATGGGCCATCAAGCCGTCCTACTATGGGCCATCAAGCCGTCCTACTATGGGCCATCAAGCCGTCCTACTATGGGCCATCAAGCCATCCTACTATGGGCCATCAAGCCGTCCTACTCTGGGCCATCAAGTCGTCCTACTATGGGCCATCAAGCCATCCTACTATGGGCCATCAAACCGTCCTACTATGGGCCATCAAACCGTCTTACTTTGGGCCATCAAGCCGTCCTACTATGGGCCATCAATCCGTCCTACTATGGGCCATCAATCCGTCCTACTATGAGCCATCAAACCGTCCTACTATGGGTCATCAAGCCATCCTACTATGGGCCATCAAACCGTCCTACTATGGGCCATCAAGCCGTCCTACTATGGGCCATCAAACCGTCCTATTATGGGCCATCAAACCGTCCTACTATGGGCCATCAAGCCGTTCTACTATGGGCCATCAAACCGTCCTACTGTGGGCCATCAAGCCGTCCTACTATGGGCCATCAAACCGTCCTACTATGGGCCATCAAACCGTCCTACTATGGGCCATCAAGTGATGGTACGGAGTAAGCAATGATATACGTAAAGGGAGATTATTAGACTCATCCCAAAGTAAAATCAACTAAATGGTTTTAATTGATATCATTTATTTTCGAGAATAAATGGAAAATAAAAAGTTACTATATTAATAAAATCGTCCTCTGTAACAAGCTATATTCTTTCGCTAAAATTATGTTCTTGCATTGTAATGCAATTTGTCTCGCGACATTTTAATAAAATAAAGCCTGTTTTGAATCGGCAAAGAGATCTGACTTTTCTAGACTGAATTTTTCAGACTAGTAAAAACCGCATCATTTTTAACAACAACTTTTAACTTTGTAGACTAATAGGTTAAATAAGCTGATTCGTAATTAATTTAATAAAATAACATATGCATGAATATTTTGAAAAATAAACCCCAAATATGGATACAAATATTTAATTTCTAATTTATGTTCAGTTCATAAATATCCTTTTTTCAAATATCGTCTTCAAATTCCATAGTACGTCTACATTAAAAATGAATATTTTTCGTGACCAAAAGGAAATGTATGAAAAATTAATCTAAGCCTCTCCGAATTAGGGCAAATAAAGTACAAAATAATGCTACGTTAATGTTTACTACTGCTAAACGGACATAAAAGGTATAAACGAAACTTTCAAAGTATGTTTTATTCACAGCAAGGATGTTTTCGGAACCTATACCCCCTTTTTTCAACAGGTTGTTGGTTTCGATTTACACGGTGATTTCCTTGAACCTAGCTACCGTGTAAACCGAAGGACGGGTTAACACTTTGAACATAATTAATGTCCACAAGTGCACTGTTTATGACTCAGCATATTTTCAATCGATAGTCCACTTCTTACATGCTACAGCATATTTTCAATCGATAGTCCACTTCTTACATGCTACAGCATATTTCAATCGATAGTCCACTTCTTACATGCTACAGCATATTTTCAATCGATAGTCCACTTCTTACATGCTACAGCATATTTTCAATCGATAGTCCACTTCTTACATGCTACAGCATATTTCTTGTTGCTTTCTCAGTTGCTTCTCTTATTGGGGTTTTCAAATGATTCAGATCTTGAATTTTCAGCATATAAACAGAATTCTTTACAAAGAACCACAAGAAAAAATCAAGGGGTGTCAAATCAGAACTCTTTGATGGCCATAGAATTGGACCACCCCTGCCACTTCATCTGTCAGGGTTGGGTTGTTTTACCTCTGAGCGGCACTTTTTTTGCACACCATGGGCTAAATGGCCAGGTCACAAGGACCCCGAAGGCTCAGAGAAGGTTGGGGAAGGGGACCCACTGGAACAGCTGTTGGGAGACAGATGGTAGCCTCCCGTCAAGGCCATCCAGCGTGTTCTTTAACGCACACAGGGTATGGCTCTCCTGCACACGGGGCCACGGCTTAACGTCCCATCCGACGGACGGTGGCCTTTCCAAGCTCATCGGTGTCCCTCTACTGACCATGGGTAGGACGACCTGGGAAATACTGACTAGTGACCGTGGCAGATTACGATCCTGGCGCGCTACCGACTGAGCCACCCCAATCTGTCAGAAAACACTGCACTAAGAACTTCCATAACGTCTTTTGAGAAGCGTGGTGCGCCGTCTTGCAGGAAAATTACGGTGACCGCCAGTGAAACTGTTTCAGAAGAGGAATGCACAGGTATTCAATGTGATGCCTTTTGTATATTTGGAACAATGCTTCTCGAATGACCAACATTGTTTTTTAGATACCCTGTATTGTAGTTAGTATAAGTATTTTTATTTTTGCCAATATTTGATTTCGTTTTTATCAATTTAGTGGCAAGCGTACTTGGTTACTTATCGAAGAGACCTAGTTCGAGCCCCGGGTAAGGCATGGGTGCTTGTTAGAAATTGTGACAGACATTGTGAGATTATTATTCCTATCAGTCATATATATATATTGTTACGACAGAAGGAATCTGGCATCCGAAAGCAAAAAGTATCAGCCAACGAATAAGAACTTTGGGAGAATTTGAAGAAGAACAGTGGAGCGTGTAACGGTCGTGTGTGTAACGGTCGAGAGTTCGAAAATGGACGGTTAGCTGTTCTGAGACAGTGCGCGTTAAGTATAAAGAATTATCTTTATGTGATGTGTACGCGGACGGTCGTATGGTTCTGCTAGTGTGAGTTAGTGAACTAGCACAGGACGATTTTGTTTGTGTATGAAGATCTTCAAGTGACATGGTATATCAAGTAAAAGGTAGTATTTAGTGGAATAGACAGAGCTGATGTTGCGTACTCTGTGCAGGAAGGTTGATGACTTGTGCATGTTAGTAGTTGATTTGTGTATAAGATACTTCGTTCATATATTCTTTGTAACAATTTGCCTTGTATTTAATTTGGTTTCAAAATATAGTTTTTAATACTCAAAGTGGCTATCCATTTTTGTAATCCGCAACAATATCATATATATTCATAATTCCTATTGTGAGATAATTATTCCTATTTTCCTATGATAATTATTCTTGTCAGATAATTACTCCTGTCAGATATCGAGATTCCTGCTGCTAACCATCTTGAATACACTTTGGATACGATAGCCTTGGACGATCTTGTTATTCCCAAAAAAATTTTTGACACCTATTTTTTGACAAATTACCAACAATGACACCTTTATAGAAATCGGCTATATTACACGTCCTTCCCATCTCGTGGTCGAGTATTGTCCAGTGGTCAGCGGCTTTCATTTAAGACCGCTTAGGGATCATGAGATCGTGACATGTGACTTCCTTAGCATATCTTTGCATTGCAATTACGGTGCACAGTTTCTAAGTTTTTGGTGATGCATTGTAGCACTTTTGTTATAAGGACTAGTCATGTGCATTTATCAGCATCGCTCCAACCCCTATTTGACCTTGATTGCAACGCTGGATATGAAAAATTCTCTTAGTTCCGAGTTCTGCTTGCTGATATAACCCTATTCACCAAATGTTAGCTCTCCAGCAACGATATATCGATATCTGACCTTTGACCTCCAAAGATCCATCTCATCCAAAAATTTGACTTAATTTCTGAGATCTATGACTGAAAATACCCCCAGGAACCGATTTTCAGCTCTCTAGCACTGGTAGATCTAAATTTGACCTTTGACCTCGAAGAACCCTCCGGATCTGAAATTTCGTAACATTTCCGGCTTCCATAAACCGAAACCTCTCCAGACACCAATTGTCACATGCCACGTTTCTAGCACTCGTTGATCAAGATCGTGACTTCTATTTGACCTTGAAGGACACGTCGGATGTCAAATTTCGGATTTTACCCGAGATTTATAACCCGGATTACTCCTGGTTGCAAATTTTCAGCTCAAACTTACCATTTCTGCATCATAGTTAGAAATAGCGTCTGTCAATCAGCCGTCAGTCGCTCCCTATCTTCTATATATATATATTTGATATCCGACACTAAAAATAGTTTTAAAAAACAACTATAAAATTTCATTCCATGTGGAATATCATTTTAACTTTTCCTGTTAACTGCATCGTTGTGATACGTCGAGAACTACCTTAGACGTCCTGAAATAAGGAAACATTGAATCAAGTGCAAATCTTGCTAGAACTCAGCATTAGAGAAATACCCAATCGCCAGTGATGATCTCTAATTTTGGTGGTAGATTGTAGTGGGAAAGTTTCTTACATAGACAGCAATGATATTTACCCTTACCCTGGACGGGGGTAGCTCGGTCGGTAGCGCGCCAGGCTCGTAATCTGTAGTTCCCAGGTTCGAGTCCCAGCTTGGTCAGCATTGAGATTTATCTCCGCAAAATGTCCTTTCCACGGTCAGTAGAGGACGCCGATGGGCTTGGAAAGGCCACCGTCCGTCGGATGGGACGTTAAGCCGTGGCCCCGTGTGCAGAAGAGCCATATCCTGTGCACGTTAAAGAACATGCTGGATGGCCTTGACGGGAGGCTACCATCTGTCTCCCAACAGCTATTCCAGGTGGGTCCCCTCCCCCAACCTTTACTGAGCCTTCGGGGTCCATGTGACCTGGCCATTTAGCCCATGGTGTGCAAAAAAGTGCAGCTCAGAGGTAAAACAACCCAAATATCCTTACCCTCATAGGTGTGTGGGGGAAAAGCAATTTTTTTTGTTTAAAGAGATAAATGTAAAAATATCTTTTGTATGTTATTGTACTAATAAGAGGTATTACTATTTGCATTTTGCAATCATCTATTTGTTGGAATTTCTATTCTTAGTGGGCGCTAATGACGGAAAAAAAATAACTTCATTTTCTTTGAAACCGAGCATCCCATGTTCGCCAGAGGCGCTGCAGCCGAGGCACATACCCAAGATTTTGTTTCGGGAGGTTGGGGGGGGGGGCGAGAATTTGATTCCGGGGAAGTTCAGAGAATTTAATTTTGCGGAAGATCCGAGAATTTAGTTTGTGTGTGTGTGTGTGGGGGGGGGGGGGGGGGGGTAGGTGCCCGAGAAGTTAGTTTCGGGGTGAGGGTTTCAAAATGAGAGTTGAGTAGGATTTTCCAATTATTAAAATATTCCACTGGACACGAAAATTTAAAAAAATATTCCACATGGAATAATATTTTTTAGTTGTCTTAAATTTTAAGTCTACTTTTAGTGTCGTATATGAAATATGGGTCTAAAATAAAATTATACAAAGAAAACTGTTTTGAATTTTAAAGCAGATAGACAAGTTTGAGTTCGTATAAGACGACTGGATTTTCGGGGGGGGGGAGGGGTCCGAATCCCCTTGTCTCCCCCTCCATAGTACGTCCCTACTACAATCCGGGATGATTTTTTTATTAAAATTTTTTTTTATTTAAAGTTTGTTGGCAGAGGTCATAGGAACCTCCAAAGTGAAGGAAAAGTAGCATATTCTTTTCTCCTGTGCAAGATCCGTTCTTTTACTTTCTGCCACCTCTTCAAGTAGCACAGTCACTGAATTTCTTGGTAAAGGCCGCCGTCCGTCGGATGGGACGTTAAGTCTTGGCCCCGTGTGCGGGAGAGCCATACCCTGTGCACGTTAAAGAACACGCTGGATGGCCTTGACGGGAAGCTACCATCTGTCTCCCAACAGCTGTTCCAGTGGGTCCCCTCCCCCAACCTTCTCTGAGCCTTCGGGGTCCATGTGACCTGGCCATTTAGCCCATGGTGTGCAAAAAAGTGCCGCTCAGAGGTAAAACAACCCAACAACACTGAATTTCTATTCACTTCAAAGGAAGATAAGGAGCATATTTATCTACTCTTCAAGTAGCGTATTCAGAAACTTCCAACGGGCTTCAACATGCTTGAGTCTTATGTAACTTATTTGAGTCTAATTTTCGAGGACTATCTCAGAAGTCTTGAAATTACGAAATATTAAATAAAGTAGAAATTTTCCTCGAACTCAGCATTAGAGAAATACCTAATCGCTAGTGATAATCTCTAATTAAAATTTACTTAAGGTATTCATACTTAAAACATTCTTCTGTTTATCGAAACAGAAGTTCGACACTGTTTTCTGTTTATGAAAGTTGTTTCATACTTCAAACTTACTTTATTCATGAAAAGTGTTTCATACTTCGAACTTGCTTCATTTGTAAAAGTTGTTTCATACTTAAAACTTGCTTTATTCGTGGAAAGTGTTTTAATTTATGTATGAAAGGAAATTCATAATAACTATTTGCCGAACGGTAAGCGGGAGCAGGGAATAGTTTGTATGGAAACAAAGTTTGGTACTTACGTATTAACGCCACCGCAGCGTGTAATAAATTAATAATTCCACACTTTAACTAGTTATTCTATGAAATAACTAACTATTCTATGAAATAACTAATGATAGACAATTAAAGTGTAAAATAAACAATCTGACTGAATTATACAGCATACAAAATGTTATTTATATAGACGCAATAAAATCATTTGTTACAACAGGGATTACTAAAATGGCATTTGGAATTGCCCTAATGTGCGAAGGCCAAGTAAGAACGAATCCGTAAAGTGGTGAGTCTCTTGAATATGAATCTTCGTGTCACGTGATTCACTCGTCCGCATTATAAAAAACGCCCCGGATGAGCGGAGGCCAAGTGAGAACGAATCAGTAAAGTGATTCGTTCTCACTTGGCCTGCTCATTTTGGGGGCGTTTTTTATAATTCGGACGACTGATTCATGTTGACAGAGGGATGACCTGGTTTCAACTCTACTCTCGGACACTAGAAATAGTCTTTTTTTTTTTACTTTTGAACTTTAACGATACGGAAGCCGTTAATGTGCACATTACCTAGGTAAAATGCAGAAAACTTTTGATTCCGCACTTTAACGGAGTAAATCAGTTAATCTGCAGATTAGCTAGGTAATGTGCACATTAACGGCTTTCGAGCTTTAGCGGTAACATATATATACAGTAGATATCTCAAATTTCAGTTCAGCAGTAAAAATGAACATTAATGTAACATTATTTTGTAATAGATTTGGGTACTTACGTATTAACGCCAGCGGTGGCGTTAATGCGTAAGTACCCAAAGTTTTAACATTCCAAATTGGTAAAAAACACTGCATAATCGTTTTAAAACAAAGTAAATAATTTGCTTGTTATAAGAAATATCTATAAGAATGATTATTTAAACTAAATTTATTTAGGGAAATTAAGAGTTTCATATTTATTAATTGCCAAAAGCCCCAAAAAAAGCCCGCTAAAAGCCCGCCCGATAATCCATCAATGCATATATTTCCATGAAAATCGTCAGTTTTGAATCATTTTAGCAGTCGCTTCAGCTCAGTAGTTTCCAAACTTAATACAATGGCACCCTCCTCATCGAAGTAAAGATTTCATCACGTCCCCTTCTTAACTTTGTGTGTGGATAAAGAACATCTCTTTCAGTTTCTCTCCCCCTGACAAACTAGTTAACTCCCTTCCAGGGACGCGCACCCCACACTTTGGAAATCACTGGTTTAGCTTGGAACACTTTGGAAGAAACTGTTCAGTCTTTGAACTTTTGAAGTATCTAAACACTTTGTTGTTCATAAAAACGTTTGGATTTACACAAAATGAACAGAGAAAAAAAAAATATTCAATTAACTTGGTCATTTTGATAACGGCACATAAGCTATGTATAAAATAACTGCAAATTCATGCATTTTAATGTAAACAGCTTTTTTAATAATTTACGATGTATTCAAAATATTCACACTTAACCTTTATATCAACCAGGAAAACATCAAAATATTTGACACGAGACGCTTAAATAACATTATAATGAGCACATAATCTAAAGTTACGAAATCTTTCAATAAATACCTTTTTTCGTGCAGAAACATTTTCTCTCTATCACAGTTTTACAGTACTGCTAACTGTACACATAATATTTAGAATCGTATATGTACCATGTCACAAACAAACAAATGAATGAATAAATTATTAAATAAATATCTATATGTTGATGATGACTAGAAAAACAATGAGATGTTTCTTTTCACTTATGCACACTTCGTGAAATATTGACCTTCGTCTTGAGTACTGCAAGTACTTGCAAAGATAAAATCAGTTTCCCTGATATCAGAGAAATGATTACGTCTCTACATCCTTGTTGTTCATATCACAGTGAAGGTGATTTGTAACAATAAAAAACACACTGAATTTGACAGCGAACATCGTAGAAAGATGCAGATAACCACAACACGTGAAACAAATTGTGCTTGTCCCTGAGAAGAGAGATGCTTTAAACTGTCACTGTTGTAACAAAAGCACGAATTGGCACTTTGGGTAAAGGCAGCACTAATAGAAACATCTTCGGAAGGAGGCACTTGATGAATTACTTTGAGTAGGTCGCATCCGATTGTATTATATAATGCAGATGTATTATAAAAGGCAGCAGAAGCACAAACCTTCTTGACTTGTCCACTATTTACACACTGTATCAAAAGATGAATATATGCATTTTCTTATTCATAAAGAAATAAATGAAACGTTTACGAAAAGTATTTAAATATCAGGATCAGAACATTCCGTAATAAACGCATATAAAATATATTTGAGCGTCATTCTTGAAATGTCAACTTCTTCTGTGGTTTGGAAGGGAACTCTTCAGTGAGTGAATAGTTTCTGATGAGACGGCAAAACTTAAAGCTCAGAAAGTGCTTCACTTACCGAGGGAGGGAGTCAGCACAATGACACGAAGTATGGTTGGTGAATGACATCTTCATCAACTTTCTTTCCTTTCGTCCAAGGTAAAGATCTGTCACTCGGAAATACAGCTGAACGATTTCTGTGGTGAGAGGTCGGCACTGCTTCCGATCGCTGTTGCAGCATCCAGCATCATTGTCACACCGATGGAGCAGGACACAGTGGGGACGATAACGCTTGCTGCTGCTAGGATAAAGGCTTTTCACTTGCAGCAACTTAGGCACTGGAGAAGAACAGGAGTGATCCTCCATCTTTTCAATGTGCTGCAGGGCCTTCTCTTGGGCATCGCTCTCTGCTGTCACATCTTCTGCGACCATAGGCTCAGTCACGATGCTCATACCCCAGCAAGTGGACAGCATCGCCATCAATCCGCAGATAAATATCATGTGGAGCTTGCTTAATGCCATTCTACTAACTGGAATTACCAACTCACTTCTGGACAGTAGAGAACAGTAGCCGATAGAGTTGTTGTGGAACGGACTCGTAGCTACTCTGATTCGATCTGGAGCAAGTGCTGTTGCTCTGAGAAGTTTTATAGTGATCAGCGATAACGGGAATTCCATCTCGCGGCATTGCCACCGGAAACCGTTTCTTATGACCCTTGGTATTGCCACCACTCCATCTACTTGTGATAAATCGTCAGATGAGACGGCGACGTAAAATCAAACCACGTGGGGAGAATCTCCAGACGAGCCTCCACTGAAGCCGGCCAATGAGGAAGCGCATTTGTGCGCGTGGTGGTACACTGGGCGTTACGTCACAGGTTGTGTTGCTCTTTTCAAAGTTGCAAACGTTTCCAGAGCGGAAAGGTCTGTCGGTGTTGATTAGTTCACTTTTTAGCATTGGGAATATGATAGTGCTTGCAAGGCTGTGGCGTCATACGCGAGCATGATGAGGCAAGGGCACGAATAATTGAATTCTCCAGTTATTGTGGCCAAACCCATGACAAAGACGATTCAGTTGTGTTTATTTGAAGAGTAAAATTTAGAGTAACGTTATTGGGGCCGAAAGCGTGTGAGGGGGGGGGGGGGCCATGCTTCCCTGCAGTGTTGATGATATCAATAGTAGACCTTGCCCATTGAAATTTTCAAACATGAAAATATCATTGTCAATCAGGCCCGGATCTAGAAAAATATAAGGGAGCGAAAGGGGGGAGGGGGACAAAAGACTGCTTTTCCATTTCAATGTAGCGTTCCCCCCCCCCCTCCGTTTTGGAGATCTTCAAAAAAGTTTTGAAAAATGCATGAGATAAACATACATATTATAATATTTTTTCTCTATTACCCTTATTAGCATTCTGAAAGGGGCCCTCAGATACGCCCTTGTTATCAGTGATCTGTCAAATAATTCATAATTAGGAAAATGTGAAATGTGACAAATGAATTAGCAATTTTAATAAATTGTAGCACTCTGTATAAGGAAATGAAGAAAAATCCTTCAGATATGTCGCTTAAACTGTCATTTTCCCGATACAGAAATTTTGTTACTAGTGCCATAAGGGAAACAAAAACACAATACTTTACTAATAAATTTTCCAAAGCAGGTAAAAACCAGAAAAAGCAGTGGAATGTAATAAATGAAATATGTGGTAACATTAAAGAAAAAGTAAAACTATCCCCGTACAATTAAAAGTAAAAACGAGTTAATTAAATACGATGAAGACCCTTGTAAATTTGTTCAACGATTATTTTTGCCGGAATTGCACGGAATTTGAACAAAGATTTAGTTAAAAAAATGCTGATTGGGAAGGAGACGGAAAATCATCAACTGCGGTAAGTTCTTTCTTCTTAACGCCTAACATCTTTAGCCAATAATAGCTAAAGATGTTAGGACTCAAATTTTACTTCTACCAAAAAAGAAATCTCCAGGTTTTGATGGCTTAACCGCAGAAATAATTCATCTGTTGGGAGAAAAATTTATCGAAATACTTGTAAATCTATTTAATCTATCCATTGAGCAAGGAATTTTCCCTGATGTTTTGAAAAAAGCTACTATTGTTCCTATTTTTAAAGACGGTGACCCAAAGGAATTAGGGAATTATAGACCTATTGCATTACTCTCAGTAATATCTAAAATTTTTTAAAAAATAGTGAAAAATAAATTATATAAATATCTGGAAAAAAAATGTTTTCTCAGTAGCAATTAGTTTGGGTTTAGAGAAAAAATGGGTACCGATGATGCATTATTGCAGGTAACAAATACGATTTACACAGCTATGAATAACAGTGATCATGCATTAACAATCTTTCTGGACATTAAAAAAGCATTCGATGCGGTAAATCATCAAAAATTAATACAAAAATTATAAGCTGCTGGAGTTAGAGGAGTGGCATTGAATTGGTTTCGCAGTTGTTTAGCTAACAGAAGGCAAAGAGTAAAAATAAAAGATACATACAGTGCTTGGATTAAAGTTGAATACGGAGTGCTCCAGGGATATGTTCTGGGTCCCTTATTATTTATTATTTACATTAATGATCTAGATTCCATTAACCTAACAGGTAAATTAACTATTTTTGCTGACGACACTTGCCTGACATACCGGTTCTGATTCTTCGATTATTTTTAAACAAGCAAATAGTGATCTAGAATTAATTAGAAACTGGACCACAAGTAATTTTTTAACAATTAATCTGACAAAGACAAATGCAGTTTATTTCTACTTAAAGACAAATAGTTCTGTTACAGATATTTTGCACCGCAATAAATTGAAATATCATGATACAAATTGTTCATTGAAAAGTCAATGTAATTGTCCTCAAATTCCTTTTGTGCCGTCAGTGAAATATTTAGGTATTTGGATTGATGCAGGCCTAACTTGGAAAGTGCATGTAACATGGGTTAAAAGAAAGGTCATCCGTAACCTGGCCCGCTTCTATCTCGTAAGATATTTAGTTTCATTTAAATTAATGTGTACATTGTATTATGCATTAATCCATTCTCAATTAACATATGGTATAAAATCTTGGGGAGGCATGTGTTTCAATAATTTTAAATAACCTTTAATGCTACAAAAGAGATTTATTCGCTTTTTAACTAAAAGCCCAAAAACGCAACCTTCATTACCTTTGTTTCGAGAAGCAGGAATTTTGCCTTTACGCTATGATTATTTTTTTGAAATTGTTAAATACTTAAACTTTAGAAATGAAAGCATTTATAACCTTATACGAATAATTACCATTAAAACGAGATGAAAACATAAATTATGAAATTCCTGCATTACATAAGGAAATTTTTAGGCACTATTATTTGTACTTAGCACCGAAATTCCTTTCCTCTCTCCCGGTCAGCATAAAAAATATAAAGAATTATCATTTGTTTTCTAAAGTTCCCAAGAATTACATTTTGAAACTTTATTATGTGGAAACTTTTTTGCATTAATCTACTACAACTGTTTATATGTAACATAAATATTGAATGTTTCTGACTTTCACACTTCTGGATTACTAGAAATTTTTTTGTTTTGAGTTGTTTTCGTTTTTTTGTGTATTATTCAATGTGACGACCGATGTTTTCAATTGAAATTGTTTCTATATTGAGATCTCACGAACGAGCCTGCTCTTGTGAGACCTCAAAAGTTTTTGTATACTGTAAAACATTATCTGAAATAAAAATTATCTGTCAACAAATGTCTCGATTAGTAAAGGAAATGCTCTCAAAGACTGTTTCAATGGGGACTGAATTAAAAGGATTAAGAAGGACTAGGAAGCCCCCTGACTCCAAAAACCTCTCTTTCCAGTTAAAATGTATTTTTGAACTTATGCAGAGTTCCAAATTAATAGCAAAAAATGAGTTAAATTTATCAAACCATCATAAATGAATAGATTTGAATTGATAGGTCGGGGGGGGGGGGCGAAACAACATTTAGTGTCCCTATGGTGGGTAAGTAAAGAACCTCTACAATTATGAAAACATTTTCAATTTTTCTACGCTATTACTGAAAATGAGCATTTTGATTTGATAATAATAATAAAAAATACGATAATGTAATCAAAACATTTCGTGGAATATTTCAAGGTCATTGAAACGTAATAAGCAACCTAGATCAAATGTTTTGAGCGGTGCCTACGTAATGGGAATGCCTGCCGATTTCAAGACGTGAAGCGACAACAGCGCTAATTGTATTTTCGTCCACTTGGCTCTGGCGATCCGCTGTTTGGCTTGTTACTTGCTTCGTAGCAGAATATAGCAGCTTCGTAACAGTATAGGCTTCGTAGCAGAGCAGTATAGGCTTCGTAGCAGTAGCAGTATAGGCTATTACGCTGTTTACAGCTTGCTTCAAAATTGGATTCTGATACGGATTTGTTCGTAAGTTATTATTTACTATTCTGTCTACTTTCTGCTGTTTTTAAGTAGAAGTCTGAACGATGATGCAGGATTGTGTGATGTTTTGCAGAAGCGAAACTCAGTTTCTATCGAATCTATTCCAAACTGGATCTGCAAGACACGTGGCTGCATCAATATGTCGGCAACGTAACGATGACATGAATAATTGGAAAAAAATTCTGAGATCACTTTTGAATAAATAATATTTTGTAATCGCAGAAACCTTTACAATATTATGGAACTGAGTTACACTGCCCTAACAAAATATTAGAGAATTTCTGTGTTATGTGAATGGGAATCTTATTATAAATTCAAGATTAAAATTTTGTCTATTTAAATCTCGATTTTCAACAGCATTCGTCTAGTATTTAAGGATTCATTATTCCCGTTTGTATCTCTGAGAAAGATTCTAGTTTATTGTACTTGATTAGCCATCTGTCTGATTCTTTCTTTCTCTCGACTTGTCCTCGGATTTACCATATGACTTCGACCGGATCGCCATATACTTACCATTAGAGTAGGTTAGTTTACCGCGGAACGGTGCTGCCCTCATGTGCGCGCTTGCTAACACGGAGAATCGCGGATATCGGCAGGTATTCCATTACGTAGGCACCGGTTTGAGATTGTAAAACTTACATTATCTACTAATTTAAGCAGATGAACTGATTGATTTTTCTGCATTTCGTATAAATTTGATATATAATTTATATAAAAACCGAATACCTATTACAGTAGTAAAATATCACAGGAAGTCTTGTAGATATGAGACTTATGAGATTGTAACTGAAAAGGAAAATGTTTTTCTGTGAGTGGGATTCGAACCTACATCCCTCATAAACATACGGCGTCATAACCAATAGAGCAGTGTTTTTCGAACTTTTTTGATCGCGACCCACAATAAGAAATACATTTTACCTCCCGACCCACTAAATTGATTTTACGACCCCCTAATGGGTTGCAACCTGCAGTTTGAAAAAACACTGTACAGTCGCTCAAAAAGGTATCCGAACACTATGGTTGATTACAGAATTCAGAAAAAATATCTGGCAGCGATTTTTTTAGAAATTAGTGACCTGGCAACCTTCGTGTCACGTGACACGAAGGTTGCCAGATCACTAATTTCTAAAAAAAAACGCTGCCAGATATTTTTTCTGAATTCTGTAATCAGGTGACACGAAGGTTGCCAGATCACTAATTTCTAAAAAAATCGTTGCCAGATATTTTTTCTGAATTCTGTAATCAACCATAGTGTTCGGATACTTTTTTTAATATATATAATGCGTATGAATATATAATGCAATGAATATGGAGCGTGTGCAGTTACCGTTCACAGCAAACTGGAGCGGTTGCGGTTAATGTTCACAGCACATTGGATCGTGTGAGCTCACAAAGACCTGGATCGTGTGGGCTCACTCACGGAATTATTGAGCGTGTGCAGTTACCGTTCACAGCAAACTGGAGCGTGTGCAGTAACTGCACACGCTCCAGTTTGCTGTGAACGGTGACTGGAGCGTGTACAGTTGCTGTACACGCTGCAGATATTTTTCCTGAATTCTGTAATCACGCGACACGAAGGTTGCCAGATCACTAATTTCTAAAAAAAAATCATTGCCAGATATTTTTTCTGAATTCTGTAATCAACCATAGTGTTCGGATACTTTTTTGAGCGATTGTACATAATAGGCTAAATAGCCAGGTCACAAAGACCGCAAGAGCTCAGAGAAAGTTTTTGGAAGGGAATCCATCGGATTACATCTTTTAGGAGACATATGAAAGCCTGCCGTCAAGGCCATCCAGTTTATCCTTTAACGTGCACCGGGTATGATTCTTCTGCAAACGTCCACGGCTTAACGTCGTATTTGACGGACGGCGGTCGTTTGAAGAAGGTGATCCCTCGACAGAAAGGTAACACACGAAACGAAATTTCAATGCCATATCTAGGGCTGATATGTCCAGTTAATTAATTGGAACAGCTGAACACAAAGGAATCGCCATTACAATAAATGGTTTAAGTATTATTCAATTCTAGAAGTATGTTTGATGATCATTTCAATTTTCGCCATTTATGAATTTGTAGTAAGAGCTAAACTGTTAGAACTGTCAGCTTTCATATAGTAGTGTGCGAATTAGTTGGGACAATAGGAAAATGCAGTAACAAAGACACAACTAAAACATTTATTTGTTTAATAGTGTACATCAGTGCAGTCCAACTTCTCTAAGACTGCGGGCCATTTTTTCTTTTGCCAATATTTCGCGTGCCAAAAACAAAGAATAGGATAGGATAGGCAATTGAAAAGTCAGTTCATGTCACCTCAAAAATGTATTTTATTTATACGAAAAAAGTAAGTAATAATAAAATCTAAAAAAACCAAAAAATATTTTATTTATACAAAAAATAATAAGTAATAACAAACCTCAAAAAAAATTATTTTATATGTTCGAAAAATAATTAGTAATAATAAACCTTAAAAAGCTCAAAAATTTTATTTATACAAAAAATATTAAGTAATAATAAACCTCAAAACCCCCAAAAAATTATATTATTTATACGAAAAATAATAAGTAATAATAAACCTCAAAAACCTCAAAAAATTATTTTATTTATACGAAAAATAATAAGTAATAATAAATCAATATAGATTTTCTAACCCTTATCAAATGTTTAATAAATTTAATGGCAGCATTGTGTCCATAGTTGTTGGGCAATGATTTCTTTTACGTCCATATCGGTATTTGTTGTTGCGAGTCGAAGTATATGTTGAAGTGTAGAGTCTTTCAAGCAGTTTCTGTATCTTGTTTTTATATATTTCACATAAAACAAATGCGCGTTCGCAGATATATGTAATTCCAAACATAGAAATTATTTGGAGTCCAAAATTTTTCATTTCTGGATATTTTTCTTTAGGCCAAAGTTTGAACAATTCTATTCCAGTTTCTCTATTAGATGCAATAATTGGGTCGGCCTGAAGGTCACATAATTCCATTTGATATTTAGGATCTACGGTGCTAATACCAATATTTAATGGATTACTGAATAAATTTAAACCTTGCTTAAGGTCATCAAATTGAGAAAATCTTCTATTAAAATCTTCAATTAAGATATTTATTTTAGGAACAAATTTTTCAAGATTAACTGTTTTACTGTTGCTTCATTTCTTCGTAGAACTCTTCACAAGTTTCGAAATTAATTAAATTTTCTTCCTGCAAATTTGACTTCAACAATTGTAGTTTGTTTCTAAACCCACTAACGTGATTATAAAGACAGCACACCTTTTGATCTTTTCCTTGTAAGGATTTATTCAAGACATTTAAATAATCTGTAATGTCTGTTAGGAAAACAAGTGAACATAGAAAAATTTCATCAACAAAACTTGCTATTGAATCTTCATCGGTGTCCACCCACTTCTGTGAGAAAAAGTTGAATTTCTTTTCGAAGTGTAAAAAAAATCTCTTGAGGCATTTTCCGGTATTTCATAGCATGACTACAGGTCAAATTTCGTAGTAATTTGGCATTTTCGGCATTTTCGGCATTTTCCGGCGTAATTCGGCATTTTCCGGTATTTCATAGCATGACTACAGGTCAAATTTCGTCCGTCACTCGCCTGGAGAACCTCTTCAATCTGGCCACATCCAGAAGCCCCGCAGACACCCACCCAAGGTCATGTTTCAATCAGCGAATATCACTATGTAAATCAGCGAATATCACTATGTAAATCAGCGAATATTACTATGTAAAAGCAGATCGCCATACTCAGCATGCAGTTCGTCCAAAAAACCTAAATTTTCTGTGTGTAAGAGAACGATTTCCGCCACGAATTAAATTGGTAATTTTGACAACCTTTTCCATTACGATGTTTTGTCTTACCGAAATGCCACACAAGGTCTCCTGGTGCACAATACAGTGCAACATTCGTCAATGCATGCCATATGCATGCGCAGTGAGAGCGATTCGTGCTGTCGTTAGATGCTTCTTATTACTGCAGCTTCATAAAAACATTTGTTTGATGACGCCGCACCGCTCTTAAAAGGTTTCAGAAGTTTGCCGATCGGCATAAAAATGTTTTGTAAACTTTATAGAATAAGTAAGTTGAAGATTGTATATCAAGTAAATTAATATAAGTTGACAAAAAATTATATAGGTGGATTACAGATATTTATTGTTCGCGGGCCGCAAAAATCCTTGTTCGGGCCGCTAGTTGGACAGCGCTGGTGTACATTGTTAATAGTGAATGTGACCCCTCTTAGCTTTAATGACCTCTTTCACTCTCTCAACCATTGATTCCACTAGCTTTCCACACATCTCCTTCACTTTAGGGTCGTGGTACCACACTTTCATGACACTTTCTATCATTTTGGTTTTCGTCGTGCAATCCATCTTAGATATGCGCGCTTTAATAATGGCCCACAAATTTTCAATGGGGTTTTGATCGGGTGAATATCCTGGCCACTCCAATACCTTCAAATGTTTCTGGTAAAGAAGCTCTTAGCAAGCTTAGAATTGTAGCATGGAGCCAGATCCTGTTGAAATACCCCATCGCCGTTAGGAAACAGCTTCTGCAGTGTTGGGACCATTTTCGCCTCCAGAACGCCTATGTACATTTTGCTGTCCATCATTCCTTCAATGGTGTGAAGCGTCTCTGGCCCGGAAGCTGTGAAACATCCCCAAAACATGACCTTGGGTGGGTGTCTGCGGGACTTCTGGATGTGGCCAGATTGAAGAGGTTCTCCAGGCGAGTGGCGGACGAAATTTGACCTGTAGCCATGCACCTCAAAGTGGGTTTCGTCGGAAAATATCACTTTTTACCAATTCTCCACAGTCCAGTCTCGATGTTTCTTTGCCCAGGATAGCCTTTTTTGCTTCATAGCGGGTGTCAAAAGCTGCTTTTTGGAGGGGCGTCGAGCCCGGCGGTGATGATTTTGATGTCTCTACTGGTCTTCTTGGGGTCTATGATACTTATTCTTCGAATTAGACTATCATTTCTAGGGGTGGTTTTTCTTTTTCTTCCACAATGTCCTTTACGGGACATGTCCATAGACCCTGTCTCTTTATGCAGCTTCATGATCCGTGAAACGCTGGATTCACGACGCCAACTGCTTTTGATATCTGCCTAGCAATAAGTGAAGTGTTTTCGCCTAAAGTAAATATTTTAGCTCGTTTACGAGGGCGATGTCCATGATATATTTAATAAAAAAAGTTTCCAATGAAAATTGTGAACTACTTACATAATCACGTCCTCAGCCTATGAAATATCAATTCCGACTAAAGTGGAAGTGTAAATAATAGCAGAGTAACACAACAGACAATTCTAGACTTGCAGATATTGCTCTGTTGCAAGTCTAAACTTGCGCGTGGCCATTGCAGGGACAAGTGCAGTAAACTTGTTTAGACTTGTGTTATGCCCACGTAATTTTATTACATGCCCATGACTTCATGGGCTTCGGGACAACATTAGATTAGACTCCATTTTAATAGTGACATTTTCGATTGCCTCCATTTTTGTGTCTAGTTCAATGAAGAAGAACTCGGCCGCAGGCCCCGAACTTTCCAGTTTGAGCCTGGAACCCCAGAATGGCAGTGGAGCTACGTGACATGCCTGGTAAACAACGTTGGCCGGAGGGGAGCTGAGATTCGCACCTCGGCTACTCTGGCCAATCCCGTACAGCCACACATGAGTGTAAGTGACCTCCACAAGGAGGGCCAGCGAAAAAGGACAAGAAAGAATTTGGGGGAAAACAGAGTCTTTTCTTCTCGTCCGGGTTCTGTGGTGGACAGCAATGATCCTCTCCAGCTAGCAGAGCCCTGAAGTGCGAACAGTGTATGTGCGGGGGAAGCGCTAAGCAGTCCAGGCTCCCAGCAACTTGGAGCGCTGTGGCCCAGTGATTGCCTTCCCGAAGGACTCCTGACTTGATGAGGTAAGGGGGCACTTTAATGAAACTGGCTCTGCTTTTCTTTTGCATTTGAATGTATTTCTGTGAACGGCCGTAACGGTGACCAGAGTAGAACCGTCTTAACTGTTAAGGACTGTTAGATCACGAGCAAGTAGCTCTTCATCATGAACTGTTGATTAATAAACTTACAAAGTTCCCTTAATTGAAAAGGGCCATGCTAGAGGCATTGTTGAATCCGTTAGAAAAGTGGGAACTACATATATGTAGAATGTTTGAAAGTAATTTTGTTAATAAATGTGTATTTTATTGTTAACTAAAAAATTATCCCAGTTCTCATTATTGGAAATGTCTGTTAATTTGGTTGTGGGTCCAGGAATTTGCCTTGATTTTTGCATCAATGAACGCATCACGGCCTAAAAGTTGTGCCGCCCTAAAAATACACTAGGGGGGGTCATAACACTTGCAGCAGTTTAGACTCTGCAGCGGAAGGGACTTAGCGTTCTTTCGCTTGTCCCAACTATTTTGCACAGTACTGTAGCTCTTTAAATACTGACTGCTGTTGAAAATAGATATTTAGATTTGATTGAGATCTGCAATATCTTCAGCGTATTTTCCTATAAAAAATTAATTTAGGAAGTTAAAGAACTTTGAATTTAATTCCATTTTGATATAGCATGAATGCCTTTCTAACAAAGTGACCACTGAGTTTTGTTTCAGAGATTTGTTCAGAGATTTGTTTGCTGTTAGCATTAGACGATTGGTGAAAACTGACCAAAGTCGGAAATGTCAGTTTCGGCTGGCAGCTTTCCATTGTTTATGATGGTAAATTTCTCTCCTCGTCCGCAAGCCTGCCGATTACTGAATGATGAATTTTCTCGTTATCCGAAAGCGTGATTGGCTCAATTGGTAGCACGTCAGGCTCGTAATCTCAAGTTGCTAGGTTCGATTCCCACCTGTGCCAGCATTGACGTTTATCTCCGAAAATCCCCTCTGTTCCCCCTATATCTATGAGAAAGGGGACACCGGTGGGCTTGGAAAGGCAATTGTCCATTGAATGGGATGCAAAGCCGTGGCCCCGTGTACAGTCGCTCAAAAAAGTATCCGAACACTATGGTTGATTACAGAATTCAGAAAAAATATCTGGCAGCGATTTTTTTTAGAAATTAGTGATCTGGCAACCTTCGTGTCACGTGATTACAGAATTCAGGAAAAATATCTGGAGCGTGTACAGCAACTGTACGCGCTCCAGTTACCGTTCACAGCAAACTGGAGCGTGTGCAGTTACTGCACACGCTCCAGTTTGCTGTGAACGGTAACTGCACACGCTCAATATTTCCGTGAGTGAACCCACACGATCCGGGTCTTTGTGAGCTCACACGATCCAATGTGCTGTGAACATTAACCGCAACCGCTCCAGTTTGCTGTGAACGGTAACTGCACACGCTCCATATTCATTGCATTATATATTCATACGCATTATATATATTAAAAAGTATCCGAACACTATGGTTGATTACAGAATTCTGAAAAAATACCTGGCAGCGATTTTTATTTAGAAATTAGTGATCTGGCAACCTTCGTGTCACGTGACACGAAGGTTGCCAGATCACTAATTTCGTGTCACGTGCTGTCAACCTTCGTGTCACGTGACACGAAGGTTGCGAAGGTTGCCAGATCACTAATTTCGTGTCACGTGCTGTCAACCTTCGTGTCACGTGACACGTGTCACGTGACACGAAGGTTGCCAGATCACTAATTTCTAAATAAAAATCGCTGCCAGGTATTTTTTCGGAATTCTGTAATCAACCATAGCGTTCGGATATTTTTTGAGCGACTGTACAAGAGAGCCATACCCTGTATACTTTAAAAAACACACGAGATGGCCTTGAGTGGAGGTTTCCATTTGTCCCTTAACAGCTGTTCAGTGAATCCTCTTCCGGAACCTTCTCTGAATCTTTGGTGTGCTTGTGACCTGGCCATTCAGCCCATTGTGTGCAAAAACGTACTGCTCAGAGGCGAAACAAACCAACTCAACCGAACTCGTTATCCGTCGTTAAAGTGTTAAGAGGGAAAATCATCACTTTATAATGTCCACCATTTTAGTTGAACACAGTATCCAAAATATTTTTTTGTGGTAAGATAAAGTTTCTCATCTGTTTTTGCGATGACAGTTCGGACGTTTCGTTTTAAAGCTCTACAAATTTTGCTTTGGTTTCATAAAAATATTATTGACAATACCCTTACCGAAAAAATAAAAAAAATATCTCTTTGATTCAAAACTCGTTCGTGTTTTTTTGTGAAGCGGGTAGATCTGGAAGATCTCCGTATTTTTTTTTGCGACATATAGGACAGAGAAGAATCCTAGAAGCTACTCCTATATTTTTACAGGCCTTCTCATACAAGGACATGCCCTACTACGACCGAAGTCACTGCTGACCACTGCCTTAGTTAGAGCTAAACAACAAGTTTGCCTTGCTGGAACAGTTGCTAGCTGTCTAACCACTATGCCAGTTAAGGCATATTGGTTAGGCAGAAAGGCATATTGGTTCTTCATTCATGAAAGAATTGTTGAATCAAATATTTCGCCCATCATTTATGTATTTTTAATATATCTCTTTTCAATATAAAGTATTGCACCATCTTGTTGAAACCATGTAGAAGTCTTTGAAGTTCGGAAAAAAGTTCTGCCTCAACACGTGTGTTCTGCCTCAACACGTGTGTGTCTGTGACGTCCCCTGTTACATTGACACACTTCTCAAAAGAAGTAAAGCCTAATGATAAAGCTAGCTGATTCATTACACCCATTTCGCAGAATACGAACTGGATATGTTTCTCCCTCTTGAATTACCTAAGGATTCTCATCAACACATTCACAGTAATTTAAATGAAACTAATATGACATGAAGAGAAATATTATGAAATTTTAGATGTATAATAAGGTGAGTAATCTGTTCTAGCGATCTAGAAGGTCAAGTTGGTGAACACATTGCCTTTAACGAGGAAATTAGTCGAAATCCTTGTGAAATTTTCTCATAATACTTCTCACCCTAACATTAATTTCTCCTCTAAGTTTTCATGTTGCTTTTTTCGGCTTAGTTGAATTGCTGCCTTTTTTGCTGCAATTGTGCCAAGTTTTTTATTCTTTAACTTTCTTCGCTACTAAAACCAAGACTCAACTTATCGTTCAACAGCTGAATGCATTTGTATGATACAGTGCTCTTCTGAAATCACCTTCACTAACTGTAACTGATTCAAGAATGTAATACACATTAATAATTTTCGTTCTCTCAGGTGTATCCAAGCATCCTTTATAATATAAATAAAAAAAATAAATACACTCTCAAGCAGCTGCTTGCCACAGAGGTCTGACAGGAGCCTGTCAGTTTATATGCCACAGTAGAAGGTCTGAGAGGATGGCAGGACCTCAGCAGAAAAACGACACATACATCCATGCTTTACCCGGGGCTCGAACCCAGGTCCCTTAGATCAGTAGCCAAGCGCGCTAACTACTCGGCCATGGGACGGCTTTTTATAATATAAACATCAATTAATAGTTTTCCCTCTGAAAGACAAAACATATCCTTTACTCTGAGATGAAAATATCTTGTTAACATTTATAATTGTTACGCAGCTAGTGTACTGTTCTATAAAGGATTTTATGATAAAAGAAATCATTACCGTAGTTAATACTTTAATATGTCAAACATTGACATTTTAGTTTCGTAATGTACAGCAAAAACTAGATTACCCTGAAGCAGCTTCTTGTCGCAGAGGTCTGACAAGAGTGTCTCAATATGATGCATTGTAGAGAATGTTCGGTGTGGAAAAAAGAGACAACGCAAGAAAAAAAAGAGATTCATGCTTCCTTCGATCTAGAGACAAGCACTCTAACTACTTGGTCATCGAGATTGTAAAAACAATTTACCTCTTGCCACAAAAATCTGACAGGACACTTTCAGTATAGTTATACCACAGAGAGGAGGTCTAATGAAATCACAGATAATCAAGCCTAGAGATAGGCTAGAGGGCGATTCCTTTTGAAATGCTAGTAATGGCTTTTGGGTTGGGTTGGGTTGTTTTACCTCTGAGCGGCACTTTTTTGCACACCATGGGCTAAATGGCCAGGTCACAAGGACCCCGAAGGCTCAGAGAAGGTTGGGGGAGGGGACCCACTGGAACAGCTGTTGGGAGACAGATGGTAGCCTCCCGTCAACGCCATCCAGCGTGTTCTTTAACGTGCACAGGGTATGGCTCTCCCGCGCATGAGGCCACGGCTTAACGTCCCATCCGACGGACGGCGGCCTTTCCAAGCCCATCGGTGTTCCCTACTGACCGTGGGCAGGGCGGGGAATTTTGCGGAGATAAATCTCAAGGCTGATCCAGCTGGGACTCGAACCTGGGAACTACAGATTACGAGCCTGGCGCGCTACCGACTGAGCCACCCCCGCCCCTAATAAGGGCGATCGAGACAAAATATTTTAAAATTATGTGCATTTAATGCATGTTTTGAAGAAATTTTTAAAAACCTCTAAAACGGAGGCCGAAATGTTATATTGCAATGAAAATCCAGTCTCTTGGCCCCCTTTTTCGTTTTTTACGGCTCGATTGAGTTTCGATCCCTCCCACTTTATTGTCGTGTAGATCCTGTCCTGTAGAGAATTTACAAACAAAATGGCCATTAGTTTTGCCATTTAAGAACCATAGATAGACTCTCAATGTTATGTATATGCATTGAATAATTAGCAAAGAGGGGTGTAAATTTAAAGATATTATTTTCACTTTTAATGGCTGATAGGGAATAATTATTGTAGGTATAATATTGTAGGGTTAATATTGGTGTAGTAGGGTTAACATTGGCTCTAAATATTCATAATGTTTATATAATATTTCTTTATTTGAAATATTCCATTATTGTGATGTCCTCCCACTTTCGATCTATGGAGACTGAGCTAAAAGTCGCGTGGCGGCCGGAGGATAATGCGATTAATACTTAGAGAACTTCACCTTCACTTCGGTGAAAAGACAGGTTCGTGGGTTTTTACGCCAGTGGCACTGCACGCCTTTGAAGAGACTGGTGTTGAATGATGAATGACAACAGTCCATTGATTAACTGCACGAGAGTTGGATAGGGACGACACAGTTTATTAACAATATATACAGCTACGTGAATGCCTCACCGCGCTGCATTTGGGTGCAAAACGCAGTGAGGCATTCATAAAATATGACAGCTTTTATGGACAAAAAAGTGGTAGAAATATATAAAACTATAACAACTGAGAAGTTTTAACTTGGTACATAGACTGACTCATATGCTTTCGTTTCACTGTACGACAAAACCACGTGACTCAATCAACCAATGGCAGTGAATCACAGAGATGCCAGCATCTAACTATACAGGACCTCTAGGAGCTACTAATTCACTCTTGGATTAATAAATGAAAATTTGGCCAAAGTTTTAGATTACAGTTTCAGAAAATATGATTTATTTGCTAATGATATTACATCTCAATACATTGATTTAGATAGGTTTTTTTTAATTAATACACTTAATAGTAAAGAACAAAGTATTCAAGCACACCTTTTTTATCACTGAAATGTTAGTTAATGTCTTCTGAAATTTGGCTTAGGATCAATATTTAGTATTGGCAACAATTTGTGTAATGATCTTGCGAATATACAGAAACATTTAAATTTTGAGTTCCTTCTCTATGAGTTTATGTTCGATATTTGTAGCTTGTAAACTTATATATTCAATAGGTATTTCTTGAACAATTTATATGTATAATTATTATTATCGAGCTAAAAAAGTATTGTAGGGTGCATTTGGGTGCAAAAATTTCACTCAAAGAATTAATAAATATTTTTTCCGAGAAACTCTATCAGAAGACGGCAAACGGCTGCAAAAGTGAAACGAGCTAACTGAAAACCAACAAATAATTTCTTTTAAAGTTCGTTTGAAAAACGAGCTAATGTTCTCACTTTGTCGTCTGCCTATGCCAGTATTTGTTCGTCTGTCTGTCCATCTCTCTGTTAACTGTTGTCTGTCCATCTGTCTTTCCACCTGTCGGTCCGTCTATAGACAATCAATTTTTTTACTTATAGATCTAAATGAAAAATTCTTTTGGGTTGGATAGGTGTCGAATAAATATTGAGATCAGCAATTTTGAAAAATTTCAGTATCTTTAATAGCGCCCTCTAGCGATGGGAAAAGATGGAAAGTACTAAAATTTCAAACGAACGTTACAAACTATTTACACTGGAAATCTCAAATTTTGGTGGTAGAGTGTTATGGTCAGAAGGTTTATAATGGCAACAAGGCTTTACTTTTTTCTATCATAAGAATTTTTTTGATAATCTCAGAGTTACCTGTAGACGTTTAAACGACTATAAATCAATAAATGCTTTTTGGTAAAAAAGCCGGCGTTAGTTCAACAGGTTAGAATACTCTGGTATGTTTCTGGAGAGATTCGGGTTCGAATCCCGTATGTCGGCGAAATTTTTTCCCACAAAAATATTAATATTTACATTTTTCGAATCCCCATCAGTTGACATTTTCAGTGTTAGAGAGTGCTAATGGAGGCAAACAAAAACTCGAAAGGCGACCCCTAGCGGGGGAAAAAACTGGAAAATACAAAATCTTTAAATAGATATTGCAAACGATCTATTTTTGCCAGAAACTTAAATTTTTGGTCACAGAGTGTAATGATCAAGTGGTTTACCCTAATAGTAATGATTTGTCCCGTTGTTAAAATGCAACTTTTCTGCTTTAAGAGATAAACGAAAAATTTTTTTTCGCACATTACAGGTACAAATAAAATATTAATAGTTTTTTTTTTCTCAATTATACAGTAGTTAGAATTTCCACTATCAGAGGGTACTGAAAGTGTAAAATAACTAGAAGAACACATATCGCCTTTGGCCATATGGGAATCTCATTTTCAAAGAGAATGAAGTTCTTCCTTTGCCTACTTTTTCACTCCTTAAAAGTTTAATTATGGATGTTCGTGTTATTTTTCTGCTAAGGTCCCGCCATCCTCATGGACGTTTTACTATGGCGTATAAACTGACAGGCTCCTGTCAGACATCTGTACAAACAGCTGCTTGAGGGGTTACTTATTTATTTTTTTTAATGTATGATGGGGGAAATGCACATAGCGGTATTTTATTAGTTATTATAAAACATAAAAAGCATTTGTCTTTCAGTTCTTAAATTTAAAACGTTGCCTTTCTCTCGCTCCTCTAAAAATAGTGGGCAGATAATTGCTGTCAGTGGAATTTCTACCATAACAAAACTCTACACGCCGAAATTTCTACCATACACAGATCATATAACATATCATCATCATCAACCTCAAGCAGCCATGGGCTACGGAGGTCCAACCAGACCACGCAGTTTAATTCTCCAAGCATATCTGTCCTGAGCAACATCTGCTGCATCCGGCCACTGCACACCAATTCTAACAAGGTCCTGTTTGACATTGTCTGCCCACCGCATCCTAGGTCTCCCCCTCCTTCTGAAGCCTCTAGGCACACTGTTCATAACCCTATTCTCCAATCTATAATTATCCATACGGGCAACATGGCCAAACCAGCGGAGTCTCTCTCTGCACAATATGCTGCTTAAAGGAGGTTGCAGACTCCTTTGCCTAACCTCATCATTAATATAACATATACATATCATAATATACCATACACATATACATGAAACATTCGTTAAAAGTTTTCCAGTTTCGATATTTAGTAATCTCTAATGATATAGATTAAAACTACCTTTGAAAATGCGAATTACATTTCATTAGTAACCGACTAAATGAGAGATTTCCAATTATCTCTTAAATCAAAACCATTCCGTTTCTTACCTACTTTGGACTTAGAGTCAACTCATTGTTGTCAATGAAATTTTCAAGACTGTCACATTCCACGACCAAAATTTCAAATTTCTAGCGTAACTACATCGTTGCAATATTCGTTTTAAATTTTTGGGATTTTTCGATTTTTTTTCCACCGTTAGAGAGCGCAATTATAGCTTTTGGGAAATTCGCAAAATGCAAATTGTAATATTTCATCAATACCTGTCCAACCCAAAAAGAATTTTTAATTTATCTATAAAAACATACACTTTTCTGTTAAAATAAAAAAAGTTGCATTCACCTCCCCCCTGGGTCTAAAGGGTCAAGTGATTGTTGCCAATGGTAACTTCGTAACCTTCACATTTCAACACCAAAATTTCAAACTTCTAACATAATTACATCGTTTGGAATATTCGTTTGATATTTTGGAATTTTCAAATTTTTCCACCGTTAGAGGGCGCAGTTATAACTTTTGGGAGATTCAAAAAATGAAAATCGTAATATATCATTAATACCTATCTAACACAAAAACAATTTTTTATTTATCTGTATAAACAGAAAAGTTCGATGTCTGCAGACGGACAGCTAACAAAATGAAATTATAATTATATATTTAAAAAATAAAGCCTTAAAATTTACTTTTATTTTTTAGCCGTTTTCTAAAGTGCTTCCAATCATGAATACTGAAATCTGTATCAAATATTACCCTACCCTTTTCCGGAATCCATAAATATCGTGCAGTACCATTCAGCTATGCACGCTAAACTATCAGAGCGACGACCAAACATGGCGTCCAATTTTGAGATGGCCAACCTCTACCTATATAGGGCCTCTAGTGAGTACGAAGTGATTTGAAAAGTTCGATTATCTGAGCGAGGGAATTTCGGTGTTTGGTTTAGAAACTTCTGACGTGGGGAGGATTATGGGTACCTCGAACTATGTCCATTTCTTTTCTCCCCTAACAATTTAGTCCATGGTGTGCAAAAAACTGCCGCTCAGAGGTAAAACAACCCAAGAACTCCCCTAAAAGAGAGAAAAATTTTAACCGGAGGGGGAGGTTGGGTTGTTTACCTTTTGAGTTGCACTTTTTTTTACACAATGGGATAAATGGCAGTGTCACAAGGCCTCTGAAGGCTTAGAGAAAGTTGGGGAGGGGACCCACTGGAACAGCTGTTGGGAGACAGATGGTAGTCTCCCATCATGGTCATCCAGTGGGTTCTTAAACCACTTACTGCCTATAACGGCTCAAAACGGCCGACATTTTGAAATGGAGGTGTGCAAATAGTGCCATTCCTTAATCTTTAATATCCTCAAACCTTTTTCTGAAATTTTATGGAGGTTAAAGAGTTAACATGCACAGGGTATGGCTCTCCCGCACACGGAGCCACTGCCTAACGTTCCATTCGATATGGCGGCAACCCATCGGTGACCCCTACTGACCGTGGGCAGGGCGGGGTGTTTTGCGGAGGTAAATCTCAACGTTGAACCAGTTGGGACCGGAACCTGGGAACAATAAACACTGTTTTTGTTGCCATAGCCGCAATGCATTTGTTGTTATAAAAAATAAATACCCCCTCATGCATCTGCTTGCCACAGAGGTCTGACAGGAGTCTGTCAGTTTATATGCCAAAGTAGAAGATCTGAGAGGATGGCAGGACCTCAGCAGAAAAACGACACACACATCCATGCCTTACCCGGGGCTCGAACCCAGGTCCCTTGGATCAGTAGCCAAGCGCGCAAACCACTCGGCCATGGGTTAATGGGGAGTAAATTATTGACACGTTATTTCCGTTTTTGCATATTACTATCGACAATATAAAATATTCAAGAATGTTATTGTTTTCAACAATGCAGCAACATAAACAATTAATATCGGAACTAAGTATTATCTCATTTTCTGCAAAAAATACTTTATTAATATCGATTTATGAAATGATAAAATTCTACGATGGAACGTGCATTTAGTACAAAAATAACGTAGATATTAAATATACAGTATGCACAAAAAAGTCGTTGCCTATGTAATAAAATTCACAAGCATTATTTTGCAAGTAAACATGACATCTTATCTTAAAACATGATATCTTAGATATACGCGCTTTAATAATGGCCCAAATTTTCAATGGGGGTTTAGATCGGGTGAATTTCCTGGCCACTCCAATACCTTCAAATGTTGCTGGGTAAAGAAGCTCTTAGCAAGCTTAGAATTGTGTCATGGAGCCAGATCCTGTTGAAATACCTCATCGCCGTTAGGAAACAGCTTCCGCAGTGTTGGGACCATTTTCGCCTCCAGAACGCCTATGTACTTTTTGCTGTCCATCATTCCTTCAATGGTGTGAAGCGTCTCTGACCCGGAAGTTGTGAAACATCCCCAAAACATGACCTTGGGTGGGGTGTTTGGGGGACTTCTGGATGTTGCCGGATTGAAGAGGTTCTCCAGGCTTCGCTTGTCCAACTAATTCGCACAGTATTGTATACAAGAGGTACGCCTGTTACATACACATTTCCAGGGGGTACAGTCGCTCAAAAAAGTATCCGAACACTATAGTTGATTACAGAATTCAGAAAAAATATCTGGAAACTATTTTTTTTTAGAAATTAATGATCTGGCAACCTTCGTGTCACGTGACACGAAGGTTGCCAGATCACTAATTTCAATCCAGTAATTTGCCCAACCTACAGGTTGAGCAAATTACTGGATTGAAGCGGAAACGAGTCAGAAGGCACTTCCTGTATAATTTGTTTATTCTTTCTAAAATAGTTCTATCCGATTGCTGGTTTTGCATTTTGCGGATTCGACAATTTGCTTAAATTTTTTTTAAGACCCTGTTCCCTTCTTTCAGAATGCTAGTAAGGGTAATGGGGACAAAAACTTATTAAACTTATTGAAATTTCATGTATTTTTCAAGAAAAATTTTAAAGACTTGCAAAACGGAAGTGGAAAAACGGAAGTGGATAAGAATCCAATTTCTTGCTCCCCCCCCCCCCTCTTTAAATTTTTCCGGCTCGATGGTGTTTCTTTGCCCTCCCTGGTTGTAAGGAACTTGAAGGTACTTCAACAGGAAATGATATTTTCAGTGTTGTAAATCAATATTTGAAGCCTACTGGATGATCTTGGGCAAGTTGTGTAGGTCTCTCCCTAAACAACTTGCCTACAAACTACCTGCACAACTTGCTCCTTGTGTGATCTAAAAAAAACTTCAGAGGGTGAGGGGGTTGGTGGCCAAGAAACTCAAAGAGGCGCAAAAAAAGTACAAGCGGGGGGGGGGGGTCAAAGGATAGGATTTCAATTATTGCCTTTGTCAATATTTCATAACCTTTGCCCTTCGCTGTAGAGATCGCTAAATATATTTTTGAAAAATGCATGAAAAATTCATTACGAGTTTAATAATATTTTGCCTCTATGATTACCCTTACCAGCATTCTCAAGGGAGGAAGGGGAGGGGGGGGGGAATTTTATTTACTGATTTATTGCATAATAATGAAACGTAATGGAAACTGAAATAATTCATCAATTTCGCAGTAAAATACTGTTTGAAGTCCTAAAAATGCAACAACATTTTGCAGCTTAATGAAGGCAGTATACGCTTCATTTGCCTGTACACGAATCCCTCGATTTACACGGTAGATAGGATCCGGAAAATTACGGTGCAAATCGAAACCAACAACTTATGGGAAAAAAGAGAATGGGTTCGGAAAAATCCTTTCTATTAATAAAATATACACTACTGCTCAAAAGTTAAGCAACAAACACAAAAACACGAATTGCAAACAAGCCCGTTTTTGGATTTCAGTGAAACGTACAGGTGAAGTCCATGATCATATATCCCATTATGTCCATTGATGCTGATATATTTTTTTTGGTAATAACTGATATTATCATAGTGTATATAGATAATGTCTGGGCCGTTTTGTTCTTATTTTTTCAATGTCATCACTTATAGCTACTTCTGTTGTCTGCGAACGTCACGTTTACTGCACCAGTGGGTGATGCGGCCGTTTTGTCAATGGATGTCTCCAGGCAGACTCGTATCGGACGTCAAAAGGTAGAGTCGTGAGGTTCTCGAGGACTGAGAACGAAGGCAATATCTCAGGTGGCTTTGATGGATTTCAATCCGAGAGATAGTCTGTGTGACTATGAGTACTAGAGGTCTGTGTGACTATGAGTACCAGAGGTCTGTGTGACTAAGCGTATTAGAGGTCTGTGTGACTATGCGATTAGAAGTCTGTGTGACTATGCGTATTAGAGGTCTGTGTGACTATGCGTATTAGATGTCTGTGTGACTATGCGTATTAGATGTCTGTGTGACTATGCGTATTAGATGTCTGTGTGACTATGCGTATTAGATGTCTGTGTGACTATGCGTATTAGATGTCTGTGTGACTATGCGTATTAGATGTCTGTGTGACTATGCGTATTAGATGTCTGTGTGACTATGCTTATTAGATGTCTGTGTGACTATGCATATTAGATGTCTGTGTGACTATGCGTATTAGATGTCTGTGTGACTATGCGTATTAGATGTCTGTGTGACTATGCGTATTAGATGTCTGTGTGACTATGCGTATTAGATGTCTGTGTGACTATGCTTATTAGATGTCTGTGTGACTATGCGTATTAGATGTCTGTGTGACTATGCGTATTAGATGTCTGTGTGACTATGCGTATTAGATGTCTGTGTGACTATGCGTATTAGATGTCTGTGTGACTATGCGTATTAGATGTCTGTGTGACTATGCGTATTAGATGTCTGTGTGACTATGCGTATTAGATGTCTGTGTGACTATGCTTATTAGATGTCTGTGTGACTATGCGTATTAGATGTCTGTGTGACTATGCATATTAGATGTCTGTGTGACTATGCGTATTAGATGTCTGTGTGACTATGCGTATTAGATGTCTGTGTGACTATGCGTATTAGATGTCTGTGTGACTATGCTTATTAGATGTCTGTGTGACTATGCATATTAGATGTCTGTGTGACTATGTGTATTAGATGTCTGTGTGACTATGCGTATTAGATGTCTGTGTGACTATGCATATTAGATGTCTGTGTGACTATGCGTATTAGATGTCTGTGTGACTATGCGTATTAGATGTCTGTGTGACTATGCTTATTAGATGTCTGTGTGACTATGCGTATTAGATGTCTGTGTGACTATGCGTATTAGATGTCTGTGTGACTATGCGTATTAGATGTCTGTGTGACTATGCGTATTAGATGTCTGTGTGACTATGCGTATTAGATGTCTGTGTGACTATGCGTATTAGACGTCTGTGTGACTATGCGTATTAGATGTCTGTGTGACTATGCGTATTAGATGTCTGTGTGACTATGCATATTAGATGTCTGTGTGACTATGCGTATTAGACGTCTGTGTGACTATGCGTATTAGATGTCTGTGTGACTATGTGTATTAGATGTCTGTGTGACTATGCGTATTAGATGTCTGTGTGACTATGTGTATTAGATGTCTGTGTGACTATGCGTATTAGATGTCTGTGTGACTATGCGTATTAGATGTCTGTGTGACTATGCGTATTAGATGTCTGTGTGACTATGCTTATTAGATGTCTGTGTGACTATGCATATTAGATGTCTCTCTGACTATGCGTATTAGATGTCTGTGTGACTATGCATATTAGATGTCTGTGTGACTATGCGTATTAGATGTCTGTGTGACTATGCGTATTAGATGTCTGTGTGACTATGCTTATTAGATGTCTGTGTGACTATGTGTATTAGATGTCTGTGTGACTATGCGTATTAGATGTCTGTGTGACTATGCGTATTAGATGTGTATGTGACCATATGCACTAGAGGTCTATGCGACCAATCACATTCATATTCAGTAATCTTATTGACTAAACATTATTCAATCTGTGTGATTGCAGAGTTGCAAAGCTATCACTTAGAAGACAAATAGTCAACCTCCTAAGACTAGTAACTACATCTCTAATCTCCCAGCAACAGAACGATATCGTTCTGTTAATATTAAGTGTTCCAGTAATTGTCTGCTGATTTGTTCATCAGTCAAAAGATATTGTGTTGTTTCGTGTATACTGCATCTCTTTGGAAGACTACATCGCACTTATTGATTGGGTCGACACTCTACGACACTGGCATCGGATGGAGCAGTTCGCGAACCTTGAAATAAATGACATTGAACAACAAATGTTGACCTTTGGTGTGTTTCGGAAGTGCAAACAGCCTTTTCTTATGTAAATCGAGGTGCTGCACACGAAAACGACAAAAAAACGTTTGATTGGCTACCGTTTTCGAGATACAGTCACTTTCCTGTATTTCGCCATTCGCTGAAGGTCATTCAACCGCCTCCTCTTCGCTTGCCGCTTATATCACAAATCTTGAGAATCTCGCATCATGTTCCAGCAGCAATCTGCTAACATTGATGGGTTCCATCCTCGATATCTCTTTCCCATTGTAGCAATTTCCTGATGAAAACGTTCCCTGTGCTCATCACTCAACAGCGTCACAATTTTCCGGAAAGAAGTCTAAATGTGATCTTAAGAAATGTACCTTCAAAGACATATTACATCCCAGTTTGTGATATGAGAACAGCATTCTTACACAAGGTCCTTATGATTTTCTGATTTTTTATTCCCTAAGAAGCCTGTGCCACGTGTCAGAAGGCACGCCATACTCTTCATTCATCACCAGTGACGATACGATCAAATACCTCATCACGAGCGAATAGCTCGTGATGAGGACCCTCTTTTATTTTTGCATCACTTAGTCTTGGAAATTTCGGGCGAAGTTACAGAGAGGCAGTTTGCGTCTGATCCGTAGCCTTGACAAAATTCTTCTTTCGGCCTAGTTTTATATGTAAAGGTGGCAACAAAATCTTTGTGGGTTGCACCACTGGATGATGCTGTGAATTCTTCTTCTTCTTCCTTGGTTCCAGTGAATGCCGAGAAGGCGAAATCCTCTTCACGTAATGAGATGCTTTGTCTCTGCTATTCCATTCGCAAACGAAGCAACAGAACTTTATATATCCAAGCTGTAGTCCAAGAAAAAGAGCATTGACACCCAAGTCCGCAAAAAATATGCCACTTGTATTTGTCATAATTTATATATTGAAGTAATTGTTTCATATTGATACGTTTTCTTCATATTAACAGCATGGCCAACTGGAACAGAAGGCAACACGTTCTCATTGTGTAGAAGAACGTGTAACATTTCATATTAAATTTCGAGGTGTCTATAAATAACCTCTAATCTTCTCGAGTATGTGTCATGTGGAGGGATTTGAATAAACCGTCAACATCTTTGCAAGTAACTAGGTTACCTACCGTGGTAAAGAACAATATCAGATTCTTTTGGCGTCTACGATATGCACTTCTACAATTCTATCAATTTTATCAATTTTTCCGTGGTAAAAGTAACAGACCTCTAATACACTTAGTCACACAGACCATAGTCACACAGACCGCTAATACGCTTAGTTTAAAAATTACACAATAAACTACCCCAACACACCATCTGCCATCCGCCCAGTGCCACATGGGGAAAAAACTTGCTGTTCCCGGAGCCACCAGAACATTGCAATATGGACTCAGAGGAGGAAGGAAATCTCTCTCTCAGTACACGTCTGCTGCAGTGACGTATCCGGGAGGGGGGAGGGAGGAGGCTGAAGCAGCCCGAAGAAGAATGGAGAAAAAATTGATAGAATTGATAGAATTGTAGAAGTGCATATCGTAGACGCCAAAAGAATCTGATATTGTTCTTTACCACGGTTAGTCACATTTCTATCAAGGAGATTCCGCTGCTGCAGTATGGATCCGAGGAGTTCTGCCTTGCTCTTTGACAGCTGAGAGTCCAACTCATTTCGCGTGATCTTGTCTGGTGAATCGAATGTTACGGGTGTGAAGTCGGGATCTACAGATGCTATTTTGTGTGTTCTTGTTTATTCCTTCTCTTCCTCTTCCTCCTCTGAGTCCACATTGCAATGTTCTGGTGGCTCCGGGAACAGCAAGTTTTTTCCCCATGTGGCACTGGACGGATGGCAGATGGTGTGTTGGGGTAGTTTATTGTGTAATTTTTATTTTTTAGTAATGCCATTTTCCAGCGAAGGTGTCGTACAAAAGTAACAGTCACTCACGTGATTGGACGGTTCCCGTCATATAATAGGAATGGCAAATGGCATTGACTGCCTATTGCCATGTAGCCAGCTGTGAAGACGTGTTGCACAACTATTGCGCCCAGCTATATGCGGAACCACTCTCCTCTGTTGATTCCCAATCTTACACTTAAAGCAAAGGTGGTAGACCATTTTGATGACAGTCGCTGTTTCACGCTTCTGTGACGTAAAAGTAACTTCGCCCCAAATGTAAAAAAAAAGGTATACGGTAAATTAATTGTAAAAGTATTAAGTAAAACATTGTACATTAAATTGTATATTTTTCCATTATTTTTGAAAATATCGGTAGAATAATTATTGGTCTATAATTAGAAAAGTCCTCCTTCCAAGTCCATCAGTATCCCCTTTATTACAGAGGATAGGATGGAAGAACTTTTCTTCAGGACATCCCATAAATGTTCTATTGGGTTGAGATCCGGAGAGAATGCAGGGCACTCCATTAGTCGGATACCTCTTTCCCCAAAATATTAATTGGTTATCACGGCCATCTTGTCCATTAGGATCAAAGATCTCATCCTAATATCTTAGAGAAGTCAGAAACATTCACGAAACACATGGGTTGGGTTGTTTTACCTCTGAGCAGCACTTTTTTGCACACCATGGGCTAAATGGCCAGGTCACATGGACCCCGAGGGCTCAGAGAAGGATTGGGGGAGGGGACCCACTGGAACAGCTGTTGGGAGACAGATGGTAGCCTCCCGTCAAGGCCATCCAGCGTGTTCTTTAACGTGCACAGGGTATGGCTCTCTCGCACACGGGGCCACGGCTTAACGTCCCATCCGACGGACGGAGGCCTTTCCAAGCCCATCGGTGTCCTCTACTGACCGTGGGCAGGACGGGGAATTTTGCGGAGATAAATCTCAACGCTGACCCAGATGGGACTCGAACCTGGGTACTACAGATTACGAGCCTGGCGCGTACCGACTGAGCCACCTCCGCCCCACGAAACACATGGAGGTCGGTATGACCACCGAATAAAAACTCGGCCTACACAGTCAGATCTCCATCACCAAGTGCGGTTCTCTCAATGATGTTTTCAGCCTGGATGCAGGTTTCCATCTCTCTCTCAGTACACGTCTGCTGCAGTGACGTATCCGGGAGGGGGGAGGGGAGGCTGAAGCAGCCCGAAGAAGAACGGAGAAAAAATTGATTCTCATTTACGAATTAATTGAATGCGTTATGTTTATGCTCGTGGATCCAAAAATGGGATTATCAGAACAATAATCTTTTAAGGCAGGGAGTCTTAAAATTCTCTTAATTAAACAATGCTAAAGAATTCCCATATTTCATTATTATCAACTGGATTCCAATTTTGATTTATATTTATTTTGTTTTCCTTTGTATCAGGATCATCCAAATTTATTGAGGCACCAAAAAAAAAAAACTATATTCCGAAAGAGCAGCAGGTGGAAAATTATCAGCTTAAAAAGGAAAACATCTATTTCAAGAGGAATTAGAAAAAAAACTACTTTTAAAGAATCAAGGAAATATTTTGATTACATACAAAAATACGCGTTTTTAATTAGTATTAGGAATTGGTAAAATCGTCCAGTTAGGCACCTAAATAAGTTGATCGAATGTTTGGAAAAAATCAGCGAAATTCAGTATTTTTTTGTGTTTTATGAGCGCAGAGTGAATGGGCGTGCTTTAGATGGTGGTTCGTATTGTTCATAATCAATTGACGCATATCGTCACTCAACAATAATTATAAAATTCCAAAGGTTCCGATCGCGCTGAAAGATTATGAGCTAGTCCATCTCTATTTTAATGAGCAATTCAGGTGCTTGATGCATTAGTGATTTAGTTGGACCATGAAATGCCACTAAAATCACGTCCTCTGTCATCACTTTGTACGGTTGAAATATCCCCCTGCTCGCCTTTCAATGCAACTGAACTTTGTTGGTTAATTACGATCGAAACCTCGTTCTCTTCTCCAGAAAATCTGAATTCGTTGACTCATTCTCTGAACTATCAATGGGGGCGGGGGTGGCTCAGTCGGTAGCGCGCCAGGCTCGTAATCTGTAGTTCCCAGGTTCGAGTCCCAGCTGGGATTTATCTCCGCAAAAATTCCCCGCCCTGCCAACGGTCAGTAGGGGACACCGATGGGCTTGGAAAGGCCACCGTCCGTCGGATGGGAAGTTAAGCCGTGGCCCCGTGTGGGGGAGAGACATACACTGTGCACGTTAAAGAACACGCTGGATGGCCTTGACGGGAGGCTACCATCTGTCTCCCAACAGTTGTTCAAGTGGGTCCCCTCCCCCAACCTTCTCTGAGCCTTCGGGGTCCATGTGACCTGGCCATTTAGCCCATGGTGTGCAAAAAAGTGCCGCTCAGAGGTAAAACAACCCAACCCAACTAAACTATCAATGGGAAATGTTCATAGTTTCTTCCTCCTTCAAAAATTTTCATTTGTGGAAAGCCATCTCAAACAACAAATATAAAAATTAACTCAACTCCAAATTTATATCGGGGAGTTTTAAAGCTGGAAAGTTTCAATCCCCGAATACTCTAAAAAATAAATGCAAGTGTCCTATTCTTGTCGTAGGTACGAGTTGACCTGTTCCTTTTCGTTTAGCGCAAACGTCCGAGTCATGTCAGAGGAAGTTAGGCCCAGGGTCAAGGCTACCGCACGTGCTGTAAATTTGCCAGTAAGCTAACCACAACTGCTGTAAAGTTGACCGAGCTAATGACAGATCTGAAGAAAGAGGCTGCAGCAGATATTCAAGTTCGCTCCATTTGGCAAAATAAGTATTGGCCTGGGTAGGTCAACAATATGTGTCGACCATGAGCACCATCGTGTATCGACCATAGCATACCATGTGTAGTAGCACAGCCCTGCAATATAATGACTCAATTTCTTCGATAACAAAATCAGATGTCAGATCTGTAATCAGAGATTTGGATTGTTTTACCTCTGAGCATCACTTTTTTGCACACCATGGGTTAAATGGCCAGGTCACAAGGACCCCGAAGGTTTAGAGCAGGTTGGGGGAGGGGACCCACTGGAACAGCTGTTGGGAGACAGATGGTAGCCTCCCGTCACGGCCATCTAACGTGTTTTTTAACGTGCACAGGGTATGTTACGCTCTCCCGCACATGAAGCCACGGCTTAACGTCCCATCCGACGGACGGTGGCATTTACAAGCCCATCGGTGTCCCCTACTGACCATGGGCAGGACGGGAAATTTTACGGAGATAAATCTCAACGCTGACCCAGCTGGGACTCGAACCTGGGTACTACAGATTACGAGCCTGGCGCGCTACCGACTGAGCGACTCCCGCCCCTATAATCAGAGAGTTTTGAGATAAATACGTAAAAATGAAATTTTCAATATACGTTTCATTCTTGACAAGGATTTCTTTTGGAACCTATCCACATTTTCTCATAAGTTGTTGGTCTCTATTTGTTCGGTTTCGATTTATGGAGTGATATCCTAGAATTTATCTACCGTGTAAATCAAGGGATGGATGTAATCCTAGTTCATTAAATTGCTTTGTCTTCAAAACAAAAATTAGGCTACTTTTCTGCCAAAAAGGCGTAATAAAGTTGAAAAGTCCATTATTTCGCCAGTGGACCTCTTAGTGCGAGAAGGAGCTCTACTTCGTACATCACCCTCCCTAGAGACATTTTATGGATCCTGCTCTGCGTTGAAGGATATCTGGCATGATCATGGAAATGACGTTTGAGATCCTGTTGCTCGGGTTAGGGAAGATTAGCAGCAGGATTAGTTGACACGATATCTTTCACATAGCATCAAAGTGTCAAGAGGGATTAAATTTGGGAGCCACGGAGGCCCAGCGGTTGGTCCATTTAGAAAAATTCAACTCCCAAGAATTCTCTGTTCAGAATGTTCTTTATAAGACAAGACCAATCTGGGAGTGTCCCAATCTATCTTGTTGAAACGTATTCCATGTTTTCTGATTCCCCAACAGCACTAACACTATCACTCCAGATATGCTTCAACGAGCATGCATTGAGATTGATTATAGACTTGCCCGTGCAACGAATGGTGTTCGTGAAGGTGTGGCATAAAAAATCTTTTTATTGTAGCTGCATTGGTATAAAAAAGTTGATTATTTCATGAGTTATTAATTTTGTGGACATACTGTACAGGGTCGGATTTAGGGAAGGAGGTCATGCATGACTCCTGTCACTTTGAGAATGCTAGTAAGAGTAGTAAAAAATCAATTTATGTAAATGTACATTTTTCCGGAAAACTTTTAAAACTTGCAGAATAAAGGGACACTTCAATTTAATAAAGGGACACTTCAATTTAAACTTTCAATGTTACATTTCAATGGAATCCTACTCTGTTGACCCCCCCAGACCCTCCCCCTCACCTGACACTGAAGTTGCTGACTTTTTCCCAGCTCGATCAAATCCCTTGCCTCCTTAATCCTTTATTTTTTTGTAAATCCGGGCCTGATCTGATAAAAATAATTTTATTATCAGTGTAAACAGAGGATTCTTAGCATAGTGGTTTTGTCTCTAACACAACTGAGTGGAAATCAAATAGCACACGGAGTGTAATGTTAATATTAGAAGGAAACAAACAAAATGTTCAGACTGTGTATTCTGGGCAAAGTTCGAATTATAATGCAGAAGTTTAAATTAATTATATTTTCTTTTGAATTCTGGTAACATTTCCTATTTCTTTTTCGCTGTATTAGAATTTTGCTACGGATTCCTTCTCTCCCTTCGCATATACCTGACTCATAGTAGAGCTTATTTAGATTGGAAAGATGGATGGTTTACTGAAGAGATCCTGTTCTCTTCAGTAAACCGTCCATGTCAGAGTGTTTTGCTCTAGCCTGGAGAAAACCTCTCCACACATAGACAGTTAGTGCGGAAGGAAAAGGAGTAATCAAGACCCCACAAAACGTCAATTAAAGGTACGCTCTCACTGGCCGGAAACCGACGCACTGCATTGCCACTAGGAATTTCCGTTTCCTCTGCTACCTTCCTTACTTGTGCGGATTTGCCCACGGAATCTTACGATTCAGCTAGCTGCGCGCGCATTGAAAGTGGGAGTGGGGCAGTTGCAGCTTCCTCGTTTCGTTCAAAGCTTATGACTTGAGTTGAATGCGTGAATTTTTAAGGCTGAGTGATAAAATTAACTTAAAATGAATAGTTCTGATGAAGAATTGTTTGTTTCGGCATCAATATGCGAAGAAGAAGAAAGGAGGCTTAAGAAGAGAATGAAAAGATTTTCGGTGCATAATATATGTCTTTTTGGTTTGGTTTGTTTTACCTCTGAGCGGCACTTTTTTTGCACACCATGGGCTAAATGGCTGGGTCACATGGACCCCGAAGGTCAGAGAAGGTTGGGGGAGGGAACCCACTGGAGCAGCTGTTGGGATACAGATGGTAGTCTCTCGTCAAGGCCATCCAGCGTGTTCTTTAACGCGCACAGGGTATGGCTCTCCCGCACACGGGGCCACGTCTTAACGTCCCATCCGACGGATGGCGGCCTTTCCAAGCCCATCGGTGTCCCCTACTGACCGTAGGCTGGGCGGGGAATTTTGCGGAGATAAATCTCAACGCTGACCCAGCTGGGACTCGAACCTGGGAACTACAGATTACGAGCCTGGCGCGCTACCGACTGAGCCACTTCCGCCCCACATAATATATGTCAAAAACGAATGAAGTTTGGGGAATTCCGCTGTTTGTTCAGAGATTTAGTTGATAATGACTCTGAATTTTTTCAATTATTTTAGAATGACTCGTGAAAAATTCAGGAAACTACTCAATTACAGAAGAGAAGGGCGGAAGAATATTTATCTAAATATCTTTTAGGCAAAAATTTAAAGTTTTTCTGTTATAAACAAAATAAAATTCTTTTACTCTCCTTTATTTGTACATATTTAAATAAGATCATGCAAAAAAATCAATAAATATGAAAACTTTTCAAAGAAAATGCATTTCATTAATGTTAAATTTATTACCATTTAAATATGGGGTTATATTCTACTTCAGAAAAATCAAAATACGAAGAATCATTCACTTGTGATTAAAATGTCCTAATATTTCGGTCCCTAATTAGGCATTCTTTGGGGAATGACTCGAACTCTGATCTTTGGGTATGATATATGAAAGCAATCCAAAGAACATCCTCCGATTAAATTTCTGGCAACGAAATTTTCGTCTCTTTAGTTCAATAACATTAAGACAGTCATGAACATACACAGTCGTATCAAAATAATATGATTACCTTCCTAATAATGGGAATAACCATTCTTGGTTATTCCCGTTGGCGAGACGGCGTGGCATGGACGCAATAAGGTCCTGGAAGTTTGCCAGAGGCACACGTGCCCATTCGAACTCCAGCAGAGCACAGAGGTTGCGGAGATGACGCGGTTGTGGGTCCGCACGCCGAACCAAATGGTCCCACAAGTGCTCTAAGGGATTGAGGTCGAGCGATTTCGCCGGCCAAGGGAGGACGGAGACATCGCTGTCGTGTTCTTGGAACCAGTCACGCATCATCTTAGTGACAAGGCAGGGCACAGTGTCCTGTTGGTAGACACCATCACCACCAGTGTAAACGTCCAACATGAAGGGATGCATGTGGTCAGCGAGGATGGAAAGGTAGCCATTAGCGTTCAGGGACACATCCAGTGGTACCAGCAGTCCCAGGTCATACCAGAAAACATCCCCCAGACATGCACACTGCTTGTACCTGAGTGACAAGCGTGTTCGGGTGTTGATTCTCGTGTGCAATATTCCCATGCGTAACAGTGTTCCTCTACTGTTATCGGGGACACGTACCTGGGTGCCCCAACGTTCATTTGAGTGGCCAATTGCTCCACTGCTGCGTGTCGATTGCCCTTTACCAGTCGACGAAGGCGACGTTCTCCTCTGGGTTCGATGGCTCCACAGTTATGACGTCTGGAGGTACTCGGTTTGTCAGAAGTCCATTCTTGGTACACCCTTACCACATCTCCTCGCGAACAGCCCACGAAGTCTGCTGTTTCCGAGATGCTTCCACACTTGGTGCGGTAGCCGATGATCATTCCTTTTTGAATGTGTGTCAAATCAATACCTCTGCCCATTGTGATCACGTTACGCACTATGGTTCATCTGTCCTGGCCGGCTGCTTATATCTCCGTGTGGTCGACCTTGTCATGTGTACTCTGTGATGTGCATGGGTGGGTACACTGTGATTCCGTGAGTGGTTATATTTTTCTGATACGACTGAGTACATTCATGGCTGTCCTGATGTCATTTTGTTTTTCAAGTTCTGCTTCAGAAAACTGAAGAAATTAAAAATTCTTTACTAGGTACTTAATCGAAGGATGGTCTTTGGATTGCTTTCATATATCATACCTAAAGATCATAGTTCGAGTCATTCCCCAAAGAATGCCCTAATTATTGACCGAAATATTAGGACATTTTAATCACAAGTGAATGATTCTTCGTATTTTGATTTTTCTGAAGTAGAATATAACCCCATATTTAAATGGTAATAAATTTAACATTAATAAAATGCATTTTCTTTGAAAAGTTTTCATATTTATTGATTTTTTTTTGCATGATCTCATTTAAATATTTACAAATAAAGGAGAGTAAAAGAATTTTTTTGTTTATAACAGAAAAACTTTAAATTTTTGCCTAAAAGATATTTAGGTAAATATTCTTCCTCCTTTCTCTTAAGTAATTGAGTAGTTTCCTGAATTTTTCACGAGTCATTCTAAAATAATTGAAAAATTCAGAGTCATCATCAACTAAATCTCTGAACAAAGAGCGGAATTCCCCAAACTTAATTCGTTTTTGACATATATTATGCACCGAAAATCTTTTCTTTCTCTTCTTAAGCCTCCTTTCTTCTTCTTCACATATTGATGCCGAAACAAACAATTCTTCATCAGAACTATTCATTTTAAGTTAATTTTATCACTCAATCTTAAAAATTCACATTCAACTCAAGTCATAAGCTTTGAACGAACTTTGAACCACTCCCACTTCAATACGCGCGCAGCTAACTGAATCGTAAGTTTCCGTGGGCAAATCCGCACTAGTGAGGTAGCAGAGGAAACGGCAATTCCCAGTGGCAATGCAGTGCGTCGATTGCCGGCCAGTGAGCACGTACCTCAATATCCTTAAGACAGAATTTTAATACTATATTTTAAAACGTTTTGTTGCATTGAAAGTAGACTTCACCAGAGGCCAGGATCATATTAGAGGTCCTATATAGTTAGAGGCTGGCCTTCTTCTTCTTAAACATTTCTCTTCTAGTCTGGACCTATTTGTAAAGTAGGCCTCAGCCCTCTTATCATCAGGTCCATAAGCGTAATGGGCTGTGGGTGCTGATAGAGGCTGACCATTTTGATGATTGACTGCCATTGGTTGATTGAGCCACATGGTTTATGGGCGCCATGTTTTGTCGTACCGCGAGTCGAAAGCCTATGCGTTAGTGGGTATACCTAGATAAAGCTTCTCATTTGTTATAGTTTTATCAGGGCCGTGCGGTAGATTTTCTCATTATGATGCAAGTCTTCGAAATGCCGCCCCTTAAAGGTTTTTTCTTTAAAATAACCTTCGATTGTGATTTAAAAAAAAACTGCACAAAATGTACGAATACTATTTTTAATTTGAAAATATAAACTACTTTAAAAAATGATATCAACTACAACAATCTACTAGAGTTTTACCCTTCTAACTTTAGCAAATTCGTTAATTAGGGATGTCTAGTCTAGAGTGGCAGCCAATGTAGATTCAATAGAAATTAATGACAGATTTCTAAGTTTTGTTTGGCTTATTGAACTTTTTAAGTAGTGTTTTATTAATTTTAATTTCGAATAACTTCTTTCCCCACTAGCTACAGAGACAGGGAGTGTTAATAAAATTCTCAGAGCTACAACAGTATTCGGATACAAAGTAATTAAGTTATTTTGGCACAAATAATTTAAAACATCCAAAGGTTTCATAGAATATGGTAGCATTCGGGATACATCACGTAATTCTTCTTGAAGATCATTTGCATTTATATCTGATTCATTTTCGACCGAAAGTATTGACTGAAGACTGGTACAATAATTTTCTAGCATTTTGTCATCTATATCATTGAGTTTTAAAATGTCATATAAAAACTGAAAATTTTTGCTATGGGTTTCCAGAAGCGTGAATCGTTCATTCAGAGAATTAAGGCTAATGTCCAGAATATAATTGAAAAAGTTTATTACAAATTTATTCTCCTCTGTTAACCCTTTCACGACTAAGGGAAACATTTTTCCCATTTTAAAATTGGTGATTGTCGTATTTAATTATAACCTTATCTGCATTTTTTATACAGAATGTCAAAATAGAACGTATGCCGAACGCAATTACGTAAACGGGAACGTTTAGAAAACAAAAACAGAACTGTCAGGACGCATAATATATGTACTATGTGCAATGTCCATCTTTGCCTCACTACCAAAAGAAATTGCTTCGCAGAATATCATAATTATCACATCATTTTCTATAGTAATTTTATTTCATAATTTTGTATTATTTTAGTTAACATTTTGTTCTAATAAACCAATAAATAAAAGACATTGCATAATAAGCCTATCTATAATTTGTGTTACCTTTATAGTCCATTGGGAAAAATATTTCCCATAAAATTCCAAAAAAACTACACATTGTTATGTATTTTTCTTATGATTTTTATTTATTTTACGTCTAAACAAACTAAAATAAACAGTTACATATTAATATTTACTCTTAAAAACCTTATGGTCCTGAAAGGGTTAAGGGTAGATCGACAGCTTCTTCATAGTCAAATTGATGCTTGTTCCTTCTGGCTCTAACTTCAGTTTCGGCAGGAAATTCTGCACTGCATTCAAGATTCTCTGCAATCTCATTAGCAGCAATTTTCATCTGATCATATCCAGATTGTCTATAACTTTTCACTTTTTGTATGGTTTCTGATAACATCCTTACACAATCTGACAAATTTATAGTTACAGATTGCAATAGCTTCGAGACTGAATTTATTTCAAATAAAATATCATACCAAAGAATTACACCGCATATAAACTTGTAATTTTTAATATTTTTTGCTAACCCTCTTGCTTTAACTTTAGTTTCTGATCTCTGTTGATGTCTTCTATTATTTGGAATAATGCATCATAGATTTCGCAAAGTTGAAATCGTAAAGGCTTTAACGCATCTACTGTGCTTGACCACCTAGTAGCACTCAATGGTTTTAGAGTTAATTGTGAAATATAATAAGTAACTACAATTGCTGTAAAAAACAATAATTCTCTTACCTGATCTACTTTTTAAACACAAAAACTGAATTAGTATAAATGCACAAATATTATACTGATACAGATATATTATATATCGATTTACTGATTTAAATACAGCACAGCCACTTGCCACTTCTCATGACAAACTAACATTAAAATCAAATATTGTCAATAATTGTAAGTTCAAAGCAGAACTATCAACGCGTAACACTTGTTGTCTTTTGTGATAATTGCCGCCTCAGCAATTGTCTTTTGTGATAATTGCCGCCTCAGCTTTTAGGAGCGGCCGCTGTCAGATCAAAAGTCTTTCGGCGAGCGCTCGCCAACGATGCACCTGCACCAGAAACCGAGATCAAAGGATACCGAAAGCGCTTAGGCAGAGGCGTACGATAAATCATAAATCGTATACATCAAAATCGGAATAACATAGACCAATATAGAAAAGCGTTGCGTAAAGATTATTAATTATTGAATGGTTCAAATTGTATTTTGATTTCGCTGCTTATGCCGCCCCCTTAGGTGCCGCCTGATGCGGCCGCCTCTCTGTATCATAGCACGGCACGGCCCTACTGATCGCTGTCGTCTATCCAAGTTTTCTACCGCTCCAAGGCGAGCTAATGATTCTTTCGGAATGAACTGTTCAATTTGGCGAAAGCCTCTTAGTTCCGGTCCCCTTTTTTCCCCCATACTATAATTTAGGGAAGAATTGCCGGTTGGTGTCCCCCTTCGACTATATGCTCACTCATAGTAGAATTTTTTATGATTACAGCTCTCATTGCAACATTTATCTGCCGGATGGTTTAGTGAAAAGCTCTGACGCCACGTCAAGGCACCATCCATGTCAGAGTGTTTTGCTCTAACCCAGGAGAAAACCCCTCCACACACAGGCAGCTAATGTGGAAGGAAAAAGAGGGTGCCGGCTCCATTAAATGTCATTACTGATATGTCAGAGTGTTTTGCTCTAACCCAGGAGAAAACCCCTCGACACATAGGCAGCTAATGTGGAAGGAAAAAGAGGGATCTGGCTCCATTAAATGTCATTACTGATACGTCAGAGTGTTTTGCTCTAACCCAGGAGAAAACCCCTCCACACATAGGCAGCTAATGTAGAAGGAAAAAGAGGGATCCGGCTCCATTAAATGTCATTACTGATATGTCAGAGTGTTTTGCTCTAACCCAGGAGAAAACCCCTCCACACATAGGCAGCTAATGTGGAAGGAAAAAGAGGGATCCGGCTCCATTAAATGTCATTGCTGATATGTCAGAGTGTTTTGCTCTAACCCAGGAGAAAACCCCTCCACACATAGGCAGCTAATGTGGAAGGAAAAAGAGGGATCCGGCTACATTAAATGTCATTACTGGTATGTCAGAGTGTTTTGCTCTAACCCAGGAGAAAACCCCTCCACACATAGGCAGCTAATGTGGAAGGAAAAAGAGGGATCCGGCTCCATTAAATGTCATTACTGATATGTCAGAGTGTTTTGCTCTAACCCAGGAGAAAACCCCTCCACACATAGGCAGCTAATGTGGAAGGAAAAAGAGGGATCCGGCTCCATTAAATGACATTACTGATATGTCAGAGTGTTTTGCTCTAACCCAGGAGAAAACCCCTCCACACATAGGCAGCTAATGTGGAAGGAAAAAGAGGGATCCGGCTACATTAAATGTCATTACTGGTATGTCAGAGTGTTTTGCTCTAACCCAGGAGAAAACCCCTCCACACATAGGCAGCTAATGTGGAAGGAAAAAGAGGGATCCGGCTCCATTAAATGTCATTACTGGTATGTCAGAGTGTTTTGCTCTAACCCAGGAGAAAACCCCTCCACACATAGGCAGCTAATGTGGAAGGAAAAAGAGGGATCCGGCTCCATTAAATGTCATTACTGATATGTCAGAGTGTTTTGCTCTAACCCAGGAGAAAACCCCTCCACACATAGGCAGCTAATGTGGAAGGAAAAAGAGGGATCCGGCTCCATTAAATGTCATTACTGATATGTCAGAGTGTTTTGCTCTAACCCAGGAGAAAACCCCTCCACACATAGGCAGCTAATGTGGAAGGAAAAAGAGGGATCATAAATAAGCTTCCTTAACAGTTTTCTTTCCTTTCTCCATCCCATTTATTCGATGTCTTCATCATGGAGTCAACCGCCTTAACTGGAGCAAAGAGAGTTTCCTTCTTTTTTAATCTAGGAACCTGCTGGGACTTTCCTTTCAAGGGCACTGGGACGAATATCGACTTATAGAGTGCATTATAGTCCATTTCACTCATCTTACTTGGCCGTTTGACCTGTCTTCTAGTATAATTGTCTGAACTTTCCTGTCCTTTTCCCCACATATTCATAATTTTCTCCTTGGCACTCATTCTGCTGTATTCTGGGGTAGGAACTTCTATCATACCAGAAGGTACCTTTGGGAACTGTTGTGGAGGCGATTTAATAGGTCTCTTCGCAGAAGGGATTTCTTGGCAATGTTTCTCCGCTCCAGCTCTTTAAGATCTTCTCCTTGGCACTCATTCCTTTGTTATCACAGGCAGGAACTTTTATCGTACCAGGATACACTTTTCCAAGCTTTGGAGGAGGCTGTTTAAGAACTCTCTTAGTAGAAGGATCTGTTGACAATATCTCACTTTTCCAACTCTTCATAATCTTATCTTTTTCACTGTTTACACTGTTCTATGTTGCAGGACTTTGAATCCTACCAAGATGTCCTATTTCCAAATGTGGTGGTTTAAGAAATGTCTTGGTAGAAGGATCTGGCGACAATTGCTGTAATCTCCAAGTGTTCATTATATTCTTCTTCTTGTTTGAGTTTTCAAAAGGGCGGTGTTGGAAAGGTTCGATAGTGAGGCGCCATTAGCCACCCGCCTACACAAATTCACAAGCTGTCAGCAAACGGCGAATGAGAGTGTCCGGGAGTATGCTGCCCGCATTCGGACCTGGGCCTATCAGTTTTTGGGAACAGCAGGAAGAAACATGGACAGCGAAGATCAGGGAATCGGCGATCAGATGCGCCTTGCCCAGTTTTTGGCGGGCCTGGCCCCGCGGCTCAAGCGGTTCGTACTGTCTCATAACCCCCGCACATTTGAGGAGGCTTTAGCAAAAGCTACACTGGAGGAGAGCAATGAGCGTGCCTCCGGACGAACGCCAGCCATACGAGCACTTGACGAGGAAACCCCTGCTAGGAACACAGAGTCGAACCCTCTGCCCCAGCTACAGGATCTGTTGGTAGCCTTTCCGCTGTGCCAGATCCAGGCAGATCTAGTACGTTTGGGGGAGCCCCTCCACCAGATTGAGGGACAGCGAGAGAGGAGCCATACCAGTCAGCCCCAGCAACAGCGGCACCCCTGGGCGGATCGCCAGGGTGTCACGTGCTTTGCGTGCGGTGGAGTGGGCCATTACGCCTGTCAGTGTGCGTCGCCCCCGACCCTACGCCCACGTGACCCGCAATACCAAACAGGACGAAACCGGCAGCAAAATCGAGACTGAGCAACTCCACGGATTCCAACCTCGGACTTCAAGATAGTAAGACGTGTTCGCTAGTGCTCTCTGTTTTCCACGTGTTTGTGAATTCAGCTAACAATGGATATCAATAAGGACTCCAGATTAAATCGTTGTTTCAAGTTTTTACATCGTGATCTCAGTTATGAGACTTTCGTGACTATATTGGCCAACAATAAGGACCCAGCTGCTATTGAAGTCGCACAAAGTATTTCCAAAGATATCACCATTATTACTTTTGCCTCTGAAGACGCTGCGGATGATTTTGCCGCTGATCCGAACCTGGTGTTTCCCACGGACCAGCCCATCGCATTCAAGCGCCTAGGATATCCCCAGAAAAAAGTTTTCATCTCTAAACTACCATTCTTCATCCCTAACTGTGACATCGTGGACGCCCTCAAGCCATATGGCATTGTAAAAAGCATTGCAGAAGAGTTCCTGAACCTCCCGGGATTGGAATCCATCCGGACGGGTACGAGGGTAGTCCACATGGAGATGAAGAAAATGGTACCCAATTTCCTCCACATCTCTACCTTTTCGGCTACAATTAATTACTCTGGCATGATCCGGCTTTGCAAGTGGTGCAGGCTCCCAGGCCACATCATAAAGGACTGCGAAGCCTTCGCCAAGAAGAACCTGCCACCTCCCGCATCAAAATCGGTCATAATTTCGGACTCTATCTCGACCACCAACTCTTCGCACTGCTGGCACCAACCTCCATTCAAAGAGAAGAAGTTCAGGATGCTCCAAAAGAAATTCCCGCTCCTGAAGAGTCAGCTCCTTCTACTCCCCTTCAACAAAAAAGAAAGCACCTTCCCTCTCCATCGGATTCACCTTCTGCCTCTGAGTCTACTGCCCATCAGAAGAAAAAACAGCCAGCTCCTGACGCCTTCCTCATTAATAGGTAATATTCAAAATTTCATCATAGATCGATCCACCTCCCCCTCTATTACTCTAAATTCTGACCCCCCTGATTTTCTTGAAACCTTTGAGGACCTCCTTGATTTTCTAAAATTTCTTATTAACCCTAAATTAGCCTCCTCCGAATGGGAAATCCCCCCCCCCCACCTTAAAGCTCTTTAAAAAACGCTATCCAAGGACGGTTGCATTTTGCCGAAGTATCGAGACCTTTACCTCTCTGCTTTAGGCAAATGCCCGCAGAGAGAGTGCTTTTCTATTTGGGACTTCCTCCAATTAGTAAAGAATCTCCTCCCTCTTTATAAATAATTCACTATTCTTCCGTTTTTAAATTATTTTCCGTTCAAAATTAGCCCTTTTCCATCTTTTTTACTCATTTAGCGATCAAAATTCTGCCTCCTCTCCATTCCTCACTCTCAGCCAATCCCAAAATTCCTTTATCCTCATTGGCTGAGACCCCTCTTGCCCACTCGTCTCCGTTAGCGTCAAACCTAACCAACTTCCAGCTCCCGCTCTCAGCCAATGCCAAAATTCCTTCAATCCCATTGGCTGTGACGTCAGCGATCGATTTCCATCATCTCGCTGCTCTGACGCTACTTTTGGCTTTATTTCTCCCCCCCCTTCAAATTATTGCTCCCCCGTCCACAATTTTAATGTTTAGCCTACTCAACACTAAATTATCACTAAATTATACCCTTCTCCCCCATTTTTCTCTCTCATTCCACGATTTTCGCGACACTTACCAACTTTGGAGCAAAATAAGATCTGTGCAAACTTTCGGCCTTTCCTTCCACCCTTGCCTCTAAAAATTAAAATTCCAATTTTTAACATCTTCTCCCTCACTCTATCACCCACAGAAGACATTGGCTCGTGGTCCTGATGATAAGAAGGCCGAGGCTTGCTTTACAAATAGGACCAGCATTTAGAGGGATGTGAAAGAAGAAGAGCAACTCCACGGAGTACCCGCTGGACGAGAGAGAACGGATTACCCTTTACCCCCCCCTCAGCGAACTCGAGATCAGGGTAGAGAAGAGTTACGACAAGCCAACAACCATACGGCTCCTTTAAACTAGAACGGGAGGGAAGCCCCGGATGCACTTCCCAGAGTCCCCTCGAAGCGTCAGCCGTCCGCATTGCCCCGTGTGCCATACTATGCAGTGATGAAAATTCACCTATTGTGTCTGGCCGCATGGAGGACACGGAGGGGTCGGCCCTTGTCAATACCGGCGCCACTCTGTCCGTCATGAATAGCCAGTGTTTTCAGCGCTTGAGAGGCCGAATCCTGCACATAACGGTCCCCCTCCAACAAAACTGTAGATGGCCACCCCCTTCCAGTGATAGGCAGATACATGGTGACCCTCACATTTGACGCGCTAACGCTACCGCGTTAAATATATAATTGAAATCCAAAGTGAATGCACAGTATTCCCTGTTAAGAAACAATAATTAATAGATTCTGAAAAAAATTCATCGCCGCCACGGCGGGAATCGAACCCGCATCTCTCCAGATTCATGCCAGAGCGTGCTAACCATTTGCACCACGCGTCGGACAACGAATATTTTCAGAATTTGACCTTTTAAGTTTTTCTTCTTGAGACGTGACTGAGACAGCGTGTTTCCGGGGGCTTCAATTTCCGACTGGCGTAAGCTACCGGATGACGGAAACCGTCGTCCGTCTCCTGCTCGAGTACGCCGGCTACCGCAATATCCGACGCATCGGTTGACAGGAAAAATTTCCGCCCAAAGTCGGGGTACAGGAGAAGGGGCTCGGTCATTAATTTCCTCTTCAGTACTTCGAACGCTTCCTCCGCTTCTGGAGACCATCTAAAAGGGGTGTCCTTCTTCACTAAATGGACCAAGGGGGCTGTAAGATCGGCGTAGCGATCGATAAAACGCCTGTAGTAGCCGGTTAGGCCTAGGAAGGCTCGAACGTTCCGGACACTACGGGGGCGAGGAAATTCTTTAATGGCCTGGACGTTCCACGGGTCCGGCTGGACCCCTTCTGCGGAAATAAAATGTCCCAAGTAAGTGAGGGATTCCTTCGTGAATTGGCATTTTGCTGGCTTCAACTTTAAATTGTAGGCCCTTAGGCGGTCAAATACCCTCTGTAACCGTTCTGTGTGTTGTTCAAATGTCTGGGAGGCCACCATTATGTCGTCGAGGTAGACGAGAACTTGCTCTTGTCGCATTCCCATTAATACGTGGTCCAATAAATGCTGGAACGTAGCGGGACTGTTCTTCAGTCGAAATGGTAAGTAGTTAAATTCAAATAACCCTTTCCTGCTGATGAACGCAGTTTTCTCCACGTCACGTGGGTGAACGGGAACCTGCCAATAACCGGATACCATATCCAGTGAGCTAAAATATTTGGCGTGAGCTAGTTGGTCGATAATTTCGTTTATGAGGGGGAGGGGGTACGAATCTGGGACTGTTTTCACATTTAGGGCCCTGTAGTCGACGCAGAATCTGTAGGTGGAGTCTTTTTTCTTCACTAAGACGATGGGTGACGCAAAAGGAGAGGCGCTTTCTCTTATTATTCCTTGCTCTAACAACTCATCCACTTGTCGGTCCAATTCGCCCTGCAGCGCGAACGGCACCCTGTATGCCCGCTGCCTCGTCCTTTTTCCTGTGCAGTGTGCCTGAATGACAATCTATGATGAATCGGTGCTTTTTGAGGATATCGTGTCCCATTATCATGTCGTATCGTGGAGTGTCTATGTCAAGGGCTACTATGGGGTGTTCAAATCTAATCCCGTCAAATGTGAGGGTCACCATGTATCTGCCTATCACTGGAAGGGGGTGGCCATCTACAGTTTTCAAATTATGTTGGAGGGGGACCGTTTTGTGCAAGATTCGGCCTCTCAAGCGCTGAAAACACTGGCTATTCATGACGGACACAATGGCGCCGGTATCGACAAGGGCCGACACCTCCGTGTCCTCCATGCGGCCAGACACAATAGGTGAATTTTCATCACTGCATAGTATGGCACACGGGGCAATGCGGACGGCTGACGCTTCGAGGGGACTCTGGGAAGTGCATCCGGGGCTTCCCTCCCGTTCTAGTTTAAAGGAGCCGTATGCCGTCCCATGGCCGAGTGGTTAGCGCTCTTGGCTACTGACCTAAGGGACCTGGGTTCGAGCCCCGGGTAAGGCATGGATGTATGTGTCATTTTTCTGCTGAGGTCCTGCCATCCTCACAGACCTTCTACTGTGGCATATAAACTGATAGGCTCCTGTCAGACCTCTGTGGCAAGCAGCTGCTTGAGGGGGTATTTATTTTTTATTTTTTTTTATGGTTGTTGGCTTGTCGTAACTCTTCTCTACCCTGATCCATTCCTTACTGGACAACATCTTTTCCGCCAATGTTTGATAAAATCCCAGGTTTCTCTAATAAAAAATCACATGACTCCACAATTATAAAAGAAATTTCCTTACTACACATTAATTATCAATTTAATAATTATATCAAAATTTATACAGATGGGTCTTCCAACCCAAACACTAAAAGTTATTCTGGTGCTATTTTTTTCCCAGAATTTAATTTCTCTTCAAAATTTAAATTTAATACTTCATTTTTGAACATAGCTACTGAACTTTACTCCATTATAGAAGCCACAAAATGGGCCACAAAATTTTACAATTCTAAAATAGTTATTTTTACAGATTGCAAATCTGCACTTTTTAGCCTTTTCCAAAATCCCCTTAAAACTAACTTTAATGTATTCACAAATGATCTTTTATTTCATACTTTTAAACATTTATCACATAACAATATCTTAATAATTCAATGGATACCTGCCCATGTGGGCATTCCTGATAATGAAACTGTAGATAGGCTGGCTAAAGAAGCTTTAAATCACAACTCACATATTCCAACCCCATCATTTATTTATCAAATCAAATTAACAAATAAAAAATTACTAATAGAAGAATTGCAATCTTGGTATAATAATAATAATAGATCTCAATCCCACCGCTATAAAATTAATCCTAAAATTCAAAAATTCCATGACTTTAATTTGAAAAACAACGAAATAAATGCCATTCTTCGAATTAAATCCAATACAGCACTAACTAACTATAGACTCTTTCAATATAAAATTATTGATTCTCCTAATTGTCCAAACTGCAATACTTTTCACACATTAGAACATATTATTTTCAATTGCAAAAGTTATGATAATGAAAGAAGACAATATTTCTCAAAACTTTCAAAACTTAATATTTTATCTTATGACTTTCAAAGTATCTTATTTTCTTCAAACTCAAAGCTAATACCTGTTCTGTATAACTATCTCATTCAATTTCTGAAGAACTCAAAAATTCTTGATATTTTATAAAAAAAAAATTACAAATACTATCATCATCATCCTCCTCCTCAAGCAGCCATGGGCTACGGAGGTCCAACCAGACCACGCAGTTTAATTCTCCAAGCATATCTGTCCTGAGCTACATCTGCTGCATCCGGCCACTGCACACCAATTCTAACAAGGTCCTGTTTGACATTGTCTGCCCACCGCATCCTAGGTCTCCCCCTCCTTCTGAGGCCTCTAGGCACACTGTTCGTAACCCTATTCGCCAATCTATAATTATCCATACGGGCAACATGGCCAAACCAGCGGAGTCTCTCTCTGCACAATATGCTGCTTAAAGGAGGTTGCAGACTCCTTTGCCTAACCTCATCATTAGGTACAAAGTTAAACCACCTAATACCCAAGATACTGCGTAAGCATCTAGAATCAAAAGCATCTAGTTTCCTGTTATCTTGTTTACACAGTGTCCAAGTTTCACTACCATAACTAACCCTAGAAAGAACCAAACTATTATACAGTCTAATTTTAGTCTTTAGGTGTATACGCCTATTTCTCCACAATCTCCATAGATTCTTAAAAGTCCCGGCAGCAATACCTATTCGTCTGTTAATCTCATGCCGCACATCACCAGTATCAGTTACATAGCTCCCAAGGTAATTAAACTGTGACACCTGCTCAAGACTGCAACCATTCAGATTAACTGAATCACAACCTGCCTGACCAATTTTCATCACTTTAGTTTTTTCTCTGTTTATAACCAAACCTACTCTACTACCAGTCTCATCAACAGCTCGAATGAAAGAGTTCATCTCATCAACATCATTTGCCAAAAGGGCTAAATCATCAGCATAATCTAAATCAGAAATTTTCGTATCTCCAGCCCATTTAAGGCCAAAATCTTTTCTTCGAAGCGAATTTCGCATAACATAATCAATAACCAAACTAAAGAGAAAAGGAGACAAAATGCACCCTTGTCGAACACCAGACGTAATGCTAAACCAATTGCTACAAGACTTACCAACTCTCACACATGACTCATTGTTATTATAGAGAGCTTTCATTATGTTAACTAACTTGTCTGGTATACCATATGATCTCACAATCAACCACAAATTATGACGATCAACAGAGTCGAAAGCCTTTTTGAAATCAACAAAGCTAGCAACCAAAGGTTTCTGAAACTCTAAACATTTCTCAAGAATCTGCCTAAGTGAAAATATCTGATCTACACATCCCCTACCACTTCTGAATCCACATTGCTCATCACGCAATTGCCTGTCAACCAGATTCTTAATTCTATTAAGCACAATCATGGAAAGAACTTTCCCTGGAACAGAGAGTAAGCTGATACCCCTATAGTTATCACAAGAACTGCGATCACCTTTTTTGAAAATAGGGATAATAATAGCTCTGGTAAAATCTTTAGGAACCATGCCTTTATCATAAAAGTTATTCAAAATTTCAGTCATCCAAGTGGTAACCGAAACATTCCCAGCTCTGAGCATTTCTGTAGTAATTTCATCTACCCCTGGGGATTTATGAAGTTTAAGTTTAAAGATAGCCAAACTAACTTCAGATTGTGTTATAGGGCCAACATTAAAGCTGCCAATGCATCTATCATCATTACAAACAATGGGAGTAGAACTAACCACATTGTTTAGAACATCACTGAAATGCAAACAGAAAACACAGCGGCAGATTCTCCCTCAACAGAGGCCCACCAGTGCAGCAAGCCCAGGATCCATAATCAAACTCAAATCCATAAACAAGTCCAGTCTGGTAGGTATAAATGGTCAGCACCAGGACCCTGTGAAGTTGACCACACCTCAGCATGGTACTATACCATCATTAATACTATACCATCTATTTAACTTAATTCAGATTCAAAAAGCCTCTGAATGAGTTTGCTTTTATAAAGCAAGAATATTCAATTTATGTTATGTGTTCTACTACTACTACCCTGATCTCGAGTTTCGCTGAGGGGGTGTAAAGGGGAATCCATTCTCTCTCGTCCGGCGGGTCCTCCGTGGAGTTGCTCGGTCTCGATTTTGCTGCCGGTTTCGTCCTGTTTGGTATCGCGGGTCACGTGGGCGTAGGGTCGGGGGCGACGCACACTGACGGGCGTAATGGCCCACTCCACCGCACGCAAAGCACGAGACACCCTGGTGATCCGCCAAGGGGTGCCGCTGTTGCTGGGGCTGACTGGTATGGCTCCTCTCTCGCTGTCCCTCAATCTGGTGGAGGCGCTCCCCCAAACGTACTAGATCTGCCTGGATCTGGCACAGCGGAAAGGCTGCCAATAGATCCTGTAGCTGGGGCAGAGGGTTCGACTCTGTGTTCCTAGCAGGGGTTTCCTCGTCAAGTGCTCGTATGGCTGGCGTTCGTCCGGAGGCACGCTCATTGCTCTCCTCCAGTGTAGCTTTTGCTAAAGCCTTCTACTCTACATCTCTAACCGTTCTTATCTTTGGCACTGCTTTCCCTGCTTTCTGGGCCAGGAGCTTGTATCTGCACTTCTTCCTTCACTCGATCTTTCTGTATACTCAACATGGCTTTTCGCTTTTGCAATCTGTCGCCCTGCTCTTTCCTCTCATCGTTAGGAATGTAACGCCTAGTTAGTCCAGGATAATAGAACTTAATTTCAGGTGGGATAAACCTACCCAATATCCTTTTCACATCGTCATCGGTGTAGGAAGTGGGGATCATTTTTTTCTGTGGAGGTCCAAAAAGGTACTCTCCATGGACGTCTTCTAAGGGTTCATTGCTCCCATTGGCTGTGCATTTGTAAGGTAGAAGCATTTTGTTAAGTCTCAAGTTCAAGCAAGTATTAGACTTTTGTTTTAATTTCATTTTAAGTAAAATTCAAAGCAATCGTATATTTAAATAATTAATAATTTCCAGAATTAGTTTTTGTTTTTATTATACTAATAAATTAATATATATATTATTTTATAAAACGAAAGTTGCTTATCACTGCCGACAATTACTGATCGAAAGCGATTTCAGAGTTTTTCTTTTAAAGATATTTAGTTTAATCAACTCCTATGTCATTCTCACTGCAAAATGAGATTTCTTTCAATCGACCAAAAGAGAATGCTTTGTCAAACAATTATTTCTTAAGCATTTGTCATCTTCGCTAATTTTAGAGTATGAGCTATTTCAGATTATGTTTCCTTTAAATAATTCCTGTTAAAAATGTAAAACTTCAGATAATCCTATTTCTAATATTGTTCAGAGTTCATTATCCCCATTTAACTGTGTTTTGCCTCTAATAGAAACTCAGACGATTAATAACTAATTCAATATCAGCAAACGAATGAAGTATGTCAACTTACTGCTTTCCGCGACAGCGCAGTCTCCGAGATCTGATAGACCCTTCTATATTTGGAAAGAAATCCGTTGTTCCTACCCCTTCAGGAGCGCCTGGTAAGTTGTCGATGTCTTGCTCCATCATAACGTCCTCACGCCAACGTGGTGGGCAAGTCCTTTTCGCCCCGGACTGTTCGGGGTGTTCGTGCTGCTTCTTCACATCATACCTACATAAAACAGAGAAAGAGAATGAAATGTTGCTCAATCTGTCAGAATTTAATAGTAAATAATAATGAGTCTCACATTCGGCGACAACTGAATATAAATCGCAAACAGAACTAATAAGATTATAATTGCTTGCCGTATGTTACTAATTAAAGAAAAATCATTCATCATAAGATATAAACTTTAAAAGAAGACATGATACACGAGAAGAAATCTCAAGTATTTCCTCAAACGAACACCAGGGTTATTTTTCAAATAATTATTTTTCCTAAAATGGAAACATAGAAATGTTCGATTTTTTTTACCTCCTAAAGACACTTTTTCTCCTACAATGTGTTAAATGAACAGAGACCTAAAGGACACAAAAGACCTAAAGGATTCAGAGAAGGTTGGTGAAAGAGATCCTTTGGACAGCTCTTAAGAAATAGATGGAAGTCTCCCTGTTCTTCAACGTGCACAGAATATTGTTCTCCTGCATACGGGGCCTTGCATTAACGTCCTATCTGATGGATGACAGTCTTTCTAGGCCCATAAGCATCATCATTATTTTAGGGAATAATCATTGTAGTTTCGATAGATGTCGATGATTTGTAACAAATATCTAATCTCGGCTATCCCTTGCAAAACATCCCCGATCTGTTAAAAATATTTTTTAAAAAGTCGAATCGATGAAGCAAGTGTAAACCAATCTGACTTATAAGTGTCATTTGAATACACAATGTGTATTCAAATGACACTTACCTAGTCATGCACACAACCCCTAGTACGAAAACATTTATTCAAATAATTAATATCCCATTAAAGCATCAGGAGAAAGACCCATCCTGGCTCTGTGATCACGCTTTTTCAAGCGAAGGGTTGAATCGTTTGCATATCTCTTACAATAGGTAAAGATAATTAATGTGATTTTGAAAGCAATGTGATGATTCTGCAGATAGATTATGAGGACGAAAGAGATGCAATGACCACCAATGATATCATTCTAATATTATTGCACAAAATCTTTCCTATCTGAGCCCACATTTAAATATTGTAAGAGAAGAAATGATTTCGCCATCTCCAAAGTGAATGAAGTTCTCGCCGTGGATTTACCGTAAAGAGCTCACTTAGATAAGGAACTAGGCAACCGTTTGCAGTGGGCTGCGAATTTCTTTAGTAAATTGCTTTAAATCCCTTCAAGTGACCAATTGATTGCATGCAGCGTTGTTAATTCATCCATTATCACTTCTCATTTCAAATTCTCATAATGGAAAAAAAATCTCATAAAGAACGTCCAAAGTGTGTTGCAGATGAAGTGAAGCATCTCTCGGATTTTTTCAATCCCAAACCTCTGGCTGATGGTAGGGATATTACAGCATGGGAAGTTTCTATTGGAATCCATTGTATCTGTGGACAAAATGGCAGTTATTAAGGACTGAGATCGACGTGGTTCCCTTTCAAATGGTAGTCATGATCACGTCCATATTTCAACTGGTCATGAGTGATTTCGGGAGCATCCCAGTGATCTGCTGTATCTATCTTGGCAGTTTCAATCCTTGATTCCAGTCTTATGGAATATATTTCAGATTGTTCTGAAGAAATTTAACCTACACAGAATGCCATTCCTATCAACCCTTGTGAATCTGTAAGTGATAATTGTAAAACGAAAACAGGTAACTCATCCGAAGATATAAATTCTAAGATTTTAATGTCTCCATATAGTAACGTGTTGGTAGAGTACGCAAGGATTAAGATACAAGTTGTAATCTCTATTACACACTTAAATATATACTTAATGTATATTAAGAGAAGTATTTATAGAATATGGTAGCTCCTAGTCGCCAAAGTATCAAAACCCCTCAACTTTCCTTACATGAGAAGATGTTGAGTACGCACTGCAGCGTATATCGTGAGGTAAACTAACTTGTTATTAAACGCATTCTCTAAAAATTAATCACATGGAATTTGTGTATTAAATCATATTTGAAAATCATCTTAACACTGTATTGTACTAAAGCTGTTAAAGTTTGCACGCAATAAAAAGTAAATAAAAATAACGTATCCTTTATGTGAACCACAAAGGCAGTTTGCATGATAACTTGGAATTGCACCTTGTTCTCGTATTGCAACGAAATGGCCAGTTCCATGTCTTTCGAAATATATCTTTTACACTTGAGAATGACCATCTTCGGGAACTGCCAAAACATATCGCCATGTTTTATCTGAGTTACGTCATTATTCATTATTTATCAGGTGTTAATGGGTTTTTAATTGGTAACCTGGTACTTGATGTTACTTTTTTTGTCTCTTATAACTACTAAGCTATATAAATACTGCTTTGAATTTTATCATGTAATTTTCATAAATCTCGGTACCCTGTAGGTAAAAAGAGTAAAGTCATAGCACTGCGATCAGCTTAAAGATCATCAGTGTATTCGCTGACATTCGATGTCAATTTAACCAAACTCAGCTCAAGGAGCGATCTAGAGAGTTTAAACTCTCAAAATGAAAGACAATTTCGGTGTGTTGAATGGGCCAATCAGAGAGCAGATAACGCTGATTATCTAGCTAACCCGATTGAAGGGAACAAGCTATTTTGAAGTCTCCTGAACAGAAGCATAAACTGAAACTTTGGTACCTGAGGTAGCCACCATGTCTTGCCTGAATCATAATCACCAGCACCAGACTAGTAATGCGATATTCCCAATTTCGAGTTCCCACTGTATCAGCGTTGAGATTTATCTCCCATAAGTTCCACCCTACTCTCGGTGTGAAAGGGAACACCGATGAGATTACAAAGGTCGCGGTCATTCTGATGGGTTGTTGAGCCCTGACCATGTATGAAGGAGAGCCATACCCTGTGCACGTTACAGAACATGCTGGAAGGCCCAGACAGAAAGCTCTCATCTGTCTGCCAAGTGTAATCCAGTGGGTCCCCTTCCCCAACCTCCTCTGAACCTTTGTGGTCCTTATGACCTGGCGGTTTAGCCCATTGAATGCACAAAAGTGTCACTTAGAGGTAAACAACCCAAACCACAACAAAATTCAGCTTCAGTTAATTCTTTCAGTTTCTCTGTCAGCGAGGTAAAACTCTGGCTGGACTTTAAGGCTATTCATTTTTTTCACCTAATTGACGGGAAAAAAAATTAATACTGTAGTCTTGTCCCTAATAGCAGTTGAACATTAGACCGAATGACTCCAGCACATATCGATTACCGTCACTAATAAGATCATTTCAGTGAAAATGAAACGATGTAAATTAAAGCCTTTTGAAGGGTTTGAAAAATATGAATCATCATATTTCGTTAGTACCTGTTCAACTCAAAAAGAACTTTCATTAATCTCTTAAAACAAAACGTTTCGTCACTCCCTGCACCCCCCCCCCCCTTCCCGAAGTGAAGGGACAAATCGTTGCTGCACGTGTTAAGTCCTTGATTGTGATATTTTATCTGTTGGGTTGGGTTGGGTTGTTTTACCTCTGAGCGGCACTTTTTTGCACACCATGGGCTAAATGGCCAGGTCACATGGACCCCGAAGGCTCAGAGAAGGTTGGGGGAGGGGACCCACTGGAACAGCTGTTGGGAGACAGATGGTAGCCTCCCGTCAAGGCCATCCAGCGTGTTCTTTAACGTGCACAGGGTATGGCTCTCCCGCACACGGGGCCACGGCTTAACGTCCCATCCGACGGACGGCGGCCTTTCCAAGCCCATCGGTGTCCCCTACTGACCGTGGGCAGGGCGGGGAATTTTGCGGAGATAAATCTCAACGCTGACCCAGCTGGGACTCGAACTATTTTATCAGTAAAACATCATATCTTTAGCAATATATGTTAAATGTTTGAAATTTTGGAATTATTCCACCGTCAGAGATTGCAATTAAAACTTTTGGGAGATTCAAAAACTATGAATCATAATAGTTTATCAAATACCTATTCAACGAAAAAATAATTCTTTGCTTTTGGAAATAAATATTATCACTAAAAACAAGAAAAATTGTGCTTGTGCTGATGGTGAAATGTTACCATTAATATTAAAAATTTCTAATATAATTACATCGATTACAATATTGAAATGTTTGCCATTTTCAACTTTTTTCACTGTTTGATGGCGCAATTAGTTGCATGGAGATTTCGCAAGTACGAATCGTACTATTTCACAATACCTAACCAACACAAAAGAATTTTTGATCCGTTTCTAAAAACAAAGAATTTGACAGACTGACGACAAAGTGAAGCATTCGCTCTTTTGTTTCTGAAAAGGAACAAAAAAAAGTCTCCCAGAGGAAGCCTTTCGCTTATGACTCTGTCAAAAGCAAATTATCCTTTGGACGCTACTATAACCTTTCAGTCTGGGCCAGATGACTCTTACTTGAGACCCAAAGCTAGGATATCTTTAGGTCCTCTACTTATTTATATATAACCTTTTGTTTATTGTAGAACTTCACATTTTCGTGCATTATGATTAACAAGCAAATTTATCTTCTGTTGCTCGGGTTTTTCTCTTTCTTTAAAGCAGTGAAACTCAAACTTTTTTTTTGCTCACGGCACATCGTATATTTCGCCGTGAATACTGATGGCACTAAAAATTTGGTGGTAATACTACGGGAAATTCGCACATGCGCAATTTGTCTTCAATAATAGCCATTTTTGTGGAGTCGTTTGTAAACGCAGAGAACTTTTTTTTAAGTTCTGACGTGTATTAAGGTTAGTACTACGCTGTGTGTATTAACGGTATGCTTTGTGTAAGGCCCGTAATCTAGAAAAAAATCGAGGCAGGCCCCAAGAAACAAAATCGAGTCAAAAAAAGAAATGTCAAAGGGGAGGCCAAGAGACTTCATTTCCAATGCACTCTAACATTTCATCCTCTACTTGAAGGTTTTTAAAAAAAATCTTCAAAAATGCATAAAATATAAATATTTAATAAGTTTTCCCTCTTTTACCCTTATTGTATTCTAAAAGGAAGGGGGGGGGGTCCCTTTGCACCCCCTAGATCCGTCCCCGCTTTGTGCCCTGCATGTTATCCCATTTTCATATGGATAAGTTTTTTATAAAACGGAAAAAAGTTAAATGAAGAATCAGTTTCAGGAAGGAGCAACAAAATGGTTTCTAAATTTCCTTTTATCTACAATTCCATCCCAAATTTCTCGGCACATCCTTTGAGAACCACTGCTCTAAAGTATATGGGATTTCACTCTCCACGTCGCAAGCTTTCATTTCGCATAAAACGCTTACGATTGATTCTCCTCTACTAATAAAATTTTGCCTCCCCTCTTTTTGGGGAGGGAAGAAGTGGATGTATTTTGGGATTCCGAACATAGTCTCCACGTCAGAAGTTTCTAAACCCGAAAAAACAATATTATCTCATTCACAAAATGGAATTTTTCAAATAATTTCGTATTTCAATTCAAGTTCCAGCACTTGGATACAATTTGTCAGTCATAGAAAATTCTATAACGAAATAAAATTAAATGTGGGCAAATTGTGCTATGGTGGGTTTAAGTTGTGCAGAAAATTTGTACGTACTCGACCGCTGTGGCAAGCAGCTGCTTGAGGGGGTATTTATTATTTATTATATTTAATGATGTAATATACAATGAAAAGGAAAAGCATTATTTACAGGTTAATGCAATTTTATTAATATTAATGTAAATATTATTAATACTAATATAATTAATGAAATTGTTATTAATGTAATTTGCCATAATTGAATATATTTCGAAACATTTGGTAAAAAATAATTGGGCATTTTTATCTGTTGTTAAATGATAAAGAACAGAAAGATGTTTAAAATAATTGAAACCCGATTTCCAGACCAGATGTAATGAAATATCGATTTCTGTGAATGGAGGGTATAAATCAGATCCACCTGGGTTACTACAAATCGACCCGAATATATTTACTTACTATTTAGTATATTGAACGTCTTGTTAACCGGCTAAACGAAGGTTTGATTACCAAGGGTGTAAGCCTTGCACGTCTCCGTCTACTCGGTTAACACATAGATATAACATGTAACTGAACACATAACAAATAACTCCTGAGCTAAAGTATACTTAAACAATAACAGAAATCTTATTCCCCATTTAACTCCCAATATATTACCATTTCTTACCACCGCGATTTTACAGACGTCCGCACTTAATGCGGTGCAACCAATCTTCTGAGCGTCCAACGCTCGACAAACAGCAAGGATATTGGCTAAAAGAAATACAACAAGTATGCACTAACATAAATTCACTACTGCATAAACACATAAGTTCCCTAACTAGATAAATGGTATATTGAAGTTCAGACCTACTTTGATTAGATGAGGATGCGAAGGAGAACGACCTCGACGACGACGAGTTGTAGGCAATTCTAACAGAGAGACATGGCCTCTTCTCCAACGTTAACGTATTTTTCATTGTTTCGTAATGAATTATTCTGTTGCGTACAACACTATTCTACGACTTGGTTTGTTACGTATAACAATAGTGAAGTCAACGCAATTGATGTCTTAGTTATTTACAAAGTCTTATCTGCGTTGCCAAAGGTATACTCAAAAACTTTCAATGAGAGTTAGCATGTTTTGGTCTATTTGTAATTTCTTTTATTTTATGCTTGAGTGTTTCATTTCTGGAGACTCCATTAAAAAACGTATGATACTCAGATCCAAAACCTTAACACCCCCCAACATAAGCACACTTGGGTACGCCTAGTGTTGCCAACTGTCCCGCATCATCAATATTTATCCTGCTTGTCGTACCAAAGCCATATGGGACACCGCATTGACTGATCCGAGAATACTGTCGATCACATGACGTGCATTAGATCTAATATGAGAAATGAGCCTTAGGGGCAGTTCAAACTCCACTTATCTGTGCAACCCCACTCTTTAAATAGCTGAGACTCTCTCGAAATTCAGATGAAGAATCATCTAACTAATTTTGGTCAACTGCTCAAAGAGTGATTTTTGCTGTTTATTCATAAGTAGCATGTGCCGACGCAAACTTCTCATCACAAAGATACGATATTCTGACCTGGAAATTATAATTGATATATTGAATTTGAATGGAAAAATTGAATGATAAGCCATTTGTGGAATGTTGCATTTTTGAGAACAATATTCAACATACTATTGATATGGATTGGAAAATATTAATGGAAAATGAAGGTCTTTGCTATATTTTGAAATTTGTGGTAAAAATATGTTTTAAACCATTTTACATTATTATTATTTTATATTAAGTATACCGGGCCCCAGGCCGGATCTATGGGACGGCGGAGGAGGGAGGGGAGAGATGTATAGTCCAACCAGGCAGGTGCACAAGATTAAGTTTCGGTAGGGGGGTCCGAGAATTCAGTTTGGGGGAGACTCCGGGAATTTAACTTCAGTGGAACAGAAATGTTTAGATTAAAGTTTATGGTTAAATTCTACCTTAACTGTGTATTACCGTATTTCTTCGATTCTAAGACGCCATCGATTCTAAGACGCACTTTAATTTCAGCACCACCAACAGACAAAAAGTTTTGATTCTAAGAAATAAAAAATAAATAAATTGCTAAAATATATCTAACAAATATTTTTATTATAATAGAATTCAATTTACTAACAACAATAGTACTTATTTATCAGTAAGTATTCTATTCATCACTTCCTTCTGAATCAATATCAGAGTCTGATTCTTCTGAGCCGTTTTTTCTGCGATTCTAAGACGCCATCGATTCTAAGACGCACCCAGTTTTTTGAGACGTTTATGTGGGAAAAAAGTGCGTCTTAGAATCGAAGAAATACGGTACTCTCTTGGGATAGGAGGAGCATATCGAAATAACATAAAGCCTTTGATATTGTTACAAAGTCATATAATTAAACGAATTAATAAAAACAAAAACATGCACGTGTAAGAAGCAAATGTCATGATGCAAATATTTTGCCTATAAGGAATTAAAAAAATTAATTGCTTATAATGTACCTATGACGTAAGCGGATGTGTGACGTCATAGGGGCAAAGCACTATCTGTGGGGGGTATTATCCTGCGAATACAACTATTAGCTTATTGGCAAATTTGCAGCACGGTGAGGTAGCTTTGATCCTGGACCTTTCAGTTCTAACTTCATCTGGTATGACTCAGATGTTTGCGCTAAACGAAAAGGAAATGAAGAATAGATAACACGAACGTATTTTGGAGATCGGAGCTTCTGCAGCAGTTAAAAATTCTTTGATATAATATTAGAGTTGAGTTAAAATTTTTATATTTGATTTTATTGTTTGAGATGGCTTTCGTTAAAGTACCTACTTCCTACATACGCTCAAAACATACAAAATAAACCTAAAGAATATTGATGTAATCAGTCATTGAATTCGCATTTACTACAATGTGAGATAGAGCGCCAATATACCTACTCAACAAGAGTAATTCCAAAGAAGTACCTAGAAACCCACGCTCCTGAAAAGTTCGTCCCCCCTCCCTTCGAACTTCCAGCTGTCATACTAAATCTCAAACTTCATTACCGCTTTGAAATCCAAAACACTTGTCTTTACATAATTTTATTTCAGTCTTTAATTTCATGTCCGGCACCAAAATATTAAATTTTAAAAAATATAAAATCTCATACTATTTAGTTTGGCAAATGAGAAATCATACACAAGTGAGATTTCCCAAAACTGAATTTTCGGACTCCTCTCAAAACAAAAATCTCGGACCTCCCGAAAACAATCTCCCTCCCACTGAAACGAAATTCTTGGATCGTCCTGAAGCTAAATCCGGCCTTGCGGGCTAACTATCTTCTTTTGAAGGGAATACGAACTCAGTGACTGATTGCACAATCCATGTATTTCAGGTTTATTGTCTAAGTTTTAGGGTGTTTATAGGTAGGCCAGTTTTTTAAATTTATTTTTCATTTTTATTATACCACAAAAAGATGCAGAAAACAAATCCTGCCCACAAAAGTTTTATTTTATTTTACTCCATTGTAAACAGCGGAAAGAAAGAAATTTGAAATATTCATAAAATAATTTCACATAAAGTCTCTGCAAGATTAATTTCATACATTTGATATAAATGTATGAAATTAATCTTGCAAAGACTTTTACTCTTAAAAACCTTAATGTTTCAATAATCCAGCTTTAGGAAAAAAAATGAGGCTCATATTGTTTTCAAAAAAAATATAGCACTCGATTTTAAACTTTTGCCCAATATTTTTCTCTTTTGCGTTTGTCTTTGGATTAGAAAAAGTTGATAACTACTTATCTATTCCATGGTATTATGATTTTTCCCAAATGTCAGAGCAATTTGCAAGTGGATTAAATATTTTGTTTAAATGTTGACCAAAAATTAAGCTGTCTAAAAAACTAATAACTTACTAGATTGAAATTTTATGGGGAGCAAAAAGGGAAAAATGTCTTTTTTTATATTATATATTATACTAATCGAAAATAGTGTACGACAAGTAACGTTTAAAAAGCTTTTAAAATATTAATTTCTAAAGATATAATTTGCCCATTACTTTATGTTAATAGGAGCGTTACTAAATATTTTACTTCCTTATTTCCTTTTCCCACTACCACACTCATTTGGAAAATTTGTGAAGTTCTCTATCGCCATGAAGTTAAAACATATAATTCTTAAAATTATCATATTTTTAAATTAAAAAAAAATGTTAAAAATATTTTAAGAGAAAAAAAATAATGTTACGAAAATATGAATGCCATTTCTCTTCTGATAAAGATATAGTAAGCGTTAAAACAATAATCTGAAAATCGTAAAGATCAACAATCCACTAGCAGAAATATTTCGCAGTGTTAGACCCAACTTTCCTACAAGCTTCGCTCTTACTCTCCTACCCAGCTTTGCCTCTGGTGGAAATTACTACCGAACTCATACTGTACAACGGGATGCAAGCGAATATTGTCAGTGACACTTTACAGCACCCCCGAGGGAATGGTTGACGACGACCCTTTTGCCTACCTCGTTAATCCCTCATTTGCATTCTCATTGCTAATCGTTCAGAGAGGGAAAGCAATATTGAAAACTCTCGGCCGGTAAGCTGGATCGTGGCGATAGGAGTATTCAGACAGCTTGGTATCCAAAGGATTAATGGTAGATTATGATGGGCAAAGGGATATACAATGTGGGAGTTGTCGCCTTTTAACTCCGGGGAAGTTGGAAAGCACAACTTTTTTTTGTTTTAGGAAATAAATACGTACGTGTTCTGGACACGTTTTGTATTAATTCTGGTTTTGGCTAAAATAATTGAATTTTTATAGATTAGAAGCAATAATTTTTAATATTGCATAAAGTTCCAGGATGATTGATTTTTCTCTTGACTATTCAAATTCTTCAAATAGCATGCATTGAAATACATGATATATGAATTTTGGACATTCAAATTATCTTTGGTGTCATTTTTCGAAAAACAATATTTTACAAATGAAGGACATTCAGTATTTCGCTTTGAAAGCTCTCTAAAGAATTATATATTTTTTCTGAAAAAACATGTTTTGCCCTGAGTGAAACTCGAACCCACGTCTTCTGTATATTTACATGCCAACAACGTTCCCTCTACGATGCGAAGACACTGCCAAGATGGGCCTCGCGCAGATCCATCATTCTCCGTGTACGAAAGTTCGCAAAAATTGAACCCAACAGCCCGGCGCACGAAGAATTTCTTCTGCGGGCACTATCTCCAAAAATGAGAGAGAACGTTGAATGCCAGGTGTTCTAACCACTCAGTTATCAGCAGCTTCTTCATTTCTCTCACAATGGTGCCTATAAATCATTACAATTTTTCGCGCTCTTGACGCCATCTATGATCGAGAACGATAAACATTTCTATATTTGCCCCAAGGGAAAAATTTGTTGCAATGTTCAAATGTTTCACGTTCCAAATCACAGATGGCGCTACGAACAGCGACAAAATGGGATAATCTATAGTCATAGTTGTCCGGAATAAAACTAGCTGTTGATGGTATAGTGGTTAGAACACCTGGAATGTATTCAGGAGATGTGGGTTTGAATATCGCTCAGGGGGAAACTTATGTTTTGAGATTGGGGTGGGAGTGGCTCAGTTGGCAGCATGCCAGGCTTGTAATCTTCAGTTCCCAGATTAGGGGATAGCGATGGGCTTGGAAAGGTCGCTTCCATCAGATGGGATGTTAAGCCGTGGGCCCATGTGTGGGAGAGCCATACCCTGTGCACGTTAAAGAACATGCTGGATGGCCGTTATGAGAGGTTACCATCTGTCTCCTAACAGCTGTCCTGTGGGCCCAACCTTCTCTGAGCCCTCGTGAACATCGTAACCTGGCCATTTAGCCTATTGTGTGCACAAAAGTGCAACTCAGAGATAAAACAACCCAAACAACTCAACCCATGTTTTGAGTAAAAATATTTCTTTAATTCTATACTTAGAAGTAATCTGTATCTCTTTACTCTTGAGCTTTATAATGATTTGATACGGCTGTATAGCAAGGTCAAATCCGATAGTGGTAGTGGGAGAAGTCAAGGGGTCATGCCCCTCCCCATTTTAAAACTTCCCCATTTTAATATAAGCAAAAAAATTTTAAAACGCTAGTAAAGATATAGGCAAAAATCATTAAACTTATGCATATTTCATGCATTTTTCAAGAAATGTTTTAAAGAGCTCTAAAAAGGAGGGAAATGGTTAGACTACAATCGAAATACAGTCTCTTGCCCCCCCCCCCCCCCCCTTTATTTTTTACGGGCTCGTTTGCATCACTTGGCCCATTTTGTTGCATGTTATTAGAAAAGCGGAAACAAAGTAAGCAAGCTACAAAACCAGTCACCTTCTGCGAGGTAAGAACTTGAATGGAAAGCACAAGGAGAGGAAGCTGTTGCCTTTGGAGGAGTCTGATCTCGAAGGATGGTGGTGGTGGAGGAGGAGGAGGAGGGGGAGACTGGAACAGAAAGAACAGAAGTTGGGATGCTGGAAGAGCCACTTGGAAGAGAACTGGATGCAAGGGGATCTACTTCACTTTTGGTGACGTGAAAAAATTATCTCGCTGGAAATCTAGTAAGGAAAAAAATGATAATTAATTCTCTATTTCATTAAAATGTAATTTTTTAATTTATTATTACCAATTGTTTATATTAACTTCGGATATAGGTAGAAGCGTAGTAGGAAGATAGAGAATAAAGGAATTCAGTGACTTCTTTGTTTATGGATCTTGAAAACTTATTTTGTGGCCATTCACGTGATGACTTCTGAACAATGAAAAGAGCAGGATGAAAAACGAGTTAAAAAGTTTTAATACACCACTAAAAATTACTTTCATTGGAGCTGTTGATGAGACTGGTAAGGTGTTGGTGACAGAGAGAAACTAAAGTGATGAAAATTGGTCAGGCAGGTGGCACTTTAATTCGTTTCACCCTTGAGCAAGTGTTCCGATTTAATTATCACTGGATTAACACTGGACTCAATATTAATTATCACTTGACTGAACATAATATATATATATAGCACATTTTCATCATAGTATAAGGATCAATATCCATCATAGTATAAGGATCAATATCCATTACACTGTAGGAAAATGCTGGTCACACCTGGTCTTGGGTGATCCATGTTTCAAACCAATAGTCCTCCGGTTGGCTTATTTACATGGTGTAAATTTTCCTACCACAGAGAATTTTAGGGGACTAAACAATTATAAAAGCATTATTTAAGAAGAATCGTCTGTTTATAAAAGAAAAATAAATCTTAACCGTTGCTTCTTTTATACAAACACTTACATGACATAGAATGCCCTGATAAAATAAAGTCAACATAGAGAATAGACAAATATTAGCACTCGCCTCTGAAGTCTGAGACCACGAAGTGTTCCAGGTAACTAGTTTGCAATCGCTGCAATGCTTGGATTTCCAAACTCAGTTCTTCATGGAGAACACTTTCTAATTCGCATTTCTTCCCCAATTCCCGCACTTTGGACTGGAAGGAATAGGAAACATTTCTGAAAAGTACTTTAAAGAACCTTAAGTAGCGAAAACGAATAAAAATAAACTTCATTTCAACATTTCTTAGATTGAGGATTTTTGGTATTTTTCCTAAAATGGTTTCTTAAGTAAAGTTCCTAAAGTAATCCTTAATAACACTGGTTTACAAGGATTTTATAACTGCCTTTAACTATTTTTCAAGTGCTGATGTCAGATCTGGCCTTAAAAAATGGCTAGCACGCCACGTTTTTATGTTATTGGTAATTTTGACTCGTGTTAGAATCTTCCTATACTTAACACTTCCAGGCAACTGGGAGGATACTGGATATTTTACTTTTTGTGGCTAGAAACACTGATTGCGAAGTGGGAGAAAACATGTAACAGTAATCTAACCTCAGACCGCCATTTGTTGTTTTCATTATAGGAGGAACATGTGCTGTACCTTGAAGAGTGAATTTTGGCATTTAAATGGCACAAAGTCAGCATCGTAAATGTGTTATTGTGCCAGATAAATTTTGTTATGTGTGTGGAAATTATATTTTAAAATCCCAGGGTCGTTCTCTGACAAATATTGCCTATAACTTGTATTTTGGATGTCATGTTGGAGATCAGGACAAAACATGGGCTCCACATGTGTGCTGCATTTCGTGCATTGTTGCTTTGAGTGAATAGTTGAGAAAGGTAAGATAAAATCCATGCTCTTTGCAGTTCCAATGATTTGGAATTAGCCAACTAGTCATTTGCATGATTTCTATTTTTGTTTAACTAAAGTGTCGTGCTTTTCAAAAAAGAACAAAAGCAAAATACAATATCAAAATGTGCTTTCAGTCATAAGGCCAGTTCCTCATGTAGAAGATATTCCTATACCAACACCTCCAACTAACTGGGAGGAGATGGATTCCCATTCATCAGAGGAAGACTTTCAGGCACATACAGATTCCGATCCTACATACACCCCTAAAAAGTTAGATGAGTCTCATCTGATTCAGCAAATGAACTAAATGATCTTGTTTGAAACCTAGGACTTTTTGCATGAAGATCAAATATCAAAATATCAAATATAAAAAAAAAATCAAATATCAATGTTGCTTTTCTTCATAAGGGAAAAATTCGTTTTCACCGGTGTCACTGAACAGTAGTAAATATCCAAAACTTATTGCTGAGGTTTGTACTTTTAAATTATTCCTGCAAATTTTTAGTTAGGCGGATTTTTATGTTACCGAATCGAAGAAGCTTTCTCATGTAGCTTGTTCCATAGATATACTGATATAATCGCTGAAGTATTTGCTAAATTTTGACGATCACTCCAGCTGCAAATAAAATTTCGATGGATTAGCTCAGGTAAGTTGAGAGTTGTTATCAGTATATCGATCGAGTGAGACTTATTAAGTGTATTATTTTTATAGTAGCTTAGTGTATGAGTGTATTTTATACTATTTGTTAAAACTAATATCCCCTACACCATTAACATACATTCATGTTGGACTTGGATGTAGAACCAAAGTTAGATGTTTTACGCACCGTAAGCAGAAACGCAAGAGTATCAAGGTAATTAGGAATGCTAAATTTAGAAAACAATTCATACGTTGAGGATACTCAACGTATGAATTGTTTTCTAAATTTAGCATTCCTTACTTTCTATAACATTCTGCCGCGTACAAAATTCATTACAGAATTATTTTTACCCAATGAAAACAACTGACCTTGTAAAGAGTAATGCACACACGTGTACTAACCGAGAGGTCGCAACGCGAAATAAACGTGATTCATAGGATTCACAACGTGAGTCATAGGATCACACGTTCGCTGGTAAATTGAGGAAAAGACGATTTATAAAAACTGTGAGAGCGTTTAGAATTACAGATTTAAAAAAAAAAATGATATCTTACTTTCAAACAATTAGCTGATTTTTCTTCCGAGGAAGAAATAATATTTTGTTATAGATTGCTACTGCGTAACATTACTTCGTAGGAAAGAATATTTTGCATCTTGTGGTAAAGATGCAGCGGTAATAAGTATTAGGAATAAAAAGTTTTAAACTTGTGACCCAGTCGCGTAACGGATATACGGAAATTAAAAAAGTTAGTTTTATTGATTATTCTTTTGCAATCACTATGTCTTTGAAGTGACTTAGTAGAGGAATTGGGAGATGATTGAAATTTGTAAGGAAGAGGGAACTTTTTATCTGTGATTCGATGAAAATGCGGAGAATAATAAATTAAGACTCGGCAGAAATAAGAATTTAACGTAAAATCACTTTTATCATTCCGAAACAAGTCCTGACGCGGAAAGTGCAGTTCAGAATATGTGTGAACACAGATATCTGATGGCAACATCCTTCAACCCAATGGAGATTAATTTTAATAAGAGAGGCACAACACTTGGAGGTTTAGGGGCGTGAAGGGAAATTTCAAAATGGTTTGTCTTCTTCCGATGAGGTACATTGTTTATTTACAAAATTGCTGACCAATCATAAAGGGAAGATGGGATGTTTCGATAAGAGGATTGAAAATTATTTCCAAAACATTGTTTCCCTACCGTATCTCCTGTGATGGCCTGAAACAAAGGGGGGTAGAAATAGGGGTGACAATGCGGTTTAGTCAGAACGGCTGTTAATGAGTGACATCTCTGGACTTAGTTTTCAGACCCATCTCGAAATTTTTCGACGATCAAGAGTGCCAGTGGGTTTTAATGTTGTAACACATCACGTCTGATATGGAAAGAAAGGGAGGTCGACAGTATGGCAGGTAACGTAATCCAAGATGACCGTTGCTAGAAATTTCGAGAAGGATTAACCTTTCAACACTACCACCCAGGATGTGAGGGGGTGGAACTTTTGCCGAGTTTTAATTAATGAAGGTTTTCTTAATAAATGGGAAATGGGAGGACTTTTTGATGAATAACGGATTTATCGAAAATGACCGCCAAAGGGATGAGAGAGATACCTTGAACTTTGCCACCGAAAGTTCAGTTGGACTTGGTAAATTTCAGATGAGGGTAGAAACCAAGGAACTTATTCGGGAGTTTGTGATCTGTGAGGGGTGTTTAATATAGGGGGCGGAACTTTTCATAAGGGTTTTTTTAATGAGGGGGGATTAAATAATACAGGTCGGTCAACTAGGGGGTCTTTAAAGTCGGGGGATTAGAAAATACTGGTTGGTCAACCGGGGCAGTTTTGATAGGGTTTTTAATAAAGGGGGTGGAACATTTGATAAGGGATTTTCTTAATGAGGGGAAGTAAAAAAATTGGAAAAATTATGGCTGAAATAGAGGGCTTTTCTAAAGGTATAGTACTCATGATATACACTAAATGGCGCCACGGGTTTTAATAAAGTTAAAATAAAGGGGAGCAGAACTTTTGATAAGGAGGGTTTTTTTAATGAGGGGGAATTAAAAAATACAGGTCAACCAAGGGGGTCTTTATTAATTATTGATTATGAAATATGAATTATTAGTTATGAATTACTAATATTAATAAGATGACGTGGTCAGTTATAAGTATTAATAAGGGGGCGTGGCCGGTGACGTCATAGGGGGAAGCACTGTGCAAAAGGGGTACCGTATAATGGGACTCTACTACTGACATTCACTCCATTTTACCAGATGATCGCGACAAATTTAATGATGCAATTTTGGAAAGATTTTATATTGAGAAAGACATCAATGAGCTTGTATATACTGAACATTGCTCTTCTCAAATCAACGGTTTGGAAGCCATTCAGGATTTAACCTCTGCCCCAAAACATGGATTAGATTTAATTCATAGTATTTCTGATACTGTCAAAAAACCCAAAGGGAAGGGTAATGACAAAAAATCTAAAAAAGGGAGGAACAAAGTACAATAAAATAACTTTAGTTAATCAGTTTTTTTAAATCAGTTGTAACGCAAAGAAAAATTCGCTTGCGATCTCAAAATAATTTTTTTAGGAATGAGGACAAAAGTAAATTCGCTTTTCGGTGGCAAATGTTTTGACCCGGCATTGCATTCAGTGCCGGGCCAATACATTTGCAACCGAAATTTATTGCCATAAACCCATTATGTTATTCTTATAACCAGTTTAATTTTTAAAAAAATGATTTGCATTTGTTTTGTTATTTGAATTAAATTTTCTGCACTTATTGATAACTTACATTAATGGAAAGCTTTAATTCCTAAATCAGCTGCTAAAATTTCGAAATAACTGGAAATATTTCTAAACTTCCTCGCAAAGACGACTCGCATTAATAGATTTAAAATTTAATCTTTTTTACTTTTGCATAAAGATCGGCGAACTGGATCCCTTAGCAAAGCTCTTTTATTAAATCTCTTCTCGGCATTATTATGGCAATTTACAGCTGAACAACAGCAAGCAGGGCCGGGTTGTTTTACCTCTGAGCGGCACTTTTTTGCACACCATGCGCTAAATGGCCAGGTCACATGGACCCCGAAGGCTCAGAGAAGGTTGGGGAGGGGACCCACTAGAACAGCTGTTGGGAGACAGATGGTAGCCTCCCGTCAAGGCCATCCAGCGTGTTCTTTAACGTGCACAGGGTATGGCTCTCCCGCACACGGGGCCACGGCTTAACGTCCCATCCGAAGGACGGCGGCCTTTCCAAGCCCATCGGAGTCCCCTACTGACCGTGGGCAGGGCGGGGAATTTAGCGGAGATAAATCTCAACGCTGACCCAGCTGGGACTCGAACTTGGGAACTACAGATTACGAGCCTGGCGCGCTACCGACTGAGCCACCCCCGCCCCAAGCAAGCAGGGCCGGACTTACACATAAGCTAACTAAGCTACAACTTAAGGCCTCACGATATGAGGGACCTCATTGAAATGTATATCAAGTTTCACTGCGTTACGAAAATTTCTTTAATATTTATTCTTCTGTGCAAACGCTGTTCATTTTTGCTTAACAATGCTACAATAATGTTTTCATCACATCATTTTCATGTGTATTTTTTAATGTCCCCCTCAATCAGAATAGATAGATATATTTCGACTTTCGAATTTTTGGGGGCTCATAAATTTGAATAGCTTAGAGCCTCTTCAATATACCTTAGTTTAGGGCCTCAGACAGTCAAAGTCCGGCCCTGACAGCAAGGCATTTTGTTCAAAGTACAATAAAATAACTTTAGCGTATAATGCTAAATTTCAAATCCTAGACTTTTAGCTCAAGTTGTCGAATATATTCCAGCAGAAATAAGGAATTGATTATAATATTAAAGCAGGCACAAAAAAGTTCAAAATAACATATCTTTATTGATGCCAAATATTGCGGAATTATCATCTTGGTTAAAGTAAGCTAACAAAGCATCTATTTCAAACTAAAAAGAGAATCTAATTAACACTGGATGCAAAAGATCCGTCTTATACGTTCATTTTCAATGCACATCGTTTGAAGACAGCACTATTTGGCAATAGCATGGCTGACTTTGGGATTGACCAATCAGGTTGAATCACCCGTATGGCCACTCTCTTCTAATAAAGAATCTCTAGAACAGCACTGCTTGCAGCGCTACTTTTGTCAGCCGGTCGTAATTTTTATTTTCCCACCAAGTTTCCAAGTGTGTGGACAGCTTGCTTTTCAGTTCCGTATCTATTATTTGTTTTCTTTATTGCCTTTCAAAAAAATATGAAGTAGAAAAATTCAGTTATTAAGATTATATAAAAATAATATAAAATAATGTGAAATGAACTACTCGCTTTAAAAAAAAAAATTAGGTGTAATTTTAAAATTGCAATTATATACTACACTGCTCGACATTGAAAGTGCCCCATCCAGAAGGATATATCGTACAAACATTGAAATAGAAGGGTGGGTGTGCGCAGTTGAGATATGCAAATGATGATAATCCGGAGCCAATGACGTGTGTGGCTCAAGAGATAAAAGATGCAGTAGGAACGGGGATGGTATTGCGTTTATGCAAGTGGAAGTCCTACGATCGGTTGAGATTAGGTAGTTCCGCTTGGAAATTGTTCAGCGAAGGCCGAATATGCCTGGCACACGCAGTTGGCAGGTTTATCATCATTTGGATGTTTTTGAGAGAGGAAGAATTATAGGCCTATGTGAAGCTGGATGGTCTACACGTCGTGTCGTTGCCCATATTCATCGGGATGCAAGAACTGTTGGACGCTGTTGGCAACAATGACAAAATGAAGGTTCTAGGGTGCGTCACAGAGGGAGTGGTGTCGTCCGACAGACATCAGCACGGCTTGATAGATACATTGTTCGACATGCTCGTTCGTCACTACAGAGCATTGCAGGCGATATTCGACGGCTGTGTCAGCAGACATGGACATCCCCATAACGACCCGAACCGTAAACCGAAGGTTGCATGAGTCTCACATGGGCTCTAGGCAACCGTTACATTGACTGTCATTGACTGCAAAACATCGCAGCGCTCGTCTGGATTGGTGCCGAAGTCGTGCGAACTGGGGTCACGAATAGAACACTGTTGTGTTTAGTGATGAATCCCGTTTCTGTCTGGGTGCTGACAATCGACGGGTCTGTTTATGGTGACAACCTGGTGAGAGGACAGATCGAACTTTTGTTCACAAACGGCACACCGCCCATCAGCTAGGCATAATGTATGGGGTGCTATTGGATATGACAGCAAGTTACCTCTTGTTCGCATCACGGGAACACTGACAGTTGCACGATATGTTAACGCGGCTCTGCAGTCCGTTTTGTTACCGTTCCTGGGAGGCATGCAGCAGCCCATTTTCCAGCATGACAATGCCCGTGTACACACTACTAGGGTTTTCAGACAATGTTTGTAACATGTTCAAGTATTGCCATGAGCAGCAGGATCTCCAGATTTATCCCCAATAGAAAATCTGTGGGACCACATTGGACGACGTGTGCAATCCTCTCACCCGCCAGTGCGGAATCTCGATGAATTATGGGAGCAAGTCAACTGTTTGGTGTGCAATTTCTCAGGACCATATCCGTTGACTGTATGACTCCATGCCACGCCTTATTACTGCCTGTATTGCCGTTCACGGCGATGCAACCACCTACTGAGGCAGTCATATTGCGCTGCATTATCTCATCTTCTAACCGCTGTAGATGACCGCAAATTAAATCATGGTATGCCAATACGTATTGCTATGTGTATGCTGCATTTCACCCCTATCCCCTCACTACTTCTGGATGGGGCAATTTCAATGTCGTGCAGTGTATTATTGGAACAGGACTAGTTTGGGGGCTGCCGGGCAGGAGTGATGGCATCTTTTTGTACCTCAATGGACATATATGGAGGTCGTCTATCTGTGCTAACTATTTAATCTGTGATAACGACATGCTTAAATCGGTATAAACTTATATCGACGTCATTTTACATTGATAATGGTTTGATATCGACGACATTTTATATTGATAAAGGTTTATTATCGACGGCATTTTATATTGATAAAGGTTTATTATTAAAGTAACTTTATATGGATTAAAGTTTAATATCGACGGCATTTTACATTGGTAAAGTTTAATATCGGCATCCTCTTATATTGATTAAAGTTTAATATCGACATCACTTTATAGTCATAAAGATTTAATATCGACGGCATTTTATATTGATAAAGATTTAATATATACATCATATAATATTGATTAAAGTTGATATCAACGACATTTTGTATTGTTGAATATAGCAGACAGGATAAGGTTTCGATATCAAAGCCCTTTTATATTGATTAAAGTTTAGCATCGACGGCATTTTATACTGATAAGGATTTATTATCGATGCATTTTATATTGGCTATAGTTTAATATCTATAGTATTTAATATCTATAGTAATTTATATTGATAAAGATTTTAATATCTACGTCATTTTATACTGATTAAAGTTTAATATCAACTGCATTTTATATTGATAAAGTTTTGATATCGTAGCCATTTCACAGTGATAAAGAGTTAATATCGACGTCATTTTATATTGGCTAAAGCTTAGTATCGACAGTATTTGCATTGATATATAAATATGTATTATAGACTTTATTTTGCATTGATTAAAATTTAGTATCGACGCCCTTCATATTGTTGAACATTTATATTTATGCACTTTTATGTCGAAAACTTTTTATATTGATATCTCTCAATATCTAAAGTTTTGTGTTCTTTTATTCAACATAACATTCCAACCAGCATTTTGCATTTGCCTTGGAACCTAATAAAGTTGTTATGTCAGTTTCTTTTGTTTAAATTTAATTATTAGCGTTATCTTGCTAGCCGTGATGTTAATATTCGTTCGCCTATAACGTGAGCGACCTGTTTCCTAGTTTAATTTTCGAATTTATGCAAAGAACAAGCTATATTGCATGTAAAAATTCTGTTTTTGCTTTCAATTGGGGAAATAACTGAATCATTAATTTATATAATAAAGATGCTAGAAATATTTTTCTTAATTACCTCCAGTTTAGGGAGTTATTCTAGGCACTGAAAATTAATTTCGTTATCTCGAAACACGATTGTTTGATTAAAGTGTTTCTTTCTTTTTTTGTTAAAATTATAGCTCACGGCAATTGGCCGAGCGTATCACGAGGCATTAAGACTTCGAAAAGAAAAGATTCCCGCAACATTTACCAGATGATGCGAACAAAAAGTGTTCAGAAGTCTCCGTAAAAGTAGACTGCATGCGATCCCAAGTGCTCTCCGAAGTTAAGCAGCTGCTTCCTTCAGAAGTGACACGTTGAGCGTCAGGAACACGAAGATATCAACGTTATCAATGTGCACCAAATCGTCTCAACTATAAGCTAAGAGAAATTCAAATTTTTCGCAACTATTTGATTACCATTCGTATTGGGGATAATTAACAATTGATTACCATTCGTATTGGGAAATGAAGATCATTCTACACTGTGTGGTTTAGCCAAATAATTAGTCATAATAAACTACTTGTCAGATATCGCATTAAATAACTTCCACGAGAAACAAAAAGAACAGAAATAATGAACAAAAATACCAGTGGAGACTTTTTAACCAACTTTCCAATATGGATATCAGCCCTTCCAGTATTATCTAAGAATATTCCTGGAATTCATTCAAAAAATCCCTCAGATAAATCAACGCTTAAACTTCTATCAGAAACCCACATAGAACATAACTACAAAAACTACATATAAATTTATACTGATTGATCTCAGAATTTTGAAAAAGCAATAACATCTATGGAATTTTACTGTCCAAGAAACAACTTTGAATTCAATTTAAATTTGATTTTCCTACTCCCGTCCCCATTGCTGCTGAATTGACAGCTATCATACTAGCAATAAACTGGGCTCTCCAATTCTCCAACAAAAATAGTGTAATCTTGACTGATAGCAAGATCTCTTTAGGTATTTTAAAAGATAATCCATTTAAAAGTAATTATAATATTTTCATAAATGACACTTACACATTAATGTACAACCATATACAACAACACAACATATTGCATATACAATGGATACCCTCACACATTAATCTAAATATTTATCAAAAATTATCATAAATACAATGACATTGCAGGCACTTTAGCAAAAAGTGTAAAAAACCTGAACCATTCTATGAATTCCCCATATCATTTTCTCCTACATAAAAACTTAAATAAAAAACACATGAACAGTACACTTCAAAATTGGTATTCCACATATGTAAGTCACACACACAGATGCTTAATTTCACATAAAATTAATAAATTCAACAATTATGGATTACAAAAAAATTAGCATAATATTAAGAATCAAAGCCCAGTCTAGCAATGACAAAAACCATGCTCTTTGAAATGAATAAAATAAATTCACCAAATGTCTAAAATGTAATGAACCACAAACAATAGAACACACAATTTTTCAATGTAAAGAATTTACAGACGAAAGAAATAAATACTTCCAAAAACTCAGAAAACATAAAACTAATCAATTTAACTTTCAATCAATCCTTGAACCAAAGAAAAAGCACTTAAACCCATATACTATAATCTACTAATTATTTTTCTAAAGAACATAGACTGTTTAAATTCCTTATAAAAATTTAAAAAAATTAATATAAATATTAATATAAAAATAAAAATAAAAACTATCAAAAGTTCTTGAATGAGTCTTCGCGGAAACGAGAGTTCTCCTTGAAGGAATATTCAATTGTTGATGTGTGACATGTACGTATGCAATAAACAGTTACATATGAAATGTTATCAGTCGTCCCAAGTTAGAGTTCTACCTCTGGAAGAGTTGATATTCCACTAATCTGCACCCTACCCTCACGAGAAAGGGGACATTGATGGACTCGGATAGTGCGTTAAGACGTGGTTCCGTGCAGAGGAGAGTAATGTCTTATGCACGACAAAGAATAATCTAGATGATGTTCTTCCATCTTCATCTAACAGCTCTCCATTAAAATCTCAACCATACATGAGCAATATAAAAAGGTTCTTGCAACCTGGACCTTTTAGCCCACTGAGTGCAGAAAAGTGACGCACAGAGATAAAACAATATAGCACAATCTTTTTTCACTCAGCATTTTATTTGTTTATAAAGTGAAAAGAAAAATTCTTAAACCAGAGTATCTTTCTTAGTTTCAGTTCCTGAAGAAGACACTGCCAACAATCCAACAATTCAACAATTCTGAAAAGCATCCAACAATTCTGAAACGACATATTTCTAGAAAATTCAGGCATTAGTATATAATTTTGAATTTCATTAGTTAAAAAGCGTTCACCTTACACTAAAAAAATTCCGACAAAGGTAAATATCTTTTTTTTTAATGACCGAAAGGCAGGTTATGTAGATTTTCTTTCTGCCGATCTTTCTGGATTTAACAGGACATAATGCAAATTTCTTGGTGACTTGAATTTTGCATTTTGTTTTCTATGTAATCATCATTTAAATAGAAAACAAAAAGTGAACGAATCGGTAAGTAAATAAAATTTATCTTTCATTAGTTAATTTAGATTCTTCCCAATTTTTACTCTCCCGTCAGCACTTGTAGATATAAATTACCTCTTTAAACTGCTTACTTTATAGAATCATTTCTTCATACAATTTCTTTCTAAACGTTCATACGTTATGAGGTTCATCTTTGTTGCAATAATTTCAAACAGCGTTAGAAGCTATCACCTATTCTCCTTCCTTACAAGAGCAGGATGCAGGGAAGAAGACTCATGGAAAATTTCAATTGTAGGAGGAGTAAACAAATAATAAACCTGTATATTACCCGTAATATTACTAGAATATTTAAAAAAATCCGCTAGGAATGGAAGATCTAAAATGCAAATTGTAATATTTGACGTAAATAATTTTCGAAAACAAAATTAAAATTATTGGGACGCCTTTCTGGTCCGTTTCGTATAATTCTGTGACTTACTTTCCTACAGAAAAAATTTATTTTTTTTACTCCCGTGACCACCTGCTATTCTTTGAATTTTCAGGCGTTTTGTTTCACACACTGCATTTTATTATATAAAGCCTCAAAATCGTTAACAAATAGCAAACCAATAGAAAGTAAAAATACAAATTGAATATCCTCAAGAATAAAATTTTTCTGGGAATTATACTGATGGCAAATTGCATATTTGAATGAAATATATCTAAATCTTAAATTTCAACATTATCCGTTCAGTATTGAAAATACCGTAAATGTTCTAATAATACCACGGGCTGTAATTTACAATTTCTTGCTTGGGTTGAGTTGTTTTACCTCTGAGAGGCACAATTTTTGCACTCAATTGGCTAAATGGGCAGGCCGCAAAAGGACTACAAGTGTTCAGAGAAGGTTAGGGGAAGGGGATCCACTATTCTTAGGAGACAGTTGGGAGCCTCCTTTCGAAGTCATCCAGCGTTTTCTTTAATGTGAAAAATATATGGATCTCCTGCATAAGGAACCACGGATTTACGTCCCATCCTAGACGGCGGTTTTTCGAAGCTCATCAATGTCCCTTTTCTGACCGAGGCAGCGGTGATAAATCTGAACTCTGGAACAAGTGAGATTCGAACCCTGGAACTGCAGACAGCGAGCCCATATATCTGAATATAATAGGGGGCTAAAATAAAATTTTATAAAGAACCTGTTTTGGATTTAGAAGCAGGTGAACAAGTTTAAGATTTCATATAAGACGACCAGATTTCTTTTTTTTTTGGAGGGGAAAGGGTGTTCCCCTGGTCCCCTGGGTACGTCCCTGATTCTTATCTCACTATAACTAGTATTTCGAATTGTTTTTTTTTTTGTTGGTTTTTTTCGGTTTATGCGAAGTGCCACGATTATTTGATTACTGCATCATAGTAGTATACCTAAAGTTTCTTTAATTTATGATAAATTAATATTAAAATGAATAGTATACATCAGATTAAATTTTTGACTGATTATTTTTCGCTACTACAAGTCAATAATTTTGAGCGAAATTAGATAAATTGAACTGTATGTTTTACAATATTGTTTTGTTCTTTTATTTATTTATATATATTGCTCACAAAAATTAGGGGATATTTCAAAATGAATATGAAGCGATAAAAAAAGAAGCATTTGAATTTTTTTTTTATTAAACAAGACCATCAGAAAAGCAAACGACAAGTCAAAGAAAGTTGTTCGATTATGCAAATGAGATGCAAAGTCAATTGTCGTGATTGAGTAGCAAGTGACATATTGGTGGGTGTGAATAGAAGCATGTCAAACTGGACGAGAGTGCCACTCATTGACTGTTCAGTAGGGTGTGTGGTCACCCAAGACTGCCAAAACACATTGACAGCGATGGGGCATGGACAGGATCAGAATATCCAGCAGTTCTTGTGGGATCCTCTGCCACTCTTGCTCCAGGGCAACTTCCAGCTCAAGAAGTGTTGTGGGAGAGATTGCACGGTTTGCCAGACGTCTTCCCAGTGCATCCCAAGCATGTTCAATGATTTAATTTACTGATGTAGTAAAATTAATTAATGACTTTAATTATCATTTCATTCATATTAATAATTATAATAATGACACAACTATTAACTTTCATAATTATCCCTCTGTCTTAAATAACGAAAATTCCATGTTTTTAAAAATCACAGATTACGCTGAATTGAATAATATTATAAACAATTTAGATGAAAATAAGGCTTATGGATTTGATAATATAAGTCCAAAAATATTAAAATCATTAATAAATACCATGCAACATTTTTAACACAAATCATAAATATATCGTTTAATTTTGGCATTTTTATAAACCAATTGAAAACTGCTATTGTAAAGCCTACATACAAAAAAGGAGATAAAATATTTTAAATAATTATAGACCAATCTATGTATTACCTATTTTTTCAAAAGTTATCGAAACAATAATGAAAAATAGACTTATAAAATTTTTGAATAATTCATCATTTTTTTTATAAATCGCAATTTGAGTTTAGAGAACATAAGAGTACAGATAATGCAGTACTGTAAACGACCAATACTGTTTTACATGGTATAAATAATTCTCAAAAAACTATGGTAATTTTTTTGACATTCAAAAGCATTTGATACTGTAAATCATGATACCTTATTGCAGAAACTTAATTACATTGGTGTTAGAGGAAATACGCTAAAATGGTTTAAGTCATATATTACAGATAGAAAACAAATTGTAGACATAAAAAGTATAAAAAGTTCACCCTTATTGCCTACTAAAGGAGTGCCTCGAGGCTCAGTTTTAGGACCAATTTTATTCCTGATTTATTTCAATGATTTCTTTTTTAATAACTTAAAAGGATATCCTATATCCTATGCTGATGATACTGCTATAGTATATAAAAGTAATAATTTTGAAGAATTGAAATCGACTATATCTCATGATTTAAAAAAAAATCAGTTATGGTTTCATCAAAATCATCTTACATTAAATATCGGAAAATCGTATTCAATGTATTTCAGTCTCACTAACAAGAGTTATCTCAAAGATAAAATCATATATCATAGATTTACTTGTGATAATAATATTGTATGTACATGTGCAGAAATTAAACAAATTAAAACATACATATATTTGGGGATTACTATTGATAATAATTTGAAGTGGAATAGTCATACAAATATAATTGCAAAACGTTTAAAATATTTCCTAATTAAAATATATCATCTAAAGAAAATTGTAGGTACTTCCTTTCTAATAACTCTTTATTATTCATGGTTTCAATCTACTTTACAATACTGTTTAATTAGTTGGGGAAGAACATAATTCTTTAAATAAATTAATAACATTACAAAACAGAATTCTGAAGGTTATTATGAATAACAAAATTACGATTTTAAAAAATATGATTATTGAAAATGAAATTTTGAATTTAGGACAATTATATATTTATAAAATTATTATGTTTGTGTTTAAAAACCCAGATTTCTTAAAATTACAACATATAAAAATAAATCTTAGAAATAAAGAACTTTATTATGTACCTTTTTCAAGAAAAGAAATTATCCATAAACATTTCATGATTCTAGCTTCACAAAATTTAAAAAAATTACCGAAAAATATAAGGGAAGAAAGAAATAAAAATATATTTAAAATAAAAATTAAGCGAAGATTATTGCATATACACAATATTGAGTCTTTATTTCATTGTTAAGTTACTTACCACATTTCATGTCATTAATGAATAAATCAAAAATTATTAACTTTTCCACTCTTAAACCTTTAATTCTGTATTATAAATGCATATCGTTAATAACTAATAATTTAATTTGACAACCTGTAAGAGCATAAAGCTCATTGGTAGTTCTTATATGGCTTCTATTTTATTGCATTTCTTTTCACAATAAACATTTTACATTACATGGATTTATTTATATCAGTTCAGTTGTTCATACCGAATTGTAATTTTATTTTAACTCATTATGTTGTTATGTTGTATAAACATTATTTATTTATTATTAAGTGTATTATATGTTTATATAGTCAATAAGCATTATTATTATTATTTATTAAACATTCAGGTCTGGAGAACGTCCATGCGTACGATTCCTACCTCCTGAAGCATGTTGTTGACGAGATGTGCACGGTGGGGCCTTGAATTATCGTCCATGAAAAGAAAGTTGTTTCCAACTGCTCCAGCATAGGGTACCACTATAGGGTGCAGGACCTCATCTCGATATCTGACAGCAGTCAGAGATCCGTTTCTGATGACGTGGAGGTCGGTACGACCACCAATGCTGATGCCAGCCCACACCATGATTCCACCACCACCGAAGGAGTCCCTTTCTCGCATGAAAAGTGGATCCTCACGTGTTCCTCGTTCACACCAGATCAGGACACGATGATTGTCAGGCTGCAGACTGAACCATGACATATCAGAGAAGAAGATCGTTGACCACTCATCACGGGTCTAATGACGATGCTCATCAGCCCACCTTCTACGAGTTCTACGGTGTTCAGCAGATAAAGGAATCAGGGGCGTGCGGTAGATTTTCTCATTATGATGCAAGTCTTCGAAATGCCGCCCCTTAAAGGTTTTTTCTTTAAAATAACCTTCGATTGTGATTTAAAAAAAAAACTGCACAAAATGTACGAATACTATTTTTAATTTGAAAATATAAACTACTTTAAAAAATGATATCAACTACAACAATCTACTGGAGTTTTACCCTTCTAACTTTAGCAAATTCGTTAATTAGGGATGTCTAGTCTAGAATGGCAGCCAATGTAGATTCAATAGAAATTAATGACAGATTTCTAAGTTTTGTTTGGCTTATTGAACTTTTTAAGTAGTGTTTTATTAATTTTAATTTCGAATAACTTCTTTCCCCACTAGCTACAGAGACAGGGAGTGTTAATAAAATTCTCAGAGCTACAACAGTATTCGGATACAAAGTAATTAAGTTATTTTGACACAAATAATTTAAAACATCCAAAGGTTTCATAGAATATGGTAGCATTCGGGATACATCACGTAATTCTTCTTGAAGATCATTTGCATTTATATCTTATTCATTTTCGACCGAAAGTATTGACTGGAGACTGGTACAATAATTTTCTAGCATTTTGTCATCTATATCATTGAGTTTTAAAATGTCATATAAAAACTGAAAATTTTTGCTATGGGTTTCCAGAAGCGTGAATCGTTCATTCAGAGAATTAAGGCTAATGTCCAGAATATAATTGAAAAAGTTTATTACAAATTTATTCTCCTCTGTTAACCCTTTCACGACTAAGGGAAACATTTTTCCCATTTTAAAATTGGTGATTGTCGTATTTAATTATAACCTTATCTGCATTTTTTATACAGAATGTCAAAATAGAATGTATGCCGAACGCAATTACGTAAACGGGAACGTTTAGAAAACAAAAACAGAACTGTCAGGACGCATAATATATGTACTATGTGCAATGTCCATCTTTGCCTCACTACCAAAAGAAATTGCTTCGCAGAATATCATAATTATCACATCATTTTGTATAGTAATTTTATTTCATAATTTTGTATTATTTTAGTTAACATTTTGTTCTAATAAACCAATAAATAAAAGACATTGCATAATAAGCCTATCTATAATTTGTGTTACCTTTATAGTCCATTGGGAAAAATATTTCCCATAAAATTCCAAAAAAACTACACATTGTTATGTATTTTTCTTATGATTTTTATTTATTTTACGTCTAAACAAACTAAAATAAACAGTTACATATTAATATTTACTCTTAAAAACCTTATGGTCCTGAAAGGGTTAAGGGTAGATCGACAGCTTCTTCATAGTCAAATTGATGCTTGTTCCTTCTGGCTCTAACTTCAGTTTCGGCAGGAAATTCTGCACTGCATTCAAGATTCTCTGCAATCTCATTAGCAGCAATTTTCATCTGATCATATCCAGATTGTCTATAACTTTTCACTTTTTGTATGGTTTCTGATAACATCCTTACACAATCTGACAAATTTATAGTTACAGATTGCAATAGCTTCGAGACTGAATTTATTTCAAATAAAATATCATACCAAAGAATTACACCGCATATAAACTTGTAATTTTTAATATTTTTTGCTAACCCTCTTGCTTTAACTTTAGTTTCTGATCTCTGTTGATGTCTTCTATTATTTGGAATAATGCATCATAGATTTCGCAAAGTTGAAATCGTAAAGGCTTTAACGCATCTACTGTGCTTGACCACCTAGTAGCACTCAATGGTTTTAGAGTTAAATGTGAAACATATTTTTTTAGCACTTCCCAACGCTTTGTAGAACCAGAAAAAAAAGTGTAAAGTTCTTGAACAATAGAAAAAAAAGTTGTTTCTGTAGAAGTAGACGCTGCATCATTCACAACTAGGTTTAAAGAATGACATGCGCAGGGCACATAAAACGCCCTTGGATATTTTTCAAGAATTCTATTTTGTACACCGTTTCTTACTTCTTTCATATTAGCTCCGTTGTCATAACCTTGTATTTTGCTGCCGTTGTATTAGCTCCGTTGTCTAAGCCACTTTAACTCAAAACCTAACTTTTCCAAATGTGTCAGAATAAGTTCTGTCAAAAAAAAAGCTAGTAAGATTTGTAGGTAACAGAACATAATAAATAGATAATGAATATCTGTCAAATTGACAGCTAGCAGCTGTTTTGACATATGCCTTTCTTTAACTTGTTATTGTATTGTCTCCACTTCAACGTATATGAATTTGGTAAAAATAGAGCAATAAATAACGAACGCAAAAGTAGGCAAATGCAAATATTTCCTAAGCAACTCACTCTCTATCACACACAGAAAGCAAAAGTAGCCCAATATTACCTAAATAACTCTCTATCTATCACACAGAGGCACACGTTCCGCACCTGAGATATACCCAGTCCATGCAAATACTACTTTTTAATTCGAGTCCCAATTGTCATAACATAATCATTTTCAATGATAATAAGTAACTGCAATTTCTGTAAAAAACAATAATTCTCTTACCTGATCTACTTTTTAAACACAAAAACTGAATTAGTATAAATGCACAAATATTATACTGATACAGATATATTACATATCTGATTTACTGATTTAAATACAGCACAGCCGCTTGCCACGTCTCATGACAAACTAACATTAAAATCAAATATTGTCAATAATTGTAAGTTCAAAGCAGAACTATCAACGCGTAACACTTGTTGTCTTTTGTGATAATTGCCGCCTCAGCAATTGTCTTTTGTGATAATTGCCGCTTCAGCAATTGTCTTTTGTGATAATTGCCGCCTCAGCTTTTAGGAGCGGCCGCTGTCAGATCAAGAGTCTTTCGGCGAGCGCTCGCCAACGATGCACCTGCACCAGAAACCGAGATCAAAGGATACCGAAAGCGCTTAGGCAGAGGCGTACGATAAATCATAAATCGTATACATCAATATCGGAATAACATAGACCAATATAGAAAAGCGTTGCGTAAAGATTTTTAATTATTGAATGGTTCAAATTGTATTTTGATTTCGCTGCTTATGCCGCCCCCTTACGGTGCCGCCTGATGCGGCCGCCTCTCTGTATCATAGCACTGCACGGCCCTGAGTTTTATACATTTCTACGACTTTTTTCTAGCCTATAAAAGCATCCAAAGTTTTTCAATGTCTCACTGCGCTTCATTTGCGGCAACATTCTATTCACAGAAATAAATTAATGAAGATTTTTCCAAGAAACCTGGCCAGCTTATACCTTGTAAGACATTTAGTTTCATTTAAATTTATGTGTACACTATATTATGCATTAATCCATTCTCAATTAACATAAGGTATAAAATCTTGGGGAGGCATGCATTTCAATAATTTTAAACAACTTTTAGTGCTGCAAAAGAGATTTATTCGCTTATTAACTAAAAGCCCAAAAAACGCAACCTTCATTACCTTTGTTTCGAGAAGCAGGAATTTTGCCTTTAAGCTATGATTATTTTTTCGAAATAATTAAATACTTTTACTTTAGAAATGATAGCATTAAAACTGACACGAATAATTACCAATTACGACGAGATAAAAACATAAATTATGAAATTCCTGCATTACATAAGGAAATTTTTAGGCACTATTATTTGTACTTAGCACTGAAATTTCTTTCCTCTCTCCCAGTTTTTCCCCGCCCTGCCACGGTGAGTAGGGGACACCGATGGGCTTGGAAAGGCTGCCGTCCGTCGGATGGGACGTTAAGCCGTGGCCCCGTGTGCGGGAGAGCCATACCCTGTGCACGTTAAAGAACACGCTGGATGGCCTTGACGGGAGGCTACCATCTGTCTCCCAACAGCTGTTCCAGTGGGTCCCCTCCCCCAACCTTCTCTGAGCCTTCGGGGTACATGTGACCTGGCCATTTAGCCCATGGTGTGCAAAAAAGTGCCGCTCAGAGGTAAAACAACCCAACCCAACTCTCCCGGTCAGCATAAAAAATATAAAGAATTATCATTTGTTTTCTAAAGTTCCCAAGAATTACATTTTGAAACTTTATTATGTGGAAACTTTTTTGCATTAATCTACTACAACTGTTTATATGTAACATAGATATTGAATGTTTCCGACTTTCACACTTCTGGATTACTAGAAATTTTTTTGTTTTGAGTTGTTTTCGTTTTTTTGTGTATTATTCAATGTGACGACTGATGTTTTAAATTGAAATTGTTTCTATATTGAGATCTCACGAACGAGCCTGCTCTTGTGAGACCTCAAAAGTTTTTGTATACTGTAAAGCATTATCTGAAATAAAAATTATCTATACATCTAAATTCCTTCAGAAGACGGCAATGGACTGGAAAAGTGAAACGAGCTAACTGAAACCCAAAAAATAAATTCTTTTTAGTTAGAAAACGGGCTGGTTTCACTTTGTCGTCTGCAATGTTGATTCGTTTGTCCGTCTGTTACCTGTCTATCCCTCTATAGAAAATCAATTTTTTCCTTTTAGAGATAAATAAAAAATTCTTTTTGCATTGCATAGGTACTGACAAAATATTACGATTAGAAAATTTGAAACCTCCCAATAGCTTTAATAGCGCCCTCTAGTGGTGTAAAATTTAAAAATGCTAAAATTTCAAACGATCTATTTAAACTGGAATTCTGAAATTTTGGTAGTAGAGAGTTATGGTCAGAAGGTTTGCAGTGACAACAAGGCTTTGCCCTCTTACTCCAAAGGGGTTGGGAAAATATTTAATTTTAAGAGATAAACGAAAAATTATTTTTTTACAGGTACTAACAAAATATTAATATTTATATTTTTCGAATCACCTACGTATTTAAATTTCCATTGTTAAAGAGTGGTAAAAGCGGTAAATAGAAACTCAAAAAGCAGCCTCTAGGACGGAAAAAGCTGGATAATACCAAGTATTTAAACGAAATTGCAAATGATTTAGTATATATGCTAAAAATTTAAAATTTTGAAGATTGATTGTAAGGTTGTGGTTACCCTGTGGATTTGCCCCCTTATACTTTTCTGTTTTAAGAAATATATAAAAAAATATCTTTTGTTTTGTACAGGTACTAATAAAAGATTTTCCCAATCAGCCTTAGTTCGAATTTCCACTGTTAGAGGGAACCCGAATGTGTAAAATAACTAGAAGAATGCATATCACCTGTGGCGCATATAGAAATCTTCTTTTTAAAGAGAATGAAGCTTTTCATTTACCTACTTTTAAAATCTTTAAAAGTTTTAATTCCAGCTAATGGATGATGGGGGGGGGGGGATATGCACACAGTAGTATTTTAGTAGAAATAACACAACAAAAAGTATTTGTCTTTTAGTTCTTAAATTTAAAAAAATTGCTTTTCTCACACCTCCAAGAAAAAACAAATGACAGATCATTGCTGCTAGCAGAATATCCTTGACATTCTATAGCTAAACTTTCAAATTTTTACCATAAACAGATCACTTGAACAATTCGTTAAAAGGTAACCGTTTGCATATTTAGTGACGTGTAACGATATAAAATGAAAGTGCCTTTGAAAAGGAGAATTGTAATATATCATTAGTACCAACTAAAATATTTTCCAATTATCTCTTAAGATAAAACAGTTGCATTTCCTACCTACTCTGGGCGTAAGGGAAGGTAGGACTCATTGTTGTCAATGGAGTCTTCAAGACCGTCACATTCCACCAACAAAAATTCAAATTTCTAGTATAACTACATAGTTTGCAATATTTGTTTAAATTATGTAATTTTTTTATTTTTTTCCACTGTTAGCGCGATTATAGTTTTTGGGAGATTCGGAAAGTGAAAATCGTAATATTTCATCAATATCATGAGAATTGTTCAAGTGATCTGTTCATCAGTATATTCACCCAAAAAATAATTTTTATCTCTAAAAGCATACAATTTTCTGTCAAAGAGGTCTAAAAAGAACTCATTGTTGCCAATGGTAACTTCGCAACATTCATATTCCAATAGGAAAATTTCGAATTTCTAACTACATCGTTTGGAGTAATTCGTTTGAAATTTTCAACTATTTCCACCGTTAGAGGGCGCAGTTATTGGAGAGTTATTGCAGTTCTTGCGCGTTTTGGGAGATTCGGAGAGTGCGAATTGTAATATTTCATCAATACCTATCCAACACGAAAAGAATTTTTAATTTATCTGTATAAACAAAAAAGTTTGATGTCTAGAGAAATACAGACGACAAAGCGAAATTATCTCTTTTTTTAAAAAAAAGCCATAAATTTTTCTTTTTCCAGTTTTCTAAAATTTATCAGTGCATAACAATCGTGAGCACTGAAATCTTTATCAAAAAATACCTACCCTTTTCCGGAATCCATAAGTATTCGTTGGGTTGTTGGGTTGTTTTACCTCTGAGCGGCACTTTTTTGCACACCATGGGCTAAATGGCCAGGTCACATGGACCCCGAAGGCTCAGAGATGGTTGGGGGAGGGGACCCACTGGAACAGCTGTTGGGAGACAGATGGTAGCCTCCCGTCAAGGCCATCCAGCGTGTTCTTTAACGTGCACAGGGTATGGCTCTCCCGCACACGGGACCACGGCTTAACGTCCCATCCGACGGACGGGGGCCTTTCCAAGCCCATCGGTGTCCCCTACTGACCGTGGGCAGGGCAGGGAATTTTTGCGGAGATAAATCTCAACGCTGACCCAGCTGGGACTCGAACCTGGGAACTACAGATTACGAGCCTGGCGCGCTACCGACTGAGCCACCCCCGCCCCATATAAGTATTCGTGCAATGCCATTCAACTTTGAACGGTAAACAATTCGAGCGACGACTAAACATGGCGTCCAATTTTGAGATGGCCAACCTCTACCTATATAGGGCCTCTAATATTTTACCAAGCTCATTCGAGTTTCGCTGAGAGGGCGTGCCCCATGACGTCACAGTGGGGAGAGCTCAGCTAATGAACGTAAATAATCGTACGTTCTTTCGTGTTGTTGTTGTGTTGTTTTACCTCTGAGCGGCACTTTTTTGCACACCATGGGCTAAATGGCCAGGTCACATGGACCCCGAAGGCTCAGAGAAGGTTGGGGGAGGGGACCCATTGGAACAGCTGTTGGGAGACAGATGGTAGCCTCCCGTCAAGGCCATCCAGCGTGTTCTTTAACGTGCACAGGGTATGGCTCTCCCGCACACGGGACCACGGCTTAACGTCCCATCCGACGGACGGGGCCTTTCCAAGCCCATCGGTGTCCCCTACTGACCGTGGGCAGGGCGGGGAATTTTGCGGAGATAAATCTCAACGCTGACCCAGCTGGGACTCGAACCTGGGAACTACAGATTACGAGCCTGGCGCGCTACCGACTGAGCCACCCCCGCCCCGTTCTTTCGTGTCTTCCTTTGTTCTCCACTTGGTGAATCAATCTCTCTGTGAAGTCTCTGGTAATATTTGTTCTTTTTATCATGCCGAACTGTGCAGAAGTAAACTACACGAGTAATCAATCCTTCGAAGAATAAAAAAGTAATATTTCATATACATTCCCATTAGAAGTAAAAATTAGCATGAAGCGGATGCTGCAGTGTCGGCGTGAAGATCAATTCGATGCGCACATGCTGAGGTATGTGGTAAACAATTTTCAGATGCCTGTTAAGATGATCGTCTGTAAGATTTATGAAGCGAACTCTTAGGACTATTTATTAAACGTATACTAAATGATAATGCCATTCCAGATTTAAAAAAACCCTGTCACATAAAAAATTCTGTCTTGTTATGAAGACCGATTCTGAAACGAACTCATCCAGACAATTAAATAACTCATATTCGCAATATCTTTTTTAATATCTATTCACCTCCAGGGGCGTAGCCATGGGGGGATGTGGGGGAGGCTCACCCCAAAGTAACTCAGAGTTGGCAAAATTCGAAGCGACTTCGTAAAATCTTGGTGAGTTGTGAAAATTTGCAATTTTTTTTTTGGAAAGTTAAGGAGAGTTGTCAAAATCGAGGCAACTTGGCAAATCAAAGGCAGTTTGGAAAATGGAGAGACGGCAAAATTTAGAGCAGTTGGCAAAATTCGAAGCCACTTGGTAAAATACAGGTGAGTTGGCAAAATCGGGACAACTTGGCAAAATTCGAAGCCACTTGGTAAAATACAGGTGAGTTGGCAAAATTCGAAGCCACTTGGTAAAATACAGGTGAGTTGGCAAAATCGGGACAACTTGGCAAAATCTGGGGGAGTTGGTAAAATTCGGAGTGACTTGGCAAAATTCAGGTGAGACGTAAAAATTGCAATTTGTTTTCTGTAAAATTATGGCGTGTTGACAAAATCGAGGCAACTTCGCAATATCTAGGAGAGTTGGCAAATCTTGGGGGAGTTGGCAAAATTCAGAGTGGCTTTGCAAAAATCAGGTGTGATGTAAAATTGGGATTTTTTTTTTCTGTAAATTTGTGGCGAGATGGCAAAACCGAGGAAACTTGGCAAAATATAGGGCAGTTGGCAAAATTCGAATCCACTTGGTAAAATAGGGGCGATTTGTGAAAATTGCGATTGTTTCTGTGAAATTAAGGAGAGTTGACAAAATCGAGAAAACTTGGCAAAATCTAGGGAAGTTGGTAAAACTGGAAACCACTTGGTAAAAGTACAGGTGAGTTGTAAAAATTGGGATTGGTTTTGTGAAATTAAGAGGAGTTGGCAAAATTCGAAGTCACTTGGTAAAATACAGGGGAGTTGTGAAAATTGTGCCTTTCTTGTGCTGTTAAGGAGAGTTGATAAAATTCGAAGTGACTAGGCAAATTCAGGGAAGATGTAGAAATTGCGATTTCTTTCTGTAAAATTACGGCGAGTTGGCAAAATTTGAATCCACTTGATGAAATATAGGCGAATTGTGAAAATTGAGATTTGTTTTGTGAAATTAAGGAGTGTTGGACAAATTGAGGAAACTTAACAAAATGTAGGACAGTTGGCAAAATTCGAATCCATTTGTAAAATACGGGCGAGTTGTGATAATTGGGATTGGGTTTGTAAAATTCATGATAGTTGATTAAAATCCATAAAACTTGTCAAAGTCTTGGGAAGTATGAAGTGATTTGGCAAATTTAGGAGAGATGTAAAGATTGGGATTAGTTTCGTGAAATTAAGGAGAGTTGGCGAAATCAAGGGGAAATTCACACTGACTTGCTACAATTCAGACGAGATGGAAATATTGGAATTATTTTTGTGAAATTATGGTTAGTTGGAAAAATTGGAAGTCAAATGGCAAAATGCAGGAGGTAAAGTTTGAATTTCAAGTTGGAAAATTTTTGATTTCTCTCTCCCTAACCATAGTCCTTCGCTACGCCCCTGTTCAGGGGCGAGGGTGGCTCAGTCGGTAGAGCGCCAGGCTCGTAATCTGTAGTTCCCAGGTTCGAGTCCCAGCTGGGTCAGCGTTGAGATTTATCTCCGCAAAATTCCCCGCCCTGCCCACGGTCAGTAGGGGACACCGATGGGCTTGAAAAGGCCGCCGTCCGTCGGATGGGGCGTTAAGCCGTGGCCCCGTGTGCGGGAGAGACATACCCTGTGCACGTTAAAGAACACGCTGGATGGCCTTGACGGGAGGCTACCATCTGTCTCCCAACAGCTGTTCCAGTGGGTCCCCTCGCCCAACCTTCTCTGAGCCTTCGGGGTCCATGTGACCTGGCCATTTAGCCCATGGTGTGCAAAAAAGTGCCGCTCAGAGGTAAAACAACCCAACCGAACAACAACGCCCCTGTTCACCCCCATAAAAAAATTGGAAGTTATCTATTAAATCAAAAAAGTCGATTATTTACAGACAGGCGAAAGCGAAAACAATAGCACGTGTTTTTAGAAAACGATCCAAAACACCAAAAGATCAATTGATACTCTCAGTTCAAAAACCAACTGATACTTTTGGGATAATTTCAGTTAAAGGGGGTTATAGTCAGTATTTTGTAACATCGAAATAACTTCGTTACTTCTTAAAGAAAGAGGCGGAGATTGGCTGAGTCGGTAACGCGCAAGGCTCAGTTCCCAGGTTCGAGTCTCATCTGGGCCAGCATCGAGATTTCTCTCCGTTAAGCCCTGCCCTCGGTCAGAGACTGAACACCGATGGACTTTGGAAGGACGCTGTCCGTCGCATAGGATGTAAAGCCGTGGTTCCATGTGCAGGAGAGCCGTACCCTATGCACATTAAATAACACGCTGGATGCCCTTAACAAGAGGCTTCCATCTGTCTCGTAACAGCTGTACAGGAGTCCCCTTCCCCAATTTTCTATGAGCCCTCGGGGTCCTTGTGTGACACGATCATTTAGTCCAAAAAAATGTGCAGTTCAAAAGTAAAAAAAAACTCTTAAAGAAATCACTTATGCAAAAGCAACAAAAAATACCCAAATTATGACTTTAAAAGCAATTAATCAAATATTTCAAAATTATTACCAGATGGTGGGAGAGGGTGGGAAAAACTCTTTAACAGATAGTGAAAAACTTCTGAACACACATAATATGATAAATTAAGTGGCTTTTGAATTATGACTCCCCCCCCCCCCCTTGTTATGTCAGTGGAAGCTATTTTTTTTTGCAATCAGAGCCGCAAAGCTGCTAGCTTATTTGCAAGTTATAACGGAACAACCTTATCCGGGACACGAACCTGGACCCCAATAGTTGCAGTGCTATTGCGCCCAACCCGATACTACTGCGCCACGGGACAGCTGACTTCTAAATGAAGCATTTTTATGAGAAAATGGGACTGAAGATAAAGATCTCCATCAAGTCTCTAAATTTTGATTTTTAACAATATTTGTTCGGTATTTAAGGAACTCTAGAAGTTTGAATATTTACGAATAGTAATGCCAAACATAAGAATTCACCTGAGAAGTTAGTTAAAATTCTAATAAGAAGTATTATTTTCAAAGCATTTAATGCAACATATGTACAATGACTGATCAATGATCCCACATCGTGTTATGTGAATGGGACGATAATTAGGAAGCTCTCTAACTCTTAAAATAAGCGGTTTATGGGAAAATGCGACTGAAGGTCAAGATCTCAATCAGTTTTATCTAAATATTGATTTTTAATAATATCGTTCAGTATTTAATGAGTTATGGAAGTTTGAATATTTAACAATAGCAATGCCAATCACAAAATGACTACAAAAGTTAAGCATAATTTAATACTTGGTATAGTATAAAAGTGTTTAATAAAAATAAGTGTGTATTTTAGAACTTTCTGTAAAGATTCTTTCAGTATTATCAGTTTTGCACGATTCTTAACACTGGCGTCTTTATTGTTAAATATTCAAACTTCCGTAGCTGATTAAATACCGAACTAATATTGTTGAAAAGCGAGATGTTGTTTTATATTTGATTGAGATCTTTATCTGCAATCACATTCTTCAAAACAAAAAAACTTATTTTAGGAATTAGGCGTCTTTATTGTTAAATATTCAAACTTCCGTAGCTGATTAAATACCGAACTAATATTGTTGAAAAGCGAGATGTTGTTTTATATTTGATTGAGATCTTTATCTGCAATCACATTCTTCAAAACAAAAAAACTTATTTTAGGAATTATAGAGCTTACATTTTAGCTCTGACATTGACATAACATGGGGATGAGTAGTCATCATTCAATGATCACTCAGGGTATATTTAAAAAGTTCGTGTAAATAATTCGTTTGATGCTGTTAAATATTTAAACTTCCTAACTAATACAAAGCGAATATTTTTGAAAATCCAGTTCTAGAGAAATTCAAATTTGGGTTGGGTTGTTTTGAGACGCACTCTTTTTACACATAATGGGTTAAATGGGCGGGCCACAAAGACCCCTGGGGGTTCACTGTGCAGATTGTAGCGCCCCCTCAACACCATTCAGCGTGTTCTTTAGCGTGTGCAGAGTAAAGATCTCCCACATACGGGACCACGGCATTACGTCTCATCCGACGGACGGTTCCCTTTCCAAGCCCATCGGTGTCCCCTACTGACACCGATAGGCAATGTGAAGGTTTAGCAGAGATAATATCAACTCTAGTGGCAAGCTGCACCCCCGTTCCCCGGATAAAGGTGGAGATAGATCAAGAGTAACATTGTCTAAAAGTTTTCAAAATATGCATTCTTATTTATAAAGGGATGATTTAATGCGATTTAGAGTTCAGCTAATTTCCCCAAACTTTTATCAAAGCTATGGATTAAATTGGAGAAGAAAAAACAGTTGACTGAACAAAATAGAAAAGGTAACCTTCTTTGATCTAAAGTTACATTATGTTATTCAATGTAGTTAAGTATCATTCAGTACCAGAGCCTCATCAGCCATCATCAGCTGATCTCAGATCTTATGCTGGTGAGAGAGCACCAAAATGCAATTGGTCAGCTAATGACGTTGCCCACCTCTCACGAACTAGGACGTTGAGGTTGGATTTTGAGAGGCACCACTCCCCCCACTACTCCGCAAAATTTGGAATAAGCCATTCGCCATTTCATTTTAGGAAAGGTGGAGTAGTATAAAAAAACTGCAAAAAAAACGCGGAAAAATCCATCAGGCTTTAATTCAGCCTCGGAGAGAATCGCCGCTTACATCCAACTGATGGGTGGGCGAATTAGTCCCCTCAGTAGCACCTCGCCTCGAATTGGGGAGTGCGACACACAATAAAAGATGAGAAAATCATGTAAAATAAAACAAATTGCATAAAAAACTATTTTTTGTTAAAATAAACGAAAAGTAAGCAAGTGAAAAATGAAAATAACCACGGAATGCTTTCTATGGCTATTCTTTAAAAACAAACTATATAAAAAACTCTTTTTTTATTAAAAAAACAAAACATGAAAAGGAAAAAACTCATAAAAAACTCCTTTTATTATTGAAAAAAAATGAAAGGAAAAGACGCACAAACGATAAAAAACTAATGAAAAAAACCAAATACACCAAAAAGTGATGCACCAGGAAGCACCCTGGCCAAGATTGGTTAGGGAGCCTGCCGCAAAGAACTTACCTTCCCGTCATTATTGAGAAGCTGAGGGAGGATCCCACCTGCACAGACTAAACAGATAGGAGAGGAACCTTGTTCAGGTTTTCTCTCGACAAGGGACAAGGCCCCCCGGAAAGTAGCCAGGTTCTCCAACCCAGCCTCTATCCGGTTAAGCTGACACGATGGCCCGGTTCTTCAACCCGACCACTGTCTCAGTCAGGACGTTTACATGTACAACAGACAACACATCCCCCACTCGATACAGTGGCCCTGTCCTTCAACCTGACCCCTGTACAGCAGGGGCGAAATGACACCATAGACTAAGGAACCAGCATTGCCTGGATTTCCTGGAAAAGAAAAAGAAAAGGAAACACTCCTCAAACCTCTTAAAGAAATTCCTAATTTCATAACATAATTCAATACATATTTCAAGTTTTACATGTAATATTTACATTGGTTTCATGTTTATGGGCCGAGGTTGGGTAGGCTTAGATTATTATTATTATTATCCAAAAATCTGCCTTATCCTTATATGGGTTGTAAGTTAATGCGATTAATATTCTGCTTAAAAATAAGGAATTCAATCTACAATATGATCGAGATATGTTCATTATCAAACCAAAACAATGAACGGATAATAACTAAGCTCAGAATTGTTTACTTCACTTAAGAAAAGTTATATATGTATATTGTTCAGAGTATATATATAACTTTATAATTTTTAGGATCTAAGTGGAAGCGCCCCCTTTTGGAAAATTTTAATAACGGAACGAGGGAGAGATGATAAGTGTAAATTATTAAGTATATGATGCTCTGCCCTATCAATATCTTCCCATTTATGCCAATGGGAATTAAACTTCAAAGCTCTATAAATTCTAAATTATGCATTCCATGGAAAAATGGGACAATTTAAATATCGTACTAAAATCTATGTAAATCTTGAATTTCAACAGTATTCGTTCAGTATTTAAAGAGCAATGGAAGCTGGAATATTTTACAACGCTAATGAGACAATACGACTTTACTTCAAAAAGTTAATTAAAATTTAATAAGCATTATTTCAAACTATTTAATAAAATACACATTTCAGAAGTTTGGGTAATGATTATTTCAGTATTAGACAATTATGAATTTTAAACACGATAAATTTGTTGTTAACTTAGTTTTCATAACCCTTTAAAAACTAAAAGAATATTGTCGAGAATCGAGATTTAAACAGATTTGATTTTGATCTTTAATTGACCTTCAGTCACATTTTTCAATTGAATGCATATTTTAGAAGTTATAAAAGCTTCAAAGTTAGATTCCTATTCACCTAACATGGAAATTCTCAAATATTTTTGCAGGACAATATATACATATGCATGCATTTGTCATATTTTGCAAGAAGAATAAGAGGGGCATCTTGGGTATCATTAACTTCCCCTTTTTTACCGTCTAATATTTTTTTAAGCCGCTAATAATTCTGCCCCCCCCCCCCGAGTAAGATTAGTATTATTGTGGCTAAACTCCCTATGATAAATTGCTTAATGTGCTTAATCTCTTAGCTATAAAGCACACTAACATTAGTTTAAGATACTTAAGTCTAATATGCGAACTTAATTTCCTACAGAAACGAATTTCAAAACAGAAATTTGTTGAAAGGAAATATGAAACTAAAAGCAGTTAATAGAATGAATACTTTTAGTTTCGTATTTCCTTTCAACATATTTAAATTTCAAAATCAATTAATGCAGTCAGATGCAGCTATTTGCCTTAAGGAAGGAAATTTTCTTTTACATCATGCAAACAGCTGCATTTCAATCTGAGTTTGAAATTTCTTTTACTTAATACTCATTTCGTTGCATTCCGATTTATGAAAGGCATTCTTTTTCATTTCTAAGTACCTTATTTGTAATTGGAAATTCCCCATGAACTATTAAATAAATTTAAATTGATCTCCAACTCCCACCACATCTGTACAATTAATGCACATAATAATATTGTTTCTAATTAAGTGTTACATTGGCACAATTTCAATAACAATGCTACATGTTGAATACGTAAGACACTAAACTTAAAGACAACTAAATTCGAGCACAGATGAGATTGTGCTAAGACACAACTGATGCAGAGAAATAAGTTATTTCTGCCGCTCAATCAGCACATGAGATTGACATAAGACACAATTGCAAAAATCATATAAACTGTGCTAAAAAATGAATTCCTTCGACACAAAAATTTTTAAGACAATTAAATCAAATTTAAATGAGATTAAGCTTAACTGAATACCTGCTATCCCTGAATTTAACGAATAGAACAAAGTTATTTCTAGCTGTAAATCATTACATTGACACAAGGCACAATTTCAACAACTATGCTACAAGTTGAATTCATGAGAGACTGAATTTAACAGATTAACTAAAATGCAAATCAGAATGAAATTGTTTTTAATCAAAAATTGAAATCAAATCAATTATCTTACCTATCTTTTTGATGCGGCAGACTCGACCCGGCAGCCCAAGGGATGAGGCCTCCATCTCGGCAAGGTTTCCTGGCGACTAAAGAATCTCGGAAAATTACGAAAGTAAACGCACGGTGAAGACATTGTGACGATTTCGTTCTTATTGTTACTAAGCGATGAAGTTTCGTTAGAGGAAAGAATGAAAAAATCTCATTGTTCCATTTTCCGTTGTAACGTTCATTGTGCATTTAGGAAATATGTGGATTTAAAATGTATTGGAATATAACAGATAATTTTTTTGTAGTCTAATATTAAAATAGATTAAATTAAAGTTATTCTTATAGACATTAAAATATACAGATGTCGTGAAAAATTAGTTTAACATCATGCAACAATCAAATAACACACACTCCCCACATTTTATTTCAAATAAAACTGACATTATGAAGCTTTTTTTTATTGGAGATATTAAATTTTCAATAATGTTCTTTTAGTGTTAAAAGAACTATGCAAACTGGAACTTTTAATCACAGTAATCCGCATTCTTAAGAATTTGTCTAAAAGTCAATCTAAACATGAATAATAACTGTTATACTAAACATATTATTGAAAAATTATTTTTAATAAAAAAAGGAAAGAGCCTCATCTTATGGCAATGGAGAAACGAATTCGAGACTACGTAACTGGTTATATAAATTTTTAATGAAGCGTATGACTGAAGATAAATATAAGATCCCAATTAAACTTGGGGACGGGGGTGGCTCAGTCGGTAGCGTGCCAGGCTCGTAATCTGTAGTTCCCAGGTTCGAGTCTCAGCTGGGTCAGCGTTGAGATTTATCTCCGCAAAATTCCCCGCCCTGCCCACGGTCAGTAGGGGACACCGATGGGCTTGGAAAGGCCGCCGTCCGTCGGATGGGACGTTAAGCCGTGGTCCGTGTGCGGGAGAGACATACCCTATGCACGTTAAAGAACACGCTGGATGGCCTTGACGGGAGGCTACCATCTGTCTCCCAACCAGCTGTTCCAGTGGGTCCCCTCCCTCAACCTTCTCTGAGCCTTCGGGGTCCATGTGACCTGGCCATTTAGCCCATGGTGTGCAAAAAAGCACCGCTCAGAGGTAAAACAACCAAACCCAACCCAATTAAACTTTCTAAATTTCGATTTGGAACAATATCCTTTCAGTACTTAAAAAGTTATAGAAGTTTCAATATTGGATAAAAGAGATGTCATTGATGAGAATTCACCTCAGAAGTTAATTAAAACTTAAAAAATAAGTATTTTTTTTCAAACCATTTAATAAAATAAGTGTATGTTTTAGAATTTTGTGCCAATAGTTCTTTCAATAATTGTCATTTTTACACAAGTTTCTTTACGCCTGACTTTGCTGCTGTTAAGTATTCCAGCTCCCATAGCTCTTTAAATACCTAACAAATATTTTTGAAAATCGAGATCATCAACTCCTATTTCCCTATAAAAAGTTGATTGTAGAAATTACGGATCTTCGAATTTCACTCTCCATTTACTTAACGTGGGAATGTTCCCTTTTTTTCAGTCCAGTATCCGTGGATTGTACCAGCAGAACAGAATGCAGAGAAACATGACTAATTTTCGTTTAATGTTTTGTCCAATAGGCGCAATTTTCAATTATTTCAGAATTAACCCTTATTTTCTTGGTAACTTTAAGCTTACGTGTGTCCTGAGCAAACAACAATTTATTTCTTCACATCCCCCAGGGTCGGATTGTGGATTGCTCCTAGGCACACGAAGTGGGAGCGCACCCTTATATTATATTGGGTACTTTTTAACCAAGAAAAAAAAAAGAAATAATGTAATCGAAACGAATGTAAGAATTTTAATTAGGTTTTGTTATCAAATGCTATAAAAACGAATGTAATAAATCAACATTATATATAGCTCATAATTTACAGTAATATGCAGTAGCATTTAATAATGAAATTATTCATATAAGAATCCCACTGTCCATTGTAATGCGCATTTCAAAACGAACTTTCGAAATATATGTCCACCCCCTCCCCCCGAATTTAAATTTTGTCCAATTTCCTGTCATAACTTTGGTCCCAGTGAGTCAGAGTAATCCGATTTCTACCGAGTTATGTATTTTATAAAAATAAACCTTTGTTCTCGATGTACCTTTTTCAGAGAGTCAATGCTAAACTACAAAGCTAAGTAATCCTCAACATTTAAATAATCCCACCGCAAAAAACAATGTTTTTTGAGTCCCATGTGTACGGGTCGTTTCCTGTGATACTTTACTACTTAAGTAATAGCAACTCTGTGTTTTCTTTATGCTTTAAAAAGCCATCGTATTTTTTTTTGTCGTTGATGTAAATATCCATCTTCACAAAATAATCATAATTCCAGTTGAATAAATATCGCGAGTTTTTTTTATTTATTAGAACATTAGTTTTTTTAAGTTATCTGGCACCCAGTTTGAACAATTGAATGGAACGAAAGATCGAAGGTGACGTCGATAGAACATCACAGCGTAAACAATGTATTTGTCGTTGATCAAAAGACGCAACAAAACGCATCATTCGAATTGGCGGTTAAACTGGAAAAGAATTTCATTTCTCATGTGTTCATGCTGAAGTACAATCGTGCTTTTCTGATCTTATAGCGAAAAAAATGCATGCTCAACGTTTTCGTTTGATTTCTGCATCTATTAATCGTCTGAAAAGTCATCCGGACTTTATGTACGCCGCCTGGGTGAAGGAGGGTTTGGAGAAGTGATAGAAATGATAAAGAGAAAGGAGAAGAGGAGAGTTGCAGTTAAAGTGGTGTCATGCCCTTCCCCAGGCGAGGATCTCTACCGGCCACATCTTAACCATCCGAACATCATTCCACTCTATGTTACTTTGCCACTGATAGGAGAGAGTCGAGCCTTTGTGATGCAAGTGATGAAGAGGGACATCTACGATACCATACACGACTGGGAGTTTTTCATTGATGCCAATTGTGTGATTAGGAAGAAGAAGTACGTCGGGGATGTTTTAAAGGCTCTCAGTTATCTGCACGGCTGCTATTTGTGCCACATGGATGTGAAAGAACAAAGCATCCTTATTGATGCCACCTCTGATAGTGCCATTCTAACTGACTTCTCTTTATTGACAGACATCGATAGTGCTGCTAGAACTAGAAAGTTTGGCCTCGGCTTCAGTCGCCTGCCCCCAGAAGTGACTTTGCGTGATCCTATCAATGCAGTAGCGGCAGAAATGTGGACATTTGGGATAACAACACTGCAGATTTTCACACGCCAAGCCTTACACGAACACTGAAAGCTTATCCAAAGACACTAACCTTTGACGAGCACATCTTTCCTGTCCTCAGTGATATATTGGAAAGACTACATTTGCTGGAAATACTAAGGGAAGCGAATCTATGTTCTAGTGTGGAGTATGAGACTGTCGAAGAGTTCAAGAAGTTTATGGGATGTTTCCTGTGTTTAGATCCATCAGAGAGACTTGGTGCAGATGAAGCTCTACAACATCCATTCCTCCGTGTTCCCGGTTACCACCGGAAGGAATGTGAAGAAGAAGAAGAACGAACAGAAAGAGATCACAAGGAAATCATCGGAAGTAGTATAACAGAAGATCTGTCTCAGGAAAGATATTTCACCTGCCTGACGACTCAGAGGTGTAGTTCACCAAGCAGCCAGCTGAAGGAAAGAGAGGAGCAGTGTGAGAGTTTACTTTTCCTGCCTGTCAACGCAGAGGTGTTCACCAGAAAATACCAGCAAAGTGAAGGAAGCAGAGGAGCAGTACGAGAGTGAAGTTATGAATGAATTCCCTTCCTCTCGTGTAAGCTTTAGGAAGAGAGCACGAAAATAGATTTCAAGGAAGAGGAAGAAGATACGAAACGGAATTTCAAGATTATTCTGTTGTTTGGTGCCTGGCACGTTCGTGAAGGAAATGAAAAAAAAAGACCTCTTGGTCCATGGAAAGGAAAAGAATAAAAAAAGATTGTTTTATTTATCATAAGAATCAGTGGCAAAGATAAAAGGTGGCTAATAGTTGTCTTAAAAAAAAGTAACAAAACGGTCCTTTTTAGGGCCCCCGGCCTGCGAATGGTTGCTAAACTTTAATAGGGAAAGAGCCTTGCCCTATTTTAGCAATCTAATGTCCTACCCCGCCTTCTCGTGGTGCAGGCTGTTAGCACCTAACAGAAGATTGATAATGTACTTCTGTTGGGGAACCGAAGGGGAGGGCTGCCAGAGGACTGATCTGATTATTAAAAGCATTTCATTTTTATCATCTTCGTTACAATATATATCAGACTTCACTTTTTGACATTCATTTTCATTAAACTAGAAATCCAATTGTTTCTTTCTTAAAATACAAATTTCACAAAGGTCATTATGAAAACTAATCTATAAACCTTTACGATGGAAAATTCATCAACTTTTACAATTTCTAACGCTAAACGAAAACAGAAAACCAAATTTTCATAGGAATTGCATTTAAATAGGGATAAGACATTTCTAAAAAGAAGATATTTTTGTTAAGAAATTTCGAAATGTATTTTACAGTAGTATGAATTTGGTAATAAAACCTTAAAGAACGACTGGTTAAGTAAGGGGGACACCAAGAACCAGATATTGACAAGGGGGGGGTAGGGGGGTGACTAAGCATAATTCAATGGAACTGCACAATGTTTCTGTTTCTCTTAGCCTTTGGAGGGGGTTTGGGGAGGCGAAAGTTCCTACTGAGTGAAGTTATCTTTGCAATATGATGGTAGTTTTTTGAGGCAAGTACTGAAGAGGATTTCTAAATAACTAACCGTTGTCATGAATTGAAGTTGTGCAGTTTGTGGAGAAAGATCATCAGTGCTATGAGTGCTAGAAACGTGGAAATTGGGTCTTAGGGGTGTTTCATGTTGTAGATGGATACAAAATTTCGGATCTGGAGAGTCCTTCGAGGTCAAAGGTCAACTTTAGATCTCTCATTGCTAGAGAGCTAAAAATTGGTACTTGAGGGTAGTTTGAGTCTGAGATCTCAGAAATGGGAAAATTTGGATGCGCTGGGTTCCTTTGAGGTCAAAGGTGAAGCATAAATCGACCAGTGTTAGAGGTCTAAAAAATTGGTGTCTGAGGGTAATTTGAATCGTAGGTATCAGATATTAACTCAAATTTTGGATGTGATGGGTCCGTGGAGGTAAAAGGTCAAATTCGATGTACCAGTGCTGGAGAGCAATATTTTCATATTCCTATTCCAGAGGACAGAAAGGAAGGGACAGCTTTCGGCAGAGCTGATTGGGACTGAAGGAGGTGGAATGGGAATGGATAACCTAATTTTAACTATTATAATAACTAGAAAAGCTTCTTTAAAATGGAAACAATGTTAAAATGAACCAGAAATAATTTCAAAAGAAATTATACGTTTATTAAAATGCTCCAATTTAAATTCAAGCTACGGTTATTAAAATGGGATGTAAGTTGAATGAGATATTTGAACCACAATGGGTTAACGTTTTCTGACCTTTTCGACAATTTCATGCCTTGTAAGTGTATTTCGATGTTCGTCACATTTAAGATAACATTTCACCATAATTTGCCAATTGATATAATACCTATGGAATACCGACAAAAAAGAACATTACATTTAAATTTTGCACAAAATTATGATTCATATTAGACTATAAATCTGTTAATGCTGAAAATCTTTCGCACTTAGGAAAGAAAATGCGTATTTCTTTTTCAATATTGTTTCGTCATTAAAAGAAGCATAACTGGCAAATGTTTCATTGGTAGAAAAGCGTCATCGATGCCCTTTTGATATATATTGCCATAGTTTAGATCACCATAAATCTGGTACACACAGATGAGACCTGACGGTTCGTCCGACAAAAGGTGGCCTTTCAAAGCCCAGCGATGTCCCCTTTCTCAGCGAGGGTGGAAATGGAGATTTTTTTTTTCTTTTTCCATACCACTCGAGGAGTTGCTTGCCACAGAGCTTCCACAGGAGCTTGCCAGTATAATTTCCATAGAAAAGCCTGTGAGGAAGGCGAGACCTCAGCAGAAAGACAACACGAGGCAGAAACATTCGTACCTTATCCAGTGCTCGAACCTAGGTCTCTGTGATCAGCAGGCAAGTACGCTAACCACTCAACCACCGGAATGCTTACTGGGGGAAAATACCACCTGTGGGTTGAGTTGTTTTACCTCTGAGCTGCATTATGCCTCTGAGCACACAATTGGTTAAATGACTAGGTCACAAGAACCCCGAGAGCTCTTAGAATCATCATTCCGAGGGCTCAGAGAAGGTTTCGGAGAGAGGGTATATTGGACAGCTGTTGGGAGACCGAAGGTAGCCTCTCATCAAGGTCGTCCTGTGAGTTCTTTAATGTGCACAGGGTATGGCTCTCCTGCACACGGGGCCATGGATTAGCATCCCATCCGATGAACAGCAGCCTTTCCAAGCCCTTCGGTGTCCCCTACTTACCAGGGGTAGGGCGAGGAGTTTTGTGGTGATAAATCTCAACGCTGGTCCAGACAGGAGTCGAACCTGGGAATTGAAAATTACAAGTCTGGCGCGCTACCCAGCTGTGGCATAGCAGGTCATGTTAACATCCAATATATACATATTGATAGAGTGACAAGGAATCTCGCTAATTCTAATTATGATGCAGAATTGGTAGAGCTATGAAAACTTTTACCTAGAGGTTATCCGAGTCGTAGATCTCAGGAAAAATCTAAAATTTAGTCTCGGACGTGTCGTTCAAAGTCACTTAGTGGTCAAACCTTGAACGACATGCCAGAGAATGTCCGGCTGTAGATGTAGGAAACGTTACCAACAATTTAGTTTTGGGGGCTGTCTAAGGATAAGGCTTTAGTACAGTTTTTCAATCTAAAATATTCCACTGAACAGGAAAAGTCAAAATCATATTCTGTATGGAATAAGATTTATAGTTGATTTTTTTAAATCTATTTTTAGTTCGGGCATAAAATGTGGGATAAAATAAAATTATACAAAACAAATGTTATGGATTTCAAAGCAAGAGTTGGAGCTTTCGTATAAACGTTTCTGATCGTAGATATCAGAAATTATGCCAACTTTTGAATGCGATGGGTCCTTTGAGGTCAAATGTCAAATTTCAACGTATCGGTGTTGGAGAGCTAGAAAATGGTGAATAGGGCTATTTCAGGCAGTAGAACTCAGGAATGAAGAGAGTTTTCGGATCCGGCATTGCATTCGAGGTGAAATAGGGGTCGGAATGAGGACCTAGAAATCAAGAGGTGTCGAAGATCTCTAGATCTGATTGATTTCTAGATCGAGCTAGATCCCACTGAATGAGACCGCTGAATGTACGTTCTGTATGCATTCCGGTTTTGTAATTTGTCTCTTGATATTCCTTCTGAGTTTCTGAAACGATGTGTCCTTCTATGTGCTACTGCGCAGGCCCGGATCTAAGAAATAATAGTATAGGGGGAGGGGGGTAAAGATTGATTTTTAAAGGTTCTAACGGCTTAAAAATTATTTAACTTTTGCAAACTCATCTTGACACATCTCAGACCTTTTTTTTGTGTAGAGTGAATCGGTTTTGTTGCTTTGGATTACTCGTGTTCAGACCCGGATATAGACAAAAATAGATGGAGGGAGAGAGAGAGGGGGGGGGGCAAAAGACAGAAATGCAATTGCAGTATAATAGTTTCCCCTCTGTCACATATGCACTTGATAAAATTTTCTGAGAAATAAAACACTTTAAAAATAACTTCTTATATGTGCCCTAAAAAATAGAAAATAAAACTAAATCATATGATGGCGCAATCAGTCACTGAGTTCGTATTCTCTTCAAAGGAAGATGGGGCGCCGATTTGTCTTATCTTGCTTTGAAGTGAATACGAACTCAGTGACTGATTGCACTATCGGTATGCTTTAGGTACATTTTCTACTTTTCTAGGGCTCATTTAAGAAGATAGTTTTATTTTAATATTTATATATTTTTTCTTTGTTATTAAAAACAGAAAAACCTTTAGAAACTTTCATTTGATATATATGTATGATTCATAAATCTCTACGAAACGTTTTAGCCGAATGGCATAGAAAATTAAAGTTGAACAGCGGGAAGCCAAAGAGATAGATGATCACTGCCGTATGTATAATCGACGCAAAAAAAATTCTAAACTAAAACATAATATAATTTTAATGAAATTATTTTAATGAGAATTCCTTTCGCCGAAGTTGGATTTTTTTCTTCTACTCATTTTAATAAAAAAATTTATTGATCATCAGTAGCTCGCAGGCCATAGTTTGCCGAGGCCTGTCCTAAACGCAAGACAGAACGATGCAGTAAATACATATTGGTACTTTATTCAGCTAAGCTTAAAAAAATTAAACAATTTCTTTACAACGAGAATCACAATCAGGGCATTTATGAATTGAAGGACGTTTCGCTCCCTATAGTTTAATTGAAGTCAAGGTGGTTGTTTTACCTCTGAGTGGCACTTTTGTTTACACACTATGGGCTGAATGGCCAGGTCACAAGGACTCGGAGAAGGTTAGGGGAAATGGACCCACTTTGTTGGGTTGTTTTACTTCTGAGCTGTACTTTTTTGCACACCATGGGCTTAATGGCCAGGTCACATGGACCCCGCAGGTTCAGAGAAGGTTGGGGGAGGGACCCACTGGAATAGCTGTTGGGAGACAGATGATAGCCTCCCGTCAAGGCCATCCAGCGTGTTCTTTAACGTGCACAGGGGTGACTCGGGTCACGGCTTAACGTCTCATCCGACGGACGGCGTATGGACCAACTGGACAGCTGTTATGAGACAGAGGCAAACCTTCCTTTAAGAGTCACCTTGTTTGTTCTTTAACGTGCAAAGTGTGGGTTGGGTTGTTTTACCTCTGAGGGGCACTTTTTTTTAACACAATGGATTAAATGGCCAGGTCACAAAGGCTCAGAGAAGGTTAGGGGAGGAGACCCACTGGAACAACTGTTGGTAGATAGGTGGTAGCTTCCTGTCAAGGCCATCCATTTGTGTTCTTCAATGTGCGCAGGGTATGGCTCTCTCCCGCACACGGGGGCATGGCTTAACGTCCGATGTGATAGACGGTGGCCTTTCCAAAGTCCATCGGTCTATCAGATCTACTGACCGTGGGCAGGTCGGGGAGTTTACTGAGAAAAATCTCAATGCTGACCCAGCTGGGAATCGAACCCGGGAACTGCATATTACAAGTCTGGAGCGGCTACCGACTGAGCTATCAGCCCTGCCCAAGGACCACGGCTTTACGTCTCATCCAATGGGTAGCGATCTTTTCAAATCCATCGATGTCTCCTTTCTCACCAATGCGAGGAGGGGGCTTAGTCCCTCCTCGCATTGGTGAGAAAGCAACGCATAATTTCGATAATCTTAGCGGAGATAAATCTGAACGCTGTCGCAGGTGGGACTTGCTCCTGGGAACAGCAGATTGCGAGCTTGGAGTGCTTCCTATTGAGTCAACCCCCCCACGAACAGATGATAAGAATACAAACGGTTTACTTATTAATTACTAACAGTTTTTATAAGCACCGTTACAGGATGCGCGATAAAAAGAAACACATATACGTTACAAAATTACCTTAACTTTCTCGCATACTGGAGATCAGGAACAATTTTCGAAAAGGGATTAGGCTTATCGAATAGATTCTATTCGATCCAAAGTTATCACTAAGTTTATGTACGTTCCACGTGCTTTCGTAGATGAAACATCAGATGAGTTATCACGAGACACGTGAGGTGGTTGATATTGTTGTTGGAGTGCGCAGTAATGGCATATTTCTCTTTCAATAAATCTTAAATGATTATTTGGAAAGCCTTTTAATAACATTTTCCATGGAGCATTTGGATTGGGGATTTAATCTGAAGGTTTTTCTCTCAGAGATATTTTTTCCTAAGAAAGCAAAGTAATTACTCGAATTGTGAGAATCAATATAAGGATGTAGAAATGACATTAAATACATATACTCCTCCGGACTTAACATATCTATTAAGAAATGAGTTCGAACTCAGTTTTTTGAGTCCGAACCCAATTTGGGGAAACATTTCCTCTAGCACATCATAAGATATATATACACCCAATTCTGTTTTTACATGGATTATTTTGCACGATTTTGATTTAACACGGTTCAGAAAAATATTCAAATTTCTTTTTACATGATTTATTTTGATCTAACACGGTTCAAACGGCATCTTTTAAAAAATTTCCATTTGAATTTAATTCTGAAAAAATATTCCTATTCAAGAAATTTTTCCTAGAATATACATTTATAACAATGCAACCACCTACTGAGATAGTCACATTTATGGTAAAATACTAAAAACAGTTTTCGAAGTAGTTGTAACTTTGAAAATGTACTATAGATACACATTTTGTGCACTAAAATCCCCAAAATAAAAACTACACTAGCATAACTACATAACAAGTTTTCTCTATTTTATTCTCTATTTAATGAAAAAATTGCACAAAACCTATTTCATTCGGAATAAAGTGGCAACATTGAGTTCCGGAAATTTCCTTCAATTTTATCTTGGTCTCTCATTTCGTGTTTAAAGTTAGAAGTGTTTAAATGTTTAATAGAAGAAATCGAAAAAAAATTTGTTTTGTGTTTTAAAGTTTTGTGTGCGTATATAAATTTATTAAATTTTGCTGATAGGTAATTTACAATTTTTCATCATCTGGTTTATTAACTACAATTCAAATATTTTTCGGATAATTCAACTATACAAAAGCAGAAAAGGAAAGCTATCTCTTTGGATACTAATATCCAAATTTTAGATCGTCTTGCAACTGGACAAGGTTCAACATCCATAGGTAAATATGATATTGTACTGGGTTTTAACTTCTGGAACCAATCTTCTATTTTTTCATATGCACTGTATTTTTTTTTTTACACGGTTTTTTCGTGAACCTTTCTACCGTGTAAAAACAGAATTGGGTGTACAGAAATTCATGCCGCTGATCATTTTGTTCTTATCATTAATTGTAATCATTTTATGAGCTGTTCCGTGGCCAAGTGGTTAGCACGCTTGCCCACTGATGCGAAGGGATTGGGTCCGAGTAAGGCATGGATGTTTGTCTTTCTGCTGAGGTCCCGCCATCCTCACAGACCTACTATGGGGAATTAACCTGATAGGCAGGGCATAGCGAAGGGACTGTGGTTGAGGGGGCGGAGAAAGAAATTTTTCCAACTCGGAAATCAAATTTTGTCAACTGAGAAAAGAAGTACATAACCTTCATTTTATATATGTCCTATTTTCGTTCAGTGGGGGAAGGGGGCAGCTCCCCGAGATTATTTCCAAGTTGTCTCTATTTCGCTAACTTATCTGTATTTCATTATGTGGCTTCGAATTTTACCAACTGCAGTACATTTTGCCAAGTTGCATCCATTTTGACATCTTCCGTGCATTTTACCAAGTTGTCTAGTTTTTTCTAACGTCACTTAATTTAAAAAAATAGCTAACTTTTACAAAGTCGCTTCGAATTTTGCCGACTTCGATTTACTTTTGGGGGGAATCTCCCCACTTTAGTTATGCCCCTGCTGACCTTCAGACCTCTGTTGACCTCTGTGGACCTCTCCTTTCAGACCTCTGTGGCAAGCAGCTGATTTGTATTTTAATCATTTTATGACAAAATTAAAATGCTATTTCATACGAAAACTATTAGAAATACTAGTAGAAACTGGAAGTTCATCAGGCAACATCATAATAAACGCAAAAAGCATTCATTTATTAAAGAAATATAATAAGGAAAATAAAATAAAAAGCCTCATAATGCTTTTTTCTAATGCCTAAAAGCTGATTAAAAGTTTCAAGTTATGATTAAATAAATTAATATTTTTACGTAGCTTTTCGCAATTTACAAGAAACATTTGAAATTCAATTTATTCTGAGCCCGAAGTCATCTGTGCTATTTGGAGCTCGAATTCATCTGTGATATCTCTCGCTCTTTATGAGGAAAGAATGCGTCTGCCCCCGTGTGCAAATCTAATCTAAGGCGAAATTTCAAATTACTACATGGTCAGTTTTCTGTTATTATATGCAAAAAATCAATTGTTCATTGATTGCAACCATCTCCCCTCGTTTGCCCAGGGTGCAAAATTGGCTACGCAAAATCCTAGAGGAGACAATGATTAATCATCATCATCATCGTCAAGCAGCTATGGGCTACGTATATCCTGAGCTACATCTACTGCATCTGGCCACTGCACACCAATTCTAACAAGGTCCTGTTTGACATTGTCTGCCCACCGCATCCTAGGTCTCCCCTTCTTTCTGAGGCCTTTAGGCACACTGTTCATAACCCTATTCGCCAATCTATAATTATCCATACGGGCAACTTGGCCAAACCAGCGGAGTCTCTCTCTGCACAATATGCTGCTTAAAGGAGGTTGTAAATTCCTTTGCCTAACCTCATCATTAGTTACAAAGTTGAACCACTAATGCCTAAGATACTGCGCAAGCATCTAGATTCAAAAGCATCTAGTTTCCTGTTCTCTTGTTTACAAAGTGTCCAAGTTTCACTACCATAACTAACCCTAGAAAGAACCAAACTATAATACAGTCTAATTTTAGTCTTTAGGTTATACGCCTATTTCTCCACACTCTCCATAGATTCTTGAAAGTCCCCGCAGCAATCCCTATTCGTCTATTAATCTCATGCCGCACATCACCATTATCTGTTACATAGCTCCCAAGATAATTAAACTGTGACACCTGCTCAAGACTGCAACCATTCAGATTAACTGAATCACAGCCTGCTTGACCAATTTTCATCACTTTAGTTTTCTCTCTGTTTATAACCAAACCTACTCTACTACCAGTCTCATCAACAGCTCGAATGAAAGAGTTCATCTCATCAACATCATTTGCAAAAAGGGCTAAATCATCAGCATAATCTAAATCAGAAATTTTAGTATCTCCAGACCATTTAAGGCCAAAATCCTTCCCTTGAAGTGAATTTCGCATAACATAATCAATAACCAAACTAAAGAGAAAAGGAGACAAAATGCACCCTTGTCGAACACCAGAAGTAATGCTAAACCAATTGCTACAAGCCTTACCAACTCTCACACACGACTCAGTGTTATTATAGAGAGCTTTCATTATGCTAACTAACTTGTCTGGTATATCATATGATCTCACAATCAACCACAAATTATGACGATCAACAGAGTCGAAAGCCTTTTTGAAATCAACAAAGCTAGCAACCAAAGGTTTCTGAAACTCTAAACATTTCTCAAGAATCTGCCTAAGTGAAAATATCTGATCCACACATCCCCTACCACTTCTGAATCCACATTGCTCATCATGCAATTGACTGTTAACCAGATTCTTAATCCTATTAAGCACAATCATGGAAAGAACTTTACCTGGAACAGAGAGTAGGCTGATACCCCTATAGTTATCACAAGAACTGCGGTCACCTTTTTTGAAAATAGGTATAACAATAGCTCTGGTAAAATCCTTAGGAACCATGCCTTTATCATAAAAGATATTCAGAATTTCAGTCATACAAGTGGTAACCGAAACATTCCCAGCTCTAAGCATTTCTTTAGTAATTTCATCTACCCCTGGGGATTTATGAAGTTTAAGTTTAGAAACAGCCAAAATAACTTCAGATTGTGTTATAGGGCCAACATTAAAGCCACCAATGCATATGTCATCATTACAACAATGGGAATAGAACTAACCACATTGTTTAGAATATCACTGAAATGCTCAGTCCACCTAGCCATGACAGAATCCTCACCTTCTATAACCTTACCTTGTTTTTCCTTCAATCCATGTATACCTGTCCGTTTTCTACCACACAAAACATTAACTATCTGGTACAGCTCTCTGCTGTTGTGCTGTATAATTTCTTCCTCGGGTTTGTCAGCCAAGCCATCAAGCCAAAGATTCTTATCAGCAGCTAACTGATCTTTTACACGTTTATTAAGTTCTCTGTAATGCTTTCTATTAGGACTAGTAGGGTATTGATTAAGGACATTCCTGCAGTTCTTTCTTTCCGAAATAAGCTCAAGTGCCTTATCACTCAGATAATTCTGTCTCTTCTGCTCCTTTTTTCCTAAAAGAGTACTGTTAGTGTCCAAAAAAGCCTGTTTAAAATGATCCCATTCTTCCTCAACTTCAGTAGTAAGCAAACCTATCATGGTAAGCTTTAGCTATAACTGGGTCTTTCAGAGCTTCAGAATGAAAAGTAAATTTTTTAACCCTAGCACAACACTTTGTAAGTTTAATTTGCAAGACACTTTTAACAAGGAAATGGTCAGATCCAATTTCAGCTCCCCTGTATGCCCTGGTATTCCTAACAGAACTAGCCCATTTGCTGTTAATTAATATATAATCAATCTCATTCTTATGCAGCCCATTGGGTGAAACCCATGTGCACTAATGTGTGACGGGGTGTTTCTAATAAGTGTTAGTTATTGTGAAACCATAGAGTTTACTTACCTGTAAGAGACATTGCCCATTGCCATTGCAGCTACCAATACCAAAAGGGCCTATCACTCCTCCCCAAAGGTCAGAGTTAGTACCAACTTTGGCATTGAAGTCACCAAGAACAAGGGTAATATATCCTTTCTTGACAGAATTCAAAATATCCTGAAGTTGTCCGTAAAACCTATCCTTTTCGTCTTCAGTTGCAGCATCCTCAGTGGGGGCATAACAGCAGATAACATCAAGTCTTTAACGCTTGTCTGAAATTTTGCTGTAAGAAACCTTTCATTAATGCACTCATATCCTAGAAGAGCATCACTAGCGTGTCTGCTGAGAAGCAGACCCACGCCTTGGTGATGCTTATTGTCGTCCCTCCCTGAAAAGAGAAATTTAAGATTATTTTTAAGAATCTGACCTTTATCTGTCCATCTGGTCTCTTGCAAGCCGAGAATATCTAAATTATAATGGTGGAATTCTTGTGTGAGGACATCAAGAGAAAAAGCTCTGTGCAGAGTCCTCACATTCCAACTACCCATGGAGAGAAAATGGTTAGCGGGATATTTAAAGAAACTATGTTTATTGAGAGAGGGAATGCCGACAATATCAAACAGCCCCCTAATCGCAGACATGGGGCAAAGACCCTTTCCCCCACTACTAAAGGCTGAAGCCATCTACACTGGAAGACTTCCTCCTATGTAGAATTTGACGATGCCAATAGAAGCAAAGGGTTCAGGTGCTTGCGATGACCTCTGCTCAGGAATATCCACCAGCTGATAACATATCCTGCTAATCTATTCACTTGGGGCTGTCAACCCACAAACAAACAGAAAACACAGCGGAAGATTTTCCCTCCACAGAAGCCCACCAGTGCAGCAAAATCAGGATTCATAATCAAGCTCCGAGCCATATATCTGTCCAGTCCATTGGGTTTATATGGTCAGCACCAGGACCATGTGTGGTTGACCACTCCTCAGCAGGGTAAAAAAAAAAGAAAAGTAGCCATAGTTGTCCAGATCACGTAGGACCCACAAATCTAGCAGCAGAAACCCTCGCCTTCCGTTTACTCCACAAGAGAGTATCTCTTTTGAAAGGTACTAACGGTCTGCACCACGAGAAGGCGGGGTCGGACATTAGGTGCTAGCTCTGGCCGGTTCTATGCATCATCACAAGGGATTGGTGCATAGCTCTCCTTCCAGTGACTACCTAGCTACCATTTACAGACCACAATGATTAAAGGATGTTTGATTTGGAACTTTGTTATTATAATTATTCTTAATTTTGTTCATTGTTGCAAGATTTTGCCATCTTTCCTTGCTCCTTACGCTTTATTTTGTAAAAACTAAAAGATCTGCTTTATATTAAAATTTAGGGAAGTTGGCAAAACTGGAAACTACTTGGCAAGGCCGTGTAGTAGAATTTATCATTATGATGCAAGTCTTCGAAATGCCGCCACTTAAATGTTTTTTCTTTAAAATAACCTTCGATTGTGATTTAAAAAAACTGCACAAAATGTACGAATACTATTTTTAATTTTAAAATATAAACTACTTTAAAATAATATCAACTGCAACAATCTACTACAGTTTTACCCTTCTAACTTTAACTTTAGCAAATTCGTTAATTAGGGATGTGTAGTCTAGAGTGGCAGCCAATGTAGATTCAATAGAAATTAATGACAGATTTCTAAGTTTTGTTTGGCTTATTGAACTTCTTAAGTAGTATTTTATTAATCTTAATTTGGAAAAACTTCTTTCCCCACTAGCTACAGAGACTCGGAGTGTTAATAAAATTCTCAGAGCTACAACAGTATTCGGCTACAAAGTAATTAAGTTATTTCGGCACAAATAATTTAAAACATCCAAAGGTTTCATAGAATATGTTAGCATTCGGGATACATCACGTAATTCTTCTTGAAGATCATTTGCATTTATATCTGATTCATTTTCGACCGGAAGTATTGACTGGAGACTGGTACAATAATTTTCTAGTGTTTTGTCATCTATATCCTTGAGTTTTAAAATGTCATATAAAAACTGAAAATTTTTGCTATGGGTTTCCAGAAGCGTGAATCGTTCATTCAGAGAATTAAGTGTAATGTCCAGAATATAATTGAAAAAGTTTATTTTAAATTTATTCTCCTCTGTTAAGGGTTGATCGACAACTTTCTTCATAGTCAAATTGACGCTTTTTCCTTCTGGCTCTAACTTCAGTTTTTCTGCTTTAATCGAATGTCCAATTCTTTCCATGCTCTAAAAGCATTTCTGTGATTTACAGAATTTTCGTACATTTGTGAGGGCTCTTATAAGATTTCCTCAGTCAGGATAACCTTTTTTGGGCCAGTCATTAATAGCAGACGAATTATCAAATAATATACAACAAAAGCGGCATCATTTGTAACAGAGTAAATCAACCAACTTCTCTTAACGACTTCACTATTGCTCAACACTTTCAAATAATGCCAGGGGGAAAATCTACGCCTTCCTTTATTAATAGGAAACTCGAATTCTTTAATTTGATGTGGACCTCTCTCAACCAGTATTTGACGAGTTTCAGATGACATGCAGAAAGCATTCCATAATGCAGGATCAGGAGGAATTTCGTTTAATATCTGCTAGCTGTTACTGCTACCCGGCTCTTGATGAACTTCTGATGGTGTTATTTTTTGGCTCTCTTCAACAACTTCTTCTGGAAGTGATTGGGGCGGCAATGAGTTTTTATTTGCTAAATCCAAAGCAGTCGCTGTTGATGTGGATGTGGACGGCTCATCTAAACAGGACTTTTGTACTAAGAATTCCTTCATAACATAGCTTAGCTTTCTTCCTTGTTCCTCTTTCTTTAAGCGTTTCTTTTTATATTGACTTCCAGACAATTTTTTCCTTTTCTGTTTCATACTGTAATAAAAATATTAAATAAAAATTCACAGTCCTTCGCAAAGATGCAACCAGAGGGAGGGGGGGTCATTGAAAATGATTAACTTTGATGATGCTTATCATGCTATTAAAATAGGATAGATAAAATAACGATAGAAATGAGTTGCAAAACTAGTAAGATTTGTAGGTAACAGAACATAATAAATAGAAAACGAATAACTGTCAAATTGACAGCTAGCAGCAGTTTTGACATATGCATTTCTTTAACTTGTTATTGTATTGTCTCCACTTCAACGTATATGAATTTGGTAAAAATAGAGCAATAAATAACGAACGCAAAAGTAGGCAAAGGCAAATATTTCCTAAGCAACTCTCTCTCTATCACACACAGAACGCAAAAGTAGCCCAATATTACCTAAATAACTCTCTATCTATCACACAGAGGCACACGTTCCGCACCTGAGATATACCCAGTCCATGCAAATACTACTTTTTAATTCGAGTCCCAATTGTCATAACATAATCATTTTCAATGATAATAAGTAACTACAATTTCTGTAAAAAACAATAATTCTCTTACCTGATCTACTTTTTAAATACAAAAACTGAATTAGTATAAATGCACAAATATTATACTGATACAGATATATTACATATCTGATTTACTGATTTAAATACAGCACAGCCGCTTGCCACGTCTCATGACAAACTAACATTAAAATCAAATATTGTCAATAATTGTAAGCTCAAAGCAGAACTATCAACACGTAACACGTGCAATTGTCTTTTGTGATAATTGCCGCCTCAGCTTTTAGGAGCGGCCGCGCCGTATATTACAAACAAAAATAATAGCTTCGCGCTGTCAGATCAAAAGTCTTTCAGCGAGCGCTCGCCAACGATGCACCTGCACCAGAAACCGAGATCAAAGGGTACCGAAAGCGCTTAGGCAGAGACGTACGATAAACCATACGATAAACCATAAATCGTATACATCAATATCGGAATAACATAGACCAATATAGAAAAGCCTTGCGTAAAGATTTTTAATTATTGAATGGTTCAAATTGTATTTTGATTTCGCTGCTTATGCCGCCCCCTTACGGTGCCGCCTGATGCGGCCGCCTCTCTGTATCATAGCACGGCACGGCCCTGCCACTTGGTAAAGTACAGGTGAGTTGTAAAAATTGGGATTGATTTTGTGAAATTAAGGAGAGTTGGAAAAACCAAGAACTCTTGTCAAAATCTAGGGGAGTTGGCAAAATTCGAAGCCACTTGGCAAAATACAAGGAGTTGTGAAAATTGTGCCTTTCTTGTGCAATTAAAGAGAGTTGATAAAATTCGAAGTGACTTGGCAAATTCAGGGAAGAGGTAAAAATTGCGTGTTTTTCTCTACGTGGAGTTGGCAAAAATTGAATCCACTTTGTAAAATATAGGCGAGTTGTGAAAATTGAGATTTGTTTTGTGAAATTAAGGGGTGTTGGACAAATTGAGGAAACTTAACAAAATGTAGGACAGTTGGCAAAATTCGAATCCATTTGTAAAATACGGGCGAGTTGTGATAATTGGGATTGGGTTTGTGAAATTCATGATAGTTGACTAAAATCGAGAAAACTTGGCAAAATCTTGGGGAGTTTGAAATTTTGTAGTGATTGATGCAGGACAGTTGGCCAAATCAAGGGAAAATTCAAACTGACTTGCTACAATTCAGGCGAGATGTACATATTGGAATTATGTCTGTGTAATAATAATGGCTAGTTGGCCAAAATTGGAAGTTATTCAGGAGAGTTACTAAGTAAGTTTGCTCAATCTCAGAATTTGAATTTCGAGTTGGAAAATATTTGATTTCTCCCCACTCCCCAACCACCATAGTCCTTCGCTACGCCCCTGAATGTCACCTTCCTGATCCTTGTCGACGTGTGCCGGATCCTTCTTGAACCCACTGCGGGGCAGGGGTGGCTCAGTCGGTAGCGCGCCAGACTCGTAATCTGTAGTTCAAAGATTCGAGTCCCAGCTGGGTCAGCGTTGAGATTTATCTCCGCAAAATTGCCCGCCCTGCCCACGGTCAGTAGGGGACACCGATGAGCTTGGAAAGGCCGCCGTCCGTCGGATGGGACGTTAAGCCGTGGCTCCGTGTGCGGGAGAGTCATACTCTCTGCACGTTAAAGAACATGCTGGATGGCCTTGACGGGAGACTACCATCTGTCTCCCAACAGCTGTCCCAGTGGGTTCCCTCCCCCAACCTTCTCTGAGCCTTCGGGGTCCATGTGACCTGGCCATTTAGCCCATGGTGTGCAAAAAAGTGCCGCTCAGAGGTAAAACAACTCAACTCAACTCAACCCATTGCGTCATTATGTGTATGATGGTGCTGGGATTGCGGCCAACAAGATTGGCCACATCTCTGTACGACAAATCAGCTTCTCTAAGACCGATGATTCTTCCATGCTCAAAGTCTGTTTACTGTTGGAACGGCTATCGACGTCTGTGTAAAGGCATCTTCATCGGTTTAGAACAGTTTCCACAACGTTTCGTCGACTAGAAAGCTTTGGTTGCCTTTACCTGTGTTTGATTGCTCCGCACCTGTGACATCAGATCGCGTCTGTTCAATCGCTTCGATCGCCATGCAAACCTGATAATTTCCAGCATTTCCATATATATATACTCCGCCTCCCTAAATTTCGTCACATTTGCATAACTTCTTGCAAGTGTCGCATTTTTTATTTCCTGTAGTTTATTTTTAGAGTAATCTTTTTAAGAACCCTGGAATGGCACCTGCTTTCGATGAAATAAATTTGTTTTCAAAAGTTATGGCCACTTTAACGATTTAAAAGAAATGGGTAAAAATGACATATATTCCTAATATTTCGAAAAACCATTCATTCAAACTTTTTTTTATTTATTCGTTATTTAAGAGATCATATCCGAAACTTACAAATGGAAATTATTCGGTTCATTTATCGTTAAAACGAAATTTATGAAATATCGTCAAATTAAGAGTAAAAATTGAAATTTTATCGATTTCATGTTCACGTTACACTTCAAAATCATGCAACATTTCGATTGGGTTGTTTTACCTCTGAGCGGCACTTTTTTGCACACCATGGACTAAATGGCCAGGTCGCAAGGACCACGAAGGCTCAGAGAAGGTTGGGGACCCACTGGAACAGCTGTTGGGAGACAGATGGTAGCCTCCCGTCAAGGCCATCCAGCGTGTTCTTTAACGTGCACAGGGTATGGCTCTCCCCCACACGGGGCCACGGCTTAAAGTCGCATCCGACGGACGGTGGCTTTTCTGAAGCCCATCAGTGTTCCCTACTGACCGTAGGCAGGACGGGAATTTTGCGGAGATAAATCTCAACGATGATCCAGCTGGGACTCGAACATGGGAACTGCAGATTACGAACTTGGCACGTTACCTACTGAGCCACCAAGGCCGCGTGCAACATTTGGAAAAATATTATTTGGTAGGAAACGTATCTTTCAGAAATATATATGGAAAAAAACTGTGTTAATATATTAAATATTAGTGTTGTCAAAATTTTCAAATAAGGAAAAACTTGAAAAAATTGCATACTTTAAATATTATTAGAAAAAAAAAAAGGCAACTGATATCAAACAATTAAAAACAAAGACATTAATTAATTAACTGGGGGAAGAAACTGTTTTGCATTTTGTAATTTCTTTCACATAAAGAATGGGGTAAGCAAATCTCTTTCAAAGAGTTGTTTTGTCCAATCGTGGCTTTTACGCTTAACCACGAAAGCCAATGAAATGCAAGATTCTACATTTGAAAATGTATCAATTCTCAATTCGTTAGGTATCTTCTACGGCAAGTGTCTCAAATCTATAATAATAAAATATGTCTGTGGTCGCCAAAATGTTTCACATAAAGTGGCTAAAATCCTGGAATTTTGGCAAAAGATTAAGAGTAGCATGAATATATAAAGGGCAAAAAATAAACTCAATAGGCTGAAAAGGTGGTTAAAAATCGCTCTTTTGGATAAAACTTCTTTCCACCTCCGTTCTCCATTCGTAGTTTCTGTTCATTCGCAAATTGTAATCGAGAATGCCACCTGCCGTTGCCAGATCCCTAACATCCTCTAAGGTCTATTATATTAAAGCCTCCCTTTGATTCCCCGCCCTGCCCACGGTCAGTAGGGGACACCGATGGGCTTGGAAATGCCGCCGTCCGTCGGATGGGACGTTAAGCCGTGCCCCAGTGTGCGGGAGAGCCATACCCTGTGCACGTTAAAGAACACGCTGGATGGCCTTGACGGGAGGCTACCATCTGTCTCCGAACAGTTGTCCCAGTGGGTCCCCTCCCCCAACCTTCTCTGAGCCTTCGGGGTCCATGTGACCTGGCCATTTAGCCCATGGTGTGCAAAAAAGTGCCGCTCAGAGGTAAAACAACCCAACAAAGCCTCCCTTTGAAGATAGGAACCTGACTTTTTCATCCAACATGTGCGGGTTCCCCCTTTGTGATCATAAAGGTGGAACCCGTGCATGAAATATGGAACCATTCGATCAAGTATTACGGGAATTACAAGGGATCAAAATCTATCGAATCGGAGATAACACTTTCGATAATATTTTTAGAATTGAAGCCACGGGTTATATGAGAAAGCGCGATGACGTCAGCAGTGCAGTGAGCAACATCGCACGTTTTTTGTGGTCGCTGATATACCAGTGTAAAATAAATTATGCTTTATTTTCTACTTAGTAATATTCCGAAATTAAAAATAGCATTTCTAGTTCTTCACTCCTATAAAATTTACATATTAATAATGTAGGAGCATGTTAGAAAAAGTGCTTATTTTTCGCATTAGGTGTGGAACTATTTGCTGTGGGGAAGTTGTTCTTTTAAGAACTCATGTGGGTGTGGCTTCTTCTCATTGGTGAATTGTTTTCTTTGTTCTTAAAATTAACCGCTCCATTCTTTATCTGGAATGGAGTATAAAGGCGTGTCCAACCTTTTGAGTTCCCTGGGCCACATTGAGTGAAGATTTGACTTCCCTGGGCCACATTGAGTGAAGATTTGACTTCCCTGGGCCACATTGAGTGAAGATGAATTGTTTTGGGCAGCACATAAAATATATAATATAGTTAATGTACTTGAATAATAAAACTTCATTTATTTTCTTATGTTTTTTATTATAAAATTAATAAAAGGGCAACATAAAACTAGTGGGATATCAAAAACTTGCTGGAAATCACATAAACATATTGAAAGCCTATGTTGTAAACACGTAAACTTTACGATTTTCTGGGCCGCGGGTTGGACACGTCTGGAGTATAGCTTCGCATTTTTTAGATCTTTGAACATTTTTATAGTTTCATTTTGATTATTGCAACATTACAAAGGAACTTTTTTGGATCAAAATAAATATTCTGCTAAAAAGTTAAATTGAATTCATTATTCACCCCTTTTTGTAGAAGTAATAATAATTTCAACTAGATTTTGATGAGATCTAGACTAGAAATTTCATCTTTCCGAGGTTCCCCCTACGAAGTCTCATTCTTTCCGAGGTTCCCCTACAAAATATCATTCTTTCCGAGGTTCCCTACAAAATATCATTCTTTCCGCGGCTCCCCTAAGTTTCACTATTTCCCCGGCTCCCTCTAGGAAATTGCATTCTTTCCGCGGCTCCCTTAAGTTTCACTATTTCCCTGGCGCCCTCTAGGAAATTGCATTCTTTCCGCGGCTCCTCTAAGTTTCACTATTTCCCCGGCTCCCTCTAGGAAATTGCATTCTTTCCGTGGCTCCCCTAGGAATTTTCATTCTTTCCACGGTATCTCTATAAAATCTCATTCTTCCCGCGGCTCCTCTAGAAAGTTTCATTCTTTCCCCAGCTCCCGTAAAAAGTCTCGTTATTTCTCCAACTCCCCTAAAAATCTCATTGTTTCCACAGCTCCCCTAAGAAGTCTCGATCTTTCCCTCTCTCCATTAAGAAGTCTCATTCCTTCCTCGGCTCCCCTAGGAAATATCATTCTTTCCCCAGTTTCCCTAAGAAGTCTCAATTTTTCGCCCACTCCCCTAATAAGTCTCATTCTTTCCGCGGCTCTTCTAGGAAGTTTCATTCTTTCCATGGTACTCCTACAAAATCTCATTCTTCCTGTGGCTACCCTAGAAAATTTCATTATTTCCTCGATCTAAATCTTTCCTCCTCCACCCTAATAAGTATCATTCTTTCCGCGGCTCTTCTAGGAAGTTTCATTCTTTCCGGGGTACTCCTACAAAATCTCATTCTTCCTGTGGCTACCCTAGAAAATTTCATTATTTCCCCGATCTCAATCTTTCCTCCTCCACCCTAATAAGTATCATTCTTTCCACGGTTCCCCCTAGGAAGTCTCATTCTTTCCCGGGTCCTCTGAGAAATCTCATTCTCTCTCCAGCTTCCCTAAGAGGTTTCAATCTTTTTTTCAGACTTCCATAAGAAGTCTCATTCTTTCTGCGGTTCCATTAGAAATTTTCGTTCTTTCTGTAGTCCCTCAATAAAATCCCATTCTTCCCGCATCTCTTGTAAAAAGTTTCATTCTTTCTTCCGTGGCTCCACTACGAAGTTCCATTCTTCCCAACGTACTCCTAAAATATCTAATTCTTCCTGCTCCTCCCTAGGAAATTTCAATCCTTTCCTCGCCCTCCTAAGAAGTCTCATTTTCTCCCCGAGTACCCTAAGCAATCTTATTCTCTCCCCAGCACCCATAAGTAGTCTCATTATTTCCATGGATATTCTAGGAAGTATCATTCTTTCTGTGGTACAGTCGCTCAAAAAAGTATCCGAACGCTATGGTTACATATAAAATTCAGAAAAAAATCTGGCAACGATTTTTTTTAGAAATTAATGATCTGGCTACATTCGTGTACGGTACACGAAGGTTGCCAGATCATTAATTTCTAAAAAAATCGTTGCCAGTTGTTTTTTCTGAACTTTGTATACAACCATAGCGTTCGGATACTTTTTTGACCGACTGTACCAAATTTAAGAAGTGTCAGGCTAGAGGCCTTTTTAAATTTCTTTTTTGTTCGGGTTTTGTACGTTATTTTGGATTTCACCAAAATGGGCATATGCTATGTGGGAGGCCCTCTGTCCCGGCATCTGGAAAGTTAATTGAAGTAGCAGTGTCCGGGGAATGGCTAGCATCCGCTGACAAGTGACTCCTAACCCGGAGGCTATCGGACTTCCCAGATGGTCGGGCGGAGAGAGAAAGAGAAAGGGTTGGCAACGAGGAAGACAGAGCCAGTCGAGGAACGAACGCGTGCTAACGAAAAATTGTAAAGCTGGGAAATGCCGACTGGTAATAACGGCATTGGGCTCTGTGAATACAGCTGAACAGGCATAGTAAGCTGGTGTTGTTGTAATGCTATGTAATTAAGCATATGTCCTTGTCTATCAAGCATGTTTGGAAGGTTCAATAAATAATTGTTATATTTAAGTAAAGGCTGAAGTTGAACCAATTTATTGGGGAGGAGCCTCAGTATTGAGTCCCAGCAATTGTGATAAAACCGTTGATTTTATCTGAAAAACTCTTTCACTCGTCGCGTATTGCGATCGAACCGAGGGGACATTCCTAAGTGGTCCCAATAGACAAACCAACGAAGAAGCAACAGCACAAAGTGGCGCAGCTGCCAGTTAACAACAGAGGTGAAAGTAGCGGCGAAGGTGACGGAAAAGTTCCGACATCCATTGTGAGCTGACCAGAACAAGGCTGATACTGCCAAGAGTGTCCTGCGGTGTGCTTCAGGCGATAGAATAGCTGTGAAGGTACCTGAAGAATCGTGCATCACGTTCAAACTGTGGAAAAAGCTGTGAAGGTGACGGAAAAGTTCAACATCCTCTGGGAGCTGACCAACGCAAGGCTGATACTGCCAAGAGTGTTCCGACTGTGTGCTTCAGGTGGCAGACTGACGAGGCGGTTCGTTCCTGTCGTCACATCAGAGGTAAGTATCCTCTTACTCTAGGGGTGAGTAGTTAGATACGGCAGAGGCCTGTACGAGCTAAAATGGAGCTTAGGAGCGGTCGCGATAGGGAAAGGGATGAGTTAAGGCGAGGCTACACAGACACAGAAAGGGATAGCACGCAGGGTGGTGCTTCAGGGAGTGACCGGGGAAGCGAGGAGGTGACAATAGACAGAGAGTCTGATGCTGCGGAAGACATGAGAGGGTTGAGGGATTATGGCAATGACAACGATACGGATATGCTGCAGAGTGGGACCAGAAAGCAGAGAGCTAAAGAAAGGATTGGAGATGATTTTGAATTAGAAAGGACGAGGTTAGAGATGCAGCTGAGAAGGGAAGAGAGAGAGGTAGAAGAGTATGAATGAGTATAGAATGCTGGAACTGCAAATGAGGAATGCAAACGAGGAGAGGGGTGATGTGCGAACGGTGGCAATTTCTAGTAGTCCAGCAGATGCGCGGCTGGCTAATTATATAATATTATTGGGAAATATGCTAGCTGGAAGCCCTAAAAACCCAGAAGAAGTGATAAATCTCTTTGAGACAGCGGAAAGGGGTTTTAAGATATACGGAGTACTAGAGGAGTTTCAAGGCAAAGTCATCATTTCTTTTTTAGACGGTGAATATGCAAACCATGTTTTTCGAAAATTAAGTGCAGAGGATTTTACTAATTATAAGCAAGTTAAAGAGGCCGTATTAAAAGAGTTTAAGCTCACTCCCTCTGCGTACAAGAGAAAGTTTGAAACTATCACGAAAGAACCGAGTGAGTCATATAATCAGTTAGCCTTGAGGCTCAGAAATAGCTGGGATTACTACGTCCGCAGTAGGAAGGTGACAAAATTTGAGGAGCTTATGGACCTGATAGTGTCGGATAAGTTACGTGATAGCCTTCCTCAAGACACTCATGCTTACATAGTACAGAAAGAGGCGGAGTCATGGGCAAAAGCAGACGAAATAGCAACGTGGGCAGAAATCCACCTAGCCAGTGTAAACGGAACGGGAGAGGTCCTAACTTTTAAAGAGGTAAGGCATAGACAATATGCAGAACGTGATGTTTCCCCCCAGCAGAGGATAGACTCAGAGAAAAATTATTCGAGCAGAAGGTATCAATCGGCAGTTAATTTAGCTGAATATAGAAATGTCCCAAAGGTAAGGAGGTGCCATAAATGTAGATCCGATCAACATTTGATGAGAAATTGCCCACTGAGAACTGGGGACCATGAGAGCCGATCTCAGGTGTACCAAGTTAGCACCTTGGATCAGAATTCTGAAGATGTTTGTGAGGCAACAATAGGAAGGGTTATGACACATTCAAAGCCAAGTCCAAGCAGTCGAGTAATGGGACAGGGAAAGATACGTATCCCAGTAGATTATAAAGAGGTTCGAATCAGAGGTTCGAAAAGAGGACAAGACAGCTAGAGCAGTCGTGGATTCGGGGGCAGACCTGACAGTTATCAGAAAGGGGATGCTGAACGAAGAAAAACACCCGGTAAAAGACCATCTGTTGTTGCATGGACTGTTTGGTGATGCCAAAAGGGCAGAGGTAAAAGAGCTGCCTTTAAGTTTGACTGATGGCATAGACCATAGCGCTGGGAGCGGCGGAGAAATTAAAGTGCTATGCGCAGTAGTAGCAAATCTGCGGAAGGAGGTACTCCTGAGTGTGGAAGCTTATAGTAAGGTATTTAGAAAGATGAAGAGAAGGCCTGTAACTGGTAACCCAAGGAGGAAAATCCACGAGCCGTGGGCCAATACAGGAAGCTGCTATGAAAGAGGTAGAGAAATTCCAGTTAGAAAAAGGGAAATGTATGCTCCATGGAGACCGTCCAATCAACGCCATCCTATCTCCCAGCCAAAACATGTGCAGCAATCTGTCAGACTCGATGTCTACGAGGATCAAAATTATGCAGGGGAGGGGGCGAACATGGCAATTGGAGGCAACAATGGGTCAGGCCGACGCCAATGTCGACGACTTTCAGCCTATTAGAATCAGAGGGTATGTACGGGAAGGTGATATCTAGGTAGTCACGAAAGGTGTGCATAGCCTTTCACATGGGATGTCACCTGTGAACGAATGAACACTGCCAGTACGGCATACCTTCGTCAAAGACAGTTATTAGTGAGAGAATTAATTTTTAAACTGTTAACTCTTGAACAACTACTTCAGTCACCAGGTTTTTTTTTGTTTGAAGCAAAAAGACAATATTTAGACTCAGTGCACCGGGATATACCTAGAAGTTCTTTTATATTTAAGTGTAGTGTACATAGATGTGTAAAAGATGTGCCAATTCGCAGAGAATTTATAGAATTCATAAAGCGACTTAGAACTCTGAATTTTAAGGCATTGAACTCTAAGATTTACGCGAAAATGAACTCTGATTTTCAGCACTCAACTTGACTTTTTAGTCAGCAGTTAACAGGACTAACTACTGACTTCTGGCAGGGAGGTGTCAGGCTAGAGGCCTTTTAAATATTTTTTTTGTTCGGGTTTTGTATGTTATTTTGGATTTCACCAAAATGGGCATATGCTACATGGGAGGGCCTCTGTCCCAGCATCTGGAAAGTTAATTGAAGTAGAAGTGTCCGGGGAACGGCTAGCGTCCGCTGACAAGTGACTCCTAACCCGAAGGCTAGTGGACTTCCCAGATGGTCGGGCGGAGAGAGAAAGAGAAAGGGTTGGCAACGAGGAAGACAGAGCCAGTAGAGGAACGAACGCGTGCGGACGAAAAATTGTAAAGCTGGGAAATGCCGACTGGTAATAGCGGCATTGGGCTCTGTGAATACATCTGAACAGGCATAGTAAGCTGGTGTTGTTGTAATGCTATGTAATTAAGCATATCTCCTTGTCTATCAATCACGTTTGGAAGGTTCAATAAATAATTGTTATATTTTAGTAAAGGCTGAAGTTGAACCAATTTATTGGGGAGGAGCCTCAGTATTGAGTCCCAGCAATTGTGATAAAACCGTTGATTTTATCTGAAAAACTCTTTCACTCGTCGCGTATTGCGATCGAACCGAGGGGACATTCCTAAGTGGTCCCAATAGACAAACAAACGAAGAAGCAACAGCACAAAGTGGGGCAGCCGCCAGTTAACAACAGAGGTGAAAGTAGCGGCGAAGGTGACGGAAAAGTTCCGACATCCATTGTGAGCTGACCAGAACAAGGCTGATACTGCCAGGAGTGTCCTGCGGTGTGCTTCAGGCGATAGAATAGCTGTGAAGGTACCTGAAGAATCGTGCATCACGTTCAAACTGTGGAAAAAGCTGTGAAGGTGACGGAAAAGTTCAACATCCTCTGGGAGCTGACCAACGCAAGGCTGATACTGCCAAGAGTGTTCCGACTGTGTGCTTCAGGTGGCAGACTGACGAGGCGGTTCGTTCCTGTCGTCACATCAGAGGTAAGTATCCTCTTACTCTAGGGGTGAGTAGTTAGATACGGCAGAGGCCTGTACGAGCTAAAATGGAGCTTAGGAGCGGTTGCGATAGGGAAAGGGATGAGTTAAGGCGAGGCTACACAGACACAGAAAGGGATAGCATGCAGGGTGGTGCTTCAGGGAGTGACCGGGGAAGCGAGGAGGTGACAATAGACAGAGAGTCTGATGCTGCAGAAGACATGAGAGGGTTGAGGGATTATGGCAATGACAACGATACGGATATGCTGCAGAGCGGGACCAGAAAGCAGAGAGCTAAAGAAAGGATTGGAGATGATTTTGAATTAAAAAGGATGAGGTTAGAGATGCAGCTGAGAAGGGAAGAGAGAGAGGTAGAAGAGTATGAATGAGTATAGAATGCTGGAACTGCAAATGAGGAATGCAAACGAGGAGAGGGGTGATGTGCGAACGGTGGCAGTTTCTAGTAGTCCAGCAGATGCGCGGCTGGCTAATTATATAATATTATTGGGAAATATGTTAGCTGGAAGCTTTAAAAACCCAGAAGAAGTGATAAATCTCTTTGAGACAGCGGAAAGGGGTTTTAAGATATACGGAGTACCAGAGGAGTTTCAAGGCAAAGTCATCATTTCTTTTTTAGACGGTGAATATGCAAACCATGTTTTTCGAAAATTAAGTGCAGAGGATTTTACTAATTATAAGCAAGTTAAAGAGGCCATATTAAAAGAGTTTAAGCTCACTCCCTCTGCGTAGAAGAGAAAGTTTGAAACTATCACGAAAGAACCGAGTGAGTCATATAATCAGTTAGCCTCGAGGCTCAGAAATAGCTGGGATTACTACGTCCGCAGTAGGAAGGTGACAAAATTTGAGGAGCTTATGGACCTGATAGTGTCGGATAAGTTACGTGATAGCCTTCCTCAAGACACTCATGCTTACATAGTACAGAAAGAGGCGGAGTCATGGGCAAAAGCAGACGAAATAGCAACGTGGGCAGAAATCCATCTAGCCAGTGTAAACGGAATGGGAGAGGTCCTAACTTTTAAAGAGGTAAGGCATAGACAATATGCAGAACGTGATGTTTCCCCCCAGCAGAGGATAGACTCAGAGAAAAATTATTCGAGCAGAAGGTATCAATCGGCAGTTAATTTAGCTGAATATAGAAATGTCCCAAAGGTAAGGAGGTGCCATAAATGTAGATCCGATCAACATTTGATGAGAAATTGCCCACTGAGAACTGGGGACCATGAGAGCCGATCTCAGGTGTACCAAGTTAGCACCTTGGATCAGAATTCTGAAGATGTTTGTGAGGCAACAATAGGAAGGGTTATGACACATTCAAAGCCAAGTCCAAGCAGTCGAGTAATGGGACAGGGAAAGATACGTATCCCAGTAGATTATAAAGAGGTTCGAATCAGAGGTTCGAAAAGAGGACAAGACAGCTAGAGCAGTCGTGGATTCGGGGGCAGACCTGACAGTTATCAGAAAGGGGATGCTGAACGAAGAAAAACACCCGGTAAAAGACCATCTGTTGTTGCATGGACTGTTTGGTGATGCCAAAAGGGCAGAGGTAAAAGAGCTGCCTTTAAGTTTGACTGATGGCATAGACCATAGCGCTGGGAGCGGCGGAGAAATTAAAGTGCTATGCGCAGTAGTAGCAAATCTGCGGAAGGAGGTACTCCTGAGTGTGGAAGCTTATAGTAAGGTATTTAGAAAGATGAAGAGAAGGAATGTAACTGGTAACCCAAGGAGGAAAATCCACGAGCCGTGGGCCAATACAGGAAGCTGCTATGAAAGAGGTAGAGAAATTCCAGTTAGAAAAAGGGAAATGTATGCTCCATGGAGACGTCCAATCAATGCCATCCTATCTCCCAGCCAAAACATGTGCAGCAATCTGTCAGACTCGATGTCTACGAGGATCAAAATTATGCAGGGGAGGGGGCGAACATGGCAATTGGAGGCAACAATGGGTCAGGCCGACGCCAATGTCGACGACTTCCAGCCTATAGAATCAGAGGGTATGTACGGGAAGGTGATATCTAGGTAGTCACGAAAGGTGTGCATAGCCTTTCACATGGGATGTCACCTGTGAACGAATGAACACTGCCAGTACGGCATACCCTCGTCAAAGACAGTTATTAGTGAGAGAATTAATTTATAAACTGTTTACTCTTGGACAACTACTTCAGTCACCAGGTTTTTTTTTGTTTGAAGCAAAAAGACAATATTTAGACTCAGTGCACCGGGATATACCTAGAAGTTCTTTTATATTTAAGTGTAGTGTACATAGATGTGTAAAAGATGTGCCAATTCGCAGAGAATTTATAGAATTCATAAAGCGACTTAGAACTCTGAATTTTAAGGCATTGAACTCTAAGATTTACGCGAAAATGAACTCTGATTTTCAGCACTCAACTTGACTTTTTAGTCAGCAGTTAACAGGACTAACTACTGACTTCTGGCAGGGAGGTGTCAGGCTAGAGGCCTTTTAAATATTTTTTTTGTTCGGATTTTGTATGTTATTTTGGATTTCACCAAAATGGGCATATGCTACGTGGGAGGCCCTCTGTCCCGGCATCTGGAAAGTTAATTGAAGTAGCAGTGTCCGGGGAACGGCTAGCGTCCGCTGACAAGTGACTCCTAACCCGAAGGCTAGTGGACTTCCCAGATGGTCGGGCGGAGAGAGAAAGAGAAAGGGTTGGCAACGAGGAAGACAGAGCCAGTCGAGGAACGAACGCGTGCTAACGAAAAATTGTAAAGCTGGGAAATGCCGACTGGTAATAATGGCATTGGGCTCTGTGAATACATCTGAACAGGCATAGTAAGCTGGTGTTGTTGTAATGCTATGTAATTAAGCATATGTCCTTGTCTATCAATCACGTTTGGAAGGTTCAATAAATAATTGTTATATTTAAGTAAAGGCTGAAGTTGAACCAATTTATTGGGGAGGAGCCTCAGTATTGAGTCCCAGCAATTGTGATAAAACCGTTGATTTTATCTGAAAAACTCTTTCACCCGTAGCGTATTGCGATCGAACCGAGGGGAGATTCCTAAGTGGCCCCAATGGACAAACAAGCGAAGAAGCAACATCACAGGAAGTCTCATTCTTTCCTTGGCCCCCCTAAGAAGTTTGATTCTTTGCACAGGACACCTACAAAATCTCATTCTTTCCCCAGGTCGCCTGAGAAGTCTTATTCTATCCTGGCCCACCCGAGAAATCTTTATTCTATCCAAGGCACCTCTAAGAAGTCTCATTCTTTTCCTCGTCATCGCTAAGAAGTTTCAAGCTTCCCACGGTATCCCTACAAAAGCTCATTCTTCCTACGGCCCGGCTAGTAAGTTTCATTCTTTCCCCGATTCCCCTAGGAAGTCTTATTCTTTGCCCAGGTCCCCTGAGAAGTCTTATTCTATCCCTTACAAAATCTTATCGTTTCTGCGGCACTCCTATGAAGTCTAATTCTTTCCTCCGAAAACTCTCTTTTCATCATTATCTGAAACATTTTCCCTTCAATATAGATCTTTTACAACGAGGACGCGCTAAAATTCCCATTCTTTCCTCAGTTCTTTATTTGCTGTTTCTTTATTTTCTAGTTTGAAACTTGATTCTAAGCACTTCAGTGGAGAAATTCGATTGCTGGCGCGCTACCAACTGAGCCACCCCCGCCCCAGCATTACAGAGTGCAGGGTGTTGGAAGTTCATGTTGTCGTATCATGGCTGGCATTCAGACTCTCTTCCAATATAAGCTCTCAACCCTAAAAGTTATAATTGCGCCCTCTAACGGTGAAAGAAGTTGTGAAAACCTAAATTTTAAACGAATATTACAAACGATGTATTTATGCTAGAAATTCAAAATTTTGCTGATGGAATGTGTAGGTCATGACGTTTCCAATGAGAACCATGAATTGGTCCCTTAACCCCAGGGTGGGTGAGAAAAGCAACTGTTTTGTTTAAAGAGATAATTGGAAAACACCTTTTTAGTGGATTGGCACTAATGATATAATTCGCATTTTTTAAAATCCTTACGTAGTTTTAATTTATATCGTTAGAGATAACACAATATCTAAACGGCACATCTTTTGGAGAATGTTACAAATGACCTGTTTATAGCAGAAATTTGAAATTTCGGTGGTTGAGTGTCAAAGGTTGGGTTGGGTTGTTTTACTTCTGAGCTGCACTTTTTTGCACACCATGGGCTAAATGGCCAGGTCACATGGACCCCGAAGGCTCAGAGAAGGTTGGGGAGGGGACCAACTGAAACAGCTGTTGGGAGACAGATGGTAGCCTCCCGTCAAGGCCATCCAGCGTGTTCTTTAACGTGCAAAGGGTATGGCTCTCCCGCACACGGGGCCACGGCTTAACGTCCCATCCGACGGACGGCGGTCTTTCCAAGCCCATCGGTGTCCCCTATTGACCGTGGGCAGGGCAGGGAATTTTGCGGAGATAAATCTCAACGCTGACCCAGGTGAGACTCGAACCTGGGAACTACAGATTACGAGCCTGGCGCGCTACCGACTGAGCCACCCTCTTGAGTGGCAAGAAATATTCCTCTGAGAAAAGGCACTCTGCCTTTTGAAAGCTGGTTGCCTTTTCAGTTGCTGTTGCTGTGAGAAAATCCACTTTTTAAATTGAAGGATAAAGAAAATACTATTTGCTTTTCCCTCATCATCCATTAGTTCGAATTAAAACTTTTAAAAAGTGTAGGAAAAAAACTTTTAAGTAGATAAACGAAAACTTCATTCTCTTTGAAAATGTGATTCCCATATGCGCCAGAAGCGATATCCGTTTTTCTAGTTTTAAAAAGGAAAGCAATATAAGCAATATTAGATCTTTGCAGCTCAGTTCTAATTCTCTTAAAAATAGCAGACATCTATCTATAGATGAAAAGGTTTACTCTCGTATACATCGGTATAGAGGTCAACAGAACAAACTATAAATATTAACATAGGAGTGTCCTGAATTTCTATTAAGGGAAAAACATCCTAATGTGTTGCTCATTGCCTTCTTCGTTGCGTTGAAAGATTTTATCAACTGCAATCTTTTCCAAGAACGATAACAGCGTTTCATCTCAGAATTTTCACTTGATAGGCTCAGCGGGAAATTTTACGCGTAATCGTAAACATTTTAGTGAAGCTTTCCAGTGATACGCTGCTTCAATATAGTAATGATGATAAGAATGTGCAATAAATTGGTTGATGGATGACTGACGGCTGATAAGGAATCACGTTAATTCTAGATGCGGAAGTGGTAAAGCTCCAATAATATGTATCTGGGGAGGGGGATTCCAGATCGTAGATCTCGGGAAAAATCTTAAATTTTATCTTCGACGTGTCTTTCAAGGTCAAAGATGTCAAACCATGATCTACGAGTGCTAGAAACGTGCAAATTTGTGTCTATGGATGTTTTGGGTTGTAGATGTCGGAAACACTACGAAATATTGGTTCCGGAGTTCATTTGAGGTCAAATGTCAAATTCAGATCTGCCAGTTTCGTAATATTAAAGGTCAGTATTTTGAGTCATACACCGGAGTTGGAGAGCTAAAATTGCTGAATAGGAATATTTCAGGCAGTAGAAATTAGAAAGAGGAATTTTCAGATTCTGCGTAGCATTCAAGGTCAAATAGCGAAGTGACGGACTAGAAATCAATGGTGTCCAGGACAGGATGTAGAAAAAAAGGAAGAGGCCGAGAGACTGGATCTCATTTCAGTATAAAACTATCCTCTCTGTTTTTAGTGGGGCGGGGGTGGCTCAGTCGGTAGCGCGCTAGGCTTGTAATCTGTAGTTCCCAGCTGGGTCAGCGTTGAGATTTATCTCCGCAAAATTCCCCGCCCTGCCCACGGTCAGTAAGGGACACCGATGGGCTTGGAAAGGCCGCCGTCCGTCGGATGGGACGTTAAGCCGTGGTCCCGTGTGCGGGAGAGCATACCCTGTGCACGTTAAAGAACACGCTGGATGGCCTTGACGGGAGGCTACCATCTGTCTCCCAACAGCTGTTCCAGTGGGTCCCCTCCCCCAACCTTCTCTGAGCCTTCGGGGTCCATGTGACCTGGCCATTTAGCCCATGGTGTGCAAAAAAGTGCCGCTCAGAGTTAAAATAACCCAACAACCCAACTTTGTTTTTAGTATTTTTTTCAAAAATTTCTTGAAAAATGTGTTTAAAATGCACTCAACGACCATTTTATTAGGTACAGTTTATGTTAGATCAATAGTAACTGAAATACAGAACTATGTAACTTCTTAAAATAGCTTTTATGAAAATTTAAAGATCTCAATCAAATCTATTGCAATCTCGATTATTAACAATATCTTTCAATACTTCAAGAGTAATGGAAGGTGAAACGTTTAGCAAGTTAACTCATTCTGTTAGATTAGGGGTTCTCAACGTGGGGTACGCGGTAAAATATTTTGGGGTACGCCGTGAGAGCTCAAAAGTCGCTAGATCTAGTAACAAAGTGAAAATAACCATTGTTATATATAACTATAGTTTTATCTGTCTATACAAGGGGTACGCCAGTTACATACACATTTCCAGGGGGTACGTGAAGCATAAAAGGTTGAGAACCACTGTGTTAAATATTCAAAATTGGTGAAAATTAACATAATTATTGCAGGAATTACTAAAATACACTTACACATATTAGTAAACTTTAGACTTAATTGGCGTAGTGGATAGCGACTGTTCAAGCAACGCAAATTTGATGTTTAGATGTAACTGAGGCAGTGGTCACTGGTAATTTCGGTGAGAGTAGGGCATGTCATTTTATGAGGAGGCCTGGAAAAGTTAGGAGTAGCTTCCAGGATTCTTCTCTGTCCTTATGTGTAGCAAATAAAAAGTAAAAAAAAACGGTTATTACTTTCATTAAATCATTAACTTATTTTCATTTACTTTTCAGAGAAGTTATTTAAACTGGCATTATTGCTGTTAAATGTTCTAATTTCTGTAACACTATAAATTCGGAATGAATGTTGTTGAAAATCCAGATTGAAATAGATTTGATTGAGATATTTAAATTATCTCCAGTCTCATTTTCCAAAATAAAAACGAAAAGAAAAATAAACACCTTGTCTAAGAGGTTACTGAATTCTATATTTCAGTTACTATTGATATAGCATGAAACTGTACTTAATAAAATGAATAATGTTTTTTTGTTTAATGCATCTTTTGCCGACATCCCGAGGCCGAGTGGTTAGTGCACTTGGCTAATGATCAATGGGACCTGGGTTCGAGTCCCGGGTAATGCATGAATATTTGTTTTTGTCTTTCTGCTGAGGTCTCGCCATCCTCACAGACCTTCTAACCATGGTACAGTAGCTCAAAAAAGTATCCGTACACTATGGTTGATTACAGAATTCAGAAAAAGGAACAGTCACAGGAAGAATTCTTCTCATTTGATTTGAAAAAATGTAAGCTTCCATTGTCCAATAAAGATGAGTTGATTGAGATATCTTGTGACAATAGTTTAAAAAGCATTCATTCTAAAAAGCCATTGATTAGTTTTCGGATTGGAGTGGAGAAGGAGTATCCGACTTTGTCAAGAATTGCAGTTAAATATTTGTTACCTTTCACAACAACTTATTTATGTGAAACTAGTCTTTCATCTTTAACTGCTTTAAAAAATAAATATAGGAACAATCTGGATATTGAAGATGACTTGCGACTATACCTTAGCAAGATAACCCCAACCATTGATGGACTGTGCAAGTGTAAACAAGCGCAACCAATTCCTGATTACCCAATAAAATGTTGATAATTTTGTATGATTTGTTAAATTGTTTATGTCATTTTTTGTGTTTATCGATATATGTAATTTATGAATATAAAATTTAATGTTTACAGTATATATATATGTTTTATTTTATTCCCTTTGTTATACTATAACTAGAGTTTTATCTATTTATACAAGGGGTACGCCAGTTACATACACATTTCCAGGGGGTACGTGAAGCATAAAAGGTTGAGAACCACTGATTTATTGCATCAAAAGCCTTTTGAAGATCTAAAAATATGGTTACTTACCTTTACCTCTTTATTCAATGACTGATTAACTTTAATTCCCAGTTTTGATAAAAGTTGAAATGTATTTTTTTCGTCTTTAAAATCAAACTGGTTACTATTAAGCATGTTATGAGTTTGTAAAAATTTAAAAACAGTAATATAAATATATTTTTAAATTTTTTTGCAAAAGTATGAAGAATTGATATAGGTCTGTAATTAGTAAAATCTGTTTTTATACCCCCTTTATATATGGATCTCAAAATTGAAAGTTTTAATTTTAAAGATGTGTTTCTTTTAGTTAGAATTTGATTTAATATTTTTGATAATATTGAAGATAATAAATTTTCAATTTTCTTAATATGCTTGATATGGATATTGTCGTATCCTGAAGATTTATTTTTATCCATTGAACAAATAAGTTTTTTACTTTGTGTAACAGTTATCTCTGGAATATATATATAGAGAATTTTTATTTACAGATTTAAGTGATGGAATATAACTAAGGCATCTTCGTTGTTTATATCTCTAATATTTTTAGTTATTTAGCTATATGTATTATTACACTCCTTAGCTATTTTATCCGTACTATATCCTTTTTTGGATATATTATTAATTATAGTGTCATTAATCGATATTAACTTTTTACCATCAACTATTTCATTAATTTATTTCCACGTCTTTTTCATATATTTTTTTATAATAAGTTTGCTTTCGTTTTCTAATTTGAGTAATAAACGTATTTCTTAAATTTTTATAAATATTTTTATATGAAATATTTTTAACATTGTTTTTGTACTGAATCCATGCTTTATTTCTTTTTTCCGATTAATTCTAAAAGATTATTTAACCAAATTTAGAAAATTTTTGTAATTTAGATTTTTTTCTTTAAATTTATTTTATTGCTTCATAAAATTCATTATAAATATTTTTAAATATATTATATAGTAATGTATTTTCCTTATCGTATTCATCATATTGTTTTAAATCCCAATTTGTTTGTGAAATTGATTATTTATATTACAGTGGTCGTATAACCAATTTTTTGTATTTTTAATTTCATAATTGTCAAATTAAAACTTTCTAGTCAATTTTGGACCTATTATTGCAATAATACTGATATGCAATTTTAGTTTTAAAAATTATTCAGTAAGCTATTAAATTTTGGACTAATTTAATATTAATATGATCTAAACAAGTTTAATAGATTTTTTGCGTTTGTTACTTCTTATTTTGTATTGTCTCTAATGAGCCTCTCATAATTGAAAATGAGGATAAAAGGGGAACGATTGCATATAATCTAAATCATCCAAAAGAATGTGATGGATCATCTCAAGGTGAAAACGTTGGAGGAATTTCAAGAATGCTTCCAACAATTGAAAGAAAGGTGTAGCAAGAGTACAGTCGCTCAAAAAAGTATCCGAACGCCATGGTTGACTACAACATTCAAATAAAATATCTGGCAACGATTTTTTCAGAAATTAGTGATCTGGCATTCTTCGTGTACTGCACACGAAGGATGTCAGATCATTAAATTCTGAAAAAATCGTTGCCAGATATTTTTTCTGAATTTTTTTAATCAACCATAGCGTTTGGATACTTTTTTGAGCGACTGTACAGAATCCGTTGGTTACTGTTTTGAGTGATTTTCATAATTCTTCTTCTTAACATTTGTTTGTTGTAGAATTTTTGCATCATTACTTTTTAGACTCACTCTTTATATACCATTTGCAACATTTCTTTGCAGCATTTGTATCATTTGTAGAAAGTATTTCTATCATTTTTAAAGCATTTATATCATCTCTTTAAACCACTTAACTTTATGAAGGAAGAATATCATATCAATAAAGCATTTATATCCACTCTCTCTTACATTCCTATATCCTAGGAATACTGGTATAGCATTCCTAGAATCTGTCATCGCACTATAGCACCATTAAGCTGCAAAGAATAGAACCTTACCATCGCAGAGAGGCACTGTTAACTAATGAACGTTTGGGTATGTATGAAACTTGATATATGTACAGACACACTCTGAAAAGGTTGCTCATCTGTGTTTCGCACCATTTCATTTCAATTATTTTTCTGTAATGTTACTCTTGTACTTACAGAGAAAATATTAAAATATTTTTGAATTGAAATGTTATGCATGTATCGAATTAGTGCAGAATCACGAGTGTTGGTTTAACACTTAGGTAGTATGGTGAGGGTTAAATCGTTACTCAGTTTTTTCGAAAGGTTTAAAATGTGATTCATTAAATATAAAACTGATTTTGAAATTAGTTTTTTGTTTCAATATTATCTTTTAAGTGTTTTATTGTGAGAAAAATAACAGTTATTTTAAAATCATCTTGTAAATATAAAACTGATTTTGAAATTAGTTTTTTGTTTCAATATTATCTTTTAAGTGTTTTATTGTGAGAAAAATAACAATTATTTTAAAATCATCTTGTAAATATAAAACTGATTTTGAAATTAGTTTTTTGTTTCAATATTATCTTTTAAGTGTTTTATTGTGAGAAAAATAACAGTTATTTTAAAATCATCTTGTAAATATAAAACTGATTTTGAAATTAGTTTTTTGTTTCAATATTATCTTTTAAGTGTTTTATTGTGAGAAAAATAACAATTATTTTAAAATCATCTTGTAAATATAAAACTGATTTTGAAATTAGTTTTTTGTTTCAATATTATCTTTTAAGTGTTTTATTGTGAGAAAAATAACAGTTATTTTAAAATCATCTTGTAAATATAAAACTGATTTTGAAATTAGTTTTTTGTTTCAATATTATCTTTTAAGTGTTTTATTGTGAGAAAAATAACAGTTATTTTAAAATCATCTTGTAAATATAAAACTGATTTTGAAATTAGTTTTTTGTTTCAATATTATCTTTTAAGTGTTTTATTGTGAGAAAAATAACAGTTATTTTAAAATCATCTTGTAAATATAAAACTGATTTTGAAATTAGTTTTTTGTTTCAATATTATCTTTTAAGTGTTTTATTGTGAGAAAAATAACAGTTATTTTAAAATCATCTTGTAAATATAAAACTGATTTTGAAATTAGTTTTTTGTTTCAATATTATCTTTTAAGTGTTTTATTGTGAGAAAAATAACAGTTATTTTAAAATCATCTTGTAAATATAAAACTGATTTTGAAATTAGTTTTTTGTTTCAATATTATCTTTTAAGTGTTTTATTGTGAGAAAAATAACAGTTATTTTAAAATCATCTTGTAAATATAAAACTGATTTTGAAATTAGTTTTTTGTTTCAATATTATCTTTTAAGTGTTTTATTGTGAGAAAAATAACAGTTATTTTAAAATCATCTTGTAAATATAAAACTGATTTTGAAATTAGTTTTTTGTTTCAATATTATCTTTTAAGTGTTTTATTGTGAGAAAAATAACAGTTATTTTAAAATCATCTTGTACATATAAAACTGATTTTGAAATTAGTTTTTTGTTTCAATATTATCTTTTAAGTGTTTTATTGTGAGAAAAATAACAGTTATTTTAAAATCATCTTGTAAATATAAAACTGATTTTGAAATTAGTTTTTTGTTTCAATATTATCTTTTAAGTGTATTATTGTGAGAAAAATAACAGTTATTTTAAAATCATCTTGTAAATATAAAACTGATTTTGAAATTAGTTTTTTGTTTCAATATTATCTTTCAAGTGTTTTATTGTGAGAAAAATAACAATTATTTTAGAATCATCTTGTAAATATAAAACTGATTTTGAAATTAGTTTTTTGTTTCAAAATTATCTTTTAAGTGTTTTATTGTGAGAAAAATAACAGTTATTTTAAAATCATCTTGTAAATATAAAACTGATTTTGAAATTAGTTTTTTGTTTCAATATTATCTTTTAAGTGTTTTATTGTGAGAAAAATAACAGTTATTTTAAAATCATCTTGTAAATATAAAACTGATTTTGAAATTAGTTTTTTGTTTCAATATTATCTTTTAAGTGTTTTATTGTGAGAAAAATAACAGTTATTTTAAAATCATCTTGTAAATATAAAACTGATTTTGAAATTAGTTTTTTGTTTCAATATTATCTTTGAAGTGTTTTATTGTGAGAAAAATAACAGTTATTTTAAAATCATCTTGTAAATATAAAACTGAATTTGAAATTAGTTTTTTGTTTCAATATTATCTTTTAAGTGTTTTATTGTGAGAAAAATAACAGTTATTTTAAAATCATCTTGTAAATATAAAACTGTTTTTGAAATTAGTTTTTTGTTTCAATATTATCTTTTAAGTGTTTTATTGTGAGAAAAATAACAGTTATTTTAAAATCATCTTGTAAATATAAAACTGATTTTGAAATTAGTTTTTTGTTTCAATATTATCTTTTAAGTGTTTTATTGTGAGAAAAATAACAGTTATTTTAAAATCATCTTGTAAATATAAAACTGATTTTGAAATTAGTTTTTTGCTTCAATATTATCTTTTAAGTGTTTTATTGTGAGAAAAATAACAGTTATTTTAAAATCATCTTGTAAATATAAAACTGTTTTTGAAATTAGTTTTTTATTTCAATATTATCTTTTAAGTGTTTTATTGTGAGAAAAATAACAGTTATTTTAAAATCATCTTGTAAATATAAAACTGATTTTGAAATTAGTTTTTTGTTTCAATATTATCTTTTAAGTGTTTTATTGTGAGAAAAATAACAGTTATTTTAAAATCATCTTGTAAATATAAAACTGATTTTGAAATTAATTTTTTGTTTCAATATTATCTTTTAAGTGTTTTATTGTGAGAAAAATAACAGTTATTTTAAAATCATCTTGTAAATATAAAACTGATTTTGAAATTAGTTTTTTGTTTCAATATTATCTTTTAAGTGTTGTATTGTGAGAAAAATAACAATTATTTTAAAATCATCTTGTAAATATAAAACTGATTTTGAAATTAGTTTTTTGTTTCAATATTATCTTTTAAGTGTTTTATTGTGAGAAAAATAACAGTTATTTTAAAATCATCTTGTAAATATAAAACTGATTTTGAAATTAGTTTTTTGTTTCAATATTATCTTTTAAGTGTTTTATTGTGAGAAAAATAACAGTTATTTTAAAATCATCTTGTAAATATAAAACTGATTTTGAAATTAGTTTTTTGTTTCAATATTATCTTTTAAGTGTTTTATTGTGAGAAAAATAACAGTTATTTTAAAATCATCTTGTAAATATAAAACTGATTTTGAAATTAGTTTTTTGTTTCAATATTATCTTTTAAGTGTTTTATTGTGAGAAAAATAACAGTTATTTTAAAATCATCTTGTAAATATAAAACTGATTTTGAAATTAGTTTTTTGTTTCAATATTATCTTTTAAGTGTTTTATTGTGAGAAAAATAACAGTTATTTTAAAATCATCTTGTAAATATAAAACTGATTTTGAAATTAGTTTTTTGCTTCAATATTATCTTTTAAGTGTTTTATTGTGAGAAAAATAACAGTTATTTTAAAATCATCTTGTAAATATAAAACTGATTTTGAAATTAGTTTTTTGTTTCAATATTATCTTTTAAGTGTTGTATTGTGAGAAAAATAACAATTATTTTAAAATCATCTTGTAAATATAAAACTGATTTTGAAATTAGTTTTTTGTTTCAATATTATCTTTTAAGTGTTTTATTGTGAGAAAAATAACAGTTATTTTAAAATCATCTTGTAAATATAAAACTGATTTTGAAATTAGTTTTTTGTTTCAATATTATCTTTTAAGTGTTTTATTGTGAGAAAAATAACAGTTATTTTAAAATCATCTTGTAAATATAAAACTGATTTTGAAATTAGTTTTTTGTTTCAATATTATCTTTTAAGTGTTTTATTGTGAGAAAAATAACAGTTATTTTAAAATCATCTTGTAAATATAAAACTGATTTTGAAATTAGTTTTTTGTTTCAATATTATCTTTTAAGTGTTTTATTGTGAGAAAAATAACAGTTATTTTAAAATCATCTTGTTTACCAGATATATGCACATTGCCTTTCGAATCGCACATGATATCTTAGGTTGCAGAATTTCAGTGATTACTTGAGGGTTAAACATCTTTGGAAAAATTGAATTTGTAAAAAATTAATTTATCCATTTATATTAAAATTTTTTTTCAAAATCCCCCTTTTAAAATATCCTGGCTGACCTGAATGAAAAAAGAATGTTTTCGATAAAGAGTATTATTAAGAAGAAACGTTTCTTAGTCAAAGCGTTACTTCGTGGACATCGCAAAAGTCCTTTTAATCAGAGTAGAAATAACACAGCCATCTTCTTTTTCTCTTTTCAGAAGTATAAACTTCCCAATTTTTGAACGAAAAAAGAAATGAGAAATAAAAAAACATAACTTTTTATTGTAATAAATTAGGTACAAATTTGTAACCACCTAATGAGGGCCACCTATGAGGGCCACCTAATGAGTTGAATTACAATTCACATTTTTCAGTTGTTTAATTCAGTTTTTGTACATTTTTCATTTTTTTTTAATTATTACTGATTTACTTTCAGAACGTAAAAAAGTATTCGATACAAAGTCACATTTTAACTTAAGATCTTTATTTAAAAAAAAAAAAATTGATATCCGTTCCATTCCTTAATTTCAATTCCTTTCCATCATTTCATTTCAGTTTTACATCTGTTCAATTACTTTATTTCAATTTTATATCCATTCCATTATTTCATTTTAATTTTATAGCCGTTCCATTATGAACTGGTTGTTCTTAGATAGGGGAACAACATCAGTTTATCTTTACCTTTTATATACAGAGTGATTGATAAGTCATGCAATCCCTTAAAGTTGGCGATGTTTTACCCGAGATAGAGAGCTCAATAGGCATGGCATTCCACCGTCGGAGACTTAACAAAAAAGTAAAGAGCAATGTTTCCATTTCCCGGCTAAGCACAAGTGATATGTACACCACACACACTATTAGAACAGTGTTTAAAGTGATCGTGAGGCCACACAGTCCAGAGTTCGTAATAAATTCCCCTTTAACTCCCTCCTGTTCATGCCAGTTTCAGAACTCCTTTTTTTCTAGCAGTATACCTGCTTGTTGTTAACATTGCTTAATGTCTTTTGTGATCGTGTAATTAGACAATTATTTCCAACCGTTTTGGATCTATGAGAAGAGGATGGATGGTAGAGCTCATTTTGGATCTATGAGAAGAGGATGGATGGTAGAGCTCATTTTGTATCTATGAGAAGAGGATGGATGGTAGAGCTCAGAATTTCAATAACCGGAACGGAGGTAAACAAAACTATAAATCATTAAAGCGGATGGAGAAAAAACAAATATTTTGCCAATCAACGAGAAAATATTCTAATAAGTAATATACGTATGTAATGCATTCCAGTCCGTTTCGGTTCGTTATATCAAATGCTCCCCCCTCCCCCGTCCTCTTCCTACCACTAACTTTTTTCAAGATCCTGACTGATTCCTGAAATATTCTCTTCCGAAATGAAAGACACTTCAACCAATTCTTCACACTCTCTCTTAAAATGAGCTGAGAAAAAAAGAAAACATAATATTTTGGAGATAAATTTTGATTACAAATTAAAATTATATTTTTATTGTAAGTTAAAATTATATTTTGGCTTTTATTATAAATTACCCAAATTTAAAAAAAAAATATGGAAGATGTATCAGTGATTATAAAGTGCCCTACACTTTTAATTTAATTAGAAGAGAAATCATAAAATAAACAGTTTTAATAGACTAAAAAATTGAAAATAAAAATTTAAATTAATACACCATTATTAAATTTTGATATTTCGCAAAATTTTGCATTTAGTGTACATATATTTATCCTATTTTTTTCATAAACGGATAATTGAGAGAATATATACAGGGTATTTCAAAAACCTCTGTAGAAATGTCAATGGGAGATAGGGAACGCAATTGCAATTGAACGCGCTGCAATTGACTAGAGGGGCGAAGTGGGAACGGAGAACGAACTTGTAATCAGACACGATTACAACGATTTGTAAATTATATTCTTATTACAACGATTTGTAAATTATATTTTTATTACAACGATTTGTAAATTATATTTTTATTACAACGATTTGTAAATCAGACACATTACGTGCAACATGGAATGTTTCACGACTGCTGAGATGGTTGACATGCATCATGGTCGTCATGCATCTGGCGTATGGGGTTGCCAATAGCAACGGAAGCTGCTGCTGTGAGGTTGTACCGACAGCGCTTCCCAAACAGCGTCCTCTAGCACCGAAGGGTTACGTCAGCGGACATACATTCATAGATGAAAAAGGTTTGTCTTCGTGTTCCCTATCTTCCATTGAAATTTGTACAGAGAGTTTTGAAACATCTTGTATATATATGCCCCCCTCGACAGGGAACCACCTTGATGTGGTGGTGGTGGTGGTGGGGGGGGGGGGGGGGGGCTTGTCGCCCAGTGCGGTCGAAGGCCCTGCTGACCGGTTTGGGCCCGATTGGACAGAGTTAAGATCATTTGAGGTCGAAGGCACTGCTGACCGGTTTGGGACCCGGTTGGACAGTGCTAAGACCTCCATCAGGTGCTCAGTGGAGCAGTACGGGGCCCTGTTGAACGACCTGGTCCCTTTAGTAGGCTAGGGCCCTATTTCAAATCTGGGTCCAATTAAAAGTTTCCACCCCAGGAGCCGAGTCAACATAGATCTATATATCCTTGTTTGTGGCTAACCGTGGAACAGAGTAAATTTAGGTTTTGATCGATGGATGAGCTTTCCTTCTATAGGACTGTTCGCCATTAGGTAGTCGGGGATGAGCTGTATCTACTGTCTTGCTCCTGACCGTAGTTAGTGGCGAAAATGGCATTTCCCTATACTGGTAGTGCCTTTTGGCGGAACTAGTGAGTCTTGTCTTATATATATATGCGTATTCTGAAGGTTATTCAATTTCCTTCAAATAAGCTACTTAGTTCTGTGGGTCCTACGTATTTTGCATTGTATTACAAGTTCTTTTAAATAAATAAATAAATTATTCTACTTAAAAAAAGCGGCAATAATTTTCAACATCTTTTGGCATTTTAATTGTGTTTTGTAATTTTTTTGCCATTGTAATAAACGACAACTATATCTTCAATGAGTTGCATAATTTTTCAATCACCCTATTTTACAACACTGAGTTTATTGAAATTGAATGCGAAATTCTTATTTCTTATGAAAAAATGAGTATAAAAATTTCCACTTTTTGTAGAACAATTCCCATTTGTTGAGAAAGACGAATAAAAAATTTCCTTTTCTTATAATTCTTTTAAAAACGAGTACAAAATTCCGTCTTATGGAAAAAAGAAATGCAAAATTCCCATTGCTTACGACAAAATGAGTACAGGATTCCAATTTCTTATGGGGGAGGGGGAAAAAGGAGTACAAAATTGATATGTTATGAATATTAAAATTTTAATAGTAAGTTTCTAAATCGTTTTTACATATAAAAGTTCCTTCTATATCAGAAAAGTGAAAAAAAATTGGCACGCACAAATTGTAATGTAAAAAAAAAAGCAAACAGGACTAGATAATTGAAAGATTTTCGATGTAAACCCAATTCCTGAACAAAATAATTATGAAATATCACATGATTACAAGATTAGCTACCTAGAACTTGATACTCATAATCATAAATTACTGAAATTGTTATATTCGGTAGTTCAGAGAATAAAAAAATATTTACATAAAAAAATGTTGAACAATTTAAATAACTGCAAAGGAGGTAAAAATATTTTTCCAGCAAAGAGCTACTTTTCCGAAGTATTAATATCGTTAACTGAGTAATTCACAACAATTACAAATAATATAAACTCTTCAGTACATGAGATAAGAAAACATGTTTCAACAGCTCCTGAAACTTGCTCGTGACATTAAAGACAAAAGATTGAGTTGCACAAGTAACAGTCTTCAGCAAGAAGAAGTAAATCAACAGTTTAAAATTCAAAATGCTCCTCAGTTCATGATCGCATCTCGTGCATTAATCTCATTATGCAGTCGTAATAGTCTTCGTTAAAAATACTTGGCGAAAAAAGGATGTAAACAAAGAATAACTTATCACAAGTCAAGCGAATGCACAGCTCTTCAATGAGCATATATGACTTTATGCACATATGACGAAATAAATAGCTTTAAATAGTAATTAATGGACACCATTAATAAATATGCACAAAAATAATTTCGAGGCACGTGAGGCTTCTTATTTTAAGTAGCCCTACCTTTTTATAGTTGTAAGGGAAACTTGTCAGTTGAGCAAACAGTTCAGAAAAGATATCAGTTCAAAATGGCTGATGCTGAAAAGATGCCCGTTTCTTACCGAGGCACGGCCTGTAGACACTGGCATGAAGTGTGGTTGGTAAACGACATCTTCATCACTTTGCCCCTGCCGCTTTCAGCTAAATCTCTCACCCGGAAATATAATTGCACAGTTTCGGTAGTGACAGGGCTGCAGTGCGTCCGATCATTCTGGCAACATCCAGCATCATCGTCGCATCGGTGGAGTAGGACACAATGAGGACGATAGCGTTTGCTGGCGCTAGGGTAAATATCTTTCACTGGAAACATCTTGGGCACTGGAGTGGAACAAGTTCGCTCATCCATCTCTTGTATATGCTGCAAGGCCTTCTCCTGGGCATCGCTCTCTGTCGTCACATCTTCTGTAACCATGGTAGACGACTCCGTCACGATGATCATACTGTTGTAGCTGGAGAAGAGCATCACTAGTCCGAAGACTGATGAGAAGAGGAACTGGTTTGTTGCCATCGCAAGACCACAAAATTGCCGGAGAAAATATTAGCAGAACCGACCGTTGAGCTTTTGTTTTATAGAGTCAGAAAAGCAAATCGAGCAGTCATAGCATTGAGGCGTAATTTAATTGATGCTGTTTGGATCCAGTCTGGATGGACTACTCCAAAGCTGCGTTGTTATATAAGAGGAACAAAAGGGAAATTACGTCTTTCTCCATCGCGACAGGAAGCTGTGGACTGAGGCACAGGCTATTGCCATTTCTTCATTTCCCATCTGCTTCGAGGATAGCTTGAATGAAACAGGATTTAGGTGTTCATTGGCTCCTTGACAGGTCTCGTTTACATTCAGCCAATGAGGATGACGACCACATTCTTGCTGTTATAGCGTTTCTCCGAAAGATATTTGACACAGGGGTCACGTGAAACTTCGCGGGGATTTTTTTTACAAATTTTTTTGCTACTATGATTGTTGTAATGTGGTGGATTCATCATTATCAATCAGTGGCATTTATTTATGTGATTTACATTTTAGTGTGCAAAGGAAATATTTCATTACATTTCAGTTACAGTATTGTCAAACTAGGGTTACCCACTTTTCGTACTTCCCAGAAGTTCTATATATTGGAAGTTTTCTCCTGCTTCCTGTATTGACTTTGTTCATGAAGCATAATGGAGAATGATTATGCACCAACTTTATTATATATTCTTTACATTAAGAATAATAATAAATCATTTATTTCACCACTGTAAACTTTGGTTTATTAATTATCAAATCATTTATTTCACCAATGTAAAAAAAAACCTCAAGCAGCTGCTTGCCACAGAGGTCTGACAGGAGCTTGTCAGTTTATCGCCTTAGTAGAAGGTCTGTGAGGATGGCGGAACCTCAGAAGAAAGACAACACAGATTACATGGAGCTCGAGTTGTTGGGTTGGGTTGTTTTACCTCTGAGCGGCACTTTTTTGCACACCATGGGCTAAATGGCCAGGTCACATGGACCCAGAAGGCTTAGAGAAGGTTGGGGGAGGGGACCCACTGGAACAGCTGTTGGGAGACAGATGGTAGCCTCCCGTCAAGGCCATCCAGCGTGTTCTTTAACGTGCACAGGGTATGGCTCTCCCGCACACGGGGCCACGGCTTAACGTCCCATCCGACGGACGGCGGCCTTTCCAAGCCCATCGGTGTCCCCTACTGACCGTGGGCAGGGCGGGGAATTTTTGCGGAGATAAATCTCAACGCTGACCCAGCTGGGACTCGAACCTGGGAACTACAGATTACGAACCTGGCGCGTTACCGACTGAGCCACCCCCGCCCCCCTGGATCTCGATCAGAGCGAAGCGCGCAAAACTTTATTAATTACTAAATCATTTTTTTCACCAGTGTTAACTCACCAATATAAATAACCTATATACCATAAATGTTCTAATAATAGCCATGCTGTATACATTTTTTTGCCTGTATCCAGCTATAATTTGAGTGCAGGATACTCTTTAGGCCCTGGCGTTTAATATGCCATACGCGGTATGTTGAGTTTAGACTGAACAACGAAGATTTGTTTAGCAAAGGCACAGATTTCTCGGGACATTTGAAAGTCAGTGGGCGACGCGAAACAGTTTGATGCTCTGCGGTACAGTATCGCAGATTCAGGGATGTCTGGCATCCCTGTTTGAGACACGGCCACTGTTTACGAATTCTGCGCTGTTACCCTGTTGCAATTCAAGCACAGGCTAGTGTTTATACCCCGGGTTTTAATATATCCTATACGGTTTTATAAAATATATTAATTTGAAGAAATAGTGAAAAGAGTAAGACGAAACATTTTCTTTGGTCTCTTTACTTTATGTTAAATAAATAATATTTAACGGAAATATAAAACAGTAAGTAATAATTAGCTTAATGGATTCTTCAAGGGTTTAGCAGTAATGTCCATTCTTCAGTGCATTTAATGATGAACATTGCAAATTTCTCTGGCACTATTTCAGATAGTATTGCACTGAGGAATTGAATCATCAGCCACTTGACAAATTTTTATCACTTTAGTTTTTTCCCTATTTATCACCAAACCTATTCTATAATATTACCAATGTCACTAATAGCGTCAATGAAAGAGTTAATCTTATCAATTATTTGCCACAAGGGCCAAATCGTCAACGTAATACAAGTCAGATATTTTCATATCTTTAAACCAGTGGCACCCAACAGGGAGATTTCAGAAAATTGGGGGGGGGGGGGGGGGTCCTGAATTTTTCGGTACAAATAGAATAAATAGAACGTCAAATAGTTCTTAGATTAACATAGATATGTCTGTTTTGCATATCCATGTTCGAAATTCATCAATGTAAATACTCATAATTTGTATTCATGGTAAATGTAACTTCAATTAGGGTCATACAGGAAAAAAGTTTAATTTTCCGAAGGAAGGCGTTAAAGAGGGTGAATGGGTGTGTTAGAAAGAAGGACGCATTAAAGAGGGTAGAGGGTATGTTGGTATACCATACCCTTTATCATAGGTAAACCAAAGGTAACCTTTGGTAAAAGCCTTTACCAAAGGGTATGGTATGGTGGCTTTACAAAGAGTGGGTGAAGGGGCGTTAGAAAGGGTGAAGAGAGTTAAGGGGGCGCTGGACTCAAAAAGGTTGGGAACCGTTACTGTAGAGCATCTAAGGTCCAATCTTTCTTTTTTAATGAATTCCTCATAATGTAATCAATAACCAAACTAAAAAGAAAAGTCTAAAAGCTATTCAGCTTTTTCGAACTCTACATAGTTATAATGGTAAACCAAATATTGGAAGCTTTACCAACTCCTTCGCAAGACTTAGTATTATTATAGAAAAACATCAGCATATTAATTAAGCTCTCTTCTTTGTCGTATAATCTATCGATCAAGCAAAAGTTATGAAGGTCAGAAGAATCAAAAGGTTTTTTGGGAATTACGAAGCAAGTAATCCTAGATTTTTGAACCTGAATATTTCTCAAGAATCATGAAAGCAGAAAAATTTAGTGTATTCACCCTTTACTGACTCTGAAACCGCACTGTTGATTTCAAAGTTGTCCATTAACCGATTGTTTAATTCTGTAACAAGTTAAGAACAGAGAGAGTAGACTGATATATCTGTAATTATCAAAACTGCGATCCAATTCCTGAAAATAATATCTCTAGTAAAATGCTTAAGAAAAAAAAACCCTTATCTTATTTTCAGAAAAAGTAATTAAATCCTTGGCAGAGTGGTTAGCACGCTTGGCTCCTGATTACAGGAACCTGGGTTCGAGCTCCGCGTAAGGCATGGATATTTGTGTTGTCTTTATGCTGAGGTCTCGCCATCCTCACAGGCTTTCTACATATTATGGCGTATTAAACTGTCTAATCATCTAAATCAGCGCTGTCCAACTAGCGGCCCTCGGGCCGCATACGGCCCGCACAAGGAGTTTTGTGACCCGCGAACAAAATAAAGTTTTTACTTGAAATTTTAAATAAATATCTGCAATCCACTTAATAATTTTTGTCAACTTATATTTATTTACTTAATATGCAATCTTCAACTTACTCATTCTATTTGCAATTATTATTACATTATTTTAACTTACTCATTCTATTCTTATTGCCCGACAACTACGGCCACAATGCTCCCATTAAATTTATTAAATATTTGATAAGGTTTAGAAAATTTATATTGGTTTATTATTACTTATTATTTTTCGTATGAATAAAATAATGTTTTGAGCTGACATGAACTGACTTTTCAATTACCTATCCTGTCCTATTCTTTTTTTTTTGGCCTGCGAAATATTGGCGAAAGAAAAAATGGCCCGCGGTCTTAGAGAAGTCGGACAGCACTGATCTAAATGATGGCAGATGCATGCCATGATTAGATGGATCAACCCATCTAATCATGGCAGAAACTTCACCTTCAATAACCACGATATTGTTATCCCTCAGTCCCTGTATGAAATTCTGTTTCTTCCGACAAAAAAATCACTATCTGGTAAAATGCCCTGTTGTGTTCACTAATAGCTTTCAAACTACCAAGATTGTTATCAACATTCAATTGATAATTTACACATTTATTGAACTTCTCATAAATTAGTTCTCTGGTGCTAATTTTTAAGATTAATGCGGTGTTGATTAAATTAGTAAAACACGGACAGTATTCTTTGATGAGAATAATTTTGATTAAAAAAAAAGAGTAAAAATAAAAAGAACGTGAGAGCGTTTTTGGTTCATTGAGTTGTAACATTATTGCATGCCCCCCCCCCCCTTCTCCCCACGGGAGTTGGGGTGGCTCAGCAGTTAGCAATCCAGACTCGTAATTTTCAGCTCCCAGGTGCGAGTAACACCTAGGCCAGCATTGAGATTTATCTCTGCAAAAAGTCCCATCCTGCTCTTGGTCAGTAGGGGATATTGATGGACTTGGAAAGTCCGCTGTCCATCCATCCAATTGCATAGCTTGCAGACTTTCCCAATATATTAAGCTGTGGCCCCGTGTGCGGGAGAGCCATACCCTGTGCACGTTAAAGAATACTCTCGATGGCCTTGACGGTAGGTTACCATCTGTCTCCTAACAGCTATCCAGTGAGTTATCTTCCCCCAAGGGGCGGAGGTGGCTCAGTCGGTAGCGCGCCAGGCTCGTAATCTGTAGTTCCCAGGTTCGAGTCCCAGCTGGGTCAGCGTTGAGATTTATCTCCGCAAAACTCCCCGCCTTGCCCACAGTCAGTAGGGGGCACCGATGGGCTTGGAAAGACCGCCGTCCGTCGGATGGGATGTTAGCCGTGGCCACGTGTGCGGGAGAGCCATACCCTGTGCACGTTAAAGAACACGCTGGATGGCCTTGACGGGAGACTACCATCTGTCACCCAAAGGCTGTTACAGTGGGTCCCCTCCTCCAACTTTCTCTGAGACCTCGGGGTCCTTGTGACCTTGCTATTTAGCTCATGGCGTGCAAAAAGTGCCGCTCAGAGGTAAAACAACCTAACCCAACAACTCTTCCCCCAACCTGCTGTGAGCCCTTGTAATCTTTATAACCTGGCCATTTAGCCCATTGTGTGCATAAAAGTGCCACTCAGAGGTAAAATAATTGACCCAAATAACATTGGGATTGAAGAAAGTGAAACACAGAAAACGTTGATGAAACTGATATAGTTTAAGTGAGCAATAACTGGGAATACTATGAAGCTGCGCAACTGAAATTTCAACAGTTCCTATAGATCCTAAGTGAATGACCTGCCAGTCACATGGCAATCAAACTGCAATCCATGAGATTTCCTGATGCATTAGTGCACAATCTGGGGCGGGGGTGGCTCAGTCGGTAGCGCGTCATGCTCGTAATCTGTCGTTCCCAGGTTCGAGTCCCTGCTGGGTCAGCGTTGAGATTTATCTCCGCAAAATTCCCTGCCCTGTCCACGGTCAGTAGGGGACACCGATGGGCTGGGAAAGGCCGCCGTCCGTCGGATGGGACGTTAAGCCGTGGCCCCGTGTGCGGGAGAGCCATACCCTGTGCACGTTAAATAACACGCTGGATGGTCTTGACGGGAAGCTACCATCTGTCTCCCAACAGTGTTCCAGTGGGTCCCCTCGCCCAACCTTCTCTGGGCCTTCGGGGTCCATGTGACCTGGCTATTTAGCCCATGTTGTGCAAAAAAGTGCCGCTCAGAGGTAACCCAACCCAAACAACTGCACAATCTCCTGGTCCATTCACACTATGCTACGCGAGCAAGAACTATCTTTCCTGGCGTGGCAATATCAGAATTGTACCCTTTTGCACTGATAAATAAAAATTAATTAAAGAAAATTCTCTACTTTTTTAACATGAAAGTAGTAGTAGTAGCATTTATTTCCACTCATAATCCATACATATACATAACACAAATTTTCATACATGTAACAATAACAATGGTGGAAACACAAATGCACAAAACCAACAAAAATGGAGGAAGAAAAATAAAATCCACACACATAAGTTTAGTTATTACATGCCGAAACCAAGGGGCTAAACTGCCCGTCCAGGTTCCGTTTTAACTACCAATGTCATATTAAAACTCTAGGCAACCGATAATGGGGAATAACAATCAATTCTTAATGTAACTTGATACATCAAAAATAAAAGAAAGGATATTCATTAATTATAAATAAAAGATTTAAACGATTGACCGTAAAGTAGGATTCATAACAGTTAATATATGTGCATGTAATTTCTTTTTGAAAACAGTCAAACTGTTTTCATCTCTCATATCCAGTGGTAAAGAATTGTAAAATTTTGCTCCGAGATAAGCTAAGTGCCTCTGAAAAATATTCTTCTTTGTTAACGGTATTTCAGACATTACTCCTTTCACTCGTAAATTGCATTCATTGCGTTTACTCTCTACCCATTGCTTATTTTGATATAAAAACAATAGAATTTGGTATACAGGGTGAATCTGAAAAAGTGGGCAAAACTTTACGGGGTGGTAGAACGCAGCTATACGAGCAATATTCGTCATAGAATGTATGGTCGGAACACAAACGGCGAGCCGCTAGGTGGCGTTGGAAATGGTATAAAAGGGTCGGTCCTCGCACCCAACGGCATTTCTACCGTGGATTGCCGAGAGGATGGCTGGTTATACTAACCACGAAATGGCGTATATGCACTTTGTGTACGGTGCGGCGGACGGGAATGCAAGTGAGGACCGACCCTTTTATACCATTTCCAACGCCACCTAGCGGCTCGCCGTTTGCGTTCCGACCATACATTCCATGACGAATATTGCTCGTATAGCTGCGTTCTACCACCCCGTAAAGTTTTGCCCACTTTTTCAGATTCACCCTGTATATAAATATTTCTAATATGATGAAAATGAAATATAGTAGATGGGTCTAAAATAGAAAAATTAACATTAAACTCTAACTTAAATATCTTTTTATATACCATAAATAAATTATATAAATTAATATCATATAATCTACACAAACCATGCTATATATTAGAGTAAACCCAGGAATAATATAGTACTGTTAAAAATTTCTTATCTTACGTGGAAAGAGTTGGAGAAAATCCAAAGGCAGGTTTCGAGAAGAACCAAAATAAAATATAAATAATAAATAATAATAAATAAAATATAAAATAAAATATAATAAAAAAATCGTTGTCAGATATTTTTTCTGAATTCTGTAATCAACCATGGTGTTCGGATATTTTTTTGAGCGACTGTACCAATTTTTTAGTTCTGTAGTACCAATAGATCAAAATTTGATCTTTGACCCCGAAGGATCCACCAAATCTTAAATTTTATAACGTTTCTGAGATCCACGATCCAAAATTCCCAATTTTTAGCTCTGTAGCACAGGCATATCGAAATTTAACTTTTGTCTTTGAAGGATCCACTGGATCTGAAAATTGGCAAGGTTTCTAAGATCTACAACCCGTAACCACCTCTAGACTCTAATTTTTCACGTTCCAACACTTGTAGTTCAAGGTTTCACTTCTATTTCATATCTACGTAACCTGCATTTGATATTGAACTCGTCGGAGGTGAAAATTTGTATTTTTCTAGAGATCTATGACTTGGATTACCCCTTGGTGGAGATTCTCAGAGCTCTACTACTTTTGTACCATAGTTAGAATTAGAATTATAACCAGCCAATTCAACTATTCTTTTCACTTCCGTCTCACTCGTTCGCAATCTTCTATATATATATCAGATATAAGCATTGTCTTGCAGGGTTGGGCTCTTTTTCCTCTGAGCGGCACTTTTTTTGCACACAATGGACTAAACGTTCAGGCCACAAGGACCCCGAGAGGAGAACCACTGGGGAGAGGGGACTCACTGGGTAGCTGTTAGGAGATAGATGGTAGCCTCCTGTCAAGGCCATCCAGCGCGTTCTTTAACGTGCACAAGGTATGGTTTCCTGCACACGGGGCCATGGTGACTCAACAACGTTAATGTCAACAAACTTCGTGACTCAACAACGTTAATGTCAACAAACTTCGTGACTCAACAACGTTAATGTTCCATCCGATGGACGGCGACCTTTCCAAACACATCGGTGTCTCCTACTGACCGAGGGGAGGGCGGGGAGTTTTCAAATATTTCACCTTGAATGATTCTTTAAAAATTTAATGTATATTATTTAAAATCAAAATGTAAATAAATGTGATTTAATTAACCTCCTGCGGCATTATTTAGCAAAAGCTTTATTAACCTCCTGCGACATTATTTAGCAAGCTTTCGTCTTCCTGCTTTCGTCATCGCGATTCTCACGGATCTTCTCTCCAGCGTACTATACTGACAAACTTTTGCCAGGCCTCTGTGGCAAGCAGCTGCTTGACGAAGGAACGTACCTTGGATGGGGGCAGGACCAGGGGCTCCACCCTCCCCGAAAAATCTAGTCATCTTATACGAAATCTCAAACTTGTTTCCTGCTTTGCAATCCAAAACAGTTGTCTTTGTAAAATTTTATTTTAGCACCATGTGTTATGTCTGATACCAGAAATATATTTTAAAAAAGCAACTTTAAAATCTTATACCATATAGAATATCATTTGAACCTTTCCTCTTCGGCTGTTCGGTGGAATATTTTAGTAACTGGGTATGGTTCCTCAGAACGCCCTGAAACTAAATCCCGGGCACGTTCTTGGCTTGAGGGACAATTTATTTTTACTGTATGCATTTCTGTATATGTGTCGCAAGGTGAGCTAAATTATCTGATAAGATTCGGATTTGGAATTTGGAGCCCGAACTCGCCTCTAGTGCACCCCCAAAAAAATATTGTTCTGCTTTTATAATTGGTTGCACGACAATTACATTTGTTAAAGCAAATGAAAGTAACTTAAACTGACTGAAACTTCGTGACTCAACAAATAAATTATTTCTATTATCGGGTCTGAACAGAATGCTGAATCACAACATATGGGGCAATAGCAGGTGTCATAACACGTCTAACAAGTCTGTGAACTCCGAATCACCACATTTCGTACGAAAATTGGAAGATGCTTTCCTAATAGTTCCAAATTGCACAAAAGATGAGCCTGCCTTTTTTTGTGCAGAAATGTATCTCCAAGCAAAAACAATTGAGAAACAAATTATCATTTCTGATGCAGGCCAATTTCATTCAAATTGTAAACCTGGTTCGTTCCTCGAATCGATAACGACAACGCCACAATTTCTGTGCTGTTGTCGTCACTTCCTGCATGCTTGCTGTGTGTGAACTCGCACTACGATGACGTCACTGCCGGAAATCATCAATCCATAATATTTCAGTTTTTACACAATCATTCCTCTGATTGTGATAGGTGGAATTAACTCCATTCGAAGTTCTGGTTTCTTCAGTTGACTATTTGTCATTTGAAATGATTTTCCGGGAAAGTCCTTGCGAAACAAACCACCGAAATCGAGATTCGTTTCATTGGATCCGAATTTTGAGATTCCAGATCCTTCGAAAAACCGAAGTTTTCCAATAGCATGTTGTTATTGCTGTTATAAGTGTGTCATACAGGTTCGTGAGGCTACCAAGAAATTATTGGGTGGAGTTCTGTTTGCTGTGGTTCTTGAACATGACCTTTGACTTTGGCTCTTGAAGTTAAAGGTGAAAATGAAACTACAAGGAGAATAACAGGGAAGGTCAACTGTCCTCGCATAGGATAAAAAGGTTAGGGGCTTAAAACGATAATTTGGTTCGTTTATATATCGTTTTCAAAGAAAATGAGATAATAGTTTTGCTTTGTCGTCTGTCCGTCCATCTGTAGTCATCGAATCTTTTTGTATCAAGCAAATATTGTTGGGTTATTTTACCTCTGAGCGGCACTTTTTTGCACACCATGGGCTAAATGGCCAGGTCACATGGACCCCGAAGGCTCAGAGAAGGTTGGGGGAGGGGACCCACTGGAACAGCTATTGGGAGACAGATGGTAGCCTCCCGGCAAGGCCATCCAGCCTGTTCTTTAACGTGAACAGGGTATGACTCTCCTTCACACGGGGCCACTGCTTAACGTCCCATCCGACGGACGGCGGCCTTTCCAAGCCCATCGATGTCCCCTACTGACCGTGGGGAGGGCGGGGAATTTTGCGGAGATAAATCTCAACGCTGACCCAGCTGGGACTCGAACCTGGGAACTACAGATTACGAGCCTGGCGCGCTACCGACTGAGCCACCCCCGCCCCAGCAAATATTGTAAACGGTGTATTCATGTTGGAAATTTGAAAGTTTGGTAGTGGAATGTGAACCTCATGAAGTTTCCATTGGCAATAATGAGTTGGCACCTTAGATCAAGCGTAGGGGGGGGGGGGGAAACGCAACTTTTTTTTATTAGAAAATTGTTTGTTTTTAGAGATAAATAAAAAGTTAATTTTTTTTGGTTAGATAAGAATTGATGAAATATTATGATTCGCAATTTAGGAATCTTCCGAAAACTACAATTGAGCCCTCTAAAGGTGGAAAAATTTGAAAATTCCAAAATTTCAAATGAATATTGCTAGAAATTTAATATTTTAATGGTGGAATGTGAACGTCATGAAGTTTCAATTGGAAACAATGAATTGTCCCCTTAGACCCAGGGTGGGAGGGAAAAAACGACTTTATTGTTTTAAAAGGTGATTATCTGTTTACACAGATCAGTTTAAAATTCTTTTGAGGTTGGATGGGATTGATAAAATATTACGATATGAATTTTCCGAATATCACAAAAGGTATAATTGCACCCTCTACTGGTGGAAAAATTTTAAAATTCCAAGTTTCTAAACGAATATTGCAAACGACGTGGGGGCGGGGGTGGCTCAGTCGGTAGCGCGCCAGGCTCGTAATCTGTAGTTCCCAGGTTCGAGTCCCAGCTGGGTCAGCGTTGAGATTTATCTCCGCAAAATTCCCGGCCCTGCCCACGGTCAGTAGGGGACACCGATGGGCTTGGAAAGGCCGCCGTCCGTCGGATGGGACGTTAAGCCGTGGCCCCGTGTGCGGGAGAGCCATACCCTCTGCACGTTAAAGAACACGCTGGATGGCCTTGACTGGAGGCTACCATCTGTCTCCCAACAGCTGTTCCAGTGGGTCCCCTCTCCCAGCCTTCTCTGGGCCTTCGGGGTCCATGTGACCTGGCCATTTAGCCCATGGTGTGCAAAAGAGTGCCGCTCAGAGGTAAAACAACCCAACCCAATGCAAACGACGTATTTATGCTAGAAACGTGAAATTTTGGTGGTGGAATGTGAAGGTTACCAAGTTTCATTGACAACAATGATTTGACCCCTTATCCCCATGGGGGTGGAAAACACAACTCCCTTTTTAAGATGATAATTAAAACTCTTTTCTAATTGGATTGGTGCTGATGAATTATAATTCGTATTTTTACATATCAATGTGGAAACAGCAGCACTGTTAATAATTTTTTCAAATCCTATATATATATATTTAAAAATTTTTAATTTTGGTGGTGGTTTTTCAAGAGATATTCTATTGACATCAATAATCTACCCATTTTTCTGAGAGAGGTGTAGGAAATGCAACTTTAAATTTAAGAAATAAAGGACGATACTTTTGAATGCTGTATAATTACTAATAAAATACTCTTTGCATTTTACCCCATCACCCGTTAGCTCAAATTAAATCTTTTAAGGAGTGAAAGAGTAGGTAAAGGAAAAACTTCATTCTCTTTGCCAGCAAGATTCCCATATCGCCAGAGGCATTTGGGTTGGGTTGTTTTACCTATGAGCGGCACTTTTTTGCACACAATGGGCTAAATGGCCAGGTCACTTGGACCCCGAAGGCTCAGAGAAGGTTGGGGGAGGGGACCCACTGGAATAGCTGTTGGGAGACAGATGGTAGGTCGCCAGAGGCAATATGTGTTCTTCTAGTTGAGGAAACCTTCTTGTTTCTTGTGATTAGCCCAGTGTTGTGCTGGCAAAACGTTTCATTTTAAAACTGTTGTGATTGTGTTTTTGAAGTTTTAAATATCCTGATCAAAAGTTTCTCAAATAAAAATAAATTATTCCTCATGCAGCCGCAAAGGTCACGGTTATTTGGATTATTTTATCTCTGAGAAGATTGCTTTTTCGCACACAATGGGGTAAGTAGCCAGCTCACAAGAACCTCCAAGTGCTCAGAGAAGCCAGGCAACCCATTGGACAGCTGTTAGGACATAGATGAAACCCTCTCGTGAAGGCCGTCCGTCCAGCTTGTTCTTTAACCTGCACAAGGTGCCGCTCTCATGCACACGGTTTAACGTCCCATCCGAAGGACGGCGGTCTTTCCAAGCCGTGTTTCCATTCTGACTTTTGGGATGGGGAGTTAGTAGAGATAAATCCCAATGCTGGAACAATGGAACTCGAACCTGGGAACTGCAGATTATGACCTGGTCCATTACCGACTGAGCCCCCATCTTCTCCTCCGATCTGACAGGAGCCTGTCATTATAATACGCCGTAGTAATGGCCGTTATTATATTAGGAATTACGGAATGAAAGAAGTGGAAAAGTTCCCTCTCATTCTACTTATAATTAACCACAGCTGATCGTTAATTAAATACCAATTATGACCTTGGCTATAGATAATAATATCCGTAATACGCCGTAGTTTGGTCTGTAAATGGTAACTAGGTAGTCACTGGAAGGAGAGCTATGCACCAATCCCCTGTGATGATGCATAGAACCGGCCAGGCCTAGCACCTAATGTCCGACCCCGCCTTCTCGTGGTGCAGACCGTTAGTACCTTTCAAAAGAGATACTCTCTTGAAAAGAAGTGAACCTTTCAAAAGAGATACTCTCTTGAAAAACAAGCAAAATTTTTCTTACAGCAAAATTTCAGACAAGCATTAAAGACTTGAATGTTATCTGCTGTTATGCCCCCACTGAGGATGCCGATGAGGATGACAAGGATAGGTTTTACGGACAACTTCAGGATATTTTGAATTCTGTCGAGAAAGGAGATATTACCCTTGTTCTAGGTGACTTCAATGCCAAAGATGGTACTGACTCTGACATTTGGGAAGGAGTAATACGCCCTTTGGGCAACGTCTCCTACATGTAAGAAAATTCAATGGATTCAGAATAACTAACACTTATTATTCTAACACCGCGACATACATAAGTACTAACTAATATATAGTATTAAATATATATTAGTTAAATAATAGTATTAACTAACACCGCGACATACATAAGTACACATGGGTTTCACCTGATGGGCTGCATAAGAATATGATTGATTATATATTAATTAACAGCAAATGGGCTAGTTCTGTTAGGAATACCAGGTAATATAAATAAAATAAAAATAAATACCCCCTCAAGCAGCTGCTTGCCACAGAGGTCTGACAGGAGCCTGTCAGTTTATATGCCACAGTAGAAGGTCTGAGAGGATGGCAGGACTTCAGCGGAAAAACAACACAAACGTCCATGCCTTACCCGGGGCTCGAACCCAGGTCACGTACATCAGTAGCCAAGCACACTAACCACTCGGTCACGGGACGGCTTTCAGGTAATATAGGAGAGCTGAAATTGGATCTGACGATTATCTTGTTAAAAGTGTCTTGCAACTTAAACTAAAAAAGGGTTGTGCTAGATTTAAAAATTTTACCTTTAATACTGAAGCTCTGAAAGACCCAGTTATAGCTAAAGCTTACCACGATAGGTTACTTAGTCATTATGACAGTCATGGTATGCTTACTCCTGAAGTTGAGGGAGAATGGGAACATTTTAAACAGGCTTTTTTGGACACTAACAGTACTCTTTTAGTAAAAAAGGAGCAGAGGAGACAGAATTATCTGAGTGATAAGGCACTTGAGCTTATTTCGGAAAGAAAGAACTGCAGGAATGTCCTTAATCAATACCCTACTAGTCCTAATAGAAAGCATTACAGAGAACTTAATAAACGTGTAAAAGATCAGTTAGCTGCTGATAAGAATCTTTGGCTTGATGGCTTGACTGACAAACCCGAGGAAGAAATTATACAGCACAACAGCAGAGAGCTGTACCAGATAGTTAATGTTTTGTGTGGTAGAAAACGGACAGGTATACATGGATTGAAGGAAAAACAAGGTAAGGTTATAGAAGGTGAGGATTCTGTCATGGCTAGGTGGACTGAGCATTTCAGTGATATTCTAAACAATGTGGTTAGTTCTATTCCCATTGTTGTAATGATGACATATGCATTGGTGGCTTTAATGTTGGCCCTATAACACAATCTGAAGTTATTTTGGCTGTTTCTAAACTTAAACTTCATAAATCCCCAGGGGTAGATGAAATTACTAAAGAAATGCTTAGAGCTGGGAATGTTTCGGTTACCACTTGGATGACTGAAATTCTGAATATCTTTTATGATAAAGGCATGGTTCCTAAGGATTTTACCAGAGCTATTGTTATACCTATTTTCAAAAAAGGTGACCGCAGTTCTTGTGATAACTATAGGGGTATCAGCCTACTCTCTGTTCCAGGTAAAGTTCTTTCCATGATTGTGCTTAATAGGATTAAGAATCTGGTTAACAGTCAATTGCGTGATGAGCAATGTGGATTCAGAAGTGGTAGGGGATGTGTGGATCAGATATTTTCACTTAGGCAGATTCTTGAGAAATGTTTAGAGTTTCAGAAACCTTTGGTTGCTAGCTTTGTTGATTTCAAAAAGGCTTTCGACTCTGTTGATCGTCATAATTTGTGGTTGATTGTGAGATCATATGATATACCAGACAAGTTAGTTAGCATAATGAAAGCTCTCTATAATAACACTGAGTCGTGTGTGAGAGTTGGTAAGGCTTGTAGCAATTGGTTTAGCATTACTTCTGGTGTTCGACAAGGGTGCATTTTGTCTCCTTTTCTCTTTAGTTTGGTTATTGATTATGTTATGCGAAATTCACTTCAAGGGAAAGATTTTGGCCTTAAATGGTCTGGAGATACTAAAATTTCTGATTTAGATTATGCTGATGATTTAGCCCTTTTTGCAAATGATGTTGATGAGATGAACTCTTTCATTCGAGCTGTTGATGAGACTGGTAGTAGAGTAGGTTTGGTTATAAACAGAGAGAAAACTAAAGTGATGAAAATTGGTCAAGCAGGCTGTGATTCAGTTAATCTGAATGGTTGCAGTCTTGAGCAGGTGTCACAGTTTAATTATCTTGGGAGCTATGTAACAGATAATGGTGATGTGCGGCATGAGATTAACAGACGAATAGGTATTGCTGCCGGGACTTTTAAGAATCTATGGAGAGTGTGGAGAAATAGGCATATACACCTAAAGACTAAAATTAGACTGTATAATAGTTTGGTTCTTTCTAGGGTTAGTTATGGTAGTGAAGCTTGGACGCTGTGTAAACAAGATAACAGGAAACTAGATGCTTTTGATTCTAGATGCTTACGCAGTATCTTGGGTATTAGGTGGATTAACTTTGTAACTAATGATGAGGTTAGGCAAAGGAGTCTGCAACCTCCTTTAAGCAGCATATTGTGCAGAGAGAGACTCCGCTGGTTTGGCCATGTTGCCAGTATGAATAATTATAGTTTGGAGAATAGGGTTATGAACAGTGTGCCTTAAGGCCTCAGAAAGAGGGGGAGACCTAGGATGCGATGGGCAGACAATGTCAAACAGCACCTTGTTAAAATTGGTATGCAGTGGCCAGGTGCAGTAGATGTAGCTCAAGATAGACTTGCTTGGAGAACTAAATTGCACGGGCTGGTTGGACCTCCGTAGCCCATGTCTGCTTGAAGATGATGAAGGTGATGAGTAAAGGATCTGTGAGAAAGGTGAAACCTCAGCAGAGATACATCGAAAGAAACATCGATGGACTCTAACCCAGATTGCTTGTAATCTGTAGCCAAGGTCATAATTTGTATTTAATTAACGATCAGCTGTGGTTAATTATAAGTAGAATGAGAGGGAACTTTTGCCCTTCTTTCATTTCGTAATTCCTAATATAATAATATCAAATATCTATTAAATGCAGCAATGCGATGCAGAAGTCAACTTTCATTTCTTCATTACCAATGTTAGATTGAAATTAGTTGAGTTATTGAAGCTGGATTGAAGTTAGAAAAGGCAGTCGGATGGATTTAATTTTGTAGCATTATTGCGAGTGTCTTAGCAAAAAAAGTGTGTAAAGAGTTTCAACAGAAGATGAGGAGGGGAGAGAAAATTGATGCTCTCACCCCTTTCTCATCCCAGCAGAAGCTCATGTCCAGAAAATTAGCTATATGTATTATAGGGTGTCTGATAAATAATAGTAGGGTTCGGAAAGCGCAGTCTTCAAATACATAAATGACATCACACTGAATGTTGTACCTCAACATTCCAGCACTGAAACAGTTTCACAGGAGCCTGATTTCTCAAGAGATGTTGCGGAAATTCTTAGTGCAACTGATAGATGTACGACTGTAGTTTCTTGACTGATGGTAGTAATCCTGACAAATGACGAATTAAGCCTCTAATCAAAAGATTAGTTCACAAGAAGAAAGCGATTGCGACCTTATCAGAAAATAAGAAGGATTTTGAAGTAAAAAGAAAACCGAATGGCGGGAAACATTGGAATGGCGGAAAACATTGGAATGGCGGGAAACATTGCCTGTGTTTCGTAGGCATCGATGAAAAAAAGTCAGAAAATCTTTCAAAACATTCGTCAACATCTTGAGTTTAATATGGATGATTGTTCTAGGAAATGTGAAATTGCATCCATATTAAATTTAAATGCACGACATCGATAAAGATATGAGAGAGATTATTTGGAGGAAGTTCTGAATAGTGTATGGCTTACCAATGAAGCCAATTTGCATTTGAATGGCTACATTAACCAACAGATTATGCATGTGTGAGCCACGGAAACCACGCATTTAATTATGAAGATACCATTACATGTCTTAAAATGCATCGCGTGCTGTGGCTTTTTTAAGGTGTTGTTGGAACAATTTTTCTTCAGGATGCTGACGGTTATATCCATGTCCTTGAAAAACAGTTCTCTCATTTCTCCACGTTTACCTCTATAAAACTTTCCGCTCTACCCTTCGTCGATAGGGGACACCGATGACCTTGAAAAGGACACCTTCCATCGGATGGGACATTAACCCGTGGCTGCGTGTGCGGAAGACTCATACCATGTGCACGTTAAAGAATACGCTGAATGGCCTTGACGGGAGGCTACCATTTGTTTTTAGGTGTCCATAGGTCTCCTCCCCTTCAACTTTCACTGAGCTCTCGGGGCCCTTGTGACTTGCCATTTAGCCACTGTGTGCAAAAAAGTGTAGCTCAGAGAAAAACAAACCAAACGATTTCTTCAAGGCATCGGCGCAATAGCTTGAAAACACTTTTTTTCAATTAGACTGGTCTGAACCAGGCACAGTAAATGCAGTGCTTGATGCTCTCAATATGCGGAATTAGTTTTATGGAAAAAAAGTTTTGCTGATGCGCTGGACTCGAACTTTTTTTTTTTCGAAGACTTTCCAGATTCAGGTCAGAGGGTTCTAACAGCTAAACTCATAGATGGAGCCATAGGTCACAAGGTAGGATAAATTTACAAGTCACATCAGTGGAACAAATGGCGGAGCAGGTTCTAGTTTAGTGGTGAGAACACTCTGGCATGAATCTGGCGAGAAGTGGATTCCAGGCCAGCGAATCGGCAAAACTTATTTTTTCCCCACAAAACTATTTATTGACTTCTGTGATTGATTATCTCAATACACATTTTCACCACCGAGTCCCTAGAATAAATTTCTTTTCGGATATGGCTGTCCTGTCCACCATATCCCAACACATGTGATTTTTGTCCTAATGGGTAAAACACCACTGATGAACCAAATTTCAGCAGTGGTGATCAGCATCAGGGAACAAACTCTAACTGGAGTTGGACAAAATTTCCAAAAGCGTCTACAGATGGTTTTTGGATGCTAAAGGTAGGGTAGGGGTATTTTCACTACTATTGGTGTAGGCGATGCAACGTATTGGGATTCGCTTGAATGCGATTGAATGATGTCATACGACGTTCCACTTATACAGGGCAATACTACATCTGATGGATGGCACCACTAGTCACGTTCGTGTGCTGATTGAGGCTCCAAAAAACTGACATTAAAGCTGTGAGGCAGCGGAAAAGGTACCTGTCAAAATGATATATATTACTCTAATGTTATCTAATTCTGTCAGTTCATTCTTATCTGGAAAACGGGAACTTTTCGAATTTTGAGCAGTGCCAAGGATTTATTGCCAATATGATTATGATCTAAATTTATACTTAACTCTGTAAATGAATTGTGCTGAAAACCTTCCTTTATTTAAAAGGTATTTTCGAGCTTTTTTTTCAAAAAAAAAAGAACGATTTTCGCTACCTAAATATCAGATAGTTGGGACAAATTTCCAAAATGGAACTCTTGTGATTTCGTGGATAGTTGGGTGAGGGGACTCACTGGACAGCTGTTGGGAAAAGGGTGTCAGCCTTCCGTCAAGGTCATCCAGCGTGGGGTGTGGCTCTCATATACATGGGGCCAGGGCTTAAAGACCCATCCGACGGACGGTGGCCTTTTCAAGCCCAGCAGTGACCCCTATTTACTGTGGGCAGGGCAGGGAGTTTAAAAGAATAAAACTGTACACTTGCCCTGCTGGAACCCGAACCTGAGAATTGAAGATTACGAGCCTGACACGCTACCGACTGAGCCTCCCCATTGGGACCCGCACTTCACACTATACTGTAGAGGTCTACTGAAATTTTTTACATTAGGGGCCATGGCAATCTACGCTCGCCACTCGCTAAAGATGCGCCAGGGGAGAGGCATTATCTTCCTGGTAAAAAAATAGATCAAAATATTAATTTATGTTAAATAATACCAGGTGTAACAAAAAAGTAACGTTTTCCCCATTAAAGAAATTCAAACCTTGGTATCTTTCTACCGTTTTCTTTTGTCGTCGAAATTATGCCTTTTCTTTATATTTATTGTTATGTAGAAAAAAACATTTTTCAAAAGTTCCTTATTTGCAAATAAATTATCAGCAATTGCAAATAAGGAATCATGCATTGCATGATTCCTTATTTGCAATGCAATTATATTGCATTGTTCATTAAAGAGTGCAATTGCAAATAAGGAATCATGCATTGCATGATTCCTTATTTGCAATGCAATTATATTGCATTGTTCATTAAAGAGTGCAATTGCAAATAAGGAATCATGCATTGCATGATTCCTTATTTGCAATGAACTACTCGACGTAAATATTTCTATCTTGAACTAAGGTTTTTTTGTCGCCCCCACGCGACGGAAATTATTTTGCCTTCCCTCAAACAAATCTCCGCCTGGAAAAATTTCTACCGATGTTTATGGACATCAAACACAATGATGTACATCATGTACTTTGATTAAAAAAAGCATTAAAACTGAAACAGCTTTTCTAAAGCACCATGTACCTCTGTAGCCGTATAACGATAATGTTTAAAAGTTAACGATACACAATATTTTCCATCCTATTACATATTATTATCTTACCTATTTACTTATAAATATTCGAAACAAAGTGTTTGTTTCACTTCTGAGTGGTACTTATTTGCATAATTTGGCTAAGTGACCAGGTCACAAGGACCTTGAAGGCTCAGAGAAGGTTGGGGGAACCCACTGGACAGATGTTAGGAGACATGATAGCCTCCCGTCTAGCGCCTTCTTTAACTCGAACGGACTCTCCATCACACGGTTTTATGTTTCCAAGTCCATTGGTGTCTCTTACTGACAGAACGCAAGGTGAGGATTTTCCGGAGATAAATCTCAAAGTTGACCTAGATGGGATTCGAACCAGGGAACTGCAGATTTTGAGCCTGGTTCTCTACCGACTGAGCCACATCCACTCCTTTGAAACGAAGGGTATGGACAATCTTCCAGTAATGCATACCATTATAGCTTAGCTCTATGATCACGTAACTGAGATAGAGTTATAGCAATTTTTAATAGCCGATTCAGGACATAACATACCACTGAATAACAAATATACAAGGGAAGATGGTGGAATATTCTGTCAACTTTTCGCATTTGTTCTCTTAAGCCTCTCATAGCACGCAAGCAGCACAGTTCTATGAACTCTTTCACCTCCGGCTCCGGTAACGTCATAAAAACTCCATTGCTGTATTATCAGATAACTACCTTTGTTAGCTCAAGGAAAGAGTGTGAGGGGATGAGATGTACAGGAAAGACTAGCCTCTGGCGCTCTCTTCTGAGAATCTTGGAGGAAATAACTTCTGGAATCTACCTCGAAGACCTGGAGGCGGGGAGTGCGGCATGCCGTGCACGAACTTGTGCTACGAGTAAGTGACCTTGACCTACCTTGGTCTCACGATCGTGAGGTTATCTGTTATTGTTTATGTTGTTATTTTTTGCCCGACTGTTGCAATCTCTGCAAACGGCAGGAAATTGTCGCCTAATGGCGGAGTTGAGAACCGTTTTGGTCCAGTTGAAGGTCATGAGAGAGTGAATGTGATAAAATGCTGCCGTGTCTAGGGGACCACCACGAAAGGGGAAAAAAAGGGAGAAAGTGTTAATGCATCTCACGCGATGCTTGAAAGTATTTTGCAACAATTGTGATTCGGCATTCAGTCGCTGGATGAGTGGTTAAGATGCTCCGAGGGATTTAGGTTAAACAGCTCCGGATCAAGTAGCTCTGGCCAACCCTTCGGTTCACAATAAAAGGACTTGTGCCACATAAAATAAATAATCTACACTGGTTTCCATAAATTAAGGAATATCCCTATGTTAAGTCAATGGTAAGTTAACGTCAAAGCTCTATAACTTCTAAAATAAGTTTTTTTGTTCTAAAAAATGTGATTGCAGATAAAGATTTCAATCAAATAAATCAATATCTCGATTTTTAACCAATATTCGTTCAGTATTTAATGAGTTATGGAAGTTTGAATATTTAGCGATAACAATGCCAGCCACAAAAATTGACTTCAGAAGTTAATTAAAACTTAGTAATAAGTATTATATCAAAGTGTTTAATGAAATAAGTTTGTATTTTAGAACTTTGTGTAAAGAATTCTTTCACTATTTTTCAGTTTTGTATAAGTTTCTTAAGACTGGCATTGCTGTTGTTAAATATTCAAACTTCCATAACTCATTAAATACTGAACGAATATTGTTGAATATCGAGATATTGATTTATTTGATTGAGATCTTTATCTGCAATCACATTTTTAAAAATAAAAAAAATTATTTTAGAAATTATAGAGATTTGACGTTAGCTTCCCATTGACTTAACATAGGAATTTTCCTTAATTTATGGAAACCAGTGTATTTAGAAGTATCAAAAACATAAATCAACATTTATAGAACTTTTCAAAACATATTTTGAATTTATTGTTTTTAATGCATTATTAATTAATTATTTTTAATGTATCATTTACTTAAAGAACTTTTAACTTTCTTTTTTAAATTTCTATACTTATTTATCTTTAACATATTTCTTGGTTTTGAATACGATCATGAGAAATTTTGTTGTTACTTGAATATTTGCCATAATTTATTTAATTTTATTTATTATTTATTTAATTTAATTATATAAATATGTTTTTTTTCAATCAGGGATATTTTTCATTGCCATTTGGATTTTGTATGGATTATGAAAAATATTATTTATTACTATGTCAACAGGATTGATGTTTGAGTTGTCTCTCTCCTGGGGCATCTCCCTCCTCATAGATCTTCCCTCTGACGTATTAAACCGATAATCTCCTGTCATACCTATGCGAAAAGCAGCTGCTTTAGAGGTAATTTATTTGTCTTTATTTAGATTTATACAGTATCTAAAGCTTTATATCTATTTACTTTTCTTTCCGTATATGAATATTTATTTTTGTGTAATATATTTTTCCTATTGCTCATTGAATATTTTCTCACTTCTTTGCATTTTATATATTAGTTGTTCCAAGTTTAATACTGATTCACATATTGCTCTGTAAAATAAATGTGTTTCTTTATTCTCGACTTACCGTATCTTATATACCGTATTTCCTGGATTAAAGACGCAACTTTTTCAGTTTTTAATACTTCTGAAATAGGGGTGTGTCTTATATTCGACGGCATCTAAGATGTGTTGTTAAAAGACTAAATTATATGATTAAGAGCGTAAACAAAATTTGGGTTGGGTTGTTTTACCTCTGAGCGGAACTTTTTTGCACACCATGGGCTAAATGGCCAGGTCACGTGGACCCCGTAGGCTCAGAGAAGGTTGGGGGAGGGGACCCACGGGAACAGCTCTTGGGAGACAGATGGTAGCCTCCCTTCAAGGCCATCCAGCGTTTTCTTTAACGTGCACAAGGTATGGCTCTCCCACACGCGGGGCCGCGGCTTAACGTCACATCCGACGGACGGCGTCCTTTCCAAGCCCATCGGTGTCCCCTATTGACCGTGGGCAGGGCAGGGAATTTTGCGGAGATAAATCTCAACGCTGACCCAGCTGGGACTCGAACCTGGGAACTACAGATTAGGAGCCTGGCGCGCTACCGACTAAGCCACCCCCGCCTCGCTCTGTGCAGAATCCTCACATTCCAAGTACCTATGGAGAGAAAATGGTTAGGGGGATGTTTAAAGAAACTATGTTTTTTGAGAGAGGGAATGCCGACAATATCAACAGCCCCCTAATCGCAGACATGGCTTCATGACTTCCCCCAATATAGACTTTGATGATGTTAATCGCAGACATGACTTCCCCCAATGTAGACTTTGACGATGCCAATAGAAGCAAAGAGTTCAGGTGCCTGCGATGACCTCTGCTCAGGATTATCCACCAACAGATAAACATATCCTGTGAATCTATTCACTTGGGGCTGTCAACCCACAAACAAACAGAAAACACAGCGGAAGATTTTCCCTCCACAGAAGCCCACCAGTGCAGCAAAATCAGGATCCATAATCAAGCTCAGAGCCATAATTCTGTTCAGGTTGGAATATATGGTCAGCACCAGGACCCTGTGTGGTTGACCACTCCTCAGCAGGGTTGAAAAAAGAAAAGTAGCCATAGTTGTCCAGATCAGTATGCTACACTAATCTGGCAGCACTCGCCTTCCGTTCACTTCCACAAGAGAGTATCTCTTTTGAAAGGTACTAACGGTCTGCACCACGAGAAGGCGGGGTCGGACATTAAGTGCTAGGCCTGGCCGGTTCTATGCATCATCACAGGGGATTGGTGCATAGCTCTCCTTCCGGTGACTACCTAGCTACCGACTCCTCAAAATTGAGTCTCAAGGCGGTGTTGCTGCATAATGGAAATCGACTTTCATCCATTCCGGTAAGGCATGCTGTCTACATGAAAAAAACCCACGTCAATCTAAAACAGCTGTTGAACTGTCTTTAATACAGCACGTATGGCTGGCATCTCTGTTGTGACTTGAAGGCTCTGTTGATGGGTCTGCAGCTGGGATATACGAAGTACTGCTGTTTCTTATGTGAATGGGACAGTTGAGCAAAGACTTTGCACTATGTGAAGAAAAAATGGCCTCAGGGGATATCTCTGAAGGTCGGAGAGGAGAGTGTGGAACACCCAGCAGTGGCAGAAACGCACGAAATCCTGCTCTAGTCCCTACACATAAAATTTTGTGTGATGAAAAACTGCATAAAAGCCATGGAGTGAACTATATCAGCTTTCAAGTACTTGGTTGACAAATTCCCTCGACTCAGCGAAGCGAAAATTAAAGAGGGAAATTTTGTGGGTCCTCAGATCCGTGAGCTGTTCAGAGACCAGATGTTCGACAACCTGCTTCATGGTAACGAGAAAAAGGCGTGGGATGCGTTTCGTCTGGTGTCAACTAAATTCCTCTGGAATGTCAGGGCAGACAACTACAAGAAACTGGTTAAGGACATGTTGTCTCTGTATCACAGGCTTGGCTGCAATATGACCTTGGAGATCCACTTTCTCCAGTCCCACTTAGATTTCTTTCCCGACAACTGCGGCATGGTTAGTGATGAGCACGGTGAACATTTTCGCAGGACATTGCAACGATGGAGAAACTATACCAGGGAAACTGATCACTTCAATGTTGGCTGACCACTGTTGGACACTCGCCAGAGATGATCCTGAGCAGCTGTTCAAACGACAGGCAAAGCAACGTCGGAAGTAGAAGCGGAGTTTTACCGATACATGTCATATGTATGTATTATTGTAGTATTATATAAGAAACTATTGCAGATTTCTCAGAAATCGTAGCCAATTTTGCATTTTCATTGTAATATTCGTGTTCAGCACCTTGAAATCTCCAAGAAATGGCTACTTTTATCTCAGAGGCATAACCTTTATGAAAATTTGTTGCCCAGTGTTAATGAATCGATTTAAAGATCACCTAGAGAAGAAATACGAGGCTTGGTTGTTATCTGAAAACCTTCCACTGACCACTTTTGAAAAAAACAAGAGAACATCTGCTTTAAAATTTGCAAAATGGCTCTCAACTGTTTGGAAAAAGTTTGCAGAAGAAACAGATAAAGAATACTTCAATACAAGCATTGCAAACTCCCTTGATGACGCAGAAGATGATATTCTATGGGACAGTTCTTATTTTGACTGCCCTGGCTGAAAAAGTAACTCAGGAGAATCTGTAGACTCGTATTGTGAAACTGGATGTGCGAGTTAACGATGAGGACGGGAATAGAGTAATTATTTTATTAAAATTTTGGTTCTCTGTTGATTCTCTTTGTTTATAAAAATAGTCAAGTTTTATTCTTAAATATAAAAGTTTTTATGGAGTAATACTTTTTGTCCGAAAACTTATTACTATTTCAGTTGTTCGTATTACAATCGATGACATCTTATAATCGAGGAAATAAGATAATTTTATTACATTTAATCGCAGCTTGTCACATAAATGTTGTATAGTGGAGTCGCATCATATCAGCATTTAACTTATGCGAATTCAACTATACGCGCTCGGCAAAACAAGGACAAAACAACGATTTAAGTAGTGCAAGCAATTCCACCTGCCTTTCCACTCATTAGGACGGGGGTGGCTCAGTCGGTAGCGCACCAGGCTCGTAATCTGTAGTTCCCAGGTTCGAGTCCCAGCTGGGTCAGCGTTGAGATTTATCTCCGCAAAATTCCCCGCCCTGCCCGCGGTCAGTAGGGGACACCGATGGGCTTGGAAAGGCCGCCGTCCGTCGGATGGGATGTTAGGCCGTGGTCCCGTGTGCGGGAGAGACATACCCTGTCCACGTTAAAGAACACGCTGAATGGCCTTGACGGGAGGCTACCATCTGTCTCCCAACAGCTGTTCCAGTGGGTCCCCTCCCCCAACCTTCTCTGAGCCTTCGGGGTCCATGTGACCTGGCCATTTAGCCCATGGTGTGCAAAAAAGTGCAGCTCAGAGGTAAAACAACCCAACCCAAAGCCTTTCCACTCATTTAGCGCTCCCCAAGTGAGCGTGAGATGAGAGACGTGAATCTGCTGTTTCCTCAGTCTATCTCAGTTCCTTAAGTTCTCAGTCAGATTAAAACTGCTTCTTATAGAGTGAGCTTCTCGTTGTGCAGACTGGGATTTCTAATGTTTAAAGATACGTATTTTCGTACACGTCCCCTAAATGCATGCCAACTGCTTCATCAGGTGCGCAACCGAAGAAACAGAGATCTGTTCCAACACTAGAGGAAAAACTGGCTCTCTTGGACTTATTGAGAAACGGGATGTCGGTCTCCAACGTAGCGCGTAAATATGGCCGCAACGAAACTAGCATTCGTACCATCGAGAGTCCACAGAAATTAGTCATGTATTCCAATAACTGCTAAAGTGACGAGCCAAGTGTGTGATATGGCTTTAGTGAAGACTGTAAAGGCATTAAACTTATGGAAAGACATTAACTGTGAACGTGTGCCAACACTTTGAGAAAGGCGGGGGTGACTCAGTCGGTAGCGCACCAGGCTAATAATCTGCAGTTCCCAGGTTCGAGTCCCAGCTGGGTCAGCGTTGAGATTTATCTCCGCAAAACTCCCCCTGCCCACGGTCAGTAGAGGACACCGATGGGCTTGGAAGACCGCTGTCCGTCGGGTGGGACGTTAAGCCGTGACCCCGTGTGCGAGAGAGCCATACCCTGCGCACGTTAAAGAACACGCTGGATGACCTTGACGGGAGGCTACCATCTATCTCCCAACAGCTGTTCCAGTGGGTCTCCTCCCCAAACCTACTCTGAGTCTTCGGGGTCCTTGTGACCTGGCCATTTAGCCCATGGTGTGCAAAAAAGTGTCGCTCAGAGGTAAACAACCAACCAACCAACACTTTGAGAAAACAGCCTTTGACCTTCTATGAGCTGTTCAAACCTACCTCCATGATTCAAACCTCCTTTGAAGAGGGACAGCCTTCTGATGATAACGAATTCAAAGCCAACCAAGGTTGCCTTAACAGTTTTAGGAACTGCTTCGACCTCAAAACCTTCCTTATTTATTATTTCATTTTCTAGTCTCTCTCTGTCTCATGGCTGTGAAATTGTATTTATTATATACTGCAAATTACTGAATACATTGTACATTTATACACATTACTGTACAGGGTTACATACACAAAACTATAGTGTGTTTTATGGGCGATATTAAGAGTTCCCTCAAAGCGATTTTCGTTTTAGCCGCTACTTTAGAACCAGCCTCTGCGTAAGATGCGACTCCACTGTATATGAAAATCTCAACGGAATATATTGTCAAAAGTGTTTGGCCATTGCTGAGTTGTTAATGTGAGTTGGGTGGGTTGTTTTACCTCTGAGCGGCACTTTTTTGCACACCATGGGCTAAATGGCCAGGTCACATGGACCCCGAAGGCTTAGAGAAGGTTGGGTGACGAGACCCACTGGAACAGCTGTTGGGAGACAGATGGTAGCCTCCCGTCAAGGCCATCCAGCGTGTTCTTTAACGTGCACAGGGTATGGCTCTCCCGCACACGGGGCCACGGATTAACGTCCAATCCGACGGACGGCGGCCTTTCCAAGCCCATCGGTGTCCCCCTACTGACCGTGGGCAGGGCGGGGAATTTTGCGGAGATAAATTTCAACGCTGACCCAGCTGGGACTCGAACCTGGGAACTACAGATTACGAACCTGGCGCGCTACCGACTGAGCCACCCCCGCCCCATTGTTAATGTGAAATTATGATATCAATTTCTTTGATATATTGCTATCAGTTTACATATTTACTTCTGTCTCATTTTGAAGACGGTCTCATATGGTACAGAAAAAACGAAGAACAAAAAAAATTCTGTAAACGTCTATGCTGTGTAGTTTCAGAGAAAAGGTATTTGGCTTATTATGATACTACAAAGGCACTAGCACAAAACATTCAGAAATCGGACAATTTTGATGGACACTACAAAAAAACGTCTAAAAGGCAATTTCCATGTGGCAGTTGGGCGTTTGAGCAGTATGGAATAAGAAGTCGAAATATATATTTTTTTTATTTCCACTGAAGGGAAGATTAAAAAATAAGAATGAAACTGATATGGTTAAAAATGTTATACTGACATTGGTTTACAATGATGACTGTGTAAAGCTAAAGCGAAAAATATTTGCACAATAATTAATTTAAATGTTTAAAATATTTTTTCGTGATATAGCAAAATTTGAAATGCATTCCTTTGAAGCCTTTTCTTTTACATCGCGGGGGATCATAAGCTGTCCTGCTATGGGTGTGACTTATTTTTAACGACACTTTCAAAACACTACCAATAAGAACATAAACTGAAATGATCAATTTATAGTAAATACTGAGATTATCTGTGGATATAGAATTCATTAAATATTTATTCAGAAAAAAAAGGTTTCGTCGATGTCACGGGACTCGAACCCACTTTTCTCCAAATTCGTGTCATAGTGTTCTAACCACCAAACTAACCACCAGTTCTATTATTCTTTTCCACAATGTGACATAATTTTTACCCTAACGTGACGGGCCGGGTGTCATCTGTAATCGGGAAAAACAACTTAATATTTCCAAATGTTGCTTTTGAAAAAATGTAAATAACAAACTCATTTTTTTCGTATATATATTTATTGACATACACAATTTATTGACATGCACAATTTATTGACTACACTCATTGACACAATTAGTTTTTTTTTCTGCTTGCAAACATTCCCACACTATGCATAATTACATAGATCACTTGAATAGAGTATGAAATTTATTTCAAAGTAATACTAGCTAAGACTAAGGAGTCATAGCTAGGAAGAAACTGGACAATATGTCAATCAATCAATCAATTTTATTTCATCATCATATACAATTTATAACATAGAAAAATATGAATGAACCCAAAAACCACATGGTTTGTCTGGGCCACTAAAGAAAATTAATGCAAAAATCAATAACGACTTACTCACTACAAAGATTTCAAACAATATGTGTCATTTTTCCGATATATGTACAATAGATTTTTACTTTACATGTGATTATTTAACATAGGTGCAACATCTTCCAAAGAAAAGAGAAAGCTTTTTAAATTATGCTTAAACATATTAAAATTTTTTTCACTTCTAATTTCAAGAGGCAATTGATTGAAGATTTTAGGTGCGATATACGAATGATGCCTATGAGCAATTTCTTTTTTGGTCAAAGGAATTGAGTATTTTGGACCTTTCTCTCTGAAGTTGTATAAATCAGGCTGAATGTGAAAATTAAAGCAATTTTGTTTAAAAAATATCATCATTCTAAAAACAAATATATGTCTAATTGGTAGAATTTTTAGCATAGAGTAACGACTGAAATTGCTTAAAATATCAGTGTTATTTTTTGCAATTAATTTAATAATTTTGTTTTGCAGAGACACCAGAGGTTTAAAAACCGAGACATAAGTTCCACCCCAACAAACTATGCCGTATTGAAATGCAGCTTGTATCCATGAGAAGTACAATGTTCGCAACATATTAAGATTAACTTTGTATTTCAAGTGGTGTAATTTGAGTAGTTTGTAACGTGCTTTACCTGTGATGTAGTCAACATGTTTCTTCCATTTTAGATTATTATCTATGAAAATACCTAAATATTTAATGTCTCAACCTGTTCTATGTCATCACAACGGCAATCAATATGTTTATAGCATTGAGGTGAATGCAGTTGAATGACAAAAGTATTTGCAGCATTTTGGTTATTTTTCAACTTGTAAAAAACAAATTTAGTTTTATTCTTATGAATTGAGAGTTTATTACTTTCGAACCACATATTTACTTTCTCAAGAACATTATTGACATTGGACAATAAATCTGTATTAGTTTGGTTACTAAACGTTAATGCAGTGTCATCTGCAAAGGTTGTAAAATTATAATTAATGTTCATTTCACAGAGGTCATTAATATAAATATTAAACAATAGGGGGCCAAGAACAGAGCCCTGAGGAATGCCATATTTAGTTTGTTTAGGATTGCTTAGGCAGTTTTTTAATTTAACTACTTGAGTTCTATTTGTTAAGTAACTGATAAACCATTCTAGAGCAATCCCTCTCCTACCCAAATGCTCCAGTTTTATCAAAAGCAATGAATGTGTTACGATGTCAAAAGCTTTTTTAAAGATCTAGAAAAACTGATAGAATTAAATTTCCTTGGTCAATTGATTTATAAATAAAATTAGTAAATGACAATAACGCATGATCAGTGCCCTTACCCTCGGCGAAGCCAAACTGATTTGACGAAAAGAAATTTATTTATTTAAATAACTCAATACTCTGGCTTTTACCAGTTTTTCAAATATTTTGGAAAAAACAGGCAAATGCGAGATCGTCTGTAGTTTGAAAGGCAGTTTTTATTTCCTTTCTTGTACATCGGAAGTACAATAGAGGTTTTGAGATCGTCTGGAAAAATCCCAGTTTGAAAAGAAAGGTTAAGATATAGACTAAGGGATGAATAATGAAATTGTTTTATTTTTTTTACTGTAGTTACTGTAATTTCATCGATTCCTTCGCATTTGTCTTCTATTAGATTTATAATGGTCTTATCTAATTCTTGTACGGTTATAGGAGTCAAAAAGAAAGAGCTATCTCTTTTATAATAATTTTTTAACATTCATATTCAGTAGGTTTGCCATTATGTAGTTTGCTAGGTAAATCGACAAATTAAGTGTTAAATTCATTTTCTGCATCTCTAATTTCGTCAGTGTTACCGTCCTCAATATTATTCATTTTATCCGGTAGAACTTCATCTTTTGAGTTATTCCCAATTAAATTGTTTACGAACTTCCATTGTTTTTTTTTATATCACCATTACATTTTAAAAATTCTTCCATGTAATATTTGTTTTTGGCTCCTTAAATTTAGATCTTAAGTTATTCCTATGTTCTAAAAATTTCTTCTCATGGTCCTCGTTATATGGATATTTTTAAAAAAATTTTGTATAGCTTATCTCTATGCTTAATCATATCACAGATTTCATTTGTGATCCAAGGCTTTTTCAGTTTCTGAATGTTTCTTTTTCCGCAGTAAGATGAATCCTTAATTACTTTACACAAAATTTCTGAAAAATTTTTGTACGCATTATTAACGTTAGTTTCCTGTGTTATCCCTCCCATTTGTATTCTTTTAATTTATCATTTATTAGTTCATAATTAATTCTGATCATGTAATCTTTAATATTATCATTTCTTTTGTCAAAAGTTTTATTTTCCTTATGTCTAATTTTAACTACTATGGGGTAATGATCTGTAATCGGCATTTTATATACTGCAGCTTGTACATTCTATTGTTATTTTTAACCATCTATTGTTAATTTTAACCAGTACATGGTCCAAACAAGACTGGGTATTATGGACCTCTCTGGCAGCAATATTTATCGTTGACTCATATCCATACGTAGCAGTCAGTTTAGATATTCATTTACAAGGTCAGAAGTATTGGCTAACAAATCTATATTTATATCACCAGTTATAATAATATTCCTTGTGTTTAACCCCTGCATAATATGCTCTAATTCATTCATAAAATCAGATGGTGAATAACTGTGGGAACGGTAGATTGCAATTTCTGATATTTCACATAATGAAAGCTCTATATGGAGTAACTCTGCACTTTATATTTGGCTATGGTCTAATGTTTTAACGTTAACATGAGATTTAACATATATCATTACACCACCAGTTTTATTACATTGTCTACAATTACAATATGTTGTATAGCCTTTATTCTGATAAAGATCAACCTCATCTTCCTTAATCCAGATTTCTGCCAATATCATGCAATCAAATTTATAATCTATAGAGTTTATATAAATAATAATAATAATACCCCCTCAAGCAGCTGCTTGCCACAGAGGTCTGACAGGAGCCTGTCAGTTTATATGTCATAGTAGAAGATCTGAGAGGATGGCAGGACCTCAGCAGAAAACAACACGAACATCCATGCCTTACCCGGGGCTCGTAGGATCAACGGAACCCAGGCCCCGTAGATCAGTAGCCAAGCGCGCTAACAACTCGGCCACGGGACGGCTAGAGTTTATAAACAATTCGAAAAGTTCAAAACTGGATCTTAAACTTCTACTATTTATATTTAAAACATTTTGACTATTGTAATCAACTGTTTCCAAAAATGCAGTTAAATCAGATTCATCAGTGATTACCAGTCTATTAACAACATTAACATTGTCTGCCAGTAATGGTTAGAGAATTTATCAGAGTCTACTTCAATGTGAGCCAAAGTTGTATTCTTTCGACCTTTGCTCTAAAAGAATCTGGGATTGCTTTAATTGATTGCCACGTGTATGAAAAGCCGAAATTCATGCTTTCGTTTTTCTTTTTGGCCTTGAAGCATACGTAATCAGCAGCTGGTTGGCCTTTCCATGGAGAAGTTGAAATTGCTGAAGAAGAGAGGTAGACTCTCACGTTTTTTAGGTTCAAGTGTCTGCATCATCTCCGATAATCAATGGGTGATTTTCGTGCAACATTACCATCCAGTGTATTCCTTAATGTGCACAGGGTATGGCTTTTCTGCACCATGGTTTTACGTCCCATACGACGGCGGCCTTTTCAAGCTCATCGGTGTCCCCTTTCTGACCAAATGCAGGGTGGATATTTAGTGGAGATAAATCTCAACTCTGGTACAGGTGGGACTCGAACCTGGGAACTGCAGTTACGAGCGTGGTGCACTGCCGACTGAACCAACACCTACCCCACTAAAAGAGAGGGAGAAAGTTTATATTGGAACGCCATTCCGATTCCATCTTATACTCCTTTCCCCCCCCTACTTTCACTTGGATCACTTGGACCGTCTCTTCATTTTTCACTAGATCTGGGCCTGGATTAGCGCCATTGCTGCATTAACCACTGCGATCATTATTGTATGCATGAATTTACTGAGATGAATGGCTCGGCAAAAATATTTGTATGCTGAAATATTTTTTTGGCTCCCCCCAATTTTCAGAAAACATCTTGCCCCCCCCCCAAAAAAAAAAATACATCTACCGACTCCTACACCACATACAAAATGTTTTGTGAACCAGATCTTTGTCTCCAACTCGTAATGATGCCTCTTGACATTTTGCAACAGACTCGAAAAAAACAAAAACACTTCCAATATGTTGGAAATAACGCAACGTTCACGGCGTGACAAATACGGGTTCTTTGCGACGTAACATTATTTCATCAGATTTTTTCTTCATCTATAGCGACAAATGGGTGAGAGGAATTTCCTTCGGTAATGTCAGCAGCGTGGGAGAAGTTGTAAGGAAGGAAAGATACAAAAAGAAATAGGAATTAGATGGAGGAGACATCAGATCAACTCTTGTGAACGAAACTGCACGAAGGCATTTCTCACGGATGTGAAATGGAAAGGGGAAATCAACTGAATTGTTCTCAATTGCATCACGTAGCACTGCAATGAAATCAGATCATTTTTTTTTAGGGGTGGAGGCTGTCTTAATCGGTAGCGCTCCAGGATCGTACTATGAAGTTCCTAGGTTCGAGTCCAAACAGTACCAACCATTTTGGGCAAAGCAGTGTAGTATTGGCCATTTATAGTCATTTTTTCAGGTAAGGTGTCCACGTCAACCACTCTTTGGGATTTAAAAAAAAATATGAATATCCTCTTCCTTGAGCGAAAGTTTTGCCGGAGGATTTGGGGACACGGTTCATCTTTAGCAACTAATACATTGTCGATCTTTCTGGAGTTGTATAGTAATAAAACTACATCTCATCATCTGTGACAATGTATGTTGACCATTTGGGACCAGTAGGCTCAAACATTGTCAGCATCTTCTTGCACGAGTCGACTCTAGCCCTTTTTTGCTCTTCTGTCAGTTTGTTGGGTACCCATTTGGCACAGATCTTTCGGAACTTTAAATGTTGATGAATAATTGTTTCCACATTGCCAGATTTCTCTGTGGAAAGGAACACCGATTTCAGTTGGCAAACTTGTGTGCTGTGTTAGCTCTAATTGAGGCAATGGGCAGCAGCGACTTCGGTCTTAGTAGGGCACGTACTTGTAAAATCTAGGAGCAATTGCTAGTATTCTTCTCTGTTCTATGCGTTCAAATGAAAAATGACCACTGGATGTTTCACTGGATTTAAAATATTCTCGACTGGGTTTCCGAATTATTCAAATCTTCTTTCGAAAGCTTCAAATTTAGTTGTAGATCAAAACAGGCGACATAAAAAATAAGAAACAATTTTTCGAATCTGAATATTGGAGATAGAGTTGGTTTGTTTCACCTCTGAGCAGTACTTTTTTGCACATAATGGGCTAAAATGGTCAGGTCACAAGTACCCCGAGGGCTCAGAGAAGTTGGTTAGGGGACTCATTGGAAACAGCCGTTTAGAGACAGATGTTATTATTTGTCTCCAAACAAGCCTCCCGTCAAGGCCATCCACAGCGTGTTCTGTAATGTGCACAAGGTATGGCTCTCCTGTACATAGTGCCACGGCTTAACGTCCCATCCGACGGAAGGCGGTATTTCCAAGCCCTTCGGTTTCCTCCTACTGACCGTGGGCTGGGCGGGAAGTTTTGCAGAGATAAATTTGAATTTCCTTGCAATAGAGAGCAATTTTTTATTACGTTGTGTCAAATGTTCGTTTAGATAAATTGGTTTATCTAAAAATTTCTATTTATGTTGCTAGCTTTAATCCGTTTCTTCTTTGCCTCTGAAATCCATTTATCTCTTATGGACCTGTTCTTCAATTGCAGCACGATAGGTTTTATTTTTTATTTTTTCATCGTAGGAACTCTATGTGCGACTACGACGTCTCCGATATCTACTTTAACCTGCATTATCCGTGCTCTATTCATTACTACAGAACTGATATTTTCATCTGAGGTTTCTGACAAACTCGCAATTTCTATATTGGAGTTTCTGCTGTATTCAGAGGGGGATGAAGCGGGTGTCGAACCTGGCGGCCGCCAGGGGGCCCCGAGCTGGAACGGGGCCCCGCTATCGTCCGGGCTGCAAGCTTTTCTCTAATTAAAGAAAGATAATCAATCAAATTGTTTATTAAAGTAACTCAAAAAAAAAAACAATGATATTATCTGTCAATCTATTTTGCTTAGATATAACAAATCGAGAACGAAAATGATTACACTATTAAATTTTGTTATTCTTTAACCCTTTCACGACTAAGGGAAACATTTTTCCCATTTTAAAATTGGTGATTATCGTATTTAATTATAACCTTATCTGCATTTTTTATACAGAATGTCAAAATAGAACGTATGCCGAACGCAATTACGTAAACGGGAACGTTTAGAAAAAAAAAACAGAACTGTCAGGACGCATAATATATGTACTATGTGCAATGTCCATCTTTGCCTCACTACCAAAAGAAATTGCTTCGCAGAATATCATAATTAACACATCATTTTGTATAGTAATTTTATTTCATAATTTTGTATTATTTTAGTTAACATTTTGTTCTAATAAACCAATAAATAAAAGACATTGCATAATAAGCCTAACTATAATTTGTGTTACCTTTATAGTCCATTGAGAAAAATATTTCCCATAAAATTCCAAAAAAACTACACATTGTTATGTATTTTTCTTATGATTTTTATTTATTTTACGTCTAAACAAACTAAAATAAACAGTTACATACTAATATTTACTCTTAGAAACCTTATGGTCCTGAAAGGGTTAAAAGAATACGATAAATTTAATTCCCTTCTCCTTTCCTTTTTCCGTTCTTAGAATTTATTATGTTTTGTGTTTGACGGCCCGCCAAACACAAAACTCTGTCTTTGTCCGACAAACACAAAAGCCGTCAATGACGGTTAGTGCTACAGTTAGTATTCTGATAGACTCGGTCACTTCAATTTCTGCTCGTGTGGCTTTAATAAATTTTTCTGAAAAGAAATAAAAGCTTATGGTCCGTTGCTCCTGTTCTATATTTATGAAATTTTCTATTGATAAGTATAAATATTCTTAATAATATTTAAATATCGTTTGCGAATTTTATATCGACACCTTCTTTTATTCTTTTAACCTTTCTTCTTGAATGAGATAAAATTTCAATTTAATTACAATTTACAAAAAATTACCAAATATAGAAAGCTATTTTTTACGGGAAAATAATTTCTAACTCTCAGATTTAAAAATTTCTGCAATTTAATTTATTTTTGTCTGAGGACGGAAAAAATATATTATTCTTTACAGATTTATCCGTTCGCGAAAGATATTTTACATTCTATCAATTTTTTTATGTTTAATTTTTTTTAAATAAATAATAAAAAAACTTCTGCTTAACGAGTTGACCACAAGCCACGGACTTGCGAGGGGGATGATGAGGATTGAACCGGTTACCGGAGTGTCAATGCTTCCTTTACCATCTTTACACTTTACAGAGGTAAAAAGAAAAATTCTACGTAGTTAAACTCGGGAATTGTCTCATTTATTTAATTTTTTTTCCAACTATTGATAAAAGAGGAAGGCCTAAACTTTTTGTCCCTCGCAGTCCTATTGCCGAGTGGTTAGCACGCGTGACTATTTATTTAAGGGACCTGGGTTCGAGCCCCGAGTAAGGCATGGATGTATTTGTTGTTTTTCTGCTGAGGTCCAGCCATCCTCACAGACCTTCTGCTATGGCGTATTAAACTGGCAGGCTCCTGTCAGACCTCTGTGGCAAGCATCTGCTTGAAGGGGTAGTTATATACATATATAATTATATTTTTGCCTGAATATGAGGATCCCAAGGGAAGTGAATGGTTGAATCCAGATTGTTGCTGGCTACCACTTTTATGCAATGTGTGACAATTTCCGAGAAACGAACAGGTAGAATTTTCCTTTTTATCTCTGTAAAGTGCAAAGATGGTAAAGGAAGCGTGGGCATGCGCAAACCGTTCAACCTTCATCTTCTCCCGGTCGCAAGCCCGGTGACCATCTAGTTAAGCACAGAGGTAAACTTACTATTATTTTTTTTCCCAATTTTTTTATAATTCATTTTTATTTATTTTTAATTATTAATATAAAATAATATTTGACGTAGTATGAGCTTGATTATTTATTTGTTTTATTATTTTATTTACTGTTTTTACTATTATTATTTTTTTTATAACTATTGATTATTTTATATTTTTAATGATTTCATTCATGCCTGAATAAAAATAAATTAAAAAAAATAAATAAATACCCCCTCAAGCAGCTGCTTGCCACAGAGGTCTGACAGGAGCCTGTCAGTTTATATGCCAGAGTAGAAGGTCTGAGAGGATGGCAGGACCTCAGCAGAAAAACAACACACACATCCATGCCTTACCCGGGACTCGAACCCAGAATTTTAAAAACATAAGAAAATCATGATTTCTTTTAGGGCGAAAATATGAAACGATATAAATCCGGAGCAGAAAAAAGAAAAATATTAAAACGAATTCAAGAAATTATTGAAGACCAGAAAAATGGTAGGCATAGATTTCTCGTCATCAATAGAGATGATCCATCCCCAACTTCATCATGCAACCCTATCGTCAATAGAGATGAGCCATCCCCAACTTCATCATGCAACCCTATCGTCAATAGAGATGAGCCATCCTAATCTTCATCATGCAACCCTATCGTCAATAGAGATGAGCCATCCCCATCTTTATCATGCAACCCTATCGTCAATAGAGATGAGCCATCCCCATCCCCATCATGCAACCTATCGTCAATAGAGATGAGCCATCCCCATCCCCATCATGCAACCCTATCGTCAATAGAGATGAGCCATCCTCATCTTTATCATACAAACCTATCGTCAATAGAGATGAGCCATCCCCAACTTCATCACGCAACCCTATCGTCAATAGAGATGAGCCATCCCCATCTTCATCATGCAAACCTATCGTCAATAGAGATGAGCATCCCCATCTTCATCATGCAACCCTATCGTCAATAGAGATGAGCCATCCCCACTTCATCATGCAACCCTATCGTCAATAGAGATGAACCATCCCCATCTTCATCATGCAACCCTATCGTCAATAGAGATGAGCCATCCCCATCTTCATCATGCAACCCTATCGTCAATAGAGATGAGCCATCCCATCTTCATCATGCAACCCTATCATCGAAAAGTAAAAAGGAAAAAGATAAATGTGAAACTGAAACGGTATCCAATAATAAGGAAGAAAATGTAAAAAATGAAAATGCTGGAAATGCGACAGAAGGAGATGATTTTGAAAAATCCGAAGTTAGTTCTAGAGAATTTACCAAATTAGAGCCTTGCATAAATGATGATATAGCTCTCTGGCCTACAGTGCTATCCGATGCAATGATTGATCACATATTTGTAAACAAATCAAAAAATATTGGAAAGATAGAAACTTTAAAATCGGTGCATAAGGATAGGGATCAAATGTATAACAGATGTCTTTCGTACGATCATTATTTTCCGTATAAAAGAAAACGAGCAAATGTGTATATTGCTACCGTTGTAAAGTGTTTCCCCACATCGAAATCCAAATTAATTAGTGGTTTCCAAAACTGAAAAACTATTACTACAACTTTGTCCAACCATGAACTTTCAAAAGAACATATGTCATCTATGTGTATTTTATATAAAAGATCTTCAACTTTAATCAGAATCAATACTAATTTACTGCAGCAGAGAGAACCTGAAGAGAGTTATTGGAAAGAAGTGTTGAGAAGAATAATATCAACTGTAAAATTAATAAGTCGATTTGGATTAGCATTTAGAGGTCACGACGAAGGTCAGAACTCAAATAGAAAAGGAAACTACTTGACATGCTTGGAATACCTAGGTGAATATGACAGTTTTTTGAAATTACGTTTACAAAAATACTGTAATCGAGGACAGGAAATATTAATTATTTGTCATATAATATTTGCGATGAATTCATAGGCATCATTAGCAAACATAAAACAGTACTTATAGTAGAAAAAATTTTATCTGTAAATTATTAGTCTACTCGATACCTTACTGGCATTAAAAATTGGTTATAACCATATAAAAAAGTACTTGTCCGATATCTGCGCTCCAATTTCAGAAAAAAAAAGAATAATTGCAGTGGAAGCTACATCTTTGTTAAAGAAATTGTACAAATATGAAACGGCAGTGATGACAGTAATTTGGAACACTATTTTACAGAGAGTGAATGCTACCAGCAAATCACTGTACTCAATTGGTGTATACTATTTAAAGGATCTGGTTTATTAAAATTGTTAGAAACTTTCATAAACGATTCCGTGATGAATTTTTTAATGTAGAAAAAGAAACAACTGATATGACTTCTTTAACTTTTGAGGAACAGGATCAAATACCTAGGCCAGAAAATAGGACAGCCTTTTTTTTTTGATAAAAGTAATGAAGAAAATCATTCGTTTTCATCGCGAGAAAGTTTCATTTTTAATTCTTTTAATGTTATTTGTGACAGTATGATAGCAGAACTTGCTCGTAGAAATAAAACGTATAAGAATAACATAAAAAATTTTAAAATATTTTTTGATTTAAGCTTGCCTAATCCGGAAAAAGAGAACTATGTGGAAAAATTAAAAGAGATCTATAAGAACGATATAAATATTACCCATTTTGATGATGAATTGTAATAGTTTATAATATTTTTGAAATAAGATAAAGACAAATTCAATAATACTGTTACATAAGTATACCAGGCTGAAAGAGAAATGTCGTAAACTTTTCCAAATGTAGAAATTATTTTATAATTTTAATGTAGAAATTATTTTATAATTTTTTTTGACTATTCCTATTTCCAATTCATCGGGAGAAAGATCTTTCTCTGTCTTAAAAAAGGTAAAAACCTAAGATGTACGACGTCAGAAGAAAGATTAAAGAGTATGGCGCTATTGTATATGGAACAAGAAGTATTAAACAACATCGATACTTCGAAAATAATCGATGAATTTGCTAGAGAAAAATCGAGGAAAAAATTTTGTTTAAATTTTTACTGCAAATTAAATATATTTCTTTCCTTTTTTCTTAAAATATTTTATTATTTTGTTGTAATTTTCATTTTTATATTTTTTTATATATTTTATGCCTGATATTATTGTAAAGAAAAATTTATTGCAATGTTTTGAAATAAAAATATTAAATCACATATTATGTGTGTTTAATTTTTTGTTATAGTGAAGCCGTAGTTCTCTTTGTAGCATATGCATATATAAACACTTTTTTTTCAGGGGCCCCGAAAATTTTACCGCCAGGGGCCCCCAGTCGGCTTAATCCGCCCCTGGCTGTATTGTTGCAAATCGTCAATGTCCTGCTTTAAATCTGCCAAGTCTTTTTGCAACTGTCTATTTTCGTTACTTAGTTCAAGATTGTCTTTTTTGACAGTCAAAATTTCAGATTTTAACTTAGCTATTTCTTCCATAAAGTCTTTTATACAATCGGAATTAAATTGAATAGCTTTTGCAACGTCTTTGATTTCATTATGCATTTCGTTTGTATTATTTTTCATGTCTTCTCTTAATTTAACATAAAACCTGCAAATTATCTATTTTGCATACAGCAAAATCATTGGACTGATCTTTACACTCAGACATGTCCTCCGGATGCACAAAATCACTCTCTTTCCTTTCCAATAGAGAAAATCTATTTGAAACGGGTATTTCTGTTTGCGAATCCCTGTAACAAGAGGCAACTTCGTCCACGCGAGCCACAAGACTGCCGCGCTCAGAACTTCTGCTGCATTGACCTTGATCTGTTGATCTGTCGCTTTAATCGGAGGATCTCCCCCAGAGCTATCGGAAGCATCACGTGGTGTATCCATGGCGGATAGTACAGCATCGAGTTCCTTTGTCGTAGAAGATTTCTGTTTCATGCAATTATAGCATAACCACCTTCCTTTCGGCTCTATTGATAATCTCCGGAAGTTTGACTCAGCAATTATTACTTAATGCTTTCACTTCTCGGTAAAGGAGACAAGATTTGAAGATGTGAATGTAGAAAACCTCATAAAAGGAGACAAGGTTTGAAGATGTGAATGTAGAAAACCTTATTAAAGGAGACAAGGTTTGAAGATATGAATGAGGAAAACCTCATAAAAGGAGACAATGTTTGAAGATGTGAATGTAGAAAACCTCATAAAAGGAGACAACGTTTGAAGATGTGAATGTGGAAAACCTTATAAAAGGAGAAAAGGTTTGACGATGTGAATATAGAAAACCACATAAAAGGAGACAATGTTTGAAGATGTGAATGTAGAAAACCTCATAAAAGGAGAGAAGATTTGAAGATGTGAATGTAGAAAACCTCATAAAAGGAGACAAGATTTGAAGATGTGAATGTAGAAAACCACATAAAAGGAGACAAGATTTGAAGATGTGAATGTAGAAACCTCATAAAAGGAGACAATGTTTGAAGATGTGAATGTAGAAAACCTCATAAAAGGAGACAATGTTTGAAGATGTGAATGTAGAAACCTCATAAAAGGAGACAAGATTTGAAGATGTGAATGTAGAAAACCACATAAAAGGAAACAAGATTTGAAGATGTGAATGTGGAAAAACTCATAAAAGGAGACAAGATTTGAAGATGTGAATGTAGAAAACCGCATAAAAGGAGACAAGGTTTGAAGATGTGAATGTGGAAAACCTCATAAAAGGAGACAATGTTTGAAGATGTGGATGTAGAAAACCTCATAAAAGGAGACAATGTTTGAAGATGTGAATGTAGAAAACCGCATAAAAGGAGACAAAGTTTGAAGATGTGAATGTAGAAAACCGCATAAAAGGAGACAAGGTTTGAAGATGTGAATGTAGAAAACCGCATAAAATTAGACAAGGTTTGAAGATGGGAATGTGGAAAACCTCATAAAAGGAGACAATGTTTGAAGATGTGAATGTAGAAAACCACATAAAAGGAGACAAGATTTGAAGATGTGAATGTGGAAAACCTCGTAAAAGGAGACAATGTTTGAAGATGTGAATGTAGGAAACCTCATAAAGGAACACAAGTAGAAGATGGTCAGCGAGAGGCTTGTGAGCAAGGCAGCTTCAGAAAGAGTTGAAGCTTATTGAGAACCATCCAGACGAAGTTTGAAGGTAATCACAACACACAAAACTAATTAAAAACTCAGTTAATTTTAATAAAATTCTTGAAATTAATATTACATGATCGAAAATGCACCCCGAAAATTGCTAGAGAGTGATAGAGTAGAGAAAAAAGAGACGTTAAAAAGTCTTCGCAGTCTTATTATTTACTAATGCATGAAAGGAAGAAAACAGCCAAACATTTATCAATAATGTCTTTCTTGACGAAAGAACCAAGCAGAGAAAGCTTGGAGTCCGTAAACTTTTTTTTCATCTTAAACTCCGTTAACATCATTTGACTCCTTATTTGCTGCATAATCATTGCCGGAAGAAAGTGTCAGTGCTCTGACCACTGAAGACGAGGATGAACTTCATAATTTCTCTCATTAATACCATCATCTAGTTCTTCTCCGGAAACGAAGAGATTGAACTTCTAATCCTCCTTCTTCATAAACAGATACTGTGCCATTAATGTTTCACGATTATTCTAGTTTTGATACTTTACTGCATTTGTTTCGCTTTTTTGATTGTTTTCACAAAGAAATATTTTTTTCTGAGCAAGATATCTTTAAATTTTTTTTAGTCCTAAGTCTGAAATTTAATTTTGTTTCAGATGCTTAAACGTCTAATGTATTGTGCACAATTTTTTTCATATAAATTCTTTTCCCGTGTATTTTTCAGTTACTATAAAATTCAGAAATTTTTTCAAGTTATTACAGCTTACTTCGAAATGCATGTTAAACACCTCTCTTGATGAGTTTTAGATTTGCAAGGTCATTTCCAGGAGCCACCTTCCAAGTGGGCTCATACCCCATTTATGGTTTTCCCTTTTAAGAATAAGCTAATTTTAATTATATAAATAATAAAATTTATTAATTATATAAAAATTATGTAATTAATAAAATATTAACAATAATTTTTTTGATAAGAATAAGCTAATTTTAAGCTTGTGGGCTCATACCCCATTTATGGCTGGACTTTTATAGTCCAGCCAAGATTATTTTTATTCTCATTTTTTCTTGTATTTAGCCTTGCATTAGTGTTAAGTATTTATATACATATTTTAACTTTCGAATATTTGGGGTCTCTTAAATTTGTATAGGGCCTCAGAAATTCAAAGTCCGACCCTGGTCCAGTACCTGTAAGTTTATTGATACTTAAAAATGAAAATGTAATAAATGAATGATGACGTCTCTAGACTAGAATGTGCCTTGTGGAAAATCCGGCTTTGGAGGTCAGCGAACATAGTTGAAGTGATCTGGGCACAGCTTGAATTTAACGAACATATTCGTCTAGTCTCGTGCGTTGACAATGCAGCTAACTTGTTGTCTTCTCACGTACACGATTTGCGTAGCTGCATGACGCGCTGTAGTCGAGAAAAAGCGGCGGCTCATTTCCATTTTCAAAAAAAAAACGAGCAAATGTTTTTACTTTGTCGTCTGTTTGTCGTCAGTTTGTCTATCGGCCTGTAGACATTCAACGTCTTCGTTCTTAGAGATAAATTAAACAGCTTTTTGGTGGGTTACATAGGTATTAAAGAAATATTGCAATTCGAACTTTAAAATTTCCAAAAGTTTTAATTGCGCCCTCTAATAGCGAAAAATAAAAGATGAAAATTGAAAAAATTAAGCGAATATTGCAATCGACGTATTTATGTATAAATTTGAAATTTTGTTGGTGGAAGGTGAAGATCCTGAGGTGTTAATATTTTATTAATTACATCTTTGGTAGAAGGTTATTGGTATTGGTTATTGGTTGCCAATGATATTAACCTTCTACCTCAGATCTTTGGTAGATCTGAGGTAGAAGGTTAATATCATTGGCAACAATGAGTTGCTCCTTTGCTCCAAGAGGGGTGGGGAAAGCGCTTTAAAAACAAAACAAAACCGATAATTGGAAAAATTCTTTCTTATTTGGGCAGGCACTAAGGAAATATAATGATTTACCTTATTCAAATTCCCAGGCTGCCTAATTTTAATCGTTAGAAGGCATTAAATTTCGAAAATGCGAAACGTTTAGCGAATATTGCAAGCGATATATAAATTTATGGTAGAAATTTTGATGGTAGAATGTTCAGTGATATTACATTGACAGAAACCATCTGTCCCTTTTTCTCTGAAGAGGGGAAGAGGGTGAGGAACTGAGAAAGCAACTTTTTTTAATTTTTCGTAAGAGGGGAATGCGGAGAAAAAACTATTTTCATATCTGAGAAGAAAGGGAGGAAATGATAAAGCAATTTTTTAATTTTTAAAGGAGGGAGGAAGGAACTGAGAATGAAACTATTTTCATCTCTAAGAGGAGAGAGGGAGAAACTGAAAAAAAATTATTTTTTTCATCTCTCAAAGGAAGGAAGGGGAAAAAACTTTTTTCATCTCTCAGAGGAGGGATGGAAGAACTGAGAAAGAAACTTTCTCATCTCTCAGACGAGGAAGGGAGGAACTGAGGAAGAAGCCTTTTTCATCTATCAGAGGAGGGAGCAAGGAATTGAGAAAGAATCTTTTTTCATCTCTCAGAGGAGGGTGCGAGGAACTGAAAAAGAAACCTTTTTCATCTCTCAGAGGAGGGAGCGAGAAACTAAGAAAGGAGCTTTTTTCATCTATCAGAGGAGGGATCGAGGAATTAAGAAAGAATCTTTTCTCACCTTTGAGAGGAAGGAGCGAGGAATTGAGAAAGAAACTTTTTTCATTTCTCAGAGGAGGGATGGAAGAACTGAGAAAGAAACTTTTTCGGCTCTCAGAGGAGGGATGGAAGAACTGAGGAAGAAGCCTTTTTCATCTATCAGAGGAGGGAGCAAGGAATTGAGAAAGAATCTTTTTTCATCTCTCAGAGGAGGGTGCGAGGAACTGAAAAAGAAACCTTTTTCATCTCTCAGAGGAGGGAGCGAGAAACTAAGAAAGGAGCTTTTTTCATCTATCAGAGGAGGGAGCGAGGAATTAAGAAAGAAACTTTCCTAATCTCTCAGAGGAGGGAAGATCCGAGAATGTGGTGACATAGCTCTTTGTTTCGTTTCTCAGAAGGAACTTTTGAAACCACAAGTGAGAAAGCGGCTTTTTTATTTTAAGGTTAAAATGGAAACCTTTTTATACTTAAAAGTACTATCAAAATATTGCTATTTTCCTTTTCCTAATCATTCCACAATACTTTTAAATGGCACAAAAATCGGTAAATTGAAAACTTCGCTATCTCTGAAAGCCAACATCTGATATTCGCCATAGGCAATGTTATTCTTCTAGTTTGCAACTTAAAGAATTCAGATGTTTTATTTCTAATACTCATATTATTAAATATTTTAGGATTTAATACTTAAATTGTGCTTTTCGTTACCAGAAATCCCAATTGGCTGAAATTTTCTGGAGAAAAAAAGTCAAATTATTTGTTATCGGAATGTCGAATAATTTATCAACAGTCGTTCATAAAGCGAATGATTTAAGGGAACATGTCATTCGCACTGAAAACGATTACAGGAAGTGTTTCCATGGTAACGCCGGAAACAAATGGAAACCGTCTAGAAACGGAAACAGCGATGCCTCAATGAAGCCTCTTCAACGCACAGTTCAAAGCTAAGCATGTGACGAAATTGAATTCTGTATTTCCCACAGGTTTAGATAAAGGAAACGGTGACATAGCTAATTGCGAATTCTTCCTCATATATCTACGTATAACGCCATTAATAGATTTTGGGTAACACTTTTAAAGCAATGTGTGGTAAGTATGTTCAGGAAGTTAATCTACGAGATGCTAAATATGGCTGTACGTGATTAAAATACACTGCTCACAAAAATTAGGGGATATTCCAAAATGAATATGAAGCGATAAAAAAAGAAGCATTTGAATTGTTTTTATTAAACAAGAACATCAGAAAAGCAAACGACAAGTCAAAGAAAGTTGTTCGATTATGCAAAGGAGATGCAAAACCAACTTTGATGTCATTGGTGAAAATGCACTATATAAAAGGCTGAAAGTACTGGAGTATCAGCGTTCCTTGATCTTGAAAGTGCACATCCTGCAATATCCAACCCTTGCAATGCCCCTGCAACACGATTTGCCCGAATGCGAAGCCTGGAGAGCCATAGGACGTCTTGAAGCTGGTCAAACACAGATGACAGTGGCAACAGCACTTGGAACATCCCAAAGCGTGATTAGCAGATTGTGGAATCGCTTTCAAGAGACTGGCACAGTACGAAGAAGACGAGGGCAGGGTCGCCCATCTGCCACAACAGCAAGAGATGACCGCTACTTGACCTTATTGGCAAGAAGGAACAGGCACAGCATTGCAACAGAGCTGCGGGGACAGTTTCTTGCTGCCACTAGACGACGGATTTGCACCCAGACCATACGAAATCGGCTCCATCGTGTTGGACTGCATGCCCGGCGACCAATGGTTTCGTTATCTGCTGAACACCGTAGAAGGTGGGCTGATGAGCATCGTCATTGTACCCGTGATGAGTGGTCAACTGTCCTCTTCTCTGATGAGTCACGGTTCAGTATGCAGCCTGACAATAATTGTGCCGTGAACGAGGAACACGGGAGAATCCACGTTTCATGCGAGAAAGGGACTCCTTCGGTGGTGGTGGTGGAATCATGGTGTGGGTTGGCATCAGCATTGGTGGTCGTACCGACCTCCACGTCATCAGAAACGGATCGCTGATTGCTGTCAGATATCGAGATGAGGTCCTGCACCCTATAGTGGTACCCTATGCTGGAGCAGTTGGAAACAACTTTCTTTTCATGGACGATAATGCAAGGCCCCACCGTGCGCCTCTCGTCAACAACATGCTTCAGGAGGCAGGAATCGAACGCATGGACTGGCCTTCACGTTCTCCAGACCTGAATCCCATTGGACATGCTTGCGATGCACTGGGAAGACGTCTGGCAAACTGTCCAATGCCTCCCACAACTCTTCTTGAGCTGGAAGTTGCCCTGGAGCAAGAGTGGCAGAGGATCCCACAAGAACTGCTGGACATTCTGATCCTGTCCATCCCCCATCGCTGTCGGTGTGTTTTGGCAGTCTTGGGTGACCATACACCGTACTGAACAGTCAATGTGTGACACACTCGTCCAGTTTGACATGCTTCTGTTCACCCCCACCAATATGTCACTTGGTACTCAATCACGACAATTGAGTTTGCATCTCATTTGCATAATCGAACAACTTTCTTTGACTTGTCGTTTGCTTTTCTGATGTTCTTGTTTAATAAAACAAAGAAGCATTTGATTTTTTTTATCGTTTCATATTCATTTTGAAATATCCCCTAATTTTTGTGAGCAGTGTAATATGTAATGCGAATAGAGGCGAGAAGAACAAATACAGGAAATGTCATTGTAACGAAATCGAGCGGATAACCAAAATATATTCGTTATAATGAAATTTCGTTATACTGAATGCAGTGAAAAATGTGCTCTGATAGTTAAGTACTACAAATTTACTGTGTATTACAGTTTACTTCTTAAAAAAAAATCGGTAATTTTACACTAAATCTCAGTCCTAATCTCTCTGTGATTTCTTAAATGATTTTGCAACTCTCCAAAGCCTGGTCCGGAAAGATTATGTGTCATTACGAAAAGATGAAGACTTCAGGCCATATTGGCTGCTAATAAATTAACGAACTTAATTAAAGCAGTAATAATAACTAACAAATTAAACAATGACTTATATTCAACGAATGATAAAATAAAACTCATGGATTGGAACTTCTTTAAAAGAATTTTTCGCTGAAGCTACTGTCAACCTTAATATTCTTTGGCTACCGTTACTTGCAATGCAAACAGAATTGCGTAGATCTCCAAGTTTAACGCCGCTTTAAAAAAGAAAGAAATTACTGCAATTCTCAGAATTAAGGTAAATAGAGCTCTAACAAATTCATATCTATATAAAATTAGAAAACTTGATTCTCCTAAATGTAACTTCTGCAATTCCATTCATAATATTGAACATATACTGTTTGAATGTAACAATTTCAATGAAGAAAGAAAAGAATTTATTGAGAAACTCAGAAAGTTGAACAACTTTCGAAGTTTTAAGTTGAAAGTTGATTAACTTTCAACTTAAAAAATATTCTTGAGCCTACCAAGACTAAGCTGAAACCCATTTCGTATTCTCTTCTTGCATCATATCTAAAAAAAATTAATCTACTAAATGTCTTGTAACTATACTTAAGTACATCAACCTATCACTCAAAAAGTTTACTGAATGAGTCTGCGAGGACTAGTTTCCCTCGTAGGAATATTCATTTGTCGATATGTCATGTCATGTTATGCAAGATGATATCAGGACTATAAACGAGGGCAATATACTATATAAGAATTAATCGTTGATGCTCGATATATACCAAAGAGCCAAAACATTATGACCACCTGCCAAATATGATGTTGATCCTCCACGTGGTTGAGCCGCCGTAGATCGGATATACTGTTCTAACACAAACCACAGATGCTCGATTGGATTGATGTCTGGGGAATTCGGAGCCTGGAAGTCTTCCTCATGTTCCGCGAATCATTCTCTAACAATCCCGGCAGTGTGGCATGGCGCATTATACTGCTGAAAGAAGGCACTACTAGAGGGGAATACCATTGCCATGAAAGGATGTACCTGGTCTGCAATGATGTTTAGGTAGGTGGTAGACGTCACAGTTTCCTGCACATGAATGACTAGACCCAGTGTTTCCCAGCAGAACATTGCCAAGTGCATTACAGTTCCTCCACAAGCTTGGTTTAGTCTACAGTGCATCCTGGTGCCAACACTTCCCCAGGTAAACGACGCACACATATGTACCCGGACCTTCACAGGGTGAAACAGGAAACGAGATTCATCGGACCAGACGATCTTCTTCCAATCCTTCAAGATCCAGTTTTGATGCCTCTCTGCCCATTGTAGGCGTTTTCGACAGTGAACCGAGGTTAGCATGGGCCCTCGGAGCGGCCTGCGGCTGCGCAGCCCCATTTTCAGCAGGGTTCGATGTACTGTGTGTTGTAAGATATTGCTCCCGTCGCCAACATTTAAATTACGGGCGAGTTGGCACTATAGTATCTCTTCTGTTGGCTCGTACCATACGGGATATCCTTCGCTCACCCCTAGCATCGATGGGCCGTGGTCTGCCCACGCCTTGCCAGCGGTTCGTGCTTTTTCCCTCCTTGGACCATTGTTTGAAAGTACTAATCACGGCTAACCGTGAGCATCCCAGAAGCCTTGCGGTCCCGGAAATGCTCTGACTCAGTCGTCTGGCCATTACAACTTGTCCTTTGTCAAACTCACTTAAGTCCACTGCCTTTCCCATATGAAGAACAACACTGATTAACAGCGCTCAGTATCAAGTGTTATTTATACCGTTTCACGACCTTCATACGTGCCATCCTTTACCTGCAGTTGCTTCGATTTGCATAATGACGCGCTGGTCATAATATTTTGGCTCTTCGGTGTATACAACGTGCGAGTTGAACCTAAAAAAAAAACTAATAATTTATATTTTAGAAATTTTTTAAGCAGTTGTATGTATTCAACTATCCTTACTTTATTTATGTGCGCATCACTGATGCGAAATTTTGTGATTTGTAATCCTAAGTGATGCTCAAAGTTTGCAACTTTGCCCCGCGAAATCTCCGCGAATTTTGGCATATTGCAGCGCATTTGCTTCGCGAATATCTCCGTTGTATCCTGCGAAATATTTACGGCCTTACTTATTATTACTGCGAGGTCAAACCATCTAAGACCCAAGATATTGTGTAAACATCTAGAATCAAAAGCCTCAAGGTTCCCATTACCTTTCTTATAAAGGGTCCAGGTTTCACTGCCATTACGGGGCGGGGGTGGCTTAGTCGGTAGCGCGCCCGGCTCGTAATCTGTAGTTCCCAGGTTCGAGTCCCAGCTGGGTCAGCGTTGAGATTTATCTCCGCAAAAATTCCCCGCCCTGCCCACGGTCAGTAGGGGACACCGATGGGCTTGGAAAGGCCGCCGTCCGTCGGATGGGACGTTAAGCCGTGGCCCCGTGTGCGGGAGAGAGCCATACCCTGTGCACGTTAAAGAACACGCTGGATGGCCTTGACGGGAGGCTACCATCTGTCTCCCAACAGCTGTTCCACTGGGTCCCCTCCCCCAACCTTCTCTGAGCCTTCGGGGTCCATGTGACCTGGCCATTTAGCCCATGGTGTGCAAAAAAGTGCCGCTCAGAGGTAAAACAACCCAACACAACAAATGCCATAACTAAGCTTAGAAAGAACGAAATTATTTCAAAGCCGAAATTATTTCAAAGTCTTTTGGTGTATATTGCATAGTTTTTTACACCCTCCATAGATTCTTAAATCAGCCGTCCCTATTTTTCTCTTTATCTCATGCCACACTTGCCAATATCTGTGAAACAACTCCCCAGGTAATTAAATACAGCAGTTAAACTGAGATAACTAAATACAGTAATTAAAGTGAGATAACTAAATACAGTAATTAATTTGTTGTGCTGATTGCAAAGTGGAGCATAAAAATCATCATATTATATAATAGCCGTAATTCCAGGAGAACGGGCGAGGGAACGAACCAACGGAAGGTTGGACACGTGTGACGTCACAGATGGCAGAAATTGTTGGTTTCCCTGTGGTTCCGCGGATACTTGAGTGATCGGCCCCAAATTTAGTGGGGTGGTCCCACTTCTATTCTTTTGGTGTAACAGATCAGGTTCTTGGCTGCAGTGGGTCGGAGGTATTTCCATAAAAAATGTCCGAAATATCTGAGGGCGCTGCGGTCTCCTACTTGAAAATGGAATAGTATGTTGTGAGTAGTATGTGTGGAAAAATGGGAATGTAGTTATGAAGGATATAAATTTCGCGCCAAAGTTGGCGCAGTCATAACGAAAACAAATAATAATAACAAAAGTTTTACAACTTTGGCGCGGACATAAGTTTCGAGCCAAAGTTGTAAAACTTTTGGAGTGGGTTTTACTATTACAACTTAACGAGTGAGTCTTCCCCGAGACTATAATTTTAGCATTAGACCTAGAAATGCACTCTCTTCTGAACGTAGGGGTTTGATTTGCTGAACAGCAGGTTCAAAGACAATTGGGTAGAATAATGAATTACGTTGAAATGATAACTTTAATTACCTTTGATTCGCACTGTGCTTCATCCGATAATTACAATTGCTGCTCTTGCTACATCTCTACTTTGATCGTTGAATTCTAGTTACGTCACATAATTACACTCATTAAAATGGTTCGTTATTAATTATGGAATTACCGAGGCTTTGATCGCCGACTTCAGATGATCTTTCGTCGTTTATCCCACTGTGATGTAATTTATTGTGTAAATTCATTACCTTAAAGGTCAATAACAATTAAAACCCGCGTCCTTTTCCAAAGCGACTCTGAATCACCACGACTTGCGTGTGGTTTCCACCCTGTGGTAAACGACTTCTTTGGATTACACATATGTGACTACTGCCGCGAAAGTGGTAGAGCTACGCAAATGTGTCATATAGTATTAATAGGTGAAACTGTTAAGTTTTTCTGATATTTGTGCATTTAAGAATTCATTATGAGTTCGGTAATTGTAGGGGCGGGGGTGGCTCAGTCGGTAGCGCGCCAGGCTCTGTAGTTCCCAGGTTCGAGTCCCAGCTGGGTCAGCGTTGAGATTTATCTCCGCAGAATTCCCCGCCCTGCTCACGGTCAGTAGGGGACACCGATGGGCTTGGAAAGGCCGCCGTCCGTCGGATGGGGACGTTAAGCCGTGGCTCCGTGTGCGGGAGAGCCATACCCTGTGCACGTTAAAGAACAAGCTGGATGGCCTTGACGGGAGGCTACCATCTGTCTCCCAACAGCTGTTCCAGTGGGTCCCCTCCCCCAACCTTTTCTGAGCCTTCGGGGTCCATGTGACCTGGCCATTTAGCTCATGGTGTGCAAAAAAGTGCCGCTCAGAGGTAAAACAACCCAACACAACTCGATAATTGTATCTCTGAGCAGCTTATTTTGCACACAATCGGCCAAATAGCCAGGTCACAAGGATCGAATTTCCGTCAAGTCCATTCAACGAAAGGCCGGATTAGTGTGGGGTAAGGAGAAAAGATCCCCCCCCAATTCATTTTGAGAATGCTAGTAACTAGAACGGAGACAGCAAAATATTAAACATCTATATTTTCCCCGTATTTTAAGAAAAATACTTTAAAAATCATTGAAATTAAGGTAAAACCTGAACCTGATACATGAACGACTTTTTGGTTCATTTCGATTCCATCTTCTAGTCCCTGCTTTCCCCCCGTTTTTTCTAGATCCGTGCGTGATCCAGAGTATTCTTTAACATGCAGAGTGTGTGGCTTTCCTGCACACGGAAACAATTCTGCTTTACGTCGCACGAGGAGAAAGGCGGTCTTTCCAAGCCCACCAATGTCTTCTTTTTCACCCGACGGCAGGGTCGGTGTTAACGGAAATAAATCTCACGCTCTCACAGTGGCAATTTGAAACTGAAAACTTCAGTTTGTGCGCCTGACGCGCTACATACTGGGCCAACTCTGGCTGAAATTGATTGCCAAAAAGCTCAACCTTCTGATAAAGGTATTTTTATAATTAAGATGATGGGGCATCTAGCCAATGGGCATTTTTGGGTAAAATTTGCGATTTTGACATATCTAGATAACTGAAAATGTCTGGAGAAATGTATAATTACAACACACACGCCACTATTCAAGGATTGAATAAGAAATGGCAATATCGAGGAGACGCGTGAAAGCATTCGAAGGAAACGCAGAAAGATTCTAAAACTCAAAGGACGCGTAAAATGCAGACCCAATTACTAGAGCAGTTAATGAGAATGCCAACTGTCCTTGTTTGATGGGGGCGGGGGTGGCTCAGTCAGTAGCGCGCCAGGCTCGTAATCTGTAGTTCCCAGGTTCGAGTCCCAGCTGGGTCAGCGTTGAGATTTATCTCCGCAAAATTCCCCGCCCTGCCCACGATCAGTAGGAGACACCGATGGGCTTGGAAAGGCCGCCGTCCGTCGGATGGGACGTTAAGCCGTGGCTCCGTGTGCGGGAAGGACTTACCCTGTGCACGTTAAAGAACACGCTGGATGGCCTTGACGGGGGGCTACCATCTGTCTCCCAACAGCTGTTCCAGTGGGTTCCCTCTCCCAACCTTCTCTGAGCCTTCGGGGTCCATGTGACCTGGCCATTTAGCCCATGGTGTGCAAAAAAGTGTCGCTCAGAGGTAAAACAACCCAACCTTGTTTGATGACATTGACACTGTCATCAAAAAACAGTTCAACTTCAACTGTTATAAAACATTCACATGCTATTGATAGCCTTCAAATATTCTTCAGTATAACGGCAACCAGCAATCATAGAACACTTGTTCGGCGGGGGTGGCTCAGTCGGTAGCGCGCCAGGCTCGTAATCTGTAGTTCCTAGGTTCGAGTCCCAGCTGGGTCAGCGTTGAGATTTATCTCCGCAAAATTCCCCGCCCTGCCCACGGTCAGTAGGGGACACCGATGGGCTTGGTAAAGGCCGCCCTCCGTCGGATGGGACGTTAAGCCGTGGCTCCGTGTGCGGGAGAGCCATACCCTGTGCACGTTAAAGAACACACTGGATGGCCTTGACGGGAGGCTACCATCTGTCTCCTAACAGCTGTTCCAGTGGGTCCCCTCCCCCAATCTTCTCTGAGCCTTCGGGGTCCTTGTGACCTGGCCATTTAGCCCATGGTGTGCAAAAAAGTGCCGCTCAGAGGTAAAACAACCCAACTTGTTAGTCCTAGAATCTCTAATGGACTTGTTGGTCCATTAGAATGAACACTCTTAATGGAAGGAAAATGAACAGAAGTGAATAGATAAAACTTTTTAGACTCAAGACATTGTCGATTAAATGACAGGCTCTTAAAAATCAACCTGAAATAAGTGCACAAACTGCAATGCAATTGAAAGAGTGACACATATCCTACTCAAGTTTTCCTCTTATTCCACAGAAAGTAATCTGCTTTTTGAGAAAATGGAAAAATTAACCCTTGAAGAACTAACTCTTGGAACAATCTTGGCAAATGAGGATAAAGAAATAAGGAACAAAATTATTCAACAACTCCTTAAATACTTGAAAACTACCAAGTTATTTATTAAAATTTAATATTAAGTTTGTTTCAAAGAATCTAATTCAGAAATCGCTTTATAATAGACGCAAAATTTGCATCATTAGGATGCTCAGTTGGCTGTATTTGATGCTTTTAAACTTCTGAGGAATTATCTTTCAGCACACCGAAAGCTAAAACTGAATGAAAGATTTTAACGTTCATGACTTAATTTTTTGTAGCAGCAAAAAATACTCGTTCACTCATGCAACATTGGTGATTCAGAAACAAGTTGTTTGATTTTTATTTTTTCTGAAAAGATAATCTGTAATTTAAATTTTGATGCAAAGTTCTCTGTCATGTTCACTCCAAAGAAGCAAAAAGCTGAAAACTGAACTGTAATATTTTGAACTTCTACGTAAGGAGCAAAACAATAAAGTCACAAAGTTCTGATGCTCAAAACTTCACCCATTGAAATTCATAGAATTTTACAGAAGTGTAAAACCGTTTTCTCTCATCTTCACAGCAAGTCAACACTGCGGCCCAAATCGCCCTGTCTAATGGTATAACATCTGTTACCGCTAAAGTGCAGAAATCAGTTATTCTACAGATTATCTAGGTATTGTGCAGATTAACTAGGGTGATCCGTTAACGTACGGAAAATTGTTTCATTTCTCAAATTACCTAGGTAATCTGCAAATTACCTGGATAATCTGCACATTACCTACTAGGCACTCGTTAAAGTGAAAATAAGATCTTTGCTGGAACAACAGGAATGTTTCTGTACGCTTAAATTAACATAATGTTATTTATCTAGTGTCCGAGAGTAGAGTTGAAACCAGGGTCATCCCTCTGTCAACATGAATCAGTCGTCCGAATCATAAAAAACGTCCCCAAAATGAGCAGGCCAAGTGAGAACGAATCATTTTAGTGATTCGTTATCAAGAATGAATCACTTTACCGATTCGTTCTCACTTGGTCTCCGCTCATCCGGGGCGTTTTTTATAATGCGGACGAGTGAATCACGTGACACGAAGATTCATATTCAAGAGATTCACCACTATGAGAGAAACAAACTTTTGAACTTTAACCATACGGAAGCCGTTAATTTGCACATTACCTAGGTAAAATGCGGAAAACTCTTGATTCCGCACGTTAACGGAGCAAATCAGTTAATCTGCAGATTAGTAGGTAATGTGCACATTAACGGCTTTCGAGCTTTAGCGGTAACATATCGATGAAACAGAATAAAGCTCGAGCATTGACCCATCCGTGAAAGTGATTTGCCATTTCTTCTCCGATTTCAACTTTTAAAACTATGCACATTTTCTCTTCTAAGATTAGTCACTGTTTGACACCTCAGTTGGGTTGGGTTGTTTTACCTCTGAGCGGCACTTTTTTTGCACACAATGGGCTACATGGCCAGGTCACAAGGACCCCAAAGGCTCAGAGAAGGTTGGGGGAGAGGACCCACTGGAACAGCTGTTAGAAGACAGATGGTAGCCTCCCGTCAAGGCCATCCAGTGTGTTCTTTAACGTGCACAGGGTATGGCTCTCCCGCACACGGGAGAGCCATACCTCTGCTCTCCCGCCCATCGGTGTCCCCTACTGACCTTGGATAGGGCGAAGAGTTTTTGCGGAGATAAATCTTAACGCTGACCCAGCTGGGACTCGAACCTGGGAACTGACACCTCAGTGTATTGCTGGTAATGTTTACAACTCAATAGGAGACAGAAGTTTCCAAGACTTGATGACGATGATGAAATGAAAAAAGATTTTGTTCTCAAGAGAAAGCTTGGAGCCCATCAAAAGAAATGCAGAAAAGCTTTCATTCGCAAGAGAAAGTTTGGAGACCATCTATGGAAATGCAGAAAGCGGTTTATTCCCAAGAGAAAGACAGAAGATGAAAACCATCAAAGGAAAAGCAGAATGATCTTAAAGCTCTGAGGAAGGTGAGAAGTGGGATCACTTAGAATTTCTAGCTATTGCTTTACTTACGTAGATTGTGAGGAATAACATTTATAGTTGCATTTTGAAGAAAGAGGAAATAGTTAGAGCTGTTTCGTTTCATACAGAGAGAAGAGATATGATATTTTCTCTGAGTGGCTGATGAAACATGTGCAAGAGATGAAATGCCTCAAGAAAATATTTTCCCCCTGGAATTCCGAAGGATAATTCGGCAATGCTAACCTAGAAGGGTGGAGGTGGTTCAGTCGGTAGCGCGCCAGGCTCGTAATCTGCAGTTCCCAGGTTCGAGTCCCAGCTGGGTCAGTGAAGTTTATGGAAATAATGTTATAGTTTTTAATTTTTGAGGTGAGATTTGAATTTTAAAAATATAAATATCACTAAAATTATTTAAAATCAAGGCTTCTAATTAGGATTAGATAATCTATTAAGCTTGAAATATTAAGGTAGTGAGATTTATCTCCGCAAAACTCCCTGTCCTGTCCACGGTAAGTAGGGCCTCGAAAATCCGATGAAAATCCAACACCAATGGGCTTGGAAAGGCCGCCGTCTGTAGGATGGGACGTTAGGCCGTGGTACGGTGTGCGGGAGAGCCATACCCTGTGCACGTTAAAGAACACGCTGAATGGCCTTGACGGGAGACTACCATCTGTCTCCCAACAGCTGTTCCAGTGGGTCCCCTCCCCCAACCTTCTCTGAGCCTTCGGGGTCCTTGTGACCTGGCCATTTAGCCCATGGTGTGCAAAAAATGCTGCTCAGAGGTAAAACAACCCAACCCAAATCCAACGGAGTAAAAAGAAACGAGGTTGATCAGATTGCATCTGGGTTTTCCAAATATGCAGTAAGTTCCTGTCTTCATATACAGAAAAAAAATCAGCCATTGAAATAATATTGGTTGTTTAGTTCTCGAATGCAGTTAAGAGTTCTGACATATACTTTGAATTATTTATTGAAATTCCCAGTTGTAGAAATGAGCAAATATGAATGACGTTTATGAATATTTGGTTAGTAAATTATGTTTTAGTATCGTAGGAATCGAAATTGAATGCAGTCATGTGTTTTGGGCAATAATGGATTGTCTACATTTTACAAAACACGATAACCCTTTTTATTTTCTTTATTCTGTTAAAGTTATATTTCAAGCAAGAAGAGATATCTGTTGTTACATAACATTTAAAAATTTTCTGCTTCTATGTAACATTTAGGTTACCTCTGCTGCTACAAAATATAAGAAAATTTCAGGTCCTGCATAACATTTACCAAATTTCTGCAGGTCTTTTTTTTAAAACGCGACAGGAATTGGCTCAGTTGGTAGTTCTGCAGAGTCGTAATCTGGAACAACATCCAAGTTCCAACTCTGCCTGGGATGAAATTTAATCCTCTAACCCTCATCTCGTTAAAAAAGTGACACTGATTGACTTGGAAAGGCTGCTGCCCTTCTGATGGCCGTAGCCCTTCCCTATACAGGAGAGACATAATATGAAAGAACATCACGAATGTCCTTGACGGAGTTTCCCTCTACATCCTGATATCTCTCGAATAAGTCAGGGGCTGGGGTGGCTCAGTCGGTAGCGCGCCAGGCTCGTAATCTGTAGTTCCCGGGTTCGAGTCCCAGCTGGGTCAGCGTTGAGATTTATCTCCGCAAAATTCCCCGCCCTGCCCACGGTCAGTAGGGGACACCGATGGGCTTGGAAAGGCCGCCGTCCGTCGTATGGGACGTTAAGCCGTGGCCCGTGTGCGGGAGAGACATACCCTGTGCACGTTAAAGAACACGCTGGCATGGCCTTGACGGGAGGCTACCATCTGTCTCCCAACAGCTGTTCCAGTTCCCCCCCCAACCTTCTCTGAGCCTTCGAGGTCCATCTGACCTGGCCATTTAGCCCATGGTGTGCAAAAAAGTGCCGCTCAGAGGTAAAACAACCCAACTCGAATTGGTCGTCTTCTCCTTACACAGCTCTGAGCCCTTGGGATCCTTGTGACCTGGTCATTTAACTCACATTATGATATTTCTGATGTTCCAAATGTGTCAGTGTCGAGATTTGTTTCCGCTAACCTCTATCTTTCTATCGGTAAGTAACACGCACCAGTATTAGAGGACTAAAAGTTGGTGCCTTGGAATATTTTGAGTTATAGATCTCACGAATTATACGAAATTTGAATGCGATGAGACCTTCGAGGTCATACGTCAAATTTGATATGTCGATGCTAGAGAGCTAAAAATTTCGGGGAGTAGAACTCAGAAATAACAGGAATATTTAGATACGGTGTCGTATTCAAGGTCAAATAGGGGTCGGAGTGACAGGCTAGAAATCAAGATGTGCCAACCAATTGATTTCTAGTTAAAAATAAAGCGCTAAAGGCGATAAATAGGAAAACTTTAAACGACTGTTGCAAACAATTTCTATGCTGGAAATTTGAAGTTTTTTTTTTTGCAGCAGAGTGTGGTGGTGGGTTGGGTTGTTTTACCTCTGAGCGACACTTTTTTGAACATCATGGGCTAAATGGCCGGATCACATGGACCTCGAAGGCTCAGAGAAGGTTGGGGGAGGGGACCCACTGGAACAGCTGTTGGGAGACGGATGGTAGCCTTCCGTCCAGGCCATCCAGCGTGTTCTTTAACGTGCACAAGGTATGGCTCTCCCGCACACGGGGCAACGGCTTAACGTCCCATCCGACGGATGGCGGCCTTTCCAAGCCCATCGGTGTCCCCTACTGACCATGGATAGGGCGGGGAATTTTGCGGAGATAAATATCAACGCTGACCGAGCTGGGACTCGAACCTGGGAACTACAGATTAAGAGCCTGGCGCGCTACCGACTGAGCAACCCCCGCCCCAGTGTGGTGGTGAAAAGGTTTACACCGATAACTGCGATTTGCTCTTTACGTTCAGGGATAGATGCTGAAACGTTTTAAGAGATACACGAAGAATTGTTTTTGGATTGATTAGTGACTGATGCAAATATTACTCTTTGCATTTCCCGAATCATAATATTAGCTCCAATTTTCAGAGTTAGAGGTTTTAAAAAGCTCTAAAATGACAAATGTCATTCTGTATGAAAACGAAGATATATCTGTCAGAGGCCATTTTGTTAAATTTTTTTGGGTAACATTTCTCGTTCTCTAATCGAGACATCGTTTCGGCCTCTTAACCTTGTGCTTTAAGCCAGAGCCAGCGCGAAGGTTCTGCGAGTGGAGCATAAGTACCGCTATCAGAGGGGCCCAGCGCTTGAAGGGTTGGCTTGTTTTACGTCTGAGCGGTACTTTTTTGCACACCATGGGCTAAATGGCCAGGTCGCATGGACCCCGAAGGCTCAGAGGTTGGGGGAGGGGATCCACTGGAAAACAGCTGTTGGGAGACAGATGGTAGCCTCCCGTCAAGGCCATCCAGCGTATTCTTTAACGTGCACAGGGTATGTCTCTCCTGCACACGGGCCCACGGCTTAACGTCCCATCCGACGGACGGCGGCCTTTCGAAGCCCATCGGTGTCCCCTACTGACCGTGGGCAGGGCGGGAAATTTTGCGGAGAAAAATCTCAACGCTGACCCAGCTGGGACTCGAACCTGGGAACTACAGATTAAGAGCCTGGCGCGCTACCGACTGAGCCACCCTTGACCCCCCGCCCCCCGCTTGAAGGGAAACATTTATGTCAAACTAACAATTCACTGTCGTTTACAACACTGAGTGCATTTGATATTTAATATTGCTGAATCATCGATGTAATCAACACAAGGAGAAGGGGCTGCTGACGTCAAAAAACAAATAAAAACTAGAATGATGCATATCGCCTCTGGCGCATATGAGATTCTAGTTTTCAAAGAGAAAGAAGTTTTTCCTTTACCTACTGTTTCATTCCTTAAAAGTTTTAATTTGAGCTAGCGGATGGTAAGAAAAATGCAAATAGTATTGTATTAGAAATTAAACGATGTATAAGTATTCTTCTTTTAATTCTTAAGTCTAAAATGTTGCATTTCCCACATCTCTCTCAGAAAAGTGGGTATGTTATTGCTATCAGTGGAATATCTGATAAAAACTACCACTGATTTTTCAAATTTATATTCTATACATTTTATTTGTAAAATTTGGCAATTTCTATGGCAAGGACCGCTATTCCATCCAGCTACCGTCCTATCAGCTTAATCGTATTGATGACTTTCTTGGCTGCCACCCTATTCTGCCTGATATCCAGTTTGGTTTCAGGAGGAATCGATCTACCGAACACCAGATCGTTAGGGTGGTGGTGAAAGTCGCAGAATCCCTTAACAAAAAGGAGTCCATTGCAGCTGTCTTCCTGGACGTGGCCAAAGTGTTTGACCGCGACTGGTTGGACGGCCGTTTACACAAGCTTATACAAGCCGAAGTGCCATCTGGACTCATCTGCTTGATCCAATCATACAGGACATTTCAAGTCCAAATTAAATCTGCCATGTCTACAAGAAGAGTTATCTCTGCAGGTGTGCCTCAGGGCTCCCTTTTGTGTCCTACATTCTTCTCTTTATACTTATACATTTATCTTCCTTTGATCGTATTCATATTGCACTTTACGCAGATGACCTTACCTTACTATCTCCTTCCCTCGGTCCTGCTATCGCTGTGAAGAGGCTGCAGCATAGCTTGACCGAGCAGGGCACATGGTACGAAAAACGGAAGATAAAGATTAACTCTGACAAGAGTTCTGCCATCTTTTTTGCTGGAAAGCGTATTATGAATCCCACTTGCCTCCATTTACAAAATATTCCCATTGATTGGAGTGATTCAGTCAAATATCTTGGGGTTGTTATACATAAGAGGTTAAAGTGGGACTATCACATAAATAATATAATCCCCAAAGTCAATTCATTGAGGGGCCAGCTAGGCCCACTCCTTAGGAGAAATTCCATTTCAATGATTGATCATAAGCTTTTACTCAATGATATTATCATCAGATGATATCCTACTCTAGATATCATCATCATTTTACTCTATGATATCATCATCATTTTACTCTATGATATCATCATCATTTTACTCTATGATATCATCATCATTTTACTCTATGATATCATCATCAGACCGGTGATTCTCTATGCTTCACCCATATGGGCGAATCCTACACCCACCAATATTCGCAATTCAGCAATAATCCCAATGAGACCATATATATATAAATACAGGTATAAAACGTACCTCAGAAAGTTTTTTTTTGAGTTTGTAAGCAATAATCCCAATGAGATTATTTCTTCTCTGATTCTTTACGATCACACTGTTTTGAAATAGTACAAAAGGCCTAAAACGGTAGCGCTCTCTGAGGAGACCTACTCGTTTTAGGTTTCTTATACAATTTTACTGCTATTTTTAGCTTTTCTTATGTTTGCCCTTAGGGGACCTAAGGGTGGTTTATTTATATTGTTACGACAGAAGGAATCTGGCAACCGAAAGCAAAAGTATCAGCCAACGAATAAGAACTTTGGGAGAATTTGAAGAAGAACAGTGGAGCTTGTAACGGTCTAGAGTTCGAAAATGGACGGTTAGCTGTTCTGAGACAGTGCGCGTTAAGTATAAAGAATTATCTTTATGTGTTGTGTACGCGGGAAGTATAAAAGTGGTATCTTTTATGTGATGTGTATGCGGATGTTCAAGCGACATGGTAATCAAGTAAAAAGGTAATATTTAGTGGAATAGACAGAGCTAATGTTGAGTGCTCTGCGGAGGAAGATTGATGACTTGTGTATGGTAAAGAGTTGATTTGTTAATAAGATACTTCATCCATATTTTCTTTGTAACAATTTACCTTGTATTGAATTTGGTTTTGAAATATAGCTTTTAATACTCACGCTCAGTGGCTATCCATTTTTGTAATCCGCAACAATATATTTTGTTCTTACTGATGCCAAACAGGCATGTCTTTATGATGGAGAGAGTTAGGAGTAAAATTATTACCCGGTACATCGAATATGAATATACGATCTACGATCTACGGATAACACCTATCATCCGACCGGTGATTCTCTATGCTTCACCCTTATGGGCGAATCCTACACCCACCAATATTCAGGTCTTACAGAACAAGATTTTGAGAACTGCGGTCGATACCCCCTGGTTTGTCACTAACAGACAACTCCATAAAGACCTGGGCATCGACCATATATATATAACAGATATAAAACGTACCTCAGAAAGTTTTTTTTTGAGGTTGTAAGCAAAAATCCCAATGAGATTATTTCTTCTCTGATTCTTTACGATCATACTGTTTTGAAAAAGTACAAAAGGCCTAAAACGGTAGCGCTCTCTGAGGAGACCTACTCGTTTTAGGTTTCTTATACAATTTTACTGCTATTTTTATCTTTTCTTATGTTTGCCCTTAGGGGACCACCTAAGGGTGGTTTATTTATATATTTTGTTCTTACTCATGCCAAATAGGCATCGAATACGATTATACGATCTACGATCTACGGATCACAGCTGTTCTATTCTATCATGACAGCACTTCACGCTGATGACATTGCTCTACTCTCTTCATCCCTGAGCCCGAGCCTGGCTATCAAAAGGTTGCAGCTTGGGATGGACAAAGTAGAGCGCTGGTACTCCAAATGGGAAATCAAGATAAACCGAGATAAAAGCCAGTCAGTTCTCTTCTCTAGAAAGAAGATTGTTAATCCTGATTTTCCTAAACTTTTTGGAGCTGAAGTATCCTGGACACCAACGGTGAAATTCCTTGGTGTCATTCAACATAAAAAACTTTGTTGGAATGCACATATTGATCATGTGCTCTCAGAGGCTCAAATCATCAGATGTAAACTTGCACCCCTGATAGTGTGAAGCTCGAAATTTATCCCATAATAATATCTTAATTATACAATGGATACCTGCCCATGTGGGCATAGATAATGAAACTGTAGATAGGTTATCTAAAGAAGCTTTAAATAAAAACTCACATATTCCAACTCCATCATTTATCTATCAAACCAAACTTTCAAATAAAAAGTTATTAATAGAAGAACTGCAATCTTGGTATAATAATAATAGATCTCAATCCTATCGCTTCAAAATTAATCCCAAAATTCAAAAATTTCACGACTTTAATTCGAAAAAAAAAAAATGAGATCAATGCCATTTTTCGCATTAAAACTAATTCGGCACTAACTAACAATAGACTCTTTCAATATAAAATCATTGATTCTCCTAATTGTCCAAACTGCAATACTTTACATACATTGGAGCATATTATTTTTAACTGTAAATGTTATGATAATGAGAGAAGACAATATTTCTTAAAACTTTCAAAACTCAATATTTTATCTTATGACTTTCAGAGTATTTTATTTTCTACAAACTCAAAGTTAATACCCATCCTGTATAACTATCTCATTCAATTTTTGAAAAACTCTAAAATTCTTGACACTTTATAAATAGAAAAGGAATTATGACTAAAATCATGAAAAATTGCATTACTATAATTTTATCAATACTATACTAATTCTTTTACTTTAATTTAGATTCCAGAAGCCTCTTTTATCAATACTATACCAATTCTTTTACTTTATTCCAGAAGCCTCTGGATGAGTTTGCTTTTATAAAGCAAGAAAATCCAATTTCAGTGATGTGTTCTACTACTACCACTGCCTGAAGAAAGGAAATTATTTCTTATAAGACTCTTCTGCGGCCAATCCTGACATATGCCTCACCAGTGTGGGGTAATACTACCAACATCAATCTCAGGATGCTTCAGAGCTTCCAAAATAATATCCTCATATCTGTGGTCAGTGCTCCCTGGGTTATGAAAAACAAAACCATTTACACTGATTTGAGCCTGACCACATATACACCCATATTCGGAGGCTCGCGCAGATTTTTTTCGAGGCAGTGAGAGATCATCCTTATGATATAATTAGATCTTTTATTGATGATGATCCATTGGTTTTAAACCAATTCAAGCGTTCTAAGATTGTGGTGTACGACATCCGCATGTTTAACTTTTAGTTGTGCTTCTTTAGCAAGTTTATTTTGCCCCTGTTGCCCCTTTGGGGTTTATGAGTATTACTTTTGTTATTGCCAATCAGGCACTATTATAGACTTCGAGATATAAGCCATAGGCTTAGAGCTCTTAATATTAATTAAAGATATCAAATATCAGGATAACAGCTCTGCCGTTTCGTCATTTCAGTGATCTGTAAAGATATATATATATATGCTATATTAAAACTGCTAAGTATTTGAAAAATGCGAATTATAATATTTCAAAGAAAAAGAGTTTTCTATTATCATTTTCATTTGTTTTCAATCGAAACGTCATGACGTTCACATTCCACTATCAAAATTTCATATTTCTGTCATTAGTATATTGTTGCAATATTCGCTTTAAATATTTGAATTTTCAGTCTTTTTCACCGTTAGAGTTATTATTAAATATTTTATTACAATTTTTACAATTATAGTTTTCGAAAGATTTCGAAAGTGCGAATCATAATATTTTATCAATTCCTACCTAATCCTAAAAAGATTTTTTTCATTTATCTCTAAATACAAACAATTATATGCTAAAACAAAACAAAAAAAATTGTTTCCCCCTCACCCCCTGGGTCTAAGAGGTAAATTCATTGTTGCCAATGGAAACATCATAGCTTTCACATTCCCCCACCAAACCTTAAAATTTCTAGATTAAATATGTCGTTTGCAATATTTGTTTCAAGTTTTGGAATTTGCAAATTTTTCTACCGTTAGAGGGCGCAATTATAGTTTTTGGAAGATTTCGAAAGTGTGAATCATAATATTTTATCAATTCCTATCTAATCCAAAATGAATCTTTCATTTGTCTAAGAGAAACAAAGAATTATCTGCTAAAACTAAAAAGGCATGTTTTCTCACCACCTCTCGGTATAAGCGGTCAACTCATTGATGACAATGGAAACTTCATGACCTTTCCACCAACTAAATTTCAAATTTCTGTTATAAATGCATCGCTTGGAATAGTCGTTTGAAATTTTGGAATTTTCACCTTTTTTCCACTGCGAGAGGGCGTAATCATAGCTTTAGAGAGATTCGGAAAGTGCATATCGTATTATTTCATTAGTACCTATCCAACACAAATTAGTATTTTTGATTTATCTCTGCAAACAAAAAAGTTCGATATCTACAGAAGCGAAACTATTCTTTCATTTTCTTGTAAAAATTGATAAAAAGTAGTGGTATATTTTCCATGGGATTTTTTTTATGTGTGGCCGAGTGGTTAGCACGCTTGGCTATTGATCTAAGGGACCTGGGTTCGAGCCCCGGGTAAGGCATGGATGTATGTGTCGTTTTTCTGCTGAGGTCCTGCCATCCTCTCAGACCTTCTACTGTGGCATATAAACTGACAGGCTCCTGTCAGACCTCTGTGGCAAGCAGCTGCTTGAGGGGGTATTTATTTATTTATTTATTTTAAAATGACTATAGATCAGGGTTTCTCAACGTGAGGTACATGGAATTTTTTTGGGGGGGATACGCCGTGAGAGTTCAAAAGTCTCTAGATCTAGTAACAAAGTCGCTAAGTTGGCATTATTATACTATAACTATAGTTTTATCTATCTATATAAGGGGTTAGCCAGTTACACACACATTTCCAGAGGGTACGTGAAGCATAAAAGGTTGAGAACCACTGCTATAGATGATATTTAAGAAATAAATTTGAATTTGATTTTGGAAAAATAATATGCAGTGAAGTTTATTAGAGTTTTATGTTTCGTTAATTAGCAGTAATGGTAGTAAATAGCTTATTTCAAATTAATAAGTAACATTTATTTACAAATAATCATTCAAATTCACCTTTCCATTAATTGAGATTATTTCTAATTGAAATTTATTGTTTTTCCTAATGCAGATTTTCCTACTCTAGTAGTGGGGCGGCGGTGGCTCAGTCGGTAGCGCGCCAGGCTCGTAATCTGTAGTTCCCAGGTTCGAGTCCCAGCTGGGTCAGCGTTGAGATTTATCTCCGCAAAATTCCTCGCCCTGCCCACGGTCAGTAGGGGACACCGATGGGCTTGGAAAGGCCGCCATCCGTCGGATGGGACGTTAAGCCGTGGCCCCGTGTGCACCTTAAAGAACACACTGGATGGCCTTGACGGGAGGCTACCATCTGTCTCCCAACAGCTGTTCCAGTGGGTCTCGTTACCCAACCTTCTCTAAGTCTTCGGGGTCCATGTGACCTGGCCATTTAGCCCATGGTCTGCAAAAAAGTGCCGCTCAGAGGTAAAACAACCCAACAACAACCTAATGCAGATTTTCCTATTCTAGTATCTTATTAGGCTCCTTTTAGTATCCTGCAGTCTTCAGTTTGCTACCCACAATTATTTGAGATCTTGTTAAGTTCACTAAGTCTACCCTTAAGAAGGAATAATTTCTCTTCGAGGAGTTTTAACTTTCCGGTCAAACACGGTTCTAGAGAAAATAAAGAGGGAGGGAAATGACAAGGTCACCTTTTTTGTATAAATTTTTTTCCTCCGCTTTAGATGACTAAAAATTCTTGAAAAATGCGTGTAATATATACACAGTCGTATCAGAATAATATGACCACCTAACATACATATACTATATTTAATATTTTTTGTCTCTACTCGGTTACTAGCATTCACATCGAAAAAGGAGTGTGTATGTGTGTATTGGGGGGGGGGGGGGTCATGGTACCCCTAACTCTTAGATCCGGGCATTATTGCAGTTAAGTTATAAGGTATGACATCGCCTTAAAACATTTAACTATAAACTAAATACTCTGTTTCCCTAGAATTTATCATTTTTATAGTTTCCGCATTATTATATTTAATTAGCTGTAATTTTCACAGCAGCAAATTTCTTCATATACTATATTTACGGTAAAATTTATTTGAACAAATTAACTACTTATGCAAAAACTATATTTTAAAATCGATTGATTCAAGCATTAAAAAGTTAATTTTATAAATTGTAAAAAAATGGATTTCTTCTTCATAATATTCTTTTAAGATTTATATTTTTTACACTGCAATTGAACAAAATTATTTTACACATGATCATAAACATTTAATTGACGTAAAATACTGAAAATTAAAAATAACTACGGAAAGAATACTAAAAATTTCGTGTCTCCTTTTCTCTTCAACCAACTACCCAGAGAATTACTCTACATTCCGTCCTACTGTAGGTTAAAACCGTTATTAAAAATTTGGTTACTTCAAAGCTAAAGAAAAAATGAACTAACAGAACAAACACCGTAATTTACAGTTTCTAAACATAGATTATGTTCTCTGCAAAGAAGGCGTAAAGTGCTTCGCGGAGATGTCCAAATGTTTGCTACTCTTTACTGCTCCCACATGAGAGTACTTTCACGAGTGGGAGTTATGAAATATTAGTGCTCAGAATTTTGCTCCTTTTTACATTTATTTCAAGATCTTGTAAACTTTATATGATATGTAATAGCAAATGCAATTGTAAATGTATATGTCTTTCATTGAATAAACTGTTGTTGTTTATAAAATCGAAATTACTTCTAAGCACTGCCTCAGCTAGAGTTAACAGCACACAAACAAATGACCATGCCATCTCGGGACTGGAAACTTAGCAGTTGCAAGCCCCTATACTATTACGCCACCAGGGATGCGTGTACAAGTTTAAAGTAGGCACTGCAGCTTAAAAGAGGTTTGGTAACTGTGAATTATGCTCTGACCATGTTCTACTTGCTTTTAAGTCAACAAACGTTGTAAAAGCAAACATTTTTCAATGTGGATAATTCACTTGCTTGCTTTTAAAACTAACACCGTAATCATCATCTCGAGGGAACTTAGGGAATTTGTGCCAGTCTGCCCAGTGTGCCAACGTGTGACGTATCATGACGTCATACGCACCGCTCTGGTTACTTATCAACTTTACTAGAAGCTCAGTCGTAGCTTCTGCGCGCATGCATCCGGTCTTTTCTCCGACTACATCTATGACATAGAGCTTCAAACGCACAGGAAGGACACGGGAGTTCCCAACTGATAATGTGGATTGCGAGAATGCTCATCTGCTTTGGTTATAAAGCTCTTCATTGCTCGTCAGTCATTCTAGAACGAGACAACAAATCCAAGGACCTCCTCAGTACTCCGTAAAGTATCCGACAAAAGACTATTGATTTCATTTTGTAGAAAATTAGGAGATTAGTTTATTTTGAACTTGGTTTTGAATACCAGTTTCTTTACACTTTTCATTTTTATTATGAGTTCGAGTAAGTTTATCTGCAGGACAATTTGCGGACTGATGCTGTTGTTGTCCATCTGTTGCAGTATGAGCATCGTAACGGAGCCAACTGCCATGGTTACAGAAGATGTGACGATAGAGAGCGATGCCCAGGAGAAGGCATTGCAGCATATACAAGAGATGGATCAGCACACCTGTTTCTCTCCAGTGCCTAAGATGTTCCTCGTAGAGGAGTTTTATCCGAGTGCCAGCAGACGTTATCGTCCTCACTGTGTCCTGCTCCATCGCTGCGGCAACGACGCTGGATGCTGCAACAGTGATCGTAAACAGTGCAACCCTGTCAGCACTGAAACTGTGCAGTTATATTTCAGAGTGAGAGATCCTTTCGTTGAAAGAAGGGAAAGAGTGATGAGGATGTCATTTACTAACCACACTTCTTGTGAATGTACCGAGATCTCTCCTCGGTAAGTGATTTATTCGACTTTTTAACACTCAACTTTCAGACAACCGTCTTCTATTTGCTCAAGCATGGTCATCTAATCTAAGAGATATTGTGACTCTTCAAAGTGCGAAAATTTCATTTACTAACCACACTCCTTGTGAGTATACCGAGTCCTCTGCTTGATAAGAAATTTATTTGACTTCTTATAGCATCCAGATTTCAAAAAGCCGTCTTAGGACTATTTACTCAAGCATGGCCATTTAATCTAAGAGATGTTAGGATTCTTCAAAACATCTCATTTGAACTTAACTCCACATCTATTTGTGTGTATTGTTAGAGATCAAATGATTCAATCTATTTAAATATCATTTGTATTTATTTATGAATCATCATTTAATATATTTTAATTTATTAATTTAAATATGATTTGTATAATTTATTTCGTCCTACGTAAAAAGTCATGTTTCATGTACTTTATGTATATAATCAATAAGGAGAAAATGTGCATTTATATTCACTTTATGTAGTTTGTAGTGTTACGTTCCCTAGAGTGCATTAGGTTTAAACACCTTCTGATGAAAATACTTTCGTTAAAATGTAATGAGTACAAGATGATCAATTGTTCCAAACTGATATATTTTTCATCATTGATGAACTAATTTACACATTTAGAGACTAATGTTAATCTCTCCTGAAGAAAAGGAAAATATTTCTGCTGTTTTTCTTGTAAATAATCTAATAAATACCCCCTCAAGCAGCTGCTTGCCACAGAAGTCTGACAGTTTATATGCCACAGTAAGAGATCTGAGAGGATGACAGGACCTCAGCAGAAAAACGACACACATCCATGCCTAATACCGGGGCTCGAACCCAGGTCCCTTAGATCAGTAGCCAAGCGTGCTAACCACTCGGCCACGGGACGGCTAATAATCTAATATTGTATACAAAATTCAAATGTTTAATTCTTGATTGAAATGTTAATATTCACCCTTTGTGAAACCAATTTTACATAAGTGAATGATTTTGTCATGTTACAAAAGTGTTCCATTCCAGAAATCTAATCTTTTTTCTCAGTAATCAAAATATTCTTCTTGTAGCTCTTATAATATTAATCCTATTTGTGAAATTAAGCTTCCTGCGAATCTGTGTGATCTAAAAACGTTAACAAACCAAATTTGATATAAATTGTATACTTTTCATTGAACTGAGAAATGTTTCAATCTAAAAATATGCAAATGATCTCGTTTTCGTTGATGAGCTAATATTATGCTTGGAATTCTGATGATGTTAATATTTTTTGTGAATTCAAGTTTTCCCTAAATTGTGCCGTTATCATTACATTTAAAATTTTAATCTAACGATGACGTTTCTCGCCCATAATCGAATACAGTGGTTCTCAACCGATTTGGCTGAATGGTCGGCCAGGTCTTCAGTTACCCCTAAGATTATTGTAGACATAGAATGTTATGAAAAGGAGTGCTTTTCGGTTTTCGCATGCATCTACTGTATTATAGTGCAACCGAAAAATAAACGCCTCTCTTACAGTTTTTAGCTAAAAAAAGATGTAAATATTATTAAGATTCGAAATTAACAAAAAAAAATGAAAAATAGGCTTACTCATTAAATCTAATGATAGATCTGCTGCAACAGATTTTTCGGCGATTTTGCTGAAATTAGGTGCCAAAGCTGATAGTTGACAGCTAATATCTGCTGAAGCCATTTTGAATACAACGCTCGAAGTACAGTCTACCCTTTAGTATCTCTAAAAGTACCCTCAGGGTTGAGCTTCCCCCGGATAAGAACTACTGATCAAATATTACGCTTAAAACTCTAATTACTATTCTTCGGGAAACCGAATTTTCCATACGTTGTACGGTTGTTATTAAGTTTAAAATTTAATTTATTAATATCCTTTTTGTTATTGGTAATCTAATCCCGTGACCGAGTGGTTAGCACGCTTGGCTACTCATCTACGGGACCTGGGTTCGAGCCCTGGGAAAGGCATGGATGTGTGTGCTGTTTTTCTGCTGAGTTCCCGCCATCCTCGCAGACCTTCTACTATGGCATATTAAACTGACAGACTCCTATCAGACCTCTGTGGCAATCAGCTGCTTGAGGGGGTATTTATTTTACATTATTTTAATCTAGTATTTGGTTGAGAATTCTGATGATGTTAATATTCTTTGTGAATCAAGTTTTCCAAGAAATTTAGCTATGTCATTATATGCAGAATATTTTTTCCTATCAATATATAAGTTGCTTTTCATCGTTTATAATGTAATATTCCATTCATTGATGATAACAACAAGCCGAAGGTTAATGGTAAGCAAATACCAAATTGTTAGAGAAAGTTATACGCAAAATGTGAAAACTCTTTTCAGACCAGGATTTTTCAAACTTTTTTCTTGGCGCCACCCCTCCCCCACACACACAAAAAAAGACTTCCAAGGCCCTTAAACTCCGAAAGGTTCGGAATTAAAACACAGTAACCTAAATATGAAACAAAATTTTAGTATTCAAATATTATTATAATTTAGTATCTTTGTTCCTTAATATAACGAGATTTAATATGAATGAGGTATTCAAAATGATGAGTGAAGAGTCCTGCAATTAAAAATACAATTAAATCATTATTAACATAAAAAACAGTTAAAAATGACACGGTTTTCAACATTCGTATAAAATTTTGGTTCCTTCCAATTTTCATCAAATCGAGTTATTTAATTATTCATTCATTATAATTCTTTTAGGACACGAATGCTTTTCGAAACATAATTTTTTATTATTCTACTTGTATTATGAAAACTCGAAGTTTAAATTTTATATTCTGCTGCCTTTTCTAAAGACTTCGATGCCTATTCTTTGAAAATCCTTGGTCTAAAAGAGTTGTCCTCATGAGATGTATTCTATTGGTGGCATTATGAAAATTTGAATGAAATGAAATGCTAAGCATGTATCCACAGACTTGTACTTCAAAGTTAAAATAGAAAAACAACTTTTTTCGAGAATATTAAAACTTTTATTTTTTATTTTTAACATATAATAAGTCAATCGTCATCGAATATGCGTATACTGTGTAACACAAAGATTGAAATGACTCAACATTTTATTCACAAATACAAAGTGAAGATTCACCACATTAAAACTTTATGATACTCATAAAACACAAAAAATATATAAATTTAAAATTTTATTTTTTTTTATAACTAATCACTTTTTTTCTTATCTTCTTTCTCTCATTTATAAAACAAGTTAAAATTTTCCGAATGAGTCAAAACTCAATCCTTTCTGAGTTTTGGAATTTCCAATTCTGAGAGTAGCTTGATGATGATGATGATGTGTAGGGTAACCATACTGTATACGTGTTTGTAGAAAAGGCTTTTATAACAAAAGGCAAATGCAATATGTTTCAATATATACGGAATTCGTTTGTTTGAATAAAGGTTCTTTTTTATGAAGAATTGGTACGAGAGATAAAAAATTACTGTGAATATTTTTTTTATATCAGTTGCTCAAATTTTCTGGTGGCCGCACTTGAGGGCCCAAAAGAAAAATGTTATATTTGACTGTTTATTTATTTTACTTGTCACTTGTATCAGTATAAAATAATAAGAAAAATTAAATATTAATATAAAGTTTATTTTAACGTCAAAACTTCGAAGCAGTATGTGAAGATGGGACTAGATCCAAGAAATGAGCTGATGAACATTCGGCTTCAATGACATTGCAGCTAGTTGCATGATGTTAATAAAATATTCACTTTTTGTCTTTTTAAAATATCATTAACTTCAGTGAAGACATATTAAAAACAATTTTATATTTCCCAGTTTTATCGCGGGCCAGATAAATTGTTAAAAGGACCGTATTAGTCCGTGAACCGTAGTTTGTGCACTCTTGGCCTGAAAGAACTAACTTCCATGATTAAAAACGTCTGTTATGTGCCATTTGTAAGCATTAGGGAATATTTGTATCTATCAGATTGTTTACACAATGAGTCGAAGTTTGAATAACTATTCTGCATTTTTTTTAAGATACATTATTCCTCAAATATTCATATTATTGCTGTTACGTAAATATATTTTCTTTTGTAACTTAAAAATTATAATTCTTTATGGTAGCTATGCAGTAAGAAAGTGATAAAAATCTAATGGATAAATATTTGTTATGAATTGTGTATTTAAAGATTGTTCCGAATATTTATTGTAGATTATTTAAAAAATATTGCAAATTTTCATGTCTGAAAAACATTAGCAATGATTTTCCATGTAACGTAACAAAATTTTCCAACAATATTGTTAGACTGAATTAAATAAAAAATCAGTTTCTTTATTAAGAAAGTAAACTTCATAGTCATTTTATTTCTAAGTGTTGTTTGAATTCGAAATACACCTATCCCTCGATTTACACGGTACTCAGTTCACACAATTTTGGCTTTGCACGGTCAAAAAATGCAACCAGTTTCGATTTACACGGTGCTGACTGAGATTTCCTTTCTATGTGAGTCTCAGTCAGTACCGTGTAAATCGAAACTGGTTGCATTTTTTGACCGTGCAAAGCCAAAATTGTGTGAATTGAGAACCGTGTAAATAGAGGGATAGGTGTATTCATAAAACTGAAATTTCAAAATTGTAGATACGGAGAGATCTAAGTTTCGGTTTCAGAAAATAAAATCTGGTAACATAATGTATGAATCAATGAATATAACAAAAATAAAAGAAGAATAAAAATTAATTGAGCGCATTATCGCCTGCAATCAAATTTCAATATGTCGAATAGTAATATAAAACAGTTGAAATTTTGAACTCTGAATATATTCCTCAATCTCATTTTTTCACATTTCAAACGAAATGTGCAAAAATGGAAATAATGTTGGGATGCGTTTTTCTGCCACACTTTTTTTCACACAATGAGCTAAATGTTCATACCAATAAATATTAAGAGCTCAATATTAAGGGTTCATCCAATATATACTGAGGGCTCAGAGAAGATTGCAGATACGAAAACTTCCGTTATGGGCTTTCATTAGGAGATACGATAAATTGCATTAGGGGGAAGGCGAACTTTTATTAGGGAAAGAGTACTTTCATTAGGAAGTACGAAAAATATTTGGAGAAAGGCGAAAATTGTAGATACGAAACTTTCATTACGGTCCTTCATTAGGAGATACGATAACTTGCATTTAGGGGGAAGGCAAACTTTTATTAGGTAAAGAGTACTTTCATTAGGAAGTACGAGAAATGTTTGGAGAAAGGCGAAAATTGGAGATACGAAAATTTCATTACGGGCCTTCATTAGGAGATACGATAACTTGTATTTAGGGGGTAGGCGAACTTTTATTAGGTAAATAGTACTTTCATTAGGAAGTACGAGAAATTTTTGTGGAAAGGCGAAAATTGGAGATACGAAAATTTCATTACGGGCCTTCATTAGGAGATACGATAACTTGCATTTATGGGGAAGGCGAACTTTTATTAGGTAAAGAGTACTTTCATTAGGAAGTGCGAAAAATATTTGGAGAAAGGCAGAAATTGGAGATACGAAAATTTCATTACGGGCCTTCATTAGGAGATATGATAACTTGCATTTAGGGGGAAAGCGAACTTTTATTAGGTAAAGAGTACTTTCATTAGGAAGTGCGAAAAATATTTGGAGAAAGGCGAAAATTGTAGATACGAAACTTTCATTACGGGCCTTCATTAGGAGATACGATAACTTGCATTTAGGGGGAAGGCGAACTTTTATTAGGTAAAGAGTACTTTCATTAGGAAGTACGAGAAATTTTTGTAGAAAGGCGAAAATTGGAGATACGAAAATTTCATTACGGGCCTTCATTAGGAGATACGATAACTTGCATTTAGGGGGTAGGCGAACTTTTATTAGGTAAATAGTACTTTCATTAGGAAGTATGAGAAATTTTTGTAGAAAGGCGAAAATTGGAGATACGAAAATTTCATTACGGGCCTTCATTAGGAGATACGATAACTTGCATTTATGGGAAAGGCGAACTTTTATTAGGTAAAGAGTACTTTCATTAGGAAGTACGAAAAATGTTTGGAGAAATGCGAAAATGGTAGATACGAAACTTTCATTACGGGCCTTCATTAGGAGATACGATAACTTGCATTTAGGGGGAAGGCGAACTTTTATTAGGTAAAGAGTACTTTCATTAGGAAGTACGAGAAATTTTTGTAGAAAGGCGAAAATTGGAGATACGAAAATTTCATTACGGGCCTTCATTAGGAGATACGATAACTTGCATTTAGGGGGAAGGTGAACTTTTATTAGGTAAAGAGTACTTTCATTAGGAAGTACGAGAAATGTTTGGAGAAAGGCGAAAATTGGAGATACGAAAATTTCATTACCGGCCTTCATTAGGAGATACGATAACTTGCATTTAGGGGGAAGGCGAACTTTTATTAGGTAAAGAGTACTTTCATTAGGAAGTACGAAAAATATTTGGAGAAAGGCGAAAATTGTAGATACGAAACTTTCATTACGGGCCTTCATTAGGAGATACGATAACTTGCATTTAGGGGGAAGGCGAACTTTTATTAGGTAAAGAGTACTTTCATTAGGAAGTACGAGAAATGTTTGGAGAAAGGCGAAAATTGGAGATACGAAAATTTCATTACCGGCCTTCATTAGGAGATACGATAACTTGCATTTAGGGGGAAGGCGAACTTTTATTAGGTAAAGAGTACTTTCATTAGGAAGTGCGAAAAATATTTGGAGAAAGGCGAAAATTGTAGATACGAAACTTTCATTACGGGCCTTCATTAGAAGATACGATAACTTGCATTTAGGGGGAAGGCGAACTTTTATTAGGTAAAGAGTACTTTCATTAGGAAGTACGAGAAATTTTTGTAGAAAGGCGAAAATTGGAGATACGAAAATTTCATTACGGGCCTTCATTAGGAGATACGATAACTTGCCTTTAGGGGGTAGGCGAACTTTTATTAGGTAAATAGTACTTTCATTAGGAAGTACGAGAAATTTTTGTAGAAAGGCGAAAATTGGAGATACGAAAATTTCATTACCGGCCTTCATTAGGAGATATGATAACTTGCATTTAGGGGGAAAGCGAACTTTTATTAGGTAAAGAGTACTTTCATTAGGAAGTACGAGAAATGTTTGGAGAAAGGCGAAAATTGTAGATACGAAACTTTCATTACGGGCTTTCATTAGGAGATACGATAACTTGCATTTAGGGGGAAGGCGAACTTTTATTAGGTAAAGAGAACTTTCTTTGGGCGCTACGCGAAATTTCATTTCGAGATACACGAATTTCCATTACGAATAAAGCGAACTTTCGTTTGGGTTAGGTTGGACTGTTTTACCTCTGAGCAGCACTTTTTTTGCACACAATGGGTTAAGTAACCAGGTCACTAGGACCCTGAGGGCTCAGAGAAGGTTGGGAGGAGGGGACCCACTGGACAGCTGTTGGGAGACTGATGGTAACCTCCCGTCAAGGCCATCCAGCGTGTTCTTTAACGTGCACGTGTCTCCTACACATCTGTCTCCTGCACCTGGCTTAACATTCCATCAGATGGATGATGGATTTTCCAAGCCATTCGGCCTCCTCTTTCTGACCGCAGAATATGAGTTAGCGGTGAAAATTCTCAACTCAAGCAACGCAGGCAAGGGGTGTCTAAGGGAGAAGAGAGCAAGCTTCCATAGGCATAATGTAAACTTTTCGATTGCAGCGCCCTCTAAACATGGCAAATTCGTGCATTGCAGTGAAGCCACCTAGCCAGGGAGAGGAGCGAGTTCCCTGCATTATTTTTCCACTGCCGAGCAAAGTTTTCAATTGTTTACACCATGTGACTAATTTTAGATACACTTTGACTGTGAAAATGTTCATTTCCAAAACCCTTTGTAACTATGAGAAACTCACGGAAAGTAGATTATATCTTGAATCGGTACCAAGAAAGCTTCTCGTAATCCCATGTGAGACACATTCATTATTTTCTTTTCGTTTAGAGAGAAAATAACAAGGAGTAATCAAAATTATTTTCTTTAATGAAATCCCATTTTGCAAAACAGGTAGGAGCTATGTTGAAGAAGAAAATTTTAGTATTTTGAACACCCTACAGCATTTAATATATTATAATAAATTGAGATTTATGTGTCAATGCACGATAACATGTTTTATATAATTATATTTTATAAAATTGCAGATATTTTAAATAAATATCATATCCAGTTTTTTACTTGTATAAATGTTCAACAGATGGCAGCAGGCACTTCCAGTATCAACCATAAAAAATAATTACACTATTAGAGAAAAGTGCAGAAACCTATATACATCGATATGTTCCAGGGAACACAAAACTGCAACATACATTGACTTATATATTCGTAAGATGATTAAATGTATCAATTTACATAATAAATTTAAAAATTTTGCCAAATTGCTCAAAACAAACATACAACGGCTTTTCCAGCTATCGTAAAATGCACTTCTGAAGGGGAGAAAATACTTATTGAATAACTTTAGAGTTAGCTATCACTGTGCACAAATAACCAAAGGAATTAGACAGGTTGAAAAAATAATCAAATCTCATTAAATATATCAAAAGTAAGACAACCATAGCTGCAACGAGCTAAAATGATTGCACTGCGCATGCGCAGATCGCCCCCTACAGTTGTTTTCGTGCCTACACAGCAATTTGCCATGTTCAGCTTCGGCAAAATTCCGCAGAGCTGCGCCACTTCCGCTTGTGTGAAGCTTGCCTTCTTCTCCGTCGACCTTCTTTGTCGCAGGCACACCCGAACCAAAGATCTGCAGATTATGAACCTGGAGCATTACCGACTGAGCAAATTTTACAGCCCTGAGAACAATGCAAAAGACATCAAAATTAAATGCCATCAATTTGCGTTGCAATCGGATAAACAACCCACATGATCATATATACTCGCGAAACATACATGCAAACACTCTAATAAAAGCTTGCGTGTATCGTAATGTAAAATCAAGTACCATTTAGTGAAAGTTCGTCTTCCCCTAAAGAAATTTCGCGTATGCCCTAATAGATTTTTCCCATTAGTAATGAAAGTTCGCCTTTCCCAAAGGAAAACTCTCGCATTTCTGAATTGAAGTTCGTATAACCCCCAAATTAAAGTTTTCTTTACTTAATGAAGGTTCGCTTTACTCCTAATGGTAATTCCCGCATTTCCTAATGGAAGTTCGAGCAGTCGCTAATGAAGTTCGCGTACACCCTAATAAAAGTTCTCCTTACCTAACGAAAGTTCTCCTTACCTACGAAAGTTCTCTTACGTGATCAAAGTTCTCTTTATCTAATCAAAGTTCTCCTTACCTAATGAAAGTTCGTGCCCTCAGTCAGTAGGGGATACCATTGGTCTTGGAAAGACTGCTGTCCCTCGGTTAGGATGTTACGTTGTGGCCCTCATGTGCAAGAGAGCCGTACTCTGTGCACGTTAAAGATCACGCTGGTTGGCCTTGATGGGAGACTACCATCTGTCTCGTAACAGCTGTCCAGTGGGTCCTCTCCCCCCACCTCCTCTGAGTCCTCAGAATCCTTGTGACCTGTCAACAAGTGTAGAATTTTAGCCCATTGTGCTAAAAAAAAAAGTACCGCTCAGAGGTAAAATAACCCTTCGGATAGCTCTAAATAAATTTTTTGAAACTCCAAATGATAGTTCTCATAGCCCCTAATGAAATTTCGCGTTCCCCCTTAAAGAAAGTTCTCTTTATTGAATCATGGATCATAGATCAACAGAGCCTGCAGGAATCGCTAATGAATCTCCTTAATCGGATGAAATGTAGTGCTCCCAATGGCAATAATAGAATAATTGGGAAGAAATCCTAAGAAAGGTACACTGGAACAACTAGAGCCGGAAGGGTGCAGTAAATGTTTAAAAGAGAATAGCTCGAGCCCTTTTGAATTTCTGTTCTGAATATGTTCATAGTTACACAAATTGGATACAAGAGGAAATGGATTTTTCCACTTGTTGGAAGAACTTCACTGAAGATTCTTTTATAAAACTAAAAAATAGGTGGAATGTTGAAATCCCGGTTGAATAATAGAATTACTCATGAACCACTCACTGCAGCCAAAGAATGCAGAGGGAGAAGAAGTTAAGCTTCCATAGAGATTAATGTAAAATCGAGTATCGTGCATTTGGCGTAGAGGTGAAACGAACATTACAGGGGACGAACGCTTTTGTAATTACATGTTACTGTCAACTTCCATTCTCTTCGCTTTTCCTATGTAAAAATTTCCCATTGATATCCTTGCAGAGTATATTAATATCAATTCTGTTTCCTGTTTCTATGCAAATCAAGAAACCTTCTAATTGTAATAATTTATTCTATAAATTAACTTCAGGCTAATTTCAAATCTTCACTATCCGTTCAATTTATAATTGTTGGTTCAACGAAAAATAATTCCAATGGAGAACATAAACCTTTATTAAAATCATGATATTATTTTTTTCAAATAAAAAGTGCAGTTACTTTTTTTCCTTTTTTAAAATATAAATTTTTTTATGCACAATTCCTTTGCCCCTTATTGTTTGCTTCCCAGCTTAAACAAATGCACGATACGAATCGAAACACCACTTGAGGTCGCCACTTACGCTTTGTCAAAGCTGAACCTCTTTTCCTTATATGTTCTTTGCTGCAGCTGCTGAGCTCAAATATTTTTTCTGAAACGACTGAAGTTTCTTCAGGTGATAAACTCCATAGTAACCCCCACACAGGTGAGGCATAGCATGGGAGAGTTCGAAAGATGGTCTTGAACAGTAAAAAGTTTATTTTCCAGAGAAAGCGAAGAGTTGATGCAAATCAATGAGTTTTATTTTCATCTCAAGCCTCGTGCTTTATTCACAGCTTCTGTAATGATGACTCCAGTTGAGCTTATTATGAATCACAATTCCGAGATATTTTGCAGAATCTTTCAATTAATGCCTTCATTAAAATTTTAACATTGGGGAGGTCATGAACTCTCTTCCTTATGAAAAGTAAAGCTGAACTTTTCGAGGAATTTAGTTTATTCCTCCATTTTGTTCTCCACATTTCAAATTTAGTTAACATTTTTTGAAACCTTTTCACTGCAAACCCAAATTTCAAAGAAGTTGTTAGAATGGCTGCATCGTCTGCATAAAAAGCTAATTTGATACATGCAGTTGGAATATCTCCCACATAAATATTAAAAAGTGGGAACCCACTGCAGAGTCCTGAGGCACACCAACTCTAATTCTTCTCTTGGATGAAAGGGCATTTCCAACTTTCATTTGAAATATTCTATCAGATAGATAATTTTTGATCAAGAGAATCAAAGTATCTGGACATTTTCCAACAATATGCTTAGTGATTAAACCATTAATCCAAACTCGATCAAAGACTTTTGCTACATCCAGCAGTCTCTTTCTTGTTCAAAGCTTCTGCGTTTCTGAGACAGTTGAATGCTTTGCGACAGAAACCAAATTGTTCAGGCTGTACTATATCGGAGGAATCCAGGAATTCATATAATCGATTCTGAATAATTTTCTCAAAAAGTTTCCCAAGACATGAAAGAAAACTTATTAGTCTATAGTTCTGTGGAAAAAGAGGATATTGTCCATGCTTGTAAATCATAATTGCCAAAGCATGTTCCAAGAATTAGGAAAAGACTTCTAAGAAGTTTGTTAAGATTGACATAATCAGAACATAAACTTTATAGGCAAATATTTCAACATTTTATTAGAGATGTTATCGTGACCAACTATTTTTCTTGATTGAAGATTTTCAACACAAGCAATTAGCTCATCAAAGATAATTTATTTGATGACAGAACCAAATGGAGACTGGATGACCAAATGGACCAAATCCAGACTGGAAGGTTTGATTTTAAAAAACAAGTAACATTTGATTTGTTTCACTGATAAAATTCAAATATGAAGGATCATCATTCGAAGTAAATTGATCTTCCAAAATATCAGCAAAAGTCTCAGCTTACTTTCATAATCATAAACTAATCCATGTGGCCCATGGAAATGCGATAATCTATTTTTGTCATCATTTAGCGCTATAACCATTGTCTAAATGGGATTATCTTCAGAGTTAAGCGAAGTAAGTTTACGAGTCCAGCATTGATTTCTTTACTCATTAATGAATTTTTCCAAGTCTAGATTGAAGCTGATTTAGTCCAGTTTTATGCCGTTGCTTTCTAGATTTATGTCATTTCTTACGGTGAGAATTTTTCATTTTAATCAGATCCTTAAGAAAAGAAGGTAGAAAATTTAGATCTGCATTAATTCTTTTGACCTTGCTTGCAGACTCAAGGACAGAATGGAGACTAGAGATCAACTGTTGAATTTCGCTAGAAATATCAGATTTGTTTTGTGCATTGGACAAGCCTTTCAACTTAGCATATAGAATTTTCTTATACATATCCCAATTTACTATAATCTGCCTTCTTTCATTTTCAATGCAATCTTCAAAACCTGTAAGAAGTACAGGATTATGATACGGAGTCAGTTCATTAACTGTAGTAATATTGTAATTATAAAAGAGGTTTTTAGCCATTAAAATGTCTAGTATGTCTAGTAAGCAGAGTGAGTTTGAAGGGTAAAATGTAGTTGTCAGAGGAGCATCTATCACAATATTCTTTGCAGTGCAATATTGAAGCAGTAGCTTGGGGTTGTTTTACCTCTGAGCGGCACTTTTTTGCACACCATGGGCTAAATGGCCAGGTCACATGGACCCCGAAGGCTCAGAGAAGGTTGGGGGAGGGGACCCACTGGAACAGCTCATTTTTCAAAGTCTTAAACCTTTGGAAAAAGATTGGAAAAGAAAGGAGGAAGCATGGATTTGGAGAACAGCTGTTCCAGTGGGTCCCACTGGAACCACTTGGAACAGAAAGGAGGAAGCATGGATTTTGGAGAAAGCATTGTTGAAGAAAGCATGGATTTGGAAAAGAAAGTAGCCTCCCGTCAAGGCCATCCAGCGTGTTCTTTAACGTGCACAGGGTATGGTTCTCCCATACACGGGACTACGGCTTAACGTCCCATCCGACGGACGGCAGCCTTTCCAAGCCCATCGGTGTCCCCTACTGACCGTGGGCAGAGCGGGGAATTTTGCGGAGATAAATCTCAACGCTGACCCAGCTGGGGCTCGAACCTGGGAACTACAGATTACGAGCCTGGCGCGCTACCGACTGAGCCACCCCCGCCCCGAAGCAGTAGCTTGCCAAACTCATTAGCGCATCTGAAATTCCAAGTCCGATGCTTTGAATTTAAATCACCAGCAAGTATAATGGGGAGATGAGAGTTAAACAAATAGTCAAGATCTGAAAAGGTTAAAACACAATTCGATGGCTTATAAACGCTGATAATTCTAATATCACCAAAGTTACGGAAAGATAAAAAATTCCGGAAGCTTCAATTGAGCTGAGATTAATAATTTTAGTTTCATAATGTTGAAGAGCCTTTTTGATAACCACTCTGTTCCACCTTTCTTATTATGAAGGCGATCAACAATTTTTTATATATATTTTTTTCTTATTATGGAGGCGATTAGCAAATGCAAATTTTATCAGAAGGCCTGAGATGAGTTTCACAAACTAAAGCAACATCGATGTTGTGATCTTTTAGGAAATCAATATATTCATAGAGATTCTTTTTCAGTCCCCAGTCAGTTGCATTTTATTGAAAGTTCGCCTTCCCCCTAATGAAAATTTTTGATATTTTTAGTGGAAGTTCATATAGTTCCTAATAACAGTTCCTTTTACCTAACGAAATTTCGCTTTCCCACAAATGGAAATTCTCTATTTCCAAATGGAAGTTCCCATAGCGTCTAATCTCTTTACGTAGTGAAAGTTCGCCTTCTCCATGACGAAAATTCTCTATATCCTAATGAACTTTTCCCTATCTACTAATTAAATTACACAATACCCTCAGTGAAAGTTTTTTTTACCTAAGTTATTTTCTTCTTCTTAATGAAAGCTCTCGTGTCTCCCAATGAAAATTCGTAGCCCTTAATAAAAATATTTTCCTACCTCTGAATAATAGTTCGCATAGTTCCTAATGAAACTTTTCGTTTCTCTTAACGAACGTTCGCGTATCAGAACAAGACGGATGGAGCGAAATTATGAAATATACTTCCCTAAATATGCTACCTAAATATGCTACCCTAATGAAAAATTTCAGACATCCTAACAAAATTTGCGAACTCCCAGTAGAAGTTTTCTTTACTTAATGAGTTTGCCTTTTCTCTGAAGCAAATTCTCATATTTCCCAATGGAAGCTTACCTAGAACCAAAGGAAAGTTCACTTTACCAAATAAAAGTTCGCCTTCTCCTAATGAAAATTCTAATATTTTCAAATGGAAGTTCAAATTAGTTCACGTACAGCCAATAAACGATCACTTTACCTAATAAAAATTCGCCTTTTCCCTGATGCAAATTTTCATATTTCCTAATGGGAGTTCACGTAGCGCCTAACGAAAATTCTCTTTACCCATTGAAAATTTCGCCTTCCCTCTAAGGAAAATTCTGATGTATCGTAATAAAAATTCACGTAGTATTTACGAAATGTTTCGTATCTACTAATGAATTTCGCGTAATATTCCCAACGAAAGTCCCCTTTATCTCACTAAAGTTCGCCTTCCTACTACGAGGGACGTTGAAAAAGTTCTTGAATGCATCTGCAGAACATAAAAAATTGCATTTACTCAACAAAACATTTACCGTCATCCAAAGTACTCCCCTCCAGCATCTGTGCGAAGTTGCAGACGTCTACGCCAATTTTTGGAACGCTTGGTGGTATTCCTGGTGAGGAATACTCTGCAACTTTGAATGAACTCATTTTGCAAAGTCTTAAACCTTTAGAAAAAGATTCCCAGCAAGTAGAGGCCGTAACTTACTAGGTTTTGTGAGCATTGGCATTGTCATCACGAAGGATAACTCTTAACACGACTGTTGTCGAACGCTTCGTCATCTCCTTAACCATTTTGGGTAAAATAATATTGGTGTAGTACTGGCCATTTATACTAATTTTTTCATCAAGCTGTCCATGGCTACCACTCCTTGGGAATTGAAAAAAGAAAAATTGTAAATATCCTCTTCCCTGAGCGAAAGTCTTGTTGGAAGATTTGGGAACAAGTTTCATCTTTTGCAACCCAAACATAGTTGTTGATCTTTATAGGAGTTGTAAAAATACCACGTCTCATCACCTGTGACAACGTCTGCTAACCGTTGGGGTCACTAGATTCAAACAGTGCCAACGTCGATTTGCACGAGTCTACTCTAGCCCTTTTTTGCTGTCCTATCACTTTGTGAGGTACCCATTTGGGACAGATCTTTCGGAACTTTAAATGATGAATAATTGTTTCCACACTGCCAATCGATACACTGACATCTAAACGTATTATCTGAAAAGTGAAATGTGGGGTTTCCCTTAATGAGTTCATGAACAACAGCGATAGTTCTCTCGTTCATCGGTCTTCCTGCACGAAGGAGGTCTTCGAAGCTCTGCCGTCCTTCCATGAAATTGGGCACCCATCCCGTAACAGTGCTATATGAACAGCCATAATCCTCATATACTTGTGAAAATTCGGCATGATTTTTTCCCCCGTGGTCCCCAAACAACATCCTTGTGAAAATGTAAAAGTTTTCCCCGTCTTTAACAGCCTCTATAGCAACAACGCACAGATTTCGCAGACCGAAACATACGCCTCACCAGCGAAGAAAAAAATAGTGACACAGCCTTTGTTTGTAACACGTGATGACAAGTTTAGACAAGCTTTCAAACAAGTCATAGCTCGTTAATTTCGGAGGAACGAATGGAAATCTGAAGATACGTGTTAAGAACTTTTTTTAACGCCCTCCGTAATGTAAGTTATCGTATCTCCTAATGAAAGTTCGAATAGTCCCTGATGAGGTTTTCCTACCTCTTAATGAAATTTCATGTACCTCTCGTAATGAAAGTTCTCATGCCCCTAATAAAAGCTATCGTATCTACTAAATAAAAATAACATAGTGTCTAATAGAAAGTTCAACTTCCGCGAAATGAAAATTCTCATATTTCCTAATGAAAATTCATGTAGTCCTTACGAAAATATTCTTATCTCCTAATGAAAGTTCACATAACCCGTAATGAAAGTTCTCTTGGTAATTAAAATTTATTCACCCCCTAATAAAAATTCTCGTATCGCCGAAAGAAATTTCACCAATTGCCTAATGAAAGTTCGCATTCCTCCTAATAAAAGTTATCGTATCTCTGAAAGTTTGGGTAGCTCCTAATGATTTTTTTCCTATCTGTTAATGAAATTTCAGACGCGTCCTAAAGAAAGATCCATTTAAAACAGTGTCTCGCAAACTGTGTGCCGCGAGAGATTTTCAAATTGACACTAGATATCCTGAATTCAATATCCTGATAACCTCAATATCCTGAATTGAGCACAAAAGCTTTCGGCTCGTCTTATCTTTGTGAACTTGGATTCTCATCATTGACTGAAATTAAATCTAAGAAGCGTGAGCGGCTTCAGATGATTGATGAAGAGACGCGAGTGTGTTTAACTTTGAGCCAAGAATAATGCAAATTTGTTCGCAGAAGCAAAGCTCATACACCCCATTGAAATATGTTCATATCTAAATTTTAAATAAAATGCATTTAACGAAACTTCAATTTTCCCCTTTTTACGTAACCATCAAAAATTCTTTTTTAGGTGCGCCGCGGAAAAAAAATTAGATTCAGTGTGCCGCAGAGTAAAAAAGTTTGCGAGACACTGATTTAAAATAATGAAAATTCTCGCACTTCCCAATGAAAGTTCTCATGGCAGCTAATGAAAATTCTGGTATCACATAATGACAGTTTGCTTTCCCTGAATGAAAGTTCGCGTAGTCCATAATTTATATTCACTTTATTTAGAACACGTTAATGCAAGTTTACCTACACCCTAATCAAAGACCACGTACACTCTAATTGAATATCATGAACACCAAAATGAAAGTTCATTTTACTCTATCGAAAGCTCCTCTTTCCCCAATGATAATTCGTGCATCCCCTAAATGAAAGCTCACGTACAGCGAAAGCGAGTTTGTGACCATCAAAATGAAATTACTGTACATCGTAATAGATGCTTACTTACCCGCAATGAAAAGTCGCCTACATACTAAGGGAATTTCCGCTTCCTCTAAATGAAGGTTTCTAACGGCAGATCAGTTTCAAATTTCTCTGTTGCGTGGATTCAAAAATAAATTGGCATTCCTATGAAAACCTAACCTATCTTAAGTAAAGGATACGAAAACGAAACAAAAAACATCTTACAACTGACTTATTCACATATAAAATAATTCTTTTAGTCATATATACAGTATTAAATAAATAAAAATATCCTATGAAGAAGTTGCTTGCCACAGACAGCTCTGACAGGAGCCTATCAGTTTACATATATGCCATAGTAGAAGGTATGTGAGGATGGCAGGACCTCAGCAGAAAAACAACACAAACATTCATGCCTTACCCGGAGCTCGAAGATCCTTAGATCACTAGTCAAGCACTCTAACCCTATATTACCTGGTGCATCACTAGTCAAGCACGCTAACTCTATATTACCTGGTGAAAAATTAAAAAACTTACCTAAATACGATGTAGGATCCAAATGTGCCTTCAGAACAGCTTGAATTTGACGTGGCATAGATTCGATGAGGGTTAGAAGAGTATTAGAGCGTGAAGTGAAATATTTCTGTTGTAATGTAGCCATTAGTTCCTTCAGGGTCGAAGGCAGAATAAAGCAATGTGTACCCGTCTGCTGCATTCCACTTCATCACGGAAATTTTCAACGGATTTCGATATACATTGAGATGCCAGTTTATTAGGTACAGTCGCTCAAAAAAGTATCCGAACACTATGGTTGATCACAGAATTCAGAAAAAATATCTGGCAACAATTTTTTCAGAAATTAGTGCTCTGGCACTAATTCTTCTTAGAAATTAGTGCTCTGGCACTAATTTCTAAGAAAAAATATCTGGCAACAATTTTTTCAGAAATTAGTGCTCTGGCACTAATTTCTGAAAAAATTGTTGCCAGATATTTTTTCTGAATTCTGTGATCAACCATAGTGTTCGGATACTTTTTTGAGCGACTGTGCACCACCTCTCGTCACATATATTGTTCCTTATAATATGTAATACATCACGTGACAACTGTGTGCAGTATAAATCAAGCAGACCAGCTCTTCGAGTATCAGTTAGAGTTGTATGTAGCGTCAGAATGGGCAAAACGGGTGGCGTCAACGACTTTGAACGTGTCCTGATAGTTGGTGCTAGGCGTGCCAGTTCTGGCATCTCTCAAAAGGCCGTTCTCCTGGGCTTTTCACGCACAACCGTTTCAAGGGCATACCGAGAATGATGCGAAAAGCGAAGAACTATCAGTGATCGACAATCCTGTAGAGGAAAACAGCTTGTGGATCAGAGGGGATCAAAAGAAACTGGCGAGAATGGTGCAAGCGAACAGATGGGCCACAAAACAGGCAAATCACAACATAAATAAACATTGGTATGTAGAAGGTCATCTCCAAATGGACCATGCATTGGAATTTGTCACGAATGGGCTAAAACAGCCGCGTGTCGAGTGCCAACGTTGTAAGCGAAGAACATGAAGGCGCGTCTCCAGTGGGCGCAAGAGCATCGACACTGGACCTTTGAGGACTGGAAAAAGGTAGCCTGGACGGATGAATAAAGATTCCTTTTGCATCATGCTGATGTATGGATCAGAATTTGATGCAAGCAACACTAGGCCGTGAGACATTTTTTGGTGACAAGAGTACAGGCTAGTGGTGGCGGTGTGATGGTGTGCGGAGTGTTTTACTAGCACACATTAGGCCCCCCTGATACCTATCAAAGGACATCTGAATGCCACGGCATATTTGAACATTGTTACTGACCAAGTTCATCCCTTCATGGCTAAAGTTTAACCTCACTCGGTGGGGCGGGGGTGGCTCAGTCGGTAGCGCGCCAGGCTCGTAATCTGTAGTTCCCAGGTTCGAGTCCCAGCTGGGTCAGCGTTGAGATTTATCTCCCCAAAATTCCCCGCCCTGCTCACGGTCAGTAGGGGACACCGATGGGCTTGGAAAGGTCGCCGTCCGTCGGATGGGACGTTAAGCCGTGGCCCCGTCTGCGGGAGAGCCATACCCTGTGCACGTTAAAGAACACGCTGGATGGCTTTGACGGGAGGCTACCATCTATCTCCCAACAGCTGTTCCAGTGGGTCCCCTCCCCCAAACTTCTCTGAGCCTTCGGGGTCCATGTGACCTGGCCATTTAGCCCATGGTGTGCAAAAAAGTGCCGCTCAGAAGTAAAACAACCCAAACAACCCAAACAACCTCACTCGGATGGACAAGTTCAGCATGATAATGCTCCTGCTCTCAAGGCATTTATCATCACCGATTGGTTCGAGGAGATTTCTTTGCTACATTGGCTTGCATAGTTCCCAGATCTAAACCCTATCGATCATCTTTGGGATGCGGAGGTAAGGTCCGTTTGCAGCAAGACTGTGCCACCATCCAATTTGCAACAACTGCGCAAAACAATAATTTCTTCATGGTACAACATTCCTACACAACGCATCCAGCATCTTGTAAGTTCCATTCTACGACGAATTTGGGCTGTTCTGAATGCCAAAGGAGGTGCAACTTTCTACTAGGTATGTGTACTTAATAAACTGGCATCTCAGTGTATATAGATTGTTGTGATGGATTGACTGATGACTGAGTGAGTGAGAGAGAGAGAGAATCACGCTAATTCTAACTATCATACAGAAATGACATGCACGTAGCTTTAAAAATTTTCACCCAGGGGTTATCCGTTTTGTAGATCTCGGTACAAATATGAAATTTCACCTTCGACGTATCTTCAAGGTCAAACAGATGTCACGTGTAATCTGCGAGTGCCAGAAACATGAAAATTTGTGTCTGGAAGTGTTTCGAGCTGTTGATCTCGAGAAACGTTACGGAATTTCGGATCCGGAGGAGTCCTTCGAGGTCAAATGTCAAGCCCATCGGTGTCCCCTACTGACTGTGGGGGACACCGATGTGTCTGGTGTAAGTGGGAATGTCTAAAGATTAATTAAGTGGGAAAGGCGGGGAGTTTTGAGGAGATAAATCTCAACGCTGACCCAGCTGGGACTCGAACTTGGGAACTACAGATTACGAGCCTGGCGCGCTACCGACTGAGCCACCCCCGCCCCAGTGACGGAGTAGAAATGAAGAAATACAAAAGAGGCACCGAGTGATTTCCAGTATATAAGTTGTTACAGATTAGAGGAATATTCATTTTACAATACACTGTTTGGGTTCGAAATAATCAAACAGATAACAAGCGAAAATATTTATAGCTAAGACAATTGATTTACAATGAATACGTAAAATCAATCTAATTTACTTAATAAACAAATTATCACATTAATCCTAGGTAAATAAGAATTATTCTTGATATAGAAGAAACCTATAACTAAATTACATCAGTGATAATTTTAGGCTTCATCTTTCACAGAATAACTCGGAATGAACACAAAAGACACTTTCGAAAGACGCATCTGCAAACTTAGTTGGCCTTTAATCGCAATCTTTTTACGCAGGGCAATGCACCCTAACTCTACAAAAATTATATACTGAAGTCAATCTCAATTCTTTTCTATCACGGTTATGACGTATTCTTCGCAACAGTCATACAGACACGGACAGAAAAATGGAAACAGTTCCACGTTATCTCATTGAATAATCACATTCAGAGTTCAATAACTTCTTCAATGTATTTCTTAATGAAAAATATGTCTAAAGATAAATTAAAGATCTCAATCAAATCTATCTAAATTTCGATTTTAAACAATATTTGTTCAGTATTCTAAGAGTTATGAACGCTGGAATGTTTAACAGGGTGCAAAAAATTGATATCAGAATTCAATTAAAACAACACTAGAGTGCCGAGTACAATGAACTCCGTGCTGTACTGGAGTCAATTAATTATAATCTCTGATCTCTAACCTGTTTTAATTAAATTTAGAAGTCAAATTTTGTGAATCCTGCTAAATATTCAAGAGTTTATAACTCTTTGAATACTGAACAAATAGTGTTTAAAATCGAGATTTAGGTAGATTTGTTATCTTTAACTTATCTTCAGACATGTTTTTCATTAAAAATCATATTGAAGAAGTTTTGAACTCTGATATGCAATCTGGTTCCACATCCCTACCCCATGGCTGCTTGAGGATGATGATGATGAGGTGATTTGTTATTCAAATAATATGGAACTGTTTCCGTTTTCCTGTTCAGTACAGTCGCTCAAAAAAGTATCCGAACACTATGGTTGATTACAGAATTCAGAAAAAATATCTGGCAACGATTTGTTTTAGAAATTAGTGATCTGGCAACCTTCGTGTTCGGATACTTTTGGTGACTTAACCATGGTGTTCGGATACTTTTTTGAGCGACTGTAGGTGGTCATATTATTTTGATACTAGATCGTGTGGGCTCACTCACGGAAATATTGAGCGTGTGCAGTTAGCGTTCACAGCAAACTGGAACGTGTACAGTTGCTGTACACGCTCCAGATATTTTTCCTGAATTCTGTAATCACGTGACGCGAAGGTTGCCAGATCACTAATTTCTAAAACAAATCGTTGCCAGATATTTTTTCTGAATTCTGTAATCAACCATAGTGTTAGGATACTTTTTTGAGCGACTGTACCTGTAAGTGTCTCATTGTACAATGCGCGCTCGTTATGATGGTCGTTTCACGTTCGCATTTTGTTTCATTACATATACACAGCGGCCATTTTATTAGATACAAATATAACAACGAAAACAACAAAAAACTTCAAATTATTTTATTTCTAAGAAATATAAAACCATAACCTATAATTTTAAACTAAGTGTATTCAAATGTATATAACATAAAATTATTGAGAAGAATTGTATAAAAAATTCTGCCATTCGTTAGTATGACTTTTAAGGTTTTGTATTCTCATCCAACATATTGAAATTTGTATTGCATTTGTAATACTGTGCATTTAGAGTATTTGCATTGCATCAGTGTTTTAACCCATTATCGACCAACCTGCTCCCGTATTTGCTTTCAATGAAAATCATTAAGTTGTTCGGTTGTTTTACCTCTGAGCGGCACTTTTTTGCACACAATGGGGACCGAAGGCTCAGAGAACGTTGTGGGAGGGGACCCACTGGTACAGCTGTTGGGAGACAGATGTCAGCCTCCCGTCAATGCCATCCAGCGTGTTCTTTAACGTGCACAGCGTATGGCTCTCCCATACACGGGGCCACGGCTTAACGTCCCATCCGAGGGACGGCGGTCTTTTCAAGCCCATCGGTGTACCCTACTGACCGTAGGCAGGGCGAGGAATTTTGCGGAGATAAATCTCAACGCTGACCCAACTGGGACTCGAACCTGGGAACTACAGATTACGAGCCTGACGCGCTACCGACTGAGCCACCCCGACCCGAAAATCATTAAGATTTCTATGACTAATTCTATGGTGTAATGCTTAGGGCCTCCAATAGAGGATGATTGGTCGGTAGCTCAGTGGTCAGAGCACCTGACATGCTATCAGGAGGTCGTGGGTTCAGATCCCACCCGGCTAATCATAATTTTTCCTCTATATTTAATTAACAAATAACTCACAGTGTACATCTGAGAGATCCTGTTATTTCAACACTAAGAAAAATGTTTTCACATTTGAATGTTGGACAAAAAAGTAGTCAAGACACCTGTTTTTAGAGTGCTGGGAACCGCAGGGTTGGGTTGTTTTACCTCTGAGTGGCACTTTTTTGCACACCATGGGCTAAATGGCCAGGTCACATGGACCCCGAAGCCTCAGAGAAGATTGGGGGAGGGGACCCACTGGAACAGCTGTTGGGAGACAGATGGTAGCCTCCCGTCAAGGCCATCCAGCGTGTTCTTTAACGTGCACAGGGTATGGCTCTCCCGCACACGGGGCCACGGCTTAACGTCCCATCCGATGGACGGCGGTCTTTCCAAGCCCATCGGTGTCCCCTACTGACCGTGGGCAGGGCGGGGAATTTTGCGGAGATAAATCTCAACGCTGACCCAGCTGGAACTCGAACATGGGAACTACAGATTACGAGCCTGGCGCGCTACCGACTGAGCCACCCCGCCCCAAAAATTGTCATTAGCCGGGTGGGATCTGAACACACGACCTCCTGATAACATGTCAGGTGCTCTGACCACTGAGCTACCGGCCGAGGGAACCGCAGGTTTCTGGCTGCTGTCGTAAATTGATGGATGCTACTCCTGGTATAGCTAGTTGTAATACAATGGGTGAAAATGCTCAAGTACATGCAACGCAATCTTCTGCTTCAAGAATAGGAAACGATAACACTTACCAGGAATATAGGATGGGAAGTGAGAAAGGAAGTTGGTTACATGGCAAAAACGGACTTCCAGTGAACGGCCAGAGAAGCTATTTTTATCTCAGCTGGAAGTGATGCAAGGACACATGGTTTCGGACAAAGCAATTTGTCATTCACTGAGGCATTGGAGAAAAATATTCGCAACAAGAAGTGTAAGAAATGTTACATCAGTTTGTGGTAGGTTTGACTAACCGCTTTACTGAAAATCTACTGAAATGCTTCCATTCATCACAGCAAAGCCATATTCGATTAAAATTCGTGTTTTAGTTGGCATATGAAACAATGTTATAAAATTCTGCGTAGGCTTGATTTGAGCTAGTTAATTGTATGAGGATGAGAAGGATAGGTTTTAAGGACAACTTTAGGATATTTTGAATTCTGTCAAGAAAGGAGATATTACCCTTGTTCTTGGTGACTTCAATGCCAAAGTTGGTACTGACTCTGACCTTTGGGGAGGGGTGATTGGCCCTTTTGGTATTGGTAGCTGCAATGACAATGGGCAACGTCTCCTACAGGTAAGTAAACTCAATGGATTCAGAATAACTAACACATATTACAAACACCGCGACATACATAAATACACATGGGTCTCACCTGATGGGCTGCATAGGAATATGATTGATTATATATTAATTAACAGCAAATGGGCTAGTTCTGTTAGAAATACCAGGGCATATAGGGGAGCTGAAATTGGATCTGACCATTACCTTGTTAAAAGTGTCTTGCAACTTAAACTTAAAAAGTGTTGTGCTAGGGTTAAAAAATTTACCTTTAATACTGAAGCTCTGAAAGACCCAGTTATAGCTAAAGCTTACCATGATAGGTTACTTAGTCATTATGACAGTCATGGTTTGCTTAATACTGAAGTTGAGGAAGAATGGGGCCATTTTAAACAGGCTTTTTTTGGAAACTAACAGTACTCTTTTAGGGAAAAAGGAGCAGAGGAGGTAGAATTATTTAAGTGATAAGGCACTTGAGCTTATTTCAGAAAGAAGGAACTGCAGGAATGTCCTTAATCAGTACCCTACTAGTCCTAATAGAAAGGATTACAGAGAGCTTAATAAACGTGTAAAGGATCAGTTAGCTACTGATAAGAATCTTTGGCTTGATGGTTTGGCTGATAAAGCCAAGGAAGCAGACAGCACAACATCAGAGAGCTGTACCAGATAGTTAATGTTTTGTGTGGTAGAAAACAGACAGGCATACAAGGATTTCAGTATAAACAAGGTAAGGTTATAGAAAGTGAGGATTCTATCATGGCTAGGTGGGCTGAGCATTTCAGTGATGTTCTAAACAATGTGGTTAGTTCTACTCCCATTGTTTGTAATGATGATAGAAGCATTGGCAGCTTTAATGTTGGCCCTATAACACAATCTTAAGTTATTTTGGCTATTTCTAAACTTAAACTTCATAAATCACCAGGGGTAGATGAAATTACTACAGAAATGCTCAGAGCTGGGAATGTTTCGGTTACCACTTGGATGACTGAAATTTTGAATAACTTTTTTGATAAAGGCATGGTTCCTAAAGATTTTACCAGAGCTATTATTATCCCTATTTTCAAAAATGGTGATCGCAGTTTTTGTGATAACTATAGGGGTATCAGCCTACTCTGTGTTTCAGGTAAAGTTTTTCCATGATTCTGCTTAATAGAATTAAGAATCTGGTTGACAGGCAATTGCGTGATGAGCAATGTGGATTCAGAAGTGGTAGGGGATGTGTAGATAGATATTTTCACTTAGACAGATTCTTGAGAAATGTTTAGAGTTTCAGAAACCTTTGGTTGCTAGCTTCGTTGATTTCAAAAAGGCTTTCGACTCTGTTGATCGTCATAATTTGTGGTTGATTGTGAGATCATATGGACAGACAAAGTTAGTTAACATAAATAAAGCTCTCTATAATAACACTGAGTCGTGTGTGAGAGTTGATAAGGCTTGTAGCAATTGGTTTAGCATTATTTCTGGTGTTCGACAAGGGTGCATTTTGTCTCCTTTTCTCTTTAGCTTGGTTATTGATTATGTTATGCGAAATTCACTTCAAAGGAAAGATTTTGCCTTAAATGGGCTGTAGATACGAAAATTTCTGATTTAGATTATGCTGATGATTTAGCCCTCTTGGCAAATGATGTTGATGAGATGAACTCTTTCATTCGAGCTGTTGATGAAACTGGTAGTAGAGTAGGTTTGGTTATAAACAGAGAGAAAACTAAAGTGATGAAAATTGGTCAGGCAGGTTGTGATTCAGTTAACCTGAATGGTTGCAGTCTTGAGCAGGTGTCACAGTTTAATTACCTTGGGAGCTATGTAATAGATACTGGTGATGTGTGGCATGAAATTAATAGACGAATAGGGATTGCTGCCAGGACTTTTAAGAATCTATGGAGAGTGTGAAGAAATAGGTGTATACACCTAAAGACTAAAATTAGACTGTATAATAGTTTGGTTCTTTCTAGGATTAGCTATGGTAGTGAAACGTGGACACTTTGTAAACAAGATAATAGGAAACTAGATGCTTTTGATTCTAGATGCTTACACAGAATCTTGGACATTAGGTGATTCAACTTTGTAACTAATGATGAAGTTAGGCAAAGGAGTCGGCAACCTCCTTTAAGCAGCATATTGTGCAGAGAGAGACTCCGCTGGTTTGGCCATGTTGCCCGTATGGATAATTATAGATTGGCGAATTGGGTTATGAACAGTGTGCCTAGAGGCCTCAGAAGGAGGGGGAGACCTAGGATGAGGTGGGCAGACAATGTCAAACAGGACCTTGTTAGAATTGGTGTACAGTGGCTGGATGCAGCAGATGTAGCTCAGGACAGATATGCTTGGAGAATTAAACTGCGCGGTCTGGTTGGACCTCCGTAGCCCATGGCTGCTTGAGGATGATGATGATGATGATTCTCCCTAATGCAAGACCGCCGTCCATCGAATGGGTTTTTAAGCCATTCCTCCGTTCACCATATGCTTTACGTTACTATACACGCAGTTCTTTTAACACCCGCGTACAAACATTTACCTGCTTCTGGAAGCATTTTTTTCTCAGGAGGGGGGGGGGAATAACCCCCCTTTGAAAAAAGTCCTGTCGACGTTGAAGCAAAGAAACCAGGACTTGGAAATGTACGGCGAGGTTGGGAGTGAGCTCAGTAGATAGCGCATCAGGCTGGTAATCTGCAGTTCCCAGAGGTTCGAGTCCCACCTGGACCAACGTTGAAAATTATCTCCAGTAAACTCCCACGCTGCCCTTGGTCAGTAGGAACACTGAAATGCTTTAAAGGTCGCCATCCGTCGGATATGACGTAAAGCCTTTCTCCTTTATGCAAGAGAACCATACCCTGTGCACTAGATGATGATACCCCGTGCACTAGACATACCTTAGCATTTTGGGTGTAAAACAATGGCAACTAATCCTAATTGTTGCATAAATGGGTGGTTCTAAAATTGGAAGTTTAAATTGACGACGGCTAGCGTGCTTGGTTCCTTATCAAAGGAACCTGGGTTCGAGATCCTAATAATGTTATTTTGTTATGTGGTCTTTGTGCTGAGGTGTCTCCTTGCTCTCAGAGACCTCTATGTCAACGGACACGTGACCAGCGCAAAGCAACGAGGAGGCCGGGGAGGGAAAAACAAAGAAAGTTTATAAAAAAAAACAAAATCTGGAAACGCGAGTCGACGACAAAACTAGAAATCAATCTGTGATTTCGGCATATTTGATTTCTAGCCCGTCCCTCCGATCCCTATTTCACCTTGAATGTGACACCGGATCTGAAGATTCCTCTCATTTCTGAGAATCTACTGCTTGAAACAATCATCTTCACCAATATTTAGTTCTCCAGTACAGATATATCGAATTTGACTTTTGAACTCGAAGGACCCATCCCACCTAAAATTTGGCACAATTTCCGAGATTAAAAACTCAAAATACCCTCAGGCACAAATTTTCCGCCCTCTAACACCAGAAGAATTATATTTGAACTTTGACCTCAGAGGACCCATCTCATCCAAAATTTCGCAACATTTCCGAGATCTACGACTGAAAATACCCGAAGGAATCAATTTTTAGCTTTCTAACACCGATAGTTTTAACTTTCCTCTTTGACCTCAAAGGACCCTCTGGATCCGAAATTTTGTAACATTTTCGAGATCTACAACACGAAAAACCCATAGACACCAGTTTTCACGTTTCTGGCACTCGTAAATCATGGTTTGGCCTATACATGACCTTTACTTGACCTTAGAAGGAAACGTCGTAGGTCAAATTTCGGATTTTTCTCGAGATCTACGACCTGGATCACCCCTACTTGCTCATTTTCACAGCTCTACCATTTCTGCCTCATGGGTTGGGTTGTTTTACTCCTGAGCGGCACTTTTTTGCACACCATGGGCTAAATTGCCAGGTCACATGGACCCCGAAGGCTCAGAGAAGGTTGGGGGAGGGGACCCACTGGAACAGCTGTTGGGCAGACAGATGGTAGCCTCCCGTCAAGGCCATCCAGCGTGTTCTTTAACGTGCACAGGGTATGGCTCTCCCGCACACGGGTCACGGCTTAGCGTCCCATCCGACGGACGGCGGCCTTTCCAAGCCCATCGGTGTCCCCTACTGACCGTGGGCAGGGCGGGGAATTTTGCGGAGATAAATCTCAACGCTGATCCAGCTGGGACTCGAACCTAGGAACTACAGATTACGAGCCTGGCGCGCTACCGACTGAGCCACCCCCGCCCCCTAGTTTTGATGCTCGCGTACGCATTGTAGGCACTTTCGATGGTGAACCAAGGTTATCATGGGCACCCTGAGCGGCTGGCAGTTACGCAGCCCCATTTTCAGCAGATAAAATATAGTAAAGTGGGAGAGCATTCCCATAAAACCTGTTCTAATCGTGAACTTTGCTGCCCTAATTGTGGAGGATTGCACCCCGCAACCTTTTAAGGGTGTTATGTGAAAAAGATCGCCTGTGCGGCATTGCGTATTCAAAATAAAACAGGCCGTACTGGTCATCGGCATTCGCGCCGGCAAAAAGGAAGCAGGTCACACCCAGGTTCGGGGAGAAAAATGTTCTGGCCATACAGGATCACTGCACCGCTCTGCTCGTCCACAACAATCTTTTCTCCAAGTTTTAAACGAATTTGATGCTGAAGACAGAATTGACTCGGACTTTGTCAAGAACTTGAATAATTCTTATTCCCATGGACTGGACTATATCGAAAAACATCGTAACCTTAAAATGCTTTCAAATAACGCTACTCGCAACAAACGAACAACATTGAAGGAGGACCGAATCACCTCAGTAGTTTAGTGCCACCCGACGGTTCCCCCTTTGCACAGTGCTTTCCCCCCCTATGTCGCAATCGTCCACGTTGCCTTCTTGACTTGGACCCCCTATGTCGCAATCGACCGGAAATTGGCCCGTGTTGGTCCACGCTGCCTTCTGAACTTTGACCCCTATGTCGCAATCGACCGGAAATTGACCCCTATGTCACAATCGACCGGAAATTGTCTCGTAATTTTCCAACGACCTTGAAAAGCCCCCCAAGGTCACGGTTCTGGATGTATATAACCGCTGAAAAAGGTTTGACATTTATTCTGAGCCACACGTTATGAACGACGACGAAAACTTGGATTTTGGTCATAATTGGACGAGTGATGTAGACTCCGGCTACGAGAGCGATCCACAACACTTTCGAACGCGTATTCGTCGATTGCTACGTCGACCTGTGATTGTGCCACCCCCTCCACCGCCACCACCACCTCCGGCCGTCACTATTAAGATGTTGCCGCGACCTGGGATTGGTGGTCCGATGCTACGGGCTGTTGTCGTGGAGGACACTACCCCGCCACCACCTACAAGACTACGTGGACCTCTGGTGATGAAGCCGCCCGAAACCTGGCCCCCAGGATTACCGCAGAACGTCGTCCAGGCTCTGAGACGTAAACGACAGAGACGTCTGTAGCTTGTGTGAAGACGTCAAGTGTTTTTGTCTCCAGATACTCGAACTAGTGCAATCATGCAAAACATCTGTATGGTTCTAGATCTCGACGGTTTCCGTGTAAATGGTCGTTTCCTAGTGCGCGAACTTGGATATGCAACTCTGAATGGGAAATGTGGTGTCTACCGTTTCAATCTTCGGCATCACCAGCCTTTGTCAGTAAAAGACAGAAGGACAGTCAGCTACGTATCTAAACATGTGCTAGGCCTACCCTTTCGTCCTCTGCCTCGTGAAAAGGTGTGGTCGTTAGATCACGTTCCTAACATCGTGAAATATGCTTACAAACTTGCACGTACTGAAGAAGCTACTGTGGTGGGTTACAAAGGAGGTACTGTGGAAAGAAATCTCTTGGAACAATTAAATCTGCCCAGTGTTAATCTCGAACTTTACGGCTGCCCCAAATATTGTGATCTCCCAAAAGTTTCCGAGTTCGAGTGCGGATATCACACCGGAGAGGACGTCCACTGCTCTTTAGCCGAAACAGCTGCTTTCTTCGGATGGATCGATCGTCGTCGAGAACATGTCCCAACAAACACTTGCTTATCAGATCGTTCCTGATTGGTCGTCCCAGGTGGTGCGGCTCTCTAGTTAAATAGGGAGCGAGCGCTGTGTGCCACATTGTTCACGATGCAGCCTAGCAATCCAGATCTGTCTCGGTGAAGATGTTTACGTTGTACCTACACTGTTCAAAAATAAGTTTTCTGTGCACGTACGCCGCTACAAGAAATATGAAAATGGTGAACTCATCTACCCTACACCTGCGGGGGTTAGCCTCTCCATACCTGAATGGGAGGCTTTGTGTGCCACGGTCCCCCACATAGAGGATCAAGTGAAAATTGGCCCTGATCAACAGACATGGTACGTGACGCATGGTTTACGTGTCTACATGTATCGGACTGTGGATGGTGAACGTTGTGTCGACTTCATCAAAGAATCAGCAGACCAAAGAACTCTACAGTTCCGTGTTGTGAGACGTTGTATAACACTGAATGCTTCGCAGTGGTTCACACTGGCTATCCACGTAGATGAAGTGATACGCATTGTGCATGGCGTGTGCGGGACCCCCAAAGATCACCAACTCCGTACAGCTATTATGGAACATTCAGAATCCATTCGTCCTTTCCTACTGGGTCCTGTTTTCGACGATCCCGATTGTGTTTACCCGCTGCTGGTGAATATTTTTCAGCAAGAACTTATGCGTGTGATACCGTTAGATGGACTGCAACCCGAAGAAAAAATACCGACCATCGTAGGGTGGTCTGGTGACTTGGACATTAATGCCTTAGCACAGGTATTTGTGGATACTGCCTGGAAACGAGGTCTGTTGAATTTTTTAGATTCTGGTTTTGTTTGCACTCTAAAATATAACGCTATTGTCGACGAGGCAAAAAATGAAATGTATAAATTAAATAAATAATTGTAACCTTATATAATGTGTCTGTCTTTTCATCCAATGTCATTTTAGTCTTGGTATGGATAGGAGAATGAAGGCGTTAGCTAGTGTGGGTAGTGTAATCGTGACAGTGTTAACGATAGCAGTGCTTGTATTAGAAATTGTAGCTCCTAGTAAAAATATTCAGTGTGGAGAGTCAAAAGCCTTAGACGACGAATACAAAATTCGTGTGTGTAACTTAACAGTGGACATCAGACAGTTTATAGGTGACGTTCCTACAGTGACAGGTGTTACACTTTCACTACATCAATGGCAAAACCTGGTGGGGTACGACGCCTGGATGCAGCAGAAAACAAAACTTTGGAGTCCAATTATTTCGACCCCGAAAGTGGATTCGGTAGTGTAAAAAAGTTAGCTGTGAATACGGGACTACCACTCAAACTCGTCCGTGAATGGTTAGAAAAACAACCTGCCTACACGCTACATAAACCTGTTCACAGAAAGTTCCCCCGTAACAAAGTTTACGTCACCGGGTTAGACGAACAATGGCAAGCCGATCTCATGGTGGTGAAAAATCTAACGCGCTTCAATGATGGGTATCGCTACATATTAACAGTCATCGATGTGTTCTCGAGGTACGGGTGGGCGGTTGCCATGAAGGCTAAAACAGGGAAAGAAATGGTATTGGCTTTCAAAAAAATCCTTTCCAAGGGTCGGTCTCCAATGAATTTAAATACGGATCAGGGTACGGAATTTACCAACAGAGTGTTCCAGAAATTCCTGAAAAAGAAAGGTATTCGGTTCTTTGCCACCTACTCTGACAAAAAAGCAGCTTTGGTGGAGAGATGGAATCGTACCCTACGCGAGAGACTGGGGAGATATTATACATGCAATAACACCTACCGCTACCTGGATGTGCTACCGCGCGTTGTACGAGGATACAATGCCACCGTTCACAGTGCACACGATATGGCTCCCAAGGACGTGACCTTACGCAATGAAGACGTTGTGTGGGTTCGACTCTATCGCAATCCGACCGTAGTAAAAGAAAAACCAGCATTTAAAGTGGGGGACACGGTTCGACTAGCCAGTGTAAAAGTACCCTTCAAGAAGGCAGGAACGCATTTGTGGACCGAAGAAATATTTATAGTCGACAAGGTGTTACAGCGACAACCCCCTGTGTATGTCATACGGGATTCCGAGGGAGAAGTGTTGAAAGGTACATTCTATAAATCGGAACTTCAAAAAGTGACAGAACCCGAACTTTACACGGTCGAGAAAATAATCGAGCGTAAAGGTCACAAGGCACTGGTCAAATTTCGTGGTTATCCCAAACCTTCCTGGATCCCTAAAAAATGGATAGTTTCTACCTGACCCTACCCTCCACGGCTAGTCAGAATATTTACCCAAACAATTCGCAGACTAATTTCACGGTTCGTCTAGCACAACCCCTAAGACTGAGCGGAAAATGGAAAGTGGGACTAGCAGAAGTTCACTTACCCGTGAGCTGGTACAATGTGGACGGTTCTAATGACACGTATGAATATTACGCTCCCACCGAAGAATACAGGAAAATCAAACTTAAACCGGGTAAAATAACTCGAATGGAACTGTTGTCTCTCCTCACCACCCAACTCCCAAAAGAAATAATAGTTTCCTATAACAGCGGTTACTGGGTATTCAAACCGAGTGAGGGATACGGTTTGATGTTTCCTAAAACGAATTTCGGTAAACTTCTGTGTATCGGGGAGGGTGAAGTTGACAAACCCTTCCACCAACGATTTGCCAGCAAACTTTGCAATACACCAACGTTCGACATAGATGACGAGTGCTTTTTCTACGTGATCCCTCCAGGTAGTTTCCAAGAACGAAAGGTGCCCCACGGACAATACGAAACAGCCGAATCATTATTCGATGCAATGAACCAGATGTTACCCTACAGGCTGAGAAAAGCTTACCGTTTCAAGCAACAGGCAGATCACACCGTATTGATGGATACAGACAAGTCGCATTACATTAAATTTCCTCGATCGAACCCCGGATTAGGAGACATGCTAGGAATTACTAAATTAGATATACCACTGAATAAAGTCCAGGGTGACTATCCCATCGATATGAACAGAGGAATGTATGGTATTTATTTGTATTCAGACCTGATTGCACCTCAGTTGTTAGGTGATACTCACGGCGAACTGTTGCGTGTCGTGAACCCCGCCGTCAGAACCAGTAATAACGAAGCCATTGTTGCAGTGTATCAGCAACCTGATTACTACCCTCTTGCAAGGAACAGTTTCGAGAGTGTGAGAATCTTCCTTCGTACCGACACCGGAGAACCTCTGCATTTTAAATTCGGTAAAGTTTTAGTCAAGTTACATTTCCGTCATGAGGGTTAAATTCGCTCCCCCTTCTGCAGATGCCTACGTGAGCTACTACAAGAGCCAAACGGGGAAGGGTGTGTTCCGTGGTCCTCGTTATCAGAGAGGCGATGGGTTAGGAAGCATCTTTGCCACTATTGGACGTTTCATCAGCCCTCTCGTACGACCTGCGCTGGCTACCCTACGTAAGGGTGGACTACGGTTCGTTTCAGAGATGTCCCAGGGGCAAAATTTCAAATCTGCAGCCAAAGCGGGACTCCGTGAAGCGGGCGCCGACCTCTTACAACGTGCCAGTTCAAAACTGCAGAGAGGGAAAGGAATAAAACGCCGTCGTCAGCATCCCAAGGTTCATAAAGTGAAGAGACACTGTACTGTGCAGGACGTGTTTTCATCATGAGCATTCAGAAAATTCACGCTGATTCTGGCGACTGTGTCAATTCAGAACTGGACCTGTTTCTGATCCCTCCCACAGTCTCACAATTAGAAAGAGGCTGTTATGTCAATTATTTACCTGTGGCTTCCTTGGAAGGTAATGCTCCACTCGAATTCATCGTGAAGGGAACAGACGATTACATTGATCTGTCCCGATGTCACCTACGTCTCGTCTTGAAAATTGTAAAATCCGATGGTACAGCACCGTCGGAAGTGATTGCTCCCTGCAATCATTTCTTCCACGCCCTCTTCAGCCAGGTAGACGTCTTCCTCAATGATCACCTAGTGAGTGCTTCTCACACCCTGTACCCCTACAGGGCATACCTGGAGACTCTATTGAATTACGGTACCGATGCCACACGAAGCCAGCTCGGAACCTCACTCTGGTACCTCGACACCCCCGGTAAAATGGAACTGACCAGTCGGGAGAACGAAGGATGGCATCAGCGCAAGGGCTACGTCAAACCAACAGGTATCGAACTCATCTCGTGGATCCACGCTGACCTGTTTAATCAAGATCGTTACCTGCTCAATCAAGTCGATCTGAGACTGCGTTTATTGAGATCCAAACCCGAATTCTGTCTCGTGACAGGTGAAGCGGACCCCTCTTACAAAGTACAGATACACGAAGCCGAATTTTTCGTGCGTAAAGTCAAACCCACTTCGGGTGTCATCCTCGCACATGCTCGCCTGCTGGGTTCGGAGAGTGCCAAGTACCCTCTGCGAAGAACGGATTTACGTATGTTTTCCATTGCTTCGGGACTGACGAGTGTGAACCGTGACAATTTATTTCTAGGTCAGCTCCCCGTACGTCTGGTACTGGGTATGGTGGAAAGCACCAGCCTGAATGGATCGTACGAAAAAAATCCCTTCAACTTCCAACATTTCGACTTAAACTACATCAGCCTTCACATTGACAGCGATCACCAGTCCTACGCACCCGACTTTGCGAATGGGCGCTATCTCCGCTGTTACCAAGGATTATTGGAAGCTGTGGATGCCTGGAAATCCGATAGTGGTATTAACTTATCGCGAAAAGCATATGGAGAAGGTTTTACATTGTTTGGATTCCAATTGACCCCCGAGCAACGTGAATGCAATCAAGTGTTTTCTTTAATAAAGAGTGGGAGTGTGAGAGTCGAATTAAAGTTTGCCAAACCGCTACCCGCATCGGTCACTGTGATCCTGTATGCCGAATACCAGAATTTGCTGGAAATCCCCTTGGATCGTAAAGTCCTGTTTGACTACAGCTCATGAATACTTATCAGCTAGAATCCATTCTTTCGATGTTACCCACAAGTCTCGGTGTGTTCCCCCGTGACAGACTACCTCGCAGAATCAATCAACCCGAAGCCTTGTTTATCTACAATACCGATCCGTCCTCCATGCCTGGAGCCCACTGGATAGCAGTTTACAAGAAAGGAATGCACGTGGATCACTTTGACCCCCTAGGTACGAGTCCCGATGTCTCCATGCAAGAATACTACAGTCGACTAGGCATACGTCACGTCTTACATCCTTCAATACCTCTGCAGGACCCCCTGGGAGACACTTGCGGTGCTCACTGTCTATATGTCCTGTTTAAAAGAGCGTGTGGTTCGACTCTTCCCACAGTACTGCATCGTGATTACACGTGTCGAGTAGACTTTAACGACTGCATGGTGTTGCGATGGCTCTCCGAACTCCTTCAAATATTATAATTGCTGCTCCTTCACAGTGTGGAAAGACGACTTTCACTCTGAAACTCATCAGAGAAGTAGCTCAAGTATTCGAACCCCCACCCCAACGTGTCGTTTACTGCTACGGGGAGTGGCAGCCTGCCTTTGAACCCTTCAAGAAAACGGTGGAATTTTATGAAGGACTACCTACGGATGTGGAATTTGACCCCCTCAGACCTACACTTCTGGTACTGGATGATTTGATGGAACAGTCTGTAGCCAGCGAACGCATATCACAATTGTTTATTCGTGGGGGTCATCATAAAAATATCACGATTGTCCTGATATTACAAAATCTGTTTTTAAAGGGAAGACATTCGAGGACTATATCGCTCAATGCTCACTACATGTTTTTATTTCGCAACTGTCGGGATGCTTCACAAATAACTCACCTGGCGAGACAAGTATACCCCCATCAATCTAAACTCCTGACGGATGCTTATAGGTTAGCTACACAAGCAACCTGTGGCTATTTGTGTGTTGACCTTCATCCTAGAACGTTAGATACTGAAAGGCTCCGTGCAAAGATTCTTCCATCAGAAGAACCCGAAATACTTTACGTTCCAAATGAAAGTTAAATCTCAAGGCCCGTTCCTTCAGTGCTTACCGAAACTAGGGGGAAAGCAGCGTGCAGCTCTGATGAAGCACATCTCCGACCCCCAGATGTATGCTCTATGTGAAGTGTGTTCCAATTTCTTAAAAGGCAATATACCTGTCTCCCATCGAGTATTAAAGAATTTACGCCAGCACAAGACGGTCATAAGGAGTCTAGCATCCAAACGTGCATCTTTACGCCACAAGAAGCATCTCCTGCAGCGTGGTTCAGGGTTCATTATACCATTACTGACTGCTGCCCTCCCCCTGCTGGTATCGTTATTTAGAAAAAAATGATTTCAGTGAAAGCAGTGCAGAGGAGAAACATAAGAAAAAAAGTGTGTGATTTAGACTCAGAGATGAAGAAAATATTAGAGTCTGGTGATGCTGACGATAAGTCTGAAAAATATCTGACTGCTTTGAAAAATTATTTGTTATTCTCAAAACAGCTTGACACTCCACAGGAAGTAAAAGTCAACATTCCCAGAAATCATATAGCTGAAGAGCGGCCCCCAAAAGACATTGCTGTTCCCATCCGACGTAAGAAAAGAAAATTATCCGAGTGGACGGCGTATTGAAAATATCTGTAAAAAACTTTCCAAGACTTGTGTGCTTGAAGACTTGTGTTAAAAAACCATGTATTAAAAATCTGTATCCAATAAAAGAAAGTAAAACTGATAATATGCCTTTTGCCATTTTTATGTCTCTTCCCATTCAATGTTTTCACACTGTTAGTTCATTCAATGTTTGACATCCGGAAGTGATCTGCATGACTGGGCGCGGTTGTACGAGTGCTGCTACACTCGGGAGTACAGCAGAGGGCGTTAGTGTCGATGGGCGGGGAAATGAGAATGCTGCTGCAGCAGCGAGACTTGGAGGGGAGCAGCGCATTGTGCAGATCACTGATAAGACTTACGGAGCACCTGAAAAACAAAGTTACCTCTTGCTTTCTCCCACCATAGTGTCTTCCAGTTCTGAGAAATAAAGAGACGGATTTTTTGAAACCTTTTTTATTAAAAAAATTTACATGACAGATCCACTGTTGCTTTCACATGACATATCCACTGTTGGTTTCACATATCCAATGCTGGACAGTAACATATTGTAGGTTTCAAAAATACAAGCTTCAAAAACTGCTGACGACGCCGAGTGCAAGGGCATTACGCGTGATTAAAGTCCACTAAGGACACTGAAATAATAATTAAAGTCCCCTAAGGACACTGAAATAATTAAAGTAGGAACATTGAAATATTTAAAGTCCCCTAAGGACACTGAAATAATAATTAAAGTCCCCTAAGGGCACTGAAATAATGATTAAGATCCATTAAGGATATTGAAATAAAAGGCGTACAGTGAAATAATAAATAAAGGTGTAATAAATAAAGATGTAATAAATAAGTTGAAAACTGTACAATGTAATAAAGGTGTAATATGAAATAAATAAGCTGAAAACTGTACAATGAAATAAATAAAGGTGTAATATAAAATAAATAAAGGTGTAATATGAAATAAATAAGTTGAAAACTGTACAATGAAATAAATAAAGGTGTAATATGAAATAAATAAGTTGAAAACTGTACAATGAAATAAATAAATAAAGGTGTAATATGAAATAAATAAGTTGAAAACTGTACATTTACTCGTCCATGAGTTGGATAAGGGTATCCAGGCCCAGGTCATTGTAACCATAAGGTACAGTGAGAGTTGAACCCGGGCTGAGATACCGCTTATCTAGGTTAGCCTTAAACCTTTTCACCATGGGCTTATTCGTAAGTGACCCATCCACTTTATTACGAATTACATTGAAAGGGACTTCGAAGGTCTCACTGGTTGGGGAGTTCCCTAGCTCCATGGATTTCAGTAGTTCAAAATTGTATGTGCACCGGTTTTTCTTCGTGAGTGATATGCCCTTGGCGCGAAGAATTTCATCCCCGTTGCTCAGCCGAAGGGCATAACTTTTCGCTCCGGCGCTGACATAGTCAGTGATGTGTACACCGGAGCCGTACTTTGAAGAAATTTCATCTACGAGACCTCCGAGAAAGGGATGTTGTGGTGGTGTGTAGGTGTCGCGAGGAGACGTTGTATAAATTACTGAATCCGTGTCCGAGTACATTGCACGACTATCTAATTTTGATAGAAGTTCGTACAGCTTTAGTCGGGCGTGACTCGTCACCATTGCGGCGAGAATCAGGCTTCCACGGGTGTTCGCTGGAGTGGCAGACTCCGCCGGCTTGTGCGTGGCAAGCACGGCCTGATCACTGATAACAGCGACGTCAGTGATGACTAGCGATGCGTCCGTCAAGAGTTCCATGTACTTGACAGGACAACTCACAATGGTCGTCTGGGTTCGACTCATGTTCTGCGCATGCTTCCCCCATGACGAATTAAGCGAGACCTTGGAAAGTGTACGCTTAAGGTTGTTTTTTTCAACTTCCGAGGGGAGGATCCGAACCCCCTCCGCCTGGAAGAAGGCCTCACAGAAGGCTTCCTTTTGCTCCTCGGTCTGCACGTCAGGGGGAAACCCGGAGTAGCGCTGCTTCAGCCCCAGAAAAGTATCTATGTACCCAGCATAGACACCTCCCTTTTTTGTTGCGGGATCATATTGCAGGATGGTGTTAAAATGCCACACGTCGTGGAATTGAAGAAGTTTGTATCCAGCACGCATCGCAGCATAAATTTCGAACGTTGGCCAAGATCCTGTCAATGCGCGCTGGTTCACGGTGTGCTGACAAGGGGGTGCCAGCTGACCATCTGCACAGCTCCTGCAAAGGGGGAAAAGCAGCTTCCCATTACACCTGTAGGGCAGTACAGGGATGAACAAATCGTCGGGGGCTAACAGTGTGGCGTGTGCAATGCCAAAATAGTGGTCGAGGTCCGTGGCGAAATCGGAGGTGATCCGAACCGGGTGACCTTTACCGAATGGAGCCTTCTTGCAAACATAAGGGTACAGGCTGTTGTAATCAACGTAGTTAAGGCTACATCCTAGGTCCGCCGATGCAAAGATGGAAAACACCTCCACGCGCCCTCCGTAGAGGTAGTCACGGGCCCCTATACGCCTGATAGGCTTGACGGATTTATAAATTAATGCGACGGACTGGTTTTTGCGCATTAACTCATCGAATTCGTGCTCCCACATAATTTTGCATGTGTACCCGTTCATCAGCACTTTCAAGGTCTCAAGACGATCCATGGTCCGGGTGTTTAGCAGACCAAATGGCTTTCTCGTGCGCTGATCTATTTTTTCAGGTTTGAAACATTTCAAACAGTGATGATAGTAACAACCTAAAAACTCGTAATAACAATGGGTACTATGGCACACGCCGTCTAATTTGTACTGCCCTATCTTATACTCACCTCCGGGTGATCGCGCAGTTTGAATTTCGATATTGTCCTTGGAAGCCTCATACTCTAGCCATGCGAGAGCTTTCAAGGACTGCCGGTCGTTACTCGCCGAATACCCTTGGGCGGGACACACACCGAGGGTATTCTTTTGCAGAAACTTCCCACGGAAAATTCGATGACAAGCACCGGCAATAGTCAGGTCACGTGCAAATGGGTCTACGCCTGTGAGATTTAAAAATTCCTCACGGAAAGCTTGGGCGCCTCGCCGCAACAACTCTGTATCTGCCTTGCAGTAATACAGAAGCTGCTGTTGAAAATCCCAGGGTTCAAGGCTTGCTGCGACATACCACTCGTTGAATGCTGACAGAGTTTCAGGCTCCATGTCTTCCGGCTGGAAAAAAAGCCGATCAGGGATGGGTCCTGCATACTGTAGATTTTCCTCCTTCACGAATTTAAAGGGGAAAAAGCCTTTCACCGTCTCCAAGTTGAAGGTCTTCGTGAATGATCGAAGAGGAGCCTGAATAAAGGACAACGTGTCGATGAACCTTATTTTAAGGCCAGGTAAAAAGATACCTAAAATCTTGGATCCATCGAACACGAGATCCGGTTTTAAAAATTTTCTGTACAGGTAACTAATGATGAACATGCCGTCAAAGCCTTTCAGATTATGTGCGAGGACTGTGGCGTCCTTGAATCGTTGAACTCCGGGACGTTCTTCGGCGAGAATCCAATCCATAAAGGTGTCCGTTTCCGGGAATGAAGCATAGACCCACTCGTCGTCCACTTGGTATGTGACCACACATAGTATTGGTTTTAGCAACCTGTCGGCACACTGCACAGTCTCTACGTCAAAGTAGAGGTAAGTCTGACTGACAGAGTCAATTTTGCAGGGCTCGACGAATTTTAAGGTGTCAGCCTTGCAAACGTGCTTTTTCAGGGGATTGTAAATGCTAATGCACTTAACACAGCGATGCCGTGTCTGACATGCCTTCAGCAGGTGCGCCTGAAAGCATTCAGCCCCGCGCAAATACACACAGCATACCGTGCAAAGCAACAGCTCCCCTGTATGAAGCACATCGACTGACAGGCACCTGTTGCAGGTTCCCTTGCAAACGTGCCCGTGATTAGAACCCTTTAAACAAATGTGACAGAACTGCCTAACCCCAAAAAACCCTGATGGTTTGGTAATCACGTCATAATGCCCTGCACTAAACAATAAATAAAGGTTGTCCCCACCTTCAGGACCAATGAAGATGGGGAGAAAGGCGTCGTCAGCAGAATACACTATAATCCTGAACTGTGTCAGGTGAGCTTGAAAGAGACGGACTTCTGGGAGTCCACAGGGACCCTCGGGAATACCCGCATCCAAGTGAAGTTGACGGGCTAATTTCGCCTGCTGTGTGCACCGGTAGTCCCGGATCTGCACATAAGCGTTCGGCAGGCCTTTATTTTTTAAGCAAAGCTCTCGTGCGACGACGAGAGCCCTTGCTAAGCAGATCTGGTCCACATTGACAATTTTTGTGAGAGTCTGCTTATTGTGGATGAAAGACTGGACATCCACAAGGCTGCGCTTCTCAGGTCCTGCACGTCTCCCAATACCTCCACCGCTGCCGACCCGGTCCAGGTCAGCACAGACAAAGTCAAACTCCAGCTCGCTCCCGGGACCGAGAGACTCATTTGACTGCACTACTTTGTCTAGTGCAGCCATGAATCTCTCCCCCGTCAGGGCATTACGCCGAATTAGGGCCAAGTTGACGGGGTTTTTCAAATCCCGGGAGCGTAAACACAGTCGAACATGGCTATACTCCCCTGTGGGGACGACGTCGGCCAACATTTTCTCATGTAGGTCGTGTAGGACCGGAAGGAAATTGTGTGGTTCCACATTCTCCATACCTCCAAGTCGCACACTTGTAGAGACGAAATCTGTCTTGAATTTTTTCGAGTTGTACCGCCGAGTGTGCGACACTGTGAAGTGGGGAGACTCTGTAGAGCTGGCAGGAACGTTGGAGAATCCACTGACAGGAACGTTCGAGAATGCGGACCTAGAAAGATAATTTATTCTCAGAATATGTAGTACATTTACATGTTTTTTTATCTTAGAACAGAAAATGAAAAACCAATATGCTTCAGTTTGCTAACTTGATCAAAAAATCTAACTAAAGTTTGAAAATTATCATTTAGAATAAAAATGACAAGGGTAGAAACAAATACATTGAACTGAACAGTTGTAATAAAAGCACACTTGAGCAAAAATCTAACTAAAGTTTGAAAATTATCATTTAGAATAAAATGACAGGGTAGAAACAAATATAAAACTCTATATTGTGCGTTAGTAAGTGATTCAGTTGAACACATTAAGGACAGCATTAAATAAAATTTCATTTACCCGGTAGCGGTGGAGGTACCAGCGGCGATAGTGAATGGTGTCCTTATGCCGGAGGAGACGGGAACACGAACGCTGGAGGGTCCGGTACCAGCGGCGATAGTGAATGGTGTCCTTATGTTGGAGGAGACGGGAACACGAACGCTGGAGGGTCCGTCACCGGTGGAAGGGCTAGACCTGGATAGATAATTTAGTCTCAGAATATGCAGTACTTTACATGTTTTTTATCTTAGAACAAAAAAAAATGAAAAGGTAACATGCTTCAGTTTGCTAACTTGATAAAAAAAAAAACTAAGTAACTAAAGTTTGAAAATTATCATTTAGAATAAATGACTTTACATGGTATAAACAAATATAAAAATCTATATTGAACGTTAGTAAACGGTTCAGTTGAGCACCTTAAGGACACCATTAAATAAAATTACATTTACTTCGCACAGCTCGATCAAAAAACTAACTAAAGTTTTAAAATTATTTAGAATAAAATGACAGGGTAGAAACAAATATAAAACTCTATATTGAACGTTAGTAAGTGATTCAGTTGAGCACCTTAAGGACAGTATTAAATAAAATTTCATTTACCCAGTAGCGACGGAGGGGCCAACAGAGAACACGGAGGTGACGTCAGATGAGGCAGGACCGGCTGAAACTCTCTTGACAGCCGCATTCATCACGGTGCCTGCGTTAATGAGATCGGTGGGTGCATTGTGAGACCTAGAAAGATAATTTAGTCTCAGAATATGCAGTGCTTTACATGTTTTTATCTTAGAACAGTAAATGAAAAGGCAACATTACTAGCATGATCAAAAATCTAATATTTAACTAAAGTTTGAAAATTTATCGTTTAGAATAAAACGACTTTACTAGTTAGAAAACTCTATATTGAACCGAACAGTTGTAATAAAAGCACACTTTACTAGCTCGCGCAAAAATCTAAGTAAATATTTAACTAAAGTTTGAAAATTATCGTTTAGAATAAAACGTCTTTACTAGTTAGAAAAACAGAAACAAATATAAAACTCTATATTGTACGTTAGTAAGTGATTCAATTGAGCGTCTTAAGGACAATATTAAATAAAATTACATTTACTTCACACTTTGCTAGCTTGATCAAAAAAAAAAATCTAATATTTAACTAAAGTTTGAAAATTATCGTTTAGAATAAAACTCTATATTGTACGTTAGTAAGTGATTCAATTGAGCGCCTTAAGGACAATATTAAATAAAATTTCATTTACCTGGTTGCAGTTGAAGGTACGACGGGGACGTAGGGATTTCCCATACCCGCTGCGACAGTGGATTGACGACGCTTCTTGAGGGAAAGTTTCGATGTCCTTTGCCTTAATTCCTTGCCACCTTGTTGGAGTATGCAGAGGCGCTTTGACTCTGTTGGAAGCTCGGGTGTAGGAGGTCTTTTGGCTGCCGCCTCTAGAGTGCGCACTGCCGTGAGTAACTCTTCAAAACAGTCGGCACTAGTGGAAGGACCAGCATCAGACCTGGATAGATAATTTAGGGTCAGAATATGCAGTACTTTACATGATTTTTATCTTAGAGCAGTTATGTTGTAATAAAAGCACACTTTACTAGCTTGATCAAAAAAAAAAATCTAATATTTAACTAAAGTTTGAAAAATTATCGTTTTAGAATAAAATGACAGGGTAGAAACAAATATAAAAATCTATATTGAACAGTTGTAATAAAAGCATACTTTACTAGCTTGATCAAAAAATCTAATATTTAACTAAAGTTTGAAAAATTATCGTTTTAGAATAAAATGACAGGGTAGAAACAAATATAAAAAATCTATATTGAACTGAACAGTTGTAATAAAAAGCACACTTGACTAGCTTGATCAAAAAATCTAACTAAAGTTTGAAAATTATCATTTAGAATAAAATGACAGGGTAGAAACAAATATAAAAAATCTATATTGAACTGAACAGTTGTAATAAAAGCACACTTGACTAGCTTGATCAAAAAATCTAACTAAAGTTTGAAAATTATCATTTAGAATGACTTTACTAGTTAGAAACAATAAAAATCTATATTGCACGTTAGTAAGTGATTCAGTCGAGCATCTTAAGTACAACATTAAATAAAATTTCATTTACCTGGTATCAGTTGAGGATCCAGCACGGGAAAATTCTCGCATAGTGGACATCTCAGGTAGAGAAGAGGATCGACGAGCTAGCAGGTAGAGAAGAAGAGCGAGCAGGGTTGACAGGTCGCAAACTGACAGATGAACACAGTGACAGTCGCTGAGAAGTCGGTGTTTATATACACCCTCCCCCCCCTGGACTTTGACCGTTGTGCAATGTGGATTCTAGGAATCATCTATTTTTAAACCTTATCAGTGTCAAATGCAGACACAGTGAAGCGCTGGACATTTGACCTTTTGACCTTCCAGCTGATAAAGGATTGCACCATATCGTGTGATGTGGCGAAAGTGCTGTTGCTACCCCACTAATAAGCGATCTGAAGGATGTCTACAGGAAGCGTACGATTTCCGATACACCGATAACGGACTTGGAAAACTTTTAGTCTGTTGAACGTCTATTGCAAGGTAGATCTTATATACAAGTCCTACGAATAATTTAAACCAAATTTTATTAATTTTTCTGTGGAACAGTTACTGTGTCATTCTTCTAGTAAAATACGTGAACCTTGGATCCGATGAGGCTTTTCCCCGAAATTAACGTGGAGGTACGCTAGCGATGGAATGATTTTTTTTTTTCGATTAAACCCATCTAGAGTAAACCGATTTATTACGAGCGCTGGATGATTTTAATAAAGGTAAGTGAGAGTTTTTATTTACTAGGGGATCGATTAACAGGGTTGGAAAAAATAAATACCAGAGTTTTAATAAAAGGGAATCGTTTAGCAGTCCTGACAAAATGAATACCGAAAGATTTTTAATAGAGGTAACTTTTAATAGAAAGGGGTTTAATTAATAAGAATACAACTTTGAGAGTTGATTTTTACAATTGAGACTTGTGTCGTCCTTTTCTGCGGAATTATTCTGAGACTTGTAATCCGAGGGAAGGAGGGGCCTTAAAATATAGGTCAACCAGGGGGGTCTGCAAAATCGAGGTTTTAAAATAAAAGGTGGGTCTGAAATAAAGAAAAATCGAGGCTATTCGAGAAGGGGAGCTTAAAATATAAGTGTGTCAACCAGGGGGGGTTTGCAAAATCGAGGTTTTAAAATAAAAGGTGAGTCTGAAATATAGGCCAACCATGTGGTTTGCAAGTGGAGGGTTTAAAATATAGGTGAGACTGAAATAAAGAAAAATCGAGACTATTCGAGAAAGGGAGCTTAAAATATAGGTCAACCAGGGGTCTATGAAGAGGGCTTAAAATATGGGTAGGGGTCTAATCAAGAAAAATCGAGACTATTCGAGAAGGGGAGTTTAAAATATAGCTCAACCAGGGGGTTTGCAAAATCGAGGTTTTAAAATAAAAGGTGAGTCTGAAATAAAGAAAAATCGAGACTATTCGAGAAGGGGTGTTAAAATTAGAGTTAAAAACTAGATAGCACCAGGGGTTAAAAGGGGGAGGAATTTTCAATTATGAATTATTAATTATGAATTATTAATTATGAATTATTAATTATGAATTATTAATTATGAATTATTAATTATGAATTATTAATACCATGACAGTTGCAATGCCAGGGTCAATTTCCTGTTGATTGCAATATAAGGGTCAAAGTTCAGAAGGCAACGTGGACCAGCACGGGCCAATTTCAGGTCGATTGCGACATAGGGGGTCCAAGTCAAGAAGGCAACGTGGACGATTGCGACATAGGGGGGGAAAGCACTGTGCAAAGGGGGAACCGTCGGGTGGCACTAAACTACTCACCTCATATCCCTCCACCTCTGCAATTGATACAACAATTGCTCCTTGTACAAGCAATGCTAAAGTAATAAAAACAACGACTTCTTACGCTGAGAAAACTAAAGCTAACCTATCTAAAAAATCCTTCCCCAAGATGATAACAACTCAACTTTCGCCTAGCTCAATTGTCAGGGAGATCGTTGAAGAAAATGTCACTGTAAATATTATTGACCTGATTTTACACCTGCTATCTTATATATGCTCTGATGAGACCTTCAAACTCATAAGTGAAATTCTCCTCCAACTCAAAAACTAAGAACTTATCGCTCCTGCAATGGAATTGCAGGGGCTTAATTTCCAAAAAAGAGGAATTAATTCTATTTTCCAGAGTGGACAAAATTAATATATTTGCTTTACAGGAACTGCGGACCAGAAAACCGGTAACTATCCCAGGCTTTCTAGCATATTCCTTTTTTGCTGAACACAGTAGAAATGGAGTCGCCATTTTTGTTGATAAAAAAATTAATTATAGACCCATACAATTAAAATTTGATCTACATCCAGTTGAATGTATTGCCATCCAGGTATTGATCAATAACCTTTCTATATCTATTTTAAATATTTATAATCCTGGATTGGCCCTTAATGAATCTTTTTTCAATAACTTAATAGCACAACTTCCTGAACCATATATCACAGTTGGTGATTTCAATTCTCATCACCCGTTGTGGTTTTCATACACTACTAATTATGCAGGATTTCATCTGAGTAAATTTATTTCTCAATCAGATTTTATTATCTTAAACGAAAAAATTACAACACATGAAAATCCTGCAAACAATCGTTCTGTAATAGATCTAACTTTTATTTCTCCTTGTTTAAAACAAAATTTTGATTGGTCGCTGCTTCCAGATACTAGGGGCAGCGATCATCATCCTATTATTATTAATACCAGCTTTAAATTAAATTTCAATAAACTGATATATCTAAATAACTGGAGATTGTTCTCACAAATTTTGGAAAACGAACCTCCGTCAGATAAAAATGACGACTATGCTGAGTTCTTCAGGGATATTTTTTCGCTTACAAAATCAGCATTTCAAACTTTGCAAAACAAAATTCCGAAATTACAACGAAATTTCTGGCATATGAATAGACTTGTAGCCCTAAGAAAAAAGGCAGAAAATAGAGGCAAAAGATCAAGGGATTTCTCAGACATAGAAGCTTATAGGAAAATCAATGCAATAGTTCGTAATAAACTAAAACAATCATACAGAGACAATTGGAAAGAATTTGTTTCTCAACTTTCCACCATGTCTCCGAGGACTAATATCTGGAACATTTATAAGAAACTTTTATCAGATAAACAAAAAATTCCCATGGCAGAAATTGCCTTAATCCAAAATATAAATTTAAAACAAACAGCTGAGCTTTTTGCTAATAATTTAAAAATCACTCAAAGCATAACTACAAATAACTCCAATTTACAAATTCAATTAAAGAATTATAAAACTTCTCACTCAAAAATGGATATACCTTTTAATATAGGGGAACTAAACTTTGCAATTAAAAAATTAATCTTAAATCAGCCCCTGGTGCTGATACTATTTCAAATAAAATTTTTTTCCATTTGCCATATAAATGGAAATTAAAACTGTGGGATATATTTAATAATATTTGGGAACATAACTGTATTCCTCCAGAATGGAGGAAAATTATTGTTTTTTTTATTCTAAAATCCGGTAAACTACCCACTTTACTCAACTCATACCGCCCAATTTCCTTAATCTCTAACTCTCTCAAACTTTTTGAGAGATTAGTATTTAAAAGACTTTCCTGGTATTTTGAGACAAATGATTTTTTTCCAAACAATTTCTTTGGTTTTAAGAAACACCGATCCTCCAAAGAAAATATCTCACTCATCTTACATGATATATTTATAGCTTTCAAACAGGAAAAAGTTCTTTTAGCTATTTCCTTGGATCTCACAGAAGCTTTTGATTCTGTTTCTATAAATGGCTTATTTTCAAAATTATTAAAATCTAATTTAAGTGTTAAATTATCAACTTTTTATATAATCTATTAAATAATAGAATAATACAAGTTAAAATAGGAGAATTTCTTTCTGAACCACTCAAAATGACCCAAGGCCTTTCTCAGGGATCAAGTTTGTCCCCAATTTTATTTAATTTTTATTTACACGACATTAAAGATATTTTCGACAAATCAATTACATTTACTGGATATGCAGATGACATTATTTTTTGGTCATCGGGAAAAAATGAATATAAACTAGAGGAAAACTTACAAAAACATCTAAATAAACTAAGTGAATATTGTTCAATTTGGAATTTAGAAATCAACATTAAAAAAACATTCATAATCCCATTTCATAAAAAAAGAAATTATAATCCTATATTTAAGCTATCTAATAAATCTGAAACTTTAACCCAAGTTAATAAATGCAAAATTTTAGGTATGTATCTAGATACAAGACTAAATTGGCAACATCATATTAATAATAAACATAACTCAGGCTTAAGACTCCTAAATTGCATTAAACTCTTTGCTTTCAAAAACGAAGGCACACAACAACAACAATTAATAACTATATATAAAAAACTTATAAGACCCAAAATTGAATTTGGCTTGGAATTTATTTCTGGAGCTCTTTCCACAAAATTTAGAAAACTTAGCTCTTTGCAGAATCAATGTCTGAAAATTGCCCTGGGCCTTATAAAATGTTGTCCCACTATTTCTGTAATAGCAGAGACTGCTATTCCACCATTTGCAATTAGACATAGTATCTTATTAACAAAATATTTTTTTAAATTGCACTATAAACTCCCTACTCATCCATTTTATAAACATTTCCATAGATTACCATATATCAAAACTATTTATAATAATGAACACCTTTCTAATCTCTATGATGAATATTTTAGTAGAACACTAAAAGGGGATATTCCCAATACCATAGCAGACTGGTGTTATCCCTCTCTGGTAATTATTACTGAAATTCCATTATTGTCTTCAAAAAAAGATATACTTGCTGAAGCAGCACTGTCTTTATTTAAAGTTTATTTTGCAGAAAATTTTGAGTTTACCTACAATATTTACACAGACGTCTCAGTTTTTAAAGAAACAGGTTCTTCTGCAGCTGCCTTTCTTATACCTTCATTAAATTTTTCTAAAATTTTTAAGTTTGTTAAAAATACATCCATTATTCAAGCTGAATTAACAGCTATCTATGAATCCTTTAAATGGCTTCTGAGCAATTTATCTAATCAAAATATAGTAATATTTTCTGACTCAAAAGGCGCCCTTCAGGTGCTTCAACAAGAAATTTATTACTCAAACTATAATCAATTTATTTCTAATATTCTTCAATGAAATTTGATTGCAATGGATCCCAAGTCATATTGGAATTGCAATTTTAGATTGCAATGGATCCCAAGTCATATTGGGATCCAAGAAAATGAAAGGGTCGATATTTTGGTTAAGAACGCACACAATTTAAAAGAAATCACCCCAATATATAACTTTTTCCACAACTTCAAAAAAGAACTAAACAAAATTGAATTTTCTCTAACAGAAAAATAATTTCAAGTACAGGCAAGTTGCAAAAACAATTTTAGATTTTATTTATCAAGTAAAATTAATTATGTTGAAAAATTACCTTTCACTCGCAAAGAAAATAAAATTTTATACAGATTAAAAACTAACACTATAAATCTAAACAAACAAAAATTTCAATTAAGACTTATAAATTCTCCAAACTGCTCAAAATGTAACCTATCAGAAAACACAAATCATATATTGTTAAATTGCAGTTTATATGTCAAGCAAAGAGAAATCCTTTTCACTGAATTAACAGGACTAGGAATACTAGACTTGAATATCCAAAATTTACTAAATCATCCCAAATATGAAACAAAAATTTTAATCTACAAACTAATTCTTAACTTTCTCATATCCACTCCATTATGGAACAGGATTTAAAAAAATAATAATAGATGAATAGATGGATAAACGAAAAAAGGAATCTATCCATAAAAAAAACATAAAATATAATAAATAAAAATTAAAAAAAAATATATCAAAAAAAAGAGGAAAAGAGCTATAGAGAGAAAAAGGAGTTAAAAAAATTTTTGTTTATAGTGATTACAATCACTTTTCTCAACATTTTATTGGGAAAGCCTGAACAAGGACATCCCATGTGTCTTGTAACGTTATGATGATGATGTGTCCCTTCCTCTGGTTATATCCCCCTGTATATCAATATTATGTTGGCAGACTCCTGTCAAACCTCAGTAGCAAACTGATGCTTCAAGAGTGATTTTTTTTTGTCCATTTTTGAGACTGGGATTTGAAGAAACCAACTTTCCCACACCTATCTTATGGTTAATTTTCCACTCGTAAAAGAGTGTTTTGCTTTAAAGTTTAGCAAATCTATACCAATAAGAAGCGATATGTTTATCTAGATGCTTGCAATATGAGTGACAAGGCCAGCTTCACAATAATGCAAGTTTTGTGTAGCGGAAAAAAAGTTTATTTTCGTCAAGAGTGGTTTCGTTTCCCAGCTGCTGTTGCATCAAGCGAAGCAAATCTCGTAAACGGCCAGCCCAAATCTCCATTAAATGAAAGTGATGCGGTCAAATGAATTCGAGCGATCATTGGCTGGCTCGCGGAGTTGCACCAAAAGACGAACACTTCTCAAGTGTTACGTAATGTTAGCGACACGTGCTCTCGTATGACCGAGGGACGGAAACGGCAGACGCAAAACGATACACGACCTCTCAATCATCTCTCCTTTTAACCTTGGGGGAAAAAACACGTGTGGAGAATGCGTTATCTGAGGAAGACTCTTCAATCTTTCGTCTTGCTTCTCGTTGTCGATTTGATATCAAAGCAGATCTCGGCGACTTTTTCCAAACCAAAAGATTCGTAGCGTTTCTTAGGTTGACTCCGAATGTTGCCCGAAAAAATAAAAATACAATGGTTTCCATAAATTAAGGAACAACCTTATGTTATGTCAATGCTAAGCTAATGTTGAAGATCTGCAACTTCTAAAATAAGTTTTTTCCTTGTTTTGAAAATGTAGTAGAAGATAAAGATCTTAAACAAATAAATCAATATCTCGTTTTTCAAAAATATTCATTCAGTATGAGTTATGGAAAAAACGACAACAATGCCAGTCTTAAGATACTTATATAAAACTGACGAATAGTGAAAGATTCTTTACACAAACTTCTAAAATGTTCATTTACACTCCTCCTCCTCCTCAAGCACTATAGGCTACGGAGGTCCAACCAGACCGTGCAATTTAGTTCTCCAAGCATATCTGTCCTGAGCTACATCTGCTGCATCTGGCCACTGCACACCAATTCTAACAAGGTCTTGTTTGACATTGTCTGCCCACCGCATCCTAGGTCTCCCCTTCTTTCTGAGGCCTTTAGGCACACTGTTCATAAACCTATTCGCCAATCTTTAATTATCCATACGGGCAACATGGCCAAACCAACGGAGTCTCTGCACAATATACTACTTAAAGGAGGTTGCCGACTCCTTTGCCTAACTTCATCATTAGTTACAAAGTTGAATCACCTAATGTCCAAGATTCTGTGTAAGCATCTAGAATCAAAAGCATCTAGTTTCCTATTATCTTGTTTACAAAGTGTCCAAGTTTCACTACCATAGCTAATCCTAGAAAGAACCAAACTATTATACAGTCTAATTTTAGTCTTTAGGTGTATACACCTATTTCTTCACACTCTCCATAGATTCTTAAAAGTCCTGGCAGCAATCCCTATTCGTCTATTAATCTCATGCCACACATCACCAATATCTGTTACATAGCTCCCAAGGTAATTAAACTGTGACACCTGCTCAAGACTGCAACCATTCATATGAACTGAATCACAACCTGCCTGACCAATTTTCATCACTTTAGTTTTCTCTCTGTTTATAACCAAACCTACTCTACTACCAGTTTCATCAACAGCTCGAATGAAAGAGTTCATCTCATCAACATCATTTGCCAAGAGGGCTAAATCATCAGCATAATCTAAATCAGAAATTTTCGTATCTACAGCCCATTTAAGGCAAAATCTTTCCTTTGAAGTGAATTTCGCATAACATAATCAATAACCAAGCTAAAGAGAAAAGGATACAAAATGCACCCTTGTCGAACACCAGAAGTAATGCTAAACCAATTGCTACACTGGTTTCCATAAATTAAGGAAAAATTAGAAAAATCGCGATAATTCGCCAAAATATTGTGCGATCGTCACCAAACTCGTTCATGTAACCAGTAAAGTAATGCCGAGTGGGCATAAGGTATGAAAATTAGTCTAGTTTGCGTTAATTTACGTAATCGGATGGCAGCATAAAAACGGGTGTTTTGGAGTGGATCGTTATTTTGCGTTGTAAATGTGAGTAAAGAAATTCAAAATAGCCATTTTGTAGGAATGATCTCGAGACATCATTTGCCAAATGAACTGCGGTGGAGAGCTATTGGCCGGCTCGAGGCAGCCCAGACGTAGCACGATGGCTGAATGTGAGTCCTTCTGTGGTCCATAGACTGTGGAATCAATTTCTTAGCACGGATGCCGCGTCTCGGAGGTTTAGCCGAGGAAGGACTAGAGTTACGCGGACTAGAGTTATCTGCGATTAACAGCATGAAGCAGCAGGACGTCTACTCCCTCTCAGCTTCGATCCTCTCTTGCAGCAGCCACTAAGAGTGTTGTATTAGCTTCTACTGTGCATAGAAAGCTTCATGAAGGAGGTCTGTACGCTAGAAGGCCAATAATTTGTATATCCCTCACGTCACGTCACAGGAGAGAGCGGTTGAATTGGACACTCATGCATGCTAACTGAGAGGAGCAATGGAGGTCCGTACTCTTCACAGATGAGTCCAGATATTGCTTGCAGTGATTCCGGGCATTGTTTGATATGGAGACAACGAGGTACCCTCTATCATCCCAGTAACATCCGTCAAAGGGGTAGCGTGTGTGTTTGGGGTGACATTTCCTTAGCTGGACGCAGAGACTTCTATGTGTTGACGAGTGGGAACCTCAATGCTCAGAGGTATAGAGATGACATCCTGGACCGTTATGTACGTCCTTACGCTGGTGCAATAGGTGAAATTTTCACCTTACAAGACGAAAACGCTCGACTAGTGGAACAATATCTTCAAGATGAGACCATTATGCGCATGGAGTGGCCAGCTTGATCTCCCGACCTAAATACGATTGAGCATGTATGGGATGCTCTAGGGAGACGTATTGCAGTTACTGTTTTAAAGGAACAAGGGTCGTTACTCCCTACTGAGCTGATTCACAACATCATAAACAGCCTGGAACATTGCTGTCGTGCCTGCATTGTTGTAAGGGATGACCACACTGCTTATTAAAGAACTTTGCCCATTGCATTCTGACATCTCATTTTGGAGAAGTTCCTTTAAGTGTTATTTTTTGACAAAAAATGTTTCTAGTATAAAATATTTTATGCCATTCTGAAACTAGCATTGAAATTCATGTTTCCATCAAATTTCATTAAAATCATTCACATAGTTTTTTATTTATCATAATTTTTCTGAGTTTTCCTTAATTTATGGAAACCAGTGTATTTTATTAAACACTTTGATACAATACTTATTATTAAGTTTTAATTAACTTCTGAAGTTAGATTTTGGGACTGGCATTGTTCATTGTTTAAATATTCAGACTTCCATAACTGATTAAATACTGAACAAATACTATTGAAAATCGCGATATTGATATATTTGATTGTGTTCTTTAAATGCTCTCACGTTTTCCAAAGTATAAAACTATTCTAGAAGTCATAAAGCTTGGATGTTATCATCTCATTTACATAACACATTAGCTTCCCATTTACAACCTTGATTTTTGGAATTTAAACTTATGCTCTGATATACACGTTTGTAGCAATGCTTCAGGTTCTCTCGTATTCGTCGTTCAGCTCTAAAGCAAGCCTGTATCTAGAAAAGAATAAAAGGGTTGAGGTGATCCGAGTGGAAAAAGTATGTTTGGGGACGGGGGAGGGCGAAAAAATGAACCGGAATGCCCCTCCGATATCAGTTTCCCACCCCCACCCCCTCCACTTCAGATGTAATTATTGAAAAACACAGGCAATATATAGGGTGTTTTCAAAAGGTCTAGTCAAATTTTGGGGACTTGTACTGCGCACAGTGATGAAAAAGAATTCCTATGAACATTGGACCAGAAACGTTTCCCTTCCGAGTTGCAGCACATTTTGGGAGTGTAAGTAAGGAAGCCTGTCTAGAGATACAATGCTAGGTAAATTTGCATCATTTGCATGTCTAACGGCATAGTAGATGTATGCAAATGTTGGACAAGTTTGTAGCAATGCTTCAGGTTCTGCATAAAAATTAAACCATTAAGATGCTTATTGACTTTAGTCATTTTCTCTGTAACGTTCTATCTCAGCCATTATTAATTGAATTGATTTCAAGTTTTACACGTAGACACTCATTATGGTCCTCACCAAAACATCTGTATAAATTTCGAGTCCACTGACAACAGAAAGTCCTATTCCAGAAATCTCATTTTTTTTCTATATTCAGTTGGAGGCTGAAAAAAAAAGAGCCAATTAATGGTCAGAAGTATTTACACAGAAATATGTGATTGGAGAACTTTTGAGTGATGATAATGTAATAATCGAATTAGAATATTAAGGGTTTTTAATAAAATTTTATGAAATCAAAAAGGTTTGGCTGTTTTACCACTAAGCGGCAGTATTCTGCACACAATGGTCTAAATGACTATGTCACAAGGGCCTCAAGGGCTAAATAGAAAGTTGGATGCTGAACAGAGTTTAGGAGCAGATGGTAGTCTCTTGTCAAGTCCAATCAGCGTTTTTTCTAAACGTACACAGGGTATGGCTCTCCTGAATACAGGACTACGGCTTTATCTTTTAAATGCTTCAATATCGAGAATTATTTAATAAGACCTCCAATTTATCTACACTGACCTTGCTTGTTAAAAGCTTATTTTTAAAGTCAGGAAGCTTTGAACGTGGTTTCAAGTCAAATGACACGGAAGTGTCTCTACACTTTCGCTAATAGAGGGCGTTTCGAAAAGGCGTATTCAAACTTTGGGAACGGTTTCTACTGCTCGTAGTGATGAAAAACGTAACCGTGAACATCGGGCCTTAAGCGTTTCCCTTCCGAGTTATAGCACATTTTGAGAGGGTAAGTAAGGAAGCCTGTCAAAAGGTATGATGCTAGGTTCACTTGCATGCACGCATAGCAGATGTATGCAAATGTTGAACAAAATTCCATCACTCCTGGGTGATCTTAATCGTCCGTATTCTGCCTGTTGGATTGGTAGAAGTGGATCAACTGCATGACCTGCACGCTCTCCCGATTTGAATCCATCGGATTTCTTCCTATGGGAACACGTTAAGTCTGATGTTTACCCCACCCAATACAAAAGCTCCCCGCGAACGGATTGTGGATGGTTGTCAAAGTATTCCCACCACTCCGGGGCATTTCGAACGCGTTCTACAGTCAGCCGGGGGGGGGGGGGTATTACTGCTCAGGAAGGCCATTTCGAACACATGCTCTAATGTAGACTTATACAGGGTGAACCAAAAGTAAGGTACTATTTTAATGAAGCACATTGAAATCATACATAATTTATTTACAGAATGAAAGATTAGTAGTAATTGTTGAATTGTCGTTAGTAAAGTTCGACATGACGACCATCAGTATCTCTGCTTAACTCAAATCGTTCAACGGCATTTCGAAACACATCCTGTAGCATTTTGGGTGGTATGTATACGTATACGTTCACGTAAACCATCCAGGGTCGCAATCCTTGTTCTATAGACTTGAGATTTTATATATTCCCAAGCGAAAAAATCCAAAAGGTTTAGATCGGGTGATCTAGATGGTTACGGTCTGTTACTTCCATGTTCAATCCACTGATTTGGAAACTGTTCATTCAGGTAATTCCGAACAATTGTGGCCTAATGACAAAGGGCGCAATCTTGTTGAAACACGACCGTGTTAATTTTGCTTATCTGCAACCAACTGAGGCATAAGGAATTGCTGCAACATATCAAGAAAAATCGGTCCGATAACAGTAGCTTCGGAAAAGAAGAAAGGGTCATTAATCTTAGATTTTGTCATACCCATCTAGACATTAACCTTTGGAGAGTCTCTTTCATGGTAATGAACAAAGTCAGGTGGACGCTTATTCGCCCAAATGCGACAATTGTGGCGATTGACTTTGCCATAATAATGGAAACGTAGCTTCGTCACTGAAAAGAATGTCCTCCATTAAGTTGTCACTGTGGATGCGTTGGGTTGTTGGGTTGTTTTACCTCTGAGCGGCACTTTTTTTGCACACCATGGGCTAAATGGCCAGGTCACATGGACCCCGAAGGCTCAGAGAAGGTTGGGGGAGGGGACCCACTGGAACAGCTGTTGGGAGGCAGATGGTAGCCTCCCGTCAAGGCCATCCAGCGTGTTCTTTAACGTGCAGAGGGTATGGCTCTCCCGCACACGGGGTCACGGTTTAACGTCCCATCCGACGGACGGCGGCCTTTTCAAGACCATCGGTGTCCCCTACTGACCGTGGGCAGGGCGGGGAATTTTGCGGAGATAAATCTCAATGCTGACCCAGCTGGGACTCGAACCTGGGAACTACAGATTACGAGCCTGGCGCGCTACCGACTGAGCCACCCCCGCCCCACACTGTGGATGCATTCTAGCAAATCATCACACGCTGCACTCCTTAAAGGAAAATCTACTTCATATAAATCATGTAAAAAGTGCAAATGATAGCTCTTTTTAGGCAAATTAACTTTCAGAATTCTGCACACCGATGTCTTTGGGAGATTGAATCTGTGTGCTGCTGCACGAAGAGACATGCATGGATCTTTATTGATGATTTGACTCACAGCATTCACGTTATCTTCTGACGTACGTGGTCGTCCACTTCTTATTTTGTCATGTACAGAACCGGTTCGTTTCAATTTGTTCATTAGTTTACGTATCGTCTTATCTACTGGTCCTGCTTTCTTAAATTTCCTTTCAAATTTATTTCTGATTTCACTGTACTTCTTTTCTTGGATTCGCCAGGTAACTATTGCCACACGCTCCTCTGTATTCATCTTAAGGGTCTGGAAAAAAATTAAACCATTTTGATTAACAATCACTTACTTTGCTATATAGCTGGAATAAAAATTAATTAACTTCACAGACTTCCTTACTTGTACTCTCAAAATGAGCTGTAACGCTTTTCTGGCCCAATGTTCATAGGAAATGTTTTCATCATTATGTGTGGGGCAGGGGTGACTCAGTCGGCAGCTCGTCAGGCTCGTTATTTGCAGTTCCCAGGTTCGAGTCCTACCTCGGCCAACGTTGAGACTTATCTTCGTAAAACTCCCCACTTATCCTCGATCGGTAGGGGACACCAATGAGCATGGAAAGGCCCCGCTGCTTATCTGATGGGGCGTTAAGTCGGGGCCCTGTGTACAGTCGCTCAAAAAAGTATCCGAACACTATGGTTGGTTACAGAATTCAGAAAAAATATCTGGCAACGAATTTTTTAGAAATTAGTGATCTGGCAACCTTCGTGTTACGTGACACGAAGGTTGCCAGTTGACCCCTTACATCTATTGGTAGGCACCTCATGTCACTCTCATGAGCTGATCAACCCAAGGAAAATCTGACATTCAAGCTGCGAAGCAACGAAGAAGGAATCTATCGAAAAGATCTACATTACACAATAGTTGTCTATTTCCATCTGTTCATTCAATTTAAGAGAATGGAAACTTTTGAATTTTGAGCCTTGACAAGGAATTATTGCCAATAGGATTTGGTACCGATAAAACTGGAATATATACTGTAATTCTACAATTGAATTATGCCCTCCATGTTCCGAGCTCTCATGGGGTCGAGGATGGTTGGGAGAGGGGACGCACTGGACAGCTGTTGGGAGAAAGGTGTCGGCCTCCCGTCAAAGCCATCCAGCGTGTTCTCTAACGTGCGTGGGGTCGCTCTCCCACACACGGATCACGGCTTAACGTCCCATCCGACGGACGGTGGACTTTTCAAACCGAACAGTGACCCCTGTTCACTGTGGGCAGGGCGGGGAGTAGGGCAGAAAAAAAAATCTCTACACTAACCCAGTACACATTAAATGTACACATTAAATGAGTAACATAGTAAATACAAGGAGAAGAGAAAGGGGAAAAAACAGAAGTGGACAGAAGTTTAAAGTGTTTAAACAAAAGTACTCTTAGTAATTAGCATGTACTGAATAAGAATATCAGATAATAAATAGCAGGAGGAAAGGTGAAACGTATAATGACTAACGTAACAAAAAAGGAAATATGATCTGTGAATTTAACCTGTGCCTAAACAGGGGGCTACGAATTAGACTCGCCTATGTAGAAGGGAATTTAATACAGTGAAGAGCTGAGTGTCCTTCGATTCACCTCTGCCTGAAGCGAGGGCTTTTGACATTCCTCAGTGCTGCTCCTGCCTGGAAAGCAACGAAAGTGCAGGGCAGAGACTTAAAGGTCAAGTTCAGGGTCGGAGACAAACGCATGTCGTTGGAAACAACTAACGAGTGCTGGCCAAAGCCGTCTGAAGGGATTTGCACTGGCAAGCTAGCAGGGTGAGTGGTGGGTGGGAGGGAAGCCGGATGACAAGGAGTCAGTAGCACGAGCACCGAGGAGCAGAGAGAAAGGGGGAAGCGTATGACGAGACCTGTTATCGGTATGAAGGTCAGGGTTCGAACCGTTGAGGGAAAGAAGGGAACATGCATAATGAAAAAGATTGAAATTAAAATAACACTGACTATAGTTTAAAAAAAGCATATTATTATGTACTTAAAGGAAATAATTATTTTAGTCAAACAGAACATGTGTACTGACACTGCAGAGATTTGCATTCACAAACTGGGTCCGCACGCCGAACCTGTCGATCCAAATGGTCCCACAAGTGCTCTATGGGATTGAGGTCAGGCGATTTCGCTGGCCAAGGGAGAACGGAGACATCGCTGTCGTGTTCCTGGAGCCAATCATGCACCATCTTAGCGACATGGTAGGGCGCATTGTCCTGTTGGTAGATACCATCACCACCAGTGTAAACGTCCAACATGAAGGGATGCATGTGGTCAGCGAGGATGGAAAGGTAACCATTGGATTCAGGGACCCATCCAGTGGTACTAGCAGTCCCAGGTCATACCAGGAAAACATCCCCCAGACATGCTCACTGCCTGTACTTGACTAACAGGCGTGTCGGGTGTTGATTCTCGTGTGCAATATTCCCATGCATAACAGGGTTCACTCTACTGTTATCGGAGACACGTACCTGGGTTCCCTAGCATTCATTTGAGTGGTCAATTGCTACACTGTTGCGCGTCGATTGCACTTTACCAGTCGACGGAGCGACGTTCTCCTCTGGGGTCGATGGCCTGTGAGGGTCCACAGTTATGACGTCTGGATGTACTCAGTTTGTCAGCAATCCATTCTTGGTACACCCTTAGCATAGCACCTCGCGAACAGCCCACGAAGTCTGCTGTTTCCGAGATGCTTCCACACTTGGCGCGGTAGCCGATGATCAGTCCTTTATGTACGTCCGTCAAATCAATACCTCTGCCTATTGTGATCATGTTACGCACTATGGCTCATCTGTCCTGGCCGGCCGCTTATATCTCCGTGTGGTCGACCTTGTCACGTGCACTTTGTGACGCGCCTGGGTGGGTAGATCGTGATTCCGTGGATGGTCATATTATTCTGATACGACTGAGTATGTTCATGGCTATCTTGGTGTCATTATTATTTTTCAAGTTCTGCTTCAGAAAACTGAAGAGACTAAACATTCTTTACTAGGTCGAAGGATGGTCTTTGGATTACTTTCATATATCATTCCCAAAGATCACATCGAGTCATCCCCCAAATAATGCCCTAATATGAACCGAAATATTAGAACGTTACTTTTATTGAAATTTTTGCTTCTTTAGCAATAAGCCAAAAATATAAATCAAAGGTATGATGCATAACAAAATGGTAGAAACCATAAATGCACTCTTGAAGGAAAGAACATAAAAAATTACATTTCGGCACAATACTGTCATACTTTTGCAATAATTGTCTTTGAACTTGTATTGCCATTTTTGGTGTTCTTTAAAGATTGAGCAATGTGCTTTAATCACAAGTATTTTTATCGTATACTCCTGAAAATCTGCATCATAAAGGTAAAATACTCCTCAGCAGGCACGTGCCCAGGATTCAGTTTCCGGGGGGGGGGGGGGGATATGAGACTAACACTTGAGCAGGGTTTCCCAATTGCTAAAATATTCCACGAAAAGGAAAGGTTAAAACGATATTCTATATGGAATGGGATTTTATATATTTCTTTTTCAATCTATTTTCTATTTAAATTAATTTTCTATTTAATCTATTTTCTATTTAAATTGGTTTCAGTGTCGGACATAAAATATTGGGCTAAAGTATAGAAAGACAACTGTTTTGAATTTCAAAGCTGATAGACAAGCTTGAGATTTAGTATAAGCTGATAGGATTTTCGGGAGGGGGGGGGGGATCGGGATCCTGCCTCTGGGCACGTCACTGCCCCTCAGGCGCCAGTCTGCCCTAGAGATATGACGTAAATTCAACAATTTAGCAATAGAGTATCACAGGAAAACGTCCTGTAGACAAGAATTCGTTCAAAAAATTTGGTGAAATCACTTGAATTAAATTTGGTTGTCTTGGGTGGGATTTGCACCACGTCTCCCAGAAGTCATAACCACTAGACCGCCAGATGCCAACCTTTCCTTCAGCAAAGTGACATATAAGCATCCCCACAATTTTATTGCACCACTGGCCCCACTCCACCACACGTAGATGGCGCCACTGACGAATCACCAAAATTGCGAGAATGCTAATATGACACTTTGCTGAAGGAATGGATGGCTTCTCCTAGTCTAGTGGATATGACGACTTGGATGCTTCTAGAAGACTGAGATTTGAATTTCACACAGCTAATTATTTTTAAGAGTTTAATATGCTATCAAAAATTGGTGAAGACAGTAAAAATCTCAGTAGAAGAATAACCCAGAAAATAATATCCAGAAAATAGAATAACCCAGAAAATAATATCCAGAGTTCTAAAAATTTCACTGAGTGTACATATGTTACTATGAGAGGATTTTTCCATAAGTCAGTAACATTCCAAAGTTAGGATTAAAAACTGCATTTTTTATACAAACAAACCATCAAAAAACAGATTTTAAAAGAAAATATTTAAACTAAACTCTTCCCCAAATCCTACTTGCAGCGCTGTATAGGCAAGTGTGGCTCAAAACTTTGTGTGTAAAGTGGCCTACCCAGGGGTGGGGTTTGAGCAGCAAATTTACAAAATTTTCTTATTGAAAGTCCCAATTTCAGAGAATATATACTGTTCACAAAAATTAGGGGATATTTCAAAATGAATATGAAGCGATAAACGTATCCCCTAATTTTTGTGAGCAGTATATTAGGAATTTAAAATTAGTATCAATTCAACCAGATAATATATCAGGCAGTAAGAATTTGATTAATGCAAGTAATTAAAAGCATTGATCTTTTAAATTTCGAAGAAATTTCTTTTCCTAGTAATTCTTTATCGTATTAAAAAGCAAAGGCATTATTTTAAGGGGAGAGGGAGTACAGATACGGTAGACCCTCCCCCCCTCCTTTCATGAGGCTTCACTATCATATTTTTTTTAAAGTGGTGCTCCAAAAACAGAACTGAAGCGAGACTCGACGATGTAAAAATAAAACTCTTTGGAAATTTCTAGGCACTCCATTGTGTGTATGCATGTATATACAATTTTTCTTTTTTTTTCAAAGTGCTCCTACAGTGCCATTCTTCAAATTTTTTGTACAGTCGCTCAAAAAAGTATCCGAACACTATGGTTGATTACAAAATTCAGAAAAAATATCTGGCAACGATTTTTTTAGAAATTAGTGATCTGGCAACCTTCGTGTCACGTGACACGAAGTCACGTGACGTGACAACCTTCGTGTCACGTGACACGAAGTCACGTGTCACGTGACACGAAGGTTGCCAGATCACTAATTTCTAAAAAAACCGTTGCCAGATATTTTTTCTGAATTTTGTAATCAACCATAGTGTTCGGATACTTTTTTGAGCGACTGTACCATGCGAACTTGGAAATTCATTATTTAGCTTTAGAAGCATACTTTTTTAATAAATGTTTTCAGACTGTGTTCTTTGCCATAAAAAAGGAGGAACAATTGAACATTTTGCTCTGTTGCATAATGTTCAATTTCATAATAATTAATTAAGTAAAACTTCCACTTTAACAGAGTTTTTTTATTGCTTGTAGGTGCACTTTTTTTTCTCACTATGCGAAATTCATTTTGCTGCTTAAAAATATTTAGATAATAGCGTGTACGTATAGAATAGAGAGCATTGACGGTCTTTGATTCTAGTAGCTACCATTTTAAAGACAAAGCTGTGATATTTGAGGAACGTAGGGAAAACAATGCTGACTATCCCAGGGGGGGGAGGATTTTGTAATGGTGCACTTTAATGCAATTGAAACCAGAATATTTCGCATCAGCAAAGCAATTTGAAATTTGCAGATATAATTCAAACGAATTGAATAAGAAGCAACTTCAGTAGGTGCTTTCAGTCTTTTTCATTGCAAACAATATCTCAATAATAGAGATATCATATGAGCCAAAACGTTAATCCATTTTGCTGATTAAGTTATTAAAATATTAGAACCAAGCACATAGTTGTGACATTTGATATAATATTGTGATTTACATGTTAGGATTCTCTTGATAAAGCTAAAATGCAGTATATTTTTCACGTCACAGTCAAAGTCTATATGAGTGTTAGTTATTAATTTAATTCCCATATTTTTCCTATGCAAATTAGAGCAAAGCTTGCATGTCAAGCTGCACTATAATTTTAAATATTTCAGAGTGTTTTGAAAGGCAATGTTTACTTTGTACCGCTGTTTTTTATGTGGGAGATTAAATAGACTTGGGTACAAAGTTACAGATGCTGCATACAAGTAATGGGATTCTGCTGATGTCACACAGCTCTCTGTGGCATAATATACTGGCAGGATGTTGTCAGAGAGCTCTGTGGAAGCTGTTTTAAGATTTTTTACTACAAATTTGATTTTAGTCAGGAGCTTTTCAGTCTCTCAGATGTTTTATAATATGGTGCATTTTTAAACACTTTCAAATATTGAGGGGGCGGGGGTGGCTCAGTCGGTAGCGCGCCAGGCTCGTAATCTGTAGTTCCCAGGTTCGAGTCCCAGCCGGGTAAGCGTTGAGATTTATCTCCGCAAAATTTCCCCGCCCTGCCCACGGTCAGTAGGGGACACCGATGGGCTTGAAAAGGCCGCCGTCCGTCGGATGGGACGTTAAACCGTGACCCCGTGTGCGGGAGAGCCATACCCTCTGCACGTTAAAGAACACGCTGGATGGCCTTGACGGGAGGCTACCATCTGTCTTCCAACAGCTGTTCCAGTGGGTCCCCTCCCCCAACTTCTCTGAGCCTTCGGGGTCCATATGACATGGCCATTTAGCCCATGGTGTGCAAAAAAGTGCCGCTCAGAGGTAAAACAATCCAATCCAATTCAAATATTGATCTTGTTGTAATTACCATATTATCCGACACTCATTTTATGAAACATTTTATCTCATATCTAGGTTTCCAGATTATGCATCATTGAGGAATTCATCGGCTCTGGCTACGAAAAGTGGAAAAGATTCAAAATGAGTGCCTTGTTAAGAAATCCAGAAATTCGGTATTGAAAATTTCAAACATTGTTGAAACAGCAATGGTAATAATGAAATTGTCATTGCAAAATCTTGTAAGAAAAAAATAAAGTTTTAGAAATCAATATATCGCATTCTGTAAGTGGGAATTTCTAAATTTTGTTTAATGAATGCGAAACAAAGTCGTTCCATCAACATACAGCTATTTTTTATGCAATTTTTATTAATAATACTTACATAATGATTTTTGCAGATTTTGTAAAGTTTTCTGACTCGAACAAAAATGTAATATTAAACTATATAAAAGCTAATATTAAACTATATAATATTAGCTATAGCTATGTAATATTAGTAAACTTGTTATTAACCTAATCAAGAAAATGACATCCTTAATAATCCAAACCATTATACTTTGGAGTTCTATGGGAATTGTTCGTATTTTGTTACAAAGTATTTATGAAGTTTAAGGGCTGAAAATAAAAATGTAAACCTCACTTTACATCATAAGTACTTTTTTGCTGCGGGGAGGGGGGATGTTAGAATACCATGTGACCAATGGTGCCACAAAAAGATTGATAAGGCAGTACATCTCAATCTTTGCACAATCACTTCTCAAGAAAAAGAAAGCTTTAATATGTTTAGCATTGAAATGAACCAAACAAGTCTGATTTTAAAGCTAGCATAAAAGCGGAAAGGAATGTGTGTGTGTGTATATATATATTGTTACGACAGACAAACGAGCATTAAATATCATTTGATGTTAGCCTTTACTTCAGCGTGAGAATTACGTCACTAACCTCGAATGAACTTAGAAATAAAGAATAAGAGAGTTGTAATTAAGAAAAATTTGTGTGAAGGAAAACGTAGTTTGTCTTAGTCTGCTCACTATAGTATAAAGAAGAAATGTTTTTATTTGATATGTGTGAGAAGATTAAATAAGTTTATTAGTGTGAATCTTGTTAGTGAACGAGTAAGCAAAAGAATTCATCGTTTTGTGCGTGGTGATCAATATCTGAAAGGAATTGGTTCTGAGAAACCAGTATACTTAGCCGCAGTTTTGGAGTACGTGACGACTAAAACCTTAGAAGGAAGTCATTTAGTGAATAGTTTTTTAGTCTGTATAGGAATTGTTAAGGTTATTCTTTATAGAATGCAGGTTTGTTCACAAATATGATTGTGCTCGTATCGACTGTTGTAAAAAGACTTATTTTATGCTTTGACTGCAGATAGTAAATATCTTTGTGTTGGTTTATTTTAGTTTATATATATTTTTTCGTTCATACTTTTGTAATAAATTACATTATTTTAGAAATATAATTGTTAAATATTATTTTTGAGTTTCTATCCGTTAAAAACATTGCAATATCATGGTCTTGCTTGCAGAATTTATTGTCTTTCTACCAATAAACTATATAATTACTAAATTCACTAAGTGAATGCTTTCTGCTAGCAAGTGTCAAAACTGACAATGAAATATTTTGATTACTACATTTTTTCACTATTAAATAATAAAAAAATAAATACCCCCTCAAGCAGCTGCTTGCCACAGAGGTCTGACAGGAGCCTGTCAGTTTATATGCCATAGTAGAAGGTCTGAGAGGATGGCAGGCCCTCAGCAGAAAAACGACACAGACAGCCATGCCTTACCCGCTGCTAACCATTCGGCCACGGGACGAATTAAATGATTTTGTCAGTAGATAAAGCATGAAATCTCACTCAATACATCATTTAAAATTGATTGAGAAAAATGATTGTATTCTGCCAACAAAGCCCTACATTTCTTGTTTATATATCATCTTATATATGGCATTATTATGAGATATAATTTGATGTTACCTATCCCACTTTCTGAAAAGCATTTAAGCAAAGGGATTTTATTTCTCTCATGAATTAAATTAAATATAGAAAGTAGCTTTATAAATTTTTGTTTTAACCTTTTTAATGGCAGAGGCCTCTTTCACAAAACATTACAAATGTTTTCACTCTGAAGCTAAAATTTCTCATAAACTACAGTTTCCTGTGTAATTATAATCAGAAAGATATTTCTTCCTCGCCCCCTTTTTTGTATAAGGGGGAAACTGTTTTTTTAGCATACATTCCTATCATAAATATTAATTTGATATTTAACTGCAATTTTTGATATTTCTGCATTTTTTTTTCGGGGGGGGGGGGGTGGAGTTTGCGTATGTTAATATCACCCATTGTGCCATAAGTTTTAATTTAATTTGGTAACTACGATAGTCTCCACCTATGGAAGTGTAAGGGAAATATTTTTAAAAATGCATCCTTTTTTTTTTCTTTTCGTCGATGGGGATTTCCTTTTTAATGCAATATGCGCCAATTTTATGAGCATACGTTTGATAAGTTATTTTGATATTTTTTTATTTCCCGGAAGGGTGGTGGTAGAATTTATTGTCATAAATCTTTAAATGCGTATTTTTTAAGGGGATGGATATGTGTGAAAAAAAAACCCATATTTATTTTATATAGTAAAATTAATTATCATAAGCCTACGTTTGATATATCAGTATGGTTGTTGCTTGCGCTGAAGATGATATGGAAAATTGTGTCCCTAAATATGCAAACCAAGGCAGTGAAGTATAAATAGGAAAATATATTTTAATATTTGTGAGAAGAAATATCAAGGATGATTGAAACCGAGGTAGTACAAATTTCCATTACATTGCTTCCGCATATAGAAGCTTTGTTATCGACAGCTTAATCATTTATAACTATTAAAAAATATGGAAAAAATAACTTTTTTTAAAAACGGACAAATAACTGAGAACGGTAATATATTATTTTTAACTGTTACTTGGAAAAAAAAACTCTCAGTGTACATTAATGTAAGCCCTCATTGCGCTTAACATGGTTTCATGTTAAGCGCAATTTTATTAATAATACTTACATAATGATTTTTGCAGATTTTGTAAAGTTTTCTGACTCGAACAAAAATGTAATATTAAACTATATAAAAGCTAATATTAAACTATATAATATTAGCTATAGCTATGTAATATTAGTAAACTTGTTATTAACCTAATCAAGAAAATGACATCCTTAATATTACCCTTAAATATAATATTCCAAACCATTATACTTTGGAGTTCTATGGGAATTGTTCGTATTTTATTACAAAGTATTTATGAAGCTTAAGGGCTGAAAATAAAAATGTAAATCTCACTTTACATCATAAGTACTTTTTTGCTGGGGGGAGTGGGGATGTTAGAATACCATGTGAATCTGCAAAAAACATTATGTAAGTATTATTAATAAAAATTTCCCCTCCCCAGTCAGAGCAGATGTCTCTAACACCCGTATAGAGAGCTCTGTGCTCATAACCAAACTCATTACCCAAAATAAAGTTTGATATCTTACTTGTATATCTATTTGCCATTTTAAGTAGATCTTCCAGGATCCATTCATATTTATCATAGTTGCTCAAAAACTTTCAGAATAACCTATAATTATAAATAATATAAATCAAATTTACAATCGTAGTAGTTGCAAACACACGTATCAGCTGTGCTATTGGCATAAAAAGTGACTTTCATCTATGCGGTTGCCAAAAGAAATTTCGCGGGGGTTTAATTTCACAAGTCATATCTCAAATTAAAGCTTGTGACGTCACTAATGTCATGAGATACCTCAAACATGACTGCAAAAAGAGAAAGAGGAAAAATATGGTCGATGTTTATAAATCATACATCAAATAAAAGTTTCTGAAAGTAATTATTTTTGGAAATAAAAAACAAAAAAAATAAAAAAATACATGTATTCCTATATGGGCCCTAAAAAGTCAAAAAAAAACTTAAAGCATATCGATGACTGAATTCGTATTCGCTTCAAAGGCAGATAGGGCGCCGGCAATCTTGTTGAGTAGACAAATCGGCGTCCTTTCTTCCTTTGAAGTGAATACGAATTCAGTCACTGATTGCACCATCGATATGCTTTAAGTTTATTTTGGACTCTTTAAGGCGCATTTAAAGACATACTGGAATACTAGAATAGTAGCAGTGGCAATCTCAGATAAAATAATTGATTTCAGAATAATTCATATAGGTTAAAACGAAACCAGTAACCGTTCTTTTATATTTCAGTGAAACGTATAATCGTATGTTTAGCAGTGTGTGCATTGTTTATTTTATGCATACAATTTCTGTGGGCTCAGGAGCATCAAAGGCTATTTTGCAGTTCATGCTCCTGAGGCCATAAAAATTGTACCTGAACACATCGTTTCCGAGAAAGAATGGATACATTTCAAATATGTTTCGTGCAGAAATAAAAAACGTTGGGTTGTTTTACCTCTGAGCGGCACTTTTTTGCACACCATGGGCTAAATGGCCAGGTCACATGGACCCGGAGGCTTAGAGAAGGTTGGGGGACGAGACCCACTGGAACAGCTGTTGGGAGACAGATGGTAGCCTCTCGTCAAGGCCATCCAGCGTGTTCTTTAACGTGCACAGGGTATGGCTCTCCCGCACACGGGGCCACGGCTTAACGTCCCATACGACGGACGGCGGCCTTTCTAAGCCCATCGGTGTCCCCTACTGACCGTGGGCAGGGCGGGGAATTTTGCGGAGATAAATCTCAACGCTGACCCAGCTGGGACTCGAACCTGGGAACTACAGATTACGAGCCTGGCGCGCTACTGACTGAGCCACGCCCTCCCCGAAAAAAAGTTGGGACAATAAAGTTCTCATCATTGGAAAAAGCAAAGCTAAATGTGTGGCGATGCTTTACGTGCATTTGAGATGGATGCCTGGCTGACAGGCTGAGTAAAGATGATCAATTCTAACAACTGAGTGCTTTGTTCTGGAAACAAAGGAGTAACATCGAGAAAGGAAACAACCGAAAGAAAAGTTCAAAATCGTGTAGTTCCAAGCGAGTTATATAAGTGTGTATTAGATCGTTCAAGGTAAAAGATTCTCCCTGCATCATTCTATAGTCAGTAATAATATCATAATAACCATTTTCCTGAAGATTTTTAGTGGCAAGTGTGAGGGTGCTTTTAAGGATATCTCGTTGGTTGTTCCAGAGCAGCTTTTAGAAAGGTTACCATTTTAATTACCAGTTTTTAGAAGGGTTGTTTTACCTCTGAGCGGCACTTTTTTTGCACACTATGGGCTAAATGGCCAGGTCACATGAACCCCGAAGGCTCAGAGAAGGTTGAGGGAGGGGACCCACTGGAACAGCTGTTGGGAGACAGATGGTAGCCTCTCGTCATGGCCATCCAGTGTGTTCTTTAACGTGCACAGGGTGTGTCTCTCCCGCACACGAGGCCATGGCTTAACGTCCCATCCGATGGACGGAGATCTTTCCAAGCCCATCGGTGTCCCCTATTGCCTTTAGAAAGGTGTATGAGGACTGGGACACTGGAGGAAAAGCAATCACGAAGCAAATTGGTAGTTTGTTTGGTGTTTTATGGCACATGAACAATAGAAATAAAAATAAGTAAATTACACCTCAAACAGCGGCTTGCCACAGAGGTCTGACAGGAGCCTTTTAGTTTAATACGACATAGAGAAGACCTGCGAAGATTGTGAGACCTTATCAGGAAAACAACAATGCCTTACCCGGGGTGCGAACTCATGCCCCTTTGGTCACTAGCTAAGCACGTTAACCTCTCGGCCATGGAACTGCAAAAATAAATTACCTGTCAAGCAGCTTCTTGCCACAGTGGTCTGACAGGAGCTTGTGATTGTAATACGCGATAGTAAGATATCGTGATGAAGGCGAGAGATATCTGCAGAAAGTGAACACAAAGATCCATGCCTGTAAGAGAATGAAATGTTCAGGGAAGCACAAAGTGGAGCAGGTGGTGAGAGACTGATCCAACGCTTTCTGCATGTCACAGTTGCAACATTCAAGAGTAAATACAACACTGGACAGTCACAAGAGATTTCCAGTTGGACAATGCGTTGATTGGGTTGGGTTGTTTTACCTCTGAGCGGCACTTTTTTGCACACCATGGGCTAAATGGCCAGGTCACAAGGATCCCGAAGGCTCAGAGAAGGTTGGGGGAGGGGACCCTCTGGAACAGCTGTTGGCAGACAGATGGTAGTCTCCCGTCAAAGCCATCCAGCGTGTTCTTTAACGTGCACAGGGTATGGCTTTCCCATACACGGAGCCACGGCTTAACGTCCCATCCGACGGACGGCGGCCTTTCCAAGCCCATAGGTGTCCCCTACTGACCGTGGGCAGGGCGGGGAGTTTTGCGGAGATAAATCTGAACGCTGACCAGCTGGGACTCAAACCTGGGAACTACAGATTACGAGCCGGGCGCGCTACCGAGTGGGCCACCCCGCCCCCCACAATGCGTTGAACTCTCCATCTTATAGGAATTTCACATAAAGATATCCTCTCCTAACTGTACATCACTGAAAACTGAGACGTGTGTAGCGGCAGGAATATTAAACATGGACATTTGGTGAATGAAAAATGGTCGGCTTCGCTGATGAATCGCGTTTCTTTTCTCATTACGTAGACGGACATCGAGCAAGAAGAGTAAAAGCAAGAGTGGGAGGACGTAATTCGATTGAGCCGGAATAGTAATAGCAAGAGGGGAGAGTAATTCGATAGAGCCGGAATAGTAAAAACAAGAGGGGGAAGGGAGTACTTTGATCGAGTTGGAATAGTAAAAGCAAAAGAGAGGGGGGCGAAGTAATTCGATCGAGCCGGAATAGTAATAGCAGGGGGGGGGGAGTAATTCGATCGAGCTGGAATAGTAAAAGTAAGAGAGGGGGGAGTGATTCGATCGAGCCAGAATAGTAAAAGCAAGAGAGGGGGGGGGAGTAATTCGATCGAGCCGGATTAGTAATAGCAAGAGGGGGGGAATAATTCGATGGAACTGGAACAGTAAAAGCAAGAGGGGGGCAGTAATTCGATCGAGCCGGAGTAGTAGGAGCAAGAGGGGGGGGGCAGTAATTCGATCGAGCCGGAGTAGTAGGAGCAAGAGGGGAGAGTAATTCGATCGAACCGGAATAGTAATAGCAAGACGGGGGAGTAATTCGATCACGCCGGAATAGTAAAAGCAAGAGAGGGGGGGGGGGGAGTAATTCGATCGAGCCAGAATAGTAAAAGCAAGAGGGGGGGGGAATGATATGATCGAGCCGGAATAATAAAAGCAAGAGGGGGGGGGAATAATTCGATCGAGCCGGAATAGTAATAGCAAGAGAGGGGGGGGAGTAATTCGATCGATCCGGAGTAGTAGAAGCAAGAGGGGGGGAGTGATTTGATCGAGCCTTAATATTAAAAACAAAAGGGGGGAGAGTAATACGATCGCGTTAGAATAGTAAAAGCAAGAGGGGGAAGTAATTCGATCGAGCTGGAATTGTAAAAGCAAAAAAGGGGGGGGGAAGTGATTCGATCGTGCCGGAATAGTAAAAGCAAGAGGGGGGGGGTGTAATTCGATCGAGCCGGAATAGTAAAAGCAAGAGAGGGGGGAGTAATTCGATCGAGCCGGAATAGTAAAAGCAAGAGAGGGGGGAGTAATTCGATCGAGCCGGAATAGTAAAAGCAAATGGGGGAAGAAGTGATTGGATCGGGTAATTCGATAAATCTGGAATAGTAAAAGCAAAAAAGGGGGGGGGGGGTGTAATACGATCGAACCGGAATAGTAAAAGCAAGAGGGTTTAGTAATTTGATCGAGCTGGAATAGTAAAATTAAGAGGGGGAGGGGAAGTGTTTCGATCGATCTGGAATAGTAAAAGCAAGTGGGGGGAGTGATTCGATCGAGCTAGAATAGTGAAAGCAAGGGGGGGAGTAATTCGATCGAGACGGAATAGTAAAAGCAAGGGGGGGGGAATGATTTGATCGAGCCGGAATAGTAAAAGCAAGAGGGGGGAGTAATTCGATTGGGTCGGAATAGTAAAAGCAAGTGCGGGAGTAATTCGATCGAGCCGTAATAGTAAAAGCAAGAGGGGGGGAGTAATTCGATCGAGCCGGAAGAGTAAAAGGAAGAGGGGGGAGTAATTCGATCGAGCCGGAAGAGTAAAAGCAAGAGAGGGGGGGAGTAATTAGATCGAGCCGGAATAGTAAAAGCAAGTGGGGGATGAAGTGATTCGATCGGGTCGGGATAGTAAAAGCAAGAGGGTGGAGTAATTCAATCGAGCCGGAATAGTAAAGGCAAGAGGGGGGGAAGCGATTTCATCGCGCCTTAATATTAAAAGCAAGAGGCGGGGAGTAAATTGATCGAGCTGAAATATTAAAAGCAAAAGGGAGGGGGGGGAATGATTTGATCGAGCCAGAATAGTAAAAGCAAGAGGGGGGGGAGTAATTCGATCGAGCTGGAATGTTAAAAGCAAGAGGACTGGAGTAATTCGATCGAGTCGGAATAGTAAAAGCAAGAGGGGGGGTAGTGATTCAATCGAGTTGAAATAGTAAGAGCAAGAGGGGGGGGGGGAGTAATTCGATCGAGCTGGAATATTAAAAGCCAAAGGGAGGGGGAAATGATTTGATCGATCCGGAATAGTAAAAGCAAGAGGGGGGGGAGAAGTGATTCGATCGAGCCGGAATAGTAAAAGCAAGAGGTGCGATAGTATTTCGATCGAGTTGGAATAGTAAAAGCAAAAGTGGGGGGGGGGAAATAATACGATCGAACCGGAATAGTAAAAGTAAGAGGGGGGGGGAGTGATTCGATCGAGCCCGAATAGTAAAAGCAAGGGGGGGGGGAGTAATTCGATCGAGCCGGAATGGTAAAAGCAAGAGGACGGGAGTAATTCGAAAGAGCGGGGGGAGTAATTAGATCGAGTTGGAATAGTAAAAGCAAGAGGGGGGGAGTAATTCGATCGATCCGGAATAGTAAAATGGGGGGGGGGGAGTAATACGATCGAAACGGAATAGTAAAAGCAAGAGGGGGAAAGTAATTCGATCGAGTTGGAATTGTAAAAGCAAGAGGGGGGAGTAATTAGATCGAGCCGGAATAGTAAAAGCAAGAGGGGGGAAGTAATTCGATCGAGCTGGAATAGTAAAAGTAAAAGAGGGGGGGGGTAATACGATCGAACCGGAATAGTAAAAGCAAGAGGGGGGGAGTAATTCGATCGAATCGGAATAGTAAAAGCAAGAGGGGGGGGGAGTAATTAGATCGAGCTGGAATAGTAAAAGCAAGAGGGGTGGGAGTAATTAGATCGAGTCGGAATAGTAAAAGCAAGAGGGGGGGGGGGAGTGATTCGATCGAGCCGGAATAGTAAAAGTAAGAAGGGAAGAAGTGATTTGATCGAATCGAAATAGTAAAAGCTAGAAGGGCGGGGGGTGATGCGATCGAGCCAGAATAGTGAAAGCAAGGGGGGAGTAATTCGATCGAGCCGGAATAGTAACAGCAAGGGGGGGGAGTAATTCGATCGAGCCGAAATAGTAAAAGCAGGGGGGGAGTAATTCGATCGAGCCGGAATAGTAAAAGCAAGAGGGGGGGGGGAGTAATTCGATCGAGCCGGAATAGTAAAAGCAAGAGGGGGGGGGAGTAATTAGATCGAGCTGGAATAGTAAAAGCAAGAGGGGTGGGAGTAATTAGATCGAGTCGGAATAGTAAAAGCAAGAGGGGGGAGTAATTCGATCGAGCTGGAATAGTAAAAGTAAAAGGGGGGGGGGGAGTAATACGATCGAACCGGAATAGTAAAAGCAAGAGAGGGAAAGTGATTCGATCGATCGTCCCCCCTCTTGTTAGTGATCAGGCAACCTTCGTGTCACGTGACACGAAGGTTGCCAGATCACTAATTTCTAAAAAAATCGTTGCCAGATATTTTTTCTGAATTCTGTAATCAACCATAGCGTTCGGTTACTTTTCTGAGCGACTGTACCACCTAGGTTACGGTTGGGCTTTATCTCAGTAAAACTCCCCGCCCTGCTGTCGGTCAGTAGGGCTTAGATCGAGGGGCTAAGAAACGCCGCCGTCCATCGGATGTGACGTTAAGGTTGTGCGGGAGAATAATGCATTGTGCACGTTAAGAAATATGCTGGATGGCCTTGACAGGAGGCTACCATCTGTCTCCTAACAGCTGTCCAGTGGATACTCGTCCCCTCTTCTCTGAGCTTTAGTGGTTCTTGTCACCTTGCAATTTAGCACGTAGTGTGCAAAAAAGGGCAGCTCAAAGGCAAAACAACCCGCCCAGAATATAATGAGTATTTGAAATAACTGCTTTAAGCTTAGATCACGGAAAGACGAAATTTAATCTTATGAGAGTAACTTGAAGTATCACAGCATTTACACATAACATCTTTTCTACCGTTTAATTTTTTTTCTATTTATGGTGATTAAGAGTCCGCGAGCCAAATCATCCAAGGTTGACTTAAGACACGAGAATCTCCGCCACAGTGATCTTGTGACGACACGTAAAGTTTATGACTCGTCCCAGAGGAATGCAGATAAGTGACGCAATTTCCTGTGCCAATTAAGTCGAATCTGATGGACCAGGAAAAGTAAAAAAAAAGGGAAGAGTCACGTGGGGGAAACTTTCCTTTGTAATGACTCAATTCCAAGTTGAAGTGGTCAGCGGAACTGTAGTGCCACGACATTGCAATTGCTGAGAAGATTTTGCTATAGCGAATCCGTGAGCCAAGACATATCCCGGGGAGGGGGAACCACTCGCTAGAAATTACGTCGTCTTATTCGAACACTCGAACTTGTTAAGTACCTTCTGTGAAATCCAAAACAGGTATCTGTGTAATTTTAGCTCCATGTCATATGCCCGAAACTAAAAATAGATTTAAAAAAATATAGAACTGTAAAATTTCTTTCCATACAGAACATTAATTCAACATTTCCTGTCCGGTGGAGTACTTTAATAATTGAGAAACTTTATTTAAATCTTATTCTCTGACTCCCCCCCCCCCAAAGAAAATAAATTCTGGGCATGCTCCTGCCTGTGAAAACTGCATTTTCAAAATGAATTTTGTCAATGATGTGCTACAAATTTGATTTTCTAATAATAACAATTTTAATATAATTTAATTCTAATAAAAATAATATTCTAATAGAAATGTTACAATAAATAATGATTTATATCTAAACTGATGAAATATATTTTCTTCTCATAATTATAAAATACGGTTTAAACATATTTAACATTAATTATTCATAATTATTTAATCGGATTGTATTTTTTCTACAATTTATATTTAATGTAAACAACACTTTTTTTCTTTGCATAAATATACATTTCTTTCATTTGTTTTTCAAAAAAAAAATGCATTTTTTCGGCGACAGTAAAGAAATACACAGTATGTGCCAATTTTTAAATCATTCACCTTCATGCAGGAAGGTAGCTTGAGATTAGGAGGTACAGAAAATACATTCTGGTTTAAAATGAATAAAGAAAATAATGAACCGTGAGTTGGGATGTTTTACCTCCGAGCGGCACTTTTTTGCACACCATGGGCCAGGTCACATGGACCCCGAAGGCTCAGAGAAAGTTGGAGGAGGGACCCACTGGAACAGCTGTTGGGAGACAGATGGTAGCCTCCCGTCAAGACCATTCAGCGTGTTCTTTAACGTGCACAGGGTATGACTCTCCCACACACGGGGCCACGGCTTAACGTCCCATCCGACGGACGGCGGCCTTTCCAAGCCCATCAGTGTCCCCTACTGACCGTGGGCAGGGCGGGGGAATTTTGCGGAGATAAATCTCAACACTGATCCAGCTGGGATTCGAACCTGGGAACTACAGATTACGAGCCTGGCGCGCTACCGACTGAGTCATCCCGAATGAACCGTGAATATCACGGTTTTCTAGTGATGCAATTTCTGATAAAACAGCATTTAATTAAGGAAGTAGACAGCACATTTAGGTAGTGCCATAGCCAAGGGGGGGAGGGGGGGGTTGTATTTATAAATCTAGTATTTATATTGAATAAAGTCAGGTGCACGAAAATTAATATCTGTTGTTTAACGAAAGTAATCTTGAGATTTCTTTTTATTTTCGTTTTCGGAAAAATATCATTTATTTTTATTTATTATTATGTAAAAAGGTTTTTTTCCCCGTATATCTTCAATGATGCTTCCGTGTTTATGTTTACCGGCATCCTTAGTAGTATTATACATGCACGATTGCTGTATTCCGAATTGCACTCATTAACGAATGTCTTGACTAAATATTTCTGTCTTGAAACATTCATTTATTTCTCCCTTGGAAAAATTTCTCTCCATGCCCTTACAAGATTGAAATTTTATTCCTAAAAAAAAAGTTCTTCAAATAATTTGCTCAAAAAAAAAATTGGTACTTTTGTCCTGAGAGAGATTCGAAACCACGGCTCTGAAAAAGAATCTTGTCAGGGTTATAACCACTAGCTCATCAGATGCTAACCGTTTTATATAAAAACAATGTGACATAATAAGCATTCATACATTTTTTGCTAATTAGATACCGGCGCATCAACGTCAGGTTTATCGATCAATCGGACGAACAAGCTGACTCATATGATAAAAGTAATAATTGCTACTTACGTTCACAGAGTTATATAAATAATTCAGTAATAATGTACCAAAGAAAATGCCCTTGCTTCTAGTCAACAGGACATTTCCCGTGATACTTTATTACTAAACAATTCTTAACTTACAAAGTTTAGTACACAATAATGTTGTACAGTCGCTCAAAAAGTATCCGAACACTATGGTTAATTACAGAATTCAGAAAAAATATCTGCAACGATTTATTTAGAAATTAGTGATCTGGTAACCTTCGTGTCGTCGTGTCACGTGTTCGTGCCTTCGTGTCACTTGACACGAAGGTTGCCAGATCACTAATTTCTAAATAAATATTTGCCAGATATTTTTTCTGAATTCTGTAATCAACCATAGTGTTGGGATACTTTTTTGAGCGACTGTACGTGATCAAAGAGGAAAATATTGTCTGGAGCCGGGTGGGAACCGAACCCAAGCCATCTTGATGGATGTGCGTTGCTCTGCATGTTGAGAATTACTTATAAAAAAAAATGACAGCTAAATGCCACATTAAATGTCGTAGGTTAAAGCCTGAGAAGACCAGCACTGAAATATTCTGCACTTGCAGTTAAAAATAGCCATTAGCGGCTCATTCGACGAAGACGAAGATTGACAGCAACAACAGAGAAAACTGGTTAGCGTGCGGTTGCTCAGCGGTCAGAGCACGTGATTTGCCATCAGGAGGTCGCGAAAATGGCAGCGTGAGTGTCACCCCCCTTTCCTTCCCCTCCTTCAGCGCTAGGAGTAAAAAATCCTCTTGTGAGATATACAAGAGGGAAATTAGTTTTTTAAGATTAGAAGTAAACAATCGAAAGACCTATAAGGGGCGAATTGCTACGACTGGAAAGGAAAGTATTAAAAATGGTGAACATCTACAAAAAGGATAAGTCATTATCAAACTCAGGACAGACTCATGAAATCGTTTTGCAATTTACTTCGAAAAAAAACTATTGAATGATCTTTACAATGAAATTTCGTGCCTAACTTGAACTCGGGACCATGTTTCAACGAACTTTTGTTGGATGACCAAATAAGGAATGATAATTATTTATTGCCTGTTCTTTTTTTTCGCAACAGAATCAGTTTAAAGGGTTTCTACTACTTGTACAGTTTCTGCATGTGGAACCATGTTCCTTTTGATTATGTTCCTTTTGATGGACGGAAATAAATTATTTATTATATGTGTTATTTTCCTTAATTAACATGTTTCTTTATTTCTTTATATCCTTTATACCTCCCTTCAGAGCGTCAATAAGTACCACAGAATATAAAAATTAAGGAATTGAAGAAATTTGAATATTTAAAATGTTTGAACAATGCTAAAATTTAATACACTACGTGGGAGGCGAAATGAAAATAAAGTTAACAAAATTCCATTCAGTAATTCTACACAAGAAATTGAGATGTTCCTAAAATTTTCTTACTCCGAACAGAATGTTAGCACCTTGGTCTAACTTTTTTTTTGTATGAAAAAATTTTCATTTTTAAATTTCCGAACTGTAACCGTTGTGCTCACAAGGAATGCTGTGTGATTAATTGCTTTAGTAATAGAATGTATTGGAAGTGCGCAGTGAACGTCATACGGAAGTGTCTGACTTTGATTCTGCATTGAGAGCGCCTGTATTTTAAAGTAGGGAATTAAGGAATTAGGAATTTGTCTCTCCACTAATCTCCTTCCCCCCCCTCCCCCGACAGACTATTACGTCGGTGGAGATTTCTGATGAGAGATTAAAAGAAGTTATTTTTGTTCGTTCTCTGAATGCTGCAAAATTGTGGCTGCTGCACTTGAAATAGGAAACCGCACAATCCGGGTTAGCCTCTTCATTAACAGGGGCGGGGGTGGCTCAGTCGGTAGCGCGCCAGGCTCGTAATCTGTAGTTCCCAGGTTCGAGTCCCAGCTGGGTCAGCGTTGAGATTTATCTCCGCAAAATTCCTCGCCCTGCCCACGGTCAGTAGGGGACACCGATGGGCTTGGAAAGGCCGCCGTCCGTCGGATGGGACGTTAAGCCGTGGCCCCGTGTGCGGGAGAGCCATACCCTGTGCACGTTAAAGAACACGCTGGATGGCCTTGACGGGAGGCTACCATCTGTCTCCCAACAGCTTTCCAGTGGGTCCCCTCCCCCAACCTACTCTGAGCTTCGGGTTCCATGTGACCTGGCCATTTAGCCCATGGTGTGCAAAAAAAGTGCCGCTCAGAGGTAAAACAATCCAACCCTCTTCATTAATTGTATAATCGTGATCTGGATGATAAGCATCTGAACAGAATATTGATTTTTATCCGTATTGCTTCTCTGCCAATAAAATGTAGGTAAGGATCTGTGGTCGCAGCTAACGGAACATGGGAATATAATATTTCTTCAATGACTTTTCGGAAATGATCTCTTTCCAAAAGGTTTAGATATAGGATCGCAATTCTGCAGACATTATAACTTTCTGTCCTTGCTAACATCGGAACTGAATCGTTAAACCTGCCACAATGACAAATAATTTTCACTTACGACTGGAATTTCTGGGGTTGGGAAAAGAATAAGCAAAGAATTTAAAATATAATTGTGAAAATTTATTTATTTTTGCACTTAATCTCCTCATTTGCTAATACTCGGTGTTTACAGATTTGGATATAACGGCAAAATCTGTTGTAATAAAGGAAAGAAAGACAAGTTCATCTAAATATTCTAGAATGGCAAATATTATCAGATTAATTGTGTAGATCAGCGGTTCTCAACCTTTTATGCTTCACGTACTCCCTGGAAATGTGTTTGTAACTGGCGTACCCCTTATATAGATAAATAAAATTATAGTTATAGCATGATAATGCCAACTTAGCGACTTTGCTGCTAGATCTAGCGACCTTTGAGTTCTCACGGCGACCCCACGTTGAGAACCCCTGGTGTAGATGATACTTCTCAAAATAACAGCATACATAATAAAAATAATAACAAATGAAGACTTGGCCTGCGAATTGGGTATGGGCTGATATTATAGTTTATAGTGCACAAATGTTCTCATTCCTCATTCACATGAACGGAAGACAAAATATTTCTACACTAGATATTTAATACTTATTTCGAAAGAAAAATTTTGATCCTATCAAAGGAATAGTATCAATCTTTGATTACTCTTACAAATATTCGTTACTAACTTTTAGTAATCATCACATCGATAACATTACAAATTTTATATAAAAACAATTACAACTCAAGCAGCTGCTTGCAATAGAGTTCTGAAAGCAATCAGTCAGTAAATAATTCATAGAGATCTTCTAACGTAGGCGATGCTTCGCAAAAGATCGATACAGAAAAAAAAACATCTGTCACTTGTCGAAGATTTCAATCCAAGATCTCTTTAATCCAATTATAGTGAAGCCCACTCGGCCACCATGATAATACCAGACTGAAATAATCAGAGAGCATGGCATGATAATCTAATATATAACGAAGAAAGTTTGTTTGTTTGTGTATCTGTCCACCTATGCACTCACCCCCAGAAGAGCTAGAGACACCAAACTTTACATGAACGTTACCTTCACCCTTGGTTATTCAATTAGCTATAGTTTAAATTTACTTTAATTTTTTGTCATTAGGTAATGTGCAACAAGGCTATTCATTTGAACTGTAAATTTCAGAAAACATAAATGATTTCTCGTGGAATTAACGTTTTTTGGTGATTGCCTTTGCTTTGACGATTGCAATGTCTATCTTTGCTCATCGCAGTGAACGTCACTTCCGTATGACGTTCACTGCGCACTGACGTTCACTGCGCACTTCCGATACATTCCATTACGAAAGATATTAATAATACAGAATTCCTTTTCAGCACAATGGTTACAGTTTAGAAATTTAAAAATGAATATTTTTTCATACAAAAAAAAAAAGGTAGACCAAGATGCTAACATTCTGTTCGGAGTAAGAAAATTTTAGAAACATCTCAATTTCTTGTGTAGAATTACTGAATGGAATTTTGTTAACTATATTTTCATTTCGCCTCCCACGTAGTCTATTAAATTTTAGCATTGTTCAAACATTTTAAATATTCAAATTACTTCAATTCCTTAATTTTTATATTCTGCGGAACTTATTGACGCTCTGAAGGGAGGTATAAAGGATATAAAGAAATAAAGATACATGTTAATTAAGGAAGATAACACATATAATAAATAATTTATTTCCGTCCATCAAAAGGAACATTAAGACATGGTTCCACATGCAGAAACTGTACAAGTAGTAGAAACCCTTTAAACTGATTCTGTTGCGAAAAAAAGAACAGGCAATAAATTATTGTCATTCCTTATTTGGTCATCCAACAAAAGTTCGTTGAAACATGGTCCCGAGTTCAAGTTAGGCACGAAATTTCATTGTAAAGATCATTCAATAGTTTTTTTCGAAGTAAATTGCGAAACGATTTCATGAGTCTGCCGTGAGTTTGATAATGACTCATCCTTTTTGCAGATGTTCACCATTTTTAATACTTTCCTTTCCATTCGTAGCAATTCGCCCCTTATAGGTCTTTTGATTGTTTACTACTAATCTTTAAAAACTAATTTTCTTCTTCTATCCCATGGCCGAGTGGTTAGCGCGCATGGCTACTGCTCTAAGGGACCTGGGTTCGAGTTCCGGGTAAGGCATGGATGTATGTGTCGTTTTTCTGCTGAGATCCTGCCATCCTCACAGACTACTATGGCATATAAACTGACAGGCTCCTGTCAGACCTCTGTGGCAAGTAGCTGCTTGAGGGGGTATTTATTTATTATTTTTATTATCTTATCAGATGATTTTTCACTTCTAGCACTGAAGGGGGGAGGGGGGTGAACGACAGGGTGTGTGGCACTCACGCTGACATTTTCCCTACCTTACTATTGTTGTGGGTTTGGACACCAACCGATTTAAAACATTTTCTCCTCAATATTCACATCGACATACAGCATAATAGATAAATAGATACTTAGTTAGATAGACTTACAGTGTAATAGATTGATAAAAATAATTTTTAATCAACATAAAAATGTTGAGCAAAGTACATTTCGGAATATTGTTTCCCATATGAGAACTTATATCTAAAGTTAATAACATTTTTTTAATTTTCAATTTAGTTTTATTTTGAATGTAATTTTTTTTCCTTTTCATTATTTTAAACTTTTTCGCGAAATATGTTCATTTGGGTTCAAATAAGAATAACATGATGTTCCAAATTTGTTAGATGAACAAAAATAATACGAACTAGAATGGTTAAATAAGTAACAGCGAATCAGTGTCTCGACAAGAATTTCATATGCGATTCACATTTTGATGAAATTACTCTTTTTCATTCTTGTTATTAATGGTTACATTGTACCTTATTTTCTGAAATTATTTGAGCAACTCTTTTACTTTACTTTTCTCTACAGTACATTCTCTACTTTACCTAGTCTTGTTCAGAGTATGGAAAAATGTTTGTGGGGCGAGCTACATAGTAGGGAGTTAATCACTCTGCTGGGGTACTTGAAATCGTAATTAAAATAAACTTATTAGGGTTTCTGTCTTTTATGGCTATTTCCGGAAATTATTGCATTGGCGTCACATATTGCTGAACATTGAACCCACTACTGGTCGCAATGCTGTACAACATTACATTAACTAAAGGCAAGTTCCAGATGTACCGCAGCATATCGCTGCACACCATCTATGGGGAGAATGCCATGAACACCACTACCTACACCGGGGCAAGACAGTGCCACAAGGACACAGCTCATCCACGGCTACCTATGGCGAGAAGGAAGGCTGATCCATCGGTCAAAACCTAAATTTAATCTGTTCCCCGGTTAGCCACAAAAATGGTGTATAGAACCAATTGACTCGGCTCCCGGGGTGGAGACTCTTCGTTTGGCTTTTCCATCGATAAACCTGTCAACCGAGGATCTTTTCCAGTCGCAAGCTTTCAACTTCGTCATCTCCATGAGTGCCACGCACCCGCTGACCCCCAGAAGCAGTCTGTACTCCAACTTCACTGAGGCTGCACCGATGAGCCCACTGGACCGGTGCCCGCCAACACCAGTCCGCAGTCTCTCAGCCACAGCCCCGATGGAGGGGCTGTGAACTCAAAGCTTCCCTGAGCAAGCGAATAAGCCCACTAGACTGGCCTCTCCCAAACCAGTGTGCAGACCCTCACAAGCCTTGCTACCAAAGGCCACATCCCATCGTGCAAATGAGGAAACAACGGGCCGTGACCCTACTTCACAGAGGCACCATTAAGCCCTCCCACCAAGTCAAGGTGGTCCTCTTTTGGGGGGGGGGGGAATGCTATACTACAGCAGAAATTAATCTTCCGGTTTCTCAAAGGGAAAGTACTAATGTATTTTACAAAAACCAAATTCAATTGGCTCAGTCGGTAGCGCGCCAAGTCAAGGCCATAGAAGACAAGGCCATGGCAGCGATACTGTGACGTCGCGAATGAAGAGAGAACAGACGAATGAACTGCGCTGTATAAAAGCTTGTTTGCTGCGGTTGGCTTTAACGGAGATGCCTCATTCGCCTGTTCCCCCTCCGTCTGTGACGTCACAGTATCGCTCTCAGGTTCGAGTCCCGCCTGGACCAGCGTTGAAATTTATCTCCGCAAAACACCCCGCCCTACCCTCGTCAGCAGGGGACACCGATGGGCTTAAAAAAGGCCGCCGTCCGTTGGATGGAAAGTTAAGCCGTGGCACCGTGTATGGAGTGGTCATACCTGTGCACTTTAAAGAACACGTTGGATGGCCTTGACGAGAGACTACAATCGTCTCTTAACAGCTGTCCAGTGGATAACTTCCCCCAACCTTCTCTGAACCCTCGTGGTCCTTCTGATCTGGTAATTCAGACCACTGTGTGCAAAAAAAAAAACGTGCTTCTCTTAGAGGTATAAACAACAAAATACAGCACAGAGAACATGGATCTTGATTTTCTTTTCAAATGACCAGATCTTTTATCTCTTCTTTTATCGTCGAAAAACATCACATATATTCCTAATTGGATTATAAAAATAATCTCATTAATCTTAGCTATCTTTTATTTTCCATAATGCAACATTGCAACGAAGGCTGGAAATCAAGTCGAGAAATAATCTTTTAATGAAAATGTTGCAGTGCATTAACATACAATGCATATTTGACATTATGTTTTGCTCTGTGAGAATCGTCAAAGAAATATTATTTTTGGGTGCACAAGATTTTGTTGCTTAGTGTATAAATTCCAATCTCACAAGAACCTCACCGGGCCATTGTTTACTGATATCTACTCTAGGCGCTCATCGGGAAACTCATTTCTTGCGCTAACATTTCTTTTAAGTTTTATTGTCAGCAATATTTTGAGGCTTTAAAATGATGTAGCAGTTGTCTGAAACTAATGCATTATTGATGATTACTAAGATTTATCTATTTAAATACCAAAGTGAAGCTACGTCTAGGAATGTGTTTGCAGAGCCGCATACACCTAACCATACGAACGATTGAATATTAAGGTTTGGTTATTTTACCTCTAAGCAGCGCCTATTTCGCTCAAGTGGCCAAGTCACAAGGACCCTACGAGCTCAGAGAAGGTTGGAGGAGGCAATTCACTGGGCAACTGCTAGAAAACAGAGAGACCTCCTGTCAATGCAGACTATTCTTTGGCTCCTACAGAATTGGGTTGTGGCAAGCTCACAAGGACCAGAAGGGCTCAGAGAAGGTTGGAGGAGGGAATTCACTGGGCATCTGCTAGAAGACAGAGAGACCTCCTGTCAATGCAGACTATTCTTTGGCTCCTACAGAATTGGGTTATGGCAAGCTCACAAGGACCAGAAGGACTCAGAGAAGGTTGGAGGAGGGAATTCACTGGGCATCTGCTAGAAGACAGAGAGACCTCCTGTCAATGAAGAATGTCCTTTGGCTCCTACAGAATTGGGTTGTGGCAAGCTCACAAGGACCAGAAGGGCTCAGAGAAGGTTGGAGGAGGGAATTCACTGGGCATCTGCTAGAAGACAGAGAGACCTCCTGTCAATGCAGACTATTCTTTGGCTCCTACAGAATTGGGTTATGGCAAGCTCACAAGGACCAGAAGGACTCAGAGAAGGTTGGAGGAGGGAATTCACTGGGCATCTGCTAGAAGACAGAGAGACCTCCTGTCAATGAAGAATGTCCTTTGGCTCCTACAGAATTGGGTTGTGGCAAGCTCACAAGGACCAGAAGGGCTCAGAGAAGGTTGGAGGAGGGAATTCACTGGGCATCTGCTAGAAGACAGAGAGACCTCCTGTCAATGCAGACTATTCTTTGGCTCCTACAGAATTGGGTTATGGCAAGCTCACAAGGACCAGAAGGACTCAGAGAAGGTTGGAGGAGGGAATTCACTGGGCATCTGCTAGAAGACAGAGAGACCTCCTGTCAATGAAGAATGTCCTTTGGCTCCTACAGAATTGGGTTGTGGCAAGCTCACAAGGACCAGAAGGGCTCAGAGAAGGTTGGAGGAGGGAATTCACTGGGCATCTGCTAGAAGACAGAGAGACCTCCTGTCAATGCAGACTATTCTTTGGCTCCTACAGAATTGGGTTATGGCAAGCTCACAAGGACCAGAAGGGCTCAGAGAAGGTTGGAGGAGGGAATTCACTGGGCATCTGCTAGAAGACAGAGAGACCTCCTGTCAATGAAGAATGTCCTTTGGCTCCTACAGAATTGGGTTGTGGCAAGCTCACAAGGACCAGAAGGGCTCAGAGAAGGTTGGAGGAGGGAATTCACTGGGCATCTGCTAGAAGACAGAGAGACCTCCCTTCAATGAAGAATGTCCTTTGGCGTCTACAGATTTGGGTTGTGGGTCAGGTCACAAGGACCCTAAGGGCTCAGAGAAGGTTGGAGGAGGCAATTCACTGGGCAACTGCTAGAAAACAGAGAGACCTCCTGTCAATGCAGACTATCCTTTGGCTCCTACAGAATTGGGTTATGGCAAGCTCACAAGGACCAGAAGGACTCAGAGAAGGTTGGAGGAGGCAATTCACTGGGCATCTGCTAGAAGACAGAGAGACCTCCCTTCAATGAAGAATGTCCTTTGGCGTCTACAGATTTGGGTTGTGGGTCAGGTCACAAGGACCATAAGGGCTCAGAGAAGGTTGGAGGAGGCAATTCACTGGGCAACTGCTAGAAAACAGAGAGACCTCCTGTCAATGCAGACTATCCTTTGGCTCCTACAGAATTGGGTTATGGCAAGCTCACAAGGACCAGAAGGACTCAGAGAAGGTTGGAGGAGGCAATTCACTGGGCATCTGCTAGAAGACAGAGAGACCTCCCTTCAATGAAGAATGTCCTTTGGCGTCTACAGATTTGGGTTGTGGGTCAGGTCACAAGGACCATAAGGGCTCAGAGAAGGTTGGAGGAGGCAATTCACTGGGCAACTGCTAGAACAGACCTGCCGTCAATGTAGAGTGTCTTTTGATGTCTACAGGGTTCGGTTGTGGCCAGGTCACAAGGGCCATAACTGCTCAGAGAAGGTTGGAGGAGGTATTTCACTGGACAACTGCTAGAAGACAGAGAAAGCTCCTGTCAATGCAGAGTGTCCTTTGGTTTCTACAGGATTGGGTTTTGGCCAGGTCACAAGGACCCTGAGAGCTCAGAGAACGTTCGGGGGAGGGGACCCACTGGACAGCTATTTGGAAACAGATGTTATCAACCCAGCATGGTTTTTAAAGTGCAGAGTTAAGCCTTGGCTCCATGTGCGGCTATCCCGCACATAGGGACATGGCTTAATGTCCCACCGACGGGCGGCGCCCTTTCCAACTTCACCGGTGTCTCCTCCCACAGAGGGCAGAATGGAGGGTGGGATTTGGTTGCGGAGATAAATCTGAACGCTGGCGCAGTTGCCTGAAAACTGGGAATACGTCGACAGGGCATGGATCTGTCATTCACACGGAAACAGGCTTAATGTCCGATCTGTGGGACCAGGGCCAGATCTAGGGGGGGGGGGGCATATCCCCGCTGAGAATACTAGTAAAGTTAATGGAGGCAAAATTATTAAACTGGAGCATATTTTATGCGTTTTTTCAAGAAAATTTAAGGCCGTAAAACGAAGGGAAAAAAGGTAAATGAAATAGCAATCCACTCTCTTCCCCTCTCCTCCTGATCAATTGCATCACTTGCATAGGTAAGTATGAACTTACAAAACATTGCTTTGCTAACGAAAAAGGGATTTTGAAACAAGATCATGAATAGAATAGGTAATACTGAAAATTGATATATTTCCTGTACTTATCATGATAATATGTTGTGCAGATCCATGTGTGAATAAATGTTGACAATAAACTCGCATACCACTCGCTGAAGCTTGAGCACCATAGTTTGAAAATCGTTGGTTTATTAAATTTAGAGAGAAAATTTAATGTTATTTAAAAGACTTGAAAATTCCTCGATTCAGGAATACAAGATGTATTTAAAATTAGTTCAAAATATATATATATATTGTTTTCCAACTTTCGTTCAAGAGAAACTTGATTAAATTGTATTTTGCACGCAGAGTCATGGATCGGCAACCATTTCTAAGGCGCGTGCCATTTTTTTTTCACCTTAAGATGGCTGCATGTCATTCTATGAATATTTTTGTATTGCCTTATGTAGTCTACGTGCCCTTTTTTTTACACATGCCCAATTAAAAAAGCTTCACATAAGGGGCACATAAATTGCCGATTCTTGAGGAAAAAGGGAGAGATTCAGCGCGTTCTTTCAGTCGATAGCATCTACGCTCGTAACTAGCAGTTCCTAGGTTCGAGTCCCACCTGTGCGAGCGTTGAAATTTATCTCTACGAAACCCTACCCGCCACCGACGATAAAGTAGACACTGATCAGCTTGAAAAGGCCGCCATCCATCCTGTGGCACATTAAGCTGTGGCCCCGTGTACAGTCGCTCAAAAAAGTATCCGAACACCATGGTTGATTACAGAATTCAGAAAAAATATCTGGCAACGATTTTTTTAGAAATTAGTGATCTGGCAACTTTCGTGTCACGTGACATGACTGTATATGAGAGAGCCATACCAAGGGTTCTCTTACCTCTATGCAGAACTTTTCTGCAGTCAATGGGCTAAATGGACAGGTCACTAAGAACCCAAGGGCTCAGAGAAGATTGGGAGTAGGGGACCCACTGGGTAACTGTTAGGGGACAGATGGTAGCCTCCCGTCAAGGCCATCTAGTGCGTTCTTTAACATGCACAGGTTATGGCCCTTTTGCACATGGGATCATGTCTTAACATCACGGACGCGGTCCTTCCAAGCCGATGTCTCCTACTGACTGAGGACAGGGGGGGGGGGAGTTTTGCGGAGATAAATCTCAACTTTGGCTCAGATGAGACTGGAATCCGAGATCTGCAGATTGGGAGCCTGAAGCGCTAGCGACTGAGCCAACACCTGCCCCAAAAGTCGTACCCTATACACGTTAAAAAACAACCTAGATAGACTAAATTAAAAAAAAACACACCTCTATCTGTTTCATAAAAGCCGTCCAGTGGGTCTCCTTCTCGCAATCTTTTCTTAGCTCTTGGGGTGTTTTTAACTTGGCTATTTAGACCTTTGTGTGCACCAAACTGTCGTCCAGAGATGAAAAAAAAAACTTTGGAAAAACGAATGGAAATAGCAATACATGTCGATGGAATTATTATAAATCAGAATATAGTTAGCTAAGCACATGGCTTGCCATATTAGGAGCTGCAGAAATCAGGGGATTAAGAGTACACCTATCCCTCGATTTACACGGTACTCAGATCACACAATTTTGGCTTTGCACGGTCAAAAAATGCAACCAGTTTCGATTTACCCGGTACTGACTGAGACGTACATAGAAAGGAAATCTCAGTCAGTACCGTGTAAATCGAAACTGTTTGCATTTTTTGAAAGTGCAAAGCCAAAATTGTGTGAACTGAGTACCGTGTAAATCGAGGGTTAGATGTATACTGTTTGGTAATATTATAGTTACGTTAGCGGGCTGTGTCCTTTGTTTATTTCTCAAGAGATTTGGGACGTCACAATGTGGTGCGATGACATTTTCCCTTTCAGTAGTGTTAGAAACACATTGAGAAATTTTAACTTCCCTAACTTAATAAAAAGAATTTCTCTGTTGCTGATCATCTATTGGAAATCTCGCTAGTTACCACACTTGTTTCCCGAACATGACGTCATTTCCGTGTTTCACAGCTTTCGGCCAAGTGCATGCTTTCGTTTTCTCAAACAGCAATTCTGTTTGACAATCTGCAGCAATCCATACGGGCAACGTGGTCAAACCAAGGAAGTCTCTCTCTGCAAAATGCTGCTCAAAGGAGGTTGATGACTCCTTATAACCTCATCATCACTTACAAAGTCAAACTACCTAATGCCGAAGATACTGAGCAAACATCTAAAATCAAAGGCGTCAAATTCCATATTATCCTCAACGCTGACCCAGCTGGGATTCGAACCTGGGAACTACAGATTGCGAGCCTGGCGCGCTACCGACTGAGCCACCCCTGCCCCTATTCCGAAGTGAAAATCGCGATCCATTATATGTAGGAACATGAATTTCCAACCTAACACCGAGTAGCAGAGTGGAAATCAGTTGATGAAATTTGGGATTTGATGGTCAAGTGCTTCAGAAATTATCGAGGACCAGATTAATAAATAAATTAATAAAAAATTATTAATAAAGAAATATTTCTCTTCTGAACCGAGCATTCGCTAACAATGAACTCCTGCGGCAGCGCCTTCCGTCGGATGGGACGTTAAGCCGTGGCTCCGTGTGTGGGAGAGCCATACTCTGTGCACGTTAAAGAACACGCTGGATGGCCTTGACGGGAGGCTACCATCTGTCTCCCAACAGCTGTTCCAGTGGGACCCCTCCTCCCAACCTTCTCTGAGCCTTCGGGGTTCCTGTGACCTGGCCATTTAGCCCATGGTGTGCAAAAAAAGTGCCGCTCAGAGGTAAAACAATCCAACCCAAAATCCTGCGGCAGTTGGAGAACTCCGTACAGACCGTGTACCGTTCAGATTGTATTATCTATGGCATTTATTTTATGCTTCACGTACCCTCTGGAAATGTATATGTAACTGGCGTACCCCTTGTATAGATAGATAAAACTAGAGTTATAGTATAATAATGCCAACTTAGCGACTTTGTTACTAGATCTAGCGACTTTTGAGCTCTCACGCCCTACTGTTATGCGCTGATTTTACATCAGGCATAACGATTCATTTTTTTTATTAATTTCTCACTTGATTGAGTTTTTTTTTTCAACACAGGGGGGGATACACGAACAGACTACCAGGGTGGACACGTTAGGAAGGGAACGGAAGTCGGAGCTGCACCGAAAGCCCATACACACACAGAACGCCCACACACACACACAGAAAGCCCACACACACACAGAACGCCCAGATCTCACGACACTCGATACAACAGAACACAACATCCCGTGGGTGGACGAGTGGACGACAGGAGAATCCCAATTTATTCTCTTTTCGCGTGGGGTCGAGCAGGGAATCGTCTAGGGGTGCAAAGACTACTGACAGCTTTAGTGCGACCTCACACGGGAAGCTGTATTCGGGAAATCGTCCCCCAGAGCAAATGCAGATGGAGGACTGCACAACATCATCCGATTTTATAGTAACGAAAGAGGAATTCCGTTTTCCCAGACGGCGATGTCAACCTCAACCGCAGTGACAGACCCCCTGGGAAAATTTATCACTCGTAAGTTCCTCTGCAGATGCTACAGATGGTTTGAACATACCATTTTCGTGGAAAACAAGGGGAAAGGAACTTGGGGTATAGTAGCGAGCAGGGAGGACTTCAGTTGGATCCGAGATTTTGGACAGTGAGGTCTTGCAGTAAGACACGGAAAAGGGACGAAGTGAGTGAAGCACAGGACGGCCAGAGCTCTGGGCGGGCCAGATTCAATATCGACATATCAGAATCATTGGAAATGAGTGTATAGAAGTTTAGTGAAGGAACGAATGGGATCACTGCTTTGCCTGCAGGACTTTGAATCAGAAGCAGATAGACTGAGTTTACGCTTTCTGATCGTCTGACCAGTGAGGGACACACTCCCCCTTTCCACATAATCAAGTTGATGCAGCAGTCTGACTCCAGCAGCCAAATTACCCAACTGCGTATGTGACGGTCAAGTTAGGGTCCGTCTCCATATCATCGGCAGTGAGACGGAGATGTTTTCCTCTTCGTCTGCAAAAGGACGCAACAAGGAGATGACCCCCTACCCAGAGTGGGAGCGTCATCTGACTTCAGCCTGATGACAGCGGTCAGAAGGACCAAGGAGCATATATAAACATGGTATGCTTATCCTTCCTTGCAGCCGTCCCATGGCCGAGTGGTTAGCGCGCTTGGCTACTGACTAAGGGACCTGGGTTCGAGCCCCGGGTAAGGCATGGTTGTGTGTATTGTGGTGCGGGGGTGGCTCAGACGGTAGCGCGCCAGGCTCGTAATCTGTAGTTCCCAGGTTCGAGTCCCAGCTGGGTCAGCGTTGAGATTTATCTCCGCAATTTTCCCCGCCCGGCCCACGGTCAGTAGGGGACACCGATGGGCTTGGAAAGGCCGCCGTCCGTTGGATGGGATGTTAAGCCGTGGCCCTGTGTGCGGGAGAGCCATACCCTGTGCATGTTAAAGAACACGCTGGATGGCCTTGACGGGAGGCTACCATCTGTCTCCCAACAGCTGTTCCAGTGTGTCCCCTCCCCCAACCTTCTCTGAACCTTCGGGGTCCTTGTGACCTGGCCATTTAGCCCATGGTGTGCAAAAAAGTGCAGCTGAGAGGTAAAACAACCCAACCTTCCTTGCACTTATAAGTTGCTATCTTTAATTTTAGATTTAAATTTAAAGGGGTTCCACAGTTCCATAGTCCATTTAGTTCTTTAAGTTCTTTCTTTCTTAAATCCACGATAAATGATTGATTATTAGAAAGATTAATTGTTTTGACTGTACTTTTAGATATTTTGCCTCAATAAATATTGTTATTGTTTTGTTTTCCATAAACCTGAGTGGTGTTCATCTTGGATTTCATTTTAATATAAACGTCTTCCCCTAAGAAGACGGCATGGAATTTTTGCGGCCCGCATTGTCTATTTAAGGAAATAATCCGTAATTGGGCAATGTGGGAAACACAACGCCACACGTTTAAATTTGTATATTTCTTCATTTAAATTGAATAGTGCTTGCAACTGCAAGGTGCGCACAACATGTACCCCAAAATATTTTACCGCGTACCCCACGTTGAGAACCCCTAATCTACAGAATGTTTCCCTTGAATTACTCTGTGGACAAACTGTGACATTTGTTCTCTTTTTCTGATGTTACTTTCTCGTAGCGTACGACGATCAATACGAGCATTGGCTTTTATATCCAATACTCTCTATTATCCGAGGTCGGATTAATCGGAATGCGAACTGACCGAGATATTGAACATAATAATTTATTTCCGAAAATAATACGGGAAACAAGAAAGCTGCCACTAAAATATGATCCGACGGTAAAAGGTTTCAGGAAGGAAAATATTTTCAGCACAATTGGTCGAAAAAAAGCAAATGAAGGGGAAAAAAAGCAAATTTCCTTGTTAACCTATTTTTATAAATGAATGATGTAAGCCCATGTTACGATATTTGCTAAACACTTTAATGTTTTCACACTTTTTACATGGATGAAAGATAAACCTTGAATTCCATTAAACGGTATTGTTTATCCCATTGATTTTGGATAATCGAGACTCTAGGATTGCATTTTTTTTCCTATCAGCGGTACTTTTTTTGCACACAATGAGCTAAATGACCAGGTTACAAGGACCCCGAGAAGACTGGAGGAGAAAATCCACTGAATAGCTGTTGGGAGACAGATGGTAGCCTCTTGTCAAGGGTATCAATGTGTTCTTTAACGCCCACAGGGTATGGCTCTCCAGCACACAGAACAACTTTTTAACGTCCCATCAACTACGGTCGGCAGCTTTTTCAATCACATCGGTGTCCCCTGTTGAGCGAGGGTAGGGCGGGAAATTTTCGCGGAAATAAGTCTCAACGCTGCCTCACGAACCTGGGAATTGCAGATTACGAGCCAGCGCGCTACCCACTGAGCCATCCCCCCCCTTCCCCATATATGTATAAGATTTGGTTCTGCTGCTGTCAATTAATTCCTTCAAGTTCCAATGAATTTTTATAATTCTGGAAACTTCATACTAATCAGTCACATCAAATGATTATTGCATGTTTGTCAATTGATAGAAAGTTTGGATTACAAAAGCGATGAACTTTCATCGTTTAAAGGTTTTTTGAAACAATTCATAAAAAAGTTAAAGCGTAATCATGAAGCAATTAACTTCGTTCTGGGTATTTCCTACAGGATATTTTCCCTTGTAACTTCGTGGACAAAATGCGACGTTGACTTTCTTTTTCTGACGTCATTTCCCGTGGCGTTTGCAATGCGAACGACCAAAGAGAAATTCTACTTTTTCGTCATTCGGTGTCAAAATACAAGTTTTGCTGTAGGTTAATGTTGGCCATTTGCTGAATGCAATGCATTCTCAGAAAAGATTTGCTAAAAGGAATCATCCACATTACAACGGAGACCTCTATAAATAGAATTACAATACTTCTGCAAAGAATAAAGATTTCTAGTTTTACGTCACTATAATCAAGAAACTGCAAAAATGACACCAATTTTACATTTAATAGGCTGTTTTACCTTTCAGCAGCACTTCAGCATATAATGGGCTATGTTGCCAGGTTACAAGGACCGCGAGATCTCAGAGAAGGTTCGGGAATGGATCCAGTGGACAGCTATTAGTAGAGAGATGTAAGCCTCCTATCCAGGTCATAGAGCGTGCTTTTTAACGTGTTAAGTGTGTGACTATCCTTAACACGGACCCCGGCCTAACGTCCCATTCAACGGATGGTGGCATTTCCAAATCCATCGGTTTCTGTTAAGCGTCATTAGAAGGTTCCATATGGCAATCTATGTTTCTTTTTTCCCTTTCGATAATAAAGCTGAATATTCTATCAATTTCACCCAGTTTCTACAGGCTAAATGACAAAAGCAAGTGATTACTATAAAACTTGTTCAATTGGTATTTTCAATGTGGCCAATGTTTCCAAATTGGCATCAAACTAAGTTACATTAGAGAAGTTCCCAACCTTGGATCTATGGACTGATACATGAAATACTTCAAAGTATCGCAAAAAGTACTAACAAAATTTTTCGCAAATAATACACAGTCGTAACAGAATAATATGACCACCTACCATACATATACTATGGTACGTGATGATATTATTCTGATACGACTGTGTATTCCATTTAAGCAAAACGATTATATTTCTGTTTTTTAATACATATGATTGCTCCAATTTTATTTCAGAATACTTATATTATCTTTCAGAATATATTTTGATAGGTATAAGTATTCTGAAAGATAGGTATAAGTATTCTGAAAGATAGGTATACCTATCAAAACATGATTTATAGAGGTTTTCTGTTATATTTAGGGCATTTCTTTTCCGAGATTTTTAACCGTATACAATCCTATCTTTCCATCCCACCCACCATACACACACACACACTCACTATCCCGTAAAAGCATTATTTTTAACCCATAAAACAACAATATATATATATTAAAAAATTATAATATACAGTAGTATCTCAAAGTGAGCGAGGGTTAGATTCCTGGTTTCTGCGTAATTCTAATTTCTGGGTAAATTTTAATTCTCGTAAGTTGAGATTCCCATATAGAAAACTTTTATACATATCAGATCTGGATCTATAAAAAAAGGGGAGGATGATCGAGACAAATGAAGCGGAACGTCGTTCAGCTTCATTTGACCTTTTATCTCAATTTTATCTCAATTTACCTTTTATCTCAATTTTAGTGATTTGTTTAACAAATTTCTTGAAAAACACGGGCGAAATATACACCGAAGAGCTAAAACATTATGGCCACCGCGTCTTCATGCAAATCGAAGCAACTGCAGGTAAATGATGGCACCTGTGAAGATCATGAAACGGTAAAAATAACACCTGATACTGAGCTCTGTTAATCAGTGTTATTCTTGGTCTTCAGATGAGAAAGGCAGAGGACGAAAGTGAGTTTGACAAAGGCCAAATTGTAATGGCCAGACTACTGGGTCAGAGCATCTCCGAGACGGCAAGGCTTTTGGGGTGCTCACGGTCATCCATGGTTAGTAACTTCAAAAAGTGCTCCGAGGAGGGAAAAACCATGAACCGCCAGCAAGGTGTGGTCTGACCACGGCTCATCAATGCTAGACGTGAGCGAAGGCTATTCCTTGGCACGAGCCAACAGAAGGGATACTGTGGCGCAACTCGCCTGTAATTTGAATGCTGGTGACGGGAGTAATGTGCCACAACACACAGTACATGAACTCTGCTGAAAATGGAGCTGCGTAACTGCCAGCCGCGCAGGGTGCCCATGATAACCTTGGTTCACCATCGAAAGTGCCTACAATGCGTACGCGAGCATCAAAACTAGGGGGCGGGGGTGGCTCAGTCAGTAGCGCGCCAGGCTCGTAATCTGTAGTTCCCAGGTTCGAGTCCCAGCTGGGTCAGCGTTGAGATTTATCTCCGCAAAATTCCCAGCCCTGCCCACGGTCAGTAGGGGACACCGATGGGCTTGGAAAGGCCGCCGTCCGTCGGATGGGACGTTAAGCCGTGGCTCCGTGTGCGGGAGAGACATACCCTGTGCACGTTAAAGAACACGCTGGATGGCCTTGACGGGAGGCTACCATCTGTCTCCCAAAAGTTGTTACAGTGGGTCCCCTCCCCCAACCTTCTCTGAGCCTTCGGGGTCCATGTGACCTGGCCATTTAGCCCATGGTGTGCAAAAAAGTGTCGCTCAGAGGTAAAAAACCCAAAAGAACAACGCATCAAAACTAGATCTTGATGATTGGGAGAAGGTTGTCTGGTCCGATGAATCTCATTTCCTGTTGCCCCATGTGGACGGCCAGATACGTGTGCGTCGTTTACCCGGAGAAATGTTGGCACCAAGATTCACCATGGGACGAAAACAAGCCAGTGGAGAAAGTGTAGTGCTTTGGGCAATGTTCTGCAGGGAAATCGATGGGTCCAGTCATTCATGTGCAGGAAACTATGACGTCTACCACCTACCTAAACGTTATTGCAGACCATTTACATTTTTTCGTGTTAACGGTATACTCCTGTACCAGTGCCTTCTTTTAACAGGATAATGCGCCATGCCACACTGCCCAGATTGTTCGAGAATGGTTCACTGAACATGAGGAAGCTTTCAGGTATTGCCCTGACTTCCAAGTTCCCCAGATATCAATCCAATCGAGCATCTGTGGTTTGTGTTGGAACAGCATATCCGATCTGCGGCGATTCAAATACAAAACTTAAAGTATCTGCTGGTAATGTGTTGGTACCAGATACCATGAGACGCCTTTAGAAATCTTGAAGCGTCCATGCTTCGCCGGGTAAGAGCTGTTTTGGCGGCACAGGGTGGACCAACATTATATTAGGTAGGTGGTCATAATGTTTTGGCTCTTTGGTGTATACGTTTAATATCTTTTGCCTTCGTTCTGGATACTAGCATTTTCAAAGGGATGTGTGTGTTCGCCGACCCCCCCCCCCCTCCCAGCATCTGTCCCTGCTACATACACTAAGGTAAAACTACGCCAACTCTTATAAACTATGACCTCTAACTTTGACAGGCGTTTTGGTAGGTGAATGCGCGCCCTTTTTTCGTGCAGGAGCCGAAACAGGAGGTTCTTTGCGGCGGTGCGGTGGTACTGCGTGAGGGCAGAGGTTGGCGATGGGGGAAAACATTTTGCGGCGCTTTCTTGACGAACATTGTAATAGTGTTCTTTAACGTGCACAGGGTATGCCTCTCCCGCACACGGGGCCACGGCTTAACGTCCCATCCGACGGACGGCGGCCTTTCCAAGCCCATCGGTGTCCCCTACTGACCATGGGCAGGGCGGGAAATTTTGCGGAGATAATTCTCAACGCTGACCCAGCTGGGACTCAAACCTGGGAACTACAGATTACGAGCCTGGCGCGCTACCGACTGAGCCACCCCCGCCCCATAATGCTAAGAATTAGGGTGAAATTTCATTGATGATATTTAAAAGTGCGATCTGCTGTGAGGCAGAATCGTTCATTCAGCATGATATGATATGGCAGACTTCAGACAAAAATTGGAGAGGGTTCATGCAGTCGTAGTGTGCCAGGCTCGTAATTGACGTTCCCAGGTTCGAGACCCACATGCTTGAGACAGAGATTGTCTTAGTCGGAAGTTCACCAGGCTCGAAATCTGCCTTCACCTGGTTCAAGGACTACCTATGTCAGTGTTGAGATTTCTTTCTGCAAAACCGTACCCTGCCGACCACAAGGGCTCAGAAAAGGTTAGTGAAAGGAGGATCGGCTGGACAGCTGTTAGGAGATAGATGGTAGTCTCCCGTCAATGCCACCCAGCATGTTCTTTAGAATGCACAAGTTATGGGTCCCTTAACCTACGGCTTAACGTCTCGTCCAGAGCCGGATCTAAGGAGGTCCATCCCGTGGAAATCCCTAACGTGGTCCATCCAGTGGAGGTCCCTAACGTGGTCCATCCCGTGGAATGCTAGTAAGAGTAATAGAAGCTAAAATGCACTAAAATGATAAAATATTTCTTAAAAAATGCATGCAATATAAAAGACCTATAAAACAGAGGAAATGCTATACTGCATTGGAAATACAATTTCTTCGCCACCCATTTTACATTTTTCTGGCTAGACTGCATTTATTGCGCCCCCCCCCCCCCGTTCTTTTTATAGATCCAGACCTGGTCCCATCCAACGGACGACAGCCTTTTCAATTCTCCGATGTCCCCTTTCTGACTGAGGGCAGACTGGAGGTTTATCAGGAGTAAATAATTTCAACGCTGGCACAATTGGGATTTTATTCAGATCACAAAGCCTCAGAACTACAGATTACGAGTCTGGAGCGCTACCTACTGAGCTAACCTCGCCCAAAATTTAGAACAGAAACGAAAGGCATAACGAAAGCGAAAATTTCCACAACGTTGTCCATAGTTTTCTTCAAATTTTTTTCTTCGCCACAAACAGTTTCAAACTTTATCAATTGTGACTTTTATTATTAATTTCGGAACATACGATGGTTTTGCTTATGGACTGGGTTAGCTCTGAGCGGCTTTTTTTTGTGTACAATGGGCAGGTCACAAAGACCCTGAGGCTCAGAGAAGGCTGGGGAGAGGGGATCCAGTGGACAATTGTCAGGAGAGAGACGGCTTCTTCTCGAAATATCATCCGCGTGTTCCTTGACGTGCACAGGTTATGCTCTTCCACATATAAGCCACGGTCATCCGACGAACAGTAGTCTTTCCAAGCCCATCGATGTCCCCTACTGATCGAGCGCAAGGGGGGGGGGAGTTTTGGGGAGATGAATCTCAAAGCTGACCCAGGCGGAACTCGAACTTGGGAACTACAGATTACGAAGCTGGTGCGCTACCAACTGAGCCATCCCCGTTCATGGTGCTCTAGGCCAGGGGTGAGCAAATAGCGGCCCGCGGGCCACATTCGACCCGCTAAGAGTTTTTTGTGGCCCGACAAGACAGTCAGAAAAATTCGCCTTGAACCGAGATTTTATTCCCGTGCGCGACCGAAGATTCCTCTCGTACTTTCCACTAGGACGGCCACGTCAATACGCATGCGCAGTGTAGATACGAAAACAATTGCCCACCCCTGCTCCAGGCAATGCATTGGAATCTCAGGGTATCACAACTCTTGATTAAAATGCAAAGCATTCGCAACAAAAGTGCAGAATGAATCACTGTTCTGTTTGTGTGCAAAAGAAAAATGTGATTCATCCCTCAAAAACGGGATTTTTATTTTTTCATTTCGCAAGAAGACTTGGCACGCAGTTTTTTCTTTCGTAGCTGCTGATGCTAGTTTCACATTTCAAGCTGTCAGCCACTTCGCACTAACTGACTACGCTGTAGATAAGAATTCCCTGCACATTTCAGTTTTCCTTAGTCGCTACTTGGAAAATTAAGGCATATGGGGAGAAAAAATGCGGAATTCTTTCTAAAGCCCACGTGTGGGAAAACCTAGAGACCAGAGCTACTGAAATCCTGCTGGCAATATCGTCATGGCGAATGGAATTCTTTTTGATTTGATAACTTTGAAATGAATGCTGTTTGATATTTTAAGTGCGTTTTCTTGCAAACAGCTAAAGTCTTGCCTTGTTGAGAGGAGGGGAATGGCTCAGTCGGTAGCGCACGAGCTCGTAATCTGATGTTCCGAGGTTCGAGTCCCAACGGGGCCAGCTTTGAGAATTTTCGCCGCTAACCTTTGTTCTGCCCTCGGCGAGAAAGGGGACACATGATGGACTTTGGAAAGGCTGCTTTTGTCAGATGGGACGTTATGGCGTGGCTTCTTATGTAGGAGAACCATACCCTGTGCACATCAAAAAACACAGTGGAGTTCTTAACGGGAAGCCACCATCTGTTTTTTAACAAACTTCCAGTGGGGTTTCTTCCCCCAACCTTCTCTGAACCCCTGGAACCCTTGTTACCTGAACATTTAGCACATTTGTGCAGAAAAAAATGCTGTTCAGAGTTAATACAATCCAAATCTTAGTGCGCTTTCTTTTCCCTTCGCATAGGTCAGTGTCAAATAAACTTAGTCGAAGAGCTTTTAACAATAACTTTCTAGACATGAACCTTAAAACTTGTTTTTTGCTATTATTGCAGATCAGAGATTTTTTCTTTAACACAACCTTTTCATGGTTTCTGTGTCTGATTTCGGTTGTTTTTTTTTTAATTTTAGTATAGCGCGCTTGGCTACTGATCTAAGGGACCTGGGTTCGAGTCCCGGGTAAGGCATGGATGTTTGGGTCGTTTTTCTGCTGAGGTCCTGCCATCCTCACAGACCTTCTAGTATGGCATATAAACTGACAGGCTCCTGTCAGACCTCTGTGGCAAGCAGCTGCTTGAGGGGGTATTTATTTTTATTTATTATTGGTAATACTTTTATGTATATATATATATGTGACAAACAAACTTCTGAAATTTTCAAGAGAACATGTCAACTAACTTTTACAGCCTGTAGATTAGGCTCGGTTTCATTACTGGAATATTTTTCTACCCCCAGTTTATTGCCTGAAAGCTGGGGGCGGGGGTGGCTCAGTCGGTAGCGCGCCAGGCTCGTAATCTGTAGTTCCCAGGTTCGAGTCCCAGCTGGGTCAGCGTTGAGATTTATCTCCGAAAAATTACCCGCCCTGCCCACGGTTATTAGGGGACACCGATGGTCTTGGAAAGGCTGCCGTCCGTTAGATGGGACGTTAAGCCGTGGTTCTGTTTGCGGGAGAGCCATACCTTGTGCGCGTTAAAGAACACGCTGGATGGTCTTGACGGAAGCTACCATTTGTCTCCCAACAACTGTCAAGTTAGTCTCCACCCCCAACCTTCTCTGAGCCTTCGGGGTCCATGTGACCTGGCCATTTAGCCCATGGTGTGCAAAAAAGTGCCGCTCAGAGGTAAAACAACACAACCCAAAAGCCTGAAAGCTGGCGCCAATCCAATGGTCGTGATAATCCAGTCTACACCGTTTCGTTCTTCAGTAAGAATATCAGAAGGCAAAATTTCGTCTCTGTCTTTATAAAACTCATTTCCCATCTCACAAACACTGAATGGTTTCATAAATCTGAAAACTGGAAAATACGAGCATCTGACCACTTTTTATTAATGGCCCGTTTTAACCAGTGAACGAAATATAAACGCTAAACAACGACAGAACTATCACAGGTCCAGAGTGGCCCTGGTCACCCTAAGCTTTTCAGGCCGGAAACGGAAACAAATATTCTCATTGTTAATTATGCATATTTTAAACTACACTTTGACAAAAATATAAATCACAAATTCCACCCTATAAATCATTTGCTTTCCACCGAGGCCTAACAGGAACTTGATAATAAAACATGACACAAAGAAGGTCTATGAGTAAAGCGACACTTCAGCTGAAAGACACCAGAAAAGAAACGCCATGCTTTATCTAAGGCTCGTCAGTTAAAACTTTTACTTAAATCACACATTTTTAATTGTTATATCTATAATCAAAAAAATTAACAAATGTCTAAATTTGTGGTCCCCTTTGAGTTTGATGCCCAGGCAAAATGGTTCCTCCTCCGTCTGAAAAATTCCCCGCCCTGCCCACGGTCATTAGGGGACACCGATGGTCTTGGAAAGGCTGCCGTCCGTCGGATGGGACGTTAAGCCGTGGCTCTGTTTGCGGGAGAGCCATACCTTGTGCGCGTTAAAGAACACGCTGGATGGCCTTGACGGAAGCTACCATCTGTCTCCCAACAGCTGTTCAAGTGGGTCTCCACCCCCAACTTTCTCTGAGCCTTCAGGGTTCATGTGACCTGGCCATTTAGCCCATGGTGTGCAGAAAAGTGCCGCTCAGAGGTAAAACAACCCAACCCTCTGAAAAACGTGCAAAGAGATACTCCATCATTCAAAAGCACGTGCAATTGCAATTGAAAGATGGAAGCGTAAAAAGGTTTAAACAAGAATGTTTTGATGGCGCCAAAGAGTTTGGACAGTCCAGCAATAACTTTCATGCATGCATGGATTGGTTAGCACATGCCAGTAACGTTTACATTTGCATGAACGGCGAGCACATCAATCCGTTGTGGATGCAAGTCACTCAAATGCAAAAGTTACAAACACGAAATCACCGATTGCTCAAAAAGTCTCAATCAATTTTTGAAAACATTTGATATAAGTAAATTGTAGTATGATTGCATTCCATCTAAGAATAAAGATTGTAAACAGGATGATTAATTATCATGTTTATATAAAGTTACGAAAGGAAGTCGAATAAAGTGAATAAAACTCACATTAATAACAGATGTGATCAGCTGTAAGAGCAAAACAGGATTCAAATCACCTCTTCATATTGCTCTCAATGCTTCCAGTAATTTCTGAACGTAATCGAGTTCAGAAAATACGTGCAAGTTACACATTACTAGGGTGACCAAATTTATATTAGTAAAAAACGGGACATTTCAGTGAATATCCCTCTCTAAAAAGTCCCGGTTACCGGGACTTTTCAGAGTAAAATCCCGTAAATATCCCGCTCTGAAAAGTCCGCACTAAATGTCCCGGTTTCAGTCTTCTGAAACCGGGACAGTTTAATATACGTTTCGATTTCAGTTTTCTAGGCATTTCTTCTGAGATGTATTAACCCCACAGAAAACATACCTGAAACAACGGTGCAATAGCCAAGACGGAGAATTCGCAGTAGCGAAGGGAAGGAATAATTTAAGCGCATAGAGTACAGAATGAATAGTTGTTGCATAGACTGACGGAAAACTATGGACAACGTTGTGGAAATTTTCGCTTTCGTTATGTCTTTCGTTTCTGTTCTAAATTTTGGGAGGGGTTTGCTCAGTAGGTAGCGCTCCAGGCTCGTAATCTGCGGTTCTGAGGTCCTTCTCTGGGCCTTTGATCCAGTGATATATCTCACAAAGGTGCGAAATTTACTATTGCGGAGAGCTTATTGGAGAAGTGTGATGTTTACTGTTGCAGGGAGGATGTTGGGTTACTTTTACTGTTGCTGGGATAGTGTTGGGTTACTTTTACTGTTGCTGGGATAGTGTTGGGTTATTTTAGAGTCGACGGGAGGATGTTGGGTTACTTTTACTGTTGCTGGGAGGATGTTGGGTTACTTTTATTGTTGCTGGGAGGATGTTGGGTTACTTTTACCGTTGCTGGGAGGATGTTGGGTTACTTTTACTGCTGCTGGGAGGATGTTGGGTTACTTTTACTGTTGACGGGAGGATGTTGGAAAAGTGAGATTTTTACTGCTGCTGTTCGAGTGTTGGGGAAGTATGACTTTTTACCTTTGGCGGGAAAGTGTTGGAGAAGTGAGATTTTTACTCTTGCTGTTCGAGTGTTGTAGAAGTGTGCCTTTTACTGTTGCCAGGAGGGTGTTGGAGAAGTGAGATTTTTACAGTTGCCATTAGAGAAGTATGACTTTTACTGTTGCCGGGAAAGTGTTGGAGAAGTGAATTTTTTACAGTTGCTGTTCGAGTGTTGGAGAAGTATGACTTTTACTGTTGCCTGGAGGGTGTTGGAGAAGTGAGATTTTTACAGTTGCTAATAGAGAAGTATGACTTTTACTGTTGCCGGAAAGTGTTGGAGAAGTGAATTTTCTACTGTTGCTGTTCGAGTGTTGGAGACGTATGACTTTTACTGTTGCCAGGAGAAGTGAGATTTTTACCGTTGCTGTTAGAGTGTTGGAGAAGTGTGTGTGCTGTTAGAGTGTAGCACGACTAATTCGGAGCCAGCATTTGGGGTGTTTGCGGCAAATTAACTCTCCGACAACACTAACTACGCTTCCAGAGTGCACCGATTGTTTGGGGCTCAGTGCAAATTGTGTGAACCAAATGACTCTACGATCCAGTGTTATATCTCACAAAGGTGAGAAATTACACCACTGACCTGACTTTCGAGTCATGTTTGTCAAAAATGTATGGGCAAATTAGAAAACGTACACATAAATTGAAAAAAAAGTACACGAAAACGAAAAAACAAAAGGCGTAAATGCAGCGAGGGGTTATTCCGAAAACGCTTTAATTAAAACCACATAAATCGGCATTCCAATGTATATCGTCACAATGAAACGGCGCATTTAGACGTCCCGGAATTTTAAGCCGGGACACTTCTCTAAAAACCGGGACGTATGATCATCTTACTCATTACCAGAAATGCCCACATTTCTGGTAATGAGTAAGATGATCACACGTAAGATGATCATAACAGAATTTCGGTATGTTCTGAGAAGGGAAAATAGCGCAATGGTTACTTGACATTTTTTTACTAATCCTTAATGGCATTTCGTTTCGGTTCATGCTCTGTTGCACTAAAACACGAAATCTTCTCAAGGTTTTTCCTCTCTTTGCATACTCCGTTGGAAGCGTGGTTTGGTTTCACCTTGAAGAACAAATCGTTGCTGATCTTTAGAGTCATTTACAAGAAAAAAAGAAATGATTATTATTCAGATCTTTCTTACAATGTTGTTGAAGATTGATTTCACTTATGATTTTCACTTAGATAACTATTTTAAGATAATACAATACAGAAGGATATTACTGCTCATTGTTTTTTAGAAATTACCTTTAATACCGAATTCGTGAATACTGAAATTAATGACTTATGGGAAACAAGGAAATTCAGTTTCTAGATCTCAGAGAAAAGTTAAAGAAGGTTCATGGATCTTAATTACAAGCATATTATGATAAATTCAATATGGTTATTTATTATTGAAATAAATTAAACTTTTTAAAGAATACGTACCTTTCTGTAGGGCCCTAAAAAGTATAGAATGAACCTAAAGCATATCGACGGTGCAATCAGTCACTGAGTTCGTATTTACTTCAAAGGAAGAATTGTCGAGAAGGTAAATCGGCGCCTTAGCTTCCTTTAAAGCGTACTGGGTGACTGATTGCACCTTCGATGTGCTTTAGGTTTATTTTCTACTTTTTAGGGCACAATAGGAAGATAGGTATTTTTTAAATTTTTTAATTTATACTTTTCTTTTGTTGTCACTAAAAACACCTACCTTCAAAACCTTTCTTTTGATATATGACTCACAAACATCGAGCACTTTCCCCTCCCACTTTTGGAGTCATGTTTTGAGGTAGCCCATGACATTGGAGATGTCACAAGCTTTAATTTGGGATACGACTCGTTAAAATCGCCCCCCACACTAATTTTATCAGGGTTGAATAGTGGGAGCAAAATTCGAAATAGTTTACGACTCTCATTATACTAGCTTTCATTATTTGACACCTAACTCATAAATGTAGACCCTCACATTCGGAAGATATAGCAGAACGACTTTCACATTTCCAGTTTTTCAGGGGGGAAAGGAAGCATAGGATGCTAATTTTTCATAGCCTAGGACAGTGGTACTCAACCTTTTATGCTTCACGTACCCCCTGGAAATGGGTATGTAACTGTCGTATCCCTTGTATGGATAGATAAAACTATAGTTATAGTATAACAATGGGAATAAAATAAAACACAAATATATATATAACATATATCTAGCGACTTTTGAGTTCTCAAGGCGTACCCAAAAATTTTTTACAGCATACCCCACGTTTAGACCCCTAGCCTAGGACATTCCCCTCGTCAAAAATTTTCATTCGGCGTATAGCTTGTTACTTTCGGCCTTCGCTTTCTGGAGATATAGCTTAAGAACAATTTTCGTATTTCTCCTTTTTTAGGGGGAAAGAAAGCATGGGGAGGTCAATTATTTTATAGCCTTTGACATTCCCCGCATCACAAGCTTCTATTCGACACATAGCTCATTACTTTCCGCATTCGCGTTGAGGAGATATAGAGGAACAATCATTTTCACATTGTCCCTCTTTATTAGGGGGGAAGAACGCACGGGGGTCAATTTTTTTTTCATCGCCTATGCCACTCCCCGCGTCACAAGCTTTCATTTGGCGCATAAATCATTAAGTTTCTCCATCGCGTTCGAAAGATCTCATGGAACAACGTTTAGTGGGTTGTGGGTTGTTTTACCTCTGAGCGGCACTTTTTTGCACACCATGGGCTGAATGGCCAGGTCACATGGACCCCGTAGGCTCAGAGAAGGTTGGGGGAGGGGACCCACTGGAACAGATGTTGGGAGACTGATGGTAGCCTCCCGTCAAGGCCATCCAGCCTGTTCTTTAACGTGCACAGGGTATGGCTCTCCCGCACACGGGGCCACGGCTTAACGTCCCATCCGACGGACGGCGGCCTTTCCAAGCCCATCGGTGTCCCCTACTGACCGTGGGCAGGACCGGGAATTTCGCGGAGATAAATCTCAACGCTGACCCAGCTGGGACTCGAACCTGGGAACTACAGATTACGAACCTGGCGCGCTACCGACTGAGCCACCCCCTCCCCACACCGTTTAGTTAAATCCACAAACCGACAAATGTCAAAGCAATAGGACGATAGGTAATAAGCATATGACAAATGCATTAAACAGCTAATTAATTTATGTGGAATGATGTTTATGCGGGTATTGTGCATATGATTTTGTTTATGTGGATGATTAAGTTTATATGGATGTTTATGCAGATGTTTATGTCTATGTGCATATTATGTGGATGATTTTTTGTTTGAATGGTGTTTATGTGGATGCTTATCTATCGGTGGTGTTTTTGTGGATGCTTTATGCTGATATTATGTAGATGGTTTATGTTAATATGGATTTATATCGATGATTTTATGATAGTATATGAATATTTATTCCAGTAGTTCAGGGTGTGCCGCGACATTCGCCAAGTGTGATCTCATGGCTTCCATTAATTAGTCGCATAACGTAATGGCAACTATTGAGCTTGGCGAGATTATGAACCTCGAATTCAACTCTTCTGTTTACCTCATTGATCATGCATGGCTATAAGATCAAACATTTATTTGCCAACAAGCCAATAATCGATGAGAAAGGCAGAACATGAGCCAATGAGCTGTGAGAACTGTTGGAGCATTAATTACGTATTTTCATAGTCTCGCATTCCCCACTCAGGTCATATAACTGGATATAACGCTATATTAGTAACGGGAACGGTGATGAAAAACTAACAAACATATGCAGGGTTTTTCCAAAAGGTGTAGTAAAACTTTGGGAACGTGTCCTACTGCGCATAACGAAGAAAAAAAATTCTTGTGATCATTGGGTCAGAAACACTTCTCTTCCGAGTTAAAGCACAGTTTGAGAGTGCAAGTAACAAAACATCTGACGTTAATTAGTTTTTGTTCTATTTATTACAGCATAGTGTAAGTGATCGATGAGAACAATCATGCAAGTCTACATCAGAGCAAATGTTCGAAATGGCCTCCCTGAGCAGCAACACACGCCCCCCCCCCCCCCCCCCCCCCCCGCGGCTTCTCACTGACTGTGGAACGCGTTCGAAATGCCCCGGAGTGGTGGGAATACTTTGACAACCATCCACAATCCGTTCGCGGAGAGCTTTTGTATTGGGTGGGGTAAACATCAGACTTAACGTGTTCCCATAGGAAGAAATCCGATGGATTCAAATCGGGAGAGCGTGCAGGTCATGCAGTTGATCCACCTCTACCAATCCAACAGGCAGAATACGGACGATTAAGATCACCCAGGAGTGATGGAATTTTGTTCAACATTTGCATACATCTGCTATGCGTCAGACATGCAAGTGAACCTAGCATCATACCTTTTGACAGGCTTCCTTACTTACCCTCTCAAAATGTGCTATAACTCGGAAGGGAAACGTTTAAGGCCCGATGTTCACGGTTACGTTTTTCATCACTACGAGCAGTAGAAACCGTTCCCAAAGTTTGAATACGCCTTTTCGAAACGCCCTCTATTAGCGAAAGTGTAGAGACACTTCCGTGTCATTTGACTTGAAACCACGTTCAAAGCTTCCTGACTTTAAAAATAAGCTTTTAACAAGCAAGGTCAGTGTAGATAAATTGGAGGTCTTATTAAATAATTCTCGATATTGAAGCATTTAAAAGATAAAGCCGTAGTCCTGTATTCAGGAGAGCCACACCCTGTGTACGTTTAGAAAAAACGGTGATTGGACTTGACAAGAGACTACCATCTGCTCCTAAACTCTGTTCAGCACCCAGCTTTCTATTTAGCCCTTGAGACATAACCATTTAGACCATTGTGTGCAGAATACTGCAGCTTAGTGGTAAAACAGCCAAACCTTTTTGATTTCATAAAATTTTATTAAAAACCCGTAATATTCTAATTCGATTATTACATTATCATCACTCAAAAGTTCTCCAATCACATATTTCTGTGTAAATACTTCTGACCATTAATTGGCTCTTCTTTTTTCAGCCTCCAACTGAATATAGAAAAAAAATGAGATTTCTGGAATAGGACTTTCTGTTGTCAGTGGACTCGAAATTGATACAGATGTTTTGGTGAGGACCATAATGAGTGTCTACGTGTAAAACTTGAAATCAATGCAATTAATAATGGCTGAGATAGAACGTTACAGAGAAAATGACTAAAGTCAATAAGCATCTTAATGGTTTCATTTTTATGCAGAACCTGAAGCATTGCTACAAACTTGCCCAACATTTGCATACATCTACTATGCCGTTAGACATGCAAATGATGCAAATTTACCTAGCATTGTATCTCTAGACAGGCTTCCTTACTTACACTCCCAAAATGGGCTGCAACTCGGAAGGGAAACGTTTCTGGTCCAATGTTCATAGGAATTCTTTTTCATCACTGTGCGCAGTACAAGTCCCCAAAATTTGACTAGACCTTTTGAAAACACCCTGTATATTGCCTGTATTTTTCAATAATTACATCTGAAGTGGAGGGGGTGGGGGTGGGAAACTGATATCGGAGAGGCATTCCGGTTCATTCTTTCGCCCTCCCCCGTCCCCAAACATACTTTTCCACTCGGATCACCTCCACCCTTTTATTCTTTTCTAGATACAGGCTTGCTTTAGAGCTGGAATCTGAAACTCGGACGAAATGATATGCCGACTGCTAGCCTACATTCAAAAGGAGCAAAAATAAATAATGTAATGAACTGTAAAACAGATGAAGTCCGATGGTCCATCAAACAAGCAGTATACAAAGATATCATGCACGTGTTTTGAATGTGAGTGACTAGTGACGACACAGTGAGTGAAGTTAAAGCCCACACGTAGTACTGCCCTTGACTCCCAGATCATTTTAATAGCGGATCACGGCCTTAAGAGGTTGAAGACCTCTGCTTTAGAATTTTAGACTTGAAATTTTATACAAGGAGTCTTTCATTTAAAATGCAAATCGTTCAGGGTCATTGCGTAGCAAACAAAATTATCTACAAGCTCAGAAGGTCAGTATAATTAACGACCTTCATTTCCTTGAGAGAAAAACAGGCAAAGATTATTTTTGGCAGTCCAAATGCCCATTAGAGGCCTTAAGATAAAAAAAACAACTTGCATGAAATATCATCAGAGATGCGTTATGGACGCAAACCAAGTCATCTTAAGTTAAAAGCCATCCGATACGATCTTGTGGAACATGAAAACGCTGTTTGTAAAACTCGCAACTTCATAAATTCTTCATCACTTGCTTCAGAAGCAGTGCGATAACGAAAACTCGAACAAACAAAATTTCAAGAAGCGATAACGCCACCAACTTTCTTGATTCTGTCTAAATGGCCGTGAAGAGAACGCATCCCATTCCGCGAATCCTTTTGCTAAGTTGAAAAAGATTCCCCTCAAGGAGAGACAATTTTCTGTTGTTGCTTATTGACTCTCGGCAAGCACTACGAGTTACTCTGACTTCTGGGAATGTTGAAGGGAAACAAACATCTGGTTTGCGTCTTGAAATGAACGTCTGCGTGCGAATGGGTCTCGCATGGCCTCGCTGTTAATTATAGATGACCTTGACCTACCTTTGTCTCACGATCATGGCCATTTGTTACCGTTTCTAGGATTGCTTTTTTTAGTACAACTGTGCCGGTTTTAATGAGCAGACAGGAAAGTGAATCATCGGTCTGCCTTACGAGATGTGTGCTCAAGGAAGACCCTGCTAGTAGCGAACGACATGATTAAGGGGAGATTAAAGAAATGCCTACGGGTCAAGGAGGGTTAACGGCAAATGGGAGATGGAAAGGAGCTTTTAATTGGGTGACAAAAAATCGAAAGCTATGTCATTTAGTTTCACGCATGATATAAAATTATTTATATTAAAAATTAAAAGTCGTCTCGTGAACGAGTGGTTAGTGCGCTTAGCTAGTGACGAAAAGGACCTGAGTTCAAGACCCGGGTAAGAAATTAATGTTTGTGTTTCTCCATGACGTATAAACTGTCAGGCTCCTGTCAGGCCTCTGTGGCAGGCAGCTGCTTTAGGGAGTATTTATGAACTATATCTACACCAAATTACAATTTCACATACACTTAAGAGTACAGAACTATCATTTAATTAGGCGGGGAGTATTCACTCTTAGTTTAACGTCGACATCATTAGGTTATTTTACCTCTGAGCGACAGTTTTTTTTCACACAATGAGCTAAACGGCCAGGTCAAAAGGACCCCGAAGACTTAGAGAATGTTGGAGGAGGGGACCAACTGGACAGTTGTTGGGAGACAGATGGTAGCCTCCCGTCAAGGCCATCCAGCGTGTTCTTTAAGGTGCACAGTGTATGGCTCCTCAGCACACGTGGCCACGGCGTAAAGTCCCATCCGACAGACAGTAGCCTTTCCAAGCCCATCGGTATTCCCTACTGAGCATGGGCAGGGAATTTTGCGGAGATAAATATCAACGCTGACCCAGCTGGGACTCGAACCTGGGAACTGCAGATTATGAGCCTGGCGCGCTATCAACTAAGCCATCCCCACCCCAGTTTTAAACAGGGAAAAAATATTTTCAATTCCATGGAGGAGAAAAGTTAGAAAAAGTAAAGAGGGTGTTAAAAGTAAAAAAAAGATTGGGAACCTCTGGAATTGAAGTTAACGGCAATTGATTTATATGGTTTAATCAAGGGCTAGGCGTGACTCTTTCTCATGGCTCTTATTTTATTTAGTATATAATGGGGCTCTTTTTATTTCTTGTGTAACTTCAATTTCGTAAATTTATTATTATTCTGTAATACAACAGACACTTTGACGATTAAAATCCGTTAAGCAATCGGCCATGGGTGGTAGCCACTCCCTCAGGAACTTTTAGGGGATTTAGGAGAAATATTCATTTCTCTTTAGGAATATTCCAGTTCGAATCAAGTACGATATCATTTTACAAATATAAAGGTTGTGCCCATTACGGTAACGAAAACGAAAGTGAAAGTCGAGAGAAACACGTCACTATGTGCTCAAAAGGTCAACTTGTTAAACTGGTTGCTAGGTGATACAAATGGGTGTCTCCAATGTTTACCGGCTAAAAATGAGGGTCAAGTTTTTTACCGTCTATAAATGGGTGTCTGCAATGTTTGCCAACTAAAAATGAATGACTGCAATGTTTGCCAACAAAAAATGAATGACTGCAATGTTTACGGAGTAAAAAAGGAGTGTTTATGTGTCTGTGACGTTTTTCGACTGAAAATGAGTGGAAGGAATATTTATCCCCTAAAAGTGGATATCTGCATATTTTCCGCCATTTTGACCTAATAAGATTGTAGGTCCTCAACCGACTCAAGTTAAAATGCTTTAACCTAAAACATTCACAACAAATATGAAATTATTTTAAAGGTGGTGTTCATTACAGCAACGAAAACGAAAACGAAAGTGAAAGTTGAGAGAAACACGTCACTATGTGCTCATGAATGTGATTAACGTGAAGGACGAAGGTCAAGAACTTAAACTGGTTGCTAGGAGATACAAATGGGTGTCTCCAATGTTTACCGGCTAAAAATGAGGGTCAAGTTTTTTACCGACTAAAAATGGATGTCTTTCAATGTTTACCAACTAAATATATATGACTGCATTATTTAACAACTATAAATAAATGTCTTCAATGCTTATCGATTAAAATGAATCACTGTATTGTTTGACAACTACAAATGGATGTCTGCAGTGTTTACCGACTAAAAATTGATGCTCCAAAATATTTACTAGCTAAAAATGCATCACTGTATTGTTTGGCAACTCTAAATGTAGTGTCTGCAGTGTTGACCGACTAAAAATTGATGCTCCAAAATATTTACTAGCTAAAAATGTATCACTGTATTGTTTGGCAACTATAAATGGGTGTCTGCAGTGTTTACGGAATAAAAATGGATGCTCTAAAATTTTTACTGCCTAAGGGACCTGGGTTCGAGCCCCAATAAGCCCCAATAAGAGCCGGATAAGGCATGGATGTCTGTGTTGTTTTTCTGCTGAGGTCCTGCCATCCTCACAGACCTTCTACTTTGGCATATAAACTGACAGGCTCCTGTCAGACCTCTGTGGCAAGCAGCTGCTTGAGGGGGTATTTATTTTATTTTATTTTTAAAAATATGTGACTACATTGTTTATCTACTATAAGTGTATGACTGCATTGTTTATCTAGTATAAATATATGACTGCATTGTTTACCAACTCAAAATGTATGATTCAATATTTCCCAACAACAAATGAGTGTCTACAATGTTTACTAATTAAAATTAATGTCTGCAGTGTTTACCAACTAAAAATATATGACTTCATTGTTTACCAACTATAAATGGATGTCTTCTGTGTTTACGGACAAAAAATGGACGCTCTAAAATGTTTACTGGCTAAAAATATATGACTGAATTGTTTACTGGCTATAAATGTTTAACTTCATTGTTTACCAATTAAAAATGTATGATGCAATGTTTCCTAACAACAAATAAGTGTCTATGATATTTACCAATTAAAAATGGATGTCTGCAATGTTTACCGACTAACAATGGGTGTGTGCAATATTCACCAACAAAAAAATTGATGACAGCAATGTTTATCGACTAAGGTTTAGTTGTTTGCGATGTTAACCAACTAAACTTGGGTTGTGCGATTCCTGCCGACTAAAACTAGATATCTGTGATGTTTCCAGACTTAAATAAGTACCTGCGTTGTTTCCAGACTAAAAATAAGTATCTGCAATATTTACTGAATAAAAATGAGTGTCTTCATTATTTACTGATTGAAACTGAATATATGCGATATTTACCGACTACAAATGGGTGTCTGCAATGTTTACCAACAAAAAATGGACGACTACAACGTTTATGGAGTAAAAAAACGAGTGTTTATATATCTGTGATGTTTTTCGACTGAAAATGAGTGGAAGGAATATTTACCCCCTAAAAGTGGATATGTGCAATTTTTTCAGATTACAAATGCGAGTCCGCCATTTTGACATAATAAGATTGTAGGTCCTCAACAGACTCAAGTTAAAACGCTCTAACCCAAAACATCCACAACAAATATGAAATCATTTTACAATTATAAAGGTTGTGTCCTTTACAGTAACGAAAACGAAAGTGAAAGTCGAGAGAAACACGTCACTATGTGCTCAAAAGGTCGACTTGTTAAACTGGTTGCTAGGTGATACAAATGGGTGTCTCCAATGTTTACCGGCTAAAAATGAGGGTCAAGTTTTTTACCGTCTATAAATGGGTGTCTGCAATGTTTGCCAACAAAAAATGAATGACTGCAATGTTTACGGAGTAAAAAAGGAGTGTTTATGTGTCTGTGACGTTTTTCGACTGAAAATGAGTGGAAGGAATATTTATCCCCTAAAAGTGGATATCTGCATAGTTTCCGCCATTTGGACATAATAAGATTGTAGGTCCTCAACCGACTCAAGTTAAAATGCTTTAACCTAAAACATTCACAACAAATATGAAATTTTTTTAAAGGTGGTGTTCATTACAGCAACGAAAACAGAAACGAAAGTGAAAGTTGAGAGAAACACGTCACTATGTGTTCATGAATGTGGATGAGCACATAATGTACGTCACTAACGTGAAGAACGAAGGTCAGCAAGTTAAACTGGTTGCTAGGAGAAAAGGAACGTTAAAAAAAGTTGCCGAATGGCGATCTTGTCAGTTTGACAAATGTTGATAAATGACGGACTGCAGTAAGGAAAAAAGGAAGTCTAAAGAAAATTATCCTTTCAAACTGGTACGAGAACAACTAACTTAAAGCATTAGGTTGTTGGTGTTGTGCATTCTTCTTCGTCAGTCACATCTTTTAACTGAAAGAGTTGCTGATCCAAAATATTTGGTCTCCGTGAAAAAATATCTCTATTGGTGCATCTTATAAAACGAAGATTTTGCTAAATGTAAAAGGAAACGAAATATTTTTGGAATAAGGAATATAAAAAAATGTCGATAAAATATTATATTTTGTTTAGAATTGCAAATATTTTAAGAAAAACATCCGGAACGAACGATGCTTATTGCCAACACTGGTTGGATGTTTTTACCTCTGAGCAGCACTTTTGTGGAAACAATGGGCCACACGAGTAGGACACAAGGACTTTAATGGCTGCCTGAATAGCTTTGAGAAAAAAGATCAACTGAACAGCTGTTACGAAACAAACTTACGACGTAGAGAAACAGCCTGATTACTACAAGATCGATAGATATGCTCCCCATGTACGGAGCAATTGTTACAGAACGACTTTATAATTTCCCCTACGGTTTGGGCGAAAACATCGAAGCTGACAGGGGATACGCAGTTAGTCTTTCTGCATACGCTGATGTCATGGGACCATCAATTGCTTATGTCGTACTCTAATAATAAAAATAAATAATAAATACCCCCTCAAGCAGCTGCTTGCCACAGAGGTCTGACAGAAGCCTGCCAGTTTATATGCCATAGTAGAAGGTCTGAGAGGATGGCAGGGTTGGGTTGTTTTACTTCTGAGCGGCAGTTTTTTGCACACCATGGGCTAAATGGCCAGGTCACATGGACCCCGTAAGGCTCAGAGAAGGTTGGGGGAGGGGACCCACAGGAACAGCTGTTGGGAGACAGATGGTAGCCTCCCGTCAAGGCCATCCAGTGTGTTCTTTAACTTGCACAGGGTATGGCTCTCCCGCACACGGGGCCACGGCTTAACGTCCCATTCGACGGACGGCGGCCTTATCCAAGCCCATCGGTGTCCCCTACTGACCGTGGGCAGGGCGGGGAATTTTGCGGAGAGGATGGCAGGACCTCAGCAGGAAAACGACACATACATCCATGCCTTACCCGGGGCTCGAACCCAGGTCCCGTAGATCAGTAGCCAAGCGTGCTAACCACTCGACCACGGGACGGTATGATTGAAAAATATAATTAGTAGCGATGTGAATCATCTACTATGGTAGTAAAATGCAGCCAATCGGTTCATTTTCCCCAACAGGGTATTTCACTTTTTCTATATTAGCAGATTTAAGAATTCAACGTTTGAACAAAAAAAGATTTCTTATTTGACAGAAACTGTAATTGAGTGCACTTAAGCACCTAGTAAACGGAAGTTATTTCAATAAGGACTCATATTCAGGTCTAAAATTAACGTTTTCTTCCTAGCAAAAGAATATTCAGTTATACTTAAGTCTTATTCTCATAATCAGAGGTTGTTCGTTAAGTAATATTTCTTGTCCGAAGCTTTGGTACAGTCGCTCAAAAAAGTATCCGAACACTATGGTTGATTGCAAAATTCAGAAAAAATATCTGGCATTGATTTTTTTAGAAATTAGTCATCTGGCAACCTTCGTGTCACGTGAGACGAAGGTTGCCAGATGACTAATTTCTAAAAAAATCAATGCCAGATATTTTTTCTGAATTGTCCAATCAACCATAGTGTTCGGATACTTTTTTGAGCGACTGTACAATATGCTATGATGGTTTTCTAATAATGTTCATAAATCTGAAGCAGGATTTTTTCGAACACACATTCAGCATGTACGTTTGTTTAAACTTTCACATAAGTGATGATATAGTTTAGAACAGTGCTGTGCAACTTCTCTAAGACCACAGGCCATTTTTTCTTTCTCCAATATTTCGCAGGCCAAAAAAAAGAATAGGGCAGGACAGGTCATTGACAAGTCAGTTCATGTCACCTCAAAAAATTATTTTATTTATACAAAAAATAATAAGTAATAATAAACCAATATAAATTTTCTAAACTTTATCAAATATTTAATATATTGTTACGACAGAAGAATCTGGCAACCGAAAGCAAAGTTTCAGCCAACGAATAAGAACTTTGGGAGAATTTGGAGAAGAAGAGTGGATTGTAACGGTCGTGTATTGTAACGGTCGTTGTGTTGTAACGGTCGGGAGAGTTCGAAAATGGACGGTGAGCTGTTCTGAGACAGTGCGCGTAAGTATCAAGAAGTAACTTGATGTGTTGTGTATACGCGGAAGGATAAAAGTGGGATCTTTTATCGTTAAGTATCAAGAAGTAACTTGATGTGTTGTGTATACGCGGAAGTATAAAAGTGGGAACTTTTATGGCTAACTTCGAATGTCTACACGGACTGTCTTTTTGTTCGGCTAGTGTGTGAAAAGTTATTAGCACAGGACGAGAATTGGTTTACGAGTGAAGATCTTCGGGTGACCTGGTAAATCAAGTAAAAGGTAGTATTTAGTAAAATACACAGAGCTGATGTTGTGTGCTCACGCAGGAAGATTGATGACTTGTGCATGTTAATAGTTAATTTGTTAATAAGATACTTCATCCATATTTCCTTTGTAACAATTTACCTTGTATTGAAATATAGCTTTTAATACTCACGCTCAGTGGCTATCCATTTTTGTAATCCGCAACATTTGGTGTCAGAAGCGGGATAATTTATTGAATGCCGTTAACTAGAAGTATGGATGAATTAGTAAAGTTGATAAATAGCTTGAAAGTCGATATGGCTACGCAGATGACTGTTATGAAAGATATGAAAGCCGATATGACTACGCTGACGACTGATATGAAAGATATGAAAGCCGATATGACTACGCTGATGACTGATATGAAAGCCGATATGGCTACGCTGATGATTGATAGGAAAGCCGTTATTGCTACGCTGATGACTGATAGGAAAGCCGTTATTGCTACGCTGGTGACCGATATGAAAGCCGATATGGCTACGCAGATGACTGATATTAAAAGTGATCTAGCTGCCCAAAGCGATAAAATAGGTGACTTGAAAGCCGAAATGGCCGCACAAAATACTGAGATGAGAGCTGAAGTGGCTTCTCAAATTGATAAGTTTATTGATCAGTTCAAGGATAGTAAAACCGAACTCAATAGACAATGCAATAGTTTAAATGTTGAATTTGTCAGTGAAAAAGATGATCTTGATAGTGTTAAGTTAGATTGTAAACATGGAAAAGAAAAAGAGAAAGGCAACGCATATAAAAATGTGGATCTGCTACTGAAAATCAAGAATCGTAGAGATAGCGCAGATAATGCCTTTGACCACGCAACTACTGGTGATGCATGGCAGAGTGTCTATGTCGCTGGTGACATGTCTAGGAACTGTGAAGAACAATCACACAGATCAGAGAGCTGCGAGACTATACAGTACGCTTTGCACTTCAAAATACCTAGGTATACAAGTCTGGCACGATCTGAAGAGAGATCCACACGAAAGGTATTCTATTCCTCGCTCTCAGCAAAATGCGTCATGGACAATTATCGCAAAGGCAGAGTAACGAGTGGTAATGAAGGGGAACGAAACAGAGTTTACGTTTCGCAGAGTGGTCCGAGTAAAGAAGAGGCGTCCATTCATCATAGATACAAAGTGCCATTCGACTTTACCGCGGAAGTCGGAGAGATTTTTCCGAAGCATATAGCCACACTCGAATCGTTTATAGAAAGTGGGGATTTAAGGAAGAGGAATTCCGAAGGATGGCTTAGAAGCATAACGGGTGATGCTAGTAAAAGAGCTTCAGGCAGAGACAGTACTTCAAAGACTAACTTTCTGGATGAAACTAAGCCTCAGAGTTACGATCAGAGAGAAGTAAAGCCCTCAGACAATCTCAACGAAACCACGCTGAATTTCTTTTCTGAACAGTCAATGTGCAGATTTGGACATTATAACCATTTAGATTATAAGGATATGGAAAAGTTTTATCACGACTACAAGAGCTCTAAAGTGGACAATATCATGTTACAAAACTCGTCGCTGATCTCCAGAATGAACAATTTGGCAATCATGACTGATGTTTCCCTGGCTAATTACAATGAGAGCTCCAAGAAAGTGAATTCGGAAGAAACAGCAAATATGACCTCCTCGGGTCATGTGTTTTGCTGGAGACCCAAGTGGCGCCATCGGATGGTAGATGAAAACAGCACAGGAGGTGTCGGCAACAAAGTGAGTCTTGTCTTGGCTCCTGCACTTGCTGCTTTAGGTCTCAAGGTCCCTATGATCTCCGGTCGTGCTCTCCAATTGAAGGGATATACTCTGGACAAATTGGAATCCATCCCTGGCTTCACAGTGGACTGCACTAAAGATAAAATCGAGCAGATGATGGAAGACGTCGGATGCTGCATCGTAGGACAGACAGAGGAGCTGGTGCCAACAGATAAGGAGATTTACCGCTGCAAGGATCTGATGGCTACCATAGATAGCGTTCCTCTAATGATATGCTCAATTGTGTCCAAAAAGCTGGCTGAAGGAGTGTGTGCTTTGGTTTATGATGTTGAATTCGGAAAAGGAGCTATTGATCTCATCAGTACAGAAGATGTTGCTGTTGATTTAGTTAAGAAAGTGGTTGCAGCATCACAAGCTCGTGGAATGAAGAGTTTGAGTTGTTCAGCTGTTATCAGCAACATGGATTCACCTCTTGAAAACTCTGTTGACAACTCTCTGGAAGTGATGGAAGCTGTTCAGTGTTTCCTTGGTAACGGATCCTTGGAACTGCAAGAGCTCGTCGAAGAGTTAGGAGGAGAACTTCTGCGTTTTGTGAACATTGTGGATAATAGGGTAGATGAAGCATCACGTGTCCGTAAGGTTCTGCATAACGGCAATGCTTTGAACAAGTTTCGTAACATGTTAATAGAACAAAGAGTATCTGAAGATGTTGCAAGCTGGCTATGTGAAGGTAAAACAGAAAAAATATTGCTAGCAGCCCGACACATCACTGATTTCACTTATACAGGAGAAACAGGTAAGGTTGTCGGATTAGAAGCTGCAGTTCTAGCAAGAGTATGGAAGGAGGAGATGGACCGAAGCGCTAAAAAGAATGGAGCTGATATAATTGTGAAGCACCTTGGGGATCAAATTGAATCAGGTGAAATATGGCTGAAGGTTCATCACGACAGTTCTGAATTAAGTGAAAGTCAACTGACAAAAGGGTCAGACTGGAGGATGAAACTCCTCCCTAGATTTTATGTCACTAATGACTTTCATTCCTTGTTACTGTTGATAGAAGTAAAAATCCAAAGAAGAAAACTTTCGACAAAGAAGAAAACTTTTTACAGGTTTTGCACGAAAACTCTTAGTCGATTCTTCTCCCTGCGGAGACATAAACGTGTTCACAAGGGCTATAGGCCTTACACGTATTATATTTGTGGACGAGGCTTCAGTCAGAAAAGAAATCTAAGTCATAATGAGATTCGCTTTCATTTTGACACAGACGTGGAATATCGCATTCATCGACGTCCAGCTACAAAGAGCAAGGTGGTTCACGTGGATCGTTTGACCCCGTTTCATCGAAGAACTGAAGAAACTTTGGAATCCAGAATTGTTCGGGACGAACAAGACCTAGGAAGGGGGCAGTGTTACGACAGAAGAATCTGGCAACCGAAAGCAAAGTTTCAGCCAACGAATAAGAACTTTGGGAGAATTTGGAGAAGAAGAGTGGATTGTAACGGTCGTGTATTGTAACGGTCGTTGTGTTGTAACGGTCGGGAGAGTTCGAAAATGGACGGTGAGCTGTTCTGAGACAGTGCGCGTAAGTATCAAGAAGTAACTTGATGTGTTGTGTATACGCGGAAGGATAAAAGTGGGATCTTTTATCGTTAAGTATCAAGAAGTAACTTGATGTGTTGTGTATACGCGGAAGTATAAAAGTGGGAACTTTTATGGCTAACTTCGAATGTCTACACGGACTGTCTTTTTGTTCGGCTAGTGTGTGAAAAGTTATTAGCACAGGACGAGAATTGGTTTACGAGTGAAGATCTTCGGGTGACCTGGTAAATCAAGTAAAAGGTAGTATTTAGTAAAATACACAGAGCTGATGTTGTGTGCTCACGCAGGAAGATTGATGACTTGTGCATGTTAATAGTTAATTTGTTAATAAGATACTTCATCCATATTTCCTTTGTAACAATTTACCTTGTATTGAAATATAGCTTTTAATACTCACGCTCAGTGGCTATCCATTTTTGTAATCCGCAACAATATTTAATGGGAGCATTGTGGTCGTAGTTGTTGGGTAATAAGAATAGAATGAGTAAGTTGAAATAATGCAAAAATAATTGCAAATAGAATGAATAAGCTGAAGATTGCATATCAAGTACAGTAATATAAGTTGACAAAAAATTATAAGATGGATTGTAGATATTTATTTAAAATTTCAAGTAAAAACTTGATTTTGTTCACGGGCCACACATCACCGAGTAAAAGGTGTGAAAGAGACTGGATACCCTGCCATAAACTTTGAGAAACGACAAACTGTAATTTCGCCAATGGTAGCTGCTTTCGTGAGAGTTAGGGGTCTAAACACGACGATGCGACAGCATTTCAAGACCACCCGGCGTGTTCTTTAATATGCACAAAGGCAGGACAGGATCAAGAGAAACTTGTGGTTGTGGGGGTTAAATTCGAGCCGGAATGTGCCAGGACAGTTTCAGTGAAATTTTTCCCCCTTCGTTTTAGCGGTCTTTAACAAATGTCTTGAAAAAGAAAAAGCATAAAATATATATTTTTTCGCCACTTTCCGGTTACTAGCATTCTTAAAGTGTGTCTGTCGGGGGGAAGGGTTATATCACCTAAATATAGATCTGCACAAAGGTCAGGCTTTCGTGTATACGAAAGCCATTGCTTAACAAGCCGGCCAACCTGTTTTTCACGTCATACACAATAGGCTCTCGCTGTGTTTGCTCGCTGACGCTATTTTCGCATATCGTTTCATTGAATGAAATTGAAAGTGAAATTATTGCAGATGGTTTCAGATGGACCAGTTTTTAAAGCAGATTTGATTTATAAATCTTTCATAAAAAAATTCCTCGGGAAAACATAAAAATGGAATACATATCTGTCAAACTTTGCGCTGAACTAAAACATACAATATTAAAATTCAACCACTGTGTCTTTTTCGTGAACAATAGTAAAAAAAAATTAATTTTTTACAATATTTTGATGCGAGATATAAGTTATTTAAATTTCTCCTTTACTGGAAATAACATCCTTTCCTTCAAAACAAATAAATGAAATCTGTAGTTTTAATATATATATATTTTTTCCTTTGTTTGGAAAAATATAAGGATTGAAAATACACAGAATGAATGAAACACCTTTTAATTAAAAGCATAAATTCTTTAAAATACGCTCTGTCAAAATAACTAGTCAAAATGATGATTTAAAAACTGAAATAATTACTCAAACTGGTAAAATTGGTGATACAGTTACGCAAAATAACGAATTGAAAATTGTCAAATATTTTGTCAGTTAAAGTTTTAAATATGTTTATTCTCCAGATTTATTTTTGTAACTGCCCCGAAAACGTCTTCACACTCCCCTGTGTTCACTCACTTGCTGGTGTTTATAAAACTCGACAACCTTGAACGTGGTTACGCCACGTGGAAGTTAAAACAATGCTCGAAAATTGCTGCGTTGAAGTTGGTTCCCGGATATATTACTCTAGTCACTGTTTTTGAGCTGATTCCGCTCTTTCATGTCTTCTTATAAGACAGTCAGTTCAAGGATTAATCCTTGTTTTAGATGGAAATTAAATGCTACTGGAGAATAGCAGGGAAAGGCACGCATGGCCTTGAAACGGAAAAATAAATTTCCAGTAGCATATTAGTTAAAATGAACAAGACCAAAAGGAAAGTTTAAGAATCAACATCCTTTACGGCATAAGCTAAAAAAGTTTGAGCTGAGACTTACATTACGGAATGGTTCCGCGTAAGAAAATGACTGGTTGGGTCGGTTGTTGTTAGTTCTTCGTAACACTCTATCAATACACACAGATAGACAAGAAAGATGAACTCTGGCAGATAGACAAGAAAGAAAAATCATAAAAAGGCAAAACCAGACAGTCAAGGCAGACTCTATAAACAGAGAGACCATTACAGACTGATATAGACAGATCATTACAGACTGACATAGACAGACCATTAGAGACTGACACAGACAGACCATTAGAGACTGACACAGACAGACCATTACAGACTGACATTGATAGACAGACTGCTAAAAACTAACATAGACAGATAAACCATAGCAGACTGACAAAGACAGATAGGCCATTACAGACTGACATAGAGAGATAAACAATTTCAGACTGACATAGAGAGATAAACAGTTTCAGACTGACAAAGGCATATAGACCATTATGAATTGATATAGATAGATAGACATCTAAAAACCAGCATAGACAGATAGACCATTGCAGAGTGACATAGAGACATGCATACAAATCGATCATGCACACTGTTATACGCAGATATGGATTTGCGTATAACTTTCGTTGAAATTCCCATTTAAACACATCGTTGTCATTAATACTTTCTTTTATGACTCGTTAATGGTCTTACACAGAGTTCACAACCCACCTATTCCGCCTTGTGTGGATGAAGGGCATTCTCAGGCCAGTCCCGCGACGTGGCTCCACGTCAGCCAGGTGTGACGGGCGCGCCCGCTTTCGGACATTAGTTTCTCCCTCCCCCCCATCAGTTACTCCCCTATCCTGTCCCTAAGGCAGAAGCGATGAGAAACGTAACACGAACTCCTGCTGGCAAGTGTTATATTACCAAGAGGCATCGTTTTGTAATCACACAGATGCAAGAGAACCCCTGCTCCTTTTATAGACGAGGCATTGGTCGACATCCTTACCCAGAGCAATTAACGTCGACAGGACGAATGGAATTGTTGCCTAGGTGAGAACCGATACAATAATACAGCTTCAATTTGGCAAAAAAAGAGAGCTGCATTCCTAAATACATAAATCAATGACCATGAACATCTCCAGCCTTTGCTAGACCTTCCTTTCTCTGTTCAAGCGAACACCTGGGAAATTGGGTCGAAACTAGCCCTGGCAATATTGGATGCAAACCTCCCATTGACTATAGTGTCCATAATGCAAGGAGGAGTTTAAAACACGTGAAACATACTGAAAACTCGTGAGATCATCAAACGATGATTTAAAATCGTGAGATCATCAAACGATGATTTAAAATCGTGAGATCATCAAAATGATGATTTAAAAGCTGAAATAATTACTTAAAATAGTAAAATTGGTGATACAGTTACACAAAATAACGAATTAAAAATTGTCAAATATTTTGTCAGTTAAAGTTTTAAATATGTTTATTCTCCAGATTTATTTTTGTAACTGCCCCGAAAACGTCTTCACACTCCTCTGTGTTCACTCACTTGCTAGTGTTTATAAAACGCGACAACCTTGAGCGTGGTTACGCCACGTGGAAGTTAAAACAATGCTCGAAAATTGCTGCGTTGAAGTTGGTTCCCGGATATATTACTCTAATCACTGTTTTTGAGCTGATTCCGCTCTTTCATGTCTTCTTAATCCTTGTTTTAGATAGAAATTAAATGCTACTGGAGAATAGCAGGGAAAGGCACGCATGGCCTTGAAACGGAAAAATAAATTTCCGGTAGCATATTAGTTAAAATGAACAAGACCAAAAGGAAAGTATTTTGTATTTAAGAATCAACATCCTTTACGGCATAAGCTAAAAAACTTCAACTGAGGCTTACATCACGGAAAAGTTCCGCGTAAGAAAATGACTGGTTGGACCATTACAGATCACAAAATACTTTTGAAAGGATGAACAATGCCATTCGTGTAAGGTACTGGGAGGGAAATACATAGTTAAGGGAGGAGATGAGAAGGAGCAAGTGAACAGAAGAGATCGTTGCAGCTGAGAGTCATGACCAGTTGACAGCTCAGATCGCTAATGAACTTTGTCACACTCCTGCATTTACCGACAGCAGCTGCCTGACGTCATCTATTATACTACAGGGCAATGACCAAAAGGAAAGTATTTTGTATTTAAGAATCAACATCCTTTACGGCATAAGCTAAAAAACTTCAACTGAGGCTTACATCACGGAAAAGTTCCGCGTAAGAAAATGACTGGTTGGACCATTACAGATCACAAAATACTTTTGAAAAGATGAACAATGCCATTCGTGTAAGGGTAAAGTACTGGGAGGGAAATACATAGTTAAGGGAGGAGATGAGAAGGAGCAAGTGAACAGAAGAGATCGTTGCAGCTGAGAGTCATGACCAGTTGACAGCTCAGATCGCTAATGAACTTTGTCACACTCCTGCATTTACCGACAGCAGCTGCCTGACGTCATCTATTATACTACAGGGCAATGGTTCTCTCAACCTTTTGTGCTTCACGTACACGCTGGAAATGTGCATGTAATTGGCGTACCCCTTGTATAGATAGATAAAACTATAGTTATAGTATAACAATGGGAGTAAAATAAAACATATATATCAGTGGTTCTCACTACTTTTATGCTTCACGTACCCCCTGGAAATGTGTATGTAACTGGCGTACCCCTTGTATAGATAGATAAAACTACAGTTATAGTATAACAATGGGAATAAAATAAAACATATATATATATAAACATTAAATTCTGTATTCATAAATTACATATATCGATAAACACAAAAAATGACATAAACAATTTAACAAATCTTATGAAATTATAAACATTTTATTGGGTAATCAGGAAATGATTGCGCTTGTTTACACTTGCACAGTTCATCAATGGTTGGGGTTATCTTGCTAAGGTAGAGTCGCAAGTCATCTTCAATATCCAGATTGTTCCTATATTTATTTTTTAAAGCAGTTAAAGATGAAAGACTAGTTTCACATAAATAAGTTGTTGTGAAAGGTAACAAATATTTGACTGCAATTCTTGACAAGTCGGATATTCCTTCTCCACTCCAATACGAAAACTAATCAATGGCTTTTTGGAATGAATGCTTTTTAAACTGTTGTCGCAAGATATCTGAATCAACCCCTTTTTATTGGACAATGGAAGCTTACATTTTTCCAAATCAAATGTGTAGGGGTCTCTAATCCATTCTTGCGTTTAATCAGAGGATGGATGTCTTCAAAGTCTGCAATCGTTTGCTCATTTTATTTAAGGAATGAATCTAGTCGCTGAAATTAATCACAGCTGTTCTTTTTAATTCTGTTTTCCGAGGGAAATTTTTTTTTGTCATGGCCTCTGTTTTCTTCTCATCATAGAACACATCAACGTTGTCTCCTTGCAATGATAAATTCAAAATATTCATTTTTTCAAAACTATCACCTAAATGTGCTAACCGTAAAAGCCATTCTAAGTCTTGTAATCTCAAAGAAAGTCGAAACTCGTGGTACATGAAAAAAAAAAGACGTACTTCATTGTGGAGTTCAAATAAACAGCAAAGAACATTTCCTCGTGACAACCAACATACTTCTGTGTGAAGCCTCTTATGCAGGCTAACCATTTCTTCACACATAATTGAAAAAAAGTCTAGAATTCAATGGTTGGGTTGTGATGAAATTAACAATTTGTATACTTTTATCTAGAACTCTTTTCAAATCATCAGGAAGAAATTTAGCTATCAGCACTTCACGGTGAAGACAACAATGATTGAACTACATTCTGATGCAACTTGTTTTATACGACCTGCTAGTCCTCATTGCTTTTGCTCCGTCAGTACATACAGAAATACAATTTTTCCATTCAAGGTTATTTTCGGCAAAAAAATTATCAATCATATTAAAAATATCCTCATCCGCAGTAGAAGTTTTGAGAGGCTTACAAAATAAAGTATCTTCAAATATTACATTCTGGAATTTTCCACTCGCAAAAACAAGTAATTGAGCTAGCCCAGCTACGTCTGTCGACTCATCCAGTTATATAGCAAACCACGGACTACATTGAATAGCTTGAATGAGTTGGTCCTTAATATTTCAGGCCAGATCTTTAATTCTCCTGGAAACTGTGTCGTTTGATAAAGGAATGGTTCTGACATGGTTTGCCTCTTTTTGACCAAACCTACAAGAAGCTATTTCTTCCGCTGCTTGGAAGAATGAGTGACTCGCCTATTGTGTGAACCTTTCCGGCTTTGGCAATTTGAAGACATACTTTGTAAGACGCTTAAGTGCACTTTCATTTTCTTCTACACCAGAAAAATGCTATAATAAATAAGCTTTCTACTACTGAAGTCTTCCAAAAGAAGTTCAAAATAGCTTAAGGGCTTATTTTTTAAATGCTCATGTTTTGTTTCAAAGTGCCGCCGTAAAAGAGACGGTTTCAAAGAATTTTGTGACAAGACTTCAGAGCAAACAACGCATTGTAGATTTGGTTCTACTAAATTTCTTGTCCATGTAAAGCCAAATTGTAAATATGATTCATGAAATTTACATTCTTTAATTTTTTTTATCACTTGATTGCTTAACATTTAATTAACGTTCTTTCAGTTACTTCTGAATCCACCTCTTTACTCACATGGGTGATGACGTAGTCGTAGATGTAGAAGCAATCGACTCCGGTTCCACGTTACCTTTCTTCTTAATTATCCATTTATCCATGTTCCAAGGCACTTTATAAACACGTTCATTTAGCTTCACAATAAACTGAAGACTAAAAATAACTTTAAGAACAGCAAATGAAATAAATCACAACAAATACATAGAGTAGTAAGAAGGCACGTTCACTCACTTAGAATGGATGTTTTGACTGGGCGATCAGCTGTTCGGGTAGGTTCGGCTCTCAAGAAGGGAAGGGAGAATTGACAAACGTGTACAAACATGAACTACATTGCCGCGCTTCTTCATTCAGTTCTCAGAAATTAATGAGTAGCAGTGTTGCCAATTTAGCGACTTTGTTACTAGATCTAGTGACTTTTGAGCTCTTACGGCGTACCCGAAAAAAATTTTACCGCCTACTCCACTTGAGAACCCCTACTGCAGGGTATGATTTGAATCATTTCCTCTGTCTATAGTATGTTATTTGTATCTAGCACACTATATTGCAAAAAGTTTCCGGACACTTTCATGTTAAGTGAACATTCAAATCTATCTAACTTTCAAAATAAGCTTTTTACAGAATAAAAGTCACTCGACATAAATTGAAGATCTCGGTCAGAGCTCTCTAAATCTCTATTTTCTATAATATTAATCTAATATTTGAAGAGTTATGGAAGCTATAATATTTAACAACAAATGTTTAACACACAACACACTTCTAAAACATTTTCCCCCCAAATTGAAGAAAACTTCAAAAATCCTTACACAAAATTCAAATATCGCATTTATATTGCAAACAGCTTGTTATAACAGTCGTGATTTAACATTTTGAAGTCAATTTTCAAAAGTAGCAAAAATTTCGCTTAAATGTTTTAGTTTCCATAACTCTTTAAATATTAGATTTATATTATAAAAAATAGAGATTTAGAGAGCTCTGACCGAGATCTTCAACTTACTCTAGCGACTTTTTTCGGTAAAAAGCTTATTTTCACAGTTAGGTAGAGTTGAATATGGCTATTCGTTCACTTAATATGAAAGTGTCCGGACACGTTTTGCAATATAGTGTATATGTATCATATGTAAGAGATAGTGAGTGCAGTTGATTTTAACAATTGTCATGATTGAGCTGTCCCATAGTCTGACCTGCAGACTTATGTTTAATGTCACAAGGGCATCTTCCCTTTCATTCGATGCTTCTCTATGAAATACTTATTACTTTTATTAAATGTGGTCTGCGTTTTTAGGCAATGTATGAAATATGAGAATTATTACATACTTTCCCTAGGCATTGTATAGAATACCTAGGCATTATATAGAATGACAAATACTATTTCGGCAAAGTATGAAAAAGGCTTTTATTGAAAAGATGGATGTGAAAATGTAAGAAGTACAAAATATAAGATACGGGATTTTTCTACAAAAAGAGAAAAATACCATTGCTGAACTACTGCCAGAAATATTAACATCATAACCTGTAATGAATCTGTCGTCCGCATTAAAAAAAACGCCCCAAATGCGGTAAAGCCAAGTGAGAACGAATCAGTAAAGTGTTGAATATTCGAAGTTTGCAATTCGAGTTAGGATACTCGTATTTCACTTTACTACTTGTCAAATTTATTTCAGTGGAGTTCCGAAATGCTTGTGATATGTCGTTTTTTGATGACTTTTTTTAATCTGTTTTTTGACCTTAACTCTCTTTCTATGGAAGCTAGGGTTCTCAAACTTTGGGATCCCTATTGAGGCAACCCTCTTTTACACTCTTACAACGCTAGGGGGCCCTTTTCCAAATGGAAGGGTGTAATTTTGGTGTCCAAAGTGACCAATTACGGCGCTCTTTTTTACCGAAACTAGGGACTGGCGGATCTGGCAATCAGGGTGAGCCTATAGGGGACCCAGGGGAACGTTTACTGGTCAATTCGAATTGGACTGAGTGCTCTGGCTCTCTGTTTGAGGCGAGCGTCGACAGTCACGTGACTCGCATTGCGACATTAATCATCACTGCCGGGAGTATTTTATACTTTGCCGATTTGCCTTTTGGCATTCTATAGAATGCCTGGGAAATGTGTGAAATATGAATCGTTTCATACATTGCCGGCTAGTTTTAGGCATTATATACAATGCCTAGGCATTGTATAGAATGCCGGATTTCAAACTTTGCCCTGTGACATATATATATGTGTGTGTGTGTCAATTGGTAGTAAAACGTTTAAGAACCAGGGTTTTGCGGCCACGAAAATCGGATCCCACTTTCTTGGAATTACAACGAATATAATTTTTTAAATGTTTAAAAAGTTAAACTTGCCGATATAACCAACGGCGGTGTAACAATACAAATGCAATCAAAATTCTCATGCAGCCATGGCTATGGAATTCCTACCAGATTGTGTAATTTTCCTCTCCAGACATGTCTGTCCTGAGCTGCAGCTGCCGCAGTTAGCCACTGTAGCCCAATTTTAATTAGGTCCTGTTTGACATTGTCTGCCCATCGTATCCTAGGTCTCCCCTTTCTCTGGAAGCCTTTACTCACACTATTCATAATTCTGTTTGACAATCTGCATCAATGAATACGAGCAACGTGGTCAAACCAAGGAAGTCTCTCTCTGCAAAATGCTGCTCAAAGGAAGTTGATGACTCCTTATAATCTCATCATCACTTACAAAGTCAAACTACGTAATGCCCAAGATACTGAGCAAACATCTAAAATCAAAGGCGTCAAATTCCCTATTATCCTGCATACAAAGGGCAGGATAATTTGCTCAATGGCACTGGAACAAGCAACTGAAACACCATCTGCCTGACCAATCACTTTGGTGATAACCAGAGAAAAACCTAAACCTACTCTATTACCAGTCTCATCAATAGCCGTAATGAAAGAACTCATCTCATCAATATCATTAGCCAACAGGGCCAAATCATCTGCATAATCTAAATCAGAAATTTTGAAATCTCTGGACCATTTAAGGTCAACATCTTTCCCTTGCAAAGAATTTCGCATAACATAATCAATAACCAAACTAAAGAGAAAAGGGAACAAAGCACCCTTGTCTAACTCCACTAGCAATGCTAAACCAATCACTATAAGCCTTACCAACTCTAACATATGACGCAGTGTTATTATACAGAGCGTTCATTACACTAACCAATTTGTCAGGTATTCCATATGATCTAACGATCAACCACAAATTATGTCGTTCAACAGAGTCAAAAAACGTTTTGAAATCTATAAATCTAGTAACCACAGGTATCTGAAACATTAAACATCTCTCAAAAATATGCCTACGTGAAAATATTTGATCAATACAACCCCTACCACTTCTGAATCCGCACTGTTCATCACGCAGCTGTCCATCAAACAAATTACTTAATTCTATTAAGCACAATCATGCAAAGAACTTTACCTGGAACAGAAAGTAAACTGATACCATTATAGTTATCACAAGAACTGTGATCACCTTTTTAAAAAAAACAAACAAGGATAATAATAAATAATAAAATAAATACCTCCTCAAGCAGCTGCTTGCCACAGAGGTCTGACAGGAACCTGTCAGTTTATATGCCACAGTAGAAGATCTGAGAGGATGGCAGGACCTCAGCAGAAAAACGACACAAACAGCCATGCCTTATAGCTCTGGAAAAATCCTTAGGAACACCACCTTTATCATAAAAAATATTCAAAATTTCATCAGTCACTTGACAACACAAGTGTTCTAAGCATTTCAGTGATGATTATATTCACCCCTGGGGATTTATGCAGTTTTAATTTAGAGATAGCTAAAGCAACTTCAGAATGTGATATAAGGCCAAAATCAAAACCAGTAATGCATATATCCTCATTACAAACAATGGGAGTAGAAATAATCACACTCCTTAGAACATCTCTGAACTGCTCAGCCCACCTAGCCACAACAGAACCTTCAAACGTTTACAGATATTTACTGATGGGGCTTAGATCTCCAATGAAAGTATTGCTACAGCTGCCTTTGACATACCAGCCTAAAATGTTTTTGAACAATTTAAATTTTCAGCAGATACTATTATTTTGCAGGCTGGATTGTTTGCCATGCACAGGCAAAACAAAGCAATTACATGGTTTAAAATAAATTTACTTAACGAAAATGTGGTGTTGTTAACAGATTGGAAAGCAGCCTTGTTGGCCTCGGAAAATGATTGTGATGTTGCTTCTTCGTTTGTTTGTCTATTGGGACCACTTAGGAATGTCCCCTCGGTTCGATCGCAATACGCGACGGGTGAAAGAGTTTTACGGATCAAAAATCAAAGAATTTATCACAATTGCAGGGACTCAATACTGAGGCTCCTCCCCAATAAATTGGTTCAACTTCAGCCTTTACTTAAAAATAACAATTATTTATTGAACCTTCCAAACATGCTTGATAGAACAAAGACATATGCTCAATTACATAGCATTACAACAACACCAGCTTACTATGCCTGTTCAGCTGTATTCACAGAGCCCAATGCCGTTATTACCAGTCGGCATTTCCCAGCTTTACAATTTTTCGTCTGCACGCTTTCGTTCCTCGACTGGCTCTCTCTTCCTCCTCGTTGTTGCCAACCTTTTCTCTTTCTCTCTCTGCCTTGACCATCTGGGAAGTCCGCCAGCAGTCGGGTGACCTCCATCCCCTCCGGGCACTGCTACTTCAATTAACTCTCCAGATGCTGGGACAGAGGGCCTCCTACGTAGCATATGCCTTGTTGGTGAAATCCAAAATAACATTCAAAACCCGAACAAAAAAAATATTTAAAAAGGCCTCTAGCCTGACACCTCCCTGCCAGAAGTCAGTAGTTAGTCCTGTTAACTGCTGACTAAAAAGTCAAGTTGAATGCTGAACATTAGAGTTCATTTTCCCGTAAACCTGAGAGTTCAATGCCACAAAATTCAGAGTTCGAAATCGCTTTAGGAATTCTATAAATTCTCTGCGAATTGGCACATCTTTTGCACATCTATGTACACTACACTTAAATATAGAAAAACTTCTAGGTATATCCCGGTGCACTGAGTCTAAATATTGTCTTTTTGCTTCAAACAAAAAAAAAAAACCTGGTGACTGAAGTAGTTGTCCAAGAGTAAACAGTTTATAAATTAATTATCTCACTAATACCTGTTTTTGACGAAGGTATGCCGTACTGTCGGTGTTCATTCGTTCACAGGTGACATCCCATGTGAAATGCTATGCACACCTTCCGTGACTACCTAGATATCACCTTCCCGTACGTACCCTCTGACTCTATAGGCTGAAAGTCGTCGACTTTGGCGTCGGCCTGACCCATTGTTACCTCCAATTGTCATGTTCGCCCCCTCCCCTGCATAATTTTGATCATCGTAGACATCGAGTCTGACAGATTGCTGCACATGTTTGGGCTGGGAGATAGAACGGCGTTGATTGCACGGTCTGCATGGAACATACATTTCCCCTTTTCTAACTGGAATTTCTCTACCTCTTTCATAGCAGCTTCCTGTATTGGCCCAAGGCTCGTGGATTTTCCTCCTGTGGTTACCAGTTACAAGCCTTCTCTTCATCTTTCTAATTAGCTTACTATAAGCTTCCACACTCAGGAGTACCTCCTTCCGTAGATTTGCTACTACTGCGCATAGTACTTTAATTTCTCCGCCACTCCCAGTGCTATTGTCTGTACCATCAGTCAAACTTAAAGGCAGCTCTTTTATCTCTGCCCTTTTGGCATCGCCAAACGGTCCATGTAACAACAGATGGTCTTTTACCGGGTGTTTTTCTTTGTTCAGCATCCCCTTTCTGATAACTGTCAGGTCTGCCCCCGAATCCACGACTGCTCTAGCTGTCATTTCGCCACCTCTGATCCGAACCTCTTTATAATCTACTGGGATACGTATCTTTCCCTGTCCCATTACTCGTCTGCTTGGACTTAGTTTTGAATGTGTGGTAACCCTTCCTATCATTGCCTCACAAACCTCTTCAGAATTCTGATACAAGGTGCTAACTTGGTATACCCGAGTTCGGCTCTCACGGTCCCCAGTTCTCAGTGGGCAATCTTTCATCAAATGTTCGTCAGATCTACATTTATGGCACCTCCTTACTTTTGGGACATTTCTATATTCAGCTAAATTAACTGCCGGCTGATACCTTCTGCTCGAATAATTTCTCTCTGAGTCTATCCTCTGCTGGGGGGAAACAACACGTTCTGCATTTTGTCTATGCCTTAACTCTTTAAAAGTTTGGATCTTTTCCGTTCCGTTTACACTGGCTAGATGGATTTCTGCCCACGTTGCAATTTCGTCTGCTTTTGCCATGACTCCGCCTCTTTCTGTACTACGTAAGCATGAGTGTCTTGAGGAAGGCTATCACGTAACTTATCCGACACTATCAGGTCCATAAGCTCCTCAAATTTTGTCACCTTCCTACTGCGAATGTAGTAATCCCAGCTATTTCTGAGCCTTGAGGCTAATTGATTATATGACTCATTCGGTTCTTTCGTGATAGTTTCAAACTTTCTCTTGTACGCAGAGGTAGTGAGCTTAAACTCTTTTAATACGGCCTCTTTAACTTTCTTATAATTAGCAAAATCCTGTGCACTTAATTTTCGAAAAACGTGATTTGCATATTTACCGTCTAAAAAAGAAATGATGACTTTGCCTTGAAACTCCTCTGGTACTTCATATATCTTAAAACCCCTTTCCGCTGTCTCAAAGAGATTTATCACTTCTTCTGGGTTTTTAGGGCTTCCAGCTAACATATTTCCCAATAATTTTATATAATTAGCCAGCCGCGCATCTGCTGGATTACTAGAAACTACCACCTGCACATCACCCCTCTCCTCGTTTGCATTCCTCATTTGCAGTTCCAGCATGCTATACTCATGCTCTCTCTCCTTTTCCCTTTCTCTTTCTGCTGCCTCTCTCTCCTTTTCCCTTTCTGCTGCCTCTCTCTCCTTTTCCCTTTCCGTTGCCTCTCTCTCCTTTTTGCTTTCCGCTGCCTCTCTCTCCTTTTCCCTTTCCGCTGCCTCTCTCTCCTTTTCCCTTTCTGCCGCCTCTCTCTCTTCCCTTCTCAGCTGCATCTCTAACCTCATCCTTTCTAATTCAAAATCATCTCCCATCCTTTCTTTAGCTCTTTGCTTTCTGGTCCCGCTCTGCAGCATATCCGTATCGTTGTCATTGCCATAATCCCTCAACCCTCTCATGTCTTCCACAGCATCAGACTCTCTGCCTATTGTCACCTCCTCGCTTCTCCGGTCACTCCCTGAAGCACCACCCTGCGTGCTATCCCTTTCTGTGTCTGTGTAGCCTCGCCTTAACTCATCCCTTTCCCTATCGCGACTGCTCCTAAGCTCCATTTTAGCTCATACAGGCCTCTGCTGTATCTAACTACTCACCCCTAGAGTAAGAGGATACTTACCTCCGATGTGACGACAGGAACGAACTGCCTCGTCAGTCTGCCACCTGAAGCACACAGTCGGAACACTCTTGGCAGTATCAGCCTTGCGTTGGTCAGCTCCCAGTGGATGTTGAACTTTTCCGTCACCTTCACAGTTTTTTCCACAGTTCGAACGTGATGCACGATTCTTCAGGTACCTTCACAGCTATTCTATCGCCTGAAGCACACCGCAGGACACTCTTGGCAGTATCAGCCTTGTTCTGGTCAGCTCACAATGGATGTCGGAACTCTTCCGTCACCTTCGCCGCTACTTTCATCTCTGTTGCGTAGTGTCGGCTGCGCCACTTTGTGATGTTGCTTCTTCGTTTGTTTGTCTATTGGGACCACTTAGGAATGTCCCCTCGGTTCGATCGCAATACGCGACGGGTGAAAGAGTTTTACGGATCAAAAATCAAAGATTTTATCACAATTGCAGGGACTCAATACTGAGGCTCCTCCCCAATAAATTGGTTCAACTTCAGCCTTTACTTAAAAATAACAATTATTTATTGAACCTTCCAAACATGCTTGATAGAACAAAGACATATGCTCAATTACATAGCATTACAACAACACCAGCTTACTATGCCTGTTCAGCTGTATTCACAGAGCCCAATGCCGTTATTACCAGTCGGCATTTCCCAGCTTTACTATTTTTCGTCTGCACGCTTTCGTTCCTCGACTGGCTCTCTCTTCCTCCTCGTTGTTGCCAACCTTTTCTCTTTCTCTCTCTGCCTTGACCATCTGGGAAGTCCGCCAGCAGTCGGGTGACCTCCATCCCCTCCGGGCACTGCTACTTCAATTAACTCTCCAGATGCTGGGACAGAGGGCCTCCTACGTAGCATATGCCTTGTTGGTGAAATCCAAAATAACATTCAAAACCCGAACAAAAAAAAATATTTAAAAAGGCCTCTAGCCTGACAATGATATTTTTAATAATAATCATTATAAGCTCATTCTAGGTATTTTCAAAATATTCACTAAATCTGTTTTATAAAACGTTGTAAATTTTAACCAACTTGTTATAAATTTAACGGATGGAAATTGAGAGTAAGTTCAAAAATAGTATTTAGCAACAATTATTTTAAAATAAAGTAATTTACTACAAAGGTATGAATGAAAACATTTATATACACTAAATTCAACCAACACAAATCTTCATCAGAATGAAAATAAATCTTCAGGAGAACACAGCACCTAATCACTATTCATATAAAGCAGGCGTGTCCAACCTTTTGATTTCCCTGGGCCAATATGAGTGAAGATTTGACTTCCCTGGGCCACATTGAGTGAAGATGAATTGTTTTGGGCCACATATAAAATATATAATATCGTTAATGTATATGAATAATAAAACTTCATTTATTTTCTTATGTTTTTTATTATAAAATTAAAAAAGGACAACATAAAACTAGTGAGATATCAAAAACTCCCTGAAAATCACATAATCATGTTGAAAACTTATGTCGTAAACAAGCAAGCTTTACGATTTTGTGGGCCTCATTACTAGCTGTCCAGGGCCGCGGGTTGGACACGCCTGATGTAAAGAGTTGTTTCCTCTATAATTATTGCTATCTCCACTCAAAGCATAAAATAAGGCTTTTTACAACATTCGATAGCTGGCACAATCATATTTACGAACAAACCTGCAATCATCGAGAATAACTTTACCAATTCCTAAAAAAATAAGTAACTATATACGAAATGACTTCCTTCTAAGGTTTCATTCATACTCCAAAACTGCTCCAAATTATCATTACTCCAAAATTATCATTACTCCAAAACTGCAGCTAAGTATACTGGTTTCTCAGAACCAATTCTTTTCAGACGTTGATCATCACGTACAAGACGATGATTTCTTTTTCTTACTCGTTCACGAACAAGATTCACTCTAATAAACTTATTTAATCTCTCACGCACACACCAATTAAAAGCATTTCTTCTTTATATCATGGTGCACAGACTAAACAAACTACATTTCCCTTCCCGCAAATTCTTCCTAATTACAACTCTCTTATTCTTTATTTTTTTTTAAGTTTGTTCGAAGTGGTTAGTGACGTGATTCTCACGCTGAAATAAACGCGAGCATCAAAATGATACATCACATCACGGTTTCATTATTGCTCGTTCATTTGTCATAACCATATTATTCTTCAGTGGTTGCCTAGCAACTGTACAGGCAATGAGGATGTGGACAAAATAGCTAAGGATGCTATTAATTTACAAGTATCTACAGCTTTACCTTCATTTCTCATGTCTTAAAAGGAAAAATAAAGAAAAAGAAATTCGAGAACTAAATTATATATTTCAGATTTCATGCTCCAATTAATAGTAACTTTAGATATTATCTTGATGAAAATACTTCATTTTTTAAAGAATATAATTTCAGTAGACAAGATATTAGTAAAATCATAAGGCTGCAGATAGACACTGCAGCACTAAACAACTACTTTTTTAAAATCAAGAAAAGCCAGTCCCATTTGTATAACATTTGTCAAATTAAAGAGACAGTTTCCCATGTATTGCTAAATTGCGAAAAGTAGTAGTAAAGCCCGAAAAATCGTTTTGAAGCACTTCAGTACAAATACAATCTAACTGAATATAAAAAATAAATAAATACCCTCTCAAGCAGCTGTTTGCTACAGAGGTCTGACAAGAGCCTGTCAGTTTATATGCCATAGTAGAAGATCTGTGACGATGGCAGAACCTCAGCCGAAAAACAACACACACATCCATGCCTTACCCGGGGCTCGAACCCAGGTCCCCTTAGATCAGTAGCCAAGCGTGCTAACCACTCGGCCACGGGTCGGCTTTATGGCATGTTATAACTGAATATACACTACAAAATATTTTGAATCCCGATAATTCTTCTAAAATGGCTATCTACCAACGTTTAATTGGTTTCCTTCGAAAATCAATGCTATATTATAGAGTATAAACTTGGATTTCAATATCTTTTTTTTATCTAAAGCATCTAAATATGTGATTCATCCAAAGAATATTCTTCAGTCTTCTGTCATACGTATATTATATATATAAGAATTTTTTTCCTTGTATATCTTTGTCATATATGCAAGTTTTTTACATTATGTATTTTTCTAAGTGTATATGTAATCTTATTATTGCATTAACATATTCTAAGTATTTCAGTTTTTCAATTGCTTTGGGATAGAAGTGTACAACTAAACACCCCAGAGGCGTGTAATGTTAAATAAATAAATAATAACCTTCAAACAATCTTACCATGTTTATCCCTCAATCCCTAGATACCTATCTGTTTCTTCGTACAAAAAACATTCACAATCTGGTACAACCCCTGCTGTTGTGCTGTCTAACTGCTTCCTCGGCTTTGTCAGCCAAACCATCAAGCCAAAGTTTCTTATCAGCAGCTAACTGATCTTTAACACGTTTATTAAGTTCTCTGTAATGCTTTCTATTAGGACTAGTAGGGTATTGATTAAGGACATTCCTGCAGTTCTTTCTTTCTGAAATAAGTTCAAATGCCTTATCAGTGCCTATATCAAGGGCCGTTCAAGTGCCTTATTCAGGTCTGACAGGAGCCTGTCAGTTTATACGCCATAATATAAGGTCTGAGAAGATGGCAGGACCACATCAAAAAACACAACACAAACATCTATGCCTTACCTGGGGCTCGAACCCAGGTCTTTTGATCAGTAGCCAAGCGCGCTAACACTCGGCCACTAGCATAACTTAAATAAATAAAAAAAATACCCCCCTCAAGCAGCTGCTTGCCACAGAGGTCTGACAGGAGCCTGTCAGTTTATATGCCAGAGTAGAAGGTCTGAGAGGATGGCAGGACCTCAGCAGAAAAACGACACATACATCCATACCTTACCCGGGGCTCGAACCCAGGTCCCTTAGATCAGCAGCCAAGCGCGCTAACTACTCGGCCATGGGACGGCTCATGACTTAAAACAAACGGAAAAAAAGAACAAATCTACTTTCTGACTCTTTGCTTATGCAAAAAAAAATACTGACACCTATTATCGATAAGATGCGTAATTTATTTTGTTAAATGCACTGATTTCCGTGTATTAAGGTGAAAAAGTAAAAGAAAAACACGATATCGTAAATCTCCGACGAGAGATATGTAGGAAAGTCATGTAGAGAATGTATAATACAACGCAGGATTCAGATACGAGAATTTAGTTTCGAGTGTTGGGGGTCTGAGAAAAAGACTTAAGTAGGGTTTCCCTATTTCTAAAATATTGTACGAGACAAGAAACGTTAAAATGACATTCTATATAGAATAAAATTTTATAGTTATTTTTTAAATCGATATGTAGTGAAGGACACATTCCATGGGATTAAAATTAAATTATGCGAAGGCAACTGTTTGGATTTGAAAGTTTGAAATTTCGTATACGAGGACATGTTGTGTCCCCATGATTACATCTCTGACTCCAGGCAGAGCCCAAATGTAGGGAAAGAATTTAGGGAAATATCTGATATTCAATTGAACCGAATAGAAAACACGTTTCTTAATGCATATATTCCTTTTTTCAGTTATTCTCAAAACGCATTAACAAAATTTTCATGGGAAAAAAGCAAACTCGGAAAGGTATTCTTGTCCTTTATTTTTTAATTTAGTATTTTGTCCCTCCCTATATTAATTTCCTACATATTGATATGTGTGCGTGTATTTTTCCTATCTATTCTAGTGGTATTTTAAAAAACTCTTCATAAAAATTATGTCTAACATATAAGAGACCTTTTTTTGACTCCATCCCGATTACAAATTTATATTTTTTTATATTAATCTGAATTGTTCGCTGTAAATTATCCCTTGAAAAGTTGTCTATTTTGGTTATATATAATTTGCAATATTAATTTCTTATAAAACGAACTGTAAAATAAAGCAATATGGTTATAAAATGAATTATAAATAAAAAGTCTGAAATATATAAAGACAACAATCGAGCCATAGACCTTTAAGTTGTAAATGGTTGTGTAGCAAATTCTTGGTTTCAGAAAAACAAACTCTTCTTAAATAAAGAAAAAAACAAACAAATATATGATCATTCAGAGTAGGCACAAGTTAAATAACTTATGCATTAAAATACATAATTATAACTGTCAATATAAATTAACAATTAACCAAAATGCATGTTCCTACCCAATTGTGGAAGAGGTTAATAAAATTCAATATTTGGGGATTTATATTGTCCAAGATTTTAAATGGAAATCGCACATAAAATATACTTTGATAAACTAAGGTATGCATCTTACAAAGCGTTGAAGTTGAATACACTTATTCCACTGGATGTCATAAGAATGATATATAAAGCTCTCTGTGAATCAATCATTAGGTATGGTATCAGTATATATGGATGCACATATAAATCTGTTTTAAATAAAATTAAACGAATACAAAAAGTACTCTAAATAATATTGTTAAATTCAATAAACATGTAATTAATGAAGATCACATTGGCAATATTTTTCATTTTCTGAACATTTTACCAGTTGACTTGTTATATATTTATGTAACTATCTTTAGAAATTACTTTAAAAATGAACACAAGGAGAAAATTTTGAATGTGATCAATACAAGATGAAAGTGCGAAAATTATTTCGTTCAACCAATTTTTCACAATAATTATGGAAAAGCGCGGATATCTTATCAAATACCCAAAATTTTTAATTCTCTACCGAGAGATCTGTTATGCCTGAGCACATATTCAGAAATTAAAACAAGGTTCGAAATGGTTATTAGATGTAAATAATTGAAAAGTAATGTTTAAAAAGTCATATCCTGTATATGATATCCTTTAAGCAAGTGCAATTTTAATGCGAAATGATGACTTGTACCATAGGTGATAGTTTTATGCAATATGTGCTGTAATCCGAAATTTTATAGGTTTATTTTATAAATGTGTTTAATTTTTCATGTCTGTGTTTTAATACGTGTTTTTTTGTTATTGTTTTAGTTTCTTTTTTAATTATGTGTATATTTTCCATTATACATGTCATATTCTTTAATAAACCTGTCGTGTGATTGAAAGGAATCCTGCTGACAAGAAATAAGGCTTAGCTGGGTAATCTATGTATATAACCACACTAAGGCTTAATAAAGATATTATTATTATTATAAAGTCAAAAGAGACGATGCACTTAGCCAATTGAGCTAAACATCAAAGATGAATGAATGCCATCGTTGAAAAATCAAAACGTTATTTTAAAATATATTATTATACTCTCTTGTAGGCGAAATGTTCAACATATTTTAAATTTTCATATCTGATATTGTTCTTAAATTCTTCAAACATAAGTAACCTTTCATAGCAAAATAAAAAGTTAGCAACTCAGTTCAAACACATCTTGTCAGGAACGTTTATGCGTGTTCATCCTGCCACAGTCAAACGAAGATATTTGCTAAGTAACAGTATCTTCGACTCTTGGTTAAACTGGCAGAATAAGCCAATCCTATGCCATGGGGGCAATAGAAAAAGGTGGCCTGGCTCCTGCAATTCAGCGCATGCGCATTTGTGTCATCAGGGACTTGGGTTCGAGCCCTGGGTAAGGCATGGATGTTCGTATTGTTTTTCTGCTGAGGTCCTGCCATCTTCTCAGACCTTCTACTATGGCATGTAAACTGACAGGCTCCTATCAGACCTCTGTGGCAAGCAGCTGCTTGAGGGGGTATTTATTTAAAATCCGTCCCATGGCCGAGTGGTTAGCGCGCTTGGCTACTGATCTACGGGACCTGGGTTCGAGCCCCGGGTAAGGCATGGATGTATGTGTCGTTTTTCTGCTGAGGACCTGCCATCCTCACAGATCCTCTACTATGGCATATAAACTGACAAGCTCCTGTCAGACCTCTGTGGCAAGCAGCTGCTTGAGGGGGTATTTATTAATTTTTTTATTAAAATTCGCATTTCACAATACAAAAGAGACATAACCCTGATTCCCGTGATTCGCAAGATAAATGCTTTGATTTTCTGCATAACACGGCAAATAATGATTACAAAACGAATATAAGAATGATATTATATTGAATTAGATATGACAAATAATGTATATTAAATTTGAAATTCGCTTATTATTTTGTTGTCATTATTTTTCGTGAGGTATTACCCCAGATGATCTAAAGGATGAGTCACTCCTGGTAAGTATTATTATAGATAGATAGATAGATAATTTTTATTTCAGATAATGTTTTACATCATCATCATCATCATCATCATCAAGCAGCCATGGGCTACGGAGGTCCAACCAGACCGTGCAATTTAGTTCTCCAAGCAAGTCTATCCTGAGCTACATCTACTGCATCTGGCCACTGCACACCAATTCTAACAAGGTCCTGTTTGACATTGTCTGCCCACCGCATCCTAGGTCTCCCCTTCTTTCTCAGGCCTTTAGCCACACTGTTCATAACCCTATTTGCCAATCTATAATTATTCATACGGGCAACATGGCCAAACCAACGGAGTCTCTCTCTGCACAATATGCTGCTTAAAGGAGGTTGCAAACTCCTTTGCCTAATCTCATCATTAGTTACAAAGTTGAACCACCTAATGCTCAAGATACTGCGTAAGCATCTGGAATCAAAAGCATCTAGTTTCCTGTTATCTTGTTTACAAAGTGTCCAAGTTTCACTACCATAACTAACCCTAGAAAGAACCAAACTATTATACAGTCTAATTTTAGTCTTTAGGTGTATACGCCTATTTCTCCACACTCTCCATAGGTTCTTAAAAGTCCCGGCAGCAATCCCTATTCGTCTATTAATCTCATGCCGCACATCACCATTATCTGTTACATAGCTCCCAAGATAATTAAACTGTGACACCTGCTCAAGACTGCAACCATTCAGATTAACTGAATCACAGCCTGCCTGACCAATTTTCATCACTTTAGTTTTCTCTCTGTTTATAACCAAACCTACTCTACTACCAGTCTCATCAACAGCTCGAATGAAAGAGTTCATCTCATCAACATCATTTGCCAAAAGGGCTAAATCATCAGCATAATCTAAATCAGAAATTTTAGTATCTCCAGCCCATTTAAGGCCAAAATCTTTCCCTTGAAGTGAATTTCGCATAACATAATCAATAACCAAGCTAAAGAGAAAAGGAGACAAAATGCACCCTTGTCGAACACCAGAAGTAATGCTAAACCAATTGCCACAAGCCTTACCAACTCTCACACACGACTCAGTGTTATTATAGAGAGCTTTCATTATGTTAACTAACTTGTCAGGTATACCATATGATTTCACAATCAACCACAAATTATGACGATCTACAGAGTCGAAAGCCTTTTTGAAATCAACAAAGCTAGTAACCAAAGGTTTCTGAAACTCTAAACATTTCTCAACAATCTGCCTAAGTGAAAATATCTGATCCACACATCCCCTACCACTTCTGAATCCACATTGCTCATGACGCAATTGACTGTCAACCAGATTCTTAATTCTATTAAGCACAATCATGGAAAGAACTTTACCTGGAACAGAGAGTAGGCTGATACCCCTATAGTTATCACAAGAACTGCGATCACCTTTTTTGAAAATAGGGATAACAATAGCTCTGGTAAAATCCTTAGGAACCATGCCTTTATCATAAAAGATATTCAGAATTTCAGTCAACCAAGTGGTAACCGAAACATTCCCAGCTCTAAGCATTTCCGTAGTAATTTCATCTACCCCTGGGGATTTATGAAGTTTAAGTTTAGAAACAGCCAAAATAACTTCAAATTGTGTTATAGGTCCAACATTAAAGCCAACAATGCATCTATCATCATTGCAAACAATGGGAGTAGAACTAACTACATTGTTTAGAACATCACTGAAATGCTCAGCCCACCTAGCCATGACAGAATCCTCCCCTTCTACAACCTTACCTTGTTTATCCTTCAATCCTTGTATACCTGTCCGTTTTCTACCACACAAAACATTAACTATCTGGTACAGCTCTCTGCTGTTGTGCTGTCTAACTGCTTCCTCGGCTTTGTCAGCCAAACCATCAAGCCAAAGATTCTTATCAGCAGCTAACTGATCCTTTACAAGTTTATTAAGGTCTCTGTAATGCTTTCTATAGGGACTAGTAGGGTATTGATTAAGGGCATTCCTGCAGTTCTTTCTTTCCGAAATAAGCTCAAGTGCCTTATCACTCAGATAATTTTGCCTCTTCTGCTCCTTTTTTCCTAAAAGAGTACTGTTAGTGTCCAAAAAAGCCTGTTTAAAATGATCCCATTCCTCCTCAACTTCAGTAGTAAGCAAACCATGACTGTCATAATGACTAAGTAACCTATCATGGTAAGCTTTGGCTATAACTGGATCTTTCAGAGCTTCAGTATTAAAAGTAAATTTTTTAACCCTAGCACAACACTTTTTAAGTTTAAGTTGCAACACACTTTTAACAAGGTAATGGTCAGATCCAATTTCAGCTCCCCTATATGCCCTGGTATTCCTAACAGAACTAGCCCATTTGCTGTTAATTAATATGTAATCAATCATATTCTTATGCAGCCCATCAGGTGAAACCCATGTGTACTTATGTATGTCGCGGTGTTTGTAATAAGTGTTAGTTATTCTGAATCCATTGAGTTTACTTACCTGTAGGAGACGTTGCCCATTGCCATTGCAGCTACCAATACCAAAAGGGCCTATTACTCCTCCCCAAAGGGCAGAGTCAGTACCAACTTTGGCATTGAATCACCAAGAACAAGGGTAATATCTCCTTTCTTGACAGAATTCAAAATATCCTGAAGTTGTTCATAAAACCTATCCTTCTGATCCTCATCGGCATCCTCAGTGGGGGCATAACAGCAGATAACATTCAAGTCTTTAACGCTTGTCTGAAATTTTGTTGTAAGAAACCTTTCATTAATGCACTCATATCCTAGAAGAGCATCTCTAGCGTGTCTGCTGAGAAGCAGACCCACGCCTTGGTGATTCTTATTGTCGTCCCTCCCTGAAAAGAGAAATTTAAGATTATTTTTACGAATCTGACCTTTATCTATCCATCTGGTCTCTTGCAAGCCGAGAATATCTAAATTATAACGGTGGAATTCTTGTGTGAGGACATCAAGAAAAAAAGCTCTGTGCAGAGTCCTCACATTCCAACTACCTATGGAGAGAAAATGGTTAGTGGGATGTTTAAAGAAACTATGTTTATTGAGAGAGGGAATGCCGACAATATCAAACAGCCGCCTAATCGCAGACATGGGGCAAAGACCCGTTCCCCCACTACTAAAGGCTGAAGCCATCTACACTGGAAGACTTCCTCCAATGTAGAATTTGACGATGCCAATAGAAGCAAAGAGTTCAGGTGCCTGCGATGACTTCTGCTCAGGATTATTAACCAGCTGATAAACATATTCTGTGAATCTATTCATTTGGGGCTGTCAACCCACAAACAAACAGAAAACACAGCGGAAGATTTTCCCTCCACAGAAGCCCACCAGTGCAGCAAAATCAGGATCGATAATCAAGCTCAGAGCCATATATCTGTCCAGTCCAGTAGGTTTATATGGTCAGCACCAGGACCCTGTGTGGTTGAACACTCCTCAGCAGGGTAGAAAAAAAAGAAAAGTAGCCATAGTTGTCCAGATCAGTAGGCCACACTAATCTGGCAGCCCTCCCCTTCCGTTCACTTCCACAAGAGAGTATCTCTTTTGAAAGTTACTAACGGTCCGCACCACGAGAAGGCGGGGTCGGACATTAGGTGCTAGGCCTGGCCAGTTCTATGCATCATCACAGGGGATTGGTGCATAGCTCTCCTTCCAGTGACTACCTAGAAAGTCTCAATATAGTTTGATCTCAATATAGAAACAATTTCAATTGAAAACATCAGTCGTCACATTGAATAATACACAAAAAAAAAAACGAAAACAACTCAAAACAAAAAATTTCTAGTAATCCAGAAGTGTGAAAGTCAGAAACATTCAATATCCGTGTTACATATAAACAGTTGTAATAGATTAATGCAAAAAAGTTTCCACATCATTCAGTTTCAAAATGTATTTCTTGAGAACTTTAGAAAACCAAATGATAATTCGTAATATTTTTCATGCTGACTGGGGAGAGGAAAGTATTATATTATTATAGTATAGTATATAATATACGATCATTAGTTGGAATTTCTTACCTTAGAGTAAGGATTCTCAACGTGAGGTACGCGATAAAATATTTTGGGGTACGCCGTGAGAGCTCAAATGCGCTAGATCTAAGTAACAAAGCACATAGTTTATTTTATTCCCATTGTTATACTATAACTATAGTTTTATCTATCTATACAAGGGGTACGCCAGTTACATACACATTGCCAGGGGTATGTGCATGGGCGTCCGCAAAAAAATTTCAAGGGAGGGGGGGACAAAATAATTACATCAATAAATTTTTATTTAATTTTTTAATTATTTAGGGTTTTTTCACAAGTAGATTATAGAATACAGTATTGCATCATTACAAAAACATATATAATGTATATAAATTAATTACGTTTAAACTGTTACGATTATAATTTGTGGAATATTTTATTCGATCCCAGGAGGGCAAGTGCCCGTTTGCCCCCCTCTGCGAACGCCCATGTACGTGAAGCATAAAAGGCTGAGAACCACTGGATCAGAGGGTGCTAATGTCTAATTTCATTCTCTTGTAAAACGAGCATTCCATATTCTTCAAAGGCGATTTATCTTTCTCGTTTTAAATGCAAATCTGATACCACATACTCTCAGTGGCGTACCGAAGGCTGGTTATAACCCCTCTAACGGTGGCGGGAGTGGCTCAGTCGGTAGCGCGCCAGGCTCGTAATCTGTAGTTCCCAGGTTCGAGTCCCAGCTGGGTCAGCGTTGAGATTTATCTCCGCAAAATTCCCCGCCCTGCCCACGGTCAGTAGGGGATACCGATGGGCTTGGAAAGGCCACCGTCCGTCAGATGGGACGTTAAGCCGTGGCCCCGTGTGCGGGAGAGCCATACCCTGTGCACGTTAAAGAACACGCTGGATGGCTTTGACGGGAGGCTACCATCTGTCTCCCAACAGCTGTTCCAGTGGGTCCCCTCCCCCAACCTTCTCTGAGCCTTCGGGGTCCATGTGACCTGGCCATTTAGCCCATGGTGTGCAAAAAAGTACCGCTCAGAGGTAAAACAACCCAACCCAACTCAGTGGCGTACCGAAGGATGGTTATAACCCTTCTGACCACTTGAAAAACGTATATATTCAAAGGAAGACCCAAAAATCAGGTACTCAAGACTTCAAAACACCTTGTTAGAAAAATCTCCCCCACTTCATTGTAAGTTTCGGGTACGCCATGCATACTGCTATTTAGTTTTTCAGTCACTAAAGAATATATGTAATTTTGTTGGCTATTAATTTGGTTACTTGGCATATTTATTAACTTTGTAGCTCATTTATTCGCGAAAATTCATTCATCTTATTAATAATCAGCCAACCTAAACATGTGAGCAAAATTCTGCATTTGATCAAAATTATTTCATTTAAAGTCAAATTTATGCAGAAAATACCCATTAACTTTTATTTCGTTGTTTCGAATGCATTTAAATGCACACTCTATTCGTAAAAATCATTCACAATTCACAAATGCAAAGCCAAATTTGGTTTAAATCAGTTATAAAAATTTTCCACAAAATCGAGCAATATCGGAATTATAATTATAATATCAATTTTTTTTACAAATGAAATTTTCTTAATTAAGAGAAAGATTCTTTTAAGATTTGAAAATTAAAAAAAAATGCTTGCAATGAGTGTTATTAAAAACGAGATTTAGAAAGAATTGATTAAAATCAGTGGTTTCGAAAGGGTGCAGTAAATTTTTTTGAGATTTGTAGTGACGTTTGGTTTCCCAAACCGATAATGGGATCCTATGACCATCTGGTTTTTAACCTGTTTTATACAGCAAAAATTGTTTTTATTTCCATAAAATGAGATTTTTTGGTTAAAGGGAGCTTTAGTAAATAATACTTGGAAAAAATGGAGCTTTGGGCTCAAAGATGTTGGGAACCAACGATTTAGATTTCTAAGCTTTTCTTTGAAATTCTTTTTAAAGAACGAGTTTAAAAACAACCCTGCCTTCGGTCAGTAGAGGACACTGACTGGCTTGACAGGGCCGGCGTCCGTCGCATGGGACGTAAAGCCGTGGTTCCGTGTGCGTGATAAAGCCTTACCCGGTGAGAGTTAAAGGACACAATGGGTTACCTTGACGATAGGTTTCCATCTGTCTCCTAAAAGCTCTCCATGGTACCCTCTACCAAACATTCTCGAGGGTCCTTGTGACCTAGTCATTTGTCCCACTGCATAAAAAAAGTGCCTCTCAGATGTAAAACATTCCCAATCCAGCCCACTTTAAAAGTTACAGAACTTTATTTCAGCTAACCTCTGACTTACCCTGAAAGTCTTCAACTATCTTTGCGAATGTAGTGTAGATGGAATATTTCATACAATTGTTTATAATTCATTGATAGTGCAATTGATTATTTGCATATTGTTAGGGTTCAATTATTCTTTAGGCCTAACGAACGAAATTAAACTGAATACAAATTCTTGCCCCGCACAGCATCCGTCCAAATGCCATCTGCTTTTCTCTCCTCGAGTGCAGCTGGGGATGAGAGGGCAACTGCGCTCGAAGAATGCAGAGATGTCCACCCCATACGTGCACGAAGCAACGTGGGACTCCACCCGAACTGTTCAGTGTCACCAAGAATAAACAACACAAGACTCGACTACCAGCACACTCAAGACCCGCCGACGCGAACCACCACGCAACTGCTATAAATTCACCACTCTTGACACCATATCAAATTCCCCGCCCTGCCAACGGTCAGTAGGGGATACCGATGGGCTTGGAAAGGCCACCGTCCGTCAGATGGGACGTTAAGCCGTGACCCTATATGGGAGAGCCATACTCTGTGCACGTTAAAGAACACGCTGGATGGCCTTGACGGGAGGCTACCATCTGTCTCCCAACGGCTGTTCCAGTGGATCCCCTCCCCCAACCTTCTCTAAGCTTCGAGGTCCTTGTGACCTGGCCATTTAGCCCATGGTGTGCAAAAAAGTGCCGCTCAGAGGTAAACCAACCCAACCCAACAACTTTGACACAATAGGCAGAAGACGGCCACAGAGCATTTGGCGATGTCTTACTCTGAATGTCGAAATACCGCAGGACACAGGGCGGGGGTGGCTCAATCGGTAGCGCGCCAGGCTCGTAATCTGCAGTTCCCAGGTTCGAGTCCCAGCTGGGTCAGCGTTGAGATTTATCTCCGCAAAACTCTCCGCCCTGCCCACGGTCAGTAGGGGACACCGATGGGATTGGAAAGGCCGCCGTCCGTCGGATGGGACGTTAAGCCGTTGCCCCGTGTGTGGGAGAGCCATACCCTGTGCACGTTAAAGAACACGCTGGATGGCCTTGACGGGAGGCTACCATCTGTCTCCCAACGGCTGTTCCAGTGAGTCCCCAACCCAACAACCTTGACACAATAGGCAGAAGACGACCACAGAGCATTTGGCGATGTCTAACTCTGAATGTCGAAATACCGTAGGACACGTGTAGCCCGAGTTCAGTTTCGAATGCCATCTCGTCGATCCTCGTTGGACATCCGATACCGCTGCCCAATCCGTGAGGACGACTCAGCCAGGGGAATATGGGAAGGTTAGTACAGCAATCTGGCCGACCGCATTAATCAACGAGGTGGTAATAGCCGTATAAAACGGGAGAAAGAGAAAAGGAGGTTCGGATATACTCCGATACCTCCATATTCTCATAGAGTCAGATAATCTCACAAGGGTCTTCGCGCACGCAGGAGTTCTCAAGTTGAAATGAACCTTTCGAAGGACCGCAAAAGTTAAGATGTCGTTGCTCTGAATCAGAGGTTCCCAAACTTATTTGTCCTACCACCCCCTTTTCAGAAAAAAATTACTCAGCGCCCCCATAGAAATCTACCTTGTTTAAGCGAACAAACAGAAAGATGCAGTGACAAATTTGCGTTCTTTTATGCATCTATATTTCGACCTACGTCCTACAACATAGTAAAGAAAGATGTTTTTTGTAAATAAGACACCTTGAAATTATAAAACTATCTATTAAAATCAACCATAGTAACATTCGCATTACACACAGAAAATTAAGATAACGAAGGATAATTTTATGTGTTTATTTGGAAAATAATCACTACGACTTTAACTCTATGTTACACAACAGATGAAACATGTACGAACGTTTTTCAAAAGTTCCTTATCTTCCCTTCTTTTTTTATGCTTCCACCGCCCCCCCCCCCCCCCAATTGCACCCGAAGCTACTACCGACCCCCTGGATCGTTCCAGCGCTCCCTTTGTATCGCCCACTTTGGGCAACATTGTCTGGATAATCGACAAAAATTTGTGATGCGAGCCACTAATGTCTTCCAAGCCTAATGAAGTGACCGAACAGACCAAGAGTAACGGCGAACTATTTCGAGCCGCCGCCTAATGACGGATGGATATTAGCAGTGGGCCCTTCGAAAAGAACTCTCCTAATGAACGAGGTATGAAGTATCACCTTTTCCTGGTTAAAAGTTAGGGTCACATGTCCAAATTAAAGCATAGGTTGAATTACGTTTTTCTCACAGTGCCTATGAGTAGAATAATATAAAGTAAATAAAGGCTCCCCTCAAACAACTGCTTGCCACAGAGGTCTGATAGGAACCTGTCAGTTTGTACGCCATAGTACAAAGTCTGTGAAGATGGCGGGACCTAAGCAGAAGAACAACACGAACATCCATGCCTTATCCGGAGCTCGAAATCAGGTCCTTTTGATTAGTAGCCAAGGATGCTAACATCTCGGCCACGGGACGGTGGGAATAGAATATTAGTGCACTTAAAATACATAAAAAATTATGCCAATTTATCCCACAATGAAATTAAAGTACTAAATTTTATATTTAAGACAACAAGAGTGAGTATTCAATCTATTGACACCATTCGGAAAATTTCTACACTTCCCCCGCCAAGGGGAAGTCACAATAGTGGTGTGTACACCTCCTCCGCCAAGGGGAAGTCATAATAGTGGTGTTTACACCTCCTCCGCCAAGGGGAAGTCACAATAGTGGTGTTTACACCTCCTCCGCAAAGGGGAAGTCGCGATAGCGGTGTTTACACCTCTTTCGCCAATGAGAAGTCGCAATAGTGGTGTTTACACCTCCTCCGCCAAGGGGAAGTCATAATAAGTGGTGTTTACACCTCCTCTGCAAAGGGGAAGTCATAATAGTGGTGTGTACACCTCCTCCGCCAAAGGGGAAGTCATAATAGTGGTGTCCTCCGCCAAAGGGGAAGTCATAATAGTGGTGTTTACACCTCCTCTGCAAAAGGGGAAGTCATAATAAGTGGTGTTCACACCTCCTCCGCCAAAGTGGATATAATCACTATCAGTTAATGAAGGGAGACAAGAGTGAGTATTCAATCTATTGACACCATTCGGAAAATTTCTACATTTCCCCCGCCAAGGGGAAGTCACAATAGTGGTGTGTACACGTCCTCCGCCAAGGGGAAGTCATAATAGTGGTGTTTACACCTCCTCCGCCAAGGGGAAGTCACAATAGTGGTGTTTACACCTCCTCCGCAGAGGGGAAGTCGCGATAGCGGTGTTTACACCTGTTTCGCCAATGAGAAGTCGCAATAGTGGTGTTTACACCTCCTCCGCAAAGGGGAAGTCTCAATAGTGGTGTTTACACCTAATCCGCAAAGGGGAAGTCGCGATAGCGATGTTTACACCTCTTTCGCCAATGAGAAGTCGCAATAGTGGTGTTTACACCTCCTCCGCCAAGGGGAAGTCATAATAAGTGGTGTTTACACCTCCTCTGTAAAGGGGAAGTCATAATAGTGGTGTGTACACCTCCTCCGCCAAAGGGGAAGTCATAATAGTGGTGTTTACACCTCCTCTGCAAAGGGGAAGTCATAATAAGTGGTGTTTACACCTCCTCCGCCAAAGTGGATATAATCATTATCAGTTAATGAAGGGAAGAAAGGCGGAGGGGTTTACACCTCCTCCGCCAAGACCGATATAATCATTATCAGTTAATGAAGGGAAGAAAACACAACACGGTCAAATTGTTTCATGTTATTGCGCCTCCAACTCAGGGAATTCGTAACAATATCAACCAACTTATATTAACAATATTTATAAACTAATGAAAAAAAATCAAAATCTACGGATTGATGCTTTTATCATTTAGGAGCAGGTTCTTTTATCTATTTATGTTATCTTTGATTATGAACAGAACATTTCTGTTAACAGCAATGGGAGCATTTTACTAATGAGATGAAGGCTAATAATTTCAACATTATCAATGACCAATTATACGTAAATCATTCACACGACTATTTTTCCTGTAACAAAATCAAAGACACGTTAATTTTAGCATAACAGAAATAAAAGATGTAACTGCAGTCTCAGACCTGTTCACTCATAAATATCCTTTGCCGATTCTGCACAGAGGTCACTTCCTCTTAAGATTATTGCAATCTTCCACAGTAATGATGAACCCGGAAGTATTGCCAACTGAGCGGAAAATAAGACGAAAGAAAACCAGCTGCTGAAGAAGTCTAGTTCCTTGAATTAGAGAACGGAGGAAACTGTCAGAGATATTGGGAACTGACGACAATAAGATTCCTTATATCCTTGTTTTTCATCACAATTGCATTTTTTTGTACAAAAAAAATTCTCTTTTTTTTTTGACAGTGTTATTAATATTGTATTAGCAGACCTCGGTACTTACCTTTTTATACTTTGCCATTTAACCTTTACCCTATAACTGTCACAGGACCTGTTTTAAGAAAACTTTAGAGCTACACCAGTGCATATCAGAGAAAGTAATCATATATTTTTACTGGAAAAATACTTCACATATAAATATATTGCAGGAAAAATTGCACTCTATTGATCGATAAACATTAAATTGCAAATTACACTGGTTGACAAAATTAAGTTAACAAAGCGTTTTTCCCAAGTATAATTTAACAACATCCCGAAGGTAAAAATACCTTATTATATGTAACATTACATGCAAATTGCGAATATCCAATCGAAACTGATCTGTGACCACACAATTCTTTGCAAAATGCAAATTGCTAATGCCCAGGCCCGGATCTAGAAAATTTTCGAGGGGGAGGAAGCCAAAAGGTTTAGGTTGTTTTACCTCTGAGCAGTAATTTTTTGCGCACAGTGGGTTAAATGGCCAAGTTATAAGGACCCCGAAAGATCAGAGAAGGTTGGGTGAAGAGATCCACTGGACAGCTGTTAGAAGACAGATGGTAGTGTCCTGTCAAGGCCATCCAGCATCCAGTGTTCTCTAACGCGCACAAGGTCTCTCTCCCACACACAGGGGCGGGGGTGGCTCAGTCGGTAGCCCGCCAGGCTCGTATAATCTGCAGTTCCCAGGTTTGAGTCCGAGCTGGGGTCAGCGTTGAGATTTATCTCCGCAAAATTCACCGACCTGCAAATGGTCAGTAGGGGTCACCGATGGGTTTGGAAAGGCCGTGGTCCATCGGATGGAACGTTAAATTGTGGCACTGTGTGCGGGAGAGCCATACTCTGTGCACGTTAAAGAACACGCTGGATGGCCTTGACGGGAGAGTGCCATCTGTCTCCCAACAGCTGTACAATGTGTCCCCTCCCTCTGACATTCTCTGAGCCTTCAGGGACCATGTGACCTGGCCATTTTGTGCAAAAAAGTGCCATTCATAGGTAAAACAACCCAACCCAATCCCGCACAAAGGGCCATGACTTAACACATCGAACAGACGGCGGCCTTTCCAAGCTCATCGGTGTTCCCTACTGACCAAGGGCAGGGCTGGGATTTTGCAAAGATGAATATCAAAGCTAGCTCGGCTGGGACTCAAACCGGAAGGTTAAGAGACTGATGCGGTACCGACTAAGCCACCCCCGCCCTACATTGGGAGGTCAAAAGAACCTTGAAAAAATGCACGAAATATAAATAAATTTGATGTTTTTTGACTCAATTTCCCTTACCAAGATTCTGAAAGGGTGGGATGAGGTATCATGGTTCCCTTACCCCGTTCCTCTCCCCTCTCCTTAGATCCGGTCTTGCTAATGCCTATAAAAGCACAAGTTATTACCATATCACTCCATTTCAAAATTGTTGTTTGCAAGGAGGTTTAATCTCATTATTTCTTTTGGGCTGTTGGAAGGCTTGAAGCAGAACAGTCGCAGGCAGAGGTAGCAAGAGGGCTCAATGAGAAAGGTGGCATAGACACTTTGTAAACAGTTCCAGGAGATAGGAACCGTTACCAAAAGAGGCAGAGGTAGCAAGAGGGCTCAATGAGAAAGGTGGCATAGACACTTTGTAAACAGTTCCAGGAGATAGGAACCGTTACCAGAAGAGGCAGAGGTAGCAAGAGGGCTCAATGAGAAAGGTGGCGTAGACACTTTGTAAACAGTTCCAGGAGATAGGAACCGTTACCAGAAGAGGTTACATATACATTTTGCCTATTACATATACATTACGCCAGTTACATATACATTTCCAGGGGGTACGTGAAGCATAGAATAAATGCTATAGATAATACAATCTGAACGGTACACGGTCTATACGGAATTCTCCAACTGCCGCAGGATTTTGGGTTGGGTTGTTTTACCTCTGAGCGGCACTTTTTTGCACACCATGGGCTAAATGGCCAGGTCACATGAACCCCGAAGGCTCAGAGAAGGTTGGGAGGAGGGGACCCACTGGAACACCTGTTGGGAGACAGATGGTAGCCTCCCGTCAAGGCCATCCAGCGTGTTCTTTAACGTGCACAGGGTATGGCTCTCCCGCACACGGAGCCACGGCTTAACGTCCCATCCGACGGACGGCGCTGCCGTAGTAGTTCATTGTTAGCGAATGCTCTGTTCAAAAGAGAGATATTTCTTTATTAACAGATTCTGGTCCTCGATAATTTCTGAAGCACTTGACCATCAAATCCCAAATTTCGTCAACTGATTTCCACTCTGCTACTCTGTGTTAGGTTGGAAATTCATGTTCCTACATATAATGGATCGCGATTTTCACTTTGGAATAGGGGCAGATGTGGCTCAGTCGGTAGCGCACCAGGCTCGCAATCTGTAGTTCCCAGGTTCGAGTCCCAGCTGGGTCAGCGTTGAGGATAATATGGAATTTGACGCCTTTGATTTTAGATGTTTGCTCAGTATCTTGGGCATTAGGAAGTTTGACTTTGTAAGTGATGATGAGGTTATAAGGAGTCAGCAACCTCCTTTGAGCAGCATTTTGCAGAGAGAGACTTCCTTGTTTTGACCACGTTGCCCGTATGCATTGCTGCAGATTGTCAAACAGAATTATGAACAGTGTGCGTAAAGGCTTCCAGAGAAAGGGGAGACCTAGGATACGATGGGCAGACAATGTCAAGCAGGACCTAATTAAAATTGGGCTACAGTGGTTAACTGCAGCTCAGGACAGACATGTCTGGAGAGGAAAATTACACAATCTGGTAGGAATTCCGTAGCCATGGCTGCATGAGAATTTTGATTGCATTTGTATTGTTACACCGCCGTTGGTTATATCGGCAAGTTTAACTTTTTAAACATTAAAAAATTATATTCGTTGTAATTCCAAGAAAGTGGGATCCGATTTTCGTAGCCGCAAAACCCTGGTTCTTAAACGTTTTACTACCAATTGGCACACACATATATATAAACCACATTTAATAAAAGTAAGAAGTATTTAATAGAGAAGCATCGAATGAAAGGGAAGATGCCCTTGTGACATTAAACAAAAGTCTGCAGGTCAGACTATGGGACAGCTCAATCATGACAATTGTTAAAATCAACTGCACTCACTATCTCTTACATATGATACATATACAGTATATTGCAAAAAGTGTCCGGACACTTTCATGTTAAGTGAACGAATAGCCATATTCAAATCTACCTAACTTTGAAAATAAGCTTTTTACCGAAAAAAGTCACTAGAGTAAGTTGAAGATCTCGGTCAGAGTCTAAATCTCTATTTTTTATAATATTAATCTAATATTTAAAGAGTTATGGAAGCTAAAACATTTAAGCGAAATTTTTGCTACTTTTGAAAATTTACTTCAAAATGTTAATCACGACTGCTTTAACAAGCTGTTTGCAATATAAATGCGATATTTGAATTTTGTGTAAGGATTTTTGAAGTTTTCTTCAATTTGGGGGGAAAATGTTTTGGAAGTGTGTTGTGTGATAACATTTGTTGTTAAATATTATAGCTTCCATAACTCTTCAAATATTAGATTAATATTATAGAAAATAGAGATTTAGAGAGCTCTGACCGAGATCTTCAATTTATGTCGAGTGACTTTTATTCTGTAAAAAGCTTATTTTGAAAGTTAGATAGATTTGAATGTTCACTTAACATGAAAGTGTCCGGAAACTTTTTGCAATATAGTGTGCTAGATACAAATAACATAAAGTCACTAGATCTAGTAATTAATTTAGGAATGCAGCTCTGCTTTTTTTTGCCAAATTGAAACTGTATTATTGTATCGGTTGTCACCTTGGCAACAAATCCATTCGTCCTGTCGACTTTAATTGCTCTGGGTAAGGATGTCGACTTTAATTGCTCTGGGTAAGGATGTCGACTTTAATTGCTCTGGGTAAGGATGTCGACTTTAATTGCTCTGGGTAAGGATGTCGACTTTAATTGCTCTGGGTAAGGATGTCGACTTTAATTGCTCTGGGTAAGGATGTCGACCAATGCCTCGTCTATAAAAGGAGCAGGGGTTCTCTTGCATCTGTGTGATTACAAAACGATGCCTCTTGGTAATATAACACTTGCCAGCAGGTGTTCGTGTTACGTTTCTCATCGCTTCTGCGTTAGGGACAGGAAGGGGAGTAACTGATGGGGGGAGGGGGAAACTAATGTCCGAAAGCGGGTGCGCGCGTCACACCTGGCTGACGAGGAGCCGCGTCGCGGGACTGGCCTGAGAATGCCCTTCATCCAGACAAGGCGGAATAGGTGGGTTGTGAGCTCTGTGTAAGACCATTAACAAGTCATAAAAGTAAGTATTAATGACAACGATGTGTTTAAATGGGAATTTCAACGAAAGTTATACGCAAATCCATATCTGCGTATAACAGTGTGCATGATCGATTTGTATGCATGTCGCTATGTCACTCTGCAATGGTCTATCTGTCTATGCTGGTTTTTAGAAGTCTATCTATCTATATCAATTCATAATGGTCTATATGCCTTTGTCAGTCTGAAATTGTTTATCTCTCTATGTCAGTCTGTAATGGCCTATCTGTCTTTGTCAGTCTGCTATGGTTTATCTTTCTATGTTAGTTTTTAGCAGTCTGTCTATCAATGTCAGTCTGTAATGGTCTGTCTGTGTCAGTTTCTAATGGTCTGTCTGTGTCAGTCTGTAATGGTCTGTCTATGTCAGTCTGTAATGATCTGTCTATATCAGTCTGTAGTGGTCTCTGTTTATAGAGTCTGCCTTGACTGTCTGTTTTTGCCTTTTTATGATTTTTCTTTCTTGTCTATCTGCCAGAGTTCATCTTCCTTGTCTCTCTGTGTGTGTTGATAGAGTGTTACGAAGAACTAACAACTACCGACCCAACCAGTCATTTTCTTACCCGGAACCATTCCGTAATGTAAGTCTCAGCTCAATTTTTTTTAGCTTATGCCTTAAACGATGTTGATTCTTAAATACAAAATACTTTCCTTTTGGTCTTGTTCATTTTAACAGATATGCTACAGGAAATTTATTTTTCCGTTTCAAGGCCATGCGTGCCTTTCCCTGCTATTCTCCAGTAGCATTTAATTTCTATCTAAAACAGTGTCTCGCAAACTTTTTTACTCTGCGGCACACTGAATCTAATTTTTTTTCAAAGAATACCAGTGTAAACGGAACGGAAAAGATCCAAACTTTTAAAGAGTTAAGGCATAGACAAAATGCAGAACGTGTTGTTTCCCCCCAGCAGAGGATAGACTCAGAGAGAAATTATTCGAGCAGAAGGTATCAGCCGGCAGTTAATTTAGCTGAATATAGAAATGTCCCAAAAGTAAGGAGGTGCCATAAATGTAGATCTGACGAACATTTGATGAAAGATTGCCCACTGAGAACTGGGGACCGTGAGAGCCGAACTCGGGTATACCAAGTTAGCACCTTGGATCAGAATTCTGAAGAGGTTTGTGAGGCAACAATAGGAAGGGTTACCACACATTCAAAACTAAGTCCAAGCAGACGAGTAATGGGACAGGGAAAGATACGTATCCCAGTAGATTATAAAGAGGTTCGGATCAGAGGTGGCGAAATGACAGCTAGAGCAGTCGTGGATTCGGGGGCAGACCTGACAGATATCAGAAAGGGGATGCTGAACAAAGAAAAACACCCGGTAAAAGACCATCTGTTATTGCATGGACCGTTTGGCGATGCCAAAAGAGCAGAGATAAAAGAGCTGCCTTTAAGTTTGACTGATGGTACAGACAATAGCACTGGGAGTGGCGGAGAAATTAAAGTACTATGCGCAGTAGTAGCAAATCTACGGAAGGAGGTACTCCTGAGTGTGGAAGCTTATAGTAAGCTAATTAGAAAGATGAAGAGAAGGCCTGTAACTGGTAACCACAGGAGGAAAATCCACGAGCCTTGGGCCAATACAGGAAGCTGCTATGAAAGAGGTAGAGAAATTCCAGTTAGAAAAGGGGAAATGTATGTTCCATGCAGACCGTGCAATCAACGCCGTTCTATCTCCCAGCCCAAACATGTGCAGCAATCTGTCAGACTCGATGTCTACGATGATCAAAATTATGCAGGGGAGTGGGCGAACATGACAATTGGAGGTAACAATGGGTCAGGCCGACGCCAAAGTCGACGACTTTCAGCCTATAGAGTCAGAGGGTACGTACGGGAAGGTGATATCTAGGTAGTCACGGAAGGTGTGCATAGCCTTTCACATGGGATGTCACCTGTGAACGAATGAACACCGACAGTACGGCATACCTTTGTCAAAAACAGGTATTAGTGAGATAATTAATTTATAAACTGTTTACTCTTGGACAACTACTTCAGTCACCAGGTTTTATTTTTTTGTTTGAAGCAAAAAGACAATATTTAGACTCAGTGCACCGGGATATACCTAGTAGTTTTTCTATATTTAAGTGTAGTGTACATAGATGTGCAAAAGATGTGCCAATTCGCAGAGAATTTATAGAATTCCTAAAGCGATTTCGAACTCTGAATTTTGTGGCATTGAACTCTCAGGTTTACGGGAAAATGAACTCTAATGTTCAGCATTCAACTTGACTTTTTAGTCAGCAGTTAACAGGACTAACTACTGACTTCTGGCAGGGAGGTGTCAGGCTAGAGGCCTTTTTAAATATTTTTTTTTGTTCGGGTTTTGAATGTTATTTTGGATTTCACCAACAAGGCATATGCTACGTGGGAGGCCCTCTGTCCCAGCATCTGGAGAGTTAATTGAAGTAGCAGTGCCCGGAGGGGATGGAGGTCACCCGACCTCTGGCAGACTTCCCAGATGGTCAAGGCGGAGAGAGAAAGAGAAAAGGTTGGCAACAACGAGGAGGAAGAGAGAGTCAGTCGAGGAACGAAAGCGTGCAGACGAAAAATTGTAAAGCTGGGAAATGCCGACTGGTAATAACGGCATTGGGCTCTGTGAATACAGCTGAACAGGCATAGTAAGCTGGTGTTGTTGTAATGCTATGTAATTGAGCATATGTCTTTGTTCTATCAAGCATGTTTGGAAGGTTCAATAAATAATTGTTATTTTTAAGTAAAGGCTGAAGTTGAACCAATTTATTGGGGAGGAGCCTCAGTATTGAGTCCCTGCAATTGTGATAAAATCTTTGATTTTTGATCCGTAAAACTCTTTCACCTGTCGCGTATTGCGATCGAACCGAGGGGACATTCCTAAGTGGTCCCAATAGGCAAACAAACGAAGAAGCAACATCACAATCATTTTCCGAGGCCAACAAGGCTGCTTTCCAATCTGTTAACAACACCACATTTTCGTTAAGTAAATTTATTTTAAACCATGTAATTGCTTTGTGCATGGCAAACAATCCAGCCTGCAAAATAATAGTATCTGCTGAAAATTTAAATTGTTCAAAAACATTTTAGGCTCAGGCAGCTGTAGCAATACTTTCATTGGGGATGTAAGCCCCATCAGTAAATATCTGTAAAAGTTTGAAGGTTCTGTTGTGGCTAGGTGGGCTGAGCAGTTCAGAGATGTTCTAAGGAGTGTGATTATTTCTACTCCCATTGTTTGTAATGAGGATATATGCATTACTGGTTTTGATTTTGGCCTTATATCACATTCTGAAGTTGCTTTAGCTATCTCTAAATTAAAACTGCATAAATCCCCAGGGGTGAATGTAATCATCACTGAAATGCTTAGAACACTTGTGTTGTCAAGTGACTGATGAAATTTTGAATATTTTTTATGATAAAGGTGGTGTCCTTAAGGATTTTTCCAGAGCTATTATTATCCTTGTTTTTTTTTTTTTTTAAAGGTGATCACAGTTCTTGTGATAACTATAATGGTATCAGTTTACTTTCTGTTCCAGGTAAAGTTCTTTGCATGATTGTGCTTAATAGAATTAAGAAATTTGTTTGATGGACAGCTGCGTGATGAACAGTGCGGATTCAGAAGTGGTAGGGGTTGTATTGATCAAATATTTTCACGTAGGCATATTTTTGAGAGATGTTTAATGTTTCAGATACCTGTGGTTACTAGATTTATAGATTTCAAAACGTTTTTTGACTCTGTTGAACGACATAATTTGTGGTTGATCGTTAGATCATATGGAATACCTGACAAATTGGTTAGTGTAATGAACGCTCTGTATAATAACACTGCGTCATATGTTAGAGTTGGTAAGGCTTATAGTGATTGGTTTAGCATTGCTAGTGGAGTTAGACAAGGGTGCTTTGTTCCCTTTTCTCTTTAGTTTGGTTATTGATTATGTTATGCGAAATTCTTTGCAAGGGAAAGATGTTGACCTTAAATGGTCCAGAGATTTCAAAATTTCTGATTTAGATTATGCAGATGATTTGGCCCTGTTGGCTAATGATATTGATGAGATGAGTTCTTTCATTACGGCTATTGATGAGACTGGTAATAGAGTAGGTTTAGGTTTTTCTCTGGTTATCACCAAAGTGATTGGTCAGGCAGATGGTGTTTCAGTTGCTTGTTCCAGTGCCATTGAGCAAATTATCCTGCCCTTTGTATGCAGGATAATAGGGAATTTGACGCCTTTGATTTTAGATGTTTGCTCAGTATCTTGGGCATTACGTAGTTTGACTTTGTAAGTGATGATGAGATTATAAGGAGTCATCAACTTCCTTTGAGCAGCATTTTGCAGAGAGAGACTTCCTTGGTTTGACCACGTTGCTCGTATTCATTGATGCAGATTGTCAAACAGAATTATGAATAGTGTGAGTAAAGGCTTCCAGAGAAAGGGGAGACCTAGGATACGATGGGCAGACAATGTCAAACAGGACCTAATTAAAATTGGGCTACAGTGGTTAACTGCGGCAGCTGCAGCTCAGGACAGACATGTCTGGAAAGGAAAATTACACAATCTGGTAGGAATTCCGTAGCCATGGCTGCATGAGAATTTTGATTGCATTTGTATTGTTACACCGCCGTTGGTTATATCGGCAAGTTTAACTTTTTAAACATTTAAAAAATTATATTCGTTGTAATTCCAAGAAAGTGAGATCCGATTTTCGTGGCCGCAAAACCCTGGTTCTTAAACGTTTTACTACCAATTGACACACACACACATATATATATGTCACAGGGCAAAGTTTGAAATCCGGCCTAAAACTAGCCGGCAATGTATGAAACGATTCATATTTCACACATTTCCTAGGCATTCTATAGAATGCCAAAAGGCAAATCGGCAAAGTATAAAATACTCCCGGCAGTGATGATTAATGTTGCAATGCGAATCACGTGACTGTCGACGCTCGCCTCAAACAGGGAGCCAGAGCACTCAGTCCAATTCGAATTGACCAGTAAATGTTCCCCTGGGTCCCCTATAGGCTCACCCTGATTGCCAGATCCGCCAGTCCCTAGTTTCGGTAAAAAAGAGCGCCGTAATTGGTCACTTTGGACACCAAAATGACACCCTTCCATTTGGAAAAGCGCCCCCTAGCGTTGTAAGAGTGTAAAAGAGGGTTGCCTCAATAGGGATCCCAAAGTTTGAGAACCCTAGCTTCCATAGAAAGAGAGTTAAGGTCAAAAAACAGATTAAAAAAAGTCATCAAAAAACGACATATCACAAGCATCTCGGAACTCCACTGAAATAAATTTGACAAGTAGTAAAGTGAAATACGAGTATCCTAACTCGAATTGCAAACTTCGAATATTCAACACTTTACTGATTCGTTCTCACTTGGCTTTACCTCATTTGGGGCGTTTTTTATAATGCGGACGACAGATTCATTACAGGTTATGATGTTAATATTTCTGGCAGTAGTTCAGCAATGGTATTTTTCTCTTTTTGTAGAAAAATCCCGTATCTTATATTTTGTACTTCTTACATTTTCACATGCATCTTTTCAATAAAAGCCTTTTTTCATACTTTGCCGAAATAGTATTTTTCATTCTATTATAATGCCTAGGTATTCTATACAATGCCTAGGGAAAGTATGTAATAATTCTCATATTTCATACATTGCCTAAAAACGCAGACCACATTTAATAAAAGTAATAAGTATTTCATAGAGAAGCATCGAATGAAAGGGAAGATTCCCTTGTGACATTAAACATAAGTCTGCAGGTCAGATTATTGTGACAGCTCAATCATGACAATTGTTAAAATCAACTGCACTCACTATCTCTTACATATGATACATATACACTATATTGCAAAAAGTGTCCGGACACTTTCATATTAAGTGAACGAATAGCCATATTCAAATCTACCTAACTGTGAAAATAAGCTTTTTACCGAAAAAAGTCACTAGAGTAAGTTGAAGATCTCGGTCAGAGCTCTCTAAATCTCTATTTTTTATAATATAAATCTAATATTTAAAGAGTTATGGAAACTAAAACATTTAAGCGAAATTTTTGCTAGTTTTGAAAATTGACTTCAAAATGTTAAATCACGACTGTTATAACAAGCTGTTTGCAATATAAATGCGATATTTGAATTTTGTGTAAGGATTTTTGAAGTTTTCTTCAATTTGGGGGGAAAATGTTTTGGAAGTGTGTTGTGTGATAACATTTGTTAAATATTATAGCTTCCATAACTCTTCAAATATTAGATTAATATTATAGAAAATAGAGATCTTCAATTTATGTCGAGTGACTTTTATTCTGTAAAAAGCTTATTTTGAAAGTTAGATAGATTTGAATGTTCACTTAACATGAAAGTGTCCGGAAACTTTTTGCAATATAGTGTGCTAGATACAAATAACATACTATAGACAGAGGAAATGATTCAAATCATACCCTGCAGTAGGGGTTCTCAAGTGGAGTAGGCGGTAAAATATTTTTCGGGTACGCCGTAAGAGCTCAAAAGTCACTAGATCTAGTAACAAAGTCGCTAAATTGGCAACACTGCTACTCATTAATTTCTGAGAACTGAGTGAAGAAGCGCGGCAATGTAGTTCATGTTTGTACACGTTTGTCAATTCTCCCTTCCCTTCTTGAGAGCCGAACCTACCCGAACAGCTGATCGCCCAGTCAAAACATCCATTCTAAGTGAGTGAACGTGCCTTCTTACTACTCTATGTATTTGTTGTGATTTATTTCATTTGCTGTTCTTAAAGTTATTTTTAGTCTTCAGTTTATTGTGAAGCTAAATGAACGTGTTTATAAAGTGCCTTGGAACATGGATAAATGGATAATTAAGAAGAAAGGTAACGTGGAACCGGAGTCGATTGCTTCTACATCTACGACTACGTCATCACCCATGTGAGTAAAGAGGTGGATTCAGAAGTAACTGAAAGAACGTTAATTAAATGTTAAGCAATCAAGTGATAAAAAAAATTAAGAATGTAAATTTCATGAATCATATTTACAATTTGGCTTTACATGGACAAGAAATTTAGTAGAACCAAATCCACAATGCGTTGTTTGCTCTGAAGTCTTGTCACAAAATTCTTTGAAACCGTCTCTTTTACGGCGGCACTTTGAAACAAAACATGAGCATTTAAAAAATAAGCTAATTTGAACTTCTTTTGGAAGACTTCAGTAGTAGAAAACTTATTTATTATAGCATTTTTCTTGTGTAGAAGAAAATGAAAGTGCACTTAAAGCGTCTTACAAAGTGAGTCTTCAAATTGCCAAAGCCGGAAAGGTTCACACAATAGCATCAGAATGTAGTTCATTCATTGTTGTCTTCACCGTGAAGTGCTGATAGCTAAATTTCTTCCTGATGATTTGAAAAGAGTTCTGGATAAAAGTGTACAAATGTTAATTTCATCACAACCCGACCATTGAATTCTAGACTTTTTTTCAATTATGAAGAAATGGTTAGCCTGCATAATAGGCTTCACACAGAAGTATGTTGGTTGTCACGAGGAAATGTTCTTTGCTGTTTATTTGAACTCCACAATGAAGTACGTTTTTTTTTTCATGGACCACGAGTTTCGACCTCCTTTGAGATTACAAGACTTAGAATGGCTTTTACGGTTAGCATATTTAGGTGATAGTTTTGAAAAAAATGAATATTTTGAATTTATCATTGCAAGGAGACAACGTTGATGTGTTCTATGATGAGAAGAAAACAGAGGCCATGACAAAAAAAAATTTCCGTCGGAAAACAGAATTAAAAAGAACAGCTGTGACCAATTTCAGCGACTAGATTCATTCCTTAAATAAAATGAGTAAACGATTGCAGACTTTGAAGACATCCATCCCCTGATTAAACGCAAGAATAGATTAGAGACCCCTTCACATTTGATTTGGAAAAATGTAAGCTTCCATTGTCCAATAAAAAGGGGTTGATTCAGATATCTTGCGACAACAGTTTAAAAAGCATTCATTCCAAAAAGCCATTGATTAGTTTTCGGATTGGAGTGGAGAAGGAATATCCGACTTTGTCAAGAATTGCAGTCAAATATTTGTTACCTTTCACAACAACTTATTTATGTGAAACTGGTTTTTCATCTTCAACTGCTTTAAAAAATAAATATAGGAACAATCTGGATGTTGAAGATGACTTGCGACTACACCTTAGCAAGATAACCCCAACCTTTGATGAACTGTGCAAGTGTAAACAAACGCAATCATTTCCTGATTACCCAATAAAATGTTTATAATTCATAAGATTTGTTAAATTGTTTATGTCCTTTTTTGTGTTTATCGATATATGTAATTTATGAATACAGAATTTAATGTTTATATATATATGTTTTATTTTATTCCCATTGTTATACTATAACTGTAGTTTTATCTATCTATACAAGGGGTACGCCAATCACATGCACATTTCCAGCGTATACGTGAAGCACAAAAGGTTGAGAGAACCACTGCCCTGTAGTATAATAGATGACGTCAGGCAGCTGCTGTCGGTGAATGCAGGAGTGTGACAAAGTTCATTAGCGATCTGAGCTGTCAACTGGTCATGACTCTCAGCTGCAACGATCTCTTCTGCTCACTTGCTCCTTCTCATCTCCTCCCTTAACTATGTATTTCCCTCCCAGTACTTTACCCTTACACGAATGGCATTGTTCATCCTTTCAAAAGTATTTTGTGATCTGTAATGGTCCAACCAGTCATTTTCTTACGCGGAACTTTTCCGTGATGTAAGCCTCAGTTGAAGTTTTTTAGCTTATGCCGTAAAGGATGTTGATTCTTAAATACAAAATACTTTCCTTTTGGTCTTGTTCATTTTAACAGATATGCTACAGGAAATTTATTTTTCCGTTTCAAGGCCATGCGTGCCTTTCCCTGCTATTCTCCAGTAGCATTTAATTTCTATCTAAAACAGTGTCTCGCAAACTTTTTTACTCTGCGGCACACTGAATCTAATTTTTTTTCCGCGGCACACTGAATCTATTTTTTTCCGCGGCACACCTAAAAAAGAATTTTTGATGGTTACATAAAAAGAGGAAAATTGAAGTTTCGTTAAATGCATTTCATTTAAAATTTAGATATGAACATATTTCAATGGGATGTATGAGCTTGCTTCTGCGAACAAATTTGCATTTTTCTTGGCTCAAAGTTAGATAAACACACTCGCATCTCTTCATCAATCATCTGAAGCCGCTCACGCTTCTTAGATTTAATTTCAGTCAATGATGAGAATCCAAGTTCACAAAGATAAGACGAGCCGAAAGATAACAAGGCTCGAATAGTTTTGTGTTCAATTCGGGATATTGAGGTTATCAGGATATTGAATTCAGGATATCTAGTGTCAATTTGAAAATCTCTCGCGGCACACTTGGAATCTCTCGCTGCACACAGTTTGCGAGACACTGATCTAAAACAAGGATTAATCCTTGAACTGACTGTCTTATAAGAAGACATGAAAGAGTGGAATCAGCTCAAAAACAGTGATTAGAGTACTATATCCGGGAACCAACTTCAACGCAGCAATTTTCGAGCATTGTTTTAACTTCCACGTGGCGTAACCACGTTCAAGGTTGTCGCGTTTTATAAACACTAGCAAGTGAGTGAACACAGGGGAGTGTGAAGACGTTTTCGGGGCAATTACAAAAATAAATCTGGAGAATAAACATATTTAAAACTTTGACAAAATATTTGACAATTTTCAATTCGTTATTTTGTGTAACTGTATCAACAATTTTACTATTTTGAGTAATTATTTCAGTTTTTAAATCATCATTTTGACTAGTTATTTTGACAGAGCGTATTTAAAGAATTTATACTTTTAATTAAAAGGTGTTTCGTTCATCCTGTGTATTTTCAATCTTTATATTTTTCCATACAAAGGAAAAGTATATATATATTAAAACTACAGATTTCATTTATTTGTTTTTAAAGAAAGGATGGTATTTCCAGTAAAGGAGAAATTTAAATAACTTATATCTCGCATCAAAATAGTGTAAAAAATTCATATTTTTTACTATTGTTCACGAGTGGTTCACTATTGTTCACACAGTGGTTGAATTATAATATTGTTTGTTTTTCTGCTGAGGTCCTGCCATCCTCTCAGACCTTCTACTCTGGCATATAAACTGACAGGCTCCTGTCAGACCTCTGTGGTAAGCAGCTGCTTGAGGGGGTATTTATTTTTTTATTTTATGTTTTAGTTCAGCGCAAAGTTTGGCAGATATGCATTCCATTTTTATGTTTTCCCGAGGAATTTTTTTTTATGAAAGATCTATAAATTAAATCTGCTTTAAAAACTGGTTCATCTGAAACCATCTGCAATAATTTAACTTTCAATTTCATTCAATGAAACGATATGCGAAAATAACGGCAGCGAGCAAACGCAGCGAGAGCCTATTGTGTATGACGTTAAAAAGAGGTTGGCCGGCTTGTTCCTTCTAGGAGGCTATTATTAAGCAATGGTTTCGTATACACGAAAGCCCGACCTTTGTGCAGGTCTATATTTAGGTGCTATGACCCTTCCCCCAACACACACACTTTAAGAATGCTAGTAACCGGGGGGCGGGGGTGGCTCAGTCGGTAGCGCGCCAGGCTCGTAATCTGTAGTTCCCAGGTTCGAGGGTCCCAGCTGGGTCAGCGTTGAGATTTATCTCCGCAAAATTCCCCACCCTGCCCACGGTCAGTAGGGACACCGATGGGCTTGGAAAGGCCGCCGTCCGTCGGATGGGACATTAAGCCGTGGCCCCGTGTGCGGGAGAGCCATACCCTGTGCACGTTAAAGAACACGCTGGATGGCCTTGACGGGAGGCAACCATCTGTCTCCCAACAGCTGTTCCAGTGGGTCCCCTCCCCCAACCTTCTCTGAGCCTTCGGGTCCTTGTGGCCTGGCCATTTAGCCCATGGTGTGCAAAAAAGTGTCGCTCAGAGGTAAAACAACCCAACAACAACCTAGTAACCGGAAAGTGGCAAAAAAATATTAAACATATATATTTTATGCTTTTTTTTTTCAGAACATTTGTTAAAGACCGCTAAAATGAAAGGGAAAAAATTTTCACTAAAACTGTCCTGGCACATTCCGGCTCGAATTTAACCCCCACAACAACAAGTTTCTCTTGATCCTGTCCTGCTTTCGTGCATATTAAAGAACACGCCGGGTGGTCTTGAAATGCTGTCGCATCGTCGTGTTTTAGACCCCTAACTGTCATGAAAGCAGATACCATTGGCGAAATTACAGTTTGTCGTTTTTCAAAGTTTGTGGCAGGGTATCCAGTCTCTTTCACACCTTTTAGTCGGTGATGTGTGGCCCGTGAACAAAATCAAGTTTTTAATTGAAATTTTAAATAAATATCTATAATCCATCTTATAATTTTTTTTCAACTTATATTACTGTACTTGATATGCAATCTTCAGCTTATTCATTCTATTTGCAATTATTTTTGCATTATTTCAACTTACTCATTCTATTCTTATTGCCCAACAACTACGACCACAATGCTCCCATTAAATTTATTATATATTTGATAAAGTTTAGAAAATTTATATTGGTTTATTATTACTTATTATTTTTTGTATAAATAAAATAATTTTTTGAGGTGACATGAACTGACTTTTCAATGACCTATCCTGTCCTATTCTTTTTTTTGGCCTGCGAAATATTGGAGAAAGAAAAAAATGGCCTGTGGTCTTAGAGAAGTTGGACAGCACTGTTCTAAACTATATCATCACTTAGGTGAAAGTTTAAACAAACGTAGGTCGTCCCGTGGCCGAGTGGTTAGCACGCTTGGCTACTGATCTAAGGGACCTAGGTTCGAGCCCTGGAATTAGGCATGGATGTGTGTGTCGTTTTTCTGCTTAAGGTCCTGCCATCCTCTCAGATCTCCTACTGTGGCATATAAACTGACAGGCTCCTGTCAGACCTCTGTGGCAAGCAGCTGCTTGAGGGGGTATTTATTTTATTTACATGCTGAATGTGTGTTCGAAAAAATCCTGCTTCAGATTTATGAACGTTATTAGAAAACCATCATAGCATATTGTACAGTCGCTCAAAAAAGTATCCGAACACTATGGTTGATTGGACAATTCAGAAAAAATATCTGGCATTGATTTTTTTAGAAATTAGTCATCTGGCAACCTTCGTCTCACGTGACACGAAGGTTGCCAGATGACTAATTTCTAAAAAAATCAATGCCAGATATTTTTTCTGAATTGTCCAATCAACCATAGTGTTCGGATACTTTTTTGAGCGACTGTACCAAAGCTTCGGACAAGAAATATTACTTAACGAACAACCTCTGATTATGAGAATAAGACTTAAGTATAACTGAATATTCTTTTGCTAGGAAGAAAACGTTAATTTTAGACCTGAATATGAGTCCATATTGAAATAACTTCCGTTTACTAGGTGCTTAAGTGCACTCAATTACAGTTTCTGTCAAATAAGAAATCATTTTTTTGTTCAAACGTTGAATTCTTAAATCTGTTAATATAGAAAAAGTGAACTACCCTGTTGGGGAAAATGAACCGATTGGCTGCATTTTACTACCATAGTAGATGATTCACATCGCTACTAATTATATTTTTCAATCATACCGTCCCGTGGTCGAGTGGTTAGCACACTTGGCTACTGATCTACGGGACCTGGGTTCGAGCCCCGGGTAAGGCATGGATGTATGTGTCGTTTTTCTACTGAGGTCTTGCCATCCTCTCCGCAAAATTCCCCGCCCTGCCCACGGTCAGTAGGGGACACCGATGGGCTTGGATGAGGCCGCCGTCCGTCGGATGGGTCGTTAAGCCGAGGCCACCTGTGCGGGAGATCCATACCCTGTGCACGTTAAAGAACACGCTGGATGGCCTTGACGGGAGACTACGATCTGTCTCCCAACAGCTGTTCCAGTGGGTCCCCTCCCCCAACCCTGAGCCTTACGGGGTCCATGTGACCTGGCCATTAGCCCATAGTGTGCAAAAAACTGCCGCTGAGAAGTAAAACAACCGAACCCAACCCTGCCATCCTCTCGACCTTCTACTATGGCATATAAACTGGCAGGCTCCTGTCAGACCTCTGTGGCAAGCAGCTGCTTGAGGGGGTATTTATTATTTATTTTTATTATTAGAGTACGACATAAGCAATTGATGGTCCCATGACATCAGCGTATGCAGAAAGACTAACTGCGTATCCCCTGTCAGCTTCGATGTTTTCGCCCAAACCGTAGGGGAAATTATAAAGTCGTTCTGCAACAATTGCTCCGTACATGCGGAGCATATCTATCGATCTTGTAGTAATCAGGCTGTTTCTCTACGTCGTACATTTGTTTCGTAAACAGCTATTCAGTTGATCTTTTATCTCAAAGCTATTCAGGCAGCCATTAAAGTCCTTGTGTCCTACTCGTGTGGCCCAGTGTTTCCACAAAAGTGCTGCTCAGAGGTAAAAACATCCAACCAGTGTTGGCAATAAGCATCGTTCGTTCCGGATGTTTTTCTTAAAATATTTGCAATTCTAAACAAAATATAATATTTTTTCGACATTCTTTTATATTCCTTATTCCAAAAATATTTCGTTTCCTTTTACATTTAGCAAAATCTTCGTTTTATAAGATGCACCAATAGAGATATATTTTCACGGAGACCAAATATTTTGGATCAGCAACTCTTTCAGTTAAAAGATGTGACTGACGAAGAAGAATGCACAACACCAACAACCTAATGCTTTAAGTTAGTTGTTCTCGTACCAGTTTGAAAGGATAATTTTCTTTAGACTTCCTTTTTTCCTTACTGCAGTCCGTCATTTATCAACATTTGTCAAACTGACAAGATCGCCATTCGGCAACTTTTTTTAACGTTCCTTTTCTCCTAGCAACCAGTTTAACTTGCTGACCTTCGTTCTTCACGTTAGTGACGTCACTTTAGTGACGTCAAGATCGTATACCAATTAAAAGAAATTGTAATTTGGTGGTGCTCATCCACATTCATGAGCGCATAGTGACGTGTTTCTCTCAACTTTCACTTTCGTTTTCGTTTTCGTTGCTGTAATGAACACCACCTTTAAAATAATTTCATATTTGTTGTGAATGTTTTAGGTTAGAGCATTTTAACTTGAGTCGGTTGAGGACCTACAATCTTATTATGTCAAAATGGCGGAAAATATGCAGATATCCACTTTTAGGGGATAAATATTCCTTCCACTCATTTTCAGTCGAAAAACGTCACAGACACATAAACACTCGTTTTTTACTCCGTAAACATTGCAGTCATTCATTTTTAGTTGGCAAACATTGCAGACACCCATTTATAGACGGTAAAAAACTTGACCCTCATTTTTAGCCGGTAAACATTGGAGACACCCATTTGTATCACCTAGCAACCAGTTTAACAAGTTGACCTTTTGAGCACATAGTGACGTGTTTCTCTCAGCTTTCACTTTCGTTTTCGTTACCGTAATGGACACAACCTTTATATTTGTAAAATGATATCGTACTTGATTCGAACTGGAATATTCCTAAAGAGAAATGAATATTTCTCTTCTTAAGAGTGACCCCTGAGGGAGTGGCTACCGCCCATGGCCGATTGCTTAACGGATTTTAATCGTCAAAGTGTCTGTTATATTACAGAATAATAATAAATTTACGAAATTGAAGTTACACAAGAAATAAAAAGAGCCCCATTATATACTAAAAAAAATAAGAGTCATGAGAAAGAGTTACTGGTCGCCTAGCCCTTGATTAAACCATATAAATCAATTGCTGTTAACTTCAATTCCAGTGGTTCCCAATCTTTTTTTTACTCCAGTGACCTTTAATTTTAACACCCTTTTTACTTTTTCTAACCTTTCTCCTCCAATATTTTTCCCTGTTTAAAACTGGGGTGGGGATGGCTTAGTTGATAGCGCGCCAGGCTTATAATCTGCAGTTCCCAGGTTCGATTCCCAGCTGTGGTCAGTAGGGAATACCGATGGGCTTGGAAAGGCCACTGTCTGTCGGATGGGACATTACGCCGTGGCCACGTGTGCTGGAGAGCCATACACTGTGCACCTTAAAGAACACGCTGGATGGCCTTGACGGGAGGCTACCATCTGTCTCCCAACAACTGTCCACTTGGTCCCCTCCCCCAACCTTCTCTGAGTCTTCGGGGTCCTTTTGACCTGGCCGTTTAGCTCATTGTGTGAAAAAAAACTGTCGCTCAGAGGTAAAATAACCTAATGATATCGACGTTAAACTAAGAGTGAATACTCCCCGCCTAATTAAATGATAGTTCTGTACTCTTAAGTGTATGTGAAATTGTAATTTGGTGTAGATATAGTTCATAAATACTCCCTAAAGCAGCTGCCTGCAACAGAAGTCTGACAGTTTATACGTCATAGAGAAACACAATCATTAATTTCTTACCCGGGGCTTGAACTCAGGTCCCTTTATTCACTAGACAAGCGCACTAACCACTCGTTCACGAGACGACTTTTAATTTCTAACATAAATAATTTTATATCATGCGTGAAACTAAATGACATAGCTTTCGATTTTTTTGTCACCCAATTAAAAGCTCCTTTCCATCTCCAATTTGCCGTTAACCCTCCTTGACCCGTAGGCATTTCTTTAATCTCCCCTTAATCATGTCGTTCGCTACTAGCAGGGTCTTCCTTGAGCACACATCTCGTAAGGCAGACCGATGATTCACTTTCCTGTCTGCTCATTAAAACCGGCACAGTTGCACTAAAATAAAAAAAGCAATCCTAGAAACGGTAACAAATGGCCATGATCATGAGACAAAGGTAGGTCAAGGTCATCTATAATTAACAGCGAGGCCATGCGAGACCCATTCGCACGCAGACGTTCATTTCAAGACGCAAACCAGATGTTTGTTTTCCTTCAACATTCCCAGAAGTCAGAGTAACTCGTAGTGCTTGCCGAGAGTCAATAAGCAACAACAGAAAATTGTCTCTCCTTGAGGGGAATCTTTTTCAACTTAGGAAAAAGATTCGCGGAATGGGATGCGTTCTCTTCACGGCCATTTAGACAGAATCAAGAAAGTTGGTGGCGTTATCGCTTCTTGAAATTTTGTTTGTTCGAGTTTTCGTTATCGCACTGCTTCTGAAGCAAGTGATGAAGAATTTATGAAGTTGCGAGTTTTACAAACAGCGTTTTCATGTTCCACAAGATCGTATCGGATGGCTTTTAACTTAAGATGACTTGGTTTGCGTCCATAACGCATCTCTGATGATATTTCATGCAAGTTGTTTTTTTTATCTTAAGGCCTCTAATGGGTATTTGGACTGCCAAAAATAATCTTTGCCTGTTTTTTCTCTCAAGGAAATGAAGGTCGTTAATTATACTGACCTTCTGAGCTTGTAGATAATTTTGTTTGCTACGCAATGACCCTGAACGATTTGCATTTTAAATGAAAGACTCCTTGTATAAAATTTGAAGTCTAAAATTCTAAAGCAGAGGTCTTCAAACTCTTAAGGCCGTGATCCGCTATTAAAATGCTCTAGGAGTCAAGGGCAGTACTACGTGTGGGCTTTAACTTCACTCACTGTGTCGTCACTAGTCCATTCAAAACACGTGCATGATCTCTTTTCCAAGCCCATCGGGGACACCGATGGGCTTGGAAAGGCCGCCGTCCGTCGGATGGGACGTTAAGCCGTGGCCCCGTGTGCGGGAGAGCCATACCCTGTGCACGTTAAAGAACACGCTGGATGGTCTTGACGGGAGGCTACCATCAGTCTCCCAACAGATGTTCCAGTGGGTCCCCTCCCCTAACCTTCTCTGAGTCTACGGGGTCCATGTGACCTGCCCATTCAGCCCATGGTGTGCAAAAAAAGTGCCGCTCAGAGGTAAAACAACGCACAACCCACTAAACGTTGTTCCATCAGATCTTTCGAACGCGATGGAGAAACTTAATGATTTATGCGCCAAATGAAAGCTTGTGACGCGGGGAGTGGCATACGCTATAAAAAAAATTGACCCCCGTGCGTTCTTCCCCCCTAAATAAGAGGGACAATGTGAAAATGATTGTTCCTCTATATCTCCTCAACGCGAATGCGGAAAGTAACGAGCTATGTGTCGAATAGAAGCTTGTGATGCGGGGAATGTCAAAGGCTATAAAATAATTGACCTCCCCATGCGTTCTTTCCCCCTAAAAAAGGAGAAATACGAAAATTGTCGCATTTTCGCTCCAGAAAGCGAAGGCCGAAAGTAACAGCTATACGCCGAATAAAAATTTTTGACGAGGGGAATGTCCTAGGCTAGGGGTTCTAAACGTGGGGTATGTGGTAAAAATTTTTGGGTATGCCTTGAGAACTCAAAAGTCGCTAGATATATGTTATATATATATATATGTGTGTGTTTTATTTTATTCCCATTGTTATACTATAACTATAGTTTTATCTATCCATACAAGGGATACGACAGTTACATACACATTTCCAGGGGGTACGTGAAGCATAAAAGGTTGAGTACCACTGTCCTAGGCAATGAAAAATTAGCATCCTATGCTTCCTTTCCCCCCTGAAAAACTGGAAATGTGAAAGTCGTTCTGCTATATCTTTCGAATGTGAGGGCCTACATTTATGAGTTAGGTGTCAAATAATGAAAGCTAGTATAATGAGGGTCGTAAACTATTTCGAATTTTGCTCCCACTATTCCCCCTGATAAAATTAGTGTGTGTGTGTGGGGGGGGGGGCGATTTTAACGAGTCGTATCCCAAATTAAAGCTTGTGATATCTCCAATGTCATGGGCTACCTCAAAACATGATTCCAAAAGTGGGAGGGGAAAGTGCTCGATGTTTGTGAGTCATATATCAAAAGAAAGGTTTTGAAGGTAGGTGTTTTTAGTGACAAAAAAAGAAAAGTATAAATTAAAAAATTTAAAAAATACTTATCTTCCTATTGTGCCCTAAAGAGTAGAAAATAAACCTAAAGCACATCGAAGGTGCAATCAGTCACCCAGTACGCTTTAAAGGAAGCTAAGGCGCCGATTTACCTTCTCGACAATTCTTCCTTTGAAGTAAATACGAACTCAGTGACTGATTGCACCGTCGATATGCTTTAGGTTCATTCTATACTTTTTAGGGCCCTACAGAAAGGTAACCTATTCTTTAAAAATTTTAATTTATTTCAATAATAAACAACCATATTGAATTTATCATAATATGCTTGTAATTAAGATCCATGAACCTTCTTTAACTTTTCTCTGAGATCTAGAAACTGAATTTCCTTGTTTCCCATAAGTCATTAATTTCAGTATTCACGAATTCGGTATTAAAGGTAATTTCTAAAAAACAATGAGCAGTAATATCCTTCTGTATTGTATTATCTTAAAGTAGTTATCTAAGTGAAAATCATAAGTGAAATCAATCTTCAACAACATTGTAAGAAAGATTTGAATAATAATCATTTCTTTTTTTCTTGTAAATGACTCTAAAGATCAGCAACGATTTGTTCTTCAAGGTGAAACCAAACCACTCTTCCAACGGAGTATGCAAAGAAGGGAAAAACCTTGAGAAGATTTCGTGTTTTAGTGCAACAGAGCATGAACCGAAACGAAATGCCATTAAGGATTAGTAAGAAAATGTAAAGTAACCATTGCGCTATTTTCCCTTCTCAGAACATACCGAAATTCTGTTATCCCACATTTCTGGTAATGAATAAGGTGATCAGGTGTCCCGGCTTAAAATTCCGGGACGTCTAAATGCGCCGTTTCATTTTGACGATGTACATTGGAATGCCGATTTATGTGGGTTTAAAGCGTTTTCGGAATAACCCCTCGCTGCATTTATGCCTTTGTTTTTCATTTTCGTGTACTTTTTTTTTTAATTTATGTGTACGTTTTTTAATTTCCCCATACGTTTTTGACAAACATGACTCCAAAGTCATGTCAGTGGGTCTAATTTCTCACCTTTGTGAGATATAACACTGGATCTTAGAGTCATTTGGTTCACACAATTTGCACTGAGCCCCAAACAATCGGTGCACTCTGGAAGCGTAGTTAGTGTTGTCGGCGAGTTAATTTGCCGCAAACACCCCAAATGCTGGCTCCGAATTAGTCGTGCTACCAGAAAAGTCACACTTCTCCAAAACTCTAACAGCAACGGTAAAAATCTCACTTCTCTAACACTCTAACAGCAACGGTAAAAATCTCACTTCTCCAACACCCTCCTGGCAACAGTAAAAGTCATACTTCTCTACTAGCAACAGTAAAAATCTCACTTCTCGAACACCCTTCTGGAAACAGTAAAAGGCACACTTCTACAACACTCGAACAGCAAGAGTAAAAATCTCACTTCTCCAACACTTTCCCGCCAAAGGTAAAAAGTCATACTTCCCCAACACTCACTCTTCCAACATCCTCCCGTCAACAGTAAAAGTAACCCAACATCCTCCCAGCAACAGTAAAAGTAACCCAACATCCTCCCTGCAACAGTAAACATCACACTTCTCCAATAAGCTCTCCGCAATAGTAAATTTCGCACCTTTGTGAGATATAACACTGGATCAAAGGCCCAAAGAAGGGACCTCAGAACCGCAGATTACGAGCCTGGAGCGCTACCTACTGAGCAAACCCCTCCCAAAATTTAGAACAGAAACGAAAGACATAACGAAAGCGAAAATTTCCACAACGTTGTCCATAGTTTTCCGTCAGTCTATGCAACAACTATTCATTCTATGGGCTTAAATTATTCCTTCCCTTCCCTACTGCGAATTCTCCGTCTTGGCTATTGCACCGTTGTTTCAGTTATGTTTCCTGTGGGGTTATACATCTCAGAAGAAATGCCTAGAAAACTGAAATCGAAACGTGTATTAAACTGTCCCGGTTTCAGAAGACTGAAACCGGGACATTTAGTGCGGACTTTTCAGAGCGGGATATTTACGGGATTTTACTCTGAAAAGTCCCGGTAACCGGGACTTTTTAGAGAGGGATATTCACTGAAATGTCCCGTTTTTTACTAATATAAATTTGGTCACCCTAGTAATGTGTAACTTGCACGTATTTTCTGAATTCGATTACGTTCAGAAATTACTGGAAGCATTGAGAGCAATATGAAGAGGTGATTTGAATCCTGTTTTGCTCTTACAGCTGATCACATCTGTTATTAATGTGAGTTTTATTCACTTTATTCGACTTCCTTTCGTAACTTTATATAAACATGATAATTAATCATCCTGTTTACAATCTTTATTCTTAGATAGAATGCAATCATACTACAATTTACTTATATCAAATGTTTTCAAAAATTGATTGAGACTTTTTGAGCAATCGGTGATTTCGTGTTTGTAACTTTTGCATTTGAGTGACTTGCATCAATAAAGGATTGATGTGCTCGCCGTTCATGCAAATGTAAACGTTACTGGCATGTGCTAACCGATCCATGCATGCATGAAAGTTATTGCTGGACTGTCCAAGCTCTTTGGCGCCATCAAGACATTCTTGTTTAAACCTTTTTACGCTTCCATCTTTCAATTGCGTGAATTTGAATGATGGAGTATCTCTTTGCAGGTTTTTCAGAGGGTTGGGTTGGGTTGTTTTACCTCTGAGCGGCACTTTTCTGCACACCATGGGCTAAATGGCCAGGTCACATGAACCCTGAAGGCTCAGAGAAAGTTGGGGGTGGAGACCCACTTGAACAGCTGTTGGGAGACAGATGGTAGCTTCCGTCAAGGCCATCCAGCGTGTTCTTTAACGCGCACAAGGTATGGCTCTCCCGCAAACAGAGCCAAGGCTTAACGTCCCATCCGACGGACGGCAGCCTTTTCAAGACCATCGGTGTCCGCTAATGACCGTGGGCAGGGCGGGGAATTTTTCAGACGGAGGAGGAACCATTTTGCCTGGGCATCAAACTCAAAGGGGACCACAAATTTGGACATTTGTTAATTTTTTTGATTATAGATATAACAATTAAAAATGTGTGAATTAAGTAAAAGTTTTAACTGACGAGCCTTAGATAAAGCATGGCGTTTCTTTTCTGGTGTCTTTCAGCTGAAGTGTCGCTTTACTCATAGACCTTCTTTGTGTCATGTTTTATTATCAAGTTCCTGTTAGGCCTCGGTGGAAAGCAAATGATTTATAGGGTGGAATTTGTGATTTATATTTTTGTCAAAGTGTAGTTTAAAATATGCATAATTAACAATGAGAATATTTGTTTCCGTTTGCGGCCTGAAAAGCTTAGGGTGACCAGGGCTACTGTGGACCTGTGAGAGTTCTGTCGTTGTTTAGCGTTTATATTTCGTTCACTGGTTAAAACAGGGTATGTCTCTCCTGCACACGGGGCCACGGCTTAACGTCCCATCCGACGGACGGCGGCCTGTCCAAGCCCATCGGTGTCCCCTACTGACCGTGGGCAGGGCCGGAAATTTTGCGGAGATAAATCTCAACGCTGACCCAGCTGGGACTCGAACCTGGGAACTACAGATTACGAGCCTGGCGCGCTACTGACTGAGCCACCCTCGCCCCCTAGTTTTGATGCTCGCGTACGCATTATAGGCACTTTCGACGGTGAACCAAGGTTATCATGGGCACCCTGCGCGGCTGGCAGTTACGCAGCCCCATTTTCAGCAGAGTTCATGTACTGTGTGTTGTGGCACATTACTCCCGTCACCAGCATTCAAATTACAGGCGAGTTGCACCACAGTATCCCTTCTGTTGTCTCGTGCCAAGGGATAGCCTTCGCTTCCGTCTAGCATTGATGAGCCGTGGTCAGACCACACCTTGCTGGCGGTTCATGGTTTTTCCCTCCTCGGAGCACTTTTTGAAGTTACTAACCGTGGCTGACCGTGAGCACCCCAAAAGCCTTGCGTCTCGGAGATGCTCTGACCCAGTAGTCTGGCCATTACAATTTGGCCTTTGTCAAACTCACTTTCGTCCGCTGCCTTTCTCATCTGAAGACCAAGAATAACACTGATTAACAGAGCTCAGTATCAGGTGTTATTTTTATCGTTTCATGATCTTCACAGGTGCCATCATTTACCTGCAGTTGCTTCGATTTGCATAAAGACGCGGTGGCCATAATGTTTTGCCACTTCGGTGTATATTTCGCCCGTATTTTTCAAGAAATTTGTTAAACAAATCACTAAAATTGAGATAAAAGGTTTATACCGGAACGACGTTCCGCTTCATTTGTCTCGGTTATCCTCCCCTTTTTTTCCCACCCACCATACACACACACACTATCCCATAAAAGCATTATTTTTAACCCATAAAAATATATATATATATATTAAAAAATTATAATATACAGCAGGATCACAAAGTGAGCGAGGGATACTCAACAGATGGTAGCCTCTTGTCAAGGGTATCAATGTGTTCTTTAACGCCCACAGGGTATGGCTCTCCTGCACACAGAACAACTGTTTAACGTCCCATCAACTACGTTCGGCAGCTTTTCCAATCACATCGGTGTCCCCTGTTGACCGAGGGTAGGGCGGGAAATTTTCGCGGAAATAAGTCTCAACGCTGCCTCACGAACCTGGGAATTGCAGTTTAAGAGCCTAGCGCGCTACCGACTGAGCCATCCCCCCATCAAATTTCCCGCCCTACCCTCGGTCAACAGGGGACACCGATGTGATTGGAAAAGCTGCCGACCGTAGTTGATGGGACGTTAAACAGTTGTTCCGTGTGCAGGAGAGCCATACATCGATAGAGAAGATCCAAGGTTGGGAACTTCTCTATTGTAACTCATTAGATCGCGATTTTTTTATAGATCCAAGTCTGATATGTATAAAAGTTTTCTATATGGGAATCTCAACTTACGAAAATTAAAATTTACTCAGAAATTAGAATTACGCAGAAACCAGGAACCTAACCATCGCTCACTTTGAGATCCTACTGTATATTATAATTTTTTGATATATATATTTTGTTGTTTAATGGGTTAAAAATAATGCATTTATGGGATAGTGTGTGTATGGTGAGTGGGATGGAAAAATAGGATTGTATACGGTTAAAAATCTCGGAAAAGAAATGCCCTAAATATAACAGAAAACCTCTATAAATCATGTTTTGATAGGTATAAGTATTCTGAAAGAATATATATTCTGAAAGATAATATAAGCATTCTGAAATTAAATTGGAGCAATCATATGTATTAAAAAACAGAAATATAATCGTTTTGCTTAAATGGAATACACAGTCGTATCAGAATAATATCATCACGTACCATAGTATACGTATGGTAGGTGGTCATATTATTCTGATACGACTGTGTATTATTTGCGAAAAATTTTGTTAGTACTTTTTGCGATACTTTGAAGTATTTCATGTATCAGTCCACAGATCCAAGGTTGGGAACTTCTCTAATGTAACTCAGTTTGATGCCAATTTGGAAACATTGGCCACGTTGAAAACAAAAATTGAACAAGTTTTATAGTAATCACCTGCTTTTGTCATTTAGCCTGTAGAAACTGGGTGAAATTGATAGAATATTCAGTTTTATTATCAAAAGGAAAAAAAGAAACATAGATTGCCATATGGAACCTTCTAATGACGCTTAACAGAAACCGATGGATTTGGAAATGCCGCCATCCGTTGGATGGGACGATAGGCCGGGGTCCGTGTTAAGGATAGTCACACACTTAACACGTTCAAGAGCACGCTCTATGGCCTGGATAGGAGGCTTACATCTCTCTACTAATAGCTGTCCACTGGATATCCATTCCCCAACCTTCTCTGAGATGCTGAAGTGCTGCTGAAGGGTAAAACAGCCAATTAAATGTAAAATTCTTGTCATTTTAGCAGTTTCTTGATTATAGTGACGTAAAACTAGAAATCTTTGTTCTTTTCAGAAATATTGGAATTCTATTTATAGAGGTCTCCGTTGTAATGTGGATGATTCCTTTTAGCAAATCTTTTCTGAGAATGCATTGCATTCAGCAAATGGCCAACATTAACCTACAGCAAAACTTGTATTTTGAAACCGAATGACGAAAAAGTAGAATTTCTTTTTGGTCGTTCGCATTGCAAACGCCACGGGAAATGACGTCAGAAAAAGAAAGTCAATGTCGCATTTTGTCCACAAAGTTTCAAGGGAAAATATCCTGTAGGAAATACCCAGAACGAAGCTGATTGCTTCATGATTACGCTTTAACTTGTTTATGAATTGTTTCAAAAAACCTTTAAACGATGAAAGTTCATCGCTTTTGTAATCCAAACTTTCTATCAAATGACAAACATGCAATAATCATTTGATGTGACTGATTAGTATGAAGTTTCCCGAATTATAAAAATTCATTGGAACTTGAAGGAATTAATTGACAGCAGCAGAACCAAATCTTATACATATATGGGGAAGGGCGCTGGCTCGTAATCTGCAATTCCCAGGTTCGTGAGGCAGCGTTGAGACTTATTTCCGCGAAAATTTCCCGGCCTACCCTCGGTCAACAGGGGACACCGATGTGATTGGAAAGGCTGCCGACCGTAGTTGATGGGACGTTAAAAAGTTGTTCTGTGTGCGGGAGAGCCAAACCCTGTGGGCGTTAAAGAACACATTGATACTCTTGACAAGAGGCTACCATCTGTCTCCCAACAGCTATTCAGTGAATTCTCTCCTCCAGTCTTCTCGGGGTCCTTGTAACCTGGTCATTTAGCTCATTATGTGCAAAAAAAGTACCGCTGATAGGAAAAAAAAATGCTATTCTAGAGTCTCGATTATCCAAAATCAATGGGAAAAACAATACCGTTTAATGGAATTCAAGGTTTATCTTTCATCCATGTAAAAAGTGTGAAAACATTAAAGTGTTTAGCAAATATCGTAACATGGGCTTACATCATTCATTTAAAAAAATAGGTTAACAAGGAAATTTGATTTTTTTCCCCTTTTCGACCAATTTGCTTTTCGACCAATTGTACTGAAAATATTTTCCTTCCTGAAACCTTTTACCGTCGGATCATATTTTAGTGGCAGCTTTCTTGTTTCCCGTATTACTTTCGGAAATAAATTATTATGTTCAATATCTCGGTCAGTTCGCATTCCGATTAATCCGACCTCGGATAATAGAGAGTATTGGATATAAAAGCCAATGCTTGTATTGGTCGTCGTATGCTACGAGAAAGTAACATCAGAAAAAGAGAACAAATGTCACAGTTTGTCCACAGAGTAATTCAAGGGAAACATTCTGTAGATTAGGGGTTCTCAACGTGGGGTACGCGGTAAAATGTTTTGGGGTACGTGTTGTGCGTACCTTGCAGTTGCAAGCACTATTCAATTTAAATGAAGAAATATACAAATTTAAACGTGTGGCGTTGTATTTCCCACATTGCCCAATTACGGATTATTTCCTTAAATAGACAATGCGGGCCGCAAAAATTCCAGGCCGTCTTCTTAGGGGAAGACGTTTATATTAAAATGAAATCCAATGATGAACACCACTCAGGTTTATGGAAAACAAAACAATAAAAATATTTATTGAGACAAAATATCTAAAAGTACAGGCAAAACAATTAATCTTTCTAATAATCAATCATTTATCGTGGACTTAAGAAAGAAAGAAATTAAAGAACTAAATGGACAATGGAACTGTGGAACCCCTTTAAATTTAAATCTAAAATTAAAAATAGCAACCTATAAGTGCAAGGAAGGTTGGGTTGTTTTACTTGTGAGCGGCACTTTTTTGCAAACCATGGGCTATAAATGGCCAGGTCACAAGGACCCCGAAGGCTCAGAGAAGGTTGGGTAAGGGGACCCACTGGAACAGCTGTTGGGAGACAGATGGTAGCCTCCCGTCAAGGCAATCCAGTGTGTTCTTTAACGTGCACAGGGTATGGCTCTCCGGCACACGGTGCCACGGCTTAACGTCCCATCCGACGGACGGCGGCCTTTCCAAGCCCATCGGTGTCCGCTACTGACCGTGGGCAGGGCGGGTAATTTTGCGGAGATAAATCTCAACGCTGACCCAGCTGGGACTCGAACCTGGGAACTACAGATTACGAGCCTGGCGCGCTACCGACTGAGCCACCCCCGCCCCACAATACACACAACCATGCCTTACCCGGGGCTCGAACCCAGGTCCCTTAGTCAGTAGCCAAGCGCGCTAACCACTCGGCCATGGGACGGCTGCAAGGAAGGATAAGCATACCATGTTTATATATGCTACTTGGTCCTTCTGTCCACTGTCATCAGGCTGGAGTCAGGTGACGCTCCCACTCTGGGTAGGGGGTCATCTCCTTGTTGCGTCCTTTTGCCGACGAAGAGGAAAACATCTCCGTCTCACTGCCGATGACATGGAGACTGACCCTAACTCGATTGTCACATACGCAGTTGGTAATATGGCTGCTGGAGTCAGACTGCTGCATCAACTTGATTATATGGAAAGGGGGAGTGTGTTCCTCACTGGTCAGACGATCTGAAAGCGTAAACTCAGTCTATCTGCTTCTGATTCAAAGTCCTGCAGGCAAAGCAGTGATCCCATTCGTTCCTTCACTAAACTTCTATAGACTCATTTCCAATGATTCTGATATGTCGATATTTTATCTGGCCCGCCCAGAGCTCTGGCCGTCCTGTGCTTCACTCACTTCGTCGCTTTTCCGAATCTTACTGCAAGACCTCACTGTCCAAAATCTCGGATCCAACTGAAGTCCTCCCTGCTCGCTACTATACCCCACGTTCCTTTCCCCTTGTTTTCCACGAAAATGGTATGTTCAAACCATCTGTAGCATCTGCAGAGGAACTTACGAGTGATAAATTTTCCCAGGGAGTCTGTCACTGCGGTTGAGGTTGACATCGCCGTCTGGGAAATCGGAATTCCTCTTTCGTTACTATAAACATCGGATGATGTTGTGCAGTCCTCCATCTGCATTTGCTCTGGGGGACGATTTCCCGAATACAGCTTCCCTTGTGAGGTCGCACTAAAGCTGTGAGCAGTCTTTGTACCCCTAGACGATTCCCTGCTCGACCCCACACGAAAAGAGAATAAATTGGGATTCTCCTGTCGTCCACCCGTCCACCCACGGGATGTTGTGTTGTGTTGTATCCAGTGTTGTGAGATCTGGGCGTTCTGTGTGTGTGTGTGGGCGTTCTCTGTGTGTGTGTGGGCGTTCTGTGTGTGTGGGCGTTCTGTGTGTGTGGGCGTTCTGTGTGTGTGTGGGCGTTCTGTGTGTGTGGGCGTTCTGTGTGTGTGTGGGCTTTCGGTGCAGCTGCGCGTTCCGTCCCCTTCCTAACGGGGCGGGGGTGGCTCAGTCGGTAGCGCGCCAGGTTCGTAATCTGTAGTTCCCAGGTTCGAGTCCCAGCTGGGTCAGCGTTGAGATTTATCTCCGCAAAATTTCCCCGCCCTGCCCACGGTCAGTAGGGGACACCGCTGGGCTTGGAAAGGCCGCCGTCCGTCGGATGGGACGTTAAGCCGTGGCCCCGTGTGCGGGAGAGCCATACCCTGTGCACGTTAAAGAACACGCTGGATGGCCTTGACGGGAGGCTACCATCTGTCTCCCAACAGCTGTTCCAGTGGGTCCCCTCACCCAACCTTCTCTGAGCCTTCGGGGTCCATGTGACCTGGCCATTTAGCCCATGGTGTGCAAAAAAGTGCCGCTCAGAGGTAAAACAACCCACAACAACAACCCCTTCCTAACGTGTCCACCGTGTTAGTCGTTTCTAGTATCCTCCCCTGTGTTGAAAAAAAAACTCAAGTGAGAAATTAATAAAAAAAAATGAATCGTTATGCCTGATGTAAAATCAGCGCATAACAGTAGGCCGTGAGAGCTCAAAAGTCACTAGATCTAGTAACAAAGTCGCTAAGTTGGCATTATTATACTATAACTCGAGCCCCGGGTAAGGCATGGCTGTTTGTGTCGTTTTTCTGCTGAGGTCCTGCCATCCTCTCAGATCTTCTACTATGGCAAATAAACTGACAGGCTCCTGTCAGACCTCTGTGGCAAGCAGCTGCTGAAGGGGTTTTTTTTTTTTATTTATAGTTTTATCTATCTATACAAGGGGTACGCCAGTTACATACACATTTCCAGGGGATACGTGAAGCATAAAATAAATGCTACAGATAATACAATCTGAACGGTACACGGTCTGTACGGAGTTCTCCAACTGCCGCAGGATTTTGGGTTGGGTTGTTTTACCTCTGAGCGGCACTTTTTCGCACACCATGGGCTAAATGGCCAAGTCACATGAACCCCGAAGGCTCAGAGAAGGTTGGGGGAGGGGACCCACTGGAACAGCTGTTGGGAGACAGATGGTAGCCTCCCGTCAAGGCCATACAGCATGTTCTTTAACGTGCACAGGGTATGGATCTCCAGCACACGGGGCCACGGCTGAACGTCCCATCCGACGGACGGCTCTGCCGCAGGAGTTCATTGTTAGCGAATGCTCGGTTCAAAAGAGAGATATTTCTTTATTAACAGATTCTGGTCCTCGATAATTTCTGAAGCACTTGACCATCAAATCCCAAATTTCGTCAACTGATTTCCACTCTGCTACTCGGTGTTAGGTTGGAAATTCATGTTCCTAAATATAATGGATCGCGATTTTCACTTTGGAACATTAGGAACCACGGAACATTTCACTGGAACATTAGGAACCACGAATCGCTTCTCTTTCCGATTTCAAAAGTTAAATTATTGAAATTTTGAATTTAGCGCTTTTAAGCTACCCTCCAATATTAACTACCAACAGACTTTACCGTCAAAACTTTCTTCTAAGGGATTGCCTCTTAACACTCCATGTTAGGTTAAAAATTGAAGTCTACATATGGTAGAGCCGAGTTTTGGGGTTAAAACCTCTTTTGTTGCTTTATTTTCAATTCATTTTATAGAGGTTGGGTTGTTTTACCTCTGAGCTGCACTTTTTTGTACACCATGGGCTAAATGGCCAGGTCACAAGGACCCCGAAGGCTCAGAGCAGGTTGGAGGAGGGGACCCACTGGAATAGCTGTTGGGAGATAGATGATAGCCTCCCGTCAAGGCCGTCCAGCGTGTTCTTTAACGTGCACAGGGTATGGCTTTCCCATACACGGGGCCACGGCTTAACGTCCCATCCGATGGACGGAGGTCTTTCCAAATCCATCGGTGTCCCCTACTGACCGTGGGCAGGGCGGGTAATTTTGCGGAGATAAATCTCAACGCTGACCCAGCTGGGACTCGAACCTGGGAACTACAGATTACGAGCCTGGCGCGCTACCAACTGAGTCACCCCCGCCCCCAGAGGTATTAGTGACGTAACTATAATGGCGCAGAGGGTGAGACCGTACCCGGGACGAAGAATGAAAGGGGACCATGCACGGCTCACGTCAGTTTCCTTTTTTATAAGTATCCATGACATGGGAGATTTTATGTCTCACGAAACATTGATTTTTTACGGAACAATACATTGAAAATTATTCCTTCAAAGCTTCACTGAGATTCTTTATCATTTCCACAAATATTGGAAAATAGTAGCAGCATTTTCAAAAAAATTAGTTTTGTGTTTAGCAATAATGCAAATCAATAGATACTTTCTTTCAGAAGATTGGTTGCACCAAAAAATCACACCACATGTCGTTACGCAACAACACGTGCGTAACATTTCAACAGAAAGCGTAATATGGGAAATGGTAAAGAAATGTTGCTTCAAACTGAATCAGACGTCACGTGATGAATCTACCCGTCAAAACAGCCGAGAAAGTACGTTAACATATCCGGCACCGGACAAGATCGAAATATCAACGATGTCATCTGATGTGTTTTGAAGCGAAAAAAAACAAAAATTTTACCTTTTTTTTTAGAACGCTGGAAAAACCTGTGTTAACGCACAGCTTCGCCTTGAACATTTGGCTGAGCTGTTTATAGGAAACAAGATTTTTTTTTTCTCAGCGAAATGCATATTTTATTGTGTTAAAATTACTAAGAAATATTTAATACCAAACATTCCTGATTTTCAAACAAATGAATGCCTATCTTTCATTTAAATTCAAATCCACAAGATTAACGTATTTGGAACCTGAACAAAATTCTTTTGTCACAGGATTTTACATAAATGATTACCAAGCTTGGAATCTCTTCGTCGAAAGAACGTTGAGTCAGACGTCACGAACGTTTTAAACCCGGCGTTGCTCGGGTTTAAAACTCTCTATATATCAAATGGCATTCCCCACGTCCCAAACTTCATTTGGCATAAAACTCATAAAATGCGGTGAAGTTTTTCTCCCTTTTTCAAGGGAGGTCTTAAACTCTCAAGTATATAGTAGATGGCATTCTTCACGTCGGAAGCATGTAATTATTAAATAACAAAAATTAATTAACTTTTTTTGAGTTGCATTAATTATTTTAAAGATATTCTATATAAAATGTTTTTCCAGGATTTGCAAGGACATACAATTTTTTGATACAGTTACGTGTATTTCGCTCATCGCTAGATAAGCAGTAAAAGAAAGATAGATAACTCGAAGTAGCCTTCTGATATAATGAGCATATAATGGATTAATTTATTCCTGGACCCTGAAAAAAAAAAACGATTATCAAAACCTATACGACATAGTACTCATTGTAATGCAGCATTCTTTAGTTTAAATAAAATGCATTATCGGATTTGAATTGCGATGAGTATTTACCGGAGTATATGTAATAATACAGTATATAACCGGAGTTTCATTAATAATAAATTGTTAACCTATAATAAAACAGAATTGATGAACATTCACTCGTCCAGTTATATATGAACTTCACTTGATAAAATCCGACATTGACACCCACCAGATACAGAAATTTGAAATTAAACAATTGTAAAATTAATAAGCAACGAAAAGTAAGCAAGCACCGCATCACTCTCACGATGAGTAGTATCCCCTTCTTTCGTAGTTTTAGAACAGCCACAGAAAAAAGCTCCTGCCCCTCTTGTGCTGTTCGAACGCTCTTGTAACGTTCATGTAATTAATCAGTTCTTGATTAAGGGGATATGGGGGAACAATCATTTTCCCCCATATCCCCTTAATCAAGAAGCATCAAGCTTAATCAAGAAGCATCAAGCTTAATCAAGAAGTTTAATTCTTTGCATTTCGAGTGATAGAGTCATCACTCGAAATGCAAAGAATTAAACTGAACTATTTCACTTTTCAAACGCAACAATTTCTATTGCAAGCTTTATTTTCAATAATCGCTAATGTTAAATCTGTGGAGATTTTCAGAAATTCAAACCCGCCCACCCTAATTTTGGTTGATCCCAGCCTGTTTGAACATAGCCTGCATTCTGCCCCTGGGTGAATGGAACGTTCGTTCAAAGTTTGGTGCCTCTAGCTCTTCTGGGGGCCCGTGTGCATAAGCGAACAGACAAACACACAAACAATTTTCTTTTTTATATATTAGATATTTGTCCCTTAAACGTTACAAGTGAAAATAAGCTCATTTCTGGACTGGTGAAGAAATATTGTCAGTCATCGGCAGGGCCGGATTTACTATAAGGTTTTACTAGGAGCAGCAACGTAAAAGACGCCAGCATAAGTTTTAAAATTTGCATATGCAACAGCAAAATGATGTATTTTTCAATTTATAGAATGAGTTAAAAACTAATTGCAAATTATTCTTGATAACAATTACTCTCTCCTCAAAAAACTCTCTCTCTCAAAAGTCAATTACACATCCCTCTATAGCGGTATGTGACCTTTCATGTGCCCTGTAGTGTTGTCAGTACCAGGGAGTGTTGCTTATTCTGCCGTAAACCGTGAATGATAAGTCGAAAGGAAGACGTGACTGAGTGACAAAAGGGTGCTATTGCACCCCATCCATTGGGGTGTGGATTTTGACAAGTGAACCTTCCATCTTCCTCCTAGTTCTTTATGGGCTAGGGGGGTTTGTCTTTAATACGGTTCAATGCTGTTTTGTATATAATTTTCAAAACAAGGGTGCTATTGCATCTAGTAGAACTAAATGAAGTGTTGTGAACGAAGTAGCTGAATTTGCTGGTTTATCAAAACGAACAATCTAACGAGTGGTATAAATGTTGGTATTGATATTATTCAATGATATAAACAGTGGTATTGATATTATTCAATGACCGCTAATCGTAGATATTATTGCAGCCGAAAGTCGGTGCTCACAGACAAGGACAGCCGACGAATATCACGACTATTGACTGCAAACCGATTTCGAATCAGACAGGAATTACACATTCGTTCGCAGTTGTGAAAGTTAAAAAATTTATAAACTGCCGATCATAAGAGTAGACTACCGTCTCGTGTGCCTAGTATGCTAGAGGTGTAAATCCGACCCTGCATGTAGGAAGACGACTAGGAGGTCAACGTCGCTTCAACTAAGGAAACAATCTGCTACTGAAACGATCTGTGATTTTAATAGAGGTGTATAGCGATTTCCAGGGTCGGATTAAGGAGAAGAGTGTGTTGGGTTGTTTTACCTCTGAGCGGCACTTTTTTGCACACCATGGGCTAAATGGCCAGGTCACATGGACCCCGAAGGCTCAGAGAAGGTTGGGGGAGGGGACCCACTGGAACAGCTGTTGGGAGACAGATGGTAGCCTCCCGTCAAGGCCATCCAGCGTGTTCTTTAACGTGCACAGGGTATGGCTCTCTCCCGCACACGGGGCCACGGCTTAACGTCCCATCCGACGGACGGCGGCCTTTCCAAGCCCATCGGTGTCCCCTACTGACCGTGGGCAGGGCGGGGAATTTTTCGGAGATAAATCTCAACGCTGACCCAGCTGGGACTCGAACCTGGGAACTACAGATTACGAGCCTGGCGCGCTACCGACTGAGCCACCCCAGCCCCTGAGAAGAGTGGGTGCATGAAATAATATTAAATGAAAGAGAGATCTAAATCAATGGTTCCCAACCTGTAATCCCCGTACTCCTAGGGGGGGGGGGAGGAGGGGACCGCGATCTGTTTTCACCCATCTTACTATTGTTTTTCGCTTTGACATTTGCCGGTTTGTCAGTTTGTTAGCTAGTCAGTTCGTCAGTTTGTGGCTTTTTCAAAAGACTTCTCCCGCCATATCTTTCTAACAAACTTAATCATTTATGTGTCAAAGGAAAGCTTGTGAAGCGGGGAGTGTCATAGGATATAAAAAATTGACCTCCTATGCTTCTCCCCCTAAAAAAAGGGAGGGAAATATAAAACTATTCTTCCGCTATATCTCCAGAACGCGAGTGCCGAAAGTAACAAGAAAGCATCTGACGCCGGAAATGTTATAAAATAAATAATAATAAATTCCCCCTCAAGCAGCTGCTTGCCACAGAGGTCTGACAGGAGCCTGTCAGTTTATATGCCAAAGTAGAAGATCTGAGAGGATGGCAGGACCTCAGCAGAAAAACAACACATACAACCATGCCTTATCCGGGGCTCGAACCCAGGTCCCTTAGACCAGTAGCCAAGCGCGCTAACCACTCGGCCATGGGACGGCCCGGAAATGTCATAGGCTACGAAAAATTGACCCCATGCTTTCTTCCCCCCTAAAAAGGGGGAAATAAGAAAATGATTGTTCCCCCCTAAAAAGGGGGAAAATAAGAAAATGATTGTTCCCCATATCCCCTGAATGAGAATGCCGAAAGTAACAAGCTATGTGAATAACGAAAGCTTGTAACGCGTAGGCTATAAAAAGTTGTTCCCCCCTGAAAAACGGCAAATGTGAAAGTCCTTCTACCACCTACACTTACGAGTTAGGTGTCAAATGAAAGCTCAAATAATTACAGTGGTAAACTATTTTGAATTTTGCCCCTACTATTCTCCCAACTAATAAAGGGGGGAATAGTTGGAGCAAAATATGATTCGTTAGATTTAACGAATCATATCTCAAATTAAAGCTTGTGACGTCTCGACTATCATGGGCTACTTCAAACACGATTCCAAATGGAGGTAAAAAATGTGGTCGAAGTTTATGAGTCATATATAAAATGAAAGGTTTGGAAGGTAGGTGTTTTTAGAGACAAAGAAAATAAATGAATTAAAAAAAATACGTATCTTTCTATATGAACCCTGAAACGCAGAACATAAACCTAAAGCATATCGATGGTGCAATCAGTCACTGAGTTCGTATTCATTTCAAAGGAAGAAAGGGCTCCGACAACATTCTTAAGTAGGTAAATCAGCGCCTTATCTTCCTTTGAAGTGAAGACGAACTCAGTGACTGATTGCACCATCGATATACTTCAGGTTTATTTTCTACATTTTAGTGCCCATGTCCCGTGGCCGAGTGGTTAGCACGCTTGGCTACTGATCTAAGGGACCTGGGTTCGAGCCCCGGGTGCAGGCATGGATGTTCGTGTTGTTTTTCTGCTGAGGTCCTGCCATCCTCTCAGATCTCCTACTATGGCATATAAACTGACAGGCTCCTGTCAGACAGACCTCTGGGGCAAGCAGCTGCTTGAGGGGGTATTTATTTATTTTTTATTTATAGAAAGAGGTATTTTTTAAGTTCGTGCTGATCGCAAGATATAATGGGCTGTTGATGATATATGGATTTCTGAATCATAAAATATCTGTATTCAAATTATAAAATAGAAAATAAATGAAGGTCAGATAAAGAATTACATATATAATAAATACAGTCTTGATCCTTTTAGGGAGTTCTCTTTGCAAAGATCTATATTCTATGTGGGGGCGGGGGTGGCTCAGTCGGTAGCGCGCCAGGCTCGTAATCTGTAGTTCCCAGGTTCGAGTCCCTGCTGGGTCAGCGTTGAGATTTATCTCCGCAAAATTTCCCCGCCTTGCCCACGGTCAGTAGGGGACACCGATGGGCTTGAAAAGACCGCCGTCCGTCGGATGGGACGTTAAGCCGTGGCCCCGCGTGCGGGAGAGCCATACCCTGTGCACGTTAAAGAACACGCTGGATGGCCTTGACGGGAGGCTACCATCTGTCTCCCAACAGCTGTTCCAATGGGTCCCCTCCTCCAACCTTCTCTGAGCCTTCGGGGTCCATGTGACCTGGCCATTTAGCCCATAGTGTGCAAAAAAGTGCCGCTCAGAGGTAAAACAATCCAATCCAATATATTCTATGTGAAATGTATAATGATGGAAAGAGGGTCTGAAGAAAGAGTTAGACTGCATGTGAGGTATGTAAAAAGGACGTGCCTTCGTTAGGAGGAAGGGGGATGTCCGCGGAAAGGATGAGAATTTCTTTCTCACAGATTCAAGTGATCCACACTATTCACACGCACGTGGTACCCGCGGATTAAACTACTCAACTGCCACGTCTGACAGGAGCTTGTCAATACATTCTTCCTAAAAAAAATCCTGTGATGTCCGCGACACTTCAGAGTAAGGGATGACATCATTCCTTCGTGCTTTATGATGGCTTTGAACTTAGATCCCTTTCATCGTCAGTCAGAAACATTACTGTGACAACCTCTAATAGAATTGAGCTCCAGCCCAAGACATTCTGCATCCCTCCCCTCCCAAATGAACTTAATTTTTGTCACCCTTCAGTGAATACTTAAGTGAACTTCATTTTTGACGCTCCCAAGCGAACTTATTTTTTGTGGCCCCAAGCAAATGTAATTTTTGCCTCCCCAAGCGAATATAATTTTTGTAGCGACAAGCAGACGTCCTCTTTATCACCCAAAAATCTATGTTATTATTAGCTAGAACTAAATGTATTTTTTCGCTCCCAAAATATTTTGTTTTGCCACCTCGAGTAAATTTGTTCTTTTTCCCGTTCCGCCTGCTTTTATTTTCTGTTTATCTCATATTATTTTTTCCTATTATTTACTATTATTATTAATTCCTATTATTCGTTTAATATCGGAGCTTTCGTCCATCACAAGAGAAAACACCCATCTTCTGCACACATTCCGGATGAAGAAAAAAAAAAGAAACGAGGGGGGGGGGGGGGGCAAAAAACAGAATCGAGCAGGAAAAATATAAAAGTAGGGGGCCAAGAGACTGGATTTCCAATGCAGTATAATATTCTCTTGCGTTTTACAAGTCGTTAAATTTTTCATGAAAAGTGCATGAAATATAAATAAGTTCAATTTATTTGCTTATCTTACTAGCTTTCTGAAAGGGTAGGCGGGCATGCCCCGCCCCGTGCTTTGATCCGGCCCTATCTGTACATATGCATATATTTGTAAATATGTACCATACCCTGTGCACGTTAAAGAACACGCTGGATGACCTTTGCGGGAGGCTGCCATCTGTCTCCTAACAGCTGTCTAGTGAGCCCCCTTCCCTGTACCTTCGGGGTCCTTGTGACCTGGCTGTTTATTCAATTGCGCGCAAAAATGTGCCGCTTAGGGGTAACCCAACCTGTTCATTGCTTCACAGCATAAATCTCGAAACACTGAAGATTTTCTTCAGCGAAAGTGTCATCATTCCAGTGATCATTTCAGTAGCTACAATACTGATAATTTTCTGGGACATTTTCTGAAGAAATTAAGTAGATATTTGAGACTTTTTACTTGAAGTACTATAGTTTGCTGATCATTATTGGTATTACATTTTACCATTTTCACTTCTTTTTCTTTCAAATGAAAACTTTTTTGTACTTCTGTTACTGTTTATCACATGACAAAGAATTCCGCGATAGCTGGTGGCGTATTTTAAAAATATGTTTATTTCCAGTTTCGTTTCTTTGGGTGGGGGGGTGGGAGTTGATTTTTTATGAGATTAAAAAATATGCAATCAATAGGAAAATGTTAGAAAAGGCAAAAAAAAAAAATAAATAGAGACCAGTGGTATATTTTGCATCAGTTCTTAGGAGTTACTAAATGTTTATAAAGCATAAAAAAAGACAATCAAAAATTTTGAAACGCATCCATCTGGAGAAAAGGGCAGAACTTCTCAACTTTCCTCTTTAATATGCCCCTGTGAATAGCAGTTTTGAAAATTATCAGTATTGTAGCTACTGAAATGATCACTGGAATGATGACATTTTCGCTGAAGAAAATCTTCAATGTTTTGAGATTTATGCTGTGAAGCAATGAACAGGTTGGATTACCCCTAAGCGGCACATTCTTTACTGTACCTGGGCCCATCAAAATACGCGATGGCTCTGCTCATACTAATTGCATACTCGTAATTAGCGGATGTAGATGCTATTGATAATAATTCGTTCATGCTTGATATTAATATTTATTTCTATCTGATATCGAGGCCTTCCAGCCTAATTCCTTATCTATGTGATATTAATGCTTTTTTTCTGATTTCTTATCTATCTAACATTAACATTTTTCATTCTGATATCTTATCTATGTGATATTAGTGCCTTTCATTCCGATTTTTTTATCGATATGACAGAGCTTTGTTTTTTCCTTAATAATTTCCCGATTGTTTCGTTAAAACCATTAGTTTTTGTGTGGCGCCATCTACTTGACGATAAATCAGTTACATGAAGCGTGAGATGAGTCCGCGCTTGCAGAAAATGTTTAAGTAGAGTTTGTTACGTCGGGTTGTTGTAATTTCTAAGGTGATTTTTTTGGGCACAATGAGCTAAATGAACAGGTCACAAGGACCCCCCCCCCCAAGGACTCAGAAATGGGTATTGGAACGAGATCAAATGAACGTTTGTTAGGAGACAGATGGAAGCCTATCGTCAAGGTCATCCAACGTGCTCTTTAAGATGCAGAGAGTTATTATTTTCTTCTACGTGGTGGAAAATTCGTAACAAGGAATTCAAACGGAACCGCAGCTTAATTCCTCATCTGACGAACGACAGTCTTTTTCAAGGTCATTGCTGTTTCCTTTCTCACAGAAAGCTTGGTGGGAATTAGAAAGAAAATTTTTAATGGAAGCATATACTGCTTTGAAAAATTATTATGAAAACCGTATCTTGGTACAATAAAACATGCCAATGCATGCGAAATTTCTTACTGACTCTAGTATTCTACATCAGTACGAAGTCCTGTAAAAGCCGTAAAGGCATGGTGGGAAGCAAAGTGAAGCGCCACATGGGTAAAAAGTCTGATCTATCGGAAGTCGAAAGTGGCTCATCGTTGGATTGCGTCGGGCAGGAACTTCCATAATGGAGGCGATGGAACTCAGAGGAGAATCACAGCGCACAATATCCCAAGTGTATGGAGAATGGCAACGGTCTCAAAAAGCGTACACCGAGCGTGGCAAATGCCGCGATCGATGTACATTGTCGCGCTTGGCAAATGCGAGAGGAAAGATGGTCTGGTAGACCTACTGTACAGTCGCTCAAAAAAATATTCGAACACTATGGTTGATTACAGAATTCAGAAAAAATATCTGGCAAATATTTTTTTAGAAATTAGTGATCTGGCAACCTTCGTGTACAGTACAAGGTTGCCAGATCACGAATTTATAAAAAAAAATCGTTGCCAGATACTTTCTCTGAATTCTGTAATCAACCACAGTGTTCGAATACTTTTTAATATATATAATGCGTATGAATATATAATGCAATGAATATAGAGCGTGTGCAGTTACCGTTCACAGCAAACTGGAGCGGTTGCGGTTAATGTTCACAGCACACTGGATCATGTGGGCTCACGGAAATATTGAGCGTGTGCAGTTACCGTTCACAGCAAACTGGAGCGTGTGCAGTAACTGCACACGCTCCAGTTTGCTGTGAACGGTAACTGGAGCATGTACAGTTGCTGTACATGCTGCAGATATTTTTCCCTGAATTGTGTAATCACGTGACACGAAGGTTGCCAGATCACTAATTTCTAAAAAAAAATCGTTGCCAGATATTTTTTCTGAATTCTGTAATCAACCATAGTGTTCGAATATTTTTTGAGCGACTGTACGGCAAAAGAGAGCTGAGAAAGATTACCTCTAGCAGTATTTCGAAACCCATTTCAACGAAAACTATGTGCAGAGAATTGAAAACTTCGAAATTTGTAAATTGCACCACAATGCGAAAGTCTTTAATTTCCTAAAAGAACAGGATTCGAAGACCCTAATGGCATATAGAGTGGCAAACCTGGTCAGTGGAGGACTGAAAAGTATCGTATGTTCAGATGAATCGGGTTGTACTACGTTTTCAACAGATGGCTGACGTATGAGTCTGGAGACAACCCTTGAAACAATAAACCCATCATGTGTAGCTCCTGGTGTTCCAGGTGCTGGAGATATTGTGATGGTCTGAGGAACATTTCTTCACTCGGATTGGATCCTGGTTTCTATGTTAGGATTCACTTGCCGGAAAGTATTAAAACATCTTGGACGATCAAGGCTACGATTTTGCATCATTTTGTACCGCAGTGGAGATGGCAAATTCCAGGATGATAATGCACCGATTCATCGCTCTCGAATCGTACAGGAATGGTTTGAAGAACATGAAAACTCTGGCCTGCACAATATACCGGTCATACAATATACCAATATGAAACAATTTGAAATGCGCTATTTGAATGCAAAAACTGCTGCTCTCTTCGCTTCGAGGTTTTCGAGCCATTTTACAGGAAGAATGGATCACAATCCCTCCTGCTGTATTTCGAAAGTATGTGGAAAGCATCGAGTGCGGGCGGTCACTTTTTCCCGCGGAGGCATCACGAGGCATCAGGTCATAACAATATGTTCAGACAGTGTAGTTATGACTACACCCTGGGAACTGCAGATTATTAGCCTTGCGAACTACCTACTGAGCCAATACCATTCCTTCTTTGGGAAAAATAATTATGTTGTTCTGGAAAACTAATTGCTTTAGTAATTTTTAGGGTGTGTGCATTTCCTTTTTTGTATTATTGGAACCAAAACGTGATTGTTGTGCCTGCACAAGAATACATAGGGAACAGTTTTTTATGGGTTGGGTTGTTTTACCTCTGAACGGCACTTTTTTGCACACCATGTGCTAAATGGCCAGGTCACATGGACCCCGAAGGCTCAGAGAAGATTGGGGGAGGGGACCAACTGGAACAGCTGTTGGGAGACAGATGGTAGCCTCCCGTCACGGCCATCCAACGTGTTCCTTAACGTGCACAGGGTATGTTAGGCTCTCCCGCACATGAAGCCACGGCTCAACGTCCCACCCGACGGACGGTGGCCTTTCCAAGCTCATTGGTGTCCCCTACTGACCGTGGGCAGGGCAGGGAATTTTGCGGAGATAAATCTCAACGCTGACCCAGCTGGGACTCGAACCTGGGAACTGCAGATTACGAGCCTGGCGCGCTACCGACTGAGTCACCCCCGGCCCCAATTTTTTATGCATTAAGTAAAAGATAACGCTGTGGATGCGTAAGAACCAGCATCGAGTGAGTTTCGCTCAAGCTCCATAAGTAATAAAATATTGTGAAAATAAAATATCGTGTTTTTAGGGGGGAAAATGGTAATTTTTGTATTAATTACATGGTTTCACATACAGTATTCTATATAACACGAGTAATATGCAGAATGTAGAAACTATATGTATTCTGTGGAAAACGTTTACAATAAATTTAATCAGGACAGAAAAATTGCCGACAGAAGAGGGAAGAAGACAAATAATGAGAAATTGTACGGATCAGAAATAGTGGTGGACGTTCTGGAGATAATTAAAATTGTGACTCTTGTGTGCAAGACTGTTTAGTAGACATAATATGTTCTGTACTCTATAGAGTTATCATATTTTACTTTTGAGCTGTGCTATTTTTGTACATAATGGGCTAAATCACCAGGTCACAAGAATCTGAAAATCTAAGTCAATGTTGGAGAAGAGAATCACCGAACAGCCGATAGAAGATGGTCTGCATCTCTTAGGAGATAAACTGTAGTGTGAAGACCATCAAGCGTGTTTTCTTAACGTGCACAAAACGGCCTCTCCTGAATAAACGATCACCGTTCAATATCCATCAGATGGACGGCGGTCATTCTTGGGCTTCAGGTATTCCTTTTCTCACCAAGGGCAGAAAGGGAGTTAGAGGAGAAGATTCTAAACGTAAATGGAGTTGGGAATCGAACTAGGGAATATCACATGACGAGTCTGTGGTGCTACCAAATGAACAACCATAGCCACTCCCCCAACCATTATCCGTCATAGAATTCAGAATTGGTAAAAATATGAGTTGTAGTTCTGTATTTACTAAAAGAGTTTGTATTTTTACAAAACCCGGTGCAGTTTCCTGTCGTGGTGTCTCCTTGTCATGCAGTGAAGCATAAAATATTGTAAATTAAATATCCCACAAAAGTACAATAAAGTTTGAATTTTAAACTGAACAACGAGTATTTTTTTTAAAATCATCATCATCATCAAGCAGCTATGGGCTACGGAGGTCCAACTAGACAGTGCAGTTTAATTCTCCAAGAATATCTGTCCTAAGCTACATCTGCTGCATCTGGCCACTGCACACCAATTCTAATAAGGTCCTATTTGACATTGTCTCCCCACCGCATCCTAGGTCTCCCCATCTTTCTGAGGCCTTTAGACACATTGTACATGACCTTATTTGCCAATCTATAATAACAAACATGGCCAAACCAGCGGAGTATCTCTCTGCACAATATGCTGCTTAAAGGAGGTTGCAAACTCCTTTGCCTAACCTCATCATTAGTTACAAAGTTGAACCATCTAACGCCCACGATATTGCGTAAGAATCTAGAATCAAAATCATTAATTTTCCTGCTATCTTGTTTACAAAGCGTCGAAATCTCACTACCATAACTAACCCTAGAAAGAGTAAAACTATTATACAGTCTGCCTGACCAATTTTCATCACTTTAATTTTGCCTCAGTTTATAACCAAACATACATTACTATAAGTCTCATCAACAGCTCGAATGAAACAGTTCATCTTATCAACATCATTTGCCAAAAGAAATAAATCATCAGCATAATCTAAATCAGAAATTTTCGTATCTCCAGACCATTTAAGGCCAAAATCTTTCCCTTGAAGTGAATTTCGCATAACATAATCAATAACCAAGCTAAAGAGAAAAGGAGACAAAATGCACCCTTGTCGAACACCAGAAGTAATGCTAAACCAATTGCTACAAGTCTTACCAACTCTCACACACGACTCAGTGTTATTAAAGAGAGCTTTCATTATGTTAACTAACTTGTCTGGTATTCCATATGATTTCACAATCAACCAAGAATTATGACGATCAACAGAGTCGAAAGCCTTTTTGAAATCAACAAAGCTAGCAACCAAAGGTTTCTGAAACTCTAAACATTTCTCAAGAATCTGCCTAAGTGAAAATATCTGATCCACACATCCCCTGCCACTTCTGAATCCACATTGCTCATCATGCAATTGACTGTCAACCAGATTCTTAATTCTATTAAGCACAATCATGCATTGAACTTTCCCTGGAACAGAGAGTAGGCTGATACCCCTATAGTTATCACAAGAACTGCGATCATCTTTTTTGAAAATAGGAATAATAGCTCTGGTAAAATACTTAGGAACCACGCCTTTATCATAAAATATATTCAAATTTCAGTCATCCAAATGGTAACCGAAACATTCCCAGCTCTAAGCATTTTCGTAGTAATTTCATCTACCCCTGGGGATTTAGTTAGTTTAAGTTTAGAAATGCTAAAATAATTTCGGATTGTGCTATAGGGCCAGCATTAAAGCCTGTATTGCATCTATCATCGTTACAAACAATGAGAGTACAACTAACCACATTGTTTAGAACATCAATGAAATGCTCATCCCACCTAGCCATGGCAGAATCCTCACCTTCTATAACCTTACCTTGTTTATCCTCCAATCCCTGTATACCTGTCCGTTTCCTACCACACAAAACATTAACTATCTGGTACAGCTATCTGCTGTTGTGCTGTCTAACTACTTCCTCGGCTTTCTCAGCCAAGCCATCAAGTCAAAGATTCTTATCAGCAGCTAACTGATCCGTTACACATTTATTAAGCTCTCTGTAGTGCTTTCTATTAGGACTAGTACGATATTGATTAAGGATATTCCTGCAGTTCTTTCTTTCTGAAATAAGCTCAAGTGCCTTATCACTAAAATAATTCTGTCTCCTCTGCTCGTTTTTTCCTAAAAGATATTGTTAGTTTCCCAAAAAGCCTGTTTAAAACGGTTACATTCTTCCTCAACTTCAGTAGTAAGCAAACTATGACTGTCATAATGACTAAGTAACCTATCACGGTCAGCTTTAGCTGTAACTGGGTCTTTCAGAGCTTCAGACTTAAAGGCAAATTTTTTAATCTTAGCACAACACTTTTTAAGTTTAAGTTGCAAAACACTTTTAACAAGGTAATGGTAATATCCAATTTCAGCTCCATATTATGACCTGGTATTCCTAACAGAACTAGTCCATTTGCTGTTAATTAATATATAATCAATCATATTCTTATGTAGCCCATCTGGTGAAACCCATGTGTACCTATCACCCATCCCCAAATGTCAGAGTCAGTACCAACTTTGGCATTGAAGTCACCTGGAACAAGGGAAACATCTCCTTTCTTGACGGAAATCAAAATATCCTGAAGTTGTCCATAAAACCTATCCTTCTCACCCTCATCAGCATCCTCAGTGGGGGCATAGCAGCAGATAACATTCAAGTCTTTAATGCTTGTCTGAAATTTTGCTATAAGAAACATTTATTTAATGCATTCATATCCTAGAAGAGCATCACTGGCGCGTTTGCTGAGAAGTAGATCTACGCCTTGGTGAATCTTATTATCGTCCCTCCCTGAAAAGAGAAATTTAAGATGATTTTTGAGAATATGACCTTTATCAAACAGCCCCCTAATCGCAGACATGGGAAAAAGACCAGTTCCCCCACCACTAAAGGCTGAAGCCATCTACACTGGAAGACTTCCTCAAATGTAGAATTTGGCGATGCCAGTACAAGCATAGAGTTCAGGTGCCTGCAATGACCTCTGCTCAGGATTATCCACCAGCTGATAAACATATCCTGTGAATCTATTCACTTGGGGCTGTCAACCCACAAACAAACAGAAAACACAGCGGAAAATTTTTTGTCTACAGAAGCCCACCAGTGCAGCAAATTCAGGATCCGTAATAAAGCTCAGAGCTTTATTTCAGTAATGATATAAATGCTATCTCACGTAAGACTCTCAAAGCAGCGCGAAATCTAATTTAGGAAAGTTAGACTGCAAGCTTGGCGTCTAGCAATTGAGCCAACCTCCATCTCCAAAAGTGAAAGCAACACAAGGACCCCAACGTTAATGCTGAATCAGTAATTATTAAGAATCTATGTAATTCATGCCCTTAATCGGTACAAAAATATTAGAAAGTATTTCACATGTTATTATTACGAGATTTATTCATTTTTTTAAAAGCGATAAGTAGATTATGTTGGTATTATTTTTTTTCCAATAGTGTCCTTAATATTCATAATCTTCTTTAAATTCAGTTCCCAACACAGAGAATATTAATAGATATCTATATTTATTCGGCATGCATGAGAAACCTGCTTCTGATGCAAGCTCCTGTTGCTGCCTTCCCATCTAGCCTGTTCGTTTAACATTCAAGCTATGTTGCTGTTGCAAATGGCGACACTGCTTAAGATCCCATCCTAAAAAAAAGCATTTTTTTTTCTTACCGAGAGCTGAAGATACAAGACACCTAATTCTTCTTTTTGTTTAGAACCGCTTCAAGGGTAGCTAAGGTCATGACCCACTCTCCCCAATAATCTTAATAACCGGATTAAGCAAAACATTTTGAAACGTAAACATTCAGAAGGCCACTTTATTAGGTACAGTTCCATGTTATATCAATTGTATCTCAGGTACAAAACTCGGTAACATCTTAAAAACACTTTATGTCAATCAAATGTATTTCAATCTCGATTTATAATATTCGTTCGCTATTTCGAGAGTTGCGGAAAATGAATTATTTAATAGAAACAATGCCAGTTTAAATAGTTGCTCTGAAAAGTGAAGAATAATGAAAATACGCATAGCAAAAACTTATACAAAACTTCACTGATACGGCAAAAGAATCTTTAGCAGTTCGTGTAATAATTATGTTAATTATATCTAATTTTGAAACTTTTTTTGCAGAATGAGCCAATGTGCTAAATATTTTAGCTTTTTCTTACATCTGACATAATAAATGCATATTTTTGGAAATCGAGATTGAAATAATTTTTATTGAGCTCTTTCAACTATATTCTGTCACAACTTCACATAAGAGCTTGTTTAAGAAATCACTTAGTTCTCTATTTGAATTACTATTGTGAATGGTGGCGAACTTGCTCAATTGGATTGCAGAAGCATTGCACAACAGGTGACCACTGTAGTTGATGCTGGAGAGGATCAGGTGTTGGTACGAAACAGCAAGAGCTTCCCCAGTCTTGCAAGTTTATTATTATACTTCCCGTCTTGCAAGAGCTTCCCCAGTTTGTGCCTGCAGGGAAAGACAGGATATTTCACTAAACAGTGGTAATGGTCTTGAGATGCTGGATGGGAGGACCAACAGGTCAGCTTATCAAGGACGATACTGAGGAACTTGTGCTCTTTGGCGGCCTTGATGTTGTCAGGTCCATACTTGATGCCAGGGAAGATGGGAGGAAGGAACTTCCTTGTAAAAACCAGGCGACTGTCTTCTCGATTTAAAGCGAGAGGCCGAAGGTATTGAAGAACTCAATTATAGTGGTCATGGCTCGTTTCATTTTCAGTTCCACATATGTGGAGTCTTGACTAGGGAAGCAGATTGCATAGATGGAAATTTCACCCTATTCTCAATCGGGAAAGAAAGTTGAATAGTAAGACGTTAACAAGATTGGGCAGAGGACCACCACCTTGAGGAATTCCACGATTGATGACTTGGGGAGTACTAAGCGTATTGCCTAATTTGATGTGGACTATCCTGCTTGATAGGTAATCCATAATCCAGTGTACGATGTTTCCTCCGAGTTCGAGATCTTGGAGTCATGCCAAAGTGGTGTCGTCTTGTTACCCAGACAGTCCTTGATTTACAGGAATTGTTTTTAGTGAAAGAAAATTACATTTTCCTGTTAACGTCTCGCTTTTCCCAAGACTGCCTTGAAAACCTCTTTTCGAGTGTTCGTGCAATTCATCCACTACCCTCAGCATTGCAACTTAAATACAATTTAAAGTTAATTTGCATTGCCCAATGTTTAAAATATGTATCAAACGGGAACTACGATGAAGATGACAGAGATTTTAGTTGAATTCTTAGACCCTTCCAAATTTGCAAATCACGCAGAAAATCCTGAAATGTCACACAAAAAAGTATATAATAGTGCTACCAAAAAATTGGAATACTCATTCAAATCCGTTATGATATTATCACATTTCAGGTTATATAACATCAAGAGTTCTTTCAAATGAAAAAGTTTGTTCTGAATGTTATAATCCATTGCAATGAAAAACGATCTTGACTACTGAGTGTGCTTCACTAAACGAACTGAGAAGCTATGAAGAAAACTCCTTGGTGAAGGCTAGTGCAGAAATTTATAACCTGTTCACAATGTGTGAAAAATATTTTCGTAAACTTCAACAGATGTACAAACTTTAAAACTTTCCAACATCAAAAAGCATTGCTGCAGAAATATTAAAAGAAATTGGCTGAAAATTTCAGCTTCCAAATTGTCATAATATTAAGCAGAAACTAATATATCGTTTTATCGTGTTTCGTATGAGAATTTAGACATTAGAAATGAAGCAGCTTTTAAAAAGGCAGAAACGAAACGAAAAGTATTGTAATCAGATTGATAATTGCAAAAGAAAATTACCAAAACTGGGTAGGTGGAATTTTGATTCTAGTTTGTGATATATTTATAAACAGCATAGTGTCCGAGTGGTTAGCGTTCTAGGCTACTGGTCAAAGGGACTTAGGTTTGAGCCCCCGGGTGCTACTGGTCAAAGGGACTTAGGTTTGAGTTCCGGGTGCTACTGGTCAAAGGGACTTAGGTTTGAGCCCCGGGTGCTACTGGTCAAAGGGACTTAGGTTTGAACCCCAAGTGCTACTGGTCAAAGGGACTTAGGTTCAAGCCCCGGGTGCTACTGGTCAAAGGGACCTAGGTTTGAGCCCCGGGTGCTACTGGTCAAAGGGACTTAGGTGTGAGCCCCGGGTGCTACTGGTCAAAGGGACCTAGGTTTGAGCCCTGGGTGCTACTGGTCAAAGGGACTTAGGATCGAGCCCCGGGTGCTACTGGTCAAAGGGACTTAGGTTCGAGCCCCGGGTGCTACTGGTCAAAGGGACTTAGGTTCGAGCCCCGGGTGCTACTGGTCAAAGGGACTTAGGTTCGAGCCCCAGGTGCTACTGGTCAAAGGTACTTAGGTTCAAGCCCCGGGAGCTACTGGTCAAAGGGACCTAGGTTTGAGCCCTGGGTGCTACTGGTCAAAGGGACTTAGGTTTCAGCCCCGGGTGCTACTGGTGAAAGGGACTTAGGTTCGAGCCCCGGGTGCTACTGGTCAAAGGGACCTAGGTTGGAGCCCTGGGTGCTACTGGTCAAAGGGATTTAGGTTTGAGCCCCGGGTGCTACTGGTCAAAGGGACTTAGGATCGAGCCCCAGTTGCTACTGGTCAAAGGGACTTAGATTTGAGCCCCGGGGGCTACTGGTCAAAGGGATTTAGGTTTGAGCCCCGGGTGCTACTGGTCAAAGGGGACTTAGGTTCAAGCTCCGGGTGCTACTGGTCAAAGGGACCTAGGCTTTAGCCCCTGGTGCTACTGGTCAAAGGGACTTAGGTTTGAGCCCCGGGTGCTACTGGTCAAAGGGACTTAGGTTCAAGCCCCGGGTGCTACTGGTCAAAGGGACCTAGGTTTTAGCCCCTGGTGCTACTGGTCAAAGGGACTTAGGTTCAAGCTCCGGGTGCTACTGGTCAAAGGGACCTAGGTTTTAGCCCCTGGTGCTACTGGTCAAAGGGACTTAGGTTTGAGCCCCGGGTGCTACTGGTCAAAGGGACTTAGGTTCAAGCCCCGGGTGCTACTGGTCAAAGGGACCTAGGTTTTAGCCCCTGGTGCTACTGGTCAAAGGGACTTAGGTTTGAGCCCCGGGTGCTACTGGTCAAAGGGACCTTGGTTGGAGCCCTGGGCGCTACTGGTCAAAGGGACTTAGGATCGAGCCCCGGGTGCTACTGGTCAAAGGGACTTAGGTTCGAGCCCCAGGTGCTACTGGTCAAAGGGACTTAGGTTCGAGCCCCGGGTGATACTGGTCAAAGGGACTTAGGTTCGAGCCCCGGGTGCTACTGGTCAAAGGTACTTAGGTTCGAGCCCCGGGAGCTACTGGTCAAAGGGACCTAGGTTTGAGCCCTGGGTGCTACTGGTCAAAGGGACTTAGGTTTGAGCCCCGGGTGCTAATGGTGAAAGGGACTTAGGTTCGAGCCCCTGGTGCTACTGGTCAAAGGGACCTAGTTTTAGCCCTGGGTGCTACTGGTCAAAGGGATTTAGGTTTGAGCCCCGGGTGATACTGGTCAAAGGGACTTAGGTTCGAGCCCTAGTTGCTACTGGTCAAAAGGACTTAGATTTGAGCCCCGGGGGCTACTGGTCAAAGGGACTTAGGTTTGAGCCCCGGGTGCTACTGGTCAAAGGGACTTAGGTTCAAGCTCCGGGTGCTACTGGTCAAAGGGACCTAGGTTTTAGCCCCTGGTGCTACTGGTCAAAGGGACTTAGGTTTGAGCCCCGGGTGCTACTGGTCAAAGGGACTTAGGTTCAAGCCCCGGGTTCTACTGGTCAAAGGGACCTAGGTTTGAGCCCCGGGTGCTACTGCTCAAAGGGACTTATGTTTGAGCCCCAGGTGCTACTGGTCAAAGGGACTTAGGTTTGAGCCCCGGGTGCTACTGGTCAAAGGGACCTAGATTTTAGCCCCTGGTGCTACTGGTCAAAGGGACTTAGGTTTGAGCCCCGGGTGCTACTGGTCAAAGGGACCTTGGTTGGACCCCTGGGCGCTACTGGTCAAAGGGACTTAGGATCGAGCCCCGGGTGCTACTGGTCAAAGGGACTTAGGTTCGAGCCCCGGGTGCTACTGGTCAAAGGGATTTAGGTTCGAGCCCCGGGTGCTACTGGTCAAAGGTACTTAGGTTCGAGCCCCGGGAGCTACTGGTCAAAGGGACCTAGATTTGAGCCCTGGGTGCTACTGGTCAAAGGGACTTAGGTTTGAGCCCCGGGTGCTAATGGTGAAAGGGACTTAGGTTCGAGCCCCTGGTGCTACTGGTCAAAGGGACTTAAGTTCAAGCCCCGGGTGCTACTGGTCAAAGGGACTTAAGTTTGAGCCCCGGGTGCTACTGGTCAAAGGGATTTAGGTTTGAGCCCCGGGTGATACTGGTCAAAGGGACTTAGGTTCGAGCCCTAGTTGCTACTGGTCAAAGGGACTTAGATTTGATCCCCGGGGGCTACTGGTCAAAGGGACTTAGGTTTGAGCCCAGGGTGCTACTGGTCAAAGGGACTTAGGTTTGAACCCCGGGTGCAACTGGTCAAAGGGACTTAGGTTTGAGCCCCGGGTGCTACTGGTCAAAGGGACTTAGGTTTGAGCCCCGGGTGCTACTGGTCAAAGGGACTTAGGTTCAAGCCCCGGGTGCTACTGGTCAAAGGGACTTAAGTTTGAGCCCCGGGTGCTACTGGTCAAAGGGACCTAGGTTTGAGCCCCGGGTGCTACTGCTCAAAGGGACTTATGTTTGAGCCCCAGGTGCTACTGGTCAAAGGGACTTAGGTTTGAGCCCCGGGTGCTACTGGTCAAAGGGACTTAGGTTTTATCCCCGGGTGCTACTGGTCAAAGAGACCTAGGTTTGAGCCCCGGGTGCTACTGGTCAAAGGGACTTAGGTTTCAGCCCCGGGTGCTGCTGGTCAAAAGGACTTAGGTTTGAGCCCCGAGTGCTACTGGTCAAAGGGACTTAGGATCGAGCCGTGGGTGCTACTGGTCAAAGGGATTTAGGTTTGAGCCCCAGGTGCTACTGGTCAAAGGGACTTAGGTTCAAGCCCCGGGTGCTACTGGTCAAAGGGACCTAGGTTTGAGTCCCGGGGGCTACTGGTCAAAGGGACTTAGGTTTGAGCCCCGGGTGCTACTGGTCAAAGGGACTTAGGTTCAAGCCCCGGGTGCTACTGGTCAAAGGAACCTAGGTTTTATCCTCGGGTGCTACTGGTCAAAGGGACCTAGGTTTGAGCCCCGGGTGCTACTGCTCAAAGGGACTTATGTTTGAGCCCCAGGTGCTACTGGTCAAAGGGACTTAGGTTTGAGCCCCGGGTGCTACTGGTCAAAGGGACTTAGGTTCAAGTCCCGGGTGCTACTGGTCAAAGGGACCTAGGTTTTATCCCCGGGTGCTACTGGTCAAAGAGACCTAGGTTTGAGCCCCGGGTGCTACTGGTCAAAGGGACTTAGGTTTCAGCCCCGGGTGCTGCTGGTCAAAAGGACTTAGGTTTGAGCCCCGAGTGCTACTGGTCAAAGGGACTTAGGATCGAGCCCTGGGTGCTACTGGTCAAAGGGATTTAGGTTTGAGCCCCAGGTGCTACTGGTCAAAGGGACTTAGGTTCAAGCCCCGGGTGCTACTGGTCAAAGGGACCTAGGTTCGAGTCCCGGGGGCTACTGGTCAAAGGGACTTAGGTTTGAGCCCCGGGTGCTACTGGTCAAAGGGACTTAGGTTCAAGCCCCGGGTGCTACTGGTCAAAGGAACCTAGGTTTTATCCTCGGGTGCTACTGGTCAAAGGGACCTAGGTTTGAGCCCCGGGTGCTACTGGTCAAAGGGACTTAGGTTTGAGCCCCGGGTGCTGCTGGTCAAAAGGACTTAGGTTTGAGCCCCGGGTGCTACTGGTCAAAGGGACCTAGGTTTGAGCCCCGGGTGCTACTGGTCAAAGGGACTTAGGTTTGAGCCCCGGGTGCTACTGGTCAAAGGTACTTAGGTTCGAGCCCCGGGTGCTACTGGTCAAAGGGACTTAGGTTCGAGCCCCAGGTGCTACTGGTCAAAGGGACTTAGGTTCGAGCCCCGGGTGCTACTGGTCAAAGGGACTTAAGTTTGAGCCCCGGGTGCTACTGGTCAAAGGGACCTAGGTTTGAGCCCCGGGTGCTACTGGTCAAAGGGACCTAGGTTTTAGCCCCTGGTGCTACTGGTCAAAGGGACTTAGGTTTGAGCCCCGGGTGCTACTGGTCAAAGGGACCTTGGTTGGAGCCCTGGGCGCTACTGGTCAAAGGGACTTAGGATCGAGCCCCGGGTGCTACTGGTCAAAGGGACTTAGGTTCGAGCCCCAGGTGCTACTGGTCAAAGGGACTTAGGTTCGAGCCCCGGGTGATACTGGTCAAAGGGACTTAGGTTCGAGCCCCGGGTGCTACTGGTCAAAGGTACTTAGGTTCGAGCCCCGGGAGCTACTGGTCAAAGGGACCTAGGTTTGAGCCCTGGGTGCTACTGGTCAAAGGGACTTAGGTTTGAGCCCCGGGTGCTAATGGTGAAAGGGACTTAGGTTCGAGCCCCTGGTGCTACTGGTCAAAGGGACCTAGTTTTAGCCCTGGGTGCTACTGGTCAAAGGGATTTAGGTTTGAGCCCCGGGTGATACTGGTCAAAGGGACTTAGGTTCGAGCCCTAGTTGCTACTGGTCAAAGGGACTTAGATTTGAGCCCCGGGGGCTACTGGTCAAAGGGACTTAGGTTTGAGCCCCGGGTGCTACTGGTCAAAGGGACTTAGGTTCAAGCTCCGGGTGCTACTGGTCAAAGGGACCTAGGTTTTAGCCCCTGGTGCTACTGGTCAAAGGGACTTAGGTTTGAGCCCCGGGTGCTACTGGTCAAAGGGACTTAGGTTCAAGCCCCGGGTTCTACTGGTCAAAGGGACCTAGGTTTGAGCCCCGGGTGCTACTGCTCAAAGGGACTTATGTTTGAGCCCCAGGTGCTACTGGTCAAAGGGACTTAGGTTTGAGCCCCGGGTGCTACTGGTCAAAGGGACCTAGATTTTAGCCCCTGGTGCTACTGGTCAAAGGGACTTAGGTTTGAGCCCCGGGTGCTACTGGTCAAAGGGACCTTGGTTGGACCCCTGGGCGCTACTGGTCAAAGGGACTTAGGATCGAGCCCCGGGTGCTACTGGTCAAAGGGACTTAGGTTCGAGCCCCGGGTGCTACTGGTCAAAGGGATTTAGGTTCGAGCCCCGGGTGCTACTGGTCAAAGGTACTTAGGTTCGAGCCCCGGGAGCTACTGGTCAAAGGGACCTAGATTTGAGCCCTGGGTGCTACTGGTCAAAGGGACTTAGGTTTGAGCCCCGGGTGCTAATGGTGAAAGGGACTTAGGTTCGAGCCCCTGGTGCTACTGGTCAAAGGGACTTAAGTTCAAGCCCCGGGTGCTACTGGTCAAAGGGACTTAAGTTTGAGCCCCGGGTGCTACTGGTCAAAGGGATTTAGGTTTGAGCCCCGGGTGATACTGGTCAAAGGGACTTAGGTTCGAGCCCTAGTTGCTACTGGTCAAAGGGACTTAGATTTGATCCCCGGGGGCTACTGGTCAAAGGGACTTAGGTTTGAGCCCAGGGTGCTACTGGTCAAAGGGACTTAGGTTTGAACCCCGGGTGCAACTGGTCAAAGGGACTTAGGTTTGAGCCCCGGTTGCTACTGGTCAAAGGGACTTAGGTTTGAGCCCCGGGTGCTACTGGTCAAAGGGACTTAGGTTCAAGCCCCGGGTGCTACTGGTCAAAGGGACTTAAGTTTGAGCCCCGGGTGCTACTGGTCAAAGGGACCTAGGTTTGAGCCCCGGGTGCTACTGCTCAAAGGGACTTATGTTTGAGCCCCAGGTGCTACTGGTCAAAGGGACTTAGGTTTGAGCCCCGGGTGCTACTGGTCAAAGGGACTTAGGTTCAAGTCCCGGGTGCTACTGGTCAAAGGGACCTAGGTTTTATCCCCGGGTGCTACTGGTCAAAGAGACCTAGGTTTGAGCCCCGGGTGCTACTGGTCAAAGGGACTTAGGTTTCAGCCCCGGGTGCTGCTGGTCAAAAGGACTTAGGTTTGAGCCCCGAGTGCTACTGGTCAAAGGGACTTAGGATCGAGCCCTGGGTGCTACTGGTCAAAGGGATTTAGGTTTGAGCCCCAGGTGCTACTGGTCAAAGGGACTTAGGTTCAAGCCCCGGGTGCTACTGGTCAAAGGGACCTAGGTTTGAGTCCCGGGGGCTACTGGTCAAAGGGACTTAGGTTTGAGCCCCGGGTGCTACTGGTCAAAGGGACTTAGGTTCAAGCCCCGGGTGCTACTGGTCAAAGGAACCTAGGTTTTATCCTCGGGTGCTACTGGTCAAAGGGACCTAGGTTTGAGCCCCGGGTGCTACTGGTCAAAGGGACTTAGGTTTGAGCCCCGGGTGCTGCTGGTCAAAAGGACTTAGTTTTGAGCCCCGGGTGCTACTGGTCAAAGGGACCTAGGTTTGAGCCCCGGGTGCTACTGGTCAAAGGGACTTAGGTTTGAGCCCCGGGTGCTACTGGTCAAAGGTACTTAGGTTCGAGCCCCGGGTGCTACTGGTCAAAGGGACTTAGGTTCGAGCCCCAGGTGCTACTGGTCAAAGGGACTTAGGTTCGAGCCCCGGGTGCTACTGGTCAAAGGGACTTAAGTTTGAGCCCCGGGTGCTACTGGTCAAAGGGACCTAGGTTTGAGCCCCGGGTGCTACTGGTCAAAGGGACTTAGGTTTGAGCCCCGGGTGCTACTGGTCAAAGGGACCTAGGTTTGAGTCCCGGGGGCTACTGGTCAAAGGGACTTAGGTTTGAGCCCCGGGTGCTACTGGTCAAAGGGACTTAGGTTCAAGCCCCGGGTGCTACTGGTCAAAGGAACCTAGGTTTTATCCTCGGGTGCTACTGGTCAAAGGGACCTAGGTTTGAGCCCCGGGTGCTACTGGTCAAAGGGACTTAGGTTTGAGCCCCGGGTGCTGCTGGTCAAAAGGACTTAGGTTTGAGCCCCGGGTGCTACTGGTCAAAGGGACTTAGGTTTGAGCCCCGGGTGCTACTGGTCAAAGGGACTTAGGTTTGAGCCCCGGGTGCTACTGGTCAAAGGGACTTAGGTTCAAGCCCCGGGTGCTACTGGTCAAAGGGACTTAAGTTTGAGCCCCGGGTGCTACTGGTCAAAGGGACCTAGGTTTGAGCCCCGGGTGCTACTGCTCAAAGGGACTTATGTTTGAGCCCCAGGTGCTACTGGTCAAAGGGACTTAGGTTTGAGCCCCGGGTGCTACTGGTCAAAGGGACTTAGGTTCAAGTCCCGGGTGCTACTGGTCAAAGGGACCTAGGTTTTATCCCCGGGTGCTACTGGTCAAAGAGACCTAGGTTTGAGCCCCGGGTGCTACTGGTCAAAGGGACTTAGGTTTCAGCCCCGGGTGCTGCTGGTCAAAAGGACTTAGGTTTGAGCCCCGAGTGCTACTGGTCAAAGGGACTTAGGATCGAGCCCTGGGTGCTACTGGTCAAAGGGATTTAGGTTTGAGCCCCAGGTGCTACTGGTCAAAGGGACTTAGTTTCAAGCCCCGGGTGCTACTGGTCAAAGGGACCTAGGTTTGAGTCCCGGGGGCTACTGGTCAAAGGGACTTAGGTTTGAGCCCCGGGTGCTACTGGTCAAAGGGACTTAGGTTCAAGCCCCGGGTGCTACTGGTCAAAGGAACCTAGGTTTTATCCTCGGGTGCTACTGGTCAAAGGGACCTAGGTTTGAGCCCCGGGTGCTACTGCTCAAAGGGACTTATGTTTGAGCCCCAGGTGCTACTGGTCAAAGGGACTTAGGTTTGAGCCCCGGGTGCTACTGGTCAAAGGGACTTAGGTTCAAGTCCCGGGTGCTACTGGTCAAAGGGACCTAGGTTTTATCCCCGGGTGCTACTGGTCAAAGAGACCTAGGTTTGAGCCCCGGGTGCTACTGGTCAAAGGGACTTAGGTTTCAGCCCCGGGTGCTGCTGGTCAAAAGGACTTAGGTTTGAGCCCCGAGTGCTACTGGTCAAAGGGACTTAGGATCGAGCCCTGGGTGCTACTGGTCAAAGGGATTTAGGTTTGAGCCCCAGGTGCTACTGGTCAAAGGGACTTAGGTTCAAGCCCCGGGTGCTACTGGTCAAAGGGACCTAGGTTTGAGTCCCGGGGGCTACTGGTCAAAGGGACTTAGGTTTGAGCCCCGGGTGCTACTGGTCAAAGGGACTTAGGTTCAAGCCCCGGGTGCTACTGGTCAAAGGAACCTAGGTTTTATCCTCGGGTGCTACTGGTCAAAGGGACCTAGGTTTGAGCCCCGGGTGCTACTGGTCAAAGGGACTTAGGTTTGAGCCCCGGGTGCTGCTGGTCAAAAGGACTTAGGTTTGAGCCCCGGGTGCTACTGGTCAAAGGGACCTAGGTTTGAGCCCCGGGTGCTACTGGTCAAAGGGACTTAGGTTTGAGCCCCGGGTGCTACTGGTCAAAGGTACTTAGGTTCGAGCCCCGGGTGCTACTGGTCAAAGGGACTTAGGTTCGAGCCCCAGGTGCTACTGGTCAAAGGGACTTAGGTTCGAGCCCCGGGTGCTACTGGTCAAAGGGACTTAAGTTTGAGCCCCGGGTGCTACTGGTCAAAGGGACCTAGGTTTGAGCCCCGGGTGCTACTGGTCAAAGGGACCTAGGTTTTAGCCCCTGGTGCTACTGGTCAAAGGGACTTAGGTTTGAGCCCCGGGTGCTACTGGTCAAAGGGACCTTGGTTGGAGCCCTGGGCGCTACTGGTCAAAGGGACTTAGGATCGAGCCCCGGGTGCTACTGGTCAAAGGGACTTAGGTTCGAGCCCCAGGTGCTACTGGTCAAAGGGACTTAGGTTCGAGCCCCGGGTGATACTGGTCAAAGGGACTTAGGTTCGAGCCCCGGGTGCTACTGGTCAAAGGTACTTAGGTTCGAGCCCCGGGAGCTACTGGTCAAAGGGACCTAGGTTTGAGCCCTGGGTGCTACTGGTCAAAGGGACTTAGGTGTGAGCCCCGGGTGCTAATGGTGAAAGGGACTTAGGTTCGAGCCCCTGGTGCTACTGGTCAAAGTGACCTAGTTTTAGCCCTGGGTGCTACTGGTCAAAGGGATTTAGGTTTGAGCCCCGGGTGATACTGGTCAAAGGGACTTAGGTTCGAGCCCTAGTTGCTACTGGTCAAAGGGACTTAGATTTGAGCCCCGGGGGCTACTGGTCAAAGGGACTTAGGTTTGAGCCCCGGGTGCTACTGGTCAAAGGGACTTAGGTTCAAGCTCCGGGTGCTACTGGTCAAAGGGACCTAGGTTTTAGCCCCTGGTGCTACTGGTCAAAGGGACTTAGGTTTGAGCCCCGGGTGCTACTGGTCAAAGGGACTTAGGTTCAAGCCCCGGGTTCTACTGGTCAAAGGGACCTAGGTTTGAGCCCCGGGTGCTACTGCTCAAAGGGACTTATGTTTGAGCCCCAGGTGCTACTGGTCAAAGGGACTTAGGTTTGAGCCCCGGGTGCTACTGGTCAAAGGGACCTAGATTTTAGCCCCTGGTGCTACTGGTCAAAGGGACTTAGGTTTGAGCCCCGGGTGCTACTGGTCAAAGGGACCTTGGTTGGACCCCTGGGCGCTACTGGTCAAAGGGACTTAGGATCGAGCCCCGGGTGCTACTGGTCAAAGGGACTTAGGTTCGAGCCCCGGGTGCTACTGGTCAAAGGGATTTAGGTTCGAGCCCCGGGTGCTACTGGTCAAAGGTACTTAGGTTCGAGCCCCGGGAGCTACTGGTCAAAGGGACCTAGATTTGAGCCCTGGGTGCTACTGGTCAAAGGGACTTAGGTTTGAGCCCCGGGTGCTAATGGTGAAAGGGACTTAGGTTCGAGCCCCTGGTGCTACTGGTCAAAGGGACTTAAGTTCAAGCCCCGGGTGCTACTGGTCAAAGGGACTTAAGTTTGAGCCCCGGGTGCTACTGGTCAAAGGGATTTAGGTTTGAGCCCCGGGTGATACTGGTCAAAGGGACTTAGGTTCGAGCCCTAGTTGCTACTGGTCAAAGGGACTTAGATTTGATCCCCGGGGGCTACTGGTCAAAGGGACTTAGGTTTGAGCCCAGGGTGCTACTGGTCAAAGGGACTTAGGTTTGAACCCCGGGTGCAACTGGTCAAAGGGACTTAGGTTTGAGCCCCGGGTGCTACTGGTCAAAGGGACTTAGGTTTGAGCCCCGGGTGCTACTGGTCAAAGGGACTTAGGTTCAAGCCCCGGGTGCTACTGGTCAAAGGGACTTAAGTTTGAGCCCCGGGTGCTACTGGTCAAAGGGACCTAGGTTTGAGCCCCGGGTGCTACTGCTCAAAGGGACTTATGTTTGAGCCCCAGGTGCTACTGGTCAAAGGGACTTAGGTTTGAGCCCCGGGTGCTACTGGTCAAAGGGACTTAGGTTCAAGTCCCGGGTGCTACTGGTCAAAGGGACCTAGGTTTTATCCCCGGGTGCTACTGGTCAAAGAGACCTAGGTTTGAGCCCCGGGTGCTACTGGTCAAAGGGACTTAGGTTTCAGCCCCGGGTGCTGCTGGTCAAAAGGACTTAGGTTTGAGCCCCGAGTGCTACTGGTCAAAGGGACTTAGGATCGAGCCCTGGGTGCTACTGGTCAAAGGGATTTAGGTTTGAGCCCCAGGTGCTACTGGTCAAAGGGACTTAGGTTCAAGCCCCGGGTGCTACTGGTCAAAGGGACCTAGGTTTGAGTCCCGGGGGCTACTGGTCAAAGGGACTTAGGTTTGAGCCCCGGGTGCTACTGGTCAAAGGGACTTAGGTTCAAGCCCCGGGTGCTACTGGTCAAAGGAACCTAGGTTTTATCCTCGGGTGCTACTGGTCAAAGGGACCTAGGTTTGAGCCCCGGGTGCTACTGGTCAAAGGGACTTAGGTTTGAGCCCCGGGTGCTGCTGGTCAAAAGGACTTAGGTTTGAGCCCCGGGTGCTACTGGTCAAAGGGACCTAGGTTTGAGCCCCGGGTGCTACTGGTCAAAGGGACTTAGGTTTGAGCCCCGGGTGCTACTGGTCAAAGGTACTTAGGTTCGAGCCCCGGGAGCTACTGGTCAAAGGGACTTAGGTTCGAGCCCCAGGTGCTACTGGTCAAAGGGACTTAGGTTCGAGCCCCGGGTGCTACTGGTCAAAGGGACTTAAGTTTGAGCCCCGGGTGCTACTGGTCAAAGGGACCTAGGTTTGAGCCCCGGGTGCTACTGGTCAAAGGGACTTAGGTTTGAGCCCCGGGTGCTACTGGTCAAAGGGACCTAGGTTTGAGCCCGGGGTGCGACTGGTCAAAGGGACTTAGGTTTGAGCCCCGGGTGCTACTGGTCAAAGGGACCTAGGTTTGAGCCCCGGGTGCTGCTGGTCAAATTCAATTCTCAATCAAAACTCAATCTCGATTTCCAAAAATATGCGTTTATTATGTACAGATGTAAGAAAAAGCTAAAATATTTAGCACATTGGCTCAATCTTGCCAAAAAAGTTTCAAAATTAGCGATAATTGACATAATTATTACAGGAACTGCTAAAGATGCTTTTGCGCGTATCTGTGAAGTTTTGTATAAGTTTTTGCTATGCGTATTTTCATTATTCTTCACTTTTCAGAGCAACTATTTAAACTGGCATTGTTTCTATTAAATAATTCATTTTCCGCAACTCTCGAAATATCGAACGAATATTATAAATCGAGATTGAAATACATTTGATTGACATAAAGTTTTTAAGATGTTACAGAGTTTTGTACCTGAGATACAATTGATATAACATGGAATTGTACCTAATAAAGTGGCCTTTTGAATGTTTACGTTTCAAAATTCTTTGCTTAATCCGGTTATTAAGATAATTGGAAAGAGTGGGTCATGTGCTTAGTTACCCTTGAAGCGGTTCTAAACAAAAAGAAGAATTAGGTGTCTTGTATCTTCAGCTCTCGGTAAGAAAAAAAATGCTTTTTTTAGGATGGGATCTTAAGCAGTGTCGCCATTTGCAACAGCAACATAGCTTGAATGTTAAACGAACAGGCTAGATGGGAAGGCAGCAACAGGAGCTTGCATCAGAAGCAGGTTTCTCATGCATGCCGAATAAATATAGATATCTATTAATATTCTCTGTGATGAGAACTGAATTTAAAGAAGCTTATGAATATTAAGGACACTATTGGAAAAAAAAATAATACCAACATAATCTACTTATTGCTTTTAAAAAATGAATAAATCTCGTAATAATAACATGTGAAATACTTTCTAATATTTTTGTACCGATTAAGGGCATGAATTGCATAGATTCTTAATAATTACTGATTCAGCATTAACGTTGGGGTCCTTGTGTTGCTTTCACTTTTGGACATGGAGGTTGGCTCAATTGCTAGACGCTAAGCTTGCAGTCTAACTTTCCTAAATTAGATTACGCGCTGCTCTCATAGTCTTACGTGAGATAGCATTTATATCATTACTGAAATAAAGCTCTGAGCTTTATTACGGATCCTGAATTTGCTGCACTGGTGGGCTTCTGTAGAGAAAAAATTTTCCGCTGTGTTTTCTGTTTGTTTGTGCGTTGAGAGCCCCAAGTGAATAGATTCACAAGATATGTTTATCAGCTGGTGGATAATCCGGAGCAGAGGTCATTGCAGGCACCTGAACTCTATGCTTGCACTGGCATCGCCAAATTCTAAATTTGAGGAAGTCTTCCAGTGTAGATGGCTACAGCCTTTAGTGGTGGGGGAACTGGTCTTTGTCCCATGTCTGCGATTAGGGGGCTGTTTGATAAAGGTCAGATTCCCAAAAATCATCTTAAATTTCTCTTTTCAGGGAGGGACGATAATAAGATGCACCAAGGCGTAGATCTACTTCTCAGCAAACGCGCCAGTGATGCTCTTCTAGGATATGAATGCATTAAATAAACGTTTCTTATAGCAAAATTTCAGACAAGCATTAAAGACTTGAATGTTGTCTGCTGCTATGCCCCCACTGAGGATGCTGATGAGGGTGAGAAGGATAGGTTTTATGGACAACTTCAGGATATTTTGATTTCCGTCAAGAAAGGAGATATTTCCCTTGTTCCAGGTGACTTCAATGCCAAAGTTGGTACTGACTCTGACATTTGGGGATGGGTGATAGGTACACATGGGTTTCACCAGATGGGCTGCATAAGAATACGATTGATTATATATTAATTAACAGCAAATGGACTAGTTCTGTTAGGAATACCAGGTCATAATGGGGAGCTGAAATTGGATATTACCATTACCTTGGTAAAAGTATTTTGCAACTTAAACTTAAAAAGTGTTGTGCTAAGATTAAAAAATTTACCTTTAAGTCTGAAGCTCTGAAAGACCCATTAACAGCTAAAGCTGACCGTGATAGGTTACGTATTCATTATGACAGTCATGGGTTGCTTACTACTGAAGTTGAGGAAGAATGGAACCGTTTTAAACAGGCTTTTTTGGAAACTAACAGTACTCTTTTAGGAAAGAAGGAGCAGAGGAGACAGAATTATTTGAGTGATAAGGCACTTGAGCTTATTTCAGAAAGAAAGAACTACAGGAATATCCTTAATCAATACTGTACTAGTCGTAATAGAAAGCATTACAGAGAGCTTAATAAACGTGTAACGGATCAGTTAGCTGCTGATAAGAATCTTTGACTTGATGGCTTGGCTGGCAAAGCCGAGGAAGCAGTTAGACAGCACAACAGCAGATAGCTGTACCAGATAGTTAATGTTTTGTGTGGTAGGAAACGGACAGGTATACAGGGATTGGAGGATAAACAAGGTAAGGTTATAGAAGGTGAGGATTCTGCCATGGCTAGGTGGGATGAGCATTTCATTGATGTTCTAAACAATGTGGTTAGTTGTACTCTCATTGTTTGTAACGATGATAGATGCAATGCAGGCTTTAATGTTGGCCCTATAGCACAATCTGGAATTATTTTGGCTATTTCTAAACTTAAACTAAATAAATCCCCAGGGGCAGATGAAATTACTACGAAAATGCTTAGAGCTGGGAATGTTTCGGTTACCACTTGGATTACTGAAATTTGAATATATTTTATGATAAAGGCGTTGTTCCTAAGTATTTTACCAGAGCTATTATTCCTATTTTCAAAAAAGATGATCGCAGTTCTTGTGATAACTATAGGGGTATCAGCCTACTGTCTGTTCCAGGGAAAGTTCAATGCATGATTGTGCTTAATAGAATTAAGAATCTGGTTGACAGTCAATTGCGTGATGAGCAATGTGGATTCAGAAGTGGCAGGGGATGTGTGGATCAGATATTTTTACTTAGGCAGATTCTTGAGAAATGTTTAGAGTTTCAGAAACCTTTGGTTGCTAGCTTTGTTGATTTCAAAAAGGCTTTCGACTCTGTTGATCGTCATAATTTTTCGTTGATTGTGAAATCATATGGAATACCAGACAAGTTAGTTAACATAATGAAAGCTCTTTTTAGTAACACTGAGTCGTGTGTGAGAGTTGGTAAGTCTTGTAGCAATTGGTTCAGCATTACTTCTGTAGTTCGACAAGGGTGCATTTTGTCTCCTTTTCTCTTTAGCTTGGTTATTGATTACGTTATGCGAAATTCACTTCAAGGGAAAGATTTTGGCCTTAAATGGTCTGGAGATACGAAAATTTCTGATTTAGATTGCGCTGATGATTTAGTTCTTTTGGCAAATGATGTTGATGAGATGAACTGTTGCATTCGAGCTGTTGATGAGACTAATAGTAATGTATGTTTGGTTATAAACTGAGGCAAAATTAAAGTGAAGAAAATTGGTCAGGCAGGCTGTTGCGATGAAAATTGGTCAGGCAGACTGTATAATAGTTTTACTCTTTCTAGGGTTAGTTATGGTAGTGAGATTTGGACGCTTTGTAAACAAGATAGCAGGAAAATTAATGATTTTGATTCTAGATTCTTACGCAATATCGTGGGCGTTAGATGGTTCAACTTTGTAACTAATGATGAGGTTAGGCAAAGGAGTTTGCAAACTCCTTTAAGCAGCATATTGTGCAGAGAGATACTCCGCTGGTTTGGCCATGTTGCCCGTATGGATAATTATAGATTAGCAAATAAGGTCATGAACAGTGTGCCTAAAGGCCTCAGAAAGATGGGGAGACCTAGGATGCAGTGGGGAGGCAATGTCAAATAGGACCTTATTAGAATTGGTGTGCATTGGCCAGATGCAGCAGATGTAGCTTAGGAAGATATGCTTGGAGAATTAAACTGCACTGTCTAGTTGGAACTCCGTAGCCCATAGCTGCTTGATGATGATGATGATGATTTTAAAAAATTACTCGTTGTTCAGTTTAAAATTCAAACTTTATTGTACTTTTGTGGGATATTTAATTTACAATATTTTATGCTTCAATGCATGACAAGGAGACACCACGACAGGAAACTGCACCGGGTGTTGCAAAAATACAAACTCTTTTAGTAAATACAGAACTACAACTCATATTTTTACCAATTCTAAATTCTATGACGGATAATGGTTGGGGGGAGTGGGTATGGTTGTCCATTTGGTAGCACCACAGACTCGTCATGTGATGTTCCCTAGTTCGAGTCCCAACTCCATTTACGTTTAGAATCTTCTCCTCTAACTCCCTTTCTGCCCTTGGTGAGAAGAGGAATACTTGAAGCCCAAGAATGACCGCCGTCCATCTGATGGATATTGAACGGTGATCCTTCAGGATTCAGGAGAGGCCGTTTTGTGCACGTGAAAAAACACGCTTGATGGTCTTCACACTACTGTTTATCTCCTAAGAGATGCAGACCATCTTCTATCGGCTGTTCGGTGATTCTCTTCTCCAACATTGACTTAGCTTTTCATATTCTTGTGACCTGGTGATTTAGCCCATTATGTACAAAGATAGCAGAGCTCAAAAGTAAAATATGATAACTCTATAGAGTACAGAACATATTATGTCTACTAAACAGTCTTGCACACAAGAGTCACAATTTTAATTATCTCCAGAACGTCCACCACTATTTCTGATCCGTACAATTTCTCATGTATTTGTCTTCTTCCCTTTTCTGTCGGCAATTCTTCTGTCCTGATTAAATTTATTGTAAACGTTTTCCACAGAATACATATAGTTTCTACATTCTATATATTTCTCGTGTTATATAGAATACTGTATGTGAAAACATATAATTAATACAAAAATTTCCGTTTCCCCCCCTAAAAACACGATATTTTATTTTCAGAATATTTTATTACTTATGGAGCTTGAGCGAAACTCACTCGATGCTGGTTCTTACGCATGCACAGCGTTATCTTTTAGTTAATGCGTAAAAAACTGTTCCCTACGTATTCTTGTGCAGGCACAACAATCACGTTTTGGTTCCAATAATACAAAAAAGGAAATGCACACCCCCTAAAAATTACTAAAGCAATTAGTTTTCCAGAACAACATAATTATTTTTCCCAAAGAAGGAATGGTATTGGCTCAGTAGGTAGTTCGAAAGGCTAATAATCTGCATTTCCCAGGGTGTAGTCTAAACTACACTGTCTGAACGTATTATTATGACCTGATACCTCGTGATGCCTCCGCGGGAAAAAATGACCGCCCCCACTCGATGCTTTCCACATACTTTCGAAATACAGCAGGAGGGATTGTGATTCGTTCTTCCTGTAAAATGTCTCGAAAACCTCGAAGCGAAGAGAGCAGCAGTTTGTGCATTCAAATAGCGCATTTCAAATTGTTTCATATTGGATGACGACCGGTATATTGTGCAGGCCAGAGTTTTCATGTTCTTCAAACCATTCCTGTACGATTCGAGAGCGATGAATCGGTGCATTATCATCCTGGAATTTGCCATCTCCACTGCGGTACAAAATGATGCAAAATCGTAGCCTTGATCGTCCAAGATGTTTTAATACTTTCCGGCAAGTGAATCCTGACATAGAAACCAGGATCCAATCCGAGTGAAGAAATGTTCCTCAGACCATCACAATACCTCCAGCACCTGGAATACCAGGAGTAACACAAGGTGGGTTTATTGTTTCAAGGGTTGTCTCCAGACTCATACGTCAGCCATCTGTTGAAAACATAGTATAACCAGATTCATCTGAACATACGATACTTTTCAGTCCTCCACTGACCAGGTTTGCCACCCCATATGCCATTAGGGTCTTCGAATCCTGTTCTTTTAGGAAATTAAAGACTTTCGCATTGTGGTGCAGTTTACAAATTTCGAAGTTTTCAATTCTCTGCACATAGTTTTCGTTGAAATGGGTTTCGAAATACTGCTAGAGGTAATCTTTCTCAGCTCTCTTTTGCCGTACAGTCGCTCAAAAGATATTCGAACACTATGGTTGATTAAAGAATTCAGAGAAAATATCTGGCAACGATTTTTTTTAAATAAATTAGTGATCTGGCAACCTTCTTGTACTGTACACGAAGGTTGCCAGATCACTAATTTCTAAAAAAATCTTTGCCAGATATTTTTCTGAATTCTGTAATCAACCATAGTGTTCGGATATTTTTTAGGTTGCCAGATCACTAATTCCTAAGTTTGCTATGAAGTTACCGTTCACAGCAAACTGGAGCGGTTGCGGTTAATGTTCACAGCACATTGGATCGTGTGAGCTCACAAAGACCTAGATCGTGTCGGCTCACTCACGGAAATATTGAGCGTGTGCAGTTACCGTTCACAGCAAACTGGAGGTGTGTATTAACTGCACACGCTCCAGTTTCCTGCGAACGGTAACTGGAACGTGTACAGTTGCTGTACACGCTCCAGATATTTTTCCTGAATTCTGTAATCACGTGACACGAAGGTTGCCAGATCACTAATTTCTAAAAAAATCTTTGCCAGACATTTTTTCTGAATTCTGTGATCAACCATAGTGTTCGAATGTTTTTTTTGAGCGACTGTACAGTAGGTCTACCAGACCATCTTTCCTCTCGCATTTGCCAAGCGCGACAATGTACATCGATCGCGGCATTTGCCACGCTCGGTGTACGCTTTTTGAGACCGTTGCCATTCTCCATACACTTGGGATATTGTGCGCTGTGATTTTCCTCTGAGTTCCATCGCCTCCGTTATGGAAGAGGGGCGGGGGTGGCTCTACTCGGTAGCGCGCCAGGCTCGTAATCTGTAATTCCCAGGTTCGAGTCACAGCTGGGTCAGCGTTGAGATTTATCTCGGCAAAAACTCCCCGCCCTGCCCACGGTCACTAGGGGACACCGATGGGCTTGGAAAGGTCGCCGTCCGTCGGATAGGACGTTAAGCCGTGGCCCCGTGTGCGAGAGAGCCATACCCTGTGCACGTTAAAGAACACGCTGGATGGCCTTGACTGGAGGCTACCATCTGTCTTCCAACAGCTGTTCCAGTGGGTCCCCTCCTCCAACCTTCTCTGAGCCTTCGGGGTCCATGTGACCTGGCCATTTAGCCCATGGTGTGCAAAAAAGTGCCGCTCAGAGGTAAAACAACCCAACGTTATGGAAGTTCCTGCCCGACGCGCTCCAACGATGAGCCACTTTCGATTTCCGTCAGATCAGACTTTTTACCCATATGGCGCTTAACTTTGCTTCCCACTATGCCTTTACGGCTTTTACAGGACTTCGTACTGACGTAGAATACTAGAGTCAGTAATAAATTTTGCATGCATTGGCATGTTTTATTGTACCAAGATACGGTTTTCATAATAATTTTTCAAAGCAGTGTATGCTTCCATTAAAAATTTTCTTTCTAATTCCCACCAAGCTTTCTGTGAGAAAGGAAACAGCAATGACCTTGAAAAAGACTGTCGTTCGTCAGATGAGGAATTAAGCTGCGGTTCCGTTTGAATTCCTTGTTACGAATTTTCTACCACGTAGAAGAAAATAATAACTCTCTGCACCTTAAAGAGCATGTTGGATGACCTTGACGACAAGCTTCCATCTGTCTCCTAACAGATGTTCATTTGATCTCTTTCCAATACCCATTTCTGAGTCCTTGGGGGTCCTTGTGACCTGCTCATTTAGCTCATTGTGCCCAAAAAAAATCACCTTAGAAATTACAACAACCCGACGTAACAAACTCTACTTAAACATTTTCTTCAAGCGAGGACTCATCTCAAGCTTCATGTATCTGTTTTATCGTCAAGTAGATGGCGCCGCACAGAAACTAATGGTTTTAACGAAACAATCGGGAAATTATTAAGGAAAAAACAAACCTCTGTCATATCGATAAAAAATCGGAATGAAAGGCACTAATATCACATAGATAAGATATCAGAATGAAAAATGTTAATGTCAGATAGATAAGAAATCAGAATAAAAGCATTAATATCACATAGAAATAAATATCAATACCAAGCATGAACGAATTATTATCAATAGCGTCTATATCCGCTAATTACGAGTATGCAATTAGTATGAGCAGAGCCAGCGCATATTTTGATTGGCCCAGGTACAGACTGCTATTCACAGGGGCATATTATAGAGGAAAGTTGGGAAGTTCAGCCCTTATCCCCAGATCGATGCGTTTCAAAATTTTTTATTGTCTTTTTTTATGCTTTATAAACATTTAGTATCTCCTAAGAACTGATGCAAAATATACCACTGGTTTTTATTTATTTTTTTTTTGCCTTTTCTAATATTTTCCTATTGATTGCATATTTTTTAATCTCATAAAAAAATCAACTCCCACCCCCCTCACCCAAAGAAACGAAACTGAAATAAACATATTTTTAAAATACGCCACCAGCTATCGCGGAATTCTTTGTCATGTGATAAACAGTAACAGAAGTACAAAAACGTTTTCATTTGAAACAAAAGGAAGTGAAAATGGTTAAATGTAATACCAATAATGATCAGCAAACTATAGTAGTTCAAGTAAAAAGTCTCAAATATCTACTTAATTTCTTCAGAAAATGTCCCAGAAAATTATCAGTATTGTAGCTACTGAAATGATCACTGGAATGATGACACTTTCGCTGAAGAAAATCTTCAGTGTTTTGAGATTTATGCTGTGAAGCAATGAACAGGTTGGGTTACCCCTAAGCGGCACATTTTTTGCGCGCAATTGAATAAACGGCCAGGTCACAAGGGCCCCGAAGGTACAGGGAAGGGGGCTCACTAGACAGCTGTTAGGAGACAGATGGCATCCTCCAGCAAAGGTCATCCAGCGTGTTCTTTAACGTGCACAGGGTATGGTACATATTTACAAATATATGCATATGTACAGATAGGGCCGGATCAAAGCACGGGGGCGGGGCATGCCCGCCTACCCTTTCAGAAAGCTAGTAAGACAAGCAAATAAATTGAACTTATTCATATTTCATGCACTTTTCATGAAAAATTTAACGACTTGTAAAACGCAAGAGGAATATTATACTGCATTGGAAATCCAGTCTCTTGGCCCCCTACTTTTATATTTTTCCTGCTCGATTCTGTTTCTTGCCCCCTCCCCCCTCGTTTCTTTTTTTTTCTTCATCCGGAATGTGTGCAGAAGATGGTGTTTTCTCTTGTGATGGACGAAAGCTCCGATATTAAACGAATAATAGGAATTAATAATAATAGTAAATAATAGGAATAAATAATATAATGAGATAAACAGAAAATAAAAGCAGGCGGAACGGGAAAAAGAACAAATTTACTCGAGGTGGCAAAACAAAATTTTTTGGGAGCGAAAAAATACATTAAGTTCTAGCTAATAATAACATAGATTTTTGGCTGATAAAGAGGAAGTCTGCTTGTCGCTACAAAAATTATATTCGCTTGGGGAGGCAAAAATTACATTTGCTTGGGGGCCACAAAAATTAAGTTCGCTTGTCAGCGTCAAAAATGAAGTTCACTTAAGTATTCACTGAAGGGTGACAAAAATTAAGTTCATTTGGAAGGGGGGGATGCAGAATGCCTTGAGCTGGCGCTGAATTCAACTAGAGGTTGTCACAGTAATGTTTCTGACTGACGATGAAAGGCATCTAAGTTCAAATCCAACATAAAACAGGAAGGAATGATGTCATCCCTTTCTCTGAAGTGTCGCGCACTTCAAAGGATTTTTTTTACGAAGAATGTATTGACAAGCTCCTGTCAGACGTGGCAGTTGAGTAGTTTAATCCGCGGGTACCAGTGCGTGTGAATAGTGTGGATCATTTGAATCTGTGAGAAAGAAATTCTCATTCTTTCCGCCGACATCCCCCTTCCTCCTAACGAAGGCTCATCCTTTTTACATACTTCACATGCAATCTAACTCTTTATTCAGACCCTCTTTCCATCATTACACATTTCACATAAAATATAGATCATTGCAAAGAGGACTCCCTAAAAGGATCAAGACTGTATTTATTATATATGTAATTCTTTATCTGACCTTCATTTATTGCCTATTTTATAATTTGAGTACAGATATTTTATGATTCAGAAATCCATATATCATCAACAGCCCATTATATCTTGCGATCAGCATGAACTTAAAAAATACCTGTCTTTCTATATGGGCACTAAAATGTAGAAAATAAACCTGAGATATATTTTTATAACTATCTATAAATCTGTTGAGAAGTTAATTTGTATTTGAAAATGTCTGAATCTACATCTAAAAAGAAATACCGGCAGTACAGTATTTGAAATACGGATTTACGTACTCTCCTACAAACCAATCATTACCTATGTGTGTAATTTGCCGAAAAGTTTTTTCGAATGAATCTATGAAACCTTGTAGGCTACAAGAGCATTTAAATAAAATGCATGCTGATAAGAAGAACAAAGATTTATCCTATTTTCAAGAACTGGAAAAGCAATATTTAAAACAGCCAACTATGTCAAACCTTTTTGCATCGTCTTTTAAGCAAGATGATGATGGACTACGAGCCTCATATAACGTTTCATTGTTAATCGCAAAAGCATGAAAATCACACACAATTAGCGAGGAATTAATTTTGCCGGCAGTCAAAGAGATATTAAAAACTGTTCTTCATCATAAGACACCGTCAGATATCATCATTATACAGGGTGAATCTGAAAAAGTGGGCAAAACTTTACGGGGTGGTAGAACGCAGCTATACGAGCAATATTCGTCATAGAATGTATGGTCGGAACGAAAGCGGTGAGAAGTTAAAAGGTAGTTATCCACTGTCACATTTAAAGAATGAACACAAGAAGGAGAGGAGATACTCTGTGCCTCACTTGCATTCCCGTCCGCCGCACCGTACACAAAGTGCATATCCGCCATTTCGTGGTTAGTGTAACCAGCCATCCTCTCGGCAATCCACGGTAGAAATGCCGTTGAGTGCGAGGACCGACCCTTTTATACCATTTCCAACGCCACCTAGCGGCTCGCCGTTTGCGTTCCGCCCATACTTTCTATGACGAATATTGCTCGTATAGCTGCGTTCTACCACCCCGTAAAGTTTTGCCCACTTTTTCAGATTCACCCTGTATATAATGATGATATCTGACGGTGTCTTCATGTCAGACACCGTCAGATATCATCATTATATAAGGACAAGAAAAACCTTTGCCAAATTCTTTTTGTCTGGTGACCTAAACAAATGGATGTGCTTGAGTTGCGAATCTTGTGTTTTGCCCAACTAAACGGCAACGCTGTTTGATCCTCTTTGGTCCATGACCACTAAAAATACAGTTCGATGTCTAGGATTAAGAGAACTCTGTGTTGCAAAGACATGAGCAACAATATGTAATGACGTTAAGAAATTGAACACCTGGGGAAGATTCGATGAAGGTAAATATAAAGAAAACGACTTGAAGGAACATAGTTTGGAGTGAGCATTTACAACAAATTTGTTGAGTCTAGTGTTTCAACGGCGTTATTTGCTAGTGAATTAGTATGCGTAAATTGAACAAGACAGCAACGTAATGTCTTATTTGGAAAACAGAAAAACATCAGTGTAAGAATTACTGAAATATAACCTATTGCAGGGTTTTTAAAATATGAAACTCAGTCCTCCAATGGACCTGAAGTTTTCGGAAAAGGACGTAGAATCTCGTATGCGGGAGAGCCATACTCCGTTAAAGAACACGCTGAATGGTCTTGACGGGAGGCTACCATCTGTCTCCTAACAGCTGTTCACTGGGTCCCCAAATCCCAACCTTCTCTGAACATTCGGGGTCTTTGTGACCTGGTCATTTAGTCCATTGTGTGCAAAAAAGTGCCGCGCAGAGGTAAAACAACCCAACCTATTAATCAGTATAATGCATAAATATCTGGCCTGTGTGTTGCCTGAAATATCAAAAAAAGTTCGCAGTAAAATACTTTGTAGCACTGTGATGAAAGCACTCAGTCCTTTGTATAGCCTAGAGCCGTCCATGACCTCAGGTACACGGGAGGCGATTTTGGTTCAGCCGGTATCACCCCAGGCTCTAATCTGCAGTTTCCAGCAGGCCCGGATTTATACCTCAGGCGCACCTAAGCGCAAGGAGTGATAGTGTGCACTTATGTACGGTCTTTGTTTTTTGTTTTCTATGAAATATTATGATTCTATTGGACCATGAAGAATGGAAGTAATGTAATTGAAATGGTTGGCAGAGTTTTTAATGATAAGTAATACAGATATGTTACAAAATACAGAAAAAACTTTAATACAATAATAATATACACAGTAGATAATTTATTACATTCGGTAAAATTTAAAAATAAAATTGTTTCTTTTCAAATTTTAACTTTTTCTTCACTTTTCTTTGCTCTGTTAATGAGCAAATTATTTGAAATTATTACAGTATTGTGTTTTTATTACCGAGCGACACTTTCTTTCACACAGTGAGCTAAATGGTTAGATCATAAGGACCCCCAAGGGCTGAGTGTATATTGGGAAGGGACCCACTGGAGAGCTGTTGGGAGGCAGATGGTAAGCCTCCCGTCAAGGACATCTAGAGTGTTCTTTAACGTGCACAGGGTATGACTCTTCTGTACACTACTATAAGCGGGGACAGGATTTAACATCCCATCCGACGGACGGTAACTTTTCCAAGCCCATCGATGTTCCATTTCTGACCGAGGGCAGGAGGTGGTGGTGGGGGGAGGTTAGCGGATGTAAATCTCAACACGGGCAAAGGTGGGACTCGAACCTGGGAACTACAGATCTACTGACTGAAGAGTAACCCCCTTCCACAAAGTATTGGCACACTACAATTATGTGTGAATGGAGCTCATTCAATATTCCCTAACTTTCAAATAAGCCTTTTGTAGCTAAATGATAAATGAAATAAATGGAAAATCTCAAACTTCCGAAATTTCGTTTTTTGGACAATATTTAAATAATATTTAAAGAGTTGTGGGTATTGAAACATTTAACAACAATGTTGCAAGTCATAAGAATTTTTCTCAAATATTATATCAAACAGTTACTAAAATAAATATAATTTTAGGAGCTTGTGTAAGGTTTTTTTTTTAGTTTCCATCCACATCGAGTGTTTAGAATGAATATTATGCGTCTATTGTCAGATATTTCACGTTGAATAACTCTTCAAATATTAAAGGAATGCCTTTTAAAAAGGTGTTTTGGATAAATGTGATTGGAAATATTATTCTCCTGTGATATTTACCTCTAAAACACTTATTTTAAAGTTATGCAGTTTTAAATACGATTTTCCATTCACATAACATATGTGTAATTCTATATGAAAGGCTGTGTTCCAATATGTGTAATATGCGGAGTATCATCACATTTTTTATTCTTTAAAAGTTGTCTTTCGATTGGCGGGAGAGAGCTTTTTGAACCGCTCTTAACCATGGATATTTTAAATTTGTTTTTTATTCCTTTTTAGAATTTAATAGAAACAAATTATTACTTGATGGCTTGGATCCCTCGTTACCTTGCCGCCCTTAGACAAACCCCTTAACGTGTCTTATGGGAAATTCGGCACTGGTACCCAGGTTCGAGTCACAAGTTCTTGGGGGTTGAGATTTATCTCCGCTAAACCCTCTCTCTGTCCTCTGTCAGCAGGGAGACACCGATGGCTTTGGAAAGGCCGCCGTCCGTAGGATGATACGTTACCCAGTGGCTCCATGTGCGGGGGAGTCCCTCTGTGCACGTTATAAACACTCTGGATTGCATTAATGGGAGGCTTCCATCTGTTCTCCTAATAGTTGCTCAGTGAATCCCCTTCCCCTAACATTCTCTGAGGTCTTGAGATCTTTGTGACCAGTGCATTTAGCCCATTGTATGCGAAAAACGTGCTGCTGAAAGTAAATCAACTCAATCACACACTGCTGGCACAGACTGAGGAAAGATTAGAAGCGTTTAAATGTCGAATTTGGCATTTCAAAGTCAATTGTGTTGAATAAGAGTCGAAAAGCAAATTTTGAAGCCTGTCTAAATAGTTGCAATAGTAGAAGAAGAACAAGGAAATTAAAATGATCATGTGTATTTCGAATATTTCGTCAGTGTCGGTTTCAAATGAAACCGATGGTAGGAAATGCTACAGGATGTAGCTAAGGAAATTGCAAGTGATACGGTAATCAAATTTTGCAGCGAGAAATAAATGGCTGACTGAATTTCGAAAACGTAATTCAGTTCAATGCTATTTGTGAACAGTCAACGTTTTGTGATTACAAGGCTGCTGAAGATTAAAAGTAAACTTCTTCAAATGTTTGATGGATTTAAACTTCGCAGAGTGGAGTTTAGCGGAGATAACTCTCGATGCTGGTAGAGTTGGAACTCGAACCTTTGAAATGCAGATTTCAAGCCAGGCGCGCTGTCGCCTAAGCCTACGCAGCCGCTGTTCAATAGGACGAAACCTACTTGTCTGCCATTCTGTTTCATTTATATTGAAACAAAAAAAGCTGAGTCAAGTAGATATATTTATAGCTGAGATATATCTAAAAAATAAATGCTCCCTCAAGTAGCTGCTTGCCACAGAGATATGACAGTAATCTGTCATTTTATACGCCATAGATAAGATCTGTGAGGAAGGCGAGGACTCAATAGAAAGACAACATAAACATCCATGCTAATTCGGAGCTCGAACCCAGGTCCCTTTGATCCGTTGCCAGGCATACTAACCACAGAGCCATACCTAGGAAATAATTTTTTAAAACTTATTTCCTTTTAAAGGACGGGCATAAAACACTCAATCAAGTGATCCTTGTTTCTCGCACAACGTAAAAAACATACACAAACACATCCCGGGACTCGACCCCAAACCCCGACAGCTGCAGTCAGTGAGCCACTGAAGCAGCATAACGGAATTTTCGCTCAGTAAACTAAACCAAGAAACTCGAATGCAAAATATTATTTGTCGATAACATTCCCAGTCATGTTTACATTGATCAAATAAGATTAAAATATTTGAATTCAATCTGCCAAGTGAATTCCATCCACTGGACGAGGTTGTATGTGAATGTGAAAATATTCCGTTGGAAATCTTACTAATACAAATGCTTAGTTACTCTCATCGGTTTAGGTTACTGTAAAACGTCGTTTATGATCCGATTTTGCCAATTACATTTATATTAGAATACAATTTGGGATAGAACACTATCGTGAAATATTTTTTAAAAATAAGGCGCCTATCATCTCCACTTGGAAGATTAAAAAGAATTATTAAAATGGCTGACATCGCGCCATATCCATCCAGCGAAAAATCTGTGAGAAGTACAAAATTTCAATAAAAACAACATTTGTTTCTGAGAAAATGATGAAAAATGTAAACTCTAAAACGTCTTTCCAATGTAGGCCTATATGCGTTTTCCTTTCTCATATATGGCTCGCAAAAACACCAATTATTAAAAAAAAATTCAAAACCTTGCTCACTTGAAAATATTATTGAATAACCTATCAGTAAATTAATTATGACCATAAAATCTGGTATTGTTGCTGAAAATTTAAAAAAAAAACTGTGATAATGGAAAAATACGTTGATATAACTAAAGACTTTAAGAGTGTTTGACTCTCCGTTTGATCAAGCAAAGTAAAAGTGTGGCTTGAAAAAATTTTCCTTCAGAAATATGAATAACACTGTTTTTAAGCTCTAAGAGCAGGGACCCGTCATCTCCACTAGGAAGCTCATAAGGACTATTAATAGTTTTTATCATACCCGCATATTAGTGGATTAGTTACTCAATCCAAAAATTTGAGTGTATCTCCGCAAAATATGTATGGAAACAAATAAAATCATATTTTTCACATATCCACATCCGCACTGCTCATATTATCACTAATTACATTATCATTATTAAATTTTTAAATTAATGCATTAATTGCATTGTCCAGACAAAGTTGAACTCAATGGAGCAGTCTTCGTTTGTTCTGCTCAAAATCCATCGAATGGTGTTACTTCCCACCGAATGTTTTTTGCCTTCATGTTTTTTGACATACCTTTAATGATTTCTTTTGCTAACAGGTTTTGCAGTAAAAATGCACTCTTTTCTATTGCAAACTGCTCAATTGTAGGCATATTGAACACTGCTCAATCGTAGCCGTATTGAACACTGCTCAATCGTAGCCATATTGAACATTGCTCAATCGTAGGCATATTGAACACTGCTCAACCGTAGCCATATTGAACACTGCTCAATCGTAGGCGTATTGAATACTGCTCAATCGTAGGCATATTGAACATTGCTCAATCGTAGCCATATTGAACACTGCTCAATCGTACCCATATTGAACACTGCTCAATCGTAGGCATATTGAACACTGCTCAATCGTAGCCATATTGAACACTGCTCAATCGTAGGCATATTGAACACTGCTCAATCGTAGCCATATTGAACACTGCTCAATCGTAGGCGTATTGAATACTGCTCAATCGTAGGCATATTGAACACTGCTCAATCGTAGCCATATTGAACACTGCTCAATCGTAGCCATATTGAACATTGCTCAATCGTAGGCATATTGAACACTGCTCAATCGTAGCCATATTGAACACTGCTCAATCGTAGGCGTATTGAATACTGCTCAATCGTAGGCATATTGAACACTGCTCAATCGTAGCCATATTGAACACTGCTCAATCGTAGCCATATTGAACATTGCTCAATCGTAGGCATATTGAACACTGCTCAATCGTAGCCATATTGAACACTGCTCAATCGTAGGCGTATTGAATACTGCTCAATCGTAGGCATATTGAACACTGCTCAATCGTAGCCATATTGAACACTGCTCAATCGTAGCCATATTGAACACTGCTCAATCGTAGCCATATTGAACACTGCTCAATCGTAGGCGTATTGAATACTGCTCAATCGTAGGCATATTGAACACTGCTCAATCGTAGCCATATTGAACACTGCTCAATCGTAACCATATTGAACACTGCTCAATCGTAGGCATATTGAACACTGCTCAATCGTAGCCATATTGAACACGGCTCAATCGTAGGCATATTGAACACTGCTCAATCGTAGACATGTTGAACACTGCTCAATCGTAGCCATATTGAACACTGCTCAATCGTAGGCATATTGAACACTGCTCAATCGTAGGCATATTGAACACTGCTCAATCGTAGACATATTGAACACTGCTCAATCGTAGGCATATTGAACACTGTTCAATCGTAGGCATATTGAACACTGCTCAATCGTAGACATATTGAACACTGCTCAATCGTAGGCATATTGAACACTGTTCAATCGTAGGCATATTGAACACTGCTCAGTCGAGCCATATTGAACACTGCTCAATCGTAACCATATTGAACACTGCTCAATCGTAACCATATTGAACACTGCTCAATCGTAGGCATATTGAACACTGCTCAATCGTAGCCATATTGAACACTGCTCAATCGTAGGCATATTGAACACTGCTCAATCGTAGGCGTATTGAATACTGCTCAATCGTAGCCATATTGAACACTGCTCAATCGTAGGCGTATTGAATACTGCTCAATCGTAGGCATATTGAACATTGCTCAATCGTAGCCATATTGAACACTGCTCAATCGTAACCATATTGAACACTGCTCAATCGTAGGCATATTGAACACTGCTCAATCGTAGCCATATTGAACACTGCTCAATCGTAGGCATATTGAACACTGCTCAATCGTAGCCATATTGAACACTGCTCAATCGTAGGCGTATTGAATACTGCTCAGTCGTAGGCATATTGAACACTGCTCAATCGTAGCCATATTGAACACTGCTCAATCGTAGCCATATTGAACATTGCTCAATCGTAGGCATATTGAACACTGCTCAATCGTAGCCATATTGAACACTGCTCAATCGTAGGCGTATTGAATACTGCTCAATCGTAGGCATATTGAACACTGCTCAATCGTAGCCATATTGAACACTGCTCAATCGTAGCCATATTGAACATTGCTCAATCGTAGGCATATTGAACACTGCTCAATCGTAGCCATATTGAACACTGCTCAATCGTAGGCGTATTGAATACTGCTCAATCGTAGGCATATTGAACACTGCTCAATCGTAGCAATATTGAACACTGCTCAATCGTAGCCATATTGAACATTGCTCAATCGTAGGCATATTGAACACTGCTCAATCGTAGCCATATTGAACACTGCTCAATCGTAGGCGTATTGAATACTGCTCAATCGTAGGCATATTGAACACTGCTCAATCGTAGCCATATTGAACACTGCTCAATCGTAACCATATTGAACACTGCTCAATTGTAGGCATATTGAACACTGCTCAATCGTAGCCATATTGAACACTGCTCAATCGTAGGCATATTGAACACTGCTCAATCGTAGACATGTTGAACACTGCTCAATCGTAGCCATATTGAACACTGCTCAATCGTAGGCATATTGAACACTGCTCAATCGTAGACATATTGAACACTGCTCAATCGTAGGCATATTGAACACTGTTCAATCGTAGGCATATTGAACACTGCTCAATCGTAGACATATTGAACACTGCGCAATCGTAGGCATATTGAACACTGTTCAATCGTAGGCATATTGAACACTGCTCAGTCGTAGTCATATTGAACAATGCTCAATCGTAGCAATATCGAACAAGACCAGAGCCGAATCTAATAAAGAAGGGCAAGAGGGCCATGGTCTCCCTTTGGAAGCCAAAAATTATAAAATTTGTGCATGTTTCAAACAATTTTCAAGAAATTATTTAAAATCTTTTGAAACAAAGGGGGAACTTTCGGCTCGATTCGACGCAATGGGCCGGAAACAAGATATAGCGCTAAAAGGAAAACTATTGCGCGAAACAGCAGAACTGGAAGTTGGGTTATGGCGACATCACCAGCATCAGGCATTGTTTCACATAAATGGAATATGTTAAGATTTTGTGCGCACATATATTTCGAGGAGGTATACCAATAATGGTTGGTAGCATTGCTAAAAAACAACACCTTCTATATTATGACAATTCACAGGAGACCAATTAAATGATTATGCCAAATGATGAATTAGGCAAAATAGTTTCTGATTATTTGCCAATGAGAACCTTGAAGTTTTCACAAGGACGAAGAGTTATTACACATCTCACATTGTGGAAAACTCATTGATTCGTCATAAGATAGAAAGAAACCTAGCCTCGAGAACTTCGATCACTTTTGTCAAACGATTTGTAAATATTTTGTTATCCGTGTGTAGTCTCAAAGCTTATACGTGTGACGAGTTTGATTGTTTTATATCTGGGCACATTCATTTTTCACTCAGTTAGCTAAATGACTAGGTCACAAGGATCCTAGGGGCTCAGAGAAAGTTGGGGAAAAGAATTCATTACACAGCTGTTGACTACCGTCAAGGCCACCCAGCGTGTTTAACGTGTCAGGGTTAATTCATGAAATGTGTGTAAATATTGAACTAATTGTTTACTAATTTTATTGCATCAAACCTTTGGGGAAAAGTGTGTTTACTAAACACCCAGAACTGAGTGATATATGTAAATTAATAAAATAAATATAAATACACTTCTAGAATATTATGTTAATATAAAATCTCTATCGAAATGCTGAGCAAATATCTAAATTTTAGGGCACAGGTTTTATTTTAATGTTGTATTAATTTAAAAATTTCATAGTAAAGTTTGAGCGATAATGGAACCTCGAATTTCTCTTTCGTTTAATGTAAAGTGAAAGTTTCCTAATAAGACTGGTAGGATTGATCTTAATGTTACACAAAAAGACAGAATTTCACTGATGATTAGAACAATACTCTGATGGGCTAATAAGGTGTTAATTGATGATTGCAAACAATGACATCGCACTCTTGCAACCATGTGGGAAAAATTTCGCCACCATCAGTAACAAAGATTCACGACGCAACTACCACGCTCTGATGTTTGCGTATTTGAAATTTTCCCAACTTCATGACTTCACAAGTGTTGTCGATTTCCTGCTTTCTCATTGGTTACACAGAGCGCGAGGGAGTGTTACCCTCGCGAATCCGGTTTCAAGCATGCTGTACACGTGACAAGTTGATTAAAACTCACGAAGAGCAACAGCCTGTGCTTCATCACACGACTTCCTGTTGCGATGGAGACGGCCGGAATTCCCCTTATCTCTGCTTACTATAAAACAGCTTCACGTTCCAATACTCGCATCATACCGAGTTCAAACAGCATTGAGAGTGTCATAGTCCCATAACAATAGAATTAAAAGCGTGTTGGTCATTTTGTGGCAGCTTATAGAAAGTTCTCAGTTTTGCTTAGACGATCTCTTTCTGAAAGCTTTATATTATAGGATGATGTCTACCAATCTCAGATTACGGGCAGTCTACTGGATGATGCTGTTGTTGTCCACCTGTTGGAGTATGAGCATCGTGACGGAGCCAACTGCCATGGTTACAGAAGATTTGACGACAGAGAGCGATGCCCAAGAGAAGGCCTTGCAACACATACAACAGATGGATCAGCACACCTGTTCCTCTCCAATGCCTAAGATGTTTCCCGTAAAGAAATTTTATCCTAGCAGCAACAAGCGTTATCGTCCTCACTGTGTCCTTCTCTATCGATGCAACAACGATGCTGGATGCTGCAACAGCGATCGGCAGCAGTGCGGACCTCTCACTTCCGAAACTGTGCATCTATATTTCCGGGTCAGAAATCCTTTCCTTGATCGAAAAGAAAGAGTGATGAAGATGTCCTTTACCAACCATACTTCATGCCAGTGCATGGAACCATCTCCTCGGTAAGTGACTGATCTACATCCCAAGGATACAGGCTTCAATCTGATGTCTTCTTTGAACTATTTCCTTGCTCAACAGAGAAAAAATCGTAACAATATTAGAAGACTGCTTATAACAAAAACTATTTATGCAAGGACAATAATTATTTTTTATGCATTTACTCGAATAAGGTGATCGCTATTTATTGAACTGCTATTTATAACTATTTATTTTCATCGTCATATGTGAGAAAATTCACTTATACTGAGTGAAGTGGTGGATATACATAAATATATCTGCAGCCATCCTGAAGATAAGTATTAACTTTCTCTAATTTCTTTTTTAATAATGACAAGATCCGTCTTTGTGAGAAATGTTTTTCTCTATATGAAGAAAGAGAAATTCACGAACTGATTTGATTCATAAGCATTCGTTTTTCCATTATCGTGCTGAAACATTGCTAAAAAAGCTTATATTCCTATTTATGGACTTTTAGGACGAATTATTTATTAAGAGATGATTTCTGCAACTTAGACTTTACTGATTGTGATTTTTAATAGAAGGAAATTTTTTTGTTTAACAAATGGACATTCAATGTTAAAAGACTGTAAGACACAAAACATCCATCTTTAATATTAAGGATAATATTTTTGTTTCTGGAAAATTATAACTCGCTATTTTGAAATTATGTGCTTAGGTAGCTGTATTATCAACGTGATATTTGACAGTATTCTCTTCAGTTTTAAGGTTGTCGACTGTAAATGTTCCACGAATCTAGTCACGTTTCTTTATATAAAAAATTGTTCACGCCAAAGTTATTATGTTTTTTGTTTCTCATTTACGAAACATCTGTGTATTAAGAAATCGGAATGCATGAGATAAGTTATTAAATAATTTATTTTTTGTAAAGAAATGTGAATGTTTCATTTGGTGTAAGAAAAAAAAGTTATTACTTGGAGCATGCAGGAAGATCGATTTTTATATTCAAAGGTAAAAAATTGTCTTGGAAAAAAAAAACTCGCGAGAAGTATTTAGCTCATAAGAATGTTATTTTTTTATTGATCAGATTCATATTTCACTCTTCAGAATTAAGCATGGAGCCGGGAGAAAAATCTTATAAATTAATATCTTGTAAATAATTTGATAAAATATTACGGAATTTAAAAACACACAAAAATATACTAAAACGTTTGATGATTGTGCTAAGCGAAAACGGTTTCAATAATAATATGAAATATGTTTTTAGAAGGATTATTCACGAATCATCATCATCATCCTCAAGCAGCCATGGGCTACGGAGGTCCAACCAGACCGCGCAGTTTAATTCTCCAAGCATATCTGTCCTGAGCTACATCTGCTGCATCCGGCCACTGCACACCAATTCTAACAAGGTCCTGTTTGACATTGTCTGCCCACCGCCTCCTAGGTCACCCCCTCCTTCTGAGGCCTCTAGGCACACTGTTCATAACCCTATTATTGACTGATATTTTCAAACCAATGGCTTGCTTATGTAACATGTTCGTATCTGGAAAGATTAGAGAGGAATGATCCGGAACGCAGTTTCGGTATAATTTTTTTTCCTTCCGTTTTAGTGGTCTTTAAAAATGTCTTGAATTAAACTGGTAATATATGTTTAATGCTATTTTTAACTCCGTTCTGGTTAATAACATTCTTTAAGTGTGGGTGGGGGCGACATGGCCGCCTCACCGTTCCCTCTAAGATCCGGCAGTAATTTGTAATTGTATCATTAATGACTTGTATAATGTTTATCAGTTCTGGGGGTTAATGCCTCCCTTCCACTTGAAAAATGATAGTTAAAAGATAACAAAAATTATAGACTGAGGAGTTTCTACATTAGTTTCCAACATTATAATTTATTCTTCCAAAATTTACTTTCCTTCAAAGAAATATGTGGGTAGGAAATAATTTTCCTAAATCGTAAGAGCTTGGACCTTGAAATTTGGTATGCAGCTTCCTTGAAACGTAACTTAAGGTAGCATAAACAAAGTTTTTTTTTTCCCGTGAAGCGAAATTAGGTAGCATGGTAATATATCATATTTTCTCATTTCTGCCCCCTCCCCTCTCTTGCTTCCGCAAAACATGAAAGTACAAAATTTCATAGGGAACGATCATAAGGAGTTGTAATGTCGAATGAGAGCTTGTCACAAAAGAAATGTTATTTACTACACAAGGTGAGCCAAAAATTCCTTAAAGAAAATTTGGATGTTGTTTGGGAAACCAGAAAAGTATAAAACATTCCTCCCTGGTTATCGCTACATTGCTATTCAGATGAGTGTTTTCCTGTCAGATAACCTGTTATGAGCAGATGTTCCGATTTTATATTGATAAGGTAAACTCTTGTCATTGCGTTTAAAAGGCGTACCATAACTGATTTTGTCAGCTGGGACTTGTTATAATTCCTGTTCATCATTATAGAGTTTGCGTTTGAAGAATTCAGTGACATTAACATAATAAGCAGTGTCAGCTGCATATCGTGGTTGTGCAGAAAAATTTTCCAATAGATATTTATCGTCAGTAACTACAAGTAAATTCAGTGCTGTGGATCGCTGTGCCCTTGCAACAGGATCACTACACCCAAATGGTTATGCGAAGGTCAACTGAGGTCATCAGAAGTGGAACAGTTTTCTTTGCAATGGAAGAAACCCCACGATCTCAGTACTCACCAGATAGCTGCTAGACTTCACACATCTCACAAGGGAAGTGTACATTCTGCAAAAGGAATTGTTCAATCAGACCATGTCCGTTAGATGTGTCTGAAAATGGAAAAATGATATTTTTAAACGGCACTGTTCCATAGTGGGCGGAGTTGTAGAGCTTCAAAGTATATATAGAGATCTATGGGAAGCAGTACTAGGCCACACATATCGATGATAAAACTTATCAAAATCTCTCTTTTATAAATATGGATATTTTGACCAAGAACCAGGACCTGACATATCACCCAATGATTACTCCTTTGGCGATATCATCGACAAAGTGCAGCGAAGAAGAGTAACCACACCAGCTCGTTTTGGTTTGCACATTGCACACAAACCTATTACCTGGATCGGACGATCAAATGTGGTTTAAATCTTATCAATTTTAAATACCTACTTTCACCATTCAAAACACTTCTACTTCTTAAAAACGTGTTTTCAGTTTTTCCATGGCCCTCTTTGCACACTTTGAAGACCTATATCTCGGCCTCCTGTGGGACACTGCCCTAAAAATTAGCACTTTTCCATTTTTGGACATAGGCTATCGAATGGACTTGGCCTCATTGAGCAATTCGTTTTGCAGAATGTAAACTTCTCTTGTCATCCAGCTGTTCCCGAATTTTACTCAGAGAATAGAAACATGCTTTCCACTTACAGCCGCTACAACCCCTTCTCTAGCCTGATCATCCAGCTCGTTTACAATTCTGCCAGTTCAAAATAGATTTTTTAGTTCAACATTTTCATGCTATTCACAGACGAAGCATCTTTATGAGGAAAGTTTTTTAAAAATTATCCCAATGAATAGTTGTGTAATCAAGAAAATTCCATGAAGTTTGAGAATCCCATTTCCATAATTAATTTTAATTGAAAGTCTAAGCTGGAATAGTTGGTGTAATGCTTATCGGTTTTCATATGCTTCCAGAATGTCTTACATCAGTTTCGTACCCTGGCAGATTTGACACTATTTCTGGAAGATATACCATTTGATATCAAAGGCAAGTATGATAATAGATATAGGTAGTATAAACAATGGTCTTGTGGCACACTTCATCAGGAAGTCAGATAATCAAAGCTTACCTAGATGCATAATAACCACAGATGTGTATTGGACGAGACGGCCCAGTGACATGTATCCCGAAATCTCTGGAGGGGTGAGGTTTGGTCCTATCTGTAGCGCCCCAGACCCGTAATCTACAGTTCCCAGGTTCGAGCAAGAGCTGTGTTAGCGTTAAGATTTATCTCCACTAAACCTTTCACATGCCGTCAGTCAATAATGGGTTATCAATGGGCTATTCGTCGCTGTCCATTGGATGGGACGTAAAGACGTGGCACCGTGTGTGGAAGAGCTATACCCTGTGTTAATTAAAGAACACGCAGGATGGTTTTTACAGGAGGCTACTATCTGTCTCGTAATAGCTGTCAAGTGGGCCCCCTTCCCCTAACCTTCTCTGAACCCTTGGAGTCCTTATGACCTGCCATTTAGACCATTGTGTGCAAAAAGTATCGTTCAGCTGTAATACAACTTATCCAAGCTGTCCAGACCTGAACCCTTTGGACTTTTACTTGTGGGGACACTTGAAGCCTGTGGTTAATATTCAACGCCAGTTACCATGGAGCAAGAGCTAATACAAGGTTGACCTGTTGTAGGTCAAACGATTACAACAATACCAAGTTTGTTTGAGTGCATCCATAAGTCGTATCTGGGCATGTGTTGAAGTGGAATATTGAACATTTTTTTAAAAAAAATAATTCGCCGATACTAAAAATAATGCGCCGATAAACATATCGTCGCATGAATGATTGTTATTATTTTAGAAGTTCGAGAAGAAAATTCGTCTAGACTCATGTTCATCGGAACATTTTATATTGCTTTGGTTTCTCAAACAAGCCCCCAGATATTGTAAATGGAATTTTGACACACGGTGTATAATATAGTCCCAAAAACCAAATGCTATTGTAGTGAATTATATTTCAAATGAAAGCTTATAATCTAGGGAATGTCACAGGCTTAAAAAAAACTGCTCTCCACATTTCTTCCCGTCGAAAATAGGAATAGTGCGCATTGTTCCACTGTAACTTCCTAACAGGAGCATCGAATTCTGAGTCATATGAAAGTTTATAATATGTGAGTGACGTAGGCTGTAAAAAGTTGGGTCCTCCTTTTTCCTTTTCATGAAAAAGTAATTGTTTGTAAACTGTTTCGTAATATTTCCCCAACATGGTGTAGCCGTTCAAAAAGAGTTATATGACTAACCAAAGCTTGTGAGGGAAGCTTATACAAGAGTGACAAAGTGGATATAGTAATTTTTGTGTTTAGAAATTGGAAAAAAGAGGTATGTTTAGTGGCAAAGACACTTTTTAATTTGACACTGAAGAGCCAAAATACAGAGTAGTTTTAAAAAGAATGCCCTTATATTTTTTTAAAGAACTATCTGAAAAGTACCTGGCGCTGGCCGGGTGTCAGTTTTAATCTGTTTATTCTTATTTCCTCTGCACTAAGGTAAATTTTGCAAGTTCCCTCATCCACCCGACACTTTAGCATAGATTCTCAACACAAAGAAAATTTCCCTGTGTTTGCTTGGGTCGTTGTCGATGTCAGCGAGCTCTCTCATGGACCGTGGCTTAATTCCTGTTTATCGAGATTTTTATTACCACTACAACAGATCTTGCTGCCCTATGGCTGCCATGATACTAGACCTCACGGTCCAAATTTCCTGCACAGTGTCCCCAGTGTTTGGTTTAAAAAAATAGGTTCTCACTTGGCTTCGTTTCTACACAAACTGTCATAGCTCGGGTCTCACTTTTAATCTTCAGAGTCTGTTTTCTACTGCACTAAAGGTTTGCTTTGTGAGTAACCTGCCCCCCGCTCCGACATTTTAGCACACTTTGAACAGGAAGAATTTCCTGTTGTTTCAAAGGTCATTTCCGACTCAGCGCCTCTGTCAGTCTGTGGCTTCGTCGCAAATTATCGAGATTTTTATTTCGACAGATTTTGGCATTCTGTAATTCCCGACGTACTTGACGAAAAGTCCTAAATTTTGTATCTGGGCTCCCCTGCCTGACCCCATGTTGTATTAGAAAATAAGGCCCCTAGCTGCAGTTGGACGCCTTAATAATGCCTTTGAAAAATGTGGGGAATCTGGCAACGACAGTGGATTTAAATGTTATTTTAGGTTTTTACACATTACAAGACAATGCGACAAAAAACGTGTACGGTTAGCGGAAGTGACGTTCGACCACCAAAGCGAGGCCATCAAATCGGTGCATGCTGGGAGAATTTGGTTAACGTAATGGAGACCACGATTGAGTGACTACGAGATACGTATTTCTGGTAAAAATTAACAGTAGCTGATGTAACTGAAATCTTTTTATTTGTTATGGTAGTAATTTATCATACCCATTGAAATTTTCAAACATGATAAACACAAATAAATTGTTACTTATTACTTTACGTATATTTTTGTAAAAATTATCATATTGTAATGGTAAAATCAGTTTCAAAAAGAAATATGCTACATCTTTAATAACATTGAAATGAAGACATAAATTGTGAACTGAATTTATAAAGATGTGAAATAAAAATTATGAACAAGATAATAATTAAGAATTAGCGATTTTAAACGTAAGGAGACATTTAATGCAGATTTGCAGTTTACGTTGCTAATGCGCCATTTCTTTTAAGCAAAGCAGTAATGCGTCATATGTAATAATATATAGATAACCATATCTTTTAGTGAGCTGAGCGATTTAAACTGTAGATGTACGCACTGAATAGTTCCGTTTTTGTTATTTTCGCAGAGTAGTAAATTTTTCCCCATTACTATCAAGCATTCTGTTTTTAGTCGTATTTTTCCCTTTAATTCCAAACATTCTGTATCTAGTAGTAATATTTGCTTTCATTTCTACCAAATAATCTGTATCAGTGACTTTTAATTGAAATGCTAATATAAAATTGGTTTACCTATTCTTTAACGAATGAGTTTCTAAATATTTGTAGTTATGCATGGTTCATTATGTGTTGCAACAGCATTACCTGTAAATTAAATTTCTTTTTTTATAATTAGGGTGTTTTCACATTGGAAGAGTAGTCAACAATAAATTCAAATATTATTTTGAGCAAAGGTTTAATTTCCAGACAGAAAGCCTGTTGACACAATTTTGCAAGTTGAAATTTATTTATATACTATAGGTATAAAATTTTGACAAATGTCTGAAATTCAGTTACCTTCTCTTCAACACGCTTCGTTTCGTGTAATAGGGATTAAGAATTTCTGATGTCTCTAACATAAGTGCAGACAACTGGTATGTCAAATATCAGACTAGGTATTCCCAAAATACCGTTGTACTTGTAGATTATTGCAAGTGTGAGACTGACATACTAATTATGAGAAGAATCAGAATATCTTTCATTGTTTCTTTACAATTATGAGTTTCTGATTTATTTCCTACAAATAAACCCATTATTTTCAAAACAAAAAAAGACAAATCTTCAGTTAATGGTGCAACAAAAAAAAAATAAATAAATAAATAAAAACATAAACCTTGTATGCAAATATGTCCTATTCCTTTTGGTAAAGTTCTTTTTCTTCATATGTAGTGGGGGAGGTGATTCAATTGGCAACACACCAGGCTCATAATCTGCAGTTCTCAGGTTAGAGTATGATCTGGGCTAGCACTGAGATTTATCTCTACAAATCCCCAATCCTACCTTCCTTTAGGTACACCGATGGTTTTGGAAAGGTCATCCATTAAACGGAACACAAAGTAGTAGCCCAATGTGCAGGAGAGCAATGCTCTGTGCTTGTTAAATAACACGCTGAATGGCCTTCATGGAGGCTACCATCTGTAGAGTGGATGGCCTGGCCATTTTCCTTGTTGTGTGCAAAAACATGCTCAAAGGTATGCCTTTATGCAGCCTTTATTATATCATTTAGCATTTTTATGATATATATATAGGTTACATTAAATGTTTTTATTTTGGTAGCCCCTTCCTTTGCTATTATATGATCTAAGGGACCCGTGCCAGGAATGGTTGTGTGTGTCGTTTTCTGCTGATTTCCTGCCATCCTCTCACACCTTCTACTATGGCATATAAGGTGACAGGCTCCTGTCAGACCTCTGTGGCAAACAGCTGCTTGAGGGGATATATATATATAAAAACCGTGACTAATTATAGCATATATAAAAAGTATCAATATCCATATTGTAAACTACATAATCATAATAAACAAAATATCTTCAAGCAGCTGCTTCCCACAGAGGTTTGACAGGGGTCTGTAGGTTTATATGCCATAGTAGAAGGTCTGTGAGGATGGCAGAACATCAGCAGAAAAACGTGTTCATTTAGTAACCTGGTTACCCATGGGTTCAAATCCAGGTTACTAAATGAAAAAAAAAAAAATATATATATAAACCTCTCAAGCAGCTGCTTGCCACACAGGTCTGACAGGTGCCTGTCACTTTAATATGCGATAAAGAAGTTCTGTGTAAATTATAAATTGAAAATAAATGATGGATCATTATTAAAATTTTTAATATGAGAAAAAAATGGATAGCTGTATAATATTACTCTACAGTAATATTCATATTGCATGTCATAGTATCCTGTCAAAATCATACAGGAATGTTTGAGAAGTGCTTCAATATAAATATTCTGCATATATATTTATCATAATAACCTTAGATCAACCAGGTTAGATCTTCACCTAATGGAAACTAATGCACCTGACTAATATTGCTTTAAAGAGATACCCTTCTGACTGCATTATGTAAAGGGTAGGTTGGTTTGTATACAAACACCTATTCTAAAATTTTATTTATTTATATGACTACGACGTATCTAAGATCCAATTACAGTAGTCATTGTGTTTACATCATTTCTACTTATGTAGAGATGACAGTAAGCAAATAATACATTGAATTTGTTGTAAATGTTTGAAAAGTTAGCTGGGCCATACTAACATTTGCAATGAATGTAAAGACTAAAAAAAAAAGTGTGTGTGTGTGTGTGGGGGGGGGGGGGGGTTCTACAATGTAAACTTAATTTAAAAATGTTATTTTTTTATTTTCTAAAGTTTATTTAACCCTAGTATCACAATGTGATTTACTCATTATTTGCATTACAACATGGGATCATATTTGACCCCTCATATTTATATAGTAAATTGGCCTATTTCTAAAATAAAACTATAATTGAAATATTACACCATGAAAATGTTATGGGGAAACCAAAATTATGTTTGGATTTAGAAAATAAAAAAAATAACATTTTTAAATTAAGTTTACATTGTAGAAAACTCCATTTTTTTTTCTAGTCTCCGTCCCGTGGCCGAATGGTTAGCAAGCTTGGCTACTGATCTAAGGGACCTGGGTTCGAGCCCCGGATTAGGCATGGATGTGTGTCGTTTTTCTGCTGAGGTCCTGCCATCCTCTCAGATCTCCTACTGTGGCATATAAACTGACAGGCTCCTGTCAGACCTCTGTGGCAAGCAGCTGCTTGAGGGGGTATTTATTATTTATTATTACATTCATTGCAAATGTTATTATGGCCCAGCAAACTTTTGAAACATTTACAACAAATTCAATGTATTATTTGCTTACTGTCATCTCTGCATCAGTTGAAATGATATAAACACAATGACTACTATATTGGATCTTAGATAAGTCGTAGTTATATAAATAAATAAAATTTTAGAATAGGTGTTTGTGTACAAACCAACCTACCCTTTATATAATATAGACAGAAGGGTATCTCTTTAAAGCAATACTATTCAGGTGCATTAGTTTCCATTAGGTGAAGATCTAACCTTGTTGATTTAAGGTTATTATGATAAATATATATGCAGAATATTTATATTGAAGCACTTCTCAAACATTCCTGTATGATTTTGACAGGATACTATGACATGCAGTATGAATATTACTGTAGAATAATATTGCACAGCTATACATTGTTTTTTTTTCATGTTAAAAATTTCAATAATGGTCCATCATTGACTTTCAATTTACAATTTTCACAGAACTTCTCTATCGCATATTAAAGTGACAGGCACCTGTCAGACCTGTGTGGCAAGCAGCTGCTTAAGGGGTGTATATTTTTTTCTGTTTAGTAACCTGGGTTCGAACCCACAGGTAAAGCATGGTTTGTTTATGTTGTTTTTCTGCTGATGTCGTGCCATCCTCACAGACCTACTATGGAATATAAACTGTGAAGCTCCTGTCAGACCTCTGTGGAAAGCAGCTGCCTGAGGGGATTTTATTATTATAATTATGTAGTTTGCAATATGGATATTGGTACTTTTGATATATGTTATAATTAGTCAAGCTTTTTACATATTTATATATACCAAAAGGAAAAAGAAAAAACATTTAATGTAACCTATATATCATAAAAATCCCAAAGGATATAATGAAGGCTGCATTGTGCTACCTTTGAGCATGTTTTTCCACACAATGAGGAAAATGGCCAGGCCACCCACTAGACAGATGGTAGCTCGCATGAAGGCCATGCACACGGTATGATGGTTCTCCTGCACATTGGTCTACTCCTTTGTGTTCCATCCAATGGATGACGACCTTTCCAAACCCTTCGACAGACTACAGAAGGTAGGGTGGGGGTTTTGCAGAGATAAATCTCAATGCTAGCCCAGATCAGACTCTAACCTGGGAACTGCAGATTATGAGCCTGGTTTTCCTGCCAATTGAATCACCTCCACGCCTACATATGAACAAAAAGAACTTTACCAAAAAGAATAGGACATATTTACATACAAGATTTTTTTTGTTGTTACACCATTAACTGAAGATTTGTTGTCTTTTTCTTGTTTTGAAAATAATGGGGTTATTTGTAGGAAATCAGAAACACTCTATTACATACAGTGAACCTTTTCACTCATAATTGTAAAGAAACAATGAATGATATTCTGATTCTTATCATAATTAGTATGTCAGTCTCACACTTGCAATAATATACAAGTACAACGGTATTTTTGGGAATACCTAGTCTGAGATTTGACATACCAGTTGTCTGAACTTATGTTAGAGACATCAGAAATTCTTAATCCCTATTACACGAAACGAAGCGTGTTGAAGAGAAGGTAATTGATTTTCAGACATTTGTCAAAATTTTATACCTATAGTATATAAATAAATTTCAACTTGCAAAGTTGTGTCAACAGGCTTTCTGTCTGGAAATTAAACATTTGCTCAAAATAATATTTGACTTTATTGTGAAAAGCCTCACATTACATGTTAGTACCTGCATTTGCATGGGGGAAATGCCTATCTGACATAGCCCAGATAGAAAAGCTACTTAATAGTCTATAAAGTATTCAATGTAATCATACATTTTAGTGCATCTTTACTGATAAATTTGGATAGTGTCCAATAAAAGGTTACATTATTCTTCCATCAGAATTATTAAGGAGAAATACACTTCTTCCCGTAGATACGAAAGTGAAATTTTGGAGTTACTCTTGCTAAGCCCAATGAACATGCCACTTGCAAAGTAGATACCAGTGTTGACTACTCTTCCTGTGTGAAAACCCCCTAATTATAAAAAAGAGAATAGAAATTTAATTTATAGATAATGCTGTTTCAACACATAATGAACCATTCATAACTACAAATATTTAGAAACACATTCATTAAAGAATGGACAAACCAATTTTACATTAACACTTCAATTAGAAGTAACTGACACAGAATATTTGGCAGAAATGCAAAAAAAGAATTCTACTAGATGCAGAATGCTTGGTGTTAAAGAAAAAAAAATATTATGCGAAAATAACAAAAACGGAACTATTCAATGCTGTATATCTGCAGTTCAAATCGCTCAGCTCACTAAAAGGTATGGTTATCTATATATTATTACATATGAAAGCATTACTGCTTTGCTTAAAAGAAATGGCGCATTAGCAACGTAAACTGCAAATTTGCATTAAATGTCTCCTTACGATTAAAATCGCTAATTCTTAATTATAATCTTGTTCATAATTTTTATTTCACATCTTTATAAATTCAGTTCACAATTTATGTCTTCATTTTAATGTTATTAAAGATGCAGCACATTTCATTTTGAAATTGTTTTAACCATTACAATATGGGAATTTCTACGAAAATATATGTAGAGTAATAAACAACAATTTATTTGTTTTTAGGACAATACAATAAATTACTACCATAACAAAAAAAGATTTCAGTTTTATCATTTACTGTTAATTTTTACCAAAAAATGCTTACTCGTATTCACTCAATTGCAGTCTCCATTAAATAAAAAAAAATTAATACTCCCTCAAGCAACTGCTTGCCACAGAGGTCTGACAGAAGCCTGTCAGTTTATTTGCAACAGTAGAAGATCTGAGAGGATGGCAGGACCTCAGCAGAAAACAACACGAATATCCATGTCTTACCTGGGACTCGAACCCAGGTCCCTTAGATCAGTAGCCAAGCGCGCTAATCATTCGGCCACGGGACGGCTAAAAAATAAATACCCTCTCAAGCAGCTGCTTGCCACCGAGGTCTGACAGGAGCCTGTCAGTTTATATGCCGGAGTAGAAGGTCTGTGAAGATGGCAGGACCTCAGCAGAAAAACAACACAAACGTCCATGCCTTATTCGGGGTTCGAACCCAGGTCCTTTAGATCAGTAGCAAAGCGCCCGAACCACTCGGCCACGGGACGGCTCAACTAGCACTCTTTGCACAACTTACATGTTCTACAAAAACGTGAAATTAATTCTCTTTTGAGAGTTATCTGTGTATTTGGGGCAATACGCCAAAGCCTAGATGGCTCCTGCTTTAATCAGGTACTGAATACAATCTATGGTCTATTTTACACCAGAAAGAGATTTCCAACTGTATCATTAAAGCAGCAAGTTATAAAACAAAATTGAAGAAATGTATACTTCATTATTACAGCACTGGTCACTATTATGTAGTGTAAAAAAAAAATTCCACTGTAGAAAAATATCCATTTTTTTTTATGAATTGCTGAAAATTTTGCGAGATAAATTCAAAATAAATACAGACAAAAGCACTCAATAATTATTAAAAGTTATTAAAAATATTGTTATTTATGTATGGATCATATTACAATGCACTGAATTTCAAAATGAAATGCTATTCTCGCTTGCTTTATGGAACAGACCGAAAGTAATTAGGTATTAGAATGGTCAAAATTTAGATGAGAAGTTTATAATTTCCAAATGTAAAGTAGACAAACTTTACATCATAATATAGAGAAGTAAACAAAGTTCATTTTAGAAAAGAAGTAAACATTTGCTTCCATCATGCACCGAGTTGATGGCCTCGCTTTGGTGGGCAAACGACACTTCCGCTAAAGGTACACTTTTTTGCGTCGCATTTTCCTATACTGCAGCACACTCGTTATTTCAACTCTTTACATTCACAATTAGGGAGCAGTAAATGGCAACAATAAATTTGACAGCGAATATCGTTTGTCGTAGGAATAGAATGGTAAATATTTTTGCACCTAGAAAGCCCACCTTTCCGACTTTCGACTTGAAATTTCACACTGCAACCCGGACCACAACAGAAAACATTCTCTGAAAGTTTGAAACGTCTACATCGATTTCCCGATGAGTTATGGCTGCCACAGGCACACAGATAGACACACAGATAGACACCTTCTTTTATTACATAGATTAAGTAAAATAAATTATTTTTTGCACAAAATATCAAGACACTCTCCAAGTTCCGTTTTGCATCTCACATAGAATTTGCGACCATACTCAACATGCCTGGTTTAGCACTTGCAAAAATTGCAGTGATTCGTTCCTTTAATTGCTGGAAATTAGGAATAAACGCTGTTTTTAATGTATCCCCAAAAATAGTAGGCTAAGAGTGTCAAATCGGGACTTCTCAGGGACCATAAGATCGTTTCATCTATACCAATACCACGATTTATAAATTCAACTGGGGAAGCCATTATATTAGAGGTTCTATATTATTAGAGATTGGCAAATAGAGTTATTGTGGCGAAGTGTATGCTCGATATTTGTTATCTCAAGGGATATATTTCGAGAAAAATGTTTCCAAAATTAACAAAATATTGCTCCGAAAAGCTACTGAGATATATATATATACACTGGCGGAAATTGAAAAAAGAATACCCAGAAGGAATTCCTTTATGAACAATATAATATGTTAATAGTTAAAGGTAGCAGAAACCGTGATCCAAGATTGAAAAGTCATTGGGTGAAATAATGACGTCACTGAGGACGACAACATGCAAATGTACACAGCGCGTATTTAAGGACTAGGGCGTGAAGAAAGAAGTTATTCGTCTTCTGTCATGTTGTTCAGTGCTCTTTGAAGAAGCTACCATACCTGGACGATGCAGGCACGCAACATTTGTTCAGTTAGCAGAGTTTGAGCGTGTTCATGTAGTGGGTCTTCGGGAAGCACGTTGGTCTTTTTGTCAAATTGCACACCATGTTGGACGAGAGGTATCGACAGTGGTACGATGGTAGAGTCGAAGGTGAGAAGAGCATTCACACATTCGCAGATGTGGTTTCGGGAGACACAGAGTTATGGGCGCAAGGCAGGATTGGCGTATCAGGAGGGCGGCGGTGGCAGAGCGCCGTCTACTGAGTCAAAAATTCGATCCTCTATCGTAACAAGGGTGTCTACAAGAACGAAAGCAATCATTTTTTGGAAGCAGAACTACGGACATGGTTACCACTGTCACCTAGTCACTGTCGAGCACGTTTGCGATGGTGTCAAGAACGAGTTCATTGGAGGGAAGAATGGCAATCTGTGGTCTTCAGTGATGAAAGCGGATTATGCTTAGGGGCGTCTGATGGTCGTTTATGCGTCCGAAGGCGACAAGGTGAACGGCTTCTTCCATCGTGCATCTGCCAGCGACACACAGGGCCCATGTCGGGCATCAATGGAAAGGATTAGATATCACTCACGTACATGTCTGGTGTTTGTACAGGATACACTGAATAGTAATACGTACATCAGCGACATCATACAGCCGGTCGTCCTGCCATATTTGAGTATAAAACCAAATGCGATGTTCCAGCAGGATAACGCCCGCTCACACTCTGCCAGGGCAACTCAACATACCCTTAAAGCAGTGCTCCAACTCCCTTGGACAGGAAGCTCTCCGAACTTCTCTATAATCGAGCATGTCTGGGACTGTAACGGACAAAGAATCTTCCGGGGACGACATCGGTGAATTTACGCGTCCAAGTTGAAAGCACTAGGAATGATATCCCCCAGCGTGATATCCAGCATTTGTACGACCGATTGCATGCCAAAGATGGAAGTTTGAACTGCTGCTCGAGGAGGTTCAACACCTTATTAAAATATGCCTTCTCTAAAATGCAATACTCATCCAAAAGTAAACTAAACGTTGAATCACTTCACACGTGTCATCACTGTCCTTTCTACAGTTCAGTTTTTAATAATGTTCTTTTTTCAATTTCCGCCATATATGTATGAGAATTAACGAAACAAGATAATCAATCCCTTTAAATGCTGCCATTCTATCAAAGAACAGAAACATGGCGCATGTCGACTAGGGTCGGCCGAAAAAATGGAAATTTTTTTTTCCAGTCGTAATACCGTGGAAAGGTTGCGAATTGGAGAGACTAAAAAGGGGTTAAAAAAGGAAAAAAGTCGGTTTATATCTTCCGGTCGCGCATGTGCTCTAAATTTTGCCGAAATTTGGAAAAATTCACATTTTTACGATAATTTTTAACATTTTTAAATTAGCCTCTTCCCGAATGTAATAGCTCAAATTCTTATGTATTAGAACCACAGAAAATAATGTTTAAATATTATTTAAATCCATCAACATCTTCCGGTCGCGCATTGCCTTCAAAGTTAATGAAATTTTGGAAAAAATTTATAAATAAAGGTAGATCACAGTTCAAGGAAAAAAATCACTAACAACTTACATGTTCTTTATATTTGTTCTTTATTGAATACAAGTTTAAATGTTCAAAAACAAATTATTTTAAACCATTAGTAATATTTATAAACAGATTTTTTTATTGAAAAAACTAAGTTTTTGTATGAAGAGTCATAAGTCCAAGAAACTCATGTTGAACAATTGAACATCTCCGTTTTCACTCATTCTTAGCTGAAGGTAATTTGAAATCTGATTTATGGGCGAAGTTAGGCATGGTTGAAGTTGACAGCAGAGTCGTTCTGATAAAACCATCCCTAGACTCAGCTCCGCAACTTTTCCTGAGGCTTCTGTCACGAGTTTAACACATCGTTCAACTGCCTGTGTGTGAACTGGGAATGTCTTGAATGTTATATCCCAATTAGGGACTGAGTAACTTTGAATATGTGATTTAATCTCATCGTCACTGATATCTTTTAATAATGGGGGAGAAAATAAATCACAGTCCATCCAGTTAATTATTTCCGAGTAGTATTGAGCCTTGAAATTGATTTTTGACGGCATGAATGTTCTGATAGTTGTTCTCTTTTGATCTAACTGTCTCGCCTTTAGAATTCGTCGAAGTCCGAGCTCTCTTATGTGTTTTGTATCATCTTGTGTCATGGCTAACATTAAATGTTCTGGATGAGCGAAAAAGCCATTTCGTTCGATCTCTGCTGTCAAGGTCAACCATGCCTAACTTCGCCCGTAAATCAGATTTCAAAGTACCTTCAGCTAAGAATGAGTGAAAACGGAGATGTTCAATTGTTCAACATGAGTTTCTTGGATTTACGACTCTTCATACAAAAACTTAGTTTTTTCAATAAAAAAATCTGTTGATAAATATTACTAATGGTCTAAAATAATTTGTTTTTAAACATTTAAACTTGTATTCAATAAAGAACGAATATAAAGAACATGTAAGTTGTTAGTGTTTTTTTTCCTTGAACAGTGATCTACCTTTATTTGTAAATTTTTTCCAAAATTTCATTAACTTTGAAGGCAATGCGCGACCGGAAGATGTTGATGGATTTAAATAATATTTAAACATTATTTTCTGTGGTTCTAATACATAAGAATTTGAGCTATTACATTCGGGAAGAGGCTAATTTAAAAATGTTAAAAATTATCGTAAAAATGTGAATTTTTCCAAATTTCGGGAAAATGTAGAGCACATGCGCGACCGGAAGATATAAACCGATTTTATTTCTTTTTTAACCCCTTTTTAGTCTCCCCAATTCGCAACTTTTCCGCGGTATTACGACTTGAAAAAAAAATTTTGAATTTTTTCTGCCCACCCTACTGTCGACTTCATTTGGCAACCTCTTACTATATATAACTTCTACATTATATGTAATACCACAGTTTCTTGGCATTTTGAACACACACTTACATGAGTTATTTTAAATTATGGTTATTCTTTTATAATGACACTGGATGTAAATAGCAAATTTTCACATGTCGACCTTAAAAAGAGAAAAATGGGTGCAAAAATATTGCCAATGATGAAATAAATTATTCAAATTATGATAAATTCAAAGGAAGATAAGGCGCCAAATGGGTTTCTTTCACTCATCAAAAAATATTTCTGAAGCTTTACATTTCTTTACAGTTGAATGCGGTTGGTTGCTATACCTCTGAGTGGCACTTTTTTTTCACACAAGGGTTAAATGGCCAGGTCACAAAGACCCCAAGGGCTCAAAGAAAGTTGAGGGAAGGTGAACTGGAAAGTTGTTAGTAGACAAATAGTAACCTCTTTACAAGGCCATCCAGTGCGTTCTTTAACGTGTACAGGGTATGTGGCTCTCCTGAACACGGAGCCATGGGTTAACGTTCCACTCGATGGACGGTGACTTTTTCAAGCCTATTGATATTCCCTATTGACCTAGGGCAGGTGGGGGTTAGCGAATTAAAGTTAAACCGTTGCCCAGGTGGCACTCGAACCTGGTGTACTGCAGATTACCAGCTTGGCTGAGCCAACCACGGTCCGAGATGTATACGTTCGTTTGTTTTACTTCTGAGTGGCAGTTTTTGCACACAATGGACTAAATGGCCAGGTCGTAAAAATACCGATGGCCAGAGAAGTTTGGGAACTCAAAGAAGGCTCAGAGAAGTTTGAGGGAGATGACTGACTGGAACAGATGTGGGAGACAGATGGTAGCCTGCTGTCAAGTCATCCAGCGTGTTCTTTAACTTGTGCAGAGATGGCTATCCAGCATGTGGGGCCACCGTTTAACGTCCCATCCGACGGATGACGGCCTTTCCAGACACATTGACCGTGGACAGGGCAGGGAAATTTGCGGAGATAAATCTCAACTCTGACCCAGCTGGGACTCGAACCTGGGAACTGCAAATTACGAGCCTGGCGCGCTACCGACTGAGCCATCATCGCCTAAAAAGTTGTATACTATTTCAGAAAGTGATTTCATTATTAGCAATACGTTTTATTTTCATTTTTATAATTTTCAAGCGTTTATAGGAAGACGTATTTTTATTTTAGTTTCTAAATTCATCTGTACATGCATTTTCCCATGAACACGATATCCTGGCAATTTTTTCACCCGTATTAACTGTTACATGACTCCAAAAAGAAACACAAATGTGAGCCACTCTTAGAGTGTCCATATAATAAAGACAGAAAAAGAGAAAACTGTTTCTTTTATACCAAAAAAGAGAAAAATGTTTCATGTTTTTGCTAAAACGCAAAATTTTGCCAGGAAACTTTTATTTAAAATCAACACAAAAGCAACAACTAACGTTACATAAATTTGATCATCGTTAGCGATAATTTATTTCTGCAAAAGTATTGTCATTTACATCTCATTATTAAGATGGTCTTCTTTGGATGATTCATATTTAGCATTAAGCAATCACAGGTGAATCAAGAATCACTGGGAACAATCATGAATAAATGTCGTTAAAATTTTCAAATTTGGATACCTTTCAGGTATTCTGTTTATTACTGTTCTTTCATTAACTTTTTCTAAAATATTAATGCATTTTTGTATCATTAAACATTTTAGAAAGAAACATTTTTCGTAGTAGTTAAAGAAACAAAACAAGATAATATTTCGTCTTTAAAAGGGAATAAAAGAAAATTGAACTAAAAAAAGAGCAAAAAAATATCCGGACAAAAAAAAGACATGTTCATTTTAAAAGAGACCTTCTGACAACAAATGCACGAAGAAATTATCATTTGTTTGCAGCGGAAAGAGATCTGGTCGCACATCCTGACGAAACAGGAAAACATCCGCTGTGTTTCCTTTTTCTGATGCTCCTAATCGATGTGTAAAAGAGCTTCATTCTTATAATAGAGCATTTTGTTCAGAGGTACAATTGAACGACAAGAAAAGTTGTGCATCCTAACATTATTTTATCTTGCTAAGTGTTTAAAGGATTATTTGACACTAATATACACTGATTCAGTGGTAATTGCTGCACTGTTATATGGGAAGAGAGCAATATAACAGCATTTTATGAGATCGTGAACTGGGAAATCTTCACATTACGTTCTAGTGTAGGTAGACTTTTGCTATGTTGCTAGTTTACCGTTAACCCACCAGTAGTTTGACTACAACATCAGGATTTCAGAACCGTGTTAGAGTTTTTCATTTTGTTTTCCGGGTTTGATCAGTATTAGCGGATGATGTTTGTTAAGAAGGAATCCACTGCACACGCTAGGAACCAAAACCCAACTTAACTGCCATGTCCTTTACGAATAATTGAAAAAATAAATAAATAAATATCCCCTCAAGCAGCTGCTTGCCACAGAGGTCTGACAGGAGCCTGTCAGTTTATATTCCATAACAGGAGGTCTGAGAGGATGGCAGGGCCTCAGCAGAAAAACAACACACACAACCATGACTTACCTGGGGCTCGAACCCAGGTCCCTTAGATCAGTAGCCAAGCGGGCTAACCACTCGGCCATGGCACCACAACCAACCACTCGGCCACTCATCCACAAGCACAAGTAAATGAACCTGAAATATTCATTTTACGTCATATTCACCATTTTGTTGATGTGAGCACAACTCATTTTGTTGATGTGAGCACAACTCATTTTGCTGATGAGGCGAGTCCACCGTAACAGTGGAGTAATACATAGAGTATTCCACGTGGCTATTGAAGGGTTACAAATACACTGCTCAATGTGGAAATTGAAACGCCCAGAAACAATAGAAGTACAGATATGTAAATCGCAGGATTCAATCGGCCATCGGAGATATGAAAAAAAGCAAAATTCCTCAGCGAATGGACACATCACACCCAGCCAAGCCGTGGATAAATATCAGGCGCCCACAAGCTCTTATCATAATACCACCAACAGTGAGGTTGGAGTGCATGCTGCGAAACTTTAGGAACATGCCTTGGAGATGCCAGCAGGACCCTTATGCGGAACTTACGCCTTCTGAGAGAGTGTGAATCGTCCATATGCGAGAGTTCGGATTGTGCCTTCGAGAGATCACCACATGTATAGAGTGAAATGAGCACCGTGCAATGGTGTGTCTCACACTGCATCATGGTGCACCAAATGTCATGAAGAACAGGTTCGGGACCAGCACGCCGCACCACAGGATGAGAAGATCGCATGCTCCAATGCCTTTCACGACTCTTTCACCATAGCAACTGTGCTGCAGAGTGATTTGAGGACTGCTATGGATACCGTGGTCTCCATGCAAACAATTAGGCAACGTTTGCATGACACAGGAATGATGGCGAGATATCCAGTCCGGCATCTGCCATTGCAGAGACCTCACTAATTCCATTGTCTCCACTGGTGTAGAGTAAAGTAACATTGGAATGCGGAATGGGGAAGAATGCTTTTCACAGACTAGTCCCGATTCTGTTTCAGCATGCCAGACGGCAGTTTCTCTGCATGACGTCAGCATCGTTAATGCCATTAAGAAGTGTATTCCACTAGCTGCCATATAGCTCCCCACCATGATGCAATGATATGAGGTGGCATCACATATGGTGGCCAGACACTTCTGCTCCACGTTTTTGGCATGCTGACTGCAAGCCGTTACCTCGCTGACATCGTTAATCTCTGTGGCACGACCCTTCCTTACAAACATGCCTGGATTGAATCTGCAGCAGGACAACGCCACCCCACACACTGCACATGCAATGATGGATAGTCTCAAAGGTGTGGACATTCTCCCATGGCTGCCATACTCCCGGACTTATCTCCTATTGAGCATGTGTGGGACCTTATGGGTTGCGAACTTCGCAGGCTTCCTCAGGTGGCGAACCTGGTACAGTTGCCTCCCCAGTTGGATGCTGTTCAGAACGCCATACTTCAGGACACAATTTTGTGTGACCTGACCATTTAACCCTTGTGTGCATAAAAGTTCAACTCAGAGGTAAAGCAACCCAACCGTGTTCAACTGCAAAGAAATGTAACGCTCCAGAAATGTTTTTTGATGAGTGAAAGAAACCCATTTGGCGCCTTATCTTCCTTTGAAATTATCATTATTTGAAAAATTTATTTCATCATTGGCAATATTATTTGCTCCCATTTTTCCCTTTTTAAGGTCGACATTTGAAGATAGTTTGCTATTTACATCCAGTGTCATTATAAAAGAATAACCATAATTTTAAATAACACATGTAAGTGTGTGTTCAAAATGCCAAGAAACTGTAGTATTACATATAATGTAGAAGTTATATAGAGAAAGACGTTGCCAAATGAAGTCGACAGGCACAATGTTTCTGTTCTTTGATAGAATGACTGTATTTAAAGGGATTGATTATCTTGTTTCGTTAATTCTCATACATATGTGGCGGAAATTGAAAAAAGAACACCATTAAAAACTGACTTGTAATCTATGAGATTTATTTGGTAAAAACAACTTGATGAGAAAGGACAGTGATGACACGTGTGAAGTGAATCAATGTTTATTTTACTTTTGATGAGTATTGCATTTTGGAGAAGGCAGATTTTAATAAGGTGTTGAACCTCCTTGAGCAGCAGTTCAAACTTCCATCTTTGGCATGCAATCGGTCGTACAAATGTTGGATATCACGCTGGGGGATATCATTCCTAGTGCTTTCAACTTGGACGCGTAAATTCACCGATGTCGTCCACGGAAGAGTCTTTGTCCGTTACAGTCCCAGACATGCTCAATTGTAGAGAAGTTCGGAGAGCTTCCTGTCCAAGGGAGTTGGTGCACTGCTTGAAGGGTATGTTGAGTTGCCCTGGCAGAGTGTGAGCGGGCGTTATCCTGCTGGAACATCGCATTTGGTTTTATACTCAAATATGGCAGGACGACCGGCTGTATGATGTCGCTGATGTACGTATTACTATTCAGTGTATCCTGTACAAACACCAGACATGTACGAGAGTGATAGCTAATCCTTTCCATTGATGCCCGACATGGGCCTTGTGTGTCGCTGGCAGATGCACGATGGAAGAAGCCGTTCACCTTGTCGCCTTCGGACGCATAAACGACCATCAGACGCCCCTAAGCATAATCCGCTTTCATCACTGAAGACCACAGATTGCCATTCTTCCCTCCAATGAACTCGTTCTTGACACCATCGCAAACGTGCTCGACAGTGACTAGGTGACAGTGGTAACCATGTCCGTAGTCCTGCTTCCAAAAAATGATTGCTTATCGTTCTTGTAGACACCCTTGGTATGATAGAGGATCGAATTTTTGACTCAGTAGCCGTCGCCCTCCTGATACGCCAATCCTGCCTTGCGCCCATAACTCTGTGTTGCCCGGAACCACATCTGCGAGTGTGCGAATGCTCTTCCACCATCGACTCTACCATCGTACCACTGCCGATACCTCTCGTCCAACATGGTGTGCAATTTGACGAAAAGACCAACGTGCTTCCCGAAGACCCACTACATGAACTCGCTCAAACTCTGCTAACTGAACAAATGTTGCGTGCCTGCATCGTCCAGGCATGGTAGCTTCTTCAAAGAGCACTGAACAACATGACAGAAGACGAATAACTTCTTTCTTCACGCCCTAGTCCTTAAATACGCGCTGTGTACATTTGCATGTTGTCGTCCTCAGTGACGTCATTATTTCACCCAATGACTTTTCAATCTTGGATCACGGTTTCTGCTACCCTTAACTATTAACATATTATATTGTTCATAAAGGAATTCCTTCTGGGTATTCTTTTTTCAATTTCCGCAAGTGTATATATATATATCTCAGTAGCTTTTCGGAGCAATATTTTGTTAATTTTGGAAACATTTTTCTCGAAATATATCCCTTGAGATAACAAATATCGAGCATACACTTCGCCACAATAACTCTATTTGCCAATCTCTAATAATATAGAACCTCTAATATAATGGCTTCCCCAGTTGAATTTATAAATCGTGGTATTGGTATAGATGAAACGATCTTATGGTCCCTGAGAAGTCCCGATTTGACACTCTTAGCCTACTATTTTTGGGGATACATTAAAAACAGCGTTTATTCCTAATTTCCAGCATTTAAAGGAACGAATCACTGCAATTTTTGCAAGTGCTAAACCAGACATGTTGAGTATGGTCGCAAATTCTATGTGAGATGCAAAACGGAACTTGGAGAGTGTCTTGATATTTTGTGCAAAAAATAATTTATTTTACTTAATCTATGTAATAAAAGAAGGTGTCTATCTGTGTGTCTCTCTGTGTGCCTGTGGCAGCCATAACTCATCAGGAAATCGATGTAGACGCTTTAACATTTCAGAGAATGTTTTCTGTTGTGGTCCGGGTTGCAGTGAGAAATTTCAAGTCGAAAGTCCGAATGGGTGGCTTTCGAGATGCAAAAATATTTAGCATTTTATTCCTACGACAAACGACAATCGCTGTCAAATTTATTGTTGCCATTTACTGCTCCCTAACTGTGAACGTAAAGAGTTAAAATAACCTTTAAATCCGCAGCCTTTGCCAGATTCTCCACATTTTCAAACTCATTATTAAGGCGTCGCATTACAGCCAGGGTCCCGAGTTTCTAACCTAAATTGGTGTCAGGCAGGGACCTGAGTTTGTAACCCAACATTGCGTCAGGCAGGGGGAACTCGCCTACGAAATTTGGGACCTTTCGGTCAAGTACGTCGGGAATTACAGAATGCCAAATTTGTCGATATAAAATTCTCGATTGTTTTCCATGGACTATGAGAACGTGGCCGAGTCAGCAATAGCCTTGGCAATTGGGAATTCTTCGGATTCAAACTGTGCTAAAATGTGCGGGACGGGTTGTGGGGGGGGGGGAATACTTACAAAACTAGCCTTTTGTGCAGTAAACAGCAGAATATGCAGATTAAAAGTGATAACCGAGCTGTGACAATTTGTGTAGAAACGAAGCCCCGGGTTAAGTGGGAACCTGTTTTTTAAACGAAGTCAAGGGGTCAAGTCAGAACTTATTTTTTAAACGATTCACCTGGCACACTGGGGATGCTGTGCAGGAAATTTAGACATTGCGGTCTAGTATCATGGCAGCCATAGGACAGCAAAAATCGTAACCGTAATAAAAATCTCGATGGTTTAAACAGAAACTAAACCACGGGCTATGAGAGAGCTCGCTGACATCGACAACTACCCAAGCAAACACAGGGAAATTTTCTTCGTGTTGAGAATCTATGCTAAAATGTCGGGTGGATGAGGGAACTTGCAAAATTTACCTTAGTGCAGAGGAAATAAGAATAAACAGATTAAAACTGACACCCGGCCAGCGCCAGGTAACTTTCAGCTAGGTCTTTAAAAAAACATAAGGGCATTCTTTTTAAAACTACTCTGTATTTTGGCTCTTCAGTGTCAAATTAAAGAGTGTCTTTGCCACTAAACATACCCCTTTTTTCCAACTTCTAAACACAAAAATTACTATATCCACTTTGTCACTCTTGTATAAGCTTCCCTCACAAGCTTTGGTTTGTCATATAACTCTTTATGAACGGCTACACCATGTTGGGGAAAATATTACGAAACAGTTTACAAACAATTACTTTTTCATGAAAAGGAAAAAGGAGGACCCAACTTTTTATAGCCTACTCACTCCCTGTATTATAAACTTTCATCTGACTCAGAATTAGATGCGATCGTCACTCGTGTTAGGAAAGTATACAGTGCAACAATGCACACTATTCCTATTTTCGACGGGAAGAAATATGGAGAGCAGTTTTTTTTAAGCCTGTGACATTCCCTGAATTATAAGCTTTCATTTGAAATATAATTCACTACGATAGCATTTGGTTTTGGGACTATATTATACACCGTGTGTCAAAATCCCATTTACAATATCTGGGGGCTTGTTTGAGAAACCAAAGCAAATATAAAAAGTTCCGATGAACATGGGTCTAGAAGAATTTTCTTCTCGATTTATAGCTTCTAAAAGAATAACAAGAATTCATGCGACGATATGTTTATCGGCGCATTATTTTTAATATCGGCGAATTATTAAAAAAAAATGTTCAATGTTCCACTTCAACACATGCCCAGATACGACTTATGGATGCACTCAAACAAACTTGGTATTGTTGTAATCGTTTGACCTACAACAGGTCAACCTTGTATTAGCTCTTGCTCCATGGTAACTGGCGTTGAATATTAACCACAGGCTTCAAGTGTCCCCACAAGTAAAAGTCCAAAGGGTTCAGGTCCGGAAAGCTTGGATAAGTTGTATTACCTCTGAGTGATACTTTGTGCACAGAATGTGTTAAATGACAGGTCACAAGGACTCCAAGGGTTCAGAGAAGTTAGGGGGAGGGGGCCCTACTTGACAGCTATCCAACAAGGTCATCCTGCGTGTTCTTTGATTAACACAGGGTATAGCTCTTCCACATACGGTGCCACGTCTTTACGTCCGTTCCAATGGACAGCGACGAATAGCCCATTGATAACCCATTATTGACTGACGGCATGTGAAAGGTTTAGTGGAGATAAATCTTAACGCTAACACAGCTCTTGCTCGAACCTGGGAACTGTAGATTACGGGTCTGGGGTGCTATAGATAGGACCAAACCTCACCCCTCCAGAGATTTTGGGATACATGTCACTGGGCCGTCTCGTCCAATACACATCTGTGGTTATTATGCATCTAGGTAAGCTTTGATTATCTGACTTCGTGATGAAGTGTGCCACAAGACCATTGTTTATACTACCTATATCTATTATCATACTTGCCTTTGATATCAAATGGTACATCTTCCAGAAATAGTGTCAAATCTGCTAGGGAGCTCAGATACGAAACTGATTTAAGACATTCTGGAATCGTATGAAAACCGATGAGCATCACACCAACTATTCCAGCTTAGACTTTCAATTAAAATTAATTCTGGAAATGGGATTCTCGAACTTCATGGAATTTTCTTGATTACTCAACTACACATTGGGATAATTTTAAAAAAACTTCCCACATAAAGATGCTTCGTCTCTGAATAGCATGAAAATGTTGAACTAAAAAATCTATTTTGAACTGGCCGAATTATAAACGAGCTGGATGATCAGGCTAGAGAAGGGGTTGTAGCGGCTGTAAGTGGAAAGCATGTTTCTATTCTCTGAGTAAAATTCGGGGACAGCTGGATGACAAGACAAGTTTACATTCTGCAAAACGAATTGCTCAATGAGGCCAAGTCCATTCGATAGACTATGTCCAAAAATGGAAAAGTGCTAAATTTATAGGGCAGTGTCCCATAGGAGGCGACGATATAGGCATTCAACGTGTACAAAGAGGGTCATGGAAAAATTGAAAACACGTTTTTAAGAAGTAAAAGTGTTTTGAATGGTGAAAGAAGGTATTTAAAATTGATAAGATTTAAACCACATTTGATCGTCCGATCCAGGTAATAGGTTTGTGTGCAATGTGCAAACCAAAACGAGCTGGTGTGGTTACTCTTCTTCGCTGCACTTTGTCGATGATATCGCCAAAGGAGTAATCATTGGGGATATGTAAAGTCCTGGTTCTTGGTCCAAATATCCATATTTATAAAAGAGAGATTTTGATAAGTTTTATCATCGATATGTGTGGGCTAGTACTGCTTTCCATAGATCTCTATATATACTTTGAAGCTCTATAACTCCGCCCCCTATAGAACAGTGCCCTTTAAAAATATCATTTTTCCATTTTCAGATGCATCTAACGGACTTGGTCTGATTGAACAATTCCTTTTGCAGAATGTACACTTCCCTTGTGAGATGTGTGAAGTCTAGCAGCTGTCTGGTGAGTACTAAGATCGTGGGGTTTCTTCTGTTGCAAAGAAAACTGTTCCACTTCTGATTTTTGTGACCACTGACTTTCTGTTTTTGTGGAAGCAAGGGGGTGGCAGAAGTGAGAGAACATGATATATATTCCCGTGTTACCTGTTTTAAGTTCGCTTTAGGGGAAAAACCTTTATTTTTGCTACCTTAAGTTACGATTCAAGGGAGCTCCATATCAAATTTGATGGTCCGAGCCCTTGCGATTTAGGATAATTATTTCCAAACCACACATTTTTTGAAGGAAAGAAAATTTTGGGAGAATAAATTCTAACGTTGGAAACTCCTAAGTCTATAATTTTTGTTATCTTTTAACTCTCCCATGACCGAAAAAAGGGGGTATAGATAACTTCTGAGTATACTCTACTTCACATAAGGAATGGAGCGGCAAAACCTGAAGATCGAAGGCAACAACAACCAATGAAAATATCCACATAGTAATGCTCTTCAGATGTCCAGAACACGATAAAGTGAAAATATGTTTTTTTTTTCAAATGCATCATTAATAAAATATTATCATTCATATTTTCCAGATCTCCCATTAGCTTGAATTTCCTCCGTTAGAAAGCACTTCACGTTCAAAAATGGGATATAACTAATGTCTTCGAAAATGAGCATTGCGTATTATCCAGGGGCGATTTGTCTCTTTCTTAATTTCGTATTCATATCAAGCAAGAAGAAAGGATTGTGACGATGGAAAACAATCAATGTGAAGCGTTTCGTTTCGAATCAATTCACGCCCCCATCCCCGCTCAAAAAAAATTATTTTATTTGCAATACCATTTCTCTGTCCTTGGGGGGGGGGGGGGACTTCTATGTAACTGAGCGGTTCGATTTATTTAGCTGATATTTTATATTTAGGCATACACTGAATTTACTGCTGCACCGGATACTTTCTTATTATGTGAATAGAAAGCCGCATTCATAGCTACCTAACTTTGAAAAATCAAGATTTTTTGTCGAAAAATATCACTGGAGATAACATGCAGATCTTTTTAGTGTATCTAAGTCTCTATTTTCAACAATATTTATTTTAAAGAGTTATTGCAGGCGGAATGTTTAACAGCGGACGCTGTTGTTACAGTTGCAAAACATTTTTTTCAAAATGGGCAAAAAAAACCCGAATCATCACAGAAATTTACAAAAATTTCATTTACTTTAATAAAAAGATCTGTTTTAACCGTTGTTATTTGCAATTTAATTATATTTTGAGGTAAATTCTCATATCTTGGCTAACGTTTCAGCTTTCATAATTCATTCAATATTAAAAAAAGAAGAATGTTATTAAAAATGATATTTATAGTGATTTGAATGAGAATTTCAATTTATCTTCAGTGATATTTGCTTCAGCATTTATTTAAAATTAAAGAGACCCAACATGCAAATCTTCTGACTTTTCGTAATATAGGATATTTCCTTCCGAACTAGTATTTTATGTAGCAATAATTAGAGGTTGAGTCGCTCGAAAAAATATTCGAACACTATGGTTGATTACAGAATTCAGAAATAATATCTGGTAACAATTTTTTTAGAAATTAGTGATCTGGCAATCTTCGTGTACAGTACAGTACACGAAGGTTGCCAGATCACTAATTTCTTAAAACATCGTTGCCAGGAGCGGGAGTGGCTCAGTCGGTAGCGCGCCAGGCTCGTAATCTGTAGTTCCCAGGTTCGAGTCCCAGCTGGGTCAGCGTTGAGATTTATCTCCGCAAAATTCCCCGCCCTGCCCACGGTCAGTAGGGGACACCGATGGGCTTGGAAAGGCCGCCGTCCGTCGGATGGGACGTTAAGCCGTGGCCCCGTGTGCGGGAGAGTCATACCCTGTTCACGTTAAAGAACACGCTGGATGGCCTTGACGGGAGGCTACCATCTGTCTCCCAACAGCTGTTCCAGTGGGTCCCCTCCCCCAACCTCTGAGCCTTCGGCGTCCATTTGACCTGGCCATTTAGCACATGGTGTGCAAAAGAGTGCCGCTCAGAGGTAAAACAACCCAACCCATCGCTGCCATATATTTTTATGATTCTGTAATCAACCATAGTGTTCGGATATTTTTTGAGCGACTGTACTAAAGTTTAACAATTTTCAAAAAATTAAAGATTCTCAAATAACAATTTTCAAAATATTATTGATAATTTCCACTATTATGTCATTAAGAAACCCTTGCACATCTACAGTATCTTAAATTGAAATAAAATTGTGCGTAAAATTGACTGAAAATAAATTAAGATCGTAATAAAATCTATCTAACTCAAAATTTTCGAAAATATGCGTTCAGTATTTAAAGATTTAAATATTTTATCATTTAACAACAGCAATGCGAGACAAAAGAATTTACTGCAGAAGGAAAACAAAACTTAAGTAATAAATAATATTTCGAAACATTTAACAAAATAAGCAGTGTACATTTTAAACGTTGGTAAATAATTATTTCGAGTTTCATCAATTTTCTACAAATCTCTTGAAACGAACTGCTGCTGTTAATTATTCCAGATTAACTACCGAACGAATATTATTCAAAATCGAGATTGAAATTTCATTTCAATCTTTATCTTCTGTAACATTTCCCATAACAGACGTGTTTTTAAATATTTCTTAATGATTTTTGCTCGACACGAAGTTTTCTTCTGCAACAAGCCTTATTTATAATTAGGTCTCGTATCTTCTATTTACCCTTCCTCTGAATTCCAATTTGGAGTTCAACTGGAATTTGGAAATAAAAGCCTCTTGCTAACCTTTCGTTTAGGTAACATTACGTATCAGGTCCATATTCAGAAAAAAAATGAAGTGTGAGATGGGGAAGGTATTGTGTTCCGAGTGAAAAGGGGGAAACAATATCGAGTCGAAGTGATTCGGAATTTTTGTCCCGGTTGAAACTTCACCCCATTGTTTTAGTGGTCTTTAAAATTTTATTTAAAAATTTCTGGTTACTAGAATTTACAAGGGGGAGAGAGGCATTTACCCCCAGAACTGATACTTACACAAACATTATACAAGTCATTAATGATATAATTACAAATTACTGCCGGATCTTAGAGGGAACGGTGAGGTGGCCATGTCGCCCCCCCCACTTTAAGTATGTTACTAACCAGAACGGAGTTAAAAAAAGCATTAAACATATATTACCAGTTTCATCCAAGAAATTTTTAAAGACCACTACAACAAAAGGGAAAAGATTATACCGGAACGCAGTTCCGGTTCATTCCTACCCCCACCCCCACCGCGCTCTAATTTTTCCAGATATGGTCTTGTTACATAAACAAGTCAATGGTTTGAAATTATCAGTGAATATTCGTGAATAACCCTTCTAAAAACATATTTCATTCCATTTTCGCTTAGCACAGTCACCCATTGTTTTAGTATATTTTTGTCTATTTTTCATCTTCTTGCATGCTCCAGGTAATAACTTTTTTTCTTACACCAAATTAAACATTCACATTTCTTTACAAAAAATAAATTATTTAATAACTTATCTCATGCATTCCGATTTCTTAATACAGAGATGTTTCGTAAATGAGAAACAAAAAACATAATAACTTTGGCGTGAACAATTTTTTATATAAAGAAACGTGACTAGATTCGTGGAACATTTACAGTCGACAACCTTAAAACTGAAGAGAATACTGTCAAATATCACGTTGATAATACAGCTACCTAAGCACATAATTTCAAAATAGCGAGTTATAATTTTCCAGAAACAAAAATATTATCCTTAATATTAAAGATGGATGTTTTGTGTCTTACAGTCTTTTAACATTGAATGTCCATTTGTTAAAAAAAAAATTTCTTTCTGTTAAAAATCACAATCAGTAAAGTCTAAGTTGCAGAAATCATCTCTTAATGAATAATTCGTCCTAAAAGTCCATAAATAGGAATATAAGTTTTTTGCAATGTTTCAGCACGATAATGGAAAAACGAATGCTTATGAATCAAATCAGTTCGTGAATTTCTCTTTCTTCATATAGAGAAAAACATTTCTCACAAAGACGGATCTTGTCATTATTAAAAAGGAAATTAGAGAAAGTTAATACTTATCTTCAGGATGGCTGCAGATATATTTATGTATATCCACCACGTCACTCAGTATAAGTAAATTTTCTCACATATGACGATGAAAATAAATAGTTATAAATAGCAGTTCAATAAATAGCGATCACCTTATTCGAGTAAATGCATAAAAAATAATTATTGTCCTTGCAAAAATAGTTCTTGTTATAAGCAGTCTTCTAATATTGTTACGATTTTTTCTCTGTTGAGCAAGGAAATAGTTCAAAGAAGACATCGGATTGAAGCCTGTATCCTAGGGATGTAGATCAGTCACTTACCGAGGAGATGGGTCCATGCACTGGCATGAAGTATGGTTGGTAAAGGACATCTTCATCACTCTTTCTTTTCGATCAAGGAAAGGATTTCTAACCCGGAAATATAGATGCACAGTTTCGGAAGTGAGAGGTCCGCACTGCTGCCGATCGCTGTTGCAGCAACCAGCATCGTTGTTGCATCGATAGAGAAGGACACAGTGAGGACGATAACGCTTGTTGCTGCTAGGATAAAATTTCTTTACGGGAAACATCTTAGGCATTGGAGAGGAACAGGTGTGCTGATCCATCTGTTGTATGTGTTGCAAGGCCTTCTCTTGGGCATCGCTCTCTGTCGTCAAATCTTCTGTAACCATGGCAGTTGGCTCCGTCACGATGCTCATACTCCAACAGGTGGACAACAACAGCATCATCCAGCAGACTGCCCGTAATCTGAGATTGGTAGACATCATCCTATAATATATAGCTTTCAGAAAGAGATCGTCTAAGCAAAACTGAGAACTTTCTATAAGCTGCCACAAAATGACCAACACGCTTTTAATTCTATTGTTATGGGACTATGACACTCTAAATGCTGTTTGAACTCGGTATGATGCGAGTGTTGGAACGTGAAGCTGTTTTATAGTAAGCAGAGATAAGGGGAATTCCGGCCGTCTCCATCGCAACAGGAAATCGTGTGATGAAGCACAGGCTGTTGCTCTTCGTGAGTTTTAATCAACTTGTCACGTGTGGATCATGCTTGAAACCGGATTCGCGAGGGTAACACTCCCTCGCGCTCTGTGTAGCCAATGAGAAAGCAGGAAATCGACAACACCTGTGAAGTCATGAAGTTGGGAAAATTTCAAATACGCAAACATCAGAGCGTGGTAGTTGCGTCGTGAATCTTTGTTACTGATGGTGGCGAAATTTTTCCCACATGGTTGCAAGAGTGCGATGTCATTGTTTGCAATCATCAATTAACACCTTATTAGCCCATCAGAGTATTGTTCTAATCATCAGTGAAATTCTGTCTTTTTGTGTAACATTAAGATCAATCCTACCAGTCTTATTAGGAAACTTTCACTTTACATTAAACGAAAGAGAAATTCGAGGTTCCATTATCGCTGAAACTTTACTATGAAAATTTTAAAGGAATACAACACGAAAATAAAACTGTGGCCTAAAATTTAGATATCGGCTCAGCATTTGAATAGAGATTTTACATTAACATAATATTCTACAAGTGTATTTATATTTATTTTATTAATTTACATATATCACTCACTTCTGGGGTGTTTAGTAAACACACTTTTCCCCAAAGGTTTAATGCAATAAAATTAGTATACAATTAGTTCAATATTTACACACATTTCATGAATTAACCCTGACACGTTAAACACGCTGGATGGCCTTGACGGTAGTCAACAGCTGTGTAATGAATTCTTTTCCCCAACTTTCTCTGAGCCCCTAGGATCCTTGTGACCTAGTCATTTAGCTAACTGAGTGAAAAATGAATGTGCCCAGATATAAAACAATCAAACTCGTCACACGTATAAGTGTTGAGACTACACACGGATATCAAAATATTTACAAATCGTTTGACAAAAGTGATCGAAGTTCTCGAGGCTCGGTTTCTTTCCATCTTATGACGAATCAATGAGTTTTCCACGATGTGAGATGTGTAATAACGCTTCGTCCTTGTGAAAACTTCAAGGTTCTCACTGGCAAATAATCAGAAACTATTTTGCCTAATTCATCATTTGGCATAATCATTTAATTGGTCTCCTGTGAATTGTCATCATATAGAAGGTGTTGTTTTTTAGCAATGCTACCAACCAGTATTGGTATACCTCCTCAAAATATATGTGCGCACAAAATCTTAACATATTCCATTTATGTGAAACAATGCCTGATGCTGGTGATGTCGCCATAACCCAACTTCCAGTTCTGCTGTTTCGCGCAATAGTTTTCCTTTTAGCGTTATATCTTGTTTCCGGCCCATTGCGTCGAATCGAGCCGAAAGTTCCCCCTTTGTTTTAAAAGATTTTAAATAATTTCTTGAAAATTGTTTGAAACATGCACAAATTTTATAATTTTTGGCTTCCAAAGGGAGACCATGGCCCTCTTGCCCTTCTTTATTAGATTCGGCTCTGGTCTTGTTCAATATTGCTACGATTGAGCATTGTTCAATATGGCTACGACTGAGCAGTGTTCAATATGCCTACGATTGAACAGTGTTCAATATGGCTACGATTGAGCAGTGTTCAATATGTCTACGATTGAGCAGTGTTCAATATGCCTACGATTGAGCAGTACTCAATAGAAAAGAGTGCATCTATACTGCAAAACCTGTTAGCAAAAGAAATCATTAAGACAACCCATTATTAATTCGTTTGCATTGCCAACATTATTCGTTTGCCCTAGCCGGCCCGCTGGCCCGGCTAGGGCAAACGAAGTAGCTCTCGTTCCGCCCGATTCGTTCGCTTGTGTTCACAGCGGCCGTGATTCCCGAGAACTTTCTTCTTTATAAATTACATTAAGAAAAACGACCATATATAAGGGTCAGTGGCGCACTCAGGATTTAATCTTGTTGGGGGGGGGGGGGGCGACGGGCCCGCTTCCCTGGCTAGGGCAAACGAAGTAGCTCTCGGTCCACCTGACTCGTTTGCCTTGTGTTCAGAGTGGCCGTGATTCCCGTGAGCTATAGTGTATTCTCACCTTATGTGACCAGTAATTCATAAGTAGTATAGAAAGATAAGATACGACAAAACATAAATATAAAAAATGAATTTTAATTAGGAAAAGATTTTTGAAAAAATTTCTAGTGTTTTTTCCCCCTTTTCTTTGGGGGGTGCCAGGGCCCCTTGCTGCCCCCCTCTGGGTGCGCCACTGGTGGAGATACAGTTATATTTTTGGATTGAGTAACTAATCCACTAATATGCGTGTATAATAAAGCCTACTAGTAGTCCTTATGAAGCTTCCTAGTGGAGATGACGGGTCCCTGCTCTTAGAGTTTAAAAACAGTTTTATCCATATTTTTAGAGGAAATTTTTTGGAAGCCACACTTTTACTTTGCTTAATCAAACGGAGAGACAAACTCTCTTAAATGTTTTAGTTATATCGACATATTTTTCCATTTTTCACAGTTTTTTAAAACTTTCAGCAAGAATAGCAGATTTTATAGTCATAAGTAATTTACTGAAAGTTTATTACATAATATTTCCAAGTGAGCAAGGTTTTGAATCTTTTTTTAATTTTGGGTGCTTTTGCGAGCCATATATGAGAAGGGAAAACGCATATAGCCCTGCACTGGAAAGGAAATAACATTTCGCTTATGTCGCAGTTTATATTTTTCATCATTTCGTTCCATGTTTTTTTAAAGGAAACAAATTTTACTGTTTTTATTGAAATTTTGTACTTGTCACAGATTTTTCGATGGATGTATATGGCGCGATGACCGCTATTTTAATAGTCCTTATGAATCTTCCAATTGGAGATGACAGGCGCTTTATTTTTAAAAAATATTTTAGGATGGTGTTGTGTCCCAAACTTTATTCTAATATAAATGTAATTCGCAAAATCGGGTCATAAATGACGTTTTACAGTAACCTAAACCGATGAGAGTAACTAAGCATTTGTATTAGTAAGATTTCCAACGGAATATTTTCACATTCACATACAACCTCGTCCAGTGGATGGAATTCACTTGGCAGATTGAATTCAAATATTTTAATCTTATTTGATCAATGTAAACATGACTGGGAATGTTATCGACAAATAATGAAATATTTTGCGTTCGAGTTTCTTGGTTTAGTTTACTGAGCGAAAATTCCGTTATGCTGCTTCAGTGGCTCACTGACTGCAGCTGTCGGGGTCTGGGGTCAAGTCCCGGGATGTGTTTGTGTATGTTTTTTACGTTGTACGAGAAACAAGGATCACTTGATTGAGTGTTTTATGGCCGTCCTTTAAAAGGAAATAAGATTTAAAAAATTATTTCCTAGGTATGGTTGTGTGGTTAGTATGCCTGGCAACGGATCAAAGGGACCTGGGTTCGAGCCCCGAATTAGCATGGATGTTTATGTTGTCTTTCTATTGAGGCCTCGCCTTACTCACAGATCTTATCTATGGCGTATAAAATGACAGATTACTGTCATATCTCTGTGGCAAGCAGCTAATTGAGGGAGCATATATTTTTTAGATATATCTCAGCTATAAATATATCTACTTGACTCAGCTTTTTTTGTTTCAATATAAATGAAACAGAATGGCAAACAAGTAGGTTTCGTCCTATTGAACAGCGGCTGCGTAGGCTTAGGCGACAGTGCGCCTGGCTTGAAATCTGCATTTCAAAGTTTCGAGTTCCAACTGTACCAACATCGAGAGTTATCTCCGCTAAACTCCACTCTGCGAAGTTTATATCCATCAAACATTTGAAGAAGTTTACTTTTAATCTTCAGCAGCCTTGTAGTCACAAAACGTTGACTGTTCACAAATAGAATTGAACTGAATTACGTTTTCGAAATTCAGTCAGCCATTTATTTCTCGCTGCAAAATTTGATTACCGTATCACTTGCAATTTCCTTAGCTACATCCTGTAGCATTTCCTACCATCGGTTTCATTTGAAACCGACACTGACGTAATATTCGAAATACACATGATCATTTTAATTTCCTTGTTCTTCTTCTACTATTGCAACTATTTAGACAGGCTTCAAAATTTGCTTTTCGACTCTTATTCAACACAATTGACTTTGAAATGCCAAATTCGACATTTAAACGCTTCTAATCTTTCCTCAGTCTGTGCTAGCAGTGTGTGATTGAGTTGATTTACTTTCAGCAGCACGTTTTTCGCATACAATGGGCTAAATGCACTGGTCACAAAGATCTCAAGACCTCAGAGAATGTTAGGGGAAGGGGATTCACTGAGCAACTATTAGGAGAACAGATGGAAGCCTCCCATTAATGCAATCCAGAGTGTTTATAACGTGCACAGAGGGACTCCCCCGCACATGGAGCCACTGGGTAACGTATCATCCTACGGACGGCGGCCTTTCCAAAGCCATCGGTGTCTCCCTGCTGACAGAGGACAGAGAGAGGGTTTAGCGGAGATAAATCTCAACCCCCAAGAACTTGTGACTCGAACCTGGGTACCAGTGCCGAATTTCCCATAAGACACGTTAAGGGGTTTGTCTAAGGGCGGCAAGGTAACGAGGGATCCAAGCCATCAAGTAATAATTTGTTTCTGTTAAATTCTAAAAAGGAATAAAAAACAAATTTAAAATATCCATGGTTAAGAGCGGTTCAAAAAGCTCTCTCCCGCCAATCGAAAGACAACTTTTAAAGAATAAAAAATGTGATGATACTCCGCATATTACACATATTGGGACACAGCCATTCACATAGGATTACACATATGTTATGTGAATGGAAAATCATATTTAAAACTGCATAACTTTAAAATAAGTGTTTTAGAGGTAAATATCACAGGAGAATAATATATCCAATCACATTTATCCAAAACACGATTTAACCCTTTCGCTACCGTACCGGTTCGTCGGTCGGGAGAAGGTAGGTTGAACGGGTGAACTCTTCCTCCCCTCTTTGTGCATCTCCAGCTCAGAGGGTTCAAACGACCATCAATTAACCTTTAAATGACAAACTGCCTGCATCCCTCCAGGCAACAGGGGGACTCTAAAGGCAACCAGGCAACAGGGGGACTCTAAAGGCAACCAGGCAACAGGGGGACTCTAAAGGCAACCAGGCAACAGGACAACTCTCCAGGCAACAGGAGTCGACTGCAGAATGTGGTGTGTTTATTTCCTTTTTGAAACTTGTATTTCAGCAAAAAGCAAAGGAAACATGGAATAATTCTTTTGGATTTGAAGGGGAGATCAAAAAGTCTTAGGACTGAATAATAAATTCATGCATTAATAGTTTCTCAACAGAAGTAGAAACAGTTGAAATATTAAATGTTTGATCAAGAGGGAATCAAATTCACAACTCTACAATTTCTTAAAAGCGCTTTTTATAGAAAAATGTGATTATTGGCAATCATATTTGAAGATCTGACTGCGGTCTGCCTAAATACCTGCTTTTGATATTTTTAATATTTAATGAGTTATAGAATCTAGAATATTTAACATTTACTTACCTTGTTAACCAAAAATCATTCAAAATTCATATACTGTTCAATCATTAGATCTTCTACTGTGGCATATAAACTGACAGGCTCCTGTCAGACCTCTGTGGCAAGCAGCTGCTTGAGGGGGTATTATTTTTTACAGAATGTTTCTTTTTCATTTTAATATGTTGCAATAATTTTTCAGGTTTTAATTGAGTACATTTTCCAGCTTACAAAATTATTTGGATACTGAACAATTATTTGTGAATAATTCTACATTTAAAGAGATTTGATAGAGACCTCAAATATAACTATAGTCATATTTTGTCCATATTAATATTACTTAAGATGTTACTGATATCTGAATATGACTCCATATTCAAATAACATGAAACGTTTTTTCTGTTCAGTACCTACGTATAGATATAATGTTTAGACAACAATATAAAAGAATTTCCACATTTTATTAACAGAATGCTAACTTTTGAAGCTTTCTAACTTGAAATATTAAACTTTATGGTAAAATGCTACAACAGAACAAAAAAGAAGATCTACATTTAGTGGAGCTAATTCTTAAAATTCAATAATATTCTCTTATTATTTAAGGAGTTTCGTATGCTGGAATACTTAACAGAAACAATGCGTAAGGAACTTATACATATATACACTGCACGATATTGAAATTGCCCTAACCAGAAGGAGTAAGGGAATAGGGGTGAAATGTAGCACACACGTAGCAATATATATTGGCATACCATGATCTAATTTGCAACCACTTACAGTGGTTAGAAGATGAGATCATGCAACACAATGTGACTGCCTCAGTAGGTGGTTGCACGCCGTGAACGGCAATACAGGCAGCAATACGGCGTGGCATGGAGTCATACAGTCGACGGATATGGTCCTGAGGAATTGCACACCAAGCAGCGTTGACTTGCTCCCATAATTCATCGAGATTTTGCGCCAGCCGCTGAGAGGTTTGCAAACGTCGTCCAATGTGGTCCCACAGATTTTCACTTGGGGACATATCTGGAGATCGTGTTGGCCACGGTAATACTTGAACATGTTGTAAACATTGTCTGGAGATCGTAGCAGTGTACACAGGCTTTGTCATGCTGGAAAATGGGCTGCTGCCTGCCTCCCAAGAACGGTAACAAAACGGGCTGCTGCATGCTCCCAGAAACGATAACAAAACGGGCTGCTGCATGCTCCCAGAAACGATAACAAAACGGCCTGCAGAACCGTGATAACATATCGTGCAGCTGTCAGTGTTCCCGTGATGCAGATAAGAGGTGACCTGCTGTCATATCCAACAGCATCCCATGCCATTATGTCTGGCTGATGGGTGGTGTGCCAGTCACGAACAAAAGCTGGATCCATCCTCTTGCCATACATGGACTCATCGATAGTCAGCTCCCAGACAAAAATGGGATTCTTCACTAAACACAACAGTGTTCAATTCATGGCCCAGTTCGCACGACTTCGACACCAAGTCAGACGAGCGCTGCGATGGTTTACAGTCAATGGCAGTGGACGTAATGGTTGCCCAGAGCACAGGTGTGCCTCATGTAACCTTCGGTTTACCATTCAGGTGGTTGTGGGGACATCCATGGTTGCTGACACAGTCCGTCGAATACCGCCTGTAGTGCTCTGGGGTGACGAACGAGCATGTCGAACAATGTGCCTATCAAGCAGGGCTGACGTCTGTCGGATGGTACCACTCCCTCTGTGACACATGCTATAACCTTCATTTCGCCACTGTTGCCAACGGCATTCAACAGTTCGTGCATCCCGATGAACATGGACAGCGACACAACCTGTAGTCCATCCAGCTTCACATAGGCTTATAATTCATCTCTCTCAAACGCATCTAAATGTTAATAAACATGATGATGGCGTGTACCAGGCATTTTCGGCCTTCGCTGAACAATTTCTAAGCAGAATTCTAATCGCAACCGTTCCAGCACCGAAAATATCAACCTTTCGCACAACTTCCACCTGCATAAACACAATACCATCCCTGTTTCTTCTTGCACCTTTTCTCTTTAGCCACACACGTCATTGGCTCTGGATTATCACCATTTGCACATCTCAACTGCTCACACCCACCCTTCTATTTGCATGTTTGTACATGTTCTTCTGGGTGGGGCACTTTCAATGTCGAGCAGTGTATATGCATACGCATATCTAGAAATTAAAATAACTCCCAATCGACATATGCGATATTACAGAACGTTTTCCAACATTTGCATGTTATGCGAATGGAGAGTCATATTCAGAGATCCCTAAACGTAAAAATAATATTTTTTCTGGAAAATGTCACTGAGTATAAATTAAGGATCTCATTCAAATCTCTCTAAAGCTCAGCAATATTCTTTTGATATTTAAAGAGTTTTGGAGCCCAAAGCATTTAAAATCAGCGTCACCGAACATAACAATTTACTTCCAAAAGCCCATTAAAACACAAATTATATTTGTTACAACAAGCCGCTTACTGCAACTTACAACTTACCGCTTACTTAAATGCAAATTTAGATGTTGGTGTAATGATTCTTGCAGTTAATTAATTATCAGTCCAGTAATTAATATTCAGCGGATCCCCTTCCCTTGCCCCGAGAAGGTTAGAGGAGGGGACCCACTGGATAGTTCGGAGGTAGGACGTAGTCTCCTGTCAAGGCCATCCAGCGTGTTCTTTAACGTGCAGAGGGTATGATTACCTTCATACGAAAACTTTTAGAACGAATTTAAGAGCAGAGTTTGCTGTTAAACGTATCCAACTTAATAACTGTAAAAATTTGAGGAAAATTGTTGAAAATCGAGAATTAGAAAGATTTGAGGGAATCTTCAATTTATCTCGAGTGACGTTTTCCCGTAAAAAAAATCATTTTCAAATTTAGGGAGCTCTGAATGTTACTTTCTATTCACACAATAATATGGAAGTGTCAGGAAAACGTTTTGGAGCATAGAATACTTTTATTTTAGTTACGAGGGCCGGGGGGGGGGGTGCTGAGTCGGTAGCACACCAAGCTCCTAATCGTCAGTTCCCGGTTCGAGCTCTACCTTGGTCAAGCGTTGAGATTTACAGCCTCGAAACTCTCCTCCCTTTCCTGGTCAGTAGCGGACACCGATAGTCAAAAAAAAGGCAGCCGTCCGTCGGATGGGACGTTAAGCCATGGCATCGCATGCGGGAGATCCATACCTTGTGCACGTGAAACAACACACTGGATGGTCATGACGAGAGGCTTCCACCTGCCTCCTAACAGCTGTTTAGTGCACGCCCTTCCCCCAACCTTCCCTGAGACTTTAGTGTCCTTGTGACCTGGCTGTTTAGCTCATTGTGTGCAAAAAAGTGTCGATCAGAAATGGGTGCTCCATAATATGAGTTGAGTCCCGTGATTCATTGACATATTAGTTAGTAAAACCCAGAGGATAAAAGATCTCACTAGTTGGAAGAAACGGTTGGTTTGATCTTATTACAACTGAGCGGCACTTTTCTTTTTTGCACGCGATGGGCTAAATGGGGGGACCCATTGGAACAGCTGTTTTGGGAGACAGATGGTAGCCCCCGTCATGGCCAGCCACAGATGGGGTAGACCCCGTGATGGCCACAGATGGTAGATGCCGTGAATGCCGTTAAGCCGTGATGGCCACAGATGGTAGATGCCGTGAATGCCGTTAAGTCGTGATGGCCACAGATGGCCCCGTAGACCCAGCCACAGATGGTAGCCCCCGTCATGGCCAGCCACAGATCTCCCGCAGATGGGGCCACGGCTTAACGTCCTACCCGACGGATAGCTGAATTCCTTTCCAAGGCCATCGGTGTTCCCTACTGACCTTGGGCAAGGCGGGGGAATTTTGCGGAGATAAATATCAACGCTGACCCAGGTGGGAGTCGAACCTGCGAACTGCCGATTACGGCTCCCTACCCACTGAGCCAATCCCTCCATCACATTAGTTGGAATGTCCATTCGCTTTTGAAGAAAACTAAAATCGAACAATTACGAACTGCTTTCTCTTTGAAAACTATAGAAGGATAACATATCGCCTGTCGATATTTTTTTCCAGCTGCTACTTTTCCAATCCTCACATCCATTTTTTTCCTTGTGCATTCTTATTTGCGCTCCTATTGTAACATTACATTAAACCATTTCTACTGCTTGTTTGCAGCCGCAAGTCATTGGAACACTGAAAAATCCCGGTAAGAATTGACTTAAAAATAGACTGCGCCAGAAGCGGAAATAACGTAGGTCTCTATTACGAGAAAGGAAATGAGATTGCCCTGCCCGAACTTGGCCAGCTATGGAGAAGACGGCCAGACGCAATACGGCAGAGGACCAACTTATTATTGGGTGTCATATATATTGGGTGTCATCTACTTCTGAAAGGATAGTGGGTTGGAAGATACGGTTGCGGTTTTTTGGTTTATTATATATATAAACCAAAAAGCATTTGCAGCACAAGTGCTGCATTTTTGAAAGCGAACATGTGTAAGGGTAAAACGGGAACTAGGTCTTAGGATAAGAAGGGGTTTGTTTTTATTTGGGAAGTCCAGAGAAAATGAAGCAACCAATTCGGCGCAGTTTAATAAGGATATTATACTGCCCTATAAAAGATTTAAATATTAATTAAATCATTACGCAAACTTTTAAAAATGAAGATTTATTTTATTCCTTGGTTTGGAACAATATTTATTAGTTTAGTTTTTATTTATTACTGTTTTGAAATATTACATCTTCTATTTAAGTAATGAACGAATAGTGTTGAAAATCGAGATTTAAATATGCAGATTTGATCATGTTCTTTATTTTATTCTCAGTCACATTTTTTCCATTAAATACACATTTTAGAAGTTACAGAACTTCGCAGTTAGATTCCCATTGACATAACCTGGAAATTCTTTGATATACACTGCCCTGCCAAAACAATATATATATATGTAATAAAATATATTTTTATACATTTTTATATAATATTATTTTACTCTTTTAATATATTTATAATAGAAATAAGGAGAAAATTGGGACTAGATTATTACAATAAGAATGGGAACTTATTTTTGTTGGGGGAGGGTGGGTTAATAAAAACTGAGATAATGAAATAGAAAATTCTACAATTCAGTAAAAATATTATTTAAAAAAATATTTCACAATTTTTTTTGTAGTTCTTTTAAAAAACGAGCTCATGTCATCGTTTTGTTGTTTGTTTTCTCCGTCTGTAGACATTCAACTTTTTTGTTTTAAGAGATAAATTTAAAATTCTTTTTGAATTGGATAGGTAAATCATACGATTCGCCTTTCAGAATCTTCCAAAGGTGTTAATAGTCCCCGCGAACTGTGGAAAGTTTTTGAATTTTCGTAGTTTGAATTTCTATTGTTAGAGGCCGTTAAATAGGCCGCGCGAAAGTTCCGTTCATAGGTAAAACAACCCAATCGACCCTTATGTGACCTTGAACACAAAACCGTAACGGAAAAGTTTTTAACCGTCCTGAGTTCTACGACCATAAATAACTCGACACACCAATTCATTTCCTAGCAGATAGATACATAGACAAACTCGAGGTATTCGAAGGATCAGAAATACAGTGCCGTTTCCAAGATGTAGAAACCAACAGACATCATTTGAAATTTCAAACTCCCACGTGGATCGAAATTCGACCTCTGGTCGACTTCAACGGATTGGTGTATCCAGAATTTCGCAACTCTTCAGAGATGCAGGACTAGAATACCCCTGTACATGATGTTCCACGTTTCTGTTAGGTGTAGTTATTATTATTATTACAGTTTGACTGAAATATGACCTCTAAATGGAGACGTCGGATCCAATTTTTCAAAGCTTTCTAAGATCTACGACAAGAAATATCCTCGTAGGCAGGGGAGGTACAGTCGCTGAAAAAATATCCGAACACTCTGTTTGATTACAGAATTTAGAAAGAATATCTGGCAACGATTTTTTTCGAAATTAAAAATCTGGCAACCTTCGTGTACGTACACGAAAGTTGCCAGACCACTAATTTCTAAAAAAAATTGTTGCCAGATATTTTTTCTGAATTCTGTAATCAACCATAGCGTTCGGATACTTTTTTGAGCGACTGTACGTCCCTGCCTACGGGGTGTCATCAATATCCATCCAATTCAACAGGAATTTTAAATTAATCTGTTAAAACTAAAAAGATGAAAGTGTACAGACAGATAAAACAAACAAAATGATGACATTAGTTCGTTTGAAAAACGAACTACAAAAAAAAATTGCAAAACTATTTGTGAATAATATTATTAATGAATTGTGTAGAATTTCCTTTTTCATTATCTCTGGGTTTTCATTAACCCACCCTCCCTCAATAAAAATAAGTCCACTGAGAACCCTGTCGTCTTCTACTAAATATCGAACTCGTCTATCTGCTTTGAACTCCAAAACAATTGTCTTTATTTCGTTCAGTTTAAAAATATTAAAAAGAAATTGAACAATAACAGTTGGAAGTTTTATACAACTTTATCTTAGCCCCATATGTTATACTGACACTAAAAATATATTAAAACAACAATTATAAAATCTCATATAGAATATCATTTTAATCTTTCCTGTTCGGTGGAATGTTTTAGTAACTGGGAAACCCTACTCAAGGCTTATTCTCAGACCGCCCCGAACTAAATTCTAGGTACGTCCTTGCCCGTAGGCATCAAATTAACTCTCTAAAAGTGGTAAATTAAAATTTAATTTTTGATCTCGAAGCCCCAACACACAAAGAATCCGAGATTTTTAAAGCTTCTGGGATCTGTGATCCGAAGTACTCCTATATACCAATATTCACATTTCTAGCACTTTGACGTCAAGCTTTGATCTCTGCTTCACCTCTCTCTGACTTTGAAGGACAGGTCGAAGATCGAATTTCGGATTTTTTCTCCCGAGAACTACGATCTGAATTATCCCTAAGTGCAGATTTTCAGAGCTTTACAACTTCTGCATGATGGTCGTAAGTAATTAGCGTCATCCTTTGTCACGCACTAACTCACAATCAGCTAATTTTTAATTGTCAACTGAAATTCACGAAATAGATGTCTATAAGAAAATATATAGGTAAAAAACATATCCTATTAAAGTATTCCGATCGAGAATGATCGCTGAAAATAAGGCAAAATCTAGCGAATTTCTGCAATCCTTTTCTTATTTGGAAAGAAATTCCTGTGATCCTAATTAAACCAAAAAGAAAAATCCGTTTTAATGTCCCCTAAACAGCGTCATGGGCCTACTTTTCCACTGTTCAATTCTAAAAAACTGGTTTTTTGGGACCTAGAATTTCAGTTGTGAGCCAAAAAAAAATAGTGCCACTCGGAGGTGGTGTTGATGGTGGTTATCCCGCCTGGATCGTAATCTGCAGTTCCCAAATTAGAGTCCCAGCTGGGCGAATGTTGAGACTTATGTCCGCAAAACTTCCCACACTTCCCTCGGTCAGGAGGGGACACTGATGGGCTTGGAAAGGCAACTGTCCGTCGGATGGGACGTTAAGCCGTAGCCAAGTGAACCTGAGAGCCATAACCTGTGCACGTTAAAGAGCACGTTAGGTGAACTTTACGAGAAACGACAATCTGTTTCGTAACAACTGTCCAATGATTCCCCTCCCTCCAAACCTGCTCTGAACCCTCGGAGTCCTTGCGACCTGACCATTTGGACCATTGTGAGCAAAAAAAGTGGCGCTCAGAGATGAAACAATTCAACCCTTTCCTGTATCTACATCTGAGCCATTAAGTCCTAGTGACTTCATTTGGCCAGTGAAGGTAAAAAAAAAATCATGCTGACAATTAATACAACCCAACCAAAAAATAATAATTAAGCCTTTCATTTTGAAATCAATAGGATATGAATGATATAATAATAATTTAACAATTTGTTTCCATTTTGAAAGTTTTTAGAAAAAAATTTCGAAAAAATGTTTTTTTTATTTATTATTTTTATTCCAACGTTAATCTAAATATTTCAATTGATTTCTTCAAATCATACGGAAGCCCGAATAATTCAAAAATACGAATATTCTAATTCACGCAATTGACCAACAATATCAGTGTAGAACTATGTCACCTAACAGCCAACAGATCCATTATTAGAATGCGATCACACTGTGTCGTAAGGCAAGAATTACAATCAGAGAATATCCGTTTTCAGAGCGGCGGCAATCATTCAGCCTAAGATGAGACTGCGCAGTTGACGCTTTCGAAAATTCTCGTATATCATTGGTTCACTAACAGGAAAAGCGATCGTGTCGACCTATATGACCTATGAGAATTTTCAAGACGTTAACTGAGCACTCTTCGCCCCCCCCCCCCCCCCCCATCCCACCCTAACGTGACCCGAGCCGTTGGTCTACTTTGGTTGTTTTACCTGTCAACGGCACTTTAGTTCGCGTAATGAGCTAAATGATCAGGTCAGAAGACCCAGGGCTGGATCTGGGGGGACCGTGCCTTGACGTATCCTCTGACGTGCGACCGTGACTTGACGTGTACTCTGACGTGCGACCGTGCCTTGACGTGTCCTCTTACGTGCGACCGTGCCTTGACGTGTCCTTTGACGTGCGACCGTGCCTTGACGTGTCCTCTGACGTGCGACCGTGCCTTGACGTGTCCTCTGACGTGCGACCGTGGCTTCACACGGACCATGACCTGAAGTTCCTTCCGATGCTTATTACAGGTATGTAAATAAGTACAAACTGTTTTACTAGGAGCTGCAACTTTTTTTACATACAATGTGCTTAGTGATCAGATGATAAGGACCGCAAAGGTTCAGAGAAGGTTGGATGAAGTGAAACCACTGGGTAGCTGTTAGGATACAGATGGTAGCTCCCGTCAAGGCCATCCAACTGGTCTATAACATTTGTTCTGTTATTCTATAGCATGCACAGTGTATGGCTTTTCATGCATATACCCATGGCATGAAAGCCATACACTAGGCATGCTATAGAGGCATGAAAGCCATACACTAGGCATGCTATAGGCATGCTATAGGCATGCTATAGGCATGCTGTAGGCATGAAAGCCATACACTAGGCATGCTATAGAATAACATAACAAATGTTATGTCATTTGACGGACGGCGGCCTTTCCAAGCCGATCGGTGTCCCCCTATTGACAAAGGGCAGGTCGGGAAGTTTTGCGGAGATAAATCTCAACGCTGACCCAGGTAGGACTCGAACCTGGTAAATTCAGATTATGAGCCTGGCACTTCACAGACTGAGCCACCACCAACCCAATACCTTTAACAACAAAACTCAGGTTGATGCCTTCATAGTAGCGATGGCGATCTTATGACACGCGTGCCAAAGGTAACATGCACGATGATTTTTGGTGGCACTCCCTTGAGAGGTGAAGAGAAATAGTGACTACGGCTAGTATAGAGAATTAGAAATAATGGCCACAGCAATTCAGTACATGTTTATGGATGAAATCATTGGTAGCAAGATGATGACTAGATTGTTATAATTAGTTACTTATTCATTACGAATTTCAATTGTGCATTCACATGTTTAAAATATCTCGCCAAATAACTGATTACATAATTTTTCTAAAAAACAGGATCAAAAACAGACGAATTAAAGCTATCAACTGTTCATTAATTTCCTTAAAGCACTTCTGTAAAACTTAAAATTTAGTTAAGGTTTTTGTTTTTGCTTCAGAGAGATGTTGTACTCTGTCACTTATAAAAATTCACTTCATTCTATTAAAGGTATCGAAATATCAGTGATGCGTTGAGCACAGTAGTTGAAAGTAGTATGTGAGTTTGTGCGTGTGAAGGAATGATTTTGATTTTCACTTGTGTAATGGCGAGCCTAAAACTTAGTGTTCCGTATCCTTATATTTGAACCGTTATTTGAACTATTTGATTTGCATTGTATGAGGAACTGATAGGTTTCGTCCATTAGATTTTGAAATAATATAGGTTTTTATTTGTTATAATGTTCAATCGTTCAATAAATTCTTCTTGTAATTAATTTTGTTTTGTGGCCTGAATATATATGATTATATAGTATCGTGGCCAGAGTTTTAATTTTTGTCATGGCATGATAAAAGAAATGTTACTTGATTCAAAATGATAGTAAATCGTGGGTTTATAATGGAAAAATCTATCTCGCCATGTTAAAAAATGTTGAACAATGCTCTATGCATTAGTATTATACACTGAACGGCAGGTCAAGAGTAACTCATATACACAGTTAAGTAACTTCTTAAATAAGATTTGTATGAAAGAATTTAACAAGCAAAAAACGAAAAAATATATTTATAATGAGAAAGCAATCAAATCTCGTAAAATCTCGGTTTTCAACAGCATTCTTTGGGTAGTTACGGAAATGCGAATACTTAACAGCAGCAATGTAATTACGAAAATAATTAATTTGAATTCGAAAATAATTAATACGAAAATAATTGATTTGGATGAGAATTTAAAAAGGTTAAACGAAAGCAATAACCGCTCTGGAAACTTTAACAAGATATGCAGCTATATTTTCAGTAGATCGAGTACTGATTAGTTAAATTTTCCTCAATTTGGAATTTTTTTTGCAGAACGAGATAACTTGCTAACGTTTCAGTTTCAAAGACTCTTTAAATATTGAACAAAAGCTTCTATAAAATCAAGATTCAAGTAGTTTATTACTGCAATTATATCTTTAACTAAACACACATTTTCCTATTAAAGCATGCATAATATATGAGTGAAATGTCCGCACATTATTTTTTTACTCTAAACTAAAAACATCACCAATAATAAAAGTGACCATGTACAGTCGCTCAAAAAAATATCCGAACACTATGGTTGATTACAGCATTCAGAAAAAATATCTGGCAGCGATTTTTTTAGAATAGTGATCTGGGAACCGTCGTGTCACGTTACTCTAAATTAAAAACATCACCAATAACAAAAGTGACCATGTACAGTCGCTCAAAAAAGCATCTGAACACTATGGTTGATTAGAGAATTCAGAAAAAATATCTGCAACGAGTTTTTTTTAAAAAACCTTCGTGTACAGTTCACGAAGGTTGCCAGAATACTAATTTCTAAAAACTCGTTGTTAGATATTTTTTCTGAATTCTATACAAATCAGAATAATAAACGTTTACTACTTATATTTGATAATATTATTCGAAATAGTGAGTTCAAAGTAATTAATTATGCATTTACGTAACCAGGCGTATTTACAAACACGTCCAGCGGATCTATTGGTTCTAAATTTTCAATTAATTCTAATTCTATTTTACATTTCAATCTATTCCTTTGCCTTTTAGGCCTACGTTTCAAAACATGATTGATTAAAATTTCAACATTTTATTGTAAAATATCAGGAAAACTCCAAAAGACGTATAGGGCGATCCAAGATGTAGCTCTACACACTGAGACAAGAAACACACTCAAATACAACGGATAACACACAATAATTCGGCACTGACACAAATATCACACTGCACCACTACGGCTGAGGGTCCAACCTAGAGAAGTGGAGGGAGAATATATTCAAGTACATATTCCGACCTTTTCAGCTTTCTAAATACACAACTTTTAACACTCTACACTCTGCACACACTAAACACAATAGATGACGTAATCGAAAGAAGCAGAGTAATTAATCCGCTCTGTGATCTAATGACTGAATGTGATCTATTGCTTCTGATGAGAGTGATTGCCATTTGCTGAAATGGCTGAATGCAGACAACTATTCAACCAGTGTCTCTCGAATAACAAATCCATTCACAGACTCAAATAGGTATTTGACTCATTTCACTTTCCTATTAATAACCTCTCACACTTTGCACTATATGCAAAACAACACACTTCCGACGCTAATCCAAACGGACAAAATAACTACTCCTTTGTGCGCTCTTATTACTGCACGTTTTCTATAAGATTTGCGGTAGGAGATTGCTGTTCGCCCAAAGGGCTGAACGCAGTCACCTATTCAACCAGTGACCCTCACCTACATATTAGCAGTTTAAAATATGTATTTTTCTGCTTTCACCCTTGATTAACAGATCTAACATTTTCCACTAGATACACAACAACACGGTTAAACGCCAATGAATAGGGATAACGTAATTATTCCGCTGTGCGCTATAATGGCTGCATGCGTTCTATATCTTCTGTTGAGAGAGATTGCTGTTCGTCCAAAGGGCTGAACGCAGTCACTTATTCAACCAGAGACCCTCAGATACACATTGACAGATTAAAATACGTATTTGTCTGATTTCACATTTTGATTAACTGCTTTAACGCTTTCCACTAGGTACACAACAACACACTTAAACGCCAAAGAATAGGGAAAACTTAATTATTCCGCTGTGCGCGTAATGGCTGCACGCGTTCTATATCTTCTGTTGAGGGTGATTGCTGTTCGTCCACAGGGCTGAATGCAGTCACTTATTCAACCAGTGACCCTCAGACACATATTAACAGATTAAAATTCGTATTTGTTTGATTTCACACTTTGATTAACAGCCTTAACCCTTTCCACTAGGTACAGAACAACACACTTTATCGCCAATGAATAGAGATAACTTAATTATTCCGATATGCGCTATAATGGCTGCACGCGTCTTATATCTTCTGTTGAGGGTGATTACTGTTCGTCCAAACGGCTGAACGCAGTCACTTATTCAACCAGAGACCCTCAGGCACACATTAGCAGATTAAAATACCTATTTGTCTGATTTCACATTTTGATTAACTGCTTTAACCCTTTTCACAAGGTACACATCAAACACTTAAACTCAAATGAATAGGGATAAAGTAATAATTCCGCTGTGCTCTATGATGGCTGCACGCGTTCTATATCTTCTGTTGAGGGTGATTGCTGTTCGTCCAAAGGGCTGAACACAGTCACTTATTCAACCAGTGACCCCAGATATATGTTAAGAGATTAAAATACGTATTTCTCTGATTTCACATTTTGATTAACAGCTTTATCCTTTTCCCCTAGGTACACAACAACAGACTAAACCGCCAACTAATAGGGGTAATTTAATTATTCCGCTGTGTGCTATATATTCTATATATTCTGCTGAAGATGATTGCTGTTCGTCCAAAGGGCTGAACGCAGTCGCTTATTCAAACATTGAACCCAAGATATATATTAACAGATTAAAATACGAATTTGTCTGATTTCACACATTAATTAACAGCTTTAACCTTCTCCACTAGGTACATAAAAACACACTAAACCGACAATTAATAGGGATAATTTAGTTATTCCGCTGTGCGTTTTAATGGCTGCACGCGTTCTATATCTTCTGTTGAGGGTGATTGCTGTTCGTCCAAAGGGCTGAACGCTGTCACTTATTCAACCAGTAACCCCTAGGTACATATTAACAGATTAAAATACGTATTTGTTTGATTTCACACTTTGATTATCAGCTTTAACCTTTTCCACTACATACGTAACAACACACTAAAACGCCAATTAATAGAGATAACTTAATTATTCCGCTGTGCGCTGTAAAGGCTGCACGCGTCCCATATATTCACTTGAAGGTGATTACTGTTCGTCCAAAGGGCTGAACGCAGTCACTTTTTCAACCAGTGACCCCCAGGTACATATTAACAGAATAAAATACGTATTTGTCTGATTTCACACTTTGATTATCAGCTTTAACCTTTTCCATTAGGTACACAACAACACACTTAAACGCCAATTAATAGGGATAACTTAATTATTCTGCTGTGCGTTATAATGGCTCCACGCGTTCTATATATTCTTTTGAAGGTTAGTGCTGTTCGTCCAAAAGGCTGAACGCAGTCACTTATTCAACCAATGACCCCCAGATATATATTAACAGAACAAAATACGTATTTGTCTGATTTAAAATTTTGATTAACAGCTTTAACTTTTTCTATTAGTTACACAACAACACACTAAACCGCCAATTAATAGGGATAACTTAATCATTCCGTTGTGCGTTATGATGGCTACACGCGTTCTATATCTTCTGTTGATGGTGATTGCTGTTCGTCCAAAGGGCTGAACGCAGTCACTTATTCAACCAGTGACCCCCAGATATGTGTTAACAGATTAAAATATATATTTGTCTGATTTCACACTTTCATTAACAGCTTTAAACTTTTCCAGTAAGTACATATCAATACACTAAACCACCAACTAATAGAGTAATTTAATTATTCCCCTGTGCTTTATAATTGCTGCACGCGTTCTATATCTTCTGTTGAGCGTGATTGCTCTTCGTCTAAAGGGCTGAACGCAGTCACTTATTCAACCAGTGACCCGTAGGTACATATTTAAAGATTAAAATAACTATTTGTCGGATTTCGCACTTTGATTAACAGCTTTAAACTTGTCCACTAGGTACATAACAACATACTAAAACGCCAATTAATAGAGTAATTTAATTATTCCGCTGTGCGATATAATGGCTGCACGCGTTCTATATCTTCTGTTGAGGGTGATTGCTGTTCGTCCAAAAGGCTGAACGCAGTCACTTATTCAACCAGTAACCCCTAGGTACATATTAACAGAATAAAATACGTATTTGTCTGATTTCACACTTTGATTAACAGCTTTAACCTTCTCCACTAGGTACATAACATCACACTAAAACGCCAATTAATAGGGATAACTTAATTATTCCGCTGTGCGCTCTAATGGCTGCACGCTTTATATATCTTCTGTTGTGGGTGATTGCTGTTCGTCCAAAGCGCTGAACGCAGTCACCTTTTCAACCAGTGACCCCCAGGTACATATTAACAGATTAGAATACGTATTTGTCTGATTTCATTTTGATTAACAGCTTTAACCTTGTCCCCTAGGTACATAACAACACACTAAACGCCAATTAATAGAGTAAATTAATTATTCTGCTGTGCGATATAATGGCTGCACGCGTTCTATTTCTTCTGTTGAGGGTGATTGCTGTTTGTCCAAAAGGCTGAACGCAGTCACTTATTCAACCAATAACCCAGGAACACATTAACAGAATAAAATAGGTATTTGTCTGATTTCACACTTTAATTAACAGCTTTAACCTTCTCCAAAAGGTACATAACATCACACTAAAATGCCAATTAATAGAGTAACTTAATTATTCCGCTGTGCGCTATAATGGCTGCACGCGTTATGTATATTCTGTTGAGGGTGATTGCTGTTCGTCCAAAGGGCTGAACGCAGTCACTTATTCAACCAGTGACCCCCAGGTACATATTAAAAGATTAAAATAGGTATTTGTCTGATTTCACACTTTGATTAAGAGCTTTAACCTTCTCCACTAGGTACATAACAACACACTGAAACGCCAATTAATTGGGATAATTTAATTATTCCGCTGTGCGCTATAATGGCTGCACGAGTTCTATATCTTCTGCTGAGGGTGATTGCTGTTCTTCAAAAAGGCTGAACGCAGTCACTTATTCAACAAGTGACCCCCAGGTACATATTAACAGATTAAAATACGCATTTGTCTGATTTCACACTATGATTATCAGCTTTAACTTTTTCCATTAGGTATACATCAACACACTTAAAGGCCAATCAATAGGGAAAAATTAATTATTCCGCTGCGCGCTGTAATGGCTGCACGCGTTCTATATTTTCTGTTGGAGTGATTGCTGTTCGTCCAAAGGGTTGAACGCAGTCACTTATTCCACCAGTGAACCCCAGGTACATATTAAGAGATTAAAATACGTATTTGTCTGATTTCACACTTTGATTAACAGTTTTAACCTTCTCCACTACGTACAAAACAAGACACTAAATCGCCAATTAATAGAGTAAATTAATTATTACGTTGTGCGCTATAATGGCTGCACGCGTTCTATATCTTCTGTTGAGGGTGATTGCTGTTTGTCGAAAGGGATGAACACAGTCATTTATTCAACCAGTGACTCCCCAGATATATGTTAACAGATTAAAATACGTATTAATCTGATTTCCCACTTTGATTCGGAGTCGTTCTCCGTGTATGTCACTTTAGAAATAAAATATAATGAATCCTCAGGTAGCACAGCATCTGGTTTAACAAGTTTCCTTTCGGACCTGTATTAGCGAGGGTCTATGGGTAACTGCTATTGCAATTAACATTGCTTAGATATAGATAAGGCACTCATTGTCTAAAATAAATGAGTGGAGGGTTTAGGTAGGTTAGTGTAGTCAAATGATGGCCAAAATCAGATGCCGTGACGACCGTTTCCTTTTCCATATGATGTGACTATAAGTAGGTTAATTCGAACTAACACTCGTAATGTCTATATACGTTTTAGGTGAATGTGATAAAAATATATATTCAGCTGTTACGATAGCAAAATAATTGATTGGGAGTCGATCTCCGTGTTATGTCACTTTAGAAATAAAAGGTAATGAATCGTTAGGTAGCACAGCATCTGGTTTAACAAGTTTCGTTTCGGACCTGTATTAGCGAGGTTCTATGGGTAACTGCTATTGCAATTAACATTGCTTACATAGAATAAGGCACTCATTGTCTAAAATAAATGAGTGTAGGGTTTAAGTAGGTTAGTGTAGTCAAATGATGGCCAAAATCAGATGCCGTGACCACCGTTTCCTTTTTCCTATGATGTGACTATAGGTAGGTTAATTCGAACTACCACTCTTAATGTCTATATGCGTTTTAGGTGAAGTTGCTAAAAATATATATTCAGCTGTTGCGATAACCAAAATAATTGATTCGGAGTCGTTCTGTCATTTTGGAAAAAAAAGATAATGAATCGTTAGGTAGCACAGCATCTGGTTTAACAAGTTTCGTTTCGGACCTGTATTAGCTAGGGTCTATGGATAACTGCTATTGCAATTAACATTGCTTAGATATAAATAAGGTAATCATTGTCTAAAATAAATGAGTGGAGGGTTTAGGTAGGTTAGTGTAGTCAAATGATGGCCAAAATCAGATGCCGTGAACACCGTTTCCTTTTCTCTATGATGTGACTATAGGTAGGTTAATTCGAACTAACACTCTTAATGTCTATATACCTTTTAGGTGAAGGTGATAAAAATATATATTCAGCTGTTACGATAACAAAATAATTGATTGGGAGTCGTTCTCCGTGTATGTCAATCTAGAAATAAAAGATAAGGAATCGTTAGGTAGCACAGCATCTGGTTTAACAAGTTTCGTTACGGACATGTATTAGCGAGGTTATATGGGTAACTGCTATTGCAATTAACATTGCTTAGATAGAATAAGGCACTCATTGTCTAAAATAAATGAGTGTAGGGTTTAAGTAGGTTAGTGTAGTCAAATGATGGCCAAAATCAGATGCCGTGACCACCGTTTCCTTTTTCCTATGATGTGACTATAGGTAGGTTAATTCGAACTACCACTCTTAATGTCTATATGCGTTTTAGGTGAAGTTGCTAAAAATATATATTCAGCTGTTTGCGATAACAAAATAATTGATTCGGAGTCGTTCTGTCACTATAGAAATAAAAGATAATGAATCGTTAGGTAGCACAGCATCTGGTTTAACAAGTTTCGTTTCGGACCTGTATTAGCTAGGGTCTATGGATAACTGCTATTGCAATTAACATTGCTTAGATATAAATAAGGTAATGATTGTTTAAAATAAATGAGTGGAGGGTTTAGGTAGGTTAGTGTAGTCAAATGATGGCCAAAATCAGATGCCGTGACGACCGTTTCCTTTTCCCTATGATGTGACTATAGGTAGGTTAATTCGAACTAACACTCTTAATGTCTATATACCTTTTAGATGAAGGTGATAAAAATATATATTCAGCTGTTACGATAACAAAATAATTGATTGGGAGTCGTTCTCCGTGTATGTCACTCTAGAAATAAAAGATAAGGAATCGTTAGGTAGCACAGCATCTGGTTTAACAAGTTTCGTTTCGGACCTGTATTAGCGAGGTTCTATGGGTAACTGCTATTGCAATTAACATTGCTTAGATAGAATAAGGCACTCATTGTCTAAAATAAATGAGTGTAGGGTTTAAGTAGGTTAGTGTAGTCAAATGATGGCCAAAATCAGATGCCGTGACCACCGTTTCCTTTTTCCTATGTTGTGACTATAAGTACGTTAATTCGAACTACCACTCTTAATGTCTAGATACGTTTTAGGTAAATTTGATAAAAATATATATTCAGCTGTTTGCGATAACAAAATAATTGATTCGGAGTCGTTCTGTCATTTTAGAAATAAAAGATAATGAATCGTTAGGTAGCACAGCATCTGGTTTAACAAGTTTCGTTTCGGACCTGTATTAGCTAGGGTCTATGGATAACTGCTATTGCAATTAACATTGCTTAGATATAAATAAGGTAATCATTGTCTAAAATAAATGAGTGGAGGGTTTAGGTAGGTTAGTGTAGTCAAATGATGGCCAAAATCAGATGCCGTGACGACCGTTTCCTTTTCCCTATGATGTGACTATAGGTAGGTTAATTCGAACTAACACTCTTAATGTCTATATACCTTTTAAGTGAAGGTGATAAAAATATATATTCAGCTGTTACGATAACAAAATAATTGATTGGGAGTCGTTCTCCGTGTATGTCAATTTAGAAATAAAAGGTAACAAATCGTTAGGTAGAACAGCATCTGGTTTAACAAGTTTCGTTTCGGACCTCTGTTAGCGAGGGTCTATGGGTAACTGCTATTGCAATTAACATTGCTTAGATATAAATAAGGTAATCATTGTCTAAAATAAATGAGTGGAGGGTTTAGGTAGGTTAGTGTAGTCAAATGATGGCCAAAATCAGATGCCGTGACGACCGTTTCCTTTTCCCTATGATGTGACTATAGGTAGGTTAATTCGAACTAACACTCTTAATGTCTATATACCTTTTAGATGAAGGTGATAAAAATATATATTCAGCTGTTACGATAACAAAATAATTGATTGGGAGTCGTTCTCCGTGTATGTCACTCTAGAAATAAAAGATAAGGAATCGTTAGGTAGCACAGCATCTGGTTTAACAAGTTTCGTTTCGGACCTGTATTAGCGAGGTTCTATGGGTAACTGCTATTGCAATTAACATTGCTTAGATAGAATAAGGCACTCATTGTCTAAAATAAATGAGTGTAGGGTTTAAGTAGGTTAGTGTAGTCAAATGATGGCCAAAATCAGATGCCGTGACCACCGTTTCCTTTTTCCTATGTTGTGACTATAGGTACGTTAATTCGAACTACCACTCTTAATGTCTAGATACGTTTTAGGTAAATTTGATAAAAATATATATTCAGCTGTTTGCGATAACAAAATAATTGATTCGGAGTCGTTCTGTCACTTTAGAAATAAAAATAATGAATTGTTAGGTAGCACAGCATCTGGTTTAACAAGTTTCGTTTCGGACCTGTATTAGCGATGGTCTATGGGTAACTGCTATTGCAATTAACATTGCTTAGATATAGATAAGTCACTCATTGTCTAAAATAAATGAGTGGAGGGTTTAGGTAGGTTAGTGTAGTCAAATGATGGCCAAAATCAGATGCCGTGACCACCGTTTCCTTTTCCATATGATGTGACTATAGGTAGGTTAATTCGAACTAACACTCTTAATGTCTATATACCTTTTAGGTGAAGGTGATAAAAATATATATTCAGTTGTTTGCGATAACAAAATAATTGATTTGGAGTCGTTCTGTCACTATAGAAATAAAAGATAATGAATCGTTAGGTAGCACAGCATCTGGTTTAACAAGTTTCGTTTCGGACCTATATTAGCGAGGGTCTATGGGTAACTGCTATTGCAATTAACATTGTTGAGATAGGATAAGGCACTCATTGTCTAAAATAAATGAGTGTAGGGTTTAAGTAGGTTAGTGTAGTCAAATGATGGCCAAAATCAGATGCCGTGACGACCGTTTCCTTTTCCCTATGATGTGACTATATGTAGGTTAATTCGAACTAACACTCTTAATGTCTATATACCTTTTAGGTGAAGGTGACAAAAATATATATTCAGCTGTTACGATAACAAAATAATTGATTGGGAGTCGTTCTCCGTGTATGTCACTTTATAAATATAAGGGGTAATGAATCGTTAGGTAGCACAGCATCTGGTTTAACAAGTTTCGTTTCGGACCTGTATTAGCGAGGGTCTATGGGTAACTGCTATTGCAATTAACATTGCTTAGATATAGATAAGTCACTCATCGTCTAAAATAAATGAGTGTAGGGTTTAAGTAGGTTAGTGTAGTCAAATGATGGCCAAAATCAGATGCCGTGACGACTGTTTCCTTTTCTCTATGATGTGACTATAGGTAGGTTAATTCGAACTAACTCTCTTAATGTCTATATACCTTTTAGGTGAAGGTGATAAAAATATATATTCAGCTGTTACGATAACAAAATATTTGATTGGGAGTCGTTCTGTCACTATAGAAATAAAAGATAATGAATCGTTAGGTAGCACAGCATCTGGTTTAACAAGTTTCTTTTCGGACCTGTATTAGAGAGGGTCTATGGGTAACTGCTATTGCAATTAACATTGATTTGATATAGATAAGGCACTCATTGTCTAAAATAAATGAGTGTAGGTTTTAAGTAGGTTAGTGTAGTCAAATGATGGTCAAAATCAGATACCGTGACCACCGTTTCCTTTTTCCTATGATGTGACTATAGGTAGGTTAATTCGAACTAACACTCTTAACGTCTATATGCGTTTTAGGTGAAGGTGATAAAAATATATATTCAGCTGTTTGCGATAACAAAATAATTGATTCGGAGTCGTTTTCCGTGTATGCCACTTTAGAAATAAAAATAATGAGTCGTTAGGTAGCACAGCATCTGGTTTAACAAGTTTCGTTTCGGACCTGTATTAGCGAGGGTCTATGTGTAACTGCTATTGCAGTTAATATTGTTTAGCTAGGATAAGGCATTCATTGTCTAAAATAAATGAGTGTAGGGTTTAAGTAGGTTAGTGTAGTCAAATGATGGCCAAAATCAGATGCCGTGACGACTGTTTCCTTTTCTCTATGATGTGACTATAGGTAGGTTAATTCGAACTAACTCTCTTAATGTCTATATACCTTTTAGGTGAAGGTGATAAAAATATATATTCAGCTGTTACGATAACAAAATATTTGATTGGGAGTCGTTCTCCGTGTAGGTCACTTTAGAAATAAAAGATAATGAATCGTCAGGTAGCACAGCATCTGGTTTAACAAGTTTCTTTTCGGACCTGTATTAGAGAGGGTCTATGGGTAACTGCTATTGCAATTAACATTGATTAGATATAGATAAGGCACTCATTGTCTAAAATAAATGAGTGTAGGGTTTAAGTAGGTTAGTGTAGTCAAATGATGGTCAAAATCAGATGCGGTGACCACCGTTTCCTCTTCCCTATGATGTGACTATAGGTAGGTTAATTCGAACTAACACTCTTAATGTCTATATACCTTTTAGGTGAAGGTGATAAAAATATATATTCAGCTGTTTGAGATAACAAAATAATTGATTCGGAGAATATTATGTATAATATGTGTTTGCAATGAATATAAAGGTCATCTCCGATTTAAACATCAAATTATTGATGTGTGAACAGGAAAATAATATATTTCAAAAACAAAACCCATATACAATGGATTCTCTTTACGTCTTTGAAGACACCACCCGTTACAAAGCAATATCACGATGAAAAGTCGTTTATCGTAGAGTAAATATTCTTTTTACACTAAAAGTACTATAACAGCTATGCATTGTCACTTTTCATTCTTTTATGCAAGTTTTTTAATGGTAATTTCCTTGTTTGTAGTTTTCTCTATAACTATAAACCTCGCTTTCAATTTTATTGATAACGTCTATTACGCTTCCACATCAAATCACTTAACGTGCTTCAACATACTCCAAAGCTGAGGCATACGCGAAATAATAGACTTTTCTTCGTTCCCACTGTTATCATAAAACTTTTCTCATTTTTTCTATCCAGGGATTTATGCTGAAACTGTAATAAGCAAAGTATTTCAATAGACTTTGTTTTCATAACCATAATAATAACTAACATAGTTTAGTAAATTATAAGCATATAATTAATTTCAATGTAATTCTTCCATTTCCATATTCTTTTCTGAGCATTGGAGTCTTGTGACTTGGACCTTTATTCCATCGGCAACAATGAATTCGCAATGAAACTAGAAAATAAAGCAGAGGAAGCCTTTTCTACATCTTTGAAGAGATCCTTTAGTGCTTGATGCCAAAGAGATAATTCAACATTTCTGAATCCATCTCTCGACCTAACCTTGCGTACATTTGTTTCAACACTCAATTTCATGTGAAGCTTCTGTATTTTCCACATTTGAAGCAAGCGGATACCTCAACGAACCGACACCGACAACTTATTAAGTGTAATAGTGTTGTACAATACGATATTTTGAAATAAATGTATATTTCATTCATTAAAATGTAGCCTTTTCACTTCCTCAATGTATCTCAGGGTTGGATACATACTAGGATCTCTTCCGTTGAAGTACAGTCGCACAAAAAAAATCCGAACACTATAGTTGATTACAGAATTCAGGAAAAGTATCTGGCAACTATTTTATTTAGAAATTAGTGATCTGGCAACCTTCGTGTACAATACACGAAGGTTGTCAGATCACTAATTTCTAAAAAAATCGTTGCTACATACTTTTCCTGAATTCTGTAATCAACCATAGTGTTCGGATATTTTTTTCAGCGACTGTACAACGCCTTCTTGAATTGCAGAACTATTAGCTGTCTTGAACTCGGGTTTTATGATAGAAGCACAATTGTTATAATGCAATATGGTATGGCAGAGAGGATATCATAGAAGGAATTTGGGGGAGGCACAGACAAGTCTCTGTGTAGCTACAAGGTTAGGAAAAGAGCGAATTAAAATGTTTAATCAAACAAATGTACAAAAGGGGTAAAAAAAAGTATTATTGAATCTAAATCTCATACTGCTACAGATAAAGACAAAGAATATTAATTCAACACGGGGTGGAAGAAGGAAAAAAAAATTGCAAAATTGCGGACAAGAGATCAAGTATTTTAGGTAATGGAAGGGCCGAATTCTGTTTAAAAAAGGTAAATATATTTCGACAGTTTGTATAGTTATTGACCTCTCACTGATAATATTAGAAGCTAGTGCACTTTGGAAAACTTCAAAAAGTTACATCACCATGTGGGCAAACCATGCACTATTGGGCAACCTACTTCAGGCCGCTGCCCATTGGCCCAACCATGAACGAGGAAATAATATTACCTTAACGTCACCCGGAGCTACCCATGGCCAGCGGGGGACAGCTGAGCTAAAGGATTTACATTATCGTCTGTTCTTTCGTTCCTTTCTTTGTACTTCGCTTGGTTAACCTTTCTCCTTAATATATTTTAAGCTAAAACAGTGTTTAGATTAAACTTTATGAGAAGTAAATAATCGTGTACTTTTTAAAAAGTAGCACTTTTACATTTAAATACATCGTGATTTTTTTAATGTACATTTGCACTTGCTACGAAAAACAGCATTAAAGCCAGTTTCCGAAATTATTAGTTTTTATAGATCCGAATGAAGCATAATGCACAAAGTACTAAATGGTAAAATGTTAGTTATTGCTCAGATAATGCATTTAGGAGTGCAGCGGCTAAGAAAGTTTATTAAACTTTCTTAGCCACTGCACTCCTAAATACTGATAATTACTTACAGATAATTGCAAAACTTGAAATAATAAATTTTAATACACAAGCGACCTGCATCTTTGAATGGCATTATGAAACAGTTCCCTTGCTAATCCCCATGCCTTCCACAAAAACTAATAAGGAGCAAAGATTACTGGAAAAGTAATAAATTTGGTACTTCGAATTAAAATGCAACTGAGGTAGAATTTCCAATATTTAAACTTTGAACTTTTTAATACTCAAGTGCATCTTTCTCAAACAATTTGTTTTTACACATAATTTGGATTGCAACGTCTTGAAGATATTAAAAATTATGACTGAAATGGAAATTTGATTGCTTATATATAAAAGCAGTTTCGGTCATTGCTTACGAATATCAGTTCCATGTATAATGCTTATCTGTTTGATATTCCAAATTGAGTTATGTCCTGCCTTGTGGTAGTAAAATATTGAACTGAAGGGTTTGGGGAAAACAACTGACATTGTGATCAATCAGGGTCGAGTGTAGGGGGCATGCCTCCCCCTTTAAAATGTAGTAAGTCTGATGGAAGCAAAATATTATTAAAATCGTGCATATTTCACATGTATTTCAAGAAAGTTTTTCAAATCCTCTAATCAAATGGGGATGGGAAAACTTTATATTGCAATGGAAATCAATTCTCTTGCTTGGACTCTGCCGCCCCTTTCTCCAGATCTAATCTTAGACATGAAAGTTTAATTTAATTAATTTTAATGTGATTTTTTAACAGACTGAAAATTTTCTCTAAAAAATAGATCTTACTCATTCTGTTTAATCTTACTACAGCTATGGTCATTAATTTGCATGCAAATTTGCCGCCCCTAAAAAGTGCAACCCGTGGAACAACGCCGTTCCAGCTGACAAGCTGCAACTTCTTTGTTTTCTTTCATACGCACTTTCAAATAACATAGAGTTTTTCCCAAAACAATGAACTGTGCCTATAAATAATTTTATCATTTTTCAATGAATTGAGCTTTCAATGAATTGAGCTTTTCAAATGAATTGAGCTTTCAAAGATTTTTTAGGGGAAATGCTTTAGCACCCTCCCCACGAATAGGCACCCATAACAGTCTGCCGAGTGGTAACAGTGCTTGGCTACTGATCTAAGGGACCTGGGTTCGAGCCCCGGGTAAGGCATGGCTGTTTGTGTTGTTTTTCTGCTGAGGTCCTGCCATCCTCTCAGACCATCTACTATGCAATATAAACTGACAAGCTTCTGTCAGATCTCTGTGGCAAGCATCTGCTTGAGGGGGTATTTATATATTTATTTATTTGTTTTTTATGATAAAGGCATGTTTCCTTAGGATTTTTTCAGAGCTATCATTATCCCTATCTGCAAAAAAGGTGATCGTAGTTCTTGTGATAACTATAGGGGTATCAGCCTACTCTCTGTTCCAGGTAAAGTTCTCTGCATGATTCTATTTAATAGAACGAAGAATCTGGTTGACAGGCAATTGCATAAAGACCAATGTGGATTCAGAAGTGGTAGGGGATGTGTAGGTCAGATATTTTCACTTAGGCAGATTCTTGAGAAATGCTTAGAGTTTCAGAAACCTTTGGTTGCTAGCTTTGTTGACTTCAAAAAGGCTTTCGACTCTGTTGATCGTCATAATTTGTGGTTGATTGTGAGATCATATGGTAAGTTAGTTAACATAATGAAAGCTCTCTATAATAACACTGAGTCGTGTGTGAGAGTTGGTAAGGCTTGCAGCAATTGGTTTAGCATTACTTCTGGTGTTCGACAAGGGTGAATTTTGTCTCCTTTTCTCTTTAGCTTGGTTATTGATTATGTTATGTGAAATTCACTGCAAGGAAAAGATTTTGGCCTTAAATGGTCTAGAGATGCGAACGTTTCTGATTTAGATTATGCTGATGATTTAGCTCTTTTGGCAAATGATGTTGATGAGATGAACTCTTTCATTCGAGCTGTTGATGAAACTGGTAGTAGAGTAGGTTTGGTTATAAACAGAGGGAAAACTAAAGTGATGAAAATTGGTCAGGCAGGCTGTGATTTAGTTATTCTGAATGGTTGCTGTCTTGAGCAGGTATCACAGTTTAATTATCTTCGGAGCTATGTAACAGATATTGGTGATGTGCGGCATGAGATAAACAGACGAATAGGGAATGTTGTCGCGACTTTTAAGAATCTATGGAGAGTGTGGAGAAATAGGCGTATACATCTAAAGACTAAAATTAGACTGTATAATAGTTTGGTTCTTTCTAGCGTTAATTATGGTAGTGACCGTGGACGCTTTGTAAACAAAATCACAAGAAACTAGATGCTTTCGCAGTATTTTGGGCATTAGGTGGTTCAACTTTGTAACTAATGATGAGGTTAGGCAAAGGAGTTTGCAACCTCCTTTAAGCAGCATATTGTGCAGCGAAAGACTCCGTTGGTTTGTCCATGTTGCCCGTATGAATAATTATAGATTGGTGAATAAGGTTATGAACAGTGTGACTAAAGGCCTCAGAAAGAGGGTGAGAGCTAGGATGCTGTGGGCAGACAATGTCAAACAGGACCTTATTAGAATTGTTGTGTTGTGGCCAGATGCAACAGCTGTAGCTCAGGACAGATATGCTTGGAGAACTAAATTGCACGTTCTGGTTGAACCTTCGTACCCCATGGCTGATTGAGGATGATGAGGATTACAGTTTGTTACATATTTGTTGAAGATGGTGCAAATGGAGAGAAAGGGTTTTACGAAAATGCAATTTCTAAATCACATAATAATGGTTCACTGAAATATACTGCATATTTTAATCTATTATAGCATGAGTAACTAATATTCTGTAATACCTAGGGTGTCCAGATTTCACTTAATAAAAACCAGGATATTTAAGTAAGTAATAAAAGCCGGGATATTTAAGCATAATAATATCAACCAGGATATTTAAGTAAATATCCAAACATTAGAAAGCTTAAACTAATACAGTTTAGTTATGATTCCTATTTAATTTAAATGAATTAGTGTCATTTTCCCTTGGAAGTTGTAAACGCACAGAAAAAAATTAACAAAGGCAGTTGTACAATCAGCAATAATCGTAACGTTTGGCATGGCCCCATGAAGGATTATTTTTAGGAGGTTGCTGAACCCACATTTTTTTTAGTGGGGTGTTGAATCAAAATTTTTTAGTGGGTTTCTGAACCTAAGTTCTTTTATGGATGAGGGATGCTTAACCTAAGCTTTTTTATTGGTGAGGGATGTTGAACCTAAGTTCTTTTATGGGTGAGGGATGCTGAACCTAAGTTCTTTTATGGGTGGGGGATGCTGAACCTAAGTTCTATTATGGGTGGGGGATGCTGAACCTAAGTTCTTTTATGGGTGAGGGATGCTGAACCTAAGTTCTTTTATGGGTGGGGGATGCTGAACCTAAGTTCTTTTATGGGTGAGGGATGCTGAATCTAAGTTCTTTTATGAGTGAGGGATGCTGAACCTAAGTTCTTTTATGGGTGAGGTATGCTGAACCTAAGTTCTTTTATGGGTGAGGGATGATGAACCCAAGTTCTTTTATGGGTGAGGGATGCTGAACCTAAGTTCTTTTATGGGTGAGGTATGCTGAACCTAAGTTCTTTTATGGGTGAGGTATGCTGAATCTAAGTTCTTTTATGAGTGAGGGATGCTGAACCTAAGTTCTTTTATGGGTGAGGTATGCTGAACCTAAGTTCTTTTATGGGTGAGGTATGCTGAACCTAAGTTCTTTTATGGGTGAGGGATGATGAACCCAAGTTCTTTTATGGGTGAGGGATGCTGAACCTAAGTTCTTTTATGAGTGAGGGATGCTGAACCTAAGTTCTTTTATGGGTGAGGGATGCTGAACCTAAGTTCTTTTATGGGTGAGGGATGATGAACCCAAGTTCTTTTATGGGTGAGGGATGCTGAAACTAAGTTCTTTTATGGGTGAGGTATGCTGAACCTAAGTTCTTTTATGGGTGAGGGATGCTGAACCTAAGTTCTTTTATGGGTGAGGGATGCTGAACCTAAGTTCTTTTATGGGTGAGGGATGCTGAACCTAAGTTCTTTTATGGGTGAGGGATGCTGAACCTAAGTTCTTTTATGGGTGAGGGATGCTGAACCTAAGTTCTTTTATGGGTGAGGGATGCTGAACCTAAGTTCTTTTATGAGTGAGGGATGCTGAACCTAAGTTCTTTTATGGGTGAGGGATGCTGAACCTAAGTTCTTTTATGAGTGAGGGATGCTGAACCTAAGTTCTTTTATCGGTGAGGGATGATGAACCCAAGTTCTTTTATGGGTGAGGGATGCTGAACCTAAGTTCTTTTATGGGTGAGGTATGCTGAACCTAAGTTCTTTTATGGGTGAGGGATGCTGAACCTAAGTTCTTTTATGGGTGAGGGATGCTGAACCTAAGTTCTTTTATGAGTGAGGGATGATGAACCCAAGTTCTTTTATGGGTGTGGGATGCTGAACCTAAGTTCTTTTATGGGTGAGGGATGCTGAACCTAAGTTCTTTTATGGGTGAGGTATGCTGAACCTAAGTTCTTTTATGGGTGAGGGATGCTGAACCTAAGTTCTTTTATGGGTGAGGGATGATGAACCCAAGTTCTTTTATGGGTGAGGGATGCTGAACCTAAGTTCTTTTATGGGTGAGGTATGCTGAACCTAAGTTCTTTTATGGGTGAGGGATGCTGAACCTAAGTTCTTTTATGGGTGAGGGATGCTGAACCTAAGTTCTTTTATGGGTGAGGGATGCTGAACCTAAGTTCTTTTATGAGTGAGGGATGCTGAACCTAAGTTCTTTTATCGGTGAGGGATGATGAACCCAAGTTCTTTTATGGGTGAGGGATGCTGAACCTAAGTTCTTTTATGGGTGAGGTATGCTGAACCTGTTCTTTTATGGGTGAGGGATGATGAACCCAAGTTCTTTTATGGGTGAGGGATGCTGAACCTAAGTTCTTTTATGGGTGAGGGATGATGAACCCAAGTTCTTTTATGGGTGAGGGATGCTGAACCTAAGTTCTTTTATGGGTGAGGGATGCTGAACCTAAGTTCTTTTATGGGTGAGGGATGCTGAACCTAAGTTCTTTTATGGGTGAGGGATGATGAACCCAAGTTCTTTTATGGGTGAGGGATGCTGAATCTAAGTTCTTTTATTGGTGAGGTATGCTGAACCTAAGTTCTTTTATGGGTGAGGGATGCTGAACCTAAGTTCTTTTATCTGTGAGGTATGCTGAACCTAAGTTCTTTTATGGGTGAGGGATGCTGAACCTAAGTTCTTTTATGAGTGAGGGATGCTGAACCTAAGTTCTTTTATCGGTGAGGGATGATGAACCCAAGTTCTTTTATGGGTGAGGGATGCTGAACCTAAGTTCTTTTATGGGTGAGGTATGCTGAACCTAAGTTCTTTTATGGGTGAGGGATGCTGAACCTAAGTTCTTTTATGGGTGAGGGATGCTGAACCTAAGGAGTTTATGATTAAACAACGCTAGCTCCGCAGGTGGCTCAGAAAACAAATATTGTAGAAAATAACTGATATTTTATTTGCTCTCTGATTAGTTTTTGCTTCATGTTTATCTTTTCTTACCATTCAATAGAACTGGCATTCTACTGACTGGCAAGATGTTGATTATATCCACCGTACAGATATTTTTAAAATATCGATAGCTAAAGACCATGGGCTTGTTAATTAACAAATCAAAAATGAAAGTAAGGGAAATTTTATTTCGAGAACCTTCAGTGAATGTGAATCTTTAAAATCAAAGTATAATAGTAATGGTCACCTTTCTAAACAAGGAAGCTTATGGTTTCCATGGTTACGTGTTTTGTTTCGGTATTAGATATTATTTGTCTGTCTGAAAACAATGTGTGACTCTAAAATTTATTTATTGACTCTAAAATTTATGACTTTTCTTATTTCATTAGACTAAAATCACGTAAGAAAATAAATTAAAATTCATTTGTTTCCAGCTGTGAATCCAAGGGGTCCAAGGGGTGTCATCCACCAACCATTTGAGAATGCTTTTAATGGTAATTGAGCGAAGAAATATTATTATTATTATGAATTTCTCGTGCATTTTTTCTGTAATATTTTAAAGATCTCTGTCAAGATTGATTTTATTTATTTGAGAGATCTGTTAGCCAAATGTCTTTTCTCGATCGTAATCTAATGTGAAGTTATTTTGGCAGTTTCTAAACTTAAACTTCATAAATCCCCAGGGGTAAATGAAATTACTACAGAAATGCTTAGACTTGGGAATGTTTCGGTTACCACTTGGATGACTGAAATTTCGAATATCTTCTATGATAAAGGCATAGTTCCTAAGGATTTTACCAGAGCTATTGTTATCCCTATTTTCAAAAAAGGTGATCGCATTTCTTTTGATAACTATAGGGTAATCAGCCTACTCTCTCTTCCAGACAAAGTTCTTTGCATGATTGTGCTTAATAGAATTAAGAATCTGGTTGACAGTCAATTGCGTGATGAGCAATATGAACTCAGAAGTGGTAGGGATGTGTAGATCAGATATTTTCACTTAGGCAGATTCTTGAGAAATGTTTAGAGTTTCAGAAACCTTTGGTTGCTAGCTTTGTTATTTCAAAAAGGCTTTCGACTCTGTTGATCGTCATAATTTGTGGTTGATTGTGAGATCATATGGTAAGTTAGTTAACATAATGAAAGCTCTCTATAATAACACTGAGTCGTGTGTGAGAGTTGGTAAGGCTTGCAGCAATTGGTTTAGCATTACTTCTGGTGTTCGACAAGGGTGAATTTTGTCTCCTTTTCTCTTTAGCTTGGTTATTGATTATGTTATGTGAAATTCACTGCAAGGAAAAGATTTTGGCCTTAAATGGTCTAGAGATGCGAACGTTTCTGATTTAGATTATGCTGATGATTTAGCTCTTTTGGCAAATGATGTTGATGAGATGAACTCTTTCATTCGAGCTGTTGATGAAACTGGTAGTAGAGTAGGTTTGGTTATAAACAGAGGGAAAACTAAAGTGATGAAAATTGGTCAGGCAGGCTGTGATTTAGTTATTCTGATGGTTGCTGTCTTGAGCAGGTATCACAGTTTAATTATCTTCGGAGCTATGTAACAGATATTGGTGATGTGCGGCATGAGATAAACAGACGAATAGGGAATGTTGTCGCGACTTTTAAGAATCTATGGAGAGTGTGGAGAAATAGGCGTATACATCTAAAGACTAAAATTAGACTGTATAATAGTTTGGTTCTTTCTAGCGTTAATTATGGTAGTGACCGTGGACGCTTTGTAAACAAAATCACAAGAAACTAGATGCTTTCGCAGTATTTTGGGCATTAGGTGGTTCAACTTTGTAACTAATGATGAGGTTAGGCAAAGGAGTTTGCAACCTCCTTTAAGCAGCATATTGTGCAGCGAAAGACTCCGTTGGTTTGTCCATGTTGCCCGTATGAATAATTATAGATTGGTGAATAAGGTTATGAACAGTGTGACTAAAGGCCTCAGAAAGAGGGTGAGAGCTAGGATGCTGTGGGCAGACAATGTCAAACAGGACCTTATTAGAATTGTTGTGTTGTGGCCAGATGCAACAGCTGTAGCTCAGGACAGATATGCTTGGAGAACTAAATTGCACGTTCTGGTTGAACCTTCGTACCCCATGGCTGATTGAGGATGATGAGGATTACAGTTTGTTACATATTTGTTGAAGATGGTGCAAATGGAGAGAAAGGGTTTTACGAAAATGCAATTTCTAAATCACATAATAATGGTTCACTGAAATATACTGCATATTTTAATCTATTATAGCATGAGTAACTAATATTCTGTAATACCTAGGGTGTCCAGATTTCACTTAATAAAAACCAGGATATTTAAGTAAGTAATAAAAGCCGGGATATTTAAGCATAATAATATCAACCAGGATATTTAAGTAAATATCCAAACATTAGAAAGCTTAAACTAATACAGTTTAGTTATGATTCCTATTTAATTTAAATGAATTAGTGTCATTTTCCCTTGGAAGTTGTAAACGCACAGAAAAAAATTAACAAAGGCAGTTGTACAATCAGCAATAATCGTAACGTTTGGCATGGCCCCATGAAGGATTATTTTTAGGAGGTTGCTGAACCCACATTTTTTTTAGTGGGGTGTTGAATCAAAATTTTTTAGTGGGTTTCTGAACCTAAGTTCTTTTATGGGTGAGGGATGCTTAACCTAAGCTTTTTTATTGGTGAGGGATGTTGAACCTAAGTTCTTTTATGGGTGAGGGATGCTGAACCTAAGTTCTTTTATGGGTGGGGGATGCTGAACCTAAGTTCTATTATGGGTGGGGGATGCTGAACCTAAGTTCTTTTATGGGTGAGGGATGCTGAACCTAAGTTCTTTTATGGGTGGGGGATGCTGAACCTAAGTTCTTTTATGGGTGAGGGATGCTGAATCTAAGTTCTTTTATGAGTGAGGGATGCTGAACCTAAGTTCTTTTATGGGTGAGGTATGCTGAACCTAAGTTCTTTTATGGGTGAGGGATGCTGAACCTAAGTTCTTTTATGGGTGAGGGATGCTGAACCTAAGTTCTTTTATGGGTGAGGGATGCTGAACCTAAGTTCTTTTATGGGTGAGGGATGCTGAACCTAAGTTCTTTTATGGGTGAGGGATGATGAACCCAAGTTCTTTTATGGGTGAGGGATGCTGAATCTAAGTTCTTTTATTGGTGAGGTATGCTGAACCTAAGTTCTTTTATGGGTGAGGGATGCTGAACCTAAGTTCTTTTATGGGTGAGGGATGCTGAACCTAAGTTCTTTTATGAGTGAGGGATGATGAACCTAAGTTCTTTTATGTGTGAGGTATGCTGAACCTGTTCTTTTATGGGTGAGGGATGATGAACCCAAGTTCTTTTATGGGTGAGGGATGCTGAACCTAAGTTCTTTTATGGGTGAGGTATGCTGAACCTAAGTTCTTTTATGGGTGAGGGATGCTGAACCTAAGTTATTTTATGGGTGAGGGATGCTGAACCTAAGTTCTTTTATGGGTGAGGGATGCTGAACCTAAGTTCTTTTATGAGTGAGGGATGCTGAACCTAAGTTCTTTTATCGGTGAGGGATGATGAACCCAAGTTCTTTTATGGGTGAGGGATGCTGAACCTAAGTTCTTTTATGGGTGAGGTATGCTGAACCTGTTCCTTTATGGGTGAGGGATGATGAACCCAAGTTCTTTTATGGGTGAGGGATGCTGAACCTAAGTTCTTTTATGGGTGAGGGATGATGAACCCAAGTTCTTTTATGGGTGAGGGATGCTGAACCTAAGTTCTTTTATGGGTGAGGGATGCTGAACCTAAGTTCTTTTATGGGTGAGGGATGCTGAACCTAAGTTCTTTTATGGGTGAGGGATGATGAACCCAAGTTCTTTTATGGGTGAGGGATGCTGAATCTAAGTTCTTTTATTGGTGAGGTATGCTGAACCTAAGTTCTTTTATGGGTGAGGGATGCTGAACCTAAGTTCTTTTATGGGTGAGGTATGCTGAACCTAAGTTCTTTTATGGGTGAGGGATGCTGAACCTAAGTTCTTTTATGAGTGAGGGATGCTGAACCTAAGTTCTTTTATCGGTGAGGGATGATGAACCCAAGTTCTTTTATGGGTGAGGGATGCTGAACCTAAGTTCTTTTATGGGTGAGGTATGCTGAACCTAAGTTCTTTTATGGGTGAGGGATGCTGAACCTAAGTTCTTTTATGGGTGAGGGATGCTGAACCTAAGGAGTTTATGATTAAACAACGCTAGCTCCGCAGGTGGCTCAGAAAACAAATATTGTAGAAAATAACTGATATTTTATTTGCTCTCTGATTAGTTTTTGCTTCATGTTTATCTTTTCTTACCATTCAATAGAACTGGCATTCTACTGACTGGCAAGATGTTGATTATATCCACCGTACAGATATTTTTAAAATATCGATAGCTAAAGACCATGGGCTTGTTAATTAACAAATCAAAAATGAAAGTAAGGGAAATTTTATTTCGAGAACCTTCAGTGAATGTGAATCTTTAAAATCAACGTATAATAGTAATGGTCACCTTTCTAAACAAGGAAGCTTATGGTTTCCATGGTTACGTGTTTTGTTTCGGTATTAGATATTATTTGTCTGTCTGAAAACAATGTGTGACTCTAAAATTTATTTATTGACTCTAAAATTTATGACTTTTCTTATTTCATTAGACTAAAATCACGTAAGAAAATAAATTAAAATTCATTTGTTTCCAGCTGTGAATCCAAGGGGTCCAAGGGGTGTCATCCACCAACCATTTGAGAATGCTTTTAATGGTAATTGAGCGAAGAAATATTATTATTATTATGAATTTCTCGTGCATTTTTTCTGTAATATTTTAAAGATCTCTGTCAAGATTGATTTTATTTATTTGAGAGATCTGTTAGCCAAATGTCTTTTCTCGATCGTAATCACACAGTAGTTGAGGTACTCAATAAACCCATCAACTCGGTATCTCTTGGTTAAATAATACGTTTAATGAATAGCATTTTACGTTACCTACATACATATTTAATAAGGGCGCAGCTTTAATCCACTGCCCCACCAATAATATCCAGTGACACGCTCCAAGAGCGTTGACCCGACTTTATTGAAAAGTCTATCAAATGTTCTAGCTCCAAGAGCATAGTAAACCATTTTACTTCCGACTCTTTCAATGGTCAGGAAAGAAGTTGCTTTTTTTTAAATGTGCTACACTCCCCATTTACTTTCCGCTGTAAGCACGCAACAAATCCCGCGTCACGGTGTTACACGATGCGCCGTCAGAGTTTCGCAGATCATCTGGGTCACACAACATTCTCGCCTAATAGAGCATACATCGGAGAGGCAACATGAAAGTACCGATGCAGAACAAAGTTTTCTAAAAAAATATTTCGAAAAGGTGTTCTGGTGATTTTTCTTTACATCTAGACGCATTCCTTTACAATTTCTATCCAGACACGATTTGGTAGTGGTCATAGAGAAACAAATATTATCTACTGAATTATTACAAAATAGTTTCAAAATAATTTTATAATGATTCTAAAGGTAGAAATTTCTTATAAAGCACTAATAAGGGAAACCCATGGAAATATTTCTTACTGTCTTACAATTAGGTCTATTTTTACTCCCATATTTATTGTAGATTACTGTAAGAACTGGTATGGTTTAATGTAGCTCTAGAGAGTACTGATTTGCTACTTTGAATCACAAAAAAATTGCCTTACTAAGAATTTAAAGTAGACACAGATGCGTTACCTCACATGTGAAACCTTTTGAAACATCTCTAGTATCTTGGTCTTGTTAAACGAAAATTCAGAGGAAGAAATATGGGAAACCTCATTTCTGGAAAGCTTGTCCTTTGGATTTCTTTGTAGCCAAGCGGTTATCACGTTTGGCTCCTGATAGTAGTAGCATAAATGAGTGTTCTGAGCCAGTAAATGGGTCCAGAGAATTCTGTGAAAATCCATGGGAAAAGTTATGGGGAATGAGGAAAAAAGTATGTTTTTTGTGGGTTTTTATGAAAATATGTGTGAAAATTAGAAAAAACGGGGGTATTTTTTAGCATGTGAAAAACTAATTTAAGTTTTTTTTAAAGATGAGGTTTAAATTAATTTGTGAATTAGTTTAAATGGATTAGTTTGAAATGAGGTTGTGTATATGAGATAAAATTGATGTGGTTTGTTCATACACTTCAGTGGAGTTATCATACACTTCAGTGGATTATTCGATTGTAAAAAGCCATGTAAATCGGTGTTGTTTTTTGTGAAAATATATGTGAAAATCAGAAAAAACCGGGATGTTTCATGTGAAAAAAAGGTAATTTAAATTTTTCGGGCAGACGAGATATTTACAAATTTTCACAAAAATGAGGTGTGTGTGTGAAAGAGATAAAAAATGATATGGTTTGTTGAGTTATCATACATTTCACTGGATTATTCGATTGTAGAAAGCCAGGTAAATCGGAGAATTTGACAAATCGAGACAGTTTTGAGAAATTTGTTTGAAACATATGTCAAAATCAACCGGTAAAATGACATTTTCGGGGACGGGGTCTGATGAAAATATAGACTTTGAATATCTGTGAATGTATGAAGAGAGGGTACTAGATGGGAAAAAAAAAATTTTGAAGTGAAAAGTAATTTAGGTTATTTTTTTTTAAATAGTCGGAAAGAATTTGAAGTGAAAAGCGATGCCTTAACTGGCATAGTGGTTGGGCAGCTAGCGACTGTTCCAGCAAGGCAAGCTTTGTGTGTTGTGTTAGCTCTAACTAAGGCAGTGGTCAGCAGTGACTTCGGTCTTAGTAGGGCATGTCCTTGTATGAGAAGGCCTGTATTAAGCTAGGAGTAGCTTCCAGGATTCTTCTCTGTCCTATATGTCGCAAATCAAAAAAAAAAATGTAGGTTAGAATAATTTTGAACATGTATGAAGTTTGCAAAGAGAGAAAAGAGTTTTATGTTATCATGCTAAACGGAAATCAGTCTCGATCTCTACAAAAGAACAACGGGGTCGAGATTTACTTTCATTGAACTAAATGGTTCGAGAAGTTGCACTTAGAACCAGTATTCATTCCGAATATCTTATTCGGTTCGATGCACGGCCCTTCTCCCTCTGTCCCCTTCTCCCCTATGCCCTCTCTTCCTCTCTCTGTCCCCTCCTCCCCTATGCCCTCTCTTCCTCTCTCTCTCCCCTCTTCCCCTCTGCCCCTTTTCTCTCTCTGTCATCTCCTCCCCTCTGCCCCCTCTTCCTCTCTCTGTCCCCTCCTCCCCTATGCCCTCTCTTCCTCTCTCTGTCCCCTCCTTCCCTCTGCCCTCTCTTCCTCTCTGTCACCTCCTCCCCTCTGCCCCCTCTTCCTCTCTCTGTTCCCTCCTCCCCTCTGCCCTCTCTTCCTCCCTCTCTCCCCTCCTCCCCTCTGCCCTCTCTTCCTCTCTCTGTCCCCTCCTAACCTCTGCCCTCTCTTCTTCTCTCTGTCCCCCCTCCCCTCTGCCCTCTCTTCCTCTCTCTGTCCCCTCCTAACCTCTGCCCTCTCTTCCTCTCTGTCACCTCCTCCCCTCTGCCCCCTCTTCCTCTCTCTGTTCCCTCATCCCCTCTGCCCTCTCTTCCTCCCTCTCTCCCCTCCTTCCCTCTGCCCTCTCTTCCTCTCTCTGTCCCCCCTCCCCTCTGCCCTCTCTTCCTCCCTCTCTCCCCTCTGCCCTCTCTTCCTCCCTCTCTCCCCTCTGCCCTCTCTTCCTCTCTCTGTCCCCTCTGCCCTCTCTTCCTCTCTCTGTCCCCTCCTAACCTCTGCCCTCTCTTCCTCTCTCTGTCCCCCTCCCCTCTGCCCTCTCTTCCTCTCTCTGTCCCCTCCTAACCTCTGCCCTCTCTGTCCCCCTCCCCTCTGCCCTCTCTTCCTCTCTCTGTCGCCTCCTCCCCTCTGCCCTCTCTTCCTGTCTCTGTCTCCTCCTCCCCTCTGCCCTCTCTTCCTCTCTCTGTCCCCTCCTCCCCTCTGCCCTCTCTTCCTGTCTCTGTCTCCTCCTCCCCTCTGCCCTCTCTTCCTGTCTCTGTCTCCTCCTCCCCTCTGCCCTCTCTTCCTATCTCTCTCCCCTCCTCCTCTCTGCCATCTCTTCCTCTCTCTCCTCCCCCCAGATCCCCCAAAGAGTTCTCATGTACTCAGATCCTCCCCTCAGATCCCCCAAAGAGTACTCATGTACTCAGATCCTCCCCCCAGATCCCCAAAGAGTTCTCATGTACTCAGATCCTCCCCAAAATCCCCCAAAGTGTTCTCGTTTACTCAGATCCTCCTCCCATATCCCCCCAAAGAGTTCTCATGTACTCAGATCCTACACCCCAGATCCCAATTGTCGTATCCCCCTAGTTGTCATTATCCATCCAATTGTCGTATCTTCCCAGTTGTCGTATCCATTGAATTGCAATCCACCCAATTGTCGTATCTTCCCAGTTGTCGTATCCATTGTATTGCAATCCACCCAATTGTCGTATCTTCCCAATTGTCGTATCCATTGAATTGCAATCCACCCAAGTGTCGTATCTTCCCAGTTGTCGTATCCATTGAATTGCAATCCACCCAATTGTAGTCCACTCAATTGTCATAAAATTGTTCATATGATCAGTGCAGTTGACTCCCACTCAATTATCGTTGACACATTTCATTACGCTATCATGCGATGGATGAACCTTTCCGTATTCATTCGAAATTTCGAACTCAATTTTCTTCTTAAAGCATAAAACATTTTTATTTTTTCAGTGTATAGACAGGTAACAAGATCCCGGAAGGCTGAGAGAATGTTGTGGGAAGAGGACTGACTGGACAGCTGTTAGCGAAGAGATGATAGTTAACAGGACCGGATCCAGAAATAATAAAGGGGGAGAGATCTTAAACACAATCAAATCGAAATAATGTAAAGGATGGGGGAATGCAAGAGACTGGATTTCCAATGCATCATAACATTCTCCCTCAATTTTTGAGATCTTCCTTAAATATTTCTCGAAAAATGCATGAAATATTAATATGTTTAATAATGTTTGCCTCTGTTACCATTACTAGCATTCTGAAAGTGAGGGGGGGGCATGCTTCCCCCTAGATCAGGCCCTGGTGATTTAAATCCTTATGCTCTTTAAGGCGCACAGGATATGGCTCTCTTGTACACTGAGTCAAGGCTTAAAGTCTGATTTATGGACTGCGGCTTTCCCAAGCTATTATTATTCATCCCTTGGTTGCCCAGCACACTTGGTTCATGCTCGGGATTGAAATAACATTTACAGTGTTCAGGTCAGTCTCAGTGGCAATTTAAATTCTGAATTTGCTTATAACCGTGAAAAATGCAACATATAATAGAAAAATGGGTTATGGTCGGTAAACAATTCATATCTTGAGCACGAAAGTATAGAGTAATTCCCAAGTACTTCATTAAACGATTATGATATGATATATGAATATGGCCCAAGTGGTTACAGTGCTTGTCTATGGATAAAAGTGACTGGGTTCAAACCACTACTGAAAATTTATTTTCCTGAGTTCTCGGCTTGCTCAGACTTCTATGGTGTATTAAATTAACTTACTATGATGTTATTATTTAACTATGATGTATTAATCCCTAAAGGCTCTTGTCGGAGTTCTGAGTCAAGGAACTGCTTAAGGTTAATTTGTTCTTTCCTTATCATTACAAGTTATGGTTTTCACAATGTTACGATAATCTATAACGCAACTCTTTATTACTCTCACACGCGAGAACTTCTCGAGTGGGAGTTATGAAATTTTAGTGTTAACAATTTTGCTTCTTTTCCCATTTATTTCAAAACCTTATGAACTTTATATGACATGTAATAGCAAATTCATTGTAAAAGTATATGTCGTTTTGTTGTTGAATAAACTGTTAATATTATTATGAAAAATTTACTGGGAGATAGAATGTCCTAAACACACCTTTGTTTTCGAATGTTTATCTGTTCTGTGGATTTCAAGCCAAGAATTAATTAAACATGTATTAATTTTAATATTCATTCTAAATTATTTTTAATCAGATTTCAAAATTTTATTTTCTGTTATGAATTACCTGAAAGCATTCAACTAGAAATTGTATGAGAATATGGCTTACTGATAAATTGAAAAAAACTAAATATTTGTGAATTATTTAATTATAATCTCATTTTAATTACTATTTCAGCATTTGTTACACATCTTAACGAGAATATTTGATATTTTAAAATCAATATGTCACAACCAAGTTCTTTACCTTAATGATCATTTCACGTCTTTTTGTATATGTTTTACCTATTTTCTTATTGTTTTTCTTTGTGACATGTCTGTTTGTTTATCGATTATGTGACAAACACACAAACCGACAAATGATGTTATTTTGCGTGGTAAAGTGTCACAAATTTCCTGTACATATGTAAAACAAAATAATAAGCTGAGAAATACTAGTTGTGCTATGAGTCGGATTCGAACCCACATCTTCCAGTAACCGGCAAGGTATGCTAACAATTACACCATCAACTACTAACGTTTCTTCTTCAGCTAATATGGTTTAGCTTTCCCGCATTTTTATTTGATTCCAATAGTGGCGCCATCTATCGGTACGTGGTAACTATGTTGTCTCTTAAAGCTGAATTTTAATATTTGTCATTCGTGGCAATTTTTTTCAGCTTATTATTTCATGTGTCACTTTGTGTTCTTCTCAAGGCAATTGTTCCACCAAACGTACTACATTCTGCATTAAATGAATACTTGGGTGTCAGAAGCGTTATGGAATGCAAAAATCCCCCCCCCCCCAAATTTTCTACCCATAAAAAAGGAGATATATGCAAATCGTTCTTCCATCTTCCGAATATGAGCATCCATAGTTAGGTTGTCAAATGAAAGCTTATCTTCTGGGGAGTGTCGTAATCGTATGCCTTTGGATCCGGTTTCGCCATTTTTGTCTACATCCTCCAACTGGCGCCATTTCGAAATGAAATGCCCCCTTTTGCCTTTTCCCCTCTCTCGATCCTTTGTTTCTCCCTCCTGACCTGTTTCCATGAGAAAAAAAAAGAAGAGGAGCTAGGCAGACTTCTCGAAAGTTCCATAGCACCGCTCCCGCTCTCCATTTCCATCTGCATACGAATGCTGTTCTTGCCACGTGCACGGCAAGTCACGCCACTAGGTCAAGATACCATCGGGTGATGTCCCTTTGGGCAAGTGTTTCACGAATAAGAGAACTGTAAAGTTCACAAACAAAGGGGAAGACATAGAAGTACCGAACTGAAATTGTAGTGCAACGCCACCTAACGTAAGGTCCGAATTACTCATTTTCTCTCTGCTCTCGTCATTTTAAGACCGCCATTAATATGTCTCCTTTCGTAGCTTTCAACAGAAGATAGAATTGATATGGCGTTTGATTTCTTTATTTAATCTAGTGATTTGACAAATTACGAATTATTAAAACAAATTGCAACCACAACAAATTACGAGTGAAGGACAATAAGAAAATAAGTTAAAAAGAGAAATGAAATTTGACAATTAACTACCACCTGTTTTATAAAACAATTTAATTAAAATAAATTTAGTTCGTTTAATCCTCAGAGCTCTATTAGCCCAGAACGGAAATAGTATATCACGGATGTATTTCAACAATATGTCCATCCTTTATAAGAAAAGCAAATTTTGCTGAGATTAGTTGTCCACGAATATACATAAATTTAGTCTTGCAAAAAATTGAGATCTACTGTCGATGTCCCTTGGTTTGTTACTAACAGACAACTTCATAAAGATTTGGGCATCGACAACGTATATACCCATATTAAATGCATCACAAAATGGTTCCTTGAGGTCGTTAATCATTAGTTGACAAAGTTTCAAAGCATTTAAAAGTCCTATTCTGTCATTTTCGGTTCGCTGTAGAATTTCTGAAAGAAGCTTTCTCCTGTATCGCCTTTTTAAACTTACAAGCACGCCTTGATCCATTGGTTGCCCTAAAGACGTTACATTAGGTGGCAAAACATGGCTTTCATTTGTCAGAAATGAGTTCGCTTGGGTGTGTTGGGGCATTGTCGAGAATGAGTAGGGCCTTTACAGGCATTTTAAGACCTGTCAAGTGGTGTTTTACTTTTGGAACAAATTCTGCAAAGAATCATTCCTTAAAAAATACGAGTCCATCGAAGCAGATTTTTTAGCTTTGCAGTAAACTAGCTGATCAGCTAAATTTAAATGCTTGAATGCTCGAGGTTTTGCTGATTTCCCAATTACAAAAAGAGGAAGTTTGTGCGTACCTGCAGCATTTCTATACACAGCCACAATGATCCTTTCTTTGTTTGTTTCCTGATGATGAGGATGATGAGGTTTCTTGCGCTGTCAGAAACGTTTTCGTTAGAAGAAGTTTAAAATTTAACCCAGTCTCGTCTACATTGTAGATTTGTTCTGCTTCTTCTTTAATAAGCAGTAAAAGTTTCTCTGAAAATTCATTTGCTGCTAAAGGATCAGCTGACAATTTCTCAAAACAAACGCCAAGGTAATGAACACCATGCCGTTTTTTCCAGCGAGAGAGCTGTCTCACGCTTGCTGAAAAATCTCCCCCATTAGCGATTTTAGAATGAAGGATTAATGTTTTTTCTTTCAAGATTGGCCCACTGACTGGCGTTCCTTTTCAAAGCTCTTGTATGAACCATAACCAAAGTGCATCATCGACAATTTCATTTTTCGGCTTTTTAAGAGTGCACCGAGAAGAAAGCGTTTTTTCAGACTCGATCTGAATGAAAATGACTTGAGTGTAAAGATTTTCCATCCCTTCTGCAGTCATTCACCGTGCTTTTACCAACACCTAGTTCATCACAAATATGCATTACTGGATCACCTTTGTATATATGTTCTAACGCTTTTAATTTCATCTCAATCGTAAACGACATTACGCTTACGTTTGCACCCATTCATTTTGTACCACACAATAATTAATAGATCACAACACATACTGCTGTATACGCGCAGTACATTGTGCACTGCAATATTCACAACGAGGAACTGAAGAAAATATGAACTCTACTATAAACAAAACACTCGGCGACTTGCTTCCGCTTCTTGCAACGACCGGTTAAAGCGCAGGCCTGTTGAACCAAGACCGGATAAGAGAGAATCTACCGTAGTTTGTTTTAAGAACCCTTAATTATTATTATGCAATGCAATATCTACTAATATTTACAAAAACAAAGTAAAATAAAGTTTTCTCCCCACATTTCAAAAATATTCCTTGTACAATAGATTCGAACTTGATATCAACGGAAATAAAAAAGTAAAATGTAATTGTTTTCCTGCTAATTAAATATAATTAACACTTCACCACAACAGTGAATAGGGTATTCAAACGTGTTCCGTTTTCTAAAATCAATGAAAAATACAACGAAACTATTTTTCTTCAAATGAAAACATTTCTCAGAATATAGTACACATCAGAAACCTGGGGATCATGAGGGAATTTTTTAGAAACAGGCACATTTCCTTATTTCATCTTGCATGCGGAACACTTTCATGGAATTATTTTGTTTTTCATTCCATACTTCACTTCTGCTTACATGAAACAACTTGCTTTGTAACAATGAGAAAAAGTTATTAATATTTAACTTTAGATAAACAACATTAACTTTCTTTTCTTTGAATCCTAATCTAAATAACGAAAGCGATTGGCTAATACTTTGCCCTGACCACGGTCAGTAGGGGACACCGATGGTCTTGGGAAGACAGCCGTCCGTCGGCTGGGACGTTAAGTGGGTGGCACCATGTGCGGAAGAGCCATACCCTGTGCACGTTAAAGAACACACTGGATGGCCTTGACGGGAGGCTTTTATCTATTTCTCATAAGCACTTCCATTGGGTTCCCTCCCTAAATCTTCGGCTTCGGGGTCATTGTGACCTGGACATTTACCCATGGTGTGCAAAGAAAATGCCGCTCAGAGGAAAAACAAACCAACCCAATTTGGCTAGTACCTTGAATATTTTTTTTTGAACAATAAAAATTACTATTACATTGAGTTAACGGATATTTCTGAATGAGATTCTAAGCTTCAAACAAGAAAACTAAATTTCTAAAGAAAGCCAGCCAAACGCGTAATTCCAAAAATGTCACCACCTGATAAGAAGTTATAATCAAAATAATGCAATGCTTGTACAAGTGGTAAAAGTTAATCGGTTCAATAATTCATGTCATTTGTATTTTCCTATCATTATGTCATTTGTTAAGGAAAAACCTTTCTTAAATTCATCTTTTATTACAGTTATTGCTGACATTGTTACATTAACACACTAATAGTGATAAAGATAAGATGATGTTACGATAGGTGCTAAATGGTTAGCTGACTATTTAATACCCATCGTAACACCGTCTTATCTTCATAATGCATATCTCCATTCAAGTACAGGATCCGAGATTTAAAAAAAAGTGCGGTAGTTGAAGGCAGAAAGTTTTTCAAACGCTCTGGTATCTTCGACTACGAATTTCTGACCACCTTAGAACCTATTAACTACTTTTGAACAGTTCCCATTTGGATAAAATTGACAAAATCTTGCGACTAATATTACACAGGAAAAGCCTCCTTTGCCTCCAAGTATATTGCAATACACACCACGCATTTTAGCCCACAGTTTAATACACTTCATGGATAATTTAAAACCTTCTTTGTTGTTTAAAAATAGGAATAGCCCTTCTGTAATCCGAGAGCAGTTTAAGTTGCGGATACACTTGATATGCAGGTTTCTGAGTAGTTGTGATTTCTGAGATCTCGAAGTTTGTTAACGCTATGAAGAGCAAAACGAGCGTAGACCATATCTTTCTCGACACCAGAAAATGCAATAATCACAACTGGAACTTATGCATATCTGATGGTACGTAGACTTTACATTTCAGGACAAACTGAACAAATGTTGTGAAAAGTCCTTTCACAACACATTTCGAGATGTAATACACAGAAAGACAATGTCAGCTGTTCTAGAGATTACGCGCATTTCCTGAGACCAAACTTAAACATTTTCGCATGTTCTTTTCCCTATAAATGTTGGGGAAGTGCTGTTTTTTTTATTTCTGTTATCTGTAATAATAATAAATACACCCTAAAGCAGCTGCTTGCCTTTGAGGTCTGACAGGAGCCTGTCAATTTTGCCAGAGTAAAAGGTCAGAGGATGGCAGAAACTCAGCAGAAAAACGACACATCCATCCATGCCTTACCCGGTCATCGAACCCATCTCTAAGATCAGTAGCCAAGCGCGCTAACCAATCGGCCGTGAGACACACTCTACAGTTTGTGAATTTTTTACACGACTTTCATTCGATGCACACCTTCTTTCGGGAACTCATAAAACAGGCATTCTTTCAAAGCCTCATTTAAATCTTCAGTTAATAAACGGTCTCTGTTTGTTGGATAACGCTCATCTACGGAAGATGTAACACCAAGATGATTCGCTTGTGGGTGTTGTCCAACGTCTTCCGCCATTTATCGTCCTTCAGTAGATCAATAACTCTGGAAACACAACGAAAGATAAGTGTTTGTATAATAACCACCATACCACGCTACTACAATAACACAGTAAAAATAGCAATAATAACAACACAGTAATAATAATAATAATAACAACAACAAAATGGAGTAGTAGTAGCCCAATCAGATATTTATCGATATTTTTTAAATGATTAACATCTACAGGTAATGGACAAATACTGAAGACCAACGTAAAATCATTAACATCGTGTTGCACTAACACTTGTTTTCTGTACAGCCTGTATACGTAGTTGCACAGAGTTTACCAGCTTCTGAAAATCAGCAGGAGGGATACAACACCGTTCGTCAATTTTCCTTTCTGAGAAAATATTTTTTTCATTTCGAAATGTTTCAAGTATATGATATTCTTCAAGAATTCTTAATTACTATTCTGCAAAATCTACAAAACTCTACAAAAACAAAGTAGAAAAAAACTTTTTTTTCCAACATTTGAAATAAATTCCTAGTACAATAACTCAAAATTGATATCAACGAAAATAAGAAAGCTAAAATGTTGTTGTTTTCCCTTTCAAATGGAAAAACATTGACAATACACCACAACAGTGAACATTGTATTAAAACGTGTTTCCAGTTTCTCAAAATGAATGAAATTAAACGAAAATATATATCCTTCGAAGGAAAATATTTTGCCGGACGTAATACGCATCAGAAACGTCTAATTCCTGAAAGATTTTCTTGGAAACGGGTATATTTACTGATCATTGTTTCTTCTTGCATGCAGAATACTTCCAAATAAATAGTTCCTAGTTGGTTTCTTCTTAGATAGTTCACTTCCTCTTATATGCAACAGCATGCTTGGTAATAATGTGGACAAAGTTATTAATATCTAAGATTAGATTAACATTCTTCACTTTAAAACCAAATCCAATTAATCAGAACGATTGGCTAGTACACTCGAGTTTTCCTTTTTGACAGAGAAAATTAGTATTTCATTCATAAATATTTCCAATGAGATTCTAAGCTTAAGAAAATAAAACCAATCCCTCATTCAACCAAACCGCACAATTCCAAATATGTCTCTTCCGAATAGGAGGTTGCAATCAAAACAAGAGAATGCTTCCATAAGTGGTAAAAGTTAATTGGTTCAAATAATTCATTCCATTTGAATATTCGTCACATTATATCATTTGTTAAGGAAATACCTGTCACAAATTAATCTTTTATTACTCACTTGTTTCATTAACAAAAGAATACTGATAAAGATAAGAAAATATTACGATCGTTACTAAATGGTTAGCTAACCATTAAGTACCCATCGTAACACCGTCTTATCTTCATAACGCATATCTCTATTCAAGTACAAGATACGAGATTAAAAAAAAATCTGTTGTGGAATGACCCAACCCGTTTCCTCGAACGCATGGAACTTCATGTCCATCATAAAGAACCTATTAACTAATTTTGAACAGCTCGCATTTGGATAAAATTGGTATTTTCTTGCGACTAATATTCCCCATGAGAGGCCATTTTTGTATCCAAGTATATTGGAATACACACCACGCCTTTTCCCACAGTTTAATACACCTCACGGACAATTTAAAGTCTTCTTTGTTGGGTAAAAATTGAAACAGATCTTTCATAATGTCAGAACGTTTTACCTGCTGATACATTTGATAACCAGGATTCTGACTAAATTATAAACTCTAAACTCTAGCATCACGAACTATGTTAAAGTTTTGAACACCTAAACGGACGTAGACCATATCTACCTCGACACCAGAAAATATATTTTTTCACAACTTTAGCTTATGCATGTTCGATGATACGTAGGATTTGCACTTCAGGCTATTTCTATCAGAAGCTGAACAAATGTTATGAAAAGTTCTTTCTCATTTCGAGATTATAATACACTGAAAGTCAATGTCAGCTGATCTAGAGTTTACGAACAATTGGTGAGACCCAATATAAACATTTTCTCATGTACTTTTTCCGCTAAATGTTGAGGAAGTGCTGTCTGCTTATTTATCTCTTTTGTCCATGTGTTTAGTGGATTCGTAAAAAGAGGAATTCTTTCAAGGCATCATGTAACGGTTCAGTCAATAGGAGGTCTCTGTCTGTAGGGGACAGGGTGGCTCAGTCGGTCGCACACTACGCTCGTCATCTGCAGTTCTCTGGTTGGGGTCCCAGCTGGGCCAACATTAAGAGTTATGTACGCAAATCTCCTTGCCTCAGTTATTACATGGCACAGATGAACTTGGAAAGGCCGCCGTCCACCGGATGGGTCGTTAAGCCGTAGTCCGCATGTGTGGGAGAGCCATACCCTGAACACGTTAACGAAAATGCTGGATGGCATTGACGGGAAGCTACCATCTGTCTCCCAACAGCTGTTCCAGTGGGTCCCCTTCCCCCACCTTCTCTGAGACTTTGAGATCCTTATGGCCTGGCCATTTTCTCTATTGTGTGCAAAAAAACTGCCGCTCAGAGGTAAAGCGACCCAACTACTACAACAACGTAATAATAATAACAACAAAATGGTAGTAATAATAGTAACAGCAATATCAGATGTTTTTCGATTTTTTTTAGATTATTAACATCTACAGGTAATGGGGGAAAAAACGAAAGGGCAACGTAAAATCATTAACATCGTGTTGGACTAACACTTGTTTCCAGTACAGCCTGTATTCGTAGCTCCACAGAGTCTACGAGTGTCTGAAAATCAGCAGGAAGGATACAACACCGAAAAAGAAACATGATAAAATCCCGCTTGTTCAATGGAGCTGGAAAACTGTCTGAGATGACGTTAAAGTAGTTCTCATTGATTTTCTAGATCAGGGGTGGGCAAATAGCGGCCCGCTAAGAGTTTTTTGAGGCCCGCCAAGACAGTCAGAAAAATCCGCCTTGAACCGAGATTTCCTTCCCGTGCGCGACCGAAGTTTCGTCTCGTATTTTCCACTAGGACGGCCACATCAATACGCATGCGCAGTATAGATACGATACGCAGTGCTTTTCCGGTTGATCTTGGCAACAGTAAATATATAAATTTCCAACTTTAGTGAAACCATGAACCCTCCGAAAAAACGTAAAATCGGTGATGAATGTCGTGTCTTTAATGAAGAATGGACAAACAAATATTTCTTTGGTAATACAGGGAATAAAGCAGTGTGTTTATTGTGTCATGAAACGATAACCGTATTTAAGGAGTACAATCTGAAACGACATTACGAAACAAAACATAGCGAATTTGGCTGCAAACTTTCCAAGGAAGAACGCAAAATAACCAAAGCTGCGGAGTGTGTGAAAAGGCTGAAGAAGCAACAAACATTATTTACAAAGCAATCAACACTTCAAAATAGCGCTACAGAAGCAAGTTTCATGGTAGCCTACAACCTTGCTAAACACAACAAGCCTTTTTCGGATGGCGAGTTTATTAAGCAGTGTATGGTAGAGTGTACAAGCGTATTGTGTCCTGATGTTAGAAGCAAATTTGAAAGCATTTCATTGTCAAGAAGGACTATACTGTAGTGCGGTGCATTGACTCAAATAGTGACGAACTCACAGAACAGCTGAAGACTGCGAGCAAAGATTTTGTTTGGTTTTCTTTAGCACTGGATGAGAGCACAGATAACGAAGACACTGCACAATTACTCATCTTTATCCGTGGAATTAATGAAAATTTCGTTATCACAGAGGAATTTCTTGGCCTAGAATCAATGAAAGATAGAACCACTGGTCAGGACTTGCTTGAACCGTGCTGTGAATTGTGTGGAGAAAAGTGGCTTGTCCTGGAACAAAATGGCAAGCATTACAACAGATGGGGCCAGAGCTTTCAGTGGAAAAAATGTAGGTATAGTTAAGCTTTTAAAAAACAAGTTACAAGCACAAGACACAGACAGTGATATCTTGTCTTTTCATTGCATTTTGCATCAGGAGAGCCTTTGTAAAGCTGCACTGGACTTAAAGCATGTGGTAGATCCTATTGTTAGTGTGGTGAACACAATCAGAGCAAGGGCACTCCACCATCGACAGTTCCAATCTTTTCTTGAGGATGTGGAGGCAGAGTATGAAGACGTAATTTACCACAACAGGGTGAGGTGGTTGAGCCTGGGCATTGCAGAATGAAATCCTCTTATTTCTGGACACGAAGCAGATATCTCATGATTTTGTTACAAAAATAAGATGTGAGGAGTGGAGATATGAGACGATGTTTGCAGCTGATGTATTTGAGAAATTGAATGAACTGAATGTGACATTGCAGGGAAAGGGGTTGTTTGCACATGAAATGTGGAAGCATGTAAAATCATTCAAAGCAAAACTAGGTCTATTTGCAAGGCAAGCAGGTGAAGGCAATTTTTGTCATTTCCCTTTATTAGGAAAACAGAAAGTGCCTGAAAGTGTTTTTGCTAAGATAAGGGATCATCTGCAGAGTTTGGAGGACGAGGTCACAAGCAGATTTCAGGACTTTAAGAAAATTGAGCCTAAATTCAATTTGCTCTCTTATCCCATCACTGCTGATATTGACACAGCACCTGAGGAGCTGCAGCTTGAACTTATTGACATGCAGTCAGATCACACTGTGAAAGAAATGTTTAATGCTGTAACATTAGTTGACTTTTACAAATCTTTGTCTGCTGAAAAATTTCCATGTATGAAGAAATTTGCTGGAAAAATGTTCTCTATATTTGGGTCTACATATATTTGTGAGCAAAGTTTTTCTTGCTTGAAGATCATCAAGAGTAAATATAGATGCTCTTTGACAGACATTAACTTGCAGGCTGTGATGAGAATCTCAACAAGCAATATCACTCCTGATTTCAAAAAAATTGTAGAAAAGTGTGATAGGGTACATTTGTCTCATTAAACTGATTCTAAAATTAAATGTGCTTGCATCTACAGATGATATGAAATTAGCACAATAAATAAATTGAATAAAACTGCCATTATTTTATTTAATTTATATTTATTGATTTTTATGGTACAATTTATACCTTTTCTGAAATGCAAAGTTAACTAATGAATGCAATCATTTTAAAAAGTGCGGCCCTCCGCTAACCTCCGCTTCCACAAAGTGGCCCCCCGAGCCAAAACAATTGCCCACCCCTGCCCTAGAGGTATGACCCCGCTTACTGCTGCAGTACCCTGCAGGTTAGGATGGGTTACAGAGAATGGTAATATGCATGCTGCTGACCACTGCAAAGCACAGATATTCGCTCCATGCACAGTCCAGCCAAAGTCGCACCTCCATTGTTTCCCGCAGCTGAAGGTCACATTCTCATCAACTGGTTGCGTTCTAGTGACAATCTGAAGGATAGTTTCTAGAGATAAGATGCAGTCAGTAAAATGGCTTTTCGACTCTAAAATTTTTCACTGAGAACAAATATTTGTTTCAATTCACGAAACTGAATTCGGTTTCTTAGGAAAATAATCAGTTTATGCAATAAAATGAAAATAAAAATAAATTATCTCTCAAACATCTCCTTCTCAGAGAAGTCTGACAGGAACCTGTCAGTATAATACGCTACAGACAAAATTTGTGAGGAAGGCGAGACCGCAGCAGAAAGAAAAATAAATTATTGAAAAATAAATTATCTCTCAAACATCTCCTTCTCAGAGAAGTCTGACAGGAACCTGTCAGTATAATACGCTACAGACAAAATTTGTGAGGAAGGCGAGACCGCAGCAGAAAGACACATCTATACATAGGGTACGACTTTTTTCAGGTTAAAAATAACTCCATTAGATGAATAATTATAGGGGGAAAAATCTTCTTTTTTTTCAATTTGTGTTGAAATAAAAATAATTGAAATATTCAGATATAAGGTAATAATTTTATTATTGACATACGATAACATATGCATATCCATTGTTTCTTCGGCGAGAGGGGCGAGTATGGCCTAGTCGATAGCCCGACAGGCTCGTAATCTGCTTCAGGGCGACTGCTTGAGGGAATATTTAATTTTTAGAAAAGAATTCATAGCGGAATATTTACCGGAAGAATGGTTTGAAGAAACTAAAAAAATATAGATATAGATGCATAATTTTAATTCCCATAAAACATATAATTTCACGTAATATAATAATAAGTGGTTTGAAAACAAATTAATACACAGAACACTTAACTTTTATAAGTTCAATCTTTATCTGATATTATTACATAATCATCCTAAAATTTCGGGTGGGGGGAGAGGGGGGTCTTATTTTCCTAACAGCAAATTTGGGGTTGTTAGTTCCTATACTGCACGACTGGCATGTTAGGAGCTCTGCAATAAACAAATTATTAAATGAAAAATAATTGCTTTGTGACAAGATAGTAAGAAATTTAACGTCTTTTATTCTAGATCAAAGGCTCTGAAGTGAGGCTACTGATAATTGAAATAACAAAAGAAATTAATGATACTTTTTATTTATGATACAAGTTCGCCATCAAAAGAACAATTTAAAATAAGCGCATTAATAAATAAAATAAAAATAAATACCTCCTCAAGCAGATGTTTGCCACAGAGGTCTGACAGGAGCCTGTTAGTTAAATTCGCCATAATAGAGGGATCTGTGAGGATGGCGGGCCCTCAGCAGATTTTTTCCCTACTGCACGCGGTGTTCACAAATGGTCACCCTCCCAGGTACCGAACGCGAAAAAAGCTGCTTAACTTCGGCGATCGGACGGTGTTTTCAGATTCAAATTTATAGCATTTGTTATTTAATTATGAAAACATTTACTTCAACCAAAGCCGTATTATTAAGTGTATTGGCCGACATAATACGTAACTATTTGATGAGGGGATTGAATTATAGATCAGAAGAAAAAATAGAAGCTTTAGTTATCTGAATTTCTTTTTCTATTTGAGTTTACCATACAATTTTATTCGTTTTCCTCTTAATTTTGCTGCAGCTCATTTGTTGTCGCGCTGTAATGCTACAACGAGAAAATATCTCCTGTTGATTACTACACCTATCCCTCGATTTACACTGAAGATAGGTTTCGCACAAAACCGTGTAAATCGAAATCCGTGTAATCGAAATCAAAACCGTGTAAATCGAAACTGAATTATGCACATTTTAGAGTTTTTTTCGTTTTACACGGTTTTACATAACAAAATCCAAGATTTCGATTTACACTGTTTTGTGCGGAACCTACCTTCAGTGTAAATCGAGGGATAGGTGTATTCTAGATGCTGAAGTATCGGTGGTTTGACTAAGCAAATAATGATATGAGTAGTGTGGTGCCAACCTGGGGCGCCCCCACGCACTGTGCTTTCCCCCTATGACGTCACCGACCGGAAATTGACCCGTGTTGCAACTGTCCACATTGCCTTCTCAGATTGAACTTTGACCCCTATGACGTCACCGACCGCAAATTGACCCCTGTGTCGCAACTCTCCATGTTGCCTTCTCAGATTGAACTCTGAACCCTACGTCGCAATCGACCGGAAATTGACCTCTGTTGCAATCGTCCACGTTGCCTTCTCAGATTGAACTTTGACCATTATGTCTCAACCGACCATATTTTAAGCCCTCTTCATAGACCCCCTGGTCGACATATATTTTAAGCCCCCCTTCTCGAATAGTCTCGATTTTTCCCTGATTAACCCATATTTTAAGCCCACCCATCTTCATAGACCCCCTGGTTGACCCACCTATATTTTAAACCCTCCCCTCTTTAAAGCAAATCAGTTGTCTCTATACACGTTTAATCGGTCTCATCCAGCGTCCATGCTATTTTTAGTACGTCTCCTGTATTTAAAAAAAATTCCTTCCGACAGCGTGATTTGAACCCTCTACCTCAGTGCCATTGCTCTCGGCTATGCCTTGTTACTTGATGGTGTGGTTTAGATGTGTCTCAAACGGGTATAGCCATATAAATCAGGGTATAGCCATATAAATCACGTATCTCTTTATTAAGCTTGAGTTTTATATTTCAGATATTAACCTAGGTTTTTTATTATCCTACGTTTTTTTACAACCTTCGTATTCTTTATAACTAACTTTTTTCAGCGTATTTCTTATAATGAACTCCATGACTAGAAGAAGGACAAATCTACAGTTTTAAAAGACTGTCCCACAGAAAATACCAATGGGCAAAAAATTAATAAAAGGAAAAAAAAACTTAAAAACTTATTCGTCATTATGTAAAAAGGGATAATATGGTGACCTATAACTTTAGTACGTCTCCTGTATTTTAAAAAAAAGTTTGCTTCCAACGCAGTGCTGATAGCGTTATCGCGCTCGGCTATGCTTTGTTACTTGATAACGTGGCTTAGATGTGTCTCAAACGGGGTATAAATCACGTATCTCTTTATTATAGCTTGAGTTTTATATTTCAGATATTAACCTGGGTTTTTTATTATCCTACGTTTTTTCATAACCTTCGTATTCTTTATAACTAGCTTTATTTCTGTGTAACCTTCGTTTATAACCTACGTATTTCTTTTAACTCCGTGACTAGAAGGACTATTCTACAGTAAGACTGTACCTCAGAAAATGTCATTGGGTAAAAAAAATTTAATAAAAGGAAAAACTTATTCCTCATTATGTATGATATGGATTGACCTGTATGGGTGTCATAAAAGTCCCGCTTTAGAATACGTGTTCGGTAGCGGACCACGTTTTTATTCACGGATGTCCTGTGAAATTAAAAGATATTAAACGGTGAATCACAATGGGACCACGATTTACTGATTTACTGTTCCATCTTCACTAGATATGAACGTTGTTGTAAGAAATTGTAACATGAACGCCCTAATACTTAAAAATGGATGGTTAAACCATTGTTACCAACCTTCTTGCTGCCTTTCAAGCTGGCACATGGCGTCCTCTGTCTTAGTTGTTTTGAGGCGATGAATGCTTACGTTTTCCTTTAATGTGAGAATGCTGGGTAGGGCACTTTTCTTATGCTTCTCTATCACTTCTCCTTTCATTTTCAATCCTCTTTCTTTCTGAAATGTGATGATTGAGTTAGAAGTGTGAAAGACTTTATGCGTTAGGTCCTGTAAATGCAAAGTATTGTCTATCAGTTATGGGGGCCTGAGAATCGCGAAGCATTATGCTTATGGAATTTACAGGAGTAATGCTCCATAGACAGTGTTCTTTCCAAACAGGGTGCATAACATTATCAAAAAACGTGTGCTTGCCAGAACCACTTTCACACGAACATAGTACCACTTGTTCTAAGACTTCCACACTAGTATAGAAATATGCAGGGAAAAATAACTAAACCGATTCTTAGACGTGAAAATGCGTGTGTTGGATTGTAGTGAAACATCCTATCTTTGTCGAAAAACTTGTGTTTGCAGCGAAAAACAGTCACCTTCACACACTTATGCGCTTATTGAAACGTAGTAGGGGGACCAGGAACTCTGAAAAGAGCGCTTTGGAATAACCGCCGAGAGAGCTTACGTTACGTTTTATCTGTGGTTGAAGTCAGAGAATGCAAAGTTAGGTCTAGCGGATCAATTCTGGGACCCAACTTTTCATGGAAATACTGAAAATATTGTTGTTTTCTTATAAACAACGAGTTTTCAGATTTTAAATTTCCAAACTTCTGTGGTTCTTTACTGATGTTTTCTATATGCAAAGTATTTTGTGATATTCATCCATCCGTGTGTACGCAGTGGACCGTGATTTACTAGAGTGGGACCTTAATATTTTATGATTTTCCTGTATTACTCCTTCCGCTAAAGAGTGACTTTTATCAGTTACTCCTTAGGTTCACTTATTTTACACACTAGATGGCGCTTGTTAATAGTCGTTTTTTCTATCTTACAGTATTTGCGCTGTAATTTGCTGTTTTGAAGCGATTTTTACAACCATCCCACTGCATTTTTATACTTTCTCTCTCGTCACTGTATGTTTTACAGTTATTGTGTCTTCCACTTCCAAACAATTGTGAAAATATTCACCTATCCACTGAAATGTGTGTGCATTTACAGATATTCCAACGCCCTTTACTTTTTAGTGACGCCCTTACAATTTCGTTTCTAATTTTCGTTTATGCATGTAATTTGATTAAAGACCTAGTCACATGCTGTGTCGTAGGTAAAGTACTGTCCATTTCAGGCTATTGTGAGATTTTCGTCGTAATGAATTAGCAGATATATGGAATCAGATCTGACGATGATGCTTGCGATTTATCTACTTTGGTCGTATGGTTTATTAGAAAGATACACATAGGGAAGATGTATTAGTGTTTGAACTTTAATTATCTTGCGAGATGTGTGAGAGAAAGCAAAGAATACATAATGAGTTTTACGAATCTATGGAGAAACGTGCATCTGAAGAATTAGTTTAAACAAACTTGCAATCGGTCTTTCATTCTAAATACTTGTTGCTTGCCGTGCTAAAACAATTCATTGAAATTCCCCCTCGAATGCCTCCCAAAAGGTACATATTGTCATCTTCAGGTATGAAGGCAGGAGTTGTGTAAACATGACAGGAATGAATTTCATATTATCTGACACATAGTTTTAGCACTTCTCCGAGGAGGCGCTCATAATACGTGTCATCCCAATTTTCAAGCTCCTAATAATGTTCTAGTTATATTTCATAACCTAAAGGACAGCCATCTTATTACGCAAGGAATGATCAAAAATAAGAAGATTAATTGTGTTCCCAATAATACGGAAAACAGCATTCTCCCTTGGAACTTTGAATTTCATAGATTCTTATCAATTTTTAATGGAACAATAATGCTGCTTTTCATCATCTGATAACAGTAGGAGATTTGCGTGAGTTTTAAATCTGAATGGTGTGATGTAGAGTGGGAACACCTCTTTCTCGTGTCCAAAAACATTGACAGAAATGTTGTTCATTTTTACGAATTTAGATATATTTTTCTTCTAAATGTATGTAGTTGTTAAGGCATTCAATTTATTACAGGCTCATTCACAGTTAATACAGGATTTACATATGTGGAAAGTAGTCCCAGTGGTAATGGAAAAAAAAAGAGTTAATTCTTAGTTCATTGGTAGCAAAATATCCCGTGCTTTTCCCGGTTGGTGCCGTAGAAACTTCTAATAGCATGCTCAGGGTAGGAGATCATTTGACAGTCGAAGTAAACACAAGACGGCCATGTGTAAAGCAGAGAAAAAAAAACTAACAAGAATTGTGTGTACTAAATGTAACTCTTTGAAAAAAATTTGTTTTGCACTGTTTCATCAATATTCATGTTACTGCATTCATTCCAATAAATAATTCAGTGAAACATTAATATATACATCAACTATTGATTTTTCTTGGCTGATTAACTGGTTTTCCATGGTACAAAATAATAATAGACCGTAGAAATGTAACTTTTTGAGGGTACTGAAGATGTAAAATGAAAACATTCATTCTCTTTGGAAACGAACATCCCATATTCCACCGATATTTTATTTTTCTCAGTCTGCAAATCTCCTACTTCTCGCCTTCCTAACGGCTACTAAAGGACTCATTGAACTATGCAGAATCACACCCTGCTTGTCACTTTGAATGAATTTTCATACCTTGACCTTAGTGCTCGTACCTTTTACAGTTTTCATCCTTACGAATCTTTTGAATAATGTCGTGTGTTTCTTCTCATCAGTTCTGGAAGACTATGTTTTAGCACGAAATCAGTTTGTGTTCTTAATGAATGCTGTGGAATTATTTACCAAGTTTCTATTTTTAATGAAGGAAATCGTGTTATCAGTAGCAGATGCAAATATTGTTGAGCGGATAGCAACAGATCTGTCTGCAATCACCCGTTAAGAAAGTGACCTTGTCACGAACACATCCTGCTTGTTGCGAAATGCATGATGAAAGGTCGAACTCGCAAAATGCGGATAAAAGAATTGCAACACCCTCGTTGTCATTCAAAAAAAAGTTTAGTGGAAAAATTTCAGATGAGAGTGGAAGTTAAAATTTTTTAATTGCGCAGGACTTAACCATCCGTCAGTAAAACGTGATCCGGGGTGTGGAACAATTTACGGTCACCATATCACACATAATGACGAATAAGTTTTTAAAACAGATTTTTTTTATTAAATTTTTTTACCCAATGGCATTTTCTGTGGGAAAACAGTTACTTCAGGCTAGTCCTTGAAAGGGGGGTGGAACTGTTAATGAGGGGGACTTTGATAAGAGTTTTAATTAATGTAGAGTTTTTAAGAAAGGAGGACTTTTTGATGATTAACGAGTTTATCGAAGAGGATCGTCAAAGGATCAGTAAATCGTGGTCCCATTGTGATTCACCGTTTAATATTTTTTAATTTCACAGGACATCCGTGAATAAAAACGTGGTCCGCTACCGAACACGTATTCTAAAGCGGGACTTTTATGACACCCATACAGGTCAATCCATATCATACATAATGAGGAATAAGTTTTTCCTTTTATTAAATTTTTTTACCCAATGACATTTTCTGAGGTACAGTCTTACTGTAAAATAGTCCTTCTAGTCACGGAGTTAAAAGAAATACGTAGGTTATAAACGAAGGTTACACAGAAATAAAGCTAGTTATAAAGAATACGAAGGTTGTGAAAAGACGTAGGATAATAAAAAACCCAGGTTAATATCTGAAATATAAAACTCAAGCTATAATAAAGAGATACGTGATTTATACCCCGTTTGAGACACATCTAAGCCATGTCATCAAGTAACAAGGCATAGCCGAGCGCGATAACGCTATCAGCACTGGGGTAGAAGGTTCAAATCATTGCGTTGGAAGCAAACTTTTTTTTAAAATACAGGAGACGTACTAAAGTTATAGGTCACCATATTATCCCTTTTTACATAATGACGAATAAGTTTTTAAGTTTTTTTTTCCTTTTATTAATTTTTTGCCCATTGGTATTTTCTGTGGGACAGTCTTTTAAAACTGTAGATTTGTCCTTCTTCTACTCATGGAGTTCATTATAAGAAATACGCTGAAAAAAGTTAGTTATAAAGAATATGAAGGTTGTAAAAAAAGTAGAATAATAAAAAACCTAGGTTAATATCTGAAATATAAAACTCAAGCTTAATAAAGAGATACGTGGTTTATATGGCTATACCCTGATTTATATGGCTATACCCGTTTGAGACACATCTAAACCACACCATCAAGTAACAAGGCATAGCCGAGAGCAATGACGCTATCGGCACTTAGGTAGAGGGTTCAAAACACGCTGTCGGAAGGAATTTTTTTTTAAATACAGGAGACGTACTAAAAATAGCATGGACGCTGGATGAGACCGATTAAATGTGTATAGAGAAAACTGATTTGCTTTAAAGAGGGGAGGGCTTAAAATATAGGTGGGTCAACCAGGGGGTCTATGAAGATGGGTGGGCTTAATATATGGGTTAATCAGGGGGAAATCGAGATTATTCGAGAAGGGGGGCTTAAAATATAGGTCGACCAGGGAGTCTATGAAGAGGGCTTAAAATATGGTCGGTTGAGACGTAATGGTCAAAGTTCAATCTGAGAAGGCAACGTGGACGATTGCAACAGTGGTCAATTTCCGGTCGATTGCGAGATAGGGGTCAGAGTTCAATTCTGAGAAGGCAACGTGGACAGTTGCGACACAGGGGTCAATTTGCGGTCGGTGAAATCATAGGGGTCAAAGTTCAATCTGAGAAAGCAACGTGGACAGTTGCAACACGGGTCAATTTCCGGTCGATTGCGACATAGGAGTCAAAGAGAAGGCAACGTGGACGATTGCAACACGGGTCAATTTCCGGTCGGTGACGTCATAGGAGGGGAAAGCACAGTGCGTGGTAGTGCCCCAGGTTGGCACTACACTACTGATGTGGTTAGCAGATGGAGACATCAACAACTTTTGACTAGCTTCTTGTGTAACGAGAGAGACAGGACGTATCAAGGGGGCCCGGAATATTGTATTGTTTTGTGCGCACAAATTTGTATTGTTATCCACCCATTCTGTTTTCCATGGTCCCTGGTCATAGGTTGGTACACGCTGACTCCCCCCCCCCACACACACACTCTGCCATGGTTACCGGCTTTAGGCATGGGCCATGCTCTTGTCGTTTTCCATCCTCTCTGCTTGTTTTAGTCATTTGCTTAATTGAATCACTTACTGAATTACTTTCCAATGTAATTCATAAGTAATGATACACAATTTCATTCTTTTCACCCTCCCAAGTTCAGGCTGTGTGGTACAGATCAACTCTCTCTCTCCACTTATATTTATCTTTGCAATCTTGGTCTTGTCTTATTCATATCTCAGACTTCTCTACCTGCTTTGAAATCCAAAACATTTGTATTTGGAACTAAAAATAGATAGAGTTACATTTGGAACACTAAAAGTAGATTAAAAAAAACTAAAAAAATTTATTATTATTTATTAGCATGTTTGTCTACTGATCAAAGGGACCTAGGTTTAGAGCCCCGGATAAGGCATGGATGTTTGTGTTGTTCTTCTGCTGAGGACCAGCCATCCTCACAAATCCCTTCTACTATGGCGTATTAAACTGAAAGATTCCTGTCAGACTTCTGTGACAAGCAGCTGTTTGACGAGGGTATATAGATAATATCTACCCTGCCCTCGGGGAGAAAAGATGACACTGAGGGGATTGGGAAGGCCGACGTCAGTTAAATGGGAAGTAAAATTTTAGCCTTGTGTGCAGGATAACTATAGCCTGTGCCATTAAAACCGTAAGATTGAGGCAAGCTTCCATCTGTCTCCTAACAGCTGTACAGTGGGTCTTTGCTGTAACCAGGACATTTAGCCCATTGTGCAGAAAACAGAGCCGCTCAGACGAAATGTGTTAACTCAAGCATCATTCCATCCTTCTCACCCCAATAGACACGAGCAAGCCCGGATCTGAAAAAAAAAGAGAGGGAAACAAGAAACACAATCGAGCCGAAAAAACGTAAGGGGGGGGGGGGGGCAAGAGGCTGTATTTCCAATGCAATATATCGTTTTCCCCTCGTTTTATAAATTTTTTTATATTTCTTGAAAAATCCATGAAACAAAATAAGTTTAGTAATATTTATTTCTATTACCCTTACTAGGACTCTGAAAAGGTATAGGAGATGCCCCCCTCCTCCCTAGATCTTGTCCTTGGACTCGAGTATGTAACCCTCCACCCATAAGACTTTTTTAGTCACACTACTGATGATCTGAAATGTAAAATAGAACAGACTACTTTTGATTTAATCATTTGCCGAATTGAATCACTTACTCAATTACTTAACAATGTATTCTATAAAACTTAGATACAAAATTTTATTCTTTTCACCCTCCAAAGTTTAAGTTGTGTTGTCCCAGTCAGCTCTCTCTATCCACTTATTTTTATCTTTGCAATCTTGCTCTTGAAGTCCTCTTTTCGGCATTCGTTTTTTCATACCATTTTTCCATCTCTTTCACCGTCTTCTTCCAGCGGGTTCTCATTTCCATATTAAATTTATCCATCTTCCTTTATCCATCATATTCATAAGTCTTTCTCATTTTGATAATATTTTTTACACCTCCAATATTTTTATGTAATCTCTGATTGCTTTAGTTTCTTTATTTCTCATTTTATCTAGTCTTTGCTTCCTCGGATAGCTTTTGCAATATCCACTTCAATTGCTTTTATCTCAGATGCAAACCTTTCTCACAAAATCATTTTTGATTCTTATGTTAGAGTACTCTCTACAATTGTATTAAAATCTATTCTTTAAAAATCAATTCAGCACTCTTACTGCTTTCTATTTTTGGTACTCTTATTTTAATAATCTTTCTTTAATTTTTTTTCATCATACATTCCACTATTAATAACAGCTTTCTCTTTGTTGGGTGTTAAAAAACCGACATCAGAATTCAAAAAATGGAAACATTGGAAACTTTTTTCTTTGAAAAATTTCTAATTATGACATCTATTTTATGTAAAAAGATATAATCCAAGTAATTACAATCTTATGCCAGTTTTTAAGTAGAAAAACAAATTTAAATAGCTTTTAAAAGTTGTTATTAAAAATAATAATGAAAAAACTTTTCAAAAATTGACACATGCATGCGTTTTAAAAACTGCTTTGGGAAAGGAATTAAGAGCAAAAGTCACAGGAGTCTGATACCTCATGTTCAATGGGTTTATGTAGCTCATGACCATATGGGTTTCGTGGTGAAGGGAGGCTCAGTTTAATGAGAGTCAATTTACGGAGTGGAGGGGAGCTCTGCCTGGCTCGGCTGCGGTTAACTCCGTTCTCCCTTCGGGTGAAGGACGGGGGGGGGGACGACAAACCAGGAAGAGTCCATTTCAAAACTCGGCCGGTTTGGTATTCTGAGGTACTTCGTTTTCCAAGGCCTGTGGTAGTTAAAGGGTTAAACGACATTCCTTTAATATTTAAAGAGTTATTCAACGTGAAATATCTGATAACAGAGGCGTAATATCCATTCTAAACACTCGATGTGGATGGACACTAAAGAAAATCATTACACAAGCTCCTAAATTTATATTTAGTTTAGTAACTGTTTGATATAATTTTTGAGAAAAATTCTTACGGCTTGCAACATTGTTGTTAAATGTTTCAATACCCACAACTCTTTAAATATTATTTTCAAACTTAGAAAAAAACCCAAAATCTTGTAGATTACATGAAATGTGTTAAGAACGAGGCGGAGGAATGCTAAAAGGTGAACCATGACCTGAAACGGGCGAAATCCTGTTGTTTCGCGCAAAGGGTGAAGGATGATAAAACACGTAATAATCTGAAAAGGGAAATCCAGTAGTTTCAGAAAAGAGGATTGGGCGTCCCTTTTGCTGCACAAGGATTTTGTCCCTTTACATGGATATTACCGTTTTATCAGCTGTTCACCCTTTGCGCGAAACAACAGGATTTCGGTCATGGTTCACCTTTAGGTCATGGTTCACCTTTTAGCATTCCTCCGCTTCGTTCTTAACACATTTTCGTGTCCTCTAGAAGATTGTATGGTTTTTCTAAGTTTGAAAATTCTCGCACGGTCTCTTGTTTCTATCGTATTTCGTGCGCTTAACAAAGCTCCGTTATGGGTTGTTTCTTTCCAAGTTCTTAAACCTAACTGCGCTCATGTCATCTTCTGTATTAACAAAAACACACACGTTTTGTTCGTTACGAGACATCTACCAGAAAACGTAACGTAAGACGCAGCGTAAGACTGTCGTGTTACAAAATAATAAAATTCGTTTAAGAAAAATTCTTACACCTACCGAAATACGAGTATTCAAGTTCAAATCAGTGGTGAAATATTTTGTAACAACCATCTTTTGAACAAAAAAATGCTTCTGCTTCTTCGAAACTTTTGAAAAAAACCCAATTTCATACATGCAGGTTCGAACACTCCGAAAAACATAAGTTAAGTTTTACATTTTGTATGAAAATTATCCAAATTGGCTGAAACTTACATATAAAATGTTATACTTGATATGTACAATGTGTGGATTTCACCCTTGTTCAGAAAAGTGAATATTTGATTCACATACAGCTGAAATGTCACATGTAAAATTCACATGCTTACACAAAAAGTGAATGTTTGCAGGAAAAATAACGTTTCTGACTTGCATCTCACTAGAAATGGACGTTGTTGTAAGAAACGAAATTGTGACATTCACGCCCTAATTCTTAAAAAATGAATACTTGCAGTTAAACTATCGTTACTACTGTACTTCGCACGTGCACATATATTAATAAACGGTGAAAAAAGTTTCGAACGTGAAGAAACATGCATTCTCATGCGGGAAAAATAACTAAACCGTTCTTAGTTAAACATGAGATATGCATGATTGATTTACTCGCGTAATGAAACACATGTGAATACATATTACTGTCGAAAAAACGCATCATTGCAGGAAAAATAACCACTTTCACACTTATAAAATACAGAAATACACATAGTCGTGCTGGTTGGGATGTTGGGCTGTTTTACCTATGAGCGGCACTTTTTTGCACACCATGTGCTAAATGGCCAGGTCACATGGACCCCGAAGGCTCAGAGGTTGGGGGAGGGGACCCACTGGAACAGTTGTTGGGAGACAGATAGTGGTCTCCCGTCAAAGCCATCCAGTGTGTTCTTTAACGTGCACAGGGTGTGGCTCTCCCGTACATGGGGCCACGGCTTAACGTCCCATCCTACGGACGGCGGCCTTTCCAAGTCCATCGGTGTCCCCTACTGACCGTGGGCAGGGTGGGTATTTTGTGGAGATAAATCTCAACGCTGACACAGCTGGGTCTCGAATCTGGGAACTACAGATTACGAGTCTGGCGCGCTACCGACTGAGTCACCCCGCCCCTAGTCGTGCGGGAAAATTAACTAAACCAACTCTTACTTAAACATGAAATGTACATATTGGATTTACTCGCGTAATGAAACACATGTATGAATACATATCATTATCAAAAAACTTGTACTTGCAGGAAAAACAACACTTTCATACCTAGACAAACAGAGTGTACTTACATATTTGTTCTAATAATTCCACTACGATATAAAAATGTGTATCCTCATGCAGGAAAAATAACTAAACCGATTCTTACTTGGACATGAAATGCACACGTTAAATTTATTCAGGTAGTGAAACATATATGGGAAAAATGTCATTGTCGAAAAACGCGTGCTTGTAGAGGAAAACAACTACCTTTGCCTCTATACACGCAGAGTTTACTTACGCGTTTGTTCAAACATAGCAGGGAACTGTAGAAATATACACAGAACTCTGAAAAGAGTATGAGAGTGGGTCCGAAAATATAGGCATCCTTACTGCAAATCTACCGTTTGAACACACGTTTATACTTTACATGTTCATGCATGAAAATATTCCACACACTTCTAATTTCATCCATGTCATGATTTTTCAGTTCAAATCTTAATTGCAAATTGTCTATGAAAAATGCATCATTCATTTCCCAGGTTTGCTTTTTAGCAAAGTGTATGGTCATATCGCTACTGTACGAAAGATGCACCGTTTTCACATCGAAGTCATCACCGAAACTGTCCCGCAGAAACTGTGTGTTATAGGGGGTTGGAATGTTATTGGTGAGAAAAAATAAAAGATGAAACTTAGGTTGTGGAAATGATACATCGTGAATGTCATTTGAAAATTCGTGGTTCTTAGTGTGTGTTAACGCAATCACCACCTGACAAATAACGTGGGGATTAATGATGCAGATTTCTTTTCAATACTTCTTCTTCACATCACACCCTGAGTGAAACTTTCACACATTCTATTATTCGGCGAAACTCGTATTGAATGATACTATTTTGCTTGTTTTTTCATTTTTACGCTGATTTTTTGCTACATCGGCACTGTTTTGAAAAATATGCCGCATTCACACATTTCTTATATTAACAATTTTCTGTCTGGGTCCTTCTGACAGTGATTTTCCCATTCTAATGTACTTTTATTTCCTTTTTCTGGTGGAATAAAAACATATTTTTCCTGTAACAGCTACATACTTTTTTATTGTGATGAACAGTATAAGAGGACATTTTAAAATCAGCTGCCCGCTTGGAGTTTTTGCGGAAGTAAACTGTTGAGTTGTGTCGTTAACCCATTTCTTCCCAGTGTTGGGAAGAAATGGGTTAAGCCGAAATGATTCCCCCCGAAGATAAGATGCCAGCATACGGAGGTTCAGTTGACCTATCGGGTAAAGTGCGACATTTCGTCATGATTGAAAGCGAATAATTATGCCACTTTGTCATAACGTCACCGGATGGGTTTCCTGTTCGCGCGTGCGTCTCCGCGTAGTAGAATAGTAGGAGCTTTAATAGAGGGAGTGTTAAATTTTAAGAAGTCGGAGAGTGTATGGAAGCAATTTTCCTATTTTTTTAAGAAGGGGATTTCTGGACTTGGGATGTTCCACACCGAGTAACTCTTAGTATGTAAAGACATTATTTTTTGTCTGCCACTTATATCCAATGTACGCTCTACGTGAGAACATCGATTTCTGTGACATAAGTGCAGAATTCTTTTACTGAGGTCCGATCGCAACATATGTGTAAGAGCAAACGAATCCGTCCCTCACCAGTGCGAACCCTCGAGATGCTCCTGCAGTTGTGAAAAGGCATTATTGGGTGACTATGAAAATTAAGCGCACAATACACCGGTCTGTGTTGTAGTTGGCCTGCTTGCACATCCATGCGTGTGGGTGCGGGAATCCTATGTTGATCCAACTATTCCCGAAAATGGGAAAAAATACATCAGTCCGCGATCGTTAATCAAGTACATGTCTTTAGCATGAAAGGTATATCAGTGTCGCTTTTCTGGACAAGGGGGAAATTCGTTTTCACCGGTGTGACTGAACAGTAATAAGTATCCGAAGCTTATTGCTCAGATTTGTAGTTTTAAAATTATTTCTGAAAATTTTTTAGCGAGGCGGATTTTTGTGTTACCCAAGACCATTACCACTGTTTAGTAAAATATCCTATCTTTCCTTGCAGGCACCAACTAGGGAAGCTCTTGCAAGATCTTCCTGTTTCGTAGGGGCGGGGGTGGCTCAGTCGGTAGCGCGCCAGGCTCGTAATCTGTAGTTTCCAGGTTCGAGTCCCAGCTGGGTCAGCGTTCAGATTATCTCCGCAAAATTCCCCGCCCTGCCCACGGTCAGTAGGGGACACCGATGGGCTTGGAAAGGCCGCCGTCCGTCGGATGGGACGTTAAACCGTGGCCCGTGTGCGGGAGAGCCATACCCTGTGCACGTTAAAGAACACGCTGGATGGCCTTGACGGGAGGCTACCGTCTGTCTCCCAACAGCTGTTCCAGTGGGTCCCCTCCCCCAACCTTCTCTGAGCCTTCGGGGTCCATGTGACCTGGCCATTTAGCCCATGGTGTGCAAAAAAGTGCCGCTCAGAGGTAAAACAACCGAACCCAACCTTGTTTCGTACCAACACCTGATCCTCTCCAGCATCAATTACTGTGGTAACCTGTTGTGCAATGCTTCTGCAATCCAATTGAGCAAGTTCGCCACCATTCACAATAGTAATTCAAATAGAGAACTAAGTGATTTCTTAAACAAGCTCTTATGTAAAGTTGTGACAGAATACAGTTGAAAGAGCTCAAAAAAAATTGTTTCAATCTCGATTTCCAAAAATATGCGTTTATTATGTACAGATGTAAGAAAAAGCTAAAATATTTAGCACATTGGCTCATTCTGCAAAAAAAGTTTCAAAATTAGCGATAATTAACATAATTATTACACGAACTGCTAAAGATTCTTTTGCATGTATCAGTGAAGTTTTGTATAAATTTTTGCTATGCGTATTTTCATTATTCTTCACTTTTCAGATCAACTATTTAAACTGTCATTGTTTCTATTAAATAATTCATTTTCCGCAACTCTCGAAATATCGAACGAATATTATAAATCGAGATTGAAATGCATTTGATTGACATAAAGTTTTTTAAGATGTTACCGAGTTTTGTACCTGAGATACAATTGATATAACATGGAATTGTACCTAATAAAGTGGCCTTTGAATGTTTACGTTTCAAAATGTTTTGCTTAATCCGGTTACTAAAATTATCGGGGAGAATGGGTCATGACCTTAGCTACCCTTGAAGCGGTTCTACGCAAAAAGAAGAATTAGGTGTCTTGTATCTTCAGCTCTCGGTAAGAAAAAAAATGCTTTTTTTAGGATGGGATCTTAAGCAGTGTCGCCATTTGCAACAGCAACATAGCTTGAATGTTAAACGAACAGGCTAGATGGGAAGACAGCAACAGGAGCTTGCATCAGAAGCAGGTTTCTCATGCATGCCGAATAAATATAGCTATCTATTGATATTCTCTGTGTTGGGAACTGAATTTAAAGAAGCTTATGAATATTAAGGACACTATTGGAAAAAAATAATAACCAACATAATCTACTTACAGCTTTTAAAAAATGAATAAATCTCGTAATAATAACATGTGAAATACTGTACTTTCTAATATTTTTGTACCGATTAAGGGCATGAATTACATAGATTCTGAACAATTACTGATTCAGCATTAATGTTGGGGTCCTTGTGTTGCTTTCACTTTTGGAGATGGAGGTTGGCTCAATTGCTAGACGCCAAGCTTGCAGTCTAACTTTACCAAATTCGATTTCGCGCTGCTTTGAGAGTCTTACGTGAGATAGCCTTTATATTATTACTGAAATAAAGCTCTGAGCTTTATTACGGATCCTGAATTTGCTGCACTGGTGGGTTTCTGTAGAGAAAACATTTTCCGCTGTGTTTTCTGTTTGTTTGTGGTTGACAGCCCCAAGTGAATAGATTCACAGGATATGTTTATCAGCTGGTGGATAATCCTGAGCAGAGGTTATCGCAGGCACCCGAACACTTTGCTTCTATTGCCATCGTCAAATTCTACATTGGAGGAAGTCTTTCAGTGTAGATGGCTTCAGCCTTTAGTAGTGGGGGAACGGGTCTTTGCCCCATGTGTGCGATTAGGGGGCTGTTTGATATTGTCGGCATTCCCTCTCTCAATAAACATAGTTTCTTTAAACATCCCACTAACCATTTTCTCTCCATAGGTAGTTGGAATGTGAGGACTATGCACAGAGCTTTTTCTCTTTATGTCCTCACACAAGAATTCCACCATTATAATTTAGATATTCTCGGCTTGCAAGATACCAGATGGACAGATAAATGTCAGATTCTTAAAAATAAATTTAAATTTCTCTTTTCAGGGAGGGACGACAATAAGCATCACCAAGGCGTGGGTCTGCTTCTCAGCATACACGCTACTGATGCTCTTCTAGGATATGAGTGCATTAATGAAAGGTTTCTTACAGCAAAATTACAGACAAGCGAATTGAATGTTATCTGCTGTTATGCCCCCACTGAGGATGCCGATGAGGATGGAAGGATTGGTTTTATGGACAACTTCAGGATATTTTGAATTCTGTCAAGAAAGGAGATATTACCCTTGTTCTTGGTGACTTCAATGCCAAAGTTGGTACTGACTCTGACCTTTGGGGAGGGGTGATTGGCCCTTTTGGTATTGGTAGCTGCAATGGCAATGGGCAACGTCTCCTACAGGTAAGTAAACTCAATGATTTCAGAATAACTAACACATATTACAAACACCGCGACATACATAAATACACATGGGTTTCACCTGATGGGCTGCATAGGAATATGGTTGATTATATATTAATTAACAGCAAATGGGCTAGTTCTGTTAGAAATACCAGGGCATATAGGAGAGCTGAAATTGGATCTGACCATTACCTTGTTAAAAGTGTGTTACAACTTAAACTTAAGAAGTGTTGTACTAAGGTTAAAAAATTTACCTATAATACTGAAGCTCTGAAAGACCCAGTTATAGCTAAAGCTTACCATAATAGGTTACTTAGTGATTATGACAGTCATGGTTTGCTTACTACTAAAGTTCAGGAAGAATGGGGCCGTTTTAAACAGGCTTTTTTGGAAACTAACAGTACACCTTTAGGAAAAAAGGAGCAGAGGAGACAGAATTATTTGAGTGATAAGGCACTTGAGCTTATTTCAGAAAGAAGGAACTGCAGGAATGTCCTTAATCAGTGCCCTAGTAGTCCTAATAGAAAGGATTAGAGTGCTTAATAAACGTGTAAAGGATCAGTTAGCTGCTGATAAGAATCTTTGGCTTGATGGCTTGGCTGACGAAGGCCGAGAAAGCAGTTAGACAGCACAACAGCAGAGAGCTGTACCAGATAGTTAATGTTTTGTGTGGTAGGAAACGGACAGGCATACAAAGATTGAAGGATAAACAAGGTAAAGTTAAAGAAGGTGAGGATTCTGTCATGGCTAGATGGGCTGAGCATTTCAGTGATGTTCTAAATAATGTGGTTAGTTCTACTCCCATTGTTTGCAATGATGATAGATGCATTGGTGGCTTTAATGTTGGCCCTATAACACAATCTGAAGTTAGTTTGGCAGTTTCTAAACTTAAACTTCATAAATCCCCAGGGGTAAATGAAATTACTACAGAAATGCTTAGACTTGGAAATGTTTCGGTTACCACTTGGATGACTGAAATTTCGAATATCTTCTATGATAAAGGCATAGTTCCTAAGGATTTTACCAGAGCTATTATTATCCCTATTTTCAAAAAAGGTGATCGCATTTCTTTTGATAACTATAGGGTAAGCAGCCTACTCTCTCTTCCAGACAAAGTTCTTTGCATGATTATGCTTAATAGAATTAAGAATCTGGTTGACAGTCAATTGCGTGATGAGCAATATGAACTCAGAAATGGTAGGGATGTGTAGATCAGATATTTTCACTTAGGCAGATTCTTGAGAAATGTTTAGAGTTTCAGAAACCTTTGGTTGCTAGCTTTGTTGATTTCAAAAAGGCTTTCGACTCTGTTGATCGTCATAATTTGTGGTTGATTGTGAGATCATATGGTATACCAGACAAGTTAGTTAACATAATGAAAGCTCTCTACAATAACAGAGTCGTGTGTAAGAGTTGGTACATCATTCAGCGATTGGTTTAGCATTGCTAGTGGAGTTAGACAAGGGTGCATTTTGTCTCCTTTTCTGTTTTGTTTGGTTTTTGATTATGCTATGCAAAATTCTTTGCAATGAAAAGATTTTGGCCTTAAATGGTCCAGAGATTTCAAAATTTCTGATTTAGATTATGCAGATGATTTGGTCATGTTGGCTAATAATGTTGATGTGATGAATTATTTCATTAAAGCTGTTGAGGAGACTGCTAATAGAGTTAGTTTGGTGATAAACAGAGATAAAAGCAAAGTGATGAAAATTGCTCAGGTAGTTGGTGCTTCAGTGGCTCTGAGTGGTTGCACTCTTGAGCAAGTGTCTCAGTTCATTTATCTTGGGAGTTATGTAACAGATTCTGGTGATGTGAGGTATCATATTAACAGTCGAAAAGGGGACGTTTAGGGACTTTTATCCTCTGGGACTTTTAGGAATCTATGGAGAGTGAGGAAAAATTGGCGTATACACCTAAAGACTAAAATTCGATTGTATAATAGTTTGGGTCTTTCTAGGGTTAATTATTGTAGATAAATTTGGACGCTTTGTAAACAAGATAACAGGAAACTAGATGCTTTTGAATCTAGATGCTTGCGCAGTATCTTAGGCATTAGGAGTTCAACTTTGTAACTAATGATGAGGTTAGGCAAAGGAATCGGCAACCTCCTTTGAGCAACATATAGTGCAGAGGGAGACTCCGTTTGTTTGGCCAGACAATGTCAAATAGGACGTTGACATTGTTAGAATTGGTGTGCAGTGGCCAGATGCAGCAGATGTAGCTCACGACAGATATGCTTGGGGAACTAAATTGCGCGGTCTGGTTGGACTTCCGTAGCCCACGACTGCTTGAGGATGATGATGATGATCCATTGCGCAATGCTATACTTTTGGGTCTCAAAGTTTGTAAACTATAAATCACATTATCACAGTATGTAAAAACTTTATGGTCGCAGGAAATTTTTGTTCTTTCTTGAATAAAAGTTTTTTTGTGATACTGTCATTTTAAACATTTGTTTTTTCATAAAATGCGAATTTTTTCCCTTTCGCCCTTAAACACATCACACCCTGAGATTAAGACTTGAACAGTGTACATTTTTACACTTGAGTTCAGCTATCTGTGACCCGGAAATATTTGAAAAATACTAAATGATCCTCATCAAAAAGATCCTAACAGAATAAAGAATACTACTACTACTACCAAACTTTGAAGAGGTGATTTTTCTAACATAATGCAATAATACGAGTATTATCTATTTGCCCTTTTTTCTGTAATAAAATGAAAGAAGAATATTTAACCATCTGTATTAAAACTATATGAGTTAGGCAATTATTTCCATTAGTGTAAATATAAGTTATTTTGCATTGTTACAGGTCCAATAGAATTTAAAATAAAAATATGTTTTATAAATTGTGTTTGAAAACAGAGGTTCACTTCTAGCTCCCTGGAGTGTGGATCCGAAGCAACAGTAATGTTTGTAGCACTGTATTTCCTTCACGGTACCGAGGGACTTCTGCAGATTACGGTTAAGGCAAAAAGATAACAAATAATATATAGATAGAAAAAAAGTATTTTAATTTTCTGGAGATGGGAGGAAAAGCGGAAAGTTAAATAATGAGTCAAAAGCAAAAGTAAATTATAAGAAATCGTATTTTGATCTCGTTCTTTAATTTTCATCTCATTTAAAAAAATAGAGAGATAATATGTTCACTTTGTCGCCTCTCTGTCTTTCTATAGATATCGAATTTTTTTCATTTAAAAAATTAAAAAAAATATTGCGATTTGCACTTCGGAATCTATCAAAAGCTACAATTGTGCCCTATAACGGTGGAAATTTTTAAAAATTCCAAAATTTATCGAATATTGCAAATGTGCAAATGATGCTTTCGTACTAAAAGTTATATAATTTCAGTAATTGAATATGAGGTTGATATAGTTTCCAGTGGCAGCAATGAGTTGACTCCTTCGCGCTGGGTGGATGGGAAACGCGAGTGTTAAGCATCTCTTCAAGAGAAGGGACGGGGGTGGCTCAGTCGGTAGCGCGCCAGGCTCGTAATCTGTAGTTCCCAGGTTCGAGTCCCAGCTTGGTCAGCGTTGAGATTTATCTCCGCAAAATTCCCCGCCCTGCCCACGGTCAGTAGGGGGACACCGATGGGCTTGGAAAGGCCGCCGTCCGACGGATGGGACGTTAAGCCGTGGCCCCGTGTGCGGGAGAGCCATAACCTGTGCACGTTAAAGAACACGCTGGATGGCCTTGACGGGAGGCTGCCATCTGTCTCCCAACAGCTGTTCCAGTGGGTCCCCTCCCCCAACCTTCTCTGAGCCTTCGGGGTCCATGTGACCTGGCCATTTAGCCCATGGTGTGCAAAAAAGTGCAGCTCAGAGGTGAAACAACCCAACCCAACTTCAAGAGAAAAGTGGGAATCTTATTTTTAGTTGGATTGGAACTAATGAAATATAATTCGCATTTTAAAAACCTGACGTAGTTTTAATTTATATCGCTAGAAATCACTAAATATGGATAAGGCAAAAAACTTTTAAGGACTGTTGCAAGTGATCACTTTAGGGTAAAAATTAAAATTTTCGAGGTGGAATGTCAAGTGATATTCCAATGACAGCAATAATCCGCCCCCTTTTCTCATAGAGGTGAGAGAAAAGAAACTTTTTAAACTGAAGGAATTAAAAACAAATACTTTTTTTATGTTATATAATTACTAATAAAATGCAGTTATTTGCATTTCCTCCCCATCACCCATTAGTTCGAATTAAAACTTTTAAAGACTGAAAAGTAGGTAAACGAAAAACTTCATTTTCTTTGAAAACGAGATTTCCACATGCAGCAGAGGAGATATGCGTTCTCCTAGTTTATATTAATATAAAGTTTAAAGCACGATATACAGGGTGTCCCAAAGTCTGGATCCATAGCCAATTGTCCGTATTTGAAATATGATAATTTTCTATTGCATTTCAGATCCAAGATGGCTTCAAAACTAGCAGTAGATGAAAGAATTGAACTCGTTCTCATTTACGCTTCACATAGAGGAATTGCTGCCGAATTCAATACAAAACATTCCAATAAACATCCAATAATACAGCCACTGGTGGAAAAGTGTTTAAACGTTTTAGTTAAACAGGAAGCGTATATGATCGACGGCGTAGTGGTCGTCCAAAAACTGTAATGATGAGGAAATCTCTACAGTGGTATGCGAACACCTGCTGAGAAGCCCAGAAAATCAATGCGCAGATTATCAGATGAAACAGGTGTCACAAGGACCTCGACTCAACGAATTATTAGAAATCATCATTTCCATCCCTATAAAGTGCACCTGGTCCAGGAACTGCATGGCGATGACACAGACAGGCGTGTAAAAGTTTGTGAGTGATTCTTACAAAAGCTGGAATTTATGGTGTTTTACAGTGATGAAGCCTCATTTCATTTAAATGGTAGTGTCAACCGGCATAATGCACGTTAGTGGTCTAAAGGCAACCCAAACTGGATGGAGGAAGGCCATTTCCACACTAATCCACGAATTACGGTATGGGCGGGAATATTTAGTGACAAATTAATTGGGCCATATTTTTTTTATGGTAACGTAACAGAGGAAACTTATCTCCGTATGTTACAAACTTATCTTGTCCCTCAATTGGATGACATCCCTTTGTTGGAACTACATAAAATGTGGTTTCAGCAAGACGGTCCCCCACCACATTTTGCTATTGATGTGAGGAAGTTTTTAAACGAAATGTTTCCAAACAGGTGGATCGAAAGGCGAGCTCCAGTCGAATGGCCTCCTATATCTCAAGACCTACCACCATTTCACTTTTTCCTTTGGGGATATCTGAAGTCATTAGTTTCAGCATGTTAGTTCAGCATTAGTTTCAGCATTTAGTTCTGCATGTAACAACATTGGCTCTGATACTTTGAGAAATGTTCAACGTTTTTGCATTCAGCGTATCCTCAAGTGTCGTGAAGTGCAAGATCGTCAATTTGTGCGTTTGCTGTAATATACTTTTTAGATAAAGTTTTGCCTACGGAAATAGACTTTTGGGATACCCTGTATATATATATGTTTCAACTAGACAACAAGTATTTTCAGACACAGTTAAAACGAATACTACAATACTCTAAAAATTTACAAATAAAGAAGATACAAAACTTCATTTTCATATATAATATTTTTTTAATCAAAATCCTGTGCTTTCAGCTTAGGAAACGGCTTCGGCGAAGAGGGTTTCAGCAGCATCACCTAAAGAGTTTGCAGGAAAACCCGAATGCAGTTGAACGTATGTTTCTTGTGAAATAAGCGAAGTGTCGGTTTAAGTTTTAAACCGACACTTGTAATATTTTAATAATTTACTCATTACGACTCTATTATTTACATTTATTAAATGTATAATAATAGAGTCGTAACGAGTAAATTATTATAATTAAATTTTTTATTTATGAATATTTTAAATATTATGTTAAATTAATATATTTATATTAAAATAATTATATTATTTATGAATATTTTCGAACTTAAAAAAAAAACAAATTTTTTTAAACTAACAATTATCAGTTGAATTTTAGCAGAAAATATTCATTTAAATCGCTAGATAAAGTAGATTGCCGGTTATTTGGTGCTCAAGCATCCGGAATATTCATGCTACAGGAATACATTTCAAATTGAAATAATAAATATTCTGAAATTAAAGATTAGCTTTAGTTTTTGATCTTCTCGTCTCTTGGATAGTACTTTTTTTGCCTTGTGTATGCTTTGCTACAGACGCTATCTTTCAAAAATTCTCTTTCACATTTAGTTATTAGGGAAAATACGGTACTTCCGTTAGCGCTATCATACGGCCAACACTACTTATCACCGTGGATGTGCTGCTGCATTTTAGAAGATCATTTCAAAATAGAGATCTCGTTATGTTGGAATCTGAAAGTTTTACTTCTCTGAGCCATTTTTTTTTTCATTTACAACGGGTTGGGTTGGATTGTTTTACCTCTGAGCGGCACTTTTTTGCACACAATGGGCTAAATGGCCAGGTCACATGGACCCCGAAGGCTCAGAGAAGGTTGGGGGAGGGGACCCACTGGAGCAGCTGTTGGGAGACAGATGGTAGCCTCCCGTCAAGGCCATCCAGCGTGTTCTTTAACGTGAACAGGGTATGGCTCTCCCGCACACGGGCCACGGCTTAACGTCCCATCCGACGGACGGCGGTCTTTCCAAGCCCATCGGTGTCCCCTACTGACCGTGGGCAGGGCGGGGAATCTACAACGGGCTAGATGTTGAGGTCACAAGGAATCCAAGGCTTCAGAGCACGATTGACGAAAGCCGTGATTCAAAGCAATAGGAGAGTGTAACAAAGTATTAAGAAATATATTTAATCCTCTCGTTAAGTCCATCCGGTTTGCACAGCTCTCCTGCACACTGGATTATGGATTAGGGAGAAAATTTTCAATTCAGGAACAGTGAGTGTTAGGTTCTCATGAAATAATAAGATGAAAAACAAAATGTTTCCCGTAAGTAGAATTCGAACCTACGTCTCCTGGAAACATGCCAGTTATGCTAACCACTACACCATCATCGGATAACGTTTTTTCTTCAACTGGTGTGGCATAAACTTTCTGTTTTTTTTATTTGATTCGCACAGTGGCGCCATCTCTCTGGGAAGCGAATAACTGTGTTGTCACATAGAGACAGAATTTAATACTTGTCACTCATGCTCGTGGCGTTAAATCAATAATTCAGTAATAAATAATCCCCCCCTCGTTGTCCGCTTCCAGGATAGATGGCGCCACTGATTGGCGCCATCTATCCTGGAAGCGGATTCATCTGATTAAATATCGTGTGAATCTTTGATTAAATATCGTGATCAATGATATTTAATTGATTCTTATTGCTGATGATTCTTATTAATTGTAATGTCATAATAATAAGTTATTTGAGCCATTTTGCTTTTTTTCTCGTGTTCACAATGCTATCGATTGTAACTATTTTTGTTCGCTGAGAAAGTCGAGTTTTATGCCAAAGTATATATGAGAAATGTGTGAAACTTAGCAGGAAATCCACTCCCTGTGTCGATAGTTAGGGATGTCGCTGGAGCTTGCGGCGGCGGTGATGCGGTGCTTGCGCGGCGGGCCACCTCTACCACCTCTTCTTCTCACGAAGGTGTTTGAAGCTAGATGAAGTTTTATGGCGCTACGTGGATGATGCGGTGGTTTTGTCAACGGACATCTCCAGGGCAATTAATAGCGGCAGGGTTGGGTTACTTTACCCCTGAGCGACGTTTTTTTCCACACAATGAGCTAAATGGCTAGGTCACAAAAATCTGGAAATTTCAGAAGGGGTTCGGGATGGGGGGGGGGACCCACTGGACAGCTGTTGGATTACAGATGGTAGGCTCTCGTCAAGAACATCCAGGGTGTTCTCTAAAGTGCATAGTGTATGACTCTCCCGCACACGGGGCAACCACTTAACAGATGGTAGGCTCTCGTCAAGAACACCCAGGGTGTTCTCTAAAGTGCATAGTGTATGACTCTCCCGCACACGGGGAAACAGCTTAACTTCCCATCCGATGGATGGCGGCGTTTGTAAGCCCATCGATGTCCCCTACTGACCATGGGCTGGGCGGGGAATTTTGCGGAGATAAATCTCAATGCTGGCCCAGGTGGGACTCGAACCAGGTAACTACAGATTACGAGTCTGGGGCGTTACCGACTGAGCTACCCTCGCCCGAACTGAAAAGAAAGGGTTTAGGATGGGAATGGGCAGACTCGCAAAGGAAATTAAGCAGTTCAGTTGTGTTTCTCTCGGTGATCGAATAAATCGATCGGATTGAGATCATAGTCAAAAGCAGAGCTCATATAGAACTCTGTCCGAATTAATAGTCTGCGTGACTACATGCACCAGAAGTCTATGTGACCAGTTAAGTGTATGGAGATAGTGTGAGTGACTAATCACGGTTAGTAAACGATCTGGGTGACGAATACAGTTGATTTCGGTTAGTCTGCGTGACTGCATGAGCTGTAGGGTCAGTACAGTCGCTCAAAAAAGTATCCGAACACTATGGTTGATTACAGAATTCAAAAAAAAATATCTGGCAACGATGTTTTTAGAAATTAGTGATCTGACACACTTCGTGTCACGTGCCACGAAGTGTGTCAGATCACTAATTTCTAAAAACATCGTTGCCAGATATTTTTTTGAATTCTGTAATCAACCATAGTGTTCGGATACTTTTTTGAGCGACTGTACCAAAAAGAGATATGTGACTAACTTCAAAAGGCGTATCCCAGCAACACAATGGATAGCACCAAATTTCATAGCTATTCCATTAACAATCTCCGAATTATTCATTGGTTAAAAGAAACTGTGTGATGACTTTGGATATTGCATCGACTTTTGGGAAGGCATTAATTAAGAATTACTTATCACTAAGCATCAGCTAGTGATTGTTTCGATGCTCTACGACGCTGGCAACGGATTGACTAATCCATAAAGGATTAGTAAAATAGAAATGTCAAATGTTTGAAGCCCATTTCAACAAGTGAGGTCGTGACAGAGTGAATAATTTTTCTTTCAATTCAGGAACATATTCAAAATATAAACCAGAAAGGAGAATGACTGCTAGTAAATATGGAATGCCCAATTTCATAGGAAAATGCTTTATAAATTTTCAACTTTAGCACCGTCTAATGGTGGAAATTTAAACGAAAGAAAAATTCGAACATTCCCAGTGGTGTTTTATTAGTAACCGCACAAAGACGTTTTCACGAATTTCTTGGCTACAAGTTTGGCCCCTTCTGCAGAAAGGAAAACCTTCCCAAAGTCGACTTTTGAGAAGATTTATGATTGAGCTTATTATTGAGATTGATGCGCTACAGACTGAGTCAACCCCATCCCTAGTTGAAGTTTAGTATCAGTACAGATGTTCGAAATGATCTTTAGATTATAAAACCGCTATAAAACTGAAATGAGAAAACACAAGGACTTTTTGCTTCAAATAAAGTACTAAATTCCAAAATATGCTTTTGCATCCAATAAAGTACTACTATTTGCATTTTCCCCATCAACCATTAGTTTCAGTAAAAGCTTCTAACGAGTGAAAAAGTAGGTAAACGAAAGAACTTCGAACGCGATAGGCGTTCTTCTAGTTTCTACATATCGTTGCATGTAGCTTAAGAGGGATAAGATGATACATTGTCTTTCCTTTTCACTCTTTTTTGACAAATGCGGCACTGATAGGCAAAAAATAAAAATCAAATGTGTGAGATTTCTTCCGGACAAAGAGTGAAGGCGTTGAACTTCTGATACCTCGAGTCTGTGGGCGCTTCTTCGCGCATGATAGGATTCTGAAGATCAGCTTACTTTTTTTAAAGTAATGTTCCTTGACCTTTTTTCTTTAGCCTCAAGGTTACGGATTCTAGTAGCTCAACATCGTAATGGACGGGAGCAGTTTGATTCGTACTGGCAGAATTAAAGAGAGTTGGGTTTTTTTTTCTCTTTGAGAAGCACATTATTTTTGCACACTACCCACGAAATGGCCAGATGACAAGAACACAAAGACCACAGTTGGCTAGGGTAAGGGGAACCACTGGACAGCTCTTAGGAGACAGATGAAAGATTCCCGTCAAGGTTTGGATTGGGTTGTTTATCTCTGAGAGGCACTTTTTTGCGCACAATGGGCTAAAAGACCAGATCACAAGAACCTCAAGGGCTCAAGTAAGGTTGAAGGAGGGGTGTACTGGACAGCTGTTAGGAAACAGATGGTAGCCTGCCATCAAAGCCATCCAGAGTGTTCTTCAACGTGCATAGGATGTGGCTCTCTTACACATGGGTTGGGTTGGGTTGTTTTACATCTGAGCGGCACTTTTTTGCACACCATGGGCTAAATGACCAGGTCACATGGACCCCGAAGGCTCAGAGAAGGTTGGGAGAGGGAACCAACTGGGACAGCTGTTGGGAGACAGATGGTAGATTTCCGTCAAGGCCATCCAGCGTGTCCTTTAACGTGCATAGGTTATGACTCTCCGCACATGGGGCCACGGCTTAACGTCACATCCGACGGACGGAGGGCTTTCAAAGCCCATTGGTGTCCCCTACTGACCGTGGGAAGGGCAGGGAATTTTGCGGAGATAAATCGCAACGCTGACCCAGCTGGGACTCGAACCTGGGAACTACAGATTACGAGCCTGGCCCGCTACCGACTGAGCCACCCTCGCCCCCTCTTACACATGGAGCTATGGCTTTATGTCCAGTTAGACGGACGGCGGCCTTTCCAAGCCAGTTGGTATTCTCTTTCTGCCGTGATTGAGGTTTAGCAAAGATAAACCAACGCTGGCACAATTGGGACTTGAACCTGAGCATTAGCAGATTACGAGCCTTTTGCCCTACCAACTGAGCCAATTCCCGCCTCACTGGACTGAGATGAATCTCGTTCATATCTACATGACACAACTTGCCGAAAACCACATAATTGATCTTTCAAATATGAAGTTGTTCAGCAGTTTTACCTCTGAGCGGCACCTTTTTGCATACAATAGTCTAAATGGACAGGCCACAAGGGCTCTGAGAGTTCAGAGAAGGTTGGGGAGGAAATCCACTCGGCAGCTGTTAGGAGACACATGGTAACCTCCCGTCAAGGTCTCTCCTTTAACGTGCACAACAAGGTATGGCTGTTCATATTAAAGTAAGTCGGACTTTACAAATCCATTGGTGTCCCCTCCTGACTGAGGGTTGGCTTGGGTTGGGTTGTTTTACCTCTGAGCGGCACTTTTTTGCACACCATGGGCTAAATGGCCAGGTCACATGGACCCCGAAGGCTCAGAGAAGGTTGGGGGAGGGGACCCACTGGAACAGCTGTTGGGAGACAGATGGTAGCCTCCCGTCAAGGCCATCCAGCGTGTTCTTTAACGTGCACAGGGTATGGCTCTCCCGCACACGGGACCACGGCTTAACGTCCCATCCGACGGACGGCGCCCTTTCCAAGCCCATCGGTGTCCCCTACTGACCGTGGGCAGGGCGGGGAATTTTGCGGAGATAAATCTCAACGCTGACCCAGCTGGGACTCGAACCTGGGAACTACAGATTACGAGCCTGGCACGCTACCGACTGAGCCACCCCCCGCCCCCCTGACTGAGGGCAGGAGCGGGGGGGAGGAGGGATTTTGCGGAGATATATCTCAATGCTGGCCGAGAAACTTGGGAACTGCAGATTTCGAGAGTGGCGCGCTATCGACTGACCAGGGACGTAAGCAAAAACCATTGTCGGAGAGAGGGGAGAGGTCTGATTATTAACACCTCTGAGCAGAAGTGTTTTTGCGCACAATGAGCTAAATGTCGAGTCACATTGATCCCAAGGTCTCAGAGAAGGTTTGGGAAGGGAATCCACTGAGCAGCTGTTAGGTTGCAGAAGAAATCTCCCGTCAAGTCATCGTAGAGCATTCTTTAATATGCGCGGTATTTCTCTCCTGCAAAAGGTGCCACGGTTTATCGTACCATCAGACGGACAGTCGTTTTTCTAATCCCATTGGTTTCGCCTTCCTCACCGAAGACAGAATGATAATTTGCGGAGAATATTCTTAACGCTGCCAGTCAGTGGGAAAATGTCCTCTTCAGAATTGAGTCCAGATTCAGTTTGAAAACCGATTTTCGTTATGTCTTCATCTAAAGAGAACAAGGAATACATTTCAAACAAACTTCAGAACGACCTTTAGCCGCTTTAAGGTCAGAGAAAGGGGTCATTTTGGTGGCTTTAGCGAAATGTTCTAGGTTGGCATCAGAATGACTGGCCGCATAGAGTTTAACATGTTTTAGAGAGGCACTCCGATTGCAACGATGCAGGGACGAGATTCTTGTACTATATGTCAGGCTTTTCAAGGGTGCTCTCAACCCTGATTTCTTCTATATGGACGATGCTGCCCGTCCCCAAGGGGCTCATATGACTGACGATTTCTTTGAAAGTGATGGGTTAGTTTGTTTTACTACTGAGCGGAACTTGTTTTGCACAAAATGGGCTAAATAGCCAATCACAAGGACTTCAAAGGTTCAGAGAAGATCGGGGAAGGGGATCCACAGAACAATTGTTAGGAAACAGATGGAAGCCTCCCGGTCAAGATTGTTCTTTAACGTGCACAGGGTATTACTTTCCTACACACAGGCCACGTTTAACGTCTCATCAGACGGACGGCGGTCTTTCTAGGTCCAACGGTGTTCTCTTTTCTCACCGAGGGTAGGGTGAGGATTAGTTTAGGTAAATCTCAATGTTGGCACAGTTCGAAGTCGAACCTGGGAACTGCAGATTTTATCTGGCGCACTACTGGCAGAATTAATCCCTGACCCCAATACAAGGCTGTTATCAGTTTGGAGACCATTGTTAAAATGAATTTTGTTTTATATCAAAACCGTGATAAAAACAAATTTACTGTTATCAATATTTTAACATTTAGTGCATGAAGAAATTTTCAGGCAGACACTTATTCAGTTCTGACCGAACCAGATTCTGGTGTTAAGAAAAGTTATGTATTCCTTTATTAGACATCACGAGATGCCCAAGCCCATTTACATACGCTTAATTCAAACATTAACTGAAATACATAAAAACTAGATTAATACTGGAAACGATTAAATATAAATCAACCATAATTGAACCGAGTATGCTGAGGAATAATTTACATATCACTGTGCAATTGAATGAGTAAGGGTTGAGGTTTCCGATAGGAATAATTATGCAAAGTAATTGGTACATGAATAAAATAAAAATTGTCTATTCGACATTTAATAATTCATATCTCGTATTAACATTGCAACATAATTATCGTTAAGGGAAGACATTATTTCATTCAGTGGGAACTGATAATCCTTCCATAAATTAGCAAATAAGAAAAAACAAACAAACCAGGAGCAGCACGAACTTGGAATGTGGAGGTAAGGAAAAGAGATGTCTAATCGAATGCTTTTCGACAGATGAGAATATCAAGCTCTAAATAAGAGTTGTCTCGGTTGGCTTATTATTCAATGGGGGTCATCCATAAATTGAGGGTTGAAAGAGTTGTCGGGTTGGATCAACACCTTCTATAAGAGAAGGCCTGTGGACCAGATTATGACGCAACATAAGTAGTCCTGCAACGTAGATGTTTCTTATATATTTCTTCCTATTATTATCAGTGGTGTATTTATACTAAATGCTTATTTATAGATATACCTTATGCAGAGGAAAAATTATTCGTATTTATTAGCATTATGATAATTGCTAATCAATCCAAATAATTTTTCTTCTAAATAAGATATATTTATAAATAAGCATTAATAAAAATATTAACGTAAAAGTACACCAGTAATAATAATAGAAATAATTGTATAAGAATTATCGCATTACAAGACTACCTATGGTGACGTCATAACCTGGTCCACCGGCCTTCTGTTGTAGGAGGTGTGATTTGAATGCCTCGAGAGGGGATTGGCGGGTTGGGATGCTTTGATTACTTGTGAGCGGCAGTTTTTTTGCAGAAAATGGGCTAAATCAGTGGTTCTCAACCTTTTATGCTTCACGTACCCCCTGGAAATGTGTATGTAACTGGCGTACTCCTTATATAGATAGATAAAACTATAGTTATAGTATAATAATGACAACTTAGCGACTTTGTTACTAGATCTAGAGACTTTTGAGCTCTCACGGTGTACCCAAAAAAATTTACCGCATACACTACGTTGAGAATCCCTGTGCTAAATGATCAGGTTATACGAAACCCAAGGGCTCGGAGAAGGTCTGGCAACCTTCGTGGCACGTGACACGAAAGTTGCCAGATCACTAATTCCTAAAAAATTCGTTGCCAGATATTTTTTCTGAATTCTGTAATCAACCATAGTGTTCGGATATTTTTTTGAGCGACTGTACCCCTCTGAAAGAACTATCTAGAAAAGTCAGAACTCGCTGACGATCAAAAACGGGTTTTACTTCATTAGGATGTCGCTGGACAAATTGCATTACAATGGCGAGAACACAATTTTTGCGAAAGAATATAAATTATAACGTGACAGATGGCGATTTTATTAATATTGGAACTTATTATTATTTCTTTATTATTGAAACTTAACATAAATTAAAACCGATTAATAGATTTTTGCTTTGGGATTACAGTTTAATAGTCTCCCTCGACTCTATGGCACTACTACTTCATAATATGCATTATATCTACAAGTGTAATAAAAATAATCCATACCGTGTAAAACCTAGTCTATAATTGTGTAAAACGAAACTAGTTACATTTTCTTGACCATTTAAAACCGAAACCGCGTAAAACAAAGAATTGTGTATGTTGGCAGATTTACCTCGAAAAGTTCCAGTCTTTAACTCTGTTCAATTCTCTTAAATCATCATCATCATCCTCAAGCAGCCATGGGCTACGGAGGTCCAACCAGACCGTGCAATTTAGTTCTCCAAGCAAGTCTATCCTGAGCTACATCTACTGCATCTGGCCACTGCACACCAATTCTAACAAGGTCCTGTTTGACATTGTCTGCTCACGGCATCCTAGGTCTCCCCTTCTTTCTGAGGCCTTTAGGCACACTGTTCATAACCCTATTCGCCAATCTATAATTATCCATACGGGCAACATGGCCAAACCAACGGAGTCTCTCTCTGCACAATATGCTGCTTAAAGGAGGTTGCCGACTCCTTTGCCTAACCTCATCATTAGTTACAAGGTTGAACCACCTAATGCCCAAGATACTGCGTAAGCATCTGGAATCAAAAGCATCTAGTTTCCTTAAATATGTGAAGATAATAGATTAATATGGTATATAGATATGATATATAGTGTATAAAGTGTAGATATACCGAAAAGTTCAAAATGAAAGGATAATGGACAATAGTTTACAAAATGGTTTTCTGCAAAAACACTTAAATATTGCAAGTAAAGGTATTATGATATGGACTACGAAAACACACTGAATAACAGCGAGTAGGAAAATGAAAAAAATAATGTAATATGTATGAGTGCTGCATAGGAGAGTATGAGTTCCTGTAATGAAGATGTTGAAACCAGAGAGAGAGAGATGTTAAAAAAGCATATGATTACCCCTGTAAGCCACATAATTAACACAACGCATTTTCATACTATTGACGAGGCTGGATGAGATTTTGTGCTAATAAAGCCGGTTCCTCCAAGGAGAAGATTTGAGCTCATGGACAGTTGTTGGGGAGGTCAAGGGTTCTCCAGTTCGCATCTCTAGAGCTTTCCGTACGTACTCAATTGGATTCAGGTGGGGAGATCTGGTTGGCCATTCCATGCTATGAATATTTCCACTTTTAAGGAAATCGTTGGCCGCTTGAGTCCTATAGGGACAGACATTATCATCCATAAATATACAATCAAGGTTCAGACCATTCTTGAAAAGTCTGACAGGGCACAAGAATCTCGTCGTTGCATCTCTGTGCAGTCAGAATACTTGGGTTGTTGGGTTGGGTTATTTTAACTCTGAGTTTTTGCACACCAAGGGCTAAATGGCCAGGTCACATGGACCCCGAAGGCTCAGAGAAGGTTGGGGAAGGGGACCTACTGGAACAGCTGTTGGGAGACAGATGGTAGCCTCCCGTCAAGGCCATCCAGCGTGTTCTTTAACGTGCACCGGGTATGGCTCTCCCGCACACGGGGCCACGGCTTAACGTCCCATCCGACGGACGGCGGCCTTTCCAAGCCCATCGGTGTCCCTACTGACCGTGGACAGAGCGGGGAATTAACAGGCACGGAAGACACACTGATGTAATCACAGACCAAAGCCGATTTGGCGTAATTAGCTTTCCACTACTTTCAAGAAAGCAGACGTTAAACTTTAAAGCAATGACGAACACAAACATGCTATATCCAGAGAACAGCACACACACGTCATTACCCACTCGGCACCTAATTACTAATATATAATGCAGCGAATATGGTAATGGGACAAGCACAAGTGTGGGGCGAGCTTGTAATTTCTATTGAATAGAGAAATAGTGGCTACTAGAAAATTTAATATTTGTTGGGGATCCTGAATACGGACCTTTAAAAAATTAGAAGTACGAATAGCTTCTGGGGAATATGGAATTATAGCTTTCAAGGATAATAAAATTTGCCATTTTCTGACTTTAGCAAAAATTGAAATTTGAACTAATGGACGATTCGGAATTTCAAAAAGTAAAATTTAATTTGTATGCTATTGAATTCAAAATTAATATTCTCTTTACTTCTTAAAGCAGAAAAGGTTTTCCTGTACCCCTGTGGTTAACAGGACAAATCTCTGTTATCAATGCAAACTCTTTTACAGCCACATTCTACTACCTAATTTTCAAGAGGTTTGTTTGAATAGGTCATCGACACTACTCAAAGTGGAAATCGAAATAACAAGAAGTAATGGAAGTAGAGATATGTAAATTGCAAGAGGCAATCGGCTATCGGAGATATGCAAATAACCAAAGAGAATGAACACATGACACCAAATTGAACCGCGGATAAATACCTGGCGCCCGCAACCTCATATCATAGTACTACCGACAGTGAGGTTGGAGTGCATGATGCGAAAATATTCGGAACATGCTTTGGAGATGCCAGCGGAACCTTTATGTGCAATTGATGCCTTCTGAGAGATAGCGGGAATCGTCGATATTCCAGAGCTCGGATTGAGCCTTCGAGCAATCTCTGCATGCATGGGGCGCAATGTGAGTACAATGCAATGATGCATCTCTCGCAACATCACGAAGGATAGGTACGAGCCAGTACTCCACACCACAAGACGTGAAGATAGCATGCTCTATAGGAGGGCTGTTCCCGACCCTTTCACTACAGTGACTGTGCTACAGAATGATTTTCAGACCGCTATAGGCACCGTGGTCTTCACGCAAACAATTAGACAAAGTTTGCATCGCAGGAATATCAGGAATGAGAGTGAGACGTCCAGTTCTGCTTCTACCATTGCAGGGACATCATCTGTTACGCCTGTCTCCACTGGTATCGAGCTAGGCAACATTGGACTACGGAATGGAGGAGAGTGTTGTTCACAGACGAGTCTCGATTTGTTTCGACATGCCAGACGTCCGTTTGTCAACATGGCGTCAACGACATAAGGAAGTCTATTCGATTAGCCGCCATACATCTCCCCACCGTGGTACTATAGGTATGGAGTGGCATCACCTACGATGGCTGGAGACCTCTCCTCCATGTTTCTGGCGCACTAACGTTGGAACGTTACATCGATGACATCGTCGTATTCAAATTTATTTAAATCTCTATTTTGAACAATATTTCTTTCAGAATTTAAAGAGTTATGTAAGCTGGAATATTTCTCAACAGTAATACTTCATAAGAATTTACGAAGGAAATTAATTAAAACTTAAATTCTCTAAATCAGTGGTTCTCAACCTTTTATGCTTCACGTACCCCCTGGAAATGTGTATGTAACTGGCGTACTCCTTGCATAGATAGATAAAACTATACTTGTACTATAACAATGGGATTAAAGTAAAATTAAACATTTACATATATGGTATATATATATAACATATATCTTGCGACTTTTCAGCTCTCCCGGCGTACCCCAAAAAATTTTATCGCGTATTCCTCCACGTTGAGAACCCCTACTCTAAATAATTTGGTAGGCTAGTGTAATTCATACGTAGAAAAAATATGTTAATGATAGAAAATTAAAAAAAATATATTCTGTGTATCGCAGTTTTCAAAAGTAAATGTTTAATAATTTCATTTTAAATCGTCATCACTGATTTCAATACCTATATAGTTTCTTCACACAAAATGCACAAAAATAAATCAATAATAAAAAACATAAAAAAGCACATAAAAACCCAATTGACGAAGCGTATGTGGAAACATTTGAAACAATAAGGCTGCAATTGTCGCGAGTTCATAGGCACAGTTCATTCTTGGCACAGTTCATTCTTGGCACAGTTTACGAAACGATTGTTGGAATAAGTCCTTGGCTGATTGAGCTATTAATTACTTACCGAAATATTTATTAGGTACATTTAAAAAAAAAATCAAATGTATGATGGTGCATCGTAAATGAGAACATTACTTGTGTGGGGAAGGAGCGAAATTTTCAGGTACAGTCGCTCAAAAAAGTATCCGAACACTATGGTTGATTACAGAATTCAGAAAAAATATCTGGCAACGATTTGTTTTAGAAATTAGTGATCTGGCAACCTTCGTGTCACGTGATTACAGAATTCAGGAAAAATATCTGGAGCGTGTACAGCAACTGTACACGCTCCAGTTATCGTTCACAGCAAACTGGAACTTTTTCAGTTACTGCACACGCTCCAGTTTGCTGTGAACGGTAACTGCACACGCTCAATATTTCCGTGAGTGAGCCGACACGATCTAGTATCAAAATAATATGACCACCTACAGTCGCTCAAAAAAGTATCCGAACACTACGATTGATTACAGAATTCAGAAAAAATATCTGGCAACGATTTGTTTTAGAAATTAGTGATCTGGCAACCTTCGTGTCACGTGACACGAAGGTTGCCAGATCAGTAATTGCTGAAAAAATCGTTGCCAGATATTTTTTCTGAATTCTGTAATCAACCATAGTGTTCGGATACTTTTTTGAGCGACTGTACACCATTGTATAAATAGTTGTAATATCTATTCCAGTATTTAATGTATTGAAAGATGCGTCGCAGCACAGGCAGAAAGGAAAAACATCGCAGGAGAGAAAGCGATGGGATAATACTAATCGTTGTTCTCTCTCACTTGTTTCGCCAAGAACAAGCCGGACGCACTGCTCGGTTCTATGAACTCTTTCAACAATTGCAGTAGACTGCGGCAAACAGGACAGACGACCTCCTGTGGTCGGTCGTGTTATCTCCTAGCAAGCTTTTACCCTAGGGCAGTTCAACAGTGCAGGGAAGACTGGCCTATTGATCTCGCTTCTGAGAAACGAGGAGAAAAAAAATAACGTTCAGAATCCTTCTTTGGAAAAAGAGAAGCAAACCGATGGCGATCGTAGGTCAATTGTAAGTCGACCTTGACTTACCTTGATGTCAAGATCATGAGGTATTTGTTATTGTTTTCTCTTCGCTGCAGGTATTGCTGTCTCTCTGAGACGGCAGGAAACTGAATCATCGATTCGTGTTGGAGGATGTATACCTTAGGAATGACCTTGTTCTCTGTAAGGGCGAGGTGGTAAACTGCTGAGTTAAAACACTTCTGACGAAACGGTTAAATGTACATGCAGTTCTTGTAACTTACTTTAAGCGGATGTGCAAAGTTTAGAGGAGTAAATTATTGATGAAGAATAAAAATTATCTTCTTTGTAATAATATTTATAGAATAGAGTAATGAGCATTTTTCTGAAAAATAATATTAAGTGAAAACGTGGATCACATCAATATTTATTAATGACTGATTTAAAGAAATGATTTTAAAATCCGCTTTTCTTTATGTTTATAGTGAACAGGAAAATCCAACGGGCGTTTAGTTTTCTTATGTAGGCTGTTTCGAAATCAAGGATAGTTACTGCAAGGGTTTTGTTTGTGTCTCTCTTATCATATCGCTGTCAGTTCCCATGAAATTATTTTATACTTATGATCTTTCTAATTTAATGCTATTACTACTCCTCCTCAAAACTCCCGGCCCTGCTCTCTGGCAGTAGGGGACACCGAAAGGCTTGGAAAGACCACTGTCCCTCGAACGGGACGTTAAGCCGTGGTCCAGTGTTCGGGATAGTCACACTTTGTGCATGTTAAAGAACACGCTGATGGCTTTGTCGGGACGGTATCATCTGTCTCCTAACAGCTGTTCCAGTGGGTCCCCTCTCCCAACCTTCTCTTAGCCCTCGGGATCCTTGTGACCTGGCCATTTAGCCCATGGTGTGCAAAAAAGTGCCGCTCAGAGGTAAAACAACCCAACATTATTACCATTATTAGTAATTGTATTTCACTGTTTTTTAATTATAGGCCATTCATTAAGAATTAATTAAAAATTGTCTAAGAATATGTTAAAAATTGTATTAATTAAAAATTGTCCCTTTTAGAATTATTCAGTAAATACTTATGTAGACAACATTATTGCTGATGGTGCGGGATTTCAACCAATGATTCTCTACATACATGCCAGAGCGCTCTACCGCTAAACCAACCATCAGCAGATAATTCGTTTCCACAATGTGACCTTTCTATTGTTCAATGAATGACCATCTATAATCAGGAAAGGCAACTTATATTTCTCCAATCGTTGATTCATTAGTAATTCATTAGTAATTCATTAGTAATTCATTTTACAGAGTTGAGTTTTGCGAGATTAGCATGCAGTTACAAATGCTCATGCCACGATTTGGGATTCAACCCGAAGTCTCGGCAGAAAAATCACACCCGCTGCTATATCAGTATTTGGCCTCCTTGGAAGTCGAATGGGACGTAAAGCCGTAGTTCCATGTGCAGGAGAGCCAGGCTCTCTACTCGTTAAAGAACACGCTGGATGGTCTTGAGGCAATTCAAATGAAGGATAAAGCTGGATGAGTGGATGGCCAAACGAAGGAGCAAATTCACAACTACAAAGGTGGATGTAGACTACAATGATAAGGAATCTCCCATTTATGTGAATTTTCTGGAAAACTGGACATTGATTAGGACCTAAAATTAAAAATATGGTGGCGTAAAAACGGTAATATCACTATGAGGAAAGATTAGGCGGTGGAAGTAATTCAGTAAATAGATTAACATCTTGATAAGTTATAATTTCTTTTGTTAAATATGATTATTTAAGGCAAATTAATTTAATATTAGTATTTATTATTTTTATTTTTAATTTGATTAAATTTATATATTTAATTATTACTCTTTAATTTAATTATATTATTGAATTAATTCAATTTTTATTATAAGGGAAACGTATACTTAAACAATATACCCTAAGCAGAAAAATGGTTATTAATAAAAAAAATAAATACCCCCTCAAGCAGCTGCTTGTCACAGACGTGTGACAGGAGACTGTTAGTTTAATACGCCATAGTAGAAAGTCTGTGGCGATGGCGGGACCTCAACAGAAAAACAACACAAACATCCATGTCTTACCCGGGGCTCGAACCCAGATCCCTTAATCAGTAGCCAATTGACAATGAAATAACTTAAAAAACAGCAACCGAGTTTAATGCATGTTAACATACTTAGAGTAAGGAAACACTGGGATATCTTTCATGTTAATATACCAAATTTCATACAGTGCTTATACATAATAATTTGATCCGAAACTAACATTAATAATCACGGAATATGTTTCTACAAATTAAACATCCTTGAACAAATTTCTGACGATGCTCTCTTAAAAAAGGGAAAGGTTATTTTATAATGATAATTATTTACCATAGAAATACAATATCAATTGAGAAAATAAGTGTTGAGATTCTGCGTGCACAAACGCCCTTACTGAGAATAATAAAAGGTGAAACAATTTAAATATATTAATCATTCTGAGACTGAATTCAGAGTTCAAATAAGAACTCTGTTTCAAATATCTTGTATTGTATGAATAATTAAAGGGAAAAAAATGGTGATTCTAGAAAGCATAGCAAAGGTGCCGGGAGAGCAAGAACTGGGATTTTCTACTTTTCCTATCTTTACAACTTATCGTCTAGTTCGACTTACATTCAGTCAGGTCTGAAAATGGGGGTAAACGCCGTTCCCTTAGAGCCAGGATTTTCTTTTAAATCCAGTTTATTAACGACAGGAAAAAGATTAATTTTATGTGCGCTATGTTGAAAAAATGTCCGGAAACGTCCATGTTATGTGAATGGAAAGCCACTTTCAAAGCTCCCTAACATTGAAAATAAACCTTTTTACGCAAAAACTGTTATTGGCGATAAATTGTAGATGTCACTCAAATCTCTCTAAATATATTTCCCGCAATATTCGTTTAATATTTAAAGAATTAATGGCAGCTGAAGCATTTATCTTCAACTTTTGACATTTGTGAAAAAATACTTCAATAGATAAAACACAACTATTGCAACAATTTGTTCACTAACATAAATTAAATATCTGACGTTTGTATAACGATTTTTTAAGATTTCATCAATTTGGAGACAATGTGACAGTGTCAATTTTCAACTATCTTAGATTAATATTTAAAGAGTCATTGAAGCGGGACCATTTAACAGAAGACGACACTTTCACATTGCCTCCAAATGGATGAAATCTTAAAAAATCGCCATACAAACTTCAGGCATTTAGTTTATGTTAGTGAACAAATTGTTACAAGAGTTGTGTTTTATCTATTGAAGTATTTCTTCATAAGTGTTAAAAGTTGAAGATAATTTTTTCTTTAAGTATTAAACGAATATTGCGGGAAATATATTTAGAGAGATTTATTTGAGTGACATCTACAATTTATCGCCAATAACAGTTTTTGCGTAAAAGGCTTATTTTCAATGATGGGGAGCTTTGAACGTGGCTTTCCATTCACATAATATGGAAGTGTCCGGACACTTCCATGCTAAAAAATACTTCTATGTTGAAAAAAAGTGTCCGGACACTTTTTTCAACATAGTGTATGTCCGCTTCCTCATAATATTTTTGTTCAGACTTCCTGAACTTTTAAACAAATTTTTCATATTTTGCTTAACGTCGCCACATCAACTAAGGGATCTCTTTTCAAATAATAACATCGGAATTGGTTGCTGGGATACCCCTTATGAAGCTCCCGATGACACTGCGACTCCTTAAATGGCATGTTCGCTTGCTCTCTCATATACGTTGTTATTGTTCCTCAGAAATTTGATTTCATTACAATGTTCACTTCTAAATATATACAAATATCGATGTCTTCAAATTTGGATATAAAAAGTCGCATCAAACAAATATAAAAAAATTCCAATTCCATTGCATAGTATAATAAATATTTAAATAAAGATATAAATAAATATTAAATTATTATTAATAATAATTTATATAAATATCTGGTCTGTAAATGGTAGCTAGGCGTAAACTGGAAGGAAAGTTGTGTACCAATCCCTAGTGATGATGCACAGAACCGGCTAGGTCTAACACCTAATGTCTGACCCCCGCATTCTCGTGGTGCAGGCCGTTAGTACCTTTCAAAAGAGATATTCTCTTTTGGAAGGGAACGGAAGGGGAGGGCTGACAGTTCAGTACGGCCTACTGATCTGGTCATCTATGGCCACTTTTTTCTTTTTTTTGCAACCCTGCTGAGGAGTGGTCAACTTCACAGGGTCGTAGTGCTGACCATTTATACCTACAAGACTGGACTTGTTTATGGATTTGAGCTTGATTATGTATACTGGACTTGCTGCACTGGTGGGCCTCTGTTGAGGGAGAATCTGCCGCTGTGTTTTCTGTTTGCTTCTGGGTTGCCAGCCCTACGTGAACAGAGGCATGTGATACCTTGCATCAGCTGGTGGATAATCCTAATCAGAGGCCATCGCAGGTACCTGAACCTCACTTAGCTAGTTGGGCATCGTCAAGCCTAAACTGGAGTAATGTGTCTCAGGCAGACCATATGGCTCTTGAAAAAGTCCACTTGAAAAGGATGTCCACTTGAAAAGGATGTCCACTTGAAAAGGATGTTCCTATCAGCATCGGTGACTTCAGCCTTTAGCGGAGGAGGAACAGGTCTTTGCCCTATGCCTGCGATCAGTTGGCTGTTTGATATTGTTGGCCCTACCCCTCTCAATAAACCTAGTTTCTTTAAAAATCCTACTAATCATTTTCTCTCTACAGGAATGTGGAACGTGAGGACATCATATAGAGATTATTCTCTTGATGTCCTCACGCATGAATTCCAGCGCTATAACCTAGATATTCAGCCTTGCAAGAAACCAGATGGAAAGGTAAAGGTGAGATACTTGAAAATAACTTTAAATTTCTCTTTACAGGGCGGGAGGATGGAAAGCATCACCAAAGCGTGGGTCTGCTTCGCAGCAGACATGCTAGTGATGCTCTTCTAGGATATGAGTGTATTAATGAAAGGTTTCTTACAGCAAAATTTCAGACAAGCGTTAAAGACCTGAATGTTATCTGCTGTTATGCTCCCACTGAGGATGCTGATGAGGATGAGAAGGATAGGTTTTACGGACAACTTCAGGATATTTTGAATTCTGTCAAGAAAGGAGATATTATCCTTGTTCTAGGTGACTTCAATGCCAAAGTTGGTACTGACTCTGACCTTTGGGGAGGGGTGATAGGCCCTTTTGGTATTGGTAGCTGCCATGGGAATCAGAAACCTCTCCTACAGGTAAGAAAATTCAATGGATTCAGAATAACTAACACTTATTACAAATACCGCGACATACATAAGTACACATGGGTTTCACCTGATGGGCTGAATAAGAATATGATTGATTATATATTAATTAACAGCAAATGGGCTAGTTCTGTTAGGAATACCAGGTCATATAGGGGAGCTGAAATTGGATCTGACCATTACCTTGTTAAAAGTGTGTTGCAACTTAAACTTAAAAAGTGTTGTGCTAGGCTTAAAAATTTTACCTTTAATACTGAAGCTCTGAAAGACCCAGTTATAGCCAAAGCTTACCATGATAGGTTACTTAGTCATTATGACAGTCATGGTTTGCTTAATACTGAAGTAGAGTAAGAATGGGGCCATTTTAAACAGGCTCGTTTAGAAACCAACAGTACTCTTTTAGGAAAAAAGGAGCAGAGGTGAGAGAATTATTTGAGTGATAAAGCACTTGAGCTTATTTCAGAAAGAAAGAACTGCAGGAATGTCCTTAATCAATACCCTACTAGTCCTAATAGAAAGCATTACAGAGAGATTAATAAACGTGTAACGGATCAGTTAGCTGCTGATAAGAATCTTTGACTTGATGGTTTGGCTGACAAAGCTGAGGAAGCAGTTAGACAGCACAACAGCAGAGAGCTGTACCAGATAGTTAATGTTTTATGTGGTAGAAAACGGACAGGCATCAAGGTTTGGAGGATAAACAAGGTAAGGTTATAGAAGGTGAAGATTCTGTCATGGCTAGGTGGGCTGAGCATTTCAGTGATGTTCTAAACAATGTGGTTAGTTCTATTCCCATTGTTTGCAATGATGATAGATACATTGGTGGCTTTAATGTTGGCCCTATAACACAATCTGAAGTTATTTTGGCTATTTCTAAACTTAAATTTCATAAATCCCCAGGGGTAGATGAAATTACTACGGAAATGCTTAGAGTTGGGAATGTTTCGGTTACCACTTGGATGACTGAAATTCTGAATATCTTTTATGATAAAGTTCCTAAGGATTTTACCACAGCTATTGTTATCCCTATTATCAAAAAAGGTGATCGCAGTTCTTGTGATAGCTATAGGGGTATCAGCCTACTCTATGTTCCAGGTAAAGTTCTTTCCATGATTGTGCTTAATAGAATTAAGAATCTGGTTGACAGTCAATTGCGTGATGAGCAATGTGGATTCAGAAGTGGTAGGGGATGTGTGAATCAGATATTTTCACTTAGGCAGGTTATTGAGAAATGTTTAGAATTTCAGAAACCTATTTTGAAAAATTTTCGGTTGATTTCAAAAAGGCTTTCGACTTTGTTGATCGTACTAATTTGTGGTTGATTGTGAGATCATATGGTATACCTGACAAGTTAGTTAACATAATGAAAGCTCTCTATAATAACACTGAGTTGTGTGTGAGAGTTGGTAAGACTCGTAGCAATTAGTTTAGCATTACTTCTGGTGTTCGACAAGGGTGAATTTTGTCTCCTTTTCTCTTGTAGTTTGGTGATTGATTATGTTATGCGAAATTCACTACAAGGGAAAGATTTTGGCCTTAAATGGGCTCGAGATACGAAAACTTCTGATTTAGATTATGCTGATGATTTAGCCCTTTTGGCAAATGATGTTGATGAGAAGAACTCTTTCATTCGAGCTGTTGATTAGACTGGTAGTAGAGTAGGTTTGGTTATAAACAGAGAGAAAACTAAAGTGATGAAAATTGGCCATACAGGCTGTGATTCATTTAATCTGAATGGTCGCAGTCTTCAGCAGGTGTCACAGTTTAATTATCTTGGGAGCTATGTAACCGATACTGGTGATGTGTGGCATGAGATTAACAGAAGAATAGGGATTGCTGCCGGGACTTTTAAGAATCTATGGAGAGTGTGGAGAAATAGGCGTATACATCTAAAGACTATAATTAGACTGTATAATAGTTTGGTTCTTTCTAGAGTTATTTATGATGGTGAAACCTGGACACTTTGTAAACAAGATAACAGGAAACTAGCTGCTTACGCAATATTTTGGGCATTAGGTGGTTCAACTTCGTAACTAATGATGAGGTTAGATAAATGAGTCGGCAACTCCTTTTAAGCAGCATATTGTGCAGAGAGAGACTCCGCTGGTTTGGCCATGTTGCCCGTATGGATTATTATAGATTGACGAATAGGGTTATGAACAGTGTGCTCGAAGGCCTCAGAAGGAAGGGAAGACCTAGGATGCGGTGGTCAGACAATGTCAAACAGAACTTTGTTAGAATTGGTGTGCAGTGGCTGGATGCAGCAGATGTAGCTCAGGACATAATATGCCTGGAGAATTAAACTGCACCTTCTGGTTGGACCTCCGTAGCCCATAGCTGCTTGAGAATGATGATGATGATAATAAATATTATATATTTTAAATTTCATTTCTTTTTTCAAAATAAATTGTTATATTTAAATAATGGAATAAATATTCATATTTTTTTTCTTTAATCCAGATATTTTATTGATTCTTTAAAAATTGAAATACAGTTTTTTTCCAATTCATTACGCATTAGAAATGCATTTTACGTTTCTAAGTAACGAATTTTTCCTGCGGATCTTTAAGAATGTAGTCAAATTTTTTTGAGTGGTTATTCGTTAACTTTAGGTTGGCCACCACCGGTTTACACAGATCCAAATCGAAATCGTTCTGACTCAATGCAGTACCGGGCCAGGGCCCATAGCTGCTTCATCTGATTCGTGCTATTGAGCAATTGATTGTTAAAAACAAAAACAGCTTATTGTTGTGGCAGATACTGCCTAATGATGAATAGTTGTGTTTTATAATGAGCAGAAGGAAGTTGAAAGTAGATTAAACTGTATGAGGGAGAACAAATTTACATCGTTTATATTTTTGATGTCGGTGTATTTCATAATTGGCATCATGTTCTATTAATTCATTTGGGTGATTTGAGGTGTTATCAAAAATATTTTAGCCATTTCTTGTATGGTATGAAGAATTGAGTTGCATCAAGTTCTCTGTGAATAATTGTGTTGCGGACGAACTAGGGCGCTGCTACAGTTGATCGTAAAATTTTGTTTTGAAGTGATTGGAGTTTTTTGAGATTTGTAGTTGAGCATGTATCCCAGATGGGAGCAGCGTATAATAGAATTGGCCTGATGACTTGTTTGTAGATTAAAATTTTGTAATGCAAGGAAAGTGAGGATTTTCCACCAATAAGAGGGAAAAGCTTGCATTGTAATGCTCTGCTTTGTTTATTACATTTGTTATATGAAGGTCCCATTTCAGACGATGATGAATGGTTCTCAACGTGGGGTACGCGGTAAAATTTTTTGTGGTACGCCGTGAGAGCTCAAAAGTCGTTATATCTAGTAACAAAGTAAAAAAAAAAAACCCTTATTATACTATAACTATAGTTTTATCTATCTATACAAGGGGTATGCCAGTTACATACACATTTCCAGGGTGTACGTTAAGCATAAAAGGTTGAGAACCACTGGATTAGAGAAAAGAATGAATTGAAATATATATCACATTTAATATTCATTTCTGTCGATAGATGCTTTTCGGATAAGTTTCCGTGGCGCCATCTCTTCGTCGATAGTTGTGGTTTTTTAGTTTTAATCGATATTTCGTCGTAGTCATAATTATTTCTTAAGATATATTTTACGAGAGCTGGAACAAGGTTATTTTTAGATTCTGAATTCGTAGCTCCCACAGTGAGGACGTTCTTTGATCTTGTCCCTTCTGTTTTATTTTTTAAGTTTTCACTTTTTAACTTTTGTGGACTAATGTTAGAAATAAAGTCTTTTGTGTTGCTGACCACATTACCTTTAAAGGTCTGATATAGAATATACAAAGGGCGCCTCAGAACAACTGAGAATATTTTTACTAGTGTTGTTGTTGTCACGTGAGGAAGAAATTGGATGAATGGACCATTAGGTTTCTTCATTCGAAAGCCAGAAACTGAGATATACTCAGACAAAAGCAAACATTCGATGAAGGAGAAGGAAACATTTAAGTGTCTTTTACGATCCTGACATTAACTACAAATATAATATTACATAGCTGCTTAAAAAAAATTCTCAGTTGTTTCCCAGTAGAAATATTGAATTCTAAAATAAAAACCCACTTTACTTTCTGAAAAATATTACCTTTCCACAGGTTCAAAATATTAAATTAATTAAGTTCCTCCATTTCAATGGATGTAAACTTATTTCGTATTATATATATAATTCTCTTATCTTCATATTTTACACAGGGCAAGAAATAATGATCGATGTCTTCTTCTACTTGACCAAAATTGCAAAAGGGAATGTCTGTAATTTTGATTCTAAAATTAAATTTTGCTAATAAATTTTTGTTGTAAATTGGAAACACTGTTTAGAAGTCTCGCGAATGTACCCATTAGTTAATCATACTGTCTCGTAATCATGACAACCGTCGTTTAGTTTCTCCCGGTATTCCATTAACTCAGAGGAGATCTCTACGTAGGTCTCGATAGAGTTTCACCTCTAACCAGTTGTTTGGGTTGTTTTACCTCTGAGCGGCACTTTTTTTGCACACCATGGGCTAAATGGCCAGGTCACATGGACCCCGAAGGCTCAGAGAAGGTTGGGGGAGGGGACCCACTGGAACAGCTGTTGGGAGACAGATGGTAGCCTCTCGTCAAGGCCATCCAGCGTGTTCTTTAACGTGCACAGGGTATGGCTCTCCCGCACACGGGGCCACGGCTTAACGTCCCATACGACGGACGGTGGCCTATTCCAAGCACATCGGTGTCCCCTACTGACCGTGGGCAGGGCGGGGAATTTTTCGGAGATAAATCTCAACGCTGACCCAGCTGGGACTCGAACCTGGGAACTACAGATTACGAGCCTGGCGCGCTACCGACTGAGCCACCCGCGCCCTACATTAAGGAGCGATAATCCGTTAACTTCATAACGCGTATCCCATCATTAGGATGATAGCAATGATGTTAAACAAAGAATAAATTTCATTTGTCAAGTTTTTATCAACTGTCTACCTCAGAGGTTCTCAACGTGGGGTACGCGGTAAAAAATTTTTGGGGGTACGCTGTGAGAGCTCAAAAGTCTCTAAGTTGGAAACACTGCTGCGGAGAATGGTAATTTTTTGTGTTTATCGATATATGTAATTTATGAAACAAAATTTAATGTGTATCTACATATGTTTTATTTTATTCCCATTGTTATACTATAACTATAATTTTATCTATCTATACAAGGGGTACGCCAGTTACATTTCCAGGGGGTACGTGAAGCATAAAAGGTTGAGAACCACTGGTCTACCTAATTATTCATCAGTCAAAAGAGACAGTTGCTCATATTTATTACATATACTCCTCTCCAGAAGGGGGCGGGGGGGGGGCTCAGTCGGTAGCGCGCCAGGCTCGTAATCTGTAGTTCCCAGGTTCAGCGTTGAGATTATCTCCGCAAAATTCCCCGCCCTGCCCACGGTCAGTAGGGGACACCGATGGGCTTGGTAAGGCCGCCGTCCGTCGGATGGGACGTTTAGCCGTGGCCCCGTGTGCGGGAGAGTCATATCCTGTGCACGTTAAAGAACACGCTGAATGGCCTTGACGGGAGTCAAGAGTCTGTCTCCCAACAGCTGTTCCAGTGGGTCCCCTCCCCCAACCTTCTCTAGGCCTTCGGGATCCGTGTGACCTGGCCATTTAGCCCATGGTGTGCAAAAAAGTGCCGCTCAGAGGTAAAACAACCTAACAACCTCTCCAGAAAGGCCAGCATGTTGTGTCTCAGTTAATGATTGGTTCAACGCTGTCCAACAAAGGTATCGAATTGGAAAATTCAATATAAATGCTAATGTCGAGTGTTTCTCCTAATAATCAGTTATGACTGGCAATGACACTGACATTACCCTAAAGCAGTGGTTTTGAAACTTTTTGATACTGTGATCCACAGAAATGATAATAAATTTACGCGACCTGCTAGAATCGTAGATAAAGCTATGTGACCCTTCCGTCTTCCTTACAATGTAGGACCTACGTAGAATCTGATTATTTATTATATTAAGAGAGGATAAAACTAAGTAAAATTATCTTTTTTGCATTTAACGCAATATATTTATCACAAAACACTCTTTTATATAAACACATATTGTCTCACATAATACTGCAAACAGATTGACTAAAAATATTAGCAAATATGCTAATATTTTTTTTATTAAAAATAAATTGACTAAAATATTTTGACTAAAATATTAGCAAATATTTGACTAAAAATTGACTAAAAATATTAGCAAATATTTGACTAAAAATTGACTAAAAATATTAGCAAATATAAAAGTATCAGAACTTTGCGACCCCCTTTCAGGTTTCTCTCGGACTCTCCCTCATTTGAAAACCACTGCACTAAAGAAAGAGTTAGCAACATCACATTTCGGCATAGTATTGTCATAATTTGCCTCAAAGAAACAGTAAAGAGGTGAGAAATCACATCACGTGTTCATGATTTTTTTGCCACCACTATAGATAAACATTCATTTCCTGATTGGAAAAATTGTTTTCAAGTGATCATAGAATATGTAATCAGTTTGTATATTGTCAAACGGTGTGTGATTATTCGCTATCCCTAACATCATTCTTAATAATTTTACCTAAGTTCTCTTCATTTCTAAAGTTTCCATATTATGTTTCATTTCTCCTCATAAAACTATTGGCATCTTTAATCCAGGTAAACTTGAAACAAGATATTTTGCCTTGTACAAAAATTGCTTCCTTAGTGGAGATAAATAGTCGTTCAAATCCACTTCATATCTTCTACGTCTAAACGTCAATATCATAATAACTAATTGCATAATTAATAGACTTGTTGGCAAATCAATCATTTATCTCTTGTTTCTTCACTTTTAAATTAAATAAGACTTTATTTTTATTCGCAGACGGAACTCGGTGTGACACCAAATATCATCAGCATTTGATTCAACCTGTAACTTATTATCCAGTTTTTTCATTAACCAAATCTATTACACCTCTAAATTCTGCCCTCCGTAATATTTCTACAGATCGTTTAATGCATCCCAGCTGGGTCAGCGTTGAGATTTATCTCCGCAAAATTCCCCGCCCTGCCCACGGTCAGTAGGGGACACCGATGGGCTTGGAAAGGTCGCCGTCCGTCGGATGGGACGTTAAGCCGTGGCCCCGTGTGCGGGAGAGCCATACCCTGTGCACGTTAAAGAACACGCTGGATGGCCTTGACGGGAGGCTACCATCTGCCTCCCAACAGCTGTTCCAGTGGGTCCCCCTCCCCCAACCTTTTCTGAGCCTTCGGGGTCCATGTGACCTGGTCATTTAGCCCATGGTGTGCAAAAAAGTGCCGCTCAGAGGTAAAACAACCCAACCCAACGTTTAATGCATCTCTAATTTTAGATCTCTCATACCCAAGATCTCCATTTTCAAGTTCACCATCTCGCTTTTGTTTGAATCACAGTCATCTTTCTTAACATCACTAATAACTTTTTTGATTCATCAAGCTGAAAGAAAATCAGCTAGACATTAATTTCTTTACTAGTGCTGTGCCCTTTCATTTCGGGCATCTGCAGCATACGCTATTTCGTCTTCAACAGATGCTGGTTTCCCCTCCTTAACTTACTCTTAAGTAGAATGCCTTGTCGAATGTTATGAACGACTTGTGGAGTCTTTCAGTTCATCCCGTTGATGCAATAATTTACCTTTAGAGCTCTGAATTCAGTGTTAGAAAAATAAAAAAAGAAATAATGATAGTTAACAGCCCATACTAAACAGACCCGTCCAATCCAAACTTAGTGAAGACCACAGGAAAATTCTTTACATAAAAACGAAAAACTTACATTTCTAATTAGTACTATAAATTGGCAAAATGGTTTGTTCAGTTATGCACCTGAAAACATTTGGTCAAGAAATAGGAGAAATGAGCAAGATTAAGTATATTGATTATTTGTTATATTAGCTGCAAGTTCTTTTGCAATGACCACTTTAGGACATTGAATAACCTCTTTTGTCGCAAAAATGCTGTTTTAAAGAAATTGTAAGGAATATGCTCCATGGTATTCAATCCCAGGAAAGCAGCCCTCAGTTTCTGCCCATATCAAATTGATTTAATAAAGAATCGAAATGCGGTATTATCTGGGGCCTAAGAAATAAATTTTAACATTGGATTGTTTTACCTCTAAACGGCACTTTTTTGCACACCATGGGCTAAATGGCCAGGCCACAAGAACCCCGAAGGCTCAGAGAAGGATGGGGGAGGGGACCCACTGGAACAGCTGTTGGGAGACAGATGGTAGTCTCCCGTCAAGGCCATCCAGCGTGTTCTTTAACGTGCACAGGGTATGGCTCTCCCGCACACGGAGCCACGGCTTAAACGTCCCATCCGACGGACGGAGGCCTTTCCAAGCCCATCGGTGTCCCCTACTGACCGTGGGCAGGGCGGGGAAATTTTACGGAGATAAATCTCAACGCTGACCCAGCTGGGACTCGAACCTGGGAACTACAGATTACGAGCCTGGCGCACTACCGAATGAGCCACCCCCGCCCCTAATAAATTTTAACATTTTTTGCTTTTATGATAAATTCAGTAACAAAGATTCTTGAATAAATAGCAATCAAATCAGCTATTAAGGTATGTGAAATATCGTTTTGCTATCTGAGAAAAGTTCAACAAAATTTTGATCACCTATCTACCCATCGAAATCGATCCATCCATAAGATGCATCCGTCAAATAAACCAATGAAACAGATGTGGCTAGGGCAGACCTGGGCAAACTTTTCAGTTGAAGGGTCGCATAGAAAACAGAAAGAACGGGCTGCCAAAGAAATATCAAATAAATAACGTTTTTGTGTAACCAAGGTATAGAAAAAAAATCTAAATTTAAACAGAAACAGAAACATTTTATTACCAATTGTTTCAGTGAGAATTCGTTTCGGTCAAATTGTACTTCTCGTCCTTTATGTGTTGTTTTCTCTTTCAAAAATTTAATTCTTTTTTCATGAGTTACTCTCGAATAGCTTAAAAAGAGACGGGCCGCAGTTTCCCCAGGCCTAGGGCCTACGAGGAGCTTAATTCAGTTCTAAACAACCGAAATAACTTTATTATGTCTCTATTCAAATTCCCTCTTGAGAAAGTATCAGGCCACTCTGCACCACTAGCTCTAAAGAGGAAACAGTAAGGAGGATACTGTAAGATTGAGTTCCACATCAATCTTACAGTTTCGAACTTACATTTCTCAGAACATCTCAGACGCCAGCATGTGTTAATTCCGAAAGTCCCCAAGTTCGAAACGGTGGATGTTTTAAGACCATTCCGAGCATTGGCCACAATGAACTTGTATGCATACTTGAAGCAATGATGAAACATGAGTAAAGAGAATACCAAATGCAAGAAAACACCAAGGTCATGGGTGACATAAAAACACCTACACAAACAAAATCTTTAAGGCGAATGCCTCGTCGTTCTGAGCTTAGAGGCATACGTCTAAATCCATTAGCCACTGTCTGACAGTTAATTCCTCTTAAACCACTTTTTCTTATTTCTAGACGTCAATTGTTTGTTTACATGTCTGAAAAGTTCAGAAAGCATTGTAACTACGGATGACAAATTTTGACATCAGGGGTCAGCAGAAAAGTTGGAATGATCAAGATGAATTTCCTCTATTTTCTGAAAGTTTGGTGGCAGATCGTAACCAGTATAGATCAATCGTTGGAGGAACGAGTTTTCTTCAGCAAACAAGCACCTGCGTCAAAAGGTTACTTTCTCTTTGCTGGCATAGCTTATGGCTTAAGAAAATACAATTCATTTCTGGTTTGAATACAGATATCGCATATTCACTGTCAGGAAAGAGGTTCTGGAAGCTGTAGCGTCGCGAGACGTTAACATCTCGAGCCCCATGACTTTCATCATATTCATTATGTTCGGATCCAGAAAAAATAACGCGTGACTGGAAATGGAAGGGGCAAGATTGAAACCCTTTCCGGAATAAAATTTTCCCTCTGTTTTAATGATTTAAAAAAAAAATTTCTGAAAAGAAAAGAGGGTAATGTATAATAATACGTTTAATATTTTATTGTCTCCATCTCATTTACTAGTTTTCTAAAAGGGAGTGCATGAGTGGATGGCATGGCCCCTTTGCTCCCACACCCTCCCAGATCCCACTCTGGAACTCATAGAAGCAAGGTTCTATTTTGAATAATAATTTTTATTTTACATAAGCTTCACGAAATTTGTTGGGGGGGGGGGATATTTTTAGTGGCAAGCACTAGCAACAGAAAAAGTATGAAATCGCACGAAAATCGCGATGAAAATGAGTTTTGGTTATCTCATCCAGCGATCGGGTTGGGTTGGGTTGTTTTGCCTCTGAGCGGCACTTTTTTGCACACCATGGACTAAATGGCCAGGTCACATGGACCCCGAAGGCTCAGAGAAGGTTGGGGGAGGGGACCCACTGGAACAGATGTTGGGAGACAGATGGTAGCCTCCCGTCAAGGCCATCCAGCGTGTTCTTTAACGTGCACAGGGTATGGCTCTCCCGCACACGGGGCCACGGCTTAACGTCCCATCCGACGGACGGCGGTCTTTCCAAACCCATCGGTGTCCCCTACTGACCGTGGGTAGGGCGGGGAATTTTGCGGAGATAAATCTCAACGCTGACCCAGCTGGGACTCGAACCTGGGAACTACAGATTACGAGCCTGGCGCGCTACCGACTGAGCCACCCCCGCCCCATCCAGCGATCGCCTGCTTTAGTTGTGTCCCTGAAGAGAAAGTACCAGTCACCGCCCTCAAATCCCTACTCAGAGTATATGTGAATACGAGAGGATAACCGATGTTAAGTTTTATTATTTTTCACCACAGTCACTTTAGTTTTATCGTTTTGAATGCGTTTGCAGATAGTTACTCGAACAACTCGGTAGTTGGTTCCTCAAAATAGATCGCTTTAGCTGAAATCGCGTTATTACTTCATATTGATCGCTCCACGCTTATCAATCGATTAATATTTTTTTCGTATTGCTGTGGCAAAAAAGTACAGTATATAGTTATTAATGTATTGTGCTTGGGCATTTTTTAAGCATGTATTTTTTTTAGATCTCAAAAAAAGTTTTGCCCATTTTACTCTTTACATTTATGTGCTTTATGTAAACGTTTAGAGGCTTTGTTTTTTTGGGTTGTTTTACCTCTGAGCAGCACTTTTTTGCACACCATGGGCTAAATGGCCAGGTCACATGGACCCCGAAGGCTCAGAGAAGGTTGGGAGAGGGAACCCACTGGAACAGCTGTTGGGAGACAGATGGTAGCCTCCCGTCAAGGCCATCCAGCGTGTTCTTTAACGCGCGCAGGGTATGGCTCTCCCGCACACGGGGCCACGGCTTAACGTCCCATCCGACGGTAGGCGGCCTTTCCAAGGCCATCGGTGTCTCCTGCTGACCGTGGGCAGGGCGAGAAATTTTGCGGAGATAAATCTCAACGCTGACCCAGCTGGGACTCGAACCCGGGAACTACCGACTGAGCCGCCCCCTGTATAGAGGCAACACGCAACAATCAATGAGTGTAGCACCGCAGTGAAGCGTGAGTAGAAGCCCTACCTTATCAACTTTCATCAAAAGAATTCGTGGACCGATTAGTCGTATGTGAGTTTCTTCGTGCCAGGCACATTACAGAACCTTTTTGGATCGATTCATTACTGACGACGTGGGGCTGGAGCCGCCAAGTCGGTAGTGTGCCAGGCTCGTAATCTGTAGTTCCCAGGTTCGAGTTCCAGCTGGGTCAGTGTTGAGATTTATCTCCGCAAAATTCCCCGCTTTGCCCAGGGTCAGTAGGGGACACCGATGGGCTAGGAAAGGCCGCCGTCCGTCGGATGGGACGTTAAGCCATGGCGCCGTGTGCGGGAGAGCCATACGCTGTGCACGTTAAAGAACACACTGGATGACCTTGACGGGAGTCTACCATCTGTCTCTCAACAGCTGTTTCAGTGGGTCCCTTCCCCCAACCTTATCTGCGCCTTCGGGGTCCATGTGATCTGGCTATTTAGCCCATGGTGTGCAAAAAAGTGACGCTCAGTGGTAAAACAACAACCCAATACTGACGACGTAAACTGAATATTGTACTGCAGGCAGGGAATCTAGAAAAGAAAAAAAAAATATATAAGGGGCCAGAGGGAACGTGACTCTATCAAACCGGAAAAAAGTAAATGGGGGAGTCAAGATATTGGAAATCCATTGCAGTATAACATTTACCCTCAGTTTTAGAGAACTTTAAAAAATGCTTCGACAAATGCCTGAAATATAGAGAATTTTAACAATTTCTTATCTCTGTTACCTTTACTAACATTGTGAGAAGGTAGGGATTGGGGGTCCTCGTCGCCCCCACTCATCCCGATTGGATCTGGACCAGCTGTACAGTAATTTGAAGCTCAAAGAGTAGTAGTACTGTAATAGAGACCAAAATCCAATTTAAGTTGTAAAGCCCGGATTACTCCAAAAATGGCTATATTATATAGTTGGTTGGATGAGAAGGAGGCCATCTTTTATGAGCTGCTTCAATATTTTCGTACCAGGCCCGGATCTAGATAAAATAAAGTTGAGGTAGAAAGAAACTCAATTGTACGAGAAGAATGTGAAAGGGAATCGATTTCCATTATAGTGTAACATTTTTCCCTTCTGATTCACAGGACTTGAAAATTTCTTCAAAAATGCATGAAATACACGATCTTAATATATTTTTGTCTCTATTACCCTTACTAGCATTTTCAAAGGAGGAAGCATGGCCCTCTTGCTTCCCCCCTCCCCCTCTAGATTTGACCCTGGACCAAACAACGAAAAAAGTATACAGTCAGCAGTTGGATAAATTAAGTCCATCAATTATTAAAAAATGTTCAGCGGTAGCCCAAAGGAAAGGTGTTGTCTTTCGACACGCTGATATTTAGGTCACACATGGCATTAATGATCAAGAAAATGTTTTCTAACAATTTAGATGGACTTTGCAGAAACGCAATTATGAATCATTTCCTTCTGTTTTCGATGAATAGGAAGTATATTTGATGTTTTTTGTAAGGAAAACATAAATTCAACTCTCTAAACTCTTTTCCTATTAAAACGAAAAATATTATATTTTAGGGTATGTCTAAGAGACTAGTGATATACCGGGCACCTGGCATAAATATAAAAATAAATATCCCTTCAAGCAGCTGCTTACTACAGAGGTCTGATGGAGCCTGTCAGTTTATATTTATTTTTCTTTACATTAATATTAGAATATAATGAATTTTTTATATAAAAAAATGCTATATGATAATGTGTTCCTTTAGTCAGGTTGGGTTGTTTTATCTCTGAGCGGCATTATTTTGCACACAATGGACTAAATGGCCAGGTCACAAGGACCCCGAGTGCTCAGAGAAGGTTGTGGGAGGGGATCCACTGCAACAGCTGTTGAGAGACAGATGGAATCCTTCCGTCAAGGCTATCCAGCGTGTTCTTTAACGTGCATAGGGTATAGCTCTCTCTCTCGCACACGGAACCAGGGCTTAAAGTTCCATCCGACGGAGGGTGCCCTTTCCAAGCCCATCGGTGGTCCCTACTGCCCGAGGGTAGGGCGGAGAGTCTTACGCACATAAATCTCAATCCTGGCCTAACTGGGACTCGAATCTGGGAACTACAGATTACGAGTCTGGCGTGCTTCCGAGTGAGCCATTTCCCCCTTCCCTTCCCCATCGTGTTAGAGAATCCCCAGAAAATGAAACAGGGCAAAGTTAGTGGCTGTTTGAAATGAGTTGTTTTTAGTGACAAAGTTAACAGATTTATATCTATTAGTGAAATAAAATTTTGTGCTCAGTTTAAAAAAAAAATCCATGTAGATCTCTTTAAATCGGGTTTATCTATATTAAAAACGATTACTTTTAATACTGGATCGTAAATCTTATTTACAAGTGAACTATTAAAATCATTTCTCAATATATAAGTACAATAAAATGTTGGTGTAACGTATTCCAGATTCATGCCGTGACTCTGAAGAGACGTTGATTCCAATCTCGTAAAACTCATTTTTTTCCGTAAAACTATTTCAATTCATTAGCTTCGCTGTTTTTTTTTCAAAACTAGCTGGAATTGTACAGCTCTTAGACTAAACAACTCAAACCTGACTGTAGGTTTTAAAATTTATAAATGGTTTAAGTTTAGAGGGTTGAATTTATGTTTTCCTTACAAAGATAGTCTTTTCCAATTAAAACGTATTTTAGGGTATGTCTAAGAGACTAGTGATATACCGGGCACCTGGCATAAATATAAAAATAAATATCCCTTCAAGCAGCTGCTTACCACAGAGGTCTGATAGGAGCCTGTCAGTTTATACCCACAACAGAAGGTCTGTGAGGATGTCGGGTCTTCAGCAGAAAAACAATGCAAACGTTCATATCTTACCCGGGTTGTTGGGTTGGGTTGTTTTACCTCTGAGCGGCACTTTTTTGCACACCTTTTGCACACACACTAAATGGCCAGGTCACATGCACACACACTTTTGCACACACACTAAATGGCCAGGTCACATGGACCCCGAAGGCTCAGAGAAGGTTGGGGGAGGGGACCCACTGGAACAGCTGTTGGGAGACAGATGGTAGCCTCCCGTCAAGGCCATCCAGCGTGTTCTTTAACGTGCACAGGGTATGGCTCTCCCGCACACGGGGCCACGGCTTAACGTCCCATCTGACGGACGGCGGTCTTTCCAAGCCCAACGGTGTCCCCTACTGACCGTGGGCAGGGAGGGGAATTTTTGCGGAGATAAATCTCAACGCTGACCCAGCTGGGACTCGAACCTGGGAACTATAGATTACGAGCCTGGCGCGCTACCGACTGAGCCACTCCCGCCCCATCTTACCCGGGACTCGAACTCAGGTCCCTTTAATGAATAGCGAAGCACGATAACCACTCGGCAGAGCCATATTTTCAGTACTCCGAAATTATCCGCATCCATTGCTTGATACTGGAACCCTCATATGAGCAAAAAAGGATTATTAGAATAAAATCAAATGGAACAAACCCGATATTTTAATTATAGCGAACTTTTGTAAAACAGATTGCTGTAACAAAATTTGAGCCAGGAAATAACATTTTACATAATTTTCATAATTATAAATAACAACTAATTAACAGTACCAGCTTGTAAAATTTTATAAATTTCCCATGGCAGAGTTAGCGCGCTTGGCTACTGATCAAAGGGATCTGGGTTCGAGCCCCGGTTAAAACATGAATGTTTGTGTTGTTTTTCTGCTGAGAATCCCGCCATTCTCACAGACCTTCTACTATGGCGTATAAACTGAAAGGCTCCTGTCAGACCGCTGTGGCAAGCAGCTACTTGAGGGAATATTTATTTCATTTTTTTTTATAACTGAAAATAAAATTGCTGTCAAAAGTCTGTCTCGTGATTGCTTGGTGAAAATTCGGGACATCAGTGTTAGATTAGGAAAATACTTGATTTTCAGTAATATTTTTCACGGAGAATTTAAAACAAGAATTGCAAACTGTATTTTTCAGCTTGTAAAATAAGAGATAATTTCTCAGTGTTCAACACCCAAAGAATAAATGAATGCCGTTTAGCAAAAAATAAAAATAAAAATGGGAGAGCTAAAAAAGTGTTTCTCCCAGTTCAGAAACAGGACAAAAAAATTCTACCTGAGCAAAAGTTGAAAAATTGTGTTGTGCAATTCTGGCCCATGTTTTAAAATATTACAATGAAAAAACTATATTTGTATAAACAAATAACAGAAGTCTATCTTACGGAAATTCTATTATGTTATTCAGAAAGAAATTTCCTTTTCATTAATGTATAATTTAGTTATTTTTATTCATCTTGTTTTCCAAAATTAACCTTTAATTGCGTGGTCAGATCTATTTCATCCTGTTTATTGATGATTACTGGATAAATAATCCTATATTTTAAGAAAGGGGCTGGGTGGGGAGGGGTGTTGGCTCAATTGGTAGCCCACCAGGTTCTAATCTGCAGCTCCCAGATTGGAGTTCCATCTGTGCAGCATTGAAAATTATCTCCGCAAAACCCCACCAAGCCCTCGGTAAGGAAAGAGACATAGCTGGGCTTGGAAAGGCCGCCGTCTGTCGGATGGGATGTTAAGCCGTGGCCCGGGTGCCTTCACTGTGTAAGCTAAAGAACACGCTGGATGGCCTTCAGAGGAGGCTTCCATCTGTCTCCTAACAGCTGTACAGTGGGTTTCCTTCGCCCAACCTTCTCTGAGACTTCGGTGTCTTTGTGACCTGGCCATTATATGCATAATAAGTACGACTCAGATGTAAATCAACCCAACTGTAAGATGGCATACAGATAGCAATCATCCAACCTACGCCCAGGACCAGATTAAGGGGGGTGGCAGGGAGCCCCTTTTGCTACTAATACCTACCATCATTTTAAATAAATTCAATTGACATATTTTTGAACTAGTGCAAAATTTTAAATTGGTAACGAAAATATTGTAATCAAAGATGGTGTAAGATCGACGCTTTTATTTATTTGCCCTTTAGTCATGTTTCATTTCTAATAACATAACACCTATCATGTCCTTCTAATGTATTTTATTATTCCATCTATTGTCATCGAATATATTCATGTTATACGTGTAGTTTCTGAAGTATCTGAAATGTAAATGTGGCTCATTAGTTTTTATTCTGCGCAAATTTAAGCAGTTTTGCATATGCTCGGGAATCCAGCACCGGAAAATGGTTTTATTGCTCTGCCGTCACTAGCCGGAGGAGCTGGGTGCGGATCAGCACGAGCACCGGATGGGAGATTTGAAGAAACGCACTGAGTTTGGGAGCGCACTGAGTGTTGCTCCCAAACAGGGGTCGTTTGTTTTAATGCGTCGAAGTGATGTAGCTCTTTCTTAGGAACCTTAACGTAGCGGTGTTCGGTTCTGAGTGAACCAGGATACGGTTCTGTGTAAACCATGGTTAGGTTCTGTATGAACCAGGTGGTGTCGACAGGGATTCAGATATCCTCTCGCCGAGTTCTGAGGTCGGTAAAGAGAATTCTGTAAAGTACAAATTTCCATTTCACCGTATGAATGTTTGTAACAACATTGCAGCATTCAGATTAAATTTTGAGCTAATTGGAGAAAGTCCGCAAGGACATCTATAAGCCATTTCATTCTGAGAAATCTTGAGCGCAGCTAAGGCCCACCGAATCGAGCACATTCCCATATGTACAGTCGCTCAAAAAAGTATCCGAACACTATGGTTGATTAAAGAATTCAGAAAAAATATCTGGCAACAATTTTTTTAGAAATTAGTGATCTGGCAACCTTCGTGTCACGTGACACGAAGGTTGCCAGATTATTAATTAATAATTGAAATTAATATTATAATTAATATATTATTAATATATAAAAATTTATAGTTATACTAATTAATAATTAATAATTAATTGTATAATTTAATAATTAGTGTTCTACTAAAATATTCATCATAGAGATTAGAAAGGTGTTCATTATTATAAATAGTTTTGATTTATGGTAATCTATGGAAATGTTTATAAAATGGATGAGTAGGGAGTTTGTAGTGTAATTTAAAATAATATTTTGTTAATAAGATACTATGTCTAATTTCAAATGATGGAATAGCAGTCTCTGCTATTACAGAAATAGTGGGACAACATTTTATAAGGCCCAGGGCAATTTTCAGACATTGATTCTGCAAAGAGTTAAGTTTCCTAAATTTTGTGGAAAGAGCTCCAGAAATAAATTCCAAGCCTTATTCAATTTTAGGTCTTATAAGTTTTTTGTATATAGTTATTAATTGTTGTTGTTGTGTGCCTTCGTTTTTGAAAGCAAAGAGTTTAATGCAATTTAGAAGTCTTAAGCCTGAGTTATGTTTATTATTAAGATGATGTTGCCAGTTTAGTCTTGTATCTAGATACATGCCTAAAATTTTGAATTTATTAACTTGGGTTAAAGTTTCAGATTTAATAGATAACTTAAATATAAGATTGTAATTTCTTTTTTTATGAAATGGGAGAAAGCTTTCAATTGTAATAATTTATTTTATAAATTAACTTCAGGCTAATTTCAAATCTTCTCTATCCGTTCAATTTATAATTGTTGGTTCAACGAAAAATAATTCCAATGGAGAAAATAAACCTTTATTAAAATCATGATATTATTTTTTTCAAATACAAAGTGCAGTTACTTTTTTCCCTTTTTTAAAATATAAATTTTTTGATGCATAATTCCTTTGCCCCTTATTGTTTGCTTCCCAGCTTAAACAAATGCACGATACGAATCGAAACACCACTTGAGGTCGCCACTTACGCTTTGTCAAAGCTGAACTTCTTTTCCTTGTACGTTCTTTGCCAGAACTGATATTAATACTCTGTAGGATATCAATGGTAAATTATTACATAGGAAAAGCGAAGAGAATGGAAGTTGACAGTAACATGTAATTACAAAAGCGTTCGTCCCCTGTAATGTTCGTTTCACCTCTACGCAAAATGCACGATACTAGATTTTACATTAATCTCTATGGAAGCTTAACTTCTTCTCCCTCTACATTCTTTGGTTTACCTAAGGCTTCATCAAAGAGGGATTTATGCCAGATGACTGGTGGCCCTCAATCCCTCCCATAGGATAGCCTGACAACATTGTTCAGACAACATCGTGACTGGACTCCATACCAATGGGAGCATGTGCTCTTCACCAACGAATCACGTTTCAGTCTTCAGACTGATTCTCGACATGTTTTGATCTGGAGAGATATCGTAGACCGTTACATCATAAAATGAAGTACCAGATACAATAGTCCCCATAACCTTCTTCATCTGGAAATATGCCTAATTGGCATCAGTTTGAAAAAACAAACAAAAGTAAACCACACAATGGTGGGCCCCAAAGGGCAAAAGAACATAAAACAAAGAGTAGTAATGATGCACAAGAGACCTAAAATGGATAACTTTCTTTAGCGAAAGCCATCGTCTTAGGCCTCTTGTATCTGTTAAGGACTTCGTGATCGTAGTCCAGAAGGCAGGATATAATCTCGTGCTGACTCGTAGAAACCTCGCGAGACAAACTTAAGATATGTGTAAATATGATCAATGCCCAGATCTTTATGCAATTGTCTATTAGTTACAAACCAGGGGCATTGACCACACATTGCAGGATTTTATTCTGCAAGACCTGTATCTTGGAATCCAAAATTGGGGAAGCATAGGGTATCATAGGTCGAATGACCATGTGATAAATTAGTAATTTATTATCAATGGATAATACTGAGTTTCTTCCTAGAAGAGTCCCCAGTTGACATCTGACAGAGTTAACTTTTGTGATGATCCCGTGTATATGGGGATCCCACTTAAGCTTCTGATGCAGAGTGACTCCCAAATATTTGATAGTCTCCTGCCACTTGAATTGTTCATCTAAAAAGTGTAAAGTTAGATGATTTTTAATCCTCTTTCCACTGAAGAGGATGGCGTTACTCTTCTCAGTGTTGATCTTTATTTTCCATTTCTCATACCAGGTATCCATTTTATCAAGGCAATTCTGAAGTCTTCTGATTGCAAAATCAACTCCCAAGGAAGGGGAGACGAGAGCAATGTCATCAGCATATTGTGCGATAAAGATTCGCTCAAATGAAGGAATATCAGAGAGATATAATGAGAAGAGAATAGGGCCTAGGAGAGAACTTTGAGGAACTCCAGCTGCCACTACTCTCTTGGTAGAAATGGAAGATTTAATATGAACCTGGAATGTTCGATTTAAGAGATACGATTGAATGATGAGTCCCGTAGGCATTCCAATCTTGGAGAGTTTGTAAATGAGGCCGTCCATCCAGATGCGATTGTTGGCTACTGATGTTGAGGAGATGAATTCGTTCATTAGGCTGTTAATGACACTGGTAATAAAGTAGATTTGGCGATAAACAGAGAAAAAACTTAAATGATGAAAATTGGTCAGGCAGGTGGTGCTTCAGTTGCTTTGAATGGCTGTATTATTGAGCAAGTGTCTCAGTTTAATTCTCTTGGGAGCTATGTAACAGATACTGGTGACGTGCGGCATGAGATAAATAGAAGAATATGGATGCCACTGGGACTTTTAAGAATCTATGGAGAGTATGAAAAAATAGGCGTATACACCTAAAGACTAAAATTAGGCTGTTTAATAATTTGGTTCTTTCTAAAGTTAGTTATGGTAGCGAAACATGGACCCTTTGTAAGCAGGATAACAAGAAACTTGATGCCTTTGATTCTAGATGCTTACGCAGTATCTTGGGCATTAGGTGGTTTGACTTTTTAAGTAATGATGAGGTTAGAGGAAGGAGTCATCAACCTCTTTTGAGCAGCATATTATGCAGAAAGAGACTGCCTTGGTTTGGCCGTGATGTCCGTATGCATAGCTGCAGATTGGCAAAGAGGATTATGAACAGTGTACCTAAGGGTATCAGAAAAAGGGGAAGACCTAGGATGCGATGGGCAGACAATGTCAAACAGGATCTGGCTAGAATTGGCCTAGAGTGGCCAATTGCAGCAGCTGTAGCTCAAAAGAAACACGCCTGGAGAGGAAAATTACACAGTCTGGTTGGACCTCCGTTGCTCATGGCTGCTTGAGGATTTTGTATGTATGTAGGCATTAAGAAATTAATCACAGATGCTTGTTAGAACAGACGTTTAAAAATTGCCCACTTTTTTAAGAAGTAATGTGTAATACACAGTAAATTTCTTTCAAAATGATTATTTTGTAGTATGCAACTATCACTGAGGTTTTTGTTTTGGCATTTCAGTATAAGAAAAATGTTTGGTATGTTTGTTTCAGTATAAGAAATATGTAGAATAAAATTGGTCACCGCTCGATTTCATTATACTTTCATTATAAATAGTTGTTTCTATTAGATGAAAAAGATTGAGTGCTCTGGAAAACACTATATTTTATGAATAATTTTAATTTGCAAGATATTGAACATGACGAGAATTAAACGAGATTGCATATTTCCGGAATAGGCATCTGGCCATCAATTTATTGACCATGTAATTATTTATCTATATTTCATTTAATGTATAGTTGTAGTATTAATGTGTAATGTTAGTTGGCGAAGCTATTTGTGAGGTTTTTATTCTAAAATCATTAACGTTTATTGCGGGTAAACTATCACATATTATATTCCCACTCCTCAATATTTGCGTGTCAAATGTACAATGGATGGAACATAATCTTGAAAGAACTGCAGTTTACAGGACTTTGTTTTCGTTCGTTGCTTTAGTCCAGAATTTGTTCAGAAAATTTCTTATTTTTAATAGTAATTTCTTATAGTGAGAAAAAATTTCCTTTTGAATTCCATAAGTGGTTCAAAAAATTATTTATTTTTTAGTAATATATTATTAAAAATTTATTCGTTTAGCTATGGCATTTGTAAATGAATGTAAAACATACTGGTTAACAAGTTCGAGCATTCATTATTTCGCAACACAATATTGCAAATGGAATATTATTGTGTCAACAATTGAATCCTCTTTGACGGAACACAAGAGCTTCCCTTCTACTCTTTTCGTTTTCGCCATGTCACCTAGCAAGTGAAGCAGAAGGTCATGTCGGTTCCGGTGCTCCGCAAAATTCCCCGCCCTGCCCACGTCAGTAAGGGACAACGATGGACTTGGAAAGGCCGCCGTCCGTCGGATGGGACGTTAAACCATGGCCCCGTGTGCGGGAGAGCCATACCCTGTGCACGTTAAAGAACAGGCTGGATGGCCTTGACGGGAGGCTACCATCTGTCTCCCAACAGCTGTTCCACACAACCCGGTTCCGGTGAGATAGCTGAAATGGAAGAATATTCATTTTGCCGGGATATCTAAGCACACAGGTAAGACAGCAGAGGTAGGTGAAATTTTACCCCTTGCATTAAAAAATTCACATGAATTTAATAGTAAGACGCATTTCCTAAATACCACGTCGTTTTGCTCTATATAGCTATATTTGATTAATCGGAAAAATTCTATTTTTATATGCAAGTGTTTATACATTTTCGAGACTATGCATGGTTCCAGCCGTCCCGTGGCCGAGTGGTTAGCGCGCTTGGCTGCTGATCTAAGGGACCTGGGTTCGAGCCCCGGATAAGGCATGGATGTTCGTATTGTTTTTCTGCTGAGGTCCTGCCATCCTCTCAGATCTTCTACTTTGGCATACAAACTGACAGGCTCCTGTCAGACCTCTGTGGCAAGCAGCTGCTTGAGGGGGTATTTATTTATTATGCACGGTTCATCTCATAGTTCTGAATAGTAGAGAAGTTTCATTTTGTAAACAATTTAAACTCGGATATTTAACAGTTCACAATTTCTATGTAACTTTGGTTTTATCTTCAAAATTTATTGTGTGTCTGAAGGTGCGAATTCGAACTAGTGAGATATTAAGAATATGCAAGCATGTTTAATTAGTGCTTTTCCAAATAAACATTTATATTTTATTACCTCGTAAAAGTAACGGTTGTATTTTTATACGCCTGCTACTCATATACACACAATATCTGGTGTATTTAACATTCACCATGCTTATTGATGAAGAATAACACGTTCCCACAGTTACAACCTAATCATGAGTTCTTTTTATCTAGCATGTTGAATCATTTCTAAATTATTTCTTTCATGCAAATACATACATTTCAGTTACCATTTGAGTCGCATTTATCAATAAAGGCTATCTTGAAATTCTAAACGATCGAAGCGAAAGTGCTTTTTACGACCGTAGGAGCATGGATATAGATACAATTGTTTACAGTAATTCCCAACCTTTACAACACCAAGGACCCACCTACCAATTCTCATTCCTTCTCCTAACCCCCTACCAAATCTAGCCCTTCCTGCAAACCCTCTTCTCATCATTGATTGGTACATTTTAACTAAAATAAAGGTCCCCGCAAAGAGGACTCCTAAAAATACCAGGACGAATTATATCTATAGATCTTTATCTGTGGTTCATTTATGGTTACTTTGCGATTTGAATCTAAAAATGTAGGTGTAGAAATTCAAAGGCCCCCAGAAATTTTTATATGACCAACAGCCAATTTCATCTTGTGATCAGTATGAGATAGCCAGTATTGCCATATTGAAATAGCATAATTCCAGTGAAAAGCAAAGAAAATTAATGTTTCATGTAATCGCGTATATTGTGCGTTTCCCATTAAAATTTTTGATATTTTGAAACCAGTACGCCTGTCTCCTCTCCTTTCCTGCGTTCGCTGATTCCTAGTGGTGCGGGAAGCAGAGCATTGTTCTATATTTTATGAAAAATTAAATAATTTTAAAGAATTTTGAATAACTTTTAAACAACTCATAACAATTTTTTTTGATTTTATGTTCTATGAAATTAATTCGCTTGCAGCTAGACATTAACAACTTTTTGAACACTATTATGATGTAAGTCAACGTGGATATAGAAGAAAATTGTCTTGATCTGAATTGGGTCTGAACCCCCGACTTAATGACATGTCAGGCGGTCTGGTCATCAAATGTTCGTAGGTTCAGATTCCATTCCGTTGAAGACAATTTTCCTCTATGCCCACGTTCACCTACAGCAAAATAGTGTTCAAAAATTTGGTACTATTACTATGAAGCGCTGTGATATAAAATGTCTAACAATATAACAGATAATCTATACTGTTTACACCTTTCTGATAATCGTTTTCACAGTTTGTTATTTTTTTTTGACTACTGTCTTAGCCTGTCTTACTTTGGCGACCCTGCTAAATACGAAGATACAGAACAGCAATGGTTTCATGCAAGTTTTCTTTGCCAGTAAAATTTAAAGTTCATTTTAAAACCACAAATATTTAGCAAAATAAATTGCATAGATTCAATACTTTGCCATATATCATATATTCCAGTGAATGAGTGAGTGAACACAAATCGACACTTGAATATTCCTGCGAGGGAAATAAATCCTCGCAGACTCATTCAGTTAACTTTTTGGTTGTTGTGTTGGAGTATTTGGTAATGACTAAGAATCCTTTTAATAATATAATTTTCCCATAATTGTTGCAGGGAGAAGGCAGGAAATAGGTCGCATGTTAAAGCTGGTGGTCTCCAAAGTACATTTCAACTTAAGAATTTTCAAATTGTTATTATTTTTTTTTTGAATTTCTGATGCATTATTTAATTTCCTCGTTAAAAAGAGAATCTTCCTCAATGTAGGCTCAATAAAATAAATGGAACTGCAGAATGTGAAAAACATTTTATTTTATATTTTGTTTTAAAAATAAGTTTCATTTTTAAATATATTAAATTAATATTAATAAGATTAATTTTGTAAAGAGTTAGGGATAGTTTTAAATTTATTTAATTTATAAATTTTTTAAGGAGATCAAGATGAGATAAAATGTTTATAAGTATTTAATTTGAGTTAAGTCTTTTTTTTTAATTTAATTTATCAGGTTATTAGTTATGTTAATTATTTAGGGTAAAAAAAATTCTTAAAATTCTGTGAAAAAAGGTTATTGAATTAATTTTAAATTTGTAATAAAGTTATCAATAATCCTATATCTCATGATTTAACAGCGATTTTCGTTGAAATGGTATCTTCAACATTTAAGTCCAAAGTTATGAGTGAAATTGTGAAAAATAAAAAATCTTACAGATTTTTTAATATGTAAAACTCTTTTTCTATATATTATATTTACATTATGAATTAATTATTGTCTATAGGTGATAGATCTATGTTTATAATCTATGGAGTTATGAGTTGAATCATATTAACTTGTATTATGAATTGAATTTTTTTAGATTTAGAATATCAAATTATTAATTAGGTTAAATTTATTTAAAATGGTAAACATTTTCTTGAAATTCTGTGAAAATAGATTAATATATTAAGGATTGAGTTTATAGTAAACTTATTAAAATTTTTACTTTTATGACATTCTATTTCCTTATTTTTAATCTTAATTATATATTTATTTTATCAAATATTTGTAATTCCCGAATGAATGTCATAAAAAGTAATGTTTATTAAAGTTCCACAGATATTGAATTAACCCAAATATTATTTACTAAAAAATTATTTTTTTATTGATAGTGAGCAATCCATTTTACAGTAATATATATTTGTATTAATATTTATAATATTAGAGAATATATTTTTGATTGATTTATAATTTTTTTCTAGTTTTTCGATAATATATTGAGTTATAATATCTCTGAAGATCAATATTTAATGTGATATCAGTATTATATTGTTATATTAATTTCCTTTCCATTTTTTATTTTTAATTTACAAATAAAATAGATTGCTCATTTAAGAATTTGATTTTATGTAACTAATTAGGTTTCATAGATTTATAAATCTCTGCAATTCCATTAGATTTTTTGTTAAGATATTTAAACAAATTGAGATATTTAAATATTAACTAGAGCTACGTAAGCAAAAATCATATATCTCATGTATCTTAATTCTAGAGTTGAATTGCCATAACGAGTGCATCACTTCTCAAGTGGAATTAGTAGGCTTAAACGTTTCTCCATAATGCTATTTTATCTATCTATCTATCTATCTATCTATCTATCTATTTATCATGTTGAAGATGGATAAAATATCATATCCGCAGATTCATAAATGGATTGATAATAAAATCACTTGGCTATACAAAGAGATTTAGCGTAAAAATGCCATGGTGCTTAAAATTGTTTCAGAATGCTTGTTAAACATTTATTGTTTGAGGTCTGTCAGGAAAGAAATTAAAAAAATTTTCTTTAAAGAATTTTCTATTAACTGATACTAATGAGTATCTTAGTTCAGCTTGGAATTTATTAAGTACTTCTCTTCAAACACTTCCTAAATGAAATAATAATTGCCCAACTTATTTTTCATTAGGAAAAAAAAAAACCAACAGCTTTGAAACAAAATAACACTAAATTTTAAAATTGGCACTTGGTACACGTGGGTCACCTGTTTAAGTCTCGGTACAATAGATTGATTCTCTTTACCTATAAAACGTACACATATGTACATTCTTTGATAAAGAATTACGCGTAATTTTAATCTCTTAAAGTGCGTGTACATTATTTCAGACAAATCTATTTGCAAGTTTGATTTCCTTCTTCGCAAAAGTGGAAAATTTCGTTTGTTAATCATTCAATAGATCAGTTTTAACTGTTCATAGCTTTAACTGCATCTTTGATTTTGAATATATAATGCAGTAGAGTTTATCTAAATATATAATTATAATAGTACTCAAAGCATGTCTCATTAGTTTCACAGTTCCAATTTAAATGGCGAATTTTCATTCGATATTAAACACATTTTAAAATGATTTTAGAAACACTGATACATAAGTGTCCAAGTGAAAAAATAATCTTTGAAAATTCGATCTTTAAATAAACACCCCCTCAAGCCAGCTGCTTGCCACAGAGGTCTGGCAGGAGCCTGTCAGTTTATATGCCATAGTAGAAGGTCTGAGAGGATGGCAGGACCTCAGCAGAAAAACGACACAATACAGCCATTCCTTAACCCGGGGCTCGAACCCAGGTCCCTTAGATCAGTAGCACAAGCGCACTAACCACTCGGCCATGGAACGGCTTTTATATTTGGTAAAAATAATTCAATTTCTACATGCGTAGAAACTGGAACGAGACAGTTTCGTTGCGTAAAGCTAGGCTGCAAAATTGAATCGGATCATTAATTCTTTTAAATATTATTTTTATATTTAAACAGGTAGTTATAATTATCACGAAAAAATGTTTATACGTATTGAAATCAATAAAAGTGTGATGTACTGTTCGTTTTATTTTCGATAAATTCTCAGTTAGATGTGTCTGAAGGTAGTTAGATGTATAAAGGGTTTAGTTTGTCTCAGTTTATTTATTGCAATAGAGACTCCATGAGGACAGATTTTATGACTCCATGAGGTCATATCTTGAATATCAATGCTGGATCTTCATTCTTAAATAAGTTTGCTTATATTCCAAAGAATGTATTTAAATTTCTGAAATACTTCATGTTTTATGCATATTAGGTTAGATTAATAGAAAACTAATGGAAACAGAATACTACAACGAGTTGCAAATGAGCAACTACGGTCGCTTCGCATAATAAATGGCTAAATGCAAGTTATGGTTTATCTAACTTGTGTAGGTAGATGTATAAAGGAAGTGTAGGTAGATGTATAAAGGATTTAGTTTGTCTAAGTTTATTTATTCCAATACAGACTCCATGAGGACAGATTTTAGGATAAATATGTAAAATATGTCAAATAAATTTCTAAATCAATTCTTTGATGCTGAAGATTTTCTGTTTTATTTAATAAGTAACTGAAGCAGGATATTATGTTATATTGATGTGATATAACACAGTCTGAAGACGATGTGTGTCTATAACACGGTATAAAGTATATTAAATGTATAACGATATGTTTCTATAACACAGTCTGAAGTTTATTAAATGTATTAAGTAATAAATGTCAATTAATATGTTTATATATTAGTAGGCCTGTAAATAGTATCTAGGTAGTCACTGGAAGGAGAGCTTATGCACCAATCCCCTATGATGATGCATAGAACCGGCCAGGCCCAGCACCTAATGTCCGACCCCGCCTTCTCGTGGTTAGTACCTTTCAAAAAAAACTTCACGTTTCGGTGAAGTAGTGTGGGACTACGGGTGCCTGGACGATATTGTACGTCACATCCACGAAAAGTGAAGGGGGTCTACTTTACCCGACGAAGGAAGGGATCACTCTAACCCTTCCGGAGTGGCAGGAATTACTAGTGGTAATGGACAGAATCGACGTCGCTAATTCCACCGAAAGCGAGACTTGTTTGTGACGAACAACCTACAATTGTGTGCTTACTGTAATAGTGATGGGTGTCGACGCCTCGACATCATCAAATCCCTACCTGGTTCGACATCTTGCGGTGTGAATCTCGCCTTTGCCCTGTGGGAGGAAATGCGAAACCGTAGCAACGATGTGAAGAACAGCCTGGATCACCACCGCAGGTCCAATGTTAATTTTCACCTGCGGCACGCCATCGCTGAACACAGAGACCTTCTACTAGCGTTACTTTTGACTCCCCCGGCAGAGGGTCAAGGACATTTGATGCAGCTATTGACGGACATTGTAGTGCACGATCGAATTCAAGCCTTGCTACCCGGGACTAGGCTTATAGAGCCCGCGGATAAAGAACATTGTTTGAATACTTATTTGAACGATGCAGTGCGCTCATTGGACATTGACGCTATTGCTAATGCATTTGTTGACACAGCGTGGTCTCGAGGCCTCCTCTGTTATGTAGATGACGCTTTTCTTTCCTCTCTGTCCTTTGGTGACGTGTTAAAGAGAGCGAAAGACAACCTGTATACTAGCGACAATTGGTTTTGTAAATAAAAGTCCGATATTACCTAACAATTACTGTGTTGTGTACTCATTTACGTTATGAATCGTGTGAAGACAGCATCAGCAACAGCTGTGATTTGTGGGGTCACGTTATCTCCAGATTATTTAGCCACACGTTACGGAGATTCTAGGCATTTGGGAGGAAACGTTTGGTTGAGCGTGTGCAATAAATCAGTGGATATCAGATTATTTTTGCGTAAACAACCGAGGTGAAAGGAATTAACTTATCTTTTTCTCAGTGGAAGAAACTCGTTACTCTGGACGGTTGGGTCGAGAAAAATGTGGGCTCCGAGTTACCGATTCTGCCTGGTGGAGGTGGGAACAAAAGCGATGTACTATGATCATCCGGTCATTTACACATCGAGAGAGTTGTGTGAAGAGGCTGCAGACCGTACATCTATAGACATACCTGACTCCCTTCCTATCGAGGTCTGGATTAAAGAGGGAAAGCTACTGCTGGTCGATGAACGACGCGTTGGAAAAACCTTATTACGATCCCAAGAACCCTGGCAGCTATGGAGGGGTGACTCGATTATCCCAGAGTACTGGACAGGATACAAAGACAGTCAGAGAATGGTTAGCAGGTCAAGAGACGTACTCTCTCCTCAGACCGGCAACGAGCGAATTCAGAAGGAACCAAACGTACGTGACAGGTCTGGATCAACAATGGCAGGCGGATTTAATATTCGTGAAAAATATTGCACGATTTAATGATGGTTATGGATACATATTAGTCGTCATCGATATTTTATCTCGCTATGCGTGGCGGTTCCAGTGAAAAAGAAACAGGAACTGCTGTGAAAGAAGGATTTGAACAGATTTTAGCGCAGGGACGTGAACCCACGACTCTAAACACCGATTAGGGGACAGAATTCACAAACCGTGTTTTTCAAAAATTCCTAAAAGAAAAAAACATTCACTTCTTCGTGTCTTATAGTGATAAGAAAGATGCGTTGGTAGAAAGGCTGAATCGAACCCTGAGAGAAAAATTATGGCGTTATTTCACTAAACATAAAAATTTTAGATCCATGCACGTTCTGGATTCCATAGTGAAGGGTTATAATGCTTCCAAACATCGAGCTCATGACCTTGCTCCCAAGGACGTGGATCTCTTTAATGAGAGTGTCGTCTGGGAGAGATTATACGGAGCACCAAAGCAGGCAGACCCTGTCCGTTTTAAAGAGGGAGATCACGTGAAACTCAGCAGTTTGAAGCTACCATTCAAGAAAGGTGCGTCGCAACAGTGGACTCGACAGATATTTGGAGTGAAAAGAATCGTACCTAGAACACCTCCCGTTTACGAAGTGGTAGATAGTGATGGTAACATGATACGTGGAACTTTCTATAGCCGAGAACTGCAGAAAATAAATCTTCCTGAACTCTACGCAGTGGAAAAAATCTTGGACCGGGACCGCAAAAAAGGCCTCTTAGTGAAGTGGAGAGATTATCCTACTCCCAACTGGATACCTAGAAAGTGGCTTTCTATTAAACTCTCCCCTCCTCCGCCAGTATTGACGTACCCTTCTAACACTCAGAGCGATTATACTACGAGACTGACACAGCCAATCGTGCTGAATGGTGAATGGGAGGTAGCGCTATCCGAGATTCACATTCCTACCAGTTGGTATAATGTCGACGATTCGAATAGCTCCTTCTCCACATATTTCAGATGGTTCCCCTCCTTTCCTAACGTTAAGCATAAAAGTTTGAGAACCACTGATCCTATGCTATAGATAGGGAAACATTTTTCTCTGTGGGTCTGCGGATTTAGACATTAAAAGGTCCGTATCGAAAATCTTTTGATATCATATATTACATATGTTACGGTAAAAGTGAATAATCCGGCGATTATGCATAATTAAAAGGGCGGCAAAGAAGGCGGCAAGAAAGGCGGCAATGCAACCTATCATCTTTGAAACGTTTACATTTTTAAAACGTTTACAAATTGGCTAGTGACTGCTTTTCTTTAAATTATTTTCTTCTCTATAAATCACATAATCTTTCGAAATCTTCATTAATTTCTTTTAACCTCTTAAAGAACAAATAGGACAAAAGTATTTCATAAATATTTCGTCGTTAATTCCTATTGTAATTAATTCGCCACAGATGAAAGAATAGGACTGAGCCCAGACAGCTCACTAACAGAAAGAGTAAATTATAAATTCATCAATGATGATTCTAGGAAACACACTTTTACTTTTATTTTTTTCGAGGGTGGAAGGGTCACTGAGGAATAGTCAAAAACCGAATTTAGAGGAATTGTGCAATAGTTTACTCTGCGTTCTTCCCTTGGCCTTTGCGGGCAGGGGTGACTTCGTCAGTAGCGCGCCAGGCTCGTAATCTGAGTTCCCAGGTTCGAGTCGCAGCTGGGTCAGCATTGAGATATTATCTCTGCAAAACTCCCCGCTCTTTCCACGGTCAGTAGCGGACATCTATGGGCTTGGAAAGGCTGCCGTCCGTCGTATAGGTCGTTATGTCGTGGACCCGTGTGCGGGAGAGCTATACCCTGAGCACGTAAAAGAATTCTGAATGACCTCGACGGGAGGCTACCATTTGTCTCTAAACAGCTGTTCCAGTGAGTCACCTACCCAAAAACGTCTCTGCGCTTCAGGATCCTTGTTACCTGCCCAAAACGTTTCTTCTCAATACTGGAAATGGGTAGGGTTGTATATCTGCAAGTTCGTAGAGGTGCCTCATCCAATCACCTCACAACAAAAAAGTTCTTGTGTATTTGAGGAATACAGAGTGTGGTGTAATTGGAATCTGAAGCTCGTGGGACACAGTTAGTACTGGGGCATGCACGCAATTTGCAATTCCCAGATTAGAGACTGAAATATGTCAGTGTCGAGATATATCTTTGTGAAACAACATCGTACCAAAAATGTCTCCTTTAGACTAAAACAACCCAAATCCAGTAACCTCAGATGATAAGACTTGACACTCTGTTTATCTGGTTTGGGATTAACCAGATCAACTTAGATACGACCGGAACCAGAATAAATTCGACCAAAAGGACAGCAGTTTCGGCTCTTACCTATGAGCAGCACTTTGTACCCAGTGAGTTTGCACTTAAACAGGCTCGCCTGTATGAAAGTCTAAGTGAAAGAATACGAAAGTCTAAGGCCCTCACAAGGCCACTCCATCCCAACTCCATGACACCCCAAGACTTCGCTGGGGCGATTAAGGAGCCCATTCGACTGGGGATTCTTTCATTCGGTGGGCCCTCAGAAAAGTCTCTCCATCGGGGCGCCAAGACGACCTAGGACTTCGCAGGGGCCGTCCGATTAGTCCACTCGACTCGGGACTTCAGTCTCAGTCGGCAGACCCCCCAGCCAGCCACTCCATCGAGGCCGCAAGGCACGCCAGAAACACCGATGAGCCGGCACCCAGTTTCACAGAGGCACCTTCAGATCCTCCACCATGTCTTATAAGTAACCTAATTTTGGCAGCCAAAAGAGTTACTGGGGACTCTTAGTTTGTCTTTTCCATCGATAAGCCCGTCAACCGGGGTGTGTGCCCCCCAATCGCGAGCCTCCAACTTCGTCCTCTCCATTGTAATCGGGCCGAAGCCCCCCAGTGAACAGTACTCCGATCCACGATATTACTGAGACCGCATCGACGAGCCCACAGGACGAGTTCACGAATAGAGTATGCAGCACAGTCCGCGGTACTCCCCAAATACGGCCCCTCAAGCGGGGCTGCGACCCCTTGCTTCTCAGGGGACAAGTCAATGAGCCAACTGGACTGGCCCCTCCCATTATCAGTCCGCAGTCCCTCAACAGGCCCCCACCACAGGAGCCACAAGACATCTTATTTTTTTAAGAAGGCTTAGAAAGCAAACGCGAGCTCCAATCCTCCTTTACCACAGAAAGTGCGAAAATAGGATTTGTTTTTTCGCTCTCTGTGCAATGCATCTTTTAATTAGCTCCAGATGCGATCAGTTGAGAAGGAAGAAATGGAATTCTCAGGAAATTGAGCAAAAGGCTAACTGCATTGTCTTTCATTCAATGGCTACGAATCATGCAAGGCATTACTGCAAGCCATGATTCCTAGCAAGCCCGAATCCAGGAAAAAACTGTATGTGTGTATATGATGGGGGAGGGGGGGGGGAGAAGGCAAGAAACAAGTTCGAGAATGAAAAAAATAAAAGGTGGCAGGAACAAAATAAAGAAAAAATAAAGAGTGAGTGGGTGGGTAAAAAAACAAAATTGAGCTAAAAAAATAAAGGGGGAAAGAAACACAATCGAGACGGAGAAAATTAAGAGCAGGACAAGAAACACAATCGAGACGGAGAAAATTAAGAGCAGGACAAGAAACACAATCGATAGTGAAAATTAATGGAAGCAAAAACGCAATCTAGACGGAGGAGATTGAAGAAACACAACGAGACGGAAAAAGGTAGAGGCGAGGGGAAGAAACAAAGGATTTCCATTTTAGTATAAAGTTCTTCCATTTTAGAAATATTTAAAAAGAATTCTTCAAAAAGTAATGAAAAATTAAATAAGTTTAACAATTTTTGCCTTTATTTCCTTTACCATCATTCTCAAAGTGAGTGTGGAACATAGCCCCTTGCCGTCTTCCTAGATCGGGCTCTGATTCCTAGTATATTCCACATCTCAGTTGAAGGGAGGCTTCTACCTGTCTCCTGCCAAATGCCTAGGAGGTTCCCTATCCAACCTTCCCCAAGTCCTTGGGGTTCTTGTGACCTGGCCGTTTAGTCCATTATCTGCAAAAAACAAAGTGCCGCTCAGAGGGTAATACCATCCCGAATCCACATCTCGGTAGTATTATATTACCTTCTTGAAGAATATACGATGGTTTCCATAAATTAAAGAACAAACTAAAAACCCTTTGGATCTGCCGCATGAGAATCAAAAGATCGGTGCGCATAAATACTGCGTAAAAGTAACAGTTGAAAAAGTGGAATAGCACTTTTAATTTCCAAAAATTATATAATATAAAAAATATTACCTATAAGTGGTCAAAAATGAAAGTCAACTGAGATGCCAAAGTCAGCGTTTCTCGAACTGTGGGTCACGACCCTACACGGGAGGGGCGGGGGTGGCTCAGTCAGTAGCGCACCAGGCTCGAAATCTGTAGTTCCCAGGTTCGAGTCCCAGCTGGGTCAACTTTGAGATTTATCTCCGCAAAATTCCTCGCCCTGCCCACGGTTAGAAGGGGACACCGATGGGCTTGGAAAGGCCGCCGTCGTTCGGATGGGACGTTAATCCGTGGCTCCGTGTGCAGGAGAGCCACACCGTGTGCACCTTAAAGAACACGTTGGATATTCTTGACGAGAGGCTACCATCTGTCTCCCAACAGCTGTTCTAGTGAGTTCTCTCACCCAACCTTCTCTGAGTTTTCGGGGTCCTTGTGACCTTGCCATTTAGCCCATTATGTACAAAAATGCCGCTGAAAGGTAAAACAACGCAACCCTACACGGGATTGAAAGTTAATGCCTGTCAAGGCTATCTGGATATGACTGAATGGATGCAGCTGAATACGGTTGAACGCGTACGCATAAAAAATCTGCTTCGCTGATTGCAAAAATGAGGGTTAAATTTCAATAGGTTATAAACAGTCCCTTCGGTAAATTATAAGTTGTTGGGTTGTTTTATCTCTGAGCGGCACTTTTTTTGCACACCATGGGCTAAATGGCCAGGTGACATGGACCGCGAAGGCTCAAAGAAGGTTGGGGGAGAGACCCACTAGATCAGCTGTTGGGAGACAGATGGTAGCCTCCCGTCAAGGCCATCCAGCGTGTTCTTTAACGTGCACAGGGTATGGCTCTCCTGCACACGGGGTCACGGCTTAACGTCCAGTCAGACGGACGACACCTTTCCAAGCCCATCAGTGTCCCCTACTGACCGTGGGCAGGACGGGGAGTTTTGCGGAGATAAGTCTCAACGCTGATCCAGCTGGAACTTGAACCTAGGAACTGTAGATTACGAGCCTGGCGCGCTATCGATTGAGCCACCCCTGCCCCGGTAAATTACAAGACTCCTTTCCTCTTTCTCTCCTGGCCTGTTACTGCTCTCCAATGAGAGAGAGCGATAGCAGAACCTCCTGTACTATACGACACGAAAATTGTAATCTCAACCCCTCCTTTACTCCCCTCGCCCTGCAGTGTTCCCAGCTAACACTAATCTACTTCTCTTTCCCTTGGTTCTTCAATCGGTAGCTCCAGGCTATTTAGCTTACCAGAATCTCCTGGTGCTTCACTCTATATTGTTGTCTGGACATTCTGTTGTGAGAATTTCTAACCTCAATTGAAGTTAATTTCGTCAATGGTAAAGGAATTAATGAGACGAATTCCCTATTGCTAACAGACTTCAAATTAATAATGTGATGCAATGGAGGGCAACCCCGGTAAGGTAGGGGGGTGACATATTCCGTCAGTAGTAAGGGGGTGGGGAATTGCATTAATAGTTTAAAGGGGCGCGCGAAAATTTTCATCGGTGCTAAGTGTGTGTGTGTGTGTGTGGGGGGGGGGGGTTGCGACGGGAAAAGTTTGAAAACCCTTGGTTTGGTCCAAATGGTTCACTATGGAGTGTGGTCACATTTAGTGAAACACCGAAGGTGGCAGATAATGCGTTGTCATCTAGGAATTGTGTAGCTGATGATTTTACAGTTCTGGCACAATATCAGTTGGCAGGGTGGTCACTGGGAGAACTATGGGGCTACTATGGACTTCCTGTCCATAGTAGCCCCATAGTTCTCCCAGTGACCACCCTGCCCATGGCCTTTAGGGGACACCGATAGGATTGAAAAGGCCGCCGTCCTTCGGATGAAACGTTAAGCCGTGGCTTCGTCTACGGGAGAGCCATACCCTGTGCACCTTAAAGAACGCGCTGAATGGCTTCGACGGGGGCTACCATCTGTCTCCCAACAGCTGTTCCAGTGAGCTTTCTCCCTTAACTTTCTCTGAGCCTTCAGGGTTCTTGTGACCTGGCCGTTTCGCCCATTGTGTGCAAAAAAGATTGCCGCTCACAGGTAAACAACCAAACCCAGTGACCACTGATGCTACGCCACTGTCATTCTGTAATAATATATTCAACCAGGTCCTCCCAATACACACAGGTTTCCATAAATTAAGGTTGTTGGGTTGGTCTACCTTTGAGCGGCACTTTTTTGCACACAATGGACTAAATGGCCAGGTCACAAAGAACCCGAAGGCCCAGAGAAGGTTGGGGGAGGGGACCCGCTGGAACAGCTGTTTGGAGACAGATGGTAGCCTCCGTTAAAGACCATCCAGCGTGTTCTTTAACGTGCACAGGGTATGGCTCTCCCGCACACGGGGCCACGTCTTAACGTCCTATCCGACGGACGGCGGCCTTTCCAAACCCATCGGTGTCCCCTATGACAGTGGGCAGGGAATTTTGCGGAGATAAATCTCAACGCTGACCCAGCTGAGACTTGAACCTGGGAACTACAGATTACAAGCCTGGCGCGCTACCCACTGAGCCACCCCCAGGAAGATGTGTGGTCCGATTATTATCGGAAGATTATAAGTCGGCTCTAGGGAGGACAAAGTCAAGATGTTGCTAGACGGTGTTAACTCTTCCGTGGTGCATAGAATTTGACTGATTCTAACAAGGACAGAATGCATTGAGTAGTTGACGACGAAGAGCAACAACCAAAAAAGAGGACAGCGTTCTGGTGTTATGTGCCACGGAGGAGCAGAATGTCAACAGCTTGTCAACTGCAATTGGATATCGCAGCCAAATATGCAATGGCGATATATGCTGCCACAATACTCGAAAGGCTTCCTGAGGCGCCACAAGAAGGACCGTCTAAAATGGTACAGAAATCATGTCAACTGGACTCGGGAACAATGACCCTCGCTGCTCTTCGCATATGAATCGGGATTTGCCCTTCACAGCTTCAGTTGATATCGAGGGAACCAGAAGCATGATCTCATGCCAGTAATACATATAGTACTACGGAGATGTAGATTTGGGATGGGGTATATTTCGCCTCCGAGCGCCACCTTTTTTTCCACACAATGGGCTAAATGGTCAGGTTACAAGGATTCCAAGGACTTGGAGAAGGCTGAAACAGGGGACCTCCTGGACATCCTGTTAGGAGACAGGTAGAAGCCTTCCATTAACTGCGATGTAAGGCATACTACGAATCAGAGCAGGATCTAGGAAGAACGGGAAAGGGGCCATGCCCCATCCACCCTTTCATAATGCTGGTAAAGGTGACAGGGGCAAACAATTATTAGGCTTATGAATTTTTCATGCATTTTTCAAGAATTCTTTTTAAAGATCTTTAAAATGAACAGAGGAATATTATACTGAAATAGAAATCCAGTCTTTTCACCCCATTTGCTTTCCCCCGTTTCCATTGCTCTCTCTTGTTCACTCCCACTTTAAATTCTTTCCTCTCCTTTAATTTTTTCCCGTGTAGATTTTGTTTATTTCCCCTCTCTTAATTTTTTTCCGTCTCGGTTGTGTTCTTGCCATCCCCTATTTCCCCCCTGGTAGATTGTGTTTTTTGTCCCCCCCCCTCCCTCCCCTCGCTTATATTTTTTCCCAATCCGGGTCTGCTACGAATCGCGCCTGGCAATTGAATGAAAGACAATGGAGTTAGCCTTTTACTCAATTTCCTGAGAGTTCCATTTCTTCCTCCTTAACTGATCGCATCTGGAGCTAATTAAAAGGTGTATTGCGCAGCGAGAAAAAAAACAACCTTATTTTCGCACTTTCTGTGATAAAGGAGGATTGGAGCATTGGAGCTCGTGTTTGCTTTCTACGAAGCGTTCACAGATTGATTAAGGCGCAGCTCTCTGAATTTAAATCCATCTAGCTATCCAACCGGCCTCGAGTTGTAGCTAAATGCTGACCTACAGTCATTAAACTTTGCCTCCACTATCCATTCCTGGCGTTACATCATTAGGGCAAAGAATGTAGAGGGAGAAGAAGTTAAGCTTCCATAGAGATTAATGTAAAATCGAGTATCGTGCATTTGGCGTAGAGGTGAAACGAACATTACAGGGGACGAACACTTTTGTAATTACATGTTACTGTCAACTTCCATTCTCTTCGCTTTTCCTATGTAATAATTTCCCATTGATATCCTACAGAGTATATTAATATCAGTTCTGGTCCCTGTTTCCATGCAACCGAGAAAGCTCTTCATTGTAATAATTTATTTTATAAATTAACTTCAGGCTAATTTCAAATCTTCTCTATCCGTTCAATTTATAATTGTTGGTTCAACGAAAAATAATTCCAATGGAGAAAATAAACCTTTATTAAAATCATGATATTATTTTTTTCAAATACAAAGTGCAGTTACTTTTTTTCCATTTTTAAAATATAATTTTTTTTATGCATAATTCCTTTGCGCCTTATTGTTTGCTTCCCAGCTTAAACAAATGCACGATGCGAATCGAAACACCACTTGAGGTCGCCACTTACGCTTTGTCAAAGCTGAACTTCTTTTCCTTATACGTTCTTTGATAATAGCATTGGACAATGATAAAGCATGTTTCCAGTGTGGCTATATGGACCTCCTCGAAATAATGGGCAACCATTGACAAATTCAGCCATAAACCCTCACCATATGAACAATATAGGCGAGAACAATGGTTGTTCCAATATCGCATGCTGATTGGTTATTGCCCAGATCCGACAGTTATAGGTATTCAATATTCCATTCAAAAATGAAAATGAACTCCTATAAATGTTCTATGGACATGAATTCTCTACCTCCATTCTTGAAAGTCCTGTGCAAAGGTTTGGCAAAGACCAGTCTAGTCCGATCGCCAGTGAAAGGCCGGTGCGAACAATGGCACAAGAACTTTTCTCAACTCTTTATGCACAGTTGTCTTGGGCAACGATAGTTATAGCAAAATACGCCGAGCACTTCTCTTTCCATTATCTCCATTGTTGCATGTAACATGGTGGTTATCTCTATAATGTCTGCAGCAGTGGATCCGTTTCCACTTCTGACATCTAATTTCCAGTTTCTACAAACTAGGACTTCAATCCTTTCCTTTCTTCGGTATTCCATTAATGCTTCTGTTGCAAAGCCTTCGGTTTTCATAGAACAATTTCACCAGTAGTTTGCGGTATTTCAGGCTCAGATATATGGTTCTCATCGGCAAGAACTTCTTATGTATTGTTCAGGCAATAACTATTATTGCTTTAAGTGCTATCATTAAAGTGATATTCAAATGCGTGCATTTGTATACTCCTGTGCTACCTGATGGTACGTTTTGCATTAGAAGTTTTTGCAGTCTTTTTCCACATGATTTGCAACATGTAGATTCTAATTATGAAGGAATTTCATAGTTCTCTCTGTGAAGCTGTCTCTGGATAGATGAGCTTTGATTATAACTACTTTGTTATACTAAGTTATATAAAGATATAACTTACATATACTCCTATATATATATATAAGAGGGAGTGAAAGACTACTGAAAGAAAAGAGAATACACCGAATTCTGTTTTTACACGGATTTTTTAACATGATTTTGATTTAACACGGTTTAGAAAAAAATTCCAATTTTCTTTTTACACGATTATTTTGATATAACACGGTTCAAACGGCGCCTTTTTAAAAAAATCTATTTGATTTAATTCTCAAAAAATAATTCTATTCAAGAAAAAAGTCCTAGAATTTACATTTATAACAAAGATGCCGCTTTTATGGTCACATTCTTCGAAGCAGTTTTAAATAAAGAAATAAAAAAAAATCAAGAAGTAAATATCAAGAAGGCACTCATGGTGTTTCACAAGAAATTTTCGCGATCGTGTTCATGTTTTTATTAAAGCATTGGTGTGCAACCTTTTCAAACAACGGGTAAGGATATCGAGCGAAAAGTGAACGGGAGAGGGATTTCAAATGAAAAGAGAACGAGGACAGTATCATCCATATTCAAAATTGGAGAGAGGCCATTTTTTATGAAGTGAGCTCCTAATAAAATGCACACAAATGTTTTTATAAAACATTACTTAGATTCATTTAAAGGTTTTATTAAATGATTCTAAAATTATATAATATATAACAACTTACTGTTACATTAACCGATTTCTCAATCGATTATAGCTGGCCAGACTAAATGCTAGGGTGTAGGCAGGCAGGATTAAACGTTTTTGTGGGATCCGGGGCTTTTAAAAATTTTAGAACACTACTCACGTTATTAGAAATGAAACTTAACTAAAGGAGAAAATAAATAAAAGCGTCGAACTTACATCATCTTTGATTACAATATTGTCGTTACCAATTTAAAATTTTGCACAAGTTCAAAAATATGTCAATTGTATTTAATTAAAATGCTGGAGGTATTAGTAGCAAAAGGGTCCACTGCCCCCCCCCCCCCCCCCCCCCCCGCCGTCTTTAATCCGGTTCTGGGCGTAGGTTGGATGATTGCCATCTGTATGCCATTTTACAATTGGGTTCATTTACATCTGAGTGGCACTTATTATGCATATAATGGACAGGTCACAGTGACCGCGAGGGCTCAGAGAAGGTTGGGCGAAGTAAACCCACTGCACACTGTTAAGAGACAGATGGAAGCCTCCTGTCAAGTCATCCAGCGTGTTCTTTAACTTGCACAGAAAAGGCCCTTCTGCACACTGGGCATGGCATAACATCCCATCCGACAGATGGCGCCCTTACCCAGCCATTCGGTGTCTCTTTTCACACCGAGGGCCCGGTGAGGTTTTGCAGAGATAAATCTCAACTCTTATACAAGTGGAACTCGAATCTAGGAACTACAGATTACGAACCTGGCGGGTTACCAATTGAGCTAAACCCCACCCCCTCTCTTAAAGTAAGAGGATTATCTATCCTGTAATCATCAATAAAAAATCTCTGTGTTGGAAGGCTGAAATAAAGCATAAGAAATAACGATTTTTTTATGTGTCACACACATATGTATAGTAATGAGAAGCTGAATTTATGTAAGAATTAGGAAGTTTATTAAAATAAAAGTGTGGTAGGAGAATTTAGGCAATGGACACCTCTGGTGATCACCACTGCTTAAGATTAATTTAAAATATTCAGATGGTTTGACTCCACATACAGGAGCGTCATCTATGTATGTTTAAGAACAGCTGATGCGAATGACGTAGGATTACCATACGTCATCATTAGCCTAGGCCTTTTTCTTAGCGGCTAGGTCGCATCTAGTGCAGCTCCGAGAAATATGTCTTTAATTTAATCCTAATATAGCTTTTTATGTGAAATTTATTATTGGTGCTTTTAATGATGAAAGGTTTCCACATCTTCAGTTAAAAAAAGAAACTGTAAGTGTATTCTTTTGATATTTGTTGCTTTTATTCCTGAACGCGAAGTCTTTGTTTCTAGAGCAGAGCCACCATTAACAGATCAAGCTAGCTTGTGTCCTTGAACGTCAATCATTGGCAATAAGGCAATGGACAGGAGATCGACCTTCATTCCTCCCTTCGTAGTTCTGCTGACCGAAAACTCAGCCCCGTAACACCCTCATTTCCTCAGCTGCGTTAATTGTGACTCAGCGATACGTCATGGCTTCAGATACCCAAGGCACATGAATGTCACATAGAATCTTGAGAAATTGTACTTGGATTTCATGAGTGTTATTTTTGGCAAGATTGGTGATGAAAAATCAGCTAGCAAAGTGACAAAACGTCTTTTGGAAAAGCGAAAACCAAAGCCATCAAACTGCTTGAACTTGCTTTGCAAAGAATCTCGTCCAAATCTTCCTCCCCAGGAACGCTGTCGGTTCTACTGACACTGTCACAAGTGATATTTCGGTATTAGTAGATGTGATTAACAACATCAATACATAACTGGACAAGTACAAATCGGACTTATCTGAAAAAATTGAATTAACGAACTTGGAAATTAACGAGATTAAGAACGGCAACATTCCTACATAAAAAGAAATAATAAAAACCACATTTCTCATCCATTACAAACTACCTATGTGGAAACTGTTACCAGTGAAAGTTCTCGTAAATCCGATCTCAGGTATGTTATCACCAAAATCAAAACTCCCACATTCAGAATGAAAACAGGTTTATAAGTACAACGACGAAGTCGTACACGAATATAACATTTCTGAAATATTATTATTACGTAATTATATTGGGGGAGGGGACCCACTGGAACAGCTGTTGGGAGACAGATGGTAGCCTCCCGTCAAGGCCATCCAGCGTGTTCTTTAACGTGCGCAGGGTATGGCTCTCCCACACACGGAGCCATGGCTTAACGTCCCATCCGACGGTATATAATTTTTACTTGTATTAATAATACGTTCACTTGTGAACGGCATTACCGTTCACAAGTGACAAACGAACCGAAAACAACAAAACACTTATTGAAGGGACAAAATACTTTCCAGGGATTAATATAGTAGAAACCAAGAAAACAAAGAGAGTATTAGTGAATAAGCTCAGCCCTAATACCACAGCAGAAGACATCGCCAACATGATTTCAAAAGTAAAATGTAATTTTGAATGCGTCAAATTAAACACAAAAATTTTTTTTTCAGTGAAATGGTGAAGCATCGAATCCTCTCAACTGTCACTTCATTTCATTCACCAATATAATATCTAAGGTTATGGAAAGATGCGTTTTATAGAAACTGTTACCCCTCCTATAATCGCGAAACCTTTTAACCTAATAAACAGTTCGGATTCTTGCAGACTCAACAGAATCGTTTTACAACGATTCAGCTAATCCACAATATGCATTCGAGGACCTCACTTTTAGATATTAATATCTCTTTTTTTTCCTGGACTTTGAAAAGGCCTTCGATAAATTAAAACGATCCCTTTTGATTCAAATATTGCTCAACCTTGGTGTACCTAGTCTGATTGTGAGGCTTCTTTCCAGCTTGATTAGTCATCGAACACATCAAGTTCGCGTTGGGAACAGTTTATCCTCCACCAGAACCGTCGACAGTGGAGTCATAAAGGATCCGTTCCAGGCGCATTGTTTTTCATAATCTTCACCTCTGAAATTCCTAGTATTCTTCGTCCTATCCAATGTACAGCATACGCAGATGGAGATTCATTGCTGGAGATTTTGTACCTCCAGCAATGAAAAAGAATGTAGTTCGTTACAAACTGCTTGTGACGCCTTTACCAATGGAGCTTAAAGTACGAACTACCTATATCAAAAGACAAATCAGAAGTGCTCTGTACCTTGGAAGCAAGATTCCCTTGTCCAATATCAGTGTGCTGATATAGCATCTTACGGACTTCTCTGTAAATTAAATGATGTCCAAATCAGTTTTTTAAAACCTATGTTTTCATGCATTTCAGGAAAACAAGCACAAGAAACACGTGAAAAGTCGGATATTTACCCAAACTGACTATCCCTTTTGTGACTTATCAGAATTTCAACAATTTGGAAATTAGAAAAAAAATTGATGTCACAGAATTTTAAGGAAGAAATAAAACCAGGAATGTCAAAATTGTCGCGGAAAACTTTCCTATTTATAAGATCTTCCAAAAGGCTTTATTTACCACACCTTTACGAATCCTAAACTGATGACTTGACAGAAAATTTATTTTACGTTTGTGGCTCAGAAAGTAAGGTTACAAGGTCAATACATCATACATAAGATCTTTAATGTAGACAACCAACCATACAAAGTGAAACATTAACCAGTACACCATTTTTAACATAAAACACCACAAATGTTCAAACACTTGTTGCTACGCCTAATGAGCTTATTCATTCCGTCAGCATAAAAGTCCTGTCTCTGGTGATTCAACCCACGCAGTGATAGCACGTTTCATCTAATCATCTTTCATCTGAGCACGAACGACGTCCTCCCATGTGATCTTTCAAGTGTGGAAAGAGGAGGAAATCGCATGGAGCCAGATCGGGACTGTATGCGGAATGACTCTGAATCACCCATCGAAACTTCCGTAGCAAATCCTGAGTCTGTTCCGTAGCATCAATTTCCGTAGCAAATCCTGAGTTGTTGTGTGTGGACGAGCGTTGTCGTGAATGAGAAAAATGTATTGACTAAAGAAACTAGTGCGTTTCCTCCTAATGTCCTCTCGTAAGCATTTCAACGTGCCACAGTATCGTTCAGAGGTAATGGTGTGTCTGTGTTGCGTGAATGCCACCAACAGCACACCACTGGCGTCTCAAAAGACTGTAGCCAACACTTTTCTTGAGGAAGGTGTCACTTTGAATTTCTTTGGGTTGGTGATGTTTGGTGTTTCCACTCCATCGACGCGCTATTATTGCTTGGCGTGTAATAGTGTACCCATGTTTTGCCACCTGTCACCACTCGATGAAGAAAGTTGGTTCCCTCTGTTGCATAAGGTTACAGCAATGTGAGACTGGCCACCATTCGTTGTCCCTTGTTATCCTCCCTAATACAAATGGAACCAACCTTGCACATACCTTACGATGCGATAACTCCTCCGTGATGATACATTGGACGATGCCATACGACAAGCTCAGCTCGGATGCAATCCTGTTGAATGATCTCCTTGATGCGTCCTGCGTTCACTTCCGTTATGGAGCTGCTGGGAAGCCCAATGCGATTGTCGTCTCGTACCTGCCGAAAATCTCTGACACGATTTAATGACACGCTGACGCGACATCACACTTTATCCATACGAGCTGTCAGTGGATTTCGGCAGCACAAACTTTCCCCGCCTATAGAAAACGAATAACGGCTCGAACTTCTTCGCGAGACAACCTTTGCACGCCGTAGCCATTTGGAACTGTTACTTCCCTGCTTCTATACGCACATGCTTCTGTAACCCCGCCGTGTAGCCAATCGGTTGCACTAAATATATATTTAACCCTCTCCAATGTCCTCGGGATTTTGGGGCTGGGGTGGCTTAGTCAGCAACGCGCCAGGCTCGTAATCTGTAATTCCCAGGTTCGAGTCCCAGCTGGGTCAGCGTTGAGATTTATCTCTGCAAAATTTCCCCGCCCTGCCCACGGTCATTACGGGACACCGATGGGCTTGAAATAGGCCGCCGTCCGTCGGATGGGACGTTAAGCCCCGTGTGCGGGAGAGCCATACCCTTTGCACGTTAAAGAACACGCTGGATGGCCTTGACGGGAGGCTACCATCTGTCTCCCAACAGCTGTTCCAGTGGGTCCCCTCCCCCAACCTTCTCTGAGCCTTCGGGGTCCATGTGACCTGGCCATTTAGCCATTGGTGAGCAAAAAAGTGCCGCTCAGAGGTAAAACAACCCATCCCAACCTCGGGATTTTCTTTGTGATATAACCACCTTGTAAGCTTACTTTTTGATCCACCTACGTATTAAAAAAAATTGCAGGCGATCTCCAACGATTTTCCAATTATTTTCACAAAAATTGTTAATAGAGTGAATGGTCTATAATTATTAACACTAATTTTTGATCCACTTTTATATTCTGGACGAATAATTCCAATTTTCATATCTATTGGGATCTGAGAGTTTCCAAAATTTTATTTATAAGAACTGTCATTGCATCCACAAAATTGCATTTATAATCCTTTATGTATTTAGGTTTAATAGTGTAAAATCCAGGGGATGACATTTTAAATAGTTATATCATAAATCTGTAATATTAGTAACATCGAAGTTACTAGTAGCGGAAAAATATAGAAATCTTATTTATGAAATATAATTTATAAACCTTATCTGGTATAGTATTCATTGTCGCAAATTCTGCTTACATCTCACTAATAGCTGTTACAAAAAATTTAACAAAATTATTTAAAATTTCCTTTGGAGTTTTTTCTCTAATCAAGCGTCTTTCAATATTTTCGCCGATTGTAATCCTTTTTATATCGTCAATAATATCATTAATTAATTATTATTATCTTTATTATTTGCTAATTTATTTGCATAAAACATGTTTTTGGTTCCTTATAACAGTGTTTACTCTGTTGCTTTCCATTTTATATAAATCATAATTTTGCTTATTATTAACATTATCTTTATATCTTCTCCATAATTTATCTCTATTTTTAATTGCCAAAATAATGTCATCTGTAATCCACTCTTTCCTTATTCTCTTAGTTTTACAATTGTTAATTTGTTTAAACAAGAGTTTTACTTGATATTTTCTGATATGCTAATTCAGTGCTCATGTTTTATCAACTATTTCATTCCATTGTGTCATTTTGCAATTTTTGAATAGCAAGAGTATCATTACAAAATGTTTGAAAAACCTAGGTTTGAATCCTCTTTCAAAAATGTCATCCCATTAGAGCTAAAATTCTTTTTTCCTTATCTTAATTAAAATACCATAATGGTCTGCAGATTTATTTCTATATATTTGCTGCTTGTTTTAACCAACATATGATCACTAAACGTCCTTATGAATTTAGTTAATGTGTGCCTTCTTTAGTAAAACCATTAACAATTTGTTCTAAACCAAATTAACTCAAAGCATTAATATATATCAAAATCATATTTATTAGTATTTGCCACAACAATATTAATATCACCTAAAATAATTAAATTTTTAAATCCTACTCTATTTTTAACACATATTCAGAAATTTCTTTTAGGAATCTATTAATATTTTTACTAGGTGATCTGTACAATGCGATGATATTAATTTGAATATTTACAACTATTAACACTGGCATGCAAAAAAAAAACTTTTATTCCCTCTCTTTCAAAATTTTGTTTCCTTTTTTATGTTTCTGAGGGTATTGAATTCGAGATCTGGAAGCCGATTTGTTCTATCACCTAAAATTTTCTAGAGTAGGGGTTCTCAACATGGGTTACGCGGTAAAATGTTTTGGGGTACGCCGTGAGAGCTCAAAGTCCTAGATCTAGTAACAAAGCAAAAATAACCATTGTTATACTATAACTATAGTTTTATCTATCTATACAAGGGACATGCCAGTTGCATACACATTTCCAGGGGGTACGTGAAGCGTAAAAGGTTGAGAACCACTGATCTAGAGATATGGGTTTAATTAAAAAACACTATTTTACTCAGAGAAGATAAATATATTTTACTAAATATTTATTAACATTATAAAAAGTTAAAGCTGACACTAAAAAAATTCTGATACATGTAAATATTTATACAAAAAATCATTTTATTGTCTTCTGTCGCTCATATTTTATATCTGGAGCCTCTCGCTGCAGGGCAGAACAGTAGTCCGCAAACATACTCTCGTTCCATTATCCGCTATATCGTTTTTCCTTTTCGGATGTGTCCTGATGGAAACTTTCTCCATGCTCACCCGAGACCGCTCCCATCAATTGTGGAAAACAAATCAGGTGTGAATGTATTAAACCATATATATTCACAAAAAACGCCCTCCCACCAAAATAGTGCCTGATACAAACATATGGATGCCAGATTCGAATTCAGCACCCTCAAATCTATAAATTACTCCCATTTTTTTTTCAAGGGAGGATTTTCATGCAGACCAGTGTAATTTCGTAATTATTGCTTTTGCTGATTCCTCAATGGTTCATCCAGTTGTACTAAGTTAATTTTGTTTCCATAAAAATAATGTTATCCCACAATGGTTATTTTCTTTTGCCTTTTAAAAAAGCATTAATCATACCTGTCAATACTACATAAAGATGATTGCTGTTCAGTCATCATAGTTTCAAACAAAATGATTAAATCCAACTTCAATTCAAGAAGTTCAATATGAAATAGTAAATTATTCCAATATTTTTTCAGTGATTTTAGATATGCAATATCTAAAATCAAAAAGTTTCTTGAATCAAAAAATTTTTGAAAAAATAAGTTTCTTGAATTTAAATCATCAGTTTTAATATTTTATCACCAGATCTTGAAAGCAAACATTAGTATCATGTAAATCATCATAATACAATTCCTTATTTACGTTACCATTCTCAACAATATCAGGCATAAACATTTAAAGGAGCAAAAGAAAAAGAAATTATTTAGATTTAGGACAGACAAAAATATATTAGGGTTCTTTTTTTCCTGATCCTTTAGGCTCTATGAACACTATCCATAATAATCACTTGCTGATTTTCATTCTTTCTAATAAAAAGTTTATTGTTCTTGAACCAAATAATAAATTATTACACCTTTCTCTTTAGACTTTGCTCTTTAAAATAAATTCCGATTCATTTGCGTCAAATTTTCATTCATGTAAATTCATTATTTCTTATGGACAAAATTTCGACCGAATAACGCGATTTAAGCGATCTATTTTGACACAAAATAGAACGCGATTAAGGCGATCTATTTTGAGGAACCAACTACCCAAGTTATTCGAGGAATACAAGCGTGTAGAAACGCGTTCAAAATTTCAAAACTAAAGTGATACTTGTGAAAGATAATAGAACGGAAAATCAAATATTATCTGCATGAATTCACATCTACTCTGAGTAGTATGTGTATAGGTGTGTTGTTTTGAATGGCACTTTCTTTTCAGGGAAACAACTATAGCAGAGGTGTCCCTGAGTGCGATAAAACACACATTTCGATTTTTATAAAGCGTCCGGTCACGCACAGCGCCATCTAGCGTTGCTTTGGAAAAAGCACTACTATTGTGACAAGGGGCACTACACGCTGCAGCGTCCCGAGCCCAATGGCCATAATCAGGCCCGGAGGTAGAAAAAAAATAAAGTGGGGGGTTGGGGTTGGGGATTGGAAGGGGTAAGATTGAGCAGGAAACTCGTTCCAGTAAAACTTTTCCCTTCATTTCAGTGGTTTTTAAAGAAATTTTGAAAAATACATGTAATATATATATACGGGGTGATCATTTAATTCGTGAACTGCCGCTATAAGTAATTCGTGGACTGAAGCCGAAAGCACTACGTACGAGTGTGCACTATTTAATTGACGCCGAAAGCACTACGTACGAGTGTGCATATTTTAAAAATCAGATCTAAAATTAGAAATATCCATTCCCCTTCTTTCAGAATGCTTATAAGGGTAATAGAAGCAAAAAAAAAATATTAAATATATATAAAAAAAATATTATAAAAAATTTGCCTTGTATGTAGGTAAAACCTAAATTTCCAATGCAATGTAACATTTCCTTCTCCGTTTTACAGGTCTTTAAACAATTTCTTAAAATATGCATTAAATATACATAAGTTTAATATTTTTTTTTGCTTCTATTACCCTTATAAGCATTCTGAAATAAGGGGGGGGGGGTGCATATTTCTAATTTTTAAAATTTGAACACTCGTACGTAGTGCTTTTGGCGTCAATTAAATAGTGCACACTCGTACGTAGTGCTTTCGGCGTCAGTCCACGAATTACTTATAGCGTCAATTACTTATTGCGTCAGTTCACGAATTAAATGATCACCCGTATATATGTTACCGCTAAAGCTCGAAAGCCGTTAATGTGCACATTACCTAGCTAATCTGCAGATTAACTGATTTGCTCCGTTAACGTGCGGAATCAAGAGTTTTCCGCATTTTACCTAGGTAATGTGCACATTAACGGCTTCCGTATCGTTAAAGTTCAAAAGTTTGTTTCTCTCATAGTGGTGAATCTCTTGAATATGAATCTTCGTGTCACGTGATTCACTCGTCAGCATTATAAAAAACGCCCCGGATGAGCGGAGACCAAGTGAGAACGAATCGGTAAAGTGATTCATTCTTGATAACGAATCACTAAAATGATTCGTTCTCACTTGGCCTGCTCATTTTGGGGGCGTTTTTTATAATTCGGACGACTGATTCATGTTGACAGAGGGATGACCCTGGTTTCAACTCTACTCTCGGACACTAGATAAATAACATTATGTTAATTTAAGCGTACAAAAACGTTCCTGTTGTTCCAGCAAAGATCTTATTTTCACTTTAACGAGTGCCTAGTAGGTAATGTGCAGATTATCAAGGTAATTTGCAGATTACCTAGGTAATTTGAGAAATGAAACAATTTTCCGCACGTTAACGGATCACCCTAGTTAATCTGCACAATACCTAGATAATCTGTAGAATAACTGATTTCTGCACTTTAGCGGTAACATATATACTAATGTGAATAATCCTCCCGGATTATGGCCTTTGGGCTCGTGACGCTGCAGCGCGTAGTGCCCCTTGTCAGTCAGTGCTCATTGTGAGAATGCGACATTTGTATTCAAACCAGGAATGCATTGCAATTTATTAGGCCGTAGCTATGGCAACAAAGAAAAAGTAACCTTTTGACACTTTCGTCTGCAGAGGAAAACTCGTTCCTTTAACGATTGATCTATACCGGTTACGATCTGCCATCAAGCTTTCAGAAGATAGAAGAATTTTCAGATTTTTCTGATGCTTCTTAACGTCAAAATTTGTCATCTGCACTTACAATGCTTTCTGAAATTTTCAGACATGAAAGCAAAAAAATTAACGCCTAGAGATAATGAAAACTGGTTTAAAAGGGACTAAGTGTCAGACAATGGTTAATGACTTCGGTCTTATGTCTTTAAGCTCAGAACGACGAAGTATTCGCCTTAAAGGTTTCACAGGAATGTTAAAGGATTAATATGTTAAGCTTCCTTAAAGGAATGCATATTTTTTCTGAAACTATCATCTTGACCAGGCCTTAAATAGGAAAAATTCGATAGAGGGGGGAACAATAGCTCCCCCTATTATATATAGGCAAACGTAGGCCTTGTATGTGGGGCGGGGGTGGCTCAGTCGGTAGCGCGCCAGGCTCGTAATCTGTAGTTCCCAGGTTCGAGTCCCAGCTGGGTCAGCGTTGAGATTTATCTCCGCAAAATTCCCCGCCCTGCCCACGGTCAGTAGGGGACACCGATGGCCTTGGAAAGGCCGCCGTCCGTCGGATGGGACGTTAAGCCGCGGCCCCGTGTGCGGGAGAGACATACCCTGTTCATGTTAAAGAACACGCTGGATGGCCTTGACGGGAGGCTACCATCTGTCTCCCAACAGCTGTTCCAGTGGGTCCCCTCCCCCAACCTTCTCCGAGCCTTCGGGGTCCATGTGACCTGGACATTTAGCCCATGGTGTGCAAAAAAGTGCCGCTCAGAGGTAAAACAACCCAACCCAAGCCTTGTATGTAGGTAAAACCTAAATTTCCAATACAATGTAACGTTTCCCTCTCCGTTTACAGGTCTTTAAACAATTTCTTAAAATATGCATTAAATATGCATAAGTTTAATATTTTTTTTTTGCTTCTGTTACCCTTATAAGCATTCTGAAAGAAGGGGGGGGGGCATATTTCCTTGGCCAGAATGCCAGAAATAAAAGATATCGCACTCAGTAAGAAAATTAAGATCTAGCTAGTTTTACTTAAACTTGATGAATCAAAAATGTTATTAATGATCTTAAAGATAGTTGTGATTTAAGAAAGCAAAATGATGAACTTGAAAATGAAGATCTTGGGTGTAAAAGATCTAAAATTAGAAATGCCGTAACCGATCTGTAGCAATATTCCAGAGGGCAGTATTTGATTAATGGGAAAAAATGGATAATAAGTTACAGGTTGAATCAAACGCAGATGATATTTTGGTGTCACACGGAGCATCTGTCGAATTATGTGATGCGGCCTCGTTCTGACCCTCTTGGTGTGACGGATGGGCTTCCTAGCTGCCGTAGGTCGGCAGTGATCCCTGGAAAAGCGTCCGAGATTTCTGGCGAGCTGCCGCAACACCTCCTTCGGAAGAGGTGTTGGCTGCAGTCACCTGCTTTGTGCTTTCTTATTGTCAAACGACTGTTGCCATCTGACAATAGAAAAACGTAACTTAAAAAACTTAAACTTAAAATCTCGTGCTTAAATTCGTATAGGAAGTTAAAATCATAAACTTAATTTGAAGAATATGCAAAAACTTTGTAACATGAAAAACGTAACTTCGTAAACTTAAAAGTGAAGAAACAGGAGATAATGGTTGATTGCAAACAGGTCTATTAATTATGCAATTAGTTATTATGATATTGACGTTTGGAAGTAGAAGATATGAAGTGGATTTGAACGACTATTTCACTCCAATAAGGAAGCAATTTTTGTACAAGGCAAAATAACTTGTTTCAAGTTTACCTGGATTTTAAGTTACGTTTTTCTATTGTCAGTTAAATGGATTTAATAGTTTTATGAGGAGAAATGAAACATAATATGGAAACTTTAGAAATGAAGAGAACTTACATAAGGTTGCGATTATCCTTCAGTAGAGAATTGTTCACCTCTAAATCTAAGATATAGAAAAGAAAGTTTGTGTCTGTCCGCTTATGCACTAGTGCCCCCAGAAGAGTTGGAGACTCCAAACTTTGCATGAACGTTACCTTCACCCTTGGGAAGAATACTGGCTATCCCGTTGGGGTCAACCAAAATTGGAGTGGGTGAGTTTGAATTTCTCAGAATCCCCATAGATTTAACATTAACGTTTTTAAGTTATTCAAAATAACTGTTGCCATTAATAAATTTGAAAAAAGGAATACATAAAAGTAAACTAATATCTGATTTCCCATGATTAAATATTAACAGTTGGAAAGTTATTCAAAATAACTGTTGCCACCGATGGTAATTTGAAAAATGAATAATTTGAAATAATGAATGCATCAAACTAATTTCTTTCTGATTTCGCGTGATAAACTCATTGTTCAGTTTTCTGGGTCAAGAGCGCGAGAGTCCGTGGATATTGAAGTCGTTCTAATGAAGCACGAGCAGAAAACAAGATTCAAAAACTAAATTTGTATAGGAATTTAAAATCATTAACTTTATTTGAAAGATGTGCAAAAGCTAATATAAGTATATACAAATAATTAATAAATGTTTTAAATATTATGTTAAGTAATAAATAATTTTGTTTAATAATAATTTTTGGTACCTTTACATTTTTTTATGCATCTCATAACAGAGTTAATTTTTTTATAAAGTTATACATGCGTCCCGTGGCCGAGAGGTTAGCACGCTTGGCTACTGATCTACGGGACCTGGGTTCGAGCCCCTGGTAAGGCATGGATGTATGTGATTATGGGTACCCCAAACTAGGTCTATTTCTTTTCTCACCTAAAAGAGAGAGAAAAAGTTTTAACCGAAGATATTGGGTTGTTTTACCTCTGAGCTGCATTTTTGCACACAATGGGCTAAATGGCCAGGTCACAAGGATCCCAAACACTCAAAGAAGGTTGAGGGAGGAGATCCATTGGAACAGCTATTGGGAGACAGATGGTAGCATCTCGTCAAGGCCCTCCAATGTGTTCTTTAACATGCACAAGGTAATGGCTCTGCCGCACACGGTGTTACGGCTTAATGTCCCATTCGACGGACGGCGGCCTATCCAAGCCCATCGGTGTCCTTTACTGATCGTAGACAGAGAGGGGAGTTTTGTTGAGATAAATCTCAACGCTGACCCAGCTGGGACTCGAACCTGGAAACTACAGAATACGGTCTGGTGCGCTACCGACTGAGCCCCCACCCCAGCTTCCCGGAGAGGGAGGAAATTGAGTGTTATTGATATTTATACCAAATGAAAACTTGTGACGTGGGGAAAGCCATCTACTCTGCTTTTTAGAAAGTTTCGGACCCGAACAACGCCAGGTAATCTGCTGGTATGTCATAAAACTCGATGTCCTTAATATAACGGGACATAAAGTGAACTATGATTATAAGTCTCATCAAACAAATCGAAAAAAAAAATCACATTAACTCAATTTCGGAAAATGAAAAGGGGAGAAAAACTGAAAGAGACGTTAATAGATTTTTTCAAACGTTAAACAAGCCTCTCCAATCTGAGGCTCGTAAAAGAATAAATAAATAAATAAAAAATAAATACCCCTCAAGCAGCTGCTTGCCGCAGTGGTCTGACAGGAGCCTGTCAGTTTATATGCCATAGTAGAAGGTCTGAGAGGATGGCAGGACCTCAGCAGAAAAACAACACGAACATTCATGTCTTCACCCGGCGCTCGAACCCAGGTCCCGTAGATCAGTAGCCAAGAGCGCAATAATCAAAGATTAATTCATCAGATTTTTTGAACCAACATTTTTAGGTGCAAAACTAAACGGTTTTGTCAATTCATAGTACTCAATAAAAATGCGAATTTTTGGATTTAATCCAAATATTTTATTTATTCCTTAAAAATAAAAAAGCACCTTTTTCAATTCATTACTCAGAAATGTACAGCATTTTTTTCATTTCTAAGTAGAGACTTTTTTCTGTGGATCTTTAAGAATAATAATTTGTTTTCGGTTCATTTGAATACATAGGAGGGTCAGATGATGCAAAGCACTCTTTCTACTTCCTTTTTGTCTTAAAAACAGAAGAAATGCAAAGTAAAAAGAATGTACAATAATTAGCATTTATAGTAACAAAGTTCAGTACGAGGTTTAGAATCTAAAGCATCGAAGAAATGGTAACAAGTGCAGGACTTTCAATTTTCTGCCGAAACTCTGTAATGTTGGGGTCCGTCGGTAGGTGCCCCCCCCCCCCCGCTTAGCAGATGAAAGAATGATATTTACATTTTTTTTGGCCAGTGATATCTTAATACATAGGGGTTGTCTTCTCGTGTTACTATTTGAATTATTAGCAAGGGATGTTGGATGTCAGATCCAGTTCAAGTCTTCTCCATTCCATGGAATGTAAAGATTTGCTCTCCTTCATTCGTATCTCAAGTTGAAGTAACCTGGTAGTCTTTTCGTTAACCATCTCTGTGGGCTTTCTAATGAAACAAAGTCAGAGACCATGTTAGGGCACCACTGGCGAAGCATATTCGAGTATGGGTCTAACTATGTGATGAAAGCATTCAGGAGGGTAACACGATTGCATTTTCGATAGTTTCTTGGAGCCTTGGTAACAACTTTCTTACAATGGGGTGAAAAATAGGGTTACCACATGTCCTTTTTTTTTCCTCGTGTCCTCCCGGAATTTTGGAAAAACATGAAATGTTCTTCTTTTTGTATAAACTCATAAATACCCCTCAAGCACCTGCTTGCCACAGAGGTCTGAAAGGAGCCCATCAGTATATACGCCATAGTCTACTCCCAGGGCTCGAACCCAGGTCAGTATCCAAGCGCGCTAACCACTCAGCCACGGGACGGCCACAAGTTCATAACATGCTTTAAATTAAAATTAAGAAACTTTTTGTATTTTCCTTTTTTAAAATTTCTTGAACCAATGCCTACAATGAATACAATTTACTAATAACCGTGAAATAATATACTGTAAATGCAAATCGTGGATGTTAAATTAATTCTCTTATTGTTAAAGTTACTATTTTCTGTAATTTCAATATGGGCAATTTACATGTCAGTTTGAAAAAAGTACGCGCTTTAAGAATTTGTATAAAATATTGCTTCCATCCACCGATAGTTGGAGCTATGAAAGTTGACTACTGTTCAATGTTTTTTTTATTTGCAACATAAAAAGGAAAGAATTACTCCTAGTTTGTATAAACCTTCTCTTACAAGAACATACCTTAGGAAAATCGAAGTCATTGCTGACCACCTCTACACAAAAAGTTTGCCTCCTTGCAACAGCTGATAGTTACTAATCACTATGCCACTTAAGCCCAAATAATACTTAATTGCTTAAAGTACGAATAAAAATCGGCACCTCATATATTTTGAAGTGTTCTAAAAAATTAGAATTATGACTTTTTCTGACTAAACTGTTAGTCGGTACTTGAAATAAAACTTGGTAGGAAAAAAATCCATAAACAAGTCCAGTCTAGTAGGTATAAATGGTCAGCACCAGGGCCCTGTGAAGTTGACCACTCCTCAGCAGGTCTGAAAAAAAAGAAAAAAAGTGGCCATAGATGACCAGATCAGTAGGCATACTGAACTGGCAGCCCTCTCCTTCCGTTCCCTTCCAAAAGAGAATATCTCTTTTGAAAGGTACAGTCGCTCAAAAAAGTATCCGAACACCATGGTTGATTACAGAATTCAGAAAAAATATCTGGCAACGATTTTTTCAGAAATTAGTGATCGGGCAACCTTCGTGTCACGTGACACGAAGGTTGCCAGACTAACTAACGGCCTGCATCACGAGAAGGCGGGGTCGGACATTAGGTGCTAGACCTGGCCGGTTTTGTGCATCATCACTAGGGATTGGTACACAGCTCTCCTTCCAGCTTACGCCTAACTACCATTATCCTGGACTTGTTGCACTGGTGGGCCTCTGTTGAGCAAGAATCTGCTGCTGTGTTTTCTGTTTGCTTCTGGGTTGAGAGCCCTAAGTGAACAGAGGCATGGGATACCGTATATCAGCTGGTGAATAATCCCAATCAGAGGCCATCGCAGGTACCTGAACCTCACTTAGCTAGTTGGGAATCGTAAAGCCTAAACTGGAGTAATGTGTCTCAGGCAGGCCATATGGCTCTTGAAAAAGTCCACTTGAAATGGTGGTGCCTGAAGTTCCTACCAGCATCGGTGACTTCAGCCTTTAGCGGAGGAGGAACAGGTCTTTGCCCTATGCCTGCGATCAGTTGGCTGTTTGATATTGTTGGCCCTACCCCTCTCAATAAACCTAGTTTCTTTAAAAATCCTACTAATCATTTTCTCTCTACAGGAATGTGGAACGTGAGGACATTATATAGAGATTATTCTCTTGATGTCCTCACGCATGAATTCCAGCGCTATAACCTAGATATTCTAGACTTGCAAGAGACCAGATGGAAAGGTAAAGGTGAGATACTTGAAAATAACTTTAAATTTCTCTTTACAGGGCGGGAGGATGGAAAGCATCACTAAAGCGTGGGTCTGCTTCGCAGCAGACATGCTAGTGATGCTCTTCTAGGATATGAGTGTATTAATGAAAGGTTTCTTACAGCAAAATTTCAGACAAGCGTTAAAGACCTGAATGCTATCTGCTGTTATGCTCCCACTGAGGATGCTGATGAGGATAAGAAGGATAGGTTTTACGGACAACTTCAGGATATTTTGAATTCTGTCAAGAAAGAAGATATTATCCTTGTTCTAGGTGACTTCAATGCCAAAGTTGATACTGACTCTGACCTTTGGGGAGGGGTGATAGGCCCTTTTGGTATTGGTAGCTGCCATGGGAATCAGAAACCTCTCCTACAGGTAAGTAAATTCAATGGATTCAGAATAACTAACACTTATTACAAACACCGCGACATACATAAGTACACATGGGTTTCACCTGATGGGCTGCATAGAAATATGATTAATATATATTAATTAACAGCAAATGGGCTAGTTCTGTTAGAAATACCAGGGCATATAGGGGAGTTAAATTGGATCTGACCATTACCTTGTTAAAAGTGTCTTGCAACTTAAACTTAAAAAGTGTTGTGCTAAGGTTAAAATATTTACTTTTAATACTGAAGCTCTGAAAGACCCAGTTATAGCTAAAGCTTACCATGATAGGTTACTTCGTCATTATGACAGTCATGGTTTGCTTACTACAGATGTTGAGGAAGAATGGGGCCATTTTAAACAGGTGTTTTGGAAACTAACAGTACTTTTTTACGAAAAAAAGGAGCAGAGGAGACAGAATTATTTAAGTGATAAGGCACTTGAACTTATTTCAGAAAGAAGGAACTGCAGGGATGTCCTTAATCAGTACCCTACTAGTCGTAATAGAAAGGATTACAGAGAGCGTAATAAACGTGTAAACGATCAGTTAGCTACTGATAAGAATTTTGGCTTGATGGCTTGCCTGACAAAGCTGAGGAAGCAGTTAGGCAGCACAACAGCAGAGAGCTGTACCAGAGAGTTAATGTTTTATGTGGTAGAAAACGGACAGGCATACAAGGATTGCAGGATAAACATGGTAAGGTTATAGAAGGTGAGGATTCTCTCATGGCTAGGTGCGCCGAGCATTTCAGTGATGTTCTAATCAATGTGGTTAGTTCTACTCCCATTGTTTGTAATGATGATAGATGCATTGGCGGGTTTAATGTTGGCCCTATAACACAATCTGAAGTTAGTTTGGCTATTTCTAAACTTAAACTTCATAAATCCCCAGGGGTAGATGAAATTACTACAGAAATGCTCAGAGCTGGGAATGTTTCGGTTACCACTTGGATGACTGAAAATCTGAATATCTTTTATGGTAAAGGCATGGTTCCTAAGGATTTTACCACAGCTATTGTTATCCCTATTTTCAAAACAGGTGATCGCAGTTCTTGTGATAACTATAGGGGTATCAGCCTACTCTCTGTCCCAGGTAAAGTTCTTTCCATGATTGTGCTTAATAGAATTAAGAAGCTGGTTGACAGTCAATTGAGTGATGAGCAATGTGGATTCAGAAGTGGTAGGGGATGTGTGGATCAGATATTTCCAGTCAGGCAGATTATTGAGAAATGTTTAGAGTTTCAGAAACCTTTGGTTGCTAGCTTTGTTGATTTTAAAAAGGCTTTCGACTCTGTTGATCGTCATAATTTGTGGTTGATTGTGGGATCATATGGTATACCAGACAAGTTATTTGACATAATGAAAGCGCTCTATAATAACACTGAGTCGTGTGTGAGAGTTGGTAAGTCTTGTAGCAATTGGTTTAGCATTACTTCTGGTGTTCGACAAGGGTGCATTTTGTCTCCTTTTCTCTTTAGTTTGGTTGTTGATTATGTTATGCGAAATTCACTTCAAGGGAAAGATTTTGGCCTTAAATGGGCTGGATATACCAAAATTTCTGATTTAGATTATGCTGATGATTTAGCCCTTTTGGCAAATGATGTTGATGAGATGAACTCTTTCATTCGAGCTGTTGATGAAACTGGTAGTAGAGTAGGTTTGGTTATAAACAGAGAGAAAACTAAAGTGATGAAAATTGGTCAGGCAGGTTGTGGTTCAGTTCATCTGAATGTTTGCAGTCTTGAGCAGGTGTCACAGTTTAATTACCTTGGGAGCTATGTAACAGATACTGGTGATGTGCGGCATGAGATTAACAGACGAATAGGGATTGCTGCCGGGACTTTTAAGAATCTATTGAGATTGTGGAGAAATAGGCGTATACACCTAAAGACTAAAATTAGACTGTATAATAGTTTGGTTCTTTCTACGGTTAGTTATGGTAGTGAAACCTGGACGCTGTGTAAACATGATAACAGGAAACTAGATGCTTTTGATTCTAGATGCTTACGCAGTATCTTGGGTATTAGGTGGTTTTACTTTGTAACTAATGATGAGGTTAGGCAAAGGAGTCTGCAACCTTCTTTAAGCAGCATATTGTGCAGAGAGAGACTCCGCTGGTTTGGCCATGTTGCCCGTATGGATAATTATAGATTGGCGAATAGGGTTATGAACAGTGTGCCTAGAGGCCTCAGAAGGAGGGGGAGACCTAGGATGCGGTGTGCAGACAATGTCAAACAGGACCTTGTTAGAATTGGTGTGCAGTGGAAAGATGCAGCAGATGTAGCTCAGGACAGATATGCTTGGAGAATTAAACTGCGCGGTCTGGTTGGACCTCCGTAGCCCATGGTTGCTTGAGGATGGTGATGAGGAAAAAAAATTTATTTTACTTCACAAATTGAAAGCATGTCCTCCTTTGTTTCGACCTTTTCTGTCTTCCATTTAGAACACTGACATCTAGTAACCTTTGGTGAAAATGACATAGTGCCGTTGAACAAAGATCGCAAACTACTTGGACACTCGTGAGAGATTTGTTACCAAGGTGATAATTGCAGTGGTTATTAGTGTGGCCTAAATGAATAACTGACGATTTGGTTGTGTAGTTAATTCTGTTTTTTGCTAACCTTTTCAGGTGCATAACTAAATAATTTTATCAATTCATAGTACTCAATTTAAAAAAAATGCATATCTTTGTTTGAAAAAATTCATATTTGTTTGAAAAAATGCATATATTTAATTAATTCCTAAAATTAAAAATGAACTTATTTTCCAATTCATTACTCATTTGAAATGCATTTTTTCTTTTCTAAGTAGAGAATTTTTTCTACGGCTCTTTAAGAATATAGTTAATATTTTTTCTAGTAGCTATTTCTTAGCTTTGGGTTGCCCACCCATAGTTTAGACCATAGATTCCCAACGGGGGCGATACCGCCCCCCCAGTGGGCGCTGGAGCCTTCCATGGGGGCGGTAGCGGATCCAGAGGCAAATGGGGGGCGTTGAGGCAGTCAAGAGGGGCGGTCAAATAAATAAATATATTTAATGGAATTTTCTGTGACAACCTTTTTATCTCTTCTATTCTGTGGTGTCTTCCTGGTGATTCTGGTCATCCACACTACCTTATTCGTCATGTACAGCTTTTCAACTGCAGCTTGGACAATAAGTTCCCTGCTACCGCCTACTAGCGTACTGGTACGTCTGAAGTCGACTGAGATGCTCTCAAAAGTTCTCTTCAAGATCTCAGATTGGATATAAGCTTCAATATGTTTTCCCACTCCAAGTCGCTTTGAGTATGCTTTATGGTACGTAGTTACAATACCATCCCAAGTCAGAACATAAGGTATAATGTTAACATTACACTTGCGAATTAGGCTCAACTCGTTAGCCAGCAGATCATATTTCCTCTTCTTTTCAACCTCTACTGTCTGCAGGTTATCCTGAGATGTTATCCTACTTCAATAATTGTAATATCATTCAATACCTTATCCATGCACTACTATATCAGGCTTATTATGTTGGACATGTGTGTCCGTCCTGATAGGCAAATCAACCTTGATGCAATAAATAATATAATAATAATAAATTTATTATATTTAATATAATAAAATACTTTGAAAATACCTGTTTTCATGAATAAATATTTTATCTAGCTATGTAAATTATCGTATTGTTATCGCGTTAATAAGCATTTTTAAATTAGCATTAGGTATATCTATACCTAATTTGTTTTAGTTTAGAATAGATTGACGGTGACAAGTCCTTGCAAGTTGGTAGGCAAACACGCGGTTCATGCAATTTAACATGTTTCGACAAGAATATGGGAGCTTGAAATGACTTGTTTACGGAGCAAGTGCGCCGGCATCGCAAACATATAAATTAATGCTTTCACAAAATCAAATCTATAAAAGCGATAGCTCTCGGAATGTTTTATTATTTTTATGTGCTTCGCCGTGATAAATAGTCGTGAATGATAAGTGTTAGAAGTCATTATAAACATTATTTTTATAACTATCTATAAATCTGTTGAGAAGTTAATTTGTATTTGTAAATGTCTGAATCTTCATCTAAAAAGAAATGCCGGCAGTACAGTATTGAATATTTGAAATATGGATATACGTACTCTCCTACAAACCAATCATTACCTATATGTTTAATTTGCCGAAAAGTTTATTCAAATGACGCTATGAAACCTTCTAGGCTACAGGAGCATTTAAATAAAATGCATGCTGATAAGAAGAACAAAGATTTATCCTATTTTCAAGAACTGGAAAAGTAATATTTAAAACAGCCAATTATGTCAAACCTTTTTGCGTCGTCTTCTAAACAAGATGATGATCGAGCCTCATATAACGTTTCATTGTTAATCGCAAAAGCAGGAAAACCACACACAATTGGCAAGAATTAATTTTGTCGGCAGTCAAAGAGATATTAAAAACAGTTCTTCATCATAAGACACCATCAGATATCATCAAAAAAATTCTTCTCAGTAATAACTCAGTGCAAAGAAGAATAGATGAAATAGCAAAAGACGTTGAAATATCATTATGTGATTACTTAAAGACTTGCAAATTTTCCATTCAACTCGATGAATCAACTCTACCAAATAACGAAGCTCTACTCTTATCATACGTACGATTTATAAAAGAAGAAAATATTCATGAAGAGTTATTATTTGCTAAAAATTTGGAATCTGATACAAAGGGAGAATCTATATTTAATACCATGCAAAAGTTTTTTCAAGAGAAAGAAATTCCTATTTGCAATATTTTGTCTGCTGCTACTGATGGTGCTCCAGCAATGACAGGGCGTCATAAGGGTTTCATAGCGCATTTGAAACAAGCAGTACCAAATGTACTCGCTGTTCATTGTATTATTCATCGTCAGCATTTGGTTGCAAAAAATTGGAATGAACGTCTGCATACGTCGCTCCATTACGTTATTAAAGCAATCAATAAGATTAGAAGCAATTCATTGAATGACCGATTATTTGGTAAGCTTTGTAATGAAAATGATGAAGATTACAATCGCTTGCTGCTGCACACAGAAGTACGTTGGCTCTCTAAAGTAAACAAACCTTCTGAATCGTTTTTTCAATCTATTTGACTCAGTATTGGACTTTCTTGAAGACAGAGACGAAAAATTGCGCGAAAACCTGATTACGTCAAAAAATGACATCGCTTATTTGACAGACCTGTTTAAAATATTTAATCAAGTTAATTTACAATTGCAAGGTGATGAGTTGAATTTAATTAAAACAAAAAACGTCATAGCTGCTTTTGCGGGAATCTTCTTCTATTCAAACGAAATCTAGGTAGAGGTGAATACAACCACTTTCCCACATTATCAGCAATCTCTGCAAAACCGGAAGATTTACTTACTTACTGCCAACACTTGGAAGTTCTTCATGTTGATTTTACGGAGCGTTTCCAAGATATTTTAAACATGAATATACCGAGTTGGGTTTTAGATCCTTTCGCAAACACAGATACTGAAGAATCATCAAATTTGGAAGAGGAACTCTTAGAACTCACGACTAACGAAGTACTCAAAATAAAATTCAAACATGGATACCAAGAGTTCTGGCTTCAAAAATCAATACCAGTTCTCTACCCTGGATTGTGGGCAATAGTACAGAAGTTTTTAATCGCATTTCCTTCGTCCTATATGGCTGAGCGTGGATTCAGTGCAGTAGCTAATTTACTGTCAAAGAAGAGGAACAGACTACACATCACTGAACGTGGCGATCTGCGATTGATGTTAACGAAATTGGAACCCGACATTAACAAATTGTTAACACTCCACCAGCCTCAACCTCATTAATTTTTTTTATTTATTATTAATTTTGTGTTTATCTCATTATTTTTTATTTCTTATTGATTCTGTGTTTATTTTTAAAATTTTGATAAACAATTTTATTGTACATTTGGTTGTCGTTTTATTAATTTCTGCTTTACGATTTTTGATAGATAAATAAACAGATAAATTAGGTACAGATAATATGTAACAATATTTTAATATTTCACATGAAATTAACTATTATGGACTAGGGGGAATTTTTGTTCTCTTCTAAAGGGGTCGATGGTCCAGAAAAGATTGGGAATCACTGGTTTAGATAGATTAGAAAGAATGACCTAAAATATCAAAATAAACATTCTCACGTCAGTAAATGTACTCAAAGGTTCTTTCAGATTAGTATCCGTGGCGCCATCTCTTGGTCAATACTGGAGGTTTAGCATTTTTTTCAAAAATATTTCGTCGATACTCATAAATCTTAAGATCTGTTGCAAGCAGCTGCTTGAGGGGGTATTTCTTTATTTTACAAGAGCCGCGACAAGGTTATTTTTAGATTCTGACTTCATAGCTCTTACAGTCAGGGTGTGATTTGACCTTGCCCCTTCCGCTTTCTTTTAAAATTTTTATTTCTTAACGTTTTGGACCTAGAAATAAAGTCTCTTGTGTTGCTCATCATATTACCTTTTATGGTCTAATACAGAATATAAAAAGGGCATCATAAAACAGCTGAGAACATTTTACTGTAAAATGTCAACATTCTTCAGAAGACGCGCGAATGTACCCATTGGTTAATAATACTGTCTCGTAACCATGATAACAATCGGATAGTTTATCGCGGTGTTCTGTTACCCAGAGGTGAGATCTCTATGCAAGTTCCGATGGATTCAGCCCTAACTAGTAAAATAGGTTGTGTGACCAATCACGTTTCTTTCCGTAGTCTCTTGGCCGCCTATTAAGCGGATTTTTGTGACTTTCGTTCAAGTTATGGATATCACAACAGAAGGGCGTTGTGCCATCAATATTTGTGTTCGACTTGGAAAGATTATTTAGGAACTGTGTCATTATTGAAAGACTGCTATCAGCGTTATTTCTATCTGATAAACGTTTTCTGGAACTAGCTGACTGGAAATGCCTTCAAAATCGCCTACATTTTTGAAACCATCTCCGAATCCGTGCAGAATTTTCATCCTCTGAATTTTTTTAACGGAAATAACCAGAAGACACGTGGCAACAGATCTGAATAGCACAATGCTGTTCAGTTTTGATATCCATAACGTAAAACATTTGAAAAAGTAACAAAAATGCGTTTAATTGACGGCTATGAAAATACCTCACTTCAAACTTCTTTGCGTAATAGGCGCGGGGGTGGCTCAGTCGGTAGCGCGCCATGCTCGTAATCTGTAGTTCCCAGGTTCGAGTCCCAGCTGGGTCAGCGTTGAGATTTTTCTCCGCAAAATTCCCCGCCCTGCCCACGGTCAGTAGGGGACACCGATGGGTTTGGAAAGACCGCCGTCCGTCGGATGGGACGTTAAGCCGTGGCCCCGTGTGCGGGAGAGCCATACCCTGTGCACGTTAAAGAACACGCTGGACTGGATGGCCTTGACGGGAGACTACCATCTCTCTCCCAACAGCTGTTCCAGTGGGTCCCCTACCCCAACCTTCTCTGAGCCTTCGGGATCCATGTGACCTGGCCATTTAGCCTATGGTGTGCAAAAAAGTGCCGCCCAGAGATAAAACAAACCAAACTTTGCGTAATAGAACATCGCAAGAAACTTTACAACACTAATCGAAAACTACGTTGACAGCAGAACATTTCAAGTGAGAGTTAAAAATGAATTGTCCAGTGCCAAGTCTATGACGTTCAGTCAAGCTTTGGTCCAGCTTTATTTAATATTTACATTCCTGATATCCCAAAAGTTGATAGAGTACGCTCTGCACAATATGCAAATGATACAGCTTTAGTGGCATCATCACTTTCACGCAAGGTTGCATGTAGAAGAGTGCAGGAAATGTTTTCCAAGTTGGGTTGTTTTTCCTCTGAGCGGCACTTTTACACACAACGGGCTAAATGGCCAGGTTACAAGGATTCCGGACGCTCAGAGAGGGTTGGGCGAGTGGACCTACTGGAACAGTTGTTGGGAGACAGATGGTAGCCTCCTTTCAAGCCATCCAGCGTGTTCTTTAACGTGCACAAGATATAGCTCTCCCGCACACAGGGCCACAGCTTAACCTGATCCGACGCACGGCGTCCTTTCCAAGCTCATCGGTGTCCCTACTGAAACGTGGGCAGGTCGGGGAGTGTTATCCAAATTCAAATGTTGATGTGGTCAATAGGGGAACCAAGGTTAATACCGATAAAAAGTGTAGCGGTGATTTCAACTCATAAAAGACTACATCACATCTCAAACTTTAAGCTGTTCTATAAACAAATCGTATGGAAATAATCTACCAAATATCTTGGCATAACGATTCATTTATCACTGAATTGGAACCCGATTATCACCGAGGCTTTGAATAAAGCGAGAGCAGTAGATATTAAATTGTATCCAATGCTAATCAACACTATCCATCGAAAATAAAAAAACTGTAATTAAAAAAATTATTCGAAGCTCTCTAAATTCTGAAATAGCGTTTTGGGAGAAAATGTGGCGGAGGATAATTTAAAAGTCTGAATTAAATCTAACCCAATCTCGATTGTTAACAACATTCTCATAGTCTTTAAGCATGTACTAAATTTTAAATCTTTCAGAGCAGTAATCTGCTCTAAGAAATTTATTTACTAATATTTAAGAAATTATTTGCACACACTTTTAAAATATGTGTATGTAGTGACTCGGCAACTAGGGCAGAAAGAGTGAGAGCCAGAATCACCATTTTGGCGGTAGGGAACAGAGCGCTGGCAGAGGATCCAGTTTGGGGAGCTGGGCGAAGAAAGGCGACAAGAGTCGACGTCGCACAGCGACCATGTCCATATCCCATTGGCCGAGACACTCTAACATCCCCCGAAAAAACATCACGTGACTCATCTGGCAGAGCATTCGAACTGGGACTTGCGTGGGGAAGGAAGCCTGTGCTGTGTTCAGCGAGTGACTGTACTGGGTGGGAAGTTACTGGTTGTATATATTATAAAGTGTGAGATTCTGTAAATAAATGTATATATGAAAAGACACCTTAGTTTACCCTTCTGCACACACTCATAAACAGTCTGTAAAAAACAACCCAGCCCAGACAGGTAGAAAAGAAACCTGTCTACAGTATTTATTTATGAACTTGTTTCAAATAATATTTCTATTTCAGTTTCAATTAACTTCCAATGTCTAGCACTGCTATTGTTACATGTTCAAACTTCCATAAGTCCCTAAATACTCAAGGAATGTTGTTGAAAATGGATATTTAGATAGGAATGATTCAGAACTTTTATTTACCTTTTATCATATTTTCCCATAAAACGTTTATTTCAAAAGTTATAGGACTTTGAAATTAGAGTCCCATTTGCCAATGGAGTTATAACATGGAGTGGGGTGGTCATAGTTCAATGATCACTCAGAGTATAGTTGTAGTGGAAAAAATACCAAATAAGAGCAATTAAAAATTAAAAATAGAAGAAAACAAAGAGACCTCAATATTTATTTCTGAACAGTTAAAATTGATTCAAAGGAAGTTAAAAATACTAGTACTCTAAACTCCATTCAACATAAAGCCCCCAAAAGACACCGGATTCACCATCCCAAAAAAGGCCACCAACACCACTCTAACATTCCACAGATAGCAGCTATCCACAACAGACTAATCTGTATTATCCACAAGACACAAAGGACATCAGTCTTTGCAGATGAAACCCCTCAAGACAAGGACAGCAGTCTAAGTCATTTGAGACAAAACAATCAGCAGAATGAACTCACCCAAAAGAGAAAAAAAAAACTATCACGGAAAAAAACCCTGATAAAATTGCATATGAATGAATGCTGTAAATAACTACACGTATAATGATAAAGCCATAGAAAAAAGAAGTCAAAGGTTAATTATACTAACAAAAACAGGAAATTAAGCTCCAAAAGCAAACACAAAATACAATAATGAAATCAAAATTACGACGCACAGAAAATTAAACAGAAAATATCACGAAGACAAAATTAATACAAAGTCCAATCACAAAATATGAAATATAAGATCATCATCATCATCATCATCCTCAAGCAACCATGAGCTACAGAGGTCCAACCAGACCGCGCAGTTTAATTCTCCAAGCATATCTGTCCTGAGCTACATCTGCTGCATCTGGCCACTGCACACCAATTCTAACAAGGTCCTGTTTGACATTGTCTGCACACCGCATCCTAGGTCTCCCCCTCCTTCTGAGGCCTCTAGGCACACTGTTCATAACCCTATTCGCCAATCTATAATTATCCATACGGGCAACATGGCCAAACCAGCGGAGTCTCTCTCTGCACAATATGCTGCTTAAAGGAGGTTGCAGACTCCTTTGCCTAACCTCATCATTAGTTACAAAGTAAAACCACCTAATACCCAAGATACTACGTAAGCATCTAGAATCAAAAGCATCTAGTTTCCTGTTATCATGTTTACACAGCGTCCAGGTTTCACTACCATAACTAACCCTAGAAAGAACCAAACTATTATACAGTCTAATTTTAGTCTTTAGGTGTATACGCCTATTTCTCCACAATCTCAATAGATTCTTAAAAGTCCCGGCAGAAATCACTATTCGTCTGTTAATCTCATGCCGCACATCACCAGTATCTGTAACATAGCTCCCAAGGTAATTAAACTGTGACACCTGCTCAAGACTGCAAACATTCAGATGAACTGAACCACAACCTGCCTGACCAATTTTCATCACTTTAGTTTTCTCTCTGTTTATAACCAAACCTACTCTACTACCAGTTTCATCAACAGCTCGAATGAAAGAGTTCATCTCATCAACATCATTTGCCAAAAGGGCTAAATCATCAGCATAATCTAAATCAGAAATTTTCGTATCTCCAGCCCATTTAAGGCCAAAATCTTTCCCTTGAAGTGAATTTCAATAACTAAGCTAAAGAGAAAATTAGACAAAATGCACCCTTGTCGAACACCAGAAGTAATGCTAAACCAATTGCTAGAAGCCTTACCAACTCTCACACACGACTCAGTGTTATTATAGAGAGCTTTCATTATGTTAACTAATTTGTCTAGTATACCATATGATCCCACAATCAACCACAAATTATGACGATCAACAGAGTCGAAAGCCTTTTTGAAATCAACAAAGCTAGCAACCAAAGGTTTCTGAAACTGTAAATATTTCTCAATAATCTGCCTAACTGGAAATATCTGATCCACACATCTCCTACCACTTCTGAATCCATATTGCTCATCACGCAATTGACTGTCAACCAGCTTCTTAATTCTATTAAGCACAATCATGGAAAGAACTTTACCTGGGACAGAGAGTAGGCTGATACCCCTATAGGTATCAAAAGAACTGAGATCACCTGTTTTGAAAATAGGGATAACAATAGCTGTGGTAAAATCCTTAGGAACCATGCCTTTATCATAAAAGATATTCAGAATTTCAGTCATCCAAGTGGTAACCGAAACATTCCCAGCTCTGAGCATTTCTGTAGTAATTTCATCTACCCCTGGGGATTTATGAAGTTTAAGTTTAGAAATAGCAAAAATAACTTCAGATTGTGTTATAGGGCCAACATTAAAGCCGCCAATGCATCTATCATATTACAAACAATGAGAGTAGAACTAACCACATTGTTTAGAACATCACTGAAATGCTCAGCCCACCTAGCCATGACAGAATCCTCACTTCTATAACCTTACCTTGTTTATCCTGCAAACCTTGTATGCCTGTCCGTTTTCTACCACGCAATACATTAACTCTCTGGTACAGCTCTCTGCTGTTCTGCTGCCTAGCTGCTTCCTCGGCTTTGTCAGCCAAACCATGAAGCCAAAGATTCTTATCAGTAGCTAACTGATCCTTTACACGTTTGTTAAGCTCTCTGTAATCTTTTCTATTAGGACTAGTAGGGTATTGATTAAGGACATTCCTGCAGTTCTTTCTTTCCGAAATAAAATCAAGTGCCTTATCACTCAGATAATTCTGTCTCTTCTGCTCCTTTTTTCCTAAAAGTGTACTGTTAGTGTCCAAAAAAGCCTGTTTAAAATGATCCCATTCTTCCTCAACTTCAGTAGTAAGCATACCATGACTGTCATAATGACTAAGTAACCTATCATGGTAAGCTTTGGCTATAACTGGGTTTTTCAGAGCTTCAATGTTAAAAGTAAATGTTTTAACCCTAGCACAACACTTTTTAAGTTTAAGTTGCAAGACACTTTTAACAAGATAATGGTCAGATCCAATTTCAGCTCCCCTATATGACCTGGTATTCATAACAGAACTAGCCCATTTGCTGTTAATTAATATATAATCAATCATATTCTTATGCAGCCCATCAGGTGAAACCCATGTGTACTTATGTATGTAGCGGTGTTTGTAATAGTGTTTGTTATTCTGAAGCCATTGAGTTTACTTTCCTGTCGGAGACGTTGCCTATTGCCATTGCAGCTACCAATACCAAAAGGACCTATTACTCTTCCCCAAAGGTCAGAATTAGTGCCAACTTTGGGATTGAAGTCACCAAGAACAAGGGTAATATCTCCTTTCTTGACAGAATTCAAAATATCCTGAAGTTGTCCGTAAAACCTCTCCTTCTCATTCTCATCGGCATCCTCAGTGGGGGCATGACAGCAGATAACATTCATATTTTTAACGCTTGTCTGAAGTTTTACTGTAAGAAACCTTTCATTTATGCACTCATATCCTAAAAGAGATCTTAATTATAATTGTTGAATTCTTGTGTGAGGACATCAAGAGAAAAAGCTCTGTGCAGAGTCCTCACATTCCAACTACCTATGGAGAGAAAATTGTTAGTGGGATGTTTAAAGAAACTATGTTTATTGAGAGAGGGAATGCCGACAATATCAAACAGCCCCCTAATCGCAGACGTGGGGCAAAGACCTGTTCCCCCACCACTAAAGGCTGAAGCCATCTACACTGGAAGACTTCCTCCAATGTAGAATTTGACGATGTTAATAAATGACTGTAAATGGTAGCTAGGTAGTCACTGGAAGGAGAGCTATGCACCAATCCCCTGTGATGATGCATAGAACCGGCCAGCCGTAGCACCTAATGTCCGACCCCGCCTTCTCGTGGTGCAGACCGTTAGTACCTTTCAAAAGAGATACTCTCTTGTGGAAGTGAACGGAAGGGGAGGGCTGCCAGATTAGTGTGGCCTACTGCTCTGGACAACTATGGCTACTTTTCTTTTTTTTTCTACCCTACTGAGGAGTGGTCAACCACACAGGGTCCTGGTGCTGACCATATAAACCTACTGGACTGGACAGATATATGGCTCTGAGCTTGATTATGGATCCTGATTTTGCTGCACTGGTGGGCTTCTGTGGAGGGAAAATCTTCCGCTGTGTTTTCTGTTTGTTTGTGGGTTGACAGCCCCAAGTGAATAGATTCGCAGGATATGTTTATCAGCTGGTGGATAATCCTGAGCAGAAGTCATCGCAGGCACCTGAACTCTTTGCTTCTATTGGCCTCGTCAAATTCTACATCGGAGGAAGTCCTCCAGTGTAGATGGCTTCAGCCTTTAGTAGTGGGGGAACGGGTCTTTGCCCCATGTCTGCGATTAGGGGGCTGTTTGATATTGTCGGCATTCCCTCTCTCAATAAACATAGTTTCTTTAAACATCCCACTAACCATTTTCTCTCCATAGGTAGTTGGAATGTGAGGACTGTGCACAGAGCTTTTTCTCTTGATGTCCTCACACAAGAATACCACCGTTATAATTTAGATATTCTCGGCTTGCAAGAGACCAGATGGACAGATAAAGGTCAGATTCTTAAAAATAATCTTAAATTTCTCTTTTCAGGGAGGGACGACAATAAGCATCACCAAGGCGTGGGTCTGCTTCTCAGCAGACACGCTAGCGATGCTCTTCTAGGATATGAGTGCATTAATGAAAGGTTTCTTACAGCAAAATTTCAGACAAGCGTTAAAGACTTGAATGTTATCTGCTGTTATGCCCCCACTGAGGATGCCGATGAGGATGAGAAGGATAGGTTTTATGAACCACTTCAGGATATTTTGAATTCTGTCAAGAAAGGAGATATTACCCTTGTTCTTGGTGACTTCAACGTCAAAGTTGGTACTGACTCTGACCTTTGGGGAGGAGTAATAGGCCCTTTTGGTATTGGTAGCTGCAATGGCAATGGGCAACGTCTCCTACAGGAAAGTAAACTCAATGGATTCAGAATAACTAACACTTATTACAAACACCGCGACATACATAAGTACATATGGGTTTCACCTGATGGGCTGCATAAGAATATGATTGATTACATATTAATTAACAGCAAATGGGCTAGTTCTGTTAGGAATACCAGGTCTATAGGGGAGCTGAAATTGGATCTGACCATTACCTTGTTAAAAGTGTGTTGCAACTTAAACTTAAAAAGTGTTGTGCTAGGGTTAAAAAAGTTACTTTTAATACTGAAGCTCTGAAAGATCCAGTTATAGCCAAAGCTTACCATGATAGGTTACTTAGTCATTATGACAGTCATGGTTTGCTTACTACTGAAGTTGAGGAAGAATGGGATCATTTTAAACAGGCTTTTTTGGACACTAACAGTACTTTTTTAGGAAAAAAGGAGCAGAAGAGGCAAAATTATCTGAGTGATAAGGCACTTGAGCTTATTTTGGAAAGAAAGAACTGCAGGAATGTCCTTAATCAATACCCTACTAGTCCTAATAGAAAGCATTACAGAGACCTTAATAAACTTGTAAAGGATCAGTTAGCTACTGATAAGAATCTTTGGCTTGATGGTTTGGCTGACAAAGCCGAGGAAGCAGTTAGACAGCACAACAGCAGAGAGCTGTACCAGATAGTTAATGTTTTGTGTGGTAGAAAACGGACAGGCATATAAGGATTGAAGGATAAACAAGGTAAGGTTATAGAAGGGGAGGATTCTGTCATGGCTAGGTGGGCTGAGCATTTCAGTGATGTTCTAAACAATGTGGTTAGTTCTATTCCCATTGTTTTCAATGATGATAGATGCATTGGTGGCTTTAATGTTGGCCCTATAACATAATCTGAAGTTATTTTGGCTGTTTCTAAACTTAAACTTCATAAATCCCCAGGGGTAGATGAAATTACTACGGAAATGCTTAGAGCTGGGAATGTTTCGGTTACCACTTGGATGACTGAAATTCTGAATATCTTTTGTGATAAAGGCGTGGTTCCTAAGGATTTTACCACAGCTATTGTTATCCCTATTTTCAAAAAAAGGTGATCACAGTTCTTGTGATAACTATAGGGGTTTCAGCCTACTCTCTGTTCCAGATAAAGTTCTTTCCATGATTGTGCTTAATAGAATTAAGAATCTGGTTGACAGTCAATTGCGTGATGAGCAATGTGGATTCAGAAGTGGTAGGGGATGTGTGGATCAGATATTTTCACTTAGGCAGATTCTTGAGAAATGTTTAGAGTTTCAGAAACCTTTGGTTGCTAGCTTTGTTGATTTCAAAAAGGCTTTCGACTCTGTTGATCGTCATAATTTGTGGTTGATTGTGGGATCATATGGTATACCAGACAAGTTAGTTAACATTATGAAAGCTCTCTATAATAACACGGAGTCGTGTGTGAGAGTTGGTAAGGCTTGTAGCAATTGGTTTAGCATTACCTCTGGTGTTCGACAAGGGTGCATTTTGTCTCCTTTTCTCTTTAGCTTGGTTATTGATTATGTTATGCGAAATTCACTTCAAGGGAAAGATTTTGGCCTTAAATGGACTGGAGATACGAAAATTTCTGATTTAGATTATGCTGATGATTTAGCCCTTTTGGCAAATGATGTTGATGAGATGAACTCTTTCATTCGAGCTGTTGATGAGACTGGTAGTAGAGTAGGTTTGGTTATAAACAGAGAGAAAACTAAAGTGATGAAAATTGGTCAGGCAGGTTGTGGTTCAGTTAATCTGAATGGTTGCAGTCTTGAGCAGGGGTCACAGTTTAATTATCTTGGGAGCTATGTAACAGACAATGGTGATATGCGGCATGAGATTAACAGAGGAATAGATTGCTGCCGGGACTTTTAAGAATCTATTGAGATTGTGGAGAAATAGGCGTATACACCTAAAGACTAAAATTAGACTGTATAATAGTTTGGTTCTTTCTAGGGTTAGTTATGGTAGTGAAACCTGGACGCTGTGTAAACATGATAACAGGAAACTAGATGCTTTTGATTCCAGATGCTTACGCAGTATCTTTGGCATTAGGTGGTTCAACTTTGTAACTAATGATGAGATTAGGCAAAGGAGTTTGCAACCTCCTTTAAGCAGCATATTGTGCAGAGAGAGACTCCGTTGGTTTGGCCATGTTGCGCTTATGAATAATTATAGATTCGCGAGTAGGGTTATGAACAGTGTGCCTAAAGGCCTCAGAAAGAAGGAGAGACCTAGGATGCGGTGGGCAGACAATGTCAAACAGGACCTTGTTAGAATTGGTGTGCAGTGGCCAGATGCAGTAGATGTAGCTCAGGATAGACTTGCTTGGAGAACTAAATTGCACGGTCTGGTTGGACCTCCGTAGCCCTTGGCTGCTTGAGGATGATGATGATGATGATGATGATAGAAGCAAAGAGTTCAGGTGCCTGCGATAACCTCTGCTCAGGATTATCCACCAGCTGATAAACATACCCTGTGAATCTATTCACTTGGAGCTGTCAACCCACAAACAAACAGAAAACACAGCGTGAGATTATCCCTCCACAGAAGCCCACCAGTGCAGCAAAATCAGGAATCATAATCAAGCTCAGAGCCATATATCTCTCCAGTCCAGTGGGTTTATATGGTCAGCACCAAGACCCTGAAACAACATAAAGAAATGTGAAAAACTCAGAACAAATGAGCTCTTCGCCTCTCCTACTTTAACTTTTCCTGAGGTTTTCCAACCATTGCTAAACTATCAATCTCTTATCAATGCTTTAAATTCTTTATGCGATAGGTCATATAAACCTGAAATCGGCTCATTGGTGTATGTTTAGAAAAAAGAGTATAGCTGTGGTAAATACTCCAGTTTTAAATTTCAAACACTATTCCTCTTCTACAAAGCTCGGAATAACAGCTTATAAGAATAGCGAAAACAAAGAGGAGGTAAAAGTTGTCTTGATCGTCTGTAAAACAAGTAACGTTTTATTCTGCCGAATTTCAAACTGATCCTTCTCTTCTGTCGCCTCTTTTCCCCGATTCCCCCAACCCCACACTTCCAATGATTCTTCAGTGACAAACCAAAAGCATAGGACCAGAAAAAATCTCATCAAGGAGTACACCCTCTAGCTGTCTCTCAATATTTCAAAATTGTGAAACTTTTAATAAAATGTTAGTCGAAAAAATGCGTTTCCAACACATTTCGGTCGAACAATTTTTCGTTTCGAACAAAATTCTGTCTAACAAATTTCCGTTCCGAACAAAATTCCTTTTCGAACAAATTTCGGTCGAACATATTTTCCTTTCGAACAAATGTCCATCGAAAAAAAATTCTGGCCAACAAATTTGCGTTTCGGACAAGTTTCCGTCGAATAAATGTCTAACAAATTGCATCAAACCCATGATTATAAAGCCTATTTTCATGTATTCTGCCCCTATCTGGGGTTACTGCAAAGAGGTGTCTCAGAGAGATACAGACATTCCAAAGTGTTGCGATCAGTTGGTTTGCCAAAATAAAATTATATACAATGACGTCTGTATCATGCCTGCAGACGAGTACATTGGATCTCAGGCAGAGGAATTATTCTTGAATGCAGCGAATTTCATCAATCAATTAATATGTGACGCGGTAAACTATGACTAAGTTTGCCATCAAAGATTTTAGAAGACCAAAGTCCAGTTTGAATTGAAACTAAATTTTGCAATTCCAAGGTATTTATCTCCCTCCTTGTATTTTTGTACCACAATTTGGCTTACTCTTTTAATATCATTGCCATTGCATACTTATTTGAAAAGGGATGGGCCAACCGGCCCGAACTGAATCTTGCCATTTATGATCTTTCATCCTTGAAACGATAATTGTCATGGTTACGAGACTGTATGATTAATCAATGGGTACACTCGCAGTAACCAAATAGTGTTGTCAATTTACGGTAAAAATATTCTTAGTCATTTTCGGATGCCATTTGTAATTCTCTCTTTTAGTATACGCTTTGTTTCCGTTGCTTGGCGTTTTGTCTTCTGTTTGCAGTCTAAGAATTGAATCCCCGTTGTTTGTCATCGCAAAAACTTTCAGTTGTGCGTATATTGATTATGAAATGAATTACGATCCATTCGTCTCTTTGGCACTTTTCTGACTCTTGGAAACTCGGATGAGCCAAAAAACTTTGTTTATATTTATGGCTGTTTCTGTTAAAGATGGGCACTTTACTAAGCCCTCCGTTTCTAGATTTAAAACGTTTAAAAAACAAGCAACTGACAAAGAAAGTATTGATGAGAAATCCAGAACATTACCACTTACATTTAAAACAGGGATTGCGGACCTTTTTCAGCTTGTCAAAGACAGAGCAATATTAATTTTTTTTCCGTACCGCATCAATGGGTAGCTTTTTCGTACATAAAAAAATATTTGTTTGCGTACTAAATAGATGATGGCTTTTTAGCTCGTTTTAAGAAAAATAAAACAAAAAACGCAATAATATTTTCGCTTTGTCGTCAGTCTGTCTGTAGATATTCAAATTCTTTATCTTCAGAAATAAGTTAAGAATTATTTTTGGGTATCGTGATTCTCATTTTCAGAATCTCCCAACAGTTATTATCGTGCCCTCAAATGAAAAAGTCGAAAATTTCAAAATTTCGAAATAATATTACAAACGATGTAATTACATAGCAGCTGCTTGAGGGACTTTTGATTTTCTTTAATTATTAATGAAATATTATTTTTAAGTGGAATAGGTACTTGAGAAGTATGATGATTCATAGTTTTAGAACTCTTTAAAAAGCATTAGTTTATATCGTTAGAGAGCGTTAAAGATAGAAAATGTAAAACTTGAAATAATATTAAAATAATATTTAGATTCATATTGTAAGATGTATTGCCAAAAAAATAAACTGCGACAGTACTAGATATATTTGTAAAAAGTTCAGTAGTTTACCTATAAGAACATTTTATGTATTCAGCATCCTTTGCCTTTGTTTAAAAACTGGGATAAACAAAATAAAGTTACACCAGTTTTTGAAAGTAAAAGTAACAAACGGCATAATATTCATATTTTTAATTATATAAAAACTCTCATTTTGAAGAATTTTGCCTATAGAGCCCCTAAAATATTTAAAGAAATGACAAAATGCATCGAAACTAATAAAAGACATATTTATAAATTTGTAAAAAACTAAGTAAATGGTTGCATTGATACATATGATATAGAAGTTTTACTTTGACCACTGGTATAACATTCTATTAATTATATTTAGGTTGTAGTAGATTACTCAATATAATAATAGCACTTCAAAACGATATATAGGGTGATTCAGAATTCATCATCAATATTTGGTGGGGAGGTAGGTAATAAGAAACGAAGGAGATTTCACATAGGAAAGCATGGGCACATATGCCATGTAGTAGGGCAAAATGACCCCAGTTCAATGATGGAAAGAACACATAAGAAGGAAGTGGTAAGGAAAAAACATTTATTATCTTACATGTAACATTTCTTTGCATTGGTTGTACAGACTTACAAGAGGTGCTCGAACTGCCGACCATGTGCTAGAATGCATGACTCACAACGGCGTTGCATGGACAGCCGGACCCTGTGGAAGATGCCTGGCATTTCCCGGATGTTTGAGGCAGCAACTGATATGCGTGCTACAAGATCCATAGCACTATCAACAGGGGTCTCGTACACCATGTTTTTCATAGCACCCCATACAAAGAAATCGATCCTTGTCGAATGACAACTGACTGCACGCGTCAAACAGCTGTGCTTCTGTATGAGAGGTGTGTACACACAGCGCCCTCTACACCACCATGCGTTCGTCTGCCCCCATACTTTCCTATGTGAAATCTCTTTCTTTTCTTATTCCCTTCCTCCCCACTAAATATTGATGATGAATTCTGAATCACCCTGTATATACATCTTTTTGTGCCTTGTAGATCGTAGATCGGTTATTGATTTTTCAGAGTCCCAGGTACATAGGTACCCATAACCTCTTCCATCTGAATATGTGCCTCAGTGTAAACACAACATAATAAAATAAACCACCAATGGTGGGTCCCGAAGGACAATAAAGATCAACAGTAAAAACAGTAAAGATGCACAAGAGACCTAAAATGGATGACTATCTTTGCTGAAAGCCATCATCTTAGGCCTCTTGTAACTATTCTGACTTCATGATTGTAGTCGAATAAGCAAGAAATAATTCCATGTGGATTGCTTTGAACAGCTTCAAAGAAACCACGTGATAAAAACTTGATATAAGAGTAAATATGGTCGATGCCCAGATCTTTGTGGATTTGTCTGTTCGTTACAAAAAAGGGGCATCGACCGCACATTTCAGGATCTTGTTCTGCAAGACCTGAATCTTATGTATATTGGTTGCAGTAGTGTTCGCCCAAATAGGGGAAGCATAGGAAATGATGGGACGTATGACCATGTTGTAGAGCAAAACCTTATGGTCAATAGACAGGACGGAGTTTCTTCTGAGAAGAGGTCCCAGCTGACATCGGACGATGTTCACCTTAGTGATGATCCCGTAAATGTGGGGATCCCATTTGAGTTTCTTCTGCAGGGTGACTCCAAGGTATTTGACAGTGTCTTATCATCTGATGTCTTAATCCATAAAAAGTAAAGTCTGAGGGTTATTGATCTTCTTGCCACTAAAAAGTATGGCATTACTCTTGTCAGCATTGATTTTCATTTTCCAGTTATCGTACCATGAGTCTAACTCATCCAAACAATTCTGTAGTCTTCTAACTACATATTCAACTCCCAAGGAAGGGGAGAGGAGGGCAATATCATCAGCATACTGGGCAATGACATCCGGTCAAAAGAAGGGATGTCAAAAAGGTACAATGAGAAGAGAATGGGGTCTAGGAGAGAGCCTTGTGGGAATCAGCGGCCACCACTCTCTTTGTGGAGGTAGAGGATTTGATGCGAACCTGGAAGGTTCTATCAGAAAGATAAGATTGAAGGATACCAGTCAGGCCCGAAGGAATTCCAATCTTGATCAGTTTGTAGATGAGGCCGTCCATCCAGACGCGGTCAAAAGCCTTGGCCACGTGTAGAAAGACGGCAGCAACAATCTTCTTTTTGTTCAGAGCCTCAGCGATGGTCCCCACTACTCTGGGGACTTGGTGTTGAGTCGATCTTTTACGTCTGAATCCAAACTGTGACTCAGGTAAAATAGGATGGTGTAAAAGGAATTCATCTAGTCGATTGAGCAAAATTCGTTCAAACAACTTCCCCAAGCAGGATAGAAGACTTATAGGATGATAGCTGTCAGCTAAGGATGGGTCCTTACAACACCACCAAGAGGAGAAGGCCATACCAGTCGCTGACGCGATACTGATGACGTCAATTTTAGTCGACCCGTAGTCGACTTAGGCAACACAGGAGAACGTGGTATTCTAGTAGCGTCGCCTCCATCTTGTTTTGTTAGTGTTTAACCAATTTTACCGCGTTTCATTTGGTGTGTGCACAGATTCAATAATTCTTCTACCGAAATGCCATCGCGCTGCTGCACATTCCTCGTGTTGGAGCAATTACGACGGGGAAAAAAAATTTCTAGAAGATATAGATTTGCGACAGAAATGGATTCGTTACATACCAAGACAAAACTATCCAAGGTAAGGAGAACTTTATTCTGTATTAATATCTGTTGTCATATTTATGAAAGTTATAAAGTGAAAATTATCGTTTTAATTATTTTATGTTACGCTTGTAATATACATATATAATATCATTGATCTTGTATGGATTAATTTGACGTTATTTTTATTAGGTAAAAGTTTAAATGTCGAATTTACATATGTTAAAATGCTTAAATAGAAAAGAATATTTCACAGTGACCAGACTTTTTATTTAATAGATGACAGTAGTAGGTTAAGAAATTGATACTTTTGTTGGGAGAGTTTCAGAGTCTAATGTTATATCACTATATTTATATACCAAAGAGTTTAATTATATCTCTCGTATAAGCTAATATGATGATAATGTTAAACTTGAAATACATATATGAGCCAAAGGCAAGATCATAGGAAAACCTACTTTTAAATGCAAAATCTCTGCAGAAGTATTAGAAATTATTTTGGTGTTGTTGGTATACTTGGATACAAATTGGACCTCGGTTCAAAACTAGAGATGGCTTTGGAAATATGTATTGTTTTCCTGCTGAAGTTTTGCCATCCTCACACATCAGCTATATTATATTAAAGGCATGACAGGCTTTATGAAGAAATTAATCTGCATAATTATATCTCTGAAATCAAGTCAAGGTGTAGTGGATATTAAAGAATGGTTGGGATACAGCTAATGTACATATGGATTAATAAATGAAAAGATATTTTGAAAAATGATTTAATAGTAAAGAAAGAATTTTTCTACATTAAAAGGAGTAATTAAAATTGCATATATTTCCAATCGCACTCATTCTAAAATGAGATAAGTCAGGTGTATTATAATAAAAGTATAACAATCTACTGTCATATCTTTATTGCATATGGCTGCAGCTTTTGTTAGAAATGTATTCTATAATCATATTAGAGAATATTTGAGGAGATATCTGTCATTTCAATTATGCGAATATAAATATATTAAACACGCGCTTGGCTACTGATCTAAGGGATCTGGGTTCGAGCCCCGGGTAAGGCATGGATGTGTATGTCGTTTTTCTGCTGAGGTCCTGCTATCCTTACAGACCTTCTACTATGGCATATAAACGACAGGCTCCTGTCAGACCTCTGTGGCAAGCAGCTGCTTGAGGGGGGTATTTATTTTTTATTTTTAAACACCATAAATGCATACAATATTGTTTTCAAGTTAACTTCAAAGTTTAACCTCTGTACTGACCACTGGTTTGGATTTTACAACTGAAGGAGTCAAAAAATTATCATAAAAATTTGAGGTATTTTGATTTTGCTGATATGTAATGGTAAAAGTTTATTGTAGAAACTGTCAACAACAGTAAACTTCCTGACCAATCAATTCCTAATACCTTTCAACATTAGTATAATACCAGGTGCTGTCTATATAAACAAATTTATGCCTAATAAACTGAAAATCACAGTAAGAGGAAATTGTCTGAATAATAAACTTATTACTGGAGTTGTTTTCAGGCTCAATTCCTGGACTGGAATATTTCAAACCTTTAAACGTTCATTCATAAGAGTGTTGTTTTAAATGATTTTCAGCTCAGTATGATTTTTCGCATTTTATTTTACATTATTACCTTATAGTGGCATTACCAAAAGCATTTTATGGTTAGTACTAGCAGTGGAATGCTCTTAGATGGTTAGCATTAGCTTTCAAGGTGAACTATATATGATAAAAGAAGTGCTAGAAATATTGAGAAAAACTAGCTTACTGGTAGAATAACTAGGTGCATTCCTTGGGAGAATTCATTCTTTCAACCATGGATTTTTATTGAAATCTTAGAAAATACAGTGATAATAGAATTGTTTTGAATACAATTATAGCTTTTACTTTCAAAGGAAAGTCTTCAGTTCTGAATAAATTCTTTTAGTGTATGGTGAACAGTATTCATGGTGTTTGGATTTTTGTTTTAATGTTTATCATTCATCAGAGGTTTTTTGTACATATTCTCAATATTTCTTTCGCATACATAGGTGTGTGAACTCCACTTTGCACCATCTGATGTTGAAAGAGTAACTAGCTTGTTTGACATGAAAACTGGGAGAAAGCTTTCTGACCTGTAAAGTATCCATATACTGGTACATATATATAAGTATACATATATGTAAGTATACATATATATAAATACACTTTAAAAAATTATTGTGCCCAAAACAATAACATTGTAACAACTGTTAGAAACAAAAAAAGGAAACTTGAAACTTGAGTTAAACCAACTGTTCAAGGTAGCATTTATGCTATACTTTTACTAAGCATTTCATTGCTATTAAGCTGTGCAAATATCATGATGACAATTGGTGCAGAAGAAAAAAAAATTGAATCATCAGGTGGGATCTGAAACTCATGACCTCCTGGTTAGGGTTACCATATGTCCCCCAAAAGGTGGACAGTTCTCCTTTTTCATCTCATGTCCTCTAAGAATTTTGAAAATGCACGAAATGCCTTTTTTGTGTAAATTCATAACATGCTTCAAACTAAAATTAAAGCACTCATTTTCTGTACTTTTCTAAATTTCTTGAACTCGTGACTATAATAACATTTATTGTTAACCATGAAATAATTTACTGTAAATGCAAATCATGAATGCTAAATTAACTCTACTGACATTAGAGAGAATAGTAACTTTTACAATCTCAATATGTACAATTTACATGTCAGATTGAAGAAGTATGAGCTTTAGAAAATTGAAAAAACTTTTACTTCCACCAAGTATAGATGGAACTTGTGAAAGTTGATAGCAGGTTTTTTTTGCAACATAAAACACTGCAGTAATTAAGGAACTACTTCTAGTTTATAGGAGCCTTCTCATACAAGAGCATGCCCTGCCAAAACTGAAATCATTGCTGACCTATACCTCAGTCAGAGTTTGAAGTAACAGAAAGTTTACCTTTTATGACAGTGCATAGTTATTAATCATCAGGGCCGCCGACAGGGGGGGGGGCAAGGGGGACTAATGCATAGGGCCCGTCAGCAATAAGGGCCCGTCAGATTAAGTGACTCTTTACTTTTTCTTACAAAAATTATTCTTAGTTAGGCTATATATCGATCCTATAAAATTCCATAAGAACATTATTTGTTATAATATGCTTTTAAAAAGAAACACTAGTTGGATTATGACATATCTCATTAATAGCAATTGAAGGAACCATTTCTTAACATCTTTTGTCCGCGTTAACTTACAGCATTTGCTTGTATTTTCCCTGTTACCCACCCCACCTCTGCAGCAGTAGCAACAGTTGGACTCTCCCAAACCCAATCCGTGCGATCAGGTATATTACATTGTTCATGTTTCTAGATTCCAGTAACATCGTCTGTGGTCTGTGTGTCAGTGTTACAAATTATAACAGTTTAAAAGTCTCTTGTCGGCACATTTGTTTCACCATTTCGTTGTCATTTGTTTAGTAAAATGATATATTCATTGGTGCTATAGTCTAACTGAACAATGGACAAGTATAAACATAAGTCAGCAGCTGAGAAGCGCAAGGAGAGAAATAAAAAATTGGAAGTTATTAAGAAAGGGAGTAGAACTTTGAAGTCGGTGTAAAAGTGAATGTGGAGAGTGAAGGTGCAAAAAATGAACTAATCCCAATCTCAAGCTCGTCTGTTCCCGCTCTCAAAAATAAAGAAATTTCAAGTTCAGAGGGGAATGATGATGGTTCTGGTTTTTTTTTAAAAATTATGACGACAGCAGTATTGAAACGAAACAACCAAACAGCAGTGAAACTGATGCGCGTTCTATAAACTATGAAAGTGAAGCGAACTTACCCGCTCCAGTTACGAACTCTGAGTCATGGCAAGTATCGTGTGATCTTGGAAAATTTAAAAGTGGCAGCCCAAGTGTAAGTGTAATTGAAGGTATAGTTCGAAAAGGTCCCCCTTCTATGCCTAATAACCTTCTAAGTGACGGAACAAGAGCCTTTCCGAAGACAGTTTTATTTTCAAAACTCAAGAATGGAGAATGTGTTCCTAGAGACTGGTTAGTGTGGAGTGAAACAAATCAGTCGTTATACTGTTTTCCTTGCAGATTATTTGGTCGCAACCCTGAATCCCACAAATCCGTTTTAGTTAGTGATGAAGGCTGGAAAAAAGATTATTCTTGGCGTAAACTATATAACAAATTGCCAGTTCATGAAATGAGTGCTAATCACAAAAAATGCTATATTGAATGGAGAGGATTGGAAAGACTTCGTCATGGAACTGATATTTATTCTCAAATGAACTCTGAAATTGCCTCTAAAGTGAAATATTGGAGGGATTTATTTCACAGGATTCTGTCTGTTACATTATTTCTTGGTGAGAGGGGTCTCGCATTTAGAGGTTCTTCCAGCAAAATAGGGTCATCGGATAATGGTAACTTCCTCGGGATTATTGAGTTGCTCGCTCAATATGATCCGAGGTTGAGAGAACATGTGACTAAAGTTCAAGAGTCACAACAAGAAGGGAAGAGTCTTCGAGCTCACTACCTTTCAGCGGATTCTCAAAACGAGTTCATTAAGGCTTGCAGCAACAAGGTTCTTCAAGCTGTACTCTTAGAAAGAGAAAAATCAAAGTATTTTTCAATACTAGCTGATGCTACTCCAGATACATCTCATAATGAGCAAATGACATTAATTTTAAGATACGTTCTAGACGGTGATTCTTCATTTAAAATAATGGAAAGGTTCATAAGTTTTGTAAAGTGCAATAAGAAAACTGGACAAGAAATTGCAAATGTACTCATTGAAGAGTTAGAGAAGCATAAGATCCCTTTAAAAGATTGCAGAGGGCAGGAATATGACAATGGAGCGAATATGGCTGGTGCATACAATGGCGTGCAAGCCATTATAAGTGCGCTAAATCCATTTGCCATATTTTCTAACTGTAGTGCACATAGTCTAAATTTGTGTGGTGTGAACGCTGCTGAATGCTGTGAAGATGCTATTACGTTTTTTGGTATGGTCAAAAAGTGTATAACTTCTTTTTAAAGAGCCCTCAGAGATGGGAGATACTAGAGAATACAATAGTTCCTTGCATAGCCTATCAAAAACAAGATGGTCTGCTCGTGTTGACAGAGTTAAACCATTTTCCAAACACTTTTCATTCATCAAACATTCATTAAATCAATGCAAAAATTTTGATCTCTCAGCTGAGTGTAAAACGGAATTGATGAGAATAAAACGATACCTTGAATCATTTAAGTGCACTTTGATGCCAACAATCTGGTTCAAAATTCTCTCGGCAATTGATATTCGCAACAAGGTTCTACAAGCTCGTGATGCAACTCTTGATGTAGAGATTGATAATATTCGCGATCTGCTCCAGGAACTGAAACAACTCCGTGATAAATGGGAGAACTTATTAAATGAAGCAAAAGTAGTGGCCACCTCATTAGCAAGTGATCTTCCTGCAGAGACAGAACTTCCGAAGACGAGAGTGAAAAGAAGGAAAACTTTCTTGGACGAAATAAATGAAGATGTTCCAGAGTTTCGAGGGAATGAGGGGGAAACTAATGAAGAATGGGAGTTCAGAGTAAATGTGTTTTATAGGGTAATTGATTCTGTTGTTTGTGGACTTACTAATCGTTTCACTTTGGCGGAAAAGTTAAATGATAGATTCAAGTGCTTATGTCTATATCTAGACATTGAAGAACGTGACATTGAAAATATGGGTGTTACTTTGCATGAACAATATTATGAAGACATTAATAGAGAGATCAGTGATGAGCTGAAATATCTAAAATCAATTCATTCTTCTAATTTAGGGACAGGCCCATTGAAACCACTGGAGCTCTTAAACCGTCTGAGAGAATTGAAACTGGACAGTTTATTTCCAAATATTTGTATAGCCATTAGAATATTCTGTACAATTCCTGTGACAGTTGCTGATGCAGAAAGATCCTTCAGCAAAATGAAGGAAATAAAAAATGTATTCAGATCAACAATGTGTCAAGAAAGACTGAGTAACCTTGGTTTGCTTAGTCTGAAGAGCGATCTTGCTAGGTCTTTAAATTATGATGACATAATTGACGATTTTACATCAACGAAGTCAAGGAGAGTTGTATGTTGACATTGATCTACTGTATAAGTTAGAAGTTGCAACTCTTTGGGAATAATGTGTTATATTATATTTAGTGTTGAATCTGCTATTATGCTAATGTGAAGTTTAACATATACTGTTGCCTATTTTTCAGTACTGACAATTAAAGATGAAGACTCGCAGAATTGCATAGTTTTTCTCCATGATATGTTATGTAGCCTATATTAAATTTACTCAAAAATCCTAAATCTTGCTGTGAGCTTTGCAAAATATGTTCCCTAAAATAAATGCTAAAACGTTTTATGTTACACAAACTGTGTAGGCCTATGTTTTTGCATGCCTGACTGCGCAACATGCTTTTTTTTCCTCTGAATGTTATTATTGTGTCCAGAATAATTGCTATAAATGATTTGTAAAGATAAAAAGTTTTCAAGGGGGGGCCCCGAGCATAATATTACATAGGGGCCCATAAATTCTCTCGGCGGCCCTGTTAATCATTATGACATTTTAGGAGAAATATCCTTTGATTGCTTATTAAATAGGAATAAAAATCACCACACCATATATTTTATAGTATATTCAATGAGTATTGTTTTTTTTTTGACTCAACTGTTAGTTAGTACTTGGCAAAAAACTTAGTACAAAAAAACTTTTATTTCACAAAGAAAGCATGTCCTCTTTTTATAACAATAGGCGTCGAGTAACCCTAAGTCTTGGTGGTTAGGTGTTTGGATCTCACCTGGCTCAAGGTAATTTTCCACTATACTCATTATCATCATAATATTTGGAGTTTGATAGTGATTAGCCGTCCGATGGCCGAGTGGTTAGCGCGCTTGGCTACTGACTTAAGGGACCTGGGTTCGAGCCCCGGGTAAGGCATGGATGTATGTGCTGTTTTTCAGCTGAGGTCCTGCCATCCTCTCAGATCTTCCACTGTGGCATATAAACTGACAGGCTCCTGTCAGACCTCTGCACTACCTCATGTCTGTGACAAGCAGCTGCTTGAGGGGGTATTTATTTTATTTGATAGTGATTAAATGTTAGTAAATCAATGAGGTATTGTGGATTAATTTGTGTATGTTACTTTCACTTTGAGAAAAATATTCAGATTTTTATACAATTTGATATTGTGTGAAAGTTAAAATGCTGATTGTCTAATTTCACACCTTAAAAATTACTCTTATGGGATTTAATATAATTCAAAAATTTATGTTTGATAATCTCAATCATGTTACAAATTTGATATCAGTGGTTGATATTTTAAGTAAATATTTTATTGAGTCCTGAATCCATTGTCTTAATTTCACCCAATGCAGATAATTTCTTTTAAACTGTTAAATAAAGATAAATAAAGAAATTATTAATCTTCATTCATCTTTAATATCTGGAAAACAATTTCCACAGGCTTTGAGCCAGTAATTGAATATGGATCTTCTATGAAGCATGCTTTTTGATTTTTCATATTACATAAGTCTTTGGATTGTCCATCTGCTCGTGTACTTGACTAGTCTGTAAGTACCTTAAAGTACCTAATGTTAAAAAGAAGGTTAAGAAATATCAAATTTGGAGGGAGGTAAAAATAGCTGGTTGTCATTTTCATCAGTTAGCATGAAGCCTTTTGGAAAGTAATGATACACAGTAATGGAAAAGTCTCCACAACATCATAGACCCACTTTTAAATAATTATAGCCCAATAAGTACAATGGTGGAAAACACTTTGGAATGGTGTGCTATTGTTTCAACCATTGTTTTTTAGACATAAAAACTGGTTAACTTTATTGTCAAATATTTTGCAATATTTTAGTGGAAAGTTTATTGCATGCAAGCTGCAATAGCTATTTTCAGTTCCTTTAACTATATTCTGCTACTGTACAGGGTCTACTAGATTTATTTCCTCTTTATTTTACTGATTTAACATGACTTTTGTGGCTAAATCTATGATCAAAGGGAATCTCTACCTGCACTTGTCAGTAGCTTTTTTCTTAATTTTGTGTTTAGTGTTACTTTTGAGTGATCTTTTGCCAATTCCACAACATTTTCACTTCCCACTATACTCTTATGCTGGACCCCTGAAGATAAATTATATTTTTGGTTGTCTTTAAATTTTTTTTATCAATGTATCAAATACTTGGGGTGGATGCTTTTGTTTGGACAGCTATTCAGTATGGATGCAGTATGTGACAGTATATGGTTTTCTTTCCAATCCATTTCATTGCTTCTGTTATACATGCATTTAGTGGGGGTTTCAAATTTATAATTTTCTGTAGGAACATATACCACCAGTTTCTGGATGAAATGATCAACTGAAACTCATTAAACTGCAAATAGAATTTTCTGAATATTATTTTACCTTCATTATTTTAAATTGAGAACATTATAAGTAGAAAACTTAAGTGTCAATCTTTGGTTTTTGTAAAAGCCATGGGAGATTTAGGCAGTTAATTTATTCCTTGATTTTCTTTAATATATATGCATATCTTGTGGCTTCTGCTGCCTTGCAAATGTAGGATTTTTTAAATTTCTAATAGTGATTGCCAATGGGTGTTTCATATGCCTATAAACTAGCCTGGTCAACAGATCAATAAGGTTTCCTGTATCAATGGGGATGTCAGTTTCTGCTTGAAGGGAGATGATTGACTATGTTTTTAGAAACCTTGTACTGGTTCTGATACATATTTTCTTCTTCCAAGTTATTTGTTAATAATTGGTTTCACACTGATAGTGAGTTCAAGTAATATTAAAATTTTAGTGTAAGGATATCTGTTTATAAAGGAAATATACCCTGTTGCTCTTAGTATTTGAAAGTATCTTCACCAGATATGGCAGTTAAGATATGCATAATAGTTAATGACTTAAATTTAAAAACTCTGCAGAAGGTCAAAATTAGAATAATGTTTTTTTTTAATATGTTTCCATACATGTTAAGTATATGCTCTTTACAAAATAGCAAAACTTTTTTTTCTGTTCTTTATATTTTTGACACCATACAAATTTAAAGTTACTTTATCGACTTGCCTTTGAGAAGGAATCTTAAGAGCCTACTAGTGTAGTTTATTTTTGTGACTTATTAACTTTTATGTAAATGACATCTAGATCTTTTTTTAATACTTCAATTTGATTTGCACATTTGGAGTATACTGAATCATTTGAAACAGCTTGACCTCTCTATAAGAAAATTTTAGATGCTAATTCTATCTATTCAATGTTAGTAAAATGTTCAATAGTTGATATATATTGCTTGTAGTACTTTATTTTTACTTAATTCAAGTTTTGCAATGTTATTAAATCTAAGTTGCTAGTGATGCTACAATTCTACTAATTATATATATAGCTGCAAATTTACAAGTTAAATCTTTTCTTATTACATGTATGTACAAATAATTAATATTATAATAATTAATATTGTTTTCATTTCACAATTCAAACTATGGCTATCATAAATATTCTGAATTCCGTGTTATAAAAGTCTGTGTTTGCTGCCATGAAACTACCCCATATACACTCTGTGAATTATGACCACCTAATCCAGTGTCTCGCAAACTGTGTGCCGCGAGAGATTTTCAAATTGACACTAGATATTCGAAAGATTTCATTTTGACTTGACTTGTTTTATCGACGTGCTTTAATAAAAATCTTTCAGATTTTATCAACTGGGATCTTGTAAGTATTTATCAAGCTTTTTCCAAATTTTGGTATTAATTTCTGATTATTTCAAGCTATAGAATGGACAAATATTTAAAACAAACACCGAGTTATGAATTAAAGAACGAGAGCAAATCTTCAAGTAAAACCAGGCTGATGACTTCAACAAAGCGCAAATATAATGACGATTATTGAGAGTTTGCTTTTATTCTTCTTTAGGTGTGCCGCGGGAAAAAAAATTAGATTGAGTGTGCCGCGGAAAAAAAATTAGATTCAGTGTGCCGCAGAGTAAAAATGTTTGCGAGACACTGACCTAATCCCATGTTATGTCAATGGAAAGATAGTTTCAAAGCTCTGTAATTTCTAAAATAAACATTTCATGGAAAAATATGACTGAATATATATAAGTTAAAAATCTATTTTAATTTCTATATTCCAATAATATTCATTTAGTATTTAAAGAGGCTTCGCTTGTTTACTAACCTGGGTTCGAGCCCTAGGTAAGGCATGGTTGTTCGTGTTGTTTTTCTGCCAGGTTTCCGCCATCCTCACAGACCTACTATGGCGTATAAACTTACAGGCTCATGTCAGACCTCTGTGGTAAGCAGCTGTTTGAAGGTTTTTTTATATTTTATTATATATCAACATCTTAAACAGTAATGCGCATTCTGAAGAGTTGGTGAAAATTGAAATAATTGTTACATATTCTGCTAAAACTATGCTAATAAAATTTAATATGGGGATACTGTTTTGAGATTAACTTATTTCAACTACTTCCCAGATCAATATTTTAAACAGCCATTGTTGATATTAAATATCCCAGTTTCCATAATTCTTTAATTTTTAATGAACATAGATTGAGATCTTTAATTGATCTTCATTTCATTTTTTTTCATAAAAGCTCATTTTTAAAAGTTACATAGCGTTGAAATTAGCTTTCCATTGACATAACATGGAATTAGGTTTCATAATCACTGAGTATATATGGATATTTCAATGTGACCTTTACATTGCATGATACTCATTGTATTCTATATTTCTGTTATATTTTGAATCTGTTCAAACCTTTCGATCACATGTATGTAGATGTTGCTTTCATGTTTCTTCAGAATTTTTTTTCTAATAAAGTTTATTATGATACCAAAAAGGATAAAAATTTCTATGTTATGTGAAGAAATCAGTTTTAATATGCATTAGGGTGAAAAAGTTTGGGAAAGCAGTTTTTCTTTTCTTTTTATCTAAATGTCTCATAGTTGTCCTAGAAACAGTTTTTATTAATGTGATGCATTTTAAAAACAGCTTTCATATTAAACTATTTGAAAAAAATCAGCAATTGTTCAACTGGGATGAATGGAACACCTTAAAATTCCTTTTTCAATTTTAATATTATTGCACAATATTAAGTTCCTTCATATTGTTTAAAAATTTTCCAATATGATTAGTGAATTTTCCTGTTTTAATTGCACAATTTTCTTAAAAATAAAGTAAACAGATATGAAATATTTGTTTCATTGTAATGTGTATCCTATATATATATATGTTTTCTCAGATTGTAAATAAAAGTATTTTTTAATGTGGAATTTGTTGGTTGTTTTTCTTAATATATGCAATATTGAAACACACTGTTTTCATTAAATAATGTTTCAGACCTCTTATATATACATACATATTTGTGAAAAAAAAATAGATATCTGTGGTATTTTGTAACAAGTAGTTTTTTTTCTAAATATATTTCGCACTTCTAGATTCTTTGAGTGAAAATTTAACAGCTGTTCAATACATTTTTGCAAACGATCGATTAGATCGTTTGCAAAAATAGTTAAAAGTTTTGGAATTTCCGAACGTTTAAAGAGTGTTATTATCTAAATAATAATTTAAAGCTATCTGTATAATCGGAAACGGTAATTAATGGTTTATCAATACTAATCAAAGCAAAAAAAAGTCTCTGAAAAATTTAGAAAAAAAAGTGGAAAGAATTTTTTTTAATTATATGAAAACAAATTATTTTAATGATGACGATTTATTAGCGATTATTCAAAATCTAAATGGGAAGTTCTATTAACAAGGATAAGCTATCTCAATCTATTCTGCCGGCAGTCCGATCCAGTAATGCTGACGTCACAAATGAGTGGTACGGCCTTCTCCTCTAGGTGGTGTTGGCCCTTACCCGGCTTGTGGATGAGCCTGACGTAAGAGTTTTTCCAGACCTCCGGAAAGATGTGATGCCGGAGAAGTAAATTGCAAATGTTGCACAGATGCGTGATAGCCTTTATCGGAAGGTTCTTCAGCATCCTGTTGGAAATGTCATCAGGACCTGAAGCCTTACTGAGTTTCAGTTTGCGGATGGCTTGGGTCAATTCAGGTGGAGATGTAAAACGATTTCTGATCTGTCCACTTGAGAGAAACGAAGGAGAGTTTCCTCCACTTTATCACAGGTGTTATCATTGGAGAGATCAGAATTTTCTTGAAACTGAATCTCAAGGGCATCCGCAAAAGCTTCGCATTTATCATTCTCACTGTAACATAATCCATCCTTTCCATGGATGGGGGGTAGTTAACATAAGGATTCTTTAAGGTCTTAACCATCTTCCAGATGGAGCCATCACTTGTAGAGAGCGAGGTAATCTTCTTGTTCCAAGTAAGACCTCGGTGGTCCGAGAGCTCTTGTCTCACTTCGATCTTAAGTGCGTAGTAGGCATTCTCGTCACGAGTCTCTCTATATCTCTGCCATTTATGCCTAGCTTTGTTATTCTCTTTAATAAGATCAGAAAGAAATCTGTGAAGAATGTGGAAATCCTTATGTGGTTTATGAATGGTACTACTATCAATTCTAGATTGATTCAAAAGATCTGTAAAGGTGATAACTGTATCATCAATCTTCCTGAGAGATAGAGGATTACAGGATCCGGAGACTTTTCCGGTGACTGTAGTTTTAAAAAGTTCCCAGTTTACGACTCTAAAATCGTCTGGGACAAGAGTAACAGACGAGAACAGTCAAGCAGACTGGTAAATGATCAGAGTGTAAAACGTCATGAACACAGAGTTCATAGGATGGTAAAAAATTACCAAACATGACTAGATCAATTATATCAGACTTGTGCATGAAGTGTGTCACTGAGAGCATCCACAATAATGCCGTTGGCTGTGGCATAGTCAAGGAGAATATTTCCATTTTTGTTACAAGATATGGAGTTCCAGGTAACATTTTTTTAGTTTAAATCTCCTGCTAAAATTGTAGGAGTACTGGTATTAAAAATTATTTTAAAATCATTCAAAAATAATATCAGAGTTGGGCGGTTTAATGCCGCATATATATTTAGATTTCCAAAAAGGACATCGTTGACTGCAATAGCAGTGATCTCCAACGTATCGAAGACTACAGATGGTAGAAGATGATGTTTGATCGATCTCTTGATGATAACAGCAGTACCTCCGCTTCTGTTATGTTGTCGATCCGATCTGTAGACCTCGAAGTTAGGAATCTTCAATTTATCAGATGCTCTAAGGTGGGTTTCGCCCAAAAGGACAATATCAGCTTGGTCAAAAAGTGAGTGAACTCTCACAAATCGGTGAGAATGCCATTCGCATTCCAATAAAAAATCTTGAGGTAGTTCTTTTTACCGATGTGCTACATTTGAGGACAGCGAAGAGAGTAAATAGTCCAACGCTTTTAGCCCAACTGTGAGTTTGCCCATTAGGCCGTTGGCATTCCGATATTCATTAATTAATGACTTAGCCATTAATAATATATTGGAGACATTAAGATTTTTGAAGATCAAAAAATTTCCTTCAAATCGTTTAGGATGGTAACATCAAACTGCTCGCTTGTAGAAGGAGCTTGCGTAAGAGGTACGGCAGTTGGATGCTTTCTCTTAAGTAAAGGTTTCTCCTTACCAATAGATTTGGGAGCAGATGCGCCTTTCGCAGCAACACTTGCGTAGGATAATTCGGGTGTGACAGGAGTGCTAACAGCTTTTGAAGGTGGGGCAATGTTAGATTTTTCCATTGGAGAAGTCACAACCTCCTTGGTAGGATAATAGGAACAGCCTTTATTATTGGCCGTGTGGCCAAGGCCACAATTGGCGCATTTAGGAGGACTTTCATCCTTTTTCCTAAGGCAGTCCTTTGTAACGTGATTTCCAGCACATTTCACACAGTGTGGATGATTAAAGCATCCACTTTGTGCATGGCCATAGCGCTGGCAATTATGGCACTGTGTCGGAGTTTTCTTAGTTCTGTAACTCTCGATGTGAATCTTCAGATGGAAGAGGTCAGTTATATCGTATATCTTTTTGTTGACTGTGTCTTTAGGTAATTCCACCAAAGAGACAGGGACAGACTTTTATCTTTGCCCCGTCTCATCTGTGAGATTTTTATGACCGTAAAGCCCAAGTCAACTAGAGCAGTACGCATGTCGTCAGAGTAATGTCATGGGGTAGATTTTTTATGACTATCCTGAGATTCTTCTCTTCTTTTAATTTGCATGTATGAAATTGTTGTTTTGAGGCTTCAAAGAATCGAACAAATGACCTATAGTCATCTGAACATCTAGTCTGTAATCTGACTGTTTCGCCAGAAGTCTTGGCAGTAAATTCCTCAACAGCAATTTTTGTTAATTCTTTATGCGTGTTCATCCAGTTCTTAGGAGAACGAATAATGAAAGGGGGAATTTTCCCTTTATTATTTTTAATCTCTTTAGAATTAGAGATAGATTCAGTAGCTTCCATTTCGGTAGCTGGTGTATCCAAATATTTTTCCTCTAAGCCTGATAATTTAGTCTTAGAGGCATATACAGAATCAATGACTGGGGACAAGGTTCTCTTGTGCCCCTTTTTGGAGATTTTGCCAAGACTCTTCCTTTTGGGTTTATTGGCAATTTTAGTAGCATCTTGTAATAAATCTAACCCATGCTTTGGGGCAGAATTAAATCCATGAATGCCTTCCAAAACAATTATTTGTGAGGAGCATTGACCAGAGCAGACATGTTCATTTATGTCTTTTTCTAAATAGAATCTCTCTAATATAGCGTCATTAAATTTGACACGTTCATCAGGTAGAATGCTATGTAAATCTTTCATAGCAGGAATATCGGAAATAGTAGAATTTAAATCATAAAGGAGTCTGTTTTTCTCCGATAGGAAAGTGCAAATTTGCGCACTATAAGTCAATTGCGAAGTAGCAACAGAGACTTGTCCTTCAGAGGTCTCTGGGTGGTCCGCAATGACGTCACTGACAGAAAAGCTCTCTGTCAGGACTGGGACAGATAAATCCATTTTGACACCACGTATAAACCAAGTAACCATTCAGATAAAATACTATCCAATTCTAATATTATCCACAAAACTTTTGATTACCAAAAAACCAAATATCTAAACTTACCTTTTTCTTTTTTTGAATTAAAGAATGCTATTAACGACTTAAAACCAAAAACTTCTGCCGGCCCTGATAAAATCTCAAATAAACTTTTGAAAAATTTGACTTCGAGTTGTTCAAGAATCTTACTTAATGTCTTTAATAAAATTTGGTTAGGGAAAACTTACCCATTAACCTGGTTCCACAATTATATGATTTTCATAAAGAAAACAAACAAACCTTCAGATTCCGTTAATTCATATCGACCTATTTGTTTGAGCTCAAATGTTCTTAAACTATTTGAAAGAATGATTAACTATCGCCTAAATTGGCATATTGAAAAACACAATATTTTGAATAATAATTTTTTTGGATTTCGTAATGGCAAATCAACCAAAGACCTTTTACTAAACCTCATTTCAGACGCAGAATATGCTCTAAAAATAAAGTATACATGGTGGCAGTTATAATAGATATTGAAAAAGCCTTTGATTCCATCTCATTTAATATATTACTCACTAAAATAAGAGAACTAAAAATTTGTGGTAACCTCTACCATTTTCTATTCAACTTAATCACAAAAAAAAACTTTCCAAGTAAAAAACAAAAATACAGTCTCAAACACATATAAATTTCAAAACGGAATAGTTCAAGGAGACATCCTTTCACCATGTTTATTTAATTTATACCTGAAAGATCTAGAGAAAATTTTTGAACATAATATATACTTTGGTACATACGCAGACGACATAATATTCTGGACCATGGATAAAGATACAAATCTAATTCAAAGAAAATTACAAAATACCCTAAACAAACTTTATAATTTTTTAAATAATTTAAATCTTAAAATTTCTACAAATAAAACTAACATCATATGTTTTCATAAAAAAAGTCTTCCACAGGAATTTAATCTTCAAATTAAACAAAAACAAATCTCTATTGTTAACAACATTAAATTTTTAGGCCTAATTATAGACTCTAAACTAACATGGGGATATTATTTAAAGTCAGCTAGAGAAAAGGCATCAAAATTATGCAATTTCATGAGATTCCTTGGTACATCAAAATGGGGTTGTTCTCAAAAAATTTATTATTAATTTATAAATCAATTATATTACTCAAATCCTTTTATGGCATCGAATTATTGAACACCATCTAAAAAACCCAAATGAAAGCTTTGGAACGTATTCAAACCAAAATTATTAAACATTGTCTAGGTCTTCAAAGCTCCTTCAACTTAGATATCTACGCAGAAACTGCAATCCCTCCATTAGAAATACATAAAAAAATTTTACTATCCAACCTTATTTTCAGAATTATCTCAAAAAATAGAAGCCATCCTATCATAAATAAAATTATGAACAACTTTCAAGATTTTACAACTAAAGATTTTCATGAGAAAAACAAAGTTATTAATATTATAAATAATCAAACCAGTGGTAACTATTTCCTAAATTTTCCATTTTGGATTTCAACTATACCTATTACAATTTAAAATATTCAAGGTATTGAATCAAAAAGCTCATATGACATCTCTAGCCTAAAAACTTTATCTGAAATACATATTAATAATCTTTATCAAAATTATTTACATATCTACACAGATGGCTCAGTAGATAGCGACAAAAATATATCCACATGAGCCTTTATCTGTCCTGCAGAAAATTACTCTCATAAATTTAAATTTAAAAATTACACTCCAGTTATTATTACAGAACTGACTGCAATTGTCCTAGCTACTGACTGGGAAAAAAAATTCAAAAACAAAAATATAGTAATTTTTACTGACAGTAGATCTTCTATAGAAATAATCAACAATAACCCAGCTTACTCTAACTTCCCAATTTTTCTGAATGATATATACATTTTATTATATGATCACTTATGTGCAAACAATACCGTGTATATACAATGGGTTCCTGCCCATTGTGGAATACAATACAATGAGGAAGCAGACAAATTAGCTAAACAGGCAAAACTTTTAAATAATTCCATTGAATCACCTTTCTTATTCACTACCTTCAAAACAAACAATAAAATTAAATGTTTCAATGAATTGCAAGAATGGTACTTAAACAACGCACCCCACACACACAGATTCAAAATTTCCACTAAAATATCAAAATTTAACAATTTCGGTTTAAATAAAAAAGAAATCACTGCTATCCTAAGAATTAAAGTTAATAGATCTCGAACAAACTCATACCTCTTTAAAATTAAAAAAATTGGACCCCCAAAATGCAACTTCTGCAATTCCATCCACAATATTAATCATATACTATTTGATTGTAAATTTTACAACAAAGGGAGAAAAGATTTTACAGATAAACTCAGGAAATTGAATATTTTAACTTTTGATCTTAAAAATATTTTGAAACCTTTCAATCAAAAATTGAAACCTATTTCCTACTCTCTTCTAATTGACTACCTCAAAAAAATTAATATGCTAAATGAATTGTAATCACTGAAAGATCTTCAAAGATAGCCAAAAATTTTACTGAATGAGTCTGCGAGAATAGGAACACCTCGCAGGAATATTCAATTGTCGATTTGTCTTCGTTCGTTCGTAAATCCATTTTGTCAGAACTTGACATTTTGAATCCAAAGAATTTGAAATATCAAATTCGAAACAATCTAAAAAGCAGTGAAATACTAGTAAAAAGATATAAATTAAAGAAAAAGAATTAAATTTACATATAAATATGCAAACAATTCAAAAATTTCGAAGCATAAAAATGGCAGTTGTAACTGTCAAAATCGGTACAGACCGAATGAAAATACGACAGATTCCTGTAAAATACCAGAGAATCTGCCTACAATACAAAACTTAGAATAAGTTATGAAATCAGTATAAGAGTTAGTTTTTTTAAAACCAAAAACAAATGAGAATTATAATAACAAAGATAGTTAGTTTTTTAAAGTTAACAAAAAATGAGAAATAAATTCTAGTAGCGACTAGAATCAGTAAATACAAGGACTTAAAGCTAAAATAAACGGAAAATAATACCTCAACGGAGGATTTGATGTGAGTAAACTTACTTTAGAATGTATATTTCCGAGTCAACAGCGGCCAACCAAGAATAGGCTATCAATATGTACTATTCAGCTACCAATATTGGCCAACGCTAAGTTGGCTATTGGCAGGTACTTTTCCAATACTGACAGCTGCCAAATCAGGTCGGCTATTGACTCGTACTTATACTTATTGAAATGGCGTTGAAGTGGTGTCAAATAATCCAATAATCAGCTTTATTGAAACATGGTGAAAATAATCTGAAAGGCTATCTAAAAAGCTAACAGTTTAAGTAAAAATTTAAGCTATTCTACCTAAGCTTCCTGCTAAAAGCTCCACTGGGATTTTAAACCAGTCTTGCTTAAGGCTAGTAGGAAAGTTAATCAAAATATTAGCTAATAACGTGTACTTGAAGTAATCCAGTAGCGATGCGAAAACACGTCATGACTGTTCAAAGTCAGAGCTCACCTCCTCCTCTTGTGCCTTGTGCAATATGCGCATATTGTTACCGATTGGCGAGTTTATATTCTTGTGGGTAGTCATTTTTTAACTATCGATATAATTTTCAAAGTGACTATTTCATCTGGAAATAAAATGATTGAAACGATATATTTTTGTCAGAAATTAGAACTTTTGGTGATTGCGTTAATCAAGATTGCGTTAATCAAGAACAGATACCTAGATAATCAAGATTATCAAGGTATCTGTTCTTGATAACGCAAGACAGATTAATCAAGATTGCGTTAATCAAGAACAGATACCTAGATAACTAACTAACTGACTGTAATTTATATATATTTTAATTAAAATCCTACCTGTTTCCCTTTTTTTAAAAAAAATGTTATTAAATTTTATCTACGCTGACTGGTTTATTCCTTTTTCTTTGGGGATGAGAAAGCGAAACTTTTTCATTTTAAGGGATAAATGAGAAATTTTCTTTGCGTTATACAGAGCTAATTAATGCATCACTATTTACACCTTCCAATCACCCATTAGTACGAATTACTACTTTTACAAAATTCGGAAAATGAAAGCTTCATTTTCTATAAACACTAGCATCCCATATTTCACAGAGACGATATGTTGTTATTCCATTAGTTTTTTTATACCAGGATTTCATTTTATTACTTTTAGTTCTATGAAAGAAGTATTGATCTCATCATACAGACTTGGTTTCCTAACTTTTCGGCGCCATGTATCCCCTGTGAAGTCTTAATTCTTTCTCGTGGAACCCCTGTAAAGTCTAACGCTTGCTAAGGATTCCTTGTGAAGTCCACCATATTCTATAATCCAGGTGTTTGACATGTGCTTAAAAATAAGACCTTAAAATGTAACCAATAACTGTTACTTCTGTGTGGAATGGTATCAGGAAATGTTTACCTATGTCATACAGTTCATTTAGGTTAGGTCTCAACTTAGTTGAAACAGAACAAATCCGGCGATGTTTCTGGGATATCCCAATTATTCTTTTGGATATTTCTGCCAAAATACGTCTTAGAAATACTCAAATGTGGTGAAGATGAAAGAGAATATCGTCATTCAAAACTAGAGCAATGATATCAGTGAGAAAGCAAATTCGATACTTCATGAAATCGGGCAGTAAACAATTGTTGTGACCTACTTAAAAAAAAAAAGGGGGGGGGGGGTCTCGGAGAAAGTGAAAAACAATATTTCATTACGAAAGGCCAGAAATTGTTTTTCCTACTATACAATCACTGATTTAGACGATTTCTGATATCTGAATTTATGAAGTCAGGCATGAACCCAGGATTTAGTTCCAGGGGGAGGGGAGATCCGAGAATTCCATTTTTTTTCTGAGGGGGGAGGGGGCGGTCCGGACCCACTGAACACGTCCTTGTACGAAGTCTAGTAGAAAGCACCGACTCACACGAATAAGTGGATGGCAAAAGCGATAAAATAGAAAGCCTTCTCCTTTGAAAATGAATATTTGAAGAACAATTTATGATTTTAACATTTTCAGCATTCTTCCATGTTAATACTATTAATCAAATTTGCTCAATAGTTTCTAAATCGAGTCTGAGTCAATAATTTTTTGCCTTTACAAGTTCATTGAAAATGAAGTTGGTTCAAAAAAATTGCAGTTGGTGTAGGTTAATCAATTGCATTTCAAAATTAGTTAAATCTATCTATCAAGCATTTAAAATTCAAATTTCCGGACATTACATTATCAGAATGATTTATAAATTTCACCGTTTTTTCAAATTTCTTCAAAAAGCAGATATCTTAATAAAAAGAGTTCTAGACTTCTAGCTCTGATATCTGAAAGGAGTTTTGCAAATTCTTCAATATCTAATTTTTCACGATTTTTGACATAAGCAATATTTTGGGAATAGGCTTGCGTGCCAAGAAAATCTGTCTCGTGTGCCGTAGGTTCGCTACTCCTGAACTTGACCTAGAAAATAGACTGCTTCTCTTCGTAATAACGATTCCTATCTGGAGGAATACAGGGTTGGGTTGGGTTATTTTACATCTGACCGGCACATTTTTGCACACCATGGGCTAAATGGCCAGGTCACATGGACCCCGAAGGCTCAGAGAAGGTTGGGGGAGGGGACCCACTGGAACAGCTGTTGGGAGACAGATGGTATCCTCCCGTCAAGGCCATTCAGCGTGTTCTTTAACGTGCACAGGGTATGGCTCTCCCGCACACGGGGCCACGGCTTAACATCCGACGGACGGCGGCCTTTCCAAGCCCATCGGTGTCCCCTACTGACCGTGGGCAGAGCGGGGAATTTTTGCAAAGATAAATCTCAACGCTGACCCAGCTGGGACTCGAACCTGGGAGGAATACAGGTGTCGACCACCTTGTCACCTGTACGCACACAGTAGGCCAGCAGTATTTAAGCTTTTGATGGATCTTTTAGTGATAGGGACCTCTTCCAATAGTTCAGAAGGAGAAAGAATTTGTAAAGATGACCATTATATCTAAAAATGAAAAATTTTAATTTAAAAATACTTATGAGAGTGTCAGTGAAAGTTTTCATACTCGACCAATAGATGGCACCACCAATCTGATATCATTTACTTACCAGTAAACTACTTTATTCTTAAAATATTACTATTAAAATATGAAAGAAAGAACAGCATTTATTATGCAGGAGCAGCAAAATAGGATCTAAAATCAACGAAAGAATATTATTTATTAGCTGTGTACCTAATTGACCTCAGAAAGAGGGGTGACCTGGGATGCGGTGGGCAGAAAATGTCAAACACGATCTTGTTAGAATTGGTAGTGCTGTCCAACTTTTCTAAAACCTCGGGCCATTTTTTCTTTCGCCAAGGTTTCGCCGGCCAAAGAAAAAGAATAGGACATGATAGGTAATTGAAAAGTCAGTTCATGTCATCTCAAAAAATTACTTTATTTATAAGAAGAATAATAAGCAATGATGATGATGAACTCTAAATCAAATTTTACGTTAGAAGTTAACAATCAATTGCTTAAATTCTTCGAAGAGAAATTTTTTACACAAACTTCTATCGCATTCAGCCAATTTTAATAACTTTTGAAAGTTTAGAGAATTTTTTACCTGCTTTCGTTGCATTCATTGCTTAGAAAATAGCCACGTTCTCATTTATTACATTGTGATTATGACACGCAAGAATTCAATGGATGTGAAGTCTTCACGAGAAATTCAGACAATATTTAGTTTCTAGTTTCATTTAAAACTAAATTATACTATTTCAGACTATAAAAACTCATAAGATTAAAGAGGCTTATTTCAACAGCTGTGCAGTTTCTAGTTATATAATCATAATTCTTCCAATATATAGTAGGTATATAAAATCTCCTAAAATAAGTAAATGATTGTTCAATATATTGAGATTGCAACCTAATGTATTATAAAACTCATCATATAATTTTAAATTCTCTGCTGGACGCAAATATAGCACACAAAAATAAATATCTTTGGAACATAGCAAGTAAAACTTTCTCACCCCTTTTTAAATTAGCAGCAGCTTTCTCTCTATTTTCTCTCCTGCACACAGCTTAACGTCCCATCCGACGGAACGGCGGCCTCGGTGTCCACCTACTGACCGTGGGCAGGGAATTTTGCGGAGATAAATCTCAACGCTGACCCAGCTGGGACTCGAACCTGGGAACTACAGATTACGAGCCTGGCGCGCTACCGACTGAGCCCCCCCCGCCCCTAAGTATAGATGTGAACAGATGTACAATTTAGTTCTTCATGCTCTTGCATTCCGATTATATACATCTAATCTATTATATTTATCTGTAGCCATATTTAATTACAATTCATAAATCAGTGATCAATGGTATTTTTGGAGGAATGTTACATATTGTGAATGTCGGATTCATTTTGAATCTGAATGGCATTTTCACTTTCTTCTTTCCTCATCAGAATCTTGTCCTTTATGACCCATGTGTAGTAATATTCCTTTTCACATCTCACTTTTCTTTATTGGTGCGAACTATCGATGGTAACTATCGATGTATCGATAGTTTTTACTATCGATAACAATCAATAATCGAAAAAACTCTCGATACTACTATCGGCGGAGAAAAAAAGACAAGAAGCTTGTCTCCGTTGAAGCTTCTTCTCTTTTTTGCTCTTTTTTTCGTAGCTTTTTGAAACGTAAAATCTATCAAATAATCTTTTTATTATATATTAAAGAAATAAAAGATATCGGTACATTTCGATTTTTAGAGAGCTCTCCCGGTGTCCGAAAAAATGTTTTCTGGGTGTCCAAATGTCTCGCTTTTTTGTGATTATATATGTAGTCGTATCTCAATTTACGCGGATTAAATCAGTACGTTTTTAAAATAACGCGGTCACTGTATTTGCATACTTTTTTTTTTAATCTGAGTGGACTTTTTTTTGTAGAGTAACTCGGTTTTCCCTGTGTTCCAAACAGTTGACGCATTATGTGGCGATCTCCGCAAAATTCCCCGCCCTGCCCACGGTCAGTAGGGGACACCGATGGGCTTGGAAAGGCCGCCGTCCGTCGGATGGGACGTTAAGCCGTGGACCAGTGTGCGGGAGAGCCATACCCTGCGCACGTTAAAGAACACGCTGGATGGCCTTGACGGAAGGCTACCATCTGTCTCCCAACAGCTGTTCCAGTGGGTCCCCTCCTCCAACCTTCTCTGCTCCTTCGGGGTCCATGCACACCATGGCCATTTAGCCCATAGTGTGCAAAATAGTGCCGCTCAGAGGTAAAACAACCCAACTCAATGCTGTGGCGATATAGTTGAGTGTTGTCAGGGATGTACGAAATATTCCTCAAACACCGAACGCAAAGGTTTCGAATTAGCCGTGCCGTGGGGAAGGCCCCTCTCCGACATGCTCAGAGCAATAATAAAAGCTACATCTCTGTGAGACACAGACTTGTCATTCTATTCAATAAATCTAAGAATGAGAAAATTGTTGCTTCTCCTAACTACTGCGAAGTATCAGAATACTGCGAGTGTCCCCTAAGCAGGCTTACAATATTTTCATACAACCAAAATGGGACATTGATGGAAAAGTTGAAAAATGAAGTTACATGTGTGTGTTTTGAGCAGTTAAAAAATGTGAACAACCAATTTATTTATATAAATTCATTTTACAGTAGAAAAATAAAATGGTTTTTCTGGTTATAAAACTGATATTTTTCGTTAGAAACTAATTTTTTTCAGAAATTATTTTTATTGTTCGTTTTTACTTTACTTTTTTTACTTTTTTTTTATTTTTATTATTATTTTTTGATCAGTATTTACTGACATGGGACTCCGGACCTGAAACCAAGCGTTTTACGGGACGGGGGGTGGCTCAGTCGATAGCGCGCCAGGCTCGTAATCTGTAGTTCCCAGGCTCGAGTCCCAGCTGGGTCAGCTTTGAGATTTATCTCCGCAAAACTCCCCACGGACAGTAAGGGACACCGATGGGCTGGGAAAAGCCGCCGTCCGTCGGATGGGACGTTAAGCCGTGGTCCGTGTGCGGGAGAGCCATACCCTGTTCAAGTTAAAGAACACGCTGGATGGCCTTGACAGGAGGCTACCATCTGTCTCCTAACAACTGTTTAAGTGGGTTCTCGCCCCCAACCTTCTATGAGCCTTAGTGGTCCTTGTGACCTGGCTATTTAGCCTATTGTGTGCACAAAAGTGCCGCTCGGAGGTAAAACAACCGAAACGTTTTTCACGATTGAGAACAGTCGTTCAGTAGTAGTTGATTTTATAGCTAACGTAAAGATAAATTCAATTCAATATCACGAAAAATTGCTTTCAGTAACAACAGCGAAAATAATAGATAATTTCCACGAAAATGATTAAAGAGTTTTATCCTTTTTCATTCAGATGTGGTGTCCTTGCAATTCTAGCTATTTCCATCTGTTTTCCAAACTGTCTACAAATCCTGCGAATAGGCAAATTGTAACAATATCGCTAATCAATATAATAAGCAATCATACAAATAAGCTGTAACAATATCGCAATATCACTAAGTCGCTAAGTCATAGAGTCGTAGAGAGAAGGGTGGGGGGGGAATAAAAAGCCCTGACAATTTTACGAATCAAGAGCTCAAAACGGGGACATATGGTAACGTCAGGCAGACATTCAGAGTTGGGTTGGGTTGTTTTACCTCTGAGCGGCACTTTTTTGCACACCATGGGCTAAATGTCCAGGTCACATGGACCCCGAAGGCTCAGAGAAGGTTGGAAGAGGGGACCCACTGGAACAGCTGTTGGGAGACAGATGGTAGGCTCCCGTCAAGGCCATCCAGTGTGTTCTTTAACGTGCACAGGGAATGGCTCTCCCGCACACGGGACCACGGCTTAACGTCCCATCCGACGGACGGCGGCCTTTCCAAGCCAATCGGTGTCCCTACTGACCGTGGGCAGGGCGGGGAATTTTTGCGGAGATAAATCTCAACGCTGACCCAGCTGGGACTCGAACCTGGGAACTACAGATTACGAGCCTGGCGCGCTACCGACTGAGCCACCCCCGCCCCCAGACATTCAGAGAGGGACTAAAGCAATCTCAAATATTAGAAAGCTAACGAAAAATGGTGAAACTATTCACAGGTGCGGTTGGGTCGTTTTACCTCTCCCATCAAGGAGCCACGGCTTAACGTCCCATCCAACGGATGGTCACCTTTCCAAGCACATCAGTGTCCCCTGCTGACTGGGGGCAGGATGAGGTGTTTTGCAGCAATAAATATCAATACTGTCCCAGCTAGGACTCGAACCTGGGTACTGAAGTTTACGCGACAGGCGCACTACCAACTAAGTCACAAACGCCCCCGACTCGAACCCGGACTCGGGATTTAGTTGCGTCAGCGTAAAACCACAACGAAATATTCTTTACCCAATCGATTGATCATCAAAATTGATCATCAAATATTGAGATTAATATAAGACATACAATAACCACCCCATGATGAGAGACCATATAATAAATGAGGTTTAATCCACCCGAAATGCACAATCTTCAAAACAGACAAGTCAGCAAATTTTCTTATATAATAATTATTAGGTATTATTGAATTTATTCTTTTGATTATTTCATTTATGTGTAAACCCCATGTTAACTTCTGATCAATAATCACACCTAAAGATTTATAACTATCAGTAGAACCATTTGATGGGCAATTCTGTTTTTTTTCTCCAATTTCTGTCACTGATGACGTCACACGTATCCGTCCGTCCGCCCAGGAATTACGGCAGTTATATAATATGAAGACTAGTTAAACCCACACCAAAAGTTTGGCACGAAACGTATTTATATCTCCCATCGGTAATTCGTATCGGTGGGTAAATATTTATATATCCCATCGATGGGGTAAATATTTATAAATCCCATCGGTAATTTCATTCACACCTTTCCACCACTCCAGTCACAATTAAACCCCGCCAAATATGTGGCCGAGTGGTTAGCATGCTTGGCTATTGATCTAAGGGACCGGGTTCGAGCCCCGGGTAAGGCATGGATGTGTGTGTGTCGTTTTTCTGCTGAGGTCCTGCCATCCTCACAGATGGCATATAAACTGACAGGCTCCTGTCAGACCTCTGTGGCAAGCAGCTGCTTGAGGGGGTATTTATTATTATTTTTTTTTTATTAAATATTTGGCGCCAAACGCATGTACGTTGATATCTTCTGCGTAGATTTTCGCATCTACGAAGAAAGATATCAAATGTGCTCCGTTGTTCTTTGGTGAGGCATTGTCGGTACAGGGACCAAAGACTTGCGAACCATTTCCGGTGGGTTCTGGCTGGCTAGAGTCAGAATTTACCTTCACGTCTGCTGTCCTGTATTCATGCAAGCGGTGATGACATCTCCAGAGATTGCAACTTCGCCCGTGCCTCGACGTGCAGAGGCGCTGCTACAATCTGATGCATCCCGAGGGAGGCAATCAGGATTATGGCATCACAGCATCCCTGGGAAAGGAAGCGATCCACGTGGTAGAGAGCGCAACATCAAAGAACTCTGAAGCCCCACTAATATTTGCTCCTTCTAATTGGTGGATGCTGACCAATGGAAGGGGCGGATGACACCTTTTGTGAGGAGGAAAAGAAGAGAGTGCAGAAAAGTTTAAGCTACGAGAGGTAGAATGTTTTAGGCGGAGAGATGAGAAAGGTCTCAGAGTTGAAGTCCGAGAACACTACAGTTGTCAGATGAAATGTCATCAAACGTTTGTTTCTACTCCAACGTTTGTCTACGTAAGTTGATTGTAAATAGAATCATGTTGATAATAGTGTCTTGTTAATTGTAAAGATAATGTAATAGTGTTTTGTGCGCCAGAACGTCAATAAATGATATTTACTGTTTAAAACACGACGCGGAAGCTGATTATTTCATTATTAGGCTGTTTGCATAATGTCTTAAAATTAAGGAAAAATCGCAATGCAATGTACTGGAAGAGTGCAGCGGGGAATATCAATAAATGATAAAAATCGTGATATTGAGACCCGTCGAACAGATAACTTCATTCAGAACTTCCTACGCGTAATACTCACAACGTACTTCTCCATTACAAAACGCAGGATAGGGCAGCACCCAAAAAAATTCTGAAGCTTTTCGAGGGATTCCTCCTGACCCACCAGTAACAAGGAACCTGATCTGTTACCCAACAGACCTAGAATAAAGTGGGACCACCGCATCAAATTGGGGGACTGCTCACTGAAGTAGCCACGGAATCACAGGAAAAGCGTGAATTTCTGCCACCGATAAAGTCACACTGTCCTATTTCTTAGACATGTTTTTAGACCAATAGAAATTCATAGCAGTTTCCTATTGGTTATAATCAGCCAATCACCATGAACCAATATATTGATGGAGCTTCAGAATTCCATTGATCTTCCGCCTCGTACCATGTGGTTTCTCCTTCTTTCCCGGGAAAGCTATGATACCTTGATACCGATTGCCGCCAGGGACGATTGCCTCACCAGGGACCAATAGGAGCGCTTCTGCACACATCCTGGACAGAAGCAATCTTCCACTCTTGTCTTTAGGGAGAGTCATCATCTCTTGGCAAGAATGTAGCGTGGAGATCAAGGGCGCCGGACAACCAGAATTTGCCGTAAATGGCTGGCAAGTCTCAGTCCCTGGTCTCACACTACTGTACAAAGAGCTAAAAGGAGTTTTTGGATATGGTGCAGATATAAAAAACACTACGCAGAAAACAATCGACCAAATGAAATTGCTCATTTGAAGCTTCAATTGTTTTCTTGTTCGTCGTGTAATTAAGCTGTCAATCATGTTACAGTTTTTGATCTAGGACATTATTGGTTGAGTGAAAGTAATTGTTCCTCAATCACCAATTGCCTATTATAATCATCGTTTAGTTAACTGCACAGTTTCATTCTTTCCATTGCTTCCTCTCAGCGGTCGCAGTTGAGGATAGACCCATATTTAATAGCGACATCCCTGAAAATAGTTGATCTAGTACGATATTATTTGAACCTGAAATATTTTCTTCCTTGGTAAAGAAGGGTGCACCCGAAAGGATGATATTCTTTAGATTGGATGTTAATCCGTGGCAAGTTTGACTGAGAGTCATACCTGCGCAAGTTCGATCGTAGTGACTAAACGTGACAGGAAAAAATTTAGACTATACTGAGCAAATTAAGTATCGGTGACTGCTATAGGTCATTGGTTGGTACAGCTATGAATTACGTGCGAATAATCATCGACGGAGTATAAGGGGAAGCAATCGAGACAAGGAGACTTCGCAGACGACGAAGTCTCATACGACGAAGTCCTCATACGTCACTGGTGATTTGTGATGTCAATTACTTCAAAATCAGTGGTCTCATAGCTCAACCAATGATATCATTGACCACTGATTGATAAATGATTGTTATGACAACAAATGACCTATGAAAACTACTGATGCCTCAGTTGTGGAGTCTCGTTATTTCAATTGCTTCTACCAGCACCTCCTATAAACGTAAGGCCAGTGGAACAAATTATGACGTCAGTACAGGTAGTCCTATAATCGAGACAAATTCTTATATATTTATATTTATTATTATTTCCAGTGTACTTTAATACTATTTTTCATACTAATGTTTGTTGTTAAATATGCACAACCAGGCTGCCAATTTTACCTTGGTCCCGTTATCCCGTTATCAATGCTGAAGATAGCGTTACCCTCTCTCTCTCAGAAGACCTCATGTGCTTTTTTTTCACATTTTTCAAGATTGTCTTCAAACAAGGATACCCGCCATTGATCAATAAGATCCTACTTGCATCAAGGAAGAAGTTTAGTGACATAGCTACTTTCATCCGTCCACATCCCTCGTTGATCTGATTTCCACACAAGATGATGAGATACAGCCGCTCAAAAAAGTATCCGAACACTATGGTTGATTAAAGAATTCAGAAAAAATATCTGGCAACGTTTTGTTTTAGAAATTAGTGATCTGGCAACCTTCGTGTCGTGACACGAAGGTTGCCAGATCACTATTTTATAAAAAAATGGTTGCCAGATATTTTTTCTGAATTCTGTAATCAACCATAGTGTTCGGATATTTTTTAGGTTGCCAGATCACTAATTCCTAAGTTTGCTGTGAAGTTACCGTTCACAGTAAACTGGAGCGGTTGCGGTTAATGTTCACAGCACATTGGATCGTGTGAGCTCACAAAGACCTAGATCGTGTGGGCTCACTCATGGAAATATTGAGCGTTTGCTGTGAACGGTAACTGGAGTGTGTACAGTTGCTGTACACGCTCCAGATATTTTTCCTGAATTCTGTAATCACGTGACACGAAGATTGCCAGATCACTAATTTCTAAAAAAAATCGTTGCCAGATATTTTTTCTGAATTCTGTAATCAACCATACTGTTCGGATACTTTTTTGAGCGACTGTACACAACCTTTTTGTGAAAAACCTCCTTGGACTTTTGAACGATTTGATTGCTTTTTTTATACTCCAGGTTTCACATCTGAAAAAACTAGAAAGTTCAGTTCAAAAGATTATCGTTCAGGAGCACATAAGGCATGAATAGTAAACTCATATTAAGATTTTCTCTGATGGATCGTGTGACAAGTTGTCACAAAGAGCTAGAGCGACTTTCTGAGTCTCGAAAATATCTCACTTTCAAGTTATCAGGCTCAGATGTTATAACTACCGTGTTGATTGCAATTGAATGGTTGTAAAATGGTGTTTTAAACAACCAAAGTCTAATTTTGTTTTAGTAACAGATAGAGCTCATCTTTGTCATTTCTCCAAAAAGACCCATGTCAATCCAAGAATAATGAGGTTTTCCAAAACATCCTTGAGACCATTGATCAAATATTTGAAAATGATCAATGCAATGGATCCTTGATCATATAGGTGTCCAAGGGAAACTCAAATTGCTGATTTGTTATCAAAGTCGGCTTTCAAAAATGAATAAAGCCTCCACTTGCAAACTGGAAATTTATACGTTTCTAAGTTAAATACAGATAAACTGAAGGAAAGATTTCTACACCACTTTCAAGTCATTACTAAAAGAAAGACCAATCACCGACAATTAATCTAGGAAAAGTGCTTCCACTAAATGATCTGCACCTTTCAAGAAGAAATGTTGTGTGAAACACCAAACTCAGAACAGGTGCAGCACTCTGGAACGACTGGCTTTTCAAAATGAGAAAGGTTCTTTCCCACGACTATCAGAAGTGCAAAGCAAACAATGATTCATGTTCTGCTGAAATGTACTGCTAACTCAACACAGAGAAACAACATAATAGAGAAATTAATGAAAGAAAATATCTTCGAAATAAGTGTGCACAGCTTCTTGGACAAGAGGATCTGACTAAGCGCAAACATTGCTACAATAAAACAATCCAATTTTTACAGAATACACGAATCTTTTCCTTAGGATTTTTGTTATTGCTATGTAACATGAAAGTGTTCAGCTTCTTAGCATTATCCAATCTTGCCATCTGGATGAGAGAGTCGAAAGACTCCAGCATATCCAGAGGAAACCTTTGTTTTGATTGATGATGAGGAGGAGGTTTATCTATGCTGATGTCATAACTTGGTCCATCGACCCTGTTGTAGTAGCTGATGCTTCAACTCACGCTTTACCACTGGAATAAACTAATGAACTCATAGATTGGATTGGGTTGTTTTACCTCTGAGCGGCACTTTTTTGCACACCGTGGGCTAAATGGCCAGGCCACAAGGACCCCGAAGGCTCAGAGAAGGTTGGGGGAGGGGACCCACTGGAACAGCTGTTGGGAGACAGATGGTAGCCTCCCCTCAAGGCCATCCAGCGTGTTCTTTAACGTGCACAGGGTATGGCTCTCCCGCACATGGGGCCACGGCTTAACGTCCCATCCGACGGGCGGCGGCCTTTTCAAGCCCATCGGTGTCCCCTACTGACCGTGGGCAGGGCAGGAAACTTTTGCGGAGATAAATCTCAACGCTGACCCAGCTGGGACTCGAACTGGGAACTACAGATTACGAGCCTGGCGCGCTACCGACTGAGCCACCCCCGCCCCTAATGAACTCATAGATAAAAAAAAATAATTTCTTGAGTCACAACAGACTGATCCAATTACTATGGTAAAATCTTTGATACATCATCTGTCCAGGCTCATTGTCCCAATGTCTTCCAATGCTGCTTCACCCCTGGTGGATGGCCTTAACGAGAGGCTTCCATTAACAGCTTACCAATGGAATCTTTTCCCATTCTCTGCTCTGAAATCGTATAGTCAGTTGTCATCTGCATTCTTTTGGTTAAAAAAAGTTTAGAGATAATTCAATCGATCTGAAGTGACTCTTAAGTTGATTAGAATTCATAAGGGTCGTTGAAATGAGAAGTGTATAACCCCTATATCTAGGTACCGAGTGATATTTGTGCTCTCACATATAGGAAAATGACTATTTATTCAAATAATTCATCAACATCAATAACACTGGTCTGCAACAAAAATGTTTTTTCCTCTCTTTCGAACATTTTGTCTGCTTTTGCGTTTTTGAGAGTGCTGAATCCGAATCTGACAGCCGATTTGTTCTATCACCTACAGTTTTCTAGAGATGTGTTTAATTAAAAAGAAAACTATTTTACTCAGAGAAGATAAATACATTTTGCTAAACATTTATTTACATTATAAAAAGTTAGTCTGTAAATGGTAGCTAGGTAGTCACTGGAAGGAGAGCTATGCACCAATCCCCTGTGATGATGCATAGAACCGGCCAGGCCTAGCACCTAATGTCCGACCCCGCCTTCTCGTGGTGCAGACCGTTAGTACCTTTCAAAAGAGATACTCTCTTGTGGAAGTGAACGGAAGGGGAGGGCTGCCAGATTAGTGTGGCCTACTGATCTGGACAACTATGGCTACTCTTCTTTTTTTTTCTACCCTGCTGAGGAGTGGTCAACCACACAGGGTCCTGGTGCTGACCATATAAACCCACTGGACTGGACAGATATATGGCTCTGAGCTTGATTATGAATCCTGATTTTGCTGCACTGGTGCGCTTCTGTGGAGGGAAAATCTTCCGCTGTGTTTTCTGTTTGTTTGTGGGTTGACAGCCCCAAGTGAATAGATTCACAAGATATGTTTAACAGCTGGTGGATAATCCTGAGCAGAGGTCATCGCAGGCACCTGAACTCTTTGGTTCTATTGGCATCGTCAAATTCTACATAGGAGGAAGTCTTCCAGTGTAGATGGCTTCAGCATTTAGTGGTGGGGGAACGAGTCTTTGCCCCATGTCTGCGATTAGGGGGCTGTTTGATATTGTCGGCATTCCCTCTCTCAATAAACATAGTTTCTTTAAACATCCTACTAACCATTTTCTCTCCATAGGTAGTTGGAATGTGAGGACTCTGCACAGAGCTTTTTCTCTTGTTGTCCTCACACAAGAATTCCACCATTATAATTTAGATATTCTCGGCTTGCAAGAGACCAGATGGACAGATAAAGGTCAGATTCTTAAAAATAATCTTAAATTTCTCTTTTCAGGGAGGGACGACAATAAGCATCACCAAGGCGTGGGTCTGCTTCTCAGCAGACACGCTAGTGATGCTCTTCTAGGATATGAGTGCATTAATGAAAGGTTTCTTACAGCAAAATTTCAGACAAGTGTAAAAGACCTGAATGTTATCTGCTGTTATGCCCCCACTGAGGATGGCGATGAGGATGAGAAGGATAGGTTTTATGAACAACTTCAGGATATTTTGTATTCTGTCAAGAAAGGAGATATTACCCTTGTTCTTGGTGACTTCAATGCCAAATTTGGTACTGACTCTGACCTTTTGGGAGGAGTAATAGGCCCTTTTGGTATTGGTAGCTGCAATGGCAATGGACAGCGTCTGCTGCAGGTAAGTAAACTCAATGGATTCAGAATAACTAACACTTATTACAAACACCGCAACATACATAAGAACACATAGGCTTAATCCGATGGGCTGCATAAGAATATGGTTGATTATATATTAATTAACAGCAAATGGGCTAGTTCTGTTAGGAATACCAGGTCATATAGGGGAGCTGAAATTGGATCTGACCATTATCTTATTAAAAGTGTCTTGCAACTTAAACTTAAAAAGTGTTGTGCTAGGGTTAAAAAATTTGTTTTTAATACTGAAGCTCTGAAAGACCCAGTTATAGCCAAAGCTTACCATGATAGGTTACTTAGTCATTATGACAGTTATGCTTACTACTGAAGTTGAGAAAGAATGGGATCATTTTAAACAGGCTTTTTTGGACACTAACAGTACTCTTTTAGGAAAAAAAGGAGCAGAAGAGACAGAATTATCTGAGTGATAAGGCACTTGCGCTTATTTCGGAAAGAAAGAACTGCAGGAATGTCCTTAATCAATACCCTACTAGTCCTAATAGAAAGGATTAGAGAGAATTTAATAAACGTGTAAAAGATCAGTTAGCTGCTGATAAGAATCTTTGGCTTGATGGTTTGGCTGACAAAGCCGAGGAAGCAGTTAGACAGCACAACAGCTGAGAGCTGTACCAGATAGTTAATGTTTTGTGTGGTAGAAAACGGACAGGTAAACAGGGATTGAAGGATAAACAAGGTAAGGTTATAGAAGTGAGGATTCTGTCATGGCTAGGTGGGCTGAGCATTTCAGTGATATTCTAAACAATGCGGTTAGTTCTATTCCCATTGTGTGCAATGATGATAGATGCATTGGTGGATTTAATGTTGGCCCTATAACACAATCTGAAGTTATTTTGGCTGTTTCTAAACTTAAACTTCATAAATCCTCAGGGGTAGATGGAATTACTACAGAAATGCTTAGAGCTGTGAATGTTTCGGTTACCACTTGGATGACTGAAATTCTGAATATCTTTTATGATAAAGGCATGGTTCCTAAGGATTTTACCACAGCTATTGTTATCCCTATTTTCGAAAAAGGTGATCGCAGTTCTTGTGATAACTATAGGGGTATCAGCCTACTCTCTGTTCCAGGTAAAGTTCTTTCCATGATTGTGCTTAATAGAATTAAGAATCTGGTTGACAGGCAATTGCATGATGAGCAATGTGGATTCAGAAGTGGTAGGGGATGTGTGGATCAGATATTTTCACTTAGGCAGATTCTTGAGAAATGTTTAGAGTTTCAGAAACCTTTAGTTGCTAGCTTTTTTGATTTCAAAAAGGCTTTCGACTCTGTTGATCGTCATAATTTGTGGTTGATTGTGAAATCATATGGTATACCTGACAAGTTAGTTAACATAATGAAAGCTCTCTATAATAACAATGAATCGTGTGTGAGAGTTGGTAAGGCTTGTAGTAATTGGTTTAGCATTACTTCTGGTGTTCGACAAGGGTGCATTTTGTCTCCTTTTCTCTTTAGCTTGGTTATTGATTATGTTATGCGAAATTCACTTCAAGGGAAAGATTTTGGCCGTAAATGGACTGGAGATATGAATATTTCTGATTTAGATTATGCTGATGATTTAGCCCTCTTTTCAAATGATGTTGATGAGATGAACTCTTTCATTCGAGCTGTTGATAAGACTGGTAGTAGAGTAGGTTTGGTTATAAACAGAGAGAAAACTAAAGTGATGAATATTGGTCAGGCAGGCTGTGATTCAGTTAATCTGAATGGTTGCAGTCTTGCGCAGGTGTCACAGTTTAATTATCTTGGGAGCTATGTAACAGATAATGGTGATGTGCGGCATGAGATTAACAGACGAATAGGGATTGCTGCCGGGACTTTTAAGAATCTAGGGAGAGTGTGGAGAAATAGGCGTATACACCTAAAGACTAAAATTAGATTGTATAATAGTTTGGTTCTTTCTAGGGTTAGTTATGGTAGTGAAACTTGGACGCTGTGTAAACAAGATAACAGGAAACTAGATGCTTTTGATTCCAGATGCTTACGCAATATCTTGGGCATTAGGTGGTTCAACTTTGTAACTAATGATGAGGTTAGGCAAAGAAGTTTGCAACCTCCTTTAAGCAGCATATTGTGCAGAGAGAGATTCCGTTGGTTTGGCCATGTTGCCCGTATGGATAATTATAGATTGGCGAATAGGGTTATGAACAGTGTGCCTAAAGGCCTCAGAAAGAGGGTGAGACCTAGGATGCGTTGGGCAGAAAATGTCAAACAGGAAATTGTTAGAATTGGTGTGCAGTGGCCAGATGCAGTAGATGTAGCTCAGGATAGACTTGCTTAGAGAACTAAATTGCAGGGTCTGGTTGGACCTCCGTAGCCCATGGCTGCTTGAGGATGATGATGATGATGATAAAAATTTAAAGCTGACACTAATAAATCCTGATACATGTAAATATTTATAGAAAAATTATTTTGTTTTCTTCTGTCGCTTATATTTTATCTCTGGAGCCACCCGCTGCAAGGTCCAACAGTAGTCCGCCAACATACTCTCGTTCCATTTGCCGCTATGTCGTTTTTCCATTTCGGATATGTCTTGATGGATCCTTTCTTCCTGTTCATCATACGAGACCGCGCTCATCAATTGCGGAAAAAAATCGGGTGTGAATGTAAGAAATGCAGCCTAATACTCCATATGCTCTCCCACGAAAGTAGTACCTGATATAAACATTTGGATGCCAGATTCGGATTTAGTACCCTGAAATCTATAAAGTACGCCCATTTTATTTCGAAGGAGGACTTTCATGCAGGCCACTGTAATTAGTGGTACAGTCGCTCAAAAAAGTATCCGAACACTACGGTTGATTACAGAATTCAGAAAAAATATCTGGCAACGATTTTTTTAGAAATTAGTGATCTGGCAACCTTCGTGTCACGTGACACGAAGGTTGCCAGATTACTAATTTCTAAAAAAATCGTTGCCAGACATTTTTTCTGAATTCTGTAATCAACCACAGTGTTCGGATACTTTTTTGAGCAACTGTACATCACAGACATTGTGCTAATTCCAAACAATCACTACCTGGAATAAGCCAGTAAGGGTTTTTCTGGTGTGTGAAACAATATGCGATATACTGACTTTTTGAATCAAGGTCCGCTGCCGTTTATGTTTCTAGACAATGGACACGCCATCATCTCGGAATGATATTGTGAAAATTAGATATTTTACGGCAGTCAATAAAGTCGAAGCGCCCAGTACTTAAGCAAGAATGTTGTTTTGTTGTATGTCAATATATGCTTCCATACTACCCAAGTAACAATAATATACATATAACAATATTGAACAGATATATTTGGGAATGCCTTGAACATCCTATCAGCTTAAGAGAATAAACTGTGACAATGAGACTGCATAGTTAACGAAACGATGATTCTCGAAAATCATTGGTTGATTAAGCTGTTAATCACTTTTCAATCAACCAATGATCTGTGATGTAAATGCTAATCCATGACACTATTGGCTGATCGATAAGTACTTGATAATTCGATAAGTCAAAAACCTGTAAGAATCTCCCAGGTTCGAGTCCCAGCTGGGTCAGCGTTGAGATTTATCTCCGCAAAATTCCCCGCCCTGCCCACGGTCAGTAGGGGACCCCGATGGGCTTGGAAAGGCCGCCGTCCGTCGGATGGGAAGTTAAGCCGTGGCCCCGTGTGCTGGAGAGCCATACCCTGTGCACGTTAAAGAACACGCTGGTTGGCCTTGACGGGGGGCTACCATCTGTCTCCCAACAGCTGTTCCAGTGGGTCCCCTCCCCCAACCTTCTCTGATCCTTCGGGGTCCATGTGACCTGGCCATTTAGCCCATGGTGTGCAAAAAAGTGCCGCTCAGAGGTAAAACAACCCAACCCTGTAAGAATCATGGAGGTCTGAAATGAGCATCTTAATGTCTCAATAGCTCGCACTCACGCTTCGTGCCTGCTATCTGTAGCACTGCCACTTCCTCTATTAGATATTTATATTTCTGGACATCAAAAACTCTGTGAAAAAAAAAAGGAATTTTAAGACTGATAAAGATATACATCGCATTATCACACACCTCTTCACGCAACAGCCAAAGTTTTTGTAGGGAGGCTGATAAGATGTTGCTAATTTCATGTTGAGACAAATGTCTCAGCAGGCATGGCGTCTTAACAGATCAATAAATGATTTATGCTTCATTTCCGATTTGTGCTCTTTTCGTTTGAACGATCGTTATTGAAGGGTATGGAGCAAAAATGTTTCTACCTGTTTCAGAATCTTTTCCTAATGTACAAAATCAAAGGCATCAAAGAAACTATAAAACAAAATTACTACACCCTTTTAATCCTGTAATAAATTGACGTAATTACAGATTATTCTAGGTAATCCAAGGTGCTGAATACCAAAAGGAAGTTGCCAGTTCTCGTTCAGTCTGTCTCGTATTACACACTTACAACTGTGTTTGAGCGAAGCAGGATTTTGATAGCCGAAACCCATACCAGGAAACAGAGCTTCGTAAAAATTTCGTAAATTGTTGATATCCAATGCAACATCTTCAGTTTCAGCTTCAAGCGTTGCGACGTAGGGATTGGGAACGGACCTCATGAAGATCTTGAACGTAGCACACCTTTTTTTCACCTCTTCTGACAGCTCATTAAGCGGCAGTGTTGGACGAAAGTTACTCTCGTCCCATTGTCCATCAAGTCTTAAGAAAAGAATTATAAGTGAAATCCACCTCCAAGTGATATAGCCAAGAACATTCTCAGGTGGCGAAACCGTTTCACGTAGTACGAATCTGGGAGAGAAAAAAAAAATGTAATGTTACAACAAATCATTTAATTTCAAAGGCAGATCTGGTTATTCTGCTAAAAAAGATTTCATATTTAAAAAGTTTCGTTTCACCTTTAAATGTGTATTTTTGCTTAAGGTAGAAAATGGCGTGAATTTGGGCCACCATTTTAGAGTCAAATTGACACCACCAAATTATTGGGGATTTGGATGGAAGAAATTCAAACAGTGAGAATAAGAAGTTGATTTATCAAAGTTTCTCATAAATCATAAATCGATTAAATTATCCATCACATGTATATGACGCAATGATCTTTGGACTTTGAGCTCACTGGTGAGCTCAGTCCACCAAAGGTGAGTGAGAACTTCTTCAACCACGAAGCTCATTGCTTCAGTTACTTCCACTCACATTTCACAGCTGACTTAAAGTATGGAATAAGTTTGTATTATGAGAAACGAAAGCTACACTTGAAAAATATCCAAGAGTGTGCGCTAAACCAATTAATTATTTTTGACATTTGTTTCATTAAACTCTGATACTTTGCAATTTTTTAATAGAACTGACTCCTGTGAGTAAGCAGACAACTCCATTTGATTGATACCAGTTGTACATACCTATCATCCTTTGGTTAAGGTACAATCGCTGAAAAAAAATATCCGAACACAATTGTTGATTACAGATTTCAGAAAAAATTTCTGGCAACGATTTTTTTAGAAATGAGTGATCTGACAACCTTCGTGTCACGTGACACGAAGGTCACGAAGATCACTCATTTGAAAAAAAATCGTTGGCAGATATTTTTGCTGAATTCTGTAATCAACTATTGTGTTCAGATATTTTTTTGAGCGACTGTACGGTGCATTATTCTTTGAAAACGGAAATTACCACAAGGAAAGTAGTCAAAACATAATATCTTTACTTGGAGGACATGATGTACTTTAGGTATTGATAATGTACCGCCAATGATACCATTACAGGAAATTTAAAATTTAAACAGTAATTAATGGCATCGGCGATTTCTAATAAGGCTTACGTCATTTGCACTCATATACCCTCTCAAATCACGATAGTATCATTATCAGTTCACAAAGAACAAACTGTTAATAAAAGAAAATTTTTAATTTTAGACGACATTATTTTTTTCTATGTTAAGGAAAAAAAATATCAAAAATTCACATCGTCTGAATGATCAATCCTAATAAAAGAAAGTATAAGGAGAAAAATTAAACCTTCGGATGGGCGTTAAGTGGCTCCGCCTGTCGGATTTACGACGAATCCGATAATGAGAAATTTAAGATTTGCAAAAAGAGCAACAGTTAGATGTTCTCAGAGGTATTTGGTAAAATTAGAGTGTTTTGCAGAAATATACTAGACAAAACCTACATTGAAATCTAAAATATTTTAATGATTATATTAAAAGGTACTGTAGTATTTTTATAACCTGTTTTCTGTTTAATTTTTTTTAAAACCACCATTACTTTTTCTAAAATATTTATTATATAAGAAACTAAAATCATACATAGAAAATTTAGGTTTGCATTTCTCTCTCTACTTCTTTAAACATTCCTTGTCCTTACTTTCAGAAATTTGGGTTGGATTGGTCTCTGATTGTCACTTGTTTTCGTTCCTCTCAACGTATGGATCATAAATGGCTTGGAAAATCTGCCATTCACGTAATGGAGATGTTAGACTGCTACTCCGTGTTCAGGAGAGCCATGCCTTGTGTAGTTTAAATAACAGTGTAGTGGAGAGCCGTACTCTCTGCAGGTTAAATAACACACTGGATGACCTTGACGGGAGTCTACCATCTGTCTCCTAACAGCTGCCTAGTGGGTCCTCTCTCCCTTACCTTCTCTGACCCCTTGGAATCCTTATGACCTGGCCAATTAGCCCATTGTATGCAAAACAATGCCTCTCAGAGATAAAACAACCCAACCAGCCGCTGAATCTTGGGTAATTATTCTGAACTTGTCATTTTCACAGAAAAAGAAATATTCATATGAATAAAGAAAAGAAATATTTATCATACATATAAACTATCTCATCGGCAACGGGATAATAATAGTAATAACTTATCTTCTTGTATAAGTAACCTTAGTAACTAGTTCCTTTGTACAGTCACTCAAAAAAATATCCGAACACTATGGTTAATTACAGAATTCGGAAAAATATCTGGCAACGATTTTTTTTCTGAATTCTCTAATCAACCATAGTGTTCGGATGTTTTTTGAGCGACTGTACAAGTCCATTTAGGTAAATGAACGTTATGTTCAAGTCCACTTACTTTCCTCCATATTGCAGAAACTGAATCAGAAGTTCTTCTTCAGTCATTACTGCTAAGTGAAGCGAATAATAACACATTATTTCTGTAAACCGTTTCCCATCAAAAGTGAGCTTTTTTTTCATGGCGTGCTTTAAATAATAAAGAATTTGGGAATGTCTTGAGTGTGACCTGTTGTTTGTCAATCTCCACCTCCCTAAGAGAAAGGCTACAGATGTCCACATCGTATATTGGGAACTTTCCCAAATGAGAAAGTAAAATCGTTCAGATTTTAAGTTGGGATCACTGTTGCTTAATTGATACGCTAGCTGAAGGGTGTCAGCAACGACATCGGTGTCATCGATATTTAGTTTATAGCAAATGTGTAGTACTTCATGAATGGTAAAATTTTTTAATTGCCAAGGTATTCGAAGTTCGTTGAAATCCTTGAAACACTTCTTCAAATTTCTTATCTTCTTTTCTGCTAGTGGTAAGAGATCTGTGGCTTTCAAACTCCTCAACTCATATAAAATCTTTTCCGCAGTTTCTTGACGGATTGACGCCTCAAAATTCGCAGTCCGTGGACATAATGAATTCGCCATTATTACAAAAATATTTATTCGTATTCCATTCACATCAGGCAGCGTTTCATCTCATTATGTTAGTAAAGCTTTTGCAAAATGTTTTTCAGATCCTACCTATTATTGAAGATTATTGGACCTTTGAAAACATAACCAAGTTACCCAAAATAAAGCTTTTTTCTCATGTATGTTAGAAGAATTTTATAAACTTTCAAACTTAAAGCTTCCTTTGTTTGGAAAAAAACTTTATTTGTTACGCATTTTGAATTCGAGCTATTGTCACTCATCGAATAAGTGTTGCCAACTCTTTTCCTCTAAAATCTGTTAGAAAAGCATCAAAAAGTGCTGGAATTAGTTTTAAATTTATCGTTATTATAGGTATAATAAATATTTGCTATTTCTTTCAAGTTTAGGAAGAAGCTAGTTGATGAAGTTTATGTAAAAATTACTTTGTTATCCACTTTTGTCACACAAATGTAACAAAATAGTAACATTTTACCTAATAGACAATTACCCTCGTTTTAATCGTTTCTAGTTATATTGAAATTTGACTCTAGTCCAGTGTTTCAAATATGGAACTTTTTTAAATTTTTCCAATTTATCCAGCAATAAAACAGACTAATTTTCTATGTATATTTTGAGAGATAAATTTTCTATGTGTATTTTGAGAGGCACATTTGCTATGTGCATTTTGAGAGACAAATGTGCTACATGTATTTTGATATACAAATTTTCTCTGTTTATTTTGACAGACTAATTTCCCCTGTGCATTTTGACAGACGAATTTGCTCGTGTATTTTGACAGACTTTGCTCTGTGTGTTTTGACAGGCTTTGCTTATGTGTATTTTTACAGACTAATTTCCTATACGTATTTTGGCAGACTAATTTACTATGTGTATTTTAACAGATTAAGTTGTTGTGTATTTTAACAGATTAAGTTGCTATGTGTATTTTGACAGAAAAATTCGCTCTGTGTATTTTGAAAGACGAATTCGCTCTGTATATTTTGACAGACGAACTGGCTCTGTGCATTTTAACAGACTAATTTGCTATGTGTATTTTGCAGACTAATTTCCTATGTGTATTTTTGCAGACTAATTTGTTATGTGTATTTCAGCAGACTAATTTGCTATGTGTATTTTTGCAGACTAATTTGCTATGTGAATTTTGACATACTAATTGCTACATGTATTTTGAAATAAATTTTTGGGTGTAAAGAGCGACAGGCTAAAAAAAAGTATGATTCGATAACTTACTAATATGTAAAATACGTATCATTATGGCATTAATACGAAAGCCCAAGATGTAGCTTAACTCACTAATGTCAAATATTACAGAATTCAGAGGCAGTAGACGGGAAAGAAAGGCCATGTCAAAAGTCAAAAACATATTTATTGTTCCTAAGTATGTAATCAGATCTTCTTGATGTTAAGATGATTTTCATTAGAACTTTATATGTTTCAGAAGTTTTGTTTTCATACGAAGAGGTTCAAGCAATATTTTCCATAGATCTGATTTACTGAACGTATATAAAATATTCTGGGCTGGATCTTAGGGGGAGGAAGCAAGGGTCATTTCCTCTCCTCTTTGACACTGCTAGTAACGGTAATGGAGGCAAAATTATTATATCTGTCTTATTTCCAGCATTCGTCAACGAAATATTTTAAAAACCTCTAAAACAATGAGGGGGAAATGTTATACAGTAATAGAAGTCCAGTCTCTTACCTCCCCCCACATTATACCTTTTTCTTTCTACTTAATCATTTCCTTTACTTTTTCCTAAATCCAAGCCTGAAAATATTACCAAAAAGTGTTCCTACACTTACATGTTAGTTGAATGGAAAGCCACATTCAAAGACCTTTAATTCTGAAAATAAGCTTTATGTGGAAAAAATGTCACTACAGATAAATTGCAGATTTGAATAAAAATCTTTCAAAATCTTTATTTTTAACAACAGTAATTTAATATTCAAGGAGTTTATTATTGTATATTAGCTTTAACTGGCACAGTGGTTAGGAATTTAGTTAATGTTTCAGCAGGCAAACTCTGTGTGTTGCATTAATCCTCTTCTATTTGAGACGTGGCAGCAGTGATTTTGATCTTAATAGGGCATAGCCTTGTATGAGAAGGACAGCACAAGCTAAGAATAGCTTCTAGGCTACTTCTCTGTCCTATACTGTATGTTGCAAATGAAATGTATATATATTGAAGTAGGAACATTTAACACAAGCAGCAGCTATTATGTTTGGCCCAAAACTGATCCGGACCAAGGGGAAAGGTCATGCCCCACCCCCTTGGAAAATACTAGTGAGGGTAATAAGAGCAAAATATTTAAATTTGTATATATTTCATAAAATTTTCAAGAAATATATAAACCTGAAATATAATACTGAGGGGGAAAACTGTTATATAAACTATAAAATATGAGGGGAAAATAAACTGCAATGCAAATTCAATCACATGACCCCCACTTTTACTTCTTTCAGTTTCTATTTTGATTGCTGTGCCCTCCTCCCATTATTTTTTTATGGGGCTTGGTCAGCACACAAAATATTTTTTCCAAAAGCCACAATTAGTGAATCATTACACAAAACTCCTAAAAATCGTATTTTAGTAATGAATTTGTTGTAACAGCTGTTATTTTTATTTTAATTACCCTTTGATAATAAGCAAAACAATATTAAATAATGGAAACATCTTGCGACGTATCGACAGAAAAATGCTATCAAAAACACCAGTGCAAGGTTTTGCTCCTAAATAAATGGAAGAGTGTAGTATTTATTCCTATGGTAAATGAAATAGTGTAATGTTTTACTTTTATAGTAAATGAAACAGTGTGACTTTTTTGTCTATATGAACACAGAAATAAAAATAATGTGTATAGAAAAATGAAATCACTTATATATATTTGGTCGGGGTGGCTCAGTCGGTAGCGCCCCAGGCTCGTAATCTGTAGTTCCCAGGTTCGAGTCCCAGCTGGGTCAGCGTTGAGATTTTTCTCCGCAAAATTCCCCGCCCTGCCCACGGTCAGTAGGGCACACCGATTTGCTTGGAAAGGCCGCCGTCCGTCGGATGGGACGTTAAGCCGTGGCTCCGTGTGCGGGAGAGCCCATACCCTGTGCACGTTAAAGAACACGCTGGATGTCCTTGATGGGAGGCTACCATCTGTCTCCCAACAGCTGTTCCAGTGGGTCCCCTCCCCCAACCTTCTCTGAGCCTTCGGGGTCCTTGTGACCTGGCCATTTAGCCCATGGTGTGCAAAAAAGTGCCGCTCAGAGGTAAAACAACCCAACTTATATATATTTGCCACTGTTGTTCGAGAAAAGGATATGTATACATCATTGAAGATGTTTAAGAATGTATATATTCTTTAGTATATATACATTATGTTGTCATTACCATATTCCTGTGTTAAATATTACAATAACCTGGATGAGCATATGCTGTTGGTTATTTACATGTTAAAACTTTCAAATTCAAAGTTCAAGTTTTATTCTTAGTATATGAAACAGAAGAAGATTGTCATTCCATTTGCGTTATTTTAATTAGATAGTTGTTTACAAAACTGGTTTTATATAGTAAAGTATCATAGGAGATGTCTTTCAGACATGGGCCTCGTGAAATATTTAACTGAAAAAATTTAGTTTTGCCGTGAACTGGATTCAAAAATACGTCTGCCAGCTAAACACTTCAGTAGTTTTATACATTATTGCTTTTATTAACACTTATTTTAACATTAATTTATGTAATTAGGAACATTTCGAGTCGAAAGCATGGACAGGTTCGAGAATAAAGAGAATTTTAAACTTTAAGTTTATGACGCCACCAACTAGAATCTAATAAAATTAAATAATTCTCTTTTAACCCATGGGATAGAAGCTACAGACTTACTTTCCTCCATATTGCAGAAAAGGAAGCAGCAGATCCACCTCAGTCATTACTTACAAGACGAAAGAACAATGACATAATGTTTCAGTAAATCGCTTGTGATCGAACGTGAGATTTTTCTTCATGTCATGTTTCAAGAAAAAGCGTGAAAATAAGAGTTGGATGGTTTTACCTCTGAGCGGCACTTTTTTGCACACCATGGGCTAAATGGTCAGGTCACATGGACCCCGAAGGCTCAGAGAAGGTTGGGAGAGGAACCCACTGGAACAGCTGTTGGGAGACAGATGGTAGCCTCCCGTCAAAGCCATCCAGAGTGTTCTTTAATGTGCACAGGGTATGGCTCTCCCGCACACGAGTTCACGGCTTAACGTCCCATCCGACGGACGGCTGCTTTTCCAAGCGCATCGGTTTCCCCTACTGACCGTGGGCAGGGCGGGAATTTTGTGGAGATAAATCTCAACGCTGATCCAGCTGGGTCTCGAACTTGGGAACTGCAGATTACGAGCCTGGCGCGCTACCGACTGAGCCCCCCCCCCCCCCCGTGAAAATAAGGTAAGCCATGTCTGTAGTTGTTTGTCATTCTTCATCTGTATTCGACCGAATTAATTGATATAAAAAATAAATACCCCTTCAAGCAGCTGCTTGCCTCAGAGTTCTGACAAGAGCCTGTCAGTTTATGTGCCAGAGTAGAAGGTCTGAGAGGATGGCAGGACCTCAGCAGAAAAACAGTGAATTATTGTGCATTTCATATATTTAGTAATAGTTTTAAGGAAATAGATAGGCCCAGGTGTAGATTGTATGAGGAGGATTAGATAATCGACTAGGGAACCACTCAACATTCATGTTAGCTAGGAGTGATTTTTATTTTTTGTGAATGTATTTCTGTGACACCCCTCCCTGCACTTTCGGAGGATACAAATTACACTGACACCACTACAACACGGGGGCGGGGCTGGCTCAGTCGGTAGCGCGCCAGGCTCGTAATCTGTAGTTCCCAGGTTCGATTCCCAGCTGTGTCAGCGTTGAGATTTATCTCCGCAAACTTTTCCGCCCTGCCCACGGTCAGTAGGGGACACCGATGGGCTTGGAAAGGCCGCCGTCCGTCGGATAGGACGTTAAGCCGTGGCCCCGTGTGTGGGAGAGCCATACCCTGTGCACGTTAAAGAACACGCTGGATGGCCTTGACGGGAGGCTACCATCTGTCTCCCAGCAGCTGTTCCAGTGGGTCCCCTCCCCCAACCTTCTATGAGCCTTCGGGTCCATGTGACCTGGCCATTTAGCCCATGGTGTGCAAAAAAAGTGCCACTCAGAGGTAAAACAACCCAACAACCCACTACAACACACAGTACTCGGGGAATGGTGGGACAAATTAGTGGAGATACCAGAAGGTCTAATTAGGTACACCATGTTAATGTTTTGATAATTGCTACAGATAAACTGGTTCAGGAGTTATTGAATTTTATGTATGTGTTGCATTTTTGAAAATTTCTTAATGAGGACTAGAAGAGTTAGTATTGTATTTGTGAATTAAGCAGTTATGTTAATGAGGTAATTATTGAAGCGTGATATAGATTGAAATTGCTTTGAGAAAGATTTTTGAGGTTACTAGACAATATATTTGTAAAGGTTATTTAGATTTGAAGACATTGTGAAAGTTTTTGTGAAATATAAGATAGTGCAACTAAGAAGTACGTAATTTGATAAGGGATTAGAATAAGTGTATTACATTATAATAGTTCGCTTATCTGTTAGTATTATTTTCGGAAAGTTAGACATGGCCCCCATACCATTCCACCCCACCACGTTCGACCCCATCGCATACCCTCACCACAAGAACCCCCGAAACACGCTGAATAGGAACACAGAACATCGCACAAAGAATTGGTTCGAGTCTAGAGATCCTCGCCGTTTCGCCAGAGTAGTATGTTCCCATTATAGCGACCCCCCCTTTGCACAGTGCATTCCCCCTATGACGTCACGGACCAAGCCCCCCCATGACGTCACCGACCACGCCCCCATATGACATCACCAACCACGCCCCTTATTAATATTCATGATTAATAATTCACAATTAATATTCATAATTAATAATTCATAACGAATAATTCATAATTAATTTCTCCTCCTTATTAAAAAACCTCTCTTTATTAAAAATTCCTCTCCCCTTATTAAAAAACCCTTCCTCCACCCCCCCCCCCTTTTAACCCGTGGCGCCATCTGGCGACTATGAGGAATACTATTTTCGGAAAAACCCCTATTTTAGCTCTAATTTCCCGATTTTTCCGCCCATTAGGCGCACTGGCCCCGATTATCTCGCAGAGCACCACCTTCCCCGCCCTACCTACATAGTACGACACTCAGCTTTTATTATGCCAGAGAAAAAGCAGGAGACCAGAGATTTGGCGCATAGCCCTTCTGGAAATTTTGGATGCCATTTTAAGGCAGCTCGGCAGAAAGCACCCCAGGATAACCCCATTAGACAGACCCCTTTGTATCAGACCTTAGAAGCAGAACTGGGTCCCCCTCCCGTGTGCTGGAAGATTGTGAAAAATATCGATGTCACGAGAATGATGGAAAGTGCTTTGACCCCGTTTTGTCTCGAAGATGATGATAAAATCACTGAACCGATAGAAACCCTGTTTGACATTCGTGGACTTCGGAAAAGAATTATTGAAATATTAAAGAGAAGAGATCCGGGAATACGAAGGACGATACACAAGAGGGACACAAAGAGGACCATAGGAATCGAATCACCGTCTAACATCAGCCACAGGGCGAAGTGCATTTTCTCGACGACACATCTAGCGAGGAAGACGGTACTCACAGAGATAAAGAAATTATGGGCACCCAGAGTCGGAGCTCAGTTACACAGGATAGTCGACAGTTAAGGCCACACAACCAGAATTTTAAAATACCTAGTCAGAAATTAGATACTCCCACGGAAGTACAGAGACAAAACTTAGATGCACTTAGGGAGAGTCACATTTTAGCAACATATGAACAAAGCCAGAACCTAAGTGTACGTGATAACCACAGTTCGGAAATACATGAAGTTAATGAGAGTTCGAACGTACGGGAAATTAGTGAGGGCCTGGACGCGCACGAAGTTGATGAGAGCTGTAATTCACACCAGAGTACGGAAAGCTTCAACACAACTAGAGCTAATCAGAGTTTTGCCACACTGGTTCTGAATTCAGATACAAATAATCAGAAGGAGACCCAGAGATTAATACCCTTAGAGGATAGCCGCCGCTTGTGGAAACACAAATTTGAGGAAATTTTGGAGACAAATGATGCTAATGAAGATGTGGGCACAGACAAAGCTATCAACAGTTTAGAAACGCTTGAAACCAAGGGGGATTGGCTACTGATCTAGGGGACCTGGGTTCGAGCCCCGGATAAGGCATGGATGTGTGTGTTGTTTTTCTGCTGAGGTCCTGCCATTCTCACAGACCTTCTACTCTGGCATATAAACTGACAGGCTCCTGTCAGACCACTGTGGCAAGCAGCTGCTTGAGGGGGTATTAGACGATCCCAGTCTAAATACATCCCAAAGGCAGGAGAACGAAATTGTCGAAGATTTAAATGCAAAGGAAGTTGTTGAGGGTTTAGAGCCACCTGGAATTAGAGAGGATTTAGATACACTTACAGCCGATCCCCATTCGGATATATCCGAAGGACAGGAGAATATTGGTGTGAACAGAGCAAGAGAGAGTTTTGAGATTCGCGCAAGAGGTGCAAAGATTGAGAGTTTAAACAAACGGTCGAGGGATTAGAGCAGTAATGGTAGTAATTACACAGAGAAAAAGCCAAATGATTCTAAGACACATGAAAACAATGGGAGTCTACACATACAGAACGGCATCAAGAAGTCGCAGATAGATAGCCTCGCTATTAGTTTACACCCCCTCAGAGACAGGAAGAATTTTTGTGCCAAGAGGAATATAGAAAATTGACACTCACTAAGAGATAGCACCATTGAGGATTGCTACAAACACAGGAGTAGTAGCTTATTCACCCATAGAGACGGCGAAAGTATTGGCATATCCGTAGTCAATTATAAAATCAGCCTAATCACCCAACCAACTAAAACCGAGATAGTTCACGTCGACCGATTGATTAAACTAAAAACCCGCAGAATATTCTTTACCCCAATTGAGGTGGGCAACGAACAAACGCAACCAATGGGATCTGCTGTACCTCTCCCAGAAGCCGGAGTCACTGAGGCGGAACAAGAAGAAGAAAAATTGGAAAATGACCCGCGGTTTGCACAAGCAGCGCCAAGAGAAATAAGTCTGCCAGTCTCAATTCCCAGAGAATTATTAAGCAGATTGCCAAGTTTAGAAACACCAGCGCAATCCAATCACTCTTACAATATCCGTCCGTACGACAACTCTGGATATGTTATGCGAACAGGCAATTCAACTCCATAGACCCAGTCGGTGTTAGGTCAAAAAGATCCCATCCATTGCTGCACAACCTCGAATCAGTCTTACGGATGAGATAAATATGCCAGGATTTCTCCTTGGGGACTACAATTTTGACCAGCCAACCGCCCAGGAACGCGTCGTAGAGACCGCCCATCACCGCCAATTGCTATTGCCACCGAAATCAAGTTTGTAGACGCCGCAGCGGATCATCAATGACAGGCTACCCTGGAGAAACGAAGGAGGCATGCAGCTATGACGCAACTGCCAGCGCGAGGCGAGAAGTTGGCGCTGCGCTTGCGCTCCCATATCCCTGACGTCATCGGCTCGTTCCCAGAAGCCAAAGAATGCCTATTGGATTAACGCTCGGCAGCTCGGACTAATCCTCCGCCTCAGTCCCCGCTCTCCTTACTAAGCATCACCCAGGAACACGAGAGAATACCACACCACACTTAGGGACTTAGTAATAAAATAAATAAATACCCCCTCAAGCAGCTGCTTGCCATAGTGGTCTGACAGGAGCCTGTCAGTTTACATGCCACAGTAGAAGATCTGAGAGGATGGCAGAACCTCAGCAGAAAAACGACACAAACATCTATGCCTTACCCGGGGCTCGAACCCAGATCCCTTAGATCAGTAGCCAAGCGTGCTAACCATTGAGAGGGTCTAATATATGGAATTAATGAGTAGATGTTAGACCCTGTAAAAGCGAATCAATTAAGAATCACCATATAAGATGATTATAACATGAGACGGGTTATGCACATGTCAGGTTGTACAAACTGATTGTAACTGTACAGAGTTATGAGACATTGTGAGGAAATAAGCTTGCAAATTGGTGAAAGATTTGTAAGGTTACAGTAGGAAAGATTATGTAAACAGTATACCTTGTTAGTATGATTTTTACAGATCTTAGAGAGCCGAAGGAAATAGTTATATAAATATAGCACGAAAAGAGATTGTCTAATTGTCAGGTTGTAAAGATCTTAGTAGGTTATGTAAAGCAGGGAGCCTCATGAAGACTGTTGACGGATAGTTCAGGTTTCTTTTTTATATATATGTTACCGCTAAAGTGCAGAAATCAGTTATTCTACAGATTATCTAGGTATTGTGCAGATTAACTAGGGTGATCCGTTAACGTGCGGAAAATTGTTTCATTTCTCAAATTACCTAGATAATCTGCACATTACCTACTAGGCACTCGTTAAAGTGAAAATAAGATCTTTGCTGGAACAACAGTAACGTTTCTGTACGCTTAAATTAACATAATGTTATTTATCTAGTGTCCGAGAGTAGAGTTGAAACCAGGGTCATCCCTCTGTCAACATGAATCAGTCGTCCGAATTATAAAAAACGTCCCCAAAATGAGCAGGCCAAGTGAGAACGAATCATTTTAGTGATTCGTTATCAAGAATGAATCACTTTACCGATTCGTTCTCACTTGGCCTCCGCTCATCCGGGGCGTTTTTTATAATGCGGACGAGTGAATCACGTGACACGAAGATTCATATTCAAGAGATTCACCACTATGAGAGAAACAAACTTTTGAACTTTAACGATACGGAAGCCATTAATGTGCACATTACCTAGGTAAAATGCGGAAAACTCTTGATTCCGCACGCTAACGGAGCAAATCAGTTAATCTGCAGATTAGCTAGGTAATGTGCACATTAACGGCTTTCGAGCTTTAGCGGTAACATATATATTCAGTGTAATTAACCAAATGTAATATGTAACTGCAAGTATGGAAGCGTCTGTCTCTCTTTTCGGCAAAAATGGGTATAGATAATAATATGTTAATGTTAAACAGTGCACACAGCTGTAAAACTATGCCTCCAAAAAAAATGCGAAGAGAAAAATTGTTATTGATAGTAATTTCCTCATTATTGATATTCTGGAAATTGTAATCTTAATTGATATAACCATATGCAACAATGCTTGTACTAATAATGTTAGTAAAATATTTTACAAGAAAATAATCAATGAAATATTTTACAAAGTTAAAATTTAATGTTTAGTTTTATGAAGTTCATTTTTTTTTGTTTATGGGTCTTATAAATTCAACTGTAATGTATTGAAATCTTGAAATTAAGGTCAAATTTTTGCCAAACCAGGCTTACGTTTTCATCACAAATCATCTAAATTTATGGCGAATCAAATTCGGGAAGTAGGCGCCACAACCCGGAAATGGTTTCTCATTTGAAATTGTTTAAGAAGCACAATCACGGGGAATTGGGTGATGTTGAGAAGACTTGATGTATGCACATAGCTATGTGAAGAAAAGAGAAATTATGTTTGGTATTACATTCAATCGTAGATTTTCTGTTAAAAGCCGCGATTGTTCTTTTGTGATTAGACCCATCAACGCGGTAGGCCGCTAACTAGGTACCGTCAGCTGATTCGACATAATCATGGTTAAGCCGCCGTCAGATGAGTGAGCCGCGTGACTGGAGGCTTACTAGATGGTAAGCCTCCCCTCCTCTTACGGCGGCTTAACCATGATTGTGTCGAATCAGCTGACGGTACCTAGTTAGCGGCCTACTGCATTGATGGGTCTAATCACAAAATAGCAATCGCAAAAAACACATTTTTCGGAAAAATAGAATCTTCTATTGCCAGATAAAAAGCACATGTTCACAAACGTTCAAACATATATTTTGGATGTTGTTATTTATATACATATAGCATTTCGCATTTTGATTTTGCGGTCTTCTTCGCTAGGGTTCGAAATCTTTTAATTTAGTAAATGTATTCATACCCGCACACATTAATATACGTCTGTACATCAGCAACGTCGTTTTACACCTCACATGCCCCTAGGCACAAAAAAGGTACTGCGCATTTATGTACTGTCATTTTTTTCAAATTTCTATAGAATTTGTTGTAACTTTTATAACAATGATGGTAAGAAAATGTAATCGAAATGGATGAGGAAATTTTAGTAAGTATTACACTTTTGCTACTAAAGCTGTGAAAATTAATCTCACAAATTAATATTATACGAAGAATAAAACTGATGATATTCATTATGCAGTAAAATTTAAGAGTCAAATTATTCATTATCAAATTTGGACGTTTATCATGGTTGCTTCTTTCCTCTGGGAATGAACAAATTACTCTAAATCAGTGGTTCTCAAACTTTTATGCTTCACATACCCCCTGGAAATGTGTATATAACTGGCGTACCCCTTGTATAGATAGATAAAACTATAGTTATAGTATAACAATGGGAATAAAATAAAACATATATATCAGTGGTTCTCAACCTTTTATGCTTCACATACCCCCTGGAAATGTGTATGTAACTGGCGTACACCTTGTATAGATAGATAAAACTATAGTTATAGTATAACAATGGGAATAAAATAAAACATATATATATATCAGTGGTTCTCAACCTTTTATGCTTCACATACCCCCTGGAAATGTGAATGTAACTGGCGTACACCTTGTATAGATAGATAAAACTATAGTTATAGTATAACAATGGGAATAAAATAAAACATATATATATCAGTGGTTCTCAACCTTTTATGCTTCACATACCCCCTGGAAATGTGAATGTAACTGGCGTACACCTTGTATAGATAGATAAAACTATAGTTATAGTATAACAATGGGAATAAAATAAAACATATATATATCAGTGGTTCTCAACCTTTTATGCTTCACATACCCCCTGGAAATGTGAATGTAACTGGCGTACACCTTGTATAGATAGATAAAACTATAGTTATAGTATAACAATGGGAATAAAATAAAACATATATATATCAGTGGTTCTCAACCTTTTATGCTTCACATACCCCCTGGAAATGTGAATGTAACTGGCGTACACCTTGTATAGATAGATAAAACTATAGTTATAGTATAACAATGGGAATAAAATAAAACATATATATATCAGTGGTTCTCAACCTTTTATGCTTCACATACCCCCTGGAAATGTGAATGTAACTGGCGTACACCTTGTATAGATAGATAAAACTATAGTTATAGTATAACAATGGGAATAAAATAAAACATATATATATCAGTGGTTCTCAACCTTTTATGCTTCACATACCCCCTGGAAATGTGTATGTAACTGGCGTACACCTTGTATAGATAGATAAAACTATAGTTATAGTATAACAATGGGAATAAAATAAAACATATATATATCAGTGGTTCTCAACCTTTTATGCTTCACATACCCCCTGGAAATGTGTATGTAACTGGCGTACACCTTGTATAGATAGATAAAACTATAGTTATAGTATAACAATGGGAATAAAATAAAACATATATATATCAGTGGTTCTCAACCTTTTATGCTTCACATACCCCCTGGAAATGTGAATGTAACTGGCGTACACCTTGTATAGATAGATAAAACTATAGTTATAGTATAACAATGGGAATAAAATAAAACATATATATATCAGTGGTTCTCAACCTTTTATGCTTCACATACCCCCTGGAAATGTGTATGTAACTGGCGTACACCTTGTATAGATAGATAAAACTATAGTTATAGTATAACAATGGGAATAAAATAAAACATATATATATCAGTGGTTCTCAACCTTTTATGCTTCACATACCCCCTGGAAATGTGTATGTAACTGGCGTACACCTTGTATAGATAGATAAAACTATAGTTATAGTATAACAATGGGAATAAAATAAAACATATATATATCAGTGGTTCTCAACCTTTTATGCTTCACATACCCCCTGGAAATGTGTATGTAACTGGCGTACACCTTGTATAGATAGATAAAACTATAGTTATAGTAAAACCATGAGAATAAAATAAAGCATATATATATATACATTAAATTCTGTATTCATAAATTACATATATCGATAAACACAAAAAATGACAAACAATTTAATAAATCTTATAAAATTATAAACATTTAACTGGGTAATCGACTTTTGAGCTCTCACGGCGTACCCCAAAAATTTTACCGCGTACCCCCAAGTCTCTATCCCACGTTGAGAATCCCTACTCTAAATTATCACAGTATTGAATTACTCCCATGTTGTTCGAATTAAAAACTATATCCAAAGTTTCAGAACTTTGAACCCAACTTTTTGATGCGAAAGATCATAGGAAGAAAATGGAAAATATTTTGAAAAATGTCAGTTAATCCCGGTGTTGTGAAATATTTTTGTAACACTTGGAGTTCTGGAAGCTGAAACATTTAACAAAAATGTTGCTAGTCGTAAAAATTTACCTCAAAAGCCATAACAAATCATTTGCTAAAATAAATCTATTTTTAAAATAGTTTTTTAGTTTCTCTTAATTGTGAAAGAGTGTTTAAGGAGAGCATCATATTATATAATAAATTAATTCCAGGCAAACAAACGGGAGAAATAACTAGATGGTAGACACGTGTGATGTCATCCATAGTAGCATAAATCAATTACCCTGTGATTCCGCGGCCACTTGACTGATCGGTCCCAAATCTGGTCGGATGGTTCCACTTAGTTCTAACCCTCTTGGGTTAACAAATTGGGTTCTTAGCTGCCGTGGGTCAGAATGATCCCCCGAAAGTGTCCGAAATTGCTGGGGCGCTTGCAGTCACCTGCCTTGTGAATAGCAGGATCACTGGATATACGTTTCGTACAAACCTTTTGGCGTGGTTTATAACTAGTATAATAATACTAGCTGTCCAACTTTTCAGTTCCAATAACTCTTTAAATTTTAAAAAAGATATTGTTCAAAAATCGAAATTTGGGTAAATTTGTGATCCATATTTGTCCCCTGTAACATTTTTCTGTAAAACGCCTATTTACAAATAAAATTTTAAAAGTGATTTTCAATTCACACAGTGGCCGAGTGGTTAGCACGTTTGGTTACTGATAAAAGGGACCTGGGTTCGAGCCCGGGTAAGACATGGATGTTTGTGTTGTCTTTCTGCTGAGGACTTTCTCAGAGACCTTCTGCTATGGCGTATTAAACTGTCAGACTTCCGTGGAGTCAGCTGCTTGAGCGGATACTTATTAATGATTTTTTTTTCCATTTATATAACCTAGAAGTGTCCAATCAGCTTTATCGTATAATATGTATTTGCAAAATCCATAGCCTTTAAACGTTTACTCTCGATTGGTGAGAAAGGGAGCTATTTAGACTACTTTTGGACCTTTGATATTTTCAATTAATTCTTTATTTCTTTAAAGAATTAAAATGACTAAATTTGCTGATATTTAAACAAAATGTAATACTGGAATGTTGGAGCCCTTATTTCACTGACGCCCCTAGAAACCACTAGCCCAGGTACGGCTGATGGTTAGCGTACCTAACTACTATTCCAGCGGGCATGTACTTAAGTGTTTCTATGTTGTAGTCCTAGTTAAGTGTTTGTATTGTGTACAAAAAATCAACACAAGCTTACAGGTTATCTCAGTTCTATTTTATTTAAAAAAAAAACAAACATGGTATTTCTAGGCGAGTGCCTAGCGTACCTTTTGAGAAATCGGACTCATGCAGGTCCCGACCCACTAATCTGTCGCGACCCGCAATTTGAAAAACGCTGCTTTAGAATGTAGCATACGGGGTCACGAGAAGTAGACCACCGTTCGTTTCTTCTCTTTCATAAAACTGTCAGCTCCTCCTCCCACTTGTGATCGGATCAGAAAAGTGCTCGTTTTTGCAGCTGGAAAAGATATCAGAAATTACTTTTTCAGTCTCCTAGACTCAGCAGACTGTAAAATGAGAAAGTGTGTGTGTGTAGTGTGGTGGTGGTGGTGGGGGGTTATGTCGGAGCTTTCGACCATGACAGCCAATCCAAGCCCTAGAATTAAATGTGTCAATCGATGCGCTTTTTAACGAATATCATTATCGAGCTAATATTGCTGAGCATTGTCACTTAAAATGGTTGAATTTGTTCAAACCATGCTCCAAAATTCTCGCTTATAATTTTTTTTATAATTGTATCATTCGTACTAAGTATGTGGAAATTATGCATATGTGGAAAGCGTTCCCTATAACGAGTTTTAAATGGAGTAATGTAATGAAAGAAATAGATATGTGTGTGGATTTGATCAAAACTGAGCTTTAGATTTGCATGAACGTCGATGTCAACTATTCGGAATTCAGCGATCTGATCAAAGAAGTAGAGGCACTATTGGATAAAATTTACTGCAATATCAGATACGTTTGAAAAAAAAAATGAGAATCAGCAAACTTACTCTTTACATTTCGGATTTAAAAAATAACATCGTAAAAATATAGAAACATTTATTTGTAGCATGTAGCATAATTATGATTTTTCGAAGTACCAGGATAAAAGATCCCATAACCTTCTCCATCTGAGGGTATCCAAAAAGTGGCATGAGTCGCAAAGGACAACACAAAAATCACCAAAAGGTGAGCCCCAAGGGACAGAAAAACAATGATAAATATGGTAGATTAGGGTACTAGACCATAAAGTGTTCCCGATCGAAAACCAATGGTCTAGCTCTCTTGAATCTGCTCATAGGATCATGATCATACTTTAAAATGTTAGTAATTAAATCGTGAGGATTAGTGTCCGCAGCTTCTAAGATTTTCTTAGAGATCTGCTTTATATGGGTGTAAATATGTTGGACGCCTAAATCCCCATGTATTTGTCTGTGGTCACAAACCATGGGGCATTTACGGCCTGTCTCAAGATTTTATTTTGATAGGTCTGGAGTTTCTTAATAATTGCCTTTATCGTGTTAGCCCATATGGGGGCTGCATATGTTATAACAGGTCTAAGAACTGTATGGTAAAGTAGTAACTTATGATCAACGGAGAGGATAGAATTCCTCTCCATCAATGGGCCAAGTTGGCATCGAATCATGTTTGCTTTTTGCAGAACATTTTCAATGTGCTTGTCCCATCTGAGCTTGCTATGCAAGGTAATGATACTTAACAGTTTTCTGCCAGTTAAGTGGTATATCGAAAACGTCGAGAGTCTGGGGGTGTTATTGACTATTTTGGTGGTAAATAAAACTGAAGCACTTTTCTCAAAATTTATCCCAATCTCCCATTTACTGTACCAAGCATTTATTTCACACCAATATGAAATCTTGTATACTTAGTATTTAATGTCTGAAGCGGTGGCAAAAGTTTACGACATTGTGTATGAAGAGTATGAAAACCAAATGGTCACTTTTTGAGGTGATCTGTAACTCTTCTCATATTTGTACTTTAAAAAACTATCTTTTTAGTAAATATTTACTGGAAAGATAGTTTTAAAAGTACTCAATGTTGCCAAAAGGCTCAATGTTACTTTTTTAGAATAAATGCTCTGTTTCGCTAATTTTTTTGATTCGTTACCATTCACTTTCCTTAGATTATTGAACCTGTATATCGAAACGAAAACTTCATTTCACCAATGTCTAATCATTTTCACTGCGTTCACTTCTTAAACATTGAAAATTTGAGCAACGTAGTGAAGACGGGAAAAAAATGCACATCACCAAAATTTTACTTTTTGCGTCAGTCACCGTTTTTCGGTTCAACCGTACTAAGATGAAAAGATTTAAACCAAAAATGTATGAAGATATTTTTGGTCAATTACGAATGAAAATATCACTCTGAACGTAATTAATTTTAGAGAAAAAATTGTCTCTATCCGGGTGGAATACGAACCCACGACCTCCTGATAACATGTCAGATAATCTAGCCACTGAGCTACCGGCCGCCGATCAAGATCTCCTGTAACTGATGCTGTGAACTTTTTACTAACTGCACACAATTTTCCGTGTCTCGTGAAAGTATTGTCCCAGCTGCTCTCAGCCTCAAGAAACAATGGCAAGCATTATCATGAAGATGGCAGGTATATTCTGAGTATACAATTGCTTAAATTGAAGAGATTTTTCGACGAATTTGTTCAATTATGAAGTAGGATGAGGGTCATGGGTTCTTATCCTACCCAGCCGAAGACAAATTTTTCTCTAAAACTGATTGACGATAAATTCAGAGTGATATTTTCCTTCGTAAAATGTATGTGTTTATATTACGGACAGATTCTCGTAGAGTGGATGTAGTTTAACAAAATTTTGAAATGTAAGAACAAAACCTTACTGTTATTGTCCAAAATATGTGATATATAATATAGGCAGGTAAAAAAATATTCATTAAAATTAAAGAATGTTCATTGAAAAAATTTCCAGAATTTTTCGACGCCAAAAATTGCCATTTGAAAAATGTCACGGTTATTTTTATGTAATTCCAAAATATACCGCCATAAGTAGTATGTGATGTTAAGCCATAGCTCGTGTTACAAGAGAACCATGCTTTATTCACGTTACATAATATGCGGGATGGCCTTGACGGGAGATTACCATCTGTCTCCTAGCGGTTGTTCAGTGACTCCCAATCCCAACCTTCTTTTAGCTCTTGGGGTCCTTGTGACCTAAAATGACGCCATCCGTCAGATGGAATGTTAAGCGGAGACACTGTGTGCGAACCTGGGCATGTTAAAGAATACGCTGGATGGAGTTGACCAGAGGCTATTTACTGTCACCTAACAGCTGTCCAGTGGGAGACCCACTCTTCTCCCAACCTTTTCTAAGCCCTTGACCATGCCATTTAGCTTATTGTGTTAAAAAAAAGTGCCGATTATAGATAAAACTACGCAACACAATCTACTGATGTATTTCAAAATTATTTCTGAAGGAAAAAAATGCTCTTATATGAAAAACAAAAAGAGCACGCAACGAAATTTATGATATTGCTTTGAAAGAGGAAATATGATGATTGTTACATAAAAATATTTCACTGTTTTAATGTCTACTAGCTTTGGAAATGGCAAACCCTGACAAATAACTAACTCGCCATTGGGGAGGTGGCGAGTGGATTTCCCTAGTCACCAGTGCATCGCCATTGGGGAGTGGGCGAGTGGATTTCCCTAGTCACCAGTGCATCGCCATTGGGGAGTGGGCGAGTGGATTTCCCTAGTCACCAGTGCATCGCCATTGGGGAGTGGGCGAGTGGATTTCCCTAGTCACCAGTGCATCGCCATTGGGGAGTGGGCGAGTGGATTTCTCTAGTCACCAGTGCATTGCCATTGGGGAGTGGGCGAGTGGATTTCCCTAGTCACCAGTGCATCGCCATTGGGGAGTGGGCGAGTGGATTTCCCTACTCACCAGTGCATCGCCATTGGGGAGTGGGCGAGTGGATTTCCCTAGTCACCAGTGCAAACATCATTCTTAATATGTCCTTACTCCTGCATTACGTCACAGATCTATGCCTCACCACATGTCATTGATCATCTTCCGTATACTATAGAAGGAAAAACCCTTAATTTATATTCTGTTTTCAAATTCAATTCACTGTGTTTAACATGAACTCTAACCTCGTCTTGAAGGAAGTAATTCTTCACTAACTGATCATGCTGCATTCTTGCCATTGTCACAATGACTCACTGATAATATTTATGTTATATCCTGTATAGTCAACTAGCCGTAAATGGATTCTTCGTATTTAAGAAAATGTGATGTCGAATATTTTGAAAAAATGCCGGCAAAATGTTCCAGAAAAAATTTCACATTACATCTAGGCCTAAAGTAGCTGCAGGGAGAAGTAGTCGTAAGCATTAAAAGAAACTATTCCAATCCCTCTCTTCACAAATACAAGTGTAAAGAATATATATAGTAAGTAAATAACAAAGTTTAGGGTGACAAGATTTGCAGAAGAGGATCCGGACTTTTAAAAATTCAATCTGAATTCAGTTGCGAATTGTCAAAACGATGAGCAGACTTTCGCGTTTCCGGACATGTCTGATCAAGTCGTCAATTGTGAGCTGTCAAAGCTCACAATTGACGACTTTCATTTTCAAATTCCGGCCTCAATTTTTCAGTCACCTACATTATCGATCGTTTCTTTATAACAATTGTTGCCACTACTATTGCATCAATGAAAGATTGAGCCTGGTGGCTAATCTTTCATTGATGCAATAGTAGTTTGATGGAAGATTCAGATGATTCATTTGAAGATCATCCTTTCATGAATGTTCATTTAATATTTAAAATAATATCTAAAAAGAGAAAAAAACTCTATGATTATATTAACCCTATATAATTTAACTTTCAGATTAAATTTTGAACCAGACTATCAAGAATTTGAAAATAATGAAAGTGGGGTTCCATACTTTTAAAATGGCGTCAATCTTTCCAATTGTCTATCAATTGATACGTCACTATTTGGGGAATCTCTTATGAAATGGCATAATTGTCACGTCAATGTGCATTATTGTGTCCCATTTTGGCTCTTATTATCTGCATATATTAAATATAATTTAATAAGAGCAGTTGTTAAATTATATTTAGTATAATTTTCTTTAAGATAAGTTACTCTTGGTTATCATTACATATTAATACGGGTTTTTTTTCTTTGTTTTGGTGGGGGGAGATTTTTGCTGCACTGAGTAATGATGTGACGAAGCTGTATATCGAATTCGGTGGTCGTAGCTTCTGTTCCAGTATAGTTCTTAGCATGATTGTGCTTAATAGAATTAAGAATATGGTTGACAGACAATTGCGTGATGAGAAGTGTGGATTCAGAAGCGGTAGGAATGTGTAGATCAGGTTTTTTCACTTAGGCAGATTCTTGAGAAATATTTAGAGTTTCAGAAATCTTTGGTTACTAGCTTTGTAGCTATCAAAATGGCTTTTGACTCTGTTGACCGTCATAATTTGTGTAATTGACCACAAATTATGATGGGGAACAGATTATGAGATCGTATGACATACTAGACAAGTTAGTTAACATAATGAAAGCTCTCTATAATAACACTAAGTCGTGTATTGGAGTTGGTAAGACTTGTAGCAATTGGTATAGCATTGCTTTTGGTGTTCGACAAGGGTGCATTTTGTCTCCTTTTCTCTTTAGCTTGGTTATTGATTATGTTATGCAAAATTCATTGCAAGGGAGAGATTTTGGCCTTAAATGGTCTGGAGATACGAAAATGTCTGATTTAGATTATGCTGATGATTTAGACCTTTTGGCAAATGATGTTGATGGGATGCACTCTTTCATTCGAGCTTTTGATGAGAGTGGTATAGAGTAGGTCTGGTGATAAACAGAGAAAACTAAAGTGATGAAAATTGGTCAGGCATATAGTGCTTCAGTTACTTTGAACGGCTGCACTCTTGAGCAAGTCTCAGTTTAATTACCTTGGGAGTTATGTAACAGATACTGATGATTAATGCTGGGACTTTTAAGAATCTATGGAGAGTGTAGAGAAATAGACGTATACACCTAAAGACTAAAATTAGACTGTATAAGAGTTTGGTTCTTTCTAGAGTTAGTTGTAGTAGTGAAACCTGGACACTTTTTAAGTAAGATAACAGGAAACTTGATGCTTTTGATTCTAGATGCTTACGCAGTATTTTGGGGCATTAGGTGGTTTGACTTTGTAAGTAATGATGAGGTTTGGCAAAGTAGTCGCCAACCTCTTTTGAGAAGCTTTGTGCAGAGAGAGACTCCGTTAATTTGGCCATGTTGCCCGTATGAATAATTATAGATTGGCGAATAGGGTTATGAAGAGTGTACGTAAATGAATCAGAAAGAGGAGGAGACCTAGGATGCGGTGGACAGACAATGTCAAATAGGACCATGTTAGAATTGGTGTGGAGTGGACAGATGCAGCTCAGGAGAATTTTTTTTGGAGAACTAAATTGCACAATCTGGTTGGATCAACGTAGCCGATTGCTGCTTGAGGATGATGAGCTTTTAACGTTGAGGAGGAGTTCTTGAAAAGCAAAAAAAGATAGAGATAGACAGACAAATTCTCAAACTATGCAGTAAATACACACAGTTTTCGACTAACAGGAAAGATGCGTTTGATGGACACGAAATCTTCGGAAGAAATAATGCTCTTAGGTTAATAGGTGTATTATAAAAATATGCTGTATGCAACATTATTATTTTAATAAACTAATGAACGAAAAAAAGGAATAATTATGACTGTTCTTAATGCTTTATGGCATTCATTTGCTTTGTGTATTTCATATATTTACAGATTACCTCGCAACTACCGCCTGATTGGGGGCGGGGGTGGCTCAGTCGGTAGCGCGCCAGGCTCGTAATCTGTAGTTCCCAGGTTCGAGTCCCAGCTGGGTCAGCGTTGAGATTTATCTCCGCAAAATTCCCCGCCCTGCCCACGGTCAGTAGGGGACACCGATGGGCTTGGAAAGGCCGCCGTCCGTCGGATGGGACGTTAAGCCGTGGCCTCGTGTGTATGAGAGCCATACCCTGTGCACGTTAAAGAACACGCTGGATGGCCTTGACGGGAGGCTACCATCTATCCCCCAACAGCTGTTCCAGTATGTCCCCTCCCCCAACCTTCTCTGAGCCTTCGGGGTCCATGTGACCTGGCCATTTAGCCCATGGTGTTGCAAAAAAGTGCCGCTCAGAGGTAAAACAACCCAATCCAACCGCCTGATTGATTCTTGCAGAGTCGTCGCAAATCGAATCGAACTAGCGAGCATCCGTGGTTATCGGACGTATTGTCTTGTAGCTCCTGCTAGCTGGCCGTGTTCCGCCACCCTTCATGACCCCCGACTAGCATCAGTTGACCATCTGCGCCACTTCGGATTTGTAAGTGCTGTTAACTTTTATTGTCCATGCCTCTTCCTTACGTCAGTCTCCGTGTACAGTCGCTCAAAAAGTATCCGAACACTATGGTTGATTAAAATAATCAGAAAAAATATCTGGCAACGATTTTTTTAGAAATTGGTGATCTGGCAACCTTCGTGTCACGTGACACGAAGGTTGCCAGATCACTAATTTCTAAAAAAATCGTTGCCAGATATTTTTTCTGATTTTTTTAATCAACCATAGTGTTCGGATACTTTTTTGAGCGACTGTACAGCGCCTTCTGTGCTGTACACGGAGACTGACACCAGTCAGTAACAACAATGATATATCATTGGTTGATTAATAAGTGGTTCATTGTTAAATAGCCAATGACGTAGAGAATCACTGTTTCATCAAGTCTCATTATTTCAATTGCTTTCACTCAAGCAACCCCATTGATCTACATATACTGATCTACATTATGTGGTAGTAGATCAATATATATAATTCCATATAATCCCATATAATCCCATATAATAGTATTATATGGGAAATAATAACGTTCGTAGTGGTGTAGCTTTCATGAAACAATTGAGAAAATCAGACTGCAAGTTTGAGTAGCGATTCTTCTTATATTTCACCGCTAGGTTAGAATCAATTACTTTACAATAAACAATGATACTGTAGATCATTAGTTGTTTAGCAAGTAATTGGTAGTTAAACAACGAATGATCTATGAAAATCATCAATATGACGACTCGCAGTCTTCCTTCAATTTCTTCCATGCATGCTTGTGCATTGTTGGCATTTGTATTTTGCAGAGTTTCCCGCTTAATTATCATTCGGAAGATGCCGAAGGTACGCCTATTTTGGAGCAGTTTTCAGTCACTAAATCGACTGGAAAAGCTTTTCCGTTTAATGTATCCTCTACCGATTTTGCCAATTGACAATTTCCGTATACAAAACATGGGGCATAAATTGCACTGTCGCATATTTATGGAAACTTAAAAACAGATCTTCAAAGGCGTGAATGAGATACCTTGGTTAAAGAGACCATATATAACAGAGCACAAACCCATGCAATTACAGATGCAATCTTCGATCTGAATTTAATTGTTATTAATTGGAAAATTTCTGAATCCAGCCAGTCCTCGACTAATGCGATAGATGCGATCATCAAAACAATCGTGGAAAGTGATATCGTATTAGTCGGATACAAACCCTTGTCTAGTAAAAGGTAAAGGGAGGGTTGTGTATATGCGCGCGCAATCGATGCAATTGAGCCGGAAAAGGTAAGTGTGTGTATGGAGGGGCAGGAGACTTCCATTGAAGTATAACATTTTTCTCTTCGGTTTGGAACTTTTTTTCAAAATTGTTTTCCAAAAATGTGTGAATATATGAACAAGTTTAAAACATTTTGATCTTTATTACATTTACTAGCATTCTTAGGGGGGCATGGCTTTTTGCCACCCCCTCACCCCTCTAGATCCCACCTTATCATAAGAAATAATATAACTGGGGGGATTCGTTCCAGAATCCTAAATTAACGATATATTTTAAATTTTATTTTTTATCATGATTTTATTTTGGTAAATGCTTTGTGTTTTTTTCACACATGTAGCTCATTTTTACTGAAAACAAACCATGATAAAGGTAGAAACAAAAAAAATTAAGTGTAGTTTAATACAAGCTACATATAGATGATTGTCGAGTAATGAAGATGAGTCACTATATATATGCTTGCAAGTGTTTGGACTTAACATGTGACAAATTGCAATCTCTAACTAATCAGAGTGGCTTTGTACAGTCGCTCAAAAAAGTATCCGAACACTATGGTTGATTACAGAAATCAGAAAAAATATCTGGCAACGATTTTTTAGAAATTAGTGATCTGGCAACCTTCGTGTCACGTGATTACAGAATTCAGGAAAAATATCTGAAGCGTGTACAGCAACTGTACACGCTCCAGTTACCGTTCACAGCAAACTGGAGCGTGTGCAGTTACTGCACACGCTCCAGCTAGCTGTGAACGGCAGCAAGTAACAGCAGAATAACACACCAGTCAGTATCTGTCGTTTTCTCGCCTTGAAAAGCTGAACGTTTTTGAACGTAAATTTTTTTGCAAGCTGTGGCTGATCTGGAACCTGAACAGTGGCACGTGATAACCTGAACAGTGGCACTGGAACCTGAACAGGATCACAGGTGGATCTGGTTCCAGGTGGATCTGGAACCTGAACAGTGGCACGTGATACGTTATTGTGTTCGGCGAGATGTAAGTGGTGCACAGACAGTTGCAGAGAAAACTCGTGAGTGGATAACAGTGAATGGAGAACACATTTCACACGATATCTGGGGCGGGGGTGGCTCAGTCGGTAGCGCGCCAGCCTCGTAATCTGTAGTTCGCAGGTTCGAGTCCCAACTGGGTCAGCGTTTGAGATTTATCTCCGCGAAATTCCCCGCCCTGCCCACGGTCAGTAGGGGTGACCGATGGGCTTGGAAAGACCGCCGTCCGTTGGATGGGACGTTAAGCCGTGGCCCCGTGTGCGGGAGAGCCATACCCTGTGCACGTTAAAGAATAAGCTGGATGGCCTTGACGGGAGGCTACCATCTGTCTCCCAACAGCTGTTCCAGTGGGTCCCCTCCCCCAACCTTCTCTGAGCCTTCGGGGTCCATGTGACCTGGCCATTTAGCCCATGGTGTGCAAAAAAGTGCCGCTCAGAGGTGAAACAACCCAACCCACATGATATCTTTTGTTACAATACAGGAGCTGTTTTCCATTTCCTCTCCAAACACTTCTTGTAATCATCTGTCTGATCGCCGTGACAAAGTACAGGCTAAGACCAAATCGCACCTCGGCAAGAACAGTGACATAACTAAAAAAATGGCGATTTGGAAGTTAGAACAGTGATCGATTCGTCTAGTTGGCCTCCACGTGCTAGAAACACGTCACATCTCTAACCCCAAATTGATCCGCCAGAGGGCAGTTATGTGGTTTTTTTTAGGCTAGTTCACATTTCTAGTGGTAAGAACAGTGTCACTTTAGAGTTGTTACGAGATGTGCATGTTGCTGGAGAAGAAAAACGACATATTTCGAGTTGTGACACTTTTCGTGAGTAAGGTAGGTGAATTATAATTTTTAATATCGTCATAAACGGAAAAGTGTCATTTTTCTTGAATCAATCTGCCAATATTTTATGTTGTGTCATTATTCTTGATTTAATTATCTCTAAGATTATTTCTTGCACTATTTTATTTCGACTTGTGTCACTTTTCCTGATTAAGTGTGTATTTGAAAGCGAATATGAAGTGTTATTATTTTTTGTTGTGTGGATTAAGTTCAATCCATGGTGTGAATAGTTTCACAAAATATTGTTACGTAATGCGTAGTGTAGTACTACAGTACTGTGCAAATTAGTTGGGACAATAGGAAAATGCAATAACAAAGACACAACTAAAATATTTATTTGTTTAATAGTGTACATAGTTAATAGTAAACGTGACCCCCCTTAGCTTTAATGACCTCTTTCACCTTCTCAACCATTGATGCCACTAGCTTTCCACACATCTCCTTCACTTCAGGGTCGTGGTACCACACTTTCATGACACTTTCTATCATTTTGGTTTTCGTCGTGCAATCCATCTTAGATATGCGCGCTTTAATAATGGTCCACAAATTTTCAATGGGGTTTAGATCGGGTGAATTTCCTGGCCACTCCAATACCTTCAAATGTTGCTGGGTAAAGAAGCTCTTAGCAAGCTTAGAATTGTGGCATGGAGCCAGATCCTGTTGAAATGTCCCATCGCCGTTAGGAAACAGCTTCTGCAGTGTTGGGACCATTTTCGCCTCCAGAACGCCTTTGTACTTTTTGCTGTCCATCATTCCTTCAATGGGGTGAAGCGTCTGTGGCGCGGAAGCTGTGAAACATCCCCAAAACATGACCTTGGGTGGGTGTTTGGGGGATTGCTGGATGTGGCTGGATCGAAGAGGTTCTCCAGGCTTCGCTTGTCCCAACTAATTCGCACAGTACTGTATAAGGATCTACACCCTAACTCAACCTAATCTAATCAAACTGTACGTTACCTAACCTTGTGATTTCTGAAAATAAAATCTTATGAAATAAATAAATATCAATAGATTAAAAATCTTCCTGTTTTAGGTTCATTATGGCCTCACAGCAAGAATGGAGAGGAAGGAAATAGTTGGAAGCTGTTTTGGTTGTAAACAAGTTGTCGAATCATGGTCAGCATAAGAAAAGAAAAATCGAAGAAAATGAAGGTAGAAAGTGAAAAAAAAATGCAAAAGTCAGGCTTTAAGCAATTGAAACATACGAAACTAGTATTTGACAAAGAAAATGGTTCGAATACCGAAATAGAGGCTAATGAAAGTGGAGAGAGTTGTGATTGGAAAAATAAAAAATAAAAACGAAAGACGAGGAAGTGGCAAAAATCACCCAACTTTGATGAAGAAAAAGAATTGCAAACTGAAATGGAAGTTGAAAAAATGCAGATTGCTGAAGAAAGCGAAACACAAGAAAATGGAAAAAGAGACCCCGACTCTGACGAAGAAAGAGAATTGCACACTGAAACGGAAGTAAAAAAAATGCTGATTGGTGAGGTGAAGAATACTGAAGAAAGCGAAAGATAAGAAATCAGAAACAGAAACCCTGACAAAGAAGGAGATTTTCAAACTGAGACGGAAGTCGAGAGAGGACAGATTAGTGAAGAGATTTTAAAAGAAACCGAAGGACGAGAAAATGTAAGTGAAGGGCCGGAATTTAACAACGAAACAGTACCAGAAGATCAGGGAACTCATTCTAGATGGAAGTGTGCTGAAAATATGCCTGTAATGCGATTGAGGTTACAATGTGTTAAATCAATTGCTAAACAAGAACAATCATCGGATGAAGACGTAGATGATTCGGACTTAGTAGATCCACATTTATCGTGGTTCATCATCTTATGATTCGGAAAGCGCGTCCGAATCATCAAGCTCGCCAGAGACTGAAGCACGTATGACGGATGAAAATATTACTGAGGAGACAGGATATGGTGCAGAACCCGACAATACCGAAGAAGAAAAAGGGTAAGAAAAGGAAAGGAAATCCGGTTGAGGGGAAAAACAAAGCAAGACTTCTTCGAAATCATGGAAAAGCTTAAAGTCTGCATCAATTCGCAAAACAGAGATGAGAGCAAGAACGATGCGTCCACCATATAACGAAATATGCAAATTAAAATGTTCAAGTAAAATAGGAGAAGATAAAAGACTCGAAATATTTGACAAGTATTCGTCACTTGACAGTCTAAAGTCTCAACGATAATTTATCTCTAGAAGTATGACCGCCGTGCGATCTCGGTATCAGTATAAAAAGGCAGGAACTAGACGCCACTGTAACCATGCATTCCATTTTGTAATCGATGAAATAAACGTACGTGTTTGCAAATTTTTCTTCAAATCCACGCTCGACATCAATGACCGACTTATTAGGACTGGGATAGCTAAATTAAACGAAGATTTCCTTCAAGAAGATCTAAAAAGAAAACACGGACACCACTCTAAAGTAGATCTCGCAATAAAAGAAGCAGTTGTTACTCATATCAATAAAATCCCTAGAGTTGAAAGTCATTATCTGCGCGCAACCAACAAAGAGTTCATAGAAGGTGGAAAAGCCCTGACTGATTTACACCGTGACTACAAAGAAGAGTGCATTGAAAGAAAAAAAAATCGCTCCTTTTGCAAATCTTACCATGTATTCCCGAGTTTTCAACAATGATTTCAACATCCTTTTTTTTCCCTAAAAAGGATCAGTGCGACATAAACAAAAAGGATCAGTGCGACATAAACAAAAAGGATTAGTGCACCGCGTATAATAACGCAAGGAAAGAAGAAAAAGAAGCGATAAAAGAAAAATACGATAAGCATTTAAAAGAGAAAGTTCTGCCAAGAGCAGAGAAAGAAGAGGATAAAAAGAAAGCGAAGGAAAAATCATAGTTGCCACATACGATCTCCAAGCAGCAAGAGGGGAAGTGTCTGTACTTTACTACAGAAGCAAAATAAACAGCTACAACTTAACTACTAATGAACTTCAATCAGATTATGTCGAATGTTTTTTAGTTTGGTATGAAGGTCAGGGGAACCGAGGTGCCAATGAAATCGGCTGTTGCGCTCTGAAATACTTAGAAGAAGCAGCTAACACCAGAAATGACGAAGCCCTTGAAATTATACTGTATTTAGATAATTGTTGCGGCCAACAGAAGAATAAATTTTTCATGGGAATGTACCTGCACGTTGTGCAAACATTCAAAATTAAATCGATTACACATAAATTTTTAATAAGGGGTCATACACAGAACCAAGGGGACAATGTGCAGCCTTTCATAGAGAAGTCGATAAAACGTGCTCTTAAATTATCAATATCTATAATCATTGAGTATCATCATAATCAATATCTATAATCAATATTTAATCTCGAATAATCATTTGGAACTAAGAAATTTTTGAAGAAATTCAGATATTCATCTATATGAGTGCCGGAAATGTGTCTTATACCCCATCTATATTCCCACCGATTAAATAAAAAAAAAATACCCCCTAAAGCAGCTGCTTGCCACAGAGGTCTGACAGGAGTCTGTCAGTTTACATGTCACAGTAGAAGATCTGAGAGGATGGCAGGACCTCAGCAGAAAACAACGCGAACATCCATGCCTTACCCGGGGCTCGAGCCCAGGTCCCGTAAATCAGTAGCCAAGCGCTCTAACCACTCGGCCACATTGCGTCAGACTAATTCGGTCTGCAAGAAAAACAGGAACTCCATATAAAGTGACGGAAATGAGTTACGAAGATTTTGAAGATTTAAAAACACTCGCTCAACAGCTAGGACCAAACTATAGCAATACATCAAACAACGAAAACATAAAACAAGGCGACATAAAAGTAATTAAAGTGCAGAAAAATTACCCTGGCGTCCTTTATGTGAAAACTACATTCGAACAAAAAGAATATCTGAGATCAATATCGATAATACCAGGACAAGGCAAGGGAGCAGCTCTAAAATAAAATGCTTTCCGGCATACACGAAAAAATTGGACATCAGTGACAAGAAGAAAGCTGATATTCAAGCTCTTATCTTGGCGAAAGCTGTTCCCACATTGTATAAGCCCATTTTTTGACTCAATGTTTATGCAAATGTTTTTCTTAATTTTTTGATTCTCGTTTAATATTTTGTATTGAAATATGTTCATAAAACAGTTTATTTCAACATCTTAAAATAAAAGTTTATTTTTTTTTATTCTTAGACCCCATTTAAAATAATTTTAAATCATTAGCTTTTAGAAATAGGCGATAACTGACCCAAATGATAAAAAACGATAATTGACACGAGCAAGCACAGTGACTTATCGGAAGTCGAAAAAAAACCACAAGTACAAAAAAAATTATAATTTGAGCTATAAAAGTGGCATATGTATTACTTGAAGGGTCACAACAAGAAACAATGATTTCAGTTTAGCAAGAAAAGTGACATAACTCAAAGAACTTACTTGTATCTACCTGTCAACACCACCATAGCAACAAGAACTGATTGAAACATCCATAATATTGTTACGACAGATGAACGCGCTACAGTGACTTCATGACTTGAACGTGACTGGAGCCCTCGTGTGTGCTTCTACGTGAGATTCAATTAGCCAACGAATTGGAAATTAGAACGATTCAGAAGAATGAAAAATATAGCAGTGCAGTGTGTTAAAGTTGTGAGATCTGAAAGGACGTTCAGATGGTCTGAGTCAGTGCGCGTTAAGTGAAAATAAGTATCTTTTATGTGATGTGTGCGCGGACGGTCTTGTTTTTTTAGTGTAATAAGTTTAGTGAACTAGCACAGGACGAGAGTTTGTTTACGTCTGAAGATATTCAAGTGACATGGTAAACAAAGTGAAGAGGTAGTATTTTAGTACAACAGACAGAGCTGATATTTTATGCTCTGTACAAAAAGGTTAATGACTTATGTATGATGGTAGTTAATTTGTTTATAAGGTACTTCATCCATATTTTCTTTGTAACAATTTGCATTGTATTGTAATTGGTTTTAAATTATAGTTATTAATACTCACGCTCAGTGCCTATCCATTTTGTAATTCGCAACAATATCATTTTATAGAGCATAATCGAATTTACTACCAAAAAAGATATTTTTATGAAAAGTTAAAGGATTCTATACTATTTCGATAGAGGTTTTATAATTTTGTTTAATTCGTTATTGTGAAAATACTGCATTATTTAGTTATGACACTGCTAAATGTTCCACCTGATTTGAACGGGAACTGGTGGTTTGATAAGTTTATTTCCTTTTAGTAATCGGTAGTGGAGCTACATTTAGATAACCATCGGGAGTCAAGAATCGGTTTAACCAGGTGGGGATACAGGGCACGAGAAAGGACCAACTACGAATCGAGGGTGAATGAGAGGAGATATGTTCCCACAATGAAAAGAAAGAATGTAAATGACAGCGTCACTAACTATAGAGAAAATGAAAGACCCAAAGAATGGGAACCACTGCGAAAAAGTAAAGGATGTTTCAACTGTGGGGAATATAATAAGTTTGCTCGCGAATGCACGTATAAGAAGAAAGAAACCATTACCGGAGTCGAAGGGTAACCATTGCAGAAGATGATGATAGGAGCAATATGGAAAGAAGTGATTTAGTGGTAGCTAGGGTCACTGCTTAGGTATTTACAGAGGTAAGAGATAGTGTAAAATGGCAAAGAGAGGCGTCTCGATAGCAGTGTGAACTAAGACATCAGGCATAAAGAGAGTTCCAATTTTATATGGAGGCCAAATGATCGATGCTGTGCTGGATACGGGGACAAATAAATCTGATTCGCCAGCAACATGTGCCAGTATCACATAGGCAACCAAATGGGATAATACTTCTCAGGTATGCCTTTGGGGATACTCGCATAGTACCACTGATCAGAATCCCTATTTGGATATAGGGTGACTCTAATAATATGAATGCCTTTCATCCCCAAATACACTGGCGGAAATTGAAAAAAGAACATCCAGAAGGAATTCCTTTAGGAACGTCATATTATAATACGTTAATAGTTAAGGGCAGCAGAAACCGTGATCCAAGATTGACAGTCATTGGATGAAATAATGACGTCACTAAGGACGACAACACGCAAATGTACGCAGAGCGTATTTAAGGACTAGGGCGTGAAGAAAGAAGTATTTGTCTTGTGTCGTGTTGTTCAGTGCTCTTTGAAGAAGATGCCATGCTGGACGACGCAGGCGCACAACATTTGTTCAGTTAGAGGAATTTGAGCGAGGTCGCATAGTGGGTCTTCGGGAAAGCAGGCTGGTCTTTTCGTCAAATTGCGCACTGCGTTCTACGAGAGGTATCGGCAGTGGTACGATAGCGGCGTCGATGGTCAGAAGAGCATTTGCACACTCGCAGACATGGTTCGGGACAACACAGAGTTACGGACGAATGAGAGGATTGGAGTATCAGGAGGGCGGTGGTGGTAGAGCAGACGTCTACGTCATCACAAATTCGATCCTCTGTCGTACCAAGGGTGTCTACAAGAACGATACGCAATTGTCTTTCGGAAGCAGGACTATGGGCACGAGTGCCACTGGCATGGTTACCACTGTTACCTCATCACTGTCGAGCACATTTTCAGTGGTGTCAAGAACGAGTTCATTGGAGGGAAGAATGGCAGTCTGTGATCTTCAGTGATAAAAACCGATTCGGCATAGGAACATCTGATGATCGTTTACGTATCCGAAGGCGAAAGATGAGCAGCTTCTTCCATTGTGCATCCGCCAGCAACACACATGGCCCACACTGGGCATCATTGTGTGGAGAGCGACTACCTATCACTTTCATTTGTGTCTGGTGTTTGTACAGGGTACACTGAATAGCAATACCTACGTCAGCGATATCATACAGCCGGTCATCCTGCCAATTTGAGTGTAACACCAAATGCCATATTCCAGCAGGATAACGCCCGCCCACACTCCACCCGGGCAACTCAACATGCTCTTCAGGCAGTGCACCAACTCCCTTGGCCAGCACGCTCTCCGGACTTCTCCCCAATCGAGCATGTCTGGGACTGGTATCGGACAAAGACTCTTCTGCGGACCACGGCAGGCAACGACCATCGCTGAATTATGCATCCAAGTTGAAAGCGCATGGAATGATATCCCCCAGCGTGATATCCAGCATTTGTGCTACCGATTGCATGCCAGATTAGAAGCTTGTATTGATGCTGGAGGAGGTTCCACACTTTATTAAAATGTGCCTTCTGTAAAATGTAATACTCATTAAAATTTAAAATAAACATTGACTCACTTCACACGTGTGATCACTGTCCTTTCTCAACAAGTTGTTTCTAATAAATAAATCTCATAGATTACGCTTCAATTGTTAATGGTGTTCTTTTTTCAGCTTCCGCCAGTGTAGTAAACACTTGTGGAATGACAGATGAATTAGTAAGTCAGATGTTACTGACACATGATACATACCATGAGCTACAAACAACACAAGTGCAAGTCCAAGTGGAGATACAGATATGATCCCTGAAGTGATAGGAGAGTGTGGAGAAGTGGAATTATTCCGACGACTGCAGGCGAATGATGCAATGTTGGAAAGCACTTAACAAGATGCAAGGAAAGGGAATTCCTATTTTTTTTAGAATATAATTTTTATTCATAACAGTAAAGAATACAAATACATTTACACTTTGACCCGCAAAGCTAAATAGCTTATCTGTAGAAAAATGAATAAATTATATTAAACATAGGTCATTATTCAGCCACAAAAATGGTGTACATCAAATAAATCCACAAAACACAACACATAAAAATCAGCTAACTAGAAAGTACCAAATAATTTTTTAATTCCATTTTAAGTCTTCTAAAAGAATCTATATTTAGTAATTCTTTTGGAATAGCATTAAATATAAGTGGTACTTGATATTCGGAGGTATGTTTCCCGTAATTATTTCGAAAATTTGGCAATTTGTAATAACCTTGGTTTTGAAGTCTTGTATTTTTATTATGTTGAATTTTTAGTTTGTAAGTTTCGTCAAAAAAATTTTAATTATTACATTATATTTATATAAATTGCTGTAGGATAAAAGATTTAAAATTTTTAATCTATCGGTAGAAGTTTTATAAATTTTTTGCAAATGAGACGGAATAATATTTTTAGCTATTAAGTTAGTTGTTCCATGCACCATTAGTTGCATGTTCCATTAGTTAAGTTAGTTGTTCCATGCACAGTTATTCCATAATTCAAAATAGATTCGCATATTGCTTTATAAAGTAGTACACATGTTTCCATATTTAATACGTATTTCAATTTTTGAATTTTTAACGCCGATATTCTCAAGCTTTCACATATGTGGGATATATGGGCATTCCACCTAAAATATTCATCAAAAATGATTCCTAAGTAATTTATTTTATTTACTTGCTAAACAAGTTGACAACTGCATAATGATTCATAATTTGATGCATCCTTTTTTCTGCAATTTATTTTATGAGTTTTGATAAAGAGGTTTTGATGAATATGAAATCCTGGTGAATGAATAATCATCATTTTTTTTTTCTCATTTAAATAGATTTCATTGTGATTTAACCATCTAATAATATTATTATAATCTGTTTGAACCTCTGAAATGCTATCATTTAAATATTTCCGACTGCTTATTAAAACAATGTCGTCAGCATATAGATAAATAGCACTATTTAATTTTGTTAAATAATATAATGGGGAGACAGATGGTACTGATAATAGCACTATTTAATTTTGTATTGAACAAATCATTTATATATACTAAGAACAGTAAAGGACCTAAAATTAAGCCTTGGGGAATTCCATATCGTGTAATTACTTTTCTGCTGTAGCATTTTTTTATTTTAGTAATTGTGTATCTGTCTGATAAACAATTTCTAAACCAATCTAACAATATACCGCGAATACCGTAATGTTCCAATTTATTTAGTAAAATGCTATGATCTATTGTATCGAAGGCTTTCTCTAAATCTAAGAACATAGTTACAATTTTTTCCCTATTATTCAATGATTTATTAATATTATTTTCAATTTTGGAAATTAGTTGAATTGTGTTTTTTCCTTTTTGAAAGCCACACTGATTTTTATTAATTATGTTGTGTTTAAGTAAAAAGTTAAAAACAGTATTATAAATATATTTTTCCATTATTTTCGAAAAAATGGGCAGAATTGTTATTGGTCGATAGTTAGAAAAATCCTCATTAATACCACCTTTAAAAATAGGTCTTAAAATACCTGTTTTTAGTTCAGTAGGTATGTTCCCAGTAAATATAATCTGATTTATAATTTTTGATATAATATTTAGTAGTGTCTCTTTATTAAATTTTATATGTTTAATGCAAACATTATCGTAACCAGGTGATTTATTGGTGTCTAATGAAGTAATTATTTCATCAGTTTGTTTTTCAGTGATTTCATGTATATAGATAGATTTCAAAACTCTTTGTATCATGGTTGGAACATAATTTGTATCGTCTTGGTGATTTGTATTTCTTATCTGTAAAATTAGTGTATTATAAATGTCATTGTAATTATTTGCTATTTATATCATTCAGATCGGATCCTTAGAGAGAGAGTTACCTCAGCTAGTTTTACCCTCTGTACAAAAGACCCACGGAATAGTTTTAGCCCATTCTAGCCTTTGGGGTGCTCATCAAAGCTGCGTAAATCTCTCGAAAGATGGAAATATTCCTGCTATTGGCCGAATGTTAGAGCGGATGTTCGAGAATATTTCAAACATTGCATGAAGTGTGAACTACAGGCGGTTGGAAGGAAGTTTAAAAAGATACTTATCACACTAGTAACTCATCCTGAGAACCCCTTCCAAGTTGAGAATATTACCGTTGCTCGCCCATTGACGGAGCTGACACGGGGTATCCCAATGCAAATTTCATGGGGTGCTGTAGAAGATAGCTTTGGAAAGCTCAAGGCTCAATTATACAAGGCTATTGCCTGTCGCACACCAGACCTTAAACAGCCATACTGCTTACATGCTGATGCATAGGATTATGCAGTAGATGTCTGCTGGATGCAGTGTAGGGAAAGAGGCAACAATTGGATTTGCATCGCAATAGCTAGATCCCGTTCAAAGGAAGTGGGCAACAATTAAGAATGATTTGGGCCTTATGAAACCTGATTGTTTGGGTTCCAAGTGGAAGTGTACTCTGATCACAACCCTCTGACGTATCTGGCGCAGCACTCACCTCAAAGTGCTAACTTTTGCTGTGTTCTTGGCTCTGATGAGATTAAACCTGCAACTTAAGTATCGCAAAGGTAGAGCGAACATCATCGCTGACTCCATGAGCAGACTTCCAACCGATTAAAGGGGGAAACACTGTTCTAGATAGGGGAATGCGCAAACAACACCACGGCAGACAGATCAAAGTGGGTAATTGCTGATTTGATTGGTCTTGCCTGGCTTGAGGCAGAGAAGGACGCATTGATATATAAACATTCCTGCATGAGGGGAAGCTGGCTAAATGGAATGTTTTGTCGATTATCGTATAAGTTTTATTAAGAGGTTATCATTAAAATATACATATTTGTTACAGTGTATAATTATGCAGCTAGATGAACTAAGAAAAGACTCTGTCATATATAACTAGTTACGTAGAAGAGTGCTTAAAAGAGAAAGCCAAGCTTAAACTGTGTATTCAAAGACAGACCTGAACTTAACATGTCAGTAGAGCTGACCAGTGAAGATTCTTGGAAACGACATATAAAGGATGTTCCCATCTTTGAATTCATGTGCATCTCCCTGGTATGACAGTGATTAGGCACAAGCCATGTGATTTACACATGACTTACCCGGAATCTGCCGGATTGTGGGGGGCGGGGGTGGCTCAGTCGGTAGCGCGCCAGGCTCGTAATCTGTAGTTCCCAGGTTCGAGTCCCAGCTGGGTCAGCGTTGAGATTTATCTCCGCAAAATTCCCCGCTCTGCCCACAGTCAGTAGGGGACACCGATGGGCTTGGAAAAGCCACCGTCCGTCGGATGGGACGTTAAGCCGTGGCCCCGTGTGCGGGAGAGAGACCCTATGCACATTAAAGAACACACTGGATGGCCTTGACGGGAGGCTACCATCTGTCTCCCAACAGCTGTTCCAGTGGGTCCCCTCCCCCAACCTTCTCTGAGCCTTCGGGGTCCATGTGACCTGGCCATTTAGCCCATGGTGTGCACAAAAGTGTCGCTCAGAGGTAAAACAAACCAAACCAAACCAAGCCGGATTGTGGAACTTAGACGCACGCAGCAGGGTGTCTAATGAGATCTGCAGTCATTTTTGCAGCAAGTAGGGAAAGAGTGAAAAGAGGAAAAAGGGGTGAAAAGAGGATCATTTATCTCCTGACCATTGAACGGTTTGCAGTAAAGTGAAAGCTGTGCCCTAGGAGTCAGCATGCAAGAGAGAGATTATGAAGAAGTTTTGCGAGTCAGCACTCAGGGAGTATGGGACTAAAGCGTTGTAGCTGGGCAGTGGACTAAGACTGCGTCCAATTTCAGTAGTTCTGTTTGTGATGTAAAGTGTTGTAGATATTAAATGTTATATATCCTAGAGATATGGAGTGCTTTGATTCCATTCTTTTATGAACATTTAAGCATGGCTGAAATAAGGTGCAGCAAAGGCATTCATTCAGAGGACAGATACTCGCTAATAAATAAGAGAGATCTTCACAATCATCATCCTCAAGTAGACATGGGCTACGGATGTCTAAACAGACCTTGAAATTTAGTTCTCCGAACTTATATGTCCTGAGCTACATCTGCTACATCTGGCCACTGCATACCAATATTAACAAGGTCCTGTTTGACACTGTCTGCCCACAGCATTCTAAGTCTTCCCCTCTTTCTGAGGCCTTTAGCCACACTGTTCATAACCTATTCGCTAATGTATAATTATCCATACGGGCAACATGCCAAACCAACGGAGTCTCTCTTTGCACAATATGCTGGTGAAAGGAGGTTGCCTTGTCTAACCTCATTTGTCTAAACCTCCTTTGTCTAACCTCATCATTACTTACAAAGTTCACCCACCTAATGCCGAAAATACTGCATGAGCATCTAGAATCAAAAGCCTCTAGTTTCCTGTTGTTTACAAAGCGTCCACGTTTGAATACCATAACTAAAACTAGAAAGAACGAAATTATTATACAGTCTACTTTTAGTGTTCAGATGTATACGCCTATTTCTCCACACTCTCCATAGATTCTTCAAAGTCCCGGCAGCAATCCCTATTCTTCTGTTAATCTCATGCCATATATCACCAGTATCGGTTACATAGCCCCCAAGATAATTAAACTATGACACCTGCTCAAGATTGTAAACATTCAGATTAAATGAATCACAGCCTGCCGGACCATTTTCATCATTTTAGTTTTGTTCCTATTTATAACCAAACCCACTCTACTACCAGCCTCATCACTCATTCGAATGAATGGTTTCATCTCATCAACATCATTTACCAAAGGGCTAAATCATCAGCATAATCTAAATCAGAACTTTTCGTATCTCCAGACCATTTAAGGCCAAAATCTTCCCTTGCAGTGAATTTCGCATAACATAATCAATAGCCAAACTAAAGAGAAAAGGAGACAAAATGCACCCGTGTCGAACACCAGAAGTAATGCTAAACCAATTGCTACAAGCCTTACTAACCCTCATACACGACTCAGTGTTATTATAGAGAGCTTTCATTATGTTTACTAACTTGTCTGGTATACCATGTGATCTCAAAATCAACCACAAATTATGGCGATCAACAAGAGTCAAAAGCCTTTTTGAAATCAACAAAATTAGTAACCAAAGGTTTCTGTTTTTCAAAAATATCCCTCAGTGAAAATATTTAATCTATACATCCCCTACCAGTTCTATATCCGCATTTCTCATCACGCAATTGCCTGTCAACCAGGTTCTTAATTCTATTAAGCACAATCATGCAAAGAACTTTACCTGCAACAGAAAGTAGACTGATAACCTCTATAGTTATCTCTAGAACTGAGATCACTTTTTTTTAAAAAAAATAGGGATAATAATAGCTCTGGTAAAAGCCTTAGAAATCGTTTCATCATAAAAGATATAAGATATTCAAAATTTTAGTCATCAGTGTGATAGCCAAAACATTCCCAGCTCTAAGCCTTTCCGTATTAATTTCATCTACCCCTGGGGATTTATGTAGTTTAAGTTTAGAAATAGACAAAATAACTGCATACTGTGTTATAGGGACAACATTAAAGCAAGTAATGCATCTATCATCATTACAAACAATGGGAGTAGAACTCACCACATGGTTTAGAACATCACTGAAATGCTCAGCCCACCTAGCCATGATAGAATCCTCACCTTCTATAACCTAACCTTGTTTATCCTTCAATATCTGTATAGCTGTCCATATGCTATCACACAAAACATTAACTACCTTGTACAACTCTGTCATGCCCCTCTAATTTAGTTATTTTTTATTTATTATGGTATTTCTATTGTTTTTTTGCTGTTGTAAATGTATATCTGTAATAAGCGTATTTTTGGAATTGCTGCTGTGGGGATATGACTGATGAGCTGCTGTTCAGGTCTGACCAGGCTAACTTGCGTATTCTTACAGGACAGAATGCACTTTTTACAGCTAGCCTCGGGTGCGAATGCTAGCGCAGGAAACAAGCACAGCAATAATGACCAACAGTCAGAGCGTCGTTGTCAAACTGGAAGGATGTTTGAACATGCGACAAGGGATGCCGCTCTTGCTAAAAAAATGAACCGTTAAGGAGAGGGTTCGGTTCTGTGTGAAGCAAGATACGGTTCTGTGTGAACCAGGGGTCATTTCTGTGTGAACTGAGGTACAGTCGCTCAAAAAAGTATCCGAACGCTATGGTTGATTACAGAATTCAGAAAAAAATATCTGGCAACGTTTTTTTTAGAAATTAGTGATCTGGCAACCTTCGTGTCACGTGATTACAGAATTCAGGAAAAATATCTGGAGTGTGTACAACAACTGTACACGCTCCAGGTACCGTTCACAGCAAACTGGAGCGTGTGCAGTTATTGCACACGCTCCAGATTGCTGTGAACGGTAACTGCACACGCTCAATATTTCCGTGAGTGAGCCCACACGATCTAGGTCTTTGTGAGCTCACACCATCCAATTTGCTGTGAACATTAACCGCAACCGCTCCAGTTTGCTGTGAACGGTAACTTCACAGCAAACTTTAGGAATTAGTGATCTGACAACCTAAAAATATCCGAACATTATGGTTGATTACAGAATTCAGAAAAAATATGTGGCAACGATTTATTTAAAAATTAGTGATCTGACAATCTTCGTGTCACGTGACACGAAGGTTGCCAGATCACTAATTTCCAAAAAAATTTTTGCCAGATATTTTTCCTGAATTCTGTAATTAACCATAGTGTTCGGATACTTTTTTGAGCGATTGTACGGTTCTGTGTGAACTGAGGTACAGTTCTGTGTGAAACCGGTTGTAGGCTAGGACTGAATATTCTTTTGCCGAGTTTGAGGTGTGTAAAGAGAATCTGTGAAGTACAGTGTTCTTCCTTACTGTATGAAGGTTTGCAGTTGCAAAGCAGCAAAGGCCCACAGAATCGAGTGATCCACAGCACGTAATTGTATATAAATGTAAATAAACTGTGTCGTCCATATAGTACTCTCGTGCTTGAATTGTTGGACACCTTGCTACACATCACTTGACACAGCAAAACTGAGGCATATGCCGGTACGAATCTAACAACCGCGAACCTGTGATTTCACCTAAGAAAGGGTGAAGGTAATTAAAGAACTAGTTGATATCCTCTGCTGAAAACCGAAATTTATGTCATTTAGCCCAACTCGACATTCGGCGCAGTTCAGTCGGCATACGCAATTATAAGTGACGAAGTAAGAATCTCCATTCTCCCCCAACAACCACCACATTTGGCGCAGTTCAGTCGGCATATGCAATTATAAGTGACGAAGTAAGAATCTCCATTCTACCCCCACAATCACCACATATGGCGCAGTAACGACAGCATTAGCATTCCTATGCCGAAGAAGATGTCCATATGCTAAAAGTAAAAGTGTAAGGGGGGAGGGGGTGGCTTAGTCGGTAGCGCGCCAGGCTCGTAATCTGTAGTTCCCAGGTTCGAGTCCCAGCTGGGTCAGCGTTGAGATTTATCTCCGCAAAATTCCCCGCCCTGCCCACGGTCAGTAGGGGACACCGATGGGCTTGGAAAGGCCGCCGTCCGTCGGATGGGACATTAAGCCGTGACCCCGTGTGCGGGAGAACCATACCCTGTGCACGTTGAAGAACACGCTGGATGGCCTTGACGGGAGGCTACCATCTGTCTCCCAACAGCTGTTCCAGTGGGTACCCTCCCCCAACCTTTTCTGAGCCTTCGGGGTCCATGTGACCTGGCCATTTAGCACATGGTGTGCAAAAAAGTGCCGCTCAGAGGTAAAACAACCCAACCTAAAAGTGTAAGAGAATTTCCGCTATACTAAAAAGAAAAGGACAATAAATTTAGAAGATTCTGTGATTCCGTGAAAGTAAGGAAGCTGCAAGCAGTTCAGGGGTCTAAGCCGCATCAAGGTCAGGTTCTACAGATTGCAATTTCCCTGAGTTTTACGTCATCGAGATCTTCGCTGAGGTTCCGTGTGTCAAGGCCCGTCACTGTGGAAGAGATTCCTCGTTTAGGAAGGAGACTCCAGGTACTGCAGGCAAGTGAGCAGGACCGATCTTCGAGGGAAGGAAAGGTCTTATTTTTCTGTCTTTTTTTTAATTTTTATACTAGTTTGAGTTATCAATGATGCTTAGGAATCGCGATAAAACTAAGGGTGGAACTGAGCAGGAGGAGAGCGTTGATTTAAACAGACACACTGAGCCTGAGGAAAGTGGGAAAGTTAGCGAAATTAATAGGATTGATACCGATGGTGGGGTAGAACAGGGTGGTACCTCAACATCAGTATCAAGATCGGTATCAAAATTAGGGTTTTTTACTTGTCCTGATAAAATGCGGGGGGTAGGGATTTTCGCGCGGTTCGACTTGAACGAATCGTATCTCAAATTAAAGTTTGTGACGTCTGCAATGTAGTTGTCTACCTCAAACCTGAATCCAAAACGGAGGTAAATGTGATCAATATTTATGAGTTATTTATCAAAGTTTTTGAAGGTAGGTATTTTTCGTGACAACAAAAAAATATGAATTAAAAATTTTTAAAATTACCTATCTTCGTATTGTGCTCTAAAAAGTAGAAAATAACCATAAACCATATCGATGGTGCAATCAGTTACTGAGCTCGTATTCGCTTCGAAGGAAGATAGGACGCTCGCTGATTTACCTACTCGACAAGATTGCCGGCGCCCTATCTTCCTTTGAAGAGAATACGAACTTAGTGACTGATTGCACCATCGATATGTTTTAGGTTTATTTTCTACTTTTTAGGACGCTATAGTTATATAGGTATTTTTACTTATCTTCTTATTTGCTTTTGGCTTCGACATTTTTAGGTTGGTCGGTTTTTCGTTCGGTCGGTTTGTCAGTTGGTCGGTTCGTCGTTCGGTCGGTTTGTCAAAGATTTAACAAAAGGTTGTTCCACCATATCTTTCGAACGCGATAGAGAAACGTAATTATTTATGTGCCAAATGGAAGCTTGTGACGTGGGGAATGTCACAGGCTATAAAAAAATTGACCTCTCGTGCTTCCTTCCTCCGTAAAAAAGGGGAAGTCTGAAAACAGTTCTTAAACTGTATATCCAGAATGCGAACTTTTCATTCGACGTATAATAAGCTACATGTCGAATGGAAACTTCGGACGAGGGGAATGTCGTATGCTACGAAAAATTAACGCCCATGCTTTCTTCTCTCCTGAAAAAGGAGGATAATGTGGAAATTGTTGTCCTTTATATCTCTTGAAAGCGAGTGCGGAAAGTAACAAGCTAGGTGTCGAATTAAAGCATGTGACACGGGGAGTGTCATGGGCTACAAAAAATGACCACACATGCTTTCTTCCCCCCCTAAAAACGAGAAATCTGAAAGCGTTCTACTATATCATCGGAACTTGAGGGCTTACAGTTACGAGTCAGGTGTCAAATGAAAGCTCGTATAATGATGGTCGTAAAGTACTTCGAATTTCGCTCCGACTATTCACTCCTGATAACATTTGGGAGGAGGATTTTCGCGGGGGTCCACTTTATCGAGTCTTATCTGAAATTAAAGCTTGTGATGTCTCCAATGTCGTGGTCTACCTCAAATGTGACTCCAAAAGGGGGTAAATGTGCTCGATGTTTATCAGTCATATCTAAAAGTTTCGGAAGGTAGGTGTTTTTTGTGACAACGTAATAAAATATAAATTAAAAAGTTTAAAAAATACCTATCTTCCTATAGGGCCCTAAAAAGTAGAAAATGCACCTAGAGCATATCGATGCTACAATCGGTCACTGAGTTCGTATTCGCTTCGAAGAAAGATAGAGCGCCGATGTGCCTATTCGGCAAGATTTCTGGGCGTCCTATCTTACTTTAAAGTAAACACGAACACAGTGACTCATTGCATCATCCATATGCTTTAGATATATTTTCTACTTTTTAGGGTCTTATAGGAAGATAGGTATTTTTAAAAAATTAAATTTATAGGTCTTGTTCTAGGTGACTTCAATGCCAAAGTTGGTACTGACTCTGACCTTTGGGGAGGGGTGATTGGCCCTCTTGGTATTGGTAGCTGCAATGACAATGGGCAACGTCTCCTACAGGTAACTAAACTCAATGGATTCAGAATAACTAACACTTATTACAAGCACCGCGACATACATAAATACACTCGGGTTTCACCTGATGGGCTGCATAAGAATATGATTGATTATATATTAATTAACAGAAAATGGGCTAGTTCTGTTAGGAATACCAGGGCATATAGGGCAGCTGAAATTGGATCTGACCATTACCTTGTTAAAAGTGTGTTACAACTTAAACTTAAGAAGTGTTGTACTAAGGTTAAAAAATTTACCTTTAATACTGAAGCTCTGAAAGACCCAGTTATAGCTAAAGCTTACCATAATGGGTTACTTAGTCATTATGACAGTCATGGTTTGCTTACTACTGAAGTTCAGGAAGAATGGGGCCGTTTTAAACAGGCTTTTTTGGAAACTAACAGTACACTTTTAGGAAAAAAGGAGCAGAGGAGACAGAATTATTTAAGTGATAAGGCACTTGAGCATGTTTCAGAAAAAGGAACTGCAGGAATGTCCTTAATCAGTACCCTACTAGTCCTAATAGAAAGCATTACAGAAAGCTTAATAAACGTGTAAAGGATCAATTAGCTGCTGATAAGAATCTTTGGCTTAACGGCTTGGCTGACAAGGTGGAGGAAGTGGTTAGGCAGCACAACAACTACTCATCAGAGAGTTAATGTTTTGCCTGGTAGAAAACGGACAGGTGTACAGGGATTGAAGGACAAACAAAGTAAGGTTTAAAAGGTGAGGATTCTGTCATGGCTACGAGGGCTGAGCATTTTCAGTGATATTCCAAACAATGTGGTTAATTTTACTCCCATTGTTTGCATTGATGATAGATGCATTGGTGACTTTAATGTTTGCCCTATAACACAATCTGAAGTTATTTTGGCTACTTATGAACTTAAACTACATAAATCCCCAGGGGTAGAAGAAATTACTACGGAAATGCTTAGAGCTGGGAATGTTTCTGTTACCATTTGGATGACTGAAATTTGAATATCACCTATGATAATCTTCTTAAGGATTTTATCAGAGCTATTATTATCCTTATTTTCAAAAAAGGTGATCGCATTTCTTGTGATAACTATAGGGGTATCAGTCTACTCTCTGTTCCAGGTAAAGTTCTTTGCATGATTGTGCTTAATAGAATTAAGAATCTGGTTGACACACAATTGCGTGATGAGCAATATGGATTCAGAAGTGGTATGAGATGTGTAGATCAGATATTTTCACTTAGGCAGATTCTTAAGAAATGTTTAGAGTTTCAGAAACCTTTGGTTGCTAACTTTGTGGATTTAAAAAAGGCTTTGACTCTGTTGATCGCCATAATTTGTAGTTGATTGTGAGATCATATGGCATACCAGACAAGTTAGTTAACATAATGAAAGCTCTCTATAATAAGACTGAGTCGTGTGTGAGAGTTGGTAAGTCTTGTAGCAATTGGTTTAGCATTACTTCAGTTATTCGACAAGGGTGCATTTTGTGTCCTTTTCACTTTTGCTTGGTTATTGATTATGTTATCCGAAATTCATTTCAAGGGAAAGATTCTGGCCTTAAATGAGCTCGAGATAAGAAAATTGCTGATTTAGATTATGCTGATGGTTTAGCCACTTTGGCAAATGATGTTGATTAGATGAACTCTTTCATTCGAGCTTTTGATGAAACTGGTAGTAGAGTAGGTTTGGTTATAAACACAGAGAAAAACTAAAAGTGATGAAAATTGGCCATGCAGGCTGTGATTCATTTAATCTGAATGGTTGTAGTCTTGAGCAGGTGTCACAGTTTAATTTCCTTGGGAGCTATGTAACCGATACTGGTGATTTGTGGCATGAGATTAACAGAAGGATAGGGATTGCTTCCGGGACTTTTAAGAATCTATAGAGAGTGTGGAGAAATAGGCGTATACATCTAAAGACTATAATTAAACTGTATAATAGTTTGGTTCTTTCTAGAGTTATTTATGATAGTGAAACCTAGACGCTTTGTAAACAAGATAACAGGAAAGTAACTGCTTACGCAGTATTTTGGGCATTAGGTGGTTGAACTTTGTAACTAATGATGAGGTTAAGCAAAGGAGTCGGCAACTCCCTTTAAGCAGTGTAGAGAGAGACTTCGTTGGTTTGGCCATGTTGCCCGTACGGATAATTATAGATTGGCGAATAGGGTTATGAACAGTGTGCCTAAAGGCCTCAGAAAGAGGAGGAGACCTAGAATGCGGTGGGCAGACAATGCCAAACAGGACCTTGTTAGAACTGGTGTGCATTGGCTAGGTGTAGCAGATGTAGCTGAAGATAGATATCCTTAGAGAACTAAATCTGGTTGGACCTCCGTAGCTCATGGCTGCTTGAGGATGATGATGATTTTTTTTCCTGTGATATAATCCTGAAAAAAAGTAAGAACTGTTGGAATGAAAATTTTGTTTAGTCTTCATTGTCTACTATAATACAAACTAGAGCACCTGGAATCTCAACATAATAATTATTAAACATATTTTCTAACACCATACCTCTGATATATATGTCATTCCCTTCAATTATTTCATTTGGCAACACATTTTTTTTCATGCGTCCCACACATTTCATGAATCGTATCACAATTTTTTTTAACGTTAGATTTATTGTTGGAAAATTTAATTTTATAATAATTTATTTTCACGTTTCTAATTAAGTTCGTCAAAATGTTTATAATTTCTTATACTTCTTAATATCTTAATCTGTCGTAAGTACAGCTTTATAACATTTACCCATGTTGTTTTCCATTTGAGATAGACTCTAACAAACCGTTTGTAACACGTGGTTTTTATCTTTTTATTTTCATTCTTAAATATTATCCTATCTTTGAATTCCTGAACTAATTTTTTCAAAATAGAAACGAAAAATCAAAACTTTTATTGGCTTTAAAATTTTTTACTTGTTCCCAATTAATTTCTTTTAACTTACTTTTTAATTTAGTTACATTTAATTTATAGTTTTCACTGAACAGTTTAGCAGTTTTTTTTGGTTTGGAATCTAACATAACTACGATAACAATAAAGTAGTGATCTGTTAATAATAGTTTAATAATGCAAGTAGTTACATAACTCAAAATTTAAAAATACATGGTCGAGACAGGTTCCTGACTACTGCCTAGTTATCTCTTCGTGACTGTAAAGAAACACATATGCTGTTACCAAATTTAAGTAATCAGTAAGTAATTCTGTTTTATTTAGCAGATCTGTAAAGAAATGCAAAGAAACTCATATGCTGTTACCAAATTTAAGTAATCAGTAAGTAATTCTGTTTTATTTAGCAGATCTGTAAAGAAATGTAAAGAAACTCATATGCTGTTACCAAATTTAAGTAATCAGTAAGTAATTCTGTTTTATTTAGCAGATCTGTAAAGAAATGTAAAGAAACCCATATGCTGTTACCAAATTTAAGTAATCAGTAAGTAATTCTGTTTTATTTAGCAGATCTGTAAAGAAATGTAAAGAAACTCATATGCTGTTACCAAATTTAAGTAATCAGTAAGTAATTCTGTTTTATTTAGCAGATCTGTAAAGAAATGTAAAGAAACCCATATGCTGTTACCAAATTTAAGTAATCAGTAAGTAATTCTGTTTTATTTAGCAGATCTATAAAGAAATGCAAAGAAACTCATATGCTGTTACCAAATTTAAGTAATCAGTAAGTAATTCTGTTTTATTTAGCAGATCTGTAAAGAAATGTAAAGAAACTCATATGCTGTTACCAAATTTAAGTAATCAGTAAGTAATTCTGTTTTATTTAGCAGATCTGTAAAGAAATGTAAAGAAACTCATATGCTGTTACCAAATTTAAGTAATCAGTAAGTAATTCTGTTTTATTTAGCAGATCTGTAAAGAAATGTAAAGAAACCCATATGCTGTTACCAAATTTAAGTAATCAGTAAGTAATTCTGTTTTATTTAGCAGATCTGTAAAGAAATGTAAAGAAACTCATATGCTGTTACCAAATTTAAGTAATCAGTAAGTAATTCTGTTTTATTTAGCAGATCTGTAAAGAAATGTAAAGAAACTCATATGCTGTTACCAAATTTAAGTAATCCGTAAGTAATTCTGTTTTATTTAGCAGATCTGTAAAGAAATGTAAAGAAACCCATATGCTGTTACCAAATTTAAGTAATCAGTAAGTAATTCTGTTTTATTTAGCAGATCTGTAAAGAAATGTAAAGAAACCCATATGCTGTTACCAAATTTAAGTAATCAGTAAGTAATTCTGTTTTATTTAGCAGATCTGTAAAGAAATGTAAAGAAACCCATATGCTGTTACCAAATTTAAGTAATCAGTAAGTAATTCTGTTTTATTTAGCAGATCTGTAAAGAAATGTAAAGAAACTCATATGCTGTTACCAAATTTAAGTAATCAGTAAGTAATTCTGTTTTATTTAGCAGATCTGTAAAGAAATGTAAAGAAACTCATATGCTGTTACCAAATTTAAGTAATCAGTAAGTAATTCTGTTTTATTTAGCAGATCTGTAAAGAAATGTAAAGAAACTCATGTGCTGTTACCAAATTTAAGTAATCAGTAAGTAATTCTGTTTTATTTAGCAGATCTGTAAAGAAATGTAAAGAAACTCATATGCTGTTACCAAATTTAAGTAATCCGTAAGTAATTCTGTTTTATTTAGCAGATCTGTAAAGAAATGTAAAGAAACCCATATGCTGTTACCAAATTTAAGTAATCAGTAAGTAATTCTGTTTTATTTAGCAGATCTGTAAAGAAATGTAAAGAAACCCATATGCTGTTACCAAATTTAAGTAATCAGTAAGTAATTCTGTTTTATTTAGCAGATCTGTAAAGAAATGTAAAGAAACTCATATGCTGTTACCAAATTTAAGTAATCAGTAAGTAATTCTGTTTTATTTAGCAGATCTGTAAAGAAATGTAAAGAAACCCATATGCTGTTACCAAATTTAAGTAATCAGTAAGTAATTCTGTTTTATTTAGCAGATCTGTAAAGAAATGTAAAGAAACTCATATGCTGTTACCAAATTTAAGTAATCAGTAAGTAATTCTGTTTTATTTAGCAGATCTGTAAAGAAATGTAAAGAAACCCATATGCTGTTACCAAATTTAAGTAATCAGTAAGTAATTCTGTTTTATTTAGCAGATCTGTAAAGAAATGTAAAGAAACTCATATGCTGTTACCAAATTTAAGTAATCAGTAAGTAATTCTGTTTTATTTAGCAGATCTGTAAAGAAATGTAAAGAAACCCATATGCTGTTACCAAATTTAAGTAATCAGTAAGTAATTCTGTTTTATTTAGCAGATCTGTAAAGAAATGTAAAGAAACTCCTGTGCTGTTACCAAATTTAAGTAATCAGTAAGTAATTCTGTTTTATTTAGCAGATCTGTAAAGAAATGTAAAGAAACCCATATGCTGTTACCAAATTTAAGTAATCAGTAAGTAATTCTGTTTTATTTAGCAGATCTGTAAAGAAATGTAAAGAAACTCATATGCTGTTACCAAATTTAAGTAATCAGTAAGTAATTCTGTTTTATTTAGCAGATCTGTAAAGAAATGTAAAGAAACCCATATGCTGTTACCAAATTTAAGTAATCAGTAAGTAATTCTGTTTTATTTAGCAGATCTGTAAAGAAATGTAAAGAAACTCATATGCTGTTACCAAATTTAAGTAATCAGTAAGTAATTCTGTTTTATTTAGCAGATCTGTAAAGAAATGTAAAGAAACCCATATGCTGTTACCAAATTTAAGTAATCAGTAAGTAATTCTGTTTTATTTAGCAGATCTGTAAAGAAATGTAAAGAAACTCATATGCTGTTACCAAATTTAAGTAATCAGTAAGTAATTCTGTTTTATTTAGCAGATCTGTAAAGAAATGTAAAGTAACCCATATGCTGTTACCAAATTTAAGTAATCAGTAAGTAATTCTGTTTTATTTAGCAGATCTGTAAAGAAATGTAAAGAAACTCCTGTGCTGTTACCAAATTTAAGTAATCAGTAAGTAATTCTGTTTTATTTAGCAGATCTGTAAAGAAATGTAAAGAAACTCATATGCTGTTACCAAATTTCAGTAATCAGTAAGTAATTCTGTTTTATTTAGCAGATCTGTAAAGAAATGTAAAGAAACTCATATGCTGTTACCAAATTTAAGTAATCAGTAAGTAATTCTGTTTTATTTAGCAGATCTGTAAAGAAATGTAAAGAAACTCATATGCTGTTACCAAATTTAAGTAATCAGTAAGTAATTCTGTTTTATTTAGCAGATCTGTAAAGAAATGTAAAGAAACCCATATGCTGTTACCAAATTTAAGTAATCAGTAAGTAATTCTGTTTTATTTAGCAGATCTGTAAAGAAATGTAAAGAAACTCATATGCTGTTACCAAATTTAAGTAATCAGTAAGTAATTCTGTTTTATTTAGCAGATCTGTAAAGAAATGTAAAGAAACCCATATGCTGTTACCAAATTTAAGTAATCAGTAAGTAATTCTGTTTTATTTAGCAGATCTGTAAAGAAATGTAAAGAAACTCATATGCTGTTACCAAATTTAAGTAATCAGTAAGTAATTCTGTTTTATTTAGCAGATCTGTAAAGAAATGTAAAGAAACCCATATGCTGTTACCAAATTTAAGTAATCAGTAACTAATTCTGTTTTATTTAGCAGATCTGTAAAGAAATGTAAAGAAACTCCTGTGCTGTTACCAAATTTAAGTAATCAGTAAGTAATTCTGTTTTATTTAGCAGATCTGTAAAGAAATGTAAAGAAACTCAAATGCTGTTACCAAATTTCAGTAATCAGTAAGTAATTCTGTTTTATTTAGCAGATCTGTAAAGAAATGTAAAGAAACTCATATGCTGTTACCAAATTTAAGTAATCAGTAAGTAATTCTGTTTTATTTAGCAGATCTGTAAAGAAATGTAAAGAAACTCATATGCTGTTACCAAATTTAAGTAATCAGTAAGTAATTCTGTTTTATTTAGCAGATCTGTAAAGAAATGTAAAGAAACTCATATGCTGTTACCAAATTTAAGTAATCAGTAAGTAATTCTGTTTTATTTAGCAGATCTGTAAAGAAATGTAAAGAAACTCATATGCTGTTACCAAATTTAAGTAATCAGTAAGTAATTCTGTTTTATTTAGCAGATCTGTAAAGAAATGTAAAGAAACCCATATGCTGTTACCAAATTTAAGTAATCAGTAAGTAATTCTGTTTTATTTAGCAGATCTGTAAAGAAATGTAAAGAAACTCATATGCTGTTACCAAATTTAAGTAATCAGTAAGTAATTCTGTTTTATTTAGCAGATCTGTAAAGAAATGTAAAGAAACTCATATGCTGTTACCAAATTTAAGTAATCAGTAAGTAATTCTGTTTTATTTAGCAGATCTGTAAAGAAATGTAAAGAAACTCATGTGCTGTTACCAAATTTAAATAATCCGTAAGTAATTCTGTTTTATTTAGCAGATCTGTAAAGAAATGTAAAGAAACTCATATGCTGTTACTAAATTTAAGTAATCCGTAAGTAATTCTGTTTTATTTAGCAGATCTGTAAAGAAATGTAAAGAAACCCATATGCTGTTACCAAATTTAAGTAATCAGTAAGTAATTCTGTTTTATTTAGCAGATCTGTAAAGAAATGTAAAGAAACCCATATGCTGTTACCAAATTTAAGTAATCAGTAAGTAATTCTGTTTTATTTAGCAGATCTGTAAAGAAATGTAAAGAAACTCATATGCTGTTACCAAATTTAAGTAATCAGTAAGTAATTCTGTTTTATTTAGCAGATCTGTAAAGAAATGTAAAGAAACCCATATGCTGTTACCAAATTTAAGTAATCAGTAAGTAATTCTGTTTTATTTAGCAGATCTGTAAAGAAATGTAAAGAAACTCATATGCTGTTACAAAATTTAAGTAATCAGTAAGTAATTCTGTTTTATTTAGCAGATCTGTAAAGAAATGTAAAGAAACCCATATGCTGTTACCAAATTTAAGTAATCAGTAAGTAATTCTGTTTTATTTAGCAGATCTGTAAAGAAATGTAAAGAAACACATATGCTGTTACCAAATTTAAGTAATCAGTAAGTAATTCTGTTTTATTTAGCAGATCTGTAAAGAAATGTAAAGAAACTCCTGTGCTGTTACCAAATTTAAGTAATCAGTAAGTAATTCTGTTTTATTTAGCAGATCTGTAAAGAAATGTAAAGAAACCCATATGCTGTTACCAAATTTAAGTAATCAGTAAGTAATTCTGTTTTATTTAGCAGATCTGTAAAGAAATGTAAAGAAACTCATATGCTGTTACCAAATTTAAGTAATCAGTAAGTAATTCTGTTTTATTTAGCAGATCTGTAAAGAAATGTAAAGAAACCCATATGCTGTTACCAAATTTAAGTAATCAGTAAGTAATTCTGTTTTATTTAGCAGATCTGTAAAGAAATGTAAAGAAACTCATATGCTGTTACCAAATTTAAGTAATCAGTAAGTAATTCTGTTTTTATTTAGCAGATCTGTAAAGAAATGTAAAGAAACCCATATGCTGTTACCAAATTTAAGTAATCAGTAAGTAATTCTGTTTTATTTAGCAGATCTGTAAAGAAATGTAAAGAAACCCATATGCTGTTACCAAATTTAAGTAATCAGTAAGTAATTCTGTTTTATTTAGCAGATCTGTAAAGAAATGTAAAGAAACTCATATGCTGTTACCAAATTTAAGTAATCAGTAAGTAATTCTGTTTTATTTAGCAGATCTGTAAAGAAATGTAAAGAAACCCATATGCTGTTACCAAATTTAAGTAATCAGTAAGTAATTCTGTTTTATTTAGCAGATCTGTAAAGAAATGTAAAGAAACTCATATGCTGTTACCAAATTTAAGTAATCAGTAAGTAATTCTGTTTTATTTAGCAGATCTGTAAAGAAATGTAAAGAAACCCATATGCTGTTACCAAATTTAAGTAATCAGTAAGTAATTCTGTTTTTATTTAGCAGATCTGTAAAGAAATGTAAAGAAACCCATATGCTGTTACCAAATTTAAGTAATCAGTAAGTAATTCTGTTTTATTTAGCAGATCTGTAAAGAAATGTAAAGAAACTCCTGTGCTGTTACCAAATTTAAGTAATCAGTAAGTAATTCTGTTTTATTTAGCAGATCTGTAAAGAAATGTAAAGAAACCCATATGCTGTTACCAAATTTAAGTAATCAGTAAGTAATTCTGTTTTATTTAGCAGATCTGTAAAGAAATGTAAAGAAACTCATATGCTGTTACCAAATTTAAGTAATCAGTAAGTAATTCTGTTTTATTTAGCAGATCTGTAAAGAAATGTAAAGAAACCCATATGCTGTTACCAAATTTAAGTAATCAGTAAGTAATTCTGTTTTATTTAGCAGATCTGTAAAGAAATGTAAAGAAACTCATATGCTGTTTACCAAATTTAAGTAATCAGTAAGTAATTCTGTTTTATTTAGCAGATCTGTAAAGAAATGTAAAGAAACTCATATGCTGTTACCAAATTTAAGTAATCAGTAAGTAATTCTGTTTTATTTAGCAGATCTGTAAAGAAATGTAAAGAAACCCATATGCTGTTACCAAATTTAAGTAATCAGTAAGTAATTCTGTTTTATTTAGCAGATCTGTAAAGAAATGTAAAGAAACTCCTGTGCTGTTACCAAATTTAAGTAATCAGTAAGTAATTCTGTTTTATTTAGCAGATCTGTAAAGAAATGTAAAGAAACTCATATGCTGTTACCAAATTTCAGTAATCAGTAAGTAATTCTGTTTTATTTAGCAGATCTGTAAAGAAATGTAAAGAAACTCATATGCTGTTACCAAATTTAAGTAATCAGTAAGTAATTCTGTTTTATTTAGCAGATCTGTAAAGAAATGTAAAGAAACTCATATGCTGTTACCAAATTTAAGTAATCAGTAAGTAATTCTGTTTTATTTAGCAGATCTGTAAAGAAATGTAAAGAAACCCATATGCTGTTACCAAATTTAAGTAATCAGTAAGTAATTCTGTTTTATTTAGCAGATCTGTAAAGAAATGTAAAGAAACTCATATGCTGTTACCAAATTTAAGTAATCAGTAAGTAATTCTGTTTTATTTAGCAGATCTGTAAAGAAATGTAAAGAAACCCATATGCTGTTACCAAATTTAAGTAATCAGTAAGTAATTCTGTTTTATTTAGCAGATCTGTAAAGAAATGTAAAGAAACTCATATGCTGTTACCAAATTTAAGTAATCAGTAAGTAATTCTGTTTTATTTAGCAGATCTGTAAAGAAATGTAAAGAAACCCATATGCTGTTACCAAATTTAAGTAATCAGTTAGTAATTCTGTTTTATTTAGCAGATCTGTAAAGAAATGTAAAGAAACTCCTGTGCTGTTACCAAATTTAAGTAATCAGTAAGTAATTCTGTTTTATTTAGCAGATCTGTAAAGAAATGTAAAGAAACTCATATGCTGTTACCAAATTTCAGTAATCAGTAAGTAATTCTGTTTTATTTAGCAGATCTGTAAAGAAATGTAAAGAAACTCATATGCTGTTACCAAATTTAAGTAATCAGTAAGTAATTCTGTTTTATTTAGCAGATCTGTAAAGAAATGTAAAGAAACTCATATGCTGTTACCAAATTTAAGTAATCAGTAAGTAATTCTGTTTTATTTAGCAGATCTGTAAAGAAATGTAAAGAAACCCATATGCTGTTACCAAATTTAAGTAATCAGTAAGTAATTCTGTTTTATTTAGCAGATCTGTAAAGAAATGTAAAGAAACTCATATGCTGTTACCAAATTTAAGTAATCAGTAAGTAATTCTGTTTTATTTAGCAGATCTGTAAAGAAATGTAAAGAAACTCATATGCTGTTACCAAATTTAAGTAATCAGTAAGTAATTCTGTTTTATTTAGCAGATCTGTAAAGAAATGTAAAGAAACTCATATGCTGTTACCAAATTTAAGTAATCAGTAAGTAATTCTGTTTTATTTAGCAGATCTGTAAAGAAATGTAAAGAAACTCATATGCTGTTACCAAATTTAAGTAATCAGTAAGTAATTCTGTTTTATTTAGCAGATCTGTAAAGAAATGTAAAGAAACCCATATGCTGTTACCAAATTTAAGTAATCAGTAAGTAATTCTGTTTTATTTAGCAGATCTGTAAAGAAATGTAAAGAAACTCATATGCTGTTACCAAATTTAAGTAATCAGTAAGTAATTCTGTTTTATTTAGCAGATCTGTAAAGAAATGTAAAGAAACTCATATGCTGTTACCAAATTTAAGTAATCAGTAAGTAATTCTGTTTTATTTAGCAGATCTGTAAAGAAATGTAAAGAAACCATATGCTGTTACCAAATTTAAGTAATCAGTAAGTAATTCTGTTTTATTTAGCAGATCTGTAAAGAAATGTAAAGAAACCCATATGCTGTTACCAAATTTAAGTAATCAGTAAGTAATTCTGTTTTATTTAGCAGATCTGTAAAGAAATGTAAAGAAACTCATATGCTGTTACCAAATTTAAGTAATCAGTAAGTAATTCTGTTTTATTTAGCAGATCTGTAAAGAAATGTAAAGAAACTCATATGCTGTTACCAAATTTAAGTAATCAGTAAGTAATTCTGTTTTATTTAGCAGATCTGTAAAGAAATGTAAAGAAACTCATATGCTGTTACCAAATTTAAGTAATCAGTAAGTAATTCTGTTTTATTTAGCAGATCTGTAAAGAAATGTAAAGAAACTCATATGCTGTTACCAAATTTAAGTAATCAGTAAGTAATTCTGTTTTATTTAGCAGATCTGTAAAGAAATGTAAAGAAACTCATATGCTGTTACCAAATTTAAGTAATCAGTAAGTAATTCTGTTTTATTTAGCAGATCTGTAAAGAAATGTAAAGAAACCATATGCTGTTACCAAATTTAAGTAATCAGTAAGTAATTCTGTTTTATTTAGCAGATCTGTAAAGAAATGTAAAGAAACTCATATGCTGTTACCAAATTTAAGTAATCAGTAAGTAATTCTGTTTTATTTAGCAGATCTGTAAAGAAATGTAAAGAAACCCATATGCTGTTACCAAATTTAAGTAATCAGTAAGTAATTCTGTTTTATTTAGCAGATCTGTAAAGAAATGTAAAGAAACTCATATGCTGTTACCAAATTTAAGTAATCAGTAAGTAATTCTGTTTTATTTAGCAGATCTGTAAAGAAATGTAAAGAAACCCATATGCTGTTACCAAATTTAAGTAATCAGTAAGTAATTCTGTTTTATTTAGCAGATCTGTAAAGAAATGTAAAGAAACTCATATGCTGTTACCAAATTTAAGTAATCAGTAAGTAATTCTGTTTTATTTAGCAGATCTGTAAAGAAATGTAAAGAAACTCATATGCTGTTACCAAATTTAAGTAATCAGTAAGTAATTCTGTTTTATTTAGCAGATCTGTAAAGAAATGTAAAGAAACCCATATGCTGTTACCAAATTTAAGTAATCAGTAAGTAATTCTGTTTTATTTAGCAGATCTGTAAAGAAATGTAAAGAAACTCATATGCTGTTACCAAATTTAAGTAATCAGTAAGTAATTCTGTTTTATTTAGCAGATCTGTAAAGAAATGTAAAGAAACACATATGCTGTTACCAAATTTAAGTAATCAGTAACTAATTCTGTTTTATTTAGCAGATCTGTAAAGAAATGTAAAGAAACTCCTGTGCTGTTACCAAATTTAAGTAATCAGTAAGTAATTCTGTTTTATTTAGCAGATCTGTAAAGAAATGTAAAGAAACTCATATGCTGTTACCAAATTTCAGTAATCAGTAAGTAATTCTGTTTTATTTAGCAGATCTGTAAAGAAATGTAAAGAAACTCATATGCTGTTACCAAATTTAAGTAATCAGTAAGTAATTCTGTTTTATTTAGCAGATCTGTAAAGAAATGTAAAGAAACTCATATGCTGTTACCAAATTTAAGTAATCAGTAAGTAATTCTGTTTTATTTAGCAGATCTGTAAAGAAATGTAAAGAAACTCATATGCTGTTACCAAATTTAAGTAATCAGTAAGTAATTCTGTTTTATTTAGCAGATCTGTAAAGAAATGTAAAGAAACTCATATGCTGTTACCAAATTTAAGTAATCAGTAAGTAATTCTGTTTTATTTAGCAGATCTGTAAAGAAATGTAAAGAAACCCATATGCTGTTACCAAATTTAAGTAATCAGTAAGTAATTCTGTTTTATTTAGCAGATCTGTAAAGAAATGTAAAGAAACTCATATGCTGTTACCAAATTTAAGTAATCAGTAAGTAATTCTGTTTTATTTAGCAGATCTGTAAAGAAATGTAAAGAAACTCATATGCTGTTACCAAATTTAAGTAATCAGTAAGTAATTCTGTTTTATTTAGCAGATCTGTAAAGAAATGTAAAGAAACTCATGTGCTGTTACCAAATTTAAGTAATCCGTAAGTAATTCTGTTTTATTTAGCAGATCTGTAAAGAAATGTAAAGAAACTCATATGCTGTTACCAAATTTAAGTAATCCGTAAGTAATTCTGTTTTATTTAGCAGATCTGTAAAGAAATGTAAAGAAACCCATATGCTGTTACCAAATTTAAGTAATCAGTAAGTAATTCTGTTTTATTTAGCAGATCTGTAAAGAAATGTAAAGAAACCCATATGCTGTTACCAAATTTAAGTAATCAGTAAGTAATTCTGTTTTATTTAGCAGATCTGTAAAGAAATGTAAAGAAACTCATATGCTGTTACCAAATTTAAGTAATCAGTAAGTAATTCTGTTTTATTTAGCAGATCTGTAAAGAAATGTAAAGAAACCCATATGCTGTTACCAAATTTAAGTAATCAGTAAGTAATTCTGTTTTATTTAGCAGATCTGTAAAGAAATGTAAAGAAACTCATATGCTGTTACCAAATTTAAGTAATCATTAAGTAATTCTGTTTTATTTAGCAGATCTGTAAAGAAATGTAAAGAAACCCATATGCTGTTACCAAATTTAAGTAATCAGTAAGTAATTCTGTTTTATTTAGCAGATCTGTAAAGAAATGTAAAGAAACCCATATGCTGTTACCAAATTTAAGTAATCAGTAAGTAATTCTGTTTTATTTAGCAGATCTGTAAAGAAATGTAAAGAAACTCCTGTGCTGTTACCAAATTTAAGTAATCAGTAAGTAATTCTGTTTTATTTAGCAGATCTGTAAAGAAATGTAAAGAAACCCATATGCTGTTACCAAATTTAAGCAATCAGTAAGTAATTCTGTTTTATTTAGCAGATCTGTAAAGAAATGTAAAGAAACTCATATGCTGTTACCAAATTTAAGTAATCAGTAAGTAATTCTGTTTTATTTAGCAGATCTGTAAAGAAATGTAAAGAAACCCATATGCTGTTACCAAATTTAAGTAATCAGTAAGTAATTCTGTTTTATTTAGCAGATCTGTAAAGAAATGTAAAGAAACTCATATGCTGTTACCAAATTTAAGTAATCAGTAAGTAATTCTGTTTTATTTAGCAGATCTGTAAAGAAATGTAAAGAAACCCATATGCTGTTACCAAATTTAAGTAATCAGTAAGTAATTCTGTTTTATTTAGCAGATCTGTAAAGAAATGTAAAGAAACCCATATGCTGTTACCAAATTTAAGTAATCAGTAAGTAATTCTGTTTTATTTAGCAGATCTGTAAAGAAATGTAAAGAAACTCATATGCTGTTACCAAATTTAAGTAATCAGTAAGTAATTCTGTTTTATTTAGCAGATCTGTAAAGAAATGTAAAGAAACCCATATGCTGTTACCAAATTTAAGTAATCAGTAAGTAATTCTGTTTTATTTAGCAGATCTGTAAAGAAATGTAAAGAAACTCATATGCTGTTACCAAATTTAAGTAATCAGTAAGTAATTCTGTTTTATTTAGCAGATCTGTAAAGAAATGTAAAGAAACCCATATGCTGTTACCAAATTTAAGTAATCAGTAAGTAATTCTGTTTTATTTAGCAGATCTGTAAAGAAATGTAAAGAAACCCATATGCTGTTACCAAATTTAAGTAATCAGTAAGTAATTCTGTTTTATTTAGCAGATCTGTAAAGAAATGTAAAGAAACTCCTGTGCTGTTACCAAATTTAAGTAATCAGTAAGTAATTCTGTTTTATTTAGCAGATCTGTAAAGAAATGTAAAGAAACCCATATGCTGTTACCAAATTTAAGTAATCAGTAAGTAATTCTGTTTTATTTAGCAGATCTGTAAAGAAATGTAAAGAAACTCATATGCTGTTACCAAATTTAAGTAATCAGTAAGTAATTCTGTTTTATTTAGCAGATCTGTAAAGAAATGTAAAGAAACCCATATGCTGTTACCAAATTTAAGTAATCAGTAAGTAATTCTGTTTTATTTAGCAGATCTGTAAAGAAATGTAAAGAAACTCATATGCTGTTACCAAATTTAAGTAATCAGTAAGTAATTCTGTTTTATTTAGCAGATCTGTAAAGAAATGTAAAGAAACCCATATGCTGTTACCAAATTTAAGTAATCAGTAAGTAATTCTGTTTTATTTAGCAGATCTGTAAAGAAATGTAAAGAAACTCATATGCTGTTACCAAATTTAAGTAATCAGTAAGTAATTCTGTTTTATTTAGCAGATCTGTAAAGAAATGTAAAGAAACCCATATGCTGTTACCAAATTTAAGTAATCAGTAAGTAATTCTGTTTTATTTAGCAGATCTGTAAAGAAATGTAAAGAAACTCCTGTGCTGTTACCAAATTTAAGTAATCAGTAAGTAATTCTGTTTTATTTAGCAGATCTGTAAAGAAATGTAAAGAAACTCATATGCTGTTACCAAATTTCAGTAATCAGTAAGTAATTCTGTTTTATTTAGCAGATCTGTAAAGAAATGTAAAGAAACTCATATGCTGTTACCAAATTTAAGTAATCAGTAAGTAATTCTGTTTTATTTAGCAGATCTGTAAAGAAATGTAAAGAAACTCATATGCTGTTACCAAATTTAAGTAATCAGTAAGTAATTCTGTTTTATTTAGCAGATCTGTAAAGAAATGTAAAGAAACCCATATGCTGTTACCAAATTTAAGTAATCAGTAAGTAATTCTGTTTTATTTAGCAGATCTGTAAAGAAATGTAAAGAAACTCATATGCTGTTACCAAATTTAAGTAATCAGTAAGTAATTCTGTTTTATTTAGCAGATCTGTAAAGAAATGTAAAGAAACCCATATGCTGTTACCAAATTTAAGTAATCAGTAAGTAATTCTGTTTTATTTAGCAGATCTGTAAAGAAATGTAAAGAAACTCATATGCTGTTACCAAATTTAAGTAATCAGTAAGTAATTCTGTTTTATTTAGCAGATCTGTAAAGAAATGTAAAGAAACCCATATGCTGTTACCAAATTTAAGTAATCAGTAAGTAATTCTGTTTTATTTAGCAGATCTGTAAAGAAATGTAAAGAAACTCCTGTGCTGTTACCAAATTTAAGTAATCAGTAAGTAATTCTGTTTTATTTAGCAGATCTGTAAAGAAATGTAAAGAAACTCATATGCTGTTACCAAATTTCAGTAATCAGTAAGTAATTCTGTTTTATTTAGCAGATCTGTAAAGAAATGTAAAGAAACTCATATGCTGTTACCAAATTTAAGTAATCAGTAAGTAATTCTGTTTTATTTAGCAGATCTGTAAAGAAATGTAAAGAAACTCATATGCTGTTACCAAATTTAAGTAATCAGTAAGTAATTCTGTTTTATTTAGCAGATCTGTAAAGAAATGTAAAGAAACCCATATGCTGTTACCAAATTTAAGTAATCAGTAAGTAATTCTGTTTTATTTAGCAGATCTGTAAAGAAATGTAAAGAAACTCATATGCTGTTACCAAATTTAAGTAATCAGTAAGTAATTCTGTTTTATTTAGCAGATCTGTAAAGAAATGTAAAGAAACCCATATGCTGTTACCAAATTTAAGTAATCAGTAAGTAATTCTGTTTTATTTAGCAGATCTGTAAAGAAATGCAAAGAAACTCATATGCTGTTACCAAATTTAAGTAATCAGTAAGTAATTCTGTTTTATTTAGCAGATCTGTAAAGAAATGTAAAGAAACCCATATGCTGTTACCAAATTTAAGTAATCAGTAAGCAATTCTGTTTTATTTAGCAGATCTGTAAAGAAATGCAAAGAAACTCATATGCTGTTACCAAATTTAAGTAATCAGTAAGTAATTCTGTTTTATTTAGCAGATCTGTAAAGAAATGTAAAGAAACTCATATGCTGTTACCAAATTTAAGTAATCAGTAAGTAATTCTGTTTTATTTAGCAGATCTGTAAAGAAATGTAAAGAAACCCATATGCTGTTACCAAATTTAAGTAATCAGTAAGTAATTCTGTTTTATTTAGCAGATCTGTAAAGAAATGTAAAGAAACTCATATGCTGTTACCAAATTTAAGTAATCAGTAAGTAATTCTGTTTTATTTAGCAGATCTGTAAAAAAATGTAAAGAAACCCATATGCTGTTACCAAATTTAAGTAATCAGTAAGTAATTCTGTTTTATTTAGCAGATCTGTAAAGAAATGTAAAGAAACTCCTGTGCTGTTACCAAATTTAAGTAATCAGTAAGTAATTCTGTTTTATTTAGCAGATCTGTAAAGAAATGTAAAGAAACTCATATGCTGTTACCAAATTTCAGTAATCAGTAAGTAATTCTGTTTTATTTAGCAGATCTGTAAAGAAATGTAAAGAAACTCATATGCTGTTACCAAATTTAAGTAATCAGTAAGTAATTCTGTTTTATTTAGCAGATCTGTAAAGAAATGTAAAGAAACTCATATGCTGTTACCAAATTTAAGTAATCAGTAAGTAATTCTGTTTTATTTAGCAGATCTGTAAAGAAATGTAAAGAAACCCATATGCTGTTACCAAATTTAAGTAATCAGTAAGTAATTCTGTTTTATTTAGCAGATCTGTAAAGAAATGTAAAGAAACTCATATGCTGTTACCAAATTTAAGTAATCAGTAAGTAATTCTGTTTTATTTAGCAGATCTGTAAAGAAATGTAAAGAAACCCATATGCTGTTACCAAATTTAAGTAATCAGTAAGTAATTCTGTTTTATTTAGCAGATCTGTAAAGAAATGTAAAGAAACCCATATGCTGTTACCAAATTTAAGTAATCAGTAAGCAATTCTGTTTTATTTAGCAGATCTGTAAAGAAATGCAAAGAAACTCATATGCTGTTACCAAATTTAAGTAATCAGTAAGTAATTCTGTTTTATTTAGCAGATCTGTAAAGAAATGTAAAGAAACTCATATGCTGTTACCAAATTTAAGTAATCAGTAAGTAATTCTGTTTTATTTAGCAGATCTGTAAAGAAATGTAAAGAAACCCATATGCTGTTACCAAATTTAAGTAATCAGTAAGTAATTCTGTTTTATTTAGCAGATCTGTAAAGAAATGTAAAGAAACCCATATGCTGTTACCAAATTTAAGTAATCAGTAAGTAATTCTGTTTTATTTAGCAGATCCAAAAATATGTCTCGTAATAAAAAATTTTTTATCATCCATTTCATTTAGTTTCATTTCTAATTCCTCAACAAACCTTTTGATTGTAAACTCATGAATCTGTAATGCGCCAAAATGGAAAACTTGTGATCTTTAAATTTATATTTAACTGAATCAATTATACCGTTTCGAAATTTTTTGTTATGGTTAACACCTGAATACAATCTTTCACATAGAATATCACGACTCCAGTGTGCAGTTACCGTTCACAGCAAACTGGAGCGTGTGCAGTTGCTGTACACGCTCCAGATATTTTTCCTGAAATCTGTAATCACGTGACACGAAGGTTGCCAGATCACTAATTTCTAAATAAATCGTTGCCAGATATTTTTTCTGAATTCTGTAATCAACCATAGCGTTCGGATACTTTTTGGAGCGACTGTACCATCTAATAAAAGTAATTTTCATCAAAGAACTAGTAATTTGCTTGCATTTCTTTAACATTGTCATTAAACAAAACAGCTGACACACGAGTTCACTTACAGATGACATTACTAACCGTCACAAGAAATGTACAACAACCGGCAGCAAAAATTCTCTCCCATAAATCAAAAAATGCATACTTCGTGGTGAATAATAAAAATAGATTGTATCGGCCTGTATATGCTATGACAAACAAATAAAATATTTCAAATTATAGTCAAGCAACAAAGGTAATATAAATGAATAACAAAATAAGCAATCTTTATTAAGGTCCCGTTACTCTTGAAACAAAGTTGCTGTCTAAGCGCCTAAATTAGTATATTCAGATGATTCGAATTTTAAAAAAGGAAATTACCATTTGATCCATTACAGAGACTTGCAGCCGCATGATGTGTGATTCACAAACTGAAACGCCTCCAACCTCCTCTCTTTCTCACCATTGTCTTTCATGTGGATAGATAAGAGTCACGTTTACTGCACAGATTTTGTCACAAGTTAGGCTACAGTTCATGCAACATCCTGTATTATTTCCACAGTGATTATGAATGACAGGATGATTAGATACTTCTTGCAGTAAAGTAATGCACTTCTTTCAGATTATCAGCCTCAGCAGTGGAGAGGAAAAATTGCATTCTTCAATCACCTTTCATGAGATGACCAAGCTCATTCATTGGGTTATGAAACTCTTTGGTAAGTTAATCAACCTCAGTGGAGACATTCTGCTGATTACCGCTCTCAGTGGAGTTGGTTATCCACAGCAAAAGTCATACGTTTTCATCGTCATACGGATGATAAATAGGTGATCATGTGCAATTTCGGTTGGTCTACTGCTAAATTAGGTAAGTTGATTCGTGAAATGTAATGGTAATAGTGAAAGTAATATCGACTTATGAATGAAATATTTACCTAATATATTCGAAATCAGAGGTTGGGTACACTGTTGAAATCGACACGTAAACAGCTTTAATTGTACAAGTTTCATAGCATTTCCTGAAGGATTTTCCAAAATATTCAAATTGTTGGTAACTGCAGAGTGTGAGTATGCTTAATTCTTGTCTTTCAACAAGTAAGTTTATATTATTACTGTTTCAATTTAAATTTTATACTAACTCTTTTTGTCAGAAGGTCTTTGCTAGATAGATAAATTTATTTTATGGATATTAAAAATCTTGAATTTGAATGATTTACAATTCACTAGTTTCATTTCAGATCATTCAAATTCGAGATTTTTAATATCCATAAAATATATTTATCTATCCCTGATACTAAAGGTACATAATTTTTCTTTAAGCCTTTAATTCTTTCCTTTTCAGTTTAATACAATTTAATCCTCAAATAACCTTACCACTAACAATAATTTTTTATAAATAAATATTTTTTTTATAAAAATAGGGTAATTTACAAAGATTCTTCTTAATGTAACTAAGATGCTATACAGGAAAATATTTTTCTCATAAATCATAAAGATTCTTTAAAGTCAAAGGAAACTGTCAAATAGAAACTATTAAACAATTCCCAAGTTTCACTTCTTAACATCATGATGAGCAACAGTTTTGGAAGCCAGCCAAGACCTGGGGTACAACGCATTAAATAGGTTATGACGTTGCAACACCAAAATTCTCTGTAGTATACAGTATAAGTTCCATACATGTTGGTACAGTCGCTCAAAAATGTATCCGAACACTATGGTTGATTAAAGAATTCAGAAAAAATATCTGGCAACGATTTTTTTTAGAAATTAGTGATCTGGCAACCTTCGTGTCTCGTGATTACAGAATTCAGGAAAAATATCTGCAGCGTGTACAGCAACTGCACACGCTCAATATTTCCGTGAGTGAGCCCACACGATCTAGTATCAAAATAATGTGACCACCTACAGTCACTCAAAAAAGTATCCGAACACTATGGTTGATTACAGAATTCAGAAAAATATCTGGCAACGATTTTTTTTAGAAATTAGTGACACGAAGGTTGCCAGATCACTAATTTCTAAAAAAAATCGTTGCCAGATATTTTTTCTGAATTCTGTAATCAACCATAGTGTTTGATACTTTTTTGAGCGACAGTACAACAATCATTTGAGGCCTGAAAGAAACTAGATTTGTTTTATCTGGGTTCATTAAAAATATTACAATGGTTAGCATTAATGACTTTTTTTTGTTAGTAAAGCTGAAATTGTAGTGAATTTTATGCGCACTTAAATATTTCTCCAAATGTTCGACATTAGGTTTTGGCAAGGATTGGGGTGTTTTACCTCTGAGCGGCACGTTTTTTGCACACAATGGGCTAAATGGCCAGGTCACATGGACCCCGAAGACTCAGAGAAGGTTGGGGGAGGGGACCCACTGGAACAGCTGTTGGGAGACAGATGGTAGCCTCCCGTCAAGGCCACCCAGCGTGTTCTTTAACGTGCACAGGGTATGGCTCTCCTGCACACGGGGCCACGGCTTAACGTCCGATCCGACGGACGGCGTCCTTTCCAAGCTCATCGGTGTCCCCTACTGACCGTGGGCAGGGCGGGGAATTTTGCGGAGATAAATCTCAACGCTGACCCAGCTGGGACTCGAACCTGTGAACTACAGATTACGAGCCTGACGCGCTACCGACTGAGCCACCCCCGCCCCTTAGGTTTTGGCAAGAGCAATGGATAACTTCCCCATCACGAGAAGTGCATATTGGCAGAATTCTTCTTAGTATGTTGGACAGGAGCATGACATCCATTCTTAATCAACAGCTGCTAAAACACGTTGAAAACTATCCTTGTTTCTTTCCATGGCGAAGCTGATACCATCATTTCGACCTGAAGTATCTTCCACACTGTGTTATTCTTCATCGCCGTGACGGTGATACCGGCTGTTGTATGAAAAATAGTTTTACCTGTAGCAAAATGGATGCAGAAAATGTGACCTTACCTATCAAAGTGAAAAAAAAATAATAAAAACTGGAGGGTGAAGATGACGAAATTTGAGAACCACACTTTATGCGCTTGCAGGTCTCTCTGTATGGATGAAATCGAATTTTTAATATCGAAACTTTGAATATTTGATCACCTGACTTGACTCAATTAAAGGGCTCAACCAAATTAAAGGTTTCAAGAGATGACGTGACTACTCTAGAGAAATTTGCTACTGTTATTTCTTTCGTAAATCGTTGGTTTAATATTTGACTGTTTACTCTTCGTTATAGAAATTGTATAGATAATTTAGAAGTTATTAAGATAGATATCTATGTCCACTAAAGGGAATTTATGTTATTGATGACGATAAATTTATTTCCTCATTTTTGAGGAAATTTTTATTCCAGTTGATGTGCCAATATGCTATGGTCAATAATGTTTTCGTAGATCGTAGATAGTATAATCATATTCGATATACCGGGTAATAATTTTACCCCTAACCATCTCCATCATAAATATATGCCTATTTGGCATGAGTAAGAACAAAATATATAAGTAAACCACCCTTAAGTGGGCTCCTAAGGGCACTCATAGCAGTAAAATTGTATAAAATTGTATAAGCAGTAAAATTGTATAAAATTGTATAAGCAGTAAATTTGTATAAGAAACCTAAAAAATAGCAGTAAAATTGCATAAGAAACCTAAAACGGGTAGTCTCCTCAGAGAACGCTACCGTTTTAAGCCTATTGTATTTGTTCAAAACAGTATGATCGTAAAGAATCAGAGAAGAAATAATCTCATTGGGATTTTTGCTTACAGCCTCAAAAAATCTTTTTGAGGTGTATTTTATATGTGTATATATGGTCTATGCCCAGGTCTTTATGAAGTTGTCTGTTAGTGACAAACCAGGGGACATCGACCGAGTTCTCAAAATCTTGTTCTGTAAGACCTGAATCTTACGAATATTGGTGGGTGTAGTATTCGCCCATATGGGTGAAGCATAGAGAATCGCCGGTCTTATGATCAAATAATGTTTATTGTCAGCGATTTCTTTTTTGAATAATGTTTCAAAAATTAATACGCGGTTGTGAATCTTTACCTTAATATCACAATATATGTCTATCATTACTCAATTTGGTTAACCAAAAGGTTCTATGAGCATTTTATAATGCATTCAAGAATCTATTCATTATGAATGTATTGTATTCATAAACGGTATTCATCCCGTAAAGAAGTATCATCCTTAGTCCTATTGTTCCGTATTTCTGCGATAATGATGCAGTTTCTGTAAGAATGAAAGCTTAATCTACTCCAGTCTTACTTCAATAATTATATTTCAAATAAGACTGGATTCATCGTCTAATAAATGAAATAGAAATCAAAGTGAACTTAAAAGCTAATGACGATACTCTTTACAAATAATACCTTTTCGTTTCAGTTGGTAAATAGTTTTCTATTGCTCACAAACATTCAATGTTTTCTCCAAGTGCAATTTTAACTACTGTGGCTTTCTAGATGTAGCAATGGCCATTTTCAAACATATATATATACATACACAGGCAATTGGCAGGAAAATGGCAACATCCTCATCTTATGTGAAATGGAGAATCAAATTCGAGGTTCCGTAACTGGTTAAATAAGTTTTTTGAGGAAACATATGACTAAAGATAAATATAAGATGTCAGTTAAACTGTCTAAATTTAGATTTTGAACAATAGCAGTTCAGTACTTAAAGAGTTATAGAAGTTTGGATATTGAACATAACAGAGATGTTAATCATAAGAATTCACCACAGAACTTAATTAAAGCTTAAAACAATAAGTAGTGTTTCAAATCATTTAATAAAACAATCGTATGTTTTATAATTTTGTGCAAATAATTCTTTCAATAATTATCAGTTTTTCACAAGTTTCTTAGTCCCGACCTTGATGCTGTTAAGTATTTGAGCTTCTATAACTCTTTAAACACCCAACAAATATTGTCGAGAGTGGGTTTTAAAGAGATTTGAGATTTAAATTTATCTAGTCCTATTTTCCTATAAAGAGCTTTCTGTAGAAATTACGAATCTTCGAATTGAATTCTCCATTGGCTTAACATGGGAATGTTTCCATTTTTGGTTGGGTTGTTTTACCTCTGAGCGGCACTTTTTTGCACACCATGGGCTAAATGGCCAGGTCACATGGAACCCGAAGGCTCAGAGAAGGTTGGGGGAGGGGACCCACTGGAACAGCTGTTGGGAGACAGATGGTAGTCTACCGTCAAGGCCATCCAGCGTGTTCTTTAACGTGCACAGGGTATGGCTCTCCCGCACACGGAGCCACGGCTTAAAGTCCCATCCGACGGATGGCGGCCTTTCCAAGCCCATCGGTGTCCCCTACTGACCGTGGGCAGGGCGGGTAATTTTGCGGAGATAAATCTCAACGCTGACCCAGCTGGGACTCGAACCTGGGAACTACAGATTACGAGCCTGGCGCGCTACAGACTGAGCCACCCCCGCCCCTTCCATTTTGGTGTCCAGTATCTGTATATTTGTTCTTAATGGCATCCAAATGTATCATATATATATATAACATGTTACAAAAGTTATAATAATTTATTAAATATATTATTTTTATGTCATGTAGATTTCTTTTTAGTGTATAATATTTTTTTGCGCACTGCACGATATATTTTTCAAAATTCAGAACGGTTAGAAAAAACTTGCATCAAATCACTTATTGAAATATGCTTTGGAGTTTTTTTTATGCCAAGCATATGATTTTTTCCTGTTTCTTCCTAGAAAGTGTTGAACAAATGTTTTGATATTTTTATTGATTATTACTGTATTCAGTTATTTGTAATTCTTCCTTTGGAAGTGTTTTTTTTAAAAAGCAACTTTCTCATTTAGCAGCAAAGTGTAGGAGAACAGATACAGCTGTTTTATTAATATACACATATACACAGTATAACCCAGTGACAAAGAGTAAATGCAAGCTTATGAAAATATAACAGTGCTCATTTGAGAGATCGACAGTTTTAATGATCAATGATTAATTGAAATGTATTGAATGATTAATTGAATGTAACTGTTAGTTCAACTAATGACCAGAATCGTTGAAGAATCATCTCCAGAAATTGTCTCAATTGATTCCATGCAGGCTTGCAGGGGCGGGGGTGGCCCAGTCAGTAGCCCGCCAGGCTCGTAATCTGCAGTTCCCAGGTTCGAGTCCCAGCTGGGTCAGCGTTGAGATTTATCTCCGCAAAATTCCCCGCCTTGCCCACGATCAGTAGGGGACACCGATGGGCTGGAAAGGCCACCGTCCGTCGGATGGGACGTTAAGTCGTGGCCCCGTGTGCGGGAGAGCCATACCCTGTGCACGTTAAAGAACACGCTGGATGGCCTTGACGGGAGGCTACCATCTGTCTCCCACAGCTGTTCCAGTGGGTCCCCTCCCCCAACCTTCTTTGAGCCTTCGGGGTCCTTGTGGCCTTGCCATTTAGCCCATGGTATGCAAAAAAGTGCCGCTCAGAGGTAAAACAATCCAATCCATGCAGGCTTGCCACTGATTAGACATCCTCTAACTATCCCCCACCTCAAATTACTTCCGCAAATATCGGCTGCATTGTACAGCTGGTACGAAAAGTCCTTCTCTAGAGAAATAACGATAACTTGATACTGCGTACAGTGTGAACAACTTTCGCTGTTAACCATGTGGACAGTTACCGTGTAGAAACAACTGATGGTACAGGAAAGTAAGGTGCTCTTCTCCATGAGCACGATTGCAGGCCTTGGTGGCGAAATGTAGAAAGTTGAAATGTTAACTTCGGAAATATTGCAACCCCCCAAAAATTCCGATGATGATGCTGTAGAACAACACTTATTAAGTACAAATACGTCGTTGCCACCAGCGAACTCAGCTTAACTGATTGAAAACCAATCATCCTGAACTAACCGTTGCTGACGTTTTCAGTCTAATGCAGGGGTTCTCAACATGGGATACGCGGTAAATGTTTTTGGGGTACGCCATTAGAGCTCAAAAGTCGCTAAGTTGGCAACACTGCTGTGCAAAAATGTCATTTTTTGTGTTTATCGATATATGTAATTTATGAATACAAAATTTAATGTATATATATTATTTTATTCCTATTGCTATACTATAACTATAGTTTTATCTATCTATACAAGGGGTACGCCAGTTACATACACATTTCCAGGGGGTACGTGAAGCATAAAAGGTTGAGAACCACTGGTCTAATGTATGAGAATTAATGTTCTGTCTACCAGAAAAGTTTACTTTGCAAACGTTATCGCGCAAGCTGCTCGAAATGGAAGAATGTTGTTCACACAATATGCAGCGAGGTGTAAATGACCATGCCGGTTATTTGAGTGATAAAAACACTTAGATTGGATCGCGGAGTTGACTATAAAACATTTCACTACCTTTCCTACCAAAACATTAATCGTTGTTCAAAGGGAGTTAGCATCATAAATCATACTTACACAGTCAGTATAGATACATCAAAGATCAAGATACATCTGATGAGTAGGACGATGAGCCTGCAGATATCTTACGTCAGATAGTTATGTAGCAGCATGGGAGGCGGGGGGCGATTGACGTTGACACTCCCCTTACGAAATTACCTGAATTACCGCAATACTCAATGTGTGAGAATCACGAAATATGTTTAGTCCTGCTAGTTGGTTTGAACAACGCCCGAGGTTCAGGTGGAACGTTGACGAGGGATGTAACCGTCAATTCCATAACACACGTGGCTGAGTAAGCCATTCATTTACATCACCCGAATAACCAGTGTGATCATTTACATATTGCTACCTACAATGGAAGCAGCACATTGTCATTGAGCTCGCTACGAGGAAGGTGTAAAATACCACCCAGGAACAAGATAACCTTTCCTGGAGGGAATTATTCCACTACTTGCACACAGCTGGCTGTAGAAGAGTCAAGAACAGTATTTCCGGATGAATTCTCATTGCAGTTTTCAGTCATCGTTAATACGATTTCATTGGTGACAACGGTACGGTCGTAAGTAATTGGTACTGCACTGCAAACTTTGTCATATGAATTTTGGCAGCATCTGCAATAAATCCGAAGCTAATGTTTCTAAGTTTCATAATTCGTTACTAGGGGTGTTGCAACCATGCTTATAGAAGAGAACACCCCACTTTTCTTTAGACATCAGTGATTTTTACACGTGAGCGAAAGCTCGGTCGTGAGTTATCGCAATGCAGAAAGACTTTACATACCACCGAGTATTTTTCGCAGTTTCAATCTAAAATCTGTATTTATTCTCGAAACATTTTAATTCACTCTCTTTTTTTAATGTTGTTTTAATAGGAAGTTCCCAGGGGTGAAGTGAAAGCAATTGAAACAATGAGACTGCGTTGTTGAGGCAACAGTGATCCTCACATTGCTTGTTTCATTTTGCTATCAAGTTATCAATCAGCCAATGTTCTGTGATATAATTGGTTGAGCTATGCGGAAATTGGTTTATCGAAAAGTAATTGATAACTTAGTCATCAATGATTGCTTATGAGAATCATCGTTTCGTCCACTCACGTTGCAACATTAAAGGAAGTTACGCCTGATTATCGTAGAGGAGATGAGTGCCTATACGCAGATGAGGCAATGTAGCTCTGACAAAAAACTGCCAGTATAATTCGCCACAGAGAATATCTGTGAATAAGGCGATACGAATCTTAAAAACTACACAGATAGAAAATATCCATTTATATATAATAATATCCATATCTTCCCTGGTCTCGAAGTGGGGTGTTCTCTTCTATGAACTGAAAAAAAAAAGTGAAAACTGCGAAAAATACTGCGAAAAATATAAGTCCCTTACTTCAGTCTCCCTGCCCTGCCCACGGTCACTAGAGGTCACCGATGGACTTGTAAAGGCCGCCTTCCGTCGGATGGGACGTTAAGCCGCGGCCTCGCGTGCGGGAGAGCCATACCCTGTGCACGTTAAAGTAACACGCTGGATGGCCTTGACAGGAGGCTACCATTTGTCTCCCAACAGCTGTTCCAGTGGGTCCCCTCCCCCAACTTTCTCTGAGCCTTCGGGGTCCTTGTGGACTGGTCATTTAGCCAATGGTGTGCAAAAAAGTGCCGCTCAGAGGTAAAACAACCCAACCCAACCTTAGTTCAGTAACCAAAACTAATTAATTATCAACTAGACGTAAGAAAAGCCATTCCAAAAGGAAACATACAACATAAGAAAACTCGAAAATATAAAACCTGATTGTTTAAAACAGAATCTCTGAAATTGTGGCTCGTCACAGGACAGTCGCGAGAATCTTGTAAGTGAATCGCAAAAAAAAATCTCCTCAAGCAGCTGCTTGCCACGGAGGTGTGACAGGAGCTTGTCAGTTTATACGCCACAGTAGAAGGTCTGAGAGGATGATTGGACTTCAGCAAAAAACGGCATTATATACATCCATGGTTTAACCAGGCCCCTTAGATCAGTAGCCAAGCGTGCTAACCACTCAGCCACAGGACACGGCTCTGAAAAATTATATTTAAAGTAATTTAATATTGTCATACGGATGAAATAACCATTCAGCTAGTGCAGACCATGGCAAACGGTTAGCTGTTTTACCTCTGAGCGGCACTGTTTTGCACACCATGGGCTAAATGGCCAGATCACAAGGACCCCGAAGGTTCAGAGAAGGTTGAGGGAGGGGTCCCGGGAGACAGATGGTAACCTCACGTCAAGGCCATCCAGCGTATTCTTTAACGTGCACAAGGTATGGCTCTCCCGCACACGGCACCACGGCTTAACGTGATCCAACGGACAGCGGCCTTTACAAGCCCATCGGTGTCCCCTACTAACCGTGGGCAGGGCGGGGAGTTTGGGTGAGATAAATCTCAACGCTGACCCAGCTGGGACTCGAACCTGGGAACTGTAGATTACGAGCCTGGCGCGCTACCGATTGAGCCACCCCCACGCAGGGCGGCATAGAAAACTGAAAATGAAAGAGAGGGCCGCTAAAGAAATATAAAGGACCAAAACAAAAATAAATCTAAAAGGAAACGTAAGCAATATAATCTTATTAAAACTAATTATTTTAATGAATATTCTCTTTCCCGAAGTTGGACATCTTGTCTTTTATAGTTCATTTTCTCTTTTGCAAAATTTAATTTGTTATTAGTAGCTCAAGGGCGGCACAGAAAGCAGTGGTGGGCCGTAGTTTGCCCAGGCCTGACCTAGTGGTTGTGACGTTTGATTGTTCTGGTCCTCCAGGGCCGTATGCGATATTCCTAACGTATTACACCAATTTCGCCAGCCTTTCCTCTATTTTTTTAGTTTACCCGAATTTTCTGATGCTGCTCCTTTTACTGTTGCCTGGAGCATTCTGCTGTGAGAAAAGTCATTCAAGTTACTTTCGCCAGTAGCAAAGCAATGTATGGAGATAATTACATCAATGATAAGGGAATGTGTGTGATAAATTACATCAATTGTGAAAGGGAGGCGCGAAAAATTCCATCAATTGTAAGGGTGTCGTGACTGGCAAAGTTCGAGAACCACTGTTCTAGATGGCGGTTCAGTGTGTAAATATGGTAGCGGCAAAGCTAGTATAGAGCAATTGAGATAAAGAGGCTGCTTCTTAAACGCATCGAAGTATCACATTGGTCATTGGTTGATTGAACTATCAGCCACTTCTCTTAATGAATGATCTTTAAAACAATAGCTTGAAAGAAACGTGATTGATAGTTCAATGCAACCAATTTTTTATGAGAATCTTGGATACATCAGTTGCTTATTCTCGTTGTCTCAATTACTTCCATCCCACTTTGCCTCTAAGATATGGTAAAAATACATGATGGCATTAATAATATATATGATGATATCATGGAATTTTAATCAATCTTAAGTGAGTGAGTTAAAAAATGAACTAAAATTGTAGTTAACATGCATGAATGGCATACTTCTAAAAATTTGTATCTAAAGGAATATCGAGGAACTCAGAGATAAATCGGTAAGGTTAAACACAAAAAAAATCTACGTGAAAAATTTCCTTCAATTTCGATCCAATTTCGAAAAATTATGGTTCAGTTTTATCTCAGTTCAAAATTCTGAGACTCAAAGTAAAGTTCGTAAAAAAAATGAATGTCAGTGGACAAACATAAAGAAACAAGGAGAGTTAATGGTTTTTCTCTATGTATAACAAGTTCGAAATTATTGTAGTGAACCACTGTACTGTGTTGTAGTGAACCAGTATTGTAGTGAAACACGTAATTTCGCTTTCTGAAAATTTCGTGCGGTTTTTATGAGTTCTTCAGTAAAGACGCAAGATGGTTTCCTTTAGCAGTAGTCTGCCTTCTTTCCCATTGGCAACATCAAAGGAAAAATGAGGTATCTTGCACCCCACGGAAACTCCATAATTTTTACCGAAGAAAAAAGAGATTTTCTTAGAAGAGAGGCCATGGATTTTATTCAATCGAAAATATTTATTCAGCCATCAGTCGATAATATTTATTCTACACGACTTTCATTTTAGTTTAGTAGAAATTTAAATCGAGATTAGAAAACAATTGGACGTTTGTTGTCTCAGTTCATTAAAAGTATTACGGATTAATAAAGTATAGAGAATCATGTTTAAAATTTACATTTTTAAAATGTTCGATAACTGCTTTTGACGATGAAGATGAGAATAATTAATAAATAATTAATAAGATTAATAATTTTCCCTCTCTTACCCTTACTAGCATTCTGAAAGGGGAGGGGGGAGCATGGCCCGCTTTGCTCTTCCCCCTAGATACGTCCCTGGGCAGTATTTACTACCCGCCTCTTGAACCATGAGTACCCCTTTTGATCCATGTGTATATCTTGAACCATGAGTATCACATTGATTGATCATCAATCCCATTGATGATCAATCAATATTTGCTACAGGAAATTAAAAACTATCTTTCTCCTCCCCAGTTGCAAAAGCTGATACAAATCTGTAAACATTTTAACCTACCTGACTGAAAATAGACCTTCTTGAACATTCTTTGATGTCAAAAGTTGTTTTAAATGCTGCAATTTAATATTAAAAATCCTCGTTGAATCATTTGCAATTAAACTCTATTCATTAACTTTTGCGGAAACTATCTCCTGTGCTCCACTTATTGAGTTGCATCTCGCGCAATAGCTCCTTTACCGAAAGCTATGCCGTATGTTCTCTGCTCTCTTCGTCAGATGTTGGTAGGTGTGTTTTGCATGATGTCTGCAGTCATTTTTGATTGCAGCAATGTGTCAAAGAAGTCTGGTAGTGGAAAAACAAAAGAGGACTAGTCTAAAAAAGGCGTTTAAGGTAAATGCTAGAATTTGTAAAGTAAACGATAGGTTTATTCACAAAGATGATTGTGTCGGTTATTTAATGTGAATTAAGATTATTTACGTTTTGAATAGAATCTAGTGAATTGTAGTTTGAGTGTTTCAAGTGTGATAGAGAACTGCTTGACATTCTTATATGTTTAATACCATGATATATATTTGTGATTGGTTTGAATTTTTATATACGTATGTGAACTGTTTGCTTAATCAATTAGTTTATTTATAATTTTTGTTGGTAAGTATTCTTTGAACTGAGTGGTTAGTCTGCTTGTCTACTGATCATAGGGATCTGGGTTCAAACCCTGACTGCCGGGGCTGGCTCAGTCGATAGCGCGCCAGGCTCATAATCTGCAGTTCTCAGTTTCGAGTCCCACCTCGGTTAGTGTTGAGATTTATCTCGGAAAAACTCCCCTCCCTGTCCCCTGTCCTCTGTCCTCTGTCAATAGGGGACACCGAGCAATTCACCAAACTATTGTTCTCATCGGCTTATTGAGTTGTCATTTATTTGTCACTGAACCAAACGCGTCATAGATAATCAATTATATCATAAATCACTAACTGCGTAGTCTCAATGATTCCATTGCTTCCAATCACTCTTCGCCAAAGAACATGAATGAAACCTGGAGGTGATGAAACGCCAGTGGAAACAGCTGATACCACGAGATTGTGCGGTTGAGGAACAAGTGATTCTCACTGGTCTGTCGATTATTGTGTTAACGATTACTGCACCAATGGTCTATGACATCACTGGTTTATGACGTCAATGGTCTGTGAGATCACCAATGATCTATGACGTCATTGGTTTATGACGTCATTGGTTTATCACATCAATGGTCTGTGACTTCATCAATGGCCTCTGACGTCACTGACAAGTAACTGATTGCTCAATCACCAACCAACCACGAGAACCGTCGTTTCATCAATTGCAATAATAAAGCAAACTCGGCAAAATCAGATGCCTTTCCCGACCATGGATTGCATCATGAGCGACAAAGTTCGGAAAAGTTATGTGTATGTATATAATGTACACAATGACACAGTGGGTAACTAGTTTAGTGGTTAGAAAACTCTGGCATGAATCTGGAGAGGTGGGTTCGAATCTTACGAGTCTCACGGTCGAGTCATCGGTAGAACACATTGTTTCGCATCAGTGTTTACAGCAATGGCATCATTCCATTTTTAAATGAGAAAAAAAATTCCAAAAATGAAACGTGCTACTCAAAAAGAGATGACATCGACAAACATTTTGGAAGTGTAAATAAAATTTTCAATTCTTTACTTTGAGGAGAAAAGAAACAAAACGAATCAAAAACAAAACAGTTATTTTACAATCCAAAGAAAAGGTAAATACAGAAAGACATGTAGTGACGCCAATAAAAAGCTTGCAATACTTTTTATATCACATTGAATCTAAAACACAGAACTCCCTGTGTTTTACACTTCTTACCGGGGAATAGGTCCTAAGAGTTGCTTCTTGATTTCGCACTTCAGGTTATAATCCCGTTGAGAAGCCAATAACGTCATATTTAACAAGAATGCATTTATGGTATTATTACATAATAAATTAATGCTGCTTCGATTCGTTAGATGTACATCAATTAAATTGTGAATAATGTTGTTGAATCAGTAATTAGGACATCTCACCCGTTACGTTAATATACATGTGAATTATGAGTATGATGATATACATCTATTTGTTCTTACATTTACCATATTTACATGCTTTCTTCTTCTTCTTCTTCTTCTTCGAGGATGTACATTTACAAAAGGAACATAACAGCATATAAGTACAAGTGAATTCGAAATAGGAAAAGGATGAAACTAAGTTTACACTTGCAGATTTTCATAAAAATACTCTATCTGAAAGGTGTACTGTACAGTCAACGTGTGCTCTTCAAATTGGTCTGTGGACATTGACAAAACTAACGCAACGGTTTTACAACATAAGGAATGTGTAAGGTGAGTGGAAATGAAGAACTCGATGAGACAACTGATACGCATAGCAAAGCTCTCGTTTTCAGAGAAAACTGGGGAATTGGATGAAGCAGTTCCTGAAGCTACCTATCATCCAAATATAACAATGCATCTCTGTAGATATCAGCCAGCTATCAGTTTAACATGACATCGAATGTTGGGGGGTGTTTAACTACCTATAGCGGTGTCTTTGAACTTCCCCTGTGTTTAAAGTTCCCTTCCTTGGTTATATTTGAAGCTACTAAACTACTCAACTCTCTTCTCGTTTTGTACGAAGAAATTGCTTTACAAATATCTCTGCACCATAGTTCGGTTCCAAAATATACATTGCAAAAGAGTGGTCCACTTTATTTTCTTCCTTTGTAGTTGGTGCTGTTGTTTTTTTTGTTTTGATTCTCTCAAAACCAAGGCATGTCACTTAAAATCACGGATCGTTTCTGAGCGGAGGCTACAGCTGGGAAATGGCCTAAGATCGGTGCTGTTTTGCAACGTGTCGGGTGTACAACACTAACAAAATACGACTTTCAATAAGCAAAGTTTTTTTTTTTGTGTGGGGATTTTTCGTTATCTCCTTCAGACGAAAATTCTTCTCGGTCCTTCACATTTCTCTGATTTCGTTTCGTCAAATTCCAGGACGTTGTTTTTTGTTGGGGTGACGTCATCATGAACTACTGAAAGCTGAGCTCTCAGTTCTGCATCTGCAAAAAGGGAAAAAGAAAGATATTAAAGTCTTAAGAGAGAGGCAAAGTAAGGAAAATTATGTATTTTAAAAATGGAACAAATCTAGGGGGAGGGAAAAGGGACCATGACCTCACCACTTCGAAAATTTTAATAATCGAACCCGACGCGAAATATATAAATCACTAACACAAAGAAAACAAACAAGCAAACAAACATATGCAGTAATCCCTAGGTTTCTGAGCTTAATCCGTTCCTCTAAAATAGCTCATGAGGCAAAAACCCATAAAACCAAATTTAATTTCCAATTACTTCTCAGGTTATAAATTTTAATTCTTTCCAGAAATTAATCGTATTAAATTTCTCGTATTTTCTCCACAAACATACATAGTTCACCTTAATACAAAACAGAACGGTAGCAAAGTATGAAAAAAATCACACTAATGATCAATTACTGTATTTAAATGGCTTTCTTAATCACTAGCTTATTTATAAACAATAGTGATATAATTAAAGTTGTATGGAAAATGCATAAACGTTAGGAATTATAAATATGAGCACAACACAAACAAATGCTTATTACATATCGAAAGAGTAAATCCCTGCACTGCTGGTCACTTTTTTCCCAAGATAAACTAAATTTTCGCTTATACGAGCACTTAAAGTTTCCTTATGGAAACTCCTACCTCTCACAAACGATCGGTTAGCGTGCAAAAGGAGCTGGTCAAGCAAAAATCGGCTCGAAATCGGTATTAAATTATGCTTCTTTTATAAGCGAAAACTCATAAACCGATTCTCGTATACTGAGGGATTACTATATTTTACTATTCGGTGATAGAAATTTGTGATAAATAACGGAATGGTTTTTGTTTCATTCCAGTCCCTTGAAACCTTTTCTCCCACCCATGCCAGGATTAAGGTCCTCGTAGGCATTAATCACTTCCTTTTCGTAGGCCCTTTGGGGGATGATTTTTTGTCGGTCTTTCGATTTCGGTTAATAGACGGGTGATCAAACTTGTCTTGAATAATTTTTATTGGATAGCAAAATTGTATTTCAAAGGCCTTAACAGTTGATTGAATCGTAATTCAGGAAGAGATCGTTGTTAAAATTCTTATGAAAATTGTCAAAAATTTTATAGCCTTTAGGAACAGTGCCTATTCGATGATACAGTCCTGGTGTCAATCTTAATTAATTGTGTTGTTTTTTAAATCCAGTCCACATGCTGGATTCTGTTGAACAACATTCGAATATCTGAGTTTACACACAAGTAGATCGAGGCACAATTAATTTTTCAAATACTCTAAATTGGCAATCACATAAATATGTATGGAACAAAAAAATGGATTCCATCTCAAGCAACTACAGTACTGTGCAAATTAGTTGGGACAATAGGAAAATGCAGTAGCAAAGACACAACTAAAATATTTATTTGTTTAATAGTGTACATAGTTAATAGTAAATGGGACCCCTCTTAGCTTTAATGACCTCTTTCACTCTCTCAACCATTGATGCCACTAGCTTTCCACACATCTCCTTCACTTCAGGGTCGTGGTACCACACTTTCATGACACATTCTATCATTTTGGTTTTCGTCCTGCAATCCATCTTAGATATGCACGCTTTAATAATGGCCCACAAATTATCAATGCGGTTTAGATCGGTTGAATTTCCTGGCCACTCCAATACCTTCAAATGTAGCTGGGTAAAGAAGCTCTTAGAAAGCTTAGAATTGTGGCATGGAGACTAATGGCATGGCTTAGAATTATGGCATCACCATTAGGAAACAGCTTCTGCAGTGTTGGGACCATTTTCGCCTCCAGAACGCCTATGTACTTTTTGCTGTCCATCATTCCTTCAATGGGGTGAAGTGTCTGTGGCCCGGAAGCTGCACGCGCAAGTTTAGACTTGCAGCAGAAGGTTACGAACAAGTTTAGAGTTGCAGCAGTTTAGAGTCTGCAGCGGAAGGGACTTAGCATTCCTTCGCTTGTCCCAACTAATTTGCACAGTACTGTAATTGTCATAGAAACACAAGGCACTGTCACAGAAACGCTAACAGACTCCTGTCAGATGATTTCTGACAGGAGTCTGTTAGTATAATACACCATAGAGAAGATCTAGAGTAAGTCGACCTCAACAGAAACGTAACGCATGAATCGACTCTAAAGGGGCCGAGTCTGGAACCTAAGCCCCTTTAACCACTCGCGAACACATTTGCAATATAACTTAAAAATACGATTGATATAATAAAATATTCGCATTTTGTAAATTAATTTCCAATAGTGATCTGCTGTAGTAAAATACTGCAATATTCAATCAGTTTAATTCAATAACAGAAAAGTTTTACAAATGGAATAGATGCATTAATCAGAACAGCGGATAGATTTTCTCAGGCACTGGGCTTGACAGTAATTTACTGAGAACCACTTTGACGATTGAAGATTTTCCGCGAGCCACTTTGACGATTGAAAATTTTTCGCGAGCCACTTTACCGATTGCAGATTTTTCGCGAGCCACTTTGATGATTGCATAATTTTCGTCAGCCACTTTGATGATTGAAGATTTTTCGCGAGCCACTTTGACGACTGAAGATTTTTCACGAGCCAATATGACGATAGCAGATTTTTCACGACTCACTTTGACGATTGCAGATTTTTTCGCAACCCACTTTGACATTTGCAGTGTTTTTCGCGAGCCACTTTGGTGTTTGCAGAATTTTCGCCAGCAACGTAGATGATTGAAGATTTTTTCGCGAACCATCTAGTTTAATACCTGTACATAAAAGATATCAATTACATATGACGCCGAAATATTACCAAAATATTTTTATGACATACTTTTTAAAAAAAATATATTTTATTACAAGAAAAATTTATGAAGTTCCTAACAAATAACGTACAAACCTAACCAATATTCGCATTACAAAAGGGGAGAGAGTTAGTTCTGTCGGTAAATCGACAAGCTCGTAATCTGCAGTTCACATGCTCGAGATCCAACTGTGCCCTCATTGAGATTTTCCTCCACTAAATCCTCAACATGCGCTCCGCCAGAGAGGGGACATAGATGGGCTTTGAAAGGTTGCTCTCCATAGGATGGGACTTAGCTGCTGTTGCACCGTCTGCATACCCTGTGCACGTTAAAGAAAGATCTGGATCACCTTGACCGAATGCTTCTATCTACCCCCTAACCTCTGAGCCCGTGGGGTTTTTGTGACTTAGCCATTTAGTTAACGGCGTGAAAAAAAAGTGCCTCTCAGAGATAAACCGCCTACAGCACAAAATTATGTTCCCTAAAATATATATATTAAATTTAAAAGGGAAGACGGTACTTCCCTATAAAAAGCACGGAACTAACTTTGAAGCTCTATTGAGTTTGTTATAGTTTCTCATATAACATACAAACAGAAAGACAGGGAGGGGCGGGGATGGCTCAGACAGTAGCGTGCTAGGCTCGTAATTTGCAGTTCCCAGGTTCGAGTCCCAGATGGATCAGCGTTGAGACTTATCTCGCAAAACTCCCTGCCCTCGGTCAGTAGGAGACACCGATGGGCTTGAAAAGGCCGCCATCCGTTGGACGGACGTTAAACCCTGTGTGCGGGAGAGCTACAATTAATTAAACTAATGACATAACTATCAGGACGGTGAGGCGGCACACAGGTCCAGTGTCGTTAAAGAACACGCTGAATGGCCTTGACGGGAGGCTACCATCTGTATCCCAACAGCTGTTCCAGTCCTACCCCAACCTTTTTTGAGCCTTACGGGGTCCTTGTGACCTGACCATTTAGCCCATGGTGTGAAAAATATGCCGCTCAGAGGTAAAACAATACAGGGACATACCCTCTGGTTTGTAGTCAGGTGCGCTAAACACTAGACAAGGTATTAGCAAAAATAGATCTTAGAAACAAAATAATTTAAACAATCTTTGTGAGCAGCTGTCAATTGTTGTGCGAGCCATATGTGGCTTGCGATATATGTATTGGACACCTCTGATTTAGAATAAGTAAATATCCCCTCAAGTAGCTGCTTGCCACAGAGGTCTGACAGGAGCCTATCAGTTTATATGCCATATTAGAAGGTCTGTAAGGATGATGTCTGGACCTCAGCAGAAAAAAACAACCATGCCTTGTCCGGGCTCGAACCCAGGTCCTTTAGATCAGTAGCCAAGTGCGATAACCACTCGGCCACGGGCCACTCTGAATACATCTGGCAGCATGAGATTTATTGACACAGAGAGAGATGAGAAAACTTCTGACTCAGTAATTTCATCCTCTTGTATCCGATTATTGACAGGCATGAAAGTTATAATGTATTTTATTTCCCCGAAATTAAACTAATGGCATAACAATCATGATGGTGAGGCGGCACACAGGTCCAGGTCGGATGACTACCCATGCACGGCCCATGTTTCTTCCCCCCCCCACTTTTATCAGTCTCCATGACATGTCTGATGAGTTCATGCCTTACGAAGTTTCGCGTACAACTAACTGAAAATTCTGCCGTTGAAAAAATATCACTTGTCAACTAAATCTATGCTCTCACTGTGGACCATGGTCCCACCTTTGAGAATGCTAGTAAGAGTAAGGAACGGCAAAAAATGATTAAACTTGTGCACATTTCACGCATTAGTATGAAAATTTTTAAAAACGTCTAAAACGAAGGGGGAAAATGTTACACTGCAAAGGATAATCAGTTTTTGTACCCCCTCCCCTTTCTTTTACCTTTATCCGGTTGGTTTGAGTGGCATGCCCTCCCCAATTTTTGTCAGTGTTGTAGCAGAAATTTTACTAATGAAAAGACTCCTGAATTCCATATCTATTTATCTTCCTTAAATTATTAAAGACCGTCCCGTGGCCGAGTGGTTAGCGCCCTTGGCTACTGATCTAAGGGACATGGGTTCGAGCTCCGGTTAAGGCAGGATGTTCGTATTGCTTTTCTGCAGGTTCTGCCAGAATCCGCACCACCTTTCCGACCTAGGGCAAAGTGGGAGTTAACAGAAATAAATCTCAGCTCTGGATTGTTGGGGTGTTTTACCTCTGAGCGGCACTTTTTTTGCACACAATGAGCTAAAGCCAGGTCGCAAGGACCTTAAGGGATGAGAGAAGTTTGGAGGAACCCACAACCTTGAGGGCTGAGAGAAGGTTGGGGGAATCCACAACCTTGAGGGCTGAGAGAAGGTTGGGGGAACCCACAACCTTGAGGGCTGAGAGAAGGTTGAAGGGAACCCACAGCCTTGAGAGCTTAGAGAATGTTAGGGGAACCCACAACCTTCTCTCAGCCCTCGGGGTAGCTGTTGGGAGATAGATGGTAACCTCCTTGTCAAGGTCATCCAACGTGTTCTTTAACTGCACCGGATATGGCTCTTTCACACACGGGGTCACGGCTTAACGTCCCATCCGATGGACAACGGCCTTTCCAAGGTCATCGGTGTCCCCTACTGACCGTGGGGAGGGCAGGGTGTTGGAGGAGATAAATCTCAAAGCTGGCGCAGTTAGGAATTGAACCTGAGAACTGCAGATTATGAGCCTGGTTCACTACCCAAATAAGCCACCCTTGCCTCCCAGAAGTGATAAGAGCTCAGCGTAAACTCACGGGGTGGAGTGTTCCAAGTATACGGAGAATGGAAACGGTCTCAAAAAAAGTTCGCCAGTAATGGAAAATTTGGAAGGAAAAAGGCTCTGACAGACAGAATGAGGCGCATTTGTTGGCCTAAACTATACGGCAGAACAAAGCTTGCTACATTTCATCAACTGAAAGAGATGACTTCTAGCAAAACTTCAAGGCCTATTTCAACGAGAACTATGCACAGAGAATTGAAATCCTGGAAATTTATGAGCTAAACCATGAGTTGGGTTGGGTTGTTTTACCTCTGAGCGGCACTTTTTTGCACACCATGGGCTAAATGGCCAGGTCACATGGACCCCGAAGGCTCAGAGAAGGTTGGGGGAGGGGACCAGCTAAACCATGATGCATACGACGAAGTATTAAGTAGGTTTTGATAATTTGTCCAGGCAGTGTATTTTCCACTGGCGAAGGGTGAATGCTAGTAATTGAAACGATGAGACCGTGCAAAATTAAGTTTTGTGCAATTGAGGCATCAGGCGCACCCCCTTGCGCAGTTGAAACATGAGTGGTTCTTAGTTGTCATTGGTTTCTTGTGCGAACAATCATCTATCAATAAACCAATGGTGTATGATATCATTTGCAACTGACTAGCAATTGATAGCTCAATCCCCAGTGACTTATGAGAACCATGGTTTCGTCTGTTGTGCAGTCTTATTTTTTCAATTGGTTTCAATCATGCTTCGACGCTGATATATATACCAATTTCACGTTTACATTGTAGATTTACGTAGTTGATTACACACACATATATATCATTTCGTTTAGTACATGTATAGACGATTGTGAGTGATTGATTGAGTGAGTGAGTGAGTGATTGAGTGAGTGATTGATTGAGTGAGTGAATGATTGAATGAGTGAGTGATTGACTGACTGAGTGAGTGATTGATTGAGTGAGTGAGTGAGTGATTTAGTGAGTGATTGAGTGAGTGAGTGATTGATTTGAGTGAGTGATTGATTGAGTGAGTGATTGAGTGAGTGATTGACTGAGTGAGTGATTGAGTGAGTGAGTGAGTGATTGAGTGAGTGAGTGATTGAGTTAGTGATTGATGGGTGATTGAGTGGGTGATTGAGTGAATGAGTGAGTGAGTGAGTGAGTGATTGATTGAGTGAGTGATTGATTGAGTGATTGATTGAGTGAGTGAGTGATTGAGTTAGTGATTGAGTGAGTGATTGAGTTAGTGATTGAGTGAATGAGTGAGTGATTGAGTGAGTGAGTGATTGAGTGAGTGATTGATTGAGTGAGTGAATGATTGAGTGAGTGAGTGATTGACTGAGTGATTGATTGAGTGAGTGAGTGATTGAGTGAGTGAGTGATTGAGTGAGTGAGTGATTGAGTGAGTGAGTGATTGAGTGAGTGAGTGAGTGATTGAGTGATAGAGTGAGTGAGTGATTGAGTGAGTGAGTGGGTGATTGAGTTAGTGATTGAGTGGGTGATTGAGTGGGTGATTGAGTGAATGAGTGAGTGAATGAGTGAGTGAATGAGTGAGTGATTGAGTGAGTGATTGATTGAGTGAGTGAATGATTGAGTGAGTGAGTGATTGACTGAGTGAGTGATTGATTGAGTGAGTGATTGAGTGAGTGAGTGAGTGAGTGATTGAGTGAGTGATTGAGTGATTGAGTGAGTGATTGAGTGAGTGAGTGGGTGATTGAGTGGGTGATTGAGTGAATGAGTGAGTGATTGAGTGGGTGATTGAGTGAATGAGTGAGTGATTGAGTGGGTGATTGAGTGAATGAGTGAGTGATTGAGTGAATGAGTGAGTGATTGAGTGGGTGATTGAGTGAATGAGTGAGTGAGTGATTGATTGAGTGAGTGAGTGAGTGAGTGATTGATTGAGTGAGTGAGTGATTGATTGAGTGAGTGAGTGAGTGATTGAGTGAGTGAGTGAGTGATTGAGTGAGTGATTGATTGAGTGAGTGATTGATTGAGTGAGTGAGTGAGTGAGTGATTGAGTGACAGGAGATCACGCTAATTCTAGCTATGATGCAGAAATGGTAAAGCTCTGAAAGTTTGTACCCAGGGATAATCGGGATCATAGATCTTGAAACAAATCCTAAATTTGAGTTCCGTCAAGTTCAAGTATGAACTTTTCTGAAATTGATACTGTTTTTAGTCTGGTATCGGAATTAAGTTCCTTTTAACATCTACAGATGGGTCCTTGAGTAAAGAACATGAAAAAGTGTAGATCCCAAAATGGTAAGATTGTAGACTTAATCATTTTAAGAATAACCAATTCAACGGTTAATCGTTCCATCCAGGATTTAGATTTCCTCAGAACATTTGTTACCTAATGGTCACAGACTGAATAAGAAGGATTAGACTGGCTACAGACAAAATTGTTTCGAAACTCAACTTTTTATTAATGACATCAATTGTTGTATAAAACTATCATCATGAAATAAACAGTCTTGTTCAATCCGCTCTAACTCGACGTGACGTCACAAGTTTTTACTTTCCCATTTCCTGTGTTTCCGGATTTACAACGTCTGCAACAATGTCATCTCGCATCCTATGTGATACTAATCAAATGACGTCAGAGATTCCGAGCCAATCCCTTTCATTTGGCAAATCTAGACAGATAAGGCCAATTGATTGGTTTTAAAATTATCACCTGGGAATTTATTTGCATTTCATAATGGTTTTTCCATGATACTGATTCAGAACAAATTATGATAAGAGCAAAATAGGAGAATACGTTCTTATGAAACAACTGAATATTTGGTTGTCTTACATCTAAGGGATACATTTTTTAGGCACAGTGGTCTCTAAATCGGTTCCCTCCAACCCACTCTCAATGAAGAGCCCCGTACAACCCGCAGTTCAATGAGCTGCATGAGGATCATTGTAAAAGAACTTGCAACTCATAAAACAAATAATACACTGAATTTATTACCCACACTTAGTGAAGAGCCACTAGGAAAAACTAAGTTCTTAAGGAGCCGCAAGAAAAATACTCTATTTAAAACCAAAACATGTTCTTATGAACATTTATAATGAATAATAATTTGAAATTTATATATAAATATATGAAAAAATATTTAAAAAATTTATTAAAAACGAAAATATAATTTTTCATATTGTACTATGAATTGGAAAAAATCGTTGCACCTAAAAATGTTTGGACAAAAATATTGGAAGAAATGAATCAAATTCAGTATATTATTTGTTTTATGAGTTGCAAGTTCTTTTACAATGATCCTCATGCAGCTCATGAACTGCGGGTTTGTACGGGGCTTGTCTAAATATGACGAGGTCAAAAGACTCGAAGGGATCAGAGCTCGGTAAGGATGTGATTCACTGGACAATTCTTAAGCGACACATGCAAAATTTCCATCAAACGTTTTCTCTAAAGTTCACAAAATATTGACTACCTGCACACGAGGTTACGGTTTAACGTCGCATCATAAGGACGTCGGCGTTTCCAAATCCATCTATGTCCGATTTCTCATCGAGAACAAGAGAGGTGGAAAGATAGAAAAATCTGAAAATTGACAACCTGACTTAGAAAGGTCAAATTACGAGCTGGGAACACCACTGTCTGAGCTATCCCCGCTCCTAAGTCAAAGACATGGAAGCGAAAATAAAATGAAAGTTTTATTCACTATAAAGTTTTCTTAGGTAGAGTTCCATTTTATGTCAGCAGTAACTCAGATAGTGAACTTCGTATCACTAACTTCTTAAATCAGTTTTTTTTTATTAAAGAACGTGACTGAATACAATTTCAAGATCTCAATCAAATCTAGAATCTCGATTTCTAACAATATGAATTCGGGGAATATAGCATTATGGAAGCTGAAACATTTTAGCAAATTAGCTGGAAGAAAATCATTCAAAATTGGCGACTATTAGCATAATGATTACGCATCTGCTGAGAATACTGTTACATGGATTAATAAAGTTTAATGCAACGGATATTGGTTTTAACTTGTTTTCGTTAACTTTATAGAGCAATTATTTAAACCGGCATTGCTACTGTTAAATATTCTAATTACCTTAACTCTCTAAGCACAGACCAAATATTGTCGAAAATCGAGATTCAAATAGGCTTCATTGAGATCTTTAAATTATATTCAGTCACATGTTTTTACACATTTCTGTATCTGGGTTACTATTGATACAAATAGAACTGTACCTAAAAAAGTAATTGCTGAATGTATATTGAGTAGCGGTTGCCAAATCTTGTGTTTTTTTTCGCTTACCATCAAATATCCAAATGTTTTGTACCAGTACTAGGTAAATATAAACTTCCAAATCGTTTTACTGACGAAAAAAATCGTTTACAAACAAGGTATATTTATAAAATAGGCAATGCTGAAAAATGATTTAATTTCTTGCATTTATCATGCTAAAATATTGTATAAATCCATATGTGAATGAATGATGGCACTAAACTTTCACACTGTTATGAATTAAACGGATGAAAACTGAGTGTGAGTTCAAAAAATAGTATTTAACAATTATAATTCTAAAATAATGTAATTCGTTACAAAAGTACGAATGAAAACATTTATATAAACTAAACTCAACTAACGTAAATCTATATCAGTATGAAAATAAATCTTCAGAAGAACTTAGCACCTTATTACTATTCATACAGTTGTTTCCTCTATAATTCTTACTATCTACATTCAAAGCATAAAATAAGGCTTTTTACAACAGTTGATAAGTGACACAATCATATTTGTGAAAAAAAATTGAAACTATAAAAAATATCCTTACCAATTCCTAATCAAACTAAATATAACTATGCATCAAATGATGAACTCTTCCTGCAGAAAAATTGAGATCAGCTGTGCTTGTTCGACTAACCTATAACCTCCTCAGTCACATTTTTAAGTATCCTTAGCCTCCTTCTTTTCTTATCAGTCCGCTACAGGATCAACACTAATAAACTTATTTAATCTCCCGCGAAACATCAAATAAAAACGTTTCTTCTTTATACTTATTATACCGCAAAGACTAGTTCGAGTCCCAGCTGGGTCAGCGTTGAGATTTATCTCCGCAAAATTCCCCGCCTTGCCCACGGTCAGTAGGGGACACCGATGGGCTTGGAAAGGCCGCCGTCCGTCGGATGGGACGTTAAGCCGTGGCCCCGTGTGCGGGAGAGCCATACCCTGTGCACATTAAAGAACACGCTGGATGGCCTTGACGGAAGGCTACCATCTGTCTCCCAACAGCTGTTCCAGTGGGTCCCCTCCCCCAACCTTCTCTGAGCCTTCGGGGTCCATGTGACCTGGCCATTTAGCCCGTGGTGTGCAAAAAAGTGCCGCTCAGAGGTAAAACAACCCAACCCAACCCGCAAAGACTAAAACAAACTGCATTTTCCTTCACACTCTAATTCCTCTTAATTACAACAACTTATTCTTTATTTTTTTTAAGTTCATTCGAAGTGGTTGGTTACGTAATTCTCACGCTGTAGCACATGCAAGTATCAAAATGAGACATCAAATCACAAGTTCATTGTAGCACATTCATCTGTCTTGACAATACCATAGTTTGAGAAATATTGTTTTAAAGTTTGTTTGTCCCTCTAATTTGTCTATTTGTGTGATCAATAATTGCTAAACTATGTGAGATAAACTACCAAATTCTATATACAGCTTAAACATACATCTTAACATAATTTGGAGCAAGGTAAGAGTTTGAATCTCGAAAACTTCTCTTTCTCCCCCAAAAAATTCCTTGGCTGAAAAATAAAACTGTGAGAAAACGTCTTCTGAAAACCATTCTACATCTTCCTCTTAACAGACTCAGTTTCGAGCTAAGAACTTGCATTCCCAACTTCTTTCCTTCCCAACGAAAATATCCCCCTCCCCTCAAAAAGGAAAATCTTTTCAGAGGGGGGGGGGGGGATTCACCGAAATGCTAAGAACTATGACAATAAAATTCGGTTTACAGTTTCCTCCTATCATAATTCAAAGCAACGTTTCGACATCACTCATTTTCTATGACTCCCCAAAGAGAGATCCACTTTAAAAGACAGGGAAAGAATACTTGAATAGCAAATACTATAGCCGTAAAATTTGGTATACAGCTTTATCTAATAAAAGCGTTAAACAACATAAGGTTTTGAACGTCTAATCCGTCTAAAAGGTTTGAACGTCTAACCCATTCAAAAACAAAACACGTAAGAACAAAGACTACAAAAAATTGGCATACAGCTACACCTTATCGTCACTGAAAATAATCTCAGAGTTCGCCTTCTTTTCCTCCTAAAAGCCTTCCCTTCCATTCACACACACAAAAAGAAAACAGTGAAAGAATTTCTCTATTAGACGGTACGAGTTAGGAACCTCAAATTCTGTATACGGCTTCCTTTTACCGTTAATTAAAACAGCGCAAACATCTATAAGAAATATTCTTTTCAAAGTTTCTTTTTCAACTGAGATATTCCTTTCAAAGAAATTTAAAATATGACAGGTAAGTAATCCAGGATTTAGTTTAGTGGGTGAGGGGGTGTCTGAGAATAAGACTTGAGTAGGGTTTTCCAATCACTAAAATATTCAAACGTGTAAGAAAGGTTAAAATGATATTCTATACGGAATGGGATTTTATAGTTTTTTTTTAAATCTACTTTTAGTGTTGGACATACAATATGAGAGTAAAACCAAATTATGTAGAGACAACTGTTTTGAATTTCAAAACAGGCAAACAAGATTGAGATAAGACGACAGTGTTGGGTTGGGTTGTTTTACCTCTGAGCGGAACTTTTTTGCACACCTTGGGCTAAATGGCCAGGTTACAAGGAACCCGAAGGCTCAGAGAAGGTTGGAGGAGGGGACCCATTGGAACAGATGTTGGTAGACAGATGGTAGCCTCCCTCAAGGCCATCCAGCGTGTTCTTTAATGTACACACGGAGTTCTTTAATGTATACACGTCGGATGGGACGTTAAGCCGTGTCTCCCACACACGGAGACACGGCTTAACGTCCCATCCGACGAACGGCGGCCTTTTCAAGCCCATCGGTATCCCCTATTGACCGTGGGTAGGACGGGAGTTTGCGGAGATAAATTTCAACGCTGACCCAGTTGGGACTCGAACTTGAGAACTGCAGATTAAGAGCCTGGAGGGCTACCGACTGCACCACCCCTGCCCCCTAAGACGACAGGATTTTCAGGGGGGGGGGGGGGAAGGTCCGGGTCTCTCGGGCCTCCTCCGGGTACATCCCTGAAAGGAGAAATTCCATTCAAAGAAATTGTAAAATTTTCTTTCCGAGGAAATATTTTTGTCAAAGAAATTTCAAAGTTTCTATTCTAGGGATATATTCCTTTTAAATGAGATATTCATTCGAATAAGTTTCAAAGTTTCCTTTCAAACGATATGTCCTTTTCAATGAAGGTTTAATATTTTCTTTCCAAGATATTTTTCAAGATATTCCTTTCAAAGAAGTTTCAAAGTTACTTTTCAAAGTTACCTTTCAAAGGAAATGTCCCCTTCAAAGAAGGTGGAAGTTTCTTTCCAAAGGGATATTCCTTTCAAAGCAGTTTCAAAGTAACCTTCCAAAGGAGATATTCCATTCAAAGAAGTTCAAAGTTACATTCAAAGAGATATTCCATTCAAAGTTTCCGTTCCTATGAGATAGTTCTTTCCAAGGAATTTAAGTTTCTTTTTTTGAAGAAGTTTCAAAGTTTCCTTTTTAGGGATATATTTCTTTCGAATGAGATATTCCATTCAAAGAAGTTTCCAAGTTACCTTCCAAAAGATATGTTCCTTTCAAAGAGGTTTCAAAGTTTCCTTTCGAATGAGATATTCTTTTCTCTGAAGAGGATTGATTCCAAGAAGTTCTGAAGAGCTGCTTCATTGGTTTGGCACATTGATTTAGTTTTCTCCAGCCATTATTGCGATTTTGTTTTACTCTGCAAAGTGGTGGTCAAAGCTGAGTAAAGGATAAGCGAAACGTGTGCTATGACAAGAATCGAGCGACTTACATCAGCGACATCACGCGTGAGTGATAAAGAACTAAAAATCACTGATACCTGTGACGTGTTTTTTCTGTAATCAGATTCAAAATCATCGCACGAAGCCATGCAAAACAGATCACCAGTTTTGAGGGCGCTCTGTTTTGCATGGCTTGGACATATTAGCTGCTTGGCAAAGCAGTGTTCTAAGAAGTGTAGGTTTCTTGGTTGTGAGTCGACTTCTGCCATTAAAAATAAAATGATGAATAGATTTCCGAAGGGTGAGGAACAATAAGTTATGTAACTTCATAAGTACATTAGTAATACTGTATTTTTAAATGCAGGATTCAAACTAATGAAAACATTCTGCGTAAGTACTAACCGCTACTACTATGGCAGGTATCGCTGCTAATGCGGCTCGCATGTTTTTCTTTGCAATCATCCCGTTTTACTCCTCCAGCTTTGGTGGTGATCTACGTCAGAAAGAGGAATGCTATTTATGTAAACAAGGGATTGGCAACCTTTTCTCATGGGATGATCGGATGAATATTTTTTCAGAGTGGTGTGGGCCAGAACTTTTAGTTATTGCATAAAACACTGTCCCCCCCCACCTCCTTGTCCAATGCCTTGAGTAAACTTCACATTTTTTGCAATCGAGGTAATTATAAACATTGATTATAAATATATACAATTAAATGTTCACATATTCGTATTTATTGCGAAAAGGAAAATGCGAATTAAATAAACAAGAAATAAAAATTAGCATTATTATGCGGGGCAATTTGAAAACTGCAAGTTTTCAAATTGCCCCGCATAATAAAGCAATGCAAGTAGGCCAGATCTGACCCGTGGATGATGGGTTGTCAATGTGGAGGGAAAAACTCGATTCATGCCTAGATGGAGAGAGCACTTGGGGCGTAAGAGTATTATAGATTGCCATTGCACTTGGGGCGTAAGAGCATAGATGGCCATTGCACTTGGGTCCAGTTGATATGTCTGCACCAGTTTAGACAGGTCCGTCCTGAAGCGTCGGTCAGGGGCACACACGTCACTAGCTATCTAGCTTACAGGCACACCTCATGAAGTCTTCAGCGTACGGCGATAGCGTATATCTCTGTTTCACCCACTGATGCATGATACCATCGCAGTTGATGCAGTGTTGACATCCTGTTTCTTCGGGCTCAGTACGCGAGCGAGTGGCCCTCCTTTGGGGTTGTTGCCTCTTATCGTCCATTATTGAATTGTCTGGATGAACTCTATATTTGTTGGTATCTCTGACAAAGCTTACACACTATTGAAAGACTCATATTAAGTCATCTGGTAACACCTGCGTGACAACAATCTGCATCGAGCCGACCTATAGTTCACCACTGCACTTCTTCTCAAAAAGGATGTCTGCTAGATATACCCAACAAATCTGCTATCTTCAAAATTCCAACTCGTACTTTTCAGGAGAACTGGAGAATGGCTCCGAAATGCCCACGTTTAAAGCTCGTCGCATTTGAGTTGTGTGAATACCGATCCCAGCGCCATTCACACTACACACATTTGCATACTAAGGCTCGATCCTGCGTCTAATTTGAGTTAGTATACATGACTTTCATGCATTTCTGTCGTCGGAGTTTTATGATATCGCGTCTATTGTAAACAGTGTATTTCATAGAAATATTCATACGAAAATTTTTCCAATTATGTCTTAAAGCAAAAAAAAAGTTACGTTTACCACCCACCTGTAAATGGGGAAGGGAGAGTCATTGCTGTCAATGGAAGCATGATGATTCTCTTACTCCACCATGAAAATGAGGCGAAAAAGCAAACATATCTAATGTATACAGGGTATCCCTGAATACATGGCCCAAACGTGAGGGGATGGTAATACACACCGAACCCACTAATATTCGTCATAGAATATGCGGCCGCAAACGCAGTGAGGAGTCGGAAATGAAGGACAGACACAGAGGTTTCCAGAGTGACATTTATTGGAGATCATTACGACAAATGCTCAAACGTCCACCCACTAGCATTGATACAGGCGGCACAACGGCGGAGTAGTGATCGGCGTACCTGCTCGTAAACACCGGGCTTGTCGCGCATATCGGCGGCTGAGAATGCTGGGGTTTGGCCAATCCAGCGCTTTTAAGCCGTTCTGCCTCGTCTGTGCCCCCTACCGGCACCGGGCTGCGTTTGCGGTCGCATATTCTATGACGAATAGTGATGGGTTCGGTGTGTACTACCATTCCCTCACGTTTGGGCCATGAATTCAGGGACACCCTGTATAGACGATTGTGAGTGAGTAATTGACAGACAGGGAGGGGATCATGCTAATTCTAACGTAGAAATGATAAAGCTCTGAAAATTTTCGCCTAGGGGTAATGAGGATCGTAAAGTTCAGGAAAAATCCGAAATTTGATCTGCAACGTTTCCTTACAGGTCAAATAAAGTCACTTGAAATCCGACCTTGATCTACGAGTACTATAAAAGTGAAAATTAATCGGTGTTTGCGAATGTTTTAGATTTTAGACCTCGGAAACGTTACGAAATTTCGGATTCCGAGGGTCCTTCGTGGTCAAAGGTCAAATTTAGATCTACAAGTGCTAGAGAGCTAAAACTGGCTTTTGGAGTTATTTATGGTTACACATCTCAGAATTGTCAAATTTTGAATGTAATGAATTCTTCGAGGTCAAATTACAAATCTACCGGTGTTGGAGGGTTAAAAATCGATGCCTGGGAGTATTTTGAGTCGTAAATATCAGAAATTATATCAAAATTTTGATACGATGGGTTCTTCGAGGTCAAAGATACATTTCCATATACCTGTGCTGGGGAGCTACAAAATGGTGAATAGAGATATTTCAGCAGTAGAACTCAGAAAAAAGAGGAATTTTCAGATCCGGTGATGCAATCGAGGTCAAATAGGGGTCAGAGGCACGGTCTTGGTATCCGAAGGTACTGACTGATTTCTAATACATATTTATATTTGCCTTATTATTTCAAGAAATTTGTTAAAGCTCGCAAGAACGAAAGGAATTAGTTGATGTCGGAACGGTGTTCCGGTTCATTCAAATCCCCCAACTCCCCATTATTGTTTTTTGTAGATCATGACCTGTTGTGGGCCAATAATTGGGAGAGATGGTACAATAAAAAAGGCAAAAAAGTTTTACCTTGTTTATTGCATTTTATTTGTCACATGTAGAGGTACAAAATAATAAGAAAAATATAAATATTAATGTAAAATTTATTTCAACATGTTAGCATAATATGGGCGTCAGCATTGAAGTATTACAATTTGTTTATATAAGTAACAACAAAATATTTTCCTTTCCAATTCTGATAAGGAATGAAAAGCTAGTTGTAAATATCATAGATCAAGAACAGTTCAGAGAACTCTCTCTCTCTTGCCAATCGAAAGTGAACTCATAAAAATTATAAATTGCGAAGATACCGAGGATAATATCAAGTGTACTGGAACACTTACACGTAATAAAAATAGAAAATGACATTTGAAAACTCCATAATTTTTAAAACAAGCTTTCTACAAAAAAATCTACAAGAGAGTTAGTAGTATAGATCTCAAATTTAATGAAATCTCGATGTTAAACAATATTCGTTTCAATTGCCAAAGAGTTATTGAAGCTGAAATATTTGACAGCAGACATTGTTGTTATGTTCATCCTAAACATTGTTTAAAAATTTATGAGAACTATAAGGCCATTGCACTAATTTATAAAATTACATTAGTTTAACTGAACTTGTAACTTTATAAGTTTAATAGGGGCGGGAGTGGCTCAGTCGGTAGCGCCCCAGGCTAGTAATCTGTAATTCCCAGGTTCGAGTCACAGCTGGGTCAGCGTTGAGATTTATCTCCCCCAAATTCTCCCCCCGGCCCTCGGTCAGTAGGGGACACCGATGGGCTTGGATAAGGCCGCAGTCCGTCGGTGGGACGTAAAGTCGTGTCCTCGTGTGCAGGAGAGCCATACCCTGTGTACGTTAAAGAACACGCTGGATGGTCTTGACGGGAAGTTACCATCTGTCTCCCAACAGCTGTTTCAGTGGGTGCCTGTGGCCTGGCCATTTAGCCCATGGTGTGCAAAAAAGTGCCGCTCAGAGGTAAAAAAACAAGAATAAGAAAATTATAAGTTTAATATTTAAGAGTAAATGGTAAAGTTTTAAGACAAACAACAGTGCCCTTAAATGTTTCAGCTTCCAGAACTCTAAATACTAAACAAACATCGCTTAAAAATGAGATTTGAAGAGTTTATTTTTAAGACTTTTGATTCTTTTCCTGTGACATTTTATACAAAAGGCTTATTTCATAGTTTTTCATTGTTTTGAATACAACTTCCCATTCACCCAACACGGAAATGTTTCAGTACTTTGAAGATTTTAAAGTAATAGCTGGAACACTTATGATATTATGAACACTTATGATTTATGAATACGTCAGAGATTAACATAATTATAGAGGTTTTATTTAGACAGAAAAACGCTTGATATTCATTGATTACACTACTCTTAAATTTGTATGTAGGGTAAATAATTTTCTACTAGTTTTATGCAAGACAAAGTACTTTATTTTAGTGAAATAAATGATATTTACTAAATGTGAGCATTCAGCTCACAAATGTTGTGAACTTGATTTTTTGTTCATTCGTAGAATAAAAAAAAGGCAGAAAAGTATTTATATTGGAAAATTAAATATTTTATTTTTTAATGTTACTGCTTCATATTGGATGCTATGTAAAATATTATTCTTTTACAATAGTTGGTAGCACAGCTGTATTACTTACCATTAAAACTTTCACATCCATTGCAATTTAAGAAATTTCCTTCTCTATGGTTGTGAAAGTAAAAAAGAAAAAAAAAATCAAACAAAAAAAAAACCGTTTATAAGTGGGCAATATCACTTTTTGTGCCTAGGGACGCATGAGATATAAATGCGGCTCTGATTCGAACCCGATATCTATCATCTCAAAAATTGTTTTTAATTTATCCGTAAAAAGAAAAAAAAAATGAATATCTATATACAGACGACAGATTGCAAACATTAGTTCACGTTTTTGAAAACGAGATGGAAAGTAAGTTTAAAAAAGTGTAAATTACATCCGTTATCTACTCTTTTACTATGTGTAATATATGCAAAAATAAAATACAATTCACTCTAACATCAGTGAGTGATGACCTCTATGGAATCACCCCCTCCGACAACATGTATTCCCAGAAGGTTGCTCCCCCTGGGAAAAATTCATCAAAAATTAATTTTTTATTTAAATTTTAATAATATCAGGTCTACCAAAATTGATGCTCTTCCTTCTTAACGAAAGTAATCTTGATTTTTTGTTTTCTCTTGTTTTTGCAAGCATAAAATATAATTTTATTTATTAACATGCGAAAACATGATTGCTGATGACATGATGACTATATTCGCAAGTGCGATCTTTAGTGAATGGCTGGATATTAATATTTCAATCATGAAAAAATATTTATGGCTTCATATGAAAGCATTCCACCCTTTCCTGAAAAAATTCCAGCCCACGCTCCATGACGATGTAACGACCTACTAGCATCCATCACATAAAAAAACTTCCGTTCTCTCTGACAAACCCAGAGGCGTGAACTTCCGTTCTCTCTGACAAACCCAGAGGCGTGAACTTCCGTCACAAAGGTGCGTGAACTTCCTCCTCTAAAGTGTGGACTACCTCGAAGGGAAATTCAATTTCCGTTAATGATATATTAGATTTATCAGAAAATTTCCAGCGTTTTGCGCAATCTATATTTTATTTCCATTTTCGAAATATTACTCCAAACCCAACCCAAATTGTGCGTAATTACACACGAATAAACACAGTGACGACAACAATTCGAATGCAACATTTGGGAAATTTTAATTTGTGCCACTTGGTTTTCTGATGCGCAAGGGACGAACAGGAATTTCCAATTTCGGTTGTTTTAAAAGCCCACGTGTTTAGTGTTTGCTTCAGTCTGATCGAACCATCAACGAGTAGTTTGTGTTGCAGTCCGCTTGAGAGGGATAGTTCTTAACCTAATCTCCATCGTTCAGCTGCTCAATAGAGATTTCACGGCGTTCAGTGTATCACTGCAACTGCTTCAAAAGTTCGACAATTTGTACTCAACGATGGCATTGGGAAAATTCCAGTTCATTGCAATATGTGCATTGTTCTCCAGCTGTTGGGCCATGTGCATCACCTCTACTGAGAGTGGTGCTGGACAGCGCAACTCTAAGGATAATCACGAGAAAGAGCATAATCGTCTTATGGAAGAAATTGCGAAGTATAGATGTTCCTCCCCAGTTCCAAGGCTGATAAATCTGAACGAAAAATTTCAGCTTGGGCACAGGAGGTATAAGCCTTTCTGTGTCGTTCTTCATCGCTGTGGCGATGATACAGGATGTTGCATCAATGAACACGAGACTTGTAGTAAAATTGATGCCGTAAATGTGACTTTAACTATTCAAGTGAAAGACAATAATGATCCGTGGAAATATGAGAGGCTGCAATTCGAGAACCACACTTCGTGCGAATGCAAGTAACGCTATATTAAGATCAAAACGATATTATTCTAAACAAACTTGGAATGTTGAACCCTCTGTTTCTGTGAAAGTAGCTGCCAAATCAAGAAATCCTTTCAACAATTATAGTGAGATTATGTACGAGACTTTTACTAGATATTGTACTTATTTTATTATTCATTTATGGTTCCTTTATTGGATGCAAAGTGGACTCTATTTTCAAATATTTCACTTTTTTGTGCGATCTTTTCCAATAGAATCTATTTTTATTTTTTATATTTATTTTCTATTTATGAGAGGATTTCTTTTACTAACTCTTTGTAAATCAGTAAAAAATCTGGATGTTATCTGTCACCTGATTTGTTTATTGACATTATTTAATGATTTATAAATATTTGTGGATATTTATAGTATTTCTAATTTACAAATTTGTTTGAATATATATAGTGTTTCAAATTTATAAACGTTTAAAAATATTTATCGTCTTATTAATTTATAAACGTTTGTGAATATTTTTAGTCATATGAGAACATACATCATTGTTTACTGTGATGAAGAAGTACGCTAAATTAATATTTTGTAATTAGTCTTAAGAATCTATTAAAACTTTGCTTTTAAAATTTCGCTCTTGCTGTCCTTTACTGTATATTATTTCAAAAATGAAACGAGACATTTATCACTTTCTCAGTGTTTCATATAAACTAGGCATTGCTATAGGAAAATTGAAAGGAAAAAAAGGGGGACATTTTGTCTCTGAAACTTAATAAGATTTGAACTATATCAGTATATTTTCTGATTTCTGTGGAAAGTTAATCAAATGGTATATCGGATAGTCAGTCTTTCCACCTTTCCTTTGGAATCGTTAAGTTGTATAGCACATTATAAAAGATTACTCTTAATATAAGGTGTTAAAATACATTAAATAATTAAATAAAAAAAATTGCATGTACAAAATGTTGAAAAACGTTCCAAGTTTTGCTTTGCGTTCAAAAGACTTCAGTTTATGGCGTCAAATGGGGCTGGGTTGGCTCAGTCGGTAGCGCGCCAGGCTCGTAATCTATAGTTCCCAGGTTCGCGTCCCAGCTGGGTCAGCGTTGAGATTTATCTCCGCAAAATTCCCCGCCCTGCCCACGGTCAGTAGGGGACACCGACGGGCTTGGAAAGGCTGCCGTCCGTCGGATGGGACGTTAAGCCGTGGCCCCGTGTGCTGGAGAGCCATACCGATGTGCACGTTAAAGAACACGCTGGATGGCCTTGACGGGAGGATACCATCTGTCTCCCAACAGCTGTTCCAGTGGGTCCCCTCCCCCAACCTTCTCTGAGCCTTCGGGGTCCATGTGACCTGGCCATTTAGCCCATGGTGTGCAAAAAAATGCCGCTCAGAGGTAAAACAACCCAACTTATGACGTCAATGCACGTGATATTCAACTTCCACCCATACTCGGCGCAACATGTCTGATTTAGCACTTGTAACACTTTCAAGGATTCTTTCCTATAAATAAGGTGCAAAAAGCCCTTTTGGTATCGGGCCGAATATAAAAATTTTGTTTCTTATGGGTTAACATTCGGGAGGAGAGTGAAATAAAAAGATAAACAACAAACCTCATCTGGAAGTTCCAAGTTTTTACTTCCTTATTTACGGAGTTTGCGGAACTCACAATGTTGGGAACAATTACTTCGAGAATGATGCCGTTTCTGATCAAATAATGTCGCAGATTCCAGGCTTTGGATTGGGTTGTTTGACCTCTGAGCGGCACTTTTTTGCACACCATGGACTAAATCACCAGGTCACATGGACCCCAAAGGCTCAGAGATGGTTGGGGGAGGAGACCCACTGGAACAGCTGTTGGGAGACAGATGGTAGCCTCTCGTCAAGGCCATCCAGTGTGTTCTTTAACGTGCATAGGATATGGCTCTCCCGCACAGGGGGGCCACGGCGTAACGTCCCATCCGACGTACGGCGGCCTTTCCAAGCCCATAGATGTCCCCTACTGACAGTGGGCAGGGCGGGGAATTTTGCGGAGATAAATCTCAACTCTGACCCAGCTGGGTCTCAAACCTGGGAACTACAGATTACGAGCTTGGTGCACTACCGACTGAGCCAGCCCCGCCCACAGATTCCGGGCCAACCCCTTCACTGGATTATCCTTGACACTTGGCAAACGTATTCAGATACGACCAATAAATTGGCTTTGAAATGATCTGGGAAATCATTTTCATTAGATGATGGTTCCTCTTACCATTCTTTTTTTATAACACCGATTCTGCACTAAGATGGGAAGGGGATGGCGCAATCGGCAGCTCGCCAGGCTCGTAATTTGAATTTCCCAGGTTCGAGTTCCACCTGGGACAGCTTGCTCTGAGCACTATTCAGAACAGGCTAAGGGCCTGCAAAACTTCTCCCCCTGCCCTTGGCCAGTACGGGACATCAGTGGGCTTGAAAAGGCCGCCGTCCGTCGGATGAGACGTTTAGCCGTGGCTCAGTGTGCGGGAAAGCCATAGTTCTGTGCACGTTAAAGAACACGCTGGATGGCCTTGATGGGAGGCTACCACCTGTCCCCCAATAGCTGCTTAGCGGGTCCTCTCCTACAACCTTCTCTGAGACTTTGGAGGTCTTTGTGATCTGGCTATTTGCCCATTTTTTTAAAAAAGTGCCGCTCAGAGGTAAATTTACCCAACCCAATCCAGACCTCTGCAATGACAGTGTCGCCTTGAGTGAACGTGCCAGTGAGGTGGCTGGATGTGAAGTTCTAAAAATCTACCTATATTAATGCACTTGACTAGTGTCACAGTGTAAAGATGAGGTTGAGCCTCACTGGTTTAGATGTTAAGTGATCAGGTTTCAAGGACTCGAAATGCTCAGAACAGAGTAAGTAATCTGTTGGATAACTCTAAGGAGACACACGAAAATCTACTACCACATTCATCTACCGCGTTCTTTGACGAGCGCAGCTTTAACCCCCAATCTTATGAATGATGTCCTTTTCCAAGTCATCAACGTGTCATTTCTCATCGAGAGCAGAAAAGGGGTTTAGCAGGAAGAATCTGAAGACAGCCACAATAGGGACTCGGCCTTCGGTTGGGTTGTTTTATCTCTGAGCGACACTTTTTTGCACACCATGGGATAAATGGCCAGGTCACATGGACCCCGAAGGCTCAGAGAAGGTTGGGGGAGGGGACCCACTGTAACAACTGTTGGGAGGCAGATGGTAGCCTCCCGTCAAGGCCATCCAGCGTGTTCTTTAACGTGCACATGGTATGTCTCTCCCGCACACGGGGCCACGGCTTAACGTCCCATCCGACGGACGGCGGCCTATATCTAAGCCCATCGGTGTCCCCTACTGACCGTGGGCAGGGCGGAGAATTTTGCGGAGATAAATCTCAACGCTGACCCAGCTGGGACTCGAACCTGGGAACTACAGAATACGAGCCTGGCGCGCTCCACTGAGCAACCCCCGCCCCAACTCGGCCTTGGAAACATCAACTTACGAACTTGGCAAACTACTGACTGAGTCAATCCTATATATATATATAGGTATTATATATATATAGGTATAAATATATATATGTGTGTTTCAATACATAGGAATAGCATCTGAAAAAGCTATATAAGTGTAATTGTTCTCAGGCCCATGTAGGCCATCTGCAGTTTCCAGGTTCGAGTTCCAGCTGGGTCAGCTTCAGATTTATCTCCACAAAAATCTACGCCCTGCCCACGGTCAGTAGGAAACACCGATGGGCTTGGAAAAGCCGTCGTTCGTCGGATGGAACGTTAAGGCGTGACTACCGTTGCGGGGAAACCATACCCTGCGCACGTTAAAGAACACTCTGGATGGCCTTGACGGGAAGCTATCATCTCTCTCCCAATAGCTGTTCCAGTGGGTCCCCAACCTTCTCTGAGCCTTTGATGTCCTTGTGACCTGGCCATTTAGTCCATTGTGTGCAAAAAAGTGCTGCTCAGAGGTAAAACAATCCAACCTAATCTCAGATCCATGCGTTGCAGAAAAAGCTTCATTATGAAACATTCCATATTTAAGATTGGCTGGATGTTTTTTCCTTTAATTATTATCTATGTACACATTCTGCGCTAAATGGCTGGTTCACAAATACCAAAAAAATCTCAGTCCTGTGTAGAGGAAGGGAATGCAGTAGACAGATAATAAGAAACAGACGGAAACTTTCCATTACGGACACCAGACATGTTTCATAACGTAAACAAGGTATGGCTTTCCTGAATATCAATATACGACTTAATATCAAAGCTAATTGACTGCGGCATTTCCATTATTTCCTAGAATATGAAATGACCCATAAAAATAAATAAATCAGAAATGTAAAATTTAAAATATGAAATATCAAAGATTAGGTAAAGTTGTCTTAATTTTTATACATTGCATATTTATTCGTCATTTCATAAAAATACGAGAAAGCATACGTAAGTGTAAATCATTGCATCAAAGAAAAAAAAAACATGTAAATTACTTATCAATGTAATGTAAAAAAAAGCTTAACTAGTAGCCATATCAACAAAACTAGGAGACGAAACGATTCTGGCAAATATGTGATGTTCCTTTTCGAAGGCGACGGGGAGTGGCTCAGTTGTTTGGGGGGTGGCCCAGTCTCGCAATCTGCAGTTCCCAAGTTCGATTCCCACCTTGGCGAACGTTCAAATTTATCTCAGCAAGAACTACCGCCCTGCTCCTCAGTCAGTAGGAGACATTTATAGGCCTGTAAAGGAGGCCGTCCGTCGGATGGAATCGTAAAGCCGTCGCCCCGTGTGCGGAAGAGTGTGCACGTAAAGAACTCGCTGGATGGCCTTGACGGAAGGTCTTCCAACAGCTGCCCAGTGGTTCCCTCCCCCAACCTTCTCTGAACATTCGGAGTATTTGTGGTCTGGCCCTTCAATCCACTGTGAGCAAAAAAAGAGCCACTCAGAGGTGAATCAACCCAATCTTCGTTTTCAAGGCGAATGAAGAGTTTCAGTTTTCGACCTTTTTACACTTTAACAGTGGTAATGCGAACGAATGGATAATTAGGAAAAGCCAAATATAATATGTTATTAGTACTTATACGCAGAAAAAGAATTTTTTATTTATACCTTAAAATGGAAAAGGGGCGTTATCCACCCCATCCCCACCTGTGAAAAACGAAGGCAAATAACTCATGTCAGTTTTTATTAACAATGTATTTATTCAATTGACAGTCTACCAGTGGAATTTAAAATTTTTCAAGATAAATAGATCGTTTGCAGTATTGGATTTTCCACGTTTAGCGTCCTCTAAAGATGGAAGTGAAGTCTCCAGGAGGATTTAAAAATTGCGAATCATATATATTTCATAATATCTATTATCTCAAAAAGCAATTTTAATTATGCCTGAAATGAAAATCTTACATCTTCAACCCCCCACATTCCCAGGAATAAGGGAGAAATCATATGATCCTCATGAAAACTGCAGTTTGTAGCATTCATTTTTCTTTTTCAGTTATTGTATATTTTATTGTGTATAATCTGTGGATATTGTTTACTATGTATGTTTGAATTTTATGTAGCACATTGTCATTATTATAAATGAATCACTTGAAATATTTGCTAAAATCTTGATATTTTCGAATTTTTCCCACTAGATGGATTATTTAAGCTACTGGAAGATTCAGAGAGTGAGAATCGTAGTGGTATTCGTCAATAGCTATCCATCCCAAAAATGGATTTATATCTAAGAAACAGTTGAATGTTTATAGACTGGCAGACAGACAGATAGATGACGGAGAGAAAACATTAATTTCCTTTTTCTTGAAAAGAGCTTAAATTAAGTTTAATAAAAGTGTAAATTAGATCTGATTCTTTATCCGTATTATCTATAACAGATGCAGAAGCAAAAACCCATTCTGTAATATTAGTGAGTGATGACGATAAGAATTTCCAGCAGCCATCATGTATATCAACTTCCGCTCTCTCTAGCGAGAATTAAAGACTTGAACTTCCTCCACTAAGGCGTGAACTTCCTTATCTAAAGCTTGAACTTCCTTATCTAAAGCTTGAACTTCCTTATCTAAAGCGTGGGTTTCCTGAACGTACAATTTAACCTGCATTGGAACGGCTTGGCAGAAGATACTAAAACTTTCACAAACCTATATTTGATTTCCGTTTTCTAAATACGTTTATGTCAAGTCCAACCCATGCCGTATATAATCCATTACGCATAAACACAGTGATGACAACACTTGGGAAATTTTAATTTGTGCCACTTGGTTTTCTGATGCGCAAGGGACGTACAGGAATTTCCAATTTCGGTTGTTTTAAAAGCCCACGTGTTTAGTGTTTGCTTCAGTCTGATCGAACCATCAACGAGTAGTTTGTGTTGCAGTCCGCTTGAGAGGGACAGTTCTTAACCTAATCTCCATCGTTCAGCTGCTCAATAGAGATTTCACGGCGTTCAGTGTATCACTGTAACTGTTTCAAAAGTTCGACAATTTGTACTCAACGATGGCATTGGGAAAATTCCAGTTCATTGCAATATGTGCATTGTTCTCCAGCTATTGGGCCATGTGCATCACCTCTACTGAGAACGGTGCTGGCCAGCGTAACTCTAAGGATAATCACGAGAAAGAGCATAATCGTCTTATGGAAGAAATTGCGAAGTATAGTAACACGAAAGTTGCCAGATCACTAATTTCCTAAAAAAATCGTTGCCAGATATTTTTTCTGAATTCTGTTATCTACCATAGCGTTCGGATAATTTTTTGAGCGACTGTACTCTCCACATCTTCCCCTACGAAATCGTTAAGTTGCACTTGACACATCCACGAATGGAAATGTAATGAGCGGAGATCACGAAGTCGTGTTTTGTTTCATATATCAAAGTGAATTTCCTAGTCTTGTAGTTATTGTTTTGTATGTTTTTTTTTGTCTTTTCATGAAGCTTTCCTAGTCTTTTATATGGAAGTCTTCGTATGGAGTCTTTATGTGAAGCTTTTCCTATACTTTTTTATGGATATTTTTGTTTGGGTATTTTCTAGTTTTTTTTATGGAGGCTTTTGTACAGATTCCTTTGAACGGGGTTTTTCTTAATCTTTTTCACGGAGTCGTTTTCTGTAACTTTGTAACTCATGGTTTACTGATCATTAGTATTTGGCTTTGATTCTCATGCAGCCAATAAAGGGGAAATGTTTTGCAAACTAAATAAACATTAGTACTCCGTGAAAGTGAAGCTGGATGTTGCTTATCCGGTACTAAGAACCCCTAAGAAAGAGTTCGAGAATTTTCATGCTATTTCCGATGGAATACCGATTTCGAAATCTCTCGAAGAATATACTTTTTATGGGAATGACATTATAGATGAGAGTGGCGAAGAGTGAGTGTAAGTAGTTAAACCATTGAGAATGAGCAGTTTAGGAATCAGTTATTCTCACAGGTGAATGACAGGTCTGTCACACTTTCGTGTATTTTGCTAACAATTATCACGTATTTATCCCGAATGGTAATTGATAGTCAAGCATCATTGACGTACGAATTGGTTCATCAACTGCACAGTGTTTTGTCTCAATTGCTTGCACTCCCGCTTCTCCGCTGATGTACACATCAGCGAATCATGCACACATCAGCGAATCATGCACACATCAGCGCTCGCATCACAAAGACATTGATCCTATTAAAATAAACTGTTTTACTTTGCGATATCTAAAATAATTTTATCTTTCTCTAAAGGATGCAACTTTCTTGACCTACATCTAGCGATCCTTGTCAAAATAATCCCCTTTATCTTTAGAGATATCAGTCGATTTCAATGATAGAATGCATGAAAGCAGTAAGGCAATGAGACTGCGCAGTTCATGCATTGATAATTCTCACCGATCAGAGGTCGATTCAGCTATTAATTATTTTGCAATCAACAATGATCTTTGATTTATGAGACTATTTGCTGATAAACTATTTGGAATTATAGCTGAATCGAGGGATAACCTATGAGAATCCCAAATCAGTCAACCTCATAATACCGTTGCCTCAGTTGCTATAAGACACGCTCTGCCAGGGAAGTACCCAGTGGGAGGGGACCAGGGTCCTCTCCCACGAGAATCAGGTCGTCTTATATCAAATCTAAAACTTCTCTACCAGCTTTGAAATACAACACAGTTGTATTTGTGTACTTTTACTCTAACCCCATAATTGATGCTTGATACTAAAAGTAGAATAAAAAACTAAAAGATCGCATTCCATATATAATAAAATTTTAGTCTTTCCTCATCTGTATAATATTTTAATAATTAAGAAACCCTAATTATTAAAGTCTTATTCTCAGACTTATTTAATTTCTCGAAGCCCCCCCCCCAAGAAATTAAATTCTCGAACTCTCCTCGAAATCGAATTATCCGACGCCCATAAAACCAAATTTAAATTCCCCCCCCCCAACTGAAATAAATCCTTGATATCTACCTGCTGTTTGCCACTAATTATTTTCATCCTAATATGAAGGATTAATTTTCCTTGGTGAAAATGTTATCGCTCCTTGCTAAAACCTTGTGAAAATAAGCTCTTTTTTTACCCTTGCGAGATATGTTTAAACAGTGAAGAAGAGGGAATGGAAACAGCTGACATACCCGAAGTTCTCATAGAAAGGCCACTGGTTGATTGAGGTATCAATTATTTGTCAACCTACCACTGATATCATAAGTCAAATACTATTGTTAGATTTAAAAATGATCGATAGCTCAATTAACCAATGACCTGCATCATCAATGCTTCAATTGCAGTCTCATTTGTGAGGCGGGGGTGGCTCAGTCGGTAGCGCGCCAGGCTCGTAATCTGTAGTTTACAGGTTCGAGTCCCAGCTGGGTCAGCGTTGAGATTTATCTCCGCAAAATTCCCCACCCTGCCCACGGTCAGTAGGGGACACCGATGGGCTTGGAAAGGCCGCCGTCCGTCGGATGGGACGTTAAGCCGTGGCCCCGTGTGCGGGAGAGACATACCCTGTGCACGTTAAAGAACACGCTGGGTGGCCTTGACGGGAGGCTACCATCTGTCTCCCAACAGCTGTTCCAGTGGGTCCCCTCCCCCAACCTTCTCTGAGCCTTCGGGGTCCCTGTGACCTGGCCATTTAGCCCATGGTGTGCAAAAAAGTGCCGTTCAGAGGTAAAACAACCCAACCCAGTCTCATTTGCTTTCATACATGCTTCATACCAATTTTCATTCATAATAACATCGCTCTTTGTTAAAATTGTCTCCTTTACCTTTACGAGATTTCAACTAATTTCACTCTACTTGAAGGATGTAACTTTCCTTCGGTAATGACGCTAGCTTTCCATATCGAAACGAACTCTTTTACCTTTATGAGATCGTTCTTTCCACTTGACCTTGTTCTCTTCGAGAAGAGAGAGCCATGGCCTCTTCACCTTCGATTTCGAAGCAGCAGAAGCCTTCGGTGAAGGTGGAGCGCTGTTGGTAGCAGCAGGATCCGTCGGGGAAGGAACTTCTGTAGAGTCTCGTCTTGTCACCGATGTTAGTGCTCCGGACAAGGACTGAGATTTCCTCCGCAAAGCTATATGGGGTCATACATGTAAGAATGTTAATTCAGGATTCAAGTCATTTGGGAAGAAAACAAAAATGCTATTGTTCAGTACATGATTGATTCTAAAGTTTACAATCTCAAACGAGTTCGAACCGTAGACACAATTCGCCTAGTGTGAGTAGAAACAGGAGATTCTGGATGAGATTAAGAAACTACATAATTGATGCTTGAAGAGTTCTCATATATCATTGGTTGATGTTTAAGCAGTTCTTATTTGTCATTGGTTGATTGATAAGTGATTGGACTATCTTCAATGAGGAACATCAGAATTAACAGTACTGTTCCATAGTCAAGCCGCAAAACTTCCCGCTCTGTCCACGGTCAGTACGGGACGCGGATGGGCTTGAAAAGGCCGCCGTCCGTCGGATAGGACGTCTAATTGGGGAAAATTTATTTTAAGCTTCATGTGCGAACTCTAGAAGAAAAAATATTTAAATCGAAATTAAGACCGAATTTTTTATCGAACCCAGTTCTCCTACAACAACTGCATCTTTGAAAAAAAGTGCCAGTCCACCCTGCTTGGTGGTTTAGCGGTAACGCGTTGGCTCGCGGTGATACTACGACTACCTGGGTCCAGGTTCGAGTCCCTGGTACGACATGGTGGTTTGTTCTCTTGTGATAGTCCCTCAGTAAAAATTTAAAAAAATGTTCTCTTAACGATATGTCCAAAAAACCTGTGTTCTCACATTGGGACATAAAACGAAATATGGGCTATAATTCGTAGTAACCAAATTGGAGAAAATAATAACATCAATTAACAATCAGGTGTTTCTGAGACACGATGGCAGAAAATCTACAAACTGCAGGTTTCAAAGCAAGATTCAAATCCAATGGTACAATGAAGATGGACGTCACTATAAAATCATGAAAACGAAATAGAAGCCCCTAAAAGATCTAACGTTTGTTTTTCGTTGATGATTAAAAAAAAGTGGAACTTTGATATTATGAATTGATGCCAAAATGTTGCAAAATATTTATTTTCGATCTAGCTCCTTACAGGTTACGACGTATGATTAAAGATATTTTAATCGCTATTGATACAAATATAAGAAGATCGAAGAATGTTTGGAATATGCTTTATTTTTGGAATTTCTAGAATACTGATGTTTATCAGGGCTGGATCTAGAAAAATAAATTAAGGTGTGGAGGTAGGGGGCATGGGGCGCAATCGGAAAAAGTAAAGGGAGGGGGCATGGGGCGCAATCGGAAAAAGTAAAGGGAGGGGGCATGGGGCGCAATCGGAAAAAGTAAAGGGAGGGGGCATGGGGCGCAATCGGAAAAAGTAAAGGGAGGGGGCATGGGGCGCAATCGGAAAAAGTAAAGGGAGGGGGCATGGGGCGCAATCGGAAAAAGTAAAGGGAGGGGGCATGGGGCGCAATCGGAAAAAGTAAAGGGAGGGGGCATGGGGCACAATCGGAAAAAGTAAAGGGAGGGGGCACAGAATGGATTTCCATTGAAGTATAGCATTTTCCCCTATCTCCACCACCCACAAGAATAAGCTTTTAAAGTTCAGTTTATTTTTCTGCAAAATAGTAAAAAATTAACTCAGTCAAAAATACACTACAGTAAATAAAAAAATATAACACTTGCAAGAAGTTATGCAAATGTGACGAAATTTAGGGTGGTGTTAGTATATGGAAATGCATGGAAATGATTAGGTTTGCAGGACAATCGAAACGATTGGCAGGCACGAGCTGATGTCACAGGTGAGATTTGTTGTCCATGTCCTATTGTTTCCATGCCCATTTTAGAGGTTTCTTTTGAAAATATTTCTTGAAAAATGCATAAAAGATGCACTAGTTTAATAACCTTTTTCGCCATTACCCTGACTAGTATTTTAGTATTCTCAGGGGGGGGGGGGGCTCCCCACCCTAAATCCATCCATGATGCTTAGCAATAATTTTCAAAATTGACCGAAAACCAACTCACAACGACGGAACAAATTCCAACAAAAGAAGCCATTTTGACCACGCGGAGCGCATATATATAGAGTTATATATATATAGAGAGAGTTGTATAATAGATATAGAGTTGTATATAGAGTTGTATAATAGGCACTAAAAAGCAGTCCCGAAGAAGACTTCCAAAAAATGTTTCGAAGAATGGAAGAAGAGAATGTAGAAGTACTTTAAAACCAACGGGGAGTGCTCTGACGGTCACAACTTTGATATCTATAATTTTTTTATTAATAAAAGCTTTATTGAAGCAGTTTCGTTTCTTTTTCGCCACACCTCATATGTACATCCACAGTATTCTTGTGTAACGTCAAACGAACTGAATACCAACAATGACAGTTTTCCGAATAATGGATTAGCCCAGTCAGTAGAGTGCCAGTTCGTAATATGCGGCAGGAAAAGAAGGATGCTCTTTATCTTATGATGAAATGTATAGCAAAATTATTACTAGCAGCAAAAGGTGACTTGTATTAACCAACACAATCCCTCTCATTCAGCACCAGCCCAAGTCACTTTGCTACCCAAAAGAAAAACATATTTTACCGCACAAAGGAAACTTGTTTTTTGTCGCTCAAAGGGAAATTTCTTTTTGCCTCTCAAAGGGAAATTACCTTTCACCGCCAAAAGGGATATTACTTTTTGCCGCCCAAAGAGAAATTACTTTTGTCACCCAAAGGGAAACTACTTTTGCCACCCTCACGTAAATTTACTATTTTGCCGCACCAAGAAACTTTAATTTGCTGGCTCATAAAAAAACTTGTTTTGTCACCTCAATTAAATTTCCTTTTTTCTCGCTGGTAAAATTAATTTTTCTGTCTCAATCGATTGCACAAATTTATCAACTTAAACGATCTTACCATATCTGTGGCTCAGTATACTTTTCTGCCTGTACATTTGAAATAAAATGCTACCTAAAATTGGTAAAAATAGTTTCAAAACAAATTATATTCGCAAAGAAGGTCGTTAGATATTCGCTAGGCCCTAACTGGTCTAGTGGTTAGCGTACCTGACGACTAAGACCAGCAGGGCATGTCCTTATATAAGTGCTTGTATGTTGTATGAGAAACCAGGACAAACTAATATAGCTTCTAGGTTATCTCTGTCCCATGGTGTAGGGAAATACCTTTTTCTAAAAAAAAAAGTTATGTAAATACCTTAGCATTTTACATTCATTGCACTTTTATTTCGAATTAAATTCAAGGCAAAACCATTTAATTGCTAGTGTGGAGCCCTTAAAATCGAATCGCCTCACGCGCTCCTTGAAATGCTTATGCTATTCGCCTAGTCTACTTGCAGTCGTAGTGGATCACAAAATTACATGCAGTGATATCAATTTAATCATTTTAGTTTCCATTTCTTCTTGCAAAGTCAAACACTCGTCCTTATTCAGCATGTAGTATAAGATTTTATTCACAGTTATTTACGGTGATTCCCACTGTACCCTGATATAGTGTTTGTATTTCATTTCTTTCGGTTTCAGCATTACATTTAAAACATATTTATTTTCCTAATAACAATTAGTGTGATTTGAACAAAAAACGGGAGGAATGGTGTGCCAAATACTAGCACAGGTGAACTAGCCCAAGCTTACTGGCGACAACTGCGTAGATGTTCACAAAGCATCACAACAAATTTTTCGTTCAGACTCAGCGAGTTCTTTGACCACACCCCAACCCGTTTTCCCTAATCAAATGGAAAAGATAAATTCTTTTAAACCCGCATCTGGTCCCATTATAAGCAGAAAAGTATATCCTTTAACGCAACCTGAGGTGAAAAGGAGGAAAACCTGAGGAGAAATTTGGTAGAGAGAGGGTTAAATATTTGGAAAGTAGAGGGAGGAGGGGGGGGGAATCTTTTAAAAATATAACAATCTTTTCAACCTTCGTGTCACGTGACACGAAGGTTGAAAAGATTGTTATATTTTTTAAAAAATCATTACCAGATATTTTTTCTGAATTTTGTAATCAACCATAGTGTTCGGATATTTTTTGAGAGACTGTACACAGCTCATTGGGCACATGGGCATGTCCCCTGTAAAAGTGTTGTGTACTGAATGTATTTAGCCATGCATCAAAGAGTAAAATAAGTTGAAGATCTAAGATACGAATCTCTGTGTCTGTTTATTTGCTTCTAACACATTTATAATTTTACACTGGTTTCCATAGATTAAGGAACAACCATATGTCAATGGGAAGGTAACGTCGACGTCTATAACTTCTAAAATAAGTTTTTTTTGTTAAAAAAATGTGATTTCAGATAAAGATCTAAATCAAATATATCAATATCTTGATTTTTAATATTCGTTCAGTATTTCAAGAGTTATGGAAGTTTGAATATTGAACAATAACAACCCCAATCACAAAACCTGACTTCATAAGTTAATTAAAACTTGGTAATAAATAGTGTATCAAAGTGTTTAATAAAATAAATGTATATTTTTAGAAGTTTGTATAAAGAATTCTTTCACTATTCGTCATCAAACGGTATTTGACTAACACTGCGAAAGGTCACTTTCCCCCAAAATGGACACTTATGCAGGGAAACAGACACTAAGTCGCACTTACAGTGAAGTGTGTGTTACATGTGCAAAGTCATTATAAAAGAATACCCATATTTTAAAATGCTCTATTTTATAAAATAATTAATTAACAAAAGTAATTTTGCGTACAAAATATAAAAAATACTCTAAACTTCATTTTGTTCAATAGACTTCAAAGTGGGCGCCATTGGTGGCACTTTCAATAGCTGCATTGATCATTTCTTTTAAATGCTGTAAATTTCGAAATATTAAGATATAATATTTAATATTCTTTCGGAATAAACGATGTTTTTAATGTGTACACCTTAAAGGCAAAAAATCCTGTGTGTCAAATTGGGACTTTTTAGGGTCACAAGAAAGGTCCATCAATACCGATCCAACGATTTTGGAAATTTAGTATATTTGAACATGTGACGGTCAATCATGTTGAAAAATATCTTGCATTCCAATTTCATCAATTTGGATAAAAACATACAGTTCCAAGATATCCCCATAAACTTGGCCATTAATTGTTCTTTCCGTAAAAAAAAATCCAGGGAGAACAATTACAGACACCAAACATTCAACTCTTGGACTATAGCGCACATGTTACCCTACAACATGAGGATTTTCGCAATCCAAAAATCTGCAGTTGTTACAGCCTCACTGACGTGGAAGGTGGTTTCATCAGGAAACAAAATGTTTTGTCAAATTGATGAATGATTGATGATGATCATTGACGAATCATTTATGATGACTGATGATTATCACTGATGTATCATTTATGACGATCATTGATGACGATTGATCTAGTCCCGCCTAGGCAAGCTTTTAGATTTATTTCCGCAAAGCTCCCCGCCCTGCCCACGGTCAGTAGGAGACACCGATGGGCTTGGAATGTGCGCCGTCGTTTGATGGACAGGTTACCGTGGATCCGTATGTGGGAGAGACATACCCTGTGCACGTTAAAGAACACTCTGGATGAGCTTGACAGGAGACTACCTTCTGGATTCTGTCTAGCGGGTCCCTCCCCCACTTTTTCTAATTTCTTGGGATCCTTGTGACCTGCCCTTTACCCCATTGTGTGCAAACAACGTGCCGCTCAGAGGTAAAACAACCGAAACTTTGCGAAATAACGTGTACTCCCATATTCTGTTAATAGAAATTCTAAGTTCTATACTCTGCAAAATAACGAGTACTCGCAGATTCTGTTAATAGAAATTTGAAGTTCTGTACCTTGTAAAATAATAGTTTTACGTTTATAAAATTAGACTACAGGATGGACATCGTAGAGTTTCATTTTTACGATTTAGCATCTACTTGATTATGGGAGTAAGGGAAAATTAGCAGCCGATTAACTTTCTACTATCCCAAGCCAGTAGTCGGTAGGATAGAAAATCTTCTAAGGATCAAACTATAATACAATGGAAACAATGAAATAATAAAAACTGAGACGCCGTAACATGTTGCAAGTTGTTGATCATAAAGTTTTTGTAGAATTTTTGATCTTCAAAGGTTAAGAGAGTTCACAAGTCAATACTGAAAAAACAGAAAGTCTCCGAAAGTGCCAAGAAGGCCAGTAACTGTCAGGAACTGCATCAAAATTTGTACAAGTTGACAGTTTAATAGACCAATCACAGAAGAAGCAAACTTTTGTGATATTGATCTGCTGGAGGCTGGTAAGAATAATGCTTCTTTGGAATTCATAAAGTGAGCATTATATCATGACATGTTCAACATTTTCCCGTTGGTGTCATGTCTCACAGACAGGAGATTTCTTTTCAGTTTTCTGAATTTTTTCACTTAATTCACAATGACATTGTACCTATTTTTAAGGGTGTCCTTTCTATCCGTTTTGGAACTCCTCCATGGAGGAAAGGAGAGCAAAGGAGACTAATATTCTGCTACTTTTTAAATTGAATCTATCACCATATTGGCCACCAACAATATTTGTTAAACATTTGAAAGAACTGTAGAAGGTGGAATATTTCGCATCGGTATCACAAATCATAAGAACTGAGTAAGGTGGAATATTTCACATCGGTATCACAAACCATAAGAGCCATGGGAGGTGGAATATTCCACATCCGTATCACAAATAATAACGGTGGAAGGTGGAATATTTTACATAGGCATCACAAATCATAAGAACTGTGGGAGGCGGAATATTTCACATCGGTATCAGTAATCATAAGAGCTGTGAAAGGTGGAATATTTCCCATCGGTATCACAAATCACAAGAGCTGTGGAAGGTGGAATATTTCCCATCGGTATCACAAATCATAAGAACTGTGAAAGGTGGAATATTTCCTATCGGCATCACAAATCACAAGAACTGTGAAAGGTGGAATATTTCACATCGGTATCACAAATCATAAGAACTACGGAAGATGAAATATTTCACATCGGTATCACAAATCATAAGAACTGTCATCATCATCATCATCATCATCATCATCATCATCATCATCATCATCATCATCATCATCGTCGTCGTCGTCGTCGTCGTCGTCGTCGTCGTCATCAAGCATCCATTAGCTACGAAGGTCCAACAATACTGTGCAATTTAGATCTCCAAGCATATCTGTCCTGTGCTACATCTGCTGCATCCGGCCATTGCACACCAATTCTAACAAGGTGCTGTTTGACATTGTCTGCCCACCGCCATATCCATATTGCTCATAGAGTATCAAATTAAGACGATCAACAGAGTCGAAAGCCTTTTTGAAATCAACAAAACTAGCAACCAAATGTTTTTGAAACTCTAAACATTTCTCAAGAATCTGCCGGAGTGAAAATATCTGATCTATACATCAACTACCTATCACTTCTGAATCCATATTGCTCATCACACAATTTCCTGTCAACCAAATTCTTAATTCTATTAAGCACAATCATGCAAAGACCTTTACCTGGAACAGAGAGTAGGGCTGAGAGGTGGAATATTTCACATCGGTATCACAAATTATAAAAACTGTGGGAGGTGGAATAGTTCATATCGGTATCAGAAATCATAAGAACTCTGGCAGATGGAATATTTCACATCGGTATTACAAATCATAAGTTGTTGTTAAATCAAATTGTTGTTAAAGCATAAGTGTTGAAGATGGAGTATTTCACATCGGTATCACAAATCATAAGAACTGTGGAAGGTGGAATATTTCACATCGGTATCAGAAATCGTAAGAACTGTGAAAGGGGGAATATTTCACATTTGTGTCACAAATCATAAGAACTATGGAAGGTGGAATATTTCACATCGGTATCACAAATCATAAAAACTGTGTAAGATGGAGTATTTCCCATAGGCATCACAAATAATAAAAACTGTAGGAAGTGGAATATTTCACATCGGAATCACAAATCACAAGATGAGTTAGAGTAATTTATTTACAAAAACCACCTATCAAAATTTCCTTTTTAAAAGAATCCTACATACCGTTAAATAGTTTGTTGGGAAGTATCATGTTACCTGTGGCTTTGTTGTTTTCCGTCGTCGTTGCTTCCTCCGTGATCGAGTCTCCAATTGTGTTAGATCGGTTGCCTTGGAGTTGTCTTTCTACCTTTTCGAGCAGATCTCCGCAAACTTCGAGACTAGGAGCGACGATAAAATCAATGAAACCTGGATAAGAAAGAGATATACGTTAGATAAGAAATAGTAAATAAAGAATTGGAACGCTATGTTAAATAAAATGGAGCGTTATTTTAGATAGTTGTAAGGAGATTGAAAACATATTCTGTAGAATATGGCAGTTGTCGAACCCAAACTTAGTGAAGAGTCCCTTAGCAAAAAAACTATATTCTTAAAGAGTGCTAAAATTCTCTTGTTAAAATCGATAATATATATTTTTAATGAGTAATGAATTGGACACAAAAAATATATTTTAAGGGTCAAGAAAATATCTTGACATAAAAAATTACTTTTATAATTAGTACTATGTAATTATTGCTAATAATTGCGTAGCACTTATTTGCAATAATTAAATAAAAATAATATATATCAATAATAAAATTATTTATTATTTATTTTGATAGAGTATTTTAAAATTAATTGCCAGCGCTTTAAAAACAAATTACCAGCTCTAGAATTTTATAATAATTAAATATATTAAGATGATAAATTCATTCATACACGAAATTGAAAAAAGGGATTTAGTTGGATGACACACACTAGCACGCTGCTTTTTGAGAATTAACATTATGGAATATTACTTTAGAGATATAGCTATTTTTGGGTAATACTCTGTTGTGAAGGGAGAGGCGCATCACAATTGAAGATGTGCCAGGAAGATGTTACATTGCAAGATTACACAAATCGCCAAACGATGATTATATGTTGATTGAGTTTTCAATTACTTATATCAACCAATAGATACAATGACAGATAAACAATGATATCGCAGATCATTGGTTGATTGTTACGTGATTGACATCCTATATCAGCCAATGGCTTATGAGAAGCATCATTTTGTCATCTGTTAAGTCCCATTGTTTCAATTGCGTCCATTCATGCTTCGCAGCTCATTGAACTAGTTGAATTTGTTGTGCATTCTCAGATTTTTTGCTAACGGTTATAATGACTATTGAATACTGTTGAGCGAAACAATTAGTTGTTTATACAATTCTTAGGCTAATAATTTTTAAAATACTATACGATATTCATTTATCGAATTCACTTACCAATTTGGGATTCGGCGATGAGAGTTGTATTTCTATCACACAAAGGTGAATAAGGAAGTCCCAGAGCTTTCTCTTTGTCTCCCTGAAAGATGGAATGGTAAATGTAGCACACAATAACAAAGTTGCGTACGAAAACAATGAAGTGGGATAATTGTTCTGATGATAACATCAAGTTATATATTTGTGAAATGTTCTGAGTTTCAAATGTTTCATACTCATAGTGCCGCACACTCCCAGAGGTTGGGTCACGTAGCATTCTGTTCGTAGGGGGTGCAATCAATAATGTTTTGCGTTGTGTAGCCTTATACGGTGCGCCAAGAATGAACAAGACCCCCTTGAAGATTAAGTATATTGTGGAGATTGTGGCTAAAGCTCCTTCTTTCCCGCTCACAATTAAACCATACAAGTTGGGTTGGGTTGTTTTACCTCTGAGCGGCACTTTTTTGCACACAATGGGCTAAATGGCCAGGTCACATGGACCACGCTCAGAGAAGGGTGGGGGTCACATGGACAAGGCTCAGAGAAGGTTGGGGGAGGGGACCCACTGGAACAGCTGTTGGGAGACAGATGGTAGCCTCCCGTCAAGGCCATCCAGCGTGTTCTTTAACGTGCACAGGGTATGGCTCTCCCACACACGGGACCACGGCTTAACGTCCCATCCGACGGACGGCGGCCTTTCCAAGCCCATCGGTGTCCCCTACTGACCGTGGGCAGGGCGGGGAATTTTGCGGATCCCACAAGTTAACTTGGGCACTAATGATGAATTAAATTAAGCTTACTGTTATTGTTCATAAGATATACAAAACTATGTGCTAGTACTGTAACATAAACATAAGATTTTCTACTCGAAAGACAGTCAATGAGACAAGAGTCAATCCACACTAGTTGACTGTCTTTCGCATTGAATAGGAACACCTGCCTAATCCCGCTTTTCCCTCAGGGCTTTCCTCTTATCTCAAAACAGTCAAGCTTCAGTAGCTAACAAGACTAAGTGACAGTACAGTGGCAATCCAATGCTCTCTCTTCCTCCCTTCTCTTGGAAAGCGGTTAGTTCTGTAAAAACTCTTTTCACTGGGCAAGTCAGAAATAGCTTTCAAATCACTACGTAAGTCTGTCAGATTTGTTTTAAGTTGAAGGAAGTTAGGTTTATTAACTTCTCAAATTATTGGGGTTAGGCCTCTGATTACAGCGAAAACTTTAAATGAAAAAATTGTGAACAGTTGTCACCTTGAAAGGTGATGGATAAATTTTCCTGTACAGCAGAAGAGAAAATACATAGGTATGCACTCCTAACTATGTAAAAGTTACTTCTTGCTTAGTGTAATTCTATAATCATATATATTTCACTGAAAATTAAAATTCCCCGCCCTGCCCACGGTCAGTAGGGGACATTGATGGGCTTGGAAAGGCCGCCGTCCGTCGGATGGAATGTTAAGCCGTGGCCCCGTGTGCGGGAGAGCCATACCCTGTGCACGTTAAAGAACACGCTGAATGGCCTTGACGGGAGGCTAACATCTGTCTCCCAACACCTGTTCCAGTGGGTCCCCTCCCCCAACCTTCTCTGAGCCTACGGGGTCCATGTGACCTGGCCATTTAGCCCATGGTGTGCAAAAAAGTGCCGCTCAGAGGTAAAACAACACAACCCAACAACTGAAAATTAAGGGAATCTACCTAAAACTCCTAAGCAACTCTAACTCTTATTTCACTCAATCAGGTCTACATCTTAAAAGACGATGGACAAAGTATGAGAGATAAATTGGCCCTTACTAGCTACATCAACTTTATACAGGTTTGAATCACTGTGAAGGATACTTTTCTGGATGGAAGCACCGCGCCTTTTACTGTGGCACTCTCTTTCATGATGGAGCTAGCAAAAGTGAGAAAAGACAAGAACATTTTATACTGAGGGTGGTTGGGTTGTTTTACCTCTGAGCGGCACGTTTTTGCACACCATGGGCTAAATGGTCAGGTCACATGGACCCCGAAGGCTCAGAGAAGATTGGGGGAGGGGACCCACTGGAACAGCGTTGGGAGACAGATGGTAGCCTCCCGTCAAGGCCATCCAGCGTTTTCTTTAACGTGCACAGAGTATGGCTTTCCCGTACACGGGGCCACGGGTTAACGTCACATCCGACGGACGGTGGCCTTTCCAAGCCAATCAGTGTCCCCTACTGACCGTGGGCAGGGCGGTACTGTGGGTTGAGACTGTCTCTTAAAATGCTGGCGATGACATTGGATGCAAAACTAAAATGCGAAATTGATGTGGAGAACTAAGATGGGAATTCCACTTCCGAAGTTCAAGTTTATTAGAATGTTCCAGAAATATAATCTATTGTTCAAAATAGTGGAAAGACCTGCCTTAGATATATGACGAAGTGCTATTTCGAAGAATTCGTTACACTCTTATGCTTCCCCACCGCCGGCCTTTCTTTCTACATCAGCTCCACAATGAAAGGCACTCCCGACGCTGGTTCAGTGGCCCTTACTAGCTACATGAACTTTACACAAGTTTGAATCACTGTGAAAGATTCTTTTCTAGATGGAAGCACCGCGCCTTTTACTGTGGCACTCTCTTTCATGATGGTGATTAAAAAAAATTTGACCACTGATCTGGTCAAGACAATTCGGTGAACAAGACTGCACGATCTGCTGGACTGGCGGGTGAAGAAGATATATCAGGGACCGACATCACTTGTTTGTCATGTCCCACGCCGTTGCTGGGTGTCCGCTCAGCTTCGCTTGAAGGTGGGAAGTGGAAGTCACTAAAGTTTTTTATTAGCCCGTCATGCGCCGCTAGGATCATTTCGAAGGTCGCGTTTTGCTCTGCTTCCATTGTTAGTTCACGATGCACACTAGGTTTTAGAGTTTTTTTATGGAAGCCTCATGCTCCGCTGCGAAAACTTCTGTTTGCCACTAAAGCCATACGGCCATGTGCTTATACTTTCGATGTTTTTCCATGATGCTCAACTGGTATGCAAACAACTTTATTTTCGTCGATGTTAGTCAACTAGAGTTGTAGCTGTGCCTTATTGACTTCATCATCAAATTTTGAGAAAACTAACCAATAGTGAAAATGGCGATGGGCAAATAAGAACTGCCAAAAATTGGCTATGATCATGGCTTAGGAATCGTACCCTTGCACACCAAAGTTGCAAATGATGCCAATCAATGTGCAACAATAGGTGAATCATAACTTGATGATGGGGCGGGGGTGGCTCAGTCGGTAGCGCGCCAGGCTCGTAACCTGTAGTTCCCAGGTTCGAGTCCCAGCTGGGTCAGCGTTGAGATTTATCTCCGCAAAATTCCCCGCCCTGCCCACGGTCAGTAGGGGACACCGATGGGCTTGGAAAGGCCGCCGTCCGTCGGATGGAACGTTAAGCCATGGCCCCGTGTGCGGGAGAGCCATACCCTGTGCACGTTAAAGAACACGCTGGATGGCCTTGACGGGAGGCTACCATCTGTCTCCCAACAGCTGTTCCAGTGGGTCCCCTACCCCAACCTTCTCTGAGCCTTCGGGGTCCTTGTGACCTGGCCATTTAGCCCATGGTGTGCAAAAAAGTGCCGCTCAGAGGTAAAACAACCCAACAACCCAACCCATAACTTGATGTGGGATAGAGTAACATAATTGTCAGAAGAATATTAAAGGTGAATCAATCTGTGCTTTATATCGCATGTTAGGATCATGACATACTCACACTTCATAATTTTAAGGCTCTATAGCAATGTCTTTAGATCTGTTTTTGATACCAAAATATTAGGACTTTTCAATTCAAAACAGAAGTGATTCTTCACGCATTACTTTGTTTTGGTTTAAGTACATCCTGTAGCATGTCATATTATTTTGATGAATTCTCTTCTCTGTGATACATATGCGAAGTGTACTCAATACATTGCCGTAACCCCAGTGGCGAAACACGAGTGGAAGCAATTGAGGCATTGAGACTGCGCAGTTGAGACATCAGTGGCTCTCTCATAAGTCTCCAGTGTGGGAATAATCACTTATCAATCAACCAGCGATGTATGATATCATTGGTTGATCTATGATGGCTAATTGCTAATAGCTCAATGACTAATTACTTATGAGAACCGTTGTTTCATCAACTGCTTTCACTCACGCTTTGCCACTGCTAACCTAAATGGGACCATGACACTAAATTTGGGAAAGATCGGTCAAGTACAGTAGCTCAAAAAATTATCCGAACACTACGGTTGATTACAGAATTCAGAAAAAATATCTGGCAAACGATTTTTTTTAGAAATTAGTGATCTGACAACCTTCGTGTCACGTGACACGTGACACGAAGCCAACCCATCAAGTTATGGGTTGGGTGAATTAGTGATCTGACAACCTTCGTATCACGTGACACGAAGGTTGTCAGATCACTAATTTCTAAAAAAAAATCGTTTGCCAGATATTTTTTCTGAATTCTGTAATCAACCGTAGTGTTCGGATAATTTTTTGAGCTACTGTACCCGCAGAATTAAAGGCAACCGAAAATTCCCACCACCAAAGACCTCACACCTCGGACGTAAAATAAATGCGTTTCTGCCCGTTCGTTCGTCCAATTACGACTATTATATAATACGATGACGATACTAGACATTTACAAGATATAGGATTTGCATTTACCTAATCTTCTATTAATTTGAATTTCTACTCTTACAGGAGAAGGTGGTTGTGGTAGTGAGAGGGGGGGGGGGGGCGGTGTCTATTCGGTAGCGCATCAGGCTTGCAATCTGATGTTCCCTGTTCCATGGTTCGAGTCCCAACTGTGCCTGCGTTGAGAATTTTATCCGCTAACCCCATGCTGTTCTCGATGATAAAGGGGACAATGCCAGGCTTGGAAAGGCCGCCATCCCTTAATATACGCCTGGAAAGACCACATCCGTTCCCCGCCCTGCCCACGGTCAGTAGGGGACACCGATGGGCTTGGAAAGGCCGCCGTTTGTCGGATGGGACGTTAAGCCATGGCCCCGTGTGCGGGAGAGCCATACCCTGTGCACGTTAAAGAACACACTGGATGGCCTTGACGGGAGGCTACCATCTGTCTCCCAACAGCTGTTCCAGTGGGTCCCCTCCCCCAACCTTCTCTGAACCTTCGGGGTCCATGTGACCTGGCCATTTAGCCCATGGTGTGCAAAAAAGTGCCGCTCAGAGGTAAAACAACCCAACCCAACCGTCATCCGTTAATGTATTATGACGTGTCTCCATATGCAAGAGAACCATGTCATGCGCATGTTAAACAACACGCTAGGTGGTTTTGGTGGGATGCTACCATCTGTTTCCTAACGGCTGTCCAATGGTTCCACTTCCCCTAACCTTCTCTGAGTCTTTGGGAGTCTTTGTGATCCTGCCATTCAGCTCAACGTATGCAAAACACCGCAGCTCGAAGGCAAAACAACCCAACCTTCAAATGTAATTATAAATTTTACTATGTTACTAGAAGTAAATATACTGCACCTCTATTATAAGTTTTCATTCCATCCAATTTCCTTTATTTTGCATTCTTCCTGTCAGGAATTTAAATCTGATCCTCTACCCCGGAAATTTTTTCTTCCCATGTGTCTGCTCTAAATGCTATCCCATTTGTTTAATGCAATGAAGTGTGACCCTAATCGCATTTCAGACGTAGATTTAATCGTTCAGCTCATCGTCCTGTAGTAGACATGTGTTTAAGGTCTGAGTGGTTTGGCAAATCGCTAAGTCGCGCGTAAACATTTTTACGTATCTCAGTAGTTCATGAAGTCACCAAGTAATTAAGTAACGTTTGGGTTGTTTTGGGATATTTTTCGTCTGTGCGGCATGGTTTTTGCACACCATGGGCTAAATGGCCAGGTCACAAGGACCAAGAAGGCTCAGAGAGAGTAGTGGGGGGGAACCCACTGGAACAGCTGTTGGGAGACAGATGGTAGCCTCCCGTCAAGGCCATCCAGTGTGTTCTTTAACGTGCACAGGATATAAGCTCTCCCGCATACGGGGCCACGGCTTAATGCCCCATCAGACGGACGGCAGCCTTTCCAAGCTTATCGGTGTCCCCTACTGACCGTGGGCAGGGCGGGGAATTTTGCGGAGATAAATCTCAACGCTGACCAAACTGGGACTCGAATCTGGGAACTACAGATTGCAAGCCTGGCGCGCTACCAAGTAACGTTTGAGTAAACTACTTCCGTAGCATACGCGACTGTTGACGTATTCTGTTATGAGCATCTAGTGAATGGATAAAGAAAAATGAGGAAAAATAAATGAGTAAGCGAAATCGTCTGGGGCGATTTGATCGTTTTAGGTTCAGAATAGGTGGCTATGCAGCTACATTTCCAGAGAAGACAACCAGAAAGGTGTGACCAGAAAAAAATGATCAAATGGGTTGTGTGGTTAGAGTTAACATGACTTGGACTTTCCATGATTATCTTAAATAATACGCATTTTTCAGACTTTAAACTGGTGAGAGAAGTTTCTTAAAAACCAGCTGTATTCAGTGACACTCGTTATTCAGTGTCCACAATTTGGAGAAGCATGTCTATTTTATCTGATTCAAGTGAAGGCATTCACCTCAATAGAAACATTCTTAGTATTATTACTAGGTTTGGAGGAGCATGTCTATTTTATCTGATTCAAGTGAAGGCATTCACCTCAATAGAAACATTCTTAGTATTATTACTAGGTTTGGAGGAGCATGTCTATTTTATCTGATTCAAGTGAAGGCATTCACCTCAATAGAAACATTCTTAGTATTATTACTAGGTTTGGAGGAGCATGTCTATTTTATCTGATTCAAGTGAAAGCATTCACCTCAATAGAAACATTCTTAGTATTATTACTAGGTTTGGAGGAGCATGTCTATTTTATCTGATTCAAGTGAAGGCATTCACCTCAATAGAAACATTCTTAGTATTATTACTAGGTTTGGGGGAGCATGTCTATTTTATCTGATTCAAGTGAAGGCATTCACCTCAATAGAAACATTCTTAGTATTATTACTAGGTTTGGAGGAGCATGTCTATTTTATCTGATTCAAGTGAAAGCATTCACCTCAATAGAAACATTCTTAGTATTATTACTAGGTTTGGAGGAGCATGTCTATTTTATGTGATTCAAGTGAAGGCATTCACCTCAATAGAAACATTCTTAGTATTATTACTAGGTTTGGAGGAGCATGTCTATTTTATCTGATTCAAGTGAAGGCATTCACCTCAATAGAAACATTCTTAGTATTATTACTAGGTTTGGAGGAGCATGTCTATTTTATCTGATTCAAGTGAAAGCATTCACCTCAATAGAAACATTCTTAGTATTATTACTAGGTTTGGAGGAGCATGTCTATTTTATCTGAATCAAGTGAAAGCATTCACCTCAATAGAAACATTCTTAGTATTATTACTAGGTTTGGAGGAGCATGTCTATTTTATCTGATTCAAGTGAAGGCATTTACCTCAATAGAAACATTCTTAGTATTATTACTAGGTTTGGAGGAGCATGTCTATTTTATCTGATTCAAGTGAAGGCATTCACCTCAATAAAAACATTCTTAGTATTACTACTAGGTTTGGAGGAGCATGTCTATTTTATCTGATTCAAGTGAAAGCATTCACCTCAATAGAAACATTCTTAGTATTATTACTAGGTTTGGAGGAGCATGTCTATTTTATCTGATTCAAGTGAAGGCATTCACCTCAACAGAAACATTCTTAGTATTATTACTAGGTTTGGGGGAGCATGTCTATTTTATCTGATTCAAGTGAAGGCATTCACCTCAATAGAAACATTCTTAGTATTATTACTAGGTTTGGAGGAGCATGTCTATTTTATCTGATTCAAGTGAAAGCATTCACCTCAATAGAAACATTCTTAGTATTATTACTAATTTTGGAGGAGCATGTCTATTTTATCTGATTCAAGTGAAGGCATTCACCTCAATAGAAACATTCTTAGTATTATTACTAGGTTTGGAGGAGCATGTCTATTTTATCTGATTCAAGTGAAGGCATTCACCTCAATAGAAACATTCTTAGTATTATTACTAGGTTTGGAAGAGCATGTCTATTTTATCTGATTCAAGTGAAAGCATTCACCTCAATAGAAACATTCTTAGTATTATTACTAGGTTTGGAGGAGCATGTCTATTTTATCTGATTCAAGTGAAAGCATTCACCTCAATAGCAACATTCTTAGTATTATTACTAGGTTTGGAGGAGCATGTCTATTTTATCTGATTCAAGTGAAGGCATTCACCTCAATAGAAACATTCTTAGTATTATTACTAGGTTTGGAGGAGCATGTCTATTTTATCTGATTCAAGTGAAAGCATTCACCTCAATAGAAACATTCTTAGTATTATTACTAGGTTTGGAGGAGCATGTCTATTTTATCTGATTCAAGTGAAGGCATTCACCTCAATAGAAACATTCTTAGTATTATTACTAGGTTTGGAGGAGCATGTCTATTTTATCTGATTCAAGTGAAGGCATTCACCTCAATAGAAACATTCTTAGTATTATTACTAGGTTTGGAGGAGCATGTCTATTTTATCTGATTCAAGTGAAGGCATTCACCTCAATAGAAACATTCTTAGTATTATTACTAGGTTTGGAGGAGCATGTCTATTTTATCTGATTCAAGTGAAGGCATTCACCTCAATAGAAACATTCTTAGTATTATTACTAGGTTTGGAGGAGCATGTCTATTTTATCTGATTCAAGTGAAAGCATTCACCTCAATAGAAACATTCTTAGTATTATTACTAGGTTTGGAGCAGCATGTCTATTTTATCTGATTCAAGTGAAAGCATTCACCTCAATAGAAACATTCTTAGTATTATTACTAGGTTTGGAGGAGCATGTCTATTTTATCTGATTCAAGTGAAGGCATTCACCTCAATAGAAACATTCTTAGTATTATTACTAGGTTTGGAGGAGCATGTCTATTTTATCTGATTCAAGTGAAGGCATTCACCTCAATAGAAACATTCTTAGTATTATTACTAGGTTTGGAGGAGCATGTCTATTTTATCTGATTCAAGTGAAAGCATTCACCTCAATAGAAACATTCTTAGTATTATTACTAGGTTTGGAGGAGCATGTCTATTTTATCTGATTCAAGTGAAGGCATTCAGCTCAATAGAAACATTCTTAGTATTATTACTAGGTTTGGGGGAGCATGTCTATTTTATCTGATTCAAGTGAAGGCATTCACCTCAATAGAAACATTCTTAGTATTATTACTAGGTTTGGAGGAGCATGTCTATTTTATCTGATTCAAGTGAAAGCATTCACCTCAATAGAAACATTCTTAGTATTATTACTAGGTTTGGAGGAGCATGTCTATTTTATCTGATTCAAGTGAAGGCATTCACCTCAATAGAAACATTCTTAGTATTATTACTAGGTTTGGAGGAGCATGTCTATTTTATCTGATTCAAGTGAAGGCATTCACCTCAATAGAAACATTCTTAGTATTATTACTAGGTTTGGAGGAGCATGTCTATTTTATCTGATTCAAGTGAAAGCATTCACCTCAATAGAAACATTCTTAGTATTATTACTAGGTTTGGAGGAGCATGTCTATTTTATCTGATTCAAGTGAAAGCATTCACCTCAATAGAAACATTCTTAGTATTATTACTAGGTTTGGAGGAGCATGTCTATTTTATCTGATTCAAGTGAAGGCATTCACCTCAATAGAAACATTCTTAGTATTATTACTAGGTTTGGAGGAGCATGTCTATTTTATCTGATTCAAGTGAAGGCATTCACCTCAATAGAAACATTCTTAGTATTATTACTAGGTTTGGAGGAGCATGTCTATTTTATCTGATTCAAGTGAAAGCATTCACCTCAATAGAAACATTCTTAGTATTATTACTAGGTTTGGAGGAGCATGTCTATTTTATCTGATTCAAGTGAAGGCATTCACCTCAATAGAAACATTCTTAGTATTATTACTAGGTTTGGGGGAGCATGTCTATTTTATCTGATTCAAGTGAAGGCATTCACCTCAATAGAAACATTCTTAGTATTATTACTAGGTTTGGAGGAGCATGTCTATTTTATCTGATTCAAGTGAAAGCATTCACCTCAATAGAAACATTCTTAGTATTATTACTAGGTTTGGAGGAGCATGTCTATTTTATCTGATTCAAGTGAAGGCATTCACCTCAATAGAAACATTCTTAGTATTATTACTAGGTTTGGAGGAGCATGTCTATTTTATCTGATTCAAGTGAAGGCATTCACCTCAATAGAAACATTCTTAGTATTATTACTAGGTTTGGAGGAGCATGTCTATTTTATCTGATTCAAGTGAAGGCATTCACCTCAATAGAAACATTCTTAGTATTATTACTAGGTTTGGAGGAGCATGTCTATTTTATCTGATTCAAGTGAAGGCATTCACCTCAATAGAAACATTCTTAGTATTATTACTAGGTTTGGGGGAGCATGTCTATTTTATCTGATTCAAGTGAATGCATTCACCTCAATAGAAACATCCTTAGTATTATTACTAGGTTTGGAGGAGCATGTCTATTTTATCTGATTCAAGTGAAGGCATTATTCACCTCAATAGAAACATTCTTAGTATTATTACTAGGTTTGGAGGAGCATGTCTATTTTATCTGATTCAAGTGAAGGCATTCACCTCAATAGAAACATTCTTAGTATTATTACTAGGTTTGGAGGAGCATGTCTATTTTATCTGATTCAAGTGAAGGCATTCACCTCAATAGAAACATTCTTAGTATTATTACTAGGTTTGGAGGAGCATGTTCTCTTTTTGCTCCTGCCAACAACCATTCTGAGAATGGAAATGATTCATCTGTCGGTCAGAACTGAAAGGAATAATTAGTTGGAAAAGTTAAGTTTTGCCGTAAGTGGGAACAGTGGAAAGTAACGGCCTCCCATTTACTTGCTAGGTACGGAGGGCGTTCAAAACGTTCTTGACACTGTCTGTAGATTTGCAGTCGTTCCTTCCAGGTTAACGAGTTACGACTTGTTTGAAGTCTTGGCTGAACTTGTCATTACTCTTGAAAACAAAGGTCTTATCATTATTTCTCTCTTTTCTAGTGGAGCATAAAGTTCGGTCTGCGAAATCTGTGCGTTGTTGCTATGGAGCCGACTAAAGACGGGGAAAGATTTTACATTTCACAAGGATGCAGCTTGGGAATATTTGTCGTATTCTGAGCACTAAACTATCAATGGCTAACTATTTTTCGGCTAATTGTGACTATAAACTTTTCTCGATTTATAGAAGATAATCCCGATATAAGAATTCGATTTCTTAATATAAAGAATACCTGGCATGTAACAGGGAGGCCTGGGTTAATGTCCCACTTACCCGAAGCTCAATTTTTTTTCAGCTGATTATTCACGAATCCCATCTTTATGGGATATCTCCTGTGATACTCTACTATTGAATTATGGAAAGGAATAATACTCCCTTTCGGGAAGAAAGGAATTCAGGGACCGACCCTAATAATTCACTTTAGCTGGGACCATTTAGTAAAATCCATTCTCCTCCCCAAAAATATTAAAACGAAATATTTTTCTTTATTCGAGAAATAGTTAAAAATTTAAAATATTCAAGCATCGACTTACCAGTATATGTGTATATTCATTGTAAATCACCTTAGCAATCTATTACAGTCAAGAGATTATTAAAGGAGTATGGACGAGTGGCCAATAGGACTAATGAGGCAAAAGTTTGGACAGAATGGGTGAGAATGTGTGTGGGATTTTTGCGGCAACGAATATATATGGGGACTCCGGGTTCGTCCCTCAGCACTATATTTACACATTTTTTCAAATATACGTTAAGATTGTTTTGTGGAATAACGCGCTTGCATTGAGTACCAAACAGTAAGTGCACACCGGTGACGTATTTGAGCATTGTCGACGAGGTATGAATTTAAGCGTACATTTGAACTTTGAATTAGCCATGCCATGAGCAGAATCAGATCAAGCAAGTATTTTTGGGTTACTCCCCGATGCAAAGTCCCTTCTCGGCGCCCCTTTTCAGACATTTTATAGATGTCTCTTGTTGTAAGGTCCCCTCTCAGAGAAGGAGCCCCAATGTGGTGTGTCGAAGGCATCGCTGACTGGTTTAGTGACCCTGTTGGACAGTGCCAAGACCTCAAAATCAGGTGCTCAGTGGAGCAATTCAAGGGCCCTGCAGAACGGATTTGGTCCCCTAGTAGGCAAGGGCCCTTTTCAAAGTCTGGGTCCCACCAAGAGTCTCCACTCCGGGTGCCGAGCGAACTTGGATCTACATATTCATGGCTAACCGGGGAACAGAGTAAATTCCAGGTTTTGACCGATGGATGAGCTTTCCTTCTACAGGAATGCTCGCCATAGAATGTCGGGGATGAGATGCATCTATATGGTGTAGCCTTGCCCCGATCTAGATAGTCGCGGCTTTCCATAACTTGGTAGTGTCGAAAGACGGAACCGGGGATTGCCGTGGTTGCTGTGTTGTGCAGCAGCAAAGAGTATTACCGTCTTGAGCAATCTCTTGCCACGAGTAAAGTCACACTGCTACAGCATGCTCCCAGCAATAATAAAAGTCACACCTCTGGGACATAGACCTACCTCAGTCTATGCAGCATAACTATAAATCTGCTTTCGAGGAGCTAGACTGTGTTAAGGAATTGATATAATCAGTCGCATTAGAAGGATCAATCAGATCGCAGTAAATGGAGGGAAAAATTATTGCACTTTTCCTCTACAGTGAATTGTACGTCATGCCCATTACTCCGTTGTACAGTCGCTCAAAAAAGTATCCGAACACTATGGTTGATTACAGAATTCAGAAAAAATATTTGGCAACGATTTTTTTTCTGAATTCTGTAATCAACCATAGTGTTCGGATACTTTTTTGAGCGACTGTACACTGACTTAGTTAAAGTTAATTACCTTTGGGGTTAGACTTTGGAAAAGGTCTGAGTTTCAGTAAACTGAAATAGAAATCGCAACTAAATTGTCCCGATTTCAGCTTTCTGAAAGCGGAACATTTGCTGAAAATGTCCCGGTTTTTATCAATCGAAATCTAGATGCTCTACCCAGTGTGATACTTTATCAATAAACATTTTTTTTCGAATAAAGAAGAGATTCCCAAAATGTGTGTCTGAAACAGTTGGAAGGGATTGCAAATCTCTAAAAACATAATGAAACCAGTGGATTTAATTTTTGCATTATAAGGAAATGGTAAGAGGCTGAATAAATTTAATTACGATTCTAGAGGACGCAGTGTCAAAACATTTGTGACCCTATGGATTAAAAGAATAAAATGCCGTTTCTACACAGTCATTTATATAACTTTTTAAATAATTTTAGATGACAGTTAGCAGATTATTATTAAACTCTCTTTTTAAAAAAAATCATTATTTTGAAAAGTGAATTGATGATTATGTTAATGTTTTTCCACCAAACTATTTCTTTATATTCAATTCTGCCTATTAATAATTTTGATGAAGGTTTTCCTCTCGTTTAATGGCAATTTCTTTTTTTCCTGAAAATATGATTTAATAAGAATGTTTTAGGCCTGACGAGCTCATTATTACATTTCTTTTGAGTCTTTCATAACTCGCAGTCTTACAAAAGGATACTTTGTGCATGAATATTTACTTAGAGAACTATCGATAAATTGCGTTCATTATCCATTAATTCATAGCCATTTCAATAATTGACCATTCAGTGCTAAAAGCCACTTCCAGAAGATCAGTTGGTGGTCTTCGCTGCCTCTTTCTAGCATGATAAAGTTATTTTATCAACTGACAGAAAATCGAAAATCCCGCGAAGTTTTGCTACTTTTATTAGGCGAAACTGATTCTGAAGACCGCTTCTGCGTTAACTGGTTTACTGCACTTCAGAAAAATGCATGTAGATGTATTATTTAGTTTACACAAGCTTGTCAGTTGTAGGATGCATATTTGCACCTGTTCCACTGTCGCCTAATTTAGGAAACATTGCGACATTCTCGAATTTTACGTATTACCCTTGCTTCAGCCTGTTGCCAATATCAACATACTAAACTACAGGAAAAAAGTTTTTTCTGGAGCTGGCGAGTAGCTTTTAGTCTGTTACCGAAAGGCATTGCTTTTAACGCGTCTGATCATCATTAAAGAAGCAGCCAAGGAGGAGTGTTAGCTAGTTTCCAGCTTCACAGTATTAAAATTCACACCCTTTGCTGTCTCAAAAAGAAACTGTGAACTTGATTGGATACCTGGTAATGACCAATTCGCGATCGACATTTCCTGCAAACGTCAGCAATCCTAAAATATTCTTCGACGTAAGGACTGCAGTGACGAAGATAACCAGAATGCAAACCATTAAAGCTGATGATAAAAATCAGTTTGTGGCAGTGTTAAAGCCAATTCTGGGCTCTCTGAGTGTGGTCGGAATTCAACCTCCCCTTTCCACCGAGATCTTTCGAAGAAATAGAAATCGCAAAAGACTAATGAGATGGTGGAATGTACTCGCTTTGATTTATCTCCACCTCTTCAGCCTCAAGGCTCTTGTGACTGTGCTTTTCTCTAAAGGCGGACTTCAGTTTTGGATGAAGGTCACGACCTTGTTGCGATCACTCTCAGCCTCTATGACAGCCGACATTTACGTATTTAAGCAAAAGAGAATGACTTCGTTATTAAGATATTTAAACTATCGCTATCGTCATTTAAGAAAAATGCAGCAGAAGAAACTGGAACGATGCATCATTATTAGGACTGTTATCATCTGGTATGTTCTTATCATCAGTATTACCTTGACTCTGGTGAAAGTTCATAAACTTGGAGTAGACGAATTTATGAACGTCCACTTTTTCGGCATACGTATAAAATTCGTCCCCCAATCCGTACAATATGTCATTGTCAGTTTTCTACTTACCTTGCAAGACGGCATTATGTGGGGAACTCTTTCTTTCCTCGTTACGTTGTATATCTCCCTCTGCAGGTGTTTGAGATATAGCATACTGGCCTTTTCAGAAACGTTGAGAAACGTTTTTCGAAGTCCAAGAACACTAGATGTACCATCTGTTCTGAATCTCCGTCGTCAATACGTCTTTCTGACTAACTTGGTGTCTGAGATGGAAGATATATTTTCCCCGGCAGTGTTCTTGTGGTATACCAATTTCATCTTGAGTGTATGCGTCGATATAACTTTCGACTTAACACTCGTCAGCAAATTGGATAATTTGTCGCTGATATCTAGCATCCAGAAACTGAGTCTACTTTTCATGGGATTTGTTATGGTTTGTCTGTCAGCTTCTTCGGTGATGGAAGAATCTCAGAACTGTTTATCATCATTTTATAAGGTTACATCTGCGCACACTTGGAGTGATCTCTCCCTCCTCCACAATGTTCAGCTAATGGGAGAGCACTTAGCTTCTACGCCTGTCATCCTCACAGGATGGAGATTCCTCCCTCTGAATCGGAGTTTCATGTTGACTGTATTAGGCATCCTCATCTCATACCTTATTATCACTATTCAGCTGAATCCCAATGCAATGAGCAAGATTATCAATGGATAATTACAAGTAATGTTTTCGTTGCAAGTTTCTCTCTGTGATATAAAAATGCATTTACTGTTTTAAACGAGGTCCTCTATTGAGAAACTCGAGAATTTCTGTTTCCTCTGGGGCGGGGGTGGCTCAGTCGGTAGCGCGCCAGGCTCGTAATCTGTAGTTCCCAGGTTCGAGTCCCAGCTGGGTCAGCGTTGAGATTTATCTCCGCAAAATTCCCCGCCCTGCCCACGGTCAGTAGGGGAACACCGATGGGCTTGGAAAGGCCGCCGTCCGTCGGATGGGACGTTAAGCCGTGGCTCCGTGTGCGGGAGAGCCCATACCCTGTGCACGTTAAAGAACACGCTGGATGTCCTTGACGGGAGGCTACCATCTGTCTCCCAACAGCTGTTCCAGTGGGTCCCCTCCCCCAACCTTCTCTGAGCCTTTGGGGTCCATGTGACCTGGCCATTTAGCCCATGGTGTGCAAAAAAGTGCCGCTCAGAGGTAAAACAACCCAACCCAACAACTGTTTCCTCTTTTACAAGCTTCATATACACGTGTGTACATATTCTTCCCATTAACTCTGTGTTTCAGTCTCTTTGAATGCATCTTCTTGCTTTTTAATCACAACTAAATGTTGATTGTATTGCAGTTGCTTTATGTTAGCATGTGTCGACTGAATACCATGAGTCTTGAGGCAGAAAAATAAAGCACTTGGTTTCGTTTAATTTGCAGCTGATCACCTAGATGGGTGTTCATCCTCAGTCTTAATAATGTAATTTTAGACAAATCCTCAACAGTTTTGGTGTGAATCACTTTCAATTGTTCCTATCTTGTATCTAAACGTTTCAAAATCACGGCGTGTGGTCTATAAATGATGATTCTTCGTGTTTACCACATTACTTAGCACTTTACTTATCAATAACGATCTCAGCTGGTAGTGCTTTTGCAAGTATCTGGTTTCATTTTCATTATTGCTTAGCAGTTCAGTTTAATCATCGTTGAACCACATTACAACTGCAGATGTAATGTGCAGACGAGGTCCTCTATTGAGAAACTCGAGAATTTCTGTTTTCTCTTTTACAAGCTAAAAAGTAGTATCTAAGCACTTTCTTTCATCTTTAAAAAGTAGTATCAAGCACATTCGACATATTTATGCAACTTTGTTGTGTGATTGTAAAATGTTTAGATCTGTACAAAGCAATTTAAGTTAGCATGTAATGCGTTAGTTGCAATATTAATTATCAGTTTCATATGCATTGTCACCATTATTCAGCTTAATAATAGAGTGCAAATAGAGAAAACAGAAAATTCGGTGATATTATTTGGTGTACGGTATTTGTGATTCATATAAAGTGGAATCTCTCTGGAAAGGACTAATTCTTTCCGAATTCTTATGGTTCATCCGGAATTTACTCTTTTTGAAATATTTATAACCACACAAACAAGCTTTTACTAGCACAAACTATAGAACATGTATTTGATCATATCTGGACAACTGGTACTTTAAAAAGCACTTAAAAAAAGACAGGAAGTGTTACTCTTGAAAATTTTGTGTACAGGTTGTGAAGAGAAGGAAGATGTAGATAAGTGTATTTTCTTTAGTGTTTCAGAAATCGCTTTGAAAGTTGGTTACGTTCTTTAAAAATAAGGATTTAAATATGAATGATTATTTTTCCTTTCATAGCTGGGTTAAAGTTCTGAGTATTGGTAGCATTTGTTTCTGAAAGATGGGAACCCGTTATTATTTTAATGAAGCTCAAAGGATAAAAAAAGGACATATCAACTTTCGCCATCTCATCCAGCTTTAATCCTTCCAATCCGACTTTCAACTTTTTCATTCAACTTTTTCGTTTTTAGAAATCTAAATTCTTTTTGGGTTGAATAGGTATTGGTGAAATATTACGATTCACGTTTTCCGAATCTCCCAAAGCTACAATTGCGACCTCTGACGTTGGAGAACCTTCAACACATTAATATAGGGGTGGGCAAATAGCGGCCCGCGGGTAATAGCATTCGGCCCGCTAAGAGTTTTTTGTGGCCCGCCAAGACAGGCAGAAAAATCCGCCTTGAACCGAGATTTCCTTCCCGTGTGCGACCGAAGATTCGTCTCGTATTTTACACTAGGACGGCCACGTCAATACGCATGCGCAGTGTAGATACGAAAACAATTGCCACCCCTGCATTAATCGAATGTTGCAAGCGATGTACTTATGCTACAAATTTGAATTTATGGTGGTGAAATGTGAAGGTCATGATGTTTCCATTGGTAACAATGAGTTGAACTCTTAGTCACAAGGGGAATTGGAAAATGCAACTTTTTCGTTTTAACAGATAAATGTTTCTTTTTTAGAGATAAATTAAAAGTTCTTTGAATTGAAGAGATTTCTTGAAGCATTTGTTCAAATATCACTGAAGATATCAGTCTGAATTTAACGTCAATCAATTTTAGAGGAAAATTGTCTGGAGTTGGGTGGGATACGAACCCACGACCTCCCGATAACGTGTCAGGTGCTCTGACCGCTGAGCTACCGTCCACAGATCAAGATCTCTAACTGAATGCTATGAATATCTGCTATGAACTTTCTACTAACAATGCACAATTCTCCGTACAGTTGCTCAAAAAATATCCGAACACTATGGATGATTACAGAATTCAGAAAAAATATCTGGCAACGATTTTTTTTTAGAAATTAGTGATCTGGCAAACTTCATGTCACGTGACACGAAGGTTGCGCGACTGTACTCATGAAGGTATTGTTGCAGCTGCTCTCAGCCTCCAGAAACAATGGAGCCTCCTTGCAGCTGCTCTCAGCCTCCAGAAACAATGACAAGTATGCCATGAAGATGGCAAGTATATTCTGAGTATACAATTATTTAAACTGAAGCGTTTTTTCAACGTATTTGCTCAACCATCAAGAAAAATATCATTCTGAATTTAACGTCAATCATTTAATGTCGAAAGTTCATAGCATCAATTAGAGGAGTTTTTGATCGGTAGCTAGTAGCTCAGCGGGGCATGGTATTTTGTTCTGTGATGGTTGTTCTATGATGATTTGTTCTATGATTCCCAGTCGTTTGTTCTGTTATAACCTGCAGATAAGTTACTAGTTCGCAGGTCTGATCACAAATTTAAAAAAAATAAGAATTAATGAAAAACTCTTTTAGAGTTTAATAGGTACTAACCAAATATTACGATAAAATTTTCTAATCTTGCAAAAAGCTTTAATTTGCATTATTAGAGGCCACTAAATGCAGAAAATATAAAACTTCATCTAATATTGCATACGATATATTTATGCTAAAATTAGAAATTCTGGTGGTAGAATATGTTCATCAAAAACAGATACCCAGCTAAATTACTAATGGAAATTAAATTCATATTTGTATTAATTTAAATTGTAATTTTTTTGCTCAAACCAGTTACTTTTTATTTTTAAAAAGTTGGTAGTTAATTTTTAACTTGCATTAATATTTTAATACATTGATTGATTTACTCCTTAACTCTAGGGAATAAGAAAATGCAACTTTTTCATTTAAAGGGATAAATGAGAAATTCGTTTTGCATATACAGGACTAATAATACACTATATTGCAAAAAAAGTGTCCGGACACTTTCATGTTAAGTGAACGAATAGCCACATTCAAATCTATCTAACTTTCAAAATACGTTTTTTACAGAAAAAAGTCACTAGACATAAATTAAAGATCTCGGTCAGAGCTCTCTAAATATCTATATTCTATAATATTAATCTAATATTTAAAGAGTTATGGAAGCTATACTATTTAACAACAGATGTTATCACACACCACACTTCCAAAATATCCCCCCCCCCAAAAAAAAAAAAAAATTGGTGAAAACTTCAAAAATCCTTACATATAATTCAGATATCGCATTTATATTGTGGACAACTTGTTATAACAGTTGGGATTTAAACTTTTTGAAGTAAATTTTCACTTAAAGGTATGGCTCTCCCGCACACGGAACACGGCTTAACGTCCCATCCGACGGACGGCGGTAATTTCCAAGCTCATCGGTGTCCCCTACTGACCGAGGGCAGGGCGTGAAGTTTTACGGAGATAAATTTCAACGCTGACCCAGCTGCTACTCGAACCTGGAAACTACAGATTACGATCCTGGCGCGCTACCGACTGAGCCACCCCCGCCCTCTTCAATGTGTACGAAGCTCATTGAGTATTTCACAGATTTTCTGGTTTAACAGTAGCTAAAACCTAAGATATTTTCTTACTGCTTACTTATTAGCACTTGAAACTTTTTTCAGTCAGTTCAGTTATTAAATTTTATTTTTTAGTAGCATCACGAATATACAGTGGCTCTCTTAGTGACAAAATTTATCTAATTTGGGCTAAATATTTTCGCAGAAAGTTATATTTCTCTCAATTCATATTATTTTTCGAATTGGCCTCATACTAAAAGGAAAAAAAAAACTACACCATTTCTTATTTCTGATGGGTTGACTGACCCGAATTCGAAAATAATATTTATGTTTTGTGGAAAGGAAACCAGATCCATCACTATTTAATTTTATACTGAGAATATGTGTTCATAAACCAATACAAGTTTTTTTACATTACTGCAGATGACAGATATAACCTATACTAAATCATCGTCACCAATCAACACATCAGGATCATGCAAAGGAAAGGTTTACGTTATTTGGTTTTGAGTAAAAACATCAATTCGGTGGATAATCACGGATGAGTTGGGTTGTTTTACCTCTGAGCGACATTTTTTTGCACACCATGGCTAAATGGCCAGGTCACATGGACCCCGAAGGCTCAGAGAAGGTTGGGTTGGGGGAAGGGACCCACTGGAACAGCTGTTGGGAGACAGAGGGTAGCCTCCCGTCAAGGCCATCCAGCGTGTTCTTTAACGTGCACAGGGTATGGCTCTCCCGCACACGGGGCCACGGCTTAACGTCCCATCCGACGGACGGTGGCCTTTCCAAGCCCATCGGTGTCCCCTACTGACCGTGGGCAGGGCGGGGAATTTTGCGGATGATGACACAAAACTCGTGTGCTCCCACAATCGATTGTTAAAATCTTGCAAACGAGGCCCCCACTCCGAGCGACCTTGTCAAGAGTCAATGGACACGCATATCACTAGAGTATCCAAGTTCGGCTGCTGGGGGGGGGGGAGGAGGAGGAGGGTACGTGGGAGGAGAGGGGTACTCCCTGGTGACTTATTTATTGCTTTGGTCGGGGGAACAGAAGACTGAGGTGCCTGGAGTCATTTGAGGCAACTGCTAGAACGGACTGCCGATGCGAGTTTTCGACCACATATTCGTATGTAAATAAACATATAATGTAGAATATAGGTAATTAGGTTTACAGAATAGACTGGAATACACATTATTGCTGTTAATGTTTTGAGGAAATGTGATTAAAAATAAATTATTTTTAAAAAGTATTGCGTCTCACAGTATTGAAATACTACAGAAAGAAGAGTGGCGCCATCTAGTGTCTGTAAGGGGACATATTTCATGAGAAAATCTGCAAGTAAAAAAAACGTATATCTAAAAATATTTTCACTTTTTCTTATTTTTGACTCAGCCATAAATTTATTTTGAAGTTTCTCTAATCCCTTACAATTTCTCTAACTCGAGCAATCTTTCATTTCTGTGTAGTTGTGACCCAAAATATTTACTATTGTAAGTACAGTTTGCAGTCGAAAACACGGACTGCTTTCTGTGATGCGTTATACGCAAACGTTCAGTATTTAACAAATATTTATTTTACTACTTTGCTGTAATATGTTTGTGTAATATACTGTTTAGAAATGATAAAGGCGCATACACTGTCATTCAAAGAGATTATTGCAATTTAATGTCTACAATATTATAAGAAATGCAGCAAATTTACGGTTGAAACACAACAACAGTTTTGAACACCCATTCCTTAATCAAGTGGAAAAAGTGCTACTAAAATCGATCTCGGGTTCTATTATAGATAGAAGACTTGCATTTTTAAATGCGTGGAGGACATTGGACGTGGACAATTTTATTTGCCTACAAAAAGTACAAATACAGACCTGCAGGAAAAATTCCTCCATAAGCAGCAGAGTCCATCTGTGATGCAGGGACCACGTTTTACTGGGATGACTGATATCACAACAGTGCAGAACCAGAGATAAAGCTTTAGGTTTTTCAATGCTGAAATAAGAAATTGTTTCTAATTAATATCACAGGAAAAGACTGAATTTTAAGAAACATATTATACAAGATAGGAAAACAATTAGTGACTTAATTGAATGGAACGGACTGGATTGGCGTTCTGGAATGTTTTAGGAGGCTGTTAAAAACGTTTTTGTACAAAACGTAAAATATATATGTTTAGTATATTTTAAAGCTCGTTTTAATTATTAACATTCTCAAAAAGCAGAAGATCATGGCTTTCTTTGCATCCTCCTCAGATCCGAGCCTTGCAAGATTAGTACACTTAATGGGCGAAGCGGGAGTGAAAAAAATTGAAACAGTGAGATTGCGCAGTTCAAGCATCAGTGCTTCTGTAGATCATTCAATTAATGATATACAATTGGTTGATCTGTGAGAATTTGGTCGATTGGTAATTGCGCAGCAGGTGAAATTTGTTTAGTGGTCTTGGCATAGTAATATGCGTTTTAAGAGTGTTATACAGGTAACACTCATCAGGTCAATCATTCTCCGAACCGTTTTGACGGAAAAAAAGCCATGTGTTCGTTGATTAATTCTTTATTCATTGTGGTGTGATTTGTGGTAACCCCCCTCTCCGTTTAATGTGGATTCGCTATAACGCGGTTTCTCCCCCCCCCCTTTTTTGTATAAAACGTCTCTAAGTTGGGTTGTTTTACCTCTGAGCGGTACTTTTTTGCACACCATGGGCTAAATGGCCAGGTCACATGGACCCCGAAGGCTCAGAGAAGGGGGACAACAGCTGTTCCAGTGGGGGAGGGGACCCACTGGAACAGCTGTTGGGAGACAGATGGTAGCCTCCCGTCAAGGCCATCCAGCGTGTTCTTTAACGTGCACAGGGTATGGCTCGCCCGCACAAGGAGCCACGGCTTAACGTCCCATCCGACGGAAGGCGGCCTATTCCAAGTCCATCGGTGTCCCCTACTGACCGTGGGCAGGGCGGGGAATTTTGCGGAGATAAATCTCAACGCTGACCCAGCTGGGACTCGTACCTGGGAACTGCAGATTACGAGCCTGGCGCGCTACCGACTGAGCCACCCCACGTCTGTAAGTAATCTTAAAATTGTATGGTAGATAAATTCGCGTACATATTTGGTGTATGTGTCCCGCCCGGTTGTTGTAACATCAGTAAAGTGTAGAATTGTACATTAATGAATTCTCGCTTCATATGAATCCACCAGAAGCATTGTAAAAAAAGCCACTAAAACTCTAAGATTAGAGAGGAAGTGAATCAGTCAAACATGGAATTCTACATTCAAGATTTCCCGTTTCGTGGGATTCCGTTGGTCAATATCTTTTCTCGATGCGAAAACCACAAAAATTAAATAATCTAATTAATTTTTTAAATTATTAGCAACACTACTTACTGATTTCATCTAATTTTTCTAGGACGGAAGAGAATAAAAGTTTGTTGTAAAACAACGGTTATCTTAAGAGTGAAACCATAATGTGTCTTCATGTAAATTACTTAATTTTTTGCATAAAAACTGAAAACTATAATTTTTATAGTTGAAATTACACATCTATTAAAATACAAAAAAGATGACTGAGAAATGCCAAAAAACGAGCAAATAAAAGAATAACTCCGTTTAACGCGTGTCTCCCCAGAATGCATCTCCTGCGTTAAACGGGGGTTAATTGTATATAAGAAAATATACCCTCAAACAGCTGCTTTCCACAGAGGAACCTCCGATTTATACGACGTAGTAGAAGGTCTATGAGGATGGCTGAGACCTCAGCAGAAGAACGACACAAACATCCATGCCTTACCCAGGGTTTGACCCAGGTCCATTTAATCAATTCCCAGGAGCACTAACTAACCACTCAGCCACAGGAATTTTAAAATTTAACCCTTTCACGACCAAGGGAAACATTTTTCCCAGTTTAAAATTGGTGATTGTCGTATTTAATTATAACCTTATCTGCACTTTTTATACAGAATGTCAAAATAGAACGTATGCCGAACGCAATTACGTAAACGTGAACGTTTAGAAACAAAAACAGAACTGTCAGGACGCATAATATATGTACTATGTGCAATGCCCATCTTTGCTTCACTACCAAAAGAAATTGCTTCGCAGAATATCATAATTAGCACATCATTTTGTATAGTAATTTTATTTCATAATTTTGTATTATTTTAGTTAACATTTTGTTCTAATAAACCAATAAATAAAAGACATTGCATAATAAGCATTTGTGTTACCTTTATAGTCCATTAGGAAAAATATTTCCCATAAAATTAAAAAAAAACTACGCATTGTTATGTATTTTTCTTATGATTTTTATTTATTTTACGTCTAAACAAACTAAAATAAACAGTTACATACTAATATTTACTCTTAGAAACCTTATGGTCCTGAAAGGGTTAATTGCGAAAATGCTCGAATTGTAATATGCATAAATATTTACTAAAAAAAAGCATAGAAACAATGTTTTCTTTAGACTGATAACTACGTCGTTTTTGAGTTTGTAAACAAAATAAATGATTTTGATTTTAAATTTGTAAATTTTTAATTTTAGATGTTTTTGGTTTAATTTGTATTATTCACGAAACAACTTCCAAAATCATTCTCCGAACCGTTTTGACGGAAAAAAAAGCCATGTGTTCGTTGATTAATTCTTTATTCATTGTGGTGTGCCTCAAAGTTGCTCAGAGTTTTTTACTGTACCGTGAACAAAAAAAAAAGTGTGCGGAACACCGACCTAATTGATTATATTTCATTAAGAGCTTTATTGTCAGAAGATTCCCTGTACTTTAACATTGCGCCAGAACTCTCACTTAATACACTGGAATTCTTGCTTTTATGAAAAACGTACGATAACGAGAAGAATATTGAAGTAATAGGAACTCACACCTGTGGGTGATAAGTTTAATAAATATAGAGGAAAAATGTCATTAGCCGCGACAATTACAGTCAGATGCATTTCCAATGACTGATTCTTTGGTATAAAGCTTAAAGCCATAAATAAAGGATAATCGTACAGCGGCAGGTAGCTCAGCAGTTAGAGCACCTGACACGTTATCAGGAGATCGTGGGTTCAGATCCCATCCGGATAATGACTTTTTCCTCTGTATTTATTTAACCCCCCCCCCCCCCCAACAGGGAACCACCTTGACGTGGTGGTGGTTGTTGGGGGGGGGGGGGGCTTGAGGGCCCACTATGGTCGAAGGCTCAGCTGACCGGTGTGGTGCCCGGTTGGACTAGCTAAGACCTTGAGGTCGAAGGCTCCACTCTCTCCGGTTTGGGATCCGGTTGAGTAAGCTAAGACCTCCATCTCAGAGACTCAGGGGAGTCGTTCGGGGTCCTGCTGACTGATTTGGTCCATCATGTTGGACAGGGCCCCAAATCTTGGGCCCGACTAAGATTTCCCACCACGGGAGCCAAGGCAACTTGGATCTATATAACCTTGTTTGTGGCTAACCGGGGCGCAGATTAAAATTCAGATTTTGCAGCGACGGTGCCGTGGGTCGAGCTTTACTTCTATAGTAGTGTTCACCCTAGACTATCGTGGGCTGTGCATTTACCTAAATGGTATTGTATGTCAATGCCGACCCTCAGATATGGTCAAAGTGGCACTCCCTATACTGGTAGTGCTTTAGGCAGAACCAGGGGGTTTCTCCAGCAGTATATTCACCTGTATTTATTTAACAACAAGAATAATTTCACTTCATTTCTCTATTGAAATGATTTAACATACTCTCAAATTAATTAAAATTCAACTCACTTTTAACATAACAACATTTATTTATTATATACGTATGATCTTGTCTTAAATGAAAATAATTTTAATCTCAAATTTTATTTGCAATTTTTCGATCACTTCACTTTTCTTTCACTCCGGTCACATTTCGAACACAGATTCTTCAATTCATCGTACTCTAACACAACGTTCTGTACAGTTAAGCAACTTTTGTTTCGTTGATAAAGATCTTGTATTAAGAAAATTTAAATTGTTAGTGTAATTTGTAATTTCAAAAATAAGCTGTCTTCGTTGAGAAAGGCAAATACTGCATGTCTGGGTTAAATTAACCTCGACATGTAGATTCGATAATGCGAAGATGAGTAGAAGTAATCGAAACAATGAGACTGATCAGTTGACGAAATGATGATCCTCATAGCTGTCATCAATCGAATTAGTAAGAAAGATATAATTGTTGATCTATGGCATTATTGGTTGATTGACAAGTAATTGATAGCTAAATCAAACAATGACCCATGAAATTAATGTTTTTCATCAGCTATGCAGTTTCGTTGTCTCATTTTTTTCCCACTCACTCCACCGCTGGAGCTAGCAGAAAATATGTTGCAATTTCCATATATTTAAACCTAGATGCATAATTCTTAATTCACTTTGCTCTAAAGACTGCCGAGCGATAGCAGCACAGGCAGAGGCCTACAATATATATGTGAGATACGTCATCTAATGATACAAAATGTTTACTGTATGACGTATGCACACCGAAGTATGGAACCACAGAATTCAAGTCGAAATGTTAATCAATACAGATATGGCCTTACTCACAGCAAGAAGTCTTTTAAAATAACTGAGGCGTATCTTACATGCTGAAACCCTAATGAAGATTTCTTGTGTTATAAAACTCATTTTGTCAATTGATTACTTTTCGCTTCGTAGCTGACAAACATAAAACAATAATATTAAATTTTTAAATTTTAAACGTATGGTGTCGTATATGTGTTCAACATAGTCAAAGTTGATGGAAGCAGTTGAGACATTAAGACTAAAAGAAAGGATAGGTCATTGGCTGATTCATTTACTGAAGAAATGAACATGAAGCAAAGAAGACTGACCAGTGAGTTCAGAGATGAGCCAAGGATATCACAGATCATTAACTGATTAATAAGTGATTACCAATCCCCTGTGATGATGCATAGAACCGGCCAGGCCTAGCACCTAATGTCCGACCCCGCCTTCTCGTGGTGCAGACCGTTAGTACCTTTCAAAAGAGATACTCTCTTGTGGAAGTGAACGGAAGGGGAGGGCTGCCAGAATAGTGTGGCCTACTGATCTGGACAACTATGGCTACTTTCCTTTTTAACCACACAGGGTCCTGGTGCTGACCATATAAACCCACTGGACTGGACAGATATATGACTCTGAGCTTGATTATGGATCCTGATTTTGCTGCACTGGTGGGCTTCTGTAGAGGGAAAATCTTCCGCTGTGTTTTCTGTTTGTTTGTGGGTTGACAGCCCCAAGTGAATAGATTCACAGGATATGTTTATCAGCTGGTGGATAATCCTGAGCAGAAGTCATCGCAGGCACCTGAACTCTATGCTTCTATTGGCATCGTCAAATTCTACATTGGAGGAAGTCTTCCAGTGTAGATGGCTTCAGCCATTAGTAGTGGGGGAACGGGTCTTTGCCCCATGTCTGCGATTAGGGGGCTGTTTGATATTGTCGGCATTCCCTCTCTCAATAAACATAGATTCTTTAAACATCCCACTAACCATTTTCTCTCCATAGGTAGTTGGAATGTGAGGACTCTGCACAGAGCTTTTTCTCTTGATGTCCTCACACAAGAATTCCACCATTATAATTTAGATATTCTCAGCTTGCAAGAGACCAGATGGACAGATAAAGGTCAGATTCTTAAAAATAATCTTAAATTTCTCTTTTCAGGGAGGGACGACAATAAGCATCACCAAGGCGTGGGTCTGCTTCTCAGCAGACACGCTAGTGATGCTCTTCTAGGATATGAGTGCATTAATGAAAGGTTTCTTACAGCAAAATTTCAGACAAGCGTTAAAGACTTGAATGTTATCTGCTGTTATGCCCCCACAGAGGATGCCGATGAGGATGAGAAGGATAGGTTTTATGAACAACTTCAGGATATTTTGAATTCTGTCAAGAAAGGAGATATTACCCTTGTTCTTGGTGACTTCAATGCCAAAGTTGGTACTGACTCTAACCTTTGGGGAGGAGTAATAGGCCCTTTTGGTATTGGTAGCTGCAATGGCAATGGGCAACGTCTCCTACAGGTAAGTAAACTCAATGGATTCAGAATAACTAACACTTATTAAAAACACCGCGACATACATAAGTACACATGGGTTTCACCTGATGGGCTGCATAAGAATATGATTGATTACATATTAATTAACAGCAAATGGGCTAGTTCTGTTAGGAATACCAGGGCATATAGGGGAGCTGAAATTGGATCTGACCATTACCTTGTTAAAAGTGTGTTGCAACTTAAACTTAAAAAGTGTTGTGCTAGGGTTAAAAAATTTACTTTTAATACTGAAGCTCTGAAAGATCCAGTTATAGCCAAAGTTTACCATGATAGGTTACTTAGTCATTATGACAGTCTTGGTTTGCTTACTACTGAAGTTGAGGAAGAATGGGATCATTTTAAACAGGTTTTTTTGGACACTAACAGTACTCTTTTAGGAAAAAAGGAGCAGAAGAGACAGAATTATCTGAGTGATAAGGCACTTGAGCTTATTTTAGAAAGAAAGAACTTCAGGAATGTCTTTAATCAATACCCTACTAGTCCTAATGGAAAGCATTACAGAGAACGTAATAAGCGTGTAAACGATCAGTTAGCTGCTGATAAGAATCTTTGGCTTGATAGTTTGGCTGACAAAGCCGAGGAAGCAGTTAGACAGCACAACAGCAGAGAGCTGTACCAGATAGTTAATATTTTGTGTGGTAGAAAACGGACAGGTATAAAAGGATTGAAGGATAAACAAGGTAAAGTTATAGAAGGAGAGGATTCTGTCATGGCTAGGTGGGCTGAGCATTTCAGTGATGTTCTAAACAATGTAGTTAGTTCTACTCCCATTGTTTGCAATCATGATAGATGCATTGGTGGCTTTAATGTTGGCCCTATAACACAATCTGAAGTTATTTTGGCTGTTTCTAAACTTAAACTACATAAATCCCCAGGGGTAGATGAAATTACTACCGAAATGCTTAGAGCTGGGAATGTTTCGGTTACCACTTGGATGACTGAAATTCTGAATATCTTTTATGATAAAGGCATGGTTCCTAAGGATTTTACCAGAGCTATTGTTATCCCTATTTTCAAAAAGGTGATCGCAGTTCTTGTGATAAGTATAGGGGTATCAGCCTACTCTCTGTTCCAGGTAAAGTTCTTTCCATGATTGTGCTTAATAGAATTAAGAATCTGGTTGACAGTCAATTGCGTGATGAGCAATGTGGATTCAGAAGTGGTAGGGGATGTGTGGATCAGATATTTTCATTTAGGCAGATTCTTGAGAAATGTTTAGAGTTTCAGAAACCTTTGGTTGTTGAAAAAAGGTTTGTTGAAGAAACCTTTGGTTGTTGACTTTGTTGATTTCAAAAAGGCTTTCGACTCTGTTGATCGTCATAATTTGTGGTTGATTGTGAGATCATATGGTATATCTGATAAGTTAGTTAACATAATGAAAGCTCTCTATAATAACACTGAGTCGTGTGTGAGAGTTGGTAAGGCTTGTAGCAATTGGTTTAGCATTACTTCTGGTGTTCGACAAGGGTGCATTTTGTCTCCTTTTCTCTTTAGCTTGGTTATTGATTATGTTATGCGAAATTCACTTCAAGGGAAAGATTTTGGCCTTAAATGGACTGGAGATACAAAAATTTCTGATTTAGATTATGCTGATGATTTAGCCCTTTTGGCAAATGATGTTGATAAGATGAACTCTTTCATTCGAGCTGTTGATGAGACTGGTAGTAGAATAGGTTTGGTTATAAACAGAGAGAAAACTAAAGTGATGAAAATTGGTCAGGCAGGCTGTGATTCAGTTAATCTGAATGGTTGCAGTCTTGAGCAGGTGTCACAGTTTAATTATCTTGGGAGCTATGTAACGGATAATGGTGATGTGCGGCATGAGATTAACAGACGAATAGGGATTGCTGCTGGGACTTTTAAAAATCTAGTGAGAGTGTGGAGAAATAGGCGTATACACCTAAAGACTAAAATTAGACTGTATAATAGTTTGGTTCTTTCTAGGGTTAGTTATGGTAGTGAAACGTGGACACTTTGTAAACAAGATAACAGGAAACTAGATGCTTTTGATTCCAGATGCTTACGCAGTATCTTGGGCATTAGGTGGTTCAACTTTGTAACTAATGATGAGGTTAGGCAAAGGAGTTTGCAACCTCCTTTAAGCAGCATATTGTGCAGAGAGAGACTCCGTTGGTTTGGCCATGTTGCTCGTATGAATAACTATAGATTTGCGAATAGGGTTATGAACAGTGTGCCTAAAGGCCTCAGAAAGAGGGGGAGACCAAGGTTGCGGTGGGCCGACAATGTCAAAGAGGACCTTGTTAGAATTGGTGTGCAGTGGCCAGATGCAGTTGATGTAGCTCAGGATAGACTTGCTTGGAGAACTAAATTGCACGGTCTGGTTGGACCTCCGTAGCCCATGGCTGCTTGAGGATGATGATGATGATAGTCAGGAAAGCAATTGCATACAAGAATCACTGATGCGTCTGTTTCGAAGGTTCATTGTCTCCATTTGCGCTTTGCCACTGGTTTCTTGTTCCCAGGTTCAAGTCCCAGCTGGGTCAGCGTTGAGATTTATCTCCGCAAAATTCCCCGTCCTGCCCATGGTCAGTAGGGGACACCGATGGGCTTGGAAAGGCCGCCGCCCGTCGGATGGGACGTTAAGCCGTGGACCCGTGTGTGGGAGAGCTATACCCTGTGCACGTTAAAGAACACGCTGGATGGCCTTGACGGGAGGCTACCATCTGTCTCCCAACAGCTGTTCCAGTGGGTCCCCTCACCCAACCTTCTCTGAGCCTTTGGGGTCCATGTGACCTGCCCATTTAGCCCATGGTGTGCAAAAAAGTGCCGCTCAGAGGTAAAACAACTCAACCCACTGGTTTCTAATAATAAATAAGTATTACAATGTAGTACAAGTATTACAATGTAGATCAAAAACAATAACAACAACAGCAAACATACAATTAAAACCGGTGAGAGGAAAACAGTTTCAGATGTAAAATTACTTCACCTGTAGATGTAGAGTATGCGATAAATCGATGATAATTTTTTAAAAGAAGTCCTTGTTATAGACTTTGTACAGTATTAATACGCTTTAAGCAATAGTAACTATTAATATAAGAGCTGAATTGTAAAAACAATAAACAATGCCATCTTACTTGAAATCTGAATGTCCAATCAAAGATTTGATTAATTTGATTTGTTGGAAATGGGACGACATGTCTGTAGCAAGCACCATGTCGATCACCAAGTTTCGAAATTCCCTGTAAAATAAATAATGGAGATTAATATAAATAGTATATATTTTTTTAAAATATTAAGCTAAAAAAAATGTATTTAATCACAAATATTTTAAAAGCTAGAGAAGAATCAAAAGAATAACTTTCTGAAATATTTCGCATGTTTTACGGGGGTGGGATAAAATGATATTAATGTAATACCGCCGTTCCGTATTTATTTTAGCCGTAATCGTTTTTTATGCATTACGTTGTACCTTCTTTAAAATACTTAGAGTCCAATGTTATACTGGGGAACTGAGATATCCTCCCACACTAAAAGGAGTAACCAAAGGCAGGAACTAAGGTTTTTCAACAAAGACATAGATATTTATTTACAGTGCTATTTCCATTTTAAAACGCAAAGACTTACACAATTCTCGTAGTAAATATCCTGCCTCTCTTCTGCCTCACTAAACTGGGCTGCGCCCGAAGGTTCAAGGTGTTGTGAATTCATGGTGTAATTAGCCTCCAGTGAGGGGCTGCCCTTACTCAAACTGTTCATGAATTTCCTCGCCAAACCATTGTCGCCTCTCCAAACTGCCAAGCGCTCACATCGCTGTCCAAGACTGTTGTGTCCACTCTCCAAGACTCCTGAAAAGAATGCGTGTTCTTCTTTCTCTCTTGAACACACAAAAGGCGCTATCTAAAGAGTTTGATTGATGCACGTAATTCTCTCTGCTAGGGTGATAGTGATGAAAATAGTTCTCGATGCAAAATCCTTGTCTCGAAAGCACGTGGCTGTCCGTTCATGGGAAGCGTTGAACAGTGGTTCAGGTGGGGATTCTCCCGGGGCATCTGGTGTTCTAGTGTCAGAATCTCAGACTTGGTGTCAGGCGCCACTCTGACAGAGGCTTTGCATGGATGAGTACACATTTGACACACATCCTTTGACACACATCCTTTGTACACATTTCTTGGATTATTACTGGCAGGAAGGCAGGTAAATGGCTTTGCCCTGCTCTGCGTCACCTCAAATGGAATTGTCCTCCGAGATAATCTTCCACATGGCGCCAGAATGTCAGACAAGGAAGTTGAAGGGCAACGCCGAAACAGTTCTAGGTGAATATGAAAATTCACGTAGAACACGCATAACAGTGTCGATTTAACGCATATAATTGTCGTTAGCATACCACATAACTCTTTCCTGGAAAAACGCAGAGTATTCGTCTCGGTGGCTCACTGGTATTGCGTTGGTACTGCAACTATTGGTGGCATGTTCGTTATTTTTTCTCGTGCAAATTGTCCTTCAGTAAACAATTGCTCAGTTCTAGATAAGTCAAAAAACCGTTGTTCTTACATTCGGACATAAAGCGAACATTGGTGCATTTCAGTGAATAAATTTAATTTCATTTTTGTTTTTTTTTTTCTATCCATGGATGCCGACAGCGTGGGGTGAGGGGGGAGAAGGGACAGTTGCTCCCCCTTCCCCTGGAAAAAAAAACTGATTCAAAAAATGCAGTTATGTTCGAAACACAGGTCTGACAAAAATTAATGCCGTCTTTTATAAAATGTAATCGTGAATTTTTAAGTTTTGCATTGTTTATGGAAGCATATGATTTTTTATATATTAATAAAAAAAATTTACATTCATTTTAAATAATAAATTTCTTTTTTTTTTCGGATCGTTTTCGGGCATCTATAGTTGTATTATGATCCGACGTATGCATGATTGCTGTCTTTCTAACTCTCCTCATTAATCAATGAACGACTAGACCTAAATATTTCTATCTTGAAACATTTATTTGTTTTTGCCTGAAATAATTTCCCACACTTTTGTTATTATTGTTATCTATTCAGTGCAGAAAATTAAGGCCTATAGAGCCTTCTGTCTTGGAAAGAAAAGAAGTTGAAAAGCAGAAAGATTAGAATGGGAAGTAAAATTCGGCTGCGAATGTGAAAGTGAGTTTGGTGTGAAATATTTTTGAATTTTTTCTGCATATATTTTCTCTTCTGTTTTCCTTTTCCTGCTCGTTAGAGGGAATGTACGTCATTTTATTCGTAGGACGTTGTTTACTGTGTATATAAATCTTGGTATTTGATTCGATTTCCTTTCTTCGCCCTGTCAACCGAGTTTGCCCTCCCAACCTGAAAACTTCCTGACTACTCCTTTACTGACTTTTTAGATAAAGTCACTCATCATGCTAATAATATCATATTGGGCTAATTTTTAACTTCCAAAGACCAAAATTCAAAAACATATATATTTTTTCAACGGAGTCCAATATTATCCTATGCTAATATCGTTTATTCTGTCATATAATAAATATATGATTATATTTTTATCGATACAATAAATGATTGATATTTTTTAAACTAGTCACTGTTTTATTTTGCCTAAATCGAAAGTTCTCTTCTTTTGGGTACAGGAATATAACACGTTCTGATATAAATGGATATACGATAAAGATTAGATAGCAAAAGAGGTTCTGTATTGAAACTTACCTTAAAAAACATGATATTAAGAGATTCGAGGCTCATGATTTGAAACATTTTTGTGCATCATCTTGCAGCAGCGACGCTTGAGACTATGAAACTATGCAGTTGATTCACTCATAAATTATAGGTCAATCACCTATCAATCAGCCAATGATTTATTGCGATGGTTTTAACTTCAACCAATAAGGACAGAGAACTATTTAGGCTTAACTGCGCAGTTTATATTTTCTTACAGTCCCCTGTCAAAACACGCTACTCTACTGCCACATTCTGCATTAGGCGATTTGTTTACATAAATTCGGAATCGGCTACTGTGTATTAAGGTGTTTGTTTAAATAAGTCAGGAATTTGCTACTTACTATGACCCGAGGCCTCATTACCTTATTTCAGTCAGCCAATGACATTGCTACCCTACTACTCTTTAGCTCGCTTGCCTTGTAGTCAAACTTTAGTACAGGACATAGTCTTTACACCTTACTTAAGTGTGATGATCATGATCTCGATACCCTACGTCATTATGACGATCGTGATCCCGATACTCTACTTCATTATAACGATTGTGAACTCGATACCCTACTTCATTATGATGATCGTGATCTCGATACCATTCTTCATTACGACGAACGTGATCTCGACACCCTACTTCATTATGATGATCGTGATCTCGATACCATACTTCATTTCGACGATCGTGATCTCAATATCCTACTTCATTATGACGATCGTGATCTCTATACCATACTCCATTATGACAATCGTGATCTCGATATCCTACATCATTATGACGATCGTGATCTCGATATCCTACTTCATTATGACGATTGTGAACCGAATACCTACGTCATTATGACGATCGTGATCCCGATATCCTATTTCATTATGACGATCATGTTCTCGGTACCCGACTTCCTTATGACGATCGTGATCTCGATACCCTACTTCATTACGACGATCGTGATCTCGATACCCTACCTCGTTATGAGGATCGTAACTCGAATCCTACTACTTTATCAGTGGCGGCTCGTAGCTAAAATTAGTTGGGGGTGCTGCTCCAGAAAATTTTTAGCCTTTGTTTTAAAATTGTGTAAAAGGAAACAAACATGTATAAAAACAAAATTTATTCAGAAACTTGATAAAATCCTAAAAGAACAAAATCAAACATTTTTTACTTACTTTAACCTAAATTGTTACAGTTCAAGCTTAATCTATTCATTTAAAAATGAAATCCATTCTTCTTGTTTTAATTTGTGCGAAAAAAATGAATCAAATAGAATAGCTGGAACAGGATAATAATCTAATTCTACACTTTATCACATTCAAGAATATGGTACACGGTTTTTAAGCACAGCACACGCGGGGTAAAAAAAAACTACCTTCAACCAGCACGCCAGGGTCGGCACTGCGGGAACGACAGTGCTCTCTCTCCCTTGCAGCCTTGCGTGTACCTTCCTATGCGCATGCGCACAACAGTCAAACACCTCGCCGCTAGTACTGTGAAGCGCACAGTTCCATACAAAGATTTTTGTATCTTTTTCATAAACTGGGGGATGGCTACTGACATTAAGCTTAAGGATTACATATTGTACAAGTATAAAGAAAGAATTAAAGAAAAAAGAACTCATTATATTAAATGTTATCGATAATATCAAGTTGAAATTGGGGGTGCTGCAGTTCCACAGTGCCTAAACGCGAGCCGCCACTGTTCTTTATGATGATCGTGATCACGATACCCTACTTCATTATGACGATCGTGATACTGATATCCTACTTCATTATGACGATCGTGAACTCGATATCCCTCATTAGCATATATCTAACAATTGCGACTTGACAACAAAGTCACAATTGCTAATAATATCTTAATATCCTTACTCACTAGTGATAATTACCAAGCCTTAGCCGTCCCGTGGCCGAGTGGTTAGCACGCTTGGCTACTGATATAAGGGACCTGGGTTCGAGCCCCGGATTTAGGCTATGGATGTGTGTGTGTGTCGTTTTTCTGCTGAGGTCCTGCCATCCTCTCAGATCTCCTACTGAGGCATATAAACTGACAGGCTCCTGTCAGACCTCTGTGGCAAGCAGCTGCTTGGGGGGGGGGGGGTATTTTTTATTATTTACCATATGTGTGTATTTATCACATGTCCATTTTTCAGGTATATGTAATAACTCTTTAGACCAGCCTTTTTCAACCATTTTACCCTGGAGGAATGCTTGAAATAATTTCCCACTCTCGGGGAAGTGGTTAGCGCGATTGGCTACTGATGGATGTTGTGTTGTTTTTCTGCTGAGGTCCTGCAATCTTCAAAGACCTTCTGCTATGGCATATAAACTGACATGCTCCTGTCAGACCTGTGTGGGATGTAGCTGCTTAAGGGGGTATTAGGGAACCCCTGCATAAAAATATTATATCTATAGCTCAGGTACCTTAGCGTGATCAGCAAATTGTAGATATATTAAACCAAAAATAATTGTAAATGCTCTTGCTTTGAGTAGAGAATGATATTTTTCTGTGGATCTGTTTATTTTGGCCAACTAATTAGCATACCCTTTTTTTGTGCGGTTCCCCCCACCCCACAAAGAATCCAACTGTGCACTGCCATACGGGGCTGAAATACCTCTAAAGAAATTACTAACAAGCTGCTCGATCACTGCCCATCACTTCCTAGGGCGGGGATAGCTCAGTCGGTAGCGCGCCAGGCTCGTAATCTGTAGTTTCCAGGTTCGAGTCCCAGCTGGGTCAGCGTTGAGATTTATCTCCGCAAAATTCTCCGCCCTGTCCACGGTCAGTAGGGGACACCGATGGGATTGGAAAGGCCGCCGTCCGTCGGATAGGACGTTAAGCCGTGGCCCCGTGTGCGGGAGAGCCATACCCTGTGCACGTTAAAGAACACTCTGGATGGCCTTGACGGGAGGCTACCATCTGTCTCCTAACAGCTGTTACAGTGGGTCCCCTCCCCCAACCTTCTCTGAGCCTTCGGGGTCCATGTGACCTGGCCATTTAGCCCATGGTGTGCAAAAAAGTGCCGCTCAGAGGTAAAACAACCCAACCCAAAGCCCATCACTTCGAGAAGTTCGAAAAACAATGTTGTTGTTTTTTCAAACACGATCTCTCACGGAAATCTATGGTTCCGGGAATTCCTGTTGAGAAAGGCTGCTTTAGACACTGATATGTGATAACACCTGCTGTCCTTGCTCATCTAGGATCCGCAGTTTTTACTACTCTTACTCACCCATGTTATTGAGCTATTACTATCTTTAATAATCGTATATACAGCTTTCAATGTATTCGAAATTAATACTTCTTCTTGACCTTCGGTTACTGTATAAGTTCCAAATTGCAAATGTATGCTAAAACAAATGTAAATTTATACATCTAATAAAGATGAATGAAACAATTCCAAGCCGGAACAAGAATAGTACCCATCATGGATTTAAAATCTGGTTTTTATGAAAACGGAACGGGATTATTTATGACATGAAATTTTTTCTGTTTTAAACTGGGTGTAATCATTATGCCAGCAAAAATTGTATTGAATCTAACTGATACCAATGCAAATATTAAACATTTATATCACATTAATTCGTTGAAACGTGTTGCTCAATTATATTTCATTTATGTTAAATTTCATTATGTAAAATGTTAAAATAAATAAATGTCCGCAACAAACACATATGATTGTACGTTATGTTTTAAACTCTTTCGCTTCGCTGAAACAAAATTCCTTTTTCTTCACATTTTTTTCCGTACCTATATTCTTCTTTACTCAAATGAGCCAGGATGTTACAGTCCTCCTCCCGCATCACCCTAAACGCAGTGCTGATGTGATGATTCTCCAACACTGCCCGGTCATTGTACAGTAAAGCTGTCTCCGACCTAAGTAGATATAAGACAAATAATTATTACGTAGTAATGATGTTAAAGGTGTGTAATAGTCATATTTCTTACGTTTCTTAGTATTATTTTTCTTATCTAACAGTAGTTAAGTGGTATAAATGTATCTGTTCCTTTCAATATTGGCACTTTCTCGTTCAAGGGGAAGTGAAAACAAGGGAGAATGCAATGGCTGATTCAGGTTTATTCAAAATAATATTGAGATTCCAAAGTTAAGATTTGTTCCCATTCTTACAAAACGCGTTGGTAAAAAAGGAGAATTATTTCATGTTTTATTAAGACGATAGATTTTAAGGTAAACCGTTCTTTCAGGTGTATGATGAATTGGTTTACCGCTAAACGGCTCTCTTTTTGATACTCAAAAAAGCAATAATTGGCCAAGTCGCAAGCATCCGAAGTCTGAAAAGAGAATTGGGAAAGGGAATTCACTTTACTCTGAGAAGATGAGGTGTTCTGTAAAGGACCATTCAGAGTACCTTTTAAAATACGGATGCAGCATATGTCGCTCACACAGCCATATGTGATTTTATGTAATAGTATGAATTTCTGTTGCTCCAATGTAGAATTTCCGATTAATGTCGAGTGTAGAATTTCTGATTAATTCTCTGAACAGAGTTCTAGAATTTTCATGATACTCTTTTGCAGTGGCATAGTGCGATGAGAAGCAGTGGAGACAAATTGCACAATATAGTCTTCAGTGATTTTTCGCAGAGTTTTGTTATATTTTGCTAAAAATAACATAAAAACCATCAAAAAGAACTTAACAGTAAAAGAACAATTGTTAATAAACTGGTCACTAGTGATAATTTCGTCTCTTACTGTGCTTACTCACCACATATATGCAGTTATCACACGCCCATATCTGGTAGATATATAATAACTTGTTAGACATTGACATGTGATAACCATGGCGCTTTCTGGCCTTGAAAGTATTGAATTTCTATTATTACCTGAATGCTTACTTTCAACAGCATCAGCAATAAGATTAAATCATAGCTGTGTAAAATCAACATCTCTTAAAAATCACCAAGGGAATAATTTCATTTTTTATGTATTCGTATGGCTACTGATCTAAGGGACCTGGGTTCGAGCCCCGGATTAGGTATGGATGTGTGTGTCGTTTTTCTGCTGAGGTCCTGCCATCCTCTCAGATCTCCTACTATGGCATATAAACTGACAGGCTCCTGTCAGACCTCTATGGCAAGCAGCTGCTTGAGGGGGTATTTATTTTTTTTATTTATAACTTCTGCATCTGTTATATATTCTAAGAAATTTATTAATTTATTTTTCGATTTTTTTTTTACCTCCCTATATCACTGAAAAGTTTTAGTGAAAAAAAAGTTTTTTGTTTTGCTTCTTTCAATCTTCACATTCGGAGTGTCCTTCCTTTCTTTTCCTTCATTTAAAAACTTTCGAAATTATCCCCACGGGCAATTTTTTTAAAACTTTTGCGATATTTTACAAACTTTTTGATATCGATAGATAGCTTTCAATGAATCCTGTTCAGAGTTGGGAAAAGGTTGTTATACCTTTGAGAGGTACTTATTTGAACACCATGGGCTAAATGGACTGATAACACGGACTCCTAGGTCTACAAAATGGTTTGGGGAAGGGGATCCACTCTACAGATGTTAGAAGATAAATGGAAGTCTCCCCTCAAAGCTCTTCAGCATGTTCTTTAACGTTCACAAGGTTCAAAGTTTGGTCCAAAGGGTCCAAAGAGTAAGAGCGTCACAGGGTCCAAAGGTCCAGGACTTTCCTGTGCAAGGGGTCACGTCTTGACATCCCATCCTATGAACTGCTTTTCAAGGAGTCCTATGGACTGCGTCTCTTTTCCTTTGGGGGACAAATTGGGGTTAGAGAATCTAAGCCTCAACGATGGCACAGTTACGATTCGAGAGTGGGAACATTAGTCCTTTCTCAACTGCTGTTAAGGAAAAAATGGTTAAAAATATTTTTGAAGAAGATTAGGTATTGGGAAATTTACGACTTTAATTTTTAGTCATTCAGTTTTCAATTTGCATATAAAACTCACCAATAATGCAATGAACGAATAAGAAAGTATGGATTCCTTACCTTGACATGACGTGAAAATTGTTGGTTGTGCCAGTGTGTTCGTAGTCATGAATGATAGCAGCTATAATGGATGCGAAGATCTCCAAGTCAGAAAGCCAATTCTGTAATGAAGACACATTATATAGCAGAGATACAATACAATATAGGGACAGTTTTAATGAACGTCTATAGACCTAAAGTAGCTCGTTCATATAATTGATAAATTGCCATAATTATTATATTTATCGATATATATATATATAAACGTTTCTGTGCAAATACAAGCAATAGGGGACTATTGCTTGTATTGCAGTCAACTGTGCAGTTGACTTCTGAAGTTCTAATCATAGGTCAATGATCAATCAACTAATAACGATCGATGACAACGGTCTAGGCGTCGAGCAAAGATGTATAAGAACTTCTCAATTCGCTTCTTCTATTACGCTGTTTTTTTTTCTGTTTTTTTTTTTAGAATATAATTTTTATTCATAAGAGTAAAGAATACAAATACATTTACACTTTGACCCGCAAAGCTAAATAGCTTATCTGCAGGAAAATGAATAAATTATATTAACGTAAGTCATTCAGCCACAAAAATGATGTACATCAAATAAATCCACAAAACACAACACATAAAATTCATCTAACTAGAAAATACCAAATAATTTTTTAATTCCATTTTAAGTCTTCTAAAAGAATCTATATTTAGTAATTCTTTTGGAATAGCATTAAATATAAGTGGTACTTGATATTCGGAGGTATGTTTCCCGTAATTATTTCGAAAATTTTGCAATTTGTAATAACCCTGGTTTTGAAGTCTTGTATTTTTATTTTGTTGAATTTTTAGTTTGTAAGCTTCGTCAAAAAATTTTTTAATTATTACATTATATTTATATAAATTGCTGTAGGTAAATTTCGTAGCTCTCACAGAGTAACCTATTGTAACTCACGCTACGCCACCGAACATGTATGAATTTTAGATTTTGTCTGAAAGTAGGCAACTTGTATCCACACGAATCAAACTTCATTCATCGTCTTCTCAAAATAAAATATTTTATTCATTATTTTAAAATTAAATTTTTAAAAAAATTATATTTAAAAAATTTTAAAATAATTTAAAAAAATTAATATAATTTCAAAAAATTTTAAAATAATTTTAAAAAATTTTAAAATAATTTTAAAAAATTAATATAATTTCAAAAAATTTTAATATAATTATATTTAAAAATTATATTTAATTTATTTTTAATTTATATTTAAAATTATATTTAACATAAGTTTTCTCGCCTTTTTCGCTGCAAAATCTTCAATTACGTCATCAAAATTGATCTTGATCGATTTTGCTATTTCTCTTTCTATTGAAAGAATAGTTAGTCATCGATTAGCGGATTCTACGATTGGATTTACTATTAAGCTTGGAAAATAACTGACATGCCCTCTGGTGTTGGGACGTGGAGCTAGAAGAACGAGGATACACTGTGTCGGCTGCCGTGTTAAAGATAGAAAAATGGCGTCGTTTTTTACGATGAGCGTTTCGTGGACCCCGGGGCCTTCTAAAGCGCGGGGTCGAGTTCCGGGGAATGCACTGAACCCGCCTCGCTCCTGTCCTGTCCGTAGCCGAGGGTTGCTTGAAGATGATGATGATCATCATGATTTAAGCAATGAAGAAGAGTAAGTGTAAGCAACGGAAACAATTTGTCTGTGCAGTTGATGAAACCAAAGGTCTAATTGTTCATTGGCTGATTCAGTTAATATTATTTGTCACTCAACCAATAGTGTCAAATCACATTTATATTATAGGCCATTGGAAAATTAATAAGCGATTGATAGAGCAATTGACATTAATTATGACCATCACTGTTGCTCTAATTGCGCATTTTCATTGTCTCAATTGTTTCCATTCACGCTCCATAGCTGGTTTTTTAGCAAATTTCTTGAAAATTACGGCTAATATACGTATACTAGTTAAATCGATGGCAAATATTTTCGCGAAACGTATGTTCATCGATAACTTACTACTTCATGTATAATTCCAATATTCCATCAGGTAGGTGGAGGGGCGGTAGCGCACCAGGCTCATAATCTGAAGTTCCCAGGTTCGAATCCCACCTAGGCCAGAGTTCAGATTTATCTCTGAAAAACTCTTTGCCCGAAATCAGTAAGGGACACCAATTGGCTTGGAAAGTCGTGAGCTATGTGCTAGAGAGCCAAACTTAGTGCACGTTAAAGGACACGCTGGATGACCGAACGGAAAACTACCATGTGAGCCCTCGGGGTTTTTGTGACCTGGACATTTAGACCACTGTGTGCAAAAAATGTCACTCAGAGGTAAAACAATCCAACCCATAAGGTAAGCTAAGTCACCACTTCTAGAGATTTTGAATACGAAGGTAAAACCCAACCACGCAACTAGAAACCCGATCTCTGAACGAAACACAGGAAGAAACAAGGGAGACTACCACAACAAATTGGAGACCAAACAGACAAGTACCTGAGAGTTTCCGGGAACCGAAAACTTCTGCCACCAAAGACGTCACTGTAGACGTACAAGAAAACGTGTATCCATATATCCGTTCCTAATACGCCTATTATACAACAAAACCACAGCCCTCAAAAAGTCTGTGCGCTAATTCCCGTCCATTGATAATACTTCCCGTTCGGCGCATTAGATTTCCGTTGGGTTGGGTTGTTTTACCTCTGAGCGGCACTTTTTTGCACACCATGGGCTAAATGACCAGATCACATGGACCCCGAAGGCTCAGAGAAGGTTGGTGAAGGGGACCCACTGGAACAGCTGTTGGGAGACAGATGGTAGCCTCCCGTCAAGGCCATCCAGCGTGTTCTTTAACGTGCACAGGGTATGGCTCTCCCGCACACGGGGCTTAACGTCCCATCCGACTGACGGCGGCCTATTTCAAGCCCATCGGTGTCCCCTACTGACCGTGGGCAGGGCGGGAATTTTGCGGAGATAAAGCTCAACGCTGACCCAGCTGGGACTCGAACCTGGGAACTACAGATTACGAGCCTGGCGCGCTACCGACTGAGCCAACCCCGCCCTATTAGATTTCCGTAGATAGATCTCCAAGGCGGCCGAGGCGACGGCTGCACGCCCCAGAGATTTCGGACATTGGCAAAGCGATCAATCCAATCTCTTAACGCAACACAAAGCGAATAAGGGAGACCACCACGCTAACTTTCGGACAAATTAGCGTAGTATCTGCGGAATTACACGGCACTGGATACGTCAGCTGTAAATGATGTCAGCCTCGACGTATGAGAAATATGTTCCAGGACACCGGAATAAAAAAAATAAATACCCCCCCCCCCCTCAAGCAGCTGCTTGCCACAGAGGTCTGACAGGAGTCTGTCAGTGTATATGCCATAGTAGAAGATCTGAGAGGATGGCAGGCCCTCAGCAGAAAAACGACACATAACAGCCATGCCTTAACCCGGGTCTCGAACCCAGGTCCCTTAGATCAGTAGCCAAGAGCGCTAACCACTCGGCCATGGGACGGGAACCCAGGTCCCTTAGATCAGTAGCCAAGCGCGCTAACCACTCGGCCATGGGACGACAAACTATTATTATATTTGACGACGTTTAATACTTTTTCGCCTCCGTTGCGGTTATTTGAATTCTAAAAGGGCTGGAGGGAGACCTTCTTGAACCCCTTCCTATATTCAGCCCTGTTTGACGTCATTGCCTAAATTCTGGAGAGATAATGGTTATAAAAGAATAATATATATACACAATATTTTGTCGAAGGCGAAAAGTCAGTCTGAACAAGGAAAAGAAAGGGGAAGTATAAGAGATAATGGTTATAAAAGAAAAATATGTTTATACACATCTCTTATAATTCCCATTTTTTTCTTTGTTCAGACTGACTCTTCGCCTTCAACAAAATATTTTAAAGGTCAGCCAGAAATTCATTTCTATCGAAACAAATATAGTTTTCTTCAAACACTAGCTCTGGGATTACTATTGGATACAATTTAAACTTCAGCTACTTATTAAAATAATTTAATCCTCAATTTCTTGAGAAACAATTATACTTCAAATTGCAATACAAAAAACAAAGCAATAACATATTCGAGGGCTCCATTAAGTATGCTATTCTTTTCCTTCTCAAAATTATTAATGACCCAAATTATTTATTTTCATGTTTCGAATTTATAAAAAAAAAGTCGAGCAATCTAAGGTTTCATTAAAAACTAAACGGTAGGAAAATAAATCTATTTTTAAATCAGGTCTTTATTGTTTTTATCTGGTTACTTTCTCTACGACAACATTTAAATCCACTTTAAAGAGCATAAAACAAAGAAAAAAATCGTTAGATATTTACATAATCATTCGTTTTACATTGCATATTAATTTTGACAAAAAACTGAATGCAACTGATTTACCGCACTACTTTTGAATAATTGAAACTGATTCTTACTTAATCTTTTTTTCATAATCTTTTTTTTTTCGCCTCAGGTTTGTCTACATGAAGAAATATGTTTCTTCGAGGGGTAAAAATAATTCCTTAAATTCAAAGTGTAGAACAAACATTAATAACATTGATAGTTTTCCGTAAACATTGTTTCAAGATTGTGAAAAGAAAAATCATAAATAAGTTCATTTCAAATGATTGTCATTTCAAATGAATGACATTTAGTGAACTGAAGAGAAGAAATCTTTTTATAATGTTGGATTGTTTTACCTTTAAACGACAATTTTTTTGTGCAGGTTAACCAAAAGGCAACCAAAAGACCCTTTCCCGTAAGTGAAACACCCCCAGAACATCACATAGCCTCCTCCAGCTGGAACAGAGCCTTGCACACACTCGGTATGGAAGGCTTCATGCGGTTTACAATGTACCCGTCGCCTCGCATCATTCGAGTAGAAGCAAAAACCTGACTCATCTGACCAGATCACACGCTTCCAAGTTGGGTTGGGTTGTTTTACCTCTGAGCGGCACTTTTTTGCACACTATGGGCTAAATGGCCAGGTCACAAGGACCCCAAAGGTTCAGAGAAGGTTGGAGGAGGGGACCCACTGGAACAGCTGTTGGGAGACAGATGGTAGCCTCCCGTCAAGGCCATCCAGCGTGTTCTTTAACGTGCACAGGGTACGGCGCTCCCGCACACGGGGCCACGGCTTAACGTCCCATCCGACGGACGGCGGCCTTTCCAAGCCCATCGGTGTCCCCTACTGACCGTGGGCAGGGCGGGGAATTTTGCCGAGATAAATCTCAACGCTGACCCAGCTGGGACTCGAACCTGGGAACTACAGATTACGAGCCTGGCGCGCTACCGACTGAGCCACCCCCGCTCCACACGCTTCCAAGAGTCGACAGTCCAGTCTTTATGGCGCCGCGACCACTGTAGCCGTGCAGAGCTGTTAACATGGGTCTCTTCCGCGGTACTCTGCTACAGATATCCATGGCATGCAGTTCGTTTCGGAGCGTTCGTCGGAAACTGCTTGTTGTAGGCTTGCATTAACTGACTGGAGCAATTACTGCCTCGTCGCACAGCTGTTTGCCCTAAAAGTGCGTTACACACTGTGCTGGTCCCTATTGTGAGCACAGTCTTTCTGCCGCAGTTCTCGCGACGATTAGTGGTGGACTGCGATGTACACCACTGCTGGAAGACCCTTTGGACAGTACGTTTCGACACCACCTGCAAAGGCAACAACTTTTTATACATTATGCCCTTTTGCTCGACCAAACGCAATAACACCTTTTTGCCACTCATTCACATCTTTGGCGCGACCCATACTTCACGGAGCGACGAACACACACAGGTACACATCCACTTCTTGTCACTGTATGAACCCCGTAGCGCACGGCACAGCTAATTGTAGGAAGCGTTTATTATTGGTGCGCCCTCTGTTGCTATCGAACGGACATAACCCTCTTATGGCGGGAGATGTCTGATTTTTTGTCTGATGAGCTTATTTTATCAACACGTATCAAACGCAAAAATAATTTTTATCTCTGTAAAGTATACAAAAATCGTTGTCTACAGACAGAATAGACAAGAAAGACAGACGACAGAACGAACACATTATCTGGTTTTTTTATGCAACGAGATAAAACAAAATGAATTTATTATTGAAAATGCAAACAAAATTGTTTTTCAAAATGGAAAATAAAATTGAATTAAATACTTATGACAACAAACGAAAACATAAAAAAAAAAACTCGTTTACTTCGGTATGTTTGACATTATTTAACATAAATTGCTTTTTCGATCGATTTCTCCAGGGAGGCAACTACTCCACTTACCTCCCCTTTCCCGCGATCCCCATTCCAACAAAGACTTTAATCCTGCTTCTGAATATGCATGCTGAAGGTAAGGGGGAATAAAAATATCTAATATTTGTTTAGGGCAGTGGTGGGAGAAACTTTTCCGAGTTCGGACAAGGCAACCTTCACAATGAAGGCCATGACAGCTCTTTCGATGACATCACTAATGGAGGGAAATTTCGATATAATATTATTGCAGGTTGCTTTAAGTTATACTTTATAAATGAATAAAACAATAATTAATTACACTAATTAATGAGAAAAAATAATAAAAAAATATATATTCAGTTAAGAGTTCTACCTTTTTTTAATATTATTGCCATAACAGTAATATATTTAATATTTATTCATTTTTTAGGTATATCCTACAACTACCTACTCACAACCAAAAGCAATCGTGTTCGGCCAATCGTTCGTGTACTATATCGTCCCCGCATTTTGAAAATTCTTAAAACTAAAATACAGTTTTAGTTCAGATGTTTTTCCTATGAAAATCGTAGCTGGCTGGATAAAATGTCTCTGCGGGCTGTAGTTTTTCCATCACTGGTTTAGGGAATAGGCATGTCAAATGAAGGTGTAGGAATTGGGTATATCTGATGAAAATATAAGCGATGAATATCTAATATACACTAGTTTCCATAAAATAAGGAACAATCAGAAAACCCGTTGGATCTGCTGCATGTGAATATAGCACTGTACGTATGAATAATAAAGTGGGAAATGCAATAATCCTTGAAATTTCCAAAGATATTTGCGAATACAAAAGCATGAAAAAAAATACTTATTATCTCAATCCTGCTTCGTATTTTACAACCTATACACGACATTTGTGAGTTTCTATCTTCGGAGTTTTATAACATCGCATTTTTTTAAATTAGCACCTAATTTATGAAAGCCAGTATAGCATATCGTGAGTGAGACCGTAGAAAACGTTAATTCCAAGTATGAAGGGAAATGATGGCATTCTGAAAATTTGCATCTGGGACGTAATTGAAATCGTAGATCTCGAGAAAAAATCCGAAATTTTAATCTGACATGTTCTTTAAGGACAGATTTCGTAGAAACCATGATAGTGCTGAAACCGTGAAAACCGATGCCTAGAGATATTTTTGGCTGTAGATTTCGAAGACGTTGGAAAGTTTTGATATGGGTCAATGTCAGATTAAAATTTCTGAGGTCAAATGTCAGATTTCTATTTACCTGTGCTAGAAAAGGGAAAATTCTAAGTCTAAGGGTATTTCAAGTCGTACATCGCAGAAATGTTTCAAAATTTGTGATCCGGTGTATCCTTCAGGATCAAACAGAGGTTACGTTTTAGTCAAACTCTGATCTACAGGTGCAAGAAGCATGAAAATTGCTGGGGTTAGGAATACTTCGGGATTTAGATTTCAGAAACGTTGCGAAAATTCGGATATGACAAGTATCTCGACAGCAAAGGTGAAATTTCGATGTTTAGAAGGTCAAATTTGGTGCTTAGGAATATTTCGAGTCATAGGCCTGTGAAATCGTAGATTGCTCAAAAATTTAGTCAGATTTCAAGACTCAAAAAGTGTTGGAATGCTTCTTCACTCCACAACATGGCTCTGAATCTGAATTATATTACTCTGTATTGTCGTTAAAATATTTTTATTTAATGTATGTCATTTTTAGTAAGTTAAATGGGAACTATTAACAAATAATTGATAATATATAAAAGTATGTTCGATTACTTTGAAGGGGATCTCTTAAGGCTTAAGGTCTTGGTCCCTTTGGTAGTTACATCCCTGCTCTCAACACAGAACAATGCTCAATTAACAGCCTCTACAGAATCTCGACTAGAAAGCAAGAGGGTATTCACATGTAGTAGGAATTATTTATTTCTATATACCCCTTAAATGAACCGACTCACCCAAGAACTTTACACTGACCCATCCCTGATGAGCTATTTCTTTCAACTGTGGCTAAATTGCCTTTCTTGATTTGACTTTATACTTGCATTTGCAATTAGTTGTTCACTTTTCAACGTAAAACTACAATTGATCAAGGACCTTACAATTTCTCACTTACACCGTTAAACCAATTTTTTTTGAGGGGTTGGGGGATGGTATCCACCAACAGTTTTCACCTTTTTGATTTAAATAACAATAGCACAGAAACAATATAGAATTAGAATAGAAGAGGAACAATAAGGGTTGGATTGGGTCATTTTACCTCTGAGTGGCGCTTTTGTGCTCATAATGGGCTAAATATCCAGGTCAGAAAGAACGCAAGGGCTCAGAGTTGATTAGGGAAAGGGAGGATTAGGGAAGGATAGTTAATACTCGACAGCTTTTAAAAGAAAATGGAAAACTCCCTTCAATGCCATCCAACATGTTTTTATCGTGCACAGCGTATAGGTCTCCTGCATACCGAACCACGGATTTACATCCCATTAGATGGACGGTGGTCTTTCCAAGCCCATTGGCGTCCACTTACTCACCGATGCAGAGTGGGTGTTAGTAGGAATAGAATAATAACTGTGGAAGTCAGAATGGAAAAGATATTGATGAAAAAATTAAGGTTATAATTTTTTAGAATGAACATGTTCAGAGGATACATGAATGTGGATGGCCAACGAGAAACTGGGACTGAATTTCATAGTTAAATAAATGAGGTAAAATATAGAGGAAGAATAATAATAATAACTTTCAGGGACGAATAGAGGGATAATGTATCATTATGAAAATAAAATTTAAACACGAGAATTGAAATCCAATCCTTGAAGTCTTTTCCCTGATAAATAGAAATCAGAAAACCAATTACGAACAAAATATGCATTCCGTTATCGAAATCAATACAACCTTAGAAGCCCTTCGTGGAACCATAAGTTTCTGTGTAATACAGTTGAGTATCATTTTTCTCTATCATACTACTTTAAAATGTTGTAAAATAATGTTTGATGAAATTATTCTCTGTATTCATGTCCATTTTGAGGATTGCTTATAAATGAAACAAAAATGTAGGAAGCCCCTAATGAACAAATAATTAACAAACTGTAGTTTACACAAATCTTTTTTTTTAATATTCTTTTTTCCTTTTTTTTAATTGCACGTGAAGATTAAGGAATAGTGACGTCCCTTACCGCCAATCCCTGCTGACACAACATGTAGTGGACGGTCTGCGTGACGTCAGCAGCGTGCAGATCGTTGTGGTAAGGATTCTTGTGTCTTACGTAGCCCTGGAGGATGTGGCTCATGAAATTTTCCATCGTCGCTGTGGAGATCTAGAGCAAAGGAAATAATAATGAAATCAAACATTGATTCTGCTGAGAAACTTTCAATTTTTTTAACAATAAAAAATATTTTAAGTACAGTCGCTCAAAAAAGTATCCGAACACTATGGTTGATTACAGAATTCAGAAAAAATATCTGGCAACGATATTTTTTAGAAATTAGTGATCTGGCAAACTTCGTGTCACGTGATTACAGAATTCAGGAAAAATATCTGGAGCGTGTACAGCAACTCTACACGCTCCAGTTACCGTTCACAGCAAACTGGAGCGTGTGCAGTTACTGCACACGCTCCAGTTTGCTGTGAACGGTAACTGCACACGCTCAATATTTCCGTGAGTGAGCCCACACGATCTAGTATCAAAATAATATGACAACCTACAGTCACTCAAAAAAGCATCCGAACACTATGGTTGATTACAGAATTCAGAAAAAATATCTGGCAAAGATTTTTTTTAGAAATTAGTGATCTGGCAACCTTCGTGTCACGTGATTACAGAATTCAGGAAAAATATCTGCAGCGTGTACAGCAACTGTATACGCTCCAGTTACCGTTCACAGCAAACTGGAGCGTGTGCAGTTACTGCACTCGCTCCAGTTTGCTGTGAACGGTAACTGCACACGCTCAATATTTCCGTGAGTGAGCCCACACGATCCAGGTCTTTGTGAGCTCACACGATCCAATGTGCTGTGAACATTAACCGCAACCGCTCCAGTTTCCTGTGAACAGTAACTGCACACGCTCCATATTCATTGCATTCATTGCATTACACGTGACAAGAAGGTTGCCAGATCACTAATTTCTAAAAAAATCGTTGCCAGATATTTTTTTCTGAATTCTGTAATCAACCATAGTGTTCGGATACTTTTTTGAGCGACTGTACCAGTGGGGATTTTTGATGTCGATGTTGTAAATATTTATTGACCATGATGGGTCAAAAAAAAATCCAAAAATTTCTTATATTTATTTCTGTTATTGGTAGTTTTTAAAACTATTCCTTATACTATTTTTTATTTATTTTTAATAACATTCAAAGAAATGTACAAAACACATACATGTAGAACAAACCAAATAAACAAGAATAGAAATAAAGCTAGAAACAATGAGCACGTAGCTCGTTCAGATTACAGATAGAAATAAATAATTCTTAAAACTTTGTCATAATCATTCTAAAAATATATAAAGCATGTATCTTTTTTCAGAAAGAAAATTATGCGTATCTATTAGCATTATCATTACGTTAATAATATATGGACAATTGTTTGTAAATGTATATTTATAAATATAAATTAGAGTACAGTTAGTGTTGAAACCTACCAGTAATAATAGCAGAAATAAATATATAAGAAATTTCTAAATGTTGCAAATTTAACCCTCAAAAGAATTTTACATTTAAAAAAAAATCACTTTCCTCTAATTGTGTATAAAATATATAGTTTCAAAATCTTTCGTTGCATTCTGTATTGAAATCGAGTTATTATACCTTTTTTTTGCTCATAATGGATCAATTGCCAGGTTACACGCATTCTAAGAGAGCGGTAATGAAAGGACACTAGAAGGTTTTTAGATACAGACAATGCCTCCCGTTTAATGCTATCCAAGGTTTAAGAGTTCAAAGACTGTGGTTCTCCTGCACATGCAGCCACATCCTAAAGTGCCCTCCGATGGACAGCGTCATTTTCAAGTTCATCGTTGTAACCTTTATCTGTGAAGGCAGAATAGGGTTATCGTTTCAATATTTATTCCTGAAGGCAGAGTGGGGTTCATCGCTGTAATCTTTATCTATGAAGGCAGAATGGGGTTATCGTTTCAATATTTATTCCTGAAGGCAGAGTGGGGTTCATCGTTGTAATCTTTATTCCTTAAAGCAGAGTGAGATTCATCGTTGTAACTTTTATCCCTGAAGGCAGAGTGGGGTTCATCATTGTAACCTTTATCCATGAAATCAGAGTGGGTTTCATCGTTGTAACTTTTATTCTTGGAGGCAGAGTGGGGTTTATCATTGTAACCTTTATTCCTGAAGGCAGAGTGGAGTTCTTCGTTGTAACGTTTATCCCTTAATGCAGAGTGAGGTTAGAAGAAAAAATTTCAACAGGGAAAATTGTAATTCGGACGTGGAAACAACAGATTAATAAACTGGACACTACCGACTGAACCAATTCCTGTCCCATCATGTTCAAGAATAACGAATGATAAATACAATAAGTACAATAGTAAAGAGGGGGTAGTAGAAACGATAAAAATGACCCTAAGACCGGACTTCTATATATAATAGCAATGTTAGCGTCTGAGCGTTCCTGGGCACTGTGTTTCACGTATGATATTCTGACGTAATTCTTGATAGTTTTCTAAAGCAATGCTTTGTTTACTTTAAATAATAAGGCAACAACAAACTCTCAGAGAAAGCTGGGAAAGGGTCTATTAGATAGTTGTTAGGAAACAGATGGAAATTGTTCGTCAAGGCCATTCAGAATGTTATTTAAAGTTCACATAGTATGTCTCTCCTGCACATGGGCCCCGGCTTACCTCCTTTCGATGGACGGAAGCCTCTTCCCGCCAAAAATGTGCCTCCTTTCTCACCAAGGGAGTTGGGAATTAGAGGAAAAAATTCTCCACTGAAGCCCAATTCGGATTCGAACTTGGAAACATCAGTTTACTTGCTGGGAACACCGACTGGCTAACTCATGTCATCACAATGATAATGAGTCCAGCATATATTAGTATTTTTATATCGTCTATGTTATCAGATTAATTTCTATTTGAATAAACTCTGTTATCTTTAGTCATATAGATAAAATGACAAAATGTCTTTTGGACACTCTCTAATTGAAATGTAAATATCATCTTCATCACCCTTATGTGATGGAAGATGCAACTGAGAGCTCTTAACGATACTACTAGGGAAATATTTATCACAAGCAAATTCTCTTTAATACTCAGCCTATAAATTTCTAGGCAAGCCTTTTTTATTTTCTGTTGAAAGTCAAGCTTCAACTTCTCCAACTCCCGCCTCAAATGCTCCTTTTCTCTCGACTCTTTCATCTCATTTATCTCACCTTTGCACCGCATGCTGCTCAATTCGAGAAGAGTCCCGAAATAGATCGCTGCTCTTTGAAAACAAGACGGCATTTAAGCACTAACGCATAGAACTTGCGAACCCCATTTTATGAGCTGGAGTCACGTGAAAATGCAAATTTCGTTCTTGTTTGCGAACTTCTGAATTGTTTCTCTGGAAATATAAGCGGGGATTAGTGCAGAATTTGTAAATACTGTTTTAATTTGTTGTTTTAAGACACTTGAGGGAATTTCTATTCCTCAAGTGACTTCTAAGTTTTGCTGGTTGGATTTGCTGCTTGGAAATGTGGTGTTTTAGTTTTCTTATCTGTACTCCAATATTGTCTTCAGAACAAATGTTGTTTAGCTATTTTTATTTACATACTGGTATACATCTGAAAACTATAACTCGTGAAATTTGATTTGGGTAAATAATTTGCTTTTGAAGATCTTATAATTCCTTACCGATCACTCTGGGATTGACCCAGTCGGTACGATGATATCATGTTCGGATCAACCCGCTTTTGCATTCAGGCTCTGCTAACGCGGCTTTGACGGCAAAAGGCATACTTCAGAAAGATCTCTGGGCTGTTTGTTGTTTATTAATCAAACGAAGCCGAAGGTTACGACGTTGAGAACGTTTATCATGGACAGAAATATCGAAGTTGGGTTAGAAGTCACTAAGTTCAATGGGGCGGGGGTGGCTCAGTCGGTAGCGCGCCAGGCTCGTAATCTGTAGTTCCCAGGTTCGAGTCCCAGCTGGGTCAGCGTTGAGATTTATTTCCGCAAAATTCCCCGCCCTACCCACGGTCAGTAGGGGACACCGATGGGCTTGGAAAGGCCGCCGTCCGTCGAATGGGACGTTAAACCGTGGCCCCGTGTGCGGGAGAGCCACACCCTGTGCACGTTAAAGAACACACTGGATAGCCTTGACGGGAGGCTACCATCTGTCTCCCAACAGCTGTTCTAGTGGGTCCCCTCCCCCAACCTTCTCTGAGCCTTCGGGGTCCATGTGACCTGGCCATTTAGCCCATGGTGTGCAAAAAAGTGCCGCTCAGAGGTAAAACAACCCAACCCACTAAGTTCAATTTGGTAAATTTATAGAAATTTGTAATTGAAGAAATCCAGTTTCGACACAGAATCGGCACACACAGTTCGCAACAGCCTGTTTCTTCTCTGCCCTCCGGGGTCAAGATTAATCCTTGTGGCTCGACCCTTTCTCCCTCATAGTGGGGAAGTACTACTGTTCTACTGAGTTACAGATATCCTGTGGCTTTGTCCAAAGGACGTTTACCCTAAAACGTTCAATGAAGTATACAAATTCGTAACCACTAGAGACGCCGAAAGATATTTTCAAGCTATGGCAAAAGGCAATTTCGAGGACAACAAAAGACTGACCCCCAAAATGCTGCGAAGCCAAAATGAGTTTTAGAGACAGCGGACGTAGAAATCAAATAAAAAGAAATTAAAAAAGAAAAATCCGTCTTTAGATTCACCACAAGAAGCAGTCACAGTTTCTGAGAGTAAAACTATCTGCCACTCATCAGATAAAGTGCCAATGACAGGTACATTGAAGAAATTACTCATTTTTAATCGACGTACCTAATGGAAATATCGTGACCTTCGTATAGGACAAGTTGCAAACTCATATGCATAAGAACCATACCCTTTGTAAGCTAGAGATCATGATGGATGGCCTTGACGGTGGATTTCCATTGTAACAGCTGTTCAATAGATCCCCTTCTCTATAATTTTCTGAGACTTTGGGGTCATTATTACCAGACCATTTAGTAGATTATCTGATTAATGATAATTTTTTCAGCCTTAAATATTAGTCCTCGGTGAAAAAGAGAAATGGCAAAAATATATTCTAGGTGCAATTGAACAGTCCATAAAGAGACAGACCTCAACAAATATTCCTTATTGAATACTGACTGTTGTGTTTGTTTATATTCGCAGCGAGCTATTTGTTCGTATTTAAACCTCGCTGCATTCTGCTAATACTCTGTATAGGTGTAAATTGTCTTAATGCAGGGGTGGGCAAATAGCGGCCCGCGGGCCACATTCGGCCCGCTAAGAGTTTTTTGTGGCCCGCCAAGACAGTCAGAAAAATCCGCCTTGAACCGAGATTTCCTTCCCGTGCGCGACCGAAGATTCGTCTCGTATTTTCCACTAGGACGGCCACGTCAATACGCATGCGCAGTGTAGATACGAAAACAATTGCCCACCCCTGTCTTAATGGGATCTGACTAACTGATTAATAATGGTAACTAACACCTACCAGTATGTAGCATGCATAACGCATGAACAAAATGCAAAAAATGAGACATGCTCGAAACAACAATCAGTTGAGTCGCTTTTGAGTCTTGTTGGTCGTGTGCATGATTTTTGAGGGCTTCGATGGATAGACTTCATCTACATTCATGACAACTATAATACTGGAAACTAAGGTATGAGGCTTAACAACAGGAGGAGGAATCGTGATCAGCAACCGGTTGGTTTAGGTTGTTTTACTTTTGAGCGACACTTTTTTCACACAATGGGCTAAATGGCCGTGTCACAAGGACCCCGATGACTCAGAGAAGAATGAGGGCATAGGATTCACTGGACAGCTATTAGGAGACAAATGGCAGCCTCTCGTCAAGACCATCCATCGTGTTCTTTAACGTACACAGGGTATGGCTCTCACGAACATGGGGTCTTAATGTCTCATTCGATGGATGGCAGATTTTCTAAGTATATCGGTGTTCCCTACTGTGGAGAGAAATCTCGACACTTGTCCAATTGGGACTCGAAACTGGGAACTGCAGATTACGAGCCTGGCGCACAAGCGACAGAGTCACCTCAACCCCGACATATTATTAGGTGGTCAAGGGTTCGGATACCGCTGAAGGCAATTTTTTCCCTATATCCTCTATTAGCAGAATAGAGCGAGGATAGTGGCTTAAATATAAAAAATTGACCGTTGTATGGGCTAGAAGTTTTAATCTGTATTCAGCAAGTTTTACTCTTTTACATTAAGTGAAATATTATTATTATTACAGGAAAGACCGGAAGGTACTATATCAGCAGACTGGTACCGGACAAGGAAAAGTACATCAGAATTTAAAACATTTCAGAAATGGCGATAAGTCAAATCTCCTTCAGTCTAAAAGTAAAAACATCAATATTTGTAGAAGTGACAATCTCCCTGGGAAGGGAGTTCCATACTCTTCCAACATGTCACAGGGGCGGGGGTGGCTCAGTCGGTAGCGCGCCAGGCTCGTAATCTGTAGTTCCCAGGTTCGAGTCCCAGCTGGGTCAGCGTTGAGATTTATCTCCGCAAAATTCCCCGCCCTGCCCACGGTCAGTAGGGGACACCGATGGGCTTGGAAAGGCCGCCGTCCGTCGGATGGGACGTTAAGCCGTGGCCCCGTGTGCGGGAGAGACATACCCTGTGCACGTTAAAGAACACGCTGGATGGCCTTGACGGGAGGCTACCATCTGTCTCCCAACAGCTGTTCCAGTGGGTCCCCTGCCCCAACCTTCTCTGAGCCTTCGGGGTCCATGTGACCTGGCCATTTAGCCCATGGTGTGCAAAAAAGTGCCGCTCAGAGGTAAAACAACCCAACCCCAACCCAACATGTCACACAAAGGAATGGTACTTAAAGTTCTTTCGAGCAAAAAGGCACATCGATCATAACAGAATGACCTCTTGTTCTTCTGTTGACAAGGCTGAATATCGGAGTAACCTGCGTTAGAGTGAGGTTTTCCATGAATAAGTTTATAACATGCTTTTTAAGTCAAACATTAGTCTTCTCCGCTTCAAGGAATGCAAAGTGAGCCTTCTCAGCCATTCTTCATATGGCATATTATAAAACCCTGTCAGTTTTGTAGATACCTTATTTTCCGCAGCTTTGGTATACTTCATTGAAGATTTATCTCCGCAAAATTCCCCGCCCTGCCCACGGTCAGTAGGGGACACCGATGGGCTTGGAAAGGCCGCCGTCCGTCGGATGGGACGTTAAGCCGTGGCCCCGTGTGCGGGAGAGACATACCCTGTGCACGTTAAAGAACACGCTGGATGGCCTTGACGGGAGGCTACCATCTGTCTCTCAACAGCTGTTTCAGTGGGCCCCTTCCCCCAACCTTCTCTGAGCCTTCGGGGTCCATGTGACCTGGCCATTTAGCCCATGCTGTGCAAAAAAGTGCCGCTCAGAGGTAAACAACCCAGCCCAACTTCATTGAAGTATTTGAATTCATTGAAGCAATATTGAATTCTTTTCTGTTTTCATCAGAACCATCATTTCAATACTTTATCCATGATTTAAGCTTGTAGTTTACGATCCTCTTTAACTTGGTGTTTTTATTAGTTTCCTTTGCACCAACAAGTATATGTAATTTAAGTTAGAAAATAAAATTTTTTTAAGTTACTTCTAATAATGTAAATTAAATAATACATAATGAAATGGTTTATAATGAATAATAAAAAATAAGTCAATTTGTTTAAAATATTTTTTATCTTTCATGCAAAGATATATATATGTAATGGTTTCCGATTTCGTTTCACGTTTCTTCTTTCCTACTTAGAGTCTGAATATAATTGAAAAAAAAGTTTTATAAGGCAAAAGTTTTGAATATCGTAATGTGATAAAACTGAGTACAGGGATTCGACCCTTAATCTCACCCATCTTACTTCATTCACTAATGGGCCTTGAAAATTTTGGCTGTGTCGCTAACGTTTTAGTCTTGAACACTTTTCTCGTATACACCAAAAATTATTATTAGTGTGCCTTATCTCTCATCCACATTGAGAAAGCTAAACAAGGGTGATGAAGGCAAAGAAAAGTATTAAACTTACGTAATATTTCATTCATTTATTTTAAAAGCGTCTAAAACGGAAAACAAAATGATATACTACAATAGAATTCAATCTCTTGGCACCCTTTTACGTTTTTCCGGCTCTTGTAGTCACTGTTTACATTGTCAAGTTTGGTAATATTACAGCAACAGCTAAATACATGATCCTAGAAGTACTTTAGTTCCAATTCTTCTGGAAAAAACACTCTGCTACTTAATTTTAACATCCAGAATACACTGGAGGCATAATTTTAAACATAAAAACAATACTTCATGGAGAAAATCATAGAAATAATTACATTATTTGCAAATTGATAAAAAATAAGAATAGAAAATAACGCTAACTATCGTTTAAATTTTGAACATCAACCTAAGAACCCTTGGGCTACTGGTTGTGCATTCGTGTCTTATATGGACGTGGACCATCCCCTGGGTGCATCTGAGAACAAGAGTTCGATCCAGGAGCAGTGAACGAATGTCGCAAGCATTTAAAGACTATTTTATATCGTTTAAAAAAAAAGAGCTAATGTTTTCGCATTGTCATCTGTCTATAGGCATCGGACGTTTCATGTTTAGTGATAAAATTAAAAATTCCTTTTTGTGATAAATAGGTATTGACGAAATATTCCGATTAGCACTTTCGAATCTCCCAAAGGCTATAACGGCGTATTCTAACGGAGGAAAAGAAAATGAAAATTGCGAAAACTAATGAATCTTACAAACGAAGTATTTACGATAGAAATTAGAACTTTTAGTGGTGAAATGTCAGATCATCAAGTTTTAATTAGTTGGGTTGGGTTACCTCTGAGCGGCACTTTTTTGCACAGCATGGGCTAAATGGCCAGGTCACATGGACCCCGAAGGCTCAGAGAAGGTTGGGGGAGGGGACCCACTGGAACAGCTGTTGGGAGACAGATGGTAGCCTCCCGTCAAGGCCATCCAGCGTGTTCTTTAACGTGCACAGGGTATGGCTCTCCCGCACACGGGGCCACGGCTTAACGTCCCATCCGACGGACGGCGGCCTTATCCAAGCCCATCGGTGTCCCCTACTGACCTTGGGCAGGGCGGGGAAATTTTGCGGAAATAAATCTCAACGCTGACCCAGCTGGGACTCGAACCTGGGAACTACAGATTACGAGCCTGGCACGCTACAGACTGAGCCACCCCCGCCCTTGCGAAGGAAAAGAAATTGAAAATTGCGAGAACTAATGAATCTTACAAACGAAGTATTTACGATAGAAATTAGAACTTTTAGTGGTGAATGTGAGATCATCAAGTTTTAATTAGTAAAAAATGAGCTCTTCCATTGCGACCCCCGTGGGGGAGGCAATATTTTTTAAAGAAGTAATTATTTGTTTTTAGAGATCGATTAAAAATCCTTTTCGGGTTCGATAGGTGTTGATGAAATATTACAATTCGCACTTTCTGAATCTTCCAAAATTTATATTTCTTGGCGTCTAACGGTGAATAAATTTTAAAATTTCAAAGTTTTAAGAGAATATTACAAACGATGGATATGTGCTAGAAATTTGAAATTTTGATTTCAGAATGTGAAAGTTATGACGTTTGCATACGGCAACAATGATGTTGACCCTTTACTGCAGGGATGTACGAAATGCTCTATTTTATTTTAAGAGATAACTGGAAAATTATTTTTTAGTTAGATTGACACTAATGAAATATTATAATTCGCATTTTTCGAATCCTTAGGTAGTTTTAATTTAGAGCGTTAGAGGACACTAAATATTGAAAAAGTGAAATTTTAACGAATGTTGAAAGTTTGGTTGGAAGGTTGGGGGAGGGGACCCACTGGAATAGCTGTTGAGAGACAGATGGTAGCCTCCCGTCAAGGCCATCCAGCGTGTTCTTTAACGTGCACAGGGTATGGCTCTCCCGCACACGGTTCCACGGCTTAACGTCCCATCCGACGGACGGCGGCCTTTCCAAGCCCATCGGTGTCCCCTACTGACCGTGGGCGGGGCAGGGAATTTTGCGGAGATAAATCTCAATGCTGACTCAGCTGGGACTCGAACCTGGGAACTGCAGATTACGAACCTGGCGCACTATGGACTGAGTCACCCCCACCCCGAATGTTGCAAGTTACTTATTTGTAGTGAAATTAGAATTTGAATAAATTCCGTGTTAGAGCTTGAAAAATTATTTCATTGGCAGAAACAATCTGCCCCTTTTCTCTGAGTGGTTCGAGAAAAGCAACTTTTTAAATTTAAGAAATAAAGGACAAATACATTTAATGTTGTGTAGTTAGAATTAAAACGCTACTAGAAGGAATGCAGCTCACTACAGTGATATTGATTTGTAGTAATTAGGTAAGTGTGAAAAACATCCATCCTTCACCCATTAGTCCGAAATAAAACCTTTAAAGTGTGCAAAAGTAGGTAAACGAAAAACTTCATTTTCTTTGAAAACGAGATTCTCATTTTCGTCAGAGGCGATATTCTTTCTCCTAGTTCGGTATTATTCATAAAATCTTTCCCAAAATTAGGTAAGTGTTGTATTTATGACTTCAATATTTATTCAATGGGATATCATATTTGATCATAGAAATATTTGAAATCAATATTCCAAAAAGTTCAACTGAGACTTTACGAAATAGACAGTACTTACCTTGAACTTATGGGTAAGACCATATCTATTAAGAAGCTCGTACGCCAAATATCGGAGACCTTGTCCATTCGCTGTATCGTTGAGGCCAAAGATATCGAAAGACCACTCATCCAAGTTCTGTGAATTAAAATCATAAAAAAATAGTTAACATAAGTAAAACAAAATAAGGTTAAAATTTACTCCAAATAGATGAGAAGTCACGAAACGAGAGTGAAACGATCGAGAAAATGATCCCACGCAGTTGACGAAACTATAGTTAGCATTATTATCTGATAATGGTATCAATTATATGTCAGTCAAATACTGATGTTATGACACATCCAATGGTATAAAAGGTCAGTTGTTGGGTTGTTGGGTTGTTTTACCTCTGAGCGGCACTTTTTTGCACACCATGGGCTAAATGGCCAGGTCACATGGACCCCGAAGGCTCAGAGAAGGTTGGGGGAGGGGACCCACTGGAACAGCTGTTGGGAGACAGATGGTAGCCTCCCGTCAAGGCCATCCAGCGTGTTCTTTAACGTGCACAGGGTATGGCTCTCCCGCACACGGGGCCACGGCTTAACGTCCCATCCGACGGACGGCGGCCTTTCCAAGCCCATCGGTGTCCCCTACTGACCGTGGGCAGGACGGGGAATTTTGCGGAAATAAATCTCAACGCTGAGCCAGCTGGGACTCGAACCTGGGAACTACAGATTACGAGCCTGGCGCGCTACCGACTGAGCCACCCCCGCCCCTAAAAGGTCAGTGATTTTCAAACTGTGGCACGTGAGTTTAGTGCCAGCATTTATGCACACATGGATTTGCAAAAGATTCAACATGATGAATGAAATAAATAAATTATTACTTAGTTGCGTTGTTTTACCATTGAGCGACACTTTTTTTGCACACAATGGGCTAAATGGCCAGGTCAAAAAGTCTTCGATATTTCAGAGAAGGTTGGGTGAAGAGGACCACTGAACAGTTGTTAGGAGACAGATGGTAGCCTCCCGTCAAGGCCATCCAGCGTGTTCTTTAACGTGCGCAGGGTAGGGCTCTCCTAAACACGGAGTCGTGGCTTTAAGTCCCCATCCTAGGGACTACGACCTTTACAAGCCCATTACTGACCGAGGGCAGTAGTCGGCTTTTGCAGAGATAAATCTCAACGCTGGCTCAGGTAGAACTCGAATCTGGAAAATGCAGATTACAATCCTGGCGCGCTACCGACTGAGCCAACCCCTCCATTTATATTTCGGTACTACTATTTTATTAATTTACTTTGTTTGAAAAGGCTTTTTTCGTTAGCAAATTTTTCTTTTTGTACCATATATATATACTATGATAGTATATACCAATATGTATACTATGAATATGGTTCATAATGATATTGAATGATTCCATTAACCATATTCATAGAAATATGTATACTATGAATATGGTTAATGGAATAATATTACACCATTAATTTTGGTTAGTTTTTTAAGTTCTCATTTACCTAGTAATGGTATAAAAACTATCTCTTGCTATTTGGTGGCATGCGAAATAAAAAGCTTGGGAACCACTGATACCTGATGATAAAAAAAGACAAGAAGACTCTTATTGTCTCGACTACTTTCACTCACCCTTCGTCACTGGTTCATCCGATTTAAATAATCGGCTCATACAAGACGAAAACTTTTAACCGAAAGAAACGAAACTTATTTAGTCCTCTTTATTTTATTAACTATTAGTTAAAAATGCACATATAGAAGCTTAAGGAAAGATAACAACGGAAAAAATATGGGCATAATAAAATGAAACACTGTTCAAACGGTGAAGTGGAAGCAATTGGGGAATGCGACTGCGCAGATTACAAATCAATGGTTCTCATACGTCATTGATGGTTCAGCAAACAATTTGTTGCAAATTAACCAATGGTGTCACAACTAAACTAATGATTTCATACACCAATGTTTGATTGATAAATGATTGCTAACATAATAAACAAAAGACTTGTGAGAACCACTGGTTCCTCAATGACGCAGTCTCATTGTCTCGGGGCGGGGGGTGGCTCAGTCGGTAGCGCGCCAGGCTCGTAATCTGTAGTTCCCAGGTTCGAGTCCCAGCTGGATCAGCGTTGAGATTTATCTCCGCAAAAATTCCCCGCCCTGCACACGGTCAGTAGGGGACACCGATGGGCTTGGAAAGATCGCCGTCCGTCGGATGGGACGTTAAGCCGAGGAACCGTGTGCGGGGGAGCCATACCCTGTGCACGTTAAAGAACACGCTGGATGGCCTTGACGGGAGGCTACCATTTGCTCCCAACAGCTGTTCCAGTTTGTCCCCTCCCACAACCTTCTCTGAGCCTTCGGAGTCCATGTGACCTGGCCATTTAGCCCATGGTGTGCAAAAAAGTGCCGCTCAGAAGTAAAACAACCCAATCCAACTGAACAAAAATAAGTGAATTTTTGTCTAACAGTAGAGAAAACACGATTCCTGAACGGCCAAAAATAATGGCATTTAAATTCAATTACGTTTTTTCAATGAATTTTTAAGGCAGTGAAACCAAAAGTACTAACAAAAATAACCGAAAGTAAGTAAAATTTTAGAACAAATTACGAAGTGGAACGTTATTAGAATAGGATACAAAAGATATTTAATTTGGCTTGAAAAGTCACAGAGAAAGTTATGGACAAACATGTGTTTCGTCAGCTTTACTCCTATGCTGTCAGCAAGGAGAATCAAACAGAATAATGCTAGTTAAAAAAAAATAGAAATAAGACTATTGTGCAGAAAATTGTATTCTGCTAATATTTTCAGGTATGCAATTTACGCTTGTAAAGTTAATGGTAGTGGGAAAATATTTCTAATTACGTGACCGCTCTTGGATGGGGGGGACACCTGCACAATAATTTGCACTGGGCAGAAAAATTCAAAATATAAGAACGATCAAAAACAACTTTAAAACGGCAAAAAATTCATTAAAATAAAATATAAATACAATATAATATATAAAAAAATATGTTTTTAAAATAAGCTTTTCTCTGGAATTTTTTAATCAGTTTCCTCTAATTATTGTTAACATGCATATTTAAACTGCAAATAAAAAGTGCATTTTTCAATCTAATTCTGAGGATTCAGATTAATAACAACTGGTATAACCGGTAACGACAGTTTATAAATAACTTCATATTTTGTTAATAAGAAAACTTTCGTCCACAAGAACTAGGAAAGGAAACGATTTACAACTAAAATCTCAAGGGATGTTAAACTTTTATAACAAACTGGAATGCTGAGTTTCTCTACGACGATTTGCAAGTTTTCTGTAGAATCCTTATCTATCGTCGGAAAGCTTCTCCTTGTATTCGTCACATCCACTGTACTCCTTTCATTTCTGAGGACTAAATGTATTCCCATCACTGATGTTTCTCGGGAATTGTTTAAGGTCAGTTATGAAGGTTGGATCTTGTAAACCAGTAGCGAAGGGTGAATGGAAGCAATTGCAATAATAAGACTTATCGAAGAGATCGAGGATTATTGAGCTAACAATCACTTGTCAATCAACTATACATCTGGGTTGGGTTGTTTTACCTCTGAGCGGCACTTTTTTGCACACCATGGGCTAAATGGCCAGGCCACAAGGACCTCGAAGGCTCAGAAAAGGTTGGGGACCCACTGGAACAGCTGTTGGAAGACAGATGGTAGCCTCCCGTCAAGGCCATCCAGTGTGTTCTTTAACGTGCACAGGGTGTGGCTCTCCCGCACACGGGGCCACGGCTTAACGTCCCATCCGACGGACGGCGGCCTTTCCAAGCCCATCGGTGTCCCCTACTGACCGTGGGCAGGGCGGGGAATTTTGCGGAGATAAATCTCAACGCTGACCCAGCTGGGACTCGAACCTGGGAACTACAGATTACGAGCCTGGCGCGCTACCGACTGAGCCACCCCCGCCCCACTATACATCTGAGATCATGGGTTGATGTATGATATGATTGGAGGATTGACATCTGCTAGCTCAAGCAATCAATGATCTGTGACAATTATAGATTTTTCAACTGCGTAGTCTCATTGTATCAGTTGTTTCTACACACGCTTCGTCCGTTTTCAAAACGAAATTCTTTACAAATATTTCTGAGATATTCACTCCCTGATAAAGGTGAGCAGAGATAATATTCTGCAATATAAAACTTACCTTGAGAAAGAGAACTATATGAGTTGGAATATATATTGACGTGGAACTCGACATTCTTCTGTATATCCTGCAGAAAAAATACAACTGATTTTATATTGAAGCTAAAATAAAATACGAAAATATGGACGTTAATAACAATTTATGGTATTTTATAAAGCAAACTTTTACTGCATTGTTTTTGTGGTTGAGATGATGGGGCGTGGATTAATCATTAAACTTTAAACTTTAATTAATAAAAATTGAAGTGTTTATCTTCCAACAATATTAGTCTGTGATAGTCAAGCATATAGAGAAGCAAAACAAAATCGTTTCTATGGCAATCGGATTATTAGCCAACTAGAATTTTGTACGGCTACAACGTGTTTGAAAATGTGTTCTAAATATGAACTTTTTTATTATTTTATATTATTTATTATGCAATTTTTTTTATTTATTCAATTAGTTACTTATTATTTTTCATGTTCCAATTTTGCATCAATCTACTTTGGAAACTTGAACAATACACCAGCAAAACGTAAGCTTATTTGACAGTGTAAATGTGTATATTTCTTATAAGGTTATTTGTAGATTATTTTCTTGTTTTTAATTATGAGAAGATATTCAGGCAAAATGAATCAAATCTAAACAATCTTGGTCGTAAGCGTCTCAAGGTATGTTTGCACCTCAATGCAAAGTCCCCTTTTAGCTTCCCATCCCAGATCTTTTGCAGACGCGGCACTGTTAAAGTCTCCTTTTTGGAGAAGTCGCTCCGATGAGGTATACACGTCTCTTCTCGGCCTCTCTTATCTTCCCTGCTGTTGGGGCGTCATTATCATCTTTGCCACAGAAATTAAACCGCTGATCTAGATGATAAAAGGCGGTCATAATCATCCAACAGCGAAACGTGAATGGAATCGATTGAGACTGAGCAGTTGATGAAGGGTGGTTCTTGTAGATCAGCGGTTCTCACATTTTATGCTTCACGTACCCCCTGGAAATGTGTATGTAACTAATGTACCCCTTTATAGATAGATAAAACTATAATTATAGTATAACAATGGGAATAAAATAAAACATATATGATATATATATAACATATATCTAGCGACTTTTGAGCTCTCACGGCGTACCCCAACACATTTTACCGCGTACCCCACGTCGAGGACCCCTATTGTAGATCATTGGTTGATTGCGATATGAATTGTTTATGGATCAACCAGTGATCTGAAATATAATTGTTGATGTATGACATTATCGGTTGATTGACAAGTATTTGTTGTCTGACTGTCTGCTGCTGACTTGGTTACATTTTTCTCCGTCTCGTCTTGTAGTTTCGCATTTTATTGTAGTACATCAGCTGTTTCATTCATTTTGAGCCGAAGAAATAGGAAAGAAAGCAGAAACGCCCGTTCTGTGGCTAGTTATGAAATAATCATATTCATCACTTGGAACTAAGGGCAAAAACTACTGTTAACCGTTTAGAATTAGAGTGCTAAAAGTACTGTTAATCGCGTAAAACAAGATAGCAAAAAACAGCAAACTCAGAAACGCGATTAACAGGAATTTTTGCCTTGATATTAATTCTAATTCCTTGATATTAATATCATAGAAGACAAAAATTACTGCTAATCGCTAAGAACTATTTGTTCTTTAAAATGCTTCTATTTTTTCATGCACTTGATTCAGATTTTGATTAAATGTCGCCGATGAGCATGGAAAGGCCGCCGTCCTGTCGGATGGCAGGTTAAGGCGTGTTCAGAAAAGCAATACGCTCTGAACGTAAAGAACGTGCTTGATAGCTCTGTCAGGAGGCTTCCATCTATCTCCTAACTAATCTATCTCTTAAGTTGCTCAGTAGATTAACTTTCTCAGTTCCCTCTGAGCTCTTGGGACTGCGTTGTCGTTGTCACTTGAAAATGTAGCCCATAGTGCCTGAAAATGTGCCGCTCAGAAGAAAAGCAATTCAATCCAACAAAATGTCGCTCATACCTTATGGCTTTGACCCATTTAACTACAGATGCAATATTGCTGAGAAAAAAAATAAACACTACAATAGATTTTTTCTTTTTGTTTTGGACGCCATGACTCCCGGAAGTTTTCGAGTTCTAATCTGAGAATCAGGATTTCTGATCAGGATTCCATTCTTCGTCAAGAGATTACGTTTCCGAATATACAACGCAGCTTCCGCCGGAGATGACGCTTCCTTCCAACAAAGAAGCGGAAGTGAGAGAGTAAAAGAATACGAAGACTAACAAGAAGAGTAAATTAGAACGCATAATAACTGCTCTCACTGATAATCTAATCAATGCATCACTGAACATCGATTCTCCTTTTTCAACAACGGAGAATCTCTCCTTTGAAATATTGATTACTCATTAAGTTTTACCTCCCGCATACTTCTTTCACCCAAGGAATTCTTACGTAACTTTAAACCTTTCACTATTTTCAGGGTTGAGTCGTTTTACGTCTGAGCGGCACTTTTTTGCATACAAAGGGCTAAATGGCCAGGTCACAAGGGGCCCAAGGGCTCAGACAAGGTTGGAGGGAATAGGACACACTGAACAGCTATTAGCAGACAGATTGTTACCTCTTGTAAAGGCGATAGCGCGTGCACAGGGCATAGCCCTCCAGCACCCGGGTCCTCCTCTACTTAACGTCCTATCCGAATGACGGCGACATTTCCAACCCGTCGGTGTCCGCTACTGACCGAGGACAGGGTACGGGTTTTACGGAGCTAATTCTCAGCGTGACCCACGTGGAACTCGAACCTGGGAACTGCAGATTATAAGTCTGGAGTGCTATTTATTGACTCACCGCCGCCCAACTTTTAGGGTTATATATGTTTTATACAAGAATTCCATATATATGTTACCGCTAAAGTGCAGAAATCAGTTATTCTACAGATTATTTAGGTATTGTGCAGATTAACTAGGGTGATCCGTTAACGTGCGGGAAATTGTTTCATTTCTCAAATTACCTAGGTAATCTGCAAATTACCTTGATAATCTGCACATTACCTACTAGGCACTCGTTAAAGTGAAAATAAGATATTTTCTGGAACAACAGGAACGTTTCTGTAAGCTTAAATTAACATTATGTTATTTATCTAGTGTCCGAGAGTAGAGTTGAAACCAGGGTCATCCCTCTGTCAACATGAATCAGTCGTCCGAATTATGAAAAACGCCCCCAAAATGAGCAGGCCAAGTGAGAACTTATCATTTTAGTGATTCGTTATCAAGAATGAATCACTTTACCGATTCGTTCTCACTTGGCCTCCGCTCATCCGGGGCGTTTTTTATAATGCGGACGAGTGAATCACATGACACGAAGATTCATATTTTACCACTATGAGATTTTTACCACTTATTCACCACTTTGAGAGAAACAAACTTTTGAACTTTAACGATACGGAAGCCGGCTGTCCTGATATGGTGTATAAATTATTTTCAGTAAGAGAAAATTTCAACTAATTTTTTTTTAAATATAGTTTGTTTTACCTTTTGCAATCTCCTCAAATTAACTGAGAAAAAGTTTTCTGAATTTTCTTTATAACAGTTACGGTTGCCATATTTAGACATAAAATATTATATTAATAACCATCTAAATTTAAAAAAAATATACACAAGTTTTAAAATGTTTGAACACATTTGAAAGTTTTGTTTCGTCTGAATTCCAAGAGAGCCCAGATATATATCCTGCAAGTGCAATGTTTAAGCAGCGAAATAGTGTAAACTAAATGGGCAATTAATGTACAACTGTTGTAAATTAATACACAACAAAATATTTAAAATTTGAATGGAAAATTTAAATATAACTTTAAGGAGTTTGCAATTAACTAAATAGCCCAGTTTCAGAAAGGCTAAAACGGCATATTGATTGAAATGTCCAAAGTTTACATTTCTGATGAAATGGTTTTTCTGTTTACGGAAAAAAAACGAACGGAGAGCTAATTTTAAACATTTTGTCCATTTAAACTTCTTTTTCTCTTCTTTGAATGTTGATAGATAATCTTGTTAATATTTTATCGCATTACAATTTCGTTTTTCCCAAAGGTTTAAAAAGTGCAAGTCAATACAAAGACGTAAGGAACAAAAATATGCACATTTTTTAACAAAAAAAAAAACAGATGCATAATAAGAAAACTCAATGAAAAAATGGGAAAAGCCTCAAGGAATTAAAATGAAGCTGATATAAATGAAAAAATCTGACAAAATTAAAAAAAAAGAAAAAATTTTGCATTTGAAAAGGCAGAAACTAAAGAGCTAAGAATATTAGGCAACGAAAAAAAAAAATTCTTTTTCTTCCGCTGAAAACATAAGAAATAAATTCATGTAAAATGACTGACTTCTTTTTTTAATCATTTTTCAAAGTTTTTCATCGCTTGAAGATTATTATTAATACATATTTCGTTGAAAGATAATGTGCTGCTAAAACTGAATGTTAAATCCTCCAGTCAAAACTCGTTGGGGAGGAAAAAAAAACGAACTATACATTTCATAATCGTTTGAATTATATCAACTTATAAAGCACTCATTTAAAAATAAAATAAAAATAATTAACAATAATACATATCCTCTAATTCAGTGATTTTTCAAACTTTTTTGTTTACAGCACACTAAAAATTTAAATGGCAACACTATGGAAGACTGACGCATGCGCAGTTTGCCCTCAGTAATAACCAGTTCTGTGAAGTCGATTGTAAAGGCAAACCTGTACTGTTCACGTTCTGACGTGTATTAGGCTTAGTGCGTACGCCATACGTTTTTTTTTTTCAGTTATATTTTTTTGATTGATTGATTTTTTTCATAAAAGTAAAATTGTTTTTCTCAAATAATCTTTCAATTCAGATTTGAATCTGCTTTATGAATCCATATTAAATATTTCCCTTGGGTATATTATTAAATATAAGTTTTTGATATTCGGATGTATATTTTCGGTAATTTTTTCGAAAAATTAAGCATTTGGTAATATCCTTGGTTTATTCTTGTATTTTTATTGTGTTGAATTTTTATTTTATATGTATTGTCAAAAAAGTTTAATTATTAAGTTATATTTATATAAATTACTGTAGGATAAAAGGTTTAAAACTTTTAGTACTTATCGTTTTATAACTTTTTTTGCAAATCGAAAGGAATAATATTTTTAGGTATTATAAATTGAAATTTTCCATTTTATTTACATTAGTTAAGTTTGTTGTTCCTTGTACAATTATTACATAATCTGAAATCGATTTGCACAGTGATTTATAAAATAATACACAGGTTTCCATATTTAGTACATATTTTAATTTTTAATTTTTATCGCCGATATTTTGAAGCTTTAACATATATGAGATATATGAGCAGTCCACTAGGGTATTCATCAAAAACAATTTTTAGATATTTTTTTTATTTACTTGCTCAACAGGTGAACAACTAAATACTGATTAAAAATTAGAAACATTTTTTTTACAGTCTGTCTTATGGGTTTCATAAAGATGTTTAGATGAATATTAAATCCTGGTGAGTATATAATCATCCATTTTTTTCCATTTAAGTAGATTTTTTATGATTTAATCAACTGATTATATTTTAATCTGTTTGGCTCTTTGAAGTGCTATTATCTAAATATTTGCTATTGTTTATTAAAACAATGTCGTTAGCATATAGATAAATAACGCTTTTTGAGTTTATATTGAACAATAAAGGATCTAAAATTGATTAATAATTGCATCATATTGACATATGATGTTGTTGTTTTCTTCATTGTTGTTTTATTCAACTCCATTGTTGTTTTATTCTAATAGTTTTTTTTAATTTTTTTAATTATACATCTGCCTGAAAAATAATTCCGAAACCAATCTAACATTATTATATACATATGCTCGAACACTATAATTTTCCAATTTATTCACTAAAAAGTTATGATCTACTATATCGAAAGCTAACTGTAAAATCGAAGAACAGTGTTACAATTTTTTCTCTATTATATAATAATTATTAATATTATTTGCAATTTTAAAAATTTGTTGAATTGTATTTTTTTTTCCTTTTTGAAAGTCAAATTGATTTTTATTAATTATGTTGTGCTTAAGTAAAAGTTATATACAGTATTATAAATATATTTTTCCATTATTTTTGAAAATATAGCTAGGATAATTATTGGTTTGTAGTTAGTAAAGTCCGCCTTAATACCTCCTTCAAAAATAGGTCTTAAAATACCTGTTTTGAGTTCTGCAGGTATATATTCCCAATGAATAAAATCTAATTTGTAATTTTTTATTTATTATTTCGTAGTATTTTTTATTTAAATTTTATATGTTTAATGTATACAATATCGCAACTAGGTGATGTTTTTGCATGTAATATTCAATTTATTCACTAGTTTGTTTCTCAGTAATTTCAGGGATATAAATAAAATCCAAGTTTCTTTGTCCCGTATATAAAATATAATTCACATCATCTAGGTGATTTGTATCGCTCATCTGTTGAATTAGTGTGTTGTAAATGCTATTGTAATTGTTTGCTATTTCTTCCACAAATAATTTCTTTATGCACATAATATTAATTCTTACGTCGTTAAGAAACTTTTATGTTTTCCTTCTAATATTTCATATATTAATTGCCAGGTTGCCCTGATAGGATTTTTTTCCTTATAGTTCATTTCTACAAAAAATTTATTTCTGATTTCAAATATGAATATTAACTGTGATTCGTGACTTTTTATAGTTTTATTTTTTGTAAATATCATTTTTATCATTGTTTTTAAATCTTATCCATGCTTTATCTCTTTTCTCAATTAATTCTACCGAGTTCAGTGTTGTTCAAATTTTTTATGATTTCATTTTGGTTTTACTCTGCTCTGCATATGTACTTTGTTATTTTCTAAAATTTAATCATAAATGTGTTTTAAACTTTATATAAATTTAATTCTTCCATTGATTTATCTCTATAATTTTCTAAATTCTAATTTTCTGAATTGTTTCTGTAGATTTAGCTCTAGTCAAATTATTTTTGGTGGTGCTAATTAATGCTGAAATCGTATAATGATCTGCTGTTTTATTTGTTTGAACTATTGAGTTTGCTGACATGCATGCTTTTTGTTAATTTTGGTGTTAACATTTAGATGGAATACGGGTAAGTTTTTGATTAAGCGGAAAAAGCTAAATGAAGAATCAATGGCAGAAAGTAGCAGCAAAATAGTTCTAAATTTCCTTTTAGTTGCAATATCAACCGTAATTTCCCGGCACATCCTTTGAGATCCACTGCTGCAATTCCTACTGCTCCTCTTCCACCTTAGAGTTATCATCATTATAAACAAGCTATTTTCTTCTTCTACCGAATATCGTCACCAACAACAGAAGCGCAGCTTTTGTATCGGTGTCTTCAACAAAAACAGCATCATCCTTTCCATTATTAAAATTGATGTTGTTGGTAGAAAACGCAGCTTAGCCCTTGGTCTCATCATCGTCAAGAACAACAGCGTTATCCTTACCATCCTCAACGTCAACAACAGTAGCGTCGTCCTTGCAATCATCAACATTGACTATATTATCCTTTATTATCATTGGGATAAGGATGGCTCAGACGGTAGCGCGCCATGCCCGTTATATGAAGTTTCCAGGTTCGAGTCCCAGCTCTGCCATCATTGAGATTTATCTCCGCAAAACTCCCTGCCCTGCCACGGTCAGGAGGGGGACACCGCTGTGCTTGGAAAGGCTGCCGTCCGTTGGATGGGATGTCAGAGGGACACCGCTGTGCTTGGAAAGGCTGCCGTCCGCTGGATGGAATGTTAGGGGGACACCGCTGTGCTTGGAAAGGCTGCCGTCCGCTGGATGGGATGTTAGGGGGACACCGCTGTGCTTGGAAAGGCTGCCGTCCGTTGGATGGGACGTTAAGCCGTGGTACCGTGTGCGAAAGAGCCATACCCTGTGCACGTTAAAGAACACGCTGGATGGTCTTGACTGAAGGCTATCATCTGTTTCCTAATAGCTATTCCAGTGGGTCCCCTCCCCCAACCTTCTCTGAGCCATTGGGGTTTTTGTGACCTGACCTTTTAGCTCACTGTATGAAAAAAAGTTCCGCTCAGGGGTAAAATAATCCAACTCATGTCACCGTAGTCGTCCTTGTCAGCAGCAGCAGCGTGTTTCATGTCATCGTCTCATCTCTGCAATCACAGTAATTAAGAAGTTTCATCAGGAACTTCGTCATGGTCATCATTATTCCTATCGTGCTCGTCAACAACAGCAAAGTTGTCATTATCACCATCAACAGAAGCAAAGTCGTCACACCACCATCAATAGCAGCAAAGTCAACTCTGCTACGTGCAAGGACGGGGGAGGCTCAGTCGGTAGCGCGCCAGGGTCGTAATCTGCAGTTCCCAGGTTCGAGTCCCAGCTGGATCAGCGTTGAGATTTATCTCCGCAAAATTCCCCGCCCTGTCCACGGTCAGTAGGGGACGCCGATGGGCTTGGAAAGCCGCCGTCCGTCGGATGGGACGATAAGCCGTGGCCCCGTGTGCAGGAGAGACATACCCTGTGCACGTTAAAGAACACGCTGGATGGCCTTGACGGGAGGCTACCATCTGTCTCCCAACAGCCATTCCAGTGGGTTCCCTCCCCCAACCTTCTCTGAGCCTTCGGGGTCCATGTGACCTGGCCATTTAGCCCATTGTGTGCAAAAAAGTGCCGCTCAGAGGTAAAACAACCCAACCCAACTCTGCTAAGTGCCTGCAGCAATGTGACATGCCCTTGAAAAAGCGACGACTGAGGTCGCGAAACTCAAGTCAGGTCATTAAAAGTTTTTAACTTTTGGTGCCTTTTAAATTTTTTGGATTTTTAAATTGTCAATATCATCTACCTTGTTTACAAAATAGAGCTACTATGTGTGTTCTTGTTACAGCAAGAGTTAAGATATCTAAAAGGACTTACCTTGTTCATAATACCCAGAGTACATTGGCGGATGTGTAACAAACACGGATTGTTGATCTGATGCTGACTATAGTAAGTTAATTTCATTGACTCCGAATGCTACTGTGCAACTCTATTCCGTTAAGGCACACTAATTTCTAATGTTATAAAACTCGATATAAAGGAGATAAAAAAGAAAAAGGAAATTCTTATATTTTTATGCTTAATAGCCGTATAGTGTATATAATACCAATATTATTAGCTCTAGGAAACTTCTATATTTTTCAAAGTTGTCGACATCACCAACAATAGCATCAAAGTTGTCGTTATCACCATCAACAGCATCAAAATTGTTTCCAGCACCACAATAGCAACAAAGATGTCGTTACCATCATCATCATCAACAAAATTGTTATCATCACTAGCAAAGTTGTCGACATCACCAACAACAGTATCAAAGTTGTCGTTATCACCATCAACAGCATCAAAATTGTTTCCAGCACCACAATAGCAACAAAGATGTCGTTACCATCATCATCATCAACAAAATTGTTACCATCACTAGCAAAGTTGTCGACATCATTAACAACAGCATCAAAGTTGTCGTTATCTCACCATCAACAGCATCAAAATTGTTTCCAGCACCACAATAGCAACAAAGATGTCGTCACCATCATCATCAACAAACTTGTTATCACGAATAGCAAAGTTCTCGTCATCACCATTAGCAGCAAAAAAATAAGTTTGGCATCGTCTTCGTCGTGAGAGCTAACAATAACAAAATTGCTATCGTTGGTCGTCAGCTGCGCAGTAATATAAATTAATCTTTCGATCTAAATTTCAAGTACGGTAAAAAAACTTTGAACTGAACACTGTCGAACTTCAGCCACAAAGTATTATTCTGTTTGAAAGATTAAAGTAACATTCATATAACTGCATTGATCCTTTGAATATAATACTATACCAACCGCTGCTGATAAAGCGAAAGTTTAAAGAGTCAGAATGATCACTTACCTATCTACCATAATTCCTGCACGAATTGCATTGGCTACTGAACGGAACCGAGGTTTATCTTCTGAACGCCGTCTCTGCGTCGCTGTCTTCTTGGTGAATGTAGAGGCCAACCACTCACGGACTTCGGTGGGCACAGCATTCGGTTGGAACTCAGATAATTCGTCTTCTTCTTCCATAGTTCTCCTACTGCATACAGACATATCATCAGTTAATCTTCATTTTACAAATGCAACTCAGTTTCAACTTCTGCCATACTTTCAGTCTCTTTAATATATTCAAATCTTCATTATAATCAAATAAAATTCATTTATTTAGTGAATACTAAAAAGAAAATTTCATTCCTAGAATTTTAAAACTGTTAATATGAAGAAAGATATTTTCATGTAAATTGATACATATAATTCTTAATCTAAGAAATAAATTTAAAAATATTCATTTGCATGGAAGATATTTTATCTGATTAAATTGTTTATACATTAAGCATACTCCATGCGATTTTTCTGAAATCCACCTTTCTCTTAAATATATTTTGTCTTGCAAAATGTTTTGGTAAATCCACTTCTCTCTTCAATAATTTTATTTAGTTTCAGAAATATCATCATGCACATCGTTTTTATCACACCATGTTTGCTTTTCACATTTTTTTTCAAAGAATACTGAAATTTAACTATTCAAATATTCTTCTATTCATTGCGATGAAATATGTTTAATAAAAAATGCTGGTTAAATATTATCTAATAAATAAACATTTTATTTTTGGAATTTAATGTAATATATATACAACGTGTACATAACTAAGTCAGTATAATAAAATGCAAAAGTGAGAATAGAACAAGCACACGTGCAGACTGTCGTTCGTTGTAAATATGATGTCTGAAAAAAATTAATTAATTTTTGCGAAAATGAAAAGAAACGGTAATATTTACCCAAAGTCTAAAAAGTTCCATTTCTTTTCATTTTATTTCTTCTAAAAACCAATTAATCTAAAATTAGTTTATAAATATTTTAAGAGTTTATTAATCAAAATTAGTTTATAATTGTTTTAAGAGTTTATTAATCAAAATTAGTTTATAAACATTTTAAGGGTTTATTAATCAAAATTAGTTTATAATTGTTTTAAGAGTTTATTAATCAAAATTAGTTTATAAACATTTTAAGGGTTTATTAATCAAAATTAGTTTAAAAATGTTTTAAGGGTTTATTAATCAAAATTTGCAAATTTTCTCGAATTCTATCGAATTATTCAAAATATTCACTGGATTCTCGAAATTCCGGTGGGCATGGTGGTTTTTTCTGTCCTAATCTGGATATAAGTATGTAGCTTTTGCGGATTTTGAAAAAGTAACACAGAAAAAAATATTAACCCTCATTTTAATATTTTGTGGAAGTTTCTTCATATTCAGTTTAATTGATTAAAGTATTTAAAGCCGCTACTATGATATATTCATATTACTATATAACCGGCGTAATTCCGGGAGGACGGACTGGCGAATGGGCACGTGTGACATCATCGGTGAAAGAAATTGGCAGTTTCCTGGTGGCTACTTGAGCGATCGGTTCCGAATTTGGTGGAGTGGTCCCGCTTAGTTCTGACCGTCTTGGGGTGACAGATGAACCTTCTCTAAGGCGGATGATTCTTCCATGCCAGTCTGTTAACTGTTGGAACGGCTGTCGACGTCTGCGTAAGGGCATCTTTAGCGGTTTAGAACAATTTTCACAACATTTTATCAACTAGGGAGTTTTGGTTGCCTTTATCTGTGTTTGCTTGCTCCACACCTGTGACATCAGCTCGCGCCTGTTCATTCGATCTTCCTTCAAACCTAATCATTTTCTTGCATTTCCATATGCTACAGCCTCCCTAAATATCCTCATATTTTCATAACTTCTTGCAAGTACTGCATTTTTTATTTCCTGCAGTGTATATATATAATGCCTGATGGTTCATTATCAATGGCAGAAATGTGAAGTATTCTCAATGGAAAATATGCTGATTCTGATAACTTCGATTTAGGAAAGTTAGCGAAAGAAATGTTTCAAAGAACGAATATTAGAAGAGTGGAAACACTGGAACAAGATTAAGATTATAAAAATTCATAGGAAACTGCAGAGTATAACTAGAGCAGAGAGTGACCCAGAGGATAGTTTTGTGGACCCATCCTCTGGTGGTCTGACCAGACCCAAAGGATTGGTCTTAGGGGGTGGGTTGGATCTCTCCCCCCCAGAAAAACTTGTCTACTTAATTTGAAATCCGAAACAGCTTCTCTTTGTATAATTTTATTTTAGCCCCATAGTATACAATATGTCCGAAAATAATAATAGATTAAAGAAAACTATCAAATCCCATTTCATATATAATATTATACTTACCTTACTGCTCGGTTGAATATTTTAGTAATTGGGAAACCCTACTCAAGTGTTACTCTCGGACCTATCCCCCCGTCCCGAAGCGAAACTCTCAGAACCTCCCTGAAACTTAATTTTTGGGTCCCCCAAAACAAAATTCTCACACTCCGCCTCGAAACTAATGCTCGGATCCCCCCCCCCCCCACAACGTACACACACCGAAACTAAATCCTGCCTACGTGCCTGAACTAGAGTATAGCCTTTCTGGGTTTTACCCGTTTTTTATTCGCCCACTTCCCAAAAAAGATATGTCGCATTCAATATAAAAATATGCAGTTCATAATAGTGTGTAGCTCCTTCTTATAAAAAGGAAAAGATTAAAATATTATATCGTCGATATGTTCGAGTTTTCATGTGCCACCACTACCCACTGGATTATTAGAGGACAGATGAAAACCTTTGGTCAAGATTATTGAACCACAATAGTTTTTAACAAATGAGCTCATGCACACTCAGTAATATATACTAACACTATCCTTAAAAATAGGAAAATTTTTATTTCATGAAATCTTTTTTTTAATCAGGTTCAAATAGAAGTAGATTTCACTATCTAATATAAAGCTGTTTACCACAGCTTCTGATAACAGAGTTTCAGTATAAGGCTCCATAAAGATATGTGAGGTAGGCAAAATCTTAACAGAAAGACAACGCAATTAAAAAAGCATCCGTGCCTTATCCGGGACTTGAACCAAGGTTCTTTTGATCTGTTGCCAAGCACACTATTACTCAGCCGCAGAAAGTGTGTAGGAATTTATTCACATGCATTTGAACAAGAAATTGGGCCGAAATATCAATGCACGATAGTTTAGTCTGTTTGGTTATCGACCAGTTCAGTATTCGGCGGAAAATCAGTGCCCGAATGATCACTATGTTTTATTTACATTTTTCTTAAGTACAGTAACAACGCAGAATACGTATATATATTAAATTATCTGTCTTCTCAGGCAGCTGCTTCCTACAGAAGACAGACAGAATCCTGTCAATTTAAACGCCATTGAGAAGAGTCTGTGAGGAAGGTGAGACCTCAGAAGAAAGACAAACACAAACATCCATGACTATCCACTCATGTACTAGAAATCAATCATAATGTAGCTTATATAATCAGTGCCTATATAAGACTATATAATCAGTGCTTTCGGCACCTTTTGATTTCTAGCCCATCACTCCGACCTCTATTTGACCTTGAATGCGACACTGGATCTGACAATTCCTGTTATTTCTGAGTTCTACTGGTTGAAAGAACCCCAATTTTTAGCTCTCCAACATAAATTAAACATAGAAATCACCGATATATCGAATTTGACCTTTGACCTCAAAGGACCCATCGCATCCAAACTTTCACAATATTTCGCATATCTACTATCCAGAAAATCCCCAGGACCAATTTTTAGTTTCTCATCACTTTGGCCTCGCCTCTCCTGATCCGAAATTTCATAATGTTTGCGAGATGTACAACCCGAAACACTCACAGACACCAATTTTCATGTTTCTAGCACTTTGTAGACCAAAGTTTGACCTCTACGTGATCTCTATTTGACCTTAAAGGTATGTAGGAGGTCAAATTCAGATTTTTTCCTAGATCTTCGACCCGGATTATCCCTAGGTGAAAATTTCCCGGATTATCCCTAGGGATATCCCCGGATTATCCATACCGTTTCTGCATCATAGTTAGAATTAGCGTGATCTCCTGTCAGCCATCAATCACTCATAATTATATATGTATATAATTGACATAAACGTATACAGGAGCAGATCTAAGGGAGAGTTTTAAAAGTAGGGGGAGAAAGGGGTCGCTAGTAACTAAACAACAAAAGTGCGGAGGCAAAAACAATATTTAAAATTGCGCAGGCAAAAAGGATAATAAATATCTATTTTTCCCATTTTCGTCAAGAAATTTTTCAAAGAATTCTAAAATGAAGTAAAAGGTTTATACCGGAACGACTTTCTGGTTCATTCTAACTCGATCTTGCATCCACCTCTACCCCCGGCTTTCATTCTGGTCACTTGGCACCACTTTATATTCTTCTAGATACTGCCTTGAATATATATCATCATCATCCTCAAGAAAACATGGACTACGGAGGTCTAACTAGACTACGCAATTTAGTTCTCCAAGAATATCTATCCTGAGCTATATCTGCTGCATCTCGCCACTGCACACCAATTCTAATAAGGTCCTGTTTGATATTGTCTGCCCACCGCATCCTAGGTCTCTCCCTCTTTCTGAGGACTTTAGGCATACTGTTCATAACCCTATTCGCTAATATATAATTATCCATACGGGCAGCATGACCAAATCAACGGAGTCTCTCTCTGCACAATATGCTGCTTAAAGGAGGTTGAAAACTCCTTTGCCTAACCTCATCATTAGTTACAAAGTTGAACCACCTAATACCCAAGATACTGAGTAAGCATCTAGAATCAAAAACATCTAGTTTCCTGTTATCTTGTTTACAAAGCGTCCAGATTTCACTACCATAACTAACCCTAGAGAGAACCAAACTATTATACAGTCTACTTTTAGTCTTTAGGTGTATACGCCTATTTCTCCACACGCTCCATAGATTCTTAAAAGTCCCAAAGGCAATCTCTATTCGTGCTAATCTCATGCCGCACATCTCCAGTATCTGTTACATAACTTCGAAGAAAATTAAACTGAGACACTTGCTCAAGGTCGCAACCATTCAAAGCGACTGAAGGACCACCTGCCTGACCAATTTTCACCACTTTAGTTTTCTCCCTGTTTATCACCAAACAAATTCTATTACCAGTCTCATCAACAGCCCTAATGGAAGAATTCATCTCATCAACATCATTAGCCAATAATGCCAAATCATCTGCATAATCTAAATCAAAATATTTGAAATCTCTACACCATTTAAAGCCAAAATCTTTCTCTTGTAAAGAATTTGGCATAACATAATCAATAACCAAACTAAAGAGAATGGGGGACAAAATGCACCCTTGTCGAACACCTGAAGCAATGCTAAACCAATTGCTACATGCCTTGCCAACTCTCACACACGACTCAGTGTCACTATAGAGAGCTTTCATTACATTAACTAACGTATTAGTTATTCCATATGATCTAACAATCAACCACAAATTTTGATGATCAACAGAGTCGAATACGTTTTTGAAATCAACGAAGCTAGCAACCAAAGGTTTCTGAAACTCTAAACATTTCTCAAGAATCTGCCTGAGTGAAGATATCTGATTTACCCATCCCCTTATATATTATTATATTATAATATATATAATATATAAGGTTATTATATTATAATATATATAATATATAAGGTTATTATATTATAATATATATAATATATAAGGTTATTATATTATAATATAAATAATATATAAGGTTATTATATTATAATATATATAATATATAAGGTTATTATATTATAATATATATAATATATAAGGTTATTATATTATAATATATATAATATATAAAGTTATTATATTATAATATATATAATATATAAGGTTATTATATATCTGATTTACCCATCCCCTTATATATTATTATTATTATATTATAATGATACTGTTATATATTCACCGATTGTTATAGCCGTAATATATGGCATATTAATATATATATTAGGAAAGGTATTATCATTTAATTATTCAATCATCAACATAAAATGTGAAGCGTGATGAAAGCAACTGAGACTCTAAGACTGCACAGTTAATAAAATGATGCTTCTCATAGCTCATTGGCTGATGTAACCTTTCAATCGCTTTTCAATAAACCTCAAGACCTATGAGAACCATCTTTTCGTCAACTGCGTGCGCAATCACATAGTTTCAATTGCTTCCATTCATGATACGCTACTAATCAGTGAATTGTTAAATTATAATGTTATATTAAAGGATGTAATGAATACAAGTTGTATATTAGCATATAATATATTCAAATAATAATAAAACTTATATGTATCATAAAGTTATAGAGCTGTCTATAATGAAACATCAGTAATGAACACAGAAAACTTTAGAAGACATTTCTGAAGAAATTTCAAAGTATTGTTTTCTAACCTTTTCACAATATCAAGAAAAATAAATACATACACACTCCTGGAATAAGTACCAAAAATATAAGCAATACCTAACCCTGTTGAGTAACTCTATAACTCCAAAATTCACAAAATTTAGTTTTCATTAGTTACACAACACGTTTTACATATTCACAAACATCAAATCCACACATTGAATTAATTTAATTAACCAACAGTGTACAGATTCATTACGTTATCCACTACACATTTAACTCTACGTACAAGATATGCCAACACTGAATAAATGCAAAAAACAACTTGCAAACTCCATTGGAATTCTTCAGGCAACACAATTTGACGACATCAGGAAGAAGGAACTACACAACGTTACAAATGGAATAAGTGCTAAAATAGGTATCGACAGCTGGAAAACAACAAGTGTTACGAAACAAGAATGAAATTTCACATGCCATTCCATGCAGAGGTCACAACCCGGGTGTCAGAAGTGATATAATGTGAAAAGAATAACAGTGAAGTCTGCAATCAATTAGAAATGCACACACAAACCAAGGACGGTCAAGTTCATTTATTCTAACATTTAGTATTGTTCCAAAGTGATAAAATTGGTTATTGTAATCAGCTGTATCATTTGTCATGCGAGAAAATATTTTAATTTATTTCTTTTGTCTTTTTGGAGGCGATAAAAAAGTAATGTGTTTTATAAGAAAATTTCGATTGCATTAAAAATTGTGTAATATCCCTATCATTCCCGGAAAACGTTTTAGATTGCCATCTTTAGTAAATTCTTTAAAATTGCTTCTGTATATCACTGCAATGCTTCTGTATAACATTGCAATGATTATGCATAATATTGCCATGCTTCTGCATAATATTGCCATGCTTCTGTATAACACTGCAATGCCCCTGAAGCAAGCAGACGTTATCGTTGTCTGAACGAATCACGTGGTGTTTTGACATTACCGGTGCTTGTACGATGCTTGTACACTGCATCAGTTTGGCTAAACTAGGAAACAGACATCGGTAGCGCGCCAGGCTCGTAATCTGTCAGTTCCCAGGTTCGAGTCCCAGCTGGGTCAGCGTTGAGATTTATCTCCGCAAAATTCCCCGCCCTGCCCACGGTCAGTAGGGGACACCGATGGGCTTGGAAAGGCCGCCGTCCGTCGGATGGGACGTTAAGCCGTGGCCCCGTGTGCGGGAGAGCCATACCCTGTGCACGTTAAAGAACACGCTGGATGGCCTAGACGGGAGGCTACCATCTGTCTCCCAACAGCTGTTCCAGTGGGTCCCCTCCCCCAACATTCTCTGAGCCTTCGGGGTCCATGTGACCTGGCCATTTAACCCAACCTAATATTTACATCCACTTCTCGTGCTTTCGCTTGGGTTAATACCAAATATAAATGTGATTTTTGTTAAGCACAGCATCGTATTTTTTTTTTGGTGTTCACTATATGCAAGTTTATGTAATATATATTAAATTTCCTCTTTGTGCATTTTTGTAATTCAATATGTTTAACTTGCTGTGTATTATTTACCATTCGTAAATTGTTAAATGCTTTGTATGCTGAATATCCTCTCAAACAGTTGGGGAGGATTTTCCAAACTTTTTAGGCCTGGGGCCTTTAATCTACCACTGCATAAATTTCAGAAAACAACTGCAAGGTAGACAAAGATCCCATCAAAATCAATAATAAACTATTCGTAAAAAAAAAAGATTTTGTTCTCGATTCAAACACAAATGATTATCATAATAACACTTTACGCAATTAGCTTATCATAAAAGAAAATCCTTTCTCTTCTGAAGAAACAACTCGAATTTTCGACTTGATTTGTGTGTGCAAACCATTCTGAACATTTTTTTCCCCCAATGTTAGTGTCTGTGACTTTTTTTGTTTCATGGAATACCAACTGAGTGGGAATTCAGTGGGAATCTAATTTCCATTGACTCAATGGAAATTGAGTCAATGGCCTCATCCAGCTCAATGGGAATCTAATTTCGAAGCTCTATAACTTCTAAAATGAGACTGAAGATAAATTAAAGATTATCAAAATCAAATAATCAAAATTATATTGGGGCCATTATTATTAAATCAATAATCAATAAGATTATCAAAATCAAATCCAACGCAGTATAATATTTACCCCTTCTTTTTACAGGCCTTAAAAATGCTCTTGAAAAATACATGAAATATAAATAAGCTTAAGAAAATTTTGTTTCTATTAATCTTATTAGCATTCTGAAAGGGGGAAGGGGGTATGGCACCATTTCACCCCCCTCTCTTCCTAGATCCCGTCCTGTTCAAGGACATGATATACTAGGACCAGAGTCACTCTTAAGAGTGTATTCTTTATATTAAGGAGGACACAAGAACAAAAGCAAAGTTCGTATTCCATTAAAACCATGCATGTGCCTCGAGTTTATAAGCGAAATGCAAATTTGCTATGAAATATGTGACGTACTTGACTTCAGAATGCTTGTTTATATTTGTGCTTTGAGGACTTTACAAAGTGTAACAACATGCCATGCATTTAGAATTAGTTACAAGTGTTCAGCTGTGAAAATCTCTTAGAAATGTTGGAAAGTGTTCAGATTCACTTGCGATATTGATTTTAAAATAATCTCTACACATTCGCAACTACTGCAACTTGTGTGCTCAATCATAGAAATAGTACACCAAACATTTCGCAATTAAGGAGTCACGTGCACCGATTAAGGATAATGACCTTGAGGATTTGGATGCGAGGCGAGTGAATGGCTTCCGGAAGGCTGCCGGTCTCTCCATCTGCCGGCTGAGAGGAGAACTACCCTTGTCAATTGACTTCGTCCTAAGCAAGGATACAATAGCAACAACACACTTCCAGAGTAACAAGGATATAAAACCAAAGTTAGTTATTTAATCAGTTAGTTCAAAGTTAGTAACAAATAGGACAATCACACAACACAGTTTATATTAATATTAAACACATATATGTGAAACAGCAAAGGTAAAACACTACATAAAATGTAAACTTACACTTTTACTATGATTTGTTGAATGCTAAACGTTTTGATGAATTCTTCATAGTTCTTATTTTTAATTTTGTTTGAATTAAAATGGTTGTTTAATTCGGTTTAATATTTCGTGTTTCCCTAGAAACAAATATGCTCTCTTACCGACCAAGTAACTAAAGCGTATACAACTGATGTACAAATGCAATTAATGGCCAAAATATGTCTGTAAAATTGGAAACAAAGCTGTATTAAAAAATGGCGCTCAATTGTATCCATATCTTGTTTTAACTAAATCAAACAAATAATATTTAAATGGAGATTCATGAATTTTTGTAGTTACTTATACGGTTTTTACTGTAATGAAATTTGTTCAGAAGAAAAAAAAATCAAATAATCTTGGTACAAAATGTAGCTGCTATTCTTATTGTGGTAAGTTTATGTCTCTAACTGCATCACACTAGTGATTGTCTCCTCTTCCAGATTACACTTATTCAAGAACATTATACATTACGCCAATCGAATGAGATATTGGCAGTCGCAAACGTTTGAAAATAATATTTCTATGAAAAGATGTGACTGGAAATAAGTTCAGATTTTCAATTGAATATTTGTAAGACTTGAATTTCAACGATATTAGTTTATTTACAGTTAAGAAAGTTGAAACATTTAACAGAAAAATAGGTTATTCTATGATTTTCGAAAAAAAATGGCTAAAAGTATTAAACTCTTAAGGTAAACATTTAAAATATACTTTCTTTGTAAATGTTTGGACATATATTTGGAATTGAATCGTAGAGTTCAGAAGTCGCCGTGTCTTCTCCATCATTTTGAGTAAAATTTAAAAAAAATCTGATTGCGTTTGAAAAATAATCCTTTTTGTTTTACAAAAATAATGCATGCGAAAACAGCATTGGATTTAAATAATAATTTTGCAGGATACCTCGTAAGTATTTTATCGATGTAGTTCCAGATATTTTAGAAAATAATTTTTACTGGAGAAGTTTTGTTTCTGGCGCTGATGGGCATGGCAAAGTTTTGTTTCTAACATTGATCGGTATGGTAATTTTTTTTTTCTGGAACCGATGGGCATGGCACAGTTTTGTTTCTAACATTGATCGGTATGGTAATTTTTTTTTCTGGAACCGATGGGCATGGCAAAGTTTTGTTTCTAACATTGATCGGTATGGTAATTTTTTTTTCTGGAACCGATGGGCATGGCAAAGTTTTGTTTCTAACATTGATCGGTATGGTAATTTTTTTTTCTGGAACCGATGGGCATGGCAAAGTTTTGTTTCTAACACTGATCGGTATGGTAATTTTTTTTTCTGGAACCGATGGGCATGGCAAAGTTTTGTTTCTAACACTGATCGGTATGGTAATTTTTTTTTCTGTAACCGATGGGCATGGCAAAGTTTTGTTTCTAACACTGATCGGTATGGTAATTTTTTTTTCTGGAACCGATGGGCATGGCAAAGTTTTGTTTCTAACACTGATCGGTATGGTAATTTTTTCCTGTAACCGATGGGCATGGCAAATTTTTTTTTTCTAACACTGATCGGTATGGTAATTTTTTTTTCTGGAACCGATGGGCATGGCAAAGTTTTGTTTCTAACACTGATCGGTATGGTAATTTTTTTTCTGGAACCGATGGGCATGGCAAAGTTTTGTTTCTAACACTGATCGGTATGGTAATTTTTTTTTCTGGAACCGATGGGCATGGCAAAGTTTTGTTTCTAACACTGATCGGTATGGTAATTTTTTTCCTGGAACCGATGGGCATTGCAAAGTTTTGTTTCTAACACTGATCGGTATGGTAATTTTTTTTTCTGGAACCGATGGGCATGGCAAAGTTTTGTTTCTAACACTGATCGGTATGGTAATTTTTTTTTCTGGAACCGATTGGCCTTGCAAAGTTTTGTTTCTAACATTGATCGGTATGGTAATTTTTTTTTCTGGAACCGATGGGCATGGCAAAGTTTTGTTTCTAACACTGATCGGTATGGTAATTTTTTTTTCTGGAACCGATGGGCATGGCAAAGTTTTGTTTCTAACACTGATCGGTATGGTAATTTTTTTTTCTGAAACCGATGGGCATGGCAAAGTTTTGTTTCTAACACTGATCGGTATGGTAATTTTTTTTTCTGGAACCGATGGGCATGGCAAAGTTTTGTTTCTAACACTGATCGGTATGGTAATTTTTTCCTGTAACCGATGGGTATGGCAAAGTTTTTTTTTCTAACACTGATCGGTATGGTAATTTTTTTTTCTGGAACCGATGGGCATGGCAAAGTTTTGTTTCTAACACTGATCGGTATGGTAATTTTTTTTCTGGAACCGATGGGCATGGCAAAGTTTTGTTTCTAACACTGATCGGTATGGTAATTTTTTTTTCTGGAACCGATGGGCATGGCAAAGTTTTGTTTCTAACACTGATCGGTATGGTAATTTTTTTCCTGGAACCGATGGGCATGGCAAAGTTTTGTTTCTAACACTGATCGGTATGGTAATTTTTTTTTCTGGAACCGATGGGCATGGCAAAGTTTTGTTTCTAACACTGATCGGTATGGTAATTTTTTTTTCTGGAACCGATGGGCATGGCAAAGTTTTGTTTCTAACACTGATCGGTATGGTAATTTTTTTTTCTGGAACCGATGGGCATGGCAAAGTTTTGTTTCTAACACTGATCGGTATGGTAATTTTTTTTTCTGGAACCGATGGGCATGGCAAAGTTTTGTTTCTAACACTGATCGGTATGGTAATTTTTTTCCTGGAACCGATGGGCATGGCAAAGTTTTGTTTCTAACACTGATCGGTATGGTAATTTTTTTTTCTGGAACCGATGGGCATGGCAAAGTTTTGTTTCTAACACTGATCGGTATGGTAATTTTTTTTTCTGGAACCGATGGGCATGGCAAAGTTTTGTTTCTAACACTGATCGGTATGGTAATTTTTTTTTCTGGAACCGATGGGCATGGCAAAGTTTTGTTTCTAACACTGATCGGTATGGTAATTTTTTTCCTGGAACCGATGGGCATGGCAAAGTTTTGTTTCTAACACTGATCGGTATGGTAATTTTTTTTTCTGGAACCGATGGGCATGGCAAAGTTTTGTTTCTAACACTGATCGGTATGGTAATTTTTTTTTCTGGAACCGATGGGCATGGCAAAGTTTTGTTTCTAACACTGATCGGTATGGTCATTTTTTTTTCTGGAACCGATGGGCATGGCAAAGTTTTGTTTCTAACACTGATCGGTATGGTAATTTTTTTTTCTGGAACCGATGGGCATGGCAAAGTTTTGTTTCTAACACTGATCGGTATGGTAATTTTTTTTTCTGGAACCGATGGGCATGGCAAAGTTTTGTTTCTAACACTGATCGGTATGGTAATTTTTTTTTCTGGAACCGATGGGCATGGCAAAGTTTTGTTTCTAACACTGATCGGTATGGTAATTTTTTTTTCTGGAACCGATGGGCATGGCAAAGTTTTGTTTCTAACACTTATCGGTATGGTAATTTTTTTCCTGGAACCGATGGGCATGGCAAAGTTTTTTTTTCTAACACTGATCGGTATGGTAATTTTTTTTTGTGGAACCGATGGGCATGGCAAAGTTTTGTTTCTAACACTGATCGGTATGGTAATTTTTTTTCTGGAACCGATGGGCATGGCAAAGTTTTGTTTCTAACACTATCGGTATGGTAATTTTTTTTTCTGGGACCGATGGGCATGGCAAAGTTTTGTTTCTAACACTGATCGGTATGGTATTTTTTCTTTTCTGGAACCGATGGGCATGGCAAAGTTTTGTTTCTAACACTGATCGGTATGGTAATTTTTTTTTCTGGAACCGATGGGCATGGCAAAGTTTTGTTTTTGGCAATGATGACAGTGGCGGACTGATAGGCCCCGTAACCCCCTCATTACATAGGATGCCCAACGGTTAAAAACCATTTCAAACAAAATTTGCAAAATTTATGAGAAAACTTGATAGGCAACTGCTAATATTATGGATGGAATAGCTCGGAAACTTTTTCTCTAGCTCTTAGCAAATAATAAAGAATCGTGAGCAATCAACTTCATTTTCTTTACTAGAGTTTTCTTTCCTTGCTTCCCGTAGACAGAGCGACACCGATGGGCTTGGAAAGGCCGCCGTCTGTCGGACGGGACGTTAAGCCGTGGCTCCGTGTGTGGGAGAGCCATACCGTGTGTACGATAAAGAACACGCTGGATGGCCTTGACGGGAGGCTACCATCTGTCTCCCCACAGCTGTTCCAGTGGGTCCCCTCCTCCAACCTTCTCTGAGCCTTCGGAGTCCTTGTGACCTGGCCATTTAGCCCATGTTGTGCAAAAAAAGTGCCGTTCAGAGGTAAAACAACCCAACCCTGTAGACAGAACTCATTTTCTCAAAGCCTTTCGAATTTCTCTAAAGAATAAAATTTAAACGATTTGATTAATTTTTGAAGAAGTGATTTATTGGTATTTAGTATAAGTATAAAACTAAAATAATCGTTTGTATTTTATGCAACAAAATATAACAATTTTGGTTTCAATAAAATATCTATGGTTTCTAAAGAATTTAATCATTGAAACTTGAAACATACAGGAAATCTTAAAACAAAGGTATTAATATGAAATCTAATTGTAAAAGTTCAAATATTCAACGCTAATGAATTTTTAAAAGAGGACCTTGGAGGCATTTCTCGTATGTGTGGTGGTGGGGGGGATATTTTACTGTACGTCACTAACTTATGACATGGCAAGTTTTATTTCTAGCGCTGATGAATACTGCAAAATTTTATTTCTGTCACTGATGAACATATCAAATTATTGTTTATCGTGCTGATGAACGTGGGAAATTTTGAAACAAATTTCACTTAGAATCAGTAACGCCAGTTTGTAATCAACTGGAAATGTTTCGTTTTGCCTCGGGTTGGGTTGGGTTGTTTTACCTCTGAGGGGCACTTTTTTGCACACCATGGGCTAAATGGCCAGATCACATGGACCCCGAAGGCTCAGAGAAGGTTGGGGGAGAGGACCCACTGGAACAGCTGTTGGGAGACAGATGGTAGTCTCCCGTCAAGGCCATCCAGCGTGTTCTTTAATGTGCACAGGGTATGGCTCTCCCGCACACTGGGCCACGGATTAACGTCCCATCCGACGGACGGCGGCCTTTCTAAGCCCATCGGTGTCCCCTACTGACCGTGGGCAGGGCGGGGAATTTTGCGGAGAAAAATCTCAACGCTGAGCCAGCTGGGACTCGAACCTGGGAACTACAGATTACGAGTTTTGCCTCGGATTAAATACTATTGAAGAGTAAGTTTAGAGATTAACTTTGTTTTCCCTGCTTGAATTTTAACATCTTACCGACAGTTTGGGAAATTCCCGTATTTCACATAAATTTTCATTTCGGGCTTATTAATTTTATTCAAAATGGTACACGGCGAGTTTGTAACCATCAGGGACGTATTATGGGGGGTGGGGGCAGGATAGAAGTATGGAATAGACTATTTGTTTATTATTTACTAGCATTTTTTAAAATAAAATTAATATATTTTCGAACTCGCGTAATATTTGAAATTGGTAATAACAATATTATACTCAAAGCAATGTGGCATAAGATTGGTGCTTTTTTCATTTATGTTCCATTTATAATAATGGGACCCTCTAAAACATTAAATGTCCGAAGATCAGAATCATCTAATCCGGCCGTGGTGACTATAAGGTTAAATTCATGCTTAATAAATTTCAAATAAGTTCGTATGAATTATGGTAACTAGTGTTAAATGTTACAGCTTCTGAAACGCTTTAAATATTGAACGAATTTGTAAAAAAGCAAGATTTTGTTCTCATTGAGATCTTTAACTCCTCTCCAGTCACAGTTTATTTAAGTAGTACCATTGCCATGTCATGAGGGTAGAGCATAAGATTTTGAAAATAAATTGAACTTTCTGTTGAAAGAAATTAACAATATAGTGGAAATCCAAATCGACGAACATTGAAATAGAATTCATATAGAATCTTTCAGTACTTTGGTCGCGATCATTATATTAAAAGGCTTTACAATACTGATTGATTGTTTTTCGTCTATAATACGCCAATAGTTCAGAGTTGATAAAAGAATTAATATGGTCTTCATGAAATTTAATCGAGCAGTCCTATTGTGAAAGAATCGCTGTCTTTAACCTTGCTTTGTGGCGCCATCTATTGCCAAGAAAACCCACTAAAGACATTGTTAGAGAAAGAAGGTAGCGACAGAAATTTCTTTTTATAACACAGTTGTTGATCAGAACTTTTTTTAGTAAGTATAAAAGTTTCTTTTCTTAATACTCTTTGCTTTTATTACAATAAAACTGTGAACTACCATATATAAAAATTTATATTTTTTGCATTTTTTTTAAATCTCAACATGAAATTTTCTTCAATACTTTTCAAATCAAAGCTTCGTGTGGGATGCTTTATATACGTATTTACAAAGAAAAAAATTTATATATATTCTGTTACAAAATTAAAACACACGTAACTTCCTAAGTAATTTTCTCTATCACAGAAAGGAAATTTTTCATCTAAAGAAATCGTTACCAATTTCTCCCAATAAATATTACGAGTAAAATGAAACTTAATCAAAATTTTACTTCTTGGAACAGTTGTCTAATATTCGTCTAAATATAGAATTTCCATGTACACCCAATTCTGTTTTTACACAGATTTTTCTTACACGATTTTGATTTTAGAAAAAAAATTCCAATTCCCTTTTTACACGATTTATTTTGATCTAATACGGTTCAAACGGCGCCTTTTTAAAAATCTCCATTCGAATTTAATTCTGAAAAAATATTCCTATTCAAGAAAAAATCCCTAAAATTTATTTATAACAAAGATGCCACTTTCATGGTCACATTTTTCGAAGTAGTTTTAACTTTGAAAATGTACTATAGATTGGGTGCATTTATCAGTTTGTTAGTTTCCTGAAACATTAGGATTCTTTCATCTGAACTGAAAAATTAGGACTCTTTCATCTGAATTGAAACATTAAGACTCTTTCATCTGAACTGAAACATTGACTCTTCCATCTGAATTGAAACATTAGGACTCTTTCATCTGAACTGAAACATTAGAACTCTTTCATCTGAACTGAAACATTAGGACTCTTTCATCTGAACTGAAACATTAGGACTCTTTCATCTGAATTGAAACATTAGGACTCTTTCATCTGAACTGAAACATTAAGACTCTTTCATCTGAATTGAAACATTAGGACTCTTTCATCTGAATTGAAACATTAGGACTCTTTCATCTGAACTGAAACATTAGGACTCTTTCATCTGAACTGAAACATTAGGACTCTTTCATCTGAATTGAAACATTAGGACTCTTTCATCTGAACTGAAACATTGGACTCTTTCATCTGAACTGAAATATTGGGACTCTTTCATCTGAATTGAAACATTAGGACTCTTTCATCTGAACTGAAACCTTAGGATACTTTCATCTGAATTCAAACATTAGGACTCTTTCATCTGAACTGAAACATTAGGACTCTTTCATCTGAACTGAAACATTAGGACTCTTTCATCTGAATTGAAACATTAGAACTCTTTCATCTGAATTTAAACATTAGGACTCTTTAATCTGAATTGACACATTAGAACTCTTTCATCTGAACTGACACATTAGGACTCTTTCATCTGAACTGAAACATTAAGACTCTTTCATCTGAACTGAAATATTGGACTCTTTCATCTGAATTGAATTATTAGGACTCTTTCATCTGAATTGAAACATTACGACTCTTTCATCTGAATTGAAACATTAGAACTCTTTCATCTAAATTGAAATATTAGGACTCTTTCATCTGAATTGAAACATTGACTCTTCCATCTGAATTGAACATTAGGGCTCTTTCATCTGAACTGAAACATTAGGACTCTTTCATCTGAACTGAAACATTAGGACTCTTTCATCTGAACTGAAACATTAGGACTCTTTCATCTGAATTGAAACATTAGAACTCTTTCATCTGAATTTAAACATTAGGACTCTTCATATGAATTTAAACATTAGGACTCTTTCATATGAATTTAAACATTAGGACTCTTTCATCTGAACTGAAACCTTAGGATACTTTCATCTGAATTCAAACATTAGGACTCTTTCATCTGAACTGAAACATTAGGACTCTTTCATCTGAACTGAAACATTAGGACTCTTTCATCTGAACTGAAACATTAGAACTCTTTCATCTGAATTGAAACATTAGGACTCTTTCATCTGAATTGAAACATTAGGACTCTTTCATCTGAATTGAAACATTAGGACTCTTTCATCTGAACTGAAATATTGGGACTCTTTCATCTGAATTGAAACATTAGGACTCTTTCATCTGAATTTAAACATTAGGACTCTTTCATATGAATTGAAACATTAGGACTCTTTCATCTGAATTGAAACATTAGGACCTTTCATCTGAACTGAAACATTAAAACTCTTTCATCTGAACTGAAACATTAGAACTCTTTCATCTGAACTGAAACATTAGGACTCTTCCATCTGAATTGAAGCATTAGGACTCTTTCATCTGAATTGAAACATTAGGACACTTTCATCTGAACTGAAACCTTATGACTTTCATCTGAACTGAAACATTGACTCTTCCATCTGAATTGAAGCATTAGGACCTTTCATCTGAACTGAAAAATTTGGACTCTTTCATCTGAACTGAAACATTAGTACTCTCATCTGAATTGAAACATTAGGATTCTCATCTGAACTGAAACAAAAATTCTATTCTATATTTTCTAAAATTTAAATTTAGAAATATTAAATTTCTAAAAATTCTATTCTATTCTATATTTAATATAAGGCTATCTAATTCGCATGCTGCAGAATATTAACAAGTATGTAACATGCAGTAGTCACTTTTGTAACCACAATTTTTAATCTGTCATAATTTAGTGCTTATATTAATTAGAAAAAGTTTTTTAACTTCTATTTCAGTTCTTCGTATCTAAACATTGATTACTATGTGTTCATAATAGAAGATAAATTATTCAAACTATAATTTATATACGTAAAAATATGATCCACTTCTTTGAATACACATCAGTGTACTGTACGCACCTAGAGTCATCAACACACACAGTGTCCAAAACGCAGGCAGCGTACTGTAAGGCTTTCTGCAACACACCAATGGGAACATCACCATGCTGAAGATGACTGGCAAGCTCTCGCAACCTAAAGTTTAAAAAAAAGAAACGAATTTCAATTAATAAATTTTACAGCTATAATCTGAAGCATCGATATTGAAACAGCATTAAAGGAATACTATTCCCCGAAACTTTTTATTACAGATTAAGTAACGTTTTCCATTTTGTTATTCGGTTGGTTGGATTTACAGTTTACGAGATATTAATAGGCGTCTTAGCAGGTGTTTGAATTCCCAGCAGTCAATTCAATATCCATTTCGAGCAGGGGATTTCTCAATCGATAGCGCGACAGACTTGTAATCTGCGGTTCCTAATTTCTAGTCCCAACTGGTCCATCACTGAAATTTATCTCTCCTCAATCCCCGCCCCCCCCCTTGCTCTCCGGGGGCGGTGGTGGCTCAGTCGGTAGCGCGCCAGGCTCGTAATCTGTAGTTCCCAGGTTCGAGTCCCAGCTGGGTCAGCGTTGAGATTTATCTCCGAAAAATTCCCCGCCCTGCCCTACCATGTCAGTAGGGGACACCGATAGGCTTGGAAAGGCCGCCGTCCGTCGTATAGGACGTTAAGCCGTGGACCCGTGTGCGGGAGAGCCATACCCCGTGCACGTTAAAGAACACCCTGGAAGGTCTTGACGGGAGGCTACCATCTGTCTCCTAACAGCTGTTCCAGTGGGTCCCCTCCCCCAACCTTCTCTGAGCCTTCGGGGTCCATGTGACCTGGCCATTTAGCCCACGGTGTGCAAAAAAGTGCCGCTCAGAGGTAAAACAACCCAACACAACCTGCTCTCCGTGAGAAAAGAGATATCAAAGGGGATTTGGAAAAGCACCGTCCGTCGGATGGGATGTAAATCCGTGGCTCTGTGTGCAGGAGAGCCATACCCTATGCACGCTAAAGAACACTCTGGAAGGCTTTGATAGGAAGTTTCCGTCAGTGAAGTAATAATAAAATCAACTTAAATGAAAAAAAAAATACAAAATGGATGACCACCAGTATTTAATATTCATCGAAACCTCTTTATCAAAACAACATATAAAATTAATTGCAAAAAAAAAGGATGCTTCTAATTGTGAATCATTAATGTAGTTGTCCTCGTGTTGAGCAAGTAAATCAAATAAAATACTTAGGAATCATTTTTGATGAATATTTTAGGTGGAATGCTCGTATATCCCACATATGTGAAAGCTTGAGAATATCAGCGATAAAATTTCAAAAATTAAAATAGGTACTAAATGTGGAAACCTGTGTATTATTTCTAAAGCAGTAGCGAATCGAGTTTAAATTATTGAATAATTGTGCATGGAACAACTAACTTAACTAACATAAATAAAATAGAAAAACTGCAGTCTATAATAGCTAAAAATATTATTCCGTTTCATTTGCAAAAAAATTATTAAACTTCAAGATAGATTAAAATTTTTAAATCTCTTATCCTACAGTAATTTTTATAAATATAATTTAATAATTAAAATTTTTTTGATGAAACATGCAAACTAAAAATTCAACACAAGGGTATTATAAAATGCCTGCTTTTAGAAATAATTGCGGAAAACGTACCTCTGAATATCAAGTACCACTTATATTTAATGATATCCCAAAAGAAATCCTATCAAGTACCACTTATATATTAATGAAATCCCAAAAGAATCAGATTCTTTTCAAAAACTGAAAATCGAATTGAAAAAACATATAGGAACTTAAAATTAGCTGAATATTATATGTTGTGTTTTGTGAATTTATTTGATGTACACCATTTTTGTGGCTGAATGGCCTATTTTTTAATTTAATTTATTCATTTTCCTGCAGATAAACTATTTAGCTTTGCGGGTGTAATGGCAAATGTACTGTATTCTATAATTTTATGAATAAAAATCTATAAAAATCTAAAAAAAAAACCCTTCTCCAACCTTGTCTGAGACTTGGTGTCCTTGTGACCTCACACTGTATAGGATACGTAAAAAACAAAAAGTGTCGCTCAGAGATAAAAATGCAACCTTCACTCCAATCTTTATTTCACCTTGAATACACTTTGGACTCTGAAATTTCTTCAGGCTTCTGAAACATACGACGGAAATATCTTTAGGCACAAATTTCGCATTTGTAACCTAGATAGAACATGGTTATATCGAAGTATGCTAAATGGCTAAATGGCTTCCTACATACTGGTCAAATTTAAAAGGCATATTCACAGGCTGATGTAGAACTACGGAATGGACGAAATATGAATATATTCGCAATTCAGGATCTAGAAATTAATGAAGAAGAATGGGTGCAAGCGACGGGACAGAGCCAGAAAAAGGTAAAGGAAGGGAAGAGAATGGATGTCCCTTGCAACGTTACAATTCCACCTCGGATTTAGAGGTTTTTACAAATTTCATGAAACATGCTTGAAATATGCCCGTTTATTATTTTTTGGCCTCCATTACCTTTACTAACATCCTGAAAACCACATCCCTTCCACTTCCCTAGATCAGGCGCAGTACATTTGGCATCTACATGTTGCAAAGCATTCGGAAAACAATTTTCAAATAAAGTTTAATGCTAAAACTTTCCACCAGATGGTGTAAGCGTATGCAAATACATACGTTTACGCATGATACCAAGGAGTTGGCCATAAAACAATTAAGAGCAGTTGTCGGAGCTGTGCTTAGAAGTTCTTGCTAATGAGAACCACATATCTGGACTTGAAAGACTGCGCTTTTACGAATGATATTGTACTAGAAAATGACAAGTACCTTATGTACTAAAAAACCTTTTACTTTTCTCGAATAATATAAGTGCTCATCCACGTATTACTCTCCACACTGCCCTTGGTTATAAAGAGGACATCGATGGCTTTGGAAATGTGGTCGTAGTCTTCTCATCGACACTAAAGCCATGGTTCTGTCTGAAAGAAAGCCATTCTCTTTACACGCTAAACAACATGCTGGATGGCCTTGATCGGCGATTTCCATCCGTCTCCTAACAGCTATGTTCCCCTACATTCTGTGTGCCTTTGGAGTCCTTGTGATCTGTACATTTAGCCCATTGTGTGGAAAAAATGCGGCTCAGACATATAACATCTCAACCCAAGGCTACTCTTAATAATTAAAGCCATGATAGTGATTTAAACATCACGAAAGAAGGGATTAGTTTTTAAACCATTTTCGTGTAATATTATTACACGTTGCTTTAAGATATATCTAGCAAATGAATATATTAATAAATAGCAATAGAATAAAATAAAAAAAATATAAAGTTTCTTAGAAAAATACATATTTAGATATTGTTAGTAATTATAAATTATATTCATTTGTTGTAATTTATCTGCAATTAAATTGTATTAAATTGCGAAAAACATCCCTCCGTTGACAACTGACTGTTTCAAATTAATCTATTTTCATGAGAGTCCCCGTCTCTGAAATACAATTCCCCGCCCTGCCCACGGTCAGTAGGGGGCACCGATGGGCTTGGAAAGGCCGCCGTCCGTCGGATGGGACGTTAAGCCGTGGCCCCGTGTGCGGGAGAGCCATACCCTGTGCACGTTAAAGAACACGCTGGATGGCCTTGACGGGAGGCTACCATCTGTCTCCCAACAGCTGTTCCAGTGGGTCCCCTCCCCCAACATTCTCTGAGCCTTCGGGGTCCATGTGACCTGGCCATTTTGCCCATGGTGTGCAAAAAAGTGCCGCTCAGAGATAAAACAACCCAACCGAACTCTGTAATACATCCCATTGATTCGCTTGAGCAGAACATATTCTTATAGTATGGGAAGCAACCAGCTTTTATCTAACAAGCATCGTCAGATTAATTGTGACTATTCTCCATTTTTCATGCCCAAAGGGCTTACGCTTTCGTAGTTTACTCAGCACATTTCCAAGTTGTAATTGCATTCAACCTACCAGCTGCTTTGACAAGCACAAATTCAGATATAGAGGTGAGGGATTCAAATTATGTACCTGGTACTCTGATATATCAGTTCAGTATCTCAGAGACATTATTGAAAACGCTGTTATGACCTTAACTACCGAGGCGATCTTGGTCAGTCCACCAAATTTGCTTCATTCTTGCAGAGATACTTATCGTGTTTATGATCAACATCTTTTCTCCCCTAAGTATATAAGTTCAAGATATATAAAGGTAACTTATTTATGAGCTTAACTACGAGTGGTTTTTGGGAATCAATTAATATATCAATATGCATTACATTGTATTAATGGGGCGATGGTGGCTCAGTCGGTAAAGCACCAGGCTCGTAATCTGCAGTTCGCAGGTTTGAGTCCCAGCTGGGTTGGCCGTGAGATTTATCTCCGCAAGACTACTCTTCCTTCTGTCAGTAGGGAATACCGATGGGCTTGGAAAGGCCGCCTTTCGTCGGTTGGGTCATTAAGCCTTGGTACCGCGTGCGGGAGAGCCATACCCTGTGCACATTGAAGAACACGCCAGATGGCCTTGATGAAGCTACCATTTGCCTCCTAACAGTTTTCCAGTGGGTCCTCTCTCCTCAACCTTCTAGGGGTCCTTGTGACCTGTCAATTTAGCCTATTCAGCTCAGAGGTAAAAAAGTCTAACCCAACATCGTATTAATTACATATCAGTATATGACTAATATATATATTATTTCCTAAAATATTACATGAAAACGTATTCTTATCGATTACCAGAATTTTAGTAATTTAATGTTTTGTTCTCTTTGAATTATCCTCATCTGAGTTGTTCTTAGAGTTGTCATTACTATAGTAATTTCGATCTTCAATGGAGCATTTGGGAAGTAATGTTTCAATATTAATGCTTAAAATAGAAATATTTATTAAGCATTTAATCACTATGAGGCGCTTAAGTATCATGACGACATTGGGTGTAGAAGAAAAGTTGTCCTAAGGCGGGTGAGATTCAAACCCACCACTTCCTCATAATATGCCAAGTGCTATGATCACTGAGCTACCGAAGCTAATTAATCACTCTTCTATTGCTGATGTTAGGTTATACAGCACAGGGTCAGTCGCTGTTTTGAGTGCATTTAGAGACTCTCCTTTAGAGTCATTCTCGATATGTGCACATGATCAACCCTACTCCAAGCGTATCCTGACTGACATTTTTTGGGACATATTTCAATCTGCTTATCTGTATTCCAGGTAATAAAATATGATTAAATGCAGTGTTCCAAACTCCGAAAGATGAAATCATGTCAATAATTGTTAAACAAAAAAATAGTAACGATGGCTTTGGCAGCGATTACCGTTTCCAACCCGAATATCTTTTCTTCTAACAACCCCCTCTTTCGCAATATCAACTTGAAACTGGTCACTGCAATTTTTGAAGATAACCAGAAACACTCTGATAAATTCTGAAGCGTCTAGTACGTATTCCTGATGGGTAATGGCTGCTACAGACAGACACATAACAGACATCTCCTTTCATCATTATAGCTATCATGCTAAACATTTAGCGCATTATAGGAGCAAAAGTATAACTGATTTGGGTTGGGTTGTTTTACCTCTGAGCGGCACTTTTTTGCACACCTTGGGCTAAATGGCCAGGTCACATTGACCCCGAAGGCTCAGAGAAGGTTGGGGAAGGGGACCCACTGGAACAGCTATTGGGAGACAGATGGTAGCCTACCGTCAAGGCCATCCAGCGTGTTCTTTAACGTGCACAGGGTATGGCTCTCTCCCGCACACGGGGCCACGGCTTAACGTCCCATCCGACGGACGGCGTCCTTTCAAAGCCCATCGGTGTCCCCTATTGACCGTGGGCAGGGCGGAGAATTTTTGCGGAGATAAATCTCAACGCTCACCCAGCTGGGACTCGAACCTGGGAACTACAGATTACGAGCCTGGCGCGCTAACGACTGAGCCACCCCCGCCCCAAAAGTATAGCTGAGAGATGAAAGAACTAAAGCTTGAAGTTCACAGCATAATTTAAAGTTAGCACTTAACATTTTTATACAGGGAATATAGTAATTAAATTATCGACAAATCTCTAAAATAAATTTTCTGTTTTTAGGTATAATGTTGCTTTAAATTTCAGTAGTATCAGAGATAGTTTTTGATGCCTAGAAGCAGACTTTTAGGTCATTTCTATAATTGGGCTCTTCCTTTATAACATTACTAGAGCTTTAGAAGACAAACAGTCCCTTGATGGAGAATTTACTCGACATGATTCAGCAATGCTTCTGAAAACAGTCATCATTATCCAGCACAGCGTAAATCGAAAGTGACCTAGATATATGAACTTAAGGGTTCTTCTAGTATTAATATCCAGAGGTTCAGCCTAGACCTACATTTTGTGACTTATTGATTGTGGATGCTTTAATTAATCTAAATATTTTGGTGCTCAAACGTTGAGCAATAAATGGAAAAATCGGTATATCTTATAAATAATTGAAAATAAATAATAAAAGTCAGCTTTTTAACATAAAAAACGACGCAAGTTCAAATATGCACACAAATTTTGAATTAAACACATGATTCATGCGAAACGTGATCCAAGCCATGCGCCTGCGAAACAGGTCAGTCTAAAAAGTAACTCATATGTACGCGAGCGTCAGTTCGTGTTAGAGTTTTGACGTTCGACTTCCAAAATAGCCAACCGTTAGATAATGGCCGGAAAAAATCTTTTGAAAGAAAACTTAGGTGACTATCAATCGGAAGGTTCAATCTCAGGCCACCAGATGTTAAATGTGAATCGTAGCGTTGTAAGCCACCATTGGAATCAATTTCAAACAAACCAAACCATTTTTAGAAGACCTGTTCCTGGATATCCATGGGGCGGAGGTGGCTCAGTCGGTAGCGCGCCAGGCTCGTAATCTGTAGTTCCCAGGTTCGAGTCCTAGGTGGGTCAGCTTTGAGATTTATCTCCGCAAAATTCCCCGCCCTGTGCTCATCAGTAGGGGACACCTATGGGTTTGGAAAGGCCGCCGTCCGTCGGATGGGACGTTAAGCCGTGGTCCCGTGTGCGGGAGAGAAATACCCTGTTCACGTTAAAGAACACGCTGGATGGCTTTGACGGGAGGCTACCATCTGTCTCTCAACAGCTGTTCCAGTGGGTCCCCTCCCCCAACCTTCTCTGAACCTTCGGGGTCCATGTGACCTGGCCATTTAGCCCATGGTGTGCAAAAAAGTGCCGCTCAGAGGTAAAACAACCCAACCGGATATCCATAGGGACGACCGTTACGCTCTTAAATACTTGGAGGCCATAGAACCCATACAGTAGGCCAGCTCGGTTTCGACTAGATGCATCCACAGGAGGGGCTGTATCCTGGAAACCTTTGTCCAGAAGGCTTCATTCAGGTCATCTTTATGCAAGACGATCAGTTGTTTTCACTGAGCCTGATTGAATTGTTGTGTTGTGTGCACTGAGTTGTGTGCACTGAACCTGATTGAATTGGTCTCAACAACATCGCAACTGGACTCAACGTCAATGGGGCAATGTTCTGTTCATTGATGAATCCCGATTTAGTCTGCAAACCAATTCCCAACGACTATTGGTCTGGAGACGACAGCCTGGAACCAGATATCATTCCATTAACATCAGAGAAAGAGCCAGTTTTTGGAGTTGGTGATGTGTTGATGTGGGCAGGCATCACTCTCAATGAGAGTCACAGATCTCCATGTCATCTCAAGAGGAACTGTAACAGCTGAAGTATATCGCAATGAGATCCTCGAACCTTATGTTCATCCATTTCTCGCAGCAATGAATCCTGATTTGATGTTAATGGAGGATAATTCTCGCCCCCAGAGAGCTAAATTTGTGATTTCCCTTGAGAGTACAACCATTAACCGCATGGACTGGCCTTTCTGAACACCTGACCTAAATCCAATAGAAAACGTTTGGGATGCTCTAGGACGACTCATCGCAGGTCGCAATCAACCTCCAGGATCCTCCAGGAGCTCCTATCTGCACTCATGCATGAATGGCAATTACTTTCTCACACCCTCATTGACATTCTGTCAATTGACATTCTGTCAATGAGTTGTGAGAAATCTCATTCAATTTGAATACAGTCGTTGTGTAGCCTGTATCACTGTCCGAAGATCATCACGCACCATATTAAAGTTATTATTGAATTTTTACATACTATTCTGAAGTAACAATTTTCTAATTCTAATATCTGATTAAATATTCACGGGAATTCGTTTATTTTTCAGGTATTAGTGGGGTATATGATCAGGGACTTCACCTGTATACGTTTCATTAAAATCCAATGAATTACTTGTTTGTAATTCATGTTATTTTGTTTGTTGCTTAACTTTTGAGCACCAGTGTAAAAGTTCATTATACTAACTTCAGACATCATTACACAACTGCTAACCTTTAAGTTAGTAACACTAATGAAATATCTTGTTTACTGTAAATGGAAATAAATTTTTGTTCAGTTATTCCTTTGACGAAATTTCTCAGACGTGGGCTGGCTTGGTTGATTGTTTGACGTTTGATGACGCAAGAGTCTATAATGCGTCAAACAAGACAAAGGGAAACCTTTGTTCGCTCTTTTTATAGAAGGGACTCTTCAAAAAAGCTGTATCAAAATTTGTATTTATGGAAGATGTAACAAAGGGCCAAGATGATTTTGTAGCCAGCCAATAGGGTAGAGGCATTGATTTACAAATGTATAGACAGGTGATAAACTGCATACAGTATACGATTATTGTATCCTTTGATAATAATCATAAATAAATTACGAAACCTTTGCTGTACTCAAGGCAAAGAAAAAAAAAATAGCACCATTTTTTTGCTTCTGGCTCCTTGATTGTTTAATTCCCTATATTTCGACATAATGAACGAAAAAAATAATTTCGGTGTTTGAAAACGAACTAAGAAATCATATATTAACTCTATTTAATATTGAAAAAGAAATCCTCTTCAGTAGGTATATTAAGCGAATTAAGTGATTACAAATAATTATGTTATAATATGTTAAAATTTATAACTGATGCTCATTGAACAGCTGTTGCCAAAAACGTTTTGAAGACAAATCTCGGAAACTTTGAAACTTGGACAGGCTTATTTGCTCCTGTTTTTAATGTTTTCGGAAATGTAAAATGTATGCATATGTACCTTTCTAACAAAAAACAATTAAATAAAACTATAACTCTTAGAGCTTAAATCTTTCTGAGGTTTAAACATTAGAAGAAGAACTTCACTCAATTAGAATCATTAGAAGGTAACCTACGAACTTGTTTACTGTGACAGTGCAAGCAAGTTGCCATTCAATGGGAAGCTAATCTTGTGATAATCTAGTAAAATACCTTTAGACTTACAGTAGATTCTCTTATCCGGACTCAGCTCAACCCGCCTCCGCTTTAACCGGTCGTTCCAAGAAGCGGACGCAAGTCGTCGTTGGTTTTGTTTATTTGCTTCAGTTCCAAGAAGCGAAAGCAAGTCGTCGCTTGTTTTGTTTATAGTACACTACATATTTGCTTCAGTTCCTATTTGTGAATATTACAGTCTACAGTGTACTGTGCGTATACGGGAGTGTGTGTTGTGATCTATTAATTATTATGTGGTACAAAATGAGTGGGTGCAAACGTAAGCGTAATGCCGTTACGATGGAGATGAAATTAAAAGCGTTAGAAAGCATTGACAAAGGTTATCCAGTAAAGCATATTTGTGATGAAATAGGTGTTGGTAAAAGCACGGGTTGGGTTGGGTTGTTTTACCTCTGAGCGGCACTTTTTTGCACACCATGGGCTAAATAGCCAGGTCACATGGACCCCGAAGGCTCAGAGAAGGTTGGGGGAGAGGACCCACTGGAACAGCTGTTGGGAGACAGAGGGTAGCCTCCCGTCAAGGCCATCCAGCGTGTTCTTTAACGTGCACAGGGTATGGCTCTCCCGCACACGGGGCCGCGGCTTAACGTCCCATCCGACGGACGGCGGCCTTTCCAAGCCCATCGGTGTCCCCTACTGACCGTGGGCAGGACGGGGAATTTTGCGAAGATAAATCTCAACGCTGACCCAGCTGGGACTCGAACCTGGGAACTACAGTTTACGAGCCTGGCGCGCTACCGACTGAGCCACCCCCGCCCCGTAAAAGCATGGTAAACGACTGGAGAAGGAATAGAAAATCTTTACAAGATTTTTGCACTCAAGTCAAGTCTGGAAAAACGCTTTCTTCTCGGTGCACTCTTAAAAAGCCGAAAAATGAAATTGTCGACGATGCACTTTGGTTATGGTTCATGCAAGAGCGTCGAAAAGGAGCGCCTATCAGTGGGCCAATCTTGAAAGAAAAAGCATTAATCCTTCATTGTGAAATCGATAATGGGTGAGATTTTTCAGCAAGTGAGGGATGGCTTTCTCGCTCGAAAAAACGGCATGGTGTTCATTACCTTGTGGTGAGAGAAATTGTCAGCTGATCCTTTAGCAGCAAAGGAATTTTCAAAAAAACTTTCAGTCTTTATTGACGAAGAAGGCCTATGCGCAGAACAAATCTACAATGTAGATGAGACTGGGTTAAATTTTAAACTTCTTCAATGAAAATGTTTGTGATAGCGCAAGAAACTTCAGAATCAGGATTTAAAACAAAGAAAAAATCACTCTGGCTGTGCGTACAAATGCTGCAGGTATGCACAAACTTCCTCCTTTTGTAAATGGGAAATCAGCAAAACCCCGAGCATTCAAGCATTTAAATTTAGCTGCTCTGCCAGTTTACTACAAAGCTCAAAAGTCTGCTTGGATAGACTCGTTTTTGTTTAAAGAGTGGTTCTTTACAGAATTTGTTCCAAGAGTAAAAAACCGCTTCTCAAGTCAAAATGCTTGTAAAGGCCCTACTCATTCTCGATAATACCCCAACACACCCAAGCGAACTCATTTCTGACAACATAAAAGCCACGTTTTTGACACCTAATGTAACATCTTTAGTGCAACCAATGGATCAAGGCGTGTTTGTAAGTTTAAAAAGGTGATACAGGAAAAAACTTCTTTCAGAAATTCTACAGCGAACCGAAAATGACGGAATAGGACTTTTAAATGCTTTGAAAACAATAAATATCAAGGATGTGATCTACGTGTTGGCAAGAGCTTTTGAAGAAATGCCTCATACAACATTTGTGTAGTCATGGAGAAAACTTTGGCCAGAAGTCGAAAACTGTGTAGAAAGAAAAATCCCGGACTTTTTCAAGTGAGTGTGAGTAAATTGTTCATATTGTACAATAAATTATTAATTAAAATAAAGTACAGGTTGTCATTTTCTGCTTTTATTTATTTTCTGACAGAATTTTCGGATTAACTGGCATCTCGTACATCCGGCCAGGGGTCCGGTCCCGTAAGATAAGATGGAGTCTACTGTATGACTGTAAATTTTTCGCGGCAAAAAAAGGTGAAATTCACGGAGCAATTGCGCTGAAAAACTTCAAAATTCGCGGGTATTTCGGGGAGCAAAATTGACAAAATCACGCATAATTTAAGTTTACAAACATAAAATTTCATCACAATCATCATCAGTGGCGAGCACATCAACGTGATAATGATGACTGCATCCGTACTACTACTTAAAAAGATCAAAGAAGGAATATTAAATGATTGGCTTTATTTATGCTTTAATGCCCACGTTTCATATCAATTATCGACAATAATTTGTGATACAGCATATTACACACAGTTAAACTGCCCTCTTTTATACCCGGCAATGATGTCACATAACGTCACTAAATTTAGAAAGCTATAGTTCGGAGGGGCGGGGATGGCTCAGTCGGTAGCGCGCCAGGCTCGTAATCTGTAGTTCCTAGGTTCGAGTTCCAGCTGGGTCAGCGTTGAGATTTATCTTCGCAAAATTCCCCGCCCTGCCCACGGTGAGTAGGGGACACCGATGGGCTTGGATAAGGCCGCCGTCCGTCGGATGGGACGTTAAGCCGTGGCTCCGTGCGCCGTAGAGCCATACCCTGTGTACGTTAAAGAACACGCTGGATGGCCTTGACGGGAGGCTACCATCACGTTACACGAAGGTTGCTAGATTACTAATTTCTAAAAAAATCGTTGTCAGGTATTTTTTCTGAATTCTGCAATCAACCATAGTGTTCGGATACTTTTTTGAGCTACTGTACATGGCTCAAGACCTCGCACTTTTGCCCTTTGCTAGACTCCGGAATCTGGTTACCATTAGCACTCTAAATATTTTGACAATTTGAGTGCAGGGGACAAGGCCACTGCTTTGCTCATCTTGATCTAAATGCAGAAGCCTAGAGACGGAGCAGATATCTTGAAAACAGGAAAGAATAAGCGACTCTGTAGAGGGGAATAAATAGTCCTAAGTGGTATGATGGTTAGAGAACCTGGATACTAAGCCAATGTCTACATCCGTGTGTGTTTGTATGTTCTACGAGAAGTCAGAAGTTTCAGGTTATCTCCGTCCGCTGTGCTTGTTTTCCTTAAATAGGAAATGGTACGGAAGAAATCCAATGATACTAATGTAAACGAACTGCAACATGTTTTTCAAGGCCATTCATCCGCTACTTTTTAACTATGACAGATAAAGAAAAAAGCTCTATGACAAACTTGTAGAGTATCAAAATATTCACTCGGTCGGTAGCGCGCCAAGCTCGAAACCTGCAATTCCCAGGTTCGAGTCCCATCTGTGCCAGCGTTCAGATTTATCTCCGCTAATCCCCACGCTTCCCTCGATGAGAAAGGGAACACCTATAAGCTGCAAAAGGCCACTGTCCGTCGGATGGAAAATTAAGCCGCGGCTCCGTGTGCAGAACTGCAAGGTTAGAACTGAAAATCCAACTGCAATGTAAATTCGATACAGGGACACTCACTTAACACGAGCGACCGTTCGTGAAAGGACAACAAAGCATTTTAATGTAGTAACATAAATGTTAAATATATATTATTAATTGAAATTTTAATCTAAATGCAAAATTTAAAAAATTAAAAAACCAAAGTTTTAAAACTCAAATTTGAAAAAAATATCAAATTATTAATTACGTATTTTCTTAATGTGAAATATACATAACCTGAGCGCCTTAAAAACACGTTGGATGACCTTGACAGTCGGTTACCGCGTGTCTCTTAACATTTGTCCAGTTGATCGTTTTCACCAACATTACCTGAGTGCTTACGGACCTTGTGTCATGGCCATTTACATAATTTTGTTTTAAACAATTCAAGAGTAACTTTTACCAATCTTTTGATTTCATTTACTTAAGCATTAAGTCTTTTTTTTTGCTAAAACAGACAACAGCGAACCAAACGGCAGACAAAAACAAGCGACTCATTTCCTGTAAATCAACAGCACACTGGGGCGGAGGCGGCTCAGTCAGTAGCGCGCCAGGCTCGTAATCTGTAGTTCCCAGGTTCGAGTCCCAGCTGGGTCAGCGTTGAGATTTATCTCCGCAAAAATTCCCCGCCCTGTCCACGGTCAGTAGGGGACACCGATGGGCATGGAAAGGCCGTCGTCCGTCGGATGGGACGTTAAGCCGTGGCCCCGTGTGCGGGAGAGCCATACCCTGTGCACGTTAAAGAACACGCTGGATGGCCTTGACGGGAGGCTATTATCTGTCTCCCAACAGCTGTTCCAGTGGGTCCCCTCCCCCAACCTTCTCTGAGCCTTCGGGGTCCATGTGACCTGGCCATTTAGCCCATGGTGTGCAAAAAAGTGCCGCTCAGAGGTAAAACAACCCAACAGCACATTAAAATCGAATCAATTGAAGCAGATACTTTCAAACAGAGATACGGAAAAAAAGAACAATTTTTTTTTAACAATTCAGAACAGAAAAATAAAACGTGTACATTTCATGCTTTCCGACGACAATGCTAAAGTTCGCTGCTGATTCATTCCATGAAATTTATTGTATGATGCCATCGAACCATTTTTATTTTCTCCATAACATTTTTCCTAATGGCATTTCATGTGATTGAAAAAAAAAATGTTTCCTTTGACAACCATTCGTGATCAATCGATCAGCCTCCGAGGTGGAATGGGATGACCAAATAAAGACTGAACTACTTCCTCGAGACGGTTTTGAACTATTAACAATAACTCTTTGACTGTAAAATGTAATGAGACTATTATTTTGGAGCGTAAAAATATTACCTATTATTTGCGAAAAAACTTAATGTCGTAGGAATGCGATAATTCCAACGATCCATTTTTTTCTCATAAACTCTAAAACTGTACTTAAAAACTTCGCTTTTGTTTAATTTTGGTGTTTTAATATTTTTCAGGTGACAAAAACGGATCACAATTGTAAAATATAGGGAAAAAAATTATTTCCCCCCGTAATCTTAGCAATAAGCTTTAAATCAAAAATTGTACAAATTTTTTCTGTAAAACCTCCATTACCTTATTTTATTATGAGTTACTGGCTTGGGCCGATTTCAGGATTATTAAATTTTACACTTCGTGAAAAGTTTGGAAAACTTTTCACGAAGTGTAAAATTCGGTATTTTCTTTTATCCAAATTCTACTATTATATTAAAAAAAATCTATTTATTATTTCAAGTAAACCTCTAAATGTCTGTTTTACCTGGATTTGAATTTTTAATTTAAATTTACCTGGCGCTCAAAATTAAAGGATAATTGATAAAAACGCATAAAGCTACCGATATATTTAAAAGAATGCACTGAAAATGGGCGAACATGGAAAATATGCTACGCGGAAAACTATCACTCATTTACAGTTGCCGCACCTAAACCGGAATATGCAAATTAGGAATGGGTTAAAAAGACACGCGAGTCTACTCGCAGCTGTTCTAGGTTGGGATGTTTTACCTCTGAGCGGCACTTTTTTGCACACCATGGGCTAAATGGCCAGGTCACATGGACCCCGAAGGCTCAGAGAAGGTTGGGGGAGGGGACCCACTGGAACAGCTGTTGGGAGACAGATGGTAGCCTCCCGTCAAGGCCATCCAGCGTGTTCTTTAACGTGCGCAGGGTATGGCTCTCCACACACGGGGCCACGGCTTAACGTCCCATCCGACGGACGGCGGCCTTTCCAAGCCCTTCGGTGTCCCCTACTGACCGTGGGCAGGGCGGGGAATTTTGCGGAGATAAATCTCAACGCAGACCCAGCTGGGATTCGAAGCTGGGAACTACAGATTACGAGCCTGGCGCGCTACCGACTAAGCCACCCCCGCCCCATATGTGATGGTTGGGACAGAAATCGTGATAAACAAGAGTACAGAACTGCACATCTTTCCGAGTGGCTCTGTTACTGCCCTGAGGTACAGAGATGAATTTCTGAACCCATATGTCAGGCCATTCCGGGGAGCCGTCGGTTCAGATTTTATTCTTATGTACATTAACGCCCGACTCATCGAGCTCATGTGGTCGACGATTTTCTCGAGAGAAAAATATTCGTCAAATGGAGTGGCCACCCAGATACCTGAACTCAATCCCATTGAGCATGTATGGGATGCTCTAGGGAGACGCTATGGAGCTCGTCATCCACCTCCCAGAACTCTCAATAAACTCTGAATAGCACTTGTCGAGGAGTGATTATTAATCCCTCAAGACCTCATCAATACCCTCATAAACAGTATGAGGAGTCGTTGATTGAGCTGCATGGCTGTGTCAGTGGTGATCATACTTCATATTAGCATACCGCATGTCGTACGTTACAGATTTAGCCATTGTTACGATGACTGTTCTTTCATGTCAATTGTACGATTATGATCTTATGCATGCACACTACACGATTATGAATTTTTTCTGCTTTTATTGCATTTTTAATGTAATAAAAAACCTCGTTACCAAATTGCATTTCCTTTAAAATGCTTAGAGGTAAGAGCGAATTTATACATAATCTTTTAATTTTGAGCACCGATGTGTATTTCTTTCTTGGTTTAAGCTGATTTCAGAGAATTCAAATTTCAAACTTTAATAAAATAACCCCAACCAATAAAACCCCTCTAAAACTGCGCTTTACAACTTTAATTTGACTAAAAAAGAACTAAATTGTAAATTTAAAAGTTTTAACACATTTTATAGTTCAGACCTGTTTCACAGCTATCAAATTTCGAACTTCAAGAAAAACTCGAGAGAAAAATTCGAAACTGCGCTTTCCTTTTATTTATTTATTCACCAACACCCATTAATATATACATTTATATTGAATTTACTATTACATTTGATTAGAACTTATAAAGAATTTAAAAAAAAGAGAAACAATATTCTAAACCAGTATCTCGCAAACTTTTTTACTCTGCGGCACACTGAATCTAATTTTTTTCCGCGGCACACTGAATCTAATTTTTTTCCGCGGCACACTGAATCTATTATTTTTTCCGCGGCACACCTAAAAAAGAATAAAAGCAAACTCTATATAATCGTCATTATATTTGCACTTTGTTGAAGTCATCAGCCTGGTTTTACTTGAAGATTTGTCCTCGTTCTTTAATTCATAACTCGGTGTTTGTTTTAAATATTTGTCCATTCTATGGCTTGAAATAATCAAAAATTAATACCAAAATTGGAAAAAGCTTGATAAATACTTACAAGATCCCAGTTGATAAAATCTGAAAGATTTTTATTAAAGCACGTCGATAGCATGTCGATATTAAAGCACGTCGATAACACAAGTCAAGTCAAAATGAAACCTTTGGAATATCTAGTGTCAATTTGAAAATCTCTCGCGGCACACAGTTTGCGAGACACTGTTCTAAACACTAACGTTACAATTACTCGCACTCGAGAATACACTCTTATGTAGAATTAATACAAATGCTTTAAAACGCAATATAGAATGCGACCGTGATATTTATTATCATAATATTAGAATTGAAAAAATTAGAAAATTAAATTTTTAATTTGTAAACTGCTAAAAATCCAATCCCTCACACTGTCAGAAACTAAACATTACTGACCAAATCTTTTACGCAACTAAGAACTTCACTGAGATTTCAGTTTATAAGGTATCACCTCTCGTGAAATAAACGTTTCATTCTAACACGTAGTAGGTCACGTGACCACGGTGTGCAGTATAAATCAGACAGACCAGCTATTCAAGCATTATTTAGAGGCTGAATCTCAGAATGATAGAAACGAGCGGCCTGATATATTAATGATAGCTGGTGCTAGGGGTGACGGTTCTAGCATCTCCCAAACGGCTGTCCTCTTGGGTTTTTCACGCATAGCCGTTTCAAGGTTTTACCGTAAATGAAGCAAAAACTACGAGTGATCCCCCAACCATCTCTGAGCATTTCGGTTTTTTGTTGCCTGGTCAATTAACCAATTATGAGCAAAAGAAAATGTTGCTTAGAGGTTAAATAACCCAACTCCTTCAGGTACTCCTGACATGGGGGGTGGGGGGTGGGGGCTCAGTTGGTAGCGCGCCAGCCTCATAATCTACACTTCCCAGGTTAGTTTCCCGCCTGGGCCAGTATTAAGATTCATCTCCGCTAAACTCCGCGATCTGCTCTTGTCAGTAGAGACTGCTCTTGTCAGTCTCTTGGACAGTCTGCTTTCATTCTAATGGGACATTAGATTTTGGCTCCCCGTGTGCGGGGGAGCCAAAGAACACCCTTTAAGGGAGGTTACATCTATCTCCTAACAGTTGTCCAGTGTCTATCTCCTAATAGTTGTCCTAACAATCCCCCACCTTCTCTGAGCCCTCGGGGTCCTTATGACTTGGCCATTTAGCCCATTGTGTGAAAAAAGTCCCCTCATCTCAGAGGTAAAACAGCACAGCCGAGTCCTAAAGCATGTGCCTAATTAAAAATTTAAATATCGATTTTTTTTCTTTTGCTTACAGATGTCTTGTTCCCGCTGTTTCAACAGAAGGTAAAAAGCCTTGAACATTCTAGCCACATTCAGTAGGAGAATAATCGCGTCTGTCGATAATGAGGATGAGGGAAAGCAATGTACGCATCCCATCCTCTCTGCCTCTCATTCCCTTCTATCGCAAGCTTACTGACTAATAAGCTACAGATCATCCTAGTTCATATTTTACAGTGAGATTTTTAAGAAAAGTATTATTGCCGAGAAGTGTTTCGCGTGGCATTCGTTATCCATTCAGAATAAAAAAAATTATAGGGCTAGAGGATGAAGTAAGTGGACTGATCCGAAACGAATAAGAATGTCATCTCAGTACAATTAATAAAAAAATCTCGGTTAATAGTGTAACGTACGAGTAAGCTTCATTGTCTTGTTTAAAGGCTTACAATATTTTTGCGTCCGAGCCAATTATTAAATTTTACAATGTCAGCCATTGTCATCTTGCTTGACTTTTTCTCAAAATCCTGAGAAGGCCCGGATGCAGAAAAAATAAGAGGGGAGGGGGGAGACAAAAAACACAACTGAGTTGGAAAAAAGTGAAAAAAAAAGAGGAGGGCCGAGGGTTTTTTCAATAAAACGCCCCATGTTATAAAATGTTATTTATTCGATTAGTTTTAGACATATTTTATTTCCATTTGCTAAGATATCGATTATTTGCTCATTAGGAATATTCTTACAGAAAAAAAAGTATAGAAATCAGTCAATAACAAACTGTCTTATTAATCGTACAAAAGTATAATAATTTTGAATATTAAACCACTAACCACCATTTCTGAGCAACATTTGTTTTTTCACACAATGGAGCCCATTGTTTGGGCTTTTACATATTAAAGAAAAAGGATTCTATTGCCATTGGAAATGAAATTTCGTATCTATGGACGTAGAAGCTTAATCCAGGAAATAAAGAGGAAAGACGTGCAATTTACTCCTGTATCATAACTTTTATTTTATTTTATATTTATTTTATTTTTATTTTATTTCTTTATTTCATTGCAGAACAAATGCCACTCTTAGAGGGCGCTACATTCGCATAGTTTACATTGCGTCTATAAAAGCTTGAACTCTTCTTCCTTAGGTACTTTGGGGGCGGGGGTGGCTCAGTCGGTAGCGCACCAGGCGCGTAATCTGCAGTTTCCAGGTTCGAGTCCCAGCTGGATCAGCATTGAGACTTATCTCCGCAAAACTCCCTGCCCACGGTCAGTAGGGGACACCGATGGGCTTGGAAAGGTCGCCGTCCGTCGGATGGAACGTTAAGCCGTGGTCCGTATGCAGGAGAGACATACCCTGTGCACGTTAAAGAACATGCTGGATGGCCTTGACGGTAGGCTACCATCTGTCTCCCAACAGCTGTTCCAGTGGGTCCCCTCCCCCAACCTTCTCTGAGCCTTCCGGATCTTTGTGACCTGGTCATTTAACCCATGGTTTGCAAAAAAGTACCGCTCAGAGTCGAAAAAGTACCGCTAAAACAACACAAACCTTAGGTAGAGGTTCGTTGCTCATACCCTGGCGCGCTGCTGTGTGAGTTGGGTTGTTTTACCTCTGAGCGGCACTTTTTTGCACACCATGGGCTAAATGGCCAGGCCACAGGGACCCCGAAGGCTCAGAGAAGATTGGGGGAGGGGACCCACTGGAACAACTGTTGGGAGACAAATAGTAGCCTCCCGTCAAGGCCATCCAGCGTGTTCTTTAACGTGCACAGGGTATGGCTCTCCCGCACACGGGGGCATGGCTTAACGTTCCATCCGACGGACGGCGGCCTTTCCAAGCCCATCGGTGTCCCCTACTGTCCGTGGGCAGGGCGTAGAATTTTACGGAGATAAATCTCAACGCTGACCCAGCTGGGACTCGAATCTGGGAACTACAGATTACGAGCCTGGCGCGCTACCGACTGAGCCACCCCACCCCCGCCCCTCTGCTGTGTGAGAATTCACATTATGGAAATGTTACCAGTGGGAGTATAAGGAGACTGCTCTCATTTTATATTTACCCACTGTGCCTTAGATTAACCATGTTGTAAAGATTTGTTTGCTAAAGAAAAAATATACAGAAACGGATAGTAAGCTCCTACTGTCGTCAGGGCGTGATTAAAGGTGGAACCATATCTCGAAGGTCCCGGATTGATATTTTTTTGATACTTATATCAAATACTTTTTATTTTTTAAATCGACCCATTCGACGATTTTACATAAAGTTATATGGCAATTTTAGAACTTTGCTCAGGGGTCCCAATTACTTAATCTAGGCCTGCTATCGTGTTCTATCACGTTTTCCTTACCACCTAAAACTTTATACCGATTAAAATTTATTTTTTTAATGAAAAAAAATTCAACTTCAACAAATTCTTAAACTATTACGTTTTACCGTTTTCTAAACTTTAGCACGCTCTAACGACGGTAATTAAAAATCAGTGGCATCTAAATCTAAATTCGTATCTTAATATTTCACGAGAATCTAATAAATTCAAAATAGAATTTTCATTTATCTCTAAAAGCGCAAAAAAAGTTGAATGTGTCATCCATATTCAAACGGACGAACGACAAAGTGAAATAATATTTTTTTTCGAAAACGATTTAAAAACCTGTAGTGTTAATCTGAGTATTTAGACCAGGCATGTCAAACACGCGGCCCACCGGGAACTGTTCTGCGGCCCGCCAAGATTGATAACCAATAAATTTATTTAACTTTTGACAACTCTGGATTCTTTAATTAAAATTATAAGCACGTACACGGTACATGATTTAAAAAAACGTATTTCAGAAAACATTTCCATTTATATACAAGGGAAACTATTGCGCATAAATGTATATGTCGGAGCCCGATCGTAGAATTGCTCATATCATGAAATGCCCGATCATTTCATGAAATAGTGGCATTTCATGATATGAGCAATTCTACGATCGGGCTCCGACATGTATACACATGTCCCGAGGTCATTCAAATGTACGTACTTTGCGCATGGCAATGAGTCACGAAATGCCAGTAGAGTCGGAAGCTATTCGTTAGCAGTCAGTGAACGAATATTGCGTTCTAGTCTAGTTTGCACATAACAATTTTCATCTGGTTTTTTTTTTTGTTTTGCGGCCCGCGATTTAATATATAATACTTAATATGGCCCTCGGTGGTTAACGAGTTTGACATGCCTGATTTAGACAAATGATTTAACAGCTCATCACTGATTTTCTGAGATCTATCCACTATCAAGCTGTTTTATGTGACAGGATACGATAAAATTAAATGATAAAAATATTAAGAATTTTACTTTATTTTTAACGTTTTGCAACAAATATATGTTGGAAGATATTTTTTTCAATCCTTTCTAAAATCGTCTGCATGTATTCCTAACTTATGTGGGTTAAACTGTAAGAGTGGTTGGTAAGTAACTCGAATAATGGGAACTATATAGAGCTTTGAAAATGGGAAAGTTCAGCGAAAAGTAATAATGCCCTAGTGGAAGAGTGGCAGAAAGTGCTGAGTGTGAGAAAATGTGTTTAGCTCCGAGATAAAATGATACAACGAATCCATAAATAAATTTATTCTCCTCTTAAGCATGCTACGTTCATTGCTCTAGTCTGGTTTAGACTTTTAGAAAGGAAACTCAGTCTGCTCTTAAAAAATTATACACTCTGGAAGTACATATTAAGATAGCAAAGTTCAGGTCTTTATTACGAAACTTCTTAGACAATATGTGTAAATAGTATTTTAAGTAGAATGCAACAGTTTCAAATCTCACTGTGGAGAAAAAAATACATTCGACACTACTTTACCAAAATGTAAGATAATTTCCATCTTATGGGTTGTTTTATCTCTGACGGCACTCTATGCCCACACTGGGTTAAATGACCAGGTCACAAAGACTCCAAGGGCTAGATTTGGTAGCCAAAGACCTACACGTCATTACAGAGCTCAACGATGGAATGGGCCCGAACACATCGAAATTGGACAGCAAAACAGTGGTGTTGGATATCATGGTCCGATGAATCTAGGTTCCAGTTGTTTCGCGCTGACGAGCATGTTAAGAGTGTGGTGTAGGCCCCATGAAGCCATGGACCCTTCCTGTCTGCAAGGTACTGTTCAAGCTGGAGGTGGCTCTGTGATGGTGTGGGGCGTGTTCACGTGGTCTACATTGGGCTCTCATGTTTTACGTTCTGTTCGATGGATGGCGTCCTTTCCAAGACCATCGGTGTCCTCTTTCTGACCAAGCGCAGGATGGAGATTTAGCGGAGAAAAATTTCAACGTGACTCAGGTGAGACTCGAACCTCGGAACAACAGAATGCGAGCCTGGCAAGTTATCGACTAGCCATACTCCGCCCCTCCATGTTATGTGAATCTAACTACGAAATGGGAATGGAATATAATTGCGAAATAAAGAATGGAAATCTAACTACGAGAACTCTATAACTTCTAAAATATGCATTTAATAGAAAAATGTGACTGAATATAAATTAAAGAACTGAATAAAATTAAAGATCATATTTAAATCTATTCCAATTTCGATATTCTACAATATCCATCCGATGTTTAAAGAGTTATGAAAGTTGGAATAATTTATCATAAATTATCTTGTTTCATAAACTTAGAGTACCTAACATTGAAATACTCATTACGGAAAAATCTAAAATATACATTTTATTAATTAATGGTTCGTAAAAATACTTATGAGTGAAGTTTAATGCCATTTCTGGGAACGTATTAGTGATGCGAAATATTCTAGCTTTCAAAACTATAAATTCTGAAAGAACATTGTTGAAAATGGAGATTTAAATAAATTGATTATGATCTTTAATTCTCATTTTTCGATTAATTGAATATATTAAAAGTCATAGCTCTTCGAAATTAGATTCCCATTGACATAACATGGAAATTATTATATATTTTGAGAAGAGAGTGTATTAAATAGTTATAAATATAAAAAATAAATACCCCCTCAAGCAGCTGCTTGCCATAGAGGTCTGACAGAAGTCTGTCAGTTTATATTCCACAGTAGAAGGTATGAGAGGATGGCATGATCTCAGCAGAAAAACGACACAAACAGCCATGCCTTAACCGGGGCTCTAACCCAGGTCCATTAGATCAGTAGCCAAGCGCGCTAACCACTCGGCCATGGGACTGCTTAAACAGTTATGCAAGTTAAAATGCTTCAAATCACCCTTCTTTGTCCTGAATTCTGAATCAGGATATTCTGTAATCAACCATAGTGTTCGGATACTTTTTTGAGCGACTGTACTAGGAAAAAGTTTCTGAAATGTCGATTGGTTGGCCATATCCGGTCAATGAGGACGTATCCGGTAAAAAATAGACGAAAAACATGAGAGTGCTGAGATAATTGCTAAATCCGCATTAATTTCAAAGGAAGATAACAGTACAGGGACGTACTCAGAGGGTAGGATCTAGGGATTCGGACCCCCTCCTCACGGAAATCTTGTCGCCTTACACTAAATTTCAATTTCTTGTCTATCTGCTTTGAAATCCAAAACAGTTGTTTCTGTATAACTTTATATTAGCCACATATTTTATATCCGACACTAAAGATAGCTCATAAAAAATACTCTAAAATTTTATTCTACAGAATATCATTTTAACCTTTCCAATTGGGTGGAATATTTTAGTAATTGGGACACCGTACTCAAGTCTTATTCTCAGAGTCTCCCACCTCAACCCCAGGAAGGTAGAAGAAAATGGAGGCTTAGAGCCTCCCCGAAACTAAATTCTCACACCCACTTAAAAGCAATATTCTCGCCCTACCCCCACACACACACTACCAGAAATTTTATCCTGGATATCTATTTGCCTGACTCAGTAAGTCTATCTTTGAAGTTAATGCAAATTCCCTTGGGGTTGAATTGTTTTACCTCTGAGAGGCATTTTGTACACCCAATGCGCCAAATGGCCGTGTTACATGGACCCTAAGACGCAGAGAAAGTTGGAAAAGGGGATCCACTGAACGACTGTTAGGAGAAAGATAGAAACCTCCGGTTAAGGCCTTCCAGAGTGTTCTTTAACGAAATACAGCAGCGTTTCTCAGACTGTGGGTAGCGACCCCATGGGAGCTCAAGAGCACCTTAGAGAATGGTCGCAGCTGAATGCGATTCAATGTGTAATGCATAAATAACTGCTTCGTTCGTTGTAAAATTGAGGATTAAACCTAATACGTTAAAAACCTTTGCTTCAGAAATTAAATCCCAAGGCACAAGTCTCTTTTCCCTCTCTCGCTCTATAACGGCTCTCCAACGAGGGTGAGCGACAGTAATACCTCCTATGCAATGCAACACGATAATGTACTGAAGCCCTCCTCTATTCCCTCACGCTGCAATGTTCCCGCTAACTCTGTTCCACATAACCTCCCTCCCCTAAGTTCTTCAATCTGCTATTTGAAGCTCCTTAGTATACCAGAACTTTCCGGTGCTGCATCCTATACTGTTGTCTGGAGCATTTTGATGTGAGAATATTCTTATCTCAATTCAAGTTGCTTTCGTCAATGGGAAAAGAATATATAAGGGAAAAGACAAAATCCATCAATGGTAAAGGAATATATATATATGACAAATCCGTTAATGGTAAAGGAATATACGGACAAAATCCGTCAATGATAAAGGAATATATGGGACAAATTCCGTCAATCGTAAAGGAATATATATGGGGCAAATTCCGTCAATGGTAAAGGAATATATATGGGGCAAATTCCATCAATGGTAAAGGAATATACGGGACAAATTTCGTCAATAATAAAGGAATATATGTGGCGAATTCCGTCAATGATAAAGGGATATATGGGGCAAATTTCGTCAATGGTAAAGAAATATATGGGGAAAATTCCGTCAATAGTAAGGGGGTATGGTGACAAATTCCATCAAAGTAAAAGGGTTCCGCGAATGACTTCATCAATGGTAAGTGGAGTCGCGAATATTTTTTTCAAAGATAAGGAGATTCGAGTCTGAAGAATGATTTAGAACCTTTGATGTACAGAGTGTGCCTCTCTTACAAACTAGAAAACTGCTGGTCTCATTGGACGGACGGTACGATTCCACACTGAGCAGTGAACGAAAATAACTCTTTGTTTCTCACCAAAGGCTTGGTGTATGTGTGTTGGGGGTCAGCAGAGATAAGTCTCAGCGCTGGCACAGTTGAGACTTCAACCTTGAAACTGAAGATTACGAGCCTAGCTCGCTGCCGAGGGAGCGAATACCCGCTTCCTTGATTCAGTAAGTGATTTAAACGTTAACGTGGCAGAACTGATAGCGCTCTTGGTAAATGATCGAAGGACCTGGGTTCGAGCCCAAGGTAAGGCACGGCTGTTTGCATTAATTTTTCTGCTGAGAATTTTTCTCCTCATGGATCTTTTCTGTGGTGTATTAAATCGACAGGCTACTGTCAGACCTGTGTGGCAAGCAGCTGCTTGAGGGTATTTTTTTAAAATAACTTTACTCATATTTTTCGCTTTTTGATGCGCACATAGGATGATAAGTATTTTTTCAAGTTTTTTAATTTATTTGTTTCATTTTGTCGCTATTATCCCCGAGAAAGAAAATCGTTGCATTGGCACGCTGAACGTTTTAACCTTTCCTTTGGCATGCGACTCGTAGGGGTAGCTCAGTTGGTAGGACGCCAGACTCATAATTTGCAGTTCCCAGGTTCGAGGCCCAGCTGGGCCAGCGTTGAGATTCATCTTCGCAAATTCCCCGCCTTACCCTCGGTCAGCAGTGGACACCGATGGGCGTGGAATGACTAGCGTCCGTCGGATGAGATGTTACGCCGTGTTCCCGTATGCGGGAGAGCCATACACCGTGAACGTTAAAGAACGCACTTGATGGGAGGCTACCATCTGTCTTCCAACAGCTATCCAGTGGGTCCCCTCTCCCCACTTTCTCTGAACCTTCGGGGTCCTTATGACCTGCCCATTTTGTGCCAAAAGAGTGCCGCTCAGAGATAAAAGAACCCTACGACTCGTAAATATTGACTCCCACTAAGTTTTTCTCTCCCATTTTGGAGTGCGAAAGTGGAAGGGTAATTTGAGGTAATCCTCAACTTTATGGACGTTAGAAGTTTCAATTTGAATTAATACTCGTTGAGATCAACCTTTTGAAAATTTCGTTCTCTTTATGGGTGTAAGACTGGGAGAGGGAAAAAAGTTGAGGTAGCCTAGACACGGTGCGCGACAATTGGGCGACGGTCAACTGGGCGATAGCCAAGTGGGCGACGGTTAATTGGGCGACCGTCATTTGGACGACAGAAACTTAAACATTTTTGCACGCTTAGCAAGTATACGATTTGGCGGATTTTTTATGTAAATATTGGAAATATATATATAAATATCGTTAAGACTTATGAGTTGGGTTGGGTTGTTTTACCTCTGAGCGGCACTTTTTTGCACACCATGGGCTAAATGGCCAGGTCACATGGACCCCGAAGGCTCAGAGAAGGTTGGGGGAGGGGACCCACTGGAACAGCTGTTGGGAGACAGATGGTAGCCTCCCGTCAAGGCCATCCAGCGTTTTCTTTAACGTGCACAGGGTATGGCTCTCCCGCACACGGGGCCACTGCTTAACGTCCCATCCGACGGACGGCGGCCTTTCCAAGCCCATCGGTGTCCCCTACTAACCGTGGGCAAGGCGGGGAATTTTGCGGAGATAAATCTCAACGCTGACCCAGCTGGGACTCGAACCTGGGAACTACAGATTACGAGCCTGGCGCGCTACCGACTGAGCCACCCCCGCCCTCTAAGACTTATGAGGTATGAGTTATAAATTATGAACTATGTTATTTTCACATAATTAAAAAAAAACTAATCCAGACCTAAAGACTTAATCTAACCTGCGTGAATTTCCCTCCGATATTCTCATTTTCGATAAATGAAATTTTTTTATTTTTTCGAAGAGCTGATCATTCGAAGAATTGATCATTCGGAACAACTTACTTTCGAAGAATTCGTTTTCGAAGAACTTACCGTGAATCTAAATTAAGTATGTATAAGAGCAAATCATTTTCAAAAATGAGTTAGAAGTATTTCTATTATATCTTTTCATCTCTAAATCGTTTTCGGATCACTTTTTTTTACCATCTCTTTCTTAAATGATTCTACACAGTTTTATATATGATATTAGCCAAAATATTGATTAACTACTGACTCATTTTTTGCATGGGAAATTTCTATATAACTTCTATATATTTCTTTCTTTCTATATATTTCATTATATATTTCTATATACAATTTTGCAATTCTACCCAATAAAAATAAACTTAATTATAAGTGAGATTTTTCAAATTTTATGTTTAGAACGTTCTTTTAACTCGTTTCTCGAAAAAATTATTTAAATTTACCAGGTAGTAGATCAATAGAAAAGAATGGTGATTTTAATAAAGAAAACGATTAAAAAATTTTTATTTGCATTGGATATTTGATCTATTATTTTGTCGCCCAGTTGGCTATCGTCCAGATGAACATCGTCTAGTTGTCCGTTGCCCAGATGACCATCGCCCATTCGCGGTCGCTCAGTTGACCGTGTCCGGCCTAACTTAAGCTATCATTTGACACCTCAAATTTAAAATTTTGACACCTCCTTGGTTCTCCTGTTCAGAAAATATAGTGGAAGATTGATTTTCATTCTTTTTTAAGGGGAGCAGAAAGCATATTTAATAGCTTGCAATACTCCTTTCATCACAAGCTTTTATTTTACACACATCTCGTTGCGATTTGTCAACGAGTTGTGAGGATGTGCTGGAATCACCGCTTTGATAAACAGGAACTGCAAACATCCACAAATCAACAAATAACCGGTGAAAAACAATAGTAAGATAAGTTAAAATATGAATATAATAGTGAACTTTTTTTGTCCTCACTTGTGATTACAAAACATCCACAATTCAAAAAATGAGGTTTTGGGCCGCTTGATAACTTCACCACAATATGTCTTTTCAGACCTTTACTGCTTATGTAAATGATACTTTATATATATATATGGATAAACTAGGAGCTCACTGTACGTCGCACGTTTTAAAACAAGTAATCTGATGCTTCGGTAGAGGGATCGATATTGAGTAATAATAAGACTTCCACCAAAATCCCCTTTTAATTAATTGTGAAATAAGAGGACAGTGAAGTAATGTAGATGGTGTTGCAATCCCGAAAATTACCATTTGGAGTGATTAAACGAGTGCTGATCATTAATAAATGAAAACCTTTGGAAATGCTGCAGATAATAATATGCTAATTTTGGATGATAACACGAACAGATCTAGGAATGAGTGAATTGGGTTGTTTCACTTCTGAGTGACACTTTTTTTGCCTACAATGGACTAAATGGCAAGGTCGCAAGGACCCCAGCGCTCAGAGAAATTTGGGAAAGAGGATCGACCGAATAGCTGATAGAAGATACTTGAAGTGAACCCAGAACTAAAATGCCGCGAGCAGTGAACCCAGTAGTAGACATGGCACGAGGAAGTGAATCCAGTAGTAGATATGGCACGAGGAAGTGAATCCAGTAGTAGATATGGCACGAGGAAGTGAATCCAGTAGTAGATATGGCACGAGGAAGTGAATCCAGTAGTAGATGTGCCGCAATGGAGTGAATTCAGCACTAGGTGTGCTTAAACAAAGCGAACCCAGTACTAGATTTGCTGCGAGGTGAAAACGGTTGCAAACCATTGCCCTATACCCTCTCAGACCCCAGTTTTTTTCTTTCAAGGAATTCCTCAATCAATAACCAAATTGAAAAGGTGAGACAATGCATCCTTGTTGAACTGCAGTAGAAATGCGAAACAAATCATTGCAAGTGTTATCAACTGTCATAGAAAATTCGTGTTATTATAGAGAGCCATCATTATATTAATTAACTTTTGTGGTATACCATACGATCTCACAAATAACCGCCGTTTTGTGCTGATCATCAGAGTCAAACCCCTTTTGAAATTTACAAAGGCAGTAACCAGAGGTTTGTGGATTCCTACAAGTTCAAGGATTCACAGTTGGTTATTTGGGTTGTTTTACCTCTGAGCGGCACTTCCTTGCACACAATGGGCTAAATGTCAGGTCACAAGGACCCCGAAGGCTCAGAGAAGGTTGGGGGAGGGGACCCACTGGAACAGCTGTTAGGAGACAGATGGTAGCCTCCCGTCAAGACCTTCCAGGGTGTTCTTTAACGTGCACAGGGTATGGCTCTCCCGCACACGGGGTCACGGCTTAACGTCCCATCCGACAGACTGCCACCTTTCCAAGCCCATCGGTGTCCCCTACTGGCCGTGGGCAGGGCGAGTAGTTTTGCGGGGATAAATCTCAACGCTGACCCAGCTGGGACTCGAATCTGGGAACTGCCGATTACGAGTCTGGCGCGCTACCGACTGAGCCACCCCTGCCCCAAGGATTCACAGACTGGAACAGGGTGGAAATGATACACCTCGAAAAGTTTTATGCACAACTTTAGATGTAGGCAGCACGACATATATCGAACAGAATATCAAGTTTCTTTCACACTTTCTCTGTTTTGTCGCCATCCATCAGTCTCGTTGATCGGCATCTATCCACGTGTCGTTTTTTTTTCTGTGGGTTTTGTGGATATATCATGTGTCGAAGTAACCGTTTCCGACTGCATTTCGGGAACTGAAGTAACACACAATTCTGCAATTGGTGAAAGGGAAGGAATTACAAAGGGTGGAGAAAGAACTTAATTATTGGTTTGATGTTTGTTGAGTCATTCGTGGGAACCATATTGAAAAGATATAAGACAGAAATAAATCTCCTTGGTTTACATTGTCAAATGTGAACAGAGACATTCATGAAACGCTTATCCGACAACCGAAAAACCTGACAACTCTATAAAACTTTGGTTTTCAAAAATAATCTAAGAGAAAGCAAGCAACGTGATGTTCCCAGGTCCGAGTTCCAGCTCTACTTGCAGTGACGAAATTTCTGTATTAACCTCCGTTCCGCCCTCGCTTAGGACACGCTGGATGGCCAGAGTTAGAATTGAATTGCTTTATCACTGAGAGACACTTTTTATACACAATGGGTAAATGGCTAGGTCACAAGGACCCCAACGATTCAGAGAAAGTTGGGGGAAGAGGACCCACTGAATAGATGTTAGGAGACAATTGGTAGCCTCCCGTCAAGGTAATCCAGTGTGTTTCTTAACGTGCACAGGGTATGGCTTAATGTCCCATCTGACAAACGGTGGCCTTTCCAAAGCCCAACGGTGTCCCCTATTGACCGAGGGCAGGTAGTTTTGCGGAGATGGTAGCCCAATAAGCCTGCAGATGAGCCACCCCCGACCCTTCTGGACACTGGTATCTGATAAATATAAACCACTCGTCAAGGCCATCCAGTGTGTTTTTAAGACGAACTCTCTGGATCTCTCTTGTATACGTAACCACGTTTAACATTCCATGCGATGGAGGATCATTGTGTCCCTTTTCTCACTAAAGCAGAGGGGTAGTCGGAAATAAATATCAACTGTAGCACAATTGGGACTCGAACCTGGATACATCAGATTATGAACCTGACGTCAACTCCCACCCTAGTCACTACAAGAGGCTGGTGGGAAAACTACTGTCTCCTAACAGATATCTAGTGTGTATCTTCAGAATCTAATCGTCCTTTAGGGTCCTTACGACCTAATAACTATTGTTCTTATTCTGTGGACCAAACAGTCCAATCGGAGAAAGCGCAATCTAAAGTCAATGCGCAGTCAGTTAGTGATTCTCGTTGTCGTTAACTTGGATGTTTGGCCCTCCGGTTTGCGCACATGTTGCGTGATTAGCTGGTGATTTACTCTAGCACGCACGTAATCACCTATCGATTTAGTCTAACAGCCATGTGATTAGCTGGTGATTTCGTCTAGCTAGCACGGGAATATTTGGTAATTTAGTCTAGCAAGTTTGCTCTACTTGTATTAACTTGCTCTAGCACTTTTCTATTTTGAACTATTGGCCCGCAGTTTTTTGTCTGAAGACCAATAGTGGGGGATCCAGGAGAGGAGAAGGGGGGCCTTCAAAATTGTAACAGATGCAAAAAATTATTAAATTCATTGATATAAATATAATATTTATTATATTTATATAATAATTTCCAATTTTTAATATTATTCCTCCGCCACGATGTATTTTCTTGATTCGGGGTTGTGAGCTGTAGTTTAGGTTGCTTTACCTCTGAGTGATGATTTTTACATGTATTGGACTAATGACCAGATCACAAGAACACCAATGGCTCAAAGGTTGGGAGAAGGGGACCACTGGACAGATGTTAGGAGATATATGGTAACCTTTCGTCAAGGTCGTCCAGCGTGTTTTTTAACTTTGCAGGGTATGACTCTCATGCACACGAGGCCAGGGCTTTATGTTCCATCCGAAGGACGGCGGTTTTCCAAACCCATCGGTATCCCATACTGACAGAAGGCAGAGTGGGAGCCTAGTGGTTATATATCTCAACGCTGACATAGTTGGGACTCACACCTGGGAAATGCAGTGCTACTGATCACACCTGGGAAATGCAGTGCTACTGATCACACCTGGGAACTGCAACGCAACCGACTAGGATTGGGAAAATTCAATCCAAAAGAATTCCGTTATCTTTCTGATAAGGTCTACGGTAGCCTTCTCCGAGTATTCAGCACCGCAATGTGCACCAGGTTGAAACTAACATAGTCACTGATGCGCATGAGCACTTTAGGCTGTACCTCTTCCGACTCTAAAGACGTAATGTAAAGCAATGGAATTGCAGACTGGACTACCCCTCCCCGCCACTTCCTTATAGAAGGTGAATTTCTTTATTCGCACTAATCATTATGAACAACACTACACATGATTCAATATAATTTGATTATATTATTGCGTGCCATTGAGTGCCTTTTTCTGTATTTGAAAGAGACGTTAGGTTTCAAATTTCATCAGATTTCTGATATCTGTTATTCGTAATACCTCTAGGCACCAATTTCTAGCCCTCTAACACTAGTAGACCGATTTTTGACTTTTGACATCATAGTACCCGCCGGATCCGACAGTTCGTTACTTTTCTGAAATCTATTACCTAAAACACTCCTAAGCACTAATTTTTTAAGTATTCACTTACGTATAGAACAAGGTTTGACCGCTATTTGACTTTGAATGACACGTCAAAGATCAAATCTTAGATTTGTCCCTAGATCTTTCATCCGGAGGATTTCTAAGACTATGGTCAAGGTAACCACATCGAGAATCACCAAGTCAAATTTTCGGAGTTGTACAACTTCTGCATCATAGCTAGAAATCCGTTATTCTCTCTCGCTCGGAAACAATCAGTTATTTAGAGACACTCGCAACTCACGTGGAAGGGTTAATGGCTAATTATAAAATGATAGAGTTATCTAGAAAATATTAAATAATAACAATTGAAAAAATTTCCCCTCAAGCAACTACTTGCTACGAAGTGAGCAAGAATCTTCAGAATGGTCTAACGGGAATCTGTCACTTTAATACTCATAGAAAGGATCTGTAAACAACGTGAGGTCTATCAGCAAGAGGAAAAATTTGTGCCGTATCCGGATTCGAACCTAGGTTCCTTTGATGAGTGGCCAAGCACGCTAATCATTTAGCCACAGGAACGGAAGCATAATATGGAAACTGGGCAATGGCTGAATATCTCATTCGATGTACAGCGGCCTTTTCTAGACCATCAGTAGCCTCTTTCTCACAGGAGGCAGAGTCGGGGTTCGGCGGGATAAATCAACTCTGTCACAGGTAAGACACAACAGATTATGTGTCACAGTTATAGTGTCACAGCAGATTATGAGCCTGGTCAACACCTCCTCTAACAGAAGGAGTTGGACTGGCATGTTACCATTCATGAGTTGGGTTGTTTTACCTCAGAGCGGCACTTTTTTGCACACCATGGGCTAAATGGTCAGGTCACATGGACTCCGAAGGCTCAGAGAAGATTGGAGAAGGGACCCATTTGAACAGCTGTTGGGAGACAGATGGTAACCTCCGGTCAACGCCATCCAGCGTGTTCTTTAATGTGCACAGGGTATGGCTCTCCCGCACACGGGGCCATAGTTTAACGTCCCATCCGACGGACGGCGGCCTTTCCAAGCCATCGGTGTCCCCTACTGACCGTGGGCAGGGCAGGGAATTTTGCGGAGATAAATCTCAACGCTGACTCAGCTGGGACTCGAACCTGGGAACTACAGATTACGAGCCTGGCGCGCTACCGTCTGAGCCACCCCCGCCCCATACCTGTCATGAATGAATATGGATAAATATAACTACGCAAAGATACGACACTCCCATAGAGTCCATGGTAGTCTTCGCCGTATTCAGCACCACCATGTGCACTAGTAGAAACTAATGTAGTCGCTAATGCGGATGAGCACCTTAGGCTGTTCCACTTCTGACTCCAAAGGCGTAACGTAAAGAAATGGAATTGAACAGTTTTTGCAGGAAAAATATTTCTATCTTCAGGTTCGTCTGTAAAATAACTTGGTAAGTTAACCATATCGGATATTTGCAAATATTTACACGTTAAGGGGAAAGAAAAAACAAAAAAATCAAAGTTGAGAGAAAAAAAATCACTTTGTAAAACTGAGGATCGATTCGGAACCCGATAGACATCCAGTACGATATCATCTGCTTGTGATGTTTAGTGTTAAAATGATATACTAAGGTTTAAAAAAAAAATACCCCCTTAAGCAGCTGCTTGCCACAGAGGTCTGACAGTTTATATGACACAGTAGAAGGTCTGTGAGGATGGCAGGACCTCAGCAGAAAAACGACACATACATCCATGCCTTACCCGGGACTCGAACCCAAGTCCCTTAGATCAGTAGCCAAGCGCGACAACCACTCGGCCATGGGACGGCTAACTGTTTTTACAAGAGTACAAATCTTCGATACAAATATTTTCATATTGTGTTTGATAATGCAATAAGATCGATTATGCACGTAAACTGAAAAGCTTTATAAAACAACTAATTGATAGCATTATTTTGTTTCTTGCTATTTCAGCTCTTCACGGCATCTAACACATCATCGTTAGTCTCAAAGCCGCTATGAGGAAGTTCGTTATATGTAGCGAATCCGTTCGATGTAATTGCATTATCGTGCGATTAGTAATACTATGAACTTTTCCACAATCTTTTAATCAAACAAAACGAATATAGTTATTATATTTATTATATAAAAACGAAAACTTAACCTCAAAGATTATCCTTGCCTACGCAAACCTCAAAATGTTGCAACTGAACGGCAACTGAATGAGCGCTTAAACTACTACCGTTATAGACCGAGGTAAAACACGATCTGAATAGTTCACCCTGGTACCGATAGGAGCAGCACTTTCACTAGTCGTTAGTGTGACATCTTTACGTAGTTATATTTATCTGACTTACCATTGAACCATCTCGTTTTCAGTGGCTCAGTGGCCTCGCCTTGGCTCGCGGTGACACTCTGACTACCGATGTCCGGGTTCGAGTCCTGGTGTGGATGGCATTTGTGCTGTCTTATCTGTTGTGATTGTCCCTCAATATCAAAAAATGACAATTATAGACATATCATAAAATTCTATATTCTCTCATTGGGACATAAAGCAGTAAATTGGCTATAAGTCCCAGAATCCAAATTGAAAAAAAAAAAAAGAAAGAAAACACCTCGCCCCAGTGTGTGTTACTCGGTAGACGACAAGATAAGAAAGATATTCGGATTGTCTCAGATAACATCCGGCGGACGGCGGCCATTCCAAGATCATGAGACGATCCCAATCTTTTTATTGCTCTCCCTTCCCGTGCAGAGTGAGGTTTAGCGTCAATAAATCTCAAAGTTGGTACAAGTGGAATTCGAATTACTAGACTGAGCTTATTTCTGCCCTAAGGGTGTAGGGAAGAAATGTTTGAGATGGGCTCAGAGACATATGTTTCAGGTACGAACCTGGTAAAAATAGTAAACTAATGATTTACAGCATAAATAAAATTTTTTATGATGTCTGTTATAATTACTTGAATAAACTAGTTTAATAACTATTGCAGCTGAACTTTATTTTCACCGAATCCCACCTCTACCAACTTTGAGATTTATTGATGTTAAACCGCACTCTGCTGCAGGATATATAGAAAACCAAGAATTTAAACTTAAACTTATTCAATACTAAATTTAAAAAAAGTTCTGTTGGTAAAGTTTCCCTTTTGCTTTCGTTCAAATAAAATTTCATAGCAATATTTTTTCTTATTTACATTTATATCACTACAGCAATTCTGAGTGCTAATTAGAGCACTCACTGTATTCATATATGCACGTATCAATTGCTGTTTTGTACATATAAGTGTATTAACACCCAACACATATATGTAACAAACAATAGGCTGCATTAAAATGCGTAAAATAAAAATAAGGGAAATTTAATCTTTAGCTCAGACAAAAACATTCAATTTTTTCAGCCGTATCGATTTTTAACTAGAGACTAAGTAAAACATCAAAATGACAGATTCCTTTTTTCAGACACGAAAATTACAACATGTTGCACTCTTAGATGAAAAGAGCAAAGGCCATTTTCTAAATTAATACAGCTCCCATTTTTTCTTCTTCGCGAAAGTCGTTTTTAATAACAAAACTGCAAATCAAGCAAGTAGTTTTAATCAACTACGCAGCAGAAATTTCGCTGATACAAGCACCAGACGACGAACTCCGATATTTGCATTTTTTTCGAGAAACTGGCAGCACTAATGCATCGGACCGCAGTGCCATCTATAAGCGTGGAGACCGAACGTCATATCATACACATATTGGGTAAACAACTAACGTCTCACGTTCTATCACCGCAGCCTGCAACTATTCAGGCGTATTACTTGTTGTGGATAAGACCGTATTTTCCTTCTCATTTTCCTTCACAGTCCAAAAAAGAGACCTTAAGCCTGGACGTGTTTCTGAAGGAACTAGAGGAAAGTGTGCATTTCGAGAAAGGGGCTTACATTCTAGCTTTGTTGGGTTTATGAGGAACACACAGAAATGTAGTGATTTCGCTTTCTATTTTCCTCCTCACAAGGAAATATATATAGTTTGGGTGGGTTTCTATTGTCCGTATATACGAAACTACGGTTAGTATTGTTCTTCGCCTTGTTTAGGACTTTATAATTTTTTTTTCCGAAATGATATCGGAGATTAGAAGAAAAAAAAAGCTCTTAAAAAGACAAAGATCATTCTTTTATTTGCAATGCTACACTAATGTGCTCGGCTCGTCACGTGAGATCACGTTCTCTGGAGAATAGCTCGAAACAATTCTTCAGCAGAGAATAGGGATGGTGCAATTCAGATTGACGAGTAATCTGAGCAAAGTGGAGTCAGGAAAGAGAACTTAATAGCTTTTGGTTTCATCAGCATTCTGTCTTAAAGCTTCAAAGTTTTTTTTTCCTTTCGAGAACCTAAGAATAATGAAGATTCGTAGGCAGGTTTTATTGACTCAAAGGCTGAACAAAACTGAGAATAGGCAGACAACGGTTGGATTTTTAAGTAACGACCAAATCAAATGCTGTTCAAACCTATTGTTCTGTAATAAAAACTAAAAAAAAAATTGTTTAAAAACAATTTATTGAAAGCGTAGGATACTATGCTTTTAATAAAATGTTTTTCTTCGTTTTTATATACTAGAGTTATAAAAATCGAAGAAATTTCTTAAATTTTCACGAGAGACTAAAATAGATTTTAATGAAGGGACTGCAACAGAATTCTGTACATTTATGGGGAAATACACTGGTGGCAAAAATGATGTTACAAACATGAAAGTTGGAATAGCAGCATAACTATTGAAACATAACACCCCTAATAATCCTTCCATAAGGCTCAATGATCTTTTCTAGGTACAGTCGCTCAAAAAAGTATCCGAACACTATGGTTGATTGCAAAATTCAGAAAAAATATCTGGCATTGTTTTTTTTAGAAATTAGTCATCTGGCAACCTTCGTGTCACGTGACACGAAGGTATAGCTTATAGATGACACGAAGGTTGTCAGGTGACTAATTTCTAAAAAAAAAACAATGCCAGATATTTTTTCTGAATTTTGTCATCAACCATAGTGTTCGGATACTTTTTTGAGCGACTGTACCTCTGAGTTGTATAGGGCCACCCTTGAACATATGGAGCGGCGTATGGCCATCCAGCATTATGCTTCCCCACATCAGAAGGCCTTTTTCTTCATAATGGTTTCTTTCCCTGATTTTCGGGAATGATCTCGAATTCTGCATTCTCTCCAGATGAGCACATGTCGGGAATCCACAGTCAGACTGAAACGGGACTCATCTGTGAAGAGCACATGTAGCTACTGCTGTTCGGTCCAGATGTGATGCTGCCTGCACCAGTCCTTCGACATGTTCTTTTGAAAGGGAATTGAGAGTGGAGGCAAATCATCGGTCTTCTATCATACAGACCCCTCTCACGAAGTCGTCTGGACACAGTTCTCCTTGATTCCATTGTGCCTGAAGCACAGGAGAGCTCAACAGCGAGTTGTCTGGCTGTCACCTCCCTATGCCTTCTTGCTGTTAAGACCAGATATCGGTCTGGCCTGAAATTGGTCGTCAAGATAGATTCTTGAAAATAGACAGTCTGCACATGACAATCCGAAAGACATTATGCACTTTGGCTAGTGCATTTTGGGTCTGCCCTACCAATGGCCATCCTCCATGTGACTCCGGGTTCTCCTCCTCCAAGTTCTTCAACACCTCCACGTGAGAGGTACAATATGAGGAGCACGGTATCTGAGCTTTCTGCGCGTGGTCTTTTGCATCTGCCTGTGCAAGTGCTTGTTCGTGTGCCATTCTTTTCTACATATGCTCTTTATATGGTCTGAAATACCTCTCTACTTAATTTCATTAAATTCCAGCCAGTAGTTATGTTGATATATCGACTTTAATGCTTGTAACTTAGCTTTTGTCCACTAGTGTATGTTGCAAATGCTTCGAAACAGATAGAACTTGATCAAATATAGGAGCGTATGTGAATAAATCTTAGCTCTAAAAATTTCACTACTATAACAACTCGGACGGAATTCATTTGCTCGAATGAAAAATTTCGCTTCGACAAAAAAACTGAGAGGCTTAAATAATTTCTGAAGTTCTGTTTTGAAGAATTTTCTTTATTTTCTGAAGATAGAAGAGTAAATTATACCCCTCAAAATACAATTATCAGAAATTATTTCCTCACAGAATTGCAGGTTCTATAAAAACGAGTCGATTTTCTTAAAAAATCTGCTGTATAGGCTTGGACTTCTTAGCTGACAATATATAGTGACCTATGATCACTTGTGAACGGAGATGAGATTTAACAGTTAAATATTATGAGTTGAGTTGCTTCACCTCTGAACGGCACTCTTTTCCCACACAATGGGCTAAATTCACATGTTATGAATATCCCAATGGCTCAGAGAAGTTGAGGGAATTGACACCCACCAGACAGCTGTTAGGAGACAGATGGAGGCCTCGCATCAAGATCATCGAGCGTGTTCTTCAACATGTGCAGGGTATGTTTCTCTCTCTTGTATACGGGACCACTGCTTAACGTTCCATTCGAGGGATGGCGCCCTTTCTAAGTTCATTGGTGTCCCCTTCCGACGAGGGCAGGGTGGGGATTTAGCGAATCTCCGTTTAACGGAGATTCGCTAAATCGGAAAACGGAGTCGGTTAACGGGAATTCGCTAAATCGGAAAACGGAGTCGGTTAACGGGAATTCGCTAAATCGATTAAACGGAGATTCGGACTTCGTCCGAAATCAATGAGATAAATTCCTACACCCGCACCGTTGGGACTGGAATCTGTGGAACTGAAGATTACTAACCTGAAGTTTTTCCGACGAAACCAATCCCCCTGTGGCATAGTATGAGTGGCAAGTCAGACTAAGGGGCGACTGAGAGACTGAGTTATTTACATTTAGTTCCCATAGATAATACTTCAATGATCCACCAATCAGCGCGATTTGTGAGAATTATCGAAGAGTCAACTACGCTTTCTTATAGATACCGCATTGCATCTTCAATTGCTTTTCACACTACGCCACAATATGTTAGCGATGAATGCTGGATCAGGCTCCAAATATAGTACAGATGACTTTGGCTGAGGTCGTAATTTGAACTTCTAACTTTTATTGTACTAGAGAAAAAAGAATAAGTAAAATAAATTGTGATACGTAGACAATAACCCGGAGAGATAGATATTAGATAATAATTCGGAGAAACGAGTACAGAAGTACAAGAAACGTTCTTGACTTCTGTACTCGTTTCTCCGAAGTTAAAGAGCTACTATTTGTTTGAAAAGCTTGTCTAAACTTGTCATTACGTGTTAAAAACAAAAGCCGTTTCATAATTTCTCTCTTCGCTGGAGATACGTAAAGTTCGGTCTGTGAAATCTGTGCATTGTTGCTATGGAGCCTACTAAAGTTGGGGGAAAGGTTTTACATTTTTACAAGGATGCCTCCTGGGGACAATGCAAAACAAATTCATACCGATTTATCATGAGTACATGGGGATCATGCTTGTTCTTCAAATAGCACTGTTACGGGATTGATGCGCAAATTCAGAGATGGACGGCAGAGTCTCGAAGACCTCCCTTGTGCAGGAAGACCGAAGGAGGCCGTGAACGAGAGAACCATCGCTGCTGTTCATGATGGTTCACTCATGGTTCGGGAACTCATATTCGTGATGACAACAAATTAAATCATTAAAGAAAACACACACATCACCGTTCAGGTAGTATGTTTAGATGTCAAAATATCGATTGGCAGTGTGGAAACAATTATTCATCAACATTTAAAGTTTCGAAAGATCTGTACCAAATGGGTACTTCACAAACTGGGTTGGAGTTGACTCGTTGGTTCAAAAAACTGGTTGTTTCACACAACTGGTTGGTTCAAAAAAAGGGTTGGAGTTGACTCGTGCGAGATGATGGTAATGATTGAACCTAGTAGCCCAAAACGGTTAACAGACGTCACAGGTGATGAGACGTTGTTTCGTTACTATACAACTCCCAGAAAGATCGACAACTATGTTTGGGTTGGGGAAGATGGGCCACGTCCTTAAATCGTCCGACAAGACTTTCGACCAAGGAAGAGGATGTTCACAATTTTTTAAAATTCCCAAGAAGTGGTAGTTAAGGAAAAAACTGCTCTAAATGGCCAATACTACACCACCATTATTTTGCCCCAAATAGTTAAGATGATGGAGGAACAGCGTCCAACAACAGAGGGATCAAGGGTCTTCTTTATGACAATGCCAGTGCTCACAAAACCTATTAAGTAACGATCTATCAGGAACAGAAAAAAAAATCAAATAGCTACCCATCTTGGGCATTCACCCGATCTTGCAACATGCGATTTTTGGTTGTTTCCAAGAATTAAAAAGGAACTTACTGGGAAGCCTTTTTCAAGGCTACAAAACCTTGAACTATGCGTCATTTAGAGTTGCTGTGCATTTCCCAATAGGAGTACCACCAAGAATTCTAGATTTGGCTTAGATATCTAAAACTTTGCTTAGATGGTGGAAGGACAGTAAACGTTTTATTGAGGTAAGTGCAATCGTTTAGTATTATCTACTATGTATCATTGCCAACACTGGAGTTTAAGTTAAAATTCTGAGTAGTGAAATTGGGATTTTGACTGGGCGATGCTCTGATAAATTCAATTCTGATCTGACCAATATTTTCATTGCAAATTCTACTCTTTGGATAAAATCTAAATGTAATGCACCATTTAACAGTTAAGTGGAAAAGGTCATGTGAAAGAGTTCTATGAAGGCCAAACTTCATTTCGAACAAAGTACAATAAGAGCTCCTTTATCAGACATCCAGATACCAGGAAAGTTCTATCTCTACAATATAACACTAAAATGTTTTTTGAACTATCCGACATTTTCTGGAAAATATTATCCTGGTATTTCTAGGAATTTATTGTTTAAGCACATAGTTCGCAAAGTGTCGATGAGGTCGAATTCTATCCATAATTAGAATTGGAGAGGGGGAGTGGGGGCTCGGTCGGTAGTGCGCGAGGCTCGTAATCCTCAGTTCCCAGGTTCGTACCCTACTTTTGCAAGCGTTGAGATTTGTCTCAGCTAAATCCCCACCCTTTTCTATGTCAGTAAGGGGACACCGATGGACTTGGAAAGGCTCCCCCCTCCGTCAGGCGAGAGATTAAGACATGGCTCCATGTGCAGTAGAGCCATACCCTGAGCACGATGAATAACACCCTGTATGGCCTTGAAGAGTGCTACTATGTTTCCTAATAGTTGTGTAGTGGGTTCCCATTCTCTGAGCCCTGTGGCATAGTGACCTGTCCATTTAGCCCATTGTGTGCATAAAAAAAGTGATGATCAGAAGTAAAACAACCCGATAACCCGCGTTCTGTCCTCTGTGAGAAAGGGGCCACTGATGGGCTTGGAAAGGTTATCGCATGGTCTTTGCTGTCGATGGATGGATGTCACATGGGACATTAAGCCGCAGCCTTGTGAATAGTGTTATTTGGACACCTAATGAACATGCTGAATGATTTTAATGGGAGGCTTCTATTTGTCTTCTAAAAGCTGTCCCATTTCTTCAACCTTCTCTCAGCCCATGGCGTCCTCGTGACCTAGCCATTTAACCCATCATGTGCAGAAAAGCGCCCTTCAAAGGTAAAAATAGCCCATTTTTATTATATATTATATATTTTAAAATCTATTAAAATATCAGAGATACATTCCTCAAACACCAATTTTCGCTTTTCCAGTCCTCGTAGTTCACGATTTGACTTCTACGTGACCTCTATTTGACCTTAAAGGATACGTAGGAGATCAAATGTCGGTTTTTTTTCCGAGATCTACGATCCGGATTATCTCTAGGTGGAAACTTTCATATCTCTACCGTTTCTGCTTCATAGTTAGAATTAGCGTGATTCGCTATCAGTCCCTCAGCCGTCAATCACTCACAATCGTCTACATATATCAGATGATGATACTTCTTTCTGTTGATTCAAAATATTAATTTTTTATGCAATTCTTGATGATTTTTTGCCGTTACAAAACGTTTTGATTAACGCGATTCATTAATTTAGGCATGCTCTTGATTTGAGCGCTCCAAAAATTTACCTTTAAGCGATTTGAAATGAACCCTCCAAAGTGCCGCTTAATTTATAAAATAAAGTAGAAGAGGCTCACGATTCGTGCAAACTTTGAACGGAAAGTGCGGTCATCTAGTCTCGTGGGTCACTCAGTCCCACTGGGATCGAACCAAAGTTACCAACCATTCCGATTTGTGCGGAACCGTTCTGTTTTGCATAATTAAATCCCGAGTGCCCGTAATGACAGCCAAAAAATCCCTCAGACCTTGTACCAAAGAACAATTAAACGTCCTGCACAGTAGCCCAATTTCTCCCACCATTATCTTCGCTATCATTCAACCAGGATGCCCCTTCCCCATAACCTTTTCACCTCACACTTTCCACCAGCTCCAGTAAGCTTTTCCGGAGAAGTTAATGCATCTTTCTTAATACATTTTTATTTACCTCAGATTTAAGTTATTTTATTTTCTACTTAAAGATTTTCAGTTACACACAGTTATTACATTTTACAATTTGAAATTTTGGTGATGTTGGGTAAGTTAATATTCTTAACTGAATGTTTCAATTATTTTATAAGAAAAATTGCTTCCGTTTTGAGCGAAGGTTTTAGGAACGAATTTGATACATTCTTTATCCCTCTAGAGTGAAAAATTAAAACTATCACTTTAAATGTTTATTAACATTGATTACATATATTTATCAATTTTTTTCCCGACATAGTAGGTTATATTTTATAAGTTCTGAAATTCTCGAAATATTCCTGCAACCAGGGAACCATTGGATTGGATTGTTTTACCTCTGAGCGGCACTTTTTTGCACACCATGGGCTAAATGGCCAGGTCACATGGACCCCGAAGGCTCAGAGAAGGTTGGGGGAGATGACCCACTGGAACAGCTGTTGGGAGACAGATGGTAGCCTCCCGTCAAGGCCATCCAGCGTGTTCTTTAACGTGCACAGGGTATGGCTCTCCCGCACACGGGGCCACGGCTTAACGTCCCATCCGACGGACGGCGGCCTTTCCAAGCCCATCGGTGTCCCCTACTGACCGTGGGCAGGGAAATTTTGCGGAGATAAATATCAACGCTGACCCAGCTGGGACTCGAACCTGGGAACTACAGATTACGAGCCTGGCGCGCTACCGACTGAGCCACCCCCGCCCCAGGGAACCATGTATATTACTGTGAATGCAATAAATCTGCGATGTTGATACAGTCATTTAAATCAACGTTTTCTAAGTCTCAATATCCTCTTTCCTATTACTCTGCAGTTGCACGAGCCACAAATTATATAATGTAGATATTTCAGAATTAAAAATTTATAATTTAGGAAGTAATAAATGGTCAACAATATATGTACGTTGCGAAAAGGTTTTATCTAAAAGAAATGGAAATATTGTGAATATACATCAGTTCTGAGGGCAGGAAAGTCTAGTGGGCTATATATATATATACTCTAGGGCTGTCCTAAGATCTTGAAGGTTTTTTAGAGGTGGACGGAGACTGGCAATCCTTCTGTAAGGAATATGCTGAATAGGACTGGCAATCCTTTTGTAAGGAATATGCTGAATAGGACTGACAAGTGTGCTGCGAATTTCTAGAACTCTTCTTACAAGAAATATTCCAATTGAAGTATAGGAAACCTATTTTCAACTGTTTTGTAGATTAACACCAAATGTCCTTTATAACTAGCTAATTATGTAAATCACCATTTTTAACGTTAGTTAAAGAAAAAAATACTGAAGTAAACTGATAATACTGAAGTAAGTTATTACAAATGATATAATTTTATGCTATGATCAATTCAAACTGAATAAAACTGAATCTTTTTTGAAATTCGTATACATAATTTTTTTATTCTGCACTATACCGCGTGGACTTTACTTTCGGAGAAATTTAAATCGACATAAGATGACTGCATTCATAAGAAATATTAGAATTACCTCAATATTCGACGGTCGTGAACTTTTAACGGGACAAGAGCCAAAACAAAACAAAAAAAATCTGTAAGGGCCACAAATTAAAATCTTTATTAGGTTAAGAGCCATAACAGCGGAAAGTAAAATAATAAATTGACTTATTAATTTACCACAGAAAATTATTTTTAAACCTTTTCAAACAAACTTATTTAAATTTGTAATACATTTAGAAAATTTTAATTGCACCAATCCTTTCAAATTATTGTCCTCCAAAATACTTCGGTGCTTGGTTTTAATGAAAGTCAGTGAAGAAAAATGTTGTTTACAGCTGGATGTTAAACCAAAAAGCATCACAAAGCTCCCATAAAAAAAGGTTGGTGGACCAACTTATGACGTCATCATTGTTATCCTATAATCTGGGTAGTACTTATGTAAATATTTCTATTATTATTACTGTTGTACTTTTATATTTGTCTTTTTGCTGATGTTTATTTACAAATATACATTATTTAGACAAAAATTATTTGAATTTATGAATAATTATCGTAATGCTTAATGAAGAGGAATAACTTTCTTTCTAAGTTACCTATAAGTAATATTAATATAAATATCAATATATAAGTACACCAGTTACATAATAACAAAAATAATTTAATAAAGGTACCTACGAATAAGTGCATTTTGATCTTGTACAGTCTGAAAATAGGGACCATCAGGAACATAAAAGGCAGCAGTCACTCTTCCCAAATGACCCTCGGAAGATTCTTCACCCAAAATGGTTCGTTATTGACATGGCATTAAAATGGTGCATTAAGAAGTTACAACAAAAAGTAGTTTTATTAAGACAGCAGTTTCTCTACATTTCTTCAAGGCGACCCTTGTCGATCCAGCAATAACTGGATTTTTCAGATAATTTTGAAATCTTTAGCTACCGTCATGGAAAAGGATACAGCGTTTATATTATAATATATATATATATAATTTTCCTGCACATATGGGGATCCAGAGAAACGAATTCGCAGACATTTTGGCAAAGTCATCACTCTCGCATGAAAAGTCCTTTTACTCCTACATGGGGAATGATCACCTCAAGAAGTTAATCAAGAAAAAAAATAGACGAATCATTTCGACATCATTTTCACATATTAACGTCTGGGAAATCCAATTAATGAAGAATGATTGAAAATGGGATTTCTCCCTTCCGAAACTTTGGTATGACCATAAGGAACTTAATTTGCATTTCCAGGCTCAGAACGAGCTCAACTTTATTAAACGATTCTTTGCTTAAAGGAAAAAAATTGATTCTCCAAACTGCCTTCATTACACTGTGGAAGAAACAGTATTACACGTGCTTCTTGATCGTGAAGAATATGAAAATCGAAAGGAAGTATTAATGAACAGTCTAAAGAGAAAGAATGTTACTGAATTAGGCCAAGAAAACCCTGCCTTAAGAAGATTATGTTTCCGAGAAGCTCTGTTATTTTTACATAATTTTGTGATCTGTTCGAAAGAATTTAAAGGAACTTTGAACTAAGGAGAAGTCTTGCTTTTAGTCAGTTGTCCAATTTTGATCGCCGATCTGGAAGAGAAGGACGAAAAGCCCCAAGTTTCCAGTGGTGTAGAAGTTTTGACTGGCTGACTGACAAATATGATGATGTCATAAATTGGTCCACCTGATTTCTGTTATAGTAGGTGCTGATCAAAAGCAGATTCAGATCTGGAAAAAAGGGGGAGGGGCAAATAATCAGAGGGAAAAGGAAGAGGGGGAACCGAAACGCCCTTCTGATATAAATGTTTATTCTCCGTTTTAGTGATTTTTGACAATTTTTTTGTAAAAATATGGTTAATATGCAGGGTGTCCCATAAGTCCTTATACATAGGCACTGTATCCTATAAGTTCGTATCATTGGTCACTAGTAAAAATAACTAAAATGTTTTCTTCATCTTTGTTGTTTCAGATGAGTCGACACGTGGATGAATGACGGAGTAACGATGTATCCTCTCACACCCCAGGAGAAAGTGGAATTCAAGTTGATAGAAAAAGTCAATGAGAAGCAAGAGAGGACTTTCACGGTTGCATCTAGAAAAACCAAAGCCATATCACATGTCCTTCAGAAATATTCTGAAAAGACTGAAAGAGACTGGTTCGGTGATGAATAAACCTAGACCAGGTCGTTCGGGTTACACACTGTGGATATTCTAGCTAAAATCGAAGTTAGCCTTCCGCGGTCTGTAGGAAAATTTGCACAGGAGGTGGGAATTGGAAAATCGTCTATATCCATAAGCCTGAAAAGAAATTGGTTCCATCCACATAAAATGCAAATGATATAGGGTTGGGTTGTGTTGGTTTGTTTTACCTCTGAGCGGCACTTTTTTGCACACCATGGGCTAAATGGCCAGGTCACATGGACCCCGAAGGCTCAGAGAAGGTTGGGGGAGGGGACCCACTGGAACAGCTGTTGGGAGACAGATGGTACCCTCCCGTCAAGGCCATCCAGCGTGTTCTTTAACGTGCACAGGGTATGGCTCTCCCGCACACGGGTCCACGGCTTAACGTCCCATCCGACGGACGGTGGCCTTTCCAAGCCCATCGGTGTCCCCTACTGACCGTGGGCAAGGCGGGGAATTTTGCAGAGATAAATCTCAACGCTGACCCAGCTGGGACTCGAACCTGGGAACTACAGATTACGAGCCTGGCGCGCTACCGACTGAGCTACCCCCGCCCCAATGACATAGGAGTTGCATGATACATCATGGACCTCAGAGAGCAGTTCTGTGATTGGTTACTCGGAAAACTTCAGGAACAACCGTCTCTCTTGGCTGACATAATCTTCAGCAATGAAAATAACCTTCACTTGAATGGGACAGTCAACAGCCTCGATTGTCGTTACTGGGCTGCGACACAATCACACTGTGGAAGACACAGACGTGGGTTTAGTTTTTTTTTTAGTGGGTTGAAGTGGTTTTTTAGTGGGTTGAAGACGCAGACGTAAAGAACAATCTCAGAGTATCTGTTTGGTGTGTAATTTATGGTGACACAATCACCAACGACTCTTATTTGCAAAAGGGAAATGTCATTTGGTACCCTACTTAGAGTACATACTCTTAGCAGGTAACCACAGTTTTTTCTTTCAGCAGGAGGGGTTCCCCCCACTATGTCATAGCTGTCTGAACTTGATTGGATGCAACCCAACCTAACAAATGGATAAGCCGACGTAAGGCAGTGGAATGGCCACCTCGAAGTTCAGATTTGACTTTCTTGGATTTTTTTTTCTTCTATGGATCCACGTAAAATCTCAGATGTACCAAAATCGCCATCGAACATCAAATGAACTAAAGGAGACCATCCTAACTGAATGTAGCAAGATAACTCCGTCCGTTCTCCGTAATGTGGTTGGTTGGTTGTTTTTACCTCTGAGCGGCACTTTTTTCCCCCACATGGGCTAAATGGCCAGGTCACAGGGACCCGAAGGCTCAGAGAAGGTTGGGGGAGGGGACCCACTGGAACAGCTGTTGGGAGACAGATGGTAGCCTCCCGTCAAGGCCATCCAGCGTGTTCTTTAACGTGCACAGTGTATTGCTCTCCCACACACGGACCACGGCTTAACGTCCCATCCGACGGACGGCGGCCTTTCCAAGCCCATCGGTGTCCCCTACTGACCGTGGGCAGGGCGGGGAATTTTGCGGAGATAAATATCAACGCTGACCCAGCTGGGACTCGAACCTGGGAACTACAGATTACAACCCTGGCGCGCTACCGATTAAGCCACCCCCGCCCCCGTCCGTAATGTGCATCGGTTATTAAGAGACAGGATTGCTATGTGCAAGCAACACAGGGGTGCTCAGTTTGAGCGTTTAACGTCTTTGTATGGATTTGGTACAGTTGATTAAAGTGATATGAAAATGAATACGTGTGTACGTAAAAATGAATGCGTGGATATTATTACTTTGCTTATGTAAAAAGACTTATGGGACATCCTGTATACAATGTTTAATATTCATTTCGTCTCAGTTTCTGTTGCTAGCATTCTCAAAAAGGAGTGGAAGGAGGTGACCAGGGCCATCTAGATACAACGGGTCCGGACAAGGTCGAACTAAACGAGAGAAGAAAAATGGGAAATTATATGCGTAAAAGATATAGCTAATTTAATTTGTATAAAGTTTTACTGCTTTATTATAAGCTATTTATTTTTAAGTAATTACAATGCAATTTATTTATTAAAATAGTTATGAATGCTTTAAAATTAATTGCCAAATTTTTAAAAATAAATAACTTTCAATTTAATTTTAAGAGATAAAACTATAATTAGTACAGATATATTTATTTAAAGATTACGTTTTTTTGTTAGCTCTCTGTCCAGGCCCATTATAAATATGCGGCTCTTCGTTGCTTTTCCTTGCCTTCCCCCCAAATTAGAACATGACCAAGAGTCATATTTCAGCGTGCTGAGAGCAGCCGTTTCCTAACCCCTGAACTAGATGATGTTCTAGGATAGTCAGTGGAAACTTCCAAAGTTTGTCAGTGGCAATTCACAATCCAGAATGAAAATGACAGTAGAAGGAATGAAATATTGCCTCTATATAAAATAATGATTATTTTTTTTTAAGAAAAAGAATTTGGGTTGGGTTGTTTTACCTCTGAGCGGCACTTTTTTGCACACCATGGGTTAAATGGCCAGGTCACATGGATCCCGAAGGCTCAGAGAAGGTTGGGGGAGGGGACCCACTGGAACAGCTGTTGGGAGACAGATGGTAGCCTCCCGTCAAGGCCATCCAGCGTGTTCTTTAACGTGCACAGGGTATGGCTCTCCCGCACACGGGGCAGCGGCTTAACGTCCCATCCGACGGACGGCGGCCTTTCCAAGCCCATCGGTATCCCCTACTGACCATGGGCAAGGCGGGGAATTTTGCTGAGATAAATCTCAACGCTGACCCAGCTGGGACTCGAACCTGGGAACTACAGATTACGAGCCTGGCGCTCTACCGACTGAGCCACCCCTTAAGAAAAAGAAAAAAGTTACTTCCTTACACAATGGCGGAGATAACCTAGAACTATATTAGGCTTGTCCTTGTTTCTCATACAACGTACGAACACTTACACAAGGACATTCCTGCTGTGTCTTAATAGTCAGGTACACAAACCACTAAACTTGGCAGAGCCAATTTTAAACGTAATTTTACTAATTACTTAAATTATTAGTTAATTTAAAGCTGTTATCGTGGATTACTTAACATATAAATTAATTGCAAACGTGCACTTCCTTTAGTGGGTAAATATTATTAAAAGAAAATAATAAAACATAATAAACAATTGAAATAATTTATGAATGTTACAGTGAAATTGTGTGTACAGCAGTGGTTCTCAACCTTTTATGCTTCACGTACCCCCTGGAAATGTGTATGTAACTGTCGTACCCCTTTGTATAGATAGATAAAACTATAGTTATAGTATAACAATGGGAATAAAATAAAACATATATATATATAACATATATCTAGCGACTTTTGAGCTCTCACGGCGCACCCCAAAAAACTTTGCCTCGTATCCTACGTTGAGAGCTCCTAGTGTACAGTTTTAAAAACGAAACAACATTTTTTAATTAAGCGTACAAAATGCATCGTACGCTTCCTTTGATATGTAGCATAAGTCTGCAATATTTTTTGCTACATGAGTCATTTTAAAAAATAGAAATATTTATTGAGTGATTGTACATCGAACCTTTACATATTACAGGCAACAAAAGAATCGGGAAAAACAAAATAAAGAATCACCTCAGCCATATCGTGACCTCTCTCGGTGGTCATGGCGATATTCGGTATTGAACTAAAGACCTTTAAAAGCAAAATTCAAATACGAAACCGCTACGGAAAACTTTTTATGCATTTTATCGGTTAAACTATATTATTATCATTTTTGAATAAAACTAAAAATCCTACTTTTTCTGCGCTCTTTAATAGTGATTTTGTTTCATAATGTAGTAAGACTGAATTTTTAAAAACAATAAGTAAAATTTTAAATAATCGATAGTATTAAAAAACAAATATATAATAACACAGTGCTACACAATTAGGAGATATACACCGAACAGACAAAATATAATGCCCACCTGCCTAATATGATGCTGGTCCTCTATGTGAAGTCAAAACGGCTCTTACCCGGCGAAACCAAGCTATTGGAGGAAGTTAATGTTTTGGGCAATGTTCTGTTCGGGCAATTGTTCTGTTCGGCAATGTTCAATTCGGGCAATGAGGCATGGACGCTGTAAAATTTCTAAAGATGTCTTGTGGTAGCGCCGCAGATCGTATATTCGGTTCCAACACAAACCACAGATGCTCGATTGGGTTGATGTCTGAGGAATTTGGTAGCCAGGGCAACACCTGGAAATCTTCCTCATGTTTCGCGAACAATTCTAGAACAATTCGGGGTACAGAACATGCTATGTTACAACTTACCGGCAACATCTATAACAGTGTAAATGAACACAGGAAAACTTTAGCCTTATTTATAGACATAAGAAAAGCTTTCGACACAATAAATTATGAAATTTTAATGCAAAAATTAAGTATAATAGGAATAAGGGGACTTGCTTTCAATTGGTTTAAATCATATTTGGAAAACAGGAAACAATATGTGGCTACACATAAACTGGAAAGTAATATGCTTGTTTTGAATGGTGGTGTACCGCAAGGTTCTATTCTTGGACCAGTATTGTTTTTAATATATATTAATGATTTTTGCAATTTAAATTTATTTATTTTTTAAATTTATTTATTTTATTTTTGCGGATGACACAGCGATAGTGTACTCAACTGAAACTAATAACGAGTTAATGTTCAAGATAAACAGTGACTTAAAAAGCATAAGAACTGGTTTAGTAGTAATAAACTGCAAATAAATGTGGAAAAAACTAATTTTATCTATTTCGGCTTATTGAATACAAGTAAAGAGGTTGTCATAAAATGCCATAATTCTGGTTGTAATTTGGTATATGGTTGTGTATGTAAAACTATCGAACAAGTTGAATGTGTTAAATATCTAGGCATTTATGTTGAACAAAATCTAAAATGGAAGAAACAAGTAGATACAGTGTGTAAAAAATTAAGATTTATTTTGTACAAGTTATATTATCTTAAATCATGTTCTCATAAGAAGTTGTTAATTTTAGTTTATTTCGCTTGAGGTCACTCAATTTTAAGCTATGGTATCACATGTTGGGGGGGAGATTATATATCAAACCTACTCCCTCTAGTGAAATTGCAAAATAAAATTGTAAAACTAGTTTCAAATAGCAATATTAGCAATGTAAATTATCATTACATAAGCAATAATATATTACCCTTGAGAAAGTTATATTTATATAGAAGTCTTTTGTATCTACATAAAAACAACAATTGGATCGAAAAACGGTTCAGCCCATACGATACCAGATGTTCTACAAATATATTTCATGTTGTGAAATCAAAAAAAGAAATCATGCATAAGCATTTCAATTTTATTGCACCAAAATTATATAATTCTTTACCAAATAGTATAAAAGAAGAAAAAAGTGATTGTAATTTTAAGAAAAAAACCAAACTTTTTTTGGTAAATACTGAAGATATTGAAGACGCTTTTAATGTAATTTCTTAGTTTTTTTATCCATTGCCAAAGATTTTCGTTTACAGTAGAATTTTGTTTTTGTAATCTGTAAGAGTTGTTTTGTAACTCCTAGATTACACAGAAATACTTGTAAAATGTATGTTTGTGTGTTTTTTATTTTTAATCGTTTTTTTCTTAATTTAATTTTATATTATTTCCTTTTGCTATTTTCCATCCAAATTTGATGATAAAATTTTGTGTGTAATGTTTCTGTAAATGAGAATGGAAAATAAATATTATATTATTACAAAAAAAAAATGTGGCATGGCGCATTATCCTGTTGAAAGAAGGCACTACTAGAGGGATATACATTGCCATGAAACGATGTACCTGGCCTACAATGATGTTTAAGTAGGTGGTAGACGTCATAGTTTCTTGCACATAAATGACTGGACCCAGGGTTTTCCAGCAGAACATTGCCCAAAACATTAACATCCTCCATTAGCTTGGTTTCGTCCCACGATGCATCCTGGTGTCAACATCATTTCTCCAAGTAAACAACGCACATGTACTCGGCCGTCCACATGGTGGAACAAGAAAAGAGATTCATCGGACAAGACAACCTTCTTCCAACTCAAGTCCAATTTTGATGCTTGCGTGTCCATTATAGGCGCGTTTTGATGGTGAACCGAGGTTAGCATGGGCACTTGGAGCGGCCTGCGGCTATGCAGCCCCATTTTCAACAGGGTTTGATGTTCAGCAGGGTATATTCGGTGTATTCCCGTCACCAGCGTTCAAATTACGGGCGAGTTATGCCACAGTATCCCTTCTGTTGACTTTTACCATGCGGGATAGCCTTCGCTCATCTCTAGCCTCGATGAGCGGTGATCGCCCACACCTTGCCGTTAGTTCGTGGTTTTTCCTCCGGAGTGTTTGAAGGTACTAACCACGGCTGATTGTAAGCACTCCACAAGCCTTGCCGTCTCGGAAATGCTCTAGTCCAGTCATCTGGCCATAACAATTTGGCCTTTGTCAAACTCACTTAAGTCCGCTGCCTTTCCCACCTGAAGAACAAGACTAACACTAACAGAGCTCAGTATCAGGTGTTATTTATACCGTTTCATGACCTTCACACGCGCCGTCCTTTACCTGCAGTTGCTTCGATTTGAATAAAGACTCGCTGGTCATAATGTTTTGACTCTTCGGTGTATATAAACATGTATCACTATTACACTGTAAAGTCCTTCTTTTAGTAATTGGTACTGTCCGTGCAATTGAAAGTTCTACTGTTCACATTTCACCGGAGTCATCAATAGCAAAAATGACTAACAGTCTTGAAATTACTATGCAGTGTGATACTTATATTTTAGGCAATCCGCTTGCACCGTCCACGTTTCCAGCAGTTGTTTTAACTGGCGTTCACTTGTGTCCGGTTGTTTGGTTATTGTTACACTTTTTTACTCTGCAGACTAATTCCCTGAGTCACTGTATCGATGCGTTTCAAAGCCGCAGCTCTCGGCTTTGAAACGCGTTCTATCGTTCAAGCATGACAAGGATTCTATCCAATATGATAAGGATTCTATCATCCAATATGATAAGGATTCTATCATCCAATATGATAAGGAACATTTGGGCTTGTGAAGCCCTCTATTCCCCACAGCTCTCGATCCACGCTAACGGAAGTTATATACTAGTGGTGGAGAGGTCTGATGTCCAGGCTTTTCTTGTGATTGAGCCGTTTTTTGGTTGGCGTGTCCACTGCTGTTACGGGTGCTGGGGTTTCGTGTGCTCTTTTGCATTAGTGTTGTACTTGTTATTTTTTTCTTTTTCTTTTGGTTTTTGATGAGCTTCCATGGGAGTGGAGAATATGTTTCGTCGTTGCATGCGATATGTCTATTTTCGTATATGGTTATTTGCTCATATAAATCCAGTGTTTCTTGCGTAGAATAAGTGGGTAGAATTTTAAAAATTTTGAAGTCGGGGATTTCTTATTTTTGCTGAGCGATTCGGGTCAGGGCAGTATTATTTTTTATTGTGCTATAGGGTCAGGGCAGTATTATTTTTTATTGTTCTATAGGGTCAGGGCAGTATTATTTTTTATTGTTGTATATCTTTTTGGTGTTCTTTTATTCTTACTGCTGCAAAGCGTTTGGTTTTAGGGTACTACGGTCGGGATTCATTATCATTAGGTAGAATAGCGTAAAATATAAATAAGTTTAATAATTTTTTGCTTCTATTATCCCTACTAGCACTCTCAAAGAGGTGGGGGATCCGGTCCTGCTTCAATAAACAGATATTAACATTACTGATAATAAATTAATATAAGCAATTAGTAAAATAATTCTGTATTCTAAATTCATAATGATGAATTTTATATTTGAATGCCAGTCTTATAGTTTGTTCATCTTAAATGTTGACCATTCAGATAATAAATGTCAAATTTTCCCGTTAACCGTAACCTGTATACAGATGTTTTAAGTATCGTAGATAAATGTCTTTCAGTATACATTGTCCATCATCAAGAAATATAATGGCAGATAAAAAAGAGAATATTTAATTTTTAAGTATGTTAAATATAGTTGCCTTCGGGCGCTATGTAGCTGACTTCACCTACACGTGGGGCGGGGGTGGCTCAGTCGGTAGCGCGCCAGGCTCGTAATCTGTAGTTCCCAGGTTCGAGTCCCAGCTGGGTCAGCGTTGAGATTTATCTCCGCAAAATTTCCCGCCCTGCCCACGGTCAGTAGGGGACACCGATGGGCTTGGAAAGGCCGCCGTCCGTCGGATGGGACGTTAAGCCGTGGTCCCGTGTGCGGGAGAGCCATACCCTGTGCACGTTAAAGAACACGCTGGATGGCCTTGACGGGAGACTACCATCTGTCTCCCAACAGCTGTTCCAGTGGGTCCCCTCCCCTAACCTTCTCTGAGCCTTCGGGGTCCATATGACCTGGCCATTTAGCCCATGGTGTGCTAAAAAGTGCCGCTCAGAGGTAAAACAACCCAACCCAAACACCTACACGTATTGAACGATGCTTGATTTTAGATTAGCCTATATGGAAGCTTCGCTTCATTTCTGTACACATTATTTCGTGTTTGTTTCTTTATATCCTTTGATAAGTTGTTAAATCAAGTTGTGAATAAATTACCTTCCTTTTCCTGTCTGCACTGTAGAGAGATTTCGTATCTTTTCGTATTCTTCTAAAGACTGACGTAGAAAGTATTAAAAGAATGAATATCCTTTCTGGTTTCTGACAGTGGAGTTTCATATTTCGTTAATTAAACTCAATTGAATTATTTATTGCCATTATTTTATAGGTAAGGCATTAAAGGTTTAACCGCCGGAGTAGTAAAATAAGGGTTAATACAATTTACAGTTTTGAAGTCGATAAACAGCATTTTTAAAGTTCATATATTTTACGCAATAAATTTCGACATTAAATTGAAACTTTAAAATTTTTTAAAATAAATTTAAAGAACACAAAGTTTCCGAAAAAACCATTATGCATCCACAATTTTCGTAAAAAGTACAGAATTTATACTCGATAAAGAAAGAATTGAAATCGGCATTTTTCACGAATACAAGAGGCCTAAAACGGGAGCGTTCTCTGAGGAGACCTACCCGTTTAAAGTTTCTTATACAATTTTACTGCTATTTTTAGCTTTTCTTATATTTGCCCTTAGGGGCCCACCTAAGGGTGGTTTACTTATATATTTTGTTCTTACTCATGCCAAATAGGCATATCTTTATGATGGAGATGGTTAGGGGTAAAATTATTACCCGCTACATCGAATATGATTATACGATCTACGATACTACGGCATTTTTTCATGATAAAAAAAACAAACAAAGTATGATAAAATAAAATTGAGGAAAGTAATTTTTTAAACATATTATTTACATTTTAAGTTTTTTAACAATCATAATCTTAACTTTTTCAGAAAAAGCTTATCATTATTTACTATTTTAAGATCTAAGCTTCTATTATATCCTTTGATAAGGCTGCTAAAATAAGTAATTAAAAATGAACTAACCTTTCTGCTGCTTTGTTACATGCTTCCATAGTATCCACTGGAGGCAAACTGTTGTCTGTTTGGTCGAGGCTATCGCTATCTTGAGCGCGTGAGCGCAACAACTGACCACCTCTTGGGTTCATCCTGCGCACAACTACTGTGCCTTGATTGCCTGCAATGAATCGGAAATGGAACCATAAAAGTATGGGAGAATAGTGTTATGAATTTAAGAAACTAATAACGGGCTAATATTTAACAACACATATTTTTTAATCGTTCTATGATAAAAAATGAAATTTATTTTATGCTACGTAAGAAATAAATCGAAGAATTTTGGATGGTAAAGTACAAAGTACCAATTTCGTCATCCACGAGAATTTCGCTTTGCCGGTTTCTTGATTTTACCGGATTTGGGCAATATATATATATATAAATACACATATATTTTGTGTATAAGCTGCTCTATTATCTATTAATTTCTTTAGAAGAAAAAACATAATGCTTTATAGACTGAGACATTATGAAATACTAATAAAGTATTTTCATAATTCAATCATTTATCTATTTAGTGAAACGTAAATATTGAACGACATACGCTCCTCAGAATCCCTCTAGCGTGGCCATGATATTGTTTATGCAAAACGTCTACGACCCACACAATAAAAATCCAGAAAATATCCATAAGATATTTAAGATGACAAATGAATCTCCACTTATCATATTAGACATATAATGATATTTTCTGGATGTTGCGGTTGAATAGGAATTGAATTGCTTTACGAGGGGCGTTCAAAAAGTTCTTGACATGCATCTGCAGAACAAAAATCATTGCACTTACCTCAACAAGCTTTTACTTCTGTAGGGGCTCGGCCAGCTAGGGAGAAAAGAGTGAGAGCCGGAATCGCCATTTTTGGCAGCAGCGCCCTTTCTGCTTAGCAACAGAACGCCAGCAGCGGATCCGGCTTGTGGGGCTGGGTGAAGAAAGGCCACGTGTGCATTTGGTAGAACCCCAACTTACATGGGAACGTCAGTAGACATGATGCGGGGGATCGTGTCCATATCCCATTGGGCGAGAGACCTAAAGTCCCAAGAAACACCACTTGACCAAATCTGGCGGTTCTTCGAACTGGAGGAGAGTTAGGAGAACTAGGACTGGCGTATGGACGACGAGACATTCCGTATGTCAGGCGGATTGTCTGTGTCTTGATTAAGTCTTTTCCTTCACCTAGCGGTGAGACCGCTGAGGCGCCTTTTAGCCTCTGCTGTGCTTATCGAGTGATCGCAACGGGTGGGCAGTCACTATTTGTATATACAGGGTGAATCTGAAAAAGTGGGCAAAACTTTACGGGGTAGTAGAACGCAGCTATACGAGCAATATTCGTCATAGAATGAATGGTCGGAACGCAAACGGCGAGCCGCTAGGTGGCGTTGGAAATGGTATAAAAGGGTCGGTCCTCGCACCCAACGGCATTTCTACTGTGGATTGTCGAGAGGATGGCTGGTTATACTAACCGCGAAATGGCGGATATGCACTTTGTGTACGGTGCGGCAGACGGGAATGCAAGTGAGGCACAGAGTGACACAAGTGAGGCAAGTGTGACACTTAAATGTGACAGTGGAAAACTACCTTTTAACTTCTCACCGCTTGCGTTCCGACCATACATTCTATGACGAATATTGCTCGTATAGCTGCGTTCTACCACATGTGGTAGAACGCAGTACCCCGTAAAGTTTTGCGTACCCCGTAAAGTTTTGCCCACTTTTTCAGATTCACCCTGTATAATATAAAGTATAAAATTGTGTAAATAAAGTGTACATATCCATAGTACACCTGAGTTTTATATTCATTGGCCGCTTCAGCTCTCTCCCAACAACAAACAAAAAAACTAAAAAAAAAAACTCAAATCAAAATGAAGAAAAAAACCCAAATTACCCAAATTACTGGGGCGGGGGTGGCTCAGTCGGTAGCGCGCCAGGCTCGTAATCTGTAGTTCCCAGGTTCGAGTCCCAGCTGGGTCAGCGTTGAGATTTATCTCCGCAAAATTCCCCGCCCTGCCCACGGTCAGTAGGGGACACCGATGGGCTTGGAAAGGCCGCCGTCCGTCGGATTGGACGTTAAGCCGTGGCCCCGTGTGTGGGAGAGCCAAACCCTGTGCACGTTAAAGAACACGCTGGATGGCCTTGACGGGGGGCTACCATCTGTCTCCCAAAAGCTGTTCCAGTGGGTCCCCTCCCCCAACCTTCTCTGAGCCTTCGGGGTCCCTGTGACCTGGCCATTTAGCCCATTGTGTGCAAAAAAGTGCCGCTCAGAGGTAACCCAACCCAAATTACTGTATCCCTATTCCAGCAGGAAATATTTAGAAAAGAAACTTTTGTATGTATTTAAGCATTTAAATGTTTAGTTTTTGGTAATATAATTTTAAAACACTAGGGAGCTCCAACTGCCAACCAAAATTCCTTGATGCGTTTACAGTTGCCACATTTTGGCTGCAGCCAATTTTCTGCACTCTCCAAAGATAAATATTTGATGTTACTTTACAATAGGGCGGGATCTAAAAGGGAGGAGAGGATAGCTTTGTGTTGGGTTGTTTTACCTCTGAGGGGCACTTTTTTACACACCATGGGCTAAATGGCCAGGTCACATGGACCCCTAAGGCTCAGAGAAGGTTGGGGGAAGGGACCCACTGGAACAGCTATTGGGAGACAGATGGTAACCTCCCTTCAAGGCCATCTAGCGAGTTCTTTAACGTGCACAGGGTATGGCTCTCCCGCACACGGGAACCACGGCTTAATTTCCCATCCGAAGGACGGCGGCATTTCCAAGCTCTTCGGTGTCCCCTGCTGACCGTCGGCAGGGTGGGGAATTGTGCGGAGATAAATCTCAACGCTGACCCAGCTGGGACTCGAACTGTGAGATTACGAGCCTGGCGCAGTACCGACTGAGCCACCCCCGCCCCGGAGAGGATAGCAATTATTTTCAGAATTCTAGTAAGGGCAATATCGGGAAGAATTTTAAAACTTATTTCTATTTCATAAATTTTTCAAGTAATTTTAACAGACCTGTAAACCGGAGGAAGAAATGTTATACTGCATTGAATATCCAGTCTCTTCCCCCTACCCCCAACTTTTAATTTTTCTGGATCGATTGAGTTTCTTGTCCCTCCCGTTTCGTTTTTCTCTAGATCCGATCCTGCTTTACCTGACAATTTTCGATCAAACCTTTCTTTTTCGTGGAAAGTTTTTACAATAGATTCAAAAACTTCACATCATTAAAAGACCAGAGCTATTACGACGTATTATAGATCATCATTTTGGGACTGCTATTGAATTGCTCGTGCAAAATATGTAAAATAATTCCCAACCTACATTATTTGGCGAGTCGGGCAATTGTTAATGTCCACGCAGGGTGAATGAAGGTAAGGTTTGACGATGGCAGCAATTGACGCAGACGATTCGTATCTTATAACAGACACAGAGATTCGTATCTTAGGGTTCGGTTGTTTTACCTCTGAGCGACACTTTTTTGCACACCATGGGCTAAATGGCCAGGTCACAAGGACCTCGAAGGCTCAGAGGAGGTTGGGGGAGGGGACCCACTGGAACAGCTGTTGGGAGACAGATGGTAGCCTCCCGTCAAGGCCATCCAGCGTGTTCTTTAACGTGCACAGGGTATGGCTCTCCCACACACGGAGCCACGGCTTAACGTCCCATCCGACGGACGGCGGCCTTTCCAAGCCCATCGGTGTCCCCTACTGACCGTGGGCAGGGCGGGGAATTTTACGGAGATAAATCTCAACGCTAACCCAGCTGGGACTCGAACCTGGGAACTGCAGATTACGAGCCCGGCGCGCTACCGACTGAGCCACCCCAGCCCCAAAGTATCTTAGATCTTCAACTTATTTTACTCTGTGATGCATGGCTAAATACATTCAGTATACATCACTTTTACAGGGGACATGCTCATGTGCCCAATGAGCTGTGTACAGTCTCTCAAAAAATATCCGAAAACTATGGTTGATTACAGAATTCAGAAAAAAATATCTGGCAACGATTTTTTTTTTTAGAAATTAGTGATCTCGTGACACGTGACATGAAGGTTCGAATCACACCGACACTGCAGCACCCAGTTCATACTAATTTTTGTTTCTGATGGCAATACATATGAAGCATTGCTTTTATTATTCTTCAAAGATTTAATCATATATTTTGCGACTGTACAGTTTGGCATGATCGAAAGAGAAAAATACCTGAAAGACTTCATAGAGTGAAAGATTCACCAAGAGAAGAAGAAAGAATGACACGAAAGAAAAAACGATTACGTAGATTCAGTTGTTGTTGTTGTTGTTGTTTAACCTCTGAGCGGCACTTTTTTGCACACCATGGGATAAATGGCCAGGTCACAAGGACCCCGAAGGCTCAGAGGAGGTTGGGGGAGGGGACCCACTGGAACAGCTGTTGGGAGACAGATGGTAGCCTCCCGTCAAGGCCATCCAGTGTGTTCTTTAACGTGCACATGATATGTCTCTCCCGCACACGGGGCCACGGCTTAATGTCCCATCCGACGGACGGCGGCCTTTCCAAGCCCATCGGTGTCCCATACTGACCATGGGCAGGGCGGGGAATTTTGCGGAGATAAATCTCAACGCTGACCCAGCTGGGACTCGAACCTTGGAACTACAGATTACGAGCCTGGCGCGCTACCGACTGAGCCACCCCCGCCCCCCGTAGATTCAGTAGACGACACAGGAATGACCTTGGTAAAACAGAGCCTTTTGACGCCACCCTATATATATATATTCACCTGTTGTCCACCTTTGATGGAAAATTTTCAGTTAATAATCGTTATAAATATTAGTCATTATAAAGATCTCATGAGCATGCCTCAGCATGATGAGAGAGAGAAAAAAAAAATTACCATAGCAGAAGGTAGCAATAGGCTAAAATTAATCTGGCCTCTCTCGGTTCACGTTTAGAGCAAGAAATTACTTCTTTGAAATGGGCTAACGGACTTCAACATCAACAGGAAGCGTACGATTACACTTGGCATGTTATGTGCATCGTTACAAGAAAAGAGTGCACAAAAGAAATGAGCTAGGGCTCAGTTTCTCTCTATCCCGACCCCGAGCATGGCTACCCTAAGGTTAAGGCAATGATAACGTTAAGTACTGAGATATATTTTTATAAATTTTATCTGTAATATTATTGCTGGTAGATTTTTAATAATAATAAAAATCTTTATTCATATTCATGTTAGTTACACAAAAGTTTAAACAAATGACCCGCAAAGCATCTGCTTATCTGCAGGAGAGAAGAATAATAATGTTACATGAAAATATATAAGATATAGTTTAAAACAATGTCATCGAATTATGTGAATTTCAGTGGAAGCTCCATTGTGGTGGTTCAAATTTTTATTTAAAATTTACTGCCTAGAAGAAAATTTTCAGATTCTCCAATAAAATAAATATTATATTAAACATATTATTTTATAAAAACGTTACAAAATTGAAAATAGGATATATCTTAAGTTAATACATATATAATTATTTTTATGTTAATTATTGTTATTAATTATTTTTATTCTTTTTTTAAGTAATCTTAAATCAACTGCAATAATATTACCTGAAATTAATAAATACTTCCTTCAATAGGTGACGTCATCAAAATAGTTGCCATGACCTTCATTAATTAAGGTGACCTTGTCCCCAACCATTTCAACCATTTGTTGAGCTCTAGCTCGCTCGAGCCTCATTTGGGACACAAAAAGTTGTCTTAAGCATCAAGACATAGATGCAGAAATGCGTGTCCCTATTTTTTTTTATTTGCGACATATAGGAGAGAGAAGAATCCACTCCTAGCTTTTACAGGCCTTCTCATACAAGGACATTCCCTACTACGACCGAAGTCACTGCTGACCACTGCCTTAGTTAGAGCTAACACAACACACAAAGTTTGCCCTGCTGGAACAGTCGCTAGCTGCCTAACCACTATGCCAGTTAAGGATATTCTTACTGAACTCTGTTTCACACAAAGCATGGAGGGGAAACTCTCCCTGAAATAGTTTTTTGCCCAATCGTGGCTTATTACACTGAACTACGAAAGCCAATGAAAAGCGAGATTCTACGTCTGAAAATGTATCAATCCTCAAACTTCTACAGCAAGTGCTTTACATCTGTAGGAATAAAAATACTTGTGGTCGCAAAAACTCATCACATTTCATGGCTAGGAACCTGGAATTTTTGCAAAAGATTAAGAGTCACATGAGAATATAAAGTGCAAAATATAAACTCGATAGGTCGTAAAGGTGGTAGAAATCGCAATTTTGGATAAAACGTCTTTCTACTCCAATCCAATCCAATGTTCTCGGGTCCAAGTGCTGCGCGCATGAGATCACAGTTCCATAAGTCTTTTATGACCGTTTACGACTAGCCTAGATGCGCTTGTGCAGCGAGGAGGCTAGGCGGGAGAATTGAGACAACAGTTTTGGTGCGAGCATGTTGAGCGAAAGGTCGTTTCAACAAGCGTCAGAAGGACGCCGCTGTTACTCGAAATAACTGTCGAAGGGAGGGTGCGATTCCAATTCGTAACTTCTGCTCATTCGCAAAATCTAATCGGGAATGCCACCGCTGTTGCCAGATTCTCACATTCCAAAAGATGTTATTATATTAAAGCGTCGCATTGCGGATATGTCATGTCCCCCGAATTTTATGTTTATTTATTTATTGATGTATTTCTATTGTACATTTATTGTTGTAGATATTTTAATATATTGGAAATATTTGTAGATATTTTATATCTTGGAAATATTTGTGCTGGGGATGACTCACTGTTGTTGTTCTCGGGTCCGGGGCGGGGGTGGCTCAGTCGGTAGTGCGCCAGGCTCGTAATCTGTAGTTCCCAGGTTCGAGTCGCAGCTGGGTCAGCGTCGAGATTTATCTCCGCAAAATTCCCCGCCCTGCCCACAGTCAGTAGGGGACACCGATGGGCTTGGAAAGGCCGCCGTCCGTCGGATGGGACGTTAAGCCGTGGCCCCATGTGCGGGAGAGCCATACCCTGTGCACGTTAAAGAACACGCTGGATGGCCTTGACGGGAGACTACCATCTGTCTCCCAACAGTTGTTATAGCGTGTCCCCTCCCCCAACCTTCTCTGAGCCTTTGGGGTCCTTGTGGCCTGGCCATTTAGCCCATGGTGCGCAAAAAAGTGCTGCTCAGAGGTAAAACAATCCAATCCAATCCAATGTTCTCGGGTCCAAGTGCTGCGCGCATGAGATCACAGTTCCATAAGTCTTTTATGACCGTTTACGACTAGCCTAGATGCGCTTGTGCAGTGAGGAGGCTAGGCGGGAGAATTGAGACAACAGTTTTGGTGCGAGCACGTTGAGCGAAAGGTCGTTTCAACAAGCGTCAGAAGGACGCCGCTGTTACTCGAAATAACCGTCGAAGGGAGGGTGCGATTCTAAAAGGCAATCGAGATTCTTATCTGATACTAGTTTTGTGGATTCAGAAGGAAGCACAGTGTAGGCAAAGGTTGGTTATTCTTTCGCCGAGTTTTGAGGTCTGTAAAGTGAGAACTTGCAGAGTGTGTGATTCTCCACCTCATTATTAATGTTTACAGCAGCAAGGCAGCAAAGGTCCACGGAGTTGAGTGCATTTCCAGCACGCAGCTGTATATAGTGTGCATAAATTGTGTCATCCCTATATAACTCTCGTGCGATTAATTAATGGACTATTGTCATTCATCATTCAACATAGCATATCTAAGGCACAAGGCGCTACAGGTGTAAAAACCCGCGAATCTGTCTTTTCACCGAATAGAAGGTGAAGTAATAATACAAGTGCATCGTCCTCCGGCGGCCACGACATTTGGTCCAGTCCCATCGCATTCCGAATACAGAGTAGGACATCACATCTAGCTCAGTCTGAAGGGATCCGAACAGGGAGGACATTACATTTGTCACAGTCCCCATAGATCGGAGAAGGGAGGACATTACATCTGACTTAGTATGACAGGATCAGAGCCTACCGACCATTACAAGATAGGAACCAAATATTTTCACCCAACATGGGGTCATCAAAGGGGGTATCCACATTTAAAATTTGGGAGGATTCGATCAAGTATCACGGTAATTACAGAGGACTAAAAATCTGTCGAAATAGAAATGACACTTTCTATAATTTGCATAAAGAAGAAGCCACGGGCTATGAGACAGCGCGCTGACGTCAGAAACAGCTTGAGCAACACCAGATAATTCTTCTAGTAGCTAATACACCAGTGTAAAAGAAATTATAACTGATTTTGTATTTTGCAATATTCTGAAAATTAAAACAGCTTTTTTAATTGCTCACGTCCATAAAGTATACATATTAATAATGCACGACTAAATTAAAACTTAATCACAGTATCCGTTCTGTTAGCTCGTACCATACGGGATAGCCTTCCTTCACCTCTAGAATCGATGAGCTGTGGTCAACCCACACCTTGCCGGTGGTTGCCAGTTTTTCCCTCCTCGGACCACTTTTTGAAGGATAATTTACACTGTGGATTGGATAATTTACTTCTCCTTTAGAATTTTACTTTGACAAAAAATATATATATATAATGTCTATAAAGAGATTCGACACCAGTTTCCTTTTTACTGCAGCACAACATGTTAATTACTATGTCAATTACTTTGAGTTCGTTTGTATGACCTTTGAGCGGTAATTTTGTATACACTATGGACTAAATAGCCAGGTTACAAGGATCCCAAGAGCTCAGAATTGGGTAGGGGACCAATTGAACGGATGTTAGGAAGCACATTGAAGATTTCTGTGAACACATCCGGAATGTTCTTTAACATGCTAAGGGCATGGCTCTCCTGGTCGGCCTCTCCTGGTCGGCCTTCTCCCGAAAGGCCGCAACCCGTCGGATGACTGCATATAAGGCGCAGTCCCATCCGACGGGCTGCGGCCTTTCTAAACCCATCGGTGTCCCCTTTCTGACACAGGACAGGGAAGGGGCTAGCAGAGAGAAATCTCAAAGCTGACACTGGTGGGACTCGAACCTGGGTACTGCAGATTATTAGCCAATCACGCGCCGATGATATATTTATGTTAAGGGCTGGTTGGTCTGTTATTTTACCTCTGAGAGGTCCTTTTTGGGTACAACGGGCTAAATGGAAAGGTCACAAGGACCCCGAAGGTTCACAGCAGATTGGGGAGGGGACTCACTGGACAGCTGTTGGGAGACAGATCATAGCCTCCCGTCAAGGACCTCCTCCCCCCTTTAAGTTTTGAAACCAAATCTTTATCGCTACCCCTGACAAAAAATACTAATAAACTTTTTGTAGCATATTCTATTAAATTTTTCGGTAAAGGATGCTCGACACGAATTTGAAAGGGAAAGGCAAAAAATGTATTCAGAGTAGAAAGAAGAAACTCTGAAAATATATAGACCTGCTACCTTGGCTTCTATCACAAGACTGGCTCAAAACCATTGGAAATTGAACGTTAAACTTATATTTTTAGGTTTTAGCGAAGCCTATCAAAGGAAATTGAGGACGATATGCAATTACTTCTCTAAAAGATAGGACCGCAGACCGTTTTCGGTTCGTGAGTCATCAGTCGGTGGTCCGCAGTGAACAGCCAGAAAATAAATAAATATGCTTTCAAGAGCATAACACTGATACGCGTTAACCCCACAGTTCGTATTTTCCTACACTCCAGATGACGTCATGTGATGCGGTTTGAGGAAAGATCGTGCGCATAGACCAATATGGCGCAAAGTCTTCGCCATTTCGTAATTATTATGCTCTTAGCCCATGGCTTAACTTCCCATCCGGCGACCCGGCAAACACATCCGGCAAACCCATCCGGCGACCTTCTCCGGATTTTGAGAAGGTAGCCGGATCCCATCCAGCGACTTTCTCAAAACCATCCGAGTCCCCTTTCCTACCAAGAGCAGGGTAAGGGTTATCGGAAATAAATCTGATCAAGGAAAACTATTGATACAAAAACTTAAGTCACTGAATGAATGCTTAAGATATTAAATAACTTGATCAAAATGAAATAGGAAAAAAAAATCATTGGGTTGTTTTATCTTTGAGTAGCACTTCTTTTGCACAAAATGCTTTAAATAGTCAGGGCGCAAGGACACCGGAAGAGAAGACGGGGAAGGGGACCCACTGAACAGCTGCTAGCAGACAGATGGAAACCTCCCGTCAAGTCTTTCCAGTGTGCACAGAATATGACTGTCTTGCCCACAAAGCCACAGCTTACTGTCCCTTAGCTGCCTCTAGAAGCCCAATGGTCCTCTTTCCAACCGAGGGCAGGAGTTAATGGAAATAAACCTAAACTCTAGCGACTTGAACCTGGGAACTGCAGTTTATGAGTGTGGCGCGCTACCGATTGAGCCAACCCCACCCCACTAGGTAATTATATGGAAAAATAGCCAAAATATATACCTATGAATGCGTAATAGTTACGTTTGAATATAAAATTCTCTCTATGTAGTAGAAATTGCTCATTCTTATTTTATGACTACCTCTCGTTTACGATAGTATTTTTAATTCATTTTCGATATGTCAGAAATTTTGACGCGATTTAAAACCGAGCCGCCAGGTATAATAAAATAAAATTGTATGAGGAACTTTGCTAGCCCAACATCTGAGCCGGCACTGGCTATAACGTCATTACGACTTCCCATGGAACTGAGAAGTTTCCAACAGGGAGGGTCGGAAGAGAGATTCCTTTACTCCCGCTTGCAGACTCTCGCTTGTGGATGGAAGGCAGAAAAAAAATGCAAAGAAGGATACGTCGAAAACATGCAACGAAATAACGCACTCTTTACTTTCTTCTCTGCATTTCTATCTCGGATACTGCAAATGTTCCCTTTCTTTGAGGTTGATGGTGACGGAGCAGCGATGGCATCGACCAAACTGTCACTCTGATGTGTAGCGTCAGTTGAGCGAGCAACAATACATCGGAATGTTTTCGGTGAAATTCTTTCCCCAACTTCGAGATGGGTTTTTATGTTCTTTTCCTCGGGGCCCAGCGAGAGCTATGGTTTTATTCTTATCCCCCGATCTTCGTTTCGCCCATCTCATCTGAAAGACAATTCTTTGTATCTTCATAGTGAGAGAACAGGGAAAAACTGAAGCGATGTTTGACAATGTAGAATTGTTTGTCTAACTGCCCGAGTTCTATTTCAGAAGTCTCAGTGAATGGTTCCAGGTATTTTGGAATTCGTCTTGTAGTTTGTTCAAACGAGTCTTCCTCTCCATTGAAAGAGCCACTGTTCCTGACATAGAACATTGTGTAATCGATTTGAATGAAGAAGAAAGCTCGATCTCAAGTTACCAGTTTTCAATACATACAATCCGGAACAGTTTTTTAAAACTGGTGCATTTTCTCTCTTCCATAACCCACGATGCGTAATAAATTCAAGTCCCTACTTTATAATAAAACACGATTACTAAGAATTAATTAATTCAATTAATTAAAATTACATGGGTAAATCCCAGTAACTAAACCGATAATATAGATAATACGATATAGTAACTAAGCTGATAATATATATAAACCGATATATTAACTAATATATAGGTATATATCTAATATTATAGATAAGATAATAAGCCAATAAAAAAAATAAATATCCCCTCAAGCAGCTGCTTACCAAAACTGATGATAGATAAACCGATATAGTAACTAAATCGATAAGATAGATAAACCGATATAGTAACTAAACCGATAAGATAATAAACCGATATATTAACTAAACCGATAAGATAATAAACCGATATAGTAACTAAACTGATGATAAACAAACCGATACAGTAACTAAACCGATGATAGATAAACCGATATAATAACTAAACCGAAAACATAGATAAACCAATATAGAAACTAAAACCTATAATATAGATAAGCCGATATAGTAACTAAACCGATAAGATAATAAATTGATATTAACTAAACTGATGAAAAATAAACCGATATAGTAACTAAACCTAAAACAGAGATAAACGATATAGAAACTAAAACCGATAATATAGATAAGCCGATATAGTAACTAAATCGATAAGATAGATAAATCGATAAGATAGATAAACCGATATAGTAACTAAACGATAAGATAATAAACCGGTAGACTAACTAAACTGATGATAAATAAACCGATATAGTAACTGAACCGAAAACATAGATAAACCTATATAGAAACTAAAACCGATAATATAGATAAGCCGATATAGTAACTAAATCGATAAGATGGATAAACCGATATAGTATCTAAAAACTAAACCGATAAGATAATAAAACGATATAGTAACTAAACTGATGATAAATATACTGATATAGTAACTAAACCGAAAACATAAATCGATATAGAAACTAAAACGGATAATATAGATAAGCCGATAGAGCAAGTAAATCGATAAGATAGATAAACCGATATAGTAACTAAACCGATAAGGTAAACCGATGGGCTTGGTAAAAGTCGTTGTCCTTCGAAGGAGACATTAAGAGGTATCCCAATTACAAGAGAGCAATACCAGAGCCATTTTGATTTTACAGAGATCAGAGATTGTATTTAATGCAGTAACGGGTCTTACACCCGTGGCTCATTGCATGTAAATTTAGTGTGATCAAATTTTAGATTAATTCGGTTAACAGCTGAGGCAAAAATTGTCAAGGAGAAAATTTTGCACCTGACCACAACGAATTCTCAGTAGTTAAGAAGGGCAGTCCAATGAGCTGATTCTGGAATCCCGTCATTTGGAGCCCTCCCCGTCCCTAATAGTAAATTTGTGAAGTATGGAAATTTAACAAATATGGGAATCTCTGTGAGAGTATTGGATTAATTTAGAAGAAAAAAGTAAAGGGATATAAGTAGTTAAGGATGATGCTGAGTGATTATAGATTTCCACCTTTTATGTTTCATATGCCATGGTTAATTTCATTATTTAATTGATACTACAGGACCCGGAAGTGTAGTGAGAAAATAATTAGTGTGTAACTAAATATATGTTCTAATGAAATCTTAAAATACAGGTGGTAACGAAATATTTTTAAAACTTTTGACATTAATTTTTAAATATTGCAAAATATGTTAATAAAATCACAATAAAAAACTTCTATTTTACATAATTTAAAAACGAATATCTTATATTTAAAGTTTATACAAATTATGTCACTCAAATCTTTATACATATTTAATTACCGTCCATTTTTCTCTCTTTTTGTTGAACTGCTGTCCGGGTGTCTCCTAAGAGCTCTGCAGTGGGTCCCTTTCCCCCAATTTTCTCTGATCCATTGTGGTCCGTGTGACCACGATGGATGCGCATTTAGCGCATTTGATGCAAAAAAGTGCCACTCAGAGGTAAAAACAACTCAAACCAACCGATACGTCTTATCAACAATCTCCTGTTGCTTAATTCTAGCATCTCCATTTTGGAAAAGTCATGCTCCTGTCATATGCACTACTCATGCATATTACAAGGCTGCCTGCCATCTGTCAGATGGGACGTTAAGCCGTGCCTCCTTATGCGGGAGAGTCATACCCTGTGCACGTTAAAGAACACGCTCGATGGCCCTGATGGGAGACTACCATCTGTCTCCTAATAGCTGTCCAGCAGGTCTCCTGTCATTACGCCATATAGCCCATTGTGGGTAAAATATGGCGCTTGAAGGTAAAACAACTCAATCAAACAACTGAATATTAGAAACTTTCGTCACTACCCCACTTGCCTGTTACTCAGTCATAACCACAACTTTCATCATCATCATCATCATCCTCAAGCAGCCATGGGCTACGGAGGTCCAACCAGACTGCGCAGTTTAATTCTCCAAGCATATCTGTCTTGAGCTACATCTGCTGCATCAGGCCACTGCACACCAATTCTAACAAAAACCCCAACTTTACAGTACGTCATTTAATTATATTTTCTGAAAATCGTTTTGAATTATGTATACTTTAATTTTAAGCATCAGTGTAGTCCATATTCGACGATGTTTCCCTTCAGTAATTAAGATTGACGTTCAAATTAAGAGTTTATAAAAGTAGCACCGAATTTCGTTCTTAAAGTCGAGAGTTAAAAATCTCGCTGTGGTTGAGTTGCAATATAGATATGCTGCACCCAGAATTTTACCACTAATTTTCGCCTAAAGTAACGATTCTGTGAAAGAATTCTGATGGCTGTGAGACGCTCTTTGAGGAAGATTGACTGACGGCTGCAGGGTTTAAATTTGAATTAATGTGTCTACAATTTATCCTTGCTAATTTAGTTTACTCTGATGTAAGGGGCGGGGGTGGCTCAGTCGGTAGCCCGCCAGGCTTGTAATCTGTAGTTCCCAGGTTCGAGTCTCAGATGGGTCAGCGTTGAGTTTTATCTCCGCAAAATTCCCTGCCCTGCCCACGGTCAGTAGGGGACACCGATGGGCTTGGAAAGGCCGCCGTCCGTCGGATGGGACGTTAAGCCGTGGCCCCGTGTGTGGGAGAGCCATACCCTGTGCACGCTAAAGATCACGCTGGATGGCCTTGACGGGAGGCTACCATCTGTTTCCCAACAGCTGTTCCAGTGGGTCCCCTCCCCCAACCTTCTCTGAGCCTTCGGGGTCCATGTGACCTGGCCATTTAGCCCATGGTGTGCAAAAAAGTGCCGCTCAGAGGTAAAACAACCCAACAACCCAAACAACTCTGATGTAATATTTTATTTAAAACGATAAAAATTTGATGTGTGCCTAAACGTATTTGAGAATGATCCATGAAGAAAACGTATTAATGAAGTTTGGATTGTATATTCTTCATATAAAGTACTAGTAGATTTGCCCCGGCGTTGGTCGAGTCTAAAACGTTCTAAAATGTAGAGTAGATAGATGGCACTTCCCACGTTGCAAGCTTTCGCTTGACAAAAATATCATTACGATCAATCTCCTCTGGTTTAATTTTTCTCCCTCCCTTTTATAGAAGGAAAGAAATGGACGTATTTCGAGGTACGGTATGATTATTCTCACGTTAGAAGTTTCTAAACCAAAAAACGGAATTGTCTCACTCAGATAATCGAAATCAAAATAATGGAAATCCCTCGCTCAGATAATCGCACTTTTCAAATCATTTTGTACCCACTAGAGTCCCTCGGATACAATTTCCCAGGCATATGTAACTTTATAGAAAAACAAAATTAAATATGGTCTGAGTTGCCCAAAAATGTATAAGTATTACGAAAAAATGGATAGGCGCTGAGCGTGAGTATTAATAATTATATTTTCAAAACAATTGCAATACAATGCAAATTGTTACAAAAATATGGATGAAGTATTTTATCAACAAATTAACTACCATCATACATAAGTCATTAACCTTTTTTTTTTACAGAGCATACAATATCAGCTCTGTCTGTTCTACTAAAATACTAGCTCTTCACTTTGTTTACCATGTCACTTGAATACCTTCAGACGTAAACAATCTCTCGTCCTGTGCTAGTTCACTAAACTTTTGTTGCTAACAACAGAAAACAAACACCCGCGCACACACTAATAAATATACTAATTATTTTCACTTAACGCGCACTGATTCAGACCATCTGAATGTCCTTTCAGATCTCACAACTGAACTTCTTTTTTTTCATTCTTCCGAATCGTTCTAAGTTCTAATTCGTTGGTTGAAATGAATCTCACGCAGAAGCACCCACGAGTTTTCAAGTCACGTTAAGTCATGAAGTTACTGTTGCTCGTTCATCTGTCGTAACTTTATTATTGAGAAACATCATTTATTACTTAGCATATTTAAACTTTTATTAACATATGAGATACATGTTTATTAACTTTTACATAATTTTTTTAAATTAAGATAATCATTTTAATTTCCGATACGAATTTTTAGTTTTTGAAGCTTTCATTTCAACAAAGAAACTCGTATTCCGCTCGTGCTTAATTAGAACGACTTCAATACACTGGGCAACAAATTTTCATAAAATCATGCCTCTGAGATAAAGAAAAATAGCCATTTATTAAACATTTCAAGATGCTGAACACGAATATGACAATGAAAATGAAAAATTGGCTACGATTTCTGAGAAATCCGCAATAACGTTTTACATAATAGAGTAATACGTGCATATGACATATATCGGTAAAACTTCGCTTCTACTTCCGACGTTCGCTTTGCCCGTCGCTTGTACAGCTGCTCAGGATCATCTCTGGCGAGCGTCCAACAGTAGTCAGCCAACATTGAAACGGTCCAGTTTCCCTGGTATCATTTCTTCATCGTTGCAATGTCCTGGTGAAAACGTTCATCATGCTCATCACTCATCATGCCACAGTCGTCGGGGAAGAAATCTAAGTGGGAATGGAGAAAGTGTATCTTTAAGGACATATTGCAGCCAAGTTTGTGATACAGAGACAACATGTCCTTAACTAGTTTCTTGTAGTTGTCTGCCCTGATATTCCTGAGGAATTTAGTTGACAGAAGAAACGCATCCCAAACCTTTTTCTCATCACTCTGAAGCAGGTTGTCGAACATCTGGTCTCTGAGCAGCTAGCGGATCTGAGGACCCACAAAAATTCGCCCTTTAATTTTCACTTCGCTGAGTCGAGGAAATTTGTCAGCGAAGTACTTGAAAGCTGATGCAGTCCGGTCCGTGGCTTTTATGAAGTTTTTCATCACACAGAGTTTGATGTGTAGGGATGGTAGCATAATTTTGTGCGTTCCTGCAAGTGCTGGGTGTTCCACATTATTTTCTCCGACCTTCAGAGATTCCTCTGAGGACAGTTTCTCTTCACGTAGTGCAAAGTCTTTGCCCGGCTGTCCCATTCACATAAGAAACAGCAGTACTTTGTATTTCCCAGCTGCAGACCGATCAACAGAGCCACTACCTTCAAGTCACAACAGAGATGCCAGCCATGCTTGCTGTATTGAAAACAGTTCAACAGTTGTTTTAGGTTGTCGTAGGTTTCTTTCATGTAGACAACGTGTCCGATCAGAATGGATGGAAGTCAATTTCTAGTATACAGCAACACCGCTTTGAGACTCAATTTCGAGGAGTCTATGAATAGTCTTGAGGGTCATGTTTGATTCCGAGGGCATTCATCAGGCCATCTACATCGGAGCAGAACACATGGTCATCTTCCTTTCTGAAGTAAGGTACAAATTGCTCATGACGAGTTCGAAAAAAAGTCACTCGGAAATTTTCCTTGAAAAGATTCTATTGTTTAAGTCTTGATCCAGTAACTCTGCTTTGGCCTTGGACAGCTCCAGACCGCGAACAAGATCGTTCATTTCTTCTTTGGTGAGAACGTGTGGCGCAGATGATGCACCGTCGCAGACGTATGGATCATCGTTACACACCGAAGGCTGCAGAGAACCCGACGCTGGTTGTCTCCCTCCTCATCATCTGATTCGATGGAAAAATTCTTTTGGAGGTTCGGGAATGGGAACTGTGCAGAATTGGTTGGAGAGCAGATTGTATATTCGGATATGCTGTTTTCCACTACTTTTTCCTTGTGATGCCTATATGGACTTTTTTGTTGCCAGATGTTACGGCAACCACGGCAATCCCCTGTTCCGTCTTATGACACTACCAAGATAATGGAAAGCCGAGACTATCTATAGTCGGAGGCAAGGCTACACCATATAGATGCATTTCATCCCCGACCTCGTATGGCGAGCAGTCCTATAGAAGGAAAGCTCGTCCATCGGTTGAAACCTGAAATTTACTCTGTTCCCCGGTTAGCCATGAGCAAAGATATGTAGATCCAAGTTCGCTCGGCACCCGGGGTGGAGACTCGTAGTGGGCCCAGACTTTGAAAAGGGCCCTTGCCTACTAGGACAGAACTCTGTTCTGCAGGGCCCTTGAACTGCTCCCCAGAGTGTCTGATTGTCAGGTCTTGGCACCGTCCAACCGGGCCACTAAACCGGTCAGCGATGCCTTCGACCTCAGTTGGTCTTGGCTCTGTCCAACCGGGGCCCATACTGGTCAGTAGAGACTTCGATCGGGTGATGGGCCACAAGCCCCCCCACCATGGCAAGATGGTCTCCTACAGAAACAGGTGGAATAATTCAGAAGTAGCAGCATTTGCGTGATTGCTTTTGGCTCTCTCCAAACCATAGGAACAGCAAATGGCATCGCCACTTTTTCTTCTTTCAGCCACTTCAGGAGATTTCTTGCACACGTACTGCAGCATATGTGTGGGGGCCCAGGCCTTGTTCAGATCCCCGATCTTGCATACAAAATAAAACTCATATGCTGATTTCACTATTGGAGTAATGGCCCTTTTCTGGCTTGCAAACATCACTTCCCCGCAAATGTAATAAAATGTATCTGCACTATTAACACACGAGGCATCACTGCTGCTGGATTAAAATTGCAAGGATCACTTGTGTTGTACTTATGGCTCATGGGAAAATGGGAGTCACTCAAAAGACTTACTTACCCTATGAGACGTCGCTTAGAACTGACGATTGCATCACCTTTTGTCCGCGATCGTGAGGCCGCGACGTGATAACTCAACTACATTGCAACAGACAATGATGCAATACCTCCGAGGATTGTGTTTATGGCGGACTGATGCAATACAATGCGATATGTTGCAATCTGGAGTTTAAAATACAGCGTTGCGAAATGGTTACCTATGTACTCAAAGCGGACTGAGTCGTTTATACATGACCATTTCTGTCTCTCCTAAAAAGAGCCAATCGACAAATTTTGTTATTTTCGTGTTCAGCACCTCGAAATTAGTAATGATTGACTATTTTAATTTCAAAGCCTTTTTGTTAGTTGCTCAGTGATATCTACGGATGCTCGTGCACTTAACCCAACATATTCAACAATGACTTTATCACGTGAAATCAGAAGGAAATTAGTTTGATGCATTCCTTCTTTCAAATTTATTGGTGGCAATCTACGACCCAAAATAGATCCACGGAACACTCCAGCACTGTAGATCTGAATTAGATCCTTTACCTCCATATCTGAAATTTCTTAAGTTTTCCTATATCTACAGGCCGAAACACCCATAGACATCAATTTTCACTTGTAAATCAAGGGTTGACCTCTACGTTACCTCTGTTTGATCTTGAAGGGCATGCCGTAGGACAAATTTCGGATTTTTTTGCCGAGATCTACGACCCGAATTACCCCTTGGCGCAAATATTACGAATTCTACCATTTCTGCATCATAATTAGATAGAACGTGATCCCCCGAGAGCCGTCAGCCAATCACTCACAATCGTTTATATAAGTGCTACGAAAAGACCGGGAGAAGGAGCCCACACTATTGTTTGCAGGTAGATGGTAGCCTACCATGAAAGCCACGCAACGCGTTTTTTAAGGTGCGCAGGGTATGGCGCTTATGCACACGGAGCCACGGCTTAACCTAATATTCGACGGATAGTGGTCCTCACCGCGGGAAGAACGGCGGTTAGGGAAGATAAAATTCAACGCAAGCGGGACTCGAACCTAGGAACTGCAGATTGTTCCATTGGATAGTCATTATTTAATTCCATTTAAATAAAAACAAATACTCCCTCAAGCAGCTGCTTGTCAGAGAGGTCTGACAGTTTATATGCCATAGTAGAATGTCTGAGAGGATGGCAGTACCTCAGCAGAAAAACGACACATATATCCATGCCTTACTCAGGACTCGAACCCAGGCCCTTTAAATCAGTAGCCAAGCGCGCTAACCACTCGGCCGCGGGACTCTGCCAATTCCATTTACTAACCATTATTCGAATCGGAGCATTGTATAATTCTGTTAATTTAAAATTGTTTGCCTACCACCAGGCATACAACGTTACAAATAAAAATAACTTTCAGTTATTTATTTAGCTTCTCTACTAAGTTCGGTGTTAAACATTAAATATAAATTTAACGATTTTTTTCCTAAGAAATTATCAGAGCCAACACTTAAGTAGTACTGCTGCGTTACGTGATTGTTTATAAAAACGCGTAACAAAATTTACAAATATTGGGAATGATTTTTATATTTATCAGAAAGCTTTCGCATAATTCGCTGAGGATGCACATCAAGTCATAAGATTCGTTTTTCAATTCCAGTGGAAAAAATTCCATTCATTACTTTTAAAGATTAAGCACTTTAAAGTTCCATTTTTTTGGTAATAAAAAATGCTGATCTGAGATATCACGATTACATGGTAGAGACAAGAGCTTTCTCTCAGATGTTAATAAATTCCTAGAATGTCCTTCTCTTTTGACTGGACAGACCTACTTCATTTTTGATGCCGAATAGAGGTTTTTCTGAACTGATAAGACTGAGCTCATATTGCACTTGCAAACAACGATATCAATCATTGGAAATGGCTGGACGATCCTTTTGATTGGATGTCGTTTTCAAAGGAAACAAATCCCGCAAAAGTAAAATGATCTGTCCAATGTAATGCGAGTACAGGCGATGCTGTAAGTAGAGAAACAGTAAATCTTGCTCTGATATTATTTCGGAAATTCGGAATGCAGATGACGTCGAACGAAATTGAAGATTCTAGAGAATTTTGCTGTACAAGAGCATGGGACGTTACAAGGAGCATGTGTACAAGAGCATGGGGAAATTTTATCGCTTTATTGACGTGAAAGGTAACGGAGCATTCTTTCTTACGGAAAACGGAATTCTCCTGAAAGCATTTCATTCCATGACATTAGCTCAATAATGAAAAAAATATGTTTGTGGAAAATTCGCTTCTATTCTTATTTAAATATTTTTTGCATGTTAAACTTTATTATTAGTGTCGTGTCAGCCTTCGAATAGGGTGTGGCTCAATAGGTAGCGCGCCAAACTCATTATCTGCAGTTTCCAGGTCCCAGATGGGGCCAGCGTTGAGATTTATTTCCGCAAACCTCCCAGGAGATTCGGTCAATAGGAAACACCGATGAGCTTGGAAAATTTGCCATCCTTCGGATGGGACGTTAAGTCGTGGCTGCGTGTGCTGGAGAACATACCGTGTGCATGTTAAAGAACAAGCTGGATGGCCTTGACGAGAGGCTACCATCTGCCTCCGGAACAGCTGTCCAGTGGGTCCCCTCCACCCAACTTTCTCTGAGTCTTTGGAATCCTTGTGATCTGACCATTTACCCCATTGTGTGCAAAAAAGTGCCACTCAGAGTTAAAACAACTCAACTCCCTTAATATAATTTTGTTATTTTCTGAAGTGTACCTAATACACTGAAGTGCCATTAAATTAGAGATAGCAACCTAGTAGCGTGTTGAACCCCCTCTGACCTTGATAACGGCCGCCACACGACGAGGCAAGGACTTCACAACCGTGCGTAAATGTTCCACAGCTACGGCGACCCATGTATCTTCCAGAGCTGTTCACAATTCTCTCTAGGTCGTCGCTGATGGGGATGGGCCCGAACAGTCTGCTCGACGATTCCCAAAGATTTTCTATGGGATTTAAATCTGGGCTTCTAGGTAGCTAATTCATTATTTCAAAGTCAGAAGAATGCTCTTGCAACCATGCAGTAGACAACCTGGACCTGTGAGATGATCATTTGTCTTGCTGATAGACACCATCTCCATTGGGATGCATGATGGCCATAAATGGATGTAAATGGTCAGCCATGAGTTCTACGTACCGGGATGCATTGAGAGTCGTCGGTACACATACCAAAGGTCCCATAGATGTCCAACTGAAGACAATCCAGGCCATCACTGAGCCACTACCAGCTTGTTCTGTTCCGACCTGATATGCAGGATCCATGGCTTCATGGGATTCGCACCATACCCTAAGTTTCCCATCAGCGTAATGAAGTTTAAATCGGGATTCATCACTCCAGGCTACCTGTTGCCAATTTTCGATGGTCCATTTTTGATGTTCTTTAGCCCAGGCAAGGCGTTGAGGCCGGTGTCGTAGCATTAGAAGTGGGACTCTCGTAGGTCGGCAGCTCCCGAAGCCGAGACGATGAAGTGAGCGTTAAACGGTCCATGCACTTACTTTCTGGCTGGAACTTGTGTTGAGATGAGAGGGGATTTCAGATAATGTCTGGCCCCTATCGGTCCGTACGATGTGGGTAAGACGGCGAAGCCCACGATCATTCAAAGCTGGTTATCTTTTGCAGTTTGTCTGGGTGCTTTTTTTTTGCCGGAATTTTCATATTCCTGGAATACTCTTGAAGCTGTCGTATGAGAAAATCTCTGCCATTTACAGCATTCTCTGCCAAGGAAACCGCTGTAAAGTCACTCGCTTGTTTGGGGCCATCTCAGCACTCAAAAATCTAAACCTACAGAAGATGTTATAAAAGAAGACTTTTCTTCAAAAAATTAAGTTTCCCCAACCTCAACGTTCCCATCAGTCTAGGGGCTGGAGTGGCTCAGTTGGTAGCGCTCCAGGCTCATAACCTGCAGTTCCCAGGTTCCAATCCTGTCTGAGATAGCATTGAGATTTATCTCTGCAAAACTACCTCCCCTCGCTTAGTAGGAGACACCGATATGGTTGGAAAGGCACCGTCCGTTACATGGGACGTTAAGATGTTGCCCCGAATGCGGGAAAGTCATACCCTGTGTAGGTTAAAGAAAACATTGTATAGCCTTAACGGATCTGAGTCCCAACAACTGTTCAGTGGGTCTCAACCCCAACCTTCTAGGGGTCCTTGTAACTTGGATATTTACCTCTTTGTTTGATCTAAGGGACCTGGGTTCGAGCCCCGGGTAAGGCATGGATGTACGTGTCGTTTTTCTGCTGAAAACCTGCCATCCTCACAGATCTTCTACTGTGGCATATAAACTGACAGGCTCCTGTCAGACCTCTGTGGCAAGCAGCTGCTTGAGGGGGTATTTATTTTTCATTATGCAAAAAAGTGCTGCTCAGTGGAAAACAATCCAACTCTCCATCTACCTCTTTAGGCAACGATCATTTAAGCTAAAGGAAACGTGTTTTTTTTTTCATTTTATTATATTAACCCTTTCAGCCCTGAATTTTTTTATGAACAATAATTTTTTTTATCATCAATAATTGAATGTAAGACATACAAGGAGTCCCCTACTAAGTTTGAGCGGGTTTCCGCCATAGGTTTAGAAACTAGGAATCGTGGCAAATGCCACCATCATGTCTTAGAGATAAAAATGGAAGCATATTTTTTATTCATTTTAAACAATGCTTTTATTCAAAGGTCTTATCAAATTATTTCGTGTGGAAAATTTTGAAACAATTTTTAGATTTCGATTTTAGATCGGTACTTACCAAACATGGTGTTCAGGTTATTAGCATTCATCTTGAATAGCGGAACAATACGGGTCACTCAGATATGTAAACACTCACTTCTTGTTGAACCAGGGACGGGGGTGGCTCAGTCGGTAGCGCGCCAGGCTCGTAATTGTAGTTCCCAGGTTCGAGTCCCAGCTGGGTCAGCGTTGAGATTTATCTTCGCAAAATTCCCCGCCCTGCCCACGGTCAGTAGGGGACACCGATGGGCTTGGAAAGGCCGCCGTCCGTCGGATGGGACGTTAAGCCGTGGCCCCGTGTGTGGGAGAGCCATACCCTGTGCACGTTGAAGAACACGCTGGATGGCCTTGACGGGAGGCTATCATCTGTCTCCCAACAGCTGTTTCAGTGGGTCCCCCCACACAACCTTCTCTGAGCCTTCGGGGTCCATGTGACCTGGCCATTTAGCCCATGGTGTGCAAAAAAGTGCAGCTCAGAGGTAAAACAACCCAACCCAACTTGTTGAACCATGTCATGAAATGTGATTCACATACTTTCTAGAGGTGACATCTAGTGCTTTATGGTGAAACTAGATACTCAGCAAGGAGCTAGAACTCTTTATATATTAAGGTGGCAAATGCCACGCAGGGCCGAAAGGGTTAATTATGTATGTGTTTAACAATATTAGAATAAATATATATTTATTAATGTAAAGTAGTAAAATACTGCATATATTATAAAGTACGCTTTTTCCGTGAAAGAAACTAAACTTCCGATGGTCTTGAAACGGATTAGGACTTTAACACGTATTTCATACAATCGATTAACGATAATTTTGGTTTACAGTCGTTTTCGTGGAACTAAATTGTGATGATTAATCGAGAACCACTTACTTTTGTTCAACAATCTGGAACTGATGCATATCTCGTAAAGGGGTGGCTCAGTCGGTAGCGCGCCAGGCTCGTAATCTGTAGTTCCCAGGTTCGAGTCCCAATTGGGTCAGCGTTGAGATTTATCACCGCAAAATTCCCCGCCCTGCCCACGGTCAGTAGGGGACACCGATGGGCTTGGAAAGGCCGCCGTCCGTCGGATGGACGTTAAGCCGTGGCTCCGTGTGCGGGAGAGCCATACTCTTGCACGTTAAAGAACACGCTGGATGGCCTTGACGGGAGACTACCATCTGTCTCCCAACAGCTGTTCCAGTGGGTCCCCTCCTCGAATCTTCTCTGAGCCTTCGGGGTCCATGTGACCTGGCCATTTAGCCCATGGTGTGCAAAAAAGTACCGCTCAGAGGTAAAACAACCCAACCCATATCTCGTACCGTGGTTTAGGATTTCATTAATGCAGTGTTCCACGTTTGGAAACTATTTGATAATTGAAAATATTATTTTTATACTATCTGAGAGTAAAGATTTTCATGAGATAAAACAGAAAAATGGAAACAATCCAAAGACTTTAAGGAATATCCAATTGACGAATATTAAACGTTCATTTTGGAATAATATAATATTTGAAATTTGTGATTTGTCATTGAAAATGTGAAATTTGGGATGCGCCATCCCAATGTTAGAGGTCTAAAAATTGGTAACTGGAGTATTTTGAGTCGCAGATCTCAGGAATGTTGTGAAATTTGGGATGCAATGGGTCCTTCGAGGTCAAAGGTCAAATATAGATATATCGGCTATAGAGAGCTAAAATTGATGATATTTCAAGCATCAGAAATAACAGGAACTTTCAGTTCAAGTTCAAATAGGGGTCGGAGTGTGCCAAATGGTTTCTGGTAAATAAATAAAGGGAGTTTTACATCGTTCATTGCTGCTTTATTTACAAATTAATTTATCAGTCATTTTTGATTGTGTATGAAAATAAAATTTTCTTTAGCTACTTCTGATAGTCTATTTTCAAACCATTTTCGAAGCTTATGAATTATTTACATTCGAGCAATACGAAACCAAAATGGAAAACATATCTTGAAAATCTAAAAAAAATTATATACTTCAAGAAATTTTGCGAGGTTAAAAATGCTAAAACCGAGCGTTTTTATTAACAATTTAAAATCACTGAGTGCGTGAGAAGCTTTATGATTAATTCAACAACAAACTCGATAATGGATTTTTGCAACATTTCCATCCTACCGTTCAATTATGCTAATTCGTGGATCAATCTGTAGGTGTTTATGAGAAAATCTGTGAGTTACTGAAAAGAATATCTGGGAGAAAATCTGTGAAATGTAGTAGAGAAGCTCATTAAAAATCTGTGAGATGTCGTGAAGAAGGTCTGCAAGAAAATCTGTGATATGCCATGGAGAAAAGCTATAAGAAAATCTGCATTATACCGTAGAATTAATCTGTGAGATTCTACAGCGAAGGATTTGGAAAAAAATCTGTGAAATGTCATAGGAAAAAGTGCATGAAAGACCTTTGCTAAAAACGATATAAATCAAAAAGAAAATGTCCTCCATTTTCGTGTCCCTATAATTTATTTTATTATTTCATTTATTGCTCTTATATATATATATCCTCATTACAAGTGTATTTTCTTGATCTCTAAGACCTGATGGTGGTATTTTCAGAAGTGTCTCAATTGGGAATATGGCTCATTAATTGTCATTACTGACCAAGCTATTTGTTTCGGCGCGTATAAGTGACATAGCTCTTTCTCGTATCCCTAAAGGAACAAGGTTCGGTTCTGTGTGAACCAGATTGTGTAGGCAGAGATAAAGATATCGCCTCGCCGAGTTTTGAGATTGGTAAAGGGATTTCTGTACAAAAAAGTCATTAAATGAATGCCAAAAAAAGTAGGACAGCATTCAGGTTAAATTAAGCTGATTGGAGAAAGTCTACAAAGAACGTCTATAAAGCCATTCCATGTAATGAAGTGAGCACATCTAAGGCCCACAGAATCGACCATATTCCCATATGGATATATATATATATAAATGCAGGGTTTATCAAAATAATGGAAACACCTACGGCGACTGGAGCACAGGCAATGCGCTGTATGCATATCTGAGGGACGACGTCATTCGTGAGGTAAGGTACATAAAGGGGAGAAGTACGATGTCGGCTATCGGATCTGAAGCCAATTAGGCATATCTTTCGATGGAGAAGGTGATGGGCAAACTTGTGCCTGGAACTTCGAAAATGAATTGATGACCTATGACCTATGTCAGCTATCACATAGCAGTGCCATAGGCGCAGGTGAAACAGCTGTTGTGGTGTAATTGTTGGCAATATCAGATTTTAGTGATCTCCAAAAAGGCATGATCATTGGTGCGTATCTTGCAGGAGCTTCACAAACCAGAATGGCGGAAATAGTAGGTGTAATAAGAGGAACTGTATCGAAGATTATGACTACCTATAAAAAAGACAGGGCGTTGCCTCCAAAGGTGCAAATTGTTGATGCCATACGAAGTTGTCAGATAGGAATAGTCGAACGTTGGCACGGATTGTACAACGGAAGCACAAGACCACTGCACCGCAAATAGCAGCAGAGTTGAACACCAGTCGGAATGATCCCGTTTCCATCATAACATTAACATATATTATTTAACGTTAACAAAGCATTAAATAATAACTGATTCCGTAATAATTTTTAACATAACAGTTAATATAACAGTTTCGTTTAATATAACAGTTCGTGGAGAACTTCATCGTACCGGTATTTATGGCCTTGCTGCAATCCACAAACCTCTGATTACCAATATCAATGCAACAAAACGTGTAAGGTGGTGCAAAGCACATAAAAACTGGGATGCTAAAGAATGGCAACGTGTTATCTTGTTTGATGAATCGTGCTACACATTGTTTCCCACCGCTAGTAGAGTGTACGTTTGGCGAAAACTTGCAGAAGCGTACCACCCCGACTATGAAGCTGAAGGTGGACGCCTGATGCTGTAGGGTGCCATATCATGGCATTCCTTAGGGCCATTAGTAATTCTTCAGGATCGTGTCACATCCGCAACGTACGAATCCATTTTCGAAGACCACCTGCACCCAATGTTGCTGGCATTGTTCCCTAATGACCGTCTCTGGTTTCAAGCAGATAATGCACCCTTGGATTGTGCGAAACGTGTCAAGTTGTGTTTTGCAGAGCATGAGGTACAGCAGCTGCCCTGGCCACCTCAATCTTCAGACCTCAATATTATTGATCATTTGGGGGAATATCTGGAGCGCAAGGTCAGATTACACTTTCCACCTCCAGCATCACTGGCACAGTTGGGCCATATTTTACAGGAAAAATGGTCCCACATTCCATTACCGTAGGTGCATGACTTGTATAAGTCCATTCCACGTCGAATTGCGTCTGTTCTGAACGCCCGAGGTGGGATTACAGCTGATTAATAAAATGTTCTCCACAAACAGTACATGTTTCCATTATTTTGATAAACCACTCTAAGTGTGAATGTAAATAAATACATTCACACGCATTGTTTATTTCATCGAAGACGCAGCCCGTCTGATGCACACCTAAGCATGGGTGTAAAAATCCGCGAATCTGTGATTTCACCCACAATCATGGTTGGAGATTAATTAATTGGAATAATTAATTACAAGAGGAATTAAAAGGCGTTCGGAATTGTACCACCACTTGTTCCACGGCACTACATTCATTTACTATGAATTTTAGCACACTTTCTTTTTCTCTGCTACTGAAAGAAAGTGCTAACCTCTCTACCACCTCCTTTCAAAACTAGAATTCCATCCCCGATTCTAATCCTCTCCACAAACAGCACGTGGACCCAATCGTTCAGAATAGGGAACATGATTCATTAAATATTACTAATTTAGTCTGACCAACGCCTAACCATTTATTGATTTCAGCTCAACATAGTGAATTAGTTGTTTTACCTCTCAGTGGCACTTTTTCACACACAACGGGTTAAATGGCCAGATAACAGATGGTAGACTCCCGTCAAGGCCATCCAGCGTGTTCTTTAATGTGCACAGTGTATGGCTCTCTCGCACACGTGGTCACGGCTTAACGTCCCATCCAATGGACGGTACCTGTCGAAGCCCATTGGTGTCCCCTACTGACCATAGGCTGGGCGGATATAAATTTCAAAGTTGGCCCAGGCGGGAGTCGAACCTGGGAACTGCAGATTACGAATCTGACACGCTACCTACTGAATAATGGACTGTAGACAGAAGCATTATATATCAACCAATGACATACAGGGTTCGGACACCTCTCCCAGAAATCCATCTTTGTTAGACAAAATCTCAAACTTGTTTCTTTGAAATCCAAACCCGTTGTCGTTGCGTAATTTTATTTTAGCCTCATATTTTATGTCCGACACTAAAAACAGACTTAAAAATTCCCCTATAAAATCTTATCTCATACAGAATTATAAAATATTATTTTAACCTTTCCTGTTTGATGAAATATAAAACTACTCAAGTCTTATTCTTAGACATCCTCTACCTCCCCCGAATACTAAATCCTGGATACCTGTCCGACGTCAGATAATGACAAACGTTTGCATGGATTTCCGAATAAATTCATATCAATTGCCTAAAGCGAATATGATGCATAGCCTAAAATAGTATTTCTACTCCTCAGACAGCAATATCCATCAATCTTTAGAACGTCCGATATTTCCAGGCAGTCATGAAAAGTAACAGCCTACAGCTGTTTAATGCTATTGATTTGTATTCCTCACCTTCAAGAGCGGTTCTTTGCTTGGCGTATGACATTCAAAAATCAACGCCTCTGGAGGTAAGGTTACCAAGAAAAGCTACGATGATATACCAACATACAGATGTGACTTTAATGAATATGGGAATAGGAAAGCCCAAAAATATGCGGCAAAACTTTCTTAAGCTTTCCCATGGTATGCACGTATATAAAACATTATGTTTCCTTAAAGACATCATAAATCCAAAACGTTTTAAAAATAAAATATTTTCTGCTGCAACTGAAACGATTTCTTGTTTAAGTTATATCGTATGTTGTTAGTTTCGTGACAGATTTCAACATTTCATTTTTTTTCTTTAAAATGAGAAAGTTCAATTCCTTGTTAGATTTGAACCTTTTCACCTTTATTTTTGCGAGGACTGAGAAAGTTAATTTCTTATTAGATTTGAAACTCTGTCTTTACACTTAAAACGAAAAATTAAGTTTATTTAATAGTTCCATCTTAAAATGCAAGATTAATTAATTTCTTATTAGATTTGAAATTTCATCTTTATCTTTAAAATAATGTTTCCACTTTTCCCTTTACAAAAGGTAAGTTGATTTCTTATTAAATTTGAAGCTTTCACTTTTAAAAGACATCTTCATTAATCTCTTAAAATAATGTAAGCTAATTTCTTATCATATCTGAAGCTTTCACCTTCAAAAGGATATTTTCACTTTTTTTCTTAACGCAATGTTTGTTAATTTATTATCAGATTTGAAACATTTACTTTTGTTTTGAACCTCTTCACTTTTCCATTAAAACAAAATTAATTAATTTGCTATTAGATTTCAACGTTTGCCTTTAAAATGATGAGGTTATATATTTTTACATTAGATAAGAGCCTTCACTTTTCCTTTAAAACAAAGTGATTTAATTTTTTTATTAGATCTGAACCTTTGAACTTTAACTTTAAAATGATGAGATGCATTATTTTCGCAACAGATACGAACTTTCGTTTTTCCTTTAAAGCAAGGTTAACTTTTCTTTTAGATTTGCACCTTTCAACTTTACCTTTAAAACGAAGCGGGGCTTTTGCTTTTTTTAAAGCGAAGATAGCTAACTTTTCGTATTAAACATGATTCACATTTGCTTTTCAAATAACGAGAAGCATTATTTTTCTTGTTCAACACAAAGCCTTCCACTTAGAACAAGGTAAGCTAATTACTTATAAGATTTGAAACTTTAAACCTTTCACTCTGACAATTAAAATGAGTTGACTTATTCCTTTTAGGTGCAAGCATTTACTTTTCTTTTACCCCTTTGTCGATCGAGTTAGGTCTCCCAAACCCAGATGTTTTTTAAATGAAGGTAGTTAGTGCCCTTTCTTCTTCCTTATCCTTCACCCCATTCCTTTAGTACGTTCTGTTTCAATTTCCCTTAGATAAGCCCAGCCGTAATTGCCAGGACAAGGGCAGGATGTAGGTAAGCAATATGATGATGAGAGCAAATGAAATGCAGACAAAAATTTATAAAACACACGAATATTTAATGCAATATTTCAAGACTTCTAAGACGGAGAAGAAAATGCTGTACCGGAATCGAATTTTATTCTCTTGGCCAACTTTTTACTTTTTCGCGGCTTGATTTTGTCATTTGGACTCCCCTCCCCCACTCTTTCTTTCTTTTATTTTCCGGCCATCTTTTTTTCTTATTCGGGCATGGATAGGATAGATAATTGAAACGAATGTGCCTCACAGATCCATTGCGACCATCCGTGTATATTTAGGAAATATTAGCTACTAACAGATTTACCCGGTGTTGCAGGCTGAAACTCTTTAAAATATAGGGTAGATGGCACTCCCCATGTCGCAAGCTTTCATTTGGCATAAAAATCATTACGATCAATTTCCTTCGGTTTAATTTTTATCCATTTCTTTTAGGAAACGAAAGAAATGGACATAATTCGAGACCATTTTCGAGGACATAAATCAGCGAACGAGATTTTATTTCAGCTCTTTCAGTCAGGTCAACCAATTTTTTCAACTCATTTATTTCAAATATTTCAGCTATCTTTCCGATTTATTCTCTTCATTTTTCCAATATTTATGTACAGACACTTTTTAGTTAGTTTTTCTCGTTTTAATTTCTCTTTTCATTTTCCTATTTTCTTTACATTACCTTTAATTTCATTTTAAGCAAATATTTAGTAGTACAGTCGCTCAAAAGAGTATCCGAACACTGTGGTTGATTACAGAATTCAGAAAAAAATATCTGGCAACGATTTTTTTAGAAATCAGTGATCTGACAACCTTCGTGTCACGTGACACGAAGGTTGCCAGATAAGGTTTCTAAAAAAATCGTTGCCAGATATTTTTTTCTGAATTCTGTAATCAACCACAGTGTTCGGATACTTTTTTGAGCGACTGTAGGTGGTCATATTATTTTGATACTGGATCGTGTGGGCTCACTCACGGAAATATTGAGCGTATGCAGTTACCGTTCACAGCAAACTGGAGCGTGTGCAGTAACTGCACACGCTCCAGTTTGCTGTGAACGGTAACTGGAGCGTGTACAGTTGCTGTACACGCTCCAGATATTTTTCCTGAATTCTTTAATCGCGTGACACAAAGTTGCCAGATCACTATTTTTTGAAAAAATCGCTGCCAGATATTTTTTCTGAATTTTGTAATCAACAATAGTGTTCGGATACTTTTTTGAGCGACTGTACTAAATCACTTTCCTCGTTCGAATCTCATTTTTGACTACTTAAGATACAAAATATTTAAAATTTTCTATAATCCACTAGTTTTTACCAGAGTACATTTCCTCTTCCACATTTCTATTTCTTTCTTTGAACTTTTCCCAAAGTCATTATTTTGATTTCGGTTTTTCTATTCCTGCGCTTCTCCATCTGTGTGATGCTCTCAAACCACGTCGCACATAGGCATGACTCTTTACTATAGACCAGGCATTCCCAAACTAGGCTCTTGGGAGGGGAGCAGGGAGGTTTTCCAAGAGAGTTACGAGTATGTGAATTTCTTGCGCTTATTTTTAGTTACGAATTGAAATTACTATTAACAGGGGAGCTGCTTGATGATAAATGATAGAGGGGGATTCCCTAGAAATGAAAGGAGTCGTGATGCTGAAAAGTTTTGGAACCCCTACTGTAGACAATTATTATTATTATAATGTATTTTAATAGGAAAATCTCGAGCGTGAATTCAAAAGAATATTTAGGAAAAATAATTCTAAAATGAACTAATTTATTACAAAAATATGAATAAAAACCTATATATATATAATATAAATTTAACCAACACAATTTTTACCTTCATCAGTATGAAAATAAACCATCAGAAGAATATTTCACCTATCACTATTACAAATAGTCGTTTCTTTAGAATTCTTACTGTCCTTACTCAAAGCATAAAATAAGAGTTTTTACAATATTCAATAAGTGACACAATCACATTTGCGAATAAACCAGTAAACTACCAAGAATAATCTTACCAATTCTTTAAACAAACTTTAAATAACCCCACATGAAATGACTTTCTTTCAGAATTTCAGTCATCAAATATTCCAACACTGCAGCCAAGTATACTGGCTTTCAGAACCAATTCTTTTCTGACGTTAATGACCACGGATCAGATGATGAATTCTTCCTGCAGAGAAATTGAAGTCAGCTCTACTTGCTTGACTAGCATTTCACGTCCTTGTCCTATTCTCCAAGTATCTTGAAAAAAAAAAAACATTCCTAACAAAAAATCAACTTACTTTTTTCATTCCTTTTTTAAACATCATTAGATTTCGGGTTCTACTGTTCTAATCCACTAGTGAGGTAATTCACGCGCGATCATCAAAATGATACAGCACATAACAATTTCGTTGTTGCTGTTCATCTGTCGTAACATTATTATAACCGTTTCTTATCACTCTTACCGGTTAATTCTTTGCTCTTTCAGACCAAACTTTCGGGGTTGGGATGCTCAGTCGGTAGCGCGCCAGGCTCGTAATCTGAAGTTCCCAGGTTCGAGTCCCAGCTGGGTCAGCGTTGAGATTTATCTCCGCAAAATTCCCGCCCTGCCCACGGTCAGTAGGGGACACCGATGGGCTTGGAAAGGCCACCGTCCGTCGGATGGGACGTTAAGCGGTGGTCCCGTGTGCGGGAGAGACATACCCTGTGCACGTTAAAGAACACGCTATATGGCCTTGACGGGAGGCTACCATCTGTCTCCGAACAGCTGTTCCAGTGGGTCCCCTCCCCCAGTCTTCTCTGAGCCTTCGGGGTCCACGTGACCGGGCCATTTAGCCCATGGTGTGCAAAAAAGTGCCGCTCACAGGTAAAACAACCCAACCCTGTATATGGACATCCGGACAATATTTCCATACTATTCAAGAACGACTACAAATAGTCCTGAACAAGATTCCATGGGTCTCCAACCTTCTCTGAGCCTTTGATGTCCTTGTGACCTGGCCATTTAGCCCATGGTGTGCAAAAAAGTGCCGTTCAGAGGTAAAACAACCAAACTTTCGCGTTACATAATTGAAAAAAATTGTTTGTTTTAACTTTTCATTTTCAACTGATGTGGATGCTCTTGCTGACAGTGTTAAAATTGCTCGTGAGCATTTCACAATACTTTCGATTTGTGTGCTTTTGTGAATTTTTAGAGCTTCAAGATAATTAATTCTGAGGAAATCTGGCAAAGACAATTTAAAAACTACTGACAGAGCCAATGTCATCTTTAGAAGAAAGATTGGCTTATAAAAATGTATGTCCACTGTTATTGAATCATTGATCTGTTTTGAGCACATTAAGTAAATAAATAAATGAAAACCACGATGATGTTGACCATTTTGGGAAACTGCAAGAAACTATTACCAATGCTATGCACACCCCTGAGTGAGATGTGCAATAACGTGTAGATAATATATTGCGTTGCATTTTCACCATCACTAACTGATAATGATTATATTGGTTAGCAAAGAGAAGCTGCATCAACCCAACCATTCCCCTTGGCGGGGGTGGGGCAGAAATTTCGTGAATAATTTCAATTAACTCACTCTGGTTCTGCATAAACATAAAAAGTATAAATTAAAAAATTCAAAAACGCCTACCTTCCTATAAATAAATAAAAAATAAATACCCCCTCAAGCAGCTGCTTGCCATAGAGGTCTGACAGGAGCCTGTCAGTTTGTATGCCATAGTAGAAGGTCTGAGAGGATGGCAGGACCTCAGCAGAAAAACGACACATACACCCATGCCTTATCTGGGGCTCGAACCCAGGTCCCTTAGGTCAGTAGCCAAACGCGCTAACCACTCTGCCATGGGACGGCTACCTTCCTATAGGGCTCTAAAAAGTAGAAAATAAAAAAAATACCCCCTCAAGCAGCTGCCTGCCACAGAGGTATGACAGAAGCCTGCCAGTTTATATGCCATAGTAGAAGGTCTGAGAGGATGGCAGGACCTCAGCAGAAAAACGACACATACATCCATGCCTTATCCGGGGCTCGATACCCAGGTCCCATAGATCAGTAGCCCAGCGTGCTAACCACTCGGCCACGGGACAACTTAAAGCATATAGGTGGTGCAATCAGTCATTGAGTTCATATTCACTTCAAAGGAAGATAGGGTGCCAGCAATCTTGTTGAGTAGGTAAATCGATACCCTATCTTCCTTCGAAGCGAATACGAACTCAGTGACCGATTACACTATTAATATGCTTTAGATTTGTATTTTGCTTTTTAGGGCCGATAGGAATATAGGTATAAGAAGAAAGGCCTATTTAGGAAGATAGGTATTATCATGTCCCTCTAATGTATTTATTTTTATTTATTATTGTATTTTTATTACATTTTGTTGTTGTAAATATATATATATGTATTAAATGTGTTTTTGGAAGTGCTGTTGTGGGGATGTAATTCATAGCTGTTGTTTTCGGGTCTGAGCTGGCTGCCTGCACATGCTGACGAGTCGGAAAGCCCTCTTACGACTATTTACAACTATCCTCGGGTGCGAGTATTAGTGCTGGGGACTACGGGAGCGATAATAAACAACAGTTGAGGCGTCGCTGTCAAACGGAAGGACGTTTGAACACGTGTGAAGGGACGCCACTCTTGCTCAAGGAAAAGCCCTTAAGGAGAGGGTTCGGTTCTGTGTGAGAACCATGATACGGTTCTGTGTGAACTAGGTTGTAGTTAAGAATTGGATATCTTTTCACCGATTTTGAGGTCGGTAAAGCAAGAATCTGCAAAGTGCGGTTCTCCACCTCATTGCATGATTGTTTGCAGCAGCAAAGCTGCAAAGGTTTACGGAATCGAGCGCATCCCCAGCACATGATTGTATATAAATGTGAATAAACTGTGTCGTCTCTATACAACTCTCGTACGTGAATTGTTGGACATATTTCTACAAATCACTTGACTCAGAAGTTGTAAGGCATTTGTTGTTATGGGTGTAACGATCCACGAACCTGTGATTTCTCCTAAATAAGGGTGAAGGTAGTTAAGGGTCTAAATGATTGTCCTCTACTACAGAGTGGCAAATCGTTTATTATCTGTATCCACGATATATGGAGCAGTTCAGCAGCATACGTAATTAGACATGATCTGACGAAACAAAAATCTGCGTCGTTCCCTTACCACGAAAACCACAGGTTTTTAAAAATTTTTTAATTTATATTGTTTTTGTTGTCACTAAAAACACCTACCTTAGAAAACTTTGACATGCGAGCCATAGATATCGAACACATTTACTCCCCTTTTGGATCCTATGCTTCCCCAATTTGGTCGAACACAACTCCCACGAACATTCACAAGATACAGGTCTTGCAGAATAAAATCCTGCGATGTGTAGTCAATGCCCCCTGGTTCCTAACCATTAGACAATTGCATAAAGATCTGGGCATTGATCATATTTACACATATCTTAAGTTTGTTTCGCGAGATTTCTACGAGTCAGTGCAAAGAAACCCGCACGAGATTATATCCTGCCTTCTGGACTACGACCATGAAGTCCTTAACAGATACAAGAGGCCTAAGATGATGGCTTTCGCTAAAGAAAGTTACCATTTTAAGTCTCTTGTGCATCATTACTACTATTTTGTTTTATGTTCTTTTACCCTTTGGGGCCCACCATTGTGTGGTTTACTTTTGTTTGTTTTTTCAAACTGATGCCAATTAGGCATATTTTCAGATGAAGAAGGTTATGGGTACTGTTGTACCTGGTATTTCATTTTATGATGTAATGATCTACAGATCTACGACTTTGGTAGACCACGACTTTAGGACATCACAAGGTTTAATTTGAGATGCGACTCATTGAAGTTCACCCCGGGAAAGTCCGCCGTCCCATATTATCAGTGGTGAATAGCGGGGTAAAAATTTCGAAATCGTTTACGACCGTCTTTATACGAGCTTTCATTTGACACCTAACTGGTAAACTAAGACCTAATTGGTAAACCTAACTGGTAACTGTAGACCTTCGCGTACGGAAGATATAGTAGAACGACTTTTACATTTTCCGTATTTTAGGGGGGAAGATTACACACGGGGTCAATTTTTCATAGCCTATGAAACCCCCACTTCACAAGCTTTCATTTGACACATAGCTCGTTACTTCCGCACTCGAATTCTGGAGATATAGGGGAAATATCATTTTCATATTTTTTCCCTTTTTTAGCAAGGAAGAAAGCACGGGAGGTCAATGTTTCAAAGCCTAGGAGATTCCCCGCATCAAAAGCTTTCATTTGACGTATGACTTTCATCCTTCGCGGTCTGGAGATATAGCTTAAGAATAGTTTTCAGATTTCCCGTTTTTTGGGGGGGAAGAAAGCACGAGGGTCACGTTTTTGGAGCCTATGACACTCCCCAAGTCATAAGCTTTCATTTAGCACATAAATCATCAAGTTTCACTATTACGTTCATAAAATATGGTGGAACAACGTTTTGTCAAATCCACAAACCGAGCAAACGACAAATCTCAAAGACAAAAGCAAAAAGAAGATAGGTAATAAAATATAAAATTTAATACTTCAATTCCATTGTGAGATAAATTACCATATATAATAACCATAAATATAATATGATAAATATAAACACAATAATTCTCTATTTGTAGGCACTGCCAAGACTTAATTTAACATCCTCTAATTTAATGATGTGGCACTTTTAACCAGAGGAAAAGAGTGAACCTCGAACCTCATTTATTAGGAGTGCTCCCTCAAAGGCCAGCTGGTGATATCCGTCATTAAGCTGTGGTTAGAGTTTACTACTGTTCATGCTACTGGGACTGCTGGGTGGGGAAGCCGAGGAAGCCATTCCTTCGGAAAGTCAAATTCTTTCGTGAGTGTTGCTGGAGAGTCCGGCAATCCTCATGAAAGGGTAGGCCTTTAGGCACTACCCTTTCATTAAGTCAAGTAGGGGCTTTCACTTCAGGTAGGGGCTTTCATGACATGAAGTCGCTCTCCGCTACTCATGGCTAACAATATCCCAATTTCGAGCCTACATCGTTCTCTTCCTATCTCTCTAATTTCTCCGACCACTCTAACTGACCATCTGAATTTTGAACTCGTGTGTGTGTCTGCCGTTCCTCTGTTTCTCTCCTGTTTTATACGACAATTACCACCCCGTTTGAGTAATGTGGTCGGCGCGATTGCTGGCCTAACTTTCCCGTGTTCCACTTGGCTGGATTCTCCTAATGGGGTGGAACAGAGGCATGGGATGATGACTAACTCATTTAATATTCAGCGAGCCGGCTTCCAAACTGAGCTCGCGCAACACGTGCTCAGCGATGTTTCGACACCAAGAGTCGGACATTGCCAAATCCTCTGTGATCGTCCACTAGTGGTGTCAAGAAAAGTGAATTTATAGTGGTTGACCGGTGCTTCGTGTCGATGGAAGTCTTGAGTGTGCTGGTGGTCGGATCCTGTGTTGCTTCTTGGTGGTGCCGCTGGACAGTTCGTGTGTTGCTTCCTGCACGTGTGCGGTGGTTAGCTCTGCCTTCCTGGAGTGCAGTTGCCTGTCATCCCCGACCTCTTCTAAAGAGAAGAAACAGATGGCTTTTGGGTGAATGCTATGCGTGGGAAGAATTTGGATTTAATTTAATTATGCTCGTTAGGCCGAAAGAATAATTGAGGCATAACATAAAACAAGAAATAAGCAACACAAAGAAGATGAAACTACATTAAAATAGGAAGAGCATATATTCCGGCTCAAAGACGTGAATATACTCTATTTCACATAAAGAATAGTGTGGCAAACCTCTCTCTCATATAATTTCCTGTCCAATCGTGTCTTATTATGCTTAACTACGAAAGACCATGAAAAATAAGATGAGAAGACTGAAAATGTATCAATTCTCAACTCAGGAAATTTTATGACGTGTTTTAAATCGGGAATGCATTAGTGTGAAGAGCAATTATGCTTCATCGTATACTATATAATATTCCGAAATTTGAAACAACATTTTCAATTGGTCACTTACCTAAACTATAAATATTTATTAATTGATGTTAGAAAAAAGTATTTGTTTCTTGCATAAGATTTGGAATTATTTTCTGTGGTGGGGTATTGTATCTGCAACTTGTCGATGGTACAACTCACGTTGGTGTGGCATCTTTTACTTAGTTGTTACCTTCGTTGATCTTCAGATTTTGTTGGCGACGGCAGTCCAAGAATTAAGTCATTTACATACCGACCTATTTGCAAAGATACATACATAATACTCAAATATATATTGGCTACAAGGTCAAACAAGACATTAATGTAGTGATTCAAACATGTGCGCTATCCTGAGCCACATCGTTTTTACTTAGCAACTGCAGGTCAATTACAATAATATCCTGTTTGACATTGGCGACTTACCTTATCTCTGGCCTGATCCTTTTCATCAAGCTTTGTAAACTATGCTCATAACCCTTTTCATTAATCTGCAGTTCTGCATAAGGGCAACACAGGGAACTAATCCAAAACTTAACTTATAAGATGTTGCTCGTCGTGTCCTAATTTATTTCATTTTCTGATTTATGGTTATTATATATACCTCTGTTATATGCATATTTTCAGAAGTGTCTTAGATGGGAATGTTGCTCATTTATTGTCATTCGGTGCGTAGCTGTGTAGGTCACCAGATGCTTGTGGAAGTGAACGCCAGCATATCGTTTTATGACACCTTCATGTCGCTAGACTCCCTTCATTAAGCCAGTTTAGCCGGGTTGGGTTGTTTTACCTCTGAGTGGCACCTTTTGGAAAAACCGTGGGCTAAATGGCCAGGTCACATGGACCCTGAAGACTCAGAGAAGGTTGGGGGAAGGGACCCACTGGAACAGCTGTTGGGAGCCAGATGGTAGCCTCCCGTCAAGGCCATCCAGCGTGTTCTTTAACGTGCACAGGATATGGCTCTCCCGCACATAGGGCCACGGCTTAAAGTCCCATCCGACGGACGGCGGCCTTTCCAAGCCCATCGATGACCGTGGGCAGGGCGGGGAATTTTGCGGAGATAAATCTCAACGCTGACCCAGCTGGGACTCGAACCTGGGAACTACAGATTACAAGCCTGGCGCGCTACCAACTGAGCCACCCCCGCTCCCAGTTTAGTCGGAGGGGTTAGGATGTGAATCATTGAGAGAGAAGACGGTGAGATGAGGAAATAACCAAGTCAGAAAGGGAGTAGCTGAGGAAAAAAGAAGTTCACGTTCGTTTAGTGCGTCAAAAGTAACGTAGCACTTTCACAGAAGCCCTAAAGTAACTATATTCGTGTTCTACGGGTAACTAGAGTGTTTAGGCAACGATTAGAATATTCTCTTGCCGAGTTCTGAGGTCTGTAAAGTGATTTCTGTTCGGAAAAAGATAAAATTTGACCATATTAGGCGAATGCTTGTAAAAGAAAAGCAGCATTCAAGCTATGTTAAGTTTAGGGGAGAAAGTCTATGTGGATTCACCTAGAATCACGGCTGAAGCGAAATTATGGGTAATAATTAATTAAAGAAATTCAGGGGAGGTTTGCCACCACTCGAGAAGTTCGCTACACTGCTTAACAGTAGTTGCTCCTTCGTCTAACCTCATCATTGGGCAGGGGTGGCTCAATAGGTAGCGTGCCAGGTTCGTAATCTGCAGTTACCAGGTTCGAGTCCCAGCTGGGAAACTGAGGGAGCATTGAGATTTATCTCTCTAAAACTGTCCGCACTTCACTCGGTCAGTAGGGAACACCGATGAGCTTGGAAAGCCTCCATCCATCGGATGGAACGTTAAGGCATGGCACCGTGTGTGGCAGAGCCCTTTGCATGTAAATCACACTGGATGGCTTGGCGGAGACTGCCAACTGTCTCCCAGCAGCTGTCTAGTGGGTCCTCTGCCCCCAAACTTCTCAGAGCCCTCGAAGTCTTTGTGATCTGAACATTCAGCCTATTGTGTGCAAAATAGTGCTGCTTAGAGGTAACACAACCCAACTTGTACCTCATCACTGTTGGCATAACAAAACTACAAGATACCCAAAATGCTGAATAATCATCTGTAATCAAAACCATCAAGATTCATATTGTCTTGCTCAGAAATGATCCAGGCTTAATTACCATATATTACTTCAATCCTACTTGCTTTGAGGTGGATTTCTTGTGATCTATCCGAATACCCAATACTTGGATACTGCAAGAAAATGCCGCTCGAAAGTAAATCGATTCATATGGCAAAACCCGATTTAATGATTTCTTGTTTTTTGCTAAAAATTGTCACGGATGGTGAAACACAAAATTATTCTCCTAAGTACTCAAAACAACAATATTCGAAACCTTGTACAATAGTTTCTCTTCAACACTTTACATCAGCAGAAAAAAAAGTCGCTGAAGCTTTCGATCCTCGATTGTTGCTTGGCAACCGCACAGTGTAATTTCTTCGAGTGATTTTCAGTTTTTTGCAAATTCCGCGTGTGTTGTCTGTTCTTAAAGATAAGATCGATGATTCTTTTAGTTATTGGTTGAATAAAAATAGTGCGCATCGTAAAGAGAGTCTTGTTGCGATGTTTCACTCAAAAAAATATATTTATCACGAAGAAGATATCAGAAACGTCCTTAAAAGGAAAAGTTTGATGTTTTTCAAATCTACCGACTAAATTTTAAATAAGAATCTTCATAAAATGTTTTGTTTGTTTGCTTTTAAATGAAAATACAGCATTTGCATTTCCATTGCTGAAGAAATTAGACAGTGAGAAATGTAAAATATCGAGAATTTTGATTTAATGGTATTAAAGTTTAAAAGCAAAATATTTTTTCTTGTTTATAGCCAAACTGGATCTAGTGAAAATAATAAGAATGGTGTGTGTGTGTGTATGTGCGGGAGGGGGGGGAGGTTCAGAGAATTAATAATAATAATTTATTCCATGCAGGGGGTTACAGTGAAGCCAAGGTACAGGTAATTTTGGATATTAATTTAAACGTTCAAGTGACTTGATGCCCCGGTGCATTTGAGAAATTAAAACGAAATATTGATGATAGTACAAAAATACAAACATATTTACAGGAATTGCATAATTATTTGACACATATAAACAAAATGACAAGTTGCACAGATGAAGACAAACATATAATATGAAATATAATAAAAAAAAAACACAGTAAGCTTAGAGAGAAGAAAAAGAAGGTTTAAGACAACAGAGAGAAATATTAAATGAATGAACACTGGGCGAAAACGAATTGCGAATAATCCAGACAAAAGGCAAAGATGGGGAGTGAGAATAGGGGTTAGAGATATTGTTGGTCAAGCGTTTCAATATTCTAGTAGGAGTGGAGTAATATAGTTTTTTAATTTTGTTTTAAAATTTAAAGAATTGATATCTCTCGGTAGAGAGTTCCAACTTGAGGTTGCTTGAAAGGCAAAAGAAATTTCACCATACTTAGCTTTGAAAACCTTTGGAGTAGAAAAAAATTTATTTTCAGAGCGAAGGATGTGGCGATGTCGTAATCGAATATAAGGGGTGTACAAATCGAATGAAGGGGACGAGACTTGTTATAAATAATGTCGGGAATAAGGGTAATAAACGGCAGCTTTCTTCTAGATTCAGGGATGGGAATTTGGTAGTTGGAACAAATATCAGTAAGTGTTAGAGATTCTCATTTGTTAAAATAGGTTTTGCTGATGATTTTGTGTTTCATTTTGAACATTTTGAACCTCGTGAAAACAAGATAATTTTTCCTCTAAAGTTGATATCGGCGGTAAACTAAGAGTGAATATTTCCCTAATAGGTGTATTACCTGTATACAAGAAATGTGAGGTTGAAATTTAACGGTACATTGAACACTCCTCTAATCAACCTTTAATACAAACATCGTAAGACAATTTAGGCAGTCTACGGAGTTGGGTTGTTAGGTTGTTTTACCTCTCAGCGGCACTTTTTTGCACACCATGGGCTAAATGGCCAGGTCACACGGACCTCGAAGGTTCAGAGAAGGTTAGGGGAGGGGACCCACTGGAACAGCAGTTGGGATACATATGTAGCCTCCCTTCAAGGCCATCCAGCGTGTTCTTTAACGTACCCAGGTATGGCTCTTCCGCACACAGGGCCACGCTTAACGTCCCATCCGACGGATGGCGGCCTTTCCAAACCCATCGGTGTCCCCCTACTGACCGTGGGCAGGGAGGGGTTATTTTGCGGAGATTAATCTCAACGCTGACACAGCTGGAACTCGAACCTTGGAACTACAGATTACGAGCCTGGCGCGCTACCGACTGAGCTACACACGCCCCCAGTGTACGGAGAACTCGACCCAAGGATTATTATGAATAATACGAACTGTTAAAAATTATGCGACTTATTTATATTGTCGTGCTCACATTTATTGAAATATGAATCTGACGTATCTGTCAGGGCCAGATTGTTGTTTTCGGCATTCGGATCTTAACCTCTCCTATTTCTTCCATCTTTCTGTCCAACTCCTGCGCCTGTGAAGAGAACTAGCCTGCAGGGCTTCGTAAACTAGGAATTGGGGGGAAGATTCCAGCAAAAGTGAATAACAAGTTCAACGACGTGGCGAGCTCTGAGCCATACAACATCAGCGAACCAATCGCGAAGTCCCACTCGAACCCAGAGGTTTCGGGGACGCTCAGGCTCTCGCAAGGAGAACACACACGGACAAGAATTCAAAGACGTTTGGTTTCTGGCTTGCAACAGGTGTTCAGTGGTGTATGGATGTGTCTCTTGGTGTTCTGACGTAGAGCGACGGTGCGGGACGGAATGACCCGTCCCTAAGTCTATTCTTGAGACCCTGGTTCGAGACCCAGGAAAGCTGAGGACAATTTTTCCTGTTGAGGCGCAGTTTTTTGAGCCCGTCTGAGGCGCAAATGTAGTGAGAATCTCACCGTTTCCTTCACGGCAAAGAAACGAGGTACTGTCACATTTTTCCTATTCTGGTCTACCCTCCTAGAAATATAGTGTATGATTCATCCATAATAAATACACAGATTACCTATATAAATAGACTTCAATAATTATTACAAACATCTGGAAAAAAATCATCGCTGCCACTTTTGAGACGATTTTTATATACGTTCGCCCCTAGCGTCGGCTACCCCAAAACACTGAGAGGTGGTCACGACAATATAGCTGAAAATTATACATTTGCATCAGGTTCAACCAATGAGAGAGTGTAAATGTATGTATTAGAGGTAGGAGCTTGAATGTTTAACGTAAGAATGGAAAACACATCATAAATTTGGGATAAGGCCACCAGGTATTTGGGAACTTATGAGGATTGAAACTATGAAATGTGGAAACAGAATAAGTAGGAATGAAAAAAAGGTGGTTTTAAACTGTAATATGGGCTTTATTATTGGTAGAGAAGTGATTATTTCCTCTTTTCGTTTGCAAAGCAAGGAGTGACATGAGTAAACGCCGTATGAGAAATGTGGCGACGGAAGCCAACTGGAAAGTTATGGAGAAAACTGTTAAAACGACAGCAGTGATTTCAAGAGTCAATCAGTTGACTTGCCACTAATGGCGTTTTTGTCGGAAGAAATCCATTCGGAAAGAATTCAGAAAAGGTTTTGTTTTTCTTTTCCATTGTGTAAAACAACGGCACTTTGTTTTACACAATGGACTAAATGACCAGATCACAAAGACCCCAATGGCTCAAAAAAAGATTGAAGGAAGGAAATCCATTGGACACCTGTTAGGGGACAGATGGACGCCTCCCGTTAAGGCCATCCAACGTGTATTTTAACGTGAACAGGGTGTAGATCTCCTATACACGAACCACGGCTTAACGTCCCATCCGATGGACAGTGGTCTTTCTAAGCACATCGATGTCTCCTACTGTCCAGATGAGGATAAAAAAACCTATTAAACTTTTGTTATTTTTAATTCAATCGTATCTTTTAAAATTCAAATAATAACTACGTATTTTTTAAAATTGCAATTATTTTCAAAATATTTTATTTGTATTTCATTTTAATAAAATCATAATAAGTAAAATATTTTAATAAATAGTTTATTATTAGATTTTGTATGAATTAAATACTTCATTCTTTTTGCATATTTAATTTCTCTTCTTTTGTGAACGGCTGTCCTGACCCGGGATGTCTACGAGATCTTGACTCTGTCCTGGGTAAAAGGAGGGAACCGAAGGTGGTCAGTCCTATTACTATCCAACTCCCTGCAGCATAAACTTTTAACCGATATTTAAATTGTCAATATCAGGTTTTGAATTAGAAAGATATAGTAGAACAATTTTTTAAAATTGCTCTACTCTTGAGAAGGGGATATATTTTAAAATTATTTTCCTTTTTACAAGTATGACGTTTTTACTATTGAACTATTTTATATTTTTAGGAAATCGCATTAGAAACATTTACGCCTTTCTTCACTAATAATACATACGATGGCAGATTTGCATCCAGTCTACGTCTATTTTTCTGCCTGCATAATTGGTTATTATCAGCCTCCAAGTTGGATAATATGGCCCGCAATGGTTCTAACCAGATATGAGTTCGAATAATTTAAATTACAAATATTTTTTGTAATTGTAGGAAAAATAAGTAACTCACAGGCAGTGACAGCCCAAATTATTTTGCCCACCCATGCTAACTCACTTTTTGCCGCTCTTAGGTAAATTTACTTTTTTGTCTCACCAAATAATTTTATTTTGGCTACCCCCCTTAAAAGTTGCTTTGTCACCTCAAGTGAATTTACTGTTTTTGTCGTTAAAAGTGGTTTTGCTTTTTTCACCTTGAGGCGATCATACCAATTTTGTCATTACGAACTATCGCAACATTTTTGTGGCTTAATATTTGAAATTAAATATTAGCTAATTCATTAGTAGCAGGGTTTTAAAATCCATCATAAAGTTCTATAAAGACCTTGTCACTTGACATTCATGGCACTTTTATTTTAAGTTTAGAACAAACCCAACCAATTACGTACATGACGTCATTAAAATTTTGCCGCCCCAAGCGACAGCTTACAATGTTCGGCCGGAACTGCTCATAAGTTAAACAACGTAAAATCACCTCGTAAACTTGTCAGTTAAAAAGAAACTCGTAAAGTCACAGTCAGATCTGGTTCAGAGGACGAACAGCGTAGTACATAATTGCGCTTCTATCTTTAACAGTGTCAATTGTTTAACACACCAACAAGAACAGCATAATCTACCATGGGTTGGGTTGTTTTACCTATGAGCGGCACTTTTTTGCACACTATGGGCTAAATGGCCAGGTCACATGGACCCCGAAGGCTCAGAGAAGGTTGGGGGAGGGGACCCACTGGAACAGCTGTTGGGAGACAGATGGTAGCCTCCCGTCAAGGCCATCCAGCGTGTTCTTTAACGTGCACAGGGTATGTCTCTCCCGCACACGGGGCCACGGCTTAACGTCCCATCCGACGGACGGCGGCCTTTCCTAGCCCATCGGTGTCCCCTACTGACCGTGGGCAAGGCGGGGAATTTTGCGGAGATAAATCTCAACGCTGACTCAGCTGGGACTAGAACCTGGGAACTACAGATTACGAGCCTGGCGCGCTACCGACTGAGCCACCCCCGCCCCAATCTACCATGTCACAAAATTTAATTTTCAGGGAAAAGTAACGTCATTGCACCCACTTGCGCCACCAAATTCTGATACACAGGCAGAACGTAATGCAAGCTAATAGCTCTCTATTGATGATTTGCTCTCTATTGATGATTTGCAACTGACGTATTACTGCGATTTAATGCTGAATTTATCATCTCAACTCCTTTTCAGCAGTTTTCGCTGAGCTCACTTTTGAAACAGGCTGTCATCATTTACATCTCAATGAAGCGATTGCCCATAAATTATTAAACGTTGCTAAGTTAATTGTGGCTACATGGCTAATGAGAGGTGCTTTTGAAAAAAAATTAGCAAGTATAAAAGTCCCTCAAGCAGCTGCTTGCCACAGAAGTCTGACAGGAGCGTGTCAGTTTATGCGTCGTAGTAGAAGGTCTGTTAGGATGGTGGGAATTCAACAGAAAATCAACACTAACATTCATGCATTACCTGGGGCCCGAACTCAGGTTCCTTTGGTCAGTAGTCAAACACGCTTACCATTAGGCCACGACACGGAAACCTCAAATGTTTGACATAACAATGGGTAAAAACTGCTTTCACTGGCCTCAGAAGAGTGTTGCATTTCACCTTTTCTGATTTGTCATCCTTCACACATATGTGGCATTTGACTTCCTTTGATTTAGCATCTTTCCCATAAATGTGGAATTTGACTCTCTGTGATTTAGAATCCTTAACATAAATGTGGAATTTGACTCTCTGTGATTTAGAATCCTTAACATAAATGTGGAATTTGGCTCTCTTTGATCTAGAATCCTTTCCATAAATGTGGCATTTTACTTTCTTTGATTCATAATTCTTCACAGAAATGTGGCATTTGACTTCCCTTGGTTCATAAATCTTTCGCAGAAATGTGACATTTGACTTCCTTTGGTTCATATTCTTTCAAATAAATGTGGCATATGACTTTCTTTGATTTATAATCCTTCACAGAAATGTGGCATTTGTATTTTTATGATTCACAATTCTTTAGAGAAATGTGATTTTTGACTTTCTTTGATTCATAATCTTTCACATGAATGTTATATTTCATTTTCTTTGTTTTATAATCCTTCAGAAAATGTGGGATCTTGCTCTTTCAGGAGATCAAATTGTTTTTATAATTAAACAGAAGACTTGTCAAGCCACTTCCGAATTTGCTTATTATAATAATAATAAAATTTATTAGAAAAATTATTTCGGCGTTAGAGATATGCCTTAGCTAAGATACTAATACTAAGGATACTAAGGAACAATTACCTTCATTTTAAATTAGTTCCGGAAATATTTTGAACTGAAACACAATTATAATCCCCTCCTTCTTCTACGAATAGATAAGGAATAGATAAGAAGATAAGATAACGAATAGATAAGGCCAATTGGATTGAAAAGAAAAAGATTCGTTTGAGATGTGGAACAGTGTTTGTTGGGAAAGGGGATTTACCTTTGTACACAAACTAAAATTTGACGCAAAAGAATCGGGATTTATTTTGTAGAGCAAAAGAAAATGGCCAAGAATAAAAGTTATAAATTCGTTTGGTTCAAGAATAATAGACATTTTAATAGAAAGAAAGAAAATGAGCAAGGGATTATTATTAACAGTGTTCAGAGCCTAGAGGATTCGGAATGAAGATTAAAATGATTTTGTCTGTCTTACTTCTTTTAATGTTTACGCCGGATATTGTTCACAATGATGACGTAACTGATGTTTATGTTTGTTTTCAAGGGTCGGGTGATAAAATGTTAAAATTGATGCATTCAAATATTAATCCCTGAAAAAATATTGCGATAATTTACTAGTTCATATTGAACTTCTTGAATTCCAGTTGGATTTGATCATTTTGATTGAAACTGTGGTACCTGAACAGGAATCATCTAATTTTAATGCTGAAGGGTATAATAAGCTTATTTTAAAATAAGCTTATTATTTTTAAAAGCTGCTTTAAAGGCAAAAAAAATTAACAACGTGGGATAATTATTTTTTATTTAAACAAAATTAATTTAGTACAACTGGATGAAACTATTGGAGAATCAGCAGAAGCAATAATTAATAAATTATTAATTGATAATATTGAAACTTTATCATCGCATTATACAGATCACTTAGTAAAAATATCAACTTGTTCCTAAAAGAAATTTCTGAATATTTATTTAAAAAGGTAGGAATTAAAAATTTAATTATTGTAGGCGATATTAATATTGATGTGGCAAATACTAATAAATATGGTTGTGGTATGCATTTAAATACTTTGATTAAATTTGGTTTAGAATAAATTGTTAAGGGTTTTACTAGAGAAGACGAAACATTAAATTTAGAAGGACGTTAACTGATCATGTTTTGGTTAAAACAAGCAGTTTTGATGTTAAAAGTAAAACATATAGAATAAAATTTCCAGACCATTATGATATATTAATTTACATAGGGGAAATTCTAGTTTTATTGAAGTTACATTTTTAAAAGAGGATTCAAACCTAGGTTTAAACATTTTTATAATGATACTCTTAGTATTCAAAAATTGTAGATGACGCAATGGAATGATATAGTTGATGAAGACAGGAGCACAGAATTAGCATGTCAGAAAATATTTAGCAAAATTGATGAAATTCGGGAAAAATTCTTGTTATGTTAAACAAATTAATAATTGTAAAAACTAAGAGAATAAAGGAAGAGTGGATTCTGATAACATTATTTTGTCAATTAAAAATAGAGATAAATTATGGAAACGATATAAAGATAATGTTAATAATAAACAAAGTTATGATTGATGATGCAAAAAATAGGGTAAATGCCATTATAAGGAACCAAAAACGCATATTTTATGCAGATAAATTAGCTATTAATAAAGATGATAAATACTAGATCGTAGGAATTGATTAATGATATTTTTGATGATAGAAAAGGATGTCAATCGACGAAAATTTTGAAAAACTGCAATTTTGTGCATGTAATAATTCTTATAAATAAATTTTTGAAAACTAGCAAATCCTAATAGCTATGAAAATTGAATTATATGTACAGTACCTACAGGGGATCAAAAAAGAGTTTTTATAATTATACACCAATCAATCTATTAAAAAATTTTGATAATATAATAGAAAAATAGCCGTCCCGTGGTCGAGTGGTTAGCACGCTTGGCTACTGATGTAAGGGACCTGGGTTCGAGCCCCGGTTAAGGCATAGATGTGTGTGTTGTTTTTCTGCTGAGGTCCTGCCATCCTCTCAGACCATCTACTTTGGCATATAAACTGACAGGCTCATGTCAAACCTCTGTGGCAAGCAGCTGCTTTGGAGAGTATTTATTTTTTTGAATTTATAATAGAAAAATACGTTGGAGATCACCTGCAAAATATTTTGAATAAAATAAATTTTCTGTTAAGTCAGCAATTTGGATTTCGTAAAGGTATGAGAACGCAAAACCTTTTGGAAGATGTTTTAAATAATAGAAATATTATTTTAAATATTGGAAAGAAGTTCGTTGCGGTACTTATAGACTGAAATAAAGCATTTGATTCTGTTGACATTGACATCGACACCTTGCTACAGAAATTATATTTACTTGGTATTAGAGGGAATATTTTTGAATTGTTTAAAAGCTGCTTATTACATACAGATATAGTATGAAAATAAATGATAATTATAGTGATAAATTTCTGATAAAGTTTGGGGTTCCACAAGGATTTATTCTCGGCTCTATGCTATTTCAAATATACATATAAAGGATTTGGCTAATATTAATTTAAATAGTAAATTATACATATGCATGTTAACGATACAGTTCTAATCAACTTCCACTCGGATTTAAAATACGCTATTTGCAATCTACAAAATGATTTTGATAAAGCAGTTAAATGGTTTGCTCTTAACAAAACGAAGTGTAAACTAGAAAAAAACTAAATTTATGTGTATCGGTTTTCAACAACGTACAGTTAATAAAAGTATTACTTAAAAGTATAACTAAATAAAAGTATTACTAAAACTTTCAACAACGTACACTTAATAAAAGTATTACTATATCCAACATAGAACAGTTGTTCTAAGTTGGATGGTGTTTTATCTGATATATGTAATTATCCTAAATTAGAAGTAAACGAAATAATTTATCTAGTCTTGAAAATGATTTCGAAAATGGAACGGAATAAACATATTGATTGCATGTGTTCAAGACTACGAGTTGTAGAATTTAAATTTAGGAAGCTTAAGTTTTTTGTTGATTCACATTTAACTATTTTAGTACATAAAACACTTTTTAAATCTATAATTAGATATGGAATAACAATTTATGGGATAGCATATGAAATAGAATTAAATAAAATTAAAAGAATACAAATTAGTCTACTAAAAGATTACGTAATTAAGAAATTACAAATTCCCTTTCAACAAAAGATGATATATCTAGTTTGTTCACAATTTTATCTATTGAAAGTTGATATGTGTTTGTTTGTGTTATCAATAACTTCTTTAATAATAGCTATAAGCAAAGTATTTGACGCAATAAGTGTAGTAGAAAAAAGGTAAAGGGTTTTTGAAACAAAAAAAAAATTATAATAATTACGGACGAAATTCTAAACATCAAATTCTCTACCTATTAACTTGTTTCCTAGAAAAATTGCTAAGTAAAATTTCTGATGATAAAGAAAAATTGTTTCAGTGGTTGACGAAAAGGTGAGTTGGGTTGGGTTGTTTTACCTCTGAGCGGCACGTTTTTGCACACCATGGGCTAAATGGCCAGGTCACATGGACCCCGAAGGCTCAGAGAAGGTTGGGGGAGGGGACCACTGTAACAGCTGTTGGAGACAGATGGTAGCCTCCCGTCAAGGCCATCCAGCGTGTTCTTTAACGTGCACAGGGTATGGCTCTCCCGCACACGGGGCCACGGCTTAACGTCCCATCCGACGGACGGCGGCCTTTCGAAGCCCATCGGTGTCCCCTACTGACCGTGGGCAGGGCGGGGAATTTTACGGAGATAAATCTCAACGCTGACCCAGCTGGGACTCGAACCTGGGAACTACAGATTACGAGCCTGGCGCGCTACCGACTGAGCCACCCCTTGCCCCCGAAAAAGTGATGTTTTTATTTGGAATCATTTATCATTTTATTGGTTTTCCTTTTTCATTTACTCTTTTTTCCTCTTCTTTTTATGTAATTATATTGATGTAATCTAAATCATATCTGTCAAAACCATACGTTACCGTTGATAAGCTTCTGTTTAGTGAGATTTTTTATGCAAAACATTTGTATACATAATACGTTTTGAAAATAAATCTGAATAAAAAATAATAAAGTTAATTTTGAGCATAATCATATCTATATTTCACTAACAAGGAAATATTATTGAGTTCTTCTCCAAAATTAAATGTGATCATATTGCACAAAAAATCCTCTGCATATTAGTCATATAAACTTCCACCATCCTTGTTTCTATCAACACAATAAAATTATAGATTTCGTTTTTTCTACAAGTTTTATTTTCTGAAGCACATTTCGCATATTTCTGTTTTAATCTCTACGAGTCTGGTACATAATTTCGCCTCAGTTTTTAACATGATTGCTTTTAAACTTAGAACCCATCCCTCTACACTCTATTCAATGAAGTGTAACGCTACTTTTTCCACTGACTCCAGTTTTTAATCTTCTTGTTTATTTGCCCCCATTTTTTTTTCTACAATGTCTAAATACTTAGCTCTCTTTCCTTGGGTCACTTCTTATGTTCAGAGATGCTTTTTAATCTCTCCAGTCTTTCTTTAACTTTTAATTTCACTGAAGTTTAATTATAGTCGACGAAAACCCAGTTACTTTCTCTGTTTCTTCTCTTCTTTCTAATACTTAAATTAATTCCTCTGAGAGAAAAAAAAAGCAGCCTGTGTGAGGCTAAGTTAGGATAAATGCTTCTATTGCTTCCTTTCAGATTCAGAGGAAAAAAGTGGAGAGATTGTTGGCACCAATGACGAACGAACAGTCTGAGTCTAAAAATAGAATTATAATTCCTTTGACTGATTTATTAATTTTGTTTAAATGATTTTTTTAAATATCTTTTTCTGTAATATTAAATGAAAGTTATTAAATGAAAATAATGAAAACCAAAGATCTGGGTATCAATTTATTTATTTCCTTTTACCTTGCGATTAGAAATGAGTTTTGGGAGGCTCATATTTGCGAGCCCGAAATACCAGAAATTTATTGAGCCCCGAATTCAGTTAGGAGAAAAACAATTCGTTGACACATCGTAAAATATATACACTGCTCAAAGTGGAAATCGCAACAACTTTAAGGAAGTGATGTATACGCCCGAAATCGACAGAACGGAAGTTATAGGGTAGATGTGCAAATGATAAAAAAATGGAACGTAAGAACGCAAGGTACGTGCTTTTATTTCAGATTCATCAGTACATAGTAGGCCCATCTCAGTCGGTTATACAAGCCTGTAGACGTCTCGGCATTACACCAATAAGATGGTTAATGGTGTCCTGAGGTGTTCTAATCAACGTCCAATTGGACATGCAACTCTACCAGATTCGCTGCCAGATGGAGCCTGCGAAGGCCCCGACCCATAAGGTCTCACACATGCTCAATGCGCGACAATTCTGGGGAATATGGCGGCCATGGCAGAATGTCTATACCCTGGAGACCGTCCATCATTGCATGTGCAGTGTGTGGGGTGGCGTTGTTCTGCGCAGAATCAGTTCAGGCATGGTGATAAGGAAGGGTCGTGATGCAACGTCTTGCCGTTAGTGCACCATGAATATGTAGTAGTATTCGACTGCCATATGTGATGCCACCTTAAACCATTGCACCACGGTGTGGAGCAATGTTATTGGGTGACCAATTCATATGGCGGCTAATGAAAGAGTTTTCATCACGTCACTGACGACGCTGACGCCATGCAGACAAACGGCCGTCAGGCATGCTGAAACTGAATATGAATTCGTCTGTGAACAACACTCTCCTCCATTCCATAGTCAAATGTTGCCTCGCTCGACACCAGTTGGGCCAGCCCCTCGAGAGGGAACCACCTTGTCGCGGTGGTGGTGGTGTGTGTGTGTGTGTGTGGGGGGGGGGGCTTGAGGGCTCATCGAGGTCGAAGGCTCTGCTGATCGTTTGGGCCCCGGTTGGACAGGCTAAGACCTCTATCTCAGAAGTTGAGGGTCCTGCTGACTGACTTTGGTCCGGTCATGTTGAACAGGGCCCCGATAATAGGGCCCAACTAAGAGTTCCCACCACGGGAGCCGAGGCAACTTGGATCTACGTATCCTTGTTTGTGGCTAACCGGGGAGCAGATTAAATTTAGGTTTTGACCGATGGATGAGCTTTACTCCTATAGTACTGTTCGCCATTAGGTAGTCTGGGATGAGCTGTATCAATATGGTACTGTCTTGCCCCTGACTGTAGTTAGTGGTGAATATGGCATTTCCCTATACTGGTAGTGCTTCAGGCGGTAGTGGGTCTTGTCTCATATATATATTTACCAGTTGTGACGGCGTAATGGGTGATTTCACAGCAACTGCAGATATGAGACCCGACGCCTCGCCCTCATTCCGTCGTGCAAAATTTGTTTAATGGTTTGCGTGGAGACCACAATACCCATAGTGTTCCGCAAATCACTCTGCAACACAGTCGCTATGGTGAAAGGGTCGCGAATGGCCCCTTCTAAGGAGCATGCGATCTTCACGTCCTGTGGTACAGGGCCTAATTTTTATATAAAATTTTTCGTTAAATTATTTTTATCTTAGTGCCGTGTTTGTCCCATACCTGTCCTTCGTGTCATTTGGTGCTCCATAATATTACGTGAGACGCACCGTTTACACTGTGCTCACATTGCGCCCATGCCTTGGGTGATCGATTAATCCTCAATTCGACCTCTCGTATATCGATTATTCGCTCGTTCTCACCAAAAGGTGCCAATTGTGCAAAAGGGTCCCGTTAGCGTCTCTAGGGCATGATCCGAACATTTTCGCAGCATACACTCCAACCTCACTGTCGGTCGTACTAAGATACGAACTCATGGGCGTCCGGTATTTATACACTGCTGGGCTGGGTGTCACGTGTTCATTCACTGCAGAACTTTGATCATTTGCACATCTCTGATGGCTGATTGTCTTCTGTGATTTACGTATCTCTACTTCCATTCCTTCTTGGTGTTGCGTTTTCCACTTTGACAGTATATATATAGAGAGAAATGTATACTCTAAAACCTTGTCTGTTTAATTACTCGTATTATAGGATATTGCAAAGTTTCAAATAGTCTAATTATCTGAAGAACAATTTAAAATCTTAACATTATTTGGAACAAAAAATATTGGAAATAATTCACAGAGATTGAAACTGTTGAGTAACATCGTACTAAACGCAAAAAACGATTCTTTAATAAGAAAAGAGATAATACCTAACAAAATAATCAAATGTACTCATTTTAATTATTATACTGATTAAAAGGCTGAGATTAATCAAAATAATTATTCATTTTATATTTTTTCTACTTTTTAGAAACCCGAGAAAAAGTAGAAAGTTAAATTACGACACATTTGGGTTCGAGAAAATTCTTTTCTGATATCGATACTCTGTGTTGATACTGAGAGAATGAAAAGAAATTGAAATCTTTTCAGAATACGTAATGATTTTACTTGTATTGATGAATTTAGACCAGGGGTTCTTAACCTAAGGTGAGAGAAACATTTGGAAATCTGATTTTATTTATTTTCAAAAACAAACTAAGCAAATATACTTCTAAATGGGGGTGCAGGGCGTTCAATATATCGCTGGAAAGAATGCGGAACCTGAAAAACTCTTGATTTACAAAGAACAGTGTAATCTCTGGAATACAGTATCACTCCCTTTGCTATGAGTTTAATCCAAAATACCTGTCATCATGCATAAAATACTAGTGTAAATCAGACGTCAGGTTAAAAATATGACGCTTAAAATGCCCGTTGTAATCTTCTATCGTTTTATACTAAATCTCAAACTTGTTTACCTGTTTTGAAATCCAAACTAGTTGTCTTTGTATATTTTTAGGCCACAGTATATGTCCGTCACTAAAAACATATTAAAAAAACTATAAATTTTATTCCATATATAATATTATTTTAACTATCTTGTACGGTAGAATATTTTAGTATTCGGGAAACCATACTAAAATCTTATTCTCAGACCTCCCTCTCCCCCTGAAACTAAATTCCCATCCCAACTCCCCCCGACTCTAAATCCTGTTTATATGCTTGCCTCCTTACACACATAAAATATTTTATGTATGTGATTTTCAAAATATTCTTCTAAACCAAAAAAAAACACGTTTACCATCGTCAAACTTAAAAAATACTTTTCTAATGTGAAAGCTAAGTAATATTTTCACAGATCATAGCTCGTTTTCATAACTCTATATATCGTTTTCAGAGAAAAGGAAGTTTTTTTTATTTTGAAACTTTAGCTCTTTCTAACAGTGGAGATTAGAACTATTGGATTATTGAGAAAATGCGAAAAGTAACATTTTATTAGAACATAAACGACTGAAAACTAACATTTTTAGCTTAGAAAACGAGCTAATAAAGCACACATGGAAGCTGAAACATTTATTATTCTTAAGAATTTATCTCCAAAGTTTATTTTAGTACAATATAACAATTCAATTTTAGTACACAAATAACAATTCATATAACAAATCGTACATTTAAGATGAATGCCATTTTAGAAGTATGTGCAATGAGTCTTTCGATTATCCTTAATTAAATGTAATTCAGGACAAGAATTAACATCAGCATCTGCTATTAAACTTTCCATCTTTAATTACTCTATAATCAATTTAACTAGAGTTGAGTGTGATCTGCTTATCTACATTGACATTTTCGTATTGAAAGCTTACTTTCAAAGTTTAAGAGTTCTGAACTTGGTTTTCCATTCATGTTACACATGTCAGAGCAATTTTGGCAACATAGTGTAAACTCCGTTTTCATCGGACAGAATCGTAATTAAACCACGTATCTTCGACAAAGCTATGAAGTTAACTTGAGAGTATAGATATTGTGTGGAAAAGTCATCTTCATTGATTAAAAGTAAAAAACAGAATAAACAGAATAATGAGATTAAGGGAAAATCAGTAGCCTGAAATGGTTACTTGCTATCCCAAGCCCGTAGTCGGATTGATTAAGTATTGTTCTTCTTCTTCTTCTTAACGTTACACAAAATTGGGAGGTCCTTATTCAGGCTTTCCCAGATTAAGTATTGTTATGCAAGTATTTTCATTTATTATCTGTTAGTTTACAAACGGTAGCTACGCTTACCAGCTATTGCGACGCATAGGATAATTTTGTTTACTATGCGTATGATATAATTTTTTAGTAAATTTTGTGTGCACAAAATGTTTTATATGGTAAATATTGGTATGCAAACATATTTTTGTTTATAAAGTATTGGTATAACAGCAATTGGTATGTAAAACAATATACACACTTGCTCGAGTTACACGGTACTTCATTTACACGGTTAAGAAAATGCATTCAGCTTCGTTTTATTCGATGATAGACTTGGTTTTACAGCCAAGAAAATGCAACCAGTTTTGTTTTTCTCTATGATAGTCTCGGTTTTACACTTGGTAATCTCGGTTCTACAAGGCCAAGAAAATGCAACCAGTTTTGTTTTTCTCTATGATAGTCTAGGTTTTACACTATGATAATCTCGGTTCTACAAGGCCAAGAAAATGCAACCAGTTTCTGTTTACACAATGATAATCTCGTTTCTACATGGCCAAGAAAATGCAACCAGTTCCGTTTTACATTATGATAGATTCGGTTCTACACGGTCAAGAAATGCAATCAGGTTCTGTTTACTCTATGATAGTCTCGTTTCTACAGGAATAAGAAAATGCAACCAGTTTCGCTTCATACTATATGGACTCGGATCTACATGGCCAAGAAAATGCAACCAGTTCCATTTAGCACTACTATAGTCTCGTTTTCTACCAGGTCAAGAAAATGCAACTAGTTACGTCTCACACGATGATAAGCTCTGCTTTACTACACGGCTAAGAAAATGCAACCAATTTGGTTTTACACGCGATGATAGACTCGTTCTACACGGTTAAGAAAATTCAACAATTTTCTTTTCACACGATGATAGACTCGGTTTCATACGGTCAAGGAAATACAACCAGATTCGTTTTACAAGATGTTAGACTAGGTTTTATAAGATACGGATTTAGATTTTTTTTAATGTATATAGATATAATACATCTCAGAGATAAGTTCAAGCTCATTTTTTCGAGTCCGCGCCCGCCCGAGTCTTTCGAACCATTTTGACAATTGTTGAGCCAGATTTAGGGAAAAAATTTCTTGCATGTCATAAAAAAAATATGTGCAGAAATGGATGTCTCTAATCACTTATTTTATTTTTTTTATCATTAAATATAATCATTTCAGGACAAAATTTAAATATTAATGCTATTTGAAAGAACAAAATAATAGAAATATTAGTAGAAACTGAAAGTTCCTGTTTAATGTCATTATAAATGCAAAGAGCCATTCATTTATTAAAAAGAGAGAATATGTTAAAAAAATCAAAAGCCGCATGATAATTATTTTTAATTACTAAAGACTGATTAAAAGTTGAAAATACAATCGAAAATATTTAATATTCTCACTTATTTTTTTTCACAGTTACAAGAAATGTTTGAAATAAAAAAATCTGTGTCGGAGCTCACTCGGTGTCATCGTAATCAGGGAAATTTTAAGGATTTTGTTTCCGGGTTAGTGGGTAGGAGGGTATCCCGAGAATTTGGTTTCGAGGGGTGGGTTTGAAATATGTCCGAAATTTTATTTTTGGGAGATTTCGAGAATTTCGTTTTGGAGGAGTTTTGAGAATAAGACTTGAATACGGTTATCCAATTACTAAAATATTCCACCAGACTGAAAGAAACGAAAAATTGAAATGAAATGGTTGAAATGATATTTTGTATATTCCGCATTTTATATGGAATAAAATTTTATAGTTGATTTTTCAATTTATTTTTAGTGTTGAACATACACCGAAACATTATGACCAGCGCGTCTTTATGCAAATTGAAGCAACTGCAGGTAAACAATGGTGCATGTGAAGGTTATGAAACGGTATAAATAACAGCTCTGTTAATCAGTGTTATTCTTGTTCTTCAGAAGGGAAAGGCAGCGGACCTAGTGAGTTTCACAAAGACCAAATTGTAATGGCCAGACGAATGAGTCAGATCATTTCCGAGACGGCAAGGCTTGTGGTGTGCTCATGGTCAGCTGTGGTTAGTACCTTCAAAAAGTGGTCTGAGGAGGGAAAAACCAGAAATCGCCGGCAAGGGGTCGGCCGACCACGGCTCATCGAAGCTAGAGGAGAACGAAAGCTTTCCCGTATGGTTGGAGCCAACAGAAAGGATACTATGCACAACTCGCCCGTGATTTGAATTCTGGTGATGACAGTAATGTCTCACAACACACAGTACATCGAATCCTGCTGAAAATGGGGCTGCATAGCCGCAGGCCGCTCCGAGTGCCTATGCTAACCTCGATTCACCGTCGACAGCACCTACAATGGGCACGTGGGTATCAAAACTGAACCTTGAATGATTGGAAGAAGATCGTCTGGTCTGATGAATCTCGTTTCCTGTTGCACCATGGGAGGCCGGGTACGTGTGCATCGTTTACCTAGGGAAGTGTTAGCACCAGGATGCACTGTGGGTCGAAAACAAGCTGGTGGAAGAAGTGTAATGCTTTTAGTAATGTTCTACTGGGAGACACTGGGTTCAGTTATTCATGTGCAAGAAACTATGACGTCTACCACCTAACTAAATATCATTGCAGACCAGGTACATCCTTTCACAGCAATGGTATAACCCTCTAGTAGTGCCTTCCTTCAGCAGGATAAGGTGCCATATCACCCTGCCCGATTGTTCGAGAATGGTTCGTGGAATATGAGGATGACTTTCAAGTATTGCTCTGGCCTCCAGCTTCCCCAGTCCTCAATCCAATCGAGGATCTGTGGTTGTGTTGGAATAGCATATGCGATCTGTGGCGGCTCAACCACGTACTTATAAGAGTTAAAAGATCTGCTGGTAACATGTTGGTACCAGATAATACAAGACACCTTTAGAAATCTTGTAGTGTCTTGCCTCGCCAGGTAAGAGCTGCTTTGGCGGTGCGTGGAGGACCGACATCATATTAGACAAGTGGTCATAATGTTTTGGCTTTTCAGTGTATACCCCTGTGGTTAAAATGAAATTATACAAAGACAAATGTTTTGGATTTCAAATCAGGTAGACAAGTTTCAGATTTCGTATAAGATGACCGGATTTTTGGGGGTAGTTGGGGTTTCAGAGGTTTCGGGGGATGGAACCTGATTTTCATACCCTGGCCCCTCCCATCCCTGGACGTACTATTTTGAGCACCACAAGCCAGAGTCCAAACTTATCTTTAATACATATTACCATTAGATTAAGTCTTCACAAAGTAAAATCAGCTAAATGATTTCAATTGATGTAATTTATTCTTAATAATCAATAGATAATAATATTTTGCTATATAAAAAATATCACCTGTTAGAATATTTAAAACATCTGAATAAAATTATCGCTGAAGCGGCAGGAATCGAGCCCGCATCAGAATCGAGCCCTCCAGATTCATGCCAGAACGCGCTACCGTTACACCACGCATCAAACGCTAAAGTCTTTCAGAATAAGACCTATAAATCTTTCACTGAGATGTGGCGGACCTTGTGCCATCTATACTTCAGGAGAGGCAACTTTTCAAATTGTTGCTAATGGTTTAGATGTTAATGATCAGGTCAATCACGTTGAGGCGTTTATTATTAAAAATCCATCCATAATAAATTCACAGATAACCGGCAGAAATAGACTTCAACAATAACTATTTTTGAAGTCTATTCCTACACGTAATCTGTGAATTTATTATGGATAGATAACCTGTAACAAGTTATATTTATATACTTTCGCTACAATTGTATACTTGCAATGTAATGCAATTTGTCTCGCAATACCTAAAAGAAATTTTGTTTTGGGTCGGCAGTGAAATCTGACGTTGCTACACTGAATTCTTTCAGGCTAGCAAAAGTCGTGTTTTGTCTCATTTTTAGCAACAAATATTTGTAGATTATTATTTATCTAGGGTAAAAGCAGCATATCGTTAATGCATTCTTTCATAATATATCACATAATGCTTTATTTTGTAAAATTAGTTTTCAATTACTGGTACAAATGTTTAATTTGAAAATTCTGTTCAATTTACAAACAGGCTTCTTTCAAATTTCGCTTTCAAATTCATTAGTGTATGGGTACATTAACGATGAGTAGTTTTCGAGACTAAAAACGAAAAGTAATAGATGAGAAATGAATGCCAACTTATCTGAATTGGTATAAATAATATAAAAAATAATATTACGCTATTTTTCATTCTTTCCTGAACTGAAATCAGAGATAGATATGTACAAATAAAAGAAACTTCAATGTATGTTTTATTAATAACAAAAGTTTTCTGGAACCTAACTCCACCTTTTTTCATAAGTCGTTGTTCTCGATAATATACTGATTTTACGGTGTTACTTTACAATGTAGTTTTCCGGAACCTATCTACCATGTAAACCGAGAGATGGGTGAATATGTTTACTAGTTTTTGATATAGAAACCATATTTTTGTATTCTACTACACCAGTAGTTCCCACATTTTTAGCTCGTTTTCAGAAAAACACGAGCTAATGTTTTCACTTTTGTTGTCTGTCTGTCTCTCTGTATGTCAGTCTGACTATCTCTCTGCATGTCAAGCTGTTTATCTCTGTATGTCAGTTTGTCTGTCTTTGTATGACAGCCTGTCTGTGTGTCTGTCTTCTGTCTGTCTCTCTGTGTGTATCCCTTTCTCTCGTTAGGTTGTCTGTCTGTCTGTCTGTCTATTTATGCCAGTTTTTCTGTATGTCTGTCTATTTATACCAGTTTGTCTGTCTGTCTGTCTGTCTGTCTGTCTGTCTATTTATACCAGTTTGTCTGTATGTCTGCCTGTGTGTCTGTCTATTTATACCAGTTTGTCTGCCTGTCTGTCTCTCTGTGTGTATCCCTCTCTCTCGTTAGGTTGTCTGTCTGTCTGTCTATTTATACCAGTTTGTCTGTCTGTCTGTCTGTCTATTTATACCAGTTTGTCTGTATGTCTGCCTGTCTGTCTGTCTATTTATACCAGTTTGTCTGTCTGTCTATTTATACCAGTTTGTCTGTATGTCTGCCTGTCTGCCTGTCTCTCTCCTTATGCCAGTTTGTTTGTCTGTGTATGTCAGTCTCTCTGTCTATCTGTATGTCTGCCTGTCTCTCTCCTTATGCCAGTTTGTTTGTCTCTGTGTATGTCAGTCTCTCTGTCTATCTGTATGTCTGCCTGTCTCTCTCCTTATGCCAGTTTGTTTGTCTCTGTGTATGTCAGTCTCTCTGTCTATCTGTATGTCTGCCTGTCTCTCTCCTTATGCCAGTTTGTTTGTCTCTGTGTATGTCAGTCTCTCTGTCTATCTGTATGTCAGCCGGCCTGTCTCTCCGTATGTAGACATTCAATTCTTTTGTTCTATAATGTCTTGTAAGTCACTTGATAAAAGAATATTTGTTCCATCAACCATTTGGCTACAGAAATGAAAAATATTTTATTATTTACCCATCAAACATTTGATCAAATAATCTTTGTCCTACCAATCGTTTTGTCTTGGAATCTTTGTTCCTTAACCAGATGATCAAAATATCTTAGTATTTTTCGTTAGGTCATTCAGTGCGTTTTTGAATGTACACAGAAGGTGAAAAATCTGACCTCTGCTGGAATAGGATTCAAACCTGACATGTTAAAATCAGTGTTCTTCAGGTGACTGCTAAGAGAATAAATCAATCTATTGTGACTAACACTTACCGGTTTGGCCACTGTCAATATATCCTGGAGAAGTTTCTTGTGAGTTTTCATGCTCCGGAGGATTTGCAACTGTAAATGAAATGTAATCGTGAATTAAAACTTGTAGTAAACCTTACCATATATTTCTAATATTTTAGGTCCTAAATTTTGAAGTTAAGTTACATATTACGGAAAAATGTATTACTGGATTTTTTAAAGATAAGTGAACTAAGTCCTTTTTTTTATTCTTTGCTCAAAACATATCAGATACAAATTATTGTAAAGTCGTCAGTCATAAAGAGACAAAGAAGAAAAACATATCACTTCTGACGAATATTGGAAATTATAAAAAATAAAAATTAAAAAATTCCCTTTAAAAACTCGTTTTCAAAGAGAATGAAGATTTTTATTTTCCATCTTTAGCACCCTCTAACGGTGGAAAGTGGAACAAATGGATGAATGAAAAAATACAAATAGTAATATTTTATTAGAAGTTGTAAAGCACAAAAATATATTTTTTTTATATTTACCTCCGAGAGTAAGGGAGCAAATCTTGGTTTCAATGCAAATCTCATGTCAATTACATTTTGCCATCAAATGTTTTGTCATAAAGAGATCGTTTGCAATATTCATTCAAATTTTTGGTTTCTCAAACCTTATCCACCTTTACAGAGCCCGACAGAAGTTTTTTATTTTTAGGCTTTTAGCATTTCGTAAATGTAAAATTTTGTACTAATAGATGATCACGAAAATGCAAAAATAACAATTTATTAGTACGATTAAATCACAAAAAAAAATTAATGTCTCTTAAAACAAAAAGTTATTTTTTTCCACCCTCCTGAGAGGGAAGAACTTTAAGAACTTTAAGTTCTGAAGAACTTAAGAACCTAAAAAGTTTTAAAGTTACTTAGTTTTAAAGTTACTTTAAAGTTTAAACAACTTTAAGTTCTTTAAGAACTGAAGATTTGGGTTGTTTTACCTCTGAGCGGCACTTTTTTGCACACCATGGGCTAAATGGCCAGGTCACATGGACCCCGAAGGCTCAGAGAAGGTTGGGGGAGGGGACCCACTGGAACAGCTGTTGGGAGACAGATGGTAGCCTCCCGTCAAGGCCATCCAGCGTGTTCTTTAACGTGCACAGGGTATGTCTCTCCCGCACACGGAGCCACGGCTTATCGTCCCATCCGATGGACGGCGGCCTTTCCAAGCCCATCGGTGTCCCCTACTGACCGTGGGCAGGGCGGGAAATTTTGCGGAGATAAATCTCAACGCTGACCCAGCTGGGACTCGAACCTGGGAACTACAGATTACGAGTCTGGCGCGCTACCGATTGAGCCATCCCAGCCCCTAAGAACTGAAGAACTTTAAGTTCAAGTTTTATTCAACATTTAACATATGTACATTTTTATACAAACATATTAACACTAACATTTCTCTTTTTGAAAGAATTAGTGCTCGTTGTAATTATATTATTTATGCCAATAATGTAGAATATGAATTTTACACTTAAAAAAATTTTAAATGTAAAAATTTAGAAACACGTTTGAAGAATTTTTATTTTAAATTGCCTACGCTCTTTACCAAAAAACTTTTTTCTCTGAGGTAATTTAAAAAAAAAACTTGTCGTACCTGGAATAAATGTGTCGAAGTAAGAGGAGATTACATTGAAACAATGGTATATGTTCTCGTGTTTGGACTAAACTGTTTTGAAGCTATTAGGCCTAGGTATCTTTCATTTTCTTTGAATTTAAGTTGTTTAATCGTTCAGAGTTAAATGATCGTTATATTGGTATAACGGTTTGGTTTGCCTCTGAGATGTACTTTTTTGCACACAATGGGCTAAATGGCTAGGCCACAAGGATACCATGGGCTCAGAGAAGGTTGGAGAAGGGAACGCACAGTGTGAAACTATTAGAGGTTTACTCTAGATGTTTCATAGATATTTTATTCTTTCTGATCAGCCGCCGTCCGTCGGATGGGACGTTAAGCCGTGGCCCCGTGTGCGGGAGAGCCATACCCTGTGCACGTTAAAGAACACGCTGGATGGCCTTGACGGGAGGCTATCATCTGCCCCCCAACAGCTGTTCCAGTGGGTCCCCTCCCCCAACCGTCTCTGAGCCTTCGGGGTCCATGTGACCTGGCCATTTAGCCCATGGTGTGCAAAACAGTGGCGCTCAGAGGTAAAACAACCCAACCCAACTTTCTGATCAAATAAATTAAAGCTTAATTTTCCAAAAATGCATTAATTACTAAAAACTAGTCAATTTAAAGGTTCAATAATCGCCAGTTTTGTTAAACCAAACACGTTTAAACAGTGAATGACATTGCTCTTGCTACGGCATTTTAAATAGATATACTATACATCATGTCAATGTAATATATTTTAGCCCATGTGGCGAATTATATATTTTCCACTAAGGGAAAAGGTAGAAAAAATTGATCATGAATTTTTATTTCTCTTTCGAAATAAAGATATTTTCGTTTTTTTTTTCTTTGTTGCATAAGAATTTTACCATTGGACAGAAAGACTTTGGGGAATCTGGGTAACATTACAATCACTAATTCTCAATACATTGTTCTTGAAACTAGGACAAATTTTCAAAAGGAAATATTGTCTTTGTGTTAGTTGTTCCTGCCTAATTAACGAAAACACTTAAATCTGTATCTTTGTAACAAGTATTTGCACTTCAATTAAAAGGGGAAGTTGAAGATCGTTGAGTCTTAGGCTAGTTGATAGTGAGCATACATATCCGATAGGGCAGGTGAATAAATATTTTTTTTAATTAGAGAGAGATAATTTAACGATTTCCCTTTTTTAATTTTGTATCTGGGAAATGATAATGTTCGGGAACTTTTTTTATGTGTTTTAACTGCTTAATTTTTCCTCCAAGAAGATTTTACTTTTCGACAACCTAGAACATTTGCTTCTGTTAATGATAAATGAGAAAATGTGTCAAGAAAGGTTCATATTGATCGCAATACTTTCAAGAGAAAAAGTCGACATGTGGTAATTAGGACTGATGGAAAATGGTTTCCGTGATTATCGAAATTCTACCTCCTATCCATATTTATTTACAGAGTACATATCAAAAAACATCTGAGAACCTCAAGTTACAAGCTGAACAATCCAACGGAAGTTTTGCCTTCTCTTAATGAGACAAAACCTTTTAGTGAGATTAAAACGGAAATAAAGTTCATAATGTTTATTAACAAAGTATAATTATTTCATAAACTTTTTATTCAAGTAAAATAGTAAATAACCTAATAAAACACCTAATGTATTTAAAATTAATTAAAAAATATTAATAGCTTCCAGTTCTGTAATGAGTAATGTTACTAACTCTTTAAGAAATTACTATTTGTTATTTCATGATTATAGATAATTAACTTCCTTTTCAGTTATGTTTATCATTGTTTTTAGTTCAATATATTACAGTGGATTGTTGGGTTGGTTTTACCGCTGAGCGTCACATTTTTGCACACAATCCTCTAAATGGCCAGTTCACAAGGACCCCGAGGGCTCAGAGAAGGTTGGGAGGAACGAACCTGCTGGGTAGCTGTGGGAAAACAGATGATAGCCTTCCGTCAAGGCCAGCCAGCATGTTATTTAACAAAACCTGTGAACACAGGGTATGGCTCTCCTGCACAAAGAGCCACGGCTTAACCTCCCATCCGAAGGAACGCTGCCTTTCCAAGCCTATCATTGTATCCCACTGACATTGGACAGGGCGAGGAGTTTTGCGGATATATTACTTTGCTTACCTCCTTCTATATATTATCTGTTAGTGACACTTTAGTCCATTAATATTTAGTTATATTGCGAACAATAAAAAGAGACATCTTATGAAAGACTGTCTGTTCACATCACATCACGCTTAAAAAAAAAGAATATTAATCTAACGTTAGAAAAGAAATGCTACTGACAGGAATCCAACGCAAAAATATAAATTACTAAGAAACAATTTTCAACTGAGACATGAACGAATTGCCTAAGCCCGAAAAATGTAATTTCAAGCTAGCAACTTAAAAATTCAGCGTGACTAGTGAAAAAAGAAGAAACCATCAAGCAGAGCGTGTAAAATAAGACAGGAGCTAAGACTGACATCGATTAATCACGAGCAATAAAAATGCTTAAGCGCTTTAGCAAGGGAAATGAAGTATTCTGTGCATTCAAGCAGAATTCGTCGTAATAAGCAATTTTACGAAGGAGCGGCAAACGGATCCGGTCGAAGTAATATCTGCTGGCGTTAATTTCACATATGACCGGAGATGTTAATTTAATTACTTACTCTTTACCCGGCAGAGGAAGTTTGGTTCATGTCAAGTCCGATATATTTTGAAATCACCGGAAGTTATTGCCTAAATGTCTTTATTTCTGCAGTCAATTCTGTGACAAGTAGAACGGCAGATTTTTTCGCCCTTAACCGCTACTGAGCTATTTCCGAGGCTTCTGATATCTACTATTCAATTTTAAACTTTTTTAAAGTTAATTCCTAACGATTAAATTTTGTTTGATCCTCAAATCGTAAGACAAATGTAATCAGTTGAAGTAAACAACATATGAACAAGAGGCAAAAGATTCAGCGAAGCATTAACGTCAGACTTTCAGTGCGATTAATTATAAATAGTTGGAAGTGTCCGATAAACTTGGTCGTTTACGTAACCTAATTAAAAGTTGAATGTGCAAGCATTAATCCTGTAGTACTCCAGATGGCATGCGGTCCCACAGTGTGCTACCAGTATACATCATCATGATTTGCTCAGAGCAAATTTAAGTATATCGGAACGAATTAGATGTTATAGAGGAATTCATTATTATTGTGATGTTTAGTAACAATTGAATTGCTAAATTGAAATATTTTGTGACGGAAGGACGAATGAAGACTTTGCTCAAGAAGGAGCTCTAATTTTTCCAATTATTGAGAAATTGAATAAAAAAATCTTTTAACACATTAATTGCATTTATAACAGGGAAGCAACTCCTTAACATTTTAGGGGCAGGGGTGGCTCAGTCGGTAGCGCGCCAGGCTCGTAATCTGTAGTTCCCAGGTTCGAGTCCCAGTTGGGTCAGCGTTGAGATTTAGCTCCGCAAAATTCCCCGCCCTGCCCACGGTCAGTAGGGGACACCGATGGGCTTGGAAAGGCCGCCGTCCGTCGGATGGGACGTTAAGCCATGGCCCCGTGTGCGGGAGAGCCATACCTTGTGCACGTTAAAGAACACGCTGGATGGCCTTGACGGGAGGGTACCGTCTGTCTCCCAACAGCTGTTCCAGTGGGTCCCCTCCCCCAACCTTCTCTGAGCCTTCGGGGTCCATGTGACCTGGCCATTTAGCCCATGGTGTGCAAAAAAGTGCCGCTCAGAGGTAAAACAACCAAACCTTAACATTTTATCTACCAGCTACGTTGTGAGAGTTGCACAATTCTGTTACCAATTGATAATTCAGTTTTCTTTTTATTTAACAACGTTAATAAATTGATACCTACGAAATTATTGGACAATATTCATCGTTATCTTTTACAAAAATATTTCTAGTCATATTGAATTTTTAAGCTAATGAAAAAAAATCCTTTAAGATTGGATACAAACCTAAAACAGTGAGACGTGTCTGTAATTATTGCTGCATCTTTGCAGCTTTTCACATCAAGCTATTGTGTCAATAAAATTATAAAACCATAAATCACCGATTTACAATAATAGGGTTAAAGTATGGAGAGATCAGAAATCGTAAATGACTATAGCAGAGTACCAGGTGCATTGCACCATACTCCTTCATAGAAAAATAGGTAAATCTGGCACACAAGATGCACATGCATCAATTAATACATAAATTCAAAAATGATATGTCACAAGCAAGTATATATTTGCACGGAGGACAAACAAACAAAAACATTTCCTTTGATGTAGGAATAGTAAATCAGGAAAAAGTTCAAGCTAGAAGAATGTAATCAAGGCTCTAAAAGTAAGGATCTATACCTCTTGTACTTCTATTTACATTTATGATCATAATCTAAACGTTCAGTAATGACCAGATTAAGATGCAATTCTATCTTCGTGAAGAAGTTTATTGAAGTAGTTCTGATAAACCTTTCGATAGATTCGACGGAAGGGCTTTATGTAAATTACTGTTCTTTATGAACCATGTGTTGATGCAATAGCTTTATGAACCATGTGTTGATGCAATAGTTATTTTTTGAAAGCCTTGAGATGGTACAATCCTTTGTACAGCTAAAAACCGGGAAGGCATGAATAGTAATCGGTTGGATGATCATTTTGTAAATTACTAGTTTGTTGTCTTATGGAAAGTTTCGAGTTTCTCCCAAGCGGTATGTTTAGTTACATTCTACATTCTGTGCTTTATTCAAAACATTTTTAAAATGATGAGTCTAGCTAAGTCCTTGATTGCCAGGTACAGTCGCTTAAAAAAGTATCCGAACACTATGGTTGATTACAGAATTCAGAAAAAATATCTGGCAACGCTATCGTTGTAATATATATCGCTAATCGTTGTCAGATACTTTTCTGAATTCTGTAATCAACCAGAATGTTGGATACTTTTTTGAGCGACTGTACGGTGCAGAATGATTCCTATCGTAAAAGCAGAGGAACTTTTGTTTCCTTCTGTGGATGAACATTATTAATAAGTATTGAATGAATAATCGTTCAATACGTCATTATACGTAGATCGTATAATGACGATGGATGTGCATGGATATGCAATATTCCACGTAAAACTTTACCCATTACCATCTCCATCTGAGAATAAGCCCAGTTGGCATAAGTAAAAACATATAATAAGTAAACCACCCATGGGTAGGCATTAGAGAATAACATAACAACTAGAGACTAACATAAAACACAAGCTAAAAATAGCATATATCATGCACAAGAGACCTAAAACGAGTAGCTTTTCCCTGAGAAAGCCATCATTTTATACCTCTTATATTTATTAAGAACATTATGATCATAATTAAGCAAAGAATAAATAATCACATTTGGATTATTTTTAACAGCCTCAAAAAGCCTTTTTGAGATGCAAACCAAATCTTTATGAAGTTGTCTGTTAGTAACAAACCAAGGGTCATCGACCGCAGATCTCAATATTTTGTTTTGTAAGACCTGAATCTTGCGTACATTTGTGGAGGTAACGTCATTACACCACTGTGCAACTGAATATTAAATATATTTTTGTTAATTACTTACATGAATTTTATTATGCGGCCATTTTTATCCCGAAATTTCATTTAAATCGTCTAATTTAAAACATTCATTTAAAAATAATAATAATAATTAAAAATAGCAGAGTTATTGAGAGACGAAACACAAAAAAGTAAAGTTAGAGATCTTTTAATTCAAACAATAATTAGAGTCTCAGAAATATAGCTTTGAAACTAAATTTTGCCTTCGTCTCAATCACTTTTCGCGACATTTGTAACACCCTAGAGTGCAGTGGTTCCCAACCTTTTCAAGATTCTGACTCCAGGGGTGAACTTTTGTTTATTGTTTATCTTATTATATATCTCCTGCGTAAGTTATTTTATTAAGTAGCCTAAGTAAGTTATTTTATTAAGTAACCTTAGTGCGTTATTTTATTACATGTCTCCTGCGCAAAATTGTCATATTTAAAAAGGAGGTAGGTAAGTAAGCAATGCACCCAGTACTCTACTAAAACCAATGAGTTACCAAAAATGTGACTCCAGAGAGGAACCACATTTTGAGCAACTCATTGGAAATGGCAATGATTCTTCTGACTCCTTCTCTTAGCGTTTGGGAATGGGAAGTCCTTGAGACCATCATTACCTAATATTCATATCTGTTTCTGAGACCACCACTGCCTAACCTTCATATCTGTTTATGAGACCGTGGCCATCATCCCCTTCCTATTCCTTTCAATTTCTAAAGTTCAACCAATTCACTCATTTATTTAGCTTTAAAGAGTAACAGACTTTTGGTAACATAACCGATTTTCTCTCCTCCTTAGGGCTGGGGGGGGGGGGGGTTCAGTCGGTTTTGCTCCAAGTTCGTAATCTGCAATTCTCAGTTCGAGTCTCAACTCTGTCAGCGTTGAGATTTTTCTCCCCTTATCCTCATTTCTGCCTCGATGAGAAATGGAACATAAATGGGCTTGTAAAGGCCGACGTCCATTGGATGGGACATAAACCCGTGGCGCCGTGTGCAAAAGAGTCATATTCTGTGATGTTAAAGAAGAAGCTGAATAGCCTTGTTGGGAGACTTCCATCTGCCTCTTTACAGCTGTCCAGTGTATCCCTTTCTCCCAACATTCTCTGATCCCTTTGGGCCCTTTTGACCTGTCCATTTCGGCCATTGGGTTAAAACAAAGTGTCGCTCAGAGGTAACCTAACTCTTCAACTTCAGCAATTATTAATTATCGTTATTTTTAAGTTTATTTTGTTTTACTCATGAGAATTTCTAAAAACTTTGCGATTGAGATGCAATCTCGTTTTATTCGCAAATAATAAAGGATCTCCATTGCTTTATATGGCAGAAATTACTCAAATAGGATGTTCCCTAATAAACAATATTGTTACGACAGATGAACGAGCAACAATGAAACCATGTTGTGATGTATCATTTTCATGCTTGCTTTGTGATTCACCGTAAGAATTGTGTCACTAGCTCATTGGAACGGGCAGGAGCTTGAATATTTAACGATGTTTAAAAGAGAGAATGAAAAAGTTGTCGGTAGTGGCTGAAATTGTATATTCATTTTTCTCTTAGTGAATTAGTATTAAGTTAATCTTAGGAGAGTTATTCAAGAGACTTGACGATTAAACCGAAGAGGCAATATGCTCAGGGCGGTCATAAATATCAAGCCTGGAGGAAGCCATTTAGGAGCGTATGAAGGATTTTGTAGTACAGAAATGGCACTTTAAGCTTATTATGTATTATTTAGTAATCTAGATGTTCTTTAACAGCTTGCCCTTTGGCATTTGGGGTACTGAAGGCGTCAGGGGTTTGCCTTCCGGGAAAAGAAACTGGCTGGCTGTTGAAATGAAAAAATAAAGCTATTGCGATCTCTTGGAGGAGGCCATGGTCCCCGTTTTCCCCTCCTTATGACCGCCACTGAATATGCTAGTCGAGCAAGCAGAGCTGCCTCAACTTCTCTATGGAAGAGTTAATCGTTTGATGCGTGGTGATATTATTATGTAAAAAAGAACTGGTAAGGTTAATTTACAGGTTTATTCGCAAAGATAATTGTGTCATTTATTGAATGTTGTAAAAGTGTCCTTTTGTCCTTTGAATTGAGACTAAGAATTGTAATACCACTATTTAAAGTATTGTGGATAATGTGAAACATTCTGTAATAATAAGTGCAGCGGTAGCCTTTTTCATCTTTTTATCGTATTTCAGTAATATTTCATGTGCTACATTTTAAAAATTCGCAAATTTTGCAATAAATTTAGCCGATAATATATTATTTAGATATCCTCATTTTTTACTAGAAAAATATTTTTTTTTATTTCTACGTATATAGAGTTTTTAAGCCATTGCAAAAATTGTAATTAAAGTTACAGCAATGCTACTCCTCCTGGTTATTATTACACTTTTCCCTAAAGTTACTCCGTCAAAAAAAGATTTAAAACATAAAATACCAATTTACTGCAATAGTTTATAAATTGTTGATTCGATAACTTTAAAATGCTATACAGAAGCTAATGATGGTTCAAATTTCCAGTGTGTTTAGAGATTAGAGATCATAAACTGGCGAAATGGATCATCGGACTTTTTTGCAAATCCTTATCTCCTCCATCTGAAGTGTGCTTGTGGGGTTGAATTTAAAATCTGAAGAGGTATAAACTGAAAAGAATCAGAGTCCTAAGGCTACTTTCTTGCTTTTCAAAATTGTGGCGTTGAATTTAAAATCTGAAGAGGTATAAACTGAAAAGAATCAGAGTCCTAAGACTATATCTTGCTTTTCAAAATCAACTAGGAAACGGCAATTTTTTTTCAACTTCTTGCAGCATAAGAAAACTTAATAATAGTTTGCAATAATTAACTGGTAGTTTATTTTGCAGCAGTACTTGTCCCATCACACGCACTTCATCTAACTAAACCTTTTTAGCAAAACAATATTAAAATCTAAAAACACTATTAAAATAAAAAAAAAACGCTATTTAAAAACACTATTTAAATGGAAGAAAAAATAGAGTTGGGGCCTTTGTTTCATATACATATGCACAAAAACCTCAAGCAGAACATTCTACGTAGGTACAACCAGACTGCAAGTTAGTTCAAACATGTCTATCCTGAGCTACAGTATTTGGCGGGTGCAATCAATTTTAGTGCGCATTCTAACTTTTTAAATTAGTGAATAATAAAAGAGCCAAAAATAATGAGATTAAAAAAATCAGAATTTTTAATTTTTATTTATTAAAAATTTAAAAAATTTGGAATTGAAAAAAATTCAAATGAGAAGGTTGTGAATAATTTTTACTGGTCAAATTAAAATATGATGCAAATATGGAAACGGTAATATTACTAATTTGAGTGGCAGAATGTGTCAAAATAATTTAATAGGAATCATAAAAAATTTGGAATTCGGGTATTCAACAGCTCAGAGTTTTAGACCTCTATCTAAGGGACCTGGGTTCGAGCCCCGGATTTAGGCTATGGATGTGTGTGTCGTTTTTCTGCTGAGGTCCTGCCATCCTCTCAGATCTCCTACTGTGGCATATAAACTGACAGGCTCCTGTCAGACCTCTGTGGCAAGCAGCTGCTTGAGGGGGTATTTATTTTTATTTATTTATAGCGGAAATATGTAAGACATATCAGGGCGAACTTTAACAAGCACAACATAATAAAATTTGGGTGGCCAAATCGCAAATTTTAGGAGATCAATGTGAAAAATTTAGAGAGATACAATATGACAAACTTAGAGGGGCAGTGTAAGGCAAAATTAAAAAGGATAATTATTAGGCAAGTGCGAAAAAAACCCCACCCGTCCTCCTCCCGAAACCTTCAAACCAGGAGATCAGGTAGTTTTGTTTACACTTGCCCGATTATTAGAAATGATTATCACTGTAGTGAGCTTCATTCCTTCCTATCAAATTGGTTTCCGGCCTATGGTGGATAGGTTATTCCCATCCAGAGCTTCGATGATGAGTAGCTGAATAACCGAAAGTGTATTACTTGCGATGTTGTTATAAAAGCCTGATTCTCGTCAGTATAAATAGCGCATGAGGGCCCCGACACTTAGAATCACATGGTAAAAGCTTTACAGCACAACTATCAAAACCTTTCTTAAGCAAGTGTGAATTGTCCCAGCCTTGTCTCAAATAGTAGAGAAACTGGCCCTTAACCAGGAAATCCCGAGTTCGAGTCCGAGGGCCAGATGGATAGCTTTGTTCACACTTGCCTAATTACTAAAAATGAATATCATTCTAGTAAGCTTCATTCCTTCCTACTAAAGAAGATAACTATGGCAAATTATGGGACGTGTTTAATGTTAAATATCAGGTGGATGTTCTACAATAAATTGCAGTACAAATAGATTCATAAGTACAACAGAGACTAAGAATTTTATACATGTGATAACTTGTTTCCTTTACTGCAAAGAGCCTTAACTAATGATGATAGTACGAGCGGCAGGCACTGGCACTAGTTATAGCCATTTCGGAGAAGCAGAAAAACCAATCTCTGTAATATAAAATACTTTCAGAATGCCATGCGGAAAAGTCAAGGATGTTTTATGTTTTCCTCCCCACCCCAGGTTGTGTTAGAGCAACGTGGAAGCTTTGATGCGGTAGAAACACGCAACTGGAACTTTTAATGAGAGCGGTGTTGGAAATTACGAACACCATAAAACTTTTTCTAGGAAAGAAAAGCCATTAATACAAGCGTGGTGTTATTATGGTTACTTAATAATTTTATTAAATGCAACATCTACCTGACAATTTGCAAGTTTTTTCTTAGTACAATTAGAAATTCTTGACAGCTAAGCGTGAAAGTAATACTCCGCGAATATTTTGGACCTTGTTTTGGTCCTTTTTTTGTAGAAGTAAATTAAAATTCAGATCTCTGCATAAAGTGCGCTAAGGATTAGAGAGTCAGTTGAGAAAGGAGGTATCATACATAAAATGCTTGCAGAGAGACAAACAGGAAACTAGCAGTCTCTTGAATATTTGCATTAGTATTCTTATATTCAAAAGGAGAATAAAACGATGTTCATTTATTCAATGGTATATTCGGAAAACCATCCCATGGCCGAGTGGTTAGCACGCTTGGCTACTGATCTAAGGGACCTGGGTTCGAGCCCCGGGTAAGGCATGGATGTGTGTGTTGTTTTTCTGCTGAGGAACTGCCATCCTCACAGACCTTCTACTATGGCATATAAACTGACAGGCTCCTGTCAGACCTCTGTGGCAAGCAGCTGCTTGAGGGGGTATGTATGTATATTTGGACTTTTCCAGATCGCGTTATGTCACCAGTATTAGTGAGAAATTCAAAATCATGTCTGGGGAATACAGAATGTTCCTTTTTCAGTAACAAAATGTTTAATATTTTTTTTCCCAATTTAGGGTCCTCGAATGGTGGAAATTCAAATTAATGGAAGATTAAAAAAATGCGAATAGAAACATTTTATTGGTGTCTATTCAGCTCAGAAGGATTTTTCTCATTTAATTTTTTAAAGACCAAAAAAAGTTACGTTTTAACATTTCCTGAAGAGTCAAACCACTGCTGTCAATCTAAACCCTTTCAGCAATATTGCAAACCATTCACTCCACCACTAAACATGCCTGCCTATGAGCATCTATAGACTGTTTAAAATATTAAAGCTTTCATTTCCAAACGTTAACATCTTCTTAGTTGAAAATTAGAACTATTGGTAGATTCGAAAAGTGAGAATTGAAACATTTAATCTATACCTATCCAACCCAAAAAGATTTTTTTTTTCCTTTCTTTAAAAAAAAACAGAACGCACATAGACGGCCGTTCAAAAAGAGAAAACTAAACACTACATACGAAAAACTTTCTTTAAAACAGAAAACAAAACGAGAAAATATTTTTCTTTTGTCGTCTTGCTGTCTATCCGTCTCTAGATCTTCGACTTTTCTTTTTTGCTTTAAGAGATAAATTAAAATATTATTTTTGGGTTAGATAGGTATTGATGAAACATTGAGATTTGCGTCTTCCGAAGTGTTAGTAACTCTCTTTACCTTTGGGTAAAGTTGAAAAGTGACTCAACTTTAAACGAACAATGGAAGCAATCCGTTTATGCGAGATGTTTCAAACCCTTTGCTGAAGAATGTAATGGTGAAGAGGTTTACAAAGGCGGTAATGATTTGTTCCCTTACCTACAAGGGTGAAGGAGAAAACGCAACTTTGTTATTACTTTAAGAGCTAAGTGAAATACTTTTTTTTTATGTTCTATAGGTACTAATGAAACATTACTATATTCATTTTTGCAATCATTCGTTAGTGGAATATTCACTCTCAGATGGCGATAAAGACGGAAAATCGAAAAATTCATTCGGTTTGAAACCGAGCATTCCATGTTCGCCAGAGGTAGTGTTTTTCATAATGGAAACTAAACTCCATGTGGTAGAGGGCAACAAGCATTTTCGTGATTTTTTTGCAAAGGAAACACTGTTACAAGTGCAGATTTCGTTAAAAAAACTCCTATTCCAGATACGAGCGTTTTTCAAAACTCTGAAGATAATGGTCCAGTCTACAAAACACCTGTAAAATGATTCGTCCAAGAATCAGAATCCAATCACTATTTTTTCCCAAAATTACATGCAAAATCTTGAAAACATCGTCGACCATACAAAGAGTAAAACCTCTATCCTGCGGATCCCGATTTTACGAACAGCATTCATTTTCCCTGCGCCAAGCTACAGTAGTTTTGAATGCTAGTGTTTAGTAAAAGTCACAATTCGTTCTCAAACTAATGTTGGGCTTTCTACAAGTGGAACAAATGTTGCTCATGGAAAAACATAAAGTTACTTAAAGATAAATATTTAGAAGAAGTCTTGAAAAATGAAGAATTCCTCCTCCGAACAAGATAGCTTCTCATACTCAGAATAAAATATTTTCTGTTCAGTGTACAGTAATGCTTACTTTAATGTTTTTATTGGTGTTACAGACATTGGATACGTGTATTAGTCAGTTTAATGGTGTTCTTAATGTACTGCATTGGTTGATATAAGTATGGTAGTGTACTTTGTGCATCGTCATAAAAACATTCGGATAAAAACGGACTTTCGTCATTAAAGGGACATTCCTTTCCCAGTTAGTTTTCGAGTCCCACCGGTTCAGGGGCGGGGTGGCTCAGTCGGTAGCGCGCCAGGCTCGTAATCTGCAGTTCCCAGGTTCGAGTCCCAGCTGGGTCAGTGTTGAGATTTATCTCCGCAGACTCCCCGCCTTGCCCACGGTCAGTAGGGGACACCGATGGGCTTGGAAAGGCCACCGTCCGTAGGATGGGACGTTAAGTCATGGCCCCGTGTGTGGGAGAGCCATACCCTGTGCACGTTAAAGAATACACTGGATGGCCTTGACGGGAGGCTACCATCTGTCTCCCAACAGCTGTTCCAGTGGGTCCCCAACCTTCTCTGAGCCTTCGGGGTCCTTGTGACCTGGCCATTTAGCCCATTGTGTGAAAAATGGTGCTGCTCAGAGGTAAAACAACTCAATCCACCCTGTCAGCGTTGATATTTATCTTCTCAAAATTCCCTTCCCTACCCTCTACAAGCCTCTCGACGGATGTCTTTGCCGGGAACCCGTGGGTTCCCTTCCCTCAACCTTCTCTGGGCCCTGGGGATTCTTGTGACCTGCCATTCAGTCCAGTGTGTGCAAAAAAGCCCGGCTCAGAGTAAGATAACCCAACACCATTAGTCGATAAATTGAGAGTTCACGCTATGTAAAATCAAGAATTTTTTGTGAGGCAGATTACATTATTGTAAGAGTAATATGGTTAGCAATTATATAGTCCATAAAAGTGATTTTTGAATTTTCATTTAGATTACTAAGTTAAATTTTTTACACTTGGCCTGTATTATTTAAAGTACACAAAAGAAAAACAACTCAAGATTACTGTGTTATTTTTCAGTGACTATGCAAATCGTTTCTGGATTCACAGGATGTTGTCGAGGTCGATCTTCGCCGTTTGCACATCCGTGATTTATAGAGACAAAAGCCTTGTTATTGTTATTTCTCACGTGGCCTTATTATTTCCGTATGACCGCCTAGAAACAAAGAAGGTGACATCACAATTTCTGATGATGACTAGGGAATGACGAATTTTTCGTGATGTTTGTTTTTATGTGATGCAGCGTAAGAAGACTTTCAGGCTGTGCAATTGAAACTACGACAATTCTAAGATTTACCTTCCGTAATTCTTACCCTTACCTTCCATAACTGGGTTGTTGTTGTGTTGTTTTACCTCTGAGCGGCTCTTTTTTTACACACCATGGGCTAAATGGCCAGGTCACATAGACCCCGAAGGCTCAGAGAAGGTTGGGGGAGGGGACCCACTGGAACAGCTGTTGGGAGACAGATGGTAGCCTCCCGTCAAGGCCATCCAGCGTGTTCTTTAACGTGCACAGGGTATGGCTCTCCCGCACATGGGGCCACGGCTTAACGTCCCATCCGACGGACGGCGGCCTTTCCAAGCTCATCGGTGTCCCCTACTGACCGTGGACAGGGAGGGGAATTTTGCGGAGATAAATCTCAACGCTGACCCAGCTGGGACTCGAACCTGGGAAGTACAGATTACGAGCCTTCCGTAACTGGATTTACTTTATCAGCATGGGCGTTCGCAAAGGGGGGCAAAGGGGCACTTGCCCCCCCTGGGATCGAGTAAATATTATTGTTTCAATTAATTCTTGCTTCCTTTATATTGTAAATTTATATACATTATGTATGTGTTTTTGTATTGATGCAATACTGTATTCTATAATCTACTTGTGAAAAAAAACAAAATAATTGAATAATTGAAAAAAAATTTATTGATGTAATTATTTGTCTTCAACCTTTGCACACCCCTCCCACTGGAAAATTTTCTGCGGACGCCCATGTTTATCAGTATCGCCAAACAGATAACATTTTACTGTTAAATTGCAAATTTAGACGTTTGTATAGATAATGAACCTTTTGATATTAATATTTTTATTCCTGAAAATTAATATCGATTAAATTTATCTCGTTCATTTTATTTTTGGGAGAAATCTTAAAGTTTTCCCTAATGCTACGTTAAGGAAAACGAAGCTTTACCCTAGTACTCCAGATTTTATCAATTATTGATCGAATGGAACGAGGTTTCTGATTGTATTGGATATTTTAAATTTCGAGCACCAAGAATAAAACATTTTTGGAAGTCGATTATATCACGTCTTTCCCATGTCGTGATCAAGTGGTGGTCAGTGACGAAACTGCTTATATTTAGATTGCTCACGGATCTTGTGGGTCCGAGAAGCACTTTTTTTTGCACACAATGGACTAAATGGCTAAGAACCCCAAGGGCTCAGAGAAGGTTGGAATCCACTTGAAAGCTGTTAAAAGACAGATGGTAGCCTCCCGTCATGACTATCCAGAGTGTCATTTAACGTGCACAGGGTATGGCTCTCCCGCACACGGTCCACGACTTAATGTGCCATCCGACGGACGGACTGCGACCTTTCTAAGTCCATTGGTGTCCCCTACTGACTGAGGGCGGGGAGTTTTGCGGATATAAATCTCAACTCTGACCCAGCTAGGTCTCGAACCGGGGAACTGCACATTGCGAGCCTGGCGCCCTAGCGATTAAGCTACCTTTCCCCCAGATGGACAGGACAAAGTGAAAACAACAGCTAGTGCAGTGGTTTCCAACATTTACGGCGCCGCGGATTTCCTTCCGAAGACAAAATCTTTTGTCATTATATTTCAACTAAAGTATAGATCCTGGAAACTAGGTCCCTAAAAGTCACAAGAATAAGTTAGAATAGAACAGATTTAACACAGGTGAGTTTTTGCAGACCAAAAAACTCAGATCTAACGACAAAAAACAAGGATTTGTGATGTTTTACCTCTGAGCGGCACTTTTTTTCCACACCATGGGCTAAATGGCCAGGTCACATGGACCCCGAAGGCTCAGAGAAGACCCACTGGAACAGCTGTTGGGAGACAGATGGTAGTCTCCCGTCAAGGGCATCCAGCGTGTTCTTTAACGTGCACAGGGTATGGCTCTCCCGCACACGGGGCCACGGCTTAACGTCCCATCCGACGGACGGCGGTCTTTCCAAGCCCATCGGTGTCCCCTACTGACAACTGTCAAGGCGGTGAATTTGCGGAGATAAATCTCAACGCTGACCCAGCTGGGACTCGAACCTGGGAACTACAGATTACGAGCCTAACGCGCTACCGACTGAGCCACCCCCGCCCCACAAAAACAAGGGGTTCCTTGGAATTCTTCTTATCACCACTACTGGCAGGCATAGCACTCCTGCATATATTGAAGAAACTGTCATTAGAAACTCACTCCAGCAATTAAAATATTATAAAAGATATGTGGATGATATCATCATTATATACAGACAAGATTCAGAAATTTTACAGGAGTTGCAAGCACAAATTAATGACGTCTATCCAACCATTAAAGCAACCGCTGAAAAGGAAAAGGACGAAGAATTACCATTTTCGGATATGCTACTATATCGGCAGGAGCAAAAACTGGAAATTGCAGTCAACAATAAACCTACAGCGCCACCCATCATTATCCTATCAGCCTCCCAATAGCCACTAGCCCACAAAAAAGTGCACTAAAAACTGCATTCCTAAGAATTATGATATATGGCTCCACACCACAGTTTTATGAAAAAGAAAAAGAAAAAATATATTCGGATGCTCAAAATGCGGGTTACCCACTAAAAATATTGAAACTTGCCAAAAATATGGCAAGACACATTTGTAAAAAAATATCACAACCGAGACCAATGCAGCAATCCGAAAAAAAATAAGTTCACCACAGGGAATCCAAACATCCAGTGGCTGGCAAATTCATTGAAAAATGCAATGCAAACTTACAATTACATAGTGCCAATTAAAACCAGCAACATTATAATTAATTTAATTAAAACCGATCGGGATCAGAACGAGAAAACAGGAGGAGTATATAAAATACCGTTACATGAAAACACCAATAATAACAATAAACATTACTATGGCAAAACGAAAAGAACCTGCCTAACTAGGATAAAGAACACGAAAGGGATGTACGGTTAAAGAAACAAACCACTTCACTGGCAAGAGGGGGCAGGGGTGGCTCAGTCGGTAGGCGCCAGTCTCGTAATCTGTAGTTCCCAAGTTCGAGTCCCAGCTGGGTCAGCGTTGAGATTTATTTCCGCAAATATTCCCCGCCCTGCCCACAGTCAGTAGGGGACACCGATGGGCTTGGAAAGCCCGCCGTCCGTCGAATGGGACGTTAAGCCGTGGCTCCGTGTGCGGGAGAGCCATACCCTGTGCACGTTAAAGAACACGCTGGATGGCCTTGACGGGAGGCTACCATCTGTCTCCCAACAGCTCTTCCAGTGGGTCCCCTCCTCCAACCTTCTCTGACCCTTCGGGGTCCATGTGACCTGGCCATTTAGCCCATGCTGTGCAAAAAGGTGCCGCTCAGAGGTAAAACAACCCAACTCATTGTCAAGAGTGGTTTCTAATACGGAATGACCCCAAAATATGACCTCACCAAAATTATTTTCGCCCACCCCCCCTAAGTTTCAGTTGCATCTCGCTGAACAACTGATGATATACCAAAATAGAGAAACATGCTGCAACGTAGCAATTTATCACCCATCCCACTCATAGAAACTGCTCCTTAATCGGAGCAGCACTCTACCCGAGGCACATGGGTAGGACCACGAAACATCAACAGCGCCACCTGTTGCAAACCATACGGCGCAGCCGCACAACAACACATAAGCATACAATCTCCGAAGTAGATCTGTTTACCCAACTTCTGAAGATGGCGTTAATAGTTGAAACATGTCAAGTTACGGTGGGTTGGGTTGTTTTACCTCTGAGCGGCACTTTTTTGCACACCATGGGCTAAATGGCCAGGTCACATGGACCCCGAAGGCTCAGAGAAGGCTGGGGGAGGGGACCCATTGGAACAGCTGTTGGGAGACAGATGGTAGCCTCCCGTCAAGGCCATACAGCGTGTTCTTTAACGTGCACAGGGTATGTCTCTCCCGCACACGGGGCCACGGCTTAAAGTCCCATCCGACGGACGGCGGCCTTTTCAAGCCCATCGGTGTCCCCTACTGACCGTGTGCAGGGCGGGGAATTTTGCGGAGATAAATCTCAACGCTGACCCAGCTGGGACTCGAACCTGGGAACTACAGATTACGAGTCTGGCGAGCTACCGACTGAGCCAGCCCCGCCCCCAAGTTACGGTGGTCTAAATATCACTGTGTGATCCGTGCAACAGGAAAGGACTTCATATATTACTACAAGAAGTGACTAACATCCCTGCTATCCTTTATTCACTGATCGAAATGCTATTTTGATTTACTATAATAATAATAATACAGTTTGGATAGTTATTAAATTTTTAAGTTAGAATATATCTGTAGTTCTTTATGTGCTGTTCGTTTATTAGTTACTTTTTAATTTGAATGGAGGCATTCGATGCTAGAGAAATTCTTATGTGATCAAAAACAAATTTTGTCTTGTGATTATCATGAGGTAGCCAAATTTAATTGACGTAATTCCAGCCAAAGGCAACAAAAGTTAACCCTCTTATGTAACGCGGAAAATATGCTATTTCCGTTAACGCTTTCTGATATATTAAAAATAGCTCGCAGACCACAGTTGGGAACCAGAGAGCTAGTGTTTTTTTAACTTCTTCCCACCCTGTGTACATTACAATTTACATTACTCTTCAAACTTATTTTAAGCATAGTAGGACGAGGCGTCTGTGGTCGTGCAATGTATGCAAAGCACAGACCAGTCTAGAGCAGTGGTTCTCAACCTTTTATGCTTCACGTACCCGCTGGAAATGTGTTTGTAACTGGCGTACCCCTTGTATAGATAGATAAAACTATAGTTATATTATAATAACGGTTATTTTTACTTTGTTACTAGATCTAGCGACTTTTGAGCTCTCACGGCGTACCCCAAAATATTTTACCGCGTACTCCACGCTGAGACCTCCTAGTCTAGAGCAGTGTCTCGCAAACTGTGTGCCGCGAGAGATTTTCAAATTGACACTAGATATTCCAAAAATTTCATTTTGACTTGACTTGTGTTATCGACCTGCTTTAATAAAAATCTTTCAGATTTTATCAACTGGGATCTTGTAAGTATTTATCAAGCTTTTTCCAAATTTTGGTATTAATTTTTGATTATTTCAAGCCATAGAATGGACAAATATTCAAAACAAACACCGAGTTATGAATTAAAAAACGAGAGCAAATCTTCAAGTAAAACCAGGCTGATGACTTCAACAAAGCGCAAATATAATGACGATTATATAGAGTTTGCTTTTATTCTCTTTTAGGTGTGCCGCGGAAAAAAATAGAATCAGTGTACAGCAGAGTAAAAAAAAGTTTGCGAGACACTGGTCTAGAGGAATGGAATTTGATGCTATCAATGAATATATTCGAAATTCCTGTATATACAATACCACTGAAAATAACTGTGTCTGATATGCAATAAGACATTTTTGCAATTTTCACAGGTGTCATTCATTTGATGTGTTTATTGTGATAATGTTCATCTGAACTATGATACTTTCTTTTCCTTTTACTGCTTTCTGAGATTTCAGAATTTTGCAACTTTTGGAACGGTTTTACATTATAATGTACACAGTCGTATCAGAATATGACCACCTACCATATATATATACTATGGTAGGTGGTCATATTTTTCTGATACGACTGTGTAGATGCTTAATTTCGGCGAAAATTTTTGTTCCTTTGGTAATGAATGAAGTATATGTAAAAGGACACTTTTTTTTACCTTCTTTGCAAGCCTTGAAACTAGCGAAGAGCGATTACAAATGAGGGGAAAAAAGCAACCTCTTTAGCCTCAACCCTGGCGAGAAAAAAGGTAAAGAAGCCTTTAGAAGACCTGACACTGGCGAGAAAGAGAGCTATATGAAGGCGTGAAACTTTGACACTGATTGAAAAAAATCGCTAAAGAATGAAAATGAAAGCAGCATTTGCATCTCTGAAGAGCAAAAAAGTAGCATACGAAGAGAGAAGCCTTTTTTTTTAAAACAGTGATACTATAAAAAGGTATGAAACCGTTGCGACCTTCACATTGATTGAAAAAATCGCTAAGGAATGAAAATTAAAGCAGCATTTTCACCACAGAAGAAGAAAAAAAATATCAGAAGAAGAGAGAAGGGGAGTAGCCTTTTTTCAAAGAGTGATACTTTATAAAAGCATGAAACATTTGTGACCTTGACACTGATTGAAAAGCATCGCTATAGATTGAAAATGAAAACAGCATTTGCATCACTCAAGAGCAAAAAAGAATAACAGACGAAGAGAGAAGGAAAGCAGTCTTTTTCTTAAAAAAAGGTTATACTACATAAAGATATGAAGCCTTTTTGACCTTGGTCCTGATCGAAAAAAATCGCTAAAGAATGAAATGAAAGTAGACCTTGCATCCCTGAAGAGCAAAAAAAAAGACTAAGAGAGAAGGAGAACAGACTTAAAAAAAACAGATACTACATGAAGTCATGAAACCGTTGTGACCTTGACACTGATTGAAAAAAATCGCTAACGTATGAAAAAGAAAGCAGCATTTACACTGCTGAAGACCAAAAGAAATAACAGACGAATAGAGAACAAGAGCAGCTCTTTTAGAAAAGTGTACTAAATAAAGGTATGAGATCTTTGTGACCTTGACAGTGATGAGGGGAAAAATCACTAAATCAAGAAAAGCAGAATTTGTATCACTAAATAGCAAAAAGAAAAAGTGACGGAGAGTAGCATTTTTCATTTTTAAAACCTGATATAAGTGAAAAAAAGAGATGCTTTATGATGACATGAATCTTTTGTGATCTATAACACTGATGAGGTAAAAAAATCACTAAAGAAAGGAAAGCAGCATTTGAAGCACTGAAAAGAAAAAGTTGGATAATTTTATCTCTGAACGATAATTTTTTGCACACAATGGGCTAAATGGCCAGGTCACAAGGACCCCGAAGGCTCTGAGGATGTTGGGGGAGGCAGGGGACCCATTGGACAGCTGTTAAAAGGAGAGATGGTAACCACCATAAAGTCCATCCAGCGTGTTCTTTAACGTGCACAGGATATGGCTCTCCAGCACACAGAGTTACGACTTAATGTCCCGTATGAAGGACGGCAGCCTTTCCAAGCCCATCAGTGTTACCTAGTGACCGAGGGCAGGGAGTGTTATGGAGATAAATTTCAACCCTGAACCAGGCAGTACTCGAACCTTTCAACTTCAGATTATGAGCCTGGTGCGTTACCGACTGAGCCACCCTCGCCAAACTGAAACGGAATTAAAAAAATAACCGACGAAGGAGAAGCAGCCTTTGCGAGCTATGACACTGCAGATAAAGACACTAAATGAAGAAGGGTGGCAACAAAGAAGCATATCAATGACACTGCAGAAGCATGGCATATTTTAATGTTAATTCAATTAATTAATTAATCATCGTTAAGCCTCCTACTCTACGCAAGATTCTAACCACTTATTCTCAGTAATAATTCTGCTGTGTGACATTGACGGAAGACTTTCGACTAGATAGGTGACGCAAGTGAAGCTGATAGAAAGAGAAGATGTTTCACATCGAAAATTAAACTTAATTGTGAGTGAAGTATTATTTTAAAATATGCATATATCTTAGTAATTCTCGGACTAATAATTTTATTTTCAGGCGGTTGGGGGAATAAATATCGACGACACCACGTGTGCGGGAGTCACTGAATGTAATCGGAGAGTAGGCACTTAGTAAACAAGAATTTGGTAGGCGTATGTTCACAACAAAAAGTTTAGGTAGAACGAGAAATATTAGCGTGTGTTGTAGGCGATCTAAGGGATGTTTATAAAGTAAGAACAGAGCACTCGGATAAAGGTTGAAGTCAGACGGGGGCGGAAAGCGAGGAATGTTTCCATGGTTTGCAGTAAGCATGCGGTCGTGATTCATTATCGTACAGTGGGTTAAGTCTTTTCGACTTGGACAACAAATTACGCAAGACGAATCAGGTGCTTAATGGCAGCGCTTTGGCAAGCAGATCATTGATTTCGCTCTAGGATGTGGGTAGCCTGGGCAACGTTGATAAGACTAGGCAAGTGCTTCTCACGTCCAAACTATTCTTTAGTTTTGGGTGATAGATAGACTGTCGAACAAAAGTAGGAAAAAGGAAAGAAATTAAATATGTGTAAAATATATGATCTAATATTTCTGAAATTTAACAGTAAGCTGCTTATTTTAAAACGATATAAATTTTTGTTATTATTATTATGTCTTCACATATTTTCTCTGTGGTGTATTAAACTGACAGGGTGCTCAAGTTGCTGCTTGAGGATATATTTATTAAGATACTGATAGGCATGACGTCACACTTAAAATCGATATCATACTCAGAGGAAAAATTGTCGTGGGTTGAATACGAACCACTGATTACCTCTCAGATGTTCTGACCACTGAGGTACCGTTCGCAGACCAAGATCTCTCCCATTTAAGGATATGAACGTTTCTATATGAAATACATAATTCAAATATATGTGTAGGATAATATCTAGAGCGGGGGGCGGTAAGGGGGTCATGGTCCCCTCCCCCATGAGAATGTTAGTAAGGGCAATTGAAATCAAATATTATTCAAACTTGTGCATATTTCATACACATTTCAGACATTTTTTTAAAGATCTCTAAAATGGGGGGGGGGGGAGACTTCATTTCTTTTTTCAGATCCGAGTCTCTATCTGTGTCACTTGAATTCAGTGTTTGTCAACAAGTAACATCCTGAAGTAGCTGGTAATGTATGTCATGAGTACACTGATATATTACATAATGAATTTCTCAACGATTCTTTACTTGAAAGGCATGTGATCAGAGCACCTGATATGTTATCAGGAATCGTCGGTTTACATCCCTTGCAATGGTTTACTCTAGTTCATGTGTTCTCAACGTGGGGTACGCGGTAAAATATTTTGGGATAGGCAGTGAGAGCTCAAAAGTCGCTAGATCTAGTAACAAAGTCCCTAAGTTAGCATTATTATATTATAACTATTGTTTTATCTATCTATATAATGGGTACGCCAGTTACATACACATTTCCAGGGGGTACGTGAAGCATAAAAGGTTGAGAACCACTGCTCTAGTTATTTTTCTTAGCAATGTTTTCTTTAAATTTGACATCTATATTGAGAGCGATGCCGATTTTTAGCTAAAGAAACATCGATAAATTTATTATTTAATTATTAAGATATTATTGAGTATTTTAAAATCAATTGCTATGATCTTTTAAATAAATACAACGAACTGATATTTAATATAGAAATTCAATTTAAAATACCTATAAATTTAACTGATTTTTTGTCAACAAGCCGACTATCACTCTTCTATCTAGATGCCTCTGTGCAAGGTTACTGAATGCCATTACAATCACTTTGATGACGTTGTGAACGCAAGAATTTTTTTTTCCTTATATATAAATTTTATATAATATTATTGCTGGTTGCTTTGCGATATGTATATATCAAACAAATGAATAAAATAATAAATAATGTAACAATAATAAAATGTATTATTCTAAGAGGTTCACTACCTTCTAACATTTTATTATTACTGCAAAAGTGATATATTTAATATTATCTTCCTTTGTTAGATATATCCTAAAGCTGCCTGTATTAATATTATACTAAATATTATAAAACACTTCCCTCGTTAGTAACATCAAAATTACTGTTATTTCTTTAATTATCGAAGTAGTTATCTCTGTGTTTAGGTGGTTGGCAGTACGGGAAATGCACGAATATGTTAAGGTGGATGATTATCCAAAAATAACGGGAGATTTTGGAAAACAACTCAAAATGCGCAAAACTGCTGCTCAGTGGGTTCCCAATCACCTTACAAACGACCAAGAGTGGCATTGTGTCATCATTATGAAGTTATCAGAATACACCTTGAAAACTACGGAAAGGAAGGTGGAGCGTTTTGGAAACGCATAATCAACTGGATGAAACAAGCATTTGATCTTGTGTTTCAGAAATGAAGTTCCAATCAAATGAATGACGCTATCCAAGTTCTTCCCGTACAATTTCAAGCAAGGTCCGTGGAATGTAGACAGATGATGATTGTCGCTTACGACTGGGATGGCATTATTCTGCATCATGCTCTTACACACGGCAGCACTGTAAATGCTGTACTCGTTCCTAGCGAATCATTGTATGTCAATACAACGAAAGACATGCTATTTACTGGACACACCGCCCATTATCTTGCACGACGATGCAAGGTATCACATTTCTGCAGATGTACAGACCTTAGCAGCGGAGGCAATGGGAAATCTTTCAGCATCTATTCGATCTTGGGGCATGAGACCTTGCCACTCTCATTTGTTCTCTAAGACAAGTGGTAAGAACCACTAGAGGTCAATGCTGTTAAACATCCGTAAATGAAACACGTTTTTCCCGTAGCAAACGTGTTACCGCTACTTATTCCACAGCTTATATAGTTAATATAATAATATAATTTTGAGGTGTTTGAGAATTATTATTTTCTTATCAAAGACGTGTATTTTTGTTACCAAAGGATCTAGTGGTTGAACAAATGTAGTATAACAATAGTTATATTGTTGAACAATAGTAGAAAAATACTTTTAGTAAGGAAAGATCTAGATCTGCAAGGGTAATGACAAAATAAGGGGTCATGACCTCCCTTCTTGAGAATGTTAGTAAAGGTAATGTAAATCCAAAATTATTAAACTTGTGCATGTCTCACGCATTTTTTCATACTTTTTTAAAGTTCTCCAAAATTCTCCAAAATTTTATACTACAATAGAAATCATTTGTAAAAATTATAATATGTTAGTCACCTATACGGTACACAATGTAACATTGACAACATTTAATCGTTTGCGTGGAAATTAACGACTGATTGCTTATTTCGCCGATTAGACATAATTCTTGTTGCCATTATTTTCTGAAGTGATTACTTTGTGATTTTTCAAAAATAAATTAGTTGTTAGAAAAAGAAAATAATCCTTTATTAAGTATATATCTGAATTAGGGATTAAGTAACAAAAAAAAACCTCGAGAAAGATAAATGCCATAAGGCCATATGCTTAAATAAATATCGATTGGACTTTACTCAGTAATTTGATATTTGTAGTGTTTATTTTTCCCCTTAAACTTTAGTAACCTGTGTTAATAATCAAAGTTTTTTCACGTTTTCAAAATAATAAAATCGAACTTTTCTTCCACCTCGTCTCTGTACTTTTGAGAGCATTATTCTTTAAAGTTTTAAGAGACAGATGGAAAGGCCATTTTTTGGTATGATAGGAATTATTAAGATAATACGAATCGTATTCGGAATTTACATCTGTAAAGAGCACTAAATTTGTAAAATGGGAAAACTTCAGACTAGTGAGTCCCAACTTCTTTTGGATGGAATGCCTCCTTTTATCAAATACTATTTTTTCCACACTCACCTTGATGGAAATCCAATTAATTTTCCGCTATAAAACTGATTGAAAAAAATATTCACCCTTTATGCGAATTCGCGAGTATTTTTGATCCGTAAATTTCACAACTCTGTTAATCTAATAGGTATGAGTTTGGGATCGGGCTTTGTCGGGCTGAGCCCGAGTCCACCCTAGCATGACCATTTCGTGCTAAAAATAACGTAGACAATTTCGATCTTGGGCTCAAATCAAATTTCTAATTTTTCTGTATTGCGGTTAAAAAAAGTAAATATGCAAAATGTTTTTAATTACAATTTCAAATTTTTTAAAAACTTTTTAAACTTTTTTATCCGCCCGTAGTAATTAAAAATAAGCCCTATGCATACTTGATTATTTTTGAAGTATTCCCTACCATTAATAAATGAATGGCTCTTAGCATTTGCAGAGATGTTACCCACGAACTTTCTACTAGTATTTCTAATGTTTTTCATTTCAAATAACATTAAGATTTTAATTTTGCTGTAAAGTTTGTAATATCTTATAGTATGAAGAATATAAAAATAATTAGCGATATGGATGTATTTCTGCATGCATTTTTACTATTCATCAGAAAAAATTTCCCTCAAATCGGGCATGTGCTCAATAATTGTCGAAATGGTTCAGACCCGGGAGGAGGCTGTCTTAAAGAAATTGATCCCAAACATATTTCTATCATCGAAGTATTCGATATTCTATTTAATCTCTTTACTCAGAAGAACTCAAGAGAACGCCCACGTTGGAAACCATTGCTTTAGACGAATATTGTAAATAGCCTATTCAAGTTAGAAATTAACTATTTCCAGTTAGAAATAAAAAAAAACTATTTCAAGTTAGAAATAAAAAAAAAAACCTATTTCAAGTTAGAAATTTGCATTTTGGTTGTAAAGTTTGATAATCACGTAATTTCCCTCCTTACGCTCGAAAAAGTGTGAAAAACGCAAAATTTAGGTTTTATTAATGGGTAAATTTAATAATTTTCCCAATTGGATACCTAATAAAAAATATTACTATTCGCAGTTTCCAAATTTCTTATTAGTTTCAATTTTCAACGTTGGAAGCGTTAAAAAAAACCATTCGATGTCATCAGGAGATCGTGGGTTCGGATTTCAGCCTGCTCAAGACAATTTTTGGTGTTTACTAACATCAATGAGATTGTAATTTCAGTAATGTTTATTTAGTCGTTAATGTTTATTTAGCAATACTCTGTAATGGGTTCGATTTAACCAGACTGATAATAAAGGAGATTATTTAATAGAAAAAAAACAATTATTTTACAAGTAAATGGTACTGGAATAACTTATTTAATAAATAAATGGACCAGCCATACTTTTAGCCAATCAATTACTAATCATTTCTTGGTAACAAATTATAAGTTGATTCTTATCAAATAACTATTTTACAATTCCATAAAATCAGGCCCTTATTAAAAATAAATAAATATCCCTCTCAAGCAGCTGCTTGCCGCAGAGGTCTGACAGAATGCTGTCAGTTTAATACGCCATAGTAGAAGGTCTGTGAGGATGTTGGAAACTCAGAAGAAGGACAACACAAACAACCAATCAAAGGGACTTGGGGCTCGAATCCAGGTCCTTTTGATCAGGAGCCAAGCGTGCTAACCACTAGGCTCTCGGCCATGGGACGGTAAAATCAGGCTCTTATCTAGAAACAAAAAAGGGAAGAGGGGGGGGGGAGGAACAAGAGACTGGAATTCCATTGCACTGTAACATTTTTACCTTCTTTTTTATTTCATGAAAATGCATGAAATATGCACAAGTTTAATGCTATTTTTTGGCTTTTTTTGCCTTATTGATATTCTTAAAGGGGGAAGAGTGGGCAATAACCCCTTCAATACACATGTGCAGACACTAAAATTATGCATTATACTCAAACATCTTACCGCTACATGTCACACTTAAATAAAAACTAATACATCAATAATGGCATCCAAGCCGACATTACCACACATACACAAATCAAACCAATTGTTTTTGTTCACGGAACTGTTATTCCATCTGTCACTTTTATCTTTGCAGATATGACGTATTTCTTCACAGCACGTAAAGCACCTCGTGATATAATTCCCTTGCTTTTTCAGGAGCAATTACCACGTGGTTTCGATACAAACAGCTTAATAGTGGTTTACAGAACATAGTAAACTATTGTAGTGCTGTGAAAAAAATGTTTCTGAAAGGTAAATAATGCCATTCTATGTTCACAAGAAGTGATTAAATTTTGATTGTTTTTCCCGAATGTAGCCTCACTACTCTCGTTAGTAGGATCGCTAAAACCGTTCAGTAGGTTTACTCCCAGTATTTTGATGACTTACGTCTTTTTGAACTCACGGTCAAAAAATGTCACCAGTTTCGCTTTATACTATTATAGACACGGTTTTACAAGGTACCGATTGGGAAATTTTTTCTGTGTAGATATAATGAATATACGCTCTCCTTCATTCTCCAAGCTGAGACTGTGAATCTCAGTTGCATCTAATGATAATGTTATGAAAAGAAAACGTGCAGCAGTGAAGTCGTGACTATGATATCCTCTGACGCTCGAGGTGTGCCATAGACTAGAGTGCTAATTACGTCACTTCCTTGATCAAGAGAAGAATTAACTTTGAAAGGGATAAAAAAGAATCGTAGAAGTCGTTTTTAAACTTGTTGTGATAGTTGATGATTGATTTTCGGAGGACTTAGTTTAAAATAGAAATATTTAATCTAAGTCCTCCGAATAAAACTATTTTTGTGCTCGTTTGTCTAGAAGTAATTACTTTATGTAGAGAGTGAAGGTGTTAAAATGGGTTATAAATAGTTCTATATTAGTGAATTGGTAAGTAAAGGAAAACTATAGATAGGCAATATATCTGTTTTGCTGAATATACTTTTTGTGTTTGGTTTTGCTAATACGATCAGTTTTAAAAATGTGCTTGGCCAATCAGAGAGTTTGGTAATTGTGATCGTCAGAATCACTTTGTACTACTAGAAGTTATATTGGCGTTTAGTTGAAATTGTTATTTATGTAAATTTCATTGTCTTTGTAATTAAATTCATTATTAGGTAGATTGTTTACTTTGAATTCACGCTCGGTTAGTCATTATAAAAATTTGTAACAATATGATAATAAAGAACGTTGGAAAAAAAAATACCCATCCGGACTCGGGGCATAATCAGGAGATTATGAGTGAGTTCCTTTATCAGTTGAGTTAAGGCGGTAGTAACTAAGGTTATGATGATAGGAAGGAAGCCCTTACCATGTAAACATGCTCCTCGATTTACGAGGTGCTTGATTTAAACGGTTTCGATTTTACACGGTCAAAAAATGTCACCAGTTTCGCTTTACACTATTTATAGACACGGTTTTACAAGGTACCGTTGGGAAATTTTTTCTGTGTAGATATAATACATATTGTTACGACAGACGAACGAGCAACAATGAAACCGTGATGTCCTTTATCGTCTTGATGCTCGCGTGAACTACAGCGTGAGATTTACGTCACAAACCACTTTTAATTTAAAAAAATTAAGAATAAGAGAGTTGCAATTAGGAAGAATTATTGCGAAGGAAAAAGTAGTTTGTCTTAGTCTGTGCACGATTGTCTAAAGAAGAAATGTTTTATGTGGTGTGTGTGCAGGAGGATAAATAAGTTTATTAGTGTGGATCTTGTTAGTAAACTAATAAGGGAAAAGAAGAATTCATCGTCTGAAGCGTGGTGATCAACGTCTGAAAGGAATTGGTTCTGAGAAAAGCAGCAAACTTAGCCGTAGTTTTGGAGTATTTGATGACTGGAATCCTAGAAGGAAGTCATTTGGTGTATAGTTATTTACTTTGTTTTCGGAATTGGCAAGGTTATTCTTGATATATTTCAGTTTTATTCGCAAGTATGATTATGCCACTTATTGAGTATTAAAAAGACTTATATTATGCCTTGAGTAGAGATTGTTAGAAACAACTATTTGTAGGAATAGTAAAAAGGTGGTATATTCTTTTGATGGTTTATTTTCATGTTGACGAAGATATAGATTTGGTTAGTTGAGTTTAGTTTATATAAATGCTTTTATCCATACTTTTGTAATAAATGACATTATTTTAGAATTATTATTGCTAAATATTCTTTTTGAACTCACGCTCATTTTCCATCCGATAAATTTATAACAATATTATGAAGAATAAATGGTAATAACGTCAAGGGAGATTATTAGACTCATCCCAAAGAAAAAATCAACTAAATGGTTTTAATTGATATCATTTATTTTCGAGAATAAATGGATAATAGTACATTACCATATTAATAAAATCGTCATCTGTAACAAGTTATATTCTTTCGCTAAAATTATGTTCTTGCCATTGTAATGCAGTTTTGTCTCGCGACATTTTAATAAAATAAAGCCAGTTTCGAATCGGCAGTGAGATCTGACTTTTCTAGATTGAAAATTTCAGACTAGTAAAAACCGCGTTATAAATCATTTTTTGCAACAATTTAACTTTGCAGACTATTATATAGGCTAAATAAGCTGATTCGTAATTAATTTAATAAAATATCATATAAATTAATACTTTAAAAAATAAACACCAAATGTGGATACAAATATTTCATTTCTCCTTTATATTCAGTTCATAAATATCTTTCTTTCAAATTTAATCTAATATCCAAGGCCCCGTGTGCAGGAGAGCCATAGCCTGTGCACGTTAAAGGACATGTTGGATGGCCTTGAAGGGAGGTTACCATCTGTCTCCCAACAGCTGTTCCACTGGGTCCCCTCCCCCAACCTTCTCTGAGCCTTCGGGGTTCATGTGACCTGACCATTTAGTCCATGGTGTTCAAAAAAGTGCCGCTCAGAGGTAAATCAACGCAACAACTAATTTCCCACTTCGCCTAAATTCTATAGTGCACGTCTACATTAACGATGAGTATTTTTCTCGACCAAAAAGAAATATATGAGAGATTAATCGAAGCTTATCTGAATTAGTGCGAATGAAATACAAAATAATGCTACGTTAAAGTTTATTCTTCCTACTGAACTTACTTTTGAGATAAATACGTATAAATAGATAAACTTTAAATGTACGTTTTATTCATAGCAAAGATTGTTTCGGAACCTATCCACCTTTTTTCCATAAGTTTTTGTTTCCATTTGCACGGTTTCACTTTGCACGATGTTTTTCCGGATCCTAACTCCCGTGTAAATAGAGGGATGGGCGTAGATCAGAGCGCAACTAAGAGGTCCCTAGTTCGAGTCCGAGAGGCGAATTGACTCATTTACACTTACTGTATTGAAACCAAGTGCTGACTTACAACAATTGCTCAGGAAAGCGTGTGTTTTGTGTTACGAGGTATTTATACGTGCTGTGAAGAATACGTCAATCTTTGAAAATCAAGTGACTGCTGAAAGGGTTAGAAGCAGTTGAGAGATTGATTTTTGTGTGTGCCCAAAGCAGTGGACTTGTGTTACTTTGTGAAGAATTTTATAAATCCAGCTAGTTTATAGAGTTTTCTTGTATATGTTGAGAACACCATTACAGAAAACGTACTGCTTTAATAGTGTGTAAAGAGTGTTAGATAAAAAAGAAACCACATTACGTAAGTCATGCAATTCTAGATTAAGACTCATAATATAGTGTTATTTTAATGAAAGAGGTACTTTTTGTTCTAAAAATGATCTATAGTAATTATCTTTAGCTGTGAAACCCTTTTATTGAATATTTCTTGATGTAATAAGCCTCAAATAAGATGTTTTAACACTTAAAATTTGATCAGAATATTATGTAATGGATTAACTCTATTCGTAGCTAATAATTTGCCACTGGTAGAGTTAATCCATTTGTCTATTAAGCGAATTATCTAAATCTTACTTATTTCTTGAAAAAATAATTGCTTTTATCTATTAAATAAATTTCTTTATTATCACTTTGATTAATATGAATGATTAATATGAACCTACTACATAATATTGCCAAATAAATATTGCTGAAAATTTTCGTAACAATTTCAGTTGTCAATTATAAGTATCACACGACTGAGCTCCATTTCCTACATCTAAAAAGCCTTAAATTGTTTTTTAACTCTGCACATGCTACACATCGTGCTTAAGAGTCAAAACCTTTTTTAGCCACACTTGTGAAAAGAAATGATTTTATTCCCATCCTAATGACCAACGCTGGAAATGTTACATTGAAAAAGTAATGTGCCCTAAGTTAATGCCAACAAAAGCAGTTAAGTACTTTGCAGCTTTCTCAAACAGAAAAGACGCGCACGTAAAAAGAATTAACTTTGGGCTCTAAACGCGTTTTTTACTACTTAAAATAATTAATATTAAGGCGAAAAACCCACAGAAAGAATCTGATTAACATGAGCAAAACAAACAACCAGTAGTGACACGCTCATTAATAGTCATGGTGGTATGTTTCCTTACGAGCGCTTCGCTCCGTTGCTGTCAAAAGCAATTAGCTAATACAAATTACTGATTTCAAAAGCAACACGATTCTTTAATTATTCACCTGTTAAAATTTTAAAACCGCTTTTTTTTTTCTCTACACTCTGAAGCAACGCTTCTCAAATGGCGCCCCGTAAAGAAATTGAAAAAAAAAATAAAAAAATAAAAAAAAACGTGTGTGTGTGTATATATATATATATAAATTTCTGTATTTGTTTTTGCAAAAATATTTTGGAAAAACAAACAAACCATCGGAAATGGTTCAGAAATAATAAAATTATATGTATATTACACTAGTGTTTTTTCTTCCTTTCTGGCTACAGAAATCAGAAATTCAAAAAACAAACGTGGCCAGGCTTAAAAGGTAATTGAGTTACTACGATACTTTGGGGGTACTTAGTTTTTAAATTATATTTCTTTTCAAATTTAATTTTAGATGCTTTATAACTTGTTTACATTTTAAACTTCGTAAATATTGAATAAAAAAGTGTTGCGTGTTCGGTTTCTTATACTTTTGAGCGGTACTTTTTAAAGACAGTGGGTAGGTCACAAGGACCCTAAGGGGCTCAGAACTGGGTAAGGAATTCACTGGACAGCTGTTGGGAGAGAGATGCAAATCTCTGGTCAAATACATCCAGCGTATTCTTTAGCATGCACAGGGTGCGGTATGTCCCATATGTATTTCTATAGAATGGTACGTTGATATACGATTTAACTTCCTTTTCTACAGAAGGAAATCTTTACAAGCCCATCAGCGTCCATTTTCTCACCGAGGGCAATGTAGGTGATTAGTGCAGAAAATCTCAACTCAGGCACTCTGAGCTCAAACCTGGAAACATTATTTACGAGTCTGACTCGAAATAGTTCTATCCCACCAGCAACCAGAGGAAATAAAAGATAATTGAGCTTTCTAAATGGTATCTATGCAAGTATTGCAAGACTGTATTATATTTCTGCGATGATGCACAGAATCACACAGACACAGCATGTAAAGTCCAATCATCATCTCATTGTAAAGAGGTTTGCTTTACTGAAAGAGATGTCTCTATGTCAAAGCACTCAGAATCAAAGAACCGTAGCCCATCGCCAGAGGCTATCGTTGAAACTGAATAGTAACCTTTTCCCTTTTCTACCGGATCTCATTTGCTAGCCTTTCATTGCGTCTTGTTTCAAATTATTCAGTGGAATGCCAAATCTCTTTCTAATATGAAAATTCTGCTCCTGGACTTTCTCAAATATAAATCGGTCGCTGCTTTGGCCATACAAGACTTTGATCGCTCCAAAAATATTGACCAATTTAAAATACCGAAATATGTAAACTTTTTCACTAGAAAGGATCTTCACAGTCAAGGTGTTGATCTACTTATGCATCGCACCATATCACACGAGTTAGCTGAAAATGATGCAAGTTTAGAAAACATAGCCGTCCGTATCATGATTAAACATCTGGAACTTTCACTCATTAACTTCTATATCCCAGGGGATGACATTTCTGATATTATAATTAAAGAGATTATAGATGCTTGTCTCCCTCCTTGAATCATTTGCGGAGATTTCATCGCCCACAGCATCAATTCAGGAAATTCCTTTATTGACCCCGAGGCAGAGTTATCGAGAATATCATTAACAGATTGGATCTGACTTTACTTAACAAGGGACAACACTCTTTGTTTGGACACAACTTTAATTCATCAGCTATCAATCTGCCCTTTGCTTCACCTGAGCTGGAATATATTTTAAATTAGTCGACTTCAGCGGATCTGCTCACAAGCGACCACATATCCATCATTATTGAGGGATTCCTGTCATTCGCAAAAAAACTTGGAACAAAGGAAAAATAGTTCAATGGCAAGCCTTCGCTCTAAATTTAATCGACATTATCAGCACCGAAACTGAAATAAATGATCAATCGTTACTGAAATTTCTAAACCAAGTGACGAACAGTCATGCAGCTCTATTGAAATTAACAAACACAACTACATTAATTATCTAGCATTATACATTAGAAAGATGATCGTTATCCGCAGAAGAGCTGAAAGAAAGGCCAAGAAGAACTAGAAAGGAGGAAGACATAAGAGCACACAACAGCCTGACTGCAGTTACAAAAAAGAAAATAAAATACGCCAGAAAGATGGAGTGTCAAAAAATAAGTAACGAAATATATATATATACCCCCACGTCCACAGTATGGAAATTAATTTAAAAAATTGGGAAGCCAGTAACACCAGAAACTCCATGGAAAAATATAATTGTGAAGCAAAATATTGACACTAAAACTACAGCCAACAAGTTTGCTCAACAAATCTAAAAACTAGGGGAAAACTCTACCACTGCAGCATTTTTAGAAAATAAAGACAGGATTAAAAACTGGAAGCCAAAAAATAGCAAATAAGAAGAAAATACTGATGAAGACAGAATTCACGGTAAATTTAAAATAGAAGAATTTATAAAAGCCATACGCTCCTCTAAAACTAATTCAGAAGCAGGTTCAGATCAAATAACAAATAAAATGCTAAAACATCTACCGAATAAATCAATTGGTCAGTTACTTAACTTAATAAACTACTACTGGACCACCGAAAACCTGCCGCAACAATTATGTGAAGCATTTATCGTACCCATTCCCAAGTTGAACAAAGATCAGAACATATTTGAAAACTATCGACCTATCACGCTCTCCGCGACCATTCTAAAAATAATAGAAAAAAAATGATACAACCTAAAACAGATTGGATACTACAAAAGTGTACTTTACAACAATAATCCGGATTCAGGTAAAACCGCAGTACGGTTGATAGCGTATTAGACATAACTGTAGCAGCGCAAACAGTATTGCACTTGCCCATCCTCGTATCATGATCTGCCTGGACCTAAAGAGTGCCTTTGACTCTATCTGACACGAAGGAATGATCTACAAGCTAAAATAAATTGGAATAAAAACCGACTTTTAGCATTTTTACTAATGGAATAACCCAAAGAAAAAAATTCATTAAACTGGAAAACACCGTATCTGATTATTTCATTGCCACTCATGGATTACCGCAGGACTCCGTTACTTCACCTTTATTATTCAACATATATCTGAATGATTTAAAAAGAAAGTAATACTCCCCCCACCTAGAGTGCACTACACACAATTTGCAGACGATATCTGTATATGGACGGGGCGGGGGTGGCTCAGACGGTAGCGTGCCAGGCTCGTAATCTATAGTTCCCAGGTTCGAGTCCCAGCTGGGTCAGCGTTGAGATTTATCTCCGCAAAATTCCCCGCCCTGCCCACGGTCAGTAGGGGACACCGATGGGCTTGGAAAGGCCGCCGTCCGTCGGATGGGACGTTAAGCTGTGGCCCCGTGTGCGGGAGAGCCATACCCTGTGCACGTTAAAGAACACGCTGGATGGCCTTGACGGGAGGCTACCATCTGTCTCCCAACAGCTGTTCCAGTGGGTCCCCTCCCCCAACCTTCTCTGAGCCTTCGGGGTCCATGTGACCTGGCCATTTAGCCCATGGTGTGCAAAAAAGTGCCGCTCAGAGGTAAAACAACCCAACCCTGTATATGGACATCCGGACAATATTTCCATACTATTCAAGAACGACTACAAATAGCCCTGAACCAGATTACTCTATATTGTGAGATATGTGGTTTAAAACTTGAACCTGAGAAATTAGTAATGTTACCAATTTAAAAAAAATAAAGACCAGAAATAAATATTAAACTAGAGGAGAAAAGAATAAAGCACGTCACTTCCCACAAATATCTAGGAGTAATTTTAGATGAGAAGTTTAATGGAGCCGAACACAACACTTATTTGCAAAATAAAATACCGGTATTAACAACCTTCTGAGAATGGTGCATGGACCGAAATGGAGGCCCTCGCAGGACCAAATGATCATGCTATACCAGGCATGTCAAACACGCTGCCCGCCGGGAACTGTTCTGTGGCCAGCCAAGATTGATAACCAATACGTTTATTTAACTTTTGACAACACTGGATTCTTTAATTAAAATTATAAGTACGTACACGATACATGAATTAAATAAACGTATCCTCTCAGACCTTCTACTATGGCATATAAACTGACAGGCTCCTGTCAGACCTCTGTGGCAAGCAGCTGCTTGAGGGGGTATTTATTATTATTTATTTATTTATTTCAGAAAACATTTCCATTTATATATAAGGGAAACTATTACGCATAAATGTATACGTCGGAGTCCGATCGCAGAATTGCTCATATCATGAAATGCCCGATCATTTCATGAAATAGTGGCATTTCATGAAATGAGCAATTCTACGATCGGGCTCTGACATGTATACACATGTCTCGAGGTCATTCAAATGTACGTACTTTGCGCATGGCAATGAGTCACGAAATGCCAGTAGAGTCGGAAGCTATTCGTTAGCAGTCAGTGAACGAATACTGCGTTCTAGTCTAGTTTGTACATAACAATTTTCATCTGGTTTTTTTTTGTTTTGCGGCCCGCGATTTAATATATAATACTTAATATGGCCCTCGGTGGTTAACGAGTTTGACATGCCTGTGCTATACAAAAGTCCACTTAGATCACGCCTGGATTATGGATGCATGATCATTGATAATACTACTTCAGCCCAACAGAATATAATGGAAAAAAATTAAAACAGAGCCATTAGGATATGCACTTCACAATTCCTATTCCCACATTACTATCTGTAGCAAGCATTGAGCTGCACGCCATTAGAAGAAAATATTTATTATTACAACACTATATAAGACTTGCTACAAAACATGCTACATACGACCTTATTGGCACAATCGGAAAAAAAGTTCCAAAAGAGCTAGAGTCATAACTGAAATCAAAATCCACCCATTATATCCAGAAGTTTCATCACTTTATAACAATAAAAATGCAACAGGTTATTTACCAGTCACATGGACGTGGGAATTTTCTACCATTAATCTAAGAGAAAAGGTAATGATAAAAAAAGAAGCCCTGGAGCAGAATTTAACAAACACATTATGAACGAAATTATTCAAAAGAGCAAAAGCATTGACCTCTACGTTTTCACAGATGGCTCTAAGAAACTGGATTAAAACACCACTGCTGGTGCTTACTTCTGTCCCACTCTCAATCTGAAAGCGGGCTTTAAACTAAAACTAACCTTAATATAATGGATACAAAATTACCCATCATTGAAGCTCTAAATTTCTACAAAAATCTTAAAGATAAAAATATCTCCATATTTACTGACAGCAAAGTAGTACTGACTGCACTAACAAAATATGCCTACGAATCGTATAAAGAAAATTTAGCTACGAAACTTTTAGAAGAAATCAATTTCCATATGAAAATTAACCACAATAAAATCACGCTAAATTGGACACCCAGTCACTGTGGTATAACAGAAATGAAGACGTCGATCAATTAGCTAAAGAAGCCCTTGATAACAACATAATCAACACTGAGTACCATAATGACAACCCTGAGCTAAAAAGAAGTGAAAATGAAAAATTTGAAGCATACTTCTCACAAGAAACACTCCATAGAAAAAACCACAGAGCCAGAATATGCAGAAATCCCATAAAAAGAGACTTAGAATTAAAGAAAATTAAAAAGGAACAGCAAACAAAAATAACTAGATTGATAGCAGACTACACCCTTCTGAAAACAAACTATGTTTACATTAAAAAAAACAGACTCTCCCAACTGCGCGAAATGTGAAGAAATAGAGAACACAGAACACATAATCATGAAATGTCAAAGTTATATAGCAGAAAGGAATATTTTGCAAGAAAACTTCAGAAAATTAACTAGCAAAGAATTCACCTTGCAAAATATTCTAGACTACCCCTCCATCTCACTGAGAGTGTCTATCTGTTCTTTGCTTTTTTTAAGAAGATTGGGAAGTATCAGGATATTTAAAAAAAATGGTCAATACTTTTACATTATTTTGTTCCCTCTGGCAGATAGTGTCAAATCACATTTCGAAAAAAGTCAAATTTTGCACACGTGACCAAAGAACGTCTTCTAACCCTCAGCCTAGAAGATCAAGCTCCCCTTCAAAAGCCCCTTGAAGACAATGGAGTTTAACCGAAGACTCCTGCAGAAGTTTGCCTGCCTGCTACACCCTACCCTTTGCCTCTTTTGCAAACTCTTACTAGCTTTTACTTTTACTCTGTTCCATCTTTTACCTTTTTTCAATCTGACACGGGAATTGGGCTTTTATACACCCAAATTTACTGGAGTGAATTGCGTAATTAAAAACAATAATTCTGCTGAGGTCCTGCCATCCTCTCAGACCTTCTACTATGGCATATAAACTGACAGGCTCCTGTCAGATGTCTGTGACAAGCAGCTGCTTGAGGGGGTATAATTAAAAAAAAAAACATATCAAGTAGATGCTATTGATACGTAGGTCACGGAAAAGTATTGCCAGTAAAATATGCCAAAGCCCAGGAAAGAAGAAAAAAAAATCAAGAAAACAAATTCATCTTTTATCTAGGACTCGACCCAAAGGGCTTTTACCCTTAATCAAGCACCATAATTCACTCGACCCAAAGGGCTTTTACCCTTAATCAAGCACCATAATTCACTCGACCAGTCATTTGAAAAGCAAAACTTCAAAAATTAACAGTATTTTTTTATCATCTACTGCTTTTGGACCAAGGCAGGATAATTAATATAAACAACATTTCTTTTGCTCACTTACCAATAACATAGGAGAAACCATCGAGTTTCAAATGGCATTTGCAAGCTCGGCTCGCTCTAGGTTTCTTCTCCATAGCACAAATTTCTTTTGCTGCATCCACCTGTGAAGGGCGCTTGCGACATTCCATTATCTTTCACCGTGACGAAACCTTTATGACTTAATGGCCCACACAAACTCTTTGCTGGTGATGATGGTGTTCTTCAAAGGATGCAACTTATCTGTTTGAACAGGAATAATCGTTAGGTTCCATCTAAATTCCTAACCTGTTTTTTCCACGCACACGTGAGGAACAATCCCACCCTAAAGCTCAGTATGCCACACAATGACTTGGCAGAGCCATGCCTGCGTGGGTAGAGACTGCACTTTTTCATTGCATTCATGACAACTGAAACATCTCTACTCTCTCACACACCGTCGAAGATTAATCTCTGCCATTGATTTTTACTTTAAAATTGCTGCAGTTAATTCGTATCTGCTTTTCTTCGTGTCCATTGTTAAGGGCAGGCCATTCCTTGCCCAATAACAATAGAATGTAAAAGTGATCGTCTTGCGCGCAACTACAACAATGGACCATTCGTCCCCCAAATGGTGTTTGCTTGCGTTGTAAATTGCATCTAATTGCCACGTCAACTTACTCTTGCTTTGCCTACTTACAGTAGAACTGCTGCAGCACACCAGTCAGTCATGCTTAACGCCATGTGCGTAGTGTGGCCAAATAAATACTATATCTGTGTATTCTAGGATAACGGCTAGTTTCAAAGAAAATAATCTTTCTCATCCGCACGAGGGAGAGACGTTTTCTACTTCGTCAGTCAGTCGTACTTGTACCGTCATTTCCTGTAAGCATCTGGCTAAATCATCATGGGAGGTGCTGCACGTGTGGCAATGAGAACTCACTGCAGGTGGACGCAACCTCAGATGAAAGGAGTGATTAGCGGAAACGTCACTGAGCAACTGATTGATTGGTGCATGGTTTGGAAGAATTAGTGCTGCTAAAATAACAACATATGAAAGGCTTAGTAGAAAAAAATTTCCTGTAATATTAAAATGATATTATGGTACATAATATCATTTTAAATATAATCATTTAAAGTATAAGCTTACGTTTTGCTATAAAGTGTAAATTTATCTATAAAAATTAATGTTAAATGAAATATTTGAACTACCACTAGTATATAATTTTTAAATATATAAATAAATACTTATTTAACAACAACAACAACAAGAGATTAGCTTCTAGGAGCCAACCCAGGGATGGTTTACTTATTATATGTTTTTACTTATGCCAACTGGGCTTATTCTCAGATGGAGATGGTAATGGGTCAAGTTTTACCTGGAACATCGCATATCCATGCACGATCTACGATCTGCGAACATCAAGAGTTCATCAGATCTGCCATCAATACCCCTTGATTTGTTTCTAACCATCAAATACATAGGGATCTTAGTATTGATCATATATACACTCATATTAAACGTTACTCGAAAAGATTTTTCGGGGCAGTTACGAATAATCCAAATGAGATTATTTCCTCCCTTAAGGATTACAGTCATGACTGTTCAAACAGATATAAGAGCATAAGACCATTGCTTTCTCTCGGAAAAGCTTTGCGCTGTAACTATCTTTTATTTTGTCTGTTTATTGTTATCTAGTCCCTCGGGGCCCACTTCTTGTTGTTCATGTATTATGTTTTATTTACTTTACTTATTATTCAAGGCCTATTAATCAGGTGGAGATGGTTATGGGCACATTGCGCCTGGTACATCGAAAGTCAATGTACGATCTACGAACATCAAAAGTAAAAAACAATTCAACTACTAACTGTTACAAGATTAAGTTAAGGAATATAGGAATTAATGTCAGTGGTGATGAATGTAGTTTCAATTTTATGCATAATAGAAATGAGGCTGAAATGTTGGAGTCGATTTAGTCAGAGCCACTTATTTATTATACGGGCCCATAATAAAGCAAAAGGCGCCAACATAAATATTTGTTTATACATCTATATACAGTAAAATGTCGATACAGTGAAATATCAGTGTAAGGAAATCGAGCGGATGACCATATTATATTCGTTATACTGAATGCAATGGAAAACGTGTTATGGTAGTTAAATACTACAAAACAATCATTATAAAAGAAATTTACCTTGTATCAGAGTTTATTTCTTAAAATAGTCTGTAATGTTTTGAACTGTCTGTTGGAAGAAGCACCTCTCTGTGAATTTTTAAATGATTTTGCAACTCTCCAACACATTATTGAGAATATCTTTCCGTGTATTTACGAAACGGCGAAGATTTCGTGCTATATTGGCTGCTAATAACGAAATTAAACTAATTAAAAAATTAAATAATATAAATAAATACCCCCTCAAGCAGTTGCTTGCCACAGAGGTCTGACAGGAGCCTGTCAGTTTATATGCCAGAGTAGAAGGTCTGAGAGGATGGCAGGACCTCAGCAGAAAAATGACACAAACAGCCATGCCTTACCCGGGGCTCGAACCCAGGTCCCTTAGATCAGTAGCCAAGCGCGCTAACCACTCGGCTATGGGATTAAGAAACTTAATTAAAACAATAATAATAGTAACGAACAAATATAACTTAAATTTAACGAATGACAATAATAAAACGCTGAGATTGGAACTGCTTTGAAAGTACTTTCAGCTGACTCTATTGCTGGGAAAATGTGGCAATGCCGCTTTAAAGCTTTATGCCAACACTCAGCATCTTGCCATGGGCGTCCGCAGAGGGGGCAAACGGGGCACTTGCCCCCCTGGGATCGAGTTAAAAATTCCGCAAATTTTAATCGTAGCAATTTAAATTTAATTTATATACATTATATATGTGTTTTTGTATTGATGCAATACTTTATTCTATAATCTACTTGTGAAAAAAAAAACCCTAAAAAATTAAATAATTGAATAAAAATTTATTGATGTGATTATTTGTCTCCAAGCTTTATCCCCCCCCCCCCGTGGAAATTTTTCTGCGGACGCCCATGCATCTTGCCATGCAGTAAGATCAGCAAAAATGCGTGCTTGCGATATATAATAGCACGTGATTCATAGCACTTGATTGGTTAAATGTCTCACAGCGTTTAAATTATTGCAGCGTTGCTGGATGCTAAAATGTACATTGTGCATATTGTTTAAGGATATTTTTTTTAAAACTGTCGTTATGATGATGGCGGGGGTGGCTCAGTCGGTAGCGCGCCAGGCTCGTAATCTGTAGTTCCCAGGTTCGAGTCCCAGCTGGGTCAGCGTTGAGATTTATCTCCGCAAAATTCCCCGCCCTGCCCACGGTCAGTAGGGGACACCGATGGGCTTGGAAAGGCCGCCGTCCGTCGGATGGGACGTTAAGCCGTGGCCCCGTGTGTGGGAGAGCCATACCCTGTGCACGTTAAAGAACACGCTGGATGGCCTTGACGGGAGGCTACCATCTGTCTCCCAACAGCTGTTCCAGTAGGTCCCCTCCCCCAATCCTTCTCTGTGCCTTCGGGTCCATGTGACCTGGCCATTTAGCCCCATGGTGTGCAAAAAAGTGCCGCTCAGAGGTAAAACAACAACAACAACGTTATGATGATTTCGTTAAAATGATATTGCTTCTAATGTGCAGGATTTGCTGAGCCAAACTTCCGGAGATTATCAATAGAGCCGAAAGGAAGGTGGTTATGCTATAATTGTATGAAACAGAAATCTTCTACAACAAAGGAACTCGATGCTGCACTAGCCGCCATGGATACGCCACGTGATGCTTCCGATAGCTCTGGGGGAGATCCTCCGATTAAAGCGACAGACCAAGGTCAATGCAGCTGAGGTTCTGCGCGCGGCAGTCTTGTGGCTCGCGTGGACGAAGTTGCCTCTTGTTACAGGGATTCGCAAGCAGAAATACCCGTTTCAAATAGATTTTCTGTATTGGAAAGGAAAGAGAGTGATTTTGTGCATCAGGAGGACATGTCTGAGTGTAAAGATCAGTCCGATGATTCTGCTGTGTGCGAAATAGATAATTTGCAGGTTTTATGTTAAATTAAGAGAAGACATGAAAAATAATACAAACGAAATGCATAATGAAATCAAAGACGTTGCAAAAGCTATTTAATTTAATTCCGATTGTATAAAAGACTTCATGGCTAAGTTAAAATCTGAAATTGTGACTGTCAAAAAAGACAATCTTGAACTAAGTAACGAAAATAGACAGTTGCAAAAAGACTTGGCAGATTTAAAGCAGGACATAGACGATTTGCAACAGTACAGCAGAAACTCCAATATAGAAATTGTGGGTTTGTCAGAAACCTCAGATGAAAAATGAAAATATCAGTTCTATAGTAATGAATATACCACGGATAATGCAAGTTAAAGTAGATATAGGAGACCTCGTAGTTGCGGCTAACAACATAAACAGAAATTTTGATGATAAACCAATTTATCTAAATGAACATTTGAATAAATTATTGTTCTACATGGCAAAGCAATTCAAATCAGATTATAACTATAAATGTTTTATGGGTTAAGGACGGTAAAATATTTTAAGAAAGGAGGAAAACTCCAAGGTTAGAAAAGTAAGAAATGAAAGAGACATAACGGAATATAATGAACAAAATGGGTGACTTAGTCTGTGATATTCAGTACGAACTGGAATCATGTGCTTTGTTAGCAGATATTGATGAAGTTAATAAATTCCTTTCTTGTCATTGCTTTTTAAATTTTACCTTTTTGCATGTGAATATCAGAAGTTTGTGATTGCATTTCAATGATTTACTTGTAATGATGCGCCAATTTCGAAATCTCATTGATATTATAATCTTAAATGAAATTTGTGTAAAGGTTGATGAAGTTGTAAATTATAAAAATTATAGCCATCAGCAATTTATTTTTATTATTAGCATCTGGAATCAAAAGCATCTAGTTTCCTGTTATCTTGTTTACAAAGTGACCAAGTTTCACTACCATAACTAACCCTAGAAAGAACCAAACTATTATACAGTCTAATTTTAGTCTTTAGGTGAATACGCCTATTTCTCCACACTCTCCATAGATTCCTAAAAGTCCCGGCAGCAATCCCTGTTCGTCTGTTAATCTCATGTCGCACATCACCAGTATCTGTTGCATAGCTCCCAAGATAATTAAACTGTGACACCTCCTCAAGACTGCAACCATTCCGATGAACTGAATCACAACTTGCCTGACCAATTTTCATCACTTTAGTTTTCTCTCTGTTTATAACCAAACCTACTCTACTACCAGTCTCATCAACAGCTGGAATGAATGAGTTCATCTCATCAACATCATTTGCCAAAGTGGCTAAACCATCAGCATAATCTAAATCAGAAATTTTAGTATCTCCAGCCAATTTAAGGCCAAAATCTTTCCCTTGAAGTGAATTTCGCATAACATAATCAATAACCAAACTAAAGAGAAAAGGAGACAAAATGCACCCTTGTCGAACACCAGAAGTAATGCTAAACCAATTGCTACAAGACTTACCAACTCTCACACACGACTCAATGTTATTATAGAGAACTTCCATTATGTTAACTAACTTGTCTGGTATGCCATATGATCCCACAATCAACCACAAATTATGACGATCAACAGAGTCGAAAGACTTTTTGAAATCAACAAAGCTAGCAACCAAAGGTTTCTGAAACTCTAAACATTTTTCAAGAATCTGCCTAAGTGAAAATATCTGATCCACACATCCCCTACCATTTCTGAATCCACATTGCTCATCACGCAATTGACTATCAACCAGATTCTTAATTCTATTAAGCACAATCATGGAAAGAACTTTACCTGGAACAGAGAGTAGGTTGACACCCTTATAGTTATCACAAGAACTGCAATCACCTTTTTTTGGAAATAGGGATAATAATAGCTCTGGTAAAATCTTTAGGAACCATGACTTTATCATAAAAGTTCTTAAAAATTTCAGTCATCCAAGTGGTAACCGAAATATTCCCAGCTCTCAGCATTTCTGTAGTAATTCCATCTACCCCTGGGGATTTCTGAAGTTTAAGTTTAGAAATAGCCAAAATAACTTCAGAATGTGTTATAGAGCAAACATTAAAGCCCCGATACATTTATCATCATTACAAACAATGGGACTAGAACTAACCACATTGTTTATAACATTACTGAAATGCTCAGCCCACCTAGCCATGACAGAATCCTCCCCGTCTATAACCTTACCTTGTTTATCCTTCATTCCTTGTATGTCTGTCCGTTTTCTACCACATAAAACGTTAACTATCTGGTACAGCTCTCTGCTGTTGTGCTGCCTCTAACTGTTTCCTCCGCTTTGTCAGCTAAGCCATCAAGCCAAAGATTCTTATCATTAGCTAACTGATTATTTACACGTTTATTAAGTTCTCTGTAATCCTTTCTATTAAGACAAGTAGGGTACTGATTAAAGACATTCCTGCAGTTCCTTCTTTCAGAAATAAGCTCAAGTGCCTTATCACTTAAATAATTCTGCCTCTGCTCTTTTTTTCCTAAAAGAGTACTGTTTCCAAAAAATCCTGTTAAAACGGTCCGATTCTTCCTTAACTTTAGTAGTAAGCAAACCATGACTGTCATAATGACTAAGTAACCTATCATGGTAAGCTTTAGCTATAACTGGGTCTTTCAGAGCTTCAGTATTAAAGGTAAATTTTTTAACATTAGCACAACACTTTTTAAGTTTAAGTTGCAAGACATTTTCAACAAGGTAATGGTCAGATCCAATTTCAGCACCCCTATATGCCCTGGTTTTCCTAACAGAACTAGCCCATTTGCTGTTAATTAATATATCATCAATCATATTCTTATGCAGCCCATTAAGTGAAACCCATGTGTATTTATGTATGTCGCGGTGTTTGTAATATGTGTTAGTTATTCTGAAACCATTGAGTTTACTTACCTGTAGGAGACGTTGCGCATTGCCATTTGCAGCTACCAATACCAAAAGGGCCTATCACCCCTCCCCAAAGATCAGAGTCAGTACCAACTTTGGCATTGAAGTCACCTAGAACAAGGGTAACATCTCCTTTCTTGACAGAATTCAAAATATCCTGTAGTTGTCCGTAAAACCTATCCTTCTCATCCTCATCGACATCCTCAGTGGGAGCATAGCAGCAGATAACATTCAAGTCTTTAACGCTTGTCTGAAATTTTGCTGTAAGAAACCTTTCATTAATGCACTCATATCCTAGAAGAGCATCACTATCATATCTGCTGAGCAGCAGACCCACGCCTTGGTGATGCTTTCCATCCTCCCTCCCTGTAAAGAGAAATTTAAAGTCATTTTTAAATATTTCACCTTTACCTGTCCATCTGGTCTCTTGCAAGCCTAGAATATCTAGGTTATAGCGCTGGAATTTCTGCGTGAGGACATCAAGAGAACAATCTCTATGTAATGCCCTCAAGTTCCACGTTCCTGCAGAGATAAAATGATTAGTAGGATTTTCAAAGAAATTAGGTTTATTGAGATTGGTAGGGCCAACAATATCAAACAGCCCCCTGATCGCAGGCATGGGGCAAAGACTTGTTCCTTCTCCGCTAAAGGCTGAAGTCACCGATGCTGGTAGGAACTTCAGGCACCACCTTTTCAAATCGACTTTTTCAAGAGCCATATGGCCTGCCTGAGACACATTACTCCAGTTTAGGCTTGACGATGCCCAACTAGCTAAGATTCTCCCTCAACAGAGGACTACCAGTGCAGCAAGTCCAGGATCCATAATCGAACTCAAATCCAAAAACAAGTTCAGTACAGTAGGTGTATGGTAGGTTTTTATGCGAGATAAGAATAATAATTACACTTACAATACAGCTGTCTTCCAAAATGTTGTTATGGATCATTATCCAATACTACTAAGTGTAAGTGGCAAAGCAATTTTTTTAACCCAAAACCTTTAGTGAAAGGCTGTATAGATTATAATTTATTCGAGAAATATATTAAAGAATATTAATGGAAAAGTGAAAGCGATCAAACTGATGATATAAATGTATTATATGATAAATTCATTATGTGATAAACGAGGCCAAAACAGTAAGTACTTCGTTTTAAAAACAATATTGTTTTGGGTCATACTCATAGGAGCAAAAACAAATAGATAACAAATGAAATTCTAAATTTAACCAAGGAAAGCAAAAATTATACAACAAATATAAAAAATGCCCTTTTGACAAATCCCTTGCAAAGCAATATAAATCAATAATAACTCAAATAACAAACAAAAATAGGTATGCCAAAAAAATTCATTATTTAAAAGAGTTCCATAATTGTAATAATGATGTGAAAAGCAATGGGGAACAATAAATAATATTTGAATGATCGAAAAAAATTCTGAGGTATATCCTTCAAAAGATGTTGATGAAGATTTGGTAAATAAGCTTAATACATGTTTCAAAGATGTTAACCAGGGATATTAATATACAGATAATTTTATACTGAAATTAGCAAATATGTAAAGCATATAAACAACTCAATGGTTCTGTTTGAAACAGATCAAACGGAGCTAAAAATAAAACATCACAATTGAATAATAATAAATCTTTTGGTTATGATGAAATAAATGCCTTTTTCATTAATTTTAATATTTTAATATTTTAAAAATTTTAATATAATATTTATATTAAAAAATTGTTTTTAAATACAAACCTCATATTTTTGTAAAAATTGTAAATTTATCCTTTTCTACTGGAATGTTCATAGATGCTTTAAAAATTGCTAAAGTAAAGCCAATTTTCAAAAAAGGTAAAAACACGGATTTTAGTAATTATAGACCAATTCTCATACTCCCTACCTTTTCAAAAATAATTGAAAAACTAATGAAAGAAAGATTAATTAAATTTCTATCGAAATATAATTTCTAATCAAATAAAGAGTTTGGATTTAGAGATAAATTGGGTACAGAACATATGTTACAAATCATCGGCAACATTTATAACAGTGTAAATGAACACAGGAAAACTTTAGCCTTATTTATTGACACAAAAAAGCTTTCGACACAATAAATCATGAAATTTTAATGCAGAAATTAAGTATAATAGGAATAAGAGGACTTACAGTCAGTTGGTTTAAAACATATTTGAAAAACAGAAAACAATATGTGGCTATAAATAAACTGGAAAGTAATATGCTTGTTTTGAATGGTGTGTACCGCAAGGTTCTATTCTTGGGAAAGTATTGTTTTTAATATATATTAATGATTTTTGCAATTTAAATTTATTCGGCAAAATCACAGCTTATGCGGATGACACAGCAACATTGTACTCGACTGAAACTAATAATGAGTCATTTTTCAAGATTAACAATGACTTAAAAAGCATAAGAAGCTGGTTTAGTAGTAATAAACTGCAAATAAATGTGGATAAAACTAATTTTATCTATTTCGGCTTAATGAATAGAAGTAATGATATTATCATAAAATACCATAGTTCTGGTTGTAATTTGATAAATGGATGTGTATGTAAAACATTGAACAGGTCGAATGTGTTAAATATCTAGGCATTTATGTTGAAACAAAATCTAAAATGGAAGAAACATGTAGATACAGTACGTAAAAAAATTAAGTTTCATTTTGTATAAGTTAAATTATCTTAAATCATGTTCTCATAACAATTTGTTAATTTTAATTTATTTTGCTTGGGAATTTATATAATTATTTATGCTGTGAATCACTTGTTGGGGGTGAGATTATAAATCAAACCTATTACCTTTAGTGAAATTAAAACATAAAATTGTAAAAATAGTTTCAAATAGCAACATTAATAATGTAAATTATCATTACATAATCAATGATATATTACCCTTGAGAAAGTTATATTTGTATAGATGCCTTTTATTCCTATATAAAAACAACAATTGGATCGAAAAACGGTTCATCCCATGTGATATCAGATGTTCAACAAACATGTTTCATGTTGTGAAATCGAAGAAAGAAAGCATACAAACATTTTAATTTTATTGCACCAAAATTATATAATTCGTGACCTAATAATATAAAATAAGAAAAAAGTGAATGTAATTTTAAGAAAAAAAAAAACTAAATTTTATTTGATAAATACAGATGATATTGAAGGCGCTTTTAATGCAATTTCTTAGTTTTTTTTTCATTGCCAAAGATTTTCGTTTACAGTAGAGTTCCTTATACTGACTATTTCGTTACTCTAACTTCCTTATACTGACTATTTCGCTACTCTTGCGTTCGTAATACTGACTATTTCGTTTTCTTGCGTTCGTAAAATTGACTATTTCGTTACTCTGGCGTTCGTAATACTGACTATTTGGTTATTCTTGCGTTCGTAATAATGACTATTTCGTTACTCTTGCGTTCGTTTTACTGACTATTCGTTATTCTGACGTTCGTTTTACTGACATTTCACTGTATAACGAAAGGCAAAATAATGAAATATTCAGTATAACAATATTTTATTCCACACACGAAAAAGCTCAAAATATCTCTAAGCAAAAAGGTTTTATTTTAACGAAAATATCAGTTTAATGAAAAAAAATTATCTCGTGCAAAATAATAGTATTAGTTGGGTTATCTCTAAGCGGCACTTTTTTTACACACAATGGCTAGGTCACAAGAACCCCGAAGGCTCAGAGAAGGTTGAGGGAGAGGGACTCATTGGACAACCGTTGGGAGACAGACGGTACTCTTCCATCAATACCATCCAGCGTGTTCATTAACGTGCACAAGGTATGGCTCTCCCGCACACGGGGCACAGCTTAAAGTCACATTCTCGAACCTGGGAACTGCAGATTACGTGCCTGGCGCGCATCCGACTGAGCCATCCCCGCCATTTCAAATCTGGAGATCTGTGAGATTCTGATTACATTGCAACTAACAGTAGCATCAGCGAAAATTTATTTCACATCAGCTCTAATCAACGCGTTACATTTTATCATTCGTTACATTCCAGGTAGTATTATACTAGTAGACTTACTATTGTTGCTCGTGTATTGAACTCTTTCAAGTATATAGCAGATGCCGCTTCCCATATCTCAAGCTTTCGTTTGGCCTAAAGCTGATTACGATGTCTTCTTCCCCCCGTGGTAAACATTTTATCCCCCCTTTCTTGTGGAAGTCTGAAACCCTCTAAATTAATAATAATACCCCATTTCTTTCTCCTTGCAACATTCCCCCGTGGTAAAAATTTTATCCCACTCTTTTAGGGTAGCTCTGAAACGAATTAAAGTATATAGCAGATGTCTCTCCCACGTGATTTTGAATAACTGCTAATGATAAGTTTATGAGAGAATGCTATGCAATGTTTAACCGCTAATGTGAAGTCTATGAGAAGAATGCGAGAAATTCAAACCACAATTTTGGGTGGGTTATCATATAACCTGTATTCTTCCACTGGATGAATATATTATAAAATTCAGAAAGTAATTTATATTTCATGATATTATTGAAATTTGTGAAAACAAACAGCTTACAGTTAAATTGTACATAAATAATTTTAATGATATTAAATATCATGGGGCAGTGTATTTAGGTGGCTATGATTTCGCTGGGGCCCAAAATATTTTGATAATTACTGACCGATTCGGACAGCGTTAAGCCGTCCGATCCCTGACAGAAATAAAAATAACCGTGCCATATGAAACAAATGTGCAGAAATGCATGCTGTAAAACATTGTGCTTAATTCTTCCTATGATAATCTGATCCAAACTTTCAGACAGTTATAGTTTTTGAAACCAAAACTAAATTCTCATTGTTATTTAGAACTCTAAATACTAGTAATGATTATCAGATAAAAATTTTTTGGGTAAAGGCATATTAAGCCATAAGGACGATAACAGCGAGAGAACCATCAATAAAAATAATAAATTAAAAGTTGAATAGGGCTTATTAAATTTAATTACTACCCGCTGTTCAAAGCTGATTAAAATGCAAGAGAAACATGTCCAATGAGAATGAGTCCAGAGACCTCCAGCAGCGACATCAAGCGTAAGCAGTGGAGAACTAAAGGTCACGTGATCCCCTGTGACTCGTTACTCTGTGGTCACGTGCAAAAAAGTAAGCAAAACTGAAGCCACTTGCTTTGGAATTACTACTATTTCGAGAAATGCAGATTTTTTGCTTGTGATACTGCTTCTGTTACTACAAATAATCCGTTGTATTGATTTCCCAGGGATCAGGAACAGTAGTTTACATAAATTTATCAAATGTACTGTAATAGGAATATGTTTAAACGCATGATTTAAGTCACTAACGCGGCTCGCATTTTTCTTATGTACCGATTTACCCAGTTTCGCCACTGTATAAAATAAGGGTCGGGAACTGACTGCTCCGGAGCCGCGTGCTGCTCTAAGCGCTCTAAAAGTGATTCTTGACGTTTTTTGGTTCAACATTATACTCTGAAAAAATTTTAATAGCATTTTAACAACACTAAACAGATTGGCAGATGACAACTGAAAGAACTGATTCCATTCAAATGTTCTAAATACACTCAAAATTTCATTAAGTTGATCGAGCAGACTCAAACTCAAAGGTCACACAGATGAACAGCAGATTTTTTTAATAATTATTTTCAAATGTTTTATTGTACACAATTGAATATAACTATTTTTTTTAAAATTATACATTATGGTTTTATTCTGTTGGTGTATCTTTTTTGGCTGTTTGGCTCTCAACCCAAAAAAGGTTGCCGACCCCTAGTTTAAAAGGTTGAAATCACAATCAAAATAAAAATATTTTTTCCCAAAAATGACTAACAAAACATGACTGAACTTGAGCTCTGTCTAGGCTCGAACTCATTACTAATACGCAATATCAGGGGATCATTATCAATGGTTATGTAGTAGCGAAGTTTGAGCTCGAAGACTATAGCTTTTCCTATTCAACAATATGATTTAACATTTCTGGAAACTGTGGAATCTTTTCTGCACATATTTGAAAAATATGATTTAATAAAACAGTGCTGGATCAATGCTGCACTTCTTTGTATTCTCTTTAACGCATTTATTTTCGTAATTTGGAAGACTGCATATTTTAATAAAAACGGAATCTGCTGTTAAGCTCGTTCTGAATGCTTTTTGCGAAATTTGCGATACCGGAAATATTATTACACAAACCTCAAAAATTAATTTTTTTTAATATTAAATGAGTTGTTATAACTGTTGGCCAAGATCATGTTGGCTAAGATCATGTTGGCTGGTTGAAATCTCTTCATGGCAGTGTGTTATCGATCCTTACTATATTTAAATAATGCGATGATATCCTGAACAATACAAACAAAAAACTAGATTTTTACCGGGAGAGTATGAAATAAGTTAAAATTCATGTCTACTTTTATTTCAGTTACAGAAACAAATTTTGAAATCCTGGTGAAATTCAGCGCTTATGTTGTTTCTTTGTGATGCTCGATTACAACTCATATCAAGAAAACTATAAAGATAAATACTTATATATTTAGCACTTTAAAATATTTTACTCTAAGTAAATTAAGCTTATCAATTGGGCTAGATTGCTTTACCTCTGAGCGGCACTTTTTTTTTTTGCACACTTTGAGCTAAATGACCAGTTCACAAGGACTCCGAAGTCTCAGAGAAGATTGGGGGAAAGGACTACTGTACAGCTATTCAGAAACAAATGGCAGCCTCATGTTAAAGTCTGGGACACGGCTTAACGTTCCATCAAACGGGCCGCGGGCTTTTCAAGCCCATCGGTGTCCCCTACTGACCGTGGGCATGGTGGGAAGTTTTGCGGAGATAAATCTCAATGCTGGCCCAGCTGGGATTCGAACCTGGGAACTGCAGATTACGAGCCATCCCTGCCCCTTTATCAATTACTTAGCAATTTTTTATTGTAAAATGCAGTCTGTTGCTATGAAAGCGATTATGAATATTGCTTAAGTTTGATCGCAATCGTTAAAATTTTTTTCCGTCTATAATGTAACGAATTAGACGAAAGTACTTTGTAACGTAAACAAAAACTGTGGCAGTCGTAGATATAAGATAAACCATTTACGAAAATTTTAACATTCATATACTACTCATATCAGTGTCTTGCAATCCTTTGTCAGTGACGGCCCTCTTCGATTAAAATAAGTGTCTCCAACACTTTCAAAAAATGCTAAGGTAGCTTATTTATGTTTCTTTCTAAATCTGAAATACACTCGTTAGGTATCACGAACTTTTAATTTAAAATTTACGTAATTTATTTAGACTGAAACTTTCCCAATACAATACCGCTTACACTTTTGATAATTTTGATTTGCTAATTTGTCGTAAATATATTAGCAATTATTTCATATTTCCTTATTCAGGTGAAAAAGGAAATATTAAACATAAAGAGGCTTGGTTGAAAAAATTTGCTCACATTATTATTTTATTAAAAATTCATCTTTGTAACCAAACATGCTTTAATGGAAAAAGACCTCCAAATAAATATAGCATGACTTTGTATCAGTTATTTCTCATTTTACTATTTCAATTTTATAAATTTTTAGTTCAATATAATTCCAAGTTGCTTTAGGATATATCAAACAAATGGATGAAACAATAAATAATAAAATTTATCGGGGTAACAATAATTTAATATACATTGATCAAAAAAGTTTTACTTTTATTTCCATTATTGCTTTGAAAGTAATAAATTTAATGCTATATTTATTTATCAAATGTATGTTTAAACCACCTAGAGAAATATTATAGTTAAAATAAAAAAAAAAAAATCCATTCACTTATAACGTTACTAAACTCACTCCCATAGTCTTTACAACTGAGTTATGCAATCGAGTAACAAAACGAGAGCTTCGGATATACACAATTAAGAATCGTCGGAACGATTAAAATATTTAAAACTTTCCTCTGTTCGAAAAAACTCAAAATACTCACACGGTTACAAACGATTAGAAAAACCCACATCTCTCCTGGCGGATTTCAGATGTTCGCTTTTTTGCGGGGATTTTTTGCACACAATGGCTAAATTGCCAGGTCACAAGGACCCCGAGGGCTTGGAGAAGGTTGGGGGGAGAAGACTCATTGGACAGCTGTTGGGAGACAGATGGTATCTTCCCGTCAAGGTTATCTGGCGTGTTCTTTAACGTACACACGGTTACACGGCTTAATGTCCCATCCGACAGACGGCGGCCTTTCCAAGCCCATCGGTATACCCTACTGACCGAGGCTGAGAATGATAGGGTAAATTTGTAAAGTAATATTTTATTATTACGTATAACATACGAAAATAATTTTTCATTCATCTGTAAAAACCAAAAGTATAATGTCTACAGACGAACAGGACAGATGACAAAGTTAAAGCAGTAGATCATTTTCCTCTGAAAACGAGCTAAAAATTTGACGTTTACGTTATTGAAACCTTAAACTTTATAGCAGCCGTTTAGTTCCCTCCTGTGGTTAGAAATCGTATTTACCAGATAAATGCTCTTCTTACTCTCTGTTGCGATCACAAGACGTTCACTTCCCTCTAAACTTCCTCTTAAATCGTTTCCCGGTACTACGTTCATTTCGTCTTCGTAAGTTTCCTGTCATCCTCGAAATGCCAATATCCAGGGCTTCCAGATCAATTCAATGTCATCGATTTCCTGCTGTCTCGTTGGTGGTATCCGTTTGTGGTCGGCTTCAACTACAGTGCAATGCGGCCATTGCACTCAATGCTTTTCCGGTTTTAGAAATATTCTCGAACGAAAAAGTTCTTTAAATTTCCGATTGTTACGGTGCATTGTTCATTCACTGGTATAAGTTCCGTGAATGATTAATTGGTCTTAGAACAATAGATATCTTGGATTTGGATTTATTAATGTAAATATCGCAATTCTGAAACTTTGGGGTTGCTATTATTACTTTACTAATGAGTTTAGGCGACTAATAAGCTACCGAAATATTTCAAAGGCACAGAACACTCTATAATGTCATATTTTTTCATTAATATCTGTTACGGTGGATCGACAAATCCTCTTCGCCATTTCAAGTATAGTGTGGTTGAATTAGAGGCTGACTATTTTCTTCTGTATAACATGATCGATTTTTCTTTACCATTTGTGAGATTGGATTGGATTGTTTTACCTCTGAGCGGCACTTTTTTGCACACCATGGGCTAAATGGCCAGGCCACAAGGACCCCGAAGGCTCAGAGAAGGTTGGGGGAGGAGACCCACTGGAACAGCTGTTGGGAGACAGATGGTAGCCTCCCGTCAAGGCTATCCAGCGTCTTCTTTAACGTGCACAGGGTATGGCTCTCCCGCACACGGGGCCACGGCTTAACGTCCCATTCGACGGACGGCGGCCTTTCCAAGCCCAACGGTGTCCCCTACTGACCGTGGGCAGGGCGGGGAAATTTTGCGGAGATAAATCTCAACGCTGACCCAGCTGGGACTCGAACCTGGGAACTACAGATTACGAGCCTGGCGCGCTACCGACTGAGCCACCCCCCATTTGTGAGAAATAATAACTGAATTAATCATTGACTCGCTGTTATATATGTGTAGATAAAATAATGGTTTTTACCATTTCTGAGAAAGCGTGGCAAACTTGACACCAATAATCTGGTAGCCACCAAAGGATTTATATATACATATACATGAATTTTAGTTGAATATTATTCCAAGTTGCTTTATAATATGTCTAATAAATTAATATGGAAATACATTACTTTCACAGCAATTGCACCAAAAAATATTGACATGATAAGTATTTATTTAATTATTGTTACGTTAATTACCGATTATTCATTTGTTATAATATTATACTAAAAATTTATATATGTATGTACAGTGGCGGATTACCATACAGGCACATGAAGCGTCCGCCTAGGAACTCGACACTCATGGGGAGTTACCCCATGAGTATTGTCGGAGAATCCCATGATAATCCAATATGTGTCTGCAGAGTTGGATATTCCGGTTTATCGCTACTCACTTCCGGGACTTGTTGGGATCACTTCCAGTCTATTTTGTCATTTGATAGTGTTCAGGACATTTTGGAATTTTGAGGGATTTTTGTGTTATTTTAACTTTAGTTTGCTTGCTTGAAATTATGTTAATAGTCCCAAGTGTCCCTAGAGTCTTATTATGGGGTATTCCGCTCCAAAGTCAATGCATATGTGGGAAGGGGGGGGGGGTAGTGCAGAGTGCCACAATCTTATAGAGAGCTCCGCCAGACAAAGAACATATAAGTCTTGAAAAGGAAACAGCTCCATAGAAGTAATGTAAGGTCGCCCCCCTGGACGTTTTCTTATTTGCCTTACCTAGTTGAACCCTAAAGTGAAAATGGCCAAAAGAGGACGCTTTCACATTTTTGTCAGCTTTTTTCCTTTCTTTTAGCTGGAAAAGAATTTAATAATCTTCATGTACCCGATAAATATGTAACAGAAAATATTACCTGTGCCTACGTAATGGAAACCGGTATTACTATCGAATATTTGTTTAAAAAAATGCATTTTAATTGTTTTAAATCTAACGAACAATATTAATAGCTGTTACTTTATGATTTAAAAAGCTATAAATATATATTGTTACGACAGATGAACGAGCAACAGTGACTTAATGACATAACGTGACTTGAACGCTCGTGTGTGCTTCTGCGTGAGATTCAATTTAGCCAACGAATTAGAACTGAGAACGATTCGGAAGAATGAAAAAGATAGCAGTGCAGTGTGCTAAAGTTGTGAGATCTGAAAGGACGTTCAGATAGTATGAATCAGTGCGCGTTAAGTGAAAATAATTAGTATATTTATTAGTGTGTGCGCGGGTGTTTGTTTTCTGTTGTTAGTAACAAAAGTTTAGTGAACTAGCACAGGACGAGAGATTGTTTACGTCTGAAGGTATTCAAGTGACATGGTAAACAAAGTGAAGAGGTAGTATTTTAGTACAACAGACAGAGCTGATATTGTATGCTCTGTACAAAAAGGTTAATGACTTATGTATGATGATAGTTAATTTGTTTATACGATACGTCATCCATAGGGGCGGGGGTGGCTCAGTCGCTAGCGCGCCAGGCTCGTAATCTGTAGTTCTCAGGTTCGAGTCCCAGCTGGGTCAGCGTTGAGATTTATCTGCGCAAAATTCCCCACCCTGCCCACGGTCAGTAGGGGACACCGATGGGCTTGGAAAGGCCGCCGTCCGTCGGATGGGACGTTAAGCCGTGGCCCCGTGTGCGGGAGAGCCATACCCTGTGCACGTTAAAGAACACGCTGGATGGCCTTGACGGGAGGCTACCATCTGTCTCCCAACAGCTGTTCCAGTGGGTCTCCTACCCCAACCTTCTCTGAGCCTTCGGGGTCCATGTGACCTGGCCATTTAGCCCATGGTGTGCAAAAAAGTGCCACTAAGAGGTAAAACAACCCAACAACCCAACTTCATCCATATTTTTTGTAACAATTAGCATTGTATTGTACTTGGTTTGAAAATATAGTTATTAGTACTCACGCTCAGTGCCTATCCATTTTAAAATTCGCAACAATATATTACATTTATAAAGCGTATAGTTTAGCTTGCTACTTATTATTTCACAATAACGTATTCATTTGTCCTAACCATTTGCATTCAACTAAAAGAAGAAAAATTAAACGAAATAATTAGTTATTAATTTGAACTTTTGATATCTTTAAAGTTGTATTGGAGCACCTGATAGTCATCTTTTCTGCATCACTGTTGAACCCTCAAGTGAAATTTGCATCTTATACTGTTTTGCTCGCTGTTCTTTCTTATCTTTTATACGTTCTTTGCCTCGGATTCAATCGATTCAAAAGAGTCAAAACTCTATTTCCTGTTTCAAACATTGTATTCAGTAAAATATTTCATAATCAGTATAATCTACTATTTATGTACATATTCATGTTTTTACTTAGGCTAAATAAGATGTGATTTTTGTTAAATACAGTAAAATGAACAGATATTTATTGGACTCATAATTACGCTTCGTTTATTTTTCAGTATTCAGTTTTAAAGAACACATATTATATTTTTTTCATTTATGCATTTCTGAAATTCATTTTATTTAACTTGTTGTATCCATTTTTCCAATTCGTGATTTGTAAAAATGCTTATAGAGTGAGTCCTGCCCTATACGCACACACACTCTCAGACAGATGGCAACCTTGCGAATCTTTTGCGCCTAGTCTTTAGACTCCTTAATCCGTCACTGCATACATATATGTAAAATCCCTCCGTTCGTGACGTCATGAAAATCGATTTCAGAGTCTTGAGTATCAAGGTAGCCTTATCCCAGCTCGCAGTGTTACCAATTTCCATATTTTGAGTCAATCGACTATCCTTACGAAAGTTCCAAGAAACAATCGATTGACTCTCGTAGCTGATACCACATGGAAGTGATCTCTCTGCTCCTCTTCTTAGAGAAAGCAGATGTTACATTCTCGATCTTATGTTCTGATTTTCTTTCAAAGCGGATCACGTTTGCCTGTAACATATACGATAGAAAAAAATAACTGGTAGTTTCGTTTTGTCGATTTCTTGTATTTTTCCAACAAAATAAAATTCAATCTTTTGACGAATCTTTTCTTGGACTTTCACGTGAAATATTCCAAAGTGGAGAGAAAAAAATTTTTTTTTGCGATTTTTTGGAGCAAAGTTTTCAAATAACTTCACGGCGCAGCTTTGCATTTTGCGAGCATTGTACGGAAAACGGTGCGTTGTTTCTTGATTGCTTTCGTGGCAAAAGGTTCAGAAATTCAAAAAGTTTAGTAAAATAGGGATACTTTAGTTGAAAAAATACAAAAATTTCTGAAAGTTTAAAATAAGGAAGTTTGTTTTTTTTTATGCGCTTGTTGGTCCAGTTCATTTCACACTTGACTCGTCTGAGGTTGTCAGTTTCGTCTCCACTTGCCTATATTGAGGTTTTTTTCTCTGCTAATGTTGATTTTCGACCGTGAGAAAGGGGACACCGAGAAGCTTGGAAAGGCCACCGTCCGTCGCATAAGACTTAACTCGTGGTTCCGTGTGCATGACAGCCATACCCTATGCATATTAAAGAACACACTGAATGGCCTTGAGAGGAGGCCTGAGGAGGCCTCCATCTGTCTCCTAACAGCTGTGCAGTGGATCCCTTCCTTATCTTCTCTGAGCCCTCAGGGTCCTTGTGACCTGGCCATTTAGCACTCTGTGTTCCAAAAAGTGCCTCTCAGAGGTAAACAAGTCAACAATCAGCGTCCAGGATAACCTGAGCACGTTAACGAACACGATGGGTGATGTTGACGGAAAGCTTCATCTATCTCCTACCAAATGTCTAGTAGATCCTTGGGGTGGGTTATTTTACCTCTTAGCGGAGCGTTTCTGCACACAATGGGCTAAATGGCGAGGTCACAAGAAATCTGAGTAGTCAGAGAAGGATGTGGGAATGTAGACAGCTGTTAGGAGACAGATGATAGCCTCCCATCAAGGCCATCCAGCTTATTCTGATTCCATTCTTATTCTGATTCCATTCCAGATTATTCTATTATTCATAGAGTATGGCTCTCCCACACATAGGCTACGGCTTAACTTCGCATCCGACGAATGGGGCGGAGGTGGCTTAGTCGGTAATGCGCCAGGCTCGTAATCTGTAGTTCCCAGGTTCGAGTCCCAGCTGGATCAGCGTTGAGACTTATCTCCGCAAAATTCCCCGCCCTGCTCACGGTCAGTAGGGGACACCAATGCTGGAAAGGCCGTCGTCCGTAGGATGGGACGTTAAGCCGTGGCCCCGTGTGTGGGAGAGCCATACTCTGTGCACGTTAAAGACCACGCTGGATGGCCTTGACGGGAGGCTACCATCTGTCTCCCAACAGCTGTTCCAGTGGGTCCCCTCCCCCAACCTTCTCTGAGCCTTCGGGGTCCATGTGACCTGGCCATTTAGCCCATTGTGTGCAAAAAAGTGCCGCTCAGAGGTAAAACAACCCAACCCAACCCATCCGACGAATGGTGGCTTTCCAAGCCCATATCGGTGTCTCGACCTGACTGAGGGCAGAACGGGAAGCCAGTAGATCCCCTTCCTGTACTTAGCTGAGAGCGGTCATTAATAAGTTACTAATAACGTTTTAGCGTAATTTCAATCTCCTTTCTTCTTATGGAATCCTAGTAACATTTCCTCCTTCAAGTTACGTACTTTTCTTTCTTATATGCCTTAAAGAATAAAAGTTAAAATTAGACTATGCCAATGATGAAATCATGAAATAACAGTAACTTCAAAGGAAGACAAGGCGTCAGAATATTTTCTCATTTGACAAGTCGCTATTTTACTTTGAAGCTAAGGAAGTGATTTCATCATCGCCATGTTAAAATAAAAATTTTCTTTATTTTTAGGGCACACAGAAAAACATAACTTTTCTTCTATTTTCTCTTTATATATATATATATGCTATTTTTGATTTCGAATAGCGGTGTACTTTTTCTCTATAACACCTATCAATCGCCTGCTTTGGAGGATAAAATGTTTACGTATCCTGTTATTGTTCACATCATAATCTTTCATTGATTTATAATGATCTATTCCTTTTAAAATACCCTCCCATTTTTGCAAGGACAAAAGATGGAGGATATTTAAACATTATACGAATCTCCTCTTTTAAAACTCTTTCATATGTCATATAACTCGTTATACTCGACGTTTGTATTCAAATATATATGGGAACACTCGTTTGAATATTTTTTAGAGAGAAGAAGAGATGTGGGATGAGAAATATTACCTATCGAATGACATACTTCATAACACATCACACGCCTTCATTTGGAATATTTTTCGTTACACTTGGGTTGGGTTGTTTTACCTCTGAGCGGCACTTTTTTGCACACCATGGGCTAAATGGCCAGGTCACAAGGACCCCGAAGGCTCAGAGAAGGTTGGGGGAGGGGAACCACTGGAACAGCTGTTGGGAGACATATGGTAGCCTCCCGTCAAGGCCATCCAGCGTGTTCTTTAACGTGCACAGGGTATGGCTCTCCCGCACACGGGGACACGGCTTAACGTCCCATCCGACGGACGGCGGCTTTTCCAAGCCCATCGGTGTCCCCTACTGATCTATTCCCCTGCAGGGCGGGGAATTTTGCGGAGATAAATCTCAACGCTGACCCAGCTGGGACTCGAACCTGGGAACTGCAGATTACGAGCCTGGCGCGCTACCGACTGAGCCACCCCGCCCCATCGTTACACTTGTCTTTAACGTTTGGAACATGTAGAGAAATATAGTTTACAAATTTTGTCACTTTTACGATGGAACAAATATCGAGATTGGGTTGAGTCATTTTACCTCTGAGAGGGTTTTTTTTTCACACAATGAGCTAAATGACCAGGTCAGAAGAACCCAGAAGGCTCATAGAAATTTAGGGGAGGGGATCCACTGGAACAGCTGTAGGGAGATAGATGGTAGCCTCCCGTGAAGGCCATCCAGCGTATTCTTTAACACGAACAGGGTATTGCTCTCGCCCATTGATCTACGGTTTAACGTTCCATCCTACTGACGGCTGCCTTTCAAAACCCATTGGTGTTCCCTACTGACCGAGGTCAGGAAGGGGAGTTTTGCGGAGAGAAAAATTTAGGATAAGTTTATATGGCTAAGGTCACTCTCCATGTCTCAAGCCATCATTTGTTACATAACCCGTTATGATCAGCCATAAGGTGTGGAAGTTATAGTGGAACAACCATTTTGGTAAATCACAAACTTGATCCTTGAGTCACAATTTTAAATCCACCTATTTCATGAATCACCGTATCACAAATGACAAGCCAGAAGCAATAAGAAAATGGGTCAAAAGGGAGGTGTGAGCTGGCTTAGAAAATAATGGGACAGGATCATGATCATATGTTCTTAGATTTGAGTCCCCACAAAATGCCTGAATTGGTATTGTTTTTTGCTAATACCTGTTCTACCCTCTATGATAGAGACACCGATGGTCTGGGAAAGGTTGTAATCTGTCTAAGGGTCCCATTAAGCTGTGGCCCGTTGTGCATGCAATAATCTGCGCACGTTAAAGAACAAGTAGGATCGCTTTTACGGGAACTTTCATCTTGTCTCCTAACAGCTGTCCAGTAGCCCTTCCTCTATCCAATAGGGGCGGGGGTGGCTCAGTCCGTAGCGCGCCAGGCTCGTGATCTGTAGTTCCCAGGTTCGAGTCCCAGCTCGGTCAGCGTTGAGATTTATCTCCGCAAAATTCCCCGCCCTTCCCACAGTCAGTAGGGGGCACCGATGGGCTTGGAAAGCCTCCGTCCGTCGGATGGGACGTTAAGCCGTGGTCCCGTGTGCGGGAGAGCCATACCCTGTGCACGTTAAAGAACACGCTGGATGGCCTTGACGGGAGGCTACCATCTGTCTCCCAACAGCTGTTCCAGTGGGTCCCCTCCCCCCAACCTTCTCTGAGCCTTCGGGGTCCATGTGACCTGGCCATTTAGCCCATGGTGTGCAAAAAAGTGCCGCTCAGAGGTAAAACAACCCAACCCAAATCCTCTATCCAAATATGTGCCCTTGAGGTTCGTATGAACAAGTCACTTTACAATTCCAGTATTGTATGCATAAAAGGGCAACCGAGAGGCTGGGTTGTTTTACCTCTGAGATGATTGACTCTGATGTTTTACCTCTGAGATGATTGACTCTGATGTTTTACTTCTGAGATGAGACTGGACAGGAAAGAGATGGAAGCCCCTCCTGTCATAGGCATATAGCATGTTCTGTAGCATGCACAGGGTATGGCTTTCCTGGACATGTGGCCACGGCTTAACGTCCCATACGACCGACTGATCTTTCCAATCCCATTGATGTTCCCCTTTTTCACCAAGAGCAGGGTTGTTTGTTGGGCTGTTTTACCTCTGAGCGGCCTTCTTTTCCATACAATGGGCTAAGTAGACAGATCACAAGGCACTAAGAGCTAGAGCAGGTTGGAGAAGGGAAGCCAATGGACAGCTGTTAGGAGACATCCATCAAGGCCATATAGCGGTTCTTTAACGTGCACAGGGTATGACTCTCCCGCACACAGAACCACGGCCGAACGTCCCATCCGACGGACTGTGGCCTTTCTAAGCCCGTTGGTGTCCCGCTAAATGAGGGCAGGGCGGAGAAGGGAGCGGGAGTTGCAGACATAAATCTGAACCCTGGCCAATGTGGGATTCGAACCTGGGAACTGCAGATTTTAAGAGCCTGGCTCGCTGCCGACTGACCTACCCCCCCACACACACTCTAAAACAACCCAAATAGAAAACGAGTTAAGATCACCATTAATATAAAAATATAAGGTGATTCAAAAAGTATTGGACACTTTTAAAAATTTATTAGTCAGTTACTAGGTTATATATGAAAATGAAGTCTAAATCAATACGTAAAGGAACTACCACAATTATTTCTATAATCTTACAAATGCTCAATATGTGCCCCTCGCGTCACACAGCACACATCAATCTTGTAGTCTAATTCATCCCAGACCTTTTGTAACATATCACCGTCTGTGGTTCAAATGGCAGCCACGATGTACAGTCGCTAAAAATTCTGGCAAACTTCGTGTCACGTGACACAAAGTTTGCCAGATCACTAATTTCTAAAAAAAAATTCCTGTCAGTTTATATGCCATAGTAGAAGGTCTGAGAGGATGGCAGGCCCTCAGCAGAAAAACGACACAAACAGCGTGTCTTACCCGGGCTGGAACCCAGGTCCCTTAGATCAGTAGCCAAGCGCGCTAACCACTCGGTCATGGGACGGCCCATTGACTTAACTTAGGGATTTCCCTTAATTTATGGAAACCAGCATCTTTATAAATGTTGAAATAGTTTAAATACTGAAGTAAGGAAGATAAAAATTAGGTAGTAATTCTTTCCCCACGTGCCAGTCGTGATCTTGACTCCGACACCCTGCATCTTCACTTCCTTTCATTCTCCTCAATCACCTGGGTCATTTTAGTCATCCCTGTTCCACCACAACTTCGAAAATCTGTTTAATTATGTTGTCTGTGGTTTTGGATTTATTTATAAATTTATATTTTAATTCAATACTAGTAGCCATTTTATTCTTTTTAATTTCGACATTTTATGGTTAGCACGCTTGGCTACTGATCTAAGGGACCTGGATTCGAGCCCCGGGTAAGGCATGGCTGTTCGTGTCGTTTTTCTGCTGAGGTCCTGCCATCCTCTCAGACCTTCTACTATGGCATATAAACTGACAGGCTCCTGTCAGACCTCTGTGGCAAGCAGCTGCTTGAGGGGGTTTTATTATTTTTTATATCATTTTAATCCTTGTAAAGATGATTTGATAATGTCTCGTAAAGTCCACGATTTCCTAACTAATTATAAAATCGAGAGTTCCTGGAAGTCGTCTTCAACATCGAGGTGAACTATGTTTGATGATGGCGTCATTCTCTTGTAGAAATGTCTTTAACTTAGGTTACTAATATTACCAGCTTCAAATACATATCAATTACAATCTATCAATAATATATTACCATAACTATTTTGGACTTACACTTTAGATATGCCATGAATATTATATACTGATACTTTTCTTAAAAGAGAAAAACGATCTAATGTATTCACTTTGTCATTTGTCGTCTTTGTACAGTTTTTAGAAAAAAAATGAAAACTAATTTTCAATTGAATAGGTATTGATGAACTTTTACAATTCCCATTTTTGATATCTCTGTAACGGTGGCAAAATTTTAGAAAATGTCAAAATTTTAAGCAAATGTTGCAAACGATATATTCGTGTTAGATATTAGAAATTTTGGAGGAAAAACATGATGGCCAAGGGATTTTCACTGGCAGCAATGATCTGCCCCCTTACTCCAAAGGGGGGAAGGCATCTTTTTATTTTAAAAGATAAATGGAAAATAAATTCTCAAGAAACGAACATTCTCAAGCGATCGAACAATTCGAAAATATCTTACAGAATAATATATAAAAAAAAATTCTAGAATATTCCACTTCAATAAATATGACAGAAACAGCATTTATTTTTGCAAAAAAACATTTGTTGGGTTCAGTGCACCTGACGCAATTGTTAAAATTACAAGCAACGTCACCAGGTAGAAGTAGTGCATTTCTGCTATCATTAGAATAAAATATATATGAGTTTGTTTTCCCCTAGAAGCGAAAAAGAACCTTAAATATCCCTTCTTGCCGACGTCATTTCAACAGCATAAAAGTTCAACCTCCGTAGATAAGGATGCGGTTACAGAGTCCTTCCCGGTTTTATGGCTGGAACTATTTTTCTTGTTTCCCAACATTGACGGGGAGTTCTGAAAGACTTTCGCCTTAGTTGGTGAAAATCAGGTCAGAGCTTTTACGACTTCCGCTTCGAAGACCTGGAGAGAGAGCGAAAGCCATTCCGTACAAGCTGCTCTACGACTTGGGAAGCTGAGCTCACACCAGCTTGTTTAGTGCCGCAGGAACGAGGACATATTTAACACGAATTGCAGAATGCAAACAATCAGAGGATGGAAGATGTTGAGTCGAGATGGTCGCTAAGAGTATCGGGAAAAGGAAAAGGAATATATTCCGAAATGTTTGCAGAAGGAAAATATGTTGTTGTTGTTTCTTCACATTCTGCATTGATTTTTTTCGCGGGGATTCGTTTCTAGGGTATGTTGAAGAAAATAAATTTGCCAGTGCATAATACGGGATTAATGTAAAAATTAAACATAATTTAAAGTGTTGTATATTTTTAAATTTCTAAGTATGAAAAGTAATTGTGTGTTCTGGTTGTCTTTATGACGGTGTGGATATCAAGGTGGCGCTAGTAATCACATCTAATGTCTAAGTGTCAAATTTCCAAATTGTTGGATTGGTAGAGGTAGACCGATCTTGTGAACCCAGAGAACTTCCAGTTTAACACCATTGAACTTGGAAAGGCTGCCGTCCGTCGGTTGAGACTTAAGCCGTGGTCCCGTGTATGAGAGAGCCATACCCTGTGCACGTTAAAGAGCACGCTGGATAGCCTGACGGGAGGCTACCATCTGTTTCCCAACAGCTGCCCAATGGGTTCTCTCCTCCTAACCTTCTCTGAGTCCTCGGGGTCTTGGATATTTTACCCATTGTATGCAAAAGTGCCACTCAGAGGTAAAACAACCCAACCCATTGGACTTGTTTCTGGGAATACATTAAAAATACCACTTATTCCGGAAAAATTCATAATTTGTAGCATTTACAGGAAAGAATCATTGCAGCGGCTACAAGTTTGTATCAAGCGTATTGAGCCGAATATTGAAGGAAGTTGACTATAGCGTGGACTGGCATCACGTTTCGAACTCTATTGAGACAAAAACGCAACTTTGAGGATTTGTTTGACATTTTGCGCACAAAATTACTTTTGTTACGTAATTATTTAACAAAATACAGCACTTCAAAATATGGGTATTCTTTAATAATGAACCCGTATTGTTGGTGATGATGAACTTCGATGGTAATCTACTGTAAATTCAAACTTCCAAGACCAATGATTTACGTTGTCATAGCGCAGTTGTTTATTTTTTTATCTAGAAAGTTAAAAAAATTGGAATATTTAACAGTAACAATGCCAGTTTAAATAATTGCTCTGAAAAGTTAATGAAAACAAGTGGGTTGGGTTGTTTTACCTCTGAGCGGTACTTTTTTTAGCACAAAATGGGCTAAATGATCAGATCACAAGGATCTTGAAGGCTCAGAGAAAGTTGGAGGAAGGAGACCCACAGGACAGTTGTTAGGGGAGAGATGATAGTCTCCCTTTAAGGCCATCCAGCGTGTATTGTTTAACTTGCACAGCATATGGCTCTTCTGCACACATTTCACATCTCAACTGACGGCCTTTCCAGGCCCATCAGTGTCTCTTACTGACCGAGAGAAGGGCGGGGATTTTGCGGAGATAAATTTCAACGTTGTCCCAGCTAGGACTCGAACATGGGAACTGCAGATTACGAGCCTGGCACTTACCGACTGAGGCATTTTCCCCTTCTCTCCCCCCTCACTCCAAAATGGGAAAATGAAGTTAGGAATCTGAAGAGCTACCCCAATAACGGTAGAAGTCTTTCTGCAACACCAGCCAATAATTTGAAAAAAATATATATATATCTTTATCCAACCACAAGCAAGCATATATTAAGTTGAAATGTTTCGGAAAAAAAAAGAATAAGTTTGTTTTTTTTATTGGTTGATGAAATAACATGGACCACTCCCAATAAATAATATGGCGAGAACCGGAGCAAAATCATTTAACACACGTATGTGTTTTCCCATAGAAACACTAACTGCCACTTGGGGCGGGGGGGGGGGGGGGTTCAGTAGGTAGCGCGCCAGGCTCGTAATCTGTAATTTCCAGGTTCGAGTCCCAGATGGATCAGCGTTGAGATTTACCTCCGCAAAATTCCCCGACCTTCCCACGGTCAGTAGGCCACCGTCCGTCGGATGGGACGTTAAGCCGTGTCCCCGTGTGCGGGAGAGCCATACCCTGTGCACGTTAAAGAACATGCTGAATGGCTTTGACGGGAGGCTACCACCTGTCTCCCAACAGCTGTTCCAGTGGGTCCCCTCCCCCAACCTTCTCTGAGCCTTTGGGGTCCTTGTGACCTGGCCATTTAGCCCATGGTGTGCAAAAAAGTACCGCTAAGAGGTAAACAACCCAACACTAACTGCCACTTTATTAGGTACAGTTCGATGCCAATAGCAATTCAGATACATAATTCAGTAACTTTTTTAATAAGGTTTTTATGAAAACATATATGCACTGAAGATAATTTAAACAACTCAATGAAATCACTTTAAATCTCTATTTCAAACAATATGCATGGAATATTTAAATACATTTCGAAGTTGAAACATTTAGCAAGTTCGTTCTACAAAAAATCGTTCAAAATTCACTGGACACAATTATTATACAAACTGCTAAAAATTCTCTTACGCATGTTAGTAAAGTTTAATGTAACGGTTATTAATTTCGTTTTCACTTCTTCTCAGGGGCGAGGGTGGCTCAGTAGGTAGAGCACCAGGCTCATAATCTGTAGGTTCGAGTCCCAGAGGAGGGTCAGCATTGAGACTTATCTTCGCCAAACCCCCACCTTGTGAGGGGAAAAAATGCCCTGTTCACAATCATCTGTCTCTAACAGCTATCCAGTGGGTTATTTCCCCACAATCTTCTCGGGGTCCCTGTGACATAGATATCTAGTACACTGTGTGCATAAAAAGTGTCGCTCAGAGGTAAAACAAATCCGATCCATTTCCCATTGGGTGTAAGGTGAGATTTTTTCCTCTAATCTCCACTCTACCTTTTTGCGGCGGGAGTGGCTCAGTCGGTAGCGCGCCAGGCTCGTAATCTGTAGTTCCCAGGTTCGAGTCCCAGCTGGGTCAGCGTTGAGATTTATCTCCGCAAAATTCCCCGCCCTGCCCACGGTCAGTAGGGGACACCGATGGGCTTGGAAAGGCCGCCGTCCGTTGGATGGGACGTTAAGCCGTGGCCCCGTGTGCGGGAGAGCCATACCCTGTGCACGTTAAAGAACACGCTGGATGACCTTGACGGGAGGCTACCATATGTCTCCCAACAGCTGTTCCGGTGGGTCCCCTCCCCCAACCTTCTCTGAGCCTTCGGGGTCCATGTGACCTGGCCATTTAGCCCATTGTGTGCAAAAAAGTGCCGCTCAGAGGTAAAACAACCCAACACAACCTATCCAGGATTTTTTAGTGGATACCGAACCAAAAACCTTTTAGAGGATTCCTTAACCTAAGATTTCTTTTGGATAGCCTTGAAAAAATAAACTTGGAGCGCTTCAGAGAGTAGCGTGTTCAATATATCCATGTTGTCTACAAGAGGGAGTGTGGTGGGTTTTTCTCTATATATTCATTCAAAGCAGTTAATGTAGAAGAAGCTTGTTCCCTTCTTTCATCTACAAAAACCGGTTTGCTTTGTTGAAAACGACGCTCTCTCTGCTGATGGTCCCAAAACCAAATTTTCACAAGTTCCTGATAATCTCATTTCTTATTGATAACTATATTTCTTCGTGCTCGTTCTTTCATGATTCCTGATTAAAAATAAGAGGTAGGAAATTCCCAATTTCTATACTCTGAAATGCTTTTTATCTTTTTTTACTGTTTCAGTCAACAGGGCGTTTTCCTCAAACCTCTCTTGTGAATAATTGAAATTCTATAATTGAATCAAAATCAATATATTTAAAGCAGTCTTTTTTAGAGTTAATTTTGAACAGACACGCAGGTAGAAAATATTTTCGTGGGAAAGGTCAAAACTAAAACGTAATTTTGTGGAATGGTACAAAACGAAAAAATGGGGTGAAGGAAGTTAAAAAGAGTTTGCATGTTTTAACCCTGAGTGCGCTTTTGTGCACAAAATGAGATAAAAAAATGGCTTGGTCACAAGAAGTCAGAGTAATTTGGAGAAAGAGATTCAGTGGGCAGTTGTTATAAGACAGATGGAAGCTTCTCTTGAAGGTCGTCATGCTCTTTAATGCATAGGGATATAGGTATTCTGAACACTGGCCAAAGCTTAAGGTCCCGCCAGTCTTTCCAAATTCATCGCTGACCATTTTCTTACCGAGGTTAGAACGGGAGTTAGCAGAGGAAATCCTCAAAGCAGGTATAGTTGAAACTCGAACCTGGGGAAATCAGATAACGAGCCTGGCGCACTACCGACTGAGCCAATCCCAGTGCTAGGACCTTAAGAGAAGTTAAATGCAAAACTTTTAAGTTACATCTTATGTAGTTAGCACGCTTGGCTACTGATTAAAGGGACCTAGGTTCGAGTCCTGGCTAAGGCATGGATGTTTGTGTTGTTTTTCTGCTGAGGTCTCGCCTTCCTATCAGATCTCCTACTATGGCGTATTAAACTGACAGGCTCCTGTCAGACTTCTGTGGCAAGCAGCTGCTTGAGGTAATATTTTTTTAAAGTATATAATTATACGTAACAAAATAAAAAAAACGATTAAAACAAATCATACATACAAAAACTTACTTAAATTTTACAATTTTTTTACTACCAGAGAATTTCAGCAAGGATGTGGATGGATGGCTCCTCGGATGCTCTCAATTAAACAAAACAAAAGGAGAGAAAACAAAACCTGATATATTTCGCTTTTCTTGCTAAATTGAAGAATAAATAACCGTTCAGTTTACATCGCAGCAGAGTACGTAACTTGTGTAGAATGTTAGGAACTCAGAGATATCGCTAATCCCGTAATGATGTAGTTTTTCTCTTTCGTCCGTGATCAATGAACTGAGTCGCAGCCATTTGCAGCCAATATCTGCTTCTCCCAACATAACTAGCCAGAGCGGAGTCAGAGGTAAACATCTTATGAGTAAATGATTAATGGCAGGAATATCCTCTCCTTCGACTCTGTATGTTGGAGTAATACCACAATGATGATGGATGATTTCAACGAGATTCGGAAGTGATTGATCGTCAGAAGAGTAAAGGACGGCAATGTGCAAATGCAAAGGCTGTTGCACGTGGATAGTATGATGGAGTCAGAAGAGGGGAGAACAGATTCCTGGTTCTCACGGGATGATAAATTTTTCTCAAGATGCTCATAAATTCCGACTAATGTTGAAAAAACAAACGTTATAGAGTTTAAACAAGATTAAGTAAGAGAAAAAACAGCACTGAAGCCAAACTTTAATGATGCGATACGTTAATTCATTATGGACGATTTTTTTTACGTAAGACTAATATTTAAATTTTCGGTAACTGAATTTCTATAAAATATCAAGTGTGACGAGTTACTAATAGGTGTTTGCATAAGACCGCATGTGTGAGTAAGAGAGTATCAAAATGAGTGGCGAAAGAAAAGGGGGAGTGACGAAGGAAGAGAAGGAGCGACGAAGAAAAAGTGGGAGTGTCAGGGTAAGAGTAAATGAGATGAGCCACAGTGAAAGTGAATGAGGTGAGTCACAGTGCGGGTGGATGATTGAACATAAAGAGATACAGAGGAAGTGAATGAAAGGATTTAAAAAAAAGGGGGATAAAGAGAAATACAGTGAAAAGAAATAAGTATAGAATAAGAAGAAAATTAATTGTGAATGAGCGAAAAATAGTGAAAGCGAATAAAGGGATTTACAGCAAAAGTGAATAAAAAAATGCAGCGATAATGAAATACGTAATAGAGAGTAAAAGAAAACAGAGCTAGAGTGAATGACATGAGTCATAATAAGAGTGAGTGAAGCTAGAGAGCTTACCTTGAGAGTAAGTCACAAATGAGAGTGAATTTGCCGAGTCACGGTGAGAAGAATAAACTGAGCCAAAGAGAGAGTGAATAGCTGAGTCATGGTGAGAAGAATAAAATGAGCCCCTGAGAGAGTGAATAGCTGAGAGATGGTGAGAAGAATAAAATGAGCCCCTGAGAGAGTGAATAGCTGAGAGATGGTGAGGAAATTTAAATGAGCCACAGCAAAAAATTAATTAATTGAGTTATTTTGAGAAGAATAAAATGAACCACTGAGAAAGTGTAGTTAAGGCATGGTGAAAAATAAAATAGGCCACAGCCACAGCTGCAGTGAATTATCGGAGTAATGGTAAGAAGAAGAGAATGAGTTAGAGCGAGAGTGAATAGATGAGTCATGGTAAGAAGAAGAATAGCTGAATCATGATGAGAAAAAATAAAATGAGCCGCAGCAAAAATTAATTAAGTGAGTTATTATGAAAAGAATAAAATGAACCAAAGAGAGAGTGAATAGCTGAGTCAGGATGAGAAAATGAAATGAGCCACAGCAAGAGTGAATTAGTAGAATCAGGGTAAGAAAAGGAAAATGAGTCAGAGCGAGAGTGAATAGCTGAGTCATGGTGAGAAGAATAACATGAGCCACTGAGAGAATAAATAGTTGTGTCATGGAGATAAAACTAAAATGAGCCACAACGGGAGAGAATTGGCAGAGTCATGGTGAGAAGAAGAAAATTAGTCAGAGAGAGAGAGTGAATAGCTGGATCATGGTGATAAGAACGAAATGGGTCAGAGAAGAATGAATGTGGTTAGTTAGAGTGAAACTAAATGAGGCTAATTCCAGTGAGAATGAATGAGATGAATAATGATTGAAGATGAATAAGATGAGGCGCGAAAAGAATGAATGAGTGAAAATGGATGTGCCAGTCACTGAGAAAAATTAATCAGAGAGAGAGAGAGAATGAGTGGATAACAGTAACAGAGAATTGAATGAGAGTAAATGAGTAATGTGGCGAGTTAAAGATGAATAAGTTAAATAGAAAGAGTTAATGAATAGGAAGAGTGAATATAAGTGTCAGGGTGAAAAAACATGAATCACAGAGTGAATGAAGGAGGCACATAGAGAGAAAACGAGGATTAATCCAGTGAGACTGAATGAGGGAAGTAATGATTAAAGGTGAGTAAGATGAGTCACAAAGATAGGTGACACAATAGAGTTAATGGGCCAGTCACAAAGATAAGTGACACAATAGAGTTAATGTGCTAGTCACAATAGAAGTGAATGAGGTAGGTTACAGTGGTCAGTACTAATATAGAGTAACGAGATTACAAAATAATGAGAAAGATGCAATGAATAAAGGGAAAGTGAATGAGAAGAGCAATATTGAGCTACGAGAGTCATAGTGTGTCACAATTGTTAGAGTGAAAGATACAGATTATGGGTATGATGCACTCATATCTTAATTAAGAAGACTCATTTTGGAGTATTTTTATATTACTTTTAGTTGGATATGAAATAAAAATAAACAAATTAAAAATATAAAAAAAACCTATCTTCCTATATGTACCCTGAACAGTAGAAAATAAACTTAAAACATATCGGTTGTGTAATCAGTCCCAAAATTGATGTTAACTTCAATGTAAGATAGGCCTTGAAAAGAAGCCGGCAATCTTATTGAGTAGGTAAATCAGTGCCCTAATCGTCCTTTGAAGTGAATACGAAATAAGTGACTGATTATATCATCGATATGGTTTAGTTTTATTTTCTACTTTTTTAGGGCGAAGATGGGTATTTTTGAAATCTTTTAATTTATTTGTTTCGAAGTGGCGGAAGAGGTCGTTACCTGATGCACCGCTGAAAACAATTAACGAAAAGGGTCTAACTGATTTTTTAAGAAAAGCCTGCTTATCCGCTTATTCACGTTTCGTATAGAAATGAGAAAATGGATTTAATACACTGTTTCACCTTTAACTCTCTTAACCTATTAAAAACTCCCGATGAACCACTGATGCAGGCACAATGGGGGGAAAAAAAGCCACGTGTTTTCGTTTTTAAATCGCAGGAGAATGAAAATTAGCTTTCCGAAGAGCAATAAGCGAAAATATAATTACCTCGTAGTTAGGATTTGCAGTATTGAGTAATCCATGGAAACGAGGTATTAAAAGAGAAATTCCTAACGAAAAGGAAAAAAAACAATGAAAATAAAATGCAGGAAGTTATTAAAAAGATCCGATTTTATCACAGAAAATAAGAAAAAGTAATTTGTTAATGAGGTAATTAGAGAAGAAGTGTTGTTATTCTTTTAGCGACCGTGCTCCAGCGAAGGAGAGAAAAACATAATTTGCTGCGGTTTTAAGTGAAAATAAAGTAACAGGAAACAAAACTGCGAATTTTAATTGCAGAATCCTTTTTCTTCACCATTTTCCATATGGTGTCTTCTTATTATGCATTTAAATATATATTTATTGATTAAAAAGATGGGAGAGACAGTGCAGGAAATGAGAGATTTAATCAATCATGCAGCAGATGGATGATTACGGTTAGGTTGTTTATTAACAGAAGTTTTTCGTTGCTCGAATTGTAAACATGTAAATTGCTGTCAATATGAAATATAAACAAGCAGATGGGTTGGTTGTTTTACCTCTGAGCGGCACTTTTTTGCACACCATGGGCTAAATGGCCAGGTCACATGGACCCCGAAGACTCCGAGAAGGTTGGGTGAGGGGACCCGCTGGAACAGCTGTTGGGAGACAGATGGTAGCCTCCCGTCAAGGCCATGCAGCGTGTTCTTTAACGTGCACAGGGTTTGGCTCTCCCGCACACGGGGCCACGGCTTAACGTCCCATCGGGCGTCCCATTAGGCGGACGAAAGTGCCACTCAGAGTAAAAACAATCCTACCAACACCATCTAGAACAGAAGTCATTCCACTGAGTTGTGACGTCAGCATTAATCGACATAAAAATATCGATGAGGCTCATCGATGCTAGAGGTGAGCGAAGGCTATACCATGTGGTACGATCCAACAGAAGGGATACTGTAGGGATACTGTGGCACAATTCACCCGTAATTTGAATGCTGGTGACGGGAGAAATGTGCCACAACACACAGTACATCGAACCCTTCTGAAAATGGGGCTGTGTAGCCGCAGTCCGCTCCGAGTGCCCATGCTAACCTCAGGTCACCGTCCAAGCGCCTACACATGGCACGCGAGCATCAGAATTGGACTGAATGATTGGAGAAGGTTGTCTGATCCAACGATCTCGTTTCCTGTTGCACCATGTGGACGGCCAGGTACGTGTGCGTTGCTTATCTGGGGAAGTATTGGCAGCAGGATGCACCGTGGGACGAAAACAATCTGGTGAAGGAAGTGTAATGCTTTGGGCAATGTTCTGCTGGGAAACTCTGGGTCCAGTAATTCACGTGCAGGGAACTATGACGTCTGCCACCTACCTAAACATCGTTGCAGACCAGATGGAGCCTTACATGGCACGGTATAACCCTCTAGTAGTGCCTTCTTTCAGCAGGATAATGCGGCATGCCAGATGCCCGGATTATTCTAGAATGGTTCGCGGAACATAAGGAAGATTTCCATGTATTGCCCTGGCCTCCAAATTTCCCAAACATTAATCCAGTCGAGCATCTGTGGTTTTTGTTGGAACAGCATATCCGATCTCGGCTGATCAACTAGGTAACTTACAATTGTTAAAGAATCTGCTGGTAACATGTTGGTACCAGATATCACAACACACCTATAGAAATCTTGTAGCATCCATGACTCGCCAGGTAAGAGCTGCTTTGGCGGCACGTGGAGGACCAACATCATATTAGGCAAGTGGTCATAATGTTTTGGCTCTTCGGTGTAAATATACGAAGATTTTTTTTTCTGAATAATGTATATTTGTAAATATTAATATAAATTAGTTCAAAGATTAATTTTGAAACTTACCAGTAGAAATAACAGAAATAAATAAAGAAGAAATTTGCATATTTTTTAGGTTCACTAATGCTGACATCATAACTCAGTGGAATGGCCTTCTGTTCTAGGTGATGGTGTCCTTACCCACACTCAGCATTACTCTGTAGGTAGCAATTTATAGATTTTTTAAAATGAATTTTATTGATAACTCAAAATGAGATTTCTAAAGCTACTGGGGCGGGGGTGGCTCAGTCGGTAGCGGGCCAGGCTCGTAATCTGCAGTTCCCAGGTTCGAGTCCCAGCTGGATCAGCGTTGAGACTTATCTCCGCAAAACTCTCCGCCCTGCCCACGGTCAGTAGGAGACACCGATGGGCTTAGCAAGGTCGCCCTCCGTCGGATGGGACGTTAAGCCGTGACCCGTGTGCGGGAGAGTCATACCCTGTGCAAGAACAAACTGGATGGCCTTGACGGGAGGCTACCATCTGTCTCCCAACAACTGTTCCAGTGGGTCCCCTCCCCCAACCTTCTCTTAGCCTTCGGGGTTAATGTGACCTGACCATTTAGTCCATGGAGTTCAAAAAAGTGCCGCTCAGAGTTAAAACAACCCAACCTAACGCTACTGACAGTTTCCTCATTTTCTTCATCACGAGTAATCGCCATTTTTTCGATCACGAGTATTTCCCATTTCTTTGACTACGAGTATTATTTATTTTGTTGACCACCAATATTCCTCATTTTTCAACTATGAATATCCCTCATTTGAGTGTTTTTTTTTTTATTTTTTATTCATGAATATGCGTTCCGGAATTCTTTCATCTTTTAACAGTTTTACGAAACATGCCATATTTAAGAAATCAATTTTTATAAAAAGTTACATCTGAAGTTCTCGGATAGATTAACTTAACCCGTTAGCAAAAAAGGAATTGTGAGATACAGTCGCTAAAAAATATCCGAACACTAATGGTTGATTACAACAGAATACAGAAAAAATATCTGGCAACTTTTTTTAGAAATTAGTGATCTGGCAACCTTCATGTCACGTGACACGAAGATTGTCAGATCACTAATTTCAAAAAAAAAAAAAAAAACGTTGCCAGATATTTTTTCTGAATTCTGTAATCAACCATAGTGTTCGGATATTTTTTTGAGCGACTGTACAATCATTTAAACTTCTTTGTATCATTTTCAAATTTCTGGCACTTGCCATTCCTGCATCGACTGATTCAATTGTTTAAAAACATTTCTTCTCCTCTCCTGCAATTTGTGTATCGGCCTACAGAAACAAAATGCTGATTACAAATATCTCTCTCTTCGAAAAACAAAAAATCTGCATCCATGATTATTCGAATTTTGTTGTGTTTGCTCCATCATCATCATCATCATCATCAAAATAAAACTCTTACTCTAGGAATCATTCGATGCATTTAGATCCTCTCCACTGGAATTTCAATTTCTAAATCTCACCCAGAAAACGCTAAATTTCCCTTTCAGGTTAAAAATTGGTAGACAAATCTAAAAGTAAGAAATTTTCATCCCGAAGGCTCAGTCTTTCAAAACCAACACTTTTGTCATTTCTATCATAATATTCATGATAATTTTACTTGTACTGAACACAGAGTTAAATTCTCTCAACCAAATTTAAAGCTTTCAATAATTTTAAAACAGATTTAAAACAAAGTTTCCTCTTATGTAAAGTCCAATTTTTATTTACCCCAAACCAAAATCATAAATTATGACATAAATATTAGCAACGGAATTTCTAAGACGTACACCCACACATACAGGAATATATTACATTTGCAAAGCGTGTAGTTAAATTTGCTACTTATTACCGTATAATAATATGTGCAAATTTCGATAATCGCTTGCATGAAAACAAAATAAAAAAATTTAACTTGGATATAACTAGGGATTTAAATTATGAATGATTTAATATTACACGCGAAACCCTGAAAGTCGGCATGTTTGAATTATACTTTGAACCCTCATGTGAATGTAGCCATAAGAGAATGCCCTTTAACTTTTACCAGCTGTTCTTTCTTGCCCCTTATACCTTTTTTGCTCTAGCCAGACATCCCCTGGTACAGACCTCCAACCCGCACTATCCACAAAATGACACATCTTCTTTCCATTTCCCGAATTTCTATTCAATGGAATCTGGTTCAGATTTCTTTATGTTTCTGGTCATTGGTTTAGCTTTAATGCATTAACATCAATAAAAAGAACCCTTCGCTTTATTCTCTTTTTATTTTTAACTCCGACGAATCCCTCCTTTAATATTAAGCACAATCTCACAGAAAACTAAAACCACGCATGCAACCTAGAGTGTCTGCAGAATCAATAAGCAACTCTCTAGAGGAAATCATTCCGCTCCACTAAGCACTAATGGCAAGGTATTCGCCAGAATTAACCTCAACCGGTGCAGTCTTCCCTTGTTCTTTCTTCTCTTTCTCCTCCTCCTCCTCTCACGAGCATCCCTATCTTCCTCCCTCCCTGGAAGCAAATAAAAAGGAATCCAACAAAGATGGAGTCCCCAGACGGTGCCATTAATGGATAGCCCCCTGCATGTCTCTGGCCGCCGTGCATTAGGCAAGGGACAGCTGGCTTCCTAATCCTCAGTCTATCAGCAGACTGGGCTTTGCTGGAGTACGTATTGATCCGAACGATTCGGTTCTTGAATACTGGCCTTTGATTTCAAATACGGAGAAAAGTGAACTAGCGACTTCTTTCTATGTTGTCTGCGATTTGAGGAAGTAAGATCTGGTGTTCTTAAAACAACTTGGATCAAACAGTCGAATGCATTGCTGTTGATTTTTTTTTTAAATCTTCACATCAGAGATTCAGTAAGCGATATCAACATTTTTATAGTCTTAATGCACATACATGGGCTTCGTAAAGTGGTAGGCGGCGTTGGCTTACTCGGTACAGCTTCATTCTCGAAATCTGCAGTTTCCAGGATTGTCTCAGTGGTGTTTACGTTGAAAATTTTCTCTGCTAACGGAGATAAAGTGGAACGTAGGGGCTTGAACGGGCTGCTCTCCAGAGGATAGTTAAACCGTGGTCTTGTGTGCAGGAGAGCCATAACCTGTGCAGATTAAAGAACATATTGGATGGTCTTAACAGGAGGCTTTCATAACAGCTTCCTAGTAGATCCCATTCTTCCAACCTTCTCTTAAAACTTGAGGAGTTTAGCCATTTAGCTCATTGTGTTTACAAAAGTGTAGCTCTGACTGAAGTTGTTGTTGGGTCGTTTTACCTCTAAGTAGACCTTTTCTTGTCCACAATGGTCTAAATAGCCAGGCCACAATGGCTCCAAGGGATCAGAGAAGACAGGTTCTCCATTCAACGACATCAAGCATATTCTTTAACGGATAGGATATGGCTCTACTGGACACAGAGGCACTACTTATCTTCTCATACGACGGACGACGGGTTTTCCAACCCCATCGGTATCCCCTTTCTGACCGAGGGCAAGATGGGAGTTCTGGAGATAAATCTCAACGCTGGCACGGGTGGGACTCGAACTGGGAACTGCAGATTACGAGCTTGGAGCGCTACATTTGTGCCCCAACCCCCAATTCCTTCCCCGCTATGAAGAAAAACAACCTAAACTACTTCTGACAATTACCTTGAATTTAAAGAGAAAAATGCTATGGGAGTGTCGATAAGTAAGACGCAGATGAAGCTAAATAAAATATTCCTGAAAACACAACAATGCTTATTGCCAGTAGTTCGAAACATTCATATAAAATTAATATTTTTATTATTATAGTATAGAATTTTGCAGTACTGATTTTTAACGTATTTTAAGGCTATTAATTTTTGAGGTAATTAAGAAAATTAGTGTTATAGGTTTAGTCTTGATAGTGAGAATTTGCTAGATGCCACAAATGTAAATATATATACGTGTACAATAATGGGTCAATACTTAACTTTGCTGAATTTTAAATATCGTTCTTTAGTGCTTGAGCTACTACTTCTTCGACAAATACAACTTTAAATATTCTTCACATATTAGGTTGGTTGTTTTAATTGCGAAGGGCTTTATTGTGTACACATTGCACTAAATGGCCAGTATACAAGGACTCCAAGGGCTCAGAGGAGATCGGGGTAATAGGACTTACTAGGCAACTGTTAGGCGACAGATGTTCTTTAATGTGCACAGCGTATGGCTTTCCCGCTCACGAGGTTACGGTTTAACGTCTCACAAGACGGAAGGCGGCCTTTCCAAGCCCATCGGTGTCCTCCACTAACCAGGGCAGGGCGGGGTATCTTGCCGAGATAAATCTCAGCGCTGGCCAAGGTGGGACATGAACTGGGAACTTCAGATTACGAGCCTGGTGAGCTACTGACTGAACCACTCCAGCCTCTTTGGGGAAGGGAATTTACTGGAACGTTTTTACGGAAGACTGCGATAAATACATTCAGCGTGTTCTTTAACATACACATGGTATGACTCTCCTGCATACAGAACAACGGATTAACGTCCTATCTGACGGACGCCGGTCTTCCCAAGGCCATCGGTGTCCCGTTTCTGAACGAGAACAGGGTTGCAGTTCAGAGGAGATAAATCTCTACGCAGGTAATTGGGACTCGAACCTGGAAACTGCGAGCTTGATCTGTTACCGACTGAACCCCAAGAAGACTCTGAGATTGTGCAGATAACTCTTCAGAATTTCACGTAGATCATAGATCAAGAGCTATCAATAATCGCTTGTCAGTTAACAGATGATTGAAAACTGTCGAAGCATCGACTGTGCAGTCTCACAGTCACCTCACTTGCCACTCCCGTTGAGCCACTAGTGGATATGCTCGTCGGTCAGATCTTCACAGACTCTGTTCATCAACCTTTAAATGGAGCCAGCGCTAGCTTTGTATCCAACATTATTACTTTTCTTTCTGCTCTACACAGTGGTGATTGTGGTGCCATCTATTGTCGCAAACGTTTTGAGCTTCACTTTTTCTTGAAACGTATGGAGAGAAATTAATTAATTAACACCTTTTCGGGATAACGCGATCATTGTATTTAGACCTTTTTTTAATATACGTGCTTTTTTTTTGGAATAACGTGATTTGAACTAAAAAAATTTAAATTAAAAAAAGCCTCTCAAACATCGTTGGTTTTCTACCTTAAGTTATTTTACCTCTGAGCGGCACTTTTTTGCACACAATGGGCTAAATGGCCAGGCCACATGGACCCCGAAGACTCAGAGAAGGTTGGGGAGGAGACCCACTGGAAAAGCTGTTGGGAGACAGATGGTAGCCTCCCGTCAAGGCCATCCAGCGTGTTCTTTAACGTGCACAGGGTATGGCTCTCCCGCACACGGGGCCACGGCTTAACGTCCCATACGACGGACGGCGGCCTTTCCAAGCCCATCGGTGTCCCCTACTGACCGTGGGCAGGGCGGGGAATTTTGCGGAGATAAATCTCAACGCTGACCCAGCTGGGACTCGAACCTGGTTAGTACAGATTACGAGCCTAGCGCGCTACCGACTGAGCAACCCCTCCCCAACTCTACCTTAAGTAAAAAAGCTTGAAACCTGAACCACGACTCTCTAATTCGGCCTAACAGGTGCCAGCAGGTGAGGAATATAAATTTATCCAAATTAGTCATCTTAACCAGTTGCCTTTTAATTTTGAACTGCCTCCTCTAAACATAATAACTGGCATCAGGAGAAAATTCAGTCTTCAGATTTTTTGTTTAACAGCTCTTTTCATGGGGTATCTGTACTAAAATTGTAGCTTTTTATGTTCTTTCTCTGTGTGTGTGTGCTGACTTGTGCACCTTGAAAAAATTATGATATTGAATTGAAATTGCATATTTAAGCATACAGTCAGGTCACGATTTACGTGGGGGCTGCGTTCTTAAAAATGACCTCATAAATGACACATAATTTTCACATGAGAAATGACAAAAGAGAAGTGTTGGTTCAAAACTCGTGCATCTGTTTCCACTATTATTACTATTTGTTACTATAATAAAGCATTAGAGTACATTACAGTAATGTTAAAAACTAAAGAATGCAGCCTATCTACAATATGAATATAATAATTGTTACTGAAACTTTCTTTCTAACACGCTGACACTGTTTATGATGGGGGGCGGGGGCGGGGGTGCTCAGTCGGTAGCGCGCCAGGCTCGTAATCTGTAGTTCCCAGGTTCGAGTCCCAGCTGGGTTAGCGTTGAGATTTATCTCCGCAAAATTCCCCGCCCTGCCCACGGTCAGTAGGGGACACCGATGGGCTTGGAAAGACCGCCGTCCGTCGGATGGGACGTTAAGCCGTGGCCCCGTGTGTGGGAGAGCCATACTCTGTGCACGTTAAAGAACACGCTGGATGGCCTTGACGGGAGGTTACCATCTGTCTCCCAACAGCTGTTCCAGTGGGTCCCCTCCCCCAACCTTCTCTGAGACTTCGGGGTCCATGTGACCTGGCCATTTAGCCCATGGTGTGCAAAAAAGTGCCGCTCAGAGGTAAAACAATCCAACTGTTTATGATGGCTTGTTGGTGCTGACTGTGTTGGGACAGAAAGGAGGGAGGGAGTTATAAAATTAGAAGGTCAGATGATAGATTAAGCGAAGGTGTACATGTCTCTTCACCTAATGGCATCCATTTTGTTGAGGTTCTGGTTTTAACCTTTTTCTTAAGGTAGGAAAAGAACATCTCAGAGGCTTTCATTTTGTTTCCTTTCAAATTTCCGTCGGATAGGACGTAAAGCCGTGGTCCCGTGTGTCAGAGATACCCTGTGCACGTTAAAGAACACATTGGATGACCTTGACTGGAGTTTACCATCTGTTTTCCAAGAGCTGTCCAGTGAGTTTCCTCTCCCCAACCTTCTCTGAACCCTTGGGTACTTGTAGCCTGTCCATTTAGCCAATTGTGTGCAAAAAAAAGTGCAGTTCAGAGGTAAAACAACCCAACCGAACCTTTAAAATTCTTAAGTTAAACAGTCTCATTCCAAAAAAAAAAATCGACGTAAATTGAAATAAATAAATGAACAAAAGTCTAAATGTAGTAATAGCATTATCCCAAAACATCCTTAATTAAATCGGCGTAAATCGAGAACCATCTGTATTCGCTTTTGAATATTGACTCTGCGAATATTGATCCTGAGAGCAGTAATCAGAGGTTGGGTTCTACATAGCGGGTTACTTTACCTCTGAGTAGAATTTGGACAAGGAAAAGAGACCCAATGGACAGCTGTTGTGAGACAGATGGAAGCCTTCCGTCAAATCCATCCAAAGTGTTTCTTCAGCGTACACAGATGGAAGCCTTCCGTCAAATCCATCCAAAGTGTTTCTTCAACGTACACAGATGGAAGCCTTCCGTCAAATCCATCCAAAGTGTTTCTTCAACGTACACAGATGGAAGCCTTCCGTCAAATCCATCCAAAGTGTTTCTTCAGCGTACACAGGGTATATACTGTTCTCAAATACACCTGAAGGGACATTAAGTCTTATAACATCTCTTCAGACAGAGTTGATCTTTGGGATCCTTGTAACCTGGCCCTTTAGACTATTGCGTGCACAAAAGTGCAGTTCCAAAATGAAATAACCCAATCGAACTCACCCGACACTATATCATTGAGTAACAGATTTCTATTAATAATAAGTTTGAAAAAATTATACTATAAAAATGGAAATTAATAAATGATAGTTGATAAAAAGAGAACCGTGGGAAACAAATCACCGCTTCGCCTCCTGGAATCGAACTCGGAACTTCCTCGTTCGAGTTCGGAAAGCGGATTGGTGTTTTTTTTCACATTTGCTTCTTTAACAATTATGAGTTATCAATTTTGATTATCACTTGAGTAAATTTCCTAACAATCTTCGGAAATTAATAAACATAAATTTAACAGGCTTGCTAGGATAAAACACCTTGTTCATGTAGACCGCGACGATCTATACAAAGTATTTGACGACCCAATATAAGGGTTCGGTTATTTTATCTCTGAGCGGGGATTTTTGTATTCACAATGGACAAAATGGCCAGGTCACAAACTCTCGGAGAATTTGGAAGGGTTAGCCATTAGGAGGCAGATGGCAGTGAAACTTGGACACTTTGCAAACAGAATAACAGGAAACTAGATGCTTTTGATTCTAGATTCTTACGCAGTATCTTGGGCATTAGGTGGTTCAACTTTGTAACTAATGATGAGGTTAGACAAAGGAGTTGGCAACCTCCTTTAAGCAGCATATTGTGCAGAGAGAGACTCCGTTGGTTTGGCCATATTGCCCGTATGGATAATTATAGATTGGCGAATAGAGTTATGAACAGTGCGCCTAAAGGCCTCAGAAAGAGGGGGAGACGTAGGATGCGGTGGGCAGACAATGTCAAATAGGACCTTATTAGAATTGGTGTGCAGTGGCCTGATGCAGCAAATGGTAGCTTAGGACAGACTTGCTTGGAGAACTAAATTTCAGGTTAGACCTCCGTAGCCCATGGCTGCTTGTGGATGATGATGATGATGATGATGGTAGCCTCTTTTCAAGGCCATCCAGCATGTTCTTTAACGAACCCAGCATAAGACTCTCTTCACATGATGTCACGGCTTAAAGTTCCAATCTACGGACGGTGGCCTTTCCAAGTCCATAGTAGTCTCCTTTCTCAGCGAGGGCAGGTAGGGGGCGGGTCTAGCGGAGATAAATCTCAACGCTACCGATACTTCAATATGGAAACTGCAGATTACGAACCTGGCGCGCAACCGAATGAGCACTCCTCATCCCGCCACCAAATATAAATTCGAGACTTAATACAAAACTAAAAAAATTCTCTTTAAAAGTTTCGAATCAAAATGGTTCTTTGAAACATAACGCTCTCATTTCCTTCCTAAAAGTTTTTAATTCAAACATTTATCTACCTTCTGAAAATTTCCGATTCTGGGAAATAAAACGCAGTCGTCACAGGAGAAGGATTTTTCGTGGAAGAGCACTAAAAAAAGACTAACCACAACTCATCCTTTGCCTGATACTGAAGTTACCTGCAACGTCGATCTACAGCTGAACCCAAGAGAAATGAACCAATCCATCTCCTGAGCCAGACATCATAGATAAGTAAGAAATGAAAAATGGCAGGCAGGAGGGGATCCAAGAAAGATGGAGACAACACACACACGACGCCAGGTTACTGTAAGTGGCCTGTGCTGCGGTGATGGCTGAGACCTGGCAGAAAATGGGCGATGAAGCGCAGAGGATGACGTTCTTAACATCCCCCCTCCCTAATCTCACATCCTCCGTCCTCCTCTTCCTGCTTCCTTCCTCCACCTTCTCCAACATTCTCCTCTCCCTCCCGGTACGACAGCGACCTGCTCATTGGGATGATGTTTACACAAGGTGCTGATGGTAGAGATAAGGCAGAGCACTGATCCCACGTCTACTTGGTGTTGACATTCTTGCACACATTATGTATCACGTATCAGATGCTCGATCTGAGCATTTCTTTTTCACCTTCATCTTTTATATCTATCGATTGATATCAAAGATGGCTTCTTTGACGTCGAAGCACGTTCCTGCATTTCAGAGGATACTGTGACATATATATATGTGTGTTTCCTTTCACGGCGTTTTTTTGATGCGTTGGCTCTTACATTTCTTATTCGATATTTTTTTCTGTGTTTAAGTGCAATGTATGCTTTACATTAGAAGGTTTTTATAAACATTTCTATGCTTATTCCCGTGAAGTAACCGACATAAATATTTGCGTTTTGCAAAAAATTGGAGATCGCTCTTTTGTGTAGATGAATCTTTTTTAACCAAAATCTGCAATTGAAGTAATAGAAACTGATGACTGTTGACTGAAAAACCTCTCCAGAAATTTCGAGAAGTTAACAAGTTTTTAGTTGCTATCGTTACTTCAGCGTCGTTTCTATTTATGTAGCATGTATATAAATATGAGTTTTGAATCATGTTTTTTATTAGAGTTTTCGTAATAGATAGCTTCCTATTGCTGAGGTGTTTGCATAAGACAGGTGGCGAAGGTTTGCAGCAGTGGTTGTGCGCCAGGTTCCGAGACGCTTTGAGCATGCTACGTTGAACATTAGCCGTTAAAGTCTTAAGTGAGAAGAGGGAAATCAGTGGTCTTGGAAAGGTCAGATCAATAAGAAAGAACCAGACGAAGTCTACCTTGGCACATCAGATACAGACAGCAGTTGAGCAAAAGATCAGAAAATAGGGATATTAAATATGCATGAAAATTAAGCGATTTAATTTGTCTAAAATTTAATTAAATATATTTCTTTTAGTTCCAATTTCCACTATTAAAAGGCAATAAATGCGAAAATAACTTCATTTTCTTTTAAAGCTATCATTCCATATTCGACAGAAACGATGCTATTCTTTTAGTAATCTTTTAATCTTCTGTTACAACAAATGATTCTTTTTATCTTTTGTTATATGTAAATCTTTTTTAGCTTTGGTTACAAATAAATCTATTTGTCCGTTATTCTAAAGGACAGAATTTTCAATTATGTCAAATATAAATAAACATCTTGAATGTTTAAAGGCAAACATCGCAATAATATGGATCCTACGTTACAATCAGATGGGGTTATTCTACTCTATCTTATTCATGAGCGACTAGAATAATATTATGCTGTGTAATTGATAACGATTCAGAAGCTTTGTTGTTCTAGCCACAAATGTGATTCCTATCGGGACACATCGATGACACTTCAGTATTAGAAGCTGTCAAAAGGCATTTAAGCTGAGCATTCAACGGGATCATAGATTGCATTCAACAGAATCCCAAATAAGGAGATAATACTACTCTCTGATAAAGTAAGGAGCATACTGGTATCTGGAAATGATTATCAAAACTGAAAATATTTTGAGTTTTATTTCAGTCTTTAGGTTTAAGTGTCAACTATAGAATATATTTACTAATATAGCAAATGAGATACACGAAGAAAAGGACAAGATATATAATTATATAGTTCCATCTAAAAAGAGAGAGAAATGTTAGTATAATGATGTCTCATGGGTTACCAAAAAAAATTTGTCACAATTAAATTTTTTTATGGTGAAACGCAATAAATAGAATATCAGAAAGTTAGTTATATATCATAAATTAATTATAACGTAGGAAACTATGAATTATACATGCAGTCCATATGCTAAAAACAAAACCCAGTAAATATAAAAAAAAAAGCGTACGTCCTGTTCAAGTATTATTTTTCTACAAATTTCGTTATAACTTTAACAGAGAGATGCTTAATAAATTAGCGGAGAACGTAAAATAATTTGTTACGTAATGTTTCTTTACTCCGCCGTTCCTACACTGACATTTTGCTGTAACAAATAACTTTATTTTTTATACTAGCTATCTTAAGTAAAAAAAATAATAAAGTGCTTTTATATATTGCATATTATTATATAAAAATAATTCTAAAAGATTTGAAAGTAATACAAATACATCAAAATATATAAACATATACATAAACGTGATAATAAACATATACATAAACGTAATAAACGTGATTAATATACTATATATATATATGTTAAGTAAAAGTAATAATAATATATTATATATCTGTGTGCTTATAATTAATATAAAAACACAATTTTTTAATAAAATATATTTAAAAAAAATTCGTATTTTACAATAAAATAATCTTTCATTTTTTCATTTCTCTAAAAATATTTTTTGATAAAATATTTAGTGTAATCAAAAAATATCATTTATCTTTTTCCTCCTTTCTTTCCTCCTTTTCTGATTATTGTTTTTTCGTATAAAAAGATAATTATTTTATAAATATAAATTTATCTAATGTTATGAAAAATTCGAATAACTGATATTAAATACTAACTTAGCAATTTTTCTATGAATAGGAAATAAATTGCTTAAAATGCGGAAATAATAAATTAATAACAATCATATTGCAAATTTGAATACACCCAAGCATAATATAATGCGATTAGGAAATGGTTTGGAAAAACGTTTATTACAAAATAAAATTTGTGCAAAATGTGTCTAAAGCTTTTAGTTAATTATGAGCATTGCTTTTCCATTTTAAATTGCATTCAAGTTCCACACGTAAATAGTTAAAAGTATATTTCTTTCGATATTCGGGAAGATACAACTTATCACATCAGAACATTTTAGAGAACAATATTTAATATTAAAATCAAAATAAGTTTTATGCTTTTCAAAACTTACTTTTATGAGTATTTAAAGGTGATTTATTCATTTTAATCCAGCTATGGATTTTGATCAAATCATTCTCAATGTTTAATTTCATATTTGATATAGTATCACAAGAATACACTATTGCCATTCTTCAAAAAAGCTTGAAATAGACAAAAGTTTAATACTTTTGGCCTCCATTACTCTTACTAGCAGTCTCAAAGTTGGGGGGATGCCCTTTGTTGCCTTCCCCCCTAGAACCAGCCCTGGAACTAAGCCATCCAGCGTGTTCATTAACGCTCTCAGGGTATTATTCTCTTACATATAAATCCACGGTTAAACGGAATTCGGAATTCAACTGTGCAGTCTCATAATCTGCCTAGTTGCCACTCACACTACATCTCTAAGATTCCCATCAAACGATGGATTTTTCTGCAAACTCACGAGCGCTCCCTTTCACGGTTGTTGCAAGGAAGAATGGTTTAACCTCTGATCGGCATTTTTTTACACGCACTGGGCTAAATGACCAGATCACAAGGACCTCAAGGGCTCAGAGATGGTGACCCACTGGACAACTGTTAGGAGACAGATGGTAGCCTCCTTTGAAGGAATCCGGTTTGTTCTTTAATACACACAGGGTATGTCTCTCCCGCATAAGGCGAGAGGCTTAACTTCCTATCCGACGGACGGCGACCTTTCTAAGTCCATCGGTGTCCCCTACTGCCGAGGGTAGAGTGGGAAGTTTTGGGGAGATAAATTTCAACGCTGGGCCAAGTGGGACCGAATCTGGGAAATGTAGATTACGAGTCTGGCGTGCTACCGACTGCTCCACTCCGCTCCATGCAAGGAAGGATAAACAAAATAAGCGGTAAGATACAAATCGGCAATCATCGGATCTCTCTAAGAAAGAGTAGAAAAACTTTCAGAAATTTTGGTTGAATAACGGAATTCTCATCAGATGAAGTAAATAAGGGGAAAAAAATCCTCATCTCGATAGAGTGAATGGCTTTCTCAGACATCTGGTGGAAGTCCATCTATATAGTGTACGTGCTCATGAAGCCGTGAGAATTACCTCAAGCGTATACGTGATAACTCTCAGTAGATTATATCATTATCTTACAGCTCAATCTTGTTCGCTCTGCACGAAGATTTTTGGTTTAAAGTACATTACTTGTATCTAGGAAATAAGCATTCTGTAGGTGTTATAGAGCAATATAAGAACACGTGCGATGTTTTATGACTTTTGCGCGAGTTTGAAGTGAGGAATAAATGATGAATTTCTTAAGGGAATTTCTTATTAGTGATGATAGTAGTAAAAAAAATAAATAAAATTAACAAGAGAGCATCGAAACGAAAACCAAATGAATGAAGGGAAACATATCGAAAATAGTTCGAATTAAAGCATTTGATGGAATCTCTGTGTAACAGGATGATAATTGCAGAAATCATCGGATTGGTATTTGCAGAAATTACATTCATATTTAGGTTCAATCTTATTATGTTCAATCGATAGCGCACAGGGCTCGTTCCCAGGTTCGAGTCCCCATTGATCCTGTATTGGGATTTTCGATGGGTTTTTCTATTTCAAGCCCAAAGATATCCCCTTTCTCAGAGAGAACAGAATGTGATTTAGAGGAAAAAATCTCGACGTGATGAAGGAGACACTGTTGGATTTGGAAAGGATGCCCAACGTCAGATGGGTTATAGAGCCATGGTGCTTGGGTTCTGAAGAGCTCCATTCTATTCACGTTAAAATAGCTGATTTGGCCTCTATGTGAGTTGAGCTCAGGTAAATAATATGTTTGAGGGGCTGCACAAGGGGTCTCAAACTTAAATATATAGGCTCCAAATCAGTAACTTCATACTGCATTTTATTTTAAGCAGTGAGCATCCACCTTTATGGTTCCCAAGTTCGAGTCCCAGCTGGACCAGCTTTGAGATTTCTCTCCGAAAAACTCCCCGCCCTGCCCACGGTCCGTACGGGACACCAAGGACTTGAAAAGGTCGCCGTCCGTCGGATGGGACATTCAGCCGTGGCGCCATGTGTAGGATGGTCATACCCTGTGCACTTTTAAGAACACCCTGGATGGCCTTGACGGGAGACTACCATCTGACTCGTAATAACTGTCCAGTGGGTCCCCTTCTCCCAACCTTCTCTAAGACCTAGGGATCCTTCTGACCTGGCGATTCAGCTAATTGTGTGGAAAAAGGTGTCGCTCAGAGCTAAAAAAACCCAACCCAAACCAGCTCTAGAGGAGAACTGGGACACCGATGAGTTTAGAAATGTTGCTGTGCATCGGATGGGGCATTTAGTTTTCGTTCCGTATGCAGGAGAGCCATACCTTGTGGCCGTTAAAGATAGAATGTATGGCCTAGATGAAAGGTTTCCATTTGGCTCGTAAAAGTTCTCCAGTGGAGTCCCTTCCTTTGCCCATATCTGAGTCTTTGGGGTCTTTGTGACTTGGCATTTGTTCCATTGTGTAGAGTAAAGTGTGACAAAGAAGTAAAAACAACTCAATATAAAAGAGGAAACTCATATAATAATTATTTGCTGAAAGAATCGTTGAGGCTTGCAACCATCTCTTACGTTTCTCATTTGAAAAAATTAGAATGCAGACTCTACAGCTAACGTTGAGGGGCGGGGGTGGCTCAGTCGCTGGCGCTCCAGGCTCGTAATTTGTAATTCCCAAATTTGAGTCTTAGCTTGGCCAGTCTCCGCAAAACTTTCTGCCCTCTGTCAGCAGGGGATACCGATGGGCTTGGAAAGACCGCCGTTCCACGGATGGGACTTTAAACCGTGGTCCCGTGTACAGGATAGTCATACCCTGTGCACGTTAAAGAACACGCTAGATGGCCTTGACGGGAGGCTACCACATGCTTCCTATCAGCACTCCAGTAGATCCTCTCTCCCAACCTTCTCTGAGCCCTCGGAGTCCCTCTGCCCTTTGGGGCGGGGGTGGCTCAGTCGGTAGCGCGCCAGGCTCGTAATCTGTAGTTCCCAGGTTCGAGTCCCAGCTGGGTCAGCGTTGAGATTTATCTCCGCAAAATTCCCCGCCCTGCCCACGGTCAGTAGGGGACACCAATGGGCTTGGAAAGGCCGCCGTCCGTCGGATGGGACGTTAAGCCGTGGCCCCGTGTGCGGGAGAGCCATACACTGTGCACGTTAAAGAACACGCTGGATGGCCTTGACGGGAGACTACCATCTGTCTCCCAACAGCTGTTCCAGTGGGTCCCCTCCCCCAACCTTCTCTTTCGGGGTCCACGTGACCTGGCCATTTAGCCCATGGTGTGCAAAAAAGTGCCGCTCAGAGGTAAAACAACCCAACCCAACCCTCTGACCTTGCAATTTACCTCATTGCGTGCAAAAAAGTGCCGCTCAGAGATAAAACAACTTTATCCAGCTAACGTTGACCTCGTTATTCAAACCCATTGGCAGTATTGATACTCAACTTAACGCAGATTTAAAAACATAAACTGGAGAAGATAAATGTTGAAGAAGAAAGCACTATAGACAACCTCAGGTAGAGTTGGTTTGGTTTACCTCTGAGGGCATTTCTTTTCACACCATGGGCTAAATGGCCAGGTCACATGGACCCCGAAGGCCCGGAGAAGGTTGGGGGAGGGGACCCACTGGAACAGCTGTTGAGAGAGAGATGATAGCCTCCTGTCAAGGTCATCCAGTGTGTTCTTTAACGTGCACAGGTTATGGCTCTCCCGAATACTGAGCCACGTCTTAACATCCCATCCGACGGACGGTGGCCTTTCGAAGCCCATCGGTGTCCCCTACTGATTTTGGGCAGGGAATTTTGCGGAGATAAATTTGAACGCTGACCCAGCTGGGATTCGAACCTGGGAATTACAGATTACGAGCTACCGACTGAGCCACTTCAGGTTGAGGAAGAAACTAAGTTGGAGGAGAGAGGTGCAATGTAAAAAAATTGTTCTATTCTATTATTATTCTGTTAGATTCTATCTATACCTTGGCTACTGAAACTTGAATTACAGTCTAGATACACGTTTTTATTTTGCTAATATATTACTTTGTAAATGCTCAGGAACCAAATCCTATTTTCCCCCATACGTTTTTAAGCTCAGTATTTACCGTATTTTCCTAGATCATAACCCTCAGGAATACGGAGGGATTACTGTATGTATCTGTCCCATCGACTTCTTAAATATCATAAATATACGTTAAAAAATGCGCAGTGGCAATATCCTTTCATCGTGTTGTTCAAACGATTCTGAAAGTCATCTATTTTATTCGTTGCACAGTCGCTCAAAAAAATCTCCGAACACTATGGTTGGTTACAGAATTCAGAAAAAATATCTGGCAACGGTTTTTTAGAAATTAGTAATCTGGCAACCTTCGTGTCACGTGGTTACGGAATTCAGAAAAAATATCTGGCAACGATTGTTTTAGAAATTAGTGATCTGACAACCTTCGTATCACGTGGTTACAGAATTCAGAAAAAATATCTGGCAACGATTTTTTAGAAATTAGTGATCTGGCAACCTTCGTGTCACATGGTTACAGAATTCAGAAAAAAATATCTGGCAACGATTTTTTAGAAATTAGTGATCTGGCAACCTTCGTGTCACATGGTTACAGAATTCAGAAAAAAATATCTGGCAAAGATTTTTTAGAAATTAGTGATCTGGCAACCTTCGTGTCACGTGGTTACAGAATTCAGAAAAAAATATCTGGCAACGATTTTTTAGAAATTAGTGATCTGGCAACCTTCGTCACGTGGTTACAGAATTCAGAAAAAAATATCTGGCAACGATTTTTTAGAAATTAGTGATCTGGCAACCTTCGTCACGTGGTTACAGAATTCAGAAAAAATATCTGGCAACGATTTTTTAGAAATTAGTGATCTGACAACCTTCGTGTCACGTGGTTACAGAATTCAGAAAAAATATCTGGCAACGATTTTTTAGAAATTAATGATCTGACAACCTTCGTGTCACTAAGGTTGCCAGATCATTAATTTCTAAAAAATCGTTGCCAGATATTTTTTATATAGTGTTTGGATACTTTTTTGAGCGATTGCACATGCTATTAATCAAAACTATTGTCCTTTGCTTAGGGTATAAAATTAACGAGTTTTAATTTAATAGAACAAGATAATCGTGAATATCAGCAAGTGGCACTTTACCTAACATTCATCACATTAATTTTTACTGATTATGTTATTCAGCTTTCAATTCGTTTTAAATTGGCAATTTCATACTGTGCGCTACCTCACATCATTGCCCACGCTTTTACTTCTCGACGCGTTTCTTTCAAAGTTTAATTTCATTCACCGAATCCAGCGCACAACAGAAAGGGAAATCACTTTCAGAACTATCTGGGTAATTAATCATTTCACTCTCATTACGAACCTCTTATGGGGCTGTTTACATTTAGAAGTCATCATTTATAGCTGTTGAATTTATTTAAGATTGCGTTATATCCAAGCATAACTGTTTAGGCAAGTAGAAATTAATTAAAATTAAAATAAATCATTTTAATCCTTTCTTTTCGATATCGATTGCCATGATTGCATAATGAATTCATTAATTGCTAAAACTAAACATTTAATAATTAATCACCCGAGAACTACAAAATTTCGAGTTGTTGGGTTGTTTTACCTCTGAGCGGCACTTTTTTGCACACCATGGGCTAAATGGCCAGGTCACATGAACCCCGAAGGCTCAGAGAAGGTTGGGGGAGGGAACCCACTGGAACAGCTGTTGGGAAACAGATGGTAGCCTCCCAACAAGGCCATCCAGCGTGTTCTTTAACGTGCACAGGGTATGGCTCTCCCGCACACGGGGCCACGGCTTAACGTCTCATCCGACGGACGGCGGCCTTTCCAAGCCCATCGGTGTCCCCTACTGACCGTGGGCAGGGCGGGAATTTTTGCGGAGATAAATCTCAACGCTGACCCAGCTGGGACTCGAACCTGTGAACTACAGATTACGAGCCTGGCGCGCTACCGACTGAGCCACCCCCGCCCCAAATTTCCAGAGTAAAATGTCTCCAGATTCATAATAATATATTTTTAGTAATATAGAAAAACTACCGCTTAAAATTCTTTTCTAATTAACAAATTCGTACAAAAGATGCGAAATCGTTTAATGAAAATTTCTTTATTAATTGCCAAGCTGAGACTGATTCAGTCGGTCACTGCCAAACTCGTAATTTGTTGTTCGTAAGTTCCAACAACATGTGTCTGGGTGGGAGTGGCTCAGTCGGTAGCGCATTAGTTTCGTCATCAGATTCGAGTCACAAGTGTGCCGGCTTTGAGATTTACCTCCGCTAACCCTTTTACCTTGGTCTACTCTCGGTGAGAAAAGTAACAATTATGGGTTTGGGAAGACCGTCATCCGACGGATGGGACACTAAAGCCGTGTCTTCATTCACAGGAGGGTCACACTATGGAGACTTTAAAGGACAAGCTCAGCTATGTTCTAACAGCTGTCCAGTGGGTCCCCTTTCCTCAACCCTGTCTGAGCTCTTGGGGTCCTTGTGACCTGAACATTTAGACCTTTGTGTTAAAAAAAAAAGTGACGCTCAGAGATAAAACAAAACAATCGATATCTGTTTCCATTGAGATTGTCTCCGCTAACACCAAAACTCTCCTCGGTGAGAAAAGGAACGTTGATTGTTTTGTAAAGTCGGCAAGCGGGAAGGAAAGTGTAGTAAGTGAGCCATGTTGGTGAATATTGAAGAAAATGTAGGATGACTTTGACTGGCTGCTCTCATCCATCTCCTAACACATCGGTTTTCAAACTTTTTCAGTCGCCGAACAACACTTTTTTAAAAAATTGGTAATTCAAATATAAATATGCGCGTGCGCAAATAAAAAAATAAAAACATCAATGGAAAAATTTAAGGAAGTTTATTTTATGTTATTTTTTCACCGAGTTGTTTTTGTTCACTGTGTTCACCGATAATTTCACTGTATTGTCGAAAGGTATAAATACTGAAATTTGGTGAAATGGCATATAGTTACATTCTGAGATATGCCTCAAAATCCGTGTTTCTATTTATGGCAATAAAATATTAAAGTAGTAGTTTGCAATTTAAAAAACAAATAGAAAAACATACAAAATATCGAACGCAGTTTAAAAACCACTGTCCTAATAGCTACCTAGTGCTAGTGGATCTCCTCTTATCTAGAGCTAAAAACGTGGGGTCTTTATGACCTTGGCATTTAGTCCATTGCGTGTGGTGGGTGGAAGCTGGCTTAGTCGGTATCGCGCTAATCTTGTAGTAGCAACTATCAGGCTTCGCGTTCCAACTGTCGATCCTGATTTGGGAATTTTCTCCGTTAACTCCGTTATGTCCTTGATGAAAAGGAGGATACCAGTGAACTTGCAAAGGCTACCATCCGTCAGATGCACGTTAAGCCGTGGACTGTGTACATTAATGCACCCTTTAATGCGACCAAACAAGAGTGCAACTTGTATACTTTAAAGAACACACAGGGAAACCTTGATGGGAGGTTTCCATGAGTCTACTAATAGTTTCCAAATGGATAACACCGTACTGCTTTGAACTGTTAAATATCACACTGTTTGCTAAAGGAGGCATAATGCATTGTTTACAAAGAATTAAATATATTTTTTAAATTTTATATTATTGTTTAGGTTTTAAATACCATACGGTGGTTGGAGCAGGGGTGGCTCAGTCGGTAGCGCGCCAGGCTCGTAATCTGTAGTTCCCAGGTTCGAGTCCCAGCTGGGTCAGCGTTGAAATTTATCTCCGCAAAATTCCCCGCCCTTCCCACGGTCAGTAGAGGACACCGATGGGCTTGGAAAGGCCGCCGTCCGTCGGATGGGACGTTAAGCCATGGCCCCGTGTACGGGAGAGCCATACCCTGTGCACGTTAAAGAACACGCTGGATGGCCTTGACGGGAGGCTACCATCTATCTCCCAACAGCTGTTCCAGTGGGTCCCCTCCCCCAACCTTCTCTGAGCCTTCGAGGTCCATGTGACCTGGCCATTTAGCCCATTTTGTCCAAAAAAATGCCGCTCAGAGGTAAACCAAACCATACGGTGGAATTTAATTTTCCAGTTCCATACTCTTTTAAATATTAAGGAAACATTCCTGAAAAGCAAGAATTGCAGAAAATTGATTCAAACTCAGTTAATTAATCAGTCAAAAAACTTCTAAACCACGGAAACTTGGGGCTTTTCGTCCCTCTCTTCCTGATCGGCAGAAATGGGACAAATGCCTAAAAGCAAGACCTCTCCTTAGCTCAAAGTTCCTTTAACTTCTTTCGAACAGATCACAATTACGTAAAAATTTCAAAGTTTCTTGTAAACAGATCTTAAAGAAAGGGCTTCTTTATCTTAAAAGGCTATTAAGACTTAATTCAATAGCATTCTTTCCCTCTAGACTGTGTATTAATTCTCCTCTTTGATTTTCATATTCGTCACAATCAAGAAGCACATGTGACACTGTTTCTTTTACATTGCAATGAAGGCAGTTTGGAGAATTAATCTCTTTCCTTTAAGTAACAAATTGTTTAATAAAATTAAGCCCTTTCTTAGCCTGGTGATGTAAATTAAGTTCCTTCTGGTCATATTGAAGCTTCGAAAGGGAGAAATCCCATTGTTGGATCCCCATATGAAAATACTTTAAAATGATGTTGAAATGCTTCGTCTATTTTTTTCTCTTGATTAACTTCTTGAAGTGAGCATTCCCCATGCAGCAATAAAGGGATTTTTCTTGCGAGAGTGCTGACTTTTCTAAAAGATCGGCGAATTAATTTCCCTGGATCCTCACATGTGCAGGGATCCATTTTATAGTATAAATTCTGTACCATTTTCCGTGCTGGCTGCTGAAGATTTTAAAATACTCTGAAAAATCTTGTTATTGGTGGATCGGCAAGTGCTCCTCGAAGAAAATGTAAAGAGGAACCGCTATCCGTAAATAAAACTATTTTTTGATGTGACTGCTTAATGCACTATTTTAGTGCATATGAATGGCGAACAATTCTGAGGTGAGAACTTCCGTTACACGTTGAAGTCGCACAGTTTCAAAACGTGAAACTTGTGGAACATAGATTCGAACTCTTTTTACGGTTGTTTCATAAAAAATATTTATTTACAAACAATGGGATTTAAATAAATCTTTACATGAGCATAACATTTGGCGATGGATGAAATTTTTTATGTATATATTTAGTTTCATATTTCACACCGGTTTATTTTTTTCACATTTATTTTTCAAAAATAAACTATTTTTTTCTGGATTTTGCTTTTTAAAAGTACAGGGTGGTTAAAATATAAGTTTTCTTATTCCGGAGTCTCAAACGAGATAGCGCCACGAAAATTCGTCGGTATTTAATAAGACCATGTGGATGCGATTTAATGAAGCAAAATATTAGTTGCAACTGTCGCCATCAGAGGGCGCTTCACGTATGGTAATCGCGTTCGTTTACATAATAACACGTTTCCGACGCAAAAGACGTCGTATAAAAGTTTGAATGCCCACATCGCTAGCAAACGGCCGTTGGCTCTCAAAAAAGGTGCGCTGCAGTGAAGAACGAATGTGCACTGTTAATCAAGTAATTCTACCAGAATCAGAACAACGCAGATGCCGCACTGCGAGAGTATCAGCGCCTGAAAAGTCTGAGGAGAGGACTCTGACGTCAGTGGCATTAAGGGAGATGGCGAAGATGTTTGAGGAAATCGATGAGTTGGGAATGTTACCTGGAAGAGGACTGCCATCCATTGTAAAAGAATTGGTGGATGAGGTGATGGTTACCATGACAGCAAGTGTTTGAAATGAGGTATAGTCAGTCAGTCGGTAGAGCCAGAGCTCACGAGTTGGACCTTCCATTGGGCAAAGATCTGCAAAGTGCTACAGCGTTTTGTGCGATGGACCCATACAGGATTCATATGGTGCAAGAATTGAAGCTGTGTGACTAGCAACGTCGCACCAATATGCTTCTCAATGTTTGGCAGGATGTGTACGACACGGACTGCGAGTGGTCCTATGGACTGAGGAGGCACATTTCATCCTCATTGGCGTTGTTAATACACAGAATTGTCACCTCTATCTGTTCTATATAGATAATCTTTCCAACCCCCGTATGTAACAGAGTAGTGTGATTTCATCATTGGATCGTTCTTCTTTGAGAAGGCTACATCTAATATACCATAACAGGTGTCCATTATTGTGCTCTTCTACAGCATCACGTGATTCTCTCCCTTCCGGAACAGCATGATCTGGATACCACATTGATCACGCAAGATGGTGCTCGCCCCACATGTTAATCAGCAAGTAGAACAGTTGCTGCATTCAGCGTTCGGCGATGAGCGCTTAGTTTCTCAAGACGTTCTTCAGGTCCAGCAAACGCTCACCAGACCTGAATTCATATGATTTTTCGCTCTGGGGCTATCCCAAGGACACGATTTATTGTGGTGGAGCGAGATTGCTTACCGATCTGAAGGCCAGTATTACACGGGAAGTGACCAACATCCACAATGACATGCTTCAAGCAATCGTAGCCCATGCACTCCTTCGTTTCTAGCTCATCCTCTGCACCTGACGGAGAGAAACTGAGCATTTCCTGTAGCAGACATGTGCAGGAGGCCAATAAATATCGTTTTCTCGCCTGTGACTTTCTTTCTTGTGGTTGCAGCACCAGTTTTTAACCGGGTGGCGACAGTTGGAATTATTATTTTTTTTAACCGCTTCCGCATGGTCTCATTAAGCTACCTACCAATTTTTGGGGTGCTCTATTCGTTCGTCACTGCTCCATGTAATCCAGAATAGGATAACTTATTTTAAAAACACCCTGCATGTTTCTCATACTCTCCTCTACGCACAAAGTTTGTAACGCAGCGGTTCGTTTAGTAACACTGGGTTACAGTTTTATAATCATTAGGTTTGTTGATTTCAACAGGCTTTTGACTCTGTCGATAGACCTAATTTGTATTTGATACTGAAATATTATGGTATGCATGGAACCCTAGTCAGTATAATGACGGCTCTCTGTAGTGACAGTTATCTGTGGGGAGAAATGAAAAAGCCTGGAGTGATTGGTTTTAGCATAACAACTGGAGGTTAGAAAAGATTGAGTTTTATCACCCTTTCTCTTTAGTTGGGTGATCAGTTAGACCAGTGATTCCCAACCTTTTCTGGACCATCGCCCCCTTTAGAAGAGAACAAAAATTTCAACGCCCCCCTAGTTCATAATAGTTAATTTTATATGAAATATTAAAATATTGTTGCATATTAACTGTACTTAATTTATCTGTTTATTTATCTATTAAAAATCATAAAGCAGAAATTAATAAAACAACCAAATGTACCATAAAATTGTTTATTAAAATTTTAAAAATAAACACAGAATCAATAAGAAATAAAAAATAATGAGATAAACACAAAATTAATAATAAATAAATAAAAATTAATGAGATGGTTGAGGCTGGTGGAGTGTTAACAATTTGTTAATGTCGGGTTCCAATTTCGTTAACATCAATCGCAGATCGCCACGTTCAGTGATGTGTAATCTGTTATTCTTCTTTGACAGTAAATTAGCTACTGCACTGAATCCACGCTCAGCCATATAGGACGAAGGAAATGCGATTAAAAACTTCTGTACTATTGCCCACAATCCAGGGTAGAGAACTGGTATTGACTTTTGAAGCCAGAACTCTTGGTATCCATGTTTGAATTTTACTTTGAGTGCTTCGTTAGTCGTGAGTTCTAAGAGTTCCTCTTCCAAATTTGATGATTCTTCAGTATCTGTGTTTGCGAAAGGATCTAAAACCCATCTCGGTATATTCATGTTTAAAATATCTTGGAAACGCTCCGTAAAATCAACATGAAGAACTTCCAAGTGTTGGCAGTAAGTAAGTAAATCTTTCGGTTTTGCAGAGACTGCTGATAATGTGGGAAAGTGGTTGTATTCACCTCTACCTAGATTTCCTTTGAATAGAAGAAGTTTTCCCGCAAAAGCAGCTATGACGTTTTTTGTATAAATTAAATTCAACTCATCCCTTGCAATTGTAAATTAACTTGATTAAATATTTTTAACAGGTCTGTCAAATAAGCGATGTCATTTTTTGACGTAATCAGGTTTTTGCGCAATTTTTCGTCTCTGTCTTCAAGAAAGTCCAATACTGAGTCAAATAGATTGAAAAAACGATTCAGACAAACACCTTTAGAGAGCCAACGTACTTCTGTGGGCAGCAGCAAGCGATTGTAATCTTCATCATTTTCATTACAAAGCTTACCAAATAATCGGTCATTCAATGAATTGCTTCTAATCTTATTGATTGCTTTAATAACGTAATGGAGCGACGTATGCAGACGTTCATTCCAATTTTTTGCAACCAAATGCTGACGATGAATAATACAATGAACAGCGAGTACATTTGGTACTGCTTGTTTCAAATGCGCTATGAAACCCTTATGACGCCCTGTCATTGCTGGAGCACCATCAGTAGCAGCAGACAAAATATTGCAAATAGGAATTTCTTTCTCTTGAAAAAACTTTTGCATAGTATTAAATATAGATTCTCCCTTTGTATCAGATTCCAAATTTTTAGCAAATAATAACTCTTCATGAATTTTTTCTTCTTTTATAAATCGTACGTATGATAAGAGTAGAGCTTCGTTATTTGGTAGAGTTGATTCATCGAGTTGAATGGGAAATTTGCAAGTCTTTAAGTAATCACATAATGATATTTCAACGTCTTTTGCCATTTCATCTATTCTTCTTTGCAGTGAATTATTACTGAGAGAAAATTTTTTGATTATATCTGACGGTGTCGTATGATGAAGAACAGTTTTTAATATCTCTTTGACTGCCGGCAAAATTAATTCCTCGCCAATTGTGTGTGGTTTTCCTGCTTTTGCGATTAACAATGAAACGTTATATGAGTCTCGTAGTCCATCATTATCTTCTTTAGAAGACGAAGCAAAAAGGTTTGACATAGTTGACTGTTTAAAATATTGCTTTTCCAGTTCTTGAAAATAGGATAAATCTTTGTTCTTCTTATCAGCATGCATTTTATTTAAATGCTCTTTAGCCTAGAAGGTTTCACAGCTTCATTTGAAAAATTTCGGTAAATTAAACACATAGGTAATGATTGGTTTGCAGGAGAGCACGTAAATCCATATTTCAAATACTCAATACTGTACTGCCGGCATTTCTTTTTAGATGTCGATTCAGACATTTTCAAATACAAATTAACTTCTCAACAGATTTATAGATAGTTATAAAAATAATGTTTTTTATTACTTCTAACACTTATCACTCACGACTATTTATCACGGCGAAGCACATAAAAATAATAAAACATTCCTAGAGCTATCGCTTTTATAGATTTGATTTTGTGCACGCATTAATTTGTATGTTTGCGATGCCGGCGCACTTGCTCCGTAAAGTCATTTCAAGCTCCCATATTCTTGTCGAAACATGTTAAATTGCATGAACCGCGTGTTTGCCTACCAACTTGCAAGGACTTGTCACCGTCAATCTATTCTAAACTAAAACAAATTAGGTATACGTATACCTAATGCTAATTTAAAAATGCTTATTAACGCGATAACAATGAGATAATTTACATAGCTAGATAAAATATTTATTCATGAAAACAGGTATTTTCAAAGTATTTTATTTTATTAAAAAAAAATTATAAAAAATATTAAATATAATAAATTTATTATTATTATATTATTATTGCATCAAGGTTGATTTGCCTATCAGGACGGACACACATCTCCAACATAATAAGCCTGATATAGTAGTGCATGTTAAGGTATTGAATGAGATTACAATTATTGAAGTAGGAATAACATCTCAGGTAACCTGCAGACAGTAGAGATTGAAAAGAAGAGGAAGTATGATCTGCTGGCTAATGAGTTGAGCCTAATTCACAAGTGTAATGTTAATATTATACCTTATGTTCTGAAGTGGGATGGTATTGTAACTACGTACCATACAGCATACTCAAAGCGACTTGGAGTGGGAAAACATATTGAAGCTTATATCCAATCTGTGATCTTGAAGAGAACTTTTGAGAGCATCTCAGTCGACTTCAGACGTACCAGTACGTTAGTAGGCGGTAGCAGGGAACTTATTTTCCAAGCTGCAGTTGAAAAGCTGTACATGACGGATGAGGTAGTGGATGACCAGTATCACTAAGAAGACACCACAGAATAGAAGAGATTAAAAGGTTGTCACAAAAAATTCCATTAAATTTATTTATTTATTTGACAGCCCCTCTTGACTGCCTCAACGCCCCCCATTTGCCTCTGGATCCGCTACCGCCCCCATAGAAGGCTCCAGCGCCCACTGGGGGGCGGTATCGCCCCCGTTGGGAATCTATGACTTAGATTATGAATAAAACTCTACAGAGGGGAAACTTTGTACATCACATGCTAAATACACATCACAGGCTAAAAGAAAACATTATGGGCTAAATGTCCAGGCCACAAGGGCCCTAGGGGTTCAAAGAAGGGTGAGGACGGTCTCTACGGGACAGCTCTTGGGATGAAATTGAAACCTCCCGTCAAAGCCATCCATCCTGAATATTCTTTAACTTGTCCAGTGTATGGCACTCCTGCACACGGAGCCATGTGTTAACATCACATCCGACGGACGGCAGCCTTTCAACTGACTTTACCCTTTCTTACTGAAGACAAGGTGGGAGTAAGAGGAAGTTAGACTCAAGGCTGGTACAGGTGGACTCGAACTGGGAACTGCAGATAACGATCCTGGAGCGCTACCGACTGAGCCAACCTCAGCAGAAAGCGATTAAAGACTTTCGAGGTATACAGATTTTAAATTATTAGACTTGGATTAAGCTGAGGATATGGCCCTTTTGTGAACCGATGTCGACGAGATGAATTCTTTCATTAGAACTGTTGACTAGCAAGCAATAAGATAGGTTTAGAGGCAAATAGAGAGAAATGTAAGATAATAAAAATGGGCAAGGTGCATGGTGCTTCAGTTTGATTGAATGGATGCACTCTTTAATAACTTTCTCATTTTATTTATGATGGGAATTAAGTGACAAGTTTAAAATTGTGTGTATAAGTTTCTCAATTTAATTGTCTTCGGAATTTTCTGACAGACACCGAAAGCGTGAACTATAATATTTCGTTAGAACCTATACAACTGGAAATGAATTTTTCATTTATACCTTAAAACAAAAAAAAAAAATAGAATTTCCCATTCCTCCTGGGTAAGTAAGGAGACAAATCGTTGACACCAACGTAAACCTCTTGACTATTACACTCTTCTGCAAAAATTTCAGATTTCTAACTTGAAGAGATCTTTGACGATTTTAGTTTAAAGTTTTGCCATTTTCAATATTTTCTACCTTTAAAGGACACTATTAAAATTATTCGAAAAATGCGAACATTAATATTTTATCAATACTTTTCCAAACCAAAAAGAATTTTCAATTTATCTCTAAAAATAATAAAAAAAAAGTTTAGTGTCTACAAACTGACAGACCAACGACAAAGTGAAAATAACTATGGACGAAAGTGCTTTGTTTGGAAGGTATAACATACAAGCTAGTTCGCAGTAATGTTCGAATAGCCTTGTGTCTACTGCATATTCCCCGATTCTGGATGAACATGTGGTGGATATCTCTGAGTGTAGCTCGCAGAACTGCAGCAGCGAGTTGAAGCTGCCCGTGAAACCATTAGGACCACTCCAGGAATCTTTGAAGTATTCGACGATCATTATTAGGACGAACAGAGGCATCCACGTTCAAGGACGCACTTCGAGCAATTGTTGTAAGCCATAACTTCCCAAGAATGTACTTCAGCGCATATACTTACAGGAATGATTTTTTTTTTGGTGTCGGCAGAAAATTTTTCGTAGGGGTTGGGCGTCAAAAAATTGCCCATGTTGAAAGGAATTTTTTTAATATCGAAAATGTTCGAAATATATAGTTTTAAACTATACTGCTCACAAAAATTAGGGGGTACTTTTATCGCTTCATATTCATTTTGAAATATCCCCTACTTTTTGTGAGCAGTAAAAATATATCAAACCTACAATAAAAAAAACTCCTTTACATTATTAAGCTACAGTCGCTCAAAAAATATCCGAACTATATGGTTGATTACAGAATTCAGAAAAAATATCTGGGAATGATTTTTTTTAGAAATTAGTGATCTGGCAGTCTTCGTGTACGTACACGAAGACTTTTTTTTTCAATAGATGTTTTTTACATGTTTTTTTTTTTCAATAGATATAAATTTTTCCGCTGTCTAAAATTATTCTTCATTGTTTATCTTTCTGAATATTACTTGCATTTTTTCTTCAATATATTTTCCATATTTGTTAATTTCTAAAATTTCAGCAGTGGAAAACTCACGCACGAGAGTACACTTATGAATTTTTCGTTGATTTATGTATGTAATGGTTTTTAGAAGAAATGAATTATTATTATTATATATTAAAATGATTTCTTAATTTTCCAGGAAGTTCAACCGAAATTGAGCTCGCTGGACGCGGCAAACGTATAACAATCAATAAAGAATGGATTAAAGTGAACTAAGTAATTGCATCAAAAGCAATAACAGTTTCTCTTCGTCTTTCAGAACTGATCCAAACGCATAATAAAATGATTTAATTAAAATCATATCGGAGCAATTTAAAAACAGACAAAAATTTAATAAGCACCAGTCGAAGAGGAAAGATGAAAAAAAATTAACATGAATTTGATTGTAAAAGAGAGTTTAATAATCTGTTAACATATTCTATCTCTCACTCTGAAACTCAAATCAAAATCTTTCATCTTTCAAATGCTTCAGGCACCAAATCCTCCGCAAACGTCGATGAAACAGGAAGAAGTTGCTTATTTTTCGTCACGATTCGAAGAAAACGGAAACGACGTAATTAAGAGAAATGTCGTCAACTTGTAATGGAGCGTGCACTAATTTTTTTTTAATTCACTCTGCATACATGTGCAAATCGAAACAAATGAACATTTTATGCAAGGATAAAAAAGAAATAAAGGCCTTATTGTTAGTTACAATATTATGAATTTTTATAAAATGTGTCAATATATTCTACATAATAAGAACTTCAACAATAAGACAGGTTGTTTTTAATCGTTAAAATACCTTCAAAGCAATTATTAGAGAAGAACAGCTAAATAGGTAAGTCAAATCCGTGGCATAAGAGGAACAACTAGCATGATACTTGGGTTGGGTTGTTTTACCTCTGAGCGGCACATTTTTGCACACCATGAGCTAAATGGCCAGGTCACATGGACCCCGAAGGCTCAGAGAAGGTTGGGGGAGGGGACCCACTGGAACAGCTGTTGAGAAACAGATGGTAGCCCCCCTTCAAGGCCATCCAGTGTGTTCTTTAACGTGCACAGGGTATGGCTCTCCCGCACACAGGCCACGGCTTAACGTCCCATCCGACGGACGGCGACCTTTCCAAGCCTATCGGTGTCCCCTACTGACCGTGGGCAGGGCGGGGAATTTTGCGGAGATAAATCTCAACGCTGACCCAGCTGGGACTCGAACCTGGGAACTACAGATTACGAGCCAGGCGCGCTACCGACTGAGTCCCCCCCCCCCCATAGCATGATACATATCGCCTCTTGTGAATACGTAATGCTCGTTTTCAGAGAAAATGAAGTTTTATATTTTTTTCTCTTAAACTTCCGTTTACTTTTTAAATAAAAAAGTTGTCTCCTTATCATCTTGTGTTAAAACGTAAAATTCGGCAGTATGTATGAAATAAAATTTTTTATTTATTATTATCATGTTCAACATTATTTACAATTTTGAAAATAAGCACTATATTTATAAAAATAAGAAGTTTCCGGTTGAATTTTAAATAATTTATCACAAATACAACAAGACTCAATTATTCTACTCTTTAGCAATGCATTCTATCATATTTTTTTTAGCATTTGGATCTCTAGAATAAACATATCGTTTGCAATATTACTTTAAGTTTTTCATTTTCTACATTTAGTGCCCCCTAAAGATGGTAAATTAAGGCTATTTGGAAGATTTGAAAACTGTCAATCATCGTATTTCGTTGGTACCTATTCAATTTAAAAGCAGTTTTCATTAATCTCTCAATAAAAAAAGTTGCGTTCCTTGGGGTGACAGGAGAAATTGTTGCTACCAATGTACACTGCACCACTAAAATAGCAAATTTCTAGCGCAGATAGATCGTTTGCAATATTCTTTCAATTTTTTTTAATTTCAAAAATTTTCACCGTCGGAGGGTACAATTCAAAGATTTGCAGAGATTCTAAATGTATGAATCATAATACGTAGTTCATCAATACCTATCCAAACCAAAAAAAGAATTCCCCTCAAGGCTATTCAGCTGATATTTAACGTAAACAGGGTAGGGTTCTTCTGCACATGGAGGCACGATTACGAAGTCCCATCCGACATATGCCGGCCTTTCCAAGCCCATCGGTGTCCCATTTCTGGCACAGGGCAGGACGAGGAGTTTTGCTGAGATAATTCTCATCGCTGGTACAGTTGGGACTCGAACTTGGGAACTACAAACTAAGAGCCTGACGCGCTGCAAAAAAAAAAGGTGAAATCACTAGGTCACAATGAAGCGGAAAAGAGAAAAGCAAGCAGAAAAGTTAGCTGAATATAGCATTTATTGTCCCTTATAATCTTAAAAAACATTTATTCTCTTGTTCCGTGTTGTTTAAGAGTCATAAAACGCCAAAGAACCAAACAACCCGTAACCTTCAATTTCGCACAATCTGTTGTTCCATCGCTTTACTAAATTCAGGAAGCTCGTTGCTTAGGAGACGTCGGTTGTTGTGTAACCAGTGGTCTTCCATCTATTTTAACTTCTGCCTCGTCAGAAACAGTATTACCAAATTAGTTTTTTTTTTCAAGCTAGATCTAGCTCCGAAAACTTTCAATTTTTTTTTCTTTCAAAAAAAAAAAGAAAAAAAAACTGGCATTTTCTTTTCTATTTTTGGATTTTTAAACCGCTTGTTAACAATTAAAAATTTGTTGTTTCTTAAACAATAAAAAAGAGATTTTTTTCCCAGCCATAACGCTTTTTTCTAAAGCTTGGTTTAGCTTATTCTTTAGCTTGTGAACTGGCAACACTGGTCAGAAAAACGTTTGTTAACGTTTTCGTATTTAAGGGGACCAATCAAGTAGATAGACAGCGCTAGGGACGAAGTCAGTGCATCAGGGAGGATGATCAAGAAGTTTCCGCACCAAATCGTTAATGGTCTCTTGGGTTACTCGCGTTCTATGCTGTCTTGCACTCTCGTGCAACAGTAGTACGCCACGTTTGAATAGCTCAATCTGCTTTCATCGATATTTACCCAATAAGTTCTTTTAGAATTTTGCAGTAAGAGAGCAGCATTCACAGTCTCACCAGCCTTTTGAAAATGAACCAGAAGAACTGAGGCACAGCCTTACATTTCTTTGTTGTGGGTAAACAAATAAAATACTGAAGCACGTTTGGATTCTGGTTGAAAGTGGTGAACTCGTGTTTCATCGCCGGTAACAATCGCATTCAGCAGGCCATTTCCCTCGACCTAGTAGCGATCGAAATGTTCCAATCCAAGTCCATGTGGGTTTTTCTTTAAGTTTCAGTTCCCTTCCATCGTGAGCATACTTTTCGAAATTTGGGGCTATCATTCATTATGCTATAGGCCAGGGGTGGGCAATTGTTTTCTTATCTACACTGCGCATGCGTATTGACGTGGCCGTCCTAGTGGAAAATACGAGACGAATCTTCGGTCGCGTACGGGAAGGGTACGCGATCGTAGACTCGGTTCAAGGCGGATTTTTCTGACTGTATTTTGGCGGGCCACAAAAATCTCTTAGCGGGCCGATTGTGGCCCGCGGGCCGCTATTTGCCCACCCCTGATATAGGCTAAACAATGAGAACTATGCATCTCACAGAACCCGCTAGGTCATCGATCCATACCCGTCTGCCAGCTCGAACCATTGAGTCCACTTGGACCATAATTTCATCGGTCTCAATTTCAACCATACATTCTGACCTGGCATAGTCTTGAAATTTTAATGTCCTTGTGCCTTTTTTTCAATTGTAAAAGGTCTTAACTTACAATTCTCCCCATACACTGCAAGAACTTCTCTGTGAATATCCATTGTGTAACGTCCTTTGAATAGACAGGATTAACAGGACCGGATTAAGCCGTACACAAAACAAGCAAGTGCTTATGGCCCAAAGGAAATGGGGATGAGAAGACCTCCTTGGTCATTCAATTTACTTTTAGATGGCAAAACTTTATAATTTTTGATGCTTACAAAACCCCACTTTAGAAATTGAATTTAAGCATATGGCAGGAGTTTCAACGTTCTAACCTTGTGACCTGCATCTTAAATACATAGAGATCAGAGATCATTAATTGACCATAGCAGAGTACCTAATGAATTGCACTCATTCCTCCTTCATCTAAGAATAGGCCAATTTCGAACAATAGAACGCTGCCGCCCTTTTCTAACTGCAAGTTTAGGACTTCAAGATAATAATATGAGCTCAGCATTATCTGCGTGTAATGCCACTTTGACCCTTGCAAAGTCAAGCATGTCAGAAGTGTCACAAAGGATATTACCATCTCTGTGGCCGATTGATTAGCGCACTTGGCTACTGATCAAAACGACCTGGATTCGAACCTTAGATAAGGAATGGATATTTCTGTTGCTTTCTTCACTAATCTTCTCTATCGCGTATTCAACTAATAGGCTCCTATCAAAGGGCGGGGGTGGCTTAGTCGTAGCGCGCCAGGCTCGTAATCTGTAGTTCCCAGGTTCGAGTCCCAGCTGGGTCAGCGTTGAGATTTATCTCCGCAAAATTTCCCCGCCCTGCCCACGGTCAGTAGGGGACACCGATGGGTTTGAAAAGGCCGCCGTCCGTCGAATGGGACGTTAAGCCGTGGCCCCGTGTGCGGGAGAGCCATACCCTGTGCACGTCAAAGAACACGCTGGATGGCCTTGAGGCTACCATCTGTCTCCCAACAGCCGTTCCAGTGGGTCCCCTCCCCCAACCTTCTCTGAGCCTTCGGGGTCCTTGTGGCCTGGCCATTTAGCCCATGGTGTGCAAAAAAGTGCCGCTCAGAAGTAAAACAATCCAATCCTCCTATCATATCTATGCGGAAAAGCAGCTGCTTTGAGGGAAAATTTTAATTTTTAATAATTATCAGCAGAAAGAGATTATTCTTAGTCCATTAATTCTTTATATCATTTAGGAGATTCTTATAAGGTTCATTGAAATGAAAAGTGAAGACCCTTATACCTGATTAAAGGATTGAACAATCGTTGCATTGGAAGAACAGAGGAACTCATAGTGTATATGTAAAAGGACTTCATCAACACAAGAATCAGCCAAAACTATCAGCGGGAGCAAGATAAACGTTGTGTGAATTCCAGTCAAACCCTTACTGGAAGCGTCCAAAGTTAAACAACGCTGGGCTATTCAGTTTTTAGTGGTAGAAGAACAACACCATCCGATATTTCCAATCGTATGAAGGAGGTGTAAGATGAATATTGTTTAGGTAGATCAGCAGTGCATAATGATGTACGAAATTCCGCACAGGCGTCAATCGATTGAGGATGATCCTCAATCAGGTCAAGAGCAGATGCCATTACAGATGAACGTGTTGCTTCAGTGAATTTACATTGTGATGAATGACAGACTTGTAACCCTGTGACAGGTTGTAGCATTAACGAATATCAGAATAAGAACTATCTCAGCAATTTTTTACCAGAACCTCAACGAAATTCCAGTTGACGAAAAGGTGCAGCGCATGGCCATGGAATTCTTCAAACAATAGCCAAAGTCTTTCTACGAACAATGATTCATGTTACTAACTTTAGCTTGGGACAAATGTTTCAACAGGCAGGGACAATATCTATAGATAAATAAATTCTTTAGTCTTTATTTCCGACTTATCCACTTTTCATTTGAAATACCTTTATAATATGGATTATGAAATCTTAGATTTAGGTTAATTACGAATTCTTTCTTTAAGAAAGTGTAATGTATAAAAAGTATAAATTAATGAACATGAATCCTAAAACTTTATGAATACCTGCTCAGTGACATTTGTTTGAGAAATGTCTAGAATTTCTAAAACTGTTTTTACTGGTTTTGCAAATTTAAAAAAAACGTTTTTTCGCAAAGGACGGCTTCATTGCTCGGCATAATTTGCATTCATTATAAGACGTTATAGCATAATTGGAAAAGAGTTAACATAATCGCTTTATAATATGGGCTTCTATAATAACACTCTGTTTTAATATAAAAGCACTATCCCACAAGCAGCTGCTTTAAACTGACAGGAGTCATCAGTTTTATATGCCATACAGAAGATCGGTGAGGAAAGCGGAACCTCAGCATTCATACCTTATCCGGGGCTCGAACCCAGGGGCTCTCTATAATAACACTATTTTAAAATAAAACCCTTTATAATAATATTATTTTAAAACAAAGTTCTTTATAACAACACTGAACCGTGTGCCAGATTTGGCAAAGCTGGTAGCAATTAGTTTATAACTACAATTATTGATAGACAAGTCTGTGCTTTGTTGCATTTTATTTTTAGTTAGTGATCAATTACTTTTATGAAGAAAACTTTGCAAGTGGGAAAGTGGGACATTAAATGGGTTACAGATCTGAAAATATGTGACTAAATTATGCTAATAATTTGGCTTTTCTGACAAATAACGTTGACAAAATGAACTTTTTCCTTACAACTGTTGATGAGACTTCTAATAGGATAAGATTGCTGATATAACCTATATCTCGTTTAGTTATTAGTGTACCTGACTTCTAAACCAGAGGGTACGTCCCTAAGTTTGTATGTTGTATGAGAAGTCAGGACAATTACATAGAACTTTTAGGTTATCTCCGTACTTGGTGAAAGGGAGTACCTTTAATAAGAAAAGTGATCTAGGTGAGTCAGATAGATGATGTTTCAGTTATTTTTAATGGTTGTGCTCTTGGAAGAAAATTAGTGTTCTCTGTTGAGAGTAGTATGACAGATCAGTAGAGAATATAAAGGTCTAGGGGTCCAAAGGGGAACAACATATAGGAATCTCTGGTGTGTATATAACAAATAGTTATAAATTCACAGAACACTTTGGGAGTCTTCAATAGCAGAAACCCTAAGCGTTCGCTTTTCGCTAATTCCTCCCCTGTGACAGATACTGGCAATCTGTATTTTGAGATAAATAGTGGAATTGAAATTGCTGCTGGGTCTTTTTAAGAATATATATAGGGGAGTGTGGCTAAACGATCTATACACCCAAAAAATTAAAATTAGTCCCCGTAATAGTTTGTTCACTTTAAAGTTTGCTATGGTAAAGAAACCTATTCCTTTAAGAGCAAGGAAACTTGATGCTTTTGATATTAGGAGTTTGCAGTATGTTAGATGGATTGAATATGTAAATAATAATAATGGTAGACCAAGGAGCTATGCGTGAACCTCTTTCATATGGATTTTATGTAGGAGAGACTGCTTTGGTTTGCTTGTATTGCCCACATGCAGAACAATAAATCAGCAAATAAGTTATGAACAGTGTGTCTAAACTTCCAAGAAAAAGAGGCAGACCACAATAAGTTGATAATGTCAAACAGAACCTTATTTTAAGAAGGTAATTTCTTTGATATAGTTCACCCACTGTATATCAATAGTTCATTGATTCGTGAGTGTATGTATGCATGTATGTATCGATGGGTTTGATCACACTGGTTTACAAGGTTTTTATAACATGAACAATTGTAGCTGCTTCAACTATTTTTCATGTGCTGATTTCAGATCTGGCCTTAAAATATGGCTAGCACGTCACGTTTTTATGTTATTGGTCATTTTGACTCCTATTAAGATCTTCCTATACCAACAGCTCCAGGCAACTGGGAGAATACCAGATATTTTACTTTTTATGGCTGGCAATACTGATTACCAAGTGGGAGATAAAATGTAACAGTACTCTAACCTCAAACCGCCATTCTTGCAGTTTTCATTGTAGGAGGAACACGTGCTGTACGTTAAAGAGTGAATTTTGGCGTTTAAATGGCACAAAGGCAGCGTCGCGGATACGTTAATGTGCCAAATAACTTTTGTTATGTGTGTATGGAAATTATATTTTAAAATCCCAGGGTTGTTTTTTTGACAAAGATTGCGAAGAAAGTCTATAACTTGTATTTTGGATGTCATGTTGGAGATACATGGACAAAACATGGGATCCACATGTGTGCTGCATTTCGTGCTTTGTTGGCCTGAGTGAATGGTTGAAAAGTAAGATAAAATCCGTGCCCTTTGCAGTTTTAATGATTTGGCGTGAGCCAACTAGTCATTTGCATGATTGCTATTTTTGCTTAACTAAAGTGTCGGGATTTTCAAAAAAGAACAAAAGCAAAATACAATATCCAAATGTATCTTCAGCCATAAGTCCAGTTCCTCATGGAGAAGATCTTTCTATACCAACACCTCCAACCAACTGGGAAGAGATGGATTCACATTCATCAGAAGAAGACTTTGAGGCACATTCAGATCCTGATCCTACATATACCTTTAAAGGTTAGACGAGTCTCATCTGTTTCAGCAAATGAACTATATTATTTTGTTTGAGACCTAGGACATTCCAAACAACAAGCTAAGGTTTTAGGTTCAGGACTTCAAGAATGGAATCTTCTGGCAAAGGGTACCAGAATTTCTCTGTTCAGAAAGATAGCTTTGGCTTTATCTGCTTATTACGAGATGCAAGATGGTTTGCGTTTCTGCACAGATTTTTCAGGGCTGATGGAAGAAATTGGAACAACTCACGACCCTGAGGAATGGCGTATTTTTATAGATTCGTCAAACTTCAGCTTAAAAGTTGTCCTTTTGCATAAAGGAATCTAGAAACCTTCCATTCCAGTGACACACGTTGTGAGAATGAAGGAAACTTATGAAAGCATGGAAAAAATACTCAATGTTATAAAATATGACCAGTTTAAGTGGACAATATGTGGTGACCTAAAAGTCATATCTCTCTTGCTCGGGCTTCAAGGAGGCTCCACAAAATTTGCTGTTTTCTGTGTTTCTGGGACAGTAGGGTCAGAAAGGAATACTACAAAATGAAAGACTGGCCCAAAAGAGATGTTTCTATTCCTAGAAAGAGTAATGTGTGGTATAAGCCTCTAGTTGATCTCCCTGATGTTCTGCTCCCGCCACTACACATCAAACTCGAGCTTATGAAAAACATTGTAAAGGTTTTGGACAAAACTGGTAAAGGGTTTTTGCACTTGAAGGAAAAATTTCTAAAAATAAGTGATGCCAAACTCAAAGGAGGGATGTTTGTTGGTCCTCAGATCAGGAAGCTACTGAATGATATTGTCTTCGAAGAAAAACTGAATATGAAGGAGCGCGCTGCATGGAAATCCTTCACTTCTGTGGTTCAGGGTTTTCTTGGGAATCATAAAGAGAAATACTACCATCAGCTCATTCAAGATATCAAAAACTATGAAATTCTTGGCTGCTAAATGTCTTTGAAGAGCCATTTCCTGCACTCGCATCACGACTTCTTTCCTAAAAATTTCGGAGCTATCAGTGATGAGCAAAGGGAAAGATTTCACCAGGATATCCGAACCGTGGAAGAGAGATACCAAGACAGGTGGGATACAGAAATGATGGGTGACTATTGCTGATGTTTGCAGAAGGAAGATACCTCAGCACATAAATGATAAAAATGAACTTCTTGTAAGTATAAAAGATCCTTACCCATGTTTTCTTATTTTGCGTTTCAATATTATTTCATTTGTTGCTTTATATTCCGTGGTCGATAACTATGATGCTTTTAATTTATTTTTACTGTATTCATGTATTAATTAATGAGCTTTAATTTGCAATTTAATAAAATAGTCATATTATTTACATTTACCAGATATGTGTATTCATTGAAATTTGAAATACGTCAATCTGTTATTAAAAAAAAACTTTACCTGCTGCTGATTTTTCACAGTCATTTTTAATTAAGCACCCCAAAATTAGTTAAAAATATCCTATTTGACTAAAGTTATAAAAAAAGTTTCAATTTGTTGTCTTGGTATATTTACATACCTACATATCGATAATCAAGCCTCTCGATAAACGTTATTGGGTTGTTTTGCTTGTGAGCGGCTTTATTGTTTGCCACAACCATCTACATGGCTAGGTCACAAGGATCCCGAGGGATAAGAGAGGGTTGGGGAAGGGGAGCCCCTAGAGAGCTGTTAGTAGACAGATGGTAGCATCCCGTCAAAGCCATCTAGCATGTTATTTAACATTGTATAGGTTTTGGCTCACCTGCTTTACGTTTCATCCGCCAGATAGGGGACGCCTTCGGTGTCCCCTATTGAACGAGACCCATTCATATTGAACCATATTGAACATATTACCCATATTGAACAAACCCATCGGTGTCCCCTATTGAACGAGAGTTTAGCGAAGATAAATTTCAACACTGGCACAGTTGGAATTCGAACCTGGGACTACAGATTACGCGTCTGGTGCGAGACCCACTGAGCCAATACCTACCGTCGCTCATCGATACATGTATGTAATAATAACTATCTACAATCCTAACACTATCACAGCACAACTAACAATCATTAGCTTATTAGTTATGCTGTGAAAGCTGGTAACTATAATGAAAAAAAAAAATCTAAAAGAATAGCTTTCCTCGGGAAAACACCATTAAGATTTAACATTATTCTCAATATAAATTGCCATATTAGAAAAACAAAGAGAGAATTAAATGTCCATCACCAAATATTCGAACCCAGGTCCCTTTCGGTTTAATCCGGGCACACTAACTCCTCGACAGAAGTTAGATGAAAATGGCAAACAGCCTCAGAGGAATTACGCATTTGTTGTCGGTGAATCTAAAGAATAGTTTTGAATTTAAAATTTTACTTCACGAGAATTCATTAAAAAAAATCCATTTTTTGTGTGCTTCCTTAACTACACAACTCATTTACTGAAACTTCATAATAAATTTCAAGTCTTTCGAAAGTAATAGCTTCATTACTCTAAGCAAAGAGAGAGAAAATGTAAAATATTCACTTCCCTGCGTAGAAAAACACTGAAATGTGAGAGACTAACGTTTCAGCATTTATTTTCTTAACGTTGCGTGAAACAGAAAGATAATGTTCCGCGTTTCATCTAAACCTGCACTGTAAAGATTTCTAAATTTCGAACTTAAGCAGAAAAGAAAAAGCCCATTAACTTTGGTAATGCAATCAGAAGACTGCCGTTTTACCAACTGCATCTCAACTTCTAAATAAAAAGCGAACCACGTACTAAAACGTCTACTTGTGTAACTGGTTTCAGAGTTAAGCGTTACATTAGGCCCTTGAATAATGCATCAACGTCGTATACATGAAAGAGATACAAAGAAAACGATTGGAGAGAGTGAAAATATTTGCTTATCTATGATGAAAACAAAGGTTTAGCTAAAGAAGCTCTTGGATTAACTTCTAAATGGAGGACAGTTAGAGTAAGACTATGATTCAAGAAGATGGCGAATGAACGTTTACCTGAAAGAAGTAACACGTATTAAATTTTCATTGAAAACATATGACTTTTCGGAAATAATTATAATTAAGTGTTCCTTGAAAATGCATGCTTCTCAAACTGTGGATTCGGATCTAACTTGGGTGAAACAGGGAATACAAGCAAAAGAATAAAACGTAATTTGTAGCATGGTCTGCATTGAACATTTGAGGCTCGAGTGCTAGAGCAGGCTAATCGCTTCAGATTCCTGTTTTTTAAACAAACAAACTATATTACACATTTTCTATCAAATATTGGAAGCAATAACTTCTTTTTAAAACATTTGACCTACTTGCAGGACACAAAAGAACAGATTTAATTAGCTAGCACAGATACACGACTTCCAGAGAAAGCAAGTGGCGCACAAAATCCACTCTTTTCGATTATCCGTCAATTTTTTTCAATTTGGATGCTGGGACTTATAGCCATTTTATCTGCTTTATGTCCCAATGAGAAAACATTGAATTTTATGTATGTCAATAATTGAACACCTTTTAATACTGAGGGACAATCACAACAGATAGTACAGAACAAATGACCATGCCATCCACACCAGGATTCGAACCCTGACCTCGGTAGTTGCAGTGCAACACCTCCTATAACAGAAGCCCAAATTACCAAATTTTTGACGTCACTTAAGTAGGCCATTGTATGGAAAATTTGTCACATTGTGTGGACAATTCTTATATTTTTTATTCTAATATTATTGCTGGTGGAGTCTTGTGTTAATTTGTATACTAATGTTTATCGATAAATATATTTTATTTAAAAAGAAAATTATACGTATTAATCATCAAATATAATAATACTAATTAATATAAATATTTTTTTTAATTGAGAAACATTAGTATAAAGATTAGCACAGAATCTACCAGTAATAATAGTAGAATCAAAAATATAACGAAGGTCTATTTGGTACGACTACTAAAGCTGACGTAATAGATTTTATTCCATGGGTTTTTCGTTATAGGAAGTGTATTAATATATAAAATAATTTTAAAACTATATACAGGTAGGCATTGCTTCCTAAAAAATCTAGCAGCTGAATTTAGATTATTTTGAAATATTCTTATATAATTTTAATGAAGAAATTTTTCGATTTCCTATTTTTTGCAAAAGACAATAAAAGCACGTAATTCGAAAGTTCGTTGCAAAATGAGAATTACGAGCGACTATTAAGATGGCGCTGTAAGCAGTGGTCGTCTGTGTTTTCTATCCAGTTATTATGTGCATTATACATACATAGGCAGTACGAAATTGATATGTAATGAAGGATTTATTAGACTTGTAAGAGATATTTTTCTATTTAGGTTTTTGTTTCTCTATGTGAGCTCAGATATATGTGAGCTCAAATAACCGACAACGAGCAATTAATAGGGTTTAACAATTACACAAATCTGGCTTATCAGGTCCCTTGGTTACTTATCTAAAGGACCTTGGTTCGAGCCACAAGTAGAGCATAGATGTTTGTGTTATTTTTCTGTTGAGGTTCCGCCATCCTCACAGACCATCTACTGTTGTGTTATAAGCTGACAGACTCTTGTAAGACCTCTGTGAGAAGTAGCTATTTGAGAAGATATTATATTTTTATTATGATGAACAATAAACTACCCCTCCAGCAGTTGCTCGCCACATACGTCTTACATATGCCATAGAGAAACTTTGTAAGGAAGGGGAGACCTCAAAAGAAAGACAACACAAGAAAATATCCGTACCTTAACCTGCAATCGATCCCGTATTTTACACAGTCGTATCAGAATAATAGGACCACCTACCATACATATACTATGGTTTATACCTACCATACATATACTATGGTAAGTGGTCATATTATTATGATACGACTGTGTATATGACGTATATGTACGTTTAAGTTCAGTGGCCAAGCACGTTTATCACTCGTCTACCAGGCATCATAACGATGTAAAACTTTTAAACCTGTGTTGCATCCAACATGCACATAATAATTAAAGGCTTGGATTGTTTTATCACTGAGTGGCACTTATTTGCACACAGTGGCCTAAATGGTCAGGTCACAAGGACCCCGAGGGCTCATGGAAAGTTTTGGGAAAGGGTTCCACTGGACAGCTGTTAGAAAATACGGATAGTAGCCTCCTGTCAAAGCCATCCAGCGTGTTCTTTCAAGTGAGCAGGATATGACTTTCCCCCACACGCACGATTTACGTCCCATCTGACGGACAGAGGCCTTGTCCAAGACCATCTGTTCCCTACTGACGGAGGGCAGGGCGGGGAGATTTGCGAAGATCAATCTCTACGCTGGCCCAGGCAGAACTCGAATCTGGGAACTGCAGATTACAAGTCTATCATGCTACCGACCGAGGTCACCCCACCCCTAATAATAAGAGGGACAAGAGGAATAATATTTTTCATATGCACTTAGATCACAATTGGATCCAGGTCCTTATTTATTTACTCAGTTAACGGTAGCTTTTTATTCAATAGTTTTTTAGTTGCGAATAACTTGGTGTTCTTGTTTTAACCTTATGATGGTATCACGAAAAAAAGAAACGTAATTGTTACCATGGATCAATACGATCCCAAATGTATTTAAAAAATTGACCGGATGAGATATTAGCCCGTGTGAGGGAAAAAATACCCCGTGCAAGTTAAATATCACGCTGGATTACCTTGGCAGGAATCTCCCCTCTGTCTCCTAACTGCTGTCCAGTGGATTTCCTTCTCCCAACCTTCTCTGAGCTCTTGTGACAGCTGTAATTTGTGTGCAGAAAAAGTGCTGCTCATAGATAAAACAACCCAAAACCCTTACCTCAGCAGCTAAGCCCTGACAAAGGACTGATCTCATACACCTTTCTTTGAAAATAAATCTGAGAATCTCTGTATACTGATTAGCTTAACAATACCTTCTTTTAAGCATAAATTTTTCATTACGACAGCAGTTTTCTCATACACTGATAAAGCTATAAATACATCGATGTATAACGAGCTGTTTCCCTCACGAAAGGAACAAATCAGCCGTCACCACCATCGCCGATACAAGTTCTGTTCTTCTTCAAGAGGTTTGTGCCCCGGGGTCCGACCCTAAGGAGCGAAGCGTCGTCCTCGTTTCTCATAGCGCTGCCTGAGAGAATTGCGAAGCGCTGATCTCATCTCAGGCAAACCATGACCACAGGGAGCTGTGAAATTAGATTGTGTGTGATCCACGTGACTGACAGCACTGAGAGAAGAGGCTGGCACACTTGTTCTCCTCGCTCTTGTAATTAGAGCAGATGAATCGAGAAGATCGAACCGCTGCACGAAGGATAAGGTCGGAAATTGGGAGTGACTCGCGTCGGGGATCCAATTTTCTAGCCGACTACCCTTTGCGGCAATCATTGTTGGGACTCAAATGTAGATTCGAAGTGGAAGAGTCATGTCTGCTGTGATTGTGGAAAAGTAATTAAAAGGGAAATAAAGTAGTTGAAGGCAGCGCAGAAAAAATGGAGGTTGGCGTTTTGGTTAAAAGTAACATTTTAGAAATTTGATTCTTGGTGTTCGTATATTTTATATATAAGGAAGAGAGTTTGTGTTCCTGTATCTCTCTCTGTTCGCTTATGCACTCAGTTCCCTAAAAAGCTATAGGCATAAAACTTTGCCTCAACTTTAGCTTTATCCAGGGGAAGATTACAGACTACGTGCGAACCCACTGAGATCAACCAAAAACAGGTGTACAGGATTAAATTGCTCAAACTTCACACAGACTAAAGTTTTTATGGTTAAAACTCGATGTGGAAATCTCATTCATGGACTGAGTTGAACATCTCTGCTCATAAACGGCTATCTAATCAGAAACACGACCACCAAATTCTATACACAGCTTCTTTTCATCGCAACTTAGAACAGTTTAAATGTTTGGGCAGCATAAAGACCCAAACATTTTCTTCCCATTCAACTTCTTCAAATGGGATATTAAAAAAAAAAGTTACCGAGCTCAATGAGTGATAACCCAAAAGAAAAATATTGTAGTAGTATCACTGGCTACTTGAATCACGTCCCTTCTTTCTCTCCCTTCCTCCTGAAAAAGGACGTGCAAAATCTGATGGGAGTCGATCGCAATGAGTTTTTTATCAAATTAAATTTTGCAACGTGTGATGTGTCGTCAAACATGCATATACCAGTTAAAACCCATCAAAAGGTTCCACGTAAAAGATCATCATGCACAAAACGTCAGTCCATTTGCAACTTTTCCCATCGATAACGTAGTACTACTCCAGTCATGGGGGGTGAGAGGGCGAGAGTGGTTCAGTCGGTATCGCGCAAGGCTCGTAATCTGCAAGTCCCACCAGATTCGAGTCCCGCCTGAGCCAGAGTTGAGATTTATCTTAGCAAAACTCCTCTCCCTCGGTCAGTAGGGGACACCGAAGGGCTTGAAAAGGCCGCCGTCCATCTGATGGGACGTTAAGCTGTGGCCCCGTGTGCGGGACAGCCATATGCGTGGCCGTTAAAGAACACACTGGATGGCCTTGAGGGGAAGCTCTCATGTCTCCTAACAACTGGTCCAGTGGGTCTCCTCTCTTTCAACCTTCTCTGGACCCTTGGGGTTCTTGTGACCTGTCCATTTAGCCTATTGTGTGCAAAAAAGTGCCGCTCAGAGGTAAAACAACCCAACACAACTCCATTCATGAGGTTGGCAGCGGCAGTAACACTAGAAATATCAGACATTTGAAAAGGGATTACTCCCAATATATATTTAAATGGATATATTTAAGTGAATAGATTTACAGATAGATTTAAGTGGGACTAATACAACAAATTTGGGACCGATCGCTCAATTACCCGCGGAACTGCAGGGGGAAAAAAATCGCCCTCAGTGACGTCACACCGTGGACATATATGATGCCTGCATTCACCAGTTCGTATGTTTGGATTTACACTTATTATAAAATAAGACTAGTTAAACCCACGCCAAACGTTTGTCACGAAACCTATTGATAACTCTTCCTATCTATGATTTCATTCCCAGCTTTCCACCGGTTCAGTCACAATTAAATCCGCCAAAAGTTTGGCGTCAAACGTACGCCTACTGATAACTTCATTCGCATCTTTCCACACTAACTACTCGTAACTCCATTCAAAACAGAGGCGACCGCAGCTCCCCTAAAAATTATGGACACTTTTCGAGGGATCACTCTCAATCCACGGAAGCTAGGAACCCGATCCGTCACCTCAACAGGGTTAGAGCTAAGTGGAATCACCACACAATAATTTTGAACCGATCACTCAAGTGGTCAGGAACCACTGGGAAACTGCAAATTTCAGCCACCGATGACATCACAAGAAGTACACGTATCCGCAGGCTCTTTCGTCCACTTGCCCATTCGGATTAACGACTATTATATAATATGATGGTTTTAGAGTTTAAGTAATGCCGGATAAATCTAGTAATTATATCTATTCACAATATTGAAATTAAATTTAGTAATCACATGACTTGCGAAACGTGAATTTTATGAAAAGTCTGATTAGATGGTAGGTTATGCTTTTGAAACGAATGTGTATAAAACTCGATTTTCATCAATATTCTCTCAGTATTTAAAACATACGCCGGAATATTTAAAATCGGTGTTAAAATCGTTCATTAAGTGTCGTTTATGTTTTTCTTCATCATCAAGATATTAGGGCTATGGTAAATTTATTGCTTTTAATAATTGTTCCCACAGAGCTGGTAAGAAAGTAATATATATTTTTACAAGTAAGTACTCGTTGTATTTTTCTGAAAAAAGAATCCACTTTTTCTTACTGATAACCGATTTTTATATCAGATATTAATTAGTAGGACAAAACGCACCGTATAGAAGAAATAAGAAACAGTAACTACAAATGGTACAGCTGTAGTCGCTATATGATGCACGTATATTCTGTTTCACAAAGAATGGAGCGGCAGCTATCCCACTGAGGGTTTCTTGTCCAATCGTGGTTTATTACACTTAACCACGGAAACCAATTTAAAGCAAGATTCTAAGCCTGAAAATGTATCAATCCTCAACTGGTTAGGGAGCTTCTGCAACAATTGTTTTACCTCTGTAATAATAACAGATGTTTGCTGTCGCCAAAACTCTTCTTGTAAAGGAGCTAGGAATCTTGAATTTTGGCAAAAGATTAAGAACAGCATGATAATATACAGTACAAAACATAAATTCGACAGGTTTAAAAGATGGTTAGAAATCGCAATTTTGGATGAAAACGTCTTTCTGCTCCGTTCCCCATTCGTAACTTGTGCTCATCCTCCAACTCCAATCGAGAATGCCACCCACCGTTGCCAGATCTCTCACATTCCCAAAGATATTATTATATTAAGGCAGTCTATTGCAGGTAGGAATCTGATTTTTTACCCAACATGGAGTCACAAAGGGGGAACCCACGTAAGTGATTTCGGACCATTCGATCAAGCATCTCGGGAATTACAGGGGGCTAAAATCTGTCGAAAAGAAAATAACACTTTCGATAATTTGCGAAGAGACGAAGCTATGAGAGCGCGCATTGTGAGCAAACGACCTCAGCAACACCGGTAATTCTTTTCGTCGCTAATATACCATGTAAAAGAAGTTTTGTTTCATTGTGTACTTTACAATAATTCGAAATTAAAAACAGCGTATTAATTGCTCAACTACGTAAAGTCTACACATTAAAAATGTGCATTGCAGAAATAATCATTTCTCGCATAAGGTGGAGAATTATTTTATTTGCCGTGGGGGAATTATATCTGCTAGTTTTGGTCACGTGGGTGTAACACCTTTCATTGGTTGTTACCTTCTTTGACCTTCAAATTTCGCAGCTCCATTCTGTATCTGAAAGGAATATGTATAAGTCACTTTAAACTAAAAATTCCCCGCCCTGCCCACGGTCAGTAGGGGACACCGATGGGCTTGGAAAGGCCGCCGTCCGTCGGATGGGACGTTAAGCCGTGGCCCCGTGTGTGGGAGAGCCATACCCTGTGCACGTTAAAGAATACACTGGATGGCCTTGACGGGAGGCTACCATCTGTCTCCCAACAGCTGTTCCAGTGGGTCCCCTCCCCCAACCTTCTCTGAGCCTTCGGGGTCCATGTGACCTGGCCATTTAGCCCATGGTGTGCGAAAAAGTGCCGCTCAGAGGTAAAACAACCCAACCCACTTTAAACTGAGCTTTCGTTTCTAGAGCATTTCTAATTAAATAAATTCATTTCACAAACCACGCAAACGTTTTACTTCAAAACAAAATATATTATTACTTTTGTAATAATATATTTTGTTTTGTATATAATTTGTAATAACCATTTGCGTTCTTTTTCGGTTAACACTGTCTCTTACGGGAGAAAATTAATTTCTCTTTGAAGAAATATTGCGAATCAATTGTTTTAACAAATTACTTCATTCAGTCAAAATTTAAACAAAAAGCAATAAAAAATCCTGAAAAGTGAAAATAAAAACAATGCTTTTGTTCCAGTAATATCCAGATTTATCAGCTATGAAGTATATTTCATTTAAATGCAATTTAATAATATTTGAACTAATTCATCGAACAGGATTCACCCGTGAGAGTGTTTCCTACCAACAAAATGGCGGTTGCTACCGGAGTAGCTTGGGGTCACGGTTTTGTTGCTAATGCTGTATCTAGTTCCCTTTTACTATACTGTTGTAAATTTTAAATGGATAGGCACTGAGCGTGAGTTAAAAGTAAATAAAATATGTCAATAATGATTATAATGCAATGTAATTTATTATAGATATATGGAGAAACTCATTTATAAACAAATCAAGCACACCGTCAGGAAATTCCACAATAATACACAGACAAGTCTACATTAGAATCTATTAAATTCCTAAATAACTAATTATCTATACTTAATGCTGATTCTCTTCACAGGTTGATCACAAACAAAAGACTGCAATATTCCTCTTACGGAAAAGTTAAGACTAGCTCTGTCTGTTCCACCAAACCAATACCTCCTCACCTTTTCCGTCATATCTGTTGAATGTCTTCACTTCAGGCGTAAATAATCCTTCGTCTTTGATTAGATCACTAGACTTATCACACTAGCAAAATAAAACGACCGCCAGCGCACACATCACATAAAAAGATACTTCTTGTCTTTTACTTAACGCGCACGGACTCAGACTCTAAACCTGTTTTAAGATTTCCACAACTTTTTACACTGAAATTCTATTATTATCTTCTTTAGGTCGGTTCTACATTCAAATTCGTTTGTTGTATAATTCTCACGCACAAGCATATGCGAGCGTTCATGTCATGTTTTGTCATGAAGTCGCTGCAGCTCGTTCATCTGTCGTAACAATATCTATGTGTTTTGCTAATAAATTGTATTTTGAGGCATTCCAACAGGAAGTTATTTTCTTGATTTGCGATAGCGGAGAATGTTAACTTTAGCACTGTTGTCAGTACTATGAAAAATACATCTTGTGTTTTCATGAAGAAAGAAAAAAAAATCTTTCTGAGAGAAATAACAATATATATGACGAAATATTTTAGAGCCGATTAACTTTTGTTACACAGAATTAAACAATGGAAAATTCCGCTAATATAATGAAATGAAATATTTATTTTAGGTTAGAAAGGTAAAAGTATATTTTCATATTTCTGAATATCTGAAGTATGAAATAGAGCAATGTTACAGTAAATGGAAGATTGGAATCAATGTTGTGAAAAGTGCTTCAGTTTTATTTACCACCTAAACTCTCAACTTTTTAGATACACCACTTAACTGGCAGAAAGCTGTTAAGTATCTGGGCGTTACCTTGCATAGCAAGCTAAGACGGGACAAGCACATTGAAAATGTTCTTGCAAAAAGCAAACATGATTCGATGCCAACTTGGCCCTTTGATGGGGAGCAATTCTATTCTCTTCATTGATCTTCAGCAGAAAGATAACGAACATTCATACCTTATTCGTGCTTAAATCCTAGATCCTCTTGATAAGCTGCCATGTACACTTACCATTAGACTACGTGCTGGAATTATTTTTCTCAGGTTCTAAATCTTACATATAACTACCAGTAGTTTAATAATTACATCATTATTTCGTTTCTCTTCTAACAGTATTTGCACTAGTCCCCAAGAAAGTATTCAATACTGTATTACGCTAATATGACGTCAGTTTTATTGAAATGTATTTAAATTCGATATTGAATCGTTAGAATTGTTTTTGCGTCTCGTGCTCTTGCAGATAAGGGCCTCGACTGATTCATACTCATGAAAGATTAAATTCTTCCTGAACTTATTTCGAATTAGACATTGAAATAAAGTTAATTCGATGCGTTTCTACAGCAAAAAAAATTCTTTATGTATATTTTAAATATTTGAAATAATTGCATCAAACCAAACTGTCTCCCCAGCAAAATTTTACCTTTGATAAATCGTTCCCTAAAACTTACTCTACGTTCAGAAGCAATCCAAAAGAATGGGGTTGAATAGAAGGATCCAGATTGTTCAATTTGTTTTCCTTCCATCAGAGGGAAATAATTGACTAAGGGAAACAAGAAATGGGATTGCAGGAGAACAGAACTCCAATTTCGCTCTTGAGAAATCCGACAGCTGATGGATTGTTTCCTTGGATATTGCTTTATCGAAGACCCAACAAAAGTCCTCATCGAGGAAAAGATGAATCGTTTAAAATGGTTATGCTTCGCTTTGCGTAAAAATGATCAGTGAGCAAATTTTTAAAAACAAAAATTGCGATTTGAGGAATAAGAATTCGAATATTTTTATGCGCTTTATAAGGCATTTTGTCCACAACTAAGGAAAACCCTTTAGCGAAATTTTGTTATTTAATAATCATAAATCCTATGGAGAGTTGGATTGTTTTACATCTAAATGGCGCTCTTTTGCACGCAATGGGTTAAATGGTCAGGTCACAAAGGACCTAAGGGCTAGATAAGGTTGGAGAAGGGGATTACCTGAACAGCTCTTAAGAGAGAGAGATCTCCCGTCGAGAGCATCTAGCGTGATCCTTAACGTGCACAGGTTTTTTTCCTCTCGGAGGCCCAGCTTCGTCCTACCGACGCACGGCGGCCTTTCCGAGCTCATCGGTGTCCCCTTTCTCAGGGTGGAAGTTTATCAGAGATAATTCTCAACCCTGGTACATGTGGGACTCGAACCTGGGAACTGCAGTCATGTTCTTTACCAACTTGCTCAACGCCCGTCTCTAAAACTTGTGAATATTCTGTTCTATCATAATATTATTCTATGAAATCAGACTATTAAATAATTATGCTACTATAACGCACGATAACCTTTGAAGCGTTAAGTGTAAAAAATTACCGAAGTTTTTTTTTGGGGAGGACAAATAGGATGCGAACTTCAACCTCCTGAAATGATATTATGTGCTCTTACCTACTAAGCTATGTCGATCACTTCAATCCTCAGTCAATGGGACTGTCTCTTTGGTAGTGCAGTGATATCACGTTGACACTCAACTGCTGGAGTCTTTGAGTTCGAGTTCTGGGATGGCATGGTAGCTTGTTCTATCATAAACTGCAGAAAAACTAGTAGCAACTTTGCGGTTTGATCAGAAATTGAAACACTCATGATCTGAAGGCACTCGTGGTGCCATCTATCGATCGGGAACGAAACACATCGATTAACTCTCTTCGAAGCTAAATTATATTAGCTAACCCTTCAATTGCTACACGTTTGCCCTAATATTAATATTAAATAAATAAAGAAATTACCCTCAAGCAGCTGTTGCCACAGATGTCTGACAGTAGCCTTCACTTTCGAACCTAGGTCCCTTTGATCATCCGCAGCCAAGTGCACTCACCACTCGCCATTGGACAGACCGAATTATATTAAAATAGAGCTATTCTGTCTACTACCACTTAGTCCTGTATTAGTGGTGTGAATATAGAAGGCTTAAACTCTGTATTCAGGAAATAAACTAGTTAGGAAAACGCACCAAACTGTTTCTAAAATCTAAACTACGGATCACTAGGTTACACATTATTGTAGAGAGCATTACGCGGATGCGAATATCCGAATTTAAAAGCTTTCCGCGGTAAAAAAAAATGCTGGTGACCAGACTGCGGATAAATTATGAGGAACATTGAAAAATATTACGTATTATAAATGGCTGACAGGAGTGAAAAAAGCTGATTTGAAAATTCATTGATTATATTCACTTTAAAAAGAAGAAAAAATCATAGGGATAAAGCCGTAAAAATATTTTGGGTGGAAGAAATAATATTTATGCTGACAAATCAAATGTAAGTTCAACAAATTACTCGAGTGTTGCGTAGGAAACTGCAATTAAATATGTGATAATTTCAGTCGTGGATCATGAAGTTTGTAGAGTTGAGTTGTTTTTACCCCCGAGTTGCACTTTTTTTGCACACAATGGGCTAAATGGCCAGGTCACAAGGATCACGAGAGCTCAGAAAGGGTTGGGGGGAGAGCAAATCACTGGACAGTTGTTGGGAGACAGATGGTAGCCTACCGTCAAGGCCATCTAGTGTGTTCTTTAACGTGAATAGGGTATGACTCTCCCATACATTGGGTCATATTTTAACATCCCATCCGACGGACTGCTGCCTTTACAAACCGATTGGTGTCTTCTACTTGCCAATGTTAGGTCGTGAAGTTTTGCGGAGATAAATCTCAACGCTGGACCAGATGGAACTCGAAGCTTGGAACTGCAGATTACGCATCACTGCGGGATTCTAGTCATATGTTCTATGAATGGAATTCTAAAACAGTCGAGATTTTCACTTGTTCTCGTAAAGTAACTCTGGTCTTCTTTCTGGATCCTACCAAACACAGAAGTTCTGCAAGAGATACGTTGCAATAACCTTTTCAAATCCGATTTGGAGCCCAAAGCACATACATTTATCTAAGCAAACGTTTAACGACATCGTATTAACTCAGCCGATTTAACAGCTAAGCTTGATATAGTGTAGTTATGACATAACACCATATATTTATTAGCTAAGAATATCCGGGAAGACCTCTGATTAAGTTTTTCACCCTTCCGCTTTTCTTGGGTGAATACAAGTCACTATCAATATATCGACCATCAGCTAAATGGCCAGATCACAAGAGATCCAAGGTGTAAGGGAAGGTTGGGAAAGGGGACCAACGAACAGTTATTTGGAGACATTTATTATTAGGAGCTTTCCATCAAGGCCATCCAGAGTGTTCTTTTAACATACACAAGGTATGGCTCTCCTGCACACGGAACCACGTCTTAACTGTCACATCCAACGCACTGTGTCCTTTCCAAGCCCATCGGTGCCCCTTTTCTAAAGGAAGGCAGCGTAGGGGTTTAGCGGAGGTAAATATCAACGGTTGCCATGGTGAAACTCGAACCTGGGAACTATAGAATACGAGCCAGCTATTCCCTTGTTGATTGGTGTAGCATATATGGTAACACGATTTCAGTCCTATAACGTAAGCATAAAGAGTTTTCAAAAAAAAATAGTAAGTGTAAGATGAGCTGTAAAAGGGGCAGTGTAAACAGAACTACAGTTGTTGGGTTTTTTATCCCTATGTTTGGAACAACAGTTAGTAGCATCGGTAAGTATTCATGCCAGCTGTGGTGTTTAGAGTCTCGTTGCTATTTTTACTGAAATATTTACGAAACTGAGGAAATTATAAAAAATATCTGCAGTATTCAGTGGGAAGACAAGCTGTTGCAAGTTAATTAGTGTTTTCTTTTTCCTTTCAGGTCACTTTTTATGCAAACTGTTAAATTTACAACAGATGTGTTTTGAAAAAAAAAAGGTAAGACGGAATTTCTTTTGTGTGATGTGGGAAGGCTTGCCAACTTTCTCCTCTCTGTGTAAATAAGTCTGCAGCTGAAATCTGTGCCAGTTGGTGAAAATAGCCTCGTTGGGCAGAACCAACGGCAAATGTCTCGGGTACTGCAATTTGTAATGTTCAACTGTTGCAATCCGACTTTGTTTTGTGTGTGAATCTGCTTTTGGATGTGAAAATGTCTTACTCTGTTCTGTAGAACTGCCTCTCATAATAGTTCACTTCTACCATTATATGAATTATCGTTTCTTGGGAATTAAAAATATGATACAATGCTTTATTTGAATAAAAAATTAGTAGTTTTTTAACAGATGTTTCAGTTATAAAATTTTCTTCATTATATTTATCTTAAAATTAGAACAAAAGTCTTTCATTATTCTCCAATCTTTTGCATTAATTTTATTATAAAATATTTATCATTACTAACCTTTCCGGTGGTCGAGTGGTTAGCGTGCTTGGTTAATGGGAAAGGGACCTGGGTTCGAGCCCCGGGTAAAGCATGAATGTTTGTGTTGTTTTTCTACTGAGGTCTCGCCTTTATCACAGATATTCTCATGGCGTATTAAACGACAAGTTACTGTCAGACCTCTGTGCCAAGCAGATGCTTGAGAATAATTTATATTGTTTATACACTACCGCTTCGAATGTTATACATATATATATTTTATTAAAATTATTGAGCAGTAAAACCATACGGAAAAGGCACAAAGAGATTTCATATGGTTTTGAAAATTGAGCCGCGCTTGAAAGTGGAGCTAATTATACATGTCGTGATCCTGTCCACAGCAACACATTGCTACGATTCATGCACTTTAAAAAGAATAAGAAATAAAATAATTAATTTATTATAGTTATATTAAAATTTTATAGATTAATATAAAACTAATAGTTTGCTTTTAAAACAAACAACAAGCCGTTGAATTTTAAATTTATATTCTATTATTGTACATTTATTTGCGCGAACTGAATAAAGAGCACAAGTACGTCTCAGTTATATACAGGCTGAATAAAGGGTACCAGTATATATCTATCATAAACAGGCTGAATAAAGGGTACTAGTACGTCTCAGTTATATACAGACTGAATAAAAGGTACTAGTACGTCTCAGTCATATACAGGCTGAATAAAGAGTAATAGTATGTTTCATCATATACAGGCATACCTCGTCTAGCGCTACCTTGTACAGAGCAGAATCGTTATAGTGTTGTTCGTCTCAGAAATATTTTTATATTTAAATACATGTATTGTAATGGTGGATTCATAGTATATATTTATATATACTATGAATCTTATACTCATAGTATATATTTATATATACTATGAATCCATTATAATACTGGTAAGTATTGTTAATATGTATTTTTCTCATGGCCGATCAGCCAGTACAATAGAGTGAGCTCTATATATATCGTATGCTCTCAACCAATGAGGCTTGCGAGGCGATGTACATCTGTAAGCTCTCGGCTAACGAGTACTAGAACGCCGTTCTGAGCATTCCTCAATCTGAGTGTCGTTCGTCAATTTGTTACGAGTACTAGAACGCCGTTCTGAGCATTCCTCAATCTGAGTGTCGTTCGTCAATTTGTTTGTATGAACAGTAGGTGGAAGAAACTATGGCAGGAGGTGTGTCACTATTTCAAGGATATGAAGGGAATGAAACAGCGATTGCCAATGACGTTGTTCAGCTTTCCAACCAACTAGAACTGGACGTAGTTGATATCGATGATGTGCAGGAGCTACTACAGTCTCACCAACGAAGAGCTGATAGAGCTAGATCAACAATGCTCTACTGAGGACGACAATGAATCCACATAAGATGCACCCAAAAGAAACTTCAGCACAAGAAATTAAATAGAGGACATCAATGAGATCATGGATGACCTTAATCTCTTCACTGAAAATGACACAGATTTTGACGTGAAGATGATTGTTATCCATGATGATCAGCAGCTACAAAGAAATACTCCGTGAGAAGAAACTTAAGAAACCTTGATGACCTCTTCAAGAAGGGGGATGTTACACAACCTGGACTATCTTCGTAGGATGTGCCACAACCAGGCCCATTTTCCCGCCAGTAACTCCCATCTTCTCTCCCGACACTGCCAAGTTCTCCAAGTTTGGGGTTGCACCATGCACTGGAATACACTCAAATTTACTTCATTAGACTTTTTTTCATTAATATTCACTTGACAATAAAAATATATTTATAAAATTATGTTTGTCTGTATTATTTTTAAGTAACCTAATAAACTTCTAATATGTTGATCGTAGATAATAAATTACGATTTTGGGAATGCATCTCATAGGGAGTATGCTATAACGACGCCATATAGTGCTGATTCAGTTAGCTCTCACATTTCCAGTAGCGCATCCCCGCGCTAAATGGGGTATTCCTGCAATTGTTTCTGAGGAAGTTCGTTGCCCATATACTAGTGTACTCCTCTGTGATAGTTAACATTGAGACAACGCCCTCCTCCCCATTTTAAAATGCTATTAAGGTTTATAGAATAAAAAAATATTACATATACGTATGTACAATGCAATTTTCAAGACTGCTTTTTTAAGACATCGAAAACGGAAGAGAAAATGTTATACTACGATGGAAATCCAGTCTCTTGCCCCCTCCCCTTTTACATTTTTCCGACGCTATTGAATTTTTTGCCCCCCCCCCCTCTTCCCTTTATTTTTTCGAGACCGAACCTGATCCAAATATACATCGTCAACCATACGCATTTTTCTCGCATATTCCATCAATAAAATATATCATACTTTGGGGCTACGAATACCATCTACACTGGCTTCCATAAATTAAGGAAAATTCAGAAAAATTATGATAATCAAAAAACTATATGAATGATTTTAATGAAATTTGATTGAAACATGAATTACAATGCTAGTTTCAGAAAGGCATAAAATATTTTACACTAGAAACATTTTTCGTCAAAAAATAACACTTACGGGAACTTGTCCAAAAATGAGGTGTGAGAATGCAAAAGGCAAAGTTCTTTAATAATCAGTGTGGTCAACCCTTACAGTAATGCAGGAACGATAGCGATGTTCCATGCTGTTTATGATGTTCAATGATCAGTTCAAATGATCTACTGAGTCTGATGAATCAGCTCAGTAGGGAGTTGCGATCATTGTTACTTTAAAGCAATGATAAGCTCCCCCTTTGTTTCAGGTGGAGGGTTGAGGGAGCAACACGTCTCCCGAAAGCATCTCACACATGTTCAATCGGATTTAGGTCGGGTGATCGAGCTGGCCACTCCATGCGCATAATGTTCTTGAAGGTATTGTTCCACTAGTTGAGCTCTGTGTGAACGAACGTTATCGTCTTGTAAGATGAATGTTTCACCTATTTCACCAGCGTAAGGACGTACTTAAGGTCCAGGATGTTATCTCTATACCTTTCAGCATTGAGTTGACACAAATAGAGGACTCTGCGTCCACCTAAGGAAATGCCACCCCAAACATATACGCTACCTCCGCCGTAACTGTCTCTATGACGGATGTCACTGGGATGATAGTGGGTACCTCGTTCTCTCCATATCGAACAATGTCTGGAATCACTATGCAAGCAATATCTGGACTCATCCGTGAAGAGTACGGACCACCATTGCTCTTCTATTCATTTAACATGCGTGCGTGCCAAATTCAACCACTCTCTCCTGACGTGACGTGAAGGGTATACAAATTACTGGTCTCCTAGCATACAGACCTCCCTCATGAAACATTTTATGCATAGTAGAAGCTGATACAACCCTCTCAGTGGCTGCTGCAAGAGAGGATCGTAGCTGAGAGGGAGTGAACGCCCTGCTCCTCGTGCTGTTAATCGCAGATAACAATTTTGTACAGCGGTCTTAACTCTAAACATTGCTCGTCTAAACCTCCGAGACGCGGAATCCGTGTTAAGAAATTGATTCTTCAGTCTATGGACTATGTATGTATTTACTCACATTTACAACACAAAAAAAGATCCACTCCAAAACACGCGTTTTTATGCCACTATCCGATTACGCAAATTGACGCAACCTAGACCAATTTGCATATACGATATGCTCACTCGGCATTACTTTACAGGTTACATGAACAAGTTTGGTGAGGATCGCACAATGTTTTTGGCGATTTATCGCGATTTTTCTCATTTTTCCTTAATTTATGGAAACCAATGTAGTTCAAAACGCTGATAAGTTACTGATAGGGATTAAGTACAGATTATGCAGCTGAAGGATACATGCATTTTTTTAATTCAAAATAATAACTGAAAAAAGCCAGAAAAAAACTCGTTTAATATTTGTTTAGACCAAGAGACTTGTTGACGTGTTTAATTAAAAAATGAGCCGTGTTTGAGTCCCGTATAAAGTATGACTAATCCTTTCTTGCATACCTCTCTGTTGTCCACACATGTATTCTATAATGCGTATTAACTAATAGCCTCCTATCAGACAAAAAAGTGGGAACAAAGAATGCCATCGCACCTTAGGTCTTCATCTTTTTCTGTGACCTTTAGGTTCACTTTTCATAACTCTATTTCTTAATCTACAGCCATTCATACCCGCAACTTGAGCAAACCAACGCAGTCTCCCTCTGAATAATATGCTCCTCAAAGGTGGCAGATGACTTCTATCACTAACCTCATCGTTACTTACAAAATCGAACTATCAATGACCAAGATGTTGTGTAAGCATCTAGAATCAAAGACATCAAGTTTCTTGTTATCTTCCTGACAGAGAGTCCCAGTTTCACCATCATAAAAAACTTTACAAAGGACCAAACTGCCATATAGTTAATTTTAGTCTCTAGGAATTATAAACCAATTTTTCCACAAATCCACAGATTCTAAACGTCCATGAATAATCCCGATTCTTCTAGTATACTTTATATGTTACATTAGTGAAATTATATCACAAAAATTATAATTGTCAGATCACTAATTTAGAAATTAGTGATCTGGCAACCTTCATGTACTCTACACGAAGGTTGTCAGATCACTAATTTCTAAAAAAACTTTGCCAGATATTTTTTCTGAATTCTGTAATCAACCATAGTGTTCGGATACTTTTTTGAGCGACTGTACAATGGATGAGTTAAATATTGAAATTCGTGCAATTTTACGTCATTACTGGAATACTGGATTATAAAGGCCACCGAAGCGATCTGAGAAATATCCGAAGTGGAAGGCGACGGGCAGCTTCCATTCGTGCTTCTGAAGCTTGGTAAAGAAGTTTAAAAGGGTGACACGAGCTTCGAAAGTAAGCCACTGTTGGGACGTATATGTATGTAAATGCATTATTCAAAATTATATATGATGTGTAATTATATATATATATGTGTAACACATGTATATATAATTATATAATATACATATGTAATCGGAATGTGCTCTATTCATTATAATAAAGACTTTATTACCTATCAGGCATTACTTTTGGTACACCCTACGTATCTACAGATATACTAGAACTCAGTCAATGCCTTACGCACCTCTTGATTTCTATACCGTTATTCCGACCCCTATTTAACCTATCATAAGGTATGGGATTACTGTATATGACAATACTTTCAAAATACATTTGAGAAATATCAGCAATTTGCAAAATTAAATACTAAGATCAATTTCGACGCCAGGTAAAATAACCACACTATCTTTCTATAAAAACAGATTTGTATACCATAATCTGTTATCTGTAGAATATATGTATAGATATTTTATAATTCTTAAACGCTTTTTTAAAAGTGATTACAAAATAAATTTAGATTACGTGATCAACACCCTACTACGTAGCAATTATTACTACCAAATCTCAAATTTTAGCAATAACTGCGGAAGAACTATAAAGTTCCTCTTTTAACTATGGAAGAACTATAAAGTTCCTCTTGTCTATAAAGTTCCTCTTTTAACTATGGAAGAACTATAAAGTTCCTCTTTTAACTATGGAAGAACTATAAAGTTCCTCTTGTCTATAAAGTTCCTCTTTTAACTATGGAAGAACTATAAAGTTCCTCTTGTCTATAAAGTTCCTCTTTTAACTATGGAAGAACTATAAAGTTCCTCTTGTCTATAAAGTTCCGTTTTTAACTACGGAAGAACTATAAAGCTTCTCTTGTTCTCAAGAACTATAAAGTTCCTCTTGTTTTTAACTCTTTGCCTAGAGAACTATTATCCATTCTTAGGCTATCAAAACTTAAATCTAAGACCAAAAATTGGCTTTTAAAAAGTTAATAGTATAAAGTGCCTCTTTCCAATTTTAATATTAATTAGCATTCGTATATTTATATATATCAGGACTTCTTATGTATGAATGTCAGTAAGTAATCGATGTATATATTTCTAATTGCATATATTTAATGTTTCCTGAGGATAAGCGACACCAAGCTTCGCGGGGATTTTATTAACATTGTTACTCTATTTAAGCGTTTCTTCTGTTTCTCAAATAACTGCATGTGCTATTTGTAAGGGGTATGCTTGTAGCATTTGTTCTTACATTCCAGCTTTCAACATCAACTCTGTATATGTAATTTTAATGTACATTAAAGAATAAAAAAATGCGGCACCAGTCTGAAATTTCCTCTTATTGCTGAGTTCACCTGCCTGAAATATCTCTATTCACCAATTTTTCGCTCTCCAACAAATGTAATCGAAATTTGACCTTTCACATCGAAGAACCCATCGCATCCAAAAGTTGACAAAATATCTGAGATCTATGACACAAAATACCCACAGGCACCAAATTTTAGGCCGCAGGTTGCAGGTTTTTGACCTTTGACCTCGAAGCCCCCCCCCCCCCATCGCATCCATTGTTTCTGAGATCTATGATCCAAACTACCCTTCAAAATCATTTTTTAGGTTTCTAACGCTGGTAGTTCCCATTTGACTTTTTACCCCAAAATGACCATCCGTATCCGAAATTTCGTGACGTTTCCTGACGTTTTCGTGACGTTTCGTGACAATTCGAAACACTCCCAGACACTTCTAGCTGTTGTAGAAAACGTTTGACCTCAATGTGACCTCTATTTGACTTTGAAGGAGCCGTCGGAGGTCAAATTTCAGAGTTTCTGCGAGATCTACGAACCGCATTACCTCTAGGCGTTAATTTTGACATCATAGTTAGAATTAGCGTGATCCCTATCAATCAGTCAATCACTCCGCAACCGTTTATAATGTATATTATCATCTAATTCATTAAGAATTTTTTTGAATATTTTTTCGTGTTGTTCTCTTTTAAATGGCAAAAAAGAATTTTTTGCTAAGCAACATAAAAAATGGAAACCAATGTACATGGTTTTACTTCAAATCTTCGTAAATGGCTACTACATATTGATAATATTTAGTTTTTTTGTGATATAATTTCACATATTTTGATCATTCATTAAACTTTTTCTTTCTATTTGTTCAAATTATTTTGCTCTTTGATTACTTTAAAAATGCTTAAAACGTTTAGACTATTTGTTGCCAAAAATAATTAATCAGATATTGAGTTTTAATAAATTCCACAGGCTAGTTCATAAACTCTTGTGGATTTCTATAAATTTGCATTGAAATATTTGTGCCCACTGGGCTAGAACAATGTAATGAGGTGTATTATGTGTTAACAAATAAAAAATTATTATTATTATTATTATTATTATTATTATTATTATTATTATTATTATTATTATTATTATTATTATTATTAAAATTTTACATACTTTCCAGTTTTGCACAAATAATTTTGTCTTCTAACTGACTCGAACAAATAACAAATCTTAGTTAAATGGCAAAATAAAAATATTCATTACGTCTTTGGTATTTTCATTAGATTCGTAATAGTTTTAAAGTCATCTTCTAATTTAAACGACTTTCCTCTTTCATCACTGAAGACTCCTTAAAGGCATTCTCTTCTTTTGTCTCATACGAGAAATCTGCATCCTCAGCACGAAAAACCTTCGGAATGTCACGTCCAACAACGGTGAATTAAGTTCTTGAATGTACTTGCTAATTTGATTTTGTTGTCTCTCGTATTCACTTAAAGTTTCAATATAAAATATCTCTCTTTTTCTCTTCTGCTCAAAACATTTGTCAACTATTTGTGATAAACACTCGTCTTGTATTACAGTCCCAAGAAGAAAAATCAGAGAATTTCCATATTTTTTAAAGAAAAACTAACTTCGAGACTGCATAATTTTCGAAACATGTTTTTTTATCTTAAAATACAACTTAAGACATGCGCATTGGCAGAATTTTTTTCGGGAAGAGGAGGGGCTTCAATAAATCAATCTTACAATATGGAAATACACCTATCCCTCGATTTACACTGAAGATAGGTTCCGCACAAAACCGTGTAAATCGAAATCCGTGTAATCGAAATCAAAACCGTGTAAATCGAAACTGAATTATGCACATTTTAGTGTTTTTTTCGTTTTACACGGTTTTACTTAGCAAAATTCAAGATTTCGATTTACACGGTTTTGTGCGGAACTTATCTTCAGTGTAAATCGAGGGATAGGTGTATTTAGGTCAAAGTCGTTTATTAATGAATATTGTTGAAAATACCGCAATGATATTTGTTAGGTTGTATCATATCATGATACAACTAAGGATACCCGAAAAGAAAATGGAAAAAAGGAAATTTATTTCTGAGAAAGAAAAGAGGTGAGGAGACTTATTTCTAAAAAAAAGAAAAACTTATTTCTGAAAAAAGGAAGGAAACATATTTCTGGGAGAAAAAAAAGGTGGGGGGGAAAAGGACATTTTCTGAAAAATCTTTTTAAATTTATCTGATGGTGTTTTTTATTAAACTATATTTTGCATGATTTCAGGCAGATATTCAGTACGTTCTGGTAAGTTGTGGGATAAACACTTCTGTCTTCAGTAAATAATGTAAGAGCATACAAAATAAATTTCAAAAAGTTGTGACTTTTTGAAATAAAACTAAACGTAAGAGAATAATTATTGATAACGAGATTATGTTATTGAGAAAGTTATGTATGTATCGTATTACCTCTTTTTACCTCTTTATATTTATATAAAAACCAATAATAATGCAATGAAGAGTCCATTGGCAATTATGAGATATGGATTACAAATTTATTCTACCCTGAAGAAAGAAGGATCCCCTATATTTTATGCTTTATGGCCCAAGAATAATTAATCTACTACCAATCAGAGAAGCATATGAAAACGTTTTTCAAAAGCAATGAGGATTTTATTCATGTATTTGAGCGACATTTAAGATTTATATAGAATTGCCATTTAAAAGAGAACAACACTAAACTCATTAATTTTATATAAATGAGTTGTCACTTAATGTAATTTTTTTTATATACAAAGTAATTCTAGAGTTTGTTTTTTTGTTTTACATAAATTTGTATTTTCACATCAGTGAACTGTAACAGGTTAGTAAGAGCTGCGGTTCACAGTACGCCACAGCTACGATTATTTATTTTCATTTCTTTACATGTTTCGTTTTGTCTTTTTTTAACTTCATATGTGGTATTATAATGAATGTGCCTTCGTTCAGAAGTAGAGCAGCAGAACTTAAAGGTTTAATAAGTGAATTTGTTTATCATATAGAAACGATAAATAATATTTTGTACTGTTCATGGTAGGATGAAGACGTTCCACATACATAATTTATAGTAGTGTAATACGTGATTTGATTAAACTAAATTAAAAAAAAATTCACCTTGCTTCACCATGCTCTTTGGCCTAAATGTAGAACATAAATTAGAAGAATAGCATAAATGTCTATTCAGAATATGTAATGTTGGTCTTCGAAGATAAACAAAAGTTTGCATTCTTATCCTTGTAGTATCCTCTAACAGCGGAAATTCTAACTAAAGAATGATTGGGAGAAACTCATCTAATAATATTCTGTTATTACCTATGAAACACACAAAGAATGTTTTATTTTGTTCTTAAAACAAAAAGTTGCATTTCTCCACGCCCCAAGATGATAAGTAGAGAAAACATTACTGCCAATGCAAACCTCTTGATCATCGCACTCAAACACCCGAATTTCAAATATCTAGCATAAATAGATCGTTTGCAATATTTGTTAAAAATTTCCACTGTTAGAGAGCGCTATTAAAGTGATTGGGAGATTGGGAATATGCGAATCGTAATAATTCATTAATGTCTATCGAACTAAAAATAATTTTTGATTAATCTCTGAAAACACAAAAGGTGAATGTCTGCAGACAGACGACAGAGTAATAATCGCAATAATTTATTTTCCTTCATTTATGATGAATGATATAAGTCATTATAATGTAAGAATTGGAGGAAGATGGAGATGATTTCGTAAAGACAAGTGCGAAAGAATACTTAATAAGGACTATGAAAGATCGCAGAGAAACAACTGGAAGAATAATGAAAGATATATAGATACAGATACAAAAATATGTATAACAAACCTTTGAAGGTACAGTCGCTCAAAAAAAGTATCCGAACACTATATGGTTGATTGCATAATTCAGAAAAAATATCTGGCAACGATTTTTTTAGAAATTAGTGATCTGGCAACCTTCGTGTCACGTGACACGAAGGTTGCCAGATCACTAATTTCTAAAAAAATCGTTGCCAGATATTTTTTCTGAATTATGCAATCAACCATAGTATTCGGATACTTTTTTGAGCGACAGTACTCATCACGAAGAGAACATAATATATGTGAGTAGTAAAGAAACACACACAAACAAGAGATGTACAAATACATAGCAAGACACAAGAGAGACCACAGCTGAACGTATATAGGCGAGCCTGTGGCCATTGAAGCTGGAGGTAATTTCGTTTAATCATCCTTCGCTATAGAATATAAATGTTTAACGTAATTTTAATGTACGTGAAAATATTAGCTCATTTTCTTTTTCAAAACGAGCAAAAAATTATTTTTCGAATAATTCACTAGCCACAGAAAGCTAATAAGAGCTTATTGGTTCAATAAATATACCATTGATATATGGTCTGTGGGGAGATGAGCACTCAGGTGCAGATTAAATGCAATGAGCATACGCCGAGTGAGAAATGAATGGATGACTCAAAGATGGTAGAAAAACGGTAAAAAAGGCAGCGTATTATTAACTATAAATCATCGTAAATGAAAGGGTCTGAAAGTTTCATGAAGTTGAAGTGCGAAAGTATAATTAAGAAGATATACGAAAGTATCGCAAAACTACTAATCGAAGAATAATAAATTATATGTTTATATGTAGAGAAAGAGGGACGGATGGGAACGGATAGATCATGGAGAAGAATGCGAACGGATCATGAAGCGCCATGAAGAGGCAGCGCATTTTTTCCATAAGTCTTCTTGAACGAAAGGGTGTGGAAGCATAAAGAAACGAAGGGCCGAACATAAAAAAATTGCTACGAAAGTATCATAAACTCGAGTGGAAGAATGATAAAGAATAGGTGCAGATGTACAAAAAGGGAAAAAGTGTACAGAAGATGAAGCAGAGTGCTGACAGATCAGGAAAGAGCATAAAAGGACAGCGCAGTATCACTATAAGTCATCATAAATTAAAGAATTTGAAAGAATCAAAAAGATAAAGTGCGGTAGAATAATTAAATCGCAAAAATACGAGTGAAAGAATAATAAAGGATGTGTGTACATGTACAGAAAAGAGAGGAACGTACAGATTAAGAAGAAGAGTGCAGACAGATCGTGAAGCGGCATGAAAAGGTAGCACATTGCCATTATACTGATATTATTATAGATATTGAGTAGTAAATGCGAACAATAAATGTGACAGAGATTATGTTTTCCCGTAGGAATAGCATGGTAAATAAGTTTGCTTCTAGAAAGCCTCCCTTTTGGAGTTGCGTGTAAGGATCATAAATGAAAGGGCGTTTAAGGACATAAATGAAAGGGCGTTTAAGGATCATAAATGAAAGGGCGTTTAAGGATCATAAATGAAAGGGCGTTTAAGGATCATAAATGAAAGGGCGTTTCATCATCATCATCCTCAAGCAGCCATGGGCTACGGAGGTCCAACCAGACCGCGCAGTTTAATTTTCCAAGCATATCTGTCCTGAGCTACATCTGCTGCATCCGGCCACTGCACACCAGTTCTAACAAGATCCTGTTTGACATTGTCTGCCCACCGCATCCTAGGTCTCCCCCTCCATCTGAGGCCTCTAGGCACAATGTTCATAACCCTATTCGCCAGCGGAGTCTCTCTCTGCACAATATGCTGCTTAAAAGAGGTTGCTGACTCCTTTGCCTAACCTCATTATTAGTTACAAAGTTAAACCACCTAATACCCAAGATACTGCGTAAGCATCTAGAATCAAAAGCATCTAGTTTCCTGTTATCTTGTTTACAAAGCGTCCAAGTTTCACTACCATAACTAACCCTAGAAAGAACCAAACTATTATACAGTCTAACTTTAGTCTTTAGGTGTATACGCCTATTTCTCCACAATCTCCATAGATTCTTAAAAGTCCCGGCAGCAATACCTATTCGTCTGTTAATCTCATGCCGCACATCACCAGTATCAGTTACATAGCTCCCAAGATAATTAAACTGTGACACATGCTCAAGACTGCAACCATTCAGATTAACTGAATCACAACCTGCCTGACCAAATTTCATCACTTTAGTTTTCTCTCTGTTTATAACCAAACCTACTCTACTACCAGTCTCATCAACAGCTCGAATGAAAGAGTTCATCTCATCAATATCATTTGCCAAAATAGCTAAATCATCAGCATAATCTAAATCAGAAATTTTCGTATCTCCAGCCCATTTAAGGCCAAAATCTTTCCTTTGAAGTGAATTTCGCATAACATAATCAATAACCAAACTAAAGAGAAAAGAAGACAAAATGCACCCTTGTCGAACACCAGAAGTAATGCTAAACCAATTGCTACAAGCCTTACCAACTCTCACACACGACTCAGTGTTATTATAGAGAGCTTTCATTATGTTAACTAACTTGTCTGGTATACCATATGATATCACAATCAACCACAAATTATGACGATCAACAGAGTCGAAAGCCTTTTTGAAATCAACAAAGCTAGCAACCAAAGGTTTCTGAAACTCTAAACTTTCTGAAGAATCTGCCTAAGTGAAAATATTTGATCCACACATCCCCTACCACTTCTGAATCCACATTGCTCATCACGCAATTGCCGGTCAACCAGATTCTTAATTCTATTAAGCACAATCATGGAAAGAACTTTACCTGGAACAGAGAGTAGGCTGATACCCCTATAGTTATCACAAGAACTGCGATGACCTTTTTTGAAAATAGGGATAACAATAGCTCTGGTAAAATCCTTAGGAACCATGCCTTTATCATAAAAGACATTCAGAATTTCAGTCATCCAAGTAGTAACCGAAACATTTCCAGCTCTAAGCATTTCTGTAGTAATTTCATCTACCCCTGGGGATTTATGAAGTTTACGTTTAGAAACAGCCAAAATAACTTCGGATTGTGTTATAGGGCCAACATTAAAGTCACCAATGCATCTATCATCATTGCAAACAATGGGAATAGAACTAACTACATTGTTTAGAACATCACTGAAATGCTCAGCCCACCTAGCCATGACAGAATCCTCACCTTGTATAACCTTACTTTGTTTATCCTTCAATATCTCTATACCTGTCCGTTTTCTACCACACAAAACATTAACTATCTGGTACAGCTATCTGCTGTTGTGCTGTGTAACTGCTTCCTCAGCTTTGTCAGCCAGGTCATCAAGTCAAAGATTCTTATCAGTAGCTAACCGATCCTTTACACGTTTATTAAGTTCTTTGTAATGCTTTCTATTAGGACTAGTAGGGTACTGATTAAGGACATTCCTGCAGTTCCTTCTTTTTGAAATAAGCTCAAATGCCTTATCACTTAAATAATTCTGTCTCCTCTGCTCCTTTTTTCCTAAAAGAGTACTGTTAATTTCCAAAAAAGCCTGTTTAAAATGGCCCCATTCTTCCTCAACTTCAGTATTAAGCAAACCATGACTGTCATAATGACTAAGTAACCTATCATAGTAAGCTTTAGCTATAACTGGGTCTTTCAGAGCTTCAGTATTAAAGGTAAATTTTTTAACCCTAGCACAACACTTTTTAAGTTTAAGTTGCAAGACACTTTTAACAAGGTAATGGTCAGATCCGATTTCAGCTCCCCTATATGCCCTGGTATTTCTAACAGAACTAGCCCATTTGCTGTTAATTAATATATAATCAATCATATTCCTATGCAGCCCATCAGGTGAAACCCATGTGTATTTATGTATGTCGCGGTGTTTGTAATATGTGTTAGTTATTCTGAAACCATAGAGTTTACTTACCTGTAGGAGACGTTGCCCATTGCCATTGCAGCTACCAATACCAAAAGGGCCTATCACCCTTCCCCAAAGATCAGAGTCGGTACCAACTTTGGCATTGAAGTCACCTAGAACAAGGGTAATATCTCCTTTCTTTCAGAATTCAGAATATCCTGAAGTTGTTCGTAAAACCTATCCTTATCCTCATCAGCATCCTCAGTGGGGGCATAACAGCAGATAACATTCAAATCTTTAACGCTTGTCTGAAATTTTGCTGTAAGAAATCTTTCATTAATGTACTCATATCCTAGAAGAGCATCACTAGCATGTCTGCTGAGCAGCAGACCCACGCCTTGGTGATGCTTTCCATCCTCCCTGCCTGTAAAGAGAAATTTAAAGTTATTTTTAAGTATCTCACCTTTACCTGTCCATCTGGTCTCTTGCAAGCCTAGAATATCTAGGTTATAGCGCTGGAATTCCTGCATGAGGACATCAAGAGAATAATCTCTATGTAATGTCCTCACGTTCCACGTTCCTGCAGAGAGAAAATTATTAGTAGGATTTTTAAAGAAATTAGGTTTATTGAGATTGGTAGGGCCAACAATATCAAACAGCCCCTGATTGCAGGCATGGGGCAAAGACCAGTTCCTCCTTTGCTAAAGGCTGAAGTCACCGATGCTGGTAGGAACTTCAGGCACCACCTTTTCAAATGGACTTTTTCAAGAGCCACGTGGCCTGCCTGAGACACATTACTCCAGTTTAAGCTTGACGATGCCCAACTAGCTAAGTAAGGTTCAGGTACCTGCGATGGCCTCTGATTAGGATTATCCACCAGCTGATTAAGGTATCCCATGCCTCTGTTCCCTTAGAGTTGGCAACCCAGAAAGCAAACAGAAAACACAGCGGCAGACTCTCCCTCAACAGAGGCCTACCAGTGCAACAAGTCCAGGATCAATAATCAAGCTCAAATCCATAAACAAGTCCAGTCTAGTAGGTATAAATGGTCAGCACCAAGACCCTGTGAAGTTGACCACTCCTCAGCAGGGTTGAAAAAAAAGAAAAAAGTGGCCATAGATGACCAGATCAGTAGGCCATACTGAACTGGCAGCCCTCCTCTTCCGTTCCCTTCCAAAAGAGAATATTTCTTTTGAAAGGTACTAACGGCCTGCACCACGAGAAGGCGGGGTCGGGCATTAGTTGCTAGACCTGGCCGGTTCTGTGCATCATCACTAGGGATTGGTGCACAGCTCTCCTTCCAGTTTACGCCTAGCTACCATAAGGATCATAAATGAAAGGGCGTTTAAGGATCATAAATGAAAGGGCGTTTAAGAATCATAGATGCGAAGTACGGAAGAATAGTTAAGAAAACCTATGAAATGATCGAAAAAATACGAGTGGAAAATTATAAAGCATATGTGCAGATGTACAGGAAGGAGTAAAGCAGAGAGATCACGAGGAAGATTACGATCAGATCATGATTCTGTGTGGGGACAGATCATGACACAACATATGGACAGATTATGAATCAGAGGGCGGAAACATCATGAAACGGCATGAAAAGACATCGCATTGTCACTCTAAGTGATCATAATAATTGATATATGCAGATGAACAGAAAGAGGGTAAGCGGACAGATCATGAAGAAGAGTGCAGTCAATTCATGAAGAGGAGTCCGAACAGTTCATGAAGCAGAATCCGAACAGATCATGAAGCAGAATCCGAACAGATCATGAAGCCCATTACATACAAATCCCAAAGCAGATAAGGGACAAATAGTAATGAAGATGGGAGCCAACTGATGATTGATCACGCGGAATGATCATAGAACACCAGATGCGAAAGGTTATAAAAAATAGAAACTTAATGATTGGGAAATAAAAGAATGGAACCGTCTTAAAGAATAGGTATGAAACGAAAATAGGAAGAGAAACGTGGGATTATAAAGAATATTTACGAAACACTAAGATAAGCGAACCCGATTTATTATAAAGAAACGATAAATAAAGAGTGTAAAGAAATAGTATAGGTGTGAAAGAATAATAATAAGAGGGGCGTGTTGTTGATGCTATAGTTGTGAGAAGATCATAAATGATTCGACCGAAACAATATAAAGAAGGGGAACAGACTGATAATAAAAAGGAATATCGATGTATCATAAACAGAAGTGTACAAGCGATCATAAATATTGGTGCCGAATCAGATCATCAGAGATCGGTTGCAAATTTTCATATCTATGGCTCTGTGGAGAGATGTAAAGAAAGTGATCGGATAGCAAAAGAAAAATAAAGTTGGGTTGGGTTGTTTTACCTCTGAGCGGCACTTTTTTGCACACCATGGGCTAAATGGCCAGGTCACATGGACCCCGAAGGCTCAGAGAAGGTTGGGGGAGGGGACCCACTGGAACAGCTGTTGGGAGACAGATGGTAGTCTCCCGTCAAGGCCCTCCAGTGTGTTCGTTAACGTGCACAGGGTATGGCTGTCACACACACGGGGCCACTGCTTAACGTCCCATCCGACGGACGGCGGCCTTTCCTAGCCCATCGGTGTCCCCTACTGACCGTGGGCAGGGCGGGGAATTTTGCGGAGATAAATCTCAACGCTGACCCAACTGGGACTCGAACCTGGGAACTACAGATTACGAGCCTGGCGCGCTACCGACTGAGCCACCCCGCCCCCAGAAAAATAAAGACTGTAACAAATAAAAGAAAAGAAAATTAACAATGATGCTAAGCAGATATGGAAAACGATATAAATAATAAATAGAAACTGACTATAACAGTATTATAATAATCTTTTTTCATATTTGAAGCATTAATAAAATAGATATTGATTGTAAAGAAGAAAATTCAAATATCAAGTTAGATAAAATAAAAGTAATTGAGGTGAAACACAGGGAGAAAATGGTATAAAAATGAACTGATTGATCGTAAAATGAGTAATATAATAAATATGACAGAAATTGAGTAGAGCAGTTGTACTATTAAGTACGAATACATAAAGGACGTGCTGGTAGAGTAGTTGCACCATTAAGTAAACATACAGAAAGGACGGTGCTGGTAGAGCAGTTGTACCATTAAGAAAACAGACTTATACAATGTGCAATATATAAAATGATAAGCTATATATAGATAAAGCAGACTTATAGAATCTACAAGAGGGGGACGTATCGAACATAAATAAGATAAAGATAACAAAAATTATATTGATAAAGAAGGGGCAGGAATTCTCATAAAGAAGAGGTACTTACTAGAGTAAAGAAGATGAATGGACTGATCATTAAGATTAATCATAAAGAAGTCGATTGCGATAAATACATTGCTCGATATTAAAATTGCTCCTTCCAGGAGGAGTGTTCGGATTTCCACGGAGTTCAGGGCAGCAATATATGCAAAAGACATGTGTTTCTATGACATACATTTGTTATCTTTATCTTATTTATGTACATAGAGCTGCCGTAGTCATGTCAGAGCTGCCGTATAATTAGCTGCCGTAGTAGTTAGTTTATATTATGTTCGATGTTTCTATGGCGGCTCATATGACTATGACTACGGCAGCTCTATGTTACACAAGAGATGAGAACTAAACTACTACGGCAGCGATATATGCAAAGGGTTGTGTTTCTATGACATACGTGTGATATCTATGGAAAATCATAGGATGAATGCTGAACGGCTGCAACGCCAAATTCAGGCGTTGGAGTTATCTGCAGCAAGCTACAAAATGAGTGTTGATAGCAGATATTGCGGACGAAGGGCAGAATGTGTCATTATGATACTTTCGCCAACCTTATTATCAGCTGGATGCTTTTGAGCGTGGTCGGATTTTTACGGGGATCATGAAGAGGAGTGCACATAGATCATGAAGCGGAGTGCACGTAGAACATGTAGCGGAGTGCAGATAGAGCAATAGCAGAGTGCAGATAGATCATAAAGCAGAGTCAGAACAGATCATGAATATTTTATGAAGCCAGATGAACTACCCACCGTATCGCTTCACATGTGAGTCACTATACAAAGACTGTTAAATGCTGTTGGAGTCAATGGACTCAACAAGATACTCATCACACACGATTAAGCACTGCAGAATGATTCATCATTCTGATCACTGCACTGTCGGAATGATTCATCATTCTGATCACTGCACTGTCGGAATGATTCATCATTTTGACAGTGCAGACTGATTCATCAGCAGACAAAACAGACTTAATTGCAACCATATCTACCATTCGAAGAACTGTAACTACTGCATGAAAGTATCCATCAAGACCAAGGCCATCGCCAGAAGACTAGCAGATGCAGGTCTGCAGACCCAATGTGCATTACATTGAATACTCTTGACTGCACATCACCATCGGGTTCGACCAGACTCATATCACGTTCGAGCTACCCGGAATGAGGAACAATAACAAGTTCTCTTCGGAGATTAATCCTGGTTATGTCTGGATGCTGATGATCATCACGTCGACAACTGGAGGTAAGGTCTCAGAGACAGAGAGAACAGAGGGTGAATCTAGCTGTCATCCACAAATTCTATACCGCTCTCTCACAGGATATTCTTGTTTGGGAAACCATCAATTGGTACATAAGGTCATCTCTGATATGTGCAATCAGTACTCCTGTGATAAACTGGTGACGTCACCGTCATCCTACATCCCGTTGCACTACAATTTCTGACAGGTATCCCTTACGCCATCTCCCAGCAAGGGAATGCCTTACTCTTACTGTTGCCATATCCAGGGCGCATCTGCAATGCAGCCATACTATTCTATGTCCAACCATGTCCCCAGACCTGTTGCCCATCAGCTTATATAAAAGATGATTGAAAGCATCCTGCAAGTTCACATTCAATTGGGCTAAAATACATCTGTGCCATGAGACATCCTTCATACCACCATCAGAAATTTTCACTCCTCTATTCCGCAAAATGTGGCTTAATGCATCGAGAACCACAGCGGTTTGATAACATAGTAAAGGACATACACTGCCGTTCGTTTAACCTTTATAAGATGGCTGGTAAAGCAGTTGTACTATTAAGAAAACATTCCAAAATAATGGCACAAAATAATGGCCACCAGAAAGGACGGTGCTCGTAGAGCAGTTGTACCATTAAGTTGACATACAGAAAGGACGGTGCTGGTAGAGCAGTTGTACCATTAAGTACGAATACATAAAGGACGTGCTGGTAGAGTAGTTGCACCATTAAGCAAACATACAGAAGAACGGTGCTGGTAGAGCAGTTGTACCATTAAGAAAACATTTCAATATAATGGCACTGGTAGAGCAGTTGTACCATTAAGTAGACATAGAGAAAGGATGGTGCTGGTAGAGCAGTTGTACCATTAAGAAACATACAGAAAGGATGGTGCTGGTAGAGCAGTTGTACCATTAAGTACGAATACATAAAGGACGGTGCTGGTAGAGCAGTTGTACAATTAAGTAAACATACAGAAAGACGGTGCTGGTAGAGCAGTTGTACCATTAATTACGAATACAGAAAGGACTGTGCTGGTAGAGCAGTTGTACCATTAATTGCGAATACATAAAGGACGGTGCTGGTACAGCAGTTGTACCATTAAGAAAACATTTCAAAATAATGGCACTGGTAGAGCAGTTGTACCATTAAGTAAACAGGCAGAAAGGACGATGTTGGTAGAGCAGTTGGACATTTAAGTAAACCTACAGAAAGGACGGTGCTGGTAAAAGCAATTATACATTAAGTAAACATACAGAAAGGACGGTGTTGGTAGAGCAGTTGTACCATTAAGAGGCATACAGAAAGAACGGCGCTGATATGAAAGGATTTGGAAGGATCATAAAGACAAAGTGCGGTAGAATTATTAAGGTGTACGAAATGATTGAAAAAATATGACTGGAAGAATAATAAATGGTATGTGAAGATGTACAGAAATGTGAGAAACTGACAGATGAAGAAAAGTGGGGACAGATCATGATGCAGGATGGGGTCAGATCACGAAGACAGTGCAGACAGATCATGATGCAGAGTGATGCAGAGTGGGGATAGATCATGAAGACAGTGCAGACAGATCGTAATTACGCAGACAGATACATAAAACGCAGTTGCATCAGCTGTTTCCTTTCTCCTGAATTCTAGGTCAGAAGATAACAAAACAGATAATGTGAGCGAGATTGATGTTTTGTTTTTGTGGTAGGCAGCGTCTAACGGTGTTCCAATTGCTTTTAGGAAGGAGTGTCTCTTTTTGTCTGCTACTTAGTCATGCAGAATGGAAGGGTATAAATCACGTCACAACTGGACAAATGGGCTAGAGAGGGTAGAATTCAGATGGATTTTACAGTTTTTTAGGTTTATTAATTTGACTAGAGATCCGTCCCCAAGAATTCGTTGCTTTGTGCTTTAAACGAAATCATGTTATACCTACTGATCATCTGCGTTCTCCATGAGTTTCAGAAGATTCCATTACTCCTTCTGATTAGGGGGCGGGAGTAGGATCAGTAGGTAGCGCGCCAATCTAGAGTTTCCAGTTCGAGACCCACCTGGGCCAATGTTGATATTTATCCCCACAAAAATCGCCTCCCTGTCCTCAATTAGTAGAGGGACAGTAGGGGAAAGGCCGTAGTCTTCGGATGAGATGTTAAGACGTGGTCCGTGGCTGGAAAGCCATACCCTGTTCGTATTAAAGAACACGTTGGGTAGCCTTAACGTGACGCTACCATCTATCTCCTAACACCTGCCCAGTGAGGCCCTTCCCACCCAACCTTCTCTGAGCCCTTGGGGTCCTTGGGACCTGGCCATTTAGCCCATTGTGTGTTTTCAATCATCTGGTTGGTCCAGTTTCAATATTGAGTATTGTAGGATTAAAAATAGTGAAAAATATGAAAAATGAGAAACAAGCAAACAATTCATAAAACAAAGATGCAGAAGTGTCAAGAGGCGCGATGATAAAGTGGCGATATGTGTGATTAAAGAGACATGGACTAAAACGTTCACTAGTTAATTTGAGAGCTTAGTATATTTATCCCTTTTCCTTTATGCTGGGAAAAGTTAGTGCCTTCGTATGTTATGCTTAGAAAACCAATTCCTTTGTTGTTTTAATCATTTTTCAGAATAGATTTAAGCATTTCAAACTGATAGAGATTAGTTCATTTGCATGTTGGGATGTGTGAAAAATTGATCTTTACAGTGAGGAAGTAAACGCCCTCTATCCTGTGATTAAAGTAAGAATCTTTTATTCTAAGACAGTAGTCTTTTGCAATAATATTAGATTGAAAAGACAGCTACTTCTACCCGTTAGCGGTCATGCTTAACGAGACTAGTATTTTAATATCTGTTCATTTTTATTGAGAAAGGTTTATCTATAAACTACAATAGCTTCCGAGCCATTACTACTTTGTTGATAACGACGTCGTTGACTTACTTGCAAAAGACGCCTTAAAGCAAAGGTATTCCCTACCTAACCAAAATCCAATATAAATTGCAAGAATATAATCAAAAAGAAACAATAGAAACATTTAAACTGTTATTTCCAACTTCATGGATCCGTGCAACAGAATTATTGCCTTTATTTGAATCCAAATATCTGTCAATTTAAAAATCATGTTTCAAATAGAATTAATATTGTAAAAATCACAAGATTCAGCACGAGTTTGCCACCATTAACCCATTTCTCGAAAGCTATGAACTTTTCCAACTGTCTATTCTGTTAAGCAAAAGAAACTTTCATCCATATCCTACTTAATTGCCCAAAATATATCATTCAAAGAACGGATTTGTTTTCTAAACTGGAAAAATTTGACATCTCAGACTTCACGTTACATACATTATAAATTCACCCATCAGTAATAGACCTAGAAGTTCTATGGGGCGGGGATAGCTCAGTCGGTAGCGCGCCAGGCTCATAATCTGCAGTTCTCAGGTTGAAGTCTCAGCTGGTCCAGCGTTGAGATTTATCTCCCCGAAATTCCCCGCCCTGCCCTCGGTCAGTAGAGGACACCGCTGGGCTTTGAAAGGCCGTCGGATGGGACGTTAAGCCGTGGCCCCGTGTGCGGGAGAGCCAAACCCTGTGCACGTTAAAGAACATGCTGGATGGCCTTGATGGGAGGCTACCATCTGTCTCACAACAGCTGTTACAGTGGGTCCCCTCCCTCAAACTTCTCGGGGTCCTTGTGACCTGACCATTTAGCCCATTGTGTGCAAAAAAATGCTGCTCAGAGGTAAAACAACCAAAACTAAAATTTTTACATTCATTCATGGCTATCTGCTTGCCAAATCAATTTTTCACCGCATTTAAAGAAACAGTTGATTTGATAACTTTCGTTTCCTTCTTGTTGCTTCTGGATGACACAGAAAGTTCTATCAACTATTTCCACTAATTTTCAATTTTGAAGACCAATTGGATTTGAAATTCATCTTTATGGAAACTTATACTATCGTCTGAAGTTTATTTACTGTGTTTTACATGTTTTGCCATTCTTTATTGATTATATTGCATTCTACGTTAAGAAAAACCAAATTATTGCGGGACAGAAGTGAATCACTAAACATTTCAGAGTTCGTAAAGCGTAAATAAATAAATAAACTACAAACCAGAACAAACTTATTATTTCTATATCTAAACATAGCAATATAATCATGAAACATGATTTTTAAATAATATAGCGCATTTGATACTCTATTAATGATTTTATTCCTTTACGAAACACTTAGCTGAGAGATACTCGCAAAGTCGAAGAGAGAATGAAATATATGTTGGATACAACATACCACTAAGGTAAAAATATTAAAAATTATGTTCTGTTGCAAAACGATATATTTCTTACCAGTTGATTGAGTCACAAATTTGGTACGATATCGAATACTCTAAAGCAGAGGTTCCCAAACTTATTTGTCTTACCGCCCTCTTTTCAGAAAAAAAATTACTCAACGCCCCCCTGGAAATCTACCTTCTTTAAGCGAACAAAAAGAAAGATGCAGTGACAAATTTGCGTTCTTTTATGTATCTATATTTATACCTACGTCCTATAACATAGTAAAGAAAGATGTTGTTGTAAATAAGACACCTTGAAGCTTGAAATTATAAATTTATTTATTAAAGTCACCCATAGTAACATTTGAATTTTAACTCTATGTTACACAACAGATGAAACATGTAAGAACGGTTTTTCAAAATTTTCCTATCTTACTTTCTTTCTTTATGCTTCCACGTCCCCCAATTGCACCCGAGGCTACTACCGACCCCCTGGATCGTTCCAGCGCCCCCCAGGGGGCGGTATCGCCCACTTTGGGAAACATTGCTCTAAAGCTTTCAAATAATCGCAAAAGAGAAAGATATTTGAATGAGAAACAGTTTTAAAATATCTATGTTGGTTGATGGGTCAGAAATGTATTTATTGGAGACATTGACAGTCACCGTCACTTTTCTTTTTAAAAATGGTAGATCTAGTTCTGGGTTCGGGAACTTTTTTGTGTGAAGAGCCAAAACAGCAAAACAAAAGGAAAACCAAGAAATTTTGAGAGCCACAAATTATAATCCTTATTCGATCAAGAACCATAATAGGAAAAGACACCGCAGATTATCTTATTAATGGTAATAAAACTATAACGTATAATTTTAAAATTTGTGTATTTCAGTGTATGCAATAAAACTATTGAAAATAATTATTACAAAATCTATCATTCATCAGTGTAACTTTTGTTTTTGAGTCGCCTTATCAAACCTAATCAAATTTAGAGTCTATTTAGAGCTCTTGAATTGCATCAGAGCTTTCAAATTATCGTCTGCTAACCCGCTGTAGTACTTGTTTATAATGAATAATCATTTAAATTGAAAATTAGTGCTAAGTTACGGACATAGTGATCAAGCACATGCCCGGATCTAGAAAAAATATGGGGGATGGGAGAGGAGGCAAGAGACTGGAATTCCATTTTGTAACATTTTCCCCTTCGTTTTAGAGGTCTTTAAAAAATCTTGAAAAATGCATGGAATATTCTTAAGTTTCATGTTTTTTTGCCTGCATTACCCTTACTATCATTCTAAAAGCTGGGGGGATAGAGCTTCCTTCCCCCTTGATCCCGCCCTGGTCAAGGCGGGAATTATATTTTAATATATTTAACAAGTTTCAAGTACGATTACTCTACAACTTGAATTATTCTTCTAAAGTCTCGTAAATGAAAAAAAAAATAAAAAAATACACTGTTAATTTTTTTTTATTATGCCCGTCGTGGGGCCCCTTTTTCCACCCTCCCCTGCCTTGGAGCCGCTATGATCTCTAGACTAAATAGCCAAGTCACAAGGACCCCAAGGAACTCAAAGAAAGTTGAAGAAAGGATGCATTGGACAGCTTTTAATAGGCAGATGAAAACCTGTCGTTTAAGGGTATGGCTTTCCTGAACACACCACTGCTGAACTTCTCATCCGACGGACGACGGCTTTTTTAAGCCCAACAATGTTCCCTTTCCTACCGAGGCAAGACCAGAAGTTAAACGGATCAGCGTTTGAGTGTTTTGATGGTGCTTTTTTTAGTCATATAAAGTGGAAGTGGTCAAATACATGTTGGGGATCTCTACATTATAATGCTCAAAACCATCAGACAATAACCCATGCTATGGTTATATAAAACTAGATAAGAATCTCCGTAACTTTCAAACCAAATATTTTTATGGAAAAAGTTTAAAATACTATCCAAATAAGAATACTTAAAAAAATGAACTCTTAAACTTCAACAATGCTTGTTTAGTTTCGTCACGGAAGTTGAAATCTGTTGTTTATCTATCACATGTTTTCAACGTCTTTCTGAACCATTGGTTTATATATTGTTTTTTGTGATAGGCTTTTATCAGGCTTTTATGTGGCGCATGTTGTAAACTGCTGAGAGATATTACATACCGTTTTCCTTATTTTGAAATCGTTCTAACTTTTCCGCATCGCTGAAGATCCGTTGAAGCATTCTTTAAGATTCTGTTTGTAACCTGTGTCGAATCATCCGATAACTGAAGACGCTGTGAACGTATTCCGAGGCAATCAGTGGCAGATATATGAGAACGAAGGGAAGGGATGCACTGGCTCGTGCTCCCAGAAGGGGAGAGAGAGATGACAACATGACATTGCTCAGGTAAGCGGAAGAATAACCAGCGTGAAAATAAAGACTCGGTCCAGGAAAAAGAATAGACAGCGTAGAAATAATATATTTGGAGAGATTGCGATGTCCAATTGAATCATGTCTGAAAGAACTACCATCGCAGTGTTTGGAAATATTTTCGATGGCTTTGATTAACTAAAGAGAAAATGATATATGAAATTACTGAGCTGAAGTGAGGTGGGGGTGGCTCAGTCGGTAGCGCGCCAGGCTCGTAATCTGTAGTTCCCAGGTTCGAGTCCCAGCTGGGTCAGCGTTGAGATTTATCTCCGCAAAATTTCCCGCCCTGCCCACGGTCAGTAGGGGACACCGATGGGCTTGAAAAGGCCGCCGACCGTCGGATGGGACGTTAAGCCGTGGCCCCGTGTGCGGGAGAGCCATAACCTGTGCACGTTAAAGAACACGCTGGATGGCCTTGACGGGAGGCTACCATCTGTCTCCCAACAGCTGTTCCAGTGGGTCCCCTCCCCCAACCTTCTCTGAGCCTTCGGGATCCATGTGACCTGGCCATTTAGCCCATGGTGTGCAAAAAAGTGCCGCTCAGATTTAAAACAACCCAACTGAACTAAAGTGAGGTGGGGGTGGCTCAGTTGGTAGCGCACCAGGTTCGTAATCTTCAGTTCCCAGATTCTAGTTATGCCTGGGTCAGCGTTGAGATTTATCCCACCTTTTGTCAGTAGGGACACCGATGGGCTTGGACAAGGCCTCCGTCCGTCGGATGAGATGTTACGAAATGAGACTTTGTGCGGGAAAACCATACCCTCTGCACGTTAAAGAGCACGCTGGATGGTTTTGACGGGAGGCTACCATCTATCTTCTAACAGTTGTTCAGTGGGTCCCCTCCCCCAACGTTATCTGAGCCTTCGCGGTCCTTATGACCTGGCCATTTACTCCATAGTGTGCCGCTCAGAGGTAAATAACCGATAAAATAAATTTTACCTTTTATTCTTGTCACTCATCCTTTCGTGTTGCAAATCAAGTGCTTAAAGCTGGAAAACTAATTTGCAATTTTAAAACTGTAAAAAGTAATTTGTAGGCCGAGTGGTTAGCACGCTTGGCTACTGATCTAAGGGACCTGGGTTCGAGCCCCGGATTAGGCATGGTGTGTCGTTTTTCTGCTGAGGTCCTGCCATCCTCTCAGATCTCCTACTGTGGCACATAAACTGACAGGCTCCTGTCAGACCTCTGTGGCAAGCAGCTGCTTGAGGGGGTATTTATTTATTTATTTTATTTAACTTTGAAGCTGTAAAAAAACTGATTCGTAATTTTCAAGCTGCAACGCTGCTTTGAAAATTTAAAACTATGAAGCTACCTTGCAATTTCGTAGCTGATAAAGAAAATTTTTACTTTTAACACTGTACAGCTAATTCGTGATTTTGAAGCAGTAAAGCTGCTATTCAATTACCTTGCATACTAATATTTCAGGATGCTATTTAATCTCATCTGTCTATAATAGTAGCCATTAAAATGCATGGATATTTATTTCTTAATAAGAGTGATTACAATATAGTAATAAATAAACACCCCCTCAAGCAGCTGTCTGACAGGAGCCTGCCAGTTTAATACGCCAAAGCATAAGATCTGTGAGGTTGGCGGGACTTCAGCAGAAAGACGACCCAAACATCCGGAATCGAACCCAGATCCCTTTGATCGGTAGCCAAGTACGCTAACCGCTCGGCCTCGAGATGACTAATGTAGTAAAATTCACATTTTAAGCTCTTCAAAACAGAAACTAAGAGCACTAAATTCCGAGGTTTTAAACTTTTATCGTAATCACTTTTAACTCTTTATGAGAGAATTTTACTTTTCCTCACCCAGTGTTTATTTAAATTTCTGATAACATTTGCTTATTATTCATGCAAATTGAAATAAATTTAGAAAATAGTTTTCGGAAAAAAAATTAATATCGTTTTCTATGAATAGGGAAAGTTTGTTCTCAAATAAATAAATAAATAAATAAATAAATAAAATGGCCATTTTAAAACATTAATACTCTATAACTGTAAAAATTCGAATTGATGGATGATTTAGGAAATACGACAAGCAAAACGTCATTAGTACCTATCCTAATCAAACAGTCTTTCTGTATAAATTAGTAGTTTTCTAAGCTCAGAATAATTTAAACTTCAAAGATTTCTTGTAACTGTGAAAAAAAAAATAAGTGAAAATATTTTTTAAAAGATTAAGTTACAATTTCAACTTTTTAATTAGTCTTTAGTAATTAAAAATAAGCGTCATGCTGCATCCGAATATTTTTTACGTATTCTCTATCTTCAATAAATGAATGGTTCATTACCTTTATAATGAGGCGGGGGCGGCTCAGTCGGTAGCGCTCCAGGCTCGTAATATGCTAGTTACCAGGTTCGAATCCCACCTGGGGCAGCTTTGAGATTTATCTTCACAAAATTCCCTGACCTCAATCAGTAGGGGACACCGATAGGCTTGGAAAGGTCGCTGTCCATAGATAGGACACTAAGTCGTGGTCCCATCTCGTGGTCCCATGTACCTGAGAGCCATATCCCGGATGGCCTTGATGTGAAGCCTATCCAATAATGGGGTCCCCAACATTCTCTGAGCCCTCAGGGTCCTTATGACCTAGCCATTTAGCCCATTGTATACAAGAAAGTACTTCTCACAGGTAAAATACACAGGCTACTGTAAGTATAACATAACCCAGGCCATTGCGTTTATAATAATGTCATTCACTAACGTTCAGTTTCTGCTGCTAGCAGTTCTAATATTTTTCGTTTCAAATAGAAGCAACATTTAAATTTTGTCACAAAATGATAATAATTAATAATAAAAGAATAAAATAAATGATTAGTAACATGCATTTCTTTTTATATGTCTTATAATGCCTCATAGAATGTTTTCCCCCAAATTATGCTTAGGATCAAAAGTTGTCGAAATAGTTTGGGCTTGGACGGACTCGGGCACAACAGCTTCGGGTTCGACTGGCGCGGGCTCGAAAAACTAAGCCCGAATTCATATTTAGTTTGCGCGAAATTCTGAATTTTATTTTATGATAAAATTCCAATCAAATCTTTCGGTATACTTTTCTCATCGTTGCTCTTTTGTCTTTTCTAAAGCGTGAAACAAAGTACACGATGATTATAAAAATTAATCTACGATTTTAAATATAGGTTACACAAAAAAACTTTAAATTCAACATCTATATATTGCTCATCTATATATCAGCTTAATTATCCATTAAGCATTCATCCCATGCTTAACTTAATGTGCCTGTGTGAACAGAGACAATGATTCAACATATTCGTTTCTTCAACTCATTTGCACTTAAATCACCACACACCATCAACATAAGCTGAGAGGACACATGTGGAATCACTGCGTCTGTTGACATGGACATCCTACGCATAGCATGGGATGAATTAGGATGAATGGATCCAAGGTGACCCGGAAACATACTGAACACTTGTAATTTTTTTTCTAGTATGTGGGTGTAAGTTCGGGGTGTAAATTCGAAGTATTAAAAGAATTGGAAAATGCGAACAATTTTATTGTATCAGTATTTTTCTGATCCAATAGAATTCACTGACTTTCTCTTAAAAATCCTGCACATGGTCATTTCGAAGACCACTCAGTCCGAGGTCCTTAGACACCATGTAATGAAAAACTATCTAATAAACTAATGCTTTCTTTTCTGCAATTAGTATTAATTAACTTAACTATTTTTGTATCTTCATGTAATTTATTTTTAAGTATTGTGCATATATTTTAGTCTTTTAAACGTGAATTCCGCAAAGTTTCAAAATCTTATCACCCTCTTTCTGGTCCCAAACTTTTTCCATAAAGGGATTGATGATTATTTTTCGAAATTCTCTGGTGATTTATGGCTTTTTCAGCAAATAATTTAAATAATTGTTTGAAAAAACGTGGGACAACCGGTATTTAACTGAATCTAATTGCATAAATTTCAATTTCCAATCTTTTTTTTTAAATTCGTAGCTAGCTATCAACAATGAGAAGTGTCAAGCAAAATGCTCGAAATTTGTCATTTCTGATAATTATGGACTTTATATTAAAAAAATTCAATAATTGCGTTTTTAAAGTAATTACAATTTACAAAAAGAAATTTCGCGAAAGATAATAAAATAGCTGACTAATTATTTTATTACTTGCTTATGCGAAAAAGCAATAATCGTATGAGATCTTAATTGAAATAATATATTCGAGAATTATTCTTTTTCCCATTTCAGTCCTGTGATTGCAGATGACAGATTAACGAAACGTATTTTGATTTGAATAAACTATCAGGTATTTCTCGTTCTCTGTGTGCAGCCTTCTTCATCACCAATTCTCGAATGATTCCACCGGTCTGTTAACTTTTCATCCAAAGCAAAGACATTATTTTAAATGGCCAATTCAAAGCATCCCATCGCAATTTTTCCCACCGATTGCGGTGACTAAAAACAAACCTGTCCTTATTAAACTGTTATGAACGGTGGTCACCCAAGCTAGAAGGAATCACAATACATCCAGTACAAGGAAGTAATCAGTAGCTAATAGATAAACGAATTGAGCATAGGAGAAGTCTTATTTTCATTACAATATACATGTATGTACATTACTATGATAATGCTAAACAGAAATCATCATTAGAGTGGCTTATGAGCAGCATTACACGAGGAATTCAACAAATGACTAAGGAGCCATCATCAATATATGGAGTAGAAGAGAATTATCAACAGTTAAGAGATTACAGCAGTGTTTTTCAATCTTTTTTGGGTGTGGGTAACACTTTGTATTCTGGTGAACATATGGCGAATACTTTGCAATGTGATAAAAATTTGGCGGAATACTTTGTAATGTAATAAAAAATTTGGCAGAACACTTTGCAATGCGAAAAAATTTGGTGGAACACTTTGTAATATGGTAAAAATTTGGCGGCACAGTTTGTAATGTAATAAAGTTTTAGGCGCGACACTGTAATTTGGTTAAAATGTAGCATAAGAAAATGTAGTGTAATAAATAATTGGCAGAATAGTTTGTAATGTGAAAAAATTAGCGACACACTTTGTAATGTGATAAAAATTTGGCGAAACACTTTGTGATGTGATAAAATTTGGCGGAATACTCGCAAACAAATGCGTATATCTTTATATGTAAACTGTATTTACCGTATTGGACAGAAGCAAAAGTATAATTCTATACAAAAATAGTATAATTCTATATCAAAAGTATAATTCTATACAAAGTATAATTCTATATCAAAAGTATAATTCTATACAAAAAAAGCGTTTCATTCTTACAATTTTATAAAAATATCGTCTTGTTTTGGCCTTGATATTGTGTTGCAGGCTTTTTATCAATTTAATCGGGGTACATAGTTGGTATTAGTTGTCAAATTATTAGAAAATCAGATTTAACGAATGCTGCTTTATATGTTTTGTATTCTTTTGTTATTTAGTCTTTTCAGTTTATATGTTGCTATTCATACAATGTTAAAAAGAGAGCATAAGAAAAGCTATTAGCGTATATTGCTCACCTTTTTCATCAAGTATGTATTTTTTTGGTATATCGAAATTCATTTTATGACTTTTGCTGGCGAAATAAACAATTATTATTATGATTTATCAGATAAAATTAACGTCTGCGGTTCTTTATGTATACTGCTCACAAAAATTAGGGGATATTTCATCGCTTCATATTCATTTTGAAATATCCCCTAATTTTTGTGAGCAGTATAGTTGTCGTAGCGGTTGAAGGGTAATTACTTGTAAACACACGAAGGAAGGAGACACACTGGCTACCAAACGTGACGACTAGAGAAGAATTACCACCCGGCGAGAAATACCCTTTTTTGGCTTTGGGTTGTTTTACCTCTGACCGGCACTTTTTTGCACACCATGGGCTAAATGGCCAGGTCACATGGACCCCGAAGTCTCAGAGAAGGTTGGGGGAGGGGACCCACTGAAACAGCTTTTGGGAGACAGATGGTAGCCTCCCGTCAAGGCCATCCAGCGTGTTCTTTAACGTGCACAGGGTATGGCTTTCCCGCACACGGGGCCACGGCTTAACGTCCCATCCGACGGGCGGCGGCCTTTCCAAGCCCATCGGTGTCCCCTACTGACCGTGGGCAGGGAGGGGGATTTTTGCGGAGATAAATCTCAACGCTGACCCAGCTGGGACTCGAACCTGGGAACTACAGATTACGAGCCTGGCGCGCTACCGCTGAGCCACCCCCGCCCCTCCCTTTTTTGGCAAAAATATTTATTAAACTGTCTAAATTAACAGAAAATCTAATTTTCAGTGAGACATTTCACGAAACACTTAGGCCATGTTCGATGAGCACAAGTTGAAAGAACATTGGATAAGAGAATTGAACCTAAAACTAATAAAGAATCCGAATTGGTAATCACCATGTAAAATTGAGTGGAGCGTTACTGATTGCCAGCAGCGAATTGCGAGCAATCAAACTATAAATCGGAGTAAAATGTATTTTGAAAAATCTATAAAATAAAACGCTTTTTATCACAAGAGACAAGAAGGAACTGACGAATCATTTATAAAGGGAAAACAGATGAACAATAATACTCACAAATCTTTTATTGCTATAAGATAGTGCAGGAATCACAAAGAGGAGATCCAAACTCTTCAGCTCCTTTGGGATCAACATGAGATTTTGGAATGTCGCTTGAAGCCGAGGAGATAATTGGATGTGTAAGAATTTGAACACGCAAAATTGAGAAATGTCAGGTAAAGGGAAGTATTTAAACAGAACAAGAGTGAAAGATATTATTATCGATATGAATTGAAAGTCAAATTTGAATGATTTTTTCTATATGAACCCTTTAATAGAAACTTTAAAGCATGGAATTAAAAAGACGAATTTAACATTTAAAATCTTCATATTTTCTATTGTTATTGCCATACCGTTTTGTTTTACAATGTGTTACGTTAAGGTTTTTTCCAAAAGATGATCATTAGAAAAAAAAAACATTTATCAACTTCGATTCAGTACACCAGGTTTTTTGGATATTGTGGTTCTTTGATGATCGATAGGTAACATAAACAGTATCAAAATAATATTTGGGACTTATTTAAAGATTAATGCTAATGAACGTTTAACACAGTCGTTAAATTAAAAATGCACAATAATTTTCATTGGCTTTCGATCATTAGATGTGCAATTTTTAAATAGACTTTTAAATATTTTAAATTAACTTTGAATATCTTAAAATCCATTTTTTAACTTTAGATCGCATTTTGAATATTTTAAAGTGATTTTTCAATATTTTAAATCTATTTTGAACGTTAAAGATATTTTTGATAAAATAAACGTATATGTTGGCATAAATAAAGTAAAATAATAAACGCAGCTACTTATAAATTCACTGAATGACAAATAAATATCGCTGAATATAAGACAGCAGAGAATTTTATGCTAGCCCAGTGAACTACAACCTCATTTTCTTACAAACAAATTCAACGTATTGTTCCAACCAAAATAATTTGCCGAAATGCAAGGCAAAAGGAATAAATCTAAGGATTCTTCCAAAAGGTACAGTCGCTCAAAAAAATATCCGAACACTATGGTTGATTACAGAATTCAGGAAAAATGTCTGGCAACGATTTTTTTAGAAATCAGTGATTTGGCAACCTTCGTGTCACGTGATTACAGAATTCAGGAAAAATATCTGGAGCGTGTACAGCAACTGTACACGCTCCAGTTACCGTTCACAGCAAACTGGCGTGTCAGTTATAAAATACCGTTCACAGCAAACTGGAGCGTGTGCAGTTACTGCACACGCTCCAGTTTGCTGTGAACGGTAACTGCACACGCTCAATATTTCCGTGAGTGAGCCCACACGATCCAGGTCTTTGTGAGCTCACACGATCCAATGTGCTGTGAACATTAACAGCAACCGCTCCAGTTTGCTGTGAACGGTAACTGCACACGCTCCATATTTATTGCATTATATATTCATACGCATTATATATCTTAAAAAATATCCGAACACTATGGTTAATTACATAATTCAGGAAAAATGTCTGGCAACGATTTTTTAGAAATTAGTGATCTGGCAACCTTCATGTCACGGGACACGAAGGTTGCCAGATCACTAATTTCTAAAAAAAATCGTTTCCAGACATTTTTCCTGAATTCTATAATGAACCATAGTGTTCGGATATTTTTTGAGCGACTGTATACCACTTAGCATAGTGAGTATTAAGATATGTTAAGTTTTTATCATGTTGTAATATTATAATAAATAAAAAACACGTAATCAGTTCTAGTTGGGTCAGTGGGTAATGCGCCAGTCTCACAACTAGTTCATGTATGAATCTCTGAAGGTTCCTGCTTTCATGTTGTATTATTATAATAAATAAAAAACACGTAATCAGTTCTAGTTGGGTCAGTGGGTAATGCGCCAGTCTCACAACTAGTTCATGTATGAATCTCTGAAGATTCCTGCTTTCATATTTGATACCATAACTTTCTCTCTGCCTTTAGTAAGGTTGGTGAGGACATTGGCGGGGTTATGAAAAGAAGCCGCCAGTTGGTTGAAATGCTAAGCCATGACTCAGTGTGTAGCTTTATGACTATGAGCTTTAAAGAAAACAGTGTGTATCCTTGATGAGATATTTCCATTTGTTCCAAGTTGCGAACCTTTGGTGTCCTTGTGGCCTGCCCATTTACCACATTGTCGCTAAAAAGTGCTACTCAGAGATCAGCTTAATCTATATAGACGTTGATGATACGGTATGCGGGTTGGGTAGTTTTATCTCTGAGCGGAACTTTTTTGCACACCATGGGCTAAATGGCCAGGTCACATGGACCCCGAAGGCTCAGAGAAGGTTGGGGGAGGGGACCCACTGGAACAGCTTTTGGGAGACAGATGGTAGCCTCCCGTCAAGGCCATCCAGTGTGTTCTTTAACGTATGGCCAGGGTATGGCTCTCCCACACACGGGGCCACGGCTTAACGTCCCATCCGACGGACGGCGGCTTTTCCAAGCCCATTGGTGTCCCCTACTGACCGTGGGCAGGGCGGGGAATTTTGCGGAGATAAATCTCAACGCTGACCCAGCTGGGACTCGAACCTGGGGACTACAGATTAAGAGCCTGGCGCGCTACCGACTGAGCCACACCCGCCCCACGGTATGCGGAGTTAGACCTTAGTTTCAAATATGGTTAGTACAGAAACTTTCATTCACTTTATTTAAATATGCTTCAAAGCTAAATTTTATTTTATTCACTGACTTCGAAATCACAAAAAGGAATATCAATAAAATCAGTAAACGATGCATCGACGAATTTAGTATTTAAGTTGCTTACGTTGCTCATCAAATAAAACAAGGCTTCAAATTGTGCCTACGACTTCATCAGAAGAAAGATAATTAAAATACATATAAATAATTATTAAATTCTACAAAAAAATTGAAGCAACTAGGGTATTTTTTAAACCAAACATAATATTTTTAACACCGAACTGTCTCGAGTTAAGTAAAAGTGAAAACAAAAAGATCCTACCTATTCTATAAATCACCCCATCGATTGTCGCTGATAGTCCTTCATATTCCTTCAATATCCGATAAAATTCTTCCCTTTCTTCCATATGAAAGGACGAAATGTCACAAAACACCGACAGGTAAGGAGCAAATTGACACAGCTCCTTTCTCGCCACGCTTACAGCACCAAGGTTAGACTAAAAGTTGTGGACGCTAGAGACAGCATTCGGTGACCGCACTGAGAAGACGCTCCTACACTGGCGAGCAGGGATAAGGTAAAGTGGGGGGGATGCGATAAGGAAAGAGATTGGGGGAAGCTACAGCTGGTCATGACACATCCTGATGTTGAGCCGCAATTGGCCAAGCCCATGTCTATTGCTCATACGTCATATCACCATCGGAGCCTCAGATGGGAGGCACCAAGCGATCCTCCGTCTCCTTCCTCTGAGCTCAGGAATTTTCTCATTTACGTATACTCTGCTCTGGTGGAACTTCTCCAAGATTAAATGTGGATGATCATAAAGCCATGGATCTTTTTTTTCTTTCCTCTTTCTACCCTTTCATTCTATCGCTTCCTATCGCTCTTTCTCGCCCATTTACGGTAAGTACATGCTTTGGTCGACGGTGATAAATACGTTATCAGTTATTGATCTTTTTTTAACTTCGTTGAAGCACACAGTTCACGTCATATAAACTTTCTAATCAATTCTTCTTCTTTATGGGTTAGGAAAGAGGAGGAGAAAATGTCAAAGTATTTTTAACTGCTTATCTTCTTAATCTTGACAAGGGAAAGAGATTTTATATTTTGTAAGAAAAAAAGTTCTTTTTTTTGGGTATGTGTGAGATTAAAAAATTAATCTGTGCATATAGAATTTTTATTTATTCATAATGTTTAATTGACTCCACAATTTATGCGTGCTTTGCTCATAACTATTTTGATTGCAGATATTAAAAATCGTCTTATAGTCACGCTGTGTTTAAATTTTAAAGCTTGATTTTTCAAAGCTGTTGTGAGTCATTTTTGTGTAATGGGGGATTGCGTCGTTTATAAGGACAAGATTCAAGATGATCAGTTATTAAAAAAAGTATTTCGTTTTCCTTGAATTGGTAAGAGTTAATGACTGATCTGTATGAGTATTTATGGACTGGAATTTTGTTTTTTATTGCTGCAGAGACATATAGTTCAGAGGGTTGTTTTACTTCTAAGCCGCTTTTTTTGCATACAATGGACTAAATGGCCAGGCCACAAGGTCCCCGAAGGCTCAGAGAAGGTTGAGGAAGGGGACCCACTGTAACAGCTATTGGGAGACAAATGGTATCCTCCCGTCAAGACCATCCAGCGTTTCTTTAACATGCACAGAATATGGCTCTCCCGCACACGGCGCCACGTCTTAACGTTCCATCCGATGGACGGCGACCTTTTAAAGCCCATCAATGTCCCAAACTGACCGTGGGCAGGGCGGGGAATTTTGCGGAGATAAATCTCGACGCTAATCCATCTGGGACTCGAACCTGGGAATTGCAGACTATGCGCGTCGCGCGCTACCGGTTGAGCCACCCCCGCTCTAAACTCCAGAGGAAACTACAATAAGATTGATGGAATTTCCATGAGCAGTATGACACATTTAAATCATTCTCTTGCTTAAATGCTGAATCTTGTTAACAACATTTTTCACTTTATGCGTGAATGTAATTCATAATCCTTGGGTAAAAACTTACTTTATAAAAAAATTTGAACCTTGCCCATCATCATCATCATCATCCTCAAGCAGCCATGGGCTACGGAGGTCCAACCAGACCGCGCAGTTTAATTCTCCAAGCATATCCGTCCTGAGCTACATATGCTGCATCCGGCCACAATTTCTAACAAGGTCCTGTTTGACATTGTCAGCCCACCGCATCCTAGGTCTCCCCCTCTTTCTGAGGCCTTCAGGCACACTGTTCATAACCCTATTCGTCAATTTATAATTATCCATACGGGCAACATGGCCAAACCAGCGGAGTCTCTCTCTGCACAATATGCTGCTTAGCCTTCTCAAATTTGATTCCTGCCTCATACTGTAGCTGTGAATGACTATAGGCTGTTTCGTCTCTCAGCAGCTGCTTTAAAAAAAAAAACTTAATTTTCAAGACAGCAACGAAGCGTATTTTTCTGTTCCGATAATGTCCCTTTTCTGAACTGTACACGATCCGGCAAAGACAGCTGAGTGGTTTTCTCCTTCATATATATCTGAACCTCCTAAGGCTGCGTATTGTCTCCCTCATATTTACGGTATTTCGCTTCTCTGTGGCTCCTAAAATATTTATCCGTGGAATTGTTTGCTACAAAGACGACGGCAAAAACTTCCCAGTAACTAGCTGTTTCGATTTTGATTTTGATTTCATTACAAAGGGGTAATTGATATACTTGGGTCGGTGGATGGAGATGTATGAATGAATACAGATGAATGGGTAGTTAGAAGGCATAATGAACACAGAAGTGGGGGAATAAGAGGATAGATGGATATAGTTTGATGGGAAGGATACTTGAATCAGTGACCTAATAGAAGGAATAGGACACTTATGTAGGTTATTGAATTAATGGATGGATACAGCCGATGTTTGGATAGGAAGAAAACTTAATACACTGCTCTTCATAATTTAAAGAAGTTTAATAAAATTGCAATGTCTTAATAAATCCTTTTTAGAATTTAACGAAGGTTTCAGAGTATTTCAAGGGTGAACTTATTCAGTGAATTTCTTAACGATATCGGCTATTATATTTGCATTTCTCAATGGCAAAAAGTCTGCGATATATAAATGAGTTGGCGGTAGAATCAGTTTCAGGATCGGGCGCTTCTCATTTCAGATTAAGAGAGGCTTTATCGAGCATGTGGGATTACAGTGTTGTTAAAATGTAAAGGAAGAACAGTTTGAATGATGATCAGAGGTGGAGAGGCATCAGATGGATGGAAGCAGGACAGTCACATAGAGAGGTTGTCTGATTCATGAATATGTCGGTAAATGAAATATGTCGGAAACATCTTAGAGTCTATCCAGACTCTAGAGATGTTTTCAAGAAACTGAAACATGCTCTAGAACAGTGTCTCGCAAACTTTTTTTTACTCTGCGGCACACTGAATCTAATTTTTTTTTCCGCGGCACACCTAAAAAAGAATTTTTGATGGTTACGTAAAAAGAGGAAAATTGAAGTTTCGTTAAATGCATTTTATTTAAAATTTAGATATGAACATATTTCAATGGGATGTATGAGCTTGCTTCTGCGAACAAATCTGCATTATTCTTGGCTCAAAGTTAGATAAACACACTCGCATCTCTTCATTAATCATCTGAAGCCGCTCACGCTTCTTAGATTTAATTTCAGTCAATGATGAGAATCCAAGTTCACAAAGATAAGACGAGCCGAAAGGTAACAAGGCTCGAATAGCTTTTGTCAGGATATTGAGGTTATCAGGATATTGAATTCAGGATATCTAGGGTCAATTTTAAAATCTCTCGCGGCACACTACTGTGCCGCGCACACAGTTTGCGAGACACTGCTCTAGAAGAAAGAGTTAAGATAAGCTCAGATCATCAAAAATGCAAGATAATCGTTTCCTGTCCCTAACTGTAAGTTGTAACTGTAAGTCGTGTCCCTAACTATAAGTCGTAATAGAATGATGTTATCGCACCATCTTGCAACAGAGCTGTCAGCTGCCATAGGAAAGGCAGTATCGAGAGTAACTGTCTCAACGATTTCATGAACGAGGGTTATATGTCAGAAGACTTGTAGAGGGCATACCATTAGCTTAAGATAATCAGAGGGCACGACTGGAATGGAAGGCACGACTATCACCTCAACTGGATCAATTTTCTATGTGAGCAAGTTCTCTTTCCGGGTGAATCACAATATATCGTAAGTAGTAATTCTGAGCGTCAATGTATCTGTAGAAAGCATAAGAAACGTTATCACAGCCCTGAATATTGTGGAAAGGGATCGTTTTGGTGGGAGTGGTTTGTATGGAGGGCGTTCAAAAAGTTCTTGACACGTATTTGTAGATTTACTCATTACTCCGAAGTTAACGAGCTGTGATTTGCTTGAATGTTTGTTTAAACTTGTCATTACGTGTTAAAAACGAAGGCCGTATCATCATTTCTCTCTTCTCTGGAGGCGCGTAAAGTTCGGTCTATGAAATCTGTACCTTGTTGCTATGGAGCCTACTGAAGAAGGGTTTGGGTTGGGTTGTTTTACCTCTGAGCGGCACTTTTTTGCACACCATGGGCTAAATGGCCAGGTCACATGGACCCCGAAGGCTCAGAGAATGTTGGGGGAGGGGACCCACTGGAACAGCTGTTGGGAGACAGATTGTAGCCTCCCGTCAAGTCCATCCAGCGTGTTCTTTAACGTGCACAGGGTATGGCTCTCCCGCACACAGGGCCATGGCTTAACGTCCCATCCAACGGACGGCGGCCTTTCCAAGCCCATCGGTGTCCCCTACTACTGAAGAAGGGTAAAGATTTTACATTTTTACAAGGATTCAGTTTGGGGACGATGCGAAAATAAAATTCATGCCGATTTATCGCAAATATATGGGGGTCATATGACACTGTTACAGGATGGATGCGCAAATTAAGAGAAGAACGGCAGAACATCGAAGACTTTCCTCGTACAGGAAGACAGAAGGATACCTTGAACGAGAGAACCATCACTACTGTTCGTGAATTCATTAAGGAAAACTCACACATCACTGTTCAGGGAATAGGTTTAGGTGCTAGTATATCGATTGACAGTGTGGAAACAATTCATCAACATTCAAAGTTCCGAAAGATCTGTGCCAAAAGGGTACTCCATAAACTGACAGAACAGCAAAAAAGACTAGATTCGACTCGAGCAAGGATATGCTGGCAATGTTTGAACCTAGTGACCCCAAACAGCTAACAGGCATTGTTACAGGTGATGAGAGGTGGTTTTATTACTATACTACTCCCAGAAACATCGACTACTATGTTTAGGTTGCGGAAGATGAACGCGTCCCCAAATTCTCCGACACGACTTTTGCCCAAGGTAGAGGTTGTTCACATTTTTTCAATTCCCACGGAGGGTAGCCGTGTACACCTTATCTGAAAAAATGACTATAAATGGCTAATGTTATACAAACATTGTTTTATTCAAAATTGTTAAAGAAATGAAGTCCAACAACAGGCGTGTCAAGGGTTCTCCTTCTTCATGACAATGCCAGTGCTCACAAACGCGATAAGTTACGGACAAGAAAAAAAAGGAAACAGACAGCTACTCCATCCTGCATATTCACCCGATCTTGCACATGGAAATTTGGGTTGTTTCTAAAAATTGAAAAAGGAACTTGCTGGGAAATCTTTTTCAAAGGTGCAAGACCTTTTGCGAAAGGAGTTCATTCAGAGTTGCGGAGTATTCCCCAACAGGAGTACCACCAAGAGTTTCAGAATTGGTGTAGGTTAGGGGTTCTCAACGTGAGGTAAGTGGTAAAATTTTTTGGGGTACTCCGTGAGAGCTGTTTCACTAATTACCCAGTAAAATGTTTATAATTTTATAAGATTTGTTATTCATTAATATAATATGGATTCAGTACAGAAAGATGGATGAATACAAAAACGATGAATTCATAGATGGATAGGGAAAGATGGTTGAATGGATGGATACGGAAATATGAAAAATGGATCGATACAGAAAGATGGATGAATGGATCGATACAGAAAGATGAATGAATGGATGGATACAGAAAGATGGATGAACGGATGAATAGAGAAAGATGGTTGAATGAACGGATAGTGAAAGATGGATAAATGGATGGATAGAAAAAGATGAATACACCGATGGATCCAGAAAGATTGGTGAATGGATCGATACGGAATGATGGATGATTGGATGGCTAGATGAAGATGGTTCAATGGATGGATACAGAAAGGTGGATGAATACAGAAAGACTGTTGAATGGATAATTGTATATACGGAAGGATGGATGGATTGATGGATGGACATAGAAAGATGGTTGAATGGATAGATAAATAGCAAATATGATCTTACAGGAGAATAGATAATAGCGCAAATTAAAGCATATAATATGAAACTATGTAAACTGATGGATATATACATATATGTATATTGATGTATATGGTTTTTTGACTGATAAATATAGGGAGGGTTTGAACTGATTATTGATGAATGATTGTTGGATATATTATTGAGTTAATACTCAAGAAATGGAACGTTCAATATATATAGCCGAAAACGGCCTATATATATTGAAGTATATAGGCCGTTTTCGTTTTTGATGATTTGATTTGAAGATGAAACTACTGCTATGATGACATTGTGTATTGTCTGGAATTTGAAACATACATTATATTGCCAGCAGTAATCGAGACATTCTCACGATATGGGAATGTAAAGCCACATTGGAAGTTCCGTAACTATGAAAATTAGCCTCTTTGGAAAAAATATCTTTGGAGATTAATTGAGGATCTCAATTTATTTACAAAACTTATCTATATTTCGATTTTCAACATTTTTCGTTTAATATTTTGTAGTGGAAACTGAAGCAGTTAAAATCAGCGTTTGATAATCAAAGAATTTTACCCCAAATGCCAATTACAAAAAAAATATAATAATAACTGTTATAATTAATCCTTTGCTTTAAAAATGTATTTTTTTAATTCAAGCAATAATTCTTTAAGTTTTCATAAATATTTACGTCTAGTCTAGGTTGGGCATGGAATAGAGCACAAGGTAGATAAATATTGGGACTATCCGTAGGGAGAAGATCCTTAGATCCCACACATTAAAAAGCATGACATATGGCCTTAACAGGAGGTTCCTATTTGAGTTCAACTCTTATGCAGTGAGTATCGTTATATATTCTGTATGTTGGAAAAGAGACTGTTGTGGCTTGGCCAATTATCGTATTGGCAACAAGACGCCCGTAAGGCATTTATGAGTCGCCTGTCAGAATTTAGTTGCTGTAAAAAGATATCCCATATTAAGAAAATGTTTCCAAGAAATATATTCTTACTATGCCTCAATATACTTTTGTGAATCCCCTTTTCAAACATGAAATATTTGAAATACAAATACACCTATCGATACCTACCGTTTCTAATTTAGACAAGATTAAGAAAAGAAAACTCAAGTTAATTGCAAAATGCTGTTAAGCTGGTTGAAGGTTGGTGCAAAATGAATCCTTGATTAAATTTCGATTCAATTTTATTTCTTTGATTTCAATGGACATAGATGGATCATTTTTAATTCGTGAACTGGCGTAGTTAGTAATTAGCAGCTTTTCGCACTAGTTAATACCTAATATGTCGCAATACAGCGACTCTTCAAGGCCACTGAGCAGTGTATGCAAGTTGAAACATGTTGTGATACGTTCGCAACTAACAGCAAAAGAGTATGCAGTCAATCTCTGTCGTTTTCTTGCTTTGAAAAGTGTTCGATTTTGGCTGTGTCATTTTTTGTAGGCTGTGACTGATATGGAAACTGAGCAGTGGTATATGATACGTTATTCTGTTCGACGATACTTAAGTGGTGCATAGACAGTCACAGAAATGACTAAAGCGTATGGAGAACGGTACGCAAACCTAAGCGCAATTTTCAAGTGGCATTAAAGTTTCACATGCAGCACGATTCCATGATTGATGACCCCAAAATACGGGTTGTTGTTGGGTTGTTTTACCTCTGAGCGGCACTTTTTTGCACACAATGGGCTAAATGGCCAGGTCACATGGACCCCAAAGACTCAGAGAAGGTTGGGAGAGGGGACCCACTGGAATAGCTGTTGGGAGACAGATGGTAGCCTCCCGTGAAGGCCATCCAGCGTGTTCTTTAACGTGCACAGGTTATGGCTCTCCCGCACACGTGGCCACGTCTTAACGTCCCATCCGACGGACGGCGACCTTTCCAAGTCCATCGGTGTCCCCTACTGACCGTGGGCAGGGCGGGGAATTTTGCGGAGATAAATCTCAACGCTGACCCAGCTGGGACCCCCAAAATACGGGAATCAACACTGTTGTCTATGATTCATTCTATGACTAAAATAATTCTATGACCAAAATACGGGAAGTCATTTCTATGACTAAACCACTAAAGCCTCGTGGTACACAGTAACGTAAAAACCGCAAAAATAAATCCACACACACAAAAAAGAACAACTATTCAAAGCGAAAAAAAGACAGATACTGACTGCGTACTCTTCTGCTGTTAGTTGCGACAATATCGCTGCCCTTTAAGAGTCGCTGTGTTGCCACATATCATGTATTAAAGAGTATGAAAAGCTGCTAATTGTTGGCGACGACAATCCATGAATTAAAAACTTCACCTTAATATAATTGTTTAATAGATCCTTTAATGAAATTTATTTTTTATATATGCATACATTGACTGTTTAAAATAAATATTGGTACATACTCATATCTACTATTGTTCCGATTTGTACTTTTCAAACGATTAAGAGAACTCAGCGTAATCCTACCCAAAGCGAAATGGGACGGATATTTGGCTTAGTCAGTAGCGCACTACACTCGCAATTTCATGTTCCTACGTTTAGGCCTCCACTATACATGTTATGAGATATTTTCCACTAACCCTATTATATCATCGGTGAGAAAAGGCTTAAAAAAGGCCACAGCTCGTTGAATAAGTCGTTAATCCGTGTTCCTGTGTACAGGAGAAAGAGGGGCGGGGATAGCTCAGTCGATAGGACGCCAAGCTCGTAATCTGCAGTTCCCAGGTTCGAGTTCCCACTTAGGTAGGCGTTGAGATTTACCTCTGCAAAATTTCCCGCTGTACCCAGGGTCAGTAGGGGACACTGATGGCCTTGAAAATGTTGCCGTCCGTCGAATGGGACGTTAAGCCATGGCCCCCGTGTGCCGGAGAGCCATACCCTCTGCGCGTTAAAGAACAGACTGAGTGGGTTTGAGGCGAGGCTACCATCTGCCTCCTAACAGCTTCTCAGTGGGTCCTCTCCCCTCAACCCTCTCTGAGCCCATGGAGTCTTTGTGACCGCGCCTTTTAGCCCAGTGTGTGCAAAAAAGTGTCGCTCAGAGGTAAAACCAAACACAAAGCAGGAGAAAGCCATACCCTGTTCAGCCTTAAGAAACACTGCAAGGTTTCTTAAGGCTGAACAGGGTATGTTTCTCCTGCTTTGGGCAGCCTGTCAGAATTTATTTACTGTAAAAAGATATAATAAGATTAATATTAAGGCAAGGTTTTGACGGGAGGCTTCCATCTGCTTCCTATCAATTTATAATTCCCTCCCCTGCCCTTTTCCTTCCCTTATAATTGTGACCTGCCCGTTTAGTTCACTATAGCGAAAAATAAATATCGCTCAGAGATTAATCAACACAAAACAAAATGTAAATATTACAAAGGGAACTGAAAGATCTATAAATCAACAAAATGCTAAAAGAATAAAAGTTTTGAACCCAATGAGTGCGAAAATAAATTAAAATTCAATCCTTATACTCTATTTCTATAGATAATCCATTTAAGTCGAACTCTTCCATTAGATTATCTCAAGAGTATCATATACGGAATAACGCAATACAACACATACAACAGAATCCAATATCTTCTAGCCTTTGAAGTTTGTGTTCAAACAGATAGAATTATTCAATACCAATTTCCTTTGAATTCTTGATTGTAACTCATCTCTCAGACTAACATAGTGAGCTTTCGAAAGCAATCTTATTAATGTCAAGTCGATCCCGAGCATGAAGGTAGTTCCCAACATGCCCCATTTAATTGGCACTTTTTTTTTTATCTGATAGGCTGCATCGTCTTGCTCTTATAGGAAACAAAGGTTCGTAATAGCCAAAGGTCTCTTACATTGCCAATATCTCGTGCTTTTCGATGAGGGGATTTATATGAACATTCTCTCATCTCTGTCATTCTCTCTTTCGGTGATGGTCACAGTCATGAGTCTTAATTTGCTGTCTTGGGAGGAAACAGGACCATCGCAAAAGCAAGCCATCCGAAGCTGCTAATTTATCCATCAATTCTGCTCTGAGCACAGTGAGGCTAATCTCGACTTTACCCATCACTGCAGTCGGGGGTTTAACCTAATGGTAGCTCGAATACAATGTCGAGACTGGATATTTAATTTATCTTTTGTTTTGTTTTATCCCTATTTCGCTTTTTGTTTTGTTATACAGCTTACTTAATCATTAAGATAAAATATCCACTAGTCATAAGGTGTATGAGGATATGTTGAAGCACAGGAGTAAATGAAATTCGTATCTAGATCGTTTAGATCAGTGGTTCTCAGTCTTTTATGCTTCATGTACCTCCTGGAAATGTGTATGTAACTCGCGTACCCCTTGCATAGATAGATAAAACTATAGTTGTAATATAACAATGAGAATAAAATAAAACACTGACTTTGTTACTAGATCTAGCGACTTTTGAGCTCTCACGGCGTACTCTCAAAAGTTCTTCCGCGTACTCCACGTTGGGAACCCCTAGTTTAGATCAATAGTTCTCTTTTTACTCAGCTTAATATGTGGAAAAATTACACCAATGCGCTCCTGTGTCCTGACAAAGTAAACTAATATATAGAAATCAAGCCAAAGAGCGTTTAAGAGACAAGAAGGGACCAAAACCGTAAAGAACGCCCTTCTTGCAGCAAATGTCATGTGAGGGTTAAAACGATAATACAAAGAAGCCGACTTTCAAGGACTCGCAGACAACATTAAGGCAATAAAAAGTTCAAAATAAAACAACGAATATTACGTTAAATTTTGTATTTTTTAGTTGTATGCAATAATTTTCAAATATGAAAATATATTTTGTGAGTTAATAAGTAGAAAGACAAAATGTACGCTTTATTAATATAATATAAGCATTGTGTAAAAATTATTACTATTAATATTTTTACTTAGTTAAAAAAATATTTAAAATGCGTTGCTTTGCGCATATAATAAGTAGCAATATTTTTTAATGTAAGCTTTATCATGTACTTGACGATTATTCAATTCTTCCAAACAAAGAAGCTGTCTAAATAAAGTACGAAGCGCCTTCTGTTCCCATTTTTGACTTGAGGGTTCCAGCGGCAATGCAAACTAGCAATCTTCCAGGGATTCAATCTTACATTCGCTCTATGTAGCTAACTGTCCCCTCCCCTGTTGATCACTTATACATTCTTCGGTTTAAGACACCAGAGAGATTGGAAATATCCATTGCGCTAAACATTATTTCTGTGGCCATAACTTTAAGATACGAAGACATGAGAAGCGAGTTAAGACTTTCAAGTGCTACATCATGGCAGGCGACCGAATCATTCGGAGAGTTTCTTATGCTAGCAGAAAAAATATTCTATGCGTTCAGTGTTCAATACTATAGTGTCAGTAGTGGCATTGCTGTGTAATTTGAGACATCGCGATAGATTCAAATTTACACTGCCCGTTATATTAAACGCAATTCGTAATGCAATTTTTATTGAAGTTTACAATGCCATATTGTTTTTACCGATTTCTAGTTTAGCTGATGACTTCAATCTGTCTTTCCTGTATGTATAGATTTCCCGGATACATCGTTCATTTTGTCAAGTCCCTACGGAAGCTCCAGGAGCGGGGTTCGCTCAGTCGGTAGTGCCTCAGGCTCATAATATGCAGTTTCCAGGTTCGAGTACCACTAGGACCAGTGTTGAGATTTATCTCTACAAAACTCCCAGCCCTTTTCTCGATTTGTATGGGACATTGCCATCCTTCCGATGGGATTTTAAGCATTGGGCCAGCGTTAGGAAGAGCCATATTCTGTGCACGTTAAAGTGGATTGCCTTGAGGTGAGGCTATCATCTGTCTTATAATAACTGTCCAGTGAGTCCCCTTCCCCCAATATTCTGAGACTTCGAAATCCTTGTAACTTGGCCATTTAGTCCACTGTGGGCAAAAAAGTGCCGCTAAGTTGTTATAAGTAATAATATAAAATATATAAGTTGTTATAATAAAATAATTAAATTAAGTTATAAAGCAACCCAACAATAGAAGTCTCTCATAAACAATGTTAATTTTTTCAGCATTCACTCTTCCTCGAAGTGTTGTTTCCCATGTATAATATTCAGAATTCTTATTTCCATCCTAATTTTTCATTTGGATAGAGACTGCATATTCCTCTAGTTTTCCAGGACTATTAACGAAAAGTTAGAGTAGAAAATGGAGGCCAGCGAATAACATATCATATGCGAGTGTGAGTTTCGCGTTCTTGGTGAGTAGGATTGTTTTACCTCTGAGCGGCACTTTTTGCACACAATGAGCTAAATGGACAGGATCCAAGGACCCCGAATGCTCATAGAAGGTTCGGGGAGTGGGGGGTATAGTCACTGGACAGCTGTTAAAAGACAGATGATAGCCTTCCGTCAAGGCCATCCAGCGTGTTCTTTAACGCGAACACGGTATGGCTATCCCGTACACGGAGCCATGGCTTAACGTCCCATACGATGGAGGATGGCCTTTCCAAGTCATCGGTGTTCCCTACACCGAGAGCAGGACGGGGAATTTTGCAAAAAGAAAAAAAAAATCAACGTTGGTCCAGGTGATAATCGAACCTGGGAATATCATTGGGAACCAGATTGCAAGCCTGACGCGCTATCAACTGAGCCATCACGTATATATCCCCATAGGGAGAGAGACTCAGAGCGCAACTTTTAGAAGACGGATAAAATCCTTCGTTCAAGGTCAAGGCCATTCACCGAGCTCTTTAATATATACAGGAGATAGGCTCTCCTGAACATTGAGCTGAAGTTTAACATCCATCCTATGGATGAGGAGTTTTTCGTCTATGGGATATAAGGTGCCCTCTTTCGGGCAGGATTGGGGGTTATAACAGAGACAGCTCCTGGTAGATTTACAGATGTATGGGCAAGTTTCATGTAAGGAAATGCCTGCTTGTAGAATACTTCATATCCGCCGAATTTGAAGCAAACGCAGTTTTAAAGTTTCGAAACAAATATGAAAAGAGACAAGTGTTGCTAGTAGCGAATTTAGGCTTTCAGTAATTTCATTGCTTAGATGAGGTAACTTCACTGTTCTCTTTCACCACGTTTAGTCGTACAGCTCGATGCTGATTTTCTATTTTCTTTTGTCTCTCGGTGCATTGGATGATAAGTAAGAGGACGAGCAGGAACCCTTTACAAAATTTACCCAACCATATACGCTAATTTCGAAAGAGCTAACTCAATTTTTCCCAACTAACTATTTCATGAAACAAACATTGTTTTTATTCATTTATGTGGAGAGAAGCATTCCTTAAAAGTTAAATTTTTATATTCCATTTCGGTTCTTTTTTTGGTGCTTTATTCAGTTTTTCTGGTATTTTTTCAATGTGTTGATGTTTCTCTCATGTTTTTTAGAAACGTTTTTTCGTTTTGCTTCCTCAGAAACGGAATCGTATTTTCACCGTATCCATGGTATTTCATTATTATAAAAGAAAACAAAAATTTTAATTGAAAATTATTTTGGAATTACTAAAACGCCTTGAAAATAACTGAAATCCAAGCAAAAAAAGGTATTCCACTATCTTATCATACGGATAAGTCAATGCCAATAAAGGGTTTCGAGAAGAGCAGAAATGTTAAATTTCAAGATCATAATAACATCTGATTTGGTTGCATTACAGATCTGAGATTTAAGCAACTTACATGAAAATGAAAGTGCATTTAAACTTCTCGTATATCTATAAGAGAAAAGCAAATACTGATATACTCTATATTAGGTAGATTGATGCGAAACATCCACATATTAAACATTTTCCTGTATCTACTTTCATCTTCAGTGATAGCATCCGTCCAATTTCATCTGCCTTTGATGTAGGTATCTCATCAACCATCCCTTCCCGGTTTCATCAGCAGTCCTCGCCTACCTGCCTCTCAGATTGACTGTCGTTTTCATGGCAACGGAGAAGGATTCAGGAAAGGAATCTTTAATGAGCAAAGGACACAGCATCATCACTGATCGCGTAGCAATTATTAAAAGATACCGTGAAAGAGCTCTTGTTCAGTGATAAGCATGATGTCGACTCAGAATGGGACTTAGTGTGTAAGAGAGATTCAGTTCATTATCTCGTCTTCTTGTAGCATACAAGCACACTTGGAGTTATGCGTAAGGATCTATATATAGAGAGAGATGTACTACGGCGTAGCTGCCTTGTAAGTCATTAGTCAGAGACTCATCATGTTTATCATAGTGGCAGTTTTAGAAGCGAAGCAAATGAAGTTGAATAATAGAAATGTGTACTTTTAATTGTTTAAAGTCGCCATAGTGGGCAAGCGTTGGCTTGCTTGCTTGACTGCAAAATAAACGGTTGGATTTGGTTGCTTTTGTCTTTATACAGCATTTTTGTGCATGAAATGTGGCAAATGATCAGGCTGTGAGGACCCAAGGGTTCAGAGCTATAAGAGGAAGAAACCCACTGAACAACTTTTAGATTTTAGATGCAGAGATGAAAGGCTCCTGATTGTGACGATTAACATCATGAAACGCAGAGAAGAAAACATTTAAAAATCATCATTATCAACAAGAAACCATGGGTTTCGGAGGTCCAACCGGATTGTGCAATTTAATTCTCCAAGCATATTTGTTCTGAGCTACATCTGCTACATCTGGCCACTGCACATCAATTCTAATAAGGTCCTGTTTGATATTGTCTGCCGACCGCATCCTAGGTCTCTCCCTCTTTCTGAAGCCTTTAGGCACACTGTTCATAACCCTATTCGCTAATATATAATTATCCATACGGGCAACATGGCCCAACCAACGGAGTCTCTCTCTGCACAATATGCTGCTCAAAGGAAGTTGCTGACTCATTTGCCTAACCTCATCATTACTTACAAAGTTGAACCACCTAATGGTCAAGATACTGCGTAAGCATGCAGAATCAAAAGCATCAAGTTTCCTGTTATCTTGTTTACGAATAGTCCAAGTTTCACTACCATAATAACTCTAGAAAGAACCAAACTATTATATAGTCTAATTTTAGTCTTTAGGTGTATACGCCAATTTCTCCATACTCTCTATAAATTCTTAAAAGTCCTAGCAACAATTCATATTCGTCTGTTAATTTCATGCCGCAGATCACCTTCATCATAGTTATAGACAGGGTAGGGTTTAGTGTGGAGACAAAGGGAATTTAACACATCTCCCCTTTGAGAACCAAATACCGTAAGGTAAATAAAAGTACAGTAATCGGAAAAATTTGCTCAAAACTCATAAAACGAAGGAAACACGCTTGCTTATATAGGAAAGGTGTTTCGGGTCATTTTGGCTTGATTTTAGCTACCCCTTTCATTCGAGTTACCTGGTATTGTTATACCCTCGCTTAATTTTTTCTTGACATCAGGTTCTAGTTATATATTCAGTTAGAGATCGATAACGAGATTTGTTTGAAAATCAATGTAAAACATCACTAGGAGTAAAATCCCATTGCGTTAATCCACTGCGTTAAGCAGTGGCATTGAAATTCTTCTTCATCTTTTTAAGAGGAAGGATCTCGAAAATGAGACATGATTTCTTTTCTTTCGGGGGGATTGAATTTTTCCCTGTTCAATTGAATTGTTTCAACTCTGAGCGGCAATTTTTTGTACACAATGGACTAAATGGCCAAGTCCTAATGAATGGCTCAAAACAGTTTCGGGAAGAGGAGCCACTAGAAAGCTGTTAGGAGGCAGATGGAAGCCTCACATCAAGGCCATCCAGCGTATTCTTTAACGTTCACAAGGTATGGTTCGCTCTGCCCATGGGGCCATTTAACGGCCCATCTGAAGACGCAGTCTTTCTACTAATTCCCATCAGTATTTCCTTTCTGATCGAAGGCAAAGTGAGAGTTAATGACAATAAATCTCAATGCTTGCATACTCCTTGGGAACTGCAGATTGCGAATCTGGCGAGCCCTGCAAAGAGAGGTGGGGGTGGAAGTACTCGTAAATGGATCTTAATGTTTGGGAGAAGTTAAAAGATGGAGACAATGCTTGGGGAGTAAAAAAGGAGAATGTTTGGGTAGCTAAAAGAAGGACCATAGTTGATGCTATAAGCTGAAAAATGGAATTTAATATTTGGAGCGGATCAATAGTGCAAATTGGCTCATGCTCATTAGATTATTTTTCATGTGTTTTCACAATCATTTAAACAATTTCTGTAATTTAAAAAATTTGTTAACTAAACTATTTCATGAAGCACTTTAAAATTGAGAGTATTGAGTTCTAATGATGGTGGATTTATTAGAAAAGACCCCATTTTGTCCGAATAAACCTGATAACAGATAGACAGGCATAATTCATGGCGAAAAACTACTTTCTCCAAGTTCAGAGACCCCTGAAACGTACCTATAAACAAAAATTTGACATATATTATTTTTCATGACCATAAGTCTTTTTTTACATCTTCTCATGGGGAAGGAAAAAAACGGAAAGAAAGCTTTTGGGTTTGCTTAGTGACAGTTAAGTTCAGGCCAGGCAATTGGGCGTGTTTTCAGGCGTGTATACGACTCCTCTTCCAGTAGATCCAAGCCCAACGATTTTTTCCTTCCTCTGACCTATTGGATGAAGAAAAAAGAGGGAAATCTCGAATTGCGACACAACCATGGAAACTTCAATTTATGAGTCTGGCGCATTGCCGACTGCTTCTACCCATCTGTAATAAGACTTAAAATAGAAATAAATGTCAACACTCTGATTTTTGTTTACCAGTCTTGTCCCAAATATTTCCAAAATAAATCATAATGTTTTTTTTTCTAGTTCTTAAAAACAAGTGTATAAAAAATTCGTGAACATAACAGGACCAATCAGGTGAAATAATTCCGAGGAAAATGCCTTACTTTAAACTTTATGCTACTGTGAACAAAAGCAAATACTTCCGATTTCTAAGAGTGAGCATGGAAACAAATACTTAGGTTTTTGAAAGCCTCAGGGATTGGAGATAGATTTAAACTGAAAGCAACAGTTCAGTGTATATACATTTATTTCCTACACTGTTCTTTAGGCTTTAGTCCTCCTCAGTCATAAATAAAACACAGAACTGAGGACTCTTTCATCTTCTTCAGCGACACACGATATCATTCTCCAGATTTCCTCTCTGTGTTGAGAATCCCTAGTGAGGTTAAGTTGCCTGCTTTTCCCAAAGAATCATATGCAATGTTAAAAAGGTTAGCGTAAATAGTACGTATCCTTCCATACCGTGGGCACCAAAGTGCCGTACTTCCGAATACCACTGCTCCGCTTAAATATAGAAAGGTGGAACAACTTGTGCCAGGAAAAAGATACAAAGCTCCTAAGAGGATGATTTCGGCACTTGCCAGTGGGAAGTAGAAACTAATTCGAAATGCCTTCGTAACTCGGGTGAAGAAACTTTGTGAAGTGGAATATTTCACATTCCAATACAGTGATGATTTTACCAGCACTTTATGAAACTATTTTAAAATATTACTGGCTACAAATAATTTTCTTTTTAACATGAATTAATATATATTTTATATGTTTATATTATCATTAAATATTGGTCCATTTCTATAGGAATATATTGAGAAGTATTTTATTACAATAATATAATTTCTCAGATAGATACCTGGTAGTAGTTTGATAGAATAATATAAAGGGAAATTTTTCATTAGCTGGGTGGGATCTGAACCCACGACCTCCTGATAACATGTCAGGTGCTTTGACCACTGAACTACCGGCGGTCGTGGGTTCAGATACAATCCGGCTAATGACAAGTTTTTTCCCTCTATATTATTCAAAGTATTTCATGTTTTTCGAAATGTTTCATTAAACACTGAAATCTGAGTGTGAATGATGTAATTAGGGGGATCAGTGGGCTAGTGAGAGTGGTAATTGGAAAGATCAGTGGGGTAGTGAGAGTGGTAATTGGGAAGATCAGTGGATAGTGAGAGTGGTAATTGGGAAGATCAGTGGGTAGTGAGAGTGTAACTGGGGAGTAAGTGGATAGTGAGAGTGTAATTGGGGTGATCAGTGGGTAGTGAGAGTGTAATTGGGGAGTAAGTGGATAGTGAGAGTCTAATTGGGGAGTAAATGGGCTAGTGAAAGTGATAATTGGGGAGATCAGTGGGGTAGTAGAATGGTAATTGGTGAGATCAGCGGGATAATGAGAACTGCAATCGGGGAGATCAACTGGGTAGTGAGAGTAGTAATTGGAAAGATCAGCAGGGTAGTGAGAGTGGTAATTGGAAAGATCAGCAGGGTAGTGAGAGTGGTAATTAGAGAGATCAGCGAGGTAATGTGAGTAGTAATTGGGGAGGTAAGTGGGTTGGTGAAAGTGGTAATTGAGGAGATCAGTGGAGTAGTGAGAGTGGTAATTGGGGAGATTAGGCAGTGCCACCTAGTTACACTTAGTCAAGAGAGCAATTGAACAAAAGAAGTGGAAATTAAATATATGCACACAGATTCCAGAGATTTTTTGTAAAGTATTACAACTCTTTCTTTTTAAACATCATAAAATAAAAAAATTCGTTATGATTTCACCAAACTCTTTATAAGTACTATAAAATTAATTACCAAATCTTATTAATAGCTATTAGTTGTATTTTATGATATTGGTTGGTGAGGGGTGAAGAAAATATATATATATATTGCTTTGGGTTGGTACAATACAAATATCTCACTGATATAATTAAAATTCAAATACAGTCTTATTAAAGTTTTACATTTTCATATTAAATAATAGTTTTATATTCTGAGTCGTTAATAAATAATTTTATACTAACAATGTTTCAATAAATTATAATCATAAATCATATTAATGATTATAATTAATTATAAGTTAAATATTTTGCAATTAAATTTTAGACAGAGTTTTTGGAGTAAGCAAAATTTTTGCACATTTTTAATATCCTTTTTTGATCGACAGCTGTCCATGACTGGTCTTATCTATCTAGGTGTCTGTGGATTAAGGGGAATAAAAATGACATCGCATAACTGAGAGTTGAGCATTTCCCACAAATCGCATATTAATTGCCAACTAACTGACAGGTCACTGACCTGGTCTCTACGTGAACTAACGAAGCGTTAAGTGCGCAGTCTCATAGTCTCCTCCTCCCAAACTGCACACTTGCCACTCATGTACGCAATTGGTTGTTAAAATTGACAAATAATTGTTCTTGCACCAACAGACAGATGACAGTTTTATTTATATATGCAAATAGTCTAATTTACGAGGGTCATGAATTGCTAAAACTGCCTTATTAAACAGTCTCCGGGATGTTTAGATGATTAGACGAGACTACTTTAGATGACAGCGGAGCGATATATCTCTAACCCAGAATATAACAATGCCTTACTTGATTAAATTAATGTAACAAAACAATGTAACAAGTAAAACAACATATCTCCTCAGCGATATGGAACGATTCTTTTCAGAGAGAATGAACATCGTTGTTTTATAACTTTAACGTTTTCTAAAGGCGGACATTCGAAAGAATGGATAATTACAAAAATGCAGAGAGTAATATTTTATTAAATAGCATTTTGTTGTTATACCCCCGCACCCCCAAAAGTCTTCATTTTACTCTTCAATAGAAAGTTGTATTTTCCTTTATTTGCCCCAGGGTTGTTTTACCATTGAAGGGCAGTTTTTCGCACACAAATGCGCTAAATGGCCAGATCACAAGAACCCCGGGAGGATCAGAGAAAGTCTGGGGAAGGAGACCCACTGGACAGCTGTTAGGAGACAAATGGTAGCCTCCCGTCAAGGCCATCCAGAGTGTCCTTTACCGTGTACAGGGTATAGCTCTACTGCACACGAAGCGACGGCTTAACGTCCCATCCAAAACACAGCAGCCTTTCCAAGTCCATTGGTGTCCCCTATTGACAGAGGGCGGGGGCGGGGGGGGGGGGGGGGGTTGCGGAGATAAATCTCAACGCTGGCCCAGGTGAGACGCGAACCTGGGAATTTCAGATTAAGAGCCTGGTCTCATGCTCCATTTGTCCCATGGTTATAAATGCAGAGAGTTGCCTTTACTTCTGAGGGTAAGGGCTAAATTCCTTCTGTCGATATAAACCACTTCAACGCATATTCTGCTATAGAAATGATTAAGAGTTAAGTCATTAATAGGAATTGCAATTCCTCAACTGCTGAAATCGTCACTAGTAGGAATGGTAATTCCTCAACTGCTGAAATCGTCACTAGTAGAAATTGTAATTCCTCAGCTGCTGAAATCGTCACTAGTAGGAATTGTAATTCCTCAACTGCTGAAATCGTCACTATCAGGAATTGTAATTCCTCAGCACTGAAATTGTTACTAGTAAAAATTGTAATTCCTCAACTACTGAAATCATGGCTAGTAAGAATTGTAATTCCTGAACTGCTGAAATCACCACTAGTAGGAATTATAATTCCCCAACTGCTGAAATCATTTGATGATTTCAGCAGTTGGGGAATTATTAGTTAGTAGGAATTGTAATTCCTCAGCACTGAAATCGTCATTAGTAGGAATTGGTAATTCCTCAGCACTGAAATCGTCATTAGTAGGAATTGTAATTCCTCAGCACTGAAATCGTCACCAGTAGGAATTGTACTTCATCAACTTCTGAAATCATCATGAATTCACTATAGGAATTAACATTCATCAGCTACTGAAATTGCCAAAAGTACGAATAATCATTCCCTCCTGCTGAAACCGCCATTAGTACAATTTTTCATTTCTCATCTGCTGAAATCGGTACTAATTGGAATGGTATTTCTTTATCTGCAGAGATCGACTCTGGTAAGAATTGTTATTTATCAACTGCTGAAAATTACAAGTAAGGACTGTTATTCCTCGGCTGATGCAAGACCAGTAGAAAGTAGAAGTGATTTTTCCTCAACTGCTGAAATAGCTACTCGGAAGAATTACTATATCTCAGCTGTTGAAATTAACCCTAGTAGGAATTGTTTTCCCCCAGCTGTTGAAATTACCACTAGTAAGAACTGCTTTCTCTCAGCTATTGAAATTTCCATTAGTAGGAATTGCTTTCCCTCAGCTATTGAAATTTCTATTAGTAGGAATAGCTTTCCCTCAGCTATTGAAATTACCATTAGTAGGAATTGTTCCTCTCAGCTATTGAAATTTAGTAGGAATTGCTTTCCCTCAGCTATTGAAATTTCCATTAGTAGGAATAACTTTTCCTCAGCTATTGAAATTTCCATTAGTAGGAATAACTTTCCCTCAGCTATTGAAATTTCCATTAGTAGGAATTGCTTTCCCTCAGCTATTGAAATTTCCATTAGTAGGAATTGCTTTCCCTCAGCTATTGAAATTTCCATTAGTAGGAATTGCTTTCCCTCATCTATTGAAATTTCCATTAGTAGGAATAGCTTTCCCTCAGCTGCCGAAGCTGCAATTAGCAGAAATATCTATTCCTCAGCTTCTGAAAATACCAAGTAAGATTTATAAATAAATCTTCAACACCTAAAAGACTAATTGTGCGATTGTGCAACGAATGAGAGAAAACTTCGTCAATGCTCAAATATCGATCTGACGAATAGGATGTTTGTTATGCAACAATATGTTGTAACGCACCGAATGTTACGCAGTAAATGTACCTTCTTTGTGATTGTTGCGCACTATACTTGGCAATAGTGTTCTTTAAATTGAATTCGGAAGACAGATTATTGTAAAGGATTAACATTTTATAATGTCGTTTCTTAATTTTCGGAGCTATGCTGGAGTATTCTAATAATATTTCATAGTGAAATTTATATCAAAAATAATATTTTTATGACACGATCTAATTTACTAATGCTAACTAATGTTAATTAGCTAAGTAATTGATCTATGAGATGGATTTGCTAGTGATAAAATTTGAAATTCTGGTCTTTTCTAATACTAAATTAGAAAATATCTACTTTATTTGTTTGTAGAAATGTCATCGTGCTTGGATGCTGTTCAGAGGCACCTGAGTTCAAGATCCAGGTAAGATATATATGTTTTTATTTTTGTTTCCTTCTGCTGAAGTCCCGCCTTTCTCACAAACCTACTTTACGGCGTATTAAACTAATAGCTTCTTGTCAGATCTCTGTAGCAGGCAGCTGTTTGAGAGAATATTTATTTTTTTTACAATTGTGAAAAAAGTTAATTTCATTTTTGGAAAGATATCTTCTACTACGAAAAAGAGTTCTCTATTGGGATTCTTAGAAAAATAATAATAGGTACAAGAGTCCGAAGGAAAATAATAATAGCTACAGAGTTCATAGGGAAAATAAATACAATAGGTACAAGAGTTCCAAGGAAAAAATACTGTAAGGTGCAAGAATCCATAGAAAAATAGTATTAGTTATAAATGTTCTCCTTACGTTCAAAAAGTTCAAGATCGCTGTGCTGTGGTTTCTGGGAGCCATTTATTTTGAAAGTGGTGTAAATTAAATTTATAAAAGTTACATTGATATTGGAGCCGAGCGGTTAGTGTGCTTGGATAATGAGCAGAGGGACCTGGTTTCGAGCCCTTGGGTAAGGCATGAATATTTGTTTTGTTTTTCTGCTGAGTTTTTCTACTTCGGCGTATAAAGTGACAGGCACATGTCAGATCTCTGTGGCAAGCAAGAGAGCTTATTAGGTTATGAATGAGGAGATATTTAGTTAATATTTTTTATACACATAAATAAAAAAATGTTTATTTTTAAAAGAACTGACTGTGAAAACATAAAAAGAGACATAAAAAACATAAAAAAACATTAAGATCATAAAACGTAAAAACCGTAGTCATAGCACTTACCAATGTTTTAGAGTATATTAAAAGCAAAAGTCAATAATATATTTATCAATATATTTTAGTCAATAATATACTATATTTAAAATAAATAAAAAATAAAATGACTTGCACCACTTTCAAATCAAGAGCTTATAATAATACATCTAAAAAGAAATACTTCCCTGCAGATCTTACGGATTACAGCTAAGAATAAAGTCTAATGCTTAAAAATTGTACAAGAATTGCATCAAGCGATGCTAAGATGAGTTCTTTTCAAAGGGACTATTATTATCAATTTTTATTATAGAGAAATATTTCGAATTCTTTTTTCTGAGCATCTTCGAAAAATGTCATCAATATCATCATCATAAAAAAATGGGAGGATAAATGTCTGTTCTTCGAATGCGCTGAAATGTTCGCAAATATTGGGAACGTTTAAAGTCGTCGACATTGCTGAATTCCTCTTTGGTGAGCTTGCTGCTAGATTTAATTTCGATAAAGATGACATACAGCATCAAGTCAAGCGTGATGTCAGCATTAATCAAATGTCAATTTCGGTAGCACAACAGTAATGACAAATGAACTTCGAAATCATCTCAAACATACAACAACAAACCTACTTTGCAAGGATTGCCTAAAGTGGAAATATACTATACTTAGATTCCAAATGAACAGAGAGAATTTGTGAAAGTCTCCAAATGCAAATAAAAGATATAAAGAATTTATGGTAAAGTTTCAAAATGATCGAGTTTCTTCTACATGCATTCGCAAGTGAGACTGGAGAACGGGTGGCTCAGTCGGTAGCAGCCAGGTTCGTAATCTGAAGTTCTCTGGTTCGAGTCCCAGCCATGCCTGCAATGAGATTTATCTCCTCTAACGTGACCCACTAATGTGACGTTCTCTAATATAAACCCCACAGTGAACTCGGTGAGGAAGAGGATACGAATTGGCTTGGAAAGTTCTTTATCCGTCAAGTGGGATGTTAACCCGTGGTCCTGTGTGCAGAAGAGCTACAGTCGCTCAAAAAATATCCGAACACTATGGTTGATTACAGAATTCAGAAAAAAATATCTTGCAGCGATTTTTTTAGAAATTAGTGATCTGGTAACCTTCGTGTGTACACGAAGGTTGCCAGGTCATCAGATCACGAAGGTTGCCAGACCTTTTTTGAACTCTTTGGGTGCTTGTAATCTGGGAATTAATTAAATCCTTGCAAACTTTACAATTATTTTTTCTCCTCCTTTCCTTCGACTACAGTCCGGGCCGATCTTATCTAGGCATCCTTAGTAACGGGCAAGCTGGTCCAAGAAACCAATTTTTCTCTGATAAATCTCTTTCTTCCCTCGGTGAGAAAGAGAACTCTGATAAGATTGGAAAAGCACCCTCCATAGGATGCAACATAGAGCAGCAGAAGCCCTTTGTGCAGGGAGACCTACCTAGTGATCCACGTTAAAGAACATGCTGGATGCCTTAACGGAAGGCTTCCATCAGTGTCCTAACAGCTGTACGGTCGGCCTCTTCTCTCAACTTTCTCTGAGTCCTTGGGTTTTTATGACCTGGCTACTTGCCTACTATGCGCAAAAAAGTGCCGTTCAGAGGTAAAACATATCAACTTGGTTTAGAAATAGGATTTCACAGCTCATCATTGATTTAATGAATATTCATCCACTATCAGGGTGTTTTTTAAGTGACAGGAGAAAAAATTGTCTTGAGTCGGATGGGACCTGAACTCACCACCTACTGATGACATGTCAGGTGTCATGTTGTCAGGGGTCATAATTCATTAAATCAAAGTGGTCGACGAATAGTTATACTACTTCAATTCGCTTTATATTTGCTAATAGGCTCAGTGCCCGACCAACACAAATTCTAGCAACACGATTTCGGTTCAGTACGGTTTTTAAAGCGGAGCTGATTTTCCACTAACTCTACTGGTCATTCGATTTAACATGATTCCTCCACTACTTCTCTACGATCGTTTATATTATGGTATTGACCATGTGAGAAAACATCTTCGATGATTTCATTGTGACACCTATCTGACCAGTCCAACATTTAACAACGCAGTTTGTTCGGCAAAAGCCATTAAAAATAGGCGAAAATAGATGTAATTCTTAGAGAAACTGCTAAAAACATGTTTATACATTTTGGTAATATTTATTACAACGATAATAGTTTTCGTTTTAACAGCTCGGAATTGTTTTTTCAAATCAATTATTTTAGCTGGCTCTAATGCTGTCTAATATTCAAACCTCCTTAACTGAATAAAAAAGAAATATGATTGATACATAAACAAATATGATTAAAAATCTAGATTTGGAGAGATTTTTTAATTCAGATTTCAGTCACATTTTTCTATAAAATATTACTTTAAAAGGTTAGTAGCTTTGAATATACCTCCACATTGATATAATATAAATATCTTCTTAATTTAATGGTCACTAAGTTACATACTGGCGTTCAAAGTTAAATTCCAACTCTATGTTATGTTGTTGGATTGTTTTATCTCTGAGCGGCACTTTTTTGCACACCGTGGGCTAAATGTCCAGGTCACAAGGACCCCGAAGGGTCAGAGAAGGTTGAGGGTGGGGACCCACTGGAACATTTGTTGGGAGACAAATGGTAGCCTCCCGTCAAGGCCATCCAGCGTGTTCTTTAAGGTGCATAGGGTATGGCTCTCCCGCACACGGTGCCACGGCTTAACGCCCCATCAGACTCTATGTTATGTAAATGGAAAGTCAGCTTTGAAATAATAATGTCAAGTTTTATATTTAGAAACAATGACAGACCTAAGAATTCACCTCAAAGTTTGAATAAAACTTGAATAATAATTTCTATTTCAAACCACCTAATAAAATAATTGCATATTTTTGAAGCTTGTGTAAATAATTCGAGATTCAAATAAATTTGATTGAGGTCTTAAGTTAATTTTCAGTCACATTTCCCCCTAAATGCTTATTTTAGAAATTTCAGAGATCCGAATTTACTTCCAATTGATGTAACATAGGGTTATAACTTTAATTTTGGTCATCAATATAGAGGATAAAAAAGTATTAGATTTGTACTAAATCTTAATATAGTTTCGTTTTAACAGCTCGGAATTGTTTTTTCAGATCAATTATTTTAGCTGGCTCTGATGTTGTCTAATATTCAAACCTCCTTAACCGAATAAAAAAGAAATGTGATTGATACATAAACAAATATGACTGAAAATCTAGATTTGGAGAGAGTTTATATATAAAATATATAAGTATAGTTGTAATGAATAAATTATTTATGTAGTTTAAAAATATATAGATTTTTTCTAAAATTTTATGCATATTTCATTTTGCTAAACGACTGCATAGTAGTGTGTATCAAAGTGAATTTGGCTAAGCCAAGCTATTTATAAGAGCACTTTCCATCCATCCATGACGGATGGCAATTTTCATACCCTTTGCCTTAAAAATATTCCGGTAGGCTTTAGGATAATTAAACAAAATGGAAAAATTAATAATTGAAAATGCAATACTTAATGTAACAATTATTAAATATGCATTTATCTAAGAGTTTTTATATATATTTTTTTTTATTTTGTGTTATTACTGTAAAAGGATTATATTTATTATGATATTCATTTGTAAGAGATATCCTAAAGAAATCAGCAATTATATTATGCTAAAATATATAAAATATTTCTCTCCGTTCATGACGTTATCAAAATCAGTGCCATGGACTTAACCGTCGAGGTGGCTTTGGCGAGGCTCGTAATCTGATGTTCCCAGGTTCGAGTCCTCACTGGGCCAGCATTGTGAATTTTCTCCACTAACCACTGTCTTACCCTCGGTGAGAAAGGGGACACCGATGGACTTGGAAAGGCCGCCGTGCATCGGATGGGATGTTAAGCATAACCGTGTGCAGAAGAGCCATACCCGGTGCACATTAAAAAACACGCTAAGTGACTTTAACGGGAGGCTAAGAATTGTCTCCTAAGAGCTGTCCTGTTAGTTCCCTTCCCATTAAACGTCTCTGAGTCCTTGGGGATTTTGTGCTTTGGCCATTTAATCCATCGTGGGAAAAACTTGCCGCCCTGAAGTAAAATATCCCAACCCAATTAAATCCGAAACACAATGAACACTATTCCATTTCAAAAAAAAATAATAATTGGTCTCAGAATATAATTCAAAAATGATAATAAATGATATCAGAATATAATTTAAAAATAATAATAAATGGTCTAAGAATACAGTTCAAATAATAATAACAATTCGTCCGAGAAAATACAATTTGAAAAAGAATAATATTTGGTCTCAGAATGCAATTCTAATAATAATAATTGGTCTTAGAATACAGTTCGAAAAAATCGTGTCAGAATACATTAAAAAATATAATCGTGTCAGCATATAATTTGAAAAGAATTAGTCTCAGAGTGCAATTCTAATAATATTGATAATTGGTCTTAAAATGCAATTCGTAAAATTCGTCTCAGAATGCAATTCGAAAAATTATTTTGTGTATCGAAACAGTCTCATAATATCCATTACAAAAAAAACAACTCTAATATGAAATTTGTTCCTTCTTAGTTGTGACAACCATGTCAAATGAAATTTAACCCTGCTTCAACTGACAACTGGAAGCTTGAGATTGTCCAAAATTGGAAAAAAAAAAAAAATCCAGGTGGAAGAAAGAAAGACAAAGCAATAAAAGGAAGAGAGATGTGATGAGAAAACAGCAAGACGAAAAGAAAAAAGAAGCACACCCGACTATGACGTCATCGACCTCACTGTGAAGACGACAACATCCCAAACGCGAAAGGCGAGCCGGTCGCAATAAGGAGAAGCAAGGCACATTGAAAAGTGTTTAAAGAGCAAATAAAAAGAAAGAAATAGAAGGTTGGGGAGAGTTGAGGAGTACGTTTCGTCGGTAAGATCAGCGACTGCACCTTTTCCATTCGATAGGCTCTGTGGGCTTTTGTGTATCGACCAGATCGGTATTGACAGAGAGAGCAACAGCATCCACATCCAATGACAGCGGAGAGAGGACGTCCAACTCCACCGAGAGTCCTCCACTCACACACACGAAAAGAGACAGACAGAGAGATGCAGAGGAGTCTGTCTTCGTCAGCGCATCGGCAGGGATACCACCTGCCCCTTGGTATCGATCCTGCCGGAGCGTCTACTTTATGTGCATGTCGCACGAAAATGCCGGGAAACGGGGAAAGTTTCGCAAACTAAATTGGAAAATAAAGACTCTGATATTAGAAAAGATATTTGCGTGGTGGCGTGTTTTGTTTCGTTTCTGTCTTTCACGTCTCGATATAGGAACATCACATGGATCAATTTGGATGTATTTCGCGAAAAGTGATAGTGTTTTTTTTTTTCACCGTCAAAAAGGATAATTGACAAATGTCTTCTTTCGATGTTCTGTATAGTTTTGAAAACAAGAAATAAATCGAAAAGTATAAAGCTGTATATTTTGGGTACACTAGCAGATGGTGGACGAAGTGGACTAGCAAAATTTCATTCCTTTATGGTTGTATTCTTCAGAGATCAGAGATCATAAATGACTATACCAGAGTACCAGGGACTTTGCACCCATACCTCCTTCATCTAAAAAAGGCCAATTTGTCACATGAGAGTTTTTGTCACATCAATTAATAAATGAATTCAAAAATAATATTATCACAAGCATGTATTTGTATGGAGAACAAACAAATAAACTTATTTCCTTTGCTGTAGGAGTGGTAAATCGGGACAAAGTTAAAGCTAAAAGAAAAGGCTCAAGGCTTTAAAAGTAAAGACTTAGGCCCCTTGTAATTCTGTTTACATTTATGGTCCTAATCTAAAAGTTCAGGGATGACCAGATTAGAGTGTAATTCCATCTTCGTAAAGGTATTTGTCAAAGTAGTTCTGATAAACGTTTTGACAGAATCGACGTTGAGGTCTTTAATGTCAATGTTTTATCTAAGTGTTTTATTTTGAAAGGTTTGGAACCTTGGGATGTTCGTATTCTATGTACAGTCTCAAACTGGGCAGGCATACATAATAATATTTCAGATGATCATTCTGTATATTAATACCTTGCTGTCTATGGAAAGGTTCGAGTTCCTTCAGGTAATATGTTTAGACTGCATTTAACGATTTATGCTTTATTCAAAACATTTCTGACATTGATTCCAGCTGAGTCGTTATTCAGGGTGATTCCCAGGTATGGTTCAATATTGGTGTCGAAAATATAAAGTCTAGGGACTTCATGATTCCTTCTATGGGTGAACATTATTATACTGGTCTTTGTGGCGTTAATTTTATTTCGACGTTTTTTTTAAACCAGGCTTCTTAGTTCATTACGACTTACTTGCACTTTTCTGTCTTTAGTAACGTGATGTATGAATGAAATATGTAAGCCGGGAAAAAAGAGCTATTTAAAAGATTTTGACTCTTAACAAATGTGATATTACCAACTTTAAGATCTATATGAAAAAAATTATTGAAGAATGGGATGGGTTGTTTTACCTCTGAACTGTACTTTTTTACTTACAATACCCTAAAGAACCAGACTACAAGGACTCTGTAACTTGGGTAAGGAGACCCCCTGAACATTTATTAGAAGACGAAAACCTCCTTACAAGGCCATCCAGCATATCCTTTAACGTGCACAGTTAACTTTAACCAGCACACTGAGCCACGACTTAATGTTCCATCAGACGGAAGGTGGCCTTTCTAAGCCCATAGGTGTCCCCCTTTTTTCCGAGGGAAGAGTGGGGTTTGGCGGATATGAATCTCAACTTTGGCACAGTTGGGACTCGAACCTCTGAAATGCAGATTACAAGCTGGGGTGGTATCGACTAAATCAACCCCCCTCCACAAAGGAGGGGAAGGAGGTGACTCAGTCGATACCGTGCTACGCTCATTACTTAATGTTCTCAAATTCACATTCAAGATAGACTCACCGCTATCTTTGTGTTGAGATTGTTTTGGCTAATGGGCTGATCACACAAAAAACAAACACCAAAAATTAATAGAAGACCGATATTCGAATACATTTGGCGATATGCTTACCCCTAAGTAAATAATGCTGAAAAGGTGAAAATTGATTCGGAATAAAGAAGCAAACACCAAAATGAAAAAAAAAAAATGTTGAAATTCGATTGAAACAAGCGACGGTCATGTCTAGGTACACAATGCAGAAAGGGCGAATAAAGTCAGATAAAGATTGACACTGAGCTTGATATCAAACAGAATAAATAAAATTCCAGTAGCACGTACTTGACAAGTTTAGTTTTTCACAGCTGTAGTGACTAAACATCAACGTTTACAAACCCATCTTATTAATAATTACGATCCCCAGGACTCTCTCAAAAGCCTCTTTCTGTGTTAGCGAAAGCTTTATCCGAATACCCGGTGGCAGTTTTGTTTTCCCTCATACCTAAGATCCGATTAGCAGGCTCATTATGGTGGCATCTCTAACAAGAGCAGCTCTGCAGCATTCCCAAGGGGCGGAGATTTCCTTTCTGTTAATGATTCCGACTTGGATTGGCAGCAATACCAACGTTTCTAATACGGAACTGAATCAACAATGCATTTACCTTTATTCAGTTTGAAAATATAAATAATGCTCAGTAAAAATATTGAATATTTCTAAGAACAAATTAATAGTAGTTACGCTATAGTTATTGATCAACTTAAAATTTAGAACAAATAAATTAATGTAAAATTATTAATTATTGATTAATGTTTAAAAAATATACAAATGAAAAAAATTAACTGCCAGTATTTATTTTTAAATAAAATTTTATAATTATACGTAGCGCATTAATAAATGTTATTAAACTATTAAATCCATTGATAAGTAACGGTGTAAACGCATATAGCAGCTTGCATATACACTGGTTTTCGTAAATTAAGCAAAATTCCTATTGTTAAGTCAATGCGAAGTTAACGTCAAAGCTCTACACCAGTGATTCCCAACCTTTTCTGGACCATCGCCCCCTTTAGAAGAGAACAAAAATTTCAACGCCCCCCTAGTCAATAAAAGTTAATTTTATATGAAATATTAAAATGTTGTTGCATATTATCTGTACCTAATTTATCTGTTTATTTATCTATTAAAAATCATAAAGCAGAAATTAATAAAACGACAACCAAATGTACAATAAAATTGTTTATTAAAATTTTAAAAATAAACACAGAATCAATAAGAAATAAAAAATAATGAGATAAACACAAAATTAATAATAAATAAAAAAAATTAATGAGATGGTTGAGGCTGGTGGAGTGTTAACAATTTGTTAAAGTCGGGTTCCAATTTCGTTAACATCAATCGCAGATCGCCACGTTCAGTGATGTGTAGTCTGTTCCTCTTCTTTGACAGTAAATTAGCTACTGTACTGAATCCACGCTCAGCCATATAGGACGAAGGAAATGCGATTAAAAACTTCTGTACTATTGCCCACAATCCAGGGTAGAGAACTGGTATTGATTTTTGAAGCCAGAACTCTTGGTAGCCATGTTTGAATTTTACTTTTAGTGCTGCGTTAGTCGTGAGCTCTAAGAGTTCCTCTTCCAAATTTGATGATTTTCAGTATCTGTGTTTGCGAAAGGATCTAAAACCCATCTCGGTATATTCATGTTTAAAATATCTCGGAAACGCTCCGTAAAATCAACATGAAGAACTTCCAAGTGTTGGCAGTAAGTAAGTAAATCTTCCGGTTTTGGAGAGACTGCTGATAATGTGGGAAAGTGGTTGTATTCACCTCTACCTAGATTTCGTTTGAATAGAAGAAGTTTTCCCGCAAAAGCAGTTTTTTGTTTTAATTAAATTCAACTCATCATCTTGCAATTGTAAATTAACTTGATTAAATATTTTAAACAGGTCTGTCAAATAAGCGATGTCATTTTTTGACGTAATCAGGTTTTCGCGCAATTTTTCGTCTCTGTCTTCAAGAAAGTCCAGTACTGAGTCAAATAGATTGAAAAAACGATTCAGACAAACACCTTTAGAGAGCCAACGTACTTCTGTGTGCAGCAGCAAGTGATTGTAATCTTCATCATTTTCATTACAAAGCTTACCAAATAATCGGTCATTCAATGAATTGCTTCTAATCTTATTGATTGCTTTAATAACGTAATGGAGCGACGTATGCATATGTTCATTAAAATATTTTGCAACCAAATGCTGACGATGAATAATACAATGTACAGCGAGTACATTTGGTACTGCTTGTTTCAAATGCTCTATGAAACCCTTATGACGCCCTGTCATTGCTGGAGCACCATCAGTAGCAGCAGACAAAATATTGCAAATAGGAATTTCCTTCTCTTGAAAAAACTTTTGCATGGTATTAAATATAGATTCTCCCTTTGTATCAGATTCCAAATTTTTAGCAAATAATAACTCTTCACGAATATTTTCTTCGTTTATAAATCGTACGTATGATAAGAGTGAGCTTCGTTATTTGGTAGAGTTGATTCATCGAGTTGAATGGAAAATTTGCAAGTCTTTAAGTAATCACATAATGATATTTCAACGTCTTTTACCATTTCATCTATTCTTCTTTGCACTGCATTATTACTGAAAGGAATTTTATGATGATATCTGACGGTGTCTTATGATGAAGAACAGTTTTTAATATCTCTTTGACTGCCGGCAAAATTATTTCCTCGCCAATTGTGTGTGGGTTTTCCTGCTTTTGCGATTAACAATGGAACGTTATATGAGGCTTGTAGTCCATCATCATCTTGTTTAGAAGACGACGCAAAAAGGTTTGACATAGTTGACTGTTTTAAATATTGCTTTTCCAGTTCTTGAAAATAGGATAAATCTTTGTTCTTTTTATCAGCATGCATTTTATTTAAATGCTCTTGTAGCCTAGAAGGTTTAATAGCTTCATTTGAAAACACTTTTCGGCAAATTAAACACATAAGTAATGATTGGTTTGTAGGAGAGTACGCAAATCCATATTTCAAATACTCAATACTGTACTACCGGCATTTCTTTTTAGATGTAGATTCAGACATTTTCAAATACAAATTAACTTCTCAACAGATTTATAGATAGTTATAAAAATAATGTTTATCATGACTTCTAACACTTATCACTCACGACTATTTATCACGGCGAAGCACATAAAAATAATAAAACATTCCTAGAGCTATCGCTTTTATAGATTTGATTTTGTGCACGCATTAACTTGTTTGTTTTGCGATGCCGACGCACTTGCTCCGTAAACAAGTCATTTCAAGCTCCCATATTCTTGTCGAAACGTGTTAAATTGCATGAACCGCGTGTTTGCCTACCAACTTGCAAGGACTTGTCACCGTCAATCTATTCTAAACTAAAACAAATTAGGTATAGGTATACTTAATGCTAATTTAAAAATGCTTATTAACGCGATAACAATAAGATAATTTACATAGCTAGATAAAATATTTATTCATGAAAACAGGTATTTTCAAAGTATTTTATTATATTAAAAAAATTATAAAAAAATATTAAATATAATAAATTTATTATTATTATTATATTATTATTGCATCAAGGTTGATTTGCCTATCAGGACGGACACACCTGTCCAACATAATAAGCCTGATATAGTAGTGCATGTTAAGGTATTGAATGATATTACAATTATTGAAGTAGGAATAACATCTCAGGATAACCTGCAGACAGTAGAGGTTGAAAAGAAGAGGAAGTATGATCTGCTGGCTAATGAGTTGAGCCTAATTCACAAGTGTAATGTTAATATTATACCTTATGTTCTGACGTGGGATGGTATTGTAACTACGTACCATAAAGCATACTCAAAGCGACTTGGAGCGGGAAAACATATTGAAGCTTATATCCAATCTGTGATCTTGAAGAGAACTTTTGAGAGCATCTCAATCGACTTCAGACGTACCAGTACGCTAGTAGGCGGTAGCAGGGAACTTATTTTCCATTTTTCACACAGCTGCAGTTGAAAAGCTGTACATGACGGATGAGGTAGTGGATGACCAGAATCACCAGGAAGACACCACAGAATAGCAGAGATAAAAAGGTTGTCACAGAAAATTCCATTAAATTTATTTATTTGACTGCCTCAACGCCCCCCATTTGCCTCTGGATCCGCTACCGCCCCCATGGAAGGCTCCAGCGCCCACTGGGGGGCGGTATCGCCCCCGTTGGGAATCTATGCTCTACACCTTCTAAAATAAGTTTGTTTTGTTTTGAAAAATGTGATTGCAGATAAAGATCTCAATCAAATAAATCAATAACTCGATTTTCAACAATATTCGTTCAGTATTTAATGAGTTATGGAAGTTTGAACATTTAGCGATAACAATGCCAGCCATAAAAATTGACTTCAGAAATTAATTAAAACTTAGTAATAAGTATTGTATCAAAGTGTTTAACAAAATAAGTTTGTATTTTAGAACTTTATGTAAAGAATTCTTTCACTATTTTTCATTTTTCTATAAGTTTTTTTAAAACTGGCATTGCTGTTGTTAAATACTTAAACTTCCATAACTCATTAAATACTGAATAAATATTGTTAAAAATCGAGATATTGATTTATTTGATTGAAATCTTTATCTGCAATCACATTTTTCAAAATAAAAAAAAACTTATTTTAGAAGTTATAGAGCTTTGACGTTAGCTTCCCATTGACTTAACATAGGGATTTTCCTTAATTTATGGAAACCAGTGTATTTTCTAATAAGTAAAAAATTTGTAGTTTCTGAGAGTAAGATAACTGATTTTAAAACGTTCCCATTCCGTGTGTAATATGAATTTCAAAAACTGATGTAATAATATGTGATTTGACATACTAAAATGATAGTTACCGATGGTATTATATATATAGAAATAAATTTTTATACACCGAAATAACTTTTAAGTACAATATCCGAACACTGAAATAACTTTTAAGTACAGTCGCTCAAAAAATATCCGAACACTGATATCGACATAGTAAAGTACATTGTAATTTAAAATATCTTAAGGAAATAAATCTTTCAAATCTAAAGGATAAAAGGGTATAGTTAGTTGTAAGCGAAACTGACACTCGTTTCTGAAAGGCTGTTCGTAACCTTACAGCACGTCACACAAAGAAATGATTCTGCAAACAATAGTCATTCTAGCAGGGGCGTCGGTAGGAGGATGTAATAGGAGCGTCCTTTCTTCTCCGTGAAAAATTGATCTAAAAGCGTATTTTTGTTCAATAATTCTCATGCACCAAAAATTCGTTTTTCTTTCATGAACCACAATTTAGATCTCTTTTACATGAGATGTTTTTGGAAGCATTTATTTTCATGTACAAATAACAAAAAAAAATTTCGTTTTTTTTTCCGTAATAAGTTTCCCGTTTTCTACATTGTTTTCTACGTCACTGGAATTATGGCATGATTGCTGCATTCGCTACTGAACTCATCACTGAACGACTCGACAAAAGTATTTCTCCCTTTAAATACTGATTTGTTTTTTTCCTTGCTTCCTTAGGAAAATTTTCAACTCCCTAAAGCAATTTTTGTCTCCCCACTATCCTTGAAAATTTCCTGTTGACGCCCATGTATATCAGTTGCAAAATGAACGACCTCTTATTCTACTGTTAACTGCATTGAACAATGGAGAATCAATGTTCAATGCAATTTACAAATAAAACGTTTTTTAAACTGTGGTCTATGGTCACCTGGGAATTCTAGGGTATTTCGAGAAATTGTTCTCAATAAAAACAATAACAGAACTCTTAGATATACAAAAACTGTATCGATGCGCTTGAAAGTAAGCCTTGCTTACTGACTAAAAATCAGGAACAGAAAATTTTAGCAACTGAAAAATTCAGGTATTCTATCTTTGACAATAATTAAAGTTACCTTTTAAAGCAGCAGATCACTACAGAGGTCGGACAGGAGCATGCTAGTTTAATAAGCCACATATACCTGCGAGGAAGGCGATACTTCATCAGAAAAACCACCAATAAAGAATGTTCGTACCCTTACAGAACGCCACACAAAGAAATTATTCTCCTCCAAACAAAGGTATACTAGCAGGGGCGTCGGCAGGAGGATGTCCTTATTATTATAATATAGTTAGCGGAATAATTTTCTCCGCTAACTTTCATCCTGCTTTCGGTCAGAAGACAAAGGCTGCCGCTTGGAATTTCTAGGTTCGAGTCACGGATGAGGGATGAGACTTTCTGATGAGGTATACCTCATCAGAAAGACTCATCCCTCATTCGTGACTAAAGATAAAAAGAAGATAAAGAAACTAAAGATAAAAAGAAGATAAAAGAGACTAAAGAGATAAAGTATGAGACTTTCTGATGAGGTATACCTCATCAGAAAGACTCATACTTCATCCGTGACTCGAACCCAGAAGTCTCTGATTACAGCCAAGCACTCTAGTCGCTCGGCCACAGGAACGGTTACTGACTTAAAATTGCGGTGCGCCACTGTATTGGCTAAAACTTGTGGTGCAACATTTTATTGATTAAAAATTAAGCTCCACAGCCAACTAAAATTTAAGAATTGGTTTTATAATGGATAATTCTGTGAAGGAATTTATAAGATTTTTTTAAAGTTGAATACAAATCTTTTCTACTTCAACAACGTAACGAGAGTTTTTTCAACCGTAGCTAATATGGCAAGGGTGGGGATGGCTCAGTTGATAGAACTGATATGGTATGCTATGATATGGTATGCTATAAAATCCGAATTATCTTCTGGAATATTATTTCTGAGTGAGTTAAGCTCCAGTCTATATAATAAGTATTTTTTTCTAAAGGTACATTAGCAAAAACATCTGAAACAAAGAATGCGATGGTTGGTCAGTCGGTTACCAGTTTCGAGTTTCAACTGTGCTTACATTTATAATATTCTCCGCTAACTTCCGTCCTGTCTTCGGTGAGAAAGGCTGTCGTCCGTCAGATGGGACGTTAATCCATGGCTCCGTGTTCTGAAAAGCCATACCCTGAGCCTTTAGTATGGTGGAAGCTATCATCTGTCTCTTAACAACGTACCACTGTACGCTGTCTTTCTCAGAAACTTCTCTGAGCCTTCGGGATCCTTCTGACCTGGCCATTTAGCCCATTGTGCGCAAAAACGAATCACCCAGAGGCAAAATAACCCAACCTAATTAATACAGATATCTAATAGATGTAATAGCAATAAAGCATTCGAATAAAGAATACTCTACATTAAACAGGAAAAAAAATATTCTGCGTCTATGAAGCTATTATGCTTCCGTGGCTCTACGTCATTTACCAACAGCCCATCTGCACTGGTGCCTGTTACGACGAGATACTTTCCTTAGTTATCTTACAGCTTGGTGTAGAGCTCTCATGTTATTGGCCTGTGTGTTTCCCGGGGTGACTACCCCAGCAAACCAGTCTCAATAGCATTGTAAACCAGAAATAAAATCAGGCTTTATTTCTTAACGAGTTCATTTAAAGTTCTTCTAAAAGGCTCAATCTCTTCTTTTGGTTTACTTGAAGTTTCGTCAAGGGTTTCTTTGTTCACTTATAGAAAGCCGAACATAGATATAAAAGCTAATTGTGACTTTCACTGAACAAAAGCAGATGAAACTAGCTTGGAGCGGCGTGAATGGACACACACAGCTCTTAAGTCCGAAGTCCATAAAAGAGAATAGAAGATTTCAGTGTGTTTCATACGAAAGGAAATCTGCATGTCACTCTAGTGAAGATGGGTACATTGGAGATAGAGCACCAGGCTCATAATATGCAGTTCTGTGGTTCGAATCCCAAATGTGCCTGCGTTGAGATTAATATTCATTAACTCTCCTGTGCCCTCGGTTAGAAAGGGACACCGATGGGCTTCAGAAGGCCCCTGGCTATCAAATGGAACATGAAACTATGGTCCCATGTCCAGGAGATCCACACCCTTTGTATTTTAAAGAACACTCCCACAGAACCACAATATCCTTAAAATATCCATGAGATATTTAAGATCACAAATAGATATCCATTAGTCATCTCAGATATCTTATGGATATATTTTGGATATTGTGATTGTTGGGTTGTTTTACCTCTGAGCGGCACTTTTTTGCACACAAATGGGCTAAAGGGCCAGGTCACAAGGACCCCGAAGCTCAGAGAAGGTTGGGGGAGGGGACCCACTGGAACAGCCGTTGGGAGACAGATGGTAGCCTCCCGTCAAGGCCATTCAGCGTGTTCTTTAAAGTGCACAGGGTATGGCTGTCCCGCACACGGGGCCAAGGCTTAACGTTCCATCCGACGGACGGCGGCTCTTTCCAAGACCATCGTTGTCCCCTACTGACTGTGGGCAGGGCGGGGAATTTTGCGGAGATAAATCTCAACGCTGACCCAGCTGGGACTCGAACCTGGGAACTGCAGATTTCGAGCCTGGCACTCTACCGACTGAGCCACCATATTGTGTTTGTGAGGGACAGTGGATGGTCTTCACAAGAAGCTTCCATCAATCTCTTAATAGCAGTCCAACCCTTCTCCAAATTTCTCTGAGCTATTTATCCATTAGCCATTTAACATATTGTGTCTATTTAGCCTTTTTTTGAGCTATTAGCTATTTAGCTTATTGTGTGCAAAAATGGTACCGCAAGAAAATCTGAGGATACAGATAAGAACAAAAAGAAAAATTTCAGATTTATTCATTAATAGAGGGACAAAAGGTTAGATAAGATAATAAAATACATCAATTAACATCATTATATTTCATATTCCGTAATATTTCGAAGTGCATTACCTGATGCGAAACAATCGAGTTTGAATTAGCCATGCAAATATTAGATATTTATATTACATTAAAAGCGTAGTGGCGGCTAATTATACAAGTTATCTTTCCACCTTTGACATAATTATATATTCAGTGTTTGCGAAATTGGATATTTTGTATTCAGAGAGGGTAAAAGAAACGTCATCTGTTGCACGCGACCGTTGCGTCACTCGCACAATGTTCATCGTGTTATTGCATAATCTGTAAGCCAAGAAGGGAGGAATATTCGGTTGACGAGCGTGTTGATTTAGATGTGGCTTGTCACCGAAAGGTAGTTCAGTTTGTCCATAATGCGTCCTTGCTATGAGAAAGGTAAACAATTTTCAAGACTAAATAGTACAGTCGCTGAAAAAAGTATCCGAACGCTTTGACATGAAGGTTGCCTTAATTTCTAAAAAAATCGTTGCCAGATATTTTTTATGAATTCTGTAATCAACCATAAGCGTTCGGATACTTTTTTGAGCGACTGTACCTAAAATAGGGCAAAATGCCCTATATTAGATCATGACGAGGACGTCAATAATCAACCTATGTTGCTTTATTTCTGCTTCTTTGTCAATTGGATTGGTTGGTTTTGTTTAACCTATGAGCGGCACTATTTTTGCATTAAGTGAGCTAAATATCCAGGTCACAACGACCCCAAGGATTCAAAAATGGTTCGGAAATATAATCCGCTAATATCCGGCGGATTACATTATAGGCGCATGAGGCGCTTGCCTGAGACCTCAACACTGCTTGGGACCTCATAACAATTATAATTCAATTTTTTTCGAAATTTTCACTGAGTAAAATATTTCAAATCGGTGTAATCTAGTATTTACGTATACATTTCGTATTTTTTACTTTGGTTAATACCAAAGGTGATGTGAATTTTTGTTAAATACACAAAAATGAACATATATTTATTTTGTTTTATAATTAAGTTTTCATTAATTTTTTAGCATGCCAAATTTATTTAATGCATTTTATATCTTCTGTTTATAGATTTCTGTAAATTCATTTTTATTCACTCTATTAGATGCATGTTTCCCATTTATAAGTTGCAAATATTTTTATAGAATGAGTATTCCCCAAACATATCCACCCACTCATGGACTGTTGTGGGAGGGGGGACTTTCTAATCTTTTGCGCCAAGGTCCTCCAGATACCTTAATCCACCACTGAAGTCTCCCATCGTGGCCATCCAGCATGATCTTTAACATGAATAGGGTATGGCACTCTTGAACATTGGGATGCGGGGTGACTCTGTTGATAACGCTCCAGGCTCATAATATGCATTTCCCAGGTTCGATTCCTAACGGACATTGAAAATTATCTCCTCTAATCCCCACTCTGTATTCGGTGAGAAAGGAGCCACTGATAGACTTGAAAAAAGTACCATCTGTCGGATGGTATATTAAGCCTGCCCCCTGTGCAGGAGAACCAAACTCTATGCACGTTGAAAAACACGCTGGATAGACTTCACCAGAGACTACCATTTGTCTGCTAGCAGCTGTCCAGTGGGTGCTTTCCCCGAAATTTCTCTTTGCCCTTGGGGTCTTGGTGACCTGTCCGTTAGCCCATTGTGTACAAAAATCACAGGTAAAAACAATAGGAACCCCCAATCACGTCTTAACCCCACATCCGACGGACAAGGTCTTTCCAAGTCCATCGGTATCCTTTTTCTTACCTAGCATACCTGTGGCCATGACGATGGGTAAACAGCGACCTGAGCGAGTTCGTTCGTGGGCAAAAAAATTGAAGGTAGATGAGGTACTCCTTATCTGCTATTGCAGAATATCTGGGATTTCCGCGTGTGACTGTTGCACATGTGTACCAGGACTATTTCAAAGTGGTGAAACCTGCAGCCTCCAGGTAAAAATGTGGCCATAACTGGGCCATTGATGTTTGAGGTGAACATTACCTTTCCCTTATTGTAATGTCAGAATGGTGGGGCATATTGCAGATGATAATATCGGCATTCAACGACAGACCAATGGGTCCCCTCCTTGAAACTTTCTCTGAGCCCTTGCAGTCCTTGTGACTTGACCCTTTAGACTAGGGGTTCTCAAAGTGGGATACGGGGTAAAATTTTTGGGGGTACGCCGTGAGACCCCAAAGGTCGCTAGATCTAGTAACAAAATCGCTAAGTTGGCATTATTATAATATAACTATTGTTTTACCATATAAGGTAAACCAATAAGGTCCATATAAGGGGTACGCCAGCTACATACACATTTCCACGGGGTACGTGAAGCATAAAAGTTTGAGAACCACTGCTTTAGACTATTATGTGCAATGTGTCGTTCAAAGGTAAAACAACCCAACGAGTGATGAACTTGCTACAATGAACTTGTGATGTGATGTATCATTTTCATGCTCGCATATGCTACAGCGTTAGAATTACGTCACTAATCACTTCGAGCGTTGAATCAGCTTAAAAATAAAGAATAAGAGAGTTGTAATTAAGAAGAATTAGTGTATGAAGGAAAAAGTAGTTTGCCTTAGTCTGTGCATTATATATAAAGAAGAAATGATTTTATTTGGTGTGTGTGAGGGCGGTTAAATAAGTTTATTGATGTGAAACTTGTTAGTAAACTAAGGAACGAGTAAAAAAGGGAAGAAATTCATCGTCTTGTGCGTAATGTTCAACTTCTCAAAAAGAAATGGTTTCAAGAAACTATTATACTTAGCAGCAGTTTTGGAGTACTTGATGATTAAAATCTTAGAAGGAAGTCATTTGGTGTATAGCTCAATTCCATCTGTTATTTAGTTTGTTTAGGAAATGGAAAGGTTATTCTTGATAGATTGCAGGTTTGTTCACAGATATGATTGTGCCACTTATCAACTGTTGTAAAAAGCCTTATTTTATGCTTTGAGTGGAGATAGCAAGAATTATAAAGGAAACAACTCTTTATATGAATAGTGATAAAGTGTTATGTTTCTTCCGAAGGTTTATTTTCATACCGATGAAGATTTGTGCTGGTTGAATTTAGTTTATGTAAATGTTTTCGTTCATACGTTTGAAATAAAATACTTTATTAAAAAAAAAAATGGGGCAGGGGTGGCTCGCCAGGTGTAGCGCGCCAGGCTCGTAATCTGTTGTTCCCAGGTTCGAGTCCCAACTGGGTCAGCGTTGAGATTTATCTCCGCAAAAATTCCCTGCCCACGGTCAGTAGGGGACACCGATGGGTTTGGAAAGGCCGCCGTCCGTCGGATGGGACGTTAAGCCGTGGCTCCATGTGCGGGAAAGACTACCATTTGTAAAACAATAGACCCTGTGCATGTTAAAGAACACTCTGGATGGCCTTGACGGGAGACTACCATCTGTCTCCCAACAGCTGTTTCAGTGGGTCCCCTCCCCCAACCTTCTCTGAGCCTTCGGGGTCCATGTGACCTGGCCATTTAGCCCATGGTGTGCAAAAAAATGCCGCTCAGAGGTAAAACAACCCAACCCAAATTTAGAATAATTGTTGTTAAATATTATTTTTGAACTCACGCTCAATTTCCATTGGTTAAATTTATAACAATGCATATCGCGCTTTGCCAGCATACCGAAGACCTCGAGCTCGTTTAGACCTAATATATGTTGATTTGTTTAAAGAAACCTTTCACTTGTTCAAAGAACAAAAGTAAGTCACCCGTGTCCCCCTGATTAAAATTTTATGATTGTCCTATAATGTCTCTATAATGTTGAAATATCATCAGTGTTCGAAGATGAATTGGCTGAGGCGACGGGAATTCTAGAGTTACTGTGGGAGAGAGGCTCGATAGTCGCCTTTGGACAGATATTGTTTTAGAGAGATGGGGAATAAAAGGAGGGAGGCGCAGGAGCAGATGATACAAAGGAGGAAAGAGAAGACTCGGAGAACAAATTCTGCATTCACTGAAAATCATTGTTATCTCAGGAATTTACCGATTTTTTTAATTACTCACTTGTGATTCTCACGTCGGTCATGGTTCAAAATAACGTCTTCTTTGGATCGTTATCAAATTGTTGATTGGCTGAATTTTGTGAATACAAATTCAGTCCTTTTAATTTCTCTCATAATGATGTAACAGATATATAGATCAGTAATGATTAGTTTGTTGGGCCAGCTGGCCTCTGCCGAGGATAGTAGATAACACCGGGCCCTGACTCAGCGAACAAAAGGATGGAAATTAATAAATGTAAAGTTTAGGTATGTAAATGGTAATTAGGTATTCACTGGAAGGAGAGCTATGCACCAATCGTCTGTGAGGATGCACAGAATCGGTCTAGACCTAGCACTGCCTTCTCGTGGTAATAACTTTCAAAAGAGATACTCTCTGATGGAAGGGAATGAAAGGGAAGGGATGTCTGATCAGTGAGACCTACATCTAGACTACTACATCTACCTTTCATTTTTCTACCCTGCTGAGGAGTGGTCAACCACACAAGCTCCTGGTTCTGACTAAATATACGAACCTGAACGGAATGATGGCTCTGAGCTTGCGTATGGATTCTGAATTTGCTGCACTGGTGGGTTTCTGTTGAGGGAAAATCTTCCGCTGTGTTTTCAGTTTATTTGTGGATTGACAGTAACAAGGGAATAGATTCGCAGGATATGTTTATCAGCTGGTGGATAATCCTGATCAGAGGCCTTTGCAGGTACCTGAATACTTGCTTCTATGGGCATCGTCAAACTCATATTGTTGGAAGTCCTTCCAGTGTAGATGGCTTCAGCTTTTAGTAGTAGGGTGAAAGGCTTTTGCCCCATGCCTGAGATTAGGGGGCTGTTTGATATTGTTGGCACTTCCTCTCTTATTAAGAATAGTTTCTTTAAGCATCCTACAAACCATTTTTTCTCTATAGGTAGTTGGAATGTGAGGACTCTGCACAGAGATTATTCTCTTGAGAATAATCTCTGTGCAGACGAATTCCAAAGTTACAATCTAGATAAAGATCAGAAAAATAATCTTAAATTTCTCTTTTCAGGGAGGGAAGGTAAAACGCTTCTCCGAGGCGTAGGTTTGCTTCTCAGCAGCCACACCAGTGATACTCCTCTAGAATATAAGTGCATTAATAAAAGGATTCTTACAGCTAAATTTCAGACAACATTAAAGACTTGACTTATATGTTGTTATGTCTTCACTGAGGATGTCGATGAGTATGAGAAAGATATATTCTACAGATAACTTCAGATAATTTGAATTCAAGTCTTCAAGAAAGGAGATATTACCCTTGTTCTAGGCGACTTCAATTCTAAAGTTAGTTCTGACCTTTGTGAACGGGTGATAGGCCCTTTTCGTATTGTTAGCTGCAATGGTAATGGACAACATCTCCCACAGGTAAGTAAACTTAATTGTTTGAGAATAGCCTACATATTGCAAATACAACGACATACATAAGTGAAAATAGGTTTTACCAGATGGGCTACATAAGAATATAATTGTTTATGTATTAATTAACAGCAAATGGGCTGGTTCTATTAGGATTACCAGGTCATGTAGGTGAGCTGAAATTGGATCTGAACGTTACCTTGTTAAAAGCGTCTTGCAAATTAAACTTAAAAAGTGTTGTGCTAAAGTTAAAAAGTTACCTTTAACACTGAAGCTCTGAAAGACTCAATTATAGCCAAAGCTTACCATAATAGTTTACTTAGTTATTATGACAGTCATGGTTTTCTTACTACTGAAGTTAAAGAAAGGGACCTTTTAAACAGACTTTTCTTGAAACTAACAATACTTTTTTGGGTAAAAAGGAACAGAAGAGGCAAAAATTATTTAATGATAAGGCATTGGAGCTTATTTTTGAAGAAAAAAAAGTACTGTGGGAATATCCTTAATCAATACCCTACTTGTCCAAACAGAGTTAGGAAGAGCTTAATAGACGTTTAAAGGAACAGCTGATAAGAATCTTTGGCTTGATAGCTTGGCTGACAAAGCAGAGGGATCAGCTAGACAGTGCAACAGCAGAGAGCTGTACCAGACAGTTAACGTTTTTTGTGGAACAAAATGGGCAGATATACAGAGATTGAAGCCACACTATCAAGATTTACACTGCCAAGAAAATACTCTCCACACCATCACCCTGCCTCCAGTATGTATATAATAAAAGAAGATGTCTGTGTGTCTGTGGCAGCCATAACTCATCGAGAAATTAGCTCACACACTCCACATTTTCCTAGAATGTTTCAGGTTATGTTCGGGATTGCAGTGTTAAATTTCAGGTCGAAAGTTTACAAGGGGAGCTTGCTAGAAGCAAAAATATTTACCATGCTATTCCTACGGGAAACGAGAATCACTGTCAAATCTATTGTTGCCATTTACTGCTTCCTAATTGTGAAAGTAAAGTGTTAAAATAGCATTTAAATATGCTGCCGTTGCCAGATCCCCACATTTCCAAAGGCATTATTTAGGCGTTCCATTGCAGCTAGGGACTTGAGTTCCTAACCAAACATGGGGTCGTGCAGGGGGAACCCACCTACGAAATTTGGGACATTTCGTAAAGTATCTCCGGAATAACAGAATGCCAAAATTTGACGAAATAAATATCTCGATCGTTTGCCACGGGTTCTGAGAGAGAGCGCCAGGTAAGCAATGACCTTTGTGCTTCGTGTTCAAACTGTGTAAAATGTCGAGGGGGGAAATATTCACAAAACTAACTTTTAGTGCAGGAAACAAAATACGCAGATTAAAAGTGAGACACGAGATGTCACAATTTGTGTAGAAACGAAGCCACGGCCAAGTGGGAACCTGATTTTTAAACCAATCACTGGGGCACACGAGGGACGCTGTGCAGGAAATTTTGATCGTGCAGTCAAATATTATTGGAGCCATATAGCAGCAAAATCTGTCGTAACGAAAATCAAAATCTCGATAGCTTACGCAGAAACTAAGCCACGGGATACGAGAAAGCTCGCTGACGTCAACAATGATCCAAGTTAACACCGGACAAATTTCTTTATGTGGAAATCTGTACTAAAGTGTCGGGTGGTAGTGGGGGGGTACTTACAAAAATTACTTTTAGTGCGGCGAAAATAAGAATATACAGATTAAAAGTACTCTCGGGCAGCGCCTGGTACGTTCAGCTAGTATTGAATGAGAGCGACTGTCTACATCTATTGCTTCATGTGGTTGCCGGGACACTCTACGTTGGCCATCTGTTCAAAACCGTGTATAACGTCTTCGTCTAACCATACGATACGTTTCCAGGCCTCCACGACTAGGTTCGATGCTTCATATACCTTCCGTGTATTCGAATGCTGATGTTTTTGGAAATGAAATGATTTCATATCGTGGTACAGTTGAAAAATTCAAAATTTTCAGTTCTCTGCGCATAGTTTTCGTTTAAATAGGCTTTGGAGTACTGCTAACGGTCGTCTCTCTCTCAACTGTAACAGCTCTATTTTGCAGTACCTTTCGTACTACCAATAATAACATAAATCTCTAGGTAGAAAACTAGGGTTGCTAGGGACCCAAAACTCAAATAAGTAGTAAACTGGAGTTGCCAGAGACTCAAAACTCAAATAAATAGCAAACTGGAGTTGTTAGAGACTCAAAACTCAAATAGGGAGCAAATCGGAGTTGTTAGAGACAGAAAACTCAAATAGGTAGGAAACTGGAGTTGTCAGAGACTCCAAACTGAAATAAGTAGCAAACTAGAGTTGTTAGAGACTCAAAACTCAAATAGGGAGCAAATCGGAGTTGTTAGAGACAGAAAACTCAAATAGGTAGGAAACTGGAGTTGTCAGAGACTCCAAACTGAAATAAGTAGCAAACTGGAGTAGTTAGAGACTCAAAACTCAAATAGGGAGCAAATCTGAGTTGTTAGAGACAGAAACACTCAAATAGGTAGGAAACTGGAGTTGTCAGAGACTCAAAACTGAAATAAGTAGCAAACTAGAGTTGTTAGAGACTCAAAACTCAATTAGGGAGCAAATCTGAGTTGTTAGAGACTCAAAACTCAAATAGGTAGGAAACTGGAGTTGTCAGAAACTCAAAACTGAAATAGGTAGCAAACTAGAGTTGTTAGAGACTCAAAACTCAAATAGGGAGCAAATCGGAGTTATTAGAGACAGAAAACTCAAATAGGTAGGAAACTGGAGTTGTCAGAGACTCCAAACTGAAATAAGTAGCAAACTGGAGTTGTTAGAGACTCAAAACTCAAATAGGGAGCAAATCTGAGTTGTTAGAGACTCAAAACTCAAATAGGTAGGAAACTGGAGTTGTCAGAGACTCCAAACTGAAATAAGTAGCAAACTGGAGTTGTTAGAGACTCAAAACTCAAATAGGGAGCAAATCGGAGTTGTTAGAGACAGAAAACTCAAATAGGTAGGAAACTGGAGTTGTCAGAGACTAAAAACTGAAATAAGTAGCAAACTGGAGTTGTTAGAGAGTCAAAACTCAAATAGGGAGCAAATCGGAGTTGTTAGAGACAGAAAACTCAAATAGGTAGGAAACTGGAGTTGTCAGAGACTCCAAACTGAAATAAGTAGCAAACTAGAGTTGTTAGAGACTCAAAACTCAATTAGGGAGCAAATCGGAGTTGTTAGAGACAGAAAACTCAAATAGGTAGGAAACTGGAGTTGTCAGAGACTCCAAACTGAAATAAGTAGCAAACTGGAGTAGTTAGAGACTCAAAACTCAAATAGGGAGCAAATCGGAGTTGTTAGAGACAAAAAACTCAAATAGGTAGGAAACTGGAGTTGTCAGAGACTCAAAACTGAAATAAGTAGCAAACTGGAGTTGTTAGAGACTCAAAACTCAAATAGGGAGCAAATCGGAGTTGTTAGAGACTCAAAACTCAAATAGGTAGGAAACTGGAGTTGTCAGAGACTCCAAACTGAAATAAGTAGCAAACTGGAGTTGTTAGAGACTCAAAACTCAAATAGGGAGCAAATCGGAGTAGTTAGAGACAGAAAACTCAAATAGGTAGGAAACTGGAGTTGTCAGAGACTCCAAACTGAAATAAGTAGCAAACTGGAGTTGTTAGAGACTCAAAACTCAAATAGGGAGCAAATCGGAGTTGTTAGAGACAGAAAACTCAAATAGGTAGGAAACTGGAGTTGTCAGAGACTCCAAACTGAAATAAGTAGCAAACTAGAGTTGTTAGAGACTCAAAACTCAAATAGGGAGCAAATCGGAGTTATTAGAGACAGAAAACTCAAATAGGTAGGAAACTGGAGTTGTCAGAGACTCCAAACTGAAATAAGTAGCAAACTGGAGTTGTTAGAGACTCAAAACTCAAATAGGGAGCAAATCTGAGTTGTTAGAGACAGAAAACTCAAATAGGTAGGAAACTGGAGTTGTCAGAGACTCCAAACTGAAATAAGTAGCAAACTGGAGTTGTTAGAGACTCAAAACTCAAATAGGGAGCAAATCTGAGTTGTTAGAGACAGAAAACTCAAATAGGTAGGAAACTGGAGTTGTCAGAGACTCCAAACTGAAATAAGTAGCAAACTGGAGTTGTTAGAGACTCAAAACTCAAATAGGGAGCAAATCTGAGTTGTTAGAGACAGAAAACTCAAATAGGTAGGAAACTGGAGTTGTCAGAGACTCCAAACTGAAATAAGTAGCAAACTAGAGTTGTTAGAGACTCAAAACTCAAATAGGGAGCAAATCGGAGTTATTAGAGACAGAAAACTCAAATAGGTAGGAAACTGGAGTTGTCAGAGACTCCAAACTGAAATAAGTAGCAAACTGGAGTTGTTAGAGACTCAAAACTCAAATAGGGAGCAAATCTGAGTTGTTAGAGACAGAAAACTCAAATAGGTAGGAAACTGGAGTTGTCAGAGACTCCAAACTGAAATAAGTAGCAAACTGGAGTTGTTAGAGACTCAAAACTCAAATAGGGAGCAAATCTGAGTTGTTAGAGACAGAAAACTCAAATAGGTAGGAAACTGGAGTTGTCAGAGACTCCAAACTGAAATAAGTAGCAAACTGGAGTTGTTAGAGACTCAAAACTCAAATAGGGAGCAAATCTGAGTTGTTAGAGACAGAAAACTCAAATAGGTAGGAAACTGGAGTTGTCAGAGACTCCAAACTGAAATAAGTAGCAAACTGGAGTTGTTAGAGACTCAAAACTCAAATAGGGAGCAAATCGGAGTTGTTAGAGACAGAAAACTCAAATAGGTAGGAAACTGGAGTTGTCAGAGACTCAAAACTGAAATAAGTAGCAAACTGGAGTTGTTAGAGAGTCAAAACTCAAATAGGGAGCAAATCGGAGTTGTTAGAGACAGAAAACTCAAATAGGTAGGAAACTGGAGTTGTCAGAGACTCCAAACTGAAATAAGTAGCAAACTGGAGTTGTTAGAGACTCAAAACTCAAATAGGGAGCAAATCTGAGATGTTAGAGACAGAAAACTCAAATAGGTAGGAAACTGGAGTTGTCAGAGACTCCAAACTGAAATAAGTAGCAAACTGGAGTTGTTAGAGACTCAAAACTCAAATAGGGAGCAAATCTGAGTTGTTAGAGAGAGAAAACTCAAGTAGGTAGGAAACTGGAGTTGTCAGAGACTCCAAACTGAAATAAGTAGCAAACTGCAGTTGTTAGAGACTCAAAACTCAAATAGGGAGCAAATCTGAGTTGTTAGAGACTCAAAACTCAAATAGGTAGGAAACTGGAGTTGTCAGAGACTCCAAACTGAAATAAGTAGCAAACTGGAGTTGTTAGAGACTCAAAACTCAAATAGGGAGCAAATCGGAGTTGTTAGAGACAGAAAACTCAAATAGGTAGGAAACTGGAGTTGTCAGAGACTCAAAACTGAAATAAGTAGCAAACTGGAGTTGTTAGAGAGTCAAAACTCAAATAGGGAGCAAATCGGAGTTGTTAGAGACAGAAAACTCAAATAGGTAGGAAACTGGAGTTGTCAGAGACTCCAAACTGAAATAAGTAGCAAACTAGAGTTGTTAGAGACTCAAAACTCAATTAGGGAGCAAATCGGAGTTGTTAGAGACAGAAAACTCAAATAGGTAGGAAACTGGAGTTGTCAGAGACTCAAAACTGAAATAAGTAGCAAACTGGAGTAGTTAGAGACTCAAAACTCAAATAGGGAGCAAATCGGAGTAGTTAGAGACAGAAAACTCAAATAGGTAGGAAACTGGAGTTGTCAGAGACTCAAAACTGAAATAAGTAGCAAACTGGAGTTGTTAGAGACTCAAAACTCAAATAGGGAGCAAATCGGAGTTGTTAGAGACTCAAAACTCAAATAGGTAGGAAACTGGAGTTGTCAGAGACTCCAAACTGAAATAAGTAGCAAACTGGAGTTGTTAGAGACTCAAAACTCAAATAGGGAGCAAATCGGAGTTGTTAGAGACAGAAAACTCAAATAGGTAGGAAACTGGAGTTGTCAGAGACTCCAAACTGAAATAAGTAGCAAACTGGAGTTGTTAGAGACTCAAAACTCAAATAGGGAGCAAATCGGAGTTGTTAGAGACAGAAAACTCAAATAGGTAGGAAACTGGAGTTGTCAGAGACTCCAAACTGAAATAAGTAGCAAACTAGAGTTGTTAGAGACTCAAAACTCAAATAGGGAGCAAATCGGAGTTGTTAGAGACAGAAAACTCAAATAGGTAGGAAACTGGAGTTGTCAGAGACTCCAAACTGAAATAAGTAGCAAACTGAAGTTGTTAGAGACTCAAAACTCAAATAGGGAGCAAATCTGAGTTGTTAGAGACAGAAAACTCAAATAGGTAGGAAACTGGAGTTGTCAGAGACTCCAAACTGAAATAAGTAGCAAACTGGAGTTGTTAGAGACTCAAAACTCAAATAGGGAGCAAATCTGAGTTGTTAGAGACTCAAAACTCAAATAGGTAGGAAACTGGAGTTGTCAAAGACTCAAAACGGAAATAAGTAGCAAACTGGAGTTGTTAGAGACTCAAAACTCAAATAGGGAGCAAATCGGAGTTGTTAGAGACAGAAAAACTCAAATAGGTAGGAAACTGGAGTTGTCAGAGACTCCAAACTGAAATAAGTAGCAAACTGGAGTTGTTAGAGACTCAAAACTCAAATAGGGAGCAAATCTGAGTTGTTAGACACTCAAAACTCAAATAGGTGGGAAACTGGAGTTGTCAGAGACTCAAAACGGAAATAAGTAGCAAACTGGAGTTGTTAGAGACTCAAAACTCAAATAGGGAGCAAATCGGAGTTGTTAGAGACAGAAAAACTCAAATAGGTAGGAAACTGGAGTTGTCAGAGACTCAAAACTGAAATAAGTAGCAAACTGGAGTTGTTAGAGAATCAAAATTCAAACAGGGAGAAAATCGGAGTTGTTAGAGACAGAAAAACTCAAATAGGTAGGAAACTGGAGTTGTCAGAGACTTCAAACTGAAATTGTTAGAGACTCAAAATTCAAATAGGGAGCAAATCGGAGTTGTTAGAGACAGAAAACTCAAATAGGTAGGAAACTGAAGTTGTCAGAGACTCAAAACCGAAATAAGTAGCAAACTGGAGTTGTTAGAGACTCAAAACTCAAATAGGGAGCAAATCTGAGTTGTTAGAGACAGAAAACTCAAATAGGTAGGAAACTGGAGTTGTCAGAGACTCCAAACTGAAATAAGTAGCAAACTGGAGTTGTTAGAGACTCAAAACTCAAATAGGGAGCAAATCGGAGTTGTTAGAGACAGAAAACTCAAATAGGTAGGAAACTGGAGTTGTCAGAGACTCCAAACTGAAATAAGTAGCAAACTGGAGTTGTTAGAGACTCAAAACTCAAATAGGGAGCAAATCTGAGTTGTTAGAGACAGAAAACTCAAATAGGTAGGAAACTGGAGTTGTCAGAGACTCCAAACTGAAATAAGTAGCAAACTGGAGTTGTTAGAGACTCAAAACTCAAATAGGGAGCAAATCTGAGTTGTTAGAGACTCAAAACTCAAATAGGTAGGAAACTGGAGTTGTCAGAGACTCAAAACGGAAATAAGTAGCAAACTGGAGTTGTTAGAGACTCAAAACTCAATTAGGGAGCAAATCTGAGTTGTTAGAGACAGAAAACTCAAATAGGTAGGAAACTGGAGTTGTCAGAGACTCCAAACTGAAATAAGTAGCAAACTGGAGTTGTTAGAGACTCAAAACTCGAATAGGGAGCAAATCTGAGTTGTTAGAGACTCAAAACTCAAATAGGTAGGAAACTGGAGTTGTCAGAGACTCAAAACGGAAATAAGTAGCAAACTGGAGTTGTTAGAGACTCAAAACTCAAATAGGGAGCAAATCTGAGTTGTTAGAGACAGAAAACTCAAATAGGTAGGAAACTGGAGTTGTCAGAGACTCCAAACTGAAGTAAGTAGCAAACTGGAGTTGTTAGAGACTCAAAACTCAATTAGGGAGCAAATCTGAGTTGTTAGAGACTCAAAACTCAAATAGGTAGGAAACTGGAGTTGTCAGAGACTCAAAACGGAAATAAGTAGCAAACTGGAGTTGTTAGAGACTCAAAACTCAAATAGGGAGCAAATCTGAGTTGTTAGAGACTCAAAACTCAAATAGGTAGGAAACTGGAGTTGTCAGAGACTCCAAACTGAAATAAGTAGCAAACTGGAGTTGTTAGAGACTCAAAACTCAAATAGGGAGCAAATCTGAGTTGTTAGAGACTCAAAACTCAAATAGGTAGGAAACTGGAGTTGTCAGAGACTCCAAACTGAAATAAGTAGCAAACTGGAGTTGTTAGAGAATCAAAACTCAAATAGGGAGCAAATCGGAGTTGTTAGAGACAGAAAACTCAAATAGGTAGGAAACTGGAGTTGTCAGAGACTTCAAACTGAAATTGTTAGAGACTCAAAATTCAAATTGGGAGCAAATCGGAGTTGTTAGAGACAGAAAAACTCAAATAGGTAGGAAACTGGAGTTGTCAGAGACTCAAAACTGAAATAAGTAGCAAACTGGAGTTGTTAGAGAATCAAAATTCAAACAGGGAGAAAATCGGAGTTGTTAGAGACAGAAAAACTCAAATAGGTAGGAAACTGGAGTTGTCAGAGACTTCAAACTGAAATTGTTAGAGACTCAAAATTCAAATAGGGAGCAAATCGGAGTTGTTAGAGACAGAAAACTCAAATAGGTAGGAAACTGGAGTTGTCAGAGACTCAAAACCGAAATAAGTAGCAAACTGGAGTTGTTAGAGACTCAAAACTCAAATAGGGAGCAAATCTGAGTTGTTAGAGACAGAAAACTCAAATAGGTAGGAAACTGGAGTTGTCAGAGACTCCAAACTGAAATAAGTAGCAAACTGGAGTTGTTAGAGAATCAAAATTCAAACAGGGAGAAAATCGGAGTTGTTAGAGACAGAAAAACTCAAATAGGTAGGAAACTGGAGTTGTCAGAGACTTCAAACTGAAATTGTTAGAGACTCAAAATTCAAATAGGGAGCAAATCGGAGTTGTTAGAGACAGAAAACTCAAATAGGTAGGAAACTGGAGTTGTCAGAGACTCAAAACCGAAATAAGTAGCAAACTGGAGTAGTTAGAGACTCAAAACTCAAATAGGGAGCAAATCGGAGTTGTTAGAGACAGAAAAACTCAAATAGGTAGGAAACTGGAGTTGTCAGAGACTCAAAACTGAAATAAGTAGCAAACTGGAGTTGTTAGAGAATCAAAATTCAAACAGGGAGAAAATCGGAGTTGTTAGAGACAGAAAAACTCAAATAGGTAGGAAACTGGAGTTGTCAGAGACTTCAAACTGAAATTGTTAGAGACTCAAAATTCAAATAGGGAGCAAATCGGAGTTGTTAGAGACAGAAAACTCAAATAGGTAGGAAACTGGAGTTGTCAGAGACTCAAAACCGAAATAAGTAGCAAACTGGAGTTGTTAGAGACTCAAAACTCAAATAGGGAGCAAATCTGAGTTGTTAGAGACAGAAAACTCAAATAGGTAGGAAACTGGAGTTGTCAGAGACTCCAAACTGAAATAAGTAGCAAACTGGAGTTGTTAGAGACTCAAAACTCAAATAGGGAGCAAATCTGAGTTGTTAGAAACAGAAAACTCAAATAGGTAGGAAACTGGAGTTGTCAGAGACTCCAAACTGAAATAAGTAGCAAACTGGAGTTGTTAGAGACTCAAAACTCAAATAGGGAGCAAATCTGAGTTGTTAGAGACTCAAAACTCAAATAGGTAGGAAACTGGAGTTGTCAGAGACTCAAAACGGAAATAAGTAGCAAACTGGAGTTGTTAGAGACTCAAAACTCAAATAGGGAGCAAATCGGAGTTGTTAGAGACAGAAAAACTCAAATAGGTAGGAAACTGGAGTTGTCAGAGACTCAAAACTGAAATAAGTAGCAAACTGGAGTTGTTAGAAAATCAAAATTCAAACAGGGAGAAAATCGGAGTTGTTAGAGACAGAAAAACTCAAATAGGTAGGAAACTGGAGTTGTCAGAGACTTCAAACTGAAATTGTTAGAGACTCAAAATTCAAATAGGGAGCAAATCGGAGTTGTTAGAGACAGAAAACTCAAATAGGTAGGAAACTGGAGTTGTCAGAGACTCAAAACCGAAATAAGTAGCAAACTGGAGTTGTTAGAGACTCAAAATTCAAACAGGGAGCAAATCGGAGTTGTTAGAGACAGAAAACTCAAATAGGTAGGAAACTGGAGTTGTCAGAGACTTCAAACTGAAATAAGTAGCAAACTGGAGTTGTTAGAGACTCAAAACTCAAATAGGGAGCAAATCTGAGTTGTTAGAGACAGAAACTCAAATAGGTAGGAAACTGGAGTTGTCAGAGATTCAAAACTGAAATAAGTAGCAAACTGGAGTTGTTAGAGACTCAAAAGTCAAATAGGGAAGAAATCGGAGTTGTTAGAGACTCAAAACTCAAATATGCAGCAAACTGGAACTGTTAGGAATTCAAAATCCAAATCGCGAACTAGGTAAGATTCTATCGATGGCTCTGAGCGGAACAGATCTATTTTCTTCTGAAATTTCTTTCCATATTGAGAATCATAAAAGTAAAGATATTTATATAAATTAATATTTGCATTTTAGATTTAACATTTAGATGACGAAACACTATTGGTTGGTTGAAATTTTTTAGTGTTTATCTCAAAACCGGTTTGCTACACTATAAAAAAAAACATCAAAAATTTTCAAAGTATAGTACGCAGGTATCAGATGGTATTAAATTTTATTTATCACTGGGGTTTAAATCTCTATATATACGGGTCAATTTTTTTCTACATTAATTTTTAATTTTATTCAGCTTTTTGAATTTTATTTAGTGCGTCTCTACTCTATCCTGGAGCTGGAGTCAATGGTTTCCTCTTCTTCTCTTCGATGCACACGTTCCTTTGAAATCGTTTTCTCTTCCTTGCCCTTACAGCTTTAACGATCGTTCTTACAGCTGAGTGCTTGGAATCGAGCACGAGCGCATCACCATTGCGAACGATGGTCACGCTGCATGGTGATGGTGAAGAGGAGCAAGTTGCTCACTTTGCTTGTCAGTGATGTCACGGACGCTGACGCAAGAATAGAAGCCAATGGAAGAGCCGGAACTACTTACTTCCGGAGCAAGAATAGGGAAATAATCCTAAGGAATAAATTTACTTTTTGGAAGAATCTGTCTGTCTTTTGGTCGTTGGCAAAAATATTTCGATTTCGATTTCTGTTTTGCTAGAATGAGGAGGAAAGCTTTTTGCTATGTGAATTTGATAGCTATGATGATATGACATCAAAGCATCTCATGAGCCGTTAACCTTACGTTACTCGTCTGGTATGTCATCAAATATTTGGCATGAGTTGGGTTGTTTTACCTCTGGTAGGTACTTTTCTTTTGCACGCAAAGGGTTGTGTTAAATCGCCAGGTCAGCAAGCAGGCACGTACAGTCGCTCAAAAAAGTATCCGAACACTATGGTTGATTACAGAATTCAGAAATATATCTGGCAAGGATTTTTTTTAGAAATTAGTGATCTGGCAACCTTTGTGTCACGTGACACGAAGACTGCCAGGTCACTAATTTCTAAAAAAATCGTTGCCAGATATTTTTTTCCTGAATTCTGTAATCAACCATAGTGTTTGGACACTTTTTTGAGCGACTGCACCTAGAATTTAATTTTGGGGTGGTGTTGGGTGGTCTGATTTTGGGGTGGTGTTGGGTGATGATATGATATCAAAGAGGGGGCGGGGGTGCCTCAGTCGGTAGCGCGCCTGGCTCGTAATCTGTAGTTCCCAGGTTCGAGTCCCAGCTGGGTCAGCGTTGAGATTTATCTCCGCAAAATTCCCCGCCCTGCCCACGGTCAGTAGGGGACACCGATGGGCTTGAAAAGGCCGCCGTCCGTCGGATGGGACGTTAAGCCGTGGTCTGTCTCCCAACAGCTGTTCCAATGGGTCCCCTCCCCCAACCTTCTCTGAGCCTTCGGGGTCCATGTGACCTGGCCATTTAGCCCATGGTGTGCAAAAAAGTGCCGCTCAGAGGTAAAACAACCCAACCCAAAAATGATATCAAAGACGTTGCACTGTGTTGTCAATGCTATTAACACTACTTTACTATCAAGAGTACCACTTCTTTGTTCTGTCCTTAACTGCTTGGCATTATGTGAATAATGTATATTTTACTAACTATAATACGAGTGGTATTCCATCAATGTATGGCAATATCTGATTTGCAGTAATCCATTCTGTTTGTTTCACGACAGTGATGTGCTGTCAATACTGTACTAATATGCTCTCTGCACGTAGAACTGTGTCGAATCATCAATAGCTTGTAACGTGCACGGAATAAACAAGTGACGTGTAACTTTGCTATTAACAGTACGCCACTGTATTTGGCATGCAAACAAATATGTAGCAATATTGATATGCCACCAAAATACTATATTTCTGGTATGACATCAAACACCCTCCAAATATGAGTTAATATGTCATCACAAGTGTGCCCCTGTCTGTGTCTATATATACAGTATGTCACTTTGTTATTGGGCTCTCACTTTACTACTGTGTTACGACTCTGTCAGCTATGCCACTAGTTGTGCATTACTATGATAATATGACATAAAAAAATGCGCTACACCTCTGTGCCATTAACTGGATTTCAGAACAATTTGTTGGGATAGTTTCGTGAAAAGCCGTAAAGTTTATCGAGATACATTTTCTTCATCTGTCATTTTTCGCACACAGATAGAGAAAATAAAATTGTTATCATTGTTCGTGTCATAATATATTTATTCAATATCTTTTACGAATTCTTATGACCTTTCCATTCTGAATACAATTTATCAGTGAGCTTGTTTCGCTTAGACAAATCAAATACAGTTTTTATCATAATCCCAAGATAATCAGAACAGTCTCGCTGATTATGACTGCGTAGCACAATGCTTGCAGATTTCCTCCTATTTATTTCGTTTTCAAAAATCTAACTAAATGTTTTCTATGTTTACTTTGTCGTCTGTCTATCCGTCTGTAGACATTTGCATTTTTTTTTGTTTTTAGTGATAAGCGAGAAATCCTTTTTGGGTTAGATTGTTGACGAAATATTAAGATTCTCACATTCCGAATCTTCCTATAATTTTAACAGCGCACTATAACGGTGGGAAAGAGTTGAAAATAGTCAAGTTTTAAGCGAATATTAAGAGAATATTTAAGCTAGATTTCTTTGCTTCATAGGAGCTAATAATACTATTAGCATTTTACCAAACATCCAATGGGTGGAGCGGCTTAGTCGGTAGTTATATAGTCGGTAATCTGCAGTTTCCAGGTTCGAGTCCCAGCTGGGCCAGCTTTGAGATTTACCTCCGCAAAACTTCCCGCCTTGACCTCGATAAGTAGGGAACACCGATAGGCTTGGAAAGGCCGTCATTCGTCGGATGGGTCGTTAATCCATGACTCGTATGCGGGAGAGTCATAACCTGTGCACGTGAAAGAATATGGCCTCCCCCAACCTTCCCTGAGCCTTGGGGTCCTTGTGACGTGACCATTTAGCCCATTGTGTGAAGAAAAATATTGCTCAGAAGTAAAACAACCCAATCCAATCATCCATTATTCCGAATTTTCATTATTAGAGAATAAAAATTCTGAAAATGAGAATTTGGGTTGGCCTGTTTTATTTCAGAGAGGCACTTTTTGCACACAATAAGATAAATGGCCAGATCATAATGACCCCCAAGTGTATGGAGACCAGACGTCCCCGTTTTCCGGGGAAAGTTCCTGGATGAAAAGCTCTGTCCCCGACAAATAAATGTTCCCCGAAGAATCCCAGGAAATAATTTTTAGATATTAATTTAAATATTAAATTAACTTTACAGCATGAGCAGATCTTTTAGTAACAGAATAATTGTGGCTACACTGTTCTAAAAAAATCAATCGGTAATGCAGGTGAGTGAAAAATTGAGGCAAGAATTTTAAAATGAACGTCGTTAATTGCGAGCTATCAAACTTGGACGATCAGACATTTCCGGAAAACGAGATCGTTTGGTCATCCACTTGATAGCTCGCAACTGAATCTTCAAAAGTCCCCGGATCCTCTTTTGTAAATCAGGTTACCCTGCCCAAGAGTTCCGAGAGTGTAAGGGAAGGGGAGGCACTGGACAGCTGTTAGAAGACAGATGGAAACCTTCATCTGTGTGCAGTCTTTAACGTTCATGGGATATGGCTCTCCTGCACACGGAATCATGCCTTAACATCTTATCCGACGGAAGAAGGCCTTTTGAAACCAACGGTGTACTCTTTGTCACTTAGAGCAGAGCGGGGATGGGGAGTGGGGATGGAGGTTGTCGGAGAAAATTCTCAACGCAGAGATGAACTAATTTCATTCTTATTATATTTCTTGACTTGTTTTCAAAAGGTTGGGTTTTTTTTATCTCTGAGGGTCAGTTTTGTGCACAGTGTAGGTAAATAGCTAGATCACAAGGGCTCTAATGCCTCAGAGTTGGTTAGGAAAATTGGAGTGACTCGACAGCTGGTAGGAACAGATGGAAATTTCTTGTCAAATACATACACTGCGTTAGTTAACATGCACAAGGTATGGCTATCCTGTACACGGGGCTCGAGTCACATCTTGCCCAGCAGTTGAATAGAGAGATTTATCTCTGTTAAACCAATACCTCTACAAAAGGCGAATGTACCAAATTTTTGACAGCATGTAGCATAATTATGATTTTTCGAAGTACCAGGATAAAAGATCCCCTAACCTTCTCCATCTGAGGATATCGAATAAATGGCATGAGTCGCAAAGGACAACACAAAAATCACCAAAAGGTGAGCCCCAAGGGACAGAAAAACAATGATAAATATAGTAGATCAGGGTACTAGATCATAAAGTGTTCCTGATCGAAAACCAATGGTCTAGCCCTCTTGAATCTGCTCATAGGATAATGATCATACTTTAAAATGTTAGTAATGAAATCGTGAGGATTAGTATCTACAGCTTCTAAGAATTTGTTAGAGATCAGCTTTATATGGGTGTAAATATGTTGGACGCCTAAATCCCCATGTATTTGCCTGTTGGTCACAAACCATGGGGCATTTACGGCCTGTCTAAAGAATTTATTTTGATAGATCTGGAGTTTCTTAATATTTCCTTTTGTCATGTTAGCCCATATGGGGACTGCATATGTTATAACAGGTCTAAGAACTGTATGGTAAAGTAGTAACTTATGATCAATGGAGAGGATAGAATTGCTCCCCATCAGTGGGCCAAGTTGGCATCGAATCATGTTTGCTTTTTGCAGAACATTTTCAGTGTGCTTGTCCCATCTGAGCTTGCTATGCAAGGTAACGCCCAGATACTTAACAGTTTTCTGCCAGTTAGTTGGTGTATCTAAAAAGTTGAGAGTCTGAGGGTTAGTGGCTCTTTAGGTGGTAAATAAAACTGAAGCACTTTTCACAACATTGATTCCAATCTTCCATTTACTGTACCATTGCTCTATCTTATCCAAGCCTTGCTCTCAGCGAGGGTGAGAGAATAGCAATGCCATCTGCATACATAGCAGTAGTGATCCTGTCAATAACAGGATAATCATGAAGGTAAATATAAAAGAGCACTGGTACAAGAAGGGAGCCTAGTGGTACTCCAGCTTCGATGGGATGTATCGTAGAAAGGCTCTTTTGTACTTGAAATGTACGATTGTTAAGCAAATTTTTGACGTTATAGAAAAATTCTTATATTTTGATTCTGGTGGTAGCTTGTACTAATCTTTATACTAATATTTATCTATAAATATATTTTATTTAGGAAGAAAATTATTCGTATTTATTATCAAATATAATGCTGCTAATTAATATAAATAAATTTTCTCCTTAATGAAATATATTTGTAGTTAACATTAGTATAAAAATTAGCCACCAGTAATAATATTAAAGTAAAAAATATAAGATGGTCTAAGTAGTAAGAACACTTAAAATGTTGTTATAATTTTGTCCCTTGGCTTTTTGTTATAGAAGGTATTGGTTAAACTTCCTCTCTTCTATCAGAGAGTAGACAACGTTGGACTTGAAAAGGTCGCCGTTCATCGGATGAGATCTCGAGTGCAAGAGAGTTGGACTCTGTGCAAGGTAGAGAATACCCTGGATGGTCTTGACGACAGGTTTCCATTTGTCTGCTAACAGCTCTCCAGTGGATCGTCTTCCTCAACCTTCTCTGAGCCTTCCTTCCCCTTGCCATTAGCCCATTGTGTCGCTCAGAGGTAAAACAACTCACTCTTGTACCGGGAACATGTCTTTATGTCCAATCTGGCTGACGGATGTCTTTCCAAGCCCATCGGTGTTCCCTTTCTGATCTGAGGGTGGAAAAGGGGGAGATGATCAGGGATAAATCTCAACTCTCGCACAGTTTGAACTCTAGCCTGGGAACTACAGATCACGAGCTTGGTAAACTACTGACTGAACTGAGCCAATATCCTCGCTTTCTTTTGATGGGGATAAATAAAGAATAATGTATAGGTCAAAGGTGACAGTAATCTGGCGGCCTAAAAACTTGTTACGAATTCTCCTTCAGAGTTTGACAGAGGCATGCTGACCAATATGGCAAAAAAAAATTGTGCGTCATGTATCATTCTCGGCTCAGCAAAAGTGCTCTTATTGTGGTATATTGATGTGGAGTAGTAAACACCACTTTTGAAACAATTATTTCAGGTTTCTCTACCCAATACAGCAAATCATACGTTTCTTTTATATACAGCTTTATATTTTTTGTTCTGCATTCTTTCAAGAACTTGTGATATTCCTTAGAATTCTTTCTAAAATACTGTTTAATTCTTTTACAAAACTAAAAAATTGTGATTAATTTGTTTGTAAAAAAGGAGATTTATTGATATGATTATTATATGTTGTTACAGCTGATAGGATTATTTAGAGTGAATCCAAATTAACACTTCAATCTATTGTACATAAATATTATGGATTATTTATGCTAATTACTGATTTCCATTAAAGTATCACTCTTATCGTAATTCAGTCGTAGATCTTAAATTGCCTAGGATATGCGATGTACCAGGTAAAACATTACCCATTACCATCTCCATCTTAGAATATGCCCAGTTGGCATAAATAAAAACATATAACAAGTATGCGAACCCGTGGGTGGGCCCCTAAAGGCTAACATAAAACACAAGCTAAAAATAGCATATATCATGTACAAGAGACCTAAAACGAGTAGCTTTCCTCAGAGAAAGCCATCATTTTAGGCCTCTTGTACTTATTAAGAACATTATGATCATACTTAAGCAAAGAAGAAATAATCTCATTAGGATTATTTTTAGCAGCCTCAAAAAATCTTTTGGTGATGCATTTAAAATGAGTATATATATGTGGTCGATGCCCAAGTCTTTATGAAAGTGTCTGTTAGTAACAAATCAAGGGGCATCATAATTCAGCTTTGCCAAAGCTGAATTATGATGCCCCTTGAATTGTTCAATTATTAATAAAATACTTCAATTATTAATAAAATAATATTACAGGGTATTTAATTTACTTAAGAGCATGGGTTGGGTTGTTTTACCTCTGAGCGGCACTTTTTTGCACACCATGGGCAAGGTCACATGGACCCTGAAGGCTCAGAGAAGGTTGGGGGAGGGGACCCACTGGAACAGCTGTTGAGAGACAGATGGTAGCCTCCCGTCAAGGCCATCCAGCGTGTTCTTTAACGTGCACAGGGTATGGCTCTCCCGCACACGGGGCCACGGCTTAACGTCCCATCCGACGGACGGCGGCATTTCCAAGCCCATCGGTGTCCCCTACTGACCGTGGGCAGGGCGGGGAATACTTAAGAGCATGAAAAAAGTCTAGGTAAGAAAGAAAGCAAATGGGCAATGAATGAAATTTAGAAATACGAAGACATTGCAAAATAGAAATTTCGAAGAGTTTGATAATATTATTTAAAAAGGAAATAGCTGTCTTTTAAGAACTGTTCGAGGAGTAATTTGCAATTAGTGCAAGAGTACCTTTCGAACCAAGAAGCGTGTGTCAAGAAAGAGTCTTCTCTTCATACGGCCAAATTTGTACGAACATTCGCTCATATCTTATGATCATTTCACAGACAATTTATTCCTCACATGAATTCAAAAATAAACGGTAATTGAAGAAAAACCTCTTTAAGGTCATTTTTTATTTCATTGTTTATTTCTAAATGCACATTTATTTTTTATTTCTTTAAATGTTGCATTATAAATTTATTTTGCTTAACTTATTTTTTCATTTTATATTTGAAAAAAATTGAAATAAATATTAATTCTTACTAAATGTATTTTAAATTTATCTTTGCTTGCGTTTGAATTATTCTGATTATCTCGTAAAAATAAAAGAAAAAAAAGAGACAACAAAAAACGCTTTTATTAATTCCTTAAGTAGTTTTAATTTACATCGTTAGAGATCACTAAATATGGAAGCAGCGAATCTTTTAACGAATATTGCCAATGATCTGTTTATGAGAGAAATTTGAAATTTCGGTGATAGAGGGTGAAGCGATATTCCCCTGACAGGATGAGAGCAAAAGCAATATTTTAAATCGAAGGAATAAGAAACAAACACTTTTTTATGATATATGAGTACCTATAAAATACTCCCCTTTGGATTAGTCCGAATTAAAACTTTTGTGGAGTTAAAAAGTAAGCAAACGAAAATTTTCATTTTCTTTGAAAACGAGATTTCCATATGCTCCAGAGGTGATATGTGTTCTTCTACTTTTTAATATACATTCAACACTGATATACTGATATTGGCGAAATTTAATAGCTATTGATTCTTCTGTCCGGTATTGCATTTCCCTGCTAGTAAATGTTGTAGAGGAAACTTTCGTATGACAAGAATATCTTACACAATTAAGTAGAACGTTATTCTTAATTTCTGTAGTAGTGCAATGTTCCCATATTTTGGGGTCTTTTTTCTTTAGCTTGTATAATGCACCTTGAAATCAGCATGTCAAGTTCGAAGCCTGGTAATAGCAATATGGTTCCTTCTGCATGTTTTAAAGTCACAGCTTTATTTACTAATTCATCTATCAATCTTCTGTTGCTAATTCCAATGGAGATCTGAACTTCAACACGATGCGAAAAGGGTGTAAAGGATTTTATTAGATTTCTTTTCAATGAACTCTATTGCAAAATGGAAAATACCGAAATCGTAATGGAGATGAGTCAGTTCTTATCAAACCCAAGAATAATTTTTCATTTATCTCTAAAAACAAACAATTATCTGCTAAAACTAAAAACGTGTGTTTTTCCACCCCCTCTGGGTCTAAGGGGTCAACTCATTGTTGACAATGGAATCTTGTTAACCTGCACATTCCACTACCAAAATTTCAAGTTTCTAGCATAAATCCATCGCTTGCAATATTCGTTTGAAAATAAACACATAAATTTTTCAACTTTTTTCCACCGTTAGAGGACGCAATTATAGCTTTAGGGAGAGTCGGAAAGTGAATATCGCAATATTTAATCAATACCTATCGAACACAAAAAATAATTTTTAATTTATCCGTATAAGTTTTATGTTACAGACTGACAGACACAGAAACGACAAAACGAAACTATTATCTCATTTTCAAAGAAAACAAGATAAAATTAATTAAAAGGTTGAAATTATAATGAAAAGATATTGCTTTTTACTATTTTTCTTTCTACAATAGAAAAAATATGAGAAACCGAAATTTTGAGTTAGTCCGAGCAAGAGAAAATTTTAGTTAGTCCGAGTCAAGCACTGAGTCGTTTATGTGATTTTGAGTCTGAACCAGAACAAATTTTAATATTTCCTAAGTAAAAAAGGTTCCGGGTAGATATATTTCTCCTTGAAATTATACATGTAAAATTCCTTCTTAAATCTTGCACACTTCATGTACTAGAGAAAATGGCCGAATCTGATCACACAACATCCGCAAAAACTGCTTTCGATGTAAGCATGAATCGCTTTATAATTTGCGTTATACGACACGGATTATTTTGAAAGAATAAGCTCCAAAAATGAGTAACTATTATCTACATGTTGTATGCATTCAAACTCAAACTTATCCGTACCAGAAGTTTGCTCTGTTCCAAGTAGAAAGAAGAAAAATATAAAAACACAATGTTTCATTCTATAGCCAGTTTTCATTCACCATAAAAACTGGACAACAAAGGACAAAAACACACCACTCCTTTCCAAATAAAGCAATATCTTTTACTATCCAACAACCGCCGTAACGTCACAGAATTATTTCCCACAAAAAAAGGAAAAAAATCGTCATTTTAATTAAAAATCAAGATTTCCCATTCTTTGAATATCCGCCATTGTATCATACCCATTATTATCGAAACTTTAATTAATCTTTCCACATCTCTTGTCAAGTCCTCTGCCGCATTGAAAGTGGTCAGGTAGAAGCAAAACAACGGTTGTCTGAAAGCAGAGACTCTTCAACAAAGAAGTCATGAAGGAGAGAAAGAAGAAAACCATGAAAAGTGAACAGCTGCTGAAGGCCGGACGAAAAGCGAACGTGCTTCACGGAGCATGATCAGTAAAGGGTAGTCCGCCCTCAACACTAAGCCTCTCACACAACTCGACTGCAAAACCTTCTTCGACAAGTGCCGGGCACGTTGCTTGTTAGCTGAATCGGCCCGTCACTCGTGACGTCCGGACAGGTCGTCCACGAGGCACCGGTGATGGTTCAGCTAACGTTGACGTCTTTACTCCTGAGACGAAAGAGAAATGCTCTGATACCTCTCATGTGATGGTAAAGGAACAGAATTCTTTCACTGAGGCAAGTGTAGGTTGTTAGTTCTGTCAATGGTTGCGGATGATTAGAGCTGTGCATTCGATCTGTCAAGCCAAACACGAAACTTGGTGAAGAAAGGATAAATTGGATGACTTGATTCATTTACTCGGGTGTGGGTTCTGTGGACTAATGAAATGGGAAGTGGACGTTGTGGTATGCATTGAATTCTGTGGGTTAATGAAATGTACAGTGGATGTTGTGACAGCTTGGATTCTGTGGGTTAATGAAATGTACAGTGGATGTTGTGACAGCTTGGATTCTCTGGACTGATGAAATGTGCACTGGATGTTATGATATGAATTGAAGGATGATGAATTGTATTTCAGCTAATTATACACACAGTCCCCGACTAACACGGAAGATGCTTTCTCGTGTAGAGGGAAATCATATTAATCGGACACAAATTTCTGGTAAGAAATAATGTCAATAGGGGGAATGCGTTCCAGAAACCTAGCATGATTAACATATTTCTTATTGCATTCCTTTGTTATGATTATACTTTGGTTAATGCTTTGTGATTATTATTCGCTTATGTACACTTCTTACATGGAACTTATTTTTACAGAACAGAACAAAGATACAAGTATAAACAAAAAAAAGGTTAAATGCAGTTTTATATTAATACATGGTATGTATTGCAGAGTAGTGAAAGTATAAAATGAGAAATCGATTGCAATAAAAATTGTTGTCAACTAATGAAGATGACTCATTGTATGTCTACTAATGAAGATGACTAACTGTATACTAATGATGACGACTCAATCTATGTCTAGTGATGACGACTCACTCTATGTCTAGTAATGACGACGACTCACTCTATGTCTAGTAATGACGACGACTCACTCTATGTCTACTAATGAAGATGACTAACTGTATGTCTACTAATGAATACGACTAACTATATGTCTCTAATGAAGACGACTCACTGTATATCTAGTAATGAAGATGACTCACTCTATGTCTAGTAGTGAAGACGATTAACTGTATATCTAGTAATGAAGATGACTCACTCTATGTCTAGTAGTGAAGACGATTAACTGTATATCTAGTAATGAAGATGACTCATTGTATGTCTAGTAATGAACGACTAACTGTATGCCTACCAGCATTATTACTCTACATGTGATAAGTTATAATATTTAACTAATCGGGGTGAATTTATATATGAGTACATTGTCATCGATCAGTAAAAATTTAAATGTTCTTTATTGCTTACAAATATATTTCATATTATATTCGTTTAAACACAGTAATTTGTATAGACAAAGTTAAAAAAGGTTTTGGAAGTGCTGAAATGAAATACAAGGATAGATCACATAGGTGAGACAAGGGAAGCCTTCAAGGTGTTTTCTTATATGGTAAGCACAATAAATAATATGAATAATATCATAGTAGAGAATTTGCGGAGGAATCGAGATATCCAAACTACCAGTTTGTGTTAAGCGAAAACCAATGGTTTCTAATGGTCCTAATCGAGTGAAGTTTTTTAAATGTTTAAACCCAAAATGACTTAAGGTTTAAAAGTTTTAATTTTCCCAATGTATTTATGATTATTGTGCAAACGGTACAATAATCATGAATTATATGCACTTTACCTATACAGATTTTATAGATTTGTGAACGAAATGCTTATACCCTATTGCCTGGTTACAAAAATAGCTTGGGTTTTGTTATATCATCCAGAAATCGAAATTTTTATAGGACTGTTTGATCAGTCACTTTTCTAGAAGGAGCAAGCGAAAAGTGAGTCTCCTTGGCGGGTTGGTGGCTTAAGTTGCAGGGGCAGAGCTCCTCGTACTAATACAAACAGCATTAACTAGATATTTAAGTCACATTTGTGAAGAGAAAAATCATTACACTAGTACAGCTCTATCAAATCTATAAATGTATAATAAAGAGTTTGTCTATATGTCTGCCTCTTTGTTTGTCTGTCTTTATGTCTCTTTGTTCGTTTGTCTGTCTCTTTGTTTGTTTGTTCGGCATCTGCTCCTAACGGTCAGAGCTGAGACCACTACATTTCGTCTACAGCTTCATCTCACCATAAGTGTATTGTACACACTATGTTTTCAACACTATGAATTTCGGGCCCTCCCTCAAAAAATGGCAGTGAGCGTCTGTCCTTTGATAACTTGTAATATCGAAAATGTATTCGAATTCTTCGATATGGATGGGAATATTCTTCCAATCATATTTCTGGGAAGCCAATTAAATAACATCTCTGATACAAAGGATTTATTGTACCGTCCTGCATTATGGGGTGTCGGGCAATGATTTACTTATACGCAAAAGCAAAATATTTTACTGAATGTTGAGAACTTATTTAAAATATATTGCATTTATTAAATGTATTTTGCGATAGAGTATTTTGATTTTTAACAATGTTTAATTTCAATAATTAAAACAAAGTATTGAATTCCTTTTGCGAGAAAATCTTTTTCCAAGCTAAATTATAAATTGCCAAACGCAGATACCACTAATATCCCACTCTTCCTGATGTCATTAATAAGACTGTTCATGCCCAGTCTTATCTCAATAGCTCTAGATCAGCGTTTTTCAAACTGCGGGTCGCGATCTATTAGTGGATCGCGAGCAGCATTTTTTTTAAAGAAATAGAGGAGTAAAATATCAGTCTGGGCCGCGATGTAGAATGTATTTCTTATTGTGTGTTAAGGTCAAAAAGTTTGAAAAACACTGTTCTAGATTGTTCCTGATATAAAAGGTCATAACTACTTATTATATTTAACTACAATCAAACATCGATTCTCCTGATGTACTATTATTTTATTATTCCTTTATTATTTATTATTTTCCTTCTTTTATTTTTCCTTTCCGTAAGTTATATTTAAACAAATTAAAAAAGAGCATTTTTTTCATCGTCTACCAAATTAAATTTTTAAAAAAATTAATTAAAATTTTCAAATCAACAGTCAAAGGTGCAGTTACAAAAATAATCCGTAAAGTCTTACACAAATTAACCAATTATGATATTTTGAAAATAACCGTAGAAATTAAGATGTTTAGTCAATTAAAAATACAGAGAAATTTTTATCTTCACGATAGCGTTTACGATAATGTAGTTTTTATGTTACTCAAGCCCGATTTGGAGCAACAGCAGAATAAATGCGATGATAACAATAAATTAAAACTGTGTGCTTTACTCGCAATATATTCTGAAGCATGACTCTAATACTTCTTAAATGACATAAATGACAAATTTACATAACGGTTTATAGCAGAATGCTCTAAGCAAGACTAACAAACCGGTTTTAAACGCTCACCGTAGAATTGCTTTCCTTCCTAACTGCTTTCGAGTGCAGAGAATATTAAACTCTTAAAAGGTCTTACGTGATGAGAATTTGAGGGATAAATTTCTGAAGCTATCAATGACAAAGTTAGTGAAGTCTTCAAAGCAGCAAGTTATTGTCATAAATATTTCCTTATTCTGATCGTTTAACTCAATTTATTCGAAATGAGATAAAAATATATTTAGTCATTACGGGTTGATTCAGTTTTTAATTAGCAGTCTAGAAGAAGAATTTATTTATGTTTTATTAAAAATGATGCAATTTAATCCATGTAGCTGCATCTTCCTCTAGTATAGGGGTTCTCAACGTGGGGTACGTGGTAAAACTTTTTGGGGTACGCCGTGATAGCTCAAAAGTCGCTAGATATATGTTATGTATACATATGTTTTATTTTATTCCCATTGTTGTACTATAAATATAGTCTTATCTATCTATACAAGGAGTACGCAGTTACATACACATTTCCAGTGGGAACCACTGGAAATGTGTATAAAAGATGTGTAAAAGAATGTGTAAAAAGAATGTGTAAAAGTGTGAGTAAAAAGTGTGTAAAAGTGTGAATGTGTAAAATTGTGTAAAAAAAAGAATGTGTAAAAGTGAGAGTAAAAGAATGTGTAAAAAGAATAATTATGTTAATATGATTAAGATTTACACAAGTTTTTCTTTTAGCATAAAGTAATGGTTTTCGTCTCCTTAAACTGAATAACGGAAATATTAAAAGTGTTAACTATTAACGACTAATTTTTTTTGCTGCTGATAATTCACCGTTCTGAATTTTAAGTAAGATTCTACAAGGATTTTAATCTTTGCAGAACCTCAAAGAATAAATCTCAGAAATCAGAATATTTGAGGAATGCATTAAGGAGCCACCTCGGTGGCTCAGTGGTATCGCGTTGATACCGCTACTGCCAGGGATCGTGTCCCCAGTGCGGCATGATCGTTTTTTCTCTAAGATATCTTGTGAATATCCCTCAGTAAAAAGTGAAAAAGAGTTCACTTACAGACATGCCAAAAAAACTATGTTCTCGCATTTGGACTTAAACCGATTATTGACTGTAAGTCCCAGCAACCATATTGAAAAAAAAATGCATTGAAAAATATTTTGTAAAGTGACTTTATTTGATGTAATTTATGAAAAGACATTAATTGCTTTCTTTATCGTTGATGCCAGTTATTTATGGTTATTGCATTTTTCCTGAAAACTCTTTTGTCTTCAGGAAAAAAAGTGCTTGCATGTATACTGAGGTGTCCCTCTCTCTATATATATACCGAATGGTATATCCTCGATATGAGATAGAGAGAGGTCCCCCCCCCCACTTCTGTATCTCAGGGATTATAGTCTTCGACCTTTCTGTTTCAAAAGGCGGATCCTGCTTATCATCGAACTTGGGACTTCCTTTTGCAAAAATGATTTATATAGAGTATTGGAAATGACGGATGTCCTTTCCATGAACTTACTCCCCTCATTATTAAAGCATTGATAGAGAGATGTATAGATTGAGAAATGTTTAATTAACCCTCTATAGTTACCATAAATTAGGCTTCTGACCTAGCAAAATTTATTCCTGTTGACATCAGAAAAGTTTTCTGAAACAGAGAAGCTGCTTATTTCTATAAATTATATTGTTTAAATATATAGGGCCGTATAGATATGGTATAAAACCTGCATTATTTTTTCGTTATACTCAAAGTATTTTTGACTTGAATCCTAAATGCACAAAGAGTTTGGTTATTTGATGAATTTTTTACTAAATATTTAGATTATAATTTATTTGCTGTAACTAAATCTTTTACACTTAGATGATTGTTACTTTTCCTACCCTGTCAGCACTGGGCTGCATGAAACCATTCGCTGCAGTTGTGGAATGAAATCAAAAGGCAGACGCAAAGTCCTCAACCACAGGTTAATGCAACTCAGAACAAATAGAACACTAACGTCAAAAGTTTACCCTTTTCCTGATTTCAGCGCTTACCTCGGTATGAGTATATATACAAGTAAGTTCTTTTTTGCTGCGTACGATCAATATTTAATAATATAAACATTAAAAGTTAATTTATTAGTAAATAATTAATTACAGATATTAAAATTCAACTCATTGCTGTTTATTTTTTAAAAACCCTTTCAGTCATTTTTAAACAGTCAAAATATTTTTAAAACTTTGAGAATAAATAAGTTATTTTAATTATATAACTTTAATTTAAAATTTACTTATTTTATTTTTAGACACATTAAATCACTTAACATTTTACCCCTATTTAATTCCTCATTATGCCGCTAGGGCAGCTGATATAAAGTTTAAATGTTTACCATAATGTTTAAGTGTCTTCCATAATCAGGCAGGGTTAATGGTTACCGTAATCTGTGACCTCAACTCATTTCTTTGAATGCTAAAAATAATTTTCCGTACATTAAAAATATCAAAATACTTTAATGAGTATTTAATTAATAAATAACTGGTAGGTTTAAAACATTAAAATCAACATTATTGTTATCATTATTAAAAATATTTTTAAAAATTACCTTAATTTCTGAGATTAAACAGTCGATTTTTTTTTTTAATCTTTGCTGTAAAACAATTAAAGTCGTCTCCAGAGTTATTTATAATTGTTCCGAAAATTTCAAATGATTACAAATGTTGACAAGGTCTTTACGAACTTTGTCTTTGGTAAAGAGACATGTTCCAAATAATTTAGAGAGTGAAATGAATTTTTTTTTCTTTCCGAGTTCTAGACATTTCGAGTAGGGAAATGAGCGGCTGAATAACAGTGATTATGACAATTTAAACGGCTGAGCAGGAAGATGAATGGTTCACTTTGTGGGTCGCAGAGATGAGTTAGGTAATTAGTTGCGTGCTCTCTTTCTCTCGGTTATTAATATTTTCATCTTAGTGGCATCTGCCTCGAGGTTGATAAAGAGTTCGTTACCAAGATGATGATTAAAGCTAAGAAGACCTTCATAAAATATTCATTGCAACAGGGAAGAATTAATTGGACGAAGTCGGTAGAGCATCCATTTACTATTTTAGGTAATATGCTGACTTTTATTATAAATACTAGCAAAACTCATTAAAATCAACCGGATTTAATGCATCCACGCAAAGTGCTTTATTGTACATACTTAAACTTGTGACAAACGAAATTCTGTACATGCTGCAATAGTCGTCACTGAGGTTTGATAGAAACCTACCTAAGTAAAAAGACAAGTAAATCAGAAAGCAAATGTCTTTGTCTTGGGTTTGTAAACTATTAGTAGATAATAGTCTACGATTTCTAGAATATGTTTACTAATTTCACTTTCTCATAAAGAGTTAAGGGGGGGGGGGCATGAGACTGGATTTAAATTATAATATAACATTTCCCACTCCGCTTTATAGGTTTTTAAGATTTATTGAAAAACGCATGAAATAGCATAAGTTTAATATTTTAGCCTCTATTACCTTTACTAGTATTCTCAAGGGGGTAGGGGGATTATGTCCCCATTTTCTATCCCCCTACCCATACATCCGGGTCTAAATAATATAATCATTATGTAAACAGAAAAGTATTCCGAATTTTCGAATAAAGAAACGATTTCTGAGTTGAAAATTTGATTTCAGGCACATTTCCATCCAAATTAGTGGCCTGCTAATAAATAACCATAATAAGCGGATTAATCATAATAAGCGGATAATCATAATAAGCGTCATAATAAGCGGATAACTACCCTGTGTTGCAAAAATGAGTGGTGTATGGTGTAGAGAGATTTTATAAAATATTTATAATAATTTTCAAGAATTGATTTTCCTAAGGGACCTTGGTTCGAACCCCGGGTAAGGAATGGATGTACGTGTCGTTTTCCTGCTGAGGTCCTGCCATCCTCTCAGACCTTCTACTCTGGCATACAAACTGACAGGCTCCTGTCAGACCTCTGTGGCAAGCCGCTGCTTGAGGGGGTATTTATTTTATTTTTTATTTATTATAGGGAGACAGCAGCACGAAACACTCTTATAGCTATATTATACAGATTACTATGAGTGATTGGCTGACGGCTAACTGACTGAGTGACTGACAGGCGATCACGCAAATTCTAACTGTGATGCAGAAATGGTAGAGCTCTGAAAATTTTCACCTAGATGTAATCTCGAGAAAAATCCGAGAAAAATCCAAAATTTGACCACGACGCGTCCTTCAAAGTCAAACCTTGATCTACTAGTGTTAGAAACGTGAAAATTGGTGTCCGGGGGTGTTTTGGCGGTAGACATAGGAAATGTTAAGAAATTTCGGATTTGAAGGATTCTTCGATGTAAAAAGTAAAATTTAATCTATTGGAACTAAAATAAACAATAAAATAATAAATATTCCCTCAAGGTATAAATATTTCAACATAGGTCTGACAGAAGATCTGTGAGGATGGCGAGACATCAGCAGAAAAACAACACGATCATCGATGCCTCCCTCCGGGGCTTGAACCCAAGTCCCTTATATCGGTAGCCAAGCGCGCTAACAACTCGGCAATTGGTTCCTGGGGGGGTATTTTGAATCGCAAATCTCAGAAATGTTGCGGAAATTTGGATGCGATGGGTCCTTCGAGGTCAAAGATGAAATATAGATCTACCTGTATTAGAGGGCTAAAAACTGGTGCCTGGGGGTATTTTTAGTTACGGATCTCAGAAATAATGCCAAATTTCAAACCAATGGTACCTTTTAGGTCAAAGTCAGATTTTACATACCGGTGTTGACGAACTACAAATTTGTGATTAGGACTATTTCGAACAGGAACTAAGAAAGAAGAGGTATTTTTAGATACGTTGTCGCATTCAAGGTCAAATAGGGGTCGGAGTAACGTGTTAGAAATCGAGGGGTGAAGAAGGCAACGATTGATTTCTAGTAGATATATGTTCCCGAAAAAAAATTATACGCTTCCACTAAAGTTGCCATACTTTACGTTCAGGTATTATGGAATTCAGCTTGCATTCTCGGTAAAAATATTAATTATGAGATTTCATTTTATATTCAGCAGCAATCTAAGCCTATATTTATATAAAAGACATATTGTGCAATCTATACTGTATATATTGTACTATGAGTTTTTTTCGCATGCAGTCAACAATTTTAAGAGCAGGAGATGTTATGATAACATGAAAAAATATAACTTTATAAAGAGAATATTGTGCTAGAATTAGAAAAAAAAAATCAATTAATTGCATTTTTTATTTACATCTAACAAAAATTTATTATTATTGGCAACACTAACCCATAATTATAAACGTTTTGTGTGTGAATTCAAACTAATTCACAAACAAAACGTTATTCCTTTAATCTTAATTTTCCATATTTTTAATTTTAACAGAATTTTATAGGGGGTCATTAATCTTCTCCCCCTGGTAGTCCGTAGATCGTATAATCATATTCGATGTACCGGGTAATAATTTTACCCCTAACAATCTCCATCATAAAGATATGCCTATTTGGCATGAGTAAGAACAAAATATATAAGTAAACCATCCTTAGGTAGGTCCCTAAGGGCAAACATAAGAAAAGCTAAAAATAGCAGTAAAATTGTATAAGAAACCTAAAACGGGTAGGTCTCCTCAGAGAACGCTACCGCTTTAGGCCTCTTGTACTTGTTTAAAACAGTATGATCGTAAAGAATCAGAGAAGAAATAATCTCATTGGGATTATTGCTTACAGTCTCAAAAAATCTTTTTGAGGTGCGTTTTATATGTGTATATATATATGGTCGATGCCCAGGTCTTTATGGAGTTGTCTGTTAGTGACAAACCAGGGGGCATCGACGGCAGTTCTCAAAATCTTGTTTTGTAAGACCTGAATCTTACGAATATCGGTGGATGTAGTATTCATCCATATGGGTGAAGCATAGAGAATCACCGGTCTGATGATCATATCATAGAGTAAAAGCTTATGATCATTAATTAAAATGGAATTTCTCCTAAGGAGTGGGCCTAACTGGCCCCTAAATTAATTGACTTGGAGATTATATTATTTATGTGATAGTCCGACAGTATTTTTATATATAAAGTTGCTAATTTTTTGAGGCTTACTATTTGATAAAGTAAGAAGTACGTTCTTAAGTCAATTCGAAATTTGACGCCACTAAATCGTATTAACAGTAAAATAAAATTTAAACTAAATTTCTTTCGTAAGCAAAAGATTCAACTCTATATTAGTTAATTAGTTGATTAGTAGATTGCTAGTAGACGTAGCAATGTATCCAAATATCAACAACGAAAACTGCTGTTTGTCACAGATGAAGGCAACCAGATGGGACACTTCAGTTATTACCATATATACATTTTTACAATGGTGTCCCCTCATCTTAGAAATAATTTCGTCTCACCTCCTTTAAAAGTATGCACAATGGCAAGAAATGTCAATTGTTGAGACACGGATGGCAGCAGAAGCAACATTCTATAATAGAAGGCCGACGAACCAAGTTATGACGTCATCGTAAGTAGTCCGATGTCTAGAAAAATTCTTAGAAATTTATTTCCAATTTAATTACTGATGTACTGCTATTATATTTTAATAATATTATAATAATGTTTATTTGTAAATTTTACCTATCCAGAAGGAAAATTATTCGTATTTATTAGAAATTATCATAATGCTAATATACATGAATAATTTGCCTTCAAAATATGGTATATTTATAAATAAACATTAATGTAACTGTTAGTACAAAAGTACACCAGTACTAATAATACAAATAAATGTATAAAAACTTTCTAAATTACAGGACGGTTACACTGACAAAAGGAACTGAGAAGAAGGACCTCCATTACCAGGAAAATGACGTGGCAATGTCTCCAAATAACAACGAAAACTGCTGTTTGTCACAGATGAAGGCAACCAGATGGGACAGTGCAGTTATTACAATGGGTTTGGAGCTACCGTTAACCTATGAAAGAGACACTAGTGGCATGATGAGAAATTAAATAAAAATAGAGTTTAAGTGATTTAATTAATTAAAATTAAATTCAAATTTAAAGCTATGTGAATAAAATAATATGCTTATAATACCAGGGCCCGATCTAGAGAGGCCACTTTGAAAATGCTAGTAAAGGTAATGGAGGTAAAATAATATTAAACTTTTAAATTTTTGCGTATTTCACATATTTTTCAACAGATTTTTTAGGAACATCTAAAACAAAGAGGAAAATATTACACTGTATGGAAATCCATCCTCATGTCCCCCTACCCCTTTTACGCTTTCTGGCTAGATTGCATCGTTTGGCTACCCCCTGCTTATTTATTGTGATTGAAATTTTTTTGAATATTTAAAGTTAATTATCAACATTTTAAAAAAATAGCCGATTTAAGTTCAATATCTACTGTTTTAAATTTTTGCGTATAATTAAACTTTAGTATTTATGTTATTGAACATTAATCGTACGGACCGAAAATAATTAAAGGAGTAGTACACACCCATAACGATAGAGGCGCTGAAATCAGGGAAAGATTCGTTTTTTTAACATTAATGTTCTATCTCCAAAGGGTTGAATTAACCCTTTGGTTTGCACTAACGTCTCACACACGCGAGGAAATTAAACCCATTCATACATATATGTCTGTGAGACGTTCGAACGGCTGTGTTCATCTCTTGAACTGTCCTCCTTCTGTCAATAGATGGCGTGAGGTGCAAGATACCTTTCCGCAGATAATAGATAAACTTAGATAGATTATTATTGATTAGATTAGATAGATAGATTGCAAAGTGCTTGCAGAGATTGCTTTTTATGAATCAGTTGCATTTACCAGATGTAGTTGCGTTATAAAAATCAGTAAAATCCGTAATATCGGTAGTAAGACTATAGTGGGCTCATTTTACAAAATTTTTTCCACCCCTGGAAAAGATTAATTTCCAAGACTCTGTACCAAGCAAGAAAAATAAAAAATACGAATGTGTTATGTTTATATCCACTATTCAGAGCATTGCAAAGGTCTTTTCAACCTGGAAATTTTTAAATATCACAAGAAACTTTTCATCATTTCAATGTATTTCAAGTAAGAAATAACTGATTTTTTATTCAACAGTTGCCGAGTGGTTAGCACGCTTGGCTACTGATCTAAGGGACCTGGGTTCGAGCCCCGGAATTAGGCATGGATGTGTATGTCGTTTTTCTGCTGAGGTCTTGCCATCCTCTCAGATCTCCTACTGCGGCATATAAACTGACAGGCTCCTGTCAGACCTCTGTGGCAAGCAGCTGCTTGAGGGGGTATTTATTTTTATTTTTTTTTTAGCTCTGATTGAATAAAATTAGATATTATAAAAAGGGCGAAAATGCATGTTTCCAGAAATCAGATGAAATTTCATATTATACATATTAGACGAAATCTCACTTTATAAATAGTAATTCTGGGCATGTTCAGTTGTTAAAATATTGGTAAGCCAATGGGTAACTCTGTGACTATTTATGACGTTGATCTTCACAAACCATACAAGGTAAAAGATGATTGAAAAAAGCTTTTAATTGAATGGAGCGATTTTGTATCTCCAAAGGTTGTTTTTCTGAAAATAATGAACAAAATTAAACAATCGAGATCTGATAATTTGAGAATAACAATTAAATTTAGTATAACATTTTCCAGAAAATATCATGGCTCTGTAAACAAACAACCGCGCCTCATACATTAAAAATTACTGTATTTGGGTAATTATGATTTAATGGACCGTTTTTTTTTTCTTATATCTACTATTACTTACAATGCAATGAAAATTTCAAATTGTCATATCGATAGTTTTATAGTAACAAATTATCACCATCAATAAAAAATAAATATTTCCTCGGGATATGTTCGAGTCTTTCGACCCTCCCCTCCAGATTGCAAGGTTGGATAATGCCAACAGGCTGATTACGCTTATGCCTACATAACCGTGACAAAAAATCTTACATGCCAAGGAAAAGATTAGCATCATGTAAAAATTGGATTGTTTCACTGCAACAAGTCAGATCCTCTTGACCAAGTAAAGTATGCACACTTAGTTCGAAGATGTTCTCTCTTTCTAATCTTGCTGTTAAGTTGTTTCTCTGGATCGAGTAAGCAGTACAGTTCAGCAAAACATGAATCACCGTTTCCTTTACGTTGCAAATCTGCCAATTGAGGAAAGAACTTTCCTCATCTTGAAAAGTAAGTCGTTCAAGAGTGCTGCACCTGTTCTGAGTCTGGTAATGCACACAAAAGTTCTTCTTGAAAGGTGCAGATCATTAAGTGGAAGGATCTTGTTTTCTATTAAATATCAATGATTGATCTTACTTTCAGCGATGACTTGGAAATGATGTAAAAGCTCTCCTTTAGGTTTTCTTTATTTAACTTAGAAACGTATAAATTATTAATTCAGTAATATGGTTAAGAGTCGACTTTGCTAAAAAATTAATAATTTCATTTCCCTGGACACCTACATGTCCAGGGATCCATTGCAAAGTAACTGTGGAATTTTTTTTCAATTATTTGATCGATGGTTTCAAGGATGTTTTGGAAAAGCTCATTGTTCTTGGATTGGCATGGGTCTTGCCGGAAAAATAACAAAGATGAGCTACTATCTGTAAGTACAACAAAATTAGATTTTGGTTGTTTAAAACACCACTTTAGAGCCATTTCAATTGCAATCAACTCAGTACTCATAAAATCTGAGGCACCTTGCAGCCTGATAGCTTCAAAGTGAGATATTTCTGAGACCCAGAAAGCCGCTCCAGCTCTTTGTGTTAACTTGTTTAAAGATCCGTCAGAGAGAATCTTAATGTGATTTTCATATTTATGTTCTATGAGCTCCTGAGCAATAATCTTTTGAATTGAGCTTTAAGTTCTTTTTTATATGTGAAACCTGGAATGGACAAAGCAAACAAATTGTTGAAAGGTCCAAGAAGGTTTTTCAGAAAGTTTGTTTATTTCATAATCTTGTGCTGAAATCAAATCAAAGAAGGGATGTCGGCGGATGGAAGTAGTTACATCACTGATCTTCTTTCCTGATACAAAAAGTATCTTATCGGTCACTGGGTGATATTCTTGTTTGAAGAACAATCTTGAGAAGTGGGAAAAGAGCACATAGATCTTCTGATGGAAAGAGGAGGAACATTATCCTTAGCATTCATAAAAATAGATGGACAAGATTTAACTGGCCCAAGCAGATTCTTAGAGCTTGGTTTTGAACAGTTTCTAACTTTTTAACGTGGGAAGGGCTAGCACTATCCAGTAGAAAACCCTCATATTCCAATCATGATCTTAAAATTGATCTGTAAAGATAGATCATTTGACGAAACAATGCTAGGTATCAATAAAAATTGTACAAGATAATTGAGTGCCCAATCCTGAATCCATCAAAGTTAAATCAATTAATGATTCTTGATTTCCATTCCGGAATGTTGGTTTGATATCATTGAGTAGTACCTAATTGAAGTCTTCTATTATTTTTTTCTAAAGTTCTGCCTCTATTATTTATGACGTCAACTCCTCACAAAGGGTTATGAGCTTGAAATCTCCTGTTATTACAACCGGTGGAGGGCAAGCAGAGATAATCTCAGCGAAGGTGTCTGCAGGAATATTCTTCCCAGTTACACAAAATGAAAATAAGGAGAAAGATATATTGCCAATTTTCAACATTACTGCTACAGCTTCTAGCACTCTATGATTTATGGGGAGATTAATTTTATCTTGATAATGTCTTTATTAACCAAAATTGTTACACCTCCACCAGACAATTTTTTTGTTTTCTTGATATCATGAGAATTTTGAATTTTTTGTATAAATTTCTTGTATAGATATTATATCTATATTGCACTTTTCAATCAAATTTCTTAAAAAAAGATCTTTGTTATTAAAACTGCGACAATTCCACTGAAGAATGTTCCTTTATTGTTAATACTCGCTATGCACAATTTTTTCTTTGATTTCCATGAGAGACTCATATCTTCTTAAGACACCCCTATTTTTGAGGTAATTAAATTAACGCATTTTACAACTAAATCAGTTAATTTTTTATCAGTGTTTCAGATTGTTTCATTGCATATAAGCAGTGATTTTGATTTTCATTTTCTTCAGAGCTGCTCGACAAACAGGAAGTCGGAGAATTCTTCATGAGTTCTCTCTGCAATGGGTTGTAGAATCCGAACTGATGAATAATTTCAAACGTTTCTCAAAGAGGATGCAGCGTTCTTAGACACCTTAACAGCATGAGCCCATGTTAAATGATTTTAATCTGAAGTGTCTTGGCCCTATAAACAGAAATTTTGGCAACACATCCTAAGAATGTCGCTCGATGAGGCCCTTTACAGTTAGGGCAACAAAAAGATTCAGCTTTGCAGTCTTTGTAGGAGTGTTCTTGAGAACATTTCTTTGTATCATTTTATTTTTGCAAACAGCTGCCTTGTGGTGAAATTCATTGCATAGTAAACACAAAAAAGAGATTCAAAATATTCTCTTACTTGAAATCGGCAGAAGCCAAAAAAGATTTCATTCGGTAGTGCTTTTGAAGAAAATGAGAGAATTACTCTATCAGTTAACTCTTTTTAGTTAGATTCCCCTCTTGTGAAAACTTTACCATTCCTCAACAGGATATAACTCCTTGATATGAAAGTTCATTTAAGATATCATCCTCTGAGGTATCAGCTTCAACTCCTGTGATTAGGCCAAGAGTCTTAAAGCGATTTGGAGGAAATCTACATTTTATTTTAAATACATGTAGCAATTTCAAAATATTGCTACTGGTAACTGCAGTTAATGCTTTTATTTAGCACGAAATAATAAAATACTATTGTTAAATATACAATTTACATTTATAAATATATATTTATTACCTATAACAGCAGCATTGAGAAGTTTTATATGTTTTAACTACTCATTACATATAACTCAAAAATCACCAAGATTATGAAGTTCTTAAATATATTGAGCCTTATAATTTAATTCATGAGAAAACTCTAATTTCCAGGGAAATGATTAATAAGACGTAAACTCGTTTCAACCAAGAAAAAAAAAAGATTTAAAACTTAAAAATTCCTTCAGTTCCTTAATAACCGCTCTAAGGACTTGTTCATCATTGTGTAATGAAGAGACAATAATCGCCTCTTTCTCCACTGTGCTGCGGAGATATTCATTAATATGAGTGGTGAGATTAATATCGTTGGATTTGACGTTCTCATCGCATTTTTTTCTCTCTTTCAGGTACGTGGGGCTCTATTCATCGAGTGCAAATCGATACTCGCATCTTGGCATTTTATTCCGCTTTTGTTAGATACTCATTTTCTTCTTCGGATGTTGAAGGAGACTGAAAACAATAGATTGGGGTCGAGTAAAGGCCTCGAAAGATGAAGATAAAGGTGCAGCCTAAGGCCTATTGCTATTCTTGATTAGAAGGGTAGTAAGCTACCAGTAAACCTATTATACATTTATTAAATTATAAATCTTTCATTTTTTATTACAACGCGACGGAGTGGTTGGGCGAATACGATATTTAACAGATCATTCTAGATCAAGGCAAAGCCAACACCTCCTATTACAGAAGGCCATACAACTCAATTATGACGTAACTTATTAGTACCAACATTTATATACTTCTTATATATATTTCTATTATTATTAATGGTGTACTTTTTACTAATCTTTATACTACTGTTGATATACAGATATAATATTTTCAGAAAATAAATTATTTGTATTTATTAGCATTATCTTAACGCTAATACTTACCAATAGTTTTCTCCCAAAAATGCATATTTATATATTAATATTAGTATAAATATTAATATGAAAGTGTACCAGTAATATTAATAGAAATAATATATAAGAAATCTCTAAATTTTAGGATTGCTAATGCTGAGATCATAACTTAGTAGTATGGTCTTCTATTTACAGGAGGTGTTGGAAAAGTCAACCACTCTAATATATTATACCGGACGCGGATGGGGCGGGGGTGGCTCAGTCAGTAGCGCATCAGGCTCGTAATCTGTAGTTCCCAGGTTCGAGTCCCAGCTGGGTCAGCGTTAAGATTTATCTCCGCAAAACTCCCCGCCCTGCCCACGGTCAGTAGGGGACACGGATGGGCTTGGAAAGGCGGCCGTCCGTCTGTCGGATGGGACGTTAAGCTGTGGCCCCAGTGTGCGGGAGAGCATACCCTTTGCACTTTAAAGAACACGCTGGATGGCCTTGACGGGAGGCTATCATCTGTCTCCCAACAGCTGTTCCAGTGAGTCCCCTCCCCGAACCTTCTCTGAGCCTTCGGGATCCATGTGACCTGGCCATTTAGCCCATGGTGTGCAAAAAAGTGCCTCTCAGAGGTAAAACTACCCAACACAACCCGGGCGCTGACAGTCTTAAAACAGTACTGATTACTATTTATTTAAAAAATAGTAATTATTTTAAATATTCATAAATACAATATATTATTTAAACAATTCATAACAATCAAATTATTTCATCTAATATTATTTAAAGTTAAATATTTTTAATTAAAATTTAGATAAATTAAAACACGTATAACTTTAAACATATTTAATTTCCTCTTTACTTCCTTCCTGTTTTCAACGTCTGACCTGGTCCGACATATTACGGTGCCTAACTTCGCAGGTTATCGGACAGATAGACTGCACAACAGAGGTGGTGGAAAAACAATTTTCATCAAACGTTCATTTGACCATTTTGAATTCAAGTTACCGAATCTACAAAGTATCGCAGCCACTGCAGTGATTCTGCGAAACTCAAATGTGGGATATTTGAAAATCGTTTCCTGTTACAGGCTACCTGATGCTGTTCTACAAATTTAATACCTTGATTCCATTCTAGATAACAGTTGCCCTGTGTTAGTAGTTGGACACAAATTCTAAATATCAACATGGAACTTTCAAGAAACCAATGCAAGGGAAATTTGCGATTTAACTATGCCATTTCAAAAAATATTATCATTGATGCCCCAGCTCACCTACACTTTTGAATTCCAATTGTCGACAGGTACCAGATATTTTGGATATTTGTCTCATCGCTAACATGTCCCCAAAATTATAGTCTACAAACTGCGAATTAACTGAAGTCAGACTGCAATAATGTGCTTTGGTCTCTGAATCGGCCTGCTGCGTATTTCAAATATAAACGACTTTTCATTAATTGGAATGTCTTCAAACAAACATTGCACAATATTATAAATGTACAGGTTTATGAAACGAGTGCTGATGAACTGGAAAACAACATCAAAAATCTCGCACTTCAGATTCACTCAGCTGTAAAACAAGGCAGCAGGACAAAGAGTACTCAAAAAGGTACTGGAGCACTTACTTCTAAATCGAAGACACTAATTACAAATGAGAACTATGCTAGAAGGAATTACCAAAATACACGAAATCTGATTGATAAAACTAATTATAATAAATCGAAGAATGAATTTCGGCGTGCTCTACAATTACACGAAAATCGTTGTTGGAATTCGAAACTAAATTCAAGTCAAGGACAAACCAAGCGGTAAAATGTTTAAATTTTTTAAGATTGATGATGCCATTGTTCCCCCTGTTCATGAACTCGGGGCTATTTCCCACTCTGATGAAGACAAGGCTGAAGCTTTTGCTGACACATTAAGTAACAATTCACAGCAAACATCGATCCTTCCGACGATGATATCGTTTCAGCTATCAATCGAAGAGTTGATGGATTTATTCAAAAGATAACTGTTGCTTGGGCTTTGTCACTCCAGAAGAAGTAGACAAGGAAATTAAAGAGTTAAAAATGAAGAGAGCAGCAGGATCTGAAAACATTTCTAACGATGTCATCAAAATTTTGCCAAAGAGAGTGAAAAATTAAAATTGTTAGCATCTTCAATAAATTGCTTCTGAAATGAAGGAAGCTTGGTACAGTCTCCGTTATATCTAAATCTAGGCAAGATAAAACTTTTTAACAAAATTATCGGCCCATCAGTCTTCTTTCGTGCGTAGGCAAACGGTATGGGCGTGAGATTCTGAATAGGATAGAAAAATTCATCACAGACCAAAGATTATCCATCCTGAACAATTTGGATTCCAAAACTCGACTGTTCAACTAAGGACTAGTTGTTGAATACATTTCTAAAGCTCTTAATAAGAAAGAATTCACAGCAACGGCTTTTCTTCAGATCGCCAAGGCGTTTGATAAAGTATGGATATACGGACTGGTTTTTAAACTAATTAAATTTGACTTTCCTGATTCGATCATTCATATCATATACGATTACCTCTCTCATAGGTCATTTCAAGTGAAAATCAGAAATTGTTTCTCCACAACCAGACTACTTTATGCTGGAGTACCTCAAGATTCTTTGCTTGGTTCATCTCTTTTTAACATCTTTGTTAGAGACATTCCTAAGTTGGACAGAGTTCAGTTAGCTTTTTATGCAGATGATACAGCTATCATGGCGTCTTATTTAAGCTACGGAATAGCAATTGAAAGACTTCAGGTACATCTAAATGTGATTGAAAATTGGTGCATTAAATGGGGAGTTCAAATTAACACCAGCAAAAGTTCAGCACTTCCTTTCACGCAAAAAATATTTTCCTATATTCCCACTGTCAAATTATTTAACAATGAAATCGAAGGGAGAATAAAGTTCAATACCTTAAAGTCATTATACATCATAAGTTCGGTGTGCAAGAACAGGTTATAAATATTACTAGTAAAGTTCAAAGTGTAAGGTGCAAGCTTAATTAGCTTTTGAGGAGAGGTTCTCAACTTTCTCTTGAAAACAAGCTGCTAGTATATAATACAATCATCCATCCTATTTTCATCTATGTTTCACCTACTTAGGGTTATACTATTGAGTGGCAACTCAAAAAATTTTAAGTGTTGCAAAACAATTTTCTAAGGACAGCAATTACTTCACCTTGATATGTAAGACAATGAAATCATACACAGAGATTTGGGTATTTCCAGTATCAAGTATTTGGACTTGATCGAAGAACAATCTATAAAATATTTTAAATAGTGAAGTTCACCCAAACAAATTAGTGGCTAACCTGATGAACTATGAAAATACTTGTGAGCAAAGACACAATCTTCCATGCTAGATCTCATTATGAGCTATGTTAGATAGTCTTCATCCGACCTTCTCTGATCCTTCGGATTCTTCTGACCTGGACATTTGGTCCAACTATGGAACCGCCTGGAAATGGCCTATCTACCGCCTGGAAATGTGTGATAACTGGCGTATCCCTTGTATAGATAGATAAAACTATAGTTACAGTATAACAATGGGGATAAAATAAAACATATTTAAATATAACATATATCTAGCGACTTTTGAGCTCTCACGGCGTACCCCCAAAATTTTACCGCTTACCCCATGTTGAGAACCTTATTCTAATGTGATCTCTTCCCCCAAACTTCTCTGAAATCTTGCGATTCTTGTGACCTGGACATTTATTCCATTGTGTGCAAAAAGAGTGGCACTCAGAGACAAACAACTAATTCTATAGAATTCCAAATTAGTGTTTCTCAACACATGCTTCACGAGTTGTTGTACAGGAAAAATAAATAAATGAATAAAAAATAATAAGTAACAATATACAGATGTATATAATATGACATAAATATAAGCAATAACATACATACCTATTAGTATATTGTTACTTATTTACTTCATATAGTATTTGCATTTCTTACTTTATATTTCTTTACATGTATTATAATATTACTATATTATATAGATATTGTTACTTTACATTTATTGACTTATTTTTCCCTTGTTATAGATCGTGGAATACCTATTCAGAAGCATTGGAGGAACCATCCCGTAGCGATGTTTTAAGCTTACAATGTTCATATCCTCACAGAAAAAAAAGTATGGATGCTAAGAACCATTCTCAACATTCGCCATAATTTGAACTCGTACATACAGAACTCACATTACGAGTATGTCACGTTGCTGACTGAACCACCTCTCATTTCTATGCGAACTAAGAAAATATTTTAAGGACAATAAAAAATTATTTCGTTAAAGTTACAGTTCCTTCGCAGGCATTTCTTCCAACTCTTTTATACGATTGTTTAAATATTCAAAACACCATCCCTTTCTAATATATTAAATTCTCGTTTACTTTATTAAATTCTCGTTTCGTTCCCCGAATCCACCCCAAGAGTTTTCGGTATAGACTAAGACCTGGGCAGTCGAAAATGTCTCCATCAGTGACAATGCGTTTGACACATCATTATTCTTAAAACCATCAGATTAGCATTTCGTATTACCGAAGCTCTTCAGAGATTCCATTGCAGTGGCTTCAAGCCTTGATTGAATTTACTCCAGAGAAGAAAATCTGAGAAGAAGCCCGAAAATAAGTCTATTAGATTAGACTCGTGTGTGCTCCATCATTGGGAACTCATGAACAACTACATCCCTGACGTCATTGACAACGAGAAAATATAGAGATGGGATGATCTTTTGACAGATCCCAAAAGCGTGCTGCTGAAAGTTTCTAAGGAAATGTTATTATTTAAAGACAATCTTTATTAGTTATTTGATTAAGAGAGCGTTGTTCACATAATTTAAGAATGAACTTGTTTAGAGAGAAGAGTTCAGTACAGAGACTGAAGAATAGCATCATGACAGGTCGTTGAATTTTATTTGGGTTTATTCAAGTAAGAATGTCTTAAATTAGTCTGCCGATACTCCGGACATTCTGGCGAGGATTGTTCATTGTAGCAAAGAAGACAGAAACTTCATTATGTGTAAGAATCAATGCTGAAGTATTATATTAAAAGAAAATTGCATTAGGTAGGTTCGTCATTTTGCTACTTTTGAAAGGTAGTAATTAGGCTTAGCTAATACAGTTGGCTTGTAAGCTCGGTGATAGCTTCTGCATTTTCTGCTAAGTCCATCATCACACTGGACTTTGTCTTCGTTTCTCGGTGCAATTTAGGAAAAGCGGATAAAATTTGATTTATTGGGAACGATGTTGCAAGTTAATCTAATTGCTCTTGGAATGGTTTTAATTGTGGAATTGGTAAGTTTATTTAATGCAAGGTTGTGTTTGAAGATTTGCTGCGTTTGAATAACTTTTATCTGAAACGGGGGATTCTTTCTTGGTATTGGCAGTCCATGAGAGTGGCCCCTGATTTAGAATAAAGATTCAGGAAAGTGTAATTGGACTGAACCGAAAAGGTAAACAGACACTATTCCGGTCCACATATATATATATATATATATACAGGGTGTCCCTGAATTCATGGCCCAAACGTGAGGGATGGTAGTACACACCGAACCCACCAATATTCGTCATAGAATAGGCGGCCGCAAACGCAGTGAGGAATCGGAAATGAAAGACAGACACAGGGTTTCCAGAATGACATTTATTGGAGATCATTACAACAAATGCTCAAACGTCCACCCACCAACGTTGATACAGGCGGCACAACGGCAGAGTAGTGATCGGCGTACCTGCTTGTAAACACTAGGCTTGTCGCGTATATCTGCGGTTGCGACGGACAGTCGGGCTACCAGATCCTCCGCGGACTGCACGGGCATCTCGTACACGACACTCTTCAAATGTCCCCACAGAAATAAATCGATACGAGAAAGATCGGGTGATCTGTGGGACCATGGGATGGGACCACAGCGCCCAATCCATCGGTTCCCAAATGTGGTATGAAGATATTGACGCACGTCCATGCTGAAACGTTCTTGAACCACATACGGGCGTGGATTGCGGCTGGAATATCCTGAAGCAATTCCGGCAAACCTGTTGCAGAAAAATCGCTCATCGAGGCGGTCTGGCAGTAGGTAGGATCCGATTAAGTAGTCATGCACGATCCCTGCCAGATATTGATGGCAAACCGTTGCTGGTTCGAATTTGGACGTGTACAATAGGGTTCTGGGCCGCCCGCAAATGCGCATTATGGACATTCACTACGCCTTCACGTGAGAATGTTGATTCAACCGTAAAGAGCACATGCGCGGGGAAATCGGGATGTGCGGTACTTTGCTGCAGGAACCACTGGGGGAAATCCATGCGCAGGGGATAATCAACAACTGTCAATGCCTGCACTCGCTGCAAGTGATAAGGGTGTAGCCCTTCATCATGCAATACTTGCCAGACACTGTTCCGATGCACACCCAGGCTACGGGCGGCGGATCGCGTGCTTGTACCTGGGTTATCTGTTCGCATACGCAAGATGTCCTCGCTCATAGCTGGCGTTCTGACCGTCCGTGCCCGTCCGGCATCATGTCGACTGACGTGGAAAGTGCCTGCCTCAGACAGCTGGCGGTGCAGTCGCGCAAACATTTTATGATGGGCACACGGCGCATAGGATATCGCTCACGGTAGATTCTTTGCACCTCTTTACCGTTGCCCTCGGCTACGCCGTACATCAGGTGCATATCGGCTTTCTCTGCGTTCATAAACTGCTCCATCTCGTATCCGGTCGATGCTTAGAATGCTGGGGTTTTGCCGACCCAGCGCTTTTAAGCCGCGCCGCCTCATCTGCACCCCCTACCGGCACCGGGTTGCGTTTGCGGCCACATATTCTATGACGAATATTGGTGGGTTAGGTGTGTACTACCATCCTTTCACGTTTGGGCCATGAATTCAGGGACACCCTGTATATTATTTTTCAGTAGTTATTTTCGCCAAATAACGCAATATGAGTTTTTCTCCATTCCGTAATATTTCTATCGCAGGATCATCTAGATAAGCAATCGCTTATCACTAGATAATAATCGCAGGGTTACCTAGATAAGACAGGGCCCGGAAAGTTTTCGATCAAAAGAAGAAGGAAAAGGAGGGAACTTAAATGTGCAAAATTTATGAGTAATTCAATTAATTAAATTTTAATTATAAACATTTAGTTTATTATAAAATAAAATTATTTACTTATTATGGACTGTTATAATATTACTGAATATTTCAAAAATTATTTGTTATCAATATTAAATAGAATCTTTTGAATTTTAACTCTTTAAAGCCCAAGAAATTTCAGAAAAGAGTAGAAGTCCCGCAACAGTTTGCTTCTTGAGTGCCTGGAGATCTACCCATCCTCCGGGGTCAAGGTCAATCATTGTGGCTCGACCCTTTCTCCACTATAGTGGGGAAGTACTGCTGTTCAACTGAGTTATAGATATTTTGCGGCTTTGTTCAAAGGAGGTTCACCCCTAAAATGATCAATGAAGTATTAAAGATAAAAGAATAGCACTATTTGGAAGAGTCCATTTCAAATTTCGGCCGTTTTGGGCCGTTATAGGCTTTAAAGGGTTAAAAATTAGAACTTTAATTATAACATGAAATTTTAAATTTACTTCTATTAGTACGTTATATTTTTCAAAAAGAATCAATTACGACATAATTCCTAGATTCGCGGGGCGGGGGTGGCTCAGTCGGTAGCGCGCCAGGCTCGTAATCTGTAGTTCCCAGCTGGGTCAGCGTTGAGATCTATCTCCGCAAAAATTCCCCGCCTGTCCACGGTCAGTAGGGGACACCGATGGGCTTGGAAAGGCCGCCGTCCGTCCGTCGGATGGGACGTTAAGCCGTGGCCCCGTGTGCGGGAGAGACATACCCTGTGCACGTTAAAGAACACGCTGGATGGCCTTGACGGGAGGCTACCATCTGTCTCCCAACAGCTGTTCCAGTGGGTCCCCTCCCCCAACCTTCTCTGAGCCTTCGGGGTCCATGTGATCTGGCCATTTAGCCCATGGTGTGCAAAAAAGTGCCGCTCAGAGGTAAAACAATCCAACCCAACCTAGATTAGCCAAAACCTTTGATAAAGTCTGGACAGAAGGACCCATCTCTAAACTTATTATGCCAACTTTCCAAAAGTAATTTTCTGGATCATCAAATCATATCTCATTGATCGAAAATTTCATATTAAAATTCACTCTGTCGACTACTCAGCTTATTGAAGCTGGCGTATCACAAGGCTTCCTTCTAGGTATTATTACCCTATTAAATATTTAAATACGTGATATTCCATCACTGGGCAAAGTCTAAACTTCGTTTTATGCTGATGTCACAGCAATACTATACCCATCTCTCAGCCCTTATCTGGAAGTCAAGAGAGATTGGACATAATGCAGAAATGGTTTACAAGTTTGGGAATAAAAACCAATCCAGACAAGAGTTCGAATGTTGAAGCAGGAAGGTAACTGCAGAACATTCACATTTCCAGTATAGATATTCCATGGAAAGTTTCAGTCGAGTACCTTGGAGTACAGTCGCTCAAAAAAGTATCCGAACACCATGGTTGATTACAGAAAAAATATCTGGCAACAATTTTTTTCGAAATTAGTGATCTGGCAACCTTCGTGTCACGTGACACGAAGGTTGCCAGATCACTAATTTCGAAAAAAATCGTTGCCAGATATTTTTTTCTGAAGTCTGTAATCAACCATGGTATTCGGATACTTTTTTGAGCGACTGTACCACAGTGATAAATACTCTGTAGCAACTGCTACACTACGCTAAACCTTTGCTGTTTTAACTGCATACCCAATTTCAAACAAACCGTGAACAATCCATTCAAAGTTGATAAATGGTTCAGAGAAGCTACGATATTTTTCTGCGATCTAGTGAGGATCTTTCAAGAAAAAATAATAAATTAAAAAATAAATGTGGTCTTCAAAACTGAATAAAGCGTCACTATGCTTTCCTGGATACCAGCTAGGGCAGGGAAGTTTGAAATGAAATTATTCGGCTCGGGTAAAAATGGAAGTGGTTAAGAACACATCCTTTGGTGCCTGCTTATATTTCTGTTTTTTTTTTACAAAATATTAAATTTAGTTATTAATTTTCGAAAACTGTTAACCAAGAACTATTTTTCTCAAGAAAAAAATGTTAGGCGAAGCACAGTCTCTTGCTTTGGAGATTCTCTGCATGGTCATAAGCTACATACAAATAAATTAACCGGCAAGTAATTTTAACCGGATTAAATAAACCCAGATTATATTACTCTGTTTTGTTTCGAATTCTGTGATCAAAAATTATTTAAAACTAATGATTGCGATTTCTATTAATCCAACTTTGTGTTGCTGTATGAAACATAAATGGAAAGTTCTTGAAAATTTTAAACGAAATCTTGAAATTCGTGTTATTTTGAATATTATCAACAGCTGAAAAACCTGAAGCATATTTAGAGTTAATAAATAATTTCCAAAACTATTAAGCTTTTTAAATTCAAAACAACAAGGGACTGCTATCATAGTTGAACGTTTGTGACATGACTCCCCTGCCACATTACAGACTATCAATTCCTCGAAATGGAGAGAGAGAATGCTCATTTTCTACCCAGATTCAGAGGAAGTTCGTCCAGCAGTTCCCACAGGGAGGAGTTGACGTGTTTATGGGGTCTGGGAGGAGAACGCTGGTTATACTCCTGAGTGTCCGCTTCCCAAGGAAATAAAAGGAGTGCGATTAATGTCAACATGAAGTATGGGACCACCGCACAGTGTCATACTGCAGTAAGGGTGAGAACTCAACTCGCCATGTGGAAGCTATGAGGCAGTTTTCGCTGGCAGAGAACGTGCAGGAAGAGAGAGAATTCTTCTTTGCAGGTCGTGGAGAAAAGACGATTTCTCTGCAGTGGGATTTGTTCGAACTGTCTCCTATCTGGTCTCGTGCCCTGATGCCATCAATTATTCTTCTTAAAATTAATTCTCGACAACCTCTGTATTTTTTATTTTTTATTTTTTTTAACGGTGCTAAGATATATAGTGCAACCCAGTGATGCTTTAACCAGGGATACATATAATTTCAACCATTTTATGGGGGGAGAGGGTGGCTTAGTATGTAGCGCGCCAGGCTCGTAATCTTGCAGTTCCTAGGTTAGAGTCCTAGCTGGTCCAGCGTTGAGATTTATCTCTACAAAACTCTGCGCCTGCCCTCGGGAAGTAGGGGACACCCATGGGCTTGGCTAGGCCGCAGTCCGTTGAATAGGCCGCAGTCCGCAATCCGTCGGCGCAGTCCTAGGCCGCAGTCCGTCGAATAGGACGTAAGGCTGTGGTCCGTGAGCGGGAGAGCCATGCCCTGTACACGTTAAAGAACACAGTGGATGACCTTGGGGAGACTACCATCTGTCTCCTGACAGCTTTCCAGTGGGTGACCACCACTTCTAACTTTCTCTAACCCCTCAGTGCCATTCAAAGATAAAATAAACCCAATCATATTTGGAAAATTGCAATTTTGTTTTTATTCTGGTTCTACTAAAGTGAATGGCGTTTTAATGAGGCGAAATAGGAAAACGATGAATATCATATAGCTCATTGTAGTCGAATGTTCTGCAGCTTATTTCCGGGATGCAGCCCCATCCTTCACATGCTGCTTCGACATTCCAACTTCAGTTTTGACGTTAAAATAAACTTTGTATTAATGTATAATTTCTTTCTTGTTATTTTGTACTTATACATATGACAAAGAAAATGTAACAAATGGAGACTTTTTCTTTAATCCATCTGTTCCTGTAATTGTTCCTGTAATTGTACTCCCGTCTAAACTATTGGCCCACAGCAAGTTAATATTTTTTACTCCGCCCGATGCCAAAAAATTTGTGCTCTGTTGGTATAAACGAGCTTAACAAGTCAAACTTATTTTCTGATGTGTATAACGCTGACATAAACTTTCTGATGAAATAGTATGGGATATTTTGCTCCCAAAAATTCCATAAACACCCTTCCTTTAACTTTAAGATGTCTTCGGAAATCGATTTCTCGAATTACGCAGGTCATATATACCCTTCAACGCTTACGGTCATTCCACTTGCAATTCCTTTTTTTTTCTTTCTTTGCACAATCGTTCTATACGCAATTCTTTTTACCCTATACACAATCCTCCTATATACACTCCTTTTTCCTATACACAAACCTTTTCCCCCTATATATAATCATTTTTCCTATACACAACCCTTTTTCCCTACACACAACACTTTCCTATATACAATTCCTTTTTTCCCTATATACAATCCCTTTTATCTCTATATACAATCCTTTTCCCTATACATAACCCCTTTTTTCCTATGTACAACTGTTCCATTACGAACAGTTTTTTTGTCGTTATTATTATACACAAAACACTTTCCTATATACAACTCCTTTTTTTCCCTATATACAATCCCTTTTATCTCTATATACAATCCCTTTTTCCCTATACATAACCCCTTTTTTCCTATGTACAACTGTTCCATTACGAACAGTTTTTTTGTCGTTATTATTATACACAAAATTTTTGACCACATCTTCCATTGAAATTCTTTGATTCTTTGTTACCACAACCTTACTCTTTACAATTTCGCTTTTCTATCCGCAGCAGTTATTTTTTATATCTCCATTGTATTTGTTTACCTTTTCCACAAGTGCACGATTTGCATTTTTTTTTTGTATTTTTCCACAACATTTCCATTTTCACTTCTTTTACTTTTCCTTTTTTTTTTGGTGGGGGGGAGGGTTGTCTCATTCGGAGGCCACATCTGGGCCAGTTTTGAGATTTATCTCCGCAACACTTCCACCCTGCTCTGGGTCAGTATGGAACACTGATGGGCTGAGAATGTCCGCCGTCCGTCGGATGGGAAGTGAAATTATGGAGCCGTGTGCGGGAGAGCCATACAGGGTACTCGCTAAAGCGGTTACCATCTATCTCATAACAGCTATCTAATGGATTCCTTCCCCTCAACTTTCTATGAGCTCTCGAGATCCTTGTAACCTAGTCATTTAGCACGTGTGCAAAAAAGTGCCACTCAGAGGTAAAACAACATCTCAATCCCTTTTTTTCCCCTTTAATAACAATTATTATTTACTTTTAGTTACTCATTACCTTATAATTCTAAACGCTTTATAAAAATATTGATTAGTTTTCATTTTCTTGTTTGCAATATTCATTTTCACTTTCTATCGCTTTTTTGATTTGTCAGCCTCTCTCACCGTCCCATTTCTATCTGTTTTTCTTTCATTCAATTCTTCCCATTCCCAATCAACCAAAGCTTAAGGAACCAAGGTGTTTCCTTTCACAATGGGATAACATCGAGCATGCATCTCTCAACGGTCGCATGAACACCTTACCCTTCCAAGTTGCACTCTCGCTGCAATAACATTCATCTGTTAAAATAGAATTTCAAATCGCATTTATGAGGTCTGCTTGTGTTCATCAAACCTAATTCGAAATCTCCATTGTATAAGCTGAACCATAATAAATATTTTACATCTTACACGAAAGGAGCTGTACGCAAAGACATTCATTCAGCCAAAGTTAAATTGACTTTCACATATAGGAAAGACGAAAACTGAAAGACTTCACGTTAAAGTGCAAAGTTGGATGTTAAAGGTTGCTATTGAATTGAAAACCACGTCAAAATTACGCTTTGAAATCGCAAGACGAATACTAAATCAGTTAATATTTAAATTTTGGAAAAATTAAGTTTGTACATTATAATAATTTAATTATATCCGTTATACGTAATTTAAAAATACACTGCTCACAAAAATTAGGGGATATTTCTTCGCTTTATTTTCATTTTGAAATATCCCCTAATTTTTGTGAGCAGTATATATAAATATATTCTCATCGAAGTTCCTGCGATTTTCATATTCCATACCCAAAATGTAAAGAAAAGTAGTCCGTTGCCTGAACTTCAACGAAATCTTTATTCATTATGACAATACCAAATCTAAGCTCATCTATTCCCAGAATGATTAATAATAATATATAAATATATATGCAACATACATTAAGTTAACGTTTAGTGTTAACACTTAATACCTAAAGTTGTATTTAAATCCATTTTAAATTTAAGCTACTCTAGAAACAGGTTTCGTAAATTCCATTCCGAATTAAATTCACCGAAAGAGGATATTTACCCGCATATATTAATTTTACTCTCCAGTTTTCCGCTTTTCAAAGGCGCTCAGATCTTTTCAGCAGACTTGCGAATGGCGGGAAGCAGTGAAACAGGTCAGTAGCCACCTGGCGCGAAAACTTTGGCGCGCAATGCTTTTCCACACAGCAGCAGATTGCCTTTGCTGGAAGGAGATTAAAAGATCCGATTGACTCGCGTTGATTTTGCCAGAAGAGCTGACGGAGCTTAAAATTAATTAAAGACGGACGCTTTCACTACAAAGACTTCATCTCCGTACGTTGTATGTTATGAGAATAAGGAATGGATAACTGACATAAAAGGATAAATTAAGACAGTCTTTCTTCTGTCGTTTAATCGCGGAGAAAGAGAATATTGGGAGACTAAATGAACAGTTCGTCCAAGAATCTCATCAAAATTAAAACAAAAATCTTCAGTTCCCTGTTGATGCAATAACTTAAAACAGGTTCTTCGACATGAGCCGTGGATGCGACATAAATATAATTTGAAATTCAGTGGCATTGCAACGATGCTATGACACTGCGCAGTTAAATCTTTGACAATTCTCATAGCTCATAGGCTGATTGACAAGTGAATGACTAGTCATTGACCAATGAGAACTCTGTAATATCAAACGTAACTAAAAGAAGCACTCATGTTCTATGTGGGTTGATTTTTACCTACCAGCTTGGGGCGGGGGGGGCTCAGTCGGTAGCGCGCCAGGCTCGTAATCTGTAGTTCCCAGGTTCGAGTCCCAGCTGGGTCACCGTTGAGATTTAACTCCGCAAAATTCCCCGCCCTGCCCACAGTCAGTAGGGGACACCGATGGGCTTGGAAAGGCAGCCGCCCGTCGGATGGGACGTTAAGCCGTGGTCCCGTGTGCGGGAGAGCCATACCCTGTGCACGTTAAAGAACATGCTGGATGGCCTTGACGGGAGGCTATCATCTGTCTCCCAACAGCTGTTCCAGTGGGTCCCCTCCCCCAACCTTCTCTGAGCCTCCGGGGTCCATGTGACCAGGCCATTTAGCCCATGGTGTGCAAAAAAGTGGCAAAAAAAGTGCCACTCAGAGGTAAAACAACCCAACCTACCAGCTCCCAACACGAATCCACAACCATACCTGTCTCCAACGCTCCACACGAATACACAGCAATATAGATTTTTAAAATTACCAAACCGTAAATTTACAATTTTTTCCCGTGTTGATTGCAAAGCTTCAAAATTGTGGCTAATTTATAAAGTGTTTAGATTCATATTTTTATTATAATTTAATTTCTTTTTTTTGGCAAAATGAAAATATAGTGGATTGTAACTTTTTAACTTCATTAGCCAATGATATGCTTACCCCAACTACAACGCAAAATGTAGTTGGGGTAAATTAAGAAAAAATATTTTTTTTTAAATTTATACAATAAACGTCTATTCAAAAAACAATCAGATTAATTATAAATATGTAAAATGGGAAAATAGGTTACACTGGATTTTAAACTATGAGCTATGATGATGGTTTTTGAAAAGCTCTGGGATGATCTGTGGTATCTACCGGTAGCCACGATTGATATAGTCTATTTATTTTTTTCTTCAAACTATTTTTTTACGTAGAGGCTTGGAAAACACCAGAATTTTACCAAATGACGCGTTAAGCCAGTTATTGTACTATTGCGGTACAAACAGCAATAGTACAATAACCGAAGAATTAATTTTAAAAGAAATAATTATTTTAAATTCCAATAGTTATTTATTTTTTAAAAGCTGTTAATTTTGAAACATTCATGAATAGGTTATTTTTCTCTGAGCGGCACCTTTTTTGCACACAATGGTCTAAAATGGAGAGGTCACAAAGACCCAGAGGACTCAGAGAAGATTGACGGAAAGGAACCTACTGGACAGCTGTTAGGAGACAGATGGTAACCTCCTGCCAAAACCATCAAGCGTGTTTTTTAACGTGCACATGGTATATCTCTCCTTTATACTGCATTGGAAATCTCCCTACCCTCCACGTTTACAGTTTTGCGGCTTGATTGCTTTTCTTATCTCCCCAACACTTTTACAGTTTTGCAGTTTAATTGCGCTTCTTGCCCAACCCCCTCCCCCTAAATGTTTTTCTAGAACCGGACCTGCATATATATTGTCTTCAAAAATATTCATGTGTCATCTTTAGGGTCACATATTTAGGTCTCATACTCACGATGTGCCACATACTTTGCACTGCTGCTATAAATGGCCATTTGCTTCTTTGAATCGTTTGTATTAAATCGGTTGTGATATATATTAATAAGTCGTAAAGGAAAAATTTGAAGCATCTGCTAGTATAATAATAGGAATATATTTTCTAATTGATCGTTTTAAACACGTTTTCCTTTTGTCTTTAGCACATAAAAAATCGATATCAAGGTGTAATTTAAAAGCACTTTCGTCCATAGTTATTTATGCGTTGTGGCGTTGTCCTGTTGAAAGATGGCGTCATGTTGCGGAAATTTAATATCGTATGGGGCGGGGGTGGCTCAGTCGGTGGCGCGCCAGACTCGTAATCTGTAGTTCCCAGGTTCGAGTCCCAGCTGAATCAGCGTTGAGATTTATCTCCGCAAAATTCCTCGTCCTGCCCACGGTCAGTAGGGGACACCGATGGGCTTGGAAAGGCCGTCGTCCGTCGGATGGGACGTTAAGCTGTGGTCCCGTATACGGGAGAGCCATACCCTGTGCACGTTAAAGAACACGCTGGATGACCTTGACGGGAGGTAACCATCTGTCTTCCAACAGCTGTTCCAGTGGGTCCCCTCCCCCAACCTTCTCTGAGCCTTCGGGGTTCTTGTGACCTGGCCATTTAGCCCATGGTGTGCAAAAAACTGCCGCTCAGAGGTAAAACAACCCAACCTACTTTCTGTTCCAGGTATTATCACTACAACTGCTATCACATTTTTTTTTAAATAGGGATAATAATAATAACTCTGTCAAAATCCTTATGGAGATTCCCTCAGAGGTAAAACAACCCAACCCAAGGCGTAACAAATGAAAGCAAAAGAAAAAAATGTTATAGTGAAACAGAGCTGATTTCGTTTTCTGTATAGCTGACTTCACCCTGTGCGATTTGCACGAAACTTAATTTCCACATTAGACCTTTCTTTTGAACTGCGCTTCTTCCGCTTATAAGTTCTTTGGCTGCTAAATCAAATCTATCTATGATGAGTGGGATTCGAACCCACGCCTTCCATTTACAAACCAGGTGCTCTAACACACGAAACTTAATTTTCACATTAGACCTTTTTTTTTGAAACTGCGCTTCTTCCGCTTATGCGTTCTTTGGCTGCTAAATCAAATCTATCTATGATGAGTGGGATTCGAACCCACGCCTTCCATTTACAAACCAGGTGCTCTAACTCACGAAACTTAATTTCCACATTAGACCTTTCTTTTGAACTGCGCTTCTTCCGCTTATAAGTTATTTGGCTGCTAAATCAAATCTATCTATGATGAGTGGGATTCGAGCCCACGCCTTATATTTACAAACGAGGTGCTCTATAGCACGAAACGTAATTTTCACATTAGACCTTTTTTTTGAAACTGCACTTCTTCCGCTTATACGTTCTTTGGCTGCTAAATCAAATCTATCTATGACGTGTGGGATTCGAACCCATGCCTTCCAGTTACAAACCAGGTGCTCTAACCGCTAAGCTATCACCAGCTCTCTCATTTATTTACTCAGTTGTGACTTTTAACGCTCATAACCTTGCCGCTCATGGTGCCATCTATGATCAGGAAAGGCAACTTATCCAATATTGCTCAATATATAGATGTTAAATAAGGAAGTCACTCACTCTAAAGAGCAATTAATGCAAGAATTAATCAATAATAAATTCACGGGTTACTTGCTGATTTATAATTCAAGAAATAATTTTATGAAAATAAAATCGAGTTCCGCCGATGAGTGGATTTTGATGCTAATAATTTCCACCAAAATGTTTTTCCCCAAAATTATTTCATGAATTATGCGTCAACAGATAATACTTGAATGCATTATTTATGTTCAACTGTACCTTTCTTTCGGTTTTTTTTTTTATCAATGAGTGCAATCCAATTTGAATTGTAGATAATACTAAAGCCATACAAGTTGAATAAATTGTAAATACAGCGTACAAAAGTGATTTTAGAAATATAATTCACAAAACGAGAAAAAGCAACAGGTCACACTACCCATAAGCGATCCGACATGCAATCAATGCACATCGGTCTACTCTAAAACTACCTTAATACTTAAAACCGTGACGTTAAGAACAAAGTAAAATTTTCATAAGTTATAGTATAATTGCAGGTTGCTATAGAATATACCTAGCAAATTAATAAACGATAATTAATAACAATAATAATAATTAAACATATATCTATCTCAGAATCTGAATATTTATTCATTTTGGGCTATTCTTGTAAAAATAATACGTTCAGCATTATATCCACTTTTTTTTAGATATATCCAAAAATAACTAAGAAAAATATTACACTAAAAAGAAGCAAAAGGTTTTTTTGGAAGAAATCGCTAAATTGGCATTGTGGCCTTAAGTGTCAAAATAGCCTTGCCTAGTAAATCGAATTCGTATTAACTGGTAAAGAAGTTTGAACTTATACCTGTCCCACACCCTACCAAAAACAGCTAGCAACTGCGAGTCGAATCGCGGTTGCAGGTATTAATCGTCATTAGTGAGCCCGAAACAACACAGTAGGATTCACTCTCCCTAATGATTTAGTAACAGTAAGTTTTGAGAAAAACGTCAAGTCCAAGTCTCATCAGTTCGTAACAACATAAAGTAAATAATATGCTAATGTATGCAAAAATAAATTCATCGACGTTACAGAAGATTTATTTCTTCTTTCGTTGAGTTCAAAAGATAATGGCATTTTTTTGCATACTCTGTGGTTTGGTAACAGGCTTCGGGCTCTTTTTTTGGTCATGAGATGTAATTTTGAGATCGAATCTCTCGGGAGGGGAGGGGAGGGGGTAGAAATTAAAAAGAAAAGTCCATCTCGTGTCCTACTCCCCGAGAAAATCTAATGGATACCGAATTTCTTAGCGGTTTTAGAAAAGCTTTTACCTTCTGCTAAACATTTTTTTTCTCTGTTCAATTCCTCTAGCGTGTTTTTCTCCGATAAATTTATTCTCCATTCCATATTTCTGCTCTTGATTTTCATTTCAGTCTTTTTTTTTTTCCATTTTTAACGTCTGGAAACATTTCATCTTCTTAAAAGATGTCTGGAATCATCATTTCTCCCGCTCTTCCATCCATCTAACCTTGCTTAATGCGTTTGCATTTCATTTTTATGATGATTACAATTTTTATGTGCTTTAGAGATATCGTACAGGTTTTGAAACAAAATCGTTTATATTCCACTAATCAGATTTTTTTTTATTTTCCACATTGGGAAAATTATTTTTTTAACAGAGCACGAAAAGTTTTCTAGTTTACCTCAATAAATACTTTATTTAAACACCGAATGCGTTATTTCGCAAAATCATTCAAAAAGTACATTTTGCATATATTTCTGTGGTTTGTAAAGTATCACGATAAGGAAATATCGCGCGTAATTTTATAGTTCATATTTTTGAACGTTTTTTATCTTTACAATTGCTCTTAGATAAAACATATAAGGGTCGTTTAAAATGAAAAGTGACCAATGTGGTATTGAAACGTAAATCATTTATTTATCAGTGAAAATTCGCCATGACTTATTGAGACATTTTTCCCAACATGAAAATAGTAATATTGTATCCTTTTTCATTCAATGACTTCGGCTCTTGCATTAGCAATTACAGGTACTGGGCAGAGAAATGGGAACATTCCCATGTTAAGTCAATGGAGTGTGAAATTCGAAGATCCGTAATTTCTACGATAAACATTTTACACGAAAATAGGAAATGATAAATTAAAATCTCATTCAAATCTGTCTAAATATCGAATTTCAACAATATCCGTTTAGTACTTAAATAGTTACACAAGCTTGAATATTTAACGACGCCAATGTCAGTCATAAGATTTTGTCTCAGAAGAAACTTTAAAAAAGTATTATTTCAAACTATACGATAACATAAGTGTATGTTTTAGAATTATCCGCAAATATTTTTTTCAATAATTTTCAGTTTTGCATAAGTTTCTTGGGACTGACTTTGCTGCTGTTACGTATTCAAACTTTCATAGCTATTTTACTACCCAACGAATGTAGTCGAAATTCGAAATTTAGAGAGATTGGAATGAGATTTTAATTTATCTAGTCCTATTTTCCTGTAAAATGCTTATTATAGAAATTAAAGATCTTCGAATTGTCTTTTCATTGACTTAAAATGAGACGTTTCTCATTTTTCTCTCCATTACCTGTATGTGAGAATGCAGTCAGTCTGAACCTCTTCGTCCGAATTACCTCTTTATTTTTATGGTACTTTTCAGAGCTATGGAAAATCCAAAAATGTAATAGAGGATATAACAGGACTATAGGCCTCCCTATAGTCCTGTCATATCCTCTATTATCTGTCTGTTCCATTCTTAATCATACCTGATTTACATTGTTATTGTTAATTGAGCAGTATGTGAGCTGCTTTGTTATGAAAAAAAATCTCTTTTGTTAAAAAAAAAAAGTCTTAGGAGCTTCGACTTTGTTGTCTATCTTCCAATGTCAATAGTTTCGCAATATCATTGCTAGTTGATTGTGTCACCATGGACTGGAAACTGAATCAGAAGCTGATCCCGATAATCAAATTAAAATGTCAGTATATCGCCAATTGTCAACTTTTTCCATGCTGGATTGTCTGAAATCCACACAATGTCTGTCACGTTCAAGTCGATATTTGCCACTGATTTTGATTTAAAAGTATAAATTAAAAAGTTTTAATTTATACTTTTTTGCCAGTTAGATTTATTAATGTATGTACGTAGGTTGTGAATTTACATGATTGTAATGTGTGAAATGTGTATGAAATGTGCTATTTGAATGATTGTAGAAGTCGAACGCTATTGACTGCACTCAGTCATCATTAGGACGGCGCAAAGTTTCAAAGTGGTGAAACTATTCAATGGTAAAACGTTCAAAGGTAAAAGTAATACCTTTTTGTCTTCAAGGAAAAGGTATTACTTTCAACTATTTAAGGTTTCGTTATCGAAACGAGCACCAGGCTCGAAAACTGGAGTTCCCAAACAAGTTCAACCTGTCGAGTTCAACCTGTGCCAACTTTAAGATTTATCTCCACTAAACCCCCATCTTTCCCGAAGTGAAAAAGGGGACACCGATGGTTCAGGAAAAGTCCTCATCCGACGGATGGGGCGCAAAGCCAATGGCCCGTGTTCAGAAGAACCATCCTCTGTGCACGTTAAAGAACATGCTGAATGTCTTTGACCGGAGGCTTCCATCTGTCTCCTAATAACTGTCCAGTGGTTCCCTTATTCAACCTTCTCTGAGCTCTTGGGATGCTTGTGACTTGACCATTTAGCCCACTGTGTGCAAAATAAGTGTCTCTCAGAGGTAAAAGTCGGATGGGACGTTACGCCGTGGCCCCGTGTGCGGGAGAGCCATGCCCTGTGCACATTAAAGAACACGCTGGATGGCCTTGACGGGAAGCTACCATTTGTCTCCCAACAGATATTCAAGTGGGCCCCCTCCCCCAGGCCTTTTCTGAACCTTCGGGGTACTTGTGATCTGGCCATTTAGCCCATGGTGTGCAAAAAAAAGTGCCGCTCAGAGGTAAAACAACCCAACCCAACTCAGAGGTAAAACATAACGCGTTAATAATAAATACAACAAACGCGTAAAGACAATTCTCCTTCGAATTGGACTGTAAGCATAGTTCTGGGCAAAAATGGACAATCTCCTCTGCACATTAAAAAACTACGTGGGATGGTGTATGTTGAATGGAAGCTGGTAGTCTCTCACCAGCTCCTAAAGGCTATTCATCTCTAGACAACTCTGCAACTTAGAATACTTTGACCTTGACATTTAGGTTATTGTGCAACGATTAAGTTGGTAAAACAATTTTCTCAACTTTTAAATTAGTTGCTTTTTTATCTGTCGTTCCGTGTTATTTCCAAAACAGCACTTCCGTAGCTTTTTTTATAAGATGATATTGTTGCGGATTACAAAAAATGGATAGCCACTGAGCGTGAGTATTAAAAGCTATATTTCAAAACCAAATTCAATACAAGGTAAATTGTTACAAAGGAAATATGGATGAAGTATCTTATTAACAAATCAACTATTAACATGCACAAGTCATCAATCTTCCTGCGTAGAGCACACAATATCAGCTCTGTGTATTTTACTAAATACTACCTTTTACTTGATTTACCAGGTCACCCGAAGATCTTCACTCGTAAACCAATTCTCGTCCTGTGCTAATAACTTTTCACACACTAGCCGAACAAAAAGACAGTCCGTGTAGACATTCGAAGTTAGCCATAAAAGTTCCCACTTTTATACTTCCGCGTATACACAACACATCAAGTTACTTCTTGATACTTAACGATAAAAGATCCCACTTTTATCCTTCCGCGTATACACAACACATCAAGTTACTTCTTGATACTTATGCGCACTGTCTCAGAACAGCTCACCGTCCATTTTCGAACTCCTCGACCGTTACAACACAACGACCGTTACAACACAACGACCGTTAACACTCCACTGTCCTTCTCCAAATTTTCCCAAAGTTCAATTCGTTGGCTGAAACTTTGCTTTCGGTTGCCAGATTCTTCTGTCGTAACACTGCCCCCTTCCTAGGTCTTGTTCGTCCCGAACAATTCTGGATTCCAAAGTTTCTTCAGTTCTTCGATGAAACGGGGCCAAACGATCCACGTGAACCACCTTGCACTTTGTAGCTGGACGTCGACGAATGCGATATACCACGTCTGTGTCAAAATGAAAGCGAATCTCATTATGACGTAGATTTCTTTTCTGACTGAAGCCTCGTCCACAAACATAATACGTGTAAGGCCTATAGCCCTTGTGAACACGTTTATGTCTCTGCAGGGAGAAGAATCGACTAAGAGTTTTCGTGCAAAACCTGTAAAAAGTTTTCTTCTTTGTCGAAAGTTTTCTTCTTTGGATTTTTACTTCTATCAAGAGTAACAAGGAATGAAAGTCATTAGTGACATAAAATCTAGGGAGAAGTTTCATCCTCCAGTCTGACCTTTTTGTCAGTTGACTTTCCCTTAATTCAGAACTGTCGTGATGAACCTTCAGCCATATTTCACCTGATTCCATTTGATCCCCAAGGTGCTTCACAAATATAATATCAGCTCCATAATTCTTTTTAGCTCTTCGGTCCATCTCCTCCTTCCATACTCTTGCTAGAATTGCAGCTTCTAATCCGACAACCTCACCTGTTTCTCCTGTATAAGTGAAATCAGTGATGTGTCGGGCTGCTAGCAATATTTTTTCTGTTTTATCTTCACATAGCCAGCTTGCAACATCTTCAGATACTCCTTGTTCTATTAACATGTTACGAAACTTGTTCAAAGCATTGCCGTTATGCAGAACCTTGCAGACACGTGATGCTTCATCTACCCTATTATCCACAATGTTCACCAAACGCAGAAGTTCTCCTCCTAACTCTTCGACGAGCTCTTGCAGTTCCAAGGATCCGTTACCAAGGAAACACTGAACAGCTTCCATCACTTCCAGAGAGTTGTCAACAGAGTTTTTAAGAGGTGAATCCATGTTGCTGATAACAGCTGAACAACTCAAACTCTTCATTCCACGAGCTTGTGATGCTGCAACCACTTTCTTAACTAAATCAACAGCAACATCTTCTGTACTGATGAGATCAAGAGCTCCTTTTCCGAATTCAACATCATAAACCAAAGCGCACACTCCTTCAGCCAGCTTTTTGGACACAATTGAGCATCTCCTTAGAGGAACGCTATCTACGGTAGCCGTCAGATCCTTGCAGCGGTAAATCTCCTTATCTGTTGGCACCAGCTCCTCTGTCTGTCCTACGATGCAGCATCCGACGTCTTCCATCATCTGCTCGATTTTATCTTTAGTGCAGTCGACTGTGAAGCCAGGGATGGATTCCAATTTGTCCAGAGTATCTCCCGTCAATTGGAGAGCACGACCGGAGATCATAGGGACCTTGAGACCTAAAGCAGCAAGTGCAGGAGCCAAGACAAGACTCACTTTGTTGCCGACACCTCCTGTGCTGTTTTTATCTACCATCCGATGGCGCCACTCGGGTCTCCAGCAAAACACATGACCCGAGGAGGTCATATTTGCTGTTTCTTCCGAATTCACTTTCTTGGAGCTCTCATTGTAATTAGCCAGGGAAATATCAGTCATGATTGCCAAATTGTTCATTCTGGAGATCAGCGACGAGTTCTGTAACATGATATTGTCCACTTTAGAGCTCTTGTAGTCGTGATAAAACTTTTCTATATCCTTATAATCTAAATGGTTATAATGTCCAAATCTGCACATTGACTGTTCAGAAAAGAAATTCAGCATGGTTTCGTTGAGATTGTCTGAGGGCTTTACTTCTCTCTGATCGTAACTCTGAGGCTTAGTTTCATCCAGAAAGTTAGACTTTGAAGTACTGTCTCTGCCTGAAGCTCTTTTACTAGCATCACCTGTTATGCTTCTAAGCCATCCTTCGGAATTCCTCTTCCTTAAATCCCCACTTTCTATAAACGATTCGAGTGTGGCTATATGCTTCGGAAAAATCTCTCCGACTTCCGCGGTAAAGTCGAATGGCACTTTGTATCTATGATGAATGGACACCTCTTCTTTACTCGGACCACTCTGCGAAACGTAAACTCTGTTTCGTTCCCCCTCATTACCACTCGTTACTCTGCCTTTGCGATAATTGTCCATGACGCATTTTGCTGACGGCGAGGAATAGAATACCTTTCGTGTGGATCTCTCTTCAGATCGTGCCAGACTTGTATACCTAGGTATTTTGAAGTGCAAAGCGTACTGTATAGTCTCACAGCTCTCTGATCTGTGTGATTGTTCTTCACAGTTCCTAGACATGTCACCAGCGACATAGACACTCTGCCATGCATCACCAGTAGTTGCGTGGTCAAAGGCATTATCTGCGCTATCTCTACGATTCTTGATTTCCAGTAGCAGATCCACATTTTTATATGCGTTGCCTTTCTCTTTTTCTTTTCCATGTTTACAATCTAACTTAACACTATCAAGATCAACTTTTTCACTGACAAATTCAACATTTAAACTATTGAATTGTCTATTGAGTTCGGTTTTACTATCCTTGAACTGATCAATAATCTTACCAACTTGAGGAGCCACTTCATCTCTCATCTCAGTATTTTGTGCGGCCATTTCGGCTTTCAAGTCACCTATTTTATCGCTTTGGGCAGCTAGATCACTTTTAATATCAGTCATCTGCGTAGCCATATCGGCTTTCATATCGGTCACCAGCGTAGCAATAACGGCTTTCCTATCAGTCATCAGCGTAGCAATAACGGCTTTCCTATCAGTCATCAGCGTAGCCATATCGGCTTTCATATCAGTCATCAGCGTAGTCATATCGGCTTTCATATCTTTCATATCAGTCGTCAGCGTAGTCATATCGGCTTTCATATCTTTCATAACAGTCATCTGCGTAGCCATATCGACTTTCAAGCTATTTATCAACTTTACTAATTCATCCATACTTCTAGTTAACGGCATTCAAAAAATTATCCCGCTTCTGACACCAAATGTTGCGGATTACAAAAAATGGATAGCCACTGAGCGTGAGTATTAAAAGCTATATTTCAAAACCAAATTCAATACAAGGTAAATTGTTACAAAGGAAATATGGATGAAGTATCTTATTAACAAATCAACTATTAACATGCACAAGTCATCAATCTTCCTGCGTAGAGCACACAATATCAGCTCTGTGTATTTTACTAAATACTACCTTTTACTTGATTTACCAGGTCACCCGAAGATCTTCACTCGTAAACCAATTCTCGTCCTGTGCTAATAACTTTTCACACACTAGCCGAACAAAAAGACAGTCCGTGTAGACATTCGAAGTTAGCCATAAAAGTTCCCACTTTTATACTTCCGCGTATACACAACACATCAAGTTACTTCTTGATACTTAACGATAAAAGATCCCACTTTTATCCTTCCGCGTATACACAACACATCAAGTTACTTCTTGATACTTACGCGCACTGTCTCAGAACAGCTCACCGTCCATTTTCGAACTCCTCGACCGTTACAACACAACGACCGTTACAACACAACGACCGTTAACACTCCACTGTCCTTCTCCAAATTTTCCCAAAGTTCAATTCGTTGGCTGAAACTTTGCTTTCGGTTGCCAGATTCTTCTGTCGTAACAATATCCAAAGCTTCTTTGTTCCTTAAACTCTTGCACTCATATTCTTTTTTTATTTATACCCAACACTTAACACTTTTCTCTCTCTCAGTCTCCTCTTTGACCTTTTTCATCTTCAAAACACTTCAATTATTATCATCATCATCCCGACTATTTTTTTCTCTCGCAGCATTTCACTAGCAATCGAAACAAAAACAAGGAAGAAAAGCTCTTTTTATTTTAGGAGAGGGGACTCGAAGCATATTGGAGAGCTGTCCTCTAAAAGGATGTTCAAATTAGAGAATGGAAAAGTGATATTGTCGAGTCAGCTGCAGAAGCTTTGTGCCCACAGATGCGGGCGTCCGCAAAGCCATAAAACCACATTAGTGAACGTATTAAGAATTCGGGGCTCCAGGGAAAGAGAAAGAACAGCGCACTAAGAATAACGATCGGAGAAGCAATTAATTTTAGTCGAGAAGTATGTACTACCGACATTAAAATAAAGAAGAAATGAAATACACGAGGAGAAGAATCTCTCGTGATTCATTCGTAACTGCTAAGACCTTTCTGCCTTTCACGTTTCTTTCTGATTTATTCTTTCAGAGGAGAGGGTATTCTAGAAAAGAGGATTTTATTAAATGATCTGCTATAGAAAGAAATCCGAGTTCTATTTCTCGCTGAATGCAAAGGTGTGCACGACTTTTGTTAGAAAGAGAGGAAAATAAAGGCAAAATGAAAATTATGGAAAACAGAGAAGAAGAAATAATACCGAATTGCAAGAACTGCAAATTCGGTATTATTGAAAAAAATAGAGAAATACGTGAAAAGGACGTTTTTGTTGCAAAATCCCAATTGTGAGTATTTAGAGTTCTTTTAAGTTTTCTTTTGTTATCGAGTGTCTCTTTTGTGTCTTAAACCCGGTTTACTTTTATTTTGCAGCATATTCGCAAAAGTATCGTAATCATTTTATGTGCGCAAAATGTCCATTTCGAAGTGGCATATTTTCTAAAGTAAACATTCTGTGCACAACAGACACTGACGATGAGTTAAACATATAAATCGAATGTATGATAATACAGATTTTTAATTCACGTACTCTCAGTGTTTCACAGTTGCATTAGTTGGAATATTTCAGAATAGCGACCTTCTGCCTAAGAACCTTTCTCTAAAATTGGCGAAATCTGATAAAGCCCATCATCATTAGCAGAATAAATGTTTTTGGAAATATGTGTAAACATATTGAGTCTACAGACCTTCAGTGCCATTCATTAGAAACAACTGTCGATACCATTTAAATTCAATAAATTTTTGGATTAAAATTCTGAGATTCAGTTCCATAATAAGCAAATTGACACTTTTCCTTGACTATACAGTTATATTGAAATGATTCTTCACAAACCTGAAGAAGTAATTCTCTGCAGTATTAATTGCTATTTATTAATTAATTCATTTTTTATATTATTTAATTACTTATTGTTTTATTAATTATTTAATATTTCATTTCCCAATTTATTTTTGGGCATTATTTAGAGCATTGGTTCTCAACCTTTTATGCTTCACGTACCCCCTGGAAAAGTGTATGTAACTGGCCCTTGTATAGATGGATAAAATTACAGTTATAGTATAACAATGGGAATAAAATAAAACACTGATTTTGTTACTAGATCTAGCGACTTTTGAGCTCTCACGGCGTACCCCAAAAATTTTTACCGCGTACCCCACGTTGAGAACCCCTAATTTAGAGGAATAATGAAACAGAAAAAAAAAGCATTTATTCAATGCTTCCCCTACTCTTAATTACATCATCATTTAACACATTATCTGCATGTAATGATGTATAGCAATTAATAAAGTTCAATTTAGAATTATATTACAAAACTTTCCTCAAAGCAATTATGTCTTTGGCACAGTTATTAACCAAAATTCCATCACCAAACTGTAATTCCCCAGCAATCATCAGCGCCGCTCGTGATTGCTGATCTCACCTATCATACTGCATGACTCGTGCATCCCATCTCTGCACAACTATAATTTGAAGCAAGACTTAGAACTTTGAAATTTTACCTCCTTTTATAAGTTAATTTCTAATCATTGTATGTCTGAAGAAGTATTAATAGTTAGGACGAAATCGATCACTTCATTTATATATTCTGTTATACTTTTTAATAATCATCTCAACTGGTAATCTGTATCCATCTTCATGATTAGTGTACAAAATTTAGTAAGTATAAACTTTTGAAATATTTTTAGAGTTCCAGTTGTTCCATTTACTACATTATTCTACAAGACACGGTGTAACATCGATGGATGAAGCAATTATAGTGAAAAGGGACTATTATATATGTTTGATTGACATTTCACTGAGATATATTAGTATTATATGAGTTCAATTTAGCTTTGAAGTCTTGAATACATTCTTATTCTCCGTTACTAGAACGGATGTAATGGCATTCGAAGTTTTGTCTGTGCATCATTTACGTTTCTGTTCCTGTTATTTTCAAACTCTTTTGATCAAAGACTTTTATTGATGTTATCATCAAATGATTCGTCAAATGATTTATTTGCTATTATTTTGAAAAGATTGCGGTCAAACTACTTTGCCTTTGTTGTTTTGTCAAGTTTGTGATCATATTATGTTGTCTCTGTTATTTTGTAAAGTTTGTGGTCATATTATGTTGCCTCTGTTATTTTGTACATTTTTGTGGTCATATTATGTTGCATCTGTTATATTGTCAACTTTGTGGTCATATTATGTTGCATCTGTTATTTTGTAAAGTTTGTGGTCATATTATGTTGTCTCTGTTATTTTGTAAATTTTTGTTGTCATATTATGTTGCCTCTGTTATAATTTCAACTTTGTGGTCATATTATGTTGTCTCTGTTATTTTGTAAATTTTTGTTGTCATTTTATGTTGCCTCTGTTATAATTTTAACTTTGTGGTCATATTATGTTGCCTCTGTTATAATTTCAACTTTGTGGTCATATTATGTTGCCTCTGTTATTTTGTAAAGTTTGTGGTCATATTATATTGCCTCTGTTATTGTGTAAAGTTTGTGGTCGTGTTATGTTCCTTCTGTTATTTTGTACATTTTGTGGTCATGTTATGTTGCCGCTGTTATTTTGTCAATTTTATGGTCATGTTATGCTGCCTCTGTTATTTTATAAAGTTTGTGATCATGTTATTGCTGCCTCTGTTGTTTCGTAAAGATTGGGGTCACATTATATTGCCTCTGTTATTTTATAAAGTTTATAGTCATATTACCGTATTTCTTCGATTCTAAGACGCACTTTTTTTCCAATATGAACGTCTCTAAAAACGGGATGCGTCTTAGAATCGAAAATTTTTTTTCCTTCGAATTTTCCAGCGCTTTGCACACAACGCACCACAAGTTTTGTTTTTACGCGGAAACTTCGCCTCCAAGTTTCACCGTTATCGCATTCTCCAGTTCCATTGGAGAATAAAGTGGCCTGGATATTTTCCCGCACTTTCCAAATGTGAAGCCACAGTTATTTCATTATAGTGGAGCTCAGCGACAACTTGGAATTTGAAACCTGGCTGTTGACTGACTACCTTCCGTAAAATTAAGAAAGCGCCGTCATCAAAATTGTCGGAATGGGTACCAACAGCTTGGAAGCTAATCTCAGAAAAAATAGTGCAGCACTCATTTAAAATATGTTGCATCACCAACACTCTCGATGTGCTCAGAAGAATCAGACTCCGAATGAGAAGTAGACTCTGATATTGATTCAGAAGCAGATATCGACGGCTCAGAAGAATCAGACTCTGATATTGATTCAGAAGCAGATATCGACGGCTCAGAAGAATCAGACTCTGATAATGATTCAGAAGGAAATGATGAATAACATAAATAATAAAAAATAAATACCCCCTCAAGCAGCTGCTTGCCACAGAGGTCGGACAGGAGCCTGTCAGTTTATATGCCAAAGTAGGAGGTCTGCGAGGATGACAGGACCTCAGCAATGAATAACATACCTACTGATAAATAGGTACTCTTGTTGTTAGTAAATTGAATTCTATTATAATAAAAATATTTGTTAGAGATATTTTAGCGTTTTATTTTATTTATTCATTTTTTTTCTTAGAATCAAAGCTTTTTTTTTTCTGTTTGTGGTACTGAAATTAAGGTGCGTCTTACAATCGATGGCGTCTCAGAATCGAAGAAATACGGTATGTCGCTCAATAATTATTACTTATTAAACACTGTTATTTTATAACTACTCTGTTACTAAAACGTATATTGCATCGTTATTTTTATAAAGTCTCTGATAAAACTATGTTGCCACTGATATTTTGAAAGCTTGAGATCAAATCGTGTTTTAGCTGTTGTTTTGAAAAGCCAATGGCCAAAAGATGTTGCCACTCTTATTTTCTAAAATATATGATTAAATACTATTGCTGCTGTTATTTCGAAAAGTTTGTGTCAAATTCTTTGCTGCTGGTATCTTGGAAAGCTTGTTCAATTTCTTTGCTCTTTACTAAGCGCCTAAGTGAGAGTAAGAAACGTTTTCAGTTTAAACATATTAATTGAGAGCTGAAAGGTTAATAGAAGTGTAATTCTACTTTTCCATGACTAACTTTCCAACTTGATTCAAAAAAGGAAAATAAAGCGGGCTATTTCATTTTGTTATTTATTTGCCTTTCTAACCATTGCTCCATCTGTTCATATTAATCTTTTTCTTTTAATAGGTAAGTGAAAACTTCTATTTGAACCTGTGATTACTAGCTTTATAGATTTCAAAAAGGATTTTAACTCTGTTGATCGTCATAATTTGTGCTAATTTTGTAATAATTTCTTAATAATTTGCAATAATTTTTTTCCGCATAAGTATTAATTGAATCCTATATCTACAGGCAATCTGTGTTTTTACTATGGATTGATAAGTAAACATTTTATTTATAAAACGGGAATTCCATATTAACCAGAGGTGATTGAATTTTAATTACTGGTCCAGTTTTTTAAGGTTACCGAATATCAGTACCAGATCTGGAAGGGAGTTTGAACTCTTTGAGAATGCAAGTAATGGTAATGAGGCCAAAAGCATTTATATTTATGCAGGGCCATATATAGGGAAATGAAGAGAGAACCTCCCCCCAATTTGAGAATGCTGATAAGGGAAATGTAGGCACAAAATTATAAAACATATATGTTTATATTTCCCTCATTTTTCAAGAAGCATTTTCAAGACCTCTAAAATGGAGGGGGTGGGGAATAAAAGGGAGAACCACCACTTTTATTATTATCTGGCTCGATTGCATCCCTTGCCCCCCTATATTTCCCCACTATATTTTCCCCAAAATTCGGTGCTTTTCAAGAAATTGTTGAAGATCTCTAAAACGGAGATAGAAATGTTATTCCGCATTGGAATTTATCGAATTCTTTATTTTGTTTCCTGCTTGTTCGACTCACATAATCCACCCATCCACACACCACTACCATCATCCCTATTGCATATTGCTTGATCCGGGCCTGCTGAATATCAACCTTCATAATGATTTATATGTCTAGAAAATTCGAAAAAAAAAAAAATTCCGCACAATGAGAACTAGTCATCTATAACGAGGTGCATAAAAGCAACTGTATTTTATTGCGGTTTATTTTTTGTTGTTCCTTAGCCAATTAAATTCTGAAATTTGATATTTGACCCGATAATATGTTGAAACAAAATTGATAATAATACAAGGGGGGAAACAGAAAATAAAGATCAAATATGTAGGAAACGTCATAACAGGCAGATAAAGCTGCAACGAAAAGCCATCACCGAAAAGTCAGATGCTGTAAACTCTGAAGGAAAGACTTGAAAGGAATGAAACAAACTTCAGCTCAAGTCTAGACAGTGAATTTGTGAGGCATTAAGAAAAAATAAATGGGATGAAATAAAGATGTGAGAAGAGGAAGAAGACACTGCAGATAATATCGAAATTGTTCTTGAGCTAACAAATGTTTTCATCTTAAAAGGAAAACCATAATTTACTGTGAACAGAACTGAATTATGCAGCAATCATGATTATTATTAGGTTATATTGAACAAGAGAAATTGTTTGCCTCATCATTCAGGATGAAAAGATTATGTCTCATGAAAGACATTCTTTTATCAGACTCGATCCTTTCATCCTAAGTGATAAGGCAAATGAATACTAAAATTATCGTATAAATCTTTTTTACGTGGAATTAAACCATTAGTTCTTTAGGCGCATTATAGCCTTCGTTGCTCTGTAGCTAAAAAACCCCAAACAAATAACCAATTAGTTCTTTAGTAATACTAAAAATTTATTTATAAGAAAAAAGTACAGATTTTTTTATTTATTAAAATTTGTTTTTCCAACTTAATATTTTATGTAAATACAAAATTACTTATAGATTAACTGAAGTTTTATATTTAAATATACCATACACAGAAAATCTTTTTTTTTACTTGAATTTAAATAAATCTTGAGGATTAATTCTTTTCTGCTTATACCTCTTAAAATTTTGAATTCAGTGCCACAGCCATGTTTCAGATGGGGGAAATCACGCACTTGAAAAGTCAAGTGCTGGATTTCGTCCGTTTACGATTTTTAATTTTTTTTACCTTTCGGTTAAACTGTTTTATTTTTGAGGCAAAAACGTATAACACACAAGAAGGCACAAAGAAGAAAACCATAGAGGGCGCCCTCTTGCTACAAATATAACTTAAGGGTTCAAATAGTAATGCAGAATAGCTTACTTTTAGTAGCTCGCATACAACTTTAAAAATGGGAGCTCAGTCGGTAGCCCGTCAGGCTCGCAATCTGCAGTTCTCAGGTTCGAGTCCCAGCTGGTTGAGCGTTGAATTTATCTCCGCAAAACTTCCTGCCCACGGTCAGTAGGGGACACCGATGGGCTTGAAAGGCCGCCACCCGTCGGATGGGACGTTAAGCCGTGGTCCCGTGTGCGGGAGAGCCATAATCTCTGCACGTTAAAGAACACACCGGATGGCCTTGACGGAAGGATTCCATCTGTCTCCCAACAGCTGTTCCAGTCGGTCCCCTCCCCACGCCTTCTCTGACCCATTGGGGTCCTTGTGACCTGGCCATTTAGCCCATGGTGTGCAAAAAAGTGTCACGCAAAGGTAAAACAAACTAATCAAAAATATTAAAACGTTTTATATTGAAAATTAATTCACCAAATGTTTGGTTAAATTTAATTGTTGCAATTTGTATACTACTGGATGTGAAATAAAAAAATATTATTTTCAGGTAATAAGTAGGAAGCTGAACTAAGCTCTACAAATGCAATATATATATACACACACACACACATCTTAAAATTACCACTATTAATATTATTCAGTAATTTGTAAAAAATAAAATGCAGTTGTACAAATAATCAGCAACAACACTTTTGAGGGTAAACTAAATGTTCAAATACTTTTCAGCTAAAGGATAGGTTAGAAGTCTACAAAACTGCGAAAGCGCCCTCTGTCGGTAATTTTATGTTTAGGATAAGATGTAATGCAAAAAGCACACGTCTAGGGGCACGATCTTAATTAATTCTATGGAGCTGTCTCCTCTTGATTACTTATACGTTTTTTTGCCTGAGTAGCACTTTTTTGCACACGATGGAAAAAAAATTGGCAGGTCACAAGGACTTCAAGGGCTCAGAGAATGTTGTGGAAGGGTACCCACTGTCAGCTCTTAGGAGACAGATGGTAGCCTTCCATCTAGATCATCAAATATGTCCTTTAACGTTCACATATGGAGGGTATGGTTCTCTCCTGTAGGCTTATTGGCTTCTGCATTGTAGGTGAGACCACTGCTGAACATCCCATCCAACGGACAACAGCTTTTCCAATCCCATCGGTGCCGCTCTCTCACTATTCTATTTCGTTCTATTCAGAACGGAATAGAATGAGATTTCTTTACGTTGATTCCTATATGAATGTACTTCTTTCGCAATAAAGGTACACACATACTATACTGTATTAGTGTACTTTTAAGTAATTTATTCATATAAAAAACAACTGGTAACTGAAAAGATAAATATAATATTCTCAGCGCATTTATTTGTTACTTTCATTAACAACAATAAAATTAATCTCATTATCTCTCAAAATCGAGATATACTAAAAATGCTATATTTATATTTTTGTTCAGGTAATAATAATTTTGCACAGAAAAGTAAATTCTTGCAGACAGCAGAAGAAAGGATTTTTTTATTTTTTTAAAAGTAAGAAAATTTATTTCAAGATTTAATTCATACTATTCATACACAAAGATAAATGTAACGTTTATACAATAAAAAACAAAAAAGTTCCTTTAATTTTTTGAAAAACAGTAAATGGCTAAAATATTAAATTTTTCTTTTCTTAAAGCTATCTTTTTTATATCTCTATATATCGAATACTTCTTTGTCTAACGCACAGCGAATATTGCAGTTATTGGGATTTCTAGAAGCCAATAAGACCGCAAAATTTTTCTTAACCCCTTTGCCTTATATCCTTGAAAATGTTGTGTGGCATTCACATCCCTAATTATCTTAACAATAATACGTGATCAGAAAAAAGTTTCATTTTTTAATGGCAACAGTTTACATTTTAGCATGATCTATTAATTTCCAGGAACATCTCGTCCACCAGGCCACCTGGGCATTGCCTCACCAAAAGATAACGACAAGAAATAATAAATTAGTTTCAGATTTAGGATTCATTATTTGTCCTATTTAAATCAACAAAATTTCATTTTTATATTCGTTTTCTAATCACTATTTTGTAGTGGCCCGTGACATTTGATTGGCAGATTTTACAAGTGCAACCAATAGTCGAAGATATTGCTACTTTAGGAAAATCTTCATTTCATTCTACCAGGCTGTTACTTAAGGAAAAATCTTCATTTGATTCTGCCAGGCTGTTACTTAAGGAAAAATCTTCATTTGATTCTGAGGCTGTTACTTAAGGAAAAATCTTCATTTGATTCTGCCAGGCTGTTACTTAAGGAAAAATCTTCATTTGATTCTGCCAGGCTGTTACTTAAGGAAAAATCTTCATTTGATTCTGCCAGGCTGATACTTAAGGAAAAATCTTCATTTGATTCTGCCAGGCTGTTACTTAAGGAAAAATCTTCATTTGATTTTGCCAGGCTCAAAATGCCCGACTAGGGGTTCTCAACGTGGGATACGCGGTAAAACTTTTTGGGGTACGCCGTGAGAGCTGAAAAGTGGCTAGATTAATGTTATATGCATATGCTTTATTTTATTCCCATTGTTATACTATAACTATAATTTTACTATCTACACAAGGGGTACGCCAGTTACATACACATCTTTATTTTATTCCCATTGTTATACTATAACTATAATTTTACTATCTACACAAGGGGTACGCCAGTTACATACACATCTTTATTTTATTCCCATTGTTATACTATAACTATAATTTTATCTATCTACACAAGGGGTACGCCAATTGCATACATATTTGTAGGGGGTACGTGAAGCTACCCTAAACATTTCTGGTAGGGAAGTCTCAACTTAACTTTAACTGGGTTGACTACTTTTTATTTTGCTAACGGAAGCTATTTATGTATGAACAGTTGAAAAAAGAATATTGAATATGAAAATAAAAAACAAATGTGAACATTTGGTCTACAAATGGAATACTAATAATAGATTTTAAGACAAAATATAATCAGTAATGCTTAACTCAATCGGCTAAATGCACTCTCTTGCAAATCAATAGTCTTTGGTTCGACATCATCCCAGAGATCATAAACGGGCCAAATGGAGTACTGGGCATTTTGCAAGTCATTATCTCCTCCATCTGAAGTGTGCTTGTGGCATTCAATTTAAAACGTAAATAGGTGTGAACTGAAAAGAATCAAAGCCCTAAGACTATTTCTTGCTTTTCAAAATCAACTAGCAGAAAAAATAACAGTAGAATTGATCTGATACCAGGATAGATCTTGGCTCTTAAATATTTGCTGGCAGTGGTGATTCTATTTAACAACTCCTGAAATGAGAAGATTCTGATGTTCTATGGCATTTTCAAAAAACTGAATTGCAGCATTTCTATTGCAGTCGTGAATGGAAGGGATACAAAGGTTCCTTTGGATGATGGAATTTCGCACGAACCAAAGAACGCCGATAATCTGTCGCATGATCTACTTTTGATAGTCTGAATTTTCTCTATTTTTGTTCTTACACAGTAGCTGAAAGTTGGAAATGCATATAGGAGAACAGGGCGAATAACCATCTTGTACGTAAGTAACTTGTTTGCTAATGAAAGCGTTGAATGCTTAGAAAAAAGAGATATCAATTTATTGTGCACTGCTTTTGTTTTGCAGATACTTTTTCTGGTGTGATTTTTCTTATGTGATACAGATACTTTTTCTTATGTGATATTGTGTTTATGTTTTTCTTACGCATTACATAATCCAGTCATGCTTTCTGTGCAATGTGATTCCAAGAAGGTAACAGTGTCGATCCAGACGATTTGTTTACGAAAAATGTGAAAATTCGGAACATGATGTAACCTTTTGTTTTTTTGCATAAAGATCACGGCAATATTTTAATCAGCATTTATCTTAGTCCTCCATTTGGTATACCTCTTTACAAAGTCATTAAGCATTGTTTGCACTCTACGCGTAGCACAATCATGTGAAATAGTGAAAGCCAGAACCTGCGTACATGGCAGTTTTAACAATAGGAATTTTTGGAATGTCAGCAACATAAATATTTAAAAGGGTTGGATCGAGGGCAAAGCCTTTTATACGTGTTTTAATTAAATTTACATGTTAGAACACAAAGTGGTGATCTTTAGTTTTAAAAATTAGCAATTAATATATATTTTTTTTAAAATCGGTTACTTTATCCATTGCTAAATTAGGACAAAACCCAGTTTGCTAAGACAAAGGCAGCACACTTTAATCCATTTAGATAAAGGTATACGAATAAATCTGGTCATTCTGATAAAATGTAAACACCGTACGTCAAACGTTACAGAAACGCTACTCTATAAGCGCATACAAAGAAACTAGAAGTATGTGGGAGCTGCTCGAATCCATACAATTTCAGTTTTCCATTTTCTTCTGCCTGCTTGTTATTTTTTTTTCTCTTCCGTTAATTCTCTTCCAGCAGCGAACTCCCTCAGTCGTTTCTGTCGACTGCAGCGTTTCCTTTTCCCACAGAAATTTGAAGCAGGCAACTGCAATTGAAGTCAACCTTTGCCTTATTCAATATTCAAGATTTTCCTCGAAGTAGTCTATGCTAGAGAGAAAGCACCGTTCTCTCGTGAGCATGCTCTGACGCCACTTTACAACGCTACTTTTCGAAGAAGATAAATCCGCACAAACATTTGGATTCTTCGTCTCACAAGTGGCATGAAGAAAAAGAATTTATGTGTAGGCCGTTCTTCAAGTGAAATATTCAAGAATGCAGTCTATAGTCTCCTTAATTCTAAATCGACAGAACGCATTCCTCACAGTGGTTTGGACACGAAAAAAAGGGTTTTCAACTGTTTTTGTTGAAGGGTTGTTTATTGAATGCAGTTAATTTACTAGAATTGTAGTAGGTGAATTTAAACTAAGTCAACTGATATTAAGAATATTTTGGGGAAAAAATGCAAGATTTAATTACTAAATTACCCGTTGAAGTATAAAAATATCCATCTCAGTACTAGCTCTTAGCAACTAAATATGCATTTGAAATTTCCGTTAACGTTTAGCGTATTTTAAAACCTTACTTAAAAATGCCGACAAGAAGTTACTTAAATATAAATATTATAAAAATTGTAACGCAAAGATTGTTAAGGAAAATTATTAATATATAATGATTATTTTTCCTCAGTATTATTTAAAATAAATAATTTTGAAGAAAGGAAATTTTTGTTTTCAATTTCAAAGCAAAACTTTTCAGCGATTGAAAGTGTAGTAAACCCTCGCTAATCCGGATATATATAATCCGGATTGGTGGACGTTACTGCTGAAAGAGCTCAAGAAAGGTGCTTCGTCTTGAGTGTTCACTGGTGTTGTTGGCTCTGTGATGGATGGGCGTTATTGTTTATAATGATGCACAATTGGTGTTCTATTATTCAAGTTAAAATATTTGATTAAATCATAGGTCCTAAGTAGTATGAAAGAAAACATTTTACTTCAACTATCGTTAACAAATTAAAAGTGATAGAACAACTTGAGAAAAGCGTTTTTCAAAGAAATATTTTGGAAAAATTTGATAGAGATTTCAGTCCCATTATTCCTGAATCGCCTTAGAATATCTTTCAGTCATCTGTTCATGAATAAATGTTTTTTTTTTTCTAAACAAAGACTCAAAAATGCAATATCTGTTTGATTTTTCTTTACTTTTTATGTAAAGAGACTCAAATATCAGTGTTTGTTTAAGATAGAAACTCAGTGTTATACATGGAGAAAGTGATTCTACATTTACATTCATTTTTATTTACAAGATACGCAATATAAATTTTCCATTCATTTTGTGTTCAAAGCTTTGATCTTTAAGTGCCATATTTTGCTTCACTAATCCATAAACCTCCTCTCTCTAATTCATCCGTGTTAACGAGAGTTTAGTATATTTCAATAACCATCGCCCATTACACTTCATGGATTTTTTAGTCATTGAAAGGAATAAAAAAATTTTATAGGTAAAATTTCGAGCATAACTGATGCTTTCTCTTAGGTATAAAGTTTCAGTTATATTTCTCGAAATCTAAGATTACATACATAAGGTGATAATACAAAGGTCGAAAACGTAAAAAAAAAAAATGAGAGCACTAATAATTGAATGATTCACTTCATAAATATAAATTAATTTCGCAAATATAAAGATCTTTTCATAGGTTCTTACAATTTAGAAGCAGTTCCTACCACTATTTGAAGGGGATGGTAATTGTTTGGGAGAAGATATATTTCAGGGACCTTTACTTTGGTCTAAGTTAGGATTAGAGGAAGCAATATACTGAGTTGATTAGTTCTTACCATGCAGCAACAATTCTTACCATTTTTTTACGGTGGGGATATTTCTTTGGGGGAAAGAGAAATATAGAAGATATCCAAACCGTTATATCGGTCTACGTTACGACTAGAGGAAGTAGTATACTGAGTTTGGCGGTTTTTTAACATTTAGAAGCAGTTACTACCACGTTTAAAGGGAGGTATTTTTTTGGAGAGACGGAAAACTTTGATAGTCCAAAGCGTTGTTCTAAGTCATAATTAGAGAAGGCAGGAACCGAGATTGACGGTTATAGCTCTTACCATTTAGAAGGTTTCTACCACTTTTTAGAAGAGATGAGGATTTCATTGGGGGAGGAAATTTTGAAGGATCTTGAAATGATAAATATAAAAACGGGAATGAGACAGGCAGCATCTCTCACATATATAGCATATTCTTTTCTTGGCTAGTATTTAGAAATTTTTTTGATGTCATTCACAAGTATAAAACTGAAATATTGGTTGTTGAAAGAAAAAAATTAAGATTATTACTTATGATCAAAAATAAATTATTATTTGCAGCAATCATAAGAATACGTTTCAAATTAGTAAATATATTTCATAAAAATATACCGACATGGAAAGTTAAGAAACATATCAGAGGTCTATGAGACCGAGGAAACTTTCCTTGTTAGAAAACAGAATGAGACCGACGAAGGGTTATAATACTGCTCAGCAAACTATTTTATTTGCGACATATTTTTACCAATAAAATGTGATGAGGTTCAAAAACGTCATGACACAAAGTAGAAAGCCCTTTATGAATAAAAGTGGAACGCCTTTATTTATAATATTAATATAATAATGCAGAACATGTATTACATAATAAATGTAATGTATTAAATGTTCTGCTTTATTGACACCTTTATTTATGACACAAAGTAGAACACCCTTTATGTTTTATCTAGAATAGGTCACAAGATCATACTTATTAAAGTTTAAGTTTATGGTGAAGGTGTGAAATAATATTTTACCAGCCTATTTGCAACTAGAACCGCCAAATTCAGTATACAGCTTCCTCCAATCGTAACGTAGGGCAATGCAAGGGTTAAGACCCTTAAAAATATTTTCCTTTTCTAAAACATGTTCCCCCCAACAAAACAAAATGGTAAACCTTAAGAGTACATACATACAGCTTCCTCTCTTCCTGACTCTAAGCAATCCCCTCCCCCCTAAAAAACAGTAAACAAGTGGTATTCTCCTAAACTATAACCGGGCCTAACGGATTATATTCAAATTAAAACCTATATAATAAAAAAAATCATCTCTTAAAACAACAGTTTTCATTTCCCTCCTCTCCCGTTGGTAAGGAAAAAAAAAATCATTGCTTCTGGTATAAATCGCTTGATGATCGCATCCTACTACAAATATTTAGGACTTCTAGCGTGAATAGATCGTTTGCAACATTCGTTTAAAATTTTGGCATTTTATAACTTCCACCGTTAGAGGGCGCTATTGCGTTTTTCTCTTATCTTTGGCCTTTAGCATCCAATACTAGTGAATATTCAGCAAGTGGATGGTTGGAGAAATGAAAATGCAAATATTTTATTAGTACCTATAGCAAACAACAAATAGATGCGTTTTACCACCTCCAATGGGGTAAGAGAGCAAATTATGTTGCCAATGTAAACGTTCTGACCACCACACTCTACCACCAAAATTTGAAATTTTTGGCGCAAATAGATGGTTTGCAACATTTGAAAACGTTTTTGTCATTTTCCAACTTTTTCCACCGTTAGAAGACGCTATTGAGATATTCGAAAAATATCAAAGGTAATATTACATCAATAGGTATCCAACCTATTTAGCGGGTTGGGAACTCTCAGCGGAGAGGACATTTTATATTAGAATGGCTATCCAGTCACTTTGTTCCTTTCATTTAAGTTTTTCCCACTCGATCCATTCACTTGCTTTCCTCTACTCTCCCACCAACCCTATTTGTTTCCAAATCCGGGCTTACTCGAGGTGCTAAGCAATTTTTTGGACAAGCCCTTAGTGAAAATTATAAGTACCATTTTTTAAATTTCAGATAGCACTAGTTTCTTAAGCCGAAATTAGAAAAAAAAAAGCAAACCGATGAATATGTCACTAACCGCCATTCAAGAGTCATAACCAACTTGGACAATGGCTTTCTACTTTGCTGCAAAGCACCATTACGGCCGACTGAAGGCACGGAACCGCTAATACGTTTTGCACTAAATTCCATCCTGTCTGGAAGTTCTGTGGCAACACCTCCAGTCGTTCATCGATCTGGAATAAGAGAAGATTCCGGCGAGAGAGTCGACGCTCTCGCAAAATTCCACGAGCCTATTATTCACTGTACTAAGGGCTTCGTTTCTGATGACCGCCCCTCGTTAATAGGGTTGTTCAATGAGGGATTGCCAATTCTGCACAGGCAGAAATTTTTCTTTAATGTTTCAAGCAGTTTATAAGAATGTTCCGCTTCAGATTCAGCAAACTTAAAGTACATTAAGGCCTTAACAAACTCTTAATCATTAAGTTAATGGCGCGTTTCTCCTTTTGTTAAGTTATTCCGGTTTTAGAAGATTTTTGGACTGTGGAATATTTTATGGCGCCTGTTGAGAAAAGATTTCAGCCGAGAAGAAGTCATTATGACCATATTAAATTATTTAATTGTTATACAAATTCATTTCTGATGTTTTGTTTTTGCGAAATGTAGAGCATTATAATTTTCATCAACTTGGAAACTAAAAGAGTGATGGCTTGAAGCACTATTTCATCGTTAAATGTAACCTCTGCACTTGATGTTCCCTTAAGAATTAGTTCCTTCTGGGAGTACAGACGGGATTTTACTATGATCATCAGACAGGTGATTCTCTATGCTTCACCCATATGGGCGAATACTACACCCACCAATATTTGTAAGATTCAGGTCTTACAAAACAAGATTTTGAGAACTGCGGTCGATGTCCCCTGGTTTGTCACTAACAGACAACTCCATAAAGACCTGGGCATCGACCATATATATATACACATATAAAACGCACCTCAAAAAGATTTTTTGAGGCTGTAAGCAATAATCCCAATGAGATTATTTCTTCTCTGATTCTTTACGATCATACTGTTTTGAACAAGTACAAGAAGCCTAAAACGGTAGCGATCTCTGAGGAGACCTACCCGTTTTAGGTTTCTTATATAATTTTCCTGCTATTTTTTAGCTTTTCTTATGTTTGCCCTTAGGGACCCATCTAAGGGTGGTTTACTTATATATTTTGTTCTTACTCATGCCAAATAGACGTATCCTTATGATGGAGACGGTTAGGGGTAAAGTTATTACCCGGTACATCGAATATGATTATACGATCTATGATAGACGGGACGTACCTGCTTCAGGGTTTTCATTCTGTTGTATGGTCGCTTTCAGGATGTTTCACAGCTGCATGGCTACCGGCATATCACCAGGCAGTCCTTATACCTATACGTTGTCTGCTACCACCATTTGTTGAACACTCCTCTTAGGAACTCACAGAACACCCTTTACATAAAACACTTTTTACTCCCGTACACAACCTTATTTATATTACATAAACTACGTTACTACACATTAAAATTTAATCAATAGACATGTTTCGTTATAACGTTAGGAATGATCACCTCCATAAAACATTAATTCTGAAAGGGTATACGATGTCAATAAGGTATAATTGTAAATCATAAATATTTTTTTCGATTTTTGATATTTTTTTAAATTATATATACATACGACAAATCTGTCAGTGCCATCGGCACCTCTTGATTTCCAGACCATCACTACGACTATATAACTTCACCTTGTTTATCCTTCAATCCCTGTATATCTGTCCGTTTTCTACCACACAAAACATTAACTATCTGGTACAGCTCTCTGCTATTGTGCTGTCTAACTGCTTCCTCTGCTTTGTCAGCCAAGCCATCAAGCCAAAGATTCTCATCAGCAGCAAACTGATTCTTTACACTCTTTTTAAGCTCTCTGTAATGCTTTCTATTAGGACTAATAGGGTATTGATTAAGGACATTCCTGCAGTTCTTTCTTTCTGAAATACGCTCTAGTGCCTTATCACTCAAATAATTTTGTCTCCTCTACTCCTTTTTCCCCTAAAAGGGTACTATTAGTTACGTAGAGCCTCTAATTTTCTATAGCTTAAGGCCTGAGAATATCAACCTCCGGCCCTACGCACAAATTATCAGAGCTTTACCCTTTCTGCTTCATAGTTAGAATTAGCGTGATTCCCTATCAATCAGTCAGTCAGTCAATTACAATAGTCTTGATTAAGATATTGTTTATTCATTATAAGAACATACACAGTTGTATCAGAAAATATAACCACGTACCTAATATTACGATGGTAGGTGGTCATATTATTCTGATACGACTGTGTATATACAATACAAAATGCATAGGACACACGAATCTAAGTAGCTTATCAATAGGTAATTGAATGATACATTCATAATACATGTACACATATTCTCTCAATTAATAGTTTATTAAAAAATTAAAATTAAAATAAGACAAAATATAAAATGCAAAAAGTTCATGATATATACATAATTTAATATAGTTATACTGTGTAATTTGTTTAAGATAATATTTTAAATTTATTTTAATCTATTATAGCTGTTAACATTTATAATTTTTCTTGGAATTAAATTAAAAGTGTGTGGTACTTTATACTCACTGATACTTCTTCCAAAATTGTTTTTAAATTTAGATAGTTTATAATAATTTTTAGCTTCTAATCTTTTATTGTGACTATGATCATTGTTTTTAAACGTATTATGAAAACAATGTTTTAAGATTATATTTCAAATATATAAGTTTCTGTATGATAACAAGTTAAAGTAATGCACACTGTCTCTTAAAGTTGTATAATTTTGTGTAAGTTTTATAGCGAATTGCAGATTACGAACCTGGCACGCAACCGATTAAGACATCCCAGCCCCACCCCAAGAAGAAATCCCGTACCTTATTATACACACACCGGCCACTGAATTAGAAACCTTTATGCAGATGTACGTAAACGTCACTTGCGCAGCATATATGCAAAATACTTGGTTACGTGCATCATCACGTGATCTAGGCAACTATTTAAGACTGCTGCTCGTCAGTATTCGTCAGTAGTGTTAATCGCAATGGGAAAAACAAAGAATCTTTCGGGGGTTCGATAAAGAGCTTATTGCGGGTGCCCGTCTGGCTGGAGCGACGATTTTAAAAACAACTGAGCTGACTGGTTTCTCAAAGAGTGAGATATCTCGGGTTTTTAATCAGTGGGAAAATAATTCACATGGCTTGTCTAAGAGGCATAAGTGTGGCGTGACTACAAAGATCACCGTCGTCTGAGAAATACGGAGAAACAGGACTTCCTGTGTAAAATAATTGACTGAAGCATTCAATGAAGGCTGTTCCTGACCCATATCTCAGCGAACTATGCGCAGGGAATTGAAGAGGATCGGTATTAGCAGTCGCATGCCTATACGGAAACCACTGATTTCTGCGAAGAACCGCAAAGTTCGTCTACAGTGGTGTCAGAAAATCGTGACTGGACACTGGAAGACTGGAAAAAAGTCATGTGGTCCGACGACTCGAGGTACACCTTGTTCTGTACCGACGGTAGGCAGAGAGTTTGGCGAGAGCCCCATGTAGCAATGGACCCAGCTTGCCTTGTAAACACAACTCAAGGTTCTAGAGACAGTGTCATGGTGTGGATACATCATGACATTGTTGCCGATCAATCCATCCTGAAACGTTGACTTTTTATCCAGAAAGTGACGGCTGTTTCATGGACATTGCTACTGTTCATCGCGCAAGATGTGTTCAGCAGTGGTTCAGCGAGAATGACAGCGACCTCCGCCATTTTCCCTGGCTGTCTGCACCCCATTGAGAATGTGTGGGACATGTTAGAAAAACAGATCCAGGGGCAAAGTCCTCTTCCGTCAACTCTGAGCCAGTTAAAGGACTGTCTGGTGAACGCCTGGTGTGATGTAGATGAAAAGGCACTCCAACACCTTGTGGAATCTATGCCAAACCGTATACGTGCTGTAATTCGGGCTAAAGGATGTCCAACTCGGTATTGAATAAAGGTTTCCAATTCAGGGCAGGTGTGTGTAGTATGCGAAGTCTACATTGCCCCAAGAAGAGATCCCTTGCTTTATTAGAGTATATCTTGATTGACTTAAAATATGTACTTCCTTTTCCCCCTTTTATTAACTCATTTACTCTTCATTTTCTTATTGGAATTTACCCAGTCTTTGTACATTATTAGCTAACATTATAACAAATTTCGTACTATAATTTAATCAAAATATACCGTATGGTTTTTAATTATTCTTTTTTTATGTTTGGTTCTCATTATTGTCCTACTGTTCAAATCGATATCATAAAGGTATACTCATTTTTCAAGTCGAGAATATGGTAGCCTCAAGGAAAAACAAAGTAAATATTGGTAGGTGATAAATTGTCTCTATATCTTTTATTAAGGTAGTATTTCACAGACATACGGTTTGGGAAAAAATGAGTGTCTGGTTGGAAAACTGCGAACGTCAGAGCCATATAGGAATAACCTTTAGGGAAGGATTGATAGCAAACTTCGCCAAAGACAAAGAGTTGGTATCGGCATTGTCATATAAGATGATCGAACTCTAGTCCCATAAAAATGTGAAAGACATGCGCTCCAATACGGATATTTATTGTCAATAGAAGCCGAACAACGAGTAATAAAAGATCACTAAAGGGACTCTTTTATCTCCTTTTTTCGTTGGCTTCGACTACAGTCAAGAAAGCAAAGGCAAAAACCATGAAAATTGGTTCATAAGATTGAATTATATTGTTTCAACGGTGATATATTACGATATGCAACAAGCGATATATCTGCCTCGACTTTCGCTCCGTATTTTATTTCACAACAGAATTTATTTTCCATTACCTCGATTTATCGGCAATATCAGTTTTTCATCAATACCTGTCATTGGATAACAATTAAAATTAATATTAATTTGACCTGAACGATTGTATTTGTTAATAGAGAATATGATAGTTCAACCATGTTTTCCAGAATTATGCAACAATATATCTTCGCACGGGATAGTGAATGCTTTTGGGTTGTTTTACCTCTGAGCGGCACTTTTTTGCACACCATGGGCTAAATGTCCAGGTCACAAGGACCCCGAAAGCTCAGAAAAGGTTGGGGAAGGGGAGTCACTGGGACAGCTGTTGGGAGACAGACTCTTGCCTCCCGTCAAGGCGTCCAGTGTGTTCTTTAACGTGCACAGGGTATGACTCTCCCGCACAGGAGGCCACGGCTTAACGTCCCATCCGGCGGACTGCGGCCTTTCCAAGCCCATCGGTGTCCCCTACTGACGGTGGGCAGGGCGGGGAGTTTTGCGCAGTAGGTGCATAAATGGATTTTCACAATTGCGCAAGAGAAAAGTGGTTTTTGATTTTCTGAACAGAGCAAAAGTTTATAAATCCGGACTCCATGGTTCGAGATAAAAAGGATACTGGTCAGCTAGCAACGCCACCTGCAACATGAGGAGGCTCAATTAAGTGGCTTTATGTTGTGTTGTTTTTTTCACCTTTGTTTGAAGGTTTAGTTATTGTCACTGCTGTATCCAGCCTGCTTGACCGGCTTCTAGACGAAGCTAATCGGAGATAAGTCGCTCCGTTTCATCCATTGTGAAAAAGCTGAAAAATCAAAGTGTTACAGAATTCGATTCGCGCTAGAAGTTATTAATGGCAAAAAAGAGTGGAAAATCAAATACCGAACAGAGAAGAAAATTAGAAGGTACTGCTAACTTTTGTAGGCCTTCTCATACAAGGAGAAGACCGAATTCACTGCTGACCATATCCTCATTAGAGTCCATACATCCCAAGAAATTGCCTAACTCTAAATTATGGTCTATTTAGTTTAAAATAATATGAAATATTTATTATAACTTTATTTAAAAAAGTAAGTACTTTTATGTTTTAAAATAACTGCTAGTAGAACTTTAATGGAATTAAGAATATATAATTAGAGGTATTTAAAAATCAGTTGTCAAAGTTCACCAGTGTGGTGTATCAGCTACAGTATTTAGCAATTACATAGTGTGAATGGCAACTAGGATGACAATGTGGAGGTTATGAGAATGTAGCTGTCGACAATTCACCTGAACAAACCCAGTTTCCATCATAATTTCCTCAGTTACAACTCATGGTACGGTATTTGGTAACAACGAACGCTGTCTAAAGTCAAACGGTAGTGTAAAGCTTGGTTGCGTTTAAAAGTGTTCTTAATGTCTTTAAGTTTTAATGTTTAGCCGCAACAGTAATCCTTCGCAGTTCCCATGGCAAACCAACAGTTGCAACAGAAGGGGCCCATGAGTTTCTTGTTACAAGAATTTGGTTTGACTTGGCAAATATAGGAGAGATGTAAAGATTGGAATCGGTTTTGTGAAATTACATAGAGTTTGTCAAATTAAGTGGAGTTGGGAAAAATTCACACTGACTTGCGCTACAATTCAGACTTGCCTCAATCTCCGCCTCCCACGGAGCGAAAATCTAGGTACGAACCAGACAGAGACTTTATCTTCTCAGTTGGCAAAATTAGAATTTCGAGTTGGAAAATTTTCGATTTCTCATCCCCCAACCATAGTCCTTCGCTACGCCCCTGACAAAAGCGTCTGCTGTTAAAATGTTCCAGCTTCAATAACTATTTAAATAGTAAAGCGAATATTACTGACAATTGAGATTTAAAGAGCTTTTGAGCGAAATCTTAAATTTATATCTACTGACAAATTTCTATAAAAAAAGAATTAAAGTTACGGAGATTTGAATGTGGCTTTCCAATTGAAAGTGTTCCAATTGCTTTTTGTAATATAGTCCATATATGGCATTTAATCATTTTTAAGGCAAAATGAATCGTCTTTTGGAATACTTTGTACAGATAAAGAAATCATTTGATACATTTCAGTCACATAACTTTTGTTCTAAAATTTCTTTGTATAAATATTTGAAAAGTAATGTTTAAAAAGTCATATCCTGTATCTGGCATTGTTTTAAGCAACTGCAATATTAGTGTGAAATGATGACTTGTACAATAGGTGATATTATTGTGCAATGCGTTTTATAATCCGTAATAAATAGCTAAAATGAAATGTCGATTGATCTGGCTGTTTAGTTTCATTCATTCACAATCCTGACACAAATAAATGATTCGGAGGTCTAAATCTTCTTGTAAAAATTAGTTTTCAAAAGTGCTTCTCTTGAACAATATTTGACCATTGGTATTCATAAGGAATTTCCTTTCCATAATGTCTTCCTACTTCAATATATTTTTAACTAGCAGGTTTACCCGCCGTTGTTGGGGTCTGAAATTTCATAAAATGTAGAGTAGATGGCACTCTCCACGTCACAATCTTTCATTTGGCATAAAATCATTATGATCAGTCCCCTCTAGTTAATTTTTCTCCCTTTCCTTTAGGGAAGGAAAGAAATGGACATAATTGTAGGTACCACATGATTCTCCCCACGTCAGAATTTCTAAACCAATAAACGGAATTGTCTCGCTCAGATAATCGAATTTTTCTAATCATTTCGCACCCACAGAATCACTCGGATGCACTTTTCCAGGCATATTAACTTTATACAAAAAAATTCAATGTGGTCTTAAATACCCAAAAAATGTATAGATACTACGAGAAAATTATTATTACATTAAAACATTATTTATTACTTAACGTATTTCTACTGTGGCATATAAACTGACAGGCTCCTGTCAGACCTCTGTGGCAAGCAGCTGCTAGAGGGGGTATTTATTTACTTATTTATTTATTAAAGCTTTTATTCATTAACATATAACGTTTATTGACTTTTACATATTTTTCAAATAAATTAATAATTTTCGATAGGAATTCTTAGTTTTTAAAGATTTCCTTTTAACAAGAATCTCTTTTCCCGCTCGTGCGAAATGAGAATGACTTCAGTTTCCACAGTTTCTTGTGCTCTTTACCCAACAAACTGAACATTGTCTTTATCACGCGAAATCAGAAAGAAATTAGTTTGATGCAGTCCTTCTTTCAAATTTATTGGTGACAACAGTTATTTTGAATAAATTTCCACCATTATTGTTAAGTGTATGGGGATTTTGTGAAATTGAAACTCGCCCACCCCAATTTTAATTGACCCCAGCCGCTTCGCACATAGTCGGTATTCTTCCCCTGGGCCATGCAATGTTTGGTGTCTAGTTCTTCTGAGAGCCGAATGCATAAGCGAACAAACACACAAACAAATTTTCTTTGTCATATATTAGATTGCTTTTAAGATGCCATTAACTGCAAATACACATTAATTTTAAATATTTAGATAAATTACTGGTAGTTTATAATAAATTTTCAGTACGAGTTTTAGTGTGCAATTAATAACATACTTTTAAAGAAATTACTACGATATTTTACTACATTAATAATTTATATTTACCTTATGCTCAGTTATAAAAACCTTTAAAGTTCTCACCATTATACTTCATGCACCACTTTTACAATTGACATTGAATAAAAGTATTTTTTCCTTACAAGCAACACTAGTTGAAAGGCGATATTATATAACTTCGCTCCACCCTCTTCCATCGAAAACTTCACTCTTTTTCCCGCTTTCTCATCCTCGGAATGTTTCAGGTTTTCATCCGAGCAGCCTTAAGAAACTGCTGCTGTCGCTTCTTACTTTCTCTCGCCAAGACGGAGCTCACACATCGAAACTGCGGATCTCATCTTACGCGACGTTGCCCTGTAATTTATGATTCTTGTCCATTTCTGTGATCAAAGAGAGGACAGATAGTGTCAGATGGAACTATGCTCCGTTTCCTCACTGCAATTGCTGAGTGCCCAGACAGCTCAACTCTCTTCATAAAAGAATTCTGTCGGAAAATGTTTTCTTTGAGAAACGGCTTTTCTTTCTGGACTTCGCTCTCTGTAAGCGACAATACACCGCAAAAGGAGAAAAGATTATAGAAAATAAAGTTTACAAAGTGTTTTGTTTTGTTGCAGAGCTGACGTTTTAGGGCATTAACCTAAAAAGGACTCCGCATTTGTCGGAAATGGATATTCTTTGGCATCATGCCGAAAGAAGAGATCATGATATTTATCTTAGAAATTTTGTCGTTTTTCATTTAGAGATTGGACTGAAATACAATAAAATGTCGATAGAAGAATGAAAGCCGGAATAACGAAAATTTAGAATAACGAATTTTTTCCCGATTCCACCCAATATACTGTGTATTTTTATGTAAAAATATTTCTTTTTATCGAACACCAGTATAACGAAAAATATCAGTTTAACGAAATAGAAATTCATACCGATACAAAAAGATACGATCAGTATCGATAATTTAAAAAAAGAAGAAAATCATTGAAACAATATGTACAACGTACATTTTCCGTCATTACGTGTTTCCGTTTTTAGCGTCTGGTAACGCGAAACACCGGTTCACGTCCGATCACCGAAGTTAAGCAGCTTTGGGCGCGGTCAGTATCAGGAAGGGTGACCACCTGGGAACACCGCGTGCAGTTGGCAAAAAATCTGCTGAGGACCGGCCATCCTCACAGATCCCTCTATTATGGCGTATTAAACTGATAGATTCCTGTCAGTCTCTGTGGCAAGCAGCTGCTCGAGGTGTTTTTTATTATTATTTTTTTTAATTTTTGCAAGGATTTAAACTCTGTAAAATATCTAACCAATCACCGATCTCACTGCATGGTATAGATGCTCTCTACACATGCCGACATAATGTTTTAAAGCTGCAATGCCACATTTTCTTCTAGAATAAAAGGGGATTTTTCAAATTTGGAAATCTGCGCGATTCCAATTGTATTGCATTACAAGTACGGTTGCGTCAGCAAACAGTTCTTTCAAAGCGGTTCCGATTTTTTTTTGAAAGCCTTTTATTCATCAACGCCTTTTATTTTATGATTCGTTAAATTTAAATTATTTTTATATTTCTTCATTTTTATTATAATAGCTTTAATTAAGCTCGTTAATTAGTTTTCTTTATTATCAGACAGCATGTCGCGAAGTTTTCGCCGTTTCTTAATGACACGGAAAGATGTCCCGGACATCGTATTGGAGACTTACGATATCATTCAAGAATTCACGGAGAAAGGTTTGGTGAAACAGACAGTTAAAAGAATTACCGACTTTTTTAAGAAGTAAACTCTAATATATGATAATTTTTTTCATAATGACTATTTTGAAGTGTGTACTATCATAGCACTTTTCTTTTTTCCATTGCATTATAAAGGAAAAAAAATGGTCGGTCGCTCGATTTCGTTATACTGACACTTCACTGTATGGTGCTACAGAGACATAAGTTTGCGTTATCTTTAAAGCAATATAAATTTTCGGTAGGTTTGGGTTGGGTTGTTTTACCTCTGAGAGGCACTTTTTGCACACCATGGGCTAAATGGCCAGGTCACATAGACCCCGAAGGCTCAGAGAAGGCAGGGGGAGGGGACTCTCTGGAACAGCTGTTCGGAGACAGATGGTAGCCTCCCGTCAAGGCGTGTTCTTTAACGTGCACAGAGTATGGCTCTCTCCCGTACACGGGGCCGCGGCTTAACGTCCCATCCGATGGCCTTTCCAAGCCCAGCAGTGCCCCCTACTGACAGTGGATAATGACGGGGAATTTTGCGAAGATAAATCTCAACGCTGACGGTAGGTTTGGATATGAATATAAAGTTAAGCAATACATGAACAGTAAACGTTTGGTGGTTTAAATTTACTTTACCATTTTGTTCTCGTTTAAAAAATAACAAGCCCCTAAATAATTGTTTCGTTCTCTGTCTGTTGTCCCTCCACAGATATCGATCTTTTCGTTTATACTAGGGGTTCTCAACGTGGGGTATGCGTACCCCTTGGGGGTACGCGGTAAAATTTTTGGGGGTACGCCGTGAGAGCTCAAAAGTCGCTAGATGTATATTATATATATATATGTTTTATTTTATTCCCATTGTTATACTATAACTCTAATTTTATCTATCTATACAAGGGGTACGCCAATTACTACACATTTCCAGGGAGCACATGGAGCATAAAAGATTGAGAACCACTGGTTTATAGGGACAAATTTAAAATTATTTTTGTGTGGGGATAGGTATTGATGAAATATGCCAATTTGCATTTTCCAATTCTTCCTAAAGCTATAATTGTGCCCTCTACGATGGAAAAAGGGGAAATTCCAAAATTTTAAACGAATATTAGAAACGAGCTAAAATTTTGATATAAATAAGCTAGAAATTTGAAATTTTAGGTTGTGGAATGGAACGTCATGAAGTTTCCATTGGCAACAATGAAATCAAACCTTATACCCAGGGTGGGTGGGAAAACATGACTTTTTTTGTTTTTAAAGATAATTGTTTGTTTATAGAGATGAATTAAAATTCTTTTCTGATTGGATAGGCGACATGTCCATCTAATTTATTCATTTTTATTTATTGTTGCATTTTTATTGTATTTTTGTTGTTCTAAATATTTTATGTATTAAGTGTGTTTTTGGTAGTGCTATTGTGGGGATGTGACTCATAGATGTTGTTTTCGGATCTGAGCTGGCTGCATAAAAAGGATGACAAGTCCCAAAAACCCTTTTATGGCCTATTACAACTAGCCTCGGGCGCGAGTTCGGGCGCTGGAGACTACGGCAGCGAGAGCAAACAACAGTCTTGAGCATCGCTGTCAAACGAGAAGGACGTTTGAAAATGCTTCAAAGAATGCCGCTCTTACTCAAACAAAACTCTTAAGGAGAGGGTTCGATTCTAGGTGAGAGTCAAGATTCCTGGTGACTCAAATACAGTTCTGTGGAACTGAAGTGAGTTCTTAGTGAACCACGTTGTAGGCAAAGGTTGGATATCCTTTCGCCAAGTTTGAGGTCGGTAAAGTGAGAATCTGCAAAGTGCGGTTCTCATCTTATTGCATAATTGTTTGCAGCAGCAAAGCAGCAAAGGCCTACGGAGTCAAGAGCATCCCCTGCACCTGATATTATGTAATGTGAATAACACTTGGTACATCACTTGGCGCAGCAAGTCTGAGGTATACGTGGGTACGGTTGTAAAAGCCTGCGAACCTGTTATTTCACCGAAATAAGGGTGAAGGTAATCAAGAGACTAATTGATCGTCCTCTACTATAGAGTGGGTAAATCGTTTGCCATCTGGCCCAACACCACATTCGGCGCAGTTCAAAGAAAATCTAATATCACACGACGAAATAAAAACCTGCGTCGTTCCCCTACCACCAGCCCACGACAATAGGTATCGATGATGTATTACGGACTGAATTTGCCGAATATTTCGAAAGCTATAAATGCGCTCTCTAACGGTGGAAAAGTTAAATACCAAATATTAAAACGAATATTGAAAATGATATACTTACCTTAGAATTTTATAATTTTCATGGTGCAATGTGAAGTTCATGAAGTTTTCATTGATAACAATAAGTTGACACACTTATACCCAGGAGAGTGGGGAAAAAGCAACTTTTTTTAACAGATGATTGATTGTTTTCAGAAAGAAATTAATAATTTGGTGTTGTATAGGTATTAATGACCTATTACGATTTGCACTTTCCAAATATCCCAAAAGCTATACCTGCGCCCTCTAAAGGTGGAAATTTTAAAAAAATTTCAAAATTTTAAACGAATATTGCAAATGACATATTTATACTAGAAATTTGAAATTTCTGTGGTGGAATGTAAAGATTATCAAATTTTCATTACCAACAGTGACTTGACCCTTTACCCCCAGAGAGGTGGAAAACACCTCCTTCTTTTAAAGTAATAATTTTAAAATTCTTTTTTAGTTGGATTGGTACTAATGAAATATTACAATTTTCATTTTTCAAATACTTAGATAGTTTTAATTTATATTGTTACAGATAACTGTATATGGAAACGGCAAAACAATTAAAATAGATCGTATAGGAGTTTTAGACGTACAGTCGCTCAAATAAATATCTGAACCCTATGGTTGATTACAGAATTCAGAAAAAATATCTGGCAACAATTTTTTTAGAAATTAGTGATCTTGCAACCTTCGTGTCACGTGACATGTAGGTTGCAAGATCACTAAGATCACTAGGATCACAAGATCACCTGCGGCCATCCTTTTTGTAGAAAGGGTAGATTTAACTTGTACTTGGAATTTTCTTTTGGTCAAGTATGACTAAATCATACTGGTGAGACTCGTAGGTGCCCCCATCTTAGTTAGTTTGTAGACAAGGCCATCCGACCAAACGCGGTCAGAGGCCTTGGCCAAGTCTAGAAAGACGGAGGCCATCGTTGTATTTCTTATTCTTAGATCCGGCAATTTTTCCACCTTCAAGAATTGGTTGAATTTCTTATTCTTAGATCCGGCAATTTTTCCATTCTTTCAAGAATTTGATGCTTCGTGGATATATTTCGCTTGGAACCAAACTGCGGTTTATGGTACGATAACTGTGGTAAGAGTATAAAGAGAGAAAACTATCCTACCTGATCAGAATGATTTGTTCAAACAGTGTGACCAAGCAGAAGAGCAAGCTGATTGGGTGATAATTCTGGAGCAATACAGGGTCCTCACCCGGCTTACGGATAAGCAAGACAAAGGCAATCTTCCAAATATCAGGAAAAATACGATTTCTGAGGAGAATGTTGAATGTGCGATGGCCTTTTTAGGAAGGTGCCTCAACATCCTCTTCGATTTTTTATCTGGTCCTGCCGCTTTATTTAACTTAAACTTCTTAATGACCTGATTAATTCCAATGGGGGGGAGGAGGAATATTTGATATAGGAAGTTGTTCAAAATGAAAGATTTCATTCTGAATCTCATCACAGTTTTATTGATGAGAAAGATAGAAGCTTTCTTGAAATTGCATTTTGAATGAATCTGCAAATGCTTCTGAAATGTCAGCATTACTGAAATTAAGACCAGATTCTCCCTGTTTAGGTAGAAAATTGGAATGAAGGTTTTAAAAGACTCTCTCCATTTCCCAAATGGAATTATCGATTACCGAGAGAGAAGCAACCTTCTTATTCCATGTATCACTTCTGTGATCTTTAAGTTTCTGTGTCATCTCATTATAGGTTGGGTTGTTTTACCTCTGAGCGGCACTTTTTTGCACACCATGGGCTAAATGGCCAGGTCACATGGACCCCGAGGGCTCAGAGAAGATTGGGGGAGGGGACCCACTGCAACAGCTGTTGGGAGACAGATGGTAGCCTCCTGTCAAGGCCATCCAGCATGTTTTTTAATGTGCACAGGGTATGGCTCTCCCACACACGGAACCACGGCTTAACGTCACATCCGACGGACTGTCAGTGGGCAGGGCGGGGAATTTTGCGGAGATAAATCTCAACGCTGACCCAGCTGGGACTCGAACCTGGGAACTACAGATTACGAGCCTGGCGCGCTACTGACTGAGCCACCCTCGGCCCCCACCCCCCACCCCCCACCTCATTATAGAGAGTGATAAAAGTCTTTATCTTAAGAATTACGGGTGTTTTGCCATGTCGTCTGGATTTATTCTTCTCTTTTATAAGAAACAAAAGATGTGAATATAACAAATAATAATCTATTTTATCAGGTAGATCTGAGCTAGCTCCATTTCGAGAATCGTGTAACGAAACAGTGAAATCTTCAATGTATTCATTTATGGATCTATCATTTGTAGGAAGGCAGGATCCAGATATCGTTTTATCTAGAACTATTTTATATAATTCGCAATTAGTTACACAGCGAAACCAGTAAAAAAAGTAGCAGATATACGATAATGTTAAAGAGATAAATATATAATCAGAATTAAGCTGATTCAGAACACTGAGTTCATAAAAAGAAGTCAGTTGCCTAAAAAGATTACATCTAAGATGTCTGGCCTACGCATGGTATTAAAAGCGCAAAAAGTAAGCTCATTTGGGGCATCAACTATGATACCTCTCTTCGGATAATATTCTAAGAACAATATACCCCATTTATTTCCGTTTCTACAATGACAAACTGCATTCTTGGCATTAAGATCCCACGCAATTATTGATATTACCAAGGTCAAAAATACAGTTAAAAATTCTCATTTTTCAAAGGTAGAATTGGTGGTTTATATGCGGCAATTAAATTAACATTTACAATTAAACCACTGATATTTGGATAATCCTCACCATAGAATAGTGAGGATTATCCAAATATGCAAATTTATATGGTGAGGATTATCCAAATATGAGTGGATTAATCCACTCATATTTGGTTATCAATGATCCACGTCACGTTTTTGTGTTATTGGTCATTTTGACTCCTATTAAGATCTTCCTATACCAACACTTCCAGGCAACTGGGAAGATACTAGATATTTTACTTTTTGTGGCTGGCAACACTGATTGCCAAGTGGAAGAAAACATGTAACAGTAACCTAACCTCAGACTGCTATTCTTGCCGTTTCTTCAACGTACAGCACGTGTTCCTCCTATAACGAAAACAACAAGAATGGCAGTCTGAGGTTAGTCCTACTAGTGAATTTTGGCATTTAAATGGCCCAAAGGCAGTGTTGCAGATGTGTTAATGTGCCAGATAAGTTTTGTTATGTGTGTGGAAATTATATTTTAAAATCCCAGGGTCGTTTTTTGACAAAGATTGTGAAGAAAGCCTCTAACTTGCATTTTGGATGTCATGTTGGAGATCAGGACAAAACATTGGCACCACATATGTGCTGCATTTCGTGCTTTGTTGGCTGACTGAATGGTTGAAAGGTAAGAATTGTTTCTAAAGTGTTAAGATTAGGAAAGATAATCAAATGATATTTGATAGACCGTTTGATAGCAATAACAGTACTCCCTCCACTATTATGCAAACGGTCTGTTCTGTAAACATCAAAATTTGGAAACTTAAGCTAATCATTTGCATGAAGGCGCGTCTCTCCCAATAAGGCAATGCCTGTCTGTGTTTTCGATAAAATAGTTTCTGAACACAGAAAGATCAGAAAGAATGCCACGACGGTTCCGTAAAATGATCTGAAGGAGGTGTTTCTTTAATGATTTAGCCATCCAGATTTAGTGCTGATATAAAGTAATCGAAGGCTTTTAAACCAACAGTAAATTTACCCACCAAACCATTAGCTTTTTGATACTCTAATATTAATGTTTTGAATTTTAACAGAATACATGAAACGTTCATTTTCTTAATGAACTGAAAAACCTCCCTCAAATCATTGATAATGTTTGCATCAAACTGTCCATTATTTGGTGGTGTTCGAGTTTAGTTTCGTTTTAATCAGCTATAAGTAGCTAAAAGAAAGCAATGGCCAGATCACCACATTTACAAAGGCGAACATTTCGGAATTCTGGCTTTTCTTGTACTGATTCAGTAGTACTAAAAGAAAACAATACCACAGAAGAAGATTATATCATTTTTCAACAAGATTCACCTAAACGAAATAAGCTGTATATTGATGAAGACTCAGTAGAGGAGAGTGAAGAAGAAATTACTGAAATATTAGAGAGAACAGCAAGGATACAAGGACAAAAAGCATATGTATCCTGAACTTGGTGCTTTCATACATGAACAGTAATCAAGCTCAACCTTAACAAAAGGAATAAAGCAAAGTCCAATTCATGATCATACCCAAAAATCACTACATTTGAAAGGTGGTTTGAGTTTCAATAACTTGATATTTTTTTGGTGTTTTCACTGTAATTGTCATATTTTGTTTATTTATATGCAGCCTTACTTGAGGAGCAAGTCAGCAATGACAATTACTTCAACATTGTCTGTAGTAAAAGAATTGGAAAGTAATTTTCCTAGCCAATTAGAATTAAGCTGAAGGATAATTAAATCGGCCCTTTATGAAGTTGTAAATAAGACATACCCTACCCAACCAACTATAGTGTTATTTCTTAGCACTAAAGGTGCTGAGAAAGTTACAGACTGTATTGCAAAGCATCTGGCAAATTTAGTAGCAAATATATATTCTGAGGATTATCGAAATATGAGTGGATTAGAATTGAAAGGTAAAACAGTAATATTAAAAATTCATTCATAATACATTTCAGGAAGTTTAAACTGATCAACAGCATCGTATTATTTTTAATTAACCATTTGGATTCAGTCCCTTCTCAGGCAGCAATGATGTTGCACAGTTATTGTGAGCACAAGAACGCACTATACAAATATACGATTTTTATTATGACAATTTATGGCGATGAAAATATTTCATCAAATGCTGATAGCAGAGAGTTTGACAGAGTGGCTAATCATCGGTTATCAGAAGTATGGCATGATTTAGGCAAAGATCAATTACTTGCCCTGTTGTCAAAAATTGTTGTCAGTGTTACTGCTATCATTCCTGAAGAAATGCCCTCTCATTGTCTTTAATAAGTATTAATTCTTTTATGTATAAATTTCGTTTCTTATGTATTATATGAATATAAAATTTTAAAACTTCTCCATCTAAATAAATGTTAGAAAAATAAATGTTAGAGAAATTTCACCTATAAATGATTTTTTTTTAAAGATTAAACATGTTGCACTTTTCTGCGCAATAGTAGTAATTAAACGCTTGTTTTTAAACTTCTTATTTTTTTAAAAATAATTTTAAATTTGAAGAAATTATAGGTTTCAGCTCTTTGCAAAATTAAGAAATCTCTTTCCCTGAGGTATAAATATTTATCGTAATTTTTTTAGTTAAAATATTAGAAAAGCTGTAAAATTTAAAAAATTCTAAAAGTTTGTGCAATTGTTTTCTAGAAGATAATGTGATTTTTTAATGACTAATGTACAATTAACAGTAATTGTTTATGTAAATAGTTCATTTGGAATGGCATTGAATGAAACGAAATGAATAGTAAATGTATATAACTGTGTTTTCACTGTTGTCTTTTCATCTTCTGAAGTTTTTAAAAATTATATTACCAAATTCTTATATTTCAGTAATTCATTTTCTTGTTTCGTGGCCGAGTGGTTAGCACGCTAAGCTACTGATCTACGGGACCTGGGTTTGAGCACCGGGTAACGCAACAGACTTTCACTACGGCATATAAACTGACAGTCTCCTGTCAGACCTCTGTGGCAAGCAGCTGCTTGAGGGGGTATTTATTTAATTTACCCAACACACCATTAGCTTTTTCATATTCTAATATTAATGTCTTCAATTTTTACTGTATATATGAAACGTTAATTTTCTTAACTAACTGAAAAAAAAAATAATCCCTCAAACAGCTGCTTGCCACAAAGGTTTCGCAGGAGCCTGTCAGTTTATATGCCACAGTAGATGACAGGACCTCAGCAGAAAAATGACACATACATCATGCCTTACCCGGGGCTCGAACCCAGGTCCCTTAGATCAGTAGTCAAACGCGCTAACCACTGGGCCATGGACGGCTATAAACTGAACTGAAAAACCTCCCTCAAATCATTAAGAATGTTTGCATCAAATTGTCCATTAGTTACTGGTAACTGATTGAATGTCTAATTCATTTGTGACTTGTTTTTGGACATGCTATTTATCATTTGGTTTTGGTACAGGTGTTTTTAGGCACAGTAGCTTTACCTTGCAATTACATTAGCATACAAGAAGTTTGAGGGGTAAGAAACGTAGTGTTGGCACATTGTTTGGTGTTTTATGAACCCGCTTTTCATCTAAAGTAGTACCAACACCTCGTTTGGAAAATGAACACATTCTTTATTTTCGCCATGTGGTTTTAGACTTTAAAAAAATACCCCCTCAAGCAGCTGCTTGCCACAGAGAGTCTGACAGGAGCCTGTCAGTTTATATGCCAGAGTAGAAGGTCTGAGAGGATGGCAGTCCCTCAGCAGAAAAACGACACAAACAGCTATGCCTTACCTGGGGCTCGAACCCAGGTCCCGTAGATCAGTAGCCAAGCGCGCTAACCACTCGGCCACGGGATGACAAAAAGCCGCCCGAACTACAATTGGTAAATTTGGAAAGTGAGTCATTTTTATGACGTGTGCAGTCCTTGGTGAAATGTTCACCTGCACATTTAACACACCTCGGGGCATTGAAGTACCTACTATGTGCATGTCCATATCTTTGACAACGGTGGGCCTGATTCGGGCTGGTTTTCAATCTATAGCTTTCGACCTTGAATTTAGATGAAAGAGATCTGTTAAGTCATAAATATTCTTGTTGGTTGCATCTTTTGGCAACTCAACAAGAAAAACTGGAATCGGAAGTCTGTCCTTCCCACGCTTCAGTTGAGAAATATTTAGAGCTGAAAAACCTAGCCAAACGAGTTCACTATGAATTTCTTCACAAGTTACATCTGATGATAGATTTTTCAATATGACTTTAAGGTGTTTTTTGTTTTAACCTTAAGTCTGTATGTGCAGAATTTCTGTCCAGAGGCTTCAAATTCTTTCACGAAAGCTCTAAAATCAGCAATGCATTTAGTTTGGATTCTTGTTGCAACGCCAGAAATTTTAGCTGTGAAGTTTTCTAATGCAATCAGAGTTAGTTCATGTGTGTGACTATCCATTGTTTTGGAGATCTAAGAATAATAGGTGGAATTTTTCCGCTACTATTAATATTCACGTGAGCTCGTGTATTCTCTTCTCAATCTAACATTTCTGACTCATTTCCTCTATATTAGACTTTCCTCATCAAGAATGGAAATTTTGCTTTTCAAAATACAATTCTGCTCAGTTAAAGGTGAAAAGGATCTTTTATATCCCTTTTAAACTTTTTGTAGCCTTCATTGTCCATACTTGTTGAATTTGTGCCTTTAGCATAACAGAATTCGAGCTTTCCCCACTGGTGGCAAAAGTGCTCATGGTGGTCAAGCAGTCTCGTATGATGGTTGCAGATCTGGAAACGTCAGAGACGGCAGCAGATTTTTGGCATTCACCGCTAGAAACGTGTTCACTAATATCATACTTGAGGTAGAATTTTTGAAGGATAGTTTGATTTATAAAATCATATCTCTCCGGTGGGAAGCCATGCAGTTGGTTCATAACAGGAAGGTTACTTAGAATCTCATTTGCATAAGTTAACATTAAGTTTTTCTGATATAAGAAGGCACAAACTTTTGCTTCATAATTTTTTTTAGGGAGCTTTCTCCCAAAACAGGTGTGAGAATATATTCATCTTGAATATTTGGTTCTGTATCAAGGTAAGTTTCCATGTTAGAAACAACGAAATAAATACAAATAAATAAAAGCTTATTCTACTGTGTTTGAAGAACAAAGCAATTGAAATATTTTCAACCTTTGAAAATATTTCAGTGTTGCCTTAGAACTGTAGAGTACGTTGCGTTGTATTGTACAACGTGTATATTGTGGCAATGTATAGTATACTGTGCAATCTATTGTTACGAATTAAAATGAATAAGCACTGAGCGTGAGTTCAAGTAAATATTTTTACAATGTTAATTACAAAACAATGTAATTTATTACAAAAGCTTGGATGAAATTATTTATAAAGAAACTTAGTCAACCGTCACGAAACTCTGTAAAATTACAAATATAAACTTTCAGAAAAATTCATTATCTCAATTCTATTCACACCCAAATCACAAAACAAGGTTAATATCATTCAATGAACAATGAAATCATGTTGGTAAATAAATATTCAATCTAACGAGACTATCCTTACCAATTCAAAAACAAACTAAACAGCTATACACTAAACGACTTCCTTCTAAGGTTTTAGTCATCAAGTACTCCAAAACTGCGGCTAAGTGTACTGGTTTCTCAGAACCAATTCTTTTCAGACGTTGATCACCACGCACAAGACGACGAATTTTTTTCCTTTACCAGTTTCCTAACACGATCCACACCAATAAACTAATCAACCTTCCGCGCACTCACAGTATTAAAATACTTCTCTTTATACACCCATCATGTACGTAGTGAAACTAATTATGCCTCCTTTCGGATATCCACAACTCCAACACAACAATTCTATCTTTCCTATTTTTAAGATAGGTTCCGTGTTCCAGTTCGTTGGTTAAATAATTCTCACGCAGAAGCATACACGAGCATTCATGACACGTTTATCATAAATTTACTGTAGCACGTTCATCCGTTGTAACACTACATAGAAATGCTGACTACAGCATTTGAAAGCTATATACAATGATTGATTACCAGAGCACACTAGAATGCTGCTCCCGAAGATAAACCTTTACCTCAAGTCTGTTTCCACAAATGAAAATAAACTCCGGGAGCTTCAGAGATTTACCAACAATTTAGTAATTGCTAATTCACTGTAGAACTAACGTACAGAGGGGCGGCGGTGGCTCAGTCATTAGCGTGCCAGGCTCGTAATCTGTAGTTCCCAGGTTCGAGTCCTAGCTGGGTCAGCGTTGAGATTTATCTCCGCAAAATTTCCCCGCCCTGCCCACGGTCAGTAGGGGACACCGATGGGCTTGAAAAGGCCACCGTCCGTCGGATGGGACGTTAAGCCGTGGCCCCGTGTGCGGGAAAGCCATACCCTGTGCACGTTAAAGAACACGCTGGATGGCCTTGATGGGAGGCTACCATCTGTCTCCCAACAGCTGTTCCAATGGGTCCCCTACCCCCAACCTTCTCTGAGCCTTCGGGGTCCTTGTGGCCTGGCCATTTAGCCCATGTTGTGCAAAAAAGTGCCGCTCAGAGGTAAAACAATCCAAACTAACGTACTGAGTGCAATGCCCCTAGTTAAGGTTGATCTCATACTAATTTGTAAGGGATATAGGCACTGTTATCAATCAGTATATGAGGTAATAAAACAAGCTTCTGCTGCCAAGCATAACAGCAGTAATAACGTGCAAATAAAACTCAAAACAAATATCAGAATAATCGAGTAAACAAAAGTGCTTACTTAGTAATAATTAGATAAAACCTTCGCAGGAGATCTAAACCCAAATAAAGTATGTAAGCAGTTAAATAACTTCGTGAAAAGAATTCCAAGTAGAAATCTAATAAATTAAAATATTAACCCTAATTTCTCTGGAAATTAAGGTACAATAATAAAGCTAAGTTAAATAAAACTGCTGCCTAATGTCTTCTTAGAGGTTTTGTATACTCTGTCTTACCAAAAGTTGTCAGCGAGTAAAATCATACCTAAAATCTAAGACTTAGATCGGATCAATATTAAATGCAGCAACTAACAGCGGTATGGCCAACAGCGACAATAATTGTAAAATTGGGTTGGGTTGTTTTACCTCTGAGCGGCATTTTTTGCACACCATGGGCTAAATGGCCAGGTCACATGGACCCCGAAGACTCAGAGAAGGTTGGGGGAGGGGACCCACTGGAACAGCTGTTGGGAGACAGAAGGTAGCCTCCAGCCAAGGCCATCCAGCGCGTTCTTTAACATGCACAAGTATAGCTCTCCCGCACACGGCACCATTGTTTAACGTCCCATCCGACTGACGGCGGCCTTTCCAAGCACATCGGTGTCCCCTACTGACCGTGGGCTAGGCAGGAAGTTTTTGCGGAGATAAATCTCAACGCTGACCCAGCTGGGACTCGAACCTGGGAACTACGGATTGCGAGCCTGGCGCGCTGCCGACTGAGCCACCCCCGCCCCTAATTGCAAAATAACTTGTGGATAAATAAGCAAATCAATATACTAAATCTGTTTCATTTCTTCCAAATGTTTTTACCAAATATTTTTAGGTTCATAACTGAACGATTTTGCAGTTCATAGCAATAATTAGAAATGAATTAGACACTTAAAGAGAAATTTTAAAATTCCCTTTACTTATCGACTGTCCCTCGTACATTATATATTTATCTCATTAATTGAAGAAATTGCTGATAATGCTGTTACATTGCACATAGCTGAATTTGTTCTCTGTACTTAATAAACAACGTTGCTGGTATTAGCATTGGTAGAAGTTAAAGTGCTTCATAAAGCATGCGTTGTGTATCAATTAAACTGATTGAGAGTGCTCAGAGAACCTGCCTTTTCTCTTAACAGAGTAGTTCGTTGTATGAAGTGGCACATATAAATTAGAAGTGACATCCGCGATTCTTCGTAACAAATAAAAAAAATGATCCAACGACAAATCACCTCTGGTGAATAGGGGATGCAGCGTTCTAAGATAATGAAAGTTGCCTGCCTTTAGAGTTTTAATAGAGTTTTAAATGTGAAATTTAAAGTAAATGATTCTGTAAATTTTTATTTCCTAAATACATAACTCCAAAAGAAAGTATATATATATAAATGTTTTTACCACACTAACACAATTTTTTTAGAGTTGTTGTGTTACCTCTGAATGGCACGTTTTTGTACACATTGTGCTAAACGGCCAGGCCACAATGATCCTGAGGACAACTTCACTAGTTTCATCTAAGAAAATGTTACCGAGTCAGAGAAGAGATGTCAGAGAAGGTTAGGGGGGAGGGACCCACTCGACAGTTATTGGGAGACATATGCTAGCCTCCAGTCAAGGCCATCCAGCGTGTTCCTTAACGGGCACAGGGTATGGTTCTCCCTCTCACATGGGCCACGGCTTAACGTCGTATCCAATGGATTGCAGCCATTCCAACCCCTCGATGTCCCCTACTACCAAGGGCAGGACGGGGAGTTTTACGAAGATAGATCTCTACTCTGGCCCAGGAACCTGGGAACTACAGATTACAGGACTGACGCAGTACTTTTTTATTTGAGTGAAGATAAAAAATTGATGCAATAAATGTAGAACAAATTTCCATCAATTTTTGTATAATATAAAAACGAAATTTATCGTTTCATATGTCATATTTGTGAGATATATGCAATTTTCAAAACTTTATAAGGAACAAATTTAATTTATTCGTAATTAATAGAAACGCATTCGACGAAATTTCACATATATATTTTACATGAAATATGCTTTCATATATTCATGAGGTCGGGGGATTACATTCAAAGGTAATAAAATATACTGTAAAACGTAAGACAGAGCTAAACTGATATCGAGAAAAAGATGTTTTACAATAGTATTTTTTTTCACTTCAATTTATTACGAAGATCAATGATAATCTACAGGTTTTATATTTTCTCCTGAACATGTAGCTTTTACCATGTTTCGCAGGTCTGACCTCATATCGAAATTTCCCACGGAAGTCGCAGTGCCTGCTGGGATGACCGAGGATCATTGTCAGAAAGGACAATGATGAATCACCGCTCACAAGATGCATCAGTCGAAGCAGCAAAGAAAATATTTTCAGCAAATGTGAGACACCTGTTCTTTCCATGATCCCCAGTGGAAGAGAACCAGTCAACAGATACTAAATTATGTATAAACTAACGATTATCCGAAACAGTTACGGAGGATGGAAACTTCACAAAATTGATATTGGTTTTTTTCTCCCGGGTAATTGATTTCGATATATTTTTCAAGAACAGGAGAAAACCTTTAAAATTAATACTCTATAGTGGAGGAACGATACATTGGACTCACAGCAAAGCAAGAGGGTGAGTAATCTCTTCTGAAACAGCTGAAAAAAGCGAAACATTGTTGTTGAAGATGAAAGAGCTCAGTATGAAAAATTCATAAAAGTCTCTATAATTCAATCTAACACTGATAGTTAATAAATAGTGTTATGTACTAGTGTCTAGCGTCCACACTAAGTAAACGATGGGGAAACTAATGCTCAAATGCACTGCTTTGCTTCCGAGATCGAACAGATGCACTTCCATCTGAGGGGATGGAACGTTCTAGAATGTGTTCCGAACGTACAGTACATGCATATTATATGAAACCGTTAAGAGTATTGCTTGATCGTGGCATTTGAATGGGTGGATGAAGAACGCGCCATCTACGCAAGAAAATGTGACATATTTGAATGAGATAGGAAAAGCGAAAACTGATGTTAGAAGGTTATTAAAGTGTGAAATCAGTTATTTTGTTTAAATAACAATCTTAAGAGAATGATGGGGAGTTGTACAGGGCTTCCATTTCCCGTACGTTTCGATATTAATTATCCCCCCCTCCACACATACACATCACCACTATCACCTCCCCCTGCCCTCTGTCAGAAAGGGGACATAGATGAGCTTGCGAAAAGCCGCTGGAAGGTAGATGGGACATAAGGCCGTGTTTCGTGCGGGAGAGTCAAACCCTGTGCACGATAAAAAAAAAATAAATAAAAAAAATACCCCCTCAAGCAGCTGCTTGCCACAGAGGTCTGACAGGAGCCTGTCAGTTTATATGCCACAGTAGAAGGTCTGAGAGGATGGCAGGACCTCAGCAGAAAAACGACACAAACAGCCATGCCTTACCCGGGGCTCGAACCCAGGTCCCGTAGATCAGTAGCCAAGCGCGTTAGCCACTCGGCCACGGGACGGCTGCACGATAAAGAACATGCTAAATAATCTTGATGGGAATCTGCCTTCTGTCTCCTAACAGCTGTCCACTGGGTCCATTACCCAGTCTTCTCTCAAATCTGGGATCGTTGTGACCAGGTCATTTAGCCCATTGTGTGCAAAAAAATCAGCTTCTGCTCAGAGGTAAAGCATTCCAACCCTACAGTGGCCCCGTTCATCATGTTTTAGTGCTTTGTGCTTTAATTGTGAAGATCAATGTAATTCACTTAGTCTTAACACAGATACAGATATTCAGAAATTGTTCTTCTTGCATTGCATATACCCGGTATAATGGCAAAAGTAAAAAAAAATGGCTACTTTGAGTTAAGATTATGAATATTTTGCAAGAAAAAAACCTTTAACTGTGCCGAAAGACTGCCTTTAGCATACTTCATTCCACTCCAACTTCAACCGATCCAAAGGCCTTATTTTGCATTAATCGTTTCAATGTGCATCGAAAAGAACAAGATATTATAAGATATTCTCCAATTAATCCAAATAATTAAACTTCTGTACTCTGAGCAGAGTGGGATCTAGCAACTAGAGGTAGGATGAGAATGGCCATACTTCCTTTGAGAATGTTAATAACAGAAACTGGATTAGCGATGAAAAATATTAAATACTGTATTAGCCGAGTGGTTAGCGCGCTTGGCTACTGATCTACGGGACCTGGGTTCGAGTCCCGGGTAAGGCATGGATGTTTGTGTCGTTTTTCTGCTGAGGTCCTGCCATCCTCTCAGATCTTCTACTGTGGCATATAAACTGACAGGCTCCTGTCAGACCTCTGTGGCAAGCAGCTGCTTGAGGGGGTATTTATTTATTTACTTTATTTATACATTGCACATGTTTTACGAGAAAGTTTTATAAAACTGTTCAGACGATGGGGAAAAATATATACCGAAAAGGTGTTCCGGCTTCAATCAGTCACGTGATTCACCCACACCCCCGAAGTTTCTATTTAGATGTGGACCTGACTGTCAGATGTTTCATTTATACGTCTCTTTTGACAGCATTAACCTTTTGATGTTTGGATTGACCCATAGACTACAATTTGTATCAAAAAATTGTGAAACTGATCCGCTATCTACTTTTTATTATCAAAGACGTCGCTGATTTACGATGATTTTTTAGTATCAAAGACGTCGCTGAGCTCGTCAAGAAAAAAAAAGTAGGATTGAAATATGAAAGGGGGAATTATTACCATCGAATGCAATATTTACAACACAAATTTCTCAGAATACAGCATTTCTACCCTGTTCTATTATATATATAGACATCACGACAAGACATTTCTCTCTGGTCGTAAATCATATTAATATCTCCAAGAACCAACTCTGGCAATATTTGTCGTGTTGGATAAGTCAGCCGAGTTACGATGCTATATACTAAGTTCCCTGCAGCTTCACGTAGTGGATGGTTGAACCCATTCTCTTGCTATATAATGGAGAAACAGTCTGTTACCTGACCTCCGTCTGGATTCCCAATAGGGCCATGTCGCTGGCGAAATGACGTTGCTAGAACAAGACGCTGTTGTGCTGGGTCGAAGTGATCTCGTCGTAATATCTGCCGTGGACGCTATTGCGAAGACTTGTGTGAATGAACTTCCGCTGCGTTAGCGGCTTGTAGGGATGAGGATCGCCAAATGCCTCTTGCCCTTGAGGAATTGGCGTTCTCTGGTGTTATACATAAACTGTCCCAGAAATTTATGTCTTAATATTGCAATAGAGAATGTTGATTGCTAAGTAAGAGCATAAATAAAATTGAAAAATCAATACGTTTCCTCTGGTACGTCAGAATGGCATTATTGAGGGTTGAATCATAGTTCTTCATCTATATTTCTTTTTGTTTTTATATTCAGGCCCGGATCTACCTGGGAGGCGGTGGTCAAGCTCATCCTTCTCCCTTCTTTGAGAATGCTAGTGAACGGGTTGGGTTGTTTTACCTCTGAGCGGCACTTTGTTTTGCACACAATGGACTAATTTGTCAGGTCACAAGGACTCCGAGAAGGTTGGAGAAGGGAACCCACTGGACAGTTGCTGGGAGACAGACTCCAATGAAGATCATCCAACTTGTCCTTTAACGTGCATAGGGTATGGCTCTCCCGAACATTAGGCCACGTTTCAACATCCCATCTGGTGGACGATGACCTTTCCAAGCCCATAGGTATCTCTCTACTAACTGTGGGCAGGGCGGGGAGTTTTGCGGAGATAAATCTCAACGTTGGCTCAGGTGGGACTAGAACCTGGGAACTGCAGATTACGAGCCTAGTGCGCTACCAACTGAGCCACCCCCGCTCATTCTAGTAAACGGATTGGAAGAGAAAAAATATTAAACATATATATATATTACACGCGTATTTTTTAAGAAAAGTGTACAGACCACTACAATGGTGGAGAAAATTTTACATTGGAGCTTTCAAGCTTTAACCAAAGCCTCCCACATCATACCAGGCTTGGACACTGCAGTACCGGAAGTATTAATTTTGAAACACATACAACTGTTTTAATTAAGTTTCAATTCCTTAAACTTCAAACTTGTATCTGTTATTTTTAAACATTCTGTAACCAATTTTATTCATAAATATTTTCATATAGTAGTATGAATTTATATATTTTAGGTGGTTTAAAAGTGAATAGAGTTAAATTTAAAAAAATTAAATCGCTTCAATTGTTATGCATATTTAATTCCTCTCCTTTCGTCCCTCCTTTATCTCGACAGCTGTCAAGGTGACCTTGCTTCCCCCCCCACACACACACACATATACACTTTATTTTTTGCAGATATGTGTCTGTGTATATATTACAATTTTTCATTACGAAAAAAAGAAAACGAGTTACCAGCACTTTGCAGTCCTTGATTCGAAACCCAGCTGTATCGGAATGGGGTTGATTCAGTCGGTATAGCGCCAGGAACGTAATCTGAGGTTTCCAGGTTCGAGTCCTAACTCGGCAGCGTTGAAATGTTCCCCTACTAGTTCCCGTTCTGCCCTCGATGAGAAAGGGGATACCGTGGAGCTTTGGAAAGACAGCAATCAGTCGGACGAAATGGTAAGCATGCTCAAGAGAGTCATGAGAAACTATGACGGAAGCCTATTATTTATTTCTTAGCAGTTATTCAGTGCGCACAATTTCCCCAACCATCTCTCAGCCCTTGTGGTCCTGATGATTTAATCATTTAACTCATTGTCTGCAAAAATGTGCTGCAGAAAAGGGTGGCAGGTAAAATAACCCAACAGTGTTCAGATTTTTTCACCAGTCCACGTCCTAGTTGTTTTACCTCTGAGCAGCCCTTTTTTTGCACACAATGGGCTGAATTAACAAGTCGTAAGGACCCCGAAGGCTTAGAGAAGGTTGAGGGAACCCACTGGAGAGCCTGCCAGGAGACAGATGACAGTCAAGGTCATCAAGCGTGTTTTTTTATGTGCACAGGGTATGGGTCTCCCAAACGCGGGAGAACCGTACCCTGTGCACATTAAACCGATTACCTGTGCACACCGCCTTGGAAAGGTATTGTTCTCCCGCATTGGTACCTTGGAAAGGTATGGTTCTCCCGCACGCGGGAGAACCATACCTTTCCAACGACGGCGGCCTTTCCAAGCCCATTGGCGTTCCCTACTGACCGAAGGCAGAGCGGGAAGTTTGCGGAGATAAACGCAAGGGTCGAACCTGGGAACTACAGATTACGGTCTGGCGCGCTACCGACTGAGCCACCTCCCATACAACTCTAGTTCTGGACTTGATGATTAAAATGCACTTGGAGATATAAATATAATAGTTCCCAATATCACACTGAATGTTAATCAGGAAACGACTGGTCACTGGACAATTCTAATTAAGAAAAATATTTTTAAAAAATTCAAAAGGGAAGAAACTGTGATAATTTGCTAGGTTTGACAATTACATTTAGTTTCAGTAAAAATTATCAAAAATGTAACAGAAAAGTTTTAGTAATCAATTAATATCAAGCATTATTCATATGTTAAAGCTAATATCTTTAATAAGCTAAATTTTAATAAATCTTTGTTATTAAATAGTCAATAAATTTTAATTAAAAATTCAAAGTTTTGTGATAAGTTACACAAAATTCTAAATTTCCCTGTAGTTTGACCATTGTCAACTTTCTTTGAATTATAAATTTTTCTTAACGGTTTGTCACGTTTTCTGCACCTTTAAATCAATGTTTGTTAACCCTTTATGTATAGTTAACCATTGAATTGGTCAATAAAGCATAATTAGTTCCTTCCTTTTAGGTATCAAACATCAGAAAAGGAAATCATGATTTCGTTGCTTTCGTTTTAATTGCAAAGTAGAGCTGTAGGTTTCCAAATAACAAACGCTCAAGAAACAAACAGTTATGATGTTAATATTATATAAAATTAACGTTACACTCGCCAACAGTATTAACATAATACCACAAACTAACGCTACAATTCGCCAAACAAGGTAAAAGAAAAGTTAAGTCGTGAAACCCTCGCCTAAAGTTAAAAATGGCAGAAACAATGATATATCAGGTTATTTTTTACTTGTTTTAACATGTTACAAAAATTGAAATAATAAAAAAGAAGGGAATAAATGTCATTAACCCTTTCCGTCCTGAATTATTTCGGTTCATCTAAAAATGCTCGGAGCTTGATGTTATTGTTACTGAAAAAAAATTGAATAAAAGTAAATAAATACAACATAAAAGTAAAAACAAAATATGTAAATAAATATATTGCAAGGTTTCATATGGGGACACAGTTTCGCAGACCTGTCTATTCTTGGCTACAGCTGCTGCAATGGAACACTGTAGCTCAATTCTTGCAAGGTCCTATTTGACATTGTCTGTCCATCACATCGTAGATCTTCCCCTTTTCCTGAAGCCTTTAGGCACAATATTCATAATCGTATTTGCAGCTATGCATACTGGCAACATGGCCAAACCAACGCAGTCCCTCTTTCAATAATATGGTGTTCAAAGGAGGTCATAATTCTTTTAACCTCATCAGTTCTTAAAAAACGAAACCACCTAATGACAAAAATACTGAGTAAGCATCTTGAATTCAAAGGCATAAAGTTTTCTGTTATCGTGATTATAAAGGTCCATATTTTGCTACGAAACTAACCTTAGAAAGAATCATGATTAATTTTAGAATAAATATAGTAATAACATATATATATATAATAAATTAACATTGTAAATGGTTATAACCAAAAGTAGACAACTATTCATGTGATAATTTTTTGTCTTACATTTAATTTACACTATTAATTTTATATATATATTTAATTGCGTATATGAATTCTAAAGTTAGCTATGGTCTTTCTCTCTGCATAATATGCTACTCAAAGACGTTTGCCGACTTCGCTGTCTAATCTCATCAATACTTGCAAAGTTGAACGACCTAATCCCAATACATTGCGTAAGCATCTTAAATTAAAGGCATCAAGTTTCCTATTATCTTGTTTACAAAGCGTCCAAGTTTCACTACCATAACAAACCCTAGAAAGAACCAAACTATCACACAGTCTAATTTTAGTCTTTAGGTGTATACGCCTATTTCTCCACACTCTCCACGGATTCTTAAAGGTCCCAGCAGCAATTATTATTATTCTGTTTATCTCATGCCGCACATCACCAGTATCTGTTACATAGCTCCCAATAAAAGTAAACTGAGACACTTGTTCAAGAGTGAAACAGTTCAAAGCAACTGAAACACCATTTACCTGATCAATTTTCATCGCTTTAGATTTTTCTCTGTTTATCACCAAACTTATTCCATTACCCGTCTCGTCTCATCAACATCATTACCCAACAGGACCAATTCATCCACATAATCTAAATCAGGAATTCTGAAATCTGTAGACGATTTGAGGCTAAAAATTTCCCTCGCACAGAATTCCGCATAACATAATCAATAACCAAATTAAAGAGAAAAGAAGGCAAAATGCACCCATGTCTAGCTCCACTAGCAACGCTAAATCAATCGCTATAAACTATACGAAATCTCACACACGACTCAGTGTTATTTTAAAGAACTTTTATTTTGCTAACTAATTTATTAGGTATCCCGTATAATCTGACGATCAATAACAAATTATGACGATCAACAGAGTCAAAAGGCTTTTTAAAATTTATAAAGCTAATAACCACGGGTTTCTGAAACTACATACATTTCTCAAGAATCCGTGTAAGTGAAAAATTTTATCTATATTCACTATTGCCATTAAAAGTGCAATACCAAGAAAAACTCATCAGATTGCCCCGAAATATGCAAGACGGGTAGCCCATGGGAGAATATGCAAATGATTCATAGCGCAGCACATACGCACATCATGTGTGACAGTAACGCCCCCTGGAAGTGAAGATTACAATATATACAAGTATAAGAGTAGATTACAAAGAGCCAGTGTAAAGCACAGGAATTGTGTTTGCTCATAGTTCTTGCGCACTAAAGGATCTAGTATGCCCTGTCGAAGAACACGACATCCATACGACCAGGTTTCCGACTTTGATAGGGAGAATTGTGGGATTACGGTAAGGCGGATTATCGTATCGAAACATCAGTGCTCGTGTTGGACGGAATGATATCACTGTGATGAGCATATGGCGTCAGTTCATCATGGCTTTGAACGATCGTACAGCCACATCAAACACCTTATCTCAATAGTTAGAGTGTGTTTCACATCAACCAATGTCCGCAGGCATGGGTCGACATCATCTGCAGCATCAGGGCATCTTTGCTAGGCGGCCATTGCTTTGGGTACCATTGACTTACAACACAGGTGTATGCGATTGCAACGGTGCCAAGTGTTATTCGCGCATGGATGTGCGAATAGCATCGTATTGTCTTTTCAGATGAATCCCGCTTCAGTATGTAGCACCATGATGGACGAATTCGTATCTCGCGGTACTGCGGCGACAGGCTCAGTAAGACATGCGTGATGCAGCACCATATAGATACGGCCCCTGGTGTTATGGTATGGGGTACCATTGGACTCCACTCATGCACTCACCTCGTACGCATTACCGGTACTTTGAACAGCCAGCGTTACATCATTGAGGTGTTGGAGCCTGTGGTCATACCTTATCTTCAGAGGGTTGGGTTGGGTTGTTTTACCTATGAGCGACACTATCTTCAGAGGCTCTCTGGTGTCATTTACCAACAGGACAATGTCCGACCATATGTGGCAAGCATCGTCCAACAATTACTGGATAGCCACCATATGATACTTCTACCTTGACCTGCAGGTTCATCGGATCTGTCCCCAATTAAACATGTCAGGTCCATGATCTCACAACATCTATCACACTAGACACTAGCAGCTGCTACAATAGATGAATTTTGGCTACGTATCGAAACTGCATGGACTGATATTCCCCAAACACACATCCGACGTCTTTTCTTCTCAATGTCGGACCGTGTAGCAGCGGTTATTGCCGCTCACGGTGGCTACACAAGATACTGATTTCTTTGTATTCCACAAGTCTATCCCAGTTGTATTTGTAATCATTTTATCCTGGTAACATAAGCTATGTATTCACTAAATATGGCTTTGATATCTTTTGTCTTTCCTGGTGTTGCACTTTTAATTGCCAGCAGTGTACATACACACCCTACCACTTCTGATTCAACCGTTGCCTAATCTCATCAAAACTTGCAAAGTTGAACGACCTAATCCCAATACACTGCGTAAGCATCTTAAATTAAAGGCTTAGAGTACAACTGCGTGATGAACAACTGCTCATCAGGCAGTTGTTCATTAGCCTTTACGGTTTTATATTCATTAAAAGTGGCTTTTCAGTTAGTGTTACTATATGGAAACAAGGAGATTGAAATTTCTCAACAGCGCCATTCCTTTTTCAACACCAACGTTGTAAAAAATAACAGCAATGCAACATATATACATACATAGCTATGGAAGACAAAACGATGTAATTAAATAATGCTTCTATCATCCTATGATACATACTATGGGTTGGACCTATGGGGGGGGTGTAATTCCAACAATCCCAAGGGGGCAATATCCCTCTCCACCACCTCCTTTGGAAATGCTAGTAATGATGGCCAAAAATTATTACATACAACTGTTGCATTTCGGCCACTGAAGCTTGGACAGTTCTTTTCATTATCACGGGGATTAATATATCCCTGTAACGATAATAACTTCCCTTCCTATAACTCCCCTCACCAATAACTACCCTTCCAGTGTATGCCCAGGAACCATTAACAGGCCAATACAACTTAAAATATTATTTAAAAGCTGGTCAAAACTTGTGATTATAGATTAATGACTACAAATGTTACCAAGAATTACACTAGTCAGTGGACTCACCTTGAACTACAAAGTGAATTCTCTAACAATTGGTAAATTAAAGTAGTGATTGTGTTATAATTGCAGAAGATTTAATATATTCTAATAAATACAATTTTCTATAATTGGAATAATATATAATATCTAAGATTTAAAATTTTAAGATTTAAACTTCACAATTTAATAAGATTCGATATATATTGTTGTTCATTTTAAATTCTAAACTAGAATACACTCTTAATAATATAAGATGTCATTGTACAAGAATTATTCAACTGCCTTTAATTGCATACCAATGTCGATTCCGTTAATAAGTTTATTTAGCCGAATTCATTCAATTAGCAGACTAACTTGAGCTTCATCTCAAGTCGAAACATGTATCATATGATTATTAAAACATCAATATTGATCCACACGAAATAAGATATTTGAACTCATTAAGAATCAACGATCTCATTTAAATGTATTTCTTTTAAATCATAAAATTAACACTTTATCTGATAAACAAAGTTCAGTGCATCATCGTTCTGAATGCCTCTCGATATTCCAACCATAACAAGAGGAAAGCATAGTGTCTTAAAAAAACTGCTGTTTATAACTATCGTCAATAATATCCACAAATAATTTCAACCTACATAAATATCCCGGAAGCGAACTTCAACATAAAGCCAATAAAGAAGCCTGAAATAACCCTAAATTGTGACATTTCACTGCAGATTTCCATTTTAATCGTTCAAGACAATCATACACACACACATCCTACAGCTGTTTCCGTTAATGAGATTCGCTCCTAAATAGTTCCCATGCTAGCCCAACCAATTCTCGGCAACACTTCAAGTTTCAGCACATTATTGCCATAATGATGAGCAAAGTACTTCACAATTTGCTCAGGTACAATGGACAAAACTTCCCAACTTCGTCCATCAATTAAACATCTGCCTTGAAACGAAATCAGAATTAGAAAGCTTCACTCATAATCACAACAACTCTTCGTTGGTGGTCTTAATTGCTAATATTAACAATGGAAGTTGCTAGATCGACTAATTGATAGCTATCCCACTCTAAGTGATCGTATAATAATAACTGAGCTATTTTCACGCCGCTGGAAGCAATTTGCTTCTCATGAATTCTGTGGCTCTAAGGAATTGTTGAAATTTTAGAGTATTACTGAATGCAACATGATGTATGGCTAATGGGACTTCCACTGGAAGGCATTGAGTTTTAATTCAACTATTGTTAATAACTCCTCATGAACCCATTTGCTATGAATATTTGCCGAGGTAAATCTCCATAGATAAGACATGTGAGTTAAATGAATCTTCAACAGGAAGATCCTATTGTAAAACTAAACTACAAACGTATCCACTCAGCGGCTGTTTAATTGGGAAGAGAATTGTTATATACATCTTCAGTGTTGGCCAGAATTATTTCCAGGGTAGGGATCAAAAGCAAATCATTCTTTTCAGATAGAAAAATTTAATCACGGATACAACAATCATTCATATATCATACTATGATACAAGGGGGGGGGGAAATTTCATCAACCCCAAGGGAACCATGCCCCTTTGGAATTGTTGGAATTACTCCACCACCTCTTTGACCTTTTTTTTTTTTTTTTGGGGGGGGGGGGGTGGCTCAGTCGGTAGCGTGCCAGGCTCATAATCTGTAGTTCCCAGGTTCGAGTCCCAGCTGGGTCAGCGTTGAGATTTATCTCCGCAAAATTCCCCGCCCTGCCCACGGTCAGTAGGGGACACCGATGGGCTTGGAAAGGCCGCCGTCGTTCGGATGGGACGTTAAGCCGTGGCCCTGTGTGCGGGAGAGCCATACCTTGTGCACGTTAAAGAACACGCTGGATGGCCTTGACGGGAGGCTACCATCTGTCTCCCAACACCTTTTCCAGTGGGTCCCCACCCCCAACCTTCTCTGAGCCTTCGGGGTCCATGTGACCTGGCCATTTAGCCCACGGTGTGCAAAAAAGTGCCGCTCAGAGGTAAAACAACACAACCCAACCCTTGACTTTTTTTCCTCCACCACTCGCTTTGAGAATACTACAAATGGTAATATTGGTCAAAAATTATTAAACTTGTGCATATTTCACACTTATTTAATGAAATATTTTTAAAACCTCTAAAACGAAGGGGAAAACTTTAAACTGAAATATAATTCCAGTCTCTTCGCTCCACCTTTAACCTTTTTCCGGCTCGATTGCGCCGATTGCCTCTCCTTCCCCCTATTTTTTTTTCTAGATCTTGGCGTGCTATGATACAACTCATAACTCTCTATTTCTCGATTTTCAATTTGTTCAGTAGAGTTATGGTAGCTGGATTATTTAATAATAATTCTTTCCACAAAAATAATTTCAAATTGGTGACAACTGAAGTAATCAGTACAAAAACTGCTAAAGTATGCTAATAAATTTCAGTAAGGATTATTATAAAGATTATTGTTTTCTATCTTATTAACTTTTCAGATCACTTTAACTGAAATTGCTGCTGTAAATTACGCCAGCATCATTAACCCTTTAAATAAACATAAAAATAAATAACCTTTCAAGCAGCTGTTGCCAAGAGGTCTGAAAGGATCCCATTCTGCCCTCGGTCAATAGGGGACACCGATGGGCTTGGAAAAGCCGTCGTCCATTGGATGGGACATAAACCCGTGACCCCATGCGCGGGAGAACCATACCCTTTGCACGTTAAAGAACACGCTGGATGGCATTGACGGGAGGCTACCATCTGTCTCCTAACAACTGTTCAGTGGATCTCCTACCCCCAACATTCTCTGAGCCCTCGGGGTCCTTTTGATCTGGACATTCAGCCAAATGTGTGCAAAAAAGTGCAACTCATAGGTAAAATAAATGGAATTAATAATATTGATTGAATAAATATTGTTGAACAAAATATTGTTGAAAAAAAAATAAATTGAACTAATATTGTTTAAATTCGCAATTTAGATACATTTGAATAAAATTATCTCCAGTTTTGGGTAGAAAGCTTATGTAAGATGTCACTTCACTTAGAATCTAACTCTACTGACATACTATCAGTCTCTTCCGGAAAAAAAATGAACAGTGATGGGAAAAGTTTTATTCTGGGATCCATTAGTTCCAATAAACATTTTTCAAGCGACTCAGAAATGTCACCATAATACCACATTAACATAAAATTTTTTTTTTTCGATTATCACTTATTTAAAACATAAAAAGAAACAGCGAATTCATTTATGATGAGAATTATTCGATATTACATTAGTTCTAAGCTCGATTGTCTTAAATGTCAAGTGTTAAGTTTTTCTCTAAGACCTATTTCGATACCTGCCTTTTAATTTTCACCATGTTACTAAAACGTAATACAAATATTGTTTTTTATTATATTTCTCAGCTAATTTTTATTTTCATAAAAAGACAAAGAAAATGGAAAGAAAAGGCAGCTGATAAATTTGCTACCTAAAATGCATTTCTTGGAGGGTCTTTGACCTTAAACCTCATTGAACGTGGAGGTTATTTGTTATAAAATTTAGGGTGCAATTCAGAAATGGATGTTACAAACTTTAACAGCATGTCTGAGAGAAACTGAGATTCAGTGATGGAATATACAATGAGTTTTCATAATAGCGGATTTACAGGGCCAAGAACCTTAAGTGGAACAACATTTAGGGGCTCTATGGTGTGTAGTTGAAATAATCTCTACAATTATAAAAGTAATTCACAGAATGACTTGAGGACCTTTCAGTAGCCGAGGCCCTAAGTGGCCGCTTCGTCCGCTTATCGAAAAAACAGTCATTGGCCTTTCACAAGAACTTTTCACAACTGAGCTGCATTTTCCCAAATGGCTTCGAATTTTGCCATCCTGCCATAATTTTGCAGAAAAACCCCAATTTTTACATCTCACCTTAATTTTTCCTAGTCACTTCGAATTTTTCCAACTCTCCATGATTTTTGCCTAGTTTTACTGATTTTGTCAACTCTCCATAATTTCATAGAACCATCACAATTTTTACAACTCTCTTGTATTTTACCAAGTGTATTAGAATTTTTCCAACTGCCCTAGATTTTGCCAACTGCCATAATTTTACAGAAAAAAATCCCAATTTTTACATCTCACTTGATTATTGCAAAGTTACTCCGAATTTTGTCAATTGCCTAGATTTTGCCAAATTTCGTCGATTTTACCAACGCTCCATAATTTTACAGAAAAAAAATCCCGAATTTTACATCTTACCTGATTTTTGCAAAGTCACTCCGAATTTTGCCAACTCTTCAAGATTTTGCCAAATCACTCTTAATTTTGCCAAATCTCCTAGATTTTGCCATCTCACCTGTATTTTACTGACTTCGAATTTTGCTATCACGATTTTTACAACTGCCCTAGATTTGACAAGTTGCCTCGATTTTGACAACTACCATAGATTATGCCAAGTTGTCTAGATTTTGCTAACTCCTCTTAATTTCACAAAAAAAATCTAAATGTTCACAACTCACTTGGATTTTACAAAGACGCTTCGAATTTTGCCAACTCTGATTTACTTTAGGAAGAACCTCCCCCCTCCATCCGCCATAGCTACACCTTGATAACAATATAACTAGTACACAAGTTGTCTGATACTGTATTTATTATATACTCGTACAATATTAATAGAACTCTTGTGATTATTAAACGCTATTGTGTTTAGTTGAAATGAACTCTGATATTTTAATGATCGGATGATTAAGTTTCACTCTTTCGGATAACAACTACTAATAAAACTTTTATGGCAGCTGTTAGTTTACGGCGTGAGAAGAATATTGCGCTAGCATCACTTTCGGTTTGACTACAAAGTTTTCTTTCAGTATGGCATGCAACAACTCTCTAAATTTTGAACAATTGTAATAGGAATTTTTAAAGTAATTTCGCTAATAAAATAACCGCTGACTATTAGATCAATGTAAAATATTTCAATATCAAATGTTAATAATAAGATTAACTCTTCGTCAATCTTCTCAAGCGTTGACATTAGTTTTTTCGTTAAGATCTCGGAAATATTCATGATAGACTTTTGTTTTAATTTTAAATTTGCCGATAGGAAAATTCCGACATATTCATGTATTCTTGTAATTCATGAAAATTTCGAAGAATTTATCAAATGTAATTTTTGATTTTAATTCGGCTTTATTTTTATGTAGAAATTATTTTGTCTCCTAATTGTTCTGAAAGATTCAAATAAATATATTTTTTTCCTTAACGAATAGCCGAGTAATTCCAATCCTATAAAATGTTATTAGTTTAAATAAAATCTTTCAACTTCTACAGCCTTATTAAAAACAGATATTGTTATTATATTAAATTATTTCACTGCTGGATTATTTTCTAACTGCTTACATGACGAAAGCGTACAATTAACTTTACATTTCCGTCATGATTTGCTGCTAATCGAAGAGCTTTTCTGAATATTCTTTAATTACCATATATGATTTCACAAACGTATATCAGTTTGCAAGCAGAACTTCTATTTTAAAGATTTCCGATTTTATTGTATATAGAGTAATGTTATTCTGTCTGAATATTTTTTCATTGCAGCCGTCCCGTGGCCGAGTGGTTAGCGCGCTTGGCTACTGATCTACGGGACCTGGGTTCGAGCCCCGGGTAAGGCATGGCTGTTTGTGTCGCTTTTCTGCTGAGGTCCTGCCATCCTCTCAGACCTTCTACTATGGCATATGAACTAACAGGCTCCTGTCAGACCTCTGTGGCAAGCAGCTGCTTGAGGGGGTATTTTTTTTGTTATTTATAAAAACATAACAGCTACTCACCATCCATAGTAAATACACAGATTACCTGTAGAAATAGACTTCAACATTAGTTAATACTTCTGAAAAAAATTTATCACCGACAATCGAACCCACAACTCTCCCGATTCATGCCAGAGCGTGCTCCATTACACCACGCATCAGACGAGAAAATCTTTCAGAATAAGACCTTATAAATCTTTCACTGAGATGTGGCGGATATGGTTCCATCTATACTTCAGGAGAGGCAACTTTTCCAATTGTTGCTATTGAAAATTATTTCATATATAATATATGCTATTGCAAAATATTAACTAATGTTGAAGTCTATTTCTACAGGTAATCTGTGTATTTACTATGGATGGAATTTTAATAATAAACGCTTGAGCATGATTGACCTGCTCATTAACATCTAAATCAATAGCAACAATTGGAAAAGTTGTCTCTCCTGAAGTATAGATGGCGCCAGATCTGCCACATCTCAGTGAAAGATTAGTAAGGTCTTATTCTGAAAAAGTTTCTCGTCCGATGCGTGGTGTAATGGTAGCGCGCTCTGGCATCAATCTGGAGAGTTGTGGGTTGTATACCCCAGTGTCGGCGATAGATTTTTTTCAGAAATATTAGCTACTCACCAGACTTCATTTATATGCACGCATGATTTTTGTGAGGTATAATAGAGAAACACGTTCTGTGTCGGTGATGTCAGTTGAATTAATCTGAAAGTTGATACAAATATTTTAAAACATAAATAGTGTAAATTATATTAAACTGCAGTGGACCATAAGGTTATTTTAAGTAGAGTACGTCGTTTTCAATTTTAACCAATTTTGAATGTTTTTTACATTCTGAACTGTTTTTATCTCGTTTTCAAAAATTGTTACAAAAAATTCCTTGTGACTCTAAATCAGGCCCAGAAGTAGAAAACAAAAATCGAGGAAGGGTCTAAGAGACACATTTAGCAAGGAGAATGTAAAGGAGGGAGGTAAGTTACTGTATTTTCCAATGCATTATAACATTTCTCTCTACCGTTTGAAGGTCTTTAAAAGTTTCTTGAAAAACGCATGAAATATAAATAGGTTTAATAATTTTTTACCTCTACTACCGTTATTAGCATTCTGAAGTTTGGGGGGGGAAAGGTCCCATCTCCCTCCTCTTTCAGAATTGCAAATGATAGCTGTGAGCGCCCTCCTTATAAGAGTGCCTAAAATATGTCGTATCACATTTGCAGCACGGTTCCACTAAAATATTTTTGAAAATAAAACTACTACTACTATTAGTTTTATTAACCAAAAAGGTGATATTTCAGAACATTATTAACTATTTTTTTAATATTTGCATTTTGTATTATTTTCTCAAGTGATAATGATAATGTGAAAATATTATATTTTTCTCTTTATGAAATTAGGATTAATTTCATTTCTAAAAGCAAAATTCTGGGTGACAGCATTGCAAAAATTGAACGGTTTTCAACTTTCGCCAAACGATGAAGGAAAATATTTCCAAAATAAAATTAGCGCCACTTGTATGAAAAGATAAATGTAGCATTTTCAGAACATATTTGTCACTTGAGAAAATAAAACAAACTTTTATATTTAAAACCAGAAACGACTATTAAATGTCTAAAGTATACACGCTATTCTTTTTTGCACGATTTATTTTGATCTAACACGGTTCACACGGCGCCTTCTTAAAAATCTCCATTTAATTTAATTCTGAAAAATTATTCCTTTTCAAAAAAACATTCCTAAAATTTACATTTATAGCAAAGATGCCGCTTTTATAATCACATTTTTCGAAGTAGTTTTAACTTTTAAAATCTGTATAAATATATATTATATTATATATTATTATTTATATATATTATTTATATATATAGATACATATTTTGTGCACTAAAATATTTATAGCAAAGATGCCGCTTTTATAATCACATTTTTCGAAGTAGTTTTAACTTTTAAAATCTGTATAAATATATATTATATTATATATTATTATTTATATATATTATTTATATATATAGATACATATTTTGTGCACTAAAATACCCAAAATAAAAACTACACTAACATAACTACACAACACGTTTTCTCTATTATATTCTCTGTTTTATGGAAAAATTGTACGAAAAGTAATTCATTCGGAATAAAATGGCAACATTGAGTTCCAGGAATTTCCCTCAATTTTATCTTCAATACATACATTAGTCTTGGTCTCATTTGGTTTTTAAAGTTAGAAGTGTTTAGATTTTTAATAGAAGAAACCGAAAAAAAATTTTTTTTTAAAGTTTGGTGTGCGTAATATAAATTTATTAAATTTTGATGATAAGTAATTTACAGTTTTTCATCATCTGGTTTATTAACTACAATTCAATTATTTTTCGTAAACCTTACCACGATGTCGGATAATACAACTATACAAAAACAGAAAAGGAAAGCTATCTCTTTGGATACTAAGATACAAATTTTAGATCGTGTTGCAACTGGAGAAGGTTCAACATCCATAGCTTAATATTTTGGTTTGAACGAAACTACCGTAAGAACCATAAAGGAAAATGAAGTTGCTATTAGAAAATCTGTGCTTTCTGAAACAAAATTGACCGCTAAGTCGTCATCCTACACGAGTGATATTGTAAAAGTGAAGATGAAAAAGGAACTAGTAATGTGGATAAAAATAACTCGCAAAAAAGAATATCTCTAGACGGAAATTCCATCAAACAGATGGCATTAAGGATATATTAGCAGATACAAAAAATGGAACCAACCACATCAGCTCAGTTAAAGAAAAATTATGAATTTTCTGCAAGTACAAGTTGGCTTGCAGGATTTCTACAAAAACACGCGTTTCATAATGTAAAGATAAATGGTGAAGAAGCATCTGCAGATAAACCGGCTGCTAAAGACTTTTGTTCAAAATTGACCCAAAATTATTGAAGATGGTAGATATACTCCTAATCAATTTTGGTATGCAGATGAAACTGGTCTTTTTCTGGAAAAAATGCCGAGTAGAACCTACATAGCAAAATCACAAAAAAATGTTGGTGGCTTTAAAGCAGGTAAGAATCGTGTGACCTTCTACATTGCAGCAACGCTTCAGGAGATCGTGTATTAAAACCGCTGCTCATCAATCGATCCCTAAGACCACGATCAATGAAAGGTGCAGATTTGAATAAATTGCCAGTGTATTGGATGGCAAACAAAAAAGCCTGGGCTACAAAACAAATTTTTAATGAATGATTCCATAAATGTTTTGTTCCAGAAGTTAAACGCTATTTGAAGGAAATATATCTCGAATTTAAAGTTCTATTGATTACAGACAATGCTCCTGGCCATCCTGTTTTGGAACACCCAAATGTGCAAATTTGTTTTCTGCCGTTTAATACGACATCTTAATACAGCCACTAGACCAGGGTATGATTGCCACATTTAAAACTTACTACGTAATACGAACATTCCAATACATTTTGGATAAACTAGATAAGAATAAAACACTAAGAGTTATTGATGTGTGGAAGAAATTTTATCTTTTAGATTGTATCAGACATGCTGGATTGATGTTATCAGAATTAAAACCATGAACATTAAACACATACTGGAAAGCTATTTGGCCAGAATGTGTAAAGCGCAAAGGTTCTGTACTCCAAAATACGACTGAATATCCTAATATCATCACTTTAGCCCATGCAGTTGGTGGAGAAGGATTCGATGATTTATCGTTTGCAGATATTGATGAATTGCTGGTTAACAAAGCTCTTAGGGAAGATGAAATAATAGAAGTTGTCCTGGACACTCCTGATGAAAAAGAAAAAAGTGATAGTGATGAAGAGGTTCCATTCACTGCAGGTTTAATTAAAGAAGGACTTCAAATGGCTGGTAAATTGGAAAGTCATTTTCTTACACATGATCCCATTGTCGAACGAGCTGAGCAGTTCAAACGTGAACTAAAGTCTTGTCAAAGGAGGATCTCAACGATTGATTGCAGAGAACTGATAAAACTTCAGAATCACTGGAAACAAGTGATAATTTGGTTCCCCATGCCACAGAGAGCATTTCACCAATGGGGTATAAACACGACGACGACCAAAATGTTTCAAGCGATGAAAGTGATTTAATTTCAGTTACGCAAACGAATGCGTCTATTGTCAGAAAGAGACAACGATTTAAAATTTAGTAAATAAGCATATGTAAGTCATATTTTTTTGCACTTTTGCATTCTTGAATTAGTGACATTTTTTATGAAGGATAATTTACTTTATATATGTACATATAATTATCTTTATAAGTTTATAAATTAAAAAAAAGTGTTTAAATGAATAAAAACCAAATAAAGATTTTAATTAAAGATTTTGATATTTGTTTGAAATCAACAAATTTTTTGCACTGGGTTTTCATGTCTGGAACCAATCTATTTTTTTATATGCACTGTATTTTTTTTATACGGTTTCTTTTTCCCCCCCCTTTTTTTTTCGGGAACCTATGTACCATGTAAAAACAGAATTGGGTATATATATATAGTTTTTATTTTTAAAAGATAAAACTACCAGTAATTTTATTTTTGAAGGATATTTTACTAAAACCATGCGGTGATCATAATGAGGTTAGTATGTATGTACCATAATGAATCGGAAAGCTGTTCCGTATATAATTTTCCCCTTCTTTGTAATCCATTTTCTTTACAAATAGAAATGAATTTTATTGTCATGATTATAAATCTGTTGATAAAGTCATATTCATCATTTTGTAAAACTATTATTATTATAACTTTAAAAAAATTTCTTATGCACCTCATTGCGAAAACAGAAAATTTTCAACTTTCTTCTTATGGTCGAGAAGAAATTTTCGCTTAAGAAGAAAATTTGTAAAATTTTCACAAAAAGATAAATGTAATATTTTCGGCATATCTGTGTCATGAAATAAAAATTAACTTCATAGATAGTAGTTATTAGTACAACTATATCATACAAGCATATATATTTATATTATATTTTAAAACATTTATATCATACAAGATGAAAAAATACATTTCTATTATTAAAGAAAATAGCTAATAAATACCCGAAAAATAGTATATTTACCTTTATTTAAAACTACCGTTAAATTTATTTACAGCTGAAAATTTTCGTATGTACAATATGGCAGAAACGCAAGTAATTTTTGTCTCATATGTGTGCTTTATTAAAGAGCACAATACCATTGTGGAGAGTCTTCTGTAAGTGACAGGAAACCTTTCAAATTGTCAGCACAATTTTTGTCCCATTTGTGTGCTTTATTAAAGCAGCACAACACTAATATCGAGAGTCTTCTATAGAGTGGCAGGAAACCTTTCAAATCGCCGGCACAATTTTTGTCCGTGTAATTGGTTGAACACCTCCTCCGCATTTAATATAAAACTGATCAAACGTTCAGTCAATCTGACACGAAAACCAAAAAAACCCTTTCAGAGCGACGGGGACGCAAGAGACCTATTTAATTTCTGCGAGATCGGTTGAATGGATTTTATGCAACGGTGGTTTCACCAACGAATGTGCCTGCTAATAGTTAATTCAACAACCAAGTCTAGAGAATAGTTTTCATTTTCCTTAATTTTTTCACTTCGGAATCTTGCCACAGCTGAAAATTACACTTCCTTCGTTCAATGCATTTTGGCATCAAAGTTTTAAGCTCATGTCTCTCGCAGCAAAAAATTACTTGTTTCCATGTAGTCAACAGCGGTTTAAACGTTCCTGCCGCTCTAGTGAGATAATGATTTATCTCTCTTTCATCTACAAGTTTTTATTTAATAAGATTACTCATTGAACTAAAAAATTAAATATATGTATAAATAACAAGATCAATGAGAACTTTAGGTTTTGACCCTAAAATTTAATATTTAATTATTAAATTTTTATGTGTAATTTACATTGAATTAAAAAAAAAACTTATATTAATTTTTGTCTTTTTGATCATAATAAAATATTTTTGAGCAAAATTTCTGAAGTACTATATCACACACTTAAATCTAAGTTTACAGAATTTAGAAGCACGAATTTTTAATTAGAAAATTCCTGCACGGGAGAGGGCAGGAATTTTTCCAGAGGAGGATCGAATTTTTTTAGTCGAATCAGTTTTTTTTTTATTTTTATTTTTTATTTAGGTGGAGCCGGTCATTGATTGCAGTTGCAAATACATCGTACAGTCGCTCAAAAAAGTATCCGAACACTATGGTTGATTACAGAATTCAGAAAAATTATCTGGCACCGATTTTTTTAGAAATTAGTGATCTGGCAACCTTCGTGTCACGTGACACGAAGGTTGCCAGATCACTAATTTCTAAAAAAATCGTTGCCAGATAATTTTTCTGAATTCTGTAATCAACCATAGTGTTCGGATACTTTTTTGAGCGACTGTACCACAATACAACTAAGGATGCCCGAAAACACAACAAAGAAAAGGAAAACTTATTGAAAATATATATACAAAATGTTTTTTTCGTGTTGATAAAAATAATCGATTTGCTTCTGAAAACTAAAGTAAACGTAAGGAAAAATTACATGTCGTTAAAAAAATATTAAATTTTGGTACACTTGATATTATTCAATATAAATTCATTTTTCGATATATTTATAGAGGAAGACCTTCTTCCCGCCTTCGCTGCGGAAACGAAATCAACAAAATGAAGCTAAAACTTGGTGTTTAATTTCTTAGTAGAATGCTTTTACAATACTTATTTTTTTTTCGTTCTGTATTAATCCGTTCTGCGTTTTTCTATGCATAGAAAAATGATTGATGTGATTGATGATGTATTGAGCATCGAAAAATGAAGCTAATGACCTGAAATAATTTTCTTATGAAAAAAGCCCAATCATATTTAAGTTATAGCAATATTGTCTCAGTTACCTCTTCAACAACTTAATAGGGGACTATCTATTTTCGTTGTGAAGAAAATGTTGGCTAAAGCTAAAAATATACAGAATTTGAAGTTTCGGATTCAATCGGTGTAGCTTACTGCTCTGGTTTTTCTATTTTTTCTTTTTTTTTCTACCCTGATGAGGAATGGTCAACCACACAGGATCCTGGTGCTGAACATATACACCAACCGGAATGGGTTAATGGCTCAGAGCATTATTATGGATCCTGAATTTGAGGCACTGGTGGGATTCTTTTGAGGGAAATTTTCGGCTTTGTTTTCTGCTTGTTTGTCATTTGACAGCCCCGAGTGAATATATTCACAAAATACGTTTTATCCCCTGGCGGATAATACTGATCTGAGGCCGTTGCAGGTACCTGAAATCCTGCTTCTTCGGACATCGTCAAACCTACATTGGAGGAAGTCTTTCAATGTAGATGGCTTTAGTCTTTCGTAGTAGGGGAATAGGTCTTTGCCCCATGCCTGCGATTAGGGGGCTGCTTGATATTGTCGACATTTCCTCTCTTAATACACATAGTTTCGTTAAACATCCCACTAGCCATTTTCACTCCACAGGTATTTGGAATATGAGGACATAGACTCTGCACAGAGCTTATTCTCTTGATGTCCTCACACAAGATTTCCACCGTTATAACCTTGATATTCTCGGCTTGCAAGAGACCATTTGGACAGATAAAGACCATATTATTACAAATAATCTGAAATATCTCTTTTCAGGGAGAGAAGATAATAAGCATCTCCAAGGCATAGGTCTGCTTCTCAGCAGACCTATGCTCTCCTAGATGCTATGCTCTCCTAGAAGAGATGCTATGCTCTTCTAGAATATAAGTATATTAATGAAAGACGTACATAAGTACACGTAGGTTTCACCGGATGGGCTGAATAAGAATATGATTTATTGTATATATATTAAGAACAAGTGGGATAGTTTTTTTAGGAATACCAGGTCATATATGGGAGCTGATATTGAATCTGACCATTACCTTGTTAAAAGTGTCTTGCAAATTAAACTTAAGAAGTGTTGTGCTAAAGCTTAAGAAAGTTACCTTTAACACTGAAACTCTGAAAGATCCAGTTATAGTTAAAGCTTACCGTGGTAGGTTACTCAGTCATTATGGGAATCATGGTTAGATTACTCTGAAATTGAGGCAGAATGGGACCGTCATAAACAGCTTTTTCTTGAAATTAACAGTACTATTTTGATAAAAACTAGCAGAGGAGGCAAAATTAATTAAGTGATAAGGCACTGGAATTTACTTTGGAAAGAACGAATTGTAGGAATATCCATAATCAACATCCTAGTCGTAACAGAAAGCGTTACAAAGAGTTTAATAAATGTGAAAAGTATTAGTTAGGAGCAGATAGAATCTTTCGCTAGATGGCTTGGCTTACGAAACCGGTCTTAGCTAAGAAATGGCCGGACAAAACCGACGAAGGAGCTAGGCAACACAACAGCAGAAAGCTGTACCAGATAATTAATGTTTTGTGTGGGAAAAAACGAACAGATATACAGGGAATAAAGCATAAACTAGGTAAGGTTTTAGAAGATGAGGATTCTGATATGGCTAGGTGGGCTGATCATTTCAGTGATGCTCTAAACAATGTGGTTAGTTCTACTACCACTGTTTGTAATGATGATAGATGCATTACTGTCTTTAATGTTGGCCCCATAACACAGTCTGTCGATTTAGACATAACATATCAATATATTTATATATTTCTGTCAGTCTGAAATTATTTTGGCTGTTTCTAAACATAAACTACATAAATCCCAGGAGTAGAAGAAATTACTATGGAAATCCTTAGAGCTGGGAATGTTTCGGTTACCATATGGATAACTGAAATTTTGAATATCTTTTATGATAAATGCATGTTTTCTAAGGATTTTACAAGAGCTATTATTATCCCTTTAAGAAAAACGGTGATTGCAGTTCTTGTGCTGTAACTTTAGGGGTGTCAGTGCATTTTCTATTCCAGGTAAAGTTCTTTGCATTATTATGCTTAACAGAATTAAGAAGCTGGTTGATGGGTAGTTGCGTGATGAGCAGTGTGTATTTAGAAGTGGTAGGGATGTACAGATCAGATTCTTTGAAATAGACAGATTCTTCAGAAATGTTTAGAATTACCGAAACCCTGTGGTTACCAGCTTTGTAGATTTCAAACGGACTTTTGACTCTGTTGATCGTCATAATTTGTGGTTGATTGTGAGATCGTCATAATTTGTGGTTGATTGTGAAATCATATGGTATACCAGACAAGTTAGTTAACATAATAAAAGCTCTCTATAATAACACTGAGTCGTATGTGAGAGTTGGTAAGGCTTGTAGCAATTGGTTTAGCAATACTTCTGGTGTTCGACAAGGGTGATTTTGTCTCCTTTTCTCTTTAACTTGGTTATTGATTATGTTATGCGAAATTCACTGCAAGGGAAACATTTTGACCTTAAATGGGCTGGATATCAGAAAATTTCTGATTTAGGTTATGCTGAGGATTTAGTTCTTTTGGCAAATGATGTTGATAAGATGAACTCTTTCTTTCGAGCTGTTCATGAGACTGATAGTAGAATAGGTTTGGTTATAAACAGAGAGAAAACTAAAGTGATGAAAAATTGGTCAGGCAGGATGTGATTCAGTTAATCTGAATGGTTGCAGTCTTGAGCAGGTGTCACAGTTTAATTATCTTAGGAGCTATATAGCAGATACTGGTGATGTGCAGCATGAGATTAACAGACGAATAGGGATTGCTGCTGGGACTTTTAAGAATCTATGGAGAGTGTGGAGAAATAGGCATATACACCTAAACACTTAAATTAGAATATATAATAATTTGGTTCTTTCTAGGATTACTTATGGTAGTGAAATTTGGAGGCTTTGTAAACAAGAAAACAGGAAAGTTGATGCTTTTCATTCGAGATGCTTATGCAGTATCTTGGGTATTAGGTGGTTTAACTTTGTACATAATGATGAGGTTAGACAAAGCAGTCGGCAACCTCTTTTGAGCAGCATATTGTGCAGAGAGAGACTCCGTTGGATTGCCATGTTGCCTGAATGGATAATTATAGATTGTCGAATAGAGTTATGAACAGTGTGCCTAAAGGCCTCAGAAAGGGGGGGAGACCTATGATGCGGTGGGCAGACAATGTCAAACAGGACCTTGTTAGAAGTGGTCTTCAGTGGCGAGATGCAGCAGATGCAGCTCAGGAGACATGGGTTTGGAGAACTAAATTGCACAATCTGGTTAGACCTACGTAGTTCACGGCTGCTTAAGGATGATGATGAATTTATTTATAAGAATGTACGTTTAGAAAGTAATTAAAAGTTAATAAGTATTGTTTCAAATCATTTAATAAAATTATCATGTATTTTATAAGTTTACGCAATGGTTATTTCAATATTAGATAATTATGAATGACGTCTACAAAACAAAATAATTTATTGTTAAATATTCCAGCTTTCATAAATTTTCAAACATTGAAGAATATTTTTGAAAATCGAAATTTAAATATATTTGATTATGATCTTTAATTTGTATTTAGTCATTCCATTAAAACCAATTTTAGAAGTTCTAGAGCTCAAAAGTCAGATTCCCATTGAGATAACAAGGAAATTCTGCAACATTTTGCTAGGACAATGTATAACCAAGATGGATTAAATATACTACTTTAGAAATTTAGACCATATAAAGTTCTGAAATGTTTTCCAATCTATTCACAACAGTTCAGCCACCCTTCAGCATTTTTCAAACCCCCAAAAGCTACCTGTACCTTTTTTTACGTTTCTCCAGCCTTAGTGGATAATAAAGTAGCCTTGATTTTATCCTAGATGCTTCTGTGGCCAGATCATAAAGCTATGGTCCTGCCAAAGAGATCAGCCCGGTGGAGGCCAACACAGTCCGAATAACCATAAAATTAGGTCATAATTATTTCTTTATCGTTGTAGATATTAAAAAAACTTCCCAATTTTGTGCGATGTTCATGTTACTGGATATCGGTAATGCTTTTCCTGTCATAAATATGGTTGCAATGGAACACAAATTGCTTACCTGATTGCTTCTTCATAAATTTTGCACAGGTTCAGTGGAAATATTCTAAATTTAACTGTAAAGTGTAATAAAGATAATCCCATTCTACAAATAACGAACCCTAAACGCATCACACCAAGCATTTTATTTTTTCAAATCTCAGAAATAAAACAGAACACATTGAAACTGGAAAAGGCTTACTATTTTGTTTCAACAACCATCAAAAAACATTGGTGACTGACTTACGAGAAATAAATTCGCATGAAAAAAGTGTAAAAGAACTAGACTTTGCTTAGAAACCAAATTAATGACAATCTTTCTAAGTTTACGTACAGTACGTTCGTAATAAACGTTATGGAAAAGAGTTTGACCTTCTACTGGGATGTGTTTGTGAGAGAAGATGAAGAGGATGAGAGTCCTGAAAGCTCTCATCTCCATGGCATTCAACCGAATTCATGTGAGTGTATCGATCGAATTGTAAAGAGCGGCACTAAACAGTTATCACTACGGTCATCAGAAATGACCTTGTGTTAGAGACTTCTTGTGCTTTTTATTACACTGCAAACAGAAAGGAAATCTTTCTGCAAGAGTTCTTAATAAAGCAGATCAGATATTGCCACTGGCAGGATCTTTCGAATCAGAAACACAGAAGATATCGGAGATAGGTTGGTACTAGTGTAGACAATGCTGAAGTGGGTCAGACGTGTTTTGGTGTTTTCTGATTGCCCAATGAAGGGACCGTGTTGTTCTTTTAATGATTGTGTTTCTTTATTGGATGGCTCTATAGAATGTCATAAGATGAGCAGAGGCAAAAAGAATGTTTTTCGCTGTTTACATTTGTATCTGTGGTATATTCAAGGAGAAAATGTGGTAGTAAATATTCAAAGCAGAGTTAAAAGACCGTGAGATCTAGAACTGGGGCATTCGTGGTGTCTTATTATCCTCAAAACTTACTTAGAAGGAGATGAAATTTTAAAATATATTGATGCATTTTTTTAACGACTGGAAGCAGATATTTATCGTTTAATATGGTTACGAATAGAGATCGGATTAGATGGCACAGCTCATTACACAGATATGATTATTTGAATTTACTTGAAATTTAAGTTGGATTGTTTTACCTCCGAGCGACACTCTTTTTCACACAATGGGCTAAAATGGTCAGGTCACAAGGACCCAAGGACTCAGAGAGTGGTAGGCAGGGGATCCACTGGACAGCTTTTAGGAGACTGATGGTAGACTTCCATCAAGGACATCCACAATGTTCTTGAACGTGCACAGGATGTCATCATAATGACGGCAGCCTTTTCAAGCCCATCGGTGTCCCCTACTGACAGAGGGCATGGCGAGGGCGGTGGGGGTGGATGCAGAGATATATCTCAACGGTGGCCCAGGCGGGACTCGAACCTGAAACCGCTGATTAAGAGTCTGGCGCGCTACAGACTAAGCCACCCCTGCCTTCTTTGGATTTAGGGTTAGAGTAGTTGAGACACAGCATACCTCAACTTTTTTTTGAACCAATAGATTGAAATAAAATCAATCTAAATAACTTTATTGACATTACTAACCCTGTGCAGTGGGAACTAGTGGTAAAATCTAGTGATAAAATACGACAGGTCCGAGTGTAAGGTTTCGAACGTAAAATCATCAAACTAAAACAAATACGACACGTCCCAGTGTAAGGGGCACGGACGTAAAATCATCAAAGCTGAAACAAATACATGTTCAAGTGTAAGGGACTCGGACGTAAAAATCATCAAAGCTAAAATAAATGCACATTCGAATGTAAGAGGATCGGACATAAAATCATCAAAGCTAAAATAAATACACATTCGAATGTAAGAGGATCGGACGTAAAATCCTCAAAGCTAAAATAAAAACATGTTCAAGTGTAAGGGACTCGGACGTAAAAATCATCAAAGCTAAAATAAATACACATTCAAGTGTAAGAGGATCGGACGTAAAAATCATCAAAGCTAAAATAAATACACATTCGAGTGTAAGAGGATCGGACGTAAAATCATCAAAGCTAAAATAAATACACATTCGAGTGTAAGAGGATCGGACGTAAAATCATCAAAGCGAAAATAAATACACATTCGAGTGTAAGAGGATAGGACGTAAAATCATCAAAGCTAAAACAAATACATATCCGAGTGTAAGGGACTCGGACGTAAAATCATCAAAGCTAAAATAAATACATGTCCGAGTGTAAGAGGCTCCGAGATAAAATCATCAAAGATGAAGCAAATACGTTCCTCGGGAGTAAAACAGGGATAATCGATTAAAACGTCTTCTTCATTCATTGTCAGAAGAATTATTGAATTACACTACGTTACGAAACGTTTACGGATTCTTACATCTTATGTGAAAAGAAAATATCATTGAAAGCTTCCCATCTTTCAAAATATTCATTTTTCCCGTAAAAATATGATTGAAGAGGTATTGCAGATCTCCAAATGTAATTAAACCTCAATTTTAACAATATTTATCTAATAGTTTCAAAATTATTGATGCCAGAATGTTTAACATGAGACGCTGCTATTAGGCTTTTCATAACACTTTTGTTTTTCGTAAGTGATGAAAACTGAAAGAATTATTACAAGAAACTATGAAAAGTACATTTGTTTTAGTAAAAGATAATTTATAACAGTTTTAATTTTAGGTTTAATTAATTTATACCACATATTCTTAGGATTAGCAAGGCATATTTTGAAAGAGTATTTGAGTTATCGTGCTGTTGGCAGTACATGGTAGATATATTGTCGAGCTCTAAGTAGTTCAGAACAGGAGGATGGACAGACAAAGAATATATAAGTCATCAAAAGGGGACAGTTCCATAGAACTAATGCTAGATCGTGCCCTCGGAAGTTTGCTTCCTTACTTTACTGTTTGAACCCTCAAGTGAAATTGGCCACAAAAGGGCACTTTCACACTTTCAGGAGCTTCTTTCTTATCATTTGAACAAGTGGAAAATAATGGAACATTCTTAAGACAGATAATAGAAGTTACATCAGAGAACATTGATATCGAACATTTATGTAATGCGAAGCATTTTATTCTTTTTAAACAAAATAATTAATTTTAGAAGCTATAGTTTTAAGATAATGAATATATTTCATTTCAAAGTGTCTAGTTGACCTTTCTACTTAGTACCTCACAATAGTATTTTTCTATTTTACAAATGCTAGCATACAACTAAAAGAAAGATGAATTTAGTAAAATATTTGGTGATTTGTTTTGAACTTCTAATTGCTTTAATGTTGAAGGTAAGCTCCTAAAAGTAAGTTTTTTTGCATTACTGTTTGAACCTTCAAGTGAAATTTGCCATAAGTGGGCGCACATTATGGTTATGTTCGCTGTCCCTTCTTGTTAATTATACATTCTTGGGCCAAGACTACCTTGATACGTCACAGTCCTAGACAGACATTGAGCGAAAGAAGGCAAGAAATAAGAGAAATTAAATATGCATAAAAATTTGTCGAATTCATTGTTTACAGTTTAACTAAAAGCTATCTGTTTTTAAACAGTACAAAATAAAATAATTTATAATGACTATATTAACGTATTTATGAATAATTTAAAGTTATTTGCAAGATTTTAAAAATTTAATATCTACCTGTTGAATTTAAAAAATCAAATTTATTAAAATAAACTTTATTTCAAGAAAATAATTCTGCCACTGTAGTATCCAAGCCTGGCACGATTTGTAAGCTTTGGGATGCTCAATCGGTGGTACACCAGGCTATATCTGCAGTTTTTTCTACGTAATCTAGTTCGAGTTTCAACTGTGCCAATCTTCAATTCTATTCTCTCTCTTTGGCCTTCATAAAGGCAGCTGTCTTTTATATGGCTCTCCCGCTCTATCACGACTATGATTAACGTTCCATCGCTTAACGTTCCATCCGACGGGCGGCGGCTTTTTCAAGTTCTGTGGCCAATTGTCTGCAGAGAAGTGTTGGTCAGAAGTTTCAGGAAGGACTAAATTCTAGGAACTACGGATTACGATCCTTGCACGGTACCGACTCAGTCAAGCCCTGCCCTCCAACCACTGGAAGGAAGCCAACCTATTAACGTAGCAGGGAAAAGTGGGAAAATAGAACTACACAGAGAATACTTTGCAAAGGTAAGAAATGGTTAATAGTAGATTTGGCTTGAGTCAAAATTTTGACCTGCACTTTTGTGTATACAATGGGCCAAAAATGGGTCACAAGGCAAAAATATTAAATATATATATATTGCACATATTTTCAAGAAAACCTTTAAATAACCCTAAAACGGAGGAACAAATTATGTACCGGAAATATTATTTCGGTTCATTTTGAAAGCGATATAATTACTTTTGGCTTTCATCCTCCTTCTCGACTTCCAATTCGTCCTGTATAATATTTATTCTAGTTTATTTAATTCTTACTATTCCATACACAAGTAAAGTAAAATGTATTTTTTGCTCCAAATGGATCCAAAATAACATAAATAGGAAATAATTAAGGAAATAACATGGAAACGTTTTGCAGCTTCGAAGAGTAGCAGATATGTCGAGTAATAATATCCATTGCTTTGTTTCAATAAAATTCAAAGAATGAGGCTTTGTATAGGTCACGGAATTTTATCTGCTCAAGCTTTATTCAGAAAGAACAATTAACTCGTTCATGAATCAGACATTGCACTTACACATGAGGAATTGAAGTGCAGAAACAGACAGCAGGACAACAAGAGACTATTAGAAGTGCGAAAGTCAACACTCGAAAATCCAATACTCCTGAAACATTGCTTTGGAAAGAGAGTAAGGAAATAAAGAACTTGAACTCCCCCCCCCCCTTTACATATACGCAAAATCAAAATACATTGCCGCCCATATTTCATTTCACGTCGTTTCGTTAATTAGCCCCACAGAGATTTAATGCCACTGTAAAGAAAACTGAAGCATTCTAGAAGAAAGTTCGTCTTTGTTTTGTAAAGCCAGCTCCAAAGCACATTGAACTGTTCTTCCCTTAACAAAGCCGTTCTCTTTGTTCGGTTGTCCCTTGAATTCTGAAGTCTGGGCTAGCTCCTGCTCTTACAATACACACACACTCTTCATTAGCACAAAACGGCAAGAATAAAATTCACGCCTTCACTAAAGCTGATAATTAGCGTTCGTTGCTTTAGCATACAGTATAAAAATGGACGAGTTTTATTTCCTTCATTTTGGTTTTTTAAACCCATACTCGTGACATAAAGAATTCGTATCTATTTCGTAGGTGACTTTGCGGAATTTTACCTTTGTTTTCGGCTGGAGCATGTTCATTTTTTATATGTGAAAGGATATTTGAAAGGTTTCTGCACTTAAAGGGATTGATCTGGTGAGATTTTCGTTGTGTTGGGTTGTTTTACCTCTAAACGGCACTTTTTTTGCTCACAATGGGTTAAATGGCCACGTCACAAGGACCCCGAAGACTCAGAAAAGTTTTGGGGAGGGGATCCACTGGACAGCTATTTGGAGACAGATGGTAGCCTCACGTCAAAGACATCTAGTGTGTTCTTTAATGTGCATAGTGTATGGCTTTCCCGCAGACGTGGCCAAGGCTTAACGTCCCATCCGATGGACGGCGGCCTTTCCAAACCCATCGGTGTCCCCTACTGACCGAGAATTGTAGAGTTTTGCCGAGAAAAATCTTAAAGTTGTCCAAGATGGGACTCGAATCTGGCAGCTGAAGTTTACGAGCTTGGCTCGTTACCGACTGAGCCTCCCGTCCCAGGTGCCTTTTAGGAATCGATGTTTGCACTCATTTTTTTTTTCTCGATGACATAACAAAATGAGCATTTTCATGGTAAGTCAAAAGTATAAGCTTGGTTCAAATGAAAAGTGGGCAATTCGGAAAAGAATGGTAAATCATTTATTCATCTGTTAAAATTGCCATGTCTATTGAAACATTGGTCTTTACATGAAATTTGCAACGGGATACTTTCTTTTCGTAGAGCAACTTTGGCCGTTACATCAGGAAGTCTGTGACAATACACTGCACTTCTGCCTATGACTTTAATTTTTTTTTTGATTTGCGACATATAGGACAGAGAAGAATCCTAGAAGCTACTCCTAGCTTAATACAGGCCTTCTCATACAAGGACATGCCCTACTAAGACCGAAGTCACTGCTGACCACTGCCTTAGTTAGAGCTAACACAACACACAAAGTTTGCCTTGCTGGAACAGTCGCTAGCTGCCTAACCACTATGCCAGTTACACTAAGTAATACATAAGCATGTACACAGTCGTATCAGAATAATATGACCACTTACCATAGTATACGTATGACAGGTGGTCATATTATTCTGATACGACTGTGTATAATATAATAATACATAAATTAAAGAACAACCATATCTCATGTCAATGGGTAGCCAAAGTCGAAGCTTTGTAACTTCTAAAATAAGTGCTTTTGTTTCGAAAAACGTGATAGCAGATAAAGATCGCTGTTAAATACTGCCAATTCTGTTTTTACACGGATTTTTTTACACGATTTTGTTTTAACACGGTTTAGAAAAAAAATTCTAATTTTCTTTCTACACGATTTATTTTGATCTAACACGGTTCAAACGGCGTCTTTTTAAAAATCTCCATTTTAATTTAATTCTGAAAAAATATTCCTATTCAAGAAAAAAAACCTAATATTTACATTTAGAACAAAGATGCCGCTTTTATGGTCACATTCTTCGAAGAAGTTTTAACTTTGAAAATGTACTACAGATACACATTTTGTGTACTAAAATCCCCAAAATAAAAACTACACTAATATAACTACACAACAAGTTTTCTCTATTTTATTCTATATTTTATGGAAAAATTGTACAAAACCTACTTCATTCGGAATAAAGTGGCAGCATTGAGTTCCACGAATTCCTCTCAATTTCATCTTCAACATATACTTTAGTCTTGGTCTCACATTTTTTGTTTAAAATAAGAAGTGTTTAGATGTTTAATAGAAGAAATCGAAAAACAAATTTGTTTTGTTTTTTGAAGTTCTGTGTACGTAATATAAATATATTAAATTTTGCTCATAGGTAATTTACAATTTTTCATCATCTGATTTATTAACTACAATTCAATTATTTTTCGTAAGCCTTACCACAATGTCGGATAATTCAAATATACAAAAGCAGAAAAGGAAAACTATCTCTTTGGATACTAAGATTCAAATTTTAGATCGTGTTGCAACTGGAGAAGATTCAACATCCATAGGGAAATATTTTGCTTTGAACAAAGCTACCGTAAGAACCATTAAGGAAAATGAAGATGCTATTAGAAAATCTGTGCTTTCTGGAACAAAATTGACCGCTAAGTCGTCATCGTACACGAGTGATATTGTAAAAGTGAAGATGAAAAAGGAACTAGTAATGTGGATAAAAATAACTCGCAAAAAAGAATATCTCTAGACGGAAATTCCATCAAGCAGATGGCATTACGGATATATAAGCAGACACAAAAAATGGAACCAACCACATCAGCTCAGTTAAACAAAAATTATGAATTTTCTGCAAGTACAGGTTGTCTTGCAGGATTTCTTCAAAGACACGCGTTTTATAATGCTATAGATAAAAGGTGAAGTTGCACAGATAAAAGGTGAAGTTGCATCTGCAGATGAGCCGGCTGCTAAAGAATTTTGTCCGAAATTGGCCCAAATCATTGAAGATGGTAGATATACTCCTAATCAATTTTGGTATGTAGATGAAACTGGTCTTTTTTGGAAAAAGATGCCGAGTAGAACCTACATAGCAAAATCACAAAAAAAAAAATGTTGGTGGCTTTAAAGCAGGTAAGAATCGTGTGACCTTCTACATTGCAGCAACGCTTCAGGAGATCGTGTATTAAAATCGCTGCTCATCAATCTATCCCTAAGACAAAGATCCTGTACCCCCAAATACGACTGAATATCCTAATATCATCACTTTAGCACATTCAATGAAAGGTGCAGATTTGAATGAATTGCCAGTGTATTGGATGGCAAACAAAAAAGCCTGGGCTACAAAACAAATTTTTAATGAATGATTCCATAAATGTTTTGTTCCAGAAGTTAAACGCTATTTGAAGGAAAAATATCTCGAATATAAAGTTCTATTGATTATAGACAACGCGTCTGGCCATCCTGTTTTGGATAAACTAGATAAGGATAAAATACTAAGAGTTATTGATGTGTGGAAGAAATTTTATCTTTTAGATTGTATCAGACATGCTGGATTGATGTTATCAGAATTAAAACCATGAACATTAAACACATGCTGGAAAGCTATTTGGCCAGAATGTGTAAAACGCAAAGATCCTGTACCCCCAAATATGACTGAATATCCTAATATCATCACTTTAGCACATGCAGTTGGTGGAGAAGGATTCGATGATTTATCGTTTGCAGATATTGATGAATTACTAGTTGACAAAGCTCTTAGAGAAGATGAAATAATAGAAGTTGTCCTTGAGACTCCTAAGAAAAAGTGATGGTGATTAAGAGGTTCCACTCACTGCACTTTACCATTCTTGAATTAGTGACATATTATTTTTTTATGAAGAATAATTTACTTTATATATGTACATATAATTATCTTTATGAGTTTATAAAATAAAAATGTGTGTTTAAATGCGTAAAATCAAATAAAGATTTAATTAAAGATTTTGATATGATTTGTTTGAAAGCAATTTATTTTTTGTACTGGGTTTTCACGTTTGGAACCAATCTTCTGTTTTTTCGTGTGCACTGTATTTTTTTTACACAGTTTTTTTTGCACGATTTTTACGGAACCTATCTACAGTGTAAAATCAGAATTGTGTGTATATCATATATCATTAATTCCGCAACAGCTTGCTTCTTGTCTGCCTGGAGATCTACCAACCCTACGGGGTCAGGGTCAGCCCTTGTGGCTCGACCCTTTCTCCCCCATAGTGGAGAAGTACAGTCGCTCAAAAAAGTTTCCGAACACCATGGTTGATTACAGAATTCAGAAAGAATATCTGGCAACGATTTTTTTTAAGAAATTAGTGATCTGGCAACCTTCGTGTCACGTGACACGAAGGTTGCAAGATCAGTAATTTCTAAAAAAATCGCTGCCAGATATTTTTTCCGAATTCTGTAATCAACCATGTTGTTCGGTTTTTTTTTTGAGCGACTGTACTACAGTTCAACCGATTTACAGAAATCCTGCGGCTTTGCCCATAGGAAGTTTACCCCTAAAACGTTCAATGAAATGAAATAAATGAAATATCCCGATTTGCAACAATATTTGTTCTGTATTTAATGAATTAAGGTAGTTTAAACATTTGAAACAGCAATGCTAGTCTTAAGAAATTTAAAACCGACGAATAGTGAAATAATTTTCTACAGACTACTAATATGCACAATTATTTAATTAAACTCTTTGATAAAATACATATTCCTAAGTTTTAATTAAATTCTGAAGTCAATTTTTGTGACTTGGTATTGCTAAAGTCAACTTCTAACTTCTATAAGTCATTAAATACTCAGCAAATATTGTTAAAAATCGAGATGTTGATCTAATTGATTGAGATCTTCATCTGATATCGCATTTTTGAAAACAGCAAAACTTATTTTAGAAATTATAGAGCGTCGACGTTAGTTTCCCATTAACATAACATAGGGTCGTTCCTTAATTTATGAAAACCTTCTTTTCATGGCATTTTTGGTGGTCCAGAAATGTGGAAATATAGTAGTGGGAATTGTATTCCTTTTCACATTTCTCACTAGGAAAATTCTGGCCAGGATTATACGGAAAATGCATTCCCAACCATACTTATTTAATGTTGTTCAGTTATTTGGGCAGTATGGAATCGAATGTTGTCATCCAATAAAATAACTACTTTGCTAAGAAATGTTTGGAGCTTCGACTCTATTGCCTGCCTTCAAAGCCTATAGTTGCGAGTTGATGGTGTTACCACAGTCCAGAAACTCAATTAACAGCGGATCCTGAGAGTGAAATTGAAATGTAAACCTACTGCACATTGTTTAACTTTGGGTGTTTCCATACGAGGTTTGTCTGGAATACACACAACATCTATAACTTTTAAACAGATGCTTGAAACTGATTATAATGTTGATGAGTGCCTTATATGTATACTTCCTTCTGTGTATAATCCATTCCCTGTGTAAGACCTCAAAGACCACGCAGTGCGTTACCCTGGTGTAGATGTTCAATTTTTATTTCACCGAATCTTATACGAGGGACGTTTTAAATATAAACGAGAATTTAATTCTAAAACGTTTATTCACAACAAAATAGAAAATTCATACATACTACTTTCCAACGTAGTTCCCCCGTTAACTGCAATGAACTTGTTCCAACGTTCTGGAAGCTCTTAAATTCCATGTTGAAAGAAGGTTTTTGGCTGCTTGTCAATCCAACCTTGCACTGCGGCAATGACCTCGTCATATCTCGGAATCTGTTGCCCTTAAAACACTCCTTCAGCGGTCGAAACAAATGGAAATCTGATGGTGCCAAGTCGGGACTATTCAATAGATGGGGCAGTACATCCCTCTTCAGTTTCCGTAGTCTCCATCGTTAAAATCGTCCGAGCGTATGGTTCATTTTCGACACTGTCTTGTCCTTCTCTAAAGGATTTGGGCCAACTGAGCCTTCTGAATTTCTACAATGGCTTTGGGAAAGATTGTTTGCCACAGGATCCTTGCCTATGACAAACAATTTTCCCCAAAATGGGCTCGAGGCCTGGTAAAGATTTCGGAAGGAATGACACCATGATATAATGACCTTTGATGATTAAGCGCTGCCCAACACTGCTGGGTACTTCTCGATCCGATATCTTGATTGCAATTGGCTGGTGCTGTGAAGGAAGGCACGACTACTGCTGTTCACAAGTTTGAAATGTCTTTTCTAGTCAATAAATGATTAGTCACACAAGATGATTTGTGCTCGAACGGTAACTAAATTCTCGTTTATATTGAAGGTCCTACATATTTTCGTGCTCTTTTAAAAATTTGTGAAAAAATGCATTGAAGGATAATAACACGAGATACGGATTTCAATCTACACAAACAATAATGTTTTTAAAAACGACTTCAGTTGGGCTCATTGCAGTCTCTTAAACAATGCTCCCAGGTTTTGTTAATCCAATAATTTGTCTAGTTTATTCTCTCAGCTACAAAAGGATATATTTATGGCCTGTAAGGATCCATCTGTGAGAACAGGACGTTAAGTGTTACGCAGAAGAGGATCAAATTCCACGAACATGGACAAATTCTAATGCAGCTTCAGCTATTTTTCAGGTGGTTATACAATAAAATTGGTAAAGAAATGGAAGCATAGTGACTTCCTAATTTTTTTGCATGATTGAGAACTATCAAGAGTCCTAAAAGTTACTAGTAGCTTTTATGTAACTTATCATCTAATGTATATAGACGATTGTGAATGATGAATGACGGCTGACAGGGGATAACGCTAAATCTAACTATGAATCGGAAATAGTGGAGCTCTGAAAATTTGCACCTGTAGGTAATCCGGGTCTTAGTTCTCGGAAAAAATCCAAACTTTGATCACCGATTATTCTTCAAGGTCAAGGATGTCACGTAGTGGTCAAACCTTGATCTACGAGTGCTAGAAACATGAAAATTGGTGTCTCGGAGTGTTTCGAGGTCTAGATATACGAAATGTTACGAAATTTCGGATCTGAAGGGTCATTCGATGTCAAAGGTCAAATTTAGATCTATCAGTATCAGAGAACTAAAAATTGGTTTCTTAGGATATTTTGAGTCGTAGATCTCAGAAATTATGTCAAATGCTGAATGCGATGGGTCCTTCAAGGTCAAATATCAAATTCGATATATCGATGATGGAGAGCTAAAAATTGGCTAATAAGTCTCTTTCAGGAAGTAAAACTCAGAAATAAGAGGAATATTCAGATCCAGTATCGGATTTAAGATCAAATAACGTTTGAGGACGGAATAGAAATTAAGAGGCATCTGTCATGTCCATCTAATTCATTTATTTTTATTTATTGATGCATTTTATTGTATTTTTGTTGTTGTAAATATTTTTATCTATTAAGTGTGTTTTTGAAAGTGCTCTTATGGGGATGTGACTCATAGATGTTGTTTCCGGGTCTGAGCTGGCTGCCTGGACGTGCTGACGAGTCCAAAAAGCTCTTTTACGTCCATTTACAACTAGTCTGGGTCTCGAGTGTGAGCGCTGGAGGCGAGCTGGGCAATAGTAAAGAGCAATCTTGAGCGTCGCTGTCAAACAAGAAGGACGTTTGAACACGCTTTAAGCAACGTCGTTCTTACTCAAACAAAACCCTTAAGGAGGGAATTCGATTCTATGTGCAATCAAGGTTCGGTTCTTGATGAACCAAGCACAGTTCTGTGGAACTCAGGTGAGTTCTGTATGGACCACATTGTAGGCAAGAGTTGGATAACTTTTCGCCGAGTTTGAGGTCGGTAAAGCGAAAATCAGTGAAGTGCGGTTCTCCACCTAATTGCATAATTGTTTGCAGTAGCAAAGCAGCAAAGGCCTACGGAGTCAAGCGCATCCCCAGCACGTGATTGTATATAAATGTGAATAAACCGTGTTGTCCCTATACAACTCTCGTGCGTGGATTGTTGGACATATCTCTATGCACCACTTGGCGCAGGAAGTCTGAGGCATACGTCGGTACGGGTGTAACATCCACAAACCTGTTATTTCATCTAAGCAATGGTGAATGTAATCAAGGGACTAATTGATCATCTCTACTATAGAGTGGTTAATCGTTAGCCATCGCTGGCCACCACAGCATCGAAGAACTGATTGATTTCTAGTATAAGAATATATACCCCATTAGTGAAGTTTTTAATTGATCACAATCTCAATTACAGCTATTACATAAAGTAAACCTACTGCAACAGTATTAGATCTATAGCCACTAGGTTTGATCTGCAGTTTAGGCTATTTTTATTCGCTGAAAAATATAATAAATAACGCCGCAATTATGCAGTGGCATCGCGGACATATATGAGAGACATCATAAATTAGTGATTAAAGAGTGCACAAAACCCTCCGCTATGATTTTTATAGAAGCAATATTTTAAATTACGTTATCTTTTCTATGGCTAACATTTTTATTCCTTTAGACCCACATAAATGTGGTTTAGCCACTTGACATTCATGACACAATAGAAAAAGGTTTCAAGTCCTATTAGTGGGTGAAGAAATATGACTGAGGTTAAAGGGTGGATAAACCTGGTACTCAGTTCTCTTCGGAATCTGGAAATTTTGTGAATGTCCGAAAATCATCCTTCTCTCTATTCTATAAAAGTAATTTTAAATTGGTTGTTGTATTGACCTCACACGTTTGGCGGAGTGATATTTTTTCTATCTGGAAACAACGATAAGAATCATTGTCATCTGACTGTAATAAAAGGTCCCAGGTGTAAACCCCTAAATACGACGACGCCTTCTTTTATTGCTGAACTTAAAAAAAAATGCTATGAAAACAAACGAATTTTAAATGTTATCCCTAAAATTAATGATATGAGATCCAAACATAATATCAGAGTACCAAGGCATAACTACCTGGTGGGATGTAGAAGAAGGGAGTTGGTAACAATAACCGCAAAAATGAAAATATTTAATTTTTTTAAGAAGATGAAATATGAGATGAAATAATTGACAATGCTGAATATAACTATGTGATCACAGAGTGACTGCAAAGAATATTCGTCAGTATATAGAGTAACAATGATTTATCTTGATCAGGGTCACTTAGATACAAAAGCCCCAAACCGCCGTTGAAGAATAGAAAGAAAAAAAAGGAAAAAAAAAAATACGTAACGATTTAAGGGATTAAATTATTTAAAGCTTCCAGGCTCCTTTTTTCAAATAATAATAGATTAAAAACATTTATATCTTAATATTTTAGAATTAATTCAAATTTTCAGAACTAAATAGCTACTAATAGTACTACAAATAGTTCTAATAATATTTTGATGATGCTACAAATTAATAATAGTAGAGCAATATTTCAATTAAAATAATTATAAATTTTAAAAAGTGCACTTCACTGGCCTAAAATGATATAAATGGTTTTGTATTCGTCCAGTCAAAACGAATGAAACACTTTATGGATAAAATAGACACATTTTTCAAATAAAAGTAATATTTAACATTGTTAATAAAAATATATTTCTCTTTAGCCTTATAAAAAGCAATTCATTGAAAAAACGTTTTTCTTAACTGGGACATCTCCTTTTTATTGATGTAACTAGTAATTGCCCATTTATTCTCCCCGGACTTGTATGTTATTGCAGAATAAGAATAATTGGAGAACAAACTAATACAAAAATAAAAACATACAAGAAAAGAGGAATTTACATGAAATATCTGACAAAAGTAGTTTACACGAAATATTTGCTAAGAGAAATTTAGAAAAGAACTTATAAGTCAAGCGAAATTCAGAAACGAATAAATGTGCCAAGAGGATGAATAGAATCAGAAACCTGTCAATCATACTAAGCGAGATCTATTGATCCGTGAGTGCCATGCTAGAGCCAACTACTATAAATAGCACTGGATTGGGCCTAGATAGAGCCACTTCGATACACCGGGCCTGGACAGACATCGAAAAAGGAGAAAAGTAAACAGAGAAATTAAATAAGAGTAACGTTTCAAGTGATTTGTCTAAAATTTAAACACAAGCTTTTTAATTTTGAATAACTAAGAGAAGGTAATTTATTTACCAAGAGTTAATTAAAATAATATGGACCATTAAAATTTTGAAAATAAAGAGCTACCAGAAATATTTTAAGAAAGACAGTTTAATTAAAATACCTCTACGTTTAAGAAGTACTTCTGTTAATGAATGTATTTGTCCTGGCCTTTCGTATGTATGTTGTTATCTCCATGGTAAGATCATGACAGCTGTTTTGATGATGTTACAAAGGGAGAATATTTAGATATTTAACTATAATATTATTGGAGGTAGACTGGGTTCGAGCTCCAAATAAGACACGGACGTTTCATGTTGTCTTTCTTATGATGTCCCGTCATCTCACAGACCTTCTACTATGACATATAAATTGGCAGGTTTCTATAAGATCTCTGTGGCAAGAAGTATTAATTTTTTTACTTATTTTATAACTTAAGAATGAATATACTTAAAAATAAATATAAAATTAAATGTCACTATTACAGCAATTACACAAAATCAAAAAAAATAGTAAATTTCTTAAATGAATATATATTTAATTATTATTACGTTAATTATTGTCATTAACTCTTTTTTTTCTATTGCTAAGTAGCACAAAATCAAAAAATAGTAAATCTCTTAAATGAATAAATATTTAATTATTTTACATTAATTATTGTACTTAACTCTTGTTTAGTTTTTTTTAATTGTTAAGAATATTTTCAAGAATCTGCAAAAATTCTCTACAAAAATTTATTAAATATTTCCCTCCTTACGAAAACATCACCAAAATGTCTCTCATGGTCTTTATGATCAAGATACCTTTTCTCTTGATAGGACCACAGATTAAGATAAGATTAAGTCGCTAGCACTTATAGACTTGTAGTGCCATATATGAGAATTGTTTATAGCATAAAAGTAATGCTACAACTCCTGCAGAATAGAAGCTTAATTATTTTTCCTTCAATTTGATTGATGCAACTTATAGCCTATAATCGTTTTACTTATATCCCAATGTGAGAAAATATACTAACATATTTAGAACTGAACAATTCTTTTACTGAAGGACAATCACAGTATATATGATAGAACAAACGACTGTGCTATCATACCCGTATCTCGGCAGTCAGTGTAACCACGAGCAAACCACTGAGGATCGAATCGAAATAAATAAAATGTGCTGGGAAGGTTAGAAACCTTTCAACTTTGGGCTTCCTGCTATCTCAAACAAAGAATAGGACGCGAATATCACAATGTAGGAAAATAAAAATAAAAATTAGTTTTTTTTGGGGGGGGGGAAATTTAAAAATTTCCTCTTGTGTAGAGTAAATCTTTCTGTGGTCCCATACTCTTGGATCCCAATTTACTTTCCTTTCTGTACCAAAATAGACTTCAAAAACAAAAATCAACAGATCAAACAAGGTATAAAGAGTAACAGTCACAGTTTTTTCTTCAGTTCTACTGCCAAAAATAACCGTGAGATTATCACTTGAGATGCTTGCCACTAGAGAAAGTTTGTATAAAACACATATTTCTTGAATAGTCAATATTGCACATTATAGAATAAATTTCTCTTCTTTTCGTTTTCCAAAGCGAAATCCTCAGTAAAGGGCGAATTCAGATTTTATTTATTAAGGAACTTTTCTCCAAGAAACAGGGAATCAGGGTCTGAATTTTTAATCTAGTGCTTTTACGGCAACTTCTGCAGAGAAGAGATTCCATTGACAATTATTCATCAATAATGATCTCCATCTTTTCCTTCAGAATTTGTCATTGAAATTGATAGAAAGGACAATGTAGTAATATATGAGAAATATTTTATGGAGTTTTACAGATGGCACAAAGTGGAGAGAGTTTTTTGCTAATTTTGAAGAGCTTTTCATTTAAAGCACAGTGATCAAGGTTAATCCTGAAAGAGCTGTTTCTTGTCTTCTGTTCAGATGAGATGTTTGAAGTTCGGGTGGGGGACTATCAAAGATACTGCGATAGAATATGACAAAATTTTTGCGATTACTTTGAAAATGTTTAATCCATTCAGAGTGAATTATTCTATTTTCTCTAATGCAGGAATCTTTGTATATATGTGATATATGCTTGCGGATTTCTGTAAGCAATTTTTCCATAGCAATTTTGTCTGCCTCTTCGTTTCCATGAATTCCTATATGCCTAGGAATCCACTGGAGAAACTATTTCGTTTCTATTTTCTTTAATATGTCTATTGCATTGCCATATTTCTGAAATTAATGAACAGTTAGGGTAGAAAGTGGATCAGCTAGAATAACTTGGAGTGAAGACCTGCAGTCTGAAAGAATCAGAATTTTTTCTGAGTGAAAATTCAATGCCCATTCAAATGCCTTGAGGGTAGTCCAAAGTTCGCCATTTCATAATAGATGGTGGATTAGACAACGAAAATCTTTCTTTAGTACAGAAAGCACAGGTTACTTTTCCATTTTCATCTATTTGAGAACCATCAGTAAAGATGTGGCAAAATTCAGTATATCTGTTGTCAATATACTGCATGGTAAGAGTCCATAGTTCTTCAGATGGGTAATGATGTTTCGAATTCACGTCAGGGATGTAAAGTAAAACATCTCTCCTAGAAATATTTCAAAAGGGAAAATCGGGTGTACTGTCTCCTGTAACGTTTCTGTTAGTCAGATTTGAAAGGAAAGTATTACTTTCGATACTTCTAAAAATGCTCGATCTTTTGCAGTTGTTCAAATTTTTATCTAAGATTAGATTTTCATTGGTCGTGGTTTTCGTTCTTGCTACATTTTTAAAACGAATGAAATTTCTTCTAACGCTGAGTGGAGGTGTGGCAGCTTCAGCAAGAGAGGAAAGGGTTGGAGATCCAGGAAGCAGTCCGAGGAAACGTCTTATAGCTTTATTTTGACAGGTTTCAAGTTTTCTGCACAAAGAATCGGAAGCATTAAGGTAAAGCTGGCTACCATACTCGAGGAACGGGCGTATTAAAACTTTGCAGGAAACAAGGATAATTTTAGATTTAGCTCCCCATGATGTGCCAGTTAGATATCTCAGCATATTTAATCTGCTATTAACTTTTTCGCAGATTAGATTAATTTGAGGTTTCCAAATTAAATGATGGTTAAGAAGAACACCAAGCAATTCGTGTTCTTTAACAAACGCTTTAGGCTCATTGATAATTGGTAGTCTTAATGGGAATCTCCCCTTCATCCAAAAACTTGTGGACTTGATTGACTGCCATTTATAGGTTCTTTTGAAGGATGTCGGGATATCTGCCAGTTACCAAACAACGAAATCATCAGCAAAAATTGAAAATGTAATACTTTTGTTTAAGCATTCTGGTAGTTCTTGAAGCATGATGTTGAAAAACAGAGGGCTGAGAACGCTTCCCTGTGGTAAAACCTCAGAAACAGGGATAAGAGCTGAAAAAACATTTCCTAATTTTACTTGAATTTTTCTATCTTTCAGAAAATCGTTTATATGATTAAACATATTGCCAGTTATTCCTAATTTTAAAAGCTTAAAAAGGAGTACAAGATGCCAAACACTGTCAAAAGCATGTTGCATATTGAAGAAAACCACAGCCACTTTTTGTTTATGAAAAAAGCATTTTTTGACTCAGCAATTACTTGAAGTAAATAATCTTGACATGACATTCCCTTCCGAAATCCCGTTTGAAAAGGAGATAGTAGTTAAGAAGATTCAAGAAACCAATTGAGTCTGTATATTACCATCCTTTCAAAAACTTTTCCAAAACAAGAAGTCAATGAAACAGGTCTGTAGGAGCTACGCAAATTACATTGTTTCTTACGTCTTACAATAGGAATGATTTGAGATATTTCCCAGGCATCCGGAATTGTGCCTCTGTTCCAGCATTTAGTTTCAATAAATGTATGAGTCCTTCCTGTGGAAGGGATTTAATAATAGTATTAGTGATGTTGTCTGGTCCAGAACTGCTCTTATTTTTGGCTTTATTTATAGCATTTTCAAGTTCCCATAGGTTGAAAGGGGCATTCAAATATTCTGGAGATAGAGGTAGAATTTCTAAGACTGGTTCCATAGGTTTGGACATTTTGTCTTTGCTATTACTGAATGAATCAGAAGTAGGTAACTTACAATAAGAAGAGCAATGATGGACGAAATGTTCCGCTAGTTTCTCGGTTGTGCAATTTAGAGCTTTAGTAAGTTGGGTCCAGATGGGAGTAAGTTCAGGAGCTGTTCCAATTTTCTTTATTTTCCTCCATATAGCTGACTGAGGAGTCTGGAGGTTAATTAATTAATATCCTTGCACACCTTCTAAAGAATGCAGCCATTCAGATTAATTGAACCACAGCCTGACTGACCTATTTTCATCAGTTTAGTTTTCTCTTTGTTTATAATCAAACCTACTCTGCTACCAGTCAGCTTTTACACGAGCATAATATAAATTAAACTTTTCGTATCTCCAGACCATTTAAAGCCTTGCAGTGAATCTTGCAGTGAATTTCACATACCATAATCAATAATCAAACTAAAGGAAAAAGGAGACAAAACGCACTCTTGTCGAATACCGAAAGCAATGCTAAACAATTAGTACAAGCGTAATCAACTGTCACACATGATTCTGTGCGTCAACTAACATGTTCTGGTATACCATACGATCTCACGATCAGCCACAAATTATGGCGATGAACAGAGTCAAAATCGTTTTTGAAATCAACAAAGCTAGTAACCACAGGTTTCTGAAACAGTTACATTTTTCAAGAATCTACCTAAGTGAAAACATTTGTTCTACATATTCCCTACCACTTCTGAATTCACAATGCTCATCACACAATTGCCTTTCAACCATATTCTTAATTATATTAAGCATAACCATGAAAAGAACTTTATCTGGAAAAGAAATCAGGCTGATACCCCTATAGTTATCACAATAACTGCGATCACCCTTTTTTTAAAATAGGGGTAATAATAGCTCTGGCAAAATCCTTAGGAACAATGCCTTTATCGTATAATTCAATTCAATTTTTATTCAATTCAATTTCGTAAAAGATATTCAACATTTCAGTCATCCCTGTAGTAACTAAAATATTACCAGCTCCTACCATTTCAGTAGTCATTTAATCTACCCTTGAGGATTTATGTAGTTTAAGTTTAGAAAAACCCAAAATAGCTTCAGACTGTGTTGTAGAGCCAACATTAAAGCTGTAATGCATCTATCATCGCTACAAACAATGGGAGTAGAACAAACCACATTGTTTAGAATAGTGGTTCTCAACCTTTTATGCTTCACGTACCCCTTGGAAATGTATATGTAACTGGCGTACCCCTTGTATAGATTGATAAAACTATAGTTATAGTATAACAATGGTTATTTTTACTTTGTTACTAGATCTAGCGACTTTTGAGCTTTCACGGGGTACCCCACGTTGTGAACCCCTAGTTTAGAACATCACTTAAATGCTCCGCCGATCTAGCCATGACAATATCCTCACCATCTATAACCTTACATGTTTTATCCTTCAATCCCTATATACCTGACTGTCATGCCAAAATTTTTTTATCAGCAGCTAACTGATCCTTTACACTTTAAGCTCTCTATAATGCTTTCTATTAAGACTAGTAGAGTGTTGATTAAAGACATTCCTGCAGTTCTTTCTTTCTGAAATAAGCTCAAATGTCTTATCACTCAAATAATTTTGCCTCCTCTGCTCCTTTTTTTCTAAAAGAGTACAGTTAGTTTCAAGAAAAGCCAGTTTAAAACGGTCCCATTCTTCCTCAACTTTAGTAGTAAGCAAACCATGACTTTCATAATGACTAAGTAACCTATCATAGTAAGATTTAGCTATAACTGGGTCTTTCAGAGCTTCAGTGTTGAAGGTAGCTTTTTTAACCTTAGCACAATACTTTTAAGTTAAGTTGCAAAACACTTTTAACAAGGTAATAGTCAGATCCAATTTCAGCTCCTCTATATGACCTCGTATTGCTAACTGAACTAGCCGGGTGAACTCAAGGTACTGAAAGGTAGAATGAAATATATGCGTCATCCTGGGACAAAAAAAATGTCCAAAGCATACAGAAACAAGTTACGCGCATGCGCAGCTGCATAGAAGGGAAATGTGCACCAGATGAAAGCACATATAATACCTCCACTGTCGTCGATATGGTGTGTAATCACCATGGCTCCAAACCAGGCTAAACTGAGGGACCAAAAATAGGCCCTAAGTTGGTGCATGAGACCCGGATATGCCTTTGTGTGTAGGTCCCGAAAATATACAGATCTTGAATTGCTACGTATCTTTACAACTAGCCGATAAAGTTGAAAAAAGAAAATTTTAATAATCTAAATAGCTATTTACGATACAACTTTCGAATTCCTTTGGTAGAGTGCCAAGAGGTTTATATTAAGAGCTATGACTTACTCTTTCGATGTGAGGTAAGTAGCCGCTTGTCATTGAGGTCTGACGAAGCATCTCAGTAAAATAACGCCCTAATTAAAATTTGTGAGGAAGGCTATGCTTCAGCAGAAAGACAGCACAGAAACACTCATATGTATCAGGGCTCGGTTCCAGGTCCTTTCTGATAAGTAGCCAAGAGTTAATTTTTATATATTCAGCAATATTTGAGAATTAAGTATTAATTTTTTTGAAAATAAAGAACTACCAGAATAATTTTAAGAGAGGATAATAAAATTTCATAACGAGAATTCGATCGAAGTCAGTGGGTAAATCGTATAATCATATTCGATGTACCGGGTAATAATTTTACCCCTAACCATCTCCATCATAAAGATATGCCTTACAAAATATATAAGTAAACCACCCTTAGGTGGGGCCCCTAAGGGCAAACAGAAGAAAGCTAAAAATAGCACTAAAATTGTATAAGAAATCTAAAACGGGTAGTCTCCTCAGAGAACGCTACCGTTTTAGGACTCTTGTACTTGTTCAAAACAGTATGATCGTAAAGAATCAGAGAAGAAATAATCTCATTGGGATTATTGCTTACAGCCTCAAAAAATCTTTTTGAGGTGCGTTTTATATGTGTATATATTTTATGGTCGATGCCCAGGTCTTTATGAAGTTGTCTGTTAGTGACAAACCAGGGGGCATCGACCGAGTTCTCAAAATCTTGTTTTGCAAGACCTGAATCTTACGAATATTGGTGGGTGTAGTATTCGCCCATATGGGTGAAGCATAGAGAATCACCGGTCTTATGATCGAAGCGAGTGGGTAAAGAGTGAACATTAGGATTTGGAGAGACGTTGGCTTATGTTCGGTTAAGTAATGATCGTTCTTTTCTGGGAATCTCTAGAGAAAAAAAAAGGAATTTTTATCTACAATATGCAATATTGACTGGTCAAGAGAAAATTTTATTTTTATAAACCTTCTCTAGTGGGAAACATCACAAGTGATAACCTCATGGTTATTTTTGGTGGTGAAATGAAGAAAACCTGTGACTCTGTTACCTTTTATACCTTGTTATATGTGTTGATTTTTGGTTTTGAAGTCTATTTTGGTGCAGAAAGGAAAGGGAATTAGTATCCAAAATTGGGCCACAGAATAATTTACTTTGCATAAGTGGGAATTTTTAAAAATTCAGAAAACTTTAATTTTTTTCTTTTATTTTCCTACATTGTGATTTAAAATCCTATTCTTTGTTTGGGATAGCAGGAAGTCGAAGGTTGAAGGGTTTCTAACCTTTCCATCACATTTTATCTATCTATCTATAGATATTTACTATAGGAGATCGTAACCATTTAAAAACGAGAATTCTATTTGCCAAAGGCGATTGGACTTTCGAGCTTTACATAGAGATTGTAATTTATGTGCACGGCAAAAATTCCGGGACCTCTTCCAGGTGACAAAAGTAAGGGAAAAATATAAATAATTTGAAAAAATGAAAAATTACCTATCTTGCCACGTGTGCCCTAAAAAGTAGAAAATAAAACTAAAGCATATTGATGATGCAATCAGTCACTGAATTAGTATTCATTTCAGAAGATAGGGTGCCGCCAATCTTGCTGAGTAGGTAAATTGGTACCTTGTTGACTCTTTATGACCTGGGCATTTTGCCCAGTGCATGCCAAGCATTGGCGCTAAGAGGGTTACTTTTTCTCTGAGCGGAAAATTTTTGCACACAATGGGATAAATAGACAGATCACAGGGCTCAGAGAAGGTTGGAGAAGGCGTCCCACTGAACAGCTGTTATGAGACAGATGGAAACCTCCTATCAAGGCCTTCGAGTGTGTTCTCTAACGTGAACAGAGTTTGGCTCTCCTGCACACGGTGCCACGGCTTTACGTACCATGCAACGGACGGCGGTCTTTCAAGACCCCTCATGTTCCCTTTAACGGCCTAGTGCAGGGTGGGAGTTTAGGGGCGATAAATCTCAACGCTGGAACAAGTGAGACGCGAAACTGGGAACTGCAGATTACGGTTCTGGTATGCTACCGGTTGAGCCAACCCACGCCCCGCTGTTCAGAAGTAAAACCAAGTTAACACTATTCTGAGACATTATGTTCTTGTTATCTGGTAATACTGTGCAACAAAAATGGTTATTCCTTTTTAGAATCACAAACAATAATTTATTTAGAAATACAAATAAAATATTCGCAAATATGAACAAAATTTTCTCGGATTTTTTTTGCAAATGTCAAAAAACATTCAAGATTTTCTTTCGCACATTTTGCTTGCATATGTCGTTTCAAATGTATCTGCTGGCGAAACAAGCACACTCTGTCCCATTCTATTTATAGACACGAGAGAACTGTTTGTACTACTTCGGAAAACTGAAGTGGCAGATTCTCACCGCGCCGTACTTCCTGGACACGCTCTGTTTTGTTCTCAAATGCGAAGCGACATACGTAGAAAATGCGGGAAATGGATTTAGGAATATTCTCGTGTACTTTCGTTTGGCACAGTTTAAGGGAGAAGTTTTATCAAGAGACAGAAACTTTTAATTTATTGCAATTTCGATCCAAATAAAATCTAATCTGCAATGGTTATATTTTTAAATATATTCTCTAAAGTAGAAAAATTAACATTAAACATTAACTAAAATATTATTTTATGTACCATAAATAATTACGCAAACAATGCTGTATATTAAAGTACGCCCAGGCAAAATATAGTACTGTTAAAATTTCTTATCTACTATTTTTTTGAGTATGATAAAATTTAAATAATATATATTTTACCGCTTTTTATCTTATTTGTATGAATCATCTATTTTAAAGAAGATTCCAGTTCAACCCCCAAATAATTGTAATTATATACTCTTTCTAATTTAGGGCATATACATTTCCGAGTAAGAAAGCAATTAACTCATATTTGGTTGTTGAGAGAGACTGAGTTATGATTTGTGGTCTGATAAGATCAGGTTATTTTTACTATGAACAGAAGACGAGGCTTTTAAAAGGTTTTAAAAGTTACAAAAATTCTACCGTAATGATATAAGTAGAATCTTTCAGGTAGTTGAAGATTAAACGAATATTTATTTCTTAAATACTGCGAAGGAATTAAAAAACATGGGCTCTTTTATTAGCTGATGGGTAGGTTGTTTTACCTATGAGTGGAATATTTTTCCACACAATGGAGAAATGGCCAGGTCATAAGAGCCCGGAGAATGTTAGTAAGAGGATCCACTGGACAGTGGTTAGGAAGTGGACCCAGTGGATAGCGGTTAAGAAGAGGGCTCCAGAGAATAGCGGTTAGGAAGGGGACTCCAGTGAACTGCAGTTAGGAGGGGATTAGTGGACAGCGTTTAGGAAGGGGACACCAGTAGACAGCAGTTAGGAAGGGGGACCCAGAGGACAGTGGTTAGTAAGCGGACCCAGTGGACAGCGGTTAGGAAGGGGACCCAATGGACAGCGGCTAGGAAGGGGACTTAGTGGACATCGGTAAGGAGAGGGATCCAGTGGACATCGGTTAGGAAGGAGCTCCAGTGGACAGCGGTTACGAAGAGGGCTCCAGTGGACAGCGGTTAAGAAGAGGGCTCCAGTGAATAGCTGTTAGGAAGGGGAACCCAATGGACAGCGGTTAGCAGACAGATGTAAGTCTCCCGTAAATGTCGTTAAACGTATTCTTTAACGTGTACAGGGTATGGCTCTCGTGAACACGGGGTCACGGCTTTAGGTACTATTTGACAAATGGCTGTTTTTCCAAGCCAGTCGTTGCAACCTTTCTCATAGAAGGCAGAGTGAAGATACCGGAGATCAATCTAAACGTTGACACTTGAACCTGGGAACTATAAGTCTGGCGTACTATCGACTCAGTCAACTCTCGTCTGTTATCTGATAGCTATTTGAATCTCTCTTGTAAATATGTAAATAACATGTATAGTATTCTTTAAAGTAAGCCAGACTTATACATTTAATTTCTTTCTGGGAAGACTTTTTTTTTCCCGGGAAAGACGGATATCTGTCTGAATCTGAGGATGAGAAATCTCTTAGACTGCTAAATCTGGAATTAGTACTTATTCTCTGATACTGCTCTGATATGCACTGAAATCTCTGATAAGAGATTGATCAAAAACAATATGACTGGATACTTTTTATGTCGAATTTGAATATTTTTATAAGTAGTAGCCTGAGATTACTTAGAATTTAATCTTGCAGTCACACAGCCAATCTAGACTTTCTTCTTGTTTTCAGACGCTGGACGAAAGATTCAACAACTGAAAAAATAGTTTACAAGCAACCTGGAAGCATTCTCGGGCAGATATTGCTCTATTCTGGACGTTTTCAGGCTTGTTTGCAGATACGTCTGAAGCACTGAGGAACAAGATGCTGTCGTGTTCTGCAGACAGGACAGATCAATACTTAGTAAACAGAGAGTGGATGAAATGAAGTCAGCTTATGACTCAACTCATTTCGCCCTTTGTGGGGATATTTTGGTACCTTCTTCTAAAGAGTTACATATGAAGTTCATTCGCTACGGCAGTGGCTCCCAACCTGAAGTACGTGGTCCAATCAGAGGCTACATGAGATACTCGATCACTTTTTTCTATGTTCAAAAACTCCAAAGAGTTTAGGCGATGTTTTGAAAAATTAAAAAAGTCGCCAAATATGATGTTCTTGTGATTCCTTTGAAAACGTTATTAAAAATGAAACTGTTGGTTTACAGTAAACAAAAATAGGGTTCACACTAATGAGTTCATGTTGTGTCACACATTTTTTACTGTTTTCTTTTTTCTCTTTGGCACCAGGGTTGATCAGTCAGTAGTGCGCCAGGTTCGTAATCTTCAATCCCCAGATTCGAGTCCCAGGTGTCCCTAGTGTTGAGATTTGCCTTCTCTAAACCCTATTCCTACCCTCGGTCAGAAAGGGGACACGAATCGGCTTGGAAATGCCGCCATCCTTGGAATGGGACGTTAATCCGTTGTGCTGTATGAGACAGCCGTATTTTGTGCACCTTAAAGCACACGACGGATGGCCTTGATGGGAGCCTTCCATCTGTCTGCTAACAGCTGTCCAATGCGTCCTTTTCACCCAACCCTCTCTGAACAAGCAATATGCGAATCTATTTTAAATGTCAAATGGTAATTGTGTCAATGGTAATTGTGGTAATGTCAAATGGTAATTGTGCATGGAACAACTAACTTTATTAACATAATTAAAATAGAAAAACTGCAGTCTATAATAGCTAAAAATATTATTCCGTTTCATTTGCAAAAAAATTATAAAGCTTCCACAGATAGATTAAATTTTTTAACCTTTTATTCTACAGCAATTTATTTAAATATAATATAATATAATATTAAAATTTTTTGACGATACTTACAAACTAAAAATTCAACATAATAAAAATACAAGACTTCAAAACCAAGGTTATTTCAAATTGCCAAATTTTCGAAATAATTACGGGAAACATACCTCCGAATATCAAGTACCACTTATATTTAATGCTATTCCAAAAGAATTACTAAATATAGGTTCTTTTAGAAGACTGAAAATTGAATTAAAAATTATTTGGGATTTTCTATTTAGCTTAATATTAAGTGTTGTGTTTTGTGAATTTATTTGATGTACGCCATTTTTGTGGCTGAATGACCTATGTTTAGTTTAATTTATTCATTTTCCTGCAGATAAGCTATTTAGCTTTGCGGGTCAAATGGTAAATGTATTTGTATTCTTTACTCTTATGAATAAAAAAATTATATTCTTAAAAAAAACAAACATTGGGGCCCTGTGACTTGGCCATTTAGCCCATTATGTGCAAAAACGTGCCACTCAGAGAAAAAGTAACCCAATCCAACCCTATCCATTTATCCCATTGTATGCAAAAAATGCTGGTCAGAGATAAAATAACCAACGCTGTTAGGAGACAGATGATAATGATATCCTCCCGTCAAGGCCATCCAGCGTGTTCTTTAACATGCACAAGGTATGGCTCTCCTGCACATGGAGCCACGGCTTAACATCATATCCGACGGCTTTTCCTAGATCATCAATGCCCCCTACTGACAGAGGGCAGGAAGTTTTGCAGTGGTAAATCTCAAAGCTGACACAGGCAAGACTCAAACATGGGAACTACAGATTACGAGCCTGGCGCGCTACTGACTGAGCCGCCCTCTCCCCTGATGATAAGATTTATAGCAAATGTGTTTTTTGTTCCAGTGTGGGGAATTCGAAAATTTTATACATAAAAAGAGAATTGGAACTTGGGAGAGAGATGGACAATCACAACACGTATACCAGTACAGTCGTACAACGATTGTTTTAGAAATTGTTGCTAGATATTTTTTCTGAATTCTGTAATCAACCATAGCGTTCAGATACCTTTTTAAGCGACTGTACGCGAGATTTTAAGTCAGATTCCAGTCTTCGGAAAAGAAACGAATCGCAGCGCAATACCACTACACCTTCGGGGGCTGCTATTCTGCACATTGTCTTGCGCAAGCTTTTCATTTTTTTATATTTACAGCGTATCTGCTCTCCATTGGATACTTGCACTGTAATTAGATAAAAACATAAGACGAAATAATGGATGAAAATTTCATCTTTCAGGAGCTTTGTATTAAAGCAATTAAACTCTGGAGAATGTGTTGTTCTGTTTCAAAAACATTCACCAGTGCTTTACACAGATTAGGAAACTGCAGAAGGCTTTCGCTCTCTTTTTGAAGAAGAGCTCTTTATAACACTCGGGAATTTCATTTTCTCGATAGATATTCACTTAATTCTGTCGACGTATAACGTAATCATCATCTCGATCTTTTTCTTACTCTTGTAGATCGGAGTTAGTTTTAAACAGCGAAGAAGCAGAAGATGTATGGGATTAAAGAGGATTTGAATAAGGCGATTAAATTCTTCCAAGTATTTAAAACTCTCCAAAAAAAAAAAAAGAAAAAAAATCAACTTTTACTACAGTTTAAATTTTAAAAATCTGTTTTTTAATAAATTGAAGTGCTATTGAATCATTTCTTCCCTAAATATATGGAAAAAAGTCGTTAGTAGTTGGTGTAACGGATATTTTTGAAATTTCCGCCATGTAGCATCGGAGTACTGAACAAGAAAGAAGACAAAGAGGATTCCTATTTTCTTCAGGTGCTCAAGACGATAGAACTTTTCACTTCCAGGAACTACAAAGGTATGTTCTTCAGTACGTTCCTAAACCGAAATTCTTTGTGAAAATTTAATCTTCGACAAAACTTTTAATTCCATGGATAAAAAATGAGATCTAAGGCAGTCAAAAGTTCTAAGTCTTCCAAAACCAATTCTGGTATATCAAAAAAGAAAACGTCCAAAACTGTTGTAGAGGATAAAGACGATATTGAATGCTCCACAAGTAGTGCTAAAATTTGTCAGATTTCCAGTTCTGAGTCTGGTTCCTCTCATAATAGCGACCTAGATGCTACTGAAGTGGAAGTTATATCGCCCTCTGGGGCACTACCATTTTCAGAAGTGAACACATCTATCAATGAATTTGTATCAATAAATCGCAAAAAGCAAAAGATGCAGCATACTAAAGAAATAAGTGATAATAACTTAGTTGCTATTATTTCATGCGAGCATAAAAAACTGAGTACTTTAAATGTTTTGAAACTAACTAGCACCCTTGACTCTTCACCTAGGTACTTGTGTCAAGGGAAGGTTTACTCGTAATGGAAACTTACTGCTACATTTAAATTACAATATTCAATTCGAAAAACTCAGCAAACGGAAATCGCTACATGGATTGAAAATAAAATGTAGATTTCCTCCAAATCGCGTTAAGACTCTTTGCCTTATCAGAAAAGTTGAAGCGGATATCTCAGATGATGATATCTTAAATGAACTCTCAGATCAAGGAGTTATATCCTGCCGGAGAATGGTAAAGTTTTCACAAGAAGGGAATCTAACTGAAAAAAAGTTAACTGATAGAGTAATTCTCTCATTTTCTTCAAAAGCACTTCCGAAAGAAATCTTTTTGGGCTTCTGCAGATTTCAAGTTGGGGAATATTTTGAACCTCCTTTTTTGTGTTTACTATGCAATGAATTTGGTCACAAGGCAGCTATTTGCAAAAACAATATGAGATGCAAGAAATGTTCTCAAGAACACTCTTGCAAAGACTGCAAAGCTGATTCTTTTTGCTGCCCAAATTGTAAAGGGCCTCATCCAGCGACATTCTCAGGATGTGTTGCCAAGATTTCTGCTTGTAGAACCAAGACTCTTTAGATTAAAAATCATTTAACATGGGCTCAGGCTGTAAAGATGTCAGAGAACTCTCCATCCGCTTTAGAAAATGCTGGAAATTATTCATCAGTTCGGATTCTGCAACCAATTCCAGAGAGAAACGAGGAAGAATTCTTCGACTTCCCCAGTCTTTCGAGCAGCTCTGAAGAAAATGAAAGTCAAAACCACAGCGTTATATGCAATGAAACAATCTGAAACACTGATAAAAAAATTTAATGATTTAGTTGTAAAATGTATCAATTTAATTACCTCAAAAATAGAGGTGTCTGAAGAAAACATGGAATCCCTCATGGAAATAAAAGAAAAAATTGAGCATGGCGAATATTAACAACAAAAGCAAAATTCTTCAGTGGAATTGTTGCAGTTTTAATAACAAAGTTCCTCTTATAGGAAATTTGATTGAAAAATACAATATATATATATAATATCGCTACAAGAAATTTATACAAATAATTTAAAATTGTCTGGGTATGTAACTTATCAAGAAAACAAAAAATTCTTTGGTGGAGGTGTGGCAATTTTGGTGTGGCAATTTTGGTTAATAAAGACATTATCCAGAGTAAAATTAATCTCCCCATAAATCACACACTGTTAGAAGCTGTAGCAGTTATGTTGAAAATTGGCAATATATCTTTCTCTTTAATTTCATTTTATGTCACTGGGGAAAATATTCCTGCTGAAACCTTCGCTGAGATTATCTCTGCTTGCCCTCCACCGGCTGTAATAACAGGAGATTTCAATGCTCATAATCCTTTGTGGGGAGCTGACGTAACAAATAACAGAGGCAGAACTTTAGAAAAAATAATTGAAAACTTCAATTTAATATTCCTCAATGACATGAAGACAACATTTTGGAATGGGAATCATGAAACATTAATTGATTTAACTTTGGTGGATTCAAGTTTGGGCACTAAGCTATCTTGCACAACTTTAAATGATACCTTCACCAGTGACCACTTTCCTATTATAATAGAATGTTTTATTAAAAAGCAAGCATGCAGTTCTATTAAAATAACAAATTAGGATAATTTCAGACATATTCTTAAGCAGGAAATTAGTTGCATTGAAGATTCTCCAACTGTTTCTGCTATACCCAATAAAATTAAAAAAGGCTAAACTTGATAGTTCCACTGAAATTGAAAATCTTAAAAACTTCAAATATAATATAGAACAAATTAATAAAGTTATAGCTCTCAGGAGAGCAGCAGAAAGGAGAGCAAGGAAAACCAGAAGACTTGATCATATAATATATTACAAAAAGATAAATAGTTAACGAAAAAAACGAATAAAGAAAGCCAAAAGAAGGGAATGGGACAATTTTTGTCGCAATATTAATTTCTTTACTCCCATTACAAAGATATGGAAAATGATCAAGGCGATTGGAAAACAAGTCACACCCTCTTCTCCCTGGAACATCATGATACTAAAAGATAACAAAAATTTGAAGACTGTTGCGAATGATTTTGCAAAGTTTTTTGCTTCACAGGGAAATCACTTCTATTCTCCGGAGTTTAATCAGAATAAAATTGTTGTAGAAAGGGAACTTCAGAAGCATGAAAAACTGAATTCAAATGCTGCTAAATATATTGACATGACTTTCAGTATGAATGAAATTACTCTTGCATTGAAAAAATGTAAAACATTTACTTCGGCAGGACAGGATGGAATAACATATAGGATGTTAAAAAATCTTACTGAATCGCAAATTAAATTTTTGCTTACATCTTTTAATGAACTCTGGGTTAAACGGACATGCCCAACAAGACTGGAAAACTACATACATTGTCCCTATTTTGAAGCCAAATAAGCAAGCGAAAGATCTATCTTCTTTCAGACCTATTGTTTTGAGCTCTTGTTTAGGAAAACTGCTGGAGAACATGGTGAACAGGAGACTAAACTGGATTATAGAATCGCATAATTATCTTCATTATGCAGTTTCTGGTTTCAGGAGAGGTCGGAGCTCACTAGACAACGTCATTGATTTAGTCTCGGATATAAAAGCAGGATTGAACATTAGAAACACTACTACCATTACAATATTTCTCGACTTGAAAAAAGCTTATGATTCAGTGTGGATCAGAGGACTACTATACAAAATTTCAAAATTTAAAATTACAGGAAACATGTTTGCGTACTTGAATCATTTGCTAACTAACAGAAAAATTGTTGTGAAATTAAAGAATGAAACTTCTGCTTCTAATCCTTTAGATAATGGTCTTCCTCAAGAAGGAGTGCTTAGTCCAATACGCTTCAATCAGTTTTTACAAGATTTTACTGATATTTTACCAAAGAATGTGAAACTCTCTGTCTGTGCAGACGACATTGTCATTTGGTACACTGGCAGAAGCATATCCAGAATCCAGTCGGTGCTACAATCGGCTTTTGATGAGGCTGCTAAATATTTTGACTCAGTGGGACTGGAAATATCCGAAGAAAAGACTGTAGTTATGCCCTTTTGTAGCTATCGACGATTTCCAGATATTTCTATTAATTACAAGGAACGTTCTCTGCAGGTTGTGAAAGAACACTGTTATTTAGGAAACCTACTGGACTCTGAACTCAAATGGAACTCCTATATTCGTTAACTGATCTCGACTTCTAAACCTATTATTGACATGTTAAGATGCATTGGGTCCAGCAAGAATGGAACATCGCATCGTCAAATGATCTATCTTTACAGATCAATTTTAAGATGAAGATTGGAATATGGGGTTTTTCTACTGGATAGTGCTAGCCCTTCCCTTGTTCAAAAGCTAGAAACTCTTCAAAACCAAGCCCTAAGAATCTGCTTGGGCCAGTTAAGTCTTTGTCCATCTATTTCTCTGAATGCTGAGGTTAATATTCCACCTCTTTCCATCAGAAGACCTTATGTGCTGTTTTCACACTTTTCAAGATTGTTCTTCAAACAAGAATATCACCCAGTGACCGATAAGATCCTTTTTGGATCAGGAAAGAAGATCAGTGATGTAACTACTTCCATACGCCAACATCCCCCCTTTGACTTGATTTCAGCACAAAGTTATGAGGTAGATAAACTTTCTGAGAAACTTCCTTGGACCTTTCAACAATTTGATTGCTTTGTTTCCATTCCAGGTTTCACATCTAAAAAAGAACTTGATAGCTCAGTTCAAAAGATTATTGCTCAGGAGCTCATAGAACAAAAATATGAAAATCACATTAAGATTTTCTCTGACGGATCTTTAAACAATTAGCACAAAGAGCTGGAGCAGCTTTCTGGGTCTCAGAGGTGTCTCACTTTGAAGCTATCAGGCTGCAAGGTGCCTCAGATGTTATGACTACTGAGTTGATAGCAATTGAAATGGCTCTAAAGTGGTGTTTTAAACAACCAAAATCTAATTTTGATGTACTTACAGATAGTAGCTCATATATGTTATTTTTCCGGCAAGACCCATGCCAATCCAAGAACAATGAGCTTTTCCAAAACATCCTTGAGACCATCGATCAAATAATTGAAAAAGGATCCACAATTACTTTGCAATGGATCCCTGGACATGCAGGTGTCCAGGGAAACGAAATTGCTGATTTCTTAGCAAAGTCGGCCCTTAACAATGACAAATACCTCCAGTTGCAAATTGGTTATTTATATGTTTCTAAATTAAATAAAGAAAATCTAAAGGGGAACTTCCTACATCATTTCCAAGTCATCGCTAAAAGAAAGATCAATCATCGACAATTAGCAGAGAACAAGATCCTTCCACTTAATGATCTGCACCTTTCAAGAAGAAATTTTGTGTGCATCAACCAGACTCAGAACAGCTGCATCACTCTTGAATGACTCACTTTTCAAGATGAGAAAGGTTCTTTCCCCCAATTGCCAGACGTGCAACGTAAAGGAAACGGTGATTCATGTTTTGCTGAATTGTACTGCTTACTCGATCCAGAGAAACAACCTAATTGCAAGATTACAAACAGAAAACATCTTTGAACTACGTCTGCACAGTTTACTTGGACAAGAAGATCTGACCAAGCGCAAAGTTTGCCACAATGAAACAATCAAATTTTTAAATAATGCGAATCTTTTCCATAGGATTTAAGATTTTTTTTTCCGAGGTTTTGTACCACAAATGTCATCAGCTTCTTGGCATTATCCAACCTTGCCATCTGAAAGAGAGGGTCGAAAGACTCGAACATATCCAGAGGAAACATTCATTTTTGTTTGATGATGATGATGAATTAGTGATAGGAGACGTTATCCAAATTCAGTACCGCAAGTCCCGCATTTGCCCGCGTGGGTGGCTGAAACTCTGGTAAATATATACAATGAAGTGCCATTGAATTAGGGATAGCAACCTAGTAATGCGTTGGACCCCTCTAGCACTGATAACGGCCGCCACACGACGAGGCAAGGACTCCACAAGCTTGCGTAAATGTTCCACAGGTATGGTGACCTATACATCCTCCAGAGATGTCTACAATTCTCTCAAGGTCATCGCTGATGGGACACGGGCCCGAACAGTCCTCGACGGTATCCCGAAGATTTTCGATGGGATATAAATCTGGGATTCTAGGTGGCCAATTCATTATTTCAAAATCAGCAGAATGCTCTTGCAACCATGCAGTAGTCAACCTGAATCTGTGAGATGAACAGTTGTCTTGCTGGTAGACGCCATCTCCATTGGATGCATGATGGTCATAAATGGGTGTAAATGGTCAGCCATGAGTTCTATGTACCAGTATGCATTGAGTCATTGGTACACGTACCAAAGGTCCCACAGATGTCCAACTGAAGACACCCCAGGCCATCACTGAGACACCACCAGCTTGTACTATTCCGACCTGACATGCAGGATCCATCGCGTCATGGGGTTGGCGCCACACCCTCAGTCTCCCATCGGCATGATGAGGCTTATATCGGGATTCATCACTCAGGCTCTCCGTTGCCAATTTCGATGGTCCAGTTTTGATGTCTTTAGCCCAGGCAAGTCGTTGAGCCCTGTGTCATGCTGCTGGAAGTGGGACTGTCGTAGGTCAGCGGCTCCCGAAGCCGAGACGATGAAGTTAGCATTGCACGGTTTATGCACTGACTTCCCGGCTGGAACCCGCGTTCAGATGGGAGGTGATTTCAGAAAGTATCTGGCCCCTATCGGTCCATATGATGTGGGTCAGACGGCAAAGCCCACGATCATTCAAGGCTGGTTGTCCTTTGCAGTTTGTCCGGGTGCTTTTTTTTTTGCCGGAATTTTTTGTATTCCCGGAACACTCTTGAAACTGTCGTACGCGAAAATCCAAGTTCGTTGACAATTTCGGAGATCGAGTGTCCCATTCGTCGGGCACCTACGATCTGCCCTCTATCAAAGTGCATCTAAATCTCGCGCCTTTCACTTACGCTTCTCACGACGAATGCGGGGGGGGGGGATTTTTAGTATACACAGTCGTATCAAAATAATATGACCACCTACCATACATATACTGTGGTAGGTGGTCATTTTATTTTGATACGACTGTGTAATAGAACCAAATTTTGTGATAATTTGAGGCTAATTTCTCGAAAACACGTCGCTAGTTTCGCGATAGAGTGAGGCTAGTTTCGCGATAGAATGAGGCTAATTTCGTGATACATCTAGATTAATTCTTCAATAATGAAATATTTAAAATACAATTTGCCTTACCGCAGCGGTTTCCGAGCTTTGTTTTTCGCATACCACATAATAGATAGTTATTTTTTCTTTGTACTGCCAACAGTTAAATATAAACTTACAAAACATCGTTTTGCTAATGAAAAAATCTTTTCAAACAAGGCATATGAATAAAATAGGGAGTACTGAAAAATAACTTATTTTCTTGCATTTATCACGCTATAATATTATGCAAATCGATATATAAATGAATGGTAGCACTAAACTCATGTACCACTGGAAGAAGCTTACCATTAATAGTAGGCGTAACGGAGTTCCGGAACCGCTGTGTGCCGTATTTAATTCAAAATAATTCATATGCCAAAAACAGCGAATACGTAAAACATAAAATTTATTTATCGAAAATATATCATTTTGGAATTAAAAATGAGAATACATTTTATTTTCGCAAAAAACGGACTCAATCCGAAAATTCTACATAAGCAAATGAAATAAGAGTCGTTGTTTCGTAACCCAGCACACTTGTAATGAAACCATCCACTGCAATTAGTATATTGTATCAGATCCACCAATATCATAACCAGTCTGGACAGTATACTAACAGAAGTATTTTTAAATAATACATGGCCCGTGCACACATTCATCCGTTGGATCTGTTACCTTGCTAGATGAATCCCGTTTTGAATTCCATCTTTCTGATAGGTATATTCGCATTTCAAAAACGCGACACTAGGTCATGGCAACAGGATGCACCATCGGTGTTCAGCAGGAGGGAAGAGATGATATTATGGTTTGGGAACTGTTTACATCCCATGACCTGGGTCCACTGATCATAGCGAATCAGTGGCTCAACAGAAGTGCATAATTTTTTTATTATCGCTGGCCAAGTACACATTCCTTCGTGATGACAGTGTATCTAGACAACTCTGGCGTCTATCGATAATATAACGCTCCATATCAAACGGCCCAATTGGCTGCAAATTGGATTCAGGAAAATGACAATGATTTCTCCGTCCTCCCATGGCCATCCATTTCATCGGATCTCAACCCAATTGATTTTACTTGGGACATACTGGAAAAGCTGATTCGATGCTTCGACCCTCCACAAGGCAATGTGCATACATTATAGGACACATTGTGGAACACAAACACTATCACAGGTCATTCTGCAACACCTTGTGGAGTCCATGCCCCAAAGTGTACGGGCTAGTACGGGTATTAGAGGTGTTGCTAATGCAAAGTCAACTCACTCTGAAAGCAGCTTTGTTTTGCCGTGCAATTCGTGCCACTAAACGCCTGATCCTGTCAATCGCAGCCTTTTTCCTTCCGCATTTACCACATTGGTTGACTATTTTTGAGATCATTGCTACTTTCCATACACTTGCGATATTATGCCCCATAATTTCCTCTGACTGCCATCACCCCCTTTACAGATGATCCTGCCCATTGCGATTTAACGATGATACCACTTTCGAAGTCAGTCAGATCAATTTCTTTTACCCATGTCACCCTCTATTTGGCTTTCTACCATTTCTTTACAACTTTATAGAATTTCGTAGTAATGTAGAACACTAACAACAGTAAGAAGGTTAACATTAGTTGACATCTTTCGTGGTACTTCGCACACAATTTAAGATCTCCTCAGATCTCCCTAAATATATATTTCTTCCGTAAAATTCGTCAATAATTAAATTTTTTCATGGCAATTTGGTCAGACACTGTACATAACATAACACAGAAACTTATACATAACACAGAAAATTAAAGAACTTTGAATTTTATATTTTTAAGAATGCTATGTAATGTTTTGTTTTGTTTTAATATACAATTTGTTAAATACAGTTGATGTAGGTTACGTAAAAGTAATTTAATAAAGTTAGATATTCACAATAGAATTGTAATAATTCTTATTTCGCTTTATGGTTTCTATTAGGCAAACAATTTCATAGCTAACAAGATATTTAATGTTAGACAAATATACTTCCTTCGAATATTAATGTTTTTAATTCAAAATTAAACTTGGATTGATAATGATAATAGGGAATTGAGACATAGTGGACATTTCTTTCGGAGAGTATTATGAAACATTACTTTATACATTTGCCGCCTAGGATATTTAATTCACTTAATGCTTCTTTGAGAAATTAAAAATTATTTGGTGGTAATAAAAAAATATTTAAAAGAATATTTACCAGGTTTTAATGACTGCAAAATGTTTCTAAATTTTACTCCATTTCCATCGGGTTTAATGTAATATATACAGTATATATTAGAATGTTTGAATTAACAAGCAATTTAGATTTAAAGGCTGATAAATTCTGAATCTTACTGTTTGTCTAGTATTAAGAGCTTATGTACTTGATTTGATACAAATAGGTAATAAACGTACAGCTGATGTCAAATAACCATTTTTAGCATCTCTTGCAATCTGGGTGGGTTTCATGTAAAATGTAAAGATCATAATTTGTTGTACGTTGTTTGCGGTTTTCTGTTATAATTTGCATTGTCACATTATTCTAATTGAATAAAGAATTATTTTTATTTAACTGTATCTTTTGCTAGTCATAAAATTTACTTGAAAAGTTAAAACATAAAACTGTTATAACAAACTATTCATTAACATAAATGTAGTACTTGAAGTTTGGGTAACAATTTTTTTAAGGTTTCATCAATTTATGGGAAAAAATGTTTAGGAAGAGGTGCAAGCAGCATCTGCTGTTAAATCTTCCAGGTTTAAAAACTTCTCCTTGAATGTTAAAATAAATTCTTGGAAATTTACATTTACAGAAATATTAATCAGATCTTCGTTTTATGTCTAGGGATATTTTCCAGTATAAAGCTTATTTTCGAAGTTCTGATTGTTACTTTTCATTCACATAACATGGAAGTATCCTGTTATGTGTTGGACTGTTTTACTTCTGAGCAGCATTCTTATGCGCACAATGGGCTAAATGTCACAAGGACCCCGAGGGCACAGAGAAGGTTTGGGAGAGGGGACCGACTGGACAGCTGTTGGGAGACAGATGGTAACTTCCTGTCAAGGCCATCCAATGTGTTCTTCAAAGTGCACAAGGTATGGCTCTCCCACACATGAAACCAAGGCTTAACGTCCCATCCGACGGACCGTGCTACTTTCCATACGACCACGGGCAGGACAGGGAGTTTTGCGGAGATAAATCTCGAAGTTGGCACAGGTAGACTCGAACCTGGGAATTGTAGATTACGAGCCTCGCGCGCTACCGACTGAGCTACCCCGCCCTTGTTTAGTAATATAGTGTATATGATGCATTAGAATGTCATCATAAGCCAAAAAAAACAACAACCAAAGTTGAAAAAAATGCTTATTTTTTAAGGTTAATAAACCAAGTACGGATTCCTATTGTCTACCCTATAAGACAACTGCGTTCGGCTTCCTCCGTTGAAGACAAAACGAATTTTGTTCCCGATACACATCCACCTTTGCTCAGTATCGACAGAACAATCCAATTCTGGCCAATTGAAGCGGTCAACATCTGACGACCGTTCCTTTGAGAATGTACAAAACATTTTTCTTTCTTTGATCTGATTTAGTTCAAACTCTGTGTATGCTTCGGTATCTTCTCCAAACAAGAACGAGAGGCGCGGTAAAGTTTGAAATATAGAGATTGTTATTGAAGTATTTCTTTTGTCTTCCAACAGTAACAGTCAACTCAATCGTATGATTGGGTTCAAGTAAAAAAATAATACATAACGAATAAATTAAAGAACCAGTAATTGTAAAAATTATATCAATATATACACTCAATATAAGAATATTAATGGCTTATTTATTTTTCCAATAATACGTAATTAATATATTTTCATAAATATTACTCATATCTTTATATTTGAAAAATTACCAGTTGTTTCTTAGTAAATGTTTTATAGTTATTATTCACGCTTAACGAATTTAACCATTTATGATATTATTACTAACGTCAATGCAGTGAGATGTCAACTACGACCTCCCCTTCGCAGAAATGCTATCTTGATGAATGATCATAAATTATTATTTTGCAACATGGTCATTCATCCGATAATAACTTATGCTCCCCCTATAAGGGCGAACACCACTTCCACGAATATACGCAAGATTCGTGTCTTGCAAAACAAAATATTGAGATCTGCGGTCGATGACCCTTGGTTTGTTACTAACAGACAACTTCATAAGACTTGCACATCGACCACATATATAGTAATATTAAATACACCTCAAAAAAGTTTTTTGAAGCTGCTAAAAATAATCCTAAAAAGATTATTTCTTCTTTGCTAAATCGTGATCATAATGTTCTTAATAAGTACAAGACGCCTAAAATGATGGCTTTCTCTGAGGAAAGCTATTCATTTTAGGTCTCTTGTGCATGATATATGCTATTTTTAGCTTGTGTTTTATGTTAGCCTTTAGGGGCCCACCCATGGGTGACTTATTTGTTACATGTTTTTACTTATGCCAACTGGTCATATTCTCAGATGGAGATGGTAATGGGTAATGTTTTACCTGGTACATCGCATATGCATTCACGATCTACGATCTACGAATTTAACCATGTTCTACTTTAAACTTACAATTTCTGTCACTCTAAAACGGTGTTTCCTGATTTAATTTGGTTATGGCCCACTTATTTAAAACTGCCAAATGTAAAGCAAAAAAATAAAAAAAAATATATGACAAATAAAATTAAGATACTAATAAATAAATGCTAAACAAGGATATGAGAGCAAACATATTATTTCATTGCACAAATTTTACAAAATGAAAAATCACGTTTCATATATTACAAAAAAAATTAGAAAATTAGGTTTCTACTTTTTTAATATTGAAATGGAATTTTCTTGTGGAATCCTTATGATCTCTTCAAGGAACCCCTAGGTTCATCTGTATACCGTTTTGGAAACACTGCTCTGAAATGTTTTTACACACGTATGTGCGTCGCTTCAGCTTCTAAAAGAACTTTTATATTGAAGTACATTCGAAACTATATATCCTCCTATGCCCCAATATTCTACAAAATTTACATCCGACCGAAATTCGAATAACGTCCTTCCACAATTTTTGGTTTTAATAATAAGAACCCTTATAACTTAGAAAAAGTTCGAAACGAAGCTCTCAAAATCATCAGCAAAACTTATTTTAAGAAACGAGAATTTCTAACACTTACTGATATTCGTTCCTACTACCAAATTCCCACCCTTGAATCTAGAAGTAAGCTGCGGTATATTACCCTTATTCACGACACTATTTATAACAAGTCTCAACCCCTTCATTTGATTCTTACACCCTATATTCTATAACGACATCGCCACATCCTTCGCTCTGATAATAAAATGTTTTTTACTCCCAAGATTTTCAAGGCTAAGTATGGTGAAATTTCTTTTGCCTTTCAAGCAACCTCAAGTTGGAACTCTCTACCGAGCGATATCACTTCTTTAAATTCTAAAACAAAATTCAAAAATTATATTACTCCACTCCGATTAAAATATTGAAACGTTTGACCAACAATATCTCCTCACACCTCTTCCCACTCCACATCTTTACTCTTTGAATTATATGCAATTCTTTTTTCCCCATGTTCATTCGTTTAATATTATTCTCTGTTGTCTTAAACCTTCTTTTTCTTCCCCCTGATTTTACTCTTTCTTATCATATTTCAAATTTCATGTTTGCCTTCGTCTGTGCAACTTGTCATTTTGTTTATATGTATCAAATAATTGTGCAATTCAGAAACCATGCTTGTATTTTTGTACTATCCTCAATATTTCTTTTTAATTTCTCAAATGTACTGGGGCATAAAGCCACTTGAACGTTTAAATTAATATCCAAAATCTCCTATACCTTGGGTTTAGTGTAACGCCCTGCATGCCATAAATTATTTTTATAGCATTAATCAAACGTTAAGATATTGCTAAAGGACCTTTATATTTCTTTTGTACGTAATTTGATTACTATTGAGTTGTATATTTCTATATAATTTCAAGATTACTATCGAGTTGTATATTTGTTTACAATGGGGTAAGCGAACAAGTTGTAATAACCTCAAATATTTGTGCAGGATTAAAGGAAAGGGCCAACTGGACCGATGTTATGATTACATCGGAACCCATAATAAGAGAGCATTTGGTGCAGAGGTCGGCAGCGTAGTCGCCTGCATGCTCCCATTTTGCCCGCTGGCAAAAGAGCGAACATTAAATATTTATACAAATACATGAAATAATTAGAATTCAAATGCCGATTGATACTAACCGATTTCAATTTAGACAACTCGAGTTACGTGTGAAATTGTAACAAACTGGTTGAAGATCTGCAGTGTAAAATGTCACATTCGTTGTATTTTTATTTCATTTATTTGATCTGAACGCCAATTTGTTTAATATGTATCAAATAAAAATTTATTTCTTAAAAGTGAGATATATAAAAAAAGAGAGTCCCTATATATTATCAAAAGTTTATTTCTTAGATAATATACAGGCACTGCAGAGAAAAATCGAAAAGTTCATGTTATCTTAATAGAAAATCACCCAGAGAGCTCAATAACTTCTTCCATAAAAAATGTTTAATGAAAAATATGTCTAAAGGTAAATTGAAGATCTCAGTCAAAGTTATCTAAATCTAATCTCTTAAACAGTGTTGTTCATAATTGAAGAAAAGTTATAAACGACGGACTATTTAACAGGCTACCAAAAATTGACCACAGACTAAAGTAAAGTATTAAAACAGGTAAATCAACAAGCTACATCACAGTTGACTCTAGTTAGTCTCATTCGCTTTTCGGAATAACAATTTCTTTTGAAAAAGAAGAAGAAATTTAGCTAATGATAATGCATTTACCTATTGTCCTAATAAAGCACATTCGGTTATTAAGGGATGGTTAAAGACAACATTGTCTTTCTAGCGTTTTCTCTCTAGCTTCAGAAATTTTCCCTCTAGCATCTAAAAAAATTTCCCTCTAGCTTTTTGTCTCTAGCATCTACAATTTTCTCACTAACATTTAAAATTTTCTCTCTACTCTTTTCTCTCTAGCATCTAAAATTTTCATTCTAGTGGCTAAATTTTCTCTTTAAAATTTTCTCATTAGCGGCTAAAATTTTCTCACTAACGTTTTTCTCCATCATTTAAAGTATTTCTCTCTAGATTTTTCTCTCTAGTCTCTAAAATTTTCTCTCTAGAATCTAGAATGTTTCTCTCTAGCCTATAACATTTTTTCTCTAGTATCTAAAAATTTCTCTTTAGCGTCTACATTTTCTCTCTATATTTTTTCTTTAGCGTCTAGCTTTTTCTCTCTACGTCTGAAATTTTCTGTGTAGCGTCCGATCTTTTTTCTGTAGATTTTTCTCTTTAGCGTCTAGAATTTTTTTTCTAACGTCTAAAATTTTCTCTCTAATTCATAAGAATCTATAATGCTTTTTTTGCCGGTTAGATTTATTTCCCAAGTACTGCAATGTGCTATTTACATAATTGTAGAGGTCTGCAAGAAAAAAAAAGTATTGTTTTTGTTTAATCTAACCTGTCACCAACAATCCGTCTCTCAGGAACTGCACGCCGCCCTGAGGATGACTGCTGAGTACAGTCGAAAACGTTCGGCTCCTACATCCATGTAAGTATCACATTGCAGCACATGTGTAAATAAATATAACCAGCAAAAAAGTGTTATACATCTTATGAGTTATTAATGATGCCGTGAAATCGTTTATCGATTTACCACTACATTCTCTACAATTTTCTCTCTAGTGTAGAATTTTCTCTCTAGCGTTTAAAATTTTCTCTCTAGCGTTTAAAATTTTCTCTCTAGCGTTTAAAATTTTCTCTCTAGTATTTTCTTTTTAGCATCGACAATTTTCTCTGGTGCGTCTAAAATTTTCTATCTAGCATCTAAACTTTTCTCTCTAGATTTTTCCCTTTAGCGTCTAGAATTTTTTTTCTAACGTCTAAAATATTCTCTCTAGTGTCTAAAAATTTTCTCATGCATCTAAAAATTCTTATCTAGCATCTAAAAAATTATCTTTACCATCTAAAAATTTCCTCTCTAGTGTATAGAAATTTCTCTCTTCCACGTAAAACTTTCTCTGTAGAATTTTCTCTCTAGCATCTAAAATTTTCTCCCCAGTGTTTTCTCTCTCACCTCTAAAGCTTCTCTATATAGTTTTCCCTCTAGCATCTGAAATTTACTCTCAAGCTTCATGAGTTTTCATTGAAGCGTCTGAAGTTTGAAAACAGAAGTTTCCAAACATTTTCCTTGGAAGCTAAATAAAAAAGCGTATCATTATCCAATGTCCTTAAACACTAAAATACAGGGTGAATCTGAAAAAGTGGGCAAAACTTTACGGGGTGGTAGAACGCAGCTATACGAGCAATATTCGTCATAGAATGTATGGGCGGAACGCAAACGGCGAGCCGCTAGGTGGCGTTGGAAATGGTATAAAAGGGTCGGTCCTCGCACCCAACGGCATTTCTACCGTGGATTGCCGAGAGGATGGCTGGTTATAATAACCAGGAAATGGCGGATATGCAGTTTGTGTACTTTGTGTACTCAATTACATTCCTGTTAATAAAATGTTTTCTGAAATATCTCCTCTCCTTCTTGTGTTCATTCTTTAAATGTGACAGTGGAAAACTACCTTTTAACTTCTCACCGCTTGCGTTCCGACCATACATTCTATGACGAATATTGCTCGTATAGCTGCGTTCTACCACCCCGTAAAGTTTTGCCCACTTTTTCAGATTCACCCTGTATATATATACACACTAAATATGAAATAAAGAATTATTATTCCTATATTTAGTATATGTTATTTAACATAATAAGATTAATTTCAATGAAGTATTCTCAGCGATGACCTATGAAAATAAAAGAACATGGATTTTAACATTCATAAAAAAATTGAATCCTCCCAACTTGAAAAAAAAAGTAAATTTAAATTGAGTTATTTAAGTATTCACTTATTATAATTCATTTATGACATGAATGCGTTTCAAAACATGCATTTTTATTATTTTTCTTACAGTGCGACAATTCAGGGTTAAAATGTAAATGTGCTGCTTCCGTTTCCAAAGACTTTGCAATGACAACTGCGAACTATAGTTTGGAAAATCCTGCTCAATAGTATCTATCACAATTATTATAATACTTCTATTTTCTTTATCTATCGTAAATATTATAACACTACCGCTCTATGTATCTATCGCAAGGTTCGGTTGTTTTACCTCTGAGCGACACTTTGTTTTGCAAAGAATGGCTAAATGACCGGGTTACAAGACCCCGAGGTCTTTTATAGGTTTGGGGAAGGTGAATTACTGGATAATCGTTAGGAGATAGATGGTAGACTTCGGTCAAGGCCATGCAGCGTGTTCTTTAACAAAGTCTAGATATGTCTCTCTGGCACCCATGACAATGGCCTAACGTCCCATCTGACGGACGGCGGCCTCTCCATGCTCATCGGTTCCCCCACTGACCAATGGCAGGAAGAGAAGTTTTGCGGAGATAAATGTTAACGCTGGCTCAGCTAGGACTTAAACCTGGGAACCATCGCGAGCCTATCGCGCTGCCGACTGAACTCTTCTGCCCCCTACCTACCGAGAAAGGGAAAAAAAAGTTGCTGAATATAATTCACAACTAAACGGGCTTTTCAGAAAGTAATCGAAAACCACAGAAAGCTGCTCATTCTTTTCTTTTTACAAGTGAAACTTACTATATATCCTTTCTTTTTTTTTCTTTCAGTATTCCAGGTTCGAATTGCAACTGCGACAAAGTCGAGATTTCAGTCGCTTTTTGAAAAATACAGGTTCTCCAATTTATCCCGAGTCTTGCTGTCTCTATTACCAGTTCACATTAGCGCATTGTACAGTAAAAATGTTTCTCATATAAAAAAAGCAACGCTACAACTTAGAGAAGAGCGTAGGAATTCGTGTTTGAAAAGATGCAGCGTTCCAAAGAAAACAACACTAAAATCAACACAGGATTCCACTTAGCACGATAGGGTTAATAACCTGATAATTTGATGTTCTGTCACTTATGTTTTGTTTTCTTGATCTTTATATCAGAAAAGATAAAAATGACAACAAAATAGAGTTCCATTAACTTAGGTACATTTTACTTTCACTGCTTATCAGTGTGTAAATACCGTCAAGCTGAGATATATATTCCAGTATCTAAGTTGTTTTACCAACGATATCAAAATTGGACCTTAGAATCACTTATAAGATTGATGTCCTATATTCGTTTATCGGTATCGCCATTTCGATATGTTATCATTAGTAAGCAACTAACACTGATTCATTTTAAGAACAAGTTTCAGTACTCTAGAAATAAAAAAACACTTTTGTGTTATTACTAAGAGGTAATTCCGGGTTAATATGAACAGGATGAAACTATAGTTACTTGGACCGGTTATTGGTTTAGAGGAAATATTTTTATTTTGAACAATGATCTAAAAGACAGTTACAAGTTCCTGAAGGAAAAGATATAATTGCAAAAGGATCTTATCGGATAGTGTTAGGAGCATATGGGGACGTCTGATTAAAATCATTGTGTTTCTAATGTGTATAGTAGTGATTTCAGCAGCAATTTGTTTTTGATCCCTTCAGACTCTGTGTACATTGCAATGTACATTTAGAATTTTTTTAAACACAGAAAGAAGAGCTGTGGTTTTCAATGTTTGTGAAGTGTAACCCAGTCATTAGTACAGAGTAGTGGCCTGAAATTTGGTGCCATCTATGGATATAATAGACTCTATATGCAATATCACTGAAGATAACCATGCCTGACTCGCAAAACAGTTTTGCTACATTTCATTCATTCATTTCATACATTTCACCAAGAAACCACGAAAACTACTTTGCTACTTTCCATAGGAAACCATAAAACTGTTTTGCTACATTTCACAGATAACCATAAGAATTATTTTTGCTACATTTAACACAGGAAATCAGAATGACTGTTTTGCTATATTTCACAGGAAACTACAAGAAGTGTTTTGTTACATTTCGCAATGCCATTCATTTAATGTGCATAACATGGACTGAGCCATAGAAATTATAATTTTGAGCTAAGCACTAAACTTTTTGGGCATCTGTTTCAGATGATTCAAAATTAATTTAACTTCGATCATTTTTCTTAATGCAGAATTTTGACGGTAGAATATTACAAGATAAATTAAAAATATTCATATATATTTTTCGCATTAAAAAGATAATTTCAATATTTACCGCAAATTATATAAACAAGTTATTTTTTATTAATCTTGTTGCCGTATGGTTAGCGCGCTTGGCTATTGATCCAAGGGACCTGGATTCGATCCCCGGATAAAGCATGGATGTCTGTATCGTTTATCTGCTGAGGTCCTGTTATCCTCTCAGACGTTCTACTGTGGCATATAAACTGACAGGCTCCTGTCAGACCTATGTGGCAAGCAGCTGCTTGAGGGAGTATTTATTTTTTATTTATAAAAAGAAGCGTAAAAAAAACTAATCATTATAATGTACACATTACTCCAATGCTAAAATTTATAGAATTCTACAGAATGAATGGTCTTCAAAATTTCCAACCATTACTGAGTCATGCCCATGAAAATCAACAGATATGAAACTTTGGAACGGTATTAACAAGAAGCTCACTTTTTTCTTTATTGTCTTATAGGTTACATTCACCTTATTTCGATAGTTCTTCATTCCCCTGGACATCCTTAAGCCAAGATGATTCCTAAAATATCGTTTCGATTATTGAGATAAAGGACATTTTGACCAGAAGTCTCGTCCTTGCTCTCTAGAGCAGAATAGATGAAGCAAATCTGTTCCTTTGGTATCGCTTTGGATTGCGGTCGTCCGAGTTTGAGCTCTGGATGACATTGTGTTGTTCAATCATGTGTATTGTGATTGTCACTTATTACATTTCAGGGACGGATTTAGAAAGAAATGGAAGGGGGGAGGAGAGGCAAGAAATATAATCGACCCGAAAATATGTAAAAAAAAAAAGAGGGAGTCAAGAGAGTGGATTTCCGATGCAGTGTAACATCCCCTTTTACGGGGGGGGGGGGGGGGGGGGGGGGGGGGCTCCCATCTGTATCCCAACAGCTGTTCAGTGGATCCCCTTCCCCAACTTCCTCTGAGCCCTTGGGGTTCTAATGGCTTTACTATTTAACCAGGTAAAGGAAAAAAAGGTGCCACATAGAGGCAAAACAATCCAATAGAGTTTTGTATTAAGGAAAAAATATACGATTTCACTATGAACTAGAAAAATATAATAGCGAAAATTGGAGTACTTTTCTCTTTTGTCAGTAGTAAATTAATGCTTAAGAGTGAATGCCTAGAAGAAAATCTTATTAGAAGCCCAATTGATTGCACGATAGTTTGCGATAGTTTTATTGTCTAAAATATTTTATCTATTCTATAATAATTTCTGTATGTTGTTATCAAAATATTTATTTAATTTTCGCCATCACGTATAAATTTTTCACAAAACGTCATGTTTACTGTTAAATACGAGTACAAGGCAGCGAAATTTAGACTTGAGAATAAAAGGCGTCGTTTTTATAAAACAGAAGGATGTCAGATATTTAGATCCATTTCACCTCAATATTCTTCTCTAGCATTCTCTTTCACCTCAATATTCTTCTCCAGTTTTTGTATTTTTAACCAATAACAATAAAAAACCTTTATTGAGTTCAAATGAATAATAATACATGCACCGTTCTATTTCTTTCCAATTTGCAAACATTCGTTAAGTGATATTAAAAAGATCTTATGAAATGAGTTATGCTCCAATTGTGGAAAACAACTTATTAAAACAAAAATAACTTTTTACAAATTTGATAGTCACATGCCTATGTTATTATTAATTATCAGTTAATTATGAATAAAAAGCAAACAAAGCAACCCAGCCCAATAAACTGAGTCCTTATACGTTATATCTAAACTGATATCATTAAATGTTGGTAAAATTAAACGCATTCAATATGCTGCTAGTTACGAAAATAATGCAATAGTTATGCAGTTTTAATAGTTAAAGCTCATTAATCTATCATTATCCAGGTACGTTATTCTATCCATCCTCTTTTGAAACTTTATACTCTCTCCTCATATAAACTTTCTGAATTGAATAATATACTTTCTCCTCTTATAAACTTTCTGAACTTTATCCTCTTATAAACTTTCTGAATTGAGGATGTCAAGACCGATTTCAAAGTCTCATTAACTGAATTACACATTTCAAACAAGTACTACACAGAATAACCTTAGAACAGATTGATTGAAGTTCAGATTTATTTGCAAAATGATTGACTCTCATTGGACAGTTTAAAAAGAAACATTGTGTTCAATCATCCTAATTAGGGTAATGAGCACCATTTTGATAGAAATGTGTTTTGACTTCTGAATAATTGGCAATGCTTAATGATGAATAGCTTTTAATAAGCATTCTTCACCTCACTGAAGAGAAGTTCGAAAGTTACATTCAGCAATGAAACGATGCTGCAATTCCCCTTCACAATCTAAAGAAATGTGATACACTTAGTGATGAATTAAACTGATGAACAGTTGAAGAATGCTAATATCGTTCTTGAATAAATGAATGTTAGCTAATTGATTCTGGGCTTTGTGAATGACATTAATAAATACAGAATGTTTAATTATCTCCCTTTCGTGGCTCATAATAATGTTATAAGAGAAAAAAATAGAGATGAGTTCAAGCTCTGAATGATTTAATTTCAAATATTTCTTGTAATAACCACAAATATTTGCGCAAAAAATAATTACAAACGTAAAAACTTTTATTTCAAGTTCAACCTTTAATCATTCGTTGGTAATTTAAAATAAGTGCCAGGCGGCTTTTGATTATTTTTTAAGTATTATCTATCTTTAATGAACGAATGGCTTTTTGCGTTTATAATGATGTTACCTACGCAATTTTAGCTTCTACTACTAGCATCATCATATTGTATAATAGGCGTAATTCCGGGCCGACGGACCAACGGTCAAGCACGTGTGACTTCATCGGTCGCAGCAATTGGCACTTTCCGATGGTTCCGCGGCTACCTTAGCAATGGTTTTTAAATTTGGTGGGGTGGTCCCATTTAGTTGTAACCCTGTTGGGGTAACGGATCGGGTTCATAGCTGTTGGGGGTCTGGGGTGATGATGATGAATGTCTCTTTGGATGAGATTTTGTAAGTACTTTGCAAGCCGAAAGAGAGTTAATTTTTTGCGTTTTTTGTTTTTAAAGGAGGAAATTTTATTCTCGAACGCAAATATTTATTAATTTGTTTTCTTAAATGACTGTACAAAAATTTAGCTTCAAATAATATCTTGTTAGCATCTGACCCAATTATAAGTACTTCAATATGAAGTAACTTTTGCGTAAATCTCACATAAAATAGTTAACCTCGTATTCTTCATTAAATTCCTTTAGAATGGTGGACGAAAATTTTTTGCTAGCGTAATCTACATTTTAGAGCACTTAGCAAGTGAATAAATCATTCTTAATTAAATATAGATTATGAACTCTTTGTAGTTCATTATATGTGTTGCGATGTCGATGCAAAGTTCTTTTCTCAAAGTCAAAAATGTGATGAACAGATTCAGGTAGAAAGGATCATGTGAAAGATAAGATTTCTAGAATAGGCTTTTTTGCGTTTGTTATGAAAATTGTGTATAACGGATTGAGCAGATAAACATAGCGTATAGGTATTTTGTTTCGTGAAAGTTTTGATTATAAAGCATGTTTCATTATGGTATTTTAATATAGGAATGCTGTTAAATATATTTGTTTCAATATGAATTTCATGCACTTTAGACAATTGGAGATTTCAATGTTATGTCAGTGTAAAGCTAAATTAGAAACTCAGTATTTTGAGTTGTTGGATTCTTCTATCTCTGAGAGGCACTCTTTTGCACACAATGGGCTAAATGACCAGGTCCAAAGACTCCAAGGGCTCAACGAATGTTGGGGGAAGGGACCCCACTAGACAATTATTAGGAGACAGATAGTAGCCTCCAATCAAGATCATCTAGCGTGGACAGATCTTAACATGCACAGAATTTGGATCTCCCGCATACGGGCGAGCTACGGCTTAACGTATTATCTGATGGACGGCGGCCTTTCCAAACCCATCGGTGTTCCCTACTGAGAAGTTTTGTGTAGATAAATCTCAAGGCTTGCCCAGATGGAACTCGAACTTTGGAACTGCAAATTACGAGACTCGCGCGTTATCGACTGAGCCACCCCATCCCCTCAGTATCTTGAAAATTTAATTTTAATAGAGAAAATTTTAAAAAATTAACAAATATAATTTTATAAATCAAGTCAATCAAAATCTTGAATTTCACCAGTATTCATTCAGGTTTAAAGAGCTGTGGAAGCTGGAGAGCTTAACAGAAAAAATTAAAACTGATAACAATTCATTTAGTGGTTATCTAATTTATTAACAACCGTTTTTTTTCACTGTAATATTTATTTTATTTGTATCATAAAACGATACGAGAGACACCTAGGGAACTACCATTTTATCTCTCGTTATTGTTTTTCACTCTCCATTTGTATGAGTTTGGGAAAATAACGATTCCACCAACTCGTTCTCACTTCCATAGCTGGTGGTAACGAGCTATGTACCAAACGAAAGCTCATGGATAGTGTCATAGACGATAAAAAAAAAAATCACCACCAAACTTTCCTTTTCCTTTTTAAAAGTGTTGTTCGTTTCTTTTATTTCTGAGCGGCATTTTTTTCGCACAATGGGCCATTGAATAGCTGTTAGGAAGCAGATAGAAGCTTCCCGTCAAAGTCATCCAGAGTGTTCTTTAACGTGCGCAGGATATGGTTCTTCTGCACAAGAAAATTTTCAAATGAACATGATATGGGGAGTGGCATTTTATTAGCGAAAGTTATGCTCACTTTCATCTTCCCCGAAAGAGAGGTTTCCAAGGGGTTTGATGTCAACGAGTTATGTCTCAAATGAAAGCTTGTGATGTTGGGAATATCAGTCGACAACTCGAATTTTGCCACCTCTTTCCCCCCCTTCCCAAAATACGTAAGGAGAATTTAAGAGGGACTCACTCGCATCGAGTCATGATGAAATTATAAGACGTGCATAGTGTCGTAAGAATACTGTATAGCAATATTCTTCAGCGAAGCATGGGAAAGATAAGCATGCGAAGTTGACGCTAAATGCCAAAAGTGAAATATTTAATTTAAAATAATGTTAATGAATAATATTAAAATAATAAAATTAAAAAGTACCCATCTACATATACGTGCCTTAAAAGGTAAAACATGCCAATTATGAAATCACGTATTCAGTTCGTGTGAATTTCAAACATACTGCACCAAAACTAATTGCTCCTACCCACTGTGAAGAAAACAATTGAGAAACATTTTATCGTCCTATCTTCCTTTTAACTTATACGAATTGAGTAAGTAATATGATCAATGATATATTTTACGCCTAATTTTTACCCTTTAGGGTTCAAGAAATTTTGGGTCAGGAGGGGACTCAATTTTTTGAGGCCCCTCGTGCTACCAGAAACTAATCACAAAATAATTCGTAAATAAGTAAATCAATATAATAATAATATTAATATACGGATTTACCTTAGTGAACTTAGTCTTACTACAGATGAAGTTAGTGAACTTAGTTTTTTTTTTAAACTGATTACCTTATTGAATATTGTTTAAGGGCTTCCCTCTTGCTTGCGGCTAAGGGCCCGGGCAAGAGGGGGAGCGCGCCCTTAGTTACAATGACTGTGATGATTTAGTTGTACCATTGTTCGCAGCATATGCTATTTCGGAAAGGGGCGGGGGTGGCTCAGTCGGCAGCGTGCCAGGCTCGTAATATGTAGTTCCCAGGTTCGAGTCCCAGCTGGGTCAGCGTTGAGATTTATCTCCGCAAAATTCCCCGCCCTGCCCACAGTCAGTAGGGGACACCGATGGGCTTCGAAAGGCCGCCGTCCGTCGGATGGAACGTTAAACCGCGGCCCCGTGTGCGGAAGAGCCATACCCTGTGCACGTTAAAGAACACGCTGGATGGCCTTGACGGGAGGCTACCATCTGTCTCCCAACAGCTGTTGCAGTGGGTTCCCGAAGGCTCAGAGAAGAGCCTTCGGGGTCCACGTGACCTGGCCATTTAGCCCATGGTGTGCAAAAAAGTGCCTCTCAGAGGTAAAACAACCCAAACAAAATGCTATTTCGAAATGCAAAGAAAAGGCGAATCACGAGCATCAATTTATGATGTCATTTTACTATCTATCAGAATTTTTCCAAATATTAATGATCTTATAATAGGGATTCCATCCTACAAGACATGTTTAAATGCATTTTATTTTTATCTTAAATATAACAAACTTTTAACTTCTCGTGTATTTAATTAGCTTGTTTTTTATTCGGTAATAAATAATGATACGAAAGCACGGTTTTGTGTAATACAAAAGGTTTGATTAAGCCTTTTGTAAGAGTTTGTTACTTCTACAACAGATCAGTTTGAGATAAAATCTTCCCACTTTTTCGTCAGTTATATTCCTTTGGTTCAGTTTTTGCTAACTTAGTTCCGATCGTTTACAACTGATCATTTATTTAGTACCATAATTCGTAACAGGTTTTCCTTAAAACTTTTCGAAAGTTTTTGAAAGGGAAAAAAAATTGAAAACATTTTCGCTTTTTTTTGTAAATCTAAATTGAGTTGGAATTAATGAACACCGCAAATCTGAGTAACATTTAATTACTCAATCAGTCAAATAAATATTATGTACAATATGCTGAGAGATAAATATTGGATGAATGGATTGAAATGGGAACACAACTGCAGCAGCAATGTGCATTTTTTTAAATGATGTTTTTATTGTAGAGGATTGGATTCATCATTCCTACAGCTCTCTTTCCTTCTGTGATTCTTCTTTCTATTTCTAATTCCAAATTCAATTCAAATATTTCTTTATCTCTGGCCAGCGGGAAAGATTATCTTCCTATGTGACCGACGTATCTAATTGGGAACTCCAGCTATAAAAATTTTATTTTACACACCTTTATGTTATCATAACCCACGTAATATTCAACGCGATTCAGCAATTTATCACAAAGCGGAACAGAACTTGTACCAAAGAATACAAATTAAGAGTCATCTAACTTGTGACAAACATAACTCTTTCGCACAAAATTGATTCTTACCAAAATAACAACAAACTTACTATGAACACCAAACCTGCTTTCCTTCATCAATTAATTCAGTCTCCCTCACAATAGTACACAAATCTTCCTCTCCAGATCTCTCGCGAAATCCACTTAACCTCAATGAGGAAACGAAATGAGAACGTACACACTCATCAAGACCAACAACACTAATAACAATGGTAGGGAGGGAACGAAGACGCTCTGCTTGACTGCAGTCAACAAGACTTTATCTTCCCCTTTCCCACACTTCTTCCGCGACACCAGAGCCGCCTCGTTACCGCTCGCGTTGTTGATAATGTCATCGGGTGTGACAGATTTACGCAGAACTTCCGCCGCGATATGTTCCAAGACGGACATCCTTCACTAAGTGTACGTCGCATGAAACATCTTGGCGGGACTCTTCCGACGTCACAGTTTTATCACACTCTGCCACAATGAGACTCGTAGAGGACAACGACCAGGAGAAACCATTAACACAAATAATGCCGATTCCGATATTCGTCATTTCGTACTGATGGAGTTATGAAGGTTTTTTTTTTCACAAATGTAGATTGGGTTGTTTTATCTCTAAGCGGCACTTGTTTTTGCACAAAATGGGCTAAATGGCCAGGTCACAAAGATCCTCACCCCGAATGCTCAAATAAGGTTGGGTGAGAGGACCATTATTAGCAGACAGATGATAGTCTCTTGTCAACGTCATTACGCGTGTTCTTTAACGTGCAGATGGTATGACTTTCCCGCACTAGGAGCCACGGCTTAACGTCCCATATGATGGATGGTAGCCTTTCCAAGTCCATCGGTGTCCTCACTGACTGAATGCAGGGTGGAGAGCTTAGCGGAGATATATCTAAACTCTTACCCAGCAGGAACTCGAACTTCGGAACTGAAGATTAGGAGCCATCCCGTCCTTTATAATAGCAGTAATACTATAGTCACTTAGTTTTTACCTTTTTACTCACATAGTACTGCTTGCAATAGAAAACCCCTTTCACTTTCTGTTATTTTACGTTGGACAATTTTTAAACAACCTAACATTGTTTTTTTTTTAATTTAAAGAGATTATGTATACTGCTGCTTTCATATATTCTTATTCCTTTCCCGGAAGATTGGTGGATGACTTTTTATTGGTATAGACCAGGATCATCCAACTCAAACTTAATGAAGAACCATTAGAAAAGAAACTATATTCCTAAAGAGCCGCAGGAAAAATTACATTTCTTTTTTTCAAAGTAAGAGCTGTGTGATCCTTGAAGGTTTTTTAGTGCAGAGAAACTATATTCCTAAAGAGCCGCAGAAAAATTACATTTCTTTTTTTTCTAAGTAAGAGCTGTGTGATCCTTGAAGGTTTTTTATTGCAGACTTCAGATCTGTACTTATATGTTTTCTATCAGGGATAGTTTTCGAGTTAGATGTTTTTAATTTTTCATTTTATTCCCAGATTTACAATGAATAATAATAGGGGAAAATATTATTCTTAGCTTCTTTAGTATTAAAATGATTATAAATTCATACAGAACAATTTTACAGAATATCACACAGAAATAAATTGAATACAGAATAATTAAATACCAAACGCAAATCATTTTTTTTCTTTTATGTTTATCTGTGCTGTCTCTTTTGAGATTCCAACAGAAATCATCTAACATTGTAGGCATCCACTTCCCTTCATATCGCTTTTCAATTGTAGAAATATCTTTGTGAAACCTCTCACCGTGTTCATCGGAGACGTCACTGCAGCTTTTCGGATAGTAGTCCAGATGTGAATGCAGGAAGTGCACTTTCAAAGACATGTTACATCCTAAATCCTGATATGCATGTAGCATCTGGTTTACTATTTCTTTATAATCTTTAGACCTCTTTTTTCCAAGAAAATTGTCTGTAACTTTCTTAAAACATGTCCAAGCAAGTTTCTCTTTCTCTGTTAGAGATTCGTCAAATTTCACATCTTTCTTCAACTGTCTTATTTGAGGGCCAACAAACACGCCCTCTTTTATCTTTGCTTCTGAAAGACGGGGGAGTTTTGTTGTTAGGTAGGCAAATCCTCTACCATATTTATCCACTGCCTTGACAAATAGCTTCATAAGTCTCAGTTTTACATGAAGGGGAGGAAGGATCATGTCCTCATAAGCTATAAGACTCTTCTGTGAATGTTTTGCTCCCACTTTCCAATTAATTACATATTGGCCAAGTTTTCTTCAAGTAATGGGATGCTCTGTCACGGCTGTTCCATTCACAAAGGAAACAAAGAAATTTTGTGTTCTCTTGTTGCATTCCCAATATCATGGCAATGATTTTTAAATCCCCACATATTTTCCAATTGAAATCCGTATATTTAATGGATTTGACCATTATATCTAGAATCTCATATGATTCTTTTGCCATACTAGCATAGACAAAAGGAACAGAAGGCATTAAATTACCATTATGTAGTAAAACTGCCTTCAAGCTAGTTTCGAATGCATCTATAAAGAGCCTCTAATTTTGTGGGTCATGAATAAAGCCTAAAGCTGTCATCAAACCGGCAATATCATTACAGAAAGTCAATCTGCCATCATGTGAGAAGAATGCAAGAAAATTCCTTTCTCTCTTTCTATATATATATAAAGTTATACTTCTATTAGGTTGGAGAAGATTCCATTCTTGCAACCTTGAGCCCAGAAGTTCAGCATTTTGTTTACTTAGTCCTAGATCACGAACCAAATTGTTCAGATCTGCCTGCGTTAAAAATGTAAAGTTGAATCCATGGTAGCCTCGTAGGAAGGATTACTTCTTTCTGGAGATGATTCACGTGCTTCACTCTCTTCACCAGTACTTTCTTCATCTTCTGTTTCCTGACTTGGAGTTAGTGGAACTGGCAAAGTTTTAGAATGTGGTACTGGTCATATTGCAGACGTTGGGATAATCGATATGTCTATTCAATTAAAGCCTGGATACCAGTCATACAGAAGTAGCAATCTGTGGAATGGTCTTTTGGTTCCCTCCATATCGTGGCTACAGCAAATAACAGGGCGCTACCTTTACCCTTCCACCAGTTTATTAATTTCACATAGCAAGTTGCAGAACATATGTGAGGGCCCATTGCTTATCCTGATCTCCTATTTTGCATCCAAAGTAATGTTTGTATGCTCTCTTTATTATAGGTGACAGTTTTTCTTCTGTCTTGCAAAGGTGAACTCTCCGCAAATATAACAGAAGTTGTCTGCCTTATTTTGACATTTTCTGCGTGGCATTTTCCAGAATACAAAAGAAAAAAAAAATAACAGGATAGAAGTATTCACAAACCTGTCATGTTAATTACACAAATATTGTCATAAAATACCTTTACATACCCTAGAATACAGTTTGAAAAAACTGATGTTAATTTCATAAATATCTTGTCACGTATACGTTTTTAAAATAAACTTCACAGAGGAAGACTAGTAGTTATCTAAACTAGAGGTTCTCTACGTGGAGTACGAGGTAAAAGTTTTTGGGGTACGCCGCGAGAGCTCAAAAGTCGCTAGATTTAGTAACAAAGTAAAAATAACCATTGTTATACTATAGTTTTATCTATCTATACAAGGGGTATGCCAGTTACATACCATTTCCAGGGGGTACGTGAAGCATAATAGGTTGAGAACCACTGATCTATCAATAGAATAACATTGTTGTCAACATGTGAGTATAAACTATTTCAAACAAGTCAGTGTTGCCATCATTTTTGATATAACATTTCCTGATTTTTCATTCCCAAAGTAATATGTATGAAATTGATGTGTTATATCTCCGTAACTCTAAAACTACTACTGACAAGCTAATTCTGATCTCAGATGTCAATTTCCCACACCAAGGAGCACATCAGTTAACCAAAGAAAATTTTCCCTTTTAGAACAGTGTTATCGACATAAAAACGAACACCTACATTTCAAATCAGTAATGAAGTGTCAAAATCGTTTAATTATGCACCAAAAAATATTTGGATACAGAAAAATTGGGGAAATGAACAAAATTCTGCATATTGATTATTTGTTTTATGCAACTCAAACACTTTTGCAGAGAAAAACATTTGGACGGACTTGTTATAGACGAACTTTTTAGGACCACATGGGAATACTAATTATAGAACTATTTTAATTAATAGAAAACTATTGTATAAAATATATTTTTTATGACTGTTCTCGTAGGAAATCATGCAGTATATTTTAAACTAAATAGTTTAAAACTAAACTAAAATAAAACTAATTTAGTTTTATTTAAAATAATAATCAAAATCCAAAATGGTAAATAATCCAGAATGTAATCCAGAATGGCGTAAAGCAAATGTTCACTTATCCGTAATGTCCTAAAGTTGAAGTTTAATAATCCAGAATGGCGCAAAGTAAAAGCTCAACTTTCCGGCATGACTGAATAAAAGGGTATTTCTGTTATCAAATTATACCAGTTATGATTTCATAAAATATGAGCCATTATAATCCAAAGTCTAGTAGCTGAACTATAAATCACATAGACCAGTGCTAACTCAAATGGCAGCCCACCGGCAAATCCGGGATCCAGTCTCCTGTCAAGGCCATTCAGCGTGTTCTTTAACGTGCACAAGGTATGGCTATCTCCCACACACGGGTCACGGCTTTACATTCCAATAGACTGACGGCGGCCTTTTCAAGCCCATCGATGTCCCCTACAGACCGAGGGAAGGTCGGGGAGTTTTGGGGAATAAATCTCAACGCTCGCCCAGCAGGGACTCAAACCTAGGAACTGCAGATTCCTAGCCTGACGCGCCACCGACTGATATATAGATAGTGTATAAATAAAGAATTCGTAAAAACGAAATGTGGTCACGACCTTTCCTTTCTCAAGAAAATATACATGTTAAAATAAACACAACTAACTGTAAATTACACTTCAACGAAAAAGAAATTTAAATTTGATAAAAAACATAAATGAAACTTTTTTTTGGAAACCTGCTTAAAAAATGAAATACTAATTAACACTTATAAACACAACTATACATTCTATTAAAAAAACTTGAATATTATAGTAGCGAAACATTTAAATGACAAAACGTTTTCTTTGGAGACCTGGTCTAACAAAAACAACGTAACCTGATCTATGAAATCACACTTCATTAACTCGTTGAAAGTAAAAAAAAATGGATTCCTGATGTGGAGGGGATGGATTAATGACATTCATTTTTAGATGGGGAGGAGAGAGTTACGTTCAGCTTAAAGAAGTAATCAATTTTCGCTTGTTTCGAATTCACCATCTAATTAAAGATCAACGCATATGGTTCAAGGGAGAGTCAATTCCTAAACAAGCCTTGAATGCTCTGTCATGGTGAGATTGAAGACCCTCATCATGATAAAGCATTCAAGGCTTGATTAGGAATTAACTCTCCCATTGATCCATATGCGTTGATCCTTAATAGGATGTAATAGTAATCTTTAATAGCTGTAGGGTGCCTCAGCAACAATTAGCTATAGAATCTGAAGCGTGAGTTCTTGTTTACATAAGAAATGATGTAATTAGAATAAGTTATCGCTGATAAGCGGTATCATATATCCCTCGTTTAAGTGGAAAAAAATTATTCGCGTGCCTCAGTGATTTAGAGTCAAACGGAGTTCACAGAGATTATTTTAATTAGAAAAAAAATCGATGCTTTAGGCACCGCTTGAATTCAAACCCGTCACTCACACCCATATTTGTCCTTGAATGTCTCACCGGATCTGAAACTCCCTCTTATTTCTGAGTTCTACTGCCTAAATAGCCCTATTCACCAATTTTCAGCTCTCCAGCCCGGCGTATCAAATTTGACCTTTGACCTCAAAGAACCCATCGCATCCAAAACTGGGCATGATTTCTGAGATCTATAACTTAAAATACCCACAGTCACCAATTTTTAGCCCTCTATCACTGTTAGATCTATATTTGATCTTTGACCTCCAAAAACCCATCGCATCCAAAATGTCGCAACATTTCTAAGATCTACGACTCAAAATATCCCTTGGGACCGAATGTTAGCTGTTTAGCACTGATATATCTAAATGAGACCACGATGAACCCTCCGGATCCGAAATTTCGTAACATTTTTTACATCTAGATACCGAAACACCCCAGACATAAATTTCCATGCTTTCAGCGCTCGTAGATCATGATTTGACCTTTATATGATCATAATTTGGACTTGAAGGACACGTCCAAGGTCAAATTTCGGAATTTTCCCGAGATCTACGAACAGGATTATCCTTAGGTCGAAATTTTCAGAGTTCTACCATTTCTGCATCATAATTAGAATTAGCGTCTGACTCACTGATGACGAACCCCCCCCCCCCCCCCCCCGTCAGTCATCAATAAGTCAGCCGTCAGTCAATCCTCACAAATGTCTATATATATTTAACGCTGTCCAAAGAAAATCACGGTAATCCGAACGTCATGGTAAGCGGATACCCACTGTATAACGAGCCTCTATTGTTTTCTTACTGTTTTTTTGCCAAAATCCACCAAGTTCCTTGTTTGCTGTTTAGCCTCCGAAAATTCATTCTTTTACAGTAACTCACCGGTTCTATTTTGGAAATGCAGCAGAACATATTCTGGAGCTTTTCCTAAGCGAGGGGAGCCTTCGGTCCTGCTATCGCTGTGAAGAGGCTGCAGCATAGCTTGACCGAGCTGGGCACATGGTACGAAAAATGGAAGATAAAGATTAAATCTGACAAGAGTTCTGCCATCTTTTTTACTGGAAGGCGTATTATGAATCCCACTTGCCTCCATTTACAAAATATTCCCATTGATTGGAGTGATTCAGTCAAATATCTTGGGGTTGTTATACATAAGAGGTTAAAGTGGGACTATCACATAAATAATATAATCCCCAAAGTCAATTCATTGAGGGGCCAGCTAGACCCACTCCTTAGGAGAAATTCCATTTTAATGATTGATCATAAGCTTTTACTTACTGATATGATCATTAGACCGATGATTCTCTGTGCTTCACCCATATGGGCGAATACTACACCCACCAATATTCGTAAGATTCAGGTCTTACAGAACAAGATTTTGAGAACTGCGGTCGATTCCCCCTGGTTTGTCACTAACAGACAACTCCATAAAAACCTGGGCATCGACCATATATATGTTACCGCTAAAGTGCAGAAATCAGTTATTCTACAGATTATCTAGGTATTGTGCAGATTAACTAGGGTGATCCGTTAATGTGCGAAAAATTGTTTCATTTCTCAAATTAACTAGGTAATCTGCAAATTACCTGGATAATCTGCACATTACCTACTAGGCACTCGTTAAAGTGAAAATAAGATCTTTGCTGGAACAACAGGAACGTTTCTGTACGCTTAAATTAACATAATGTTATTTATCTAGTGTCCGAGAGTAGAGTTGAAACCAGGGTCATCCCTCTGTCAACATGAATCAGTCGTCCGAATTATAAAAAACGCCCCCAAAATGAGCAGGCCAAGTGAGAACGAATCATTTTAGTGATTCGTTATCAAGAATGAATCACTTTACCGATTCGTTCTCACTTGGCCTCCGCTCATCCGGGGCGTTTTGTATAATGCGGACGAGTGAATCACGTGACACGAAGATTCATATTCAAGAGATTCACCGCTATGAGAGAAACAAACTTTTGAACTTTAACGATACGGAAGCCGTTAACGTGCACCGCATTTACCTAGGTAAAATGCGGAAAACTCTTGATTCCGCACATTAACGGAGCAAATCAGTTAATCTGCAGATTAGCTAGGTAATGTGCACATTAACGGCTTTCGAGCTTTAGCGGTAACATATACACATATAAAAATGTACTGTAAGCATGTGTACGACACTGTAAGCAATAATCCCAATGAGATTATTTATTCTCTGGTTCTTTACGATCATACTTTTTTAAACAAGTACAAGAAGCCTAAAACGGTAGCGATCTCTGAGAATACCTACCCGTTTTAGGTTTCTTATACAATTTTACTGCTATTTTTAGCTTTTCTTATGTTTGCCCTTAGGGGCCCACCTAAGGGTGGTTTACTTATATATTTTGTTCTTACTCATGCCAAATAGGCATAGCTTTATGATGGAGACGGTTAGGGGTAAAATTATCACCCGGTGCATCGAATATGATTATACGATCTACGAAGGGAGGGAAGGGATGTTTATCGACCTCTGAAAGGTTGCTGAGATTTCGAACTGAATCACTGAAGCGCTACCTAACACTCCAAGTTCTAGATTAACACACACATTTCAAGAAAACGAACAAAAACTATGATCACCCAGTATACATAACTAGGTCACAAAAAACTAAAGGATCAATGACTATCCAGGGAGTAAGAGGATGCTGTTTTACCTCTGAGTGAGATTTTTGCAACCAATGGCAAAAATGGCCAGGTCACAAAGACTCCAAGTCTCAGAGAAGGTTGCGGGGGAAAAGAAATCCACTGGGCAACTGTTAGGAGAGATGGTAACCTTCAGTCAAGGCCATCCAGCGTATTTTTAACATGCAATGGATATGGCTCTCCAACACACAAGCCACGGTTTAACGACCTATCCGACGGACTGCGGCCTATCCAAACTCATCGGTGAGGGGTATAAGATGACAAAATATGCTGAGGAATTTCATTATGACGGTGGAAGGATAAGAAATCAATGATATACAAGGCATTTTTTGTTCTTATATGGAACTCGTATTAAGGAAAGTATTCTATTTTTCGTTTTTTTTTTCCCCAAGTGAACAGTCTGACAGTGACTTGATATGTAAGTTTGCATTAAAACGTCCCAGTTGCCTATGTAGGTTTATATTAAAACGGTCCCATTTGTAACAAAAAGGAGAAATCGGAAGAGAATGAGAAAAACGCCAAAAGAAAGCTGATATTGCAAAGGAGTATGAAAATCTCCATCCAATTGCCAATAGTGTGGAGGTATCTTTATCAAGAATTTAAAGCGATAAAGAACAAAGATTGGTGGAGCCTGAAAAATCAAGAGATGCTGCTTTAAAAATAGAAAGTTAGATCACCATTGTACCGTGATTTTAAAGTTCCTTTCCAGTGTTCGTAGGAACCAGAGTCGAAAAATGACTCCTAAGGGATCACCTTATTCAAGTGAAAATATTTCATTAAATGCATAATCGACCGAAATGATAACATTTCGGGCGAAATTTTTTATAACAAATCTTTCATCCATTTCGTGTTCGTTATTAGCAGGAATTCTTCTCAAACATATAAAAGAGATATTGCATATAAAATTAGATATTTAATTGATTACTGGTTGTTTTCATACCATGTGTTTGTCGGTGCCATTTCAATTATAATAAATTACTTTAAATAATCTTCATTTCTTACCATTTCTTACCATTTCTAAATAAATAATTTATTTTAAAGAAATGGAAAAGGACGTATACAATTGCTTGGTGGCCAATGTCAAACAAAAAATCACAAAAGAGTGCGAAATGACAAAATGTATAGCGGTACTAGAAACCTTTGCTTCTGTTTGAGAGATGCAAACAATTTCCGATATACAGTCAACAGGATTTTATAAAAACAATACTGGGAAATACACTAATCCCTACTTAATTCGAAAATCGACGCTGATCTGCTCTAATTTGCAGTGTGCGAAAAAAAAATGGTATCACCATTAAATTTTTTTTTTCCAAAAAACGAGACAGCTGAGACAACAAAAAACGAGAAAACGAGACACTTGAGATCTCGCTGACGTCATTCAAACGTCATCGTTAAGTATTCAGAATTAGAATGGATGGATGTTCATTTAAAAAGGGTCGGTTTTGCTGCTGATGACCTTATTCGAAGAAGCTTGCAAAGAAAGACTCCTTCGTTTCAATAAAGGGAACAATCCCAGTTTGGGCACAAGAATGGACGACTGCAAGCGAAAAAACGACGGATTGCTACCGTTCGTTTTTCGTAGAAAGGAAAAATACATTAATTATTTAGCTTGCAAGACAATGGAATTGGGCTTTCTGTTTTTGCAATGCAATATGGCTTTTGAAAAGTTTTTTTTTTTCCTTCTATGTAAATTGGGTATCTTTTAGCTTTTCAAAAGAAATGACTAAAAAAAATTACTTTTCACGCCACTGTTTGATTTAAATAACCAGAAAAGAGAGAAAAATCCACTGACATTAAAAAAAGAACTCACTTAATCGTAAAATAAAATGCTACAGTTTGAAAAACAAGGGCTTGGCTGATTTCAGTGGTATGTTATGATACCTCGATTTAAGAAACATCCACAAAGGGTTATGATTAAATGGAACTTTCTTTAGCATCTAAAAATATTTAATACATGTATTACAAGACGATACTTTTATGTTGGTATGTTCCTTGGATTGGAATAAGGAATGAATTAAACTACCGTTTCGATTTTAGTAGACAAAGCACTAATATTTTGTCACACCTCTCAAAATCGTGATTTTTCGCCACTTTTCGCATTTTTTTGTGCTTTGATCATTGCTTGATGGTGCAGAATTAGATAAGTTTATGATTGTGTTATTTTGTTTTTGTCTTTTTTTGTCATTACTTTGATAATTTATTTATAGGATACATGATTTGTTATATGATTTAGAATTATTGTACTTAGTGTTCACACCCATTGTATCAATACCTGCATAATATTGAGAAGTTATTGGAGAAAATTGTACATTAAACATTATTCGAGAAATTCCACCATCGCAACGGTTCGTAACATCGAACCATCGCTTAAGTTGTTACCCTACTGTATTTACATTGGTGGACAAATGTTAATTTACAAACATAAAAGTTGACCTAACGACTTGAAAAACTCATGAAGTTCAGGTGAGAGTGTATTAAAAAATTGTATAAATTTAATTGAGAGCATTCACCATGACAAAGAACCTACGCAACATGAGATGCATAGGAATGAAATGTGGTCAGAATAATGCTCATGCGCCAAAAGAAGTCCTTCGCTGGTGGTAGCAGAAATGCGTTTTTCCGGTGATCAATAGGGAGTAAGATCGTCCCTGACCGCCATGCATGTTGCACAACGATCATGCATGCTGCTGACAAGATGACGGTTAAAATCGGATGGTAGCCCTTGGTGTGAAAAATAAAATACTGCTCAGCTACCTCTGAAAATTGTAAAACAATCCTCCCAGAAAGTTTTAAAACAGTACAAATTACGTCTCTAGTACACAAACAATTTTAATACACTCACCCAATGTCTTTCCAACTCACTGGTGTCTCTTTTATCACCAATGACAGAATTCTGCCACGAAAAGTAAAACTGGACTTTGACAGAAAGGTAACTAGGGTTGCGAGCACTTGACAAACTTTCTGGATCTTGTTATTTGAATATGACATTTTAATTTAAAAAAAAGAGACGAATCTTATACGAATAATTTTGCTGAAAATATGAGTGGAACTCGAACCCACGTTTCCCTGTTACGTTCCGGATATTCTCACTATTAAACTATCAAGGGATAGTTCGTTGTTAAGCTACTAGTCGTTGGCTGTTTAGTGTTTAGAATACCTGCGTATAATTAGGAGACGTGAGTTGGAATCCCACTCATAGGCCAAAATCCTTTCCTCCAACATTTTTTTTTCTTGAATTCTATATCAACAGGTAATATGCTAATTTACTATTGATTGGGTTCCATATCATTCTATCTGAGTAATACTTTTATATTCAGCAATGTAATTTAAATCAAAGATATTGATACTTTTTCCAGTTCAAGGAAATCCTAAAACGCATTGCAAGTTCGAATCACTAATGTATCTTAATTAAAATGTTTTCCACTAATTCCCATTTCCTCTTCGGTGATAAATAATGCTTTAATTAAAATTAGGTTAAAAATAATATTTTAATTTAGATTATCTTCATTAATTCCCATTTCCTCTTCGGTGAGAAATAATGCTTTAATTAAAATTAGGTTAAAAATATTGTTTTAATTTAGATATCTTCATTAATTCCCATTTTGTCTTCGGTGAGAAATAATGCTTTAATTAAAATTCGGTAAAAAATGATGCTTTATTTTAAATTTTCTCCGGTAGTTCCCATTTTCTCTTCGGTGAGATAATTAAATTTTGGTGAAAAACAGTGCATTAATTAAACTTTTCTTCACTAATTCCTATTTTCTCCCGTGTGAAATAAAATGATTTTTCTCTTCGGTGAGAAGAGAAAAGGAGTCACCGTCCCTCTGCTAGGGCGTTATAAGCCGTGTTCCGTGTACAAAAGAGCCATACGCTGTGCATTTTATAGAACATGCTGGATGGCCTTGAAATGGAGTATCCATCTGTTATCTGAAAGCTGTCCAGGGGATTCCCTTTTCTTACTCAGTACTAATTCATTGGGTCCTTGTAACCTGATAATTTTACCTGTTGTGTGCACGAAAGTGAAGCTCACATGTTAAACAATCCAATTTTAAAACGTAATCCTAACGGAAAACTCTCTCTAGGTTTCCTCTCTAGGTTGAATATATACTCATACGAGTATATTTATACTCGTATGAGAAAGTGAAAACGACAATTAGAGCAAGCAAACCCATTAACCTGATACGATTCGTTCGCAAACCCATTAACCTGATACGATTCGTTCGCAAACCCATTAACCTGTTTCGATTTCGTGAAAAAGGTGTAATTTCTCTTTGTGATAATACACTGCCACTACCAAATTATTAAAGGAATTTCCATGTTATGTCAATGGAATCTAACTCGTAAATGCACAAGGCCAAGGGAAATGTACAAGGGCATATACAGTACCTTACGTGTTCAATCAATTGCCAAGGGAAATTATTTTATTATACAAATTTAAAGAACTCAAAAATAAGACTAAAAATTTTCTTCTAAGCACTAAAATCAATATAAAAATTTGAACCGCCACAATGGAGCTTCCACTGAAATTCACATAATTCGATGACATTTTTTTAAACTATATCTTGTATATTTTCATGTAACGTTATTCTTCTTCTCTCTTGCAGATAGGCAGATGCTTTGCGGGTCATTTGTTTAAACTTTTGTATAATTAACATGGATAAAGATTATTATTATTATTATTAAAAAAAGCTTTACAGCTTCTAAAATATGCATTTAATAGAAAAATTAGACTGAAGATAAATATCACAAGCAAACCCATTTTAACCTCGTTTTTCGACACTATTCGTTCAGTATTTGAAGAATTATGGAAGCTGGGATATTTAACAATAATTTATCTTGTTTAATAAAAAAACATTCATAATTGTCTAAAATTGAAATACTAATTATGTATACTTCTAAAAAGAAAAATATTTATTTTACTAAATGGTTTGAAACAATAATTTTTAAGGTTTTAAAAAATTATTCAATTTTTGAGGTATACGGTTTACTGTTCCGAAATATTGTACTTTCCATAACTTTTTAAATATTGAACGAATATTGCTGAAATTCTAGATTCAGATAGATTCGATTATGATATTCAGTCTCATTCTTCCATTAAATTTATATTTTAGAAGTTATACAGTTTCGAAATTAGATTTATGTTGACATAATGGCTCAAAATATTTTTATACTTGTATGGAGATTCTGTAATATTTCGGTAGGACAGTGTAGAAAGTCAGCACATTAAACGTCTATCGCTATATTTTTAAATAAAAAATTATGTTCCCGCCACTCCGAGAGTGCTGTCCTGGTGGCTAAATTGTTACCATGATTGTCTATTTATCAAAGGGATCTGGGTTCGATCGCGAATAAGACAAAAATGTATCTTTTCTTGTGTTGTCTTTCTGCTGAAGTCTCGCAATCCTAATCGACTGCCTAACCACTATGCCTTAACTGGCATAGTGGTTAGGCAGCTAGCGACTGTTCCAGCAAAGCAAACTTTGTGTGTTGTGTTAGCTCTAACTAAGGCAGTGGTCAGCAGTGACTTCGGTCTTAGTAGGGCATGTCCTTGTATGAGAAGGGCTGTATTAAGCTAGGAGTAGCTTCTAGGATTCTTCTCTGTCCTGTACGTCGCAAATCAAAAAAATCAAAAAAAAAAAAATCCTCACAGATTTCAGTGGTATATTACACTGATTTGGCTCATATCAGATCTCCGTGATTTCTTTAGGGGGTTATTAATTTCTTTTATATTTTTCTCCGAGAGCCACAAATTATCTTTCTCCAGCGCAGTTTGAGATATTCTACTTTATTAACTCTTCCGCGTTGAAAGATTGCAATGGCCTCTCAAATTACGCTTCGAAAGAAGTCTTAATTTAACAATGCCCTGTATTTGATCAATCATTTAAAAAGTCTACTTTTATTGGGTATTACTGGATTTAAATGGAATTTGAAATGAATATTGTTTATATATATATTACTAATAAAAAAGGGTTACATTTTTGAAATATTGAAGAAATGTATTTAGTGTGCCTAAAGCTGAAGATTGCCGAGAGATGGCAGCACAATTAGAGCCTACAATATATGTATGAGACACGGCATCCTGAGATTAGAGATGTTTAGGGCATGACATGTATACACAGCCACCCACGGTGAATGACGGAAAAATTCGGTGGCTCAGTGGTATTGCGTTACCTCACGGTGAGATTACGACTGCCGAGGTCCGGGTTCGAGTTCCAGTATGGATAGCATGGTGGTTTGTATGTGCTATCTATTGTGATTGTCCCTCAATATTAAAAGAGTGTTCATTTATCGACGAATCATGAAATTCTTTGTTTGTCACTGGGACATAAAGTGGAAAAATTAGCTACAAGTCCCAGCATCCAAATTAAAAAAGAAAGAAAAAATTGGTTAGGTAATAATAGTACTTCAAGAACCTTACACGATTAGAGTACTTACAAAAAAAACTAGAAGAATATATATTGTCCCTATCAAATATAAATTGTTCGTTGCAAACAGAGCAACAGTCTCTAAGAGTAGCGATTTTAGGTAATGGATCATTGGTAAATGCAAATAGCAGCATTTATTAGTAACTATAGAATGCAAAAAAAAATCTCATTTAGTTCTTAAAAGGAAAAACGCTGCATTTTCACACTCGCCTGGGTTTAAAGAAAAACAGAACAAAAAGTTACAGCCAGTGTAAACTTAGTTAATCATCACACTTTACTACCAAAATGCCAAAAATTTAGCATTAGTAGTTGATCGTGTTCAATATTCCTTTAAACCTGATACTTTCTAAAATTTACAACCTCTAACCATGGAGATTATTATCACAAGAACTACTGAAAGATTCGTAAAATGTGAATTATAATACTACTTTCCTAGGATATAACAATATGAATGGCATTTTTTATTTATCCTTTAAAACAAAAAATTGCCTTTTCTTACTCCCTGGAGGTAAGAAGAAAAACGTTAAGGTAAATGTAAATCTCCTCACTACCGAACGCCACACATAACAGTGGTAGTCTCCGAACGAGTCTACTTGCTCTGTAAGGTGATTGATTGTTTACCTCTGAGCGGCACTGTTTTGCACACAATGAACTAATTGGCCAGGTCATAAGGGCCCCAATGGCTGAAAGAAAGTTTCGGGAGGGGTTCCACTGAAGAGCTGTTGGGAGACAGATGGTAGCCTCCCGTCAAGGTCATCCAACGTGCTCTTGTGGGATATGGATATCCCTCACACGGAGCCACGATTTAACGTCCATACGACGGACGTCGGTCTTTACAAGCCCATAGATATCCCTTACTAACTGATGGAGGGAGTTTTGCGGAAATAAATCTGATCGCTGACCCAAGTGGAACTCGAACTTCGGAACTGCAGAATACGAGCCTGGCGTGCTACAGAATGTGCCACCCCCTCCCCGTTTTGTAGTGGGTCAGGCTTGTATTCTTCAATTCCCAGGTTTCAATACTATATGTGCCAACGTTGACATTTATTTTCGCTAAACCGCTGTAACGGACATAATCTGACAGACATCAAAGGGCTTGGATAGTCAGCTGTCCATCGGATGGAACGCTAAACAGCGACCCAGCGAGCAAGAGAGCATATCCTGTGCACTTTAAAAAACATGCTGGATAGCCTTGATGGTAGGCTGCTATCCCTCTCCTAGCAGCTGGCCACTGATCGCCCTCCCAATTTTTTCTCAGCCGTTATGAGCCTTATGACCTGGCCATTTAACTCATTTTTTTTGGGGGGAGGGAAGTGCCACTGAGAGGGGAAACAATCCAAACATTACCTTCACTTAACTTACACTGGTTTCCATAATTTAAGGAAAATCCCTATGTTGATCATTGGGAAGCTAAAGTCAATGCTCTGTAACTTCTAAAATAAGTTATTTTGTTTTGAAAAAATGTGATTGCAGATAAAGATCTCAATCACATAAATCAATATCTATATTTTCAACAATATTCGTTCGGTATGTAATGAGTTATGAAAGTTTGAATATTTAGCGATAACAATGCCAGCCACAAAACTTGACTTCAGAAGTTACCGTATTTGCCGGCGTATAGGACGCACTTTTTTCCCCTCAAAATACGTCTAAAATATGGGGTGCGTCTTATGCGCCGGTAATCAAAATTATGAGTTGAAATTTCAGTCTAAAACTTTTGGTTTATATCAATATACATATATAAGTATTCTTTTGCATTTTGTCCTTTTGTGAAAGAGTGGTTTCAAATAAATCGTTTCCATATTTTTTTTGTTCTATAAAAATAATAAGTTGCGTGATGTATTTTATGTTTCACTACTGATAGAGGGAACATTCCAGTAAAATAGTGTTCAGATCCACTGACACCTCAAGGTTACGATTCATCCAATGTGTGCATGTGTGATCACATTTCACCGGCATATTTTTTCGAAAAGCGCGAGCATGGCGCGTCGTTACCGATTACAGCGCCTCAAGGCAACCAAAACGTAAACTTTTAGTTCCGAAGAAGCTTTCTCGTGTTTTTGCTGCGAAACATGGCTCAAAAACAACGCAGATTCTGCTATGATATTGCATTCAAGCTACGAGTAATTGAGTATGCTAAAGAACACGGAAACAGGGCAGCAGAGAGGAATTTCGGATCACCGCCAACAGAAAAGACGATAAGAACTTGGAGAAGACAGGAAGAAGACCTAAAAAAAAGCTATGCGTAGTAAACACAATCTGCGACATGGAATTGTAAAATGGCCGGAACTAGAAGAAGAATTAAAAACTTGGTTATTAGTCCACCGAAGCTCGGGATTTTCAGTTTCCACAAAAATGACTATTCAACAAGCAAGAATGATAGTTACTAACAGAGGCATCGCTGATTTTACAGGATCGACGTCATGGTGTTCTAGATTCATGAAGAGAAATGACTTACGTATGCGGACTAAAACAAAAATAGCACAAAAGATGCCAACAGAATATGAAGACAAGATTATCGAGTTTCATAAAATTGTCATTAATGCAAGAAAAAGTGGAAATTTTGAACTTTCACAAATAGGAAACATGGATGATGTACCACTGACGTTCGATGTACCCTCAAACAAAACAATAGATTCCAAAGGTACAAGAAGTGTTATTGTTAAAACTTGTGGACATGAAAAAACGCACTACACAGTCGTGTTGTTGTGCCAATGGAACAAAATTGCCGCCTCTTTTGATTTTCAAAAGGAAAACCTTGCCCAAGGAAAAACTGCCTAAAGGTGTGTTTGTGCACGTTCATCCTAAGGGCTGGATGGATGAAGGGGGGATGAAGTTGTGGATAGACAATGTGTGGTGTAGGCGTCCTGGTGGACTGTTAAAGAAACCTGCCTTGCTAATATGGGATCAGTTTCGGAGTCATAGAACAGAAGCTGTAAAAAATAAAATCAACCAACTGAAAACTCAGTTAGCTATAATTCCAGGTGGACTAACGAGCCAGCTTCAACCTTTAGATGTCTGCATTAATAAACCATTTAAAGGATTCATGAAGGAGAAATGGAACAGTTGGATGCAGTCTACAGATTTTGAAGTGACACCATCAGGAAGAAGGAAGAGGCCTAGCATTTTGCAGATTTGTGAATGGGTCAAAACTTTATGGAATGCTGTGAAACATGAGACAGTTGTAAAGTCATTTAAGAAATGTGGTATTAGTAACTCACTTGATGGCACAGAGGATGATTTGTTATACGAAGTCTCAGTTTCTGAAAAAGAGGCTTCAAGTGGTTTTTCATTTATTTCTCGAGATGAATTTCTGGGTTTTGAGGATGAACATTAAAAGTTACCTAACTACAATGTTCCCTAATTACATTTTTTGTATATATAAATAACTATAAAATGAGTACAGTAAATCTTTATGGAAATTCATGAAACAATGTGGAAAATTTTTTTCCCTTAAAAATGTGTCTAAAAATGGGGGTGCGTCTTATACGCCGGTGCGTCCTATACGCCGGCAAATACGGTAATTAATTGTTACCAAAGTGTTTAATAATAGTCATTGTATCAAAGTGTTTAATAAAATAAGTTTGTATTTTAAAACTTTATGTAAAGACTCCTTTCACCATTCTTCAGTTACGTATAAGTTTCTTAAGATTGGTATTGTTATCGCTAAATGTTCAAATTTCCATAACTCATTAAATACTGATCGAATATTGTTGAAAACTGAGATATTGATTTATTTGATTGAGTTCGTTATCTGCAATCACATTTTTCAAGACAAAAGAACTTATTTTAGAAGTTATGGAGCTTTGACTTTAGCTTCCCATTGACTTAACATAGTGATTTTCCTTAATTTATGGAAACCAGTATAGTAGAACAAATAAAATGCACATGGAATTAGAATAGGTCTTGAGTCCGGAAGTTGAGAATAAGGACGGTGCTTTAATTTTGTTTCACTCTTGCCCTTATTTAATAATTTTTCAAAACACTAATAATTAAAATGGAAGGTAACGCCTCGGTTGCATAATTTGTCACCGAAATAAATATCAGTTTGCTTCTTCTAGTTGCTAATCCTGAATTCGATAACATCAAAGGTTTACCTTGGTTTAAAAAAGCTACAAAGCTTTGAGCATTTACATCATTCCTGAATTCCCTTTGCGTTGGAAAGATGCTTGGTGCCTCCACTAATTGGAAACTTTACATACGGACCTACTTCAAACAACTGGCGACAGCGTTCAGAGTCCTCCGAACTCTCAGTTCCAATGCATTGAACGACCATTTGCATTTCATCTAGGGGCATTCCGTTTTCCTTTTAGATGCCTGTTGCTTTTAATGGATTTTAATCACCCACCGGTTGATTTATTCAAAGAAAACCGTTCAATCTAATGTTTTATTCAGGAAGGCTTGCGAATACATTACGGATGAAAGCCGTATGAGGAATGAGGAAAAATTCGAGAAACAGCTTGGCTCACCTACTTACGGTTAAGTTCATCAGAGTCACAACCCAGCTTGTATCGCTATTAAAGAGACTTACATCATTTTCCTCTGTTCAGCCTAATGGACGATTACCGAAGTTGTGCAAAAGTGTTAGACAAAATGACTTACACGAAGTATAAGCAGTCTGATGACTTGGTGCACATTGGAACATGTGCTAAGAGTAATAACAACATTTCTGTATTGAATGTTCTCCAGCTTAGGTTGAGAAAGGTTAATTATTAAATCAACTTTGGTTCACTGTACTTTCGGTTGAAAAAAATCTCAGAGTAAATTCTAGAGTCTAGGGCACAATAATTTCTCAGACATCAGAATTCCTAGTGAACAAAATTTATTCTGATATATTGTTTTTAATTTTCTGAAGTTAGTCAATTTCGGATATTTTATTATTAATAATTTTTTTCACAATTTATAACGATAGGTTTGTCGATTTGAAATTTTATTGAATGATGATTTAAGCTTGTCATTACTATTTTTATGCATTTCTGGCTGAAGTACAGTCGCTCAAAAAAGTATCCGAACACCATGGTTGATTACAGAATTCAGAAAAAATATCTGGCAAATTAGTGATCTGGAAACCTTCGTGTCACGTGATACAAAGGTTGCCAGATCACTAATTTCTAAAAAAATCGTTGCCAGATATTTTTTCTGAATTCCGTAATCAACCATAGTGTGCGGATATTTTTTTTGAGCGACTGTACAGTAGATAATAATATAATAATTTTACTTTCAAGTTTTTTCAACTGGCAGAGAGTAAAATATTATTAGTTAAAAGCATAGCCAAGATGGAAGGGAGGTTAAAATTCCTTCTTCAGGATATTTTTCGCAATTAATCAACGTCTTATCAATTTGGATTAAATAAAACGTTAAAAAATTTTCACCCCCTTTCTTTCCAAATATTCTGTTTATGCCACCGCTATTAATCCCATTGGCAATGCTCAGCATGTTTACGTTAATAATAAATAAAATATATACACCCCCAGGGGGGTGCTTGCCACAGAGGTCTGACAGGAGCCTGTCGGTTTAATACGCCATAGTAGAACGCCTGTGACAATGGCGGGACCTCAGCAGAAAAAACAACAAACACACACACACATCCATGCCTCACCCGGGGCTCGAACCGGTTCCCTTAGATCAGTAGCCAAGCGTACTAACCACTCGGCCAGGGGACGGCATTCAGGCTAGTACAATAATAAAATGATTGAAATAATAATAATTAATTTTTGCTACTTTTTTCAATAGCCATCTGTATTTGAGTGCCTAAATATATATCTTCATGTTTAATAACTGCCCGCCCTGCCCTCTGTCAGTGGGGGATACTGAAGGGTTTCGAAAGGCCGCCGTCCGTAGGGTGGGAAGGTATGCGCGAGAGACATACCCTGTGCACATTAAAGAACACTCTGGATGGCATTGATGGGAGGCTATCATCTCTCTGCTAACAGCTGTCAAATGGGTCCCCTTCACCAACCTTCTTTGAGTCCTTGCGACCTGGCCATTTAGCCCATTGTGTGAAAAGAAGTGCTCCTCAAAATAACCTTTAAATTTTTTAATTTAATTTAAATTTAAAAGTATTTAATTTAAATTTAAAATAATCTTTTAACCAATCGGTTAAAACTCGGTTTTTTCTATTTAGCTTTATTAGTGTGAATATTAGACCATAGTATGTTTATATTATCTTTTCATTTAACCTCACTGAAAGACACTAGGTTCCTCTTAACCTCACTAGTGTGACTGTTGCCACTGTCGGAAATAATTTCTTACGATCTCTTCAGTTAGCCTCGTTGATGTGGCTACTAAATCCAGAACTAGGTTCCTGTCATTATTCATTTAATCTCACTGGCACGACCTTTAGTCACCATTACATCTTTAAAATATATCGAATTATGAATTCTAATGCATACAAGGAAATGTATGCTTGTTTAAAACGCGACGGAATTTGAATATTTTCCTTAATGCCTTTAAATAGCACAAATTATTAATATTTATATATGTATACACACCAAATTCTGTTTTTACACGGATTTTTTTACGCGATTTCGATTTAACACGGTTTAGAAAAAAAATTCAACTCTCTTTTTTCACGATTTATTTTGATTTAACACGGTTCAAACGGCGCCTTTTTAAAAATCCACATTTGAATTTAATTCTGAAAAAATATTCCTATTCAAAAAAAAATACCTAGAAATTACATTTATAACAAAGATGCCGCTTTATGGTCACATTTTTCGAAGAAGTTTTAACTTTGAAAATGTACTATAGATACACTATTGGAGTATGAACACTAGAGCATTTCACCATTGGAGTATGAACACGACGGCCAAAATGTTTCAAGCGATGAAAGTGATTTAATTCCAGTCTTACGCAAACGAATGCGTCTATTGTCAGAAAGTGACAACGAATAAAATCTAGTCAATAAGCATGTGTAAGTCATTTCTTTTGCACTTTTGTATTCTTGAATTAGTGGCATATTATTTTCTTTATGAATGATAATTTATTTCATAAATGTACATATAATTATCATTATACGTTTATAAAATAAAAAATGTATTTAAATGAATAAAAATCAAATAAAGATTTAATTAAAGATTTTGATATGATTTGTTTGAAAACAACTTATTATTTGTACTGGGTTTTCACATCTGCAACCAATCTTCTATTTTTTTTCATATGCACTGTATTTTTTACACAGTTTTTTCGGGAACCTATCTACCGTTTAAAAACAGAATTGTTTTTATAGTCTAAAGTAGGGGTTCTCAAAGTGGGGTACGCCATGAGAGCTCAATAGTCGCTAGATCTAGTAACAAAGTAAAAATAATCATTGTTATACTATAACTATAGTTTTATCTGTCTACACAAGGGATACGCCAGTTACATACACATTTCCAGAGGGTAAGTGAAGAATAAAAGGTTGATAACCACTGGTCTAAAGATATAATTTTTAAATAAGAAGGAGTGAGATCAGCGATTTAGTGATCGTACTGATTTCAGTGAGGTGCGCAAAGGAAGACGGTTCCCAGAGTCACCTACATAAATAGTCAATTGCCTGTGCAGTGCAGTTACGAACAGTAAGTACTGGAATATGTACTTATGTATATATTTATTGTTATTATCATTATTTTTATTTAAATTTGATATATTAAAATTCGACCGGTAGTTTTTTTTTCCTAATTTGGTAATTGATTCTAAAACATTTGTAAATATTTATAAATATTTTAATCAAAGTGTAATTAATAAATTACTTTATTTTTAAATGTATAAAAAGAAACATTTTTAGCTAATTTTTTACAAATTTAATCAATTAAAAATTTTCTATAAAGAATCTCCCTCCATTTGTTTAATAGCTGTTCCGGCCCGGTGTATCAGGTATCCCTTTGTTGCTCACTCGGTAGAATGCTAGGCTCGTAATATACAGTTTCCAGGTTCGGTAGTAGAGATAACCCCCACCCTGACCTAAATGAAAAAGAGGGCACCTGTCATGCCAACGTAATTTTATTACGTGGCCAAGACTTTATAGACTTCGGGACGACATGAGATTAAGCTCCATTTTAAATAGTAACATTTTCGACTGCCTTCATTTTTGTGTCCAGTTCAGCAAAGAAGAACTCGGCCGCAGGCCCCGAAGTTTCCAAATTGAGCCTGGAACCCCAGAATGGCAGTGGAGCTACGTGACATGCCTGGTAAACAACGTTGGCCGGAGGGGAGCTGAGATTCGCACCTCGGCTACTCTGGCCAATCCCGTACAGCCACACATGAACGGAGGTGACCTCCACAAGGGGAACCAGCAAAAAAGGAAGAAAGAACTTGGCAAAAACATTCAGTCTCTTCTTCTCGTCCGGGCTGTGTGGGAGGTAGCAATGGTCCTCTCCAGTCAGCAGAATCCCGAAGTGTGAACAGTATGTGCAGGGGAAGCGCTAAACAGCCCAGGCTCCCAGCAACTTGGAGCGCTGTGGCCCAGTGATTGCTTTCCCGAGGTTCTCCTGACTTGCCGAGGTAAGGGGGTACTGTAATGGAACTGGCTCCGTTTTTCTTTTGCATTTGAATGTATTTCTGTGAACGGCCGTCACGGCAACTAGAGTAAAACTGCCGTAACTGTTAGGGACTGTCAGAGTCACGAACAAGTAGCTATTCATTATGGACTGTTAATCAAAATACTTGTAAGTTCCCTTAATTGAAAGGGGCCATACTAGAGACATTGTTGAATCTGTCCCAAAAGTGGGAACCGCATATGTGTAGAATGTTTGAAGGTAATTTTGTTAATAAATGTGTATTTTATTGTTAACTGAAAAATTATCTGAGTTCTCATTATTGCAAATGTCTGTTAGCTTGATTGTGTGTCCAGGAATTTGCTTTGATTGCTACAGCAAGGAACGCATCACGGCCTAAAAGTTGAGCCGCCCTAAAAATATACAAAGGGGGGTCACAACACACCGATGGACTTGTAAAAACCGCCATCCGTCAGATCCGGGCTCCTGTCGCAGGAGAGCTAAATATCCCTTGCTCATTAAAGAACACGCCGAATGATCTTGAAGTGTGTTGACAGTCATCTCCTAATAATTGTCCAGTGTGTACACTTCGGGTCTTTCTGACCTGCCCATTTAGTCGAATGTGTGCAAATAAAGTACCACTCAGAGGTAAAACAACCCAATTGAATCCATTGCATTGATGTGGGTTTATATCATGCAGATATTATTTTTAGGATTATTAATTGGAAATAAAAGCTACACTGACTTCTTTCCTGTGATGTTTTTATATAACTACCGTATATTTCCGCAGATAAGACGATAGTTGAATCATAAAAAAAGGCCCCAAAAATCCGGGTCGTCTTATAGGACAGATACAAAAAAATTAGATTGAAATTTATATAAATTGAAACCATCATTACTACAACTTATCGAAAAATCTATCATATTATTTAAATACGCTATATGATAATACATTACATTGTAATAGTAAAACAATACTAAAACAAAATAAATATTAAAAGTTATGTTTATTGAGCTACTGAGGAAAAAACGGACAAACCGTAATTATTTACTAGTACAGAGTAGGGTATGTCTACAAAATAGAATAGCCCATACGACACTTTTGTGGATAGTCAAGGTCATTACCCGAATGACCGAATCAGTGCGAATGTTTGCGAATAGGACATAATTCCGTATACGCTATACAGCATTATTATCCAGATGATGATCGCCGATCTAAACTAAATTCATAGGCCGTTGACCAGTTTGGGGTCGTCTTATAGGACAGATATATGCTAAAACTATAAAACTTTGACGAAAATTTATACCTCGTCTTATCTGAAGGTCGTCTTATCTGCGGAAATATACGGCATTTATTTTAAATTGTTAAGTAGCATTATATTTTTAATCATAACTATCTTTATACATATAGTATATAAGACCTATAAGCGTCACTTTTAAAGCACCAATAAACAATCGCAACACATAACTGAAAAGTCTAAAACCTCTGACGCATATGTAATAATATTTTTCAAAGGGAAAATCTTGGTGGTAAATTTACAACTTTAACGTTCCCTAACGATGCAAATTCCAACTAATGGAAGATTCAGAAAATAAGTTAGTAATGTTTTATCATCGCAACTTTAACGTTCCCTAACGGTGGAAATTCCAACTAATGGAAGATTCAGAAAATAAGCTAGTAATGTTTTATCATCGCCTATCCAATAGAAGTAATTTTTATTTTATCTCTTAAACCATAACAAAAATTACAAAGATGACAGACACATGGCAAAACATTAAATTTCCACGATGCAGCGAAACTTTCAAACTTCTTATGTAATATTCTACGTCACAATCAAAGAAAGACAAAATGCTGAAAAATAAAACATTCTCTAACGAAAAATAGTATGATTTTCATTTCCCCACCTTCTTTTACATCGTCTGTTGAAGATTTAGAATCGTACTCTTTGGGAACACTTAACGTCACCATTACGAAACACGAACCAAGTGTACTTTCCATCTCATTCCAAGAACGAAACAGGGACGAAGCGTTTCTGATGGGGCGTGGGGCAATAAAATAGCACAGAGGAGACTGATAACTGACTCCAATATGTGGCACTGCACACTGCAGCTCTCGCATTGATTTGGTCTCCCTTACCGCCAGTTCGTAAAACGCAATGTCCATTGTCACATTATCAGAGTAATACAAGGATATAAGGTACACAGACTTGTCATTTAATTTGCGATTCTTGGAAACGTAAAAAAATTCTTGATCAAATGCTACTGGATATTTTTCTGGAAAAGTTTCATGTTTTCTTTAAGTAATAAGTTCACTTATAATTTGTATTAACGTATGGTTTTGTAGTGACACATTCCTTTAGTTTTAGTATCCCACTGAGGTTTTAGAAATTCTTGAATACAAAGTAATTGCAAAATAATGTACGCAATGGCAAACTTCTTATATTATAGTATCCCTATGCTGCATAAATATACTGCTTTAAGTCAGTACCAGTGGCCTTGCATTACAGTAAAATTATTTTGTACGCTACAACCACCTGTCTTGTATGGTAATTCAACTATGTTGTTCGCTTATACTTCCTGCTTCCATTTGTATATATTATATAAAGAACGAGTAATATCAGTAGTATTAGGGCAAATTTAGACTAGAATCCGCTGTCTTGTATTCTGACAGTATTACATATCGATCAATCTTCTTCCATAGTATTATCACTGTTCTTTAAGATAGTATTTGTGTCGAATACTACTGAATGTCTTCTATTGTAATATTACCCTTCAAACATTCTAATATCAGTAGTATAATATTAATTGTTTCCATTTTAATATCAACTCTCTTCCATTCTTTTATAAAATGTCTTCCATGCTAATATCAGCTCTCTTCCTTTCTAGTATCATATGTCTTCCACTATAATATCAACTGTTTTCCATTCTAATATCAGCTCACTTTAATTATAACCAAGTCTCCCATTCTAGTATCAACTGTCATCCATATCAATAATCCCCCATTCTAATATTAACGCTCTTGCATTCTAATATAAACTCTCTTCCTTTCTGGTATCAGCTTTCTTCTATTCTATTATTAACGCTCTTGCATTCTAATATCAACTCTCTTCCTTTCTAGTATCAGCTTTCTTCTATTCTAATATTAACACTCTTGCATTCTAATATCAACTCTCTTCCTTTCTAGTATCAGCTTTCTTTTATTCTAATATCAACTGTCTTCCTTTATAATATCAGCTGTGTTCCATTTTAATATCACTGTCTTCCATTTTAATATCAACTGTCTTCCATTATAAAATCAACTGTCTTCATTCTAACATCATCTGTCTTCCATTCTTATATTAACGGACTTCCATTATAATATTATCTCTTCCATTCTACTAATAAGTTTTCTTTCATTGACTTCTTCCTTTATAAAAATACCTGTCTTCCATTCTAATACCATCTATCTTGCTTTGTAATAGCACCTTTTTTCCATTCCAATATTAGCTCTCTTCCATTCCAATATCAACTGTCTCCTATTCTTCACTGCTTGACACAATTAAGGTAGCACTAACAAAATATGATATTACATTTTTTTATTGTACGATGCAATTGGGAACAATATTTGTCAGAAATCTATTTTAGTATAACGAGGAAATGTGCAGAAAACGAGAACCTTCTGACCATAATTTAGACATTGACTGACGTTATTAAATCACACAAATATTGTGCATCGCAGAAGTTGGCTTCAGGTACTCCAATATATCCATATAAGACGTGTGGTGTCGGTCATGCTGGGTTGGGTTGTTTTACCTCTGAGCGGCACTTTTTTGCACACCATGGGCTCAATGGCCAGGTCACAAGGACCCCGAAGGCTCAGAGAAGGTTGGGGGAGGGGACCCACTGGAACAGCTGTTGGGAGACAGATGGTAGCCTCCCGTCAAGGCCATCCAGCGTGTTCTTTAACGTGCACAGGGTATGGCTCCCCCGCACACGGGGCCACGGCTTAACGTCCCATCCGACGGACGGTGGTCTTTCTAAGCCCATCGGTGTCCCCTACTGACCGTGGGCAGGGCGGGGGATTTTTCGGAGATAAATCTCAACGCTGACCCAGCTGGGACTCGAACCTGGGAAGTACAGATTACGAGCCTGGCGCGCTACCGACTGAGTCACCCCCGCCCAGTCGGTCATGCTCAATATAAAGTTGTTCAGAAGGGGGAGAATCAACAAATCTCTTCAACAAGATCTAATTTTACCTTTTGGAGTGATCGAGGAAGTAACTGACGGTTTACAATGCGTATTCCTAAAGCATTCTATACATTCTTGATGGGATTTAGGTCTGGTGACCCTGTTGGCAAGGTCATTCGTTGGATGTTTTTTGTTTCTAAATACTCCTGTAAAAGGTTTGCTCTATGCGGATGGGTATTGTCTTCTATAAATAGGAAATAAAAGACAACCGCACCCCTAAAAAATCGGACTGAGCCTTCAAGGATCTCTTCTCTGTATCTAAGCAGTTATGGAGCCACTATCGAACCCAAAAGAGAAGTACGGCCGTTATAGTTAAACTACGCCAGGCCAGCACATCACCTCCACCATAAGTATCCCTTTCTCTGATATTGGAGGGATATTACCATATTGCTCGTTTTCTGCAGATTAAACAATGTCTAGAATTTGACTATAGGCTACATCGAGAATCGTCACAAAACAGAACATTAGCCCATTGTTCAGGACTCGAAGTGGCATGTTGGCGGCACCAGTTTAGAAGAGATTTTCGGTGGTTGGTGTTAGCGAGACACAAACCACTGATTTCTTGGCATAAACCCCACTCGCACCAAGCCTTCATGACACTGCTATTTCTGGAAATACTTTCACCTGTGGCAGCAGAAATCGCGAAAGATTTTACTGGAAGTTATTGTACAGTTTTGCTTTCCCATTAACGCCAGAAACGAACAGTTCGGGTTAAAGTTACTCTCGGAAGACCTTGGACAGCTCTTTTGGTAATGATTTCTGTTTCTTGGAACTGTTTCCAAAGTTTCGATATCACATAGATTTCTTCCTCCGCCTCCGACTGTTCTATTTCAAGTCTTTCAACAGCCGCGCCATATCAAGGATCTCCTCAATGATAATGACTTCCCATCCTCAGTAGAAATAATCAGATTAACCCTCCTTGCAAGCAATGACGTTGAAATGGACTGATCTGGTCGTAACCTGTGTTTTTATCGGCAATAGTAATTTGCGTGTTGCACATAATTGCAGGGTCGTAGATAGTTTCGATTGGATGTTCGACATTTGCATGCAATATTCTGGGATGTCGTTAAATTTAAAATATTGATGAAAAATGCTCCGTTACCTTAATTTTGCCGACGTGTAGTATGAGCTGCCTTCCATTCTAATATTAGCTTCCTTCCATTCTGATATCAACTGTCTTCCATTATAATATTAGCTTCCTTCTATTCTGATATCAACTGTCTTCCATTATAATATTAAGTACCTTCCATTCTAGTATAAACTGTCTTCCATTCTAATATTAGTTTCCTTCTATTCTGATATCAACTGTCTTCCATTATAATATTAACTGCCTTCCATTCTAGTATAAACTGTCTTCCATTCTAATATTAGCTTCCTTCTATTCTGATATCAACTGTCTTCCAGTATAATATTAACTGCCTTCCATTCTAGTACAAACTGTCTTCCATTATAATATTAACTGCCTTCCATTTCAATAAACAAGTGTATTTCATTGCAGTCTCCCCTGCCTGACATTCTAATATCAGCACTCTTCCATTCTACAGTAGTATTAGTGTCTTACATTCTCTCAGCTGTCTTACAATATAATGTCATCTGGCTATCATTCTAATATTAACTGTCTTCCATTAGCTATCTTCTATTTTAATATCAACTATCTTCCATCCTAGTGTCAGCTGTGTTCCAGTCTAGTAAGAATTTTCGTCGAATCTAGGGTCAGATATATCCCATGCTATTTCCTCTCTTTTATACTTGTACCGTTGGTGTTACGTATTAGTCACTGGCTCTCATACACTTGTAATTTGAATAGAACTGATCCATCACTTGTCGAGATTAATTACTTGTACCCAACTTTTGAAACATCATCATTATAACTATCATAAACAAAGATTTTAATAAATATCTTAGATCAGGGGAGCCGCTCATCTCAAGACGCGGCCACCTTGAGCTAAGACATTTATTAAAATCTTCTTTTATTAAAATTTTGAAATTTATTCGATTTTTTTATTAAACCGAGAGCCTCAAGTGCATTTGATGTGGCGCACGAGGATCTTGGGATATTGAAATTTTCATACTGAGCACAAAAATCTTTTGCACGGTAATTTTTCTTAGATGATTCTCGACTAATATTTAACCGACTGAAACTTATGATAAATATGCACTGTATGTCATTCCGCTTAAACATTTGTACTAAAAATAGTTCCGCCTTGATCTGAAGCCTTTGTTGAATTATTACAATAATCAAAGAACTTGTAATCGGGTTGGGTTGTTGGGTTGTTTTACCTCTGAGCGGCACTTTTTTGCACACCATGGGCTAAATGGCCAGGTCAAATGGACCCCGAAGGCTCAGAGAAGGTCGGGGGAGGGGACCAACTGGAACAGCTGTTGGGAGACAGATGGTAGCCTCCCGTCAAGGCCCTCCAGTGTGTTCTTTAACGTGCACAGGGTATGGCTGTCACACACACGGGGCCACGGCTTAACGTCCCATCCGACGGACGGCGGCCTTTCCAAGCCCATCGGTGTCCCCTACTGACCGTGAGCAGGGCGGGGAATTTTGCGGAGATAAATGTCAACGCTGACCCAGCTGGGACTCGAACCTGGGAACTACAGATCACGAGCCTGGCGCGCTACCGACTGAGCCACCCCCGCCCCGCACACAATGTGTGCGGGTCACAAGACCCTGAAGGCTCAGAGAAGGTTGAAGGAAGGGGACAGACTCGGCAACTATTAGGGAAGGAGGAATTATTAATAATTTATTAATAAAGGAGGAAACCTCCTTTTATGGCATTTCAGCCCGTTCTTTCGCGTGAACACGGAGCACGGCAACGTCCAATCCAAATGACGACTGCTTTTCCAAGTCCATCGATGGTTTTCCTGACCGAGGGCTGGTGTAGATTTAGTAGAAATAAACTCAATGCAGGCACAAAAGACTCGAACCTGATTACTGGAGATTACGATCCTGATGAGCTACTGACTGAGTCATCCTCCGGCTCGTGTGTTTGAGAGTGTTCCTCGTATGGTGAGTTTTTCGACAATGATTCCCTAAAAATTGTAAGGATCGGTGTCCATTTCATTTAATAAATGCTTTAGAAAATTGAATTAGTAGATGATCTAAATCTTTTAATTTCGGACACAAAATTTTTTGACAATCCGATCAGTGACTTTTGAAGGACAATCAAAATCATTTGAGATCAATTATAAAAAAAGATATAAATGAAATGAAAGCAAAACTACAATTTTGCTAACGGTGACCTTAAAAGTAAAAACTTAACTTTAAAAAGAGCTCCAAAATTATGTTATTTATATTGATAAAAACAAAAGATAAGAGGCTCATACAGTTGGAACTCGAACTGATCCTACTTACTTTATATCATACTAATTAATTATTAATTAATCCACCCTCTCCCACCATAGACGCAATTTCATTAAAACAAAAATAGGAAACAAATTGCATATAAAATTACCGGCACAATTAAGAGAAAGCATAACGATATTAAACGCCAAATTGCTCTGAGAAAGCAAAACAATCCTGCTCTTTCGAAGTCAAATTATGTTAGTTTCGTAAAAATCACCCCAGAGGGAATGAGTCGAGCGGAACTCCTCTAATAGCATCCAATTTAGCCTTGATGTGTTAAAAGGCCTGATCTCCGAAAAATTCTGCTTCTCAATTACAAAAGCAGCATCATAGGGCGATTGCAAAGACGGTCTCCTTTTGCTGGGTATCCCAAAACAAACTGGGCCCTGGGGACAGTTTGTCCTGACCTTCCCTCTCGACATCGACGGTTTTTGCTTTTGGCTCGCAGCACTTTTCCTTAATGATGGGTTTCTGCCAAAGATTGCATCCTGATGCAGCCGGAAAAGAATGGAGAAAATGATGACAATACTCTTCGGAAGTTAAAGCCAAACATCGCTGATCAGAGCCAAACATCACTGGTATAGAAATGATTTGCATTAATGTCATTGTTTTAGTCATCAATATACCTCTTCAAGTTCAAAATGAAATAACCATTTAATAAGGTGATTGTTTCTGTTGGAAGAGAATGTTTTATTTAAGGATATTTTTTTGGTTTTACCTATTGATTTGAACTTTAGATTAAAAAAAAGGTTTTTTTTATCCCTTTTTAATGGATAGTTTGCGTATCTAAACTAGTAAACCCTCTCGTGGTTAGCACGCTTGGCTACTGATCAAAAGGAGCTGGGTTCGAACCCCGGATTAGGTATGGATGTTTGTTGCATTTCTGCTGAGTTCCCGCCTTCCTAACAGACTTACTATGCCATATCGAACTGAAAGGCTCCTGTCAGACCTCTTTGGTAGGCAGCTGCTTGAAGAGGTATTTATTTTTAATAAACTAGTATCATTCATTTCATAAACTAGCATTCATGGCACCATTTAGATAGTTAAGACGATCGATACAATACGTAATTTGCACATGCAGATCATATTTTAATATGCATTAAATTTTCATTAGTTAATTGAAATATATGATATTTCACAAACGTCTACATTGTAAAAATCTAACAAAGTTCCGAGAACTAATTGCAATATATGATTTTCACTGCAAACTGCAATTGCACACTCTATTAAAATTTGAGGAATAATTGCAATATATGATTTGCAGTGAAGACTACACTAAAAATTCATTTAAATTTTCATGAGGTAATTGCAATATATGATTTTCACTAAGCGTTCATTGCAAATTGCATTAAATTTTGAGAGCTAATTACAATATATAATTCGCACTGAAAACTACATTATCGATTGGATAAAGGGGCGGGGGTGGCTCAGTCGGTAGCGCGCCAGGCTCGTAATCTGTAGTTCTCAGGTTTGAGTCCCAGCTGGGTCAGCGTTGAGATTTATCTCCGCAAAATTCCCCGCCCTGCCCACGGTCAGTAGGGGACACCGATGGGCTTGGAAAGGCCGCCGTCAGTCGGATGGGACGTTAATCCGTGGCCCGTGTACGGGAGAGCCATACCCCGTGCACGTTAAAGAGCACGCTGGATGGCCTTGACGGGAGGCTACCATCTGTCTCCAAACAGCTGTTCCAGTGGGTCCCCTCCCCCAACCTTCTCTGAGCCTTCGGGATCCATGTGACCTGGCCACTTAGCCCATGGTATGCAAAAAAGTGCCACTCAGAGGTAAAACAACCTAATCGATTGGATAATTCCTGTACCTCTGAGAAGCACTTTTCTTACATATAATGGACTAAATGGGAAGGCCACAAGTACCCCGAAAGCTTAGAAAAAGTTGAAGAACTGGCTCTCCTAAACACGGGGTCATGACTTTATTTCCCTTACGATGGACGGGGGTCTTTCTCAGCTCATCGGTGTCCCCTACAGACCGAGAACAGGGCGCTACATTATGCAATCCATTAATTTTCAAGAGGTTATTATAATATATGATTTGTACCGATGACTACGTTGAAAAATCCATTAAAATTTCCGAGATAATTGCAATATAGGAATATTTATATATTAAATTTTTCAGAGCTAATTCAAATGTATTTGTACAGACGCTCAAAAAAGTATCCGAACACTATGGTTGATTACAGAATTCAGAAGAAATTTCTGGCAACGTCTTTTTAGAAATTAGCGATCTGGCAACCTTAATTTCTAAACAAATCGTTGCCAGATATTTCTTCTAAATTCTGTAATCAAGTATAGTGTTCGGATACTTTTTGAGCGACTGTACTTAAGCATGAATTTTAAGAACTTATGAAAGTGCGTTGGCTTTCACCTGACCGTATTACAACGTAGTCTTGGTATCTGCAATAAAAAAAAAGCAATATTGCTGTTCAAATCAAGTTCAGTGTGTGGATCGTTGAAGTTTTAGATCAGGCATGTCAAACTCGTTAACCACCGAGGACCATATTTAAGTATTATATATTAAATCGCGGGCCGCAAAACAAAAAAAAACAGATGAAAATTGTTATGTGCAAACTAGAACGCAGTATTCGTTCACTGACTGCTAACGAATAGCTTCCGACTCTACTGGCATTTCGTGACTCATTGCTATGCGCAAAGTACGTACATTTGAATGACCTCGAGACATGTGTATACATGTCGGAGCCCGATCGTAGAATTGCTCATATCATGAAATGCCACTATTTCATGAAATGATCGGGCATTTCATGATATGAGCAATTCTACGATCGGGCTCCGACATATACATTTATGCGCAATAGTTTCCCTTATATATAAATGGAAATGTTTTCTGAAATACGTTTTTTTAATTCATGTACCATGTACGTGCATCCTGACGTGCATCCTGAATTCATGTACGTGCTTATAATTTTAATTAAAGAATCCAGTGTTGTCAAAAGTTAAATAAACGTATTGGTTATTAATCTTGGCGGGCCGCAGAACAGTTCCCGGCGGCCCGCGTGTTTGACATGCCTGTTTTAGATCGACGTTCAATAGCAGGATCGGTCGAAGGAAGCCCATTTCTTACATTCATAATATCTTACAGTCCCCTCGACTACTTTCAGAAGGGCTTTGTGAAAATTACGTTTATGTTCCACCACTGCCTGCAACTTTGGACAATTTGAAAGAGAGAACAAAAAACGCTATTAAGGAAACTGAGCGTCATATGCTGAAAAATGTTTTGCAGAAAACTGAACATCGCTTTGAAGTGTGTAGAATAAAAAACAGATCATACATTTAAACCTCAATAGGGTACATAATTTTTTTATTTCTTTCCAATGGTGTAAGTTTTATTTCTACATTTCATTTATTCCTGATGTATTTATTTATTATTCATAAAAATAATTAAATGAAATTTAGCAGATTTATTTAAGTCTTATAAATATCAATGCGAACTTTTGAATGAAAATAAATTAAAACGTATATAATTTATCTGTATAATTATAAAATAATAAATTACTAGAAAATATATTATATATATAAATGAATAAATTGTAAAAAGAGAAATAAAAAATATTTCTGTGTTATCCCTGCTATTAATTATTTATAAAAAAAAATATATCAAAATTTAACATTTTTTATTGAGTCGTATAAATATAAATGTAAACTTTTGTATGAAAAAAAAAATTAATTGTATGAAAATGAAAGCAATGAACTATTTCCAAAATATCTTAATTAAGAGAAAAAAAAAAAAACTAGAAATACTAGAACCAACAAAAATCCTTGCAAGCTGAATAAATTACCTTAAAAATAATTTTACTAGTTTCTGTTAGAACAACACAGCATTTGCTATGAAACGATAAAAATGAATCAAGCTGTACTTTTGCACAAAGGTTTGAAGCCGTCATGCAGTCGCATTCATACATAAATCCTGCTGTTGTGTTGTAAGTGATCTTTCGTTCGCTGTTTCCAAGGGTTACGGTAAAGACATAAGAAGGAACCGGCGATGCATCGCATTTTCTACCCTCGGCCCAAAGACCATAGCCTCGTCTCCCTCCTGCTGGTTAATCCAATTTTTCACTTAAGTGACGCAGGAAAAAGAAACAACTTCATCACCATGTTTTTCAAGCTTGAAAGGCATGCCCTAGTTCAGCTGCTTGGCTAAAGACAAAATAACGTCCTGTCCTTTCAGAGCGATGTAAGCATATTTATTAACGTAAATACAATCGACAAACAAATTTGCAAGCTGAAAATGTACATTCTGGCATTTATTTGAAAGCTCTTTTTGGAAAATGAATTTCAGAAGAAGAAAAAAAATGTTTTTGAAGGGAAACTAGCAAAAAATTTCTGTTTTCTCTCATGAAAGATGTATTTATGTGATGACTTTCAACGTTAATCTTAATAACATTACTTTAAATATTATTACATGTATATTGAATTTCAGTAATTAGCTAAAAAATCAGAAAAATGTTCAAAAGGTCAAAATGAAATTAAAAGACTTTTCCTTGTGTTCTATTTTTGCTTCATTTCTGTTAGTTCTTATTCCTGATGCAAAAAAGGATAGAGGATGGAAAAATCTCATAAAATTCTAGTTTTTATCACAATAAAAATAATAAATAATATTTTGTTCAAATTGTAAGAGTACTTTGAAGCTGTAAATTAGTATCCCAAAATTTCATACTAGAGGATGGTAGTTTACATATGAGCAAGAAGAATAATGCATCAAAATGGCGAATATATGACGTTTGTTTTCAAAGAGAATGACGTTTCTTATTTTCTTCCCATAGCACCCTCTACGAGTGTAAATTCGAACTAATCGATTATTAAGAATAATTCAAATATTAATACTTCATTTGTACTTATACAAAACACGAGAATTTTCTCATTTACTCTCAAAGCAAAATGCGGTTACATTTTACCACCATCCCCTGAGGATGAGGGTTCAGATTGTTACTGCCAGTAGTAAGCATCTTTACAATAACACTCTGCCTCCAAAATTTAAAATTTCTAGCATAAATAGATCATTATTATTTATTTATCATTTTCGAAAATTTTCCCACCATTTAAAGTGTTTTTGAAGTTTTTATTTTGCGCCGTTAGCACCTATTAACAGTAGAAATTCCAACTAGTGAATGATTAGGAAAATGTAAATAGTAATATTTTATTAGTGTTTATAAACCAGAAAAATTTTTTCTTGTTTTTCTTTCTTCTATTATAACAACGAAGTTGCACTTTTCCTCTCCACGTTTTGGGTAAGAGATAAAAGTTTTACTACTAATATAAATCTGTTGATCATGATTACTGCCAAAGTTCCAAATTTTAGGTTGATATACATCGTTTTCAATACCCATGTATAAATTTAGCATAGGAAGTAACCAATCCAGGCTGCTAATTTTCCCTTACTCCCGTTTATCCCATATGTAAAGGACATTTCCATAAGACTGGAAAACTACATACATTGTCCCTACACTGAGACCAAATAAGCAAGTGAAAGATCTATATTCTTTCAGACATATTGCTCTGAGCTTTTGTTTAAGAAATCTGTTGGAGAATATGGTGAATAGAAGACTAAACTGGATTATAGAATCACATAATTATTTTAATTATGCAGTATCTGACTTCAGGAGTTATCGGAGCTGAATACGCAATGTCATTGATTTAGTGTCTGATATACAAGCAAGAATAACATTAGAAACACTACTACAGTAGCTATTTTATAATATAAATAATAATAAATACCCCCTCAAGCAGCTGCTTGCCACAGAGGTCTGACAGGAGCCTGTCAGTTTATATTCCATAGTAGAAGGTCTGAGAGGGTGGCAGGACCTCAGCAGAAAAACGACACAAACAGCCATGCCTTATCCGGAGCTCGAACCCGTCTCTTAGATCAGTAGCCAAGCGCGCTAACCACTCGGCCATGGGACGGCATAATAAATACCTCCTCAAGCAGCTGCTTGCTACAGAGGTCTGACAGGAACCAGTCAGTTTATATGCCATAGTAGAAGGTTTGAGAGGATGGCAGGCCCTCAGCAGAAAAACGACACAAACAGCCATGCCTTACCCGGGGCTCGAACCCAGGTCCCTTAGGTCAGTAGCCAAGCTCGCTAACCACTCGGCATCAACTTGAAAAAACTATGATTCAGTGTGGATCACAGGACTACTACATAAAGTTTTAAAATTGAAACATGCATTACATGATGTACATGTTTGATCATTGCATTACGTGATGTACATATTGATTCATGTAAACATGCATTACTTGAAATTGCATACTTCAATCATCGGCTAACCAACAGAAAAATTATTGTGAAATTGAAATATACAACTTCTGCTCCTTATCCTTTAAAGGAGTTCAATCTATAGAATTAAATAATCTTTAGAGAAGTTTAATCTTTAGAATCTTCAATCTGCTTTTACAAGATTTCTATGATATTTTACCATAGAATGTGAGCGCTCTCTATGCAGATGACATTGTGATTTGGTTCACTGGCAGAAGCATGTGCAGAATTCAGTCGGTGTTGCAAACAGCTTTTAACGAGTTTGTTTGTTAAATATTTTGACTCATGGGGACTGGAAATATCCGAAGAAAAGATTGTAGTAATGCCCTTTTGTAGCCATCGATGAATTCCAGATATTTTTATTAATTTCAAGGAAAGTTCCCTGTAGGTTGTGAAAGAACACGGTTATTTAGGAATCCTACTGGACTTTGAACTCAAATGAAACTCCTGTATTCGTCAACTTCTCCAGTTCTAAACTTATAATTAACATGTTAAGATGCATTAGAACAGCTAGAATGGAGCATCGCCTCTTCAAATGATCCATCTTTACAGATCAATTTTAAGATTCAATATTCAAAATCATTAAGAAATCAAGATTGGAATATGGTTTTTTTTTTTTGCTGATAAATCCTTCTCTTGTTAAAAACTAGAAATTATTCAAAATAAAGCTCTAAAATTTGCATGAGCCAGTTAGTTTTTTCCCATCGATTTTTCTCAATGCTGAAGCTAATCTCCTCTTTCCATCAGAAGACTTTATGTGCTATTTTTACACTTTTCGAGATTGCTTTTCAAACAAGTATGTAATGTACCCAGAAGAAGTAAAAGTATCCAATGACCGATAAGATCCTTTTTGGATCAAGAAAGAGGAACAATGATGTAATTACTTCCATCCACCGACATCCCCCTTCGATTTGATTTTAACACAAGGTTATGAGGTAAAAAAACTTTACGAAAAACTTCCTTCGACTTTTCAACCATTTGATTGCTTTAATTTCATTCCAGGTTTCACATCTAAAAAGAATTTGAAAGTTCAGTTCGAAAGAATATTGTTCAGGAGATCATAGAACAAATATCAAAATCATATTAAGATTTTTCTCTCATGGATCTTTTAACAAGTTAACACAAAAAGCTGGAGCGTCTTTCTGGGTCTCAAAAAATGTCTCATTTTGAAACTATCAGGATTCATGGTGCCTCAGATGTTATAACTACTGAGCTGGTTGTAATTGAAATGGTTCTAAAGAGATGTTTTAAACAACCAAAAATGTACCTAATTTTGTTGTTAATACAGATGGTAACACATCTTTGTTATTTCTCCAGGAAGATCCATGCCAATCGAAAAATAATGGGATTTTCAAACCATCATTTAGACTAGGGGTTCTCAACGTGGGGGACGCGGTAAAATATTTTGGGGTACGCCATGAGAGCTCAAAAGTCGCCAGACAAAGTAAAAATAACCATTGTTATACTATAACTATAGTATAACAATGTAAATGGTAACTAGGCATAAACTGGAAGGAGAGCTGGGTACCAATCCCTAGTGATGATGCACAGAACCGGCCAGGTCTAGCACCAAATGTTCGACCCCGCCTTCTCGTGATGCAGGCCGTTAGTACCTTTCAAAAGAGATATTCTCTTTTGGAAGGGAACGGAAGTGGAGGGCTGCCAGTTCAGTGTGGCCTACTGATCTGGTCATCTATGGCCACTTTTTTCTTTTTTTTCAACCCTGCTGAGGAGTGGTTAACTGTACAGGGTCCTGGTGCTGACTATTTATACCTACTAGACTGGACTTGTTTATGGATTTGAGCTTGATTATGGATCCTGGACTTGCTGCACTGGTGGGCCTCTGTTGAGTGAGAATCTGCCGCTGTGATTTCTGTTTGCTTCTGGGTTGCCAGTCCTAAGTGAACAGAAGCATGGGATACGTTATATCAGCTGGTGGATAATCCTAATCAGAGGCCATCGCAGGTACCTGAACCTTACATAGCTAGTTGGACATCGTCAAGCCTAAACTGGAGTAATGTGTCTCAGGCAGGCCATATGGCTCTTGAAAAAGTCCACTTGAAAAGGTGGTGCCTGAAGTTCCTACAAGCATCGGTGACTTCAGCCTTTAGCGGAGGAAAAACAGCTCTTTGCCCCATGCCTGAGATCAGGAGGCTGTTTAATATTGTTGGCCCTACCAATCTCAATAAACCTAATTTCTTTAAAAATCCTACTAATCATTTTCTCTCTGCAGGAACGTGGAACGTGAGGACATTACATAGAGTTTATTCCCTTGATGTCCTCACGCAGGAATTCCAGCGCTATAACCTAGATATTCTAGGCTTCCAAGAGACCAGATGGACAGGTAAAGGTGAAATACTTAAAAATGACTTTAAATTTCTCTTTACAGGGAGGGAGGATGGAAAGCATCACCAAGGCGTGGGTCTGCTGCTCAGCAGACATGCCAGTGATGCTCTTTTAGGATATGAGTGCATTAATGAAAGGTTCTTAGAGCAAAATTTCAGACAAGCCTTAAAGACTTGAATGTTATCTGCTGGTATGCTCCCACTGAGGATGTCGATGAGGATGAGAAGGTTTTACGGACAACTTCAGGATATTTTGAATTCTGTCAAGAAAGGAGATATTACCCTTGTTCTAGGTAACTTCAATGCCAAAGTTGGTACTGACTCTGACCTTTGGGGAGGAGTAATAGGGCCGTTTTGAATTGGTAGTTGCAATGGCAATGGGCAACGTCTCCTACAGGTAAGTAAACTCAATAGATTCAGAATAACTAACAATTATTCAAACACCGCGACATACATAATACACATGGGTTTCACCCGATGGGCTGCATGAGAATATGATTGATTATATATTAATTAACAGTAAATGGGCTAGTTCTGTTAGGAATACCAAGTCATATAGGGGAGCTGAAATTGGATCTGACCATTATCTTTTTAAAAGTGTCTTGCAACTTAAATTTGAAAAGTGTTGGGCTAGGGTTTAAAAATTTACTTTTAATACTGAAGTTCTGAAAGACCCAGTTATAGCCAAAGCTTACCATGATAGGTTACTTAGTCATATGACAATCATGGTATGCTTACTACTGAAGTTGAGGAAGAATGGGATCATTTTATACAGGCTTTTCTGGACACTAACAGTACTCTTTTAGGAAAAAAGGAGCAGAGGAAGCAGAATTATCTGAGTGATAAGGCACTTGAGCTTATTTCCGAAAGAAAGAACTGCAGGAATGTCCTTAATCAATACCCTACTAGCCTTAATAGAAAGGATTACAGAGAGCTGAACAAACGTATAAAGGATCAATTAGCTACTGTTCAGAATCTTTGGCTTGACTGACAAAGCTGAGGAAGCAGTTATGCAGCACAACAGCAGAGAGCTGTAAAAGATAGTTAATGTTTTACTAGGTAGAAAACTGACAGACATACAAGGATTGAAGGAGAAACAAGGTAATGTTATAGAAGGTGAGGATTCTGTCATGGCTAGGTGGGCTGAGCATTTCAGTGATGTTCTAAACAATGTGATTAGTTCTACTCCCATTGTTTGTAATGATGATAGATGCATTGGTGGCTTTAATGTTGGCCCTATAACACAATCTGAAGTTAGTTTGGCTATTTCTAAACTTAAACTTCATAAATCCCCAGGGGTAGATGAAATTATTACAGAAATGTTCAGAGCTGGGAATATTTCGGTTACCACTTGGATGACTGAAATTTTGAATAACTTTTATGATAAAGGCATGGTTCCTAAAGATTTTACCAGATCTATTATTATCCCTATTTTCAAAAAAAGTGATCGCAGTTCTTGTGATAACTATAGGGGTATCAGCCTATTCTCTGTTCCAGGTAAAGTTCTTTCCATGATTGTGCTTAATAGAATTAAGAATCTGGTTGATAGTCAATTGCGTGATGAGCAATGTGGATTCAGAAGTGGTAGGGAATGTGTAGATCAGATATTTTCACTTAGGCAGATTCTTGAGAGATGTTTGGAGTTTCAGAAACCTTTGGTTGCTAGCTTTGTTGATTTCAAAAAGGCTTTCGACTCTGTTGATCGTCATAATTTGTGGGTGATTGTGAGATCATATGGTATACCAGACAAGTTAGTTAACATAATGAAAGCTCTCTATAATAACACTGAGTCGTGTGTGAGAGTTGGTAAGTCTTGTAGTAATTGGTTTAGCATTACGTCTGGTGTTCGACAAGGGTGCATTTTGTCTCCTTTTCTCTTTAGTTTGGTTGTTGATTATGTTATGCGAAATTCACTTCAAGGGAAAGATTTAGGCCTTAAATGGGCTGGAGATACGAAAATTTCTGATTTAGATTATGCTGATGATTTAGCCCTTTTGGCAAATGATGTTCATAAGATGAACTCTTTCATTCGAGCTGTTGATGAGACTGGTAGTAGAGTAGGTTTGGTTATAAACAGAGAGAAACTAAAGTGATGAAAATTGGTCAGGCAGGCTGTGATTCACTTAATCGGAATGGTTGCAGTCTTTAACAGGTGTCACAGTTTAATTACCTTGGGAGCTATGTAACAAATACTGGTGATGTACGGCATGAAATCAACAGAAGAATAGGGATTGCAGCCGGGACTTTTAAGAATTTATTTAGAGTGTGAAGAAATAGGCTTGTGTACTTAAAACTAAAATTAAAACTATATTATAATTTGGTTCTTTCTAAGGTTAATTATGGTAGTGAAACTTGGACGCTTTGTAAACAAGATAACAGGAAACTAGATGCTTTTGATTCTAGTTGCTTACGTAGTATCTTGGGTATTAGGTGGTTTAACTTTGTAACTATTGATGAGGTTAGGCAAAGGAGTCTGCAACCTCCTTTAAGCAGCATATTGTGCAGAGAGAGACTCCGCTGGTTTGGCCATGTTTCCCGTATGGATAATTATATATTGGAGAATAGGTTTATGAACAGTGCCTAGAGGTCTCAGAACGAGGGGGAGACCTAGGATGCGGTGGGCAGACAATGTCAAATAGGACCTTGTTAGAATTGGTGTGCAGTGGCCGGATGCAGCAGATGTAGCTCAGGACAGATATTCTTGGAGAATTAAACTGCACGGTCTGGTTGGACCTCCGTAGCCCATGGCTGCTTGATGATGATGATGATGATGATGATGATGATGATGATGATGATGATGATGATGATGATGATGATGATGATGATGATGATGATGATGATGATGATGATGATTTTATCTATCTATACAAGGGGTACGCCAGTTACATGTACATTTCCAAGGGGGGTACGTGAAGCATAAAAGTTTCAGAACCACTGCTTTAGACTACAGATCAAATTTTTGGAAAATGATGCACAATTATTTTCTAGTGGATCCATGGACATGTAAATGTCCAGGAAAATGAAATTGATGTTTTTTATTAAAATCATCTCTTAACAATGAAAAATACCTCCAGTTGCAAAATGGTAATTTATATGTTTCTAATTTAAATAAAGAAAACCTAAAGAAGAACTTTCTATATCATTTCCAAGTCATCGCTGAAAGTAAGATCAATTATCGACAATTAATAGAGAACAAGATCATTTCACTAAATGATCTGCACCTTTTAAGAAGAAATTTTGTGTGCATCACCATACCCAGAACAGGTGCATCACTTTTGACCGACTTACTTTTCAAGATGAGAAAGGTTCTTTCCCCTAATTGTCAGACGTACAACGTAAAGGAAACGGTGACTCATGGTTTGCTGAACTGTACTGCTTACTCGATCCAAAGAAACAACTTAATAACAAGATTAGAAAAAGAGAACATCTTTTAACTAAATCTACACACTTTACTTGGACAAGAGGATCTCAATAAGCGCAAAGTTTGCTACAGTGAAACAATCCAATTTTACAAGATACGAATATTTTCCATAGGATTTAAGAATTTTTATCATGGTTATGTAACATAAACGTGATCAGCTTCTTGGCATTATCCAACCTTGCCATCTGGAAGAGAGAGTCAAAAGACCCGAACATATCCAGAGAAAACATTTGCTTTCAACTGATGATGATGATGACCATATGTAAAGTTTTTGCATTTTCTGCTTTTCCCACAGTTAGAATCGTAATATTAGAACGTTAGAACGTTAGCAGACCGTATTAAAGGTATTGGGCACTTTTGAAAACGCAAATCGTAATATTTCCTCACTACCTATCCAACTCAAAACAGAATTGTTCAGTTATTTTTTAAAACAAAAAAGTTGAATATCTACCGACGAATAGAAAGTCAATCGATAAACTGTAAATATTAAGCTCGTTTTTTACAAGCGAACTAAAAATTAACACTCTGCTTAAATATATCCCCATATTATCGCAAATGTATGTCACAAATTAAAACTCCTTATTTGAATTTATTGAACAATAAGGTGTAACAACATTACTTCGATAATTCTTGCTGCTAAAGAACATCGTGATGAATAATAAAAATTTATTTTACCGTTCGTAAACATTTACCTCTTGATTCTAAAGAAATATTCCCAACATTCTTACAAATAAGTTGCAGTTCATTTGTCAAAAGTAGTTATTTTGGGGGGGAAAATTAATGAAATAAAACAAATAAAACAAATCCTTTAAAGTCTCTCTTAAAAAGGTATTTAATTCCGATTAACGACTTCTTTTACATTAGAAGATTGCAAAACATTCCTAAGAAGTCTTTTCTCTTGCGAAATCCACACTTTGACTACAGATGAGGGGTAAACTCATCATTCCGTAATTGGCATGCTTGCTGCAAGAAAAGAAATTTGATTTCAAATGCAATGGAAAGCCACCAGCCAAAACTGACTTTTCCAACTTTCGTCAGTTTTCATTCACCGTAAAAGTGTTAACATTTCTTATTTTAAACCAGAGTGCAACTTTTGTTTTTGGCATCGGGCCCTATACGAATAAAACTATTATGTTTGCTACGGGTCAATAGTTGGGAAGGAAGTGCAATAAAAAAACAGTTTTGAAGAATACGTTTGACTTTGCTAATCACATTTTTACTTGTCATGTATAGGTAACAAATACAAATATTAAATATTAATATAAATTTATCTCAGCATTAAAACTAAGGTTGGAATCTCGAAGCAGTATGTGAAGGAATGGGACTGGCTACTAGAAACGATATGCAGAACATACGGCTCCAATGCCGTTATATTTTAGCTAATTTTATGATGCTATTCAAATTTTCGTGTTTCGTCTCATTAAAATACCATTCACTTTAGTACAGCCAGATAAAAAAAGGCATTTTATATTTTCCAATATTCACGCTGGAGGATAAAATTGTTGAAAGGGTCAGAGTTTGTGCCTCTCTAATTTAAACGAAAGCAACAATCTTACAAAAGCCCTCCTTGTGCTAGTAGTTAAAACGAGATAGGAGAGTGTCTGAGACCAAGGTATGAAAAACCAACACAAGCTAAAAATTTACTGGTTACCTCAGTCTCTTTTAAAAAGAAATAAAAAAAAATAATTTCTTTCTAGCCAATCTTAAAGATAAAATAATTTTCTTAAAGGCAACTAAGAATTTAACGAAAAATCAAATCTAAAGTTATAATTCGATCGTATAAAAGAAATTTCTGCATTTACAAATAGTCAGAAACATTTTTATTGCCGATTATTCTGCGTTTCTTTGCAAATATTTGTTTCGTGAATTCATCCCTTCTGTGTATTAAATCAGTCGAATATGTTCGAAGAGTTAAGAGCTGAAGTATAGATTTCAACCGATAAAATTTCTAACAATGTTTAACAATAATTTCTTAAAGATTTATTTTAGAAACATTTCCCTCAGCTGAAGTAACTATAACCGATGTGTTTCATACTTATTCGAAGCACAATAGAGACGTAAATAGACTTCATATGCTGTTTTCCTTTAGGAAGTATTAATCACATACTCGCTGAATTTTCAAATGACACTTCATAGTAGGAAATACTTTTCAATTAGCGAAAGCACAACTGATATTTTCAATTAAATCAAACTCGACTTGTATTTTTTCATAACTTCATACCGATATGGCGATCCGTGTACCTTTCAATCTTATTGGTAAATATTGCTCGAAGACTGAAATATCTAACCTTAAAGGAATATTAAATCTCCTTCGATTTTTCATGTCACTTTAACCACTTCAGATCCTGAGTACATTACAATGTAGAGTAATACCATCTATGTGCGCGAGTTTTATTTACGCGTATTCGAATCTAAGCGAACTATCTTTAATGCTCTTTTTTTTGTGGGCGAACCGAAATTCAAAAACACTCGAATTAAGTCCAACTTTTAGCTACGACTGCCATAATAAACAAGATGGTCGCGGAAACATTTAGCTATTGCTGTCATCATTATAATAACGAAATTTAGTTAGCTACCACTGTCATCATTATAATAACGAAATTTAGTTAGCTACCACTGTCATCATTAATAAAGAGATTAAAATAACGGCCGAGAGAGATTGAAAGTATGGTGAACGAAAAACAAAATCGGATAACGGAATCAAACCATCTCCTTCGTTATAATATTAATGGTTTCATAACTGGGTGAAACTCAGTGGACAACATTATTGATCCTGTCACAGATATTCAAACTGGACTGAATATTAAGAATATGTACACCGTTGCTATTTTCATAGATCTTTAAAAAAGCTTACGACTATATTTGGATTAACGGAATGGTTCATAAACTTTGAAAGTTGAAATTGCTGGAGACATGTTTGCTTATGTTAAGAACAGGCTGAAGGACAGGAAGATAATAGTGAAACTTCAAGACACCCCTTTCAGATCCTTTTCCTTTGAAAAAATGCTTACCACATGGTGATATTTTGACCCCTATGTTATTTAACTTTATCCAAATGACCTCCCAGACATTTTGCCCAGAAACATTAAATATTCCATATATGCTGATGATGTGGTTATATGGTTCAGAGGAAGAAATATAACTAGAATACATACAGTCCTGCAAAGGGCCTTGGATAATATTGAGCATTATTTTAATTTATGGAGTTAAGACATTTCAAAAGATGAAACAGTGATTTTTGCCTTTTTGTAAAAGTAGAAATTTCTAAACATAATATTATTTTATGAAAATTAACCTTAGCATGTGGCTAAACAACATCGCTATCTGGGAATCTTACTAGATTCGGAGTTGAGGTGGAACTCTTATATTTAACAGCTTGTTTCATCTTCTAAATCATTCCTCAATATCCTCAATTGCATCAGATCAAATAAAGGAGGACCCTGACAAATCAGATGTTGCATCTCTATGAAACTATCGTGAGTCCCGTGTAGAATATGGTGGATTCTTATTAGGAAACACAAGTCCAGCCCTTGTTAAAAAAATTCAGAAAAATCGAGAATAGAGCTCTGAGAATATTCCTGGGACAACTGCAGATGTGCCAACTATATCTCTTAATGCTAAGGCAAATAATCCACCTTTGTCTGTAAGACCTCACATATTATTTTCACACACGTTTTGCTTGGAATTAAGAAAATGAAAAAACATGTTGTAACTTCAATTTGGAACCACGCTCTCTTTAAAATGGTAGATTTGCAAAACACAGTGTTGCGTCAATATCTATAGAACCTCCTTGGACCTTTTTAAGTCCAAAGTGTTCTTTTTCCACTCCTGGTTTCTCCACTAAAAAGAAATCTATTTGTGGCTCAAAACATATCTGCCTCAGAATTCATTTACAATCACTATAATGAATATGTGAAAATCTTCCCGGACGGATCTTTTGACCACACGTTGGGAAGTGAGGTTGCTGCCTTTTGTGTTCCCGAAGTTTCGCATTTCGAAGTCACACCAAAAAATTATTGCTAGACAGCAGTTCCTCTTTACATTTTCTTGAAGTCCATGTCAGTCCAGAAATAATATGCTTTTAAACATTTTCAAATCTTCAGCAATCATCATGAAAAATGATGCAGAATTTATATTACAACAGATCCTTGCACGTGGGTGTAACTTCCAGGGAAATGAATTCGTTGACCTTTTGGCGAAAGCATCTACCTCACATGAAAATCCTTTTACTTCTACATGGGGACTACCCACCTTAAGAAGTTAATCAAGAAAAAATAACACGAAGAATTTCAACATCATTTTGAGGTTGAAATATCCAATCATCGAAGAATGATTCAGAATGGGATTTTTCCTTTTCGAAACTTCGGTATGACCAGAAAGAACATACTAATTTGCATTGCCAGAATCAGAACGTGCTCAACTTTATTAAACGATTCTTTATTCAAAATCAAAAAAGATCCTTTTTCCAAACTATATGCATTAAAATGTGGAAGAAACAATATCACATTAATAAATACTTCTTAATTGTAAAGAATATGAAAATCAAAGGGGAGAATTAATAAACAGTCTAAAGAGGGAGAATATTACTGAATTAAGTCTTAAAAGTTTTTAGGCCAAAAGACCCTTCTTTAAGACGATTTTGTTTTCAAGAAATTTTGAATTTTTATATAATTTTGATCTTTTTGAAAGAATTTAAAGGAACTTTGAACTAAGGACAGGTCTTGCTTTTATTAAATTTCCTATTTTTTGCCGATCTGGAAGAGAGGGATGGAAAGCCCCAATTTTACAGTGGTATAGAGTTTTTATTTTGTCTGACTGACCATGTACTTCGAGAAAATTTTTTTCCCATAAATGCTAGATTTTTAGACACGCTTACATTACAATCTACGTTAAATTATTCGCATTTGTGAACTTCAAAAAAGTGCAATTATTCCCAGCTCCATAAAGAAGAAGAGGAAGTACATGTAAGAAGTATAGAAGAAGTACAATACATGAAAATTCAAATTTCTAAAAAAACAGTTTTATTTTTTTTAGAAATTTGATGCTCGATTGTGTAGTCCAAACATAGCCAATCCGTGAAAGTTAAAGAACGAGCTCGATGGCCACGACAAAAGGCTTCCATTTGTCTCCTAACGGCCGTCCAATCGGTACTCTTCTGTAATCTTCTCTCAGCTCTTTCGGGTTCTTGTGGATTGGATTGTTTGGATTGTTTTACCTCTGAGGGGCACTTTTTTGCACACCATGGGCTAAATAGCCAGGTCTCATGGACCCCGAAGGCTCAGAGAAGATTGGGGGAGGGGACCCACTGGAACAGCTGTTGGTAGACAGATGGTAGCCTCCCGTCAAGGCCATCCAGCGTGTTCTTTAACGTGCACAGGGTATGGCTCTCCCGCACACGGGGCCACGACTTAACGTCCCATCCGACGGACGGCGGCCTTTTCAAGCCCATCGGCGTCCCCTACTGACCGTGGGCAGGGAGGGGAAATTTTGCGGAGATAAATCTCAACGCTGACCCAGCTGGGACTCGAACCTGGGAACTACAGATTACGAGCCTGGCACGCTACCGCTGAGCCACCCCCGCCCCTGGGTTCATGTGACTTTACCATTTAGACTAAGGGTTCTCAACGTGGGGTACGCGGTAAAATATTTTGGGGTACGCAATGAGAGCTCAAAAGTCGCTAGATTTAGTAGCAAAGTCGTTAAGTTGGCATTATTTTATTATAACTATAGGTTTATCTGTCTATATAAGGGGTACTCCAGTTACATACACATTTCCATCGAGTACGTGAAGCATAAAAGGTTGAGAACCACTGATTTATACCATTGTGTGCAAAACAGAAAAGCCACGCATAGGTAAACAACCCACCCCAACGCATAATTATGAATGCTCAATCCAAGGAATAGGAATGTAACAGTGATTATGAGCAAATTTAGTGACATTTCCTGTTGGCATGGTAACAAATTAACTTTACGAACAAGGTAATATGCTATGCTTCCAATGTCACGTAGCTAGTCTAGCGCTAAAAATATCGCATTTGCAACAGCTCTTTTTTTGACAACACGCCTAATTTTAACGAAATGTGATACTTCAATTCCTTACTTACAAAACGGAGTTCTATCACTAAAAGAATTAATAATCATTACTTGAAATTAAAAATACTCCAAATTTCGGTTTCGGAAAGTCACCAAATGTGTGGTATTTAAATGCTTGTTATGTTTCACAGATTCCACCGCTAAAAAAATAAACCAGGAATAGGAACAGGAAAGAGTATGTGTGAGCGCAATGCTACCGATGTTGAAAGAGGATGGAACTGGCAAGAGGAGCGCTAATGATGCGGAAACAAGACCAACCCATCACATGACATGTTATTCGTAATGAGGATTGACTATCCCGTAGTGAAGCTTTACAGGTGTGGCGGTCGCCAGCAAGGGTGCCCAATGCGTCATTGGAGATGCTGGCGTTGTTCCTGTGATTAGTAGATCCTTCTGCGTGGCCAAGCGCGTAATTGAGGAAGGCACCGATTATGGAGAGTTGGTTATCTTGTCAGGTGATATGGCTTTGCGTTTTGGGGGATGTGGCAAGTGATGTAGGTGTGTCACGTAAACATTAGAGGGATTATAAATAGCCTTGTGCTTGAACTCCTGATTCCAGGAAAAATACTATGTGCTGTGACACTTGGTAGAACGTGAAGCGACAGGTGAAAATGGATTCTTTATTTTTAGATAGAGGGTGCGCAGAACGTTTGCTGAATTGAGGTGAAATTCCCGCTATAATTTTGAATTGGATGATTTCATGAAGCTTTGCGAACAATGGTGAACACCAACTTTTTTATAATCTGTAACTATTTTGTTATACTATCTGCTTGAGGGGGTATTTATTTATTTTTTTATTTTTTTATTATGTATTATAGGATGGTAATTTGAAACATAAATTTAACATCAAACTTACCTGATGTTATACAAAGAGAGAATTATTAAATATATATGTATAGAACCAAAACAATTATATGAAAATAGAGATTAAAATGTTGCAATATATATAGTATATATGATGTATACACATATTAAGCAAAATTGCTAAATATATTAAAGAACTAATTTTCATAAACACGGGAATTCATTTTATTTTTAATGGAGAGGGTATGGCAGTCCCGGATAAATCTGTGCAGGACTCTAGACTGGGATTTTTAATATCATTGTCCATAAGGATTTTGACAGAGTTATTATTATCCCTATTTAAAAAAAAGTGATAGCAGTTGTAGTGATAATACCTGGAGCAGAAAGTAGTCTAATAGTTGTGATAACTATCAGACTACTTTCTGTTCCAATTACTTGCATGATTCAGCTTAATAGAATAAAGAATTTAGTTCATAGACAATTGCGTGATGAACAGTGTAGATTCGGAAACGGTAGGGAATGTATTGACCAGATTTTTTTCACTTAGGGAATTCTTCAGAAATGTTAATTTCATAAACCTTTGGTTACTATAATTATAGAAAGGATTTTTGACTCTGTTGACGTTCATAATTTGTGCTTGATCGTGAGATCGTATCGCATACCAAACAAGTTAATTAACATAATTAACATAATGAGAAACTCCCTATAATAAGACTCAGTTGTGTGTGTGAGTTTGGTAAAGCTTTTTAGCAATTGATTTAGCATCGCTTCTGGTGTTTGACAACGGAGCATTTGGCTCCTTTTCTCTTTATTTGGTCACTGAATATGTTATACGGAATTCACTCCAAGAGGATGATTTTAGGTTTGGTGTAATTTGTTTGACAGCATTTGTTCGAAACGGAAATTTGTCCGACGGAAGCTTGTTCGACAGAAATTTGTTCTAAACGGAAATTTGTTCGAATGAACATTGTTTGAGCAATATTTTGTCGACAGTTTGAGAGGCCGATAGGTGGCGTTCTCCTCAATAAGGTCTTTTCTGCTTTGTTACTGGGAGATTGTCGGAGGAGTGGAGGGAGATTGTCGGAGGAGTGGAGGGAGATTGTCGGAGGAGTGGATCTGGGAAGAGCGATGATAAAAGAGAAGGTTTCGTTTTAGATTAGGTAGAGTAAAAAGCAATTGTTTCCAAAACAATCTATTTACCGTTCAAATCCTTTCAGTTTTCATTATTCTTATAAGCTAGGCCAAGTGGTTAGCAGGCTTGACTATTGATGAAAGAAACCTGGGTTCGAGCCCCGGATAAGGCATAGATGTTTTTGTTGTTTTTTCTGATGAGGTCCCGCCATACTCACCGACCTTCTAGTATGACTCATAAACTGAAAGGCTCTTGTCAGACCTCTGTGGCCAGTAGCTTCTTAAGAGGATATTTATTTATAGTATTTTTACTCAGATCTTTGAAGTAGAGGAATTATGTTTGAAATTTAAATCCAGATTAATTCGCGGGAATAGCACCGAAATCGCGCTTTGTAGCCAAAAATGCGGTTCATCGCAAATATCTGTAAATTTTGCATTTTACCATGATTTAAAGTAACTTTAAATTGTTTACAATCTCTTTCGGATTGGAAAAAGGGATAAATAATTTATTTTTAAACAATTTTGCCTTTATCAAAAAATGAAAAGTAATAATAACTGATTATGACTGAGTAACAGTTGATAGCGCTAATTTTAATTATGGGATACAGAAGCGGCAGAGGTGACATACGGGTGGGGTTGTTTTACCTCTGAGGGCACCATTTTGCCCAGAATGGGCAAAAAATAGAAGAGACTTCAAGGGCTCAAAGATGTTTGAGGACCCACTGGATAGTTGTTAGCAGACAGATGGAAGTCTCCCGTCAATGTCATCCAGCATGTTCTCTAAAGTACACTTGGTATGGTTCTCCTGCAGATGTTTATGTGTTTAACGTCCATGTTGAACAGGTAGGGGTTACCATACATCCTCCAAAAGGAGGACATGTCATCCCCTTTTTTATCTCGTGTTCTCCGGGAATTTAAAAAAAATGAATATTCACCTTTTTTATATAAATTTATAATATATTGTTACGACAGAAGGAATCTGGCAACCGAAAGCAAAAAGTTTCAGCCAACGAATAAGAACGTTGGGAGAATTTGGAGAAGAAGAGTGGAGCGTTAACGGTCGTTTTGTATTGTAACGGTCGGTGAGTTCGAAAATGGACGGTGAGCTGTTCTGAGACAGTGCGCGTAAGTATCAAGAAATAACTTGATGTGTTGTGTATACGCGGAAGGATAAAAGTGGGATCTTTTATCGTTAAGTATCAAGAAGTAACTTGATGTGTTGTGTATACGCGGAAGTATAAAAGTGGGAACTTTTATGGCTAACTTCGAATGTCTACACGGACTGTCTTTTTGTTCGGCTAGTGTGTGAAAAGTTATTAGCACAGGACGAGAATTGGTTTACGAGTGAAGATCTTCGGGTGACCTGGTAAATCAAGTAAAAGGTAGTATTTAGTAAAATACACAGAGCTGATATTGTGTGCTCTACGCAGGAAGATTGATGACTTGTGCATGTTAATAGTTGATTTGTTAATAAGATACTTCATCCATATTTCCTTTGTAACAATTTACCTTGTATTGAATTTGGTTTTGAAATATAGCTTTTAATACTCACGTTCAGTGGCTATCCATTTTTGTGATCCGCAACATTTGGTGTCAGAAGTGGGATTAATTTAATTGAATGCCTTTCACTAGAAGTATGGATGAGTTAATAAAGCTGATGACTGATTTGAAAGCCGATATGGCCGCACAATATAATGAGTTGAGAACTGAGATAGTTTCTCAAAAAGATGATTTGAAAGCCGATATGGCCGCCCAAAGCGATAAAATAGGTGACTTGAAAGCCGAAATGGCCGCACAAAATAATGAGTTGAGAACGGAGATAGTTTCTCAAAAAGATGACTTGAAAGCCGAAATGGCCGCACAAAATCATGAGTTGAGAACGGAGATAGTTTCTCAAAAAGATGATTTGAAAGCCGAAATAGCCGCACAAAATACTGAGATGAGAGCTGAAGTGGTTTCTCAAATTGATAAGATTTCTGATAAGTGTAAGGACATTATGACCGAACTAAATAGTGTAAAAGATGATCTTGATAGTGTTAAGTTAGATTATAAACATGAAATTGAAATTGTAAAAACTGATTGTGAACGCCAGTTTCAGATTTTGAGAAATGAAATGTTACCTTCTGCCTGTGATAATAATTCTAGTGGAAATAATGTTATTACATATATCGCTAAAAATACAACTAAACCTTCTACATATGATGGTCAATCATCTTGGACAGTATTTAAAACACAATTCGAAGTTATCGCTACAGCCAATGAGTGGAATGAATTCCAAAAGGCCAGTTTTCTTGCAGCTTCCTTAAGAAATTCTGCTGCGGAAGTTTTGCAGTCTGTTCCAGAAGAAAAACGACTTGATTATCAAAGTCTAGTTTCTGCATTAGAACTAAGGTTTGGTGATAGTTATTTAAAACAATATTACGTGACTCAATTTAAACATCGCATGCAGAAAAGTGGTGAAACTTTGCAAGAGCTTGCTAGTGATATTGAGCGTCTAGCTAGATTGGCTTATAGTAACTGTCCACCAGAAATTCAAGATAATTTAGCTCAATTACAATTTATTGATGCTATTGCTGACCCTGACACTCAGCAATCTCTGAGGATGTTGGAAGGTGAATCCTTAAAGTCAGCTGTGGTACATGCTATGAAATACGAGTGCTCCAGGCTTTCCTCCCGAGCGAACAAACGTGCAGTGAGATTTGTGAGTGCAGAAGAAACTGTAGAAAAGGATAATGAAATGAAAGAACTAACCAAAGCCATACTATCCGTTTTGAAAGATATAAAAGGTTCATCTTCAAAACCTACAACAGACCTCCAGTGTTGGAATTGTGGCAAGACCGGACACATTCGTACCAACTGCACTAGGAAACGAATGAGGAGTCCAAGTCCATCAACTAGACAACAGGATCAGGGAAACAGAAAATTAGTCAGTCTTGCGGGGCAAAGGAAGGCAGTTGATTGGTTGGCCCCAGGGGAAGTCGCCCACGTTTCAACATTACATGGCGATAATAATGGATTAGTAGCTGATGGAGCCATAAATGGAATACCTTGCCGTATGATAGTCGACACTGGTGCAAATGTAACTTTACTCAGAACGGATATAATAAAGAAAATAATACCTCACCCAAACTTGAATACTACACAGTCTAGAATAAGCCTACAAACGGCCACTGGAGATCGTGCAAAAGTTCATGGAAAAATAGAACTTAATATTCGAGTTGGTAGCTGTCTGGTTCGCCATCCTGTTTACATCGCTGACATCTACGACGAATGCATATTAGGCCTTGATTTTCTTAAGAAACATGGATTCAACATTAGACCCAGTGATAACCTACTCATCTATGAGACAGAAGAGATTCCTCTGCTTAGCCGGACGACTGATTCTTTATCAAGCGTAACTCCAATATTAGTGACGGAAGACACAGAGATCCCAGCACAAAGTGAAGTTATAGTCCGTGGACATCGGGCGGAGACTTCTGGGGCCTTCCGATTGGCAGTTACTGATGCCTCTGGTAAAGGAGCTTTGGCTCATAACATCCTGGTTGCAAGGACTTTAGTCAGAATAGATAAAGAACAGATCCCTATCAGAGTGATGAACTGTAACAAATCCAGTAGAATGTTAAAAAAAGGTGAGGAATTAGCAATATGTGAAGCTGTTACCTGTGTAACAAGTATAAATAAAATAGAAGTTACCGATTCATATCAAAATCATACAGACATCCCGTCTCATCTTACTGAATTATGGAGAGAAACAAGACAAATATTAACTGAAAACCAAGCTGTTAAGGCCGAGAACCTATTAAAAGAATTTTCTGACATTTTTTCTGCCACATCAAATGATTATGGCCGTACTAACCTGACAGAACATAAAATCAACACTGGTGATTCTCCTCCAGTCCATCTGCCGGCAAGAAGGCTTCCATTGGCAAAAAGAGAGGAGACGGAACAACTCGTAAAGGACATGGAAGCTCAGGGCATTATAGAACCATCACAGAGTCCCTGGACATCACCAGTAGTTCTTGTCAAGAAAAAGGATGGATCTACACGATTTTGTGTAGATTATCGCAGATTAAATGACGTAACAAAGAAAGATTCCTTTCCTTTACCCAGGATTGACGATACACTAGACACTTTATCTGGGTCAGAATGGTTCTCAACATTAGATTTAAAGAGCGGCTATTGGCAAGTTGGTATACGTCCTGAAGACCGTGAGAAAACGGCTTTCAGTACAGGGAATGGACTTTGGCAGTTTAAGGTGATGCCATTTGGACTTTGTAATGCACCTGCCACATTTGAGCGACTAATGGAGTCCGTGCTCAAAGGCTTGTCTTTGGAGGTCTGCCTGGTTTACTTGGACGACATCATAGTTCTTGGAAGAACATTTGAAGAACATTTGAGAAATCTTCGTCAAGTATTTGAAAAACTTAAGGCAGCCAAGTTAAAATTGGGACCGACAAAGTGTAAACTGTTCCAGCAAGAAGTTCATTACCTTGGTCATGTGATCACTACAGCAGGGATTAAGACTGATCCTAGTAAGATAGAAGCTGTAAGAGACTGGCCTCCACCACAAGATGTTCATCAACTTCGTAGTTTTATTGGACTTTGCACCTACTATAGAAGATTTGTCAAAGGTTTCTCCAACATCGCAAGGCCATTACATCGTCTGACAGAAGAGGGCCAGCGGTTTATGTGGACCACCGAATGCGATATAGCCTTTCAACAGCTGAAGAAAACTCTTTCCACAGCACCAGTGCTAGCGTACCCACAAACTGGAAAACAATTCGTAATAGATACTGACGCAAGTAACACAGGAGTTGGTGCTGTGCTTTCACAAGAACAAGACGGACAAGAGAGAGTTATTGCATACTTTAGTAAAACTTTATCCAAACCAGAGCGGAATTACTGTGTAACACGCAAAGAACTGTTAGCAATAGTAAAAGCAATAGAACATTTTCATCATTATCTCTATGGCCAGAAATTCCTTATACGTACTGATCATGCTGAACTTAGATGGTTATTAAACTTCAAAAACCCTGAAGGACAAATCGCTAGGTGGATACAACGGTTACAAGAATACGATTTCTCCATCGAACATCGAAGTGGTAAAATGCATAAGAATGCAGATGCTCTTTCCAGGCGCCCATGTATTGAAAATTGTAAACATTGCTGTAATGCAGAACTGAAATTTGAAACTAAAGAGATAATGCCCATAAGACAAATAGTATCGACACAAACAAACAGTGACACCCCTAACATCTGGAATCCAATTGAAATCAGGAAGGCTCAACTAGATGATGAAGACATAAAACCAATATTAGAATTGATTGAAAAATCTGATATAAGACCTAATTGGGAGCAAATCTCGAGGTATAGTCCAACTACTAAAAGTTACTGGGCACAGTGGGACTCCTTAAAAATGGAAGACGGAGTATTATACAGAAGATGGGAGAATCCCACTGGACGGCTGACCCGTTGGCAGATAATCCTTCCTCGATCCCGAGTGGAACTTGTGATGAAAGATGTACATGATAGTGCCACTGGAGGACACTTCGGTGTTAATAAGACATTAGCCAAAGCCAGGGAACGATTTCATTGGTTGAAAAGTAGGGCAGACGTTGAGAGATGGTGTAGGCAATGTGAAGCCTGTGCAGCAAAGAAAGGCCCTAAGACTAGGAGTCGGGGTAAGCTGCAGACGTATAACGTTGGTGCCCCTTTTGAAAGAATAGCCATTGATGTAATGGGTCCGTTTCCTAGAACTGATGATGGAAATCGATATTTATTAGTGGTAATGGATTATTTCACAAAGTGGCCTGAGGTATATCCCATCCAAGACCAGGAAGCAACAACAGTGGCTGAGATGATAGTTAATAACTTCATTAGTAGGTATGGAGTACCTTTACAACTCCACTCTGATCAAGGACGGAATTTTGAATCCAATGTGTTTAAAGGCATCTGTCAACTATTAGGCATTCAGAAAACCAGAACAACTCCCTTACACCCTCAGTCGGATGGTATGGTTGAAAGGTTCAATAGAACAATTGCTCAGCATTTAGCATTATTTGTGAACGACCACCAACGTGACTGGGATCACCATGTACCACTCCTTTTGCTGGCATATAGAACGGCAGTGCATGAGACAACTGGACAGACACCTTCCATGATGATTTTTGGAAGAGAGTTACGTCTTCCCTGTGACCTTTTATATGGTCGGCCCGAAGCAATGCCTGTGTCCACTCCACAATACGTACAAGAATTGCAACAACGACTAGAAGAAATCCATCACTCCGTTAGACATAACATCGACATAACAAGTGACAGAACCAAAACAAGATATGACAGTAAAATAAATGGAACTATTTTCAATCAAGGAGATCTTGTCTGGCTATACAGTCCACATAGAAAGAAAGGACTATCTCCAAAACTTCAGAAACCTTGGGAAGGTCCATATACAATAGTTAACAGGATTAATGACGTGGTATATCGCATTCGTCGACGTCCAGCTACAAAGTGCAAGATGGTTCACGTGGATCGTTTGGCCCCGTTTCATCGAAGAACTGAAGAAACTTTGGAATCCAGAATTGTTCGGGACGAACAAGACCTAGGAAGGGGGCAGTGTTACGACAGAAGGAATCTGGCAACCGAAAGCAAAAAGTTTCAGCCAACGAATAAGAACGTTGGGAGAATTTGGAGAAGAAGAGTGGAGCGTTAACGGTCGTTTTGTATTGTAACGGTCGGTGAGTTCGAAAATGGACGGTGAGCTGTTCTGAGACAGTGCGCGTAAGTATCAAGAAATAACTTGATGTGTTGTGTATACGCGGAAGGATAAAAGTGGGATCTTTTATCGTTAAGTATCAAGAAGTAACTTGATGTGTTGTGTATACGCGGAAGTATAAAAGTGGGAACTTTTATGGCTAACTTCGAATGTCTACACGGACTGTCTTTTTGTTCGGCTAGTGTGTGAAAAGTTATTAGCACAGGACGAGAATTGGTTTACGAGTGAAGATCTTCGGGTGACCTGGTAAATCAAGTAAAAGGTAGTATTTAGTAAAATACACAGAGCTGATATTGTGTGCTCTACGCAGGAAGATTGATGACTTGTGCATGTTAATAGTTGATTTGTTAATAAGATACTTCATCCATATTTCCTTTGTAACAATTTACCTTGTATTGAATTTGGTTTTGAAATATAGCTTTTAATACTCACGTTCAGTGGCTATCCATTTTTGTGATCCGCAACAATATTTTAAACTAAAATTAAGGCACTAATTTTAATTTTTTGCATTTACTTTTTTAAAATTTCTTGAACCCATGATTAGAATAGAATTTATTGTTAACCGTGAAATAATATACCGTAATGAAAACCTTGAATGCCAAATTAATTCTGTTATTGTGAAAGTTACTATTTTCTGTAATCTCAATATGTACAACTTACATACCATATTGAAAAAAATACACGCTTTAGAAAATTGCATAAGATTTGCTTCCGCCTCCTAATAAGAATCTATGATAAAATATCAGCAGTTTTTTTTTATTTGAAACATAAAAGGACAGCGAAGGAATTAAGGAACTATTCCTGGTTTATACAAACCTTCTCCTCATACGAAATCTTACGAGATCCCTAGTAAGACCGAATTCACTGCTGACCACTACCTCAATTATAAATAGAAACACACGAAATTTCCTCCTGAAACAGCAAATAATCGCTATGCCACTTAAGGACAAATAACCCTTGATTGTTTATCAATGCCTTGATTGCCATTTGCTTATCAATCGGTACGTAGTATATATTTTCAAGTGTGCTGAATAAGTAGAATTATTCCTTTTTCTGACTAAACTGTTAGTCGGTACTTGAAATAAAACTTGGTAGGAAAACACTTCTTTTATTTCACAAATTGAAATCATGTCCTCCTTTGTCCTTCATTTCTGCCTTTTCTACCCTCCTTTTAGAACACTAGCATCTGGTAACCCTACGCACGAGGAACTTACCAAGGCCATCGGTGTCTCCTTTCTCACCGAGGGCAGGATGGGGGTTAGCGGAGATAAATTTCCACGCTGGCATATTTGGGACTCGAACCAGGGAAATATTAATTACGAGCCTGGTGTATTTTATTAATTGAGCAATCTTTGTCCCAGGTGAAATACAGGTCAACTTTGATCTTCAAGTTCTAAAAACCTGAAAATTGCAGTCTAGTAGTATTTAGGAACGTAGATATATTAGAAACCTTAGGAAATTACGAATCCACCAGGTCCATCGTGGTCAAAAATCACATTTCGATTTACTCTTGCTAAAGAGTCGAAAATTGGTGCCTAGGTGTATTTCTGGTCCTATATTTTGGAAACGTTAAAAAATTCAGTTACGGTGTCCTCGTTCAATGTTTTTTGGAGTGACAGTTAAGAATCAATGATCAATTTCTCGCGTTAGACATAAACATGGGCTGCTAGTCATTAAGAGCATGGCTTCACCGACATTTCTGCAATATAAGTTTAATTTAATTTACCATAATTTTAGTTTTATATTAATATCTTAATTATGGTGCATATTATTCTAATTTCCTTATTTGCCTATTCCTAATTTAAAAAATTAGAATTAAAATTAGGGTAAAAATCCAAATTTAGTGTAAATAAATCGTCATTCATTTGAATGTTTGTTTTGTGAAACATTTCGGCCGATTATCCTAATTAGAATAATTAGCAATCTAATTAGGATTAATTAGGATTTTCCTAAATTAGGAATTGTTTTGTGCTAATTATGATGCAATAATAAATAATTCATTTTAGAGTAAATAAAACGTCATCCTAATTTAGAGTAAATAAAACGTAATTCATTTGAATGTTTGTTTTGTGAAATATTTCGGCCGATTTATTTCCTTTCGGTATGTATTCAGTACACCATTTCTTTCAAACCTGCAATTCTTCGCCTTCATGGATTTAAATGTGTCAATTGAAAATGTGTTCAAAACCCTGTATCATTCACTATACCGAAATAGAATTAAGTTTTTCAACTTTGGCGCTTTTCCTCTCTTGTAACAGTTCGCTGGTTGGGGCGTGATTTTGGATCAAATATGAAACTGCCCTTGTCAATCAGCGAACTATATTTCATCCCATCTAAGCAAACTTTGTGTGTTGTCATTTATTGGCCGAAAACTAGGGTTCAGCTTTTGGTTTCTGCAATCTAGCTAGGACCGGATTTAGAAACAAATAAAAATTGTGGGGAGGAGGATAGATTGGAATTACACTGCCGTATTGCATTTCCATCTCCGTTTTATATGTCTTTTAAAGATTTCTTTAAAATGTACGAAACAAAATATTTTAGTTTTATGATCTCCCTTATCTTTATCATCAAAGTAGGGTCCAAGGTGGAGGGGGGGGGGAGTAATGGCCACTTGGACCCTACCTACATCCGGCCCTGAAATATATATTAATGAAAGACTGTTTTGAAACAATTATATCATCTGCACTTTCCATGCTTTATATAGTTTCAGAAACTAAAAAATCTTGCTGATATGAATAATCACGAAACTTAGATATTTCAAATTCGAATGCGAAAGTAAAGCAACTTTTTCACAAATTTTGTGTAACGTGGGAAGGAAGGGACTGGGAAGGAAGAGAGTATGGTATAACAGAACCTGTATTTAAGAAATATATACCTTTATAAAAATATTGGAAAACTAGAAGAACGCATATCGCCTCTGGCGCATATAACAATCTGGTTTTCGAAGAGGAAGAAGTTTTTCCCTTTACTTACTGTTTCATTCCTTAAAAGTTTTAATTTGAGCTAGCGGATGATGGGAAAAATGCAAATAGTATTATATTAATAATTATACAACATAAAAGTATTCGTCTTTTAATTCTTAAATCTAAAATGTTGCATTTCCCACATCTCTCTCAGAAAAGTGGGTAGATGTGTTATGCAAGTGGAATATCTCTTAAAAAACTACCACTAATATTTCAAATTTCTATTCTATTTTTATTTGTGAAACAAGATTATAGTTTATTCTTTTATCATTAAAACTATATATGTATTAAAACTATGAAGTATTTGAAAAATGCAAATTATAAACATTTCATTAGCACCAGTCAAACTAAAATAAACCCTATTTATAAATTTAATTGTTTCCAATCGAAATTTCATCACGTTCACATTCCACCACCAAAATTTCATATTTCTTTCAATAGTACCTCTTTGCAATATTCGTTTGAAATTTTGGAATTTTCAAACTTTTTCACCGTTAGAGAGCACAATTATAGTGTTCGAAAGATTCCGAAACTGCGAATCATAATATTTCATCAATTCTTATCTACCTAAAATGTTTTTTTTTTCATTTATCTCTAAATACAAAGAATTATCTGCTAAAACAAAAAAGAAAAGTGTTGTCCCCTCCTTGGATCTAAGAAGTCAATTCTTTGTTGCCATTTGGAACATCATTGGAACATGGCGTTCACACATTGAACCCAATGGGAACATGGCGTTCACATTCCACTACCGAAATTTAAAATTTCTAGCTTAAATACATCGTTTGCAATATTAGTTTATAATTTTGGAATTTGCAAATTTTGCCACTGTTAGAGTGGGCCATTGCAGTTTTCGGAAGATTTAAGAAGTGTAAATCGTAATATTTTATCAATTCCTATCTAACCCAAAAAAGAATTTGTCATTGATCTCTAAAAACAAACAAATATCTGCTAAAACTATAAAGGCGTATTTTCCCAGTTCTTCTGGGTATAAGGGATCAACTCATTGTTGGTAATGAAAACTTCGTGACCTTCACATTCCGCCACCAAAATTTCAAATATCTAGCATAAATACCTTGTTTACAATATTCGTTGGAAATTTTGGAATTTCCAGCTTTTCCACCGCTAGAGGACATAATTTTAATAAATTCTTACGTATAGCTTTAGAGAGATTCGTAAAGTACATATCGTAATATTTCATCAATACCAATCCAGCACAAAAATAACTTTTCATTTATCTCTGTAAACAGAAAAGTTTGATGCCTAGAGACAGACAGACAGACGACAAAGCAAAACTATTATATCGTTTTCTTTGAAAACGAGATAAAAATTTGCGTAAATGCAATTTAGCAAATTCTTCTAATTTCGTTTTGCTTTTAAATGCCGCTACCTTCGATTACAAGAAGACACCTTTTTAATACATACTAACTCCTCTCTACATTTTACTATGTAAACTTCGTGACCACGACTTAAATTCTCCAGATTTAATTCTGCTTTTTTGCATAAGACGCGAGTAATTTTTGAAATGGTATTCTGCTTTGTCAGCAAAAATATTGCTTTTTTCACATAGGATAAGTTATGCTTAAATGTTTGTTCTGTCCCAATGCATATTTTTCTTTTTAACCCTTGAATATTTAGTATACTTTAGATTTTAGTAAGCGTCGAAAACTCGATATCTCTTATCTTTTAGGGTTAAAGTGAATATAATCATTAAATTTTCAAATCAGATTTCTTTTTGTCCCGCATTATCTCAAGAATTTTTTTTTCACTCATGTGAGCTATCAAAAATGCAATAATGTTTGCTCATATTCCTGCATATCTTATCAAATACGAGATTTTGTCCGCAGTTCGTGTTAACATTAATCTTTTATTCATACAGATTGTTGTATCCATCTAGCAATCGAGAGCTTGTTGAATTGTTTTACCTCTGAGCGGCACTTTGTTTTGCATACAATGGATTAAATGACCAGGTCAAAAGAACCTCGAGGGCTCAGAGAAAGTTTGGGGTAGGGAACAGTTGAACAGCTGTTGGTAGACAGCTGTTAGACTTCCGTCAAGGCCATCCAGCGTGTTCTTTAAACTACAATGAAATATTACGATTCGCATTTCCAAAAGGCTTTAATAGTACCCTTTAATTGTAGAAAATGGCAAAATTTTAAAAGAATATTGCAAACGATCTATTAGTAGTAGAAATTTAAAATTTGGCGGTAGAGTTCCATGGTCAAGAGGTTTTCATTCCACAACAATGATTTGGTCCAATACCCCACGAGTGGGAAAGAAACTTTTTTGTTTTAACCCTTTCACGACTAAGGGAAACATTTTTCCCATTTTAAAATTGGTGATTGTCGTATTTAATTATAACCTTATCTGCATTTTTTATACAGAATGTCAAAATAGAACGTATGCCGAACGCAATTACGTAAACGGGAACGTTTAGAAAACAAAAACAGAACTGTCAGGACGCATAATATATGTACTATGTGCAATGTCCATCTTTGCCTCACTACCAAAAGAAATTGCTTCGCCGAATATCATAATTAGCACATCATTTTGTATAGTAATTTTATTTCATAATTTTGTATTATTTTAGTTAACATTTTGTTCTAATAAACCAATAAATAAAAGACATTGCATAATAAGCCTAACTATAATTTGTGTTACCTTTATAGTCCATTGGGAAAAATATTTCCAATAAAATTCCAAAAAAACTACACATTGTTATGTATTTTTCTTATGATTTTTATTTATTTTACGTCTAAACAAACTAAAATAAATAGTTACATACTAATATTTACTCTTAGAAACCTTATGGTCCGGAAAGGGTTAAGTGTTAAAAGGGAAGAATAAATGTTGGTTATTTACAAAACAATGAAATTTTTCTATTTGCCTTTTTTCAATTACTTAAACATTCCACTGTTAGAGGGTGTTAAAAGCGAAAAATAAAATACTTTTTTGAAAACGAGCATCCCATACTTATCATAAGCTATGTATTATTATTTTTCTAGTCCGATTGTGTGGAACAGTGTGTTGCATTTGACTTCGTATGAATGTATGGGTTGTAGAAATAAGTTCGGGTTCATATTTTCAAGCCCGAGGTCACAGTTATTGAGTCCAGAGCGGAACCATTTTGGATAATCATTGAGTCGGAGACCGCCAGAGCGTGGCTTGTGCAAATACTTCTCTATGATGTCATAAAATATATATACAAATTGTGCGCTAAACCAACTTCGTAGTTCGTCCTACTCCTGGCTGTTACATATTTAAAAAAACTATTATTATTGGAAGGCCAAATAAAAATCGATGAATCCATCCTTCAGATGGGAGTTTAAATCTTGTCGCCGTGTTCATGAGAGCCCTAGACTGTGCACTTTAAAGAACATGCTAACGGCATTGACGGGAGGCTCCCAGCTATCTTCTAACTGATGTTCAGTGAATCCTCTTCTCTCAACCTTCTTTGAGACGTTGGTGTGATTGTGATCTAGAAATTTTTCTCATTATATGCAAAAAAAAAAAAACGTTCTCTCGAAGGTAAAATAACCTGACTCAACTCTAATGTTTCCAGGCTCGACCCAGTGTTGAGATCTGCTCCGCTAACTTTCGATCCTTCCTCGTTGAGAAGGGAGATCTCCGACATGCTGTGAAAGGTCATCGTCCTTCAGATAGGACATTAAGCCTTGGAACGCTGTGCGGAGAGACATGTTCTGTGTGTTCTCTGTGCAGGAAAGACATGTTCATTAAGCCTTGGAACTCTGTGCAGGAGAGACATGTTCTGTGTGTTCTCTGTGCAGGAGAGACATTTTCATTAAGCCGTGGAACTCTGTGCAGGAGATATATGTTCATTAAGCCTTGGAACTCTGTGCAGGAGAGACGTGTTCATTAAGCCTTGGAACTCTGTGCTGGGTCCTGCCTTGGGTCCTTGTGATCTGACAATTTAGAATATTGTGTGGAAAAAAAAACAACGTTCAGAGATAAAAACAACCCAACCGGGATCAAATTGCAAAAAATGAAATCTCATAAAGAACAAAATAAAACTTTTTCATGGGAATTAAGCATATGTTTACTACACTAATCTTTAGTACACTCTAAACATTTTCATTCTAAAGCAAGAGTTGCCGTTTTCTAATTGAAGGTTTTATATTTTAACATAAGCAGGATGCGGCAAACTTTTAGGGAATATGATACATTAGAATACGTCATATAATAACTGACATATACTATATTAATTCTAAAACTGTCTCAAGTGTCATTTAAGCGACAAAATAAAGTTATTCCCTAACACTTAGAAAGTATTTTATGCTATTTTGAAAGAAATCCAACATCTGCCTTCGAAGTTGCAGTAGAACATAAAAGATAATCACATTAATTAAGTAATGCACTAAAAATTTGTCAATGTATAATGCAATTTTTTCCCCCAGGTAATTAATTTAAATAGGGTGATATAATAGCCAAAAAAAAAATGTTTTTAAGCTGAAGAACGTTATTAATATCATAAATATGCACATTTCTTTCCTTTTCCTCTTTAGTATGAGGAAAAGAAGTGAATGTAATAATTATTTTCTTGCGAAGTGTGTAGGGATCTTATTCTTCTTTACAAGAATGCTTCAGTGGATTGAAGACGATAATGAACCAGTTGGTAAGCAACGTGAGTTTTATGATCTTTATAATGCCTTTCGTGTTCAAAGAAATTTTCATTCAAGGCATAAAATAGTTGTATCCAACTAGCAGTTCAAGTCATCAAAGTAATAAGACTTTCAGACATAAAAATTCCTAAATATGCCATTACTGAAGGTGTGAAAACTGCCTTATCTATTATGATAGAATACGTTTTTAGAATTTTAAAAATGTGCTTTGTATTTTATACAATGAAAAACATAGAATGCGTTTAGCGTAGAAAAAACAAGAATTTTTTTTTGTATTCTGATGTTCTTAAATACTTAGCCGTCGATTTCAAGTGTTAAAATATCAATCGAAGCCATTAAATTCTATTTCAATCACTGAAAATCAGTTATGACCATCAAATGAATCAATCTACAGTAAACTCCCGGATATCCGGCATTTATGGGGGAATAGGGGGTTGCCGGTTAGATGACTCTGCCGGTTGCATTTGTAATATTTTTGTAGAAACCAAATACAGTGGGTATAATCTTTTATTGAAGCCTTAGTTGAAATAAATATGCAGTTAAAAACAATGATAATAAAAATGACGTACAGTGCCCTTATGGAAATGTAAATATCTACAATATAGTTGTTTTTTATATGTATTTTCACATTCAACGAATGTATAAATCCACGCACTTAATGGAAACTTCAAGAACTGGTTCACTGAAATTTACCGTCGGATGGCGCTAACTACCGGCATTACCGTATTTTCCTAATAAAAAATATGAAAGAGAATTTTTGAAAGGTAAAGTCGGTAGAAAAGACAAAAAAAATCCGAGACACGAGAATAGTGAAACTCAGCAAAATTTAAATTTCGGGGGAAAAAGAAAACAATTGCCTATGAATATGTATGAGCAACGTAGTTTACTATCTAGGTTCTATGAAGAAACTCGGATTGCATTTCATCAGGGTAATCCATAATTTGAAATTTATGTGGATTGCATGAAAACTCTGGATGCTTGAGTACCAGATAACCTGGATTTTATTGTACTATCCTTTCTAGAATGAAGTAGTCAGTCAAATCGCAGTTAGTAATTTAGAAATTAAAGCTGTTATAGTATATCGCTAACAAAAACAAAAGTCAACAATCTCCATTCTATTTTGTGGAGTATTTTCCTGCAAGTTTTGACATGAGGGTGTGATTAAAGGTTAAATCAGCGATGCACAACCGCGGCACGCGTGAATGAGATAAAAAACTTTTAAAAAATCAAAACGAAAAGGATAAGTAAATCAGCAATACAACACTTCGGTAGCAATTAGAAAATTGTACAATATGAAAGTATGCGTTCATTTAAAAAATAACACCACAAATTAAATAGGTCCTGAACAGATTGCTATGAAAGCGAATAGGACAATTGACGTCCTACTTCTGCCCCCCCCCCCCCGACAAGCAAAATGTTTAGCGGGACTGGATTAGTCAGTATAGCGCCAGGCTCGTAATCTGTAGTTCCTAGGTTCGAGTCACAGTTGGGTCAGAATTGCGATTTATCTCCTGAAAACTCCCCTCCTCGGCCCACGGTCAAGACGGGACATCGATGGGCTTGGAAAGGCCCCCGTCCGTCGGATGGGACGTTAAAACGTGGAACCTTGTGCTTAGGCTACCATCTGTCTCCCAACAACTGTTCCAGTGAATCCTCTCCCCTAGCCTTCTCTGAGTCTTTGGAGTCCTTGCGACTGTCTATTTAGCCCATTGTGTGCAAAAAAAGTGCCGTTCAGAGGTAAAACAACCCAACGCGAAAAATGACTTAATGGCAGGAATGTTGTGACTATACACAAGCAAAACACACTGATCTTCACTGGTCGCTTTAATATCCAGTGCAAATCAGGGTACATCTTTATTTGTTATAAAAATCAGTATATAATTGGTCCTGAGTTAAATCAAGAATGCCAGAATAAACCCAAAACCAAATTATTCATGCCTTTTGGAGAATGAAATACATATGTAGAACTTTGAAAATGCATTTTTGCCTTAGCATCATGAGAGCTAAGTTAGACTCCTAGAGTAATTAGTTGAAATGGGTTGTTTTACCTCTGAGTGGCACTGTAATATTAAACGAAGTAATGATAGCTGCTGAATTCATAGGACGTCGGTTTTTGTCGCACTTCAAAAGGTGACGTAGCTAAAACTGACCCGTTAGTTTTCTATAATCTGAAAGTGAATAATTCATTCCTGTGATCAAATGGAAGTATGAAATTCCCCAAGTAAAAAACGTGCTAATTTACAAATGCATGTTATTTAGCTCCTAAGATATTTAATCATTTACTTCTTAATTTAATGAACCATAAAAGTGGATTGTTTTTACAAAAGTGAAAAAAAAAACCTTTTGGCTATAAGTGATGTTGAACATATTTTTGCAGTTATTATATAATTCAATTCAATTCAATTTTTATTCAACGTGGATATGTATCAACACAAAATTTTATGAAATATTCCCAGCTAAAGTAACTGAATACTTGAGCGCTGGTGTATAATTATGACAAAAATATAATACAAAAAATTAACAAGGCAACAATTGATAATTGAAACAATCAATGATGTAGAAGTCAAAAAATTAGTTTTACATACAGTTATCATTCATTGTTTAGTATCCATTCAGAAAGAGATTTATTAAACAAATATTTAGAAGTAATTTTCTTCATTGTATCTGGAACACTGTTGTATAATTTAGGCCCAATATAGTTTATATTACGGGTAGTAGCTTGCTTTGATATACGTGGTATTTGCAATTTAAATGATGAGTCTCTAAGTGGTATTTATGTCTGTCAAACCTGAAATAGATGTAAATTGAAATGGAGATATTAAATAACTTTTAAAATGTAAATTTGGGACAGAGTCAGTAACCCCAATTCCTTAAATATAGGACGTGATTCAGAGAAGCGACCTTTATGGTCAATGATTCTAACTATTAATTTTTGCAGAATCAACAGCCTGTTTAAATTTGTTTTTGCAGCTCCTTCCCAGGCTTTTATTGCATATTGTAGCTGACTATATACACAAGCAGAATATAACATTTTTAAACTTGTTTTATCGAGTAAGAATCTTAGTGTATAAAATTTTGCTATGAATGGTTTTATCTTATCCACAGTAGAGTCAGTGTGAAACTTCCATGAAAGGCTTTTATCAATAATCATTCCTAGATATTTAATTTCATCAACCTTCGTAAAACGTTCGCAACTGCAATTTAGGATGTTGTAACAGTCCTTGTGATGAGAAACCACTCCATAGTCACTGCTACCATCAGTTGACGCCATCAACTGGAACTTTATATAACATGTTTTAGCCTTATTTAAACTTAATTTATTCAATATTAGTCACTGTTAGAGACGATGAATATCTCTTTTTGCCATTTGATATAATTGCTCATAGGTGTTACTTTTATATAACAAAACAATATCATCAGCGTAAGAAATAATTTCTGCCTCAAACTTTTTGTCAAATATATCGTTTACATATAATATAAATAGCAGAGGTCCCAATACAGAAACTTGTGGTACACCTGTAATGATATTTTTCATAGAACTATATATATTATTTATCCTAACCATTTGTGACCGATTTCCCAAGTAGGATTTTAACCATGTAAAACTGACACCTCTGATTCCATATTTATAAAGTTTAGCCAGCAATATTTCATGATTTACCAAATCAAAAGTCTTTGATAAGTCCAAAAAATTGCGAATGTTTTAAAATCTTTATCCAGACACCACGTTAATGAATTTATTAAATGCAAATTAGCATGTTCTGTGCTTTTTTTCTGCTGAAATCCTATATCCATCCATTTTTCTGCTGTAATCATAGTTTTTTGCTATTATGTTAAACTTTAATAAAAAATTGTTCAACCTGACAAAAAATAACTTTTCCAATATTTTTGACATTATCGGAAGTAAGCAATAGGCCGATAATTCTCTATAAGCATTTTGTTTCCTTTTTTTTTTTGTAAATATCAACTATTATCGAACATTTTAAGGCATTTGGGAATATCCCAGAAGATAAAGACGTATTAAATAAGTAGCACAATGTTTAAGTTCGTATCGATGGATATACTGCTTTAAAATTATCCACGTTAATGTCATCCCAGCCAACCGAATAAGTCCTTTTCAATTTTTTTACTATGTGCTGTCCAATTCTTCCAGCGAAACTGCTATCAGACCCATTGAATATCCCTGAGAAATGAATATTCTGTCTTTTAACTTAAGATCTTCATGCACTACAAAATTTGTTTTCGAACTACCAGTTTCATATTCAGTAGCTATATTTATAAAATAATCATTAAAAGCATTAACTATTTCAGTGGAACTATCTGTAAAATATACCATTTTATTATTTAAGCTCATTTCAAACGGATGATTTTGATTTTTTTTCCTACTATTTGTATTAATTACTTCATTTATAATATCTCATTTCTTCTTTGTGTTATTTCCAGCATGTCAGTTTTTCTTGAAAATATGAATTTTCAGCTTTTGATATTATGCTATTTAAGGAGTTTCTGTAACTTTTGTAATAGTTAGCATCAATTCTGTTTTTTTTTCCATAATCTATGTAAATGATTTCGGTACCGTTTTGACTTAACAAGTTCTGTGGTTTATCCACGATTTTTAATTTTTTATTCACATTTCTCTTTACTGTAGCTTTTTTAACTAATTTTTTAAAGTCCTCAAAGAAATGGTCAAAAGCTTCATTTACGTCATAATAATTTTGTATATGATTCCAACTATAGTCCTTGAAGCCTTGTTGTAATTTCACTTTGTGTAAATAATTGACTGTATTGGCTCCTTAGCTTTGATTGAGACATTTGATGTTGAAGAAAAAGTGAAATAAATCATATAATAATCTGTGATGTCCGTAGTTACAATATAGGGGTAACAAGAAAAAGAACGTATTTTCCTTATGAAGAAATCATCTGTAAAAGATTGTGATTGCGATCTCGTAATTCCCATAATCCCATAAAATCTCGTAATCCCCGAGGGCTCAGAGAAGTTTGGGGGGAGGGGACCCATTGGAACAGCTACTGGAGAACAGATGTTAGTCTTCAATCAAGGCCATCACCATATTGTTTAACGTGCACATGGTACGGCTCTCCAGCACACGGCGCCACTGCTTAACTCTTAACTCGGCCTTTCCAAGCCCATCAGTATTCCTTACAGATTGAGGGTGGCCCAGGAGGGACTCGAACATGGGAACTGCAGATTACAAGCCTGACCCGCCATCCACTAAGCCACCCTCGTCCCAAACATGTAATGAGAGAACAAACGACTACTATACCTTATCTGGAACCAGAACCCTGCAGCACAATGTCACTCCGAGCCAAAGAAGACACCACTGAGTCACTGAGGCGGCTATCGTGTTTATTAAAATTTGCCGTACCCAATCCAAATGTTCAATTTGAAATTTATGATCGTTGCATGACAATTCCGGATGCTTGAGTAACGGATAACCGAGAGTTTTTCTCTCTATGTATATATAGTATATTGCCTATTTGTGATACTTCGTATGGCTGTGCAATATATCAGTTAATTAATTATTATCACAGTTTCTTAAGTAATTTTCTTTATTGTCTGTTATTTATCTTTTTTTTTTCATTTTTAATATTTATTTTCAATATACCTTTTCTGCTATCAATATAATATGTAGTACAACAACCTACTCAAGGTTTTGCTTTTGGGTTGTTATATATATTGATTAAATTTAATGTAAAATGTTTCATGATAATTAAATCGAAAACTAAAATAAATTAGAAATTCTTTCCGAAGCATGGCAATAAATTTATGGTTTAGTACCCCTAACTAGTGATTTTTAACCATTTTCCCTTTACGACACATCCAATGTCGAATTCATTTTGCTGCTGCACATCTATGATGAGTTAATTTCATTGCTGTACTCCCTATATCGTAATCCTTTCGTCACGACACTCCCCGTGCTCGGTTTACTACCTCGCGACACACCAGAGTCGACACTTTTTAGGAATAAAAATAAATGATAATAAAAATAGAAGCAATTGGAAGCAAAATAAATGTAGATTTAAAAAATTATTAGACACTAGATAAATCCACACCAAACGTTTGGCGTGAAATATATGTCCATCGATAATTCTCAACGTAGTACTCCGTTGGAACGGTAGGCGATGGCAACGACTCCAGAAATCCCTCGGTCACTTTTCGAGGGATCGTCCCAAAACCCATTTATCTAGGAAACCGATCTGTTCACCCAAGAGCGCTTCAAAGAGTATTAGATCACAAAGATTTACTCTGCACATGTGGGAACTTTTGAAAATTCAGAAAACTTTAATTTTTATTTTTATTTCCCTACATTGCGATTTACGCGTCCAATTATTTGCTTGAGATAGCAGGAAGCCCAGGTTGAAAGGTATCTAACCTTCCCAACACATTTAATCTCTTTACACAAATTACGAAAAGCAATATTTTCTAAAGCCGTCCCGTGGCCGAGTGGTTAGAGCGCTTGGCTACTGATCTACGGCACCTGGGTTCGAGCCCCGGGTAAGGCATGGATGTTCGTGTTGTTTTCTGCTGAGGTCCTGCCATCCTCTCAGATCTTCTACTGTGGCATATAAACTGACAGGCTCCTGTCAGACCTCTGTGGCAAGCAGCTGCTTGAGGGGGTATTTTTTTTATTTTAATATTTTCTAAAACAAACTTTATCGTGTACCTGATGATTGTTCAATTTAGTGTAGCTGAAGAACAGGGTAAAATCCGTTACTAGAATAGGTGACTCCTCTGTTGGCCATTTTCACTTGAAGGTTCAAATAGTATTGCACCGAAGCAAACTTCCAGAGGCCCGATTTACATTAGTTCTACAGAGATGCCTTCTTCGTTCAAACACCCATAAGTGCTGCCAAAATATTATATATTCTAGTAGCTTTATGTGAATGCAGCAATTCTTATATTTGTGTCAAATTTAATGCACAATTTGTTAAGGGGGAAGAAATCCGTGGGCAGTGTACAGGAGTGTCTTATTCTGTGCCTCTTAAAGAACATGGTGGATGGCTTTGAACCGAGGCTTCCATCTCCTAACAGCTGTCGACTAAATCCAGCTCTCCTACCAAACTTTGAGTCCTTGAGGTCTTGTAATCTGGCTGTCATCCCATTATGTACACAAAAGTACTTCTCAGATCAGATGGGTGTCCAGAATTATTGATTAGATGATCTCCTGGGTTTTTCAAAATTATGTCTCTCAAAACTGAAATTTATATTAATTTTGATCTTAAAAGCTCAAGTCATGTATTTACATATTTTTTTAATAAATAAAGTTTATTTCTATCACATAAGTAAAAAAAAGTCTAGAAAATTTGTTAGGAATGTGTAAAAACCTTTATTTTCTAACCGCCGTAAAATTTTAATGATAACAGTTACATTTAATTGCTTAAATGCATCAAAAGGGGTTTCCTAAATATTCTCTGCTGAAACGAGGGGGATGTGTTTATATCCCATGCTTATCATATGCCGTAAAATACAGTAATTATTATTTTTATTAGTTTTTGTTTTGATCTTAGATTTTTTTTCGGGGAGAGTGTGGGGGCCTACAGACCCCATGAGTGCACCGCTGGCTAACACTTCAAAGCAACTTTATGAAATGATATAAGAAGAGTTAAATGATAATGACTTCAATGTGAAAGAAACGGCTCTATAGATGAATGCAATGAAGAGAATTTAATGAGATATATCCCATTTAAAAATAATCAATGAACAACAATATTATACACAATTTCAGTGTGCCCGTGTTAGGGACGGTTCGGATTACGGAATTTCACTTTTTGCGAAAAATCTAAAACATAACTTTTAAATTCAATACATGGATGAAAAATTCGTCTTTAGGGAAATTTGGTGTAAATATTAAACTTTTAAATACGGAAATACAAAACAATAACAAATTCATCCAAAACACTATTCTTTTTAAAATGATTTTTGCTCAGATATGCAGATTGTAGTTAACACAAAAACGAGAAAGAAGCAGATGATAATTTACAGGTTGGAGCAGACGTCCATAACAATATTACTCCCGACGTTGCTGTAATATTCCGGCACTACCAGTTCACCCACCACTCAAAACATTTGCTGAGTCAATTGCAAATTTTAAAAGCGTTCTAAAATTATTGCTTATATACATATTATTTTTTTGATGTCCTGTATAAAGTTTGCATTTTATTGCAGTGGTGTGTTGAAATAATTTTCGTATTAAATCATCTCCATTTATAGCACATAATCAAGGCCTAGGGTTGTTTTACCTCTGAGCGGCTCGTTTCTGCACACAATGTGTTAACGGCCATGTCAACAAGGACCCCAGGGTCTCAGAAAAAGTTGAGAGAAGGCGATCCACTGGACAGTTCTTAAAAGACAGATGGTACCCATACCCAGATGGTACCCATACCATACATTAGAGAGAGATAGTAACTTAGAATACAGATGGTAGTTAGAATTTTGAAAATAAAAACTTTCCCAGTTCCAAAATTTTATCAAACATTTATCAAAAACAAAGAGGTAACACTATATACAATGTAAATGTTCCTGTCAGGGGAACCTTAATACACCAAGCCTAGCCAACACAGTAATAGAATTGTTTCATATACATTTAATTTTAATGTGTTGTCTTGGTAATTTTTTGGAAGATTGTACTGGTAGTTCTTTACTTTTTTTGATATTTGTTAATTAATTTTAAAATATTCTTAAATATGTTTAATAAAATCGTAATTAGTAAATTATTTTATTTTTCCTGGCTTAAAAATAAATTGCTGTTAATTAACGTTCACACAAATTAACTCACTTAAAATTTTATCCACCAAAATTTTATAATAATTACGGACGAAATTCCAAAGAATATCAAATTTCCTACCTATTTAATTTGCTTCCTACAGAAATAGTTAACTTAAAAAAAATTGTGATGTTAAAGAAAAAATATTTAAGTGGTTGATAAAAAAAGTGATGTTTTTATTTGGAAACTTTCATCATTTTGTCGGTTTTCTATTTCATTTATTCTTTTTTTTCTCTCCTTCATTTTATGTACTACTGATGTAATCTAGATCATATCTGTAAAACCATATATGTACATTCCCGCTGATAAGCTTCGGCTTAGTGGGATTTTTTATGTAAAATAATTATAGATAATACTTATTGAAAATAAATTTGAATTTGAAATGCAAAACTATATTCACAACTCCCTAACTTTCAAAGTAAAATTTTTACCTAAAAATGTCATTGGAGCTTTAAATAGAAACATTGTTAATCATAAGAGTTTACCTCAAAAGTTACAAATAATACTTGCTAGACAAAATTTTTATTGAAGTAAATAATAAATGTAAATATAGAAGTTAAATATAATTCTTCAGTATTCCTCAATTTTGAGGAAAATTATTAGGAAGACGTAACAGCAACTTCTTCTGTTAAACCTCAAAACTTTAAATATTCAACGAATGTTGTTGGAAATCAAGATATGAGTAATTTTGAGTCAGATTTAGTCTCCAGCGACATGTTTGTGTACAAAGCTTTGAATGCGGTTTTCTATTCACCCAAAATGGAAATGTCTCAATATTACGAAAATATCCCTCCCCCGAAAATCCGGTCGTCTTATGAGAAATCTCAAACTTGTTGTTTACCTGTTTAAAAATCCGAAACAGTTATCTTTGTATAATTTTATTTTAGCCCCGTACTATGCACCGGAGAGCCAAAGCATTATGGCCACCTGCCTAATATGATGTTGGTCCTCCACGTGCCGCTAAAACAGCTCTTATCCGGCGAGGCATGGACGCTATAAGATTTGTAAAGGTGTCATGTGGTATCTGGTACCAACACGTTACAAGATCCTTTTACGAAGCAGATTCCTAACTCTTGCAAGTTACGTGGTTGAGCTGACGCAGATCGGATATATTGTTCGAACACAAACCACAGATGCTCGATTGGATTGATGTCTGGGGAATTTGCAGGCCGGGCAATTTGGAAGTCTTCCTCATGTTTCGCGAACCATTCTCGAACAATCTGGGCAGTGTCGCATGTCGCTTATCCTGCTGAAAGAAGGTAATACTAGAGAGTTATACCGTTGCCATGAAAGGATGTACCTGGTCTACAATAATGTTTAAGTAGGTGGTAGATGTCATAGTGTCCTGCACATGAATGATTGGACCCAGGGTTCCCCAGCAGAACATTGCCCAAAGCATTACACTTCTTTCACCGGCTTATTTTCGTTCTATGGTGCATCCTGGTGCCAACATTCCCTCAGGTAAACGACGCACACATACCTTGCCATTCACAGTGCAACACGAAACGAGATTTATCGCACCAGACGACCTTCTTCCAATCATTCAAGGTCCACTTTTGATGCTCGCAGGCCCAATATAGTCGTTTTTGACGGTGAACCGAATTTAGCATGGGCACTCGGAGCGGTCTGCGGCTACTCAGCCCCATTCTCAGCAGGGTTCGCTGCACTGTGTGTTGTGATATATTACTCCCTTCACCAGCATTCAAATTACGGTCGAGTTGCGCCACAGTATCCCTTCTGTTGGCTCGTACCATACGGGATAGCCTTCGCTCACCTCTGGCATCGATGAGCCGTGGTCGGACCACACCTTGCCGACGACGGTTCGTGGTTTTTCCTTTCTCAGAACATTTTTTGAAGGTACTAACCACGGCTGACCGTGAGCACCCTACAAGCCTTGCCGTCTCGGAAATGCTCTGACCTAGTCGTCGGGCCGTTACAATTTGGCCTTTGTGAAACTAATTTAATTCCGCTGCCTTTTCCATCTGAAGAACAAGAATAACACTGATTAATAGAGCTCAGCATCAGGTGTTATTTATACCGTTTCATGACCTTCACATGCGCCGTCGTTTACCTGAAGTTGCTTCGATTTGATTAAAGACTCGCAGGTCATAATGTTTTGGCTCTTCGGTACATGTCCGACACTAAAAACAAATTTAAAAAGAACCATAAAATTTTATTCCATATAGAATATCATTTTAATCTTTCCTGGCTGATGAAATATTTTAGTAATTGGGAAGCCCTACGGAAAAACTAAAAATTTGAACCATTGTTGAAAATACATTCAAATTTTGCTCTTCAAAACTCTGCTCTTGCGAACAACGTCAATGCTTTTTCTTTTGTTTAGGTTATATTCATCATGTAACCTATGCTGATGACAGATTTGGTACAGTCGCTCAAAAACGTATCCGAACACTATGGTTAATTAGAGAATTCAGAAAAAATATCTGGCAACGATATTTTTAGAAATTAGTGATCTGGCAACCTTCCTTTCACGTGACACGAAAGTTGTCAGATCACTAATTTCTAAAAAAATCGTTGCCAGATATTTTTTTTTTGAATTCTATAATCAACCATAATGTTTGGATACGTTTTTGAGCGACTGCACTATCGGAATTGTGTTTCCGTTGCCGAATCTTAACTTTCTAGCTGTTACAATTTTGAATGATTGAATGTGGGCAAGGGAGGATGGGTGATATCCAGGATCGAGCCGAAATGTAAAATTTTAAAAACTGAGAAACAGGGCATTTTTAGCTCTCGTCCCGTTTTGTGGAGGGTAAAAGCGGGACATTTTACATGAGTTTCAAATTACTGTGTAAAAGTTTCCATTATTTTCAATTAAAAACCCGGGGTATATTGATAGAGAATTTTTGGTGTTGACTCTATAATATCCACCAACTCAATGAAAAATATTGCGATATTTTGTTTCAATAAAATTTTAAATAGAATTTATAAAAAATTATAAGATTTAATAAGAATTTTAGTAATATATGTAATAGAACATTGAAATTGTGACATAGTGAAGTTTGGTGAAGTTTTGAAAAAGTCTTAAAATGGATATTCACACGGACAAAGAACAAAATCCGCAGACACAATCAAAAAATCCAATATTTCATTTTTTGCAAAAATGAAATAATATCACACAATTATTAAAAACATCAGAAACAAATTATCGCTGACCCGGAGGGGATTGAACCCGCAACTCTCTAAATACATGCCAGGTAATCTGTATATTTACAATGAATATCACCCAATATTTACAACGTTAGCTGTTAAATATATAAGAACATTTCCTGGGCTAATGATAGGATAAAATGTACTAATAGCAAGGTTTAACTGATACGATTCCAATACTCTGTATTACCAACACTTTAATTTTTTTTGCGGAATGGTTGTTGTTGGGTTGTTTTACCTCTGAGCGCCACTATTTTGCACATCATGGGCTAAATGGTAAGGTCACAAGGACCCCGAATGCTCAGTGAAGGTTGGGGGAGGGGACCCACTGGAACGGCTGTTGGGAGAATGATGGTAGCTTCCCGTCAGGGCCATCCAGCGTGTTCTTTAACGTGCACAGGGTATTGCTCTCCCGCACACGGGGCCGCGGCTTAACGTCCCATCCGACGGACGGACTGATTAATAGAGCTATCCTTGTTTTTTTTTTTATCAATTGAGCATCGATGACCTTTACAAGCCCATCGATGTCCCCTACTGACCGTGGGCAGGGCGGGGACTTTTGCGGAGATAAATCTCAACGCCGACCCACCTGGTACTCGAACCTGGGAACTACAGACTGAGCCACCCCTTGCGGAAGGTGTTTCGGATATAATAGAGAGGGAAAATTTAATTAAAATTAAAAGGAAATTTTAAAAAGCTCGGGGAAATTGTTTTACCCACTATGAGCTTTATAAATTTTAGATTTTTTCCCTCTGCTTTTTTCTCGTTAGACGAACTAGCAGCGTTTTAATGTTTTACAACATGATACACTATTTTTATTTTAGATTTATTCTCTGACGATGCTTTTATTTGAAAAGCGGGATAAAATCGGGCCAGAGAATTGTAAAAGAAGGAGCCAAGAGACTGGATTTCCATTTCAATGCAACATTTTCCCCTTCATTTTAGAGGTTAAATTTTTTTTTCAAGAAAAATGCGTGAAATGAACAAGGCTCAGTATTATGGCCTCTATTACCCTTACTAGAATTCTGGAAGGGGATGAGTAGCTGCCCCTAGTCTCCGGATCCTGCCCTATTAAATATCACGATAATCATAAGTGAAGAAAAAAAAACATTACAAAATATTGCTACTGATTTCTGTTTGAACTCATGTTTGCGTTTTATATTAGAATGATCGCATTCCCAGACAATATTTATTGTCATTCTTTTAAGATTACCATTTTCAAATTTTCTATCAGTACTCTCCAAAATATTCAAACAATCAACGGTGATCGTAATTGGCACTTGATTAGATTTAATAACTTGTAATTGTGGTCCCCTTAGTGAAACATCTTCTTTTAAAATTTGTCATTACTTGCATAAATCAGAAAACGTGTTTCTCATGATGCTACAAAGCATCAGGAATCAGAAAGCAATAAGTTTCCTGTTTCTCACATAGTCCAATTAAAAATATTACAATAAACGTAGATCCCAAATGCAAAGACCTAGGTGTTCTATCAGAGTTTTGAAAAGATAACCACTTGGACAAGGACACATTTACACAATAACACACGCACACAAGAAACGTCTATGGCAGTAGACGTGTCCTTATATATTATGCATGGTTATGCACAATAAAAGATGTTGTTCAATATTCAACTCCGGTTCGCCAACAACCAAACTAGGTAAGGTCACCTTCCATGTTTCTGATTATCATCTATGCACACTTGACATACAAAAATTCTTACTTTCATCCCATTGTATAAACAGTAAAACGTCATTAATCCATCTTCAGTTTTAATAAGTTAAAATATATTTACCAATAATGAGATTTTTTTACCACATTTTCCATTGCCTTATATTCAAATAATAACTTAACTGTTTTCTTATTTCCATTTCCTAATCGCTATACAGGGAAATCTCGATAGCAAAATTTTTATTATTACGTCTTCATGTCTTATTGAAACTATTCCTTTGTCCCCATGTTTAAAAACAATGGAAAATTTTCATTACATTAGATCAATGAATTCCCATTTTCCCCTTTCCTTCCCTCTTCCCCCCACTTAATGGAATTCGAAATATTTATTTCCTGTATAAAATGTGGAGAAATAATATTCACCATGAATGCAAAATAACGAGTCTTTTGCATCCATGATTTTTCTAATAGGGATACACAAAGCATACATATCTATGTTAATCTAAAAACTATTCGCTATTTTATTCAATCTATTTCTACCGAAAAATTCAAGTAAATACTCCATTCCAATTTCTAAAGCCCCCCTCCTCCCAATCGAAGGCATCACTGCATTAGATGGAAACCGGAGAGGATCGAGGATTGGCAATGCAGTCATTGCTCTCACCACTGCTTTGCAAATGTTAGTTTTGAAACGAAATCGAAAAACCCGAAACACACATATATATACGTATTTACTATTTTTAAGATTGTAAAAAAAACACCGAATAGGATAGAAAAATTTTACATTGGAATGGGATTATGGTTAATTACTTCTGTATCTAGTCATTTCCCCCCACCCCTACCCTTTCATTTTATCCTTTGGGAAATACGGATCTGGATGAATATATTTACGATTTTAACATATGCAGCTAGATTCGAAGTATAATACCACAACAATAGTGAAATATGTATGTAAGAAATTGAAATAATAATGCTGCGCAGTTGAAGCATCAGTGATTCTCAAGGGTTATTGGTTAATTGAGCTATCAAACAACAAATGATTTCAAATCAGTGGTTAATTGACAAGATATTGATAGCTCAATCAAGAGTGAGCTATGAGAACCATCGACACCTCAAATGAGCAGTCACATTTTTAATAACAGATAAATACAGGTGTTTACCTGTAGGCGATGTACATTCATTCAGTATAGAGGATACATTTTCTTGAACCGTGTGGGATCCGAAACATGACTTCCTGAACCCATGACTTCCTGAAAACGTGTCAGGCACTATAATATACATAACCTACAAGTTAGCATCTGTGTTAGTCTATTAAACAAAACTTCCTTACGCTTGTCACTTGAGGTACGACTAGTTGCCTACACTAGATTGGAACGTGCCTTACTGAGCAGATTCTTCAATTACAGTCAAGATGGATGCCAATGACTGACTCCATGGTATAATACTTAAAGCCAGCAATAGAGGAACTGTTAACGAACGGCCGGGTAGCTCAGAGGTCAAAGCACCAACATGTCATCAGGGGTGCATATCCCACGCAGTTCAAGAGAATTTTATTCTCAATGAACGCAGTCTCAATTATTTCCATGCACTTTCCTCCACTGTAAAACAGCAAAAAAAATCAGTCTTTTGTCATCATCATATAGCAAAACATATGGCTATATTTTGATTAATTTTTTTCAACATATGAAAAATATTTTAGTAATAACTGAACATGATTTCTCTATATCGTTTCTTTTTTGAGAGGACATTTTCTTTCATGAACGTCTCATCAACAAGGCAAGGTGTACATTTCAAGCGCCCCTAGACAAAACCCAACAGCGCCTCTTTATGGGCCATCATTTCTTTCAGATTTTGCATGAAAAACATGTTACAAATCCGTTTTATTTATTTTACAGCCATAATGACAGAAAAAAAATGTAATCGAGATTAATGTAGGGATGTCAATGAATAATAAATAACGTATTTCATTGCCAAATTCCATAAATATGAAGATAATATAAATAATATTATATAGAATTTAAGCAGTTTTCTACAGCAGCACGTAATTATTTATAATTTTTTTAAATATTTTAACACCTCGTATTTTTCTCTGTCTATAAAATTATCATATTCCATTATGTATAAAAGTTTCCTTTGATTGTTAAGAGTCATGGACGCTGGTGTTTCCTGTTTTTCTAAATGTTGGAAAGGATGCATTATTTTTCACTTGAATAAAAATATATAACAATAGAGTTTTGGCGCCCCTAGGCAAATTCTTTTTGGGAAATCCGGACCTGCTTATGAAAGAACTGAAGAATTCATGAAAAGAATCTTCAGTTCATTATGAACAATAGTTGAAAATCCATGAGTTTAATTACACATACCAACAAATTATGTACCACCAACATGTTATGCCAATTGAAAGTGATACTTGAAGTTTAATAACATTGTAAATAAACTTTTTATGGAAATACGTCTTTATAAATATCTTATTTAATATTTCTAAATCTTAACTGCTAATATCTTTCGTTATCAATAATATTGTTTATTTTTATAAATTTAAGTAGTCATGGTGCTTGAAACATTAAACGACAAAAAGTGATTCTAAATGTTTTCTTAAATACTAACATCATATTTAACGAATTATTACATTAATTTCTAAACAGACACGTAATCGTAATTTCTAAACAGACTTAAATCGCTGTTATTTATTAAAATGTTACAAGCAATCATTGTTCTGTTTAAATTAACTTCGAGATATTTTTATTAGTGGCAACACTTCTGAATTAAAAAGAAAGAAATTCGATTGCAAATTTTTATTTTGAAAGGAAGGAATTAAACAACACTATCTTCCACCTTTAATTACCGAACCAATATTGTTTAAAATAAGATTTACAGGAATGAGATTTCAAACTGAATGTTGCCTTTTACACTCTTAGGTTTTAAAAATAATAATGTTTTGTGTCTTTAAAATTTTATATAATTGCTTATTTCATTTACTAGTACATGTCTTATTTAAATTAATGATATTTCTTCGCATAGTATTTATAAATCGAAGAAAATATAGTTAATATTTAATATGTTATGAGGATTTACAGTTTAATATTCCCTGTAATAAATATAAGTTTATGAGTATCTGGTATTGGTCTCGCATTTATATCAAGACTTTTTGTGAGGAATATAAATTTAAAGATATTTATATTAAATCATTAGTAGTGATGATAGTATATATGTGTATGATAGTACTGTATATGTAGTGTATAATAGTTTCATATGGTTTGACAGGAGTCTATATAATACACATAGTATTTCCAGGGTTATCGTTTGTGAATGAAGGCTAGACAGATAGTTTCGTGAAAGTTAGGTTACCATATGTTCTCCAAAAGGAGGACAATAAATTAATTTATTAGGTCTTCCAAGAATTTGAAAAAAAACATGAAATGTTTTTCTATTTTTATAAACACAAAATATGTTTTAAATTAAAATTAGGCACGCTTTTCTTCGTACTTTCCTTTTTTTTTAAATTTCTTGAACCCATGGCTATAATACAATTTACTGTTAATCGTGAAATAATTTACTGTATATGCAAATCGTGAATGCTAAATTAATTTTGTTAATATTAAAGTTACTATTTTCTGTGATATCAATATGTGCAATATACATGCTAGATTGAAAAAAGTATGTGCTTTAGAAAATTGCATAAAATTTTGCTTCTGCCCTCCGATAGTTGGAGTATGAAAGTTGACAGCACTTTTATTTTTATTTGCAACATAAAATGGCAGCGAATAACTTCTCCTAGTTTACAATCCTTCTCATACAAGAGATTCATACATACAGAAAACACCGAAGTCACTGCTGACCCACAGTCAACAGAAACAGTTTTCTTTCTGCATCAGTGTGGTAGATAGTTACTAACCACTATGCCACTTAAGGATAAATACCTCTTGATTGCTTATCAAGTATAAATAAAAATCGGCAAATCATATATTTTGAAGTGTACTGAACAATTAGAATAATGTGTTTTTCTGACTGAGCTTTTAGTAGATACCTGAAATAAACCTTTGTAGGAAAAACATGTTTTATTTCCCATATTGAAAGTTTGTCCTCCATTTCTAACTTTTCTGTCCTTCTTTGTCCTCCATTTCTACTTTTCCTGTCCTCCTTTTAGAAAACTGGCATTTGGTAACCCTACGTGAAAGAGGTTTTTTTTTTTTATCTTAAGTCATTTTTCGCAGAACGTATGGAATTTCACGTATGGATAATTACCATAGTAACCAGATGGGAAAAGATTGAAATATCTGGATGATTAAATAGGTTGTGATGACATTACAGACATTCAGAAAACGTCATTAGAAAAACATATGTGCTTACTATGATAGATTTCAGTTTCATAAAGTCAGGTGTACGAGACTACCATACACATGTGGAGAGACATGAAATTAAATATAATGCAAGGAACTATATGCATAACATTGAGTTTTAAAGAAAGTTTCATTGACAATTGCATGAAATTTATTACATTACATTTTTTAGTTTCAATTTTTTAAGAACGATAATGTGATTAAAATTTATTAACTAGTGCCCTTGTTATGGGTTATTAAATAGCTAGACATTAATCTTATTACTTATTCCACCAATCGTAGTACATCATCATTATATATTTGTATTAATGTCCTCTGTTTCACGATCGTTTCGTACGTATATTTTTTCATGCTTAAGTAAATATATTCCTATATACCTAAGTAAATATATTCCTATATACAGCTATATACAGACAGTTATGCATAAAAGATCGAAAGGTTTATAAACAGAGATTTATTTCCAAGTTGTAAAACAACTAAAGGTGATGATTTTAAATATAAACACATTATTTACCAAAATTATAGTTAGGATCGGTTTGCAGGCCAAAGTTATAATTCGCAAAATATTTAATGGTCGAAATTGTGAACAATAAAACAATTAATGATCAATAAATTTAAATTGTAAAATATTTAATGATGAAACCGCTAAGTAGATAAAAATTAAACAAATGACATCCATCTGAAATCAAATCTTCTTAAACACTTTCTTTGTAAGACACGAGATTATCGTTGTGAATGATGACTTTCTGAGGTTAATAACCCCAAAGTGTACGCACTAGCATCGATGGATGTCTGTCTATTGATTACTTCTGCCATTTCCTAGCAAACAGGTAAAGATTTGAAGCATTTGTTTAGGTCTGTTTACCGTTTATTTTTACGTAAGTTGTTATAAAAACATAACTATGACATTATTAACGTAACTATGCAACAATATCGAGGAGGAATGAAATCATAGCTGGTTACAAAAAGGATATTCTTTAAAGGAAAATATCTTCTTTAAAATTATGCTAACATATATAAATTGTAAACATTGTTTTGAAGACAGGTATAAGAAAAAGCGCAAATGTCTTGAATTATAACATCAAACTCCTAAGTGTACGAAATTATTTCTTTTCAAATAATTAGATAAAAACTTTTCTGTCCATAAATGAGCATTTTTTGCAATTACATTTATTTGCAATTACTTTATTACGAAATGTAATAATAATAAATATAGTTGAGAATAGAAATGTAAATGAGATATAGAAATGTAATATAAATAAATAAGAGTTGTGAATCTCGTCCCTTGTAAGACACGAGATTCACAACGATAATCTCGTGTCTTACAAGGAAAGTGTTTAAGAAGATTTGATATCAGATGGATATCATTTGTTTAATTTTTATCTACTTAGCGGTTTCATCATTAAATATTTTACAATTTAAATTTGTCAACCAAACGCCAGCTTGCGTGGTTTCGTTCAGTGATGTCGCTCCCTCTTTCTCACCTTTCCAGTCTATTTATATTCTGTTCAGTATATATATACAAAAAACAATTCAGTATATATATATATACAAAAGGTGTAAACTAACTCCCAATTAACTTTTGAAATAACATTTATCGCAAGGCGTAATTCTATGTATTTGTCACATAGTGTCACACTACACTTATGAGTACAATTGAACCTTACCTATTTTGTACGAATATCCTCCAACAGTAAAAGTCGCTCCTTGGCACTTCTTCAAGTGTCCGGGTTCCCGCCTTTGGGCCATGTTATTGTTACACGAGGCTGTCAAGTTGGTTCAATATGGTACGTCGAGCGAAGTGGGAACCCGTCACATAGAACTACAGAAGACACAATATGAGTTTGTAAGTGCTGCGATGGTTATGCGGAACGTCATCACCGAGCCGAGAACGTTTCGGGGAGGCGAGATCAAATCCCAGACAAGATCAGAAAAAGAAACTACTGGTGTCTTCCAACAGCTCGTGACTCACAGAAATGCACTTCTACCCACTAACACGACCAGTGCAAAGATGTTGGCGGTGTCGAGGCTGCCGGAGGAGCTAGGTTCTCTCCGTAATAACTACACTCCATCTGTCGGCAAACGGCGGCGTTGAAGGCAGCATCCCTCCGTCTCTAACGATCACTCCCGGCAGCCATTGCATTCCTGGGGAAGAGCGAGAGAAGAGCAGAGAGAGAGACAGAACGGAGGCAGAGGAGTAGGGGGCTTGCCTTCTGATGACGTCGGATTAGGAGATAGACAGAGGTGATAATAAAGATGCAGGGGAGAGAGCGCGTGACGCAAGCACGTGGGTGACGGCCGGCCGTGCTCTCAATGGAGGAAGGAGCCGAAGAGGCAGTCTGTCAGCCAACCCGAGCCAGAGGCTCGTCGTATCGACCGGCCAACTGTTGCTGCTTGCAGGCTTTACCTGGCTCTTGCCTTGTGCAGCCTCACATACTCTAACGGGCAACTGTACGCCAGCTTGCCTGGTTTCGTTTAGTGATGTCGCTCCCTCTTTCTCACCTTTCCAGTCTATTTATATTCTGTCAATAGCGACCACATCGCTCGAAAGCGCTTCACACTCGCTATCCCCGAATTAATGCTGACTCAGATGCTGCTTCAGGTTTCTGGTTGAAGAATTCCAGTGATTTGACTAATGAATCTTCGAAAGTTGCAATCCTAGATTGTGATGGACGCTCACTCTTACTGGTTACATCCCGATCAGAAACTGGAAACTGCAGAGTGTACAAACTGCTTTTTTGTAAACTTTTATTGCTTTCTCATCTTTGCTTAGCTTCTAAATCTCATACTTCGATATTTAGATCGAGTGTTCTCAAAGCAATTTGTACCAAATGGAGAGTAAAGCAGATGGCTTCATCAAACATTGGATTTAGATTTCATTCCCTGTGATCAACTCACTGTGTTATTGCATTTGCAGAGAGAAAGGGACTAATACATACTTAATATAAAAAGAAAGCAATGCATTTATGGTTAAATATGGTTCACAGTCGTCATATGTACTATTAGAAATTCACTTTTGCTTCGCATACATTTTAAAGCCAAGAAATTGGTTTTAATCATTATACATTCGTAGTACCGTCGACAGGGTATGGTGAGCCTGTCTCACGGCGCCTGTGATGGTCCACCCATTCACTTTAAGTTTTCCTTAACTATTTTTGCTTAATTTACGTTATATTTATCATTTTGTGGATTATTATTTCATTTTGTGGACACTTCAATCATCGTTCCACATTCAATCACCGTTCCGGGGGAGGGGGTGGCTCAGTCGGTAGCGCGCCAGGCTCGTAATCTGTAGTTCCCAGGTTCGAGTCCCAGCTGGGTCAGCGTTGAGATTCATCTCCGCAAAATTCCCAGCCCTGCCCACGGTCAGTAGGGGACACCGATGGGCTTGAAAAGGCACCGTCCGTCGGATGGGACGTTAAGCCGTGGCCCCGTGTGCGGGAGAGCCATACCCTGTCCACGTTAAAGAACACGCTGGATGGCCTTGACGGGAGGCTACCATCTGTCTCCCAACAGCTGTTCCAAAGGGTTCCCTCCCCCAACCTTCTCTGAGCCTTCGGGGTCCTTGTGGACTGGCCATTTAGCCCATGGTGTGCAAAAAAGTGCCGCTCAGAAGTAAAACAATCCACTCCATCGTTCCGGAGTTGCGCATGTGAAACTCCGACCTTTTGAGAGGCGATATTTAAATGTTTGCCTCAGGACGCGATCTAATTTGGCGACGGCCCTGTACATTCGACATAAATGTTGTGAAAAAGTGGTTTTAAAGATTTTTGTTTTAATTACCTAATTCACTCCAAGAAAGTTGGATCTATAGCAGCCCCCTATTTCCGTGTCAGATTGAAAAAAGGGAAAAGACAGAACAAAGTAAAAGAAAATAAGGGTTTGAAAAATGGGCAAGGGGTAGGGTCAGGCAGACAGGCTTCTGAAGGTGTCTTCGGTTAAACTCCATTGTCTTCAAGGGGCGTTTGAAGAGGAACTTGATCTTCCAGGCTGAGGGTTAGAAGACGTTCTTGGCCGAATGGATAATATTTGACTTTTTTTTTCAAAACTTGGTTTGAAGCTATCGGCCAGAGGGAACAAAACAATATAAAAGTATTGACCATTTTTTTAGATATCCTGATGCTTTCGAATCTTTTTAAGAAACGCAAAAAGCAAAGATCAGATAGGCACTCTCAGTGAGTTGGAGGGATAGTCCAGTATATTTTGTAGGGTGAATTCTTTGACAGTTAATTTTCTGAAGTTTTCTTGGAAAGTATTCCTTTCTGCTACATATGGTTAACATTTCATGATTATGTGTTCTGTGTTCTCTATTTCTTCACATTTCGCGCAGAGGAGAAAGTCTGCTTTTTTTAATATAAAATAGTGTTTTTAAAAACGATGTGGTCTGCTATCATTCTGGTAATTTTCGTTTGCTGTATCTTTTAATTTTCTTTAATTCTAAGTCTCTGCTTATGGGATTTCTGCATACTCTGGTTCTGTGTTTTTTTCTGTGGAGTGTTTGTTGTGAGAACGATGCTTAAAATTCTTCTATTTTCACTGCTTCGTTTTTTTTTTTCTTTTTAGCTCAGTGCTGTCATTACGGTACTCGTTGTTCATTATGTTGCTATCGAGGGCTTCTTTAGTTAATTGATCGGCCACTTCATTTTCTGTTATAACACAGTGACTGGGTGTCCAATTTAGCGTGATTTCATTGTGGTTAATTTTCATGTGGGTATTTTCAATTCGATTTCTTCTAAACGTTTCGTAGCTAAATTTTCTTCATATGTTTCGTAGGCATATTTTGGTAGTGCTGCTTTGCTGTCAGGAAATATGGAGATATTTTCATCTTTAAGATCTTTTTAGAACTTTAGAGCTTCAATGATGGCAGTAATTTCTGTATCCATTACATTAAGGTTATTTTTTAGTTTGAAGTCCGCTTTCAGGTTGAGAATGGGACAGAAGTAAGCACCAGCAGTGGTGTTGTAATCCAGTTTCTTAGAGGCAGCTGTGAAAATGCAGAGGTCAATGCTTTTGCTCTTTTGGATAATTTCGTTCATAATTTGTTTGTTAATTTCACTCCAGGGCTTCTTTTTTTTATCATTATTTTTCTTAGATTAATTGTAGGAAATTTCCTCGTCCATGTGACTGGTAAATAACCTCTTGCATTTTAATTGTTATAAAGTGGTGAGATTTCTGAATATAATGGGTGGATTTTGATTTTAGCTATGACTAGTTCTCTTGGAACTTTTTCCGATTTTGCCAATAAGATCGTGTGTAGTATGTTTTGTAGCAAGTCTTATATAGCGTTGAAAGAGTAATTTTTTTCTTCTAATGGCGTGCGGCTCAATACTTGCTATAGATATTAATGTAGAAATAGGTACTGTGGGGAATTGTGAAGTGCATATCCTAATGGCTCTGTTTTGAATTTTTTCTATTATATTATGTTGGTGAAGTAGCATTATCAATGATCATGCATCCATAATCCAGACCTGATCTAAGCAGACGTTTGTACAGCGTGATCATTTGATCCTGCGAGGGCCCCCCATTTAGGTCCATGCACCATTCTCAGAAGGTTGTTAATACCGGTATTTTATTTTGCAAATAACTGATGTGTTCGGTTCCATTAAACTTCTCATCTAAAACTACTCCGAGATATTTGTGGGAAGTGACTTGCTTTATTCTTTTCTCCTCTAGTTTAATATTTATTTCTGGCCTTTCTTTTTTTTAATTGGGAACACTACTAATTTTTCAGGTTCAAGTTTTAAACCACATTTCTCACAATATAGAGTAATCTTGTTCAGGGCTATTTGTAATCGTTCTTGAATGATGCGAAAATATTGTGCGGCTGTCCATATGAGGATGACATCTGCAAACTGTGTATAGTGCACTCTAGGGTATATTCCTTTTTAAAAAAAAATATAAATATTTATGCATAAAAGATACAGTACAGTTACCATTTGACCCGCAGAACTAAATAACTTATCTGCAGGAATACGAATAAATTAAATTAAAACATAGATCATTCAGCCAGAAAAATGGTATATATCAAATAAATAATAAAAAAAAAAACATAGCTAATTTGAAATTCCCAAATATTTTTTCTATTCGATTTTCAGTCTACTAAATGAATCTATATTTGATATTTCTTTTCGGATAGCATTAAATATAAGTGGCATTTGATATTCAAAGGGACGTTTTCGGTAATTATTTCGAAAAGTAGGCATTTTGTAATATCCTTGGTTTTAAATCTTGTATTTTCATTGTGTTGAATTTTTAGTTTGCATTGTTTCGCCAATTCAGATATATGTTGAATAATAAAGTTGAGGTAACGGAACCCTGCAGCAATCCATGAGTGGCAATGAAAAAATCAGATACGGTGTTTCCCAGTTTAATGAAATTTTTTCTTTGGGTTATTCCATTAATGAATAAATGAAAAGCTGAAATTCGGTTTATTATTCCAATTTGTTTTAGCTTGCAAATCATTCTTTCGTGCCAGACAGAGTCACAGGCACACTTTAGGTCCATCATGTTAAGAAGATGGCGAAGTGCAATGTTGGTTTGCGCTGCTATAATTATGTCTAATATCCTATCAGCTATACTGCGGTTTTTCCTGAATCCGGTTTGGTTGTCGTACATTTTTCTTTTGTAGTATCCAGTCTATTTGAGGTTTTATCATTTTTTTTCTATTATTTTTAGTATGGTCGCGGAGAGTGTGATTGGTCGATATCCTTCAAAGGTGTTCTGATCTTTGTTCGCCTTAGGAATGGTACGATAAATGCTTCAAAGCATTGCTGCGGCAATTTGTCTGTGGTCCGGTAATAGTTAATGACGTTAAGTAACTGACTGCTTTATTCAGTAGATGTTTTAGCATTTTATTTGTTAATTGATCTAGGCCTGCTGCTGAATTAGTTTTAGAGGAGCGTATGACTTTTATTAATTCTTCTATTCTAAATTTATCGTTAATTCTGCCTTCGTCACTAGTGTCTTTGTCTTTGCTATTTTTTGGTTTTCAGTTTTTAATGCTGTCTTGGTTTTCTGAAAATGCTGCAGTGGTGGGGTTTTCCTCCTAGTTTTTAGAATTGCTGAGCAAACTTGTTGGCCGCAGTTTTAGTGGCAATATTTCGCTTCACAAATATATTTTCCATGGAGTTTCTGGTTTTCCAATTTCTTTAATTAATTTCCATGCTTTGGACGAGGGGTATATATATTTATTTCGTTGCATATTTTTGACACTCCATCTTTTTGGCGTATTTGCTTTTCTTTTTTGTAATTGCAATCAGTCTTTGGTGTGCTCTTATTTCTTCTTCCCTTCTAATTCTTCTGGTATTTCTTTCCGCTCTTATGCGTTAACGATAATGTGTAATGCTAGATAATTAATATAGTTGTATTTGTTGATTTCAATAGAGTTAGCTGCATGACTGTTCGTAACTTGGTTTAGGATTTTCAGTAACGATTAATCACTAATTTCAGCTTCAGTGCTTATAGTGTCGTTCAATTGTACAGCGAAGGCTTACCATTGAACTTTTGTTCGAAGCTCTTTTTGCGAATGACAGGAATCCCTCAATAATGATGAATGCGTTGTCGCTTGTGAGCAGATTCGCTGAAGTCGACCAATTTAAAATATATTCCAGCTCAGGTGAAGCAAAGGGCAGATCGATAGCTGATGATTTAAAGTTGTGTCCTAAAAGTATGTTGTCCTTTTTAAGTAAAGTCAGATCCAATCTGTTAATGATATTCTATATAATTCTGCCCCGGAGAGTCAGTAAAGGAATTTCCCCAGTTGATGCTCTGGGTGTTAAAATCTCCGCAAATTATTCAAGGAGGGGGGGACAAGCATCTATAATCTCTTTAATTATAATCTCAGGAATGTCCTCTCCTGGGTTATAGAAGTTATTGAGTGAACGTTCCAGATGTTTAATCATGATACTGACGGCTATGTTTTCTAATCTTGTATCATTTTCGGCTCACTTGATTAAGTTGTGTGGTATGGTGCGATGCATAAGTAAGCTAACCCCTTGACTGTGAAGATCTTTTCTAGTGAAAAAGTTAACATATTTCGGTGTTTTAAAATGGTCAATATTTTTGGAGTTGTCAAAGTCTTGTATGGCCAAAATCGGTCGTTGCAACCGATTAATTTTGAGAAATTCCAGGAGCAGAATTTTCTTATTAGAAAGGGATCTAGCATTCTACTGAATTTTTTGAGACAAGAAGACAATGGAAGGCTAGCAAATGAGTTCCAGTAGAAAATGGAAAAGGTGCTATTCAGTTTCAACGATAGCCTCTGACGATGGGCTGCGGCTCTTTGATTCTGATTGTCTTGATCTAGAGACCTCTCTTTCAGTAATGGCCCGTGCAATGACTCACATTAGATCGTTGGTGAATTCTTGCAAGCTGTTATTTATGTGGGATTGGACTTTTTCTCACCAGGAACTGTAATATTTCTTGATCATTTGCACTTTCAGAAAGATGAGACGGATGGCTGGATTTAGAACTTCTGGCTGCTAGGCTGCGATTGTAATTTGTAGTTCTGATTAAGGCAGGAAATTCTTTGGGATGATCTACGATAGTTTCTGTTTCAATGGCGTTTCTGGATTTCTGTTATGAAGACTGTTTGACTTGGTTTCGACGAGGAGGGAGAAAAGTTCTCAAAATTGTGGCAGAAAGCGTGATTATGTGAAATATATAGTTCCACTCCGTTCATCTTTACCGCTTCCACCCATATGATATTCATTTTCATTTGTATTTTTTTGACCTTGATAGCCTCTGCTCTGGTAGGACATCCTTTGTAAGTGGCTGGATGTCTGCCACCGCAGTTGGGGCAGCAGGAAATTCGAGCCAAACGTTCCGAATGGTAGTGTGGTTCACTGCAGTGCTTGCATCTTTTTCGACTACGGCATGCGAAGGACGAGTGACAAAATCGTTGACATCTGAAACGCTGTAGAGGTGGCTTAATATAAACTTGGAGGAATAAATGGAAACCTTGTATGATAATTTCTTCTGGAATATCACTGTTTTCAAACGAAAGAATTACTTTAGTGATAGGAGTGCTTACATTACTTGTTGCGTGGCTGGACTTTTTTCCCAAATCATCATTCTGTACACGTACATTACCCCTTGATCCTTGGTGCATTCAAGAATTTCTTTATTTAAAATTCTCGTGGGAACTCTTAAGATTAGGTCTTGGGATTTAAATTTGTGCTCTTTGGATATCGTAATTTAATAGGATAGCCCCCAATAGTTTTTCAAAATATTTGCAGGATTGCCCCAAAACTTCCCTGCTGCGAGCTGTAGTCTCTGGTCTGCCTAATTCAAATAATACGTTTCCTTCGTGAGAGAATCTGAGCTTTTTTTGGATATTAAAGAAAGAAGTAAGCTCTTTTTTAATTGTTTCAATACCAATATCGGTCAGGGATGCAGTTTTGCAGCTAATAATACAGACTGTGGTACTTGACGGCGATTCAGAGACGTCCTGTAGACAGTTTAGGCTTGGGACGTCGTTCAATTAAGGTTCAGCTTCTTCAAGTGTCCATTATCATTGCTTGGATTAATATTCTTGGGTTGCTATTTTTTTTCCTATCTTGTTATTTTTTTTCTCCTAGTCATAACTTGTTGACTGTTCACGTTTGGGATTTCATTTAATTCAGGTTCAGCTTCTGCATGGTGTCCATTATAATTGGGGGAGCCAACTTCCTAGATTGTTATTTTATCTTCTAATTTCGTTAATTTTTTTTTCCTTTTCTTGCCATCATGACCTGAATGGGTAAAATAGATCTTACCTGTGCCAGATCTTCTAAGTACTGCCCTATCTATCTTCACTAATCTAACTTCGTACTTCCTGGTTTTAACGACTCTAAGAATTGATTTCAATGGTATGCTTGGAGAACTATATTGCAGTATGGTGGGACCTCCGTAGCCCATGGCTGTTTGCGAATGATGAATATATCTTGCGTTTCTAAAGGTTGTTTATTTATTACTAATATGAAATTAATAATTTGTAAAAATCAGGCCCGTCCAATCCAAACTCCATGAAAGACCACTAAGAAAAACTACATTCTTAAAGAGCCGCAGGAAAATTCTCTGCTTAGAAACGAAAACATACATTTGTAATGACTAAAAGTTGAGGAAAAAATATCTTGATTAAAAAGCAAAAATATGCATTCTAATAAGTATTATGAATTGGAAAAAAAATATAATATCTTAGTAATCGGAAAACAACTTGATTAAAAATGGAAAATATGTATTTTTGATTAGTACTATGAGCTGCCAAAAACGTTTAGTTTTGCACCTAAAACGTTTGGTCAAAAAGTTTAAAGAAATGAGTCAGAGTCAGAATGATTGCCAATATGTGGGAATGGAGATGGTCTAAAATGACAACACTGAATATTATTAGCTGAATTTTATTAGATATACATAATTAAAACATTTATATTAATTACTGTCTACGATCAGGAAAAAAAAAGCAATACCGTTTCGTGTAAGGAGTCGTTGAGTGATTTAGGTACTTTAATATATTTCCCATTACAGTTCTCACGTTATCCGGCATTTAATATATTTCCTATTACAGAACTTCCGGTTATCCGGCATTTATGAGAATTGAGTTTGCCGGTGAGATGAATCTGCCAGTTGCGTGAGAACTATTTTTGTAGAAATCAAAAACAGTTGGTACAATTTTGTATTCAAGCTTCAGTTGAAATAAAAATGCAGTTAAAAACAATGGAATTTATAATGAAGCATAACGTAATTTTCAAAAATATAATTTTTTTACGTATTTTCAGCCCTTGAATGATATTCTTCTTTTGCAGCATTAAAATTTGAAAGATGTTAAATACTGATTTCCAATAAACAGATCACAACGATCGAAAATTCAACTATCTGCTACTTTAATGACTAATGAGCGTGAAAGACGAGGCCAGCGCCATTGGCATCCGGCAGAACTATCATATTCACTGAAAATTGCCGTACCAAGTTCAAATGTTCAATTTCAACTTTGTGCTGATTGCATGAGAATTCCTGATGCTTGAATATCGTATAACCGGGAGTTGACTATGTATTCCTACTATCACTATACTAAGCTTATATAATAATATATAACTCTATTTACTGATATATAGTACTTTGATACTAATATTTACTGCTACTTACAATTTTACACTAGAAGGTTTGATAAAACTTAAAAGGAAAACTGAGTATAAAACAACACACACACAGGTAAAGAATTATATCTATCAGGTACTAATTATGGCTAGCAGATTCCATAGTGTCATTACAATTTATGAACAACCAATTTTCCTCAATTGCAATTTTTATGGAATTATTTTTAACATGCGACGAACCGAAACAAAGTTAAGTGAAAAATTTTCTTAAGATTTAGTAAATAAAGTAACAAAAACGATTGCTGTTATATTTATAAATATATATTTGTTTCATCATTAATAATTGTTTATATCCTTTTTTTATTTCAAATTAATGTTTCTTTTTTTCTGATCAACTGGTTAGGCGAAACCGATTGATCAGAAAATGTCATACCAACCCAAGAGTTGACTATCATCCATTCTTTTTTTAATGTAAATTTTATCTGTCTTTCTGTATAGATTTCTATAATCGTTAAATTGTTACTAATGACCCAAACAGCTTAAATGTTTTCTGCAGGATAGACACCAATTTCAGTTACCAATTATTTACAGCCTTTTATATTTTCTCTTTATTACATACATTTTTCTACATTCATATATATAATATACTGTATTTAATTATAGTGCTTGTTTGTTTTTCTATTTTTAATAGTTTCAATAGTTTGTGCAGCGTCTAATTTGATAAATTCTTTAAGTTATGATTTAATGATTCGTACCGGTTACTTCGAACCAGTTTTTGAAGAAAAAAGGAAATTAAATATTCAATATAGTTTTTTAATAAATATTTTATAATTGAAATGCTTTTTACATTTATATAGATAATATTTATTTCAGATAATGTCTAAAAGTATATACAAAAGCTTTTGAGATCTCACAAGAGTAGGTAATAATAAAAGGAATTTAATGTAAATAACTATCCATTAGAAACAATTAAGAGGTACTTTTGCAGTATTTTAAATCTCGTCAATTCTCGTTTAGAGATAGCTGACTGTTGATGACTTGTGGGAGTCAAAGGAAACGAAAAATTAATGAATAAATTACTCCTAAAGCAGCTAAGCGATCCCGGTGGCAAAGTGTTCCGCACGTTTGACCACTTATCAAAGAGAATGGGTTCGAGTCGAGGTATCGATGATTCATTTCTGTGTTGTTTTTCTTATGAGGTTTCGCTTTCTTCACGTCTCCCATGTGTCGCAGCATGCTGAATGGTGGTTGTCCATTTATTGACACGAACCTGTCGGTATAACACGTCATAGAGAAGATCTGAGAAGAAGGCGACACCTCAGCAGACATTAACACATAAAAATAAATGGCCTTGCCCATGGGCGTCCGCAGAACATTTACCAGGGGAGGGGGGGGGAGCTTGGAGACAAATAATTGCATCAATAAATATTTATTTAATTATTTAATTTTTAGGGTTTTTTTTTTCACAAGTAGATTATAGAATACAGTATTGCATCAATACAAAAACACATACATAAGGGGCGGGGGTGGCTCAGTCGGTAGCGCGCCAGGCTCGTAATCTGTAGTTCCTAAGTTCGAGTTCCAGCTGGGTCAGCGTTATCTCAGCAAAATTCCCCGCCCTGCCCACGGTCAGTAGGGGACACCGTTGGGCTTGAAAAGGCCGCCGTCCGTCGGATGGGACTTTAAGCCGTGGCCCCGTGTGCGGGAGAGCCATACCCTGTGCACGTTAAAGAACACGCTGGATGGCCTTGACGGGAGGCTACCATCTGTCTCCCAACAGCTGTTCCAGTGGGTCCCCTCCCCCAACCTTCTCTGAGCCTTCGGGATCCATGTGACCTGGCCATTTAGCCCATGGTGTGCAAAAAAGTGCCGTTCAGAGGTAAAACAACCCAACCCAACACATACATAATGTATATAAATTAATTACTTTTAAATTGTTACGATTATAATTTGTGGAATATTTTACTCGATCCCAGGGGGGTAAGTGCCCCTCCCCCCCTCTGCGGACGCCCATGGTCATGCCTTAATTCTGACTCGAACTTTTAGTTCGTTTGATCAGTGGCCATGCACACTTACGTACCACTCAATCACCGACATGACTCAGTGACAGTTAAAGAAATGATCAGTTGGGTAAACGAAGTCTATTGATGAATAAATTGAACTTCCGCAGCCCAGGGAGGCATGAGGATTAAGCTATAGTTTATAGTCTTCCGACTGTTACCCTGTTTAGTTGATAACTGTGCGTTTTCTTTACGTAACTACTCACTTCTTTTTTATCTCTTTTTCAAAGAAAACGAGATAATAGTTTCGCTTTGTCGTCGTCTGTCTGTCTGTCCACATCGAACGCTTTTGTTTACAGAGATAAATTCTTATTTAAATCATCTTTAATAATGCAATTGATTAAAAAAAATAAAAGCAAAAATAACCTTATTCACTCATTTCTAGCTCTCCAGCACCGATATATCAAAATGTAACATTTGACCTCAAAGGACCTATGGCATCAACAAATAACTATTTTTAGATAAATTAAAAATTCTTTTTGGTGTTGGATAGGCATTGAAGAAATATTATCATATGTACTTTCAGAATCTCTCTAAAGCTATAATTATGCTCTCTAGCGCTGGAAAAAGGTGAACGTTCCTAAATTTCAAACGAATATTGCAAACGATGTATTTATAATAGAAATTGGAAATTTTGATATTGGAATGTGAAGGCCATGAATTTTCCATAGCCCTTAATGAGTTGACCACTTAGATTCAGAGGGGGTGGAAAAACACACCTTTTTTAGTTTTAGAAGATAATTGTTCATGAAAATTTCTTTTTGGGTTAGATAGGTTGGGTTGGGTTGTTTTACCTCTGAGCGGCACTTTTTTGCACACCAAGGGCTAAATGGCCAGGTTCCATGGACCCCGAAGGCTCAGAGAAGGTTGGGGGAGGGGACCCACTGGAACAGCTGTTGGGAGACAGATGATTGGAGACACAAGACCATCCAGCGTGTTCTTTAACGTGCACAGGGTGTGTCTCTCCCGCACACGGGGCCACGGCTTAACGTCTCATCCGACGGACGGCGGCCTTCCAAGCCCATCGGTGTCCCCTACTGACCGTGGGCAGGGCGGGGAATTTTGCGGAGATAAATCTCAACGCTGACCCAGCTGGGACTCGAACCTGGGAACTACAGATTACGAGCCTGGCGCGCTACCGACTGAGCCACCCCCGCCCCCGGGTTAGATAGGAATTGAATAAATACTTTTCATACTTTTCAAATCTTCCGAAAACTAATATTATCCCTTTAACGCTGGAAAAATTTGCAAATTCCAAAATTTGAAACAAATGTTGCAAATGACATATTTAAGCTAAAAATTTTTAATTTTGGTAGGTAATGTGAATGCCATGATGTTTCCATTGTCAAAAATGAATTGTTTTAGCAGATAATTGTTTGCATTTTGAGATGAATGAAAAATTCTTTTTACGGTTAGATGGGAATGGATAAAATATTATGATTCGCACTTTCGAAATCTCTCGAAAACAATGATTGCGCGCTCTAACAGTGAAAAAGGTTCAAAATTGCAAACTTTCAATCGAATATTGCAACGATGCATCAATAATAGAAATTTGAAATTTTGATATTGGAATGTGAACGCCATGAAGTTTCGATTGGAAACAAATGAAAATCATAATGGAAAACTCTTTTTCAGTTTGATTGGTACTAATGAAAAACTATAATTCGCATTTTTTAAATACTTAGTAATTTTAATACATGTACCTTTACAGATCACTGAAAAAATGAAAAGGCTGAGTTGTATTCGAGTTTTACAAATAATCAAATAACTTTTATATAGAACAGAAATATTGAATAATGAGTGGTAGTTTTTATCAGATATTCCACTGACTTTTCTGAGAGAGATGTGGAAATGCAACTTTTTAGATTTAAGAATTAAAGAAGGTGTGTATAAATGTTGTATAATTACTAATAAAATTTTATTTGCATTTTTCCAATCATCTAGCTCAAATTAAAACTTTTAAGTAATGAAACAGTAGGTAAAGGAAAAATTTCTTTCTCTTTGAAAACCAGATTCTCACAGGCGATATTCGTGTCTGAAAGAATGAAGAGATTTGACTGAGTGACGGCTGATGGCTCACACTAATTCTAACTATGATACAGAAATGGTAGAGCTCTGAAAATTTGCACTTAGGGGTAAACATGTCCTTTCATGTCAAATAGAGGTCATGTAGAGGTTAAATATTGATTTACCAGTGCTAGAAACTTGAAAACTGGTGTTTGGAGATGTTTCGGGTTGTAGATCACAGAAATGTTACGAAATTTCGGATCAACTGTCTTTCGAGTTCAAAGGTCAAATTTAGATGTACTAGTGCTAGATTGATGAAAATTGGTTTCTGAAGGTATTTTGGGTAGTAGATCTCAGAAATGTTGCAAAATATTGGATGTCATAGGTCCTTTGAGGTCAAATGTTACATTTTGATATATTGGTGCTGGAGAGCTAGAAATGAGTGAATAAGGTTATTTTTGCTTTTATTTTTTTCTATTTACGACATATAGGACAGAGAAAACTCCTAGAAGCTACTGCTAGCTTTTTACAGGCCTTTTCATACAAGTAAATGGCGTACTAAGATCGAAGTCACTGCTGACCACTGCCTCAATTAGAGTTAACACAGTACATAAAATTTACCTTGCAGGAATAGTTGCTAACTGCCTAACCACTATGCCAGTTAAGACAGTAGAACTCAGAAATGAGGAAAATTATAAGATCAGATGTGGCAATCATGGTCAAATAGGGGGGTCAGAGTGACGGCCTAGAAATCAAGAGGTGGCGAGGTCCTGCCATCCTCTCAGACCTTCTACTATGGCATATAAACTGACAGGCTCCTGTCAGACCTCTGTGGCAAGCAGCTGCTTGAGGGGGTATTTATTATTTTTTTATTTTTTTATTATATATACACCGAAGAGCCAAAATATAATGACAGCGTGTTTTTATGCAAATCGAAGCAACTGCAGGTAAACGATGGCGCGAGAGAAGGTCATTAAACAGTATAAATAACATTTGATACTGAGCTCGGTTAATTAGTGTTATTCTTGTTCTTCAGATGGGAAAAGCAGCGGATTTAAGTGAGCTTGACAAAGGCCAAATTGTAATGCCCAAACGACTGGGTCAGAGCATTTCCGAGATGGCAAGGCTTGTGGGATGCTCACGGTCAGCCGTAGTTAGTGCCTACGAAAAGTGGTCCAAAGAGGAAAAAAACCACAAACCGCCAGCAAGGTGTGGGCCGAACATGGCTCATCGATGCTAGAGGTGAGCAAAGGCTATCCCGTATGTTACAAGCCAACAGAAGGGATACTGTGGCTCAACTCGCACTAATTTGAATGCTGGTGACGGGAGTAATATGTCACAGCACATCGAACCCTGCTGAAAATGGGGCTGCATAGCCGCAGGCCACGCCGAGTGCCATTGCTAATCTCGGTTCACCGTCGAAAGCGCTTACAATGGGCACGCGAGCGTTAAAACTGTACCTTGAATAATTGTAAGAAGATCGTCTGGTTCAATGAATCTCGTTGCCTGTTGCACCATGTGGATGTCCGGGTGTGTATGCCTCGTTTACCTTGGGAAGCATTGGCACCAGGATGCACTGTGGGATGAAAACAAGCCGGTGGAGGAAGTGTAATGCTTTGGGCAATGTTCTGCTGGGAAACCCTTGGCCCAGTCATTCATATGCAGGAAACTATGACATCTACCACCTACCTAAACATCATTGCAGACCAGGTACATCCTTTCATGGTAACGGTATAACCTCTAGTAGTGCCTTCTTTCAGCAGGTTAATGCACCATGCTACACTGTCCGGATTGTTCGAGAATGGTTCGTGGACCATGAGGAAAACTTCCCGGTATTGTCCTGGCCTCCAAATTCCCAAGACATCAATCCAATCGAGCATCTGGTTTGTGTTGGAATAACATATCCGATCTGCCGCAGCACAACCACGTAACTTACAAGAGTTAGAGAATCAGCTGGTAACGTGTTGTTATCAGATATCACAAGACAACTTTAGAAATCTTGTAGCGTCCATGCCTCGCCGGGTTAGAGCGTTTTGGCGGCACATGGAAGACCAACATCATATTAGGCAGGTGGTCATAATGTTTTGCCTCTTCGTTTTATATATAGAAAAAGATACACAGTTATTGCGCAGAGCTCTGAGAGGATCTTGTCAGTTTAATATGCCATAGAGAAAATATGTGTAGGAACCTCAGCAAAAAGGCAATATAGAAAAGTAACAAACTTACTTTATCCGGTGCTCAACCCAGGTCTCTGTGATCAGTAACCAAGTGTGATAACACTCGACCATGATTTTCTTTTAAATTGTTCAAGTTTTAAGCAGAATTATGCAAAGGTGAGTTTAAATGTGTTTAAAACTTCTAGTCCGTGTTGTGAGAGTGTATCTTGTGATTAGAAATTTAAAACAATTTTCATGTTACATTTGCATATTATGATAGTAAGTTTTCCGGTAAGTTTCTTGTAGTTTTGCGTGTAGTAGTAGTTTCTGTATAGTGTGTCTCTACAGTATAATTTTATATTTTACAAAATAGGTAGGAATGTCAACTAGAATTAATTGAACATATTCTGAATTAGCGAAAAATCAGGTAAAGTTAAAAAAGCAATTTGTGATGATCGGGGTTGTCTGACTATTGTATTTTTCGACAGAGTTATGATACGATACGTTTCTATGCCTAATTATGTAGCAACATATATTGAGGTTTAATCATCCTCATTATCATAATCACCAAAGGTACTGAACAAGCAAGTTGGATATTAGTGGCTAATACAATGTTGATAGTTCTTACATTATGTATGAGATTGTACTCGTTATTAGTAAGGAATAATGCAGATATTTTCAGATATTGGTATTCTGTTGTAAAGGTTAACTTGAATAAGTTATATAATGTTGGATATCCGTTTTACTGACATTAGCAGCCTGACATAGCGCAGCTTTATAGTAATATATTATACATAATTATTATAATAATAATAATTGTATATAATATAACTATTATAATAATATAAAAAAATAATAGCGCAGTTTATAAATGAATAATTGCATAGATACATGCATTCGATTTTCTACGTAATAAATTTTTAGCATTATTATTACTGAGGAGGATATTAACATATCTCATGAAAGATGATGTTAGAAAAATCCCTGTTCTCCATAAACTTGGTAGCTATAAAACTAAAAGTTTATTAATCTTTTGTAGACAGATAAGCAAAATATCAACGGTTTTTGTGAAAAGTAAATACCATGGAAAGCGTACTGGGACTCAAGTGTCTTTACTCCATAGCTGGGTTGTTTTACCTTTGAGCGGCACTTTTTTGCACACCATGGGCTAAACGGCTAGGTCACAAGGAACCTGAAGGCTCAGAGGAGGTTGAGAGAGGGGATCCACTGGAACAGCTGTTGATACAGCTCCATTGTAGCCTCCCATCAGGGCCATACAATATGTTCTTTAACGTGCACAAGGTATGGCTCTCGTACACACGGGATGGCTCTCGTACACACGGGACCACGGCTTAACGTCCCACCCGACAGACGGCGGCCTTTCCAAGCCCATCGGTGTCCCCTACTGACCGTGGGCAGGGCGGGGAATTTTGCGGAGATAAACCTCAACACTGACCCAGCTGGGACTCGAACCTGAGAACTACAGATTATGAGTCTGGCGCGCTACCACTGAGCCCCCCCCCCCGCCCCCTTTACTCTACAGCGGAGTAGTTAATGTCTATGTTCAGGAAAGTCATACCAAGCCAACATCTACTGCAATAGAAAAACGTACAACTAAGTTATGACGTCGGCATAAGTACATATAAATTTAGAAATTTCTGATATATCAATTTCTAGTATTATTACTGGGGTATTTTCATATTATTCTTTATACTAAATTTTACTTACAAACATACCTTTTTTTAAAAAAAAATATTTGCATGTATTTTTGAAAAAAAAATTATTCGTATGTATTATTCCTTCTAAAAATGTATATTTCTAAATAAACATTATTATAAATGCTAAGTACTAAAATTATCCAGTATTAATAATAGAAATAAATATTATATTAGAGGAGGGTAATAAAAAATATTTAGTTGTTATGATTTCCAATGTTGCCTTGCTGGCACAGTGGTATCGCGTTGGCTCGCTGCGACACTGCGACTACCGAGGTCCGGGTTCGAGTGCCGGTATGGATGGCATGATCGTTGTTCTGTCCTATCTGTTGTAATTGTCTCTCAATATTAAAAGTATTCAATTATCGACATGTCAAAAAATTCTATGTTCTCCCATTGGGACATAAAGCAGATAAATTGGCTATAAGTCACTGCATCCAAATTAAAAAAAAATAATTATTACCAATGCTGATGTCATATCTTAGTTGTATTGCCTTCTATTATAGGAGGAGTTGACCAGCGACACCTAGATATCACCGAGTCCCAGTAAATGTCGAGAGAAAGGAAGGAAATTTAAAATTATATAGAGTTTTAATTTTAATTTTTTTTTAATTTGCTATAAATTATTTAATATTAAATTTGCAAAATAATTAATGTATTATGACTTTATTAAAATGCTATTAGTTATTTTTAAAATAATTATTATCAATGCATTTTTAACGCATATAAATTTTAATTTTATTTTTCTCTAAATAAAGTAAATTGGCTTAGTTCCATTTGTCGTTTTATATCATATTTATTGTTCTTGTATATATCTCTGCTATATGTGCATTTTTAGAAGTGTGTTCTTAAATGGGAATGTTGCTTATTTGTCGTCATTCATAGCCAGCTATAAAGTTTCCGTATTCTCACTGAAGCAAGCCCAGCAAATGGTTTTACTGCACCTTCGTCGTTTTGCTCCCTTGGTATAGTTGGAGGGGTTAGGGTGTGAATCATCGAGAGATGTGGTAATAACCGAGGCAGAAGGAGAGTAGCTTAGGAAAGGAGGATTCACATTCGTTTATCGCATCAAAGTGACATAGCTCGTTCTCGAAAACCCTCAAAGACAAGGGTTCTGTTCGGTGTGGACCAGGTGATATAGGCAGCAATTAGGATATCGTCTCGCGGTGTTTAGAGATCTGTAAAGTGATTTCTATACGTAAAAGTACAGCTGTCCTCATCATTAAATGAATGCCTTAAAAAAAAGAAAGCACCATTCAAGCTACGACAAGCCGATTGGAGAAAGTCCCCAAAGCATATCAAATCAAGCCATTTCATTCAACAAAATGTTGAGTACAGCTAAGGCCCAAAGAATCAAGCGCATTTCCATATTGTATATACACGTGTGAATGTAAAAAGTGCAAATAAATGGTGTATCGTCCTCTACCTTGTTCATTAGACGTTTACATCTTTCATCTCTGCCAGATTCGAGTCCCAGCTGGATAAGCTTTCAGATTTATCTCCGCAAAACTTCCTGCCCACGGTCAGTAGGGGACAGCGATCTCCTCGGGAAGATCCAGTCTCAGTCGAATGGGATCTTAAGTCGTGTTCCCATTTACGAGAGAGCCATACCCTTTGCATATTAAAGAACACACTGTAAAGAACATGCCATCTGTTTCTCAACAGCTGTCCAGTGGGTACCCTCCTCTAACCTTCTCTGAGCCTTCAGAGTCCCTGTGACCTGACTATTTAGCCTACTGTGTGCAAAAAATGCCGCTCAGAGGTAAAACAATCTAACTCAACCATTTCATCAGAAGCACAGCCATTAATAACCATATCAGTCAGAGAAGAACGTCACATTTGGCGAACATCAAGTCTGACACATTGAAGCACAGGTGTAACAATTTTCAGAATCAAGGGTGAATATTAATTAACTGTAGTAATTGGTAATTGATTAAATGAGAAATTTAAAGAAAGTTCAGGGGACCACCAATCGAGAGAGGCCATGACATCATCTAAGAGGGTTTCATCGTAACCAGTGTAAAAATATCCTTGACGATAGGATTCCATGTCTTCTAACAACTGTCTACTGGATTCATTTCCTTTGCCCATCTCTTAATATTTTGGGTCTTTGTGAATTTGTACAAAGAAGTGTTTAACTCAGAGGTAAAATAACCAAACAACCTCCAATAGCAATCTAATTATTGAAGATACACACTATATATTTGTTTAAAAACTGGGATAAACAAATTTTAGTAACATCAGTTTACGAAAGTAAAAGTAGCAAACATCGAAATATTCATATTTCTAAGCCTATAAAAACTCTCATTAAGAAGCATTTTGCCTACATATCCCTTAAAATATTCAACTAAACGCCAGAATGTATTAAAACTGAAAGAAATTTCATAAATCTAGGAATAAACTAAGAATTTAGTTGCAAAACACACATGATATTGAAGTTTTTCTATTACTTGTTGATTGTATATAGATTACTCAATGAAGTAATATCACTTCAGAGTTGATTTCTTATATCAGAAACATTGATCTTTTTGATAAACTATAAAAAATAAATAAATAAATAAATAAATAAATAAAGGAAGAAAAACTATGAAAATATAAATGATCACTCTTCTATTATGACTGAATGAGTCTGAGATCATACACTCGTCTTGATCTCAGGAATATTCATGTGGGGAGATGCAAACAACAACTTCAGAAAACACTTTTGTGCCTTGTACATAATTTATGTATTTTCTTATCCACAGGCGAGTTTGTAACTCTTGTGGGTAGTTTATTTCCAACTATGAAATGTAAATATAAAAGTGTTTCTAGACACTATTTTATCTGGATATAAATTGATTGATTATAATTGACTATACATCAAATAATTGGAAACCAAAATTCAAAATCGATATTACAAATAACTGGGACGAAAATAACTACTAAAACAGGTAGGGGGAATTATAATACTGTTCTCATTGTTTCGAAGGTGCACTGTCGTGATGTATTTAGACTGCTATATGAAGCAGTCTTGCAATGTGCGACTAATTTGCTTATTGAGATGGGTGGTGAATAACGTAAAAAAGCTATTAAAATAGAAATAACTATTAATTGCAACAACATGTGTGAGAATGTCGGTACTGTTGTCAGTTGCGGCAGATGATTGCGTGGGACACTCGACATTAATGTTTATATTGAAATCGAGTTCGTGAATAATTCAATCTGATGCCCATGTCTGAGAATATTAAACCAATCACTCATACTTACTGATATTTAATTGTTGAATCAGCCTTCCGGAAAAAAGTCAATGCAATAAATGAAATCATCAAACACTCTCTTTTAACTGATAAATAATTCGGCACACGGTTAATGAAAAACTTCACAAATGAAATTTATTCCTTTCTTAACATTAGTGTTTTCCATCCTGTTGTTGGGATACGCCTTTTGAAATTAACCAGTTATCTCTCCTTTGTGCTGACTCTACAGCTCATGCAGTCACACATTTGAATAATTTAGTCACAGAGATTATTTGAATAATTTAGTCACATAGATTATTTGAATAATTTAGTCACAGAGATTATTTGAATAATTTAGTCACATAAATCATTTGAATAATTTAGTCACAGAGATTATTTAAATAATTTAGGTCACAGAGAATATTTGAATAGTTTAGTCGCACAGCTATTTGAAATTAATCACAGACTATTTGTATAATTTAGTCACAGAGAATATTTGAATAGTTTAGTCGCACAGCTATTTGAAATTAATCACAGACTATTTGTATAATTTAGTGTCACACAGACGATTTGCATAATTTACACATACAGACTATTTGAATAATTTAGTCACAAACTATTTGTATAATTTAATCACACAAATGATTTGAATAATTTAGTCCAACAGACTATTTGAATAATTTAATCACAGAGACTATTCAAATAACTTAGTCACACAGACTATTTAAATAATTTAGTCTCACAGACTATTTAAATAATTTAGTCACACAGATTATTTAAATAATTTAGTCACACAGGCTAGTTGAATAACTTAATCACACAGATTATTTTACTAACTGGGGCTGAAATCCATCGAGTCCTACTCTGAGTTTTCGCCTCTGATATCAAAACCGATCGAATTCCTTAATCGCCAGAGTCCTTACTCTTCCGCTCGAGAGATGCACTTCAAAACTGCTTAACGTCCTCTGTGAATCTTCTCGTGCCATCTCAGGACCCTTTTCTTCTGCCATTCATTGCCCTGAGGATATCTTCTGGGCAAAGCGAATATGCACTCCATGAAGTTGTTGTTTGGGTTGTTTTACCTCTGAGCGGCACTTTTTTACACACCATGGACTAAATGGCCAGGTCACATGGACCCCGAAGGGTCAGAGAAGGTTGGGGGAGGGGACCCACTGGAACAGCTGTTGGGAGACAGATGGTAGCCTTCCGTCAAGGCCATCCAGCGTGTTCTTTAACGTACACAGGATATGTCTCTCCCGCACAAGGGACCACGGCTTAACGTCCCATCCGATGGACGGCGGCCTTTCCAAGCCCATCGGTGTCCCCTACTGACCTTGGGAAGGTCGGGAAATTTTGCGGAGATAAATCTCAACGCTGACCCAGCTGGGACTCGAACCTGGGAACTACAGATTACGAGATTTGGCGCGCTACCGACTGAGCCACCCCCGCCCCCTCCATGAAGTGCCCATAAATTTCATCTACCCCAGCAAATCAGGGGAAACGTTTTGCACCTCGAACACTCACAAGCTATGACGGTCTCTTGTATGAATATCACAGAAAGCCAACAGATTCCACCTTGTTCTTCGCACATTTTGGGGTCATCCTGTCATTGCAGGTATATCAAACCAGATGCTCTCAGCCAATAGCAAATAGCATAAAAACCTCTTTAATAGGAATAAATATCACGAGATGGAAGCAAAGAACTTGAAGAAAATGACACAAGATTACAGATATGTCTTACACGATAACAAGAGTAATCAACAAGTAAAAAATATTACATTTATTCAAGTATCTCGCATAGTTAAATATTTCATTTATTAAATAAAAAAATATTCTGCGAGAGACACAACAGAGAGTATTTGAAATTTACAGTTCCTGAGTATTCTGAACTAGTTTGGCACCGACCAACAAAAATCAGCATAATTTAAATAAGACGATTATCATACACAGTTATTATCCACAGTTATCATCCACCGTTACTTATTGTACCAATAATCTCATAAATAACACAGGTCTACCAACCTCCCCTCACATGACTTCAATAAGCAGTCAAAAGGTTAACGGCTTGAAATTACACCAAACAGTTTTGAATTGCACTAAAAGGCTTGCACCGGGACAAAGTGGATTTGTTCAGTTGGGTTGGGTTTTTACCTTTGAGCAGCACTATTTACACACAATGAGCTACATGGCAAGGCCATAGCGACCCCAAGGGCTCAGGGAAGGTTGAGGGTAAGAGGCCCACTAAACAGCTGTTAGGAGACAGATGGTAACCTTCCTTCAAGACCATTCAGCTTGTTTTTTAACGTGCACGGGTATGGCTGTCGTGCACATGGGTCACTGGTTAACGTTCCATCCGACGGCGGAGGCATTTACAACACCATCGGTGTTTACTTTCTGACTGAAGAAAGGGTGCGGATTAATAGAAATAAATATCGACGCTGGCTCAATTGGGGCTCCAACCTGGAACTACAGATTATGAGCTTTGTGCCCTATCCACTTTGCCACCTTAGAATTTATTCAGTATAAGCAATTTGGAACTGTTGAATTACTTTTCTTCCGAGCGTCACTTTTGTGTACACAATCAACAATTTGACTCATAAGGGTTGGGTTGTTTTACTTCTGTGCGGCATTTTTTTGCACACCATGGGCTAAATGGCCAGGTCACATGGATCCCGAAGGCTCAGAGAAGGTTGGGGGAGGGGACCCACTGGAACAGCTGTTGGGAGACAGATGGTAGCCTCCCGTCAAGGCCATCCAGCGTGTTCTTTAACGTGCATAGGGTATGGCTCTCCCACACACGGGGCCACGGCTTAACGTCCCATCCGACGGACGGCGGCCTTTCCAAGCCCATCGGTGTCCCCTACTGACCGTGGGCAGGGCGGGGAATTTTGCGGAGATGAATCTCAACGCTGACCCAGCTGGGACTCGAACCTGGGAACTACGGATTACGAGCCTGGCGCGCTACCGACTGAGCCACCCCCGCCCCTAGACTCATAAGGACTACGAAGGTTGAGAGAAGGTCGGGAAAAGGAATTCATTGGACAATTTCTCGGAGACAAATGGCCACCTCCCGTCAAGACCATTTAGCTTGTTCTTTAACGCGCACAGGGTACGGCTCTCGTACGCACAAGGCCATAGTTTAACGTCCCATCTAATGTGCGGCGGCCTTTCCAAGAGCCCATCGATGCCTCCTTTTTTCACTGATGCTACAGTGGGGATTAGCTGAGATAAATCTCAACGCTGAGAAAGTTGGGACTTGAACCTGAAAACATGAGATTACGAGCCTAGCACTTTACCGACATCTGGAACTCTAACGATTGAGAACTTCACTAAATGATTTTCAACTGTGGTAGACAGGTTGGAAACCATAATGTGTCGTAGCTGGACGCGTAGCGAGATCATAATGTTTTGACTTTAACCTGATACCCCACGTCAGATGAATGTGACATTTATTTGCCTATGACATAAATACACCTCTTCGTGTATCAATAGGTGCGAAATTTGAAATGCCCGTTGCTTTTATTTGTCAACGACTCACTACTTCTGATTCTTAGCACTTCCTGTTTTATTGTTCCGCCGCTGAATGATGAATGTAACTTGATGGATGCTGTATGACTGATGATGTCCCAAAAGAAAAAGATTTGAATATCTTAAACCAAGTTCCGTTAAGAATGGTGCATTTACTGAAAGCGAAATAAGATGTTGTTGCTTGGCAACCTGCATATCTTTCGCAAACGTTTGCTTTGTCTAGATGTATTAGGAGCGAAAAGAAGGGAACGTGCTGAGTGTAAGTAAAAATCTGTCACGTGCATGTCAGAAGACCGCTGGGATGAAGCCAGAGGAGCAGTCGCGTGTAACAAAGGTACGGGATGCCTCGGAGGGTGTTTAATGAGTTTAAGATTAAGAATGCTTGGGAAATCAAGGTTGGCTGACAGCGAATGGGGACTGGAAGATGAAAGCAGTCTGTTGAATGTTAATAACAAACTTCGAAATCCGGGACGGTCAATATGATTGACAACTAGTATTTTCTCTTACAGAAGCAACGTCTGTATTGAGCTTTTATTGTTGTTAGTGACGTATGTTTATGAAAATTTCAGGAAAAGATATGTTATTATTAGTTGAACGACGAGATAAAATGAAGGATATGTGAAATATGGATATATTGTCCATATTATATGAATAGGAATAATAGTTCGAAATTTTACTTTTGTAAAATATGCATTATAACTAAAATTAAATGTCACTGAAAAGGTATTAAATATACTAGATACAAATAAGCAGTATGTACAATGGCAAAGTTAAATAAAATATCAAATTCAGTAATTATTAAATAAAATAATTTTAAAAGCTCTTGTGTCAGTATGAATACCAATATGTATATATTTATGTTGTATTACGATATCTTATATAAATATGGAAATAAAACTACACCCACTAATTTCATAAAAGTGATTATGCTAATTTTTCCAATTTCTATTCTTGCTAATTAGAAATTCTACATTAAAATCAATTCACTCTCGACTACTCGAAATATAGAAGCTGGAGTCCCACAAGGCTTGCTTCTGGGACCTGCCATAAATAATTTTAACTCCATGATATTCTTTCATTGGGCAGAGTCAAAACTGCATTATATGCTAATGATACTGTCGATATCTCTCAACCCTGATCTGGAAGTCCAAAATTGCAAGAAGGACTGGACATAATGCATAAAAGGTTTACATGATGGAGAATTAAAATCCATCAGGACAGTTGGTTCGAAAATTACATTCGAGCTATTGTCCGAATGGATTTTAATTCACGCTTAAAGCAGAATCATTCACATTTTCAATACAGATATCCCATGGAAAGATTTAGGGTTCGGGTTGGGTTGTTTTATCTTTGAGCGGCACTTGTTTTTTCACACAATGCACCAAATGAGAAGTCATGGTCACAAGGAACCCGAAGGCTCAGACAAGGTTGGGGGAAGGGATCCACTGAAGAGCTGTTGGGAGACAGATGGTAGCCTCCCGTCAAGGCCATCCAGCCTCTTCTCTAACCTGCTCTCCTCGCACACGGGGCTACGGCTTAATGTCCCATCCAATGAACGGTGGCATTTAAAGCCCCTACTGACCGAAGACAGGGTGGGGGAGTTTTGCGGGGAAAGATTTGGGGAGTACCTTGGAGTTGTTCAATACCAAAAGTTAAAGTGCAAGATGCAATCATAAACACAATTAATAATGGTCAGGCAACTACATGTAATTCGAACTAACTAATTGGACATAACTCAAAAATGTCCATCAATAGCAAGCTAATAATATATAAGGTTTATTCAGACCTACCATCACATATGCATACCCAGTATTGCGGGTAGACTTGCAAGTAAACTTCAGATCCACTACAGACTTTTCATAATAAATGCTTAAGATCAGCTATTGACGCCACATGGAATGTAAGAAATAGCAACATACACAATGAGATGAAAATTGGGCATATCAACATATTCATCAAAAGAACTGCTGTAGATTTCTTCAAAATTATTGGAAACAATCAATATGATTTGATTAAAAAAATTGTTAACTCGATCAGACGTTTCATCCTATAATCTAACGACCCAAGTTTATTATGAATAATGATATGTAACTGTATTTCTAACCAATGTTCCTATTGCTTTTCACTCGTCATTTTTCCGTTTGCCCGTTTGTGGATTTGTCAAAATAGTGTTCCAATATATCTTTTGAAAGTGGACAAACTTAATGATTTACACCGAAGAGCCAAAACATTATGACCACTTGATGTTGGTCCTCCGCGTCCCACCAAAACAGCTCTTACCCGTCGAGGCATGGACTCTATAGATTTCTAAAGGTGCCTCGTGGTATCTTGTACCAACAGCATATCATTTAACTCTTGTAAGCATAACATTTAACTGCATATCATCAGCATATCATTTAACTCTTGTAAGTTACGTGGTTGAGACGCCGCAGATCGTATATACTGTTGCAACACAAATCATAGATGCTCGATTGGATTGATGTCTGGTGAATTTGGAGGCGAAAGCATTTCCTGGAAGTCTTTCTCAATTTCCGCGAACCATTTTCGAATAATCTGGGCAGTGTGGCATGGCACATTATCCTGCTGAAAGAAGGCACTACTAGAGGAAAATACCGTTGCCATGAAAGGATGTACCTGGTCTGCAATGATGTTTAGATAGGTGGTTGATGTCACAGTTTCCTGCACATGAATGACTGGACCCTGGGTTTCCCAGCAGAACATTGTCCAAAGCAATACACTTCCTCCACTGGCTTGTTTTCATCCCACGGTACATCCTGGTACCAACACTTCCCTAGGAAAATGATGCACACGTACACAGCCGTCCACATGGTGCAAGAGGAAACGAGATTCATCGGACCAGATGACCTTCTTCCAATCATTGAAGGTCCAGTTTTGATGGGTTGGGTTGTTTTACCTCTGAGCGGCACTTTTTTACACACCATGGACTAAATGGCCAGGTCACATGGACCCGAAGGCTCAGAGAAGGTTGGGGTAGGGGACCCACTGGAACAGCTGTTGGGAGACAGATGGTAGCCTTCCGTCAAGGCCATCCAGTGTGTTCTTTAACGTGCACAGGATATGTCTCTCCCGCACACGGAGCCACGGCTTAAAGTCCCATCCGAAGGACGGTGGCCTTTCCAAGCACATCGGTGTCCCCTACTTACCGAGGGCAGGTCGGGGAGTTTTGAGGAGATAAATCTCAACACTGATCCAGTTGGTACTCGAACCTGGGAACTACAGATTACGAGCCTGGCACGCTACAGACTGAGCCACCCAGCCTCCCAGTTTTGATGCTCGCATACCCATTGCAGATGCTTTCGATGGTAAACTGAGGTTTGCATGGGCACTCAGAGAGGCCTAAGGCTATGCAGCCCCATTTTCAGCAGGGTTCGATATACTGTGTGTTACATTACTCCCGATACCAGCATTCAAATTACAGGCGAGATGAGCCATAGTATCCCTCTGTTGGCTCATATCATACGGGATAGTCTTCGCTCACCTCTAGCATCGATGAGCCATGGTCAGTCCACACCTTGCCAGCGGTTTGTGGTTTTTACCGCCTTGGATCACTTTTGGAAGGTACTAACCACGACTGACCATGAGCACCCCATACGCCTTGCTGTCTCGGATATGCTTTGACCCAGTCGTCTTGGCCATTACATTTTGGCCTTTGTCAAACTCACTTAGGTCCGTTACCTTTCCCATCTGAACAACAAGAATAACACTAATTAACAGGACTCAATATCAGGTGTTATTTATACCGTTTCATGACACGTGCCGTCGTTTACCTGAAATTGCTTCGATTTGCATAAAGAGGGTTGGGTTGTTTTACCTCTGAGCGGCACTTTTTTGCATACCATGGGCTAAATGGCCAGGTTCCATGGACCCCGAAGGCTCAGAGAAGGTTGGGGGAGGGGACCCACTGGAACAGCTGTTGGGAGACAGATGGTTGGAGACACAAGACCATCCAGCGTGTTCTTTAACGTGCACAGGGTGTGTCTCTCCCGCACACGGGGCCACGGCTTAACGTCTCATCCGACGGACGGCGGCCTTCCAAGCCCATCGGTGTCCCCTACTGACCGTGGGCAGGGCGGGGAATTTTGCGGAGATAAATATCAATGCTGACCCAGCTGGGACTTGAACCTGGGAACTACAGATTACGAGCCTGGCGCGCTACCGACTGAGCCACCCCCGCTCCGATTCGCATAAAGACGAGCTGGTCACAATGTTTTGGCTCTTCGGTGTATGTGTCAAACGAAAGCTTATGATGCGGGGAGTCTCATAGGGTATAAAAATATTGACCACCTCATGATTTATTACCCCCTAAAAAAGGGGAAATATTAAAACGATCGTTTCCCTATATCTCCAGAATGGGAGTGCCGAAAGTAACAAAAGATATGCTTTAAATGAAAGCTTGTAAAGCGGGGAACTTGTCACAGACTATACAAAATTGAATCCCCCGCCGCTATGCCTTCTTCCTCCTAAAAATGGAGAAATATGAAAATTATTGTTCCATTCGGAACGCGAGGACGAAAAGTAATAAGCTATGCTCAAATGAAAGCTTGTGACATTGGGAATGTTACAGGTTAAAAAAATTTACACTCCATCCTTTCTCACCTAAAAATGGGAAATATGAAATAGGCGAAAGTAACAAACTATACGTCAATTGAAAGCTTGTGACATGGAGAATATTATAGTAAAAAATATTCCACCTCCCTTTGTCTTCCCTCTTTAAAAAGGGGAAATGCGAAAACGATTGTTTCGCTACATCTTGCGGACGCGAGGAGTATAATTTCCGGTTAGGTGTCAAATGAAAGCTCACATGAGAACCGTCGTAGACTATTTCGAATTTTGCCCCACCATTCTTCCTCCCATAAAAAAGAGTAGGCAGATTTTCGATAATTGGAATTTCACAAGCTGGAATGTGAATTAACATTGAAGCAAATATTCGACAATTATCTGTTAGAATTTCAGTAACAGTAAAGTTCATGTGGCCAAATAATAATATCATCGATCTACAGACAATTAGCCTGTTGTGTTTCTGTTCAGCATATGGCACCATGAGCACTTGTAGATTTTGGAATCAAAATTGATAAGTATTCTTCCATCAGCTGAAGTTGAACTAGGGCTAAGGATAGCTCAATTGGAAGATCAGTTGACATGTTTTCAGGAGGTTGTGGAGGGGATATATATTTCAGGAGGTTATATAATTCAAAAATTAGCTGAAAAATGAAATAGTTTTAGCGGGAGTGTGAACGGAACATATAACCTCCTGAAAACATGTCAACTGATCTTTCAATTGAGCTATCCTTAGCCCTAGTTCAACTTCAGCTGATGGAAGAATACTTACCAATTTTGATTCCAAAATCTACAAGTGCTCATGGTGCCATATGCTGAACAGAAACACAACAGGCTAATTGTCTGTAGATCGATGATATTATTTTTATTGTGAAACACAGAAATTCCGTTTTCGGTGAGAAATTAAATAATTATAAAGCATATATTTGTAGTCAGAATTAGTTACAGCTGAACCAAGGATCATGGTTACTCAATAGGAATAGTACTTCACATATTTACAGGAGGTTAGGTGTTCGGTTCCCATTCCCGCAGAAAAAAAAATTCACTAAATCTCCAACTATTCGTTATTCGACCATTTTTCTGGGTGTTCGGCCTATTCGACCTTTTATTGAATCTTCTGTTGAAGACACTGAATAATTTGGTTAAATTCAATATTTTCAGCAGTTTATATTGGATACAATATTGATTATTGCAGTAAAAGAAACAGTAATTTTCTTTAACGTTGGGATAAATTTAAAGCCCACGTTAAATACATGAATCATCTCATAGCGTTTTATTAAACTTTATACAAAAAAATAAATACACTACAATGTTAGCAGAATTTAGCAAATTCTAGTTAAATTCTTCTACCATTGTAGGGTATTTGTAACTGCGATAAACGAGTCAGAGTATATATTTATTTCTTTACTTCTCATGCTTCCAGTATATAAGTATGGAGTTTAAATCGAAATTGGGAAGACATTCTTTGCTACATATACTGACAAGATCATTTTTTTTACTTAGCACTAATTTTCTTGAAAGCAAGTATTAAATATTGCAAAATTCACCACTGCTCTGCTGTCTATTACACAGATGAAAAGTTTTTCCTCTGTAAAAACTATGTTTCAACTAACTTGTCCTATTTTATATATATAGCGGACATTTTGGGGTTTCTGAAAGATGATACAGCAAATGCAATATCTATACGCTCCATCTCATTTTTAACTCAATAATAGGCAGTCTTTTGCGGGTTTTTTTGTTTATCTACCGCTAATATTTCAAAGTGCAATATCAATAAGAGAGACAATTCGCTTCCTAAACGAAGAAAAACAGATAACCGTACCGTATGTGGCAGAGGAATAAACCCGATTGGATTGGATTTTCTTGAATTTAAATTTTAATAGATGCTGCAGATAACTTGGAAAACTTATTAACTTATTTATTGAAATTTTTGAACATCACAATAATGTTTACTACAATTTGAAAAAAAAAGTAATTTTTAAGCCCCTTTTATTTCTTACATATAACGCTAATATTTAAAAGAAGAGATCTTTCACCTCGTAATAAGAGAAAACTAAATAGTGAAAAAATAGGATCATATGAATCGTATGTGACGGAAGAAAACACCCGAAATGAATTCGATTGTATATTGTTGAATTCAAAGTCAAATAAGAGTTGTAGACAGGGAAGTTGAAAAATCTTATTAACATGTCTATTCGAGTTTTTGGAAATCATAGAAATGTTTATTAAAAATAAAAACAATTTTTTTTGTTTAGCAAGAAGTTTGCATACCGTGGATGTCTAGTTGTCACCATAATGCTTCGTAGAAAAGAATATGTAAAGCAGGGGATACAAAGATTTCACTTTCTTTTATTACTAAGATAATGCTAACACATATCTAGTATTTCAATTAAAATCGTTGCTTTTTATCAAATGATTACTTTACTAAATTGTTTAAACACACATGCGAGTTTTTTTTAACTATTGTGGATATTTCAAAATTTCCAAAATTGAAACCTTGAATATGTGTGTATGAAATGGGAATACATATGACTACTAATACTTTTACACATGAAATTTAATAATTGAAACAACTCCAGTTAATAATAAAAGGAAATTTGCTTACAGGTACTTTCTAGTAATAATAATCTTACAAGGTAATCCTTGCAGCTCATGAATTTAATTAAATGAACTTAAATGTGATATTTATTTACTCAAAGCAAAAAGAAATACTTAAACGCGATATTGATCACCGCATCCAAAATAATATTTTTCATTTAAGTATCCACAACACAGTGGAAGGTGAATTACAATCACTGGAAAGACTGTAAAAGACTCATATGGTTGAAATGTACACCTCATGTGATGAGTAGAATTAACTGAAAATATAGATCGGGAGTGCACCCAATATACTATTAAGAATGTGACGTCACAAGCGGGCAGATATTGCATGTTATAAACGACGCTCAGTGTTTTCTGTGCGTTCTCATTGTTCATACAGTTATTGTTCTATTCCATTCAGATTGTTGTCTCTGAGAAATTTATGTTTTTCCCTTTGTCTTTTAGGTTAAACTTCATTTAACTGAACTATGGATCCTAAAGCGAAAGCCTCCTTAAATATAGTACAGCAGAAAATCACGCATGACTATGGCTCTGGGAGAAGATAATCATATTATGCAAATTGCGTGATAATACGAGTGCAATGTTTTTTGAGAGTATCAAATGAAATGTTCGAGAGTATCAAATGAAAGGTCACCGTACAAGTAACATTTCTCGACAGAACAAATTCGTTGTTAATGAGATCTTGGGGTTCTTGTGACCTGACCATTCAGCACATTGTTTGCAAAACATGTGCCTCTAAGAAATAAAACAACTACATAATTTGTAGTGCATGAATTTTTCTATGATATTTTTTGATTTTCTTATGCTATATTCCATGGTCGTGTATCCCCATTTCCGTTCTTTTCATGAGGTATTGGATTTATGGAACCCGTTTTATAGAACGCATTCTTTTCAAGAATTTCCTATATCGTTTTTCATTGTCAGAAAAGTTTGTCATTTTCTGCAATTTTACAATGCACTGTATGATGTTGATAATAAAGCGTTGTGAATAAAATAAAAAAAATTATAATTTTATTTTTACCAAGAGCAGACTTCAGTTAGGGAAGTTTGATAATCCTGTTTGTGGACATATTTTAAAAGCTGAAAGATATTGATGGAAAGCTAAATATGCGTGTTGTGCAAGTGCTACCTAGAAGTACTTGGGCATGTCTAGTAACTTTAAATGGCTAGGAACAATGTATAGTAACTGCTCTCCATTTATTTATGAACAATGAAATGACTATGGTAAAGGCAGAATGCAAATTAGAGTGCCTGCGTGCTTCTGTCTCGCCAAAGGCAGATCTCCATTCTCATGAGCACGAAGCAGGGAAGTTTAAATAAGCACAACCTAATTTAAGCTATGCCTTCGCCGTAATGTTGGGGCGTGGGATGGTTCAGTCGGCAGTGCACCTGTCTTCTAATCTGTAGTTCCCAAGTTAAAGCCTCAATTGGGCAAAAGTTGAGATTTATTTCAGCTACACTCTCCTTGGTCCTCACACTGCCCTTGGTCAGAAAAAGGATACTGATCGAACGTCCAAAAGCCTCCATCCATCGAATGGGAAGTTAAGCCTTGCTCGTTTGCATGAAAGCCATACCCTGTGAAAGTTAAATAACGCGATGAATGACCTTGACGGGAAGCTACCATCTGTTTCCTAACAGCTATCCAGTGAGTTTCCTTTCCCAAACCTTCTCTGAGGATATTCTGGGATGGTTCCATACATCTTTCAATTGCCTCCTTTAAGTGTTCAAGTTTTGCAGTCTTTTTATCATATATTTCATTCTTCAGGTATCTCCACAAGTAAAAATCAATTGGAGTCAGGTGTAGTGAACACGCTGGATAGTCCTTTATGCTCAGTAAATAGATTTGGAAACGTTTCATTGAGTTAGCTCCTGACATCACGATGGTATAAAACACGTTTCATGGTACATCATATACTATATAAGTCTGCACTAGTGTATAATAGATATAATATTATAAATTGTGTATACATTTTTTGAGACTCTGTATACACATGCTAATTAAAATCTGCCAATAGTTTGGGGCCAAAACTCAATCCATTCTTAACTTTTTTTCCTTGCCAAGGTAATGTCTCATTCACAACTCTCCATCTATAACGTAATAATCAATTTTTAAGGTAGGCGACGGCAGCGCCCCCAGAAATTTAAGAGAGTTGCAGAGGGCTAACTACTGTATCATGGCAGCTAGGAGCCCGTCTCTTAACAAAACACAGTTAGGCTTAAGTGGAACCACTTCACCAAATATGGAACCTATCGCTCAAGTACGCACAGAAACAGAAGGAGTTGAAAATGTTTGCCACATGCGCTTCTTATACGTCTGCACTGACATCACACTGCAGACGTATAAGAAGCGCGTGTCTGCTTGTTCGCCCGGAATTTTGCCTATTAAATAATATGATATTTCTTTTGATGTTAATAATTGTTCTCTCTACTTTTTTTCTTTCAAATCATTTTTTTTTATCTCTGTATTCCTAATAACCTTTTTATCAGCAATCCACAAGATTTTTAACAATCGGTTAGCCCAAAACGTTGCGAATTAGCCGGACCACTGTGCATTTATCTGATTTCACCCACGTAAAGGTAGATTTTTGCAAACTATTAAATTGGAAACATGCCTAAAGTAATAAACCTTGTAAATCCAAATTCGTGTAAATAAAAACCTCGCAAATCGAGAGGTACCTATATCATCAAACGATAAAATTACAATGCTGCTAATATTAAAATTTCAGGTGTTTGTTATAGCAAGGGCATCTTTTTTTTAATTTCTGAATACTCATGAAAGTAAATGTTATTAACTGAATTCACTTGTAGAATTCAATAGTAGGGTGTATTACAGATATTCTGTATACATGGGTTTAATTCTTTTACCTCTGAGCGGCAATTTTTTGCACTCAATAGGTTAAATGGTCAGGTCACAAGGACCAGGAGAATTCAGAAAAAGTTGGGGGAGGGGACCCACTGAACAGTTGTTAGGAGACAGATGTTAGCCTCCCGTCCAATGTCATCCATTGTGTTCTTTAACGTGCATGCGGTATGGCTCTCTCGCACACGGGGTCATGGCTTAATATCCCATTCTACGGACGGCGGCCTTTCCAAGCTCATCGGTGTCCCCTACTGACCGAGAGCTGGGCGGGAAATTTTTGAGGAGCTAAATCTCAACGCTGTCCCAGAAGGGACTCGAACCTGACAATTGCAGATTACGAGCCTGGTGGGCTACTGACTGAGCCACTCCGTCTCCGTACCCTTGGTTAGCGGAGACTTCCGGTTTTATATCGTTGTGCCCTTCTCCGTCATTTTCGTAGTGGTTTTTATGCATTTTTTAATTTGTGTAAGCTTTATAAATGTCCGAAAGTCGGAAAGTGAGTGTTATGATGTTGTTAGCAAGAAACGTCATAGAAAGTAGGTTATTACAATATATTAGACACGAAATCGAAAATGGTACAACGTAATGAAAATGGATTATCCGAACTCTGAAATTGAATGCAGCTTAAATTTTCCGTTACATTTTTTCAAATAATAAAAAAAAACTAGAATCATTGCTGAAATTAAACGTTCAGGCTGATTGCAATCAACAACTATGAAGCAATGTAAAATACTTATGGCCGAGATTAAAATCCTATTAATATTGCTGATTCAATCTGTTAAAGACCAGGTAAAAATGGATCCAAGGGTGAAATTTTCAGTGCAAGTAAAAGTTAGTTTTATGCCTTTTAAAGCCAGGTATGTCTTTCATAGCATTCATGTGTAAAGCGAAGTTGTTAGTGCTAATGGAGTCTTTATTTCCCACCAGGGATTTCACTAAGGGATAGCGGAGCCAGTGATGATGGAAAAGTCTTTCCATCTGCAGCTAAACGTTGAGGTGGATTATTTTCAGGAATTCCTTGCCTCTCTCTCTCTCTACCAGACACTTACCAATGGAAAACTTGTTTATCTTGAGGGACAAAGGAAGGTTAAAAATAACATCCTCATTTGAAGAGAGTCCTTTACAAGTCGTCAAGACAACCAAGATGTTGAGCAAGGATTTTGAACATTTTAAAATTTCCAAAGCTATGTTTGTGAAAATGGATCCCAGTGTAGGATACGGATTACTAAGACCGCTATGAAGACTAACAACATGATATCCAAAATATGCAATGAGAGGAAGAGAGCAGCTAAAGAGATTTTCCTGATGCATTCTTCAAAACGCTTCATGCCCTATGGTCTCCATAAACGTATCTCCCACAAGCCATCTAAGTTTACCCAAGGGAGTCTCTTCCATTGACTATGACACAGATGATATTGAATAAGTTTCCCTTTTCTTTTCATTTCATATTTTAGCTCACTTTTTAAAAGAATGAGAGCTAATATCGTCCTATTACGGTCACTTTGTCGTCTGTCTGTCGGTCTAGATATCTTACGCCTTTGATTTTAGAATTAAATTAAAAATTATTTTTGGATGCAGTGTATAAATATTGACGAAATATTACGATTCAGTTTTTCAGAATTTCTCAATAGCTATAATAGCACCTCTGATGGTAAAAAAGGTGAAGAATCCCAAAATGTAATCAATATTACAAATGATCTATTTACACTAGAAATTGAAAACGTTGGTGGTAGAATATCATGGTGAAAAGATTTACATTGATATCGATTAGTAATCCCATTTACTCTTAGGCGGTGGCGGTAAGTTGCGAAATTATTTTAAGAGGTAAAGAAGAAATTCTTTTTGTGTTTTATAGATACGAATGAAAGAGTACTATTTGTATTTTCCCAATCATCCACTAATTCGAATTTCCACAGTCAGAACTCACTTAAGACGGAAAATAAAAAACTTCCTTCTCCTTGAAAACAAGCATCCCATATTCTCCAGAAGCAATTTGCTATTTTTTCAGTTTGCATTAATACCATTTCCCTGTTGAAACATTTGTGGAAGTAACCTTCGTTTTCTGTAGCTTATTTGAAAAAAGGAACTGACGTTTTCGCTTTGTCTTGAGTCTATCTTCCTGTCTGCAGACAGTTAACAGCTTTTATGTTTTGACAGATAATTTAAAATGTTTTTGGGGTTGGATAGGAGCTATTAAGATTCGCATTTTTCGAATCTTCCAAAAATTTCAATAGCTCTTCTCAGATTCGAAAGTTTCAATAATTATATTCACCCTGACTGTAGAGAAAAGTGTAAATTACCAAAACTTTAAATGAATTTTGCAAACGATATATTTATGGTAGAAATTTTAAAATGTTTGTGGGAGGTGTGATGATCAGGAGTTTTACATTGGGAACAATCATTTTCTCCCTTGCGGCAAAGAAAAGTTGTGGAAAGCACAACCTTTTTATTTTGTGTTAAGGGACACGTGATTCTTTTTAGGTACTAAAAAAATTTACTATACCCATTTTCGCAATCATACATTACTCTGAATTTCAAACATTAGAGGGAGCTGAGACAGAAAATAAGAAACTTAATTCTCTTTCAAAACGCAGATCCCATAATACTCATAGGCAATATGATGTTCTTCTACTTAAATGGTATATTTTACAAAATAATTTATAAACACTATTGATTTGTGTTATAGGTGATTAGAAGATGATTTGTTATTTTTAAAGAGTTGCAGATCAGATCATTTATAAGTAACGTAATCCACGATTGTGAGGTCGGGGGTTGCTCAGTCATTAGCGCTCCAGGCTAATAATCTGCAGTTTCCTGGTTCGAGGGGGGCGGGGGTGGCTCAGTCGGTAGCGCGCCCAGGCTCGTAATCTGTAGTTCCCAGGTTCGAGTAGCAGCTGGGTCAGCGTTGAGATTTATCTCCGAAAAATTCCCCGCCCTGCCCACGGTCAGTAGGGGACACCGATGGGCTTGGAAAGGCCGCCGTCCGTCGGATGGGACGTTAAGCCGTGGCCCCGTGTGCGGGAGAGCCAGACCCTGTACACGTTAAAGAACACGCTGGATGGCCTTGATGGGAGGCTACCATCTATCTCCCAACAGCTGTTCCAGTGGGTCCCCTTCCCCAACCTTCTCTGAGCCTTCGGGGTCCATGTGACCTGGCCATTTAGCCCATGGTGTGCAAAAAAGTGCCGCTCAGAGGTAAAACAACCCAACCCAACCCATGTTCGAGCCCTACTTAGTGCCAACGTTATACTTTATCTCTGCAAAACTCCCTGACCTCGGTCAGTAGTTGACGTTTACACTACTGATAGAAATATAATAGTTATGAAAAAAAAAATATACAAAATTTTTATTTTTTTGAAATAATTTATATCAGCTAAATATAGAGGGAAAATTCTCATTAGCTGAGTGGGATCTGAACCATGACCTCCTGATAACGTGTGAGGTGCTCTAACTACCGAGCTCCGGGCCATCCAGTAATCATCTTCTATTAGTGACTTTACGTTACAGTCGATTACAGTCAACTACATTTCCAGTGACTAATTCTGTGGTATAATACTTGAAGCCACTAATAGAGAATGATTGTTCGGCAGCCGGTAGCTCAGTGGTCAGAGCAATGATATGTTTTCAGGAGGTTGTGGGTTCAGATCCCAACCGGGTAATGCCATCTACCTTTATCTAACAAATTACTACCAGGTGTATCTGAGAAATCATATTATTTCAACAATTTTTTTTATTTTTATATAGTAAAATATATTTTATATTTTTAAATATCTAAATATATATTTTTTTCAGTAATGGACGGCGGCCTTTCCAAGCTATAGGATTGGAAAGGCCGCCATTCATCAGAAAGTTAAGCCGTGGCCCATTGTATGGGAGAACCATAACCTGTGCACGTTAAAAAACACGTTGTACGGCCTTGATGGGCAGCTACCATCTGTCTCCTAACAGCTGTCCAGTGGGTCCCTTCCTCCAACCTTCCAAGATCCCTCGGTATCTTTGCGAGCTGACTATTTTGCCCATTATGTGCAGAAGAGTACCGCTCAGAAGTTAAACAATTCCAACTGCATGTACTATAAATATGACTTTATGACAATATTTTAGTTCTCTAGCATTGACATAGAGAAATTTGACCTCAAAGGACACATGTGATAAAAAAATTGACAACCTCTCAGATTTACATCCCGAAAGACCCTAGACATTAAGGTTTACCTCTCTACCTCCTGGTTGATCTAAATTTGTTCTCTATCTCCAAGGACCCCCACGGATACGAAATTTTATAACGTTTCTGACATCTACAACCGGGAAAACTCCTAGGCACCAATTTCCCCGTTTATAACACTTGTAGACCAAGTTTTAACTTCTACGTGACCTCTGTTTGACCTTGAAAGACAAATCTCAGGTTTCGGACTTTTTCCGAGATCTATGATCCGGATGACCTCTAGGTGCAAATTTTCAGAACTTTAACATTTCTTCATCATAGTTAGAATCAATGTTATTCCATACCAGTCATTGAATCAGTCAAAAACTTACATTGGTCTATCTATATTAGATGAGGAATTTATTTAGAAGCTACATTTTCTGAATAATTTCTTTCTTCAATGTAATCTGTTTAACTTAAGAGAAATCGAAACAAGCAGGTTGCAACAGAAATCCTAAAATAATGGGAATGAGAATAAAAAATAGTTTCACTTGATATAAAAAAAAATAAATTAAAGAACTTAAAAATTACGCCGGCAATCTTTTTGAGTTGGTAAATCGGGGCTCTATATCAATTGAAGTGAATACGAATTCAGCGACTGATTGCACCATCGATATGCTTTAGTTTAATTTTCTACATTTAAAGCGCATTATTCGAAGATTGTCATTTTTAAATTTTTAAATTAATTTACATTTCTTCTTTGTTAATAAAAACACGTGTCTTCAAAAGCTTTTATTTCACATATGACTCATAATCCTCGCTAAATATTTCCTCCTCCTTTTTTGAAGGGTGTTTCAGATAGCCCATGATATTGGGGACGTCACAAGCTTTAATTTGAGATATAACTCGTTAAGGATGGCCCCCGAGAAATTTATGTACCCTTTTGCGGGAAAGGGAGAATGGTGGGGGGCGTAATTTGAAGTATTCTATGGTGTCCTCATATGAGCTTTCATTTAATACCTTAACGTTTAATTCTATGCCCATGCTTTCGGAGGATATATAGCCGAGTGGTTAGCGCGCTTGGCTACTGATCTAAGGGACCTGGGGTCTAGCCCCGGGTAAGATATGGCTGTTTGTGTCGTTTTTCTGCTGAGGTCTTGCCATCCTCTCAGACCTTCTACTATGGCATATAAACTGACAGGCTCCTGTCAGACCTCTGTGGCAAGCAGCTGCTTGAGGGGTTATTTATTATTTTATAGTAGAAGAACGACTTTCATATTTCCCCCTTTTTAGCGGGAAAAATGTGGTGAGGGGAAATTTATAGACCACATTACTACCACGTCACAAGCTTTCATCTGACATACAACATGTTACGTTTAACCCTCGCTTTCGAAATATATCCTTCCCATATATTCCCCCTTTTTTGGAGAGGGGAGAAGAAAGCATGGGGTGAAGTTTTATAACCCGTGGCACTCCCCATGTCACAAGCTTTAATTTGACGCCTAATCCGTTCTTTCGGCTCTCCGCATTCCGAATACATAACAGAAAAATCGTCATTTCCCCATTTTAGGAAAGCAAAGCACAGGAGTCAAATTTTTATAGACCGTGACACTCCCTGCTTTACGCTTTCATTTGGCACATAAATCATTACGTTTGTCCGTCGAGTTCGAAAGATATGCTGGAACAACTGCTTTGAGAAATCCACAGACCGACAAATGATAAAGTAAAAGCAACAAAAAAGGTTGGGTTGTTTTACCTCTGAGCGCCACTTTTTTGCACACCATGGGCTAAATTGCCAGGTCATATGGACCCGAAGACTCAGAGAAGGTTGGGGGAGGGGACCCACTGGAACAGCTGTTGGGAGACAAATGGTAGCCTCCCGTCAAGGCCATCCAGCGTGTTCTTTAACGTGCACAGGGTATGGCTCTCCCGCACACGGGGCCACGGCTTAACGTCCCATCCGACGGACGGCGGCCTTCCCAGCCCAGCGGTATCCCCTACTGACCGTGGGCAGGGCGGGGAATTTTGCGGAGATAAATCTCAACGCTGACCCAGCTGGGACTCGAACCTGGGAACTACAGATTACGAACCTGGCGCGCTACCGACTGAGCCACCCCCGCCCCAATAAAAAAGGTAAAAAGGTGAGGTTTACACTGTTGAGTAGACTATTTCAAAAGTTTTTTAAGTAATATGTTTGCATCACGCAATGCCAGCTTAATTATAAACTTCTGTGTGATACTCTATATTACAAGAAGAAACTGAACACTTACATGTTATGTGAATGGAAAGCCACATTCGAAACTTCCTAACTTTGAAAATTATGTCTTTTATGAACAACGTTTACTGAAACCTCTCTAAATATCAATTTTCGGCAAATTTCTTTTAATATTTAAAGAATTATGGAAACTGAAAATTTAAAGAATTATGGAAAATAACCGTAGGAACTCATGAACTAAGCTGAAAAAAATTGATTTTGAGGTAAGTGGGATGCAAACGCATATGGCTGAAAACATACCAGTTATGCTAACCACTGCAACATCATCGGCTAACGTTTTTCTTTCAGCTGGTGTGACTTATAAACTTTCCCGAATTTTTTTCGCACCACAGTAGTGCCATCTGTCGGGAAATGGACAACTATGTTGTCACTTAGAGATCTCTACCTTTAGCCGATGATGATGTAATGGTTAGCATAACTGGCATGTTCCCAGGAGAAATGGATTCGAATTCCACTCACAGCATAACCAATTTTTTTCATCTTATTATTTCATGAGTTCCATTGTCTACAGGACACATCCTGTGATTCTTTACTACTGAATTTAAAACTGTAGGTTTTGTTACTCGTGAAAATTAAATGCAAATCAGAGCACAGTTGCTATAACATTTCGTTCACTAACATAAATGTAATATTTTCAGTTTTCATAACTTGGGGGGAAACTTATTTAGGAAGAGTGTAACGTCTACAATTAAAAGTTCCAGCTTCACTAAATCTTAAAATATTAAGTGAATATTGTTTAAAACTGAGATTTAGAGATTGAGATGATTGAGAGCTTCAATTTATCTGATATCGCATTTTTCCGGAAAAAAGCTTATTCCAAAAATATATTCCGTAAAATGCTAAGTTTTACAAAGTTAGAAAGCTTAAAATATGGCTTTCTCTTTAATAAATGAATGTACATTTTCTCATAATAATGTGTTACAGAACGATTTACTGATGTCTCACAAAGCTACATAGCTTGCCTGCAGGAAATATAAGAGTTACAGGTTATTTTGCACTTTGTGTTACTTTTGAAATATAGGTTCCAGTTTAGGCTACGTCCTTTCCCACTGAATGGACTTCGCTGCAATACTCCTCTGTAGCCCGTTACGCCATCCGTGCTATTAAAGCGGCAATAAGGAAATAAATAATAGAATTCTGGGATTTTTTTACATAATGCCATGGGCTGTATCTTCCCATCCCATCCCCATCCTCATCCTCAAGCAGCCCTGGGCTACGGAGGTCCAACTAGACCGTGCAATTTAGTTCTCCAAGCAAGTCTGTCCTGATCTACATCTACTGCATCTGGCCACTGCACACCAATTCTAATAAGGTCCTATTTGACATTATCAGCCCACCGCATCCTAGGTCTCCCCTTCTTTCTGAGGCCTTTAGGCACACTGTTCATAATCCTATTCACCAATCTATAATCATTCATACGGGCAACATGGCCAAACCAACGGATTCCCTCTCTGCACAAGATGCTGCTTAAAGGAGGTTGCAGACTCATTTGCCTAACCTCATCATTAGTTACAAAGTTGAACCACCTAATGCCCAAGATACTGCGTAAGCATCTGGAATCTAAAGCATCTGGCTTCCTGTTATCTTGTTTACAAAGTGTCCACGTTTCACTACCATAAGTTTTTAACCCTAGCACAACACTTTTTAAGTTTAAGTTGCAAGACACTTTTAACAATGCAATGATCAGATCCAATTTCAGCTCCCCTACATTACTTGGTATTCCTAACAGAACTAACCCATTTGCTGTTAATTAATATATAATCAATCATATTCTTATGCAGCCCATCGGGTGAAACCCATTGTACTTATGTATGTTGCGGTGTTTGTAATAAGTGTTAGTTATTCTGAATTCATTGAGTTTACTTACCTCTAGGAGACGTTGCCCATTGCCATTGCAGCTACCAATACCAAAAGGGCCTATTACTCCTCCCCAAAGGTCAGAGTCAGTACCAACTTTGGCATTGAAGTCACCAAGAACAAGGGTAATATCTCCTTTCTTGACAGAATTCAAAATATCCTGAAGTTGTCCGTAAAACCTATCCTTCTCATCCTCATCGGCATCCTCAGTGGGGGCATAAGAGCAGATAACATTCAAGTCTTTAACGCTTGTCTGAAATTTTGCTGTAAGAAACCTTTCATTAATGCACTCATATCCTAGAAGAGCATCACTAGCGTGTCTGCTGAGAAGCAGACCCACGCCTTGGTGATGCTTATTGTCGTCCCTCCCTGAAAAGAGAAATTTAAGATTATTTTTAAGAATCTGACCTTTATCTGTTCATCTGGTATCTTGCAAGCCGAGAATATCTAAATTATAATGGTGGAATTCTTGTGTGAGGACATCAAGAGAAAAAGCTCTATGCAGAGTCCTCACATTCCAACTACCTATGGAGAGAAAATGGTTAGTGGGATGTTTAAAGAAACTATGTTTATTGAGAGAGGGAATGCCGACAATATGAAACAGGCCCCTAATCGCAGAAGTGGGGCAAAGACCCGTTCCCCCGCCACTAAAGGCTGAAGCCATCTACACTGGAAGACTTCCTCCAATGTAGAATTTGACGATGCCAATAGAAGCAAAGAGTTCAGGTGCCTGCGATGACCTCTGCTCAGGATTATCCACCAGCTGATAAACATATCTTGTGAATCTATTCACTTGGGGCTGTCAACCCACAAACAAAGAGAAAACACGGCGGAAGATTTTCCCTCCACAGAAGGCCACTAGTGCAGCAAAATCAGGATCCATAATCAAGCTCAGAGCCATAATTCCATTCAGGTTGGTATATGTAGTCAGCACCAGGACCCTGTGTGGTTGACTACTCCTCAGCAGGGTAGCAAAAAAAGAAAAGTAGCCATTGATGTCCAGATCAGTAGGCCACACTAATCTGGCAGCCCTCCCCTTCCGTTCACTTCCACAAGATAGTATCTCTTTTGAAAGGTACTAACGGTCTGCACCACGATAAGGCGGGGTCGGACATTAGGTGCTAGGCCTGGCCGGTTCTATGCATCATTACAAGGGATTGTTGCATAGCTCTCCTTCCAATGACTACCTAGCTACCATGCAAAAAATGGTAGGAATATAAAAAGACAATTTAGATCCTAACTGCTGATGGCGGCCATATTAATTTTTTGCGACCTTCAATTTATACGTTTTCAAGGCCCTCATTGAATTAAACAATTACCCGACCGCTGCATTATAAAAAAAAGACCGTGAAAAAAATAATTTTTTTTTATTCTTTTATTTTTTTTTGGGGGGGGGGGTTTATAATGTGACAGGAGATTAATTCGGATATCTGAATCGGTCCGAGCCTGTCGTTAACTGGGAAAGGACGTAGACTAAACTGGAACCTATAGTTTCCAAAGTAATCTGAAGTGCAAAATAACCCGTATTTATTTAGATTAAATAATTTGAGGGGGGAAAGAAAATAAAAAATAAACAAATAAAAATAAAATTAAACCAAAAGGATAGTAGAATCAAGCTTACATAGTTCACAAAGCCAGAAAACAAATAAATGAATGTGATATTATAAATTTGTGTCACATATCCACAAGCAGAAATGAAAATATCAATCGACAAACTATAAAAAATAAAACTAATTCGAAAGTGGTTAAAAATAACACTATTATATATTGTCTTCCATAAAAAAGCTTTAATTTTCTCTTTTAGGTGGAATAGTAATAAAGCGCATTTTGTTGCATGGAGGACCTCCAATTGCTATTCAATTGACACTCAGCATATCTGCATCAACCGTTGCAATAGCATCGGTGAAAGTCTTTAAGCTATCAGTTCCTGTCACCTTTGACCTATACATTCTATCCTTGACATGTTCCCAGAAACAGGAAGTGAACAGATGCTGTGCCTGGGGAACGGGATGGAACGTAATCGATTTATCGCTGCTGATCCATCTGCTAAGAAACGCTGCAATCAAAGAGTTAAACAAAATCCAAGGATGATTTTGAATATTTCTGAGAAAATAAAAATATCTCCAACAAAGGAAGTCCCTGTGCATGGTATATACTTTTTTCATTTAGCGATGCATTTATTCAAGGATTTCTGGTTGCAATTTAAAAGCAAAACGTACGCAGTGCATCTGGGAAGCAATGAGGCAAAAATTCCGAAGCAAAACCTACACAGTGCGTGGAAAAAACAAGAGATAAAAATTCCGATGCTATGCAAAAGTTGAGAAAAAAATTATTTTAAAAAAACATTCAAAATAGTTACGATAGAACTCTATAAGCTTGTTATAACTCTCTTTTAATCGTTGAAAGCATTGTGGAAATTCCTACAAAGATATGTCTTTGAGATGGTCCGTCACATTCTTTTGGATGCGTTAATTGTCTGAAGATTTTTTCGTAAAGAAGGGTTATTGAGATCATCTGCTATCCCCCCTCCTTTCTACTTCCAGATTTGGCTCCGGCTCACTTCTTTATCTTTCAAATGTGAAAAATGAAGACGAAAGGGAAAAGATATAATGCCACCCAAAAGAATGTGATCGATCATCTCAAGGCGATAACTTTCGAAAAATTTCAAAAATGCTTTCAACGTTAGAAAGAGGTGTAGAAAGTGTACAGAAGCCTTTGATGACTATTTCGGATCAGTTTCATAATGAACGTTTTTGTGAATATTTGCTTTTTTTTTAGAATTTTTGTTGCATTACTTTTTAAATGTAATGTGGATATGGTATTTAGTTCTAATCGTTACCCAGTGAAGTTAAGGTCACTATTGATTAAAATGCTGCATATAATTTAATACTGATTGGTAGGTTCAAATAAATTTTGTCAACAAAACTCTTTTGGGAAACATAATGAAATGAAGAGTATATTAGTTTATTAAATTGGATTTTCTGCTTATGGATTACCACAATATTTACTTTCATATGTTTCTTTCATAATGTTTGTTTGTGACTGTTCTGCAATATTTTTTGTATGTTTGTTTGAAATTATCTGCGATGTTTGTCTCTATGTTTGTTTCACAAAGTTTACTTGCAATTGAGTGTTCTGTAATATTTGCATTTATGTTTGTTCCACAATGTTTGTTTGTAATTGTCTGAAATTCATCTGTGTATACTTGTTTAACAATGTTTGCTTGAATTCTTCTGCAATGCTTGTATGTATGTTTGTTCCACAATGTTTATTTGTGGTTGTTCTGCAATATTTTTCTTTATATTGCTTCCACATAGTTTGCTTGTGATTCTTCTGCAATTTTTATCGTATGTTTGTTCCACGATATCCGTATGTTTGTTGTACATTGTCTGTTTGTGATCGTTCTGCAATATTTGTCTCCATGCTGGTTGCACAAAGTTTGCTTGTCATTCTTCTGCAACATTTGCCTTTACGTTTGTTTGCAATTGTTCTACAATATTTGTCTCTGTATTTGTTCCATAAGGTTTGTTTTTTATCGTTCTTCAATATTTGTCTTATGTTCGTTTCACAATGTTGGTTTGTGGTTGTTGTGCAATACTTTTCTCTATATTGGTTCCACAATGTTTGCTTGTGATTCTTCTGCATTATTTGTCTGCATGTTTGTTCCACAATGTTTGTTTGTAATTGTTCTACAATATTTTGCGCTATGTTTTTTCCACAACATTTGTTTGTAATTGTAGTGTCTATATGTTTGTTCCCTTGTTCCCCAGTGTTTTTTGCATTGTCTGCAACATTTATTTCTGTTTGTTCCACAATGGTTGTTTGTGGTTGTTATGCGATATTCGTCTGTAAGTTTGTTCCCCAACGTTTGTTTGTGATTTTTCTGTAATGTTTTTCTCTATGTTTATGCCACAATGTTTGTTCGTGTTTGATTGTTCTGAAATATTTATCTGTGTTTGTTTGTGATTGTTCTGCAATATTTGTCTATATGTTTGTCCCACAATGTTTCTTTGTAAATTCTCTTGAAATATTTTCTGGTATACTTATTATAAAATGTTCGTTTGTGTGTTAGCTCTGCAACATTTCTCTGTGTGATTTGTTTCCCTAATATCAGATTTTGTTTCATCCACAATATTTTTTCGATATGCTTTATTTAAGTTCTTTTGTTTTAGTGCTGCTCCATTTCGTCCGTTTATGATCTCTGATTTCTCTGATCTTGTTCCATAACAACTCTCATATGGATCATTCTCATTTCAGATTAATCATCTGATATAAAATTAAGAATCAAAACTCGCTAATACTAAGAAACTAATCTTCTTAGCAATTTTATACTTCCGATGGGGATTTTTCTTCTGAGAATATTTTGTTATGCATTTCGCTTCCTTACTTATGCCATCGCATTGCTAGTTAAGTGATTGATAACGCATTAATATCTTTGCGAAAATCTCAAAATCTGATATTATATAATTATTTGATAACGAATTTGCGTAGAATCTATTGAATAATTAGTTTAAGATTCTGACAGGTATACTTAACCAAAAAATTGCATTATTAAAACAAGCTATTCATCGTTTATATTTTGAAAATGAAGAACCTATCAATCTTTTAAATTTTAATTGCAATTAAACTCTTCAATACGATATTACTCCTAATTAATCAAACAAGATTGGTAATAAAGGAAATGATGTAGCATGTAGCATAATTATGATTTTTCGAAGTACCAGGATAAATGATCCCCTAACCTTCTCCATCTGAGGATATCCAATAAATGGCATGAGTCGCAAAGGATAACACAAAAATCACCAAAAGGTGAGCCCCAAGGGGCAGGAAAACAATGATAAATATGGTAGATCAGGGTACTAGACCATAAAGTGTTCCTGATCGAAAACAAATGGTCTAGCCCTCTTGAATCTGCTCATAGGATCATGATCATACTTTAAAATGTTAGTAATGAAATCGTGAGGATTAGTGTCCACAGCTTCTAAGATTTTCTTAGAGATCTGCTTTATATGGGTGTAAATATGTTGGACGCCTAAATCCTCATGTATTTGTCTGTTGGTCACAAACAATGGGGCATTTACGGCCTGTCTCAAGATTTTGATTGATCTCGAGTTTCTATATAAAAGAAAGAAGAGTATAGAAATTTCAAATATTCTTTTGCTTTAACATGGTATTGGAAGCTATTTCTTGTACGGAAATTATTATTTCTATAGAATAGTTTAAATAAATTCCATACTTTAGCATGAAAAAACATTCGAATATGTTTCGTACTTTCTTAAGTATGCAGCAACATAATTTTAGTAATGAGCTTTTTCAGTGCAAAGTAAACTGATAAGACTTAAAAAATGATCAGTTTAATGAATTCATTAAAGAGCATTTTCATGCAAGAAATTTTTTTTGAATATTCTTGCTTGCCTTTCAAAGTGAAGTTCTTCTACAAACAGGGTGGGCAGTCCTTTGAAGCAAACTAGCTTAATGACTTTTTACTGTGGTAATAAGCGTTCCACTAGAGGCAGAAAGATAAGTCTTCCGGCTTAGTTAATGAAGTATTAATCTGCTGAGCATAGTAGATATAAGGGACGACAAAAATTCCTGAGTTGAAATTAAATTTAGGTAAATTGAATAATACAGAGAACGTAGAATTTGAAATTAAATTGACAACAAAACGGATACGGATTATAAAATAAAGTACAGCAGTTAAAAAAAGTATCCGAACACTATGGTTGATTACAGAATTCAGAAAAAATATCTCGCAACGATATTTTTTTTTAGAAATCAGTGATCTGGCAACTTTCGTGTTACGTGACATGAAGGTTGCCAGATCACTTATTTCTAAAAAAATCGTTGCCAGATATTTTTTCTGAATTCTGCAATCAACCATAGTGTTCGGATAGTTTTTTGAACGACTGTACTCTTCATGAGCCGTCCCGTGGCCGAATGGTTAGCGCGCTTGGCTACTGATCTACGGGACCTGGGTTCGAGCCCCGGGTAAGGCATGGATGTTTGTGTTGTTTTCTGCTGAGGTCCTGCCATCCTCTCAGATCTTCTACTGTGGCATATAAACTGACAGGCTCCTGTCAGACCTCTGTGGCAAGCAGCTGCTTGAGGGGGTATTTATTTTTTTTATTTATACTCTTCATGCAGTCTATTTGCCGTGGAAGTTGGGTTGTTTTAACTCTGAGTGGCCCCTTTTTCTCTGTTAAGATATGTTTAAAATAAAAAAAAAATCAGCAATGATTAGACACGGTGGCATTATCTTCGTCATAAAAAATAGTAAATAAATTGCCTCTCAAGACGTTGCTTGCTACAGAGGACTGAAATGAACCTGTCAATATAACACACCGTTGAGAAGATCTGCGAAGAAAGCTAGATGTCAACAGAAGGCAAAGCTAGGGAAAAGAAATCCATGCTTTTCCCAGGTCTCAAACTCAGTTCGCGTGGAAACATAGCCAAGTTGTAAAAACCGGACTCGACATCTAATATCTGTTATTGAAAGCAGCATCCAGATTTGGAAAGAGCTATATACGTAGCTTATAAGTGTTGTGCAAGCTTCACTAAAATCATTACTCTTTTGCCTGAAAGCTAACAAGCTGAACGAGACTAATTACCCTTTTACTTGTAAGCTAAAAGAGACTAATTACTATTTTGCTTGTACTAGGCTAAGATGCTAAAAATGGTTAATTACCATTTTGATTATAAGCTAACAGGCTAAACAAGATTAATTACCCTTTTGCTTGTAAGCGAACAAGCTAAAAACTACACTTTTGATTGCAAGCTAACAAGCTAAAATGCTTAAATACCCTTTTGCTTGCAAACTAACAAGCTAAAAAATGATTAATTTCCCTTTTGCTTCTTAAGCTAACACGCCAAAGAAACTAATTACCTTTTACTTGTAAGCTAACAAGCTAAAAATTACTAATTTCCATTTTGCTTCTAAGCTAACACGCTAAAGAAACTAATTACCTTTTGCTTGTAAACTAAGAAGCTAAAATAATTATTTCCCCTTTTGCTTATAAAATAAGAAGATGAAAAAGACTAATTACCATTTTTCTGGTAAGGTAATAAGCTAAGGAAGAGTAATTACCTTTTCGCTTTAAGCGAACAATTTAAAATATTAATTATCCCTTTGCTTGTAAGCTAAGAAGCTAAAAAGCCTAATTACCCTTTTGTTTGTAAGCTAACAAGCTAAAATAATTAATTACCTTTTGATTATAAGCTAAGGAGCTGAAAAAGACTAAATACCCTTTTGCTTGTAAGCTAACAAGGTAAGAAATTAAAAATGATTAATTACCGTTTCGTTTGTAAGCTAACATTCTAAAATCATTAATTATCATTTTGTTTGCAAGCTAAAGAAGCTAAAGAACTCTAATTACCCTTTTGGTTGTAAGCTAGTAAGCGGAAAAGGATTACTTACTCTTTTGGTTGGAAGCTAGCAAGCGGAAAAGGATTAAGTATCCTTTTCCTTGTAAGCTAACGGTCTAAAATTTTTAATTACCCTTTTGCTTTAAGCTAACAAGCTAAAAATTACTAATTTCGTTTTTGCTTATAAGCTAACACTAAAGAAACTAATTACCCATTTGCTTGTAACCTAATAAGCTAACAAAGACTAATTGCCTTTTCGCTTGTAAGCTAACAATCTAAAATTATTAATTACTCCTTTGCATGTAACCTAAGAAGCTAAAAAAAACTACTTATCCTTTTGTCTGTAACCTAGAAAGCTAAAAAAGATTAATCATCCTTTTCTTTATAAGCTAACAAGCTAAAATGATTAATTACCCTTTTTCTTGCAAGCGAACAAGTTAAAAATTGACTAATTTCCCTTTTGCTTCTAAGCTAACATGCTAAAGAAGCTAATTACCTTTTGCTTGTAAGCTAACAAGTTAAAACGATTGATTAGGCCTTGGCTTGTAAGATAACAAGCTAAAATGATTGATTACCCCTTTGCTTGTAAGCTAACAAGCTAAAATGATTGATTACCCTTTTGCTTATAAGCTAAGAACCTGAAAAGGACTAATTACCCTTTTGCTTGTAAGCTAACAAGCTAAAAAGGATAATTTTTTTTTCCTTGTAAGCTAACAATCTGAAATTATTAATTACCCCTTTGTTTGTAATCTAAGAAGCTTAAAAAAGACTAATTAACCTTTTGCTCGTTAGTTAGCAAGCTGAAAAGGACTAATTACCCCTTTGCTTGTAAGCTAACAAGCTAAAAAGATTAATTTTTCTTTTCCTTGTAAGCTAACAATCTGAAATTCTTAATTATCCCTTTGCTTGTAATCTAAGAAGCTTAAAAAAAAGACTAATTACCCTTTTGTTCGTTAGTTAGCAAGCTAAAAAATGTTAATTACCTTTTTCCTTACTAAGCTAACAAAACATTAAACATTTAATTTAACAAGCTAAACACATTTAAGCTAACAAGCTTTATTAAACATTTAAGCTAACAAGCTTTATTAAACATTTAAGCTAACAAGCTTTATTAAACATTTAAGCTAACAAGCTAAAAATGATTAATTATCATTTTAATTGCAAGCTAACAAGGTAAAAAAATGACTAATTTCTCTTTTGCTTCTATACAAATTTCTATTAATAATCTCTTCTTCTCTACCTCTAACAACTCCATGAAAAGAAGAAATTTGAAGTCGAACGGATAAGCGCAATGTCAGAGATTCCCTCAAGCAATATGTCTTATTGCTAACTTCATTTGGAACAAATGTCTCAAAAGGTACGGAAAATATCTCTCTCTATAATAATACTGAGTCGTGTGTAAGATTCACTGTGTCTGGCAGCGAGTGGTTTAGCATTGCTAGTGGAATTAGACAAGGGTGTATTTTGTCTTCTTTTCTCTTTAGTTTGGTATTGAAATTCACTGCAAGGGGAAGATTTTGGCCTTAAATGGTCTGGAGATACGAAAATTTCTGATTTAGATTATGCTGATGATTTAGCCCTTTTGGCAAATGATGTTGATGAGATGAACTCTTTCATTCGAACTGTTGATGAGACTGATAGTAGAGTAGGTTTGGTTATAAACAGAGAGAAAACTAGAGTGATGAAAATTGGTCAGTCAGGCTGTGGTTCAGTTAATCTGAATGGCTGTACTCTTGAGAACGTATCTCAGTTTAATTATCTTGGGAGCTATGTAACAGAAACTGGTGATATACGGTATGAGATTAACAGACGAATGGGGATTGCTGCCGGAAGTTTTAAAAATTTACGGAGAGTATGGAGAAATAGGCCTATTAACCTAAAGACTAAAATTGGATTGCAAAATAGTTTGATTCTTTCTAGGGTTAGTTATGGTAGTGAAACTTGGACATTTTGTAAACAGGAAACTAGATGCTTACGCAATATCTTGGGCATTACGTGGTTTGACTTTGTACCATTGGTGGTTTGACTTGTTAGTAATGATAAGGTTAGAAGAAGGAGTCATAAACTTCTTTTGAGCAGCATATTGTGCAGAGAGAGACTGCGTTGATGGCCATGTTGTCCGTATACATAGCTGCAGATTAGCAAACAGGATTATGAACGGTGTGCCTAAAAGTTTCAGAAAAAAGGGCGAGACCAAGGAAGCGATGCAGCATGATGCCAAATGCAACAGCGGTAATTCAGAGCAGACATGTCTGAAGAGGAAACTTACACAGCCTGGTTGGACCTCAGTAGCCCATGACTGCATGAGGATTTTGTACGTACGTACGTATGTATGTATGTATGTATAGCTGATCATGTGTATCATACGCTTTGTTACTCTGTGAATAAAATGCAGTTTTACTAGGATATAAAATCCTAATCCATTTTAAATTAATTATACTCTTCGTTGTAATATATGCATAACGTGATAGGTAAATGCAGCAGCTAAATAGAGTATTACTGATTCTCAAAATTAAGGATTAACATTGCAGTACAGATCTAAGGAAATAGTTCCCACATTTCTTTAGGGCAAACAAAGATAAATATGCTAAGAAAACATATTCTCCTTATAAGACGACTATTGCACTCTAAAAAATATTACTGATGTAGTCTAAATTTTATCAAATTTTGTATTGTACAAAAAATTGTTTATGGCAGATTTGAAAAGGATATAGTAATATTACTTGAACAATTTAGGATGCAATAATGACAAAATGTCTTTCAAGAGAACGTTTTAATTAATTATTTTTTTTATTACAATGATCATAAATCGTTAATTGCTTGAAACGTTTTCGATGATACATACTATTTAAATCATAATATCACGACATGTGCTAATTAAGTAATTGAGGAAAAAAAGTTTTAATACATCATTTTAGTAAAAGACCACTTTTGGGGATTTAGTAAAAGACCACAATGGAGAGAAATATTTTTTCCCATTAATTATCTTTTTTTTTATTCTGGATTTGATGTTAAAAATGCTGGAGAACGTTTTGTACGAAGCAGAGTACGAATGCTTAAGGATTTTTTTTTTGTTCTTGTAGACTACCAAAGTGGTAGTGATTTTTCGTGAATAAAAATATGCAAGGTCTGATTATTCAATAATTAATCATTCTGGAAAAAATAAAAAATAATTAAATATTTTAATTGATATAACTAAAGAAATGATAAATGACATATTGCTTTTGGCATATCGGTAAATTGCCTTACGCTTATAATATTAGATTAGCTTTGAATATTAAAGTGTTTAACAAAATATAAGAGTGGAAAATGCTAATATACAGCATTATTCAGTTCTGATCAGTCCATGCATGTTTGGGCAATTATATGCAATAATTAGGTTTAACAGTATTGCAAATTTCCAAAAAATAAAATCAATCACTGTGTTACGTTCCCAAAATTGAGAGCCTCTCTTTACTTCGTCACACACTGTCGTTGTCACGTGACATATGACCTTCTCCGTAGAAAGGGCTTTGGTAGGGGACACTGATGGGCTTGGAAAGGCCGCCGTACATCGGATGCTACGTTAGGTTTCGTGTGCGGGAGAGCCATAACACTGTGCATGTTCAAGAACACGTTAGATAGCCTTGATATATAAAATAAAGAAAATTATATCTTCATATTTTCAACATTGTAAATTACCAGAAACGATTAATCTCATTCTCTTAAATTGTCCACTATATCAAACAGAATTAAATATATTTCTACTAATTTTGCAAAAACTAAATATGTATGATTTTACCAAAAAACATATAATATATAAAGCACTGGGTGACCAGGCGGGGATGGCTGTCAGTAGCACGCCAGGCTCGTAATCTGCTGGTTCCCAGGTTCGAGTCCCAGCGGGGTCACCGTTGAAATTTATCTCCGCAAAATTTCACCGCCTACCCTTGGTCAGTATGGGACACCGATGGGCTTGGAAAGGCCGCCGTCCGTCGGTTGGGACTTTAAGCCGTGGCTCCGTGGGCGGGAGAGCCATGATCTGTGCACGTTAAAGAACACGCTGAATGGCCTTGACGGGAGGCTACCATCTGTCTCCCAACAGCTGTTCCGGTGGGTCCCCAACCTTCTCTGAGCCTTCGGGGTCCATGTGACCTGGCCATTTAGCCCATGATGTGCAGAAAAAGAGCCGCTCAGAGGAAAAACAACCCAACTCGGTGACTTCCTCCTCGAGACATCACTGTGGGAGAGAATTTAACTCAAATTTCATTCTAATGTTTGTATTTTTTGAATTACTCAATTTTTATAACCTTATCTTTTTGTGTATTCATCTTATTGAAATTGTTCTGAACCAATCAATTTATAATCTTTTCGCAATTTTAGTTCTAACCTATTCTTTTTATTATGTATTGAATTATATTGAAATTGTTCTCTTAAATTGTTTTGGAAAGTACGAAGACTGACTTCCCATTTGTACGTTATGTTTAATAAATAAATATATAATTAGATGACCTTGACGGGAGATTACCATTTGTCTCCCAACAGCTGTTCCAGTGGGTCCCCTCCCCCAACCTTCTTAAGCCTTCGGGTTCCTTGTGACCTGGCCATTTAACGGATTGGGTGCAGAAAAGTTCCGCTCAGAGGTATAACAACTTAACCCTCACGTAGAAGAGGAGAGTAAAATTTTTAACAAGGGGGAGAAGGGGGGGAAGAAACTGTCGTAATGAATTTGATTTCAAATGATGATGATGAAACTATCGGGTCGATATGATGGTTGTAACGGGTTGGGTTGGGTTGTTTTACCCCTGAGCGGCACTTTTTTGCACACCATGGGCTAAATGGCCAGGTCACATGGACCCCGAAGGCTCAGAGAAGGTTGCGGGAGGGGACCCACTGGAACAGATGATGGGAGACAGATGGTAATCTCCCATCAAAGCCGTCCAACGTGTTCTCTAACTTGCACAGGGTATGGCTCTCCCGCACACGGACCACGGCTTAACGTCCCATCCGACGGGCGGCGGTCTTTCCAAGTCCATCGGTGTCCCCTACTGACCGTGGGCAGGGCGGGGAATTTTGCGGAGATAAATCTCAACGCTGACCCAGTAGGGACTTGAACCTGGGAACTACAGATTACGAGCCTGGCGCGCTACCGACTGATCCACCCCCGCCCCCCAATGGTTGTAACGAGTTTGATGCCAGTGGGGGGGGGGGAGTGCCATCTACTATATACTTCAGAGAGTTTCAGATTCTCCTAGAAGAAGGGGGGAATGCTTATCAGTGGGTACGAAACTATCGTAATGTGTTTTATATGAAATGAAGGCTTGCGACGTGGGTAATACTATTGGTTATATACTTTAGATAGTATCAGACCTCTCCTAAGGGAGAGTGATAAATTTTTGCCAAGGGGGTTAGCGGGAGCGAGACGAAATTTTCGCAATCAATTTTATAGCAATTAGAGCTTCCGACGTGGAGAATCCCTTCTACAAATATATGCTTTCAAGAGTTTCAATTCCGAGCAACGCTGGGTAAATCTGTTAGAAAAATATACATTTGTTGTTTTATAGAAGGAGAATGATATAGTGCTCTTGGTGAAAGCTAATAGTGTGCTATGGTTATCAGAAAGAATAACTGTTTCTGAAATGAATCTATTTTGTAATGGAGGATAGGAAATAATTCTTACTAGTATCGTCGAATAGATACAGGGTCGTAGGCTTGTAATCTGCAGTTCCCAGGTTCAAGTCTCAGCTGAGACAGCGTTGAGATTTATCTTCACAATACTCTCCACTCTGCGTACGGTCAGTAGTGGACACCGATGGGTTTGGAAAGCCGCCGTTCGTCGGATGGGATGTTAAGCCGTGTCCTCGAATGCCAGACAGCCATACCCTGTGCAAGTTAGAGAACACGTTGGACGGCTTTGATGGGAGATTACCATCTGTCTCCCATCATCTGTTCCAGTGGGCCCCCTCCCGCAACCTTCTCTGAGCCTTCGGGGTCCTTTTGACCTGGCCATTTAGCCCATGGTGTAAAAAAAAAGTGTCTCTCAGAGGTAAAATAACTCAAAATTTTACAAGTATAATTTTCAATTTTTATGCAACTTTCGTTTTGTTTGAAGAGCTGCTTCAAATATTTTGCTTTTCTTCACTGATTCGAATAAAAGGATTTATAATCTATACCAGCAGTTTGTCAACTTTTGTGTGGTACGGGATTCGCATTTTAAATCGGTAAATATGGTATATTTGGTCGGTAAACATAGAGTGCACCCAAGCACATATCGATAGTATTTGGATTCCCCTAAGCGTAATGATATTGCTTGAATAATAATAATAATAATAATAAAAAGAAAAACTTTGTACATTTAAGTCCTGCAAAAATTTGGGGATACCCTAAAATCCCCTAAATGATTTTTTTATCCCAACTAGTATAATCTGTAATGGACACGTTTGTTGGAATTCAAATTGTCAGAGCATATCAGACCAGAGCCAGATCTGGGGGGAGGGGAAGGGGACTATCCCCCACTTTTGAGAATTCCAGTAAGTGCAATGGAGTCAAAATTATTAAACTCGTGCATATTTCTGCAATTTTTCATGAAATTTCTTAAAACACCTATAAAATCGGAGGGGAAAATACTTTAAATTAGCCATCATGTAGATCGACTTTTATAAGAAACACGAATTCAATTCATATTTTCCTATTAAAAATAATTATTTTACATTAAAACACTGCTCATTTGTGCATCCCACATAAACTAATAGAAATCCTTTTACACAATTATGCTAACGGTTGTATTCAGTCGTGGCGGTCCTGAATAGATCCCTAACACCGTCCAATGGAGTTCTCAAATAAAACATGTCGTTAATCTACGTGAGAAGAAAGCATTTGAATTTAACTCTGCTTGAAAATTCCAGAGGGTTTTCTCTATTAATATATTTTAACAGTGAAATTCAATAAACCTGTTGCTTCTCGCAGTTTCGAGTCTCAACTGCATAAGGGATTTTGTTTTCTCTACTTTTCTACATCATACTTTCGATCAAAAGAGATTTCTTTTCATTTGAATATAGTACAGAGAAGAATCCTATAAACTACTCCTTGCTTTTACAGGCCTTCGCATACATGGACATGCCCTACTAAGACCGAAGTCACTACTGACCACATTCTCAGTTAGAGCTAATACAGCACACAAAGTTTGCCTTGATGGAGCAAATATTGCCTTAATTGGTATAGCTCCCTAACCACCTTAAGGATAATGTACAGATTTTATGTGCAGGAATGAGTTAGGTTACTCTAGTAGTAAGGCTATCACTGAAATCATAATTTCAGTTTATCCTTAATTAAGCAAAACTTTTGGATTCATTCAATTATCGCACCAAATTCGTAAGCTGATGTTCCCAGGTTCGAATCCCAACTGAGCTAACGTTGAAATGGGCGAGGTTGGCTCAGACCATACCTAACCAGTCGTAATCTGCAGTTCCCAGGTTCGAGTCCCACCTAGGCCAGTGTTAAGATTAATCTCCGCTAAAATTCCACTCTGTCCGGTCAGTAGGGAACACCGATGATCTTGTGGAAAGACCACCGTCCGTCGAATGAGGGGGGGCGAAAAGCCATGGCCCGTGTGCGGGAGAACCATATCCCGTGCACTTTAAAGACGACCCTAGATGGCCTTGACGGGAGGCTACCATCTGTTTCCAATGAGTCTCCTTCTCCCAACTTTCTCTTAACCCCCGGTCGTTCTGACCTGGACATTTAGCCCATTGCGTTCAAAAAGGTTCCGCTCAGAAGTAAAACAACCCACAACAATCCCCAAGCTGATATTTTTTCGCTAACCCCAACTATGACTACGATGAGATAGGGGATATCTTCAGGCTTGGAAAGGTTTACGGATGGGACGTTTAACCGCTGGTGTCCTATACAGGATATCTATACTCCGTGCTTGTTAAAGAACTCGCTAGATGGCTTTGACTGGAAGCTTTCATCTGATTCCTAACAGCTATCCAATGGGTCCATTTCCGACCGAAACTTCTTTGCATCTTGGGGTCAAGGTGACCTATTCATTTAGCATATTGTATGCAAAAAGTGCTGCTCCAAGGTAAAAAAAAAACAACAACAAAAGCTAGGTATTTTAATTTTTAATACCTTACTGCCTAAATAATCAATTAAAATGGAAAATTTAAAATTAATTAATTTTCATTAACAGTTTTTCTTCATTTCGAAAATTTGTTTTACATTTAGTATCAACGAAAAAATATCTAAAGCAGCCATAAATAATGTTCCAGGCGCATAAAATTATTTATGACGAAAAATTATCAAATCGTGATATACATAACAGCGTTCAGGTCCGGATATAAAAGAGAAAAATAAGGGGGGAGGGGGACAAGAAACTGGATTTCCATTATAGTACAACATTTCCCTCTCCGTTTCAGAGATCATCCAAAAATTCTTGAAAAATGCATGAAAAATTCATAAATTTAATTTTTTTTGCCTCTATTGAGGGGGGGGGGGGAATTAAGACCCCCTCCGTAAATTGTCCAGGCAGCATTCGAGGTTTCAATACGCATTAAATATGTATCATTCTTTATATGTGATTAAGGAAAAACATTTTTCGGTATTCTGTTACAATTTTGAAAATTCTGATTTTGAATTTTCAGAGCCACGTCCTCTGATCAGACATCAGCATCAGATATTTATAGGATGAAAATCCGTACGAAGCAAATCTTGATAGGTTTCTTCTCAGCATTCGCTCCATCACGATTCATGTATAGAAATTCCCTAAGTACATTTTTGCCGAAGTATTTCCTGAAAGATTACTCCTATGCAGGGTGATTCTGCGTTTCCTCATCCTTCAGTGGCAGTTCCACGATTGTCTTCGTAATTACCCACAATACTCTGTGCTCTCGTGCACAAGAGCATCCCTTTCGTTTCTTTACCGATCTCCACATCAGTCGGTTGCTCTTCCTCCTCCGGCAGCATAATCCATCTTACATGACGTCCCAGTCAAACTGTGGCTTCCTAGGCAGCAGGGCAGCCCGGGGCATCGACAACCGACGCTACATCTTCCGTAACGATGTCTCATTCACACACATCAGTTCCCCGTAGAACATTCCCTTCTCCCCCTCCCCCGACTTTCCTTCGTCCCTCCCACCACCCCCGCACGTCCAGCCTCTCCTGATCACCTGAAGTCAATTTTTATTGCCTCGAGTGGAGAATGGAATTGTGGAAATACATGTCAGGTCTCGGTTAGGATTGCTCTTCGGTATTATGTGAACGCTGAACACTAGGAGGATGCTGAGAGAGGATCGGATGGTGATCTGGATGAACCTGCAAATGCACAATTTCTATATCGAATATTATTCATTTATTGCACTTACTGTAATTGCTGCTAGGATCTGAATGCGGTTCCGACAAATTTGTAATTTTCTTCTCAACGGGAACAAAGTTTTCAGAAGTTTATTTACACCGGATTGTGGAGTGACAACTGATTTAATGACATAATTATGGCCTAAATACATAGCTATACATAAAAATAAAAAAAAAAAATTGCTAAAATTGGATGCCAATTGCTATAAGACAGCGATTAACTATATATTAGTAATTTTTACTAATGGGCAACTTATACAGCTAATATGATCTAATGCAGAGTAATTGCAAAGTACCGATACAATTTCAAACATATAAAATTTATTTACTTTTCACATACATACAAGACAGTTCAGGATCAATTTTTCTAGGACGTACATGTCCAAGCCTTAGCCATTTCGAAAATCATTCCATCAGATTTTGAGAAAAATTTCTCTGACGCATCAGAAGACATGTACAGTACTGTGCGGGGGCGGGGGTGGCTCAGTCGGTAGCGCGCCAGGCTCGTAATCTGTAGTTCCCAGGTTCGAGTCCCAGCTGGGTCAGCGTTGAGATTTATCTCCGCAAAATGCCCCGCCCTGCCCATGGTCAGTAGGGGACACCGATGGGCTTGGAAAGGCCGCCGTCCGTCGGATGGGACGTTAAGTGTGCGTTACGTGTGCGAGAGAGCCATACCCTGTGCACGTTAAAGAACATGCTGGTTGGCCTTGACGGGAAGCTACCATCTGTCTCCCAACAGCTGTTCCAGTGGGTCCCCTCCCCCAACCTTCTCTGAGCCTTCGGGGTCCATGTGACCTGGCCATTTAGCCCATGGTGTGCAAAAATATGCCGCTCAGAGGTAAAACAACCCAATCCAGTACTGTGCGAATGAGTTGGTACAAGCGAAGCAACGCTAAGTCCCTTCCGCTGCAGAGTCTAAAATGCTGTAAATCTAAACTTGTGTAAACTTGTTGTTCTGCTGTAATTCTAAACTTGCGCGTGTCCCTGCAATGGACACGCGCATGTTTAGACTTGCAACAGAACAATATCTGCAAGTCTAAAATTGTCTGTTGTGTTATTCTGCTATTATTTACACTTCCATTTTAGTCGGAATTGATATTTCATAGGGTGAGGACGTGTTTATGTAAGTAGTTCACAATTTTCATTGGAAACCTTTTTTTATTAAATACATCATGGATATCACGCCTCGTAAACGAGCTAAAATAATCGCTTTAGGCGAAAATGCTTCACTTACTGCTTGGCCGATAGCAAAAGCAGTTTGCGTCGGGAAATCCAGCGTTTCACGGATCATGAAGCTGCATAAGGAGACAGGGTCCGTGGACACGTAAAGGACATTGTGGAAGAAAAAGTAAAACCACCCCTAGCGATGATAGTCTAATTCGAAGAATTACTATCTTATTAGAAGAATTACTATCTTTTATTTATCTTTTTATTATTCGAAGAATTACTATCTTTTAGACCGAAGAAGACCAGTGGAGACACTAAAAGTAGGATTGCGTCTCATGGGGTTAATATAGATGATTCCATTGTACGTCGTCGCCTTCTGGAGTGTGGCTGCCGTACTCGACGCCCCTCCAAAAAGCAGCTTTTGACACACGCTATGAAGCAAAAAAGGTTATCCTGTGCAAAGAAACATCGAGTCTGGACTGTGGAGAATTGGGAAAAAGTGATATTTTCCGACGAAACCCACTTTGAGGTGCATGGCTATAGGTCAGATTTCGTCCGCCGCTCGCCTGGATTACCTCTTCGATTCGGCCACATCCAGCAATCCCCCAAACACCCACCCAAGGTCATGTTTTGGGGATGTTTCACAGCTTCCGGGCCAGAGACACTTCACACCATTGAAGGAATGATGGACAGCATAAAGTACATAGGCGTTCTGGAGGCGAAAATGGTCCCAACACTGCAGAAGCTGTTTCCTAACGGCGATGAGGTATTTCAACAGGATTTGGCTCCATGCCGCAATTCTAAGCTTGATAAGAGCTTCTTTACCTAGCAACATTTGAAAGTATTGGAGTGACCAGGAAATTCACCCGATCTAAACCCCATTGAAAATTTGTGGACTATTATTAAATCGCGCATATCTACTAAGATGGATTGCACGACGAAAACGAAAATGATAGAAAGTGTCATGAAAGTGTGGTACTACGACCCTGATGTGAAGGAGATGTGTGGAAAGATAGTGGCATCAATGGTTGAGAGGGTGAAAGAAGTAATTAAAGCTAAAGGGGGTCACGTTCACTATTAACTATGTATACTATTAAACAAATAAATATTTTAGTTGTGTCTTTATTACTTGCATTATCCTATTGTTCAAACTAATTTGCACAGTACTGTATATATATATATACAGAGAAATACATGTCGCTAATTATTTATTTTATTCTTATAGTATTAGTTACAATCATTTTATGACAAAAATGAAATGTTAATGCTATTTGGAAAGTAAAATATTAGAAATACTAGCATAAAATGAAAATTAGTGGGTAACATCATTGTACATGCAATGGGCCATTAATTCATTAGCGGTAAAGAATACGTAAAAAATAATCAAAAGTCGCGTGATAATTAGTCTTAATCACTAAATACTTGTTAAAAGTTGAAATTATGATAAAAAAAGTTTTATATTTTTACTTATTTTATTACAATTGCAAGACGTGTTTTGAATTTAATATACTCTGAGCCACGAGAACGAAGTTGTCTGTGCTGTTTTCAGCCCGAGCTGATCTCTAATACATACATACATACATACATAGATAGAGCATCCTCAAGAAGCCACTGTCTACGGAGGTCCAGCCAGACTATGCAATTTAGTCCTCAAAACACATCTATCCTCAGCTCCAGCTGCTGCATTTGGCCACTGTAGATCAATTCTAACAAGGGCCTGTTTGACATGGGCAGGACTGCTCAGTCGGTAGCGCGCCAGGCTCGTAATCTGCAGTTCCCAGGTTCGAGTCCCAGCTGGGACAGCGTTGAGATTTATCTCCGCAAAACTCCCTGCCTTCGGTCAGTAGAGGACACCGATGGCCTTGTAAAGTCCGTAGGATGGAACATTAAGTTGTGGCTCCGTGCGCAGGGTTGGGTTGTTTAACCTCTGTGCGCCACTTTTTTGAACACCACGGGCTAAATGGCCAGGTCACAAGGACCCCGAAAGCTCAGAGAAGGTTGAGGGAGGGATCCAACTGGAAGAGCTGTTGGGAGACAGATGGTAGCCTCCCGTCAAGGCCATCCAGCGTGTTCTTTAACGTGCGCAGAGTATGGCTTTCCCGCACATGGGGCCACTGCTTAACGTCCCATCCGACGGACGGCGGCCTTTCCAAGCCCATCGGTGTCCCGTACTGACCGTGGGCAGGGCTGAGAATTTTGCGGAGATAAATCTCAACGCTGACCTAGCTGGGACTCGAACCTGGGAACTACATATTACGAGCCTGGCGCGCTACCGACTGAGTCCCCCCCCGCCCCCCGTGCGCAGGAGAAACATACCTTGTGCACTTTAAAGAACACGCTGGATGGCCTTGACGGGAGCTACTATCTTTTTCCCAACAACTATCCAGTGAGTTCCTTCCCCCAATCTTCTCTGGGTCCTTGTGACTTGCCATTTAGCCCATTGTGTGAAAAAGTACCACTCAGAGGTAAAACAACCGAACACTTAACAAAATAGTTAAGTTCTTTACTTGTTGGCATTTCTCAGTTGGTTGAGGCCATTTTGCGACAAACAAGTGTAAAACGAAAAACAAAAATATAAAGTCATGAAAACCTACAACCAAAGTAAAACGCAAAAGACAACAAATTACATTTGTCAATTATAGCTAACATAGAATAGTATGCACTATAGAAATAATAGCTAGTATCTCTAGTCATTATACCAGAATAATAGCTAATTTCTCTAACCATTACATCAGAATAATAACTAGCTTTTCCTAGCCATTACAACAGAAATATAGCTAGGTTATCTAGCCATTATATCACTGTTGTTTTACCACTCAGCGGCAGAATATGGCAATCCTGAACAAGGAACCATTGTTTCGTGTCCCATCCGAGGGAGGCGGCCTTTCCAGTCCCATTGTTTCTCATTTCTGACTGAGGACAAGGGTGTCGGGTAGCGGAGATAAATTACAACTCTGGCCCAGGTGGAACTCGAACCTGGGAAATACAGATTATGGGCTTGGCACACTACCGACTGAGACCCCCCTTCACCCCCCATTATATCAAAATAACAACTATATTCTCTAGACATTATACCGGAATAATCGCTAGATTCCTTAATCATTATACGAGAACAAAAATTAGATTTTTATGTTATAAACATATAGTAGCTAGGTTTTCCAGCCATTGTGCAGGAATAACATGTATTAGAGTAAGAGCTGGTTTCTCTAGCTATTATATAAAAAATAATAGCTATATTCTCCAGCTATTATACCACAATATTAGCTATATTCTCCAGCCATTATAACAGAATACCTGCTAAGATCATACATCACTATACTGGTTCTGTTCTAATGGATCTCTTTGCCATGTTCTGAGCCTTCAAAGTTTTGTGACGGAACCATTTAATCCGACAACAGAGTAAAGAAAGTTCCTCTCGTTGTTAATGAACGCATTGGGAAATCTTAACATCTTAAAAATCCCGAGCATCTTTTCCTTTTTACATTCTCGAGTGTAAGTCTCTTTGTGGTTGCAATCTGAAATAGGAGAATGATGTTTGTATAGTGATTTCTATTAACATATGGGATTTTAATTAAGATCTTCACTAATTGGATCCTTTTAGCCTACTTGAGTTGTTTTTCTCCTGAAATGCGGTTTTCAGCAGACAATGAGTACATAATGGCACTGATGCCATCTCAATTGTTATAAACCTGCTCTATTCAACTGTAATTTTTTTTCGTTATTATTTTTAACATACAACTTCACGTAAAAGGTTTTAGAGGTGAAGTTGAATTGTTTTACTTCTGTGCGGCGCACACAATTCGTAAGTGGCACAGTCATAAGAACTCCAAGGTTCAGAAAAGGTTGGAGAAGGGAATCCACAGACAATTGTCAAGAGATAAATTGAAGCCACCCGTCAAGGCCATTCTGCGTATTCTTTAACGTATACCGGGTGTTTGTAACAACGAACCACGGCATAAAGTTCCATCCGCCGAGCAATGGCTTTTCCACGCAAAACGGTGTTTGTTTCTCACAGAGGACAGAATGGGGATTCACAGCGAAAAATCTTTGAAAATGAGATTCCTATATGTGCCGGAGATGATATGTGTTCTATGATTTGGGACTCGAACATGGGAATTGCAGATTATGAGTGAGTAGCGCTACCGACTGAGACAATTGACTCCTCACCTCTTTCAGTAGAAAGCAGGGGCGGGGATAGGCTCAGCCTGTAGCATGCCAGGTTCGTAATCTGCAGTTCCGAGGTTCGAGTCCTGTTTGGGCAAGCATTGATATTTATCTCCACAAAACTGCCCGCCCTGCCTTTGGTCAGTAGGGGACACAGTTGGGTTTGAAAAGGCAGCCGTCCATCCGGATGAGACGTAAAGTGTGGCCCTGTGTGCGGGAGAGCCAAACTTGCACATGTTAAAGAACACGCTTGATGGCCTTTGAAGGGAAGCTAACATCTGTCTCCTAACAGCTATCTAAGGGGTGGCTCAGTCGGTAGCGCGCCACGCTTGTAATCTGCAGTTCCCTGTTCGAGTTCCAGCTGCGTCAGCGTTGAGATTTATCTCCGCAAAATTCCCTGCCCACGGTCATTAGGGGACACCGAGGGGCTTGGAAAGACTACCTCCGTCGGATGGGACTTTAACCTGTGCACTTAAAGAATACATTGCATAGCCTTGACGGGAGGCTACCATCTATCTCCCAACAGCTGTTCCAGTGGGTCCGCTACCCCAACCTACTCTGAGCCTTCGGGATCCTTGTGACCTGACCATTTAGATCATTGTGTTTACAAAACATGCCGCTCAGAGGTAAAACAATCCAAACAAACAATTGATGAGCAAACTTTTAATTGGCTCATATTCAAGTCATTAGAAAGGAAGCATGTAAAGTTAAACTAAAACACATACTAGAAGAACGCATATCGTATCTGGCACATATAAGAAACTTATTTTCAAAGAAAATTGAGTTTTTCGTTTACCTATTTTTTCATTGCTTAAAAGTTTCAATCAAACTTATGGATGATGAGAGAAAAATACAAATAGTAGTATTTTATTATTTTACAAATAAATACTACTATTTGTACAACATAAAGCGTATTTGTTTTTTATTCCCCAATTTAAAATGTTGCTTTTCTCACAGCCATCTGAGAAAAATGGACAGATTGTTACTGTCAGTGGAAAATCTCTTGACAACCAAAGAAATTACCAAAGAAATTTCAAATTTCTTCCATAAACAGATCACTTGCATCATTCCTTAAAAGTTTCGCCCTTTCCATATTTAGTGACTTCTACCGATACAAATTAAAAGTTTCCATGGATTTGAAAAATGCGAATTTTAATATTATTTACTACTATTATTTATCTAATTATTTATTAATTATCTACAGAAATTAGAAAAGTATGGAATTAGAGGAACTGGATTGCATTGATTTCAAAGTTACATATCAAATAGATTTACGGTACTAAAGGCGAAAAGTGTGAAGTTAAATTCGGTGTTCCTCAAGGATCCATTTTAGGACCGCTTTTATTTCTGATTTACATAAACAACTTAACAAAATTGAAACTAAATAGTACCATGTTTTTATATGCCGATGATATAGTTTTAGTTAATATAAACAAATTGAAAGAAGATGCTGTTAAACACTTGCAAAAAGACTTTAATATTATTAAACAATGGTTACACTCAAATAAACTGTATCTAAATAGCAATAAAACCAATGTATGACTTTTCATTCGCCTGGTTTCAAAATTAACAATAACTTAATTATTAAAACACACAAATTAAACTGCAGAAAAAAGGGAACCATTTTTGAGCTAGATAAATGTGGCTGCATAAAAATTGACAGAGTACATATAATAAAATATCTAGGATTACATATCGACAGTGCCATCCGATGGAACGTTCATACTGAGAAAATCTGCAGCACATTAAGGCTTTGTGCTTTGAAATTAAATACATTACGGTATATTATGGATACCAACCCTATAAAAACTGCCCCCTGGTTGACCCACCTGTATTTTTGACTCCCCCTTCATTAAAAAACCCCTGTTATCAAAAGTTCCGCCCCCTTTATTAAAAAACCCTACCTGCATTTTTTAAGCCCCCTCTTTAAAGAACCACTGGTTGACCTACCTGTACTTTTTAAGCTCCCCCCTGAAAAGCCCCACTATTATTGGTGGCACCATCTAGTGTATACTTTAGCAAGATTTTAACCGAAATTATTCCCAATTGTTTAATCCCCCTCATTAAAAAAACCCCTTATCAAAAGTTCCACCCCCCTTTAAGAACTATCCTGCAGTAACTGTTTTAAAAGACTGTCCCACAGAAAATGAAATGAAAAAATGCTATTGGGTAAAAAAATTAATAAAAGGAAAACGGCGAAAAAAAAATTTCGAGTGCGTCCTAAAACAGTGGCCAAGGCTGCGAGTGGGTGTTCATGTTGTACGACATCGCGTCTGATACGGAAGCAAAGGGGTATCGACAGCGCAGGGGGTGACGTGATCCAAGATTCATCCTTCAATAAAACGTGGTCCATAGTAAGGGTGAGGTATCGAATGCTTGTTGCGTGTCCTAAAGCGAGTCTTTTATGTCACCCATACAGGTCACCAGACCATATTACCCCTCAATATTTTTCATAATTACGGATAATTTGTTTTTTAAAACAAAGCAATTTTTTCATTTCATTTTCTGCGGGTCAGTCTTTTAAAACAGTTACTGCAGGATAGTCCTTAAAAGGGGGGCGGAACTTTTGATAAGGGGGTTTTTTAATGAGGGAAATTAAACAATTGGGAATAATTTCGGTTAAAATCTTGCTAAAGTATACACTAGATATCGCCACCAAAAATCGTGGGGCTTTTCAGGTGACTTTTCAGGGGGGCTTAAAAATACAGGTAGGGTTTTTTTTAATAAAGGGAGTGGAACTTTTGATAACGGTTTTTTTTTTTAATGAAGGGGGAGTCAAAAATACAGGTTGGTCAACCAGGGGGCAGTTTTTATAGGGTTTTTAATAAAGGGGGGCGGAACTTTTGATTAGGGCAGTTTTTTATTGAGGGGTGGAGTCAAAAGTGGAAAAATTACGACAAAAATTGAGGGCTTTTCTAAATATAGTACTCATAATATATATATTAGATGGTGCCACGGGTTTTTTTAATAAATGGGAAGGAATTTTTAATAAAGGGAGATTAATTAATTATGAAATATTAATTATTAATTATGAGTATTAATAGGGGCGTGGTTGGTTCTGAATGTTAATAAGGGGAATAGTAGTGGGGGGCGCAGAAGAGGGCATGGGCGGTGACGTCATAGGGGGAAAGCACTGTGCAAAGGGAGATTCGTGGACTGGGACTTCACTACTTACAAGGTACAACCAACTTAACAAATATTAGAAAAATAGAACGGATTCAATCCTCAATAGCTAAAAATATTATACCAATTAAAAACCGCACACATCTAATTACAGCCCAAGATAGATTTATTTACTTTGATATCTTACCTTACCATAGCCTAAAGTAAATGTAACATAGTTATAGGTAATTTTTTCCACAACACACATAAAAATAAAGTCCAGTATCATAAAAACACAAGATTTAGAGAAAAAAATTATTTTCAACTATCGAATTTTACAAATAACTATGGGAAATGCACAAGCGGCTACAAAATTCCATACATTTTGAATCAATTACCAAGGGAACTGCTAGTCGTAAATTCGTTCAGAGAAATAAAACACGAATTAAACAGATTTTTATTAAAAAATTAGATAATTAATATTAATACCTATTGACAAATTATGTGGTACTGAATGTAAACATAAAAATCCTATTGTTATTTTGAAATATTCTAAATAAAAAAAGGTAAAAAAAAATTGTAAAGAGAACATATTATTGAATGTCGAAATTCTAAACTGAAATAGTGAGATAGCACATAGTAAATACAATGTGATATAAATATCTTAATATTAGCAATTAAGGAAGAAAGAAGATATTATGTTTTATGCTAATGTATTATTCTCTCCTGCAGATAAGCTGTTAGCTTTGCGGGACATCTGTAAATAAGAAATGATTTATTTGAATTTGTCTCAATAAATAAATGATTAAAAAAATAGTACCAGTCCAACTAAATAAAATAGTTTTCCAATTATCGCTTAAAACAAAACAAATGCATTTCCCTTCCACTCTGGGCGTAAGGGGTCAACTTATTGTCATTAATTGAAACTTCATAATCTTCATATTCCACCACCAAAGGGGCGGGGGGTGGCTCAGTCGGTAACACGCCAGGCTCGTAAACTGTAGGTCCCAGGTTCGAGTCCCAGCTGGGTAATCATTGAGATTTATCTCCGCAGAACTCCCCGCCCTGCCCACGATCAGTAGGGGACACCGATAGGCTTGGAAAAGGCCACCGTCCGTTGGATGGGACGTTAAGCCTTGGCCCCGTGTGCGGGAGAGACATACCCTGTTGCACGTTAAAGAACGCGCTGGATGGCCTTGACGGGAGGCAACCATCTGTCTCCCAACAGCTGTTCCAGTGGATCCCCTCCTCCAAACTTCTCTGAGCCTTCGGGGTCCATGTGACCTGGCCATTTAGCCCATGGTGTGCAAAAAAGTGCCGCTCAGAAGTAAAACAACCCAACCACCAAAATTTCTAGCATAATATATCGTTTGAAACAGTCGTTTATAACTTTGGAATTTTTTATATTTTGCCACCATTAAAGGGCATAATTATAGCTTTTGGGAGATTCGGAATGTGCGAATGGTAATATTTTATCAATTCCTATGAAACAAGAAAAATAATTATTTATTTCTAAAAAAACCTATCTCGATATATACAGGCAGACAGACGACAAAATGAACACATTATATCGAGTATTTTTGAAAACGCGGTAACCAGGTAATCACAAAGTAGAGTTTGAACTTAAAATATTTATAACTACTTTATTTGTCTCGCTAAAGGAAAACAAATTACATGCCCATTAAGAGAAATACATCAAGTGTATAAATAATCAGTATAGGAGGCGGTAATAAAGAGACAGACATTGAACAATATTCCTCGTGCATTCTCCGAAGCATAACAGGAGTTACTTGAGCAATGGCGTTTGCAATTGTCTTTCTTCAGTTAACTGAGAGACTGATGAACTGAATGTTTGATGGAACCTCATAGAAATCGAGTAGGGTTAGGTCTGGTAAACAAAGACTCTATAACCAACCCAGCAGCTTTAGAAATTTGTTTTCTTGAGTTTTTCTGCGAAATATATTAAATACCTAATACTTAAATTAACATAGTTATGCATATCGTATTGCGACAGAAAAACCTTTTGAGATCCATGGATCAAAATGCTCGTAAATTTGTATTCATGGTAAATATTGTTTTCAATAACAGTTTTATACCAAAAATATTATATCATTTCCATGAAAGTGGGAGTTCGAACAAAAATGTTCGCAATCGCTGGTTTAGATGATCCCTGATTAATAACAAAAAATGGGAACAAGTCTTGTCTTGTTTAAAAAATGATTCCTTGTCATGAATTGTGGTAACAAAACAGACTCGAGGATATTCTGGTACACTATTCCTGTAACCATTATTTTTGCTAAAAAACCAAAGGCCCATAAATTTCTGAAACCGATGAAAATAAATACTTGCTGTTTCATCTTTAAATACACCAATTACTTTTTAAATATCCTAAATACTTTCCTGCCATGTCAAATTTAACAATTTTCTTTTCGTTTGAAAACTGGACACTTTTAATCCAATATGCTTACGCAGTACTTTGGACATTAGATGAGTTATTTTAGCTCTGAAGGTACTCATAGTACTGAATAGCCAGTACCCCAAGGACTCAGATAAGATTGGGGGAACTCACTGGAAAACTGTTGAGAGACAAATGATAGGCTACCGTCAAGGCCATCCAACGTGTTCTTTAATGTGAACGTGGTATGGCACTCACTCACAAGGTGCCACGAGTTAATGTTCCATCTGACGGACGGCGGCCTTTCAAAGCCCATCTGTGTCCCCTACTGACAGAGGGCAGGGCGGAGAGTTTTGCAGATATAAACCTCAAAGCTTTCCCAGCAGTGAATTCGAACCTAGGAACTGCAGATTACGAGGCTGCCACGCTACCGACTGAACTATCCCTTCCCCTATTTTGTTAAGTGAGCATATCTTTTCAGGCATGGCAGAAACATATCAAGATATTTAATATATATTCTTAACTTCTACATCATCTCTAATGCTATATTCCAATGAAAAAATAATCGAGCACTCTAACCATTTTTCCACAAAACTCTCAACCCTGCCCACGGTCCGTACGGGACACCGATGGGTTTGGAAAGGCCACCGTCCGTCGGATGGAACGTTAAGCCGTGGCTCTGTGTGTTGGAGAGCCATACCCTGTGCACGTTAAAGAACACGCTGGATGACCTTGACGAGAGGCTACCATCTGTATCCCAACAGCTGTTTCAGTGGTTCCCCTCTCCCAACCTTCTCTGAGCCTTCGAGGTTCTTGTGACCTGGTCATTTAGCCCATTGTGTGCAAAAAAGTTTTCTCTCAGAGGCAAAACAACCCAACCCTCTAGCCCTTGTTATAAATTATAGCTAAAATGCAAGTATATACATTACTCAACTTTACCACTTTGTATTAATTGCATTTGCTGATATACTACCAATAGTTTAACATCATTGGGATTGGAAAGTTTTCCCCTCTGCTACATGTAATAATAATAATGTATAATATATAATTAAAAAAATAAAAAAAAGTCCGGTCACTCCCATTTTATGTCAATGGAAAGCTACATTCGCTAAGCTCTTGTCTTTATCTGAGAGTCATTTTTTCCACACCATGGGCTAAACAGCCAGGTAGTAAGGACTTCAAGGGCTTCAGAAAAGGTTCGGGAAAGAGGATCAACTGGATAGCTGTTAGTAGACACATGGGAGCCTCCCGTCAAAAGGCCATTCAACGTGTTCTTTATCGTGCAGAGTTATGGTTCTCCTGCACAGGTCAGGGCTAACATCCCATCCAACAAACTGCTCTCCTACCAAGCCCATTGATATTCCCTTACTCATCGAGGATAGGATAACAGTCAGCGGACATAAATTTCAACACTGATCCAGTTGAAACTCGAACCTGTGAACCGACGATTACTAGGTTGGCGCAATAATACTCAACCAACCTCTGCCGCTATTCATAAGGGAGTCTTCAAGTCACCGAATTCATAAACCTTTCCAGATACGTTTTTTTTTTGAATGAAAATGAGGTCATCTATACAATTATTTTTTGATAAATTATTAGATGATAAATGCGAGTTGAAAGAAGGTCTTGAACGACCCTATGTTATTATTGCACTCCCCAAAAATGTTGTTTTTTCACATAAATTTTTATTGCAACTGAAAAAAATGCATTTTCACTTATAATTGCACAAATTATGAGTCATTAGCATGCTCAAAATCCCACCCAGTTAATATTCGTCTGTGGGATAGTAATGATGACATTTTAATAATTAAAGTGACTATATCTAAAAATGAAAATTTTAAGTTGTAATTAGAGTCGTCAGTTTTAAGCAATAATAATTATCTAAGATGAACACAGAAACATTTTATTATAGGCTTACACATTGAAATCATGAATGATTCAATTTTTAAAGCAAAAGAATATTCTTTTAACATTTAAGTATACGCTTAAGATAATTTGACAACATGTTACAAAAAGAAATTTTTTTCAGATAATCACGTATAGACAGGAAAGCTTCAAATTCTGCCAATATTCCAGTTTTTATTTAAACGTATCAAAGAATGCCGTTCCGTGGCCGAGAGGTTAAGCCGTGACCTTCGAGACTCAAGGCTACTAATCTAAGGGACCTGGGTTCGAGACTCGGGTAATGCATGGTTGTTTTTCTACTGAGGTCCCGCCATCATTACAGACCTTCTACTATGGAGTATAAACTGACAGGCTCCTGTCAGACCTCTGTGACAATCAGCTGCTTGAGGGGGTATTATTTATTTTTTATCAAATAATTCAATCACATAATTTACATAATTCTAAAATACCAAGATATCTATAACTCTCACTAACACTTTGCCTTCTTACCAACTACTCTCTTGTATATTATTATCTCCGTCCTTTCTTGTGGGGTTGCTTCAGACGATAGAGAGGCCTATAACATTATGTTTTCAGGCCGAGCTCCAACTTCGTCAGCATTGAAATTATCTCCGTTAACCTTCACCTTGTCTTCGGGGACACTGATGTAGGAGTACCATACTCTGTACACGTTAAGGAACATGCTGGATGGACTTGATGGGAGACTTCCAAGTGTGTACTAATAGCTCTTCAATTTATCCTTTTCCCCTATCCAAATCTCGGATTTTGGGGTCCTTATGACTTAGCCATTTACTCCAGTATGTGCACAAAAGTGCTGCTCAGTGACAAAACAACACAGCCATTTCTGTTAGTAACGTGACGTGAGTGTGTCTACGTAAAGCGGACCAAATCTGGGATTTCTGGCCATTTTGCCTTTTATCCCTAAGTAAAGAAAAGACAAATCAAAAAAAATATGTCTAATGAGGAAAAAACGTAGAAAATCGTCCAGAGGTAAAAACGAAAGTTTCCAGAGCAAGACCAAGAGCATGATTTTGTAGAGCAAGACCAGGCAGCATGAGAAAAATTGTGATTTTTTTCTATAGGGAAGGTACATGCTCTGTCGTTCCAGTTCATAATGATTGCATTGAATAATGTAGTAAAAAGTTGACTCAATGTCTTGGCAGAATGGACAAAAAGGTGTCTCGGAAAGTTTACCCCTGAAAAGGAACGCATTGAGAGGAGCGACCTCACCTCGAAGACGAGAAATGAGATTTCTGAGGAAAGTGAGGTATACGTGAACGTCCTTTTTGGTTGATAATCGAGATAATCGTGAGCATTGTGTCTTTGTTAGAAATCCGCGGCTTCTTTAAATAAAAAAAAAATAAACACTCACTAGATGCATTTTGTATTAAATAGTTATTTGCATATCTATGCAAATTTTCTGTCCGGCAAAACTTTCGTTTGTGCTTTTGCAAGAGTTGCATTTAGCGCCGACCTTAATTATTAGGATATATCGTATCTTTCAGAAGCACTACGAACTTTCCTCTACTTCCCGACATGTTGAAGTGTGGGCGCTGACCTTGACGACATTGACAGTGATTAGTGGGAGAGTGAAATGTCGCGCGGCATTCTTTGTCGACATCTTCAACTCGGAATAAATGTTGGCTCTTTGTCTGATGCGGAAGCGGACGAGTAAGTAGTCGCTAAATGAGGCTGAAACGAATAAAAAAGAAGCGATAATTAGGAAAAAAGTAATTATAGTCAACGTCTTCGTACTTCATCGCTATCTTGTGCTCTCACGTCTAATGAGGGCAGGGGATTGCTTCAGTCAGTAGCGCGTCACGTCAGGATTGTAATATCCAGTTCCCGGGTTGAATCCCAACCTTGCCTGAGTTGAGAATTTTCTCCGCTAAATCCTTTCCTGCCCTCATTGAGAATTTTCCCTACTAATTCCCTTTCTGCCCTCGTTGAGAAAGGGGACACTAATAGACTTGGAAATACCGCAGTCCGTCGGATGGGACATTAAACCCTGGCTTCTTGTACAGGAGAACCGTACCAAGTGCCGTTAAATAACGTGCTGGATAGCTTGACGGGAGGCTTCAATCTGTCTTCTAACAGCTGTCCAATCGGATGGCATTGCACAATCTTTTCTGAACCCTTCAGATTCTTGTGACCTGCTATTTAGTGGGGCTGGGAGGTGACTCAGTCTGTAGAGTACCTGGCTCGTAATCTGCAGTTCCCGGGTTCGAGTCCCAACTGTGCTAACGTCGAGATTATCCCCACTTGCTGAGATAATCAGACCTTGGTGAGAAAGGGACATCGATGGACTTGGGAAGGCCGCTATCCATCGGATGAAATGTTAGCCGGGCTTGGTTGTGGCTAAGCCACACCCTGTACACGTTAAAGAACACGCTGAATGGCCTTGACGAGAGACTACCCTCTGTCTTTTAACAGCTGTTCAGTGGATCCCCTCCTCAACCTTCTATGAGCCCTCGAGGTCCGTGACCTCGCCTTTTGGCCCATTTTATGCAAAAACAGTGTCCCCAGAGGTAAATCAATCAAACCCAACTGGCTTTTAATGCAGCACAAATCCGCATTCACTTTTAGGAAAGAAAACATCAAAGCATGGTCTTTTAGTGCTTCATTATATAATTTTCTAACAAACGATTATCAGTTCACAATAATATTCTGAAGCGTGAGATCTTCAACACATAAATAAAATTAGTTTGAAGAACATCATTACTGTAAATCATATTAATATATCAAGATTTAACACGTATGTAATACTATAATCTATTATGCGTTTGTGTGATTCTAGTTCATCGTGATTTAACTGAAGTTTTTTAAATTTACAGAATGAATGGAAATTAGTAAATATTTTAATGCTGTTTTGGAATTATATTGCCGTATCGTCTTAAATCACGTTAGTTAAGAGAAAGTGGAATTGAATCATTGAAAAAAAATAGTATTTTGCAATTTTGAAATAATTACAACAACAATAAAAGAAAAGGTGTTTCGAAAGTAGCCTTACAAATTTGAAATGTTGTACAATTATAATGAAATAAAGTATGTGATACCGGAATGGAATATACAAGGATCTTTTTAATTTACTACTGAAATATTTTGTTAGGCTTTCTGTAAAAAACGTTAAATTGTTGCTAACGACCCACAGAGCTATAAGCTTATCCGCAGGATATAGACTAATTTCAGTAACAAATTATTTCCAGCTTTATGTTGAGAGGTTTAAGTATTACGTTTTAAGTTCCGCGGAGAGGACATCACCGATAATGTTTACTTAGAATGCTCGACAATTCTGTAATCCTGTAGTTGGACCAAGTTTATCAAGAAGGAAGCATATTTTTCCAGAAGGATGACGCTCCTCCTCACTTCTATGGAGATCTGTTCAGGTATCTGAACACACGTTTTTCAAATCAGTGGTAGGCGAGAAAATCCGATATCATGGCCACCTCAATACCTGGATTTAATGTCACTAGGCGTTTTCTTACGGGTATTTGTTAAGGATAAAGTATACTTTCCATCCTATCTTACAAGTGCTGAGGATATACGGGTAAGAATTACAGGTGCAGTAGCAGAAATCACAACAGACATGCTGCGTTGCATCTGGTAAAAAATTCATTGTAGGTGGGATATTTGTCGTCTTACATCTGCAAGTTATATCGAACTGTAACTCTGATACATCTGACAAAACCTGATGTGTTTGGCTGTATTTCTGTATTTGAATTTTGTCTCTCCCATTTATAAATAAAGGCATACGTCCTCTCGAAGTTGTAAACAGTGTATTAGTTTGCTTAAAAGTGAGCGTTGCATTCTAGTACTGCTAGAAGTAATATAAATATTTTTGAATAACTAGAAGTTGATTAATTGCATCAAAATACTCAGCTCTACAGTTTTTTACACCATAAATAAACCAAGACCAAATTAATTGCTTAACACACTGTTCGCCTAAAAGAATAAGTTACTATACTATAATTTTACTGCATATAAACGTTCTAAACCAAAAATAATTTTAATTTTAAGTTTATTAATGTGTCTTCCACATCAAGCCATCATAAAACCTAATAGCCAAGTATTTTAAGGAAGAGAAAAAAAATATCTGTGAACAGCTGGTGTTTAAATTGTAATTTAATTCACGTTAAACCAACTGTTAATTGACATTGTATTTAGTAGAGAATTAATAAATATAAGCAATTATTTTTAGTACATTATTTATAGTTCATGAATCATTTGCATACCATTTACCAATTGTTAATAAATCATAATTTGCATATGAGATTAAGCATTAATATTTCAAAACTTTACTGATATCAGGGAATAAAAGCAGAAACAAGCATTGCGAAACTACACTGTTTCTTCAGGTACTACAGTGATTCCTAAATTATAGTTTGAGGACAGCATGATAAAAGGATGCTTTAACAAAATTGGAGTGTTAGGAAAATATTACTACGATGCATTTGTATAAAATTATGTTGAAACGAATTTTATCAAGAAATGGTTTGGTATTTCAAAGCGCATTCATTCCTATTTGGTGTGGATGAGGGCTGGGTTCAGTTGCTTTATCTCTGAGCAGCACTTTTTTGCACGTGATGGGCTAAATGGCCAGGTCACAACGACCCCGAAGGCTCAGAGAAGGTTGGGGAGGAGACACATTAAGCAACTATTAAGGCTTAATATATAATATTAAATACATAGTTGGTATCTCCTATCAAACCCATCCAAGCATGTACATATCAACCCATCCAAGCATGTCATTGGATGGGTTTGATAGGAGATACCAAGGTATTTACCAATTGTTAATAAATCATAATTTGCATATGAGATTAAGCATTAATATTTCAAAACTTTACTGATATCATGGAATAAAAGCAGAAACAAACAATGCGTTCCCGGGACTCGAACCCGGGAACTGCAGATTACGAGCCAGTACGCTACAGACTGAGTCACCTCCCAGCCCCACTAAATAGCAGGTCACAAGAATCTGAAGGGTTCAGAAAAGATTGTGCAATGCCATCCTATTGGACAGCTGTTAGGAGACAGATTGAAGCCTCCCGTCAAGCTATCCAGCACGTTATTTAACGGCACTTGTTCTGGTCAAGCTATCCAGCACGTTATTTAACGGCACCTGTTCTTATTTAACGGCGGTTCTCATGTACAAGAAGCCAGGGTTAATTAGTACATATTAAATACAAGTTGATATCTCCTATCAAACCCATCCAAGCATTTTCTTTAACATTCACAGAGAGTATGGCTCTTCCCACAAGGAGCTACCGCTTAACGTCCCATCCGACGGAACGCGACCTTCCAAGCCCATCGGTGTTCCCTGTCGACTGGGGACAGGGATTCGAGTTTTGAGGAGAATGGGTGAGGGACTCCAGCTTGGTAAGCTGATATCACCAGGTTCGGTACCAATAGTGTCTGCGTTAAGATTTCTCTCCGTTAAACTCTGCTGTAAATGAGAAGGGTACACCGTTGTTGGGCTTTTAAGGCTTGAAAAGGCCGCTGTCCCACGGACAGAATATTAAGCAATGACCAGTCTGCAAGAGAACTCTACCCCGTGCATGCTAGATGATTCAATGGAAGACCTCCATTTGTGCCATAACCGCTGTATTCTTCCTTACCAACTCTCAGACCTTAGGGTCCTTGTGAGCTGCATATTTAAGCTATACGTATTGTGTTCACAAATGCTTTTCACATTTAAAACACACCAAAACATTTTTTTTTTCTTGCAGTAAAATTAATTTTCCTTGTTTCATCATATTATCATGCCGGAATCTAGGTAAAATTGGAAGGAGGGAGCGGGAGTTAGAGTCTAGATTTTCATTACTGTATAACATTTTCTACTCCATTTTAATCGTCGTGAAAACTTTCTTGATGAATGCATGAAATATGCATAAGTTTCATTATCTTTTGACTCCCATTACCCTTACTATTATTCTTAAAGGGATGTGCCATGGTTTCCCTTCCCCCCCCCCTTTGATCCGACCCCACATCATAAAAAATGTGGGAAATTATATATATTTATCTTATTTAAACAAATACGCGTCAGATTCGAACACTGAGGCACGACCGTGAACACGGACATCATAGCTATAGGTCAATTGCTTTACTAATTGAGCTAAGGCTATATAATCTAACTTAACCACGTTTGGTTAAGTTAGATTATATAGATGAAGAGCAGTTCATCGCGGGAGATAAATTTATATCTAGCTAAGGAGAAGTTTTGCTTCTTAATAATATTTTTTACATGAATTTACGTCTACCAACATCATTGATTGGTAGTTATACAAATATATCAAAAATAAACACTAAAAACGAAAATAAATCGCTCAGTTGTCAAGCACTTAACATGTTTAGTTCCTAAGCAAATATACTTGTTCCTAATCCATGGAAACAATGACGAAGGCTCACTTAGTTCGTGGCACGCCAGGATTGTATTCCTGCAGTTCCCAAATTTGAGTATCAACTGTGTTAATCTCTGTTGCACCCCACCCTGCCTTCGGTGTGAAGGGAGACACCGATGGACTTCGAAAACCCGAGATCTGTCGGATGGGACATTAAACCATGGTTCCTTACGCATAAGAGCATGTTTAAGACATACTGGATAATTTTGACAGGAGGCGTCCATCAATCTCCTTACAGATGCCATTACAACACATCCTCAACCTTCTCTGAGCCCTGGAGTCATTGTGACTCAGCCATTTAGAACACTGTGAGTAAAATCTTGCTTCTGGTTAATCACAGATCTACTCTACAGTGCGGGCGTGGGTGACTCAGTTGGTAGCGCGCCAGGCTCGTAATCTGTAGTTTCCAAGTCGAGCTGGGTCAGCGTTGAGATTTGTCTCCGCAAAATTCCCCGCCCTGCTCACGGTCAGTAGGGGAAACCGATGAGCTTGGAAAGGTCGCCGTCTGTCGGATGGGACGTTAAGCCGTGGCCCCGTGTGCGGGATAGCCATACCCTGTGCACGAGTAGGTGTCTGTCTGGATGGAGCGACGATTTCAAAAAGAGCAGAGCTGACTGGTTTCTCAAAAGGTGAAATAACTCGGGTCTTTAAACAGTGGAAAAATAACCCATATTGTTTGTCTAAGAGGCGTAAGTGTGGCGCGACGACAATCTGTCAGAAACATGATCACCGTTGTCTGAGATGGCTTGTACGAAGAAATAGGACTTCCCTTATACAGGAATTGACCGAAACATTCAAAGAAGTCTGTTCCAGATCCATATCGCAGTGAACTATGCGCAGGGAATTGAAGAGGATCCGAATCAGCAGTCGCATGTCTATACGGAAACCACTGATTTCTGCGGAGAACCAGAAAGTTCACCTACGGTAGTGTCAGGAACACCGTGACTAGACACTGGAAGGTTTGAAAAAAGTCATGTGGTCCGAGGAGTCGCGGAATAACTTGTTCTGTACCGACGGTAGGCAGAGTGTTTGGCGGGAGCCCCACGAAGCAATAGACCCAGTTTGCCTTGTAAACACAACTCAAGATTCTGGATGTAGTGGCATGGAGCATGTTCTGTTGATATGGAACGGGTCCCCTGATATTGCTGGAAGATCCGGTATCTTCCAGAGATTATCTGAACATTATTGCCGATCAAGTCAATCCTGCAATGTTGACTTTTTATCCAGCAGGTGACGGCTGTTTCATGGACGACAATACTACTGTCCATTGCACGAGATGTGTTCAGCAGTGGTTCAGCGAGCATGACAGCGACTTCCTCCATCTTCCCTGGCCACCACAAAGCCCGGATCTGAACCCCATTGAAAATATATGAGATATGTTAGAAAAACAGATCGGGGAGCAAAGTCCTTTTCCGTCAAATCTGAGACAGTAAAAGGACTGTCTGGCGAACACCTGGTATGTTGGAGATGTAAAGGCACTCCAACACCTTGTGGAATCTATGCCAAACCACATATGTGCTGTAATTCGGGATAAAGGAGGTCCAACTTGGTATTGAATAAAGGTTTCTAATTCAGTGGCCGGTGGGTATATATTTATCATATTTAAATAAATATGATCCAGATTCGAACACTGAGGCATCTCTGCGAACACAAACATCACAATTACGGGCCAATTGCTCTTTTCTACGCAAACAGACAGGCCAAACCTGTCCACCACCCATAAGAGAGTTCAGACAAGTTCACCTCCCACCAAACGGTTCAGATATGTCCATCACCCACAACCAGACAGTCCAGTCCTTTCGCCATCCACCACCAGACAGTCCAGGAAAGTTCACCTCACACCAAATGGTTCAGATATATTCATCACCCACAACCAGACAGTCCTTTCACCATCCACCACCAGACATTCCAGACCACCCACCAGACACCCAATAGATGTCTAGACCTGATCACTACCCACCAAATAGTCGAGACTGAGAGATTTTCACTTGTTTGCAAGTAGTTGAAGAAGTATTTCCGAAGACGACGTTTTCCATTAGATGAGGCCGTCAAAGAGGGAGACATAAAGTGACTTCAGAAATAGGACATTAACCACCCACCAGACAATCCAGGCATGTTCCAGGTCTTCAGCATATGTCATTCCACAGAGAGCTCTTCAATAAGCTTATCGATCATTACAAGTGTCTCAACAAATCTAGTGACTATAGAGAAAAATAATATACATAAATGGGCATAAGTAAGCATTTATGCTGTCTTCCGTGTAATTGTTTACGCACAGCCGAAATTAAATAGGGAATCTTACTGACTAACCCTTGAACATATTTTGTTTTTTCAACCGATACTAGTACATATGCACCAAGATTTATTGTCCTATCTGACTAATTGAAGCCAATAGCTTATCGTCGTTCTTAGGGTTTTTGTAACTTGTCTAGTCTATTACGAAAAAAACAAAATCTGCTGTCAAAAACATTCGATAAAAGTGAATTGTATTGAAATAAATTTATTGCCATGCACTATCAATCAACAAAAAAAATTATTTACAAAACCTATCCGTATACGAAAGAGAGAGGAGCGAAATGACATTTTCACTTTTAAACCTTTGTGTATCATATTATTCGTTTACATATGTATATACATCAGGCTATTCCTTTTATTAAAGCGCATAATCTATCTTAACGTGACAACAGCCATTCTCATCTATCATCTCCACCCTTTAGGGGACGTGGCATAACTCTTCGAGACGTCTGTGAATGTAAATCTTCCTTTGCAGCTTCTCATTCACGAATGTCATTTCCAGGTTGCAGCCTCTACCGATCATTTCGTTGGGAGGATCGTAGTCGAAACGACCCGATGGGAAATGGTTGTCGTTTCTCACCTGAGATTCGCATCGCATCCAACCACAGAAGAAGAAGGGGAAGTAAAGAATGGAAGATGACTTCTCCCCTTGCTCTACGCATCTGTGGAAGCGGAAATGGATCTGTGTTATTTTTAACCTATACTCTGGAAGCCTGCGACGTCATTTCGGATCTGCAGCATCCACTCCCTGCAGCAATGGAGCGGAGTTTAAGTAAAGTTAAAGTTCTGCGATGTAAACGATAAAGGTGAAAGGAGGAAAGCGGCTATTCTTTTGTAACTTTGTATTTTCATATAGAATGGACTTACGAATGGCTCAGATGTTGCAAGAGAATTTCATACGCAGTATTTGTGATGTTTCTGCTCAATGACAAGATGAAGTCTTGAACTGGAAGAGACGAAGTGGATTCTAAGGGGAAAAAATAACTTTTTGCAGACGTTAGTTGAAATAAAAAATAATAATAAAACGATGAATCCGTGACCAAATAAAATCAGGCCGAGATCAGAAAAAATAAGGGACGGGGGGAGCAAGTAACAATGCGATGGGGAAACGATTCAAATGAAGGGGAAGGGAATGCTGAAATGATCCAAATAAAGGGGAAGGGACTGCTGAAATGATCCAAATGAAGGAGGAATTCTGGAATGATCTAAATGAAGGGGAAGGAGTGCTGAAATGATCCAAATGAAGGGGAGTGCTGAAATGATCCAAATGAAGGGGAGTGCTGAAATGATCCAAATGAAGGGGAGTGCTGAAACGATCTAAATGAGGGGGATTGCTGAAATGATAAAAATGAAGGGTGGAGTGTTAAAATGATTCAAATGAAGGGTTTCTGAGTCAATTCATCACGATTAATTCATCGCAGGGTGAGTTCATCACAACGTTAGTTCATCGCAGCGTAAATTCATCGCGACGTCAATTCATCGAGCATCAATTTATCGCAGTGTAAATTCATCACGACGTCAATTCATCGAGCATCAATTTATCGCAGTGTAAATTCATCACGACGTCAATTCATCGCGACATCAATTCATTGAGCACCAATTCATCGCAGCGTCAGTTCATCGCAGTGTTAGACATATGATTTTATTGATTTTCTACATCGTTGAACAAATTAATTCGCTAAAGAAAATGATTTAGACTTCGAAAGGTTAAACATGTGTCAAAATTTACCTCAGAAATTGTTTTAAACCATTTAATAAAATATGCATTTTAAAAGTTTGCGTAATGATTATTTCAATATTAGGCAATTATTGATGATATTTATGAAAATAATTTATTGTTAAGTATTCCACTTTCCGTGCCTCTTTAAATACATTACGAGAATTGTTTAAAATCGAGATTTAAATAGAACTGATTAAGATATTTAATTTATCATCAGTCACATTTTTCCATTAAATGTATGTATACTGGTTTCCATGAATTAAGGAAAACTCACAAAAATTATGATAAACAAAAAACTATATGAATGATTTTAATGAGATTTGATGAAAACTTGAATGCTAGTTTCAGAATGGCATAAATATTTTACACTAGAAAATTTTTCGCCAAAAAATAATACTTACAGGAACTTGTCCAAAAATGAGGTGTCAAAATGCGATGGGCAAAGTTCTTTAATAAGGAGTGTGGTCAACCCTTACAACAATACAGGCACGACAGCGATGTTCCATGCTGTTTATGATGTGAATCAGCTCAGTAGGGAGTAACGACTATTGTTAACTAAAATAAATACTTTGAAATTGTTTCAAAGTATTTTTGAATTGTTCCAAAGTATTTATTTTTTAGGTTGCTTTACCTCTGATTGATTGATTGATTGAGCAGATCTCAAATTGAATAGTCTTGCTATCAGGAATCCACACGACAGCAAACTCATTCAGAGAATATTTATTTTTTTATTGTCGTTATTTATTTATATATTTTTCTTTTTTTTTTCTTTTTATTTTATTTTATGTATTTTCATTTTTTCTTTTTATTTTATTTTATGTATTTTCATTTTTTCTTTTTCTTTTTTGCTTTTTTTCATTCTGTTTTATTTTATGTATTTTCATTTTTTCTTTTTCTTTGTTTTTCTATTTTTATTATTTTTTTATTTATTTTTTGTTATTACTTATTTTTATTTTTATAATATATTAAACATATTAATGGCTTTGGTAAATGCAATAAGTGATTTATAACATTTAATTTTATCTCTTTTGTTTTCTGGTTCAAGAATAGTTTTAAAATTAAAAGTTGTAATATTAAGCTTGTTTAATACATTAACGTAGTTTGCTCTTTCTTTTTCATATTTTTTGCAATGAAAAATTATATTTTCCAAATTTTCATAGATTTGGCATTTGTCGCATGTTGGGGTATCTGCTTTTTTCATTCTATATAGTAATGATTTAGTTATTGTTGACTAGTTTTCATTTTTAAAATTAAATTAAGTTCTTTTTATTAAGACCATAATTATTAAATTTTGAGATGGTTGGTAATATTTTTATCTGTGAGTGTTTCTTGCATTTGTTTCATACTATTATATGTGTCTGCTTCAAAATATTTATTTTAATTTGTGTTTTATGTAAATATAGGAAAAAAGGTGTTTCTATGTTTGGATCTATGTTTATTGCTAGTTTTGCTTTTTTATCTGCTTCTCCATTGTTTTTTAATCCTACATGGCTAGATATCCATTGGATACAAATTAATTTATTATTTTTTATATGATTTTTTGTTAAAATAAGTTTGTCATTTAGAAACAATTTAAAGTTACTTTTATTAGGGTCATTGTATATGGTTTCCATAGAGGCTTTACTGTCTGTGAATATCACTATTTTTTTATTTTTAAATTTCAATGCCCAATTAATGGCCAAAATAATTGCTGTGAGTTCAGCAATTAAAATGTGGTTAGACTTTTTAAATTTAAATAGGTATTCTTATTTTTCTTCTGGGCACAGAAAGGCTCCAACAAGGCCATTTCTGTCCCCGCTTAAAGAGCCATCTGTATATATATATATGAATAAAATTTTTATAATTGTTATCTATCTGAATATTTGATACTATTTTTAGAGTAATGTGTCTTTTTTTATTGTAAGTTAGTTATGTTGGTATTTAATATTGGGAACGTAGAAGTCCAGCATGGTATTTGTGTGTGGTGGTCTCCACTTAAATTATTATTTATTAAGTTTATTGAAGAATTTTTCCATGGCAAATTAAAGATAGTTATATCTTAAAATCGTTTATCAGTTTATCTGTCAGTGGATGTGTGTGATTTTTTGTTACTATGCTATATATAAGGTTTTCTAATAGGTGTTTTTTTATACTTGTGGGATAGATGTTTCTGCATAAATATCCAAGCCATTTCTATTTTGAAAAAGTCCAATACCAAATTTTAATATTTTTAACTGTATATTTACTAATATTTTTAATTTAGTTTTTGAAATGTTGTTCACTAGCTCAATTCCATATAAAATATTCGGAACGTAATTGAATTATATATCAGTAATAAATGTTTATTGGCACATCCCCATTTGGAGCTGCCAAGGTATCGAAGAAAATTATATAGTTTATTTGCTTTGTTTTTTGCTATTTCTATATATTTACCCCATAATAGTTTTGAATCAAAATGCATTCCAAGGAATTTAAAGTTATCAGCTATTTTTATGCATTAATTTTTGATTTTTATTTCAAAGTCATTTGGTAATATTTTATTTTTATGGAAATAGGTTAAAATTGTTTTTTCTATTGATATTTTAAGGTTCCATGATTCACAGTATTTTGTTAAATTATTAATTAATTTTTGAAAAATATTTCGTATTAAATCTATATTTTTGTTAGAGATCCAAAATATAAGGTCGTTTGCGTATGTGCCACATTTTATGTTTTCTGGAATAATTTCTTGTAAGTCATTAAGATATAAATTAAATAATGTGGGGAATAATATATCCACCTGGATTAATCCATTTTTAAATGGATATTGTGTAGAATTTTTTTTTCCAATTTTAATTTTAAATTTTTTCTCTTTAATAAATTTTAATAAAAATTATACGTGTTTCCACAGATTTTCAATTGTCTAATTTCGTATAACATTGCATTATGGGACTGAGTCGAATGCCTTTTCTAAATCTATACTTATTATTATCATATATAGTTTATTTTTAATTGCATGTTCTGCGTCTGAAATTAAATTTAGCAGTAGATCTTTAGTCGAGCTTCCTTGTCTGAATCCATATATGTTATTATTGAAAATTCTATTTTTTTCTATATGCCAGTTTAATATATTTATAATTATTCTCTCAAATAGTTTCAGTACATTTCAACTGAGGCATATTGGCCTGTAAAAATTTAGTTCGTCTGCATTTGTATTAGGTTTAAAAAATAAAATCATTGAACTTTCGAACCAACTTTCTGGATAATTTTTGGATTTCCAAATTTCATTAAAATTATTTAATAAGATTTTTTTCCATTTATTTGGAAGATTTAAAAATCTTCCAAACAAAGAATTAATTAATTCCAAACGAAGAAATTAAAAATCTTCCGACATGTTTGGTCGTTAAAATGGTGTCAAAAAACTCACACTTAGGTTCGTCGTCAGCCCGAAGAAGAAATGAATGAGTAATAGAAGAAGAAATGAATGAGTAATAGAAGAAGAAATGAATGAGTAATAGAAGAAGAAATGAATGAGTAATAGAAGAAGAAATGAATGAGTAATAGAAGAAGAAATGAATGAGTAATAGAAGAAGAAATGAATGAGCAATAGAAGAAGAAATGAATGAGTAATAGAAGAAGAAAGGAATGAGTAATAGAAGAAGAAATGAATGAGTAATAGAAGAAGAAATGAATGAGTAATAGAAGAAGAAATGAATGAGTAATAGAAGAAGAAAGGAATGAGTAATAGAAGAAGAAAGGAATGAGTAATAGAAGAAGAAATGAATGAGTAATAGAAGAAGAAATGATTGAGTAATATACGAATGATCAAAGCGGAGTCGAGCAAGTACAACTTCATCTTTGCACACAACAGTTAGGAGAAGGTGAATTAAAAACACTGACAAAAAACTCAATTTTAACGTGGCAAGGAACAGAACCCTCAGTTGCCAAATATTTATCTTTGCATTAACTGCTTCTCTACACGCAAGCTTTCCGTGATAGGAAGTTATCAGCAGGTTGCAGATTAACTACAAAAACTGTGAGCAAGACATTGCGCTAACATGACCACAGACTCACGCAATACCTCAGTTTAGTAATATCTTAACAATAGCTATTTACCAAACCTTAATATTACCCAATAGGAACAGAAATAAACAACGGATATTGTTTAAGGAAATTCATTGTTGCACTCGAGTTACATCCACTGGGACACAGGTCTCTGACCAATTACGTAACGCAGTTGCGTACTATGTTTGCCGATGCTTGCGATGCACTTCCGTGATGTTCGCGATTATTTCCCTGATGGGCACGTTTCTTTCCCATGATGTTCGCAATGTATTTAAATGATGTTTGCAATGTATTTAAATGATGTTTGCAATGTATTTAAATGATGTTTGCAATGTATTTATATGATGTTTGTAATGTAGTTCCATTCATGTTTGCGATTATTTTCATAATGTTTCCGATGTGTTTCGATGCTTTTTTTCCCATGCATTTCGATGTTGCTCGCCACATGACTCAGTGTTCCTTGAAAAGTATTTATGTTTTCTTGTGATATGTTTTGATATCTGCTCTTGATATATTTGCTTTACTTGGTATGTTTCGATGTTTTTCTCGATGTGTTTTGCTGCTTTTCGCGATGTATTTCTATGATGTTTGCGATGATTTCCATGACGTTCACGATGTGCTTCGATATTGCTCGGCGCATGTTTCAGTATTTTTCGATACGTTTTGTTGTTTGCTAGTCATATGCTCTGTTATATGCTTGTGATATTGTTTGATGCACTTAGCATGTCTTGATGTTTTGCTGTTCTTCGCGAATAATTCTCATGATGTCTGCAGTGTGTTCCGATGAGTTTTGCTGTTGCTCGCCACATTTTTTGATGTTATTCGTGATGGTTTGATGTTATAAAATTAATACTAATCTATTAAATCTAGAATCAATAAATCTTCAATACCCTACTCTTATTAAAAGACCAATTGACAAGAGAAGCCCCATATCCCAACTCGATTTGATAAGATAGTTAAACATCCAAGCATTTAATGACTTAAATTTTTGATAATAAATTACTAAAATAAAAGAAATTGCGCCCAGTCCATCACACCTTAAAGGAATAAAAATAATATTTTCTCTTAAAATACCAAACACATAAAAGCTACAAACAACCAAACAAAAGAAAAACATTGTCATGTTTTGATGTTAATGTGGGATGTTCTCGATTTGTTTCGATGAATTATGATGTTATTCGCCATATGTCGGATATTTCGCGATAAGCTTTGAAATTGATTGCGATGTGTTTTGATGCTGCTCGTGATATGGTTTGATGCTCTTTAAAAGGTTGTATATTCGCAGTTCGTTTTGGTGTTGCTCCCATATGTCAAATCCATTGATTATCGTCAAATTATAAGATGTACAGTGAAACCCGTTTATAACGAATTTGAAGGGACTACAGGAAAACTTCGTCATGTCTATAAATTTGTTTCAAGTAATGTCGACCGAAAAGTTATCAAGTAAACGAAATACGATTCGTATTTAAGCAAAAAATGATAAAGATTAAAACTTAAAAGTAATAAGATTGCATAACTACAGATTACAAAGATCATTTACTTATTTTTAACAAGTCATGCATCTAATTAACACTGCTTTTCTTTTTCACTTGAAATAATGAACCGTTTAGTGGAAATATTTGAGCTCTGGCTCCTACAAATTACTGGAAAAGAACTTTTTCAACATCAAGATACAGTCGGTCAAAAAATATCCGAACACTATGGTTGATTATAGAATTCAGAAAAAATATCTGGCAACGATTTGTTTTGGAAATTAGTAATCTGGAAGCCTTCGTGTCACGTGACACGAAGGCAGTCAGATATAAAGCAGAACACGAAGGCAGTCAGAAATAAAAAAAGAAATGTCTTGGGATTCATTGTATCATTGTTCTGCTACATCACGATGGAATTCCTAAATGAATTTTCCTTCTTACTCTCTGGCCTCATGAATTTTCCTTCTTCTCATTGATCCTCGAGGAATTAAACCCCACTGTGTGAGAATCATCGGACTTACAGATTTTATTGTCCAATTCATTCTGGTTGACCCTAATTTATTACGTTTTTAAAATATTTGGGTTAATCCAGCACCTGGAGTGTTAAGTAGAGCTTCAGTGATTCAGTTGGAAATATTAACGACTTTTCAAAGATCATTGAGCATATTTTCCCATCTAAGAAAAGCGACAGACATGCTTGTTTCACAAAAACTGTCGAAACCCCCAGGTGTCACGCGGTCTTGATAAGTTTGATATTGTAAAAGGACAGACATTTCGGGGAGAAACAAGGAACTTGGTCGGTTTTGACTAATCAGTGTGCTTTCTCCAAAGTACTCTTAAGAATGGGAAAAGTTAATTATACATGGGATACGATTCATAAAATCCGGGACATTACAGTAAATGTCCCGATTTCGAAAAGAGGAAACCGGAACAATTTAGTTATGGTTCCGATTTCAATATATGGAAATTGGGACATTTCTTCTCAGAAGTGCTAACTATATTACATAGAAAACTTACCTAAATATAACTAAGGCGCTAAAAAACAAGGAAATATACATGAAGCATGCAAGACGGACAATTAGCGATAGGTGAGTGAGCGGGGCAATATTTTGCCAACCGCGTCAAGTGAAGATTGCATAGTTATCTCTTATTTGCATAGACTGGGTGTAAGCCTATGTCTCACCAGTATTGCCAACTCATTTTTTTTTCAATATAAATCTTGATTTTTATCAGCTGACTAACTCAGAAAATTTTCAATTTGGGTTTGTTTGTTTTCTTTAAATTAAAAAACTGGCATTTTCAGTTTTAATTTTGCGTTTTTAAACCGCTTTTTAACAATTAAAATTTTGCTTAAATTAAATTTCCGAGTCCACGTTGCTTTTAAATCATGCCCCAATTTTATGAAACAGAGAGCTTTCCCCTGCTCAAAACTCGAATCTAGGCTTCATTGCACAAAAAAAGCTGCTCTTTAAAGAAAATGCTGTTTCTTCAAGAATAAAAATTATAGCTTTTTTCAGCCCAAAACGCTTTTTTTAGAGCTTTGTCTAGCTTATTTACTTTTGTCTGAATTTGCAACACTGTGTTTCATAAGTATGGTTTGGGTTGTTTTACCTCTGAGCGGCACTTTTTTGCGCACCATGGTCGAAATGGCTAGGTCACAAAGATACCGAAGGCTCAGAGAAGGTTGGGGGAGGGAAACTACTGAAACAGCTGTTGGGAGACACATGGTAGCCTCTCGTCAAGGTCATCCAGCGTGTTCTTTAACGTGCACAGGGTATGGCTCTCTCGCACACGGAGCCATAGCTTAACGTCGCATCCGACGGACGGCGGCCTTTTCAAGCCCATCGGTGTCCCCTACTGACCGTGGGCAGGGCGGGAAGTTTTGGGGAGATAAATCTCAACGCTGACCCAGCTGGGACTCGAACTCATAGGTATGACTTTTATTGTTGCTGGAATTCTATTCTGAGAGGAAACAAGGTGAGAATTGTGAGATAATAAATCGATGTGGTATTAAGAAGCATTACACTACAGCAGTGTGACAAGCGAATTTTTTTATAACAGAATTATGAATTACTTAAAGAAAAACTTCGTAAGGCACGTAATAGTCCGAATTGGCGCGCAGAAGGATAAAAGTTGGGAAAAAGACATGTGCCTTGCATGTGCCCCTTTCCTACTGGGTCAGAGCAAGGTGACTTTGATACACCAGGCCTGGAGAGTGCATTAACAGAAGAAGTAATTTTGAAATATATATAGGAATCTCTCGCCTAACACTATAAATTGTTTCCAGCAAAATGGAGAGCTATGCTAGCGCGGTATTTCATTAAAAATGCATGTTAATTAAATAAGTTCCACTTGTGGCAGGAATTGTCGGTCTTCCTCTGGTTCCACAGGTACTAGTCTTAACTGGTATAGGTGGTTAGGGAGCTAGCAACTGTTTCAGCAAAGCAAACTTTGTGTGTTGGTTTAGCTCAACTGAAGCAGTGGTCAGCATGGATTTCGGTCTTAGTAGGGCATGTCTTTGCATGAGAAGGCATGTAAAACCTAAGAGTAGCTTCTAGGATTCTTCTATATAATACGTTTATTGACTTATATAATATCTAATACATTTAATAAAACATAATAAATATAAGACATATAGCTTACACATAGATAATGAGCTAAAATATATATCCACAATTCAATATGAAAAAATATATATAATTGAATATAAATAAAATCATATATGTAAAATGTTTACTGTGAAATGAAAGGCATTAAAACAGAAGCCATATATAAGAACAATCAATGAGCTTTATGCTCTTAAAGGTTGTTAAATTACGTTATTATTTTTATCGATATGCATTTTTACGGTACAGATTCAAAATTTAAAAGTGGAAATAAAATTTAAAAAATCGATAATTTCAGATTTGTTCATTAATGGCATATGAAATGAAGTAATTCACTTAACAGTGAGATAAAGACTCAATATTATTTATATTTAATAATCTTTGTCTAATTTTGATTTTAAAGATATTCTCATTTTTTTCTTCCCTTATATTTCTCGGTAATTTATTAAAATTTTGTGGGGCTAGAATCATGAAATGACTATGGATAATTTCTTTTTTGGAAAAAAGTGCATAATAAAGTTCCCTCTTTCTAAGATTTATTTCTGTATGTTTCAATTTTAATACATCTGGATTTTTAGATACAAATAGAAGGATTTTATAAATATATCATCATCATCATCCTGAAGCAGCCATTGGCTACAGAGGTCCAACCAGACTATGCAATTTAGTTTAATTGTCTTAAATCCAAAATTTTATTTTCAATAATCATATTTTCTAATTTCGTATTATTGTTATTCATAATATCTTCCGAATTTTGTTTTGTAATGTTATTCATTTATTTAAAGAGTTAAATACGTTCCTCCCCAACTAATTAAACAATATTGTAAAGTAGACTGAATTCATGAATAGTAAATCCCATGGCCGAGTGGTTAGCGTGCTTGGCTACTGATCTAAGGGACCTGGGTTCGAGCCCCAGGTAAGGCATGGCTGTTTGTGTCGTTTTTCTGCTGAGGGCCTGCCATCCTCACAGACCTTCTACTATGGCATATAAACTGACAGGCTCCTATCAGACCTCTGTGGCAAGCAGCTGCTTGAGGGGGTATTTATTTATATTTATAAAGAGTTATGAGAAAGGAAGTACTTACAATTTCCTTTAGATGATATATTCTTATTAGGAATTATCTTAAACGTTTTGCAATCATGTTTGTATGATTATTCTACTTCAAATTGCTATCGATATTAATCCCTAAATATTTGAATGTTTTAATTGTTTAATTTCTCCACACACACAAACATTAGTATTATTATCACAAGTAAATCTATGATATATGACTTTTTTTTTCTGAAATAACTCTTGTTAGTGAGACTGAACTTCACAGAATAGATTGACGAAATAATGAGTCTTGAGCTACTGATACGTGATGACATATGAGCATTGAGAAATAAGAAAATCACGTATATTACATTGAATACGATTTTTCGATATTTATTGTAAAATGATTTTGATGAAACCATAAAAGAATTTTTTTTAATCGTGAGATATATTAGAGTTTAATTCTTCAAAACATTTTTAATTCATCAGCAGAGGATATAGGATATCCTTTTAAGTTTTTATAAAATCAAAGCAGTTATCATAAAAGTTTAAAGTATTATTCAAGTGAAATACACATATAAAATATTATCATTGAGGTTTTATTGTCCACAAATTCAAAATATCATTAGTTCACAACAATCGAACAGATTGACGAAATAATGAGTTTTGAGATACTGACACGTGATGGCATATGAGCATTGGGAAGTAAGAATATCACGTATATTATTACATTCTGAAGTCAATTTAAAACGTAAAAGAGCAACATTCTTAATTGATTTCACAGTTCTTTTGAGAAACATTGGAAACAAACTATCTTGCAGCGCTTATAAAACAAGAGCTCAAAACTTACTCAAAGCAATCCTCAATTCCACTAACAAAACCATCAAAATAAACCGGAATAAATAGAAGAAATCACGGAGCACAAAACTCTAGTATGTCGCAAAAAACGTTTAAAACGTTAATAACTGTAAAATCAACTTTTACCCCAACAATGTTCCCCCTATTGGGGTACAAGATTGGGTTCCTAGCTGTCGTTTGTTGGGAGTGATTCTCGAAACGTTTTCGAAATGCCGCTGGATTCGATTACGCGTACCTTACGAATGGAGTTCTGAGTAGTACAGTGGTAAGCTGTGGATGAAGTAAGAATTATTTGGCGTGGTGTAACTAGTATTGCAATTGTTATGAATTTTTAATAGAAAATCTTGAGCGTGTGTTCAAAAGAATGTTTAGCAACAAAAATTCATAAATGAACTAACTTATGACAAAAGTATAAACCACATACATAAAATAAATTCAACTAACACAAATCCTTGACTTCTTGAGCATGAAGCTAATCCATTGAAATAATATTTCACGTTATCTACCTATACTTCAAATAGTCGCATTACAATTCTAACATTCTCTATTAAAAGCATAAAGGAAAACGCCTTACAACATTCAATAAGTGACACAATTATCTTTGTGAATAAACTTATAGTTACCAAGATTAACGTTACCAATTCTTTTTATTCATTAAGACCACCAAACATCAGACGATGAACTCTTCGATGAATAGATTAAAGCCAGCCAGTCACTTGCTAGACTAACATATTGCCTCTTCGGTTTGATTGCCAAGTCTCTTGAATAATCTTCACTTAGATTAACAGCAGTTAAGGTGAAAAAAGCACAGAGCCTTTTCACCCTTAACAGTAAAAGCAAAATCGTCCTCCCATTGTTAGTTAAACACTCTCTTTTTTGTTCGCATTTCCGTTTTATACTCTTCTGTTGCTCAGTCATTTTAAACAAAGGTTTTATAACTTTAACTAAAACTTGGTATTGTTTCAATTTACTTAGTTTGACTTAATAAAAGGGACACAGATGTACACTTTCAGCCACAACCGAAAACTTCAAGTCTCCACACCGTTATTGTTTCAAGTCTCTTCAATTCCAATGAACTAGTGGCGTAATTCTCAAGCTGAGGCACAAACGCGAGCGTCAATGACACATCAATCATGGTTTTATTGTAGCACTTCATCTGTCGTAACAATATAATATCCGTAATTTCGGGCGAACGGGCGGACCTGTGAGACGTCATCGATGACACAAATTCTCGGTTCTCTGTGGTTCTGCAGGTACTTGATCTATCAATCCCAAATTTGGTGTAGTAGTCCCACTTAGTTCCAGCTGTGTAGATTTGAGAGATCAGGTTCCTAGCTGCTGTGGGTCGGTAGTAATCGTTCTTCAAGTGTCCGAAATTTCTGGGGGCGTTATTATCTTCTAGCTTATGAACGGTGTAGTTCGCTATCAATGGAGAGTTGTGAATGGAGTATAGTACAGGGATGTGCAAGTTCTTCGATAAGAAGAGCCACATAAAACATTTTTCATACATTTTTGAATGTTCAAGTGCCACAGAAAATATTATTTTAAAATTGTATTTATAAATAATAAAAAATACAACTATATAGTAGTCCTACTCACCAATGCAGAATGTGTTTAATCTCTGCTCGTTGAAGACTTTAAGTCTTCATTTTTCCAGTTAATAATTTAAAATCTGGCTGGTAGATGTCAAAGCTGTTCTAAGAAGCTCAGTGAGGTGGCTGTTAGTGAGGATAGCACGATGTTTTGACTTGACAGATTTCATTACAGAGAAGAGAGATTCACAGCAGTAAGTTGTCCAGTTTTCTGAAGATTGGGATACTTTACTCCTGAGATTTGTTTCCAAAAGTCAGTTACTAGTTATGTTCCGCTACCTCCGCAAGCACGTAACTTGTGTGTACTGCATGAAGAGTGATGAGGCAGGGTCCATTTGCATCACCCGTACTTGTTTAAAACAAGTTTTGGTTATGCTTTCGTTTTCTTCGTAATCTATTGAAAACGTCGATTTCAATGGTATACTTTATACCTCTCGGGTCTACAGGAAGTCTATCCCGGATCTCAAAGGGTTAATATAAAATTTTAGGAAAATTATCAATGAAACCCAATATTGTCTCGGGAGCCGCAGTTTACCCACCTTCGGTATAGTACGTTGTCGATTGGAAAAGTTCACTTCGCACAAAATATTTGGTGGACTATAACTAGTATATACAGGCAATGGACAGAGAAATAGAAACATCCTCATCCTATGTCAATGCGAAATCAAATTAGAGGCTCCATAACTGGTTAAATAAATTTTTAATGAAACATGACTAGATGGTCAATTAAACTGTCTAAATTTCGATTTTGAACAATATTCGTTCAGTACTTAAAGAACTGTAGAAGTTTGAATAACAGAGATGCGAATCATAAGAAATCACCTAATAAGCAAATTAAAAAGTATTAATTCAAACTATTTAATAAAATAAGAAATATAGAGGGTTTAGATAAAATAAGAGTAGAGTTAGAGTTTTGTGCAAATAGTTTTTTCAATAATTATCAGTCCTGCATAAGTTTCTTGTGCTTGACTTTGCTGCTGTCATGCGAGCTTCCATAGCTCTTTAAATACCCAACAAATATTGTTGAAGATCGGGATTTAGATAGATTTGAATGAGATTTATTATCAAATTATTTTTTATCTAGTCCTATTTTCCTGTCAGAAGCTTATTGTATAAATTACGGATCTTTGAATTTGACTCTCCATTGAATTAACATGAGAATGTTTCCATTTCTCTGTCCAATATCTGTATTTATTTGCCTTTAACGATATATTAATATAAATTTAGACTGTGTAGATCAGTGCTTCTGAGACTTTCTGATGTGGCGGACAGGTAATTCTTGCTTGTGGGGGAGTAGCAGACGGACAGGAGACTCTGCTTCTGCGATCCGTTGATCGCACATGCGTCTGGAGCTTATGGCCACGTGTTGCCTCAAGAAAAAACGAATGACTATGTCCATGATACATTTCTCACCCCGCTGCGCTGGCCACGTCACGCAGGACATGACATCATCTGGAGCACTGGAACGTACCAATTATGGCGCCAAGGCATATCAATGCTTTCCTTTGAAAACGTATTTCTTTCCCTCCTGGCAGCTTGTTGCGGACCTGGTTGAGTGGGGTGTTTTACCCCTAAGCGTCATTTTGTGCACAGATTGAGCTAAATGGCCAGATCACAAGGACCCCAAGGGCTCAGAGATGGTTGAAGGGATGGGATCCACTGGACAGCTGCTGGTAGACAGATTGTAGCCTCTCGTCAGGGCCATCCAGTGCGTTTTCTAACGTGCACAGGGTATGCATCTCTCCACACGGGTCCACTCCTTTACATCCCATCGAATTAGAGTTTTAATTATTATTATCATTAGATTAGAGAATCATTAACTTGTGGCCCGGCCATTCCGTCCGTCGGCCTTTCCAAGCCCATCGGTGTCCTCTAGTGACAAAGTGCAGAGGGAGGAGTTTCTGCGGAGATAAATCTGTACGCCGGCCCAGGCGGGACTCTAATATGGGAACCGCAGATTATGAGCCTGACGTGCTACTGACTGGGCCACCCCCTCCCCGTTGCGGACCAGAGACATGGCTCGCCTACTGACACTGCTCCGCTGATCATTAATTTGAGAACTGATGTGGAACATGTGCTGATCCACTCCCTCAACGTTTCCATAAAAGTATCCTGTGTATTGTTCTCCAGTAAATAAAGTGGTTAGCATAACCAAAGAATGTATAAATAGAAGAAGTTTATCTTCCAGAGCGACCAATTTAAAGTCAAGTATCGTGCATACTTCGTAGATTTAAATTAGCTTAACTGGAGACAAATGAATTTTTAGTTTGACCTTCTGTAATTAATACTGTTACATAATTTCATTGCCTTCGCTTTGCCGTAAAGAAAGTACTCCATGATATCAATTTTAAATTTTCTATAGACTAAATGAAAAAGTCTGGAAAACGTTTTTTAATGGAACTTTTTTTTCCATAACTGTACTCAGAACAATTTTAAATGATTTTATTTTCCGTTCTATGTATAGAAACTAATTCAACAGAAATAATTTTCGATGGAAAGAAAAGAAATATGCGGAAACTATTATTTCGTTTTACAAGTATAATGTGAAATTTAAATTTTTTTAAGTAAAGTTTTAGTGCATAATTTATTTCCCCCTTTGTGTTTCTTTCCCTTCTATTTAAAATGCAGGAGACAAATGGAAATACCGTTTGAAATTGCTGCTTACGCATTATCAAACTGAACTTTTTTTTTTCCTTATATGCTCCTTGGAGAAAACTTCACTTTTTTCTTGGAAGACAAGAAAATGTTTCGTCGACCTAAAATATGTTCGCAGTTTTCTGCAAATGATGTAGAATGCCGACCTTCTGTGCAGCGTTCTGAGATATCCAAGAGCACAGTGATTCGTAATCTTCCCAAACCTTTGAAAATCAGAGAAACAGTTCTAAAATTATCACAACGTTTTTATGCGTAAAACACTTATTTACAGAATTGATTATTATTAATATTATTCTGAAACATTAATACGTAATTATATCGGTGGTTTCATTAAATCAACTTTTGTTTTAATTATTTGACCTCACTTGCTAATGATCAAAGGAGCCTGGGAACGAGCCACGATAAAAGACAGAGTAAGCCACATAAAGTCATCAGTCAGTAGCGCGTCAGTTTCATCTGCAATTCCCAGGTTCGTGTCCCAACTGCGGTAGCGTTGATATTTATTTCCCCTAACTCCACCCTACCCTCGGGGAGAAAGGGGATGCCGATGGACTTGAAAAGGCCGTCTCCCAGATGAGACGTTATGTCGTACAACCGTGTGTAGGAGAGCCATAATTCAAAAAAGTGACCTCAGAAATAATCGCAAATCTTTGTTATCTTCACTCGTTCTACCTTTTCAAACAGAAAAGAAGAAAATAATATAATTCGCTATTATCTCCTTCTTGGGCGAATTCAACCTCGTTTCTATCTGCATATATGGACGTTTTCTATCCTCCGTTCTTTGAAATATCATGAAGCTAATCAAACTTTCTTTTTTCTTTTACCTATTGTTATCCACTATCTCATTTACTCTTTTATTCTGCCAGCTGTCTAATTATGATTCTTTAAATGAGGAATCTTCAAAATATTAAATATATATCTGGATATCTGCAATTTTTGTGCAATAATTGTTAATTAAGAAACGAGTATTTGAAACTAATGAGTATAATCTGATTGGAAGCGAAATCAACCTTTTCTCTGATACAGATAAACAGAATTCATTGTCTTGTTGGTTTTCCGTAAAGAAAATTATACGTGATGCTTATTGTTCAGACTTTATGAGAGCCCAAGACCATTTTTATGAATCCCAGTGAAATTAATTATTGAAATATTTGGAAAAACGTTTAACGATAGGGATTTAGATTTTATTTTTAATTGGCGTAATGAAATTACAACCAAAGTTTATTTTTAAATCGCTAATACATTAATACCCAATTTAGCTAGTGGAAAACTGATTATATGTTCTGTTGATAACTCTGAATTTTATTTTAGTAGTCAACGTTAGCTTCCTGGCTCAATTATTACAAGCGAAGACAATTTACCTCTTTCCAATTAGATCAGCGTTTCGAAAATAATTAACAAGAAGAGAAATATAGAACCAATAGTTTTGATATTGCACATTTCACTAATGTGAAGAATGATTGAAATATCCATTTTAATCGAAGAAACACTGATGTTATAATAATAGCATCGATGTAATAGCTCTATAGTTCCCAGGTTGGAGTCCCACCAGAGAGATCGTTGAGATTTACCTCCGCAAAACTCTCAGCCCTACCTTCGGTTAGCAGCAGAACCTATGGACTTGGAAAGGCTTCCCCAAGCGGCCACTGCTTAACGTCCTATACGCTGTCAGTGGTATAGGACGTTAAGCAGTGGCCACGTGTGCGAGAGAGTCCTATGCATGTTAAAGAACACGCTGGATGGCCTCGACGGGAGGCTACCATCTGTCTCCTAACAGCTACCCAATGGTTCCCTTCCCCCAACCTTCTCTGAGCCCTAGAGGTCCTTGTGACCTGGCCATTTAGGCCATTGTGTGTAAAAAAGTGCCATTCAGAGACCAAACCATTCTTGAATTCTGATTTAAATTCATTGAATGAGGTAATGTGTTCTCAGTAATGTGTCAGGATTCGAACAATCCGGGCAGTGGAATCTTCGCTGAATACAATAGAGATAAAACAATCCAACCCAACCTCTGCTGCAGTGTTTGGTATTTTACGTCTGATGATTCTCAGGACTTCGGAGGCCTTTTCTTTCCGCCATCAAACATTTCTACCATTTCTCTCTCTCTGTATTCGCTCATGTCTCAGCCTTTTCCTTCGGTGCCTCTCGATGTTTTTGCAATATTCTTTGTTATCATTTCATTTCGTTGATTGGCTCCATTGTATTGCAGTGACCTCATATGGTGCCTGACACCTCTCAAACATTCAGCAGTTTCATAAAATATGGAATGCGCTATTTTCGAATGTCACTCTCCCCAGCGAAAAGAGCATCAAATTCAAAATTTACAAATCGAATGCTCAAACTTAATATCAAAAGCTAAATTTTATATTCTCTTTTAATTCCACTTTTGAAATAATTGAAAATTAATTTCTTTTAATTAATAATTAGGATGCAAGTTGGTCTCCATGTGCCGCCAAAACAGCTCTTACCCTGCGAGGCATGGACGCTATAAGAATTCTAAAGTTGTCTTGTGATATCTGGTCCAACACGTTACCAGTAGATTCTTTAACTCTTGTAAGTTACGTGTTGAGCCGCTGCAGATCGGATATTCTGTTCCAACACAAACCACAGACGCTCGATTGGATTGACGTTTGGGGAATTTGGAGGCTAGGACAATACCTGGAAGTCTTCCTCATTTTACGCGAACCATTCTCGAACAATCGGGGCAGTGGACCTTTGCCACTGTTGCCACCTTTGCAGGTGGTAGCAGTGGCAAAGGGAGGTGTGGCTGTAATTTAGTTTGTGCAATAAAGGCTTTTATTTTCCAGTTATTTTACGTGACTTAAATCAAAATATAAAAGTTAAATGGCAAAATGACGAAACTGTGATATGAAGATCAATTGAGAAAGAGTTGGCAAGTATTTAGTAAGTTATAAATCAGATTATGTGAACACCGAGTAACTAATGCTAAAAAATCATAGGTGCTGCCATCTAGTGAAGATAGATTATTATGATATATGGGCACACATTTTAAAAATATTTTTCAAGCTTAAAATCTAAAAGTTTATATTACACAAAATACGAATATGTCTAACTTTATCTGTAAATCCTGTGAAGCAGAAATTTTTGATGTAAGAGTGGGAATATACTGTGTAACTGGATGCAAACAATTCTTTAACCCTAAATGTATGGTTATGAGTGAAAATACATTTAGAAAATTATCCAAGTAGGAATTGATTAAGTGGATGTGTTTAATTTGTGTGAATAATGCTTTGGATGGAACAGATATATCCAAAAACATACAAAGAAATCAGGAACACATACCTCAACAGAAAGATATTGCTACAGCTTTGGAAAGTGAGGTGCCTGATGGTAATGATCAGAGAGATATTGTTGTTGCCTTAAAGTTGGAGTTGATGGATTTCATGATTAATATAAACAAATAGATTAAAGATATAAACATCTTCTTAATAAATGAAATAAAAGAAATTAAAGATGTAAATGATTCGTTAATGAGTGAATTGAAGGATATTAAAATTGCACTAAACTTTGATCAAGTTAATTGGTAGAACACATTACCTCATTCAATGAATTTAAATCAGATTTCAAGAAGCTTAAGGAAGAAAATCAACATCTAATTAAACAAACCATGAACTAAAACAACAAACTAAAGATATCATGTTTGAAATTAATGAATTAGAATTAAGATCCAAGGCAAACAACATAGAGATTATTGAAATACTGAGGCACAAAATGAAAATGTGCTGAAAGTTGTTCAAGACGTATCAAAGCTGCTTGATATTCAAGAAAAGGACGATATTTTTGTCACACATAGAGTTACAGCAATTTATAGAAACAAACCAAACCTTATTGTGGTAACATTTAGGGATGTCAGATCTAAATATCAAAGGATTTAGAAAGCAAAAACACATAAGAAACTTATCTGAAAATATGATAATTTCAAAATTCAGCGATATCAGGGTTATGTAAATGAGAATCTAACAAAGTATTTGAAGAACCTATTTTGCAGGGTTAAACAATTTAAAATGAAAATAAAATATAGGTATGTCTGGATTAAAGAAGGAAAAAATATATTTGAGAAAGTCATCTGAATCAAGAGTGTAGAGAATTAGGAAAGAGGAAGATTTAGACAAACTGTAGTGAACAATGAGTGGAGAACAATTGGACGAAATATTGGAGGGTTCAGAGGAAAGCGACAAAATTGTAATTATTCAAAATCAGTCTGAATTGACACACTTTATTATTAATTTAATCTCTGATATTTGTATTGTGCATTGCGACATTAGGAGTGTAAACCAAAATTTAAATGAGTTAATTGCAAATTTAGGTACCCACTTTGAATAATATTGATATTATGTTTTTAACAGAAATATGGGATAAAAGAGAGAATATAAATAATTATCAGATAAATGGCTTTGAGCTCTTTTACCAGTGTAGAGAATATAATAAATCAGATGGGATTTAGCACATATAAAAATAGGTAGGTTTCAGCAAAGCAAATGGAACTTTTTATGCATAGCGCAGAAGGAATTTATTTGTTTGAAACTAATTTAAAATTTTCAATAGTTTTAATACATAGGGCTCATGGCTTTTCCTTTGATATTTTATTTTTAATAAGAAATTAAAAGAATTTTTATAAATATGTCCAAAAGAAAATACATTACTTGTAGGGGATATAAATACTGATATATTAAAAGATTCTAGAACAACAAATGATTATTTAAATATATTGTCAAATTATGGTTCAAACAGTAAAAAAAGGATAGTATTAGTTGTTTGTATCATGTATTCTATAGAGATTTCACAAAAAATGTAATAAAATAGCAGTATATCATACTGCTATAACTGATCACTTTCCTATTATAATCAAGGTTGCTCTGGAGGAGAAATCAAACATTTTAAGCAATAAAACACAAAGTGTAATGATAAGAAAAAAAGATGATCTTTACAAATATGAAAACAATATTAAAATTTCACATTTGTAATGTTTTAAATATCAGAAATTTTGATATTTGCTTTCAGAAATGTTTTACAGATTAAGTGAAACAGAGAAATTTACAAAAGTGAAAAAGGATAAAAATTTAAATAAAAAAATGAATCAGTCATGCGTAGAAAATGATTTACTGAATGTAATAAATACTAAAGAAAATTTTTTAATAAGTACAAAAATAATTCAGGGCTATTACAATATGAGAGATATTACAGATCTTATTGTAAGTTACTTAAAAAGAATATTCAATAAAATAAAGAAACGTGTTATAAAAATAAACTAAAATAATGTGGAAAAGACCTAAGAAAACAGTGGAAACTAATAAATAAAATTACAGGGGTAAAAAAAAGGAATTCATTTATACCACACTCTGAAAACATATATAGGTATTGCTTTTTCAGTATTTTTATTTTCTCTAAAACCAAATTGAACATTACAAAAAAAGTTAAATTTAGTATAAAAATTAATGAATCTGACTTCCATAATTTTTTCTAATACCTTTGTAATTAGTGGTAAAATAGAATTCGCCTGTAGTTTGCAATTGAATCTGTATTTTTAGTTTTAAAAATTTGTAATACTATAGCAGTTTTTAAATAATCATAAAATACTCTATTTTGTAGTGGAAAATTTATCGATTTTGTTAAATAATCCAAATGATATTTGTTTATAATTTTTAACGTTTTTACAGATGGATTATCAAATCCAGATTTTTTCTTTACTTTCAAATCTGTTTATAATATTATTTACCTCCATTTCATTTGTATTTTTCTGTAAATGATTTTAAGTGGGTATTTGTATCACATCCATTGCTATTTAGTGTACATTTTTTCTGTTTCTTCATAAGTATTTGCACATACATTAATAAAATATGAATTCATGACATTGGCCAGCTTATACTGTATATGTTTTCAGAGTGTGGTATAAATGATTCCTTTTTTTACCCCTGTAATTTTATTTATTAGTTTCCACTGTTTCTTAGGTCTGCACAAATAAAATATATGGAAGTATAAATGAAAATAAAAAGACAGTTACAGTGTTTTTAGATAATAACAAAGCATTTGATTCACTGGATCACAAAAATTTGTTACATAAGTTACATAATAGTGGAATAAGAGGTATTGCATATCAATGATTTAAAAGCTATCTATCAAACAGAAAACAAGCAGTTTGCATTGGCACTCAGTTCAGTAACTACTAAATATTAAGAAGGGAGTTCCTCAGGGTTCTGTACAGGGACCATTTTATTCTTAATATTCATAAATGATTTCTCTTCTCTTGAACTATATGGATCACTAACATGTTTTGTAGATGATGCTGCAGTTGTTTTATACTGCAGACAACTTAAATGAGTTAAATTAAATTGAGTTTGATTTTAATAAAATAAGGATTTGGTTTCCAAGAAATAACTTGTTTAAATGTTCAAAAAACAAAATATATATTTTTTGAGTTGAATGAAGGTAACACTGACTTTCAAATCAAATATCATAAATTGAATTGTAACCTAACACAAATTTTGAACTGTACTGTAATAGAGAGAGTAAAAAATTATAAATATCTAAGTGGAATCATAGAAAGTACCTTAAAAAATGGATGATGCATGCTCAGATACTTACAAATAGATTGAGATACACGTTATATAAGTTTTATCATTTAAAAAATATTGTTACAAGTTCTTTTCTTCGCTCTTTATATTTTTCTTGGGTTTATTCAAGTATACAGTATGGGATTTGTTGTTGGGGAGAGAGTATGAGACAAGCCAAATTAATCTAAACAATATTCATAAGAAAATATATAAGTTTATATTCAGTTCAATGTGAAAAGTTAAAAAGATATTAAATCCCTGAAATTAATTCACTTATAATATTCGACAAAATTACATTTTTAAAATTCTCCTGTTTGTGCATGTGAACCATGATTAGCAGAAAGTGTAAAGCGTCCCTACAACATGAGAATAAATAATCAATGTATAGTTCTTTACCTCTTAAAAATATTTTGAAAAAAAACATTTCGTTTTCCTTGCACCAAGAATTTATAATTTTTTAGAAAATAGCATAAAAAATTAAACTAATTTATGCAGTTTTAAGGACAAAATTAGTGTTTTTGTTAAATTTTGAAAATGTTTAAAATTTCCTGACATTAAATTAGCTTGGAATATAATAATTTATACGACTTAGCATATTATATTTTGATTTTAAATAGTGCTAGCTATTATCTGTTGCTACTGCTATTCAATTATGCAAGTCTTTTGAACCTGGACTGGTTGTAAAACTCCTTGGCTCAAAATAGTTATGACCAAAATTTTGGTTTCTTTCTTTTATCAGTTGTTTTTATTGTATTTATACCGCATCTGTATTTTGCATTGTGTTTGTATTGCATTGTGATGTATTATTATTATTAAAGTGTGGCATCCTGCTGAAAGAAGGCACTACTGGTGGCATATACCTTTGACATGAAAGGATGTGTGGCCTGCAATGATGATTACGTAGGTGGTAGATGTCTTAGTTTCCTGCACCTGAATGATTAGTTCCAGGGTTTCTCAGAAGAACATTGCCTAAAGCATTATATTTCCTCCACCGGCTTGATTTCATCCCACGGTGCATCCTGCTGTCAACACTTCCACAGGTAAACGATGCACACATGGTACAGCAACAATACGATAGTTATTACGTTTCCTGTTGCAGCAACAGTGCAACAGGAAACGAGATTCATCGGAGCAGACGGCCGTCCATATAGCGCAACAGGAAACGAGATTCATCGGACCAGACGACCTTCTTCCAATCATTCAAGTTCCAGTTTTGATGCTCGCGTGCACATTGTAAGCGCTTTCTACGGTGAACCAAGGTTAGCATGGTCACTCGGAGCGGCCTGCGGCTACGCGGCCCCATTTTCAGCAGGATTCGATGTACTTTGTGTTGTGACATTACTCCCGTCACCAGCATTCAAATTACGGGAGAATTGCGCTACGGTATTCTTTCTGTTGGCTCGTACCATACGGAATAGCCTATGCTCACCTCTAGCATTGATGAGCCATGGTCGCTCCACACCTTGCGAACGGTTCGTGACTTTTCCCTCGTCAAACCACTTTTTAAAGGTACTGTCGCTCAAAAAAGTATCCGAATGCTATGGTTGATTACAGGATTCAGAAAAAAATAACTGGCAGATCACTAATCTCTAAAAAAAATCTTTGCCAGATAGTTTTTCTGAATTCTGTAATCAACCATAGTGTTCAGATACTTTTTTGAGCAACTGTACGCACATGAAGGTTGTCAGATCACTAATTTAAAAAAAAAAATCGTTGCCAGTTATTTTTTTCTGAATCCTGTAATCAACCATAGCGTTCGGATACTTTTTTGAGCGACTGTACTAATCACGGCTGACAATGATCACCCCATAAGCCTTGTCACCTCAGAAATACTCTGATCTAGTCGTATGGTCATTGTAATTTGCCTTTGTCAAACTAACTTAATTCCGCTGCCTTTCCCATCTGAAGAAAAAAATTAACACCAATTAACAGAGCTTCAGTATCAGGTGTTGTTTGTACTGTTTTATGACCTTAATACTCGCCGTCGTTTACCTGCAGTTGCTTCGATTTGCATAAAGACGCGGTGGTCATAATGTTTCGACTGTTCGGAGTGCTATTACAGTCGTAATAGAGTCCGCTGCCTTGACTGGTCCGCAGTGTTTTTATAAACTTTAGTTCACCTACAAGTTTCGGTTGCAGGGTATTTTCTCTTTGCTATATCCCATTAGAGTGAAATATCCCAGTAGATTGAAACGTGCCGCTAAATAAAGTGCAGGATAATGGAAAGTTTACTGTATATGGTTTTTTTATTTATCAAATATATCATTAAAACTAGTGATTTGAAAATCATTAATACCTTCATTCCAAAAACGATTCCACATCCTGTTGTACAATGTTAATAATTACTTATTTCCCACATATGTTTATATATGAATGATTTTAGTATGGGAGAAACATAATTTGTTAAACTATTAAGAGTAACACCTTTTTTAACGTTTAAGCAACACTTTTTCTTGCACACAATGGACCAAATGGCAAAGTCACAAGGGCCTCGATTGTTGAAGGTGGGGGTGGGGAGGAAACCCACTGGACAGATGTGAGGAGACAGGTGGTTGCCTCCGATCAAGGACATCCAGCGTGTTTTAACGTGCAATGTGTATGGCTCGGTTCCGCACAGGGAGCCACGTCATAACGTGACATACGACGGACGGCGACATTTCCAAGCCCATCGGTGTCCCTTAATGACCAAAGCCAAGGCGGGAGTTTTGCAGAGATAAATCTCAACGATAAATCCCAGGAGGGACTCGAACCTGGGAACTACAGATTACGAGTTTGGTGCGCTATCGAATGAGCCCTTACTCCAACTCAAACGATTAAGAAATAATTAAAAACTCTCTCTGGTAATTTCAATAAAAAACGAGATATTTATGCATAAACGTTGACAATGAACTGTCATCGGCATTTCAAATTTTTGTCATTTTTGGCGAAACTTAAATGAAATTCTTGTGAAAAATTACGCAGTGAATTTAACTTTCTGTTCGATATTGAAACAGTTTTGTTTTTATCTGCCGGGAAATATTTCTAAAATAGCATAAGTGTGACGACAGCAAGGTGTGATCTGAATCATCCGCAGATGGAGACGACGGTGAACAATATAATAAAATAAAAAACCTTGGGAATTTCAAAGGAAGTGATTGCGTTATTTTAGTGATTTTATTACTGAGTATAATAAAAATGGAAATTAGAAGTGAAAAATTTAATTTGAATAAGCAAACTGAATCCATCTGAAAAATGTCTCTTGGAAAGGGCAATATAGAGGGATTAAAGTGACAACATAAATCTTACTCTTGGGGAGAAGGCAAAAAAGCACGAATTCTATTTTATTACTTATATTCCTTTTTATTTTAAATTCAAGAATGGAAGGAAGATCTATCTTGTTTCCGTTATCTCGAAAATGTATACGGAAGTGATTGTGTTTTTAAATGATCATGTTTTTCAATACAGTAGAGATTTGAATTAAAGTATTAAAACAGAATATTTACTATATAAATTTTAATTAATAATGTTTTGGTGAGTATCTAAGCTGGTATCATATTCAAAGGTGTTCGGAGTTTTGCAATCCAAGTAATGCTGAGAAAGGCTAGATTACGAGCTCGTATCTGGAAAAGTACTTAGAAGAATCAGTACTTAACCCTCTGTATATTAACCATACTTCCGTGAGAATATGTTTTGAAAGACTTTTTGTCAAAATATCATCATCAGCCTCATAGACCTCAGTTTTTAAAAGTAGTAATTAGATATATGGTTGCTTTCTTTTCCAATAAATCCTTAATTTCAGAGAAGATTTATAATGTACATAGGGAAAAAAAATCTCCAAATTCAACGTAATTATGAGGCAACTAACTCCAGTGGAATGGGCAAGTTCTTAAAACCGGTGTGATGTGCAATTCCTTATTCCAATGGAACGAGGAAGTACCAAAATCTAATGGAATTAAAATGAACAAGTACTTAAATCTAATGCATCATCATCGTCGTCGTCGTCCTCAAATTGAACAGTCGAACCAGACCGTTCAATTTGGATCTCCAAGCACATCTATCTTGATCTACATCTGCTGCATCTGGCCACTACACACTAGTTCTAACCAGGTCCTGTTTGACATTGTGTGCCCACCGCATCCTAGATCTTTCCCTCTTTCTGAAGCCTTTAGACTCACTGTTTATAACCCTATTCGCTAATCTATAAATATTCATACGGGCAACATGGCCAAACCAACGGAGTCTCTCTCTGCACAATATGCTGCTCAGAGGAGGTGGCCGACTCCTATGCCTAACCTCATCATTACTTACAGTGTTGAACCATCTAACACCCAAGATACTACATAAACATCTAGAATCAAAAGCATCAAATTTCCTGTTATTTAGTTTACAAAGGGTCCAGGTTTCACTACCATAACTACTCCTAAAAAGAACCAAACTATTATGCAGTCTAATTTTAGTCTTAGGTATATAAGCCTATTTCTCACACTCTGGTCCCTGCAGCAATTGCTATTGGTTGTTTATTCTCATATCGCACATCACCAGTGTCTGTTACATAGCTACCAAGATAATTAAACTGAGACACTTGCTCAACTGCATGCAAACCATTCAGAGCAACTGAAGCACGAACTGCCTGGCCAATTTTCATCGCTTTAGTTTTATCTCTGTTTATCACCAAACCAACTCTATTACCAGTCTCATCAACAGCCCTAATGAAAGAATTCATATCATCAACATCATTTACCAAAAGAGGTAAGTCATCAGCATAATTTAAGACAGAAATTTTCGGATCTCCAGACCATTTAGAGCCAAAATCTTTCCAGTCACATTACACAGAAAACTTGACTGGACGCTTCACATAGGAAAAAGTATCTGGAAAGAAAAAGCAGTATAAAATAAATTGATGTCCCTTTCTGCCAGGCACTCAGAGCTTTCAAAGGCAAAAAATTTGCTTACGTACAAAATGGTTACTCGGTCGATTCTCCTATATGCATCTTCAAATTGGAGCTGCTGTAAAAGAACTAAAAGAGACAAAATTCAAACTCACGTGCCTTATTCCTCAAATAATTCTGTCTCCTCTGCTCCTTTTTTTTTTCTAAAAGAGTACTGTTAGTTTCAAGAAAAGCCTGCTTAAAACGGTCCCATTCTTCTTCAACTTCAATAGTAAGCAAACCATGACTGTCAAAATGACTAAGTAACCTATCATAGCAAGCTTTAGCTACAACTGGGTCTTTCAGAGCTTCAGAATTAATGGTAAATTTTTTAACCTTAGCACAATACTTCCTAAGTTTAGGTTGCAAGATACTTTTAACAAGTAATGGTCAGAACCCAATTTCAGCTCCTCTATACGACCTGGTATTCCTAACAGAACTATCCCATTTGCTATTAATTAATATGTAATCAATCATATTCTCAAGCAGATCATCTGGTGAAACCCATGTGTATTTATGTATGTCGCGGTGTTTGTAATAATTGTTAGTTATTCTCAAATCATTCCCTACAGGTAAGTTTACTTACCTGCAACTTCCCCTACAGGTAAGTTTACCTGTAGGGGGACGTTGCCCATCGCCATTGCAGCTATCAATCCCAAAAGGGCCTATCACCCCTTCCCACGTCAGAGTCAGTACCAACCTTGGTATTGAAATCGCCTAGAACAAGAATAATATCTCCTTTCTTGACATATTTAAAAATATCCTGAAGTTCTCCGTAAAACCTATTCTTCTCAGCCTCATTGGCATCCTCAGTGGTGCATAACAGGAAAACATTCACATCTTTAATGCTTGTCTGAAATTTTGATGTAAGAAACCTTTCATTGATGCACTCATTCCTAAAAGAGTCTCTGATATTACTGGTGTGTCTGCTGAGAAGCAAACCTACGCGTTGGAGATGCTTATCATCTTCCCTCCTTGAAAAAGAAATTTAAAATTATTATAAAGAACCTGATAACCTTTACCTTTATTTGTCCATCTGGTCTCTTGCAAGCCGAGAATATCTAAATTATAAAAGTGGAATTCTTATGTGAGGGCATCAAGAGAACAATCTCTATGCAGAGTACTCATATTTCAACTACCTATGGAGAGAAAACGTTTAAAGAAACTACGTTTATTGAGAGAGGGAATGCCGACAATAGAAACAGCCCCCTAATCGCAGGCATGGCGCAAAGACCGGTACCCCCAACACTAAAGGCTGAAGCCATTTACATTGGAAGATTCCTCCAATGCAGAATTTGGTGATGCCCATAGGAGCAAAAGTTCAGTTGCCTGCGATGACCTCTGTTCAGGATTATCCACCAGCTGACAAAACATATCCGGTGAATCTATTCACTTAGGACTGTCAATCCACAAACAAACAGAAAACACAGCGAAAGATTTTCCCTCCACAGAAACCCACCAGTGCAGCAAATTCAGGATTCATAATCAAGCTCAGAGCCTATTTTCAGTCCGGTAGGTTTCAATCCTGAAGGTGCTTGAAATTTTAATAATTAAGTGCTAGGCTGGCCGATTCTATGCATCACCACAGGGGATGGTGCATAGCTCTCCTTCCAGTGATTACGTAGCTACCATTTACAGACCAATGCAATGTGGACCATTACTCTAATGCAATGTGTGTTTATCAGAAGCCAATATTTTCGCTGTTGTATTCTGTTACAACAGCGAAATGATGATGGATGGGATGTCTCGAGTCAGGTGAGATCCGCAACCCACCCGGTGCGAGATAATTTTTTCCCCTATACCCAGTATTTACAGAATACATCAACGAAGATATTGGATTCAAATATACCTAATGATCGCTGTGAATACAAAGAAGATGAGTTTGCAAACTCAGATATATTGTAGTACTCGGAATTTTGTAATCCCGAGTTCGACGTAACTATCTGTCGCCATTTTCATCCAACCACCTGACCTTTCCCTCAGTAAAACGGCTGAAAAGACAACCTGTGCCGCCATGTTGAGGACGACGGACCATCGGGGCATTTTGCACACGGCGCCCCGTCCAAGAAAAGCGTAAACAAGGCAATAAAGAAAGGAGTCTTCGAAACGCGCACCAATGGTCACCAAGAGCGGGACAAGGATGACTTAGATCACGGCAGAGGCTGGGACCTCCAATAAAAATCCGACCGCTCCAATGAACTTTGGCCACCGCTGTCACCGACGAACTTTGCTGTCCAACGAGAAGTGGCAGCGGGGTCCTTTTTGAAATCGACAAGCGCGACCACCAGAAAGAGAAGTGTGTTTGTTAGAGTGCGGACGTACAACAAGGAGTAAGTTCTGAGCACAAAGAGACAATATACCCGCGAAAATGGAAAGTGCGACAGCTAAGTAACGGTCAAAGAAACTATAGACAGAGGGCAGATACCAGAGAATGTAATTGACGAGGAAAAAGAATGCAGGCTTGAAAAAGACAGAGACTGCAAGAATCACAACTGGGAAGGCAGAAAAAGGAGAAGCCGGCTGGAAGACAACCCGTGCGCCGCAGCAGACGATTAGGAAAAAGGGTGAAGAAAGAGTGGGCCCCACCCTCACGATGCAGCCGGCTTGCCAAGTCCCACAAATCGCCGTCGAGGCCCTCTTCGCGGAACGAAAGAATCTGTGAGCAAGAGACACCCGCGGAAAATAGCGAGCAACCCAGCCCTGGAGGGTCCTGTGCGCAGGAAGAGATGAAGTCACCTGCCAAGCCACCCGCCGGCTCTTCCCGCCTTGACAACGCGGGACTTATGATGTGTTTCGCCGATGAACTGTTTGTGCCATTAACGGAGCCCGAACTGCAACTCCCAGAGCGCGGATGATCGCCCCTTTGCTAGGCCCTATCACAGTGGACCAGGAAGGTCCCAGCGATGGAGCAGACTAATATAAAAAGGTCAGCAGCCGTTTTTCTGAGATTATTTTAGATTTTACCTCTCCAGTAATAGTCCCTGAGTGTCCACCCTTCTCTCTGCGTCTCCCAGAATATTTTGCCAATAAGGCCCAGTTGCCTGGCGTGTACCATATTGATGTGTTGTGATCCGACCCCAGATAACAGGTCGTTTATTTTTGAATAATAAATTATGCTTGCCATGTACCTTACTTGCCATGTACCTTACTTGCCATGTACCTTACTTATACTTGCCATGTACCTTACTTGCCATGTACCTTACTTATACTTGTCATGTACCTTACTTGCCATGTACAGTCGCTCAAAAAAGTATCCGAACGCTATGGTTGATTAAAAAAATTCAGAAAAAATATCTGGCAACGATTTTTTCAGAATTTAATCATCTGGCATCCTTCGTGTGCAGTACATGAAGGATGCTAGATCACTAATTTCTGAAAAAATCGTTGCCAGATATTTTATTTGAATGTTGTAGTCAACCATGGCGTTCGGATACTTTTTTGAGCGACTGTACCTTACTTATACTTGCCATGTACCTTACTTATGAGAAGGAAAGCTCCCTCACAAAATAGCATTAAAGAAAACACAACGCAATCATCAGCCAGAATTTTGGGGCCTGACCTATCGGTTGTCCCTAGTTCTTACCCCCCATCAACTAGATCTGGTGGGGTGTAGAACAATATTAATCAATATGGTAGAATAAGTTTTTCGATGCTCAAGTCATGCAGACAATATGTAATAAAGATTCTTACATATATGTATACGAATTTTAAGGGAAAATTATTTTGAGATTGATGGTGATACGAACTCACGATCTCTTGATGACATGTTAAGCAATCTGCAGGGTCGCTACTATTAGTCATCAATTTAATGATTTGAACGCTCTTATTCATAGTACACTCAAAAATCTGTTCCAAATGGAAAAGATGTTCTTCTCTGCTCCCAATTTGGATTTTAAAGTTCTTTGTTATACCTAGAGTGTACAAATGATCTCAGAGAGAATAATCACGCCAAAAATAATGAGTTCCTTTTTTACAACTTAAAGCGTTAATTGAAATCGGAGAATTTCTCTGCCAGAGTTTCAGTTGTACCCTGAATGTAGCAATGGTGGAATCAGTAAATAAATATCTTGGCAGTAGAGCACCTCACACGCCATTAGGAGATCATGGTTCCTTATTCCATCTTGCACAAAAAATTCCTCTAAATTTGATGTTTATGAGAAGAGAGAATACTTCGTATTGTCAGTAATTCAGTTAAATTTATAAGTTCCTAAATTCTATGGAACGCTCCTAAATGAAATATAATAGGAAAGTTCCTAAATACAAAAGAATTGGAAAGTTTCTAAATTAAATAGAATGGGAAAGCTCCTAAACACAATGAAATAAGAAAGCTCCTAAATTCGATACAATGTGAAAGTTTCTAAATACTATAGAATGAGAAAGCTCCTAAATACAATAGAATGAGAAACCACCTAAATGCAATAGAAAGGGAAAACTCTTAAATGTAATAGAACTAGAAAGCTCCTCAATATATTAGAATAGAAAAGTTCCTAATTGTAAAAGAAGGAGAAAACTCCTAAATAAAATACAACGGGAAAGCTCCTAAATATAATAGAATTGGAAAGTTTTTAAATGCAATAAATAGAATGGGAAAGTTCTTAAATAGAATAGAATTGGAAAGTTCTTAAATGCAATAGAACGAGAATGCTCTTAAATATAAGAGAATGAGAATACTCTTGAATAAAATGTAATGAGAAAGCTCCTAAATACAATTGAATGGGAAATCTCCTAAATCCAATATAGTGAAAAAGCTCTAAAATACAATAAAATTGGAAAGTTCTTAAATGCAATAGAATGGAAAAGCTATTAAATATAAGGGCCGGGGTGGCTCAGTCGGTAGCGCGCCAGGCTCGAAATCTGTAGTTCCCAGGTTCGAGTCCCAGCTGGGTCAGCGTTGAGATTTATCTCCGCAAAATTCCCCGCCCTGCCCACGGTCAGTAGGGGACACCGATGAGCTTGGAAAGGCCGCCGTCCGTCGGATGGGACGTTAAGCCGTGGCCCCGTGTGCGGGAGAGCCATACCCTGTGCACGTTAAAGAACACGCTGGATGGCCTTGACGGGAGGCTACCATCTGTCTCCCAACAGCTGTTCCCAGTGGGTCCCCTCCCCCAACCTTCTCTGAGCCTTCGGGGTCCATGTGACCTAGCCATTTAGCCCATGGTGTGCAAAAAAGTGCCGCTCAGAGGTAAAACAACCCAACCCAACCCTATTAAATATAAAGAATGAGAAAGCTGTTGAAAAAATAGAGTGAGAAGTTCCTAAATACAATATAGATGATTAGAAGAGACTGCGAGAATCGGGGTTTCATTCGCGCCTTCAGTTGGTTCATCTAACTCTGACTCCATCAGATCGTCGTCTGCATCATTAGTGGAGGAGGTAAAGAGCTACTTGGAGAAAGGAATGGCATTGCATCGTCTTCCTTGATAAATCACGTTTCTGTTTGGGATTCAGTGATGTCTGTATGCGTATCTGGAGACAAGAGAGGGACAAAGGTAATTCAGCCTGCATCAGAGAGAGCCATATCAGGTCAACATCTAAGATCATGTTATGAGGAGCCATCAATTACAATAATTTTCTGGTACTTCTGATGACATGCTGATGCAAGGCATGCTGTTGAAACTATTCTGGGACCAGTGCTTCTGCCATTTCTATGCTCCATTCCAAACGCTATTATTCAGCAGGACAGTACCCGCCCGCATATGGCTTTCATTACCAACAGTGCCTACGTGATACGAATATGCTTCCTTGGCCGGCATGTTTCCAAGTCCTTCACCCATCGAACACATTTGAAATATATTGGAATGTTCACAGATCACCGCCTCTCCTCCTACTACTGTTGCCTAACTCATGGCACAAGTTCATAAAACATAGCTTAATATCTACCAGGATAGTATTATTCACCTTTTGGACTACATATCGCTACGTTTGTTTGCTTGTATCGAAGTTCATGGAGATCCTGCTTCTTACACCCGTTTTTTCGCGAGAAACACCGCTGATTTGAGGCAAAAAAATTAATCATTTCTTGTCTATGTTACTATCTGTCACTCCACTTGTTCTGAACTCAAAGCAAACAGTTTTTGTAGGTAGGGCAATTTCAATGACATATAGTGTAATATACTATTTAATAGAAAAATGTACATGATAAAATCAATTTCTTTTTCATTATTGTTTCAGCTTCAAAATAATTGTTAAACAAATAATTATTTCGAATATTTGTTGACACTTTCTTCTAAAATAATCAGATTCCTTTCTGATAAGTGAATCAACTATTTTTATTTATCATACAAATATTTTTTTTTTCTTATACATTCTCCACTTCGTTATTTTACAAAAAAAATTGTAAAGAATAAAATATTTTCTGAACTCCTTACAAATCAAATCAAACAATTTTAATATATATTACAATATGTTTCAAATGTTTAGAAAAATTTTCCTGCCGTTGCAAATAGTAACAATATTAAAAAAAAATAATTTCTCTAAGTTTATTTCATTAATGAATATACACACTAAAATATAATCATCAGATAAAAATTGCTTTTTACAATTATTAAATTATTTAATAATTAAATTTTAATATTTAACTGAGTAAACAATTTAGGATTAATATACATAACTTTTGTTTAAATTATGATTTTAATAACTTATGAATTGCTAACTTTGAAAGACCATTTCAATTCGTCTCCTTTCTCTTTTGCTTTTAAAAGTTACTCTTTTCTCTTTTAAAAGTTCCCCTTTACATCTCCATAAAAACTGTTCTAAAACAAAACTGTTGCAAAACCACTCACTGAGTTTATTTTCTCTATTTCTTTAAAACCTATTTATCTCCTTTCTACATTTCCTGTATTTGTTTCGTAAATTTCTCTTTTGTTGTAAAGCCTTCCTTCGCTTATTACGATTTCCTCTACACGTTTTCCATTTTATTGGAATGGTGTTGAATAAGATCCGTATTTTACCAGAGTTTGTATCGTATAACGATGTTAATCTAAGGATTCGATAATCTATTTCCTCAAAAATTTCAAGAAAGCGCCTCTGCGAATTTCACTGCTAAGAAATGCCAGACCATTTCCAAATATTGCTCGGCTTCTCAATCGCTGATTAGTTAGGATGCATGTAGAAGTTAAAAAAGTATCTAGGATCAAATCCCAGAGGCCGCAAGGATATTTTCTTTACTTGACATTTTCATAAGACTGTCTGAACTTCAAGTACAACAATATTAAGGCTCTACGCTGTGCTCTTTAATCTCTTTAGGTGGAGCGAAGATAGGAAATCCCTTAATGAGTTGCAACTTTTGAGGAAAAATCTTCCTATCTGCAAATAAACGAAGTACAGTCGCTCAAAAATATCTGAATACTATGGTTGATTACATAATTCTGGAAAAATATCTGGTAACTATTTTTTTAGAAATTAGTGATCTGGCAAACTTCGTGTCACGTGACCCCAAGGTTGCCAGATCACTAATTTCTAAAAAAAACGTTGTCAGATATTTTTCCCGAATTCTGTAATCAACCATAGTGTTCGGATATTTTTTTGAGCGACTGTACATCAGTATTTCCACTGTGTCACTGATTGTTGTACTTAGTCTATTGTAGCCGTGGCTCTCTGTTTGGCACGGATTCTCGAGAAAAATTCCATTCTTTTAGAATTTTCCAACTTCAGAGATGTGAGAAAACGGACAAAATCTCACTGGAGTTGAGAATATAACTTGGGAACATGAGATTTCAAATTACGAGTCTAGTGCGCTAATAGATTGAGCTAATGGGCGGCATAGCAATAACCCGCAGGAGAATGAGAATATTTTTTCATATATATATGCTTTGTGCTTTAACCATAGCGATTACACAGTGGATAATCTTCCATGCTTTAGCAATGGAATTTAGGAAAAAAATTTCCATGCTTTAGCAATGGAATTTAGGTAAAACACAACCTGACAGCCCTTTCCAATTTAGTTCTACAATCCCATCAGATTTGTAGAACATTGCTCTATATGACACATTGTCTTTTTTTTTTAGCATACGAACCTGATATGTGCCAAAAATGTTAAAATAGCAAACCATTTCAATATGCAGAATATGAATAAAATAACCGTTTCTAAATAATCGAATGTTGACAAATCCTCTTCGAATTGCCAAGTAGTTATCGTGCTTGGTGACCAACAAAGGGACCTAGATTTAAATTCCTGGTGGAATAGGGATATTCTTTGCTGAGATTTCGCTTTCCATGCAAATTTTCTTTATTGCTACTTTACTAATAGTTTCTGTCTGTTTCTGGGACGGTGGTCGGCTCAATCGGTAATGCGGCAGACTCGAAACTTGGTGTTCCCAGGTTCGACTCCCCATTGTGCACACATTGTGATTACCTCCGTTAATCCCAGCTCTCCGTTCGATGAGTAAGGAACACTGGAAGGAAAGTAGCACGGAGTCCTAAGAACCATCTTTAGAAAAGTAGCTTGGAAAACTGCAATCCGTCGGATGGGATGTTAAACCGTGGTTCTGCCCTTCTTTTTCCTCTACTAAGTCCTTGAAGTCCTTATTACTTGGCCATTTGGTTCCTTATGCACAGTAAAGAGCCATGCAAAAGGAAAACAACTCCATCTTGCGGGTTGGGACTGGAGCTGGATCAGTCCGTAGCTCTCCAAACTCGTAATTTGCAATTTTCAGGTTCGAGTCCCACCTGTACCAACTTCGAGATTTATCTACGCTACATCCCCACCTTGCCCCTGGTCAGAAAGGGGACACAGGGACTTTAAAAGTCCCCTTACCCGTCCGTCGAATGGGATGTAAAATCATGGCTATGCGTGCTGGAGAGTTGTTAGTGAACACACTGGATGGCTTTAACAGGAAGCTTCCATCTTTCTCCTAACAGCTGTCCAGTGGAGCCTCTTCTTCTTCTCCAATATTCTCTGAACCCTTGTGGGTCCTTGTGACTTGGCCATTTATCGTATTGTGAGATTTAAAGAGCCAGGCAGAGGTAAAACACAACCTGGCAGCCCTTTGAGACAAGTGGGTTGTCTTAAAAAGTAAAAAAAAAATACAAAAAAAACAAAAAAACTAGAATACTTTACCATAAAGCTAGTTATTTAAAAAAATTATAAAGCTATAAATCTCTCCATAAAGCTAGTTAATGTAGCGAATTCAATAATAAATTTGTTTGATTGAAATAAAAAAATGACATATAATATATATCAATATTCAAAATAGGATTTTCCCTACTCTATTTACATCACAAATTCCCACGATAAACGGTCACATACAGAAGAAACAGAGTTCGGATGTTCAGCATTTCTTTAATATGCGTTTTCCTCGGATGAAAGACTCCCGACCAAGTGTTGCTTTTCCTCTTCCACGTCTCTTGAGACTTCCGCTGAAAGGCTTCGTCTTACAGTCCATCTATCACGAGGACTAAGAATGAATGAGTCGTCATGGCATCAGAGGCTAAAGAAATTCTTTGCTCAGTTACTTTTTGCTACAAGATACGACGAAAAGCTTTGCTCTTATCCATCTTGCACTATATGTAATATATTTAGGTATTGTGAGCTGGGAAACCAACGGAGGTTTGGTATTCTTCTTATTTATGTATTTATTCTAGTCGATGACTTTAATTATATGAAGGAAAGAATCGGTACGAAGTGATGAACTTGAGCTATGTAGAAAATTCCTCTAATAAATCATATATAGGTGTGTTTTTTTTTAGAAGTTTGTTACATTTATGTGATGGTCATATCACATAATATATCAGTTGTGTTTAGAATAGGCATGCACAAATTAAATTTGGCTCTACTAAAGTGGGCGGGGCTGGCTCAGTCGGTAGCGCGCCAGTCTCGTAATCTGTAGTTCCCAAATTCGAGTCCCAGCTGGGTCAGCGTTGAGATTGATCTCCGCAAAATTCCCCGCCCTACCCATGGTCAGTAGGGGACACCAATGGGCTTGGAAAGGCCGCCGTCCGTCCGATGGAATGTTAAGCAGTGGCCCGTGTGCGGGAGAGCCATACTCTGTGCATGTTAAAGAACACGTTGGATGGCATTGACGGAAGGCTACCATCTATCTCCCAACAGCTTTTCCAGTGGGTTCCCTCCCCAACCTTCTCTGAACTTTCGGGGTCCGTGTGACCTGGCCATTTAACCCATGGTGTGCAAAAAAGTGTCGCTCAGAGGTAAAACAACCCAAAGCTCTACTAAAGTGAACGGTATTTTAATGAGACGAAACAAGAAAATTTGAATAACATCATAAAACTAGTTATAATCAACGTCCTTGATGCCGAATGTTCAGCAGCTCAATTCTGTTCCTTCCTTAACCAACACCTCCTGTAACAGAAAGCCAGTTGACCAAATTTTGACGTCAGCATATGGAGTCCTATAATCCAGACTTCATTCATATATTTATTTCTACTGGTGTACTTTTACACCAATCTTTATAGCAATGTTGATTTATAAATATACTTTATTTAAAAAGAAAATTATTTGCATTTATTAACATTATGATAATTGCTAATAAATGCGAATAATTTTTCTTGTATAAGATGTATTTATCAATAAACATTAGTATAAAGATTAACATAAAAGTTCACAACTAGTAATAATATAAATAAATAGAATTGTCTGTATTACACGATAACCTATGCTGACGTCATAATTTTGTCCACCGGCCTTCTGTTACAGGAGGTGTTGCCTTAACATACTGCTTTAACAAGCGAACTTCAGATGAATTTAGTTCTTTCTATGAAACCCTTTGTTATGTGAATACGCGATATACATTTTAAAGGCATAAATCGTTTCAAGACCATCGCAACTTATCATTTTTGACCGCAGAAACGCAGTTTATAAACTTTAAACATTAATTCTTTACAAAACCTTTATAAGAACATGGTAAAGGATATTCGAACTCGATCTGCTTAAAATATTGACCAAATATTGTTGAAAATAAAGATTTAAATATCTTTATTTATGATATTTAATCGATCTTTTGTCACATCTTTCCTTTAAATGTATATTGTAAAAGTTACAGAGCTTCGAAATCAGATTGTCATTGATCTATCATGGATATTCCCGAATATTTTAGTTCCCAGCTGGGTCAGGGTTGAGATTGATCTCCGCAAAACTCCCCGCCTTGTCGTCGGTCAATAAGGGGACACCGATGGACTTGGAAAGACCGCCGTCCGTCGGATGGGACGTTAAACCGCGGCCCCGTGTGTGAGAGAGCCATACCCTGTGCACGTTAAATAACACATAGGATGGCCTTGACGGGAGGCTACCATTTGTCTCCTAACAGCTCTTCCACTGGGTCCCCTCCCCCAACCTTCTCTGAGCCTTCGGGTTCCTTGTGATCTGGCCATTTAGCCCATTGTGTGCAAAAAAAGTGCCGCTCAGAGGTAAAACAACCCAACCCAATACGAATATTTCACAGGGCACTGTATTATAAAGCATGAATCCTTACCATGCATTTTTCCCCATCTTGTCCATATCTGCTACCTACATCGAAAATAAAAACCTGTTCTTTCATTAGAATCTATCAACATTTCCGATCCACAAGATTTTAATTTCAATGTTCACAGTCATCTACACGAAAGATCCGTAGAAGACAAGTTAGGGTTTACATACCCACAGTTAAGCGGTCAATCTAATCTGATGATAGGAGACGACAGAGCTCCAAACATGTCTGAATGTCTTTAGCACATGTTAATTGCACGAACTGTTTCGGTAAACACTCGACTAATTTCAACTGGGTCCCCTCCCCCACTGGGGAGGGACCCAGTTGAAATTAGTCTGGGAGGGACCCAGTTAAATTTTCCACTGGGTCCCCTCCCCCAACCTTCTCTGAGCCTTCGGGTTCCTTGTGATCTGGCCATTTAGCCCATTGTGTGCAAAAAAAGTGCCGCTCAGAGGTAAAACAACCCAACCCAATACGAATATTTCACAGGGCACTGTATTATAAAGCATGAATCCTTACCATGCATTTTTCCCCATCTTGTCCATATCTGCTACCTACATCGAAAATAAAAACCTGTTCTTTCATTAGAATCTATCAACATTTCCGATCCACAAGATTTTAATTTCAATGTTCACAGTCATCTACACGAAAGATCCGTAGAAGACAAGTTAGGGTTTACATACCCACAGTTAAGCGGTCAATCTAATCTGATGATAGGAGACGACAGAGCTCCAAACATGTCTGAATGTCTTTAGCACATGTTAATTGCACGAACTGTTTCGGTAAACACTCGACTAATTTCCGTTGTTACGCCAAGTTCATTTCTGAATGGAGGGAAACTTTTCTCTGTTTTTCTTTCGGTTTAAGCAATTGTATTAGCGTAAGAACAGGACGCAAATGGAACTGAATCCCACGGAGTATTGTCTGACAGATCCAGGAGCCTTGTGTCTTTCTATTCCCTAATCTCTACTAGATATATCATCCTTTCCATTTTTGCATAGTGTTTGGTTTTTATTCACTTTTGATCACAGATTAAATAATTCAGAGCGTGCTTCTTATTCAATTATCCTCATTCTTTTAGAAAACGAAATATTAAGGGAAGTAAAGACTTATAAATCGTGATTATCAGTAGATAAATCCTTAATCCGTCTTTCCGCTTCTTTTTTAAAATTATTTTAATTCTATGAAAAACATATTACGGTAGTTAATTTACCTATGATCATAATTTTTTGCGCACAATGGACTAAATGGACAGGTAACATCGACCCCGAGAGATTAATTGGGGAGGGAACCTACTGGGCAGCACTTAGGAGACAGATGGTAGTCTGCTGTCATGGCCAAACAATGCATTCTTTAACGTGCACACACTGAAAGGAAAACGGTGTAAGGTTACACCAGTTTATGGTGGCAGCTAGATTACACCTTATTGTAGTGTAAGGTTACACCAGAGAAAGTGTAACGTTACACCAGAAACAGGTGTAAGGTAACACCACATTCCGGTGTAACGTTGCACCATAAACAGCCACTCTAAAAAACGTATTTGTTGCTATCTAGCGACAAGGAAGGACACTATATTTAAATCAAATCACATTTCTTCCCAATGAGATAGCAATAATTTTTAGGTAATGAGTGTATGTGAGAAAAATTGCATACTCTAAACACCTACAAACAAGGATCACGCTCTGATATAATACACAATAATAGAAACGGATTTGCATTTAATGAAATGCACAAACTACAGTAAATATATCTACAGGTAGTTATCGATTAAACCACTATACCAACTTAACTAACAGATAAAACTCCTTTAGAAAACAATGTTATTTTTCAGAATTTCCACAGCAATCGTATTCTGATTTCAAATGGAATTTTCTTGTAAAATATATGCCAGAAAGTGTTTGAATTTCGTGAAACAATTAATACTATTATAAAAATCTCTTTGAAAATGCGAATTGATATTAGTAATTTAATGAACTGTAATTTTCATTCATATGCAAAACTTATTTTTTACACATTTACGTAATCCTTGTTACAGTCATCAAAACCATAAACTTCTAAGAGTTTTTTGTTATTTTAAAATTAAAAAAAAATCAATTTTTCGATCCGTAGATATTTTCTCTTCAAGACTTCAATATTTTTGTTCCAGCTTTCGTTTAGGAACAAGCACACTAATTTTATGATATTTTATTTTCAAAATGAATTCGTGTTTACTGAGTAAATATCAACCAGTCCGTACCAGGCAAAAATTGAGAAAAATATTCAGGTTGAAGCAGACGACTGATGTGATATATGGGAACAATGATGGAACAGATGATATATGGGAACAACGTTCCCGTACATAATTTGTATCTGCTTTAATGATATTTTAAGGAAACATTCTTTCAAAATTTACTCTTATTCCGCCTTCGTCCCGATTATTAAAATTCTTATAATTAATCCTGTTCAAATATAATTTATAATATTGTTAGTAAGGGTGGCAGCAAAAAAAATTAATTTGTTGGGGAACAAAAAGCAATCTGTAAACGTTTTGGATGTGGCAAAAAAAAAATGCTAGTGAAACGTCTTGGCCCAGTATGACTCCATAAAGAAAAAGTGGAGGAGGGGGAAGGTTCAAAAAAGTGGTTAAGCTTGCATAAAAAAAGCGGTTTTAGCTGATTCATTCAGAAAATAAAATAATAGCGTGCTTTAAATTTATTTTTACTCATAGCATTAGTCCCTTTATTTGATATTTAAAAAAAAATAAATTTTAAAAAAGAAAATTGTTTAGCAAGAGTTTACAAGCATTAGGTAAAATATAATTGAACATCATAGTGCCAGAAATATCCTTTGATCATATCCTGTACATATAAAATAATAAATATCCTTCTGTGTCACAACAGCTATTCGCTGGATTTCCTTCTCCTATCCAGCTTTCAACCTTTTTGATCTGAATTTTTAGCCATTGTATGTGTCAAAGTATTGCTCAGAAGCAAAATAGCCATTCTAGTTTCTAAGTGTCATACCACATTCAAACGTTTTTGCATTGTGAAGTTACACTGAACTTTTAAACTTAAAAGATAATAAAATACTTTTTAAAATCTTGCACATTGATGAAGTTAAACATTTTATTAGTCATTTACAGGACTTTTCTAAAGCCGAAGAAGTTGAGGGGGGGGGGGGGTGCGGGCAGGTGTAAAAGAGTGCCTGGGTTCCAAGGAAAATGAGGGACACTTTTACTACTATACCTAGCATTTTTAAAATAAGGAAAAAAAAACATATATTTGAACTTGTGTAAAATTTTATATTGGTAACATTAATATTATTCTCAAAGAAAGTGGTAAGGGATCTGTGCGTTTATTTATTTCCTCAGTTATTTATGTTTTATTTCTGATAATATGAAGGGAGGGGAAGCTGTCAAGTTTGACAGCCTCGCCTCCCTTCATATTATCATATCATCTCAATGTTATGGGGGATGAGGGAAAAAGATTTATATAGTATTTCTTGTGGTTTTTGTGAAAAATATGCGTGAAAATTAGAAAAAATGGGGGTGATTTTTAGCATGTGAAAAACTAATTTAAGTTTTTTTAGGGAAGATGAGGTTTAAACTAATTTTGTGAATTAGTTTAAATGGGTTAGTTTGAAGTGAGGTGTGTATGAGAGAAAAAATGATGTGTTTTGTTGAGTTATCATACACTTAGTGGATTATTCGGTTGCAAAAGTCCCATGTAAATCGGTGTTGCTTGTGGTTTTTTCTGAAAATATGTGTGAAAATCAGAAAAAAACGGATGTTTCATGTGAAAAAAATAATTTAAGTTTTTTTTGGCAGACGAGAACCAATTTGTTTAACTAGTTTTCAGAAAATGAGGTGTGTGTGAAAGAGATAAAAAAACGATGTGGTTTGTTGAGTTATCATGCCCTTCACTGGATTATTCGGTTGTAAAAAGCCAGGTAAATCGGAGAATTTGACAAAGTCAGACAGTTTTGCGAAATTTGTATGAAACATATGACAAAATCAACAGGTAAAATGACGTTTTCGGGGGTTCTGATGAAAAGATAGATTTTGAATATCTCTGAATGTATGAAGAGAGGGTACTAGATGAAAAAAAAAATTCTTCGGAAGTGAAAAGTGGTTTAGGTTAATTTTTTAAACAATTGGAAAAAATTTAAAGTAAAAAGTGATGTGAGAATAATTTTGAGAATGTGTGAATTTTGTAAAGGGAGAAAAGTTTTATCGTGCTAAACGGAAATCAGTCTCCTCAAAAGAACAATGGGCTCGAGATTTAATTTCATTGAACTAAATCTCTTATTCACTGAACCTCAGAATTAAAGCTGATAAAAATACTGTTTTCGGAAGTTGTTCAGTTCGATGGACAGCCCTCTGTCTCCTCTTTCTCTGTCTCCTCTTTTCCTCTTTCTGTCCCCTCTGCTCTCTCTTTCTTTCTCTCCTCCCCTCTGCTCTCTCCCTCTCTTCCTCTCTCTCAGTCCCCTCCTCTGCTCTCTGTCCCTCTCTCTCTGTCCCCTCCTCCCCTCTGTTCTCTCCCTCTCTTCCTCTCTCTGTCCCCTCCTCCCCTCTGCTCTCTCCCTCTCTTCCTCTCTCTCAGTCCCCTCCTCTGCTCTCTGTCCCTCTCTCTCTGTCTCCTCCTCCCCTCTGTTCTCTCCCTCTCTTCCTCTCTCTGTCCCTTCCTCCGCTCTGCTCTCTCCCTCTCTTCCTCTCTCTTAGTCCCCTCCTCTGCTCTCTGTCCCCTCCTCCCCTCTGTTCTCTCCCTCTCTTCCTCTCTCTGTCCCTTTCTCCCCTCTGCTCTCTCCCTCTCTTCCTCTCTCTCAGTCCCCTCCTCTGCTCTCTGTCCCTCTCTCTCTCTCCCCTCCTCCCCTCTGTTCTCTCCCTCTCTTCCTCTCTCTGTCCCTTTCTCCCCTCTGCTCTCTCCCTCTCTTCCTCTCTCTCAGTCCCCTCCTCTGCTCTCTGTCCCTCTCTCTCTCTCCCCTCCTCCCCTCTGTTCTCTCCCTCTCTTCCTCTCTCTGTCCCTTTCTCCCCTCTGCTCTCTCCCTCTCTTCCTCTCTCTCAGTCCCCTCCTCTGCTCTCTGTTCCTCTCTCTCTGTCCCCTCCTCCCCTCTGTTCTCTCCCTCTCTTCCTCTCTCTGTCCCTTCCTCCCCTCTGCTCTCTCCCTCTCTTCCTCTCTCTCAGTCCCCTCCTCTGCTCTCTGTTCCTCTCTCTCTGTCCCCTCCTCCCCTCTGCTCTCTCCCTCTCTTCCTCTCTCTGTCCCTTCCTCCCCTCTGCTCTCTCTGTGCCTCGATCGAGCGCAAAAAAAATCATCCAGTTCCAGCTGTATTCAAGACACAACTGGAAAAGGAGTCCGTGATTAAGACCGCTGCTAGACCCCCCACGGGCCGAGCGATCCCATGGTTACTGCAATCAACTGCAGAGACCATGTTGCTGGCTGGCCACGGAAGCAACTAACACCCCCCAGATTCCCCCCAAAGAGGTCTCATGTACTGAGCCTAAAAGGCAGATCCCCCCCCACAAAGAGGTCTCATGTAAATAAAAATAAAAAATAAATACCCCCTCAAGCAGCTGCTTGCCACAGAGGTCTGACAGGAGCCTGTCAGTTTATATGCACTGAGCCTAAATTTTCATAGATGAGCAGTCTCATTCAATATCAAGGGAAGTAATACTAACCTTTCAAGCTAATTGTTTTATATACCATACTCGTCAGCAACTCATATTCTAGCGGTGGGTAAAGAAACAAAATTAAAAATAAAATAGTATTATGAACTTTAACTCAAATCTAACATAATAAGTTTTTGTAGCAGTGTTTTAAATATCTAGCTGCAAAAAAATTAAACCAGTGTGATTAAATTACTTTGTAATATTGATCAGTATTTTAAATAATATTGATTCTATGGGAGAGGTGGGGGAGAAGGGAGGCGAGGAGGAATGGGAGAGGTGGGGGAGGAGGGACGCGAGGAGGAGTGAGAGTTAATTCTTTGCAATTTACAAATGTTGAAATAACTTTTGATCTAATTATGCTACAGAGCTCATTCTGGTGTTGTTCAATAATACTAAGCAGACACTATTTTCTGAACTGACCAGAATCGGGTTCGGACCCCTTACGTAGCCGAGAAAGTGGGTTGAATCCTTTTAAATTTATGATCTCATATCTTGTCTTGTAATCAAGCTACAGATTTGAAACTAATATTATTGGATTTCATTCGGGGTGTACTACACTTTGAACATGTGGGTATTGGTCTCGACCCCGTTACTTAAGGACTTCTGGGTTCAAAACCTTTTGCATGCTACACATTGCTGATTCTCATTTAAGATTTCCAAATGTTTTCGGTTTTTTCATCAACATCACGTTCTAGTACTGGAACTCATTTCGTTAATTCAACTGGAAACGGTGTCGGACCCGTTTCCTAGCCTAGAAACTGGGTCGAACCCTCTTAAATTTGCATCCTTATAACTCTGCTTCTAATTGAGCCACACATCTCAAACTAATGTGTGAAGATTACATTGGGAAGCACTATACGTTTAACGTATTGGAAATAGTCTCGAAGTCTCGACCTCTTACTTTTTGTTTTCTGGGTTCGACACTTTAAGATTTTGTCGAATTATAACGTCCATTCTAATTGTGCTAAGATCTTGGTTTTAATTGTAATAGATGGGGTTTATCAAGTTCTATAATCTGACGAAAAAATAATCGGTCTGACACCGTTTTCTAGCCGACAAAGTGGGTCGAACCCCTCTTAATTTTGCGGCTTCATAGCTCAGCTTCTAATAGAGCTACAGAACTCAAACTAATATCATTGTGTTCCATTCGGCAAATACTATAATTACGAAAATATATATACGTTAAATGTATTGGAAGCGGTCTCAACCCATTATTTTAAGTTTTGCAGGTTCGGTACTTTTACATTTTGTGTTACAATAACTTTTGTTCTAATCGAGCAAGAAGCTTGGTTTTAACACTGACAATTATGATTTATCAAGTTCTCTAATCTGACAAAAAGATAATTAGTGTTGGCCGAATAAAAAAATTATATTTGACTTTAGCTAGATAAACTGCTGGGATATTTAATCCTTTGTCGCTTGTACAAAGTTGTTCTAAGCAATTTATTATTCTTAATTTTATTACAAAGAGTTTCAGAACATACGATTTCACAGAAATTGAATCGAGACCACTTAAATTTAAATCCCTATGTCTTCTCTTCTAATTGAGAGAGAGAATAAACACTGATTATTAGCATTTCTGAAGAATTACAAATTGGTACAGTTTTCAAGATGTTTTATTAGTACTTGATTTTTTTTCTTTTTGGATTTGTTTTCAGTTCAAAGTTTTGTAAATGGTATTGCCTGCTTTATCATACACATCTGAGATTCTATATTTTCCAAAAGCGTAAGTTTGAATTCCATTGATATGTCGTTTTGTGTATTCTTGGGATAAAGCAATTTTTTTAATTTGGCATACATGTATATCATGTTGTTCCGATCAAAATTCCGTTTGTTGCGTATGTACGATTTTTCCATCAAATAGACATTCCCCATAATTTTCGTGACTAAATTCATTTGTAACTCCATTAGCTGCTTTTTTGGGAATTGGAGCATCAGTAGAATGCAATTTTGGACGTAACGCAACAACCTCTTTGTTTGGAAGACCTTTTATTTCGTCTTTAAATTTTCCTGGAACCATTTTATTTGATTCACTGTATAATGCATGGTTTGTAGGGTAATTTGAGAAATCAAAGTAGTCCGAGTTAAATTTCTCATATATGTCATCTGTCTGGATATCAACACAGAAGGAGTCAGTATCGGTAAATAACAATTCTGCATTAAATTTTGGTTTCAGAAAATTGTAGAAGAAATTATACATGTGTAATTTACTCAACTCCAAAATCGTTACACCAATGTAATATGGTTTATCTAATATAATATTTTTATTTTTCGTGTGGAGAATTACAAAATTTTTTGCAAGTTTAACACAAGAAACGTACCTAGGATTTGCAATTAATTTTTTAAGCTTTTCTTCAGTATTCACAATGTGACATTTTATTCTCTTTCTCTTATTTTCTAAACATTTGCCATATATGGCATTGTTCATCAGTTTGAAAAAGTCTTTTTCAAGATTATTTATGGCATTAATTCGTTTTGTTGTATTAAAATCTATGTAAGGTTTCAGTCATGGTTTTTGATCAAATTCCAATATTCTATGCACCTGTTTCATCCTCAATCCCAGTTCCACATAGAGTTTAAGTAACCTATAGTGAACGACATAATTTTGTTTGTCGAACAGATTTGGAATCAAGAATGACACATTACTATCAGAGAGTTTCAATTTTTCAGGAGTCAAGGGGAAATCATTGTGTAAATCGTGTAGATGTGCCGGATATTCTTGATCAACTTCGAAGAAATAACCCTTTTTGCTGTCGTCTGGAATATTAAACAAGTCAATATCATTTACCCATTTGAAATTACCAGTTAGAAGAGGATGAGACATTGCCCAGCCATATAAATTGTTTGCATCAAAGTACATGATATAGTTTTGTGGTTTTCTTCTCTCATATGGATCTACTAAAGGATTGTTGGCCTGTGCAAATCTCTTAGACACTAAAGATATTCCTCCTCGCAGAGCTCTTTCTATGAAAAAATACATATCACCTTTTATAAGTTCCAGCTCAATTTCTGTCATTTTTAAACAGGCAGCATAGGATAAGCCAGGAGAGCTAAAATAATGACAAGGATCGAGTTGGTAATTATTCATACACGAATTTCTGTAGTTTTCAAATATATCTCCTAGCAGCAATACATCAGTGATCATGTACAGATCATGATATTCCCCGAAGGTAGAAATAGAAAAGGCTTTCCATAAAATTTGAGCTCTTTCTTATTGTTCATTGTTTTGAAAATTCTCTTTGGATGGAAGTGACGTATGCAAAAACTGAGCACTCTGTTGCAAGTACTCGTATGGAAAATTTACTTTGCTTTTCAAAAGGTCTTTCTGTGACTCATTCAGATTATGTTGTCTGCAGTATTGATTTAGGATGTAAAAATTTTCCTCATTTTTCGACAGTGAATCCAGTGAAGAGCTGAGGAACATGAATGAATCAATAAATTTAATTTGACCGAATTTAATGCATATGTATTTTTCTGTAGTTTGTGGAATACAAGAAATTTTCTTCTTATCTTTAAATTTCCACAAATCTTTTACTATAAAGTGACCATCAAATCCTTTGAGATTATGAAACAACACTGGTATTTCAAGTGAGAATTTGTATTGAAGATTACATTTGTTGTGAACAGCACCTCTGTATTTTCCAGTTAAGTGATCGTGGTCCTTTACTCTAACAGTTCCTAGAATTTTCCCACAGATATTACAATATTTTGCTCTAGTAAAAATTCGCCAATCAAAATCAGTCATCTTAACATTTCTTTTCTTCAAATCATTGATCAAATTTTCGGTTTCGATCATTTCATTCAAAAATTGTTCTGTTACATTTTTTCCTCTGTACGTTCTGGTTTTGATCAGTTTACCTTCCGGTCCAACTATAATATATGCAAATCCTGACGGTACAAAATACTTAGTTCGCACTCTACATGAATTATTTTCAAGTCTAAATTTCGAAAAGCATTCGAAATCTGCATAAATCACATATGGGTGGTTCAAACCGTTTTTAATCATGTGGGATTTCGTACTATTCGCTTCGGGAAACTTGATAGTTTGTAAAGTGTTTGATTTACAATTATCTACGTGATTCTTTAATAAATCGTCGCGAGTGAAATTAAGAAGACAGTATAGGCAGGGATAGGATTTACCATCATGTCTTGAAAGGTATGCTGTAACCCTACTAATATTTTTAATCCAACAATAGTGAGAATTATTGCCGTCTTTTAAAAGTAAAAGTTGTATGGGTTATTTAACAGGATTCTGTGAAATATATAACGTATGCAATCCATCTTTCTTAGAATTGAAAACATTTATAGAAATATTATTCAAAACCTCGAACTTCGGGATTTGTTCGAGGATTACTGGATAAGTCAATGAAGATGTGTCTAAGGCGTTTTCAAATATTTTATATTTTTCCACACGTTGCGGATTGTCTTTAGCAGGATGTAGAGCTGATAATATTGACCACAAGAAACATTTGATGTCGGAGTTTTTAACATTCACTATACCTTTTGTAGATTTTAAATGTTGTGGAAAATTTACGAAAACAGATGCTCCAACTGCATTATACTGAGACATTTGAATTTCCATAGAAAGTATTTTGTCAAACACCCATCCACTTCCCTTTTGTATAAAATTTTCAAAGTCGTTATCAATTTTCTTATAAGCATTTTTAGTAATTCATTGAGATATGTAGGCAAACCGATTATTTCGTTACCTGTCGAAAAATGTTCACGTATTTTTTTCTGTCCTTCAGGATCCGTTTGCTTTTTAAATTTTGTTTGTATTATGAATCTAACTTTTAGAGGCTGACTGAGTTTATTCTTAATTATATATTTCCATTTATTGTTATTTTTCTCCAGAAAACATTTTATGTCTTCTCCGACATTTATGTTATCAATTTTATATGTGCGAAACGTTTTCCGAAAACCACTGCTTTTATTTATATGATATTGATTTCAGATGATGATTGTAATTGTCTTTTCTGTTAAAGGTGGAATTGCTAAATTCGCATTTTTCAAATGTGCGAGAAGTGCATGCAGCTTTCATATGACGGTTCATATTGGATTTGCGAATAAATACCCACATTTGGTACATTGAATAGGTGCGCTCATCTTTGAGTTAGCAGTTATACACTCTTTATTATATACAGTAGCTAAAAATCATGGTCAAAAAACCATGGTCCGATAATGTAAAACATCGAATTTTTTTCCATAATCCGAAGTTGAAATAGACATGAATGTAGTGTGTGTCCAAGAGTAATTTTCTAAACAATACCGATGTTATTGAACATAATCTTATGTTCCTTTTTGTCAATAATATCGTTTTTTAGCAAAATATCCAAAATTTCGACAATTTCATTTACTACTTCTGTACTGGTGTTTCCAGCTCGTTTACTGGCAACCAAAATTGATAATTTTTGACATATGTCGTCGAAACTCTTGTATAGTCCAGAACCAAACTGTTGACTTTCTATTACCGTGAGCATCATTTTAATCGACTTTAAATATTTTCTAAGTGCCTCAATGTGATTATCGATAATTCGAAATTTCTCAGTAGTTCTAACATAGCGTTTGGTTTCTGTAGCCTTATTGCTCCCCAGTTTCTGAAGATGCCCGATTGTTTGGTAAATCATTTCTTTCAGCTCAGGAATGGGGTTTCTCGCCTGTAAGATATCACTCGGAAGTTTTAGTTTATATTGATTTAATATTTCATCTTGCAAGTTGGAATCTGGATTATAAACGAACGTTTTTTCTGGCATCTCAGTGGGTTCTTCTGGCTCTAAAGTTTTCACTACATCCTGTATGTTTTTCATGGTTTCTCCAGGCACAGTTTCCAGACCTTTTAACCGTTCGACCACGGGCTTGTGAAATTTTTCGAGGGTTTCCTTAACTCGTTCCTCTCCCAAAATAGTGTCTTCAATTTTCGATTTTGTAGTTGCTCGCGATTTCAAGATTTCATCTATAATACTGTGTAATTGCTTAAGATTTTTCATCTTTATTCATATACAATAAAGACATATACCCAGTGAAGAAAGTCTGAAACAAGACCTCCAAGCACTTTTCTTCTTTCTTTTGGATTTGGATAGTGTCTAGCAAGTGAAACACTAATCTTGCTACCCCTGTAAAATTTCTTGTTTACTGGAATAACAGAAAAAAACTGCTGAAGTTGTGGTCTTACTACTGCAATGAATTTTTGATTGTCCAAGTTGATACTATAATTTATACTAAAAGAGGGATTTGTTGTGCAGCAGACTATCTTGCTTATATATCCATTAGAAATACATAGATGGTAATTATCTTTGAAAATAGGTGGCGTTAGTAGGTCGAATTTTGTGTTTATCTGTATAATTGGATGAGACTGCAATATGTCTTTTTTCACTTCTTTATCACCATAGGTAAGGCAAATTACAGTATGTTTATCAACGTATAGTTTTGTAGCAGCATCATTGTTTACAATTGGGGTGCCAACATTCGTAATTCGTTTTCCTTTTGCATCGCCATTAAAACTGCTCCCACTTGATGCAAAAAGTCCATTTTCATTTCCCAATAGAGAATTGGATGGGTTAGGATCTAACTTTGTCAAGCCATCAACGTAACGTTTTGTTGTCGCATTTCTGTTGTGCCTTGGTTCCCCGAGATTTCCTATTCTCTTATTGTTCGCATTAAAGACATCCTCGCCTGTTAATGCGACTTTTTGCAAATATCCCTTAGTTACAGCAGCAGAATCAGACTCGGGATCGGCAATATCAAGGATTTGTTTTTTTTTTCTACATTGAAACTATCCCCGTCGAATGCAATGCTTCGTGGAACGTAAAGCCCATTTTTTTTTCTAACCAATGTATGCATTGGACTATTTTGAACAGTGGTCAAGTTGTCGACGTAGTGTTTCGTAGTGGCATTGGATGAATCGGTCGGTTCTGCAAGATTTTTAATGCGTTTATTGGTTGCATCGTAATTATCATCGTCATTGCAAAGTGCTCTTTTTTCCAAATATCGTTTTGTAACTACTCCAGAATTTGCATCTGGTTCAGTAACATTTATTATTTGTTTGTTTCGCGCATCGTAGCGATTGTTCCGAAAAATTAAAGAAGCATTATTAACGTATTGAATGGTAGCGGCATCTCAATTTTCGATAGGTCTGCCTAAGTTCGATATTCTTTTAGTATTTGCGTCATAATTTCCCGTGCGATTCAGTGTTATAGACTCTTGTTGCAGATATTGTTTTGTCACAGAGTCCGAACCCTATTCGGGATTGGTTACATTTCTCATTTTTTTATTACTCATGTCGTAGTCCCCATCGTGTGTTAATTTAAAACCGACACCTGGAATTCCCACTGGTCCTCTTTCGGAGCCGGTCTCAGAGCTAATGACGTCAAACTTTGTAAAGTAATTCATCTTTATTTACCAAAGTTTTTCTGTACTTGAGAGGCATGTGCTTGGTTTTTTTATCGATTAATAAGAAATCGTGTGGTTTTGAAACTGCATAAAAATATCTTTCCTGTTTTCTGTTGCATGATCCATTTGTATCTGCAACATTTCTCTCTGGTTCTGCATATTAAAGAATATAAAATAATTGCACTGTAGTCGAATGTCTTTCGGAGTCGAAAAATAACACTGTGTCAGGTAAATCAATGATATTGTTGCGGATTACAAAAATGGATAGCCACTGAGCGTGAGTATTAAAAGCTATATTTCAAAACCAAATTCAATACAAGGTAAATTGTTACAAAGGAAATATGGATGAAGTATCTTATTAACAAATCAACTATTAACATGCACAAGTCATCAATCTTCCTGCGTAGAGCACACAATATCAGCTCTGTGTATTTTACTAAATACTACCTTTTACTTGATTTACCAGGTCACCCGAAGATCTTCACTCGTAAACCAATTCTCGTCCTGTGCTAATAACTTTTCACACACTAGCCGAACAAAAAGACAGTCCGTGTAGACATTCGAAGTTAGCCATAAAAGTTCCCACTTTTATACTTCCGCGTATACACAACACATCAAGTTACTTCTTGATACTTAACGATAAAAGATCCCACTTTTATCCTTCCGCGTATACACAACACATCAAGTTACTTCTTGATACTTACGCGCACTGTCTCAGAACAGCTCACCGTCCATTTTCGAACTCACCGACCGTTACAATACAACGACCGTTAACGCTCCACTCTTCTTCTCCAAATTCTCCCAACGTTCTTATTCGTTGGCTGAAACTTTTTGCTTCCGGTTGCCAGATTCCTTCTGTCGTAACAATATGTTCTTTTTCCTTCCTCTGACGAATAATTCTTCGATGAGTTTTGATCTTTTTCCGTTACGAAATCGTCCAAAACAATTAAATTTTGCATGTCGGGATCCAATTCGTTGACCTTGACGATATCTTCTTTACTGGCAGAGAAAGTTGCAATTGAGATTTTTTTGCCAAATGTTTTCTCCAAAATTTCGTGCAAATCGTCGAATATTTCTTGCATAAACTGATATTTCGGCTCTGTTAAATCTTTGGCATATAAAAAGATTCTATTATAATAGAGATATTTCAATATTAAGTTCAACAAAAGGTTCGTCTTCCCTGAGCCCGATGGACCACAGATTAAACGTCTAAAAGGCCAGAGAGGTGCTAATACGTTTCTGTTCAAGAATTTCTCATCTTCTTCAAAGTCAAAATTTTGAATCTCCATTTGCTTTATTTAAAAAGATCACCTTCTTTGACCCAGGAATTAAATGTATTATCATAACCAAACCATTTAACATAATACTCTTTTTTATTATTCTTCACTCTAGTTTTCAGAATGGTTTCAACTTTATAAATGTCATCTTGCTTTTCATATTTCACCATTTCTTGGGTGTAAAAACTACCGATGGACCACAGATTAAACGTCTAAAAGGCCAGAGAGGTGCTAATACGTTTCTATTCAAGAATTTCTCATCTTCTTCAAATCAAAATTTTGAATCTCCATTTGCTTTATTTAAAAAGATCACCTTCTTTGACCCAGGAATTGAATGTATTATCATAACCAAACCATTTAACATAATACTATTTTTTATTATTCTTCACTCCAGTTTTCAGAATGGTTTCAACTTTATAAATGTCATCTTGCTTTTCGTATTTCACCATTTCTTGGGTGTAAAAACTACCAATGATTGGTTCTCCTTTCAGATCCTTGATCTTATAGGTTATGGGATCTGTATTAAGAACTTGAGCAATTTCAAAAATCTCTTCTGTAAAATTGGGCAGATAACCTTTTTTAAACGGTGTCTTGTACTTGGCGATTCTCACTCTGTCGTCAATTTTAAATTTTGGTGCTGTAATAGATTTAATTCTTTTACCAAACAGATTAAAATACACAATGTCTTTGTTTTTCTGCAAACTTGCCCCTTTTGGGGTCATTCTTATTGATCTGTGATAAGAAGTATTGTAATTCTTAGCGAGTTTTGGTAGGACATCGATCCATTTTCTAGTGTTATTGGCAGTGAAATATTTCCACATTTTTGTCTTTAGAGTCCTATTAAATGGTTCCACAATTTGAGCGTTAGTCTCATTTTCAGTGGCAAACCAATGGACACCTCGTTGATTAAACAATGCTTGAGTTTATTGATAAACTCAGTTCCCTTATCCGTTTGTAACTTGGATGGCTTACGTTGTTTAAAAATTTCTACAAATGCTTTGGTAATCTCGCTACCCGTTTTCTTTTTAATAGGTATTGCCCTGGCGAATTTTCTGAAAATGTTAATCACGGTTAAAATGTAATTCGTGTGGTTATTGTGAAATTTAAATTTTTGTATATCGATCAAATCACTCTGCCACTGGTCGTCTACATTCGAGACATAAACCCGTCTGGTTTGGAATTTTTTATAAATGGGTTTGTGTAACGTGTACACATCTTGTTGTTGGAGAAATCTTTTTACTTCTTTTTCCGTCAATCCAGTTTTGCGCATTAGATCTTTTATACCGGAAAATCCCTTTAATGGGGCATAGTAAACGGAGGAAAGTACCTTATTTCTTGTTTTCTAAACCGAACCGTTTCTTTGTTTTAATGATTGGTTTGATTATCGTTCTTGAAATTCTTTCTCCTAAAGTTGGATTCTGAATTTCATCCAAATCATTTAATATTTCTTGGTCGGCTTCGTGCCTCTTTTTAGTTTCTGTAGATTTGCTGTAAGAAATGTACTTTTTGCAAGCTTTGTCCACACGGTTAACACCAGGATCTCCTCGCATTAACATTTTCTCCAGTTTCGTAAACGGTTCCACAATACTGGTAACCTGGAATGTGCATTTCGGGTGGATTAAACTTTTCTTGAATCCAGCTTACTATATAACCACCTTTTACAAATTTTCCTTTCTGTTTCAGAAATTTATACTTCATTTTTCCACGCGTTCGGCATCTACCTCTCATCATTACTCTTTTATTCTTTGATGTGACATATTCAACGTTATCGGTTAAAGATTTCGTTTTACACTTTACACAATACATGCTTAATTTTTATATATAAAATATAAGTACGAGATACTTATAAAATAAAGTATAATGTATCACAGTTATCTAACTAGTTTAACGCCTGGACAAAAGCAAAAATTGAAGAGTGCATTTGTAAATAAGAATCCTATAACTTTAAATATTGATCCACGGAAGAAAGGTAACGATACTTTGAAACTGACAAAGAGACAAATCATTATACTGAAAAAATCTACAACGCCAGTTAGACTTCGTTTCAGTAAAACACAGCTAGATGGATTTTTGCCATTCTTAATACCTGCACTCGTAGTATTGGGAAAAGCAGCTGCAGTTGGAGCTGCGGGATATGCTGGTACTAAGCTTGCACAAAAAGTTTTAGGAAAGGGGTTATACGTTCCCGGAAAGCAAAGAGCAGCTGACTTATCTAAAAATAAAAGAAAGGGAAAAGGTTTGTACATTCCAGGAAAACAAATAGCTCAAGGATTAAAAAAAAAAGAAAGAGCCATTAAGTAACTTAGATATCGAAAATATAATGAAAAACGAAAGAGGATTCCGTGGTGTGTACTCTATCGATTCTTTGCCAACAAAAATATTCAAGAACGAAAATGGTATAGTGAACTTTGATGTTTCCCGTGGTTCAGGAACTCATTGGGTAGCTTATTTCAATGATGCGAAGTTACCTTACGTCGAGTACTTTGATCCATTCAGTTTATCGCCACCAGAAGAAATAAAACACTATTTACTTACAACTATAACACTATTTACTTTTATTATCTTCAAAGCCGATCGTGTATAACTCTTCGCAAATTCAAGCAAATTACTCTATAAAATGCGGTTACTATTGCATCTGTTACGTTAAACGAAGGAATAATAACATAAGCCCATAGGATGTATTGTATCAGTTTGAACAAACTCCTAACGATAGGAATGAATTGTTGGTAACAACTAGCATATAAGTACTACATAGTACTACACTATATTAATAAAGATAGTACTCATAACTATCAATTCCTCTACTATTACGGCATACAATCCCGAAGATTTGGAAATTAATTATGAAACGCCGATCACACTCAATGGTGAATACGAGATAGCACTGATCGGTAGCAATATGTGGTATTCCTGGTACAACATCAGTGATAAATATAACAATAACACTCTGAAATACTTCAATGGAAGACAATGGAATGAAATAATTTTCCCGAATGGAATGTACGATATAGACGGATTTAATGATGTTTTGAAAAATGTCTTTGGGGATCCTAGCCCTATAATACTAGGAAGCAACCTCCCCACATTAAGATTTGTTATTCGTTTGGCAAGAGGATATAAAATAGATTTTTCTGAAGAAAAGTTACGAGAAATACTAGGGTTCGAATCGAAAATTATCGATGCAGCAAAAAACGAAGGAAAGTTCCCACCCAACATAACGAGAGGGGTCGATCGTATTCTAATTCACTGTTCTATTGTCGAATCTTCCTATCTGAATAACCAGAAGAGCGATGTGTTGTACAGTTTCGTGCCTCAAACACCGCCTGGCAGTTTAATCGACACACATTCTTTCTTCCCCATATATTTACCGCTGAATAAAACTGATTACATTTACAACGTTAGAATGAAAGTAACAGATCAGAACAATAAAGTAATTGACTTGAACAAGGAAAACGTGACTTATATGTTATACATCAGACCCAAATAAAGATGAAGATACTGAGAAAGCGAATTAAAATATTTTATACAAATCCGTCGCCATTCATTCGAAAAAACGAGAAAATATCCCCTAAAAGCAGAAATATTCTTAATCGTTTAATTTACGGGAATGGCCTAAAAATCATAAAGTAAGTATAGAATGAACGTTGAAGCTATTTACTGGAATTTGTTCGAAGACTCAATAGACGATAATTCCACGACGAAATATGAGTACTTAGAATATCGGGAAACCAATGTTAATGTTAAAAATCTCAAAAAATACGAAATATTTACCAAAGATATGGACGTTTTCCTACATCCCCACAACAGTTATATACACGTCAGAGACAAAATACTGAAATTAGTTGGGTCTGATATCGGCGGCAATGATGTAGTTACGATGGTCAATAACGGGTACAACATTTTTAAGAGAGCTCAATATTATATAGAAAAGAGAGAATTGAAAGATATTGAATTGCCAGGAGTGACGACCACGATTCACAATTTAATTGATTTTACCGAAGACTTTTCACACAGTGTTGCCACAAGTATGATGTGGTTCAAAGATACCGCAGACAGTTCGAAAATAAATAAGTATTTGTACGACGGAGGCGAAGATAAACTGGACACGAATAATAAAATAAAGGATTTTGCACAAGCGTTGAAGAAAAATCCCGAATTCAATCAAGGATTCTCGAACAGATATGAAATTACAAAAAATAATCAAAATGTAAGTTTATTCTTACCACTGAATCGGCTGTTTGGATTCTGCCGAGACGTGGATAAAGTGTTTCGCGGTGTAAAACATACCATAAAACTAGAAAAAAGTGACGACAAAGACATTATTCAGAGAGTTGGGGCTACGTTGTATAAATTTGAAATATCTCACGTATCTTGGTTTATTCCAAAAGTGGAACCATCACTACAAGTACTTGCAAAACTAGAATCTCAGTTAGCAAGCGGCGATCCACATGAAATCTTTTGGAAATCGTGCAAACTGTACAAATATGATACTCGAATTGACTCTCATGTCAGTTGGCGGGTTACTACAACTCAAAATAAACCCGTCCATCTCATATGATTAAATAATCAAACCAGAAACAATTTAGTATTTGAACACATGTTACTAGAACGGATTCAAATCAGAGTGAATAGCAAACAGTTCCCCGAACAAGAATTCGAGTGCAACTTTGAACCCAACAGTTTGGACTATGTGCGAGTTTACAACAGCTTTTTAGCTGCAAAAAATATGGATATCGACTTGGGTACACAAGTCAGTTACCAAGATTTTATGAAACTGTATCCGATATTCCACTTCGATGTCAGCAAATACGAATCACGTTTATATGAATTATCAGCAACTGCTGACATCGAAATACAATTTAAATTAAATAGACCGCCAAATGAATTTTACCACGTATATTGGGTAATTGTCTCAGAACGAAAAGCAACTTTGAAACCACTAGAGGGGAAACTTTTAATTGTTGGATAAAAAAACTATTTTAAATACCATCATTACGAAATCTACATCTATTTGCACGTTTTAAAAAAAAATGTATGTTCCCGAACCAGTATTTTTTCAGCCTTTAATTCTGAGGTTTAGTGAATAAGAGATTTAGTTCAATGAAATTAAATCTCGAGCCCATTGTTCTTTTGAGGAGACTGATTTCCGTTTAGCATTATAAAACTCTTCTCTCTTTACAAAATTCACACATTCTCAAAATTATTCTCACATCACTTTTTACTTCAAATTTTTTCCAATTGTTTAAAAAATTAACCTAAACCACTTTTCACTTCCAAAGAAATTTTTTTTTTCATCTAGTACCCTCTCTTCATACATTCACAGATATTCAAAGTCTATCTTTTCATCAGAACCCCCGAAAACGTCATTTTACCTGTTGATTTTGTCATATGTTTCAAACAAATTTCGCAAAACTGTCTGACTTTGTCAAATTCTCCGATTTACCTGGCTTTTTACAACCGAATAATCCAGTGAAGTGTATGGTAACTCAACAAACCACATCGTTTTTTTATCTCTTTCACACACACCTCATTTTCTCTGAAAATTAGTTAAACAAATTGGTTCTCGTCTGCCCAAAAAATTTAAATTATTTTTTCACATGAAACACCCGTTTTTTTTCTGATTTTCACACATATTTTCAGAAAAAAAAACCACAAGAAACACCGATTTACATGGGGCTTTTACAACCGAATAATCCACTAAGTGTATGATAACTCAACAAAACACATAATTTTTTCTCTCATACACACCTCACTTCAAACTAACCCATTTAAACTAATTCACAAAATTAGTTTAAACCTCATCTTCCCCCAAAAAACTTAAATTAGTTTTTCACATGTTAAAATCACCCCCATTTTTTCTAATTTTCACGCATATTTTTCACAAAAACCACAAGAAACATACTTTTTCCCTCATCCCCCATAACTTTTCCCATGGATTTTCATAGAATTCTCGAGCCCCTTTTACTGTGCCAGAACTGTCATTTATGCTACTACTATTAAGACTATATTAAAAGATTGGTATATCTCTTACTGGGAAAAATGCACAAACACACACCTTCGCAGACCGAGCTGCATATTCCGAGGGAAGATTACCATATTATTAATAGTCACTGTGTTAAAAGTTCCAGCAGTAATTTACCCGGTTTATGTTCCGAATTCAAGTCTCAAACTACGCAATTAATTTCCAAACTGGAACAAGGTGGTGAAAGATTCATGGGTACATTAAATCCCTTGCACGATAAAATGAAAATCACGGTTACTTTGGAGGAGTCTTAACAAACTCCCTTGAACTATCCTTTCCAAAAAGTATGCTAATTACTAAGCACCCATGTCCAAGTATTCCATTGTATATCCTGTTCAACGGAAGTTACTTTCCATAATACAAATGGCGTTACGACTGCAGCGTTTCTTAACCATTCCAGAGCAAATGCTACGCATGAAACACTCACATTAAAGATTCACTTTTTAGATCAATTATGTACCTTCACTTAAGCGATGATTTGTAAATAAAATAAGAAACGCCACTGGACTCCTAAAAACATACAAAGAGCAAAAGCTTTCTTTGCGAATTAAGAACTGCTTTACTCTTGCGTCGGTTGTTGGCAAAAACAACATTTGCGAAAGGTTATTTTCTCTCTTTTTTTGTGCAATGCTGGGCTTGCTTTCCCTAACAAATGTAACATTCTTCGTGATTATGACTTCCCGCTTTCCCTAACAAATGTCACATTCTTAGTGCCTTCTCGCTTACGCCAACAATGTCACATTCTCACTGCTTATGCCTTCTCGCTCTCCTTAACAAATGTCACACTCATAGTGCTTATGCCTTCTCGTTCCCCCTAACAAATATCACATTCTTAGTGCTTATGTTTTCTCCCTTAACAAATGTCACATTCTACCCTTAACAAATGTCACATTCTTAGTGTTTATGTCTTCTCGTTTCCCTTAACAAATGTGACATTGTTGGTTATTATGCATTTATGCTTTCTCTGAGAAGCGTTATATCAGTGTTTATGCTACACGGTGTTACATTATGTGTATATTCTTCGTATGTCCTCCTTTTTTTATCTCGTTTTCTCTAACAACTGTATATTGGGGTCGGTAGTCAGCTCAGATGATAGCACGTGGTAGAGATGTAAACCACAGTAGAACTCGTAATCTGATGTTCTCAGGTTCGACTTCCACCTGGGTCGGGCGTTGCTCTCGGTGCGAAATGGGACATCGGAAGTGTTAGAGTGGCTACCGTTCGTCAGATGAGACATTAAGACTTAATTCTCTGTGCACGATTGGGTTGGGTTGTTTTACCTCTAAGTGGCACTTTTTTGCTCACAATAGGCTAAATGGCCATGTCTCAAGAACCCTGAAGGCTCAGAGAAGGTTGGGGAGGACCCCCTGGACAGTTGTTGGAAGACAGATGGTAGCCTCCCGTCAAGGACATCCAGCGTGTTTTTCAACGTGAACAGAGTATGGCTCTCTCGCACATGTTGCCACGTGTGGACGTGTAAATGTTACCGCACAAGGTTAACGTCCCATCCTATGGACGCCGACCTTTCCAAGTCCCTCGAGTCCTATACTGACTCGAGGGTTTTGAAATATAGCTAACGTTAATAAGCCTATCTGCACATTGGTGCATTATTGCACATGCTCTCTCTCCTTTATCCAAAATATTGAAAACGAATCCATCACTGATTGCGAACATATTGAGCACATGGTTTCTCAACAGCGATATGCTCTCTGAGAAACGGTGGTTCACGTTATATTAAAAACTTATATACCATTTTGGAAAGATAGATCACAAATTATATATGACTTTAGAGTGTATCATATAAGCAGGATTATAAAAAGCAAACTACATCTGCTTCTAGCAATTGTAATTATGTTGACACACAGACTAACACACTAGGACAGATTCTCAAGACCTAGTCTTGAGTAGTCTCAGACTTCTCAAGACCATTGCTTGCAGAGCCTCCTTTAATAACCGCCTGTATTTATAATTTTTTCAATAAACTTTCAAAGGATTTGGTTGTTTTATCTCTAAGCGGCACTTTTTTGCACACAATGGGCTAAACGGCAAGGTCAGAATTACCCCGAAGTCTTAGAGGAGATTGGGGAAGGGGACCCACTGTACAGCTATTGTACAACTGTACAGATGATAGCCTCCCATCAGGGCCATCCAGCGTGTTATTTAATGTGCACAGGATATGGCCCTCTTTCACACGGGGTCAAGGCATAAAGACTCATCCGACGGACGGTGACCTTTCCATCTCGTCGATGTACCCTACTGACCTAGAGCAAGGCAGGGAGTTTTGCGGAGATAAATCTCAACACTGGCCCAACTGAGACTCGAACATGGGAACTGCAGATTACGAGCCTGGAGCGCTACCGACTGAACTACCCCGCCCCCGATCCCCATGAGGCCTCCATTGGTACCGATTAGGAAGTAACCAGAGATAACCAAGTGGCTGAGGACGAGGCTGGCGCTGCAGTGTAGTCCACCCAGACTCACGAGCAACCTGTTTCCAAATCTATAGAGAATTTAAGAAGATCGAAATGACAAAAGAAGAGTAAATGAGCACTAATTTCCCTAATTATTTCGAATATCAATTAATTATATCAGACAAGTGGGAAATGCAGCCATCAGCTTTATTGGAGACGTGGTCCCCTTGTGCAGGAGAGTCAGTTCCTGTGCACGTTAAAGAAAACGCTGGATGTCCTTCACGGTAGGTTCCAATCTATCTCCTAACAGCTGTCCAGTGAGTCCTCTTTTCTGAGGCGTCGTTGTACTTGCCATTTAGCATATTGCAGACACGAATGCCACTCAGAGGTAAAACAACTCAACCCCACTCACTGTTATTTGTGCAAGTGTATTTACTCTTCTCGAACATTAGTTTGTTCTGCTACTGGTTTTTTAGCAATTCGTTGATCGATTTTCTGAACATTACTGGACTTTTTTTATACGTTTTACCGAAAGAAAACTTCTGAAATTGAAAGAAATCTTTATAAATTGAAGAAAAAAACCCTAAGAAATTGGTTGTATTATACATATGGCATAAAAGTTTTGCTTTTAAAACTTACATGTTTAAATGCTTAAGTAAACGTGTTTTACACTTTTTTTAATTTAAATGGTTATTGTCAATAGACACATACCATTTAAAGAAATGTTTTTTTTATACTATCTTTTTTATCCATTGGCGAGTTTATAGCTGCTATCTATAGCATTTTTTCAATTATAAAAAATTTTTCAATTGTAAATGTTTCTGTGAATAAATTGATATTACTGGACTGTTTCCTTCATGTTATTAGACCTGTCACCGACTTTCTCCTAAGTGTTATTGAACTTTTTTTTGACACTTTATTGGATATATTTTTGCATGATACTGAACTTTTTTCTACACATTACCCGATTTGATTTTTTTTTTATCTTACTGAATATTTTTTATGTTTTAGTCGATATTTGTCAGCATGTTATTGATATCACTGTATATTTTACTATATTCTTCGGGGTGGCTCAGTCGGTAGCGCGCCAGGCTCGTAATCTGCAGTTCCCAGATTCGAGTCCCAGCTGGGTCAGCGTTGAGATTTATCTCCGCAAAGCTCCCCGTCCAGCCCACGGTCAGTAGGGAACTCCGCTGGGCTTGGAAAGGCGCCGTCCGTTGGATGGGACGTTAAAGTCGTGGCTCCGTGTGCGGGAGAGCCATACTCTGTGCACGTTAAAGAACACCCTGGATGTCCTTGACGGGAGGCTACCATCTATATCCCAACAGCTATTCCAGTGGGTCCCCTCCCCAACCTTCTCTGAGCCTTCGGGGTCCTTGTGACCTGGCCATTTAGCCCATGGTGTGCAAAAAAGTGTCGCTCAGAGCCAACTATATTCTTCTGTCTTCAGAGTACTCTACTTCTTTCTTAAGCTTTGTGGAACCCCTTTTTAAAGTTACTGACAGTTTTAATGATAGCATAAGTTTTTCTTCCATGTTTGGTCCTTTTTGAACTTTGATTTTTTTTATTTTTAAAGATTTTTTCCTATTGATGTTTTCCAATATATTATTACATCTATTCCTTCACTGAGAAAGCATTTTTCTTGTTTATGATTGTGGACCTTTTCCGAACTTTTACTGATTTTTTTCATCTTTTTGGATTATCTCCTATTTACAAGTATTTCAGGTATTTACCGGATGCTTGGTTACTAATCAAAGGGACCTGGACTCGATCCCCTGGAAAGGCATGGATGTTTGAGTTGTCTTTCTGCTGAGGTCCCGACATCATCACAGACCTTCTACAAGCGTATAAACTGACAGGCTCATGTCAGACATCTCTGGTAAGCAGCTGCTTGAGGATATGTTTATTTTACATTATACCTTATTCCTATGATATTCTGCTGCTGTTAATTTCTTTGTATTTCCTCCATTTTTTTTATCTAAGACTTGCAGCACCCTTGTAGCGCTGCCTCGTGTATCTTAATATTAACACTTTTCTAATAATGTCTCTGAGCGACCGGTTACATTAATCAAATCACAGAAATTTTAAAAAATATCCCTCTTATCTCAATTTCTCCTCATAGAATTAACAAAAAATTAATTCTTATAAAACTGAGTATATTTCTATTATTAAATTAAAAACTGCAAAGTGTCTTATTAGCATTTTGTATAAATTGCGAAATGCGGATACAGAAATTCTAGAACAGAACTGATTCTGACACCCCAGTCGCCAAACATTTTAGTTGCTCTCTTATCTTCACCTGCATGCATCTGCAACTTCGTCAGCATCAGGACCATTTATAGCATGGTTGCTCATGTACAGCACAACTTAATCAATGAATTATTCAAAATGTTTACCGCCTGCTCAACGGGATGTCATTTGGGAGAATCTGAGGATTCAGCAGCTGAGGCTCGAAGCGCCTTCAACATCGCTTACAAACCTCACTACACGTTTCTTTCCGTCACGTTCATAATTTTCTCCTTTGCGTGCAAATTAAGGATGAGACGATGGAAGCGGAAAAAAAGATCTCTTGAGGCTACGAAAAAGACTTCGACATCCTATAATTTACATACGACTAGAGAAATATGTATGTAACAAATATCTTTGCTTCTGCCCGCAACTTTTGTATTATTGAAGCAATGCAAAATTAATTTTCAACAGTAAATTAAATACTAACGACCATTAACATTACAAAGAGTTCGATATTACTTCCGAAAAATAAGCTTCGTTGATTTGTTTTGATAATAACAGGTTTTAGAATTCAAGGTGTTTACTTTTGATACATGCATATACGAACATTTTATTAGGTGAAGTCGTTTGAGTAATTGTTTATTAGTAATCTTTCTGAATATTTTTTTTTATGTTTTAGTGGATATTTGTCAGCATGTTATTGGTATCACTGTATATTTTACTATATTCTTCGGGGTGGCTCAGTCGGTAGCGCGCCAGGCTCGTAATCTGCAGTTCCCAGGTTCGAGTCCCAGCTGGATCAGCGTTGAGATTTATCTCCGCAAAGTTCCCCGCCCTGCCCACGGTCAGTAGGGAACACCGCTGGGCTTGGAAAGGCGGCCGTCCGTTGGATGGGACGTTAAAGCCGTGGCTCCGTGTGCGGGAGAGCCATACTCTGTGCACGTTACGTAATTTTTTATTAGATGAAGTCGTTTGAGTAATCGGTTAGTTTTTAAGTTAATAAAGTTAAAGTTCGTCCAACAAGCGCCTAAAATATTCGTTTTCAAAAATTACAATTATTATTTTCACTTTGTCTTTTATTTGTCCGTCTGTGTTCATTCCATGTCTTTAAGAGATAAATAAAAATGTTTTTTGAATTGGATAACTATTAGTAAAATATTACCTATCGTGTTTTCCGAATCTTCCATTAGTTTTCAACTTCACCGTTAGAAGGCGCTAAATTCGAAAGATGTCAAAATTTGAATATTGTAACGGGTATTCATGGTACAAATTTCAGATTCAATTGATAAGGATTAAGCTCGGATCACTGGGGGCCTGCTCCTTACCAATTGCAGCAATTCTCTCCCTCCCCCCAAATAAAATAGGAGCGGATTGTAGCCTCTTCCCCCCCCCCCCTCTTTATTTTGAGAATGCTTTTTTGGTAATTAAAGGTAATGGAGGCAAAATATTATTAAACTTATGTATATATATATATGTATTCAATTTTAAAGAAATGTTTTCAAAATTCCATGGAACGGAGGGGTAAATATGAACTCCAAATCCCCCTCCCAACTTATTTTTTATCCTGCTCAAACGAGTCACTCTCTCGCTCCCCTCTTATGTTCTTTCTAGATTCGGGAGCAAGTCCACCTAGATGCATCCACAGATAAAATAGCTAGCTCAGGTAGACGACTTCCGCAGAAGCCCATTGTAGCCCAAAATCGATGCTAGCACTCCTACCGAGCAGCGACTTAGCTACATTTTTTACAAATAATAATATAAAATATCTAATTTTGAAACTACACCACACGTATTTAATTTACTTTAAAAGCTGGCAGGTAATTTTAGATTATACTATAATATTTTTATTTAATAATAATAAATTGATTTTTATACTTTTTTGTAAAAGACAATAAAGAAGCAAATAATAGTGAGATATAAACTGCAAAGAGAGATGTCCGCTCATTTTGAAAGTTTCTTGGAAAATGAGTATTATAGAATATTCTCATTTTCCAAAATGGCGCTGCGTACAATGGTCTTGAGTCGTCTATCTGTGCTAGTTAGTCATTGTATGGATACACCAGTACTGGACAGTGCACTAATAGAGTAACTAATATTTAAATATATATATATACATACAAACACTTTATCCTTCGATTTACACGGTTTAGTTTTATAAGGTCAAAAAGAGGCAACCAGTTTCGATTTACACGGTGATAGACTCAGTTTTACACGATACGGATTTAGTTTTTTTTTTCATGTATGTAGATGTAATATATATTATAAAGTAGCAGTGGTATAGGGTCCAGGGAGATTATTAGACTGTCATCCAAATTAAAAATCAACTGAAATGTTACCAGCTCATATAATATATTTTCAGAAATAAATTGATAATAGTAAATTCCAATATTAAAAGAATCGCCATCTGCAACATGTTATATTTATATTCGTTTGCTAAAATTATATTCTTATCATTATAATGCGATCTGTTTAGCTAATTTATGAAATGAAAACTGTTTTGAAACGGTAGCGAGATCTGATTTTTTTAAACTGAATTTATTCAGACTGGCGTTTTATTTCATTTTTTCCTATCTTCCTATTGCTTTTCGCTCGTCATTTGGGGGTTTGTCAGTTTTGTGGATTTTTCAAACCAGTTGTTCCACCATTGTCATGTCCCTCTAATTTATTTATTTTTATTTATTGTTGCATTTTTATAGTTTTTTGTAGTTGTAAATATTTTATGTATTAAGTGTGTTTTTCGAAGTGCTATTGTAGAGATGTGACTCGTTAGCTGTTGTTTTCGTGTCGGAGCTGACTGCCTGCACGGTTGAGGAGTCCAAAAGCCTTTATACGACTATTTACAACTAGCCTTAGGCGTGAGCTGGGCCTGGAGACAAGCCGGGCTATAATAAACAGCAGTCTTAGTGTCGCTGTGAAACAGGAAGGACGTTTGAACGCTTATCAAGGGACGCCGCTCTTGCTCAAAGGAAAACCATTAAGGGGAGGGTTCGGTTTTATGTGAGAACCAAGATACGGTTCTTGGTGAACCAAGCACAGTTTTGTGGAACTGAGGTAAGTTCTGTATGGACCACATTGTAGGCAAGAGTTAGATATGCTTTCGGCGAGTTTGAGGTAGGTAAAGCGAGAATCTTCAAAGTGCACTTCTTCACCTCATTGCATAATTGTTTGCAGCAGCAAAGGCCTACGGAGTCGAGCGCATCCCAGCACCTCATTGTATATAAATATTAATAAACTGTGTCGTCCCTATACAACTCTCGTGCGTGAATTTTTGGACATATCTCTATACATAACTTGACGCAGCAAGTCTGAGGCATACGTCGGTACGATTATAACAACCCGCGAACCTGTTATTTCATCTAAGCAATACACTTAATGCAATTAAATTTAAGAAAAGATTGTAATGAAAAATGAATGTGCCTAAATTTACTGAAGAAAATATTTCTCTAAATGATAAGTGTGAAATATTTTGTAAAGTACCTGAAAAGGAAAAAAGATGATAGTAAGAGTGTTATTAGCAGAGAAAGAGGTTTAGAGCCTAGTGATTTAATTGAGAGCATAGTAAATAATAATGTAGAGAGTGAGAAAATTAAATGTGAGAAGAATTAGGTTAAGATATATTTAAATAAGTATTTATTTGGAGAGTGGTTGATTATTTTACTGTAATTGACAAGTGTAATAAAATTAATTGTGAAGAGAGCAGAACTGATGTAAATAGCAGGCAGAGTCACAGATAGTAAAGTCGATATTTGTGGAGAAAACAGTAGTCGTAATGAAGCCGAAATGACGACTAAAAATCAGGATATGAAGTTCGTAGAGAACAAAGATAGTTTTGCAACTGCAGTTGACTATCTAGTAGTAGGAAATTTGTTTGAGTCGGAATCTTGCAATGATTTTCAAATAAAGGCATTGTATCGATCTCAGATGAAAGATATAATGCAGATTAATGAAGTGACCAATTCTGTGGTGAATAGGCACGGTCAAATGATTAGAATAAATAATCCTGAGGAAAAATGTGATCTTCCGATAGAAAGGAAATGTACCTTGAAAGTAGGAGTGAATTTCCGTTGCATAAAGGGTCCGAAGGGAATGTCAAAAATAATTATCCTGCAGATCATGACCCTAATGCTAAGATAAAGTTTAATATCGATGTTAAAAAGGCCGAAGATTAACCAAGTAATGCCACATAAGAACATAATGGGTGATATATGTAATTCTGATGTAACAGATAGTACAAAAATATTGGATAAGAATAAATCACAGGAAGTGAGACAGTTAATGAAGAGTGAGAATTTGACTGACAAATTATGTAATATCGGAAATGTAAATATCCAGGAATTAGGTTTTAAGTATAAGGACGACAGTAATATAGAGGATTATGTAAATAGTAGTGATAAGAAAAAAAATGTGAAAGGAGATAGGTGAGAGATTTTAGACAGAAATGATCTTAAAGAAGTAGATGCTATTATCAATGAGAAAAGAGGAAGTGTTAAAAGGTCAGTTAATTGCGACCGAAGATATGAAAAGAAAAGAGAGGCAGTTTTGTGTAAATGACCGAAGTAGTGACGCTACGGTTGGAAGAAGATGTCGCCGAGGGGCAAATCTAGCAGAAAACGTTTCTGATGTACATACAGTCATTGGACAAAAATTGGATAAATATAGAAGAAAGTACGGAGGTCATTAACTATTGATTAAGAGTGTGTAGTAGGCGTAAATTCGGTGTTAACAGGGACGAGGCAAAAGAATTTGTTTCTGAAGTAAGGGATAGTATCCCGTTCAACAATAATATTTCATTTAAACATGGAAATCCAATAAAAAGTAGTGATTGAAGAAATAGAGGATTTATTATGAAAATGTCGTAAGGCAAAGGGAACAAGTCCGTAGGAAGACAGGCGGTAATGAAGTTTGAAAATAATAGTACGTTTGGATTCATAATAAAGAGGAAGAATTGCAAAATGAAAGATAAAGTGCGAGCAATAGGCTTTAATTATGCAGGAAATAGGAGATTGACAGATGACAGGAAAACCGAAAGAAATAATCCTTGATGTGTCATCGTCATTGATACCGGGCATCGAGGGAAAGTCAAATGCTGGCAGGCTTACAAAAGCTCTAACCGATCGGAGGTCATTTATTCAACAGCACACTGTCATTAAGAAAGTTCCTGGGGGTGTTGGTAATTTGGTTAGGGTTGCAATGGAAAGCTGGCAACTCAAAGGGGTGTAAAAATAAGAAGGGACGGAATCACCCGACTCAATTGTGGGGAGATGCTCTGTTCAGACAGTGAAGATCACCGAGTCTGCGAGCACTCAAAGACGTGAACTGAAGTTCTGGGTGGCACAGATTATTGATGCGCTCCAAATAAATTAACTGGACAGTCTTCGGGTGAGGACATTGTTCACCAGCGAAGTCGGGTGTCATGGACATTAGACTGACAAAAGGCATGAGTTTTATAAGTATGGCAAAAACTCATTAAACGTTTTGGAGAAGAAACGTGTAATGCCCCTCTAATTGGTTTATTTTCATTTATTGTTGCATTTTTATTGTTGTAAATATTTAATGTATTAAGCGTGTTTTTGGAAGTGCTATTGTTTGGATGTGACTCATAGCTGTTGTTTTCGGGTCTGAGCTGGCTGTCTGCACGGACTGACGAACCTAAAATCCCTTTTTTACGACTATTTACAACTAGCCTTGGGCGCGAGTGGTGCACTGAAGATGAGCCGGGAAATAATAAACAGCAGTCTTGAGCGTCACTGTCAAACAGTAAGGACGTTTGAATACGCGTCAAACCCATAAGGAGAGGGTTTAGTTCTGTGTGAGAACCAATATATGGTTCTTGGTGAATCAAAAACAGTTCTGTGGAACTGAAGTTAGTTCTGTGTGAGCAAGGGTTGGATATCCTTTCGCTGAGTTTGAAGTTGGTAAAGCGAGAATCTGAAAAGTGCGGTTCTCCACTTATAATTGCATAATTGTTTGTAGCAGCAAAGCAGCAAAGGTCTACGGAGTCGAGCGCATCCTCAGCACCTAATTGTTTATAAACTGATTAAAATGTATCGTCCCTATACAACTCTCATGCGTGAATTTTTGGACATATCTCTATATATCACTTGGCGCAGCAAGTCTGAGGCATACGTCGTTACGGGCGTGACAACCCATGAACCTGTTATTTCATCTAAGCAATGGTAAATCAAATCAAGGGACTAATTAATTGATCGTCCTTACTGTAGAGTGGTTAATAGTTCGCCATCGCTGCCCACCACAACCATATCTTTCGAACTCGACGTACCAATTTAATGATTTATATGTCAAATGAAAGCTTATGAAGCGGGAATGTTAGAGTCTATAAAAATTTGACGCCCCCATGATCTCTTTCCCTAAAAATGGGGGAATATGGAAACGATTGTTTCGCCATATATTCGGAACTCGAGGGCCGAAAGTAATAAGCTATGCTTCAAATGAAAGCTTGTGATATGGGAAAAATTACAAGTTAAAAAAAATCCACCAGTTTTCTTTTTCCCCTTTCACCAATTTCCAGTTTCTTTCACACTCATCATCATCATCATCATCATCATCATCATCATCATCATCATCATCATCATCATCATCATCAAGCAGCCATGGGCTACGGAGGTCCAACCAGACCACGCAGTTTAATTCTCCAAGCATATCTGTCCTGAGCTACATCTGCTGCATGCGGCCACTGCACACCAATTCTAACAAGGTTCTGTTTGACATTGTCTGCCCACCGCATCCTAGGCCTCCCCCTCCTTCTGAGGCCTCTAGGCACACTGTTCATAACCCTATTCGCCAATCTATAATTATCCATACGGGCAACATGGCCAAACCAGCGGAGTCTCTCTCTGCACAATATGCTGCTTAAAGGAGGTTGCAGATTCCTTTGCCTAACCTCATCATTAGTTACAAAGTTAAACCACCTAATGCCCAAGATACTGCGTAAGCATCTGGAATCAAAAGCATCTAGTTTCCTGTTATCTTGCTTACACAGCGTCCAAGTTTCACTACCATAACTAACCCTAGAAAGAACCAAACTATTATACAGTCTAATTTTAGTCTTTAGGTGTATACGCCTATTTCTCCACAATCTCCATAGATTCTTAAAAGTCCCGGCAGCAATACCTATTCGTCTGTTAATCTCATGCCGCACATCACCAGTATCAGTTACATAGCTCCCAAGATAATTAAACTGTGACACCTGCTCAAGACTGCAACCATTCAGATTAACTGAATCACAACCTGCCTGACCAATTTTCATCACTTTAGTTTTCTCTCTGTTTATAACCAAACCTACTCTACTACCAGTCTGAACAACAGCTCGAATGAAAGAGTTCATCTCATCAACATCATTTGCCAAAAGGGCTAAATCATCAGCATAATCTAAATCAGAAATTTTCGTATCTCCAGCCCATTTAAGGCCAAAATCTTTCCCTCGAAGTGAATTTCGCATAATATAATCAACAACCAAACTAAAGAGAAAAGGAGACAAAATGCACTCTTGTCGAACACCAGACGTAATGCTAAACCAATTGTTACAAGACGTACCAACTCTCACACATGACTCTGTTATTATAGAGAGCTTTCATTATGTTAACTAACTTGTCTGGTATACCATATGATCACACAATCAACCACAAATTATGTTGATCAACAGAATCGAAAGCCTTTTTGAAATCAACAAAGCTAGCAACCAAAGGTTTCTGAAACTCTAAACATTTCTCAAGAATCTGCCTAAGTGAAAATATGTGATCTACACATCCCCTACCACTTCTGAATCCACATTGCTCATCACGCAAATGCCTGTCAACCACATTCTTAATTCTATTAAGCACAATCATGGAAAGAAAAAGTTCTTTCCATGATTGTGCTTAATAGAATTCCAGGAACAGAGGGTAGGCTGATACCCCTATAGTTATCACAAGAACTGCGATCACCTTTTTTGAAAATAGGGATAATAATAGCTCTGGTAAAATCTTTAGGAACCATGCCTTTATCATAAGGTTATTCAAAATTTCAGTCATCCAAGTGGTAACCAAAACATTCCCAGCTCTGAGCATTTCTGTAGTAATTTCATCTACCCCTGGGGATTTATGAAGTTTCAGTTTAGAGATAGCCAAACTAACTTCAGATTGTGTTACAGAGACAACATTAAAGCTGCCAATGCATCTATCATCATTACAAACAATGCGAGTAGAACTAACCACATTGTTTAGAACATCACTGAAATGCTCAGCCCACCTAGCCATGAGAGAATCCTCACCTTCTATAACCTTACCTTGTTTATCCTTCAATCCCTGTATGCCTGTCCGTTTTCTACCACATAAAACATTAACAATCTGGTACAGCTCTCTGCTGTTGTGCTGCCTAACTGCTTCCTCAGCTTTGTCAGCCAAGCTATCAAGCTAAAGATTTTTATCAGTAGCTAACTGATCCTTTACTCGTTTATTAAGCTCTCTGTAATCTTTTCTATTAGGACTAGTAGGGTACTGATTAAGGACATTCCTGCAATTCCTTCTTTCTGAAATAAGCTCAATTGCCTTATCACTTAAATAATTCTGCCTCCTCTGCTCCTTTTTTCCTAAAAGAGTACTGTTAGTTTCCAAAAACGCCTGTTTAAAATGGCCCCATTCTTCCTCAACTTCAGTATTAAGCAAACCATGACCGTCATAATGACTAAGTAACCTATAATGGTAAGCTTTAGCTATAACTGGGTCATTCAGAGCTTCAGTATTAAAGGTAAATTTTTTAACTCTAGCACAACACTTTTTAAGTTTAAGTTGCAAGACACTTTTAACAAGGTAATGGTCAGATCCAATTTCAGCTCCCCTATATGCCCTGGTATTTCTAACAGAACTAGCCCATTTGCTGTTAATTAATATATAATCAATCATATTCCTATGCAGCCCATCAGGTGAAACCCATGTGTATTTATGCATGTCGCGGTGTTTGTAATATGTGTTAGTTATTGTGAAACCATTGAGTTTACTTACCTGTAGGAGACGTTGCCCATTGTCATTGCAGCTACCAATACCAAAAGGGCCTATCACCCCTCCCCAAAGATCAGAGTCAGTACCAACTTTGGCATTGAAGTCACCAAGAACAAGGGTAATATCTCCTTTCTTGACAGAATTCAAAATATCCTGAAGTTGTCCGTAAAGCTTATCCTTCTCATCCTCATCAGCATCCTCAGTGGGGGCATAACAGCAGATAACATTCAAGTTTTTAATGCTTGTCTGAAATTTTGCTAAATAAGGAGAAATATGAAAACTATTGTTTCGTTATATTTTCCGAACTCGAAGGCCCACAATTATGAGTTAGATGTCAAATGAATGCTCATATGAGGACGGTCGTAGATTGTTTCAAATTGTGCCACTTCCATTCTCTCCCGCCGCAAAAAAGGGTCGGATTTTCGCAAGGGTGGACCTTAACGAAGTTACGTTCCAAAATAAAGCTTGTGACTTCTCCAACGCATGAGCTACTTTAAACATACCTCAAAAAACAGAGGATGGAAAAATATTGTCAATGCATATGAGTCATATATGAAAAGAAAGTTCCTGATGGTAGATGTTTTTAGTGGCAGAAAAAAATAAATATATTAATTTTTTTTAAATCTTCCCATATGTACCCTAAAAGGTAGAAAGCAAACCTAAAGCATATCAATACTACAATCAGTCACTGAGTTCGTATTCACTTCAAAGGAAGATAGGATGCCGATCTACCTACTCAACAAGATTACCGGCTCCTTATCGTCTCTTAGTGAATGCAAACTCAGTGACTGATCGCAACTTTATATGTCTTCAGTTTTGTTTTCTACTGTTTAGGGCTCATATGGGAAGATAGATACTTTTAAAAAGAATTGATTCACAACTCACTTCTATTATACCAAATGGCTTCTAATTTTGCCAACTCTACAAGATTTTGCTAATTCTTAATTTCAGAAAACCAATCCCAATTTTCACAACTCACCTGTATTTTCTCACGTGGTTTGAAATTTTGACAACTGCCTTAGGTTTTGCCAAGTTATCTCGATTTTGCCAACTCTCCCAGATTTTGCCAAATTACCGTAATTTTAGAGAAATAATCGAAATTTTTGCACCTCTTAACTGGAATTTGGCAAGTCACCTTGAATTTTACCTACTCTCCTTAATTGTACAGAAACAAACTGAATCTTCCCAACTCTCCTGTATTTTACCAAGTGGCATTCCCAATTTCTACATCTCCCTTGAATTGGCCAAGTCCCTTCAAATTTTTCGTACTCCCCAAGATTTTGCCAAATTTCCTCGATTTTGACAACTCTGCTTAATTTCGCAAAACAAAGCCCAATATTAACAATTCACCTGTATTTTACCAAGTGGATTCGAATTTTTCCAACTCCCCTAGATTTTGCCAACTTGCTAAAATTTTACAGAAAAATTCCCAATTTTTAAAATATTACCTTAATTTTTTTTATGAAGTCACTTCGAATTTTATCAACTCTCATAGATTTTTCCAGCTCCTCAAGGTTTTGCCAAGAGTTCTCGATTTTGACAACTCTCCTTAAATTCAGAACCAATCTCATCTTCACAACTTACCTAAATTTTACCAAGTCATGTCGAATTTTGCTAACTCTCCTAGATTTGCCAACTCTCCTTAATTTCAGAAAACCAATCCTAATTTTTACAATTCACCTGTATTTGACCAAATGGCTTTGAATTTTGCCTACTAGACTAGATTTAGCCAATTTGCCTCGATTTTGTCAAATCTCCTTAATTTCATAAAAGCAATCCCAATTTTTACATCTCCCTTGAATTTGCCAAGTTACTTCATATTTTTCATACTCCCCAAGATTTAGCCAAGTTTACTCGATTTTGCCAACTCTGCTTAATTTCACAAAACCAATCCCAATATTCACAACTCGCCTGTATTTAATTTCACAAAACCAATCCCAATATTCACAACTCGCCTGTATTTTACCAAGTGGATTCAAATTTTGCCAACTGCCCTTGATTTTGCCAACTTGCCATAATTTTACAGCAAACTCCTGATTTTTACATCTCACCTTAATTTTACCAAGTTATTCGAATTTTGCCAACTCGTCATAATTTTATATAAAAAAATCCCAATTTTTACATATGAAATGAATTTTGCCACGTCACTCCGAATTTTGTCAACTCGTCATAATTAAAAAAAATTCCAAATTTTTACATCTGACTTGAATTTTGCCGAGTCACTCCGAATTTTTGTAAACTTCCCAAGATTTTACTAAGTTGTCGCGATTTTACTAAGTTATCTAGATTTTGCTAACTTTCCTTAATTTTACAAAACAAAAAATCCACATTTTCACAACTCATTTTTGATTTTACAAAGAAAATTTTTCCGTCTTTACATGTTTTGGTTTTTACGACCTGGCAAAGCTGCAATAATTTAAACGTTGTGAAATATCTAACCAATCATAATGCTATGAATCACGCGCAGTTGTATATCGCCAGGCTGGCAGTTTTGTAGATCTCACTTCGAGACGTGAGATGCTTTCTACACGTGCCGGTACAGTCGCTCAAAAAAGTATCCGAACGCTATGGTTGATTGCAGAATTCAGAAAAAATATCTGGCAACGCTTCTTTTTAGAAATTAGTGAGGATTAGAATTTTAGAAATTAGTGAGTGAAGAAATATCTGGCAACCTTCGTGTCACGTGACACGAAGGTTGCCAGATCACTAATTTCTAAAAAAAACGTTGCCAGATATTTTTTCTGAATTCTGTAATCAACCATAGCGTTCGGATACTTTTTTGAGCGACTGTACAATGCTTTATAGGACCGTTGCCACATAATCCTAGCATAAAAAAGGAATTTCAAATTTCGAGAGTTGCGTGAATCTTATTGCACCAAGTAGATTCGGATGTGCAAGTAGAGGTAGCGTTGAGGAATGTTCTTTAAAAGCAAATCGAATCCACGCGTTTAACATTCGTTAAATTTCAGTTACTTTTATATTTGTTCGAAATTATTATTGTTTTAGTTACGTATGTTAATTACTTTTGTTTCGTTATTAACAGCCAATATAGTGTGAAATCTTCACTGATTTGTAATGACGGGGAAAGATTTTCCGGACAATGTGTTGGAGAGTTGCGATATCATTTAAGAATTCGTGAAGAGTTGTTGTTGGAATAGACAATTAAAGAAAATTTCCGACTTTTTGAGAAGTAAACTCTAATATGGGATAAATTCTTTCATAATGATTATTTTGAAATAATAACAACGTATATATTCTCTAGTAATTAATTAATATCCCCTCAAGCAGCTGCTTGCAACAGTGGTCTAACATTAGCCTGTCAGTTTATACGCCACAGTAGAAGTTTCGTGAGGATAACAGGACCTCAGCAGAAAAATAACACAAACATCCATGCTTTACCCATGGCTCGAACCCAGGTCCCCTTTGATCAGAAGCCAATTCTGCTAACTAATCGGCCAGTGCTTGTATTATCTCATTTGTTCATTTTATCCATCAAATTCACATGATTAGTATACGAAATTTTGTTAAGTTCAGTATCTGAAAGTTATTGTGATTACTTATTCTACCATCTACTATATCATTCTACAAGGCACTTTAACATCGTATAGATAGAATGAATTATAGTGAAAGAAAGAAAGAAAGGGTAATATATACATTTTGATTGGCATTTTCACTGAGATTTGTATTAAATAAAAAAATAAATACCCCCTCAAGCAGCTGCTTGCCACAGAGGTCTGACAGGAGCCTGTCAGTTTATATGCCACAGTAGAAGATCTGAGAGGATGGCAGGACCTCAGCAGAAAACAACACGAACATCCATGCCTTACCCGGGGCTCGAACCCAGGTCCCTTAGATCAGTAGCTAAGCGCGCTAACCACTCGGCCACGGGATGGCAGATTTGTATTACACAACGAATATATTTTGTTCACGCGCTCGATTTCGTTATACTCACATTTCACTCTATTTGTTTCCCATATCTTTCTTTAAATAACAAATTTTGCGATCATTTATATGCATATAATTTCAAACGGTTCGACCGGTGCGAGCCAGTTGCCTAATACCACTGTGCTTACGAATAGATAAAATAGCATCGACAGAGGCTGTCTATACTGCAATAATCTATTATTTTCATAAGTTGATGTGAGTAGTCAAGAAAAGAGTCTGTGGGGTTAAACTTTTATTCATAAAAAATATATACAGTGGACCTTCGTTATAGCGCTGCTCGCTATACCGCGCACTCGGTTATAGCGCGGGCGATGTTCGCGATAAGTTCAAACATGTTTATACAGGTCCGTGCGATGTTAGTGAGTATCGCATTTTATTGTTACTGCGTATTGAGTAATTGTGTATGTATTGAGTTCCTGCATGTATTTTGAATAGTGTTTAATTATTGTATGCATGATGAGTAAAAGAAAAGCTTACAGTGTGAAATTTATTGTGTCGCCACCGCGCCGCTCGGTATAACGCGGTTCACCTTATAACGCGGGTGTTGTTTCCCGCTCGACATGCGCGTTATATCGGGGGTCCACTGTATTTGCTGAAAACGACAATAAGTCATGCAACAATTCCAGAATAATTAAGAATACCAAAAGTGCAAATCTGGAAAGGGAAAGTCACTGGATGCTGTGATGAGAGAAATAAAAGTCTCTCATCAAGGTCATACAGCGTGTTTTTTAAAGGCATATGGTATGGTCTTTCTGCACACAAGATCAGGGCCAAATGTTTCATCCTTCGGACCGGTAGTCTTTGAAATCGGCAATGTCCGCTTTCTCACTGAGTCCAAGACAGAAATTACCGGAAAAAAATCTCAACGAAACGTCCATTAATGTGACATCCATTAACGACCATAGGGTTATCAGATTACTAGCCTGGAGTGCTAGAGACAGCCAATTATTCGCCCTTTTATAAGGGGTTTTGGTTGGATTGTTTTATCTCTGAGCAGAACTATTTTTGAAAATAATTAGCTAAATAGTCAGATTACAAGGACCCCAAGGTTTCAGAAAAGGTTAGGGGAAGGGGATCCACTGGACAGGTGCTAGGAGATGGATGAAAGTCTCCCGTCAAAGCCATCCAGTAAGATTTTTAATGTCCACAGGGTATGAATCTCCTGCATGCAGGGTCAATGCTTAACCTCCCATCCGAAGAACGCCGCCTTTTCAAGTCCATTCGTGTCGCCTTTTTCACCGAGGGCAGATCGGAGGTAGCGGAGAAATTGTCAATGCAGGCCCAGTTGGGACTAGAACCTGGGGACATCAGATCATTTATTTCTCTCGTAACAACGTGTAAGTTATTCCTTTGGGATCCTTGTAAACTGATCATTTCTCCCATTGAGTGTAAAGAAAAAATAAATGCTGCTTAAAAACAACCTCCCACACAATTCTTGTCAAATTGTTGCATTACTCATTGTCATTCTCTGCAAATAAATTTTTACTAGAAATCAAATGGTGGTGAAGCGAATTCGTCACCTCTTGATATCTTGCCCATCACTCCGACCCCTATTTGACCTTGAATGCAATAGCGGATCTAAAAATTCCTCTAACTTCTGAGTTTTAATGCCGAAAATATTCACCAGTTTTTAGCTCTTCTGCACCAATATGTTGGGTTTGACCTTTGACATCGAAGGAGCCATCGTATCCAAAATTTGGCATTTCCGAGACCTATGACTCGAAATACCCGCAGGCACCACATTTTAGTCCTCTACAGCAGGTAGATCTGTATTTGATATTTGACGTCAAAGGCATCGCACACTAAATTTCACAAAATGTCCGATATCTACATCCCAAAATACTCCCTGGAACCAATATTATCTCTCTAGCATCGATAGATTAAATTTGATCTTTGACTTCGAAGAAATTACGTAAAGTTAAAAATTACGTAACGTTTTCTACATCTACAGCCCGAAATACTCCCTCCCCACACCAAGATTTACGTTTCCAACACCGATAGATCAAGGTTTGATCGCTACATGATATTTATTTGACCTTGAAAAACATTTCGGAGGTCAAATTTCGGATTTTGTACGAGATCTACGATCCGAATTCCCCTTAGGTGAAAATTTTCGGAGTTCTACCATTTCTGCATCATAGTTAAAATTAGTTAGATCACCTGTCAACCGTCAGTCAAATCAATCATTCACAATAATTGTCTATATACACCGAAGAGCCAAAACATTATGACCACCTGCCTAATATGACGCTGGTCCTCCACGTGCCGCCAAACAGCTGTTACCAGCGAGGCATGGATGCTACAAGATTTCTAAAAGTGTCTTGTATCTGGTACCAACACGTTACCAGCATATCCTTTAACTCTTGTAAATTACGTGGTTGAACCGCCACAGATCGATATGCTGTTCCAAAACAAACCACAGATGTTCGATTGGATTGATGTCTGGGGAATTTGGAGGCCAGGACTGGAAGTCTTCCTCATGTTCCGCAAACCATTCTCGAACAATCCGGGCAGTGTGGCATGGCGTATAATCTGCTGAAAAAAGGAACTACTACAGGTAAATACGGTCACCATGAAAGGATGTACCTGGTCTGCAATGATGTTTAAGTATGTTGTAAACGTCATAGTTTCCTGCACATGAATGATTGGACCCAGGGTTTTCCAGAACATTGCCCAAATCATTACACTTCCTCCACCGGCTTGTTTTCATCCCATGGTGCATCCTGATGCCAACACTTCCCCAGGTAACTGAGGCATACGTACCCGGCCATTGACATGGTGCAACAGGAAACGAGATTCATCGGAGCAGACGACTTTCTTCTAATCATTCAAGGTCCAGTTTTGATGTTCAAGTGCCCCTCGGAGCAGCCTGTGGCTATGCAGCCCCATTTTCTGCAGGGTTCAATGTACTGTGTGTTGTGATACATTACTTCTGTCTCCAGTATTCAAATTACGGGCGAGTTGCACCACAGTATCCCTTCTGTTGGCTTACCATACGGGCTAGCCTTCGCTCACCTCTAGAATCGATGAGCCGTGATCGACCCTCACCTTGCCAGCGGTCGTGGTTTTTCCCTTCTCGGACCACTATTTGAAGGTACTAATTACGACTGACCGTGAGCACCCCACAAGCCTTCCCGTCTCGGAAATGCTCTTACCCAGTCGTCTGGCCATTACAATTTGGCCTTTGTCAAACTCACTTAGTTTCGCTGCCTTTCACATCTGAAGAACAAGAATAACACTGATTAACAGAGCTCAGTATCAGGTATTATTTCTACCGTTTCATAACCTTCACACGCACCGTCGTGTACCTGAAGTTGCTTCGATTTGAATAAATACGCGCTGGTCATAATATTTTGGCTCTTCGGTGTATATTAAATGTGGATAAAAACTTAACTCCGGTCACAGAGCCTGTAGTACTGTCTACAGCCAATAATTCGTCCTTCAATAAGGGAGTTCAGTTAATAAGTGTGTAACCTTCGTATGTATTATCTCAGATAATATGTTGCCCACTTTTGTAATGAACACCCCTTACGATAGCTATCTTTGTGTAAATAGCTTAGCCCTATAGAATACGATTGAGAATTCAGTGATTTTAAATAAACATAGAAATATGTTTAAACAAATATTCAATAAGGAGTGCGCTTCCTGATGAGGAAACATGTTAAAATATAAAGAAAAGAAAGGCATCACACTCTATTACTAATTTAAGTTTCTTAATAGATACAATTTAATATGTATTCATAAAACGAAGCATGCTCTAAATGTTTCATATTTAACTAACGTCCATTCTTAAAAATTACTACTTAAGCGATAATTTACTTCTAATTTAATCAAACATACTGCCTAAATGAAACTAAAAAAAAAGCAGACGAACAAACAATACATTAAAATCTGCATTAATGCAATTCACAGAACAGCATGTCGACGTGAATCCCTCGATCAAATTCAAGCAGGTCACCCTTTACGTATTCCTTTTAGTGCTCACTCTGTTCGCAGCAGAGCAGGTTGAAAAGCTACTTCCCAGATTTCTTGTACGGGAGGCGGGGGGGTGAATCGGTTACCACATTTCTGAGCCGAAAAATGCGAGTTGGCTGAACGCAGTGCGGTTTTAACACTCTTCGAAGCAATAGGAAAGCGACTCGAAGAAAACAGGTGGTTTGTAAGCAGGCAAGCCTTTGGATGCTCAGAGAGCGAGAATGCGCATAGCAGAAGAATCGAGGGGAGGGGAAGCTTCATGGAGGAGGGATGCTTCAAGGAGGAGGGAAGAATCACACGATTATTTATCGACTGCGACGCCTGGTCTCTGCTACACGCGCGCGCTTTGACGTCAACACACACACGCTGCAGAAGAATAGAAACACAGGGATCGAGAAGAAGAAGATCGACGGCAGAGGTGAAATTGCAGGAGAGCGTTGCTCAGAGGCTCGAGGAATTCTTCCTTGGTTTTCTTTGCTACGCGTTTTGTGATGAATGCATTGCTTCTGAAATTGATATCTTTTGGGTCCTTGCAGGGTTATTGCTTTACGAAGCAGTCTAGATGCACTGCTCAGTGAAACGTGACTGAGAGATGACTTAAATTAACGCAACAGAAATTTATTTTGTAATATATATATCATTTTATTTAGTTATTTTTGTTAGTTATTACTTGTTATATCTAGTTCAGAAATGTATGGGGTAGGTGACCTGTGAATTGAACGCATACCTTTATATATATTTATAGCAAAAACCGTGTGTACAGACTGCAATAACCCATGAAATACCGAAGCTTGCAACTCTGTAAGGAGTAATGCTGTTGTTGGAGATGGGAAGCTTTTTTTCTGTAATAAAGAACACATTTCAGAATTCGTTTCTATTTCTCATGTAAAACTGTATATATTTAATGTGCCTAAACCCTGGGTTTGATGCTGCACAGTTCTTTTATCCCTGAATGGCAGTTTTCAGTGCATATTGAGATAGAGTTATAGGCAAATATTATTAGTCTTACGGAGAGAGATCATCTAAATTAACTTGGCTAGATTCTAGAGCAGTGTCAGTGTAAAATTCCTATCACTGTCTACCAGTGTTAAAAAAATATACCTATCATCAGCTTTGTACGGTCTTTGCTATTCTGAATCATCAGTTTTGCTTTAAAACGGGTTTGAAAACAAATATTTTCTGAGAATAAAGAAATAGAAATTTTAGGAGCTAAAATATGTTTGTGTCCAATTTACAATCCTGCGAGGAAGAGTATTTACACCAATAGAAATAAACATTTCTATTTCGAAGTCGGAATACAATGGAAATAAATATGTCGTTTTTTACTCAAAGAGATTACAGCATTAGGGGTATATTTTTAATATTTCGTGGGATTCAATAGTTTAATAAAAACCTCAAATTTTATAGGTATCCAAAAATGTTTGTGCTGTTTTTGCATAGTCAACATTTTTTAATTATTTTGTGAAAAGGAATGGGTTGGGTTAGGTAGTTTTACCTCTGAGCGGCACTTTTTTGCACACCATGGGCTAATGACCAGGCCATATGGATCCTGAAGGCTCAGAGAAGGTTCGAGGAGGTGACCCACTGGAACAGCTTTTGGGAAAAAGATGGTAGCCTCCCATCAAGACCATCCAGCGTGTTCTTTAATGTGCACAGGGTATGGCTCTCCCGTACACGGGGCCACGGCTTACCGTCCCATCCGACGGACGGCCACCTTTCCAAACTCATCGGTGTCCTCTACTGATCGTGGGCAAGGGGGGAATTTTGCGGAGATAAATCTCATAGCTGACCTAGCTGGGACTCGAACCTGGGAACTACAGATTACGAGCCTGGCACGCTACCAACTGAACCACCCCCTGCCCCAAAAAGGAATGCAGATGACGTCCATCAACCAATGTATATCAAAAGTATAGTTAGTAGCGCATCGGTTGGTATTAACATATGATTAGATATCGTTTAAGAAAGCAAATGAAAGCTATGAATAATGCTAGTCGTCAAACAGATATCATATCTGTGATTGATTTCAGTCTACGTCGACAGATATGATAATTATAGACGGATAGTCATTATTCGTAACATCTGTTTACTTACTTACACAGTATATAGCCACATGATTATACCAACTGATGTGCTATTAACTATACTTTTGACTTACATTGGGGCCGTCTGCATTTTCTTTAGAAAATATTTTAAAAAAATATTAACTAAGCGTAAACGGCACGACTTTTTTTCTATACATAAAAAGAAAGTTGTTTGTAGTATTAATATGTGTTAGTCGAGTACTAATTTATTTTTATTATTCAACAGTTGGTGTACTTTGCTGAAGATCGAAGAAGATCTGAGTCTATTTTTACTGAGTTCTCACCTTCTTCAGAAATCTTTTCTGTAGAGTATTAAACTGATAGGTTTCTGTCAGAATTCTGCGGCAAGCAACTGCTTGATGGAATAACTTATTCACTTGTTAATTCCTTGAGATTTAAATATATATATTTATTTTCATGATTTTTTAAAGTTTGCTTAAATGCAAATTGGACAACCCCTGTATATGGTAATAGACTGAGAGAACTTTGTGACCTCACCCTCAGAAACAGGAATACATAGGAGAAACTCATTACCACCTGAGTGAGTGGCAAGAATCGACTTAAACGTTAAAGACATTGTGTGGATTCCTGACGAATCCCACATGGAGGCATCCAAAGTTAAACAAAGGGGAGGTATACTAATATTTTAATTTGATCATCATGTCTCGCTGTTGATTGCGCTTGTGAACCTTGGTGAAACCATAAGAATATAAAGAAAACGATATTGCGAACCTTTGGGCATTTGAAAACAGTCAATAACGTCGAAGCTCCCTGAACTCTGTAATAAAAGGGTAGTTTTGTTGAATGAAAACGTTAGTTCTTAAATAGCAATACCAACGTTAAACAGGTGTGGTTAGCCTGCCATTTCAACGCAAAGCAAGGGAGAAGTGCCTTGTCTTTCTTCCACAGGTGATGAGGGTTCACTCTGCCAAATAATTGGGAGCGTTGTTCTTTGCAACTCATCTTCGTCTTAGTTACAGATCACAATGAAAAGAATTTAAATGAAAGATGTTATATGACTCTTCAGAATTAAATACTTCTTGTTATTTCAATTAGAAAACTGAGCATAAAATTTATGGCTCCCACATATTTTCTAAATTTGCTCAGTAACTTGCAAAAAAACCCGGTAAACTTGCAAAATTTGTTCAGATCGACACGAACTTGAGAAGTTTGAACCTAGAGACTCCACACTTTCTCTTATTAAATCTTAATTTTTCTCGACTTTCACAGAAGTTTTGCATTTTTTCGATGAATAATATAAAATTTATATAAGACGAAAATCATACTGAGTCAATGACTAGAAAGTTAGATATTAATGGTTACTTGTTAAAGCCCTTCTGAAATAAAAGAAAGTGAGTTCATAAAAGTATAATAAGCTATTAATGTTTAATTCAAATATTATAGGTTTACGAATTGACCGAGTAAAGAGACGTTCTGGTACCATTGAAAATCCCATCCTTCCATAGTCAGAAAAGGACAACGATGGGTTTGGGAAGGCAGCCGTCCTTCTGATGCGACGTAAACGACGACCCTGATCACAATAAAGAACACGCTGGATGGCATTGAAGGCAGAATTTCATCTGTCCCTTAAGAGATATCCAGTATATCCCCTTTCCCAACATTACCTGGTCATTTAACCCATGGTGTGCAAAGAAGTGCCGCTCAGAGACAAAACAACCCACAACTCACAATGTAATTCAATTGGACCTTTTGACATGAGATTAAGCCGGTAGCGCCTTCAGTCTCGAAATCTGATATTATAGGTATCGAAAGTTTGAGATTTATCTCCACCAATCCAGTACCTGCTCTCAGTGAAAACGAGCCCACCGATGAGCTTGTGAAGACCGCGGTACTTTCAGTGGGTCGTTAGGGAGTGGTTCCGTGTTCAGGATATCATATCTGTAATTAAATATGAATATTAACACTGGCCCAGGTGGGATTCCAACCTGGGGACTTCAGATTAGGAGCCTGGCTCACTACCGGCTGCCCCCCCCCCCCCCCCCCGCCAACCAACACCATCGCACCTCTCCCAAGTTTCAGTGAGTAAGTTATCTAAATGCAAGTACACTTTTGACGACTTCTTCAAGTTAAATTGGCATGAGATTTATGTCATATTACTTGTTCAGACAGTACTTCACGTGGGTATTGAATTCTAAATCGTTCTGTTGGGAACTGAATGTAAAGCAATGAACAGATTCGGCTATGCGGAATGAAAATTGCAGTGCCACTGAGTTAATGAAGCAGTCCTACGAAATCAAGTACATACACTACAGACATCACGAGAAGCAAGGGATTCAAGTTGGAGACAGAACTTACCAAAACATTAGCCTTTATTCAACAAACATTAAGTTAACCTCTAGCGTCGATACAGATATTGAGAAGACGTATACTATCGATCAGACAGTCAATAACGCCCTGGAGAATATTCGTTAACTCAGCGTCAACCTCTGTTTGCAGCTCCTGTAAAGTGCAAGAAGCATTGCCTGTGGAGATATCTGTTGTAAGATCCCAGACGTGCTCGGTGGAGGGCAGATTCTACGATCTCGTGGGACATAACAGTTTGTCCATCATAACAAGTGCAGCAGTGTAATGGAGAGCAGTCTTGCATTATACTGCCCGGAACGTTCCGGGAAAATGTTAGGAATATGTATTACACAACAAAGTCGACGTGCTTTCCGACGGTTTTAGTGTCCATAATATGAACGAAGATTATGCATCGGCGGTAAATAATACTAATCATACTAGTTGGGTTGTTTTACCTCTGAGATATTTTCACTGCACAGAATGCGCTAAATATCCAGACCACAAGAATCTCAACGTCTCAGAAAAAGTTGGGGGAAGGGATTCACTGGACAGCTGTTGGGAGACAGATAGTAGGCTCCCGTCAATACCATCAAGCGTTTTTTAACGTGCACAGGGTATGGCACTCCTGCACACGGGGTCACAGGTTAGTCTCCCATTAGAAGGACGCAGACATTTTAAGCTCATCTGTCCTCTTTCTCTTCAATGAAATGGGGGAGTTAGCGGAAATAAATCTCAACTTTGGTCCAATTGGTACTCAGGCCTGGGTACTCCAGATTACGAGCCTGTCACGCTACCGACTGAGCCAACGCTCCACCCCCAACATACTGGGAGCCGAATAGAGACGCATTTGGATGATGCATGCTTTTGCAAACATTGCATGTGCTCGACTCCCGATATATGTCATGTCAACATCCCGCAGAAACAGAACCGAGACTCCTCAGTGAACAGTGAGGATTTCCGTTTGCTCTTCCAGTGGCTTCGGGATCGCAGCCACTCCAGTCCAATGGTTCTGTGTTTTGGCAGCATTAGTGGCACTGAAATGGTCTACATGCCACTAATGCTTAACTTAATAGAGACTGGCATTAGTGTAAACGGCGTCCGATCGCTTGGATAGATAAGTTGCACACTGGATCTCAAGAGAGCCCTCACAAAGACTCCGATATCATAGCAAGCCTGGACAATGCAGTAACAAAAGAATATATATTATATATAAATCGATATCTGCATTAATCAAAATTCATTATTGCAAATCAAAATCCTGGTAGGTAAAAGGAATTTCGCTCGATCTGCTTTAATTAAATGATTTTTAAAATTCAAAATTCTGGTAGTCATTTATTTAAAACGTTATAATTAGTTTTCAAATATTAATAAACATTTTAATATAAGCGTAATGAATAAATTATTTTGCTTTTTATGATTACAAAATAGACACTTTTAGTTAAACTTCAGATAAATTAAATCACTTTAATCTTTATGTATGTTTAATTTCCTTCCTACCCTTATTTTGTTTAACTGCTCTCTTGGACGCTGGATTGCTTGCTGGACGCTTGGACTGCTCTCTTGGACGCTGGACTGCTTGCTGGACGCTTGGACTGCTCTCTGGCTCTGAGCGGACTAGCCATATTAAAGTGTTACCACAGTGTCATTTTCTAAATTTAGCAATCCTCGCCAGCTGTGGTCTAGCGTTATTGCCCAGTCTCTGGCCGCTGTATATTTTGCTACTCTAATCCAACAACAAGAGCGTTACACAGTTTCCACATCAGGCCCAACCAGATAGAGCAATGGCTCTTTTACGAACAACCCTACCTTCCACAATTCATAATCATTGCACGATCGGTGTTCTTCATTTGGTAATGTAAGCGACGTTGTCATAAGTTAGGCCAAGCCTGGGCAAACAACTTTTTAGCTGAAGGACAGAGGAAAAAAACTGAAACGGAAGGTCTGGCCCGCCAAAGAAATATATAATAAATAACGTATATATAACCAACGGAAAAAATATGAAGTGAAACGTAATCATAAACAATATAATTTTATTAAAGTTAATTATTTTAATGAAAATTAGCTTCGTCGAAGTTAGACTTAATGTCCTCTATATATTTTTCTCTTTAACAAGTTATTTGTCATCCGTAGTTAAGGGGTTGCACAAAAAAAAGCTGGCGGGCCGCATACGACTCTTGATCTATAGTTTGATCCATGCCTGGACAGGCATTTTCTCAAGACCGATTTCGTGTAAGCTCACGATATGAAGAGCCTTAAAAATTGAATTTCAAGTTTTACTGTGTGGAAGTTTTCTTAAAGCAACAGAATACTGTTTAACATTATGTATAAGCTTAACATAATTTGGCAACATGATACACAGTCTGTAAACCAAGAAAACATAATGTTTGGTAAAAATATTTTTCTTCTTAACTGGTACTTCAGTTAATAACATGTTTTCAGATAATATCGTATGAATAGGAAATTTTCTTATTCTGCCAATATCCCTTTTATTTTAAAATGTATCGAAGAACTAATGCATATAATCTGCGTAATTCTAAAACACCAAGATATCTATTACTCTCACTAACAATTTTCACTTCAAAATGAATCTTAAAGCGTGATTTTGAACAATTTCAATAACCTTTTGTTTGGAACCAGTAGCTGTCTCATTTGTTCAGCAGCAACGGAACCTTTTACCAGCAAGATAACGCCCGTCCACACACAGCCCGCATTAGTCTGCAGTATCTACACGAACGAAACGTTTAGGTACTACCATTAGATCTCGCAGGCCCTTTCACCTATTGAACACGTCTGGGACATGATGGGATGACGGCTCCAACAACACCCAAGAAGTGCGCTAACCACTATCGCTGAAATGGAACAGCGACTTTGAGCAATTTGTCGTTCTATCCTTCAGGCGGACATTACAGAGCTATACGATAGCCTTCCCCACCGTGTTCATGAATGCATTGCTGTGCGGAGTGGTTCAACATCATACTAATTATAGTACTTTACAGGGTAGGTAAAGTGATATTTTTCCATATTTTTTTTGATAATGTAATCAGTTGTACGTCTCAATGTATGAAACAGCTGTTGTATTTCAATAAAATGGCATTAATGTGCCCAATATGTGTTGCAATTTTTTTTCCTGTAGTGTACACTATTATATTCATGTTATATAATACTATTAATATAAATGTAAATATGTAAAATATAATTGTTTTTATATCGTCATAACATAAAAGGTGATGTCAGCGCTAGCAGAATCCAGGAGAACTTACCACGTGTAATGAAATTTGTCATACCAAGTTCAAATGTTCAAACTGAAATTTATGACGTTTGCATGAGCATTCCGGATGCTTGATTACCGGATAACCGGGATTTTTTGATTCACCCTCTGAATCTCCCAAAGTATTAATAGCGCCCTTTAACAGCGCAATAGGTAAAAATGGTTACAATTAATTAATAATAATACTCGCAAAAATTTATTCTACTAGTTTGTCATTTTGGAAGTGACTAATGTTGATAGAAACGATCTGTTTCTTGCGTTCCAAGAAGTTTGAAAAACACAAAATTTTCCTGTCAATAGATAATTCCAATTATATTTTTCTGCTTTATAGGTGCTAATTTAAAAATACTATTTGCATTTTTCCAATAATCGATTAGTCCGAATTTGAACTATTAGAGAAGCGAAGTTGCAAAATGGAGCAACTCCTTCTCTTCGAAAATGAGTATTCCATATTCTCTAGACGAGATATGCATTCTCCTAATTTCCTTTTTCTAAAGTTTTAGATTAAATTGATTTAGTTGCTTTCAAAATAATCAATTATATAAAAATAAATATAAATAATATTTTCGCATTCTTGCTCTACGTTATATTTCGTCAACCAGAAGAAAAGTAATTTTTTTAAGTTCAATCATAACATTTGTAAATAAAGCTGCGCCTTAATGTTGCTTAAATATAAGAAGGTTTACATTCACGTAGAAACCAAATATATCTTTAGTATGTTGCTAATTATGTGTATACGTAGTAGGACAATAATAACTCATAATATTTCCAAATCGATGCATTTTTATTCTTGCGATAAGATTTTCTACTGAATTTCAACGGGTCCCTTGAACAACGTTCTCTAAAAACTTAAGTCATATGAAATGGAAATATGAAAGTGGTTTTTAACTCGATTTCAACTTTTATTAAAGGTAGTTACTTGAATTTTCGATGAAATAACGGGACGCAAAGAGTTGTTGTTGTTTGGGTTGTTTTACCTCTGAGCTAAATCAGAAATTTTCGTATCTCCACTCCATTTAAGATCAAAATCTTTCCCTTGAAGTGAATTTCGCATAACATAATCAATAACCAAACTAAAGAGAAAAGGAGACAAAATGCACCCTTGTCGAACACCAGAAGTAATGCTAAACCATTGCTACAAGCCTTACCAACTCTCACACACGACTCAGTGTTATTATAGAGAGCTTTCATTATGTTAAGAGAAAAGGAGAGAAAATGCACCCTTGTCGAACACCAGAAGTAATGCTAAACCATTGCTACAAGCCTTACCAACTCTCACACACGACTCAGTGTTATTATAGAGAGCTTTCATTATGTTAAGAGAAAAGGAGAGAAAATGCACCCTTGTCGAACACCAGAAGTAATGCTAAACCATTGCTACAAGCCTTACCAACAATCACACACGACTCAGTGTTATTATAGAGAGCTTTCATTATGTTAACTAACTTGTCTGCTATACCATATGACCTAACAATCAACAACAAATTATGACGATCAACATATTCGAAAGCATTTTTGAAATCAACAAAGCTAGCAACCAAAGGTTTCTGAAACTTTATACATTTCTCAAGAATCTGACTAAGTGAAAATATCTGATCTACACATCCCCTGCCACTTCTGAATCCACATTGCTCATCACGCAATTGCATGTCAACCAGATTTTTAATTCTATTAAGCACAATCATGCAAAGACCTTCCCTGGAACAGAGAGCAGGCTGATACCCCTATAGTTATCACAAGAACTGCGATCACCTTTTTTGAAAATAGGGATAATAATAGATCTGGTAAAATCTTCAGGAACCATGCTTTATCATAAAAGATATTCAAAATTTCAGTAATACAAGTGGTAACAGAAACATTCCCAGCTCTAAGCATTTCCGCAGTAATTTCGTCTAACCCTGGGGATTTATGAAGTTTAAGTTTAGAAATAGCCAAAATAACTTCAGATTTTGTTATAGGGCCAACATTAAAGCCACCAATGCATTTGTCATCATTGCAAACAATGGGAGTACAACTAACCACATTGTTTAGAACATCACTGAAATGCTCAGCCAGCTAACCATGACAGAATCCTTACCTTCTATAACCTTACCTTGTTTATCCTTCAATCCCTGTATGCTTGTCCACACAAAACATTAACTATGTGGTACAGCTCTCTGCTGTTGTGCTGTATAACTGCTTCCTCGGCTTTGTCAGCCAAGCCATCAAGCCAGAGATTCTTATCAGCAGCTAACTGATCTTTTACACGTTTATTACGTTCTCTGTAATGCTTTATATTAGGACTAGTAGGGTATTGATTAAGGACATTCCTGCAGTTCTTTCTCTCCGAAATAAGCTGAAGTGCCTTATCACTCAAATAATTTTGTCTCCTCTGCTCCTTTTTTCCTAAAAGAGTACAGTCGCTCAAAAAAGTATCCGAACACTATGGTTGATTACAGAATTCAGAAAAAATATCTGGCAACGATTTTTTTTAGAAATTGGTGATCTGGCAACTTCGTGTCACGTGACAAGAAGGTTGCCAGATCACTAATTTCTAAAAAAATCGTTGCCAGATATTTTTTTTGAATTCTGTAATCAACCATAGTGTTCGGATACTTTTTTGAGCGACTGTACTGTTAGTGTCCAAAAAAGCCTGTTTAAAATGATCCCATTCTTCCTCAACTTCAGTAGTAAGCAAACCATGACTGTCATAATGACAAGTAACCTATCATGGTAAGCTTTGGCTATAACAGGATCTTTCAGAGCTTCAGTATTAAAAGTAAATTTTTTAACCCAACCACAACACTCTTTAAGTTTAAGTTGCAACACAATTTTAGCAAGGTAATGGTCAGATCCAATTTGAACTCCCCTATATGACCTGGTATTCCTAATAGAACTAGCACATTTGCTGTTAATTAATATATAATCAATCATATTCTTATGCAGCCCATCAGGTGAAACCCATGTGTACTTATGTATGTCGCGGTGTTTGTAATAAGTGTTAGTTATTCTGAATCCATTGAGTTTACTTACCTGAAGGAGACATTGCCCATTGCCATTGCAACTACCAATACCAAAAGGGCCTATTACTCCTCCCCAAAGGTCAGATTCAGTACCAACTTTGGCATTGAATCACATAGAACAAGGGTAATATCTTCTTTCTTGACAGAATTGAAAATATCCTGAAGTTGTCCGTAAAACCTATCCTTCTCATCCTCATCGGCATCCTCAGTGGGGGCATAACAGCAAATAACATTCAAGTCTTTAATGCTTGTCTGAAAGTTTGCTGTAATGAACCTTTCATTAATGCACTCATATCCTAGAAGAGCATCAGTAGCGTGTATGCTGAGAAGCAGACCCACGCCTTGGTGATGCTTATTGTCGTCCCTCCCTGGAAAGAGAAATTTAAGTTTATTTTTAAGAATCTGACTTTCATCTGTTCATCTGGTCTCTTGCAAGCCGAGAATATCTAAATTATAACGGTGGAATTCTTGTGTGAGGACATCAAGAGAAAAAGCTCTGTGCAGAGTCCTCACATTCCAACTACCTATGGAGAGAAAATGGTTAGTGGGATGTTTAAATAAACTATGTTTATTGAGAGAGGGAATGCCGACAATATCAAACAGCCCCCTAATCGCAGACATTGGGCAAAGACCCGTTCCCCCACTACTAAAGGCTGAAGCCATCTACACTGGAAGTCTTCCTCCAATGTAGCATTTGGCAATGCCAATAGAAGCAAAGTGTTCGGGTGCCTGCGATGACCTCTGCTCAGGATTATCCACCAGCTGATAAACATATCCTGTGAATCTATTCACTTGGGGCTGTCAACCCACAAACAAACAGAAAACACAGCGGAAGATTTTCCCTCCACAGAAGCCCTCCAGTGCAGCAAAATTAGGATCTATAATCAAGCTCAGAGCCATATATCTGTCCAGTCCAGTGGGTATATATGGTCAGCACCAGGGCTATGTGTGGTTGACTACTTAGCAGGGTAGAAAAAAAAAGAAAAGTAGCCATTGTTGTCCAAATCCGTAGGCCACACTAATCTGGCAGGCTCCACTTCATTTCACTTCCACAAGAGAGTATCTCTTTTGAAAGGTATAATATGGAAAAAATTCTCAAACGTTTTGGTATTGCAATGACACAATGAAAAGTAATATCTTATAAAATAAGAGTTCAATTAATGAAATATTTGTTTTTGAGTACTCTTTTGAATTTATTTATTTTTTCATTTCAATTACCGTGACTCTTGAGTGTCTCCCAATCCATTTAGATCCATTGATCCCTTCGGGTAAAAGATTATATACACGTGTACTTTTACACAATAGAAAAGAATTAGAAACGCTTCTGAATGAAGGAAACTGATTTTAATATCTGTCATTTGATCATCAGATTTCTGATATCGATTATTTGGAAGTTTTTGTGACATTTATATTAAATAAATTTTTTAATTTGTGTTTCTAACTCGAATTTCGACTCATTCGCTGTAATATATACAATTCATGAGCAGAAATAATATTACCATACAATGATAGCAATGTTACACCTTTGTTTAATGTCATAATAAAACAATACGTTCACAAAAATCACGTATCTTAGTTTTATATATTTGGGAGGGGGGAGGATAAGAAATTTCGGTGTAATGGGAGAGAAACAGAAATTTCCTCCTCATCCCTGGGCAAATGCCGAACGCTGCCATGTACGAATCATCACTGGTCCCATGTGGAAACTGCAAAGTATTACATCAATATGCATTATCGAAGACATTGTGGAAGGTAAACGGAAAGTGTTTAGAAACCTTTTTTTTTAACTTACCTTTAAACAAGATTCTTGTACAGAACTCACTAAATAATTTAGAGTTAAAAAACTGTACAAACCACTGCCCTTTGGGTCTAACACTAACTATATATTATTATGTGTAGAGCAGCAATCTATAAGAGCCAAGAACTTTTATTTCCGACACTGAATATTCATTATTATGTTTAGTGTTTGAATCTGTACAAGCCAAGGCACTTTGGTTCATACCCTAAATATTAATTGTGATATTTACACCTGGAATCCATAACAGGCAGGATCATCTGGGTCACACACCAAATATCATTATTACGTTTACAGTTGGAATCATTGTACAAGCCAAGACCCTCGGTGTCCTTTGATCACTTTGAAAACTTTTGAAACCTTAAGACCTTATTTTTGTCTCTAATATACAGTAAGTTTTATTCTATTTATGTAACTAAAATAAAAACCGGCTCTCAGTAAGAAAAAATGTATTTTTTTACGCAGCAAAATATGACGAATACTTGTAAAACATGAACACAAAACTAAGGGAAGGATAAGGAGCCCAACACTAAATTTCATTATTACATTTACAATTCGAATTTCTACAAATCAAGACCTTTTTGGTTCAAGGCTAAATATCCATAACTATATTTAGCTTCAAAGTTTTCTTCTTATCCTTGTTTTCGCCTGTATTCTACTCTCTGATTCCCCAAATTGGAAAACTATAAAAATTTAATTTTAACGTATTTAATGCATATATAACAAACTAAATTAATGAATATTATTATTTTAGTCGTCGTTTGAAGTCGGGTACAAATTTTTCGTTACATAATGGAGAAAACAAAGGTTTCGTTTTTATCTGGACGAAATATTACCGATAGTTAATATTAAGCAGATTTTGCAGTAAAAACGATGAAACGATTCGAAGAAGAATCGATGAGGAAATACAATAACCCTAGCAGGGCACTCCAAAATAGAGTAGCCACTTCTGTTTAGATTGTTTAAATGAGCTTCTGGCTAATTAGCCGCACCGTAATAAATCAACGTAGTTTGGAAGATAAAGGCATGACACAGTTTAAGAACGAGACGAATTATTATTTATTATTGCTTATCTAAATTGGGAAGATGGGCATGTAAAACTCTGTTTTCAAAGAATGATGCGAACATAAACAGCAAATTATTTGATATTACTTCTGAAGAAATAGATAGATACTTCTTTAGAAATTATCTATCTATTTCTAAAAGATACTTCTTTAGAAAGGACTATACTAGTATAAAACATTAATTATACCGTAGATTTTGTATTAATATGTTTAGTTTAATATATACATAAGAAAACAAATTTTACAAACTTGAAAGCGTGTAATATAATGAAAAGTAAATATAGAAATGCCCGAGACCAGATCTGGGGAGTACAAGGGATTCATGCTGAGCGCCCCCCCCCCCCCCCCCCCCGTTGAGAATTCTAGTAAGGGTAACAAAGACAAAAACAATTGTTAAACTTAGATATATATTTCATTCATTTTTCAATAGTTTTTAAAGACTTCTAAAACGGAGGGGCTAAAACGGAGGGGCTAAAACGGAGTCTCCTGCCCGTTCGAAAAAAAAATAATAATAAGGGGGGGAAGGACTCAGTCCCATAACACTTTACCCTTTTCCGCCTCCATTAAGAGTCTTGCGCCTCTTCCCCCCACTAATTTGTTTTCAAGATAACGTCCTAGTAATACCCATACGTATAGTAAAGGGTAACTAGATAATGCATTAGCAACCAACATACCATATATATCCCAACCCAACTTGCTTGCGACCGCCATTTAGATGGTACAGACATTCTAGTGAGTGATTTCTATCTATTGAACTAGTTTAAATGTAATTAAATTGGCATTTAAGTGAGATATATTTCATGGCGTGATAAATCAGGATAATAAGACAACAATAAAAGTGTTTTCTATTTCCTATTTCTTTTGTATTTGAGTTTTGTACCGAATGGTGGGATTTGTCAAAACAATTGATTCGCAATATTTCTTTAAAGAAAGCTTACTTTTTTTCCTTATGAGTCAATTAAAGTTAAGCTGAAAAGAAAGCAATCGGAAAAGTTTGCGAAACTAAAACAAATATGCTATAAACCTACGAAATGCTCTCAAAACGAGAGACATGTTACCTAAACGCTGCAGCTGTGCTATTTGTATTTATGTTTCTTTCATACAGTAAATTTCATAGATATTCTATTAATGAATAACTAAAATAGAAATCAGCTCTCAGTAACAAAAGGTTTATTTTTACAGAGCAAAAATATACGAGTGCTTGTAAAAAAAGATATATTGCTTCCTTTCACAGTTCCATGGGAGCAATTTACAGAAGTACAAGCTTTCAAGATAGTTGAAATACCTTGCTGACATTTTACACAAAACGTAAAATGACACTTAACCAAAGAGATTACCGAGAGCTTTCAAAAGGTTTTTGACACGTGTCCGTGGATTTTCACTCGTTCCTCCGAAATTAACGAGCTACGACTTGTTTCGAAGCAATGTTTGAAAGCTTGTCTAAACTAGTCATTACGTATTAAAAACAAAGGCATCCGCTAACTCGCGCTGCCTCGATTAGAAAAGGAAAACCGATGAGCGTGGAAATGCCGTTGTACGGCGAATGGGACTTTAAGCTATGACCTCGTGTTTAGGAGAACCATAAACTCTGCATGATAAAGAACACGCTGAATGGCCTTGACGCGATCCTTCACTCTGCAGTCTAACAGCTGTCCAGCAGATGCTCCAGATTAATCCAACTCTGAGCCCATGGAGTCTTTGTGACCTGGTCATTTGGCCCAATGTAGGCAAATATAAAGCAGCTGAGAGGTACAACAACCCAACAAAAATACCTTGATAAACATACTTAACTCGAATCCGAGAAACCATTGGACGGATTATTCACATTGTTTTAATATCTGATAGAAAGATATCGTTCTAAACCACCAGGGGCGTAGCAACGTTGTCTGATATCGGAGCTCGATACTTGTTTTTTTTTTTAGAATTTTTTTTAATTTATGGAAACCAGTGTATTTAAGAATCGAAGCAGACAGGTACTAATATCAAGGCTTATTAATCGTAGCATTTCACTTCAATGTTTCGGATAAGAAATGAGACGATGTTACATAAGTGTCCCTCATTGTACAACATATAGCAGTTATTAATGTTACGCAATTGATCGTAGCATTTTCAACTATTGTTAAGGGACAGCACGCAACGCACACCGTGTAATGTTAAGTAAAGTTGCTGCCCAATCACAGCTGGTAAATAAAATGATATCCTATCCACCTAAACTTCCGCGGATAGACTCATTTTTTTTTCAAAACACACATAGACATTTTGGGTTCATCATCCTCATCCTCAAGCAGCCATGGGCTACTGAAGTCTAACCAGATTGTACAATTTAGTTCTCCATACACGTTTGTTCTGAGCTACATCTGCTGTATCTTGTCACTGTAGGTCCTGTCTGACATTGTCTGCCCACCGCATCCTAGGTCTCTCACTCTTTCTGAGGCCTTTAGGCTCACTGTTCATAACCCTATTCGCTAATCTATAGTTATGCATACGGGGCAACATGATGAAACAAACTGAGTCTCTCTCTGCACAATATGCTGCTCAAAGGAGGTGCCGACTTCTTTGCCTACACATCATTACTTACAAAGTTGAACCACCTAATGCCCAAGATACTGTGTAAGCATCTAGAATCAAAAGCATCAAGTTCCTGCTATCTTGTTTACAAAACGTCCAAGTTTCACTATCATAGCTAACCCTAGGGAGAACCAAACTATTATACAGTCTACTTTTAATCTTTAGGTATATACACCTATATCTCCACACTCCCCATTAGATTTTTAAAAGTCACTCACAGTAAAAGGTTCAAGAACTCGTAATTTTTTTCATACTGAGTTGGCAAACTAAAAAACATAGAGAATCAAGATATACTAATGAATAATCACAGATTATCTACACGGAACATTGTGATTAAAGAAAATTTGCCTAGTAATAATGTGATATTAGATTTTCAAGATTAGAGATGATTGATTAGATTTGATTTATTTCCTTAACTATTGACTGCAAAGTTAAAATTGACTGCAAACCAAAAAAATCATGGCCGGTTCTAAGGGCTTAATCTTCTAGTAATATTAATTACTATAAATATAAAAACTGTTTTAAATAAATAAAGATTTGCTCTGCTAACTATTACAATTAGATGTTTAAAACAACAAAGAATTTTACCTATATAGTAATTAGGCAAGTATGAAAGAATCCATTAGTCTTTTGCGCCCCGGATTCGAACTGGTTGTTTTCACACTTCACTAATTCTCTACAAATGATTATCACTGCAGTAAAATTCCTTCCTTTCTAAGAATATTACCTCACTGCACATTTTTATATTACTATTGATATGATTGAAAAAGTAGACTTCTTTATTCCTTTGTACCGCTGAGAAACAATTTCTGTAACATAATCATAATTATCACCGAAATATTTTCGCAGTTTAATTTACATATTCATATGAGTCGTTAATTGTTGGTTATTCTGAAACTGAGTCCTCATTTTACATAGTAAAAATGATACTTGAGAAAAAGGGGTTATTATTTTGAATCGTTTTAACAGAATTAGAACTATGAGACAAACTAACACATAAAGATATTGTAGTATTTAGTAGATCTTTTAAACCAACTTTGCCATCAGTATTGTAAATTTACATAAACCTTAAAGATTGCTTAAAGACTGAAATTAAAGTTACCTATTTAATCCATTTTTACCTCCTCCAACCGAAGCAAAAAGAGACCTATTGAATTCTCTCACTTTTTCAGTTTATTAACAAAGTTAACAGCTTTTCTGAATTTCTTAGTCTATATCAATTTCACGCTCATTCCACGAGTGCACACTTCACTTCTTCCGAGCGGCCATTTGCAGCGTTGGTTGTGCATTTGTGTCTAGGCTGTATAACCCAGCACAATAAAACTCTAAATAGTGCGGCAATTGCTTGTTAGGAGCATCGTGAGCTATTTCTCCTAAGCCCAGCATGGATGAAAGAGAATAAGATGCGTCCAGCTTCCCAACAGCCCGCTGTCATGGCAACGCGTGACGTTGGTGGTCGGGTGTGTGTGCGTGCTCCAGGTGAAAATCACGATTCTCCATCAGTTCCCGACGTGGATGCAGCAACCAATGAAGTTCCAAGAAACTGGATCCCCTGTTTCGACGACAGAGTTTTGCGCTAGGCTAGACACTGGCTTTCCTGCAAACTGCAGGTGTGCAAAATGGGATAATAATGGTGTTACGGCGCCGCAAATCTCTTCTTTTACTCCTTTTTTTAGATTTTCACCTTTTTTTTCGTTATCCGAGGCACTAATTTCTATTTTTACACGACCTGTACTAAAGAAGACTCTTCGATATTCTCTTCGAAATGATGGCATTAGCAAATAAATGTATTTTCCGGATAAAAATGTATTGTTTGTTTTTTATCTCCTTTAACAAATTGCAAAAGCTCTTTTAGTTTTCACATTGGGAAAAATGGTTAAAAGTTTTTATTTTCTTCAACTGAGGGGGGAAATGGAAGGAAATGTGATCTGAGTGCGAATTTTAAAAACGAGGGAAATAGTTATCTAAAGTACGCAATAGGTTTAGGAAACAATTGTGATATCAGTGTGCAATAGGAAAACGAGGGAAACAATTGTAACCTAAAGGTACCACTGAAAACATGGGAATATATTGTGATCTAAGTGCCCAACTTGAGAGACAAATGTAATCTAAGTGTGTTGAAAAACGAGAGGAAACAATTATGATCTTATATCATTGAAAAATCAAAGAAACTGTTTGATCTAAGTGCCAACAAGAAAACATGAGAGAAATTTTGATCTAAGTGCATATCAGGAAACCTTTGGAAATTCATGTGATCTAAATGTACTATTGGATTGTACTTATTGTTTGTGATCTAAATGCCTAACTGAAGCCCAAGTGTGACGAAAGCAAAAGAAAAGCAGAAACGAAATGACATCGAAGTGCGAAAAATAAATATGGGAAACGAATATGATCAAAGTGTTCAAGAGAAAAATATGGGAAACAAACATGATCTGAACGCTCAGAGGGGAAAGATGGGTAAAAAACGCGATCTAAGTGTATAACAGAAAAACGTAATATTCAACGGAATGTGTAAAATTCAATGCAACTTCTATATATTTAAATCATTTTCAGAAGAGTAGCATTTTATGCATATATATATAAAGGTTAGAACACACATTATCTCTTTAAAAAGAAGCTTTTTTATTGAACATTATAGTGGTATTGAACGTGGTTACTGAAAGTAAGTTGATCACACTTCACTTTCCGTAAATTTAACTTTTTTTAGAAATAATCGTTAAGTAAACAGCATGGAGCAATGGATCCCTTCTCCATGTATCACATCAATTGTGCAACATTAATTGGGTCCAATAATAAGTCTGAAGGGTCGAAAAAGCTCGCTTACATTCTGCTACACTTTGTTCTTCCCTTATGGAGACGCACAGGTTCAAGGTGATAATGCAACGGTTCATCATGCAAAATATGTCTGTGAGTGGTTTGAGAAACATGATTGAAAATTCGTTCTTCCCTGACCACTGGAATCGCCTGATCTGAAGAAACTGGAAATTTTGTAGAATTTATTGGAACATGGGATACTGGCACGCGCTCCACTGCCCTCGACCCTGAAAGAACTGCATGCTGTACTGAAATAGAAGCGTCTTCACGTCACACGAAGCACTTCCAATCACTCATGGAATCTATGCCACGTCAGTGTCCAAGTTTTGTCCACGTTTTTGTCCAAGCAGTGTAGTATGGAAGACCCAACTCTGCTCTCGGTCAGTAGGGGACCGAGGATGGGATTGGAAAGATCGCTGTCCGTCAGATGGGATGTTAAGGCGTGGACCGGTGTGCGCTATAAACAACACGTTGGATAGTCTTAATGAGAGGCTAACATCTGTCTCCTAACAGTTGCCCAGTGGATCTCCTTCCCCTTACCTTCTCTGAGATTTCGGGGTTTTTGTGACCTGGCCATTTAGCCCAAAGATTGCAAAAAAAGCGTCGCTCAGGGGTAAAATATCCAACTCATCTCAACTTAAGAAGAACACAAATTATTGGAGATGAAGGTAAAACATCCAACCCATCTCAACTTAAGAACACAAGTTATTGGAGATGAATCTGGAATGCTCGTTTTTTAAGCGAATAAAGTTTGTCACTTTACGACTTTAGCATCCCTCTAACGGTGCAAATTCGAACTAACTGATGTAACACTAATAAAACATTTAAAAAAAAACGCTAATGATTGTCCTGTGCTCTATAGTTTCACTAGGCTTTATGTTCCTGTCTCTTCAAAGAAAAAAATGCCGTTTTTAATGATGGTTTGTCTCTTGCATTATTTGTTAAGTTTCTATGGATGCCCGTGTTTAATTCATAGTTCATTGTAATCAGGTGAAGGATTCGGGAGCACGAAGCTAAATACTCGCATCTGCTGCTGCCAGAGGAGGAGGTAATTGGAATCGTATTACCAATTAGAGGATTTCTATCATCTTTTCTATCAATTTTTTAGCGTTTTTTTTTTTCTTGTTCCAAATGCTCCTAGGCATGTGGTGGTTGTTGTATGTCATCATCTACACTGCTGGCTTCAATATAGAACAGTTTTTTTTTCTGATATGCCTAGTTGAAAATGTTTTTTTTTTAGTTATAATAATTGTTTGATTTTATTATTTTGCCTGATTACAAGTTCATTTTTCGAGATAAAGTTTTGTTTTTTGATATCATGTTTCAAAAATTTATTTCATTTGATATTTATTTCAGAATTAGCAGAAACGTTAGCAGAAAGATTTATTAGGCGAAATTCTAAAAATACAATTGTCACGATCTCACCCCCTTCTCATTATATAAACTGCTAATTCTTGGCGATGGAGAGAGAAAATATAGAACTCTTCCAAAGATGAAACAACATGCAGTTCATCTCCGTTCACAAGTGGGGAGTTCACAGCTTTATGAAGGTCCGATGGTGTGGACGGTGGTCAGCTCGTGTTCTTCGTGTCTCTCGTGCGTTTCCCTCCAAACGAATGCCATTAACGTGAGTGTGAGATATTGGACCACATATAGTGTCATTTCGGCAAGGAGCGAAGTTGATGTTTTTCCAGACTGATGGAGAGAGCAGGAAAGGGGAGTCCCGCTCTGGAAGTTTTGGGGAAGAGACGTTTGTGCCATGCTCGGAGAAAGACGGTTGAATGCGGACTGTATTAGCTGGGCTCATGTTATAAGGCCAGCTAGTAAAATTTAAAGATTTGAATGTCATCCGTTGTTACGCCCCTACAGAGGACTCTGATGAGAACGAGAAGGATATGTTTTACAGACAGCTTCCGGATATTTTGAACTCTGTGAAAAAAGGAAATATTTCCATTGTGTTAAGTGACTTCAATGCTAAAGTTGGTACTGACTCTGAAACTTTGGCATTGGTAGTTCCAATAGTAATGAGGAACGTCTTATATAGGTAAGTAAACTTAATGGTTTGCGAATATATATTGTAATACTTCAAATAACACGTACTACAAACACCGGGACGTTTATAAATGCACATTTGTTTCACCAGATGGATTGCACAGGAATGTGATAGATTATATATTAATTAACAGCAAATGGGCTAGTTCGGTTAGGAATACTAGATCATATATGGGAGCCGAAATTAGATCTTTTTATTACCTGGTCAAAAGTGTCTTGCAACTTAAGCTTAAGAAATGTTGTGCTAAGTTTAAGAAAATTACCTTTAACACTGAAGGTCTGAAAGATCCAGATGTAGCAAAACATATTACGACAGGCTACTTAGTCATTATGACAATCGGGGAGGGGGTGGCTCGGTCGGTAGCGCGCCAGGCTCGTAATCTGTAGTTCCCAGGTTCGAGTCCCAGCTGGGTCAGCGTTGAGATTTATCTCCGCAAAATTCCCCGCCCTGCTCACGGTCAGTAGGGGACACCGATGGGCTTGGAAAGGCCGCCGTCCGTCGGATGGGACGTTAAGCCGTGGCCCCGTGTGCGGGAGAGCCATACCCTGTGCACGTTAAAGAACACGCTGGATGGCCTTGACGGGAGGCTACCATCTGTTTCCCAACAGCTGTTCCAGTGGGTCCCCTCCCCCAACCTTCTCTGAGCCTTCGGGGTCCATGTGATCTGGCCATTTAGCCCATGGTGTGCAAAAAAGTGCCGCTCAGAGGTAAAACAACCCAACCCATTATGACAATCGTGGTTTGGTTACTGCTGAAGTTGAGAAAGAATGAAATCAATTTAATCAGGTTTTTCCTGAAACCAACAGTACTCTTTTGGGTAAAAGGGAACAGAGGAAACAAAATTATTTGAGAGATAAGGCTATAGAACTTATTTCTGAAAGAAGGAAGTGCAAGATTAATATGAATCAACACCATGCTAGTCCAAACAGACGGCTTTACAATGCGCTTAATAAACGTATAAAGGATCAGTTAACAACTGATAAGAATCTTTGGCTTGATAGCTTGGCTGATAAAGCAGAGGAAGCAGTTACACAGAACAACAGCAGGGATTGTGGGATAAACATGGTAAGATGGTTGAAGATGAGGATTCTGTCATGGCTGAATGGGATGAGCATTTCAGAGACGTTATAAAAAATGTGATTATTTCTATTCCCATTGTTTGTAATGAGGATACTCTAACATTTCTCAAAAATCTACTCTACTTCTAGTACACATTACTGGCTTTAATGATGGCCCTATATCACACTCTGAAGTTTCTTTGGCTAACTCTAAATCAAAATTGCACAGATCTCCTGGGGTGGATGAAAATACTACGGTTTAGAGCTGGGAACACTTCTGTTGTCACATGGCTGACTGAAAATTTGCATATTTTTTATGATAACGGTGTTGTTCCTAAGGATTTTACTAGAGCTATAATTGTCCGATTTTTAAAAAGGGTAATCGTAGTTCTTGTGATAATTGTAGGTCAATTAATTTAATTTCTGTTCCAGGTAAGGTTCTTTGCATTATTACACTTAATAGAATTAAGAATTTGATTGATGGACAACTGTGTGATGAACAGTATGGATTAAGTGGTAGGTGTTGTATTGATCAAATATTTTCACTTAGGCAGATTCGTGAGAAATGTTTAGTTTCAGAAACCTGTGGTTGCTAGCTTTATAGGTTTCAAAAAGGCTTTTGACTCTGCTGATCGGCATAATTTGTGGTTGATTGCTAAATGATATGGAATACCTGATAAGTTAGTTAGTGTAATGAAAACTCTGTATAATAGCACTGAGTCGTGTGTGAGAATTGGCACGTCTTTCAGCGATTGGTTTTGCATTTCTGGTGGAGTTAGACAAGGGTGCATTTCGTCTCCTTTTCTCTTTTGTTTGGTTATTGATTATGTTATGTGAAATTCTTTGCAAGGAAAAGGTTTGCTTTAAATTTTTTCTGATTTTTTTGATTTACGACATATAGGACAGAGAAGAATCCCAGAAGCTACTCCTAGCTTAATACAGGCCTTCTCATACAAGGACATGCCCTACTAAGACCGAAGTCACTGCTGACCACTGCCTTAGTTAGAGCTAACACAACACACAAGAGACATCTAGAGATTTCAAAATTTCTGATTTAGGTTATGCAGATGATTTGGCCCTATTGGCTAATGATGTTGATGAAATGAACTCTTTCATTAGGACTGTTGATAAGACTAGTAGTAGAGAAGGTTTGGTGATAGAGAAAAAACTAAAGTGATGAAAATTAGTGAGACTGATGATGCTTCAGTTGCTTTGAATGGCTGAGCTCTTGAGCAAGAGTCGCGGTTTAATTATTTTGGGAGCTATGTAACATACACTAGTTATGTGCGGCATGAGATAAATAGAAGAGGTTTGCGCTTGGACTTTTAGGAATTTATCGGGAGTGTCGAAAATTATGCCTATACACCTAAAGACTAAAATTAGGCTTCATAATAGTTTGGGTCTTTCTAAAGTTAGTTAAGTTAGTTTTTGTTTTAGTTTTCTAAGTTAGTTAACTCTTTGTAAGCAGGATAATAAAAAACTTGATGCCTTTGATTCTAGATGCTTGCGCAGTATCTTGGGCATTAGATGGTTTGACTTTGTAAGTAATGACAAGGTTAGAAAAAAGAGTCATCAACCTCCTTTGAGCAGAATTTTGCGCAGAGAGAGACTACGTTGGTTTGGCAATGTTGCCCCTATGCACAGCTGAAGATTGGCAAACAAGATTATGAACAGTGTTCCAAGAGGCTTCAGGAAAAGGGGAAGACCTAGGATGAGATGAGCAGATAATGTAAAACATGACCTTGCTAGAATTGGTCTACAGTGGCCAAACGCAGCAGCTGAGCTCAGAACAGACATGCCTGGGGAGAAACATTATACAGTCTGGTAGGACCACCATAGCCCATGGGTGTATGAGGATTTTGCATTTGTATAAGAATAATTCAAAATTCAGTAATTGATTTCAAAAACAACATTTCAAACGAGCTAACGCCACCGTCAATAACAGAGCGGATATGCGGCAGAACAAATCCAAAATATGTATTTAACCAGCTGTTCTGAAAGTATTAAGCATCCCCAAAGGTGAGTAGCGATGATTAATAATTACATGCAGTTCCTACTAAAACGAATTAATTGGATCCAGAATACTGTTCGTAAACAAAAATTCGTTAATCCAAAATATAAGTCTCAAACTAGCGTAAGGAAAATTAATCTATCCGTTCTTGACATACTGAATAATAGCAAAATATATAAAAGAATCAGAGGAAGAACATATTAATTAAAATTGAAATATTTCAGACACATCAACAACATCATTTATAAATTGATAGCTGTTGTGGATTTAAAAGAATAAGACGCAAGGGTGTTTCTTTTTGTATCATGTGGATCATTTGGAGGAGCTAATGGCAGCTAGTGTTTTAAAGTAGGAATTCAGGGTCGTTTGTTTGGCTTTCTTTTCCTTTCATCAATGGCGAAGCCTGGATGAAAGCAATTGAGACAGTGAGACTGAGCAGTTGACGCATCGAAGATTCTCATAAGTCAATGGCGGCAAGTGATTGATAGGTCAATGACTTGCCAATCAACCAATAATTTCACAGATCATAGATCATTAGCATATGGACATGGGAGCGATGGTTTAATTCACGTATGATTTATAAGTATTTTGAAGGGTCAATTTCGCAGTCTCATTCACTCAATTGTTTCAATCCATGCTTCGTCTTTCACACGATATTTGTTGGTAAGCATGCTACTTGTTGGTCAATGCCATTGCCAACCGTCATGCCCCTTTCAAAGTTAGAATCCTTCCTTTCAAACATGCCTTTAGCTTGCACGGAGAGCATGAACACTTCATTTATTTCCTTAGTTGCATGAAACTGTTGTTTGCGGGATTATCCAGAAACAATCGCTCTGCAATGACTCTACTCCTGAAGTTCCATACGCTTATCGTTCCCGAATTCTTCAGAATTGGAATTGGACAATCATAGAGAAATGATGTGACTTAAAAAAACATTCTTTAGGTGAGAACTGTTTGTATATCAATCGCTGCAACTCCATCGAAAAATTTAATTGAAAAATCAATATTTAACATCTGTCAGCCATAAGTAATCAAAACGAATTGTTTTAACTCTGAGCGGCCGTATTTTCTGTTTCGAATGGACTAAATATTCAGATCACAAGGATACCACGGTAGTGTTTTACCTCTGATTGGCGCTTTTGTGCACACAATGATCTAAATGGCCAGTTCATAAGGATCCCGAGGGCTCAGAGAACGTTGGCCAAAGGGATCCACTGAATAGATGTAAACCTCCCGTAAAGGTCATCCAGCGCGTGCTTTACCATGCATAGTGAATGGCTCTACTGAACACGAGGCCATAGCTTAACGTCCCATCGTCATAGCAGTGTCCCCCTTTCTCACCGAGAACAGGGTGGGGATTAGCGGAGATAAATATTTACACGACAAAGTCGGACTGGTTCTGCCCTGAAGCACTACGGACTAAGCCAGCTCACAACCGCTAAGAGCGAGGCAATGAATGACAAATGCTTATCACGATAATTTGCTACGATTAACGAAAACCGCAAATGACAAGAGTTTAATGTATGAATTTTTAGTATTATAAATTAAGCTTAATATATTTAGGTGGTTATTCGATTTGATTTCATTTTGAATGCAACGATGAACAGGGCTAATTAAAACTAGTTTGGTTGTTGCTAATATTAATATTAAATATGAGGATCGTTCGCCCTAAGAGAGGTAGAGGTTGGCTCAAACACCAATCTCGTAATCTAATGCTGGCTAGTTCTGGTCCCAGTTACGACTGATTTGATCATTTCCTCCGCTTCCTTTCTGCCTTCTGGAAGGAAAGGTAAAATCGATGGGACTGGGAAGGTTGCAGTCCGTCAGATGGAACTTTAAATCAAGGTTCCATGTTTAAGAAAACTACATCCTATGCACTTTAAAGAACATGCTGTATGGCACTGATGAGAGGCTTCTGTCTCCTAACAGCTGTCAATGGAGGGGAGAGGAACTCATCGGTAACGGGCCAGGCTCATTATCTGCAGTTCCCAAGTTCGAGTCCCGACTGGGTTAGCTTTGAGATTTATATCTCCGCAAAACTCCCCGCCTTGCCTTTCGGTCAATAGAGGACACCGATGGGCTTCGAAAGGCAGTCGTCCATCGGATTGGGCGTAAAGCCGTGGCTCCATGTGCGGGAGAACCATATCCTGTGCGCGTTAAAGAATACATAGGCTGGATGGCTTTGATGGGAGGCTACCATCTGCCTTCCAACGATTGTCCACTGAGTCCACTCCACCCAATCTTTTCTGAGTCTTCGGGGTCCTTGTGACCTGGCCATGTAGACATGTAGTATGCAAAACAAATCCGCTCTGAGGTAAAGCATCCTAACACCTATCAATGGACTCATTTTCTCAGTCTTCTCTGAGCCTTTCACGACTTGCTCTTTGTGCTAAAAAAAAGTCGCTCAGAGGTAAAACAACTCAATTCACCCTCTCCTTTATGGAATCACGAAATTGTTTTGACCTATATATACAATACCCCTATCAATATATTAGAGAATACGTTATGTCAGTTGAAATATAATATCGAAGCTCTATAACTTTTAAAATATGCATTTTATGTAAACATGGGCTTGACTTGTAAAAAATTAAAAATAATAATCAAATTTATTTAAATCTAGATTTTCAACAATATTCGTTTAATATTTAAAGAGAATATTTATAAATAAACTATCCTGTTTTTTAAATATCATTCATAATTATCTAATATCGAAATATCATTACGCAACCTTCTAAAAAGTATATTTATTTTATTAAATGGCTTAAAATAATATTTAAGTTTTAATTAATTCCTGAATAAATTCTTATGACTCATTGCAGTTGTGAATATTCTAGCTGTCATAACTCTTTAAATACTGAACGAATGTTGTTGAAAAATCAATATTTAAATGGATCTTTAATTTATTATCAGTCAAATCTTCCCATTAATAACTTATTTTAGACGTTAGAGAGCTTCTAAATTAGATTCCCATTGATATAACATGAAATTCTCTAATATTTGGCAGGACAATGTATAATTAAAAGTCATGTCCAATGATTCCGCAATTTAGAAACCGATTATATATCAACTCAAGTTATAAGAAGAATGCTAATTTATTTTCAGATCATTTTTTTCTTCTTTTGATAGGAAAAAACAAAACAAAATTAGACATTCATCGGAACAAATTCGGTAATTGAATTTTACCCGCTGCCCCAATGAAAGAAACTTGAATGCACCCAAAGCTCTCTAAATTCCATTTAAGCATCATTTTTTAATCCACGCTCTTCCGTGATATATCGGAATTAACTTCGACTTGCTTCGAGCTCTCAAAATCATTTCATATTGAGTTTTTTTTATAAATGCTATTTTCTGATCGAGGTTTCGTGACCTTATCGAGCTTCACAGAAAAGCAACTATTTCACATGTGCGAAAGAAATTTTTAGTAATGATTTTTCTCTTCTTATGACCTCGAAAACGAATTAAAAGCATTTCATTATCCTCCAGGTAAGACTTCGGAGAAATATTAATGGATGGAAATATCCTAACTGCAAACGCAAAGGTGACTCTTAAACCGCTGTCAATTAGTAAAACATTTATGCAGCTACTGGCGAAAGCACTTTGTTTAAAACTAATCTTGTCAAGTTTTCATGAGTGAATTAAAAGCTATTCTAAGAACAGTGGTTCTCAACCTTTTATGCTTCACGTACCCCCTGGAAATGTGTATGTAACTGGCGTACCCTTTGTATAGGTACTATAGTTATAGTATAACAATGGGAATAAAATAAAACATATATACACAGTCGTATCAGAATAATATGACCACCTACCTAATAAGGGGAATAACCACTTTGGCCCGGATGACAGAGGCGCGACGGCGTGGCATAGACGCAATGAGACCCTGGAAAGTTGCCAGAGGCATACCTGCAGATTCGGACTCCAGCAGAGGACGGAGGTTCCGCAGATGACATGGTTGTGGGTCCTCACGCCGAACCTGTCGATCCAAATTGTCCCACAAGTGCTCTATGGGATTGAGTTCGGGCGATTTCGATGGCCAAAGGAGAACGGAGACATCGCTGTCGTATTCCTGGAACCAGTCATGCACCACCTTAGCGACATGGCAGGGCGCATTGTCTTGTTGGTAGATACCATCACCACCAGGATAAATGTCCAACATGAAGGGATGCATGTGGTCAGCAACTATGGACAGGTAGCCATTGGCGTTCAGGGACCCATCCAGTGGTACCAGCGGTCCCAGGTCATGCCAGGGAATCCCCCAGACATGCACACTGCCACCGCCGGCCTGTACTTGACTGAGAAGTACAGGCCGGTGGTGTCCGGGTATTGGTTCTAGTGTGTCTGATGCCGTATTCGCCACCGCCCGTAACTTCTGTGGAGTAGAAACCTCGATTCGTTGGAGAAGACAACCTTAACCTTTTTCCACTCTTCCACTGTCCAATGACGGTAGTCCCGTGCGAACTGCAGGCGTCATTGCCGATGAACCTAGGTTAACATGGGCGTCTTTATGCAGCGTCGACTCCGGAGACCCATGCGTAACAGGGTTCACTCTTATTGGGGACATGCACATGGGTGTCCCAGCGTCCGTTTGAGTGGTCAATTGCTGCACTTTTGTGCGTCGAATGCCTTTTACCAGATGACGAGGCGACACTCTCCTTTGATGTCGATGGCCTGTGGAGCTCCACAATTATGATGTCTGGAGGTACTCGGTGTGCCAGGAGTCCATTATTGGTACACCCTTACTATATCACCTCGCGAACAGCCCATGAAGTCTGCTGTTTTCGAGATGCTTCTACCCTTGGCGCTGTAGCCAATGATCATTCCTTTTTGAACGTCCGTCATATCAATATCTCTGCTCATTGTTCTCACATTGCGCACTATGGCTCATCTGTCCTGACCGGCCGTTTATATCTCCGTGTGGTCGACCTTGTCATGTGCACTCTGTGACGCGCCTGGTAAGGTACACTGTGATTCCGTGGGTGGTCATATTATTCTGATACGATTGTGTATATATAAACATTAAATTTTGTATTCATAAATTACATATATCGATAAACACAAAAAATAACATAAGCAATTTAACAAATCTTATAAAATTATAAACATATTACTGGATAATCAAATCTAGCAAGTTTTGAGCTCTCACGGCGTACCCCAAAATATTTTTCTGCGTACCCCACGTTGAGAACCCCTGTTCTTAGAGTATTGAATGTTGTGCACAAAGAGCTTTTTTGGCCTCCACGTTCCTTATTAAATTACAAATGGAGAGTTTTGGAATTTATTTTTCTTACGTATGTTTCTTTTTAGCCCAACGCAATCCCTTTCCTATGTATTCTAAGCATCTCTTTTACATCTGAAATGCTGTTTCCGTACAAAGGCCATAATATTTTGCAATGAGGAATCATGTAACATTACGGCTAAGAAGTCTGGAATTCAACACCCTAAGGGTAGAGACTAGCTCAGTCGGTAGTCGCGCTACACTCGTGATCTAAAGTTGCAAAATTCAGTCCCTGGGCTACAAGTTTTCCTTGGTAAACTTCCTTCCTTTCTCGATAATAAAGGGGAACCAATTCTTTAGGACAGCCAGCCTTCCATCGAATTGAACATTAAGCCATGGTTCCATTTTCAGGAGAAAGTCAGAACTTGTTGATGTCAAAGAACATGCTGGATGGAATTCAAGGTAGGTTTCCATGTATGTCCTTAACAGCTATTTCGTGGAACCACTGCCTCAACCTTCTTTGAGGCCGTATGATTCTTGCGATCTGAGCATTTAGTCCATTTTTTGCAACAAAAGGGTCTTTTAAGGGAAAAACAACCCATTTTATAGACGTCTACCGTCATTGATTTCTCAAAGCAAAAACTTATCAGTACATATCTTTTATTCCAGTCAGATATAATAAAGGAAACTTTACGTTACAAATGGATGCATATTTGCGATCTCTTAATATAATAACTTTAACATCTGATCTCTGAATTGTTGACCGTTTGCGTGCTAATTTTGGGTTGGGTTGTTTTACATCTGAGCGGCATTTTTTGCACACAATGGAATAAATTGAAAGGTCCCAAGAATCAGAGAAGATTGGGAGGGAGAACACACTGGACAGCTGTTAAGAGACGGATGGTTGCATCTCATCCAGGTCATTCAGGGTGTTCTTTATGCTATACAGGGTATTGCCCTTCGTCATACCGAACCACAGATTTAGTCTCATCCTCTAGACGGCGGCCTTTCCCAGCCCATCGTGTCTTCACTGACCAAGGGAAGAGTTGGGGTTTTGAGGAGATAAATTTCAACCTTGGCTTAGCTGGGACTCGAACCTGGGAACTGCAGATTATAAGCCTGGTGCTCTACCGACTGAGCCAACCCCGCCCCTGCGCCGCTAGTAAGTACTGATGTACGCAGTCTACTCTTATAAGCATTAGTGTGTGTGTGATACTGGAAGCTTTCATGTCGCCATTTGTTTAAACTTAGTTTATCAAAGAATCGATCAATCACAAACAGTTATACCACTGCAGGTATCAAAGTAGCCGACCGTCGGATGTAATGTTAAGCCGTGGTTCCGGATGAAAGGAACAATACTCATACCCTGTGTACTTTACGAAATATATTGGATCGTCTTTATAGATGATTCTCACACGAGCGTCGGCAGGAATTTTTTTCCAGGGGTGCTGGGCGGGGAATAAAAGAAAAATCAATATATCAAAATATTCAGTTACGAGACGTTCGTTAATGAGTGCAGCTGGGAATTATAGCAATCATGAATACATCATATCATAATACAGCGAAGGATGCCGGAAAACAAAAAAAAAGAAAGGAAAATAAAGGAAAGGTCCTTGAAAATACAGGTAAAATTATTTTTCGCAATATCTCTCTGGCCAAATATCGTCTCTGGCTATATGAGAATCTCGTTTTCGAAGAGAATCAAGTTTTTTCATATTTCTGCTTTAGTAGTCTAAAGGTTTTAATCTCATCTAATAGGGGGAAGAAATAGCAATATTTTATTAGAACTAATGCAAAAAACGAAAGAAAACAGTTCTTCGTTATACCTTAAAATGAAAAAAAAAATGCTTTTCTCCACAACCTTCTGAGTAAAGAGGGAAGACTGTTGCCGTCAGTGGAATATCTCTTGACGCTCTATCACCGAACTTTCAAGGGGCGGGGGTGGCTCAGCCGGTAGCGCGCCAGACTCGTCATCTGTAGTTCCCAGGTTCGAGTCCCAGCTGGGTCAGATTTGAGATTTATCTCCGCAAAATTCCCCCGCCCTGCCCACGGTCAGTAGGGGACACCGATGGGCTTGAAAAGGCCGCCGTCCGTCGAATGGGACGTTAAGCCGTGGCCCCGTGTGTGGGAGAGCCATACCCTGTGCACGTTAAAGAACACGCTGGATGGCCTTGACGGGAGGCTACCATCTGTCTCCTAACAACTGTTCCAGTGGGTCCCCTCCCCCAACCTTCTCTGAGCCTTCGGGGTCCATGTGACCTGGCCATTTAGCCCATGGTGTGCAAAAAAGTGCCGCTCAGAGGTAAAACAACCCAACCGAAATTTCTATAATAAATAACTCATTTATAATATTTGTTAAAAGTTTAGCATTTTTCATCAAAAAGTTTCAGATTTTATTTAACAATTTTGCATTTAGTGCCCTCTAAAGACGCAAATTAAAATTTTCTAAAAATTTGAAAAATGAGAATTGTAATATTTGATTATAATAATGAAATAAATACCCCCTCAAGCAGCTGCTTGCCACAGAGGTCTGACAGGAGCCTGTCAGTTTATATGCCATTGTAGAAGGTCTGTGAGGATGGCAGGACCTCAGCAGAAAAACGACACAAACAGCCATGCCTTACCCAGTACTCGAACCCAGGTCCCTTAGATCAGTAGCCAAGCGCGCTTATTCGGCCATGGGATGGCTATATTTGATTAATACCTGCCCAAAAAAAAAAGAATTTTCCAATTATCCCTTAAAACAGTTTCGGTTCCCATTCTACGGGGTGTAAGAGAGAAAATACACCTTTACAATGCAAACCTTATGACCTTCACATTCCACTACCATAATTTATAATTTCTACCATAATGACATCAATTGTAATATTCGTTTAAAATTTTAAAAATTTGCAATATTCAAAATTTTCCACTGTTATAGGGCTCAATTTCGGAAAGTGTAGATCGTGGCAATTGTAAAAAGACAGTAAAAGACTCGAAACAGGCGAATCGTAATATTTCGCTAATACAACCAAAAAAGAAATTTCTTATTTTTCTCTACAAACTAAAATTCATCTCTTAAAATAGAAATAACTTTTTATTTCTTTAAGTGGGTAAAACTCTTTTGTTTTGCCACCCACTCTGGGGGTATGGTATAACTTCATTTTTATCATTGCAAACCTCATGACCTTTACATTCCACTATCTAAATTTCAAATTTCTAGTATAAATATATTATTCGAATTTTGAATATTTCTCCCCATTAGAGAATGCATTTTTTTTTCTTTTAGGAGATTCGGAAAGTGCGAATCGCAAAATTGTTTCGTCAATACTTATCTAATCCAGAAAAAAATTTTGTATCTAAAATAAGAGAAAGTTGAATATTTAGAGACGGGCAGACGGCAAAGTGACATCACCTCGTTCTCTTTTTTAACAAACTAATAAATAAAAATAAATGATACGCATCCTAAATCATAATAAAAGGTAAAATAAAAACTAGATTTATATTGCGTTGGAGTAAAAAAAATCATTAATTTGATACACCTGATATTATTTGTCAGAAATTAATATTTCGATCTGTTTTCTAGAGACATCACAATTTTTATTGCTGGCAACGTCATCTGTTAAATATTCAATTTTCCTCATTTACTTATTTTAATAAATTTTATTTATATCTTTAAGTTCAGTCTTATTGCCACAAAATTATTATTAATCAAGATGTTCCCCTTACTGCCCACGATTAGTAAAGGTCACCGATGGGTTTGGAAAGGTCGACGTCCATTCGGGTGGTACGTTAAAAGAATATGCTGGATGGCGTTGACGGGAAGCTACCATCTGTATAGCAGTAAAGGTTTTGTTAAATGCAATGATTATTGTTCTGTAGATGCATATCAAGAACCCTTTTTGAATGCTACTCTTAGTTATACGACCTGATCTAGGAGGGTTGGGTTGTTTTACCTCTGAGCTGCACTTTTTAGCACACCATGGGCTAAATGGCCAGGTCACATGGATCCCGAAGGCTCAGAGAAGGTTGGGGGAGGGGACCCACTGGAAAAGCTGTTGGGAGACAGATGGTAGCCCTCCGTCAAGGCCATCCAGCGTGTTCTTTAACGTGCACAGGGTATGGTTCTCCCACACACGGGGCCAAGACTTAACGTCCCATCCGACGGACGGCGGCCTTTCTAAGCCCATTGGTGTCCCCTACTGACCGTGGGCAGGGCGGGGAATTTTGCGGAGATAAATCTCGACGCTGACCCAGCTGGGACTCGAACCTGGGAACTACAGATTACGAGCCTGGCGCGCTACCGACTGAGCCACCCCCGCCCGATCTAGGAGGGTAAGGAGGCCATGACATCGTTACTTTGAAAATGCTAGTAACTAGAACGGAAAAGGAAATATTATATATAAATATATTTACAAGTATTTAAAAAAAAAAAATCTTTAAAGACCCTAAAGTGAAGTGCCTCTTTTTTATTCGGATCACTTAGCCTCCTCCTTTATTTTTTTTTCTAGTTCTGATTCTGTTTATTTATGTTCTATAATATATTAAATTTTTATCAGCAATTGTTTTAAAAATTGCATTTTTACGCTTACTCTTAGTCCTATAACCGTGCCTACTCATTTTATTATTTACATTTCTGAGTTGTTTATTTATCTCATTTTATCAGAAAAGGTGTTCTTGAGTGACGAAATCAGCCAACCAAAATGAAACGCATAAACATAAAGATAACATTTTGCATCATAAAATATCTCTCTCACACCGTCTTGCGAAAAACGTAACGAACAAAAGCATATTTTACGAAAAGAAAAATCCTTTGTAGTTATTAGTACCATATTCGTAAACGAATGCAAATAAGCATTCATATTAAACCTTAAAAAGAATATTTTCTCTCCTCGCCTCTCATAAACAGACTGACATTTTAAAGCAGCTACCGGTAATTAGATTTCCCGAAAGAAGCTTCACAAAGACGAAGAGATGATCCACCTCTTCGCAACACTTCGCGCACTAAGCCCTGTTACGATAGACGAATCAGAGCACTGGAGGGTATTATGAAAAACGTTGCAGCAATCAATATTATCCGGGAAACGAATAATATATTTGCAACGTGCGTGGTACTCACGTGATAGGTGCTACAGCAATAGCTGAAAATAACATTTTCAATTCACATGACGCTGGTGAATTCTTTTTACAATACGGATTCACTCGATAAATTCACCTGGGAAGACTACTACAACACTAGTTTCTTCATTGGCGAGATGAACATAATATCTAAGATGCTAACCGAAATGGAAGCTATTTTTAATAATGACATTTTCAGTGCATTTGAAACAAGTACGGGAATTTTTGCATAGACGAACCTTGCTTAATGCATATTTGTTATTGTGCAGTTAAACAACTATTTCTAAGCTTTGTATAATGTAATTCGGAAGGCTGCAAAGGGAAGTTGGGTTGTTTTTCCTTTGAACGGGACTTTTTTGCACACATTCTGCTAAAATGACCAGGTCACAAGGACCCCAAGGGCTGAGAGAAGGTTGGGGAATGGGATGAACTTATCAGTTGTAAGGAGGCAGATTGGAATCTCTCTTCAAAGCCACCTGATTTGTTCTTTAACGCCAGATGGAGTTAACGCACTGCGCAGGGTATGTTCTTTAACGCCTGTGAGCAAGGTATGTCTCCTGCACACAAAATCACTGGTTGGCGTCAAGTCCATCAGAAGGTGGCTTTTCCAAACCCATCGGTGGTCCCTTTCTCATGAAGGCAGAGCGGGAATTAGTGTAAAATATTTTCAACGCCAACTTAGAACCTATGAACTGCAAATTACAATCCTGTCGCGCTGCCGAGTGAGAGCAACTCGCGCCTCGCACAGAGTCGTAATGGCCAATTGGTGGTCCTCGCTCCTCGCTCAAAGTCGTAATGGCCAATTGGTGGCCCTCGCAGATCATAGACGGCCATCGACAGTTTTTCGTGTAACCCGCAGAACATATTCTGTTTTTGATTTTTGTACCGAAATGTTTTTATTTGCGCAGAAAAAGGCGAAAAATACTTTTTCATCGAATTGATAACTCATGATTCAATATTTTTTTTTTCATAACCACATCCTTTTTTTCTCGTATCTCAGAACTGAAGCAGTTGCTAGTTTCGTTACATTTTCTGTACTCAAAATTGTGCATATTCTCAAAAAATGTAGTTTGACCAACAACAATGGCATAGTACCATGATTATGGAACGTGGGAGGGGGTTAGATTTTCCAGAAGGCGATGCGCTACACAGAAGGAAGTAGAACTTTTAATTTGCGCATTCACAAAAAAGAGAACATTATGCGCTTTATTTTTACTTTAAAAATATTAGTTGTGAAATCCCGACAGGGATCATTTGATGTCCTACAAACGACCCCCCCCCCCCCTCCATAGATATACCCCTCAACAAGCCCGGAACTATGGTGAGAAAGTAAGGGAGCCATGTTCCCCCTTCCCTTAAGAATACTTGGATTTCACCTGGGAAAGCATAGCCGAATGAGGAATGGAGACAAAAAAGATGATTAAACGTGTTCATATTTCACGCATTTTTCTAGACGTTCCTTTAAAAAAACTTTTTAAATGAAAGGTAAAATGTTGCACTGCAATTAAAATCCAGTCTCTTCCCCCCCCCCCTACCTTTTTCTTGTTCGATTGCCTTTCTAGGGTAGATTTTCCAGATTTGGTTTTACCCCTGACCAATGCCTTTGCGTGGTGCAGACCGTTAGTACCTTTCGAAGAAGAATTTGTTCCTCTATGAAGGGGGTAGAAGATGAGGATAGAGGCTACCAAATTATTTTGACAATTTTATTTATATTTTTCTCTCTCTTGTTGGCAACTTGACTGGGTGCTGACCTTTAAACCTACCTGAATGTCTAACGTCTTTGAACATGTCAACTAATTTTGAACAGGCAGTACTAGTGGGTCACTGTTAATGGCTGCTGTGTTTCAATTTATTCTTCAAGATTTATGAAATAATTAGTTTAATTTCAGTTTTGTTCAAAGTTCACCTTTATGAACTTTTAATTTTATTCCTTTGACGTTTCATTATTTTTATAATAATTCATAGTGTTGTTAAATTACCTATAAGATTCATAATGTTTTTTATTTACCTCTACTTTATATAAGTAAATTTTTATAATAAATTACTCTTTTTATCATAACTTGCTAGCCAGGCTCGTAACCTGCAGTTCTCAGGTTCGAGTTCCATCTGGGCCAGCTTTGAGATTTACCTCCGCTAAACGTCCTGCCCTCGGACAGTAGGGGACACCGATGTGCTTGGAATAAGCCGCTCTCCGTCGGATGGTAAGTTAAGCCATGACTTCGTATGAGAAAGAGTCATACCTTGTGCACATTAAAGAACACGCTGAATGGCCTTGATGGGAGTATACCAACTGTCTCCTAGCAGATGTCTGGCTGGTCCCCTTCCCTCAAACCTTAGGCAGAATGGGCTAAACGGCGGGGTCTTGAGACCTAGCAGTTTAGTCCATTGTGTGTAAAAAAAATGCCTCTCAGACGTAAAACAGTCCAAAGCTTCAACCGTTTCATTGTCTCAATAATTATCCCTCAAGCATGTTCAAATTTGCCATCTCTGGCCCAAAGCATTGCATAACAGGCTTTTCTATTTACCATTCTTCCTTTACGTTGGATAGGTGTTCAGCATTTGTTGCTAGTTGTTCAGTGCTAACAATTGATTGTTCTGTTTGCCGATTTTTGCGCAGTTGTTGATTGCACAGAATTGGTTTTTCAGTGTTAACGTTTAGTTTAACATCATTAGATGCTTTTTACCTATCTTCCTATTGCTTTTAGCTTTGACATATGACGCTATATTGGTTTATCAGTTGGTCGGTTTGTAAATTTGACAAAAAGTTCTTCGACCATATCTTTCGAACGCGATGGAGAAATTTAAATATTTATACCCCAAATGAAAGCTTATGACGCAGGAAGTGTCATTGGCTATAATACATTGATCCTCCCCCCCGTGCTTTCTTCCACCTAAAAGAAGTGGAAATGTGAAAACTATTCTTAAGCTATATCTCCAGAACGCGAAGACCGAAAGAAACAAGATGTACGTCGAATGAAAGTTTCTGACGTTGGAAATGTCGTAGGCTATGAAAATTTGACCCCACGTGCTTTCTTCCCCCCTAAAAAATGGAGAAAATATGAAAATGATTGTTCCTCTATATCTCTTGAACACAAGTGCGGAAAGTAACGAGCTGTGTGTCGAATGAAAGCTTGTGACGCAGTGTGGTGGCCAGTGGTAAGAGAACGACACAGATTTTTATTTTGTCACGTCTAATTACTTGTGATGCGTCGAATGTCGTGTTGCGACTCCGATGACATAAATATCGCTCTTTAGCGTAGGAGATCGCTAAGTCCCTGAATTAAATTCATCATTGCTTAGGTGAAATAACAGGTTCGTGGATGTTACACAGGTACCGACGTATGCCTCAGTCTTTGCCGCATGTATAGAAGTATGCCCAACAATTTAAGCACGAGAGTTGTATAGAAACGACACAATTTATTCACACTTCTATACAATCACGTGCTGCGGATGGGCTCGATTCCGTAGGCCTTTTCTGCTGCAAACAATCATGCAATAAGGTGGAAAATCTGTGCTTCGTAGATTCTCGCTTTACCGCCCTCAAACTCGGCGAAATGATATTCAATCCTTGCCTACAACCTGGCTCACACAAAACCGTATCTCAGTTCACACAGAACATGCATCTATGAACTATATATTATGAAAACAGAACTGTATCTCAGTTCATATAGAACTGAACACTGGTTCACACAGAACCGAACCCTCTCCTTAAGGGTTTTGTTTGAGTAAGAGTGGAGTCCCTTGAAGCATGTTCAAACGTCCTTCCTGTTTGACATTGACGCCCAGACTGTTGTTTATTATCGCTGCCAGAGTCTCCAGCACTAAGACTCGCGCCCGAGGCTAGTTGTAAATAGTCGTAAAACGGCCTTCCGACTCGTCAGCATGTGCAGGCAGCCAGCTCAGACGAGAAAACATCATCTATGAGTCACATCCCCACAACAGCACTTCCAAAAACACACTTGATATATATATCAATATATATTTACAACAACAAAAATACAATAAAAATACAATAAAAAATGAAAATAAATACATTAGAGAGACATGACATGCAGGGAGAGTCTTAGGCTATAAACATTTGACCCCTCTCTTTGCTTTCTTTCCTCCGAAAAAACGAGAAAGTTGAAAGTCGTTCTGATATATCTTCCTAACGCGAGGGTCTACAGTTACCAGTTGGGTGTCAAATGAAAGCTCGTAAAATGACCGACATACACATTTTTTCGAATTATGTCCCCACTATTATCCCCTGATAAAATGGGGGAGAGGTGGGTTTTCGCGGGGTTCGACTTTAACGAGACGTATCTCAAATGAAAGCTTGTCACGTCTCCAATGTCGTGGACTATCTCAAATATGGCTTCGAAAGGGAATAAATGTGCTGGAATATTCCTTTTCGAAAGGGAAATGTGCTCGATGAGTCGTATATCAAATATTTTGATGGAGGCGTTTTTAGTGACAAAAAAAATATATAATTTAAAAAAATTTAAAAATACCTATCTTCCTATAGGGCCCTAAAAAACAGAAATTAAACCCAAAGCACGTCGATGATGCAACTGGTCACTGAGTGTGTATTCGGTTCAAAGGAAGATGTGGCTCCGATTTACCTACTCGACAAGATTGCCGGCGCCCTATCTTCCTTTGAAGTGAATATGAACTCAGTGACCGATTGCCCTCTTTATGTGCTTTAGGTTTATTTTCTACTTTTTAAGGCCTTAAAGAAAAATCGATTTTTTTTAAATTTTTTTTTTAATTTATATTTTTTCCTCAGTTTTATTTGGTTACTTCTCAGTGATATTTAGTGGGTATTTATTGATTCACTAGCTTAAATTCTAGCCAAAGGTGAAAAATTTCAATTTTATTTATATATATTATGAAAACTTTTATGTAGTTCGTGATACAAATAACTCGGTCTTTGAAAACATATCAATATGTTTTTTAATTATTTCTCATTATTGGGCATATGATATATCTACCTTACTAAAGAATTCCTGTATGTAAAAGTATATGAAATGGTGATTGTTTTCAGTGGTTAGGGGAAACTGTGTTGCTTTTAGAGGAAAATTATCAAGGATTTTTCTCTTTTGATAGAAGAGCTAGGCCAGAGCCTTCTATATTATATCGGGCCTGGACAGTGCACGAGAATTTATTTTCAAATATATAGTTGTTTTAATTAATTTTTTGTTATTTAAAATAAAGCTAGCAGTTTCTTATTGCCCCAAAAAATGAGTATTTAATTTTAAAATATTCATAATTATTTTATTATTATATTATAATTATTTTATTATTATTTTTTTATTATTTTATTATTATTCTGAATTATTTTAATAAGCATATAATTAATATATTATTCTATTTTATCCTGTTTAAAACAAATACTTTTAATTAAATTTAAGAAGAAATAATTTATTCAACTCTTTCGGCATATTTCACTCTCCTGCTTCCTGTTTTCGACGGCTGTCCAACGAGATGTACATAGGTATGCTATGTACCAATTATCTATGATAATAATTACCTACTACTAATCGTGAATATTAATACATATATAACCTTTGTAATGTACTGCCCTATCGTATGGATTCTTGGAAGAGAAAGCTTACCATTTACTTTATAACCTTATTTTGTCAAGAGTGGAGTTTTCGTCATCTTAGCATAACTGGTAGAGTAACTGTCGCATAACTTAAGAGATACCAAATCCGGACAAGGCTACCTCTATAGTTAAGGCCATGGCAGCCATTTTGATGACGTCATGAAAGCAGGGAAATTATTTTATGTAGGTAAGTATAATATCATTACAAGTTGCTTTAGGCTATGTATAATAAATGAATAAAACAATTAATAACAATAGTTAAAAATAATTAAACGTATATTTAGCTAATAGTTTTTAAATTATTTATTTTGTGCTATTACTATAAAAATAATATATTAATTGCCCTGTTTATTTGTTAGATACAGCTTAAAGTAACTTGGAATAGCATTATGCTAAAATATGTGAATTATTTCTATCCGTTTATGGCGTCATTAAAATTCTTCTCACGACTTTAACCAGTGAAGTAGAGTTGGTCAAGGCCATCTAGATACACCAGGCTTATACAGTCTTTGAACAAAAAGAGAATAATTTAAATACGCGCAAAGATTTAAGTGATTTAATTTGTCTGAAGTTTAACTACAAACTATTTATTTTTAATATTGTAAAGTAAAACAATTTATTGATAATAACTTATTAGAATATTTATATTTCAAAATTAATTACGAAACATTTACAAACAAATAGCTATCAGTATTATTTTAAATGATACAACTTTATCTAAATAACTTATTATTTTATTCTTTATTCGTAAAGTATTCTTTTATTACTGCACTATTCAGGTCCGATATGATATAGGTGGCTCTGCCTTGGTCCGAAAAGCGGTTGGTGCATTTTTTTTTTATGTTGACTGAACTCTAAATAATACCTGAAGTACGACCATGTCTTCTGTGCTATAGACCATTAGTACCTTTGGAACGAATTTTTTTTAAATGAAAAGGACAGAAGTTGGAACAGAGGGCCACCAGATGATTTCATCATTTTATTAAATGTTTTCTTTCCCATTGTCAACCTTACAGGATGGTACCCATTTAAACCTACCTGATTGTCATTGAGCATGATTACGAATTCTAAATACGCTGCCCTGGTATGCCACTATTAAAGATGATTCTACTGCTGTGTTTTCAATTTATTTCTGGGGTGCCAGTTCAAGTCAATAGAAACATAAGATATATTATCTGGTAGCTGATCTGATTAGAGTCGGCGGTTGCAGTTCAAAGGAGCAATCGATTATCTAGGGAGTTCAGGGAGTAATTTGATTTGGGACTGATCTCTGATGAGAAATGTGGTTTCAGGGATGGAAGGAGATGTTGATCCTGCCATTTTCTCTTGTTGTTAGAGAATGAACGCGAATAGATTGACAAACACAATAACAATGGAGTAAAAGAATCTTGGTAGCGTTATCAGAAATATTACTCCAATGTTGTGTATATGTGTGTGTGTTTGGACAGAGGAATGAGCCTGGTGCGGTACCGATAGAGTCGGTCGGTAGCGCACCAGGCTCATAATCTGAAGTTAGCAGGTTCGAGTCTCAGCTAGGCCAGCATTGAGATTTATCCCCTCTGCCCATGGTCAGTAACTCATGGTCAGTAGGAAACGGGTTACCACAGTCAGTAACACGTCTCCTACTGACCGTGGGTAGGGCGACCGTTAATGGGGTGGATTGGCTTAACCTCTGTCGGATGAGACGTTACGCCGTGGTCCCGAGTGTCGGAGAACCATACCATGTGCACGTTAAAGAACACACTGGGTGCCTTGACAGTAGATTACCATCTGTCTCTTAACAACTGTCCAGTGGTTTCCCTCCCTAACGTTCTCTGAACCTTCGGGGTTCTTGTGACCTGGCCATTTAGGCCATTGTATGCAAAAACATGCCTCTCAGAGATAAAACACCCCAACCCAATGCTGTATTTCGAGTAGCATGAATGTGCTGTTTGAATTACAAGAAAGTTTGCATTCTGACGTGGTTATGCGAGAAAGAGAGATCAGACGAAAGGATTAGTAAAAATAATTCAAAATGAATTAAAGTAATGTTTAAGATAGCCTAAGAAAATAATTAGATCATCGTTTACGAAAGTGTTATTTATGACCCACAACCGCTCATCGAAAAAAAAATATATCGATCCTTACAAAATACAAATAATCGTGAGATCTTATTCAGGACAGGATCTATAAAAAAAAATAAAGGTGGAGTTAGTGGGGGGACGAGGTAAAGAGACCGAAAAAAAGGCAAATTGGGTGTCAAGAGAAAGGATTTCCATTGCAGTGTAACATTTTCCCCTTCGCTTTAGAGGTTAGAAGCTTTTAAAACATTCCATGAAAAATGAGTCACAAATATGCACCAATTTTATAATTCTTGGCCCCATTACTCTTACTGATATTCTCCCAAGGGTGGGGTACATAGAGCCCTTGCCTCCCCCAGATCCATTACTGATTCTATTATTATCGAGCAGCATTCATGAACACGGCAATATCTGACTGGTTCCTAACGGATATTTCCTATTTTCTTCTTAGTTTTCTTGTTAAATATTTTAAAGCTATGAAGTGCACATCTAAAAAATTTGCTTATTTTTAGAAGATTAAATAGAGAATGAAATATTATTCTTTTTTTTTTCATTCTGCTTTTAAATGCGTTTATATTTTTGGTCCACAAAAAGAGATCCTGAAATGAAACAGGTCACCAGCTATATGAAACTTGGGAAACTCTAGTTTTGATATTGTGGTGAAGGGAATTGAATTAAGGTAATAAATTGAATACTATACACTCAATTCTGTTTTTACACGGTTTTTTTGCACGATTTTGATTTAACATGGTTTAGAAAAAAATTCTAATTCTCTTTTTACACGATTTATTTTGATCTAACACAGTTCAAACGACACCTTTTTAAAAATTTCCATTTGAATTTAATTCTCAAAAAATATTCCTATTCAAAAAAATATTCCTAGAATTTACATTTATATAACAAAGATGCCGCCTTTATGATCACATTTTTCGAAATAGTTTTAACTTTGAAAATGTACTATAAATAAATATTTTGTGCACGAAAATCCCCAAAATAAAACCTACACTAACATAATTGCACAACAAGTTTTCTCTCTTTTATTCTCTACTTTACGGAAAAATTGTACAAAACGTACTTCATTCTGAATAAAGTGGCAACATTGAGTTCCGGGAATTCCCCTCAATTTTATCTTCAATATATACCTTAATCTTGGTCTCTCATTTCGTATTTAAAGTTAGAAGTCAGCTTACTATGCTCTCCTTTTTTGTTTCGCCTTTCCTATTAATCACTGATATTTAATATGATTGTTATTTCCCTTTTCTGATGCAATTAATATTTCTCAGCTATTTCACTTCTCGATTTTTCTCATGTATGTATCAATTGTTATTAGATAATTATGCTACGTAAATGTATATTATACTGACTGGTGGAATAAAATAAAGGTTCATATTATTGTTACGACAGATGAACGTTCTACAATGGCTTGTGACAGGTGTATCATGAACGCTCGCCTATACTTAACGTGACGATTTCGTTATTAACTGTTTAGAACGAGAATGCTTTGAATAGAAGAATTGCGAAAGAAAGAAAAAAGATATAATGGAGTAGTAAATGGAAGAAGGAGATAGTGTATTAAATTAGTGTTGTGTAATGCTATGTAAAAGGACTTCTCTTACTTGATTTAAGAAGAACTGTGGTTCAGGTGGAGAAGAGGAATCAACGGTAAAGTTTGTTATTGGGTCCTCTATCAAGGGAGATCAATGTTAAACGCTTCACATGTATAAGGTATAAAGTATTGTTAAGGTTATTTAGTGACACAAATGAGATTCAATGCAAAGTACTTATTTACATATATGCTATTTATGAACTCACGCTAAGCTTTCATCTCTTTGAATTTATATCATTATTATTATTAAGTGTATTTAGAGGTTTAATTGAAGAAATCGAAAATTAATTTTTTTAATCTTTCAAGCGATGAAAGTGATTTAATTCCAGACATTCGCAAACAAAAAATGCGTTTAATGTCAGAAAGTGACAAAGAATAAAATCTAGTTAATTAGCATATGTAAGTCATATTTTTTTTTGCACTTTTGTATTCTGAATTAGTGACATATTATTTTCTTTATGAAGGATAATTTACTTTATATATGCACATAACTTATCTTTATAAGTTTATAACATAAAAAATTTGTTCAAATGAATAATAATCAAATAAAAATTTAATTAAAGATTTTGATATGATTTGTTTGAAAACAACTTATTATTTGTACTGGGTTTTCACGTCTGTTTTCACGTCTTTTTTCATACACACTGTATTTTTTTACACGATTTTTTCGGGAACCTATCTACCGTATAAAAACAGAATTGGGTGTAGTTATGTACATAAAATTGCAAAATTATGTAAACCTTTTATAATCATGCAGCTTCTTGAATAGTCCTAATACTTGTTTCTAGTGCGTTGAATTTCTTTATAAAATCTACTTGTTTCTAGTGCGTTGAATTTCTTTATAAAATCTACTTGTTGCTGGCATTGTTCAATTTCTATAAATAAATTTGTAAATACATTAGTTCCGCTTCTTGTTTGCATCTAAATTTATAACAATGTATAATCAGAGATGCATAAACACCTAAAATAACGATTTGTCATAAAAAATAACTGATGATTTCGGTTCTTTCCGTGTATAAAAATCTTCTCTATCATCAACATCCATTCTAATTTCGAAATGTAGTACAGTTTACATGACATAGGGGTGGGGCCACATTTGGGGCGAGAGGCAGTGACAAACTCTGAAAAGCGGACCTTAATTGAACTGCATAATGGTTTTCTATCACCGACTTTTCGATTAGCCTTTTTTTTGGGGGGGGGAGGAATCTCACGCTGATTACACATTACACATCCAACATCAGACATTAGTCAAACACTTCCATTTTCAAATCAACCGTAATCTAATAGCAACCCAATTTTTTTACTATCAATATTTATACTTCCTAGACAAAGATAAATTTAAACAGATGTCCAAGTGAAAATTCACTTCTTTCGGTTAAATCCACACGATTCCTTCTTACGGTGGCCGTTCAAAACGTTCTTGACAAGTGTCTGCAGATTTTGCATGCGTTTCTCCTAAGTTAACAAAATACGCTTGTTTGAAAGCTTGTTCAAACTCATTGCGTGTTAAAAAACAAGACCGTATCATCATTTCCCTCTTCTCTGGCGGTCGGTAAAGTTCGGTCTGCGAAATCTGCGAGTTGTTGTTTTAGAGCCTATTAAAGACAAGGTGAGATTTTGCATTTTCATGAGGGTGCAGCTTGGGGACGACGTGAAAAAAATCTCATGACACTTTATCACAAATATATGGGAATCATGCTGCTCATATGACACTATTACCGGATGGATGCGCAAATTCATAAAAGGGCGGCAGATCTTCGAAGACCTTTCGTTGTGCAGAAAGACCGAAGGAGGCCGTGAACGAGAGAACCATCGCTGCTGTTTGTGAACTCATTACACACACCACCGTTCAGGTAATACGTATAGATGTCAGTGCATCGATTTTCAATGTGGAAACAATTATTAATCAACATTTAAAGTTCCGAAAGATCTGAGCTAAATGGGTACCCATAAACTGAGAGAACAGCAAAAAAGGGCTAGAGTCGACTCATGCAAGGAGATGCTGGCAATATTTGAACCAGTGGCCCTAAACGGTTAACATACATTATCACTGGTGATGAGACGTGGCTTTATTATTATACAACACCCAGAAAGATCGACAACTATGTTTGGGTTGCGGAAGATTAACAACATCCCAAATCCTCCGACAAGACTTTAGCTGAAGGAAAAGAATGTTCACAATTTTTTTTCTAAATTCACAAGAGTGGTAGCCATGGATACTTTACCGGAAGAAGTGCATAATGGTCAATACTACACTAACATTGTTTGCCCAAAATGGTTAAGGAAATGAAGGAGAAGCCTCCAATGCCAATGTTCACAAAACACTATTGACAGATATACTACTATCAAATGTGGCGGCCTGGCTGCCCCATTCCCTGCCAATAGTAGATGCCAATGGCGAATCAGCAAAAAATTGAAGGAATGTCTATAATGTCACGTTGAAAAGATTGTCAGTTTCTGATGGTGCAGCGGTCAGGACGCTGGAAAACGTGGGTTCGATTCCAACTCAGGACATTTTTACTTCAACTAATTGTTTCAATTTAGGCCCTTTTAGAGGAGGAAAAAAATCAAACAGCTACCCCCATCCTGCATATTCGCCAGATCTTGCATCATGCGATTTTTGTTGGTTTTCAAAAATTGAAAAGAAACTTGTTGGGAAGTCTTTTTCAAAGGTAAAAGACCTTGCAAAATTATTTCATTCACAGTTGAGGAGTATTCCGCAACAAAAGCACCGTCAAAAGTTTCAGAATTCAAGTAGACGTCTGCAACTTTGCATAGATGCTGGAGGGGAGTATTTTGAAAGAGAGTAAAAGCTTTGTTAAGTGCAATGGCTTTTGTTCTGCAGATGCATGGCAATAACTTTTCTGCGTGATTCTTTGTTTTCTTGGAGCATCTGCTCTCTCAGTGATTCTCTGTTCTCTCGGTGAAACCTTTGTTTAAAAATTTGGAATTTCTAGCCACTAGAGGGCATAATTATAGCTTTCGAGAGATTCAGAAAGTGCATATCGTAATATTTCATCAATACCTATCCAACACAAAAAATAATTTTTAATTCATCTCTGAAAACAAAAAGCTCGATGTTTACAGATGACAAAGCGAAACTATTATTTCATTTTCATTAAAAACGAGATAAAAACAAGAAACTTAACAAAATCGTAATTAGAGTCCAATCGCCACTGCTGAGTATTGGATAATTGTTTTTAAAGAGAAGCTTTGTAAGTTCTCAAACTTAGAGTTCTGTAACATTGGAAATTAAGATTAATGAAATATTTTAAAATTAAAAAATGTAATATTTTATAGAAATCTATACAAAGCATTTCCATTTGCTTTCTTTAAAAGTTTCGTTTTTTCCATCCCCCTAAGGAGGAAAGGTAAAGGAGAAATTCCTTACCACTGTGATCTAGAATAATATTTCTATCATGAATATATAACATTAGTTTAAAGTTTCGTCATTTTTTCACCTTAGCGAATAGCACTATCAAAAGGTAGAAATTCAAACAACTCAGTAATTCTGAAAATTAGAATCTTAATAGTTGTTAGTAAAGAAGATTTTTTTAATCTCTTGGAACAAATAGATGACTGTCTGCAGATAGCAAAACGAAATGGGTAGCTCGTTTATTTTTTCACACGGAGCTAAAAACTAATAGATCATGTATTGACTCTGCAAATATGGGAATCTCGTTTTCAAAGAAAATTAAGTTTTTCATTTATCGGCTATTTGCATTCTAAAAGTTTTAATTCGAACTAATGGAACTAACAAATAGCAATATTTTATTAGTATTTATAGAACAAAGAAACTATTTTTCGTTTACCCTTCAAAACGGAAAAAAAAAATGCTTTTCTTACACCCCGCTAAAAAAACCAAAATATATGTAAATAAACATGCAGAATATTAACACTCTCTTCCGGAAACGCACCATAAACCTGCCTATGCAGAAATAACATTAGTTGCATTCCAAATAGAACCGTGGTAGAGTCTAAGTTTCCTATATCATACCAAGCCTAAACAGTGCAATAAACAGAGGAATTAATTTTCAAATATAAAGCTGGTTTAATTAAAACTTATTTCATAAAACTCATCTGGTAGGAATTAATTCGGTGGCGATTCAAAAACAAAATGCGGGAATTCTTATATGTCACATTGTTGAATAAAACAGTTAGTCTCTGGTGGTCTAGCGATTATGACGCCTTGCATATTTCTGGGTGACGTAGTTAGAATCCTACTTAGGTCAGCTAATTATTTTAAGTGGTAGTATTAATTTTAAAAATCTGGAAACCTGTTTTAAATATTTTAAAATTTTAAAATATGGCAACCATTTTTAAATATTTAAAAATATTTTAATATAATCGTAATGGATGAAGAATTTGCATTTTAAGATATTAAAAAAATAGATTTATATATTTTAGTTAACTTTTAGACAACGAGATAGCTTAAAATTTTATGCATATTTAATTTCCCTCCTTTTTCTCAATGGCTGTCCATGCCTGGTATATAAAGGGGATCTTGGTAGAGTGCTGCTCGAAAGCGATGAGTTAACTCTCTTTATTTCCTAGCATGTATCTGTGCGTTTAGAGACCGAAATCGTCTGTGCTTTTGCGAGCCTGACAAATCCAAAGCCTCCTATATAAAACTATGCCTGGACAGCGCAGTAACAAAAGAATTATTTTACAGAAGAGAATAACGCGAATAAGGGAATTTAATTGTGAAATATGTAGCTATTTTAATTATATTCTTTGTTTTTAAAACTTAACTAGTAATTACTACTTTTTATAAATCTGGTAATAAGTTTTAAAAATTAGTATATATTTCAAAACAGTCGTTAATTTTTTCATTTTCATCATCATCATCATCATCATCATCATCCTCATCCTCAAGCAGCCATGGGCTACGGAGGTCCAACCAGACCGCGCAGTTTAATTCTCCAAGCATATCTATCCTGAGCTACATCTGCTGCATCCGGCCACTGTACACCAATTCTAACAAGGTCCTCTTTGACATTGTCTGCCCACCGCATCCTAGGTCTCCCCCTCCTTCTGAGGCCTCTAGGCACACTGTTCATAACCCTATTCGCCAATCTATAATTATCCATACGGGCAACATGGCCAAACCAGCGGAGTCTCTCTCTGCACAATATGCTGCTTAAAGGAGGTTGCAAACTCCTTTGCCTAACCTCATCATTAGTTACAAAGTTAAACCACCTAATACCAAAGATACTGCGTAAGCATTTGGAATCAAAAGCATCTAGTTTCCTGTTATCTTGTTTACACAGCGTCCAGGTTTCACTACCATAATTAACCCTAGAAAGAACCAAACTATTATACAGTCTAATTTTAGTGTTTAGGTGTATACGCCTATTTCTCCACAATCTCCATAGATTCTTAAAAGTCCCGGCAGCAATACCTATTCGTCTGTTAATCTCATGCCGCACATCACCAGTATCTGTTACGTAGCTCCCAAGGAAATTAAACTGTGACACCTGCTCAAGACTGCAACCATTCAGATTAACTGAATCACAGCCTGCCTGACCAATTTTCATCACTTTAGTTTTCTCTGTGTTTATAACCAAACCTACTCTACTACCAGTCTCATCAACAGCTCGAATGAAAGAGTTCATCTCATCAACATCATTTGTCAAAAGGGCTAAATCATCAGCATAATCTAAATCAGAAATTTTCGTATCTCCAGCCCATTTAAGGCCAAAAGCTTTCCCTTGAAGTGAATTTCGCATAACATAATCAACAACCAAACTAAAGAGAAAAGGAGACAAAATGTACCCTTGTCGAACACCAGAAGTAATGCTAAACCAATTGCTACAAGACTTACCAACTCTCGCACACGACTCAGTGTTATTATAGACAGGTTTCATTATGTTAACTAACTTGTCAGGTATACCATATGATCTCACAATCAACCACAAATTATGACGATCAACAGAGTCGAAAGCCTTTTTGAAATCAACAAAGCTAGTAACCAAAGGTTTCTGAATCTCTAAACATTTCTCAAGAATCTGCCTAAGTGAAAATATGTGATCTACACATCCCCTACCACTTCTGAATCCACATTGCTCATCACGCAATTGATATTCAACTAGATTCTTAATTCTATTAAGCACAATCATGGAAAGAACTTTACCTGGAACAGAGAGTAGGCTGATACCCCTATAGTTATCACAAGAACTGCGATCACCTTTTTTGAAATTAGGGATAATAATAGCTCTGGTAAAATCCTTAGGAACCATGCCTTTATCATAAAAGTTATTCAAAATTTCAGTCATCCAAGTGGTAACTGAAACATTCCCAGCTCTAAGCATTTCCGTAGTAATTTCATCCACCCCTGGGGATTTATGAAGTTTAAGTTTAGAAATAGCCAAACTAACTTCAGATTGTGTTATAGGGCCAACATTAAAGCCAACAATGCATCTATTATCATTGCAAACAATGGGAGTAGAATTAACCACATTGTTCAGAACATCACTGAAATACTCAGCCCACCTAGCCATAACAGAATCTTCACCTTCTATAACCTTACCTTGTTTTCCTTCAATCCCTGTATACCTGTTCGTTTTACACCACACAAAACATTAACTATCTGGTACAGCTCTCTGCTGTTGTGCTGTCTAACTGCTTCCTCAGCTTTGTCAGCCAGGCCATCAAGGCAAAGATTCTTATCAGTAGCTAACTGATCATTTACACATTTATTAAGTTCTCTGTAATCCTTTCTATTAGGACTAGTAGGTTACTGATTAAGGACATTCCTGCAGTTCCTCCTTTCTGAAATAAGCTCAAGTGCCTTATCACTTAAATAATTCTGTCTCCTCTGCTCCTTTTTTCCTAAAAGAGTACTGTTAGTTTCAAAAAAGCCTGTTTAAAATGGCCCCATTCTTCCTCAACTTCAGTATTAAGCAAACCACGACTGTCATAATGACTAAGTAACCCATCATGGTAAGCTTTAGCTATAACTGGGTCTTTCAGAGCTTCAGTATTAAAGGTAAATTTTTTACCCTAGCACAACACTTTTTAAGTTTAAGTTGCAAGACACTTTTAACAAGGTAATGGTCAGATCCAATTTCAGCCCCCCTATATGCTCTGGTATTTCTAACAGAACTAGCCCATTTGCTGTTAATTAATATATAATCAATTATATTTCTATGCAGCCCATCAGGTGAAACCCATGTGTATTTATGTATGTCTCGCCCCAAAGGTCAGAGTCGGTACCAACTTTGGCATTGAAGTCACCTAGAACAAGGGTAATATCTCCTTTCTTGACAGAATTCAAATTATACTGAAGTTCTCCGTAAAACCTATCCTTCTCATCCTCATCGGCATCCTCATTGGGGGCATAACAGCAGATAACATTCAAGTCTTTAACGCTTGTCTGAAATTTTGCTGTAAGAAACCTTTCATTAATGCACTCATATCCTAGAAGAGCATCATTAGCATGTCTGCTGAGCAGCAGAGCCACGCCTTAGTGATGCTTTCCATCCCCCCTCCCTGTAAAGAGAAATTTAAAGTTATTTTTAAGTATCTCACCTTTACCTATCCATCTGGTCTCTTGCAAGCCTAGAATATCTAGGTTATAGTGCTGGAATTCCTGCGTGAGTACATCAAGAGAATAGTCTCTATGTGATGTCCTCACGTTCCACATTCCTGCAGAGAGAAAATGATTAGTAGGACTTTAAAAGAAATTAGGTTTATTGAGATTGGTAGGGCCAACAATATCAAACAGCCACCCCCCCCCCCCCTGATCACAGGCATGGGGCAAAGATCTGTTCCTCCTTTGCTAAAGACTGAAGTCACCGATGCTGGTAGGAACTTCAGGCACCACCTTTTCAAGTGGACTTTTTCAAGAGCCATATGGCCTGCCTGAGACACATTACTCCAGTTTAGGCTTGACGATGCCCAACTAGCTAAGTAAGGTTCGGGTACCTGCGATGGCCTCTGATTAGGATTAGCCACGAGCTGATATAAGGTATCCCATGCCTCTGTTCACTTAGAGCTGACAACCCAGAAGCAAACAGAAAACACAGCGGCAGATTCTCCCTCAACAGAGGCCCACCAGTGCAGCAAGTCCAGGATCCATAATCAAGCTCAAATCCATAAACAAGTCCAGTCTAGTAGGTATAGATGGTCAGCACCAGGACCCTGTGAAGTTGACCACTCCTCAGCAGGGTTGAAAAAAAAGAAAAAAGTGGCCATAGATGACCAGATCAGTAAGCCATACTGAACTGGCAGCCCTCCCCTTCCATTCCCTTCCAAAAGAGAATATCTCTTTTGAAAGGTACTAACTGCCTGCACCATGAAAAGGCGGGGTCGGACATTTACGTAGTTTAAAAAAAAGATTTTCGTTAAATTCGAGACAAATTAAATAATTAAACTCTTAGCCACATTTAATTTCCCTCATTTCTTCCTTCCTTTTGTTCAACAACTGTCCAGGCTCGATGTATCAAGGTGACCTTGACAAAACCCATGTCCAAACTCATCTCTAGAAACAATATGAATGGTTCTAGAGCAAACACTACAATAAGGCTACTAGGTCCAGGGTGCATGATGTCTCTCATTTATGGAATGATGATAATGAAAAAGGTGTCAGCAAATTTTGGAGAATTTTAATAATCGAAATGAAGACGTTAAAACAATATATACATTGCTGGCCATTAAAAGTGGAACACCAGGAAAGACAAGTGATATCAAAACCGTATTTATTGAATACATAGCTTATGTTACAAGGATTATAAATACAACTCGGTTAGACTTGTGGAATTCAAAGAAATCAGTATCTTGTGTAGCCAGCATGAGCGGCATAACCGCTGCTACACAATGTCCGGCATTGAGAAGATGAGACGTCGGATGTGTGTTTGGGGAATGTCAGTCCATGCAGTTTCGATACATAGCAAAAGTTCATCTGTTGTAGCAGCAGCTGGTATCTGGTGTGCTTGTCGTCGTGAGATCATGAACCAGACATGTTCAAATGTGGTCAGATCCGGTGAATGCGCAGGCCAAGGCAGAAGTGTCCCAGGAATTGTTGGATGATGGCCCAGTTTTTAATGCCACCACAGAGCCCCTGAAGATAAGGTACGACCACAGGCTCCAACACATCAGTGATGTAATGCTGGCTGTTCAAAGTACCGGTAATGCATACGAGGCACGTGCGTGAGAGGAGTAAAATGGCACCCCATACCAAAATACCATGGGCCAGTCCTATATGGCGCTGCATCATGCATGTCTCACTGAGCCTGTCGCTGCGGTACCACCAGTTAACCATGGTGCTTCATACTGAAGCGGGATTCGTCTGAAAAGACAATGCGATGCCATTCGCACATTCATGCACTACATTCTTGGCACCATTGCAGTTGCATATGCCTGTGTTGTAGAGTCAACGGTAGCCAAAGCAATGGCCACCTAGCAAAGATGCCCCGATGCTGCATACTACGTCGAACCGTATGTGAGGACACTAGTTGATGTGCAAAACACCCTAACTGTTGATCTAAGGTATTTTATGTGGCTCTTCAATCATTCAAAGCCATGCGCACGAGATGTCTGTACTCAGAGCCGTTGAGATCCCTCACGTCAGTGAGTTCGTTCCCCACTGACGCCATATTCTCCTCACTGTGTCAGCGTTGAGATTTATCTCCGCAAAACTCACCGCCCTTCCCACAGTCAGTAGGGGACACCGATGGGCTTGGAAAGGTCGCCGTCCGTCGGATGGGACGTTAAGCCGTGGCCCCGTATGCGGGTGAACGTCTGTCATACTCTGTGAACGTTAAAGAATACACTGGATGGCCTTGATGGGAGGCTACCATCTGTCTCCTAACAGCTGTTCATGTGGATCCCCTCCCCCAACTTTCTCTGAGCATTCGGGGTCCTTGTGACCTAGTCATTTAGCCCATTGTGTGCAAAAAAGTGCCGCTCTGAGGTAAAACAACCCAACCCAACTCCTCACTGTGGCAGCATTCTGTCCAACACGAGCACTGATGTCTCGGTACGATAATCCGCCTTCACGTAATCCCACAATTCTCGCTTGATCAAAGTGGGAAACCAGGTCGTATGGATGCCGTGTTCTTCGACTGGGCATACTTGATCCTTTAGTGCACAAGAACTGCGAGTAAACACAATTGCAGTGCTTTACACCGACTCTTGTACTCTCCTTATACCACTTCCAGGGGGCGTTACTGTCACACGTGATGTGCGTATGTGCTGCACTTTGAATCATTTACATGCTCTCCATGGGCTACCCATCTTGCATATTTCGGAACAATCTGATGAGTTTTTCCTGGTGTTGCACTTTTAATGGCCAGCAGTGTATATATTAAATATATTTTGAAAAAATATTTTAAAATCTACGTAAAACGTGGGGAGGGAAACCATTCTTTTTACCGAAATTATTTTATTTTCAAAGACTATTCTAATAGAATAAATTCTGTAAATAAAATATACATATTTTAACAGCATTCCATTCAAATTAAATCTTGGCATATCCTTCCCTCATCAAAACCTAATTTATTTCCTGACCCCGGCCCGAGGCTAAAAGGAGTAACTTGGGCATCATGTTGTCTCCAAACAGGAATCTTTCTATCATCAGTTCTGAAACTTGTCACTAAAGAACCGGACGTTGTCATTCATTTATCACTGAGGCTGGCTTCTGTATCCCAATTCCGTAGCAATCTTATCCTGAATGGGCTGAAGTGAATGGTAACACACACAACACTGTAGATAGCATTCCTCTAGTCTGTAGGCAAAAAGAATATTAGTTCAATTAAAGAACCAATATTTTTCAATGGTTTTAAACTTTTTTGATGCTGTAACTCCCTAGAAGTGCAATAAATTTATGCAACCCTCCTAGAATTATAAAAAAATTATGCGACACTCTAGGCGGCAGGGGTGGTCAGTCGGTAGTGCATCAAGCTCGTAATCTGCAGCTCCCAGCTTTGAGATTTATCTCCGCAAAACTCCCCGCCATGCCCTCGGTCAGTAAGGGACACCAATAGGCTTGGAAAGGCCACTGTCTGTTGGATGGGACCTTAAATCTTGCCCAGTATGCTGGAGAGCCTATCTGTGCACGTCAAATAACCCGCTGGATGGCCTTGAAGGGAGTCTAACATCTGTATCTTAACAGCTGTTCGATGGGTTCCCTTCCATTGTAGGATTCCGATGGATTCACAAACTACAATTTTCTGCAAGTACAACCATACATGAATTTTGGTTTACAAAGCTATCTGTGAATCTATATTGACTTATGGTTTGACAATATACAGCTCAACTAAACTCACAAATATAAAGAAAACAGAAACTATACAATCATCCATTGCTAAAAATATAATCCCATACAACTTAATAAATTCATTTCACCACGGTGAAGAAATACTAATTTATCTGGGCATAATTTCTTTTCGCAACCTTTACAAATACAGAATCACTTTAAAATACTTTTTGACATTAAATTTAAATCTAAAATCTCTCATGGGAAAAACACAAGGTTACAACCCAGTAATTATTTTCAACTTCCAAAAATATTAAACAATTACGGGAAATATACAAGGGCTTATACAGTACCTTACGAGTTCAATCAATTACCAAGGGAAATTATTTTATTAAACAAATATAAAGAAATCAAAAATAAAGCCTAAAAATATTTTTCTAGAAACTAAATCAATATAAAAATTTGAACCTCCACAATGGAGCTTCCACTGAAATTCACATAATTCGATGACATTGTTTTAAACTATATCTTGTGTATTTTCATGTAACGTTATTATTCTTCTCTCCTGCAGATAAGCAGATGCTTTGCGGGTCATCTGTTTAAACTTTTGTACAGCTAACATGAATAAAGATTATTATTATTATTATTAAAAAACAAAGAGATCTATGCATACAACCAAAGATATCCTTCCCCAAACCATGATGATGCAACCCATGTAAATGCCCTGTTCACTGATATTTGTGACATGGTAGCATGTTAAGTGTCCCCTTCATATCAACCGATGCCTCAAATTGATCTGGAAAGTAAATCTCGCTCTATCGATGGAGAGCATGGACCACCATTGCTGCTGGGTCCAGTTGACATTATGTCTGCACCAGTTTAGACGATTCCTGTTGTGGCGTCGGATCAGGAGGAGGTACACCACTGAGCACGCCCATGAAGTCTTCAATGTATGGTGGGAGCGGTTATCGCCTTTCCACTCGCTGCTGCGAGGTCCGCTCACAGTTGACGTGATGTTGACATCATGTTTCTGTGGATGAGAAAGCACAAGATAACGCTTCTCCCTTGGGGTTTTTGACGTCATCGTTTATTATTGATTCATCTGGCTGCGCTCTGTCGTTTTAGTTTTCTCTGCCAAAATCTAAGCACCACTGAACGACTCATTAAGCTATATGGTAAAATCTACTTCACTTTGGCCTGCCTCGAGCCAACCTATAGTTCGCCAGCATACTTCTTCCGATAAGTGATATCTGGCAGACATTCCCATCACATCTGTTAGCTCGAAAACTCCACCGTGCACTTTTCTGGAGAACGGTTTCGTAACACCCGCTTTTAATGGTCGACGCATTTGCATTTACCGCTGAGAGCGCCATTTATTTGCATATACCGCTGAGGGGGTCATTCATTTGCATACCGTATTTCAATTCTCGGTGGTATTTTATGTATTATACATGACTTTCTTTCATTTCTGTCGTCGAAGTTTCAACATATCGCATTTTATTTTATTGTTCCTTAATTTACGTAAACAAGTGTCTATTAACTTTGCTTTAGAGCAAAATTTTCTCAACCGGTTCGGATACAAACCCACGATCAGATGACAGTTGCATGTACTGACCGCTTAGCTACCGACGGTCAATCAATAGCTCCTCTACCTATGGATTTAAGCATTTATACCATAAAGTCAACCATTATAGTTCAGTTGCTGTCAAGACACCTCTAATTACTGACTCCATGATATAAAAGTTTAAAGTTATGAATGCAGGTTATCTTATTTAGCGGCTGGTAATAAAACTTCCGCTCCACCTGGCATGTTATCAGAAAGTCGTAGGTTAGTAAATCGTCTTCCAAAATATCCTGGTTATATCAATAAAAATTAATAGTATGATATTAAACTAATTAACCTTTGAGGCCATAATTGAAATAAAAATTTTAATTTTACAAAAAAACAAGAAAAAAAAAACAACTGGATTGTTTTACCTCTGAGTGGCACATTTTTTTTTGCACACAACGGGCTAAATTGCCAGGTCACAAGGACCCCGATGGCTCAGAAAAGGTTGGGAGAACCACTAGATAGCTGTTGTGAGACAGATGGTAGCCTCCCATCAAGGTTGGGTTGTTTTACCTCTGAGCGGCACTTTTTTGCACACCATGGGCTAAATGGCCAGGTCACATGGACCCCCAAGGCTCAGAGAGGGTTGGGGGAGGGGACCTACTCGAACAGCTGTTAGGAGACAGATGGCAGCCTCCCGTCCAGGCCATCCAGCGTGTTCTTTAACGTGCACAGGGTATGGCTCTCCCGCACACGGAGCCACGGCTTAACGTCCCATCCGACGGATGGCGGCCTCTTCCAAGCCCATCGGTGTCCTCTAGTGACCGTGGGCAGCGCGGGAAATTTTGAGGAGATAAATCTCAACGACTGACACAGCTGGGACTCGAACCTGGGAACTATAGATTACGAGCCTGGCGCGCTACCGACTAGAGCCACCCCCGCCCCTCCCATCAAGGCTATCCAGCATGTTCTTTAACGTGCACAGGATATTACTGTAACGTACCATCCGACGGCTTTTCCAAGCTTTATCATATCTCCCACTGACAGTGTACAGGGCGGGGAGTTTTGCGGAGATAAATCTCAACACTACCAAGGCAGGATTCGAACCAGGGAACTGCAGATTGCGAGCCTGGCGGCTACCGACTGAGCCACATCCGCACCGGAAAGAAAAAAATTGTTCTTGCTAATGTAGCCCATTTTCAGTTCGTTCATTCCATGCTTTTACTAATTGCAGTGCAAATGCCAGCTTTAAAATGCCCGTTTATATTTCTGAAAGATAGTTGTGATTATTACATATCTTGCATTGTTTTTGGCATACAAATAGAAAAAGAGCTTTTATTTTGAGACAAGGATGCTTGCAAAAGGGATTAGAGGAAGAATTTATTTATATTTCTGTAGTTCAACAAAAAATGCGCATGACCTATATAGGGTTATTAATGTTTTAATGGCAAAAGGTGAGAAGGGTTGGGTTGTTTTACCTCTGAGCGGCACTTTTTTGCACACCATGGGCTAAATGGCCAGGTCACATGGACCCCGAAGGCTCAGAGAAGGTTGGGGGAGGGGACCCACTGGAACAGCTGTTGGGAGACAGATGGTAGCCTCCCGTCAAGGCCATCCAGCGTGTTCTTTAACGTGCACAGGGTATGGCTCTCCCGCACACGGGGCCACGGCTTAACGTCCCATCCGACGGAAGGCGGCCTTTCCAAGCCCATCGGTGTCCCCTACTGACCGTGGGCAGGGCGGGGAATTTTGCGGAGATAAATCTCAACGCTGACCCAGCTGGGACTGGAACCTGGGAACTACAGATTACGAGCCTGGCGCGCTACCGACTGAGCCACCCCCGCCCCAGGTGAGAAGGAGATCAAAAAATATTAATCAAAGCGGATTATTTCTTGTCACTATATGTGTGAGATCATTTTATTATGATAATTCCAAGAAAAATGTTATAAAACGTGGCTCCCTACAAAACATAAACACGTTTTGCTCCCTCTGATATCACTGCAAATTCCCACCTATCTTATGTGAGAAAGAAGACGCCGATCGGCTTGGAAAGGATGCCTTCAGTCGGAAGCTACGTTAAGCCGTGACGCGGTGTTTAACAGTTCTATACTCTGTGCATTTTAAAGAACTACCCTGGATAACACTGACGGGAAAGCGCATCATAACATCTCTCTTGTACATCCTCTTTTCCCACCCAACTCTGAGCGCTTGGGGTCATTTTGACCTGGTCATTGAAAAGCCTATTGTGTGCAAAAAAGTGGGCCTCACGTGTAAAACAACTTAACCATGCGACACCTTTCTGCTGGCATCCAATAATAAAATCATAACAAAAATAACAATTGGCCGATAGGCCGTTTTGTAGCAGGTTAAGAATCAGTAAATTTTACTGTTAACCCTCCCGGATTTGGGTTGTTGGGTTGTTTTACCTCTGAGCGGCATTTTTTTGCACACCATGGGCTAAATGACCAGGTCACATGGACCCCGAAGGCTGAGAGAAGGTTGGGGGAGGGGACCCACTGGAACAGCTGTTGGGAGACAGATGGTAGCCTCCCGTCAAGGCCATCCAACGTGTTCTTTAACGTGCACAGGGTATGTCTCTCCCACTCACGGGGCCACGGCTTAACGTCCCACCCGACGGACGGCGGCCTTTCCAAGCCCATCGGTGTCCCCTACTGACCGTGGGCAGGGCGGCTCCCTCCCGGAGCCTGTAGATATATGCTATTTATATGTATACTGCTATACCCTCTCAATAGATGAATGGGATAGTCATTCTCCACTACTAAATCATCTGAATGTTTTCCATTCTTGTTCGAATCTCTGCCAAAGTCTATACATACTGAACGACTTACATTAAGCCATCTGGCAAAACCTACTTGACATTGGCCTGCCTTGAACGAACCTATTGCTCGCTATCACATTTTTCCGATAAATGATGTTTGGAGGCATACCCAACAAATCTGTTATCTCGAAAACTACACATGTAGAATTTCAGCTGCGGAATTTCTTACCACAATTGTTGAGGGAAAAGCAAATCCTTTTTAGAATACTATATCAGAAATGAATAATACAAGTCAAACAACCGACTCCAGATTCAGTAAAGTAAATAAGCGTAATCTTATCCAGCAATGAAATGCTGAAACTTTCACCGCTTAAGAAACGTGTTGATTGCATAAATAGCGCCATCTATTATCGAAATATATAACTATAGATTTATAAATTTTGATCTTTGTGACTGTCCAATATTCAGTTATAAATTCTGATTATTCAACGCATGAAACATTGATTCGTGAAAAATCTTTAAGAAATCAAGCAATACTAAGCTTCATTTAGGTTTGAACTTATATTCGTTTAACCTAGCTCCATACATCATTATTATCAGAAAGTGAAAGTAGAATTGTAAGATTTTAATAAAACATGTTAGCGAATTTTAATGGATCGCCATAAATCAGTAAATGTCAACGATCTGGAATAGAATATTAATTAAACACTTTTTTGTTAGCGGCTGTAGAAAAGAAGGTATAAGCAGGCAGGTATCGAGGATTTAGCTTCGGGAGAGGAGTCGATAATTTAGTATCGGGGAGGGTTCGGCAATTTATTTTGTGGGGGGAGTAGGGGAGTCTGAGAATAAGACTTGGCTAGGGTTTCCCAATTTTACTAAAATGTTCCACCGGCCAGGAAAGGTTAAAATTATATTATATATGGAAATGTTTTTATAATTGTTTATTTTTTATATCTATTTTGAGTGTAGGGTACATAATATGAGTTTAAAATTATACAGATACCTGTTTGGTATTTCAAAGCATCTGGGCCTCACATGCTTTCGTCCATATCAATAAATCTGGGAATCGCTGATTTAAGAGACGAACCCTTAGGTTGCTTAAAGTTTCGATAAGAGGAAGCTGTATACGAACTTGGTGTTCTTATTTCTTACCGTTTCGGAGAATGGACTTTCTCAAATACATAATGGTTTCAGTTTATTCTGAGGAAACCCTCATTCCACAGCGGTTTTGTAGGAAACTTGCCATAGAATATGACAAACTTCAGATTTATGAGGAAAGCGAAGTCTCAACAGAAACCCAACATGTGCAATAAAAGAAAACATCTGGGATTTGAAACCAAGTCCCTTTTCTATAATATTAAAGAAATCAATCAATCTGAATGAAGTCTTCATAAGTCCTTCTCTCTATCAGCGGTTCGCAAACATTTTTTTTCCGCGTATCACTAAATAACTATAAATTTCTATTGAATCAATACTAGATAAATACGAACTTAGAAAATATTTTGGGAGCGAAGGAAACATTTTCAAACAAGGTATATGAATAAAATAGGTAGTGCTGAAAGATAACATTCTGTATCTCCTACTTTGTGAACTGAAATAGAGCAGTACAGCACCCATGCGGGTGAAACGTTCCAATACAGTGCTTGTGTAGTTTACCGATCCTAACAGCCGAGTATTGGGAACAAATGCAGATTTTGCGTTAGAATAACTATCTTATAAGTTGTGCAAATCCACATATGAATGAATACTGTCACTAAATTCGTATACCATTGGCAGAAGCTTCGTTTACTAATGGTACGTTTACCACTATTTTGGAATCGCTAATCTATACTATTGTTCATCAACCGATATTCCCAGAGCTCGTATTGTTTTACCTCTAAGCGGCACTTTTTTGCACACAATGGGTAAATGGTCAGGTCGTAAGGACCCCGAAGGCTCAGAGAAGGTTGAGGGGGGGGGACCCACTGAAACAGCTGTTGGGAGACAGATAATAGCCTCCCGTCAAGGCCATCCAGCGTGTTCTTTAATGTGCAGCGTATTGCTCTTCCTCACACGGTGCCACGGCTTAACGTCCCATCCAAAGATGGCGGCATTTCCAGTGCCCATCGGTGTCCCCTACTAGACCGAGAGTAGGTCGGGGAGTTTTGCGGAGATAAATCTCAACGATTGGTTCAGACGGGACTCGAACATGGGAATTGCAGATTATGAGGCTGGCGCGTTACCGACAGAGAGACCCTCATCCTCACCCCTTCCGACAGCAGTTTATGGGAAAAATATGAATATATCAAGACTCTGTATGTGGCATTTCGATGTTTGTAAATTAGTATTTGCAGATTAGTAGTTATAAAAGGAGTAGTTACAAATCGTTGCCTAATTTATTATTTTTACGCGCATTTCAAGCAATTTGTCCCTTGAACGGGATAGCAATACTAAAGGAAAACTGGCAGCATGGTTGACTACCGGCTATCCTAAAAAACTGAATATATATGTTTTAATTCAAATTCCTATCTTAATATGCAACGGTTAGTTATTTGTTTTAAATTTTAATAACCAACTTTGAAACATCTATAAATATTTTAATAAAAATCTTAATAAATAACAATTTTATTTTAATAACTTTAAAGTATGCTGCTTGTAATTAAGAATAGGCAAATCAATTCCGTTATTCTTTAGGTATATTTAATTTCTCACTTTCGTCCTCACCTTTTGTCCGGCCACTGTATCAAGGTTGCTCTAGCTAGGCCCACTTGACAATATTTCAAAACAGGCCAATATTGGGGGGAAAATACAGAGTGATTCAAAATTAATGCAACCGATATTAGAAAATTTCATTTATTTTCAATTTACAGTTACAAATTGTTAGCAAAGGTTTACAATAGATGTTGAAAGTGTTAAGTCTCAAGTTTTTCATTAATTAATAGAAAAGGCTGACCGGTATGTTTCTTGTCAAGTACACTTCCGTCTCGTATAATCGTCTTCAGTCTCGCATAATCGTGCAATTCAATGTGATATTGTAGCCTTATTGGGTACCGGAGAATTAGGAAACTGTTCATTGAAGTCAGCTTGAACAGTTCAAAATGATTTGGACGTTGAATGAGGTTCGAAGATGTATACACGTTCGGCCTGGAAAATTTTCATTATGGGAATCTAATACAATACACATCACCTACAAAAAACTAACAGCGTGAGAACTAAACTAAACAGTGTTGGAAATGTCAGTGACTACAGTTTGCCAATGTTAGAATCGGTGTTCAATTCCGTTCAGTTGGCGAGAAATAATAAGCATTTGCATTTCGGGTTGCGCGAATTCTGAAGCACTTTGTACAAAGATTCTGATTTTTACTAATTACCCAAGATTTACGTTATATTTGAAGGTACTTTCCTTTCTGTTTAACATTCTTAATTTATGAAGAAGGAAGAGAAAAGACGATCAGAAAACTTTGGGCAGTTTTCTTTTCTCTACCCCCCCCCCCCTACCCCAGAAGGCTATTGAGTAGTCGTTGAGGAGTCTGTAGTGTAATACGACACAAAGAAGATCTGTGAGAACGGCGAGACCTGCGCAGAAAGAGAACATAAGACAAAAAACTTCCATGCCTTAATGAGAATATTATTTTTTTAAAATTAGCTATTTTTTTTATGAAACTGGAATAGAATTCTTCATTCAAATTCTTCTATTAGTAACTGAATCATCATCCCTATAAATTATACAGGGACATCAACTTCTCCAGTAGTAGCAAGAAAAAATATCATTAATATTAATATATATCTAATACTACTAGAATTGTCCCGGCCTTAATATGACGACTCGGAGTAGCAGGTGTATTCGGAACTTAATATGATGACTCGGAGTAGCAGGCGTATTCGGAACTTAATATGATGACTCGGAGTAGCAGGCGTATTCGGAACTTAATATGATGACTCGGAGTAGCAGGCGTACCCTCGTTTACATCTGGGGTGACATCACTGGGGAGGAAGTTTTTGGCACCCTGTAATTCTCCAGGTTTTTGGCCGATCGTTCCCTTATTTGTTATGGTTGTCCCACTTGCTCGTTTCTGCAAAGTGTTTACAGGTTGGGTTCCCAACTTCAGTGGATCGGCAATAAACCCGCCGCAAGTCTCTAAGGGCTCTACCATCACTTACCTTATGAATGGGGATTCAAAACTTATGAATGGAGCAGTATGTTATCTATGCGCAAAGTTATAAATGGCAGAGGTTTGCATCCAACGTTTGGGAGAGGGCCTAATTTTACGGGATCGAAAATGTTATGGTGCACTACATTTCGGTGAGATGAAGCTGTAGAAGAAGTTTTGCAAATGTGACGAAATTTAGGGAGACTGTAGAATATTGAAATGCATGGAAATGATTAGGTTTGCAGGACGATTGAAACGATTGGACACCCGCGAGCTGACGTCACATGTGCGAAGCAGTCAAACACAGATAAAGGCAACCAAAGCTTCATGACTGACAAAACGCTGTGGAAATTGTTCTAAACCGCTAAAGATGCTCTGACGCAGACATCGACAGCCGTTCAAACAGTTAACAAACTTTGAGGGTGGAAGAATCATCGGCCTTAGAGAAGTGATTTGTCGTACAGAGAGATGTGGCCAACCTTGTTGGACGCAATCCCAGCACCATCGTACACATACATACGGGGCGTTCTATCCCTCAGGAGTACTTTATAGAGTTGTACGATAACCTTCCCTGCCGTGTTCGTTAATGCATTGCTACGCGGGGCGGTTCAACATCATACTAATTATACTTTAACGAATAGGTAAAGTGGTAATTTTCCATATTTTTTCGATAGTGTAATCAATTGTACATCTCAGTGTATGCTAACACTGCCTGCGCTTCAATAAAATGGCATTAATCCTTGCAGGTATTGCAATGTTTTTTTTCCTGTAGTGTATACATACATGTACATGCCTATACTATGCAGTATACACAAGATAATTCATCTCCATTGTTGATTCGTTTTTGGTGTTTGAGGAACGTAACCCTTCGAACAAGGAGGACTTACTGTATTCTGAATATATTATTGATATTTTAAAAGTATTCAATGATTCCACCAGCTCTATGCAGAAAACCAGTATCAGTTGTCGAAAAGGGAGCTCTATTGTTTATGTACTCTCAAATACACGCATATTTTACCCATTAACAACACCCCCCCCCACGCTGTTCGTAAACAACACTTATTCCGAACAATGCCTACACATCAGAACTTGACAATCTATTTGCACAGAGAGCAGTATATTGGGGCGGAATAAAGCGATTACTAATTAAAATTGTTTGTCTAGATATAGAACCAAGAATTCACGAAAAGTTTCTCGGAAATCTTACTAAACATTCCGTTAAAGCAGAACCGGTGTTAACGAATCAGGAATGCTATCAAAGAGACAGTTGCCGTTGTCACCAGGGTGAAGTCGCCCAGGCACATCAGCGTCGATCGTCGCCTGAATGCTCTCGCTCCTCCCAGCACGTGCAATGCTCCTCCATCACTTCGATCCGTCGCACTCCGACCTAAAGGAACATGTCATCGCCAGGGTCTTTCTCACTATTTGCAAAGGCCAACCGAACGAGAGTTTGTCGGCCATGAAATTGATTCTGAATCTATCTCCGCCCCTATTCCTCTCCTCAGTCCCCTCACCCAACATCCTCTGACATAATCGAGGGAAGAATAAAGTACAGCGCCATATAAAAGTCATTTCTCCAATGGCCCACATCAAATCTACCATTTCAAGGTGTCCTGATCCTTCCTCACTGCAGTTGTCTCAGCTTCCAATTCTAGATGCCGTTCTATTGCCAACGAAGTCTCAGGAGATAGAGAATTAGATTGGTTGGTATGCTCATTCTCTATTTTTGTGATCTCTAAAATACAGCATAGTAGTTTTTTAGATTACGGAAATAATCAAGATTCCATTGATGAACCCGTATACCAACACCTCCTAGAACAGAAGACCGTACTACTAAGCTATGACGTCAGCATTGGTAGTAAAAATGACGTCAGCTATGATGTCAGCATTGGTAGTAAAAAAACTAGATATTTCTCATAAATTTATTTCTATTGTTTTTAAAGTATATTTAATACTAATGTTTATACTAATGTTTATTTATAAATAAGCATTATTCAGAAAGATATTAATATCTCTTAGTATTATGATGATGCTAAACACATAAACATAATTTTCTTTCTAGAAATGCATATTTGTAAATAAACTTTAGTATAAAGATCAGTATTGAAATAGAAATAACAATAAAAGAAAGGTCTAGATCAGGAATGGCGAACCTATGACACGCGAGGCGATTTTTTTTTGACATGTCGCTAAGAAGTGAAAAGAAATGCATTTCAATGGCCAGTGAAGAGATTGGATAACAGCTCTAGCAATTCAATACATATTTATGGATGAACCATTGATGGCGAGATGGCGACATATGTTACTATAATTAGTTGTGTGCCCATAAACCAATTTCAATTAGTTTCAAATTTTGTGGCCATAAGTTATAAAGATCTCGTCAAATAACCGATTCCACATTACAAACATGCGCTTCATAAAACGATAAGCAACAAATTTATCATCCGTCAATCGATTTCCTTAAAAAAATCTATATTTTAAAATTTAGTAGTGGTTCGGTTTAGCACTACGTTTGAGAGAACTATTTTCCTCTCTCAGTCAATGAAAATTCAATTCATTTGATAAGGGCTCCAGCATCAGTGATGCGCTAAGGTCGCGTGTAAATTTATGTGCTCAATTGAATCATTTTTTTAAGAAAGAGTAACTTCTTTTATTAGTTTTCCTTCTATAGTTGCGAATCTAAAACTTAGTATTTTCTACCATTATATTTAAATCGTTAATATATTTTTGTCATTTAATTTGTATTGTATGATAAACTTATATGTAACCTTAGCTAGCATAAAGCCCGTGTAATATATTTTAAAGCATTTTTGTAAGGTTGGCACGCGAGTTCGAAACTGTTTGTCACCCATGGTCTAGATATTTATGTCTACTTATGATGACGTCATAAATTATTGGTACGGCCATCTGTTCCAGGTGTTGGCATAAGCATTGGCCGGAATTTTTCCAGGTGGGAGGGGACAAAAATACAAAGTAATGCTTTCGAGACAAAAATATTTATACTTTGTTTGAGTCATTCAATAGTGACTGCAGCTATTAATACAACAATTCATACGGAAAACAAAAGCAAAAAAAGGAAAATTTGTTTTTTTAAACATATATAATACATGTAAATTTTTTTCATATTAAAAAATAAAAATAAATGATATTTTTCTCGAACCAAAGAAAACGTAAAAAAAAAATCACGATTACATTCCGTTAAAAAAAATAATTTTTACCTTAACTTTCATTACATCTGATATGATTTAATTTAAATTGTTTTTAAATCATTCTTTTACAGGAAGGGGAAGCTGGCTCTCTTTAAATTTCCCTTACTGTCCTAATGCAAACGAAACACTGACAGGTGATCCTTTAAGTATTTTTTGATGAAAATTTCCATATCTAATGAAAAGCATTATAGGTTCAGTTTACATTGATTACAAGATAAAAATGTTTAACTTCAAAAAAATGAGAAAAGTAGAGTAATTTTTGAGAATTTTTGAAAAATGTTCATCTTTGTTTTTAAGCAACCTTATTTCTACGTTTTATTCAACCCTATTTTGAGATATGATATATAACATAAATAACATTTCCTAAAATAATTAGAATCAAATTTGCAACAAAAATATTTCATGTTTAAAAAAGTATATTTATAATGTGTTTTTTAAAAATAATTTTTTAAATGTTTTCGTTCAAAATATATTTTTCAAAATGTTATTATTATTTTGAGATATATTGATCTATGAAACGACCAAATTATTTCTGTGATGCTAATGTCTGGTTTGGAAAATCTGAAATATTTCAAAATTTCAGATTTTGCAATTACATTTCACTCTTTCATATCCTCTTGGGCACAACCGTACAAAAATGTTAAAAAAAACTGTCTGAGCTGTCGAACAAATTTAGAATTCGTTGAAGTGATATGGATTGTCTCGCTTCAAAAACGATGGAAAACAATTTTGATTTCTGAATAACAAGAAACAATAAAATGAAAATTTAAAAAAAAGAAGCAAATTTCAGTCGATGGCTCTGTTAGTATGCTTGTCATAGAGAAATTCTTGTATCTGCGCTGTCAATAGATTAAAAAACAAACTTCTCAGACAGTCCACTTGCCAGAGTCTCCTAGATAAAGACCAAATCCGGACAGCGTCGAAAAAAAATTGCGGAAAGTAACAAGCTATGCGTTAAATGAAAGCTTTTGACGCGGGAAGTGTCGTAGGCTATTAAAATTGGCCATCCATCATGCTTTCTTCCCTCCTAAAAACGAAAATGTAAAAGTCGTTCTACTATATCTTCTGAACGCGAGGGCCTACAGTTGCAAATTCGAAATTTCAGTTTTCGAATTTTTTCCCACCATTCTCCCTCCTATAAAAGGTGGAAGAGGCAGATTTTCGCTGGGGGTTAACCATAACCAGTTATATCTCATATTGAAGAATTAATGAAGATTAAATATCCTTTGTCATGGGCTACCTCAAACACGACTCCGAAAGGGACGTAAAATGTGGATTATGTTTATCAGTCATATATAAAATTAAAGTTTCCGAAGGTAGGTGTTTTTAATGACAAAGAAAAAAATATAAATAAATAAAAAAAAAATTAAAAGAAAGCGATCTTTCTGTATGCGACCTAAAAAGTAGAAAATAAACCTATAGCATATCGATGGTGCAATCAGTCAATGAGTTCGTATTCGTCGTTGAGTAGATAAATCAGCGTCCTACATTCCATTGAAGTGAATACGAAATCAATGACTGAATGCACCATCGATATGTTTTAGGTTTATTTTCTACTTTTTAGGAGCATAAAAGAGGATAGTTTTTTTTAGTTTTTCCTTTCTTTGTTCGATGACTGCCCACAAGGCAGGTGGCTCTGGCTTGTTCCGATCTAGGTGGCTCTTGCTTGTACAAAGGTTTAACAGTATAGCCTGTCAATTTAATACACCATTCTGTAAAGAAGGTGAGGGTTGGGTTGTTATACCTCTGAGAGGCACCTTTTTTGCACACAATGGGCTAAATGGAGAAGTCACAAGAGCTCAGAGAAATTTGGGGGGAGGGGACCCACTGAACAGCTGTTGGGAGACAGACGATACATCTTCGTCAAGGCCATCCAACGTGGGCTAAATGGCCAGGTCACATGGACCCCGAAGGCTCACATGGACCCCCGAAGGCGAGAAGGTTGGGGGAGGGGACCCACTGGAACAGCTGTTGGGAGACAGATGGTAGCCTCCCGTCAAGGCCATCCAGCGTGTTCTTTAACGTGCACAAGTTATGGCTATCCCGCACAAGGGGCCACGGTTTAACGTCCAATCCGACGGACGGCGGCCTTTCCAAGCCCATCGGTGTCCCCTACTGACCGTGGGCAGGGCGGGGAATTTTTGCGGAGATAAATCTCAACGCTGACCCAGCTGGGATTCGAACCTGGGAACTACAGATTACGAGCCTTCCACAGGGTGTGGTTCTCCTGAACATAGAGCCACGGCTTAATATCCCATGCGACGGATAGCGGCCTTTACAAGCCCATCGGTGTCCCCTGCTGACCGCGAAAGGAACGGGAAGTTTTGCGCAGATAAATCTCAATGCTGGCCCAGGAGGGACTCGAATCTGGGAACTGCAGGTTACGAGCCTGGCGCGCTACCGACTGAGCCACCCCCACTCCCACCCTTCGTAAAAGTGACCCCAGCCGAAAGACAATACAGATCGGAAAGGGAACATCAAAGACCTATCCGGAATTTCGATGCAGTCCTTTAGCTCTATAGATAAGAGCGATAATCACACTGCCAATGAGAAATGAATAAAAAGTATGTAGAAATAATCAGTTGAGAATCTCTGAAAATAATCAGAAAAAAATTTACTTTTAATTTTATTAAATCAAATAAATGTTACAATATTCAGTAAATTATATTTAATACAGTACATATTTAAAATATTCCAGTATTTCACCATTTGGTTGCGGAGGAAAAAGACTTGTGTACCTGGGATCTGAACCATGGATGTCTTTTGCCATTTGAAATAAATGCCTGGTGCTGTCGGAGTTTTCGTAAAGTACGAGGAGCTAGGGTGCCAGTTTCGTATTGTGATGTTCCCAGGTTCAAATAGTCAGGGTTGGTTTTTATCTTCGCTATCTCCCACCCTATCTGGGTGAGAAAAGGAACACCAATGGGCTTGGAAAGCTTGCCACCCGTTGCATGGAAGATTAAGCCATGGACTCTTAGAACCATACTCTGTTCGCATTAAAGAAGAAACTGTATGGGTTTGAAGGGAGAGTTCTACCTGGCTGTTAACAGCTGTTCAATGGATTCCATTCCTTTACGCAATTTCGAACGTTTCAGTAATTGTGGCCTGGTCATTTATTTTGTTGTGTGCACAAAAGTGCTGCTCAGATGTGAAAGAACTCAGCGCTTTTCACAGATAGGTTTCCGCTGAAGTCCCGCTAACCAAACAGACCTTCTATTATTGGGTGTAAACTGACAGGCACCTGTCAGATTTCAGTAGCAAGTATATATTTGAGGGGTTATTTATTATTTTTTTATGGTGTATGACGTATTTCATGAGAAAACAGTCTGTAGTATTTTTTCAAGTGCAATGAAATGCATTGACAACGGAAAACATTTTTAAGAAATTTCGATCAGAATTCTTTGAAACGGGATTTAACATACGTAAAATTATTCGCTATTGTTAGCTCTTTGAAAACTGTACAAGCTTTAATTGGATGCTGGCTCATCCAATTAAATGAACTCCTTCATTATCTCATGCACAATGCGCGAAGGAATAATTTAAAAAACCTTTGTGCTGCAGATTATAGTGAAAAAAGTGTACATGGAAAGATTAGAGGAACTTGGGTTAGAGGAAATGTCCTTAATGATGCAAGACTTAAATAATAAATTCACAGATTGCTTGTTGGCAAGAAATAATTTTGTTGGAAACGTTATTCGTCGATGAGCAGGAATCGATTGGGTTGTATTGTTTTACCTCTGAGGGGCATTTCTTTGCACACAACTGGCTAAATGGCCAGGTCACGAGGACCCCGAAGGCTCAGAGAATGTTGTGGGAAGCGACCCATTGGACAGCTTTTGGAAGACAGCTGGTAGTCTCCCGTCAAGGCCGTCCAACGTGTTCTTTAACATGCATAGTGTATGGCTCTCTCTCACATGGGACCAGGGCTTAATGTCCCATCTGACGGACAGCAGCCTTTCCAAGCCCATTAATGTCCGCTATGAGACTGTGGTCAAAGCGAGGGAGTTATGCAGAGATAAATCTCAACGCCGGTCTAGCTGGAACTCGAACCTAGAAACTACAGTCACCTCCGGTCCCAGTGGGATTCGAACCTCCTGTTACATACCAGGCGCTATAACCACTAAGATATCACGAGTTTTGTCATTTTGCTACTTAGGTGTTAGTTAGATTAGAAGATCACTACTAAGTGGATAAATGACAGAGTTGGTGATAGCTTAATGGTTATAACACCTGCTGGATAACTCATCACCATCATCCTCAAGCAGCCATGGGCTACGGAGGTCCAACCAGACCGTGCAATTTAGTTCTCCAAGCAAGTCTGTCCTGAGCTACATCTACTGCATCTGGCCACTGCACACCAATTCTAACAAGGTCCTGTTTGACATTGTCTGCCCACCGCATCCTAGGTCTCCCCTTCTTTCTGAGGCCTTTTGGCACACTGTTCATAACCCTATTCGCCAATCTATAATTATTCATACGGGCAACATGGCCAAACCAACAGAGTCTCCAGAGATAACTGGGAGGCGTGAATTCGAATTTCGCTTATCGGCGAATCACTTTTCCATAAAATTAGTCCTTAATGATGATTTCATTTCAGTTTCGCACAAATCTTCTAACTTCCACTTTAGAGGTGGCAAAATAAAGTGGAATAGACGAATAATAATCCAGTGTAGTAAATTGCTACAATATTGTTACGACAGGTGAACGTGCTACAATGAACTTGTGACGTTATGTAACGTTTCGATGCTCGCGTGAGCAACAGCGTGAAAATTACGTCAAAAACGACTTCGAACGAACTCAACTTAAATATAAAGAATAAGTTGTTGTAATTAAGAGAAATTAGAGTGTGAAGAAAAATGTGGTTTGTTTTAGTCTGTGAGAAGTAGTGTAAAGAAGAAACGTTTTTATTTGGTGTGTTCCCGGGAAGTTAAATAAATTTATTTGTGTTGATCCTGTTAGCGGATTTTAATGTGTGTTTTAATATCTTGCCGGTGCTGTAGCGAACCGGCAAGAAAAAGAAGGATGCTTGGGATATTTAAAATGTGGCTGAGGAGGTTTTATGTTCGTCGAACAAGCACAGCTGATCTCATTTTTTCTATAGGAAGACTTCATTGTTTGATGCATAGTTATCTTTAGTTTGTTAACAAGAATTGGTAAAGTTATTCTCGATAGATTGCAGATTGTTCAAAAATATGATTGTTCCACTTATCAACCTTTGTAAAAAGCCTTAATTTTATGCTTTGAGTGTATATAGTAGGAATTATAATGGAAACATTTCTTTGTATTAATAGTAATAAAGTGCTAAGTTCTTATGAAGATTTATTTTTATATTGATAAAGATTTGTGTTGGTTGAATTTAGTTTATATCAATGTTTTTATTCGTAATTTTATAATAAATTACATTATTTTAGAATTATAATTGTTACATACTATTTTTTTAACTCACGCTCAGTTTTTCATCCGTTTAATTCATAACAATATCAACAGTTGCATAAGTACTTTATTTAAATCACTATTTGATATCTGTAGTCCACATATCGAGTGTGACAGAATTGTCGTCATCACTACTGCAAATCTAGTCAACAATTTACTGGTCACCATTGTACACCAAAAAACAATTCTTGTAGCCAATTGAGTAGTCACCTTTTTACCCATTGTACACCTAATTACTACACGACGAAATACTAATTCTTTCACTTATATAGTATTTAAATGATAATGTGTAAATAAGAATCTTTATTAGGCTCAACATAAAGTGGAAATCTGAAAGGAATCGTTGCATATCAGAAAATAGGCTATATTTATATATAGATCATATTTTATGTTTTACAAGGAATAAAGAGAGATAGGTGAAAAACTTTCTGTAGTGATTACATCAAAGATCATAACTATGTTTGAGAAGTACCGAACAAATTTCTTGTCCATAACTTTCTTCATCTGCAATTAGGCAGTATTCTGCATCGCATATATCGTAGTGTTCAGTTACACCTAGATAAGCTGGAAAAGTCCAGAATCGAACGTTTCATAACGTAACAAATAAAAAATAAATACCCCCTCAAGCAGCTGCTTGCGACAGAGGTCTGACAGGAAGCTATCAGTTTATACGCCATAGTAGAAGGTGTGTGAGGATGGCGAGACCTCAGCAGAAAAGACGACACGAACATCCATATCTTATCCGGGGCTCGAACCCAGGTCTCTTAGATCAGTAGCCAAGTTCGCTAACCACTCGGCCACGGGACGGCTGCATAGCAAATAATAATATCGAGCATGAGCGATAAAATGTTGTAGTTCATCACATAGCAACTAATTGGTTAGGGTGGTCTTTCATATTTTCATGAAAGTTTATCGAATGTTCTTTCATCAAGGCCCTTAATACTGGAACTACCTAAATCTCTGTATATGATTTAATTTCTTACATACCAAGGTGCAACAACTGCTGTTCTGAGAAACTTGTTTTGCAACACTTTACGTTTTTTGATTTGACCCTCATTTGCATAACCCCAAGTAGGTGAAGCATACATGAAAATAGGACGGATGATTGTTTTATACAATAGAAGCTTATTTTCAAGAGAAAGGTCAGAACCTCTCCTCAAAAGTGAATTAAGTTTTAACCTTACTCCTTGAGCATTATTGGTAACATTTGTAACGTGGTTTTGCCAGTGGAGTTTGTGATGTATATTGACTCTAATGTATCGGATGTTTTCTCTCCATTCTATCGCATTGTTAAACAATTTGACAGTGGGAATATAGGCCAATCTTTTGTGCGTGAAAAGAAGTGCTGATGTTAATTTTCATTCGCCATTTAATGCACCAATTTTCAATCATTTTAGCTGTGTCTGAAGTCTCTCAATTGATATTACGTAGCTTAAAGATGACGCCATGATAGCTGTATCTGAGCAGAGTTCAGTTAGCTTTGTATACAGATGATACAACTATCATGACGTCATCTTTAAGCTAAGGAATATCAATTGAGAGACTTCAGATACAGCTAAAATGTCACTAACACAGATGTTAAAAAGAGTCGGACCAAGCACAAAGCCTTGAGGAACTCCAGCAGAAAGTAGTCTGGTGGTGAAGACACAATTTCTAATTTTCACTTGAAATGATCCATGAGAGAGGTAATCGTATATGATATGAATAATTCAATCAGGAAAGTCAAATTCAATTATTTTAAAAATCAGTCAGTACAGCAATACTTTATCAAAAGCCTTGGCGATATCAAGAAAAGCTGTTGCTGTAGATTCTTTCTTATTAAAAGCTTCAGAAACATGTTCAACAGCGTAAAACTTGATGAACTGTCGAGTGTTATTTTTGCAATCCAAATTGCTCAGGTTGGATAATCTTTTTGTCAGTAACGAATTTTTCTATTCTGTTCAGAATGACACGTTCATAGAGTTTACCTAAGCATGAAAGGACACTGATGGCCCGATAATTTTGAGGAGAGGTATGTATTAAAATTTTGAAATCAAATTTGCATTTGACATGTAATTTGACTGATAACTTTAAAATTCCGCTCCTCGGCGTTTTACCGAAATTAAATTGCCGTTCATTGCGTTTCTAAATACACTGCTGGCCATTAAAATTGCAAAACTAGGAAGAACTCATCAGATTATCCTGAAATATGCAAGATGGGTAGTCCATGGGAAAACATGTAAATGATTCAAAGCGCAGCACATACGCATATCATGTGTGACAGTAACGCCCCCTGGAAGTGATATAAGAGGAGATTAGAAAGATCTGGTTCAAAGCACTGAAATTCTGTTTGTTCGAGGTTCTTGCGCACTAAAGGATCAAGTATGCCCCGTTGAAAACATGGCATCCATACGACCAGGTTTCCGACTTTGATTGAGGGAGAATTGTGGGATTAAGGGAAGGCGGATTATCTTACCGAGACATCGGTGTTCGTGTTCGATGGAATGTTGCCACAGTGAAGAGATATGACGTCAGTGGGTAGAATTTGTCAGTGAGTATTTGTTTCTTTCTTCAACAAAGAGAAGCAGAGAAAATTTCTTTTACTCTCCTGATGTTTTCCAGATGTCAATAAAGTAGAAGAAGTTTTCTCTGGAGTTTAGTAGAAGAAATTCACATCATATTCTATCAAAAGTAGAAAAAAGTTTCTTCAACAATTGTAAATTGGGGAAATTTTCTACCGTTACATACGAAAACAGAAAATCTGTTATACGTTTTTGAATAAATTGAAATTGAAGAAATTTCTCTATTTCTTTCAACACATAGAAATTCAGGAAATTTACTTTTCTTCCTTCAACATATAGAAATCGAGGAAATTTACACTGCTTTTTTCAACACAGATATTGAGGAAATTTACTGTTTCCTTCAATAGATTGAAACTGAGGAAATTCCTTCTACTTCTTCAACCAAACAAACTAAGGATGACTTCCATAGAAAATGCACAGATTACCCGTAGAAACAGACTTCAACAATAGTTAAAATTTCTGAATAAACTTCTGACAATCTGGAGAGTTGCGGTTTCGATTCCCGCCGCATCGGCGATAATTTTTTTCAGAAGTTATAACTATTGTTGAAGGAGATGTTTTTCCTACAAAAGATCGAAACAGTAAAAAAAAATTTCCTTCTTCAACGAGCGGAAAATGTATTTTTTTATCTCTCTCTTCAATAAACAGAAACTTTTAATTTTTATTCTTTCTCTACTGAGACAAATTGAGAAAATTTGGACTTCTTTCTACAACAGAGAGAAGCCGAGACAACTTTGTTCAACAGTTGGAAACTGAAAAAATTGCTTTACTTCAACAGATCGAAACAGGAAATTTACTCTGCTTCTTTAAAAAAAAATGGTATCTGAGAAAATTTAATTTCTTCGATAGATAAAGAAGGCGAAAACGTAGATTCTTCAACTTATAGAAACTTAGGAAGTTCACCTTAGACACATGATAGAAACTGAGTAAATTTTCTCTCATTTCTTCGAGAAGATAGATAAAATGTTTTATTCTTCCTTCCCAGACAGAAATTGAGGAAGGTTACTTTCTCCAATAGATAGGACCTGTGCTCACATGGAAAGAATATAATGGAATCCCAAATTTCCAATAGAAAGAGGATGCAAGGGCTATATCTTCCGCCTGGGTCAGCGTTGAGATTCATCTCCACAAAACTCCTCGATCCGCCCTTGGTCAATAGGGGACACCGATGGGCTTGGAAAGGCCACCGTCCATTGGATGGAACGTTACGCTGTGTTCCCGTGTGCGAGAGAGCAGTATCTTGTGCATGTTAAAGAACACGCAAAATGGACACGCAGGGAGCTACCATCTGTCTCCCAAAAGTTGTCCAGGTGTCCCCTCCCTCCAGCTTTCTCTGAGCTCTCGGAGTCCTTCTGACCTAGACATTTAGCCCATTGTCTGTAGACAAGTGCCGTTCAGAGGTACAATAATCCACCCAAAATTAGGAGTTGGTGTATTTTACCTATGAATGGCACTTTATTTGTACACAAAGGCTAAATGGTCTGACTACAAGAATCTTAAGGACTCCGAGTTGGTTTGAAGAGAGGATTCACTGGACAACTGCTAGGAAACAAGATAACTTCGCTTCAGGGCCATCTAATGTGTGCTTTAACGTGCATTAATCCCTTTCCAATCTAGGGCAAATCGGATTAGCAAAGTAAATCTAAAATGCTAGCAGAGTTGGGATTCTAACTGATGAATATTTGAGAAGTTTGAACGTATCGAGTTTCGTTGTTGTTTGTCATCACAGTCTATATTTGAAACACTACAGTGCAAATATCGAAATGTTTCTCACAACTCTATGTTTGCAGAAATGTTCTCCAAGGGTTAGTTCTCGCGGTCCGACAAGTTCAGCCGAAAATACTATTCGGACCGGGTAAGAACTGTATACCCCATGTTTTGTCTTGCTATGAGTTTAATTAATCAAAGGACTCTAAAATACATAAAACCCTTTGCTCACATTTGCTCACGAGATTTTGATTTTTTTAGAATGAAGTACAACATTTCTACTCATTTGATTCAATCCCTTTATCAATTTAATAAATGAGAGTAATGAGAAACATTTTGAAAAAAATATTTCTAATGACATTAAAAACATTTTTTTTTTTAATTTCGGGCGCAATCATTTCACTCAGCCCAGCAAATGGAAAACACTTATAAGGATTAAAAAACTGCAGAAAGGCTCATAAATCATAGACTAATAAAAACCTGACATTTTTATTATAGGAAGCCTATAAACTCAATAATAAAGTATCACAGGAAAATGTCTTATAGATCAGAAACACTTGAAATGATTAGATGAAATATTTTTTTTTCGGTTAATCATTTCAAGCCTATAAACTGATTCATTTCGCAAAATGTAATGGTTCTAAATGGCAGTGACAGAGCAACCAGAGCCCGAAGGCTAGAGTAACTGTTTAAAAAAGAATAACTCCAGGACTATTGAATTTTAGTTCATGAATAAGTTCATAGTTATACCAATTGGATATAACAGGAAATGGATTTTGCTCCACTTTTTGGAACAACTTGGCTGAAGATTCTTTTACAAACTGAAAAATAGATGGATATAATTACACTAGAACTACGGCACTGCAGCTGCTGATCTCAAATATTTAACTCCAAGTAACTCCACAGTAACATCATAGAAGTGATGCATAACGTTGCAGAGGTCGAAAACAACTTAACTCTACAAGAACTCAACAAAAGGGAAAGGGACTCACTGTACTGCCGTAAGAGACAGATGGGAGCCTCCCGCCAAGGCCATCCAGTTTGTTCTTTTAACTTTTTAAGTTCTTGTAGAGTTAAGTTCTTTTCGTTGTAAAGTTTCGTTTAACTCTATAAGTTTCTTTCGTTGTTAAGTTTTTGTAGAGTAGAAGTTTATTTCTACAGAGAAAGCGTAGAGTTGCTATAAATCAACGAGTTTAATTTATATCTCAAGCCCTGCACTTTATTCAGAGTTCCCATAATATAATGACTCCAGTTCAGCTTATTATGAATTACGATTCTGAGAGATTTCGCAGAATCTCTCCAATTGATGTCTTCATCAAAATTTTAACATTAGGGAGACTATGATATCGTTTCTCTGTAACACGTAAAGCTGAACTTTTCGTGCAACACATTTCAAATTTGGGTAACATTTGCTGAAACCTTTTAACTGCAAAACCTACCTACATTCAAAGAAGAAGCAAGAATGGCTATAACTTGTGAATAAATAACTACTTTGTTGTTACACGAAGTTGGAATATCTTTCATGCAAATGTTAAAAAGTTTGGGTTCCAGAACAGAGCCCTGGGGTATATCAGCCCCAATTCTCTTTTTTGGATGATCTTCAACACTACGAAACTAAATTAACTAATCTCACGTATATTGAAGCTTCTGCAATTGTTTTGTCTTCCCCTAAATCTGGGATATTATAATTATGAGCATCTACAGAATTATGTAGCGGATCATTATTTTACATTTTTTGTTTAATTATTTTCTGTTAGTTATATATGTACGACAACTGCTACCATTGTTTCGGTTTTAAGAAAGTCAGAAATAGTTAATCATCTTCAAATTTAATTTTAAACAAATAATTTATTTCTTAGATATAAAATTACCCATTCGAGAGTTATTACGGAACAAATAAACGACCACAGATGAATGCAAAATGAAGTACGTCCAGTAAAGACAGAGACTTATGAAAGTTCAGTAAAAGTTTGTCAGAAACTTATGATGCAATTTCCCAATTGCTGAAAAAAATTTTATTTGATTTATCCTATATCAAACCAGTTACTAATCAACGATTTTTAGAAGTTTTTTAATTTCCTGATTTCTACACTCTTTCTTTTAACAATTGCAGGGCGTTTTTAACTTTCCATCTGACTAAATTCAATCATATGGGAGATTGAATTTTACCGTTCTGAAATTGGAGAATTCATTTCCGTTCGCAATACTAAACATTCTGCTATTACAGGCTGTTAACATTCTCGTGTTTCAATTTGGATTCATTACTTCAATTAAATATAAATCTCACGTCTCCTCTGCACTCTTTGCGCTTAATGCTCAGATATCTATTCATTCCACCTCAGTCATCGATAGCATCTCTTGTAAAGGGTAGAATTTGTTAATTAGCGAGTTGCTTGGGAGTCTGTAAGGATTGTTTCCTCACATCCATTGCCGCAGCCAGAGGAGCTTAGCCAACTACTCTTAGGCGATGATTGTCTTTGAACTTGAGCTTCGGCATACACGGGAGAGGATGCGAGTTTGTAGTCTGTTTGCTAAACACTTGTGCAATTAGATACTCCCACTGACAACACTAGGCTGTTAACGCATTGTGTAATTTGAGAGATTCATTTTAATGCTAATGTCTTGGTTAAAACTGTGCAATTTAAGCATTCTGGTTTAGGCATTATATCGATCATATTGTTAACATTATAAATTTCAACTTATTTTATATTGTGCAGAATGTATGTATAAGCTACTGACAGCTATAACGTTGTAACAGGATAGGAAGTGAGGAAAATTTGAGACTAAAATGCTTTCCATAACCAAATGACAGCAACTGTGCAGATTTATAATTAATATGCAGCTATGTAAATAGGTATATTATACAGTAGCATTCATACTATATGTATATATATATATACGTAAACGCACAGTTATATTACTTATATATCACAGCAGATATTTCCTAAGATATTTAAATAACTAAATGCAATTAATTGTTAATTTAAACTCAATAGCATCATAATTAGAGCCTCTAACAGCAGGATTGAGTAAATGAAATGCGAGAAATAATGAAAGTATCAGTGGTGTATTCAGACACTTCCAGTCTTTGAATATCATCTTTAATGAGAAGAGCGTTTTATATGATTGAGTTCCTGGTTTTTGAGCACTGTCTTAGCAAATATTTATTATTCAAGTCCCCAAGAAGGCAATATAACTGCAGACACTTACATCCTATGAGTTCCAGACAGTAGAGTAAAAAAGTTTTAGCTTTTAAATACAAAAAGGTTCTAATTTAAATTATGTGCCTTAAAACTATACACAGATTATATGTTTTTATTTCTAACATTAACAAATTATCATTAATTATCATTTGACAAATTATAAGTCTTAAAAATATTTTCGCAATTAACTTTGAAATATTCGTACTAACTAAATTATATTATTTTATTTAAAAAATATATTTTAAGATAAATTTTAGAAAAATTAGTTCATTTGATCTTTAGGGATATTTAATTTCCCTCCTTTCCAACCTTCTTCCTTTTATTCATCGGTTGTCTTGCCCCGGTGTCTATAGGTGGTTGATAATCCTAGAATCCAAACTTTTGAGTATGCCACTGAATAGAGTAACAGAAAATAATCTTACATAATCATCGCAAGATATGGAAATGTTGATGTATCTATAGCGTGATTATAAAACAGTATTATACGTTCTCTGAATTACTTTATTCTATGTTATATTGACGGTAGCTAATTTCAAAGCAGATTATGGTCTGAAGTTCGCTTAACTGATAGCGTGCCAGGCTTGCAATCTGCCAGTGTCCAGTTTCGAGTTCAAATTGCGCCTGAACTGAGAATTTTCTCCACTCAGTGGAGCCTAGTGGTGGTTCTGCCTTCGGTGAAAAGGGGGATTAAAATATCCTTAGAAAGGCTTCCATCGATCGGATGGGATTTTAGGTCGTGGCCGCCTGATACCGGAGAGATAAACCGGAGAGATAACCCACTGGATAGCCTTGACGGGAAGTTTCAATTGGTGTCCTAAAAGCTGTTCAGTGGATTCCGTTCCGAAATTTTCTGATACATTGGGGTCTTAGTAATTGTGTGCAGAAAAGTGTCGCTCCAGGTAAAACAACCCATCTCAACGAAAAGCTTAATATAAAAAACAGCTGTCGATAAATACCCATGCTTGCTTAATATTAACAATTTAAATGCTGAGATTTAATATTTACATATGAATAATCTTGAATACAGAGGAAAATTGTCTTCAGTCTGCACTCTGGAGAAATACGAACCACTACCTCCTGAGAGCACATCAGTTGCTCCTATTGCTTGATATTAAACCTATCACTCTTCTATTGATTAAATGTTTTTGGCTGAAAAATTACTTTGTCACGTTGGGTTGTTTTATGTCTGAGTGGCAATTTTTTGCACACAATGGACTAAACGACCAAGTCAAAAGGATTCCTAGGGCTCAGAGAAGGTTAAGGGGAGGGACCACGGCTTAACGTCCCGCCCGACGGACATCGGCTTTTCCCAGCCCACCGTTGTCACATACCGACCGATGGAAGGGAGGGGAATTTTGCGGAGATAAATCTCAACGCTAACTCATCAGGGGCTAGAATCTGGGAATTGCATAATATGATCCAGACGCGCTTCCGACTGTGCCCCCCCACACACACACTTTGCCAAGTAATACTCAGGTTATATATGAATAATCAAATGAACTTGTCGAGATTTTCTTCATCAATTGAGTTCGCTTCATTCCAGTTGAGCCTGCTTCTAATAACTGACTCTATGTCATAAAACTTATAGCTGTTAGTAGAAGAGATCTTGTTTACACCCGCAATGAAAGAACACCTGATATGTTATCAGAAAGTCGTGGGTTCGTATCTGATTAGTTCTAGAAGCTTTTGGTTTATAGTCAAAATAATCTTAAAACTCCATAACTTCTAAAACAAGCGTTTTTTATGGAGGAACGTTACTGAAGAAAAATTAGCAATTTTTAATCAAATCTAAATCCCGATTGTCAATAATATTCTGTAAGCGTTTAAAGTGGTGTGGAATATTTACCTTTAAAATGTCGGAAGCTGATTACTCAGTTTTCAAATATCACTACAAATGAACATATAACATGCTATTTTATGCTTGCCTACCATTTTTTTCATTTTTGTTCAGAACTAAATGCTTATGTATATAATGTAAATTATTTCGTTCATTAATTGGTTGATAAAAAGGATCAGAATTTGAGTTTTATTATGACCAATGTTCATTCGACCAATCAAAATAAATGGTCGCAATAAAAATTAACAGGGAGCAATGCCTGTCCTTATGCAAAATAAATGAAGATTGAAGGGATTATTTACATAAAATTTTAAAGTATGTATTTATTATATTTGAAATAATATTTCTTATTTCAGTTTTAATTAACATCTGACGCAAATTCATGTCTGGATTGCTGCTATTAAATAAACAAATTTCCGTAACTCTTTAAAAATTGAAAAAAAAAATTATTGAAGAATCTGCATTTAGATAGTTTTGATTGCTCTCTTTAGTTCTCTTCATTTAACAATTAGCTAAGAGAAGAACTCGACCAAATTAATAAAATACAATTGACCGGTAGAAGTTAATTATTCTTAAAATTCAACTGAGTATTACTTTTAAAATGCAAAGTTTTTGAAGACTAAACGTGAAAGGTTATTTATTCAGAGAGAACTTTACATTGGGATATTTTAACGTTTTTGAGCAAGAAGGTATGATTAACAGCATATTTTACGTAAAAGTATGTTTCAAATTCGACCAAAAAACACATCAATTTCTTGAAATCAAAAGAGGACCAAAAACATCCTAAGTACAGAGTAGGTAGGGTTCAGAGGTACCACTCTCTATACCTAGGGAGTCCAAAATTTGATTGATAAAGAAAGCTGAAAACGGAACAGTATAGTTGTGGTTCCTATTGCAGTTTACTGAAACTGGTACATTGCTTCTTGGAAGTGTAAACCTCCAGAATATTCAGTTAAAGCAGTTGTACATCGACCAAAAACACATCAATTTCTTGAAATCAAAAAGAGGACCAAAAACATCCTAAAGTCACTTTCATTGCGAGTGTAAACAAGATCGCCTCTACTAACAGCTATAAGTACTATCGGACGTTCACTCTAATGTTGTGAAGTGCAGATTGCATAGCAATACGACAAAATAAACATGATCATTATTGTACAGTATAGGTTAAGGCTATCTTTAATCTTTTAAATGTAAATTTAAAATAAAATTTTAAATAATATAATTTTAATTTTAATTAATATAATTTTAAATAAAATTTTCTTTTAATATGTTTTCAGAGAACATTTATTCTAAGATTTAGCTTATAACGTTCTCTCTTTTCACCTGTGGACTTGTCTATGTTTTATTACCAGTATATATATATATGTTTCCAAAATAAATTTTTTTAATTCAGCATAGTTTGACAGCAAACCTGTATCTCAGAGAGGAGTGACTTTTACTGTTTTCAGGAGCGTTTTGGAGACGTTAAAATTTGTCGTGGCACTGCTAATTCGAAGCCCTTACTTGCGATGCTTGTGGTGAAGAATAAAACCACTCATAATGACTTGGGCATTGACCACATATATAGGGTGGTTGTAAACTCTTTCAACAAAAAAGAGGGGTGATAATACACATCAAGACGACCAATTTTTGCAATGGAACCTAGGGTCGCATTCCACTCCTTCCGCCAGAAAAGAGTACTTTCGAAAAACGCCACGCATGCACAAGTATTTACAACCGGTGCATGAAAATCACAAGATGTAAATCAGGTGCGCTGAGCAAGTGTGTAGACGATTAAGAACAAACATTAAAAACGCAGCCCGCCCGTTCATCGACATTACCGTGACAGCGTCACATGATAAGTGACGTATTCGTGAAGGACATGGAAGACTACACATGCGAGGAATTGGCGGATATGCATCTGATGTATGGCCAAGCAAGTGGTAATGGACGTGAAGCACAAAGATTGTACCGTGAGAGATTTCCGAATCGTCGTATTGTGATTTTCATGCACTGGTTGTAACTACTTCTACATGCGTGGCGTTTTTCGAAAGTACTCTTTTCTGGCAGAAGGAGTGGAATGCGACCGTAGGTTCCATTGCAAAAATTGGTCGTCTTGATGTGTACTATCACCCCCTCTTTTTTTGTTGAAAGAATTTACAATCACCCTGTATACATATCAGGAAATTCTCGCAGACCTTTTTCGAGGCAGTTGGAGACCACTATTTGAAATTATAAATACTCTACTCAATTATGATCCTTTGGTACAGAACAAATTCAAACGCCCAAAGTTAATGGGTTTTGAGGACCGTGTATTTATAATACACTGAGAGGCCAAAAGTCATGGGAATAGCAACTAAAGTAGAACTAGTGCGTTGTACTCGTAACAGATGAGTTGGATGTCAACCGCAGAATGACGCTGCAGTAGCCTACAAACCCATCATACATGTTGGAGAAGTTGTTAATGCAGCACGGCTGCACGTCATCAGTTGTGTGACTTTGAACGTGACGTGATCGTCGGTGCAGAAGGATGGGTCATGCAATATCGGAGATCATGCAGGAATTCGGTTTTTCCAGGTCTGTGGTATCAAAAGTTTTTCGTCAGTATCTATTGATGGCCTTTGAACACACATAAACCAGCAATCGGGAAGTCACGTACAATTGACGAACAGAACTTGTGTCGGCTGTCACGAATGGTAACGACCAACAGACGGTATGCAGTGCATGAAATCACTGCCAATTTGAATGCAGGCCAAACACAAAACGTTTCTGAAAGGACTGTCCGTTGCCACCTGTTCTCCATCGGATTTGGCAGCCAAAGATCCACTCGTGTCCCATTGCTTACACGTCGTCACAGAGCTCAATGACTGGAATGGGCCCGAAGACATCGAAATTTAACAGTAGAATAGTGGCGTCGGGTAGCATGGTCCGATGAATCGAAGTTCCAGTTGTTTTGCGCTTATGGGTGCGTTAGAGTGTAGCGTAGGTCTCGTGAAACCATGGATCCTTCCTGTCTGCAAGGTACTGTTCAGGCTGGAGGCGGCTCTGTGATGGTGTGAAGCGTGTTAACGTGGTCTACATTGGGCTCTCTCGTCCGTTTGGAACAATCGCTAACAGGTATGAGATACACAGACATTCTCGCAGATCACCTGCACCCCTTCATGACCCTCGAACACCCTGATGGTGAAGGGGTATTCCAACAAGATAATGCAACGTGTCACCAGTCTTCGGTTGCTAGGAGGTGGATGGAGGAACACTCCGCGTAGTTTACCACCATGAATTTACACGTACTTTGCCACCACGGTTCCCCGATATGAACCCCTTGAAGCTTCTTTGGGACACAATGGAAACAAGCTACACTGCAGGATGTGTGGGCTGCCATCCCTACATAATGGTACCGGCAACTCGTTGACTCCATGTTCGACGTGTGGCTGCACTATTGACGGCTCCAGGAGAACCAACCCGTTATTAGGATTAGTCACGTATCCCATGACTTTTGGCCTCTCAGTGTATGATGTAATCTACACTTTTGTTGTTATGTTGGTTGGTTTTACCCTTTTCTGTTGTGTTTTAAATAAACACTTTGTTTTTGCCCGTTGAGACTCTTCGGAGTTGTTTTCTTATACTGTCATTGCTGCTACATATAAGGATTTTAAGGTTAAGTCCTTTGACCAGGAACTTAATAAATGTTAATTAAGATATCAGACATCAAGACTACTAAGGTGACGTCATAAATTTCGTTCCTGGCTTTCTGTTATGGGAGATGTTGGTTTGATGCACAACAGTGCGTTCTGAGATATCATACATTTATGAAAAGGAGTAATTGTTAACGGAAGCTTTCTTATTTATAAAATTTTACAAAATAATAATGGCGGAAGAATTTAAGTTAAAAAAATTAATATCAACTATCGTGTCATATTTACTCATTAGTATTTAGCATTATTGTTAGACTTCTTGAAATCATATTGGCTTCTGTGGTATTACAAAGTTATTGTTGACAGACGTAATCTGCATAATCTGTTTTTATCGATAAAATAGAGATTTATGAGAGAGAAAATATATTTCTAAACTTCATAATACGTACGATATAATAATGTATAAGATCTGTATCTAACTCGTTGCAGTTCTGGTTTACCTCCGAAATGCGGCAGTTTCTTAACATAATATTGTTCCATTGATATTGATTGCTTTAATAATAATAGAAAATGAATCAGGTTAAATTAGTTTCATGTCCAACAGGTGGGATATTTTAACATTTTCGTGATTTTAGTATTGATCAAGAGTGGAAAGAACAAAAAAAAAGAATTCCAACTCGAACATTTTTTGGATGAACTCTTCGTTGTAAGTCTGAGAGCATCAAATAGAAAGTTAAATCAGCGCCGTTCTGACAAAAGTACCATCAACCTGCACCGGGCCCACATTCGCATAGCCCCAATACTCTCTTAAAATATTTATTTCTGCCTTCGAAGTCTACCATGGCCCGCAGGCGACGAATAGACATTGATATTATGTCTCCAGCGAGGAACTTAAAAATATATCATAATTTTTGTAAGTATCATAGCATTTGTAATAAACTAATATGCTGTAATAATAATAGAAAATGAATCAGGTTTAAGCTGCATGTGAAACAGGTGTGATATTTTTATATGCTCGTGTTTGGATACTGAGCAAAGGGACCATATTTCGATACCTAGATAAGGCATGGATGTTTGTGTTGTCTTTCTGCTGACGTTTGTGTTGTTTCGCCTTTCTCATAGATCTTCTCTATGGTAAATAAAGTGGCATGTACCTCTCAGATATCTGTGACAAGCAGCGCTTGAAGAGATATTTATTTATTCTATAGCCGTCCGTGGCAGAGGGGAAAGTGCACTTGGCTAGTGATGAGATGGGCCTGGGTTCGTTTTTATTTTTCTGCTGAGGTCTCGCCTTCCTCAAAGATGTTCTCTGTGGCGTATTAAACTGAGAAGTTCCTGTTAGTCTCCTGTGTCAAGCAGATGCTTTGAGGAGGGATTTTTTATAGAATATCTGTGAGGAAGGCGAGGACAGAGCAGGGAGATGACAAAGGAAAATAATAATCCATCCCTGATCATGGAATAGACAAAAAAGCTAAACACTCTACCATAGCGATAGTACACATAATATCAATCTTAAAGGATTTAAGACCTTTAAGTCGGTAATAAGCATTTTTTTAACTCACGTTATTTTTCACAGGTATTTTTCAACATTTATTTGTTTTGCTAATCTACAGAGAGACCAACTGGTATTTTTTAATGATCATTAATTTCAATTTCATGAGGAAGGTGATGTCAAAAATTACATTAATTTTATATTATTTTGCTGTTTAACAATGTTTTAAACTTCGATTCAACAGAATGCTAATACGATATTCTTAGAAAATTTATACGATGTTGGTAGAATTTGCCTTGAATTTTAATGTACCACGTTATCATAAAAAATTAGGAAAATGCAAAAGAAATATGGTAGATATTTCATGTCCACATATCAAATTTGAGAGATTTCGCTGACAAGAGAGTCGAAAAGATTTCCTTCAATTTGAAATGCTCGAATTCCAAAATTATCCTCGCCATTCAAGATCAATGGCAATAGCTACAGGATAAGTCGGCGAAAACGTTAAAATCATGACCGTCGGTAGGAATTATTCCAAGAAAGTGGGAGAGATGTTTTCAGAGGGTGGCAATACATTTTAAGAAGAGGGTGCGGGCAAAATCAAATTAATGTTTAAAAATATTTGAATCGAGTTTGAAGCAGAATGCAAAGAACAACACAGTTAAGCATCTTGTCAAGGTAAACAGTTAAACCTCAGATCAAATGGAGATTAATAAATGAGAATTATACATCTGGATAGAGTATTAAAATTTACAAAAAAATAGAAATTATTGTACTTTTAAAACAAAATTTTGCGTTTCTTCACGTATCTAGGGTTAGGGGATGAAATGGTTACTACCAATATGAATAACCTTTCCACCACACTCCACCACCAGAAATCCGAATCTCTACCAATGGATCGTTTCCAACATTCTTTTTAATCTTAGTCATGTTCCAATTTTCCCACCGTTAGAAGGCGCTAGTAAACTATTGGTAAATTCGGATAATATGATTCCTATGATTTTGTCATCAATTCTACACATAAACGAACTTTCCGTTTTCTTTAAAATCGTATGAAGTTAATGTTGGCAGACGGACAGACTTTGGCCCTCCACGTAGTTTAAATTTCAAGCAACACCACTTACAACAAAAGGCTAATAGGTCAAATCATAAAATCACCATACTACTTCATACGTAGTTCACCCTTCATTACTGGAAATCATCGACAAATATTTAGTTTTTAAACAATTTTTTCATAGACAATTTTAGATTCATCGACTTTCTCTTTGTATAGTATTTGAACTTACACATCAGTGCGTTCTAGATCACACACAAATAATTTACGATTGGTGGAATCAATATATATATATTGCACTTTTAAAATTACTTCTTCAAAAATTTGAGTGGTAGTATATATTCATAAAAGTAGCTCTTTGTAATATTTTCAGATTATTTACTCTTCTCTTTCATTAGATTTCTAGACGTGGCGATGATTAGTCTTCTATTTCATTCTCATTCCGGTAATATCTCATCTACAGAATCGATTGCTCTCATATCAATAAATAGCGAGTTATGAAAAAACAGCATACATTTCAAAACCGATTGTATTACTACAGTATAAAAATGAATAAAGTCTAAGTCGTTATGATTGGAGTCTCGTTTTCAGACGAGTTGCTGTGGTTTTCATATTTCTTTTGAAATAAAAATTATCTGATCTCTAGGGATCAAACATTTGGAATCATTATGAAACATTTCACCACCTCATTCCAACAACATTTCAAATTTCTGGTGTAAATAGATCGTTGCAGCATTCGTTTAAAGCTTGGCATTTTTTCCAAAAATTTCTACCGACACAGGGGAACATTTAACTGTTAGAAATTTCAGATAATGCAAATTCTGGTATTTTGTCAATATACATCCAATTCATTTTTTTTTCTAAAAAATAAAACAAGTGAATGTTTGCAAACGGACAGAATTTACCCCTACGATGTAGTTCAAATTTTGGTATTCGAGTCTGTGAGTCGCATTGTTTTTATATCCATACTTCCCATTTCATTCATTGTCACTAGTGACTTGAGTGATTTCTGTTTCGTATCAAATATTTACCACTAAAAGTTACCGCCTTGTTATCTGGAACTACATGGTGGCAATTTCGTCCTATCATCATACTTTAGTTAAAGTTTATCAGCGATATAGCTCAACTCTGGCGCGCACGGCACTCGAGCATGGGAACTGCACATTAGGAGTCTGGCGCTCTGCCGACTGAGTTCTCCCCCTTGATAAGATATAAAACTATTTGTCAAAAATAACAAATATGTTAAAAAACAGAAAACATGCAGGGAAATTTCTCTTAAATCTGATTTAATTGCTTACATCTGGTCAAATACGTCTATAAATTTTAAATAGGACCTGTAGAAAAGAGACTTGATATATAGAAAGGGAAAGGGTAAATATCAATTAAAAAGGAATATATGGAGGTCTAAATTTTTGTCCATATTCATGGTAGAGTCGCTCATGAGTGGAGTGGCTTTCACCTAAGTCGACAACGACTACAGGAATCGTTCCTAATTATGAAGGACGCGCTCTTCGTCTCGCCCCTAACCGGAATCATTCCTGACTGATACGCTGATCATCAATTAATTCTCCATTAGAAGTTCTCACAATTTCAATAAAGGAAAACGGAGAATGGAGTTGGAAATCTCTATTTTTACCGTCTTGAGCAATACCAATGGATCGATATTTATTACAACGAAAGAAGGAAAACATCCACATTACGCAAATAAGCCAAAACTACAATGAAATTAGGGTTAATTTTTATGCCATAATAAACTGTAGGCATCACAATCAATATTTAAAAAAATTTCATTTTCAGAACTCTGTATTAATTGATTGAATGAATGATTCTGCTGATGAGATATTTGCACAATAATGATGGAATAAAACAATACTCTGGATCTGTGTGGTGGATCTATAAAAGTTTAATAAACTGAATAATATGTAATCAGAAAATAACCTAAATTACTGTATTGCAGTATATAAATTGCCATTTTATGTATTTCAAAAATAGTTATAAATATAAATTATCCATTATATCGGTGTCACTTCTTCAGAACGTCATAATTCTAGAATGCTGGAAGAACAAGTTGTGTTCCCTATTCTGTTGAGAAAGCGCCTGAAAAAAGAAGAACGTCTGAGCGAAAACGATTGATCTGACCCACTAGACCAGTAATCCATATCGAAATCATGGTAGAAAATATTACTCACCGGCCACTGAATTAGAAATCTTTATTCAATATCGAGCAAGATCTCTTTCAGTCCGAATTACAGTACGTATGCAGTTTTGCATAGATTCCACAAGGTGGAGTGCCTTCATATCTCCAGCATATCAGGCGTTCACCAGACAGTTCTTTAACTGGCTTAGATTTGACGGAAGAGGACTTTGCTCCCGGTACTGTTTTTTAACATGTTCCATATATTCTCAATGGGGTTCAGATCCGAGTTTGTGGTGTCCAGGAATATGGTGGAAGTGGTTGTCATGCTCGCTGAATCGCTGCTGAACACATCTTGCGCAATGTACAGTAGTATTGTCTCAATGAAACAGCCGTCACCTGCTGGATAAAAAGTCAGCATTGCAGGATTGACTTGATCGGCAACAATGTTCAGATAATCCTTGGAGGACACCTGACCTTCCAGAAATATCAGGGGACCCGTTCTGTACTAACATAACGTGCCCCACACCGTGACATCGCCTCCAGAACCTTGAGCTATGTTTACAAGGCAAGCTGGGCCCATTCCTTCATGGGGCTCCCGCCAAACTCTCTGCCTACCATCGGTATAGAACAAGGTATACCACGACTCCTCGGACCTCATAACGTTTTTCCAGTCTTCCAATATCCAGTCACAGTGTTCCTGACATCACTGTAGACGAACTTTCCTGTTCTTCGCAGAAATCAGTGGTTTCCATATAGGCTGCTAATACCGAACCTCTTCAGCTCCTTGCGCATAGTTCGCTGAGATATGGGTCGGGAACAGCCTTCATTGAATGCTTCGGTCAATTGCTGCAAACAGGAAGTCCTGTTTTTCCGTACAAGACTTCTCAGGCGACAGCGATCTCATTCCTGATAGATTGTCGTCGCGCCACACTTACTGCTCTTAGATAAGCAGTGTGGATTAATTTTTCACTGATTAAAGACGCGAAATATTTCACCTTTTGAGAAACCAGTCATTTCTTCTGTTTTTAAAATCGTCGTTCCAGACATATGGACACCCACAATAAACCCTTCATCAAACTCCGAAAGATCCTTTGTTTTTCCCATTGTGATCAACACTAATGACGATTACCGACGAGCAACAGTCTTAAATACGAGGGTTGATCATTTAATTCGTTGATAACGCCATAAATACTCGTATGTAGCACGTTTTTCAAAGTAACACTGGATTGCGCTGTGCATGACTGCTGCAAAGGAGGCTCCACGTGCTAAGGTCATTTGGCGTCATTGATGTTGTTTTAAGACTGTGATTCGAGTTGCGTGTCATAGACGTTCGTTCAGAATGTCGGAAATTCAGACAGAAGAGTGATATGTCATTCGTTATTTTGTTAGGCGAAGCCTAAGTGCTGCTTCGACTGTTGAAGAGATGAGTAAAGGCTATGGAAATGACAATTTTTGTAGGTCTGCCATTTTAAATGGCATAAGCGATTGAAATAAGGACGCGAATCTGTTGCCGATGACCCACGACATGGCCAGCCATCTTCCTCAATAACTCCTGGGCAAATCGAAAGAGCCCTGGCAATCCTGAATGAAGACAGACGAAATGAAGACTTCGTGAAGTGGCTGCAAAAATGTCAGTTTCATACCGAAGCACTCACGCGATTGTGAAAACCCATCTGAAAATGTCGCGAATCTGTCTGTGCTCAATGGATTCCACACAGTTTGACTCCAGAACAAAAACAATAAAAGGTACAGCTGTGCAAGGAGATGCTTAATCGTTTTGAAAGCCAGGGTCCAACCTTCATGAGTCGAATTGTGGCTTGCCTTCTTTTACAGTCGAGTCAATGGAAGCATCCCGATTCACCGAGACCTAAGAAAATTCGGGTTTCTCGTTCAGCTGGGAAACGAATGGCTCTTGTGATTTTTGACATCAAAGGTATTCTCGTTACTCACTTTGTGTCTCGTGGAACAACCATGAATAAGGAAGCTTTCTCGAAGTTCTCAGAACCAAACTTCGGTGTGCCATTCGTGAAAAACGTCCGGAACTTTCTAGTGTGACTTGGTTTCTCCACCACGACAACGCCAGGCTCCATACGGCTAATATTGTGCAGCCAGTGATCACTGCCACAGGTGCTGAGGTTCTGCCACATCTTCCATATTCCCCGGACTTAGCACCCTGCGATTTTTTCCTCTTTCCACGACTGAAGAAAGCTTTTAAAGGGAAACATTTCGCATCCGATGACGAAGCTTGCAGAGCCACAATGACAACACTTCGCACGCTTTCGAAAATGACTTCAAAGACGCTTTTAATGCATGGGTACAACAATGGCAAAAATGTGTGAAGTTCAAGGGAGAGTATTTTGAGAAAGACAAATGCCAGGAAGATTCAAAGGATAATATTTAACGTAACGTTTTGCTTCTATCCACGAATTAAACGATCTATATATGTAGTTGCCTAGATCACGTGGTGATGCACATGAGCACGTATTTTGCATATACGCTGCGCAAGTGACGTTTATGTACATCTGCATGAAGGTTTCTAATTCAGTGGCAGGTGTGTGTATAAGATGAAGCTTATTTCCATTGGTTAAAAGAAGCCAACAGGAAAATGAAATAGGGTTTTATGACAACGTAGTGTATAAAAAGAATTGGTAAGGTATAGGGTTGGTAATTGGTAATTTATATGTATTTCAACAAAGAAACTTGCGCTGCTTGTAAAATATTTAAATAATATTCCATTTGCGCTTTGAGTAGATAAGAAGAAATTACAGAATATTAATTAATTAAAATAGCAAATTAATTTTAGTACAGATATTTGAAGTATAACAAAGAGATGTAAAACACTGTTTATTTAGTTTAGCTTCATACTGATGAAGGAAAGGTTTTGTGTTAGTTGAATTTGTTTTATATACGAGTGTTGTATTTTATATAGAGTCTCTGTATGTTGCCTTATACCTTTGTAATAAATTAGGTCATTTATAATTTTGTTGCTAAACATTCTTTTGAACTCACGCTCAGTTTTCTATTAAAAATTCATAATATTATTTATAATTTTGAAATATTTCAAATGCTTCGTACAAATAATAAATATCAATACTTCTAATGTAAGGTTAATGTTATACTTGAACACTATTGAATTACTTTTCACGAAGCGATAGGAAAGAAAGTGTCAAAAGTTAGAAGCGTCCTCTGTAGTGACAATTTTTCCTTTAGGGTTCAAGCAGTGGTGCAAAGAACCAAACCTCCAGGGTCACGCTCTTACATTAGTTCTATGGAGCTGTCCCTTCTTGATTTATATGTTCTTTTCTCCAGTGGTGGATATTGAAATAAATACAATAGAAAACACAAACAACATTCTCTTTTCCCATTTCGTATTTAAATCAATTTGTTATCGAAGTTTTACATAAATTAAAATTATAACTTTCGAGTTGGATTTCTTTTTAAAACAGTAGGGAAAAAGTTTTAGATTATTCCATAGCTTTATACACTTATGATAAATAAATTGTTGTACATATTTCATATTCTTTCCAAATTGAACAATCATAGCCATCTGTGGCTGTTGGTAGGATTACAACTGTTAAACCTAGCTCCATGGTCTGGCATTTGTGGCGCTAATGATTTCCATAATAGTAGAAGAGTGGACCATCTGCATTCTCTCTACTATGTGGTTCGAACTAAAATGATCGGTAAATAACAATGTCAATATAATTTTATCTAACGAAGTATTAAAGCATTTTACCTAGTCCATACGCCATTCTACCTTTACTTTCAATGGCTACAGCAAATAGATTGATAATCCTTCTCTGTTTGGTCAACATTATAGTATTCACATAAATAAATCAAAACATGAAAGGTCTAGTGTTTCGTTGCCCACAAATATTACCTGACTTAACCTGTACATATAATAACGACGAAATTAATGATTGCCATTTCCATCAGACACTTCTTAGTCTTCCTTACCGCGAGGAAACAGATTGGCTAGGAAGCCAGTGGTCATTGTCCCCCTGTCCATTCCGTTTCCTCCTGATTGGTTTGCCTTCATCGGCTGCTTCAAGAGCCAAGTTTATGCTGCCCGTTTCTGCCGAGGCAGTCGTCCATTCCAACTCTTGTCACGAACTAGCGCAGAGGGAACTTAATGGTCTACCTTAGGGAAGCAGGAGCAACGTAACTACCTTGGCGTAACATCGAATTGCAAGTAATTGCCTCTTCTCTGTCTGATGTTTGCTTCTTTCTACTGCGGGCAATAATTTCATCATCGAAACGTCTCTTCTGCAATGTAGAATTTATCGACTAGATCACAGGTCGAATAAATGTCTATCTGCTATTTCAACGTTACACAAATAGGGTAAAGGAGCCGTGAAATATTAAAGGAAAATTCGAAATATCTCTCAAAATTCCGTTTAGTGACAGTTCGTTTTTAACACTGATAGTCGTGAGATCTGGTGAGAGCTTTCTACTAGGGATGAGATCGGACTAGGGTTTTGTTGGGCTCAAAATAGGAAATCCGACTGCGGGCTCGAGCTGGCTAGTACTTAAAAAATTTAAATATCTCTTCTAATTGTGAAAAAATTAAATTATTATAATTTGCAGCATTTAAGCAGTCATCAGTAATCAAAAATAAGCACCATGAGGCTTTCGAAAAATTTTGACATATTCTATATCTTCAATAAATGAATTGTTCTTTTCGTTTTATAACGATGCTAACAACAAACATTCAGTTTCTGCAGGTATTTCTAATATTTTTCGTTCCAAATAGCATTAATATATTTTTTTTTCATAAAATAAATATAAATAATAATATAAGAATAAAATAAGTAATTTGCGACCTGCCATATGATGCAGCAGAGAAATGTTTTTCTCAAATCGGTCTTGGACTCAATAACTTCAGGCAGGAGAGTGCTCGGGATCCAAAACTTGAGCCCTTAACTCACTTCTACTTTGTGGAGTGAAGTATCAATGTAAAGAATCCGTGCGGTCGACCAAAATACATCCGTTAAAATGAAATTTTGTTACAGTGGAGCACAATAAAAAAATGCACAAAGATAGTTACATATTACAAAATAATTTTAACGAAAGAAGTCAAACCCAGAAAATAAGAAAAAGTGTTTCTCCCTCCAAAAATCCGGAAATTACGAATCCCCCCCCCCCAAAAAAAAAAAAAAAAATTCGTTATAATTTTGATATAAATATACATAATGAATTTGCAGAGGACGGAAAATAATTTCGTTTTACTGAATATTTCTTTTACCTCGTCGTCCGTTCAAGACATTTACTGTACTTCCTCATAATGTTGTTTATACTATTTAAAGAAATTTTACACGTGCAACAACGAAAGCGAGACTGTGGTATTATGTGATACTCGAGATATAGCACGAAGTGTGAATTACGCCATTAATGAAGTTAAAAAAAATCTTAAAAGGAAAATTAGTGTGAGGACAAATATATTTTTCTTGATCTATGTGCGTTAGTGGAAAGAAGAAAGGTTTTCATTGGAGAGTGTGCGCCGAAGTGCTAAAAGAATCATTGATTTAAAAATAATTACAAAAAGCGTAGTAGAGAGATTTTAACGTGTGTAAAAAGAGAGAGTTTCAGTTTCGTATTGTGTGCGGTGACAAGTTCTGGACATTTAAGTGGTTAGAGAAGTTTTATTTTGAAGTAAAACGGCAATGTATCTGTATCGCAGATAGTATTATTACTTTAACAAGTGCTATTTAAACAGTGAAATATGATTAGTAAGATTTCTGCTTATACATTTATTTGTGAATCAGTTTACAAATGGGTTTAACAGCTAGTCTAATAATTATGATCATCAGGATCATTTAACACTGATACATAACATATTGATGTTTAATGTGTAAATGGAAGCTAGGTAGTCACTAGAAGGAGAGCTATGCATCAATCCCCTGTGATGATGCATAGAACCGGCCAAGCCTAGCACCTAATGTCCGACCCCGCTTTCTGGTGGTGCAGGCCATTAGTACCTTTCGAAAGAGATGCTATCTTGTGGAAATGAACGGAGGAGAGGGCTGCCAGATTAGTGTGGCCTACTGATCTGGACAACTATGGCTACTTTTCCTTTTTTCCTACCCTGCTGAGGAGTGGTCAACCACACAGGGTCCTGGTGCTGACCATATAAACCTACTGGACTGGACAGATATATGGCTCTGAGTTTGATTATGGATCCTGATTTTGCTGCACTTGTGGGCTTTTGTGGAAGGTGATTCTTCCGCTGTGTTTTCTGTTTGTTTGTGGGTTGACAGCCCCAAGTGAATAGATTCACAGGATATGTTTATCAGCTGGAGGTTAATCCTGAGCAGAGGTCATCGCAGGCACCTGAACTCTTTGCTTCTATCGGTATCGTCAAATTCTGCATTGGAGGAAGTCTTCCAGTGTAGATGGCTTCAGCCTTTAGTGGTGGGGGAACGGGTCTTTGCCCCATGTCTGCGATTAGGGGGCTGTTTGATATTGTCGGCATTCCCTCTCTCAATAAACATAGTTTCTTTAAACATCCCACTAATTCCACTAATCTGGACAACTGTGGAAATTTTTTTTCTACCCTGCTGAGGAGTGGCCAACCACACAGGGTCCTGGTGCTGAGCGTATATACTAATTTGAATGAAATAATAGATCTGAGTTTGATTATGGATCCTGAATAAGCTGCACTTGTGGGCTTTTGTGGAAGGATAATCTTCCGTTGTTTTTTGTTTGATTGTGGGTAGATAGCCCCAAGTGCATAGATTCGCAGGATATGTTTTATCAGCTGGTAGATAATCCTGAGCAGAGGTCATCGCAAGCAACTGAAAGCTTGCTCTTATGGGCATCACCAAATTCTACATTGGAGTAATCTACCAATGTAAATGGCTTCAGCCTTTAGTTGTGGAGGAACGGATCTTTGCCCCACGCCTGCGATTAGGGGGGTGTTTGATATTGTCGACATTCCCTCTCTCAATAAACATAGTTTCTTTAAATATCCCATTAAACATTTCTCTCTATAGCCAGTTGAAATGTGAGGACTCTGCATAAAGATTATTCTCTTGATGACCTCATACAAGAATTACACCGTTATAATTTAGATATTCTCGTCTTGGAAGAGACCAGACGGACTGATAAAGGTCAGATTCTTTATTATAATCTTAAATTTCTCTTTTCAGCGAGATAAGATAATAAGCATCACCAAGGCGTATGTGTGCTTCTCTGCAGACAAGCCAGTGATGCTCTTCTAGGATATGAGTGCATTAATGAAAGGTTTCTTACAGCAAAAGTTCAGACGAACATTAAAAACTTGAATGTTATCTGCTGTTATGCCCCCACTGAGGATACCGATGAGGAGGAGAAGGTTAGGTTTTACGGACAACTTCAGGACATTTTGAATTCTGTCAGGAAATGAGATATTACACTTGTTCTAATGCCAAATATGGTACTGACTCTGACCTTTGGGCAGGGGTGATAGGTTCTTTTTGTATTGGTAGCTGCAATGGCAATGTCTCCTACAGGTAAGTAAACTTATTGGTTTGAGAATAACCAACACCTATTACAAATACCCCGACATACATAAATACGTATGGGTGTCACGAGATGGACTGCATAAGAGTATGATAGATTATATATTAACAGCAAATGTGCTAGTTCTGTTAGGAATACCAGGCCATATAGGAGAGCTGAAATTGGATCTGACCATTACCTTGTTAAAAGTGCCTTGCAACTTAAACTTAAAAAGCATTGTGATAAGGTTAAAAAATTTACCTTTAATTTCTGAAGCTCTGAAAGATGCAGTTATAGCTAAAGCTTAGCTATAACTGGCTTTTCTTGAAAATTAATCTTTTCTTGAAACTCACAATACTCTTTTAGAAAAAAAGGAGCAGAGGAGACAGAATTATTTGAGTGATAAGGTACTTGAGCTTGTTTGAGAAAGAAATAATTGCAGGATGGTTTTTAATAAATATCCTACTAGTTCTAATAGAAAACATTACAGAGAGCTTAATAAACATGCAAAAATCAGTTAGCTGTTGATAAGAATCTTTGGCTTGATGGCTTGGCTGACAAAGCCGAGGAAGCAGTTAGAAAGCAAAACAGCAGAGAGCTATACGAGATAGTTAATGTTTTGTGTGGTAGAGAACGGGACAGGTATATAGGGATTGAAGGATAAACAAGATAAGTCTATAGGAAGTGAGTATTCAATCATGGTTTGGTGGGCTGAGCATTTCAGTGATATTCTAAACAATGTGGTTAAGTCTACTCCCATTTTTTGCAACGATGATAAATGCATTGCTGGATTTAATGTTAAACCTATAACAAATTATGAAATTATTTTGGCTGTTTCTAAACTTAAACTACATAAATTCCCAGGGGTAGATGAAATTACTACGGATATACCAGTAAAATAATTAGCATATTAATTATTATATTATAATTACTATTTTAATAATTATTAATTAATATTAATTATATATGTGATAATTAGTAGTTGTGAATGTTTCGGTTACCACATGGATGACTGTAAAACTTGTAGTAAATGATTAAGCATTGCTTCTGATGTTCGAAAAGGGTACGTTTTATCTTCTTTTCTCTTCAGTTTGGTTATTGATTATGGTGTGCAAAATTCACTGCAAAGGGAATATTTTGGCTTTAAATGGTCTGACGATACGAAAATGTTTAATTTAGATTATGCTGATGTAAAAGCTTACTGGTAGTAGAGTAGGTTGGTTATAACAAGAAAAAACTTAACATGAAAATTGATCAGGCAGGCTGTGGTTCAATTAATCTGAATGGCTACACTCTTTAGAAGGTGTCTTAGTTTAATTATCTTGGGAGCTATGTAACAGATACTGGTGATGTGCGGCATGAGATTAACAGATGAATAGGGATTGCTGCCGGGAAAAAAATCTATGGAGAGTGTGGAGAAATAGGGTATATACCTAAAGACTAAAATTAGGCTGTATAATAGTTTGGTTCTCTCTAGGTTTAGTTATGGTAGTGAAACCTGGACGCTTTGTAAACAAGATAACGGGAAACTTGATGCTTTTGATTCTAGATGCTTACGCAGTATTTTGGGCATTAGGTGGTTCAACTTTGTAAGTAATGATGAGGTTAGGCAAAGGAGTCGGCAACCTCCTTTAAGCAGCATATTACGAGAGAGATTCCGTTGGTTTCGCCGTTGGTTGGTCCATCATTATTACTCACTAATCTATAATTATTCATATGGATAATTATAGATTAGCGAATAGGGATAAGAAAGTGTGCCTAAAGGCAAAGAAAGAGGGGGAGACCTAGGATGCGGTGCGAAGACAATGTGAAACAGGACCTTATTTGAATTGGTGTGCAGTGGCCAGATGCAGTAGATATAGCTTAAAATATTTATGCTGGGAGAACTAAATTGCGCAGTCTGGTTGGAGCCCGGTAGCCCATGGCTGCTTGAGGATGATGATGATGTGACTAGTATAGAAAGTTATTTTGGAATTATGTAATTTTATTGCGTTATATATTATTATTGTTATTAAATCAATTCATTTATAGTCTGTTGATTTATTTCAAATTCACGTTAAGTTGCAAAAAACTCAAACACAACTAAATATCTGTAACAGTATTGTTAATCGATGAAAAGTAGTTTATAACTGTGGTGTACTTAAGTTCATCAAGCATTTATACGAGGAGGGATTTTTTTTTTTTTTGATTTATTTTTACTATTTGCTATTGAGTCTACAATTATGAAACTCCCTGATATTAAAAATGAGTTATCAAATGAATGAAATTTAAACGTTTTCTTAGAAAACAGTGTAATTTTTTAGAAATTTGTTCGTGCAGAAATACCACTGCTGATGTTACTTTTGAATAGAGCAGTGTCTCGCAAACTGTGTGCTGCGGCACAGTAGTGTGCCGCGAGAGATTCCAAGTATGCCGCGAGAGATTTTCAAATTGACACTAGATATTCCAAAGATTTTATTTTGACTTGACTTGTGTTATCGACGTGCTTTAATATCGACGTGCTATCGACGTGCTTTAATAAAAATCTTTCAGATTTTATCAACTGGGATCTTGTAAGTATTTATCAAGCTTTTTCGACATTTTAGTATTAATTTTTTATTATTTCAAGCCATAGAATGGACAAATATTTAAAACAAACACCGAGTTATGATTAATTATATTTATTATTAGATTAATTTTAAATAAAATGCATTTAACGAAACTTCAATTTTCCTCTTTTTACGTAACCATCAAAAATTCTTTTTTAGGTGTGCCGCGGAAAAAAAAATTAAAATCAGTGTGCCGCGGAAAAAAAATTAGATTCAGTGTGCCGCAGAGTAAAAAAGTTTGCGAGACACTGGAATAGAGGCACAATTCTAAGAACCATTCATCCAAACTCCGTTGATAAGTATAATTATTTTGCCTGCATTCTAGTTACTATCATTTTCAGGTGATTCAGGAGCCAGAATTCTAGAAAGTACCAAAAACTAGAATCTCTCCAATTTCCCCACTCTCAGAAAAATTTTGCCAATTAATGAAATTTGAAAAAAGCTGTAAGAATATGTGCGTTATGGAACGTTTTTTTTAGTTTGATTCAGAGAATTTCGATATCAAGTATTTCTACAATCTCTTTTCAGTTTTTAACCGCCATTGATTACAACCAATAAAAACAATTGTTCAAGTCATAATTTACTGCGAGCAATTCAGTTTAACCATTCGGCCGTCACACCATTGCTTCGCAACATGGATTGTCTCACCGTCCCATGTTATGTTTCGTAATATATAAAAACACTTATATGTCTATTTCTTTATGTTTTTTTTTTGCTAATTTTAAACATATTCTTATCATTCTTGTACATATTTAATCTATTTTAGGCAATAAATAAAGGTCCTTTTTGTTCTTTGAACAAAAAGGACCTTTACTTATTGTAACTTTATTTATTGTATATTGAAATATTTTATATATTTTGTATATAATTTTGTTTATATATTTTGTAAACTATATTTCACAGTTTTTATACTTGTGATTGACATCAAAACTTTTCTAGATATCAGACAAAAAGAGAATCTGCTATATAACTTTTAGTCTGACTGTCTGGTTCTAATTTTTACTCTTTCTTCTTTTCAACCTCCACTAAAAAAATCTCTACCCTCCAAAAAAATGACCTCTTTTTAATATCAGTAGGAATTGTTTCTAAATGATAAGTACTAAAGCCACCAAAATCAGAATACTGCTTCCTCTAGTGCAGTGGTTCTCAACTTTTTATGCTTCACGTACACCCTAGAAATGTGTATGTAACTGGCTACCCCTTGTAAATAAATACCCCATCAAGCAGATGCTTGACCATAGAGGTCTGAGAGGAGTCCGTCAGTTTATACGACAAAGTAGGTCTGTGAGGATGGCAGGACCTAAGCATAAAAACGACACATACATCCATGCGTTACCCGGGACTCGCACACAGGTCCCTTAGATCAATAGCCAAGCGCGCTAACCACTCGGCTACGGGATGGCTAATGACCACGGGCTTGTATAGATAGATAAAACTATAGTTATAGTATAACAATGGGAATAAAATAAAAAATATATATATATATACACCTATCCTTCGATTTACACTGAAGATAGGTTCCGCACAAAACCGTGTAAATCGAAATTTTGGTTTTGCTATGTAAAACCGTGTAAAACGAAAAAAACACTAAAATGTGCATAATTCAGTTATTTATTTACGTAAAACAAAAGCAAGACATCTTGAAAAACATAAAATTACACTTCATTCATAAAATAACAAATATATGTAGTACACATTTAAATAACAAATATATGTAGTACATAATAAAAATAACAAATTTAGGTACATATTTAATTCATTTTACATTAGGAACAAAAAATATAAAATCCTTAAAAGAATTAACAATAAGTTTAATTACTGTCATCACTTTCATGGACTATCAGTCTTTTCTTCCTGATTGGTATGATGTCACTTTCATCACTCGATAGTTCTTGATGCGATTCTGGTTCAATGGTTGATGAATTAGGGACAATCTCAGATCGACGAGACTTTGTAATGAAATCCGTAATTAACAATTGTGTAGGTTTTTTTGTTAAATCTTTATAGACCTCCTTATATTGATTTAAGCACTTACTAATATCCGGCTGGAATCGGAGAGCTCGTTCAACATTCGGTCATTTTGTAAAAAATGATTAACCAATTTTCTCCCCAATTCAAGTCCTACTCTGATGACTCTTGCTGTGAACGCAACTGGTTCAGATTGCTCTTCATCAGGATCATTGTCTTCATCACGTTATTTGTTTCATGAATCATGTTAACTAAATCATCCTCATCTAGTTCTTCATCAGCCATTATTTCTTCAATATCTGCCTCAGCTAAATCCTCAAAACCTTCTCCTCCTATAGTATGCGCCAACTCAGTGATCTGAGAATATTCATGCTCTAATGATAATCTATAATTCTCACCTTCAACAGCATCTGGCCATATTGGTTTCCAGCAGGCATTGAGCGTTGATTGTTTAATCTGGGTATATGACAGTCCAACATGCTTAACACAATCTAAGATTGTAAATTTCTTCCAAGCATCCATAAGAGTAAGAGATCCATCATTCTCCATTTGTTATAAAATATACCTTAAGGTTTGCTTGATATACAGTGCCTTGAAAGTCGAAATTATCCCTTGATCTAACGGCTGTAATAAGGAAGTTGTATTCTTTGGTAAAAAAACAATTTGTACATTTTCGTGTTGTAAATCTTGAGGATGACCTGGTGCATTATCAATTAATAGGAGGACATTAAAAGGCAATCCCCTTTTACTTAAAAACTTTTGATATCTGGGACAAACAAGTTATGAAACCATTCATTGAAAACCATGGCAGTGACCTATGCTTTCTTATTAGCCATCCAATAAACGGGAAGGTTTTTGATGTTTATTCCTTTAAATGAGCGAGGTGTTTTAGATTTGTTAATAACCAATGGTTTCATTATATGATCGCCTGAAGCGTTGCTACAGAAAAGAACTGTTATACGACTTTTCGCTGCTTTATGACCACTAGCTGATTTGTGAGCTTTAGACAAATAGGTTCTTTCTGGCATTTTTTCCAGAATAACCCGGACTCGTCAGCATTGAAGACCTGGTCAGGAGTGTAGGAGTTGGCGGCAATGATTTCAGCAAATTTTGCTGGATATTGTTGTGCTGCATCCGAATCAGCAGATGCTCTTTCACCTTTCAATCTTACATTATGTAAAGAATGTCCTTGTTTAAATCTCTCGAACCAACCATGGCTTGCGGAAAAAGATACCTTCTTTTCATCTGGCGAGGTCGACGGTAACTGATTCTTAAGTGTTTCATAAATCTTTAAAGCCTTATTTGTAATGGCACTGGTATCAATTGGAACCCGCTTTTGAGTTTTGTCTTCTAGCCATATCACTAATGCCTTTTCCATATTTTCCATTGTAACATCTCTTACATATGAAATTGTGCTCATACTCGTGCAAGATCCAGCTGCTACACTTTTTCTAATGGAGTCTTCATTTTTTCTTATTGTCTTTATTGTGGCTTCATTCATGGAGTAAAATTTAGCAACATCTGTTACTATTTCTCTATTACGTAGACGATCTAATATTTTAATTTTTGTTTCTAAAGAAATAATTTTCTTTTCATTTGATTTTTTTAAAATCTTTTGGCATTATAAAACCTTAAAAAATTTACGTAAATTATAAAAATGCCAGAAAAACTATAAATGTTGGAAACTTACCAGTAGATATTTAAATAATAAAATAAAAAAAATGCACAATGATGTAAAGCTCTGCTGCTAAAATGATACTGCACTACTTCACATGAACCAGATAGCTTTACTATTGTGAACTACTACGGGGATTCCCCGTGTTGTAAAATATAGGGGAATCCCCGTCCCCGTTGTTGCCAGTGTTACCAAAGGAATGAGATTAAAAAATGACTTGAAATATATATGCAGCCGAATATACATTTTTACCAGTTTTTTGAAATCCGTTATTTTATCAACCGTGTAAAACAAGTACCGTGTAAATCGGAGGATAAGTGTACACATTAAATTTTGTATTCATAAATTACATATATCGACAAACACAAAAAATTACATTTTTGAACGGAAGTGTTGCCAACTTAGCGACTTTATTACTAGATCTAGTGACTTTTGAGCTTTCACGGAGTACCCCAAAAAATTTACCGCGTACCCCACGTTGAGAAGCCCTGCTCTGGTCATAACTTCGACCAATGTAAAGTTTGGACCCTTAAACTTTTCTCTCCCCTCACAAAATTACTCAATCCTTTCAATAGTGGTAGGAACTGCATCTAAATGGTATGCGCTGGAACCGCTAAACTCAGAATACCACTTCCTCTAATGATAACTTAGACCAATGTAAGTGTTCGAATTCTCAAAATTTTTCCTGCCTCGAAAAAATACCCCTGTCTTTAAATAGAAGAATGAACTGTTTCTAAACGAAAACAGCTACAACCTCTGAATTTAGTATGCAATTTCCTCTAATCGTAATTTAGAGCAATGTAAAGGTTAGTACTTGTAAAAAAACATTTCTCCTCTTAAAAAATGCACCCCTCCTAAAAAAAAGTGATATTAGTTGCTTCTAAATTACAAGAACTTGGACCACCAAGTTCAGTATACAGATTCCTCAAACAGTAACTTAAAATAGTGAAGGAGTTTGGCCCCTCAATATTTCTTCCCCTCTCAAAAAATGGCTCCCTGGAAGTTTCTTTTTTTCTTTTTTTAGAAAAAACGGGGAAGGATTTTTCTTAATCGATAATAGCTATGATTATAGAATTCGGTATACAATTTCCTTTTATAATGCATTAAAGAAACAGAGGAATTATCCTCCCTTCTTTCTTCCCTATCCCCAAAAGTCCACTCCCCTCACGCACACACATGCAAATACCAGGGTATTTCTCCTAAGCAATAAAAGGTAGAATCTCCGAATTTGGTATACAACTTCCTCTCATCTTCGCTTTAAGCAATATGAAGTTGTTACCCCTTTCCACAAATGTCTTTGGAAAAAAAAGAGAACAAAACACACAAAACACACAAAACGAGAAGAGTATTTTTACTCAACGGTAAGAGTTTTCAAACTATTCAACGGTACTGAGGTTTCAAACCTAACAAATTTGTGCATTTAGTCTTCGCTACTATTGGACCACAAACTGCAAGTTTTCAAGCACAATATCATGTTACTGCAATTCTCAGAGCCATAATACGATTAACGTTTAAATCAACATGTCATGATATTTTTCTTGGCTCAGCATGAAACCAATACTTTTTCTAAAAAAATTGACTTCTGAGATCTTTCAAACACGATTCCTGGCTACTTTTTTTATTAAAGTTGTGAATCGCCCTTTTCCCTAGGTATTGGAATAGGTTGGGAAGGCTTTGTGATTCATAATATGAAAATGTTTATCCCCAAGAAATAGTTTTTCCCAAATGAATTACGCCGCTAATTATTAAGAGCAAACAGTGTAATTCCTAATATGGAAAAAAAAATTAAAGCTATTTTTTCTTAATCTGTTCTGTAGCATCGCTTGTTAATAAAACGTGGTGCTTTGTAAACGGGGCCGATATTGAAATAAATGATGACATTAATCAGATGGCAAAACTTTATAGTTTACGGTTTGTTAAAATTTTTCCCTAACAGTATTCCTCGGAAATCCGCCAATAATTATTATTCAAAGCAAGGAGTGTGATCCCCAGTTTGGAATAATGTTTATTTCGGTCTATTTTGTATGATTTTTTAGTTCACAGATTATTAAAATAATATTTCAAAATATTTTCTTCTGGCGTCCGTCAATATAATGTACTTCCTTGCGAGACATGAAGGAAGTGTGAGATACGATGTAAAAATTGAAGTTCTTCAATGCAATCCACAATAAATATATTTTGTAAACATAATAGGAGCATAATAAAAAAAATCTGCCTCCTTGAGAGCAAAGCGTGTGGCTCGATAATTGGAATTTTCAAAACGTTTATTTCTGTGATCGTTTATTGCGATGCCCGTCAATAAAACTTGGTTCTGTGCAAACACAGGAGTATTGAGATAAGGATTTGAGGTATGCGAATAAAATGTGTTCTTTGTGAAGAGGTTATAAATTTATTTCTAAAACGTTTGCGATATACAAATGGTGAATTAAAAATTAATAATCGTTTATTAAAAATTTATTCCTTGTTCACTTTTATAGAGGTCGTCCACGTTTAAGTACGTTAACCACAGAGTATCATCCATGGTATAGTGTAGAAACGCGTCGTGCACTGATAATCGCCGAGTTCGAAACAAGAACTTTCACAGTTGTGTTTTTTTTAAAAGTGGGCTGCACTGAAGAACTGACGTTAAAGATAAGAGCTGGACAAGTCTGGACAAGATGATTGTATCGTATTCTATGATGTCACTTCCACTCATCTGATAGTTGATTGCGTCATATTTGAAGGACTTTCCGCATTGTAGGTTTGGGTTGGGTTTTTTGCACACCATGGGCTAAATGGCCAGGTCACATGGACCCCGAAGGCTCAGAGAAGGTTGGGGGAGGGGACCCACTGGAACAGCTGTTGGGAGACAGATGGTAGCCTCCCGTCAAGGCCATCCAGCGTGTTCTTTAACGTGCACAGGGTATGGGCTCTCTCGCACACGGGGCCACGGCTTCACGTCCCATCCGACGGACGGCGGCCTTTCCAAGCCCATCAGTGTCTCGTACTGACCGCGGGCAGGGCGGGGAATTTTGCGGAAATAAATCTCAACGCTGACCCAGCTGGGACTCGAACCCGGGAACTACAGATTACGATCCTGGCGCGCTACCGACTAAGCCACTCCCGCCCCATTGTAGGTTTGGAGTGATATGAGGTAAATAGGTGATGCCACCGAAAGTTTAGTTGGACTAGGTAAATTTTAGAATTAGAGTTCTCTATGGGTTTGGGTGATGATGCAATCTTGGGCTTAGAATTATTTGGAGGATTGTTTAGTTCATTCAATATGATCGTTAAGAGAAGTTCTTTACTTCGTATGACCTGGAGGGTTTTTGATAAGAGGAGGATTTTACTGTCATATGTCAATAATTACTCTCAATTTAATTGAACATAATTTCAGTTTAATACATCCTTGGTTGGGGGTGGAGGAGGGTATTTTGCTCGGCATTGGGCGACTTCAAACAGCGAAAGAGCTGATCTATATGGCTGACAATGATCCACCTCTACTCTAAAGACATGGGAGGCGGATCCCACAGGATTAATATTGATCCGCCTCTGGCCCAGAACCCCCATTAAACTCCTCTGATGTAGCAGGCGTTATTAAAATCTAGAATGGCCCCGCATACTATGGCCGCAGTGGCAGGAGCTGTAACTGGTTGTTTTCATTTGATGTTTCTCCCCTGATGGTATACGCAATCGAGCCTAAAAAAGGTAAAGAAGTGCGTTTGTGTGGGAAAGCATTCCAGAAATATGTGAAATATGCACAAGTTTAATCGTTTTTGACCTCCGCAACCCTTGCTTTCTCAAAGAGGGGCATAGGCCCCTTGTCCACCCACCCCCTACATCCACCCCTGTTCCAACCCAGAGTAACTCCGATATTCCCCTTTTTTATTTTCAGTCAGCAAAGAGATCTTTCTTACGGTGAACCTTTAAGCGATATTTCTCTCTTCCTTCGCAAAAGTTTGGGTGAATTTATGCATAACTGCAGAGCTACTCAAGGGCAGTTTAGTGAGTAAGATTTCGTCCACCAACAGAAGTTTATAAAAAGCATGCACCGGAAAGACCTTTATTGGGTATTTGCAAGATCTTTGAAGCCTTTCCCTTTATTTGTCGGTTGCAACTGCGAGTGGCTGGTTGAAAGGCAATCTGCCTCGAAACAGGAGCATTCCTGAACTCTTCTATGAAAATTGCCTATTCCAGCGAAAAATCAAGCTGTGATTCTATCTTTCGAACTTGGTTTATGTTGAAATGGAATATGAATGCTGACGCTTCCCTCTTTGATTTGTTTCTTTTCTTCGTGAATAACGTTATGTTTTCTTAACGCTGATATATAAACGGAAAATACATTTTTTTATTTCGCCACATCTGAACTATGTCTTTCAAAGTCAGAGCATCTTCGACAAAACTGATTGGCAAAATTTATACAAAGACATTATTGCTCACTGATGCATTGATCCTCTTTTGCATTTATAATGATATCTAACTACTTCTTGTGCAGGTCTGATAAAAGATGTTTCCAACTACGAATCGTGAGAATATTGCTCTCGAAGATCGCCGTGAGATTACTGTCTGCAGATGAATGATTTTATTTCCATAGAAACGCAGAACGTGAAGAAAATGGATGTTTTGTTGCTTCAGTAGTAAATGAGACTCTTTATATTGTTCTTTAAATTTTGATAGCAATCAAAAACTGTTTTTTAAATTTAAGAGCAATCTTTTTTTTTTTCGAATATCATCATAAAAAATGAGTAACAAAACAATTGAAGAGAGTCATATACTTCATTAAATGCTCTAGGAATACCGTCAGGGTAACATGAATGCTAATACATAGGTAAATAACGCTATGAAGAATATTTCCCGTGCTTATCATCATTCACTTCTACTTTTGCGTTTGGTTCAGCTTAGAGCAGGGTCCGCATTTTTGCATCTCGCTCTCCGCTCCTGGCGAATCCGATGCGACTTGGAATACCTCAACCGACTTGTCGCATAGTCTGACGTTGAGGACTCTGAAGACTGGGGGGGGGGGGGGTGACCCACTGGAAAAGCTACTGGGAGGCAGATGTTAGCCTTCCCATCAATCCCATCCAGTGTGTTTTTAACGTGCACAGAGTATGACTCTCCTGCACACGTGGCCACGGCTTAACGTCCCATCCGACGGACGGCGGCTTTTCCAAGCCCATCGGTGTCCCCTACTGACCGTGGGCAGGGTGGGGAGCTTTGCGGAGATAAGTCTCAACGCTGACCCAGCCGGGACTCGAACCCTGGAACTGCAGATTACGAGCCTGGCGTGCTACCGACTGAGACACCCCCGCTCCTCATAATTCACAATATATCGTCAAATGCCGACGTCAGTTTACGAAATCCGGACATGCGCGTTAGACCTCTCCGATACTCATCATTCGGGAAGGTCAGTGGATCGACACAACCTGACGCACTCAGCTGTTGAGGCAGATCCTCATCAAAATTGGGGGGGGGGACTCCGTCTGTAGCTCACCAGGCTCGTAATCTGCAGTTCCCAGGTTCGAGTCCCAGCTGGGTAAGCTTGAGATTTATCTCCGCAAAATTCCCTGCCCTCTCCTTGATCAGTAGGGGACACCGACGGGCTTGTAAAGGTCGCTGTTCGTCGGATGGGACGTTAAGCCATGGCCCCGTGTATGGAAGAGCCATACCCTGTGCACGTTAAAGGACACGCTGGATGGCTTTGACGGTAGACTACCATCTGTCTCACAACAGCTGTTCCAATGGGTACCCTCCCCCAATCTTCTCTGAGCCTTCGGGGTCCTAGTGACCTGGTCATTTAGTTCATTGTATGAAAAAAAGTGTCGCTCAGATATAAAACAAACAAACCCACATCAAAACATCGAAAAATTGCCAAAAAATATTAATTCACCTTTGCCTACTGTACATGAGCATCTTCAACAGATCGTGAAAGTCAACAGACAAAGAGTTGGGTCCTACATGAGCTTTCAGCTGCAAACAGTGTCCAATATTCAACCATCTGCCGTTTGAAAAAAACACTTAAACGAGCAGTTATTTCATCGAATTGTTACTGGAGGTAAGAAAAGGGTTGCCGCGGCGCAAGAATCAAATATTTTTCGTAGCTTGGCGTACTCTTGACGAAATTTATAGCCTTAAAATGACTCTCCAATGTTTTTTTTTGTCACTCATTTTTATGCTGATACCTAAAGAACAAAATGACTATCGAAAATTCAAAATTGAAATATAATTGTAAATACCAAATTTTTCTGAAAGCATATCCATTGAACTTTTTGCGGTATTAAAAACATCATCATATTATATAATAATCATAATTATGGGAGAAGGAACTGATGGGCGAGAAAACGGGAAGTAAAATGTGACGTCATCGGTGGCGGAAATTGTCGGTTCCCTGTGATTCCGCCAATACTTGAGAGATCGGTCCAAAATTGGATGTGGTGATTGCCATATAGATCTAGCTCTGACCGGTTAAGAGATAGTTTTCTTAGTTGCCATGGGTCGGGAGTAAACCTACTGTAATTACCCGTACTTTTTGGTAGAACTGCCATCGTACCTTCTGAATGGTTTGGTGGGATGTTTTACCTCTGAGCGGCATTTTTTGAGCACAATGGACTAAATGGCCAGGTCACAGAATCCCAAGGGCTCAGAGAAAGTTGGGGGAGGGACCCACTGGATAGCTGTTAGGAGATAGATGCTACCGTTAAAAGTCATCCAACAAACTGTGAATGAAATTATTCATGGGTTGAGTTGTTAATGGATATATGTTTCGCACCAAACTTTTAGCTGAATTTAACTAGTATTTATAATAATAATAATATACGAAGATATCGGTCTGTGGCAGTCATAACTCGTCACTAAATCGTGGTAAACGCTTCAAAATTTGACAGAGTGCTTTTAGTTGTTGTCCAAGTTTCCATTGATAAGTTTAATCTGATTGATAATGTCCAAGTAACCATTGATAAGTTTCCATTGAGAAGTTTAAATAATTAAAAGTTAAAACCGAAATTCCAAAAGATGAGCTATCTAGAAACAAAAATATTTGCCAAGCTATTCCTACGGGAAACGATAATCGCTGCCGAATCCATTGTTGCCATTGCCGGTATAGATTTATGCGCACTTCCAATATCCTTCGACTTCTTTCTTTGATCATATCGATATTTGATACATTATAAGTACGCATCGTTTCAAAGATGAAATAGATCTGTTTCGACCGGGATAGTAGTTAGGGAGCTAGTTAAGTTCAACAGGCGGACTTTGTGTGTTATGTTAGTTTTAACTAAGGCAGTAGACAGTAGTGCCTTCAGTTTTAGTAAGGAATTTTGAGACATGTCCTCATAGTAGGGGTGAAGGTGGATAAGTCGGTATCTGGCCAGGCTCGTAATCTGCAGTTCCTACGTTCGAGTCCCATTGGCACCAACGTTGAGATTTATCTCTGGAAAACTTCTCGCCCTGCACTTGGAGAGTAGGGGACACTAATGGGCTTGGAAACGCCGTCGTCCGTGGGATGGTAAGCCGTGACCCCGTGTGCTGGAAAGCCATACACCGTACATGTTAAGGAACATGCTGGATGGTCTTGATACAAGGCTTAACAGCTCTCCCCTTACCTCAACCTTCTCTGAGCCCCCGAGGTCCTTGTGACCTGGCCATTAGCCCACTGTGTACGGAAAACGGGCCGCTAAGAGGTAAAACAACCCAAATTCTCATAGAAGAAGTCCTATAGAAGTTATGAATAATTTCTAGAAACCTTTTCTGTTTATATAAGTGGTTCTCAAAGGATCTTTCCCTAAATTTCGAAGGATATTGCAGATAAATTGAAATTTATAAATCATTTTGTTGCCACTTTCTGCCACTGATTCTTCATTTAACTTTTTTCAGTTTAATTAAAAAATCTTATCCGTATTAAATCTTAATGTTAAAATCAAAATTAACACAAATCATGCCCATAATACGACATTGTACGCACTAATCTCAATACACGTTAGAACTTTAAGAGAATAAATCTGCGTTTACAAACGATTCTGCAGAAATGGCTATTATTGAGGGCAAATTGCGCATACGCGAGTCTTCCGTAGTGTTGCCAACTTACATTTTTAGTGTGCCGCGAGTATTCCGAGCGAAAAATAGTGCGCCATAAACAAAAAAATGTTTGAGAATCCCAGGTCTATACGCTGCAAGAAAAATGGAACAGAAATCTGAGCGGCAGTCGTCTGAGCGGGACAAAAGTTCATTTAACTTTCAATGCTAAATGACTACAAATATTTGAAAACGGTTTCGGACCAAATGGTTAGCGTGCTTGGCTACTCATCAAAGATACCTAGGTACGAGCCTCAGGTAAGGCATTGATGTTTGTGTTGTTTTTCTGAGGTCTCGTCTTCCTCACAGACTTTCCACTGTGGGGTATAAACATAACAGATAAAACATAACAGATAAACCATAACAGATAAAATAACAAACTATTCCTGCTGTTACCATTTATATGGAAATTTTAGGGGAACTCGAGATCTAAAATAACATGTAACACTGATGTCGCAGAGCAATGCAAATATAACTCAAAACGTATAAGCAGTTCGAATACGAAATTTTTGACCTATTGCTATAAATCACGTATTTGAGAACATAGCCCCTTACTGTAAGCTGTACAATGAAATATAAGATAAAGAAAACCGTTTTTAAATATTTGCACTGGTTCAGCATTTAGGTTTAAATGGATTAAATTATGAATATTGTATTCCATTCAGATGATTTCTGCTGCCATTTTCGTTTTAAATAACGAATATATTTCGTGTTCGAACACGATATGTATGCCTCTGCATGGAATCAGCGTCGAATCGGCAATCGTTCGAGAATTATTGATAAATAAATGCACATAAATTCATACCGGAAATGGCTTTTGTGGCCCCAAGGGTGGAGGGGGGGGGAAATGCACTAAGAACACATAAAAATGATGCTTTAATAATTTGCGCTTTGATAATAACATATAACTGCGCATAATGTTTTCTAGATAACTTTTTCATCATTCGTATAAGAGCAGCTGCTTTCAAAAAGAGCTCAACGGCTTCTGTAACCAACTCGATTCGTAACAATGTTCAGTTGGAATCTCAAAAAACAGAGCAATCTCAAAAAACTTTCAGTTTGAAGTCGTAATTCCACTTCGTTTCTTTCTAAATGAATATTTGGTTTCCTTATACACAGAAACCTTTCTAGAACATAAATTATTATCCAAGAGCGTTTGCTCTATGAATCATGGACTATTGACTAACATAAACAGAGCATCGGGCCTACAGGAAACCCTTAATCTCTTTCATTGGATGAAGTGTAGTGCTTCCAATGGCAATAACAGAATAATTAGGGAGAAGCCCTAATATGAAAGGTACACTGGAACAACCAGAGCCCAGAGGCTACAGTAACGGTTTAAAAGAGAATAGATGCAGGCCTTTTGAATTAATGTTCAGGAATATGTTCAAAGTTATACAAATTGGATATAATACGAAATTGATTTTGCGGCACTTGTCGGAAAAATCTTGCCTGAAGATTCTTTTTGCTGAATTTTTCTGAAGATTCTTGCCTGAAAATCCCGTTTGAGTAATATAATTGCTCATGAACTACATCACTGCAGCTACTGAGCTCAAGTATTTATTCTGAAATAACTGAAGTTTCTCATGGTGGCTAATTCCACATAGCTCTACACAGATGAGGCATAACATAGGAGAGGTCGAACGATGGTCTTGTACAGCAAACGCTTATTTTCCAGAGAAAGCGAAGAGTTGCTACAAATCAATGAGTTTAATATAGGTCTCAAACCTTGTGCTTTATTCACAATTTCCATAATATGATGACTCCAGTGGAGCTTGTTATGAATTACGATTCCGAGATATTTTGCAAAATCTGTCCAGCTGATGTCTTCATCAAATATTTTAACATTACGGTGGTCATGAAATCTGTTCCTTACGAAAAATAAAGCTGAACGTTTCGAGGCATTTACCATAATCCTCCATTTTGTGCACCACATTTCAAATTTAGTAAAATATGTTGAAGACTTTTTCCGGCAAACCCTACTTCAAAGATGATGTAAGAATGGCTGTATAGTCTGCATAAAGAGCTAACTTAATATTACATGAAATTGGAATATCTCCCATTTAAATATTAAAAAATATTTAAAATATTATATTTAAAAAAATAAAAAATTTGCATCCTCTGCTCCTTTTTGCCCAAAATAGTATTATTAGTTTCAAGAGAAGTCTGTTCAAAAGTGTAAAGTAATTCTTCCTTATCTTCAGTAGTAAGCAAAGCATGACTATTATAATGACTAAGTAAACTATCATTGTAAGGTTTTGCTATAGCTGGGTCTTTCAGAGCTTCAGTGTTAAGGTAACGGTTTCAACCACAGCAAAACACTTCTTCAGTTTAAGTTGCAAGACACTTTTATTAAGGTAATGCTCAGACCCAATTTCAACTCGCTATATGACCTGGTATTCCTAACAGAACTAGCTCATTTTCTGTCAATTAATATATAATTTATCATATTCTTATTCAGCCCATCTGGTGAAATCTAGGTGTACTTATGCATATCGCCGTATTTGTATTAAGCGTTAATTATTCTCAAATCATTAAATTTACTTACATATAGAAGACGTAGCCCATTGTCATTGCAGCTTCAATACCAAAGGGACCTTCATCCATCCTCAAAGGTCAGAATCATTACCAACTTTAACACTGAAGTCGCCTAGAACAAAGATACTGTCTTCTTTCTTGACAGAATTCAAAACATCTTGAAGTTGTCCGGACAACCTATTTTTGTGATCCTCATCGGCGTTCTGTGGGGGGCATAACAATCGATAACATTTCAAGTCTCTAATAGTTGTTTTAAATTTAGCTGTAGGGAACCTTTCATTAATGCACTCGTGTACTAGAATATCACTGGCCTTGTTTTCTGAGCAGCAAACCTACACCTTGAAGATGCTTTCCATTTTCCCTCACCTAAAAAGAGAAATTAGAAATTATTTTTAAGTATAAAATATTTTAACATTAGGGATCGTGTAAATGTTTATGAAAAAATGTGAAATATAATGTTATCAATAGAAATCTTTGAGTTAATTTAACTTTAAAATCAAATTGTATTTCAGTCCATGATTGGCTGAAAATCGCTATCCACCTATACTTTGCCTACACTGGCGTCACTACTGTTGCTTTGTAAGTCATGGTTTCTTTAATTAAGAGTATTCTTTAACCCTATTAAAGTGTCCCTTAAATAATCAAGTCTAGTTCAAAAGGACATACTAACTAACCAAGCTTTAGCATAAACAACGGAACCCGTTAAAAAAATACGGATAACATTTGTGTAGATTTATAGCAAATAGAGGCATCATGCTTGAAATCTACTTTTATTATAGATAAGGGCTTGATTTGTAAACACAATATCTAATACCTAAGAGGGAAATACTTATGCAGATTTTGGGAACAAACATTCAAGTATTTAATAAGTTATGAATAGTCCAATAGTATCAAATTAAAATTCGGTAACTTTTGCAAAACATTTAAAAATTGCATTATCTTTGATTCGTCACTATTCTGGAGTATCGTACAAACAGGATTTAACTGTTGGGTCAAAGTGCATTTTGTAACTTCTTAGATATAACGGCCATTATTAAGAACAATTCTAGTTTAGTTTAAGTTTGCTTATCACTAGTTAAGTTTGCTTATCACTAGTTAAGTTCTAGTTAAGTTTGCTTATCACTGCATATTAATCTGTATTTTTAAGCGGTTTAATTTTATGGGGTTCAAACCCTTACAGGTTACGACGTGATGAAGCTGTATAACAAATTTGGTGATCCTAGCTCTTATAGTTTAGGAATTCTCGAACAAACAGAGACAGACAAACAAACTCTAAAATATAAACAAGATAAATCCAAATTTTATATACTCATCGGCATATTTCCTTTTCTTGACAGAAGACTTTCTTAATGTAATTTTGTGTTTGATCAGACGAATTTGGATTATCGCATACAGGACCTGGGACAACGCTAAGTGATGTTGGCATTTCGTTTTGTCTTCTTAGTTTTTCCCGTGTTCAACCACTTATCCATTGGGGTAAAAATAAATATCACACTTGAAAACTTAACAGCCAATAAAGAAACACATTCACTTGACTGAATAGAAGCACATTTAAGAATGCATGAACTAGGGTGAAAGAAACCGCAGTATCCTCTGTAATGGTTGCCGATTCCGCTCCAAACATAGTTGTTGGGTTCTTTTATCTCTGAGCGGCCCTTTGTTGCACACAATGGGCTATGGCCAAATCACAACGATACCGAAAGGACTCACTGGAACAGCTGTTGGGAGACAGATGGTACCCTTCCGCCAGATCCATCCAGCATGTTCTTTAACGTGCAGAGGTTGTGGCTCTTTCTCATACGGAAGCACAGCTTGACGTTCCATCCGATGGATAGCGGCCTTTCCAAGCCCATCGGTGTCTCCTACTAACCGTGGGCAAGTCGGGAGTTTTTCTAAGATAAATCTCACCGTTGACCCAGCTGGGACTCGAACCTGGGAACTGCAGATTACTACCGACTGAGCCAGCCCGCACAATACAAATACAATTCCGTGTAGTACAGTTCCAAGCACAGTACAGTTCCACGTGGTAAACAGCGTCTTCCTACTAATTGAACGGATAAATGTTACGATGCTGTTCTAAACGTTGGTGATGTCACTGTGTTGTTTAAGGTTCTAATGTATAAGCTCGTAATCAGAATAATAGACACGAAGGGTAATCTCGCTATAACTCGAATGGTAACATTTCCATGAAGTTAAATGTCATCGAGCAGCGCCGCAGTGTGTGGGCAAAGGACGTCCATAGTAACAAGTGCATTGAAATGTGAATATAACGAAATCGAGATGGTGACCAAATTATATTCGTTATACTGAAATTTCGCTGCACTAAAATGCAATGAAAAAGTGTTGTGATAGTTACATAGTACAAGATAATAATTACGAAGAAAATTTACTGTATTTCAGAGTGTGATGTGTAAAAAGTCGGTATTCTTTTAACTGTCTGTTCGACTAAGCATATATCCGTGCATTCTTAAATGATTTGACAACTCTTCAAAGCTCTGTCCATAAAGATTCTGTGCATGTGGAGAAATAGCTGTGTAATATATAAGGCGAAAACTTAGCGCTATATTGGCTGCTGATAACGAAAAAAAATAACGAATTTAATTAAAGCAATAATAATTACGACATGAACTGGAAAAATAATAATAAAAAACAAATATAAAAGTAATTCAAATTTACCATATGATAAAATAAATCGCATGGATTGGCACTGCTTTGAAAGAACTTTTCGCTAACTCTGGCCGGAGGTCTAACCAGACCGTGTAATTTAGTTCTCCAAGAAAGTCTGAGCTACATCTACTGCATCTGGCCACTGCACACCAATTCCAACAAGGTTCTGTTTGACATTGTCTGCCCACCGCATACTAGGTCTCCCCTTCTTTCTGAGGCCTTTAGGCACATTGTTCATAACCCTATTCACCAATCTATAATTATTCATACGGGTAACATGGCCAAACCAATGGAGTCTCTCTCTGCACAATATGCTGCTTAAAGGAGGTTGCAAACTCCTTTGCCTAACCTCATCATTAGTTACAAAGTTGAACCACCTAATGCCCAAGATACTGCGTAAGCATCTGGAATCAAAAGCATCTAGTTTCCTGTTATCTTGTTTACAAAGTGTCCAGGTTTCACTACCATAACTAACCCTAGAAAGAACCAAACTATTATACAGTCTAATTTTAGTCTTTAGGGGTATACGCCTATTTCTTCACACTCTCCATAGATCCTTAAAAGTCCTGGCAACAATCCCTATTCGTCTGTTAATCTCATGTCGCACACCACCATTATCTGTTACATAGCTCCCAAGATAATTAAACTGTGACACTTGCTCAAGACTGCAACCATTCAGATTAACTGAATCACAGCCTGCCTGACCAATTTTCATCACTTTAGTTTTCTCTCTGTTTATAACCAAACCTACTCTACTACCAGTTTCATCAACAGCTCGAATGAAAGAGTTCATCTCATCAACATCATTTGCCAAAACGGCTAAATCATCAGCATAATCTAAATCAGAAAGTTTCGTATCTCCAGTCCATTTAAGGCCAAAATCTTTCCCTTGAAGTGAATTTCGCATAACATAATCAATAACCAAGCTAAAGAGAAAAGGAGACAAATTGCACCCTTGTCTAACACCAGATGTAATGCTAAACCAATTGCTACAAGCCTTACCAACTCTCACACACGACTCAGTGTTATCATAGAGAGCTTTCATTATGTTAACTAACTTGTCTGGTATACCATATGATCTCACAATCAACCACAAATTATGACGATCAACAGAGTCGAAAGCCTTTTTGAAATCAACAAAGCTAGCAACCAAAGGTTTCTGAAACTCTAAACATTTCTCAAGAATCTGTCTAAGTGAAAATATCTGATCTACACATCCCCTACCATTTCTGAATCCACATTGCTCATCAGGCAATTGCCTGTCAACCAGATCCTTAATTCTATTAAGCACAGTCATTGAAATAACCTTCCCTGGAACAGAAAGCAGGCTGATATCCCTATAGTTATCACAAGAACTGCGATCACCTTTTTTGAAAATAGGGATAATAATAGCTCTTTTAAAATCCTTAGGAACCATGCCTTTATCATAAAAGATATTCAGAATTTCAATCATCCAAGTGATAACCGAAACATTCCCAGCTCTAAGCATTTCTGTAGTAATTCCATCTACCCCTGGGGGATTTGTGTAGTTTAAGTTTAGAAACAGCCAAATTAACTTCAGATTGTGTTATAGGGCCAACATTAAAGCCACCAATGCATCTATCATCATTGAAAACAATGGAATTAGAACTAACCACATTATTTAGAACATTACTGAAATGCTCAGCTCACCTAGCCATGACAGAATCCTCGCCTTCTATAACCTTACCTTGTTTATTCTTCAATCCCTCTATACCTGTCCGTTTTCTACCACACAAAACATTAACTATCTGTTACAGCTCTCTGCTATTGTGCTGTCTAACTGCTTCCTCGGCTTTGTCAGCCAAGTCAACAAGCCAAAGATTCTTATCATCAGCTAACTGATCTTTTACACGTTTATTAAGTTCTCTGTAATGCTTTCTATTAGGATTAGTAGGGTATTGATTAAGGACATTCCTGCAGTTCTTTCTTTCCAAAATAAACTCAAGTGCTTTATCACTCAGATAATTCTCTCTCTTCTGCTCCTTTTTTTCCTAAAAGAGTACTGTTAGTGTCCAAAAAAGCCTGTTTAAAATGATCCCATTATTCCTCAACTTCAGTAGTAAGCATACCATGACTGTCATAATGACTAAGTAACCTATCATGGTAAGCTTTGGCTATAACTGGGTCTTTCAGAGCTTCAGTATTAAAAGCAAATTTTTTTAACCCTAGCACAACACTTTTCAAGTTTAATTTGCAAGACACTTTTAACTAGATAATGGTCAGATCCAATTTCATCTCCCCTATATGACCTGGTATTCCTAGCAGAACTAGCTCATTTGCTGTTAATTAATATGTAATCAATCATATTCTTATGCAGCCCATCAGGTGAAACCCATGTGTACCTATGTATGTCGCGGTGTTTGTAATAAGTATTAGTTATTCTGAATCCATTGAGTTTACTTACCTGTAGGAGACGTTGCCCATTTCCATTGCAGCTACCAATACCAAAAGGGCCTATTACTCCTCCCCAAAAGGTCAGAGTCAGTACCAACTTTGGCATTGAAGTCACCAAGAACAAGGGTAATATCTCCTTTCTTGACAGAATTCAAAATATCCTGAAGTTGTTCATAAAACCTATCCTTATCATCCTCATCGGCATCCTCAATGGGGGCATAACAGCAGATAACATTCAGATCTTTAACGCTTGTCTGAAATTTTGCTGTAAGAAACCTTTCATTAATGCACTCATATCCTAGAAGAGCATCACTAGCGTGTCTGCTGAGAAGCAGACCCACGCCTTGGTGATGCTTATTGTCATCCCTCCCTGAAAAGAGAAATTTAAGATTATTTTTAAGAATCTGACCTTTATCTGTCCATCTGGTCTCTTGCAAGCCGAGAATATCTAAATTATAATGGTGGAATTCTTGTGTGAGGACATCAAGAGAAAAATCTCTGTGCAGAGTCCTCACATTCCAACTACCTATGGAGAGAAAATGGTTAGTGGGATGTTTAAAGAAACTATGTTTATTGAGAGAGGGAATGCCGACAATATCAAACAGCCCCCTAATCGCAGACATGTGGCAAAGACCCGTTCTCCCACCACTAAAGGCTGAAGTCATCTACACTGGAAGACTTCCTCCAATGTAGAATTTGACGATGCCGATAGAAGCAAAGAGTTTAGGTGCCTGCGATGACCTCTGTTGAGGATTAACCACCAGCTGATAAACATATCCTGTGAATTTATTCACTTGTCAACCCACAAACAAACAGAAAACACAGCGGAAGATTTTCCCTCCACAGAAGCCCACCAGTGCAGCAAAATCAGGATTCATAATCAAGCTCAGAGCCATATATCTGTCCAGTCCAGTAGGTTTATATGGTCAGCACCAGGACCCTGTGTGGTTGACCACTCCTCCGCAGGGTAGAAAAAAAAGAAAAGTAGCCATAGTTGTCCAGATCAGTAGGCCACTCCCTACTCTAATCTGGCAGTCCTCCCCTTCCGTTCACTTCCACAAAAGAGTATCTCTTTTGAAAGGTCTGCAGCACGAGAAGGCGGAGTCGGACATTATGTGCTAGGCCTGGCCGGTTCTATGCATCATCACAGGGGATTGGTGCATAGCTCTGCTTCCAGTGACTACCTAGCTATAACGCAATACAATCAAAATCGCGTAGATCTCGAAGCGTGAACATCCCTTTTCTGCAAGGAAAATGTGGCAGCGTCGCTATGTAAAGCATTATGCTGGGACGTGTAGAGAGCACCAATGCCACGCAGCAAGTCCGGATCATGAAAAAAGTAACGGATGGAATTTTTCTAACTCAATAGAGTTAAAAAGAAGTAAAAGAATGTGGGGGGTGAGGTAAGAGACTAGATTGACATTGAAGGATAACATTTCCATCCCCATTGATGGTGTTTAAAACTTTTTCGAAAATGCATGACATATGCATAAATTTAATATTTCTTGCCCCCATTATCCTTGTTAGCGTTCTCAAAAGGTCAGGGGGATGGCCCTTGACCCTCCCCCCCCCACTAGAGCCGACTCTACCAAGCAGTGAGATCAGCAAAAATTCGTGCCAGGCGACAAACAATAAAACGTGATTCATAGCTCGCTGATTCATTAGATCAGAGGTTCTCAACATCGGGTAAGTGGTAAATTTTTTTTGGGTTACGCCGTGAGAGCTCCAAAGTCGCTAAATCTAGTAACGAAGTCGCTAAGTTGGCATTATCAGGGGAGTAGCCATGGGGGATGGGAGGTGACTCCCCCCAAAGTAACTCGGAGTTGGCAAAATTCGAAGCGACTTCGTAAAATCTAGGTGAGTTGTGAAAATTTGTATTTTTTTTTTTTGGAAAATTAAGGGGAGTTGTCAAAAACGATGCAACTTGGCAAATCTAAGGCAGTTTGGAAGATGGAGAGATGGCAAAATTTAGAGCAGTTGGCAAAATTCGAAGCCATTTAGTAAAATACAGGTCAGTTGGTAAAATCCGGACAACTTGGCAAAATTTTAGGCAAGTGACTTGGTAAAATCTTGGGGAGTTGGCAAAATCAGGACAACTTGGCAAAATCTTGGGGAGTTGGAAAATTCGGACTGACTTGGTAAAATCTTAGGGAGTTGACATAATTCGGAGTGACTTGACAAAATCTTGGGGAGTTAGCAAAATTCAGGTGAGATGTAAAAATTGCAATCTTTTTTCTGTAAAATAATGGCGTGTTGGCAAAATTCAGAGTGACTTTGCAAAAATCAGGTGTAATGTAAAATTGGGATTTTTTTCTGCAAAATTGTGGCGAGATGGCAAAATCGAGGAAACTTGGCAAAATCTAGGGCAGTTGACAAAATTCGAACCCACTTGGTAAAATACGGGCGAGTTGTGAAAATTGGGATTGTTTTTGTGAAATAAGGAGAGTTGACAAAATCGAGAAAACTTGGCAAAATCTAGGGCAATTGGCAAAATTCCAACCCACTTGGTAAAATACGGGCGAGTTGTGAAATTGTGATATTTTTTGTGAAATTAAGGAGAATTGACAAATTCAGGACAGATGTAAAAGTTGGGATTGTTTTGCGAAATAAGGAGGTGGTAAAATCGAGTCAACTTTGCAAAATCTAGGGAAGTTGGCAAAACTGGAAACCACTTGATAAAGTACAGGTGAGTTGTAAAAATTGGGATTGGTTTTGTGAAATTAAAGATAGTTGAAAAAATCGAGAACTCTTGGCAAAATCTAGGAGAGTTGGCAAAATTCGAACCCACTTCGTAAAATATAGGCGAGTTGTGAAAATTGAGATTTGTTTTGCGAAATTAAGGAGTGTTGAACAAATTGAGGAAACTTAACAAAATGTAGGGCAGTTGGCAAAATTCTAATCCATTTGGAAAATACGGGCGTGTTGTGATAATTGGGATTGGGTTTGTGAAATTCAGGATAGTTGACTAAAATCGAGAAAACTTTGCAAAATCTTGGGTAGTTTAAAAAGTTTGAAGTGAATTGGCAAATTTAGGAAAGATGTAAAGATTGGGATTATTTTCGTGATATTAAAGAGAGTTGTGAAAATTGACTCAACCCCACGGAGCGAAAATCTAGTAAGTAAGTTCAGTTGTCAAAATTTGAATTTCGAGCTGGAAAACTTTTGAAACCCCTAACCATAGCCTTTTACTACTCTACTGGGCATTATAATACTATAACTATAGTTTTATCTATTTATATAAGGGGTACGCCAGTTACATACACATTTCCAGGGTGCTATGTGAAGCATAAAAGGTTGAGAACCACTGGGTTAGATATTTCACAACGTTGCCAGATGCTAAAATTGCATTGTACATATTGTTTAATGATTTTCATGTTAAAAATTTCGTTACACTGGTTGCTTTTTATTCCGTATCCGAATAAATTTTTATTTCATTAAACTGATATTTCCGTTACACTGGTATTCGTCAAAATGAGGCATTTTTACATAGAGATTCATAGCAAATTGGCCGGATCGAAAAAATAATCAGCTATTTTTCGTTCTTCTGGTGTTTGATATTTTATTGCATAAAACTGAGTACTCTTTATTTGACTTCCCCCCCAGTGTACAAATGAAGTATGCGCTCTCTTCCCCCCTAGTGTACAAATGAAGTATACTCTCTCTTCCCCCCCCTAGTGTTCTCTCGTGTACAAATGAAGAGCGTAAATTTTTTTAAATTACTGCACATATTTTTATATAATTGAAATAATAAATTATTATATTTCAAAGATTTTAAAATACATGGATTGTAATTAAAACTCTCTCTCTGAAGTATGTATCTCTCAAAAGGATTAAAAAATGTACAATTATTTCCATTATCAACCATTCGTGGCACATTAATATCCAAGACGTTCTAGCTTACCCTACGTGTATATTATTACACTATGATCATGATTTTAAAGTCTTTGCCGAAATTGACACCACAAGTCATTGCCAGATTCCGAAACTATAGTTTTATAGAAATATCTGTAAATATATCGCCTTGTCTTTCACGACGGACGTCATTACTGATCTTTTTTTTTTCCGCGAAACTCCAAGAGATTCTCGAACCACTGCTTTTTAGTATAAAATTAAATTACTTATAAATTAATTATATATACCTCAATGGATAAATTGAATTAAACATCTCTTCGCAATAGATATCATTGTAAGACTTTCATACGTAATCAGGATTCTCATTCAAATGGGAAGCATTTTGGCTTAATGAAAAGTTTCCAGCAAATGAAAGTAATCATTACACTTTCGATACTATTCTCGGATAGTTCGACCAAACCTTTTTTTTTCTTCGGGCAAAATCATGTAGTTCGAAAAAATGAGTGCATTTTATTAAGTTATTCTATCAATATTAAATTATTTTGATTTATATTCAATTCAATAAATTCTGAAATGAAAACATTCTAAATACTTGAAATAATTAGCTGCAAAAATTGTTTGTCCTGAATGGGATTCGAACCCACGTCTAGAATCATGCCAGTCATCGTAACCGCTACACCACCAAAGACTAACCATCTTCTTCAACAATGTGACATACGTATAAGCATTCCCGCATTTTATTGATTCTCCACTGACGCCATGTATTTCATGTGATACTTTATTATTGAATAATTCTAAGTATGCTGATGATCGAAAGACTGTTTCGTATACCCTTAATTTCTAAACATTTTCTAAACACTTTCCACGAAACAAGACAAAGATGAAATCTACTTAAATATTCGTTTTCAACAATACTTTTTTCACTATTCTAAAAAGCTATGAAATGATATTTTAGTAAATGATTTAGTTTAAATAAACATGTCATTTAAAAATATAGATTACAACGAGATTACTTCTCTAGAAAATATTCAGTCTAATTCTGTTAAATTCGCAACAGATATTTATCTTTCAATGTTTTAACGTATCAGAATGCTTTTAATGTGTTTCAAATATTAAAATATTAACTATGTTCATACTATGTTTTTCCAGTGTTTTGCTAATATGCAGTATGTTAGTAACGTACAAACTATTTCTATTACATTAATATGAGATTTTCATTTTCGTTTAACAGATGCTATTCTGTAATCCAGTGGTTGTCAACCTTTTATGTTTCACGTATCCCCTGAAAATGTGCATGTAACTGGCGTACCCCTTGTATAGATAGATAAAACTATATTTGTAGCATAACAATGGGAATAAAATAAAGTATATCTATATAAACATTAAATTTTGTATTCATAAATTGCATATATCGATAAACACAAAATGTGACCTAAACAATTTAACAAATCTTATAAAATTATAAACATTTTACTGGATAATCAGTGAAATGGACTTGTTACTTGATCTAGGGTATTTTGAGCTCTCACGGCGTACCTCAAAAAATTTTACTGCCTACCCCCCTGCTATAATCAATTAATTCGTTATAGCAAAAACTGCGTGTATTAATCTAACGTAATCTGGCATCCAGTATCTTGCATCTGTAGTATGCATGCACTGTCACGTAAAATAATTAATAATAATAATTCATTTTCTTACCTTTGTCTATGGCTATGTAGAATTGGAAAATAATAAACTCAAACTATTCGACAGTTTACTAATTTCATCTTCTCCTTTTTTATAAGAAAAGCAACAAACTATACGTATAAGAAATGAATAATTTTCCATGTATTCGGGTTTAACCTGAATATTATATCACTTGTTCGCCGTGGGAGGAGGAAGAGAAGGAAGTAAAGGTTGGGTAAGATCCGAAAAATTCATATCTTATGTAAAAACCAGTAAAAAGTAAAACAAACAATGCAACACTAATTTCCAAATTGAACGTTCTGATTGTTCGCATAACATGGTAAATAATTGTTACAAATCAAATATGAATATGCTATTCCGGTTTATAAAATAAGGGAAATAATACATACTAAATTTTTGATTCGATTATAATTTTTTGTGTTTATGTTTAATAATATAATAACAATTTTATTTATGCCTCAGTATGATTATATACATTGATCACCCCGCTAAGCTTTATGGCTTGTCAGCAGGATTCCTTTCAATCACATGACAGGTTAATTAAAGAATAAGACATGTATAATGGAAAATAAACACATGATTAAAAACAGAAAATAAAAGGACAACAACAACAAAAAGGAAAAACATGAATGAGGGCACAAACATTGAAAATTAAACACGTTTATAAAAATAAACTTGTACAATTATGGATTGTAACATGCATTGCGCACAAATATCACCTATTGTACTGGCCTAGTCGCCCATGCGCCATAAATCCCAAAACAACCAGCCACCTACTGTACACGTCATCATTTCACACTAATATTACAGTTGCTTAAAACAATACCAGATACAGGATATAACTTTTTAAACATTACTTTTCAAATATTTACATCTAATAATCATTTTGAAACTTTAGTTTTAATTTCTGAATAAGTGCTCAGGCAAAATAAATCTTTTGGCAGAGAATTAAAAACTTCGAGTATTTGATAAGATATACGAGCTTTACCCTAATTATTGTGAAAAAAATAGCTGGACAAAATAATTCTCACACTTTCGCCTTGTATTGATCATATGCAAAAATTTCTCCTTGTGTTCATTTGTAAAATAATTTCTAATGATAACTACATAAATATATAACAAGTCAACTGGAAAAATGTTCAGGTAATAAAAACTATTGCCAACTTGATCTTGAATAATTACATATTTATTGAATTTAACAATATTATTTAGAATACTTTTTATATTCGTTTTATTTTATTTAAAACAGATTTATATGTGCATCTATATATACTGATAAGTAGTGAGTTCCAACCTTGGGAAATTTTACCCCCGTGCTTTCCCCCCTATGACGCCACCGGCCACGCCCCCTTCCGACCACATGATATGACGTCACTTCCATTGATACCCCTTCCGGCAACACACCCTTATTAATGAATATTCGTAATTAAAAATTCATAATTCATAATTAACTATTATTTCATAATTAATCTCCTTTATTAAAAAACCTTTATTAAAAAATCCTCCCCTTTATTAAAAATTCCTTCTTCCCTTTATTAAAAACACGTGACGCCCTCTAGTGTATATTATGAGTACTATATTTAGAAAAGCTCTCTATTTTAACTGAAATTATTCCCAATTTTTACTCCACCCTCATTAAAAAAAAAACCTTATCAAACATTTCGCCCCCTTTATTAAAAACCCTACCTGTATTTTTAAGTGCCCTCTTTAAAGACCCTCTGGTTGACCCACCTGTATTTTTTAAGCCCCCCCCCCCCCTAAATTTCCTAACACCTGAAAAAGTCTTCGGTTTTTCAGTGGCGTTAACTAGTGTATACTTTAGTAAGATATTGATCGAAATTTTTTCAACTTTTTGACTCCCCATTATCAAACGTTCCGCCCCACTTTGTTAAAAACCATATCAAAACTGCCCCTTGGTTGACATGTATTTTTAATCCCCCTTATCAAAAGTTCCACCCCCTCTATTAAACTCCCCAATCTCCGATCACAAACTCCTGAATAAGTCCCTTGATTTCTACTCTCATCTGAAATTTGCCGTCCAACTAAACTTTCGGGGGCATCCTCTCAGAATGGCTGATGCAATCCTCAAAAATAATTAGAAGGTCCCACATTTTGCGAATTCGACCTTCACTAGAATAAGGACTATCCCACAGTAATTGTTTTAAAAGACTGTCCCGCAGAAAATGAAATGAAAAAAAGCTATTGGATAAAAAAATTAATAAAAAGAAAACAAAAGAAATCTTTGTTTTAAAAACAAGTTATTCGTAATTATGAAAAAATATTGAGGGGTAATATGGTCTGGTGACTTGTATGGTGACATAAAAGACCCGCTTTAGAACATGCAACAAACGTTTGGTACCTTACCCCTACTAAGGATCACGTTTTATTAAAGGATAAATCTTGGATCACATCACCCCCTGCGCTGTATCAGAAGCGATGTCTTTCAACATGAAAACCCACTCGCATCCTTGACCACTGTTTTAGGACCCATCTCGAAAATTTTCCAAGTCAACAGATTTTTGCCAGCCCTTCTGACTAAACCGCATTGTCATCCCTCAATTCTACCCCCCTTTGTCTCAGGCCATCACACGAGATGCGGTATGGAAACAATGTTTGGAAATATCCTCTTACCGAAACATCGAATCTACCCTTTATGATAGCTCAGCTATTTGTTTCAATGTACCACGTCAGAAGAAGACAAGCCATTTTGAAATTATGCGCCCCTAAACCTCCAAGTGTTGTGCCTCTCTTATTAAAATTAGTCTCCATCGGGTTGAAGGATGTCGTAGTCAGATATTTGTATTCACATATATTCTGCACTTTCCGCGTCAGGACTTGTTTGGGAACAATAAAGCGGTTTTAAGTTAAATTCTTATCTCTGCCATTTCTCAATTAATTACTCTCCGTAAGTATATCCGTTGCGCGAAATGGTTTAAAACTTTTTATTCCTAATACTTATTACCGCTGCCTCCTCAGTACATGATGCAAAATATTACTCGCTCCTAGGAAGTAACACTACGCAGTAACAATCGATAACATTATTTCTTCCTCCGAAGAAAAATCAGCTAAGTGTTTGGGTGTAATCATTTTTTAAAAATTAAACAGTTCAAAACGCTCTCACAGTTTTTAAAAATAGTCTTTTCCACCGTTTATCGGCGAACGTGTGCCTCATCACGCTGATGAAATTTTATTTCACGTTGCGGCGTCAGTATGCGTGTGTTCGTTACGCTTTACAAGGTCAGTTGTTTTCCACGGGTTAAAAATAATTCTGTAAAGAAACGCGGAATAATGCTATAGAAAGTAAGAATGCTAAAAGTACATTGCGGGTATCCTTGCGTTTCTGCTTACGGTGTGTAAAAAACTTTAGTTTCAACATGAATGTATGTTAATGGAGTAGGGGATATTAGTTTTAACAAATACACTAAGCTACTATAAAAATAATATATTTAAGTCTGACACGATCGAAACCTTTCAACTTACTTGAGTTAATCCACCTTAAAAAACCTTATTTAACCACCACTGATAGGAAATTTTATTTGCAACTAGACTGATAGTCAAAAGTTAGCAAATACTTCAACGATTATATCAGTATATCTATGGAACAAGCTACATGAGAAAGCTTCGTCAGTAACATAAAAATCCGCCTAATTATGATCTGACATATATGTTCTGATCGGGCCTCAGTAAAAGAATTCTGCACATATGTCACAAAAAAATCGATGTTCTCGCGTAGAGCGTATAAGAAGCGAGAAACAAAAAAATAAAGTCTTTACAAACTAAGAGTCACTCGGTGTAAAACATTCGAAATCCAGAAATGCCCTTTCGAAAAAATAGAAAAATTCCCTCCATATTCTTAAAATTCTTAAATAATTCTTAATCCCCACTGCTAACATCGCCTCTGTTACAAGTACTGAAAGCTCCCACTATTCTTGGTGTTTAATTCGAAGAAATGACCGGAAGACGTGCGCGCACACAGGCAGCCGCTGGTAAAGGTCACAGGGTCACTTACGCGCTGACCTATGGAACAGTCCTTCGATGCGAAAACAGATATGCTACTATTTATCTAAATTATTTACTCACAGGAAGAGTGTTCGGCTCTGTGAGTTTTATCTTCCTCAAGAATCTTTTGAACCTTAACGACAGATTGAAATAATTATTCGTTTCATGACGAAATGCAACAATTCGACATGTTCCTTCAAAATATGGAATTCTTCTGCCGATAGGTTATTGATTAGCTTCTAAAGAGATGCACTTAAAAATTGATAAGAATCTATGAATTTCAAAGTTCGAAGAGAGAATGCTGTGTATTTTTCCATATTATTGGGAATGCAATTAATCGTTTTATTTTTGATCATACCGATTCCTTGCATAAAAAGATGGCTGTCATATACCTTTAGGTTATGAAATATAACTGGAATCTTATTCGGGAGCTTAAAATTGAGATTACACGCATTATGAGCGGCTCCACGGGAAGAGCTAGGGGAAGAAGACTATATATCCGTGAAATGAAAATATGGAACTCATTCGACATAAAAAACCTAGACCGATATCACGACCAGAAGACCGACGTGCTCCTCTTAGCTGATGTGTTTGAGAAAACTATGTGTCAGATATTATGAAATTGATCCCTGTCATGTTTACACAGCTCCTGGAGTAACTTGGCAAGAATGCCTGAAGACGACAAATATTAATGTAGAGTTGATAACAGACCCTACAATGTACCTTTTCCTGGAAAAAGGCATACGAGGGGGAATTTCAGTAATATGCAATCGTTTTAGCACTGTAAACAACAAGCATTTAGAATGAAAGACAAACTGAATGCAAGTTTGCTTATTAAAGCTTCACTGTCATACAATCTTAGAGATAAACTAACTCATTATATCGCTTAATCTTCAGATGCATGTTTCTCCATAGAATCGTAAACTCTCAATATCTATTCTTTGCGTTTTCTCATACATCTCGCAAGATAATTAAAGTAACTTGCTCGAAAGAATACAATCACTGATTCATCTTCCATATGTGTATATTTACTTTCTAATAAACCATACTTTAACGACCAAAGTAGGTAAATCGCAAGCATCATCTGAGTCAGATTATTATTATTTTTTCCATATATCTACACATGCTAATTCTTTACGTTGCAAATCTCACAATAGCCTGAAATGGACACTATTAGTACTTTACCCACGACACAGCTATAAGTTATGATAACCAATAGATTAAAAGATTTATCTCAAAGACAGTAGGTTAGCACGCTCAGCTTCTGGTCTAAGAAACCAAGAGATCCATGGTAAGACACGAGTGTTGTTTTTCTACTGAGTACCTTCTACTATGTCGTATGAAAGGATTCTGTAACCGTTATGACAAATAGTTGCTTAAAGCCATATTTATTTTTAAAGATACACTGATTTCAAACTCACTAAGATTCTTACATGCAATCGATAGATGCACATATTAGGACCTATACCTTTCATCCTCTAACATATGAGAAGGAACGTTTGTGTGTTTTAATAGAAAAGCATGATTAGTCATTATAAATTATAGTATGTTGACTGCATTCACTTTAAGTCTAATTCGAGTAACGGAAGACAATCTGAATAGCTGTTATTACTTTCAAGCAGAATAAAAATCCTGTTTAAATTTACATAAACCTATGACTATGTAAAATTATGTATTTACGAGAACGTTTCTCTGATCTTATGCAAAGTATATGCATGTTTATATCTGTGGTGTATGGTATTATACATATTCAACGGATGTCTTTCTAAGTGTATGTCTCTATGAATATATGAATGCGATTGACTAAGTTTTTGTTCATATCTATTTTCGTCACATACTTGTTTCGTGTTTCGTCTCTGTACATGTGTTAATTGTATGTTTTTGTGTACGTGCGCGCGCGTATGTTTGTGTGTGTGTGTGCGTGCGTGTATATGTTTTCATGTTTGTTTCTGCGAATGTGTTCATGTTTGTTTCTGTGAATGTGTTCATGTTTTTTTGTGTGAAACGGATGTGTGTTCTTTCGAGCAAAAATACTACAAGATAGAAATTTCAAAGGAAGTGATATATGCAACAATCAGGAATTTTTTTGGGTATGACTTTTAATTCGTGGAGGAAAAGTCTTAAAGACTGATAAAAGTCCCTCTTTAGGCGAAGGAGTATCAACCGAAAACCATGAAATATTAGTATACTAGGATCTCACTGTAGAAAATCATGATCCATTACATTCATTATTATATATTGAAAATACATTGCAATGTCAGAGAAAACAACTGGAAAAACCAACGAAATCGTTGGTAGAACTGCTTGAAAGACATTATATGTAGTGAAATTGGAATAACAGTAAATACGCACACACTGCAGAGGAAGGGAGAATATTTTTCAAAATTCTTCGAAGTGGAAGGCAATACAGCATGCATAATCAAACAGTACTGGAGGTGATAAAATACCTTCAAAATATGCTGGAATCGATGACAGAAATATCGGAAAAATCAACAGCGTACATGGCAAAAGATCAGGAAATATCTCGCAAACAGGAACATTTCCTAAAGTTCAACACAACAAATATAGCTACTTGAAAACCGGAAATATCAATCAACTAAAGCTAATAACTCAGAAGCAGAAATGACGATCACATGTTTGGAAAATATAACTGAATCGTTTCTGTCTATATCAGATAGCCACGTCACAGAGTTTCCAAAATAAATTCAAAAAGTCGCAAAAATATCCTGCACAGGGAGGGTGGCACCACCTATGCAAAATAGCCTTTGCTTCCTTTGCGTTTACTCTATAACTGGAACACCCTTCGATCGTAACGCTAGCTGCGTTACGTCAGCAGGGACGTTCACCACACTTCATGCATTCGAAGAGAAGGCACTCAATTAAATCACAAAAAGAAATAGTAAGATAAAAGTTTACAGCAGTAAAGACCATTCACCTACTATATTGTAAGAGAGATAGTTTATCCCTACAAAATTCGAATCATTCTCCATTTGGCGATAACTGGAACACCCTTCGATCGTAACGCTAGTTGAATTACGTCAGCAGGGACGTTCACCACACTTCATGCATTCGAAGAGAAGGACCTCAATTAAATCACAAAAAGAAATAGTAAGATAAAAGTTTACAGCAGTAAAGACCATTCACCTACTATGTTGTAAGAGAGATAGTTTATCCCTACAAAATTCCAATCATTCTCCATTTGGCGATAACTGGAACACCCTTCGATCGTAACGCTAGTTGAATTACGTCAGTAGGGACGTTCACCACACTTCATGCATTCGAAGAGAAGGACCTCAATTAAATCACAAAAAGAAATAGTAAGATAAAAGTTTACAGCAGTAAAGACCATTCACCTACTATATTGTAAGAGAGATAGTTTATCCCTACAAAATTCGAATCATTCTCCATTTGGCGATAACTGGAACACCCTTCGATCGTAACGCTAGTTGAATTACGTCAGCAGGGACGTTCACCACACTTCATGCATTCGAAGAGAAGGACCTCAATTAAATCACAAAAAGAAATAGTAAGATAAAGGTTTACAGCAGTAAAACCATTCACATACTATATTGTAAAAGAGATAGTTTATCCCTACAAAATTCCAATCATTCTCCATTTGGCGATAACTGGAACACCCTTCGATCGTAACGCTAGTTGAATTACGTCAGTAGGGACGTTCACCACACTTCATGCATTCGAAGAGAAGGACCTCAATTAAATCACAAAAAGAAATAGTAAGATAAAAGTTTACAGCAGTAAAGACCATTCACCTACTATATTGTAAGAGAGATAGTTTATCCCTACAAAATTCCAATCATTCTCCATTTGGCGATAACTGGAACACCCTTCGATCGTAACGCTAGTTGAATTACGTCAGTAGGGACGTTCACCACACTTCATGCATTCGAAGAGAAGGACCTCAATTAAATCACAAAAAGAAATAGTAAGATAAAAGTTTACAGCAGTAAAGACCATTCACCTACTATATTGTAAGAGAGATAGTTTATCCCTACAAAATTCGAATCATTCTCCATTTGGCGATAACTGGAACACCCTTCGATCGTAACGCTAGTTGAATTACGTCAGCAGGGACGTTCACCACACTTCATGCATTCGAAGAGAAGGACCTCAATTAAATCACAAAAAGAAATAGTAAGATAAAGGTTTACAGCAGTAAAACCATTCACATACTATATTGTAAAAGAGATAGTTTATCCCTACAAAATTCCAATCATTCTCCATTTGGCGATAACTGGAACACCCTTCGATCGTAACGCTAGCTGCGTTTCGTCAGCAGGGACGTTCACCACACTTCATGCATTCGAAGAGAAGGACCTCAATTAAATCACAAAAAGAAATAGTAAGATAAAAGTTTACAGCAGTAAAGACCATTCACCTACTATATTGTAAGAGAGATAGTTTATCCCTACAAAATTCGAATCATTCTCCATTTGGCGATAACTGGAACACCCTTCGATCGTAACGCTAGTTGAATTACGTCAGCAGGGACGTTCACCACACTTCATGCATTCGAAGAGAAGGACCTCAATTAAATCACAAAAAGAAATAGTAAGATAAAAGTTTACAGCAGTAAAGACCATTCACCTACTATATTTTAAGAGAGATAGTTTATCCCTACAAAATTCGAATCATTCTCCATTTGGCGATAACTGGAACACCCTTCAATCGTAACGCTAGTTGAATTACGTCAGCAGGGACGTTCACCACACTTCATGCATTCGAAGAGAAGGACCTCAATTAAATCACAAAAAGAAATAGTAAGATAAAAGTTTACAGCAGTAAAGACCATTCACCTACTATATTGTAAGAGAGATAGTTTATCCCTACAAAATTCGAATCATTCTCCATTTGGCGATAACTGGAACACTCTTCGATCGTAACGCTAGTTGAATTACGTCAGCAGGGACGTTCACCACACTTCATGCATTCGAAGAGAAGGACCTCAATTAAATCACAAAAAGAAATAGTAAGATAAAAGTTTACAGCAGTAAAGACCATTCACCTACTATATTGTAAGAGAGATAGTTTATCCCTACAAAATTCGAATCATTCTCCATTTGGCGATAACTGGAACACCCTTCAATCGTAACGCTAGTTGAATTACGTCAGCAGGGACGTTCACCACACTTCATGCATTCGAAGAGAAGGACCTCATTTAAATCACAAAAAGAAATAGTAAGATAAAAGTTTACAGCAGTAAAGACCATTCACCTACTATATTGTAAGAGAGATAGTTTATCCCTACAAAATTCGAATCATTCTCCATTTGGCGATAACTGGAACACCCTTCAATCGTAACGCTAGTTGAATTACGTCAGCAGGGACGTTCACCACACTTCATGCATTCGAAGAGAAGGACCTCAATTAAATCACAAAAAGAAATAGTAAGATAAAAGTTTACAGCAGTAAAGACCATTCACCTACTATATTGTAAGAGAGATAGTTTATCCCTACAAAATTCGAATCATTCTCCATTTGGCGATAACTGGAACACCCTTCAATCGTAACGCTAGTTGAATTACGTCAGCAGGGACGTTCACCACACTTCATGCATTCGAAGAGAAGGACCTCATTTAAATCACAAAAAGAAATAGTAAGATAAAAGTTTACAGCAGTAAAGACCATTCACCTACTATATTGTAAGAGAGATAGTTTATCCCTACAAAATTCGAATCATTCTCCATTTGGCGATAACTGGAACACCCTTCAATCGTAACGCTAGTTGAATTACGTCAGCAGGGACGTTCACCACACTTCATGCATTCGAAGAGAAGGACCTCAATTAAATCACAAAAAGAAATAGTAAGATAAAAGTTTACAGCAGTAAAGACCATTCACCTACTATATTGTAAGAGAGATAGTTTATCCCTACAAAATTCGAATCATTCTCCATTTGGCGATAACTGGAACACCCTTCGATCGTAACGCTAGTTGAATTACGTCAGCAGGGACGTTCACCACACTTCATGCATTCGAAGAGAAGGACCTCAATTAAATCACAAAAAGAAATAGTAAGATAAAAGTTTACAGCAGTAAAGACCATTCACCTACTATATTTTAAGAGAGATAGTTTATCCCTACAAAATTCGAATCATTCTCCATTTGGCGATAACTGGAACACCCTTCAATCGTAACGCTAGTTGAATTACGTCAGCAGGGACGTTCACCACACTTCATGCATTCGAAGAGAAGGACCTCAATTAAATCACAAAAAGAAATAGTAAGATAAAAGTTTACAGCAGTAAAGACCATTCACCTACTATATTGTAAGAGAGATAGTTTATCCCTACAAAATTCGAATCATTCTCCATTTGGCGATAACTGGAACACTCTTCGATCGTAACGCTAGTTGAATTACGTCAGCAGGGACGTTCACCACACTTCATGCATTCGAAGAGAAGGACCTCAATTAAATCACAAAAAGAAATAGTAAGATAAAAGTTTACAGCAGTAAAGACCATTCACCTACTATATTGTAAGAGAGATAGTTTATCCCTACAAAATTCGAATCATTCTCCATTTGGCGATAACTGGAACACCCTTCAATCGTAACGCTAGTTGAATTACGTCAGCAGGGACGTTCACCACACTTCATGCATTCGAAGAGAAGGACCTCATTTAAATCACAAAAAGAAATAGTAAGATAAAAGTTTACAGCAGTAAAGACCATTCACCTACTATGTTGTAAGAGAGATAGTTTATCCCCACAAAATTCCAATCTTTCTCCATTTGGCGATAACTGGAACACCCTTCGATCGTAACGCTAGCTGCGTTACGTCAGCAGGGACGTTCACCACACTTCATGCATTCGAAGAGAAGGACCTCAATTAAATCACAAAAAGAAATAGTAAGATAAAAGTTTACAGCAGTAAAGGCCATTCACCTACTATACTGTAAGAGAGATAGTTTATCCCTACAAAAACCCAATCATTCTCCATTTGGCGAAGAACGCACAAAGTGCCAGAAAGACGTCACAGATAGAGGGCGCTCCAATTGTGCAAGCGTGCAGAGCTGTCATTCATCCTGCACCAAGCATTTCAAGCCCGATCATTTGGCTTAGCGTTTAAGCTCAGATTTCCTCGTGAGGAAGCAAGAAACTTGTCCCTTTGATTTTCTCCAAATATACCCATTGCTGATGATTAAACTGATTCATAATAAAGTTGATACTTTAAATAAATATGCGCGAAATTGCGAGAGGGAGGCTCTACAAATATGTGTAACATCTAAATTTTAAAAATGGAGAGGGATCCTAGCAATAAAAACTATTTATACACTATAAGAGTTGTTAATCGTAAGGTAGTGTGTAAAATTATCATTTTAACTGAAGGTTAAACACCATATAAAATTCACTCTGTTAATCGGGGAGACAATGGGTTGACTGTGGAGATATAGAAGAAACCTGTAGATAGAGAAGTAAGAGTTGCGAACAGAAAGAAGAAATTGTACGATCGGTAATTCTTTCTACACAAATGAGGTGGTTCTGAAAAGAACCTTTGTTTTTTTTCTCATGTTATGCCATCACTTCAAGAATGTTAGCTATTTCTATGGAGGTCATAGCGTCCTCCACCATGGCCCTATAGTCCATGCTTTCAGCATGTTTTAGTGCCGTTTCTTCTGCAAAACAGACTGCATAAATATTCATGAGCCATTTCGTCCAGTTCAATGGTAATGGTCTCTCCATCACACACAACGTTTAAAGCTAGCAAATTTTTTTCTCTCAATATATTCATTAAATTTTGTAGACATTCTTCATACCATATGGGTTTTTGGTATGGCAGGATACCAATGCTCTCGAGCATATATAAAACAACTTCACGGAAAGATAGCGTGGCTTTCTCCATGGTGACCAACGACAGACTGTAGCTCAGAAGAAACTAGTAAATACAGGTCCTATGCTAACCTTTATTTGCGTCCAAAACAGTGACCTTTACGATATCTCATAAACGCCCGTGGGGGTCAACATACATCAAAGTTCAAGGTCGACAAAAACACTGACCTTTACCGCTATCTGATAAACCTCTCGCTCATAAGATACGATCAAAGTAAACATTGGGAGTATAGCGGTATCAGAATTATTTACTTAGCTTCTATTTTTAATGAAGGAAATCGTTTATCAGTAGCAAATGCAAATATTGCGGTGCAGATAGTGTGAATCGACAGTTCAAATGGTGAACCCTCGTGTCACCCCCCGAGACAATGTAGCGATAAGAACCGTCACTCGCTCTAGCGAGGTTATAGCTTGCAGATATTAAAATACGAATATATCGTGGGTAAAGTACTGAATAGTGTCCATTTCAGGTTATTGTGAGAATTTCAACGTAAAGAATTTAGCAAGTCTGGATATATAGAAAAAATAATAATAATCTGCCTCAGATGATGCTTGCGATTTACCTACTTTGTTCGTTAAAGTATGGTTTATTAGAAAATAAATATACACATATGGAAGATGAATCAGTGATTGTGTTCTTTCGAGCAAGTTACTTTAATTATCTTGCGAGATGTATGAGAAAGCGCAAAGAATAGATATTGAGAGTTTATGATTCTATGGAGAAATAAGCATCTGAAGATTAAGCGATATAATGAGTTAGTTTATCTCTAAGATTGTATGACAGTGAAGCTTTAATAAGCAAACTTGCATTCAGTTTGTCTTTCATTCTAAATGCTTGTTGTTTACAGTGCTAAAACGATTGCATATTACTGAAATTCCCCCTCGTATGCCTTTTTCCAGGAAAAGGTACATTGTAGGGTCTGTTATCAACTCTAGATTAATATTTGTCATCTTCAGGCATGCTTGCCAAGTTACTCCAGGAGCTGTGCAAACATGACAGGGATCAATTTCATAGTATCTGACGCATAGTTTTCTCAAACACATCAGCTATGAGAAGCTCGTCGGTCTTCAGGTCGTGATATAGGCCTAGGGTTTTTTATGTCGAATGAGTTCCATACTTTCATTGCATTGATATAGTCTTCTTCCCCTAGCGCTTCTCCGAGGAGCCGCTCATAATGCGTGTAATCTCAATTTTAAGCTCCCAAATAATATTCTAGTTATATTTCATAACCTAAAGGGATATGATAACCTAAATGGCTTGTCTTCTTCCGATGGGGTACATTGAAACAAATAGCTGACCTATTATAAAGGGTAGATGCGATGTTTCGATAAGAGGATATTTCCAAAACATTTTTTCCATACCATATCTCGTGTGATGGCCTGAGACAAAGGGGGGGTAGAATTGAGGAATTACAATGCGGTTTAGTCAGAAGGGCTGGCAACCGTCTATGGACTTGGAAAAATTTCGAGATGGGTCCTAAAACAGTGGTCAAGCCTGCGAGTAGGTTTTCATGTTGTAAGACATCGCATGTGATACAGCGCAAGGGGTGATGTGATCCAAGATTCATCCTTCAATAAAACGTGTTCCATAGTAGGGGTGAGGTGCCAAACGTTTGTTGCGTGTTCTAAAGTGGGTCTTTTATGTCACCCATACATGTCACCAGACCATATTACCCCCCAATATTTTTCATAATTACGAATAATTTGTGTTTAAAACAAAGATTATTTTTTGTTTTCCATTCATTAATTTTTTTTACCCAATAGCATATTTTCATTTCATTTTCTGCGGGACAGTCTTTTAAACTGTCTGTATCCTAAAATTTCTACTGTATCCTAAAACAGTTACTGTGGGATAGTCCTTATTCTAGTAAAGGTCGAATTCGCAAAATATGGGACCTAGTAATTATTTTTGAGGATTGCATCATCCATCCTGAGAGGATGCCACCGAAAGTTTAGTTGGACGGCAAATTTCAGATGGGAGTAGAAATCAAGGGACTTATTCAGGAGTTTGTGATCGATGAGGGGGGAGTTTAATAGAGGGGGTGGAACTTTTGATAAGGGGGAGTCAAAAAATTGGAAAAATTTGGATCAAAATCTTACTAAAGTATACACTAGATGACGGCACCAAAAATCGAAGCCTTTTTCAGGTGTTCGAAAATTTAGGTTGTTGTTTTACCTCTGAGCGGCACTTTTTTGCACACCATGGGCTAAATGGCCATTTTACATGGACCCTGAAGGCTCAGAGAAGGTTGGGGAAGGGACCCACTGGAACAGCTGTTGGGAGATAGATGGTAGTCTCCCGTCAAGGCCATCCAGTGTGTTCTTTAACGTGCAGAGGGTATGGCTCTCCCGCACACGGGGCCACGGCTTAACGTCCCATCCGACGGACGGCAGCCTTTCCAAGCCCATCGGTGTCCCCTACTGACCGTGGGCAGGGCGGGGAATTTTGCGAAGATAAATCTCAATGCTGACCCAGCTGGGACTCGAACCTGAGAACTACAGATTACGAGCCTGGCACGCTACCGACTGAGCCACCCCCGCCCCTCGAAAATTTAGGGCTGGCTTAAAAAATAGAGGTGGGTCAACCAGGGGGTCTTTAAAGAGGGGGGTGCTTGAAAATACAGGTAGGGTTTTTAATAAAGGTGGGTAGAACTTTTGATAACGGTTTTTTTTAATGAGGGTGGATTAAAAATTAGGAATAATTTCTGTTGAAGTAGAATGCTCTTCTAAATATAGTACTCATAATATACACTAGATGGCGCCACGGGTTTTTAATAAAGGGGAGAAGGAATTTGTAATGAAGGGAGAGGAATTTTTAATAAAGGGGATTAATTATGAAATATTAATTAATTATTAATTATGAATTATGAATATTAATAATGGTGTGTTGCAGGAAGGGGTGTCACTGGAAGTGTCGTTATATTACATGGTCGGAAGGTGGCATAGTCGGGGGACATCATAGGGGGAAATCATGGGGATAAAAGTTCCCAGGGTGGGAACTCACTACTCTGATTCTATACCAAAAGATTGATTCATAGAGAGAGCTTTATATATCATTGTTATGACATCCAATGGAATAAGATTAACGCCTCAGGTGGCCTAATGGGCAAGCAGTACCAGAGTTTGTTTATAAAAAGTTTATTTTATAAGTTAATTTGAAGGACGAGTCTAAGTCAAATATCGAATTTTCCCCACATCTACGACCAGTATTACCCATAGGTGCAAATTTTTTAATGCATTATTCTCTGTGTCAGTGCCTCACTCACTACCTCAGTGAGTCAAAATCATTTATATACACTGTGTGCCTTCACACGCCACTGTGTGTGAAGGCCATGAAACGGTATAAATATCAACTGATACTGAGCTTTGTTAATCAGTGTTATTCTTGTTCTTCAGATGGAAAAGGCATAGTACTTAAGTCAGTTTGACAAAGGCCAAATTGTAATGGCCAGACACTGGGTCACAGCATTTCCGAGACGACAAGGCTTGTGGGGGGGCTCACAGTCAGCCATGGTTAGTATGCTCAAAAACTGGTCTGAGGGAAAAATTACGAATCTCTGGCAAGGTGTGTGCCGACAATGGCTCATCGATGCTGGAGGTGAGTGAAGGCTATCCCTTATGGTACGAGTTAACAGAAGGGATACTCTTGCGCAACTCGTCCATAATTTGAATGCTGGTGACGGGAGTAATTGCTCACAACACACAGTACATTGAACCCTGCTGAAAATGGAGCTGCGTATCTGCAGGCCGCTCTGAGTGCCCATGCTAACCACAGTTCACCATCGAAGTGCCTACAATGGACATGTGAACATCAAAACTTGACCTTGAATGATTGGAAGAAGGTCGTCTGGTCCGATGAATCTCGTTTCCTGTTGCACCATGTGGATGGTCGGGTACGTATGCGTCGTTTACCTGGGAGTGTTGGTACCAGGATGCACCATGGGACGATAACAAGCCAGTGGAGGAAGTGTAATGCTTTGGGCAATGTTCTGCTAGGAAACCTTGGATCCAGTCATTCATGTGCAGGAAACTATGGCTTCTACCACCTAACTAAACATCATTGCAGACCAGGTACATTCTTTCATGGCAACGCTATATCCCTCTGGTTGTGCCTTATTTCAGCAGGATAATGCGCCATGCCACACTGCCCGGATTGTTCGAGAATGGTTCGCCGAACATGAGGAAGACTTCCAGGTATTTCCCTGGCCTCCAAATTCCCCAGACATCAATCCAATCCAGCATCTGTGGTTTGTGTTAGAGCAGAATGTCCTATCTGCGGCAACACAACCACGTAATTTACAAGAGGTAAAGGATCTGCTGCTAACGTATTGGTACCAGATACCACTAGACAGCGTTAGAAATCTTGTAGCATCCATGCCTCGCCGGGTAAGAGCTGTTTTGGCGGCACATGGAGGACTAATATCATATTAGTCAGGTGGTCAAAATGTTTTGGCTCTTCAGTGTACATATATATTAGATATAATCATAACGAATACAGTGCTTCTGGCAGATAAACTGACAAGAACGACTAATGGCTTTTAAAACATTTACATTGTAAAACTTCTAAAGCTAATATTATATTACGATAATCTTAGCTCAACTTTTATCGCTAAGAAAAGGAAGAGAATGAAGAGATATGATCTGATTTATCACTCGAAAATATGATAAATCAGATCATATCTCTTCAATATTTCGTTTCGTAGAAGCCATTCTAGAACAGCCTCGAGGAAATATTAAAATTTGGAATTGCTGAAGAATTTCAATTGAAAAATTAAAATTTGGCATTAGGATGTCAAAAACTGTTATTTTTATAGTTATTAACAGAAATTACCGGAATTTACAATCTTAGTACACTGGTACGCCAAACGGAAAAGTGCTTTAAGCTTTAAAACATTTTAGAAAAGGGAATGAAATAAAGATTCAGATTCAGATTAAATTCTTCAGATTAAATGAATATTTGTAGAAGTGACAGTTTCGCTGGGATTTTTGCAACATGAAAATATAAAGTGTCATTTGGAAACAAAGCATCAAGGACAAAATTTTGTAAATGAAAATAAAAAAAATATTTTCAAAATAATGAGTTTTTTAGTGGAATTCATAATCCTCTTCAAATCAAAAGTGATAGTGACTGAAGCCAGCAGACGCAAATTGGTTTCAGCGTTTGGATTTGGAAAACGTTTTTATGAGTAGGATAATCGTAGATCATTAGATAACTGAGTAAATCATCGGCTTAATCAAGTCCATAATCTCCTTCATCTTATAACTCTCCGAATGAAGATATAATAAAAGTTTTAATGTAACAGAAAAAAAATCAAGGCCATTAGTGGCAAGAACAGCATAGATTAAGAAAGTGTAAAGACAGTCAAAGCTTTAAAGTAAAAGAACCACAGAATAACGAGTTAGCGGTAATGGACGACTCGATTAACAACTTGTTAACAGCACGTCACCAGGCTTTGAGGCTGTAGTGGGGAAAGAACATCGCCAATGGACCACGGAAGACTGAAAACGGGTAGCATGGTCCAATGAATCAAGGTTCCAACTAAAACATACTGACAGGAGACTGTATGTGTAATATAGACCACATGAGGCAATGAACCTCAACCTGACAGGTGGGATCCATGGCCTCATTTGGTCTATCGGTGTGTAATACCCCAACCAGCGTCCAGTGGCCTGTAACATTCCAATATGACAATAGGAATGTTAGAGGCTGCGTAGGTGCGTAATATTCTAGAGCATGTGTATGCGGGCCACCTTATGAATCTTTGTACCTACTGAGACTACCATCACCACACAAGGCTATGTTGATTTACCCACAGACCACCTATACCCATTCATGGCTATCTATTTCCCACAGCATGATGCCATCTTTCAACAAGAAAACATCCCATATCATCTCTCCCGTTTGATGAAAAACTGGTTGGAGGAGCATTCCAGTTAGTTCACAACACCTGAATGGCCCTCTCCCTCTTCAGATTTGAACCCTATTGAGCATCTTTAGGATAAAATGGAGCAATGCATTCGAGCCCGAAACACACCACTGGAAATTCTCTTTGCTTTGAGGACACTGTCCTGGAATCAAGGGCTGCAATAACACCCGAACGTTTCCAACACCTGGTACAGTCTGTGCTATGATGTTTTGATGTTATTAGAGTGAAAGGTCGTCCCACACGTTATTAGATGGGTGTGTATAATAAATTGTTCTTTCAGTGTATGTAATGAAATGTCGATATAACGAATGACAGAGTAACTGAAATTTTTTCCTGTTAAGGCCAATTTACTGTATATATCTAGGTAAAAATGTTTCATTTTAATAATAACCAGTATAACGAAAATATCAGTTTAACTAAATAAAAATATGTACTGAAACGAAAAAATATAATCAGCATAACGAAATTTTTAAAAAGAAAAATCTTGAAACATATATAACGCATATTTTTCTTATCTTTACGTGTTTTGGTTTTTTAGCATCTGGCAACGCTACATTGATTTAAACGCTGTGAAATTTATAAACCAATCAGTAAAACTATGAATCGGTGCTATTGTACATCACCTTTCATACTTTTTTGATGTTCTCACTACGTTCAGATTTTGTACCTTAAAGTCAAGGATAAGAAAGCGTTCCTTGTATATTTAATTATATCTGCTTCTTCTTTTCCTATTTATGGAATAATTAAAAAAAATGTTGCTGGATAGAATTTTTTCCTCTCTCCTGCACTCCCCTCGTCATTCTTATGCACTGCTCGACATAGAAAATGACATACCATGAAGGAATGCACGAAATGAGACGAAACTTTATCAAACATGTAGACAAGCAAGTGGGAAAGAAATTATTTAATTTTTGAGCGATTATATGAATACGATGATCGAGGAAACAGTGTAATGTGGCCTGGGTCAGTAAGCCATATGACCGCCATGCTGGGCTATACATTCCGCAACATGTCGTGACACAGAGTGGAAAAGTTCCCGGATGGTGTGCTAAGGTATCGCGGACTATGCGCGATACCTTAGCACACTATATACATAATTCATCAGCATTGCGATGAATTGTATATATACATAATTCATCAGCATTGCGATGAATTGTATATATACATAATTCATCAGCATTGCGAGGAGGTCGTACAGAGGCATGACATCGTTTGTCAATGATGTCCCACACGTTCTCTTTTGGGAAGAAAACTGGGTATTGCGCTGACCAAAGTAGCACCTGGACACTTTGTAGGCATTGTCTGCTGAAGTTGGCAGTGTCTGGGTGGGTGTTATCGTGCTGAAATAAGTATGTGGGATACCACAGAGATACCACAACAAACGGCTGCAGCACATCATCGACGTATCATTGTGCTGTCATTTACCCACTGCGAGCGGTGAATGAATTATACGAGCATTACACCCATACGACCAGTGAATGGTTGTTGAAACTGTATTAAGCTAGGAATAGCTTCTAGGATTTTTCTCTGTCCTATATGTTATTAAAAAAAAATAGTGCCCCAAACCATGAAACTAGACTGAGGAGCCATTTGATGCTCACAAATGGCAGCAAGATCAGCCTGGTGACCCGGTTGTTTCCAAACTCTCAATCGACGATCATCGGTACTGAGACAGAAGCGAGACTCGTCGCTGAATGCGACATTGATCAATTCGTCCCACTATGCATATATGGTACAGCACCCATGCAACCTTGTGCAACGATGTGCTTGCAGTGAGTGGCAGTCGTCACAATGGCTAGTGAAACTATAAACGTGCCTCAGCCAATCTGAGATTCACATTCCGTGTCGATATGGGGCTGTCAGTAGCTGTCTGTATACTGCTTCGAATGTCGTCCACTCTGGATTGTGGGGCTGCTACAGCTTGCCATCGAATGTGGCGATCGAGGCGTTCGGACGTCCGCCTACGTGCACCAGTCTCACTACAGCGATGCACGTTACCTTCCTCCAACCACTGTCGCCAAATTCGGCAGACAGTTATTGCATTCCAATGCGTTTCCGCCAACAGTATGGTAAAGGGGTCTGTATGATGGTAGGATTTCCGATGAAGTCGCCCAGGCATAGTCACTCCTTACACGTGCTTTCCCACCGAGATCACTCCCAGGGCGAGGACAACTAAACTTAGCTACGTCGAGCAAGTCTGTCATATTATCTCCCTCACCTATCACGTGATTGGTTCCTAACTGCACTCATTTACATAACCCAATGTCGAAACATATCCACCTATTTGCATGTCGCTCTGACAAATACTTCTTGGTGTAGAATTTTCTATGTCGAGCAGTGTAGTTTAAAAAAGAAATGTGCTGCTATTAAAAAGCTTCATGACATCTTGGTAGGATATTAGAAGCTTTTCTGTCTTCTGAAGAAAATAAACTTTCTTGACGCTGACTTCTTTCTTTAAAATACCCGAAGAAAACCTTTTTCGTCTTTGTTGATTTCATTATGATATGACGACTTTCAAATACGGTGTTTTACTGGTAAATCATTTTCCCACGCAATATATTTATTATTTTAATTAAAGAACAATAATTTAGAAATATTTACTACTAATTTAAAAATAATTTTTATGCCTTCTTCATTAATAACGTAGATGCAACGCTTCCATATTTCCTAGAATGGCGATTGCTTTCAAGGAGAACACAACAATTTCTGATAGCAACTCAACGTGCAACTCTGTTCAGATGGGCGAACAGAGAAATCTCAAAACACTTCAAATTGAAAGATAGATTGTAACTGCATGCTTTTTGAATGAATATTTTGTTTCCGTAGAAGCAGAAAACATTAAAACTCATGAACAAACATTTTTTCACCGAACCACGATATTTAATTCATATTTCATTTAAAAAATTTCTGCTGGTAATACTAAACTCTACGTAATTCTTAAGAGAGGAAAAAAATTCTTTAACTTTAATAGTTAATATATATATATATTTTCAAAATATTGCAAAATTTTAATCAAATAAATAAATAAACACTAAATGAGAAAAAAGTCAATCAATTTCTTGGAAATCAAATAGAAGTCATAACTAATTTTATATCGATAGATTTTTTTCCCTGTTTTTATTGGGTATAAGAAACAGAACTCTACTTCAGACATACAGTAAAAGTTCGTTTATCCGTCAACTCATTTATTAGCAAAGTCGCTTTAGCGATGTATTTCCATAGAGCCATTACAGCTCGTTTATGACTAGCCGCATATTTTTGCCACTATCCAGAATCGCATAATTGTTGGACATTATTTTATTCATCACTTGACGCAGCAAATCTGAGGCATACGTCGGTACGGGTGTTAAAACCCACGAACCTGTCATTTCACCGAAGTAAGGGAGAAGGTAATTAAGAAACAAATTCATTGTCCTCCGGCGGCCGAAGTAAGGGAGAAGGTAATTAAGAAACAAATTCATTGTCCTCCGGCGGCCACGACATTGGGCCCAGCCCATCGCATTCAGAAGAAAGGGAGGACATCACATTCTGACGCAGTCCAATAGGATTGACGCGAGAACATCACATGAAGTTTCATTTTTACATTCCTATCCTTCAGCTAGTTCTTAACATAAACAAACATGTTTCCAGCAATCCAAGTTTCAAAAGATTGTAACGCATTTCATTAATCCAAATAGAGTCGTAAGCTTCTTTAAGATCTATGAAAACAGTAATTGTGTGCATATAGTTAAAAACATCAGAAAAAAATTACGCTGACGCTGCGGAATTCGAACCACAAATTTCTAGATACATGCAGAGGGCTCTAACCATTAAACTACGCATCAGACGTTAAAATCTTCCAGAATAAGACTTCAGGAGAGGTTGCTAATGATTTAGACCTTAGATTCCCAAAGGGGGCGATACCGCCCCCCAGTGGGCGCTGGAGCCTTCAATGGGGGCGGTAGCGGATCCAGAGGCAAATGTGGGGCGTTGAGGCAGTCAAGGGGGGCGGTCACATAAATAAATAAATTTAATGGAATTTTCTGTGACAACCTTATTATCTTTTCTATTCTGTAGTGTCTTCCTGGTGATTCTGATCATCCACTACCTCATCCGTCATGTACAGCTTTTCAACTGCAGCTTGGACAATAAGTTCCCTGCTACCGCCTACTAGCGTACTGGTACGTCTGAAGTCGACTGAGATGCTCTCAAAAGTTCTCTTGAAGATCACAGATTGGATATAAGCTTCAATATGTTTTCCCACTCCAAGTCGCTTTGAGTATGCTTTATGGTACGTAGTTACAATACCATCCCACGTCAGAACATAAGGTATAATATTAACATTACACTTGTGAATTAGGCTCAACTCATTAGCCAGCAGATCATACTTCCTCTTCTTTTCAACCTCTACTGTCTGCAGGTTATCCTGAGATGTTATTTCTACTTCAATAATTGTAATCTCATTCAATACCTTAACATGCACTACTATATCAGGCTTATTATGTTGGAGATGTGTGTCCGTCCTGATAGGCAAATCAACCTTGATGCAATAAAAATATAATAATAATAAATTTATTATATTTAATATTTTTTTATAATTATTTTTAATATAATAAAATACTTTGAAAATACATGTTTTCATGAATAAATATTTTATCTAGCTATGTAAATTATCTTATTGTTATCGCGTTAATAAGCATTTTTAAATTAGCATTAGGTATACCTATACCTAATTTGTTTTAGTTTAGAATAGATTGACGGTGACAAGTCCTTGCACGTTGGTAGGCAAACACGCGGTTCATGCAATTTAACATGTTTCGACAAGAATATGTAATGCTGTAAATGACTTGTTTTACGGAGCAAGTGCGCCGGCATCGCAAACATACAAGTTAATGCGTGCACAAAATCAAATCTATAAAAGCGATAGCTCTAGGAATGTTTTATTATTTTTATGTGCTTCGCCCTGATAAATAGTCGTGAGTGATAAGTGTTAGAAGTCATTATAAACATTATTTTTATAACTATCTATAAATCTGTTGAGAAGTTAATTTGTATTTGAAAATGTCTGAATCTACATCTAAAAAGAAATGCCGGCAGTACAGTATTGAGTATTTGAAATATGGATTTACGTACTCTCCTACAAACCAATCATTACCTATGTGTTTAATTTGCCGAAAAGGTTTTTCAAATGAAGCTATGAAACCTTCTAGGCTACAAGAGCATTTAAACAAAATGCATGCTGATAAGAAGAACAAAGATTTATAAATTTCAAGAATTGGAAAAGCAATATTTGAAATAGCCAACTATGTCAAACCTTTTTGCGTCGTCTTCTAAACAAGATGATGATGGACTACGAGCCTCATATAACGTTTCATTGTTAATCGCAAAAGCAGGAAAACCACACACAATTGGCGAGGAATTAATTTTGCCGGCAATCAAAGAGATATTAAAAACTGTTCTTCATCATAAGACACCGTCAGATATCATCAAAAAAATTCCTCTCAGTAATAATTCAGTGCAAAGAAGAATAGATGAAATGGCAAAAGACGTTGAAATATCATTATGTGATTACTTAAAGACTTGCAAATTTTCCATTCAACTCGATGAATCAACTCTACCAAATAACGAAGCTCTACTCTTATCATACGTACGATTTATAAAAGAAGAAAAAATTCATGAAGAGTTATTATTTGCTAAAAAATTTAGAATCTGATACAAAGAGAGAATCTATATTTAATACCATGCAAACGTTTTTTCAAGAGAGAGAAATTCCTATTTGCAATATTTTGTTTGCTTTGATGAAAAAGTTTTTGAAGTAAAAGTTTTAAACGAAAATAATGCTGAAATTGTTAATGAGAAACGTTTTGAATTAGAAGTTTTAAAGGAAAACAATGTTAATGAAGAACAGTTAGCTAATGAGAAAAGCAACCCAGAAGCTGTTTCAAGTGCAAATAATCCTGATGAATCTAACAAGTTTAGAAATTTTCAACTGTTGAAGCGTCATTTAGATGCAGGCAGCAATAAACCTGGAAAGTACGAAACCAGGCTCTTCCAAGACCAGCACGTAGCGATGAGATGTCAACGAAACGACCACAGTCTGAAGACCGACAACCAGCATCAAAGCAAATCGTCATCATTTGGTTGCAAAATTTTTGAATGAACGTCTGCATACGTCGTTCCATTACGTTATTAAAGCAATCAATAAGATTAGAAGCAATTCATTGAATGACCGATTATTTGGTAAGCTTTGTAATAAAAATGATGAAGATTACAATCACTTGCTGCTGCACACAGAAGTACGTTGGCTCTCTAAAGGTGTTTGTCTGAATCGTTTTTTCAATGTATTTGACTCAGTACTGGACTTTCTTGAAGACAGAGACGAAAACTTGCGCGAAAACCTGATTACGTCAAAAAATGACATCGCTTATTTGACAGACCTGTTTAAAATATTTAATCAAGTTAATTTACAATTGCAAGGTGATGAGTTGAATTTAATTAAAACGAAAAACGTCATAGCTGCTTTTGCGGGAAAACTTCTTCTATTCAAACGAAATCTAGGTAGAGGTGAATATAACCACTTTCCCACATTATCAGCAGTCTCTGCAAAACCGGAAGATTTACTTACTTACTGCCAACACTTGGAAGTTCTTCATGTTGATTTTACGGAACGTTTCCAAGATATTTTAAACATGAATATACCAAGTTGGGTTTTAGATCCTTTCGCAAACACAGATACTGAAGAATCATTAAATTTGGAAGAGGAACTCTTAGAACTCACGACTAACGAAGCACTCAAAGTAAAATTCAAACATGAATACCAAGAGTTCTGGCTTCAAAAATCAATACCAGTTCTCTATCCTGGATTGTGGGAAATAGTACAGAAGTTTTTAATCGCATTTCCTTCGTCCTATATGGCTGAGCGTGGATTCAGTGCAGTAGCTAATTTACTGTCAAAGAAGAGGAACAGATTACACATCACTGAACGTTGCGATCTGCGATTGATGTTAACGAAATTGGAACCCGACATTAACAAATTGTTAACACTCCACCAGCCTCAACCATCTCATTAATTTTTTTTATTTATTATTAATTTTGTGTTTATCTCATTATTTTTATTTCTTATTGATTCTGTGTTTATTTTTAAAATTTTAATAAACAATTTTATTGTACATTTGGTTGTCGTTTTATTAATTTCTGCTTTATGATTTTTAATAGATAAATAAACAGATAAATTAGGTACAGATAATATGCAACAATATTTTAATTAAATATAATATTTCATATAAAATTACTTATTATGGACTAGGGGGGCGTTGAAATTTTTGTTCTCTTCTAAAGGGGACGATAGTCCAGAAAAGGTTCGGAATCACTGATTTAGATCATGGTTCTGAACCTTTTATGCTTCACGTATCCCCTAGAAATGTGTATGTAACTGGCGTACCCCTTGTATAAATAGATAGTTATAGTATAAGAATGGGAATAAAACATATGTATTGTTACTAGATCTAGCGAGTTTTGAGATCTCACGGCGACCCCAAAACATTTTTCCGCGTACCCCACGTCGAGAACCCCTGATTCAGATGCTAATGATTAGGTCAATCACGCTCAAGCGTTTATTATTAAAATCCATCCATAGTAAATATACAGATTACCTGTAGAAATAGACTTCAACAATAGTTAAAAACATCTGAACAAAACTATTGCTGACGAGGCGGGAATCGAATCCGCAACTCTTTATGCCAGAGCGCTCTAATCGTTAAACCAAGCATCAGACACTAAAAGTTTCCGGAATAAGACCTATAAATTTTTCATTGAGATGTGACGGACCTTACGCCATCTATACTTCATGAAAGGAAACTTTTCTAATTGTTGCTAATGATTTAAATGTTAATGAGCAAGTCAATCAAGCTTAAGCTTTTATTGTTAAAAGTCAGCGATAATTTTTTCAGATATTTTTAACTATTATTCAAGTCTATTTCTTTAAGTAATCTGTGTATTTACTATGGATGGATTTTTAACTATTACTTTGTTCTTCACATTGTTTGAATTGCTGTTACGGTTTTAAATCATCGAAGCAATTTTTCTCTATCCAATCCCGATCCACTGTTCTAATAGTTTATTTTAAAACACATATTGTAGTGTTGCTTTGAAATGCAATACATGCTTTAAAAAATCTAATCACACTTTTGCATTTGAATAAAAAAATTGTTCACTGGATGACTTTTGCATTAAAATGTATTTAAAAACGAACAGTTAAATCAATGCCTCAGGCATCAAATCGGAGGAAAAGAATTAAAAGTCATTGACTAAAAGCAACGGATGCATCCTTTGAAATGAGCGTCAACAAACAAAACTGACAAAAGAAAAGTGGCTTATCGTCATTGTGAGGACATTTCTCCAGGGAAACGTAACGCTGATAAAACAGGTTGGGCATGAATTCCCATACACAGCGTGTTTGTTAAAGAGAACATAAAGCACAGAATGTGTGATAATTTCCTATTTGCACAGGAATTATTCAGGTATTCTTTACATTTCACATGAAAGTAATCCGAATCAGCGAGGTGTGGAAGGCGGAGTTATTTTTACCTTAATAACAACTTTGTTTATGCTTCCCTGATTTGAAGTGGAAAACTAAAATAAGTGCAAATACCTCAGTTTTATATTTATCTTTCTCATGCGTAAAGAGACAAAAAAATATTCTTCATTAGCATTTAACAAATAACCTATTCTGAATTATTCCCAAAATTAAGGAAAGTGGTGATGTAGAAAATTCCTATAAGTAAGTAGATGTTTTGTACATAATATGAAATGCTATGTAAAAAGTGTTTTAAATCTATTTTATTTGTAAAAGATAACTGATAATTTGATGGAATGTTTTTTTGCTTTTTTTTGCCACAAACCAGCCTAAAACAGATATTTACTCTATATATTCGAAATGGAAGAATAAACGAAACAGACGTGGAAAACTTTTTACCATATAACACGTTTTATTTCTCACTGTGGATAACAAACTTTAGAATTATCTGGAAAGTAAACATGTGACTAGACAGACTGTTTTCATTATTGGGTTCGCGATGGAATTGTTTAAAGCGCTTTTGATTAAAAAACGTTCCTAATACAGAACATGAATTCATTTTTATGAATAAAGTTTGTTTACGTAGCAATTACAAAGTTATCGAAGTTTTACATTAACGGAACAACGAAAGACAGTTGAAGTTAGGAAGACACAATGCTTGAAATAAAAGTAATCTACTATTGCTCATGAGGCGAGGTTGGGTTGTTGTACCTCTGAGCGGCACTTTTTTGCACACCATGGGCTAAATGGCCACACATGGACCCCGAAGGCTCAGAGAAGGTTGGGGGAGGGGACCCACTGGAACAGCTGTTGGGAGACAGATGGTAGCCTCCCGTCAAGGCCATCCAGCGTGTTCTTTAACGTGCACAGGGTATGGCTCACCCGCACACGGGGCCATGGCTTAACGTCCCATCCGACGGACGGCGGCCTTTCCAAGCCCATCGGTGTCCCCTACTGACCGTGGGCAGGGCGGGGAATTATTGCGGAGATAAATCTCAACGACTGACCCAGCTGGGACTCGAACCTGGGAACTACAGATTACGAGCCTGGCGCGCTACCGATTGAGCTACCCCCGCCCCATATGAGGCGAGGAAAAGAATCTCTGTAACTGTCTGTTAATATTAAAAGCTGAACGAAAAAAAAAATTGGAGAGTATTATGATGACATGTATCGGTAATCCCTATGTTAAGTCAAATCTTCATAACTTCAAAAATAAGTTTTTTTATTTTTTTGAAAAATGTGATTGCAGATAAAGATCTCAATCGAATAAATCAATATCTCGATTTTCAGCAATATTCGTTCAGTATTTAATGAGTTTGGATGTTTGAATATTTAGCGATAACAATGCCAGTCACAAAAGGAACTGCATAAGTTAATTTAAACTTAGTAAGAAGTATTGTATCAAAGAGTTTAATAAAATGAGTTTGTATTTTAGAACTTTGTGTAAAGAATACTTTCACTATTCTTCAATTATGTATAAGTTTCTTAAGACTGGCATTGCTGTTGTTAAATATTAAAACTTCTATAACTCATTATATACTGAACGAATATTGTTGAAAATCGAGATACTGATTTATTTGATTGAGATCTTTATCTGAAATCACATTTTTCAAAACAAAATAACTTATTTTAGAAGTTATAGAGCTTTGATGTTAACTTCTCATTGACTTAACATTAGGGATTTTCCTTTATTTATGGAAACCAGTATATTTGATTGCGATGATTTCAGATAAATACACTGAAAGGACAAATTATTATATACACCTTCCTAACAACCTGTTGTTCCACCTTTTGCCCTCACAGCAGCAGCCAAACATCTTGATAAGGACTCAATGAGGTGTTGAAAACACGGAGGTGGTATTGCCATCCATGAAGTGAGGATCGCCTGTCGTAGAACATCCATAGTTGCCGGCGGGGGTTGTTGCTAGTGGTCTTTCAATTCGTCACACAAATTCTTAATCGGGTTTAAGTCTGGAGATCTAAGAGGACATTCGAGTGTGGTAAACTCATTTGAATGCTCCTGGAGCCAATTGGTCGCCACTCGGGAAGTATGCGGTGTGGCGTTGTCCTGTTGAAAGATGGCGCCTTGGTGCGGAAAGAGAATCTTTACGAAAGGGTGAAGATGGTCAGCAAGGATGTTCACATACCTTGTGCCTGTGACGGAGTTCTCGACGAGTACGAGGTGCCTCAAGGTAGTCAATATAAACGCACCCCAAACTGTCAAACCGCCTCTACCTACCTGTATGACTGCAACTTGGCAAGCTGGGTCCATCGCTTCGTGTGGTTTACACCGCATACTCACCCTCCCATCAGCGCGATAGAGTTGAAACAGTGGTTCTTCAAGACCAGATGACGTGTTTCCAGTCCTTCACACTCAAGTGGCGAAAGGCCTTTGAAAACTTCAACCTAAACATTCGGTATCTTGCAGTCAATAAGGGACACGATGTGGATGTTGATTGTCATAGCCTATTTTATCCATGGTATGACGGAGAGTCTTTGTGCATAAGCTTGTGGATGCGTCCTCATTCAATTCCGACATTATCTGCTCCACGGTAGCTGTGCAATTCCTTGTAACGATGCGGTACAGTCTGCGATTACCTTGAGAGTCAATTGCACATTTACCTCAGATTCCCCCCGCTGGTTGGAAGTGTTGCCATTTTTTATGTAGTCTTGGTATACGTGCAATGGTCTGATATGGAAATCTCAACAGTTCAGCGATTATGGGGATTGAACAACCGACCTTCCTCGTACCTACTATCTGGCCATGTTCAAACTCACTTACGTCGCTGCCTTTATCCATGATTATTTTTCCGTGACTTGTTCCCAATGCGTACAAACCTGCTCTAGTTAGAGGCAGTTAAGTTTCAGCTTCCCACGCTACTGGACGCAATACTTCTGCTTTACATATTGTTATAGGGTTGTATATAATAATTTGTCCATTAAATTTATTTCCCGATCACGCCGATCTCAGAAATATTTAGTTTGATTTCGGCCATCTCATAAAAATGCATTGTGATCGCGTCCATCTCAAAGAAATATATTTTGATCATGTCGATCTCAGAAAAATGTATTGTGGCAGTAAGAGATCATAAAGAAAATGTATTGCGATAGCAGCGATCTAAAAAAATATAATATGATCGTAATGATCTCAGGGAAATGTATTTTAACAGTAGGGATCTTAGGAAATGTATTGTGATAGTGTCGTACTCGGAATTTTGCAATCCCGAGTTCGACGTAACTATCTCTCGCCATTTTCGTCCAGCCACCCGACTTTTCCCTCGGTAAAACGGCTAGGAAAAGCAACTTGAGCCGACATGTTGAGGACAACGGACCATCTGGGCCTTTTGAACACGGCACCCCGTCAAAGAAAAGAGTAAACAAGGCCATAAAAAGGGGAATGGGAGTTTTTCGAATGCGCGCAGCAATGGTCACCAAGAGCGGGACAAGGATGACTCAGGATCATGCCAGAGGCTGGGACGTCCAATAAAAAACGGACCGCGCCAATGAACTTTGGCCACCGCTGTCACCGATGAACTTTGCTGACCAATGAAGAGTGACAGCAGGGCCCTTTTTGAAATCAATGAGCGCGGCCAAAGGGAGAAGAGAAGTGGATGTGCTAGAGTGAGGACGTGTAACAAGAAGTGAACTCTGAGCACAAAGAGACAATAGACTCGCGAAGATAGAAGGTGCAACAGCTAAGTAACGGCCGAAGACGCGGTCGACCGAGCGGCAAATACCAGAAATGTGCTCGACTTAAGAAGGAATGCAGGTTTGGAAAAGACAAGGACTCCAAGAATCACAACTGAGAAACTAGAAAAAGGAGAAGCGGGCGGGACGACAGCCCATGCGCCGATTCAGACGATTAGGAGAGAAAGGGTGAAGAAAGAGCGTACTCCACCTTCCTGATGCAGCCACCTTGCCAAGTCCCACAAGCCGCCGCCGAGACCCCCTTCGCCGAGCGAGAAGTTCTTTGAGCAGCAGTCACCAACGCAGAATACAGCGAGCAACCCAGCCCCTGGAGCGTCCTGCGTGTAGGGAGAGACGAAGTCCCCTGCCAAGCTACCTGACAGAGCCAACTGCCGGCGACTCCACCTTGTCAACAGCGGACTCATGAGGTGTTTTCACCGATGAACTGTTCGTGCCATTAACGGAACCCGAACTGCAACTCCCAGAGCGTGGAGGATCGCCTTTTGGCCAATCCCTAGCGCAGCAGACAAGGAAGAGTCCAACGATAGAGCAGACTAAGATAAAAAGGTCAGCAGCCGTTTTTCTGAGATTCTTTTAGTTTGTACCTCTCCAGTAATAGTCCTTGAGTGTCCACCCTTCTCTCTGCGTCTCCCAGAATATTTCGCCAACAAGGCCCAGTTGTCTGCCGTGTACTATATTGATGTGTAATGATCCGACCCCAGACAACTGGTCGTGTATTTTCTGAATAATAAATTAATAATAAATTATGTTTGTCATGTACTTTCCTGTACGTATAAGTGTTTATTGATGAGAAGGAAAGCCTCCCCCGCAAATAGCATAGAAAACATAACGCAATCATCAGCCAGTATTTTGGGGCCTGACTTATCGGTTGCCCCTAGTTCTTACCCCCCATCAACTAGAAATGGTGGGGTGTAGAACAATAGCAGCGATTTCAGAGAAATGTATTGTGATCGCAACCCTCTCGGAAAAATATATCTTCATCACAGTGACCTCAGTGATATGTATTGTGATTGCTGCGATCTCAGAGAATAATATATCGTGAGCTCAACGATCTCAGAGATCTCAGTTTCTTTTAACGAATCCCATTCTAAGGAAAATATCTGTCTAACGAAATAAAAATTTATCTTCATACAAAAAATATGATCAGAATTACGAGATTTATAAGGGGGAAATCCATAAACAATACGTAAGACATACATTTTTCCATCCTTACGTGCTTTGGATTTTAGAATATGACAACTCTACAATAATATTAAGAGCTGTGAAATATCTAACCAAGGAGAGTGCTATGAATCACATCTATTGTACATTGAGTGATCATTGAATTATGACCACTCATCCCTATATGATGTCAATAGAACGCTAACGTCTAAGCTCTATAACTTCTAAAATAAGTTTTTTGTTCTGAAGAATGTGATAACAGATAAAGATCTTAATCAAATATATCAATAGATCGATTTTCAACAATATGCGTTCGGTATTTAATGAGTTATACAAGTTTGAATATTTAACAATAAAATGCCTGTGGTAAAAAAAGTTAAACAAAACTGATTAATAGTGTCATAATTCTGTACACAAACTCAAAAGAACACATTTATATTATGGAACATTTTGATACAATATTTATTACCAAGTTTAAATTAACTTCTGAAGTCAGCTTTTGTTATGGTACGTTATTGTTAAATATTAAATCTTCCATAACTCTTTAAATGCTGAACGAATAATATTGGAAGTCAATATTTAGAGAGAACTGATTGGGATCTTTTAGTTACCTTTATTCACATTTTCCCACAAAAAGCTTATTTTAAAAAGTAATAGAGCTTTGAAGTTAGCGTCCCATTGACATAACATGGGGTGGGGTGCTAATAATTCAATGATTATTCAATGTATGTCGCCTGGCAGACATTTTGCAGTTCTCATTGCGATCAGCATACACACCACCTACACGTACCGCCATAATGTTTAAAGCGGCGTTGCCACATTTTCCTAATATAAAAGGAGATTTTCAAACTTGGTGATCTACGCGATTTTGATCGCATTGCAGCTAACGGTACAGTCAGCGAAACGTTCTTTCAAAGTAGTTCCGATCCACGCATTTTATTTCATCATTCGCTTAAATTTAAATAATTGTTATATTTATTCGTTGTTATTATTATTATTGCTCTAGTTAAGTTCGTTAATTAGTTTAGTTTCGTTATTAGCAGCCAATATGGCGCGAAGTCTTCCACATTTCGTAAACGATACAGAAAAATATTCCGGACAATGTGTTGGATAATTAGGACATCTTTTAAGAATTCCCAGAGAGATGCTAGTTGGAACAGACATTTAAAAATATTATCGACTTTTTAAGGAAGTAAATTCTAATATGTGGCAATTTTCTTTCATAATGATTATTTCGTAGTATGTAACTATCATAGCATTTTGGCTTATTGCATTTCAGTATAACGAATGCGTTTTGGTCATCCGCTCTATTTCACCATATTAACATTTCACTGTATCGGAAGGGGGTCCTGTTCATTCCGACTCGATCTTAGGCCACTTACATATACACCTTTTACTAGGGTCCCTTGTTTTCCCTTCCATTCCCCTGTAATTTCTTCCAAATCAGGACCCGTTTGTAAATATGACAAACAAAAAACTGGCTGTCTTTTCACATGGATGGCTCAGTCAGTAGCGCACCAAGCTCAAATTCTGCAGTTCCCAGGTTCGAGTTCCAGCTGTACTAGCATTGAGATTTATCTCCGCAAAACTCTCCGCCATGCCCACGGTCAGAAGGGGACACCGATGATCTTGAAAAGGCCGCCGTTTGTCGAATGGGACGTAAAGCCGTGACCCCGTGTGCTGGAGGGCCATCCCTGTGTTTGTTAAAGAATACGCTGGATGCCCTTAAGGGAGTCTACAATCTGTTTCCCAACAGCTACCCAGTGGGTCCCCTTCTCCAATCTTCTCTACGCCCTCGGGGTTCTTCTGACCTGACTCCATTGTGTGCAAAAAAGTGCCACTCAGAGGTAAAACAACCAATCCATTACCAACCAATGCCGAGAAGTGATTGCAACCAATGCCGAGGAGGATATTCTTTCATTCTTTCGATAACATTCACCACTTGTGACTTGACACAGATACACTTGCAAATACAGTGCTGGACAGTGATAGCAGATTTGCAGTAGGAAAATGCATCTCAGTCTTCATCATCAGAATAGACACTCTTCACCATCCACTCATAACATTTTAACACCGAAAATTGTGACGTACATGTTGCCGACAAAACTGTAGATGATTGAAAAATGGTGCCCTGGCCTCATAAGTCGCGCTTTTTTAACCATGAATGCGGACGGTTATGCATATGTGACTTGAACATGACTTTGCAGGCAGGTGGCGTCGGTTATCATCTGGAGGAAGTTCTTTAGGGATCGTTCTGTCCTCCGATATAGGTGTCAAGATTTTTGAAGGGTATGAACTCTTTGGACAATTTTGCGGATTAAGAATATTCTTTAATATTAATACTGATCTCCAATGGTAATGCCCCTTTGAACAAGAAAGATACTGTGCTATGTCATATGGCTTATATTGTACAATAATAGCCTGCAGAGCATTCGAACAACGTCACCTTCCTCAGACGGTCAGCCAATTCCACAGAATCATTCCCATCGAATATCTGTCGAATGGTTTGGATTGTGAGCTAAATAGACGCGTCACAAAGCTCATAGTTAGATAGGAGATTAGGAAATAGAGGGAAGCCGTTTACCATGTTCTTTAATACGTACATGGTAAGACTCACTCACATACAGGGAAATGACGGCTTAACTTTCCATTCGATGGATGACGGCATTTAGAAGCATATTATCGGTGTCCTTATTTTCGACTGAGGGCAGAATGGGGATTTAGTAGAGGTAAATCTCAGCGCTGCTGGAACAATTGTAATTCCAATCTGGGAAATGCGGATCTACCGACTGAGTATGGACTACCCCTAGTGTGGAAAAAAATCCAATGGACTAATATATAAATGAACCAGAAAAGCAACATATTGCCTTTGGTGAATAGTAGCACTCGTTTTCAAGGAGAATGAAAGTTCGTCATTTTACAATACTGCCTTGTAATGATGGAGCACAGCGGTCCATTATCACTTCTCTTAACCAAATATGAACTTTTGGGGCACTTGTAGCATGATAATTTAGCTTATTTTGCGCATAAAAGTGCTGCTCAAAGGAAAAGACAATCTAAAATGGGATGATGATATCAGCACCAAAATTTCAAATTTCTTCTATTTATTTTACTTGTAGCTAAAATGCAATTATTTCAAACGTCAAGATTTAAAAAACTTCCCTTCGGTGTGAATTAATGTTATTTTTATTATTTTTTGTGTTACATTCTGATATTTAACAAAAAATGTTAAATAATAAAATTTTATATAACCGCAAATATAAATCTATTGACATAGAGGTCAATTTTTAATCATTTGACATAGATGTCAATATTTAATAACTGATTGACATAGTCTATTGATATAGAGGTCAATTTTTAATGTATTGATATAGAGGTCAATATTTAATAACTGATTGATATGAAAACGGCGTTTCGTATCCGTTGTAAGTTGCTTTTGAAAATTGTTCTCCTACTCGACAGATTACGATACGGTATGATAATAGAACATGGATATTTCTTTCATTCTTTCGATAACATTCACCACTTGTTCTCCGTTATATGAGCAGTGCAGAAAGTACTTGTTTTTGTCCCATTTTATACAGTGTTATTTCTTTGGAATCCGTTTTGAAATTTAGAGTTAATCAGTAGTTAACATGGAATGAAAGTGCTCTAATATGCTACTAGATGGCAGCACTAATTGGTTAAAGTTTGAAAGATCTATTTGTCTTAGGTGAGGACGTGGGCATTGGTAAGAATATTTTAAATGAGGATTCTCTCATGTTAATTAATAAGCGCAGTTGCGAATGTAGCAATCATGTATATATCGCACAATAATAATATCTAAGGATGCCCAGTGGCGTAATAAGTTAATTTGCCGCCCTGGGCGAGTGATTGTTAGTCACCCCCATAGTCCAGTTCAGTGCATCCGTTTTGCCACTTTCTGAATTGAGGACAACAAATGAGTAAAACTGGCAAAATCTCACAAATGGGCAAAATGAAAAGAAAAAAAAAGATATTTTTTTTCAATTTTGCTTCATAAAGGCTATTTTGCTACCCTCTGGATTGTGGTGCCAGGGATGACCGGCGCTTTTGACACTCCCTCCCCCCTTCCCCATGGCTGTCTATACGTATACCTATCAGATCCGAAAGTTTCACCGAAGTCTAGTTGTGACGTCTCACACGTAGTGCTACTTCCTAGCAATATGTAGTTATCTGTGTTCGCGTGTACTATGTATTAAATTTGTGTTGAGAAACCTAAAAGGATTATATTACTCAAAGGTAAGTTACAGTTATTATTATTTTGAGTTTCTATATCTTAGTTTTTGTTAATAATGTAATTTACTGTAATAATTTAATTGTGTTTTCGATTAGCTGTTACGATACCTGAAGTTAGGCCTAATTTTCAGGATGAGCGGTAAATTTAAATTTTATGCCACGAAATGTTAAGTTATATATACTGATTAATAAATGAAAGCGAAGTGGTGAAGTAAAGAACTAAAGGTCACATCTGTAAGGACCATAAATATTTAAAATTTTATTCAAAACCAAAATTATTGCTATATTTTAAAATACAGTGTTCATCAGTAAATCGTCTGAAGTACATACAAGGAAATTGATTTTTCATTGAATATGACACTGTGTTTTTATATATATATATGTTCCTTAATTATTTGTGAAATATGTTGGCTTCTTGAATTTCAAGACTTCTAAATTGTTAGCTATTTGGCTTCGGTTACATTCTTATTTTTTGTATTGCTTCATAATAAATGCACAGCAGATTTGCATGTGTAACTTTGGTTACATATTTTTTGTTTTTATCAAACCAATAAGATCAGTGCTATTGATTCTACTAAATAAATGTGAAATGTTGTAGAAATAAGATCAGTGCTATATTGGTTCTACTAAAGAAATGAAAAAGTGACGCTCTCAGAATACTGTATTTTGCTTCCATTTAGTTTGCTATTATACTGCCATAGCAATATGGAATTTAATACTAAGGTGGTACATAAAAATATACACTTACACCCATTTTTAAGATATAAAAAATATAACCATTTCCAGAATTAATAATGCAAATGTATATGATGCATGTTAAATAAATATTTCTTTGAAGCTATCCATACAAGCTCATGTTTAATCTGAAAGAATAGTTTTGAATTACAGAAGGGTTGCTAAACACATTTAATCATGGAACATTTTTTATTATGATAATACTGTTGGGTCACTCTAAACGTTTCTGAAACAAAAGGTGGTTGTGAGGGGGAGGGATTGTGTGCAGCATATGGCCAGATGTTTTGCATCCCTGATGTACAGCATTTAATTTCTTAGATGTAAACTTTAATGTTCGTCAATTTTTATTATAGATACCACAAATATGTTGTGTTCTAAGCTGTAAATGTGTACGTAATTTGTTTTACATAAAATTTAAAATAAATTGCCAGACAACCTGGAAAGGTGTGTTTATTTATATACAGGGTGTCTCAAAAATATAGGTACAAACTTTTAGGGGAGGTAGATAACATCTAAAGGAATGAGAATTGCATAGGAACCCATAAGCGGAAACGTCATGGGAAAGTGGTAGCAGAGATACAAGATCTGAAAGGACACAAGACAGTGATTAATGGGAAAACATTTATTTGACATAATTATTACAAATGGCGTACTAGATGATACATTTCATAATGTTACAGCAGATGCTCGAAGTCTGACCCATAATCGCACAAATTTTGATGCGCACGCGTAAACAAACGGTGGACCTGGACACGTCTGTGTGGGAAGCGTTCTTGATACATTCGTTGAGCGGCTCGTCCGTTGCCCTCAGCTATTCCATACACTAAGTGCATGTCTGCCAGCTCCCTGTTCGAATACCTTTGCATGCTCTTCGTAAGCCGCTACCGCTCGAATGAGGAAATCCGAAATTTCCCCTCTAGCGCACTGATGAACAGCGCCGCCTATTGACTTACGGTGACGTTTCCGGTTATGGGTTCCTATGCAATTCTCATTCCTTTAGATGTTATCTACCTCCCCTAAAAGTTTGTACCTATATTTTTGAGACACCCTGTAGTAGTGAAAAACATACAAAATGCATTCATATGAGATCATGTCATTAAAAGAATTATGTGAAAAAACAGCAATTAATAAATTTCTTGTTCTATGCAAGATTTGCTTGTTTTTACATATCTACATTGTTTTGGGTTTTTTATTAGTAATATATGTATTGTTATACTTTTTGGACATAAGTAATAAAGAATACCTACTACATTAATATTGTTCGGACAAGAACACTTCTTAATATTTCACACTTTTGAACACATTTCAAAAGATAATGTTTGTTTCATTAATTTACAAATTGATCCTGCACATAAAATAGCATGTTCTGTGGTTATTAATGCCGAACTTCAAATATTGGCATTCACTGATAATGTTCAGTTAAAACATTTAGGGAATATTGATAAAATGCCAACAAAAGTAAGCAACACAAATATTTTTACTTATATTTTTGTGTGGAATGAAAGCACTGTGTAGTAAAGATTTAAAAATGTAAAGATTCAAGCAGAATTAATACTTCTTTGCTATTAGCACAAAATGTATTAGATCCTTTTTTGCAATACATTGAGACTGATTAAATAGATGGTGTTCAGTTTGATAACTTCCAAGTTTCTTTGAAACTGTGCAAATGGAACCCCTGCAAAAACTGTTAAACATTCCAGCTGTCAATCATCTCCAATCTGTTAATCATTTTTTCTTCCCTTCTGTATTCTATTGCACATGTTGCATATAGATTCTTAAGATAGGCAATTACTCGAGGCCAATATCACATTTCAATATGGCAGGTATCTGAGTGGGGAAAAAATCAAGGATGCATTCAATCCTGAAATTAGTGTTACCAACTAAAAGTATGGGGAACCTCCACATTTGTAGTTTTTCTGCCAGTCAGATATGAGAAGAGCTGAAGGCAAATTTTAGTGTTTCTTTTCGCATTACTGTTACTGAAGATATTACAAAAATAGATTACCTTCCTGTCTTAACTTATTTGGCTGGTTACTGTACCTATTTCTTTCCAAAGAAAATGAAATGTGAATCTTGATTCACAGTAGTGGTGTATCCTTGAATTTAATTAATTTATCTGATTACTGTTCACCCTTTGATATATAGCAATTCAAATACTCTTAATCTATTGATAAGTTCTCAGGGTTGAAGTCTGCTTTATCTTTGAGATATTTAGTGAAATACATGCAGATGATGATATGAATGCTTATTAGCTGCTCTTTTTTGCTACACAATAGTATCAGTATATTGGTTTAGACAGTTGCTGAACTGTCAGGTAAAAATATCTAACAATATTAAAACTATGCTAATTTCTTTTGATTATTTTTTTATCAAATTTGCACAAAAGTTGACTCCACCTAGTGATTCACGGAGCTATCAGTTCCTTCCCAACTAGTGATCTGTAAGATCACTAGTTGGGAAGGAACTGATAGTTCGGTGAACTTTTGAGAATTGTTGTATCAACTACACAGTCTCAAAGTTTCCATATATGCTTCAACCTAAAGCTGAAGATTGCAACTGTAATCCTTGGACATTTCGCGAAGATAATCCACTGATGAGTACAAGTGATATTGCACATGGTTTTTGCTAATTTTGAAATTTGTTCAGTGGCCTTATAGTAATATAATATGAAATACAAGGATTAAAATTCTGTCATTGAGCAAAGAATTTTGAAGTTCATCCTTCAAACTATATCCATATTACTTAAAATTTTATTGCTCAACGACAGAGAATTTTAGTTATTATAATTAATTTCTGAGCAAGAAGGTCTTTTTAATTGTGTATAATTGTATAGTATTAAATCTATATGACTTTATTCCAATGGACAATTTTTTCAAGCTGCTTTTTTTGTAATCTTAGTAATTTAAATATTTGCCCAATGCACAGTTATATATAATCGATACAAATTATTCTACCATTTCTTGTTAATTTGGAAATTAAAGTTGTGCCAATATTTATTCTTTTTGAAATCGTAAGGCAAAAATATTTGCATTTCTTACATTTAAAGACTTGTCATTACCAATGGGAAGTGATTTATAGAACATAATTCTGAATTTATCTTCAACATAAGTATTTTCCATACAATGGAATTTTGAATACCTAAAATATGTACTTTAAGAAATGTGAATTTGTTTTTCATTTTCACTTATGAAGGATAAATTACTACATGAAGCCGTAAAATGTTTCTGTTTCTATTGCATTCTCTTAGTAAAAATACAATATAAGAAAGGGTTTAAAATTATGACGGTTTACTTTCATTAGGGGACAAATCATCATATCAGTTACTAGTAATAAGGCTTCTAAGCTTTCGATTTTTTTTAATCTCTTCCACATGACGGAATTTACAGAACAAATGCATTTTTTGTTACTTTCTTTCCCAGTAATCAAGATTAAAATTAGTTGAATACTAATTTTAGCATTTTTGCGGTGTATTTATAAGATTAAAACCTATTTTCTTGACCAAAGCAAGCGGTGAACCATAGACCTTGTTCATGTCGACAGTTTTAGATTTTTTTATCTCCTCCATATGACGGGATTTACACAACAAATGCGTTTTTTTAATTTCTTTCCCAGTAATGAAGACTAAAATTAGTTGAATACTAATTTCACCATTTTTGAGATGTATTTATAAGTTTAAAACATCTTTTTTTTGCCCAAAGCAGGCGGTGAATTTATATCTTGTTCATGTCTACGACTCTTCCATAGCACTACATTGGTGACGTCATAAACAGAACGTTCCGGGCTGGTAGGTATATAGACGGCCATGCCTCCCCCGCCTAGTTACATTACTGACGAAGCCCAAAAACAAAACAGAAAAACTAAAACTTATCATTGGGAATATATGTAAAAATGTTTCTCCACAATTAATAAATGAGAATAAATGACATGCCTCCAAAAGCAAAAGAAATCAAGTTTGCATATCGCTAAGGAAAAAACATTAATTTCTGGTACACGTAATATAACGCAGCATAAATGAATACACGCAGCATAAACATATACACGCAGCATATACAAGCAGCATAAATTAATTTCTCGATCAATTTTTCCCAGATTTATTGCATGCATCTGAATGCATTTACCACAAAACGTTTACAAGGACATGATATAATTCATACTTTTATCATCAGAATGAACCGTCCCAGTTTAAGATGGTATGATACTTCCTAGTGTGTGGGGTGGGGATTGGGAGTTGGCTCAGTCGGAAGCGAGCTAGACTCGTAATCTTCAGTTCCCAGGTTCGAGTCCAACCTGTGTCAGCTCGTAATCTGCAGTCCCTTAGTCTAGTTCAGCCTATGTCAACTCGTAATCTGTAGTCCCAATTCGCGAGTCCAACCTGTCAACTCGTAATCTGCAGCTACCGGTTTTAGGGAGTTCGGCCTGTGTCAGCTCGTAATCTGCAGTCCCCTAGTCTAATTCAGCCTATGTCAACTCGTAATCTGCAGTCTCAATTCGCGAGTCCAACCTGTCAACTCCTAATCTGCAGCTACCGGTTTTAGGGAGTTCGGCCTGTGTCAGCTCGTAATCTGCAGTCCCCTAGTCTAATTCAGCCTATGTCAACTCGTAATCTGCAGTCTCAATTCGCGAGTCCAACCTGTCAACTCGTAATATGCAGCTACCGGTTTTAGAGAGTTCGACTTGTATCAGCTCGTAATCTGCAGTTCCCAGGTTCGAGTCCAACCTATCATAATCTGCAGCTCCCAAGTTCGAGTTTTAACCTTGTCCCACCGCAATCTGCAGTTCCCAGTTTCGAGTACAGCTAACGTCAGATCGAAATCGGCAGTCCCAATTTTGCGAGATCAACCTGTCAACTTGTAGTCTGCAGGTCCCAATTTTTTTGAGAGTTCGACCGGTGTCAGCTCGTAATCTGCAGTTCCCAGGTTCGAGTTCAAACTGTGTCAGCATTGAGATTTACCTCTGCTAACCCCTCCCACCCCCGCCTGCCCTAAGTGAGAAAGTAAACTGATAGGTATGGAAAAACCTTCGTCCATCTCATGAGATATAACAACGTGCAGAAGAGTATCTAGGCTATGGTTAGTATGTACCCGGCCATGAGAGCCAAATGACAATTTCACTTATTACCGTCATTGCATCTATAAATATATTTATATATATCAAAGAGGAAAACATATTTCTCGTATCATTTTTATCCTTTGAAAGTGATTTAGTTCAAAAAACAAATTTTATGCTATCATTAACGATTTTGCATAAAATTAGCCTGAAAAATTATATATCCTTTTATTTAGTGCAGTGATTTGTTTTGTAGATGAAAGCACAATTATAAATCTAAAACTAACTTTTTTTGTTACATATCATACAATAGATTTTTAAGGTTTTCTTCTATAAAATTCTTGCATTTTAAAATTTAAAAGTCAACATTTTAACTATAAAAAGGCGCATTTCTGTTTTTCTGCCATAGTCATTATGAAACCTGGATCCGTCAGTGCCCTGTGTACGTTAAAGAACACGATGGATGGTTTTGGCGGTCCACTGATTCATCTGTCCAGTGAAATTCCCTTTCTCAGACCTTCTTTGAGCCTTGGGGTCCTAGTAACCTGTCCATTTAACCCATTTTGTGCACAAACGCGCAGCTCAGAGGTAAAACAACTCAACTTCTTAATTTGCAACTACGGAACTTTCCATTCCTGTCCTGTTACACTCACGTAGACAAATTATTTAAATCACGCATCGAACGTTTTCGGTATGAAGTTGGTTGGCACCGTCAGCTAAATTTCCAAGAATGGGCTAGAGTCCGTGTCATTTGCTGCAAGGGAAAGCCATGTCAACTGAGGTATATTTCAAGTTACATCTCTCAGAGGCCAACGCTCGGTGTGACTACGAATCAGCGAGAGCTGGACTCGAATCTTGGAAGATACACGTTTGATTTTCTTCTCGTTAGGTTTGTGTTATCTATTTATTGAATTCTGACTCTTCGGTATTTCTATGACAAAATGTACAGATAGGGGCAGGATGGCTCAGTCGTTCGAAAGATATTGTGGAACAAATATGTTGTCAAATCCAAAAACCGACAAATCGACAAATATCAAACGAAAAGCAATAGGAAGGTAGGTAATAAAAACTGTGATATTTTGTATTACTATTTGATTAATATCTTAGATTTTTTATGGGTAATTGCATTAACAGAAACGAATGCTGATTAATATGAAAAATCCGTATACAGAATAAGTAATTTTCAACAAATTCCTTTAAACACTACCAGTATGGAAAAACCTTCGTATGGAAAACCTACCAGTATGGAAACCTTCCAGTATGGAAAACCTACCAGTATGGAAAAACCTTCCTACAGGTATGGAAAAACCTGTAGGAAGTACAAGAAACATTACTATTTTAAAAAGACAAAAAAAATGTTAATTATAAATATTGACATATGTATCTCACTAGCAGAATTTGTTCATTTACGGATTATCAAAAATAAAATCGATCTCCGGGTACCGATATTAGGGAATTTCTTTCTTCTCTAACTAGATGAATGAAGGAATTAAAAGTACAATATTCATCGAAGATTTCAATTTTGATATTTCTAAATCATAGAAAGAATGTGATACAGAAATATTTTAATGCCCTTTCTGAGTTTGGCTCTGTCCCTACAATAAGAATATTTAGTAGAAAGGAGATTTTGAGGAGCTCCACTACTCATTCTTGCATTGATCACATTAATGTAAAATTAGATAGGAATTTTATTTATAAATCTTTGGTCTCTCGCATCAAAGTTGCAGACCACTCTTTTATTTCGATATTTTTAAGCTCGAATAAATCAGAGTGCGAATGTACAACAGCTATTGAAAAATATTTCAAATATGATCATAAAAATATTATTAATTCAATAATTAGGACTAGTTGTAGACTGAACAGTTCAACACGTCTGCTGATGCAATGTATAAAAGTTTTAAAAATTAATAAAATAATATTTTGGATGAAATGTCTCAACAAAGCAAAACAATATCAAATTTCGGAAAAACATCAAAAATAGATCGGAAATTATGAAATTGATTGGACAAAGATATGTAGCATGGGTTACTGACAGAAACAACAGAAACGACAATGCTACAAAAAATTATCAACAACGACAAAATTCCATAACTGATTTTATAAGAATAGAAAATTACAAATTTTACATAAAAAAAAGGTTTGAATCCATTGCTGAAAATAAAAAACAATACTGAGATATGATTAATACCATATTAGATGGAAAGAAGAAAAAGCCACTTGATAATACAATAATTAATCACATGCCCAAAAATCTGACAAATTTTCAGATTGCTACGAATTTTAATAATTATTTTGCAGACATGGTTGATAAGTTACGAGACAAAAATCCGATCCAAAAAGACAATTATATGTCGGGTGCAATATCCCATTGAGCTCATCTGTTTACATACCACCTATTTCGGACATTCAGTTGAAAAAAATAATTACCTCTTTGGATGAACGTAATTCATGTGGTGAATAACAGTATCATCAACATAAAGAAAAAATTAACTTTTTAAATTTAAATTAGTGATGTTATTGATCTACAGGAGGGACAAATATATAAAAACATGCATGAATCAATTAACAGAATATCTTACTAAATTAATTAAATATTACATCTGGAAATATCCCCTCCACTTTAAAAATTTTAATAAAGAGGCCTATCCATAAAAGTGGCGTTAAAGTAACTATTTGAACTATAGGACTATTGGCATCGTATCCACAGTAAATAAAATTTTAGAGAGGTGCATCGATGATACTCTCCGTAGCATTCTCATAAAGTACAACTATCTAATAGGCAGTATGGCTTCCATAAGAGAAAATGTAATACAACTCTGCCGTATAATTTTGTAGAATGTGTTAATAAAGCCATGAACTATGGAGGAAAGGTTGCTGCTCGTTTCATCGACTTTAGTAAATCATTCCACGCAATGGACATAATATACTATTTATGAAACTTGACAACTATGTAATTGGAGGGATAATATATGATTAAAAAGTTACCTACAGGACTATTATAAGTAAAATTGGAAATGCATAAGTAGCGAAAGAAAAATAAATTGTTAGAGTTCCACAAGGATCTGTATACTTGAACCCTTGTTGTCCCTCCTGTATGTCCCCTTGTTGTCCCCTTCTTATAACAAACTAATTTAAATTTAAAAAGATAATTTTTCTTTATGTTGATGATACTGCTATTTTGGTCTATAAATGGTAGCTAGGTACTCACTGGAAGGAGAGCTATGCACCAATACCCTGTGATGATGCATAGAACCGGCCAGGCCTAGCACCAAATGTCTGACCCCGCCTTCTCATGGTGCAGACCGTTAGTACATTTCAAAAGAGATACTCTATTGTGGAAGTGAACGGAATGGGAGGGCTGCCAGATTAGAGTGGCCTACTGATCTGGACAACTATGGTTACTTTTTTTTTTTCTACCCTGCTGAGGAGTGGTCAGCCACACAGGGTCCTGGGCTGACCATATAAACCCACTGGACTGGACAGATATATGGCTCTGAGCTTAATTATGGATCCTGATTTTGCTGCACTGGTGAGCTTCTGTGGAGGGAAAATCTTCCGCTGTGTTTTCTGTTTGTTTGTGGGATGACATCCCCAAGTGAATAGATTCACAGGATATGTTTATCAGCTGGTGGATAATCCTGAGCAGAGGTCATTGCAGGCACCTGAACTCTTTGCTTTTATTGGCATCGTCAAATTCTACATTGGAGGAAGTCTTCCATTGTAGATGGCTTCAGCCTTTAGTGGTGGGGGAACGGGTCTTTGCCCCGTGTCTGCGATTGGGGAGGGGTGTTTGATATTGTCGGCATTCCCTCTCTCAATAAACACAGTTTCTTTAAACATCCCACTAACCATTTTCTCTCCATAGGTAGTTGGATAGTGTTATTTATCAATATGCTGACAACATTGTTTTAACAAACAGTCAGAAATATTTAAATAATAGTATTTCAGAGGTTCAAACAGATTACAATAATATTATTAGATAATTAAATCATAATAAAATCTATTTAAATGAGAAAAAAAACAAAATTTATGATTATTCATTCACCAGGATTTCATATTCATCAAAACTTCTTTATCAAAACTCATAAAATAAACTGCAGAAAAAAGGATGCTTCAAATTATGAATCATTATGTAGTTGCCCACTTGTTTAGCAACTAAATAAAATAAATTACTTAGGAATCATTTTTGATGAATATTTTAGGTGGAATGCCCATATATCCCACATATGTGAAAGCTTGAGAATATCAGCGATAAAAATTCAAAAATTGAAATAGTATTAAATATGGAAACCTATGTAATATTTTATAAGGCAATATGTGAATCTATTTTAAATTATGGAATAATTGTGCATGGAACAAATAACTTAACTAACATAAATAAAATAGAAAAACTGCAGTCTATGATAGCTAAAAATATTTTTCTGTTTCATTTGCAAAAAAATTTATAAAACTTCCACCGATAGATTAAAATGTTTAAACCTTTTATCCTACAGCAATTTATATAAATATAATGCAATAATTAAAATTTTTTGACGAAACTTACAAACTAAAAATTCAACACAACAAAAATAAGACTTAAAAACCAAGGTTATTACAAATTGCCAAATTTTCGAAATAATTACGGGAAACATACCTCCGAATATCAGGTACCACTTATATTTAATGATATTCCAAAAGAATTACTAAATATAGATTCTTTTAGAAGACTTAAAATGGAATTAAAAATTATTTGGTATTTTCTATTTAGCTGATTATTATGTGTTGTGTTTTGTGGATTTATTTCATGTACACCATTTTTGTGGCTAATGACCTATGTTTAATATAATTTATTCATTTTCCTGCAGATACGTTATTTAGCTTTGCGGGTCAAATTGTAAATATATTTGTATTCTTTACTGTTATGAATAAAAAATATCATCATCATCATCATCATCATCCTCAAGCAGCCATGGGCTACGGAGGTCCAACCAGACCGTGCAATTTAGTTCTCCAAGCAAGTCTATCCTGAGCTACATCTACTGCATCTGGCCACTGCACACCAATTCTAACAAGGTCTTGTTTGACATTGTCTGCCCACCGCATCCTAGGTCTCCCCTTCTTTCTGAGGCCTTTAGGCACACTGTTCATAACCCTATTCGCCAATCTATAATTATTCATACGGGCAACATGGCCAAACCAACGGAGTCTCTCTCTGCACAATATGCTGCTTAAAGGAGGTTGCAAACTCCTTTGCCTAACCTCATCATTAGTTACAAAGTTGAACCACCTAATGCCCAAGATACTGCGTAAGCATCTGGAATCAAAAGCATCTAGTTTCCTGTTATCTTGTTTACAAAGTGTCCAAGTTTCACTACCATAACTAACCCTAGAAAGAACCAAACTATTGTACAGTCTAATTTTAGTCTTTAGGTGTATACGCCTATTTCTCCACACTCTCCATAGGTTCTTAAAAGTCCCGGCAGCAATCCCAATTCGTCTGTTAATCTCATGCCGCACATCACCATTATCTGTTACATAGCTCCCAAGATAATTAAACTGTGACACCTGCTCAAGACTGCAACCATTCAGATTAACTGAATCACAGCCTGCCTGACCAATTTTCATCACTTTAGTTTTCTCTCTGTTTATAACCAAACCTACTCTACTGCCAGTCTCATCAACAGCTCGAATGAAAGAGTTCATCTCATCAACATCATTTGCCAAAAGGGCTAAATCATCAGCATAATCCAAATCAGAAATTTTCGTATCTCCAGCCCATTTAAGGCCAAAATCTTTCCCTTGAAGTGAATTTCGCATAACATAATCAATAACCAAGCTAAAGAGAAAAGGAGACAAAATGCACCCTTGTCGAACACCAGAAGTAATGCTAAACCAATTACTACAAGCCTTACCAACTCTCACACACGACTCAGTGTTATTATAGAGAGCTTTCATTATGTTAACTAACTTGTCTGGTATACCATATGATCTCACAATCAACCACAAATTATGACGATCAACAGAGTCGAAAGCCTTTTTGAAATCAACAAAGCTAGCAACCAAAGGTTTCTGAAACTCTAAACATTTCTCAAGAATCTGCCTAAGTGAAAATATCTGATCCACACATCCCCTACCACTTCTGAATCCACATTGCTCATCACGCAATTGACTGTCAACCAGATTCTTAATTCTATTAAGCACAATCATGGAAAGAACTTTACCTGGAACAGAGAGTAGGCTGATACCCCTATAGTTATCACAAGAACTGCGATCACCTTTTTTGAAAATAGGGATAACAATAGCTCTGGTAAAATCCTTAGGAACCATGCCTTTATCATAAAAGATATTCAGAATTTCAGTCATCCAAGTGGTAACCGAAACATTCCCAGCTCTAAGCATTTCCGTAGTAATTTCATCTACCCCTGGGGATTTATGAAGTTTAAGTTTAGAAACAGCCAAAATAACTTCAGATTGTGTTATAGGTCCAACATTAAAGCCACTAATGCATCTATCATCATTGCAGACAATGGGAGTAGAACTAACTACATTGTTTAGAACATCACTGAAATGCTCAGCCCACCTAGCCATGACAGAATCCTCCCCTTCAATAACCTTACCTTGTTATCCTTCAATCCCTGTATACCTGTCCATTTTCTACCACACAAAATTTTAACTATCTGGTACAGCTCTCTGCTGTTGTGCTGTCTAACCGATTCCTCGGCTTTGTCAGCCAAACCATCAAGCCAAAGATTCTTATCAGCAGCTAACTGATCCTTTACAAGTTTATTAAGGTCTCTGTAATGCTTTCTATTAGGACTAGTAGGGTATTGATTAAGGGCATTCCTGCAGTTCTTTCTTTCAGAAATAAGCTCAAGTGCCTTATCACTCAGATAATTTTGCCTCTTCTGCTCCTTTTTTCCTAAAAGAGTACTGTTAGTGTCCAAAAAAGCCTGTTTAAAATGATCCCATTCATCCTCAACTTCAGTAGTAAGCAAACCATGACTGTCATAATGACTAAGTAACCTATCATGGTAAGCTTTGGCTATAACTGGATCTTTCAGAGCTTCAGTATTAAAAGTAAATTTTTTAACCCTAGCGCAACACTTTTTAAGTTTAAGTTGCAAGACACTTTTAACAAGGTAATGGTCAGATCCAATTTCAGCTCCCCTATATGCCCTGGTATTCCTAACAGAACTAGCCCATTTGCTGTTAATTAATATGTAATCAATCATATTCTTATGCAGCCCATCAGGTGAAACCCATGTGTACTTATGTATGTCGCGGTGTTTGTAATAAGTGTTAGTTATTCTGAATCCATTGAGTTTACTTACCTGTAGGAGACGTTGCCCATTGCCATTGCAGCAACCAATACCAAAAGGGCCTATTACTCCTCCCCAAAGGGCAGAGTCAGTACCAACTTTGGCATTGAAGTCACCAAGAACAAGGGTAATATCTCCTTTCTTGACAGAATTCAAAATATCCTGAAGTTGTTCATAAAACCTATCCTTCTCATCCTCATCGGCATCCTCAGTGGGGGCATAACAGCAGATAACATTCAAGTCTTTAACGCTTGTCTGAAATTTTGCTGTAAGAAACCTTTCATTAATGCACTCATATCCTAGAAGAGCATCGCTAGCGTGTCTGCTGAGAAGCAGACCTACGCCTTGGTGATGCTTATTATCGTCCCTTCCTGAAAAGAGAAATTTAAGATTATTTTTAAGAATCCAACCTTTATCAGTCCATCTGGTCTCTTGTAAGCCGAGAATATCTAAATTATAACGGTGGAATTCTTGTGTGAGGACATCAAGAGAAAAAGCTCTGTGCAGAGTCCTCACATTCCAACTACCTATGGAGAGAAAATGGTTAGTGGGATGTTTAAAGAAACTATGTTTATTGAGAGAGGGAATGCCAACAATATCAAACAGCCCTCTAATCGCAGACATGGGGCAAAGACCCGTTCCCCCACTACTAAAGGCTGAAGCCATCTACACTGGAAGACTTCCTCCAATGTAGAATTTGACGATGCCAATAGAAGCAAAGAGTTCAGGTGCCTGCGATGACCTCTGCTCAGGATTATCCACCAGCTGATAAACATATCCTGTGAATCTATTCACTTGGGGCTGTCAACCCACAAACAAACAGAAAACACAGCGGAAGACTTTCCCTCCACAGAAGCCCACCAGTGCAGCAAAATCAGGATCCATAATCAAGCTCAGAGCCATATATCTGTCCAGTCCAGTAGGTTTATATGGTCATCACCAGGACCCTGTGTGGTTGACCACTCCTCAGCAGGGTAGAAAAAAAAGAAAACTAGCCATAGTTGTCCAGATCAGTAGGCCACACTAATCTGGCAGCCCTCCCCTTCCGTTCACTTCCACAAGAGAGTATCTCTTTTGAAAGTTACTAACGGTCCGCACCACGAGAAGGCGGGGTCGGACATTAGGTGCTAGGCCTGGCTGGTTCTATGCATCATCACAGGGGATTGGTGCATAGCTCTCCTTCCAGTGACTACCTAGCTACCATTTACAGAAATATACTCTTTAAAAAAAATGTGAGGACTCTGCACAGGGCTTTTTCTCTTGATGTCCTCACACAAGAATTCGACCTTTATACTTTAGATATTCTCGGCTTGCAAGAGACCAGATGGACAGATAAAGGTCAGATTCTTAAAAATAATCTTAAATTTCTCTTTTCAGGGAGGGATGATAATAAGCATCACCAAGGCGTGGGTCTGATTCTCAGCAGACACGCTAGTGATGCTCTTCTAGGATACGAGTGCATTAATGAAAGGTTTCTTACAGCAAAATTTCAGACAAGCGTTAAAGACTTGAATGTTATCTGCTGTTATGCCCCCACATAGGATGCCGATGAGGATGAGAAGGATAGGTTTTACGGACAACTTCAGAATATTTTGAATTCTGTCAAGAAAGGAGATATTACCCTTGTTCTAGGTGACTTCAATGCCAACGTTGCTACTGACTCACCTTTGGGGAGGAGTAATAGGTCCTTTTGGTATTGGTACAGTCTAAATTGGATCTGACCATTACCTTGTTAAAAGTGTCTTACAACTTAAACTTAAAAAGTGTTGTGCTAAGGGTTAAAAATTTACCTTTAATACCGAAGCTCTGAAAGACCCAGTTTTAGCTAGCCATTATGACAGTCATGGTTTGCTTACTACTGAAGTTGAGGAAGAATGGAGCCATTTTAAACAGGCATTTTTGGAAACTAACAGTACATTTTTTAGGAAAAAAGGAGCAGAAGAGACAGAATTATCTGAGTGATAGGCACTTGAGCTTATTTCGGAAAGAAGGAATTGCAGGAATGTCCTTAATTAATACCCTACTAGTCCTAATAGAAAGCATTGCAGAGAACTTAATAAATGTGTAAAGGATCAGTTAGCTACTGATAAGAATTTTTGGCTTGATGGCTTGGCTGGCAAAGCCGAATAAGCTGTTAGACAGCACAACAGCAGAGAGCTGTATTAGATAGTTAATGTTTTGTGTGGACAGGCATACAGGGATTGAAGGATAAACAAGGTAAGGTTATAGAAGGTGAGGATTCTGTCATGGCTAGGTGGGCTGAGCCGTGACCTTCGAGACTGAAGGCCTTTGAAGTCTAAATTGACGTCACATCCTGTGGATCTACAGTGCTTTCTGCGTACGTAGAACTACCGTCGCAAATCGAGCATTTACTTTTTTTTTATAAGTTCGGTGGGCATTTTTGTTTGATAATGTGCTCAAAAACTGATTGACATTGTATATATGTACATTAGTGTAATATTTCTGACAAACCTTCAAATAAGGAAGACGTTGAAACTAAAATAGATCTCGATTTCTAATTGTGCTAAATTGATGACAAAGTGCAGAGTAATCGTTGTTTAACGTTCTCTGAACATGTATAAAAGTATATAAATTAGCAGGAGTGTCATATTCAGGTTCTACATATAATAACATTGACACAATTTGTTTAAAAATAACGTAAAATGCAAATAATTACTCGGTTATATATTTACAAAAATAAAATCATTTCCTTCACATATTTTTCCTGATAAATGCTGTCAATAACTAATCCAGTTTTTTTGAACCATTGATTATATAATCGTGACATAAACTGCTATGGAAAATTAGTCTGTTATATTAAAAGAAAAAAAAAACACACACACAAAATTTCTTCAGAGCAATTTTATTGACAAATGTGAACTACAAATTAATGATATACTGTAATAGGTTTAACTGTAACAATTGCAGCTATGTTTTAATTGAAATACTTTTTCTTAGTGATTAGACTGAATTTATAGGACATGGATACCTTTTGATGGAATACATATTCAAAAACTAGCAGGAAAAGTGCATCTAAACTTTACAAACTACAATTTACACACATTTTGGTTTACAAAGCTACCTGTAAATCTATCGACCTAACATTTGATAATATATCGCTCAACTAACCTCCCAAATGTAAAGAAAATAGTCTCTTATCAATCTTCGATTGTTAAAAATATAATTCTATGCAGCCTGGTAAAGAAAGATTAAATCATTTAGGCATACATCTTTCCAGATATAAGCCAGTGGTGTAAGACCACTAAACTAACACTGCTCTTCCTTTTTTTCCACTAATATAATTTATTAGTATAATAGTCTTAGAATACTGTGGCATATACCTGGAGAGATATGGTTCAAATCCCACATGCCAGAAAAACTGTCACCAAACTATTAACTTCAAACAGTTAACTCTGTGGATACTATTTATTGAGGGTGGACAACTTTCTTTTTTTGGCACTAAGACATTTTTTCTTATTTCCCAAATTCTCTAACAAACAATCATTTTTAACCTTGCAAAAATTGTTTAAAAATATATTGGTTGAACACCAGATAATCATTTCTAGAGTTTTTCCAATACAGTGGCCAAATTCACAACTTGTGTGATAATCAAGTAATTCTGCATCAAGTAAAAGACTGGTAGTGATTAAAGTAACAACATTTCTTTGATTTGCCATTTCCATAAATTCTTGTTCGAATTCAGTACACAATTTTTTCATAGTAATATAATTTAACAATACAACGTTAATTACTGTCTCATTTGGGCAAAAAAGACTGCCTCTATCAAGTTTTTGTAAATACTTAAATTTTGCATCCAATTCTACTTTTTTATCAAGTAATAATAAATGTTTACAATGGTCACATTTCAAACTTTTCAAAACTGAAAATACACAATATCCTGCTATATATGCAATTACAGGAAGAGAGTTATCACAATCAGACAAATCTGAAGGAAGCACTGTAATATTAAACTTTAAGCTAATAGACGTAAAATTCATTTCCTTAAAATCATCTTTAAAATCCAAATCAGTTATTTTAATTTTGCCACTTGACTTAGTGGGAAGTTTCAACAGTGACTGCACTCTTAATTTTGTTTCACATTCAAATAATTGACGTACACTTATATTATATTGGCATCCAGCTAACTGCCTGTAGAGGCCGAAACGACTCTCTAAATTATCAGTTTGAAACTTACCTGGTAAAATATATTTTAATTTAAGTTCAGAAGTACAATATGAAGCAATTTCAAGCAATGAATATGTACTAAGTCTTAATGCAGAATGGGTTTCTTTCGTTAGCATACCAGTTGTGCAACTCATCTGCTCCCATTTATCAAGCCAATTCAGGAAAGAATTCAGAAATGAGACATTTTCATCTGACTCTGAACACGTTAATGGCATTTGGTGTTTGTTATTCAAACGTTCACCTTTAAAAGGTGATTTTACATTTACAATATGCCACCATGTTAAAATAATCTTAATGAAATCTGATGTATCTTGGTAATGTAACAATTTGTGCTTTTCTCCTATTTCTAAAAGTCCATTAACTACAAAATCATTAAAAATATTTAAGACTAATTTAACATTTTGTCTCTCAAGGTTACTTGGGTTCAAAGCTTTATACGACAGATTAAATCCATATTTTAACAATGAGTTTGCTTCAATTTTATGCAGTTCTTTAAGGGTTGATAATGATGCAGTTTTGAATGATGAAATACTATTTCCATTATTTACAAAGGGTGGATAGTACATGCATTTTTCAACATTTTTTTGATTTAGCCAGTTATTTCTGATACACTTCAACAAATGAACTGGGTCAGTAAGAAAAAATAAAGGTCTTGATTTATCTGATGGATGAGGATATACAATTTGAACTTTAGGGGGAGAAAGACATAATGACATACACTTACGATTGATAGAATTATTGTCAGCTACGACACATATCACAAAAAAACCAATTTCTTCCAAACCAATGATAATTTTTTTAATAATATTGTAGAGAATATCAGCATTTATTGTTTTGGCTGGTAATATATGAACTACATCTTTATAGTTGGAAAGCAAACTAGTTATCATAAATACATGGGCACTGGTTGCCATGTTTTGTGTATCAAATGACAGACCAACAAGGTTACCACATTTGTAATCCAAATACTGTTTAAGATGAATTTCATCAAGCATTAAAATCACCTTTTTATCTGTATCATTCAAAAAAGAATATTTTTGCCTGACATATGATAAAAAATTTGAATCTACTTTCTCTATAGCAGGGTTGACATTAAACCGAAGACAAATGCGTCGAATTGTACTAGGATGTGGTAATCTAATGTTTCCACTTTCTCTAACAAAATTATAAGCATGAGGAGCCATGCTAAAAAAGAGTGATGCAAAAATCATCATATCTGATGAATACCTTGAACCATACTTATTTAACCCAAATAGTATCAACTGTTCCTCAATGAATTTTAAATGATTAGTGTTATTTTCATCAGATATACGAAGTGCTTTCAAAATATTACACATTAAATCAATACTATATCTAATATTACTTTCAGGAGTTTTAACCCTTATTAAACAATTTAAAAGGTCATTTAAAACATCAATATGACTGATTTTTAGAGGAAAAGTATATTTTCCAACTTTGGATTGCTCGTAATCTTTATTATATGCTCTCACCATAAGCTCAGAATTAACAACAACAGAAAATTTTACTATAGGAGCTGGATCACTTACAATATTTAATATCAAAAGCAAATCATTTTTACATAATACAGTCCATGTGTGAACGTCTATGAAGTGCACTTTGGAAAATAAATCACGAATGGATAAAAATGTTCTTTGAGTGTCATATTCAGCTTTTTCCCTTGCACTACATTCTAGTGCTTTTTTGAGTGAAGATTCTTCACGTTGTTTCCTTTTGCTTTCAGGACTTTCTCTGCTGGATGTAGGAGTAGCAGAGAGATATGCTGGTAAATTTGGTAGTTTCGAGGGAATGCTGCCAGGAATTAGTCTGGGGACTTTCAATTGCACAGTAACCGTCTTACCAGTTTTCTCATTGAATGCACTTGAACATCTTTGAATATCACTCTCTTTGAAGTGTAATTCACAAACCTAGAGAGAAAGATGAATACCATTTAGTGTGTTGTGTTTATATGTTAAATTTTTTTTGTCTGATTGTTACTGATCAATTAAGCTTAATCTGCAACACTGTTGGGTTACTCAAGTTATAGAAAAATTTAAAACAAAAGTTAAAAACTTCAATGCCATCCCCCCCCCCCCCCCCCAGAGGACTCTGATGAGAATGAGAAGGATGTTTTACAAGCTTCAGGATATTTTGAATTCTGTGAAGAAAGGAGATATTTCTATTTCCAGATATAACCAAAGCATACCATGATAGGCTACTTAGTTAGTCATTACGACAATCATAGTTTGCTTACTGCTGAAGTTGAGAAGGAATGGGATCAGTTTAAACAGGCTTTTCTTGAAACCAACAGTACTCTTTTGGGTAAAAGGGAACAGAGGAAACAAAATTATTTGAGTGATAAGGCTACAGAACTTATTTCTAAATGAAGGAAGTGCAGGATTAATATGAATCAGCACCCTACTAGTCCTAACAGAAGGCATTACAACTAGCTTAATAAACATGTAAAAGATCAGTTAACAGCTGATAAGAATCTTTGGCTTGATAGCTTGGCTAACAAAGCAGAGAAAGCAGTTAGACAGCACAACAGCAGAGGGTTATACCAGATTGTTAATGTTTAATGTGGGAAGAAACAGACAGGACCTTTTCTCTTTAGTTTCTCTATGTAATGCGAAATTCATTGCAAGGGAAAGATTTTGGCCTTAAATGGTCTAGAGATTTCAAAATTTCTGATTTAGGTTATGCAGATGATTTGGCCCTGTTGGCTACTGATGTTGATGAGATGAATTTGTTCATTAGGGATGTTGATCAGACTGTAATAGAGTAGGTTTGGTGTTAAACAGAGAAAAAACTAAAGTGATGAAAATGGTCAGGCAGATGGTGCTTTAGAGGCTTTGAATGGCTGTACTATTGAGCAAGTGTCTCAGTTTAGTTATCTTAGGAGCTACGTAACATGTAGTGGTGTGCAGTATGAGATAAATAGAAGAATAGGGATTGCTGCTGGGACTTTTAAGAATCAATGGAGAGTATGGAAAAATAGGCGTATACACCTTTAAGACTAAAATTAGGCTGTATAATAGTTTGGTTCTTTCTAAGATTAGTTATGGTGGCGAAACATGACCCTTTGTTAGCAGGATAACAAGAAACTTGATGCCTTTGATTCTAGATGCTTACACAGTATCTTGGGCATTACGTGGTTTGACTTTGAAAGCAATGATGAGGTTAGATGAAGGGAGTCTTTTGAGCAGCATATTGTGCAGAGAGAGAGAGACTGTGTTAGTTTGGCCATGTTGCCCGTATACATAGCTGCAGATTGGCAAAGAGCATTATGAACAGTGTACCTAAGGTATCAAAAAAGGGGAAGATCTAGGATGCAATGAGCAGACAATGTCAAACAGGACCTTGCTAGAATAGGCCTGTAGTTGCCAAAAATGCAGCAGCTGTAGCTCAAAAAAGACAAGTCTGGTGTGGAAAATTACACAGTCTAGTTGGACCTCCATAGCCCATGGCTGCATGAGGATTTTGTATGTATGTATATATTTTATAAAAATAGTAAGAAAAGTAAAAATTATTGTAAATGGTCAAAAGTCCAAATATATCAACAAATAAAGTTTCTCTGTGTTTCAAGAGATGCAAACTTGAATTGTATTGTTCAAGTGATTTGAATAATTGGAAAAAGTATTGGATGCATTCAAATATATCTTGAATTATAAATATAACACAATGATGAATTTGTATTATGCATTAGTTTATTCCTACAGCATTTATGGTATCTGTTTAAGAAACACTAATACTAGAAACTTTCTATTTTTGCAGAAACCTAATTTGAGACATATTTATTTTACAGTTGACTTATAATGATCCAGTAAAAAATTTCCTTTTTCACCTCTATGATTTCTGTATATAAATTTCTGTTATTTTTCTGTTATGTATATTTTTTGGGGAAATGATCACTCGCTACATAATTTACGTTACACAGGCATTCGTTATTCATTCATAATGCACAAATTTTACCTTACAACTATGGCATTCAAACATTAACTAATGAATGGTATATAACCTATTCTCCTGAAAAATGATTGAAACTAAAACATTAAATCTCTGAGGAAACTGTGAAAATCAGATTCTAATATTTCCCAAGGGTATTATGAAAATAAACTTTAAATTTACATGTCATCCAAATTATTAATGAGTGACAAATGCTCTCTTCTCTATAACATATGTTGGCTTGTGATTACTATTTCTTAAACCTATATTTCACACAACTAAATAAAAAAACTCATATTCAATACCCTCCCTCAGCAAAAAACAACCACGATGCAAACAGGAAGGATAAATAAACTAATTGTGATTAAACATATAGCTACGGTGACCATACGTCCTTTATTTCACTATTATATTTATTTTTTTCTAAAATGACCATTTTGTCCTTTTTTTTCTGAATTAATATAGTAAACTGAATATTGAAACGCAGTAGATGGGTTTAAATTTTAAAATATTTTACAGATAAGCACATATTTTTTAAAAACATTTAAAGAAACGTTGAATTTTGCTTGTGTCCCTGGATCTAATGCCCCCACTGAATGAGTATTTTGATTAGCGAAACACCAAATGGACCAGTGACCAGTGAAAACACCAAATTAAAAATCGAAACATTGAAAGCATGCATTTATACCAAATGCAACTTTGACATGAATTGTATAGTTTTAAGAATTTTTAAAGCACAAACCCGATTTATTAAAAATGTTTTCTTGTGAAAAGTATCAAAATTAAATTTTTAAGTAATAATATGATTGTTTAAAATGCTATGCATATGCTTATATTTTGTAATAAATGTTATAAAGCTTTTTAGTTTTAGTGAAAAAAATAAACGCAACCTGCATTTTTTTATTATGAAACAATTTCTGATTGTCCTTTATTTTCTCCAAACAAATATGGTCACCGTACGTATAGCAGTTAACTTATATGAATGTATGGCACAATATATTCTTCACAATTATCATTCAAACCATTTTATGCACTCTTGCCAAATATTGCAATTTTGCTAGGATTTCAGCAATCTAAAATTTTTATCACAAGTATACTTGCTATTATAAAAAGGCAAAAAAAAAATTTACATACCTTGCTAAATTTTGTTACTGTGAAGTTTTCTCTTCTTATTGCTAGCAGCCATTTTCTACACAATTCTTCATCCTGGGGAAAACTGTAAACGCGAACTTTTCTTGAATTTTTATAGTTGCCTCTACAGCCGGGCACACTGCATGGGTGAGGCATCTTCGGAAACTTATAGCCACTTCAAAGATTTAGAATTTCGCACAAAAACTACTCAAACAAACAACTTTCGTACAAAAACTACCAAAGCACTAAAACACTTCTTAACCAACAACTACGGGGAATCAACAAGCTAGATCGACGAAGGATGACGTCAGAACGTATGACGTCACCAGTGAAAAGGCCTTGATTCTCGATGGTTACGGCTGAGCATTTCAGTGATGTTCTAAACAATCTCAGTGATGTTCTAAACAATCTCAGTGATGTTCTAAACAATCTCAGTGATGTTCTAATTGTACTCCCATTGTCTGCAATGATGACAGATGCATTGGTGGCTTTAATGTTGGCCCTATAACACGATCTGAAGTTATTTTGGCTATTTCTAAATTTACACTTCATAAATCCCCAGGGGTAGATGAAATTACCATGGAAATGCTTAGAACTGGGAATGTTTCTGTTACCACTTGTATGACTGAAATTCTGAATATCTTTTATGATAAAGGCATGGTTCCTAAAGATTTTACCAGAGCTATTATTATCCCTATTTTCATAAAAGGTGATCGCAGTTCTTGTGATAACTATAGGGGATCAGCCTGCTCTCTGTTCCAGGGAAGGTCCTTTGCATGATTGTTTAATAGAATTAACAATCTGGTTCACAGGCAATTGCATAATGAGCAATATGGATTCAGAAGTGGTAGGGGATGTGTAGATCTGATATTTTCACTTAGGCAGAATCTTGAGAAATGTTTAGAGTTTCAGAAACCTTTGGTTGCTAGCTTTGTTGATTTCAAATAGGCTTTCGAGTCTGTTGATCGTCATAATTTGTGGTTGATTGTGGGATCATATGGTATACCAGACAAGTTAGTTAACATAATGAAAACTCTCTATAATAACACTGAGTCGTGTGTGAAAGTTGGTAAGGCTTGTAGCAATTGGTTTAGCATTACTTCTGGTGTTCGACAAGAGTGCATTTTGTCTCCTTTTCTCTTTAGCTTGGTTATTGATTATGTTATGTGAAATTCACTTCAAGGGAAAGATTTTGGCCTTAAATGGGTTGGAGATACTAAAATTTAGATTATGCTGATGATTTAGATCTTTTGTCAAATGATGTTGATGATATGAACTCTTTCATTCGAGCTGTTGATGAAAATGGTAGTAGAGTAGGTTTGGTTATAAACAGAAAGAAAACTAAAGTGATGAAAATTCGTCAGGCAAGTTGTGATTCAGTTTCTCTGAATGGTTGCAGTCTTGAGCAAGTGTCACAGTTCAATTATCTTGGGAGCTATGTAACAGATAATGGTGATGTGTGGCATGAGATTAACAGACGAATAGGGATTGCTGCTGGGACTTTTAAGAATCTATGGAGAGTGTGGAGAAATAGGAGTAAACACCTCAAGACTAAAATTAGACTGTATAATAGTTTGATTCTTTCTAAGGTTAGTTATGGTAGTGAAAGTTGGACACTTTGCAAACAAGATAAGAAGAAACTAGATGCTTTTGATTCCAGATGCTTACGCAGTGTCTTGGGCATTAGGTGGTTCAACTTTGTAACTAATGATGAGGTTAGGCATAGGAGTTTGCAACCTCCTTTAAGCAGCATATTGTGCAGAGAGAGACTCCGTTGGTTTGGACATGTTGCCCGTATGAATGATTATAGATTGGTGAATAGGGTTAATGAACAGTGTGTCTAAAGGCATCAGAAAGAGTGGGAGAGCTAGGATGCGGTGGGCAGACAATGTCAAACAGCACCTTATTATAATTGGTGTGCAGTAGATGTAGCTCAGGACAGACTTGCTTGGAGAACTAAATTGCACGGTCTGGTTAGACCACCGTAGCCCATGGCTGCTTGATGATGATGATGATGATGATGATGATGATGATGATGATGATGATGATGATGATGATGATGATGATGAATATTATTTTAAACAACCAAAACGTGGATGTGGCTATATGAAAATTACAGGATGACTATGTATAAGTGCTTTGTGAGATGGCTGAATCTTAATATAATATTATAAATAACGATGAAACCGAATGGGTGATCTTCCACTCACCAGGTACTTTGAAAACATCCAAACGTGTAGTTAAGACTCACAATATAAATCCGAAACTTATAAAAATATTTGTGATTGTCATATCATTGAATGTAGACATTTTTAACCATCTGGGTTTATATTTGGATTCAACCTTTCGATAGAACACTCATGTTATGAAATTATGTGAAAATCTCAGCTATCGCGCCGCTAAAATTTACAAATTGCAATTGAGTCGATACCAAAATTTGTCTTATTGTCTATAAGGTGATTTGTGAATACTTAATTACATATGGAATTGAAATACTATATGGAACCACTAGCAACCTAAAAAACGAAACATTACAGTCAACTCTTGCGAAAAATATAATTCCATATATGCCGAGGGATAATCTTTCAAACGCAGGTGACCGATTCACATTCCTAAATATTCTATCAGTCAAAAATCTCTTTAGATATGGCATTATTTTGGACAACTTTTTAAGGACAGTTATAAAGTACAAATTACACAAAATAAGAATATATGACTTCAGACCACAATTATTTTCGTATCCCCAATTATGTTAATATACTGCTCACAAAAATTAGAGGATATTTCAAAATGAATATGAAGTGATGAAATATCCCCTAATTTTTGTGAGCAGTATAATTACGGTAAAAATTTTAAGGAGGTACAAAGTGCCCGAGCTCTTTAACCAGTTACCAAGAAAAAACGTATATCTAAACAACTTTAGTGAGATTAAGTTAAACGTTAACAACTATTTAAAGAATGTCTGCTATTCAGTATCTTGAAAATCCCTGTTTTTATAAATATTTTATGCTTTTTTTTGTGCTAACGTGTTCATTTCTATCTCAGCATAATTTGCTTTAACTGTTGTGCACAGTTTCTTTATCACATAACTTCAATTGTTCTATTTTTTAGCGGTAACATATATATATATGTTACCGCTAAAGCTTGAAAGCCGTTAATGTGCACATTACCTAGCTAATCTGCAGATTAACTGATTTGCTCCGTTAACGTGCGGAATCAAGAGTTTTCCGCATTTTACCTAGGTAATGTGCACATTAACGGCTTCCGGATCGTTAAAGTTCAAAAGTTTGTTTCTCTCATAGTGGTGAATCTCTTGAATATGAATCTTCGTGTCACGTGATTCACTCGTCCGCATTATAAAAAACGCCCCGGATGAGCGGAGACCAAGTGAGAACGAATCGGTAAAGTGATTCATTCTTGATAACGAATCACTAAAATGATTCCTTCTCACTTGGCCTGCTCATTTTTGGGACGTTTTTTATAATTCGGACGACTGATTCATGTTGACAGAGGGATGACCCTGGTTTCAACTCTACTCTCGGACACTAGATAAATAACATTATGTTAATTTAAGCGTACAGAAACGTTCCTGTTGTTCCAGCAAAGATCTTATTTTCACTTTAACGAGTGCCTAGTAGGTAATGTGCAGATTATCCAGGTAATTTGCAGATTACCTAGGTAATTTGAAAAATGAAACAATTTTCCGCACGTTAACGGATCACCCTACTTAATCTGCACAATACCTAGATAATCTGTAGAATAACTGATTTCTGCACTTTAGCGGTAACATATATATGCTACTGTCGTAACATTTTATGTATGAAAAATAATGTTCTTCCATATTTCCTGTAGATAAGCTATTAGCTTTGCTGGTCAAATATAAAAAAATCTCTAAATCTGTTTTTTAAATGATGATGATGAATTAATACATATTATTAAAAAAACTACAGCTTTTTATAATGACTCTACTGTAGAGTCAACTCTTGATAACGATTGCAATTGAATTGTTTACTGTTTGTGCAGTCCAAAGGGAGCATAACTACTTGTTTAGTGCGTTTCATTGCACGCTTCTCATCCATACAGTGTAAACATTTGTAAAGGAAATCAAGGAACCCTGTGATTTTAACGTGAAAAATAATTAAACGAATTATCAGTCAGGCACCAGCTTGCCGCAGTGATCTGGAAGGAACTTTCCGCATAACATGCAATATATGAATAGGTGAAGCCGATACCTGGCATAAAGTCAACAAAGAAAACATCCCTGCCTTATCCACAGTATGCACCTGGGTATTACATATATTTATTAGTCTGTTTAATGGTGTTCCGAATGTAGTGCATTGGTTATTATAAAATATGGTTATGTACAAGGTCATATCTAAGGTGGGTGGGCTAAGGAGTGTATTTCCATGCCCTCCACCACATCACTCCTACCCCCTTTGAGAATGTTAGTAAGGGGCAGGGGCGTTTCGAAGGACTATGGTTGGGGGTAGAGAGAAAGCGAAAATTTTCCAACTCGAAAATCAAATTTTGTCAACTGAGTAAATAATGTCTCTCTCAGGTTCGTACCTAGATTTTAGCTCTTGCATTTTGCCGTGTAATTATCAATTTTTGTCAACTAGCCATAATTTCATAGAAATAGTCCAAATATTTACATCTCACCTGAATTGTAGCAAGTCAGTGTGAATTTTCCCAACTTCCTTTAATTTGGCCAACTCTCCTTAATTTCACAAAACCTATCCCTCTCCTAAATTGGTCAAGTTACTTCTAATTTTTCAAACTCCCTAACATTTGGCCAAGTTGTCTCGATATGGCCAACTCTCTTTAATTTTGAAAAATTAATTCCAATTTTCACAATTCGTCTGTATTTTAACAAGTGGATTCGAATTTTACCAACTACCCTAGATTTTACCAACTCTCCTTCCTTTCGTAAACCAATCCCAATTTTCACAATTCACCTGCATTTGGCCAAGTGGTTTCCAATTTTGACAACTCCCCTAGATTTTTCCAAGATGTCTCGATTTTGCTACCTCTCCTTAATTTCACAAAAACAATCTCAATTTTTACATCTCTCCTGAATTAGCCAAGTCAATTTTTCAAAAATTTTCAAACTTCAAAAAATTTTCTAACTCCCAAAATTTTTGCAAGTTTTCTCGATTTTGTCAACTCTCCTTAATTTTACAAACCCAATCTCAATTATTACAACTCGCCCGTATTTTACGAAGTGGTTTCGAATTTTGCCAACTGCCCTAGATTTTGTTAAGTTTCCTCGATTTGTCCAGATCTCCTCAATTTCACAAAACTAATCCCAATTTTCACAACTCGCCTATATTTTACCAAGTGGACTCGAATTTTGCCAAGTTTCCTAGATTTTGCCAACTCGCTGTAATTTTACAGGAAAATTCACAATTTTTACATCTTTCCTGAATTTGTCAAGCCACTTCGAATTTTATCAACGCTCTTTAATTGCCCAAGAAAGGTAAAATTTTCACGACTCCCTGTATTTTACCGAGTGGCTTCGAATTTGGCAACTCCCCTAGATTTTGCCAAGAGTTCTCAATTTTTTTCCAACTCTCCTTAATTTCGCAAAACCAATCGCAATTTTCTAACTCACCTATACTTTACCAAGTGATTTCCAATTTTGCCAACTTCCTAGGTTTTGACAAGTTGCCTCGATTTTATCACCTCTCCTAAATTTCGCAAAAGCAATCCCAATTTTTACAACTTTCCTGAATTTGCCACGTCACTTCCAATTTTTCAAACTTCCCAAAATGTTGCCAAGTTTTCTCGATATTGCCAACTCTCCCTAATTTCACAAAAACAATCCTAATTTTCACAACTCGCACGTATTTTACCAAGTGGATTCGAATTTTGCCGACTGCCCTAGATTTTGCCAAGTTACCTCGATTTTGCCATCTCACCACAATTTTACAGACAAAATCCTATTTTTTACATCTCACCTGATTTTTGCAAAGTCACTCTGAATTTTGCCAACTCTCCCTAATTTCACAAAAACAATCTCAATTTTTACATCTCTCCTGAATTAGCCAAGTCAATTTTTCAAAAATTTTCAAACTTCAAAAAATTTTCTAACTCCCAAAATTTTTGCAAGTTTTCTCGATTTTGTCAACTCTCCTTAATTTTACAAACCCAATCTCAATTATTACAACTCGCCCGTATTTTACGAAGTGATTTCGAATTTTGCCAACTGCCCTAGATTTTGTTAAGTTTCCTCGATTTGTCCAGATCTCCTCAATTTCACAAAACTAATCCCAATTTTCACAACTCGCCTATATTTTACCAAGTGGACTCGAATTTTGCCAAGTTTCCTAGATTTTGCCAACTCGCTGTAATTTTACAGGAAAATTCACAATTTTTACATCTTTCCTGAATTTGTCAAGCCACTTCGAATTTTATCAACGCTCTTTAATTGCCCAAGAAAGGTAAAATTTTCACGACTCCCTGTATTTTACCGAGTGGCTTCGAATTTGGCAACTCCCCTAGATTTTGCCAAGAGTTCTCAATTTTTTTCCAACTCTCCTTAATTTCACAAAACCAATCGCAATTTTCTAACTCACCTATACTTTACCAAGTGATTTCCAATTTTGCCAACTTCCTAGGTTTTGACAAGTTGCCTCGATTTTATCACCTCTCCTAAATTTCGCAAAAGCAATCCCAATATTTACAACTTTCCTGAATTTGCCACGTCACTTCCAATTTTTCAAACTTCCCAAAATGTTGCCAAGTTTTCTCGATATTGCCAACTCTCCCTAATTTCACAAAAACAATCCTAATTTTCACAACTCGCACGTATTTTACCAAGTGGATTCGAATTTTGCCGACTGCCCTAGATTTTGCCAAGTTACCTCGATTTTGCCATCTCACCACAATTTTACAGACAAAATCCTATTTTTCACATCTCACCTGATTTTTGCAAAGTCACTCTGAATTTTGCCAACTCTCCCTAATTTCACAAAAACAATCCTAATTTTCACAACTCGCCCGTATTTTACCAAGTGGATTCGAATTTTGCCGACTGCCCTAGATTTTGCTAAGTTACCTCGATTTTGCCATCTCACCACAATTTTACAGAAAAAATCCTATTTTTTACATCTCACCTGATTTTTGCAAAGTCACTCTGAATTTTGCCAACTCCCCAAGATTTGCCAACTCTCCTAGATTTTGCGAAGTTGCCTCGATTTTGCCAACACGCCACATTTTTACAGAAAAAAAGATTCCAATTTTTACATATCACCTGAATTTTTGCCAACTCTCCATGATTTTCCCAAGTCACTCCGAATTTTGCCAACTCCATACGATTTTGCCAACTCCCAAAGATTTTGCTAAATCACTCCGTATTTTGCCAATGCCCCTAGATTTTGCTACGTTTCCTCAATTTTGCTTCAATTTTATTATTATATTGCCAATCTGCCATAATTTTACAGAAAAAGACACCCAATTTTTACATCTCACCTGATTTTTGTAGTCACTCAGAATTTTGTTAACTCCCCAAAATTTGCCAACTCTCCTGGATTTTGTCAACTGGCCATAACTTTACAGAAAAATATTTCCGATTTTTACATCTGACCTGAATTTTCCCAACTCCCCACGATTTTGCCAAGTTGTCCTGATTTTGCCAACTCACCTGAAAGCCACTAAGTGGCTTCGAATTTTGCCAACTGCACTTGGTTTTATTATCTCCATTTTCCCAACTGCCTTAGATTTGCCAAGTTGCCTCGATTTTGAAAATTACCCTAGATTTTGCCAAGTTGTTTAAATTTTGCTAACTCCCCTTAATTTTACAAAAAAAAATTACAAATTTTCACAACACACCTAGATTTTACGTAGTCGATTCGAATTTTGCCAACTGTTACTTACACTGTTACTTTGGGGTCATCACCCCCCCCCCGTAGTTACGCCCCTGGTAAGGGGTATGGAAGCCAAAAATGAGTGAACTTGGGCACATTTCACACACTTTTCAAGAATTTGAATAAATTCTAAAGAGAAGGGATAAATGTTACACTGCCAGTGGCGCACCCAGAGGAGGGGCAAGGAGCTCTGGCAACCCCCAAAGAAAAAGGAAAAACAAACACTAAACATTTTTCAAAAAATCTTTTCCTAATTAAAATTCATTTTTTATATCTATGTTGTTTCGTGTCTTCTATTTCTATACTACTTATGAATTAGCGGTCACATAAGGTGGATAATTCGATTATTTTTGTGCTCCAATACCAAATACCATATAGCTCTCGAGAATCACGGTCGCTGTGAACACAAGGCGAACGAAGTAGTGCTTGGGCGGACCGAGCGCTATTTCGTTTGTCCGAGCCGGGCCAGCGGAGATCACGGATATCATGTATTGGCGATCATTGCAGATGGATGCTCAGTCATAGGTCGTATGCAATGCGTAGTGTGTATTCTCAAATCGTCTACTCAACGCTCGTATTCTGTGCTTTTTTCATTGAGTTTATTGAATAGTATATCTTGAACTTGAAACTTAGCTTTCGATCTCTGAAGAGCAGCCTTTACCGTACGTAAATTCTTCAATAACATTTTAAAGTTAAATTTGTAAAAGATTTTATTTTATCTTTTAGATTTTGTGCTTCAAATTATGGCTGAAAGACATACGCAGAGTATTTTATTGTACTATTTAAAAAAAACAAAAAAGGATGATTCAAATGTTAGGAGCAATGTCGAAGCTATTAATATTGTCAACACCGATTTGGATTCGGTTTCCCCAGTCGCAGGTCAAACAAAACCATCGAATTATCCAGAAGAAAGTACTTCCTTAGGTATTAATAATTCCCATGACATCGCACTGTTGAAAGGACAAACATTTAATTCTGACGACAAACATTTAATTCTGACAATAATTTAGATATTGTGAAAAAGTTGTAAACCAGAACCAAATTTTAATTTTCCCGCAACCTGTTCTGCAAATCACAACCGAATTTTCAATGCATATGGTTTGAAAAATTTACATGGCTATGTGTATAAGTTGAAAATAGTGCGTACTCTAAATATTGTGTGTTTTTTTCACCTGCTAATGTTGGAAAATCTAAATCTGAAATACCTGTGAAGTTATTACGCAAGATTATAATAATAGAAAAAAAAACATTGGGAAATTTAATATTCATCAAAAAACAAAATATCATATAACGACTGTTATGACTTACGAAAGGCTACACAATATTCGAGATGGAAAATTTATTCCAATCGATCGACAAATTGATGTAGGTAGGACATCACAAGCTGCAGTTAATCGGAAACGATTAGAACCAATTATAAAAACAGTAATTTTATGTGGTCGGCAAAATATACCCTTGAGAGAACATCGTGATTATGGAGAATTTTCATTTGAACAGGAGCCAATCGCCAATGAAGGCAATTTTCGAGCTTTGTTAAGAACGAGAATCGATGCGGGCGATGAAAACCTTACTGAGCATTTTAAACATTCTGCCAAAAACGCTACCTACATTACATACAAAATCAAATTATAAATGCGTGTAACGAAATCATTTTGAACTGTTTGGTCGAAAAAATTAATTCGGCGAAATGTTTTTCAATTCTTGTCGATGAAACTTGTGACATTTCCACCACTGAACGTCTTTCCTTGTGTGTCAGTTATATAGACGAAGAAAATTGACAACAAAGTTTGTGAACAATTCTTACAATATGTTCCTGTAACAAGCACTACAGGAAAAAACTTATCCGACAAAATATTAGAAAGTTTAAATAATTATGGCAACGAATATGTCCTATTTACATGGGCAAGGTTACGACGGTGCCGCATCAAGGAGCGGAAAGTTTAATGGCGTCCCATCTCACATATCAGCTATATATCCACAAGCTTTATATGTTCATTGCGCATCGTATAGTTTGAATTTGGCAATGTGACTGAAATAAGAAATCGCATTGGCATAATTGAAAAGGTACACGATTTCTTCAATACCCCTAATAGAAAGGACGTCCTTGTTGACAATATTTATAAGCATACACCGGATACTAAGAAACAGAAACTACGCCAAGTTTGCCCGCCTAGGTGGGTGGAACGCCATTGTCATGGTGGAATTATATGATGCAGTGATTCATAATCTTGAAACAATCATTTATTGGGAAAACAAACACTCGTCCTCTAACGCAAAACTTTTGAATAATTCGTTGTGTGAATTTGGTTTTATAATATCTTTATTTACCTTGCAAAATATATTTGCGTACACCTTACCATTGTCTAAAATAATGCAAAAATCTAACAGTGACCTCTTAATTGCCCTACATTTTGTTGATGATGTTGTGGCTTAATTAAGTACCGTTCGTGAAACACCAGATTCTTCTTTTAAAGACATTTACGTTGAAGCATGTATAAAAGCGAATAACTTTAATATTAACATTAAAAAGCCAAGGACTGCATCAAAACAAACATTAAGGCCAAATGTTGCAGCCGATTTTGTAGAAGAATATTTCAGGAGAACTATTTTCATTCCATTTATTGACCAAATATTGACTCAACTTCATGAACTTTCACTCGGCACCGCAACATTTTGAAATATTTTTTTACTCTTCTACCAAATGGAAAAGATGCTCCAACAGCAAGTGCAATGGAAGATTTTCGTTGGTTGTGTGAATTTTATTTCCCGTGTTGATATATTTTCCCTATATTTGCCTTCTACAAATCCAGCAATTTTGAACGCCGAATGCAAGTTGTGGTATAAAAAATTTGAAAAACAGTTTGCAATAGCTCCATGCAAAAATGCCATTGATGCAGTTTCGAAGTGTGACAAAATGATATATCCTAACATTTATAACTTATTAAAAATATTACGCATTTTAAAAACCTATTTAAGATCTACCATGACACAATCACGATTGAACGGACTGGCTTTGCTATGTACACACAGAGAGATTGATGTAATCACGACTGAAGTAATTCAAGAGCTTTGTAAATAGAAAAGAAAACTGGATTTTATTCTTTAAATAAATTTCTATAATCACCTAATGAATTTTATTGTTATTCTTGTTAAGCATTCAAATTTCTATAATTCTATAATACGAAGCGAATATTGTTAAAAATCGAGATTTAGATACACTTGATTTAGATCTTTATTTTTAGTCATGTTTTCTCATAAAACACCTATTTTAGAAGTTAACAGGGCTTTGAAATTATTTTCCAGTGACATAAAATGGAAGAGTGGGGATCGTAATGCAATGACAAACTGCAACAACATTAGCAGAAAGTTCGTCTTTCGTAGACTCCGCAACTGTTTCCATCATCTTGATAACAGTTTTAAACAGGAATTGCTTCGGAAACCTTTAAAATTGCGACATTTGAGCTGTCTATGTGGCCTTAGATGGCCTCTAGTTAAGGAACAAAAATTTTCAAGAAAATAGAAAAAGTGTTTTGAGCTTAAGGAAGCTTAATTAACTTATTAAACCCATTCACAGTGAAATAGTATCGCGTTAACACCATTTATCGATTTTCATATGGAATGATACACATTAATTAAGAAGTTTTTCGTATAATTATCGCTAGTTTCCTTCAGGAATTACATACACTTATTTTTGTTACCTAGCCCAGAGTTGCGTGACATACAAAGACACTACTTATCTGCTGTCATTCAGTAACGCAATAAAATCCTTACTGGAGACTTCTATGTTGCTCGAAACAAAACCTATGCTTATACTGAGTCTTAAGGCATTTGTGAGCCAACAACAACAAAAAAATAAAAAAATGAATAAATAAAAAAAACTCATTAACAAAACGATATATTTCTACATATTTATCAAGACCATTAAAACTATACCTATTTCAGTGCTAACATCAGTTACCACTAGGGGCAGGGGTAGCTTAGTCGGTAGCGTGGCAGGCTCGTAATCTGCAGTTCCGGATAGAATCCCAACTGGCCAGCGTTCAGATTTATCACCGCAAAACTGCCCCTCGGGCAGTAGGGGACATCGATAGTTGCGGAAAGGCCGCCGTCCGTCCGTCGGATGGGAGGCCATGGCCCAATATGGGTTAAAGCTATAAGCTGTGCACTTTAAAGAACACGCTGGACGGCCTTGGCGGGAGGCTACCACCTGTCTCCTAACAGCTGTCAGTGAATCCAAAACCTTCTCCGAGCTTTCGGGGTCTTTGTGACCTAGTCATTTAGCTCATTGTGTGAAAAAAGTGCCACTCAGAGGTAAAACACTCCAACTTAGGTAACACTAATTCAATCGTTTAAGAATTTTCCGAGATAAACCATCGCTTGCAATTTAAGAGAAATAAAAGTTATCTTCTTAGAGGGTGTTAATCCAAGAGTCCTTTTGTATCATCAGGTAACGTTTATAACTTGACCGCTATCCTTTCAACGTCGATACACAGTTAACGGCAGAAAAGAAAAGACACTTATGACAAGTTTGCGTGACTATCGACGATGGCAGGCTCTTTCAAGGTCATATAGATCGGACCATCCCTTTACTAGATTCTCGATTGACAAACACGGGAACAGCTTCGATTCTTAATTACAGGGGAAAGAGCTGTTGCCCTAGATGAGGGTGATGGCGTCATCCATCTTTTCTAGTGCATGTTCTATTACCGCGGCGGTTCCTGTGGTCGGTTGCGCTGTACACGAAAGTCCTCGATGGATTGGGTTCGCTTGCATGTACAGTGCGAGACAGAAATAGCATCCGAATCGAAGCTATGAAAAAAATCTTATAACATGGAACTCGAGCTAAATATAACGTTTGAAAGTGTGGCTGATGGCCAATGGCTTATATAAATAAGTGGGAATATGGACATCACACCAGAAATTCAAGTGTTTTTAAGCTGAAGGATTGTTTTTGTATTGTTTTAATGAGGACGTGGTTTTGTGACCGAAATTGCATGTTTCTCATCATCGGCTCTGATAGTGTACCGCAGTGATGGCCAATCTCTGACAATTGAGTCATTATGTGACTCAGGAAAGCATTTAGAAATGACATGTGGCTCTTATTTCGAATGAAATATCGTTATCTGTCCCAGTGGCTTTGTTGAGTTAACGGGCTTGGTTTGAGGACCAAATGGATTTAGATGGCTTCGCATCCCATATCAAAAAGAGTATAAACCGTAATGAGGATGTCAAATGAAAATTGCCACAATATGAGGTCTTAAAAACCTTCCTGACGGCCCTTTAAAGTCTATTAGCTCGAACGTTCCAAAACTATTTAAGCGGCCTTCCTATACAGTGCATAATTTACTTAGAAGTTGCCATTTAACGGTGTCTTTTAACTTATTAATTTTAGTAAGTAATATTTTCAGCGGTAGATTTTATTATATACATATATAACAAAATATTTATATATATATATATATCAGAAAAAAATGTGTTATTTTTAAAAATAATAATTGCACTTACCACTTGTTACCTAAATAGCATTTCTGAAGTTCAATTATCGCTATCATGCAATTAAATAAGCAAAATACAATGATTGTAATTGGTGATTTATATTGACATTAAGAATAATTTACTGTAATATAGGTGCCCCTGAAAGTCGACTGTTTTGCATTATAATATGTACGCCAAATGAAATCAGTCACCTTTACCTTCTCATGAATGTCCTTATTGTCTTTATATACATTTTATTCCAGATAAAGAGTGGAAGTTTTATCCTGTGTATGTTTCCTTACTTGTGTTTTTGACAAATATTCCCTATTGAAGTATTGAATTAACAGCTTATATACTCTGAACCTCAATAACTGATGGCCTGACAAGACTGATTTATTACGTATTTTAATAAATTTTATTACTCTGAAATGCAAAATATATTACGAGTACGTTAACACATCAATATGGGGTGTGAAGGTATTTTAGATAACTTTCAGAATTAAAAAACCAAACGCTATTCAAAAGTCGTTTAGTCAATCATAGTATCATAATATATTAGTGCAAAAAAAAAACTGGTGATATGATCTATGCTTCAGTATTCAAAACAGTCGTTTTATTTAGGAAGGAGGGTTTTTATGACCTAAATTATACGTACCCATCGATTTATACGACAGTTGTATTACCACTTAACGGGGATTTTTTTTTCGCCATCAATAACTTTCTAAACAAAATTCAATTAAATGCACAAAGTTATATTATTTTTATTTATTTTGGACTAATATTATTGACTATGATCTTTGATATGTTCTTTTTATAGCTGATGAAAAGGCAGGTTTGTTTTACCCTTCCTGTGACAGTTTTAATGTTCATTTATATATTCTTGATCCCAATTCTAATGACATTTTGAATTAGTAGTTTGTTCGAAATTTTTAATTATTTTGAGCTATTTTTATTACACCTTACGTTTTATTGCAAAATATGCATTTTAATTAACTTTAATACCATTTGGATACTTAATTTTTGGTGTTAGTAAACAGTCTCTGTTTTTACAGTCTTCAATACGAATGAAACCAGGAACTCCTAAATAACTTAGGATTCCCTATATAATTTATTTTCAACAGTTTCAATTACTATTTAAAAGTTGTTGAATCTGGAATATTTCATAAGTTCACGTTGATGTTACGTTTCTTCTGAAAATTGAAACTGGAATAAATGGGTATTTCAGTGCTACCAGAAATTGATTTGGAGCAGTTACACTTTACATTAGAAAGCGATAATATGTTAACAAATAATGAATAACCTATTCATGGAAGGATCTTTGCAACATGAAGTAAACACTGTGCTCAGTTCGATTCTTAATTAACACTTAGATGGTTTGACTTTGTAAGTAATGATCAGGTCTCAGTCTAAGACGTATATGAAAAGTTAATTTTATATTCGTATTAGAACACTTTATTGATTATGTTATGCGAAATTCTTTGCAAAGGAAAATTTTAGCATTAAATGGTCTAGAGATTTCAAAATTTCTGATTTAGATTATGCAGATGAATTGGCTTTGTTGGCTAATGATGTTTATGATATGAATTCGTTCATTAAGGCTGTTGATGAGACTGGCAATAGAGTATGTTTGGTGATAAACAGAGAAAAAATTACAGTGTTGAAAATTGGTCAGGCAGATGGTGCTTCAGTTGCTTTGAATGGCTGTACATTTGAGCAAGTGTCCGAGTTTAATTATCTTGGGAGCTATGTAACAGATACTTGTGATGTGCAGTATGAGATAAATAGAAGAATAGGGATTGTCGCTGGGACTATTAAGAATATATGGAGAGTGGGAAAAAATAGGCCGTCACCGAAATCACCTAAAGACTAAAATTAGGCTTTATAACAGTTTGATTCTTTCTAAGATTAGTTATGGTAGCGAAACATGGACCCTTTGTAAGCAGGATAACAAGAAACTTGATGCCTTTGATTCTAGATGCTATGCAGTATCTTGGGCATTAGGTGGTTTGACTTTGTAAGTAATGATGAGGTTAGAAGAAGGAATCATCAACCTCTTTTGAGCAGCATATTGTGCAGAGAGAGACTGCGTTGGTTTGACAATGTTGCCCATAGGCATAGCTGCAGATTGGCAAACAGGATTATGAACAGTGTGCCTAAGGGTCTCAGAAAAAGGGGTTAGACCTAGGATACGATGGGCAGACAATGTGCCACGTGATACGATGGGCAGACAATGTGAAACAGACCTTGCAAGAATTGGCCTACAGTGGCCAAATGCAGCAGCTGTTGCTCAGAACAGACACGTCTGGAGAGGAAAATTACACAGTTCGGTTGGATCTCCGTAGCCCATGGCTGCATGAGGATTTTGTATGTATGTATGTATGTATGTATGTATGTATGTATTAGAACACTAGCCATCCCAGTGGTCAAGTGTTGGTTAGAGCGCTTGGCTTCTGAATTAAGGTATCTGGGTTCGAGTCCCCGGGTAAGGCATGAATATTTGTGTTGTATTTCTGCTGAAGTCTCACCTTCCTGACAGGCTCCTGTCAGACCTCTGTGGCATCTCAAGCAGATGCTTGAGGAGATATTTATGTATTATTTATTAGAAATCTAAAATTCTGAAAATCGCGAAAGTAAAGCAGATATAATAAAAAGTTAGGTACATCGTATTGTCAGGGTCGGGTTCGAGTCTCGTCATGGCATAATCGTTTGCTCGGTGATGTGTTATCATTGTTTTTTACTCTGTGCTTTATCATTCTCTATGTAGTTGAAATTTTCATGTTTTTTTCTTTTGGGACATAAGGCACAATTGCTATAAAAACCATTTAACCCACTTGGAAAAAAAGTCACAATGGAAATCGGGTGATATCAGAAGTTTTTAAATTACACAGGCAATCTTCCACTTATATAAACTCGATTTTGGGGCGGGGGTGACTCAGTCGGTAGCGCGCCAGGCTCGTATTCTGCAGTTCCCAGGTTCGAGTCCCAACTGGGTCAGCGTTGAGATTTATCTCCGCAAAAATTCCCCGCCCTGCACACGGTCAGTAGGGGACACCGATGGGCTTGGAAAGGTCGCCGTCCGTCGGATAGGACGTTAAGCCGTGGCCCCGTCTGCGGGAGAGCCATACCCTGTGCACGTTAAAGAACACGCTGGATGGCCTTGACGGGAGGCTACCATCTGTCTCCCAACAGCTGTTCCAGCTTATTTATTATTAATTATTACTTATTCAGTCTACGTTGGATTAATTTTTATATATTTCTATTTATTAGATTTTTTAATTAATTTTTGAATTGACTATATACTACTTTTATATTACTTTATGTAAAGTCCAATTAAAAATTTCAAAAAATTTCATAATGTGTATGTATCATAAAGAAATAAACATATGTGTAAATGTTTCAAAATTTTGTTTTGTTATGTGCATTTTTTGTAAGAGGAAGACATAGGCATAAGAATGGGTGTAAAATTAATAATAAATAAATTTTCCAGGAACCGAACCCTTACATAGTACCTTATATAGTACATAATACAGGCAAACTTGCCTGTATTTAAAATGCAAAAAAAATAAGTGAAGAAATTTGAATGGTGCCTGGGGGCAGACGCTTGAACCAGAGTTTCCTAGATCTTATTGGGCTAAGGGACAAGAGCACAAGATACGCCTGAAACTTCCTAAAGACGTGGAAAATGTCTGCACTACAGTGAAGCTACCTAATCTGCAAGAGGAAAACGAGTTGAAAGCATTATGTTTTCACTGCCAAGCAAGGGGCGGGGGTGGCTCTGTCGGTAGCGCACCAGGCTCGTAATCTGTAGTTCCCAGGTTCCAGTCCCAGCTGGGTCAGCGTTGAGATTTATCTCCGCAAAATTCCCCGCCCTGCCCACGGTCAGTAGGGGACACCGATGGGCTTGGAAAGGCCGCCGTCCGTCGGATGGGACGTTAAGCCGGGTCTCGTGTGCGGGAGAGCCATGCCCTGTACACGATAAAGAACACGCTGGATGGCCTTGACGGGAGGCTACCATCTGTCTCCCAACAGCTGTTCCAGTGGGTCCCCTCCCCCAACCTTCTCTGAGCCTTCGGGGTCCATGTGACCTGGCCATTTAGCCCATGGTGTGCAAAATAGTGCCGCTCAGAGGTAAAACAACTCAACCCAACTGCCAAGCAATATTTTCATTTCTTTACACAACGTGATTATTTTTCTATGAGCTATGAAAAATGTCTTGTTCATGAAACACCACACTATCATTTCCTCTGGAACGCAAGTAACAACGAGTACTTTGAATTATTACTTTTAATTATATTCAAGTTTGTGAAACTGATGGTAACTATGTTGAACAAGAAAAATTTTATTCGGTGAATACTCCATGATATTTACTGTATTATTAAATAATGACTTTTATATTCCAATGCAGAATAAGAAGTTAATATTTTTAAGTTTTAAAAAATAAAAATAAAAAACAGATTAAACATCTGGTTCGTTTTAAAATGTAATTCATTATCCCTGATATGTGACGGATTCAGTAAAATACATTACGATGATATTAAAGTTACATTTATTCAGCACGTAATGACTCAAGTCTTTAGACGATTTCATTTTTGCACAAATCGCAGCAGCTATTGAGAACAATAATGTAAAACAAAGTAGCAAAATCTTTATGACGCTTTTTTTCTCAAGTTTACATTTGCTGTAAATGGTCTACTTTGGCTCTGAGACTCTCATATATAATACACAGTATCAGGATATCTTGGAAATTTTTCACCATTTATTTTTGATTCTTGATTGCATTTCTGCGACTTTCTTTTCTGGATTTCCACTCACAGCGCTTTGAATGGGTTGCCTGAATTTGCAATAAGACATGTTAGCCACTTGCTTAGGGGCACCAAAAATATTGGGGCGCCACCATAATAGGTTAGGTTGTTTTACCTCTGAGCGGCACTCTTTTGCACACAATGAGCTAAAGGCACAAGGACCCCGAGAGGCTCAGAGAAGATTGGGGTCAGGTGGGAATTTCACGTCAAGGCCGTCCATCGTATTCTTTAACGTGTATAGAGCATGGCTCTACCGCACACGGAGCCAGGCCTTTACTTCCCATCCAACAGAAGGCGGTCTTTCCAAACCCATACCGACGGATGGAGGCCTTTCCAAGACAATATTTTACGACGAGAGAGTAAGTTTTGCAGAGGTAAATCTCAATCTTGCCCAGCTGTGATTCGAACCTGGGAACTTCAGATTACGAGCTTAGGTGGCTACAGACTTAGTCCTCCCCTAAAATAGGGTATACAGTTTAAGTAATAACAAACCTATATCCTTTTAATTTTTAGAAAGAATTAAAAACTAGTCGCACTATTCTTGATACAAATAGCGACTACAGAACTTTCTCCTGAGTTGGGTTGTTTTACCTCTGAGCGGCACTTTTTTGCACACAATGGGCTAAATGGCCAGATCACATGGACCCCGAAGGCTCAGAGAAGGTTGGGGGAGGGGACCCACTGGAACAGCTGTTGGGAGACAGATGGTAGTCTCCCGTCAAGGCCATCCAGCGTGTTCTTTAACGTGCACAGGGTATGGCTCTCCCGCACACGGGGCCACGGCTTAACGTCCCATCCGACGGACGACGTCCTTTCCAGCCCATCGGTGTCCCCTACTGACCGTGGGCGGGGAATTTTGCGGAGATAAATCTCAACGCTGACACAGCTGGGACTCGAACCTGGGAACTACAGATTACGAGCCTGGCGCGCTACCGACTGAGCCACCACCGCCCCACTTTCTCCTGACAGTCTAAAGCGAATTTTCGGAATATACACCATATTGCCAAACGCATTGGGATTCAAAGATATTGCCCCTCAAGTAGCTGCTCGAGTTAATGCTAAGTGAATGGAAAATCATATTCAAAACACCTTAACTCTGAAAAGACGCTTTTATAACAAAATATATTGCACAAGATAAATAATAGATCTCACATTTATCCAAATCTCGATTTTAAACGATATTCGTTTAACATTTAAAGTAATTGAAGTTGAAATGCCTGAGAAGCAGACCCTGACGTCACATCCTTAACAAAACACTGTTTCAAAATTGATAAAAACTGAAAACCATTACGCAAACTTCTGATACCATTTTTATTTTATTGAACAATTTGTGATAACTTTTGACGTGAATTCTTACGATTAGCAACACTTCAGTCAAATGTTTCAGCTTCCATATCTCTAAATAATAAACGATTATTGACCAAAGTAGAAATTTTGAATTCTTTTTAAGGTTTTCAATTTCCAGTCACATTTTGTTACAAAAGACTTATTTCACAGTTGGGAAGATCTTAATATAGATTTCCATTTAAACAACATGGAAGTGTATTATTACTATTGATAAGGTAGTATAGTAATAAATTAGTAAAACCACAGCAAAAAAAAACGCTAAGAAAGATATGCTAATTAATATTTTATGAAAATGAATAATTTGATATTTAAATGTTACTACATATTAATTATAAATCATATACTGTATATATGTAATGTTCATTTATTACATTAATTTTTTTCTGTTTTTGGTAACAAAATTGTATTATTGTATTATTTATAATTAAAATTTCCAAATCCATTTCGATTGCGTTATTTCCTTTCTGCATGATTGAGAAGGAAGCACATTTTATAAATCAAACCGTACACAAGAAGGCACTACCGTTTCGTGTGCGTAAGGTCTCAATAGGTGTAATTCTGGCCATTACATGCATCCTTCTTTGCATTGTTGAAATCATACCCAGATTTGCTATAGCTTTAAATACTTAATTAATTCAAATTGGAACCAGACAGTAGTTTTGGAACATCGGCTATCATTTTTATAAAGAGATTTCTATGAAATATTCTAATATAGAACCAATCTAATAAATAGTTTACTATGGAGGAACATTGCGGAAAATGTACTTTGAGGTCGTCTTATCTTTGGTCTAGCAAAGGCCCGTCCAACTCAACTTAGCTGACAGCTACTAGGAAAGGAACTATATTCTTAATGAACTGCAGAAAAAATTATTTACTTAAAAACAAAAAAAATTCCTTTCAAATGGAAAATGAATTAAAAAAACGATATTTTTAAACAATCAAATAAATATGTTGATAGAAAAAACAAAAATATACATTTTTAACGACTACTGTGAATTGGCAAAATCGTTTAGTTTTAACCTAAAACGATTTTGTGAAGAAATCGGAAGAAACGAATCAAATTCAGAATATGGATTATTTGTTTTATGAGTCTTAAGTTCTTTTGCAATGAGTCATTATTGAAATTTTTCTCAAATCCTATAATTTACCAGTTTTAAGACGATAATAATAATTTCTAAAGTACTATTTTTAAAACCAATACCGATATATTATGAATGCAAGTATCAATGCCATTTATTCCCAGATACAGTCGTTGTTTTAAACCAATACACTGAAGTGTTCTAATGTCCTTTAATAATTCCTGTTACTCCACAAGCAATAGAGTGGTCCCTTGATTAACGATCATAACTGGTTCCATGAAAAGGATCATAAAACAAAATTATCGTTAATGGAGTATATAAAACATGTGTTAAAGGCTTAATCTGTTACAAAATGTTTTTTTTTTATTTTTTTCAAAACGATTTGTGGAAAAAGCGCAATTTACTATATACAGTATTTTAGCATTTCATATTATTTATGTTTACAATGTTATATACTCAAAATAAATACAGTAAATTGACAGAAAATCCTTTCCTTTAGCTAAAACTTTCGTTCCTTTAGGGATTGTAGGAGAACTTGAGGTTGGAGAATTAATTTTTTGGAAGGAGGGTCTTCTCCCATACTAAAGTTTGGAAGTTCGGGTTTTAAAAAGTTATGATTGGGCGAAAACGAACTCGTGACTTTAGAGTGCTTTAATTGGCTGAAGAAGATGAAAGTGTAACTGAACAACAGCTTTTCTTGTTCGAAAATGACGCCCGAATGCTATTGTACTGTCATATCCAAGGGAATCCCATGAGAGCGGATCGTAGATGAAATGTCGTTAATCAAAAATATTGCTAATCGAAGGACTACTGCATTGACTTTAAAGAGAAAATTGAATGAAAAGGTACCCAAAGTTGTTTAATAGTCTATCATTACCAAATCAACCTTAGAAAAATATTCACTCTGTAAAATTGTACCTTGTAAAACGTTTTGAAAGAAGCAATTTTTCGTACTTTCTTCTGATCATTACATTTCATCCCCTATGAGCGAATTCGTTCATTTCTTCTCCACAACTCTCATTAAATTAGCTTGTTAAAGTGAAGTAAATAAATTAACTAAAAATATCATAAGACAGGAATTATTATCGTTGGTTCTCCGATGCATCTACATTCTATTTCATTTTCCAAACGCAGTGTTTCTGACCTGATAGTCAGAAATATAGCTTCAGTGCTCAAAATTAAGAAGTATTAAAGAACATTGCTATTAGCAGATGTAGCAAAAACTTTGTAGAAATCCGTTCCAAAACCTGTGGTTTGCAATTTTAAGAATTTGTACGAATTCACTGTTCATAAAATCAAATATTTGATTTCGTTACTAACTAAATTCCTAAGTTTAAAATTAATGAGATGTTAAGATTTCCCCTTTTTTTCTAATTGAACCAAAGCGTTAAGATAATATTGCATTTGAATAAGACCTAAAATAATTTTACGTTATATCAAAACTCTACAAAAATATTCAATTTGAATGTAAATAAAACCACTTACCTTTAAGCGCAAAATTTTCCCTAATTAAATACTTCTAATTACTGCTGAATTTCTACTCTAAATAATCGCAAACAGTTTCAAGTTACATGCGCATTTTTACAAATGAAGATGTATGTGTGAATATATTTTTATATTTCAGCATTTACAGTTAACTACACAACCTTACCATTGAACATTATGTAATCATCATTTTTGCGTATTCAACAACTTATGAGAAAAATGCTATTGAGTTTTAATGCTATTATTTTTACTGATAAACAGTTTTAGTGTTGGCAATTTTAGAAAATAATTATAATTATTTACTTAATGGGTGATTTCCAAAAGGTAAGTAGTCAATCTTGTAAACCAATGATTATTCAATAATTAGTTAGCCAACATCAAAATTATTATACTATGAAATATGAATTGGAAAAAAATAATAGTCTACATTGCATCTTGCATCTAATATTTGATGGATTTCCCAAGAAGTTTCGACATTTTGAAGTTGAATTGCAAATTAAATTATCTTTATGTGGAACTGTATTTTTTTCCAAAATGTGCATTATATCAAAAAAGATTTTTTTTACAAAATAATATCTATGAAGAAGGATAATTTTATTTCAAAACCTTGCTAATATCTTAAAAAGATTTTACATTTAATATATATATTCACACTTATATTTGACTTATTGCAAAATGAATAAATGATTTGTCAAATTTAGCTTGAGAATGACATTATTAAATTATGATATAATTTCAGATTATGGTTCCACAAGTTGCAAAGAAGTTATCGTTAAAAAGATTTGCTGATAAATATGAAAATTGAAATTTAATTCCCATTATCCTGTTAAATCGTTATTATTAATGTAAAATGTTAATGCATATAATAATTATCAATAACAGAGCATACGTATTAATATATACTAACTTTTGTCATTCCAATTATATTGAAGAATTTTACACAAGTAAGCTTTGCAAAATATTAATTTGAGGACCAAATTAAAAGCAATTACAAAAACAATTAAAAAGCTTCGTCTAATATTTTACAGACTGTTTCTTTATTGTGTAGGTTTATACTGAAAAATTTAATACTATATATATTGATGTTTACATTACCCCAATGGTGATTTAGAATTCCAAATAACTTGATTCGACATATCCAATCTCAATATTCTTGCAAAAGCTAAATAACGGTAAAAATATGACTGGCATATGATGACTAAATTAGCTAATTGATGTTCGAGCAGGATAATCTTGTGGGCATCACTGACGTTACTTGAAAGAAATATTAATTTACCTTTTCATAAACGCGTGGACACATGAATTTTAGCAATAAGCTTTCTGCCACTGTACAGTCGCTCAAATAAATATCCGAACACTATTGTTTATTACAGAATTCAGAAAAATATTTGGCAATTTTTTTTTAGAAATTAGTGATTAGGCAATCTTTGTGTACAGTATACGAAGGTTGCCTGATCACTAATTTCCAAAAGAAAATCGTTGCCACATATTTTTTCTGAATTATGTAATCAACCATAGTGTTCGGATATTTATTTGAGCGACTGTACGCAATAATATGGCTAAAAAGGTAATACATAAATGTACATTAAATGTGATATATCTAATGCTGATTTAATGATGGATTTGAAATTGGCGTAATTAATATAAATTAATCTTTTTAATACTGAAAACACGTGCTGACTTAAAACAATTACTGAGGAAAGGGTGTATTTCGTGTGTCACGAGGTGTTATAAGTGCTGTGAAGAATACGTCATCTTTGAAAACGAATGACTGCTGGAAGAGTTAGAAGCAGAAGTTGAAGATCGATTTTTGTATGAGACCAAAGCAGTGGACTTGTATTACTTTATCAAGAATTTTATAAATCCAGCTAATAATAGCATATATATATATAAGTATAGTTAATCCATTAACAAAAATGTTTACGAAGTTTTCAGTAATATTTATTTGGCAATATCGTATAGTAGGTTCATATTAATCAAAGTAATAATAAAGCAACTTATTTAATACATAAAAAATTACTTTTTCAAGAAATAATTCAAATGTAAAAGTGCTCCTTGCATTCGTTAAAAAGAATATCATTACAGAAAACGTGATGCTTTCATATTGTGTAAAGAGTGTTAGGTAAAAAAAAACTCTTTACGTAAGTTGTGTAATTCTAGGCTCATAAAGTGGTGCTAATCTAATGAAAGAGGTACTTTGTAGGCCTAGAAATGATGTAAAGCAATTATTATAAAGAATTAGCCCTGAAACCCCGTTTTTGAGTATTTCTTGAACTGATAAGTTTCAAATAAGACGTTTTAACGCTTAAAACTTATAGATTAGAATATTATATAACGAATAGTTTGAATGTTTTATTTTGTTGCATTTGTTAGTGAAAGATGGTCGGCTAATAATTAGTCATGAGTATAGTTAATCCATTTCTCTATTAAGTGAATTATCTAAATCTTATTTATTTCTGGAAAAAGTAATTTTTTATGTATTAAATAAGTTGCTTTATTATTACTTTGATTAATATGAACCTACTCTACGATATTGCCAAATAAATATTACTGAAAACTTCGTAAACATTTTTGTTAATACATGTAAAATATAATTACTGTATATGCCATTTCATTTCATTTAAATAAAATATTTAAATTTCATTATATTTACTATTGCTTTATTTTTATTTTCATTCTTATTTTATTTTACCTACTATTTATGTCAAGTTAAATTTGAAAATCCCGTTATTACGTTATTGAAAATTTCTACAAAAATGTTGAATTTTAAATTGAAAGTAACTTTAATAATTAAATAGTATTATTCATTCTCCCATTATTATTAATATAGGATTTTTGAGATTCATGCACGAGAAAAATCTTATTGACCGATGGGAAATACGAAGAAAAAGAAATTTCGAAATAATATTAATGCTTGAAAAAGATATCACAAAAAACAAACAAATGAATGGACAAAAACGTGAATGAACGAAAAAAAAAAAGGAAAAAAATATATATATATAAATCTGTGTCTATTGTGCACGAAATGCTGTTCTACCATTAAGAGGAAGTTTCATCTTTCGCTGCGCAGTGCGCTGAATGGTAACAGTGACGTAAAGAGACAGGGACATACTCAGGGTGGAGGGGGGAATCGGGAGGTGTCCGGATCTCCCCGAATATCAGGTCGTCTTATACGAAACCTCAAACTTGTCTACCTGCTTTGAAATCCAAAACAGGTGTATTTCTGTAATTTAATTTTAGACACATATTTATATGTCCAACACTAAAAAAAAGGTTTAAATAACAGCTAATAATTTTATTTATTCCATCTAAAATATTATTTTAACTTATCCTGTACGGTGGAATGTTTCAGAAATTGGATAAAACCTACTCATGTCTTATTTTCAGACCCTCCCTCCCAAAATTAAATTATTCGACCCCTCCCCAAATTACCAATTACTCCCCCCCTCCGCGAAACTAAATCCTGGGTACGAGCCTGGGTAAAACGATCCTCTAATCAGCTAGGCTAACAATAAAACCATGCGCAGTCAATTTAGTCAACTATAAAACCATGCACAGGCAATTTAGCCAACTATAAAATCATGCACAGTCAATTATGCCAATTATAAATCCATGCACAGTCAATTAAGCCAAGTATAAAGCCATGCACAATCAATGTAAAAGTACGTGCTTTGGTACCTCTTATTCTTTAAAGAGATGTTTAGTAAAAGGAAGCTTTAGAATGTGAATTTTAGCAAACGGGGCGGCTCTAGGTATGATCCCAGAGAAACCATATATATACATATATATATGGTTATTAAATATTAGTAAGTAATGAAAATTTCTAATTATAATGGTTGATATTAAAATGCATTATACATATTTATATATAGCATTAAAATATTCATGAACATTGCTTATTAGTATTATACTGTTGTATGCCTACCACATAATAAGTATATTCATATAAGGGTGGTATTTGAGGAGTAAGGTATATAAGTATATTATTTTCGAATAAAAATCTAAATGTTGTTTTCAACTATTTTCTATTCGGAAGAATAAATCTCTAATTTGACTAATATATTGTTCCCATTACTAATCTATAGGTGGACTTAATACGACTCCATGTACGTTGCTTATTAATATAAGATTATACTTGCCATATAAATATTACTATTTTCAAATTAAAATTTTATAGCCCAAGTACTTTAAAAACTAAACATGTTAAACTTTTTTTTTAATTTAGTCTGATTTGAGTTCTAGAACCGCTTCCAACCACAAGCGTGTGTTGTTCATCCGATATCATTGAGAATCATTGAAATATCGTAAGAATTGGTAGCAAGCTTGTTACATTGTGCCCAACGCTTATGTAAAGTAGTTTACTAATTCCAAAAGATATTCAAGATATTCAACGTCTCATTGTGAAGAATACATGTTTCACCTTTAGTTCGTTCAGTTGCCCTCAATTACTTCATTAAAATTCATCCATTTTAAAGCGAAAACAGGACACACACACACACACAAAAAAAAATGCAACTTACCCTGAATCTGATAAGTGGTCATACCGTCACTAATCACCAGTTTTCGTCCACCACCTCTGGTCTTCCTCAGCGCTATCCGGAATCCTTTATCTGTCAACTCAGGCAACAATTTCTCTTCTCGTCTAGATTTCAACCAAGCACTCAGATTCGTCGCGACTGCCATGAAGACCTTTACGTCATAGTCTAATCCATTCCACCGGCCGTGATGTCCTTGCGTGAAGAAATCGCAAAGTCCACAATTATTGCTACTGTCGGTTGCGAAAGGCACAAGTTCCGTCCCGCTTTGGACGGGAAGAGCACTCAGGTTGCTATTGGGTGAAGAGTCACTAGAAGATGAACTCGGAAGACTGTCATTCGCTTTGCTATTCTTAGGCTCAGAATCGACAGAACTCTGCACGACGTCTTTCCTGCTTGCGCCGACAACAGTCAGAGTATTTCGCTTCGTGAAATATTTCTCTAGGGCAGCCTGGTAACAAGCGTTGTGCTGTTCTGTTGTTACCTTACTCTTTTTCCCTTTCTTCCACAAAGCTCTAAGTAACTTATGAGGCGATAGATTCCGCTTCGAGCCAGGAGAACGACTAGGAGAACAAACTGTACTGTTTCCTGTTCTTTCCACGGATGATGATGTGGAGGAAGAGGCGCATGGCTGATGCAAACCATAAGCGGGATGGAACATGCTGCTGTTAGAAATGTGGCGGCTGTAAACTTCGGGATTTTTCTGTGCTCCATTTTCCTCGGAGTTTTCGTTTTTGCTCCGGTGAATGAGCGAGATTCCTTCTACGAAATCCTTTCTGTCCACCTCAGTCAAAGGAGATTTAACTCGACATTCGGCTCTGCTCGATGTTTTATTCTGACAGGATTGAGGTCCATCGTATCCGTAGGGTACGCTAGAGGCGGATTGCAAGACGGACTTGTCAGTGGTACAAACAATGGCTCCCATTTTAATTCAGAAGCTCTGCAGTGAAACAAAGTGGTGAAACTTCATTGGTCGGTTCATTTTTTGTCTTCTGCAGATTCCTGTAAAATGCAAAATGGATCATTTTTATCCAATCGTTATGTTAATATATTCAGTACATGAGAACATTTGTGAAGAATTAAAAAGAAACACAGAGTGATGCAATAAATAAATACCCCTTCAATCAGTTGCTTGCCACAGAGGTCTGACAGGAGCTGGGTTGGGTTACCTCTGAGCGGCACTTTTTTGCACACCGTGGCTAAATGGCCAGGTCACATGGACCCCGAAGACTCAGAGAAGGTTGGGGAAGGGGACCCACTGGAACAGCTGTTGGGAGACAGATGTTAGCCTCCCGTCAAGGCCATCCAGGGTGTTCTTTAACGTGCACAAGGTATGGCTCTCTCACACACGGGACCACGGCTTAACGTCCCATCCGACGGATGGCGGCCTTTCCAAGCCCATCGGTGTCCCCTACTGGCCGTGGGCAGGGCGGGGAATTTTGCGGAGATAAATCTCAACACTGACCCAGCTAGGACTCGAACCTGGGAACTACAGATTACGAGCCTGGCGCGCTACCGACTGAGCCACCCCCGCCCCAAAGCTGACAGGAGCCTGTCAGTTTATATGCCATAGTAGAAGCTCTGGGAGGATGGTAGGACCTCAGCAGAAAAAACGACACATACATCCATGCCTTACCCGGGGCTCGAACCTAGATCACTAGCCAAGCGCGCTAACCACTCTACCATGAAACGGTAAGGGTAATGCAAACATTGTTTTTATTTATTTTTAAAATACTGTTAAAGGCAACAATATGAGATAAAATATTCAATTTTAATATTTTGCATATCATATTTGGTATCATACATAAATGCTTAGCTTTTATTTTACATGCGGAAAATCCTTGCTGATGTTTGTTGCCGGGGTGGGGGTGGAATGCTTGAAAAAAGCCGCGTTCGGCAAAACCGCAATCCTCAAATCCAATACCTTATTGATTCATTAGATAGATTTAATATCTTATTGAAAATTTCCACAAAACTCCCCGTCCTTTCCTCGGTTGGAAGCAACATCGATGTGCTTGGAAAGGCCGTCGTCCGTTGGATGGGACGTTAAGCCCTGGCTCCTTGTGGAAGAGAGCCATACCCTGTGCACGTTAAAGAATACGCTGTATGGCCTTAACGGGAGGCTACCATCTGCTAACAGCTGTGAAGTAGGTCTCCCTTTACCTTCTCTGAGCCTCAGGGTCCTTGTGACCTGGTCATTTAGCCCATTGTGTATAAAAAAATGCAGCTCAGAAAGTAAAACAATCCAACTCTTATTGAAAAGGTTAAAGTGGGAATGAACGATCACGTAATGTAGTATATGATAACATAAGCTGATGTTTTTTCGCAATAGAAGCATGAAAGAAAGTAGTTAATCATAAGGAATAAATTAATCGTCAAACAGTTGGGTTGGGTTGTTTTACCTCTGAGCTGCACTTTTTTGCACACCATGGGCTAAATGGCCAGGTCACATGGACCCCGAAGGCTCAGAGAAGGTTGGGGGAGGGGACCCACTGGAACAGCTGTTGGGAGACAGATGGTAGTCTCCCGTCAAGGCCATCCTGCGTGTTCTTTAACGTGCACAGGGTATGGCTCTCCCGCACACGGGGGCCACGGCTTAACGTTCCATCCGACGGACGGCGGCCTTTCCAAGCCCATCGGTGTCCCCTTCTGACCGTGGGCAGGTCGGGGAATTTTGCTGAGATAAATCTCAACGCTGACCCAGCTGGGACTCGAATCTGGGAAGTACAGATTACGAGCCTGGCGCGCTACCGACTGAGCTACACCCGCCCCGTCGTCAAACAGTAAAATGTGAAAGTATTGTATTGTGCAGTATTTAAAGAAGCTTTTAACCTACATTGTAGTCAATTAATTGTTTAGTCATTAAAATACTTAGTGTCATTAGGCAGCTTCGGTGTCAAGCTGTATAGCATTAGTTCGAAGCAGGGACATACGCAGGATTTAATTTCGGGGGGAGAAGGCGGGGAGTTAAAAGGCTTGAGTAGGGTTCCCCAAATACTAGAATATTCCACAGGAGAGGAAAAGTTAAAAATATATTTGTATTATATAGAATAAGATTATATAAATATTTAAGTCTATTTTTACTGTCGGACATATGGGGCTAAAAGAAAATTGTACAAAGACAACTGTTTTCGATTTAAAAGCAGATAAAGAAATTTGAGATTTCGCTTTGAGGAGAGGTGGCTCTTCCCTGGGTACGTCTGTGGTTTGTAGTGACACTGCAGCTGCTGAGGTTCGGGTACGAGTCTCTGGATGCCATTGTTGTTTGTTTATGTGCTGTTAGCTCCAACTGAGGAAGGGAGCAGCAATGACTTCGGCTTTGGTGGGGCATGGTTGGGTGAGAAAGCCTGTACAAACTAGGAGTAGCTTCTAGGACCCTTCCCCCATCTGATATTTTGCAAATAAAAGTAGAAATAAGATGTAAGCGTATTTTATTGCACACTTTAAGCAACAACTGATACATCATTATTTTTGCGTTTATAGTCGCAGGCGTCTATATGCTAGCATGAATTTATTCCTCACGTGCATGAATTACTAATACTTATGGTCGACTCGTTCAATTTATATTCTCGAATAGAGTGAGTTGGGTCGGGTTGTATTACTTCCGAGAGTCGCTTTCTTTTTTGCACACAATGAAATAAATGATCAGGACAGGGATTTCTGAGAAAAGGTTGGGGGAAGGAGACCCACCGAATAGCTATTAGGAGACCGATAATAGCGTCAAGTCAAGATCATGAAGCATGTTTTTAAAGTGCACTGGGTATTGCTCGCTTGAACACGGATTAATGTTCCATCCGATGGACGGCAGCCTTTCAAAGCCCATCGGTGCCCCCTTTCTTACCGAGGACAGTGTGGGGCTTTAGTGGAGATAAATCTCAACTTTGGTAGAGTTGGGACTCGAATCTGAGAATTACAATTAAGAGCCTGGCACGCTATCGTGGGCCAATCCTCATTATTCGAGCAAGAGATGTAGTTTGCCCTAAAATGACTATCTTTTCAGTCAAAGTTATAACCGAGCTCATAATTAAAACTACGATTGCTCAAAACCTCCTGTAACATATGAAACTTGGACAGTGCAATAACAAAAGTGTTTTTAAATATATATATATAGCAAATTTAATTAAATTTTAGTTCTTAAAATTCAACCGGTAGCTGCTATTTTTTTAAAAATTTATTAGAAAACTTAAAAATATTTTAATAGATTCGTGATGAATAAATTGTTTTATTTTATGCGATTTAAAAAATAAATCGATTTCAGTTAAATTTTAGAAAAATTAAATTACTTAAATTTTTATGAATATTTAATTTGTTCTGTCCATGCATGGTGTATCCAGGATGGCATTGGATTGGTAAGTGTTTCCTTTCTACGTATTTTTGAAATAATAAACTATTTCCTTATTAAAGAATCACGTTTTAGGTGAAAAACTCAAAACAACAAAAGTGACTTTACATTTAGGAGCCATAGTTCAATTAAATGAAAGCTTAACTTAAAAGAAATAGAAATGGATATTTAATACAAAAAACAATCTTACTCAAATACAAAAACAATTGCATTAATAGCAATAAGGCGAAGAAACAGGTGAGTGTTGCTTCAAGCAAGAAATTTATGTTCGCTCATGATATCAAGTGCTCAATATAGTATTAGTATTACAGTATTAGGAGTATTATTATAGTATAGGATAACTATACTAATACTCCTAATATATAGTATTAGGAGTATTAGTATAGTTATATATAGTATTAGGAGAACGCTCAATTTATAGTTTCAGTTGTCACTCAACGCTGCCCAGGTGGGATTCGAACCAGCGAACTGCAGATTACGAATCTGGTGCGCTACCGAATGAGCCACCTCAGGCCCGACATAGAGAAAATACGTGATGAAGTCCAGACCTCAGATAAATGACAACACCAAAAAGAAACATCTGTACGTCATCGAAGAGTTCGAACCCAGATGATTTTAATCAATAACCAAGGCTTGCTAACCTCTCGACTACCGGGAAGGGGAATTCAGTATCGTTTCTAAAATTGAGCTTGCGATAAGCAATGATTTCCTTCATAGGTAGCTATGAGATCGTCAGAAAGCTATTCCATTTTTAGGAAGAAAGTTTAAGTGAAAAGTTAATAGATATTGCAAAGATTGAAATATAACAAAATAAAGCACCAGGTGGTTAAGCACTCCATTTCGCTAACACCTTCCCAACTCACATTAATCACACACTAACGCAACTTTTGATTCTTCAGAAAACATTAACACCTTCCCACATCTGATTCATCAGACTCCAATCCGCCTTTTGCTTTTTGAGAAATCTCTCAAACCTTGCCATCTCTCATTTATCATCAGTCAATACCCTTCTGATTGTTGAAAGAACCCTCATACTCCACCACCACTTATTTATCGTGAGCCAACTCGACTTTTGATATTCGGTAAAAACCACCATACCTCTCCACTTTTCATTTACCATGAGACGACCTCCTTTTCATTTTTGAGAACTCCTCACCTCTCCATCTCTTATTTATCATTAGCCAGACGCCTTTTTGATTCATGAACCAAACCAACTTTTAATTTTTTGTAAAACAGTCACACTTCTCATTTACCATGAGCCAATCACCCACTTTCATTTTCGAGAAACCCTCACCCCTCGCCATCTCTCATTTATCATCCGCCAACATTCTTCTGATTGTTGAGAAAACTCTCACACTTCCCCATCTCTCATTTATCATGAGCCAACCCATGTTAGTTTTTTTTTTGAGAAAACCCTTATACTTCTTCACCTCTCATTTATCAACACCAATCAACTTTTGATTTTTGAGAAAATCTTCATACCTCTTCATTTATCAACACCAACCAACTTTTGATTTTTGAGAAAATCACCTCCCTTTTAATGTTTGAGAAAACCGTCATGCCTCCCATCTCTCATTTATCAACATAATGAATTCTTATTTCATAAGTAAAAATAAACAGAAAAATTTCACATTTTCGTGCTCCGTTGAAATGTCTTCACGCTCATCAGTTTCGGAACCCTTCCTGATAATGAAGAGCTCTATGATGAAGCCCGTTTTTATAGAATAAAACAATATTCACAAACTTGGTTTCTTCGGTTTTACTTTTAAAGAGGATGTCATTGTTTTTCATATTTGAGAAAAGAACAAATTAATATATCAGCACTCTGGCATGTACTAGAGAGTCGCGAGTCCGTTTCCCGCCTCCTCAGCGATAATTTTTAAACATGTTTTTAATATTCAAACATATATTTTCTTTTACATTCGTTTACGAGTCCAATATACTATTGTTTCGTAAATATTTTTTTAGTGTTTAATTTAATTCAGTTGAGGGTCTGGGCCAACAGCACATGCATTCCTCGCGGTCATTTGTGGGGGGGGGGTCAAACTTTTAAGAGCGGAAAGCTAGTAACTGGATGGGCTGTCTCTAATTTTAACTCAAAATAAAATAGGAACAAAAATTAGAGAAAAATGGTACGATCGCTTGAGACAGCAAAAAATAAAGTTAGTTGAAACGGTACAAAAAAGTAAATTCTCTTGAGGTCGTAAACTAATATTTTTTTCGGAGGGGGGTACTTGAGAGCGGAAAAGGGTAAGTTCATTTTGGGGCAACAAAATATCTTGGTTCGGTTCAAACTACGTTTAAAAGCTCTGTTGGTTTACCAACAGTAAACGTCTGGAAAAGGGGCGGGGGGGACAATTGGTTGATCGCGCGCCAGGTTCGTAATCTACAATTTCCATGTTCGAGTCCCAGCTGGGCCAGTGTTAAGATTTATATCCTCAAACCTTTTCGCTCTGTCTTCTGTCAGTAGGAAACACAAATGGGTTTGGAAAGGTTGCCGTCCATTGGATTGTACGTTACGCCGTGGGGCCCCAGGTCGTGTGCGGGAAAGCCATACCCTTTGCACGTTAAATAACACGATGGATGGTCGTGACGGGAGACACCATCTATCTCCTAACAGCAGCCCCGTGAGTCCCATCCTTCAACCTTCTCTTGGGCCTTGAAGACCTTGTGACCTGGCCATTTAGCCCACTGTATGAAACAAAGTGCAGCTCAGAGGTAAAACAGCCGAACAACACAATAAATCTTTCTACCGGAAGGTATTGACATTAATGTCGTTTCCTTGATTTATTGCTAAACTCTTTACGCTGAACCATTCGAAATGGACCCAATTGTTTATAATTGTAAAAGACAACCATGCATACACTGCTTTCAACATATTGTATTTACTCATGGAATCTAGTTTTAGACACATTGTTCTCATTAGACTCTGATTTACTTCAGCCATGGGATTACAAACATTTTCATCTTATTGGAAAAGGGAACGGGGGTTAGCTCACGTCAGGTTCGTTGGTTTGATTTAACTCTGAGTGGTACTTTTCTTAGCACACATTGGGCTAAATGGCCACGTGACAAGGACCCCGAGGACTTAGCGAAGGTTAGGGAACCACTGAACAGCAGCCTACCGTCAAGGTCATCCAGCGTGTTCTTTAATGCAGAGCGTAAGACTCTCCCGCACACGAACCAACGATTTTATGTCCCTTCCAACGGACGGCGGATTGGTATAATAAAGACCTTTCCAAGCCCATCGGTGTCCCCTACTGACCGAGGGCTGGGTAAGGGCTTGGTGGAAATAAATCTCAATGCTGGTCTAGGTGGGACTCGAACCTACGAACTGCAGATTACGAGCCTATCGCGCTACCGACTGGGACACTCCCGCCCTCGCCAGGTTCGTAATCTGTAGTTCCCAGGATCGAGTCACACCTGGGAAAGCATTGAGATTTAATAAAAAATAAATAAACACCCCCTCAAGCAGCTGCTTGTCACAGAGGCTGTCAGTTTATACGCCATAGTAAAGGTCTGTGAGGATACCGGGACTACTGATATAAGGGTTCGAGCCCCGGGGCTCGAACCCTTATATCAGTATAAAGAACACGCCAGAAGTATCAGTATAAAGTACATATATATCACGCCAGAATAAAGTACAGTATATCAGCCAGAAGTATCAGTATAAAGAACACGCCAGTAGCCAAACGCGCTAACCACTCGGCCACGGGAAGGTTAAGCATTGAGATTTACTTCTGGTAAACCCCTCAGTCAAAAAGGGACACCGATCGGCTTGGAAAAACGTTAAGTCTTGGATCCGAGTGAAGGAAAGCCGTGCCCTATGCACTTTAAAAAACACGAAGGAAGGCCTTGACGGGAGACTTACATCTGTCCAGTGGGCACCCTTACCCTAACCTTCTCTATCCTTGGGTTCTTTGTGACATGTCATTTAGCTCAATGTGTGCAAAAAATGCCGCTAAGAGGTAAAACAAACCAACCGGACATCCTAAAATCGTGCATTTGAATAAGGATATTAGTACTCTCGCCAGAGAGCGGTGGAACGAGAGTAGATGACGTGTCAGGCGACAGCCAGACCTCAATCAATACCTCCGATGTGACCTGACGAGTCTTTTGCGAGATAATGTTCTCTCCGGAAACGACGCCTTCGGGAATACACACGAACAAAACGGACGTTCAGCGGTCCAGTCCTTCTCCTCCCCCATCGTTTCCGTCCTTTTTTCCTTTATCATTTTCATCAGCTGGCTGAAAGTTTAGCTAATGTTGTTTTTTTCGTCCTTCGCGAAAGATTATATTTCCAAAATAGAGTCTTGGTGTAAAAATAGAGATTTACTCTCATTTGCAGAGGAGTTAGGATGGAATGAGAATTTGCGATCAAGATGCGAAAAAGGGAATAGGGGAAAGGGGTCACAGTAAAAAAAGATCCTAAGACATTGTCAGAAGAGATTTGTGGAAGTTCGTATGGCTAATATAGATGAGGCTAAGTAAAGTAACTGAAATGGTTCGTTATGTTTAGTTGGTAAAATAGCACAGTTGTAGAAATTATTCATGTTCAGGGTTGGAGTTGGAGGTTCAGAGTTGCTCAGTCAGCAGTGTGGCAAGCTCGTTCTCTGCATTTGCAAAGTTCGAGTCCCATCTGTGCCAGCATTGAGATTTATCTCAGCTAATTCTTCTTTCGCTCTCGATTAGAAACGAGATACCGATTGACTTATAAAGGCCGCGTCCGTCGGATGGAACATTAAGCCCGGTCTCCTTGTGCGGGAGAGCTATACCCTCCTGCACGTTAAAGAACACTCTGAATGGCCTTGACAGGAGGTTATCATCTATCTCGTAACAGTCGTCCGGTGGATCCCCTTCTTCCAACCTTCTTTGAGCTCTTAGGGTCTTTGTGACCTGGCCATTTATCTCATTGCATGCATAAAATTGCCGCTCAGAGTCAAAACTACCCAACTCACTTTTATAGAAATACAGTATGAAAAACACACTTCTGATACAAAGGGCGGGTTTTCTCAGTCAGTAGCATCCTAAGTTCGTAATTTGATGTCCTTAGGCTCCCACTCTGATTTTCTCCAATTGTCCACTCTGTTCTAGTGAAAGCAGAGACTCTGATGGACTTGAAAAGTTCACCATCTATCGGAAAAAACATTAATGATTTTTATCTATATCCCGTTACCTGGACGGTCTTATCTTATGTACGTTAAAGAACACGCTGGATGGCACTAATTGTATGGTTCCGTATGTCTCTTCATAACTGATCCTCTGAGTAGCTGCCCAGTTGATTCCTTCCCCTATTCCTCCCTGAGTCCTTGGTTAATATGACTATGACCTTATCCCGTTGTATGCAAAAAATACCGCACAATACAACCCAGCTCACTTCCTAGCCACACACTTCATCATAATACCTCGACACGCATGCTATCGATTCTAAGTCATCAAAGCATCTCTCTTAACGCACGTCTCCAAATTTCCCCATTTGCTACTTCGTACTTCTTTCAATCGACCCCTGGCATCTTTCATTGCTTCCACGAATTCGTCGACTTCTCTGAAGATTCCTATTGATGGATATTTAATTCTTTTTCCGATCGCATGCTTCCGTTTCACAATAGAATGGTATAAGCCAATTTTTATGCGTTGACTTTCTTCTCCATCAGTTGTGGCTTATTTGATATCTCAAAGTGCATAAAGCAAATTTTATAAATACCAATAATAACACTTGTTTGAAGAGTTTCGGTGCCTAGGAGGTTTTGGTGTTTTTAGGCACGAAGAAAATATGGTTATTTATCGTGTATCACATCCAGGTTCCTATGAATCGCACCACACCCTATTGACGTATAAGAAGGTGTAATGCAATGTGCATCCCTACAACACCACAATATACCAACAGCTAGGCAACAGGAAATTTTGAAATAGAGAAGGCAATTTCAATCTCTCCTGTACTAGGTTTTTGCTGTGTAACCAAAAATACAATCTTTGTTTCTATATAATATAAGTATTGAATATATATATATGCCCTTCAATTTTTCATCATGACGTGCCTGTTTCAAATAGTCAGTTGGGTAAATGATTTTTATCTAACCTAGTATATATATAATATTTTTTTCCAAATCACATATAATCCAGTTGATATCTAGCTAGATGAGATCTAATCTAGTGTATGCCATTCCAGTTACTGGGTGATTACAGTTTACTGGGTTATTAGCAGGACCGGGCGATCTTTCGGAGCACCACGGCATAGGGGCGCTGAAGGCGTATATGTAGCTTATTAGATTTGTATTTAAAAATATGTATTTATGGTAGACAAGCAGTGTCGGGTTTCCAATATGACACGTTTAGGCACTTGTCTAAAGGTACTAATATGCGGTTCATTTCTTAGGAACAATAAAGTAGTTATAAGTATCCATGGTATAAAGAGCTAGTGCTCTCTTTTAAAAACTCTCTCTCCTGACAATCGGAAATGAATTTTTAAAAGAATAAAGATTTTGAGAATACACAATATGTTACCAAAGGTATTGGGATGCTTCCATATTTTTGTGAATAGAAAACTACATTCAAATATTTCTAACATTGCAAATAAGCTGTTTTTTATAGAGAAATGCAACAGGAAATAAATTATAGATTTCACTCAATTTCAAACAATATTTCTTTAATAGTTATTAAAATTTAATTATTTGACAGCAGTGGCTTCCTGTCCTAAACGTATTGAAAATTAATGGAAAGTAAAAAATCATTAATGGAAATTTAATACAATTGTTATACTTTTTAAGGTCGATTCCTATGAGAGCAACACTGTTGTTATATGTTTCATCCGCCTGAATCCTTTAAGTATTAAATAGCGTTGAAAATCGTGAATATTTTCAATTTCCTGCAACCGTTTGCTAAAAAAAATAATTTATTTCATGGTTTGCGAACTTTCAATGTAGCTTTCCATTTACATAATATGGAAGTGTGCCAAAACTTTTGATCATTTTGTATAATTTGCTCATTTCTAGAGCAAAAAAAGAGCACGAAGTAAAGTGTCTGAATATTAATAATTTAATTTTTAACCTTTCGTCGATTGCGCTCCGTTTTGTCTGACATCTGCGCACTGGGTCTAACAGATCCATGATATGTTTCTTAACATTAAACACATGTATGATTTTTTATTATTAAATTCGCTTTACTAATTTGAAAAATAATCTCATCATTGACGCATATTTTAATCTATTTTGGTCATAAGCAATAATGCTAACTTTCTTTCTTTCAGTACCTAATATTTCGCAATTTTATACTTGTGAGTGACATAATTGAAAAAAATCATTTCTAATTGACATCATTGATGAAAAAGCATTTCGAAATACCAGACAAAAAAGAATCTGTTGTGTATCACAGAGGGTCTGCTTGTCTGTTTGTCAGTTTTCAAATCCCCAAAATTCTCCTGCCCCCAATAAAATTCCCAACCTTTCAAAACTGGCAGGAACTGCTTCTAAATGCTAAGATCTAACTCAATATGCTGTGTCCTCTAATTGTAAACCTAGAACATTGTAAGGGTTCGACCTCCAAATTACCATCCTTCCCCACAAAAAAATTCACCCATTTGAAAAGTGGTACGAACTACTTCTAAATGACAAGCTCTAGAACCGCCAAACTCAGTATGCTGATTCTCTTATCGTAACTTAGATCAACAGTAGTTAGAATCCCCATAAACCTTTTTCACCTAAAGTATTATCCCCTCCAAATGAAAATTCAGGAGAAACTGCTTCTAAAATGTAAGAGCTAAAACCGCCAATTTCAGCATACAGCTTCCTCTAATCTTGACTTAGAAGAATGCAAGGTTAGAACTCTTAAAAAACGTTTCCACCAAAAAAGGGGGTACAAAATGCTTCTAAATGGTAATAAGCTGTGTCACCAAATTCAGTATGCAATTTCCTAAAAGTGTAACGTAAATTGTGATATATATATATTTATTTTCTTTTTGGAAAAAACAACAACTGTACATTCAGTTATTTAATCATTTAACAAATAAAAAATGCTCAATAAAAATTTGTTTCCACATAACTTATCACGAGCTGGCGTGTTCGAATTGATAGGCGCCAGGAATGTGCGAGAAGAACCCTGCATCCTTTTCACACGTCCGCTTATACAATTGAAATTTGCCACGTTTTACGATAGATGTCAGGGGAGGAGCTGGGTTTCTCTCTCTTTTCACTAATTGTACGTTTTTAGAATTTGAGGAGAAAGTGTGTCTTCGAGTTTTCAGATATTTTTCTCATGTTTTTGGAACATAAAAACGACATTATTTTGGCTCAAGTATTCATTTAATTTATTTAGGAGTTCAATCTATAAAATAATTCATTTGTTTCGGAATTAAAGAAATTTTAATCTTCGTGTCTTCTATTCTAGAAATTAATATATATAAAAAGTATACTTAAGCTTCAATATACGTTTTTCCAAAATAAAATCATCATGCAACCATGGGCCACGGAGGTCCAGCCAGACTGCAATTTTCGTCTCCAGACGTGTCTGTTCCGAGTCACAGATGTCGCATTTGGCCACTCTAGGCCAGTTCTAGCAAGGTCCTGTTTGACATTGTATGCCCATCTCATCCTAGGTCTCCCCTTTTTTCTGAAACCCTTAAGCACACTGTTCATAATCCTGTTTGCCAATCCGCAGCCATGTACACGGGCGGGCAACGTGGCCAAACCAAATCAGTCTCTCTCTGCACAATATGCTGCTCAAAGGAGGTTGATGACTCCTTCTAACCGCATCATTACTTTCAAATTCAAGCCACCTAATACCCATGACACTGCATAAGCATCTACAATCAAAGGCATCAAGTTTCTTGTTATCTTCAGGGCCGACTTTGGCCTTCTGAGGCTCTAATCTAGAATAGGTTTAAGAGGCACCAAAATTTAGAAAGTCGAAATAAGTTATATATTTATTATTCTGATTGAAGAGAACATTAAAATATGAAATTGAGGTGAAGAAAACATTATTCTACCATTCTCTCTCTCCTAGTCATTCAGTCATAACACTGGTTGAGACTCCATAACATGTCGCACCATCTGGTACGGTCTTCAGCGGCTCTCTTAAGCTCGCTGTAGCTTTTAAGTGGTTTGTGTCTTCACATGCTTTGGAAATGAAGGTGGTTCTTGGTCGTCCTCTTCCTCTCTTTCCCAGAATTTTACCTTCTAGTACTCTAGTAACAAGTCCTCCGTGTCTTAATTGTGGCCCAGCCATGACCGTCTTCTTCTCCTTATAATCTTCATCATTGTCCTTTCTTCGCCCACTTTCTCTAAAACTCTTTTACTTGACATCTTCTCTCTCCAACTAACTCCTTCCATTCTTCTATATCCCCACATCTCGAATGCTTCTAATCTCTTTTCATCATTTTTTTCAACGTCCAAGTCTCGGCTCCATATAAGGCCACACATACATCTCTAATATTCTTTTTCGTAGTTTTAGGTCTATGTTCTTTGCCGTTAACATTCTCTGTTTCTCTCTAAAGGCCCCTTTTGCCATTACCAATCTTTCTTTTATCTCTTTCTCGCATCTGGCATCTTCTGTGATTTTCTGTCCCAGACAGCGAAAGTTATTGACTTGTTCGATTACTTTTCCTTCAATGCTTATGTTCATTTTTCCTGGTTCTTTTGCTATCATCATAACTTTTGTCTTTCCACTATTTATCTTCATTCCGTATATATATTCTACCATTGGTATACAATAAAGACTGTAAAACTGAGATGATCAATGTTTGCAAAATAGATTAATTTGAAATTAAAAGAAAAATTCATGACAGTAAACTTCAAACTTAAATTTTTGAGGCCTCTAATAATCGTGAGGCCATACGCTGTAGCTCAGTTAGCTTATGCGTAAATCCGGCCCTGGTTATCCTACTTACAAAGGGTAAAGGTTTCGCTACCATAACTAACCTTAGAAAGAACCAAACTATTATACAGCCTAATTTTAGTCTTTAGGTGTGCACGCCAAGTTTTCCACACTCTCTAAAGATTCTTAAAAGTCCCAGTGGTAATCCCTGTTCTATTTATCTCATGCCACACGTCACCAGTATCTGTTACATAGCTCCAAAGATAAATAAACTGATATATTTGTTCAAGAGTGCAGCCATTCAAAGCACCATCAGTCTCACCAATTTTCATCACTTTATTTTTTTCCCTGCTTATCTTCAAACCTACTCTACTACCAGTCACATCAACAGCTCTAACGAAAAAGTTCATTTCATCAACAACATTAGACAAAAGGGCCAAATTATTTGTATAATCCAAATCAGAACTTTTGAAATCTCTAGACCATTTAAGACAAAATCTTTCCCTTGCAAAGGATTTCGCATAACATAATCAATAACCAAACTAAAGACAAAAGGAGACAAAATGCACCCTTGTCTAACTCTACCAGAAATGCTAAACCAATCGCTGCAAGACGTATGTACCAACTCTTATACACGACTCAGTGTTATTATAGAGAACTTTCAGTACACTAACTAACTTATCCATATGATCTAACAATCAACCACAAATTATGTCGATCAACAGAGTCAAAAACCCTTTTGAAATCTATAAAGCTAGTAACCACAGATTTCTGAAACTCTAAACATTTCTCAAAAATATGCATAAGTTAAAATATTTGATTAATACATCCCCTACCACCACTGTTCATCACGTAGTTGTCCATATACCAAATTCTTAATTCTATTAAGTATAATCATGCAAAGAACTTTACCTGGGACAGAAAGTAAACTAATCCCCCTATAATTATCACAAGAACTGCGATCATCTTTTTTTTTAAAAATCGGGAGAATTATAGATCTAGTAAAATCCTCAGGAACGACACCTTTATTATAAAAAAAAATTCAGTTATGCGCACAATGACATGGCGCACATGACAACACAAATGCTCTCAGCTCTAAGAAATTCAGTGGTGATTTCATCCACCCCTGCGGATTTATGCAGTTTTAATTTAGAGACAGCCAAACCGACTTGTAATGTGATATAGGCCATCATAAACGACAGTAATGCATCTATCCTCGTTACAAACAACGGAAGTAGAAATAATCACATTATTTAGAACATATCTGAAATGCTCAGCCCACCTAACCATCACAGAATTCTCACCTTCAACCACCTTGCCATGTTTATCCCTTAATATACCTATCTTTTCTTTCCCCATAAAACATTAACAATCTGGTACAACCCCCTGCCTATTGTGCTGTCTAACTGCTTCCTCTGCGTTGTCAGCCATGCTATCAAGCCAAATATTCTTATCAGCTGTTAACTGATCCTTTACACATTTATTAAGCTCGTTGTAATTCTTTGTGTTATTGATTATTGATATTGATCCTGCACTTCCTTCTTTCAGAAATAAGTTCCATATCATTATCACTCAATTTTGTTTCCTCTGTTCCCTTTTACCCAAAAGAGCACTGTTGATTTCAAGAAAAGCCTGTTTAAACTGATCCCATTCTTTCTCAACTTGAGCAATAAGCAAACCGCGATTATCATAATGACTAAGTAGCCTATCATGGTATTCTGTGGTTACATCTGGACTTTCAGACATTCAGTTAAAACTAATTTTCTGAACCTTAGCACAACATTTTTCAGCTGCAAGACACTTTTGACCAGGTAATGGTCAGACCCACCATCAGCTCCCCTGGTTGATCTGGTTTTCCTAACCGAACTAGTCCACTTTCTGTTAATTAAAATATAATCTGTCATATTCCTGTGCAACCCATCAGGTGAAACCCATGAGTATTTATAAATGTTCCCGTGATTGTAGTATGTTAGTTATTCGCAAATCATTAAGTTTACTCACCTGTAGAAGACCTTTTCATTGCCATTGGAACTGCCAATGTCAAAAGGATCTAAAACTGCCCAATGATTAGAGTCAGTACCAACTTTAGCATTGAAGTCACATAGCACAAGATAAATATCTGCTTTCTTACAGAATTCAAAATATCCTGAATTTGGCTGTAAGACGTATCTTCTCGTTCTCATCATAATGACAGATAGCATTCATGTCTTTAATTTTTGCTTTAAATTTTACCGTAAGAAATATTTCATTAATTCAAATCACATCTCAGAAGAGCATCACTGGCATGTCTGCCGAGAAGCTACTCTCTAATAAATAATTACGAATAAATGAAGTATTAATTGAAAGAGATCTATATATACATATATATAAACAAATGTATGGAAACGACATAGGACAGAGACTCAGGATAATTTTTCATGATTTAAAAGAGCTCCGAAGTGAAAAACGTTTGAGAACCGCTGCTCTGGTGGTGCATCCAATGACTGTAAAGTAGTAATTAAGAAAACCATTTTTCGTGGTTTTCAAAACTTTGCTTTGGCAAAGAATTCAGATCAGCTAGCGGCACAGCGCATTTTTCCCATTATTTAGCATTGCAAAACTGACTAGAAATAGTTTTTTTCTTCCGTCACTAGGAAAAACAATAGATATCATTGCCTTCCAGTACAATTATTGTTTAACTGCATCTATTCTTTGCCAATATCAATAAATTATTTACTTTGTTATTTCATTTCTTTTGGATTAATCTATTTATTCTTTCAATATAAAATTTGCAAGGGTTGCCTACATCTTTTTCATTTTTGTTAAATGAATTTTTTAACCTAAGTATGATTCATATTCCAAAATTATGTATATTCAGAAATCAGTTGGTAACATATGCCTTCTATAATCCTCTGAAGTGGCATACCCAAAATCTTTCAGTGGGGAGGTTTTTGATATGTTTAAGCCCAGATTCGGATATATGTTTAAAGGATCATAAATAAATTAGATTTGAATACGAAAACTAAATTAAAATAAATTTGTTATCCTTACAGACAAAATACGTATGTGTTATTTATGAATTTAGGATGATTGTAACGAATTTTGCTTGGTAGTTAGTACAGGTGATTTTACAATTGAATAAAATATTTTCGGTTTGAAATAAAAGTAACGAAAGATCTACTGGCTGTTGTTTCGTACATACAGAACTTTCGGTTAATCTGCAATATACCAGAAAGTATGACTTTGAAAAAACATGCATATTTCGAATTTTTTGTTCACTTATTTTTATCGCATTTAGTTTCCACCAACTCAGAAACTGATCCAGAACATGACTAAAGATATAAATGAACTAGTTTCATGCAAGAAATAAAATACAAATAAATACGTATTTTATTTTATTGCTACTGGACATAAAATCAGATAAAATAAATATTAGGTAACAAACAAATTCTGTAAACTTGTAAAAATTAACAAAAAAGTTTTAATTCTAATATGAATATAAACATTTAAAACTTATAAAGAAGTAAATTAAAATGAATAAGGAGTTTTATTAAATTTGCAAATTGAATACAGAAAATTTCTTTTGATGTCATCTATGATGTGAAAAGAAGTATATTCGGAATATTTGGAAAGATACTCCTTTTTGTTAATATTTTGCTAATGCAAATTAATGAACAATTATTCTTAAATACAATTTTGCCAGGTATAGTACAGGGCGATCTAGCTAGGACCTTCTAGAACACACACTATAAAACGTTTATTTATAGATTTAAAGGAAGGTATATCTTTTAAAATTCAAGTGTTTGCCATTTATTTAAAAAAATAGAAATTAATTTAAAATGTTAAATTATATTTTAATAAAAACAAATTAATAAATTATTCTAGTTTATAAATTTTAAATTGTGCAGTTTTTAAATAGATTAGACAATAAAATCACTAAAACTTTACACATATTTGATATCTCTCCTTCAGTTAGACAACTGTCTGGACTCGGTCTATATCTAAGTGGCCCTGGTCTATCTACCCCCCTTACGTTGCTTTAAATCAGGGGTTCTCAATGTGGGGTACAGGGTAAAATATTTTGGGGTACGCCGTGAGAGCTCAAAATTCGCTAAGTTGCCGTTATTACACTATAACTATAGTTTTATCTATCCATACTGTATAAGGGTTGGGTTGTTTTACCTCTGAGCGGCACTTTTTTGCACACCATGGGCTAAATGGCCAGGTCACATGGACCCCGAAGGCTCAGAGAAGGTTGGGGGAGAGGACCCACTGGAACAACTGTTGGGAGACAGATGGCAGCCTCCCGTCAAGGCCATCCAGCGTGTAATTTAACGTGCACAGGGTATGGCTCTCCCGCACGCGGGAGGGCTTAACGTCCCATCCGATATACGACGGCTTAACGTCCCATCCGACGGACGGCGTCCTTTCCAAGCCCATCGGTGTCCCCTACTGACCGTGGCAGGGCGGGGAATTTTGGGGAGATAAATCTCAACGCTGACCCAGCTGGGACTCGAACCTGGGAACTACAACTTACGAGCCTGGCGCGCTACCGACTGAGCCACTCCCGCCCCTACTGTATAAGGGGTACGCCAATTACATACACATTTCCAGAGGGTACGTGAAGCATAAAAAGTTGAGAATCACTGCTTTAAGTCACTGTTTCCCAAACGTTTTTTGCCGCGGAACACTGAACATGCGTAGCTAATTTTTAAATGTAATAATTTATTTCATTCATTTTATTAGGAAATATAATCGGCTATTATTTTTCACTTCATTTTTTTAAATTTTATATTCACTTGAAAAATTTGACCAACTAAAATATATAAGGATAATTGAATATTATAAAAATTATTTTTTTATTTTTGAATTTTTTTTCGAATATTAATAAAATTTTTAAAGGAAATAAATAAAGTGTTTTTTTTTAAATTATCTAAGAATTCAATTACAAGAACCCAATCGGAATATTTAACAAATATTAATGGGAAGTAATGGGCAAATTTTTGGTTTGATGCCTCCAGTGTCACAGATACTGTTTTAATGACAGCTAAATTATATCTGGTTGCACTAGGCAGTGGAAATATTTGCAGATTTTGTTCAGATGCGTGTCTCAGTCAAATATTTAGTTTTGGTTCGAAGGCCAAAATTTCATCTTGAGCAAAAAGAACATTCTATTCCTTGCATATTGGAGTTTAATATATTGTTGCAAATTTTAAATAGAAAACTGAGCGTGAGTTCAAAAAATGGTGATTAACTAATTAACAATGAACTAATTTAGTTGTAAAGGTTTAGATCACATATATAACAATTTGAAACACACAAATTTGCCTTCATCAGTATGAAGTTGAACCCTCTAAAATATGTTACACATTTGTTAACCTAGTTTTAAATATTTGTATTACAAATCTTATAATCTCTGCTCAAAGAATAAATAAAATCTTATTAAAACATTCAATAAGCGACAAAGCATCTTTATCGATATACCTATAAGTTACCAAAGTTTACCTTATCAATTCTATATTTTACCCTAGGTATTTCGATGATACTAAATCCGCTTTATTTTCTCAGTTGACTTATTATCACTAATGGAATTAAGCTTCGTCTTGTACAAAATTCTCACTAAGAATCACATAAAACTAACACCACTAAAAAGAAAATAAGATCAATTTTTCCCTTTACTGTAGACTTCCAATGTTCTATCATCTCCGTTATTATTCAAAGTCCTCCATTCCAACACAATAGTGACTAATTCTCAAGTTGAGGCATGAACGAGCGTCAGATAACACAGTAGTTGTGCCTTTATTGACGCACGTTTTCCTCTCGTAACGATATATTATCAAAGAGATCTGCTAGAAATTTTATTTTAGCATTCCATACATCATCACTAACGAAATCGGAATATTTTCACTTTCCTAATGAAAAATAGGACCTCTTTTCAAAGCTCACAGACACATCCAGGGTCAGATATGGGAGGCAAGGGGGTCATGTCCCACACTTTCAGAATGCTAGTATGGGTAAAAGGAACAGAAAATCATGAAATTGATTCAAATTTAATGCATTTTTCAAGAAAATGTTTTAAATAATTGTAAAACGGAGGATGAAATGTTGTCATCTACTGGCTGTTGTTTCTACTGCTGAAAATTTATCTACTAATGAAAAACGCAAAGGACTGGATTGGAAATCCAGTCCTTTGCATTTTTCTGGCTCGACTATGTTTCTTGCACCTCCCCACCCAACTATCGATGTTTTTCTAGATTCGGGCCTGGACACATCCAAGCATGTGATATTTTGATAAGCATCGCCCTTCTGTGTGCATAATTGAAACTTTGTGCTCTGATTGCATCGCCTCACATAATTTTGATATGAATGATAATGTGATGACTTTGGATTAGAAACACTGACATAAAACTAAATATAACGTTTTATAAAATATGTGCATTTTTCTAAAAACATCTTTGGAAAAAATGTTTCGGAAAGTTTACGGCACACCTGCTTTCAGTTGGCGCTAAGTTAAGATCAAAGGAAACTGAAGGAACTGCTTACAGCCCTCCCCAACTAACACGAATTCGACTAAAATGATTTCGATTCAAAATCATTTTCGTAGTAGGGCTGGTTTTCGAGTAACGCGACTAGTCGTCCGATTTAACACAATTTCATAACTATTTCTCTATAATAGGTTATATAATTTTATTTACTATATAAGACCATCTCAGTGTTCGATTGAGTAGTGCATTTTGATACTGAGAAAAGGAGAGGATTCGAGCAGATAGAGCCTGGATAATGCACTAAGAGGAGAATTAATTTCTAAGTATACTGTGTTTCATATAAAGATTGGAGCGGCAAGTCTCCCTCAAAAAATGTTTTGTTCTATCACGGTTTTTTACGCTTAACCACGAAAGTCAATGAAAAGCAAAATTCTACGCATGAAAATGCATCAGTCCTTAACTCGTTAAGGAGCCTCTACAGCAAGTGTTTTAGATCTATATTAATAACATATACCTATGGGTGTCAAAACGCATAACCTCAAGGGGCTAGAAACCTGGAATTTTGGCAAAAGATTAAGAGTAGCATGAGAATATAAAGTGCAAAATATTAACTCGATAGGTTGAAAATGTGGTTAGAAATCACATTTTTGGATAAAAGATCTTTCTACTCCGTTCTCTATTCGTAGCTTCTCATTCGCAAATTCGAATCCACAAATCCAACAACCGATGCCAAATTCCTCACATTCCCAAATATATTATTATATTAAGGCGTCCCATTGCAAGTAGGAAAATAATTTTTTCACCCACATGGGATGCCGATGAGGAAACCCTTATATAAAATTTGGAGCCATTAGGTCAAGTATCTCGAGAATTACAGCGGCCCAAAACTGTCGAAACAGAAATAACACCTTTGATAACACTATAATGTGTTTGATAATACTATAAAACACTGAAACGTTTCCGAAATAAAAATAGCCGTTTTTTTTTACTAATTTCAAGATGCTAAACACGATTGTGACATTAAAAATGGTGATTGGCTCTTGTTTCGAGAACTCAGGAGCTCATATACAGTGTATACTGATTTGAGTCTTTCATGCGCTGTACGAAGTGCCGAGATGAAACAATGCCTGGGAGCTATTGCATCATTCGAAACAATGCAATACCAGGGAGCTATTGGATCATTCGAGACAATGCAATACCACGGAGCTATTGGATCATTTGAGGCAACGCAATACCAAAAGCTATGGTATCATTCGGGAGTTGCCCTTCTTCAAATATCGACCGTTCATGATTGCATGCGGGTGCTGTATGTGAGCGATAAGCCTCGTTGTTGTGTGAACAATGCAGGCGATTTTTCTTACATTTGTGGCGATATTAATGGCAAAAAAGAGGTCGATATCATTTGCCATTCATGTGATATGGAGGGAACTGTCCAACCACGTGAGTGACTGTTACTTTTGTATGGCATCTCTACTGGAAAGTGGTATTGTAAAAAAAAAGCGGACAATAAACTACTCCAACATACAGTCTGCCATACACCCAGTGCCACATGGGAAAAACCTGCCTGATCCGGAGCCACAAAAACATTACGATGTTGACTCAGAGGGAGAAGAGGAAAGGCAGGAAGAAAAAGAAAACAGGAAATAGCATCTGTATATCCCTACATCACACCCACAACATCGGATTCACCACACAAGATCACATAAAACGAGTTGAATGATTTTATTAGAGATCTAGAGCTGTCAAAAAACAAGGTGTAACATCTAGGATCCAGACTGCAGCAGTGAAGTTTCCTTGATAGAAATGTGAAAGTGCATACGCAGTTACCAAAAAGATCTGGTATTGTTCTTTATCATGATAGGTAACCTGGTGACTTGCATAGATGTTGACGGTTTATTCGCATCCCCCCACATGACACATACTCCAGAAGAATGGAGGTGATTTATAGATAGATTCCTCGAAATTAAGTGTGAAACCAGTTCTTCTAAATAACAGGAACGTGTTCCGTCTGTTCTAGTAGGCCATAGAAAGAAACGTATGACAATATAAAATAATTACTTCAATACATAAATTATGACAAATACAAGTGGCATATTTATGCTGACTTAAAAGTTATTGCTCTTTCGCTCGGACTACAGCTCGGATATACAAAGTTCTGTTGCTTCCTTTGCGAACGGAATAGCAGAGACAAAGTATCTCATTATGTGACAAAGATTTGGCCATCTCGGCAATCACTGGAGCTAAAGAGGAAGAATATACAACATCATCCTCTGGTACAATCTATAAAGTTTTTGTTGCCACCTTTGCATATAAAATTGAGCCTAATGAAGAATTTTTTGAAGGCTATGGATCAGACGTAAATTTCTTTTCTGTACAGTCGCTCAAAAATGTATCCGAACACTATGGTTGATTACATATTTCAGAAAAAATATCTGGCAACGATTTTTTTTTACAAATTAGTGATCTGACAATCTTTGTGTACGTACACGAAGGTTGCTAGATCACTAATTTCTAAAAAAATCGTTGCCAGTTATTTTTTTCTGAATTCTGTAATCAACCATAGTGTTCGGATACTTTTTGGAGTGACTGTACCTTCGATAGATTTTTCCAAGAATTTATGATGCAAAGATAAAAGAGAATGTTTTTACCAGTCCAGATATTCGCTCACTGGTACATGATGAAGTATTTTATCATATTATCACTGGTGATGAGCGGAGATAACGACATGACTTCCGACAGGTGGGGAGCTACTTAGAGAATAAAAAATAAGAAAATTAAAATGACCATAAGAAGATTATGGAAAAACTGTTGTCTTCATATCACAAACTGGGATGTAGTATGTATTTGAAGGTACATTTCTTAAGTTCTCATTTGGATTTTTTTCCAGAAAACTGTGGCGCTGTAAGTGATGAGCACGGGGAACGTTTTCATCAGGAAATTACTACAATGGAAAAGACATATCGAGGAAGATGGAGCACAGCAATGTTAGCAGATTATTGCTGGAATGTGATGCGAGATTCTCAAGATTTGGTATATAAGGGACGCGTAATAATGTATGTAGCAATCCCGGTGTACCGCTATTCAAGATAGCATACCACCTTAAGGGAGTTGACACGAAACCACATCAACCATCTAGAGAACATTCTATACTCTACCTTCTTTAAACATTCCTGACTGCGGGAGAAGACCTGTAGAAGAGAGAAACATCAACTGTTAAACAGCCTGTCTGAAGATATAATCATCGAAGTGCAGTGAGTGGGCTTTTTGAATTTTGAAATCTTCTCTATGACAAATAGAACCAAATATAACTCACTGGATTTAGTCTAAATAATTGCCAATACAGATAAGTTGTTATTTTAGAATTTAGATGCCTAAATTTCATAAGATGACCTAACTTTTTGCATGGGAAAACTATCATGATGGAGAATCCTCAGGCTATCCCATCGATAAGTCACACTTAGTAGGGCCGCACTCCCGTTCGGCATGTCCTTCGACTTCGTCCTCTCCGTCGGGACACCAACCGGTGTCCTTCCCAGCAATACCTCGAGCCGAACTTCACTGCAGCCGAGCAGATGCACCCACATGACCGGGGACTCCAATCCCGGCCTACAGGCCCCCACAAGGCCACTCCATCCCAACTCCATGACACCCCAGATTTCGCTGGGACGATAAAGCAGCCCATTCGACTGGGGATCCTTCCAGTCGGCGGGTCCTCAGTAAAGCCACTCCATTGGGGCACCAAGACGACCTAGGACTTCGCAGGAGCCGGCCGATAAGTCCACTCGACTCGGGACTTCAGTCCCAGTCGGTAGACCCCCAACCAGCCCCTCCATCGAGGCCGCAAGTCACGCCGGAAACACCGACGAGCCGGCACCCAGTTTCATTGAGGCACCTTCAGATCCTCCACCATGACTATTCAGTAACCTAATCTTGGCTGCCAAAAGAGTTGCTGGGGACTCTTAGTTTGGCTTTTTTATCGATAAGCCCGCTGGCCAGGTTGGTTGCCCCCCCCCCCCAGCCGCGAGCCTCCAACTTCGTCCTCTCCATTGTGAACGGGCCGAAGTCCCCAGCGAACAGTACTCCGACCCCAGTATCACTGAGACCGCATCGACGAGCCCACAGGACGAGTGCACGAAGAAGGTGTGCAGCTCAGTCCGCAGCACCCGCCAAGTACGGCCCCTCAACCGGGGCTGCAGGTGAAGAGGTTGAGGTTGCTGTAGATGGCTATGCAACTTTCAGCGAATGACGTATACAGCTAAATGACTATCTCGGAAACCGTAGCCAATCAAACATTTTTGTCGTTATTTTCATGTTCATCAACTCGATTTACATAAGAAATGGCTGTTTGCACTTCCGAAACACACCAAAGGTCAAAATTCGCTGTTCAGTGTAATTAGCGAACAATGTTCAGTGTAAAGACGAAGCCAAGGACTATGACAGAAAGCGCTGAATGTCAACAACTATCCGAGCAACACCGTGTAATTCTTCTAAATGTTAATATGCCATGTAAAAGAAATTATGCTTCATTGTATACTTTGCAATATTCCGAAATTAAAAACAGCATTTTTTATTTCTCACATCCATAAGGTATACATATTAATAATGCGCATTAAAAAGGTGTTTATTTCTCATACTTATAACAGTTACTGTGGCTGAATTACATCTGAGAGTTGTTCTTGAAAGAACTCATGTGGATGTGACTTCTTTTCATTGGTTGATTGCTTTCTTTGATCTTCAGATTTTACCGCTCCACTCTCTATCTGGAAAGTAGTGTGCATTACAGAAAAGTTGGCTAATGTCTGAAGCTGGAAGAAACCAGAAATGTTTTCATCACAAAAAGTTAACACCGCACGAGTGAATGAGCGGAGAAATGCAATTGCAATCGGTCCAATAGGTCTGATGTTTCCAAAAAAAAAACAAAACAACTAAACATCAACGAAAGGACAGAGAACAAATTCATATTATAGTTAACATTCGTAATAATATCGAATTTATCGAATTTTTATCCATTTTTGAAGGATATTTACAACTTTTGTACTAAACACTTTTTGCAACTGAATAATATAGAATAATTTATGATTTTTTATCACACATTTTTAAATTTAAACAAATGAAGGTATTAATTGGAATTATATCACTTAAGAGGCAACAGGTAACTATTTACTTTTAAAGTTTCACAAATATTTCTGTAACGTGATTATTAATAAATTAATCTATTTTAATTTGTTTAAAATATATTGAGTACAGTTAAATTTCAGACAAAGTCACTTTATGAATATTTAATTTCTCTCCTTTTGTTCAAACGCTGTTCGGGCCTGTGTATCTAGGTGACTGAATTCGAGCCCCGGATTAGGCAAGGATGTTCCTTTTCGTCTCGCCTTCCTCACAGATCTTCTCCATGACATATTAGGCTGACAGATCTGTCAGACCTCTGTGGCAAGCAGCTGCTATACGATAATTTATTTATATTTTTACCGTATAAGAAGGCACCTTGGATGCTTTCCTTCGTGGCTCACTTATCTAAGCTATCCTTGATAATAATTTTTGCACTTCCAAAAGATTTTTCACATTTGCTTTTACAAATTAGTGTGTTTAAACAGCTGTTTTACCATTTCGTATGAACACATTCATTTCTTCGGAAGTGGGGGGGGGGGGAGAAAGTTATAGGAATTGATCAAACATAAATAAGAACCTTTTCCTTGATCTCCACATACAAAAATTTAGTTGGCTAGAATATCTTAAGAAGTATCCAAATGCTTAACGATAAAAATTACTTTAACATTTATATAAAATATTAAGAAATCTGCAATAGTTTATATCGGGTCCGTCTAACCCTCAGCTCATTGCCAAAAAACTTGCGACTCGTAAAGGAAATAATCAATATACTGAATGTTTTTTTTTTCATTTCTTTCAATTTTCCGCCAAATATTTTTAGGTGCATAAGTAAACGTTTTTGCCAGTTCATACTACTCATTGAAAATGTATAGTTTTGTTCTTTAATCACGAGATTTTTCTGATGTCTTAGAAATATAGTTTTTTTTTTTTCCAATTAATTACTCATTAGAAATGTATGTTTCATTTTTAAATAGAGAACATTTCATTCTAACCTTTAACAAATTAGTTTTTCCTAGTAGCTCATCACGAAGTTTGTTTTCATAGGCCTGGTTTATATTATACATCTTCTTGTTTTATGCTATAGAAAATATTTTGATCTCATTCTTCAGATTTTTGTTCATTAATTAAAAATTCTGTCACTGAATAAATGTTAAAAAATATATTGCTTTGAAAGAAAAGTCCAAATGAACCTTACTCCTCTTTAATAACATCTGTTAAAGACAGATATAAAGAAAGCACATAATAAAAATATTACACTAAAGTGATTAAACACCGATTATAATATTGAGTAATGGCATCTGTACTTGTGATAGTCCGATCTACTGACAAATTCAGTTCGTACAAGGATGCCCGTTGCAAATTCTATCCATTGTCACACAAAGCATATAGGCGGTAAGTCCCATTATCAGAGATCCTTCCTCTCTTGGGTCACTGCGAGAGCAGCCACTAATCCTCTCAACGTGAGCGAAATTCTCTGAAGAAGCTGACTGCCACACTCCCCCCCTTCTAACTCTTTCCCCTCAAAGAAACTTCTAGGGCTAATGACTGACGATCAGCAAGATGCAGGAAGTTCCTTTCCTCTTTGTTGAGTAGCCTCGTTTGTACCATGAAGAGCCATTATGAGATTTATATCCCAGTGTGGAAGCCACATTCCCCTTATGAGGCTTCCTTTATTATCATTTGGGAGGGTCTATTCCTTCGGTTGTAGCAGACTATCTTGGAAAAGACTATATTCAGCCTAAAATTTTATCATTGGTTTGGATGATCATGGTATGGAAACAAACTCTCTTCACGGAAAAAATATTAATTTCTTAAAATCAAAGATTTTCTTTAATCAAATTTAGCTAATGGATTAGGAATTAATAGACATCATACAATTTTATTCATTTTTGCAAATAGAGTTGAGGCCAACTTATGATCGTCAGTAACGTTCAAGGATTTAGACATTCAGTTCAAGTTCACAGAATAAGACCTGAATAGGATTCCCCAATTACTAAAATAAACCTGACCGGAAAGGTTAAGATGATCAAAATGATATTCTATATGAAATAAAATTTTGTAGTTAAAATATATTAATCTATTTTAAGTGTCGGGCATATAATAGGGGGCTAAAATAATATTATATATATATATAATAAAATACCGCCTAATAAATTCCACCTATTTTGGATTTCTAAGTAGATAGAGAAATTCGAGAGTTCGGTGGGAATTCGGGGGGGGGGGGGGGGGGCGTACCCTCTGGATCTCCTCTCTCTAGGAACTTCCTTGACGATCGTAATGAGTAGTCTGAAATGTGTTAATAAGTTCAATCCATATTTCCCATAAATATAATTTAAATTCGTTAATTCATTCAAAATTTTTAGAAGTCGTAAAATCAAAATCTGCTTTATAAAGTGTTAATTGCTCTCCAAACAGAGGTGTGAGATTGGCTCAATTGGTAACGCTCCAGATTCCCAATCTGTAGTTCTCTAGTTCGCATCCCAGCTGTGAGCGTAAGGTTTGGGTATAATTGAGCTTGAAGGAAGAATTTTGTCAAATATGTCAATTACGTTTATAAAGTGACAGTTGATATCGATATGATTGATATCTCGTGATTTTTATGTGTACACTATACAATTAATTTAATAAACCCAACCAGTTTTCTAATTTAGCACTTTTAATCGTATAAATCATCCTCCCAAATCACGAATCTCCGATAACCGCCACTCTGATGAGTATGAGACACCGACGAGCTTTGGAAGCCAGACTGGGTGGTAAACGCAACTGTTTTGTTTCAAGAGATAATTAGAGAATTCTTTTTTAGTCGTGTTGGTATTAATCAAACATAATTCGCAATTTTCAAATCCTTAAGCGGTTTTAATTTACATTGTTAGAGGGAACTAAATATAGAAAAGCGAGATTGTTATCGAATATGGAAAGAGATTTATTTGTGATAGATATTTCAAATTTTTGTGCCAGAGTGTCAAGAGATTCCGCTGACAAAAGTAATGCAATTTTCTCACAAGCAAATTTTGAAATTTATGGGAAAAAAAGACAAGAATTTTATGTTACATAAATACTAATAAAATAATGCTCTTTGCAGTTTTTTAATCAACCATTAGTTCAAAATTAAAACTTTTAAAGAATGTAAAATTAATGTAAACGAATTCATTCTCTTTCAAAAGAGATTCCTATATCCGTCAGAGGCGATACGCATTCTTCTAGTTGTTATTCTTCATTGTTTTATCCATTTTTATCTATATCCTAAAGCTAATTGCAGTAACATTTCTGCAAAGTTTATAAAAATTTCCTTCCGTTCATAACATTGTGAAATTTGTTGTTGGCGTATTAACAATCGAGGTAGCATTGCCTGAGCCAAATAGTTTTCGACTTGGAACTGAAAATGTTTCTACAGAATAACAATAATTTTTAGCACTATTGGCCGGATCTATGGGTGAGGGGGGAGGGCAAGTGGACACACATTTACCCTTTGAGAAGGGTAATTGAGGCCAAAATCAGTAAGCTTTGCATATCTCGCGCAATTTTCGAGAAATTTCTTAAAAACCTTCTAAACGAAGTGGAAAATATTACATTGCAATGAAAATCTTTAATTATATTTAATCTTGCTCCGCCCCTATTTTTTTCTAGATCGCGATCCAACAGATAAAACTATTTTTGTTTTGATTTTTCTCATAAAGGAATAAATTTGTATGTCTATGGACGGACAGATGATTTAGAAGGGCGCTATTGAATTCAGCATTTCACTAATTATAATATATTTTTCTGAAAATAAAGCTGAACGGAAGAATTTTTGCCAAATGGCATGTGCATGTTTATAATTATATAATGTGATAGATGATACCGATATATGTTTTCTTGTGATTTCTATGTTTACACTGTAAAATTAAATTAATGAAACTGAAAAAGAAGGGTATTTCTGTTTAATTATAAAATATCCTTTAATCCTTCTATCAAAATGTTTTTAAAATGGGAAGTGGCCCAGTCAAAATCATCTAGACATATCAAGCCCGGAGAATGCACTAACAAAAGAAGTGATATTTAAAATATAGATCTATTAATAAGCAATATCTGAAAAATATTCTGATAGCTATACTTTTTAAACACTTATTAATTAATTCTAAAATATTTAAAAACATGTTTTTTTATTTTACAATATCTTAAATTATGATAATTTAACAACATATTGGTTGTGGCCCAGTGAAGAATCTCGCGTGGCCTTCTAATAGCATTCATAACAGCTCATATATTTTTCTGAAGACGATTAAAAATATGATACCTATGTTACCATGTGAAAAACATATTTGCGTTTCATTTATCAAACCCACAGAAAAAAAATTTCATTACCAATCACCGTTTTTTGTTATTTACGTTTCGTAACATTTGCGACTCTAAAGCAACCTGATTTCATCCAGTCATTCATTTTCGTGGCTTAGAGTTGTTTGTAATCTTCAAGTGTTTTCACCTGTTGGAGTAGTAGCAACGGTTGTCATGACGACGACATTTCAACATCCTATTACACGCTCAGTATACGAGGATTCAGATTTACAAAACTAAGATTGAATGTCATATTTGTTCTGTATAACATGATTTTTTAAGAGCCGCATCATTTCCCACACAGATTCTATAAAAAATAATGATTTGCAGTAAGTAAGCTTCATTCTCAAGTTCAGTAGCATTTGGCGAACATTTTGAAATCACTTTTTAAAATACGGGACTGAAAATAATCTCTTCTCTGTTTTCGAACTACTCTACATAAAATAATTAAAGTTAAATAATAAGTTATATTAAAACTCCCGTTATACAATACTGCGAAATCAAATTAGTAAATAATATTATCTCATATACATAGACCAGAGGTGCACAATAATAGACCAGAGGCTTCATAAGAGATAGTTTCTGAACCCGCAGGTCGCGTAAGTGATAGTTCTGAGTTCGTATGTCGCATAAGTGATAGTTTATGAACCCGCAGGTCGCATAAGGGATAGTTCTGAGTCCGCAGGTCGCATAAGGGATAGTTTCTGAGCCAGCAGGTCGCATAAGGGATAGTTTCTGAGCCAGCAGGTCGCATAAGTGATAGTTTCCGAACCAGCAAGTCGCATAAGTGATAGTTCTGAGCCCACAGGTCGCATAAGTAATAGTTTCTGATCCTGAAGGTCGCAAAAGATATAGTATCTGAGCCTGCGATCCCCAATAAGAAATTTTTAACATGTAGAATAAGGGTTCTCAACGTGGGGTACGCGTACACCTTGGGAGTACGTGGTAAAAATTTTTGGGGTACGCCGTGAGAGCTCAAAAGTAGCTAGATATATGTGATATATACAGGGTGTCCCTGAATTCATGGCCCAAACGTGATGGGATGGTAGTACACACCGAACCCACCAATATTCGTCATAGAATATGCGGCCTCAAACGCAGTGAGGAGTCGGAAATGAAGGACAAACACAGAGGTTTCCAGAGTGACATTTATTGGAGATCATTACAACAAATGCTCAAACGTCCGCCCACCAACGTTGATACGTCCGGCATCATGTCGACTTACGTGTAAAGTGCCTGCCTCAGACAGCTGGCGGTGCAGTCGCACAAACATTTTATGATCGGGCACGCGACGTATAGGATATCGCTCACGGTAGTCTTTGCGCCTCTCTACTATTGCCTTCGGCTACGCCTTACATCAGGTGCATATCGGCTTTCTCTGCGTTCGTAAACTGCTCCATCTCGTGTCCGGTCTTCTTCTTCTTCTTCCACATCCATCTATATTCTGGACCTCTTTGTAAAGAGAGCCTCGGCTCTCTTATCATCAGGTCGACGCTGAGAATGTTGGGGTTTGGCCGATCCAGCGCTTTTAGCCGTGCCGCCTCGTCTACGCCCCCTACCGGCAACGGGTTGCGTTTCCGGCTACATATTCTATGACGAATATTGGTGGGTTCGGTGTGTACTACCATCCCCTCATGTTTGGGCCATGAATTCAGGGACACCCTGTATATATATATGTTTTATTTTATTCCCATTGTTATTTTATAACCAGAGATTTATCTATCTATACAAGAGGTACGCCAGTTACATACACAATTCTAGGGGGTATGTGAAGCATAAAATGTTAAGAACCACTGATGTAGAACATACTGAAGGTAAAACGTGACACATAAACACAATACTTCACAGAGAAAAATAAAAGAAATAATTGCATTATTTACAAATTAGTAACAATAACAACAATAATAACGACATTTTTTTTACTTGGTTGATGGAATTTATAACCTATGATTGCTTTATATCCGAATGTGAGAACACTTAACACTTAAAACGAAAATTCTTCCATCGCTAATTGCCATTGAAATGTTGTATTGCAGATGAACATCCTTTTATTCGGATTTATTTAATTTTCTTTATCTCATTCACGCGAGAAGCATTTATTGAGGCCAGGGGTTGTGCATCGCTGATATAGATGATTGCGTGATTGACAGCGGACTTAGTGACTGACTGACGGATGGCTGGCTAGCTGACAGAGTATCACGTTAATTTTAACTATGATGTAGAAATGATAGAGCTCTGAACACTTGAACCTGGGAGTAATCCGGGTTGTAGATCCCGGAAAAAATGCGAAATTTAACCACCGCTCACCTCCGAACGATTCAAGGCCAAATGGAGGTCACGTAAGAGTCGAACCTGATCTACCCGTACTAGAAACGTGAAAATTGGGGTCTGGGGTTGTTTCGGGGTCTAGATATAGGAAACGGTACGAAATCTACAACCAGAAATAGAGCGACAAAGTCATATTCTGCACGTTAACGAACATGCTGGATGACCTTGACTGGAGGTTACCATCTGTCTCCCAACAGCTGTTCAGTGGGTCCTCTCCCCCAATCTTCTGTGAGCCCTTGGGGTCCTTGAATCTGCCCATTTAACCCATCGCATGCAAAAGTGTTACAAAAAGAGTCCCGCTCAAAGACAACTTAACCCAACATAAAATGATTCTCTCCATATTAATGGTCTTTAAAAATTGTCTTGAATTCAAAAAAACACATGTACAATACATATTCGCTACACACATCAGGTAGATGATATTTCTTTGCTTCCAATACACTTAATGACATTCTTCAAAGGGGATGGGGACTCCCCTTTGAATTCTCTTAATCCCTTAACGCTAGCATCATCTACCTGATGTACGAGATGCAGACATATCTTTTAAAGTCAAAATTTATTAAAGTAGAAAATCATCTCATCCACACCAAAAACAGATTTTAGCAATATTAGAGATTCTGAGAATTTAATTTCTTTTAATCTGTGATTTAACTCAGCTGCATTATTTGATAAATTTCATATTTTGAGATTATCACTTCTAAAAAGATAAATATTATATTTTGAGATTATCACTCCTAAAATGATAAATTTTAAATTTTGAGATTATTACTTCTAAAGAGAGAAATTATATATTTTGAGATTATCACTTCTAAAAAGATAAACTTTTATATTTTGAGATTATCACTTCAAAAAAGATAAGTTTTCATTTGGAAATTATCACTTCTAAAGAGATAAATTTTACATTTTTAGTTATCACTTCAAAAAGATAAATTTTATATTTTGAGATTATCACTTCTAAAAAGATAAATTTTATATTTTCAGATTATCACTTCTAAAAAGATAAATATTATATTTTGAGATTATCACTCCTAAAATGATAAATTTTAAATTTTGAGATTATTACTTCTAAAGAGAGAAATTATATATTTTGAGATTATCACTTCTAAAAAGATAAACTTTTATATTTTGAGATTATCACTTCTAAAAAGATAAGTTTTTCATTTGGAAATTATCACTTCTAAAGAGATAAATTTTACATTTGGAAATTATCACTTCTAAAGAGATAAATTTTACATTTTAGTTATCACTTCAAAAAGATAAATTTTATATTTTGAGATTATCACTTCTAAAAAGATAAATTTTATATTTTGAGATTATCACTTCTAAAAAGATAAAATTTATAATTTGAGATTATCACTTCTAAAGAGATAAATTTTATAATTTGAGATTATCACTTCTAAAAAGATAATTATGTAGTGTGTTATACCAAGTTGTGATATTTCACGTAGAAGTGATTTTTGTAACCTGGACGGGTTTTAACACCTTAGCACAAAATGTTTAAAACTTCTTTTTATTTTGTTTCAAAAATTTTAATTTTATTTTCTTCTTACTTGTATTATTTGTTTTTATTATATTGATGTTCTTTTTTTACCTCTTGAATAAATGTTTTTTCATAATTTTGTATTTTATTATTATTATTTACGGTGAATAGGTTATACCCGTTTTCAAAGACAAAAATTTTCCATTTTCCACTAATAGAATATTTGGAAATTGTGAAAAATAATATTTTATTAGTACTTATTGATCCCAAAAATATTTTTCTATTTATCTCTTAAAACAAAAAAAAAATGATTCCCACCCCCATGAGTTCAAAGGGAAAATTGTTTCTGTAAATGCAAAACCCTTGATCACCACTTTCTTTTATCTAATATTTTTCTTAACTTCCAGTATGAATAGATTGCAATGTTAGTTTAAATTTTCGCCCTTTTCCAAATTACAAATAATGGCGAACATTCAAACCACTGGATGAACTTATCCATCTAAAATGGAATTTTTTATTAAAAGTTTAATGGCTACAGAAGGAAAAACGGAGGGTAAAGTAAAATCGATGATTAATTTCTTTGAGAAAGAGTTGAAAATGAAACAGGTAAGCCCAATCGTTTCAGAGGTAATACGAAACAAAAAACTGCAAAATTATTTTTAAAAAAAGGGGATCGAATCACTTTTGCTTTGACAGGACGGTGGTTGTGGGTTGCGTTCAGACATTTCCCCTCTCCCCCTCCACTCTTCCCTCTGTAAAAAAGAGGACACCTTTGGTTTGGAAAGAACACCGTTTGTCATATTGGGCGTTAAGCTGTGATTCCGTGTGCAGTACAATCTTACTTATGCACATTAAAGTGCACGCTATATGGACTTGAATGGAAACCTCTTATATTTCCTTTTAATTTGTTCAGTACATCCGAAATTTTTCTGAGCGCTTGGGGTCTTTACGACTTGGTAATTTAGCCCTTTGTGTGCCAAAAAAAAGAGGCTTTCAGAGGTAAAAAGACCCAACAACCCAACGTTAATATTGTTCGATTTGAAATAAAATTATAACATTGTTTCAAAATGCGAGATTTTATTTAAAAATCTTAACACCAATAAATTCAAAAATTTAAAAATTCTGATTGAAAAACTTTCATCTCCAGTTTCGGAACAAAAACATTACAGCTGGATTTTATGATTGTTTTGCTGATCGCTGAGCATTAATGTCCTCGCAAGAAAACAATTACGAGAAGCCTTTTTGTTCGCTAACAACCGAGGAACGTAGTACTAGTTACTCGCTCAAGTAAACGTTAACGATTAAGAGAAAATGGGCTGAACATTTCCAGAAAGAAACCATTAATCATGGGACTTAAGGAAACTGCTCTTTCCTACACACAGGAACACCGAAACTAGAACGATGACTCATGGAGAGATGTCATTTGGAGAGATGGGAAGATTTTCTCTGGACCTTAAAACAAAATATCCTAAAACAGCACGCAGGATGAAAGAAAGTTTCGGGCAGAACGCAATTCAGTGAAAGAAACAAAATTACAAGGCAGGACTTTTACAAATGGATAACTTAAATGGATAACACCAGAGAAAAAATAAAATCAATTCACTTGGCTTTAACAGTGATCTCCACTGACCAGTATAGTAAGAGACAAAAAAAAAACGGAGGAAGATATCACAGGTGGGTGGCTGATCAAACGGCTTAACTCCGTTTATTTTTGTAGACGATATTAAAGTTTTCTTCACGCTGTTGTTGTCAACCGATATAATTTCAACGATCAAAAATCTGAAATATCATGATATGCTTAGTAAACAATATAAGGAATAAGAGTTGGGTTGTTGTTGGGTTGTTTTACCTCTGAGCGGCACTTTTTTGCACACCATGGGCTAAATGATCAGGTCACAAGGACCCCGAAGGCTCAGAGAAGGTTGGAGGAGGGGACCCACTGGAACAGCTGTTGGGAGACAGATTGTAGTCTCCCGTCGAGGCCATCCAGCGTGTTCTTTAACGTGCGCAGGGTATGGTTCTCCCACACACGGGGCCACGGCTTAACGTCCCATCCGACGGACGGCGGCCTTTCCAAGCCCATCGGTGTCCCCTACTGACCGTGGGCAGGGCGGGAAATTTTGCGGAGATAAATCTCAACGCTGACCCAGCTGGGACTCGAACCTGGGAACTACAGATTACGAGCCTGGCGCGCTACCGACTGCAGGGCGGGAAATTTTGCGGAGGTAAATCTCAACGCTGACCCAGCTGGGACTCGAACCTGGGAACTACAGATTACGAGCCTGGCGCGCTACCGACTGAGCCACCCCCGCCCCCCAGGAATAAGAGATAAGAGGATATAGGATAAAAGGTTAAAAAATAAATGAAAAGGGAAAAATGGAATTTAATTAGATTCCTGCTTTCCTAACACAGTTATGGTAAAGGAAATGATAAATGAAAAATGGAAGTTTGATTTGCACTACCGAATGAAGAGAATAATGAAAGAACGGAAGTTTATTTACAATAATGAATGAAAAGATGTAAGCGGAGAATAGAAGCACTATTGAATAAAACAAGTAAGATAAATAATGGAAGCATTATTTACAATTTTGGGTTAAAAAGGTAAGAGAAAAATTAAAGCTATATTTGCCCTATGGAATAAAAAGAGGTAAGGGAAGAATGGAAGCTTGATTTGCACTACTCAATAAAAGGGGTAATGGAAGAACTGAAGCTTTATACGCATTATCGAATGAAAAATTAACGGAATAGTGGAAACTATCCGCACTATTGAATGAAAAAATAAAGGAATAATGAAAGATTTATTTCTGTTATTGAATAGAAGGAGATAAAGGAAGAATATAAGCTTTATCTGCACTACTGAATGGAAAAGGAATAGTGGAAGATTTATTCGGATTATTGAATAAAATGGATAGGAAAATAATAGAGACTTCATTTGGTCTAAATAAGTGAACACTTTACTGGTTGTAGAAAGAGCCTTTTCAAACATGGTATCACTTTTTGTTTGTTTTCAAAATACAGGCGTACCTCGTTTAGAGCGGGGATGAATTCCTAGAAATGAGAGAGCTAACTGAATCAGCACTATACGGGGTAGTTCTGGAATACTCCCTAAGGAGATGCGTTCCCGAAATCGTAATATATTACCTGCGATCAGAATATTAGGGATTTATTGGTTTACTTAAACAATAATAAAAACGATATACGTGATTTTATAAATACATTCTGTGTTATCAAATGAATAATAATGAAAGCAAAATTGAACAAAGTAAGTCAAAGTGTATTGTACTCTGCTTGCCAGTGCATGGCGCAACCTGGAATATGGTGAACGTGGTAGTGTTGAGAGACAAAATAGGGTTACTGGCTGAAGATGAATCACCATCTATCCCATCTTCCTTCATGAAGAAGACATCAAGAGTTGATTGCCGTGCCCGAAGCTTCTTCTCCCGGAGCATTATCGCATCGACAACAATTATATTCACTGCAGTGCTGTTGCCCAAATCTGCACCATTATCAGTGAAGAGATCCAGGGCATCCATGATCTTATCGATGCTCTATGTCAAAAGTTATGTGATTAGGTCAAACTCAGGAAAGTGCAGTCTGGCGAGTTAATGTCCATTGGCTGAGAGCGTATAATAACTCTCACTCTAATGTACTAGCTGGCTGGCCATGAGAAAATATATTAATTGTACTGTAATGGATTTATATACATTGAAACGGAAGGAGCATGTACAGCAATGAAGGCGAGACTGTGGTACTATATGACACTCCAGATATAGCTCGGAGTGAGAATTACCTCAATAACCAGTTCGAACGATCAGTCAACTTAAAAAATAGAGAATACAGTTGTAATTTGGAAGAATCTGTATGACGCAGAAAGTGAATTATCTTAGTCTGTGCACGTTAGTCCAAAGAAGACAGTTTATATTAGAGTATGAGCTGGAGTGCTAAAATAGTTTAATGAGTGAAAAATAAATCATGAAGAAGTAATAGAGAAAGTTTAGTGAGTGTAATATGAGAATTTAGTTTGTATTAGCGCAGTAATAAGTTCTAAGCATTGAAGTGGTAATATTAACCAAATTTAGAAACATAACAGCAAAATTTTTGTATAGCTGATTAAATATCGTATTGAAACCCTATTTAAACAATGAAATGTGAAGTGTGTTTAACCAATGAATGTGATATTTATGTTATACATTGATTTGTAAATCAGTTTCCAAATGTGCTGGATTTAACAAATAATTTAATATTTATGATGAGTCTCATACTGACAGATGACATATTGGTGTTTAATTAGAGAATTATTTAGGTAATTCGATTACTTGAGTTATTAAATCAGTTCATTTATAGACTGCTTATTTATTTTGAATTCACGCTCAGTTGATTAATATTCAAATACAACTAGAAACCTGTAACAATATATACATACGTGGCAGAGCTAAATGAGCTATGACTCTACACGACAATTTAATAAAAATGTTTCAAAACAAAAAGTAAGGATTGAAATCAACTACAAAATTACATCCGAATCGATAATAATAATTATATAAAGTTGATGACTTAGTGGATAGAAACTGGATGAAAAATTAAAACATGTACACAGAGTTGTATCAAAAATATCTATTTAGTCCAAAGCTTCGTAAATCTGGAACATTTCTTCATTTTCATTATTGTTCTTAGGTACGATACTTTATATTAGACTATATAACTTGAACTTGGTTTATATAAAATAAGACTGGACTAGACGTATATAGAGATTACATTGGAAAACTGATATAAAATATCTTAAAACATCACGCAGTATGAAAGGAAGTTTCGGGTAGAATGCAATTCAGGAAAGAAACAAAATAACAAGGCAAGATTTTTACAAATGGATAACTTAAATGGATAACACCAGAGAAAAAAGAACATCGCTTCACTTGACTTTAACAGTGATCTCCACTGACCAGTACAGTAAGGGACAAAAAATGGAGGAAGATATCACCGATGGGTGGTTGATCAAATGGCTTAATACAAATATGTGATATTTTATTATTATATAAATGATTTACATGATAGTATTTGTAAAAAAAAACAACACTGGGGCTCGAAATTAAAAAATAACGGACAAAAGTGTACGTACTATAAAGGCATTTTAGGAAACACGTACAATTAAATGCATGGAAAGATTAGTGTGACATGACTGAGTAACAGTAAAAGGTTTCGGTTGTTTTACCTCTGAGCGGCACTACTGTGCACAGAGTGGACTAAATGGCCAGGTTACAAGGACTCCGAGAGCTGAATGAAAGTTGGGGGAAGGTTGAGGAGGTCCACTTACAGCTGTTAGGAGGCACATGGATTCCTCCTCTGTAGGCCATCCACCATGTTCCTTAAATTGCACAGGGTGTAGTTCTCCTGCACACAGAGCCACAGCTTAACATCTCATCCGTTTGACGGCGACCTTTCCAAGCCCATAGTTGTCCCCTACTGCCCAGGGCGTGGAGTTTGCAAAGATAAATCTCTAAGCTAGACCAGGTGGAACTCGAACCTGGGATCTTCAGAATTTGCGACTGGCGGGCTACTGACTGAGCCCCCCCCCCAAGGTAAATGGAATAATGACAAAATTACGTAATGTACATGAATGCTGCATTCGAGATCATGATTTCCCATAATGGAGGTGGATTTAGGGGACAGCAAACTTTAAAGGCGTATGATCAAACCTGACAGTCATGTAATTCACTTAATGGGTTATCATGCTGTTAATGAGACTTTTGATGAATTTTTATAGTAATCAAGTCTCCATTTTCAAGTACAGATCCGAGGTCATGAAGAATTCTGGGAGAGGGCTGATAGGCACCTTGCAGTTCTCCTACTCAAGGCTTAAAACACATGCTCAATCGGATTCAGGAGCAGGTGTCTGGACGTCCAGTCATCCAATGAACATCACCATTGTCAAGGAAACCATCCAGCACATGAGTCTAGTGGGAACGGGCATTTTCATCCACAAAGAGGAAATCAGGGTCGAGAGCACCATGAAAAGCCACAGATAGGGCTCAAGAATGCTGCCAAGTGTCTCCTGGGAAGATGTAAATCTCTGTGCAGGGAGTCATAATGATGAGAGATCATCACACTGCAGTCATCAAAATTGTGCCATATTACCTGCGGCAGTTGAATGTCATAAACTGCTGCACGCAACTGCTGTAATCAAAATATGTCATATTACGTTACAGCAGGTGAAGCGAGTTCCAAGCTCTCTCCAGATCGGTGTTCAAAATTGATCTTGACTCTTATGAAGAGCACACTGAACTGAAACTTGGGTATATTTTACTGAAATCTTTACATTCTCTGTAATATATTAGCTTTTAATTGCGAAGTCACCAAAATTAGCACCTGAAAGATACTTATCCGTACAATATACTATAAAATGGTGGGAAAAATATGCAAATATAGATTAAAAGTAGTATTTCAATTAAGACGTGGAAATATGATAACCTTATTTGGAAGCAATTCTCTTAACACTGATAAAACAAATACTGTTCAAAGTGTTGATCTTCTCATCCGTTCTGGATGGTTTAATATAAAATTTAAAGGTATACAATGCCGAGATGCTGATACTATACTAAGATGATCAGGAGAAGGCACCAACCGTTTCATTTTCTTATATATTGGCGTCGGGTATTTTATTCTGATCAATTCTTCGATTTGGATCTCTAAACATCAGAGAAAGAGTCTTATTTTTCTGGATTACTTTCGTAGCAGCCACATTAGAACAAAAGTGTTAGTGGGTCTTAAAATCTTTATAATAATAATTTTTAATTATAGTAATAAAAACAATAATACAAAAAATAAAAAAAGAGAAATAAATAACACAATGAAACTGAACCATCAGTTTCATAACATAACAAAATAAAACAACATAATTTCAGAAAATAATAATAAACAGTTCCTGTAGAAACCAAGAAGTATCAAAAACTGGATCGGTGCCCCTTTCGTCCAGATTTTTATATGAATTTCTAAATCTCCATTTGATGGCAAAATGTTGCTTAATAAGCCTTTTAGTAATATTAAAAACTTACACATACAAAACAGATACATAATGCTACAACGTAATATTTCTTCATGATTGTTTAACATAAAAATAAATTCCCGAACTTTTTCTTTAAATTTTGATAGCCTGACTTCCATTTTTATATTTAGATCTAAACGATTATACAATTTCGGTGCTATGTATATAAAATGACGTCGCAATGCATTGTTATGCGGCAAAGGCACATCAAAATTTATGCTTTCCTCTTCTTATGTCATGAGTTTATATAGTGTTTTGTATCCAATGTTTATTCATAAATAAAATTATTAAAATTTTATATAAATGAATCGGTCTTAGGTTGTAATAATGATGAGTTCACAGAAAGTTTCTGTTTATAAATGTTTGTATATTAAATGTTAACTTATAAATTTTCTTATGAACAGCAATTATGCAAATTATTTTTATAATCACCTCCTCAAACACATATAATACATTGTAACAAGGAAAAAAAACCATGAATACAAAAATACTTAAAAATTGTTTTGATATTATTTGCTTTAAGTAATAAAATCTGTATAAAAAATATCTTAGACTTTTTGTTAATTCATTTCCCTGAGTTTTCCGTTTTAAGTTTTCATCTAAAAGCGCTCCTAAATACTTACAAGATTTAACTCTTCCCGAAATAGGACAATCACAATATTAGTAACGAATATATTCCAACTGATGGTAAGTAGTAGCATAAATGAGAGTTCTGGCACAGTAAAAGGGGGTCGAGAATTCTATGAAAATATTCACAAAACCATTATTCTACCACCTATTTCACAAAAACCACAAGAAACATACTTTTTCCCTCATCCCCCATAACTTTTCCCATGTATTTTCATAGAATTTTCGACCACCTTTTACTGTGCCAGAACTCTCATTTATGCTACTACTATGAGAGTTAATATCAAAAGTAAGATATTTGTCTTTATCAATCAAAATATATAAATTTAGTTTTTTCTGTATTTAAAAATATTTTGCCTGTAGTGAACCATTAAATGAATAGTCAGTAAATCAGATTTAATATAATTTTTTAACTGTTCTAAAATAACCAGCATTATAAACTATGTTTTTTTATTATCATTAATTCCAGTATAAACCTTTTTGTATCATTCAATATCGCTTTTTCAATGTTGTTTCCCTTGAATCCAAGCTGAGTGTCATGAAAAAAAATAGTCTTTGTAAAAATTTGTCATTCTATTTTTCATTACCTTCTCGATCTATTGAAAATTAAATCCAAAATCTAGTTTCCGTATGTATTGCTTTTGCATTATTACATATGAGAAATATGAAATTCCATGAAATATATATTGCTGCATGATTTTTTATGTTTCATTAATTTTATTTTTACTTTATATGTTTCAAATTGTGTTACTGATAACTTTTTTGAACCTAAGATTTCAGGTTTTTTAAAACGCAAAATGTTCAAATCAAAAAAAAAAATCTTGTTCCACTTTTCGCATAAGAAAACCAATTCATAATTTTATGAAATTATTTCAGAGTAGTTTCCAGTACTCCCTATGATAAATTTAAATAAACTTTGAGGAATCAAATTTTAGAAGTTGAATACAAATTACTTAGAAAACAAAATGCAACTTTAATAACAAGAATAATCTGTGCTCTACTAGGAATTTTCTTGCGCACAATGGGCTAAATAACCAAAGCACGAGGACCCCAATGGCTCAGAGACGACAAAGGGAAAGGACCTAACTAGAAAGTTGTTAGGAGACAAATGGAATCCTCCCGTTAAGGCCATCCAGCATCTTCTTTAATAGCATAGGGTCTGTCTCTCCTGCACACAGGCTTAACGGTACTGACTAACGGTACTGACACGGCTTAACATCGCATCCGACGGATTGCGGCCTTTGTTAAACCCATCGGTGCCCCTCTCTGATTTAAGTCATTCTGGAGGCTTAGCAGAAATAAATTTCAAAGTTGGCGCAGGTGAAACTATAACCTGGAAACTCCACATTACGAGTCTGGTGCGTAACAGTATGACGTTCTGTACCTCTACAGAAATTTCTCATGAATTAGTGTCTTAATATTTTAACCACATTAATGAAATAATCAAAGTGGTCAGCAACTCTTTTTCCATTTGAAAATCAACTTAATTGAGTACAATATACAGTCATGACAACCGTTATAAGTTAGTTTCGGCCACACTCCTCTGCTGGGAAAACACTTTATTTAATCGAAAACTCTCTTTCGTGCATCTCGGACATCACAACAACCTCTATTATAGCTCCTCCCTCATCAGTCATCAAGTGACATTTAGCAAAGTATCCCCACTGCGATAACCATTCCAAGAGGCTGCTTATCGTAATGAGCATCACCATTGTGTGAGACTCTCCCCCAGTTGCAGTTTTCGACCACAACTATTAAAAGTTTCTACGAAAGGTTCCCAATTCATGTTGTAATTAACGAGACGCAGGGCTGATAACCTCTCCCATTTAGACTCAAAATGTAGAGGTTTATAGCTAATTTAGCTGTTTAATGAGACACCTACGCAATGTAAACGACTTAGTGAACAAATTAACTCTTTTATATGGAAATTTGCTTTTAACAATGTGTGCAAATAAAGAGCCATCATTCTAGTTTATCTTTTTCTTTCAACTGAATTCAGAAAAATGCAGTTGCATAGAGTAGGTGACAACTGGAAAGACTAGGAGACTGCGCAGTTGATACTTTGACAGTTCGTATGTATGATGGTTGATTGATAGGTGGTTGATGAGTTCCTTAACCTGTGACCTAATACGGAGCTCGATTATTTTACCTTTGAGCGACACGTTTCTGCACATAATGGACTAAATGGTAAGGTCAAAATAACCCTAATGGGTTCAGAAAAGGTTGGAGGAAGTGATCCACTGGACAGCTGTTACGAGACAGATGGGACTACTTTAATGTGCACAGATCATGGATCTCCTGTATAAGTTCCATCCGACGGACGGTGGTCTTACCAAGCCCATTAGTGTCCCCTTTTTAATGAGAACAGGTGTGGGTCTAGGTACCATAAATCTCAACGCTGGCATAAGTGGGACTGGAACCTGGAAACTAGGTTACGATCCTCGTGTGTCACCGACTGAGCCAACCCCTGAGCTTACAGGGTTGGTCAAACTAAACTTAGCAAAGTGCAATTTTAAAAGAAACTATATTCTTAAAGAGCCTCACAAGAAACATTCTAGGATCGCTTTTATTACTTTCCATAGGAAAAACAGTAAAACGTGGAAGGCGGGAGTTACAGATTGGATTTCCATTGCTGTATAATATTATACCCCGGCATTTTTTTGAGTCTTCAAAACATTTTTGAAAAATGAAGAAATATGTACAAATTTTAAATTTGTTGCCTCCATTATTACATTATTACGGTTACATTCTCAAAGCGAGGGGAGAGGGTGGGGGGAAGAGATTGGATTTCCATTGGAGTCTTGTTTCCTCTTTATTGAAGTCTTAAAGAAATTTGAGAAATGATGAAATATGCACAAATTTGATATTTTTACCTCCATGATTACCATTACTAGCATTCTCAAAGAGGGAGGGAATACCCCCCCCCCTTAGATCGATCCCTGGGCTATCCTATACAGAAGAAAATTTTAATGACTCATCTATTTTCACCTGCACTCTGGATGATTGAAAAAAAATTCTTATTTTGCACCAAAATCTTCCTCATGAGGGACAAGACTTCAGGTTACTACCCGTTATAGTAATCTCATTAGGCAATTTAATAAGTAAAATGATAAATGGCATATAATGACAAAGAAAAAATAAAGAAACAATACAAGAAATAAAATTAAAATTCATGGAATGGATTGATATTACATACTTATCACACCACTGATCTGAGAACTTCATAAATCTGATATGTATCCACATAAATCTAAGGACAAAATCGTGGCTCTTCCACATATAGTCACTTGATATTGGACAATAAAGCTGTTTCTTTTCAAATATAATGTTGATGATTTAAGAATTGTTCGCTCAATAATCAATATTTTACATGAATCAAAAAATATTTTATTGAGGAAAAGAAAAAGAAAGGTAAATACAGATATGTACAATCACCGGATACCCAATGGTTAAAACCATGACAGCTATTGCAATGTAAGGGAGCGAATCTTTTATAAATTTAGGTATAATATTATGGCAAGTAATTTTCAGGACATACGTAGCAAATGAATAAAATATTAACTATATTACACTTATGACAACAATGCAAAAAATAGTAAAATTCATAACTGAATGCATATTTGATTATTATTCCATTAATTATTGCAATTAATTATTGTTTAATTTATTTGTAAGGAATAACCTAAAGCAGCCTGCAATAATATTAAGTCAAGAATTCGAAATAATTTCCCTCCATACATGACGTCATCAAAAGAACCCGTAATCAAAAGCACACACTTTGCTTAAGTAGATATGGACAAATGTATATCAAAATCATGACGCCATCAAAAGAACCCGTAATACAAATGCATACACTTTGCTTAAGTAGATATGGACAAATGTATTGTTGCGGATCACAAAAATGGATAGCCACTGAGCGTGAGTATTAAAAGCTATATTTCAAAACCAAATTCAATACAAGGTAAATTGTTACAAAGGAAATATGGATGAAGTATCTTATTAACAAATCAACTATTAACATGCACAAGTCATCAATCTTCCTGCGTAGAGCACACAATATCAGCTCTGTGTATTTTACTAAATACTACCTTTTACTTGATTTACCAGGTCACCCGAAGATCTTCACTCGCAAACCAATTCTCGTCCTGTGCTAATAACTTTTCACACACTAGCCGAACAAAAAGACAGTCCGTGTAGACATTCGAAGTTAGCCATAAAAGTTCCCACTTTTATACTTCCGCGTATACACAACACATCAAGTTACTTCTTGATACTTAACGATAAAAGATCCCACTTTTATCCTTCCGCGTATACACAACACATCAAGTTACTTCTTGATACTTACGCGCACTGTCTCAGAACAGCTGATCGTCCATTTTCGAACTCTCCGACCGTTACAACACAACGACCGTTAACGCTCCACTCTTCTTCTCCAAATTCTCCCAAAGTTCTTATTCGTTGGCTGAAACTTTGCTTTCGGTTGCCAGATTCTTCTGTCGTAACACTGCCCCCTTCCTAGGTCTTGTTCGTCCCGAACAATTCTGGATTCCAAAGCTTCTTCAGTTCTTCGATGAAACATGGTCAAACGATCCACGTGAACCACCTTGCGCTTTGTAGCTGGACATCGACGAATGCGATATACCACGTCTGTGTCAAAATGAAAGCGAATCTCATTATGACGTAGATTTCTTTTCTGACTGAAGCCTCGTCCACAAACATAATACGTGTAAGGCCTATAGCCCTTGTGAACACGTTTATGTCTCTGCAGGGAGAAGAATCGACTAAGAGTTTTCGTGCAAAACCTGTAAAAAGTTTTCTTCTTTGTCGAAAGTTTTCTTCTTTGGATTTTTACTTCTATCAAGAGTAACAAGGAATGAAAGTCATTAGTGACATAAAATCTAGGGAGAAGTTTCATCCTCCAGTCTGACCTTTTTGTCAGTTGACTTTCCCTTAATTCAGAACTGTCGTGATGAACCTTCAGCCATATTTCACCTGATTCCATTTGATCCCCAAGGTGCTTCACAAATATAATATCAGCTCCATAATTCTTTTTAGCTCTTCGGTCCATTTCCTCCTTCCATACTCTTGCTAGAATTGCAGCTTCTAATCCGACAACCTTACCTGTTTCTCCTGTATAAGTGAAATCAGTGATGTGTCGGGCTGCTAGCAATATTTTTTCTGTTTTACCTTCACATAGCCAGCTTGCAACATCTTCAGATACTCCTTGTTCTATTAACATGTTACGAAACTTGTTCAAAGCATTGCCGTTATGCAGAACCTTACGGACACGTGATGCTTCATCTACCCTATTATCCACAATGTTCACAAAACGCAGAAGTTCTCCTAACTCTTCGACGAGCTCTTGCAGTTCTAAGGATCCGTTACCAAGGAAACACTGAACAGCTTCCATCACTTCCAGAGAGTTGTCAACAGAGTTTTCAAGAGGTGAATCCATGTTGCTGATAACAGCTGAACTCAAACTCTTCATTCCACGAGCTTGTGATGCTGCAACCACTTTCTTAACTAAATCAACAGCAACATCTTCTGTACTGATGAGATCAATAGCTCCTTTTCCGAATTCAACATCATAAACCAAAGCACACACTCCTTCAGCCAGCTTTTTGGACACAATTGAGCATATCATTAGAGGAACGCTATCTATGGTAGCCATCAGATCCTTGCAGCGGTAAATCTCCTTATCTGTTGGCACCAGCTCCTCTGTCTGTCCTACGATGCAGCATCCGACGTCTTCCATCATCTGCTCGATTTTATCTTTAGTGCAGTCGACTGTGAAGCCAGGGATGGATTCCAATTTGTACAGAGTATCTCCCGTCAATTGGAGAGCACGACCGGAGATCATAGGGACCTTGAGACCTAAAGCAGCAAGTGCAGGAGCCAAGACAAGACTCACTTTGTTGCCGACACCTCCTGTGCTGTTTTCATCTACCATCCGATGGCGCCACTCGGGTCTCCAGCAAAACACATGACCCGAGGAGGTCATAGTTGCTGTTTCTTCGGAATTCACTTTCTTGGAGCTCTCATTGTAATTAGCCAGGGAAACATCAGTAATGATTGCCAAATTGTTCATTCTGGAGATCAGCGACGAGTTTTGTAACATGATATTGTCCACTTTAGAGCTCTTGTAGTCGTGATAAAACTTTTCTATATCCTTATAATCTAAATGGTTATAATGTCCAAATCTGCACATTGACTGTTCAGAAAAGAAATTCAGCGTGGCTACGTTGAAATTATCTGAGGGATTCACTTCTCTCTGATCGTAACTCTGAGGCTTAGTTTCATCCAGAAAGTTAGTCTTTGAAGTACTGTCTCTGCCTGAAGCTCCTTTACTAGCATCACCTGTTACGCTTCTAAGCCATTCTTCGGAATTCCTCTTCCTTAAATCCCCACTTTCTATAAACGATTCAAGTGTGGCTATATGCTTCGGAAAAATCTCTCCGACTTCCCGGGTAACGTCGAATGGCACTTTGTTTCTATGATGAATGGACGCCTCTTCTTTACTCGGACCACTCTGCGAAACGTAAACTCTGTTTCGTTCCCCCTCATTACCACTCGTTACTCTGCCTTTGCGATAATTGTCCATGACGCATTTTGCTGACGGCGAGGAATAGAATACCTTTCGTGTGGATCTCTCTTCAGATCGTGCCAGACTTGTATACCTAGGTATTTTGAAGTGTAAAGCGTACTGTATAGTCTCACAGCTCTCTGATCTGTGTGATTGTTCTTCACAGTTCCTAGACATGTCACCAGCGACATAGACATTCTGCCATGCATCACCAGTAGTTGCGTGGTCAAAGGCATTATCTGCGCTATCTCTACGATTCTTGATTTCCAGTAGCAGATCCACATTTTTATATGCGTTGCCTTTCTCTTTTTCTTTTCCATGTTTACAATCTAACTTAACACTATCAAGATCATCTTTTTCACTGACAAATTCAACATTTAAACTATTGCATTGTCTATTGAGTTCGGTTTTACTATCCTTGAACTGATCAATAATCTTACCAACTTGAGGAGCCACTTCATCTCTCATCTCAGTATTTTGTGCGGCCATTTCGGCTTTCAAGTCACCTATTTTATCGCTTTGGGCAGCTAGATCACTTTTAATATCAGTCATCTGCGTAACCATATCGGCTTTCATATCAGTCACCAGCGTAGCAATAACGGCTTTCCTATCAGTCATCAGCGTAGCAATAATGGCTTTCCTATCAGTCATCAGCGTAGCCATAATGGCTTTCCTATCAGTCATCAGCGCAGCCATATCGGCTTTCATATCAGTCAGCGCAGCCATATCGGCTTTCATATCTTTCATATCGGCTTTCAAGCTATTTATCAACTTTACTAATTCATCCATATTTCTAGTTAACGGCATTCAATAAATTATCCCACTTCTGACACCAAATGTTGCGGATCACAAAAATGGATAGCCACTGAGCGTGAGTATTAAAAGCTATATTTCAAAACCAAATTCAATACAAGGTAAATTGTTACAAAGGAAATATGGATGAAGTATCTTATTAACAAATCAACTATTAACATGCACAAGTCATCAATCTTCCTGCGTAGAGCACACAATATCAGCTCTGTGTATTTTACTAAATACTACCTTTTACTTGATTTACCAGGTCACCCGAAGATCTTCACTCGCAAACCAATTCTCGTCCTGTGCTAATAACTTTTCACACACTAGCCGAACAAAAAGACAGTCCGTGTAGACATTCGAAGTTAGCCATAAAAGTTCCCACTTTTATACTTCCGCGTATACACAACACATCAAGTTACTTCTTGATACTTAACGATAAAAGATCCCACTTTTATCCTTCCGCGTATACACAACACATCAAGTTACTTCTTGATACTACGCGCACTGTCTCAGAACAGCTCACCGTCCATTTTCGAACTCTCCGACCGTTACAACACAACGACCGTTAACGCTCCACTCTTCTTCTCCAAATTCTCCCAAAGTTCTTATTCGTTGGCTGAAACTTTGCTTTCGGTTGCCAGATTCTTCTGTCGTAACAGTATGTAGACGAATAGGCAACCCGAAATATCACAGAAGAGTAACAGGACTGTGTTGCAGAAGAGTTGCCAAATTAGGGTTTTTGCCAATAAATCTCTTCCATATGGTTTTTTTTTCTGTTGCAGAGGAAATCTAAGTGGTCATTTTATTAATGGAGCTTTTATATACAGGGTGATTCAAAACTTATCATTCAAATTTCGTGGGGAGGTAGGGAATACGTCAGGAAACCGATTTCACATAGGAAAGTATGTCCGCAAACGTCATCTACATGAACAAAATGGACAAGTAAAGTGAACACAAGGAAACAGTACAGTTAAGTAGTAACGAATGTGACTTTTATTCCAACAAGGTAAAGTACAGGTTCACAGTAGGTGCTCAAAATTGCGACCATTTACACGGACACAGGATTCACAGCGCCGTTGCATTGACCGCCGAACATTTTCAAAAACGCCTGGCATATCACGGACAATGCCTGCGGCGGCCACTATTCGTGTAACAAGGTCCATTTCACTGTCGACGGGGGTCTCGTATACATGGTCTTTCATGGCCCCCCACAAAAAGAAATCCATGGGCGATAAATCAGGTGACCTGGGTGGCCAAGCGATCGGTCCACCTCTACCGATCCATCGAGCTCCGAATGTTCGGTTCAGGTAATCACGCGCAACAATTATGCTATGGGCTGGAGCCCCGTCATGTTGATACCACATATCTCGGCGGATATGCGCAGGAACAGTGTCCAGAAAAGTCGGTAACACTGTCTCGAGAAATATTAGGTATTTCCGGCCGTCCAATCGGGGGGGGGGGTAGCAAGTAAGGTCCCAACAAACAGTCACCAATGATTCCAGCCCACACATTTACGGCAAAACGATGTTGCGCAGCGTGATTTCTCGTACCATGCGGGTTGTCGTAAGCCCACACATGTGAATTGTGTGTATTGAACACACCTTCACGAGTGAATGAAGCTTCATCTGTAAAAAGGACAGAAGCTGGAAAACTGGGGTCCACGGCACCTTTCTGCATGAACCATTGTGCAAATTCCACACGCTTCGGATAATCGTCAGGATGCAGTAACTGCACCCTTTGCAGATGGTAAGGATGCACACGTTCCTCGTGCAGTATCCGCCACACTGCTGACTGAGAGACCCCAAGCTGCTGAGCAATAGCTCGTGTGCTGGTATTCGGATTATCTTCGATGGACTGTAGGACTTGTTCTGCGACTTTGAGAGTCCGCGTCAGTCGTCTTCTCCCCGTATCCTGCATGTTGCTGCGCAGTGAACCACGTTCGCGCAGATTGCGATGCACACGTGCAAACATTTGATGCTGCGGTATTCTTCTGTTGGGGTATCGGTCTTCGTAAACTTGCCTTGCTCGGCGGCCGCTTTCGCCAGCTGCCCCATATGCGAGATGCATATCCGCTAGCTCTTGATGCGTAAAACGATTCATCTTATCACTAGTAAGTCAGCTCGTACACTGATGACAGCGGGAGTGGTCGGGCGAGCTGTACACTGGTTGGGTACACACAGCGCCCTCTACATACGCATGCGTACATTTGCGGACATTTTTTCCTATGTGAAATCGGTTTCCTGACGTATTCCCTACCTCCCCACGAAATTTGAACGATAAGTTTTGAATCACCCTGTAGTTCTTGCAGCAAAGGGAAAAAAGACTAAACTGTGGTGTCAAAATTAGACAAAAAGGAACAACTGTGATTCTAAAACACTACATAATAGCTTGTCTTTCGATTAAATCAGATCAAAAACAAAACAAAATCAAATAATTGAGTAAATATTGAATTCATTGCTATCTTAGAAATTTATTTAATGTTTACTGTAGGAAGGTTGAAACTAGGAAAGTCACATAAGAAACATAAGAAAAATGTGAGAAAGATATTTTACCCTAACACTCGTTCCGGGCACCTTTCATAGTCATTGATTTTTCCAGTACATCCAGCAAAAAATGTTTGGGGACCAGGAAGTTAATTTGGAAATACTAGTAGGAAGATGAAAGGGAAATGACGTAGAGGTTCTTGCAGTCTTGAGGTAGTAGTAGTTTCTATTGTGTGTGTGTGTGTTGGGGTTGTTCAGTTGGTAGAGCACAAGACTCGTATTTCTGCAGATCCCAGTTTCGAGTCCCCCCTGTGCCAGTGTCGAGATTTATCTGAGCTAAACCCCCAGGCTGCCTTCGGTCACTCGGACACACCGATGGGTTTGGAAAGGACGACGTCCATCGGATGGGACGTTAAGCCGTGCCTTCTGCGGGAGAGCCATACCCTGTGCACATAAAAGAACATGCTGGATGGCCTTGACGGAAGCTACCACCTGTCTCCTAACAGCGGTCCGGTGGGTTCCCTTCTCCCCACATTCTCTGAGCCCTCGGGGTTTTTGTAGCCTGGATATTTGCGCATTGTGTGTAAAAAAAGTGATGCCATGGGTAAAACAACCAACAACCAACCATTAACGAGACTTTGCAATGGTGACACTTTAGAGGTATAGGAGTGTAAAAGGTTTAGCCTAATCTGTTTCTTTTCAGATGCCTTTTCTTATTCATATGTCGCACAAACTTGATATCGAAGGTTATGTGAAGCAGTATTTATTAGACCTTTTTTGCGATGAATTACACTGATTGGTACTCATGGCACTTATGGTTTAATTCCGAAATATTTAGTTTCCAAACAGATTGTTTGCTGCATAAATGTTTTCATTTGATGAGAGGCAGCAAATTGTTTAAGATGTCTTATTGCGAAGTTGCTTTTACAAATTTAAGTATTTTTTACACTTCTTTAAAATCTTTTAAACGTATTTTACAATTCTAATATGTAGGGTCAACTCTATACAGTCGGGAAACAGATAACTGCTGTGGTTCCGAAATTCCTAAGGATATGCTTGCGATATTTTATTCTCTGAAAGGTTAGAAAAAGGTATATTGAGAAAAAAATTTTCAAAGGAAAGTACTTATTTCGTATGATTTCAGAAGTTAAAAAAATGCCTCGAGTCACTGGTGATTAATATCTATTACTGAGTATGGTGAAAATGGATATTTCCCACCAAGGCCGTATCCAGGAGATAGACGGAAGAGATGGAAAGAGGACCCATGTATACAAGATTTAGTTTCGGTGGCGAGTGGGTGGTTACAAGAATTTAGTTTCGAAGGACAGGGATCGAGGCTCCGAGATTTAAATTTCGATGTGTATAGGTGGGAGAAGGCTGAATGATTTGAGTAGGGTTTCCCAATTACTAAAATATACTATCGAACATGAAAGATTAAAATGATGTTCAATACGGAACAAAATTGTATTATTTGTAACTGTTTTTAGTGTCGGACTATATACTACGAGAAGAAAATAAAATTATACAAAGACAACTGTTTGAGAACCATTGAGAGTAGGTGGACAAGGTCTAGATTTCGCATAGGACGACCGGATTTTCTGGGGAGGGGATCATGCCCTTTAGAATTGCTAGTAAGGGAAATAGAGTCAAAAGTATTAAACTAATTTATATTTCATGAATTTTTCAAGAAATTTTTAAAGACATCTAAAACGGAGAAGGAAATGTTATGCTGCAGAGGAAATCTCTTCTACTACGCTCCCCCATCCCCCACCACTTTCGTACAATTTTCCAGCTCGATATCATTTCTTGGCTCCCTTCTATATTTGTTTCTAGATACAGGCCTGTTTCCCCCCAGTAAGGAAGATTTTCAGCGGAAACGAATGTTACACAAGCCGTCGAGCCCAAAATGTCGAGCCCAAAAATCTTTTTTTTTTTCAAAGAACGAAAGGCACTTTTGAGACAACGCTTTTATACATAAAGATGAAATGGTTTTTTTTTACTAAAATTATTCTGAAGGTAAGAGAGCTTCATTTCAGGGGTTCCAAAAAATACCTCACATGGTTATTGAGAATATGTATATCCAGGTACGGTTCTAGAAAAAAATCTAGAGGGAGGGGCGAGAAACACAATACACCTGCAAAAATGTAAATCAAAGACAATGGATATAGAATGCAGCTTATCATTTTCTCCCTCCGTTTTACAGGTCTTTAAAAATTTCTTTGAAAATGCATGAAATATAAATGCGGTTATATAATGTTTAACTCCATTACCATTACTAGTATTTGAAACGGGGATGACTAGTTTGTACATATCCCTAGATCCGATACTGTGCATATCTGAATAAAGTAACAATTTGATTAATCAACCTATATATGAGTACTTCAAAATAATGGATATTTAAGAAGAAATGCATATACGTATAATTAAGAAAAGTTTTGAAATAATGAACAGAAAAAAATAAAAATTGCATGTTAAAGAAGCATAATGGTAAATATAAAATTATATCTAGAGAAAGAGCCACAAGGAAACGTTGTCCGAGTGAGTGAAGAAGATTTTAATACCGTAAAGAAGTCATTATAAAGCATTGTAGAGTAATAGACTCTGAATCCGTCGTTCCAAAATCCGGAAGGTTCTAAAATCAGGAACTATGTACTTGGAAATTCTTATGAAAAGTGTTTGGAAAAGAACCTTTTTCTTTTTCATTTTTGAAAGGTAAAACAAGGTTTTAAGAAAAAACAAGGTTTTAACAAAAAAGGTTTTAAGAACGTTAAGAAGAAACCTGGTAATCTTCTTAACGTTCTTAAAGTAAATTTCATGTCCAATTATTTTAATGTTTAAAGCGAGTAATGACTTACTTCAGAAGGGTAAAAATGATATTATGCTATTAAATATCTAAATATTTTTGCATATTTTTTGGATTATTTATGGTTTATTTTACAAGTAATGTTATTATTATTATGAATAAGAACCCAAAATCCAGAAAGCCTTAGGTCAAAAAACTTTTCATATTTCAGGTGATTAATTTTAATTAAAAGTTCTCATTTAACAAATCCAAAAATGCACTGGAAAAATATCCGCATAATGTTTGCGCCCATGTTTAAAGCTTTTAAAACATATCTTAGGTACAAAAATCAGGGTAAAAATGGGAGGGCAACGTTATTTGAAATTCTATGGGGCAAAAAAGATTAAAGTGGTGAGCTTTAGTGATCATAACACTTTGAGTTCTTTCTAAGGAATTTACAAACTGTTTTCTTACAAATGTAACTCTAGCATCAAATGGTACATCTGCAAAACTTGAGAGTAACAGATTTCGGCAGATTAATCCAAAAAATCAGATGATCGAGAGTCAGTTAATCGAGGTTTACTTTACGTGAAAATCCTATCCCACCAACCACAGAGATATCCTGATTATGCCGCAGATCGTAGATCGTATAATCATATTCGATGTACCGGGTAATAATTTTACCCCTAACCATCTCCGTCATAAAGACATGCCTATTTGGCATGAGTAAGAACAAAATATATAAGTAAACCACCCTTAGGTGGGCCCCTAAGGGCAAACATAAGAAAAGCTAAAATAAAAGCAGTAATATTGTATAAGAATCCTAAAACGGGTAGGTCTCCTCAGAGAACGCTACCGTTTTAGGCCTCTTGTACTTGTTCAAAACAGTATGATCGTAAAGAATCAGAGAAGAAATAATCTCATTGGGATTATTGCTTACAGCCTCAAAAAATCTTTTTGAGGTGCGTTTTATATGTGTATATATATATATGGTCGATGCCCAGGTCTTTATGGAGTTGTCTGTTAGTGACAAACCAGGGGGCATCGACCGCAGTTCTCAAAATCTTGTTTTGTTAAGACCTGAATCTTACGAATATTGGTGGGTGAAGCACAGATAATCATCGGTCTGATGATCATATCATAGAGTAAAAGCTTATGATCAATCCTTTCCTGACTATGCCCCTGGGTAACATATATAATAGCATTTTCTACATTATAAAATTTCTACTGTATATTTAATTAAAATAAATTATTTATAACGTTTACTGATTTGGATCCTAGATCATAATTTGCATTTTGCAGTTAGACTACCGGACCAAACAGAAGTTTTCACAACTGAATTGGTAGCCATAGAAATGGTCCTTAAGTGGGTACTAGTATGCACTGTGACAAAGTTGTAATTCTATCTGATTGCCGATCAATTATACAGTTTTTACGAAAAGACCCGGGAAGATCTAGGAACAATGAGCTTTTTTGCAACATTTTTGCACTTGGCGAATAAAATGATGGAATAGGGCGTTGAGTTAAATGTGCAGTGGATTCCCAGCCACGTCGGCGTTAGAGGAAATAAAATTGTTGACAAATAGTTAAGGAAGCGTTATTACATGAAAACTGGTTCAATATTCCAAGAGGTTTCAATTATTATAGCTGCAAAAAAAAGTAATTTTTAAATTTTAAACTTCATTCTTCCTCACATCTGAATCATACGAGTTTGATTAGTCAAACCATTGACACATTTAAATATTTCAGACTGACTAAAAGGGACATAGCAACCATTACCAGGTTCAGAACAGGGAGCACAAGACTGAATGATGAAATGCATAAGATGAATAGAGCTGAGTCATCTTTCTGTGATACGTGTAGAACAAAAGAAACACTCATTAACTTAATTGCAGTAAAAAGTTTAATTGCTTAATGCTACTTAATTGCAGTAAATTTGATACTCATAGAGAGAAAATGCTTCACTCACTGGAAGAAATTCGAATTAAGGAATTTACACTCAAAGATCTACTGGAACACCAGAATTTGATAAAAAGAAAATATACTTTTAAAATAGTATTATTTTTTTAAATGATACAAGATTGATTGATAGAATTTGATTTAGTGCCCAAATAGTACCATGATGTTTCTGCATTAGGAGCTCAATCGATCTTACAATTTTAATGATGTTAATCAAGAACTTTCGGTTTCTACTGAACTACCTCCTGCCTTCAGATAACTTTGTTATGTTGAAGATTACAGACAATTTTATTGTTTTGCTTTCGAAATTTAAGACTACCATACTCAGTTGAGAGGTCTTTCCCACATAGTGCACGGACATTTCCTAACAGAATTTCCGGAGGAGAGGGGTGAAAGGCCCCAAGTGATTTCCGGAATAATAATTTATGTTGAAGAAGAAGAAAATAACTAAGGCTACCTTTTTTTCTATCTTGCTGAGGGGTGGTCAACCACACAGGGTGCTGGTGCTCACCACATAAACTTAATGGACTGGATTAAGGCTCTGAGTTTGATTATGGATCCTGAATTTGCTGCACTGGTGGGTTTCTGTGGAGAGAAAATCTGCCGATGTTTTATTTTTGTTTTGTTTGTGGGTTGATAGCCTCAAGTGAATAAATTCACAGGATATGTTTTATCAGCTGGTGGATAAATTTCAGCAGATGTTATCGCAGGCAACTGAACTCTTCCTTCTATGGGCATCGTCAGATTCTACATTGGAGGAAGTCTTCCAGTGTAGATGGCTTCAGTCTTTAGTACTGGGGGAACGGGTCTTCGCCCCATGCCTACGATTAGGGGGCTGTTTGATATTATCGGCATTCCCTCTCTCAATAAACATAGATTATTCGAACATCCCACTAACCATTTGTGATCTGACATTTTGGATCTGACCATTACCTTGGAATGTGAAGACTCTGCACAGAGCTTATTCTATTGATGTCCTAACACAAAAATTCCACCGTTATTATTTAGGTATCCTTGGCTTGTAAGAGACCAGATGGACAGATAAAGGTCAGATTCTTAAAAATAATCTTAAATTTCTCTTTTCAGGGAGGGACGACAATAAGCATCACCAAAGCGTGGGTCTGCTTCTCAGCAGACACGCTAGTGATGCTCTTCTAGGATATGAGTGCATTAATGAAAGGTTTCTTACAGCAAAATTTCAGACAAGCATTAAAGACTTGAATGTTATCTGCTGTTATGCCCCCACTGAGGATGCCGATGAGGATGAGAAGGATAGATTTTACAGACAACTTCTAGATATTTTGAATTCTGTCAAGAAAGGAGATGTTACCCTTGTTCTAATGTCAAAGTTGGTACTGACTCTGACCTTTGAGGAGGGGTGATAGGCTCTTTTGGTATTGGTATCTGCAATGGCAATGTCTCCTACAGGTAAGTAAACTTATAGGTTTCAAAATAACCAACACCTATTACAAGCACCGCGACATACATAAATGCATATGGGTTTCACTAGATGGGCTGCATAAGAATATGATAGATTATATATTAATTAACAGCAAATGTCGTAGTTCTGTTAGGAATACCAGGGCATATAGGGGAGCTGAAATTGAATCTGACCATTACCCTGTTAAACGTCTCTTGCAACTTAAACTTAAGAAGGGTTGTGATAAGGTTAAAAAATTTACCTTTAATTCTGAATTTCTGAAAGATCCAGTTATAGCTAAAGCTTACCATGATAGGTTACTTAGTCATTATGCCAGTCATGGTTTGCTTACTATTGAAGTTGAAGAAGAATGAGACCTGTTTAAACAGGCTTTTCTTGAAACTCACAATACTCTTTTAGAAAAAAAGGAGCAGAGGAGGCAGAATTAAATGAGGGATAAGGCACTTTCCCTTATTTCTGGAACGGACAGGTATACAGGGATTGAAGGATAAACATGGTAAGGTTATAGAAGGTGAGGATTCCGTCATGGATAGGTGGACTGAGCATTTCAGTGATGTTTTAAATAATGTGGTTAGTTCTACTCTCATTGTTTTTAATGATGATATATGCATTGGTAGCTTTAATGTTGGCCCTATAACACAGTCTGAAGTTATTTTACCTGTTTCTAACTTTAAACTACATAAATCCCCAAGGGTAGATGAAATTACTACGGATGCTTAAAGCTGGGAATGTTTCTTTTACTACATGGATGACTGAGAATTTTAACAGTTGGAAAATTATATATTCATTCAATTTTAAGACATTTGTTTAAAAATTGACAGGACCAAAATATAAAATTTGCAAATTATAACACAAGATACAGTAACTCTGTTAATCTCGTTGAATTCTTACTTAGGAAAACTGTGGCTAAAAAACATTATATTTACCTTGCTCCAAAATTATTAAATTTTTTGCCAAAGAACATAAAAGCGGAAACAAATTTACATAGCTTTATTTCAAATCTTCGTAAATGGCTACTATATATTGATAATATTGAGGGGTTTTTATGTAATATAATTTCACATTTTTTTGATCATTCATTATTTTTTTTCTTCCCCTTCTTTCAAATCATTTTGTTATTCGATTACTTCAAAACATGCTTAAAACGTTCAGACTATTTGTTGGCAAAAATCATTAATTAGATATTGAGTTTAAAAAATTCCACAGGCAAGTTTTTAAATTCTTGTAGATTTCTGTAAATTTCAATTGAAATATTTGGGCCCACTTGGCTAGACCAATCGAATCGGGTGTATTATGTGTTAAGAAATAAATTAAATATTATTATTAGAGTGAAAGCTATCTATAATAACACTGAGTCGTATGTGTGAATTGGTAAGGTTTGTATCAATTGGTTTAGCATTGTTTCTGGTATTCGACAATGGGGTATTTTGTCTCCTTTTCTCTTTAGTTTGGTTATTGATTATGTTATACGAAATTCACTGCAAGGGAAAGATTTTGGCCTTAAATGGTCTGGAAATACACAGATGTCTGAATCAGATTATGCAGTTGATTTAACCCTTTTGGCAAATGATGTTGATGAGATGAACTCTTTCATTCGAGCTGTTGATGAGACTGGTACTAGAGTAGGTTTGGTGATAAACAGAGAGAAAACTAAAGTCAGTTGAAAATTGGGCAGGTAGGATGTGGTTCAGTTAATCTAAATGGCTGCACTCTTGGGAAGGTATTTCAATTTAATTATCTTGAGAGTTACGTAACAGACACTGGTGATGTGCAGCATGAAATTAACAGACGAATAGGGATTGCTGCCGGTACTTTTAAAAAATTTATGGAGAGTGTGGCGAAATAGGTGTATACACCTAAAGACTAAAAGTAGACTGTTTAATAGTTTGGTTCTCTCTAGGGTTTATTATGGTAGTGAAACCTGGACGCTTTGTAAACAAGATAACAGGAAACTAGATGCCTACGCAGTATCTTGGGCATTAGGTGGTTCAACTTTGTAAGTAATGATGAGGTTAGGCAAAGGAGTCGGAAACCTACTTTAAGCAGCATATTGTGCAGAGAGAGACTCCGTTTTTTTGCCCATGTTGCCCATATGGATAATTATAGATTGGTGAATAGGGTTATGAACAGTGTGCCTAAAGGCCTCACAAAGAGGGGAGACCTTGGATGCGGAGGACCTTGCTAGAATTGGTGTGCAGTGGCCGAGGAAGCAGATTTAGCTACATTAAGGATGATGATGATGATGATTTGTGAAATTACCATCAACCTAATGGGTAGCATGTTTTGATAGTGAATATTATTACAAAGAATTCAAACGCCTATTTCCATCAAATTAAATAACTGCTTAACGTGGCAAAATCCAAAACCGCCTTGAATTTCATCGCAATTGTTCTGTTATAAAGACTATAATTGTGATTATGATCACGATATTTATTTCAATTATTTCAATAAAATTATAAATGCCAAACAAAATTAAAATTAAACAGCAAATAAAAAATGAATTTATTCCACATAAGAAAAAATTAATAATTCTCATTATATATCTCTATACGAAATCTTCCACATTTTATGATTTTTTTTTATCATCCATTTCATAGTTTTTTCGCAACATTATATCTATAAGCTGAATTTCATATAATTTCAGTTTATTAAGGTTCTTGAGCCATCTGTATGGTCATTTCGTTACAGGGAAGCAGTTTTCAACAGTTTTGTTTGAGGAGGGCGGGGGCTTTGTAAACAAGTGAATCATGCGCAGTAGGTAGCGCATCACTCGTAATCTACCGTTCCCAGGTTCTATCCTATTCTTCGTCAACATTTTTTTTCCTTCTTTCCAATACTTTCAACAGCTGTGATCATTTTTGCTTTATCATTTAATGATAATCTACGATACTGCACATCCAGTACTTACGCTTTGCTGCCATTTTAATATGATTAAATCTGTACGAAGAGAAACAAGCTCTAAACTAGGCGTTCTAAACGTGGGGTACGCGGTAAAATTTTTTGGGGCACGCCATAAGAGCTCAAAAATTGCTAGATCTAGTAACAAAGTTTTATTCCCATTCTTATACTATAACTATAGTTTTATCTACCCATCTTATTATCTATCTATACAAGTGCTACAAAAATGTTACAGAACTTCATGCGAATTCCAAAGAAGTCTGTAAGACAATGTTCACGTGAGAGTGGATCTGTAAAACCAGTGTTCATCGCATTTGTGGCATTTGAAGTTGAAGTCATACATACCCAGACTGCTTCATGCAATGAACGAGATTGGGTATAATAGGCAATGAATGAGTGAGTGGTTTTCGCACGTGTGTAGGAAAAGATAAACGTTTTCGGATATAATTGTTTGATCCGATGAAGCCACTTTCAAACTTAATGGTATTGTGAATCAACAGAAATGTGTGTGTTGGGTCAGCAAAAATCAACACATAACGGTAAAGCAAGCAGTTAATCTATATCTGTAAGATGCAATCTGTCTGCCAGAGAAATAATTTGGCTATTTTGGCCACTCTATTGACCTTTGTCAATAAGGCATTGCCACTTGTGGTGGACATTTTGAAAATTTATGACATTAAGGCAACTAAAACAGGTATTGGTTGACGTTTGTCCACTCTACTTGTTAAAATCAACGTTAATTAATTTGTGTACGTTTCATTGGGATACCCAGTATAATTTTGGTGATAACTCTTTTCGGTATTTCCCTCAAGTACTGACGTTCGCTTCGAATTCTATTACAAAAGACCAAGATTTATAGTTCCAGCAATAAAAGTGCGTATATATGACATGTAGTTCAATAAGGTCTCGTGTTTCTATAGTTTCTTAAAAATGTTTTTCCAGTCAATGGTCTTCTGAATCAATTGTGAATTTTTCTCCGAAAATAATTATAATACACTGCTCGACATAGAAAACGTCACACCATGAAGAAATGCAGGAAATGAGACTAATCTTATCACACATGTAAACAAGTAAGTGGAAAAGAACTGATTTAATTTCTGAGGGATTATATGAATGCGATGGGCGAGGAGACAGTATAATATGGCCTGACTCATTAGTTCTTATGACCACAATGCTGGGCTATACATTCGGCAACATGGCGTGTCATTGAGCGGAAAAGTCCCCGGATGGTTGCTGAGGTATCGCGGACCATGCGTCGTTGACCTGTGTCTATAATTCATTGATATTACGAGGGAGTCGTGTAGAGGCGTGAAAGCATCTGCCAATGACGTCCCACATATTCTCTATTGGGGAGAAGTCTGGGGATCGCTTTGGCCAAGGCAGCACTTGAACACTTTGTAGGCACTGTCTGCTGATGTAACCAGTGCTCAGGGGGGAGTTAGAGTGTTGAAACTGGGCATCAAGGATACCACAGAGATATGGCAATAAAACTGGCTGCAGCATCTCATTGACGTATCTTCGTGCTGTCATTGTACCCACTATGCGCATTAGCAGTGAACAGCTGTTGAAACTATATAAACCCCAAAAATATATTGATGTTTATATAGTTTAATAAATAAATAGGCTAGGCTGAGTAGTCGAATGAAGCTCACGGATGGAAGAAGATCAGTCTGGTGACAACGTCATTACCAGACTCTCAATTGGCAATCGTCTACGCTGAGACAGAAGCGAGACTCGTTGCTGAATACGACATGGTTCCATTCGTCCCGCCAGCAAAGCTGCAGTGGTATGATACCACTGCAGCTTTGCTCGACGATGTGCTGCAATGAGTGGCAGTCGTTACAATGACTGGTGAGCCAATCTATCTTAGTCAATTTGCGATTCACAGTCCATATCGAGATGATGATGTCCATAGCTGGGTCTACACAGCGGCGAATGTTGTCCACTGTAGATTCCGGACGTCCACCTACATCTATTAGTTCCACTAAGGTGATGCGTATTACCTTCCTCCAATTACTGTCGCCAAATTCGACCAGTTGTTGCATATTGATTCGCTTCCACCGCCATGTAACGCAGAGACCAACCAGCCATATGTAGCTGTATAATGAAGCCTCTAGTAAAGGTGTCCAAATGATGGTAGGATTCTTAATGGCTTCGCCCAGACATTCTCACTCCTTACACGTGTTTTCGCCACCGAGATTACTCCGATGCGGTGGATCACACACTCAGGTAAGGTCTACCAAACTTAGCTACGCCGCGCAGTTTTGCCCTATTATCTCCCTCATATGATATTGAATATTTGCAGTAGATCTGCCTTAAATCAATAACAGAGATTGTGAGATTTCTTTGTCAGATTGTAGTGTAAAATGTGCAGAAAATTTATAATTTTTTATTAAATAGGAACTTAAATATTTTTTCAATTTCTTTTCCAGAAAATCTACTTCTCTCTTCTTTTGGCTTTTTTCATTTCCACTCAAGTTCTTATAAAAAGCCACTTATTAATATGGTTAAATAAACGTGAAAAATAAAAGACATATGTAACATTTTATAATCAGATTGGACACGATGTCTTAAGCTCATTTTAGAAGTAATTAATAAAGAAAAATAAGTTTGAATAGGTAAGTTGGTTTTTGGGATGTTATAACGTGTGAAATGACAATGTTAATCGACGTTGTTGGATACATTGCAGTCTCCATTATCAGTAAGTGACATTCACATTTTCATATGCCATAAAAATCCACAAACTGACTAAGAACTTATTGGGTTAATTTGATTTTAAAAAAATATTTTAATGAGAAAATGAGGTCGGTAATTTTCCGTTATACCATCCACTAATGTATTTCAAATGTCCTCGAGGAATATTTTAGCGAGAAGATCAAAGTTGTAACATAACGAACCTATATTTCTGGGGACAGGAAAGTTCTTCAAGTGTGGAACATACCGATCTATAATTGGCTATGAGTGGAAGAGGGTTGGGTTGGGTTGTTTTACCTCTGAGTGGCACTTTTTTGCACACCATGGGCTAAATGGCCAGGTCACATGGACCCCGAAGGCTCAGAGAAGGTTGGGGGAGGGGACCTACTGGAACAGCTGTTGGGAGACAGATGTTAGCCTCCCGTCAAGGCCATCCAGCGTGTTCTTTAACGTGCACAGGATATGGCTCTCCCGCACACGGGGCCACGGCTTAACGTCATAGTCCTAAATTCACGTTATATAATAGAAACACTGACCCTTCGAGGCGCTCCGAGCCCATTCCGGGGTCCTAGACACGTGCCTAATTTGCCTAGACGAAAATGAGGGCTTGTTTCTAATAAAAGTAAAGTTTTTTTTTTACTGTAAATTTCTGAAGAAAGAAATAAAAACAAAGCTGATGTTTCATGGTGGACGTTATCGCGGACCATTATTGTGATAATGATTGTTAATCGTGATAAAATTACTTGAACAAACATGTGGATTCAGTTACTGGTAAAGATATTACAAAATGATATCACTCAACAGGGCTAACTAAGCTGTCTTTGAAATGCAAAGTTTATATTGCCTACATCAAATTACCACCACATATTCAGTTTAGCTACCAGATAGGTGAACCTTAAACGTAATAGCTGAACTTCGATTTTTACCCTTAATGCACTGATAAGGGAATCCCTTGAGGATCAACACGTGGTGGATCCAAACACATATTTTTTTCCTTCTGCGCTGCTCAGGAATTTATATGTGAATTTTGTACTATAGCAGTTCTTCCCGTTATGATTGCTGAGCAAGGTTTATTGAAAGTATCATGACACCTCCAACTGCAATGGAATAACGCAGAGGAGAGCTACTGCTGCTATAGAAGGTATTTCTATATTGGATTAGAGAAAAATTATTTAATTCATAAAATTTGCGATTATATTTGTCTCATTTAAAAAAAACTAAATCATGTGTTCATTTTGTGGTCTATATGTATGAGACATCGAACTTGTTCTATTGCCGAAATAAATCAAAAATTACTTTTGTTGGATAGGTATTAACAAAATATTACGATATGTACCTTCCAATTATCCCACAAGCTATAATTGCTCCCTAAAACGGTGGAAAAGTATCGAAAATTCCAAACATTTTAACGAATATTGCCAATGACGTATTTGTGGTAGTAATTTGAAATTTTTGGTGGTGGAATGTGAAGGTCATGCACTTTCAATTGATAACAATGAGTTGCACCCCCCACCACCATCACCACCACCTTACGCTCAGAGTGGATGGGAAATGCAACTGTTGTGTTTTAAGAGATAATTGGAAAATAATTTTTTAAGTTGGGGTGGTATTAATGAAATATTATAATTTAAAGTTTTCCAGTTACTTCTTAAAATTTCTTAACATTCTTCTTTACTTATCTTTTTATTTATTTAAATTATCTATTAGTTAGCTTTATTTATATCTTTTTATACCGAAGAGCCAAAACATTATGACCACCTGCCTAATATGATGACGGTCCTCTACGTGCCGCCAAAACAGCTCTTACCCTCCGACACATGGACGCTACAAGATTTCTAGAGGTGTCTTGTGGTATTTGGTGCTAACACGTTACCAGCAGATCCTTTAATTATTGTAAATTACGTAGTTGAACCGCCGCAGATAGCATATGCTGTTCCAACACAAATAACAGATGCTCGATTTTTAGGATATCTGGGGAATTTGGAGGCCAGGACAATCCTGGAAGTCTTCCTCATGTTCCGCCAACTATTCTCGAACACTCCGGGCAGTGTGGCGTGGCGCATTAGCCTGCTGAAAGAAGGCACTACTAGAGGGAAATACCGTTGCCATGAAAGGATGTACCTGGTCTGCAATAATGTTTAGGTAGATGGTAGATGTCATAGTTTCATGCACATGAATGACTGGACCCAGGGTTTCCCAGCAGAACCTTTCCCAAAGCGTTACACTTCCTCTACCGGTTTGTTTTCGTCCCACGGTGCATCCTGGTGACAACACTTCCCCAGGTAAACGACGCACACGTACTCGGCTGTCTACATGGTGCAACAAGAAATGAGATTCATCGGACCAGACGACTTTCTTCCAATCATTCAAGGCCCAGTTTTGATGCTCGCTTGCCAACTGTAGGCGCTTTCGACTGTGAGCCGAAGTTAGCATGGGTACTCGGAACGGTCTGCGGCTATGCAGCCCCATTTTCAGCAGGATTCTATGTACTGTGACACATTACTCCCGTCACCAACATTCAAATTACGGCGAGTGGCGCCACAGAATCCCTTTTGTTGGCTCGTACCATACGGGATAGCATTTGCTCACCTCTAGCATTGATGAGCCGTGGTGGGCCGACACCTTGCCGGCAGTTCGAGGTTTTTCCCTCCTCGCACCACTTTTTGAAGATACTAACCACAGCTGACCATGAACACCCCACAAGTTTTGATGTCTTGGAAATGCTCTGACCCAGTCGTCTGGCCATTACAATTTGATCTTTGTCAAACTCACTTAAGTCCGCTTCCTTTCCCTATGAAGATCAAAAATAACACTGATTAACAGAGCTCAGTATCAGGTGTTATTTATACCGTTTCATGACCTTCACATGCGCCGTCATTTACCTGCAGTTGCTTCGACTTGTATAAAGATGCGCTGGTGATAATGTTTTTGCTCTTTGGTGTAGATCATTAAATAAAAAAATGCGAAACTTTTAACGAATGTTGCAAGTGATCTATTTATGAAGGAAATTTTAAATTTCGGTAGTAGAGCATTATTACAATGACAGCAACAATCTATCCCCTTTTCTCAGAGTGATGTGAGAAAAGAATTTTTTCAAATTCAAGGAATAAGAGGCAAATACCTTTTATATTGTATAATTGTTAATGAAATACTATTATTTGCACTTTACCATCGTACATAAACTTGACCTTTAAGGAGGGAAAACGTAGGGAAACGAAAAATTTCGTTCTCTTTGAAAACGAGAATCCCATATTCCCCAGAGGCGATAAACGTTCACCTAGTTATAGATTTGAAGTGATTGGCTTTGATTAATAACTTAGTATGAAAAATTATTAATGTATAATGATATTTACCTTTTAATGAATTACTTTACAAATCCCATCAGCAATGACAATTCTTCTCTTAATATCATGTCGCACCTTAACAGATATGTAAACTGAGAATCTTGATCCGAAGCACAGCCATTCAAAATAACTCAAAAACGATCCATCTAACCAGTTTTGATCCCTTTAGTTTTCTTTCTATTTGTCATCAGTTATTGTATTACTAGTCTCATCAACAGCATTAATGAAATAATTCATCTCACCAACATCATCTGTCAGAAAACAAATAATCGATATAACTGAATCTGGTGCATTGCTTCCAAAAATTAGACCAATTTTTTTAGGAGCTTAACTTAACGAACTCATTAAAAAAAATATATATACATATATATTTTAAATCCAGATAGTTTGTAGATTACCTTAATTTTTTTTCAAATTCATTACTTATTTGAAATGTATGTTTTTGCTTTTAAGTAAGAATTTTTTCTGCGACCCTTTAAGAGTATATTTTTTTCCTAGTGGCTCTTCACTTTGGTTGGGTGGGCCTGCCCTACATCATCTAAAGCACCGGTTTCTTCTCCTTTCCACAGAATTCCTCATAATAGCTAATTCAAGATAAAAAGTGACAAAATGCAGTCGTGTCATTTAATCAAATAAATACTGGCATACTTCAGTTGCTTGGTTGGTTGGTTGGGGTTTTATGGCACATTGGGGCACCTCAGTAGTAATGTTAAAACATGTCAATGCAAATTTCATCAAATATACAAAAGTCTCAGTAGTATTATAGAGTATATATTAATTATGTTAACTAACTTTTCCGATGCGCCGTATGACTTCAAGTATCAGCTATAAATTAGAGTCGTTAAGAAAGTCAAAATTCTTTCTCAAATTTACAAAACTTGTAATTAGAGGTTTTTGAAGTTGTAAACGTTTTTCAAATAAATGAAAATAAATTTGGTTTATGTACACCTCTGACACATGTTCATCCTGAAGTTTCCCATCAATTAAATGTTTATTCTTTCAAACGATATAAAGTAAAGAACTTTTCCTGGAACAATAAAGACGTAAATCGTACACTCCAAATGAGTAAATCAGTTCCGTTATGAAAATACAGATCAACCATTGTAATCAAGATTGCCAACTGAGACATTTTGTTGCTAAAGTTAGTAGTTTGAAAGCCACAAAGTTACTTAATTTTATAATAACAAGTGGCTACTAACTTTCTTCCACAAATATTTACCTATTTGTTTTCAGTTTTGAGAAATCTGAAAGGTTTAGTTACTTGTTAATATGATTTTTTTGTTTTCTTCAAATTGGTTGCTGGGAGCTGTATCCAATATTCGCTTTATGTTTCAATGTGAGAACATAGATGGTTTTGACACGCCAATAAATGAACAATTTTTTTATACTGAGAGACAATCACAACATGTATGACACAACAAACGACCATGTTATACCCAATATTCGAACCCCCAATCCGGCCCCGTCAGTCGCAGTGTCACCTCGAACCAACGTGAACCACTGAGCCACCGAGGGGGCTTAATATGAAGATAAGGAGGGATTAGATAGGAAAGAAAAGTTACCCTATATAAACAATAAAATCAAGCAGAATATGATAACTTTATGGTGACTAGTTAAACATTTTATTTCTTCTTATACCTATTTAGAACAAGATAAAAAAAACTCTATCCCTCCCTCGAATGTAAATATTAACGGGAAAAAAATCGATCCAACTCATACTGCAGAGCAACACAAGTGGCCGCAGCGGAGGAATGATTCTCGATTCTGAAAAGGTTTCCGTCTCAAAAAACATGCTTTTTTTTATTCGAAAACTTTGCAACATTGTATTTTTCTCGGGAAAAAAGAAATTTGGTAACTCTCATAAATTCCCTGCAACTCAGTATGTAAAACTCTGCTTCACAAATTTAGAAACAGTTCGGGAAACAGCTCCAGTGTATTTCTCTAGTAAAAATTCTTTAAGTATTAATCTTGGTTCTTAGATTTTGAAATTTGGAGGTGTCTTCTACGTCTGAATCAGATCTGAAGATCCCAGGTAGGTGGTGAATCTGCGCTAGGATCCAGATTAAAATTCCTGGTAGTTATATACTTTTTTCATCGTTGTCTGTTGATACGACAAATTCAGTTCTAATGATGGATCATCAAGTATATTAATGCAATTAATCCGCCCGTGCCCGAATCATTTCCATAAATGTCGAGCCCAAGCCGATTTAGAGAGGAAAAAATTCTGAATTCTGACGCATCACAATATATATATATAGAAATACTTGTCGCTATTCAAAATTTTTCTAATCGGATGAAAGAGCTATATCTATAGATCTATATATATATATAAGTTGAAGCTACTCAATTACATTTCAAATGGGGCGATTTTTTCACTTTCTGAATTTCGAAAATTTTTTGAACCAAATATCATGTCATAAAACGTGCATGAGCCAAATGTTAAATCATAAAACTAACATGAATCAAAAGTGGAACCAAACTACACAATAACATTTATAGAGTAGGTTTGATATTTTTCACCTGTTTTTTTTTAATTTGCGACATATAGCGCAGAGAAGAATACTAGAAGTTACTCCTAGCTTTTGCAGGCCTTTCATACAAGGACATGCCTCCTAAGACCGAAGTCACTGCTGACCACTGCCTTAGAGTTGACACAACAAGTTTGCCTTGCTGGAACAGTCGCTAGCTGCCTAACCACTATCTCCAGTTAAGGCTGGAACTTTTATCTAACATTCTTCTTTTGCAAAAACAATAACATTTCTTGTTGCATTTCTCTTTATGCATTTATTACACATTCTCCACAGTCCCTTTTGTAAAATACCACATTTTTTTTGGCAACCACCATTTCGGTAGTTTTGGCCTAGATCGACGTGGGGAGGAGGGATTTAAAGGAGGCCTTTTCGGAATGCTATTAACTCTAACGATAAGTTAAAAATTATTCAAAATGTATAAAATATACTTACTTTGCCAAAACAAAAATTTCAAAAGCCGTCAAAACAGAAGGAAAATTATTTTACCAAAATGCTATTCCGGCTCGATCCGGTTAGTACCTTTAATTTAATTGTCAATATTAAAAATCGGAGTTTCAAAATAAATAAATAAATAATAAGATGACAGCTCCTCTCTTTAATGGGGGGGCGGGGGGGGGCTCAGTCGGTAGCGCGCCAGGCTCGTAATCTGTAGTTCCCAGGTTCGAGTCCCAGCTGGGTCAGCGTTGAGATTTATCTCCGCAAAATTCCCCACCCTGCCCACGGTCAGTAGGGGACACCGATGGGCTTGGAAAGGCCGCCGTCCGTCGGATGGAACGTTAAGCCGTGGCCCCGTGTGCAAGAGAGCCATACACTGTGCCCGTTAAAGAACACGCTGGATGGCCTTGACGGGAGATGGGAGGCTACCAACTGTCTCCAAACAGCTGTTCCAGTGGGTCCCCTCCCCCAACCTTCTCTGAGCCTTCGGGGTCCATGTAACCTGGCCATTTAGCCCATGGTGTGCAAAAAAGTGCCGCTCAGAGATAAAACAACCCAACCCTCTCGTTAATGATGGCAAGAGAACTGTGTACCGATGCAAAACAAAACAGGTTGTAAAAAATTCGTTTAAAAATAATTTTTTGATTAGTGACTCGTTTTTATGGGTCGTTCAGGAGATTGAGGCTGTTGATTTTGTCTAATTGTATTTGCTTCCTCTATGAATTTGAGACGTAGTTCCATCATTAGTGTGAGTGACAGAAATGGGGAGACTATGAGACTCCACGGTTGTGGAATTAACAATTCTTATGAGACTGGAATGATAACAGAAACTGAAAGTTCGTTGGTAACCTCATCATAAATACAAATAGCCATTCATTTAATAAGATAAAGAGTACATTTAATAAGATAAAGAGTACGTTTAACAGTAATCAAAAACCGCGTGGTGCTTTTTCTAATTGTTAAATCCTGATTAAAAGGTTGCATACTATAATCAAAGCAATTTTATATTTCATTTTTCCTTATTACAAGAAATATTTGAAATTTACATTATTTTGAGATATTTTTAAGATTTATTCATCTTTTTCTCTCTTCCATTTCGCAGCAGCCTTTGCTCATTAGAGTGTAATCAAAAATGATAACATTGCAGCCAAAACGTATGTTGTTGTTGTTGATAAGATTACGATTCACATCATTTGTTATACTTGGTGAACATCTTTTTAACATCGAGATTTGCTTTCAGTCTTGAAAATAAACATTATTAACCAGGACAGGATTTATTGGGGAGGAGCAAGCCCTTCCTAACCGCCACCACCACTACCACCACTATTGAGAATGCCGGTAAGGGCTTCTGCGTTTTTCAAGAAATGATTTAACGACCTCTAAAATGGAGGGGAAAAATGGTACACTGAAATGGAAATCCAATCGCATTTCTACTCCCCCCCCCACATTTTATTATTTCTAGATCAGCGCATGCCCGAGTAGGAACAATTTCGAGAATTGTTGATTTTGGAACCGAAGCCTGTCCAGGTCAGTTTTTTTTTTCTTGGGGTGGGAGAGGAATTCTGATGCATTATAAAATATATATATATACGGAAATGCATGTCACTAATCATTTATTTAATCTTATATTTACTAATTATAATCATTTTATAGCAAGATTAAAATGTTAATGCAATTTAAAACGAAAAATATTATAAATACTAATATAAACTGAAGATTCGCGTCTAACATCATTATAATCACAGCCATTCATTTATTAAAGAAAAGAGGTTGAAACATAAAAATTATTTCTTATTCTTATTTTTACTTATATATTAAATTCACTAATTAAAGATAAAAAGGTTGAAAAACAGATCATTAAAAATTTAAAAACCGCATAGTGTTTGTTTATGACACTATAATCGAAACAATTTTATATTTTAATTATTTTTTTCACAATTATGAGAAATATTTGAAATTTAAATTATTATGAACCCGAATTCATCTCTAATAGCAAGTGTAAAAACAATATAAAATATTATTTTTCAATTAATTAATTTTTCTCTCTTTTATAGTCACCTGAGAAAGTAGACCAGCTAAAACCCCATATAGATAATTCAATGATATAGACAAGGAAAACAATTCAATGAAGAAAATAGGGTGGCAAAAATTTCCTTAAACAATAAATATTTTGGGGCAGAATTGATCTTTAAACGCACACCGATTGGGAAGTACTGCTACATACAATCTGGTCTCTATCTCTGCAAAACTCCTCGTCCTGCCCACGGTCAGTAGGAGACACCGATGGGCTTGAAAAGGCCGCCGTTAGTCGGATGGGACGTTAAGCCGTGTCCCCGTGTGCGGGAGAGCCATACCCTGTGTACGTGTGGATGGCCTTGACGGAAGGCTACCATCTGTCTCCCAACAGCTGTTCCAGTGGGTCCTCTCCCCCAACCTTCTCTGAGCCTTCGGGGTCCCTGTGACCTGGCCATTTAGCCCATGGTGTGCAAAAAAGGGCCGCTCAGAGGTAAAACAACCCAACCCAATCCGGTCTCTTCAATGGCCTACCTGTCATCCAACGTAGGCCCCGTGATGGGAATTTCCAAAAGAAATTATAAACTGTTTCGATCGACACGAAGCCTTTTCAACTCTGTTGCTAAAAACACAATAGAATCATTTTTTTTTTCACAGTTTATCTCAGCTAAACCCCACTCAGAAAGGGGACACCGTTAACTTGAAAAGCCGCCGATCTTCGGATGGTACGTAAAACAGTGACTCCGTGTGCGGGAGAGCCATATCCTCTGCACGTTTAAGAACACGCTGGATGACTTTGAGGGGATACTTTCATCTGTCTTCTGTCAAGTGGATACCCTTCCCCCAACGTTCTATAAGCTGTTGAGGTCCTTGTGACATGGCATTTAGCCCATTGCATGCAAAAAAATTGCTGCTCAGAGGTAAAACAATCTAAATTCCTCACAGTTCTTTTAATTATATTGCCTTTGAAGCAGAGAAAAAGAAGCACTTTCATTATTATTATCTCAGTTCTAACAAGTTCTTGATATACGTCACAAGTTTCGAAATCGAACTGAAACATTATAAGCTGACCGCAAGAAAAAGAGAAAAAAAAATGTACAGGAAGGTTTTAACTTGCCTTGAGTTTTGGAAACAGGACGATCGACTCTTTCCTCCAGTGTCTCCTGCGTGCGACAGTCTCGTGCAAAACGAAGCACGCGCTCGTGGCTTGGCGCTCGGACGTCTGGGCTTGTTGTCATTGGCGCACAAGTCACGTGCTGAACAGTGACGCACTTCCCGTAGCTTCAGTCTCCAGAGCCGTGTTAGTTTCCAGTGCGCGTCCGCTAACTACTGGGTGATGATCTTTTCATAAAGGCGATCTATTTCTACTCTACTCTAGCGTAAATATTAGACGACCGGGACTATTTCAGGTTTTCAAGGGTAACACTCACCCTTATGACTTCTTTTTTTGCTGCCAGAAAGGCGCAGATTACAAAGGAAACGACAGATGTGGCAATATGGGATGTTACGTGATTTTTGTAAACACTATTTCGGTTGCTTTTCGCTTTACAAACACAGATCGTTTTTCATGAACTATCTCATTGCATTGGGTAGATTAAGTTTTTTATTCTTAATTTCATTTTTATTCGAATTCCTCGCTTTCAAGCGGCAGTATTACCTGGAAAAGCAAAAGATTCCAAAGCATCCAATGTTCGTTTTTAATTTTAAGTTGGATTTTGTGCTTCCTCTTTGCGTTTCTCTGAGGTTTGATTTACCTCTAGCAACTTCTTTGCACTTGTTTTATTCATTGGAATTTTTTGCGGGTTGTTTTATCATTGGTCACTCTGAGAATTTTTTAAATAAAGAAATTATTCTGAGTGTTATTTCTGAAACTTCACTCAGAAATTTCTGATTCTTTCTGGGAGTAGTTTAACTCATGTAATTTTTATGTGGCTTTTATGACTCGTACGTTTTGAGCATTGTTTCGTGACATTTATTTGAAAGTCGTTTATTACACGATTTTTTCTTTTTTTTTGCATTGCTGACCGAAACCGTCCAGTGGCCGAGTGGTTAGCACGCTTAGCTGCTGAGTTAAGGGACCTGGGTTCGAACCCTGGGTAAGGCATGGATGTGTGTGTCGTTTTTCTGCTGAGGTCCTGCCATCCTCACAGACCTTCAACTATGACATATAAACTGGCAGGCTCCTGTTAGACCTCTGTGGCAAGCAGATACTTGAGGGGGTATTTATTTATTTCAGACCCATTTAGGGAATCTTTGTTCTTTACGAACTTTTTGGTGGGTTGTTCGTTCCCTGACATTTTTCCCTTAATTATTTTATATCTAGCACTGTTCTGTGATTTATTTTATTACTAGCATTTTTTATGTTCTTTTCTCCATTACTTTTTTTCCAGTATTGGTTTGCTCCTGATTGTTTTTGGGAGTGTGTTTTCCGTGGCACATCTTGGTCGGTTGTTTTACTTTTGGATTTTGCTTTGCGTGTGTAGACTATGTTACAATGAGAGAGAAGATTTATATTCCTGACGCATTTCGGTATTTCTCATTTTTTCTAGCACTCTTCAGTATTTTTTTTTATTCTTTTCATTGTTTTTTTTTTTAATTTTCCTGCAACTTTTTTTATTGTTTTTATTTTTTTTACACTTTTTAGGGTTTTTATTTTTTTTCTGACACTTTTTCAGTGTTTTCATTTTTTATTCATTTATTTATTAAGTTTTTTCTGCCACTTTCACTGTTCCTGATTTTTTTCTTCCATTTTTGTGAGATTAGTGTGTGGGTATAGGAAATCGAAGATGTTATACTCCTGACAAATTAGGGGCGGGGTGGCTCAGTCGGTAGAGCGCCAGGCTCGTAATCTGTAGTTCCCAGGTTCGAGTTCCAGCTGGGTCAGCGTTGAGATTTATCTCCGCTAAATTCCCCGCCTTGCCCACGGTCAGTAGGGAACACCGATGGGCTAGGAAAGGCCGCCGTCCGTCGGATGGGACGTTAAGCCGTGGCCCCGTGTGCGGGAGTGCCATACCCTATGCACGTTAAAGAACACGCTGGATGGCCTTGACGGGAGACTACCATCTGTCTCCCAACAGCTGTTCCAGTGGGTCCCCTCCCCCAACCTTCTCTGAGCCTTCGGGGTCCATGTGACCTGGCCATTTAGTCCATGATGTGCAAAGAAGTGCCGCTCAGAGGTAAAACAACCCAACCTGACAAATTATTATTAGAGATTTCTTCATCCCTGCTGTTTCATGATAAGTTTTTCTGTACTTGAAACGTTTTCGTAGAGTCTTCTTTTTTTTAAGCCATCCCGATGGCCGAGTGGTTAACGTCCTTGGCTAGTTATTCAAGCGACCTGGTTAGAGCTCCAGATAAGGCATTCATATTTTTGATGTGTTTCTGCTGAGGTCTTGCCTTCCTCACAGATGTTCTCTACGGAGAATTAAACTGACAGGCTACTTTCATACCTCTTTGGCAAGCAGCTACTTGAGTGGTAATTATTTATTTATTTTTATTTCGTATGTTTTCTTAATTCCCGATGATACTTATTCTTTAGGAAACTTTTCTATTCCTGAAAGTATTTTAGGAGAATTATTTTATCTGTTATGACAATTTTTTGGGAGCTATATATATATGTGTGTAAATACATTGTTTTTGGTTTTTAAGCATTTCCTGCGTGTTTTTCTGATTTAGAATAAATAAGATTGATTCGTCGCTGACCGAGTGCAATTCTGTTTTGCTGCAACTGAATGTTTAATCAAAACTGTATAATAAATGTTGGTGATTTAATTGGTTGTTTGCTGTTTTATGTATAATTAACAACTATGCGGGTATTGCGCGTTCTGATTTGGTACACAGGGGAATAGTGGGCTAAATTGCCAAATCATAAGCCCTCAAGTCTCAAAAGCCAGTGCAAATTTTTATTTGTAGGTGTATTTTTGCATTCGTGGAGAGGCATCCTTATTAAGAGCAAATGACATCCTTTTTTTTGTCTCTGAGTATCCTTTATTGCATAAACTCTTCGTGATTTTCCTGGCATCGAGCCACTGATTCCATTCCTAATCTGAAATACTGATCAGCGATAAGACAACCTACATGAACATTCTTGGTGCATCATCCATGAATTTATTGCATGCTCTATTGGATTTTTTTGATTAACCTATATATGTAAAATCCATCTAAAAATGGCGAGCTTTAATAAGGGTGATGACCAGCCGATCGAAGTAGGACAATATGTTTGGGGGGGAGACATATTATTCACTTAAGAAATGAAAAATTCCGAAACATTGAGAAAATTAGTAAATATTTTGAAACATCATTTCTGTTGTATTAAACTGTTTAGAATAGTTATACTTGCAAGGAAAAGTAGAGAGAGAAAAATTAAAATTCGTGAGAAAAAAAAGCTGAATCTGAATTTATTATTTACTAGCAGATTTATCCTTTGTTGCTGGTATCCGAAACTCTGTAAAGTATATAGTTAGGGTGTTTTATCTATGAGCAGCACTTCGTTGGCACACAATGGGCTAAATAGCCAGGTCGCAATGACCCCGAATGGTCAGAGAAGACCCACTAAATAGCTGTTGGGAGAATGATGGTACCCTCCCGTTCAGGTCATCCAGCATGTTCTTTAACGAGAACAGCATATGACTCTCCCGCACGTGGGACCACGGCTTAATGTCCCATCCGACGGCCTTTACTAGCCTATCGATGTCTCCTACTGACCGTGAGCAGGGCGGGGAGTTTTGCGGAGGTAAATCTGAACCTGGCAAAGCTGGGATTCGAACCTGAGAACTGTAGATTACGAACTTGGGATGCTACCAACTGAATCCTAAGGCATATAGTAGATGGCATTCCTCACTTCGCAAGGTTTATTGGCATGAAACTCATTACTCTTTATTCGTCTCTCCGCTCCCCCCTGGTAAAATTTTATCCCTCTCTTTTCGGGGGAAGTTTGAAACTCTCTAAAGAATGCAGAAGTTGGTACAGTCGCTCAAAAAAGTATCCGAACACTACGGTTGATTACAAAATTCAGAAAAAATATCTGGCAACGATTTTTTTAGAAATTAGTGATCTGGCAACCTTCGTGTCACGTGACACGAAGGTTGCCAGATCACTAATTTCTAAAAAAATTGTTGCCAGATATTTTTTCTGAATTTTGTAATCAACCGTAGTGTTCGGATACTTTTTTGAGCGACTGTACTCCCCACGTTGCAAGCTTTATTTGGTATAAAACTCATTATGATCTGTTTCTTCACCCCTCCCACCATTTTAAATATTTAATTCCCTTCTTTTAGGGAAGGTCTGAAACTGACTAAAATATATAATAGATGGCACTCTCCACACTGGAAGATTTCTTTTGCCATAAAACTCATTGCAATCGATTTTTCCCCCTTGATATAATTATATTTATCCTTTTTAGGAAAAGTCTGAAATACGCCTCTAAAGTTGTGGTATATGGCACTTTCCACGTGGTTTTGAATAACTGCTAATGTTAAGTGTACCAGAGGCAATAGTTTTTAACCGCTAATGTTAAGTCTAAGGGAAATTTTAGAAATTCAACCCAATTACCCCAGTTTTGTTTGACCCCAGCGTGTCCGTGCATAACCTACACTCTTCCCCTGGGTGAAGGGAACGTCCATGCAGAATTTGGGGACTCTAGTTTTTCTGAGGGCTGACTGCATAAGTTGACAAACAGACATACAAGCAAACACAAAAACAATATTTCTTCTTTTCGTATTAGATTGTCATTATCATCATTTTACATGCACAAAATTCAGGCTTACCACAATTATTAGTAAAATCGCAGTTAATACAATTTAGTGTTTTAAGGTTGATAACAATTGCGAAATCTCATGAAATGCGCACCCGTATATACATGGGCACAAAAATTGCAACTCCTCGAATATCAGTGAAACTGAACAGAGTGGTAGAGAATGTTACAAGGTAGTAATGATTAATTTCACAGTACCAGTGCGCATATTAAGGGTGTGTTTAAGGCCCCCAATATGGGATCTCAGTACGGGACATAACCCCATTTGGCGACAATACATGCAATCAGACGTCGAGGCACCGATACATAAAATTCCATGATAGTGTCCTGAGGAACTTTCCACCATTCTTCCTCCAAATAGAGGTGCAGGGTGTCCAGTGGGTGTGTTGTCTGTGGATGCTGTCAGAATCTTCGATTAAGCACATCCCATATGTGCTCTATAGGAGGGAAATCGGGGAACATAGCAGCCTAAGGTAGGGTGTTGATATTCCATAGACACTCTTGGACAGCACGTGTCATGTAAGGGATGTGTGTTATCCTGATGTAAAATGGCACCAGGAGAGCTCCGCAAGACAGGTAGAAAATGGGACACCAGAATGTCCTCTATGTATCGTTGAGCTTGTCAAATTTCCCTGGTCAAACACTAAAAAAAACACTAAAAACTAAAAGAGTTCTGTAGTCATAACTGAAGGCAACCCACACCAAACCTCCAGGTGTGCAGGCACTGTTGCACTCCTGGATATGTGCCGGCGATGTCAAATCCTGTTGTGATCATCATCTGCACCCGAACAGAAGTGTGACTCATCCGAGATGATGATGTAGTACAATTCCACTTCCCAATTCCAATACAGATAACGTGCTTGTTGTCGATTAACAATCAGAAATAAACTGAACAGAGAACGTAATGCATAGAAATAAGCTTCATTTTAACGTCATCTGATGGTCAACGGGACACTGGTGCATGCATTGCATGTACCACATTGCACTGGATTGGTGTAGATGTCGCACAGGGTTCAGAGTTTGCTTTCGTTGGATGAGGAGATCTTCTGGTGGTGTGATAAGTCTGTAGGGACCTGAGCCATGGCGAGGTGAAGCAGTATCTGTCCTCATCCACTGCTCCAAACAGTGTGTTACAAGTGCTCACTGCACGACCGAGATGGTGGCTATGTAACAGGTAGACCAACATGGATCATGCATCCTCACGATACAGCTCTCTTTGAGCGGGTCTAGCTGCTGATAACGCGCTTGCATTCATTGGCATAACTGAAACATACATGCACTGTTCCCTTCCATTGGCTTACCTGCTATATGCTACGGTGGCTTTTATTGGGGTCTCGGGATCGACATCACCGCCTCTATTTCCAGTTCCATGTAATATCGTCATGCTGTGGGTACATGAATAATTTACATAGGACCTCTGGTACAACGAGTTGTTTTTCCCACAATAAAACTGCAGTGAAAGGATAACATATCGCCGATAACATATCGCCATTGGGGAGATATGTTATCGTTTCATTCTCAAAGAAAATTAAGCCTGCTGTTTTTCGAATTTTTTATTCTTTAATAATAGCAATTCGTACTGATGGGTGATTGAAAAATGTAAAAAATAATATATTATTAATCATATAAAGAGCAAAAAACTTATATCTTGAAAGTTAAATCTTAAAAAGAATAAGTTGGATTTTTTTAACCCCTAGGATTAAAGGAAAAAAATCATCTAGTGTATAGTAATAATGAATAAAATTTATTATTATTATTATTATTACTCTGCTGTAATAATATTTATATTAAATTAAGTAGTTACAGGTAGAATTTTTACTAATTAAATTTAATTAAAAACACATGATAATATTTCTCTTCATAAACTCATTATATTACCAGCGTTTTTTTTTTCTAACATAAATATATCGTTTGCGATATTCATTAAATTTTTTCATCTGTTAGAGACTGTAATTAAAGTTTTTTGTGAAATTGTGAATCATAGTAGTCAATCAATACCTGTCCAACCCGAAAGAAATTTTTAATTTATCTCTAAAAACAAACAATTATCGCTTAACCCAAAAACAGTGCGGTTTTCCACACCCTCTGGAGGTGAAACTAAAAATCATTGTTGTCAATGCAAACTTCATGTCATTAGCATTTCACACTCAAAATTTCAAATTTTTAAATGTAATAACGTCGTTTGACATTTGAGTTTGAAATTTTGCAATCTTCAAACGTTTCCGTTACAGGGCGCAATTACAGCTATAGGAAGATTTTTTGGGTTAGATACCTATCTAACCCAGTGGTTCTCAACCTTTAATGCTTCACGTACCCCCTGGAAATGTGTACGTAACTGACGTACCCTTTGTATAGATAGATAGATAAACTATAGTTATAGTATAATAATGGGAATAAAATAAAATATATATATATATCTAGCGACCTTTGAGCTCTCACGGCGTACACCAAAAAATTTTACCGCGTACCCCACATTGAGAACCCCTTCTATAAACAAGAAACATTTGATACCCGGAAAAAAAAAATTGGTTGCCCTGAGTAGGATTCAAGCCTACGTCTTCTAGAAGCTAATAATTTCAAGTGTTTCTATCTACAGAACATTTTCCTATGATACTTTATTACTGAATTATTTATATAACGTTGTGAGCGTGAGTGACAAATATTTCTTCCATCATATGTATCAGTTTGGCTGCCCGATACCTGACATAGATGGCGCCAGTGGGGAAACAACAACATATGCTGGAATATTATATGTCACATTGCAGAAAGAAGGGCAACGGTATGCCAAACTGTCAATACGACTTTTTCGTTTGTGCGCGATTTTTTTGGTGAATTAATATAGTAAATACTGCCATTTAGTTCTGCTTTCTTGTTTAGAGTGAGTCGAACTGGTTTGTTCGTGATTTGAAGTACGTTGTTTTTGTAATATTTCGTCATTTTGCTTTGATGTATGTATGAGGTAAAGATTGATTGAAAAGTGCTGTCATTAAATGAGTGGTGGAGCATGACTTCAGGGTGACTCCATCTATTGAGAAGATTGGAAAACATTTGACGAATATTTTATTCATTTGAAATTCGACAATAGAACTTATATGTTCTTAGAAAAGTTAACTCAATTTAAAACTTTTTCAAACATGGGTAGATCAAACACAAGATCTAAAAATAATTCACCAACGACATAGAGACAAAGCAAAAATCTAAAGGTCAATCTGAGCCAAAAAAAGTTATAATCAATCCATGCAATATGCTTGATGAAAATAAAATCTGTACTTCTGAACTAAATAGATCTAAGTCACTTGCAAATATTCCCGATTTAATGAATTGTTCAGACATTTTTGACAATGCTAATAAATTTGCTTCATTCAGTTCTGCAATTTCGCAGCGAACCATTGAAAATGACTTTCCTCGTTAAATTGTCGATCATAATTTGACTACAACTTCATCTAAAACTCATTATGCAAAGTCAGATGTAAATTCGATTTTGAAGAAGAATGTGTTGATATTGAGCCTAATGCTAATCTTGAAGATAATAATATTTTTCCTTTTCAGTCACAGAATACCGATGGAGTGAAACTCAGTATAATTTTCTAAAATAACAACATCAAACTGTCTTCATTAGACTGTGAAGAAGTTACAGATTACTTCTTCAGATACCTTAGTAAAGATATTGATGGGAATTTTTTTTAATGAAAACATAATTTTGTGTCCCAAAACCATCAAAACTTCAAAAATTTACAAACGTTAGATCGTATATTAAATGTTGAAGTAAGTTTTCGTATTCCAGATGAGACATTTTTATTGGGTCATTGGTGGTGCCAATCTTTCACTCAAAGATGAATACATACTGCAGCAGTTAAAGAAATTCAATATATACAAAAAAAGAAGGATGTATAAATTGATTCCCTCTCCGGATATTAATAAAGTCAGCAAATTATCAACAGATAAAGTAGTTATCTATTCATCAGGAAAATCTTTGTCAGAGAGTGTTAAAATTGGATTTATCAAGCATAAAGTGAGACTTATACCAGTTCACTGGTGATATGCCTACACTGTAATCGTTTTAGGCATAGTGCAAATGCTTGCAATGGTACAATTCGCTGCAAGAGATGTGGAGACCCATATAATTGTAAGAATTGTAATGCCACGTATTATAAGTGTCCTAACTGTTCGGGGCCTCACCCTTCGGATATTTTCTGATTGTCCAGCAAAGAAACTTGCCTGCAAAGCTAAATTAATTCAATTGCAGAGGAATTATCTTGGGCAACTGCTCAGAGAATTGCTCAAAATGCTAATTCTTATGTAAACAAAACGAATGTAAATAAAAACATTGGAAGCATGAATACTACAGCTACAGATAAACAAAAAAAGTGAGAACCGAATTTTCGTGATAGTAACTATGATATTGATTTTTCAGAGACATTTTTTGGCAATAAAGTGTTTGTCTACTCTGCCTTAATAAATGAAAATTCGAAACAAGAAACAAATATAGGTGTTAAAAGTAAAATTCCCCAAGGCACATATGCCAATGTGATGAAATTTCAAAATATTGTGTCAAATTTGGGGAAAACATCAACTGAGGTTAATCCTGTTTCTTTTGAAACAGTGGCTAAAAATAACGAACTTGATATTAATGGCTCTGTTTGCACTAAAGAGAGCATTGTGCAACTCATTTTCAACCTGTTATTTTATGTTGTTTCTAATCAAGATGAATATAAATTAATTCATTCCATAATACAAAAAATAATATAAATTCTCTAGGCAATATAATTCTTTTAATATGGTACAGTGGAACTGTAGGGAGTTCCCTTGAAAGAGAGAGGAGCTTAAATATTTACATAAAGTCAAAAATCTTCATTTAAAAGCTTTACAAGAAATTGCAACTAAAAAACAAATAAGTTTAAATCCTTTTACTTGCTATTCAAATAGATCTCTAGAAAATTCTAGAGGAGTTGCTCTTCTGATCAGAAGAGATATTCGACATAAAATAATACCAGGATTTTAGATAGGTTTTTATATAGGTTTTATATAGGCACAATATACCAGGTATTGATATTGTGTTTGCTGAAATTGAAATTAAAAACAAATTATATAATTTTATAACATTTTATAATCCAGGTCACAAACTCAAAGTTTCTGACTATAAAAACCTTTTACAAAATTGCAAATATCCATTGGTCTTGCTTTTTGATTTCAATACTCATTGCCTTGTATGTGGATCTTTCAAACAAAATGGCAATGGCATTGAATTGCGCAATTTTTTAAACGAACAAAATCTAATATTTGTAAATGATAAATCTACTATACATCATAATTTTGAAAATAAAAACTGTGATAGATCTCTTTATCATCAGTCTACATATATTTCCATAACTGAGTGGACTACTGACTCTGACCTTCATGGAAGTCATGATTATCCGATTTATTTAAAGTTTATTGATATTTTTAATTGTAAAAAAGATATCCAACTAAATAACTGGCTTAAATTTAAAGATAAGTTAGAAAATATTCAACCACCTGAATACATACTTGACTATAACTCTTTTATGGACTTAGTTAAAAGAAATACCACAGAATGTTGTAAAACCATAAAAAAATAAAATTCCTAAACTACACTGAAATTTTTGGTAACTTAACAGAATTGTAGCCATAAGACGGAAGGAAGAAAAAAAAAGTCAAACGATCTAGAAATTTCCAAGATAATTTAAGGTACAGGAGAATTGTTGCTCTTGTAAGAAGAAAGCTAAAAGAGCATTATAGGTCGTCCTGGCAAGAATTCTGTAGTAAACCTAATGTCAATTCAATAGTACATAGTATTTTGGAGAAATTTTAACTCCATAATTAAACCAAAAGAACAAAAATTCCGATGGAAACAAATCTCCATTAAAAGAAATATTTCAATAGTTGAAACTGAAAATTTATTTGCCACAAAATTACCATTTTCAAAACAAATTTCTTTTTATGGAAATGATAGAAATATTGAATTAGAAGTTGAAACATTTAATGAAAATATTACACTTGCCAATCCCACAGTGGATTTGGATTTTACATATTTTGAACTGCAATGCGTTTTAAATAAAATTAAAGTAAAATCTGCTTGTGGGGATGAGAATATTTCATGTAAATTTCTGGAAGCACTTCCCACAAAATGGAAAAAGAAGTTTCCAGATGTTTTAAAAAATATTTGGATTAGCAAACAATAACCTTCTTCTTGGTCAATTGTGAATTTAATTTTCATACTTAAACCGAATAAACTAGCAGAAGATTTAAAGTAATATAGACCAGTATCTTTCACTTCTAATATTCTTAAAAGTTTTCAAAAATTAATTCTGAAAAGATTTTTGTGGTTTCTTGATGAAATGAACATATTCGCTGATCATTTACATGGATTTAGAAGAGGCAGGCCAACTAGATTGTCTAATTCATCTTGTTGGAGATGTTAAAAATGCTTTACACCACAAAAAGGCAGTGGCTGCAATTTTGTTTTACCCTTCCGATGCTTTTGACTCAGTATGGATTACTGGTTTTTTATACAAACTTAGCAAAATAGAGGTGCCTGGATATATATATATACTCCTTTACCAAGTTTTACCTTACTAATAAGAACTATCAGGTTAAACTTGATAATGTTTACTCAAACAAACTTAAAATGCATAGTGGAATTTCACAGGATGGTATTTTATCATCCACAGTTTTTAATATATATATATTTATGATCTACCTGAATCTATTAATAAAAATGTTAACTATTCAATTTGTGCTGATGACCTTAGCCTATGGGCAATAGAAAAAAAATATAAAGATGTTGGAAAAAAACCTTCAAGAAGCAGTAAAAAACATTCATTTATACTGTGAACCAATGACACTTGAAAATAAATGCAGAGAAGTCATTGGTCATGCCTTTTGTTAGGATTAAAGTTGTTATTCCTCAACTAAATGTTCATCTTAATCATGGCTTGTTGCCTAATACAGATCAACATAAGTATTTAGGAGTAGTCTTTGAATCCACACACAAATGGGATAAACATTTACAAAAAGTTTGTTCGACTGGAAATAAACTCTTTAATTTTGCCAAATGCATTAGCAACAAAAAATTGCAGATGATCTCCAACAAATCTTCTTTATCTTTATAAAATATTTTTTGTTTAGACCAAAGTTGGAATATAGTCTTGGTTTGTTAGTGGGAATACCAGATTATAAATTTAACAAACTAAATATCTTGGAAAATAAGTTTATTAGACTTGCTTTGGGCTTACTGAGAGTTATCCCAAATATTTCTCCTTTGGCAGGAATAAATCTGCCAATTTTTGAAATTAGAGCAAAAGTTTTGCTCATTAAGGATTACACAAAGGTTGCAGCTCAAACATAAATAACATTTTTTTCATTAAGGAAGGTTACAGAATAGAATTACGAATTTTCTGCTTTTAATACATTAAAGAAAGACATTTTTTGTCATATTTTGAAAATTAAAAACAAAGGTGATTTATGTACAAAAAGATCCTATTTGGGCTTTGCAATGTCCAAGTATTAATAAAAGTATTCCTAATGTAATTAAAAAAGTGATATGGATCAAAAAGTCTTAAAGATTATAACTGAATCCTTCATTGATAATGAATATGACGATTTTTTACAGATATTTACTGATGGGGCTTACATCCCCAATGAAAGTATTGCTACAGCTGCTTTTGACATACCAGCCAAAAATGTTTTTGAACAATTTAAATTTTCAGGAGATGGTACAAGTTTGCAGGCTGAATTGTTTGCCATATACAAGGCAATTAGGTTGAAATAAATTTACTTAACGAAAATGTGTTGTTGTTAACAGACTGCAAAGCAGCCTTGTTGGCCTTAGAAAATGATATTTATGATAATAATCATTATAAGATCATACTAGATATTTTCAAAATATACACTGAATCTGTTATAAAAGGTAATCACATTATTCTTCAATGGTTGCCTAGCCACTGTGGAGTGGCAGACAATGAGAATGTGGACAAAAGATCTAAGGATGCTATTAATTTACAAGCATCTACAGCTTTACCTTCATTTCTCATATGTCTTAAAAGGAAAAATAAAGAAAAAGAAATTCAAGAACTAATACATATTTCAAATTTCATGCTCCAATTAGTAAGAACTTTAGATATTATCTTGATGAAATTACTTCATTTTTTTTAAGCAATTTAATTTCAGTAGACAAGATATTAGTAAAATCATAAGGTAATAGTAAAATCACAAGGCTCCGTAACTAGATGACTACCGATTTGCCAGCTTCGCCGTTAAACGCTTGGCAACACGCAAGCAGGTTTCTGCCACAAGAGGGCAGTAGCTACGGGTGACAGCATCATACGCTATTTTGTTGTGATACACTGTATAAAGTAATGTGTGTAGATACTGCTGCACTTAACAAGTACCTTTTTAAAATCAAGAAGAGCCAGTCCGATTTGTCAAGTTAAAGATACAGTTTCCCATGTGTTGCTAAATTGTGAAAAGTATGATGAAACCAGAAAAAAAATTTTTGAAGCACTTCGTTATAATTACAATCTAACTGAATACACACTACAAAATATTTTTAATCCCGATAATTCTTCTAAATTAGTTATTTTCCAATTATTAAGTGGTTTCCTTCGGGAATCAATGCTATATAATAGAGTATAAGTATAAATTTTGGACTTTGATTTCGTTTTTATGTCTAAAGGATATAAATATCTGATTCTGCTGAAGAACATTTTCTAACTTTCTGTCATATGTATCGTAGCCTCCGTAACTAGATGACTACCGATTTGCCAGCTTCGCCGTTAAACGCTTGGCAACACGCAAGCAGGTTTCTGCCACAAGAGGGCAGTAGCTACGGGTGACAGCATCATACGCTATTTTGTTGTGATACACTGTATAAAGTAAATCAGAAGCAGTTATTATATTCAATAGGACTACATATTTTGAGCTTCTTAGAGAAAATTATAGTAAACTTAAGAAATATACAATTTGGTGGTTGGTTTTCAAAATATATATTGTCTGCGTACATAGATCTTGATCACAAATAGAAGTAACAAATTCTGCCATCCTCAGAGATTTTCTACTTTGGCATGTAAACTGACAGGCTCCTGTCAGACCTCTGTGGCAAGCAGCTGCTTGAGGGGATATTTATTTTTTTTTTTTTAAGCAATGCTTGATCATACTTAAAATATTTCTGCTTTCAGCCACTGAGAAATATGCCTATAAATGCCTCGTTATGAATGTCAAAATTGTTTATCTGCCATGTTTTCTATCAGGTGGCCAACCGTAATAAGATATTTACCAAATAACAGCTTGGTACATTGAGGGGGGGGGGGGATACCTACCTAAAAGTTCCTCACATTACATTCTTCTCTTTCGTGAAAAGAGGAAGGAAATTTCCACGGCAATCGATTTTAACGCGTTTTAATTTTCATCCCCCGTATTAGAGGATACATATTATTTTTATTACTAGAGAGCAAAAAAATATTCTGGAAGGAAGAAACGATCTTTTGATAGGGGCCTTTAATTGTGAAAGATATGCATAAAATGTAATGGGTTGGGTTGTTTTACCTCTGACCGGCACTTTTTTGCACACCATGGGCTAAATGGCCAGGTCACATGGACCCCGAAGGCTCAGAGAAGGTTGGGGAAGGGGACCCACTGGAACAGCTGTTGGGAGACAGATGGTAGCCTCCCGTCAAGGCCATCCAGCGTGTTCTTTAACGTGCACAGGGTATGGCTCTCCCGTACACGGGGCCACGGCTTAACGTTCCATCCGACGGACGGCGGCCTTTCCAACAAGGAGTGTCTAAGGGAGAAGAGAGCTAGCTTACATTGACGTAATGTAAACTTTTCGATTGCAGCGCCCTCTAAACATGGCAAATTCGTGCATTGCAGTGAAGCAACCTTGTCAGGGTGAGGAGCGAGTTCCCTGCTTTATTTTTCCACCGCCGAGCAAAGTTTTCAATTGCTTACACCACATAAGTAATTTTAGATACACTTTGACTCTGAAATATGTCATTTTCTTCATGAAGTACAATCATAATTTTCTTTTCGTTTAGAAAAAAAATATCAAGTAGAACTGCAATCATTTTCTTTAATAAAATCCAATTTTGTAAAACTGGTAGTAGCTATGCTAAAGAACAAAATTTTAATATTTTGAATAACCTACAGCATTTAGTATATTATAATAAATTGAGTTTTATGTGTCAATACACGATAACATAATCTATATTATTATATTTTATATAATTGCTGATATTTTCAATAAATATCATACAGAGTTTTTTACATGTATAAATGTTCAGCAGATGGCAGCACGCACTTACCGTATCAACCATAAAAAGAATTACACTGTTAGAGAAAAGTGCAGAAGCCAATGTACATCGATATGCTCCAGGGATCACAAACCTGCAACATACATTGACTTATATATATTCACAAGATGATTAAATGTATTAATTTACATATTAATTTTAAAAATTCTGCAAAATTACTCAAAATAAACATACAACGGCTTTTCAAGATATCATAAAATGTACTCCTGAACGGGATAAAACACTCATTGAATAACTTTATGGTCAGCTACCACTGTACCAAACAGCCATGGCTGTTAGATATTTGGAAACACTAGTTAAATCGCAATACATATACCAATAGTAAGACAAACCATAGCTGCAGTGGGCTAAAATGATTGCATTGCGCTTGCGCAGATCGCCCCTTATAGTTGTTTTTGTGCCTGCACATCAATTTGCCACGTTCAGCTTCGGTAAAATTCCGCAGAACGGCGCCACTTACGCTAACCTTCTTCTCCTTAGACCTTCTTTGTTTCCAAGCCCATCGGTGTCCCCTACTGACCGTGGGCAGGGCGGGGAATTTTGCGGTGATAAATCTCAATGCTGACCCAGCTGGGACTCGAACCTGGGAACTACAGATTACGAGCCTGGCGCGCTACCGACTGAGCCACCCCAAAAATGTAATGGAAACTCCTATTAATTGCTAATAAGAATTGGATGATTGTCATTTACTTTTCAGGGAACTTTTTTTAATTACTTTTTAATGAATCTACCAATAATTTCGCAGCACTTTTTTTTTGCGTTCTACATTATAATGAATTTAGAAACGTTAAGGTAGTGAAAGCTGAATGAGTGTTTCATTCCTTCAAACCGATAGTGCAATTGATTAATCGAAAATAGGCCCAGTTCTAGGGAGAAAAAATGTTAAGGGTGTGGGGGGGGGGTGACAAGAAACTCAATCGAGCAAGTAAAAGGGCCAAGAAAGTGGATTTTCATTCCAGTATGGCCTTTCCCCTTCCGTTTTACAAGTTTAAGAAATTTGTGCATCTATTACCATTACTAACATTTTCAAAGGGGATGGTGGTACATGCACATTCCTCCCTCAATCCTGCCCTGATCAAAATAATAAGGAATCATGTTTTATGTGTAAATAAATAATAAATAAAATAAATACCCCCTCAAGCAGCTGCTTGCCACAGAGGTCTAACAGGAGCCTGTCAGTTTATATGCCATAGTAGAAGATCTGAGAGGATGGCAGGACCTCAGCAGAAAAACAACACGAACATCCATGCCTTACCGGGGCTTGAACCCAGGTCCCGTAGATCAGAAACCAAGCGCGCTAACCACTCGGCCACGGGACGGGTACTTGAATAAAATAAAATGCATATCAGAAAAAAAGTTACAAGTTTATACAAAAAATTTTAATTAATTATACCTTATTACTATAATATACCTTATTGCTAATTATAGAAATTTATATCTCTTTAAACACTAAACAAATAGTGTTAATTAAAATTTAGTTGACATCTTAATCATCTAAATTCAGAAGAATTTACTTTGTCTAGATATAGCTCTTAGTCATATTTGACGCAAATCACAATGGCTAGGAATTTCATGAAAAGAAGTTTTATCCTTACGAGTATCTGAATTAGAATAGGGAACAACGCAATACACTATTGTAAATGTGATGTATTGTAATTGAAGTACAAAATTTCACGTAACAACTGCAAAAACATTCAATGTAACCGCTGCTACCACTAACTTTACGCAATGGTTTGAACCCGTAACCAACGACATCTAGCGGCAGATCCAGTAAACAGGTATTGCCAAGGTTTGGTTCCATATGGTACGCATTTAGTTACGGAGGCTACGTATGTATATATAAGAATTTTCTTCCTTGGTATATTTTTGTCATATATATAAGATTTTTTTTCTTACATTGTGCATATTCTAAGTGTTTTTGTAATGTTATTATTGCATTAACATTTTCTAAGTACATCAGTTTTTTTAATTGTTATGGGGTAGAAGTGTTCAACTAAACACCACAGAAGCGTGTAATGTTAAATAAATAAATAGATAAATTGCTAAAGGAAACGGTTAGTCTACGATGGTGTAGGGGTTATCATAGGTAGTACGTTTCTGGGAGATGTGTGTTCGAATTTCACTCAGGACAACCAAATTTTTTCAAGTGTTTCTTATCTACAGTACACTTTCCTGTGATGTTTATTAAAACATTAGTATTTGCAAAAATATTAGCTCCTCTTCTTGCGAAAACGAGCTAAAAGGTCCAAAATAAAATGATTTAAATTGTAGAAAGAAAAGAATATATATATATAGTATTTCCTTGATTTAAATGCTATCCTGGGAAGGTATCGTTTACTGTTGTAGACTTTTTTATTTTGCAAGATTTTTCGATTTACGTTTTTCAATAAGTGTTTACTGCTAAAAGCCATAAAACAAAATACACAGTCAATATATTTACGTTGAAAGCTAAAACTGGAAACTTCGTTACAAAACATGGATAAAACTTAGCGTTGCATAAAAACCATTAGCTTCATTTTCCTCTAGTCCCTGAAATATTTTCCTTTTACAACTTACAAGAACAAGAGGAGGTATAGGGGGGAGGGGGGAGGGGGGAGTGAAGGGAGAAATGGCATAGCAATGCAGAAGGTGTTCTGGTTCAAATCTTTTTCATTATGATTCTTCTGCCCCTTATTCCCATAATGTTGACATTAAAGTCGGCTCCAATCAGCAGTTTTTGGGAAAAGAAATTACTCCGAATATTTCGAAGTGCTTGATGAGCTCAAAAAAAAATTTTTTTTTTCAACTTCGATGCTGGAACATAGCCAATTAATCTGCATGTCCCAATGAAATAACATACAATTTTATGAAATGCCGATAATTGAACACTTTTAATATTGAAGGACAATCACAGCAGATAGGAGAAAACAAACGACCATGCCATCCACATAACGGGATTCGAACCTGACCTCGGTAGTCGCAGTATCACCGTGAGCCAACGCGTTACCACTGAGCCAGCGAGGCGGCATATTTCTTTATTTGAAAATCTTTAGTTTTAGTACCCTGGAATTTCTTTACGTTTAAGGCGTTTTGTTGCATTTTAACATTGTTCTCATCAGCCGTACTTTCTCCCTACTTGAAAGTCAAACCGTTCTTTATCAAAACTTTCAGTCGCTGTACAGGTATTGATTGAATTCATCTTTTCCACATGTTAAGGCTTATCACCTCTAACCTACTCCTCGATAAAAAGGGAGACACCACTGCGCATTTCCGTCGGTCTTATGGGATGTTAAGCAGTGGTGCCGTGTGCAGAAGAGCAATAATCTGTGTACGTTAAAGAACAAGTTGGATATGATTAAACAGATGCTTCCATCTGTGTCCTAACAGCTGTCCAGTGGATCCCCCTTCCTCAACCTCCTCTGAAACCTTTGGGTCATTGTGACCTGACCATTTCTACTATTGTGAGTAAAAGAGTGCCGCTCAGAGGTAAAATCAATCAAACCCTGCTAAGTCATGCATCTTTCATTCTCGTATTGTCTCTCTGATGAGGTCTCCAAATTCTTCTCTAGGACGAATATACTCTCACATCTCTGTGGCAAGAAGCTGTTTAAGAGGTAGTTTTAACATCATTTTCCAAAAAAATATTTTCACTTTGTCGTCTGTCCGTGTGCAGACATTCAACTTTTTTCTTTTTAGAGAAAAGTCAAAAAAAACTTTTTTTGTGTTTGAAAGGCATTGATGTATTTCATCAACGTACAATTCACACTTTCCAAATCTCCCAAAAGCTATAAGGACCGCCTTAAAATGCTCTTGACGCATATCTATATTTTTCCTCGTACCTCCGCAGTTAACGAGGTACTATTTGTTTGGAAGCTTGTCTAAATTTGTCATTACATGTTAAAAACAAAGTCTGTATCATCATTTCTCTCTTAGCTGGCGACGCGTAAATTTAGCTCTGCGAGTTGTTGCCATAGAGCCTATTAAAGACGGGGAAAGATATTATAGTTTCACAAGGATGCAGCTTGGGAACGATGAGAAAAAAATTTAAGACAAATTATCCCAATCATTTATGCTGGTTCATGTGACACTGTTACCGGCGGACCCGGACGATTGGTCTAATGCCGATTCATACAAAGGGGACAATTCGCCCAATCCCGATTGGTCCAATGTACTATTCATCCAATGATACAATTCGTCCAATACCAATTGTTCTAATGGTATGAATCATCCAATACCGATTCGTTGAATACCATTCATAAAATAGCACGACTGGGCAGTGGCATAAGTAGAATTTTTGCTAGGGAAGGGTTTCCAAGGTGGTTTAACGATTTTCGAGCAGAGTTTTAAATTATTTCTATGATTAGTATATATATATATATACAACTATCTAAAAAACTATTTGGAGGGTGTTTGAGCCCCAGTTTCCTCTTGATTTTAACCCAGGGCTGGATGGCCAATTGACCTTTGGACGAAATGTCTCCGTTAGACGAATTGACATTGGACCAATTGGCATTAGGCAAGAGGACATCCCTCATTTAAGAGTGCTAATAAGGGTAACGGAGGCACAAAATTATTAATTTGTGCATATTTCATGCATTTTTAAGGAAATTTTTAAAGACCTCTAAAACGGAGGGTAAAATATTACATTGCACCTGCAAACCAGTCTCCTGCCTCCTCCTCGTTTACTCTTTTCCTGCGCGATTGCGTTACTCCCATCCCTACCACAATTTTTTTCCTACAACCCGGCCTAGTTACGTCCATTTATATAACGATCATTTTTGAACGTTTCACAGATAATTTAGTGAAATATCGCTTATGATCATTTATCTCATTTTTTTCTTTGTATGTATCATGCATATATTTCTCGTTATTAGTTGTAATTTACCGTCATACTATAATTTTAAGCCATTGCATTATTTTGTCATCATTATTACCTTATGGGATTCAAATGGAAATTTTTCCGCTGCACTTAAGAGAATATGATATGATAGATATGAATAACAGTAATAATTAAAATTTGCAGCAGCAGTTTCTGAAATCATTCTGTTGTTCATTTTCCCTCCTTTATTTTTATCTGTTTTTATTTCAACAATCCATTTCGAAGAAGTTTAGTTCATTTCGCAAAGCTTTCAAGCACAAAACTTTTTTTTAACAACAAAAGTACATAAAGGTATTTTTAATCTCGGTAATCCACTTCACAGCAATGTCGTCAGCTTCCAAGTCAAAGGCAAGAAATGAACTGAGAAACGAACATACTGAAAGCATTTTCGTAGTTGCTTCCTTTGTTGAAAGAGCAAACTTCGCGCATATTTGAAAGGAAAAATTCTCCGAAATGCACTGTTTAAAATGTTTGCCATTTGAGAGAGGGAATTTATATATATATAGAAATAATACATTTGACAATCTTTTCATTTAGCTATATTACGAGGTTGAAGCTGAGATAAAAAAAAAACATTAAATTTTTTCTTATTTCACTTTCAAAAGAAACGAATTTTTGTTTTGTTATTACAGCTAAATTAAAATTTCATTTTGTATTAGATAGGTATTGATGAAATAGTACGATTCGCATATTCGAAATCACTCAGAGGTTTAAACTGCGCCCTCTAACGGTACAAAAACATAAAATTGCATACTTTTATTCGAATATTTCACACGACGTGTTTATGATAGAAATTTAAAATTTGATGGTACAATATGAAGATAATGAGGTTTGCTTATTGCTTACCAGGTACTGCCTCTTCCCGGGTCTTTTTTTCCTTTCCAGATCTTTTTCCGTTGACCCTATTTTATATCGTTTTTTTTTATGCAACCTATATTCCATGATTCAAAACTAATCGAAAATAAGTGTTAGTGCACCTTATAAGAAAATTCCTATTTTCAGTAATTAATGGAAAAAGGATCGCAATGGAATACCATGGCTGGATTATTCTGAAAAATCAGTGTTAGTACTGTTTATAAGTATGGTGACGTAACACATACTTTATAATAGTGAACTGCAAAACCGATATTTAATGCTATATGAATCAAAAGTAAGAAATGAAGGAATCACAAAGTCAAAGAACTATATATAAATTCAAAAAACAAATTAAAATACATATTAATCCTAACATCCTCTGGTTTATTTATCAAGATAAGATATAGTAATGTCATGAATCTCATTAACAAAAACTGTGTGACTTTTTAAATTTCATAGTGTTTTTTTTTAATTTATTCGTTTCGTATATTTGCATTACAATGGATATTTAAAAGTTTTAAGTGTAAAAAATACATAAAAAATAGTTACAGCTTTATGAGGAAATGAAAAAAAAAAATGCTTTATACAAAAGAGAGAGAAATTTCCATTAGGGCGGCTGAAATGCACTTTTCCTTGATGTATCTCATTTCTATTGGTCCAAACAAAAGATGCAGTTGGCAGCCAAACAAGAGATTCAAATGATTCAAACAAAAGAAACAAAAGATGCAGTTGGCAGCCAAACAAGAGATTCAAATGATTCAAACAAAAGAAACAAAAGATGCAGTTGGCAGCCAAACAAAAGAAACAAAAGATGCAGTTGGCAGCCAAACAAGAGATTCAAATGATTCAAACAAAAGAAACAAAAGATGCAGTTGGCAGCCAAACAAGAGTTTCAAATGATTCAAACAAAAGAAACAAAAGATGCAGTTGGCAGCCAAATGAGAGATTCAAATGATTCAAACAAAAGAAACAAAAGATGCAGTTGGCAGCCAAACAAGAGATTCAAATGATTCAAACAAAAGAAACAAATGATGGTAACAGACTATGAAATGTCTTTAAAAAGATTCTATAAAATTGCATGATACATATATTTATAAATTTTTCGTCTCTCTTACCCTTTCTAGAATTTTCCGGGGAAGCCCTCCCACCCGATCCGGCCCTGGTAACATTATATTGTAGCAAATTTAAAATGGATGAGTACTGAGCGTGGGTATAAGTAAGTATTTTTGACAATACAAATTACAAAACAATGCAATTTATTATATTAGCATGGATGAAATTTCTTATAAATAAACTAAATGTTATCGTAAATAAAGTAATAATCTTTTCCTACATAACAGTTAAAACAAGCTCTGTCTACTCAATTGATCAACTTTTACCTATTAATTTTTTAATGTCAATGTCCTTCTTTTTCAACCCTCACTTCAGACACAAATCATTCAATTTATCTCTCTTAACTCATTAGATTTTACACTAATAAAACTAATCAACCTCCCGCGCACTCATATAAAAATATTTCTTCTTTTCAAACACTCATCACGTATTTACTGAGACTAACTGCGTCCTTTTTTACATATCCGCAACTCCAACATTGCAATTCTATCATTCTTAAATTTCAGATCGATTCTATGTTCCAATTCGTTTGTTACATAAATCTCACGCAGAAGCATAGGTGAGCATTCATGTAACGTTTTTCATAAACTCACTGCAGCACGTTCATCTGTCGTAACAATGATTAACGTCATTGGCTATTGCACTTTTGGACGAAAGAACTTTGGACGAATTGTTTACCCTCTCCTTATCGAGAACTAAAAATATTTCCGCGTGCAAAATTAGATCCTCTGTTACAAAAAGTATATCGAAATCGGTTGATTAGTTGCAGAAATATTGAATGCAGAGACAGATGGACGAATGGTTCGGTCTAGCGATAACAGTAGCAATTTTTGCTTTCAAGAAAATGTGTTAAAAATAAATAAAAATAAATGCTTGATTTCCAAATAACACCCATGAAATATAAGTCAGGTCCGGGTCTAGGAAGAAAATAAAGGAGTGTGGGAATAAGTGGAGGTGGGGTGAGTGTACGGAGTGGTTTTCCATTGCATTAAAGTATTTCCCCTCCGTTTTGGATGTCTTTAAAAAGTTTCTAGGAAATTGAATAATATATATATATTTATAAATGTTTCTCCTCCTTACCCTTCCGAGAATTTTCGGGGGAAGCCCTCCCACCAGATCTGGCTCTGATAGCATTATATTATCGTCATTAGCTATTGTACTTTTGGACGAATTGTCTCATTGGATGAATCGTTTCTTTAAGCAAATTCACCTTTGGACGAATTGTCTCATTGGATGAATCGTTTCTTTAAGCCAATTGACCTTTGGACGAAACGTCTCCGTTAGACGACCAATTGGCATCAGACGATTGGACCAATTGGCATCAGACGAATAATACCAGACCCGTTACGGGATGGATGCACAAATTCAGAGAAGGACGGCAGAGCTATGAAACCTCCCTCGTGTAGGAAGACCGAAGGAGGCCGTTAACGAGAGAACTATCGCTGCTGTTTGTAAACCCATTAAGGAAAACTCACACGGGAATTAATTATTCATCAACACGTGAAATTAATAATTCATTCAAACACGTGGAATTAAACATTCATTAATTTGAAAAATAACAAATTTATTCAACAATTTAAAGTTCCGAAAGTTCTGTGCCAAACGGGTACTCCACAAACTGACAGAACAGCAAAAAAGGGAAAGAAACGCTGACAATATCTGAACCTAGTGGCCCCAAACGGTTAATAGGTATTGATACAATGATAAGATGTTGTTTTATTACTATACAACTCCCAGGAAGATCGACAACTATTTTTTGGGTTGCGGAAGATGGTTCGCATCCCCAAATCCTCCGACAAAACTTTCACTCAAGGAAGAGAATATTCAGAGTTTTTGTTTTCAATTCTCAAGGAGTGTGGTGCAATAAAACCTTAGCTGCTCTTTCGCCCTAAAACCCCAAACAACCAATCAACTAACCTAAGAAGTGGTAACCGTGGACACCTAATCTGAAAAAAAATGACTGGAAAATGGAGAACTGGAAAATTCATCGACAATGTTTTGCTCAAAATGATTAAGGAGATGAAGGCGCAGTGTCCAACAAAAGGCGTGTCAAGGGTTTTTCTTCATCGCAATGCCAGTGCTCACAACACCCGCCACGTTACGGCCTATCTGGAGCAGTAAAAATTCAAACAGGATCTGGATATTCAACAACTGGATTTACTGGATCTTCCACCATGCGAATTTTGGTTGTTTCCAAAAATTAAAAAAAGATTTTGCTGGGAAGCCTTTTCAATGAATGAAAGACGTTACACAATGCGTCTATTCAGAGTTATGGAGTTATCACCAACTGGAGTACACCCAAGCATTCCAGAATTGGCGTAGACGTCTCTAACTTTGCATAGTTGTTAGATGGGAGTACTTTAAAGGAAAGTAAAAGATTTGTTCAAGTAAGTGTAATAGTTTTTGTTCCGCAGATGCATAATTAGAACTTTTTAAAGCCCCTCGAAATTGCACCCTAAAACGGTGGAAAAATTTTAAGATTGCAAAATTTTAAACGAATATTACAAATGATTGATTGATTTAGCCTAGAAATTCGAAATTATGGCAGTGGAGTGTAAATTGTATGAGGCTTGCATTCGTAAAAATGAGTTGGCCCATTACCTCCAGGGTGGGAGAGAAAATGCCTTTTTTACTTTAAGGGAGAACTGGAAAATTCATTTTGAGTTTCATTAGTACTATTGAAATATTATAATTAGCATTTTTTAAATCATTAGGCACTTTCAATTAGCATCGCTAGAGGTAATATTTTTTTTTCTTATACACTATATCCAAATTGGTAAGGCATATAGTAGAATAGGGTGAATAAATCATCTTGTGCGCAAGCAACTTGTTTGCTAATGAACGCGTTGCCCGGCAAAAAGGGATATCAATCTATTGTGCACTGCTTTTGCTTTGCAGATAATTTTTCTTATATGAATGCATCCAGTCAAGCTTTCTGTGCAATGTGACTCCAAGATAAGTAGCAGTATCCATCCAGACGATTTGTGTGTCAAAAATTTCCAAATTCGAAACAAGGTGTAACCTTTTTTGTCTAAAGATCATGGCAACACTTTTATCTGCATTTATCTTTGTCATCCAGTTCGTACACCGCGTTTCAAATTCTTTAAGCATAGTTTGCGCTCTAAGAAAAGAAAAATCATGTAAAATAGAGGAAGCCATAAAAGCAGTATCATCTGCATACATGGCAGTTTTAACAGTAGGAATTTTGGAATGTCAGCAACATATATATTGAAGTGGGTTGGACCTAGGACAGATCCTTGTGGTACCACACCAAAAATGGGATAGGTTTTTCAGTAGTCATTGCCAACTCGAACCTTAAATTTTCTATTTATGAGATAGCTCTGTATTAGATGAATGAGTTCGGAACGGAACTTGAATTTGATAAGCTTGCCGATGATTCCTTTGTTTCAAACTCTATCATAAGCCTTTGAGACATCCAGGAAAACGGTAATGGGGAATTCCTTCTTGTTCCTGGCCTCAGAAACAGTTTCATCGACTCGAAGCACCTGATGCACGGTTGAGTGCTTTCTTCCGAAGCCGAACTGTTCAGGAGGAATGATAACTAATCCTTCGAGGAATGCATCAATGCTGTTTATAATAATATTTTTTATATTTTACCCATGCAAGACAGAAGGACTGATGGGTCTATAATTTTGAGGAAATAGAAAGTCATTGCCGCTTTTTGGAAGCATGGTAACGATCGCCAATTTCCAAATATCTGGAAAATAGTTCAGTCTAAGAGCTTTGTTAATTATGCAGAGCAGAAGCTTAAGAGCCTTTTTGATAAGGTTCCTTAAAACTGCATTGCTGATTTCATCCCATCCAGTGACTTTTGCAGGTGAAGTACACTTGTGCACTTTTGAAGTGCGTCTTGAAATGTCCAAATGAGATTTGTAATTTCAGCATCCAGATTTAGGTGTTTCGAATTTTTGAGTGTACCAGGGACTATTTTATTAAGAATAATAAGAAATCTGTCCCAGTTTATTTTGTTGCAAGTGGGAAGCTCCCGTATTCCCTGCAAGTCTAATTTGAGCAATATCGGATTGTGATCTGATGACAGTTTATTGAAAAAATCTTGCAGATTGTAGTTGAAAAAGAAATTTTTATAAAGAACATTGTCCAACACATCTAGTCTAAAATGACTGGCATGGAGAAAGTAAGTGGGGGCATGTGGTGCATCCACTATTATGCCATTTTTAGCGGAGTATCTAAATAATAATCGATCGTTTGCATTTGATTTTTTGTTATGCCATCTGGTATGCTTTGAGTTTAAATCCCCAGCCACAAGACTTGGGAAATTATTTGAAAAGATAGACTCCATATCTGCAGTGCAGAGCGGAGCATTCGGAGGTTTGTACTTACTTATTAGCAGAATATGTCCCTACTGTGAATACTCAAGACAAATAGCTGTGGCTTCCAGAGTGACAAGATTGCCAAGAGGACATTCGCGATGCTTGAGATATCTTCTGATAAGAACAGCCGTTCCTCCTCCTTTGTTATGGAGTCGGTCGATCCGATAGATTTTAAAATTTGAATTTTTTGCGAGACTCGCCAGGTTTTAAATATGTTTCCCCAATAACTGTGATATCAATGTTGTACTCAAACAGGAAATGCTTCAATTCTTCGAGGTCTTGTTTAATTGTCCGTTGGCATTCCAATAAACGTTCAGAAGTTGTCTTTCATTTAAATTATTGGCCATGATTCGAACATATTATTGATATATTTAAGCACTTTGAATGCAATGGCATATTTGTCTGAACTTGTCTTCGCAGATTGAAAATCAGAGATAATTGTTTAATGAATTTAAAACCATCGAACAATTCAACAATTTCCTTTGCAGCTTCTAAATAATTTAAGTCATGACCTGGGGGCGGGGGTGACTCAGTCGGTAGCGCGCCAGGCTCGTAATCTGTAGTTCCCAGGTTCGAGTCCCAGCTGGGTCAGCGTTGAGATTTATCTACGCAAAATTCCCCGTCCTGCCGACGGTCAGTAGGGGACACCGATGGGCTTGGAAAGGCCGCCGTCCGTCGGATGGGACGTTAAGCCGTGGTCCCGTGTGCGGGAGAGCCATACCCTGTGCACGTTAAAGAACACGCTGGTTCGGCCTTGACGGGAGGCTACCATCTGCTACCATCTGCTGTATCCAACCAACAGCTGTTCCAGTGGGTCCCCTCCCCCAACCTTCTCTGAGCCTTCGGGGTCCATGTGACCTGGCCATTTAGCCCATGGTGTGCAAAAAAGTGCCGCTCAGAGGTAAAACAACCCAACCTAAGTCATGACCTGCTGTTTTGCTAGTGATAGAAGTAGTTTTTGCCGTAGAACTTTTGGCTACATAATTTCCAGTTTCTTTTCCTTTTGCTATTGCTCTAGGAACAGAGTCTTGTTGAGTAGTGGAATGCATTTTATCTGGTCTGAGAGTAGGAACAAATATTGTTGGCTTAGAATTATCAGCACTTGTGGAAGATTCAGTCTGATTTATCGCAGCCTTAGCACGAGATTTTCTGTGTTGTACATTATTAATTTTTTTATAAGGTCTAGGTTGTTTCTTCTCACCTATGTCATTTTTTGTATTGTTTTCCTCGGGACCAGCCTTAGGGAAGGCAGGGCATCATTTTTAATTCGCATTATGTGAACCTCCGCATTTCACGCAGCTAGTCTCCATCTTTCGGATCCCTATTGCACTAAATCATACGTGATGACCAGCGCATTTCACACGTCTTGGCTCATTGAAGCATCAGGATTGCGTGTGGAAATAACTCTGACATCTACGGCATTGTAACGGACCACTCTTCTTTTTTCTAGAATTCAACTACAATTTTCAGACTGAACAGGAAAGAAATAAGGAAAGATTTCCTTCCTTTCTTCAAAGAAGGAAAGATTTCCTTCCCTTCTTTGCTCTTTTCAGTATCAACAAAGTAGATTGGTAGCAATGTCTTCTTGTCTCCTTTAGTGAATTGTGTGATTTTTAGTAAGGAGTATTTCTGCTGATTAGTTCCTGCTTAATATCCTGAACAGGAGTATCACTGGGTAAGTTTTTAATAACAACTTTCAAGGTTTTCTCATCCCTTAACTTGTAGGTATGAAATTTTATATTGCTTTCTTCAAGAATTTTGCTAAACTTTCGAAAATCTTCAATACACGTGGTTTGAAATCTGATAGTCTCGCCTGATATTTTAGCATAGAATTTTCCTACAGCTGTTTCAAGAAATGTTTTATTTTGCTTAATCGATTTACTTTTGTTACGGATTATAAGCGGTGGAATTCTGACAGAAGTTCGCTTCTCCTACCTAAGAGAATTTTCTCCTTTTTTTCTGTGGAGTTTTATCCATGTCTTCAATATTTTGGTTTTCAGAATCAGTATCGTTTTCAATTTCTAGTAGCCAAATAAATATATCTTTGGAGGAAATGTTTGCCTGTTCAGATGCAGACCTTCGCTTCTTCATTGATTTTTTACTAGTACGTGTTTTAAAAAACCATCATTTTGTGACTGTAAGTCTGTAACTCTAGTAATCATTTTGTGACTGTAAGTCTGCAGTGAGTTTCTACAGAATTCTGAAAATCATACTGATGATCAAATTCCATAAATGTGAGCTACAAGATCATGCTATTCAAACTTCTAATTTCAGAGCTATCAAGTCCTGAAGTTTATTTCTAAGCAAAAGATCTGCAGTTCCTGGTTAAATGTCTTAATCTTTACCAGATTATCCGACATTTTCGTGCAGCAACTATAAAATTACACAGCAAAGAGACTCCACATTGAATCATTAGGATGGCCTCATAACTATGAAAAAGGAAATTAAACTCACCAAACTGGTATCTTCTTTCTTCCGTTAACTTCCGAACTCGATCACAGATCAGAGATCATAAACAGACGAAATGGCTTTTTGAAAGTCCTTATCTCCTCGATCTGAAGAAAACTGGATCTGTCTCTGGAAATAGAAGTTAAAATGTGAAGAGGTATAAACAGAAAAGAATCAGAGCCCTAGGGCTATTTCTTGATTTTCAAGATCAACAACAAAAAGCGACCACTAGAATTGATCTGATAGTACATGAATCTTGGCCTCAAACTTTTGCTTGAGGTGATCGTACTTAACAACTGAAATGAGAAGATCCTGATGTTCCATAGTGTTCTAAAAAACGGAATTGCAGCATCTCTAGTGCAGTCTTGAACAGAAGGGATACAAAGATCTATTTGGATGATGGATTTACGCACGAACCAGGGTACATCGACAATCTGTCATATGAACCGGTTTTGGAAAGTTTGCATTTTTTTCAATTTAGTTCTTTCACAGTAGCTCCAAGTTGTAAATGCATAAAGGAGAATAGGACGAAAAACCATCTTGTGCGCAAGCAACTTGTTTGCCAATGAATGCGTTGCCCGGCAAAAAGGGATATCAATCTATTGTGTACTGCTTTTGCTTTGCAGATACCTTTTCTTATATGAATGCATCCAGTCAAGCTTTCTGTGCAATGTAACTCCAAGATAAGTAGCAGTATCTATCCAGACGATTTGTGTGTGAAAAATTTCCAAATTCGAAACTAGGTGTAACCTTTTTTGTGTAAAGATCCTGACAACACATTTATCAGCATTTATCTTTGTCCTCCAGTTCTTACACCATGTTTCAAAGTCTTTAAGCATAGTTTGCGCTCTAAATAAAACAAAATCATGTAAAATAGGGGAAGCCATAAAAGCAGTATCATCTGCATACATGGCAGTTTTTACAGTAGGAATTTTGGAATGTCAGCAACATATATATTGAAGTGGGTTGGACCTAGGACAGATCCTTGTGGTACCACTCCAAAAATGGGATAGGTTTTTCAGTAGTCATTGCCAACTCGAACCTTAAATTTTCTATTTGTGAGATAGCTTTGTATTAGATGAATGAGTTCGGAATGGAACTTGAATTTAATAAGCTTGCCGATGATTCCTTTGTTCCAAACTATCGTAAGCCTTTGAGACATCCAGGAAAACGGTAATGGTGAATTCCTTCTTGTTCCTGGCCTCAGAAACAGTCTCATCGACTCGAAGCACCTAATGCACGGTTGAGTGCTTTCTTCCGAAGCCGAACTGTAAAGGAGGAATGATAACTAATTCTTCGAGGAATGCCTCAATGCTGTTTACAATAATATTTTATTTTATTTTACTCATGCAAGACAGAAGACTGATGGGCCTTTAATTTTGAGGAAATATAAGGTTATTGCCGCTTTTTGGAAGCATGGTAACGATCACCAATTTCCAAATATCTGGAAAATAGTTCAGTCTAAGAGCTCTGTTAATTAGGCAGAGCAGAAGCGTAAGAGCCTTTTTGGTAAGGTTCCTTAAAACTGTATTACTGATTTTATCCCATCCAGTGGCTTTTGCAGGTTTTAACTTAGAGATAATTCCACGTAGTTCAGAAGTACTTGACACTCGAGTTGCTCTGTTGAGTGTTATAATCTCAGACTGTTTTATTAGTGGAAGAGATGAAGTCCTCGTCGTAGGGTTCATCATTTGGCATAAATTGCTTTTCTAAGCAGGACGCGAATGCTTCTGCTTTGTCTTTATTATCGTATACTAATCTATTTTCTCCATGGGGAACAGGAATTTGTCTGTTTGTTCCTGAGATTATTTTCCAGATTGAACCATGTTGTGGATAAAGCGACTATGCTTGGCCGCCCAGCAATCATTCCGAAATTCTTGAAATCTCTTCCTGAGTGCACTCTGTTTTTGGTTGTAAATGTCCTTGTCATGTAGATACCATTTCCGCTGTCAAAGATTCCTGAGGTAACTCTCGGTCAATACATCGAGGCCATCAATACCGGGCAATTCGTCTAGTTATAAATAAAGAACACGGTAGAATCCATACTCCTTGGCAACGTTAGCGTTCTTTTCGACTTCCTTATTGATGATTTCACCTTTTTGTGCAAATTAAGAATATTTCGTTTTGGAATATCCCAACGCCGAAATATGTAGCAACTGATCGTTAGGCCTTCACTGGGTGAAGAACGAAAAACAGAATGTTCTGCTTAACACGACTTGCAGAATTTATGAAAGAGAAAGTGAAAAAAAAATGTGTAACCAGCTGTGTAACAATCAATAGACCGATAAGTTTCATCATTTAATTGAGCTTCCTTAACCCATTTTTCTTCTCGTTAGCATTTTTGTGTTAATCCAGTGCCTTGGGTGTTATGTGCAGCTTCACTGATTCAGTTCGAAATCTTAACAGCCCTTCCTATGTCGGAAAACATGCTTATCCATCCAGGGAAGGGTATAGAACAATCTGTTTCACGGACAAATCGGAGCCGGCATTGAAAACTGCATTACTGAAAAGGATTAAGTTTCAAAGGTAAAATCGATCAATTTTGACTCTCCCATATGCTCTGACTAAAAGGACCTTTACGAATGGAAAAGTTTCGTTATATCAGTAATGAACGGAAATATTATTCGTAATAAAAATAGATATTACACAGTTTTAATACTCCACTCCATCTTTTCTTCGTTATAGCCATAATTTCGTTAAAACTGACTTCGTTATAGCTGTGATTTCGTTATAAACGAGTTTGATTGCATTTTCTCAATCATCCATTATTTCGTACAAAATATTTCAACAATGAAAAAGTAGGTAAGTAAAATCTTCATTTTCTTTGAAAATGAGATTCCCATATGCGCCAGAGGCAATATGCGTTCTTCTAGTTCATTATTTAATTCCAAAACCAAGGATAATATTTCTCTTGTGTCAGTTGTATTCTACCTTTGAAGAAGCGTTGAGTAAATAGAACCGATGAACATGGATAGGCCGCAGTCCTTCGAAATGAACGATAAGCCGTGGTATTTGTGGTTGGGAAAGCCATATCCTGTGCATATTAAATAACATGCTGGATGGCCTAACGGGAGGCTACTATCTGTCTACTAACAGCTGTCCAGTGGGTTACATTTCACCGGCTTTCTCTGAGCTCTCGGAGTCCTTTGATCTGGCTATTTAGTTTATTGTACGCCAAAAAAGTGCTGATGAGAGGTAAAAAGTAACCCAACCCTGAGCAAATACAAAAGAAAAGATTTCTTTGGGCCTGTAACAATTACTTTTGCATCGCTATTTACTAGATGATCCCTTACCTAAAAGATGGATTTGGTTAGAATGTTTTACCACTGAACGACTCCTTTCTTTTTGCAAACAATTCGTTAAATGTCAGCACCAGGATTTCAATGATTCAGAGCTCCTTAGCAGAAGGAGATCCATTGGATTTCTGATAGGAGGCAGATGGAAACTTCCCGTCAAAATCATTCAGCAACACAAGTTTTAACAAACACATGTGGAGCTTCTGATCATGAGGTTATGGCTTAACAGCTCATACGATGCAAGATGGCCTGTCCAAGATCACTGGAGTCCCCTTTCTCATTGAGGGCGCAGTAGAAGTAAGCTGGGTAAATATCAACAGGTACTAAAACCGCAGAATATATATTTACTAGCCCGGCGCGCTAATTACTCAGATAATTCTCACTCTCTTCTGGGAAAGTGATTGGATTGTTTTACCTCTGGGCAGCAGTTTTGGTAGGGAACCCATTGAACAGCTGTTAATGGACAAACGGAAGCCTGTCGTCAAGGCCATCGAGCATGTTCTTTAACATGTGCAAGATATAGCTCTACTACACAAGGAGGGATCACGGCTTACGTCCTATTCGTTGGACTTTCCAAACCCATCGGGTGTTCCTTTTCTCGCCGAGAGCATAGCAGGGGTTAACGGAGATAAATAACAACGGGATTCGTTGGACTCGAACCAGGGAACCGCAGACTACAAGCTTGGTATTATATTGACTAAACCAACTTCCGCATCCTGGAGTGGAGATTAAGAAACTTTGAACAATGAACGTATCATAAAAACTATTTTTCATGGTGTCCGGTTTGGAATATATGGAGATGATTTCAACATTCACCCTGCTGAATCAATTTTACTTGTTATAAGCAGCTAACAATCGATTGACTTGGAAATGCAGTGGTCCCGTGCAGAAGAGAGATACCCTGTGCACGTTAAAGAACACGCTGAACGGGCTTTGACGAGAGGTTACCCTCTGTCCCCTAACAGCTATTCAGCGGGTCCCCCTCCCCCTAACTTTCTTTGAGCCCACGGGGTCTCTGTGACCTGCCCATTTAGCCCATTGTGTGTAAACAAATGCCGCCTAGAGGTCAAACAACGCAATCTAAGCAGCTAACCAGTTTTAAATCTCCTGGGACTGAGATATGGCTACTGCGATAAAAGTAAGAAGTACTTTAAAATGAGAAGACCCAAGGGACAAAGACAGACAAAGTTGAAGAAGCACAAATGCAGAACGTGCTTATTCTATTAGATGGCCCTCGTTTTGTGATGCCTGGGAAAAGAAAAACTTTCAACGTGAGCTGTGTGCGGAACACCGGTCTTTCGAAAGAGGAGAAACCGGTGTTCTACTCTTCTTCTGTGACGTTTATGTTGCTTACGGATTGAAGAGTAATGGTGTCATAGATCAGAGGCTTTTTATTTGATACTAGTGAAGGCTGGTGCCACTTCTTCCCCCTTTCACGCTGTTGCTGTCGAGACTGCTTCCGCTGTAATGCTTGCCAGGATTTATATCCGTTTTTTAGAGCTACAACATCGTGTTATCGGACGTGGACTATGCTGGAGCTTAGAAGTACACCACCTTATGAGAAACTTCATCTGTACTGACTCAAACCTTTTTCCTTTGGCTGTTTTAAAAATGATTTCATTAAGACTTTTTTTTTTAGTAATGGTTTTAATGCCTCCTTTTCTTTCTTCTCTTTCCCATTGGTAAATTAACAGGAATCTGACATTTCATATTCCTGTTAATTTAAACATCACGCGAGAGCATTAAAATTAAGCTGTTTAGGAGGAATTTGTTTGTAAATTTTTCACGAGATGGTAAAATTTCTTTTTTAAATGAATTACTCTAATTAAAAAGTAGATTGAGTCATATCTGAGACTTCTAAGACTTTGGTTGACTTCTGAGAGGTACGTTTTTGCACACAGGGATAAATGGCCAGGTCACAAAGTTCCCAATGGGTAAGAGAAGAAAGAAAAGGAGGCACATTGGACACCTCATAGGAAAGGTTGGGTTGTTTTACCTCTGAGCGGCACTTTTCTGCACACCATGGGCTAAATGGCCAGGTCACATGGACCCCGAAGGCTCAGAGAAGGTTGGGGGAAGGGACCCATTGGAATAGCTGTTGGGAGACAGATGGTAGCCTCCCGTCAAGGCCATCCTGCGTGTTCTTTAACGTGCACAGGGTATGGCTCTCCCGCACACGGGACCACGGCTTAACGTCCCATCCGACGGACGGCGGCCTTTTTCCAAGCCCATCGGTGTCCCCTACTGACCGTGAGCAGGGCGGGGAATTTTGCGGAGATAAATCTCAACGCTGACCCAGCTGGGACTCGAACCTGGGAACTACAGATTACGAGCCTGATGCGCTACCGACTGAGCCACCCCCGCCCCCTTCATAGGAAAGAGTTAGTAGCCTTAATTCAAATCTTATTATTGACCAGTAATTTAATATGACCTGAGAAACAGGGATTCTTATTGCAATTTAGGGAGCTTACAATTATACATCAAATATATATTTGTCTGACCCTAAGAGAAAAGGTTTTTTAAAATACATCATTCAGGTTCTTTGATTTATATAAGCAAGATTAGTTTTCTTTGAACAAATAAAATAATTTGCAACCATTCTTATGTCACATACTTTAAAGGTGAGCTAGTTTGTTTTACCTCTGAGCGGCCCTGTTTTGCACACATTGGGCTAAATGGCCAGGTTACAAGGACCCCCGAAGGTTCAGAGAATGTTGGGGGAGGGAACTCATTGTACAGCAGGTGGGAGCCAGATGGTTGCCTACCGTCAAGGCCATCCAATGTGTTCTTTAATGTGCACAGGGTATGGCTCTCCCGCACACGGGGCAGAATATGGGAAGCACATACATTTGAGAAAATGGCTGAGTTTTCCTAAATCGAACCATAAATAATCTGCAGTTCAGGCACTAAACCTATTACCTTCCTTTTTACCTCTGAGCGGCACTTTTCTGCACAAAATAGACTAAATGGCCAGGTTAAAAGAACCCCGTCAGCTCGGAGAATGTTGGGGGAGGGGACCCACTGGACAGCTGTTGGGAGCCAGAGATTTGCCTCCCGTCAAGTCTATGCAGCGTATTCTTTAATGTGCACAAGGTATAGCTCTCCCGTACACGGCGCCGAGACTTAACGTCCCATCTGACGGACGGCGGCCTTTCCAAGCCCATCGGTGTCCCTTACTGATCGTGGCAGGGCGGTTAGTTTTGCAGAGATAAATATCAACGCTGGCTCAGATGAGACCCGAACCTGAAAATGCATATATTAGAGAAAATGGCAGAATCTTTCCGAATCGAACCATAAATTATCTGCAATCCAGGCACTAAATATATTACATAACCTATTATGTTCCTTTATTTGAAACAAAATTTAGCCTCTCCATTTAGCTTAACATTATGTCGACAAAAGTGCTTCTCAGATATAAAACAACCCAGTTGAAACAACTTGTTTCCGAAAGGACTGGTTAGCAGATCACTGAAAAAATCGAGCCCCAAATATCTTGCTACTTTTAAAAGCGGTCTTATTTACTCAATTGTACAATCCTCATCGAATTTTGTGTCTCCGCTTATATACACCCTACCCTCTATGAGAAAGGCCGCAATTTGTCGGATGGGACGATAAGCTGTGGTGTGTGTCAGTGTGAAGGAGAGTCATACTCTCTGCACGTTAAAAAATACGCTGGATGGCCTTGACAAGATGCTTCCACTTGTCTCTGAACAGTGTCCAGTGTTTCCCTTTCCCTAAAATGTCTCTGAGCCCTCGGGAGATCCTTGTGACCCCATTGTGCGCATGAAAGTGCCGAAGGTAAAATAATGCAACCCATAAATTTTCTTTATTTCTATCAGGCTGATTTTATACTCTGGACATTTTTTGTAATCACTGCTTTAATTTTGACTTCCAGGGAAGATACAAAATCGAGTGCTCAACTGATATAGTATTTTAATTTCCTCAAAGAACCAGTAAATACTTTAATAAATCTTTTGAAATACACCTTTTGAAACAAAACCTTACGATTCGCACTTTCCAAACTCACAAAAGCTTTAATTTGCGCCCTCTAACGAGGAAAATTTTAAAATAGGAAAATTAATTCGTTTAAAGTAACAATGAAACTGAAAAAGATTTTTTCCAATTATTTCTTAAAACAAAACAATTGCGCTCCCCCAGCGGGTATAAGGGGTCAACTTATTGTTGCAAATGCAAAACTTGTGATCGTCACATTCTATTTTTAAAATTTTTAGCATAAATATATCGCTTCAAATATTTTCTTTAAAACGTTTGCAATTTGGAACATTTTCACAGTTAGAGTGCGCAATTATCACTTTGGGAGTATCAGAAAGTGCGAATTGTAACAGTTCATCAATACCTATCGAGCCCAAAAAACAATTTTTAATTGATCTCTTAAAACGAAAAAGATTTGTTTTCCTCCCTCCTGGGTAAGGTGTCAACTGATTGCTACCAATTTAAACTTCACGACATTTGCAGTACAAATACTTCGTTTGCAATATACGTTTAAAATTCTTCCACTTTTCCAATATACCCCGATTAGAGGGTGCAGTTACAGCTTTTGAGAGATTCGGAAAGTGTGAATCGTAATATTTCATTAATACCTACGCAATTCAAAGAGAAATTTTAAGTTATCTCTAAAAGCAAAATACTTCACTTTCTACAGACTACAGAATGGAAAGAGTATCTGTTTTTTTTCTTGTTTTTTTTTTCAAACGAAAGAGATTTGGCTAGACAAAGGAGTCATAAACCACCTTTAAGGAGGTGAAGTCCTTAGTTATGGAGATATTTCACTGAGTTGGCCCACCAATCACTGATTAGTAATGCAACTACAAACAGTGTGACGAATTGCCTGAAATAAAGGGGCAGGCAAAGAATGAGATGGTGGACAATGTCAACAGGATCACGGTCAAATTGACCACAAATGGTCAAAGGTTGCGCGGGATAGATTCATTTCGAGAACTAAATTGCACAATTTGATTGGTTCTCAGTAACTTACAACTGCTTCGACAGAATTTATGTTTGCATAAATATTACTAATAACCGAAAGGGTTCGGACAATTCTATGGCGTAGCGGCTCGTCATTAAGGGACAGAGAGACCGACCCCACCAACATTTATGTAATATATCTATTAAAACATTAAACTCCCAATTAGAACAAATAATAAAAATAATATTTTACATGGATAGTTGCTCTGTAAAATGTCTTGCCCATTTTATTTCATTTCAATAAGCATTTAGTGAAGTAATAGACTCGAAACTATCTTGCGCTCCTTAATTAACAGCGCGAAACATTGCGAGTAGCTTAAGGGGAGACATACCCCACCCACACCCCAGAGGATAAATTCTCGAACCCTCCCCTGAACTAAAAGCTCGAACCACTCCCACCCTGAAACTAAATCCTGGGATATGTGTCTGGCATAAGCCACAATATATAAATATGGGAATTTTACTACACGTGCATATACATAGCTTTGTTTCCAATCCAATCGATGTTCCATTTTCTACTGAGGAAAGAACTGAGGTTAGCGAAGGAAATTCTCGACGATGTGCACAACCATTTGAGCCATTACCGCCCTTGCCTGGGTAGTTTTTCTGTATGTAATATTATGCTGGCCCCCCGATTTTAGAAACTCACGAGTCGTCACTGCTTCAGTGTAATTTGAATGGAAAAATCACATTCGAAGCGCCATTTTTTGAAGATAAGCTTTCTACGGAAAATTGTCACTGGAAATAAATTGAAGATCTTACTTAACGACGATATTTCAAAGCTTATGAACTTGGAAACATTCAGTTCAGTTGATCATCAGTTTATTATAATAATAAGGTTACAAACAGCATATATTTGTAATACTCTTAATAACCCAAAAGCATCTAAACTCATATAGGTTAACATGCAAATTATTTAAGTACGTAATTTTGGCAACATTGACTTTCAACTTCACATAAAGAAGAAAAAAAAATAACAAAAATAATAAAGCATTAGTAAAGAATCACAGGATAAGTCTTGTAGACATGAAACTCATGAAATAAGGAGCTGAAAAAAATTGGTTTCGCCATGAATTGGATAATAATGCATTTATAAAAACGAGTTAAAGCTATTTTGCTTTAACACTGAAAACAGGCTGTCAGCATTAGTAACGCTCATTAGATGATTAGCAGTGAGAAATCTGAAATGCAAAAAGTTTGTTTCATTAGGAATTATAATCGGTAAAGAATAAAAAATTTTAAAGTAAAAAAATCGAAATTTCTGTGAATAATTTATTTTTTTGCAAATGGCAACAGAAATCTTTTCTCGTCATCTGGCATAGAAAAATTTGTATAATTCAACACCGCACAGTTGTTTTTAAAGAAGTAATTTAATATTCTATAGACAAATAAGTTCTCAGTGGAAATACACCTAAAATGGCAATATAATACTTTTGCAATAAGTAATAACAAGTTCTTTATAAATACACTTAAAATTAATACTTAATAATAAGTAAACCAAAAGCATTCATTTTTAATAATAAATTTGTAATAAGGTAAATAAGTTCTTTTATAAATACACCTAAAATTGTATACTTACAAAAGATGGTAACAGTTTTACATTCGTTTAGTAATATTTGAAATATAAATTTATTTTGTATTGAGATTAGATTTCATAATGCTGAAATGTATATTCCTCCCCAACTTGTAATACCAAACTGTACAGCAGATTGCACCGAAGTTTTGTATAACATTATTAACATTTTATAACTACGGATTTTTTTTTAAATAATAAAATTTTATAACATCTGTCTAAGTGTATTTGTAAGTGTACCTGCTCTAATCATTTTCAAAATTAACAGACTGAATCTTTACAGCAGCTTTTCAAATTCCATTTATTTTAGTAGGAGATTTGTTGCAAAAATTATTATTTGGATTAAGTGAACTTTTTGAGGCAGATTGTTGTGATCAGCGATGTTGTTATTAATGTTTCAGCCACCATAACTATTTAAATATTATAATAATATAGTGAAAATCGGAAGTTAGAGATGTTTGAGTGACATCTCCATTTATCAACAGTGGTATTTTTAAATAAGAAGCTTATTTTTAGAGTTCGGGAAATCTGAATATTGATTTCCATTCAAATAACATCGGTGTCTGAACACTTGGGTAACATAGCTGATCTTGGAAGATAGTAATTGTAGTATAATGACGGTAAATATATTGAAACGACATGTTCACGTGCAACGATTGAAGCGTGATTATTGTATGATACTACGAGATACGTAAAACACGGCACATATACTGTGGAAGTGCGCCATGTTAAGAAGAGTTTGAAGAGTGGGTTGGGTTATTTTAACTCTGAACTGCACTTTTTTGCACACAAGGAACTAAATGGCCAAGTCACAAAGAACCCAAAGACTCAGAGAAGGTTCGGGGAAGGGGACCCACTGGACAGCTGTTGGGAGACAGATGGTAGCCTCTCGTCAAGGCCATCCAGCGTATTGTTTACAGTGCATACGGTATGGCTCTCCAGCACAAGGAGCCACGGCTTAACGTCCCATCCGACGGACAGTGGCCTTTCCAAGCCCATCGGTGTCCCCTACTGACCGATGGCAGGGCGAGGAATGTTTGAAGAAAGGAATACAGAGAAGAAAAGGTTAACAGTTGAGAATATTTTGACTTATGTGCAGTAAGCCTTGTTGGTTTAGTTTTTTGTCGTTTGATTATCAGTTATTTGTACGTGAAAAGGAACGTCTTTAGTTGTTTTAGGGAATATCGTTCCAAATCACCATTTTGCGTAATTATTAAAAAAATGATATTTGGTAATAATTGATTTTACGATTTGTTATGTAAAAAGACCTTGTAATTCACGTTTCCAGTGTTACGTTATTTTAGCATTTGATATTTAATTAAGGCAATAGTAATTTGCCATTGGTTTAGTTAGGCTATTTGGATATCAGGTAATTAATGCTTTTGGTTTACTTATTACCTGTAAATTGATTTCTTCATTTATTATATCAGTTCATTTGTTGTTTGTTTGGTTATGATATTTCGAATTCCTGCGCGGTGTTGCCAAACAAAAGTAACAAAAAATTTGTACTAATTTGCATAGTTGCTTATATCAGAATTATTTAGGGCGGAAGTTGGCTCGTAATCTGTAATTCCCAGGTTCGAATCCGAACTGTGTCAGTATTGAGTATTATCTCCGACCCTGATCTTAATGAGAAAGAGGACATTGATGAACTTCGAAAGGCCGTCGTCCGTCAGATGAAATGTTAATCTGTGCCCCCTCGTGTAGGTTGAGTTAGGTTTTTTTAACTATGAGAGGCATATGTTTGCTCACAATGGGCTAAATGGCCAGGTCACAAGGACCCCGAAAGCTCAGAGAAGGTTGGAAGAAGGGGATCTACTGGACAGTTGTTAGGAGACAGATGGTAGCCTCCCGTCAAGTCCATCCAGCGTGTTCTTTTAGCATACAGAGGCTGTGGTTCTCACGCACACGGAGCCACGGCTTAACGTCCCATTAACGGAAAACGGCCTCTTCTAGCACATCAGTGTTCCTTACTGACAACGTAAATAAATCTCAACCCTGATCCTGGCGGGACTCGAATCGGAGAATTGCGATTATGAGCCTGGCACGATACGGACTGAGCCCTTCCCCTCCTCCTTCTGGAGAAATATATTCTGTGCACGTTAAAGAATACGCTGAATAATTTAAAAGAAAGCTTTCATTTGTCTCCTAACAGTTATGCAATGGATCCCGTTCTCTAACCTTCTCTGAGCGCATACTTAGGGCCTTGTGACTTGGCCATTTAGCTCAATTAGGTAAAAAAAGCCCAGCGCAAAGGTAAACCTACACAACACAACTCAGAAATAATAGATTACCTTAGATCAGGCCTGGGTAAACTACGGCTCGCGGGCGGCATGCAGCTCGCCATTTTCTTTTTGTGAGACCTACGAGCTAATAATGACAATTAAATTAAATTTTCAAAAGAGAAAATGAACGTATAGAGCAGTGAGTGGTTCTCAACCTTTTATGCTTCACGTACCGCCTGGAAATGTGTATGTAACTGGCGTACCCTTGTATAGATAAATAAAACTATAGTTACAGTATAACAATGGGAATAAAAAATATATATATACATACATTAAATTTTGTATTCATATATTACATATATAAATAAACACAAAAAATTACATAAACAATTTAACAAATCTTATAAAATTATAAACATTTTACTTGGTAATCAGTGAAACAGCTCTTACGGCGTACCCCAAAACATTTTACCGCGTAACCCACGTTGAGGACCCTAGTATAGAGGGCAAGAAGTTCAACTCAAGGAGAAAATGCTTATTAAAATAAGTAATTTTAATAAAATTATATTGTTTACATTTCACTTTAGGTTTTTTTATGCATTCGTTATTTATCATACATTTCCTTTGCGGCCCGCCATTCCATTTCAGTTTCCTATGTTGTCCTTCAGTTGAAACATTTACCCAGGCCTACTGCAAATTTTAATTTAATTAATGCTAAAAATATAATAAACATCACGGCTTGGGAGCTCCTTCGAACTTCATGCAGATGCTTCGGTGTTCATTATCAAAAAAAGATGTGCAATTGTTTTCCCTTCCTATGGTTATATGTTTTTTCCAGTTATAGTTTCTGTCAATAGTCAATATTCTCCATGTTCCTCCTTAACTATTATTGAGACCCAGTAAAGGTGTAACTATTAAACTGTGATATTTCTGACCAGTAATTGAATTTAGGAATTTTTAGATGAAAAAAGGATAGGAATTTTTCTGACAGTACGATATTTTAAAAATTTGGCCATATAATATATTTAGAAGAAAGAATAACGCTTGTTATACCGGCACTAATTTTCTATTTACATGATTTAAGAAGCAAAGAGCTTTCGACTGTACTCAGCAGTCATTCTCAGGTCGACACAAAGTTCCAACAACATTTCACCATCGAACTTTAACTTTGCGCTGCCCTGAGGATGACTGCTGAGTACAGTCAAAAGCGCTCGGCTTCTTAAATCATGTAAATAGAATATTAATGTCTAATATATACATATATATTAATAAATGCAAAAGGCATAAAAATTGTTATTCTCGCTTCTAAGTTAATAATCATACCGTGAAATCATTCCTCGATTTTTACCTTCTTCTCTACACATAATATATTACAATACCAATTACAGTTATATATAACTAACGAAATACTAACACTAAAAAGATTTAAATAGGAGGAGTCCACAACATAGCTAAGAACTCCTTACTTCCTGACCTTTCTGTTGAACTTAAGACTTATTGCAGAGTAAATTAACGTCTACCAAATCAATGACGAAAGAAGAAGAAATTTGTTAATGCTTATTAGCGTTAAAAAAACCTCATTTTGACAAATTTCGACGGAAACTTCGAATGAGCCTTGAACCTGAAGTAAAAGCGTAAGTAATGCATTGCTTAGCAACCGGTTAAAGTATAACATAAATCTCTGCCCATAATCCTTTTTCTGTAAAACGAGTTACCTCAAGATCACGTGATGAACAAAAAAAAAGATATAAAATTTGAACTTTTATTTCCCTCATTAAGGACCAGTCAGTACTAGCTGTTAGATTCATCACTTGAGGATTAGAATGAAATTCTGCACCCTCCGCACCCCAAAGATTTTTTCAGGGATGAGACAGTCTCTTCGTAACCACGCCCTGTCCTAGTTTCAAAATGAGACAGATTCTCATTGGTCAAGATTGCCGTCCATTTACTGAGATACTAAGCCAAGGTCTCATGTAAAGAAGAATTATAATTGTGCGAAAATTAAAGCAGCTATTCTTCGTCGTTCTTAAATGAAATAGTGACGTTCGATAATTTATTGCTACAATTAAGCCATCACTATCTGAATTAACAAAACCATTATCGCCGCTTGGCGACCCTGTGATTTCAACCGCGAGAGGTATTATTAAAATCGATGCTTCTCAAAGGATGGTTCGTGAGCCCATCAGTCGCCGGTCTGCAGAGAACTGCCAGGAAAGAAATGTGTTTGCAGAAGAATAGCATTGATATGACATAGTACCACACTTCGTACGTTCCAATACTCTAAGTGACGTCGTGTCGTACGAGGTGAGGAAAGTATCATGCGCAAAGTCATGGTTTTTTAGGCAACACGTGACTAGAAGCTCCAGGCGCATGCGCTGCCAATGGATCTTAGAGACAGTAATTGTTGTTTAAACTAACAATGTGTTTAAGCAGAATGTGTTAATGCAGTTTCTTGCCTGCCCGCCTCACCAGAGAGTTTGAGAAGCCCTGATTTAGATTATACTATAATTTATGAATGACTACTTATCGCCCAGTAAAGGAGTACATTTTGGATGACTTTTGGATCCATTGAGCATGCATTTGTTTAGTATACACAAGAAGAGCCTTCACACAGATTAGCGTAGCCGTAAGTCAAAGTCCAAGTGACTACTGACCATTCTGGATTAAATCTTACTCCTGCGTAAGCCTATCGTTTAATTCTTGCTGCCGTCATCAACAATTAGCAACTTTCCATACGAGTTAATACACGATATGTCAGGAACACAGCGACTCTTCAAAGTCACGGAGCAGTGTGTGCAAATTGAAAAACGTTGCGATACGATCGCAAGTAACAGCAGAACAATACGCAGTCAGTTTGTCGTTTTCTAGCTGTGGAAAAGTGTTCATATTCGTGCATCTGATATTTTTCAGGCTATTGTTGATCTGGAAACGGAACAGCGGTGTATGATATGTTACTGTGTTCGGCGAGGCTTAAGTGATGCACAGACAGTCACAGAAATGAATCAAGTATATGGAGAAAGAGATTGTATGCCACGGATCTTGGGTCATCCTCCACAGAATCACGCCAATTTGTAAAGTGCCACTAGGAAATCTCGGTTTATAACAATAATAATTTATTCCATTCAGGGGGTTGCAGTACAGCCAAGGTACAGGTAATTTTGGATATTAATTTAAACGTTCAAGTAGCTTGATACCTGAAAATGCATATATTAGAGAAAATGGCAGAATCTTTCCGAATCGAACCATAAATTATCTGCAATCCAGGCACTAAATATATTACATAACCTATTATGTTCCTTTATTTGAAACAAAATTTAGCCTCTCCATTTAGCTTAACATTATGTCGACAAAAGTGCTTCTCAGATATAAAACAACCCAGTTGAAACAACTTGTTTCCGAAAGGACTGGTTAGCAGATCACTGAAAAAATCGAGCCCCAAATATCTTGCTACTTTTAAAAGCGGTCTTATTTACTCAATTGTACAATCCTCATCGAATTTTGTGTCTCCGCTTATATACACCCTACCCTCTATGAGAAAGGCCGCAATTTGTCGGATGGGACGATAAGCTGTGGTGTGTGTCAGTGTGAAGGAGAGTCATACTCTCTGCACGTTAAAAAATACGCTGGATGGCCTTGACAAGATGCTTCCACTTGTCTCTGAACAGTGTCCAGTGTTTCCCTTTCCCTAAAATGTCTCTGAGCCCTCGGGAGATCCTTGTGACCCCATTGTGCGCATGAAAGTGCCGAAGGTAAAATAATGCAACCCATAAATTTTCTTTATTTCTATCAGGCTGATTTTATACTCTGGACATTTTTTGTAATCACTGCTTTAATTTTGACTTCCAGGGAAGATACAAAATCGAGTGCTCAACTGATATAGTATTTTAATTTCCTCAAAGAACCAGTAAATACTTTAATAAATCTTTTGAAATACACCTTTTGAAACAAAACCTTACGATTCGCACTTTCCAAACTCACAAAAGCTTTAATTTGCGCCCTCTAACGAGGAAAATTTTAAAATAGGAAAATTAATTCGTTTAAAGTAACAATGAAACTGAAAAAGATTTTTTCCAATTATTTCTTAAAACAAAACAATTGCGCTCCCCCAGCGGGTATAAGGGGTCAACTTATTGTTGCAAATGCAAAACTTGTGATCGTCACATTCTATTTTTAAAATTTTTAGCATAAATATATCGCTTCAAATATTTTCTTTAAAACGTTTGCAATTTGGAACATTTTCACAGTTAGAGTGCGCAATTATCACTTTGGGAGTATCAGAAAGTGCGAATTGTAACAGTTCATCAATACCTATCGAGCCCAAAAAACAATTTTTAATTGATCTCTTAAAACGAAAAAGATTTGTTTTCCTCCCTCCTGGGTAAGGTGTCAACTGATTGCTACCAATTTAAACTTCACGACATTTGCAGTACAAATACTTCGTTTGCAATATACGTTTAAAATTCTTCCACTTTTCCAATATACCCCGATTAGAGGGTGCAGTTACAGCTTTTGAGAGATTCGGAAAGTGTGAATCGTAATATTTCATTAATACCTACGCAATTCAAAGAGAAATTTTAAGTTATCTCTAAAAGCAAAATACTTCACTTTCTACAGACTACAGAATGGAAAGAGTATCTGTTTTTTTTCTTGTTTTTTTTTTCAAACGAAAGAGATTTGGCTAGACAAAGGAGTCATAAACCACCTTTAAGGAGGTGAAGTCCTTAGTTATGGAGATATTTCACTGAGTTGGCCCACCAATCACTGATTAGTAATGCAACTACAAACAGTGTGACGAATTGCCTGAAATAAAGGGGCAGGCAAAGAATGAGATGGTGGACAATGTCAACAGGATCACGGTCAAATTGACCACAAATGGTCAAAGGTTGCGCGGGATAGATTCATTTCGAGAACTAAATTGCACAATTTGATTGGTTCTCAGTAACTTACAACTGCTTCGACAGAATTTATGTTTGCATAAATATTACTAATAACCGAAAGGGTTCGGACAATTCTATGGCGTAGCGGCTCGTCATTAAGGGACAGAGAGACCGACCCCACCAACATTTATGTAATATATCTATTAAAACATTAAACTCCCAATTAGAACAAATAATAAAAATAATATTTTACATGGATAGTTGCTCTGTAAAATGTCTTGCCCATTTTATTTCATTTCAATAAGCATTTAGTGAAGTAATAGACTCGAAACTATCTTGCGCTCCTTAATTAACAGCGCGAAACATTGCGAGTAGCTTAAGGGGAGACATACCCCACCCACACCCCAGAGGATAAATTCTCGAACCCTCCCCTGAACTAAAAGCTCGAACCACTCCCACCCTGAAACTAAATCCTGGGATATGTGTCTGGCATAAGCCACAATATATAAATATGGGAATTTTACTACACGTGCATATACATAGCTTTGTTTCCAATCCAATCGATGTTCCATTTTCTACTGAGGAAAGAACTGAGGTTAGCGAAGGAAATTCTCGACGATGTGCACAACCATTTGAGCCATTACCGCCCTTGCCTGGGTAGTTTTTCTGTATGTAATATTATGCTGGCCCCCCGATTTTAGAAACTCACGAGTCGTCACTGCTTCAGTGTAATTTGAATGGAAAAATCACATTCGAAGCGCCATTTTTTGAAGATAAGCTTTCTACGGAAAATTGTCACTGGAAATAAATTGAAGATCTTACTTAACGACGATATTTCAAAGCTTATGAACTTGGAAACATTCAGTTCAGTTGATCATCAGTTTATTATAATAATAAGGTTACAAACAGCATATATTTGTAATACTCTTAATAACCCAAAAGCATCTAAACTCATATAGGTTAACATGCAAATTATTTAAGTACGTAATTTTGGCAACATTGACTTTCAACTTCACATAAAGAAGAAAAAAAAATAACAAAAATAATAAAGCATTAGTAAAGAATCACAGGATAAGTCTTGTAGACATGAAACTCATGAAATAAGGAGCTGAAAAAAATTGGTTTCGCCATGAATTGGATAATAATGCATTTATAAAAACGAGTTAAAGCTATTTTGCTTTAACACTGAAAACAGGCTGTCAGCATTAGTAACGCTCATTAGATGATTAGCAGTGAGAAATCTGAAATGCAAAAAGTTTGTTTCATTAGGAATTATAATCGGTAAAGAATAAAAAATTTTAAAGTAAAAAAATCGAAATTTCTGTGAATAATTTATTTTTTTGCAAATGGCAACAGAAATCTTTTCTCGTCATCTGGCATAGAAAAATTTGTATAATTCAACACCGCACAGTTGTTTTTAAAGAAGTAATTTAATATTCTATAGACAAATAAGTTCTCAGTGGAAATACACCTAAAATGGCAATATAATACTTTTGCAATAAGTAATAACAAGTTCTTTATAAATACACTTAAAATTAATACTTAATAATAAGTAAACCAAAAGCATTCATTTTTAATAATAAATTTGTAATAAGGTAAATAAGTTCTTTTATAAATACACCTAAAATTGTATACTTACAAAAGATGGTAACAGTTTTACATTCGTTTAGTAATATTTGAAATATAAATTTATTTTGTATTGAGATTAGATTTCATAATGCTGAAATGTATATTCCTCCCCAACTTGTAATACCAAACTGTACAGCAGATTGCACCGAAGTTTTGTATAACATTATTAACATTTTATAACTACGGATTTTTTTTTAAATAATAAAATTTTATAACATCTGTCTAAGTGTATTTGTAAGTGTACCTGCTCTAATCATTTTCAAAATTAACAGACTGAATCTTTACAGCAGCTTTTCAAATTCCATTTATTTTAGTAGGAGATTTGTTGCAAAAATTATTATTTGGATTAAGTGAACTTTTTGAGGCAGATTGTTGTGATCAGCGATGTTGTTATTAATGTTTCAGCCACCATAACTATTTAAATATTATAATAATATAGTGAAAATCGGAAGTTAGAGATGTTTGAGTGACATCTCCATTTATCAACAGTGGTATTTTTAAATAAGAAGCTTATTTTTAGAGTTCGGGAAATCTGAATATTGATTTCCATTCAAATAACATCGGTGTCTGAACACTTGGGTAACATAGCTGATCTTGGAAGATAGTAATTGTAGTATAATGACGGTAAATATATTGAAACGACATGTTCACGTGCAACGATTGAAGCGTGATTATTGTATGATACTACGAGATACGTAAAACACGGCACATATACTGTGGAAGTGCGCCATGTTAAGAAGAGTTTGAAGAGTGGGTTGGGTTATTTTAACTCTGAACTGCACTTTTTTGCACACAAGGAACTAAATGGCCAAGTCACAAAGAACCCAAAGACTCAGAGAAGGTTCGGGGAAGGGGACCCACTGGACAGCTGTTGGGAGACAGATGGTAGCCTCTCGTCAAGGCCATCCAGCGTATTGTTTACAGTGCATACGGTATGGCTCTCCAGCACAAGGAGCCACGGCTTAACGTCCCATCCGACGGACAGTGGCCTTTCCAAGCCCATCGGTGTCCCCTACTGACCGATGGCAGGGCGAGGAATGTTTGAAGAAAGGAATACAGAGAAGAAAAGGTTAACAGTTGAGAATATTTTGACTTATGTGCAGTAAGCCTTGTTGGTTTAGTTTTTTGTCGTTTGATTATCAGTTATTTGTACGTGAAAAGGAACGTCTTTAGTTGTTTTAGGGAATATCGTTCCAAATCACCATTTTGCGTAATTATTAAAAAAATGATATTTGGTAATAATTGATTTTACGATTTGTTATGTAAAAAGACCTTGTAATTCACGTTTCCAGTGTTACGTTATTTTAGCATTTGATATTTAATTAAGGCAATAGTAATTTGCCATTGGTTTAGTTAGGCTATTTGGATATCAGGTAATTAATGCTTTTGGTTTACTTATTACCTGTAAATTGATTTCTTCATTTATTATATCAGTTCATTTGTTGTTTGTTTGGTTATGATATTTCGAATTCCTGCGCGGTGTTGCCAAACAAAAGTAACAAAAAATTTGTACTAATTTGCATAGTTGCTTATATCAGAATTATTTAGGGCGGAAGTTGGCTCGTAATCTGTAATTCCCAGGTTCGAATCCGAACTGTGTCAGTATTGAGTATTATCTCCGACCCTGATCTTAATGAGAAAGAGGACATTGATGAACTTCGAAAGGCCGTCGTCCGTCAGATGAAATGTTAATCTGTGCCCCCTCGTGTAGGTTGAGTTAGGTTTTTTTAACTATGAGAGGCATATGTTTGCTCACAATGGGCTAAATGGCCAGGTCACAAGGACCCCGAAAGCTCAGAGAAGGTTGGAAGAAGGGGATCTACTGGACAGTTGTTAGGAGACAGATGGTAGCCTCCCGTCAAGTCCATCCAGCGTGTTCTTTTAGCATACAGAGGCTGTGGTTCTCACGCACACGGAGCCACGGCTTAACGTCCCATTAACGGAAAACGGCCTCTTCTAGCACATCAGTGTTCCTTACTGACAACGTAAATAAATCTCAACCCTGATCCTGGCGGGACTCGAATCGGAGAATTGCGATTATGAGCCTGGCACGATACGGACTGAGCCCTTCCCCTCCTCCTTCTGGAGAAATATATTCTGTGCACGTTAAAGAATACGCTGAATAATTTAAAAGAAAGCTTTCATTTGTCTCCTAACAGTTATGCAATGGATCCCGTTCTCTAACCTTCTCTGAGCGCATACTTAGGGCCTTGTGACTTGGCCATTTAGCTCAATTAGGTAAAAAAAGCCCAGCGCAAAGGTAAACCTACACAACACAACTCAGAAATAATAGATTACCTTAGATCAGGCCTGGGTAAACTACGGCTCGCGGGCGGCATGCAGCTCGCCATTTTCTTTTTGTGAGACCTACGAGCTAATAATGACAATTAAATTAAATTTTCAAAAGAGAAAATGAACGTATAGAGCAGTGAGTGGTTCTCAACCTTTTATGCTTCACGTACCGCCTGGAAATGTGTATGTAACTGGCGTACCCTTGTATAGATAAATAAAACTATAGTTACAGTATAACAATGGGAATAAAAAATATATATATACATACATTAAATTTTGTATTCATATATTACATATATAAATAAACACAAAAAATTACATAAACAATTTAACAAATCTTATAAAATTATAAACATTTTACTTGGTAATCAGTGAAACAGCTCTTACGGCGTACCCCAAAACATTTTACCGCGTAACCCACGTTGAGGACCCTAGTATAGAGGGCAAGAAGTTCAACTCAAGGAGAAAATGCTTATTAAAATAAGTAATTTTAATAAAATTATATTGTTTACATTTCACTTTAGGTTTTTTTATGCATTCGTTATTTATCATACATTTCCTTTGCGGCCCGCCATTCCATTTCAGTTTCCTATGTTGTCCTTCAGTTGAAACATTTACCCAGGCCTACTGCAAATTTTAATTTAATTAATGCTAAAAATATAATAAACATCACGGCTTGGGAGCTCCTTCGAACTTCATGCAGATGCTTCGGTGTTCATTATCAAAAAAAGATGTGCAATTGTTTTCCCTTCCTATGGTTATATGTTTTTTCCAGTTATAGTTTCTGTCAATAGTCAATATTCTCCATGTTCCTCCTTAACTATTATTGAGACCCAGTAAAGGTGTAACTATTAAACTGTGATATTTCTGACCAGTAATTGAATTTAGGAATTTTTAGATGAAAAAAGGATAGGAATTTTTCTGACAGTACGATATTTTAAAAATTTGGCCATATAATATATTTAGAAGAAAGAATAACGCTTGTTATACCGGCACTAATTTTCTATTTACATGATTTAAGAAGCAAAGAGCTTTCGACTGTACTCAGCAGTCATTCTCAGGTCGACACAAAGTTCCAACAACATTTCACCATCGAACTTTAACTTTGCGCTGCCCTGAGGATGACTGCTGAGTACAGTCAAAAGCGCTCGGCTTCTTAAATCATGTAAATAGAATATTAATGTCTAATATATACATATATATTAATAAATGCAAAAGGCATAAAAATTGTTATTCTCGCTTCTAAGTTAATAATCATACCGTGAAATCATTCCTCGATTTTTACCTTCTTCTCTACACATAATATATTACAATACCAATTACAGTTATATATAACTAACGAAATACTAACACTAAAAAGATTTAAATAGGAGGAGTCCACAACATAGCTAAGAACTCCTTACTTCCTGACCTTTCTGTTGAACTTAAGACTTATTGCAGAGTAAATTAACGTCTACCAAATCAATGACGAAAGAAGAAGAAATTTGTTAATGCTTATTAGCGTTAAAAAAACCTCATTTTGACAAATTTCGACGGAAACTTCGAATGAGCCTTGAACCTGAAGTAAAAGCGTAAGTAATGCATTGCTTAGCAACCGGTTAAAGTATAACATAAATCTCTGCCCATAATCCTTTTTCTGTAAAACGAGTTACCTCAAGATCACGTGATGAACAAAAAAAAAGATATAAAATTTGAACTTTTATTTCCCTCATTAAGGACCAGTCAGTACTAGCTGTTAGATTCATCACTTGAGGATTAGAATGAAATTCTGCACCCTCCGCACCCCAAAGATTTTTTCAGGGATGAGACAGTCTCTTCGTAACCACGCCCTGTCCTAGTTTCAAAATGAGACAGATTCTCATTGGTCAAGATTGCCGTCCATTTACTGAGATACTAAGCCAAGGTCTCATGTAAAGAAGAATTATAATTGTGCGAAAATTAAAGCAGCTATTCTTCGTCGTTCTTAAATGAAATAGTGACGTTCGATAATTTATTGCTACAATTAAGCCATCACTATCTGAATTAACAAAACCATTATCGCCGCTTGGCGACCCTGTGATTTCAACCGCGAGAGGTATTATTAAAATCGATGCTTCTCAAAGGATGGTTCGTGAGCCCATCAGTCGCCGGTCTGCAGAGAACTGCCAGGAAAGAAATGTGTTTGCAGAAGAATAGCATTGATATGACATAGTACCACACTTCGTACGTTCCAATACTCTAAGTGACGTCGTGTCGTACGAGGTGAGGAAAGTATCATGCGCAAAGTCATGGTTTTTTAGGCAACACGTGACTAGAAGCTCCAGGCGCATGCGCTGCCAATGGATCTTAGAGACAGTAATTGTTGTTTAAACTAACAATGTGTTTAAGCAGAATGTGTTAATGCAGTTTCTTGCCTGCCCGCCTCACCAGAGAGTTTGAGAAGCCCTGATTTAGATTATACTATAATTTATGAATGACTACTTATCGCCCAGTAAAGGAGTACATTTTGGATGACTTTTGGATCCATTGAGCATGCATTTGTTTAGTATACACAAGAAGAGCCTTCACACAGATTAGCGTAGCCGTAAGTCAAAGTCCAAGTGACTACTGACCATTCTGGATTAAATCTTACTCCTGCGTAAGCCTATCGTTTAATTCTTGCTGCCGTCATCAACAATTAGCAACTTTCCATACGAGTTAATACACGATATGTCAGGAACACAGCGACTCTTCAAAGTCACGGAGCAGTGTGTGCAAATTGAAAAACGTTGCGATACGATCGCAAGTAACAGCAGAACAATACGCAGTCAGTTTGTCGTTTTCTAGCTGTGGAAAAGTGTTCATATTCGTGCATCTGATATTTTTCAGGCTATTGTTGATCTGGAAACGGAACAGCGGTGTATGATATGTTACTGTGTTCGGCGAGGCTTAAGTGATGCACAGACAGTCACAGAAATGAATCAAGTATATGGAGAAAGAGATTGTATGCCACGGATCTTGGGTCATCCTCCACAGAATCACGCCAATTTGTAAAGTGCCACTAGGAAATCTCGGTTTATAACAATAATAATTTATTCCATTCAGGGGGTTGCAGTACAGCCAAGGTACAGGTAATTTTGGATATTAATTTAAACGTTCAAGTAGCTTGATACCCAGTACATCTGATAAATTAAAACGAAATATTGAGGATAGTACAAAAATACAAACATATTTACAGGAATTACATAAGTATTTGATGCATATAAACAAAATGACAAGTTACACAGACGAAGACAAACATTTGTATGAAATATGATTAAAAAAAGTAGTAAACTTAGGGGAAGAAAAAAGGAGGTTTAAGACAACAGAGAGTAATATTAAATGAATGAACACGGGGAGAAAAACGATTACGGATATTCCAGACAAAGATGGGATGTGGGAATAGGGATTGGGCTGTTTTACCTCTAAGCGGCACTTTTTTGCACATCATGGGCTAAATGGCCAGGTCACATGGACCCCGAAGGCTCAGAGATGGTTGGGGTAGGGTACTGACTGGAACAGCTGTTGGGAGACAAATGATAGCCTCCCGTCAAAGCCATCCAGCGTGTTCTTTAACGTGCAAAGGTTATGGCTATCCTGCACACGGGGCTACGGCTTAACGTTCCATCCGATGGACGGCGGCTCTTCCAAGCCCATCGGTGCCCCCTACTGATCGTGGGCAGGATGAGAAATTTTGCAGGGAAAAATCTCAACGCTGACCCAACTGCGACTCGAACAGGGGAACTACAGATTACGAGCCTGGTGCGCTACCGACTGAGCCACCCCTAACAGCACATAAAGTTTGCCTTACTTGAACAGTCGCTAGCTGCCTAACCACCATGCCAGGTAAGGTGGGAATAGGGGTGAGGAGATATTGTTGGTCAAACGTTTCAATATTCTAATAGGAGTGGAGTAATATAGTTTTTGAATTTTGTTTTAGAATTTAAAGAAATGATATCGCTCTAGAGAGTTCCAAGTTAAGGTTGCTTGAAAGGCAAAAGAAATTTCACCATATTTATCTTTGAAAAGCTTGGGAGTAGAAAACATTTTATTATTAGAGCGAAGGATATGACGATGCGTAATCGAATATAGGGTGTAGAAATCGAATGAAGGGGACGAGACTTGTTATAAATAGTGTCGTGAATAAGGGTAATAAACCGCTGCTTTCCTCTAGATACAAGAGTGGGAATTTGGTAGTTGGAACGAATATTAGTAAGAGTTAGAAATTCTCATTTTTAAAAAAAAGGTTTTGCTGATAATATTGAGAGCTTCATTTTCAACCTTTTCTAAGCTATAAGAGTTCATTTTATTAATACCAGAAAAGAGTGGAAGCACAGTATTCGAGTTTCGGTCGTATGTCAATTTTGTATAACATTGGGGCATAGGAGAATATATTGGTTTGAATGTATCTCAATATTTTTTATATTGTATATTTAGAAACTGAAGCCACTGTTTTATTAATGAAATTCCAAAGTCAAGATTATTATCTATCGTCATACCTAAGTACTTCATGGAGGTGAAAACTGTAATATGGGTGTTCTTAACTTTAATATTTGTGTCATGCGGTGGAGAATTTGAAGTTGAAAGAAAAACAGCATTGGTTTTCTTGATGTTGACAGTGAATTCATATTTAGTATACCAATGAAGCATCCTGAATATTATTTTCTATTTCTTATTTTAGAGAAGTGAAAGAACTTGAGACAAAAGAAAGATTACAATCGTCTGCATGCATAAAAATATTGCAGTTAGTGGAGCATTCTGTAAGATCATTAACAAAATGTTTAAAAAGAAATGGGTTAAGAATGGTTCCTTGAGGTACTCCCCGATGATTTTAAGAGGTGTAGAAATCTCATTAGTGCTTAATTTAATTCGGATAATACGGTCGTTGAGATAATTTTTAAACCAGAAAAGAGCTGAGGGCGACAGATTAAAATTATAGCTGATAATTTTTGCAAGATAAATTTGTGTTTAACTGATTCAAATGTTTTTGAGATGTCAAGAAATATCAGCCCGACAACAGTTTTGACTTTGTTGTCTAAAGCCAATCTCCACTGATTAACAAGAAATGTCATGAGAGTTTCACTTGAACGTTTTTTTCCTAAATCCGAAATGGTCTGCACGAAAGTGAATTAAATTTTTCAACAAAAGTCGATAATTATTTCTCGACGGCTTTTTCTAAAATTTTGCTCAAAGCACATGTAAGTGAAATAGGTCGATAGTCCAGAAGACTAGAAGGATTTGAAATTTTAGGTATAGGTGAGATGATGGCTTCTTTCCATGGAACTGGGATTTCGTTAGAGTTAATTAAATGAGCAATTAATTAGATTACAAAGGGGTGCAGAAATTAATGGGGAAATAATTTTTAGATTAAAAACAGGGATTCCATCTTGTTCGACAATGCGAGTGCTTTTTAGCGAATTTATAAAGTTAAGATCTCCGATTTCGCTAACATTTTTGAGCTTAAAGTTTTCCAGATTATGAAATGATTTATTGAAATACGTTAATGACTCATTTGCGTTTGCATGATTTTCTGTAGAAGTGCAGGATTTACAGAATACATTATTCAAAACATTAGCAATATGTTAGGATCATAGAAGCAATTGTCATTATAAACGATCTTATGAATTTTGGTTTGGTTACTTAAGTTACCAGTAATAGAATCAAAAATTCGAAATATTTCATTACCATTTGGATTAATAACGAATAGTCGATTAAGAAAATATAAACGCTTGGCATTTTCAATACTACTGTTGGCCAGATTACGGAAAGTTTTATAGTTCTCCCATGTGTATGGGTGATTAGGGTTAATAGCATTCTTAAGTGTTTGTTTTTTAATGTAATCATTTTCAGAAGCTCTTTTGTAATCCAAGGCTTTCGAGAAGGGCGAACTCTGAAAGTTTTATAAGGCGCATAGGTATCAACTGCAAAATTGATTAAACAGGAGAGATGTGCTTTTGAGGTAGGAGTTGTGCATTCGGAAATATCCTTGTGGAAAGGGAGATATTTTGCAAACCCAAAAAGCGCATCATTGTTGAAATTTTTAAAGGATCTTTTTGAAATTAAACCTTTAGGTGCACGAGGTGTATAATACAATACTGTTACGACAGAAGGAATCTGGCAACCGAAAGCAAAAAGTTTCAGCCAACGAATAAGAACTTTGGGAGAATTTGGAGAAGAAGAGTGGAGCGTTAACGGTCGTTTTGTATTGTAACGGTCGTTGTGTTGTAACGGTCGTGAGTTCGAAAATGGACGGTGAGCTGTTCTGAGACAGTGCGCGTAAGTATCAAGAAGTAACTTGATGTGTTGTGTATACGCGGAAGGATAAAAGTGGGATCTTTTATCGTTAAGTATCAAGAAGTAACTTGATGTGTTGTGTATACGCGGAAGTATAAAAGTGGGAACTTTTATGGCTAACTTCGAATGTCTACACGGACTGTCTTTTTGTTCGGCTATTGTGTGAAAAGTTATTAGCACAGGACGAGAATTGGTTTACGAGTGAAGATCTTCGGGTGACCTGGTAAATCAAGTAAAAGGTAGTATTTAGTAAAATACACAGAGCTGATATTGTGTGCTCTACGCAGGAAGATTGATGACTTGTGCATGTTAATAGTTGATTTGTTGATAAGATACTTCATCCATATTTCCTTTGTAACAATTTACCTTGTATTGAATTTGGTTTTGAAATATAGCTTTTAATACTCACGCTCAGTGGCTATCCATTTTTGTAATCCGCAACATTTGGTGTCAGAAGTGGGATTAATTTATTGAATGCCGTTAACTAGAAGTATGGATGAATTAGTAAAGTTGTTAAATGACTTGAAAGCCGATATGAAAGCCGATATAGCTGCCCAAAGCGATAAAATAGGTGACTTGAAAGCCGATATGGCTACGCAGATGACTGATATGGCTACACAGATGAATGACATTAAAAGTCAAAATAGCGAAATGGCCGCACAAAATAATGAGTTGAGAACTGAGATAGTTTCTCAAAAAGATGATTTGAAAGCCGAAATGGCCGCACAAAATAATGAGTTAAGAACTGAGATAGTTTCTCAAAAAGATGATTTGAAAGCCGAAATGGCCGCACAAAATAATGAGTTGAGAAATAAAATAGGTGACCTGGCCGCACAAAATACTGAGATGAGAGCTGAAGTGGCTTCTCAAATTGATAAGATTTCTGATAAGTGTAAGGACATTATGACCGAACTAAATAGTGTAAAAGATGATCTTGATAGTGTTAAGTTAGATTATAAACACGAAATTGAAATTGTAAAAACTGATTGTGAACGCCAGTTTCAGATTTTGAGAAATGAAATGTTACCTTCTGCCTGTGATAATAATAATTCTAGTGGAAATAATGTTATTACACATATCGCTAAAAATACAACTAAACCTTCTACATATGATGGTCAATCATCTTGGACAGTATTTAAAACACAATTCGAAGTTATCGCTACAGCCAATGAGTGGAATGAATTCCAAAAGGCCAGTTTTCTTGCAGCTTCCTTAAGAAATTCTGCTGCGGAAGTTTTGCAGTCTGTTCCAGAAGAAAAACGACTTGATTATCAAAGTCTAGTTTCTGCATTAGAACTAAGGTTTGGTGATAGTTATTTAAAACAATATTACGTGACTCAATTTAAACATCGCATGCAGAAAAGTGGTGAAACTTTGCAAGAGCTTGCTAGTGATATTGAGCGTCTAGCTAGATTGGCTTATAGTAACTGTCCACCAGAAATTCAAGATAATTTAGCTCAATTACAATTTATTGATGCTATTGCTGACCCTGACACTCAGCAATCTCTGAGGATGTTGGAAGGTGAATCCTTAAAGTCAGCTGTGGTACATGCTATGAAATACGAGTGCTCCAGGCTTTCCTCCCGAGCGAACAAACGTGCAGTGAGATTTGTGAGTGCAGAAGAAACTGTAGAAAAGGATAATGAAATGAAAGAACTAACCAAAGCCATACTATCCGTTTTGAAAGATATAAAAGGTTCTTCAAAACCTACAACAGACCTCCAGTGTTGGAATTGTGGCAAGACCGGACACATTCGTACCAACTGCACTAGGAAACGAATGAGGAGTCCAAGTCCATCAACTAGACAACAAGATCAGGGAAACAGAAAATTAGTCAATCTTGCGAGGCAAAGGCTGGTTGTTGATTGGTTGGCCCCAGGGGAAGTCGCCCACGTTTCAACATTACATGGCGATAATAATGGATTAGTAGCTGATGGAGCCATAAATGGAATGCCTTGCCGTATGATAGTCGACACTGGTGCAAATGTAACTTTACTCAGAACGGATATAATAAAGAAAATAATACCTCACCCAAACTTGAATACTACACAGTCTAGAATAAGCCTACAAACGGCCACTGGAGATCGTGCAAAAGTTCATGGAAAAATAGAACTTAATATTCGAGTTGGTAGCTGTCTGGTTCGCCATCCTGTTTACATCGCTGACATCTACGACGAATGCATATTAGGCCTTGATTTTCTTAAGAAACATGGATTCAACATTAGACCCAGTGATAACCTACTCATCTATGAGACAGAAGAGATTCCTCTGCTTAGCCGGACGTCTGATTCTTTATCAAGCGTAACTCCAATATTAGTGACGGAAGACACAGAGATCCCAGCACAAAGTGAAGTTATAGTCCGTGGACATCGGGCGGAGACTTCTGGGGCCTTCCGATTGGCAGTTACTGATGCCTCTGGTAAAGGAGCTTTGGCTCATAATATCCTGGTTGCAAGGACTTTAGTCAGAATAGATAAAGAACAGATCCCTATCAGAGTGATGAACTGTAACAAATCCAGTAGAATGTTAAAAAAAGGTGAGGAATTAGCAATATGTGAAGCTGTTACCTGTGTAACAAGTATAAATAAAATAGAAGTTACCGATTCATATCAAAATCATACAGACATCCCGTCTCATCTTACTGAATTATGGAGAGAAACAAGACAAATATTAACTGAAAACCAAGCTGTTAAGGCCGAGAACCTATTAAAAGAATTTTCTGACATTTTTTCTGCCACATCAAATGATTATGGCCGTACTAACCTGACAGAACATAAAATCAACACTGGTGATTCTCCTCCAGTCCATCTGCCGGCAAGAAGGCTTCCATTGGCAAAAAGAGAGGAGACGGAACAACTCATAAAGGACATGGAAGCTCAGGGCATTATAGAACCATCACAGAGTCCCTGGACATCACCAGTAGTTCTTGTCAAGAAAAAAGATGGATCTACACGATTTTGTGTAGATTATCGCAGATTAAATGACGTAACAAAGAAAGATTCCTTTCCTTTACCCAGGATTGACGATACACTAGACACTTTATCTGGGTCAGAATGGTTCTCAACATTAGATTTAAAGAGCGGCTATTGGCAAGTTGGTATACGTCCTGAAGACCGTGAGAAAACGGCTTTCAGTACAGGGAATGGACTTTGGCAGTTTAAGGTGATGCCATTTGGACTTTGTAATGCACCTGCCACATTTGAGCGACTAATGGAGTCAGTGCTCAAAGGTTTGTCTTTGGAGGTCTGCCTGGTTTACTTGGACGACATCATAGTTCTTGGAAGAACTTTTGAAGAACATTTGAGAAATCTTCGTCAAGTATTTGAAAAACTTAAGGCAGCCAAGTTAAAATTGGGACCGACAAAGTGTAAACTGTTCCAGCAAGAAGTTCATTACCTTGGTCATGTGATCACTACAGCAGGGATTAAGACTGATCCTAGTAAGATAGAAGCTGTAAGAGACTGGCCTCCACCACAAGATGTTCATCAACTTCGTAGTTTTATTGGACTTTGCACCTACTATAGAAGATTTGTCAAAGGTTTCTCCAACATCGCAAGGCCATTACATCGTCTGACAGAAGAGGGCCAGCGGTTTATGTGGACCACCGAATGCGATATAGCCTTTCAACAGCTAAAGAAAACTCTTTCCACAGCACCAGTGCTAGCGTACCCACAAACTGGAAAACAATTCGTAATAGATACTGACGCAAGTAACACAGGAGTTGGTGCTGTGCTTTCACAAGAACAAGACGGACAAGAGAGAGTTATTGCATACTTTAGTAAAACTTTATCCAAACCAGAGCGGAATTACTGTGTAACACGCAAAGAACTGTTAGCAATAGTAAAAGCAATAGAACATTTTCATCATTATCTCTATGGCCAGAAATTCCTTATACGTACTGATCATGCTGCACTTAGATGGTTATTAAACTTCAAAAACCCTGAAGGACAAATCGCTAGGTGGATACAACGGTTACAAGAATACGATTTCTCCATCGAACATCGAAGTGGTAAAATGCATAAGAATGCAGATGCTCTTTCCAGGCGCCCATGTATTGACAACTGTAAACATTGCTATAATGCAGAACTGAAATTTGGAACTAAAGAGATAATGCCCATAAGACAAATAGTATCGACACAAACAAACAGTGACACCCCTAACATCTGGAATCCAATGGAAATCAGGAAGGCTCAACTAGATGATGAAGACATAAAACCAATATTAGAATTGATTGAAAAATCTGATGCAAGACCTAATTGGGAGCAAATCTCGAGGTATAGTCCAACTACTAAAAGTTACTGGGCACAGTGGGACTCCTTAAAAATGGAAGACGGAGTATTATACAGAAGATGGGAGAATCCCACTGGACGGCTGATCCGTTGGCAGATAATCCTTCCTCGATCCCGAGTGGAACTTGTGATGAAAGATGTACATGATAGTGCCACTGGAGGACACTTCGGTGTTAATAAGACATTAGCCAAAGCCAGGGAACGATTTCATTGGTTGAAAAGTAGGGCAGACGTTGAGAGATGGTGTAGGCAATGTGAAGCCTGTGCAGCAAAGAAAGGCCCTAAGACTAGGAGTCGGGGTAAGCTGCAGACGTATAACGTTGGTGCCCCTTTTGAAAGAATAGCCATTGATGTAATGGGTCCGTTTCCTAGAACTGATGATGGAAATCGATATTTATTAGTGGTAATGGATTATTTCACAAAGTGGCCTGAGGTATATCCCATCCAAGACCAGGAAGCAACAACAGTGGCTGAGATGATAGTTAATAACTTCATTAGTAGGTATGGAGTACCTTTACAACTCCACTCTGATCAAGGACGGAATTTTGAATCCAATGTGTTTAAAGGCATCTGTCAACTATTAGGTATTCAGAAAACCAGAACAACTCCCTTACACCCTCAGTCGGATGGTATGGTTGAAAGGTTCAATAGAACAATTGCTCAGCATTTAGCATTATTTGTGAACGACCACCAACGTGACTGGGATCGCCATGTACCACTCCTTTTGCTGGCATATAGAACGGCAGTGCATGAGACAACTGGACAGACACCTTCCATGATGATTTTTGGAAGAGAGTTACGTCTTCCCTGTGACCTTTTATATGGTCGGCCCGAAGCAATGCCTGTGTCCACTCCACAATACGTACAAGAATTGCAACAACGACTAGAAGAAATCCATCACTCCGTTAGACATAACATCGACATAACAAGTGACAGAACCAAAACAAGATATGACAGTAAAATAAATGGAACTATTTTCAATCAAGGAGATCTTGTCTGGCTATACAGTCCACATAGAAAGAAAGGACTATCTCCAAAACTTCAGAAACCTTGGGAAGGTCCATATACAATAGTTAACAGGATTAATGACGTGGTATATCGCATTCGTCGACGTCCAGCTACAAAGTGCAAGGTGGTTCACGTGGATCGTTTGGCTCCGTTTCATCGAAGAACTGAAGAAACTTTGGAATCCAGAATTGTTCGGGACGAACAAGACCTAGGAAGGGGGCAGTGTTACGACAGAAGGAATCTGGCAACCGAAAGCAAAAAGTTTCAGCCAACGAATAAGAACTTTGGGAGAATTTGGAGAAGAAGAGTGGAGCATTAACGGTCGTTTTGTATTGTAACGGTCGTTGTGTTGTAACGGTCGTGAGTTCGAAAATGGACGGTGAGCTGTTCTGAGACAGTGCGCGTAAGTATCAAGAAGTAACTTGATGTGTTGTGTATACGCGGAAGGATAAAAGTGGGATCTTTTATCGTTAAGTATCAAGAAGTAACTTGATGTGTTGTGTATACGCGGAAGTATAAAAGTGGGAACTTTTATGGCTAACTTCGAATGTCTACACGGACTGTCTTTTTGTTCGGCTATTGTGTGAAAAGTTATTAGCACAGGACGAGAATTGGTTTACGAGTGAAGATCTTCGGGTGACCTGGTAAATCAAGTAAAAGGTAGTATTTAGTAAAATACACAGAGCTGATATTGTGTGCTCTACGCAGGAAGATTGATGACTTGTGCATGTTAATAGTTGATTTGTTGATAAGATACTTCATCCATATTTCCTTTGTAACAATTTACCTTGTATTGAATTTGGTTTTGAAATATAGCTTTTAATACTCACGCTCAGCGGCTATCCATTTTTGTAATCCGCAACAATACCAACGTGCTAATAATAAAATGATCACTAATGTCTTCGAAGAGAGTTGGGTTGTTTTATCTCTGAGCGGCACTTTTTTGCACACCACGGGCTAAATGGCCAGGTCACATGGACCCTAAAGCTCAGAGAAGGTTGGGTGAGGGGACCAACTGGAACAGCTGTTGGGACACAGATGGTAGCCTCCTGTGCAGGCCATCCAGCGTGTACTTTAACGTGCACAGGATATGGCTCTCCCGCACACGGGATCACGGCTTAACGTCCCATTCGACGGACGGCCGCCTTTTCAACCCATCGGTGTCCCCCACTGACCGTGGGCAGGGCGGGGAATTCGAAGAGAATAAGTGTATGCTTATGAAATGATATTAGAGAAAATCATATCAATGAGAGATTCATTGTGATCAGTAATGCGAGTGGGCAATTTGTTTAAACGTATATGTCCGAAAGGTTTTAGACATATTTCAAGCTTGGAATACGTAGAATTATGTTTTAGAGCATCGACATTAAAATCTCCCGTCCATGGCCGAGTGGTTAGCGCGCTTGGCTACTGATCTAAGGGACCTGGATTCGAGACCCGGGTAAAGGCATGGCTGTTTGTGTTGTTTTTCTGCTGAGGGCCTGCCATCCTCTCAGACCTTCTACTATGGCATATAAACTGGCAGGCTCCTGTCAGACCTCTGTGGCAAGCAGCTGCTTGAGGGGGTATTTATTTATTTTTATTTTTTTAAGAATGGAAGTAATGTTCCAAGGAAAACTTTCAAGGACTGAGTACAATGAATTAATAAAATCTTCAATATTGCTGTTTTTAAGAGGACGGTAAAGTGTGCCAGTAATAAGAGTAGGATTTTGTTTATTGACAGCGGAGATTTTGACCCAGAGACCTTTTTAAACAAGAGTAAGAGGGAATAGTCATTAGTGAGACATTAAATGTTTCCCTCACATATAATGCAAGTTTTCCTCCAGTCCCACTAGATCTGTCGATGCGGAATAGTTTATATCCATCGAGTTCAAAAAATCGTCTGGAAGGGAGATACTGAGTCATGTCTCTTTAAAAGCAATTACATCGAATTTCAAAATATCAGAACTCACTAGACAGGAGTGTTTAGATTTAAGAGAATGAATATTCTCATGACAAAAGTTGAATCAACAGTGATTTTGGGTTGTCCGTAAAACCTATCCTTCTCATTGGCATTCTCATTGGGGTAATAACAGTAGATGACATTCAAGCCTTTAAATGCTTGTCTGAAATTCTGCTGTAATAACTTGTTTCAAGCGTCGTTCCCCCATACACTTCTTCAAACCTTCGATAACAGAAGACAAATGAAACAAGTTGTGGCATCGTTATATAGGAAGTTTCTGTTGCATTGCTGCATAGATTAGTATTTAATGTTTTATTTCTATTATTATTACTGGTAGCTATTTTGTAGTGTTTATATTAGAAAGAATCATTCACTGACCTCAAAATGCAGGCAAAGTTATCTCGGCGGTAACATTATGAAACTATTTAAATGGTGTAGTCCGTTAAATGGATTTTTATATATATCGGCGGGAATGTATAGCATATAGGCAACAATGATGATCACATTTTTTTTTAATTTGGTTGATGGGATTTAGAGCCTATGATAAACTTTGTATCCCAATGACATAAGCTTTGTATACCATAGACCTTTTTATGACATATTTAGAACTGAACAATTCTTTTACTGAGAGACACTCACAGCATATATGGATAGAATAAACGACCATGCTATACCCGGGACTCGAACCCGAATTCGTTAGTAGCAGCCTCACCTCGAGCCAATGTTATACCACTGATCCATCGACGGGGCGATCACAAATATGATGATAATAGTAAAAAAAGCTATGTAATTTTCCTTCTAAATAAGGTATATATATATATATAAATATTAGTATAACAGTGCACCAGTAAATAATAATAGAAGTAAATAACAATGATCTAGATAGTAGGGCTGCTTGTAGTGACATCACAGTGTGGTCTACTAGCCTTCTTTTATAGGAGGTGTTGTTGTACATCATTTATGAGTCGTCAAACACCATAACGAACTATCTGATCAAAAGTGTCTGGACACCCTTTTTGAGTAATGGATTTCCCCATATATGCCACAGCCAAGGTCCAAACAGGTATCAAAGGGCGCATGTGGTCTGGCAAACCTCATAACACCAATGAACAGGAGAATGCAGTACAGCAGAGCAGCAGGCTCAGTGAGCAGAGCAGCAGGAGTGCAGCAGAGCTCAGTGACTTTCAACCTGGCATGATTATAGGATGCAACCTTAGAAACAAGTCAGTTCGAGACATTTTGGCCCTTTTGCAGCTTCCCCGATGGAATATAAATGATGTTACTGGGAAGCTGAAACGCATAGGAGCAACAATAGAGCAATCGCGACCTGGTAAGCTACGTAATATGACATAGCGGGACCGCCGAGTGCTGAAGCGGGTGGTACGACAAAATCGCCTATCCTCGGCTGCAATGCTCACCATCGAGTTCCAAAATGTCTCTGAAAGCAATGCCAGCACCATAACAGTTCATCGTGAGATGCAGAAAATGTGTTTCTATGGCCGAGCACCGCACATTAACAAGGTATATAAATACACTGGTTTCCATAAATTAAGGAAAACTTAGAAAAATTATTATAAACAAAACATCTATACGAATGATTTTAACGAAATTTGATAGAAACATGAATTACAATGCTAGTTTCATAATGGCATAAAATATTTTACACTAAACATTTTTCGTCAAAAAATAACATTTAAAGGAACTTGTCCAAAATGAGATGTCAGAATGCAATGGGTAAAGTTTTTTTAATACGTAATGTGGTCACCACTTACAGCAATGCAGGCACGACAGTGATGTTCCATGCTGTTTATGATGTTGTGAATCAGTTCAATAGGGAGTAACGACCATTGTTCCTTTAAAGCAGTAATAAGCTCCCCCTTTGTTTCAGGTGGCGGGTTGAGGACAGCAACACGTCTCCCTAGAGAATTCCACACATGCTCAACTGGATTTAGGTCGGGGAATCGAGCTGGCCACTCCATGCTCATAATGATCTCCTATTAAAGGTATTGTTCCATTAGTCGAGCTTTGTGTGGACGAGAGTTATCGTCTTGTAAGATAAATGTTTAATTTATTGCACCAGCGTAAGGGCGTGCATAAGGATCCAGGATGTTACCTCTATACCTCTGAGCATTGAGGTTCCCACTCGTCAACACATAGATTTCTGTGTGTCCACCTAAGGAAATGCCACCCCAAACACACGCTATCTCTGCCGTATCGGTCTCTTTGATAGATGTTAATGGGATGATAGCGGGTACCTCGTTCTCTCCATATCAAACCATGTCCCTAATCATTCAGCAAGCAATATCTGGACTCATCTGTGAAGAGTACGGATCCCTGTTTCTCTTCTGTCCAGTTAACATGCGTATGCATGCCCAATTTAACCGCTCTCTCTCTCCTGTGACGTGGGTGGGGTATACAAATTACTGGTCTTCTAGCGTACTGACCTCCCTCATGAAGCCTTCAATGCACAGTAGAAGCTGATACAACCCTCCCAGTGGCTGCCTCAAGAGAGGATCATAGCTGAGAGAGAGTAGACGTCCTACTCCTTCGTGCAGTTAATCGAAGATATCGATCTTGTACAGAGATCGTAACTCTAGCTCTTCCTCGGCTAAACCTCCGAGACGTGGAATCCGTGCTAAGAAACTGATTCCACAGTCTATGGACCACAGAAGAATTCACATTCAGCCATCATGCCACGTGTGACTGACTTTGGCTGCTTCGACTTTTGCCAGTTAATTTGGCACCGGTCCAGTGGCACCGGTCCAGTGGGCTCATCGGTGCAGCCTCAGTGAAGTTGGAGTACAGACTGCTTCTGGGGGTCAGCGGGTGCGTGGCACTCATGAAGAGGATGAAGTTGAAGGCTTGCGACTCGGTTGACAGGCTTATCGATGGAAAAGCCAAACGTAGAGTCTCCACCCCGGGAACCGAGTCAATTGGTTCTAAATTCCATTTTTGTGGCTACCCGGGGAATAGATTAAATTTAGGTTTTTACCGATGGATCAGCCTTCCTTCTCGCCATAGGTAGCCGTGGATGAGCTGTGTCCTTGTGGCACTGTCTTGCCCCGGTGTAGGTAGTGGTGTTCATGGCATTCTCCCCATAGATGGTGTGCAGCGATATGCTGCGATACATCTGGGACTTGTCTTTATATAACGTAATGTAATTTACAACACAAAATAACGATCTACTCCAAAACGCCTAATTTTATGTCGCTATCCAATTACGCAAATTGACGTAAACTATACTGATTTACATACGATGGGCTCACTCGGCATTACTTTACTGGTTACACGAACAAGTTTGGTGAGGGTTGTACAATGTTTTGGCGAATTATCGCGGTTTTTGCTCATTTTTCCTTAATTTCTGGAAACCAGTGTATAAATCACTTGTAAGTGAAAAGATTTCTTTTAATGTTTTTCTGCTCACTCTCCTATTCATTCTTAAAATTTTAAAAACGACTGAAGGAACACATGAAATAATTATATTTTTTATTACACCTCTTCACGACATCTGGACAACATGTAAAAGTTTTTTTCCGTCTGATGAAGAAAAGACAAATATTACAAAAAACTACCACTGAATGGTGTAAAACTATTCATTGGTAGTTTTTGGTTCCACTCCTTGGGCTTTACCACGGAGTGGTATGAACGGCGACAGTGGACTCTTGAACAGTGGAACCTTGTTCTCTGCAATGACGAATCACGCGTCACCATCTGGCAGTCCGATGGATGATTTTCTTAATGAGTTCATGAACAGCAGCAATCGTTCTCTCATTCACTGCTTCCTTCGGTCTTCCAGCACAAGGAGGTCTTCGAAGCTCTGATGTCCTCTGAATTTTCCCATTCATCCCTAACAGTACCATGTGAACAGGCACGATCCCCATATATAGTTTTGATAAATCGGTATGATTGTTTTCGCATCGTTCCCAAGTTGCATCCTTGTAAAAATGTAAAATGTTTCTCCGTCTTTAGCAGGCTACACAGCAACAATGCACAGATTTCGCAGACCAGAAATATACGCGCCACCAGTGATGAGAGAACTGACGATACGGCCTTTGTTATTAATACGCAATGAAAAGTTTAGACAAGCTTTCAAACAAGCTGTAGCTCGTTAACTTCAGTGTAATGAGTGCAAATCTGCAGATACGTGTCAAGAATCTTTTGAACACCCTCCATAATTACATATACACTGGTGCTCAAAACGAAAAAAAAGTAATGGACAGAAGTGTATGCAGCTCAAAATGGTTTCCAGCAAACACAGTTAATTGTCATATGGATAAGTATTGTTAGGTTACTGAGTAACAGCAAGTGGGATAACGATGGAATTGTGTAATATGCATAACAGCTGCATATGTGAGCCTGACTTCTCATAATGGAGGTGCTGAAATTAGTAACCAGAAGATACCAATAAGGCATAGGATTACCCCTGATTGCTATACAACTCATACAGTGCATTCTTATGCTGTTGAAGTTTTATTGTAATACACCATTCTTCCACAAGAACAGATCTAAGTTCATGAAGGGCTCCGGTAGAAGGCTGGTGTAAAGCAGTTCACCTCCCGAAAGTGTGTCCCGCACATACTCAGTTAGATTCAGTTCCAAGGATCTAGCATGCCACTCCATTCTATGAACGTCTTCTATTTCAAGGAATTATATGATAAAATATTAGGAAAATCAAGGATTATATTTACAAAACAGAAGTCCACTTGAAAAGTAGAAAAATAAGTCCAATGGATGGAAATCGTTCAGGACGTCTCAGACATTAAGAGAAAAATACAATATTGAACGTGTTGAAGTAAATATCAAGAACAATAGTCAGATAGCAGAAGAATTAACGTTTGAGATATTAGAACATCCACCATGTAGCATTTTTTTCTCTCCATGCGACTATTTCCCGTTTGGACCAATGAGATAAGGGTTAAGAGAAAAATATTTTCTACATGACGAAGCAGTGAAAAAAGAGGTGCAAGATTTTTTTGAACACCTAAATCTTATTTTCTACATGCACACAAAAGTTGGTGGAGAGGTTACAAAGTGCATTGAAAACGACAGTGATTACATGAAAAAAAAAATGTTTTCATTTCATTCTTTAAAATAAAACACTATGAAGTTTGCCTCTTACTTTTTGATTAACCCTCGTATAATATTCCTATCTTAAGCAAGTTCCCCAACAGCAGAAGAAAGCCTTCCAGGTCACTCGCGAACCGTTGGTTTTTCATCTCTGGCCTAACCTTTCGACTCTAGAACCTGAAGGCAACGTCTTTCCGTGTCTCATCGCATTAGGAGATTAACCCGTACTCAGGGGAAAGCACGGTGGGTGTAACTCTTTCCTGAAAGTGCTGCTGCGTGCTAAATGTGAAGTTTCTTGCCGTGACCAAATCGATAACAGTGGATTTTGCTGCTTCGCAAATTAACCAAATGCTGAGACCAGCTGAAAAGAAATTATGCTCTACAGATTAAAAGATTCTTCTGGAGCTGTTACGGAAAATATTAAATTCTTTGACATATAGGAGTAATTCAGGAGCTATTAAAATTTCTCTTTACTGAAAGGGCCAAATTTGGCCCACACAGCGAAAAACATTAAATATTAAAGCCACTGGCCTTTTTTCGATAACTGAAATCCCTCTAATCTACTAATTTTTTCGGCTCTATCGCTTGGTGTCAAGTGATCAGAAGAGCACATGTCGTTGAAAAGGAATAGTCAACTTTTCAGTTACACTGGGAAAGTATCAATTCAGACTGGGATAAAGATAAATCTTATTCAAGACGGATATTTCAGGAGGAGTTAGGGATGTCCTTGGTAAATGAAAAAGTTACAAAACGAAACATCAATGATCGTCATGCGAAATGATGTACAATTAGCTATGCCACAGGATAGCAAGTCACTTTAAATGAAAATACCTCTAAGTAAATCATCAGGTATATTGATCGAAAAGGAAAAATGCTCAAATTTTTGTTACCTAGACAAAGATCAAAGAGTGTCAAAAGTCTGTAGTATATGTGATGCTCATTCAACCCTTATAACAGAAGGCTGTACAACTAAGTTATATGACGTTAGCATAAGTAAGTAACATCATTGACATTTCTTATGTATTTATTTCTATTATTTTTACTGAGAAAGTTTAATACCAATCTTCATACTAACGTTTATTTAAAAAAGTACCGCTTTTAGAAGGAAAATATCTGTATTAGTATTATTGTAACGCTAATATATACGAAACATTAATATAAAAGTAGCATTAAAATTTACCAATAATAATAATAAAAATATATTACCTTCCGTGGGCGAGTGGTTAGCGTGCTTGGCTACTGATCTAAGGGACCTGGATTCGAGTCCCGGGTAAGGCATGGATGTATGTGTTGTTTTTCTGCTGAGGTCCTTCTATCCTCTCAGACCTTCTACTATGGCATATAAATTGACAGGCTCCTGTCAGACCTCTGTGGAAAGCAGCTGTTTGAGAGAGTATTTATTTTTATTTATTTATATGTATAATTTCTAGATTGTTAGTTAATTAAGCTAACGTTATAATTTTATGACCTTCTGTTAGAGAAGATGTTGGGTCATTGCGAATCTACGGTTATCTGATTTTAAATGCAAATGAGGCAAAGAATGTAATATTATTATTCAAAAATAAAGCTGGATTGATTTTGGCCCATTTAGTAAAGGTTGTAGCGTTTTTATTTCGGTAAAGCGACTTCTTATCTGTTTTTTTTTCTCAATTTTTAATACTCAACAAAAGACAAAGAAAATTATTTGCCAACTCAGTACTGCATCGCATTAATAATGATAAAAATTTATTTAAAATAGCTTTTTTCACATCTTTCGCTAGCAGTGCTTGTGAACTTTAGTGACCCATTACTACTTTTCCGATGGGACGGGGGTGGATCAGTCGGTAGCTCGCCAGGTTCGTAATCTGTAGTTCCCAGGTTCGAGTCCCAGCTGGGTCAGCGTTGAGATTTATCTCCGCAAAATTCCCCGCCCTGCCCACGGTCAGTAGGGGACACCGATGGGATTGGAAAGGTCACCGCCCTTTCCAATTCCATCGGTGTCCCCTACTGACCGTGGATGGGACGTTAAGCCGTGGTCCCGTGTGCGGGAGAGCCATACCATGTGCACGTTAAAGAACACGCTGGATGACCTTGACGGGAGGCTACCATCTGTCTCCCAACAGCTGTTCCAGTGGGTTCCTCTCCCCCAACCTTCTCTGAGCCTTCGGGGCCCATGTGACCTGGCCATTTCGCCCATGGTGTGCAAAAAAGTGCCGCTCAGAGGTAAAACAACCCAAACAACTTTTCCCATCATCTTCCTTTAACTTACCTTTTTCCCCATTAACTTTTTCGACCAAACATTTCTAACCAGCTTTCTTTTACATAGCGTTTCCTCCATTTCTTTTCGCACTATCCCTCTATGGCAAATCTCTTTTGCATACCAACTCTCTTTGACACATATCCTTGTCCACCAGCATTCTTTCCCCCAACTCTCTTTTCCCACCCGCCTTTTCCAGCTTTTTTTGGCACATCACTTTTCCACTAGTTTTCTTTGATTAACCTCTTTCTCCCTAGGATTATTTGACCCACGTCTTTCTCACTAGGATTGTTTGACCCACCTCTTTTTCACTAGCATTGTTTGAACCACTTTTTTCTCATATGTATTTTTTGACCGGCCTCTTTCTCACTACGATTGTTAGACCACCTCTTTCTCACTAAGACTGCTCGACTTCCTTCATTCTCAATAGGATTGTTTGATCCACCTATTTCTCACTAGGATTGGTTGACCCACCTCTTTCTCACTAAGAATGTTTGACCCACCTTACTGGGAATGCACATAAATTGGATGGCAAAAATGGCACAATGGCAAGATAAGATGCCAGAAAATAATATCTTGCGTAAAAATTGGCTGAAAGTCATGAAAATTGGAATAATAATTACTTCTAAATATGGTTGTAACTTATTTGAAAATGGTGGGAATATACTGCATGTTTGATAAATAATTGGCAGTTCAGTTTTGGGCGCTACTATTCAAAGGTAAAATTTGGAGAATTCCTTTAAATGGTTTAACTAAAACAGATAATTGCTGATATTAATTGCTGATATAAGTTCATACCATATTTGAAACCATGGGTATATTATATATATAGAATCTTTGTGAAATCAGTATTTCATGACTTTAAAGGGCTAATGCTACTCAATAGGAGAAACTAGAGGAGAAAGTTTCTAAACGTTACTAGAAGAGAAATTTTTCGATTATTTTTAATTTTGGAATGTTAACTATTAATGTATAAGTTCATAGTATATTTGAAAATGGTAAGAATATGCTGGATATTTATTAATTACACATCCGAAAATAGTGGAAATAAATGAATTTTCTTTAAAATATGCAGTTAAAATCATAGCGATAAGCAGTACATTGTTTCCGTTTCAAGTCGGGCTTTTAACCTCTGGCAGTATTTTTCTGCACAAAATGGGCTAAATGGCAATGTCTCAAGGACCCCAAGGGCTCAGAGAAGGTTGGAGGAGAAGATCCACTGGATAGCTGCTAGAAGACATAAACTGAAATTTCCCGTCAAATTTGATTAACATTTGCGTTGAGATTTATCCCGCAAAACTCCCCGCTCTATCCCTAGTCAATAGGGGACACTGATGTGCTTTAAAAGGCTGCTGTCCGTCGGATGGGACGTAAAGCCATGACACCGTGTGCGGGATAGCCATATGCTGTGCACATTAAAGAACACACTAGATGGCCTTGACGGGAGGCTACCATCTGTCTCTTAACAGATGTCCAGTGGGTCCCCTTCCGTCAACCTTTTCTGAGCCCTCGGGGTCCTTATGACCTGGTCATTTATCCCAATGTGTGAAAATAGTGCCTCTCAGAGGTAAAAATAACCCAATCAATTTTAATCACTTGAGTTTTCTCTCCTTATTACCATTCTCACCAACAATCTTCATAGAAGAATTCATTTCGGCAACATCATCCAACAAAAGGCCCATATCATCAACATAATTTAAATCATATATTTTCAGATCTCTGACCCATTTTTCTCAATCATCTCTTTGCAGTGAATTCTGTATTGCTTATCAATAACTACACTAAAGGGAAAAGAAGACAAAAGCACCGTTGTCGAACTCCAGGAGCAATGCTCATAATCGATCGCTATATAAGCTTGTAGCGAATGATTTAATTCGCTACAAGCTTATATAGCGATCGATTTGCCTTATGCCTTATGTTAACTAACATATCAATTATGCCATGCAATCTCACCATGAACCATAAATTTTGACGATCAACAGAGTACAAAACATGTTTTTTAAACTTTAAACATCCATCAAGTATATGCTTAAACCAAAACGTTTGATCTATCAATCTCTACCGCTTCTGAGCCCACACTGTTCGTCATACTTTTGTTAAGCACAATGATGCACAGAATTTATCTAGAAGAGAAAGTATACTAATGCCCCTGAAATTATTTGAAGAACACTCTGATTTCTATTTATTTTTGAAATAATAATTTGTCACTATCTTTGACACCCTTTTGCTAATCGCTTGAGAATATATATGATGAAATATACAGGTTTATCTAACGTTTCCTATGTGCCCTTTGAGGATCATTTAAATATCTTTGGTATACTCTTTTAATGACATTTTAATTAGTACTTTGCTTGGAATTTTTATCCACTTATAGTTATGCTTAAAGTTGTAATGAAAAATAGTACATTTGATTAACATTTAATACCATTCATTTTTGGCCCAGCTTGTTTTTTTTTTATGAATCCTGTTTTTTGTTGGAAAAATAATTTAATTTTTTTAAATCTTCACTAAACATTTAATGAGGAAGAACTATTAGGGTGATGTCTTGATGACATATATTTGTTTATATGAATGTTCGTTTGAAATCTCTCCAAGGCACAATTCTCTAAGTCGGAGATGTCTTAACCCGAATCTACAAATCCAAAGAAATTTCATAAATATTTCGATTCTTTTAAACTACTAAATATCGCTGTCATATTAAAGACAACATTATGGTTCTTTCTTGCTAATATTTTTCTGCAATTTGGATATATTTTTCATCTTTGAGCATGAGACATGCGCTCAGCAGTCCCTTTATTAGGTCTAGTTCCATCTTATGTCAAGAGTAACTCAGATACAGTACTCAGTAATTTCTTAAATAAGCTTTTGATGAAAAAAATGTGGCTGCAGATAATTTAAATATCTTAATCAAATATAATTGAAATTGAATTTTACAGTAATATGTGTTCAGTATTTGAAGAGTTATGAAACTGAAACATTTATCAAATTTATTGGTTTCTCAAAAATTTTTCAAAATGGCGACATGTAACATAATTATTACGCGAATTGCTAAAATTACTCTTATGCAGGTTAGTAAAATTTAGTACAAAGATTATTACTTTTGTATTAACTTTTTTTATACTTTTGAAATCAATTATTTAAACGGAGATTGTTGCCGTAACAATTCCGATTTCAGCAACTCTTTAAATACCGAGTGGAAAACTGTTGAAAATGAAGAATGAAAAAATTTCATTGATGTCTTTATTTTTAGTCATATGTTTTCAATAAAATACTTATTTAAGAAGTCACTAAGTTCTGTCTCTGATATACTGTTGTAATAACATAGAACTATACCTAATAAGTTGGCCGTTGAGTCCAAAATGATTGCCCAATTTTCGAGAGATGTAGAACACGCAAATACACCCAGTACAGAATGTTTCAAATACGAAACAAGTTTTGCTCCAATTAATAAAATGCTTCAAAATCATTTATCAATGGGTAATACCCATTGATAATTGAAAACTACGTTAAGGTATAAATTTTTCATATAGGTACAATATATATATATATATCAATACGCTAACGAATAAATTGTTCACATATCCTTTTCTTGGATATGTTATATATATTGGTCCTATTTTAAAATTTATCTCTTTGAAAATTTTTTTCTAATAGATGACGGGAAAAAAATAAACCCTTCTTCCGTAACAACACAACAAATATGCATTTCTAACGTAATGTCACCAGGAATCTTTCTCAGAGTACAACGATAATCTATTAAATGTAATCAGTGCGGCTTTGCTTGATCTAAAAATATTCCTTTCGAGGTAATGTTTCTACAGCCATTAAGTTAATGACAGCCGCATGAGGCTGAAAATAATTCTCTGTTCACGCTTAAATGTCAGTCCTTTCAACTGAATCATACATGGAACTATTCAGCCGGCACATCAGCAAATAACCTGCATTTTAATAATCAAAAATAATAGCAATATAAATGTCTCAAGGGCGTCGAACTGTCTCCAAAAAGATGCTGTTCTGTCATTGTTGTTTCTTTTAAGAATTGCAACATTAAAAAATCTTATTAATGTGCAAAATTTATTATGTCCCATTAATAACTGGGTGTGAATGTCTTACATACTTGCCATTCGTCGCAGTCTGCCCGACAATTACTCTTAAAAATAAAATTACTGGTAGTTAAAAAAAAAACAAACAGAATATTTCAGAGCATTTATTAGCTATTTCATTTAACACTAAAAGTCTGCTTTAGTTTCTCAAGTAATAAAATTTGTGCAGAAAATAATTTATTTTTCTTTTGGTCCAAGTACTATTAATTTTATTTATTAAATGTTTTCTTCCTGACCGCAAGACGAAAGTTATAAATTGTTAAATTTTTGCACTGCTGTCAGCAATGAATTTTCTTTTAAAATGAAATTAATCATAATCACACAAAAAGATAAATATATTTTTCGATACACCTTTATCACTTTTGAAAACAGACTTTTAGTGTTAAATATTTCTTGTTCTATTCATGTTGCAAATTCCGTTAGCATAAAACATGATAATTTAAAAAAAAAAATGGGAACTGATCTAAAATATTTTTTACATAAAGCTACCAGCAAATTTATTTTTAAGTGTCATTTTCTTGCAGACCAATGATAGCTACCCAAGTGGCTCAGTGATAATCACATTGTCTCGCGATATCACTGAGCCACTATGCGGGGACGACTGCTGGAGTCGGGGTTCGAGTCCCGGTATGGCATGATCGTCCCTCACCAAACAAAAAAAGTGTTCACTTATCGACGTCAAAAAATATATGTTCTCACATTGGGACATAAAGCAAAAATTTGGCTATAAGTCCTAGCAAATAATTTGGAAAAAAAAGATACAATGCACCAAGCTGTCCGGCATACGTCAAATGTGTAGGTGCCTTACTTGAAGAATGTGGTACTTTGCACCAATGTATACTACATTACTATGAATAAAAATTATATTGATGTTTTCTGTTAAGGAATTATTCGGATTATTTTTGAACTCAACAGAAACTTACAAAGAGTAAAAAAAATCTTTTTGTTTCAAAACTTGTAAATAACAGTTGAAAAAAAGTGATAAGATCAAGAAATCGTAATTAATAAATAACGTTTCGGTAATCATATATTTTAATGATTAAAATTCGAGGTCAGTAAAATATAAATTAGAGCTAATATCCATCATATTGCCGCCACGGTGTCCTGGACAAAGAAAGCTTGACTACTGATCAAAGGGATCTGGGTACGAGCCTCGGATCAAACTATGGGTGTTTATTTTCGTGTGTTTCTTTTTCAGCTGAGGTCTCGCCTCCTTCACAGATCTTCTCTATGGTGTAAAAAACTGGCAAGCTCCTGTCAGACCTGGGGTGGGGATCGTTTAGACGGTTGCGCGTCAGCCTCGTATTCTATAGTTCCCAAATTTGAATCCCAGTTGGGTCAGCGTTGAGATTTGTCTTCGCAAAACTCCCTGCTCTGCCCTTGGTTAGTAGAAGACACCGAAGGACTTGGCAAGTCCGCCGTCCGTCGGATGGGACGTTAAGCCGAGGCTTCATTTACGGGAAAGCCATACCCTGCACGTTAAAGAACACTCTGGATGACTTGATGGGAAGCTTCCATCTGTCACTCAACAGCTGTTCCAATGGGTCACCTCTCCTAACTTTGTCTGAGCCTTCGGGGTCCTTGTGACCCCGAAGCTCAGAGAAAAGTCCATTGTATGCAAAATATTGCCGCTCAGAGGTAAAACAAACCAACCAAACCAACTCTGTGGCAAGCAGCTGATTGAAGGATTATTTTTTTATAATGGTAGAGAACTATTGGATCATTTCACTAAGGGTAAAAGAATATCCTTCAGCTAAACCTCAAACTTTTGAAATTCAGATTCTAAAAACAAATATTTAAAATTATCATCTGCTTTATGCTAGCGGAATATGGCAATAAGAATTGTGAATTGTGTCTATTCTGAACAATAATAGACTTTCGTGAAGATGGTTGCGCTGTTGTTTTACCACTGAGTTGCTAGTTTTTTGCGCACAATGGACTAGATCAGAGCCACCTAAATACCCTGGGGATGGACAACCATTGGACCAAAGGAGTAGACAATAGAGGAAGGGAAGAGTAAGTAGAACACGTGATACGGTTATTTTGAAAGAAAACGAAAAGCCGAGAAGTAAAATATCTAAGAATCTTACTTCTCTGCCCAGTAATGTGGAAGAGTTTTCATCTAAACTAGGAGAAGCATTCAATCTTCTCTAAAATTTCTAGATATTCAGCTGTGGCAACAAATAAACTTAGTAATGCTTGCATACATATAATCTAACGAAAAAAAAACATAAACCTACGAAAAAAATTTTAATATTAAACGAACAGGAAATTGTTGTTTTACTTTAACTTCTTAAACCTGTAAGTAATAGCTCTTTCAAGTGTGTTTTTATCTACGCTACTTAACATTAAAATGCTACGAAATCACTTATATTTATGAGGGTTGGGTTGTTTTTCCTCTGAGCGGCACTTTGGCACTAGGCTATCCATTTTAACAAGTGTATTGTATAAGCAGGTATTATCCTATAGCAGCATAGTGCCAGAAAATTTCAAGAGGAATGGTAAAAGTACGGGTAGAACGTTGAAGACTGAACAGGCAATGTATACGATATGCTGTATATGATGCCATAGTATATTATTCCAGTATCGTAGAATTGCAATCACCTGCATATCACAGCCAGCAAAAGCTCTACTTCTCATCCTACGTGGTGTTCCAATTTTCACATGACGTCAGTAGAGTAGAAAACTTCGTCCAAATATTATTTTTAAGCGCTTTCATAAATAATTTTATCACTTCGACGTAGTTTATTCATGTACTGTGTATTACACTGTAACATGAAAAAAAAAATAAATATCCCCTCAAGCAGCTGCTTGCCACAGAGGTCTGACAAGAGCATTTCAATTTATACACCATAGTAGGTGGTTAGTGAGAATGGCGAGACCTCAGCAGAAAATCAACACAACAATCCATGCTTTACTTGGTGCTTGAACCCAGATACCTTATGATTAGTAGCCAAGCATGCTAACCACTCGACTATGGGATGGTATTGCACTTTACGACACTTAAAATGTTTCGGAAATGAAAACAGCCGTTTTTTACTAATTTTGAGACGCTAAATACAATTTTGACATTTCATTGGTGATTGGCTCTTATTTTTAAATTAGAGCCAATCACCAATTGAAATGTCTGTGATATTCTTATTATCCAGACGTCCAATTTGAATGTCTGTGATATTCTTATTATTATTTCAAATTGGTGATTGGCTCTTATTTTTAAAATAGAGGTGGCTATATCCATATACAGTGTATACTGATTTGAGTGTTTCACGCGCTGCACAAAACGCCAAGATGACGCAATATCAGGGAGCTATTGCATCATTCGAGGCAACAAACCTGGGAGCTATTGCATCATTGAGGAGTTTCCCTTCCTCAGTTATCGCCCGTTCATGATTTTATGCGGGTGCTGTATGTGCGCGATAAGCCTCGTTCTTATGTGAACAATGTCGACCATTTTTGTTGCATTTGTGGAGAAGATATTATTGTGTCACAGAAGGGGAAAATAACGCCTGTCATCAAAAAAGTCTACCACCTTTACTTCAAGTGCTTATCTGCAGCGAATAACGTAATACAGGTAAGTGACTGTATCTCAAAACTTTTTCATTTTGAGAAAGTTTTTGTTCTCATTTTCGTGTTCAGGAACTCTACTTACATAAGAAACGACTGTTTGTACTTGTAGAAAACGACTGTTTGTACTTAGCGAAACACGCCAAAGGTCAAAATCTGTTCTTCAGTGTTATTGAATAATTTAAAAATTTGACCTTTTAACCTTTAATAATAATAATTATCTTTTTTTAATGCTATGTACATATATTAAAAATCAATCTGTCTCTCCGGCACCTCTTGATTTCTAGATCCTCATTTCGTTACTATTAGACCTCGTATACGACACCGGATCTGATACTCCCTCTTATTTCTCAGTTCTACTATGTGAAATAACCCTATTCAAAACCTTTTAGTTCTGCAGCAGGTATATTGAATTTGACCTTTGATCAAATTGATCAATCACCCATAGTATCCAAAATTTGACACAATTTTTAAGACCCATAGCATTCAAAATTTGACACATGTATGATTCAAACTACCCCCAAGGATCACATTTTAGCCGTCTAGCACCAGTAGATTTATATTTGAACTTTAAGAATTTTATATTTAAGAATTTTAAGAATTTTAAGAACTTATGAAGAACACATCGCATCTAAAATTTCACATTTCTGAGATCGACGACCCAAACTACCCACAGGAACAAACGTTTTAGCTTTCTATCACTGCTAGATATAAATTTGACCTTTGACCTCGAAGGACCCTCTGGATCCGAAATTTCGTAACGTTTACTACATCTAAACCAGAAACACCCCTAGACACCAATTTTCAAGTTTCTAACCTTCGTGCATCATGGTTTGACCTCTATGACCTGTATTGACTTTAAAGGATACGTCAGAGATCAAATTTCGGATTTTTTTCCTGAGATCAGTGATCCAGAGTACCTCAAAGTGCAAATTTTCAGAGTTCTACCATTTCTACATCGCAGTTAGAATTAGCGTGATACCTAGTCAGTCAGAGATCAATCTCTCACAATCTTCTATATACGTGATGCGTTCAAAACGTTCTTGGCATGCATCTGCAGAACAAAACCATTGCACTTACCCCAACGAAATTATACTGTCCTCCAAAGTACTCCATTCCTGCTTCTATACAAAGCTGCAGACGTATATGCCAATTCTGGTATGTTTGATGGTATTCCTGTTATGAAATACTCAGCAACACTGAATGAAAATATTTTTAAGGTCTTGCAGCTTTGAAAAAGGCTTCCCAGCAAGTTTCATTTCAATTTTTGGAAACGATCAAAAATCTTATGGTGCAACGTAGGGTAAATATGCAGGATGATGTAGTAGTTTGATTTTGTCCTGCTCCATATAAGCCGCAACTTGCTGGGTTTTATGAGCACTGGCATTGTCAGGAAGGAGAACATTTGACACGCCTCATGGTTGGATGCTGCTCCTTGAGCTCCTTAACCATTTTGGGAAAAATAATGTTGCTTTAACATTGGCCTTTTAGAGTCATTTTTAAGGTAAGTTGTCCACCGGCTACCATTCCTTGGAAATTGAAAAAAAAATGTGAAATCCTGTTTCTTAGGCGAAAGTCTTGTCAGAATATTTGGGGACGCAATTCATCTTCTACAACCCAAACATAGTTGTCGACCTTTATGGGAATTGTCCAGAAATAAGGCTACGTCTCATCACCTGTGACAATGTCTGTTAACCATTTTGGACCACTAGTTTCAAACATTACTAGCATCTCCTTGCACGAGTCGACTCTAGCCCTATTTTGCTGTACAGTCAGTTTGTAGGGTATCCATTTGAAAAGATCTTTCAGAACTTTAAATGTTGATCAATAATTGTTTCAATGCTGCCAATCGATACACTGACATTTAAACTTATTACCTCAACTGTGATTTGAGGGTTTTCCTTAACGATTTCGCGAACAGCAGCAAAGGTCTCTCGTTCACGGCCATCTGCGATCTTCCTGCACGAGGGAGGTCTTCGAAGCTCTGCCGTCCTTCTCTGAATTTGCTCGTTCATCCAGTAACAGTGTCATATGAACAGGCATGATCCAGCATGTATTTCTTTCTCGTCGTCCCCAAGCTGCATGCTTGTGAAAATATAAAATCTTTTCCCATCTTTAATAGGCTGGCTCCATAGCAACAGCGCACAGATTTCGTGGACCAAAATTTATGCGGCCCAGTGAAGAGAGAAATTATGATACGGCCTTTGTTTTAACATGTAAATGACAATTTGGACAAGCTTTGAAACAAGTCGTAGCTCGTTAACTTTGGAGGAACGAGTGCAATTCTACAGACAGCTGTCAAGAACCTTTTGAAAGCCCTCCGTATATATGTAAAAGGGTAACAATTTGAAATAATATTAAGTTAATGGTAGAACAAAGTATTCACAAAAAAAAAGGAATATTCGGAAAATAACAGAAATTCCAAATATTTAGAGTTCGGAGTCGAGGAACAAATTCCCTCCCCCCCAAATTCCAATACAAAATTACTCTTTACGGTTCTGCAACTAACCGTATATCTTTGCGTAAAACCATGCACATTAATGTTCCGACAAAGTTATTTTTTTACAAGTTACGTACCTTAATAAATTGCGAAATTAATACTACTACAAAGTTCATTAATCTGAAATTGAAGACATCGAATGAATTTTGTTCTCGTTGTGCATTTTAATATCACTAGAGGAGACCTGGCCAACCTGTGGCTTATTGTAAAAGATCTTGAAACTCATAAAACAAATTATCACTACAGAATATGGCTAATTTTATTTGCATTTTTTCTTCTTATAAAATATTTTTATGTTCACAACTAAACGATTTTGCCACTTATATTACTCATTAAAAACGATTTTGTTTTAACAAAGACACTCTCTCGATTTTTTACAAACATTTTATTTGTCAATTCATTAGAAATGCAAGTTTTCGTTTAAATACAGAATTTTCCTCTAGATCTTTAAGCATATAGTTTTTGTTCCTAGGGAATCTTCGCTAGGTTCGAGTTGTTCAGCCCAGGGACAGCGTTTGTTTCTATCATTTTGTTTTTTCGTATAAATATATTGTTTATATAAACTTCTACTCAAGTTCAAAGGTTAAACGGATGAGTCTTTAAAGGAAAGAGCAGTGATAATCAAGTGAGGAGTTGAAAATATCGTATATTTTATATAATTCTATCCACAATCTTGGTTACTTATCGAAAGGATCTTGTTTGCAGCCTCAGGTAAAACATGGATGTTTATGTTTATTTTCCCCTGAGATCCCACCATCCTCACAGACCTTTTGTTTTGGTTTATAAACTGACTGGTTCCTCCTGTCAGACCTCTGTGGCAAGACGCTGCTTAACGAGGTATTTACTTTTCTTTATTTTTTATATTTATGATATACTTACATATTTAGAGGAGGAGGTGACTGGAAATCTGCAGTTCCCAGATTCGTGTCTCAACTGCGCCAACGTTGAGATTAATCTCCGCAAAATTCCCTGCCCTGCCCTCGATCAGTAGAGGACACCGATTATCCGTGTGCTGCAGCTTTCACTAGCTTTCATTTGACTCATAGCTTCTTACTTTCGGCACTCGCGTTCTGGATATATAGCGAGAAAATCTTTTTTTTTTATTTGCGACATAAAGGACAGAGAAGAATCCTAGAAGCTACTCCTAGCTTAATACAGGCCTTCTCATACAAGGACATGCACTACTAAGACCGAAGTCACTGCTGACCACTGCCTTAGTTAGAGCTAACACAACACACAAAGTTTGCCTTGCTGGAACAGTCGCTAGCTGCCTAACCACTATGTCAGTTAAGGCTCGTTTAATATTTCCCCTTTTTAGGGGGGAGAAAGCATGAGGGTCAATTGTTTTATAGCAATGACGCTCCGCACATCAAAAGCTTTCATTTGACACATAGCAGCATTGGTACTTTCCGCATTTGCGTTATGAAGATATAGTGGATCAATCGTTTGAACATTTTCCCTATTTGAGGTGGAAGAAAATATGGAGAATCAATTTTTTTATAACCTGATACTCCCTGCGTCAGCAGCTTTCATTCGGCACATAAATCATTACGTTTTTTTCATTTCGTTCGAAAGATATGGTAAAACAACTATTGTGAAAAACACAAACAGACAATAGACGAGCGAAAAGCAATAGGGTTGAGTCGGGTTGTTTTACCTCTGATCAGCACCTTTTTGCACACAAAGGGCTAAGTAGCCAGGTCACAAGGACTCTGAGGGCTCAGAGAAGGTTGGGGAAAGGGGACTCACTAGGTAGTTGTTGAGAGACAGATGGTAGCCTCCTGTCAAGGCCATCCCGTGTGTTCTTTAACGTCCACAAGGTATGGTTCTACCGCACACGGGGCGATGACTAAAGTTCCATCCGATGGATGGTGTCCACTACTAACCGAGGATAGGATGGGGATTTCTGTGGACATAAACCTTAACTGGTCCAGCTTTGAAAGTAACAGGAATGGGAAAATAGGTAATAAAAATAAACCTTTTTGTGAATCAGAAATTTCGAATAAATAACCCTATCTTCGTTGCATAATCAATTTCAACATGATTTCATATGAAGACGTTTTCGAACAGCACTCATCAATGCATTGTGAGGAAATATCTTAACATTAATTCATGAATTTTTGAAACACATTTACATTTTGATACAAGCTTAAATAAAAAAATAAATGTTGAAATTAGAACTTTGTATCGTTGTTTCGAATCATTCAGGTAATAATCAATATTGTACATTTTTTGCGTGTATTAATAATAACTCGATATAATGAGCTTACACCTTTTATTACATTGCTGCAAAATCCTTCGTTGTTCTGGCCCAGTCCTGGGTAAAGCGTTTTAGCTTGAAAGTTCACACAGGAAACTAAAAGTGGAAAACAGGGCCAGCAAACAAATACATACTCAATAACGTATATATAACCAAAGCAAATAATAATAATAATAATAAAGTGAAATATTGACAATATAATTTCAATAAAATTAATTATGTTAGTAAGAATTTGCTTCGCCGAAGTGAGGATTTTTGTCCTCTATATTTGTCAAACTGAATTGTCATCATCATTGAATAGCTCGCGGGTAGCACAAAAAGGGGGTGATGGCCATAGTTTGCCGAGGATTTTTCTAATCTGTACTTCAGTCTTTTCCCCCCTCCCTTCAGGGGTGGCTCAGTCGGTAGCGCGCCAGGCTCGTAATCTGCAATTCCCAAGTTCGAGTCCCAGCTGGGTCAGTGTTGAGACTTATCACCGCAAAACTCCCCGCCCTGTCCACGGTCAGTAGGGGACACCGATGTGCTTGAAAAGGCCGCCGTCCCTCGGATGGGACGTTAATCCGTGGCCCCATGTACGGGAAGACATACCCTGTGAGCGTTAAAAACACGCTGGATGGCCTTGATGGGAAGCTACCATCTGTCTCCAAACAGCTGTTCCAGTGTGTCCCCTCCCCCAACCTTTTCTGAACCTTCGGGGTCTTTGTGACCTGGCCATTTAGCCCATGGTGTGCAAAAAAGTGCCGCTCAGAAGTAAAACAACCTTATACCTTCCCCTCGTTTTCTATATTAATTTTTTACTCATAACGCGACATTGAAATATTTCCTTGCGGGTTTACGCAAATACTATTGTTGACGTAAAATATAATAAGATTTAAGGTGATACCAAGAGAAAAATATTTTCTAAATCGATTTGAAATATTTTAATGCTTATCCTTTGCATATTCTGTTCCTGAAAATCAATAATCGAGTAAAGTTTGTGAATAAATAAGAGTAGTTTTTTTTAATGAACGAAATAGTTTTTACTGACTCAAAATAGAAATTCGCAGCTTCTCACTGTCAAGAATAAATTTTTAGCAGTTTGTCAGGCGTGGCTATTTTAATAGCTGGTGTTGCCATCTGTTGAGAGCTATCGAAATTACCGGGTTAAATAATTCATCTTCACAAGATGACCTCAAAGAAAGCACATCACTGAGAGCTGAAGTCACGAACCACTGAGAGCACAGGTGCTTGGGCAGCTTACTCTATTAACTGATATACCAAATATCGTAGGGGCGGGGGTGGCTCAGTCGGTAGGGCGCCAGGCTCGTAATCTGCAGTTCCCAGGTTCGAGTCCCAGATGTCAGGGTTGAGATTCATCTCCGCAAAACTCCCGCCCTGCCCACGATCAGTAGCCTAGGCGACACTGAATGGACTTGAATAGAAGAGCCTATATAATACACCATAGGGATGGCAGGCACTGAGCAGAAAGACAAACATCCATACCTTGATCCTGGGACTCTAGCCCATGTCCCTTATTACATACATCAGTCAACCTATTGATGTCGACCAAGATGAAATATTCGGGCCACGGGACGGCTACGCTCACTGAGAAGGAAATTAATTTATATTTTCATAAACTTGCATTTCCACAGGTGAGTTTGATACTCTTGTGGATGGTTGATATTCCACTTGTAATAATAAATGAATGTTTAAAATATCATTTATTTCATTACTTAACAAATGAATAATTAAACATATAAAATCAGATTACAAAATTTATACAGCTGAAACAAATTAATTTTTTGTTGTGTGAACACAAATTGTATGGAATGTATAAAATGTAAATTATACGAAATGCAAAATAGAATAATAAATTGAAATTGAAAATTGTGGTACAAATAAAAGACCATTTCAAAATATCTTACTATCAAAAACTTACTTTCTTTTATATCGTTCAAGCCATTAATGGGGAGTTTTTTCGAAATAGCAATTTTAATCAATATTCTTCATGATTTACTTTTAAATTTGAGTAAGTGAAAAACAAAATCAGGAATAACTAGACAGAATTGGAACGTCTAATGCGAAAGCTTTGCAAGAATTCCAAAGGCTCTCATACCGGTACTTGATTACCAGATTTTAAAATTATATAAGTAGATGTTTTCCTCTTAAAGCACCAGCTAATTTTAGATTATTTTATAATATTCTTATGTAGTCTTAAGATATAAATTCTTCTATTTCACATATTTTAAAAGAGAATAAAAATAAACAATAGTCAGATACAAAACTTCAAAGCAAGATGGTCACACACTTTGAAAGTTAGTGGGAAAATGAAATTACGGCCGGCTGCTAAAGATGGCGCTGCAAGCAGTGGTACAGAGTCGTCCAGCTGTGCCAACTAGTTATTCTGTGGTAGCCCCAAGTCCCTAATCTGGTTTTCCGAGGTAGGAGTTCCAACTTATCCTATGATGAGATTTTTTCAACTAACTATCAATCTGTCCTTTTAGAGAAAGTGAACTGGATGCCCCTTGGTAGGATTGCGGTCATTCATATGGGACGTTAAGCAGTGTCCCTGCATGAAGGAGAGAGTCATAATCTTATGCACTTTAAAGAATATACTGCATAACCTTGGTGGTAGTATCCAATCAGTTTGCTAATAGCTGATCTACTTCTTCACCAACCTTATTTTGAGACTTTGGTATCCTTCCGACATGACCATTTAGCCTTTTGTGTGCAAGAAAAGTGCCACTCAGAAGTAAAACAAACGACTTAACACATCAATGGGACGCGGGTGCTCAGTCAGGAGTGTGTCAGGATCATAATCTGCAGTTCCCATATTCGAGTCCTGGCTGAGCCAACGTTGAGATTATCTCCGCAAAACTCCTCGTCCAGCCCTTGATCAGTAGGAGACACCGATGGGCTTGGAAAAGCCGCTGTCCACCAGATGGGACGTTAAGCATGGCTCTGTATGCACGTTAGAAAAACACTAGACACGTATATTTTCCCAATAGATGTCCAGTGGGTCCCCTCCCCCAACCTTCTCTTAGCCCTCGGGTCCTTGTGATATGGCATTGTGTACAAAAAAATTCGGCTCGGAGGTAAACAACCTAACCCAAATCATCAGTGAAAAATACGTTACAAAGAATTAAAACAGAAAATATCACTAAGATAAAACTAAGATGAAATATCGAACTAGAACAGTTTTAATATTATCGAAATGATGAAAAATGCTTTAATCAAAATAGATATCCATCAGGAGAATATGAAGATTGAAGTGCATTGGTGTTAAAAGTTGTGTGAACGCGGTCACCACCAAAGTGTGAGGCTCGGCGAGCCAGAAGTCGGTGCTGCCATCTGTCGGGCATGGTAAGTAAATGACAATACAACAATCCCATATTTTGCTTGCAGCACTCTGCAACTCATAAACCAAGGACAATAGCGTTTGGCAAAGTTAATAATGGCCACGAATTTTAAAAATTCTCAATAATAAAGCATAACTTCAGTTCAAAAGCTACTTTTATCGAGCCGGATAAAATGACACATCGAGCCATATTTCTTCGTTACTATCCTAATGCAACACCTCGCATAACAGAAGGGCGGTAGAGCAAGTTGTGATGTCACCATAAGTAGGCCTCTGAACCATATAACTCTTATTTGTTCACATCTATTATTCATTCATTCATTCATCACGTTACAAAATAAATGGGAGGTCCTTGCTCAGGCTTTCCCAATGGAAGTTTCGAACAAAAGTGAGCATAATCACTCAAAAAACAGAATTAAAAATCCTCATATCATCACTTTTCATTTTCTTTTTTTTCGACTTTTTTCAATTTTTTTCCCAATTTGTTTTTTTTTAATTATTTAAATTTTTTTCAAGTTTCTTCTTTTTTTTATTTTTATTCCACAATGGAGTGGAAAAGAGGAAGTTGAGAATTAATTTATAAATTTTAATTTTGTAGCAAAAATAGAATAGTTTAAAAGGTTTTGAATATTAAAGTCTAAGATTCCTAATTTGTTTAATTCTATGAATAAAATTTATCTTTGCTTAGTATATAAATTGCAGTTTAGAAGTATGTGATTGGTATTTTCTGGAAGATTGCATTTTAGACAGTTTGGAGTATTTGTGAACCTCATTTAAAATTTTTGTTATGTAATTTATTGTGCTGTTTTTAATCTATATATTATTCTTTTGTCTTTGCGTAAGAAAGGTAATTTTTTAATGTAATTAATTTTATTGGATAAATGAAATTTAAAGTTGTTTTTACATATTGCTTGTGCTTGGAAATATTTTTCTGTGAGAGAAAATTCTAGTTTAGTAAGTTCTTGCTTGAAGGTGTAAAAGAAATTATATGTTGGGATGATGACATCTAAATTATGAGCATTTTTAGCTAGGGTGTCAGCCAATTGATTTTCTTGGATCCCAATATGACTTGGGATCAATTATAAGCTGATTTTATTATTTTTGAGAGTGATATTTGACAAGTTTAATTGATAAATTTTAAAAATAAAATAATTATAATTCGTGAAATAAATTTCTTGTTGAAGAACTTGGAGAATACCCTTAGAATCAGAAAAAATTACTATATTCTGATTGTCTAAATTATTTAATATCCATTTAAAAGATTCACAAATGGCTATTAATTCAACTTGAATGATTGTTGTATTATTTGGGAATTTAAAGGTTTTTGAAACATTATGCAAAGGTATATGATATGCAGCTGCAGAGGATCCTGTTTCTTTTATGACAGAACCATCTGTATATATATATATTAAGTGTTTTTTCAAAATTTTCAGCAAAGTAGGTTTTAAATAAAGTTAGTTCTGCTTCCGCAGAAATGTCTTTTTTTTTTTGAGGATAGTAAAGTAATTTCAGTAATTATCAGTGGTGAAGGATAGCACCAATCAGCAATAATGTCGGGGATGTCCCCTTTAAGCGTTCTGCTAAAATATTCATCATATAGATTGGGAAGGAGTTCCTTACTGTAGATTACTTTAATATATGGTAGTCGGTGAAAATGTTTATAAAAAGGGTGCGACGGAAGTCTATAATGTAATTTAAAGAAGTATTTAATTAATAAAATATATATGTATGGCCATCTCTGCTATTACAGAAATTGTAGGGCAACATTTTACAAGCCCGAGGGCAATTTTCACACATTGGTTTTGTAAAGAATTAAGTTTTCTAAATTTAATGAAAAATGCTCCAGAAATAAATTCAAAGCCAAATTCTAATTTAGGTCTAATGAGATTTTTATAAACAGTAATTAATTGCTGTTGTTGTGTGCCTTCATTTTTGAAAGCGAAGCATTTGATACAATTTAGTAACTTCAGATCAGAATTATATTTATTATTAAGATGATACTGCCAATTAAGTTTTGTATCCAAATACATTCCTAAAATTTTGCATTTATTAACCTGAAGTGGGGTTTCTGAATTAATGGATAATTTAAATTTTGGATTATAATTTCTTCTTTTGTAAAAAGGAATAATGAACTTTCTTTTAATGTTAATTTCTAAGTTCCGTGTGGAACAATATATGTAAAGTTTATTTAACTGTTTTTGTAGATTTTCTTTTGGGTTGTTGGCAGCGATGGTTCTCTCGAGTGAGAGCAGCAGATTCTCCAAGTATTAACGTAAATGTTCGATGAGAGCGATAAGCAGCAGGTGCCTTCAGCTACCAGCAGCGGATAACCCAGCGACGGTGCCTTTTCTCTATGGACGTCTGAACTAATGAGGTAGGGGGAACATTTTGTTCGAATATGGTTCATTTTTTCCCACACGATTGTGTTTTGTGTATCGCCGTCACGTTGTCCCGGATGGGACCAGAAACTATTTGTGGCCTGTTAGCCTCTCGAGCAAGTAGCTCGTTCATCAAGAACTTTTAGTGAACTGACCGCCACTACTCCTAAAGTTTCCCTTGTTTGCAAAAGGCCACGCCAGGGGCGCTAGATGAAATCGTTCCAAAAGTGGGAACTAGTTATGTGTAATGTGTTGAACTGATTTGTTAATAAATGTTGTTTTTGTTTCCTGTAAAATTATCGTAGTTTTCGATTAATGCTAAATGTCTGTTAATTTTAATGTGGGTCCGGGAACTGCAAACAAATCTAATTTGGCAGGAAGTAGAGGATCACGGCCTTAGAGTGTGTGCCGCCCTAAATATAATCAGGGGTGTTCACCACAGCTGCTTCAGGATGATGATGATGATGGAATAGAACAACGAAGGATTTTGCAGTATTGTAAGAAACGGAGTTAGCTCATTATATTAATTTATTATTATTAATAATACACTCAAAAATGTACAATATTGATTATTAAATGAATTATTCCAAGCAGAGATGCAGAATTCTAATTTGAACTTTTTTTGTTTAAGCTCATTTTATACGTGTTTCTCCAAATATTAATTCATGCGTTAGAGTTAAGATATTTTCTCACAATGCGTTGATAGGAAAATAAGCACATTAAATTATTCAAAAGCGTCTTCATATGAAACCGTATTCAAATTGCTTATTCAGCGAAGATGGAATCCTTGATACAAAATTTCTGATTCGCAAGAAAGTTTATTTTAATTGTCCATTTTTTTTGTTCACGTTACTTTTCCTGCTGGGCCAGTTAAGAGATTTATGTCCGCAAAACTTTCCGCCCTAACGTCGGTTACTAGGGGATACTGTCCATCGGATAGAACATTAGGCAGATCGCCGGGTGCGGCAGACCCATTCCCTGTGCACAATGAAGAACACTGGTAGTCTTGACAGGAGGTTACCATCTGTCTCCCACCAGCTACTTAGTGAGTAACCTTTCCCCAACTTTCTCTGAGCCCTTATAGTCCTTGCAGTGGCGTACCAGAAAATCACGGGCCCCCTGCAAGAAATATCTCGTAGGCTCCTTTCTTTCTTTTAATATGCATCATGATGTACTTGAATTTTTTTTTTTATTTTGGAATGAATCAGAGCAGGATCTAGGGGAAGGGCATACCTCCATAATTTGAGAAGGTAGTATGCGTAATGGAGACCAAAATGTATTAAACTTGGGCATATTTACATATATACATGGCTACAAGAATCATCTTTGTTTCTCCTAAATTCTGGATCCGTAACAAGGCGAAATTTCATTTCTTCTACCTGCATTGACTAACTTTTCTATGTTACACTGTTCTTGGTGCACAATTCCCTCCATCTGCAGCAGTGAGCATCACCGATTTAGGATAATGATTCTCCTAAGCCTAATATGCTCCCTTTTTGACATCAATCAATCCTAATCTCGTTCTACATATCAACTATTCGTCCTTCCAGACTGCTTTGGCTAATACAGAATCTCTCCCGACCACTCGTTATGAAGACTTGACGGGAGTAATGTGTCACAACACGCACTACATCGAACCTTGCTGAAAATGGGGTTGTGTAGCTGCAGGCCACTCCGAGTGCCCAGGCTAACATCGGTTCACCATCGAAAGCGCCTACAATGTGCACGCGAACAAAAAACTGGACCTTGAATGATTGGAAGAAGGTCGTTTGGACCAATGAATCTCATTTTCTGTAGCACCATGTGGACTGCTGGGTAGGTGTGCGTTGTTTGCATGGGGAAGTGTTGGTACCAGGATGAACCATGGGACGGAAACAAGCCGGTGGAGGAAGTGTAATGCTGTGTGCAATGTTCTGCTGAGAAACTCTGGGTCCAGTTATTTATGAGCAGGAAATTACGACGTCTACCACTTACCTGAACATCATTGCAGACCAGGTACATCACTTCATGGCAACGGTTCTCTCGTAGTGCCAGTTTCAGCAGGATAATGTGACATGTCACACTGCCTAGATTGTTTGAGAATGGTTCGAAGAACATGAGGAAGACTTCCAGGTATTGCCCTGCTCTCCAAATTCTCCAGACATCAATCCATTCGAGCAGCTGTGGTTTGTGTTGGAACAGCATATCCGATTTTCGGCGGCTCAACTACGTAACTTACAAGTATTACAGGATCTGCTGGTAACGTGTTGGTACCAGATACCACAAGCCACCTTATAAATCTTGTAGCGTCCATGCCTCGCCGGGTAAGAGCAAGCTGTTTTGGAGGCATGTGGAGGACCAACATCATATTAGACAGGTGGTCATAATGTTTTCTCTTTTCGGTGTATATCTATTCACTCTCATTCTGCCATTGTGGCGCTCCGCAATTGCGTACACACGATTCTAGGAATTGGAACAAACATCACCTTAATATTTACCTCCGGACACAAAGGTATTTGCATGAATTAAGAAGCTAATAAAGCAATAAAATTCGCAGCCTCACGTCTGGTGGAGGAACAATCCTCACTATCTGCAATTACGCGTCATATCCGTCAATCCCTCTGCAATGAATGGAACTCTTCTAGTTATGGCAAAAATTTCTCCTATCTATGCAGATTCTCATCACACAGGATATTCACTTTCGATTCGCGCAAATTGGAAATACTCATCACTTGCCATGAAGCGAAGTTCCACCCCTGAATGCCAATCTCTTCATGTGTCGTCAATCTGACCACTGTCCTTTCCGTAAGGACAATTAAACTGTCTACCGTTTCATCATTCGCTTCCATCAATATGATACTGAACGATGTCGTACGTTTCTCTCCTTCAGGAGATATGACCACCTTTTACATACCTTGGACTCATCACGCATCGTTTATTATAAAAATTCTCCTCAAGGCACGGCTCTGAAACTATTCTGGTCTTTTTCCCGATATTTTCCCTCCTGTCTTGTTCCTAAATTCTTACTTCCTCTTCTTGTCTTCATAAATTTTTGGATTTTTCTTTTAGGGATATAAAACAATGAGGCCACAAATCGCATAATCCATCCGCTTCGCGCAAACTCACTCACTCATAATCCGACAGGCGGCGCTATTTACACTTGTACTAAGTATATTTTCTTAGATTTTATATGACTAGAGGGTACAACTTCAATTTCTTTATAAATAGTATGGATAAATGAATCTAATATGTGAATGACTCTGTGTAAATTACTTGTCTGAAAAAACTCATGCGCAAATCAGTGGTAAAGTATCACAGGCTGCTAAAGGTGTGCTGCATGCATTGGTGCTCAGTCCTATCAGCACTTCATATGCACAGCGGTGCCTTATAGGGGTTTTTTTCGACACACCAATTTGCAATTTTCGTCTACTGCGAAAATGCGACAGGCGACAACAATTACGTTTGTCCGAAACCTTCCTTTTTGACCTTAGATTTTTTTTGACTGGAAAGAACAATTAATCTATTTACCAATAGTTTGGAGAAATTAATTTTTATATGTAAATTACCCTGTGTAAATTGCTTTTCATGATAAATCTCTTATGAGTATATTCCAAAATATGTTTTAAAACTTTTTCCATGTTTTGTTCTTTAGACAAGAGTTATTACTTCTACCGGTTAATTAAAAAAATTAGTTACATATGTAATTTTAATTTTATGGTTCACAACCACGTCGACGTTGGAGGAAACGAAATTGTTGGCAAAATTGTTAAGGAAGCGTTATCACGTGAAAACTGCCTCAAATATTCCAAGAGATTTCAATTATTATATAAGCAAATTGTAAAACAAAATTTTTGGCATTATTTATAACTTCATTCTTCCTCGCAAAATGAATCAAAGGAGTTTGATTAGTCAAACCATTGATCCATTTCAAGATTTAGGACTGACAAAAAGGACATAGTGACCATTACCAGGCTCAGAACAGAACCACAAGATTGAATGACCAAATGCATAAGATGAACAGAGCTTAGTCGTCTGCCTGTGATACATGTAGAAAAAGAGAAACAGTCTCTCATGTGTTACTTAATTGCAGCAAATTTGATACTCATAGAGATCAAATGTTTCATCATCATCATCATCCTCAAGCAGCCATGGGCTACGGAGGTCCAACCACACCGTGCAGTTTAATTGTCCAAGCATATCTGTCCTGAGTTACGTCTGCTGCATCCAGCCCCTGCACATCAATTCTAACAAGGTCCTGTTTGACATTGTCTGCACACCGCATTTTAAGTCTCCCCTTCCTTCTGAGGCCTCTAGGCACACTGTTCATAACCTTATTCGCCAATCTATAATTATCCATACGGGCAACATGGCCAAACCAGTGGAGTCTCTCTCTGCACAATATGCTGCTTAAAGGAGGTTGCAGACTCCTTTGCCTAACCTCATCATTAGTCACAACTTTGAACCACCTAATACCCAAGATACTGCGTAAGTATATATAATCAAAAGCATCTAGTTTCCTGTTATCTTGTTTACAAAGTGTCCAAGTTTCACTACCATAACTAACCCTAAAAAGAACCAAACTATTATACAGTCTAATTTTAGTCTTTAGGTGTATACGCCTATTTCTCCATACTCTCCCTAGATTCTTAAAAGTCGCAGCAGCAATCCCTATTCGTCTGTTAATCTCATGCCGCACATCACCGTTATCTGTTACATTGCTCCCAAGACAATTAAACTGTGACACCTGCTCAAGACTGCAACCATTAAGATTAACTGAATCACAGCCTGCCTGACCAATTTTCATCACTTTAGTTTTCTCTCTGTTTATAACCAAACCTACTCTACTACCAGTCTCATCAACAGCTCGAATGAAAGTGTTCATCTCATCAACATCATTTGCCAAAAGTGCTAAATCAGCATAATCTAAATCAGAAATTTTCGTATCTCCAGTCCATTTAAGGCCAAAATATTTCCCTTGAAGTGAATTTCGCATAACATAATCAATAACCAAGCTAAAGAGAAAAGGAGACAAAATGCACCCTTGTCGAACACCAGAAGTAATGCTAAATCAATTGCTACAAGCCTTACCAACTCTCACACACGACTCAGTGTTATTATAGAGAGCTTTCTTTATGTTAACTAACTTGTCAGCTATACCATATGATTTCACAATCAACCACAATTTATGACGATCAACAGAGTTGAAAGCCTTTTTGAAATCAACAAAGCTAGCAACCAAAGGTTTCTGAAACTCTAAACATTTCTCAAGAATCTGCCTAAGTGAAAATATCTGATCCACACATCCCCTACCACTTCTGAATCCACATTGCTCATCACGCAATTGACTGTCAACCAAATTCTTAATTCTATTAAGAACAATCATGGAAAGAACTTTACCTGGAACAGAGAGTAGGCTGATACCCCTATAGTTATCACAAGAACTGCAATCACCTTTTTTGAAAATAGGGATAACAATAGCTCTGGTAAAATCCTTAGGAACCATGCCTTTATCATAAAAGATATTCAGAATTTCAGTCATCCAAGTGGTAACCGAAACATTCCCAGCTCTAAGCATTTCCGTAGCAATTTCATCTAACATTAGGGATTTATGTAGTTTAAGTTTAGAAACAGACAAAATAACTTCAGATTGTGTTATAGAGACAACATTAAAGCCACCAATGCATCTATGATCATTGCAAACAATGGGAGTAGAATAAACTACATTGTTTAGAACATCACTGAAATGCTCAGCCCACCTAGCCATGACAGAATCCTCAGCTTCTATAACCTTACCTTTTTTATCCTTCAATCCCTGTATAGCTGTCCGTTTTCTACCACAAAAAACATTAACTATCTGGTACAGATCTCTGCTGTTGTACTGTCTAACTGCTTCCTCGGCTTTGTCAGTCAATCCATCAAGCCAAAGATTCTTATCAGTAGCTAACTGATCCTTTACACGTTTAATATGTTCTCTGTAATCCTTTCTATTAGAACTAGTAGGATACTGATTAAGGACACTCCTGCAGTTCTTTCTTTCTGAAATAAGCTCAAGTGCCTTATCACTTAAACAATTCTGACTCCTCTGTTAATTTTTTCCTAAAAGTGTACTGTTAGTTTCCAAAAAATACGGTTTAAAACGGCCCCATTCTTGTTCAACTTCAGTAGTAAGCAAACCATGACTGTCATAATGACTAAGTAACCTATCATAGTAAGCTTTAGCTATAACACGGTCTTTCAGCGCTTCAGTATTAAAAGTAAATTTTTTAAACTTTAGCACAACACTTTTAATGTTTAATGTGATAAAGGCATGGGTCCTAAGGATTTTACCAGAGCTATTATTATTCCTATTTACAAAAAAGGTGATCGCAGTTCTTGTGATAACTATAGGGGTATCAGCCTACTCTCTGTTCCAGGTAAAGTTCTTTCCATGATTGTGCTTAATAGAATTAAGAATTTGGTTGACAGTAAATTGCGTGATGAGCAATGTGGATTCAGAAGTGGTAGGGGATGTGTGGATCAGATATTTTCACTCTGGCAGATTCTTGAGGAATGTTTAGAGTTTCAGAAACCTCTGGTTGATAGCTTTGTTAATTTCAAAAAGGCTTTCGACTCTGTTGATCGTCATAATTTGTGGTTGATTGTGAGATCATATGGTATACCTGACAAGTTAGTTAACATAATGAAAGCGCTCTATAATAACACTGAGTCGTGTGTAAGAGTTGGTAAGTCTTGTAGCAATTGGTTTAGCATTACTTCTGGTGTTCGATATGGATGCATTTTGTCTCCTATTCTCTTTAGCTTGGTTATTAATTATGCTATGCGAAATTCGCTTCAAAGGAAAGATTTTGGCCTTAAATGGACTGGAGCTAAGAAAATTTCTGATTTAGATTATGCTGATGATTTAGCCCTTTTGACAAATGATGTTGATGAGATGAACTCTTTCATTCGAGCTGTTGATGAAACTGGTAGTAGAGTAGGTTTGGTTATAAACAGAGAGAAAACTAAAGTGATGAAAATTGGTCAAGCAGGCTGTGATTCAGTTAATCTGAATGGTTGCAGTCTTGAGCAGGTGTCACAGTTTAAATAGCTTGGGAGGTATGTAACAGATAATGGTGATGTACGGCATGAAATTAACAGACGAATAGGGATTGCTGCCGGGATATTTAAGAATCTATGGAGAGTGTGGAGAAATAGGCGTATACACTAAAGACTAAAATTAGACTATATAATAGTTTGGTTCTTTTTAGGGTTAGTTATGGTAGTGAAACCTGAACACTTTGTAAACAAGATAACAGGAAACTAGATGCTTTTGATTCCAGATGCTTACGCAGTATCTTGGGCATTAGATGGTTCAACTTTATAACTAATGATGAGGTTAGGCAAAGGAGTCTGCAACCTCCTTTAAGCAGCATATTGTGCAGAGAGAGACGTCCGTTGGTTTGGCCATGTTGCCAGTATGAAGAATTATAGATTGGCGAATAGCGTTAGCGTATGGATATGAAGAAGAATTGATATAATTTGAGGTTTTTTTTGAGATTTTTGGACCTTTGCGTACCGGGAACACATTACAGTGTAGTAAGCAACCATTGGCAAGGTCTATGCGATTAAAAATACACACGGACTGTATTCCCTATATCCTTCTCTAAACGACCATTCTGCTGCTCGAAAAAATATTAGGTGAATCAAGTTTAATAACATTCATAAAATGTTTGTGGTTCGTTTATAAATTCCTTCAGGTAAGTAACTTTATATTGAATAATTAATTTGCAGTAGAGGTAATCTAATTTTCCACTTTTTAGCATGAGAGTTATGAAATTTCAACCGAGAGCTTACTATACAGCACATTATTCTGATTATGGGATATAAATTTTATAGTAAAATGCTATTTGTCGCTGTCGACCACTAATGACCGCTTTCATTTCGGCTCGGATTTTGTAAAGCTCGCTCAGTAGAACTAATGGTTGTCCGAGGAAAGAAAATTCTTTGCTTAATTTTTGGTTTCTTCATTTTGCTATTTGTCATTACAGTATGCGTAGAAATATTTCTATATCGTAAATGATCAAACGGCAGTTTTTTTATGTACAGGCTTTCAGATCTATTTGCCGATTATCGTGGACGAAGTTGGAAACCAACGTTTGATATTCGCAACAAATATATCGAGCTAATAGGGTGACGTAACGACCTCAAGAAATGTCAACTTGGCGATAAAACTATAATTTTCCCACTACACGGAAACGTATTGTTCAGAGCTAAGAAGAAGGTAATGTACAGTACAGCGAAATGTGTAATAGAAGCCTTAGATTAAACCACAGGGTTGTCTTTTGGGAACACAGGAAAAAGTGTTCTTTACCCCTAAGGACAAAGTTGCCTATGACATACGTAAAAGATTCACACCTAGCGTCGATCTAAGAATTTCTAGTTGGACACCACAGGGAAACGCGTACTGTGAAAGCCACCTGTCTGGATAGCCTTCAAAAAAAGAGCGAAAATAAATATGCCTAAACAAGCAATTCCTTTCATTGGTTTAAGATAAGTTAAAGTTAATTTATTTTAATAACATTCAAAATAATTTACTTATTAAGATTTTATTTAAATATTTCAAAACATTATAAAAAATATTTACCAAAATTTATAAAAAAAAATAACTACCAGTTAATATTTTAGGATTAGAAGTATTTTAACTTATACACTTTGATTACGAAAGACGTTATAAAAATTATGGTGGCAACATTTGGATTTACCAGAAATGACGTCACGTCCGTGTTTTCGCGATATCATTTGTAATTCTAATTTATCTGCTGTATTCTTCTGTTAATTTCCGTTTTTATTTATAACCACACGTCGTTGACTTTTATTGTGAGTAAGTGATCTCATTTTTTTTAATGTGCGACAATCTGTAGCTGAATTTCTTGTTTTGAAAATAATAATTCCACTTTCTCACTGGCATACCACTGAAGATTATTGTTAACCATTCCAGCTTCTGCAACCATTTAAACACTAAAACAATATTTTTGCAAACCGATATTTAAAAAATATTTGATTATGATCTTTAATTCATAATCAGTGACATTTTTCCATTAAATGCATATTTTAGAGCTTCCAAGTAAGGTTTCTCACTGGCATAACAAGGAAATTCTGTAGCCGTTCGGTAGGGTACCTGAAAAGCATAGGGAATGAATAATGCCTGTATTACGAGCCAAAATAAAGTTGTCGACACCGACAAATAGTGGTTAAGTATCAACTTTATATCCCATAATGAGAATAATGTGCTGCATACTATTTGTCGGTTCGAAACCGACCGAAATTTCATAGCTCTTAGGTTAAAAAGTGTAGAATTAGATTACCTCTACACTAAACTAATTATTCACTACAAAGTTACTTACCTGAAGGAAAATATAAAAGAACCGCAAACACTTCACGAATGATATTTAACTTGATTTAGCTGATACTTTTCGAGCAGCAGAGTTGTGGGTTACAGAAGGACAGGCCGACGGTATTTATCAACCACACGGGCCTTGCCTACGGCTGATAAATCTGTTCGTGTTAGGCAAAGCTCTGATAACTACAAACCCTCAAAAGAGGATGACCTCTTCGCAATATTTTAATAGTTAACGGGGCAAATGTAACAGCGACAAAAGCGTCGGACGATTTCAATAATAGGCGAATGACATCTGACAGTGACGATTGAGAATGCATTGTTTGCAGAATCGAAAGGAAGTGACATTTCCATTGTTTCGTATTCCCAACAGAGGGGTTTGTTTACTCTTCCGCACTTAGGTTTTTCGATACCTTCTATACCAAATTTACTAAAAATTATTCATTTAATCTAGAACCTCTTTCAAAAGTTATTTGGATTCACCGTGAGTATCTTAAATATCTCTTTTCGGGGAGGAAAGACAATAAACATCACCAAGGCGTGGGTCTGCTTGTCAGCAGACACGCTAGTGATGCTCTTCTAGGATAAGAGTGCATTAATGAAAGGTTGTTTACAGCAAAATTACAGACAAGCGTTAAGGACTTCAATCTTATCTACTGTTATGCCCCCACTGAGAATGCCGATGACGATGAGAAAAAAGGTTTTACAGACTCCACACTGTCTCCCACACACGGATCCTCATACGAGCATCCATTTCAAAGGAAATTCGTAATTCTTTGCTGTCCGAACATGTAGTAACTACTAAATTTCTTCTATTTTGAGGGGAAAGAAAACGAAGTTTGTTAGTTTTATGGACAGCAGCATTACCCACTTAACGAGGTTTCATGTGACATGGAACTTGTTCCGTTCGGGCCTCACGTTCCTAACATTTAACATGAACTTGGGCGCTGTAGAATAAGAAATAAACTTTTTTTTCGGGGGGGGGGGGGGGGGGTTATTTCCTGCATAGGTCAACCATGAGCTAACTTCACAGCGACTTTGCAATCCTGTTGGTGTTCCCTTTTTCATTCGCAGAACAACGGGATTAAATCTTAACGTTGCCAGAAGTGTGACTCGATCGTCAAAATTTCAGATTCGCAGCGTTGACGCCTAACGACTTGACCACTGCTTCTTCCATCTTTACTCCTTCTGACCGCATATGTTTTGAGATTGTATTTAGTAATGCGGCAGACCTTATCCTATAAAACATGATATCATGTCCGTGATGATTTAATTTCTATAAACTGGGTGTCTCCACGGTGTCACAATTGTTACTAAACCCTTTTATATTTTTTTTGAAATTGAAACCTACCGGTTTGATTTTAAAGAAAATAAATATGTAATGAATTTTAATTTTTATTTTTAAAATTTCAACCTGCGTGTAATATACTATGGGAAATTTTTTGGCAACACAGCGAATCAGTACTGCTGAAGTCATCTCGGTGCTTTTGCTAGTTTATCATTAACCCGTATTCACAGGCAGCACTAATTTTAGTAGTCGATTTTCATGCTGCCATTTGTCTTTCTCACCACTCTATTTTAACTTTCACTTTTATACGAGATAAGTAACATTTATATAATAACAAATGTGTTTAAATTAATAAAAATCAAATGAATACTTAAAGATTTTCATATCTATTTTTTCATATGCACTGAATTTTCTTACACGGTTTTCTCGGGAACCTATCAGAAACAGAATTGGATGAAATTGAATTAGATTGTTCCTATTGTTTATTAAGAAGGATTTATTTCTTTTAAAGTTGAGTGCTTAACACGCTTGGCTACTGACTGATCTAAGAGACCTGGGTTCGAGTCCCGGGTAAGGCATGGCTGTTTTGTGTCGTTTTTCTGCTGAGGGCGTGCCATCCTCTCAGACCTTCTACTACGGCATATAAACTGACAGGCTCCTGTCAGACCTCTGTGGTAAGCAGCTGCTTGAGGGGGTAAAATGGTTATATAATGTTTCGGAGAAGTATAGACGAAACATTGTGAAGCCGTAGTAAAAGTTGGAAGTTGCATACTTTGAGTTTCGCATTGCAAACTTTATTGAGTTGTCCCACTAGATGTTTTTTCTCACCTTCGTACGATCCACGGAGGAAATAACCATTATTTTGTTTAATATATTTTGGGTGAGATTTTAGTCATGTACTGCGATGTGGAAGGGCTTTACATAGGCAGCAACCATTTATAACGTTTACGAACCTTAAATCTTTGGAAATTCCGGTTTTTGAAAAGTCGTTTTCGGTAAAAACTTTGGTATTTGCGAGTAATATCAAGATTAATATTATTGTTTTGGCCCAGAAATGAAAATTAACAGTTATGTGCACATCGTGGTGTAATAAGACAGAAAAATAGGAATGGGTTTGCATCGCACCTTAAGGCCTTTGCCGAACGTTTGCAGTTTTTAAAATTTATGTTTATGGTGAATAAATATTTCGTTTTGGAGTGAATGGTGGGGTAAAACTTATTTATTGAGAGATGAAATAAACAGTTGCAATTATCTTTCTATAAATAGGAATTGACTACGAAATATTTGTGTTGACACGAATTTCCTAATTGTAGCTATGGAAATGGCGTTATTTGCGTTTTTAGAGTTAAGAACGATAATTTTACAAATGCCAAGATGCAAAATAATTATCCGGTGCAATACACTAATTATTTTATTAAGAATAAAACTGAAATATAAACGTAATTTCAAGTTTCATATGAACTTTGTGTTTAATATATATTTTTTCGCGTGTTAAATATTCCAGCGTTCATCATTTATACATTACGGCAACCAACGTTTTTATATTCCATATTACACGTATGTCGTACAGGTATGAGAGATATCTAGTGCAAATGATATTGAATAAGATATTTGGCTACTAAGGTATTATGGCAATGTCACCTTTTATTTTCTCCATCAGATAGGTTTTGTGAGTGATCTCAGGAGAAAATATGTTTTGGAAAATGTATTGAGCTGAATAATAAACTGTGATTTCACAATATAGTTTTGTTGTATGGCTTTCACGAGACACTGAATGGTTTTCCTCTTCACATTATAGAAATTATGCTGGAAAGTAACCGAAACCGCGTTGCTGACGTCATCTCTGTGCTTTCTCCAATTGATTATTAAGGCGCACACATATTTCAGTTTGCTTATTTATGGCAACGGTACACGTGGGATATTTTATCCCTTAAAGTGTCTAGGCAGGGAAAGTTTTCGTTATTCGATTATCTTTGGTTATTTGATGGCGATACCCACTGCTACGTTATGTTCGATAATATTCGTTCCTATAACATTCATTAATTGGCTTCGCCGAGGTACGAGTAATGGTGATAAAGGAAGCTTAAAGAGGCAGAACTTTGTTGCAGATATGGAGAGGTGTCACTTTCTTCGAAGTCGGTAAACAACTAAATCAACAATGATATTGTCAGACGTCAGCAAAGAATTATTACGATTACTTTTAAAAAGTATACACTTAATGAAACCTGTTGAAGTCAAACGTACGTTGTAGCGTCGACATTTTTCACGTTTTCTTCTAGGGAATCGAAGATTAGTTGTGGTTAGAAAAATAAGCCGTCTTTTAAGTCACGGAGGTAGGAAAAGGATATTTTAAATATGTACGGTGATCATACGTCCTTTATTTAACAGAACAGTCCTTTATTTCACTGCTGTGTACTTTAGATTTATTTTTTTCCTAAAATGTCGATTTTTTCCCTTTTATTTCGTGACTTAAAAGAGTAAACTGAATATTGGCGCGCAGTAGATGGGTTGAAATTTTTAAATATATCACCGATAAACAGGAATATTTTCAAAACATTTTAAAAATTGTTGAATTTAGCTTATGTATCCCTTGATTTAATGTCCTCACTAAACGAGTATTTTGATTAGCGAACAATATCTGGACCAGTGTAAAAACAAAAGGAAAAATCGGAACATTTATAGCATGCATTTATAACAAATGCAACTTTCATATGAATTGTAGACAGTTTTATGAAATTTTAAAACGAAAACCTGATTTATTAACCCATCCAGTGTCCAGGACGTATATATCCGTTTTTAGTACAATAAAAGAAAACGATTTAAAAAAAAAATAAAAATTTCTATTTTAAATTTTGTTTATAGATATCTTATAAAAATATGTAATTTAAGCTTGATACATAATATTTTCTTTTTTTATTTGATGCATATTATATTAGAATAGGATATAAATAATTTGTTAAAGCCATCTGTTTGCCATTTCTTATAAACTTTATAAGGTATTGCCAATTTGTTACCATTACTCTGATAAAGGAAAACGATTTTAAAAAAAATAAAAAAAATTAAAATTGCCATTTTAAATTTTGTTAATAGATATCTTATAAAAATATGTAATTTAAGCTACTCTCCCCCTCCCCCAAAAGGTGGCGGGAGAGAGTAGCAGAAAATCCGGAAACGAAACGCATGCAGTGGAAAAGGACAAATTAGGTTCACTTTCTTTTAAATGGTTGCCCTAATAAGGCTATTCGCCGTCCCATGGCCGAGTGGTTAGCGCGCTTGGCTACTGATCTAAGGGACCTGGGTTCGAGCCAGTAAGGCAAGTAAGGCATCGCTGTTTGTGTGTTTTTCACTGCAAACTTTCGGCAAAAGCCTTAAGGTGCGATGCAAATCCATTCCTATTTTTCTATCTTATTACACCACGACGTGCACTTAAGTGTTAATTTTCATTTCTGGGCTAAAACAATGATATTAATCTTCAGATTACTCGCAAATACCAAAGTTTTTACCGAAAACGACTTTACAAAAACCGGAATTTCCAAAGCTTTAACGGTTCGTAAACGTTATAAATGGTTGCTGCCTACGTAAAGCCCTTCCACATCGCAATACATGACTAAAATCTCACCTAAAATATATTAAACTAAAGAATGGTTACTTCCTCCGTGGATCGTACGAGGGTGAGAAAAAACATCCAGTGGGACAACTCAAAAAAGCTTGCAATGCGAAACTGAAAGTATGCAACTTCCAACTTTTACTACGGCTTCACAATATTTCGTCTATACTTCTCCGAAACTTTATATAACCATTTTTCTTCTCTGTAGAAAAATAAAAATGAATCTTACGTAATTGAGGTGATCGAAACATAATATAAAAATATACCTAAAATAGCAACGCGTAGAACTGGCCACGCCTAGCACCTAATGTCCGACCCGCCTTCTCGTGGTGCAGACGGTTAGTACCTTTCAAATCAGATACTCTCTTGTGGAAGTGAACGGAAAGGGATGTTTGCCAGATTAGTGTGACCTACTGATCTGGACAACTGTGGCTACTTTTCTTTTATTTTTGTACCCTGCTGAGGAGTGGTCAACCACACAGGGTCCTGGTGCTGACCATATAAACCCACTGGACTGGACAGATATATGGCTCTGAGCTTGATTATGGATCCTGATTTTGCTGCACTGGTGGGCTTCTGTGGAGGGAAAATCCTCCGCTGTGTTTTCTGTTTGTTTGTGAATTGACAGCCCCAAGTGAATAGATTCATAGGATATGTTTATCAGCTGGTGGATAATCCTGAGCAGAGGTCATCGCAGGCACCTGAACTCTTTGCTTCTATTGGCATCGTCAAATTCTACATTGGTCTTCCAGTGTAGATGGCTTCAGCATTTAGTGGTGGGGGAACGAGTCTTTGCCCCATGTCTGGGATTAGGGGCTGTTTGATATTGTCGGCATTCCCTGTCTCAATAAATATAGTTTCTTTAAACATCCCACTAACCATTTTCTCTCCATATGTAGTTGGAATGTGAGGACTCTGCACAGAGCTTTTCCTCTTGATGTCCTCACACAAGAATTCCACCATTATAATTTAGATATTCTCGGCTTGCAAGAGACCAGATGGACAGATAAAGGTCAGATTCTTAAAAATAATCTTAAATTTCTATTTTCAGGGAGGGACGACAACAAGCATCACCCAAGGCGTGGGTCTGCTTCTCAGCAGACACGCTAGTGATGCTCTTCTAGGATATGAGTGCATTAATGAAAGGTTTCTTACAGCAAAATTTCAGACAAGCGTTAAAGACTTGAATGTTATCTGCTGTTATGCCCCCAATGAGGATGCCGATGAGGATGAGAAGGATAGGTATTATGAACAACTTCAGGATATTTTGAATTCTGTCAAGAAAGGAGATATTACCCTTGTTCTTGGTGACTTCAATGCCAAAGTTGGTACTGACTCTGACCTTTGGGGAGGAGTACTAGGGCCTTTTGGTATTGGTAGTTGCAATGGTAATGGGCAACGTCTCCTACAAGTAAGTAAACTCAATGGATTCAGAATAATTAACACTTATTACAAACACCGCGACATACATAAGTACACATGGGTTTCACCCGATGGGCTGCATAAGAATATGATTGATTATATATTAAGTAACAGCAAATGGGCTAGTTCTGTTAGGAATACCAGGTCATATAGGGGAGCTGAAATTGGATCTGACCATTATCTTGTTAAAAGTGTCTTGCAACGTAAACTTAAAACGTGTTGTGCTAGGATTAAAAAATTTGCTTTTAATACTGTAGCTGTGAAAGACCCAGTTATAGCCAAAGCTTACCATGATAGGTTACTTAGTCATTATGACAGTCATGGTATGCTTACTACTGAAGTTGAGGAAGAATGGGATCATTATAAACAGGCTTTTTTGGACACTAACAGTACTCTTTTAGGAAAAAAAGAGCAGAAGAGACAGAATTATCTGAGTGATAAGGCACTTGAGCTTATTTCGCAAAGAAAGAACTGCAGGAATTTTCTTAATCAATACCCTACTAGTCCTAATAGAAAGCATTACAGAGAACTTATTAAACGTGTAAAAGATCAGTTAGCTGCTGATAAGAAACTTTGGCTTGATGGTTTGGCTGACAAAGCCGAGGAAGTAGTTCGACATCACAAGAGCAGAGAGCTGTACCAGATAGTTAATGTTTTGTGTGGTAGAAAACAGACAGGTATACAGGGATTGAAGGATAAACAAGGTTATAGAAGGTGAGGATTCTGTCATGGCTAGGTGGGCTGAGCATTTCAGTGATATTCTAAACAATGTGGTTACTTCTATTCCCATTGTTTGCAATGATGATAGATGAATTGGTGGCTTTAATGTTTGCCCTATAACACAATCTGAAGTTATTTTGGCTGTTTTTAAACTTAAACTTCATAAATCCCCAGGGGTAGATGAAATTACAACGGAAATGCTTGGAGCTGGGAATGTTTCGATTACCACTTGGATGACTGAAATTCTGAATATCTTTTATGATAAAGGCATGGTTCCTAAGGATTTTACCAGAGCTATTGTTATCCCTATTTTCAAAAAAGTTGATCGCAGTTCTTGTGATAACTATAGGGGTATAAGCCTACTCTCTGTTGCAGTTAAAGTTCTTTCCATGATGGTGCTTAATAGAATTAAGAATCTGGTTCACAGTCAATTGCCTGATGAGCAATGTTGATTCAGAAGTGGTAGGGGATGTGTGGATCAGAGAACTATTCAGAGATTTAGAACTTTGTATATGTAAATACTGCAACTCTCTTTCCTCTTCTTCTAGCATTTCTTCTTATCGCCAGCACGAACGGCTTTTTGCGCCTTTCCTGCTTTTTCACATCTTTTCCTGAAGGTTGAGGCGGCATTTTCTCTACAGATGCTGCAACAAATCCTTGTTTGGAAATTAAAAATCTGAGAACTCGCTCTTGAATTCTCCAAATTGAATATTCTTGTGTTCTGGTTGCAATCCCCTTTTAAAAACTCCGGACGGATCGTTTCGCTGTTTATTCGGACCTCTGAGTGAGCCGTGTGAGGTAGAATGAACACTTCTGGTAGGAGTTTTCTGTGGATAGCAAATGCTTGTTCACCAAAGTCCCAGTCGCAAGTAAAATTTAAATAAATGCATTAATTTAATAAAAAGTTAATATTTTGACATGAGAGACAGAGTTATTGTCATTGACATGAGAGACAGAGGTTGTCAAATTATTGTTTTCTCTGCGAAATAAAAAATAAGCAATAGAACTTCGAACATATGATTTTATTTATACACCTCAGTAGCATACCGATGTGAAATACTTTTACAACAGTTTCATTTAAATACAGAACAAACTACAACGCCATTAGGAAATTACTGTAATATTACTTATGTGTTTAGTATATAATATTGTGGGCTAAATAAAAAAAAAGAAAAAATAAGTAGTTATTTTTACATTCTGTACATAAAAAAATTAGGTCACCGAATACACAATTCGGTAGGGGAGTTTTTTTTTTGTATTACCATTGTGTAGGTGGTGTGTTTTAAAGAGAGGTTTTTTATCTGTGAAATATCGAGGGATGTAGTAGTGGGGGAAAAGATGTGTTTCATGTAATTTTTGGGGATGTAGAACTTAGGAAAGAAATAGATCTCTGTAGTATTTAATAATTACTGAGAAGTATCTCTCATAGGGTCAAAAATACTAATAATAATCTGATTTCATTTCCTTTAGAGCACTGATTAGGAATATAAAATTTTGGTTAGTGCACCTACGAGTGAGATACAGATAGGTGCACTGCCTGAGAAAAAAAAATGCGCTTCTGCTTGCAGAAACAAACTGTCGAAGCATATTGCAAATTTCATTTGGCTATCCAATTCACACACCTGTCGCAGCGCAGTGGCCTTGTCTACAGTTCTAAGGTTCCTGGGTTTGATCTCCGCAGGTTAAGCACAGATGCCGTCAGACCTCTTGTGGCAAGCAGCAGCTTGATCCGTTATTATTTACACTAGGACTTCTCAATGTGGGACGTGCAGTAAAAAAAAATTGTTTTTTTTTTTTTTGGTGGGGGGGGGGCGTGTTAAAGGTTCCTATGTATGTGGAAGACACATTTAAACTGATTTCACATAGATAACTTAGGTACCATTAGGGACCTGGGCATGGTGGCAGGCATTCCTTTTCTTAAAGTGCTGCTTCCTCGCGACACTTACCTCTGCCGCCGGAGGTCTCTGCGCTGAGTATTCCTCCTGCTCACGTCCCATCTCACGGGCACGCCATGTTACACCCTTTACTCCATTCCACACTAGACAATTGCTCTCTAGTGCTACATGAAAGGCAGAGTGAGAGGCACATATTAAAAAAAAAACATATTGAGGAAATAAGATATTTCAACGATTTTTTTTCACATTTAAATATGGAGTTGGGAGTGGGTATGAAAATATGGTTTTCAAGCTGCATTTGGTTTCTTCAAGCCCTAGATTTCCCTCCTAACTTTTGGTAGGACACAGATTACCATTGCCTGCTATCGCTTCGTAATTAAAAAAATGCCTGGCTAAGAAATTTGAAAAAAAAAAATAAATAAATAAAACAGAGGGGGAAGAGACAGAGATTGATGACACTTTCCAAGTTCCATTTGGTTTCTTCCACCTTATGATTTCTTTCCTACCCTTAGGAAACAGATTAACATTCCCAACTATTACTCCCTAATTACAAAATGTAAGGCCAGGAAATTCAAAATAAAGGATCGGAGGGGATGACACTTTTTAAGTTCCATTTCGTATCTTTCACCTAATGATTTCTTTGCTACCTTTTGTTTCGGCACAGATTACCACTGGCTGCTATTGCTTGCTAATTACAAAGTGTCAGGCCAGGAAATTCAAAACAAAAAAAAAAAAACGTGTAGAGGGGGGGGTGAGTGTTACTGTATCATACATCCTGTTTTGGAACTTCACATAAAACATAATTCTTTACCTGTACCTTCTTTACCCTCTCGTTCCAGGCAATATTTGGTGCCTAGAGTAGTTCAAATCACTTCTAATTTACTCCTGAAAACGACAGTTTTCAGGAGTAAATTAGTTGTGAATTATTGTTTCTTGCCCCTGCGTAGCAACGCACTCGTCACGCGACCCGCCTCTTCAATATTCCACTCGCATTCAATATTCCACTGCGTACCCCTTACTTCCTTAACTTCCTTAACTTACTTCCTTCTTTTACTTTCAAACACGCACCATCCATATTCACGCCAACAACCCTTCCAAATCACAAATCACATAGATATCACAACACCTTGAAAAATAACAAAAAGTTGCCAACATATTACTACGTAATAAATTAAAAATCATCTCCAATTCTTTACAATACATTTCAAACTACACTATTGTACACTATTTATCACACAAAATCATATTAGCTCAAACATTTACACCAAATACACCTCAACACTAGAAATATCAAATACCCTATATATACACACAACATACCTACACGAAAAACTAGATAAAAAAAGTACAACATCATACTTAAAAAAAAGAAACCAATCCTGCTATTCTTAAAACGTTTTTCTCCAAACCTCAATTAGAAATTTAAAAAATACAGCTCAAAAGAAAACTGGATAAATTACACAGATTGAATTATTTTTAAACCTCTTTACAGCAAAGGAAATTGAAATAAGAATCAACAATAAACTATATTTAAGTGAGCTACATAATTCAGAACTTACGATAATTTCCGCTTCCTTTCTGCGAAACTGTCATTTTTAATTAACTGCAGATTTAAACATTATTCCAACATGGATATTTTTTCTCACCAAATATCTAGACTTGATTAATAATTTTACCGTCTAATACAGAAAATAATTCACATCAGATCTACATATCATGAAATTCAAATCTTATAAGAAATCTCTCTCATATCAACTGCATCTTAGACCTAATGCATGTTCATATTTTCAATAATACTACACCTACATTGCTACTCTGACGAAACCATGTCATGTACTTCCGCTTATCGTAATAAGCTTTGTGCGATATAATTGTTCGAAATTATCGTATTTCCGGCGACGCGAAGAATAATAAGAAGAGGTTGCGGAGTATAAAAAATAGATTTGGTATTTTTAGACGTATACCTGATTTGAAATCCATATATTGCGATAACAGATGTTACATAGCGAATGCTTAGTCACAGTGAGGTAATTATCAGAGTTTATAATTCAAATAAGAAACGGGAATAAACGTGTGAAGATCGGGCAAGGGTTAATTTTTAATGAAGGTTTAACATATGGTTAAATTTTAATGAAGCAAAGAGTGGATATCACTTTTACCGAAGGCGGAAGTTTATAAAAAAAACCGTGAAGAGGTATTTATGAAAAGGCAGTAGGTTAAGTCAACGATTTAGCATTCAAACTATGAGATATATTATAAATGTTTTCAACAGGATTCTGAATAGAAAGTACACCTATCCCTCGATTTACACGGTACTCAGTTCACACAATTTTGGCTTTGCACGGTCAAAAAATGCAACCAGTTTCGTTTACACGGTACTGACTGAGATTTCCTTTCTTGGTACGTCTGTCAGTACCGTGTAAATCGAAACTGGTTGCATTTTTTGCCCGTGCAAAGCCAAAATTGTGTGAACTGAGTACCGTGTAAATCGAGGGATAGGTGTAGTTGATTATGAAATAATACAAACTCTGAAGATTGGATATTACACTATGACTTTTAAAATTATTTTTTATATTTAAATTATTCATTTTCAATAATTTATTTTGAAATTTTGAGAGGTTTCATAATTAGTAGGTTAAATTCGGTCTTAGGGTATTAATTCAACGTTAATTGATACTGGGCGATCCTTCTCGAATTTTTCCGAAATGCAATTAAAATTCGAGTTTTGAATTTCGAAAAAAGCTGACAGTTGGGTTGTTTCACCTCTGAGCGGCACTTTCTTGCACACCATCGGTTAAATAGTTAGGTCACAAGGACCTAGAAGACCCAGATACCGTTCGAGGAGGGGACCCAATGGAACAGCCATTGGGATATAGAAGGTAGCCTCCCGTCAAGGCCATCCAGCGTGTTCTTTAAAGTGCACAGGGTACGGCTCACCACTTAATGTTCCATCCCAAGGACGGCGGTCTTTCCAAAACTAACAGCAAAAGCCAGTAATTTAGCAAGAAGAGAAATAAATATTTTATTCAAAGTCTAACAGTTAGTTGCTGTTCCATAAGTTTCTAATACATGGTAAAATTAGAATTCTTTTTCAAGATTTGGGAAAGTTAAAGAACTTACTACTGGTAATTTAATAAACATTAATTTTTTGTAATATTTTCTTGTTTGAAAAGTCTGAAATATATTAATTATTTTCTTAGACATGTTGCTCAGTTGGAAGTTTTTTTTTAATTCGTTTTAAAATGCAATGGTTTATAGGCAGGTGTACCTGTATTAAGTTTATAACTTCTGCTTAGAAATAAATTTTTGAATAAAATAAAATTCATATAAAAGGAAAAACGTGAAATTTTTTTATTGCGACGTGAGTGATAACGTATTGATTGGTTATATCGAATTCAATTTTAATGATTTTATTTGTGACTAAAACATAAAACGTTCATTAATTTATTGTAAATTAGTGGCGTTTCTGGCAACCACGTCAGCACTGCGTTTTTCTCGTAATGGTCTATTAGTCATTACCGAAAATTACCCAAATGAGTATTAATACATGGTAGAATACATGAATAGTTTTTTTACATTATTTTTTGAGTAACTAGGTAATGGAATTTTCAATTCGTACATGAAAATTCAGCGTTGTTCACTGTACATGAGAGTGTCCACCGAAACCAACCAATCACAGTTTTTTGACGCGAAAGCTTTCTCGGTGGTCCGATCGAAACGTGCAACAACTCTCCCGAAAAACAGTTTGTGCCATTTCACATCAGTTCTACTTTGAAGGAGAGTTATTCAATTGAATTCAAAACAGCTTTATCTTAGTAGTGAACGTTATGTCTGGCACAGGAAAAGGCGGCAAAGGTTCAGGAAAAGGTGGTGCTAAACAGCACAGAAAAGTTTTACGTGATAATATCCAAGGTATCACGAAGCCTGCTATCCGGCGTTGGCTAGGTGAGGTGGTATGAAGAGAATTTCTGGTCTCATCCACGAAGAAACATGAGGTGTTCTCAAAGTATTGCTTGAAAACTTTATCAGAGATGCAGTCACCTACACTGAGCATGCAAAGAGGAAGACGGTGAGAGCCATGGATGTTGTGTATGCTCTAAAACGACAAGGACGCACCCTGTACGGATTTGGACGCTAGAGAAAAATAAAGCAAAAAAAAGAAACCAAAAAGCTCTTTTCAGGGCTAATAAATAGTGTCTAAAGGATTACCCATCGTATTTGTATTACCAAATTTATCATTTATACGTGAACTCATAAAGGTAAACCAAGTAGGCTATTTAAATATTTTCTCCAACCGCACATGTCACTGCCAAGAATAATGGTTAGTTTCGTTATTAGAACGTATTCAGCGTGTTAAACTATGTTCTTAATTGGTTACACTGTGATAAACAAAAAATCTTTTCATAAAACTATTACATATCACGTCTTATAAATTGCCACAATAGGGTTCTTTCAGCCTATGGAAAGCTACCGATTGTTCATTAATTTATAATTTATTATGAATAATAAAGGTTTAGCGATGTTTTCTCGTACATTTTATTAGGATTTAAAATCAGTGACGAAATTTACATGTAATAAAATTGTAATGAAATTAAGTAAGCTTAATGTTTGGTTACTAAAGGTTTCCAGTGGTGAATATTTCCTTTTTCAGTAAGATACTTATGATGGTTATTTTTCCTACTTGTAGAGTATAAAAAATGTGATTTCACGATAATTGTTTTGTACGGTAGGGTATCCTTTCTACACAATATGTGGCTCTTAAAAGAGCCTTTTGTTATTGATGTCTTATTTTATAGTTCACTTCTTCCCAGTTTTCTTTGGAACAGTTTTCTTCGTAGCAGGGCTTTTTTTAGGTTTAAGTGCTTTCGGTTTGGTCACCTTGGGTTTTTTCGAACTCTTAGCAGGTTTGCTTTTCTTGCCAGCGGAAGGTTTTTTCACTTTAGCCATTTTCTTCTTCTCACCGGTTTTTTTGGGCTTCGATACTTTTTTCGCAACACTGGAGGCTTTTGGCTTTTTTGCTGTTCCTTCTTTCTTAGTACTTTTGGTTTTTACTGGTTTTTCTTTCGTCTTCTGACCAGTAGCACTCAGCTTAAAGGAACCAGTTGCAACTTTACCTTTGGTCTGAACGAATTGCCCACTGGCTACTGGTGTCTTGAGATATTTTTTGATAAAGGGAGCTAGACGTTCGATGTCTACCTTGTAGTGAGAGGCAATGTATTTTTTGATAGCCTGCAACGACGATCCACCTCTTTCCTTCAGTGCAGTGATCGCCGAAGTCACCATCTCTGACACCTTAGGATGAGAAGCGGCAATCTTCGATTTTTTCGGCTTTCCGGCAGTTGCTTTGCCCCTCTTTTTACGTGAAACCGCAGCTGGAACACTGGTCTCTGCAGCTGTATCAGACATTGCTGTGAATTCGTTTTAGAGCTTCCGTACAAAAGTTACACGTAAAATTTAGCTTCCACAACAGAATGATGGAAGGAAAGCGGCTTTTTCGCGACGTCTCAAACTTCTCAAACGTACCTCTCAGTGAGCTGCAACATGCAATTTCGGCTGTGTTCGTTTCTCACCTGTAATTTGTGTTTCTTAGACTACTTTATAAAATTTTCCCAGTGTGTCATTATTGTTGAATAATTTAAATGAAAAGCTTGATATTTCTATGTCTTAGTTCTATTGAAATAAAAAAAGGGCGCCTGTGTTCCAAAAACAAAAGGCTACTTTTCTGAAAACAGTGCGTACTGCACACTCCTGCAATTCGACATACCATCAATTACAGTCACTCTAATTAAGTACAAAATAATAAAATGATATATAAAATTTTTCTAAATACATACCATGACAGATGCGCTTTGAATCTATTGATTCAGGGTCGTATTTTAAGTCGTATATGTACAGCGGTCGTATATGTACAGCGTTAAATAAAATGTCATTAACATACGTGGTGACCGGTTTTCTCATACCTACATTACTTTTATAAGTGTAGTAGATAAATTAGAACCGTAATTTTTCTCTTGGTTTATGTTATGTTCTCTATGAAACTACATTTTTGAAATACAGAAAACTATTCATAAACAGCAACATGCATATATATACATATCTGTGTGTGCGTGTGTGTGTGTGCGTGTGTGTGTGCGCGTGCATGCAGTTGGAAATGGAATGTAATGGGAGTGGGAGGATTTCAGAATAGTGCAAAGGATAAGAGAAAGGAAATTATTTCGGGTGTCTTCTAAACCATTCTGGAAATATATGACATGTCTGTTACGACGCAGAAATGCTAGTTGTTTCGTAATGTAGTCGTTGGTCGTGCACTGTTCACATTTATCCGAGACTAGTGTTTCTTTCTTCTTCGTTACTTTGGGATGTTTATAGTTCTTGTAATGCATCCGAGTAGGATCACATGTTGTTTAGTAGAATGTAGCATGTATAATGAGAAAAAAAATTATGTACTGAATGGTAATACATTGATTAGTACACCTGATATTATTCTTTGGGTTTTCACACTACATAGCATTGAAATTTTGGAATACTAAAACACTTATTAGAATCTATAAGTTTTGAATGATGTATCTTTCTTCGGATTGAAGTTACCTCTATGCACAACGACTCACCTACATGTAAATATAAAATTGTTGCAGTTTCAATCAGTAGTAATTTTTGTTGCGTGCATTCGGGAATGATACTCACACTTAATATTTATACGAAACCAAACTGTTTCGTTTCCTTTTTACATGAGTATTAGTGTCTCAGATATGACTCTGTGACGTATGAAGAATACTGTTAGGGAAATGTAAAAGGGAAAAAGATGGTGGTGGTAATTATTGTTTGTAGTGGACATCACATTGGTGAAGGTATAGATATATTTGAACCAAATATTTCCTTAGTGAAATCTAAATTCTTTTAAGCTAAATTTGAAAACACCACTTCATGAGTCGCGGTGCTGTATGTATACATAGTGAAAGAGAAAAGTTTTAGGCGATATAAGAAATAGAAAGATATAAATTAGATAATAAAGTCTCATTGGTAATGAGTGAAGATTTGTGAACCATATGTTGAATAACTGATGAAGTGTTTCCAAATGTCAGAATTTCAATACTGATCTTGTTTGTCTTGTTCTGAACATTCTGGAATCCAGTAGTGTAATGCACAAAATACTGGTAGAAATGGGTCATTAAGTGTGAATGGTAACAGATATTAGATAAATTCATGCACACTGATATTTTTCAAGAGTGTTACTTAGTATTAACGATTGCTCTGTTCACACAAGAAGAGAAAATTGTTGAAAAAATATATTTTAATGAATATTACAGGCAAGCATGGACATACACAGCATAGTTAACTTGTGTGTGATAAAAAATGCAATTTAACTGAAAAAGAAAAAAAATATATAATTTTCGAGGCATAAATGGAGTCTATGCTTGCAACTTATTGCAACGTTACCTTTAATTGAGTGGATTAGTTAGTTCTAGATATCTGTGAGAAGTTTAAAAGTTTTATGATTCATTTTTGATTGAAAGTTACAGGAGTACGATATGAATGTAGTGGATTCAGCGAGAATATTTTGTAGAAATCGGATACGAGTCATTGAAAGAATGTTTTCATTCTAGTTTGCTCGACATTACAGACATAGCAAAGTTGTATAGTAATGGTAGTAATATAATATAGCATTGAGTGTTCTGTTGTTTTGGAGCAGCTTGATGTGGTAGTTATATATGAAAAACTTTTATGGAATGAAGTTCATATGAAATTCAACCATTATTTGAGTAAATGTAAATAAATTTACTTTAGTCAATGGTTGTTTGCAGTGGTAGAAATCACAGGTATTGTTTGAGTGAGATAATATCTTCACTGTGTCTTAGTCTAATTACTGTTTTAAGAATGTAGTTGTAGAGTGAATCAGTTTAGAGAGATCTAAAAAAAATTTGAATCTGTTGTAAATTGTATATTTTTAAAGTGAATGATTAATTGAGTAATGTGCTATGGATTAATGAAGATGAATGGGTAAGAGAACTTCTGAAATGAAGTATTAGTTTGTATGACATAATAAAATAAAAAATAAATGCCCCTCAAGGAGCTGCTTGCGACAGAGGTGTGACAGGAGCCTATCAGTTTACATGCCATAGTAGGTCTGAGAGGATGGCAGGACCTCAGAAGAAAAACTACACAAACAGCCATGCCTTACCTGGGGCTCGATCCCAGGTTTTTAGATCAGCAGCCAAGCACGCTAACCACTCGGCCAATAAACTAATGGTGATATATAGTTTTGTCAACAAGTGTTTCTGGTGAAAATAATAAAAAAAAATACCCCCTCAAGCAAGTACTTGCCACAGAGATCTCACAAGATCCTGTCAGTTTGTATGCCACAGTAGGTTTGAGAAGATTTCAGGACCTCAGCAGAAAAACAACTCTCACACATCTTATCTGGGGCTAGAAACCAGGTTGCTTATATCAGTATCCGAGTATGCTAACCACTTGCCAACAGGATGGCCATTTTTTTTGGTGAAAGTATTAATATTTTAACATTTTCATGTGTTCGTTACAAATGTGGAATAAAATTGTACTATAGAAATGGGGGGGGGAATAATCCATCATTGTAGTTGAATGTTATATAGGCATTCTTCAACTTCACATGTATGCAACTAGTCGAATGTAAATGCTAATGTGACTTGTGAAAGATTTCTTGACTATATCTGAAAGTTACAGTTTAGTATTTTAATGTAGAATGTTTTAAGGAATAGAAGTGTGTGTGTGTGTGTCTTTCTAAGTTGCTCGTGATAGGATATGGAATTGTGATTAGTAAAGGCAATGCTAAGATAATTATCAGATTGGAAGATACGAAAATATGCACTAATTGGGTATCATTGATTAGGCTCCATAGAAATGAAAATATAATGAAAGCTATGGGGGGGGAATTGATGTTGCAGGTTCAAGTTTATATTGCCTCTAGGGAATATTAGGTTTCCCCCCCCCCAATTAAACCCTATTTGAAAAACGAGGTAGAGTTGGTAAAATATTAATCAAATGTATTAGAGGAACTTATTCAAGGTAACTAGGTATTTCTTAAGTGTAGAAATGAAGGTATATGTGGGAAATCATGTTGTGCTTAAAAAAAAGCAATTGTAGTTACACAGTGGTATACATATCATTGATATAGAAACGTTACGTATCGTAAAACTTAACAGTTCACTGAGACATCCGATTCTGGCTTACCCCAAAGCTTCAATCAAAAAACAGGAATATTTGTAAGATGTGATAAAGAGTGATGAAGGGTTGCGAGAATAAAATAATTGCTGGAAGGCAGTTAATCTTTAAAATTTGATATTTTTTTCCATAATTCAGCTTATTGAAGAAATTGTTGAACTAGAGCGAAAACGTTTTTCCTTATATTTAAATTTGAATAATTTAGAATATTAAAGATTTTAAATTTGTTAATACCAAGTGAATCTAATTCCTTAAAAAAAGTTTGACGTGCCAAAGTATATTTTGGACAGTTTAATATTACATGATTAATAGTTTCTAAAACATCACAAACAGTGCAATTTGGAGTCGCAATCTTATTAATTGAATATAAGTAGTGATTAAGTGTGGTAGCTCCTGTTCTTAGTTTAAAAATGTTTTTATTAATAATGATCTAGGTAAATCAAAATTGCAGGTAAATTGAATGTTAGAAGAAAGGCCGTACCTAAAATTATTATTTAAATTACCAGTAATTCTAAAATGGTGGCTTTAATGTTGGCCCTATAACACAATCTGAAGTTACTTTGGCTGTTTCTAAACTTAAACTACATAAATTCCCAGAGGTAGATGAAATTACTACGGAAATGCTTAGAGCTGGGAATGTTTTGGTTACCACTTGGATGACTGAAATTCTGAATATCTTTTATGATAAAGGCATGGTTCCTAAGGATTCTACCAGAGCTATTATTATTACTATTTACAAAAAATGTGATCGCAGTTCTTGTGATAACTATAGGGGTAGCAGCCTACTCTCTGTTCCAGGTAAAGTTCTTTCCATGATTTGCTTAATAGAATTAAGAATCTGGTTGACATTCAATTGCGTGATGAGCAATGTGGATTCAGAAGTTGTAGGGGATGTGTGGATCAGATATTTTCACTCAGGCAGATTCTTGAGAAATGTTTAGTTTCAGAAACTTTTGGTTGCTAGCTTTGTTCATTTCAAAAAGGCTTTCGACTCTGTTGATCGTCATAATTTGTGGTTGATTGTGAGATCATATGGTATACCTGACAAGTTAGTTAACATAATGAAAGCTCTCTATAATAACACTGAGTCGTGTGTGAGCGTTGGTAAGGCTTGTAGCAATTGGTTTAGCATTACTTCTGGTGTTCAACAAGGGTGCATTTTGTCTCCTTTTCTCTTTAGCTTGGTTATTGATTATGATATGCGAAATTCACTTCAAGGAAAAGATTTTGGCCTTAAATGGGCTGGAGATACGAAAATTTCTGATTTAGATTATGCTGATGATTTAGCCCTTTTGGCAAATGATGTTGATGAGATGAACTCTTTCATTCGAGCTCTTGATGAAACTGGTAGTAGAGTAGGTTTGATTATAAACGGAGAGAAAACTAAAGCAATGAAAATTGGTCAAGCAGGTTGTGATTCAGTTAATCTGAATGGTTGCAGTCTTGAGCAGGGGTCACAGTTTAATTACCTTGGGAGCTATGTAACAGATAATGGTGATATGCGGCATGAGATTAACAGACGAATAGGGATTGCTGCCGGAACTTTTAAGAATCTATGTAGAGTGTGGAGAAATAGGCGTATACACCTAAAGACCAAAATTAGACTTATAATAGTTTTGTTCTTTCTAGGGCTAGTTATGGTAGTGAAACGTGAACACTTTGTAAACAAGATAACAGGAAACTAGATGCTTTTGATTCCAGATGCTTACGCAGTATCTTGGGTATTAGGTGGTTCAACTTTATAACTAATGATGAGGCTAGGCAAAGGAGTTTGCAACCTCCTTTAAGCAGCATATTGTGCAGAAAGAGACTCCGTTGGTTTGGCCATGTTGCCCGTATGAATAATTATAGATTGGTGAATAGCGTTAGCGTATGGATATGGCGAAAAATTGATATAATTTGAGGGTTTTTTTTGAGATTTTCGGAGCTTTGCGTACCGGGAACACATTACAGTGTAATAAGCAACCATTGGCAAGGTCTATGTGATTAAAAAATACACACTGACTGTATCCCCTATGTCCGTCTCTAAACCACCATTCTGCTGCTCGAAAAAATATCAGGTGAATCAAATTTAATAATATTCATAAAGTGTTTGTGGTTCGTTTATAAATTCCTTCAGGTAAGTAACTTTGTAGTGAATAATTAATTTACAGTAGAGGTAATCTAAATTTCCACTTTTTAGCATGAGAATTATGGATTTTCAAACGAGAGCTTACTATACAGCACATTATTCTGATTATGGGATATAAATTTTATAGTTAAACGATATTTGTCGCTGTCGACCACTAATGACCGCTATTATTTCGGCTCGGATTTTGTAAAGCTCGCTCAGCAGAACTAACGGTTGTCCGAGGGAAAAAAATTCTTTGCTTAATTTTTGTTTTCTTCATTTTGCTATTTGTCGTTACAATATTTGTAGAAATATTTCTATATCGTAAATGATCAAACGGCAGTTTTTTTATGTACAGACTTTCAGATCTATTTGCCGATTATCGTGGACGAAGTTGGAAACCAACGTTTGATATTCGCAACAGGTATATCGAGCTGATAGGGTGACGTAACGACCTCAAGAAATGTCAACTTGGCGATAAAACTATAATTTTCCCACTACACGGAAACGTATTGTTCAGAGCTAAGAAGAAGGTAATGTACAGTACAGCGAAATGTGTAATAGAAGCCTTAGATTAAACCACAGGGTTATCCTTTGGGAACACAGGAAAAATCGTTCTTTACTCCTAAGAACAAAGTTGTCTATGACATACGTAAAAGATTCACACCTAGCCTCGTTCTAGGAATTTCTAGTTGGACACAACAGGGAAACGCATACTGTGAAAGCCAACTGTCTAGATATCCTTCAAGAAAAAGCGAAAATAAATATGCCTAAACAAGCAATTCCTTTCATTGGTTTAAGATAAGTTAAAGTTAATTTATTTTAATAACATTCAAAATAATTTACTTATTAATTTTGTATTTAAATATTTCAGAATATTATAAAAATATTTACCAAAATTAAAAAAATGAAATAACTACCAGTTAAGAAATAACTACCGTTCGGGCCTCACTTTCCTACATTTGACATAAACTTGGCCGCTGTAGAATAAGAAATAAACTTTTTTTTTTTGGGGGGGGGGCTTTTATTTCCTGCATAGGTCAACCATGAGTTAACTTCACAGCGACTTTGCAAACCTGTTTGCGTTCCCTTTTTCATTCGCAGAACAACGGGATTAAATCTTAACGTTGACCAAAGTGTGACTCGATCCTCAAAATTTCAGATTCGCAGCGTGGACTCCTAACGACTTGACCAGTTAATATTTTAGGATAAGAAGTATTTTAATTTATACACTTTGCTTATGAAACAACCGCGAGGGGCGTTGCCACCGCGGTTACTCAAGTACCCTACCGAACCAAACGGCTACAGAAAGGTCGGGGGCCTGTACAACCGCACGGGCCTTCCATATGGCTGCTTATTATACTAAAATCTGTTCGCGATAGGTAAAGCTCTGATAACTACAAACCCTCTAAAGAGGATGACTTCTTCGCCATATTTTAATAGCTAACAGGGCAAATGGAACAGCGAGAAAAGCGTCGGACGGTTTCAATAATAGGCGAATGACATCTGACAGTGACGATTGAGAATGCATTGTTTGCAGAATCGAAAGGAAGTGACATTTCCATTGTTTGGTATTCCCAAAAGAAGGGTTTGTTTACTCTTCCGCACTTAGCTTTTTCGATAACTTCTATACCAAATTTATTCATTTAATCTAGTACCTCTTTCAAAAGCTATTTGGATTCACCGTGATTATCTTAAATATCTCTTTTCGGGGAGGAAAGATAATAAACTTCATTAAGGCGTGGGTCTGCTTGTCAGCAGACACGCTAGTGATCCTCTCCTAGGATAAGAGTGTATTAATGAAAGGTTGTTTAGAGCAAAATTACAGACAAGCGTTAAGGACTTCAATCTTATCTACTGTTATGCCCCTACTGAGAATGCCGATCAGGATGAGAAAAAAGGTTTTACGGACTCCACACTGTCTCCCACAAACGAATCCTCATACGAGCATCCATTTCAAAGGAAATTTGTAATTCTTTGCTGTCCGAACATGTAGTAACTAGTAAATTTCTTCTATTTTGAGAGGAAAGAAAACGAAGTTTGTTAGTCTTATGGACAGCAGCATTACCTACTTAACGAGGTTTCATGTGACATAGATCTTGTTCCGTTCGGGCCTCACTTTCCTAACATTTGACATAAACTTGGCCGCTGTAGAATAAGAATTAAACTTTTTTTTTTTTTTTTTTTTGGGGGGGGGGGCTTTTATTTCCTGCATAGGTCAACCATGAGTTAACTTCACAGCGACTTTGCAAACCTGTTTGCGTTCCCTTTTTCATTCGCAGAACAACGGGATTAAATCTTAACGTTGCCCAAAGTGTGACTCGATCCTCAAAATTTCAGATTCGAAGCGTAGACTCCTAAAGGCTTGACCACTGCTTCTTCCATCTTTACTCCTTCTGACCGCATGTGTTCTGAGACTGTATTTAGTAATGCGGCAGACCTTATCCTATAAAACATGATATCATGTCCGTGATGATTTAATTTCTGTAAATTGGGTGTCCACGGTGTCACAATTGTTAGTTAATCCTTTTATTTATTTATTTATTTTTAAATTGAAACCTACCGGTTTGGTTTTAAAGAAAATAAATATATTAAAAATTTAAATTTTAAAATTTCAATATACTTATAATATATTACGCAAAATCTGTTCGCAACACACCTGAAGTCATCTCGGTGCTTTTGCTAGTTTATCATTAACCCGTATTCACAGGCAGCACTAATTTTGAGTTGATTTTCATGCCGCCATTTGTCTTTCTAACCACTCTATTTTAACTTCCACTTTCATACGAGATAAGTAACATTTATATAATAAGAAATGTGTTTAAATTAATGAAAATCAAATGAATACTTAAAGATTTTCATATCTATTTTTTCATATGCACTGTATTTTCTTACACGGTTTTCTCGGTAACCTATCAGAAACAGAATTGGGTGAATTGAATTAGATTGTTCCTATTGTTTATTAAGAAGGATTTTTTTTAAAGTTGAGTGCTTACCGCGCTTGGCTACTGACTGATCTAAGAGACCTGGGTTCGAGTCCCGGGTAAGGCATGGCTGTTTTGTGTTGTTTTTCTGCTGAGGGCGTGCCATCCTCTCAGACCTTCTACTATGGCATATAAACTGACAGGCTCCTGCCAGACCTATGTGGTAAGCAGCTGCTTGAGGGGGTATTTATTTATTTATTATTAAAAGTTGAGAAACATTCTGAAACAAATTTTAGAGAACATAATAGCAGGAATTTGATTCAAGGAATTGAATTAATTAACCTTATTCGTGACGGAAATGCAAATTACGAAACAGAAAGCGTATCCGGTTTAACGATTCGAAAAGCATTGTTGTGTCGTCGATTATTTAGCGTACGATCCGTTTTCTTCCTTTCTCTTTAATCGTGAAACGAACAATGTAACAGTTTAGTAGTGAATATAAAACTCAGGTTTTCAACTGAAAAAGCATTAATTGGTTATTTAGATATGGTTATTTGTGTTATTAAGAACTTTCCGGGAGTCTTCAAAACGACTCTGGGGATCCATTTCTGCACATAGGTTTAGTCGAAATAGGATTTCCTCAATTACGAATAGTTATGGAATACAACGGACTCCTTTATCACGGCATGAGAGTTCACTTGCAAATAGGTCTTTACACAAATCATCAGTGTTCACCTTTCTAACCGATATAACGATGGGGTGTTTAACTTAAAATTAATCAGAACTTTGAGTGTAGTGGGAATCGACCCTGGGAATTGCACATTCCTTTCCGGTAGCAATACCTAACGTTCCACCCCTTCACTTTAATTACTGATATTATGTCTTTTGGTGGCATTCGTAATAGCAAGGCTGAAGACCGCTTAATACGAAAGCAGATATCGTTACTTCGCGATGACGTATAATATATACGTAACTACGGATCTCAACGCTGTCACAGGTGCTACGCTAACCAGAAAAAAACTGTACACGAAGAGAAACCATAGCAGTTATTCATTCCTTATCGCAAAGAAATTGCGAGCGCTGGGGTAGGGATGGGTAAGTTAGTAGAGCCCAGGCTCCAAATCTGCAGTTCCCAGGTTAGAGTCCCCGCTGGGTGAGCGTTGAGATTTATCTCCGCAAAACTGCTCGCCCTGCTAGCGGTCAGCAGGGGACACCGATAAGCTTGGAGAGGCCGTCGTTCGTCGGATGGGACGTTTAGCCGTGGCCCCGTGTGCGGGAGAGCCATACCCTGTGCACGTTAAAGACCACGCTGGATGGCGTTGACGGGAGACTACCATCTGTCTCCCAACAGCTGTTCCAGTGGGTTCCTTCCCCCAACCTTCTCTGAACCTTCGAGGTCCATGTGACCTGACCATTTAGTCCATTCTCTACAAATAAAATGCCGATCACAGGTAAAACATTCAATTCTGGCTCTATATGATACCCAGGAACCCAGGTCCCTTAGACGTGAAAACCGAATACAAATGAGTTGTTTTCAAATAAGTCATATCAAAATCTTCTAGTCCTTATTTCATTTTTATTCATTTTAACACATTTTTAATTTTATAAAGTTAGAAGTTTTCAAATTAAAACCGAACGGTTTGGTTTTAAAGAAAATAAATATATAAAGAATTCTTAAATTTTTTTGGATTTTTTTTTATCTTAGTTCTGTTACTTAAAACCATATAATGGCTCAGTCGGTAGCGCGCCAGGCTCGTAATCTATAGTTCCCAGGTTCGAGTTCCAGCTGGGTCAGCGTTGAGATTTATTTCCGGAAAATTCCCCCCCCCCTGCCCACGGTCGTAGGCGACACCGATGGGCTAGGAAAGGCCGCCGTCCTCGGATGGGACGTTAAGCCGTGGCCCCGTGTGTAGGAGAGCCATACCCTGTGCACGCTAAAGAACACGCTGGATGACCTTGACGGGAGGCTACCATCTGTCTCCCAAAAGCTGTTCCAGTGGGTCCCCTCTCCCAACCTTCTTGAGCCCTCTAGGTCCATGTGACCTGGCCATTTAGCCCATGGTGTGCAAAAAAGTGCCGCTCAGAGGTAAAACAACCTAAAACCATAAAACTACATCGGAAAATGTGACCATAAAAGCGGCATCTTGGTTCTTCTAGAAATTTTTTCTTCAATAGAAATATTTTTTCAGAATTAAATTCAAATGGGGATTTTCAGAAAGGCTCTGTGTAAACCGTGTTACATCAAAATAAATCGTGTAAATAGGGAATTTAAATTTATTTTCTGATCTGTGTTAAATCAAAAACGTGTAAAGAAAAATAATATACTTGATTGAGATTCAAATTTGTGACTCATTAACCTAAACTGTTTGCATTGTTGCTACCGTAAGTAAGCACCTCAGCAGAAAAGCAACACACATCAATGCCTTACCCTAGGTTCGAACCCAGGTCTCTTATATCAGTCGCCAAGCGCGCTAAGCACTCAACTTAAAAAAAAAATCCTTCTTAATAAACAAGAGGAATTATCTAATTCAATTAACCCAATTCTGTTTCTGATAGGTTCACGGGAAAACAGTCTAAAAAAATAAACCTTTAAAAAAAAATACAGTGCATATGAAAAAATAGATACGAAAATCTTTAAATCTCTTAAAGTTAGTGCTGCCGGTAAATACGGGTTAATGATAAACTAGCAAAAACACCGAGATGACGTCAGCAGTACTGTTCCGCTGTGTTGCCAACAGATTTTGCATAATATATTACAGGCTGGGTGAAGTTTTAAAAATGCTTTTCTTAATGATAATAATGTTGCTATTTTAGGTATATTTTTTTATTATGTTTCCATCATCTCAGGTACGTAAGATTCAGTTTTATATTTCTACAGAGAAGAAAAATGGTTAGATAAAGTTTCGGAGAAGTATAGACGAAACATTGTGAAGCCGTAGTTAAAGTTGGAAGTTGCATACTTTGAGTTTCGCATTGCAAGCTTTGTGGAGTTGTCCCACTGGATATTTTTTCTCACCCTCATACGATCCACGAAGAAAGTAACCATTATTTTGTTTAATATATTTTGGTGAGATTTTAGTCATGTACTGCGATGTGGAAGGACAGCAACCATTTACAACATTCACGAACCGTTAAAGCTTTGGAAATTCCGGAGATTTCTGAAGATTAATATTATTGTTTTGGCCCAGAAATGAAAATTAACACTTATGTGCACGTCGTGGTGTAATAAGATAGAAAAATAGGAATGGATTTGCATCGCACCTTAAGGCTTTTGCCGAACGTTTGCAGTGTTTAAAATTTATGTTTATGGTGAATAAATATTTCGTTTTAGAGTGAATGGTGGGGTAAAACTTATTTATTGAGAGATGAAATATACAGTTACAATTATTTTTCTATAAATAGGAATTGACTACGAAATATTTGTGTTGTCACGAAATAGGGTATTCCTAATTGTAGCTATGGAAATGGCGTTATTTGCGTTTTTAGAGTTAAGAACGATAGGATAATTTTACAAATGCCAAGATTCAAAATAATTATCCGGTGCTATACACTAATTATTTTATTAAGAGTAAAACTGAAATCTAAACGTAATTTCAAGTTTCATGTCAACTTAGTGTTTAATTTTTTTTTTTCGCGTGTTAAATATTCCAGCGTTCATTATTTATATATTACGGCAACCAACGTTTTTATATTCCATATTACACGTATGTCGTACAGGTGTGAGAGATATCTAGTGCAAATGATATTGAATAAGATATTTGGCTACTAAGATATTATGGCAATGTCACCTTTTATTTTCTCCATCAGATAGGTTTTGTGAGTGATCTCAGGAGAATATATGTTTTGGAAAATGTATTGAACTGAATAATAAACTGTGATTTCACAATATAGTTTTGTTGTATGGCTTTCACGAGACACTGAATGCTTTTCCTCTTCACATTATAGAAATTATGCTGGAAAGTAACCGAAACCGCGTTGCTGACGTCATCTCTGTGTTTTCTCCAATTAATTATTAAGGCGCACACATATTTCAGTTTGCATATTTCTGGCAATAGGTAGCTCTGACACGGTACACGTGGGATATTTTATCCATTAACGTGTCTAGGCAGGGAAAGTTTTCGTTATTCGATTATCTTTGGTTATTTGATGGCGATCCCCATTGCTACGTTATGTTCGATAATATTCGTTCCTATAATATTCATTAATTGGCTTCGCCGAGGTACGAGGAATGGTGATAAAGGAAGCTTAAAGAGACAACTTTGTTGCAGATATGGAGAGGTGTCACTTTCTTCGAAGTCGGTAAACAATTAAATCAACAATGTTATTGTCAGACGTCAGCAAAGAATTATTACGATTACTTTCAAAAAGTATACACTTAATGAAACCTGTTGAAGTCAAACGTACGTAGTAGCGTCGACATTTTTCACGTTTTCTTCTAGGGAATCGAAGATTAGTTGTGGTTAGAAAAATTAGCCGTCTTTTAAGACACGGAGGTAGGAGGAGGATATTTTAAATATGTACGGTGATCATACGTCCTTTATTTAACAGGACAGTCATTCATTTCACTGCTCTGTCCTTTAGATTTATTTTTTTCCTGAAATGGCGATTTTTTCCCTTTTTCTTCGTGACTTAAAATAGTAAACTGAATATTGGCGCGCATTAGATGGGTTGAAATATTTAAATATTTCACCGATAAACAGGAATCTTTCTAAAACATTTTAAAAAACGTTGAATTTAGCTTATGTATCCCTTGATTTAATGTCCTCACTGAACGACTATTTTGATTAGCGAACTATGGACCAGTGTAAAAACAAAAGAAAAATCGGAACATTTATAGCATGCATTTATATCAAATGCAACTTTCATATGATTTGTATACAGTTTTATGAAATTTTAAAACAAAAACCCGATTTATTAACCCTTCCAGTGTCCAGAACGTATATATCCGTTTTTAGTACAATAAAAGAAAACGATTTAAAAAAAATAAAAAATTTCCATTTTAAATTTTGTTAATAGATATCTTATAAAAATATGTAATTTAAGCTTGATACATAATATTTTCTTTTTTGATGCATATTTTATTAAACTAGGACATAAATAATTTGTTAAAGCCATCTGTTTGCCATTTCGTAGAAGCTATATGAGGTATTGCCAATTTGTTAACATTACTCTGATAAAGGAAAATGATTTAAAAAAATAAAAATTGCCATTTTAAATTGTGTTAATAGATATCTTATAAAAATATGTAATTTAAGCTTGATAAATAATAATTTATTTCTTTATTTGATGCATATTTCATTAAATTATGACATAAATAATTTGTTAAAGCAATCTGTTTGCCATCTGTCAATCCCGGTTCTTAGCGAAACAAACCGGGCTATCCCAAAATATTCCATCGCTAATTAGAAATATTTCATATTTATTAACATACAACTCTACGAGGAATCCTAATGTCATGCGCAGCATATTTTAGACGCCTGCAGTCGAAATCAACGAAATTTGTGCGTTGCGCGGTGGCAACGTGCATGGCACTAATGGAAAAAGAAAATGCGATGAAGAAGGCAGGCAAACGGAAAAGGCAATGCGGAATGGAAAAGGTGACAATATTGAGTTTGTTGTTTTACCTCTGAGCGGCACTTTTTTGCACACCATGGGCTAAATGGCCAGGTCACATGGACCCCGAAGGCTCAGAGAACGTTGGGGAAGGGGACCCACTGGACAGCTGTTGGGAGACAGATGGTAGCCTCCCGTCAAGGCCATCCAGCGTGTTCTTTAACGTGCACAGGTTATGGCTCTCCCACACACGGTGCCACGGCTTAACGTCCCATTCGACGGACGGCGGCCTTTCCAAGCCCATCGGTCTCCCCTACTGACCGTGGGCAGGGTGGGGGGAATTTTGATGAGATAAATCTCAACGCTGACCCAACTGTGACTCGAACCTGGGAACTACAGATTACAAGCATGGCGCACTACCGATTGAGCCACCCCCGCCCCCAAAGGTGGCGGGAGAGAGTAGCAGAAAACCCGGTAACGAAACGCATGCAGTAGAAAAGGACAAATTGGGTGCACTTTCTTTTTAATGGTTGCCCTAATAAGGCTATTCGCCGTTCCATGGCCGAGTGGTTAGCGCGCTTGGCTACTGATCTAAGGGACCTGGGTTCGAGCCCCGGGTAAGGCATCGCTGTTTGCGTGTTTTTCACTGCAAACGTTCGGCAAAAGCCTTAGGGTGCGATGCAAATCCATTCCTATTTTTCTATCTTTTTACATCACGACGTGCACATAAGTGTTAGTTTTCATTTCTGGGCTAAAACAATAATATTAATCTTCAGATTACTCGCAAATACCAAAGTTTTTACCGAAAACGACTTTTCAAAAACCGGAATTTCCAAAGCTTTAACGGTTCGTAAATGTTATAAATTGTTGCTGCCTACGTAAAGCCCTTCCACATCGCAGTACATGACTAAAATCTCACCCAAATATATTAAACAAAAGAATGATTACTTCCTCTGTGGATCGTACGAGGGTGAGAATAAACATCCAGTGGGACAACTCAAAAAAGCTTGCAATGCGAAACTCAAAGTATGCAACTTCTAACTTTTACTACGGCTTCACAATGTTTCGTCTATACTTCTCCGAAACTTTATATAACCATTTTTCTTCTCTGTAGAAAAATAAAAATGAATCTTACGTACCTGAGATGATCGAAACATAATATAAAAATATACCTAAAATAGCAACGCATAGAACCGGCCACGCCTAGCACCTAATGTCCGACCCGCCTTCTCGTGGTGCAGACCGTTAGTACCTTTCAAAACAGATACTCTCTTGTGGAAGTGAACGGAAAGGGAGGGCTGCAAGATTAGTGTGGCCTACTCATCTGGATTACTATGGCTACTTTTCTCTTTTTTTTCTACCCTGCTGAGGAGTGGTCAACCACACAGGGTCCTGGTGCTGACCACATAAACACACTGGACTGGACAGATATATGGCTCTGAGCTTGATTATGGATCCTGATTTTGCTGCACTGGTGGGCTTCTGTGGAGGGAAAATCTTCCGCTGTGCTTTCTGTTTGTTTGTGGATTGACAGCCCCAAGTGAATAGATTCACAGGATATGCTTATCACCTGGTGGATAATCCTGAGCAGAGGTCATCGCAGGCACCTGAACTCTTTGCTTCTATTGGCATCGTCAAATTCTACATTGGAGGAAGTCTTCCAGTGTAGATGGTTTCAGCCTTTAGTGGTGGGGGAACGGGTCTTTGACCCATGTCTGCGATTAGGGGGCTGTTTGATATTGTCGGCATTCCCTGTCTCAATAAACATAGTTTCTTTAAACATCCCACTAACTATTTTCTCTCCATATGTAGTTGGAATGTGAGGACTCTGCACAGAGCTTTTTCTCTTGATGTCCTCACACAAGAATTCCACCATTATAATATTGATATTCTCGGCTTGCAAGAGACCAGATGGACACATAAAGGTCAGATTCTTAAAAATAATCTTAAATTTCTCTTTTCAAGAGGGACGATAATAAGCACAACCAAGTCGTTGTTCTGCTTCTCAGCACACATACCAATGATATTATTCTAGGATATGAGTGAAAGGTTTCTTACAGCAAAATTTCAGACAATCATTACAGACTTGAATGCTATCTGCTGCTATGCCCCCATTGAGGATGCCGATGAGGATGAGAAGGATAGGTTTTATGAACAACTTCAGGATATTTTGAATTCTGTCAAGTAAGGATATATTACCCTTGTTCTAGGTGATTTCAATGCCAAAGTTGGTACTGACTCTGACCTTTGGGGAGGAGTAATAAGCCCTTTTTGGTAATTACAAACACCGCAACATACATAAGTACACATGGGTTTAACCCGATGGGCTGCATAAGAACATGATTGATTATATATTAATTAACAGCAAATGGGCTAGTTCTGTTAGGTATACCAGGTCATATAGGGGAGCTGAAATTGGATCTGACCATTATCTTGTTAAAAGTGTCTTGTAACTTAAACTTAAAAAGTGTTGTGCTAGGGTTAAAAAATTTGCTTTTAATACTGAAGCTCTGAAAGATCCAGTTATAGCTAAAGTTTACCATGATAGGTTACTTAGTCATTATGACAGTCATGGTATGCATACTACTGAAGTTGAGGAAAAATGGGATCATTTTAAACAGGCTTTTTTGGATACTAACAGTACTCTTTTAGGAAAAAAGGAGCAGAAGAGACAGAATTATCTGAGTGATAAGGCACTTGAGTTTATTTCGCAAAGAAATAACTGCAGGAATATTTTTAATCAATACCCTACTAGTCCTAATAGAAAGCATTACAGAGAACTTATTAAACGTGTAAAATATCAGTTAGCTCATAAGAATCTGCTCATAAGAATCTTTGGCTTGATGGTTTGGCTGAGAAAGCTGAGGAAGCAGATAGACAGCAAAACAACAGAGAGCTGTACCAGATAGTTAATGTTTTGTGTGGTAGAAAACGGACAGGTATACAGGGATTGAAGGATAAACAAGGTTTATAACAACAAAGAACCTAGAAGACCCAGATACCGTTCGAGGAGGGGTAGCCTCCCGTCAAGGCCATCCAGCGTGTTCTTTAAAGTGCGCAGGGTAAGGCTCACCACTTAATGTTCCATCCCAAGGACGGCGGTCTTTCCAAAACTAACAGCAAAAGCCAGTAATTTAGCAAGAAGAGAAAGAAATATTTTATTCAAAGTGTAACAGTTAGTTGCCGTACCATAAGTATCTAATACATGGTAAAATTAGAATTCTTTTTCAAGATTTGGGAAAGTTAAAGAACTTACTGCTGGTAATTTATTAAACATTAATTTTTGTAATATTTTCTAGTTTGATAAAGTCTGATCTAGTAATTGTTTTCTTAGACATGTTGTTCAGTTGGAAGATTTTTTTAATTCGTTTTAAAATGCAATGGTTTATAGGCAGGTGTTCCTATATTAAGTTTATATATTCTGCTTAGAAATAAATTTTTGAATAAAATAAATTTCATGTAAAAGGAAAAACGTGAAATTTTTTTTATGGCGACGTGAGTGATAACGTATTGATTGGTTATATCGAATTCAATTTTAATGATTTTATTTGTGACTAAAACGTAAAACGTTCATTAATTTATTGTAAATTAGTGGCGTTTCTGGCAACCACGTCAGCACAGCGTTTTTCTCGTAATTGTCTATTAGTCATTACCGAAAATTACGCAAATGAGTATTAATACATGGTAGAATACATGAATAGTATTTTTACATTATTTTTTCAGTAACTAGGTAATGGAATTTTCAATTCGTACATGAAAATTCAGTGTTGTTCACTGTACATGAGAGACGTAAACATGAATGACATACGTAAGAGATTCACACCTAGCCTCGATCTAGGAATTTCTAGTTGGACACCACAGGGAAACGCATACTGTGAAAGCCACCTGTCTGGATAGCCTTCAACAAAAAGCGAAAATAAATATCCCTAAACAAGCAATTCCTTTCATTGGTTTAAGATAAGTTAAAGTTAATTTATTTTAATAACATTCAAAATAACTTACTTATTAAGATTTTATTTAAATATTTCAGAATATTATAAAAATATTTACCAAAATTAAAAAAAAAATAACTACTAGTTAATATTTTAGGATTAGAATTTTTTTAATTTATACACTTTGGTTACGAAAGATCTTATAGAAATTATGGTGGCAACACTTGGATATACCAGAGATGACGTCACCTCCGTGTTTTCGCGATATCATTTGTAAATCTAATATACCTGCTGTATTCTTCTGTTAATTTCCATTTTTATTTATTACCACACGTCGTTGACTTTTATTGTGAGTAAGTGATCCCTTTTTTTTAACGTGCGACAATCTGTAGCTGAATTTCTTGTTTTGAAAATAATAATTCCACTTTCTCACTGGCATACCACTGAAGATTATTGTTAACCATTCCAGCTTCTGCAACCATTTAAATACTAAACAATATTTTTGAAAACCGATATTTAAAAAATATTTGATTATGATCTTTAATTCATAATCAGTGACATTTTTCCATTAAATGCATATTTTAGAGCTTCCAAGTAAGGTTTCTCACTGACATAACAAGGAAATTCTTTAGCAGTTCGGTAGGGTACCTGAAAAGCATAGGGAATGAATAATGTCTGTATTACGAGCCAAAATAAAGTGGTCGACATCGACAAATAGTGGTTAACTATCACCTTTATATCCCATAATCAGAATAATGTGTTGCATACTATTTGTCGGTTTGAAACCGACCGAAATATCATAGCTCTTAGGCTAAAAAGTGTAGAATTAGATTACATCTACTCTAAACTAATTATTCACTACAAAGTTACTTACCTGAAGGAAAATATAAAAGAACCGCAAACACTTCACGAATGTTATTTAACTTGATTTAGCTGATACTTTTCGAGCAGCAGACTTGTGGGTTACAGAAGGACGGGCCGACGGTATTTATCAACCACACGGGCCTTGCCTATGGCTGATAAATCTGTTCGCGTTAGGCAAAGCTCTGATAACTACAAACCCTCAAAAGAGGATGACTTCTTCGCCATATTTTAATAGCTAACGGGGCGAATGGAACAGCGAGAAAAGCGTCGGACGATTTCAATAATAGGCGAATGACATCTGACAGTGACGATTGAGAATGCATTGTTTGCAGAATCGAAAGGAAGTGACATTTCCATTGTTTCGTATTCCCAACAGAGGGGTTTGTTTACTCTTCCGCACTTAGGTTTTTCGATACCTTCTATACAAAATTTACTAAACATTATTCATTTAATCTAGTGCCTCTTTCAAAAGTTATTTGGATTCACTGTGAGTATCTTAAATATCTGTTTTCGGTAAGGAAAGACAATAAACATCACCAAGGCGTGGGTCTGCTTGTCAGCAGACACGCTAGTGATGCTCTTCTAGGATAAGAGTGCATTAAAGAAAGGTTGTTTACAGCAAAATTAGAGACAAGCGTTAAGGACTTCAATCTTATCTACTGTTATGCCCCCACTGAGAAAGCCGATGAGGATGAGAAAATAGGTTTTACAGACTCCACACTGTTTCGCACACACGGATCCTTATACGAGCTTCCATTTCAAAGGAAATTCGTAATTCTTTGCTGTCCGAACATGTAGTAACTAGTAAATTTCTTCTATTTTGAGGGGAAAGAAAACGAAGTTTGTTAGTTTTATAGACAGCAGCATTGCCTACTTAACGAGATTTCATCTGACATGAAACTTGTTCCGTTCGGGCCTCACGTTCCTAACATTTGACATAAACTTGGCCGCTGTAGAATAAGAAATAAACTTTGTTTTTTTTTGGGGGGTGGGGGGCTTTTATCTCCTGCATAGGTCAACCACGAGTTAACTTCACAGCGACTTTGAAAACCTGTTGGTGTTCCCTTTTTCATTCGCAGAACAACGGGATTAAATCTTAACGTTGCCCGAAGTGTGACTCGATCCTCAAAATTTCAGATTCGCAGCGTGGACGCCTAACGACTTGACCACTGCTTCTTCCATCTTTACTCCTTCTGACCGCATATGTTTTGAGATTGTGTTTAGTAATGCGGCAGACCTTATCCTATAAAACATGATATCATGTCCGTAATGATTTAATTTCTATAAATTGTGTGTCTCCACGGGATCACAATTGTTTGTAAACCCTTTTATTTTTTGTTTGAAATTGGAACCTACCGGTTTGATTTTAAAGAAAATAAATATATAAAGAATTCTAATTTTTATTTCTCAAACGGGGGAGGATCTGGCAACTTTCGTGTCACGAAAGTTTTTGCTCCGTAAAAGTTCCCGAATTTCAACTGTTTCCAGGTTTGTAGTTTGTAACTGTCAATAATTATCGAATGCATTAAGTTTTTCTGATCAATTTGGCTTATTTGAGAACTCTGTGAAATTAGATTTTGAGTTGTGGCGGCAACATAACTTTGTGAGTTGTTGTTGTGGGTGAGCTGCCATTTTCCTACGAAGTGGTCGAGGAAGAAGCCGCCATGTTGCCTGGCTTTCGCGCCAACGCAACGTAACGTTATATAAAGTAAGGGCCATTACGTTACTACCCCAGCATTTGTTCTATATTACTTTTGTCTTATTTGAACTTTTATTTAAAGTCTTATTATGATTGAATCTGAAGAGATTAAAACTCTTCCGAAGGACAGACGAGAAGGTATTCTTCTGCTTCCGAGTGAATTGGACCACACGGTAAGCTATACCAACCATGCGATTTCTGAAATTTTTTCACTGACTATAATACACGAATTTGTGTATTTCTCACGGATAAAAACAAATTGCTAAATGATATAAATGACACTATAGATAAAATCCCAGTACTAAAAGAGTTTCATGGACTTCCACCAGACATACATGCTCATTATAATGACACAATTTTGAACAAATTCTACATCGAAAAAGAAATCAATGAACATGAATGTTCTGATCAGTCTCAGAATCGTTAATGAATCTGAAGACATGGCATTAAACATCAATTTTGAACAAACCAGTGAAGGTAATCAGCATATTAAATTAAATCGTATAACAACTACTGACAAATATTCAAAGTGAAAATCAAATAGAAGAAACTGTTGAAATGACAAACTCTGATAATAAACAAGCTAAGCTAAAAAAGAAAAGGAAAGGGTACAAACGTTCTCTTTCCCCATCAAACGTGAACACTTTTATTTCTAAAACCCGATTTTCTGTATTGGAAGAAGAAAATCTGGATCCTGTTGAATTAGACATGGAAGAGACACCGGTGGGATCTACAGAAGGAAAGAAAAAAAGGGAAAAAATTCCTCCTATCATACTTCAATCACCCAAGAATTGGACCTCCACCCATAAAGAATTAACTAAGCTTGCAGTGGAAAGTTTCACGGCAAAAAGCTCAGGTGACTCCATTCGAATACAAACACGATGCACAGATGATTTTCGTGCGTTTGTAAAATTTTTTGACTTGAATAAGTTGCAATTTCACACTTATCAACTTTCGAAGGACAAACATCTGAAAGTTGTGCTAAAACATCTCCCACTAGATGTAAGCACTAAAGAAATTCAAGATGAACTAGCCGGACTAGGTTTTAATGTGATAAAAATATCACAGCTTCGACGACGTAAAGATAAAACTTTAATCCCAGTTTTACTCATTGAATTACCTAAAAATGATGCAAATAAGAAGGTTTTTAACATTTCTGATCTATTCCACTTAAAGATAAAAGTTGAAAACTATAAAGCGAAAAAGAGTCCAACCCAGTGCCACGGGTGCCAGCGGTATGGACACTCCCAAAGCGGTTGTTATAACCTTCCAAGATGCGTAAAATGTGCTGGTGAACACCTCACTCAAAATTGTATCAGACAAAAAGCAGACTGTCCACCAAGGTGTGCTAATTGTGGCATGGGCCATACAGCTAATTATAAGGGCTGTTCCTACTACCCTAAAAAAGAAAAATCTCCTACTGCCAGAAGTGAAGCAGCAGTTGTATCTGAGCCAGTACACACCAGCAGACCTGTTTTTTCACACATTTCATATGCAAGTGTGGCTGCTAATAATAAAAATACAACTCCACCACTTAATAAAGAAACATTGGCACCCACAAAGAAATCTTCTACCTCATTGCCTTCCACAAAAACATCCCGTGGCAGTGAACAATATGATGCAACAATTTTTAATGATCTGCAGGAGCTCTTCCTGTTTTTTAAAACTTTAATATTTCTGGAGTCCTACTTACAGTAAAAACTCTTATCAATGACTAACAAAATGCACAGGGCCTTATGGGCAAAATCACGGTAGGCCTAAAAGCCTTCAATTATTTGTTTTCATTGCTTTCTTGCCATGGGGCCAACTCTTAAGAAAAATTATATTAGAATTTTCTTCTGGAATTGCAATGGTATTCTCTCGGACCTTCCTGAGTTTCTTCACTTTTTGTATGATTCTCAGGCGGATATAGTTCTCTTGGGAGAAACTCACCTACGTGCATCGGAAGGTTTTGAAATTTCCTAATTTCAATATATATAGAACTGATCGTTTGCACAGTGGCGGTGGTGGAACTGCTATAATTGTGAACCGGTCAATAAAAATCATGTCTTACCAAATGCTAATTTTACCACTTTGGAAGCTACTGCTATTGCAATCTCTAATGAGAACTTTGGTACTCTTAACGTGTTCTCTGTTTATAAGCCACCAAATTCGGATCTTATATTAGAGGACTTTAACAAAATCTTTGACAGTAATATTCCAACGATTGTTGCAGGAGACTTAAATTCTAAGAATGTGGCATGGAATTCACGAATCTGTAATAAAAATGGCAGATTGCTCCTTCATTATGCCACCGAACAAGATCTCATAGTGGACGCTACATCGGAACCAACATTCTATCCATATAACACCTTACATAAGCCTGATGTTCTGGACCTTGCCATATTTGGCAACTTCTTCCCTACTTATGAACTAAATGTACATAAGTCTTTAAATTCAGACCATTATCCAGTCTGTATTACTCTTTTTCAGTCAGTATACTGTGAATCTGATAAAAAATATTTTACAAATTGGGATCTGTTTAAATCCATCGTACACCAAAAAATATCAGGTTCTTGTAATAATCTTTCCCTCCGAACCATTGATTACGCAATTACTAAATTTACGGACTTATTACTTGACTCCAAAAAAGAAGCCAGCAAAAAATTAATTCCAGATAATAACTTTTTTGTCCTACCTTCACATCTACAAATATCTTATCAATGACAAGAATAGGGTTCGACATTCCTGGCAGATGACAAGGAACATCCTGGACAAAAAGTTATATTATTCTCTCAAGAAAGAATTTAAGAAACGATTACAAGATTATCGTAGTCAACTTTGGAACAAGAAGATTACTTCGCTTAGCACAAGTGACAAATCCATCTGGACAATGGTTAAAACTCTCAAGAAATCATATTCTACATACCCCCCCCCCCCATTCAAGGAGCAACGGGACTTAGTTTCAGCAACGATGACAAAGCTAATTCTTTTGCAGACGCTTTAGAACTACAATTTCAGGAGAATGTTGACCTATCAGATGAGAATACATGTATGGAAATTCAAGACTCCCTTTTACATTTCGCTCAACTGACACGAACCAAACTATTATTTACTTCTCCACAGGAAATTTTACAAATAACCTCAAAACTTAAGGTGAAAAAAGCATCTGGTCCTGACCAAATTATTAATAGGATGCTTAAAAATTTGCCAATGAAAGCGATAACGCACCTGTGTTCAATTTTCAATTTCTTACTTCGAACCCATACTTTCCCTGATGTATGGAAAAATGCATCAGTCAGAATGATCAAGAAACCTGGGGAAAATCCTGCATTTCCATCAAGCTACCGTCCGATCAGTCTGCTTTCTTCCATTGGCAAACTCTTTGAAAAAATAATATTAAAATGGTTGGACGATTTTCTTACTCAACATCAGGTCCTTCCAGAAACTCAATTTGGTTTTCGACGCCATCGATCGACTGAGCACCAGATTCTTAGAGTTGAGGAAAAAATCTCTGATGCTCTCAATATAAAAGAAACTGTGGCAGCCGTCTTTCTAGACGTGGCCAAAGCATTTGACCGCGTTTGGATTGACGGCTTGATTCACAAGCTCAACAAAATGGGAGTGCCCACAGGACATACATCTCTCCTGCAATCCTATTTAACAAATCGAACCTTCCAAGTTTGTGTCAAGTCTTCTATATCTACGAAGAGAGTTATGGCTGCAGGAGTCCCACAAGACTCTCTGCTAGGTCCTACTCTCTTCTCGTTATCTCTTTATGACCTGCCATCATTTGAGCAAGTTCAAGTTGCGCAATACGCTGATGATATTGCCATTATCTCGCCATCACTTGGATCGGAATTTGCTACTCGACGTTTGCAAAAATCCCTTGATGAGTTAGATAAATGGTATCATCGATGGAAGATCAAAATAAATACAGATAAAAGCAATGCGATTCTATTCACCAGTAAACGGATTAAAAATCCTACTCCACTACATTTCTTAGGCCAAGATATCAAATGGCAAGATACCGTAAAATAACTCGGAATTACATTGCATAAAATTCTCAAGTGGAATCACATGTGAAGGACATAATTTCCAAAGTTAACGCTGTACGATGCCAATTGGGTCCTCTTATAGGAAGGAATTCAGTGCTATTGATCGACCACAAGCTTCTGTTATACAATACGGTCATCCGTCCTATAATACTTTATGCATCCCCAATATGGGCGAATACCTCGGCTACGAACATTAAAAAGATTCAGACTTTACAAAACAAAATATTAAGATCTGCAGTTAATGCTCCATGGTTTATTACCAACAAGCACTTGCACAAAGATTTGGGTATTGATCATATTTTTAGTTATATCAAGTTTATCTCTAAAAACTTTTATGATGCAGTGTTGAGAAACCCAAAGGAAATTATATCAAAACTGTTTGATTATGATCATGAAAACCTTAACTCTTTCAAGAGACCTAAGATGATGGTTTTCTCTTCAGAAAGCTATACACTTTAACTCTCTTGTCTCTCTTATCTAGCTTTTGCAATTAGTTCTTTTCTATCTTTCGAGGTCCACTTTTGTGGTTTACTCACCATTTGATTTTTATCTGAAGCCAATTGGGCATACCTTTCGATGGAGAAGGTGATGGGCAAACGTTCGCCTGGAACTTCACAAATGAATTCATGACCTATGATCTATATTTCTAAAACTTCAATCTGCCTGTAATGTATTATGGAAAAACTGTTGGCAACACAGCGAAACAGTATTGCTGACGTCATCTCGGTGTTTTTCCTAGTTTATCATTAACCCGTATTCACAGGCAGCACTAATTTTAGGAGTTGATTTTCATGCCGCCATTTGTCTTTCTCACCACTCTATTTTAACTTTCACTTTTATACGAGATATGTAACATTTATATAATAAGAAATGTGTTTAAATTAATAAAAATCAAATGAATACTTAAAAGATTTTCATATCTATTTTTTCTTATGCACTGTATTTTCTTACACGGTTTTCTCGGGAACCTATCAGAAACAGAAATGGGTGAATTGAATTAGACTGTTCCTATTGTTTCTTAAGAAGGATTTTTTTTTAAAGTTGAGTGCTTAGCGCGCTTCGCTACTGATTGATATAAAAGACCTGGGGGTAAGGCATGGCTGTTTTGTGTCGTTTTTCTGCTGAGGGCGTGCCATCCTCTCAGACCTTCTACTATGGCATATAAACTGACAGGCTCCTGTCAGACCTCTATGGTAAGCAGCTGCTTGAGGGGGTATTTATTTATTTATTATTAAAAGTTGAGAAACATCCTGAAACAAATTTTAGAGAATATAATAGCAGGAATTTGATTCAAGGAATTAAATTAATTAACCTTATTCGTGACGGAAATGCAAATTACGAAACAGAAGTCGTATCCGGTTCAACGATTCGAAAAGCATTGTTGTGTCGTCGATTATTTAGCATAGATCTGTTTTCTTGCTTTCTCTTTAATCGTGAAACGAACAATGTAACATTTTAGTAGTGAATATAAAACTTAGGTTTTCAACTGAAATAGGTTTAATTGGTTATTTAGATATGGTTATTTGTGTTATTAAGAACTTTCCTGGAGTCTTCGAAACGACTCTTGGGAGTCATTTCTGCAGATAAGTTTAGTCGAAATAGGATTTCCTCAATTACGAATAGTTATGGAATACAACGGACTCCTTTATCACGGCATGATACTGTTGCATGAGAGTTCACTTGCAAATAGGCCTTTACACAAACCATCGGTGTTCGCCTTTCTAACCGATAAAACGATGGGGTGTTTAACTTAAAATTAATCAGAACTTTGAGTGTAGTGGGAATCGACCCTGGGAATTGCATATTCCTTTCCTGTAGCAATACCTAACGTTCCACCCCTTCACTTTAATGATTGATATTATGTCTTTTGGTGGCATTCGTAATAGCAAGGCTGAAGACCGCTTAATACGAAAGCAGATATCGTTACTTCGCGATGACGTATAATATATACGTAACTGCGGATCTCAACGCTGTCACAGGTGCTACTCTAACCAGAAAGAAACTGCACACGAAGAGAAACCATAGCAGTTATTCATTCCTTATCGCAAAGAAATTGCGAGCGCTGGGGTAGGGATGGGTAAGTTAGTAGCGCTCCCGGCTCCTAATCTGCAGGTCACAGGTTAGATGCCCCGCTGGGTCAGCGTTGAGACTTATCTCCGCAAAACTGCTCGCCTTGCTAACGGTCAGCAGGGGACACCGATAAGTTTGGAAAGGCCGCCGTCCGTCGGATGGGACGTTAAGCCGTGGCTCCGTGTGCGGGAGAGCCGTACCCTGTGCACGTTAAAGAACACGCTGGATGGCCTTGACGGAAGTCTACCATCTGTCTCCCAACAGCTGTTCCAGTGGGTCCCCTCCCCCAACATTCTCTGAGCCTTCGGGGTCCATGTGACCTGACCGTTTAGTCCATTCTCTACAAATAAAATGCCGATCACAGGTAAAACAATCAATTCTGAGCTCTATATGATACCCAGGAACCCAGGTCCCTTAGACGTGAAAACCGAATACAAATGAGTTGTTTTCAAAGAAGTCATATCAAAATCTTGAAGTGTTTATTTCATTTTTATTCATTTTAACACATTTTTAATTTTATAAACTTAGAAGTTTTGAAATTAAAACCGGTCGGTTTGGTTTTAAAGAAAATAAATATATAAAGAATTCTTAAATTTTTTTTTTATCTGAGTTCTGTTACCTAAAACCATATAATGGCTCAGTCGGTAGCGTGCTAGGCTCGTAATCTGTAGTTCTCAGGTTCGAGTCCCAGCTGGGTCAGCGTTGAGATTTATCTTCGCAAAATTCCCCGCCCTGCCCATGGTCAGTAGGGGACACCGATGGGCTAGGAAAGGCCGCCGTCCGTTGGATGGGACGTTAAGCCGTGGCCCCGTGTGTGGGAGAGCCATACCCTGTGCACGTTAAAGAACACGCTGGATGGCCTTGACGGGAGGCTACCATCTGTCTCCCAACAGCTGTTCCAGTGGGTCCCCTCTCCCAACCTTCTCTGAGCCCTCTAGGTCCATGTGACCTGGCCATTTAGCCCATGGTGTGCAAAAAAGTGCCGCTCAGAGGTAAAACAACCTAAAACCATAAAACTACATCGGAAAAAGTGACCATAAAAGCGGCATCTTGGTTCTTCTAGAAATTTTTTCTTCAATAGAAATATTTTTTCAGAATTAAATTCAAATGGGGATTTTCAAAAACGCGCCTTGTGAATCGTGTTACATCAAAATAAATCGTGTAAATAAGGAATTTAAATTTCTTTTCTGATCTGTGTTAAATCAAAAACGCGTAAAAAAAATAATATACTTGATTGAGTTTCAAATTTGTCTCTCATTAACCTAAACTGATTGCATTGTTGCTACCGTAAGTAAGAACCTCAGCAGAAAAGCAACACACATCAATGCCTTACCCTAGATTCCAACCCAGGTCTCTTAGATCAGTAGCCAAGCGCGCTAAGTACTCAACTTTTAAAAAAAATAAATCCTTCTTAATAAACAATAGGAATAATCTAATGCAATGAACCCAATTCTGTTTCTGATAGTTTCCCGAGAAAACCGTCTAAAAAAATAAACCTTTAAAAAAGAAATGCAGTTCATATGAAAAAATAGATATGAAAATATTTAAATCTCCTAAAATTAGTGCTGCCTGTGAATACGGGTTAATGATAAACTAGCAAAAACACCGAGATGCGTCAGCAGTACTGTTTCGCTGTTTTGCCAACAGATTTTGCATAATATATTACAGGCAGGTTGAAGTTTTAAAAATGCTTTTCTTAATCATAATAATGTTGCTATTTTAGGTATATTTTTATATTATGTTTCGATCATCTCAGGTACGTAAGATTCATTTTTATTTTTCTACAGAGAAGAAAAATGGTTATATAAAGTTTCGGAGAAGTATAGACGAAACATTGTGATGCCGTAGTGAAAGTTGGAAGTTGCATACTTTGAGTTTCTCATTGCAAGCTTTTTTGAGTTGTCCAACTGGATGTTTTTTCTCACCTTCGTACGATCCACGGAGGAAGTAATCATTCTTTTGTTTAATATACTTTGGGTTAGATTTTAGTCATTTATGCGATGTGGAAGGGCTTTACGTAGGCAGCAACCATTTATACGTTTACGAACCGTTAAAGCTTTGGAAATTCCGGAGATTTCTGAAGATTAATATTATTGTTTTGGCCCAGAAATGAAAATTAACACTTATGTGCACGTCGTGGTGTAATAATATAGAAAAATAGGAATGGATTTGAATCGCACCTTAAGACTTTTGCCGAACGTTTGCAGTGTTTAAAATTTATGTTTATGGTGAATAAATATTTCGTTTTAGAGTGAATGGTGGGGTAAATCTTATTTATTGAGAGATGAAATAAACAGTTGCAATTATTTTTCTATAAATAGGAATTGACTACGAAATATTTGTGTTGTCACGAAATAGGGTCTTCCTAATTGTAGCTATGGAAATGGCGTTATTTGCGTTTTTAGAGTTAAGAATGATAGGACAGTTTTACAAATGCCAAGATGCAAAATAATTATCCGGTGCAATACACTAATTATTTTATTAAGAGTAAAACTGAAATCTAAACGTAATTTCAAGTTTCATGTCAACTTTGTGTTTAATATTTTTTTTTCGCGTGTTAAATATTCCAGCGTTCATCATTTATATATTACGGCAACCAACGTTTTTATATTCCATTTTACACGTATGTCGTACAGGTGTGAGAGATATCTAGTGCAAATGATATTGAATAAGGTATTTGGCTACTAAGTTATTATGGCAATGTCACCTTTTATTTTCTCCATCAGATAGGCTTTGTGAGTGATCTCAGGAGAAAATATGTTTTGGAAAATGTATTGAACTGAATAATAAACTGTGATTTCACAATATAGTTTTGTTGTATGGTTTTCACGAGACACTGAATGGTTTTCCTCTTCACATTATAGAAATTATGCTGGAAAGTAACCGAAACCGCGTTGCTGACGTCATCTCTGTGTTTTCTCCAATTGATTATTAAGGCGCACACATATTTCAGTTTACTTATTTATGGCAATAGGTAGCTCTGACACGGTACACGTGGGATATTTTATCCATTAACGTGTCTAGGCAGGGAAAGTTTTCGTTATTCGATTATCTTTGGTTATTTGATGGCGATCCCCATTGCTACGTTATGTTCGATAATATTCGTTCCTATAATATTCATTAATTGGCTTCGCCGAGGTACGAGGAATGGTGATAAAGGAAGCTTAAAGAGACAACTTTGTTGCAGATATGGAGAGGTGTCACTTTCTTCGAAGTCGGTAAACAATTAAATCAACAATGTTATTGTCAGACGTCAGCAAAGAATTATTACGATTACTTTCAAAAAGTATACACTTAATGAAACCTGTTGAAGTCAAACGTACGTAGTAGCGTCGACATTTTTCACGTTTTCTTCTAGGGAATCGAAGATTAGTTGTGGTTAGAAAAATTAGCCGTCTTTTAAGACACGGAGGTAGGAGGAGGATATTTTAAATATGTACGGTGATCATACGTCCTTTATTTAACAGGACAGTCTTTCATTTCACTGCTCTGTCTTTTAGATTTATTTTTTTCCTAAAATGGCGATTTTTTTCCTTTTTTTTGGTGAATTAAAATAGTAAACTGAATATTGGCGCGCAGTAGATGGTTGAAATTTTTAAATATTTCACCGAAAAACAGGAATATTTTTAAAACATTTTAAAAAACGTTGAATTTAGCTGATGTATCCCTTGATTTAATGTCCTCACTGAACGAGTATTTTGATTAGCGAACTGTGGAACAGTGTAAAAACAAAAGAAAAATCGGAACATTTATAGCATGCATTTATACCAAATGCAACTTTCATATGAATTGTATACAGTTTTATGAAATTTTAAAACGAAAACCTGATTTATTAACCCTTCCAGCGTCCAGAACGTATATATCCGTTTTTAGTACAATAAAAGAAAACGATTTAAAAAAAAATAAAAAAATTCCATTTTAAATTTTGTTAATAGATATAAAAATATGTAATTTAAACTTGATACATAATATTTTCTTTTTTTATTTGATGCATATTTTATTAAACTAGGACATAAATAATTTGTTAAAGCCATCTGTTTGCCATTTCGTAGAAGTTATATAAGGTATTGCCAATTTGTCAACATTACTCTAATAAAGGAAAACGATTTAAAAAAATTTAAAATTGCCATTTTAAATTTTTTTAATAGATATCGTATAAAAATATGTAATTTAAGCTTGATAAATGATATTTTATTTCTTTATTTGATGCATATTTCATTAAACTATGACATAAATAATTTTTTTAAGCAATCTGTTTGCCATCTGTCAATCCCGTTTCTTAGCGAAACAAACCGGGCTATCCCAAAATATTCCATCGCTAATTAGAAATATTTCATATTTATTAACATACAACTCTACGAGGAATCCTAATTTCATCCGCAGCATATTTTTGACGCCTGCAGACGAAATCAACGAAATTTGTGCGTTGGGCGGTGGCAACGTGCATGGCGCTAATGAAAAAAGGAAAGGCGATGCAGAATTATTTAAGCAAAAAGCATTTTAATTATGGTCACATTTTCCGATGTAGTTTTATGGTTTTAGGTTGTTTTACCTCTGAGCGACACTTTTTTGCACACCATGGGCTAAATGGCCAGGTCACATGGACCTAGAGGGCTCAAGAAGGTTGGGAGAGGGGACCCACTGGAACAGCTTTTGGGAGACAGATGGTAGCCTCCCGTCAAGGTCATCCAGCGTGTTCTTTAGCGTGCACAGGGTATGGCTCTCCTACACACGGGGCCACGGCTTAACGTCCCATCCGAGGACGGCGACCTTTCCTAGCCCATCGGTGTCGCCTACGACCGTGGGCAGGGGGGGGGAATTTTCCGGGGATAAATCTCAACGCTGACCCAGCTGGGACTCGAACCTGGGAACTATAGATTATGAGCCTGGCGCGCTACCGACTGAGCCATTATATGGTTTTAAGTAACAGAACTAAGATAAAAAAAATCCAAAAAATATTTTAGAATTCTTTATATATTTATTTTCTTTAAAACCAAACCGATCGGTTTTAATTTGAAAACTTCTAAGTTTATAAAATTAAAAATGTGTTAAATGAATAAAAATGAAATAAAGACTTCAAGATTTGGATATGACTTGTTTGAAAACATCTCATTTGTATTCGGTTCTCACGTCTAAGGGACCTGGGTTCCTGGGTATCATATAGAGCTCAGAATTGATTGTTTTACCTGTGATCGGCATTTTATTTGCAGAGAATGGACTAAACGGTCAGGTCACATGGACCCCGAAGGCTCAGAGAAGGTTGGGGGAGGGGACCCACTGGAACAGCTGTTGGGAGACAGATGGTAGCCTCCCGTTCAAGGCCATCCAGCGTGTTCTTTAACGTGAAGAGGGTATGGCTCTCCCGCACATGGGGCCACGGCTAAACGTCCCATCCGACGGACGACGGCATCTCCAAGCTTATCGGTGTCCCCTGCTGACCGCTAGCAGGGCGAGCAGTTTTGCGGAGATAAATCTCAACGTTGACCCAGCGGGGACTCTAACCTGGGTACTGCAGATTAGGAGCCTGGAGCGCTACTAACTTACCCATCCCTACCCCAGCGCTCGCAATTTCTTTGCGATAAGGAATGAATAACTGCTATGGTTTCTCTTCGTGTAGAGTTTTTTTCTGGTTAGAGTAGCACCTGTGACAGCGTTGAGATCCGCAATTACGTATATATTATACGTCATCGCGAAGTAACGATATCTGCTTTCGTATTAAGCGGTCTTCCGCCTTGCTATTACGAATGCCACCAAAAGACATAGTATCAGTCATTAAAGTGAAGGGGTGGAACGTTAGATATTGCTACAGGAAAGGAATATGCAATTCCCAGGGTCGATTCCCACTACACTCAAAGTTCTGATTAATTTTAAGTTAAACACCCCATCGTTATATCGATTAGAAAGGCGAACACCGATGGTTTGTGTAAAGGCCTATTTGCAAGTGAACTCTCATGCAACAGTATCATGCCGTGATAAAGGAGTCCGTTGTATTCCATAACTATTCGTAATTGAGGAAATCCTATTTCGACTAAACTTATCTGCAGAAATGACTCCCAAGTGTCGTTTCGAAGACTCCCGGAAAGTTCTTAATAACACAAATAACCATATCTAAATAACCAATTAAATCTATTTCAGTTGAAAACCTAAGTTTTATATTCACTACTAAAATGTTACATTGTTCGTTTCACGATTACAGAGAAAGGAAGAAAACAGATCGTACGCTAAATAATCGACGACACAACAATGCTTTTCGAATCGTTAAACCGGATACGCCTTTCGTTTCGTAATTTGCATTTCTGTCACGAATAAGGTTAATTAATTTAATTCCTTGAATCAAATTCCTGCTATTATATTCTCTAAAATTTGTTTCAGGATGTTTCTCAACTTTTAATAATAAATAAATAAATACCCCCTCAAGCAGCTGCTTACCACAGAGGTCTGGCAGGAGCCTGTCAGTTTATATGCCATAGTAGAAGGTCTGAGAGGATGGCACGCCCTCAACAGAAAAACGACACAAAACAGCCATGCCTTACCCGGGACTCGAACCCAGGTCTCTTAGATCAGTCAGTAGCCAAGCGTGTTAAGCACTCAACTTTAAAAAAAATAAATCCTTCTTAATAAACAATAGGAACAATCTAATTCAATCTCACCCAATTCTGTTTCTGAAAGGTTCCCGAGAAAACCGTGTAAGAAAATACAGTGCATATGAAAAAATAGATATGAAAATCTTTTTCATTCGATTTTTTTTAATTTAAACACATTTCTTATTATATAAATGTTACTTATCTCGTATAAAAGTGAAAGTTAAAATGGAGTGGTGAGAAAGACAAATGGCGGCATGAAAATCAACTACTAAAATTTGTGTGGCCTGTGAATACGGGTTAATGATAAACTAGCAAAAGCACCGAAAAGACTTCAGCAGTACTGTTTCGCTGTGTTACGAACAGATTTTGCGTAATATGTTAAAGGTATATTGAAGTTTTTAAAAATTTAAATTCTTAATATCTTTATTTTCTTTAAAACCAAACCGGTAGATTTCAATTTAAAAAAAATATAAAATGGTTTACTAACAATTGTGACACCGTGGAGACACACAGTTTATAGAAATTAAATCATCACGGACATGATATCATGTTTTATAGGATAAGGTCTGCCGCATTACTAAATACAATCTCAAAGCATATGCGGTCAGAAGGAGTAAAGATTGAAGAAACCGTGGTCAAGTCGTTAGGCGTCCACGCTGCGAATCTGAAATTTTGACGATCGAGTCACACTTCGGGCAACGTTAAGATTTAATCCCGTTGTTCTGCGAATGAAAAAGGGAACACCAACAGGATGGCAAAGCCGCTGTGAAGTTAGCTCATGGTTGACCTATGCAGGAAATAACCCCCCCCCCCCCCGAAAAAAAAGTTTATTTCTTATTCTACAGCGCCCAAGTTCATGTTAAATGTTAGGAACGTGAGGCCCGAACGGAACAAGTTCCATGTCACATGAAACCTCGTTAAGTAGGCAATGCTGCTGTCCATAAAACTAACAAACTTCGTTTTCTTTCCCCTCAAATTAGAAGAAATTTAGTAGTTACTACTTGTTCGGACAGCAAAGAATTACGAATTTCCTTTGAAATGGATGCTCGTATGAGTATTCGTGTGTGGGAGACAGTGTGGAGTCTGTAAAACCTTTTTTCTCATCCTCATCGACATTCTCAGTGGGGGCATAATAGTAGATAAAATTGAAGTCCTTAACGCTTGTCTGTAATTTTCCTGTAAACAACCTTTCATTAATGCACTCTTATCCTAGAAGAGCATCACTAGCGTGTCTGCTGACAAGCAGACCCACGCCTTGGTGATGTTTATTGTCTTTCCTCCCCGAAAAGAGATATTTAAGATACACGCGGTGAATCCAAATAACTTTTGAAAGAGGTACTAGATTAAATGAATAATGTTTAGTAAATTTGGTATAGAAGGTATCGAAAAACCTAAGTGCGGAAGAGTAAACAAACCCCTCTGTTGGGAATACGAAACAATGGAAATGTCACTTCCTTTCGATTCTGCAAAATGCATTCTCAATCGTCACTGTCAGATGTCATTTGCCTATTATTGAAATCGTCCGACGCTTTTCTCGCTGTTACATTTGCCCCGTTAACTATTAAAATATTGCGAAGAAGTCATCCTCTTTTGAGGGTTTGTAGTAATCAGAGCTTTGCCTAACACGAACAGATTTATCAGCCATAGGCAAGGCCCGTGTGGTTGATAAATACCGTCGGCCTGTCCTTCTGTAACCCACAACTCTGCTGCTCGAAAAGTATCAGCTAAATCAAGTTAAATAACATTCGTGAAGTGTTTGCGGTTCTTTTATATTTTCCTTCAGGTAAGTAACTTTGTAGTGAATAATTAGTTTAGTGTAGATGTAATCTAATTCTACACTTTTTAGCCTAAGAGCTATGAAATTTCGGTCGGTTTCGAACCGACAAATAGTATGCAGCACATTATTCTGATTATGGGATATAAAGTTGATAGTTAACCACTATTTGTCGGTGTCGACCACTTATTTTGGCTCGTAATACAGGCATTATTCATTCCCTATGCTTTTCAGGTACCCTACCGAACGGCTTCAGAATTTCCTTGTTATGCCAGTGAGAAACCTTACTTGGAAGCTCTAAAATATGCATTTAATGGAAAAATGTCACTGATTATGAATCAAAGATCATAATCAAATATTTTTTAAATATCGGTTTTCAAAAATATTGTTTATATTTAAATGGTTGCAGAAGCTGGAATGGTTAACAATAATCTTCAGTGGTATGCCAGTGAGAAATAGGAATTATTATTTTCAAAACAAGAAATTCAGCTACAGATTGTCGCACATTAAAAAAAATGAGATCACTTACTCACAATGAAAGTCAACGACGTTTGGGTTATAAATAAAAACGGAAATTAACAGAAGAATACAGCAGGTAAATTAGAATTACAAATGATATCGCGAAAACACGGACGTGACGTCATTTCTGGTAAATCCAAGTGTTGCCACCATAATTTCTATAACGTCTTTCATAACCAAAGTGTATAAGTTAAAATACTTCTGATCCTAAAATATTAACTGGTAGTTGTTATTTTTTTATTAATTTTGGTAAATATTTTTTATAATATTTTGAAATATTTAAATAAAATCTTAATAAGTAAATTATTTTGAATGTTATTAAAATAAATTAACTTTAACTTATCTTAAACCAATGAAAGGAATTGCTTGTTTAGGCATATTTATTTTCGCTCTTTTTTTGAAGGCTATCCAGACAGGTGGCTTTCACAGTACGCGTTTCCCTGTGGTGTCCAACTAGAAATTCTTAGATCGACGCTAGGTGTGAATCTCTTACGTATGTCATAGGCAACTTTGTCCTTAGGGGTAAAGAACACTTTTTCCTGTGTTCCCAAAAGACAACCCTGTAGTTTAATCTAAGGCTTCTATTACACATTTCGCTGTACTGTACATTACCTTCTTAGCTCTGAACAATATGTTTCCATGTAGTGGGAAAATTATATTTTTATCGCCAAGTTGACATTTCTTGAGGTTGTTACGTCACCCTATTAGCTCGATATATCTGTTGCGAATATCAAACGTTGGTTTCCAACTTCGTCCACGATAATCGGCAAATAGATCTGAAAGCCTGTACATAAAAAAACTGCCGTTTGATCATTTACGATGTAGAAATATTTCTACCCATACTGTAATGACAAATAGCAAAATGAAGAAACCAAAAATTAAGGAAAGAATTTTCTTTCCTCGGACAACCATTAGTTCTACTGGGCGAACTTTACAAAATCCGAGCCGAAATGAAAGCGGTCATTAGTGGTCGACAGCGACAAATAACGTTTAACTATAAAATTTATATCCCATAATCAGAATAATGTGCTGTATAGTAAGCTCTCGGTTGAAATTTCATAACTCTCATGCTAAAAAGTGGAAAATTAGATTACCTCTACTGTAAATTAATTATTCAATATAAAGTTACTTACCTGAAGGAATTTATAAACGAACCACAAACACTTTATGAATGTTATTAAACTTGATTCACCTGATATTTTTTCGAGCAGCAGAATGGTCGTTTAGAGAAGGATATAGGGAATACAGTCCGTGTGTATTTTTAATCGCATAGACCTTGCCAATGGTTGCTTACTACACTGTAATGTGTTCCCGGTACGCAAAGGTCCAAAAATCTCAAAAAAAAAAACCTCAAATTATATCAATTCTTCTTCATATCCATACGCTAACGCTATTCGCCAATCTATAATTCTTCATACTGGCAACATGGCCAAACCAACGGACGTCTCTCTCTGCACAATATGCTGCTTAAAGGAGGTTGCAAACTCCTTTGCCTAACCTCATCATTAATTATAAAGTTGAACCATCTAATGCCCAAGATACTGCGTAAGCATCTGGAATCAAAAGCATCTAGTTTCCTGTTATCTTGTTTACAAAGTGTTCAGGTTTCACTACCATAACTAACCCTAAAAAGAACCAAACTATTATACAGTCTAATTTTAGTCTTTAGGTGTATACGCCTATTTCTCCACACTCTCCATAGATTCTTAAATGTCCCGGCAGCAATCCCTATTCGTCTGTTAATTTCATGCCGTACATCACCATTATCTGTTACATACCTCCCAAGCTAATTAAACTGTGACACCTGCTCAAGACTGCAACCATTCAGATTAACTGAATCACAGCCTGCTTGACAAATTTTCATCACTTTAGTTTTCTCTCTGTTTATAACCAAAGCTACTCTACTACCAGTTTCATCAACAGCTCGAATGAAAGAGTTCCTCTCATCAACATCATTTCTCAAAAGGGCTAAATCATCAGCATAATCTAAATCACACATTTTCTTATCTCCAGTCCATTTAAGGCCAAAATCTTTCCTTTGAAGTGAATTTCGCATAACATAATCAATAACCAAGCTAAAGAGAACAGGAGACAAAATGCCCCATATCGAACACCAGAAGTAATGCTAAACCAATTGCTACAAGACTTACCAACTCTTACACACGACTCAGTGTTATTATAGAGCGCTTTCATTATGTTAACTAACTTGTCAGGTATACCATATGATACCACAATCAACCACAAATTATGACGATCAACAGAGTCGAAAGCCTTTTTGAAATTAACAAAGCTAGCAACCAGAGGTTTCTGAAACTCTAAACATTCCTCGAGAATCTGCCTAAGTGAAAATATCTGATCCCCACATCCCCTACCACTTCAGAATCCACATTACTCATCACGCAATTGACTGTCAACCAAATTCTTAATTCTATTAAACACAATCATGGAAAGAACTTTACCTGGAACAGAGAGTAGGCTGATACGCCTATAGTTATCACAAGAACTGCGATCACCTTTTTTGTAAATAGGAATAATAATAACTCTGGTAAAATCCTTAGGAACCATGCCTTTATCACAAACATTAAAAGTGTTGTGCTAAAGTTAAAAAATTTACTTTTAATACTGAAGCGCTGAAAGACCGTGTTATAGCTAAAGCTTATCATGATAGGATACTTAGTCATTATGACAGTCATGGTTTGCTTACTACTGAAATTGAAGGAGAATGGGGCCGTTTTAAACAGTATTTTTTGGAAACTAACAGTACACTTTTAGGAAAAAAGGAACAGAGGAGTCAGAATTGTTTAAGTGATAAGGCACTTGAGCTTATTTCAGAAAGAAAGAACTGCAGGAGTGTCCTTAATCAGTATCCTACTAGACCTAATAGAAAGGATTACAGAGAACTTATTAAACGTGTAAAGGATCAGTTAGCTACTGATAAGAATCTTTGGCTTGATGGCTTGACTGACAAAGCCGAGGAAGCAGTTAGACAGCACAACAGCAGAGATCTGTACCAGATAGTTTTTTTGTGGTAGAAAACGGACAGGTATACAGGGATTGAAGGATAAACAAGGTAAGGTTATAGAAGGTGAGGATTCTGTCATGGCTAGGTGGGCTGAGCATTTCAGTGATGTTCTAAACAATGTAGTTAATTCTACTCCCATTGTTTGCAATGATGATAGATGCATTGGTGGCTTTAATGTTGTCTCTATAACACAATCTGAAGTTATTTTGGCTGTTTCTAAACTTAAACTACATAAATCCCTAGGGGTAGATGAAATTGCTACGGAAATGCTTAGAGCTGGGAATGTTTCGGTTACCACTTGGATGACTGAAATTCTGAATATCTTTTATGATAAAGGCATGGTTCCTAAGGATTTACCAGAGCTATTGTTATCCCTATTTTCAAAAAAAGTGATTGCAGTTCTTGTGATAACTATAGGGGTATCAGCCTACTCTCTGTTCCAGGTAAAGTTCTTTACATGATTGTTCTTAATAGAATTAAGAATTTGGTTGACAGTCAATTGCGTGATGAGCACTGTTAATTCAGAAGTGGTAGGGGATGTGTGGATCAGATATTTTCACTTAGGCAGATTCTTGAGAAATGTTTAGATTTTCAGAAACCTTTGGTTGCTAGCTTTGTTGATTTCAAAAAGGCTTTCGACTCTGTTGATCGTCATAATTTGTGGTTGATTGTGAGATCATGTGGTATACCAGACAAGTTAGTTAACATAATGAAAGCTCTCTGTAATAACACTGAGTCGTGTGTGAGAGTTGGTAAGGCTTGTAGCAATTGGTTTAGCATTACTTTTGGTGTTCGACAAGGGTGCATTTTGTCTCCTTTTCTCTTTAGCTTGGTTATTGATTATGTTATGCGAAATTCACTTCAAGGGAAAGATTTTGGCCTTAAATGGACTGGAGATACGAAAATTTCTGATTTAGATTATGCTGATTTAGCGCTTTTGGCAAATGATGTTGATGAGATGAACTCTTTCATTCGAGCTGTTGATGAGACTGGTAGTAGAGTAGGTTTGGTTATAAACAGAGAGAAAACTAAAGTGATGAAAATTGGTCAGGCAGGCTGTGATTCAGTTAATCTTAATGGTTCCAGTCTTGAGCAGGTGTCACAGTTTAATTATCTTGGGAGCTATGTAACAGATAATGGTGATGTGCGGCATGAGATTAACAGACGAATAGGGATTGCTGCTGGGACTTTTAAGAATCTTGGGAGAGTGTGAAGAAATAGGCGTATACACCTAAAGACTAAAATTAGATTGTATAATAGTTTGGTTCTTTTTAGGGTTAGTTATGGTAGTGAAACGTGGACACTTTGTAAACAAGATAACAGGAAACTGGATGCTTTTGATTATAGATACTTACGCAGTATCTTGGGTATTAGGTGGTTCAAATTTGTGACTAATGATGAGGTTAGGCAAAGGAGTCTGCAACCTCCTTTAAGCAGCATATTGTGCAGAGAGAGACTCCACTGGTTTGGCCATGTTGCCCGTATGGATAATTATGGATTGTCGAATAAGGTTATGAACAGTGTGCCTAGAGGCCTCAGAAGAAGGGGAGACTTAGGATGCGGTGGGCAGACAATGTCAAACAGGACCTTGTTAGAATTGATGTGCAGGGGCTGGATGCAGCAGACGTAACTCAGGACAGATATGCTTGGACAATTAAACTGCACGGTGTGGTTGGACCTCCGTAGCCCATGGCTGCTTGATGATGATGATGATGATGATGATGATGATGATGAAACATTTGATCTCTATGAGTATCAAATTTGCTGCAATTAAGTAACACATGAGAGACTGTTTCTCTCTTTCTACATGTATCACAGGCAGACGACTCAGCTCTGTTCATCTTATGCATGTGGTCATTCAGTCTTGTGGTTCTGTTCTGAGCCTGGTAATGGTCACTATGTCCTTTTTGTCAGTCCTAAATCTTGAAATGGATCAATGGTTTGACTAATCAAACTCCTTTGATTCATTTTGCGAGGAAGAATGAATTTATAAATAATGCCAAAAATTTTGTTTTACAATTTGCTTATATAATAATTGAAATCTCTTGGAATATTTGAGGCAGTTTTCACGTGATAACGCTTCCTTAACAATTTTGCCAACAATTTCGTTTTCTCCAACGTCGACGTGGTTGTGAACCATAAAATTAAAATTACATATGTAACTAATTTTTTTAATTAACCGGTAGAAGTAATAACTCTTGTCTAAAGAACAAAACATGGAAAAAGTTTTAAAACGTATTTTGGAATATACTCATAAGAGATTTATCATGAAAAGCAATTTACACAGGGTAATTTACATATAAAAATTAATTTCTCCAAACTATTGGTAAATAGATTAATTGTTCTTTCCAGTCAAAAAAAATCTAAGGTCAAAAAGGAAGGTTTCGGACAAACGTAATTGTTGTCGCCTGTCGCATTTTCGCAGTAGACGAAAATTGCAAATTGGTGTGTCGAAAAAAAACCCTATAAGGCACCGCTGTGCATATGAAGTGCATTATTTCAGCACACTACAACTATGCTTTTCTTCACAGATTAACTATATAGCAGAGATAGGACTGAGCACCAATGCATGCAGCACACCTTTAGCAGCCTGTGATACTTTACCACTGATTTGCGCATGAGTTTTTTCAGACAAGTAATTTACACAGAGTCATTCACATATTAGATTCATTTATCCATACTATTTATAAAGAAATTGAAGTTGTACCCTCTAGTCATATAAAATCTAAGAAAATATACTTAGTACAAGTGTAAATAGCGCCGCCTGTCGGATTATGAGTGAGTGAGTTTGCGCGAAGCGGATGGATTATGCGATTTGTGGCCTCATTGTTATATCCCTAAAAGAAAAATCCAAAAATTTATGAAGACAAGAAGAGGAAGTAAGAATCTAGGAACAAGACAGGAGGGAAAATATCGGGAAAAAGACAAGAATAGTTTCAGAGCCGTGCCTTGAGGAGAATTTTTATAATAAACGATGCGTGATGAGTCCAAGGTATGTAAGAGGTGGTCATATCTCCTGAAGGAGAGAAACGTACGACATCGTTCAGTATCATATTGATGGAAGCGAATGATGAAACGGTAGACAGTTTAATTGTCCTTACGGAAAGGACAGTGGTCAGATTGACGACACATGAAGAGATAGGCATTCAGGGGTGGAACTTCGCTTCACGGCAAGTGATGAGTATTTCCAATTTGCGAAGTGAATTGCGAATTGAATCGAAAGTGAATATCCTGTGTGATGACAATCTGCATAGATAGGAGAAATTTTTGCCATAACTAGAAGAGTTCCATTCATTGCAGAGGGATTGACGGATATGACGCGTAATTGCAGATAGTGAGGATTGTTCCTCCACCAGACGTGAGGCTGCGAATTTTATTGCTTTATTAGCTTCTTAATTCATGCAAATACCTTTGTGTCCGGAGGTAAATATTAAGGTGATGTTTGTTCCAATTCCTAGAATCGTGTGTACGCAATTGCGGAGCGCCACAATGGCAGAATGAGAGTGAATAGATATACACCGAAAAGAGAAAACATTATGACCACCTGTCTAATATGATGTTGGTCCTCCACATGCCTCCAAAACAGCTCGCTCTTACCCGGCGAGGCATGGACGCTACAAGATTTATAAGGTGGCTTGTGGTATCTGGTACCAACACGTTACCAGCAGATCCTGTAATACTTGTAAGTTACGTAGTTGAGCCGCCGAAAATCGGATATGCTGTTCCAACACAAACCACAGTTGCTCGAATGGATTGATGTCTGGAGAATTTGGAGACCAGGGCAATACCTGGAAGTCCTCCTCATGTTCTTTGAACCATTCTCAAACAATCTGGGCAGTGTGACATGTCACATTATCCTGCTGAAACTGGCACTACGAGAGAACCGTTGCCATGAAGTGATGTACCTGGTCTGCAATGATGTTCAGGTAAGTGGTAGACGTCGTAATTTCCTGCTCATAAATAACTGGACCCAGAGTTTCTCAGCAGAACATTGCACACAGCATTACACTTCCTCCACCGGCTTGTTTCCGTCCCATGGTTCATCCTGGTACCAACACTTCCCCATGCAAACAACGCACACCTACCCAGCAGTCCACATGGTGCTACAGAAAATGAGATTCATTGGTCCAAACGACCTTCTTCCAATCATTCAAGGTCCATTTTTTTGCTCGCGTGCACATTGTAGGCGCTTTCGATGGTGAACCGATGTTAGCATGGGCACTCGGGGTGGCCTGCAGCTACACAACCCCATTTTCAGCAAGGTTCGATGTAGTGTGTGTTGTGACACATTACTCCCGTCCAAGTCTTCATAACGAGTGGTCGGGAGAGATTCTGTATTAGCCAAAGCAGTCTGGAAGGACGAATAGTTGATATGTAGAACGAGATCAGGATTGATTGATGTCAAAAAGGGAGCATATTAGGCTTGGGAGAATCATTATCCTAAATTGGTGATGATCACTGCTGCAGATGGAGGGAATTGTGCACCAAGGACAGTCTAGAAAAGTTAGTCAATGCAGGTAGAAGAAATGAAATTTCGCCTTCTTACGGATCCGGAATTTAGGAGAAACAAAGATGATTCTTGTAGCCATGTATATATGTAAATATGCCCAAGTTTAATACATTTTGGTCTCCATTACGCATACTACCTTCTCAAATTATGGAGGTTTGCTCTTCCCCTAGATCCTGCTCTGATTCATTCCAAAATTAAAAAAAAAAAATTCAAGTACATCATGATGCACATTAAAAGAAAGAAAGGAGCCTACGAGATATTTCTTGCAGGGGGCCCGTGATTTTCTGGTACGCCACTGCAAGGACTATAAGGGCTCAGAGAAGGTTGGGGAAAGGTTACTCACTAAATAGCTGGTGGGAGACAGATGGTAACCTCCTGTCAAGACTACCAGTGTTCTTCATTGTGCACAGGGAATGGGTCTGCCGCACCCGGCGATCTGCCTAATGTTCTATCCGATGGACAGTATCCCCTAGTAACCGACGTTAGGGCGGAAAGTTTTGCGGACATAAATCTCTTAACTGGCCCAGCAGGGAAAGTAACGTGAACAAAAAAAATGGACAATTAAAATAAACTTTCTTGTGAATCAGAAATTTTGTATCAAGGATTCCATCTTCGCTGAATAAGCAATTTGAATACGGTTTCATATGAAGACGCTTTTGAATAGTTTAATGTGCTTATTTTCCTATCAACGCATTGTGAGAAAATATCTTAACTCTAACGCATGAATTAATATTTGCGAAACACGTATAAAACGAGCTTAAACAAAAAAAGTTCAAATTAGAATTCTGCATCTCTGCTTGGAATAATTCATTTAATAATCAATATTGTACATTTTTGAGTGTATTATTAATAATAATAAATTAATATATGAGCTTACTCCGTTTCTTACAATACTGCAAAATCCTTCGTTGTTCTATTCCATCATCATCATCATCCTGAAGCAGCTGTGGTGACCACCCCTGATTATATTTAGGGCGGCACACACTCTAAGGCCGTGATCCTCTACTTCCTGCCAAATTAGATTTGTTTGCAGTTCCCGGACCCACATTAAAATTAACAGACATTTAGCATTAATCGAAAACTACGATAATTTTACAGGAAACAAAAACAACATTTATTAACAAATCCGTTTAACACATTACACATAACTAGTTCCCACTTTTGGAACGATTTCATCTAGCGCCCCTGGCGTGGCCCTTTGCAAACAAGGGAAACTTTAGGAGTAGTGGCGGTCAGTTCACTAAAAGTTCTTGATGAACGAGCTACTTGTTCGAGAGGCTAACAGGCCACAAATAGTTTCTGGTCCCATCCGGGACAACGTGACGGCGATACACAAAACACAATCGTGTGGGAAAAAATGAACCATATTCGAACAAAATGTTCCCCCTACCTCATTAGTTCAGACGTCCATAGGGAAAAGGCACCGTCGCTGGATTATCCGCTGCTGGTAGCTGAAGGCACCTGCTGCTTATCGCTCTCATCGAACAGTTACGTTAATACTTGGAGAATCTGCTGCTCTCACTCGAGAGAACCATCGCTGCCAACAACCCAAAGAAGAAGAAGACCGAATGTACTTTCGCTTTTTTCCTTTTCGGTTGCTCATTTCACTGACCCCTGGTGGAGGTCACCCCACCGGCTCCGCGTGGACGCTGCTGGTTGCCCAGAACTAGCCGAGGTGCGAATCATGCAATCATCTGGCATTTGTTGTTGACAGCGCCAGGTCACGTAGACCACCCTTTGATACCTGAGGGGGGGGGGGGGGGACAACGGCCCCGTGGCGAACTTTCCACGCCGGCGACGAGATTCTTCCTCAACAGGAGCTGAATGCAAGAAAATGGACGTGATGTTAAAATGTCACTGTTAATGGAAGACAATGGCGTCCGAAAGTCCTTCACTCTAACAGTCGTGTCAACTATAATTATCCATACGGGCAACATGGCAAAACCAATGGAGTCTCTCTCTTCACAATATGCTGCTTAAAGGATGTTGCCGACTACTTTGCTTAACTTCATTAATACGTACAAAATTGAAAAACTTAATGTCCAAGACACTGCGTAAACATAACCAACCCTAAAAAGAACCAAACTATTATACATTCTAATTTTAGTCTTTAGGTATATACGCCTATTTTTCACACTCTCGATAGATTCTTAAAAGTCCCGGCAGCAATCCCTATTCGTCTGTTAATCTCATGCCGCACATCACCAATATCTGCTACACAGCTCCCAAGATAATGAAACTGTGACACCTGCTCAAGGGCGCAAACATTCAGGTTAATTGAATCACAGAATTCATCTCATCAACATCTTTTGCCGCAAGGACTAAATCATCAGCAAATTTTAAATAAGAAATTTTCGTATCGCCAGACCATTTAAGGTCAAATACTTCCCTTTTCAGTGAATTTCGCATAACATAATCAATAACCAAACTAAAGAGAAAAGGAGACAATATGCACCCTTGTCGAACACCAAAAGTAATGCTAAACCAATTGCTACAAGCCTTACCAACTCTCACACACGACTCAGTGTTATTATAGAGAGCTTTCATTATGTTAACTAACTTGTCTGGTATACCATATGATACACAATCAACCAAAAATTGTGACGATCAACAGAGTCGAAAGCCTTTTTGAAATTAACAAAGCTAGCAACCAAAAGTTTCTGAATCTATAAATATTTCTCAAGAATCTGCTCAAAACTCATAACCTAAGTGAAAATATCAGACCTATACACATCCCCTACCACTTATGAATCCACATTGCTCATTACGCAATTGCCTGTCAACCAGATTCTTAATTCTATTAAGCACAATCATGCAAAGAACCTTCCCTGGAACAGAGAGTAGACTGATACCCCTATAGTTATCAAAAGAACTGTGATCACCTTTTTTGAAAATCGGGATAATAATATCGCTGGTAAAATCCTTAGAGACCATGCCTTTATCATAAAAAATATTCAAAATTTCAGTCATCCAAATGGTAACTGAAACATTCCCAGCTCTAAGCATTTCTGTAGTAATTTCATCTACCCGTGGGGATTTATGAAGTTTAAGTTTAGAAAAAGTCAAAATAACTTCAGATTGTGTTATACGGCCAACATTAAAGCCAGTAATGCATCTATCATCGTTGCAAACAATGGGAGTAGAACTAACACATTGTTTAGAACATCACTGAAATGCTCAGCCCACCTAGCCATGACAGAATCCTCACCTTCTAAAACCTTACCTTGTTTATCCTTCAATCCCTGTATACCTGTCCGTTTTCTACCACACAAAACATTAACTATCTGGTACAGATCTCTGCTGTTGTGCTGTCTAACTGCTTCCTCGGCTTTGTCAGTCAAGCCATCAAGCCAAAGATTCTTATCAGTAGCTAACTGATCCTTTACACGTTCATTAAGCTCTCTGCAATGCTTTCTATTAGGGCTAGTAGGGTACTGATTAAGGACATTCCTGCAGTTCTTTCTTTCTGAAATAAGCTCAAGTGCCTTACCATTCAAATAATTCTGTCTCCTGTGCTCCTTATCTCCTAAATGAGTATTGTTAGTTTCCGAAAACGCCTGTTTAAAATGATCCCATTCTTTCTGAACTTCAGTAGTAAGCAAACAATGACTGTAATAATGAATAAGCAACCTATCACGGTAAGCTTTAGCTATAACTGTGTGTTTCAGAGCTTCAGTATTAAAAGTAAATTTTTTAGCTTTAGCACAACACTTTTAATGTTTAAGTTGCAAGACACTTTAACAAGGTAATGGTCAGATCCAATTTCAGCTCTCCTATATGCCCTGGTATTCCTAACAGAACTAGCCCATTTATTGTTAATTAATATGTAATCAATCATATTCTTATGCAGCCCATCAGGTGAAACCCATGTGTATTTATGTATATCGTGGTGTTTGTAATATGTGTTAGTTATTCTGAAACCATTGAGTTTACCTACCTGTAGGAGACGTTGCCCATTGTCATTGCAGCTACCAATACCAAAATTGCCTATCACCCCTCACCAAAGGTCAGAGTCAGTACCAACTTTGGCACTGAAGTCACCTGAAACAAGGGTAATATCTCCTTCTTTGACAGAATTCAAAATATCCTGAAGTTTTCCGTAAAACCTATTATTCTCATCCTCATCGCTATCCTCGGTGGGGACATAACAGCAGATAACATTCAAGTTTTTAATGTTTGTCTGAAATTTTGCTGTAAGAAACCTTTCATTAATGCACTCATATCCTAGAAGAGCATTCGCTGGCGTGTCTGCTGAGAAGCATACCTACGCCTTGGAAATGCTTATTATTTTTTCCTCTCTGAAAAGAGAAATTTAAAATTATTTTCAAGAATCTGATCTTTATCTGTCCATCTGGTCTCTTGCAAGCCGAGAAAATATAAATTATAACGGTGGAATTCTTGTGTGAGGACATCAAGAGAATAAGCTCTGTACAGAGTCCTCATATTCCAATTACCTATGGAGAGAAAATGGTTAGTGGGATGTTTAAAGAAACTATGTTTATTGATAGGGGGGATGCCAACAATATTAAACAGCCCCTAATCGCAGGCATGGGGTAAAGACCCATTCCCCCCTATTAAACGAGGACTGGGAAAAGCGTTTTAGCTTGAAGGTCCACATTGAAAACTAAAAGTAGAAGATCGGGCCTCCAAACAAATATATACTCAATAACGTATATATGTATAAAAAATAAAGTGAAACAAAGGCAATATAATTTCAATAAAATTTGTTCTGTTAATAAGATTTTGCTTCACCGAAGTGAGGCTTTTTATTCTCTATATTTATCAAACTGAATTGACATCAGTATCGAATAACTCGCGAACAGCACAAAAAAGGGATAATGGGCCATAGTTTCCCCAGACTTGTTCTAGTCTATGCTTCAGTCTCTTCCTCCTCCAGTCACAAATGTTAAAGACAAATAAATATTGTTTTGCGGATTTACGCAAATAATATTGTTGACGTAAAATATTGTAAGATATAAGGTAATAGCAAGACAAGAAAAAGTGAATACGGTCGCTGTCTTTTTAAAGACTGATGGTGCATCAGTTATCTTAAAATTTGGTAAACTAATCGATGCCGACAGCAGTTTGTTTGGTCCATGATGTATACTTAGCAGTAATACTATAGACGTACTCTATAAACCAACAGTAAATGTAAAGAAATCTGAATTTAACAACTTTTTAGAATCTGAACAGCTAAATGAGGATGAGGATGGTTTAATTATAGAAAATATTCTTACAGGTACTATTCCTCATGATCTGAATCACAATTGTTATCTCCTCTTATAACAAAAATAAGAAACGTAGTTAGAATGTTTAGAAGCACACCAACCAAACATTATAATTATTTACAAAAGTATATTACAGTAGAAATTGACAAAAAAAATTTCTTGCAATAAAATTCGAATACTCGCTAGAAGAATTTACTGTCAATGCTTCAAAGATTTTTTTAGTTCAAATATTGTGCGTTGAAAGTTTTAACTGATTCACAGTCAAGTACATATTACTCTCTGTGAGGATGAGAGATCATTACATATAACATAGTTGCGTGCCCTTACTTATTTCATCTGACATATTGCCTAAGAACATTAACAAAATATTTAAAATGAACCAAGATGGAGCAAAACGCTTTTACAGTGATAATCAGACAAAGTTTAGAACTAGTCAGAAGAAGTTTCAAAGTTTCAAACTAGTTTAGAACAGTCCTACATCTTTTAAACTTATGTTGAACAGAAGCTTCATACTTGATGGCACTAGAGATAAGTAGATTTTGGTGATTTTCTGCTTTTTAAAAGAACTTGAATGTCTGGGCTTTGAAGTATTCACGTTCTGTCGCACATTAAGATCTCGGTGAATGATCGTGTTCCTCATAAAGTATGGTGCAGCCACAGGTAATCTCGAAACTTGATTTTGGAGTCTGAAGCTTCTTGATATTGGTTTGCGAGCAATGACCCCAAACTGGAGCAGCATAGAAAATTATAGGTTTTATGATTCATATGATACAATGCTAACTTGTTATCGATTGATAGATTAGACCTTATGGAGACAAACGAACACAACTTAAACTGTATTACAAGGGCCTTATGTACAACAGAGGAAATATGTTTATCCCATGTGAGTTTTTGGTTGATCGTGACACCAAGATACTTTGCTGAGTCCTTCCATACAGTCTGCTTATGAAAGATCATAAGATTAAACACATGATGCAATCTTTTATGGGTGAAGAATTGCGCTGTGCACTTCTCGGTATTGATCTTGATGCGCCATTTCATGCACCAATTTTGAATTACGTGTAACATATTTTGCATTCTGTTGCACGCGATTTGCGGTGATAAGGGATAAAAAAGGAATGCTGTGTCATCAGCATCTGTAGCAGTTTTATTATTGGTAAATCAGAAAAATATATAGTTAACTGGGCTGGACAGAGGAGAGAATCCTGAGAGACTCCTGCTGAAAAAGGTTATGATGAGAGATCATTCGAACGGTGACTTCGAATGACCTGTCAGAGAGATAGTTGAGGATATTCTTAGTTATAGAAGTTAAAAAATCATGTTTCTTAATAAACTGAAGAAATATTTATATTAATAAACTGAAGAAATATTTCAAGACAAGCACGGACCGCGTATTTATATTCAACTATCAAAGAAGACATCACTTTCAATTTAACGTCAGTGTCAGTTTTAGAGGAAAAATTGTCTTGAGCCGATATTCCCTTACGCGTTAGAGAAGATATATATATATCATATATATATCATGAGTAAGATCATATGTAAAATTATAATTTTCAAGTAAAAAAAGATATTTGCAAATTTTAACAGAGAATAAAGCAACTACCAAAATTATATAGTTCAATAATAAAATTGGAAAATTTCCATAAAATTAATTAATTAATTTCCCCTTCTTTTTCTAATCATGATATGGATGTACTTCAAGAGTATGTCCAAGTTAATCTAAAGTGATATTATGCAGTGATATGTAAGAGCTCGGTATTAATCTTCCCCTCATAGCAGATTAAAGAAATTTACGAATTTGATCTTCCAACTTTCTTTCCTTTTCTTCCCAACTTTCCTTCCTTTTCTTTCCAACTTTCCAACCCCCGCCCCCAAAGTAAACCACCATACCCACAGACACAGGGTAATTTCCACTAAACGATAAAATGTAGGATCGCCGAATTTGGTAAACAGCTTCTTTTCATCCACACTTTCAGCAATAGGAGATATTCGGTTATCAACATTTTCTCCGCAAAATCCGCCCATCTACATAAAAGAAAGAAAATATTTTTTTTTTCTAAATGATAAGACTTATGATGGCCAAATTTCCTGCACACCTTCCTTTCATAATGAATCTAAGCAAATTAAAAGTTTCCCCTTCCCCCACCCCTTCCGAAAAAAAGGGGGGATTTGTCAAAACTATTACCGAGCTTAACGGATTGTATCAAATGAAAGGTTATACAATAATAAAATTAATTTTCATTTATATCTTAAAACAAACGGTTTCATTTCCCTCTCCCTCCTGGCGGTAAGGGGGAAAATTATTGCTGCTGGTATAAACCGCATGATCATCACATCTTATCACCAAAAAATTTGAAGATAGATCATTTGCAATGTTTTTAAGGTTTTAGCATTTTATAACTTCCAAGGTTAGAGGGCGCTATCGTGGCTTTTTATTATCGCGCTTTAGCATTTCTACAAGTGAAAATTCGATCTAGTGGACGGCTGGAGAAATACATCGCAACTGTAACAAGAAAGAATTATTCACATAATTATATAGTAGAGATGAAAGACGGAAATAAACGACATGCACATATCAACAAATTGCGAGAATACAGCGATGCTGTAGGAATCAATTTTGAGGATGACTCTGACTTTCGAGAAGTAAGTTATGCTCCTACGTTTATAAATAGGGGAGTGGAATCGAACCCAGCAATAGGATTGAGCAGAATAGTTTTCATTGATTAATTGGCTACCAGCAGCAGCAATAATCTAGTTAAGCAGAAGACATAGTTTCTTTTCAGGAATTCCGGGCAGAGCTCGAGTGAAGCGACATAAAATTACATTGAAGGCTGATTTTGTCTCTAGGAAAGTACACCACTACCGAGTACCTGAAGACCTTATCTTAGGTCGCAGGTCGACATACAAATTATGGAACTTTTCGAAGTAGGAATTATTGAGCCTGCAGTCAGTGAGAATGCCCATCCCGTTGTTTGTGTTGCTAAGAAAGATGGCTCTCTTCGATTATGCGTTGAATTCCGTGCCCTTAATGTTGGCACTGAAACAGACCCTTATCCCATAGAGGACTTTGCAGGGCTGATAACTCAGGTGTGAAGGGCCTATTACATTTCCATTAGATCTTCGTGGTTATTGGCAAATTCCATTGGCAGAAGAAAGTAAGCAGTAACAGCATTTGTCACTCATAAGGGGCAATGTAGGTGGGCTGTTTTACCCTTTTGGTAAAAGAACAGTTCGACTTGCTTCACAAGGGTTTTGAATGAACACTGAACAAACATCAGGAGTATTCATGTTCATACATAGATGATGTTGTCATATTTTCAAAAACATGGAATGAACACCTTGTTCACTTAGAAAGAGTGCTATAAGAATTGGAAAATATTGACTTCACCGCTAACATCGACAAATGCACCTTTGCTCGACCGAAAGTAAAATATCAATCTTTTTACGGTCAACTTTTTGTGTGTCGCAATCTCTGCATCTTCATCAAATTTATCCGTTTCGTCATTTGTTTGTCTTCTTCACATTAGGATAAAGTATCGTCCACTGATAATTGTTCTCTACAAGATTTAAGGACTACGTTAGTGGTTGAATACTTTACGTAAGATGACTGATGAAGTAGGTTCCCCGAATTAGGAATTTCTTTCATTCGTATAACACGAGAACCCACCATCAAGTATATAAACTTAAGATATTGACTTCTTAATGTAAGATAGTAGCACAATACACATACGTAGACGAAGGAAAGCTCTTGCAAAAGGGGCACCGTATATCGCATAGTCATCAATTCTGGTGAAAGCTATGTGAATATTGGTTTCAAGAAATATAGAAGTTTTCATCTGGTGCGTTACAAGACTTAATTTTTTAAATACCTTTTCACAGTTGTTTTTGAAATTAATCATAAGCCAGTAGTGAACTCCAGTTTTCATGGGGGCGGGGGTGGCTCAGTCTGTAGCGCGCCAGGCTCGTAATCTGTAGTTCCCAGGTTAGAATCCCAGCTGGGTCAGCGTTGAGAATTATCTTCGCAAAATTCCCCGCCCTGCCAACGGTCAGTAGGGGACACCGATGGGCTTGGAAAGGCCGCTGTCCCTTCGGATGGGACGTTAAGCCGTGGCCCCGTGTGCGGGAGAGACATACCCTGTGCACGTTAACGAACACACTGGATGGCCTTGACGGGAAGCTATCATCTGTCTCCCAACAGCTGTTCCAGTGGGTCCCCTCCCCCAACCTTCTCTGAGCCTTCGGGGTCCATGTGACCTGGCCATTTAGCCCATGGTGTGCAAAAAAGTGCCGCTCAGAGGTAAAACAACCCAACATAACCCAGTTTTCATGGAGACATTTGTAAATATCTTCATAATATAACCGTTATTATTGTTATAACTTTCAGTATACCATCAATTAATCTTCAATACAGAGTCTGTCCTTCAACGCTGAAAGTCCAATATCAGAACGAAACAAAACCATATTTCCTTATCTGTGGGACGCTGCGGATACATTTAATTCCACAACTCTAAGCATCTAAACAAAGATTACTAAATATCAATATTATTCTGTTTAAATTATTAAAATTGGATAAATATATTTATATATGCGTAAATTTTCTAAGGAAATATTCATGATGCATATAATGCCGCATAAATCAATATAAAGTTTAAAAAAAATTAATCTGAAACGTGGAACTGATATTTTCACCACCATATGCATTTAGATTGAAACAGTTGCTTCGGAACTGCGAATGCTCTTTCGGGGTACACTCATGGGTATGTCCCTGAATATGTAAAGGTATAAAAGTTGGTAAATGTGAATAAGCCTCAAAAAGTCAGTAAAATAAATTCTTCGAAAGCAATAAAGTTAATACTAAATATTAAGATTTGACTGAAGTGTTATTAAGTTACAATATCATCACCATGGGTAAATGTTAAATATTCCACATAATTAAATTATGTATATTGGGTATAGGTATGAATAAACTAAAAAGAAGCAAGAGGTTACAATACAAAAATTATGCTGTTTAAAACCAGTGATAAAAAATTAACGGTTCTAAATATTTTCATAAAAAACTAATAATCTTTTGATAACATAATGAATGGAAAGAACTATAACCCTTTAACAGAAAAAAATTATAACAAAAAAGACATTTTATTATATAAAAAGACATAACATTATATAATATTATATTATATTTAAAACAGTCCTTAAGTCTACACAACACCATTCATAACATAACGATGCGAACTTCAGAATTAGGTCTTATAGCGGTGATATCTGTCTTCTCAAGAGTAGTAAAATTATAAGACACTCTTCCATAGTGGTAACGGGAATTAAAAAAAATCCTCTTTCTAACAATCTAAATGCATAATATTTTCATGTGTATCGAATTACAGAAGCTGAACATTTTTTTTATAAATAACTTAGATATTCTTGTACACAGCAGAGATGAGTTCAGAACTCCAGCTTTGTTGGGGTTAGTACGAGACCAGGTGATTTCGGTTCAAAATATCAAAAATACTGCAAGAAATTTATAACATTTCTTGCATTTGCGAAAAAAAATGGAAAACATATATTTTTTTAAATATAAGTTCAAACTTTTAATTGGTCTTTAAGACAAAAATCAACGCGATTCAAGGTTTATTTCCACATCTTCTTATTTTTTTTTACCTATTCTCTGTCCTTAATAAATTAATGGTTACTTGTGTTTATAATGATGATATCTATGAACATTCCGTTTCTCCTAATATTGCTAACATTTTCCTTCCAAATAGCAATAACATTTTAATTTTTTTAATAAAAGTTATTAAAATTAATAATATAACAATGAAACGGATGAATAGCAAAATGCAATTCTGTAAACATGTCGTATGATGTGTCAGACAGATGTTTTTCTCCAAATCGGGATAAAATATGCTGATTATATATATTACATAGACAATAATAAGGAGTGGGTGCATGGCATAGGTTGGAGACATGTTCGTCTCAGCACCGACTACAACATTGTTTACTGTGACAACTTTTATCTGAATGCCCATAGCGTTGGCAGTTGGTGAAGCGGCGTAGCCTTTTCTACGAATAAGAATGGTCGTTGTCGCTGCCACCATAAATGGACTCCCGAAGGACAATCCTGTTGTTTGTGTCCTAATTGTGTCCTAAAATAGTGGCAAGAACAGATTGTGTTGGGATGTGTTGAAGTCCTTCTCTACGATAACTCTCAGATTATTTAATTTTAGTTTTTTTGCAATACTTCCATTGCAATAGTGTGCTCTACATCTCTTAAAATAAACTTAGTGGTAAGTGTCTAGTGTTAATAAATTAGTTGTAACAGCAACAGAAAGTAATTCTGAGATGCCTAAAAATCTTGAGCACATGTCATGGAAGAAGTGTTCATTACGATATTTTTAGTCTTGATAATATGTACATCTTTAACTTCCTTAGGATTGGAAATGTATACTGATAAAGCTCGTTTAAGTGCTTGTGCTTTTGCAGTTGGGACAGGATGGGTTTTTCCCTTAATCATTATACTGAATTTCTGAAGGCCAGTGTTGCTAGCTAATTCCACTATTCCATTATCTTTTAAAAATTTGGTCCCTGCTGGAGGTAGCTTTCTTGAAAGCTATCAAGAGCTGAAGAATATTTTGACTTAAAATCGTTGAAGAGAAAAGTCTCGAAAAAATCATGTCTTTAGACACTCTTGTCTAAAAGTGACAGCAACCTGCACTTCGCAAGTTTAGATAGTGAAATATAATATTCTACATTCAGTAATTTAGAGTATAACGGAACTAAAGAACAAAAGAGACACTTATCTTCTTAAAATAGTCTTCAAAAATCGTTGTCTTATGATGTTTGCCTTGGCGCCTTTCCACCGTTATTGTCTGCACTGTACGATGTCAAAGCGCCAAGTCCTCAAGGACAGTCTAATATCTGATATCTTTAATTAATATTAAGAGCTCCAAGCCTAGGCCTTATATATCTCGAAGTCTAAAATAGTGCCTGATTGGCAATAGCAAAAGTAAAACACATAAACTCCAAAGGGGCCACACGGACAAAACAAATTTGCTAAAGGAGCAGAACTAAAAGTTAAACATGCGGGTGTCATACACCACAATCTTAGGACGTTTGAATTGGTTTAAAACCAATTGATCATAATCAATCAATGTTTTAATTATATCATCAGGATTAATATCTCCCACTGTCTCGAAAAAGGACTGCGCAAGTTTCCAAATGTGGATGCATATGTGGCCAGTGCTCAAATCAGTGTGAATGGTCTTGTTTTTTACAAACCAAGTGCCGTGAACCCCCCTTTAGTATTAGGGAAGGTCCGACATTACTTTCTGACTCCTTTCCTAAATTTTGACCGTGCTTCAATTGCGCTGATTACCGAAAGGGCACTCTTTCCATAGTAACCCAGAAACTTTACTTACAATAATGAAAAATGGAGAGGAGTTACCAGTTACACATAATATATTAAAAACAGCATTACTGAAATATTCTCTAACACAACTTACTCCCTTCGTTTCTTTTACTCAGCGTTTAGGCAATGTCAGCCTTTACAATGGGGAGCCAAGAAATTGCTCTGGCAAAGTCCATCCGTTAAGTCCGAGCTACTAGCTTCAAAGTCATGTTCCGTAGTCCCTATTTGGGAACGCGGTGGCAGGCAGGCGGACAACAGTATTTAGCTACGAAAAACCAGATTTACAAACGATGAAGACCCGTACCTGTTTCACTATATAGCCGCTGCAGAAATCTCCGATGGGGGAGTCCGGCTCCGTCGACTGGTCGATCATCTGTCTAAATCTCGGCCAGACAAACGCGGATCGCGCCCTTTCTTTACAGGGGCTCGCATCGTTCACATGACGGAGGGAGAGAGACTGCTTGACTGGACTGCGAGACAAACAAGAGACAACTCACCAAGACGAGCGACACGAGGAAAAAGACACACTTTCCTCTCACTGTTCAAGCTTGCCGCATATTCCCGCCGCGACCTCTAGCGGTGGTCAGCGCGGAAGGCTGACGCGGGCACTGGCTATTGGTCGCGGACTCTGGAGCCAAAGTCGCTCCGCCTTCTCTGGGGCCTTTGATGTTGAGCGCGATTTCAGTCCAGAAGTTTCTACACCCAGGTCGATGGTCGTCACTGGTGTCAGCCGGCGTCAGGGACAAATTCATGGAAACTTGGTGACCAAAACAAGTCTTTGTTCACAACACACGAAAGCATATCCTAGGACCTTTTGGCCCAAGTCGTGTCTGCAGGATCAATTTCTGTGGGCACGACACACCTATCCCCCTTTAGGGAGAGGGGGAAATAGGCGGGGGCAGGGAAAAGGTCTCAGACTGTCCGCAGGTTCATGATGTATCCATTGGATGTGAGAGGAGGCGATCTCCTAGGTCCCACAGCACAGTTCCGCGAATTTTCTTTTTTTTTCTCTCTCAACGAGTCCTGGTGTCACACGGTGTAGTATTAGGTGCACTAAAAGTCCAACGGGTCACAGTTCGGGTCCGCCTGGACCGCTCTAGTGGGCGTCGGTTTGCAGGAGGCTCCACGGCACATGAAACAGAAAGAGAAAAGGGAAAAGGGTCACAAATCTGGTTTTTCCACATGTACTTAGTTCACAAGCACACAGTCTGTCTCCGTGCCTACCGCCACGTGACTCACTGTTACATAGAAACTTCAAAACCTCTGGGTACAAATTATACTTCTAATCGAATCACACTGATTATACTTCATTTAAACCTTCTATAATTAATTCATTCACAGTAAAACTGATTCAAATCACACTCAATTAATTCTTAAAAACTCCAATGTCAACCATTTCTTCCTAATAGCTTCACAAATAATTCCTTTCTACAAATTCCAATAATTCATAAGACACTAGTTTGAACTAATTCTTTTCCCACAATTTATCCTATCCCTACTCTTTGTCCCTTATTCGGACAGGTAATCCTTTAATTAACTCATCTAGATAACCTGAAAATTCACAAGACAACCTTGTGTCACAATGCTTTAAACAATCTTCTGACGTTAATTCATCTCTCTTTGATAATTCTAAAAAATCCCTTCTCAATGGATTCACTCTACAATAACAAAATTATTTTTCTAAGTTACTCTTACAAGGATCATCTATGATTATCTCTCGATAAATTCATTTAATAACGACAGAATCATTTTACTAGGTCATTCCATAATGACAATCAAAACTCTTCTCAAAAACTCACTCTATAATAACAAAATTATTTTACCAAGTTACTCTTACAAGGATCATCTATAATTATTTCTCAAATCTGAAATCTCTACTAGAGATTTGCATTAGGTCTACAACATATCCAATAACTGCTTTGTTTCTTCCAGCTGATTGATGGATTGTAGCGCGTGTGTGTGTGTGTGGGGGGGGGGGGGTTGTGAAGCGCCGGCGCGTCCATGTCGTTGCTCTCGCAGCTGATCTCCCGGGCCAGGGGCGACAAGAGGAGTGCCACGATATGACGTCATCTCTCTGGCGGGCTTCCTTCTCCGACTCACGGGGGGGCGGGTGCGTGCAGAACCTGCAGCCTCGCCAGAGTCTGCCCAAAACGTCACCATTTCCGCTTGCGACCATCTCGGCCACCGCGCACGGGAGAAATTCTTGCGATTTCTCGCGTGAGCGTTCTATTGCTCAGACTCCATTCCTCCGCTGCGCTTGATAGCCGGAGGGGGGGGTGAGTGCGCTAGTGTACTGACAGAGATCGGAGATCGTTGGGTACTGATGGACCAGGGGAGGGGGATTTCTGCTGCCCTGGGGCGATGCATCGTGAAGTCATTAGCCCATGACGTGGAGTTCACTTCTTCGGGTTCGTCATATATCCCAGCATTCCGTGATTTCAAGCGTTGTCTGCTTCGGGGCGGCCGCTGAGGCAAGGGAGGAGAGGGTGCTGATACACCGGATGTGTTGACGTTATAGCAAGCCACGGTGTGCGAAGGTGTGTCAGCAGCAGTGGTTGGAGATGGCGTAACTCTTCTGTCTTGTCCACGTGGTCGAAGGTCGTACCTGTGTGGCTGACTGGCGGCTGTAGCATGTGGCGGTGGCTGGGAGCTTGCTGTGGCAGGGCGCACTCGCGCGCCTGGCGCCGGACGGCCTGCGACGTGATTCCATGTGACTCGGGGGTTCGATTCCCAGTCGTCATCCTCAGATTCCGGCTCAACGATGGGTCGTGATGGGGGCGTCGGGGGTTTTGGTGTGGGGTCTTCTGGGATGGAGGGCTCACCTATCAGATACGGGTGGTGTTTCCGCAGTTTGGTGAGGCGATCGACATGCACTGTCTCCACTTTGTGAGGGTTGGTGACTAAGGCGATTTTATAGTTCACTTCGGTGAGGCGCTGCAGCACTCGCCATGGTTCAGTGGACATTTTCGATAACTTCCTGGTATTCCGGCGAGGGACCCGTGGGCTATATAAAAACAATAGTTCACCGGGCCGAATACCTTTATCCACGGCCACTTTTCTTCTCTGCTCCTCCTGACTCTTAGCTGCTGCTTCAAGTTTCGCCTTCACCAGCTCATACGCTTCATTCAACTTGTTGGCTAACAGTTCGCCATAGCTCTCAATGTTGGCGTAGGTCGGGGGCTCCTTCGTCTGCCACAACTGGTAAGGCAGGGCCACCTCTCGGCCATACAGTAGAAAATAGGGGGTCTCATGGGTGGAACTGTGAGTGGCACTCCGATAGGCCATCGAAACAAATGGCAGATGCTCGTCCCACACATCATTTTTGTCGGCCACCAGATGAGATAAAATGGATGCTATGGACTGGTTGAATTTCTCCACGAGGCCGTTGGAGCTCGGGTGATAGAAACTAGTGTTTTGTTTAGTAATGCCTAATCGGTTAAATTCCTCGGTCATCACGCGACCGGTAAAGTTGCGCCCATTATCACTGATGACAGTAGCGGGAATTCCATGTTTGGGAATAAAATCTTCTACAAACGCTCTAGCAATCGACTCTGCTGACTGATCGGCCAGCGCGTAGACCTCTGGCCATTTGGTAAAGTAGTTCATAATGACTAAGATGTACTTATTTCCTCGCTGAATGATGGGGAGAGGGCCTAAAATAGCCATGCCTATAGGCTGAAAGGGGCGGCTTGTGAGTGGGGCTCGAACCAGGTTTCCCTTCTTTTTCTCTTGGTAGCCTCTACGTTGCAGACAAGATGTGCAGGTCTGGACGTAATTGCGAATATCGGCGTACATGCCGGGCCAGTAATAATCAGACCTTACCCTTTGCAAGGTTTTGTACTCTCCCAGGTGGCCTGAGCAGGGGTTGTCATGGCACAATTCTAATATCTGTCCACGAAGACTGACGGGGATCGTTAGCTGCTCTGTTGCTTCCATGCGGGGGCTATGGCTAGCCGGGGGAGGGGGGGGGGCAGATGGTATAGGATACCTTCTTTCAAGTAAAATGGTTCGGCGGCACTGGCGGGTGAATCGTCGGTCCTACTCTCTAAAATTTCGATGGTGTTCCTAAAGGTGGGGTCCTCCAGGTGTAGGTCTCGATTCTGCTGCCGGTTTCGCCCCGTTTGGTATCGCGGGTCATGTGGGCGTAGGGTTGGGGCGACGCACACTGACGGTGGTAATGGCCCACTCCACCACACGCAAAGCACGTGACACCCCGGCGATCCGCCCAGGGGTGCTGCCGTTGTTGGGGCTGACTGGTATGATTTCTCTCTTGCTGTCCCTCAATCTGGTGGAGGCGCTCCCCCAAACGTACTAGATCTGCCTGGATCTGGCACAGCGGAAAGGCTGCCAACAGATCCTGCAGCTGGGGCAGTGGGTTCGAATCCGTGCTTCTAGCGGGGGCTTCCTCGTCAAGTGTTCGTATGGCTGGTGTTCGTCCGGAGGCACGCTCGTTGCTCTCCTCCAGTGTAGCTTTCGCTAAAGCCTCTTCAAAAGTGCAGGGATCACGGGACAGTACGAACCGCTTGAGCCGCGGGACCAGGCCCACTCGCATCCTGACTTTCCATTAACCCAGGGTCTTCCTCACTACGCAAATAGCGTACTGCGTGTTATGCTATATGGTAGGTTTTTGTGCCTCCTAAGTGCAATGGAGGCGCACACAGAAATGCAACTTAACGGTAAGACAAAAATCACTCCTATCTAGAATATAGTAATGTAGCAGTCCTTAGTCGAAATTTCTAGCACTCCCTTCATACATTCTACTCCTGGGCCTAGCTAGAATCTTATAATTATCTTATCACTAAAACATTTAATCCAATATTACTTCACTATATTCCAAAATAAAACTGGTTTCAACAGATGATCCTGAAATTCCTAACTCAAACATGATATACAATCCTCACTAAAAACACTATCTTACTCTCTAATATACACTTCATAGCATTCCACATATCACAATAATTTACTCTTATTTTTAACATTCTTAACATTCTGCCACTGCCACATTTTAACATAATAATTATGTAATCTATATATATATGCTTTTCACGGAACATCCAACTTATCGATTCGATTTGAAATCTACTTGAATTTCCGCATTTAACAATAAAATTACAGTTTTTCAATTTTGAAACTTTTCTTTGAACACCAGCTATTTTCTACCTTCTAACAGTACTAACTCGCAGATTCGAGGGAATCATGGTCATATAAGCAACATCATTAAATTCTTTAACAAATTTCAGAACACTATTCATTTTCGATTTCTGGCAGCAATAACCCTCAGGTTCGAATACCCTGGTCACGGAAACCAATTTGCCGTGAACCCCCCCTTTAGTATTAGGGAAGGTCCGACATTACCTTTTGACTCCTTTCCTAAATTTTGACCGTGCTTCAATTGCGCTGATTACCGAAAGGGCACTCTTTCCATAATAACCCAGAAACTTTACTTACAATAATGAAAAATGGAGAGGAGTTACCAGTTACACACAATTTATTAAAAACAGCATTACTGAAATATTCTCTAACACAACTTACTCCCTTCGTCGGGGTACAGTTTCTTTTACTAGCGTTAGGCAATGTCAGCCTTTACAATGGGGAGCCAAGAAATTGCTCTGGCAAAGTCCATCCATTAGGTCCGAGCTACTAGCTCCAAAGTCATGTTCCATAGTCCCTATTTGGGAACGCGGTGGCAGGCAGGCGGACAACAGTATTTAGCTACGAAAAACCAGATTTACAAACGATGAAGACCCGTACCTGTTTCACTATATAGCCGCTGCAGAAATCTCCGATGAGGAGTCAGGCTCCGTCGACTGGTCGATCATCTGTCTAAATCTCGGCCAGACAAAGGCGGATCGCGCCCTTTCTTCACAGGGGCTCGCATCGTTCACAGGATGGAGGGAGAGAGACTGCTTGACTGGACTGCGAGACGAACAAGAGACAACTCACCAAGACGAGCGACACGAGGAAAAAGACACACTTTCCTCTCACTGTTCAAGCTTGCCGCATATTCCCGCCGCGACCTCTAGCTGTGGTCAGCGCGGAAGGCTGACGCGGGCACTGGCTATTTATCGCGGACACTGGAGCCAAAGTCGCTCCGCCTTCTCTGGGGCCTTTGATGTTGAGCACGATTTCAGTCCAGAAGTTTCTACACCCGGGGCGATGGTCGCCACCGGTGTCAGCCGGCGTCAGGGACAAATTCGTGGAAACTTGGTGAACAAAACAAGTCTTTGTTCACAACACACGAAAGCATATTCTAGGACCTTTTGGCCCAAGTCGTGTCCGCAGGATCAATTTCTGTGGGCACGACACAAGGAGCACTGACCACAGATCTGAGGATTTTATTTTGGAAGAAAGCCTCCTGAATATGGTGTTGGTATTATTACCCCACACTGATCAGGCATATGTCAGGACTGGCCACAGAAGAGTCTTATAAAGAAATAATTTCTTTTCTGGAGGCAGTTTTGAGCTCCACCCTATCAGGGGTGCAAGTTTACATCTGATAATTTGAGCTTTGAGAGCACATGATCAATATTCGCATTTTAACAAAGTTTTTTTATGTAGAATGACACCAAGATATTTCACCGTTGGTGTCCAGGATGTTTAACTCCAAAAATTTAGGGCAATCAGGATTAACAATCTTCTTTCTAGAGAAGACAACTAACTGGATTTTATCTGGGTTAATCTTGATTTTCCATTTGGAGTACCAGCGCTTTACTTTGTCCATCCCAAGCTGCCACCTTCTGATAGCAAGCCTGGGGCTCAGGGATGAAGAGAGTAGAGCAATGTCATCACCGTAAAGTGCCATCAGCACAGGATGGAGATCTGGGAGATCATGCATATAGAAGTTCCAAGAGCAGGGCTCAACAAGGAGACTTTTGGGACACCTGCATCTATATTTCACACAGTGGAAAGGCAGTTGCCAATCCTAACACAAAATGTTCTTTCATTCAGGTATGACTGTAAAATGTGGGTCATACCCGAAGGGAAGTTGGCTTGAATCATTTTAAAGATGAGGCCGTCGATCTAGATCTTATCAAAAGCTGCATCCAGAAAAGTGGATCACATCCAGAAAAGTGGATGCGACGGTGTCTTTCTTAATTAAAGATTCGTCAACCCTTTCCACTACTCGTAGCAGTTGGTGAACTGTAGATTGCTTCCGCCTAAAGCCAAACTGTTCTTCTGGAATTAGGCCATTCTGATCAGAATGCTCCATTAGCCGATTTAAGATAATTATTTCAAAAACTTTACCTAAACATTGGAGCAAACTGATCTGTCCATAACTCTGGGGAAAGGTGGATTTTTCCCCGTTTATGTATCACTTTAATAACAGCCCTTTTCCAGATCAATGGGAAGTGTTTCAAATGTAAAAGGCTGTTAAAAATAAAACAGATGTAAACAATGGCTCTAGGCGGAAGATGTTTGATCATGGTGTTCGTGATTTCATCAAGGACTGGAGCCTTTCTGGGTTTTAACAATTTAATTGCTTTGTTAACCTCAGTAGGAGTTAAAGCGAATGTTAGAGATCGCCACCTGGGAGAAGTGATCCGGTGCATTATCAACAATTTCAGAAGTTGTTTCATCTGACAAATCACCATTGTCCTGAAACTGATTTTCAAGCGTGGTCCCAAAAGCTTCTACCTTATCCTCTTTCTTGTAAATAATACCATTCATTCCATGAATCGGAGGATAATCTGAAACTGGTTTCTTCAGGGCATTGCCATTCGCCAGATGGAATTGTCACTGTTGTAAGTGATAACAGCTTTTTGTCCCAAGAGTCGAATCGATGCTCGTGAATCCTATCGCGAAGAGAGTTTTTGAGCTCTCTGAGACGTTCCTATGTCTCTGGCCGATATATTTGCCAATCTCTTCTTACTTTTTTTTTTAAGATCATCTCAATAATGTCATCAGGAAGCTTATTGGCATCAATATGACTCTCCTTAATATTCCCCCCCGATAGGGGACCACCTTGTCGTGGTGGGGGGGCCTAGGGCCCAGCAACCCGGCTGAGGAGGCATTGCCGGTCGGGAGGATCCCTAGCTGGAGCAGGCCAGAGGATTTGCCGGCTGTAGTGGGCACCAGCTGGAGCATTCCAAGGTTTTGCCGGTTGGGGTGGTCCCTGGCTGGAGCATTGCTGAAGCCACCCGAGGTTGAAGACGCTGCTGGCCGGCTTGATTGCCGGTCGGATGGTGACGGCGTTGGAGACCTCACCTCTCAGGAGACCTGTGTGGTCTGTTCGACGGCTCTGCCGAAAGGCACGAGCTGTCAAAAAAGTCTGGGTCTTACTAAGAGTCTCCACCCCGGGTGCCGATCGAGCTTGGATCTTTATATCCTTGCACATTTGCAAACCGGGGAATAGATTAAAGTAAGGTTTCTTCCGGTGGTCAGCTTTCCTTCTATAGGACTGCTGCCATGTGAGGCCGGGGTTGAGGTGCGCCTATAGGGCGTATTCCTTGCCCCCGGCTCTAGATAGTCATGGCTTTTCTTTAACCAGGTAGTGCTGTCAGGCGGAACCGGGAATTGCCGTGGTTGCACAAGATCGCAACATAGAGATCTCCTTAATATTATATGCAAACAGTTATGCACTCTTGATATTATCATTATATGTAATGTATCTCCAAGTCAATGAGAGTAGGAATTTTGGCCTTAGCATGACCATAAACCCTCTCGTTGACAAGGAATCTATATTTCTCCCAGTTGGTGATCCTGTGAGAGATAATATTTCAGTATTTTCATTACCAAGAATAATAATAATATGTTCGTGATTAGAGCTTATCTCATGAATCACATTAATATCATAGACAAGAAACAGTCTATTCTGAGAGTTATTATAAGTAAACTTAAGGAAGAACACTAATGGTGGTAAATAGTGCTAAATGTTTAGAGTATAGATTTATACCGTTATAATAAGTGAAAAAAGTAAACTTTGTATTACTAAATTCCCTAATTACTTGCATGGATCTGTTTTACCATATCACACAAAAATAGCAGATGGTGTAAGAGTAAACGTTTTCAAACGACCGGTAAAAATACGTCTGTACGAATTTCAAGAAGATTCCTATCTTTTAATCGTAGCACGAGTAAAAAGAACTATATTTACCCTTAAAATGAAAAAATGTATATAAACAAAAATTCAAAACAGAACGGTGTTATACAAAAGAGTACCTAAGGTTTTAACATCAATCGTCGAAAAATTAAAATGAATTGAACAAGACAGAATGTGTTTTGCAGTGGCGCCATCTATCTTGTCAACTGTAATATCATTCGACATTAGCGAAACCACGTTAATTATGAATGCGAAAATGCCTGTTTCGAAATATTTCAAATGAATAATTTTTTGTTGTATATAACGAATCACCCAAATTGGACATTTTACACTTAACACATTGCGTTCTACAAGAGTGCTTCTCAAAATGGTAGTCAGCAGACCCACGCCCCCTTCCGTAGCAAGCTGCCAGAAACGAAAGAAATATGCTTTCAGAAACATCACTAATATGCTAGAATGCCATAGTTTCATACATTCCAACACTCTAGGTCAGGGATTATTAAACTCTTTGGTCTCGGAGAACTTTTTAATGACGAAAAATTATGCGGAGCCTCTGTCTCACGTCGTTTTCATATATAAGTTTATATATATTAATTTTATTTAATTCATAATTAAAATATACATATAAACCAATGGGTCATCACTAATTATATCGAAATATAAATTAATACCTATTCAATAAGTCAGCGTTTCTCAATATGTGCTCGCAGAGTCCTTGAACAGCTACTCAGCGGAGCCCACTTCCAAAAACGCTGCTCAGGGTGACGTCATTTCGTGGGGAATGAGAAAGTATGAGCATAGTCAATTTCATTCGTGGGGAATAGTCATTTCGTGGGGAATGAGAAAGTATGAGCTTTGTCTGTTAAGGCAACTCGTAGTCAGAACCGCCAGGAGCATGCGAAGACAACATATCTCTGAAGCAGTTTGCTCCTGGGCCACCACATACAAGAATTGCATACTCAGCACATCAGAGAGTTTGAGTAGCACTGTTCTACACAAGATAAGGAGAGGTTGGCTTCGCCACTGACACATCAGTCTATATTCTGATGATACCACATTCGTGTTTTAAGTATGCCTGAGCTTTGAGATGTTCTCTGCTAGAATCCATTCTTCCTTTTGTGAGATAGAAAACTCCTATGACATGGTAAAAAACACTATCCATCAGAATGGACAAAGATTGTCTGATGTGAAAGACGGTTATACACTGAAGTGCCATTGAATTAAGGTTAGGAGACGTTACCCAAATTCAGCGCTCCTGATGCAAGTCCTGTTTGCGCGCATGCGTGGCTGAAATTCTGGTCATATATCAGGTGTCAGTTTTGGCTTCCCGAAGCATTCGTCGTGAGAAGCGTAATGGAAAAGACTGGGGATTTAGATGCATTTGACAGAGTGCAGATCGTAGGTGACCGACAGATGGGGATACTCGAGCTCCGAAATTGTCAACGAACTTGGATTTTCTCGTACGTCAGTTTCAAGAGTGTTTCGGGAATATGAAAAATGACGGCGAAAAAAGAAGCACCCGGACAAACTGCAAAGGACAACCAGCCTTGAATGATCGTGGTTTCGCTATTTGACCCGCATCGTAGGGACTGATAACGGACAGACATTATTTTAAAAAACCTCCCATCTGAACGCAGGTTCCAGCCGGGAAGTCAGTGCATGTACCGTGAAACGCTCACTTCACATTCTCGGCTTTGGGAGCCGCCGACCTACGAGAGACCCACTTCTAATGGCAAGACACTGGGCTCAATGCCTTTCCTGAGCTAAAGAACATCGAAACTGGATGATAGAAAATTGGCAACGGATATCCTGGAGTAAATGAATCTCGATTTAAACTTCATCACGCCGATTGGAGACTGAGGGTATGGCGCCAACCCCATGAAGCCATGGATCCTGCATGTCAGGTCGGAAGAATACGAGCTGGTGGTTGCTCAGTGATGGCCTGTGGTGTCTTCAGTTGGACGCCTGTGGGACCTTTGGTACGTGTACCGACGACTCTCAGTGCATCATGGTACGTAGAACCCATGGCTGACCATTTACACACATTTATGGCCATCATGTATCCCAATAGAGATGACGTCTATCAGCAAGACAACTGTTCATTTCACAGCTCCATGTTGGCTACTGCATGATTGCAGGACATTCTGCTGACTTTGAAATAATGAATTGGCCACCTAGAAACCCAGATTTAAATCCCATCGAATATCTTTGGGATACCTTGATATTATTTCATCGAGCAGAGTGTTCGGGACAGTGTCCCATCAGCGGCGACCTTGAGAGAATTGTGGACATCTCTGGAGGATGCATGGGTCGACATACCTGTGGAACATTTACGCAAGTTTCTGGAGTCATTGCCTCGTCATGTGTCGGCCGTTATGAGGACCAGAGGGGGTCCAACACGTTACTAGGTTGCTATCCCTAATTCAACGGCACTTAAGTGTAGTTAACAACTCCTATAAAAATGAATATAGCCAACACTTCCTATAACAGGTGTTGGTTAAACACTGGATGGGCTTACTAAGATTCCATTTATCTCCTGAGAGCTGATCAGTGGATCCCTCCCCTTCCCTTTTCTGAGCTTTTAAGGTATGTGGTAAATAAGACAATTGTGTACAAAAAAGTACCTGTCAGATATAAAGGAAAATAAATCCACAGATCACATACGAGTTTAATTCAGTCCTAGAATTGTTTCATTTACCATTGATGATCTTTTTTAAATATCAGGTTCCCAGAACAGTTCGTACATTTTTTGTAGTTAATATTTTTTTGAATATTTCCTAAAAGGAAAAGCAGATGTCGCCCATCAACTAATACAAATTGAAAATCAGTTAGTAGCGCATCAGTTGGTATTAACAAATGGCTAGACACTGTTAAAGAAAGCAATTCAACGTTTCGAGTAATGGCTACCCATATACGATATCATATCTGTGATTGATTACAGTCTACGTCTACAGGAATGACAATCTGCAGACGGGTAGCCAATATTAGTCATGTGTATTTCCTTAAACAGCTTCTAACGACGTGCTAATACCAATTGATGTGCTACTAACTGACCTTTTACTTCTACCAGTTGATGGGTGACATCTGCATTTTCTTTTAGCAAACATTTCAAAAAATATTAACTACGCGAAAACTGCAAGAACTTTTTCGGCACCCGAGAAGTATTTTGGCACCACCGGATATTTTACGAAATGTGATTTACAACTGAGAGGATGTTTCGAACAGGAGAATGTGCAACACTAAATGTCCTAAATAATTTTAGTTCCCCATTTTATTTTTAAAGTAATTAAATTTTATAATAGATAATCCTTTTCAGAAATACGCTACTTAAGGTAGTATGATATCATTAAGCTAGTGTGTCATCTTAAGGTAATATACGCATTCTGTAAATGAGAAATAGACAAGCAAGATATAGAAAATTATGATTGAAGATAATATTTTTTGATCCTCTACTGTATTAACAAGATACTTGAAATTGTGGTGTTTTACAATTTATTCGAGGCTATTAAAAAAACCTAAGTTCAACAAACCCTAAAGCAATTCTGGATATGTGCCTGATCGTACTGTATTTCCCAATCTTAATATCAACACAAATGACCCCATATGGTGTTTTCAACAGTGTTGCTCAGAATTATTATTATTTCTGATCTTCAATTGGAACAAATGTAAAATAGAGAAATCGTATTTCTGTAGATATCATTTGAAAGGATGGCAAATCCGTGGATGGGCAAGATATATAGTAGGCTTTCAAATTATGTGATGATTAGGATCCTGATAGATCTGCGTAATTCCGCGAATTCCGAATTCGCATAGGTTGTGAGTCTCTTAGAGAGAATCACTGAACACATACTAAAGTAAAATGAACTCCTATAACCATGTACACAGTGAATATATAATCTTCATTTGTGTAAATTAAAATTACATAAATCTTAAAGTATAATTTTTTACAAAATCCTGTATCTGAAGATGAGTTATTTTTCAGCACTAAGTATTCTATTTAAATTCTTAAATCTTTTTTTTCTTCTTTTCTATATTTAACTTTATATCTCAAAATTTTTCTAAATTTCGGATTTACCTCTCAGTGCTACTCTTTTGCACCAAATGTGCTAAATGGCCAGGCCACATGGACCCTGAGGTTTCGGAGAAAGTTTGAGGAGTACACTCACTGCAGAGACTTAGATGGTAGCCTTCCGCCAAGGCCATCCAGCGCATTATTTAACGTGCACAGGGTTGGGTTGGGTTCTTTTACCTCTGAGCGACACTTCTTTGCACACCATGGGCTAACTGGCCAGATCACATGGACCACGAAGGCTAAGAGAAAGTTGGGGGAGGGGATCCACTAGAACAGCTTATGGTAGACAGATGGTAGCCTCCCGTCAAGGCCATGCAGCGTGTGTTTTAACGTGCACAGGGTATGGCTCTCCCCACATGGGGCCACGGTTTAACGTCCCATCCGACGGACGGCGGTGTTTCCAAGCCCATCAGTGTCCCCTACTGACCGTGGGCAGGGCGGGGAATTTGGCGGAAATAAATCTCAACGCTGATCCAGCTGGGAATGTGCACATGGGTATGGCTTTCCCGCACATAGGTGGCTATACTTTATGTCCCATCCGATCAACGGCAGCCATTCCAAGCCCATCGGTGTTCCCTACTCACCGAGGGCAGGCGAAAGTTTTGAGGAGATAAATCTCATCGTTGGCCCAGGTCGGACTCGAACCTGAAAACTGCAAATTACAAACCGAGCGAGGTACATCTTCTTCTGTCTTTATAAAATAGCTTCTTTGCATACCGAAAATAGGTTACTTTAATTTTATCGTTGCAAAGTACCCTGCGATACGTTTTAGATTGAAGATTTCTAGGCTTATTTCGAAAAAGCGCGGCACTTTTTGTTCTGCGCACCTGCGGCCATAAGCCTTGCAGCGGTAGTGTTAGTAGATACACCGAATCGTTAGTTTTAGGCTGTATAATCGTTTGGCCTTTCTAAAGTTTACTCTTTTGGTGGAACATGAACTCAATGTATGATAATAGGAAGCTCGATGCTTGTGATTCCTAATGTTTAAGTTTCATCTCGGATATTCCAAGATCATATGTATTGTCTTGATCAGAAGTAAATATTACGATCATTTGGCTGTGTCTCAAATAGGGAGAATTGTTACCATGTTACCAGTAGGCAAAACCACAATTAGCACTTACAGATATGAACAGCGAGTGATAAAAACTGTTAATCGCAAAAAAAAACTTCTTAGTTTTTCACGTAAGCTTTCTTGAAATTATAAATAGGCGCTTAAGGCCCATTACTAGATCATCCACCAACAACATTGCCTCACGGTCTTACGCCGTAAAATTAATATATAATAATTTTCCTTCTTAATTAACCGGTAGCAGTTATAATTCTAGTCTAAAGAATAACACCATGGAAATATTTTTAAAGGGTATTTTAAAAAATACACATAACAGATTTATCATATAAGCAATTTACACACGGTAATTTACGTATAGAATTCATTTCTCCAAACTAATGGTAAAGAAATTAATTTTTCTTTTTAATCAAAAAAAGTCTAAGGGCAAGAAGGCAGGATTCGAACAAAGTAATTTCATCGCATTTTCCCAGTAGCCGAAAATTTTCATATTGATGTGCCAAAATACCCTGTAAGGTACTGGCTGTGCATGTGTAATGCAATGTTTTAGCGCGCTACAACTATGCTTTTCCTCACAGCTTAACTAGGTAGCAGAGATAGGACTGAGCATCAATGCATGTAGCACTCCTTTTGCAGGCTCTGATACTTTACCATTGAATTGCGAATGAGTTTTTTCATTCAAGTAATTTACATAGAGTAATTATGCCTTAACTGGCATAGTGGTTAGGCAGCTAGCGACTGTTCCAGCAAGGCAAACTTTGTGTGTTGTGTTAGCTCTAACTAAGGCAGTGGTCAGCAGTGACTTCGGTCTTAGTAGTGCATGTCCTTGTATGAGAAGGCCTGTATTAAGCTAGGAGTAGCTTCTACGATTCTTCTCTGTCCTATATGTCGCAAATAAAAAAAAAATCACATATTAGATTCATTTTTGCACACTATTTCGAAAGAAATTGAAGTTGTGCTCTCTAGTCAAAGTCTAAGAAAGCACCTTAGTATAACATTAAATGGCGCCGCCTACGGATTATGAGTGAGTGAGTCCGCGCAAAGCTGACGGATTATGGAATTTGTGGCCTTATTGCATTATATCCAACAACGAGAAATCAAAAAATTTGTGAAAACGAGAAGAGGCGGTAAGAATCTAGGAACAAGACAGATTGAAGAAACATAAACATGAAGACAAGAAGAGTTGGAAAGCCCGGACTTGAGGTGTATTTTTTTAAAGAAACGATGTCATGCTGAGTCGAAGGTTCGTAAGAGTCGTTTTTCATTGATGCGAATACCTTTGTTACCAGGTGTCCAAAGCAAGGTGATGTTTGTTGCAGTCCCTAGAATCGTGTGTAGCCGATTGCGAAGTGACACAATGGCAAAATGAGAGTGAATGGACACATTTCTCAGTGTGATGAGTACAGATTTACTGCCGGTGAATATAATATAGTCTTCTAGAGTCACTAACGATTTCCTGCAGGGCAATTCGTATGGCCTCCGCCTCCACACTAAAGATAGTATATGTCGGGTGCGAATTCCGAGCTATGTACCGATTCGATTGGGGACATACGATCCCGATGCTAATGATGGTTTGATTTGGAAGCATCCGAATCAATTCTGATGGCCGAGGACCACTTTGTGGTTGTTAAATTTACAAAATTATGATGGATATTGGAATTATGGGGAATATTGTAGATGTAAAGGGATCATTCCAATGGCTTTTTTGAGTCGTTAAAATTTGTGAAGATGGCCGTCCAAGAGAGCAGTTGCGTGCCACCAATATTTGTCTTTCTCTCGACGAATTACAGATTTAAGTTTCGCTATACGTGTGTCATACGTGTTTGCAATGTAACCAGTCGTTCCGTTGCAGTGTTGTTCTAGCAATGGAAAACGCCCTATGTTTTTGGGCCAAGGCTACTTGACCTTGATGGATGCTGATTACCCCCATTGAGGGTGAAGAGTGGGGGATCTGTAATTGGGCTAAACGTAGGAAGGAGGTCGAAGCAGTAGATATGGAAGTTGTTTACGCTCTCACAAGGGTAAAGTCGACTTCAGAGAGCTGGATTTTTTCGATGGAGGTGCGACGGGAGGCGATTCTCGAGATTCAGTAAGTTTGGAAGTTAAAGAAATATCGCTCCTGCAGTGAATAGTAAAATAGGACGCATAAGTAGGACGCATAAGTGGATAGGCAAAATGGCCGTCCGAACTGCAATGTAACAAACTCGTCGGGAGCACTTATAATCTAAAGATCGCGGTTTCGAGTTGGCATTTGGAACAATGAAGGGAAGTGGCTTCATGTGGATCTCCACATAAGCAAGAGGTTGGTAATTGGTTGAGTCCAGATACGACGAAGTTGAGAGGCAGCAGCAGATGCCGATATGATACATTGTTCCAAATCTTCAAAACAAGTTGTGGGAGAAATCCTGTATTAGTCAAAGCAATTTGGAAGGACGAATAATTGATATTCAGAACTAGGTTAGGATTGCTTGGTGTCGAAAAAGGAGAGAATAGAAGTGGGAGAATCGTTATCCTAATAGGATGATAATCATTGCCCACAGGGAGAACATTGTACACCAAGAACAGTTTAACATAAATCTGTCTGAGCAGAAGGATAAGTCAATGCAAGTAGAGGTAAGAAAACTTCGTTTGGTTACGGATCCGAAATTTAGGAGGCATGTAGATGGCTCTTGTAGCCACGTAGCTATGCTGATATTATTCTCCATAGGGGGCGACGAGCGTTAAAATCTCCAGCAATGAAAGAATGATGCATTGTAGAAGGAAGGTAGGTAAGGACAATTGGGCCAAAATTTTCTTCTGGAATATAGATATTGGCTAACATCAGAGTTTTCCTTTGCACGAATAGTTCTACTGCATGAACTCACCAGAACCGCAAGTGGGATTCTCCGGGGTGATCAGTCATCGCCTGACGAAAGAAGATTTGACAGCTATAAGAAGGCCACCTCCAGGATCATTTTGTCGATGTTTCCGATAGATGAAATAGTTGGGAAGGCTGAAGGGCGTGTCCGGTCGAGCCAGGTCTTGAAGTAGAAGAATGACCAGGGCAGTTTGTGTGAATACCTCAAGAAAGAAGAAACCCTCCCCCAATGACCGGAACACTTCAAGCATTTCATTGAACAATCTGAAGAACCATAAAGTTTCTTTTATTTCTTCCCCTTGGACTTTTCCTTGCCTTTCTGAGAAATGAAGTGCTTGAGGGGTGGGGGGAGTTCTAGAAAATCTATAGAAGAAAAGGAATTGGTAGGATCAAAGGTACCTTGGTAGATGCTGATTACTCTCATTGAGAGTGAGTGGGGAATCCGTAATTAAGCTAGACGTAGGAAGGTGGTCGAGGCAGTAGATATGGGAGCTGTTTAGGCTCTCACAAGGGTAAATTCGACTTCGGAGAGCTGGATTCTTTCGATAGAGGTGGGACGGGAAGTGATTCTCGAGATCCAGTAAGTTTGAAAGTTAAAGAAATATTACTCCTACAGTGAATAGTTAATTCTCTCTGCACTGGTAAGTTCAATAATAGAGTCGCAAATGTGGCTGATAGTCGTTTTTCGAACTCTTAGAAAGCTTGTTCAATTAGGGTCGTGAATAGACAGGTGATGCCAGAGTACATTTCTGTAGTTGTGAAATCGGCTCTTGGAGAAGGAATGTTCTTTCATGTTGTAGACACATAAGCAGGTTGGGCAGGCAAAATGGAAACCCGAAATGCAGTGTACGAAACTCGTCGGGTGCACTTATAGTCTAAAGATCGCAGTTTCGAGTTGGCGTTTGGAACAATGGAGGGAAGTCGTCTCATGTGGATCCCCGCATAAGCAACAACATATATATGTCGACTGGTAGAGATTCGTGGGGTATTCATTACCACATGAGCCACATCTGGACTTGCTTCGACAATACTGTTTCCCGTGACCAAATCAGGAGCAATTGTCATATTGGCGCGGTCTGTCTGTGAAGAAGGTGAGATGGTGAATTTCCCACCACAATATTTCCTTATTGGTTATATTGAAAGCAATAATGGTCACTAGGACGCTTGGAAGGGTAGACATGGTATGGCCGTCGCGCTTTGCCAAACGTCGAATGGAATAAATGCTGATGTTTTGGGTTGTGAGTTCAGTGAATAATTCGGAGATGGATATCTCTGTCTCAATATTGCGAAGAAGGAATTTAATAGTCGGAGAATCCGTTAATATTTCATGTTCTACTGACGTATTCAGTAATTTCTTAAAACAACTATAAAACGCCTAATGATAAATATTAGAGATGTACGGATTCTTAAACTTTACTTTTCATGGAATGATATTAATACATTGGTATTCTATTTCATATTTGCAGAAATAATTTATTTGATTACATCAAAAAATTTTATAACCTTAATGCGTGCAGTAACATCTGATATCAGATATCTTAATTAACATTTATTAAGTTCCAGGCCTTAGGCTTTAACCTTAAAATCATTATATATAGTTCTAATGGCAATGACAGTGTAAGAAAACAACGCCGAAGGGCCCGATGGGAAAAAACAATGTGTTTACCAAAAACACAACAGAAAAAGTATAAAGGTTAAAAACAACCAACATAAAAACAAAAGTGTAGATTACAACAAAGTGTCAAATGACGATCCTGAAAAATCATTAACTTTGGGCGTTTGAAGTTGTTCAGCACCAAAAGATCATAATTCAGTAAAGTATTCATAATTTCATAAGGGTGGTCTCCCACTGTCTCGAAAAATGTCTGCGAGTTTCCTGATATATGTATATACTGCGGAAATTGAAAAGATAACACCATTAACAACTGAAGCATAATCTATGAGATTTATTTAGTAGAAACAACTTGTTGAGAAAGGACAATGATCACAAGTGTGAAGTGATTTCAATGTTCATTTTACCTTTTAATGAGTATTACACTTTACAGAAGAAACATTTTAATAAGGTGTTGAATCACCTCGAGCAGAAATACAAACTTCCAATCTGGCATGTAATCGGTCGTACAAATGTTGGATATCTCGCTGGGGGATACAATTCCATGCGTTTTCAACTTGGACGCGTAATTCAGAGATGGTCGTTGCCTGCCACAGTACATGGAAGAGTCTGTCCTATCCAGTCCCAGACATACTCGATTGGAGACAAGAACGGAGAGCGTGCTGGCCAAGGGAGTTGGCGCACTGCCTGAAGAGTACACTGCTCGGACACAGTGTGGGCAGGCGTTATTCTGCTGGAATATCGCATTTGGGATTACACTCAAATATGGCAGGACGACTGGTTGTACGATGTTGCTGACGTACGTATTTCTATTAAGTGTACCCTGTACAAACACTAGACATGTACGAGAGTGATAGCTAATAGCTCCCCACACCATTATGCCCAGCGTGGGCCCTGTGTGTCGCTGGTGGATGTACGATGGAAAATACCACTCATCTTGTTTCCTTCGGACGTGTAAACGACCATCAGTCGTTCCTAAGCAGAATCGAATTTCATCACTGAAGACTACAGCTGCCATTACTCCCTCTAATGAACTCGTTCTTGACACCATTGCAAAAATGCTTCACAGTGACAAGGTGACAGTGGTAACCGTGCCAGTAGCACGCATGTCCTTAGTCCTGCTTCCGAAAGCGATTGCGTATCTTTCTTGTATACACCCTAGGTACGACAGAGGATTGCATTTGTTACTCCATAGTCATCATCCGTGTATCAGGAGGGCGGCGGTCTGCCACCGCCGCCCTCCTGATACACGGATCCTCTTGTGCTGTAATGTGTGCTGTAATGTGTGTTGTCTTGTGTGTGTAAATCTGTCTTGCCTGGAAACACATCTGCGAATTTGCGAATGCTCTTCTGACCATCGACGCCACCATCGTACTACTGACGATACCTCTCGTCCAATGCGGTTGACGAAAAGAACAACCACCATCCCGAAGACCCACTATACAACCACGCTCAAACTCCGTTAACTGAGCAAATGTTTCACGCCTGCATCGTCCAGGCATGGTAGCTTCTTCAAAGAGCACTGAACAACATGACACAAGACGAATAACTTCTTTCTTCATGCCGTAGTGCTTAAATGCGCGCTACGTACATTTGCATGTTGTCGTCCTCAGTGACGTCATTATTTCATCGAATGACTTTCAATCTTGGATCACGATTTCTGCTGCCTTTAACTATTATCATATTATAATATGACGTTCTTAAAGGAATTCCTTCTGTGTGCTCTTTTATCAATTTTCGCCAGTGTATATGTGCTCAATGCCCAAGTCATTGTGAATGGTTTAATTCTTCACAATCCATGGTGCACTGACCACTGATCTAAAACTTTGTCTTGGAAACTGTGTAGTATCCTGACGTTCGTGTTGGTCATGATGTCCCACACTGGTGAAGTATACATCAGGATAGGCCGCAGAATGGTCTTATAGAAGAATATTTCTTTTACGGAGGCAACGTAGAGTTCCACCCTATAAAAGGGTCAAGTTTAGATCTGACGATATTGGCTTTGGAAAGCACATTAGTTACATGTGCATCCCATTTAAGCTTCTTATGTAAAGAGACACCAAGGTATTTAACATTTAGTATCCAATTAGTTTGTATACCAAATATAATTGGAGAATAAGGATTAATGATTCTTTTACTTAATAATTTTTCTTCTTCCAAAGCAATGAAACCTTCTTCTATGTATCAGTGTAATATGTCTCATAACCATTTGACCTTTTATACTATTGAATTATTGTACTATTTGAATTATTGTATACTTTACTGTTGTCATAATTGAACTAAAGGAAATAGGGAGCATTAACTAAAAATAAGCGTCAGCTTACTATGCTCTCCTTTTTTGTTTCGCCTTTCCTATTAAACACCAATATTTAATATGATAGTTATTTACATTTTCTGATGCAATTGATATTTCTCAGCTATTTCACTACTCAATTTTTCTCATGTATATATTAATTGTTATTAGATAATTATGCTATGAAAATGTATATTGTATTGACTGGCGGAATAAAATAAAGATTATTATTATTATTTAATTTTTTCAGGATTAACCCTGATTCTCCATTTAGAGTACCAGCGCTCTGCGTTGTCCAATCCCAGCTGCAGTCGTTTAATAGCCAGACTGGGGCTTTGGGATGGAGAAAGCAGAGCAATATCATCGGCGTAATGTTCCGTTGTGATCGGTTTAAGATCAGGGACGATCAGCTTGCAGTAGTATATATTAATATTGATTTAAAACAATTTAAAAATATATTTTGTATGGCAGAAAAGTTTGATTATTTAATTTTGAGTGTCAAAAGAATATGGATTTATAGAGTGACTATGAGAGATGTTTTGATAATGTACTTTTGGAATTTAATTTAATTAAAGTAGTATCTAAATTGACTGTTAAAGAGAGAATATTTAGAGATTTTAATGGAAAAATAGGAAAGATAACAGTAAAGGCTAGAAGCATCGTCCAGGCATGGTAGCTTGTGGCATTTGATAAGATAAATACCTGTGGCATTAGATAAGATAATGTTGGCACATCAATTTTTAAGAATTGATTTATACTTTATTTTATAAATTCTCTTACTATTGGTATTTCAGGTATACGGTTTTATGATATTAACACTAAAATTATTATTTTTGCAACACAAAGTAAGTATTTGATATTTAAACAAGCTTTTCATTCTAAATCATTAAAATTTCATCAATGTCAGTTATATTCAACAGCTATGTTGTATATATTTAGTATACCTGTAAATATTGTCTCTGTATTTGAATATGACAAAAAATTTGCTATTTTTAGAAGGAATTAATAAGTAACTATCTGCACATAGGGTACAAACAATAATAAGGAGTAATATTACACTAGTTTTGGCAAACATAACGGGGACAACTATTATGAAAATTGTTTGCATACTTGGAAAGGAATATGAAACTGGATGGATTATAAAAATGAAAAGTTTAAATTTTTTAAACTATTCCAACTCCTCCAACCACTGGGAAGAGATTGGATTCATATTCATCAAATACAGATTTTGAGGCATATACAGATCCTGATCCTACATACACCCCTAAAAAGTTAGACGAACCTCATCTGATTCAGCAAAATGACTAAATGGTCTTGTTAGAAATCTAGGACTTTCCAAACAACAAGCTGAGATTTTAGGCTCAAGACTTCAAGGTGGAATCTTCTGGCCAAGAGTACCAGAGTTTCTCTGTTCAGAAAGAGAATTTTGGCTTTATCTGCTTATTACGAGATGCAAGATGGTTTGTGTTTCTGCACATATATTTCAGGGGTAATGGAAGAAACTGGAACAACTCACGACTCTAAAGAATGGCGCCTATTTATAAATTTGACAAAATTCAGCTTAAAAGCTGTCCTTTTGCATAAATTAAACCAAAAACCTTAATTTCCACTGACACAGGTTGTGGGAATGAAGGAAACATACGAAAGCATGGAAAAAATACTCACTGCTATAAAATATGACCAGTTTAAGTGAACTATGTGTGGTGACCTAAAAGTCATATCTCTCTTGCTCGGGCTTCAAGGAAGCTTCCCAAAATTTTGCTGTTTTCCGTGTTTGTGGGACAGTAGGGCCAGAAAGGAACTCTACAAAACAAAAAAACTGGCCCAAAACAGATGTTTTTATTCCTGGAAAGAGTAATGTGAGGTAAAAGCCTCTAGTTGACCCCTCTGATGTTCTGCTCCCAACACTACACATCAAACTGGGGCTTATGAAAAACTTTGTAAATGCTCTGGACAAAAGTGGTAAAGGGTTTTTGTGATTGAAGGAAAAATTTCCAAAGCTAAGTGATGCCCAAACTCAAAGAAGGGATCTTTGTTGGTCCTCAGATAAGGAAGCTGCTGAATGATACTGTCTTCGAGGAAAACTGAATATGAAGGAGCGCGCTGCATGGAAACCTTCACGTCTGTGATCCAAGGTTTTCTGGGGAATCACAAAGAGGATAACTACCATTAGATCATTCAAGATGTTCGAAAAAACTATGAAAATCTTGGTTGCCAAATGTCTTTGAAGATCCATTACTTGCACTCGTATCTCGACTTCTTTCCCAAGAACTTAGGAGCTGTCAGTGATGAGTAAAGAGAAAGATTTCACCAGGATATCTGAACCATGAAGAAGTGATACCAAGACAGGTGGTACCCAGTAATGATGGGGTGACTACTGCTGGTTGTTGCAGAAGGAAGATACCTCAGCACATAAAAGACAAAAATGAACATTTTGTAAGTATCTAAGTAAGATTTTTACCCATGTTTTCTTATTTTGCGTTTCAATATTATTTCATTTGTTACTTTATATTCAGTGGTCTATAACTATGATGTTTCTAATTTATTTTCACTGCAATCGTGCAATTAATTAGATAGTTTTAAGTTGCAACTTAATAAAATTGTCACATTCATTTTCTTTTTCCAGAAATGTGTATTCATTGAAATTTCAAATACATCAATCCGTAATTTAAAAAAACTGTAAGTCCTGCAGATTTTTCACAGCCATATTTTAATTCATCACCCCAAAATTAGTTAAAAACATTCAATTTGAACTCTGTTATAAAAAAAGTTTCAATTTGTTGTCAGGTGTTATTAGAGATAAATGAAAAGATGTGTTGCCATATATTATAATACTTTACTCATTCTCGAAACCTGGACTGACATAAGGTGACCCTTGGTTCTCAGCATTGCTAGGTCATTTTCTTTCTTTTTCTATGTTTTCTCTTTTATTATTACTATTTTCTTTGTTTTAAGGTGACCCTTGGTTCTCAGCATTGCTAGGTCATTTTCTTTCTTTTTCTATGTTTTCTCTTTTATTATTACTATTTTCTTTGTTTTAAGGTGACCCTTGGTTCTCAGCATTGCTAGGTCATTTTCTTTCTTTTTCTATGTTTTCTCTTTTATTATTACTATTTTCTTTGTTTTAAGGTGACCCTTGGTTCTCAGCATTGCTAGGTCATTTTCTTTCTTTTTCTATGTTTTCTCTTTTATTATTACTATTTTCTTTGTTTTAAGGTGACCCTTGGTTCTCAGCATTGCTAGGTCATTTTCTTTCTTTTTCTATGTTTTCTCTTTTATTATTACTATTTTCTTTGTTTTAAGGTGACCCTTGGTTCTCAGCATTGCTAGGTCATTTTCTTTCTTTTTCTATGTTTTCTCTTTTATTATTACTATTTTCTTTGTTTTAAGGTGACCCTTGGTTCTCAGCATTGCTAGGTCATTTTCTTTCTTTTTCTATGTTTTCTCTTTTATTATTACTATTTTCTTTGTTTTAAGGTGACCCTTGGTTCTCATCATTGCTAGGTCATTTTCTTTCTTTTTCTATGTTTTCTCTTTTATTATTACTATTTTCTTTGTTTATTGGTAATTGGTGTTATTGTTATTATTTTGTTCTTTTAAGTAAATTTATTTCCTGAGAAACCATATATATAGCTGTTGTGTATTATGATTTTAGGAGCAAGTAAAAAAGTCATTTTTAACAACCCTCCCGCAATACTCAGTAGTATTAGACAGAGAGAAAGTCATCACTATATTAACTAACTTTTCAGGTATGCTACATGAACCTATAATTAACGTCTAAATGTGAAGGCTAATAGAGTGAACTGCCTTTATTTGAAATCCACAAAGTCAATGATCACAATCCTTTGAAATTGTAAACGTTTCTCAAGAACCAGTATAAATGAAAGGATAATCTGGCCTTAAAAATGGCCTTTTAAAATGTAGTAAATAAAATTAATCAAATAAAATTCAAGCCAAACCAAAAATAACACCCCAAGCTTTCTTCCCCACTAAAAAAAAGGAAAATGTGTGGGAAAACAGTTATCCCATCATATCTTTTACTGTGGAATAACTATTTTATATTTCCGTCGAAAATAATATTAAATCATATCGATAATGCAATCAGTACCTGAGTTCGCATTCACTTCAAAAGATGATAGGGCGCAGGTAATCTTGTTAAATATGTAAATCGGCGCCCTATCTTCAAGTGAATACGAACTGAGTTACTAATTGTAGCAGTGTTACGTGTTAGGTTTTTTTCTCCATTTTAGAGCGCATGTAAAAATAGAGGTAGTTTTGAATTTTTTTATTTATATTTGTTTTCTTTGTCATTAAAAATACCTAGATTCAGAAACTTCCATGTAATACATGATGCATAAATCAATTTTACCTCCTCCTTTTTTTGGAGTCGTGTTTAAGGTAATCATGACATTGGAGACGTCACAAGCTTTATGTTGAGATATAAATTCGTATTAAATTAGCTTTCATTTGGCATTAACTGTAGGCCTTTGTGTTCGGAAAGTATAGTAGAAGAACGACTTTCATATCTCAACTTTTTTAGGGGGAAGAAAGCAAGAGAATATATTTTTATTACCCCCATACACTTCCCACATCAGAAGCTTACATTTCATAAACAATATGTTACTCTCGGTACTCGCGTTCTATAGATATAGCGGAACAATCGTTTTGAAATTTCTCCTTTTTTAGGCGGTGAAGAAAGCATATAGTGTCAATTTTTTTAACCTATGACACTCCCCACGTCAGAAGTTTTCATTTGACGTATTTTCAGCACTGGGGTTCCGAAGATATAGCGGAAAAATCGTTTTCATACTTTGTTTTTTTTTAGTGGGGAAGAAAGCTTGAAGTGTCATTTTTTATAGCCTATGGCACTACCCGCATCACGAACTTTCATTTAACCCATAAATAATTAAGTTTCGTCCTTGCGTTGGAAAGTTATGGTGAAACAACTTTTTGACAAGCATACAAACGGACAAACTGTCAAATGTCGAGCGAAAAGCAATAGGAAGATAGGATGGTTTGATTTGGTTGTTTGGGGTTTAACGAATGGTGCAACGGCAACTAAGGCCATATTGTGCCAAACATATGATAAACAGTAAAATGTAAGCAGATAAAAGTCATAGAACCCTCAACCAAAATTTTAAAATAATACACAAAAGGGGAAAATGAAAAAAAAACTAGACAAGACTAAACAAGAACGAAAAAGTGTACATATAACGAAAAACAAGGTGTGTAAAGAATAAGCGTAAAATATAAACAACAAGTGTAAAACAGAATAATCAACAATTGGTGTATAGGACCCATAAAAGCGACAATTCTAAAGATTAAAAGGAAAAAAACATTAAATAGAGTTGCTGCTGAGCAACCAGTTCGGACGAGATCCTGCAAGTGCTTGTCGATGGATCAGCTTCAACAGCGTGGCACAGAATATTATGATCTACAGATTTTGGGCTTTCCGATCTCGGCTTACTTCCGAAGCTCGTGTCACCATCTTTAAACGTCTTGAACCAAGCTTGAGTAAAATATCTGGTAAAACTTAAGAAATTACAAATAGGCGTTAAAAAACAGTCATCAGATAAAAGATGGCCGTAAAGTCATGTAAGTTGAAATAAGCACGACGTTCGATGTTAAAAGCTGGACAATGAATTAAAATGTGTTTTACAGATAAAATGGTGACAAAACTCGTATTTAGGTTCGTCGTCCGCCAGAAGAAAAAAAGAATGTGTGATAAACGAATGTCCTAAGCAGAGTGATATCATAACGACTAAGTAATCTATCATGGTAAGCTTTAGCTATAACTGGGTCTTTCAGAGTTTCAGTATAAAAGGTAAATTTTTAACCTTAGCACAAATTTGATATACATCTTGTTACTGTAGCCATTCTGGTTCCGTAGATATAGCGAAGCAACTGTTTTGATATTCCACTCTCTTTAGGGGGTAAGAAAGCATAGGGATCAATGTTTTATAGCCCATTCACTCCCTGAGTCATAAGGTTTCATTTGACGCATAGTTTGTTACTTTTGACACTCGCTTTCCGGAAATAGAGCGGAACAATCGTTTTCATATATATATATACCCTTTTAGGGCGGGGGGGTAGAAAGCAACAGAGGTCAATTTTTTTTATCCTATGTCACTCCCAGCGATACAAGTTTTCATTTGGCTCATAAATCATTTCTTCCATCGCGTTCAAAGATACGGAGGAATAACTGTTTATGACAAACAGTTGAAAACCCGACAAATGACGAGCGGAAAGCAATAGGAAAATAGGTAAAAATGTCCCCAGTAGATAAAAATGGCCCTGTAATCTCTTCTGAAGGCGAATATAGGTATCTTATTATGCAAAAAACTACCCAGGAATTGGGGGGTGGGAGATACTCTGTTAGAATTTATCCTTAAACAGCTGTTCGTTGACGAATACATAACAATATATGCAATTTAAATTATTTCATTCGAAAAAAGAATATTAAAATATATTCGTCAATGCTTATACCAGATATATATGATATATAGGGGCGAGGCGAAACAAAATGAGCTAAAATAATTTACTTAATCAGAAAAGTCAAATCGAATTTCCCACCTCCATAAGTGCTTGATGAATGAGCTGCTTTGTTGCGGAAGATATATTAATATCGGAGACAAAAACTAAAAATTGGTTTTTATCTGATCATTTTATTTTTGGTTTGCTTTCTCGCTATATATTATAAATATTTGGTACATGAATCAACCCACATAAATCAACATTTTTTGTTTAATATATCTTAAGCATCCCTTTAGAGATGTTCTCGAACTTTTGAATTTTATTGTTCTGCCAAATGATTGATTAATATAACTTAAAATATAACTTAAATATTGCGAAATTAAAACAATGCTGGTAGCTGAAAAATAACTGTAGTTTTTTAAATTATAATAATTACAATAAGGTTTTTCATTACGAAATTCCTCCTGTTATTTGTATTAATGTGTTAAAATATGTCATACATAAATAACAGTGCCGAAAACACATTCTTTTAAAAATGATAATAAAATGGAACGGCTGCATGAATTTAAATAAAATGAAAAAATAGTGCTTTTTGATAACTTCGTGAACTGAAAGAACTATATATGCCTTTAACCTTTCGTCAGTCGTACTCAGTTTTGTAACACGGGTTGTCGCAATGTGACTGGCAGAGCCATGATACGTTTCTTAACATTAAACGTTAATTTACTAATATGAAATACATTCGTCTAATTTATGTACCTATTAATCTATTTTAAACCATAAATAATAGTCCTATTTTTCTCCTTTGCTAACAAATCTTTCACAGTTATATACTTGTGAATGACATCAAAGAATTTCTAAATACCGGATAAGAAAAGAATCTACCCTGTACCTGAAAGGGTCTTCCTGACTATGTCTCGATTTTTCGATTCTCTGTTTTTAGGACACAAAAAAACTTCTTCCCGATCCACCCCCATAAAAACCTTTCGAAAAGTGGTAGGAACTACTTTTAAATGGTTATAACCGCAGTATTCATTATAGTGCTTCCTCTGATAGTAACTTCCTCCAATGTATGGGTTCGGAACCCCTAAATTCTCCCTCCCCCAAAAACAAATTACCCTACCCAAAATAAAAGTGGCAGGAACTGTTTGAAATTGTAGATGCAAGAACCGCCAAATTCAGTATACTGCTTCCTCTAATCGTAGCTTAGAAAAATGAAACGATTCCTATACCCATTGTTTTCCCATTCCCAAAAACAAATTTCCCACCAGTAGAAATATACTCCCAACCAGCAGAATTTCCGCCCAATTGGGTAACATCCACACCCAGGAAGTATATTCCCCAGTGGTCAAAAATGGTAGGAGCTACTTCGAAACAGTAAGAGCTAGAATTGCCAAACTCAGTATACTGCTTCATTGAACCGCAACGCAGACTAACATAACGGTTTGAACATCAAAAATATTTCCTCCCCACCAAAAAATACCTTTATTTTAAAACGTACTAGGAACAGGTTTTAAATGGTAAAATCTAGAACTGCTAAATTTAGTATGCACTTTTCGGTAATCGTATCTTAGATCAAGGTTAGGATTAGGACCCCAAAAAAGTTTCTTCCCCTGAAAAAATCCCCCCCTTTGAAATTTTGGAAGAAACATCATCTAAATGGTAAGAGCTCGATATAAACATTCCCATCATATCAAATTAAAGGAATTTACGATTATGACCTTCCATCTTTCTTCCCTCTCCAGAAAAAAAAACAACATCATCATATCGACAAACACCGGATAATTTCCCTAGACGATAAAACGTACGATCGTCTAATTTGGTATACAGCTTCTTTTCATCCACACTTTCAGCAGTAGGAGATATTCGCTCCTCAACCTTTTCTCCGCAAACTCAGCCCCTCTACATAACATAAAGAAAATAATTTTTCCTAAACGGTAAGAGTTATGATCGCCAAATTTGCTACCCATCTTCCTCTCATAATGAATCTAACAAATTAAAAGTTGCCCCCTTCTCTACCTCTTCCAAAAACGAGGATATTTGCCAAAACTATTACCATGCTTAATGAATTATATTGAAATGAAAGTTTATACAATAAAAAAGTAATTTTTAATGCATATTTTAAAACAAACGGTTCTATTTCCCTCACCCTCCCGGTGGTAAGAGGGAAAAATTATTGCTGTCTGTATAAACCGCATGATCATCACATCTGACCACCAAAAATATTAATTGCGAGCAAGAATAAATCATTCGCAATATTCGTTTAAGGTTTGGGCATTTTATAACTTCCAAGGTTAGAGGGCGTTATCGAGGATTTTATATTATCGCCCTTTAGCGTTCTCTAAAAGTGAAAATTTGATCCTGTGAACGGCTGGAGAAATGCATCAATATTTATTGAATATTATATCTACAGATAATTTTTGAATTTACTGTGGATGGCAAATAGTAATATTTTAGTTTCCTTCTATTTTAGTGCCATTTCAAAAACTTTATACAAAATAGCATCATATTATATCAATGGTTCTCAACCTTTTATGCTTCACGTACCTCCTGGAAATGAGTATGTGATGTGATAAAATGAGATGGGAAGGTCAGAAACCTTTTAACAATGGGATTCCTGCTACCCCAAACAAAGGATAGGACATGCAAATCACAATGTAGAAAATAAAATAAAAAATAGTTTTTCTGAATTTTCAAAAGTTCCTACTTCTGCAGAGTAGATTTTCTGTTATCCAATACTCTTGGATCCTAATTTCTTTTCTGCACCAAAAGAGATTTCAAAAATAAAATTAACACTTCAAACAAGGTATAAAAAGTAACAGTCACAGTTCTTTCTTCAGTTCCACCACAAAAATAACCATGAGGTTACCACTTGAGATACTGGCCACTAGAGAAAGTTTGTAGAAAAACACACATTTTTCTTGAACAGTCAATATTTCATATTTGTAGATTGAATTCCTCTTCTTTTTTTTCTGGTATACCCCTTACATAGATAAATAAAGCTATTGTTATAGTATAATAATGCGAACTTAGCGACTTTGGTACTAGATCTAGCGACTTTTGACGGCGTACTCTCACGGCGTACTCCAAAAACTTTTACCGCGTACCCCATCTTGGGAGCCCTGTACTATATAATAGGCGTAATTCCTGGCGGGCAAACAGACTGCGGACACGTGTGACGTCTTCAGTAGCAGAAATTGGCAGTTTACCCGTGGCTCCGCGGCAACTTAAGCGAATGGTCTCGAATTTGGTGTGGTGGTCCCACTTAGTTCTGACCTTTTTGATGCGATGGATGGGTTTCCTAGCTACCGTGGTTCGGGAGTGATCCCTCGAAAGGCGTCCAAGATTTCTGGGGCGCTGCCGTCGCCTATTTTTTTGAATGTAGTTATCGATCGACTTAGGTTTGGTGTGAATGAACTTACTGTCTGTAAAAAATGTGAAAGTAAGCAATTGAACTAAACTAATGTCTTATTATTATTGTCACTTCATATGAAATGCTAAAAGAATATAACCAACAACCACTAACAATGGGCGATGAACCAAGGTATGATACCATTGTAGGCTGTCGTCTGTGTAGAAAAATTCTTAGATATTTATTTCTAATTTAAATATTGGTGTACTACTATGAATAATAATATTTTTTAATACTTATTATTTATTTTTATACTTATTTGGAAGGAACATTATTTGTATTTATTAGAAATTATCATAATGCTAATACATACGAATAATTTTTTTCTAAATATGGGATATTTTTAAATAAACATTAATATATTAATTAGTACAAAAGTTCGCCAGTAATAATAATAGAAATATATACATAAAATATTTCTAGATTACAGGATTACTAATGCAGACGTCATATCTTGATCCATTGGCCTGTTGTAGGAAGTGTTGATATAATACTTGAATGCTGGATTACAACGTTTTCTGTTAAACAAACCATAGAATAGTGTAAAATTTTTGGGGTACGCCGTGAGAGCTCAAAAGTCGCTAGATCTAGTAACAAAGTCGCTCGACTTTGTGAAGAACTGCAGTCAAATATTTGTTATCTTTCACAACAACTTATTTATGTGAAACCGGTTTTTCATCTTTAACTACTTTAAAAAATAAATATAGGAACAAGCTGGATATTGAAGATGACTTGTGACTCTACCTTAGCAAGATAATCCCAACCATTGATGAACTGTGCAAGAGTAAACAAGCGTAACGATTTCACTGATTACCCAGTAAAATGTTTATAATTTTATAAGGTTTGTTAAATTGTTTATGTCATTTTTTGTGTTTAGCGATATATGTAATTTATGAATACAAAATTTAATGTGTGTAAAAACATTAAATTTTATTAAAAACATTATATTTATAGTTATATTATAACAATTAAAAAACATATATACATATATATGTATATGTTTTTATATATGTATATATGTTTATATATATATATATGTTTTTTTTTCATTGTTATAATATAACTATAGTTTTATCTATCTATACAAGGGGTACGCCAGTTACATACACATTTCCAGGGGGTACGTGAAGCCTCATAGAACAAATTCTACATAAAAATCTTTCTTATCTGCACAATAAATTTCTTGGGAACGCTGTTCCCTAAAACAGCCAAAGATGCTCATTTCACTTAAAAACTACTAATAAATAAATAACGGCAATATTAGTCGAAACCTGCCCACTTAGCACAAGAGACTCAAAACTACTGCATTCACATCTCTAAAACTCTTTTCAAATTAAACCGTTTGCGCCATATCGAACATGACTTACTTCCACATATATGTCGCACCTCGCAACATAATAATCATACTTTAATTATTGCACGCGAACCTGTCATTTCAATATCATTAATATTTTTTGAACTATCTTCCCAATTATTGACATTTTGAAAGAAGAGTCCATGGCGCCCTAGACACAAATCAATATTTTGAAAGAGGGGACCAGGGCCCCCTAGATTCAACCCTTTTGAAACTACTGATTCAAAGAGAAAAACTAGAAGTGGGGAGAATCGAACCATATACAGATTTCATTGCAGACAATCCCCACAACTTTCCATAAATATTTCTTATTGTATACCGAGACGTAGCCTTCATTACTATATCTGTGAGCTTTATCGCCACGACTATCCACATTTTCATACAAATCAAATATACACCATTTAACACACACACACACAAAGAATAAAAAAGAAGTTGAACAAAAAAATAAACAAATGTCATTCGTTGATGATTCTCTATGTTGTAGGAGAATCATATCCTGTGCATAAAGAAATCTCTGGATCTTTGTAGCACACAACGAATTTTTTATTTATCTCTTAAAATGAAAAGGTGCGTTTTAGCATCCCTTCTGGGAGTAAGGAATTGCTGCAAATATAAAACATCTGACTACCACACTATACCACCAAACTTTCTAGCACAAATAGAACGTTAGTAATATTTATTTCATACTTTTTAGCATTATCTAATTCTGAGCACCGTTAGAGGGTGCTATTAAGTGATTGAGAGAGTTCAAAATATGAGAGGTTACATCAAATCATATTAAAAGAAAAAAAGTTGACACTAAGTGGCAGATAAATGATTTGATTCTTCAGATCTGAAAATTTTTCCCCTTTTCTTCTAAAAAATTCAGTTATTTTTGTAATAATACGCAAAAATGGGAGATATTGAAATATATCTGATATCTCCAAATAGTTACAGCGATGGTCGTTCTCTGTCTGTGAGACTCATTCGTTACAATTATGTGTCATGTTAAGTAATTAATGGACGCATATAAATAAAACTGCACCAATGTATACCTGGGTTCGAGTCCCGGGTAAGGCATGGATACATGTGTTGTTTTTCTGCTGATGTCCTGTCATCCTCACAGACCTTCTACTATGGCATATAAACTGACAGGCTCCTGTCAGACCTCTGTGGCAGCAGCTGCTTAAGGGGGTATTTTTTTTATATTAGAGAAGTGTTTTGATAGGTACTGAATAGGAATGGATCCTAGCTAGCGTCATTTTAAAAAATTCGCGATGCAAAATCGTCTGGATCTGTGAGACTCAATGGAACAGACGACGGGTTAAAATAAAAAATAAAAAGAATTGTGAAGAAAAATGCAAAACAATACGACGTTATACAAGAGGTGCCTATAATGCTTTGTTGTAAATCATCGAAACACTAATGTGAACTGAACAAGCAAGAATGTATCCATAGTAAATATACAGATTACTATGGATACATTCTTGCTTGTAATTACTACAACATCTGGAAAAAATTATCGCTGACACGGCAGGAATCGAACCCGCAACTTTCCAGATACATGCCAGAGCTTTCTACCGTTAAACCACGAGACATACGCTAAAATCTTCCAGAATAAGACCTATAAATCTTTCATTTAAAAGTGGCGAACCTTGCGCCAAAAGGAGAGACAACTTTTCCAATTGTTGCTAATGATTTAGATGTTAATGAGAAGGGCAATGACGCTCAAGCTTTAATTATTAAAATCCATCCATAGTAAATATACAGGTTACTTGTAGAAATAGACTTTATCAATAATTAAAAAATCTGAAAAGGTGTTACCAAGCATGTGGTGTAACGGTAGCGCCCTCTGGAATGAATCTGGAGAGTTCCGGGTTCGATTCCCGCCGCGTCAGCGATAATTTTTTCCAGATGTTTTAACTTAGTAAGAATGTGTTTTGCAGTGGGTCCAGCTGTCGCGTCAACTGTAATACCATTCGATATAATAGAAAGATGCTAATATGAATCTGAAAATGATTGTTTCTAATTTGAAATGAATAATATTAGTATGTGTTATGAATCGAATCACCGAAGTTGAAGATTTTGTAATCATACTATGGTATGTTCTATACCAGTGCTTCCGACAGTGGTGGTCCACAGCGAACTGCCAAGGAAGAAAGTAATATGATTCCAGATGTGTAACATTGATATGCCATAGCGCCACACCACGTACGTTCCAACACTCCGAATGACGTCATATCGTGCTGAATGAGGAAAGTATCATGCGAATAGATAAACAGTTATCCCTCGATTTCAGCGGAGGTTACGTTCCGGGAAAAAACCGCGTAGTAAAAATCTGCGAAATGTAACGAATATCACATAAAGGATTAAGATAAAAATAAAAGGTAAAATTAAATATAATTTTTTCCTTTATTCCGCAACAAAAAAAAAAATGCAAACACTTCCATAAAATTAATTTTGGTAATATTTCCAGATTTTAATCTAACTTCATTGTTTTTTCGCCGCTGTTCGCTGCAATAAGCTTGCAACATTAACCTGCGCTTTTTGGAAAAACATTTCCTAAAATTGTTTTCACACGTTGTTCCGCTCTGTGAAGTTTTTCAAAAGGAGCTAAAGCTAATGATAAGCGTCTATGAAATGCTAAACTCTACTCCAAATTAGAATCCATATCTAGGTTGGGTTGTTTTACCTCTGAACGGCACTTTTTTGCACACCATGGGCTAAATGGCCAGGTCACAAGGACCCCGAAGGCTCAGAGAAGGTTGGGGGAGGGGACCCACTGGAACAGCTGTTGGGAGACAGATGTTAGCCTCCCGTCAAGACCATCCAGCGTGTTCTTTAACGTGCACAGGGTATGGCTCTCCCGCACACGGGGCCACGGCTTAACGTCCCATCCGACGGACGGCGGCTTTTCCAAACCCATCGGTGTCCCCTACTGACCGTGGGCAAGGCGGGGAATTTTGCGGAGATAAATCTCAACGCTGACCCAGCTGGGACCCGAACCTGGGAAGTGCAGATTACGAGCCTGGCGCCCTACCGACTGAGCCACCCGAGCCCCATCCATATCTACACTCCTTGGCCAAGATAATTTTCAAGTTTTAAAAATTCAGCCAGTCTTTTTGCGGTCAGCTTTTAGTGTGTTGCCATCTCTGTATCTTCTTCAAATTCATCAGTTTCATCATATTTGTTGTCTTCTTCACATTAAAATAAAATATAGTCCACTGATCATTGTTCTCTACAAAATCAAGGCCTACATTATTGACTGCACATCTTAAGTAAGATGACTGATGAAGGAGGTTCCCCGAATTAGGAATTTGTTTCTTTCAAATAACCCGAGAAACGTAAGAAAAGGTAAAGACATTGATTTCTCAACATGTAAGAGGTCAGCTCTTGCAAGAAGAGCCCAGGTTGTAACGTAGCCAACATTAGTTCTAATGATAGTAGCTTGGGGAGTGGACCTAAAAAAGGGGTCGCTCTGTGAATATTAATTTCACGAAGTATGGGGATTTATCATCTGTTAGGTCAAAAGTCTATTCGATACATCCGGACATTACAATAGGAGAAAATTAAATTAAAAAATACATACCTGTTTTTATTATATTTCAATTTCTGAAAAACAAACTGCGCAGTTACTTAATATTATCTATAAAATATCAAATATTCTCAATTGTTTTAATAAATCTTTATGAATAAATAATTTTATTTTAATTTATTTTAGAATAAATAACTTTAAATGTTAAACAAATTACATTTCTTGAATTTTTATGCATAATCAATATCTCTCCTTTCTTCCCCCCTTTTACTCAAGGATGTCCAAGCCTGGTGTATGAAGATTGCTTTGGTCAGGTGAGTGCAAGACAACTTGTGAAACACCATCTCACAACTGTGGCCAACTCCAGTTCTTAAGAAGACTTTTAAATATCTTCATAATTAAACCATTACGGATAAGTAACGGATTGCTGTGTATATAATTTTTTTAGGAAACGTGATTAGAAATAAATTATTTTAAAAAAGTATTGCGTCTTACATTAATGAAATGATACAGAAGGAATGGTAACGCCATCTAGTGTCTGTAAGGGGACATATTTCACAGTTAAATTTATAAAATGCTGCAAGTGAAAAAAACGTACATCTAAAAATGTTTTTCCTTTTCCCTATTTTTGACTCAGCCATAAATTTATTTTGAAGTTTCTGTAATCCACTACAATTTCTCTAATACGAGGAATCTTTCATTTCTGTGTAGTTGTGACTCAAAGTATTTACCATTCCAAGTATATGGCTTTCACTTCCCCTTAAAAGGAAAATGCGATCCAGAATGGGTTCTTATATTATGAGGAGAAATCAATAAAATGCAAAGTGGCATTCTGTCTCTCATATTTGTTCCCGATAATTCATCTGGCCCCCGAACATTGAACTTACGAATCATATCGAATTTATGTAGGTTTTAAATTGCAGTTTTATGATGAATATTAAGTTTTACTACACGTTCTCCTGACATCTGCTGCGATTTCCAACAATCATTTCTTTCAAATCTTTGACATTTCACATAGATAATAGGGGGCGGGGGTGGCTCAGTCGGTAGCGCGCAAGGCTCGTAATCTGTAGTTCCCAGGTTCGAGTCCCAGCTGGGTCAGCGTTGAGATTTATCTCCGCAAAATTCCCCGCCCTGCCCACGGTCAGTAGGGGACACCGATGGGCTTGGTAAAGGCCGCTGTCCGTCGGATGGGACGTTAAGCCGTGGTCCCGTGTACAGGAGAGCCATACCCTGTGCACGTTAAAGAAACGCTGGATGGCCTTGACGGGAGGCTACCATCTGTCTCCCAACAGCTGTTCCATTGGGTCCCCTCCCCTAACCTTCTCTGAGCCTTCGGGGTCCATGTGACCTGGTCATTTAGCCCATGGTGTGCAAAAAAGTGCCGCTCAGAGGTAAAACAACCCAATAACCCTATATCTCTACTGTCAACTTTTATACTTCGCTCAGGTGACGGAATTACAAATTATTGATTCTCCCAAAGAAATAAATCCCACTCAATGATTTCTTGCACCAAGCATTTCAAGTAAATAATTTAACATACTTAGAAATTTGAAAATTTTTATACGTATATTTAATTACTTTCAGGTTACTCAATAATATTGTATATAATAATAATTATATTATTTTATTTCATGTTAGTTTTTAACTGTACGAATTGTAGTAACTGCGGCTGTGTGCAAGACCCATTGAATGGTAAAACTAGTTCCATAGTCTGACGTTCGTGGCGCTAATAATTGACGAACTAGTATACGGTGGACCCTCTGTCTTTCCTTACTCTGTGGCACAAGAGGTATAATGTTCGCTTCAATCAAAAGCAGAATGCATGACATCAATGACACTGCATCGCCTAGAGACGTCATACTGTGCTGAAAATCAAGCGTCTATTCGTTGCATCTCATTAAAGCGCCTCCATGAAAGAGCTTCCGAATATCGAAAGATTATTTACTCACTTTATTTTTCGGATGGGTTTTCTCAGTCAGTCAATGTCTAGACTGATATTATTAACAATTAGATTATCACAAAACAATAATTTTCCTAAATATAATAATTTTCCTAATATCTCCTTCCTCACAATTCTTCTTTGACATATTTCACGTCAGGGTATACAAAATAAAAATTTAATTTTTCCACAGTATTTTTACATTTAACACAGCATATGTTACCAAATGATTTGTTTTACCAGATACAGTAGAGATTGAAATCGCATCTTATGCGTGATTAAGTTCTACAGTCAGCGGCTAAGTGGAAAATCGCAAATTGTCAAAATTACATTTGAAAATCCCATAAATCGCGCATAAAGTACAGTATACGTGGTTTTGTATATACAGACCTGTACAGTAATGTCTCTAAATGTATAATAAATAGAGTAATATATCTAATATAACAAAGAATACATATGAAAAATATAATTTACACATTTCTCACAAATGCAAAATATAATTTACACATTTCTCACAAATGCAAAATATAATTTAATTGCATAATAGAGAGGGAGATGGAAGAAAGAGAGAATAGATAAGGACGTTTTAAAGTTTAATCACTTACTAAAACCGTTAAACCAACTATTGGCTTTCAATTTCTTCTCCTCCTAAAGTTGTTCCTTTTCAGAGGAGGTTTGAAACCTATTTTGACCTCAGGGGTTCACCACCTAGAAGAAGGGCGGGGGTAGCTCAGTCGGTAGCGCGCCTGGCTCGAAATCTGTAGTTCCCAGGTTCGAGTCCCAGCTGGGTCAGCGTTGAGATTTATCTCCGCAAAATTCTCCGCCCTGTCCACGGTCAGTAGGGGACACCGATGGGCTTGAAAAGGCCGTCGTCCGTCGGATGGGACGTTAAGCCGTGGCTCCGTGTGCGGGAGAGCCATACCCTGTGCACGTTAAAGAACACGCTGGATGGCCTTGACGGGAGGCTACCATCTGTCTCCCAACAGCTGTTCCAGTGGGTTCCCTCCCCCAATCTTCTCTGAGCCTTCGGGGTTCATGTGACCTGGCCATTTAGCCCATGGTGTGCAAAAAAGTGCTGCTCAGAGGTAAAACAACCCAACCTAGAAGAAATTTAAAGTCGGTAGATGTGAACAGCGCATAGAGGAGAAGTTCCTTTTTTCGCAAAGTGTTGCCATCGATATGCACACATTTACGGTTCATGTCTTCCAGTCACATGTTTAATACCTTTCCAGTCTTCACTGTAGTCTTTTTACACACTTGGCTCGTTACTTTAGCAGTTATTTGAGCACTTGATGTCGCAGCTTGAGGAATTTCTTTCTCTCGGCCCTATATAGCACAGATGATAGCATTCGCTGCAACATCGCCTCTCAATAAGTTAATTAAAACAAGTTTTCATTCAGCATTAAAAGAGATTTCTGTTTCTTCCGTTGAGCACTAGATGAAGGAGTTAGCTCGAATTTAGGGGCCATGTTTTACGAAAATAAGTATCTCTAAACATCAGAAATGGAGAGGGAACAACTTATGGACACCTTGGCAAAAACACTCAGCGTGGCGAGATGCTCACAATAAGAGGAACATGCGGGAAATGTGACCAACTGAAGGAACAGCAGATTCACGTCTGATTTTACTTACACAACTTTCATCATATATCATTTATCAAAAGTTCAGCTATTTGTCCTGACAAAGGAGTCATGTCGAACTAAGTGACCAGCTAACAAAAAAAGGAGAAAGAAGACATTAGACTGCTGAAGCCTTATCGCTTAGCTCGCTGAAACAATGACGTTCCGTTTTTATTTCTTCTAGGTAGTGAGCCCCTCAGGTAAAAAGAGGATTAAACAATTCCCCTTAACATTACGAAAGATATAATCAAATAGCCAGCCTTGATACTTTCCGCTAGCCGACGCGATCGACGCTAATGATAATAATATTTTTACTTCTTATACTGTAGAAGAATATGTATAACAAAACTCTGAAGGTACTACTCACGAAGAGAACTTATATGATAGTTACAAAAAAACACAAATAAGAGATATATAAATACATAACAAGACACACAAGAGAGACCGCAGTTGAACGCACTTTGACTAACATACATCGATTAGCCAAAACGTTAAAACCACCTACCTAATATGGTGTAGGTTCTCGTCTCACCGCCAAAAGAGCTCTCATCCGATGAGGCATAGATTCAATGAGATGTTGATAGTTGTCACTTGATATTTGGTACCATGACTGCAACAGAAGATCCCGCAGTTCCCTTAACCCTTTAACTACCACAGACCTTGGAAAACGAAGTACCTCAGAATACCAAACCGGCCGAGTTTTGAAATGGACTCTTCCTAGTTTGTCGTCCCCCCTTCCTTCACCCGAAGGGCGAAGGAGTTAACCGCAGCCAAGCCAGGCAGAGCTCCCTTCCACTCCGTAAATTGCCTCTCATTAAGCTGAGCATCCTTTCACCTCGAAACCCATATGGTCATGAGCTACTACCCATTGAACACGAGATATCAGACTCCTGTGACATTTACTCTTAATTCCTTTCCCAAAACAGTTTTTAAAACGCATGCATGTTTGTCGATATTTGAAAAGTTTTTTCATTATTATTTTTTAATAATAACTTTTAAAAGCTATTTAAATTTGTTTTTCTACTTAAAAACTGGCATAAGGTTGTAATTACTTGGATTACATCTTTTTACATAAAATAGATGTCATGATTTGAAATTTTTCAAAGAAAAAAGTTTCCAATGTTTCCATTTTTTGGATTCTGATGTCAGTTTTCTAACACCCAGCAAAGAGAAAGCTGTTATTAATAGTCGAATGTATGATGAAAAAAAATTAAAGAAAGATTATTAAAATAGAAGACCAAAAATAGAAAGCAGTAAGAGTGCTGAATTGATTTTTAAAGAATAGATTTTAATACAATTGTAGATAGTACTCTAACACAAGAATCAAAAATAATTTTGTGAGAAAGGTTTGCATCTGAGATAAAAGTAATCGAAGTGGATATTGCAAAAGATATCCGAGGAAGCAAAGACTAGATAAAATGGGAAATAAAGAAACTAAAGCAATCAGAGATTACATAAAAATATTGGAGGTGTAAAAAATATTATCAAAATGAGAAAGATTTATGAATATGATGGATAAAGGAAGAGGGCTAAATTTAATATGGAAATGAGAACCCGCTGGAAGAAGACGGTGAAAGAGATGGAAAAATTGTATGAAAAAAAGAATGCTGAAAAGAGGACTTCAAGAGCAAGATTGCAAAGATAAAAATAAGTGGATAGAGAGAGATGACTGGGACCACACAGCTTAAACTTGGGAGGGTGAAAAGAATAAAATTTTCTATCATTATACTTTTTATAGAATACATTGTTAAGTAATTGAGTAAGTGATTGAATTCAGCAAATGATTAAATCAAAAGTAGTCTGTTCTATTTTACATTTCAGATATCAGTAATGTGCCTAAAAAGTCTTATGGGTGGACATACTCGAGTCCATGGACAAGATCTAGGGAGGTGGGGGGGGGGCATCTCCTATTCCTTTCAGAATCATAGTAAGGGTAATAGAAATAAATATTACTAAACTTATTTACGTTTCATGGATTTTTCAAAAAAAAATTTAAAAATTTAAAAAACAAGGGGGAAATGATATATTGCATTGGAAATACAGCCTCTTGTCCCCCCCCCCCACCTTTCCGTTTTTTCTGCTCGATTGTGTTTCTTGTTTCCCTCTCTTCTCGATTTTTTTTTTCAGATCCGGGTCTGCTCATGTCTATTGGGGTGAGGAGGATGGAATGATGCTTGAGTTAACATATTTCATCTGAGCGGCTCTGTTTTCTGCATAATGGGCTAAATGTCCTGGTCACAGCAAAGACCCATGTACAGCTGTTAGGAGACAGATGGAAGCCTGCCTCAATCTTACTGTTTTAATGGCACAGGCTATAGTTATCCTGCACACAAGGCTAAAATTTTACTTCCCATTTAACTGACGTCGGCCTTCCCAATCCCCTCAGTGTCATATTTTCTCCCCGAGGGCAGGGTAGATATTATCTATATACCCTCGTCAAACAGCTGCTTGTCACAGAAGTCTGACAGGAGTCTTTCAGTTTAATAAGCCATAGTAGAAGGGATTTGTGAGGATGGCTGGTCCTCAGCAGAAGAACAACACAAACATCCATGCCTTATCCGGGGCTCTAAACCTAGGTCCCTTTGATCAGTAGACAAACATGCTGATAAATAATAATAAATTTTTTTTAGTTTATTTTTAATCTACTTTTAGTGTTCCAAATGCAACTCTATCTATTTTTAGTTCCAAATACAAATGTTTTGGATTTCAAAGCAGGTAGAGAAGTCTGAGATATGAATAATACAAGACCAAGATTGCAAAGATAAATATAAGTGGAGAGAGAGAGAGTTGATCTGGACCACACAACCTGAACTTGGGAGGGTGAAAAGAATGAAATTGTGTATCATTATTTTTGAATTACATTGGAAAGTAATTCAGTAAGTGATTCAATTAAGCAAATGACTAAAACAAGCAGAGAGGATGGAAAAGGACAAGAGCATGGCCCATGCCTAAAGCCAGTAACCATGGCAGAGTGTGTGTAGGGGAGGGGGAGAGTCAGCGTGTACCAACCTAAGACCAGGGACCACGGAAAACGGAATGGGTGGATAACAATACAAATTTGTACGCACAAAACAATACAATATTCCGAGCCCCCTGGGTATTTCCCTGTCTCTCTCGTTACACAAGAAGCTAGTCAAAAGTTGTTGATGTCTCCAACTTCTAACCACATCATTATTTGCTTAGTCAAACCACCGACACTTCAGCATCTATAGTAGTAGTCAAGAGGAGATATTTTCTCGTTGTCGCATTACAGCGCGAACAAATGAGCTGCAGCAGCATTAAGAGAAAAACGAATAAAATTGTAAGGTAAACTCAAATAGGAAAAGAAATTCAGGTAACAAAAGTTTCCGCCTTTCCTCCCACCCAATTTAAAAGTGTCTTTTTCTACTCCGCATTTTATCTCGCTTTCCGCGCCTGTGATTCCCCAACCAACCGGCAAAATAAAATCAGCTTTATCATTGCCACTGGGCGCAATGCTGGTTATACTAACACCTTTACCAATAGAATTCTTCACAAAGCTAAGCATAAATTTCATAATCAATCTCCATCACCTCTGTAGCCACATCATAAATTCCCCGCCTCCATTACCTTCCTCAATATTGAACCCCTTGTTATACCAACCTAAAACCATTTAACCTAAAAGTTCCTTTCAAAACACCACCGAATCTATTTAAATTCTTAAGCATGGCAAAGATCCCATTTAAATTCTTAAGCAGGCGGAATCTACTTCATTCCCCTAATCTCCATTTCACCCCCGATGTCCCCGCTCTCTATACCGACTGCACTAAACGCACCCTAAAACACAAGATAGACGAGCATAAACGGGACATTAGAAACACAATTCCACGAATCACCCTTGCTAAAATTCTCCTTGAACGCTTGGCTACTGATCTAAGGACCTGGGTTCGAGCCCCGGGTAAGGCATGGCTGTTTGTGTCGTTTTTCTGCTGAGGTCCTGCCATCCTCACAGACCTTCTTCTATCCACCCCGATAGGGGACCACCTTGTCGTGGTGGAGGGAGCAACCCGGGCTGAACTTCAGCAACCCGGCTGAAGGCTGTGCCGACCGGGTTGGGCGCCGGTTGGACATGGCCAAGGCCAACCGAGGTTGAAGACGCTGCTGGCCGGCTTGATTGCCGGTCGGGTGGTGACGGCGTCGGAGACCTCACCTTTCAGGGACCTTGGGTGGTCAGTTCGACGGCTCGGTCGAAAGGTTCCTCCTGCCAAGTAGGCACGAGCCGTCCAAAAAGTCTGGGTCTTACTAAGAGTCTCCACCCCGGGTGCCGATCGAGCTTGGATCTTTATATCCTTGCACATTTGCAAACCGGGGAATAGATTAAAGTTAGGTTTCTTCCGGTGGTTAGCTTTCCTTCTATAGGACTGCTGCCATGTGAGGCCGGGGTTGAGGTGCGCCTATAGGGCGTATTCCTTGCCCCCGGCTCTAGATAGTCATGGCTTTTCTTAAACCAGGTAGTGCTGTCAGGCGGAACCGGGAATTGCCGTGGTTGCACAAGATCGCAACATAGAGATCAATAGACCTTCTCCTATGGCATATAAACTGACAGGCTCCTGTCAGACCTCTATGGAAAGCAGCTGCTTGAGGGGCATTTTTTTATTGCTGCTGTTCAAATGCCGATCTTTAATAATTCTTCAAATATTGAAGTAATATTGTTGAAAATTAAAATATACACCAAAGAGCCAAAACATTATGACCACCGAGTCTTTATGCAAATCGAAGCAACTGCAGGTAAACGACGGCGCGTGTGAAGGTCATGAAACGGTATAAATAACACCTGATACTGAGCTCTGTTAATCAGTGTTATTCGTATTCTTCAGATGAGAAAAACAGCGGATAAAAGTGATTTTGACAAATGCCAAATTGTAATATACAGACGACTGGTCTAGAGTATTTCTGAGATGGAAGTCTTGTTGGGTGTTCACGGTCAGCCGTGGTTAGTACCTTCAGAAATTGGTCTGAGGAGGGAAAACCCACAAACCGCCAGTAAGGTGTGGGTCAACCACAGCTCATCGATGCTAGAACTGAGCGAAGGCTAGCCCATATGGTACGAGCCAACAGAAGGAATATTGTGGTGGAACTCATCCGTAATTCTAATGTGGTGCCGGGAGTAATGTGTCACAAAACGCAGTTCATCGAACCCTGCTGAAAACGGAGTTGCGTAGCCGCTGGCAGCTCCGAGTGCCCATGCTAACTTCAGTTTACCATCGAAAGCGCCTACAATGGGCACGCCAGCATCAAAACTGGACCTTGAATGATTGAAAGAAGGTTGTATGATCCTATGAATCTCGTTTCCTGTGGCACCATGTGGACGGCGGTGTAGGTGTGCATTCGTTTGCCTGGGGAAGTGTTGGCACTTCCCCAGGTAAACGATGCACACCAGTGGAGAAAGCTTTGGGCAATATTCTGCTGGAAAATCCTGGATCCAGTCATTCATGTACAGGAAACTATGACGTCTACCATCTACCTTAACATCATTGCAGACCAGGTACATGCTTTCATAGCAACGGTATACCCATCTAATAGTGCCTTTTTTCAGCAGGATAATGCACCATGCTGCACTGGCCGAATTGTTCAAGAATGGTTTGCGGAACATGAAGAAGACTTTCAGGTACTGCCCTGACTTCCAAATTCCTCAGACAGCATCTAATCGAGCATCTGTGGTTTGTGTTGGAACAGCATATCCGATCTGTGGTGGCTAAACCATGTACCTTACAAGAGTTAAAGGATCTGCTGGTAACGTGTTGGTACCAGATACCACAAGACACCTATAGAAATCTTGTAGCGTCCATGCCTTGCCGGGTAATAGCTGTTTTAGCGGCACATGGAGGACCAACATCATATTAGGCAGCTGTTCATAATACTTTGGCTCTTCGGTGTAAATATATTAGACAGATAACTTTATATTACGTCAAAATTTACCATAAAATGCAAATTTTAGAAGCTGCGGATAATCGAATTTGGCTTTCTTGTGATATGACAAAAATTCGTTACTTTGTTATCTAGGCAATATATATCAACTGAAACGCTTAAAGCTAGGGGTATGGCGGCTAAAGCTATAGGTCAGGAGGACTGTTTTGGTAATGCAACAAGTTGCATACTGATAAAAAAGTTTAAAATGCCTTTCTTGTCACAAAACCATAAGATGAAAGAGACCTGATTTCATTGATTGTGGTTTCATTTTCGGCTGAAGGTGAATATATTCGCGTGAGATCATTATAGCAGCTGCCTTGATTACGATGAAACGTATTGCTTGTGAACTACAAAAATGACTTCATGAGCCATATGTCCGAGAATCCCTACCCCACAGTATTTAAATAAATAAATAAAATATAAATACCCCCTCAAGCAGCTGCTTGCCACAGAGGTCTGACAGGAGCCTGTCAGTTTATATGCCATAGTAGAAGGTCTGAGAGGATGGCAGGACCTCAGAAGAAAAACAACACATACAACCATGCCTTACCCGGGTCTCGAACCCAGGTCCCTTAGATCAGCAGCCAAGCGCGCTAACCACTCGGCTCAAAGAATTTGAAAATCTGGCCCTTGGCGCTCCACCGTTTGGTGATCTTTGTCTTGTCCTTTGCGACTCATGCCACTTATTGGACACCCACAGACGGAGAAGGTTAGGGGTTTTTTTATCCTGTTACTTCGAAAAATCATAGTTATGCTACATGCTGGAATTTAAGAAAAGTGCAAACAGGGAAAGATATGGGAATTCCTTTAATACCAAATTAGAGTTCATGTTTAAGTTTCAATTTGATGCCAAAACACTCGATTAATTACATGGCGTGAATGAGTGATCAGATATGATCTGCTTAGGAATAGGCTAATGAGGAAACCACCTCAAACTCCAAACGTAGAAGGCTTCCTATACGATTCTTTTTATTTACAATACATAAAATAGAGTTACACGATGTACATTTTAGAGAAGTATTTTAAAAAATCCGATAAATAGTGCATTAACGTATATTATTATTTAACTAAATGAAACAAAATCGTAAATAATAAGCAGGATGAACAATTCTAAGCATAGAGGAAATATTAACTTGATCCGGGTGGAGTACGAACCTACGACGTTCTGATGGCATGTCAGGTACTCTGATTCCTCAGCCACCAGCTCTTCACCGAGATATCTTCTATTGATTGCTTTATACCACGGAGTCAGTCATTGCAAGTTGCCTTAACTACAATTGAAGATGCTGGTCGACAAAACACCTTCCAGATATAACCAGAGGTAGTTGCGATGAGTCTCATGTTTACAGGTCATTTTCTGTGCTTCTTCTAATATTGAAAATTACATTCCCTCCATTTGTAAAACATGAAACCTTAGGTTTTATGTAGTGCTTCAACAGTGATTTAAAATGTATAAATTTCATATATTTCTTATATCCACTAAGTTATTACTTAGTGGATATAAGTTTTTTTTGGGTCACTTCATATATAAAGATAAAGGGACATAGTTTAGAAAAAATAATATTTTTTATTTTATTCTGAGCTGATCAGTGTAATTATAAAGACAATTTCATAACTTTTAACTTACCATAAAAATTTCAGATATTTCTGTATATCATTAAATGAAACACTAAAATTGCGTTTTATGTTATGCTTTCAGTTAAAGAAAGATCATTAAAAGAGGAGTAAAAATGGCTACCAGTACAAATCATAGCATTTTTTAGTGTAGTTTTATACCTCCGTTTACTCACATGCACTTTCACGATGTTCAAATCGGATTCTAGTTCAGTGACTTTCAGTGTAAAGTCGCTGCAAATTAACATAAAAATATATCACTAATAATTTTCATAGCAAGTCTTCCGTAACTTAAATAATGTCGCATCAGACTAATTTAGCATCCCAATCAAAACTGGATCGTCACTTTCATTTACGTAACATATGTATTTTGTGTAAGAAACCTTTTGTACTGATTTAAGCATATCAAATCATTGTTAAGGTAGTAACAGTTAATTACAAGGGATAATATATGTAAAAAACTGATTTTTGTAATCGGAGACTTCAAAAATACACTAATCGCAAAAATAAATATAGCATTTTAAAATTATTTTATTTTTTTAATTAGTAATTTAAAATTATTTTAATTAAAGTTATTTTTATAAATAAAGCATTTTAATTATTTATTATTTTATAGACATTAATGTCTATAACATTAAAAACAGTAATATATTTATATTAAAAGGTAAGGAGTTCCACATTGGAACATATCCTCTTTCCTAAAATCATTACGAAATTTGCAGACGAGTCCCTAAAGAGCGCATGTACACTAAATAATACATGCACTATTTATGAACTCGTTCATGAAAAGACTAAAGGTCATTTCATTAAGCATGTTAGGCTATGTTATGTCAATAGTAACTCAGATGCAGAACTCATCATCATAATCAACCAACCATGGGTTATATGGAAGTCCAACCAGAACGTGCAATTTAGGTTTCCATGCATTTCAGTCCAGAGCTACATCTGCTGAATCTGGCCACTGCACACCAATTCTAACAGGGTACTGTCCGACATTGTGTGTCCACCCCGCTATCTAGGTATCCCCTTCTTTCTGAGGACTTTAGACACACTGTTGATAACCCTATTCGCCAATCTATAATTATCCATACGGGCAACACGGCCAAACCACGGGAGTCTCTCTCTGCACGATAATGCTGCAGTGCTTGTCTGATTTGAATTTTGAAGGTCTTAATAGAATTAAGAATCTGGTTGACAGGCAATTGCGTGATGAGCAATGTGGATTCAGAAGTGGTAGAGGATGTGTGGATCAGATATTTTCACTTAGGCAGATTCTTGAGAAATATTTAGAGTTTCAGAAACCTTTGGTTATTAGTTTTTTGATTTCAAAAAGGCTTCCGACTCTGTTGATAGTCGTAATTTGTGGTTGATTGTGAAATGGTATGGCATACCAGACAAATTAGTTAACATAATGAAAGCTCTCTATAATAACACTGAGTCGTGTGTGAGAGTTGGTAAGGCTTGTAGCAATTGGTTTAGCATTACTTCTGGTGTTCGACAAGGGTGCATTTTGTCTCCTTTTCTCTTTAGTGTGGTTATTGAATATGTTATGCAAAACTCACTACAAGGGAAATATTTAGGCCTTAAATGGTCTGGGCATACGACAATTTCTGATTTAGATTATGCTGATGATTTAGCCCTTTTGCGAAATGATGTTGATAAGATAAATTCTTATGATGATTTCAGTGACAACTCCCTATGGTGATATGCAGTCTCCGTATTGCGGTGCACCGGGATTGTCACGTATTATCACGTTGTTGATGAGACTGGTACTAAAGTAGGTTTGTTGATAAACAGAGAGAAAACTAAAGTTAGTCAGGCAGTCTGTGATTCAGTTAATCGTCTTCAGTATGTGTTATAGTTTAATTATCTTGGGAGCTTATGTAACAGATAGTGATGATGTGCAGCATAAGATTAATAGACGAATTGGGATTGCTGCCGGAACTTTTAAGAATCTATGGAGAGTGTGGAGAAATAGGCGTATACGCCTAAAGACTAAAATTAGTCTCTATAATTGTTTGGTTCTTTCTAGGGTTAGTTATGGTAGTGAAACTTGGACACTTTGTAAACAAGATAACACAAACTTGATATCTTTGATTCTAGATGCTTACGCAGTATCTTGGGAATTAGGTGGTTCAACCTTGTAAATAATGAAGAGGTTAGGCAAAGGAGTCGGCAACCTACTCTGAGCCGCATATTGTGCAGCGAGAGACTGCCGTTGATTCTCCCTTGGCGATATTGCCCGTATGGATAATTGTAGATTAGCAAATAGGGTTATGAACAGTGTCCTAAAGGCCTCAGAAAGAGGGGGAGACTTACGATGTGACGGACAGACAATGTCAAACAGGACCTTGTTGGAATTGGTGTGCAGTGGTCCGATGCAGCAGATATAGTTCAGGACAGATATGCTTGGAGAACTAAATTGCACGATCTGGTTGGACCTCCGTGATGGTGTTGATGATGTGGATGAACAGTAAACGAAGGAAACTTTTCAAATAACCTTTGAGAACTTTCTTACTTAGTACGATATATCTCAAACTACAGAAAATATCGTTTGGAATGATATATCAACTTTTGAATTGTAGCATTAGTTTGTTCAATGGAGAATGTGTACGATCTCGCAGAAGCTGTGCATGGTTAAATTTTAAAATTTTGCCTTTATTTTGTTTACTAATAGACAGATTTACTCCGTTTCTCATACACCTTTCCATGATTTCATCCAAATGTTAATGGGCTTTGTTTCTGATCCAGAAGGTCAGTGAATCATTTCTTATAATAATTAATTTTTAAGGAGGGTGGAAAATTCATGTTGAGGTTCTGCGCATTGGTATAAGAAGGTTCAGTGCAAAGAGAAGTCTGGCATGAGCAGTTTGAAAAAAAAATAAAGTGTTTTTTGAAACGGATTCTGTTTATTTTAACATACAGGGTGGTTATAATTAAACTGACATTACTCAGAGCGATTTGCGTAATGATGAAGAAAGATTTGCGTAATGATGAGAGAAGGATCTACTCGACGGATCAAGCAACAAGTGCTGGATATCTTAATAAGAACATGGGGTAGAGAACTGCAAATAAAAAAATAGTTATAGTGTTAGTGCCATCAGGTGGTGTGGACGCGCCAAAAGCGTAGTAGAACATGCCAATTTCTCGTGACATTGCAATAAATTACATGTGAGAGTCGCATGAGGCACGCTATAAAATGCGATGTCTTCCCTGTAATCGGTAAAAGGAACCATAGGTATCTGCAATAAGGATCGAGCTTTGCTAGTGAAACTCTTTTACCAAAACGGTAGTAATGCCGCCGCTGCATTACGTGAATATCTCGTCTGAAAATTATGAGAAAAGTACCTTTGTCGCTAAACGCTGAAGAATATGATACAGAAATTCGAAGAAACAGGCGTTGGTGTGGCAACCGGCAAGGGTGTGGCTCCGACAGGCAAGGGTGTGGCTCCTACAGGCAAGGGTGTGGACCAGGACGAACAGGCAAGGGTGTGGCTCCGGGTAGAGGCTGGTGACCTGTTGCAAAAAGCAATATGGAAGACGTCGCACTTACCGTTGCAGAAATCCAGTCACAATCGGAACTATCCGTAGTTTGTGCAAGACAGGTATCCCGGCAACTGCAATTTCCGTGGTCAACTGTCTGTAAAGTTATACGGTTCATCTTGAAATGGTATCCTTTAAAAATGTATAGGGTGCAGCAGCTGCAACCACGTGACAAAAAACAAGGCGCCGACTTCGCTTTGCGATTTCTGGCGAGGATGCAGGTGGATGAAATGTGCCCTTCGAAAGTCTTATAGACCGATGAGGCGCATTTTTTCGTACATGGAACAGTGAATATGCACAACTTTCGAATATGGGGACCTACACATCCGCATGCTGTGTATGATGTGTCCCTATATTCCGACTATGTAACTGTATGGTTCAGGTTTACCGCAAAATTTATAATCGAGTCATTTTTCGTTGAGGAGATCACGCCTTAAGCCTCCGTGCGTCGATCGGTGAGTGGATCACGTGACACAGACCTTCTCCACCGCAAGATTATTCCGGCTTTGTAAGAAAGAAATTCGCCCATAGAAAAGCCACCCCATACTGCACTTACGGCAACGCAATTGTTGCGTACCACATTTGGTGAAGACTTCCGTGGTCTTCACCAAATGAAATAATTTTTCGAACTTTTTCCAATGCTTGGCCACCACATTCCTCCGACATAAACCCATGCGATTTTTGGTTATGGGGTTATTTGAAAAGACGAATTTACTAAAGCAATGTTGAATCGCTTGCTGAAATTAACGCAAGAACAGAAAAGCATGCTGCAGCCAATGTTTCAAGTAACTGTGGATCATGCCGTATAACGTTTCCAGCACATGTTGCATACGAAGGGTTCACATTATGAGAATCTTGATTTTTAAAAAAGGTTGTTTGTTCAACTTCGTATGTTCTTTATTTTAGCACACCCACGCCACCTGGTGGCATTAAAAATAACTATTTTTTATTCGAAAATTCTCTACTCTATGTTTTTATTAAGGTATCCACCACTTTTCGCTGTGATCAGCCGAGTAGATCCTTCTCTACATCGCTCTGAGTAATACCAGTTTAATTATAATCACCCTGTACATTGCTATAACCCATTTAGAGAAGAAAACATGATGTAAGAAATTGTTTAAGACCTGACTTACAATGGATGGTGTATCTGACCAAAAACAACAATACGAAATCTATGACAAGTGACACTGTTGAACAATAAGTGGAATACAAAAACTTCAATTTGGCAAAGAAATGGAGCATAAGATAAATTCAAGAAGAGTTTGGAACGTCCAGTAAGAATAATTCTTATCTGGAAACGTCCAGATAAGAAATGCCAAAGATTGTGAAAGAGAAATGATTATGTCATGAAAATAAAGGGGCTGGTTGGCTCATTCAATAGCACGTGAGGCTCGTAATCTACAGTTTCCAGGTTCGAGTGCCACCTGGGCCAGCGTTACCCCCCCCCCTTTCCCTAAGTCAGAAAGAGTACACCGATGGGCTTGGAAAGGCCGCCCTCCTTTGATGAGACCCAAAGATGTGGCAGGAGATTCATTCACTGTGTGCGCTAGAGAACACGGTGAATGACATTGACAGGCGCTTCCATCTGTCTCTTAACAGCCGTCCAGTGAGCTCCTTTCCAACATTCGTTGAACCCTTGCGGTCCTTTTGACCTGCCATTTAACCGTTGTGTGCAAAACAGTTCTAAGGGTAGCTTTAAAGATAAAAGCAACCCAACAACCATGAATGAAGAAACTCTTTTGCATTTATTAGAAAGGAAGGTAAAATACAGCATGTTTAGAAAAGCTTGCTTTAAATAACTATATGCATTCTTTAAATTTGTTTTTTTTTACCTCTGAGGGGCACTTTTTTTTTACACACAATTGGTTAAATGGCCAAGTCACAAGGACCCCGAAGGTTCAGAGAAGGTTGGGGGAAGGGGACCTACTGGACAGCTGTTAGGAGACAGATGGTAGCCTCCCGTCAAGACAATACAGGGTGTGGTTTATCGTGCACAAGATATGGCTATCCTGCACACGGAGCCAAGGTTTAACGTCCATCCGATGGATGGCGGCCTTTCCAAGCCCATCGGTGGACCTTACTGATTGTGGGCATGGCGGTGATAAATCTAAACGCTGGTCTGTTGGGACTTGAACATGGGAACTGCAGTTTACGACCCTGATGCACTTTCAACTGAGCCGTCCCTGCCTTCTGACCACTCTTTAGAAAGAATAATCCATATCTCTCTGTTGGATTTAAATTCAATATAGGTAACACTTAGCAAATAACTTTATTCACTTGTGAACAATTACTCCTTATATTCCTATCCCCGACTGGCATCGCTTTCCGAGGAATTTCAGTCTTGTTGGAAGAAAGAAGAGAGTTCCAACAGGACTGTAACTTCCTCGGAGAACGATCACTGTCAGGGATAGAAATCACAAGTAAATAAAGTTATATTTTTCCTGTATTGAATTTAAATACTTATTCTAAGAGTGTTATGAATTCAACTGTTATTTCTATTGGATTTTCGAAGTTTGCTGAGTTGCAGTAAAAAAAAAAACTATTTCAGCTCGGGAAATGGAACACATAGGTGTTTGCGGTTTTTCTAATCCATTAAATATCTGCTCATTGCATCTAAACTGCCAGTAATGATAGTTACGGCTGACTATCCAAGGATCTCATATATGACCCTTTTCACCTAAGATGCCTTCTTGAAGAATGTTTTCTGTGCCCAAGACTTACAGATAATTTTAATTGAATGCATTCAACGTATAACGTACAACAGTCGACAGATCAACGCTTAAAACCATTAATCAAAGATATCGAAAAATTTTTCAAAATCAAGGAAAAATTATCAACTCTGATAGGTCATTCATTTATTGCCATCGAACAATCATTATTTCAAGCAGAACAGAGAAATGCATTTCAGGTAAACGATCATTATTTTAAATAGCATCATAATTTCCGACTTCTTAAAATTCCTCATTCATATTATGAGACAAAAAGGAATCCTCTGGAATAATGCACAGGCCACAATGCACCTTTTCGTAGTTTACTATTAGTAGGAACTAAGAACATTTGTCATGAAAGCTTTGTTATACTACCCCATTATTTTCATCATAATCATTCACAACAGTTCATTCTGTTCATTAACATTTAATTGATTTTTTAAACGAAGAAGTTCAAATTAAACCTGAGTAATTGTATACTTTTCGGACAGGTCAGAAAGACAATATGTATAAAAGTTGCAAACAAAGCAACAAAACATTAATCCATTTCTCCAAGCTCGAAAGCAGAAATCATTACATGGTATGGTGATTTGGAACTTTAAATGATGCGAGTTTTGAATATAGAAAGCAGTGGTGGATAGAGAGTATTGTTACGACAGATGAACGCGCTACAGTGACTTCACGAGTTAACGTGATTGTAACCCTCGTGTGTGCTTCTACGTGAGATTCAATTAGCCAACGATTTGGAACTTAGAACAGTTCAGAAGAAGAAGAATGAAAATATAGCAGTGTGCAGTGTGTTAAAGTTCTGAGATATGAAAGGTTGTTCAGATGGTTTGAGTCTGTGCGCGATAAGTAAAAGTCAAGAAGTATCTTGTATTGGTGTGTGCACGGGCGGTAGTTATGTTTTGCTAGAGGATACGTCTAGCGATCTAACAAGAAGGATTCTTTATACCTGGTATATAAGGTATTCAAGAGACACGACAGACAGTATAGAGGTAAAAGTTTAGTAGTATAGACTGAGCTGTGTTGTGTACTCTGTGCAGGAATGTTAATGACTTTTGCATGTTAGTAGTCGATTTGTTTATGAAAAACTACATCCATATTTTCTTTGTAACGATTTGCATTGTATTACATTTGGCTTTAAAATATAGTTATTATTACTCACGTCCAGTGCATATTCGTATTTTGTAATTCGCAACATTTGGGTCAGGAGTGGGATCATTTAATTGAATGCCTTTCACTAGAAGTATGGATGAGTTAATAAAGCTGATGACTGACCTGAAAGCCGATATGGCTACACAGAAAACATACATTAAAGGTGAAATAGCTGCCCAGAGAAGCGAAATGGCCGCACAAAATAATGAGTTGAGAAATAAAATAGGTGACCTGGCCGCACAAAATAATGAGTTGAGAACTGAAATAGTTTCTCAAAAAGATGATTTGAAAGCCGAAATAGCCGCACAAAATACTGAGATGAGAGCTGAAGTGGCTTCTCAAGTTGGTAAGATTATTGATCAGTTCAAGGATATTAAAACCGAACTCAATAGACAATGCAATAGCTTAAATGTTGAATTTGTCAGTGAAAAAGATGATCTTGATAGTGTTAAGTTAGATTGTAAACATGGAAAAGAAAAAGAGAAAGGCAACGCATGTCAAAATGTGAATCCAAAACCAATAGGTGAAATTTGCGAAACTAACAGCACTGGAGGTAACAGTATAGATGAACAATGTTTTAAAGATGCTAACCATAAGAATATTGTTGGGCAGTATAAAAATTATAGGAACAAAATTATGCAAGAAGCGAGAGCTGGTAGAGATGTTGTTACAGTTAAGACAACGAAATTGGTTGAAGGTGAATATATCTCCAGCAGTGGGAGCTATAGTACAGATGAACATAATGCTGATGCGGGAAAGAAACGATGCGGAACCAGAAAACATTCCAAGATCCTTCGCTATCTGAAAAAGAAGCAATTTAAGAAACGATGCGGAACCAGAAAACATTCCGGGATTCTTCGCTATCTGAAAAAGAAGCAATGTAGATTCAATTCGATTTTACAAAATTCGACGGACAGGAGAAGCTTGCAGGGGCAGCGGCGTTCTGATGAAGCCTTCATATGGATTGAAGAGATCTCAAGAGAGATGGAGAAAGTGCGAGAGGACTGCGAGAGGAAGACTACAAAAGAATCGAATCTTCGCAAGAAAGGAGAATCTCGAAATGTGGATCTGCTACTGGAAATCAAGAAACGTAGAGATAGCGCAGATAATGCCTTTGACCACGACGCAACTACTGGTAATGCATGACAGAGTGTCTAGTCGCTGTTGACATGTCTAGGAACTGTGAAGAACAATCACACAGATCAGAGAGCTGTGAGATTATACAGTACGCTTTGCACTTCAAAATACCTAGGTATACAAGTCTGGCACGATCTGAAGAGAGATCCACCCGAAAGGTATTCTATTCCTCGCCGTCAGCAAAATGCGTCATGGACAATTATCGCAAAGGCAGAGTAACGAGTGGTAATGAGGGGGAACGAAACAGAGATTACGTTTCGCAGAGTGGTCCGAGTAAAGACGAGGCGTCCATTCATCATAGATACAAAGTGCCATTAGACGTTACCGGAGAAGTCGGAGAGATTTTTCCGAAGCATATAGCCACACTCGAATCGTTTATAGAAAGTGGGGATTTAAGAAAGAAGAATTCCGAAGAATGGCTTAGAAGCGTAACAGGTGATGCTAGTAAAGGAGCTTCACGCAGAGACAGTACTTCAAAGACTAACTTTCTGGATGAAACTAAGCCTCAGAGTTACGATCAGAGAGAAGTGAAGCCCTCAGACAATCTCAACGTAGCCATGCTGAATTTCTTTTCTGAAAAGTCAATGCGCAGATTTGGACATTATAACCATTTAGATTATAAGGATATAGAAAAGTTTAATCACGACTACAAGAGCTCTAAAGTGGACAATATCATGTTAGAAAACTCGTCGCTGATCTCCAGAATGAACAATTTGGCAATCATGACTGATATTTCCCTGGCTAATTACAATGAGAGCTCCAAGAAAGTGAATTCGGAAGAAACAGCAACTATGACCTCCTCGGGTCATGTGTTTTGCTGGAGACTCGAGTGGCGCCATCGGATGGTAGATAAACACAGTACAGGAGGTGTCGGCGACAAAGTGAGTCTTGTCTTGGCTCCTGCACTTGCTGCTTTAGGTCTCAAGGTCCCTATGATCTCCGGTCGTGCTCTTCAATTGACGGGAGATACTCTGGACAAATTGGAATCCGTCCCTGGCTTCACAGTCGACTGCACTAAAGATAAAATCGAGCAGATGATGGAAGACGTCGGATCAGATGATGGAAGACATCGTAGGATAAAATCGAGCAGATGATGGAAGACGTCGGAGCAGATGATGGAAGACATCGTAGGACAGACAGAGGAGCTGGTGCCAACAGATAAGGAGATTTACCGCTGCAAGGATCTGACGGCTACCGTAGATAGCGTTCCTCTAATGAGATGCTCAATTGTGTCCAAAAAGCTGGCTGAAGGAGTGTGCGCTTTGGTTTATGATGTTGAATTCGGAAAAGGAGCTATTGATCTCATCAGTACAGAAGATGTTGCTGTTGATTTAGTTAAGAAAATGGTTGCAGCATCACATACTCGTGGAATGAAGAGTTTGAGTTGTTCAGCTGTTATCAGCAACATGGATTCACCTCTTGAAAACTCTGTTGACAACTCTCTGGAAGTGATGGAAGCTGTTCAGTGTTTCCTTGGTAACGGATCCTTGGAACTGCAAGAGCTCGTCGAAGAGTTAGGAGGAGAACTTCTGCGTTTGGTGAACATTGTGGATAATAGGGTAGACGAAGCATCACGTGCCCGCAAGGTTCTGCATAACGGCAATGCTTTGAACAAGTTTCGTAACATGTTAATAGAACAAGGAGTATCTGAAGATGTTGCAAGCTGGCTATGTGAAGGTAAAACAGAAAAAATATTGCTAGCAGCCCGACACATCACTGATTTCATTTATACAGGAGAAACAGGTAAGGTTGTCGGATTAGAAGCTGCAGTTCTAGCAAGAGTATGGAAGGAGGAGATGGACCGAAGCGCTAAAAAGAATTATGGAGCTGATATTATAATTGTGAAGCACCTTGGGGATCAAATTGAATCGGGTGAAATATGGCTGAAGGTTCATCACGACAGTTCTGAATTAAGTGAAAGTCAACTGACAAAAAGGTCAGACTGGAGGATGAAACTCCTCCCTAGATTTTATGTCACTAATGACTTTCATTCCTTGTTACTATTGATAGAATTAAAAATCCAAAGGAGAAAACTTTCGACAAAGAAGAAAACTTTTTACAGGTTTTGCACGAAAACTGTTAGTCGATTCTCCTCCCTGCGGAGACATAAACGTGTTCACAAGGGCTATAGGCCTTACACGTATTCTGCCTGTGGACGAGGCTTCAGTGAGAAAGAAAATCTACGTCATAATGTGATTCGCTTCCATTTTGACACAAACATGTGGGATAAACTGAGGAAACACGTGATAATGAAATGTTCTTTTTATCACCAGAAGCAAAACAAAAGCAATAAACTCGTCACCTTCCTAAAGAAGACAGCCGTCCGTATTTTGAATACAGTGGAACAAAATACGTGTTCACCTACTGCTGTAGAGAAAATAACTCCACGTGGAAAGAGGAGACATTCACCGAGACACCAGAGACCTTGGGGAGGTCCTGATACAGTAGTTAACATGATTAACGACGTGATGTATCGCATTCGTCGACGTCCAACTACTCCACGTGGAAAGAGGAGACTTTCACCGAGACTACAAAGAACTTTGGGAGGTCCTTACACAGTAGTTAACAGGATTAACGGCGTGATGTATCGCATTCGTCGACGTTCAACTACAAAGTGCAAGGTGGTTCCCATGAATCGTTTGGCCCCGTTTCATCGAAGAACTGAAGAAGCTTCGGAATCCAGAATTGTTCGGGACGAACAAGACCTAAGGAGGGGGCAGTGTTACGACAGATGAACGCGCTACAGTGACTTCACGAGTTAACGTGATTGTAACCCTCGTGTGTGCTTCTACGTGAGATTCAATTAGCCAACGATTTGGAACTTAGAACAGTTCAAAAGAAGAAGAATGAAAATATAGCAATGTGCAGTGTGTTAAAGTTCTGAGATCTGAAAGGTTGTTCAGATGGTTTGAGTCTGTGCGCGATAAGTAAAAGTCAAGAAGTATCTTGTATTGGTGTGTGCACGGGCGGTAGTTATGTTTTGCTAGAGGATACGTCTAGTGATCTAACAAGAAGAAGGATTCTTTATACCTGGTATATAAGGTATTCAAGAGACACGACAGACAGTATAGAGGTAAAAGTTTAGTAGTATAGACTGAGTTGTGTACTCTGTGCAGGAATGTTAATGACTTTTGCATGTTAGTAGTCGATTTGTTTATGAAAAACTACATCCATATTTTCTTTGTAACGATTTGCATTGTATTACATTTGGCTTTAAAATATAGTTATTATTACTCACGTCCAGTGCATATCCGTATTTTGTAATTCGCAACAGTATTTTAAACACCAATGATGATACAGAACAAGTAAAAATAAGCATTTTACGCACCGGTTATAAACCATAAAGGCCATCTGCTTCTTGCTGTTCCTTGGCAGCACCGGATATTTCACTGATACATAGAAGAGAAGGGTCTCTCAGTAGGAAGCGTGTAAGCCTCGTTATCTGCACTTCGTAGTTTCGACTATGAGAGCATTCAGAATTATCTTTGCTAATCCTCCCCCTCCCCAAGGTGAGAAAGGGGACATCGATGGGTTTGGAAAAGCCGCCGTTCGATGGGTCGGATCTAAAGTTACGCATTAGAAGTTAAACCACGCATAGAAGCTAATAATCTTCCAAGATTTATCCAGGTCTCCTCTATAGGTCTTAAGGACCCCAATGGCTCCGAGAAGGACACCGGACAGCTCTTAGGAGACATATGGAAGCCCCCCGTCAAGACGGCGTGTTCCTTAACATGCACAGGAGATGGCTCTCTTGCTCACAGGGCCACCATATGTCTTCTAAGAGCTGTCTGGTGTCCTTCTCGGAGACTTTGGGATCCTTAAGACCTATAGAGGAGACCTGGATAAATCCTGGAAGATCATTAGCTTCTAATGCGTGGTTTAACGGTAGAGCGCTCTGGCATGTATGTATCTAGAAAGTTACGGGTTAAATCCACCCCCCCGTCCCCCCCGCGTGACCGATAATTTTTTTTTTTCAGATGAAAAATTACTGAAGTTTATTTCTACAGGCAATCTATGGTGTGTACTAATGTTGCCTATCATTATTTCAATACGCTGCTCTATCAATCAGTAGCAAATGCAGAGATTTCCTGTTGCAATAGAATTCAAGGAATATTTTTGCGGAAGAAATGACTTCTGAGGATGCATAGGACCCGTACCAATCATTAGCAAAATATATTTGGCCGATGGCAATGGTTATACCATCATGCTTCATAACTATTGCATGAGATATCTGCAGGCTCAACGTCCGATAAATCAGATGATCTTTGATGGGTGTACACACGTCAATACATTTTTCAACTGATAACGAACATAATGATGTTCGTTATCAGTTGAAAAATGATAGGTCGGAACGTTGTGAAGGGTTTTATAGTTAAATCCATGTTGCGCGCAACTCCGCGAGCTGTGAAATTACATCACCAGAATAACCTGTGTGGCCATTTGCATATTGTTATGTACAGGGGAGTAGCCACGGGGGGGATGGGGGGAGGCTCCACCCAAAATAACTCGGAGTTGGTAAAATTCGAAGCGACTTCGTAAAATCTAGATGAGTTGTGAAAATTTGTGATCTTTTTTTGCAAAATTAAGGGGACTTGTCAAAATCGAGGCAATTTGGCAAATCTAGGGAGTTTGGAAAATGGAGAGACGTCAAAATTTAGAGCAGTTGGCAAAATTCGAAGCCACTTCGCAAAATACAGGTGAGTTGGAAAAATTGGGACAACTTGACAAAATCTTAAGGAGTTGGCAAAATTCGGAGTGACTTGGCAAAATCGTGGGGAGTTGGGTTGGTGGGTTGTTTACCTTGTTTACCACTTTTTTGCACACCATGGGCTAAATGGCCAGGTCACATGGATCCCGAAGGCTCAGAGAAGGTTGGGAGAGGGGACCCACTGGAACAGTTGTGGGAGACAGATGATAGCCTCCCGTCAAGGCCATCGAGCGTGTTCTTTAACGTGCACAGGGTATAGCTCTCCCGCACACGGGGCCACGGCTTAACGTCCCCTCCGACGGACGGCGGCCTTTCCAAGCCAATCGGTGTCCCCTACTGACCGTGGGCAGGGCGGGGAATTTTGCGGAGATAAATCTCAACGCTGACCCAGCTGGGACTCGAATCTGGGAAGTACAGATTACGAGCCTGGCGCGCTACCGACTGAGCCACCCCCGCCCACAAAATCGTGGGAAGTTGGCAAAATTCAGGTGAGATGTAAAATTGGGATTTTTTTCTGTAAAATTATGGCGAGTTGAGAAAACTTAGGAAGTTTGCAAAAATCTATGAAAAGTTGGCAAAATTCGGAGCGACTTGGCAAAATCGTGGGGAGTTGGCAAAATTCAGGTGAGATGTAAAAATTGGGATGTTTTATGTAAAATTATGACGAGTTGACAAAACTTAGGGAGTTGACAAAATCTAGGGGAAGCTGGCAAAATTCAGAGTGATTTGGTAAAATCGTGGGGAGTTGTCAAAATTTGGAGTAACTTTTCAAAATCGTAGGGAGTTGGCAAAATTCAGGTGAGCTATAAAAATAGGGATTTTTTTCTGTAAAATTATTGCTAATTGGCAAAACGTAGGGAGTTGGCAAAATCTAGGGGCAGTTAGCAAAATTCGGAGTGACTTGGCAAAATCGTGGGGGGTTGGCAAAATTCAGATGAGATAAAAATTGGGATTTTTTTTGTAAAATTATGGAAAGTTGGCAAAATTCGGAGTGACTTGACAAAATCGTGGAGACGACAAAATTCAGGTGAGATGTAAAAATTGCAATCTTTTTTCTATAAAATTATGTCGTGTTGGCAAAATCGAGGCAACTTCGCAATATTTAGAAGAGTTGGCAAATCTTTGGGGAGCTGGCAATATTCAGAATGACTTTGCAAAAATCAGGTGAGATGTAAAAATTTGAATTTTGTTTTCTGTACATTTGTGGCGAGATGGTAAAATCGAGGAAACTTGGCAAAATCTAGGGCAGTTGACAAAATTCGAATCCACTTGGTAAAATACGGGCGAGTTCCGAAAATTGGGATTGTTTTTATGAAACTTAGGAGAGTTGACAAAATCGAGAAAACTTGGAAAAATTTTGGGGAGTTTGAAAAATTTGAAATGATTTGGCAAATTCAGGAGAGATGTGAAATTGGGATTGTTTTGTGAAATTAAGGAGAGGTGCTAAAACCTAGAACTCTTGGCAAAATTCGAATCCACTTGGTAAAGTACAGGTGAGTGGTAAAAATTGGGATTGGTTTTGTGAAATTAAGGAGAGTTGGCAAAATCGAGAACTCTTGGCAAAATTTAGGGGAATTGGCAAAATTCGAAGCCAACTTGGTAAAATACAAGGGATTTGTGAAAATTATGCCTTTCTTGTGCAATTAAGGAGAGTTGATAAAATTCGAAGTGACTTGGCAAATACAGGGTAGATGTAAAAATTGCGATTTTTTTCTGTAAAATTATGGCGAATTAGGGGAGTTGGCGAAATTCGAATCCACTGGGTAAAATATAGGCAAGTTGGCAAAATCTAGGGTAGTTGGCAAAATGCGAATCCACTTGATGAAATATAGGCGAGGTATGAAAATTGGGATTGGGTTTGTGAAATTAAAAAGAGTTGACAAAATAGAGAAAACTTAGCAAAATATTGGGAACTTTGAAAATGTTGAAGTCACTTGACAAAGAAGGAGAGATACAAAGATAGGACTGGTATTAGGTTTGTGAAATTAAGGAGATTTGGCCAAATCAGGCACAAAATTCACACTGGCTTGCTACAATTCCGACATGAATATTGGGATAATTTCCGTGAAATTATGGCTATATGGCTAGTTGGCAAAATTCAATAGAGATAGAGACGTGAAAATCCCCCCCCCCCACCGAGCGAAAATCTATACATTATTTGCTCAGTTGGCAAAATTTGATTTCCGAGTTGGAATTTTTTTTATTTCCATCCCCTCCCTACAACCATAGTCCTTCGCTATGCCCCTGCACAATAACACTGAGAGAAAATCAAAACAGTCAATAAAACTAAGCTTAACTAGTCTCGCCCAAACTTTCGACCGAGGTGATGCACTGCAACAGCTGACGCTGATCGCTGTCGTCTATCCAAGTTGTCTTCCGCTCCAAGGCGAGGTCATGATTCTTGCAGAATGAACTGTTCAATTTGCCGAAAGCCTCTTAGTTCCGGTCCTTTTTTTCCCCCATACTATAATTTAGGGAAGAATTGGCGGTTGGTGTCCCCCTTCGACTATATGTTCACTCATAGTAGAATTTTTTTTATGATTACAGCTCTCACTGCAACATTTATCTGCCGGATGGTTTAGTGAAAAGCTCTGACGCCACGTCAAGGCACCATCCATGTCAGAGTGTTTTGCTCTAACCCAGGAGAAAACCCCTCCACACATAGGCAGCTAATGTGGAAGGAAAAAGAGGGATCCGGTTCCATTAAATTTCATTACTGACATGTCAGAGTGTTTTGCTCTAACCCAGGAGAAAACCCCTCCACACATAGGCAGCTAATGTGGAAGGAAAAAGAGGGAACCGGCTCCATTAAATGTCATGATATCTCAGAGTGTTTTGCTCTAACCCAGGAGAAAACCCCTCCACACATAGGCAGCTAATGTGGAAGGAAAAAGAGGGAACCGGCTTCATTAAATGTCATTACTGATATGTCAGAGTGTTTTGCTCTAACCCAGGAGAAAACCCCTCCACACATAGGCAGCTAATGTGGAAGGAAAAAGAGGGAACCGGCTTCATTAAATGTCATTACTGATATGTCAGAGTGTTTTGCTCTAACCCAGGAGAAAACCCCTCCACACATAGGCAGCTAATGTGGAAGGAAAAAGAGGGAACCGGCTTCATTAAATGTCATTACTGATATGTCAGAGTGTTTTGCTCTAACCCAGGAGAAAACCCCTCCACACATAGTCAGCTAATGTGGAAGGAAAAAGAGGGAACCGGCTTCATTAAATGTCATTACTGATATGTCAGAGTGTTTTGCTCTAACCCAGGAGAAAACCCCTCCACACATAGGCAGCTAATGTGGAAGGAAAAAGAGGGATCATAAATAAGCTTTCTTAACAGTTTTCTTTCCTTTCTCCATCCCATTTATTCGATGTCTTCATCATGGAGTCAACCGCCTTAACTGGAGCAAAGAGAGTTTCCTTCTTTTTTAATCTAGGAACCAGCTGGGACTTTCCTTTCAAGGGCACTGGGACGAATATCGACTTATAGAGTGCATTATAGTCCATTTCACTCATCTTACTTGGCCGTTTGACCTGTCCTCTAGTATAATTGTCTGAACTTTCCTGTCCTCCCTTTCCCCACATATTCATAATTTTCTCCTTGGCACTCATTCTGCTGTATTCTGGGGTAGGAACTTCTATCATACCAGAAGGTACCTTTGGGAACTGTTGTGGAGGCGATTTAATAGGTCTCTTCGCAGAAGGGATTTCTTGGCAATGTTTCTCCGCTCCAGCTCTTTAAGATCTTCTCCTTGGCACTCATTCCTTTGTTATCACGGCAGGAACTTTTATCGTACCAGGATACACTTTTCCAAGCTTTGGAGGAGGCTGTTTAAGAACTCTCTTAGTAGAAGGATCTGTTGACAATATCTCACTTTTCCAACTCATCATAATCTTATCTTTTTCATTGTTTACACTGTTCTATGTTGCAGGATTTTGAATACTACCAAGATGTCCTATTTCCAAATGTGGTGGTTTAAGAAATGTCTTGGTAGAAGGATCTGGCGACAATTGCTGTAATCTCCAAGTGTTCATTATATTCTTCTTCTTCTTTGAGTTTTCAAAAGGGCGGTGTTGACAAGGTTCGATAGTGAGGCGCCATTAGCCACCCGCCTACACAAATTCACAAGCTGTCAGCAAACGGAGAATGAGAGTGTCCGGGAGTATGCTGCCCGCATTCGGACCTGGGCCTATCAGTTTTTGGGAACAGCAGGAAGAAACATGGACAGCGAGGATCAGGGAATCGGCGATCAGATGCGCCTTGCCCAGTTTTTGGCGGGCCTGGACCCGCGGCTCAAGCGGTTCGTACTGTCTCATAACCCCCGCACATTTGAGGAGGCTTTAGCAAAAGCTACACTGGAGGAGAGCAATGAGCGTGCCTCCGGACGAACGCCAGCCATACGAGCACTTGACGAGGAAACCCCTGCTAGGAACACAGAGTCGAACCCTCTGCCCCAGCTACAGGATCTGTTGGCAGCCTTTCCGCTGTGCCAGATCCAGGCAGATCTAGTACGTTTGGGGGAGCGCCTCCACCAGATTGAGGGACAGCGAGAGAGGAGCCATACCAGTCAGCCCCAACAACAGCGGCACCCCTGGGCGGATCGCCAGGGTGTCACGTGCTTTGCGTGCGGTGGAGTGGGCCATTACGCCTGTCAGTGTGCGTCGCCCCCGACCCTACGCCCACGTGACCCGCAATACCAAACAGGACGAAACCGGCAGCAAAATCGAGACTGAGCAACTCCACGGATTCCAACCTCGGACTTCAAGATAGTAAGACGTGTTCGCTAGTGCTCTCTGTTTTCCACGTGTTTGTGAATTCAGCTAACAATGGATATCAATAAGGACTCCAGATTAAATCGTTGTTTCAAGTTTTTACATCGTGATCTCAGCTATGAGACTTTCGTGACTATATTGGCCAACAATAAGGACCCAGCTGCTATTGAAGTCGCACAAAGTATTTCCAAAGATATCACTATTATTACTTTTGCCTCTGAAGACGCTGCGGATGATTTTGCCGCTGATCCGAACCTGGTGTTTCCCACGGACCATTCAAGCGCCTAGGATATCCCCAGAAAAAGTTTTCATCTCTAAACTACCATTCTTCATCCCTAACTGTGACATCGTGGACGCCCTCAAGCCATATGGCATTGTAAAAAGCATTGCAGAAGAGTTCCTGAACCTCCCGGGATTGGAATCCATCCGGACGGGTACGAGGGTAGTCCACATGGAGATGAAGAAAATGGTACCCAATTTCCTCCACATCTCTACCTTTTCGGCTACAATTAATTACTCTGGCATGATCCGGCTTTGCAAGTGGTGCAGACTCCCAGGCCACATCATAAAGGACTGCGAAGCCTTCGCCAAGAAGAACCTGCCACCTCCCGCATCAAAATCGGTCATAATTTCGGACTCTATCTCGACCACCAACTCTTCGCAACTGCTGGCACCAACCTCCATTCAAAGAGAAGAAGTTCAGGATGCTCCAAAAGAAATTCCCGCTCCTGAAGAGTCAGCTCCTTCTACTCCCCTTCAACAAAAAAGAAAGCACCTTCCCTCTCCATCGGATTCACCTTCTGCCTCTGAGTCTACTGCCCATCAGAAGAAAAAACAGCCAGCTCCTGACTCGCCTTCCTCATTAATAGGTAATATTCAAAATTTCATCATAGATCGATCCACCTCCCCCTCTATTACTCTAAATTCTGACCCCCCTGATTTTCTTGAAAACTTTGAGGACCTCCTTGATTTTCTAAAATTTCTTATTAACCCTAAATTAGCCTCCTCCGAATGGAAAATCCCTCCCCACCTTAAAGCTCTTAAAATAACGCTATCCAAGGACGGTTGCATTTTGCCGAAGTATCGAGACCTTTACCTCTCTGCTTTAGGCAAATGCCCGCAGAGAGAGTGCTTTTCTATTTGGGACTTCCTCCAATTAGTAAAGAATCTCTTCCCTCTTCTTAAATAATTCACTATTCTTCCGTTTTTAAATTATTTTCCGTTCAAAATTAGCCCTTTTCCATCTTTTTTACTCATTTAGCGATCAAAATTCTGCTTAAACATAAACCTATTCCATCATATCTGGACCACTTTGTACCACATTCCAGTGGAATTAGGATCATCTGGTCCATATGCAAGGGTCGTCAGAGGAGGCTGAATGGAATGCAAGACAGAAGCTAGCGTCTCAAAATTCTGCTTAAACATAAACCTATTCCATCATATCTGGACCACTTTGTACCACATTCCAGTGGAATTAGGATCATCTGGTCCATATGCAAGGGTCGTCAGAGGAGGCTGAATGGAATGCAAGACAGAAGCTAGCGTAGCGTAGCACAGTGTACTTACATTTTGGCGAAGGCGTTTGGCCACAGGCCGCCTTTTGATGAGAGAGGGAAAGGCAACAATGATGGGCTGTAGTGACTCAGGTCCAATGAAAAGAGGTGGAGAGGAAAGAGTGTTCACAATCTCCCAGAAACAGGTCAAAAGAGCGTGTGTTCAGTGTGGGCTTTCAGGGGAGGGAGAAAGAAAAAAACAAAAAAAAAAAAATTAAAAAATTAGCAACAACAAAAAAAAATTTCCATCTCATAGGAGAGAAATAATATGGGGTTGTAAAAGGGAGGGGGGAGGAGGGGGCAGGTGGAGTAAGGAGAGGGCAACAAGGAGAGAACCAAAAGGTTCAGCAATGGGGGACAAAGTTAATAAAAAAAAATTTTTTTTTAATTGTAAAAAAAAATTTTTTTTTCCATAAAAATAATAAAAATCAAAATAAACCAAGTTTCAACCTCCTCAGGCAGGGCTTGCCCAAGGGGTGAATCTTGGTGGGTAGGGGGAAGGGGGGGAGGTGGCAGTCCCAAAGTAATGAGGGAATAATCAGGAAAAAATAGGAGGAGAAGGGGAAATTAACATTTGGGAACAAAGCAAAACCACGTGCACCGTAGTGCAGAGAAAACTAAGCATAGGGGTAGGGTGAAGAAAGGCCAGACCAAGGACCTTACTAAAATCATTAGGAAAAGTAGCAAAATGAATAAGAAAGTGAGGAAATGGGGAAAAGGTGGGTATTGTGTCAATAAAATGGGGGTGAGTGGGAGATGGGTGTTCAGCAAAATGGGAAATAAAAAGAAAGTGGGGTGGAAAGGCAAAGGGGCAGTGAGGTGTGTGAGTGGCTCAAAATTCTGCCTCCTCTCCATTCCTCACTCTCAGCCAATCCCAAAATTCCTTTATCCTCATTGGCTGAGACCCCTCTTGCCCACTCGTCTCCGCTAGCGTCAAACCTAACCAACTTCCAGCTCCCGCTCTCAGCCAATGCCAAAATTCCTTCAATCCCATTGGCTGTGACGTCAGCGATCGATTTCCATCATCTCGCTGCTCCGACGCTACTTTTGGCTTTATTTCTCCCCCCCCCTTCAAATTATTGCTCCCCCGTCCACAATTTTAATGTTTAGCCTACTTAACACTAAATTATCACTAAATTATACCCTTCTCCCCCTTTTTTCTCTCTCATTCCACGATTTTCGCGACACTTACCAACTTTGGAGCAAAATAAGATCTGTGCAAACTTTCGGCCTTTCCTTCCACCCTTGCCTCTAAAAATTAAAATTCCAATTTTTAACATCTTCTCCCTCACTCTATCACCCACAGAAGACATTGGCTCGTGGTCCTGATGATAAGCAGGCCGAGGCTTGCTTTACAAATAGGACCAACATTTAGAGGGATGTGAAAGAAGAAGAGCAACTCCACGGAGTACCCGCTGGACGAGAGAGAATGGATTACCCTTTACCCCCCCTCAGCGAACTCGAGATCAAGGTAGAGAAGAGTTACGACAAGCCAACCACCATACGGCTCCTTTTAACTAGAACGGGAGGGAAGCCCCGGATGCACTTCCCAGAGTCCCTTCGAAGCGTCAGCCGTCCGCATTGCCCCGTGTGCCATACTATGCAGTGATGAAAATTCACCTATTGTGTCTGGCCGCATGGAGGACACGGAGGTGTCGGCCCTTGTCAATACCGGCGCCACTCTGTCCGTCATGAATAGCCAGTGTTTTCAGCGCTTGAGAGGCCGAATCCTGCACAAAACGGTCCCCCTCCAACATAATTTGAAAACTGTAGATGGCCACCCCTTCCAGTGATAGGCAGATACATGGTGACCCTCACATTTGACGCGCTAACGCTACCGCGTTAAATATATAATTGAAATCCAAAGTGAATGCACAGTATTCCCTGTTAAGAAACAATAATTAATAGATTCTGAAAAAAATTCATCGCCGCCACGGCGGGAATCGAACCCGCATCTCTCCAGATTCATGCCAGAGCGTGCTAACCATTTGCACCACGCGTCGGACAGCGAATATTTTCAGAATTTGACCTTTTAAGTTTTTCTTCTTGAGACGTGACTGAGACAGCGTGTTTCCGGGGGCTTCAATTTCCGACTGGCGTAAGCTACCGGATGACGGAAACCGTCGTCCGTCTCCTGCTCGAGTACGCCGGCTACCGCAATATCCGACGCACCGGTTGACAGGAAAAATTTCCGTCCAAAGTCGGGGTACAGGAGAAGGGGCTCGGTCATTAATTTCCTCTTCAGTACTTCGAACGCTTCCTCCGCTTCTGGAGACCATCTAAAAGGGGTGTCCTTCTTCACTAAATGGACCAAGGGGGCTGTAAGATCGGCGTAGCGATCGATAAAACGCCGGTAGTAGCCGGTTAGGCCTAGGAAGGCTCGAACGTTCCGGACACTACGGGAGCGAGGAAATTCTTCAATGGCCTGGACGTTCCACGGGTCCGGCTGGACCCCTTCTGCGGAAATAAAATGTCCCAAGTAAGTGAGGGATTCCTTCGTGAATTGGCACTTTGCTGGCTTCAACTTTAAATTGTAGGCCCTTAAGCGGTCAAATACCCTCTGTAACCGTTCTGTGTGTTGTTCAAATGTCTGGGAGGCCACCATTATGTCGTCGAGGTAGACGAGAACTTGCTCTTGTCGCATTCCCATTAATACGTGGTCCAATAAATGCTGGAACGTAGCGGGACTGTTCTTCAGTCCAAATGGTAAGTAGTTAAATTCAAATAACCCTTTCCTGCTGATGAACGCAGTTTTCTCCACGTCACGTGGGTGAACGGGAACCTGCCAATAACCGGATACCATATCCAGTGAGCTAAAATATTTGGCGTGAGCTAGTTGGTCGATAATTTCGTTTATGAGGGGGAGGGGGTACGAATCTGGGACTGTTTTCGCATTTAGGGCCCTGTAGGCGACGCAGAATCTGTAGGTGGAGTCTTTTTTCTTCACTAAGACGATGGGTGACGCAAAAGGAGAGGCGCTTTCTCTTATTATTCCTTGCTCTAACAACTCATCCACTTGTCGGTCCAATTCGCCCTGCAGCGCGAACGGCACCCTGTATGCCCGCTGCCTCGTCCTTTTTCTTGTGCAGTGTGCCTGAATGACAATCTATGATGAATCGATGCTTTTTGAGGATATCGTGTCCCATTATCATGTCGTATCGTGGAGTGTCTATGTCAAGGGCTACTATGGGGTGTTCAAATCTAATCCCGTCAAATGTGAGGGTCACCATGTATCTGCCTATCACTGGAAGGGGGTGGCCATCTACAGTTTTCAAATTATGTTGGAGGGGGACCGTTTTGTGCAGGATTCGGCCTCTCAAGCGCTGAAAACACTGGCTATTCATGACGGACACAATGGCGCCGGTATCGACAAGGGCCTCCGTGTCCTCCATGATTGGTAGGGTCCATGATTGGTAGGGCCAACAATATTGCCCTTGTTCTTGGTGACTTCAATGCCAAAGTTGGTACTGACTCTGATCTTTGGGGAGGGGTGATAGGCCCTTTTGTTATTGGTAGCTGCAATGGCAATGGGCAACGTCTCCTACAGGTAAGTAAACTCAATGGTTTCAGAATAACTAACACATATTACAAACACCGCGACATTCTTTTATAATTGTGGAGTCATGTGATTTTTTATTAGAGAAACCTGGGATTTTATCAAACATTGGCGGAAAAGATGTTGTCCAGTAAGGAATGGATCAGGGTAGAGAAGAGTTACGACAAGCCAACCACCATACGGCTCCTTTAAACTAGAACGGGAGGGAAGCCCCGGATGCACTTCCCAGAGTCCCCTCGAAGCGTCAGCCGTCCGCATTGCCCCGTGTGCCATACTATGCAGTGATGAAAATTCACCTATCCATAAACAAGTCCAGTCTGGTAGGTATAAATGGTCAGCACCAGGACCCTGTGAAGTTGACCACACCTCAGCAGGGTACTATACCATCATTAATACTATACCATCTATTTAACTTAATTCAGATTCAAAAAGCCTCTGAATGAGTTTGCTTTTATAAAGCAAGAATATTCAATTTATGTTATGTGTTCTACTACTACTACTACCCTGATCTCGAGTTTCGCTGAGGGGGTGTAAAGGGGAATCCATTCTCTCTCGTCCAGCGGGTCCTCCGTGAAACAACGATTTAATCTGGAGTCCTTATTGATATCCATTGTTAGCTGAATTCACAAACACGTGGAAAACAGAGAGCACTAGCGAACACGTCTTACTATCTTGAAGTCCGAGGTTGGAATCCGTGGAGTTGCTCGGTTTCGATTTTGCTGCCGGTTTCGTCCTGTTTGGTATCGCGGGTCACGTGGGCGTAGGGTCGGGGGCGACGCACACTGACGGGCGTAATGGCCCACTCCACCGCACGTAAAGCACGAGACACCCTGGTGATCCGCCAAGGGGTGCCGCTGTTGCTGGGGCTGACTGGTATGGCTCCTCTCTCGCTGTCCCTCAATCTGGTGGAGGCGCTCCCCCAAACGTACTAGATCTGCCTGGATCTGACACAGCGGAAAGGCTGCCAACAGATCCTGTAGCTGGGGCAGAGGGTTCGACTCTGTGTTCCTAGCAGGGGTTTCCTCGTCAAGTGCTCGTATGGCTGGCGTTCGTCCGGAGGCACGCTCATTGCTCTCCTCCAGTGGCAAGTCCTTTTCGCCCCGGACTGCTCGGGGTGTTCGTGCTGCTTCTTCACATCATACCTACATAAAACAGAGAAAGAGAATGAAATGTCGCTCAATCTGTCAGAATTTAATAGTAAATAATAATGAGTCTCACATTCGGCAACAACTGAATATAAATCGCAAACAGAACTAATAAGATTATAATTGCTTGCCGTATGTTACTAATTAAAGAAAAATCATTCATCATAAGATATAAACTTTAAAAGAAGACATGATACACGAGAAGAAATCTCAAGTATTTCCTCAAACGAACACCAGGGTTATTTTTGAAATAATTATTTTTCCTAAAATGTAAACATAGAAATGTTCGATTTTTTTTACCTCCTAAAGACACTTTTTCTCCTACAATGTGTTAAATGAACAGAGACCTAAAGGACACAAAAGACCTAAAGGATTCAGAGAAGGTTGGTGAAAGAGATCCTTTGGACAGCTCTTAAGAAATAGATGGAAGTCTCCCTGTTCTTCAACGTGCACAGAATATTGTTCTCCTGCATACGGGGCCTTGCATTAACGTCCTATCTGATGGATGACAGTCTTTCTAGGCCCATAAGCATCATCATTATTTTAGGGAATAATCATTGTAGTTTCGATAGATGTCGATGATTTGTAACAAATATCTAATCTCGGCTATCCCTTGCAAAACATCCCCGATCTGTTAAAAATATTTTTTAAAAAGTCGAATCGATGAAGCAAGTGTAAACCAATCTGACTTATAAGTGTCATTTGAATACACAATGTGTATTCAAATGACACTTACCTAGTCATGCACACAACCCCTAGTACGAAAACATTTATTCAAATAATTAATATCCCATTAAAGCATCAGGAGAAAGACCCATCCTGGCTCTGTGATCACGCTTTTTCAAGCGAAGGGTTGAATCGTTTGCATATCTCTTACAATAGGTAAAGATAATTAATGTGATTTTGTAAGCAATGTGATGATTCTGCAGATAGATTATGAGGACGAAAGAGATGCAATGACCACCAATGATATCATTCTAATATTATTGCACAAAATCTTTCCTATCTGAGCCCACATTTAAATATTGTAAGAGAAGAAATGATTTCGCCATCTCCAAAGTGAATGAAGTTCTCGCCGTGGATTTACCGTAAAGAGCTCACTTAGATAAGGAACTAGGCAACCGTTTGCAGTGGGCTGCGAATTTCTTTATTAAATTGCTTTAAATCCCTTCAAGTGACCAATTGATTGCATGCAGCGTTGTTAATTCAGCCATTATCACTTCTCATTTCAAATTCTCATAATGGAAAAAAAATCTCATAAAGAACGTCCAAAGTGTGTTGCAGATGAAGTGAAGCATCGCTCGGATTGTTTCAATCCCAAACCTCTGGCTGATGGTAGGGATATTATAGCATGGGAAGTTTCTATTGGAATCCATTGTATCTGTGGACAAAATGGCAGTTATTAAGGACTGAGATCGACGTGGTTCCCTTTCAAATGGTAGTCATGATCACGTCCATATTTCAACTGGTCATGAGTGATTTCGGGAGCATCCCAGTGATCTGCTGTATCTATCTTGGCAGTTTCAATCCTTGATTCCAGTCTTATGGAATATATTTCAGATTGTTCTGAAGAAATTTAACCTACACAGAATGCCATTCCTATCAACCCTTGTGGATCTGTAAGTGATAATTGTAAAACGAAAACAGGTAACTCATCCCAAGATATAAATTCTAAGATTTTATTGTCTCCATATGGTAACGTGTTGGTAGAGTACGCAAGGATTAGGATACAAGTTGTAATTCTCTATTACCCACTTAAATATATACTTTATGCATATTAAGAGAAGTATTTATGGAATATGGTAGCTCCTAGTCGCCAAAGTATCAAAACCCCTCAACTTTTCTTACATGAGAAGATGTTGAGTACGCACTACAGTGTATAAACAGTCGTGAGGTAAACTAACTTGTTATTAAACGCATTCTCTAAAAAATTAATCACATGGAATTTGTGTATTAAATCATATTTGAAAATCATCTTAACACTGTATTGTACTAAAGCTGTTAAAGTTTGCACGCAATAAAAAGTAAATAAAAATAACGTATTCTTTATGTGAAACACAAAGGCAGTTTGCATGATAACTTGGAATTGCACCGTGTTCTCGTATTGCAACGAAATGGCCAGCTCCATGTCTTTCGAAATATATCTTTTACACTTGAGAATGACCACCTTCCGGAACTGCCAAAACATATCGCCATGTTTTATCTGAGTTACGTCATTATTCATTATTTATCAGGTGTTAATGGGTTTTTAATCGGTAACCTGGTACTTGATGTTACTTTTTTTGTCTCTTATAACTAGTAAGCTATATAAATACTGCTTTGAATTTTATCATGTAATTTTCATAAATCTCGGTACCCTGTAGGTAAAAAGAGTAAAGTCATAGCACTGCGATCAGCTTAAAGATCATCAGTGTATTCTCTGACATTCGATGTCAATTTAACCAAACTCAGCTCAAGGAGCGATCTAGAGAGTTTAAACTCTCAAAATGAAAGACAATTTCGGTGTGTTGAATGGGCCAATCAGAGAGCAGATAACGCTGATTATCTAGCTAACCCGATTGAAGGGAACAAGCTATTTTGAAGTCTCCTGAACAGAAGCATAAACTGAAACTTTGGTACTTGAGGTAGCCACCATGTCTTGCCTGAATCATAATCACCAGCACCAGACTAGTAATGCGATATTCCCAATTTCGAGTTCCCACTGTATCAGCGTTGAGATTTATCTCTCATAATCTCCACCCTACTCTCGGTGTGAAAGGGAACACCGATGAGATTACAAAGGTCGCGGTCATTCTGATGGGTTGTTGAGCCCTGACCATGTATGAAGGAGAGCCATACCCTGTGCACGTTACAGAACATGCTGGAAGGCCCAGACAGAAAGCTCTCATCTGTCTGCCAAGTGTAATCCAGTGGGTCCCCTTCCCCAACCTCCTCTGAACCTTTGTGGTCCTTATGACCTGGCGGTTTAGCCCATTGAATGCACAAAAGTGTCACTTAGAGGTAAACAACCCAAACCACAACAAAATTCAGCTTCAGTTAATTCTTTCAGTTTCTCTGTCAGCGAGGTAAAACTCTGGCTGGACTTTAAGGCTATTCATTTTTTTCACCTAATTGACGGGAAAAAAATTAATACTGTAGTCTTGTCCCTAATAGCAGTTGAACATTAGACCGAATGACTCCAGCACATATCGATTACCGTCACTAATAAGATCATTTCAGTGAAAATGAAACGATGTAAATTAAAGCCTTTTGAAGGGTTTGAAAAATATGAATCATCATATTTCGTTAGTACCTGTTCAACTCAAAAAGAACTTTCATTAATCTCTTAAAACAAAACGTTTCGTCACTCCCTGCACCCCCCCCCCCTCCCGAAGTGAAGGGACAAATCGTTGCTGCACGTGTTAAGTCCTTGATTGTGATATTTTATCAGTAAAACATCATATCTTTAGCAATATATGTTAAATGTTTGAAATTTTGGAATTATTCCACCGTCAGAGATTGCAATTAAAACTTTTGGGAGATTCAAAAACTATGAATCATAATAGTTTATCAAATACCTATTCAACGAAAAAATAATTCTTTGCTTTTGGAAATAAATATTATCACTAAAAACAAGAAAAATTGTGCTTGTGCTGATGGTGAAATGTTACCATTAATATTAAAAATTTCTAATATAATTACATCGATTACAATATTGAAATGTTTGCCATTTTCAACTTTTTTCACTGTTTGATGGCGCAATTAGTTGCATGGAGATTTCGCAAGTACGAATCGTACTATTTCACAATACCTAACCAACACAAAAGAATTTTTGATCCGTTTCTAAAAACAAAGAATTTGACAGACTGACGACAAAGTGAAGCATTCGCTCTTTTGTTTTTGAAAAGGAACAAAAAAAGTCTCCCAGAGGAAGCCTTTCGCTTATGACTCTATCAAAAGCAAATTATCCTTTGGACGCTACTATAACCTTTCAGTCTGGGCCAGATGACTCTTACTTGAAACCCAAAGCTAGGATATCTTTAGGTCCTCTGACTTATTTATATATAACCTTTTGTTTATTGTAGAACTTCACATTTTCGTGCATTATGATTAACAAGCAAATTTATCTTCTGTTGCTCGGGTTTTTCTCTTTCTTTAAAGCAGTGATACTCAAACTTTTTTTTTGCTCACGGCACATCGTATATTTCGCCGTGAATACTGCTGGCACTAAAAATTTGGTGGTAATACTACGGGAAATTCGCACATGTGCAATTTGTCTTCAATAATAGCCATTTTTGTGGAGTCGTTTGTAAACGCAGAGAACTTTTTTTTAAGTTCTGACGTGTATTAAGGTTAGTACTACGCTGTGTGTATTAACGGTATGCTTTGTGTAAGGCCCGTATCTAGAAAAAAATCGAGGCAGGCCCCAAGGAACAAAATCGAGTCAAAAAAAGAAATGTCAAAGGGGAGGCCAAGAGACTTCATTTCCAATGCACTCTAACATTTCATCCTCTACTTGAAGGTTTTTAAAAAAAATCTTCAAAAATGCATAAAATATAAATAAATTTAATAAGTTTTCCCTCTTTTACCCTTATTGTATTCTGAAAGGAAGGGGGGGGGTTCCCTTTGCACCCCCTAGATCCGTCCCCGCTTTGTGCCCTGCATGTTATCCCATTTTCATATGGATAAGTTTTTTATTAAACGGAAAAAAGTTAAATGAAGAATCAGTTTCAGGAAGGAGCAACAAAATGGTTTCTAAATTTCCTTTTATCTACAATTCCATCCCAAATTTCTCGGCACATCCTTTGAGAACCACTGCTCTAAAGTATATGGGATTTCACTCTCCACGTCGCAAGCTTTCATTTCGCATAAAACGCTTACGATTGATTCTCCTCTACTAATAAAATTTTGCCTCCCCTCTTTTTGGGGAGGGAAGAAGTGGATGTATTTTGGGATTCCGAACATAGTCTCCACGTCAGAAGTTTCTAAACCCGAAAAAACAATATTGTCTCATTCACAAAATGGAATTTTTCAAATAATTTCGTATTTCAATTCAAGTTCCAGCACTTGGATACAATTTGTCAGTCATAGAAAATTCTATAACGAAATAAAATTAAATATGGGCAAATTGTGCTATGGTGGGTTTAAGTTGTGCAGAAAATTTGTACGTACTCGACCTCTGTGGCAAGCAGCTGCTTGAGGGGGTATTTATTATTTATTATATTTAATAATGTAATATACAATGAAAAGGAAAAGCATTATTTGCAGGTTAATGCAATTTTATTAATATTAATGTAAATATTATTAATACTAATATAATTAATGCAATTGTTATTAATGTAATTTGCCATAATTGAATATATTTCGAAACATTTGGTAAAAAATAATTGGGCATTTTTATCTGTTGTTAAATGATAAAGAACAGAAAGATGTTTAAAATAATTGAAACCAGATTTCCAGACCAGATGTAATGAAATATCGATTTCTGTGAATGGAGGGTATAAATCAGATCCACCTGGGTTACTACAAATCGACCCGAATATATTTACTTACTATTTAGTATATTGAACGTCTTGTTAACCGGCTAAACGAAGGTTTGATTACCAAGGGTGTAAGCCTTGCACGTCTCCGTCTACTCGGTTAACACATAGATATAACATGTAACTGAACACATAACAAATAACTCCTGAGCTAAAGTATACTTAAACAATAACAGAAATCTTATTCCCCATTTAACTCCCAATATATTACCATTTCTTACCACCGCGATTTTACAGACGTCCGCACTTAATGCGGTGCAACCAATCTTCTGAGCGTCCAACGCTCGACAAACAGCAAGGATATTGGCTAAAAGAAATACAACAAGTATGCACTAACATAAATTCACTACTGCATAAACACATAAGTTCCCTAACTAGATAAATGGTATATTGAAGTTCAGACCTACTTTGATTAGATGAGGATGCGAAGGAGAACGACCTCGACGAAGAGGAGTTGTAGGCAATTCTAACAGAGAGACATGGCCTCTTCTCCAACGTTAACGTATTTTTCATTGTTTCGTAATGAATTATTCTGTTGCGTACAACACTATTCTACGACTTGGTTTGTTACGTATAACAATAGTGAAATCAACGCAATTGATGTCTTAGTTATTTACAAAGTCTTATCTGCGTTGCCAAAGGTATACTCAGAAACTTTCAATGAGAGTTAACATGTTTTGGTCTATTTGTAATTTCTTTTATTGTATGCTTGAGTGTTTCATTTCTGGAGACTCCATTAAAAAACGTATGATACTCAGATCCACAACCTTAACACCCCCCAACATAAGCACACTTGGGTACGCCTAGTGTTGCCAACTGTCCCGCATCATCAATATTTATCCTGCTTGTCGTACCAAAGCCATATGGGACACCGCATTGACTGATCCGAGAATACTGTCGATCACATGACGTGCATTAGATCTAATATGAGAAATGAGTCTTAGGGACAGTTCAAACTCCACTTATCTGTGCAACCCCACTCTTTAAATAGCTGAGACTCTCTCGAAATTCAGATGAAGAATCATCTAACTAATTTTGGTCAACTGCTCAAAGAGTGATTTTTGCTGTTTATTCATAAGTAGCATGTGCCGACGCAAACTTCTCATCACAAAGATACGATATTCTGACCTGGAAATTATAATTGATATATTGAATTTGAATGGAAAAATTGAATGATAAGCCATTTGTGGAATGTTGCATTTTTGAGAACAATATTCAACATACTATTGATATGGATTGGAAAATATTAATGGAAAATGAAGGTCTTTGCTATTTTTTGAAATTTGTGGTAAAAATATGTTCTAAACCATTTTACATTATTATTATTTTATATTAAGTATACCGGGCCCCAGGCCGGATCTATGGGACGGCGGAGGAGGGAGGGGAGAGATGTATAGTCCAACCAGGCAGGTGCGCAAGATTAAGTTTCGGTAGGGGGGTCCGAGAATTCAGTTTGGGGGAGATTCCGGGAATTTAACTTCAGTGGAACAGAAATGTTTAGATTAAAGTTTATGGTTAAATTCTACCTTAACTGTGTATTACCGTATTTCTTCGATTCTAAGACGCCATCGATTCTAAGACGCACTTTAATTTCAGCACCACCAACAGACAAAAAGTTTTGATTCTAAGAAATAAAAAATAAATAAATTGCTAAAATATATCTAACCAATATTTTTATTATAATAGAATTCAATTTACTAACAACAATAGTACTTATTTATCAGTAAGTATTCTATTCATCACTTCCTTCTGAATCAATATCAGAGTCTGATTCTTCTGAGCCATCTTTTCTGCGATTCTAAGACGCCATCGATTCTAAGACGCCCCCCGTTTTTAGAGACGTTTATGTGGGAAAAAAGTGCGTCTTAGAATCGAAGAAATACGGTACTCTCTTGGGATAGGAGGAGCATATCGAAATAACATAAAGCCTTTGATATTGTTACAAAGTCATATAATTAAACGAATTAATAAAAACAAAAACATGCACGTGTAATAAGCAAATGTCATGATGCAAATATTTTGCCTATAAGGAATTAAAAAAATTAATTGCTTATAATGTACCTATGACGTAAGCGGATGTGTGACGTCATAGGGGCAAAGCACTGTCTGTGGAGGGTATTATCCTGCGAATACAACTATTAGCTTATTCGCAAATTTGCAGCACGGTGAGGTAGCTTTGATCCTGGACCTTTCAGTTCTAACTTCATCTGGTAAGACTGGATGTTTGCGCTAAACGAAAAGGAAATGAAGAATAGATAACACGAACGTATTTTGAAGATTGGAGCTTCTGCAGCAGTTAAAAATTCTTTGATATAATATTAGAGTTGAGTTAAAATTTTTATATTTGATTTTATTGTTTGAGATGGCTTTCGTTAAAGTACCTACTTCCTACATACGCTCAAAACATACAAAATAAACCTAAAGAATATTGATGTAATCAGTCATTGAATTCGCATTTACTACAATGTGAGATAGAGCGCCAATATACCTACTCAACAAGAGTAATTCCAAAGAAGTACCTAGAAACCCACGCTCCTGAAAAGTTCGTCCCCCCTCCCTTCGAACTTCCAGCTGTCATACTAAATCTCAAACTTCATTACCGCTTTGAAATCCAAAACACTTGTCTTTACATAATTTTATTTCAGTCTTTAATTTCATGTCCGGCACCAAAATATTAAATTTTAAAAAATATAAAATCTCATACTATTTAGTTTGGCAAATGAGAAATCATACACAAGTGAGATTTCCCAAAACTGAATTTTTGGACTCCTCTCAAAACAAAAATCTCGGACCTCCCGAAAACAATCTCCCTCCCACTGAAACGAAATTCTTGGATCGTCCTGAAGCTAAATCCGGCCTTGCGGGCTAACTATCTTCTTTTGAAGGGAATACGAACTCAGTGACTGATTGCACAATCCATGTATTTCAGGTTTATTGTCTAAGTTTTAAGGTGTTTATAGGTAGGCCAGTTTTTTAAATTTATTTTTCATTTTTATTATACCACAAAAAGATGCAGAAAACAAATCCTGCCCACAAAAGTTTTATTTTATTTTACTCCATTGTAAACAGCGGAAAGAAAGAAATTTGAAATATTCATAAAATAATTTCACATAAAGTCTCTGCAAGATTAATTTCATACATTTGATATAAATGTATGAAATTAATCTTGCAAAGACTTTTACTCTTAAAAACCTTAATGTTTCAATAATCCAGCTTTAGGAAAAAAAATGAGGCTCATATTGTTTTCAAAAAAATATAGCACTCGATTTTAAACTTTTGCCCAATATTTTTCTCTTTTGCGTTTGTCTTTGGATTAGAAAAAGTTGATAACTACTTATCTATTCCATGGTATTATGATTTTTCCCAAATGTCAGAGCAATTTGCAAGTGGATTAAATATTTTGTTTAAATGTTGACCAAAAATTAAGCTGTCTAAAAAACTAATAACTTACTAGATTGAAATTTTATGGGGAGCAAAAAGGGAAAAATGTCTTTTTTATATTATATATTATACTAATCGAAAATAGTGTACGACAAGTAACGTTACAAACAATGAACAATAATATTGTTTTTTTTTTTTTCTGAACCAGTATTTGGACAGTATGAACAATTAGCCTACCTAAAACATTTTTTTCTATCCTTTAGATCAGCAAATCTTTTCATGGCACTTTCTATATTTATATTCTTTGCAATATCCTTTTCTATAGACAAAACTGCCAAAGAATTCATTCTGTCTTGAGACATGGATGACCGTAAGTATGTTTTTATAAGCTTTAGTTTACTAAAGCTTCTCTCGCCAGCGGCCACAGTAATAGGCATTGTAAGCATCATTCTTAATGCAACCCACAGATTTGGCATGACATCCTGTAACTTATTAGTGTTTATGAACCTAGCGTCTTCTATTGGAAGCTTTACATCTTCAGGAAATAATTCTTTGGCTATATCTAGTTCAGTCAAAAGATCACATCCATTTATATCATTATTTTCTTAGTACCTTAACTTATTCTCCAAAACTGAAATTTTCATGTGACTGTAAGTATTCATGAGCATGCTTCCAGGCATTAATTCCAGATTTTCCTAACATTGACTGGCGAAGCCAAAAATTTTGCAACAAAAGCAATAAATTTTATTGGTTCTCTCTGAATAAATAAGCTACCTTCTAAGAAAATTCTCACCATTGTTTATTTTCCTATACATCATTGTCACATAGAAACTACGTATATTTGTATCTTTTGGAAAACTGTACTGTTTATTAATAGGATGTGGCCCATTCATAATGATGTGATCACTTTCAGCTATTGATAATTCATCTGGCCATTGTGCTGGATCATTGTATTTGACATTTATTTTGATTGAGTTTTCAAATTTACTTTCAACTTTCCCAGTATTCCCTGCTGTGAGTGTGACATTATTGCCTAAGACTGTCTTCAGCCACATTACAGTTGTGATCCTGATCTTTTAATTCATGCATGCAGTTGTTCTTTTCTTCAGAAAGTACAGTATCTTCAGTGGGTTTGACTTCACAATCATTAGATGACAAATCTGGACAGATATATGTAGCTGAAGAAGTTGAGCCTGCATTGTTCCCACTGTTTGACTTAGGACTGAAAAAACTTGATACCTTTGGGTGTTTCTTGACTGCTTCTTCTTGTTGAAGACGTCTTTTTCTGTTTTCATAGCCGGATAACATTTTTGGAGGCATTACCTAATTTTAGGAGTAGTAAAAAATAAAATAAATCGAAAATGTCTAAAGAAAACAAATAAAAACACTACGGTATATCATTATAAATGGCAGAAACCAAAAACACAAGAACAATCTCAGAAGCAAAAGAAAAACTGACAGTTGTCACTTTGACGTCTGAGAAGATACTGAACAGATACTTTGTTGCCTTTCTAGTGTAAAAACGTATCGTACAGTAACGCCAATATCAATAATAAACTCCGCGTGAACTTACACTAGAGATTTGACAACCGAGCATCTTTGCGTGTCGTTAAAAGTGACACTCACACTCTCTCTCTACATATATACACATCACCTGCTGTTTTTCCATCTTAAAAACGTCAGATTGAAAAAAATATTTATTATTTTCACTTTTTCTTTTTTTTGGAAAATCTTTGATGGCGCCCCTAAGCACACTACGCGCCCGGGCAACTGCCCGAGTTGCCGGTACCTTGAGCCGGCACTGCTGCCACACCATATTGTGCTCAAACTAACAAAAAAACATGTTATTATCGATGGCTTGAGTGTAATGCGAGTAAACCTTGCATCAGTGGCGGCTCGCGTATAGGCACTGTGGAACTGCAGCACCCCCAATTGCAACTTGATATTATCGATAACATTTAATATAATGAGTAATTTTTTCTTTAATTCTTTCTTTATACTTGTACAATATATAATCCTTAAGCTTAAGGTCAGTAGCCATCCCCCAGTTTTTGAAAAAGATACAAAAATCTTTGTATGGAACTGTGCGCTTCACAGTACTAGCGGCGAGGTGTTTGACTGTTGTGCGCATGCGCACATAGGAAGCTACACGCGAGGCTGCAAGGGAGAGAGAGCGCTGTCGTTCCCGCAGTGCCAACCCTGGCGTGCTGGTTGAAGGTAGTTTTTTTTTACTCCGCGTGTGTTGTGCTTAAAAACCGTGTACCATATTTTTGAATGTGATAAAGTGTAGAATTAGATTATTATCCTGCTTCCAGCTATTCTATTTGATTCATTTTTTTTCGCGCAAATTAAAACAAGAAGAATGGATTTCATTTTTAAATGAATAGATTAAGCTCGAACTGTAACAATTAAGGTTAAAGTAAGTAAAAAATGTTTGATTTTGTTCTTTTAGGATTTTATCAAGTTTCTGAAAAAATTTTCTTTTTATACATGTTTGTTTCGTTTTACACAATTTTAAAACAAAGGGTAAAAATTTTCTGGAGCAGCACCCTCACTAATTTTAGCTACGAGTCGCCACTGCCTTGCATCTCAAGTTTTCAGACAATCAGTAGCCACTGCCTTATGCTATTTAAGTGTATTAAAGCATCTGCCAGCCAGTGCTAGCCATATTGCTGATTTTTGTTCCATCACAAATAATCTGTTTGACATTTTGAATAGTAGCATATTTAAACACAGAACAAAATCTCAGCATTGATAGCAAACTTTGGACGCTTGAGTTCGTGGAAAACTTTCATTGAGTCATCTGCAGCATTCAGTTTCAGACCGGGGACAAAAAGATTCACTTTCCATGTCTTCAAGGATGGTTGCTGACATTATCGGCAACCTTGGGATTAATTCCAAATTTGCCATCTCATGTATCACATAAATTTTACACTTAATAGTAACTGAATTTTACACCTAAATAAAAATGCGATTTAAAATTTGTTTTGTGTGTAGTGCTGTTCAATATTAACATGAAGTGGAAACATTATTAACAATAATATGCTTCTTATAACCACTAAAGTGTAAGTGGTCAAGCAGCTGTAAGGGCATTTTCTGTGGTTGTGAGCAAAACCGAAGGAAATACAACAAAATCATATCCTGCCATCTACGCCTAAAAACAAAATTCTAGAATATATGTTATTTTGCTACTGTGAGACTAAAAAGATTTGGAATAACAACTCCTAATGGTTAGCTGTCACTGCTGTGGGATTGAAATTTTCGTAAAAAAATTACATTAATGCTAAATTTTACATTCTGTGATTTTTATTAATAATTCAGCTTTAAAACGTAATTTCGTTTGTTGATTTTTAATATAAGTGAAATACTAGTAAATAATAGAATAGAATAATTCGATTATTTAATAGTTTTTTTAATGACAGCGGTTGTATGCAAAAAAATATCTGGAACTTAAAAAGTATTAATATGCATAGATCCAGGGAATTACTCTAAAGATAATGTGCATGGTTGAACGCAAACTACAAAGTAGATACCAGTTCTTTGTATTTTCCAATTAAATTTCCTGTTAATTGCCCGTTAAATTCAGGTTTCCAGGAAAGCCTCCAACATTAAATGACAATTTTCAACCAGCAAAGAAAGAAAAAACAATTTTTTGGTCACTTGTATTCAAGGAAAACGTAAACATCGGAATATTATTTGGGAAGTTCGACAGAAATAAAGTAAGATAATTTTTTTTTATAGAATAGCATGAAAACAATGGTATTTTTATACTTTTTGCAGTACATTCAAATTGCTATCTTTAGATTTTTTTTTTGCATAGAAAACGAATTACATCTAGTAAAAGACTTTACTGAAAATGACAAAAATAAAAGTTTTCTTCTGGTTTCATCTGAATAAAATATAATTTTTATAATATATTAATGAATATAATTAATAAGATTAAATTTAAGTTCCTCAATAACTAATTAATAACTTATTTCAGTTTGATTTTTTTAAAAGTAATTTACGAATAAGATTTTTACTATTACTTGCTAGTTTCGAATATAGTGAATGGAATAGCATTGCCTGGATATCGGCTTTTCTACCAAGCACGTTGCATGCTCTACCGAGAACGGCGCTGCAGTCGTTCATTTTACATTCCATTATTGGAACATTTCCTTCTTTACCCTTAATTTTCTTTGTCTCACCGTCGTTCCTCTCGGTCACTCAAACCTTATCTCTCCGGCTAGTGACGGAGATGCCTTAAAGTCATTTATGGCATCCCCGTTATATATTTTATACATAAGCGCTGCAGGTCGTTCATTTTACATTCCATCTATAGAACAATTCCTTCTTTACCCTTAATTTTCTTTGTCTCACCGTCGTTCCTCTCGGTCACTCAAACCTTATCTCTCCGGCTAGTGACGGAGATGCCTTAAAGTCATTTATGGCATCCCCGTTATATATTTTATATATAAGCTTATATCGTAGATAAATACAATAACAATAAATATGAAAATAATTTAGAGGGACACGACAGCTTCACGTTTAAGAAGGGGAAATATTTGAATTTTTTAATTTAAATTGTAGTAGCTTAGTATTTATTAACAGCTTGGTATCCAAAGGGTTAACGTAGGGATTTTCCTTAATTTATGAAATTCAGTGTATTTAATTCCATCATATAACGATCGTTCAGAACAATGGTTCTCAACCTTTTATGCTTCACGTACCCCCTGGAAATATGTATGTAACTGGCGTACCCCTTGTATAGATAGATAAAACTATAGTTATAGTATAACAATTGGAATAAAATATAACATATATATCAGTGGTTCTCAACCTTTTATGCTTCACGTACCCCCTGGAAATGTATATGTAACTGGCGTACCTCTTGTATAGATAGATAAAACTATAGTTATAGTATAACAATTGGAATAAAATAAAACATACATATATGTGGTTCTCAACCTTTTATGCTTCCCGTATCCCCTGGAAATGTATATGTAACTGGCGTACCTCTTGTATAGATAGATAAAACTATAGTAATAGTTTAACAATGGGAATAAAATAAAACATGTATATCAGTGGTTCTCAACCTTTTATGCTTCACGTACCCCCTGGAAATGTGCATGTAACTGGCGTACCCCTTGTATAGATAGATAAAACTATAGTTATAGTATAACAATGGGAATAAAATAAAACATATATATCAGTGGTTCTCAACCTTTTATGCTTCACGTACCCGCTGGAAATGTATATGTAACTGGCGTACCTCTTGTATAGATAGATAAAACTATAGTTATAGTATTACATGGGAATAAAATAAAACATATATATATCAGAGGTTCTCAACCTTTTATGCTCCACGTACCCCCTGGAAATGTATATGTAACTGGCGTACCTCTTGTATAGATAGATAAAACTATAGTTATAGTATAACAATGGGAATAAAATAAAACATGTACATCAGTGGTTCTCAACCTTTTATGCTTCACGTACCCCCGGGAAACGTATATGTAACTGGCGTACCTCTTGTATAGATAGATAAAACTATAGTTATAGTATAACAATGGGAATAAAATAAAACGTATATATCAGTGGTTCTCAACCTTTTATGCTTCACGTACCCCCGGGAAATGTATATGTAACTGGCGCACCTCTTGTATAGATAGATAAAACTATAGTTATAGTATAACAATTGAAATAAAATAAAACATATATATATGTGGTTCTCAACCTTTTATGCTTCCCGTACCCCCTGGAAATGTATATGTAACTGGCGTACCTCTTGTATAGATAGATAAAACTATAGTTATAGTATTACATGGGAATAAAATATATATATCAGTGGTTCTCAACCTTTTATGCTTCACGTACCCCATGCAAATGTATATGTAACTGGCGTACCTCTTGTATAGATAAATAAAACTATAGTTATAGTATAACAATTGGAATAAAATAAAACATACATATATGTGGTTCTCAACCTTTTATGCTTCCCGTATCCCCTGGAAATGTATATGTAACTGGCGTACCTCTTGTATAGATAGATAAAACTATAGTTATAGTATAACAATTGGAATAAAATATACATATATGTGGTTCTCAACCTTTTATGCTTCCCGTATCCCCTGGAAATGTATATGTAACTGGCGTACCTCTTGTATAGATAGATAAAACTATAGTAATAGTTTAACAATGGGAATAAAATAAAACATGTATATCAGTGGTTCTCAACCTTTTATGCTTCACGTACCCCCTGGAAATGTGCATGTAACTGGCGTACCCCTTGTATAAATAGATAAAACTATAGTTATAGTATAACAATGGGAATAAAATAAAACATATATATCAGTGGTTCTCAACCTTTTATGCTTCACGTACCCGCTGGAAATGTATATGTAACTGGCGTACCTCTTGTATAGATAGATAAAACTATAGTTATAGTATAACAATGGGAATAAAATAAAACGTATATATCAGTGGTTCTCAACCTTTTATGCTTCACGTACCCCCGGGAAATGTACATGTAACTGGCGTACCTCTTGTATAGATAGATAAAACTATAGTTATAGTATAACAATGGGAATAAAATAAAACATATATATCAGTGGTTCTTAACCTTTTATGCTTCACGTACCCCGTGGAAATGTATATGTAATTGGCGTACCTCTTGTATAGATAGATAAAACTATAGTTATAGTATAACAATGGGAATAAAAGATATATATCAGTGGTTCTAAACCCTTTATGCTTCACGTACCCCCTGGAAATGTATATGTAACTGGCGTACCTCTTGTATAGATAGATAAAACTATAGTTATAGTATAACAATTGGAATAAAACATATATATCAGTGGTTCTCAAAGTTTATGCTTCACGTACCCCCTGGAAATGTATATGTAACAGGCGTACCTCTTGTATAGATAGATAAAACTATAGTTATAGTATAACAATGGGAATAATATAAAACATATATATCAGTGGTTCTCAACCTTTTATGCTTCAGGTACCCCCGGAAATGTATATGTAACTGGGGTACCTCTTGTATAGATAGATAAAACTATAGTTATAGTATAACAATGGGAATAAAACATATATATCAGTGGTTCTCAGCCTTTTATGCTTCACGTACCACCTGCAAATGTATATGTAACTGGCGTACCTCTTGTATAGATAAATAAAACTATAGTTATAGTATAACAATGGGAATAAAACATATATATCAGTGGTTCTCAACCTTTTATGCTTCACGTACCCCCTGGAAATGTATATGTAACAGGCGTACCTCTTGTATAGATAGATAAAACTATAGTTATAGTATAACAATGGGAATAAAATAAAACGTATATATCAGTGGTTCTCAACCTTTTATGCTTCACGTACCCCCTGGAAATGTATATGTAACTGGCGTACCTCTTGTATAGATAGATAAAACTATAGTTATAGTATTACATGGGAATAAAATAAAACATATATATCAGTGGTTCTCAACCTTTTATGCTCCACGTACCCCCTGGAAACGTATATGTAACTGGCGTACCTCTTGTATAGATAGATAAAACTATAGTTATAGTATTACATGGGAATAAAATAAAACATATATATCAGTGGTTCTCAACCTTTTATGCTCCACGTACCCCCTGGAAATGTATATGTAACTGGCGTACCTCTTGTATAGATAGATAAAACTATAGTTATAGTATAACAATGGGAATAAAATAAAACATATATATATATATGTGGTTCTCAACCTTTTACGCTTCACGTACCCGCTGGAAATGTATATGTAACTGGCGTACCTCTTGTATAGATAAATAAAACTATAGTTATAGTACAACAATGGGAATAAAAGATATATATCAGTGGTTCTCAATCTTTTATGCTTCACGTACCCCCTGGAAATGTATATGTAACTGGCGTACCTCTTGTATAGATAGATAAAACTATAGTTATAGTATAACAATGGGAATAAAATAAAACGTATATATCAGTGGTTCTCAACTTTTTACGCTTCACGTACCCCCTGGAAATGTACATGTAACTGGCGTACCTCTTGTATAGATAGATAAAACTATATTTATAGTATAACAATGGGAATAAAACATATATATCAGTGGTTCTCAACCTTTTATGCTTCACGTACCCCCTGGAAATGTACATGTAACTGGCGTACCTCTTGTATAGATAGATAAAACTATAGTTATAGTATAACAATGGGAATAAAATATATATATCAGTGGTTCTTAACCTTTTATGCTTCACGTACCCCCTGGAAATGTACATGTAACTGGCGTACCTCTTGTATAGATAGATAAAACTATAGTTATAATATAACAATGGGAATAAAATAAAACATATATATCAGTGGTTCTTAACCTTTTATGCTTCACGTACCCCGTGGAAATGTATATGTAACTGGCGTACATCTTGTACAGATAGATAAAACTATAGTTATAGTATAACAATGGGAATAAAAGATATATATCAGTGGTTCTAAACCTTTTATGCTTCACGTACCCCCTGGAAATGTATATGTAACTGGCGTACCTCTTGTATAGATAGATAAAACTATAGTTATAATATAACAATTGGAATAAAACATATATATCAGTGGTTCTCAACGTTTATGCTTCACGTACCCCCTGGAAATGTATATGTAACAGGCGTACCTCTTGTATAGATAGATGAAACTATAGTTATAACAATGGGAATAAAATAAAATATATATGTCAGTGTTTCTCAACCTTTTATGCTTCACGTAACCCCTGGAAATGTATATGTAACTGGCGTACCTCTTGTATAGATAGATGAAACTATAGTTATAACAATGGGAATAAAATAAAATATATATGTCAGTGTTTCTCAACCTTTTATGCTTCACGTAACCCCTGGAAATGTATATGTAACTGGCGTACCTCTTGTATAGATAGATAAAACTATAGTTATAGTATAACAATTGGAATAAAATATAACATATATATCAGTGGTTCTCAGCCTTTTATGCTTCACGTACCCCCTGGAAATGTGTATGTAACTGGCGTACCCCTTGTGTAGATAGATAAAACTATAGTTATAGTATAACAATGGGAATAACATAAAACATATATATATAACATATATCTAGCGACTTTTGAGCTCTCACGGCGTACCCCAAAACAATTTACCGCGTACCCCAAATTGAGAACCCCTACTCTAAAGTGAACTAGTGGCATCTATCGGACGCAAAGAAAATGTGAAATTCATTTTAATATTTTTTATGCAAACTTTGCGGCCTTACTGGTTCAATGACCTCGATTTTTACGATATGCTGTTAAAAATCGAGTCCAACCCAAACTTAGTGAAGAGCCACTAGGAAAATAAAAAACTATATTCTGAAACAGCCGCAGGAAAATATCTCTCTCTTAAACCGAAAAAATACAATTCTATTAAGTAATAAATTGGAAAAAACGCTATTTTTTTAGCAATTATTAAAATATTATGATTAAGAACCAAAAACATACATTTTTGATGAATACTATGAACTGATTATTATGCACCTAATAGTATTTGCTCAAAAAATTTCTAGAAATGAATCAGAATCGTCATTTTTTTGTTTGTATTATGTGCCTATTATGTGCCTAGGTTTTGTATGAAAACTATTGGGATATTCGAAAAATACGAATCGTAACATTTCATCAATATCTATCCAACTCCAAAAGAGTTATCTGTAAAAACAAAATAGTGTATATCTACACACGACAAAGCCAAAACATTGGTGGCTTTTTTTTTTTTGAAAATGAAATAAACATTCTGTGAGCTGTAATGAATTATGTTTCTATTCTTCCGCCAAAATCGTATTCCACTGTTGTCTGTCTTGAGACACTTTAATAAACTAACAATGGTTATGGATCTGGATGAGTAATTCAAAGAATACTTCGCTCATAAAATTTCATACAAACCGTGAACAACTCATCCCATTCCACTTGAGACATTCTTACGTTCATCACATCAACTCTTTCATTGGTATAGTTGTAATGAAGCTTAACATAAACGAGTTCAGGACGGGATCAATTTTATCACCCCGAGCTCAAAGCTGTTGAATCCGATACCACCTGAATCATTTCTTGAATTATTGAGCCCGAGTCCGCCTGAACCATTTCGTCAATTACTGAGCCCGGAGTCCATTTCATCAATTATTTGAGCCCGAGACCCATTTGGAGAAAACGTTCTCTGACGCATCATAAGACCTACGTATACAGAGAAATGCATGTCGCTAATTATTTATTCTTATTAATTATAATCATTTTATGATAAAATTAAAATGTTAATGGTATTTGAAACGAAAAAATGGAAATACTTGTAGAGACTGAAAATTCGTAGGCCTCCTGTTAAACACAAAGAGCTATTCATTTAAAAACGTTAGAGAATATGTAAAAAGAAAAAAATCGAAACCCACATGGTGTTTATTTCAAATTACTATATATTTGAAACTTAAATTATTCTGAGCCCAAGATCGCTCGAGCTCGAACTCATCTCAGAGAGCCTAAGTTCAATATATATAGTTAGGAATCTGAAAAAAAAATTAATTACATATTTGAGCACTTGAATTTCATTTGCTCATTTATAAACAAATTTCACGTAAAAATTTAAAATTCAACAAAGGAATGGTATTTGGAAAAATGTTAATAATCGGTATTACATTTCTTACGATATTCAAAAGCATTCAGAGATTATTTTGTACAGTTATTTTCGCATACCTTAGATATCAAATTTTTGTAAAACCATTTCGAATTACGTCAAGGCATCGCACTAAATATTTCAGCTAGAAACTTCCAATGGGCATTAGGAAAGACTTTTTCAGAGGGCGGGTGGGGGGTGGAACTTTCAAGGGCTACAAAAGGCTTCAAAGGAGGGGAGGGGCAATAAACAAATCAAAGTTTCAAGAGTGAAATATTTAAGCCGTTCACTAATGAGCGCAGTTACAAATATAGCAATTATGCCTACATCTTACTCTAACGAAAACGAAAAAATAGGATCGTCAATGGTTTTACCTCTGAATTACACTTTTTTGTCCAAAATGGGGTAAATGGCCAGGTCAAAAGAACCCCGAGGGCTCAAAGACGCTTGAGGGAAGAGAATTCACTGGACAGATTGTAGCTCCCGTCAAGGCCATCCAGCATGTTTTTAAAGTTCACAGGGTCTCCCACAGACGGGGCCACGACATTACGTCCCATCCGATGGCGACTTTTCCAAGCCCATCGGTGTCCCTTACTGACAGAGTTTTGCGGAGATAAATCTCAACGTTGGCCCAGGTGGGACTCGAACCCGGGATTTACATATTACGAGCCTGACGCGCTACCGATTGACCAAATAAGGTAGGCGGAAAAAGAGGGATAAAGATACTACAAAGTGCATTAAAGTGTCAATCAGCATTTTCTGTTACATAGAAATATGTCTGCCAGATGGTTTAGTGAAAAGCTCTGACGCCACGTCAAGGCACCATCCACGTCAGAGTGTTTTGCTCTAACCAAGAGAAAACCCCTCCACACATAGGCAGCTAGTGTGGAAGGAAAAAGAGGGATCAAGAACCACAAAGTTGCATTAAATCGTCAAACAGCATTCTCTGTTGAACACATTTAATGGAATATTTTGCAGCATCTTGTGCAAGATCTAATTAAAAAAAAGAAAAAAATTAGACCTTGCCCCCATCCCTTCCAGTGGCAGAATCCTTCTATGATGCACCTTCCCTGATCTGCAGGCGACTGTCCACTAGGGCTTTCACCTAGTGGCCGGTGATCAGAAAGTACTGCTAAGTCACCGGAATGAATGGTTCCTGTGACCATTTAGTCACTTTGGAATTTTAAAAAATAAATAAGTAAAATATACTTACCTATACTTACCCAGAAGAGCTTGCTGATGAAGAGTGTCTTTACTTGCCTATTCCCTCCCCATGCTGAGAAAAGGGCGACTGATAGTCTTAAAAAAATTCACTTTTCGTTGGTTGAATACTTAAAGTTGTGGCCCTGTATGCAGGAAAGCCACATAGTTTCTACACGTTTGAAAACATTTTGAATGGTATTAATGGGCGGCAAATATCTTCCCCTAACAACTCTGCATAAAAGTTATTAGAGGAACATATTTGCTTCATATTATTCCACTCCCAAACCTTTTCTGAGACTTATGAGAGTCCTTGTGACCTAAATATTTAGCTCGTTACGAAGCAAAGAAATGATGCTCAGATTTAAAAAAAAACAACCCAACAGCTCCAAAGGCTAAAGCTATCTGATCAACAAAGACCGAAAAATATTAATCCATTCTAACAATCCTGTTATTGTTTAAAACTGGAAGTGACTTCAAATAATTGACAAGAATCTCCTAGTGTTGCGTTGGTAATTGCTTAATTACTTGTACTCTGTTTCGTTTGGTCTACTTTAGCGATTATTAAAAATTTTATCCCCAACGTCCCTTTCTCCAGGTAATATTTCCTAACGCCCACTTCTTGGAAATCAAAATAATTTTTCCTGTATAAAACTAGTTGAAAATGTATTTACCTTGCGTAAAATTTTGCGAATATTTTTATAATGCATCCATCAATTTCTAAGTTTTTCTGTCGATATAAAGCATTCATAAATATTTATCATAAATACAAAGAATCATTGGTAAATAATGAAATACACTGCCCTATCAAAATATTATAAAATTTTCGTGTTATGTCAATGGGAATCTAACTTCGAAGCACTATAACTTTCAAAATATGCATTTAGTGGAAAAATGTGACTGAAGGTGAAGATCGTAATGAAACTTATGAATCTCGATTTTCAACAGTATTTGTTCAGTATTTAGAATAATGGAAGTTGAAATATTTAACAATAAATTAATTCATATTTGTCTAACATTGAAATAATCGTTGCGAAAACTTCTAAAATGCATTTTTAGTTTATTAAATGATTTGAAACAATGCTTATTAGATAAGTCTTAATTAATTCCTGGGGTAAATCTAGCCTTGCATAACTATTTAAATACTGAACGAATAGCGTTGAAAAATCAAGATTTAAATAGATTTGTTTATGATCATTAATTTATCTTCAATCAAATTTTTTCATTAAATGCATATTTTAGAAGTTATAGAAAGCTTCGAACAGTGGTGTGCTGATTAGCACCCCCGCACTGCCAGAGAGCTCCCACAGGAAACTGGAATAGTTAACAATAAATTTTTTACCCAAACATAATGTTAAATCCCCCACCCCCATATATATATTTACACACTAACCGTGGGGGAAGGCTATGGGAATACTTTTACATTTATGGAGAAACTTAATATGTAAGTATTTAAAGCAGTGGTTCTCAAGCTTTTACGCTTCACGTACCCTCTGGAAATGTGTATGTAACTGGCGTACCCCTTGTATAGATAGATAGATAAAACTATAGTTATAGTATAAAAATGGGAATAAAATAAAACATATATATATAGATACACATTTAATTCTGTATTCGTAAATTACATATATCGATAAACAAAAAATTATATAAACATTTTAACAAATCTTATAAAATTATAAACATTTTACTGGGTAATCAGTGAAATGGACTTGTTACTAGATCTAGCGACTTTTGATTTCTCATGGAGTACCCCAAAAACTTTCACCGCGTACCCAAGAAACTTTTACCGCGTATCCCACGTTGAGAACCCCTCATATAGACAAATGGGGATGGTGCATGCTTCGAATATCGAAATGCCCATGTGCAACATATATGAACCTGGTGCGTTAAAGGTTGCTTAATACTTCAATGGGACATTTTTCCTCACAATGGTCTAATTTTCCGAGTGACATGGACTCCAGAGCTCAGGAAAAGGTTAAATAATCTACTGTACAATCGTTAAGTTATGGTGGGAGTCTTCCTTAAAGCCATAAAGAGTGTTCTTTAATGTGCACAGGTTGTGGCATTTGTGCGCATAGCTACAGTTTGCATACTATTCGATAAAGGTCTGCTTTTCCAAGCTCGGTTATATATTTTTTCACATCCACGTGTGAGTGATGGAAGTGAACTCTCACAGTTATCATCCGAACCTGCAAATTTCAGTTTATTAAGTTGGAAAACTATTAAAAGCGTCATATCAAATTACTAATGCTATATGTGTGTGTGTTTAATTGAGATATCGTACTGTTTATTCTCTGTGGTATATTATACTTAGAGGTTCCTTTCAAAGACGAATAGGCTGCCTGAAGTGATTTTTTGTCTTCCAGTTCCTTATATTCCATTTTGTTCGATACTTCTTTTTTTATCGCATTGCTCTTATCTTATAAGCAAAAAAATCAGAAACAAACTATTGCTAGAATTTCAAGTGTTCTCTGCAATTACTTAAATTCTCTACGTGTTATTCTTTCCATTTTTAATGAAGCTAAATTATAAATATTTCTAGGAATGTTTACCAACATTGAAACATCATGATCTGAGATTTTGTGCAAATAACAGGTATGTTTTTCTTTTCCCCTCCCTTCATTTTAAATAGCATCATTTTTCAGTAGAAACCAGCTCCTTCAGATACGTTATTCATATTTCACCAAATTAAAAAAAAAAGCCCGCAATTCAGTCTTTACTCGCTATAAAGTGTAATCGGATTACTAAGGCTTCGATTTTTACGACAAGCTCTTTATGATCCATTTGAAGATAATTGTACCTTTCAAAACTCTTCGGAATAATAACGAGCTGGATTTAAAGCCCATGTGATGGCACTTCCCAAACTCTATTTCACTTTTAAATTACTCGCTGAACTGAAGATAGCGTTTTCAAAAGCAGATTTTTCCGAACTTCCTCTTTGTCATGCGTTCATTCCTCTCACTATCCATTCCTTGTTATCAACTCATTTATTATGTTAATCATATGCATTATGATGAACGAACAATGCTCCGCTTTCCGCGAAGTTTTCGCTGCAGTGAAAACACTTTGCAAATGCTTCCTTGGATGAAATCTTCATTGAACATTTTAGGGGTAAACTTCCTTTGGCAGAGCAGTACGCTAAGCCTCAAGATATCTGTATAACTCAGTAGAACAAATTAGTACTTCCCCCAGTACTGGGGAGAAACGATCGAGCCACAAGGGCTGACCTTGACCCCGGAGGGTCGGTAGATCTCCAGGCAGTCGAAAAGCAGGCTGTTGCTTCTCGACTGCCTGAAGATGAGTCTCCTTTTGCTGTGTCAACATTTTGCTTTTCGATATTTATCGCTAGTCCTGGTATAAATTAGTTCCATTTCACATCACAAGAATTATGGTTTGTTAGGCAACTTTAATGATATTTTTATTATTATTCGAAGTAATACTCCGCATCAGTGGTCCCCAGCTTGTATTTTAAGTGCAACATGAGACCCCAAGGGTGATTTCATTCGACTTTCAGTTCTTTTAACAAAGCGAAAATATTTGTGTACGCTCAGAATCTATAACATTATGATTACGATGATAAAACTCTATTAAATCTATTGTTCCTATTTCACGGAGTAAAATGAATGAAAAGTTTATCTATCATGCAATTCTTATTTCTGTGGCCCTTGTTCCAGGTTTGATGATTCAATGTGGTCAAAGCCGAATTAACATAATGGCCGGAGGCCACACCCTCAAAGAGGGCCTCTGTCATGTCGTAGACGAGTGGTGATCCACTCCCGAACTTCCTTTAAATTTCTCTGTTAATTAACTACTCCAAATAATTAATCCTTCCCCGTTACTGTGGGTGAAATCGCATATTCGCGGGTTTTTACACCTGTATTTAAGTGTATATCAGACGTGCTGTGCCTTCGACGAAAGAAATACATGTCTAATGCCGAGTGGTTAGCGCGCTTGGCTGCTGATTCAAGGGACCTGGGTTCCAGCCCCGGGTAAGGCATGGATGTATGTGGGTTTTTCTACTGAGGTCCTGCCATCTTCTCAGAGCTTCTACTATGGCATATAAACTGACAGGCTCCTGTCAGACCTCTCTGTGGCAAGCAGCTGCTTGAGGGGGTATTTATTTATTTTTTTATTTATAATGCACTGAGTAGAGAATGACACACTGTTTATTTACATTCACCCATATATATATTTATGGGAATGTTCTCCATTCTGTGGGTCTCCATTCTTGGGAATGTTCTCCATTCTTAGCTGCGCTCAACACTTCATTGGATGAAATGGTTTTATCGATGTTTCTTAGAGATTTTCTCCAACCAGCTTAATAAAATTTGAATGCTGCCTTGCTTTTGCAGGCATTCATATAATGAGATGGAAAACTGAACTTTCCCATACAGAAATCGCTTTACAGACCTCAAAACTCGGCGAAAGGATATCATAATCCTTGCCTACATAACTGGCTTACACAGAACCCAACCATGCTCTTTTAGGGTTTAAGAGAAAGAGCTATGTCACTTTGACGTACTAAGCTAACGTGACTTCTTCGTTCATAAGCAACACTCATTCTGATTGTTGATTTCGCATCTCCACCAAAGAATATTAAACTGATAAAGAAGGTAAGGCTCGCAAACACGTAACTAACGCCATCATAGATCGTTGTGTGTTGGTGTACCACGAGGACAATAGAGGACAGGCTATCATTCGCTGTTAGAGTTCAGAGTGCCGAAGAGTTGGTTGTTAGTGTATCACAAGTAGAGTAATTATCCCAATCAGTTAATAAAGAACATTGCGATTTTTGGTACGGATATATCGAACGAGTCTTCTCTCGATGATGGCAATGGACCATTATTTCCGAGGTAAGTCTGTTTATTATTAAATATCAATAATATATATCAATATATATATATATATCAATATATCAATATATATTAAATTCAATCTGGTGCAAGTATCGGTTGTACCGAAAAATCAAAGATGGCGATGTCCTGTGATTTCAATGTGCTTTTTCTTGCTAATTCTACTTCATTGTTTTCTTAAATTATGTTGTATGTACAATAGTTATGTGTAACTTATTCTGTTCTTATGTTTATTAAGTGTAACCAATACTGATTCAAGCACAGTTATATAATATTTGTAACTTCGTAAACATTAACTGATTATTTTATTTATGGTCGTATAGAATAAGGCGGCTTATTCTTGTATCTGAATATAGTACTATTTACATTTGTGCAGTCAATGCCTAATATTTATCCTGGACATATCGTGTGCCTAATAGAGCAGGGGTTCTCAACGTGGGGTACGCGGTAAAAATTTTTGGGGTACGCCGTGAGAGCTCAAAAGTAGCTAGATCTAGTAACAATACATATGTTTTATTTTATTCCCATTATTATACTGTAACTATAGTTTTATCTATCTATACAAGGGGTACGCCAGTTACATACACATTTCCAGGGGGTACGAGAAACATAAAAGGTTGAGAACTACTGTAATAGAGGATTACAGGGAAAGGAATAAGTATATGCAGGGAATGTATAAGTTTACACCGCCCTTCCAAAATTTAGAGAAATTCCAAAGTCAATTGGAATATAAAATCGGAACTCTAAAAATTGTAAAATATGTATTTTACTGCAGATTAATCTAAGATAATAATGAAATCTGCTTTAATCTCGAATTTAAGCAATGTTTCATCAGTATTTAAATAGTGAAGCTGTAATATTTCAAAACAGTAATGAGTCATAAGAATTTACCTACAAAATGTTTTAAAACTGTAATAAGTATTGTTTTCCAGCATTTCACAAAAGAATAAGAACATACATATTAGAGTTTGTATAATGTTTATTTTCTAATAGACAATTATGAATGATTGGAATTAAATAACACTGAATTTACCCTTGAAGCAGTCACAGAGATCTAATAAAAATCCATAAATTTAATTTTCATTCATTTATGTTATAAATATGTATTATAAATATTAAATAAGTTTCTCTAATTAAAAATAAACATCCTTAATACAAGGAAACGAAAGAACAGAGATCGATGCATTTATTGCGGCACTAACAGAAAAAAGTATCCCAACAGACAACTTTTCAGGTTTCCAAAAGAAGTGGAACGGTATGTGTATTATCCTTAAAATTCTTTGATTAATCGTAATGTAATGTGTGAGCTATATTTGTTTATAAAATATAGTTGGATCTGTAAAGCATTTTTAGATACATATACACATACAGGGTGAATCTGAAAAAGTGGGCAAAACTTTACGGGGTGGTAGAACGCAGCTATACGAGCAATATTCGTCATAGAATGTAAGGTCGGAACGCAAGCGGTGAGAAGTTAAAAGGTAGTTTTCCACTGTCACATTTAAAGAATGAACACAAGAAGGAGAGGAGATACTTCAGAAAACATTTTATTAACAGGAATGTAATTGAGGTACATGCTCAAAGAAATTGCTCAAAAGAGCTGCCGCCAGCTGTAATGCAGGCTTCACACCTGCGGGATAGGGACCGACGCACATTTGCGAAGACACCAGGCATTTTCCGAATATCGCCGGCAACAACGGCGATCCTGGCGACTAGATCCATATCGGTTTCAATGGGGCACTCGTAGATTAGGCTTTTCCGTACACAAAGTGCATATCCGCCATTTCGTGGTTAGTATAACCAGCCATCCTCTCGGCAATCCACGGTAGCAATGCCATTGGGTGCGAGGACCGACCCTTTTATACCATTTCCAACGCCACCTAGCGGCTCGCCGTTTGCGTTCCGCCCATACATTCTATGACGAATATTGCTCGTATAGCTGCGTTCTACCACCCCGTAAAGTTTTGCCCACTTTTTCAGATTCACCCTGTATAGACAAAGGAAGCTGGGTTCGATCCCTAGGTAATCGATATTTGTGTTGTCTTTCTGCTGAGGTCTTGCCTTCTTCACAGACTCTCTACCAAAGAAGTACTACAGCGTATAAACTATGTGGCAAACATATGCTTGAGGGGGGATATATATTTTTATAGAGTCAAATTAAAAATATTTTAGCATTAGTGTATGCATTTCATTTTCGCCATGTAATAAGATTTAAAAAAAAAATAAATAAATACCCCCTCAAGCAGCTACCATTGGAAAAATATGTAAATTTTGGTTCTCAATCCAATTATTTCGTAATTTTTAAGTGTAATAGCAAATTAAATTACAGATGGTATTTCAGTTAAATTGCCTTGATATGTTAAACTTATCATATATCGTCTTCAGTTACAGTATTTCAGTTAAAAAAGTTATTGATATGGGTTCGAGATTATGGTTCATTCAGTCAATTCTGAAGTCACCAAACTAATAATTTGATTTTTAGTATCAAATTATGAAACAAGTAATTGTACTTATTGCAAGAAGTGTGTGTGTGTGTATGCATTTAAAGGAACTCATTTCACCCATCTCTAATAGTTTTAAAATGCTGGCCATGACATAGTCAGCTTAAATATTATTTTAATTTCAGACTTCTAATATTGTCAATTAGGTGTAGGTTGGTCCATCTTCAAAATTATCTATAATGTCAACCATTTCACAAAATAAATAAATTTCTTCTATACTTTTAGTTTCAGTAATGGGTGCAGCTGGCGGAGTGCCTGGTTTAGCTACCAAATCAGCAGAAGAACTGTACAGGAATTATAGGTTATGTTCACTCTATTTTAGTATGTGTGATTATGCATCATTAAAGATGATTAAACTTGTACCCACTGCTTCCCCGTAATATTTGAGTCAACAGGAAAGGAAATATATATATCTTTTAATACATGGTGTACAAAAATATATATATCTTTTAATACATGGTGTACAAAAATATATATATTCCGGGTGATCCAAAAGTAACAGAAAAAGTAAAAATGCAATAATTGGAAAAGTATAGACAGTAGTGCGATGCGGTTTTCACAGAAATGCAGAGAAAGACATTTTTTTTAATAACGAAAAATTTTATTGTCAGAATAGTTACATTTGTCACCGACAGGTGGCGCTGTGTACAGCGGTCGGTCGACGTCATTGGCCATGTTGAAAGAAGCTATTCGCCATCATGTGACAAGAATTACAGCTGAAACCCTCTTCAATGCTGTGCAGAGTGTCGTGCCACGTATGACAACCATTCTCATGAATGACGGCCGTCACATTGAACATTTGTAATCCTAGCTGCGTTGCGAACTGTGTGCGCCACTGTACAAGGTTCAATGGTGTCTTGTGTACGCTCCTACCCTGTATTGTGCTTTCAAATTTTTAATATAATTATTAATTAATTATTAATGTAATTCAAGATTTTCATTCAAATTATACATTTATGCTAGAAATTTGAAGCTGCTATCAACTGTTGCTACCCAACATTAAAAATATTTGATAATATTAACGGATTGTAAATCCACTATTAATGCTCTAAATAAAATATATCTTAATTCAAAATTTTCTACATTTTGAAATGAAATGTCTTATTAAGTAGATTCACCTAGTAAGACTAAGACACAAATAATTAAAAGTGAATTACATTCTTAAATTTGCAAAAGGGTATTAATTTCCGGTTCAGTATGAGTATTGTAGATATAACTATAAATTCACATAGGTGACGTAACTTCCGGTTTAAGTGAAGCAGAAATAATTATAGCTTCACATATATGACGTCATTTCCGGTTTCAATAAAATGCTAACTCTATATCGGGAGTGGTAGCTTTCTCTCAGGAAGAGTTCAATAGCTGTATAGTTTATAAATAATTTTAGAGATTGTGTTGTTTGATAAAAATTTTTAAAATTTGATAAACAGAATGTTTAATTTTTTGAATTTTAAGTTTCATTATTTTTTAACATTAGAGGATTTGATAAGGGTTAATTTTTAATTATTACATTTAGAACAATGTAAAATAATGTGTGCATGTAATAACTGATATTCTTCAGAAATAGGAGATTCTAGGATCTTTAAGTTTAAATAAAATTTTATTGGGAAACTCTTAACTAGTTCTCAGTGCAGTAATTAAATTGATGTCTCTTTTTTATCTCGTTTTCTTTGAAAACGAGATAATAGTTCCGCTTTGTCTGCTGCCTCTCTGTCCGTCTGTTACGCATAGAACGTTTTTGCTAACAGAGATAAATTAAAAATTCTTTTTCTGTTGGATAGGTATTGATGAAATATTACGATATGTATTTTCGGAATCTCTCTAAAGCTATTATTAGCCCTCTAGCGGTGTAAAAATTTGAAAATTCCAAAATTTTAAACGAATATTGCAAACGATGTAGTTATGTTAAAAATCTGAAATTTTGGTGGTGGAATGTGAAGGTCACGGAATTTTTATTGCCAACAATAAGTTGACCGCTTAGACCCATAAGAATGGGTAAACACATTTTATTGTTTTAACATATAATTGTTCGTATTTAGAGATAAATGAAAAATTCTTTCTTGGGTTAGATAAGAATTGATAAAATATTATGATTGACATTTTCGGAATCTTTCGAACACTATAACTGCGCCCTCTAACGGTTAAAACTTTGAAAATTCCAAAATTTAAAACGAATATTACAACGATATATTAATGAGAGAAATTTCGAATTTTGGTGGTGGAATGTGAACGTCATGAAGTTTCCATTGGAAACAATGAAAGTGATAATTAGAAAACTCTAATTAAAAATTTCTGCATTATACTAATGAAAGATTATAATTCGCATTTTTCAAATTCTTATGTAGTTTTGATATATATATTATCTTTACCGATAACTAAGTGTGGAAACTGCAGAGCTGTTAATGAGTTTTAAAAATAACATGTATATAATAAAAATTTGAAATCTTAGTGGTAGCTTTTCAAGAGATATTTCACGGACATCAATAATGTACACATTATTATTTAGAAACCAGTGGAAGGGATCCACTAGATATGAATGAAGTAATTTTGAGGATATGTTCTAAAGTGATGCAACTAATACAAACATAATATTTAGTAAATTACCTCAAAAAGCAACATTTTAATACATCTAGAAAAAACAATTAATTATTCTACTTGTTATTTAATGTTGAAAACACTGTACGTTTGTATTAAAATAAAGGAATAAATAAATATTCTTCTCAAGCATTAACTACATTAAGATTATGGCCTAAATACTAAATGAATGCGTTTATATATATAAATACTAGAATATTCAAGACGAGATGTGTGTAGAAGGCAAGGAATGTGGAGCTTGCATTGGCACAATGAGTTGTATTCTTAACCCAGGGTGGGTGGGAAAAAGCAATTTCTCTTAAGAGATACAAAGGTGTTAAAAAATGCAAAATTGCATACTTTTAAACGAATTTTGCAAGCGATGCATTATTACGCGAAATTTTGATTTTGTTGGTGGTAAGTGGTGATCACGAGGTTTACATTTATGACAATAAGTTACCCCCTTATCATAAGGGGGGGCAGTTTTTTTGTTTTAAGAGGTAATTAGAAATTCCTTTTTCAGTTGGATAGGTAGTAAAGAAATATTATGAATCACATTTTTTAAAACTTTAGGAAATTTCAATTTCCACAGGATATGTTTATCAGCAGGTGGATAATCCTGAGCAGAAGTCATCGCAGGCACCTGAACTCTTTGCTTCTATTGGCATCGTCAAATTCTACATTGGAGGAAGTCTTCCAGTGTAGATGGCTTCAGCCTTTAGTAGTGGGGGAACGGGTCTTTGCCCCATGTCTGCGATTAGGGGGCTGTTTGATATTGTCGGCATTCCCTCTCTCAATAAACATAGTTTCTTTAAACATCCCACTAACCATTTTCTCTCCATAGGTAGTTGGAATGTGAGGACTCTGCACGGAGCTTTTTCTCTTGATGTCCTCACACAAGAATTCCACCGTTATAATTTAGATATTCTCGGCTTGCAAGAGACCAGATGGACAGATAAAGGTCAGATTCTTAAAAATAATCTTAAATTTCTATTTTCAGGGAGGAACGATAAAAAACATCACCAAGGCGTGGGTCTGCTTCTCAGCAGACACGCTAGTGATGCTCTTCTAGGATATGAGTGCATTAATGAAAGGTTTCTTACAGCAAAATTTCAGACAAGCGTTAAAGACTTGAATGTTATCTGCTGTTATGCCCCCACTGAGGATGCCGATGAGGATGAGAAGGATAGGTTTTATGAACAACTTCAGGATATTTTGAATTCTGTCAAGAAAGGAGATATTACCCTTGTTCTTGGAGACTTCAATGCCAAAGTTGGTACTGACTCTGACCTTTGGGGAGGAGTAATAGGCCCTTTTGGTATTGGTAGCTGCAATAGCAATGGGCAACGTCTCCTACAGGTAAGTAAACTCAATGGATTCAGAATAACTAACACTTATTACAAACACCGCGACATACATAAGTACACATGGGTTTCATCTGATGGGCTGCATAAGAATATGATTGATTACATATTAATTAACAGCAAATGGACTAGTTCTGTTAGGAATACCAGGGCATATAGGGGAGCTGAAATTGGATCTGACCATTACCTTGTTAAAAGTGTGTTGCAACTTAAACTTAAAAAGTGTTGTGCTAGGGTTAAAAAATTTACTTTTAATACTGAAGCTCTGAAAGATCCAGTTATAGCCAAAGCTTACCATGATAGGTTACTTAGTCATTATGACAGTCATGGTTTACTTACTACTGAAGTTGAGGAAGAATGGGATCATTTTAAACAGGCTTTTTTGGACACTAACAGTACTCTTTTAGGAAAAAAGGAGCAGAAGAGGCAAAATTATCTGAGTGATAAGGCACTTGAGCTTATTTCGGAAAGAAAGAACTGCAGGAATGCCCTTAATCAATACCCTACTAGTCCTAATAGAAAGCATTACAGAGACCTTAATAAACTTGTAAAGGATCAGTTAGCTGCTGATAAAAATTTTTGGCTTGATGGTTTGGCTGACAAAGCCGAGGAAGCAGTTAGACAGCACAACAGCAGAGAGCTGTACCAGATAGTTAATGTTTTGTGTGGTAGAAAACGGACTGGCATACAAGGATTGAAGGATAAACAAGGTAAAGTTATAGAAGGGGAGGATTCTGTCATGGCTAGGTGGGCTGAGCATTTCAGTGATGTTCTAAACAATGTAGTTAGTTCTACTCCCATTGTTTGCAATGATGATAGATGCATTGGTGGCTTTAATGTTGGCCCTATAACACAATCTGAAGTTTGTTTGGCTGTTTCTAAACTTAAATTTCATAAATCCCCAGGGGTAGATGAAATTACTACGGAAATGCGTAGAGCTGGGAATGTTTCGGTTACCACTTGGATGACTGAAATTCTGAATCTCTTTTATGATAAAGGCATGGTTCCTAAGGATTTTACCAGAGCTATTGTTATCCCTATTTTCAAAAAAGGTGATCGCAGTTCTTGTGATAACTATAGGGGTATCAGAATACTCTCTGTTCCAGGTAAAGTTCTTTCCATGATTGTGCTTAATAGAATTAAGAATCTGGTTGACAGGCAATTGCGTGATGAGCAATGTGGATTCAGAAGTGGTAGGGGATGTGTAGATCAGATATTTTCACTTAGGCAGATTCTTGAGAAATGTTTAGAGTTTCAGAAACCTTTGGTTGCTAGCTTTGTTGATTTCAAAAAGGCTTTCGACTCTGTTGATCGTCATAATTTGTGTTTGATTGTGAGATCATATGGTATACCAGACAAGTTAGTTAACATAATGAAAGCTCTCTATAATAACACTGAGTCATGTGTGAGAGTTGGTAAGGCTTGTAGCAATTAATTTAACATTACTTCTGGTGTTCGACAAGGGTGCATTTTGTCTCCTTTTCTCTTTAGCTTGATTATTGATTATGTTATGTGAAATTCACTTCAAGGGAAAGATTTTGGCCTTTAATGGGCTGGAGATACGAAAATTTCTGATTTAGATTATGCTGATGATTTAGCCCTTCTGGCAAATGATGTTGATGAGATGAACTCTTTCATTCGAGCCGTTGATGAGACTGGTAGTAGAGTAGGTTTGGTTATAAACAGAGAGAAAACTAAAGTGATGAAAATTGGTCAGGCAGGCTGTGATTCAGTTAATCTGAATGGTTGCAGTCTTGAGCAGGTGTCACAGTTTAATTATCTTGGGAGCTATGTAACAGATAATGGTGATGTGCGGCATGAGATTAACAGACGAATAGGGATTGCTGCTGGGACTTTTAAGAATCTATGGAGAGTGTGGAGAAATAGGTAGAAATATACACCTAAAGACTAAAATTAGACTGTATAATAGTTTGGTTCTTTCTAGGGTTAGTTATGGTAGTGAAACTTGGACACTTTGTAAACAAGATAACAGGAAACTAGATGCTTTTGATTCCAGATGCTTACGCAGTATCTTGGGCATTATGTGGTTCAACTTTGTAACTAATGATGAGATTAGGAAAAGGAGTTTGCAACCTCCTTTAAGCAGCATATTGTGCAGAGAGAGACTCCGTTGGTTTGGCCATGTTGCCCGTATGAATAATTATAGATTGGCGAATAGGGTTATGAACAGTGTGCCTAAAGGCCTCAGAAAGAAGGGGAGACCTAGGATGCGGTGGGCTGACAATGTCAAACAGGACCTTGTTAGAATTGGTGTGCAGTGGCCAGATGCAGTAGATGTAGCTCAGGATAGACTTGCTTGGAGAACTAAATTGCACGGTCTGGTTGGACCTCCGTAGCCCATGGCTGCTTGAGGATGATGATGATGATGATGATGATGTTTACAGTACAAATCTGAAATTGCGTTGATAGAGGGTGAAGAAATATTTCACTAAAAGCAAAAATCTGCTTCTATTTTCTCAGAGATTATGAGAAAAGCAATATTTTTTTTCATTTCAATAGGTAAAAGAAAAATATTCTTATGCTACATGAATTTTAAAAACATATTGCTTTTTGCGTTTTCCCAGTATTTAATTAGTTTGAATTAAAATTTTTAAAGAGTGCAAAAGCCGATAAATGTAAAAGTATATTTCAAAAAACGAAAAAAAGCAAAGATTTCATATCATCATTTGAAAGCAAGATTTCATATTTGTGAGTGACGATATGTGTTCTTCTAGTTTTGCTATAAAAACTGATGTTTCACTGAACATATGCCATTGTATATTACATAATGTCACAGTTAATTATTTAGAGACAATTTACTTAGTTTTCTGGGTCCAAAGTATTATTAATTGTATTATATGCGCTTGTAAATACAAAAAGAAACTTAAAAGACTGATTAAGACGTCATGTCACGAGAGGATCGCTTTGCTAAAGACAATAATCAGAATTAGTAATTCGAGCCTTCTGTGAAATTTCAAAATGTATTTCATGATCATTCGAAAATATTCCAAGAGACTTTGTTTCCGTTTCTTCGTTTAAAGCATTATATTCCTCCCTTGTTAATAGTAAAGTTAAAGTTGTTATAGTTTAAATAAAGATGTTTAGAAGTAAAGTAATCAACTCGATGCAAAAGGAAATGGATGAGCTTCAGGAACACTGGATAGAGTGAGTATTTTTACATATATTTCCCGAATTTTATTGATTTAATGTGCAAACCTTTTGGCCTTAGGTGTGTTGTTCTCGAGATGTCTCGCTTGCTGGTGCTATAGCCATGGCAGTTAGCGTGATGTGATATCTTTATCATGTGTGAATTATCATTTCGCAGAATTAGATTAGTATAAGATAGATAAATACGCTTTAGAAATTAAGTAACTCTCGTATTTTGGGAATAATTTACAATTCATGTGAAATATATCAAGCGAAAAATTTCATCTCTACGGGAAACTTTTTTTACAACTTTACTTTTTTTTCAAAGATGAAAACATCGTAGGAAGTGATGCCCAACACGATGATATCATGAGAAGGTGATTATCTTTCCTGTTTTCTAAATCTTTCCGCAATGTCTTGAATTTGTCCGTCCACAACGTTGAACTTTTAAAATCAATCATTTCTAAACTTAAATTGTCAATTTTAAGTTATTCAAAATATTGCAAATCTAAAACATTTTCCTCTATTTTTGTCGGCTTTATTATAAATGTAAACATTTCACCGTGCTTCTTAAAACATTGAAATCTACTTTCAAATTCACTTTTAAAGAATGAAAAAGTAGGCAAAGGAAGAACTTCATTCTCTTTGAAAATGAGATTCCCATATGCGCCAGAGGCGATATGCCTTCTTTTAGTTATTTTACACTTTCAGTACCCTCTGACAGTGGAAATTCGAAGTACTGTATAATTAAGAAAATAAACTATTAATATTATATTAGTATCTGTAATGTGCAAAAAAAGGTTTTTCATTTATCTCTTCAAGCAGAAAAGTTGCATTTTAACAATGGGACAAATCATTACTATTAATGTAAACCACTTGATCATTACACTCTATGATCAAAAATATAAGTTTCTAGCAAAAATAGATCGTTTGCAATATTTTTAAAGATTTGGCATTTTCCAGCTTTTTTCCGCCTCTAGAGGGCGTCTTTCGAGTTTTAGCTACCACCGTTAGCACTCTCTAACACTGGAAATTCCAACTGATAGGGATTCGAAAAATGTAAATATTAATATTTTTGTGGAAAAAAATTTCGTCGACATACGGGATTCGAACCCCCATCTCTCCAGAAACATGCCAGAGTATTCTAACCTGTTGAACTAACGCCGGCTTTTTTCACAAGAAAACATTTATTGATTTATAGATTTTAAACTTCTACAGGTAACGCTGAGATTATCATATATTGTTTAAACCATTAATATTTTGTTAGCAAAATGAAGTAATATATTTATATATATATATATTTTGTTTTACAAGCACTATATATTGTTTTGTTTATCTCTTAAAAAAAGTTTCATTTTCGCACCCCCTTTTGGGTAAGACGGCAAAGCCTTATTAACATTGTAAACCTTCTGACCATAACACTCTAACTACCAAAATTTCATATTTCCAGTGCAAATAGATTGTTTATAATATTCGTTTGAAATTCTAGCATTTTCCATCTTTTCCCATCGCTAGAGGGCGCTATTAAAGCCATTGAGAATTTTCAAAATTTCGAATCGCAATATTTCTTCGACACCTATCCAACACGAAAGAATTTTTCACTTAGCTCTAAAAGTAAAAAAATTTGTTGTCTATGGGGGGGAAAAAATTGTCTAGAGTAGGACAAGCCGTCCCGTGGCCGAGTGGTTAGCAAGCTTGGCTACTGATCTAAGGGACCTGGGTTCGAGCCCCAGAGTAAGGCATGGATGTATGTGTCGTTTTTCTGCTGAGGTCCTGCCATCCTCTCAGACCTTCTACTATGGCATATAAACTGACAGGCTCCCGTCAGACCTCTGTGGCAAGCAGCTGCTTGAGGGGGTATTTATTTTTTATTTATTTATAGTAGAACAAACAGGTGGAAAAACAGACAACAGTAACAGAGAGACAGACAGACAGACGAACAAATACTTGGCATAGACAGACGACAAAGTGAAACATTAGCTCGTTTTTTAAACGAACTTTAAAAGAAATATTTTGTTGGTTTTCAGTTAGTTCGTTTCATTTTTGCAGCCGATTGCTCTCTTCTGATGGAGTTTCTCGGGGAAAAAAATATTCATTAAATTATTTCTTTAAGTGAAATTTTTACACCCAAATGCAACGCAGTGAGGCATTCATAAAATGTGACAGCTTTTATAGACAAAAAAAGTGGTAGAAATGTATAAAACTATAACAACTGAGAAGTTTTAACTAGGTTTTCGTCTCACGGTACGACAAAACATGGCGCCCATATATCACGTGACTCAATCAACCAATGGCAGTGAATCACCGAGAACCAGCCTCTAAAAAATGGTCCAGTTTTTAAAGAAGGATGTTAGACTCTAACTATACAGGACCTCTAGGGTAAACCGTTCTCACATTTCCTCCTAATTCTTCTGTTTTGATAATAGTTTAGGGTAATATTTGAAATTTTAAAGCATGATACTAATAACTTTTGAACTTAAGCGCGTCGAACGATTGAAAGGGGTTGTTTTACTTCTGAGCGCCACTTTTTGGCCCACAGTGGGGTAAATGGACATGTCACAAGGACCTCATTGAGATTCTATAGGGCTCAGAGAAGGTTGGGTGTAATGGGGACCCACTGGACTGCTGTTGGGAGACAGATGGTAGAATCCCGTCAAAGTCATCCAGCGTGTTCTTTAATGCGCTGGATGGTTCTCCACACACGGACGACGGCTTTACGTCCCATCCTAGGAATGGCGGCTTCTCCAATGCCATCGGTGTCCACTACTGACCGACGGTAGGAAGAGAATTTTTGCGGAGATAATTCCCAACTCTGTCCCAGATGGGACTCGAGATCGAAAATATGAATTATATACATATATGCGAAATTGATTACATATATTCATTCAGTTTCAATCAGAATATTAGTTTTCATTAAATGCAAACTTGACTGTACCATCACAGTAAACAGTTCGTATGGTTCATTCATATTATCATGGTTCAAATCGAGTGAATTATAACAATATGATATGAAATATTTTCCTGGATAGCTGCATTTTTAAATAAATTGTTTTGTGTCAAATTCTAAACTCTATTTCTTGTGATGAACAACAGATTAATTTTTCATGTTTTGTGCAACATTCAAAATTTTAAAGCATTGCTTGACTTACCCACTGGTTAGAAACCTGATTAGTCACTTTTCTGGAAGAAGCGAGTAAAGCGAACTAACAACGAAGTATCCAGTGAGTGGAGCCCCCTTAGCAGGGTTAGCTGTAGGGGCGTCGTATGGGACGTTTCAGAGAATTTCGTAAGAGGCCTCAAATGGATCATATTTTGATTTCTGGTTTGAACCCTATTAAAATTCAGTTTCACTCCGATGGAATCAGGATTACTCAGTATCATTTTCAAGCGGGCCAGAAGTTTCCGATTTAAGGTTTTTTTTGGGGTTGGTGTGGGGGATATATTCAACTGGTAAAAAAAACGGATGAAGTGCGGATTTCCCATAAGGCACGTTAGACATTTGCCTAAGGGCGGCAGTATTCAGGCGATACATTTTGTTTATTAAAAAGGAACAATTTTGTTGATAAAGTCTTAGAAGGGAAAAACTGGTTGCAAATAATCATGGTTCCAGAACAGTTCAAAGAGCTCTCTCGTATGACAATGGAAAGTGAGCTTTTAAAGTATATGCTGTGTATCCTCACAATCCATATCATCTAACGTATTGGAACACTTCCATGTGATGTGAATAGAAAACATTTAAAACTCCGCGACTTTAAAAAGGATCGTTTTACAAAAATGTCACTTAAGATAATTCTAGATCTCATTACAATTTATTCATATCTAGATGTTAGACACTGTTAAAACAGATATTGAAGTGAAATTTTTGACAAGAAACTCCATTGATACTCTCCTGTATATATTTTTTTTATTTTAAAAGGAAGAAGGTACTTCCCTATACAATGGACGGAGGTAACCTAGAAGCTATATTAGGCTTGTCCTGGTTTCTCATACACGCTAACCACTAGACCAGGTAGGTCTAGTGGTTAGCACATTGTTTCAATATTGAATGAAACTGAAAATCGATTACATACATACAAAATCCTCATGCAGCCGTGGGGTACGGAGGTCCAACCACACTAATTTTGCTCCCCAGATTAGTCTCTTTTTGAGCTACAGCTGCTGCATTTCGCCTCTCTAGGCCAATTCTAGCAAGGTCCTGTTTGACATTGCCCATCGCATCCTAGGTCTCCCCCCTTTTTCTGATACCTTTAAGCACACAGTTCATAATCCTGTTTGCCAATCTGCAGCTATGCTTAAGAGAAACATGGTCAAACCAACGCAGACTCTCTGCACAATATGCTGCCCAAAAGAGGTTGGTGACTCCTTTTAACCTCATTATTACTTACAAAGTCAAACCACATAATGCACAAGACACTGCGTAAACATCTACAATCAAAGGCATCAAGTTTCTTGTTATCCTGCTTACAAAGCGTCCATATTTCGCTACCATAACTAACCAAACTATTTTACAGCCTAATTTTAGTCTTTAGGTGTATACGCCTATTTCTCCACACTCTCCATGGATTCTAAAAAGTCCCAGCAGCAATTCCTATTCTTCTATTTATCTCATGCCACAAATCACCAGTATCAGTTACGTAGTTCCCAAGATAATTAGACACTTGCTCAATAGTACAGCCATTCAAAGCAACTGAAGCACCATCTGCCTGACCATTTTTCATCACTTTAGTTTTTTTTTCTGTTTATCGCCAAACCTACTCTATTACCAGTTTAATCAATAGCCCTAATGAACGAATTCATCTCATCAACATCAGTAGCCAACGGCAAAATCATCTGCATAATCTAAATCAGAAATTTTAAAATCTCTATACCATTTGAGGCCAAAATCTTTCCCTTGCAAAGAATTTCGCATTACATAATCAATAACTAAACTAAAGAGAAAAGGAAACAAAATGCACCCTTGTCTAACTCCACTAGCAATGCTAAACCAATCGCTGCAAGACGTACCAACTTCTCCGCAAAATTCCCCGCCCTGCCCACGGTCAGTGGGGGACACGGGCTTGGAAGGGCCGCTGTCCGTCGGATGGGACGTTGGGCCGTGGCTCCGTGTGCGGGAGAGCCATACGCTGTGCACGTTAAAGAGCACGCTTGATGGGAGGTTGCCGTCTGTCTCCCAACAGCTGTTTCAGTGGGTCCCCTCCCCCAACCTTCTCTGAGCCTTCGGGTCCTTGTGACCTGGCCATTTAGCCCATGGTGTGAAAAAAAGTGCCGCTCAGAGGTAAAAACAACCCAACACAACGTATCAACTCGCACATCACTCGGTGTTATTATAGAGAGCTTTCATTACACTTACTAACTTATCAGATATTCAATATGATCTAACAATCAACCACAAATTATGTCGATCAACACAGTCAAAAGCCTTTTTGAAATCTTTAAAGGTAGCAACCACAGGTTTCTGAAACTAAACATTTCTCAGGAATCTGCTTAGGTGAAAATATTTGATCAATACATTCCCTACTACTTCTGAATCCACACTGTTCATCACGCAGTTGTCCATCAACCAAATTCTTAATTCTATTAAGTATAATCATGCAAAGAACTTTACCTCGAACAGAAAGTAAACTAATTCCCCTATAATTATCACAAGAACTGCGATCACTTTTTTAAAAATTGCGACAACGATATCTCTAGTAAAATCCTTAGGAAAAAAATATTCAAAATTCAGTCAGCCATGTAACAACACAAATATTTCCAGCTCTAAGCATTTCACTGGTTATTTCGTCCACCCCTGGGATTTATGCAATTTTAACTTAGAGATAGCCAATGTGACTTCAGAATGTTATATAGGGCTATCATAAAAACCAGTAAATGCATCTGTCCTCATTGCAAACAATGATAGTACAAATAATCATATTATTTGGAACATCTCTGAAATGCTCAGCCCACCTAGCCATCACAGAATTCTTCGACCACCTTGCTACATTGATCCCTCAATCTCTGTGTAGCTGTTTCTTCCCACATTAACAATCTGGTACAATTGTGCTGTCTAACTGCTTCCTCTGCTTTGTCAATCAAGCCAAAGATTCTTATCAGCTGTTAACTGATCGTTTACATGTTTATTAGCTCGTTGTAATGCCTTCTTTTAGGACTAGTAGGGTGTTGATTCATATTAATCCTGCATTCCTTCTTTCAGAAATAAGTTCCATAGCCTTATCACTCAAATAATTTTGTTTCCTCCGTTTTCTTTTACCCAAAAGAGTACTGCTGGTTTCAAGAAAAGCCTGTTTAAACTGATCCCATTCTTTCTCAACTTCAGCAGTAAGCAAACCACGATTGCATAATTACTGAGTAGCCTATCATGGTATGATTTGGTGATATCTGGATCTTTCAGAGCTTCAGTGTTAAAGGTAATTCTCTTAACAGCATTTCTTAAGCTTCAGTTATAAGACATTTTTGAGCAGGTAATGGTCAGACCCAATCTTAACTCCCCTATATGATATATTCTTATCTGAACTAGCCAATTTGCTGTTAAAATATAATCTATCATATTCCTGTCCAACCCATGTATATTTATAAATGTCCCGATGTGTGTAGTATGTGATAGTTATTTGTAAATCATTAAGTTTGCTTACCTGTAGGAGATGTTCCCCATTGCCATTGGAACTATCAATGCCAAAGGGACTTAAACTCCTACCCAAAGGTCAGTCACCTAGCACAAGAGAATATCTCTTTCACAGAATTCTAAATATCCTGAAGCTGCCTGTAAAACGTAACCTCGTTCTCATCTGAGTCCTCTGTGGGGGCATAACACATATTATTCAAGTCTTTAATTTTTGTTTTAAATTTTGCTGTAAGAAATCTTTAATGCTACATCCCAGAAGAGCATCACTAGCATGTCTACTGAGAAACAAACCCACACCTTGTTGATGCTTTCTACCTCCCTCCCTGTAAAGATAAATTTAAAGTTATTTTTAAGTATCTGACCTTTACCTGTCCATCTGGTCTCTTGCAAGTCTAAAACATCTAGGTTATAGCGCTAGAATTCCTGCATAAGGACATCAAGAGATTAATCTCTATGTAATGTCCGCGTTCCTGCAGAGAGAAAATGATTAGTAGGATTTTTATAGAAACCTAGTTTATTGAGATAGGGTCAACAATATAAAAAGCCCCCTGATCGCAGAGGCATGGGGCAAAGACCTGTTCCTCCGTTAAAAGCTGAAGCCACCAATGCTGGTAGGAACTTCAGGCACCACCTTTTCAAGTGGACTTTTTCAAGAGCCATATGGCCTGCCTGAGACACATTACTCCAGTTTAGGATTGAAGGTATCCCATTCTTCTGTTAGGGTCAGGCAACCAGAAGCAAACGGAAAACACAGTGGCAGATTCTCCCTTAATAGAGGCCCACCAGTGCAGCAGTCCAGTCTAGTAGGTATAAATGGTCAGCACCAGAACCCTGTAAAGTCGACCACTCCTCAGCAGGGTTGAAAAGAAAAAATTGGCCATAGATGACCAAATCAGTAGGCCATACTGAACTGGCACCCTTCCAAAAGAGAATATCTCTTTTGAAAGGTACTAACGGCCTGCACCACGAGAAGGCGGGGTCGGACATAGTCGCTAGACCTGACCGGTCACATCTAAAATTGCATCTATTTTAGGAAAGATTTGTTGTATCTTGAGCTAAATTCTTACTAGGAACATTGTTGTTAAGGGTTTCAACTTTCAGAACTCTTTAAATATTTCTCAAAAACGGATAGGAAATTTTTTTTTTCCTACGACATTTTGCTACAAAACGTTATTTCATAAATCTGGAATTTTAAATATGGTTATACCTTCCCACAACATGAAAGTGTCCCAGTACTTTAATGTTAATTTTTCATTACCAGAGCAAAGGAGAAAGAAAGAAATCGTTTAAATTGAAAAATGAATGAAATTTTCAAATATCACTACATACTGAATATTATGAATTATAATAAATACCCCCTCAAGCAGCTGCTTGCCACAGAGGTCTGACAGGAGCCTGTCAGTTTATATGCCATAGTAGAAGGTCTGAGAGGATGGCAGGACCTCAGCAGAAAAACGACACATACAGCCATGCCTTGCCCAGGAATCGAACCCAGGTCCCTTAGATCAGTAGCCAAGCGCGCTAACCACTCGGCCATGCTATATATAATAAAGCTGTATTAAATCCCACCCCTCAAGCAGCTGCTTGCTACGGAGGTCTGACAGGAGCATGTCAGTTCAAAAGCCATAGTAGGTCTGTGAAGATGACTGGACCTCAGCAGAAAAAAACACTTATTAAAATTCTCGCATTTCTATTAGATAATTTCCTTTGTGGTTATGAAAGTAGCAAATTTTTTAATCGCGTAAGGCATGTATGTTTGCGTTGTCTTTCTGCTGAGGGCTTGCCATTGGTTTTTTTTCTAAATGCTTAAGGGGATATTTATTTATAGAATATTGTTACGACAGATGAACGCGCTACAGTGACTTCACGAGTAAACGTGATTGTAGCCCTCGTGTGTGCTTCAGCGTGAGATTCAATTAGCCAACGATTTGGAACTTAGAACAGTTCTGAAGAAGAAGAATGAAATATAGCAGTGTAGTGTGTTAAAGTTCTGAGACCTGAAAGGTTGTTCAGATGGTTTGTGTCTGTGCGCGATAAATAAAAGACAAGAAGAATCTTTTGTGTTGTGTGCGCGGACGGTCCTCGTATTATTTTACTAATGTGAAAAGTTTAGTGAACTAGCAGAGGACGATAATTTGTTTACGTCTCAAGATGTTCAAATGACATGGTAAACAAGGTTGAAAAGGTAGTATTTAATAGAATAGACAGAGCTGTTGTTGAGTACTCTGTGCAGGAAGATTGATGATTCTTGCATGTTAGTAGTTAATTTGTTTATGAGAAACTACATCCATATTTTCTTTGTAACGATTTGCATTGTATTACAATTGGTTTTAAAAATATAGTTATTAAAACTCACGCCCAGTGCTATCCATATTTTTGTAATCCGCAACATTTGGTGTCTAGGAGTGTGGATAATTTAATTGAATGCCTTTCACTAGAAGTATGGATGAGTTAATAAAGCTGATGACTGCTATGAAAGCCGAAATGGCTACGCAGATGACTGCTATGAAAGCCGATATGGCTACGCAGAAGACTGATATGGCTACGCAGAAGACTGATATGGCTACACAGATGAATGACATTAAAAGTCAAAATAGCGAAATGGCCGCACAAAATAATGAGTTGAGAACTGAGATAGTTTCTCAAAAAGATGATTTGAAAGCCGAAATGGCCGCACTAAATAATGAGTTGAGAAATAAAATAGGTGACCTGGCCGCACAAAATACTGAGATGAGAGTTGAAGTGGCTTCTCAAATTGATAAGATTATTGATCAGTTCAAGGATATCAAAACCGAACTCAATAGACAATGCAATAGTTTAAAGGTTGAATTTGTCAGTGAAAAAGCTGATCTTGATAATGTTAAGTTAGACTGTAAACATAAAAAAGGAAAAGAGAAAGGCAACGCATATCAAAATGTGAATCCCAAACCAATAGGTGAATATATCTCCAGCAGTGGGAGCTATAGTACAGATGAACATAATGCTGATGCGGGAAAGAAACGATGCGGAACCGGAAAACATTCCAAGATTCTTTGCTATCTGAAAAAGAAGCAATTTAAGAAACGATGCGGAACCAGAAAACATTCCAGGATTCTTCGCTATCTGAAAAAGAAGCAATGTAGATTCAATTCGTTTTTACAAAATTCGACGGACAGGAGAAGCTCGCTGGGGCAGCGGCATTCTGATGAAGCCTTCATATGGATTGAAGAGATCTCGAGAGAGATGGAGAAAGTGCGAGAGGACTGCGAGAGGAAGACTACAAAAGAATCGAATCTTCGCAAGAAAGGAGAATCTCGAAATGTGGATCTGCTACTGGAAATCAAGAAACGTAGAGATAGCGCAGATAATGCCTTTGACCACGCAACTACTGGTGATGCATGGAAGAGTGTTTATGTTGCTGGTGACATGTCTAGGAACTGTGAAGAACAATCACACAGATCAGAGAGCTGTGAGACTATACAGTACGCTTTGCACTTCAAAATACCTAGGTATACAAGTCTGGCACGATCTGAAGAGAGATCCACACGAAAGGTATTCTATTCCTCGCAGTCAACAAAATGCGTCATGGACAATTATCGCAAAGGCAGAGTAACGAGTGGTAATGAGGGGGAACGAAACAGAGATTACGTTTCGCAGAGTGGTCCGAGTAAAGAAGAGGCGTCGATTCATCATAGATACAAAGTGCCATTAGACGTTACCGGAGAAGTCGGAGAGATTTTTCCGAAGCATATAGCCACACTCGAATCGTTTATAGAAAGTGGGGATTTAAGAAAGAAGAATTCCGAAGAATGGCGTAGAAGCGTAACAGGTGATGCTAGTAAAGGAGCTTCACGCAGAGACAGTACTTCAAAGACTAACTTTCTGGATGAAACTAAGCCTCAGAGTTACGATCAGAGAGAAGTGAAGCCCTCAGACAATCTCAACGTAGCCATGCTGAATTTCTTTTCTGAACAGTCAATACGCAGATTTGGACATTATAACCATTTAGATTATAAGGATATAGAAAAGTTTTATCACGACTACAAGAGCTCTAAAGTGGACAATATCATGTTACAAAACTCGTCGCTGATTTCCAGAATGAACAATTTGGCAATCATGACTGATGTTTCCCTGGCTAATTACAATGAGAGCTCCAAGAAAGTGAATTCCGAAGAAACAGCAACTATGACCTCCTCGGGTCATGTGTTTTGCTGGAGACCCGAGTGGCGCCATCGGATGGTAGATAAACACAGTACAGGAGGTGTCGGCGGCAAAGTGAGTCTTGTCTTGGCTCCTGCACTTGCTGCTTTAGGTCTCAAGGTCCCTATGATCTCCGGTCGTGCTCTTCAATTGACGGGAGATACTCTGGACAAATTGGAATCCGTCCCTGGCTTCACAGTCGACTGCACTAAAGATAAAATCGAGCAGATGATGGAAGACGTCGGATCAGATGATGGAAGACATCGTAGGATAAAATCGAGCAGATGATGGAAGACATCGTAGGACAGACAGAGGAGCTGGTGCCAACAGATAAGGAGATTTACCCTGCAAGGATCTGACGGCTACCGTAGATAGCGTTCCTCTAATGAGATGCTCAATTGTGTTCAAAAAGCTGGCTGAAGGAGTGTGCGCTTTGGTTTATGATGTTGAATTCGGAAAAGGAGCTATTGATCTCATCAGTACAGAAGATGTTGCTGTTGATTTAGTTAAGAAAATGGTTGCAGCATCACATACTCGTGGAATGAAGAGTTTGAGTTGTTCAGCTGTTATCAGCAACATGGATTCACCTCTTGAAAACTCTGTTGACAACTCTCTGGAAGTGATGGAAGCTGTTCAGTGTTTCCTTGGTAACGGATCCTTGGAACTGCAAGAGCTCGTCGAAGAGTTAGGAGGAGAACTTCTGCGTTTGGTGAACATTGTGGATAATAGGGTAGATGAAGCATCACGTGCCCGCAAGGTTCTGCATAACGGCAATGCTTTGAACAAGTTTCGTAACATGTTAATAGAACAAGGAGTATCTGAAGATGTTGCAAGCTGTCTATGTGAAGGTAAAACAGAAAAAATATTGCTAGCAGCCCGACACATCACTGATTTCACTTATACAGGAGAAACAGGTAAGGTTGTCGGATTAGAAGCTGCAGTTCTAGCAAGAGTATGGAAGGAGGAGATGGACCGAAGCGCTAAAAAGAATTATGGAGCTGATATTATAATTGTGAAGCACCTTGGGGATCAAATTGAATCAGGTGAAATATGGCTGAAGGTTCATCACGACAGTTCTGAATTAAGTGAAAGTCAACTGACAAAAGGGTTAAACTGGAGGATGAAACTTCTCCCTAGATTTTATGTCACTAATGACTTTCATTCCTTGTTACTATTGATAGAATTAAAAATCCAAAGAAGAAAACTTTTTACAGGTTTTGCACGAAAACTCTTAGTCGATTCTTCTCCCTGCGGAGACATAAACGTGTTCACAAGGGCTATAGGCCTTACACGTATTATGTTTGTGGACGAGGCTTCAGTCAGAAAAGAAATCTACGTCATAATGAGATTCGCTTTCATTTTGACACAGACATGTGGATATACTGAAGAAGCTTCGGAATCCAGAATTGTTCGGGACGAACAAGACCTAAGGAGGGGGCAGTGTTACGACAGATGAACGCGCTACAGTGACTTCACGAGTAAACGTGATTGTAGCCCTCGTGTGTGCTTCAGCGTGAGATTCAATTAACCAACGATTTGGAACTTAGAACAGTTCTGAAGAAGAAGAATGAAATATAGCAGTGTAGTGTGTTAAAGTTCTGAGATCTGAAAGGTTGTTCAGATGGTTTGTGTCTGTGCGCGATAAATAAAAGACAAGAAGAATCTGTTGTGTGCGCGGACGGTCCTCGTATTATTTTACTAATGTGAAAAGTTTAGTGAACTAGCAGAGGACGATAATTTGTTTACGTCTCAAGATGTTCAAATGACATGGTAAACAAGGTTGAAAAGGTAGTATTTAATAGAATAGACAGAGCTGTTGTTGAGTACTCTGTGCAGGAAGATTGATGATTCTTGCATGTTAGTAGTTAATTTGTTTATGAGAAACTACATCCATATTTTCTTTGTAACGATTTGCATTGTATTACAATTGGTTTTAAAAATATAGTTATTAAAACTCACGCCCAGTGCTATCCATATTTTTGTAATCCGCAACGATATTTAAAAAAAACTGCAAATGCGCATTACTGATTTTTGTGCTTAGGATATACATACGTCCCGATGTCTTCGGGACTTCAGATGTAAAGTTTTTTGTAACCAGGGTAGGATCTAGAATGGCATGCCGCCCTGAAAATGCTGGATGGATTTTTCGAGAAATCTTGAATCTCAAAAACAAAGGGAAATATAACCGGAATCTAAACTACCCCTCCCATCCCATTTACTTTTTTTCCCTGCCCCATAAGTTCTGCCACCCACACCCCTTAAAGTTTTTTTAAATCTAGGCGTATATCTGACAACATGCAGTCAGCTCTCGATTTATGTGGAATTGACACATTTTTCGACTAATTCGTTCACTGCATTTACGCCTTGTTTTTTTAAATTTACGTATATAATTTTTTTGTGGAATAACCTAGTTTGATCACTAAACTGTCTGTGCACGCTGGCGAGTGTTGTCCACGAGAAAAAGCCACACCTCTTCGACACACTTCCAGCAACAATAATAAAAGTCTCACTTCTGTGAAACACAGGCTTAGTCGATCTATGTAAATTAGTTATGTAATCTGCACTCCACGCTTCGAGTGGGCGAATAATTGCTACTTTCAGCTGTCGCAAATTGTTCATCAGGCATGCCTGTTAAATTTAATTTTCTGTGGAGTTACACTTCCGAGAAGAAGATTCCACTTGCAGCATATATATCGGAACCATAACTAAACTGTCCAAATTTCAGGGTTGGGTTGTTTTACCTCTGAGCGGCACTTTTTTGCACACAATGGGCTAAATGGCCAGGTCACATGGACCCCGAAGGCTCAGAGAAGGTTGGGGGAGGGGACCCACTGGAACAGCTGTTGGGAGACAGATGGTAGCCTCCCGTCAAGGCCATCCAGCGTGTTCTTTAACGTGCACAGGGTATGTCTCTCCCGCACACGGGGCCACGGCTTAACGTCCCATCCGACGGACGGCGGCCTTTCCAAGCCCATCGGTGTCCCCTACTGACCGTGGGCAGGGCGGGGAATTTTGCGGAGATAAATCTCAACGCTGACCCAGCTGGGATTCGAACCTGGGAACTACAGATTACGAGCCTGGCGCACTACCGACTGAGCCATCCCCGCCCCCCAGATTTCAGAAAGTGGCACCTTTTCTGAAATATCCTGGTTTTTATTAAACGAATTTTGGTGACCCTATATGTAACCCATAATATCCTCTCCCTCTTTTCAGTGTGTCACTAGCAACAATAGCAGAAACCGATAGCAAGGGTGAGGTCGATAACTATTCCAATCTTGAATCCCGCATTTAACTAGGAAGACTCAGTCTAGTGCCAGATTCGCAATCTGCAGTTCCCAGATTCGAGTTCCTCCTGGGCCAGCGTTGAGATTTATCTCCACAAAACTGCATGAGAGGAAACCGATGGGCCTGGAAAGGCAGTCGTCCATGAAATGGGATGTTAAACCACGGCCAGTGTGTGAGAAATTACCACTGTCTATTACACTGCACGGTCTGGTTGGGCCTCCGTAGCCTAAGGCTGCTTGAGGATGATGATGATGATGATGAAGATGATTCAACTAGTACGGTTCAAATTAAAAAGTGAACGAAAATGTTTCATAGGGGATAGGGGCGCTCATTGGTCATTGAAATGGTAAACTATTGTGCACTTTCATCTCGCGAACATCGAGAGCAAGAATGCATATTATATTAATCATGACCAAGGCCAGATTTAGAAAAAAATAAAGGAGGGGGAGGGGAAGAGAGAGATTGCATTTCTATTGCAGTAGAGCATTTTCTCCTTCGTTTTAGAGGTTTCAGAAATTTATTGAAAAATGTGAGAAATGTCCACACGTTTGATTGTTTTTGGCCACCATTGTCCTTGCTGGCGTTCTCTGGGTGGAGGAGGGGGGTATGTCCCCCGTGCCCCAGTTCAAAATTCTGCTGCCCCAAAAACATCTGCTGCGGCGTAAGAAGTATATTCTGTGGTTCTTGAAAAAATTCTCCAATATACCAAAACAGAAATGTGTTTTCAAAAGCGACTTATGAAAAGCAAATGGGTAAAATATTAAAACATTAAATATCTACTGTATAATATTATCATTAACTCTGATTTTGCATTCAAGTCATAACATTTTTGGCTTTTACACTTTTTACTGATAAACGAGTTTAGTCAACATAAACGAGTTCAATTACGTATTAAATATAGAATATTGAATCTAGGCTAATATCATCTTTCTTCACTCAACTCTGAGCCCTAAATGTGACCTGGATAATGTTAAGATTCCGGATGATGGCCATTGTGTGCACAAAAGTGCCACTCAGAGCAGGCATGTACCACGAATTACTTTTCGGGGGGGGGGGGGGCGGCGTCAGGGAATAAAACATCAGTAGGGTTTCCCAATTACTAAAATTTTTAAGTGGACTGGAAAGCTTAAAACAATATACTACATGGAATAATTTATTTTTAGTTTTTTTATTTTGTGTCCGACATATACTATGGGGCTAGAATAAAAGTATATAAAAACAACTGCTTTGGATTTCACAGGAGGTAGACAAGTCTGAGATTTCGTAAAAAATATCCGGATTTTAGAGGAGAGAGGGAAAGTCCGTACACTCCCCCTCCTCCTCTTTGAGAGTGCTAGTGGGGGGCGTGGCAAAGGTGGTTGAACTTGTGTATTTTTCACGAAGTTTTTTGTTTAAATCTCTAAACCGAAGTGGTAGGGGTCCTATTGCAATTGAAACCCAGTCTCTTGACCCACCATTTTATCATTTTCAGGCTCGATTGCGTTGCTTGTCCACCCCCACCCCCCCACCCACCATTACATCACCACCACTATTACCACTTCTTCCTTTTTTTCTTGATCGGACCTTACGAGACGAATTTGGATGATAACATTTATTTTTAGAAATAGGAGTAAATCCCAATATGGGGAGAAACATTTGTCAACTTTCGCTAAAATTGTTTCCTTACCACTTCAATATGTCTCGCGCCAATTTGATAAAAAAAAAAGGCTATGGTTTAAGGTGAAGGAGGAGGGATGACAAACTAGGAAGAGCCCATTTCAAAACTCGGCAGTTGTGGTATTCTGAGGTACTTCGTTTTTCAAGGCCTGTGGAAGTTAAATGATTAATAAAGGAGTGTGAAATTTTAGGTTTGTAAAAACTGTGCACAGCGCTTGAATTAAATAACGGCTACTGTCTAATGTCTCCTGTCACAAGACTAAATAGTAAAGGCTACGGTCTAATGTTTCCTATCACAAGTCTAAATAGTAAAGGCTACGGTCTAATGTCTCCTATCACAAGACTAAATAGTAAAGGCTACGGTCTAATGTCTCCTATCACAAGACTAAATAGTAAAGGCTACGGTCGATGGCTAAGCTCTCGCGACACTGATAAAACGGCAATTAATTCTGTCAAGAAAGAAGTTATTACACTAGTGATAAGAGACTTCAACGAACAAGTTGCTACTGACTGTGATCTTTGGGCAGAGGTGATAGCTTCTTTTGATATATCAAAACGGCAATGGGGAACGTATCCTATATGTAAGAAAATCTAATGATTTGAGAATAACTAACATTTACTATAATACAAATATTGGGACATTTAGAAATCCACTTGGGTTTCACCTGATGGGTTTCATAGGAATATAATCAATTATATATTAAGAACAAATGGACTAGTTCCTTTGAGAATACTATAGTATCATACAGGGGAGCTGAATTTGGGTCTAACCATTATCTCCACTTCCTGTTAATCCCCACCCTACCCTCAATGAGAAAAGGGACACCACTGGGCTTGGGAAGGCAGCCGCCCATCTAATGGGACGTTAAACCCTTTCCCAACGAGCAGGAGAGCCCTTCCCTGTGTAAGTTACGGAACGCGCTGGATTGCCTTGATTGAAGGATTACATCTGTCTCCTAACAGCAATCGGTTCCCCCAACCTTTTCTGAGCCTTTCCGGTCCTTATAACCGGTCCTAACAGCAGTCGGTTCCCCATCCTTCTCTGAGCCTTTCCGGTTCTTGTAAACTGGCCATATAACCCATTATGTGTTCAAAAGCGCCGTTAAGAGGTAAAACAACCTACCTCAACTAACTACAGAAATAATGGGATTAGAGTATACCAGAGCCTCGATCAGCCATCCATCGTATGGCGTTTTCCTTTTCCAGATAAAGGAAGAAATCGTCACACAATGGATGTTGCCCACCTCTCGCGACTAGGACGCTCGAGGTTGGATTTGGAGAGGCGCCTCCCACCCACCCTCTTATCTTCATCACTCATCATCTTCTTCATAACACTCAAAAAGCGGTTCGAAAGTCTTTCCTTCGTGCACAGCCATCTCACACTCTTCATAGATGACTTCATTTTCGATGGTGAGAAATGTGGTCTTCAGAGTTAGTATCAGTCTCACATAACTTACTTTCCAAAGTGTCAAATCGTCCTTAAGATAATCTGTTTTAATCTGTAGCACAAAACCACGTTCTTCATGTTGTCTGAACCCTTCACTTTCTTCAAAATCAACACTGGGCAGTTCATAATATTCTTCTTGGCTAGAACCATAGGAAGGGAAATTATCAGAATCATAGGAAGTATAATTTTCAGAATCAGAGCAAGTGAAATTTACAGAATCACAGGAAGTAGAATTGTCAGAATCACAGGAAGTAGAATTTTCAAAATCATAGCCAGTGAAATTTTCAGAATCATCACTTTTCCAATCACGAAAGCAACCACAACAGAACACTGCCCTGAAAAAAGCGGAAATTCGTCTTCTGACTCCACGAAAACATCCCTTTCCAATCATATTTATCTTGTATCCTCGAAATCTTCTCGATTCAAAGCGACCTAATCTTCTCGATTCAAAGCGACGTAATCTTCTCGATTCAAAGCGACGTAATCTTCTCGATTCAAAGCGACGTAATCTTCTCGATTCAAAGCGACGTAATCTTCTCGATTCAAAGCGACGTAATCTTCTCGATTCAAAGCGACGTAATCTTCTCGATTCAAAGCGACGTAATCTTCTCGATTCAAAGCGACGTAATCTTCTCGATTCAAAGCGACGTAATCTTCTCGACTCAAAGCGACGTAAACTTCTCAACTCAAAACGACGTAAACTTCTCAACTCAAAGCGACGTAAACTTCTCAACTCAAAGCGACGTAAACTTCTCAACTCAAAGCGACGTAAACTTCTCAACTCAAAGCGACGTAAACTTCTCAACTCAAAGCGACGTAAACTTCTCAACTCAAAGCGACGTAAACTTCTCAATTCAAAGCGACGTAAACTTCTCAATTCAAAGCGACGTAAACTTCTCAACTCAAAGCGACGTAAACTTCTCAACTCAAAGCGACGTAAACTTCTCAACTCAAAGCGACGTAAACTTCTCAACTCAAAGCGACGTAAACTTCTCAACTCAAAGCGATAAATATTCTTACTTTCAACCACATCAACCAAAATCTCTAATTAATATTATTTTTCCTGAACAGTTTAATTCTGCATTCCTTTGTTGTCATTGTCCCCTTTGTTCGTAATGTGACGATTGAATACATTCTGAAGTAAACAATTATTGTCACTGTTTCGCATGTTGTGACGACATTCATATAAGATGTTTTACGTGAGCCTAATTTGACTAATGCTTATTGTTAAAATATAAAATTTGTTACTTAAATTTTCTATTCTGCATTCATTAATTATGAACAAAAACATTTTCAAAAATGCTCTTTTAAAAATTCTGTTCGTAAACTTTATTTTAAAATGACATACTTGAACCATTTTAACCCTCAGAGCGTGTATACGGCTCTATGAATCAGATCCCTATATGAATTTCTTTATTACACTCTTCTGTGTACGACCTTAGAAATATTTCTATCAGGGAAAGGAACGAAATGGAATTTTAAAATTTTACTTGGAGGTTGGATTGGGCTGTTTTACAACTGAATATATATATATATATATTTTTTTTTGGGGGGGGGGTGAAAGAGGCTAACTGATCAGGTCGTAAAGACCACGAACTGAACAGAGGAAAACTGGAAGCTTTCGTTAAGGCCATCCTGCATGTCCTTAACGTAGTAAATCAGGTGTGTCTCTTCTGCACACAGGCCACGGCATAACATCTCATCCGACGTAGAACGGCCTTTTCAGGCCGAGTAGGGTCCCCTTTGTGACGGAATGCAGGGTGGGGGTTTAGTGGATGAGGGTCTCTACGCTGACACGGTTGGGACTCGAACCTGGGAACTGGAGATTACGTAGCCAGATACTGACTGAGCCACCTCCACCCCTTTATACCGGGGAAGGGGAGGCAGGGGTAGCTGAAAGGATGCATCATGTTTTAAATTACTCGGTTGGGGTGATGCTGCTCGTACCCGTTTCTCCAACACAAACCACAAATGTTGGATAGGATTCATGTACAACGAATTTGGAGGCCATCGCAATAAATGGAATTTCTCATCATGCTCTAGGAACCACTACTGAACCTTCTTCGCAGTGTGACTTGGGGCATTTTCTTGTTGAAAGATGCCATCTCCGCCAGGGAAAACAGTCGCCATAAAGGGGTGTACTTGGTCAGCCACGATGTTCAGGTAGGTGACAACTGTCAGAGTTTGCTCTACAGGGATAATTGATTTAAGTGTTCCCCAAGAAAATATTACCCAGACTGCCTGGATCCGTCCCACAGTGTATCCAGGTGAGAAGGCTTCAGTGGGTAAGTGTCGCACACGAGCTCGTCCGTCCACATGGGGGGAGGGGGGGGGGGGCTCAGTCGGTAGCGCGCCAGGCTCGTAATCTGTAGTTCCCAGGTTCGAGTCCCAGCTTGGGTCAGCGTTGAGATTTATCTCCGCAAAATTCACCGTCAGTAGGGAACATTGATGGGCTTGAAAAGGCCACCATGAGTCGGATGGGACATTAAGCCATGGTCCCGTGTGCCACACATGCACAGCCAGTACCTTACAGGGTATTTTGGCACATCAATTTGAAATTTTTCGGCTACTGGGAAAATGCGACGAAATTACTTATGTTCAAATCCTGCCTTCTTGCCCTTAGACTTTTTTTGATTAAAATGAAAAACTAATTTCTTTACCATTGGTTTGGAGAAATGAATTCTATACGTAAATTACCGTGTGTAAATTACTTATATGATAAATTACTTATATGATAAATCTCTTATGCGTATTTTTTCAAATACGCTTTAAAAATATTTCCATGGTGTTATTCTTTAGACTAGAATTATAACTGCTACCGGTTAATTAAGAAGGAAAATTATTATATATTAATTTTACGGCGTGAGACCGTGAAGCAATGTCGTTGATGGATGATCTAGTAATGGGCCTAAGCGCCTATTTATAATTTCAAGAAAGCTTATGTGAAAAACTAAGAAGTGTTTTTTTGCAATTAACAGTTTTTATCACTCGCTGTTCATATCTGTAAGTGTTAATTGTGGTTTTGCCTACTGGTAACATGGTAACAATTCTCCCTATTTGAGACACAGCCAAATGATCGTAATATTTACTTCTGATCAAGACAATACATATGATCTTGGAATATCCGAGATGAAACTTAAACATTAGGAATCACAAGCATCGAGCTTCCTATCATCATACATTGAGTTCATGTTCCACTAAAAGAGCAAATTTTAGAAAGGCCAAACGATTATACAGCTTAAAACTAACGATTCGGTGTATCTACTAACACTACCGCTTCAAGGCTTATGGCCGCAGGTGTGCGGAACAAAAAGTGCCTCGCTTTTTCGAAATAAGCCTAGAAATCTTCCATCTAAAACGTATCGCAAGGTACTTTGCAACAATAAAATTAAAGTAACCCATTTTCGGTATGCAAAGAAGCTCTTTTATAAAGAAAGAAGAAGATGTACCTCGCTCGGTAGCGAATGGTTTGTAATTTGCAGTTCCCAGGTTCGAGTCCGACCTGGGCCAACGATGAGATTTATCTCCTCAAAACTTTCGCCCTGCCCTCGGTGAGTAGGGAACACCGATGGGCTTGGAATGGCTGCCGTTGATCGGATGAGACATAAAGTATAGCCACCTATGTGCGGGAAAGCCATACCCATGTTGCACATTTCCAGCTGGATCAGCGTTGAGATTTTTTTCCGCCAAATTCCCCGCCCTGCCCACGGTCAGTAGGGGACACCGATGGGCTTGGAAAGGCCGCCGTCCGTCGGATGGGACGTTAAGCCATGACCCCATGTGCGGGAAAGCCATACCCTGTGCACGTTAAAGAACACTCTGGATGGCCTTGACGGGAGACTACCATCTATCTCCCAACAGCTGTTCCAGTGGGTCCCCTCCCCCAACCTTCTCTGAGCCTTCGGGGTCCGTGTGACCTGGTAATTTAGCCCATGGTGTGCAAAAAAGTGTCGCTCAGAGGTAAAACAACCAAACCCAACCCATCTACATGGTGTAATAGAAAACAGGATTCTTCTGACCATGCGACCCTCTTTCAGTCTTCTATGGTCCAATGTCTATGATTACGTGCCCACTGAAAGCGTTGACGACGGTGAACTGCTGTGAGAATAAGCACATGAATGGATCTGTGGCTGCGGAGACCTATATCTAAGAGCTTATGATAAACTGTGTGTATGGACACATTGGGCCCTAAAGGGCCCAATGAAATTTATGGGATTTCACAATTTATGGGATTCCACAATTGGAACTATGGGAAATGCCAGCCACAGTAGCCCTCCTATTGCTGCGGACGGGATGAGATAGCCTATGCTGTCTTCTGTCATCAATGAGGTGTGGACAGTCCACGCCTTGTCGACGGCTCGAAGCATCACCTGTTTCGGACCATCTTTGATAGGTATTAACTACTGCATAGTGTGAACAACCTACCAGCGTCGCTGCTTCGGAGATGCTCTTATCAAGGCGTCTTGCATAACGATCTGGCCTTTGTCGAAATCAGATAAATCCTTTGCTTTTCCCATGTTGAGACGAAATCTAATACTGCCTGCGAGAGCTCCGACCCAGATATTTATATATATCATTCGATCTTGGCACGTAACACTGACTAGGCTGCACGTGCGCTTTTTTACATAACGCAGAGGTGGTTTTAATGTATTGGTTGATCGGTGTATATAGGTGGCCCTGTGGCCGTGCAAGCTGAAGGAGATTTCGTTGAACCATCTTTCACTATAAAATTAAAATGTAAACCGAAGTCGTTGGCTAAACCGATTAGTTGGGCTTAAACCCAACTAATCGTTGGGTTTAAGCTATAAACTTGTTTGGTCTTTCTACAGTCTGCTATGTTAGTGAACCATGAACTCATTGCAAAATAATACAAAACGTGATGCTTATGATTCCAAATGTTTAATTAGCATTACCAATTTACTTACATACAGCATCTTACATAGAGTGAGATTGTATGAGTTTCGTCCTGTTAGCAGTAGGCAAAACCACAGATTAGGGCTTATGAACAGCGAGAAAAACGATTGCTTATCACATCGAAAGAACTTTTCGTTCTGTTTCAGACAATATTTCACGTAATTATAATATAAACAAGCACTTATGCCTATTACTAAATTATTATACGGGTAAAAGTTTCTCTAAAAATTCAAAGATTCAAAGAAGTAACTTTTATATATATTAATAGTTTATAAATTAATCGGTAGAAATTTTAACTTCTTGACTAAAGAATAAAACATGGAAATATTTTTGAAATAAATATATATTTGGACAAAACGCATAAAAGCAATTTTCACTGATTAATTTAGGACTAATTAAGACTAATTTTCCAAAACTATTGCTATAGAAAATAGAGTTGTTCTTTCCAATCAGGGAAAGTCTAAGGACAGTCGAAAATTCGGAGTACCGAACGTAGCCAATTGGTGTGCGGCAAAATAAAAAAACTGTAAGACTGTACACGCATGCGTAGTGCATGATTTTAACATGCAATAGCTATGGTTTTCCTCAGAGATTAACTAGCTAGCACAGACAGACGAATGACCACCAGTGCTTGCAGCGACACCGCTAACAACAGGGTCATAATTTTGATTTTACCATCCAACTTTCAAAGCGCATGGAAGTTTTGGCTTGCAACCAATACTTACTTTCTAGTTCTGTATCTCAGTTGTTATTTGATTTCTTCATTGCCTTTTTTCTTACTTGAAATACTTTCATCATATTTTTGGATATGCCTGGCGATGGAATTCGTCATTACAAAGCAGAATCTTGTCAGAATGCTTGAGTGAGTGAGTCCGCTCGATAGAGCGGGCGGCTTGGCATTTCTGACCTAATTGATTTACCCAAGAGGAGAATGGAAAAAGAAAAATGTCCGAAAAAAAAAGTTAGTGAAGGAAAAAGGAGCGGAAGAAATATTTGAGGAAAAGAAAAAGACAGAGGGACAAAAATAAAAGTTCCACAGCCCGCACTGGAAAAGGATTTCTAAACACAAGAACGTCTTGCAGAGTCCACGGTCGGCCCTTATCATGATAATAGAAGCGAATGAAGAAATGAGAAACAGTTAATATTCCTTTGGAGAAAGGACAGTAAAGGTTATGAGTTTGATGGCACTTGAAGAGGGAGGAATTCAGGGATCAAAGGCGAGTGATGAGGATTACCATATCGCGTGAGATGAATTTGAAAGTCTCATGTAATGATAATCTACAAAGATGAGGGAAGTTTTCGCCATAGGTAGAAGTATTCCACTCATTACTGAGGGATTGTCGGACATGACAAGTAAGTTTTCCAAGTAATATGGAGATCGGTCATCCTACAACCACCGGGAGGCTCCGATTTTTGCAACTTTATCCGCATCTTCATTTAAGCGAATTCTTTTGTGTCCGGAGTCCAAATTAAGGTGATATATTTTGCAGTTTCCAGTGTTGCGTGTAAGTAATTGCACAGCGCCACAATGGCTGAATGAGTTGGGTTGGGTTGTTTTACCTCTGAGCGGCACTTTTTTGCACACCATGGGCTAAATGGCCAGGTCACATGGACCCCGAAGGCTCAGAGAAGGTCGGGGGAGGGGACCCACTGGAACAGCTGTTGGGAGACAGATGGTAGCCTCCCGTCAAGGCCATCCAGTGTGTTCTTTAACGTGCACAGGGTATGGCTCTCCCGCACACGGGGCCACGGCTTAACGTCCCATCCGACGGACGGCGGCCTTTCCAAGCCCATCGGTGTCCCCTACTGACCGTGGGCAGGGCGGGGAAATTTTGCGGAGATAAATCTCAACGCTGACGAGGCTGGGACTCGAACCTGGGAACTACAGATTACGAGCCTGGCGCGCTACCGACTGAGCCACCCCCGCCCCAGGCTGAATGAGAGTGAATAGATATATTTCTCAATGCAATAAGTACCCACTTACTGTCAGTGAAGATGATATAGTTCTCTGGGTCACTAGCGACTTTCTGCAGGACAGTACGAATTTTTCCACAGCCTCCGCGTTAAAAATGGAGTACGTCGGATGACGTTGTTATGCACTGATTCCGATGTGAGCACACAATCCCCTAAAGTGGTGTCAACGAAAGTCAAATTTTGTTGTTCTTACAGATATTAGCTGATCTTCGTTATTTCTTCGTGAAGACCCATGCCAATCCAAGAATAATGGGCTTTTCCAAAACATCTTTGAGACCAGCGATCAAATATTTGAAAAAGGATCCATAATTGCTTTCCAATGGATCCCTGGACATATTAAGTGTCCAGGGAAATTCAATTGCTGATTTTTGTAGCAAAGTTGGCTCTTAACATTGAAAGATACCTCCAGTTGGAAATTGAGAATTTATGTTTCTAAGTTAAATGAAGAAAAACTAAATGAGAGCTTTCTACATCACTTCCAGGCCATCACTGAAAGAAATACCAGTCATCAACAATTAATACAGAACAAGATCCTTCCACTTTATGATCTGCATCTTTCAAGAAGAAGTTTTGTGTGCAACTCCTGAACTCAGAACAGGTGCAGTCGAGGATGAGATGAGTTCTTCGAGGAACAGACTCACATTCAGACTCACATTTCAAGATGAGAAAGGTTCTTTTCCCAAATTGTCAGTCGTGTAAAATAAACGAAACAGTGATTCATGTTTTGCTGTACTGTACGTAATTTCATTTATTTAAAGGTTATTTAACTATTATTCATATATAAAGTTTAATACACCACAGGAAAAAAATGCAACACCTGGAAGTATTAATGCCATTTTATTGAAATGCAGGCAGCTCTTAGCATACACTGAGATGTGCTATTGATTACATCATTAAAAAAAGTATGGAAATTACCATTTTATCTGATGGTAAAGTGATATAACTAATATGATGTTGAACGCCCCCCACAGCAATTCATTCATGAACACGGTGGAGACGGCTCTCATGCAGCTGTATAATGTCCTCCTGAGGGATAGAACGCCAAATAGCACGAAGTCACTGTTCCTTTGCAGCGATAGTGGGTGTTGTTTCAGCTGTCGACCCATCATATCCCAGACGTGTCCAGTAGGGGAAGGGTCCGGCGAGCATGCTGGCCATGGTAGTTCCTGAACCTAAGCACCATAGTCGGTTTTGCTCGTGTAGATACTGCTGACTAATGCGGACTGACTAATGGGGATGGGCATTATCTAGCTCGTAAAAGATTCTGCTGATGAATAAATAGGACAGCCACTGGCTGCAAAATATTGGTGGCATATCGTTGGGCAGTTAGAGATCCGCTTATGATGACCAGCTCTGACCGAGATGTTTGACTAATGGTACCCCACACCAAGACACCAGGTGCTGGAGCAGTGTGACGATGTCACACACTGGATAGCGTTCCTTTCCTCTGGATGACGGCTAACACGTTGTCTACCATCGTGCTGACCAAGACAAAAACGAGATTCGTCACTAAACACAACTGTAGGCCACTCATGTTCTTTCCAGTTCTGTTTGAGGCGACACTACCGAAGAAGTGCTTACATATGGGCAGATGTGAGGGGCAAACGCAGTGAAAACTGTAAAAGCCTGTTGTTTACTGTCCGCCTAGTAGGTATTCGATGTATTACTTGTTGCCAGTCCTTTTGCAGTTGCGTTGTAGTCGCGAATCTGTCGCGCAATGCCATGCATTGCGAATGGCGACGCATGGCATTTGCGCGACTGTCACTCCATGGTCATGTGTCGTCTTCCTGATCCTTTTCAGCGTGTGCTGGATCCTTATTGAACCCACTGGCTCTATGTGTACGATAGTTCTGGGATTGCGGCCAACAAAATTGTCCACATCTCTGTACGACAAACCAGCTTCTCTAAGGCCGATGATTATTTCATACTCAAAGTCTGTTAACTGTTGGAATGGCTGTCGACGTCTGCATAAAGGCAGCGTTAGCGGTTTAGAACAAATTCCACAACGTTTTGGCAACCAGGTAACTTCTTGCAATTGTTGCATTTTTATTTCCTGTAATGTAATATTAAATAAGAACTTTAAAGGTAACTTATCCTCCTACATTCGATACAATAAAGCCCTTTTATAGATCAGTTCATTTCTCTTACGAGCCCTTACTCTCTTACTGCAAGCCCCTAACGTCACGTTACTTCTGGTGGTAAGTTTAATTCGCGTTTTTAACCTAAGCACCATAGTCGGTATACCGCATGATCTTCCTAGTACTAATTCCTTGAAGATGACTGCAAATTATGGTGACCGTAAAATATTTTGGATCGGTCACTTTCGATAAATATTACTTTTAATAAACTATGTTTAGTAATAGAAATCAATCGGTGTTTTCGGCACCTCTCTGTTTCTAGCTGGTCACTCCGACCCCTATTTGACCTGGAACGCAACAACGAATACGAAAATTCCTCTCATTTCTGAGTTCTTTAACTGGAAATTCCCTCTTCACCAATGTTTAGCTCTCTAGCACCGGTATATCGAATTTGACCTTTAATCTCACAGAACCTTCCCATCTAAAAGTTGTCATAATTTTCGAGATCTGAAACTTAAAAAAACCCAAGCACTAATTTTCAGCCCTCTAACACCGGTAGATATATATATATATATTTGACCTTTGACCTCGAAGAACTCATCTCATCCAAAATTTCGCAATATCTCCGAGATCTATGATTCAAAATACCCCCAGGAACTATTTTTAAGTGTCTAGCAGGGGGAGATCGAAATTTGGCCTTTGATCTCAAAGTAACCTCTGGATCCGAGATTTCGTAACGTTTTCGAGATCTACATCCCGAAACACTCTCAGACACAAATTGTCACGTTTCTAGAACACGTATATCACGGTTTGACCTTTATATGACTTTCATTTGATGAAGAGGTCAAATTTCGGATTTTTTTCGAGATCTACCCCTAGGTGTAAATTTACGGATCTCTATCATTTTTGCTTCATAATAAGAGTTAGCACGATCCTCTGTCAGTCAGCCAGTCGTCAGTCACTCACTATCGTCTATATATTTATACGATGTTTTTCGCTCTTAATAATTTTTTATCTTATATGGTGATATCATTATTTTCATTTCTTTCAGATTCTATTGTTAAATTGTGCTATTGTTTATCATTAATGAAAGTAATTTATAAGAACAATAATGTTTCCGTGGTTTAAGGTATCTCATGCTTTTATGTTAAAAGGAAATAATCCTCTTAATGACTAACTCATTCTTTATACTAATGAATTAGTTAATTAATGCAATAATTTTTATAATAATGAATTAATTAGATTTTGAAAATAATCGTAATTAAACAATATTCCTTAAAGAATTTGTATGCGGTTGTTGAAAGATTTTCTAGGCTTATTTCGGAAAGAGGCGGCATTTTTTGTGTTGCACACCGGCGGTCATATCCCTTGCAGCGACACTAAGGTAGATACGTCTAATCGTTAGATTTAAGCTGTATATTCGTTTGGTCTTTCTAAAGTCTGCTATGTTACTGAAACTCATTGTAAGATAACAGGAAACTTGATGTTGTGATTCGAAATGTTTAAGTATCATCTCGAATATTCCGTGATCGCATGTATTTTCTTGATCAGATGTAAAATCACGATAATTGAACTGCGTCTTACATAGGAAGAGATTGTGACTTTGTTACCAGTAGGCAAAACCGGTGATTAGCACTGACAGTTACGAACAGCGATAAAAAAAATTGTTAAATCGCATAAAACGTAACTTTTTTTGGTTCTTTCAGATACGCTTTCGTGTAATTTATAAATAGGCACTTATACCCATTGCCAGATCACTATCCAACAATGAAATAATGTTGTATTCGTCAAATTAAAGTTTTATATGTAATAATGTTTCTTATGAATTAACCGGTAGCAGTTGAAATTTCTAGTCTAAAGAAATAAATATGGGAATATTTTTAAAACGTATTTTCAAAAACACGCATAAGAAATTTTTCATGTAATCAATTTATACAGGATAATTTATGTATAAAAATCATTTCTCCAAACTCTTGGTAAAGAAATTATATATTCTTTTCAATCAAAAAAAAGTCTAAGAACAAGAAGGCAGGCTTCGTACAAATGCAATTGTCGTCGTTTCTCGCATGTTCGGGGTAACCGAAAATTGCGAATTGGTGTACGGAAAAAACAAAAAAAAATGTAAATGCGCAGTGTGCTCATGCGTAGTTCATTATTTTAGCATGCTACAGCTGTGCTTTACCTCACAGATTAACTAGCTAACACAGACAGACGACTGAGCACCAGTGTTTGTAGCGCCACCTGAATCAGCCGGCTGTAATTTTCATTTTCCGCCAACTTTCAGTCTTGGCTTGCAGTCAATGCTTTTTTCTAGTTCTATATCTCAGTTGTTATTTGTTTTCTTTATTGCCTCTCTTCTTATTGTAAATTCTTTCTCTTATTTTTTTAATGTGCCTAGAGGCAGAATTCTTCATTGCGACGCAGGAATTTAAATTTAGATTTAGGCTGTAAAAAGGTTTGGACTTTCTAGTCTTTTCTGTTAGTGAAACTTGAACTCAGCGTAAGATAATGGAAATCTTGATGTTTATGTAGCATCTAGAATATTATGTAATTATTAGTATACTAGAAATCAATCGGTGCCTTCGCCATCTCTTGATTTCTAGCCTGTCATTCCGACCCCTACTTAACTTTAAATGCATCACCAGTTCTGAAAATTCCTCTTATTTCTGAATTCCACTGTCTGAAATAGCACTATTCACTAATGTTTAGTTCTCTAGCACTGGTACATCGAATTTTACCTTCGACCTCGAAAGACTTATCGTATCCAAAATTTGCATAATTGCTGAGATCTATAACTCGAAATACTCCCAGGCACCAATTTTCAGCTTTCTAACACTGAGATCTATATTTGACCTTTGACCTCAAGAGAGCCAGCACATCTTTTGAGTTCAAAATCTTCTAAATTTCACAACATTTCTAAGATGTACAACTCGAAATACCCCCAGAAACAATTTTTAGCTCTCTAGCACTCTTAGATTTATATTTGATCTTTGACCTCGAGTTACCCTCCGGATCAGAAATTTCTTAACGCTTCCGACATCTACAACCCGAAACTCCCCCAGGCACTAATTTTCAGTTTTTCAGCTCTCGTAGATCATTTTTTGATCTCAATGTAACCTCTATTTTACCTTGAAAGACACATCGAAGGTCAAATTTTATAATTTTTCACGAGATCTACAACTGAATTTCCCCTACATGAAAACTTTCAGATATGTATCATTTCTGCTTCATAGTTCGAATCGGCGATATCACATGTCAGTCAATCAGTCACAATCGTCTACTTATATTAGATAACTAACTTTAAGGTTATATGAAGGCATCATAATCATTAAGCAGCATCTTACATAGGGATAGATTACGTCAGTTTTGCATGTTACCCAGTAGGCTAAACTAGCTATTAGAGTTATGAACAGCGAAAAATTAAGATTATCGCATCAAAACAGAACTTTTCAAGTAATTATATATAGGTACTTAAGACCACTACAAAAAACACTATATTGAAACACTCTTAAAACTGAATACACACATATGTAAATAAATACATATATATACCTACTGATTTACATTGCTAAGTAATCTTAGATAAATGTATAGCACTTTCGCATTTCATGCACACTTGTTAATAGTTTTAATTGTCATATTGAACTTTAATGTGAAGGATAACGTGTGTGCTTGTAAAATGCGAAAAAAATATTTAGGTTTCGAATTTTTTAATAAAAATATTTTTAAATGTTCACTTATTGATAACCAGAAACCTTGTTAGGATTTTACTTTTTTTTTTTTCAATTTTGCTAATTATTTAGAAAATCTGATAATCAGTTTTAAAATAATCACAATTAATTTAACATAGTCATAATGAATAAATTATTTTATGTTATATGATTTAATAATAAAGGCCAAATTTTAATGCATTAGTTAAATTTCAAAAAAAAAAAATTAAATCGCATAAATTCTCATGCATATTTAATTTTACATCTCCATTTTGTTACACGGTTGCTAGCTTGGTGTATCACAGTGGTCTTATATGTGGTGGTGTCACCTTCGGTCGCAGCCCTTCCTGCTGGCTATTATCTGAGTTGATCTCTTGTAAGCACTCATATTTTACCGTACAGGTCACTCAGGTCCCTTTTTATTTCGATGCACTTAAAATAACGCACATTTTTAGGAAGTAGACCTATTCTGGCCTTATAACAATTGAAGAGTTACATGAAAAAACTGAGTTGCCCTGAGACAGAAAATGGAACCCACGATCTCTTTAAGCACCTGACATATTTTCTCAAAGTTAATTCTTCAATTGATTTTGAATTTCGGTTCGAGGATTTTCTCTTCCCGGACCACGTTTTGAGGGTACTAAACGGCTGACGGTGTTTCCACAAGCTTTGCCGTCTCGGAAATGCTCTGACCCAATCGTCTGACCATTACAATTTGGCCTTTGTCAAACTCACTTAGGTCGCTGCCTTTCCCATCTAAAGAACAAGAATAACACTGATTAACAACGCTCACTATAAGGTGTTATTTATACCGTTTCATGATCTTCACGCGCACCGTCGTTTATCTGCAGTTGCTTCCATTTACATAAAGACGCGCTTATCATAATATTTTGGCTCTTCAGCTTATGTGAATATTGGAAAACACATACCCATATGAAACATATATAATATAAACGTATTATGTCATAGAATATTACGAAACGAAGGAAGAAAGGAGCAATTGGGTTGACATACATCTTCGATGTGATGTCATTAATGGTGGAAATTTTCGGCTCTCTGCAGTTGCACAGGTACTTAACCGATTGGTTGAAATTCGTAAACATAATGAAAGCTCTCTATAATAACATTGAGTCGTGTGTGAGAGTTGGTAAGGCTTGTAGCATTTGGGTTATCATTACTTCTGGTGTTCGACAAGGGTGTATTATGTCTCCTTTTCTCTTTAGCTTGGTTATTGATTACGTTATGCGAAATTCACTTCAAGGGAAATATTTTGGCCTTAAATGGACTGGAGATATGAAAATATCTGAATTAGATTATGCTGATGATTTAGACCTTTTGGCAAATGATGTTGATGAGATGAACTCTTTCATTCCAGCTGTTGATGAAAATGGTAGTAGAGTAGAAAAACTGTAAGTAGGTACTGTAAACAGAGAAAAAATTAAAGTGATGAAAATTGGTCAGGCAGGCTGTGATTCAATTAATCTGAATGGTTGCAGTCTTGAGCAGGCGTCACAGTTTAATTATCTTGGGAGCTATGTAACAGATAATGGTGATGTGCGGCATGAGATTAACAGGCGAATAGGGATTGCTGCCGGGACTTTTAAGAATCTATGGAGAGTGTGGAGAAATAGGCGTATACACCTAAAGACTAAAATTAGACTGTATAATAGTTTGGTTCTTTCTAGGGTTAGTTATGGTAGTGAAACTTGGACACTTTGTAAACAAGATAACAGGAAACTAAATGCTTTTGATTCCAGATGCTTACGCAGTATCTTGGGCAGGCATGGCCAACTGTTTTTGCCCCCGGGCCGGATTGGAAAAAAAAATATTTTCACGGGCCGGACGAAATATTAAAATTGAAAAATGTTAAGCAAAACACTTATTTCTTTAAGTAAACAAAATTTTATTATGAAATTTGTTTATGAATAATTGTAAGTAAATCAATACAACAAATTAACATAATAACTAATGCGACGTGTTGAGGCGGTTTGCATCGCTTATTATTTTTTTAATATCTGGTTCTATACTTGTAGTAGCTATTCTTAACACAGCCTCCAAATGTAAATGATTCAATCATCAAACAGATCATATCGAGTACAGATGAGTATAAAAGTTTTAATTCTTTATAACGGAATCGTTTTTAAAAAATATAGAAGTATCGAGAATTCATTCGATTAATTACTAGAAGTTGAAAATATTGAAAAATAATATTGAAAAATTGTTCGCGGGCCACATAAATTCATTACGCGGGCCGGATCCGGCCCGCGGGCCGTATGTTGGCCATGCCTGATCTTGGGCATTAGGTGGTTCAACTTTGTAACTAATGATGAGATTAGGCAAAGAAGTTTGCAACCTCCTTTAAGCAGCATATTGTGCAGAGAGAGACTCCGCTGGTTTGGCCATGTTGCCCGTATGGATAATTATAGATTGGCGAATAGGGTTATGAACAGTGTGCCTAGAGGCCTCAGAAGGAGGGGTAGACCTAGGATGCCGTGGGCAGACAATGTCAAACAGGACCTTGTTAGAATTGGTGTGCAGTGGCCAAATGCAGTAGATGTAGCTCAGGACAGACTTGCTTGGAGAATTAAATTGCACGGTCTGGTTGGACCTCCGTAGCCCATGGCTGCTTGAGGATGATGATGATGATGATGAATACTTTTAGGTATTACAATTTTAATAATACCATCACATCTTTTATTATTAAAATAATTATTTATTTTTATTACTTAATTTTTATCTACTGATTTAGATCGAAGTTTCAAAGTTCTCGAACGTACCCAAGAGTTACATTTGCAAAAAAAAATAACAATGCCCTTTTGAGGTATTCTAATGTGAAGTTTGAAAGACACGTTTAACCCTTTGAAAGCCAGTCCGAATGTTTGCCGGGCCGTCATATAAAACGCCAGCCCGGCTGACTGCCGCCTCATCTCTCTCCTGCTTGTTTCCTCCCCCCCCCCGGTCATAGACAGCCGCTAACTGAACAAACCGCAACGCCACTCCTATTTATTTATACACTTAACAACCATGGTGATGTTAGGACCAGGCCCTTCTACAACAAGAACAACGCCACTCCTTGTGTCCAACCTTCAGGTAGAAATCTTCCCGTCTACCCTTCCCATCCTTTTCGATATATAGAAAGCTCCGAGAATAGCTGCTCTGATGTGTTCAATAGCTTTGTTTTAAAATCTTTGCTTGCTATCTATGGTAGATCTCATTGCTTATTTCAAAATTATTTTCATATTTAAATTGTTATTTGACGAAATCAAATAAGTGATTATGGCTTTGTTATGACTTTTAAAACGAAAAACAGGTTTATTAGAAGTTCAGATTCATAAATTATTTTTAGTCATTTTCATGTCAGATTCTGAAACTATGCTAGATAAATCTCAAAAATATATCCGAAGATTTTGGTAATTTAGTCAGTTACCGGTATATTCATTAACTACAATTTCAACCTAATAGTACGATTAAAATTATTCACCATATTTTTGATTTATTTGAAAATATTGTAATTATGTGTACACCATTTTTTTTTTATTAAATCAGTCATTTGTAACTAAATTTGAAAAATTATTTAAATATCTTATTCACAAAGAGTAATAATATAATGCATTCGTTTCGAATTCCACAATAAAAAATGTCTTGAAAAAAAGAATCGTAATTATCGTTATTTTTCACATTACCCTAAGCAACTGGAAATGTACCAGGGAATGGTTTATGAAGGACTTAGAAATTAATATTGAGATGGGGATGGGAATAAAAATATAATATAAACCTACCTAAAATAAATAAAATATATTAATCCTATGTATAATGACTTGTAATGGAATAATAATAATAATAAGCTTCTTAAAACTAATTAATACCCATGAGGTAGGGGCAAGTGTGTAATCCTCCCCTTTCAAAAGGGTAACAGAGGCAAAATTAAGGGTATAAGAGATAAAAAACAATGATTAAATTTCTTTTACTTTATCCATTTTTAAAGACCTATAAAACGGATGGAGGAATTTCACACTGCAATGGAGATCGTAGATCGTATAATCATATTCGATGTACTGGGTAATAATTTTCCCCCTAAACATCTCCATCATAAAGATATGCCTATTTGGCATGAGTAAGAACAAAATATATAAGTAAACCACCCTTAGGTAGGCCCCTAAGAGCAAACATAAGAAAAACTAAAAATAGCAGTAAAATTGTATAAGAAACCTAAAACGGGTAGGTCTCCTCAGAGAACGCTACCGTTTTAGGCCTCTTGTACTTGTTCAATAGTAGCCGGTATACCGTAGAGAACGCCGAATATAACCGTAGAGTACGCTACCGTAGGAGGCTACCGGTATACCGTAGAGAAAGCTACCGTTTTAGGCCTCTTGTACTTGTTCAAAACAGTATGGTCATAAAGAATCAGAGAAGAAATAATCTCATTGGGATTATTGCTTACAGCCTCAAAAACACTCTTTTAGGTGCGTTTTATATGTGTGTATATGTATATATATATATGGTCGATGCTCAGGTCTTTATGGAGTTGTCTGTTAGAGACAAACAAGGGGGCATCGACCGCAGTTCTCAAAATCTTGTTTTGTAAGACCTGACTCTTACGAATATTGGTGGGTGTAGTATTCGCCCATATGGATGAAGAATAGAGAATCACCAGTCTGATGATCATATCACAGAGTAAAAGCTTATGGTCAATCATTAAAATGGAATTTCTCCTAATTCTGGCCCCTCAATGAATTGACTTTGGAGATTATATTATTTATGTGAGAGTGCCACTTTAACCTCTTATGTATAACAACCCCAAGATATTTGACTGAATCACTCCAATCAATGGGAATATTTTGTAAATGGGGGCAAGTGGGATTCATAATACGCTTTCCAGTAAAAAAGATGGCAGAACTCTTGTCACAGTTAAACTTTATCTTCCATTTTTCGTACCATGTGTCCAGCTCGGCCAAACCAAAGAATGTAGAGGGAGAAGAAGTTAAACTTCCATAGAGATTAATGTAAAATCGAGTATCGTGCATTTGGCGTAGAGGTGAAACGAACATTACAGGGGACGAACGCTTTTGTAATTACATGTTACTGTCAACTTCCATTCTCTTTGCTTTTCCTATGTAATAATTTCCCATTGATATCCTTGCAGAGTATATTAATATCAATTCTGTTTCCTCTTTCTATGCAACCAAGAAAGCTTCTAATTGTAGTAATTTATTCTATAAATTAACTTCACGCTAATTTCAAATCTTCACTATCCGTTCAATTTATAATTGTTGGTTCAACGAAAAATAATTCCAATGGAGAAAATAAACCTTTATTAAAATCATGATATTATTTTTTTCAAATACAAAGTGCAGTTACTTTTTTTCCTTTTTTAAAATATAAATTTTTTGATGCATAATTCCTTTGCCCTTTATTGTTTGCTTCCCAGCTTACAGAAATGCACGATGCGAATCGAAACACCACTTACGCTTTGTCAAAGCTGAACTTCTTTTCCTTATACGTTCTTTGTCAAAGCTGAACTTCTTTTCCTTATACGTTCTTTGTCAAAGCTGAACTTCTTTTCCTTATACGTTCTTTGTCAAAGCTGAACTTCTTTTCCTTATACGTTCTTTGTCAAAGCTGAACTTCTTTTCCTTATACGTCTTTGTCAAAGCTGAACTTCTTTTCCTTATACGTTCTTTGTCAAAGCTGAACTTCTTTTCCTTATACGTTCTTTGTCAAAGCTGAACTTCTTTTCCTTATACGTTCTTTGTCAAAGCTGAACTTCTTTTCCTTATACGTTCTTTGTCAAAGCTGAACTTCTTTTCCTTATACGTTCTTTGGCCAAACTATTCTGCAGCCCCTTCACATCGCTTTCGAATTGTAAATTAATTTTTAAACTAAGTTTTCATTTTCTCAATAACAAAAAGGGTGATTATTATAATTATCAATTCGTCGATCTTCAATCTACCATGTTAATTTTTTCGCATTATTTTAAAATGCAGGAAGAACTCGTAAAATAATTTTAAAACGAGTGAAAAGTTTTAAAAAAATATGTGCACTGAAATTTAAATATCTGATCAATAAATATGTTGTCGTTTTTTTTTATTTATTCTTGTGTATATATAATGCTGATTAATATAAATAAAAATGTACATAATTTATTTTTGGGAAACAGAAACTATTTTCATGGCAGGGCTGAAATTTTTTTCTAAACTCGAAAGCCATAGAATAATGTTTTTTGATATATTGAATAAAGAAATGAAATGTCGGTGTTAACCTTTCCGAAATATATCGCAGCTTTTAGTCAGTTTCATAGTTTTCAAAAACCAGCACCTTAGTGCCGCATTTCTCCGAAAAGCCTTTGAGTAGAATATAATGAAATAATGTTTATTTGTTGTGGTACTATAAATCAAGTGTCAAACATTATTTGGCAAATATTTTCCCTGCAATTCTGTAAAGATTCACACGTATCAGGATAAACTGCTCTGAGGTATCGTTAAACGATATCTAAATTCGCAGACTCATATGCTAGATTGAAAACGCGAATGTAATCTTACTCTCATTAAAATCAATCTTACAATAACATGATAATCGATGTCTGTTTTCTTTTTTCGTTACTAGAAGATTGTCTATAAAATAAAATTTTTTTAACTCTCAAAAATTTTTACTACGTTGAGGAGATTAAAATTATTGTTCTTACTCCAATAACGAAAAAAAATCACAGAAATCTTAAGAAGCACTAAGTTAATAAGTGTACTTAGGATGTATAAAAAAGTTTAATAGAGCAACCGAAAAATTACTATGATTCAGGGTGGGAGCAAATTATAGTAATGTGGCCATGTCTTCCTCCTTTGAGAATGAGTATGTGTAATGGATGCAAAAAAATTATTAAACTTATTCATATTTCAATGCATTTTTCAAGAAATTTTTAGACTTGTAAAACAAGGGGAAAATTTTATACTGCATTAGAAAACCAGCCTCCTGCTCCCTCTCTACGTTTTTCTGACTAGATTGTATTTCCTGCTCCCCCTCCACTTTTTCTAGATCAGAGCCCGTATGTGCATATTTCACACATTTTTACAGCCAGTCTCTTGCCTACCCATTTTTTACCTTTTTCGGCTCCGTTGAGTCACTTTCACTCGCCTCCCCATTTTTTTTCATCCTGTTTATATTTTTTTGAGATCCTGGCCTGAATGAAACTGATATGATATCTCGTGATTTATACGTGTACACTGCAAAATTAAACTAAGAAGACGATAAAACAAAGGTGTTTCTATTTCATTAAAAAATGTTTTCCTAATTTTTTTTCCCAAAATATGTTTTTAAGGAGGGGGAAGGGGCTCAAAAAATAAGTATCGCGAGAAGGCCCAGCCACCTTGCTATGTCACTGTTAGGAATCCTGTCACTGAGTTAGGATACCATTATAACGGAATAAGAAATACTATCAAGGATTTAGAAACCATTGCGAGGAATATTTATTAAAAGTTTTTAAGTCAGAATGTATCATTTGTTTAGTCAAAACATTTTTACGGATATTTAGTTCATGGTGTAGTCTTTCATTTCGAACAGTTGTATTTAATTTTAACAATAAACAACATAGGTAAAGCAAAATAAAAATAACACGGAATTAGGTAATCTTGCCTCCAATTCCTTTAGACTGCCAAGCATTGTTTTAGTTGTGACTGAGGCAATTGGTCAAACAAACTCTCAAGTTTGATGAGCATACTCAGTACGCAGAATTAACGTGCAAGAGCAAAAAGGAAATTCTGTAATACGTTGTTTTTAATAACGCGCCTGACAGTTATTGCATACTTCTGTTCAAATGGAATTAGCGAAAAATAAAGCAAGAGTAGAAATGGTTCGCTTTACCCAATAATATGAAAAGATGATAGTATGTAGCACACAAAAACTATAATATAGACAAGTGGTTCTCAACCTTTTATGCTTAACTTACCCCCTAGAAATGTGTATGTAACTGGCGTACCCCTTGTATAGATAGATAAAACTATAGTTATAGTATACCAATGGGAATAATATATAACATATATCTAGCTACTTTTGAGCTCTCACGGCATACCCCAAAATATTTTACCGCGTACCCCACATTGAGAACCCCTACCTTAAAGTGAACTAGTGGCATCTGTCGGACGAATGGAAAATATGAAATTCATTTTAATATTTTTTTGCAAACTCTGCGGACTTACTGGTTCACTGACCTCGATTTTTACGATATTCTGTTAAAAATCTAGTCCAACCCAAACTTAGTGAAGAGCCACTAGGGAAAATAAACTATATTCTGATAGAGCCGCAGGAAAAATTAACTCACTAAAAACGAAAAAATACAATTCTAATGAGTAATGAATTGGAAAAACCACTCAATTTTTTAGCAATTATTAAAATATTTTGATTAAGAAACAGAAATATACATTTTTGGTGAGTACTATGAACTGATTATTATGCACCGAAAAGTATTTGGTCAAAATATTTTCTAGAAATGAATCAGAATCGTCATTTTCATTGTTTGCACTATGTGTCTATTTTCATTGTTTGTATTATGTGTCTAGGTTTGGTATGAAAACTATTGGGATATTCGCAAAATACGAATCGTAACATTTCATCAATATCTATCCAACTCAAAAAGAATTATCTGTAAAAACAAAAAAAGTGAATATCTACAGACGACAAAGTGAAAACATTGGTGGCTTTTTTTTTTTGAAAATGAACTAAAAATTATGTGAGCTGTAATGAATTATGTTTCTATTCTTCCGCCAAAATCGTATTCCACTGTTTGTATTGAGACACTTTAATAAACTAGCAACGGTTATGGATCTGGAAGAGGAATTCAAAGAATTCTTTGCTCATAAAGATTTATACAGAGTGTGAACAACTCATCCCATTCAACTTGAGACGTTCTGACGTTCGTCACATCAAATCTCTCATTGGTATATTTGCAATGAAGCTTAGCAGAAACGAGATCAGGACGGGATCAATTTTACGAGCCCGAGCTCAAAGCTGTTGAATCCGAGACCGTCCGAGCCTGAACCATATCTTCAATTATTGATCCCGGGTCAGTCTGATCCTGAATAAATTTTGTCAATTATTTAGGCCGAGTCCGTCTAAGCCTGAACCATTTCGTCAATTATTTAGCCCGATTCCGTCTGAGCCTGAACCATTTCGTCAATTATTTGAGCCCGAGATCGATTTGGAGAAAACATTCTCTGACGCATCACAAGACCTATATAGAGTAATGCATGGCGCTAATTATTTATTTTATTCTTATTAATTATAATCATTTTATAATAAAATTGAAATGTTAATGCTATTTGGAAAGAAAAATGGAAGTACTAGTAGAAACTGAAAATTCATAGGCCTCCTGCTAAACGCAAAGAGCTATTCATTTAATAACGCTAGAGAATATTTTTAAAAAAATCGAAACCGACATGGTGCTTATTTCAAATTATTATATATTTGAAACTTAAATTATTCTGAGTCCAAGCCCGTTCGAGCTCGAACTCATCTCAGAGAGCCTAAGTTCAATAAATATAGTTAGGAATCTGAAAAAAAAAATTATATTTGAGCACTTGAATTTCGTTTGCTCATTTATAAAAACAAATTTCACGTAAAAATTTAAAATTCAACAAAGGAATGGTATTTAGAAAAATGTCAATAATCGGTATTACATTTCTTACGATATTTAAAAGCATTCAGAGATTATTTTGTATAGCTCTTTTTGCATGCGTTAGATGTCAAATTGGTGTAAAACCATTTCGAATTAGGTCAAGGCAACGCGCTAAATATTTGAGCTAGAAACTTCCAATGGGCATTAGGAAAGACTTTTTCAGAGGGCGGGTGGGGGGTGGATCTTTCAAGGGCTACAAAAGGCTTCAAAGGAGGGGAGGGGCAATAAACAAATCAAAGTTTCAAGAGTGAAATATTTAAGCCGTTCACTAATGAGCGCAGTTACAAATATAGCAATTATGCCTACATCTTACTCTAACGAAAACGAAAAAATAGGATCGTCAATGGTTTTACCTCTGAATTACACTTTTTTGTCCAAAATAGGGTAAATGGCCAGGTCAAAAGAACCCCGAGGGCTCAAAGACGCTTGAGGGAAGAGAATTCACTGGACAGATTGTAGCTCCCGTCAAGGCCATCCAGCATGTTTTTAAAGTTCACAGGGTCTCCCACAGACGGGGCCACGACATTACGTCCCATCCGATGGCGACTTTTCCAAGCCCATCGGTGTCCCTTACTGACAGAGTTTTGCGGAGATAAATCTCAACGTTGGCCCAGGTGGGACTCGAACCCGGGATTTACATATTACGAGCCTGACGCGCTACCGATTGACCAAATAAGGTAGGCGGAAAAAGAGGGATAAAGATACTACAAAGTTGCATTAAAGTGTCAATCAGCATTTTCTGTTACATAGAAATATGTCTGCCAGATGGTTTAGTGAAAAGCTCTGACGCCACGTCAAGGCACCATCCATGTCAGAGTGTTTTGCTCTAACCAGGAGAAAACCCCTCCACACACAGGCAGCTAGTGTGGAAGGAAAAAGAGGGATCAAGAACCACAAAGTTGCATTAAATCGTCAAACAGCATTCTCTGTTGAGCGCATTTAATGGAATATTTTGCAGCATCTTGTGCAAGATCTAATTAAAAAAAAAGAAAAAAATTAGACCTTGCCCCCATTCCTTCCAGTGGCAGAATCCTTCTATGATGCACCTTCCCTGATCTGCAGACGACTGTCCACTAGGGCTTTCACCACTAGTGGCCGGTGATCAGAAAGTACTGCTAAGTCACCGGAATTAATGGTTCCGTGTGACCATTTAACCACTTTGGAATTTTAAAAAATAAATAAATAAAATATACTTACCTATACTTACCCAGAAGAGCTTGCTGATGAAGAGTGTCTTTACTTGCCTATTCCCTCCCCATGCTGAGAAAAGAGCTACTAATAGTCTTTAAAAAAATCACTTTCCGTTGATTGAATACTTAAAGTTGTGGCCCTGTATGCAGGAAAGCCACATAGTCTGTATACGTTTGAAAACATTTTGAGTGGCATTAATGGGCGGCAAATATCTTCCCCTAACAACTCTGCATAAAAGTTATTAGAGGAACATATTTGCTTCCTATTATTCCACTCCAAACCTTTTCTGAGACTTATGAGGGTCCTTGTGACCTAAATATTTAGCTCGTTACGGAGCAAAGAAATGATGCTCAGATTTAAAAAAAAACCCAACCCAACAGCTCCAAAGGCTAACGCTATCTGATCAACAAAGACCGAAAAATATTAATCCATTCTAATAATCCTGTTATTGTTTAAAACTAAAAGTGACTTCAAGTAATTGACAAGAATCTCCTAGTGTTGCGTTGGTAATTGTTTAATTACTTGTACTCTGTTTCGTTTGGTCTAGTTCAGCGGTTAATAAAAATTTTCAACCCCAACGCCCCTATCTCCAGGTAATATTTTATTAACCCCACTTCTTGGAAATCAAAATAATTTTTTCCTGTATAAAACTAATTGAAAATGTATTTACCTTGCGTTAAAATTTACGAATATTTTTAAAGTGTATCCATCAATTTCTAAGTTTTTCTGTCGAAATAAAGCATTCATAAATATTTATCATAAATACAAAGAATCATTAGTAAATAATGAAATACACTGCCCTATCAAAATATTACCAAATTTCCGTGTTATGTCAATGGGAATCTAACTTCGAAGCCATATAACTTTCAAAATATGCATTTTGTGGAAAAATGTGATTGAAGATGAAGATCGTAATGAAATTTATGAATCTCGATTTTCAACAGTATTTGTTCAGTTAATAATGGAAGTTGAAATATTTAACAATAAATTATTTCATATTTGTCTAACATTGAAATAATCGTTGCGAAAACTTCTAAAATGCATATTTAATTTATTAAATGATTTGAAACTATACTTATTAAATAAGTCTTAATTAATTCCTATGGTAAATCTAGCCTTCCATAACTATTTAAATACTGAACGAATAGAGTTGAAAATCAAGATTGAAATAGATTTGTTTATGATCATTAATTTATTTTAAATCAAATTTTTCCATTAAATGCATATTTTAGAAGTTATAGAAAACTTCGAACAGTGGTGTACTGATTAGCGGCCTCGCACTGCCAGAGAGCTCCCACAGGAAACTGGAATTAAAAAAAAAAATACCCCCTCAAGCAGGTGCTTGCCACAGAGGTCAGTAGGGGGAAAGTGGGGGTTCTGAGCCAGAGGCGGAGCTATGTTAATCCTATGGGCTCCGCCTCCCATGTCTTTCAAGCTGGAGGCGGAGCACATTGGTCAGAATTCTCGTTGTTTTTAAGACTGAAGTCGGACAATGGTGAATAAAATACCACCCTCCAGTAATGTATTAATCTGAAATTATTCAGTTAAATTGCAGATAATCCACTCGTAATTTTCACCAACATCCATCTTGGTTTCCACAAATTTTTTCGAGTCCACCATTTAGAAACCTGACATCACCACAAACTCCCACGATTTTACCGTTAGTCCACCATCTTAGTTTCTAACCTCATCCGAAATTACTAAGTCCAGACTCCGCCATCTTGGTTCCTGACATATTAATTAAATGCCTATCAGAAGTTCCATGCCCCTTTATTAAACCTCCCCTATCAAAAAAAAAAAAAACTGTTACCTCCTCATTAATTAACCCATTATCGAAAGTCCCTTTCCCCTTTTATTAAAAAAAAGAACCCCTCTCTTTTCCTCTGATTCCATCATTTTGGCATCCCCTGTGGTTGCGTCATCCTCCTACAGCGTGAAGTAAGTCCACCATTTTGAAATCCGACGTCACCGAATAGCAGTATGCCTTTTAAAATATTTTTACCCAGTAGCATTGTTTCTTTTCATTTACTGCGGGACAGTCTTTTAAATCAGTTTCTGCGGGATAATCCTCCTTTCAGTATAAATACGACAGCCATCAGTCAGAATCCTCATTCTCTTCTCAGACGTTCGCAGTGACGGTTCTCTGCTTCTCCGTGATTTTTACAACTGTTAGAAGGCAATAGTGATAGTTCTCCACGTCCTCGTGTAATATCGATTATTTTACAACTCACTGCTACATAATGTATCCATGTGATACATGTGAGAAGGCGTTCACGCTCCAGAAAAATCTCATTCGTCATATGAGAAATCACGATGGGAATAACCTGTTTAAGTGCTCTGAGTGCGAATCGACATTCTCAAGGAGAGATGACGTCCGACGTCACGAGTTATCCCACACCTCTAGAAAAACCTACAAATGTGAAGAATGTGCCATGGAGTTTGGAAGAAAAGACAATCTTTTACGACATCAAAGAAAGCCCCACAATAATAAGCGAAAACGTTCTGGAGATGAAAGGATTCCCCAGAAGAAACAAAAACCAGACCCTGAAGACCCCTGTCAGTTTACAGAAGAAATGAAAAGGACCCTATCAACACATAAACTGCCGGCAACGGAAGAAACATCTGTTGACCTCACCTTTTTCCTCGAGTCCTCACGGCAGTTACTCCTAACTCACCTGAAAGAAGAATTGGCCTCGAAAGGTAGCATTAAATGGTACCTTGTCGTGCAAGTGCGCTTCAGGCGAAAAGTCTCCCCTTTTACCTTTGAACACTGTACCCCGTTTTTCCGAAGTAACTGTGTCACAAGTCTTCCTACATCATCCCTAAACAGAGAATTGGATTCAGCGTGTAAGAAGATAAAGATCTCATTTGAAGAATTTGAAGGAGCACATAGTGGATGGACACTGGATGCCGTACTCCACGCTGAAATGAACATTGGAAAATATATCCCTCTTGCAGGATCTAGTTATATCCCTACTCCAAGAGAATTACTGTTAAAACACGCTATTGTGAATGTATGTAATTCCGACCAAAAATGTTTTGTCTGGTCTGTTTTAGCCTCTTTGTATCCTGCCACAGATCATTCGCAGCGCCTTAATAACTATATACATTTAGAAGAAAAATTAAACACATCTGGCTTAATTTTCCCTGTTACAATAAATCAAATATCTAAATTCGAAAAAATGAACAACATTTCTGTCAATGTTTTTGGATATGAGAAAGAGGTGTTCCCACTCTACATCACACCATTCAGATTTAAAGCGCATACAAATCTCCTTCTGTTATCGGATGATGAAAAGCAGCATTATTGTGCCATTAAAAATATGAGTAGACTTCTCAGTCCTCTCACTAAACATAAATGTCAGGCTTTCTATTGTGATTACTGCCTTCACCGTTTCAAAAATGAATCACTCTTGAAGGATCATATCCCCTATTGTCAAGAACATGGGCCCCAGAGAGTAGAATTTCCAACTGAAGAAGAAAAATGGCTGAAATTCACAAATTTCAAGTTTCAGCAGCCCGTTCCATACGTGATTTATGCCGACTTTGAATCATTCCTAGTGAAAGTGAACACTTGTATGCCTAACCCTGAAAAATCTCACACCACTATCACAGCAAATCATGAACCCTGTGGATTTGCATATTTTGTTGTTGGACCTGATGGCTGCAGTTATAAACCTCCAGTAGTTTATAGAGGTCCTAATGCAGTAGAAGAATGTTTAGAACGTCTGCTTAAAGAAGAAGAAAACATCAAAAATTTACTATCGATGATAAAGCCAATGCAACTCTCGAATCATGAAGAGAAACTGTTTCACGACACTACTTACTGTCATATTTGTAAGCGTGCCCTAGGAGCAGATCGTGTGAGAGATCACGATCATATAACAGGTAAATTCCGAGGAGCTGCCCATAATTCCTGTAATCTGAACTTTAAGTTAACCACTAGGATTCCAGTTATCTTTCACAACCTAAAGGGATATGACAGCCACCTTATTATGCAAGGAATCGGTAGAATCAAAAATAAGAAGATTAATTGCATTCCCAATAGCATGGAAACATATATAGCCTTCTCCCTGGGGACATTGCATTTTATAGACTCCTATCAGTTTTTAAGCACATCTCTTGAGAAGCTAGTAAATAATTTATCAACAGATGAGTTCCATATTTTAAAGGACCACGTTGAACCCGAAAGGCTACATCTGGTTCTGAGAAAAGGAGTTTACCCCTATGATTATATCGACAACAGTGAAAAGTTTGAAGAAACTGTATTACCACCACGTGAAGCATTTTACAACCATCTCACAGAAGAAGCGCTAGGGGAAGAAGACTACGCCCATGGAATAAGAGTATGGAATGCATTCAACATAAAAAATCTAGGCCAGTATCATGACTTGTACCTGAAGACAGACGTGCTCCTCTTAGCTGATGTTTTCGAAAGTTTCAGAAAACTATGCATCAGATACTATGAAATCGATCCCTGTCATGTTTACACAGCTCCCGGATTAGCCTGGCAAGCATGCTTAAAAATGACAAATGTAAATCTTGAGCTGATAACTGACCCTACAATGTACCTTTTCCTGGAAAAAGGCATACGAGGAGGGATTTCTGTGATATGCAATCGTCTTAGTACTGCAAACAACAAATATTTGGACACCTATGATCCTCAGTTACCCTCTAAATACATTATGTACTATGATGCCAACAATCTTTATGGATGGGCAATGTCACAATGTCTCCCTCAAAGCGATTTTCGATGGCTTAATAAAGAAGAAATAGAATATCTAAATATTACGACAATTGCTGATGATGCGAATAAAGGATACATATTGGAAGTTGATTTAGATTATCCAGTTTCTCTACACGACAAGCATAATGATTATCCACTAGCCCCTGAGAAACTTCAGATTACCAGCAGCATGCTATCCCCATATTGTCAAGAGGTTGCCCAAAGCCTTGGAATAAATACAAACCAATCAGTCGTGAAATTAGCCCCAAATCTAAATTCTAAGGAAAAATATGTCCTTCATTATCGAAATCTCAAACAATATTTAACCTTCGGTATGCAGCTGAAGAACATACATCGCGTTTTAGAATTTAATCAGTCTTGCTGGCTAAAACCATATATAGAATTTAATACAGATCAGCGGAAGAAAGCTAGAAACGACTTCGAGAAGGACTTCTTCAAACTGATGAATAATGCTGTGTTTGGAAAAACGATGGAAAATTTGAGAAATCGAGTGAAAATTGAATTGACTCAGAGCCCGAAGAGAGTATGTAAACTCGTAGCATCCCCTGCTTTTCACGCTTTTCGTGTTTTTGACAACGACCTTGCATGTGTGCAATCAAAGCTAACTAAATTGAAACTCAACAGGCCTATTTATGCTGGTTTCAGTATTCTAGATATTAGTAAACTATTGATGTATAGCTTTCATTATGACTATATTAGTCCGAAATATGGAGAAAAAGCTAAATTATTGTTCACTGATACAGATTCACTGTGCTACGAGCTTCAAACCGAGGACGCATATGCTGATATGAAAGACGATATAGATCATTTTGACACGTCTGACTATCACATTGATCATGTTTTGCATAGTACACATAATAAAAAGGTACTAGGTAAAATGAAAGATGAACTTTCGGGAGTACCTATCAAACAATTTGCAGGGCTTCGTTCTAAAATGTATTCCCTTCAGAGTTTACATGAGGAGAAGAAGACTGGGAAAGGAGTCCCCAAATACATCGTAAAAAGAACCCTTCGTCACAAGGATTACAGAGACTGCTTAATAAACAAATCACCTTGTCGAGTAGATTTGACAAGGATTCAAAGTAGCAACCACCGTCTTCATACAGTGAAAGGTGTGAAACTTGGTCTGTCACCATTTGACGATAAAAGATATATTTTAGAAAATGGTTATGACACCCTTTCGTACGGTCACTACAAAACAATGAAAAAATAACATAACAGAAAAAAAGAATATTTCACTGTGTTTTTTAATATGTTTGAGCTATTTATGTATAAAAAAAATATGATATTTTTATCCAAATGTGTGCACATAACCCCCTATATATGTAAAAATATTACATATTATTATATGTAGATAGCTGTATGTAAACAACCATTTCCTCTGTTAACCTGCATTTTTTTTTGTAAGCAGGCTGTAAAGTATAATCAACGTGAAAAAGCATCATTGTGAAATGTATAAAATTGTAAACCAATGGAAATCATTACATGTGCACGCATTGTCATTGTTTCACCTAATACTTTGAAATCAATAAAAATTTTTAAATGCAATATATGTGTCGCCTGAATTTCTGAGTCTTATCCTTGGCAAGTGGAGCGATAAACAAGCGTTAGCCGCTTCTCACGTGACTTTTGCCCGTGGCACTCATGCTGTTGAGTCATCACAGCGCCAGAATTGAGTTATAACACGTCGTGGAACCAGTTCACTCAGTCACTGGGAGAAAGCCCTTCTGGGAATCCATTTCTGGGATTACACTTATAATAAAAGGTTAGTAATTCTCTAAATTTTCATGGTTTATCAAACATTACTTATAATTTCACAATGTAGTGACGTTCTCGAGTATTAAGAAGTGATGAAAATATAAGATTTTCTTTCAAAGTTATCGTAACTCGCTTGCTTGCTTGTTACCGGAACGAGCCTCCTAGAAATCAACGTCATTTTTTTTAAAGCAATCACCTCTCAAAAGCACCGGGACTTCAATAAACGTGCTGAGTGCTGTGTTTATGAAAAATTTATCAGTACGGGATGCAATTCTATTTTTTACTTTGCAGAGACGAGAACTTTACGTAGATTTTTACAGAGAAATAATTGAAATTATTGCATCAGCCATTTAGCGATAAAGTATTTTAGAGCAGATTTTTACTGAATATTAATACTTTAGAATAAAGGATAATTTCCGGTATATAATACAGAGGTGTACAGACGAATTTTATTTCCCATGAATAAAAAAAAAAATAGGATTTTCATATTGTTATTCGAATTACTCAGTTAATTCACCACTTATTACAACTGTTTAGTAAAAAAAAATAGGATTTTCATAATGTTATTCAAATTACTCAGTTAATTCGCCACTTATTACAGCTGTTTAGTAAAAAAATAAAAAAATGCATTTAATCCCCAGATTTTTAACGACTGAGATAAAAAAAAATAATGTGCCTACCTATATTAAATACAATGTAAAATAGCGAAAATTCACCACTAATTTCAGCTGCTTAATATCAAGAAATACAGACGATTTCCTGTTTTTTTTTCTTTTAGCATTGCACATAAGAAAAAAAAAGGACTAGCGAACGTATCAACATGTACCTCTGATACTTAAATATGACATGCTCTGTGTTTCAATATTATACATTTTTTCAGTAATTTACACATTAATTACTAATTTTTTTTCATTCAACAGTTAAGTATCCCAATTGGAAGTAATGTAAGCAATATTTCCTGTTTAAATGCATCTCCACAAATCGGCTTTAAAACATTTTCTTATAATTTAAGGGCAAAATAAAGAATTTTAATTGAATTTCTTTTAACACTATATACTTAATATATTGTCATCAACGTATTCTATATACAAAACGAATTAATACAGCCTAGTTACTGGAAATTAACATAATATTGAAGTGCTTTCTACCTAAAGAATTTAAAAAAAACTGAATACTTTAATTTTAATTACATTTTCAGCCACTAGATGGCGTCACAGTTACTATTAGACCTTGGAGCAGACGAGAGAAACTTGAAGCCTTTGCTCAGAGCGCCACCTTGCGGGATTTTGTAGTAGTATAGTGCCATTATACGGATGATGTGGCCGGTGACGTCATAGGGGGGAAAGCACTAGTGGGGGTACGGTATAATGGCACTATACTACTACAAAATCCCGCAAGGTGGCTCGTTCCGGTAACAAGCAAGCAAGCGAGTTACGATAACTTTGAAAGAAAATCTTATATTTTCATCACTTCTTAATACTCGAGAACGTCACTACATTGTGAAATTATAAGTAATGTTTGATAAACCATGAAAATTTAGAGAATTACTAACCTTTTATTATAAGTGTAATCCCAGAAATGGATTCCCAGAAGGGCTTTCTCCCAGTGACTGAGTGAACTGGTTCCACGACGTGTTATAACTCAATTCTGGCGCTGTGATGACTCAACAGCATGAGTGCCACGGGCAAAAGTCACGTGAGAAGCGGCTAACGCTTGTTTATCGCTCCACTTGCCAAGGATAAGACTCAGAAATTCAGGCGACACATATATTGCATTTAAAAATTTTTATTGATTTCAAAGTATTAGGTGAAACAATGACAATGCGTGCACATGTAATGATTTCCATTGGTTTACAATTTTATACATTTCACAATGATGCTTTTTCACATTGATTATACTTTACAGCCTGCTTACAAAAAAAAAATGCAGGTTAACAGAGGAAATGGTTGTTTACATACAGCTATCTACATATAATAATATGTAATATTTTTACATATATAGGGGGTTATGTGCACACATTTGGATAAAATTATCATATTTTTTTTATACATAAATAGCTCAAACATATTAAAAAACACAGTGAAATATTCTTTTTTTCTGTTATGTTATTTTTTCATTGTTTTGTAGTGACCGTACGAAAGGGTGTCATAACCATTTTCTAAAATATATCTTTTATCGTCAAATGGTGACAGACCAAGTTTCACACCTTTCACTGTATGAAGACGGTGGTTGCTACTTTGAATCCTTGTCAAATCTACTCGACAAGGTGATTTGTTTATTAAGCAGTCTCTGTAATCCTTGTGACGAAGGGTTCTTTTTACGATGTATTTGGGGACTCCTTTCCCAGTCTTCTTCTCCTCATGTAAACTCTGAAGGGAATACATTTTAGAACGAAGCCCTGCAAATTGTTTGATAGGTACTCCCGAAAGTTCATCTTTCATTTTACCTAGTACCTTTTTATTATGTGTACTATGCAAAACATGATCAATGTGATAGTCAGACGTGTCAAAATGATCTATATCGTCTTTCATATCAGCATATGCGTCCTCGGTTTGAAGCTCGTAGCACAGTGGATCTGTATCAGTGAACAATAATTTAGCTTTTTCTCCATATTTCGGACTAATATAGTCATAATGAAAGCTATACATCAATAGTTTACTAATATCTAGAATACTGAAACCAGCATAAATAGGCCTGTTGAGTTCCAATTTAGTTAGCTTTGATTGCACACATGCAAGGTCGTTGTCAAAAACACGAAAAGCGTGAAAAGCAGGGGATGCTACGAGTTTACATACTCTCTTCGGGCTCTGAGTCAATTCAATTTTCACTCGATTTCTCAAATTTTCCATCGTTTTTCCAAACACAGCATTATTCATCAGTTTGAAGAAGTCCTTCTCGAAGTCGTTTCTAGCTTTCTTCCGCTGATCTGTATTAAATTCTATATATGGTTTTAGCCAGCAAGACTGATTAAATTCTAAAACGCGATGTATGTTCTTCAGCTGCATACCGAAGGTTAAATATTGTTTGAGATTTCGATAATGAAGGACATATTTTTCCTTAGAATTTAGATTTGGGGCTAATTTCACGACTGATTGGTTTGTATTTATTCCAAGGCTTTGGGCAACCTCTTGACAATATGGGGATAGCATGCTGCTGGTAATCTGAAGTTTCTCAGGGGCTAGTGGATAATCATTATGCTTGTCGTGTAGAGAAACTGGATAATCTAAATCAACTTCCAATATGTATCCTTTATTCGCATCATCAGCAATTGTCGTAATATTTAGATATTCTATTTCTTCTTTATTAAGCCATCGAAAATCGCTTTGAGGGAGACATTGTGACATTGCCCATCCATAAAGATTGTTGGCATCATAGTACATAATGTATTTAGAGGGTAACTGAGGATCATAGGTGTCCAAATATTTGTTGTTTGCAGTACTAAGACGATTGCATATCACAGAAATCCCTCCTCGTATGCCTTTTTCCAGGAAAAGGTACATTGTAGGGTCAGTTATCAGCTCAAGATTTACATTTGTCATTTTTAAGCATGCTTGCCAGGCTAATCCGGGAGCTGTGTAAACATGACAGGGATCGATTTCATAGTATCTGATGCATAGTTTTCTGAAACTTTCGAAAACATCAGCTAAGAGGAGCACGTCTGTCTTCAGGTACAAGTCATGATACTGGCCTAGATTTTTTATGTTGAATGCATTCCATACTCTTATTCCATGGGCGTAGTCTTCTTCCCCTAGCGCTTCTTCTGTGAGATGGTTGTAAAATGCTTCACGTGGTGGTAATACAGTTTCTTCAAACTTTTCACTGTTGTCGATATAATCATAGGGGTAAACTCCTTTTCTCAGAACCAGATGTAGCCTTTCGGGTTCAACGTGGTCCTTTAAAATATGGAACTCATCTGTTGATAAATTATTTACTAGCTTCTCAAGAGATGTGCTTAAAAACTGATAGGAGTCTATAAAATGCAATGTCCCCAGGGAGAAGGCTATATATGTTTCCATGCTATTGGGAATGCAATTAATCTTCTTATTTTTGATTCTACCGATTCCTTGCATAATAAGGTGGCTGTCATATCCCTTTAGGTTGTGAAAGATAACTGGAATCCTAGTGGTTAACTTAAAGTTCAGATTACAGGAATTATGGGCAGCTCCTCGGAATTTACCTGTTATATGATCGTGATCTCTCACACGATCTGCTCCTAGGGCACGCTTACAAATATGACAGTAAGTAGTGTCGTGAAACAGTTTCTCTTCATGATTCGAGAGTTGCATTGGCTTTATCATCGATAGTAAATTTTTGATGTTTTCTTCTTCTTTAAGCAGACGTTCTAAAAATTCTTCTACTGCATTAGGACCTCTATAAACTACTGGAGGTTTATAACTGCAGCCATCAGGTCCAACAACAAAATATGCAAATCCACAGGGTTCATGATTTGCTGTGATAGTGGTGTGAGATTTTTCAGGGTTAGGCATACAAGTGTTCACTTTCACTAGGAATGATTCAAAGTCGGCATAAATCACGTATGGAACGGGCTGCTGAAACTTGAAATTTGTGAATTTCAGCCATTTTTCTTCTTCAGTTGGAAATTCTACTCTCTGGGGCCCATGTTCTTGACAATAGGGGATATGATCCTTCAAGAGTGATTCATTTTTGAAACGGTGAAGGCAGTAATCACAATAGAAAGCCTGACATTTATGTTTAGTGAGAGGACTGAGAAGTCTACTCATATTTTTAATGGCACAATAATGCTGCTTTTCATCATCCGATAACAGAAGGAGATTTGTATGCGCTTTAAATCTGAATGGTGTGATGTAGAGTGGGAACACCTCTTTCTCATATCCAAAAACATTGACAGAAATGTTGTTCATTTTTTCGAATTTAGATATTTGATTTATTGTAACAGGGAAAATTAAGCCAGATGTGTTTAATTTTTCTTCTAAATGTATATAGTTATTAAGGCGCTGCGAATGATCTGTGGCAGGATACAAAGAGGCTAAAACAGACCAGACAAAACATTTTTGGTCGGAATTACATACATTCACAATAGCGTGTTTTAACAGTAATTCTCTTGGAGTAGGGATATAACTAGATCCTGCAAGAGGGATATATTTTCCAATGTTCATTTCAGCGTGGAGTACGGCATCCAGTGTCCATCCACTATGTGCTCCTTCAAATTCTTCAAATGAGATCTTTATCTTCTTACACGCTGAATCCAATTCTCTGTTTAGGGATGATGTAGGAAGACTTGTGACACAGTTACTTCGGAAAAACGGGGTACAGTGTTCAAAGGTAAAAGGGGAGACTTTTCGCCTGAAGCGCACTTGCACGACAAGGTACCATTTAATGCTACCTTTCGAGGCCAATTCTTCTTTCAGGTGAGTTAGGAGTAACTGCCGTGAGGACTCGAGGAAAAAGGTGAGGTCAACAGATGTTTCTTCCGTTGCCGGCAGTTTATGTGTTGATAGGGTCCTTTTCATTTCTTCTGTAAACTGACAGGGGTCTTCAGGGTCTGGTTTTTGTTTCTTCTGGGGAATCCTTTCATCTCCAGAACGTTTTCGCTTATTATTGTGGGGCTTTCTTTGATGTCGTAAAAGATTGTCTTTTCTTCCAAACTCCATGGCACATTCTTCACATTTGTAGGTTTTTCTAGAGGTGTGGGATAACTCGTGACGTCGGACGTCATCTCTCCTTGAGAATGTCGATTCGCACTCAGAGCACTTAAACAGGTTATTCCCATCGTGATTTCTCATATGACGAATGAGATTTTTCTGGAGCGTGAACGCCTTCTCACATGTATCACATGGATACATTATGTAGCAGTGAGTTGTAAAATAATCGATATTACACGAGGACGTGGAGAACTATCACTATTGCCTTCTAACAGTTGTAAAAATCACGGAGAAGCAGAGAACCGTCACTGCGAACGTCTGAGAAGAGAATGAGGATTCTGACTGATGGCTGTCGTATTTATACTGAAAGGAGGATTATCCCGCAGAACTGATTTAAAAGACTGTCCCGCAGTAAATGAAAAGAAACAATGCTACTGGGTAAAAATATTTTAAAAGGCATACTGCTATTCGGTGACGTCGGATTTCAAAATGGTGGACTTACTTCACGCTGTAGGAGGATGACGCAACCACAGGGGATGCCAAAATGATGGAATCAGAGGAAAAGAGAGGGGTTCTTTTTTTTAATAAAAGGGGAAAGGGACTTTCGATAATGGGTTAATTAATGAGGAGGTAACAGTTTTTTTTTTTTTTGATAGGGGAGGTTTAATAAAGGGGCATGGAACTTCTGATAAGCATTTAATTAATATGTCAGGAACCAAGATGGCGGAGTCTGGACTTAGTAATTTCGGATGAGGTTAGAAACTAAGATGGTGGACTAACGGTAAAATCGTGGGAGTTTGTGGTGATGTCAGGTTTCTAAATGGTGGACTCGAAAAAATTTGTGGAAACCAAGATGGATGTTGGTGAAAATTACGAGTGGATTATCTGCAATTTAACTGAATAATTTCAGATTAATACATTACTGGAGGGTGGTATTTTATTCACCATTGTCCGACTTCAGTCTTAAAAACAACGAGAATTCTGACCAATGTGCTCCGCCTCCAGCTTGAAAGACATGGGAGGCGGAGCCCATAGGATTAACATAGCTCCGCCTCTGGCTCAGAACCCCCACTTTCCCCCTACTGAGGTCTGACAGGAGCCTGTCAGTTTATATGCCACAGTAGAAGGTCTGTGAGGATGGCAGGACCTCAGCAGAAAAACAACACACACATCCATGCCTTCACCCGGGGCTCGAACCCAGGTCCCTTCGATCAGTAGCCAATGTAACTATTTAAAGCAGTGGTTCTCAATCTTTTATGCTTCACGTACCGTCTAAAAATGTGTATGTAACTGGCGTACCCTTTGTATAGATATATGGATAAAACTATAGTTATAGTATAAAAATTGGAATAAAATAAAACATATATATATACACACACACATTAAATTTTGTATTCGTAAATTACATATATCGATAAACACAAAAAATTACATAAGCAATGTAACAAATCTTATGAAATTATAAACATTTTACTGGGTAATCAGTGAAATGGACTTGTTACTAGATCTAGCGACTTTTTAGCTCTGACGGAGTACCCCAAAAACTTTTACCGCGTACCCCACGTTGAGAACCCCTAATATAGACGAATGGGGATGGTGCATGCTTCGAATACCGAAATGCCCATGTGCAACATGCATGAACTTGATACGTTAAAGGTTGCTTAATACTTCAATGGGACATTTTTCCTCACAATGGTCCAATTTTCCGAGTGACATGGACTCCAGAGCTGAGGAAAAGGTTAAAGAAGCATATCTACTGGACAACCGTTAAGTTATGATGGGAGTCTTCCTTAAAGCCATAAAGTGTGTTCTTTAATGTGCACAGGTTGTGGCATTTCTGCGCATAGCTACACTTGCATACTATTCGATAAATGTCTGCTTTTCCAAGCTCGGTTATATATTTTTTCACATCCACGTCTGAGTGATGGAAGTGAACTCTCACAGTTGTCATCCGAACCCTCAAACTTCAGTTTACTAAGTTGGAATGCTATTAAAAGCCTCATATCAAATTACTAATGCTATATGTGTGTTTTCAATTGAGATATCGCCCTGTTTATTCTCTGTGGTATATTATACTTAGAGGTTCCTTTCAAAGACGAATAGGCAACCTGAAGCGATTTTTTTTGTCTTCGAATTCCTTATATTCCATTTTGTTTGATACTTCTTTTTTTATCGCATTGCTCTTACCTTATAAACAAAAAAATCAGAAACAAACTATTGCTAGAATTTCAAGTGTTCTCTGCAATTACTTAAATTATATATGCTATTCTATGTGCTATTCTTTACATTTTTAATGAAGCTAAATTATATATTTATCTAGGAATGTTTACCAACATTGAAACATCATGATCTGAGATTTTGTGTAAATAATAGGTATGTTTTCTTTTCCCCCTCCCTTCATTTTCCCCCCTCCCTTCATTTAAATAGCATTATTTTTCAGTAGAAACCAGCTCCTTCAGATACGTTACCCATTATATTTCACCAAATTAAAAGAAATAGCTCGCAATTCAGTTTTGACTCGCTATAAAGTGTAATCGGATTACTAAGGTTTCGATTTTTACGACAATGTCTTTATGATACATTTGAAGATAACTGTACCTTTTAAAACTCTTCCGATTAGTAACGAACTGGATTTAAAAACCATGTGATGTATTTCTGAAACTATATTTCACTTTTAAATTACTCGCTGAACCAAAGATAGCATTTTCAAAAGAGGATTTTTCCGAGCTTCTTCTTTTTCATGCGTTCATTCCTCTCATTATTCATTCCTTGTTATCAACTCATTTATTATGTTAACCATATGCATTATGTTGAACGAACAATGCTCCGCTTTCCGCGAAGTTTTCGCTGCAGTGAAAACACTTTACAAATGTTTCCTTGGATAAAATCCACACTGAAGACGAGTCTCCTTCTGTTTTGTCAACATTTTGCTTTCCGTCATTTATCGAGTCCTGGTACAAATTAGTTCCATTTAACATCACACGAAGAGAACACTGAACACGAATGTTTAAAGAAGCGTAATTTTTATTAGTTTAAGCTTCGAATTCGTTCCTTTCTGAAACAATTTCCGAAAAAGGTAAACTTATTTCTGAAAGAAATATTGAATTACAAAAGGAAATGTATTATTAATTTATTTAGTTTGTGTTCTATCGCACAAAACACAAACACTTAAATGAAACAAAAATAACAGAAAAGTTCCTTTTATTTTTATTCACTTTTAGAATTATGCTTTGTTAGGCAGCTTTAATGATATTTTTATTATTCCTCGAACTAATACTCCGCATCAGTGGTCCCCAACTTGTATTTTAAGGGCAGCATGAGACCCCAAGGGTGATTTCATTCGACTTTCAGTTCTTTTAACAAAGCGGAAATATTTGTGTATGTTCAGAATCTATAAAATTATGATTATGATGATAAAACTGTATTAAAATCTATTGTTCCTATTCCACGAAGTAAAATGAATGAAAAGTTATATCTATCATGCAATTCTTATTTCTGTAGCCCTCGTTCAAGGCTTGATGATTCAATGTGGCCAAAGCTGAAATAACGTAATGGCCGGAGGCCACACCCTGAAAGAGGGCCTCTGTCATGTGGTAGAACGAGTGGTGATCCACTCCCGAACTTCCTTTAAATTTCTCTGTTAATTAATTACTCCAAATAATTAATCGTCACTCGTTACTGTGGGTGAAATCACATATTCGCGGGTTTTTACACCCGTATTTAAGTGTGCATTAGACGTGCCGTGCTTTCGACGAAAGAAATACATGTCCAATGCACTGAGTAGAGAATGACATACGGTTTATTTGCATTCACCCATATATATTATATGGAAATATTCTCCATTCTGTGGATCTTAGCTGCGCTCAACACTTCGTTAAATGAAATGGTTTTATCGATGTTTCTTAGAGATTTTCTCCAATCAGCTTAATAAAACTTGAATGCTGTTCTGCTTTTGCAGGCATTCATGTAATGAGGTGGAAATCTGAACTTTCCCGTACAGAAATCGCTTTACAGACCTTAAAACTCGGCAAAAGGATATCATAATCCCTGCCTACATAACTGGCTTACACAGAACCTAACCATGCTCCTTTAGGGTTTACGAGAAAGAGCTATGTCACTTTGACGAACTAAGCAAAAGTGACTTCTCAGTTCATAAGCAACACTCATTCTGATTGTTGATTTCGCATCTCCCCCCAAGAATATTAAACGGATAAAGAAGGTAAAGCTCGCAAACACGTAACTAATGCCATCATAGATCGTTGTGTGTTGATGTACTGCGACGACAATAGAGGACAGGCTATCATTCGCTGTTAGAGTTCAGAGTGCCGAAGAGTTGGTTGTTAATGTATCACAAGTAGAGTAATTATCCTAACCAGTTAATAAAGAACATTGCGATTTTCGGTACGGATATATCGAACGAGTCTCCTCTCGATGATGGCAATGGACCATTATTTCCGACGTAAGTCTGTTTATGTATATTAAATTCACTCTGGTGCAAGTATTGGTTGTACCGAAAAATCAAAGATGGCGATGTCCTGTGATTTCAATGTGCTTTTCTTGCTAATTCTACTTCATTGTTTTCTTAAATTATGTTGCATGTACAATAGTTATGTGTAACTTATTCTGTTCTTATATTTTTTAAGTGTAACCAATACTGATTCAAGCACAGTTTCATAATATCTGTAACTTTGTAAACATTAACAGATTATTTCATTTATGATCATACAGAATAAAGCGGCTTCTTCTTGTATCTCAATATAGTACTATTTACATTTGGGCAGTCAATGCCTAATATTTATCCTGGAGATATCGTCTATCTAATAGATCAGGGGTTCTCAACGTGGGGTACGCGGTAAAAATTTTTGGGGGCCGTGAGAGCTCAAAAGTCGCTAGATCTAGTAATAATACATATGTTTTATTTTATTACCATTGTTATGCTACAACTATAGTTCTGTCTATTTATACAAGGGGGACGTCAGTTACAATCACATTTTCAGGGGTTACGTGAAGCATAAAAGGTTGAGAACTACTGTAATAGAGGATTACAGGGAAAGGAATAAATATGTGCAGGGAGTGTATAAGTTTACACTGCCCTTCCAAAATTTAGAGAAATTTCAAAGTCAATTGGAATATAAATTCGGAGCTCTAAAAACTGTAAAATATGTATTTCACTGCAGATTAATCTAAGATAATAATGAAATCTACTTTAATCTAGAATTTAAGCAATGTTTCATCAGTATTTAAATAGTGAAACTGGAATATTTCAAAACAGTAATGAGTCATAAGAATTTACCTCAAAAATGTTTCAAAACTGGAACAAGTATTGTTTTCCAGCATTTCACAAAAGAATATGAAAATACATATTAGAAGTTTGTGTAATGTTTATTTTCTCATAGACAATTATGAATGATTGGAATTAAATAACACTGAATTTACCTGAAGCAGCCACAGTGATCTCAATAAAATCCATAAATTTAATTTTCATTCATTTATGTTATAAATATATATTATAAATATTAAATAAATTTCTCTAATTAAAAATAAACATCCTTAATATAAGGAAACGAAAGAACAGGGATCGATGCATTTATTGCGTCACTAACAGAAAATATTATTCCAACAGATAATTTTTCAGGTTTCCAAAAGTAGTGGAAAGGTATGTGTATAATCCTTAAATTTTTTTGATTAATTATGATGTAATGTGTGAGCAGTATTTGTTTATGAAATGTAATTGGATCTGTAAAACATTTTTAGATACACATATATATATATAGTCAAAGGAACCTGGGTTCGATTCCTAGGTAAAGCATCGATATTTGTGTTGTCTTTCTGCTGAGGTCTTGCCTTCCTCACAGACTCTCTACCAAAGAAGTACTACAGCGTATAAACTCTGTGGCAAATACCTGCTTGAGTGGGGGGATATATATTTTTATACAGTCAAGTGAAAAATATTTTAACAGTAGTGTATGCATTTCATTTTGGCCATGTAATAAGATTTACCATTGGAAAAATATATAAATTTTGATTCTCAATCCAATTATTTCGTAATTTTTAAGTATAATAGCAAATTAAATTACAGCTGGTACTTCAGTTAAATTGCCTTTATACATTAAATTTATTATTGTCTTCAGTTGTAGTATTTCAGTTAAAAAAGTTATTTATATGGGTTAGAGATTATGGTTCATTCAGCCAATTCTGAAGTCACTAAACTAGTACTTTAATTTTTAGTATTCAACTTATGAAACAAGTAATTATACTTATTGCAAGAAGTGTGTGTGTGTGCTTTTAAAGTAACTAATTTGACCCATCTCTAATAGTTTTAAAATGCTGGGCATGGCATATTCAGCTTAAATATTATTTTAATTTCCGACTTTTGATATTGTCCATTAGGTGTAGATTGGTCCATCTTCAAAATTATCTATAATGTCAACCATTTCACAATATAAATAAATTTACTCTATACTTTTAGTTTCAGTAATGGGTGCAGCTTGCGGAGTGCCTGGTTTAACGGACAAATCAGCAGAAGAACTATACAGGAATTATAGGTTATATTCACTCTATTTTAGTATGTGTGATTATGCATCATTAAAGATGCTTAAACTTGTACCCACTGCTTCTCCATAATATTTCAGTCAACAGATAAGGAAATATTTATCTTTTAATACATAGTGTGTAAAAAATATATATATCTTTTGCTTTATATTGAAGTGTTCAGCTATGAAAACATCATTTACATAATCCTATTTTATTGCATTTTTGACTATTGTGAGTTTTGATAAAATGACGTTTAATATGTTATACGTGGCATCATATAAAAGACGAAGGGCTGTGGTTTAGAGAACACACCAGTAAGAAAAATATATGCAGGAATTATATGTTAGCTTCATTTCAGTACATGTAATCACATGTACTGAATACACATGTACTGAATAATACCTATAGGTATCATTAACGTTGTTTAAATTTGTACTCACTATTCTTCCTGTAAAAACCAATCTCTCCAACTATCCCCTCAAACCAAGATCAAAATACATGACATGAAATAATATGAAACCACAGATAATGTATCAGATTATATCACAAATAATTGTACAGTTTGACCTCAATTCCTATTACAAAGAAGACCTTATACTACACCATCTTTTCAGTTCTTAATGCATTCCCCAAGGCATTATTTCAAAATCATTTATGTACACGTCCCTTGCAATTTTTTTACAATTAATGGCATGCTACACGAAACAGTTAAATTAAATATCAAAAATATGTTCATTTTCTCACTGAAAGTGTTTACAAGTTCACAACTGCCAAAAGTGTTTCATTTGTATTTCTGGAACAATAATTAATTTTTTGCGTCCTAGAATTGTGGGGGAAGGGGATAGTTTCCTAGGGTCACATGTCTGGTGATTTGGTTTACTCGTTTTCAATATATCTATATATATATATAATATTTTTCATATATCTCTGATAAATGTTAAGAATTTATAGAATAATACCTATACGAAGACCAATGCATATAAAAATTCATTATTAGTTCTCAATTATGTTTTTTTCCCACTGTCCTGCAATTTCAAGTAGGAAGGAGATAGACTTCTCTACTGGCTTATGCACCTGAATAAACCCTCCTTGCCTGAATAAAAAAGCAATAAGTCAATAAATAATTTTGTGGGGAAAAAATTTACCGACGTGAGGAATTCGAACCCTCGTCTCTTGAGTATATCCCAGAATGTTCTAAGATCACTAAACTAACGCGAGTTCCGTCTATTTTCTAATAATATGACCTATCAAGGTGTAATAGCGAAGGGAGATTGTTAGGTCATGTTAGAGGTAAAGAAAGACGTAGCCTAGTAGGTTTAGTGGTCTTAAAACACTCTAGCATGTATTTGTGAAAGACGTGGCTTCGAATAACGCACGTCAACAAAAATTATTTATTGATTTGAAAAACAACAGGTGATTCTATAGACTTACTATTTACCGAATGAGAAAAGTTGTTTGCTAAAATGAATTTGACTCCTAGTATCACGAATAATTTTTTACTTGGATGAGATTCGTTTTATTACAAACAATTTATGCTTCGCAATCTTCGAGTGATTTCATTATATAATGGAGTATCCCTCGCAGATAGGCTTTTTTTATCTTGTTGTTGGTACGAGTAACTTCAAAGAATTAAAAGTATCCTGTGAATATATTCGCTCGGGGCTGTCAACCCAGAAGCAAACAGAAAGCACAGCGGAAATTTTTTCCTCCACAGAAGCTCACTAGTGCAGAACATTTCAGCAAAACAAATTTGAAAAGAAAAAAATTAGGTGAATAAAAAAAATATTATACGGACACTAATTTCATAAACCTCGTAACCCTACACACACACATACACTGCAGAACTCCTTCTCTAAGTGGATCACAGGGTATTGCAAGACATCTGTGATTTTCGCCTTATTGCAACTCCTCAGCTGTTCCTGATGCATGAATGGTACTCCAACTCTTTACTATTATCTCTGGCAATTACATATTTCTATCTCTGGGTGTTAATTATGCGGAGGTTGACTAGAACTACTTCTTCAGTCAAATTCTGTAAATGGTAGCTAAGTAATCACTGGTAGGAGAGCTATGCACCAATCCCCTGAGATGACGCATAGAACTGGCCAGAACAAGCATCTAATATCCGACCCCGCTTTCTTATAGTACAGACCGTTTGTACCTTTCAAAAGAGATACTCTCTTGTAGAAGTGAACGGAAGTGGAGGGCTGCCAGATTAGTGTGACCTACTCATCTGGACAACTGTGGCTACTTTTTTCTATTCTGCTGAGGAGTGGTCAACCACACAGGGTCCTGGTGCTGACCATATAAGCCTACTGGACTGAAATAAGGCTCTGAGCATGATTATGGATCCTGAATTTGCTGCACTAGTGGTCTTCTGTGGAGGAAAAAGTTTCCGTTGTTCTTTCTGTTTGCCTGTGGGTTAACAGCCCCTAGCGAATAGATTCACAGGATACGTTTTATCAGCTGGTGGATAATCCGGAGAAGAGGCCATCGCAGGTGCCTGAACTCTTGTTTCTACGAGCATCGTCAAATTCTTCGTTGGAGAAAGTCTTCCAATGTAGATGGCTTCAACCTTTAGTGCTGGGGGAACTGGTCTTTGTCCTATGCCTGCGATTAGGGGGTTGTTTAATATTGTCGGCATTCCCTCTCTGAATAAATATAGTTTCTTTAAACATCCTCACAAACCATCTTCTCTCCACAGGTAGTTGAAATGTGAGGACTCCGCACAGAGCTTATACTCTTGATGTCCTCACACAAAAATTCCACCGTTATACTTCAGATATTATCGACTTGCAACAGATCAGATAAAGGTCAGATTCTCAGAAATAATTTTACATTTCTCTTTTCAGGGAGGTAAGATAATAAGCATCACTTAGGTGTAGGTTTGGTTCTCAGCAGACATGAGAGTGATACTCTCCTACGATGTGAGTGCATTAATGAAAGGTTTCTTACAGCAAAATTTCAGACAAGCATTAAAAACTTGAATGTTATCTGATGTTATGACTCCAATAAGGAAGCCGATGAGGCTGAGAATGATAAGTTTTACAGAAAACTGCAGGATATTTTGAATTCTGTCAAGAAAGCAGATATTACCCTTGTTCTAGGTGACTTCAATGCCAAAGTTGATACTGACTCTGACCTTTCGGGAGGGGTGATAGGCCCTTCTGATATTGGTAGCTGCAATGGCAATGGGAAATGTCACCTACAGGTAAGTAAACTCATTGGTTTCAGAATAACTAAAACTTATTACAAACACCGCGACATACATAAGCATACATGGGTTTCATCAGATGGGCTGGATAAGAATATGATTGATTATCCATTAATTAATAGCAAATGGGCTCTTAGGACTACCAGGTCATAGAGGGGAGCTGAAATTGGATCTGAACTTTACCTTGTTAAAAAAGTATATTAATGTGAAACTTGTTAGTGAACGATGGCTGAAGCATCTGCAATGTGTCTTACAATTTAAATATAAGAAGTATTGTGCTAAGGTTAAAAAATTTACCTTTAATTCTGAAGCTTTGAAAGACCCAGTTATAGATAAATTTACCATGATAAGTTAAGTCATTATGATAGTCATGGCTTACTTACTACTGAAGTTGGAGGAATAATGGGACCGTTTTAAACAGGCTTTTTTGGCAACTAACAGCACCCCTTTAGGAAAAAAGGAGCATAGGACGCAGAATTATTTGAGTGATAAGGCATTTGAGCTTATTTCAGAAAGAAAGAACTGCAGGAATGTCCTTAATCAATACCCTACTAGTCATCATAATAAAAAGTATTACAGAGAGCTTAATAAACGTGTAAAGGATTATTTAACTGCTGATAAAATACTTTGGCTTGATGACTTGAAATACAAAGTCGAGGAAGCAGTTAGACAGCACAACAGCAGAGAGCTCTACCAAATAGTTAATGTTTTGTGTGGTAGAAAACTAACAGTTATACAGGGATTGAAGGATAAAAACGGTAAGGTTATAGAAGGTGAGGATTCTGCTGTGGCTAGGTGGTATGAGCATTTCAGTGATCATCTAAATAATGTGGGTAGTTCCTACTCGCATTGTTTGTAATGATGATAGATACGTTACTAGCTTTAATGTTTGCCCTATAACACCGTCTGAAGTTATTTTGGCTGTTTCTGAACTTAAACTACATAAATCCCTAGGCGTAGATGAAATTACTACAGAAATGCCTAGAGCTGAGAATATTTCGGTTATCACATGGATGACTGTAATTTTGAATATCTTTTATGATAAAGACATGGTCCCTAAGGATTTTATGAGAGCTATTATTATCCCTATTTTTAAAAAAGATGATCGCAGTTCTTATGATAAATATAGGGGTAAGAGCCTACTTTCAGTTCAAAGATAAAATTCTTTGCATGATTGTGTTTAACAGAATTAAAAATCTGGCAGATAGGCACAAAATCTGGTAAACAGGCATCGTGATGAGCAATGTGAATTCAGAAGTGGTAGGAGATGTGTAGATCAGATATTTTCACTGAGGTAGGTTCTTGAGAAATGTTTAGAGTTTCAGAAACCTTTTGGTTACTAGCTTTGTTGATTTCAAAAAGGCTTTGACTCTGTTAATCGCAATAATTTGTGGTTAAATCTAAGATCGTACGGCATACCAGATAAGTTAGTTAACATAATGAAAGCTCTCTATAATAACATTGAGTCGTATGTGAGAGTTGGTAAGGCTTGTAGCAATTGATTTAGCATTACTTCTGGTGTTCGACAAGGGTGCATTTTGTCTCCTTTTCTCTTTAGTTTGGTTATTGATTATGTTATGCGAAATTCACTTCAAGGGAAAGATTTTGGCCTTAAATGGGCTGGAGATACGAATATTTCTGATTTAGATTATGCTGATGATATAGCATTTTTGGCAAATGATGTTGATGTGATGAACTCTTTCATTCGAGCTGTTGATGAGACTGGTTGTAGAGTAGGTTTGATTATAAACAGAGAGATAACTAAAGTGATGAAAATTCGCCAGGCAAGCTGTGATTCAGTTAATCTGAATGGTTGCAGTCTTTAGCACGTGTCAGAGTTCAATTATCTTGGGACTATGTAACGAGTACTGCTGATGTGCGGCATGAGATTAACAGACGAATATGTATTGCTGCCGGAACTTTTAAGAATGTATAGAGAGTGTGGAGAAAAAGGCGTATACAAATAAAGACTACAATTGGACTTTATTGTTACGACAGATGAACGAACAATAATGAAGCCGTGATGTGATGTATCATTTTGATGCTCACGTTTATTCATCATGAGAATTACGTCATTAACCACTTCGAACGAACTTCAATTAATAAGAAATTATTTAAATAAATTATTAAATTAATAAAGAATAAGAGAGTTGTAATTAGAAGAATTTGTGTGAAAGAAAACATAGTTTGTCTTAGTCTGTTCACCATGCTATATAGAAGAAATGTTTCCATTTCGTGTGTGCCTGGGAGGTTAAATAAGTTTTTTAATGTGAATCTTGTTAGTGAACGAGTAAGAAAAAGAAAAATTCATCGTCTTGTGCGTGGTGGTCAACGTCTGGAAAGAATTGGTTCGGAGAAACCATTATACTTAGCAACAGTGTTGATGACTAAAACCTTAGAAAGAAATCATTTGGTGTATAGTTATTTAGTTTGTTTAGGAATTGTTAAGGATATTGTTGATAGATTGCAGGTCTGTTCACAAATATGATTTTGCCACTTGTCGAGTATTGAAAGAAATCATTTGGTGTATAGTTATTTAGTTTGTTTAGGAATTGGTAAGGATATTCTTGATAGATTGCAGGTCTGTTCACAAATATGATTGTGCCACTTGTCGAGTATTGTATAAAGCCTTATTACAGTATATATTTTGAATGGAGATAGTAAGAATTTTAGAGGAAACAACTGTTTGTAGGAATAGTAATAAGGTACTATGCTCTTCTGAAGTTTACTTTTACATTAATGGATATTTTTGATGGTTGAAATTAGTTTATATAAATGTTTTCATTCATACTTTTGTAATAAATTGCATTAATTTAGAATAACTGTTACTAAATATTGTCATATAACTCGTACTTTATGGCACAACAACTTTAAGGATTCACTTTCCAACATCCTCAGGATGAAATTATAATTTGATGGTTAAAATTAGATGGTTGAAATTAGTTTATATAAATGTTTTCAATCATACTTTTGTAATAAATTGCCAAATATATTTTTGATGGTTGAATTTAGTTTATATAAATGTTTTCATTCATACTTTTGTAATAAATTGCATTAATTTAGAATAACTGTTACTTAATTGAATTTTACCTCAGTTTCCATCTGTTTAATTTATAACAATTGGTGCCAAACTCGGAATTATTTATTGAATGCTTTTTTACTACAATTATGGATGAGTTAGTAAAACTGATACTGATATAAAAAGTAAAAAAAATGGTGATATGAGAGCTGAAATAGCCATTCAAAATAATGACATGAACAGTAAAACTGGTGACATGAGAGCTGAAATAGCCTCTCAAAATGATAACTTGAAAGCTGAAATGGCAACTCAAACACGTGAAATAACTGACCACCATAAAGACATTAAGATCAAACTGAACAGACAGTGTGATAGTCTAAAGATTGAAATTGATAGTGTAAAAATGATATTGATGATGTAAAGTGTAATGTAAATGAAATTACTTGTGATTTTAACATCAAACTTGATACTGTTAAGACTGATTGTGAACGCCAGTTTCAGATTTTAAGAAGTGAAATGTTACCTTCTTCTTGTGATAATGGTAATTTTAGTGACAATAATGTTTTTACACATATCGCAAGAAATGCAACTAAACCTTCCACATATGATGCTCAATCATCTTAGACTGTATTTAAAACACAATTTGAAGTCATCGCTAGAACTAATGAGTGGAATGAATTTCCGAAGGTTAGTTATCTTTAAGTTTATTTAATTTTTTAAATAATTCATTTAAGAAATTCTACTGCGGAAGTTTTACATTTTGTTCCAGAAGAAAAAAATATTTGATTATCAAAGTTTATCTGCATTACAACTCAGATTTGGTAATAGTTATTTAAAACAATATTATATGACTCAATTTAAACATCGCATGCAGAAGTGAAGTGGTGAAATGTTGCAAAAACAAAGCAAAAGTGATATTGAGCATCTTGCTAGATTAGCTTATAGTAACTGTCCACCAGACTTTCAAGATAACTTAGCTCAACTACAATTTATTGATGCTCTTGCTGACCCTGAGATTCAACAATCCCTGAGGATGTTGGAAAGTGAATCCTTAAAGTTGTTGTGCCATAAAGTACGAGTGCTCCAGATTTTCCTCCCGAACGAACAAACACACTGTGAGATTTTTGAAGGCAGATGAAACCGTGTAAAAGAATAGTGAAGTGCAAGAACTAACCGAAGTCATATTATCCATTTTGAAAGAGATAAAAAGTTCCTCCTCAAAGAGTTCCACAAATCTTCAGTGTTTAAATTGTGGCAAGACTCGGCATATTCGAGTCAAGTGGAAAAAGTGGAGAGTACAAAGTTCAAGCTCATCTAATAGGCAACAAAATCGCATAAACAACATGAAGGGAAAAGGCTAGCTGTTGATTGGTTGGCCCCAGGGGAAGTCTCCCACGTTTGAGCACTGCATGGTGGTGACAACGGATTGGTAGTTGATGGACCATGAATGGAATGCCTTGCCGTATGATAGTAAACACTGGTTCAAATGTAACTTTAATAAAATGTAAATGTAACTAGCAGACATGATTAAGAAGATAATACCTCACCCTAACTGGAATGCTAGACAATCAAATGTAACCCTACGAACAGACATTGGAGTCCATGGAAGGATGGAACTCAATATCCGAATTTGTAGCTGTTTTGTACGCCATCCTGTTTACATCGCTGACATCTACGACGAATGTATATTAGACGAATGCATATGATTTCTTAAAGAAACATGGAGTCAGTATTAGACCCAGTGACAGCCTACTCATCTGTTACACAGAAAAGATCCCTCTGCTTAGACGAACATCTGATTCTTTATCAAGTGTAACCACAATATTAGTTACTGAAGACAGAAATCCCAGCACATCGTGAAGTTATAGTCGGAGGACATCGGGCGGATACTTCTGGTGCCTTCCGATTGGCAGTCACTGCTGCCCCTGGTAAAGAAGCTTTGGCTCATGGTACCCTGGTTTCAAGGACTTTAGTCAAAGTTTCAGAACAGTTTCTATTCAAAGTTCAAGAACAGTTTCCTATCAGAGTGATGAACTGTAACAAATCCAAAAGATTAATTTTAAAAGGTGAAGAATTAGCAATATGTGAACCTGTTACATGGCTAACAAGTATAAACACAATAGAAGTTACTGATTCAACGAACACGAAGTGGCCTGTGCCTATCCCATCGAAGATCAGGATGCAACAACAGTTGCAGAGATGATAGTAAATAACTTGATTAGTATATATGGAATATTTTTGTAACACCATTAAGACCAAGGACGGGATTTTGAATCCACTGTGTTTGAAGGCATCGTCAACTATCAGGCATTCAGAATACAAGAACAATTTTCCTTCACCTTCAGTCGTATGGTATGGTTGAGAGATTTAATAAGATAATTGCACAACATCTAGCATTGTTTGTCGACGACTATTAACATGACTGGGATTGCCATATATCACTCTTTTTGTTGGCATACAGAACAACAGTGCATGAAACAACTGGACAGACACCTTCCATGATGCTCTTTGGAAGAGAATTACGTCTTCCTGTGACCTTTTATATGATCGGCAAAAAACAATGCCAGTATCCACTCCACAATACGCACAAGAAGTACAACAACTAGAGGAATTCCATCACTCGTCAGACGTAACATCAACTTGACAAGCGAGAGTACCAAAACGAGTTACGACAGTAAAACAAATGAAACTGTTTTCAATCAAGGAGATCTTGTTTGGCTATATAAATAATAATAATAATAATAATAATAATAATAATAATAATAATAATAATAATAATAATAATAAATACCCCCTCAAGCAGCTGCTTGCCACAAAGGTCTGACAGGAGCTTGTCAGTTTATATGTCAGAGTAGAAGGTCTGAGAGGATGGCAGTACCTCAGCAGAAATACGACACAAACATCCATGCCTTACTCGTGGCCCGAACCCAGGTCCCTTCAATCAGCAGCCAAGCGCGCTAACCAATCGGCCATAATCCATACAAAAAGAAGAAAGTTTCTCCAAAACTTCAGAAACATTGGGAAAGTCCATGTAGATAATTAACAGGATTAACGACGTGGTGTATCATATTCGCCGACGTCCTTTTGCAAACTGCAAGGTGGTTCACGTGGATCGTTTGGCCCGTTTCATCGAAGAACTGAAGAAGCTTCGAAATGCAGAATTGTTCGGGACGAACAAAACCTAAGGTGGGGGCAATGTTACGATAGATGAACGAGCAGTAATGAAAGCGTGATGTATCATTGTGATGCTTGCGTTTACTTCAGCGTGAGAATTACGTCACTAACCACTTCGAACGAACTTAACTTAGAAATAAAGAATAAGAGAGTTGTAATTGAAAGAATTTGTGTGAAGGAAAATGTATTTTTGTGTTAATCTGTGCATTTTAATATAAAGAAGAAATGTTTTTATTTGGTGTGTGCATGGGAGGTTAAGTAAGTTTATTAGTGTGAATCTTGTTAGTGAACGAGTAAGAAAAAGAATTCATCGTCTTGTGCATGGTGATGAACGACGGAAAAGAATTGGTTCTGAGAAACCAGTATACTTAGCTGCAGTTTTGAAGCACAAGATGACTAAAACCTTAGAAGGAAGTCATTTAGTATATAGTTATTTAGTTTGTTTAGGAATTGGTAAGGTTATTCTTGATAAATTGCACAAATACGATTGTGCCACTTATTGAGTATTGTAAAAAGCCTTATTATATGATTTGGGTGGAGATAATAAGAATTGTAGAGGAAACAACTCTTTGTAGGAATACTAATATGGTGTTATGTTCTCCTGAAGTTTATTTTTATACTGATGAAGAATTGTGTTGGTTGAATTTAGTTTATATAAATGTTTTCATTCATGCTTTTGTAATAAATTACATTATTTTAGAATAATTGTTACTAAATATTAATTTTGAACTCACGCTCAGTTTCCATCCTTTTCATTTATAACAGCATAATAGTTTGGTCCTTTCTAGGTTTAGTTATGGTAGTGAAACTTGGACGCTTTGTAAACAAGATAACAGGAAACTTGATGATTTTGTTTCTAGATGCTTACGCAGTATCTGGGGCATTGGTTGGTTCAACTTTGTAAGTAATGATTAGATTAGGCAAAGGAGTCAGCAACCTCCTTTAAGCAGCATATTGTACAGAGAGAGACTCCGTTGGTTTGGCCAGTGGCCTGTATGGATAATTATAGATTAGGCACATTGTTCATAACCCTATTCGTTAAAGACGTCAGAAAGAGGGGAAGACCTAGGATGCGGTGGGCAGACAATGTTAAACAGGACCTTGTTAGAATTGGGTGCAGTGGCCAGATGCAGCAGATTTAATCCAGGACAGATATGCTTAGAGACTAAATTGCACGGTCTGGTTGAACCCCGATATCCTATGGCTGCTTGAGGATGATGATGACTAGAACTGCTTCCTTCTGTCAAATTCTTTTCGTATGTGTCATTGAGTACAGCTTACTTTTTATGTAAATAAAAAAAGGAGCTTTACGGCTAGTTGAAAGTAAAACTTAAATTATACATCTGTCGAATTGATAGAGGTTTAAGTAGTATAGAATAAATATTTATTACAAAGAGAAAAAATACAAAAGAATAAATGTTATCGCCCCAAAAAAGCTTTGAAAAAACGAAATAACGACTTTTTTTCCCGTTTTCCATTATATTTTATAGTTATGTAGTCTTGAAATTTCGATAACGTTAGTAATTTCGTTATTAAAAATTACTTTCCGATAACGTCAAGTAGTCTTTTTCCGATATTGATTTTAGCTAACATTTATATCATACTTATAATTATCTTTGTTTTAGATAATGAGCTATAAAACTCACTTCCCAAAATGTCATGCACACTTAACAAATAACATTAATAATTAAAGCAATTGACCTTTATCTAAATTGGTATTTAAAAAATTACTGGTAGTAAATTTAACGCTTGAATTAAGCTTTCTAATTTAATAACCATATACTTAGAATTATACATGAAGGGAATTTTTTTTTATTTTGGAACTTAATCTATGACATTATAGTTTGTGAAACACGTCACAGAATTTGTTAATATTACCCAGAAATAAGCCCGGCTCTAGAGAAAAATAAAAGGTGTTGCCAAGAAACTCAATCTATGGGAGAAACAATAAAAACTGCGGGTAGGGGTGAGAGCAGGTTGGATTTCCATTGTAGTATAACATTTCTCGTTAAAAGAAATTATTGAAAATGCGTCATATACACCTCAATTAAATAATTTTTTGACTCAATTATCATTACTATCATTTTCAAAATGGCGGCGACACTGGGTTATTACGCCAAAACAGTTGCATCTGAAAAACACTACATATTTCTTACACTACTTATTTCTGATATTTTAACTGCTAAGTTAAACCTAAATTTTATACTAATGTATATTTATAAATATACATTAGTAAAAAAAGAAGCATGTATAAACGTTATGATAACGCCAATATATGCGAAACATTTTTCCTAAATAATGTGCAATGAAATGTAAATCAAAATATATAAATTAGCATAAAATTTAGTTTTAAAACTTACCAGCAATAACAGAAATAAATATACAAGAAATTTTTAGATTTTTCTCAAAACCACCTGTGATGACGTCATAACTTAGTGGAACTGCCTTGTAGGTTGTGTTGGCATGACCGATTGCTCCCCTCCCCAAATGGAAGCACTACATGAGCGTCCGCAGACAGGGCAAACGGGGCACGTGCCCCCCTGGGATCGAGTAAAAATTATTGTTTGAATTAATTCTTGCTTCCTTTATATTGCAAATTTATATATATTATGTATGTGTTTTTGTATTGATGCAATACTGTATTCTATAATCTACTTGAGAAAAAAACCCAAAATAATTAAATAATTAAATAAAAATTTATTGATGTAATTATTTGTCTCCAAGCTTTGCCCCCCCCCTACCGGAAAATTTTCTGAAAACGCCCATGAAGCACTATATTAGTTCATATCATAACATCCAGATAATTCTATTAGATCGTTCTGCAGATGTATGCAATTGAATTGAATGTAAGTGAATACACTCATACCTTTTCTCAGTGCAGCTAATTTGAAGGTTATAGCAATTAGGTGTTATCTTTTCTGATCCTGAAATTAGTATATTAATATTATAGCAGATATGAAGAACCTAACATAATTTGATGCCATTTTTACGTTTATCCAGATTAACAGCTACGACAAAAAGCACAAATACATGAATCGACCAATTAATACTGTATCGTTACTTGAAATCTTCATCTTACAGAAAAACGCAATAAACCGAAGCAATTTTGAAATAGGGGGCTATGTTCTTGAAGTATTTTTTTCTAGGAAGTAATTTTAGATGTATTACAAATTAAAAATAGGAAACTATACATAATTACTGTACTGTATGTAAATCATACCGTACAATAAAAAACATGCAAAATATCTAAAACAAAACTAGCGGTTAACAATAAATGACATAAAGATTCTTGTTGAGTGAAAATTATATTTATGATGAGGTAGGCTTGAAAACTAATTGTTAGTAAAGGCACTCATACCTGCCTTGCAAAGAGAATCGAGGCATTAAAATGCCACTGTCTTTTACATCTTGAAGGGAGTAACAGTGTTTTTCAAATTAGTTGCTGGTATTTTTAGCCAATATTCGTTTTTTGCCCCAGTGTGAGAACATAGATGTTTTTGCCGTCGATAAGAAAGCAATTTTTTTGTATACTGACGGACCATACTCGAACCCGGACCCGATAGTCGCAGTATCACATGAACCAACGAGATACACTGAGCAGCCAAGGCGACAAGGACTGACAGTTGATTTTTGTTATTCTTATAAAATTTATGCTGGTGTAAAATAAATAAAAATGAATACCCCCTCATGCCACTGCTTGCCACAGAGGTCTGACAGGGGCCTGTCAGTTTATATGCCAAAGTAGAAGATCTGAGAGGATGGCAGAACCTCAGCAGAAAAACGACACATACATCCATGCCTTACCCGGGGCTCGAACCCAGGTCCCTTAGATCAGTAACCAAGCGCGCTAACCACTCTGCAATGGGACAGCCGGTGTAAAATAAGAATACGTAATAATGAAATATACAGGGTGTACACAAAATATTGTCACAAAAAAAAATAACCGTAATAATTCGTTAAGTAACGAAAGACTCTCTATACTATACGTAGTCATAAGAGATATGTTCTTTAACGTGCAAAGAATAATGCTCTCTTGCACACTGACCTACGGCTCAGTGACTCATCTGACGGATGACGGCCCTTTCCAAGCCCGTCAGTATTGTATTTCTCAGCGAGAGCTGGATGATGTTAGAAGAGATAAATATTTAACGCAGGAGCAATTGAAGCTCGAACCTGGGAACACGATATTACGTGTCTGGACCTTTACCGACTGAATCAGCCCCTCGCCCCAGTCGGATTGGACTTGGACAACTGCAGTTAATGATGTGATGAAAATAGGAAACTTCTCTCATTGGCCATTCAAGTTACGAAATTTGGGCACAGTAATAAGTAATTTATATCCAATTAACAAGTCCAATTAAATAATGTTATAATTAAAGTATTGGTAATTGAATACCTAGAAGAATAAATATCGCCTCTGGATAATAAGGGATGCTTGTTTGCAAAGAGAAAAACGATTTCCAATTCCCTATTTTGCATCTTTTAAGAGTGGTGATTCAAACTAAATAAATGTGAAAATAATAATAAAAAAAAAATAATTCCTATTCGCCACAAAAATAATTTCACATTTATCTTTTAAAATGAAAATAGTTTCCTATTCCACCCACCCTCTCACTCTGATCTTAAAGGGGCAAATTAGTTAATATAAATTTCTGTCATAAAAATGTCGTTTTTAATAATTGTTTAAAAAGTGGATTCCAAACTTTTTGAGCTGCATTCACACTCTCATTTCTCTAATGCTCCCTTTTACGGAAGGAAGTGCTAATCGATGTATTATTCCACATTAATCTATTTCCACAGAAACACTCAAGAATAAGAACCCATTGGGAATCATTGGTTTAAAGTGTTACATTTCTTCATTTAACACTCTATCACGACGTTAATTAAAGCCATCTGAAGATTATTAGGTTGTTGGGTTCTTTTACCCCTGAGCAGCACGTTTCTGCACATGGTGAGCTAAATGGCCGGGTCACAAGGGGCTCAAAAAAGGTTGGGTTCTTTTAGCTATGAGTGGCCTTTTTTTGCACACAATAGGCTAAATCGCAGGTCACAAAGACTCCAAGAGATCAGAGGAGACTGGGGGAAGGGGATTCACTAGAGAGCTAATCATCATCCTGAAGCAGTCATGGTCTACGGGGTCACGAGATTGTGCAAATTAGGTGTCCAAACATATCTATCCTGAGCAACATTTGCTACATCTGGCCACTTTTAAACGAATTCTAACAAAGGTCTTGTTTGACATTGTCTGCCCACCGCATCCTAGGTCTCCCCCTCTTTCCGAGGCCTTTAGGCATCTGTTTATAACCCTATTCGTTTATCTATAGTTATGCATACGGGCAACGTGATCAAACCAACAGAGTCTATCTCTGCACAATATGTTGCTCAAAGGAGGTTTCCGATACTTTGCCTAACCTCATCCTTACTTACAGAGTTGAACCACCTAATGCCCAAGATACTGCGTAATCATCTATAATCAAAAGCATCTAGTTTCCTCTTGTCTTGCTTACAAAGCGTCCAACTTTCATTATCATAACTAACCCTAGAAAGAACCAAACTATTATACAGTCTAAATTTAGTCTTTAGATGTATACACCTATTCATCCACACTCTCCATAGATTCCTAAATGTCCCACAAGCAAATCCTATTCGCCTGTTAATTTCATGACACACATAACTCCCAAGAAAATGAAACTGAGACACCTTCTCAAGAGTGCAGCAATTCAGATTAACTCAACCACAGCCTGCCTGACCAATTTTCATCACTTTAGTTGTGTCTGTTTGTAACCAAACCGACTCTACTACCAGTGTCATCAGCAGCTCGAATGAAAGAGATCATTTCATCAACATCATTTGCCAAAAGGGCTAAATAATCAGCATAATCTAAATCAGAAATTTGTGTATCTCCAGATCATTTAAGGCCAAATTCTTTCCCTTGCAGTGTATTTCGCATAACGTAATCAATAACCAAGCTAAAGAGAAAAGGAGACGTAATGCACCCTTTTCGAACACCAGAAGTAATGCTAAACCAATTGCTACAAGCCTTACCAACTCTCACACAAGACTCAGTGTTATCATAGTTTTCATTATGTTAACTTGTCTGGTATACCATACGATCACACAATCAATCACAAATTATGACAATCAACAGAGTCAAAAGCGTTTTTGAAAAATCAACAATGCTAGTAACCAGATTTCTGAAATTCTAAACATTTCTCAAGTATCTGCCTAAGTGAAACAAATCTGATCTACACATCCTCTACCACTTCTGAATCCACATTGCTCATCACGCAATTGTCCATTAACCAGACTCTTAATTCTATTAAGCACAATCATCCAAAGAATTTTACCTGGAACAGAAAGTAGGCTGATAACCGTATAGTTAAGACTAGAACTGCGATCACGTTTTTTAAAAAATAGGGATGATAGCTCTGGTAAAATCATTAGAAACAATGCCTTTATCATAAAAGATATTCAAAATTTCAGTCATTCGTGTGGGAACCGAAACATTCCCAGCTCTAAGCATTTCAGTAGCAATTTCATCTACCCCTAGAGATGTTTTGTAGTTTAAATTTAGAAATAGCCAAAATAACTTCAGACTGTGACATAAGGTCAACATTAAAGCAAGAATGAATCTATCTTCATTGTAAACAATGAGAGTAGAACTAACCACATTATTTAAAACATCATTAAAATGATCAGCCCACATAGCCATGACAGAATCCTCACCTTCAATAACATTACCTTGTTTATCCTTTAATCCATGTATATCTGTTCGTTTTCTATCACACAAAACGTTAATTATATGGTACAGCTCTCTGTTGTTGTACTGTTTAAGTGCTTCCTCTGCTTTGTCCACCAAGCCATCAAGCCCAAAGTTTCTTATCGGCAGCTAAATGATCCTTTATATGTTCATTAAGTTCTCTGTAATGCTTTCTATTAGGACTAGTAGGGTATTGATTAAGGACATTCCTCCAGTTCTTTATTTCTGAAATAAGCTCAAGTGCCTTATCACTCAAATAATTCTGTCTCCTCTGCTCCCTTTTTCCTAAAAGAGTTTCAAGAAAAGCCTGTTTAAAATGGTCCCATTCTTCTTCAATTTCAGTAATAAGCGAACCATAACTGTCATAATGACTAAGTAACCTATCATTGTAAGTTTTAGCTATAAATGGGTCGTTACGAGCTTCAGAATTAAAAATAACTTTTTTAACCTTAGCGCAACACTTTTTAAGTTAAGTTGGAAGACACTTTTAACAAGGTAATGGTCAGATCTATTTTCTTCTCTCCTGTATGACCTGGCATTCCTAACAGAACTAGCCCATTTTCTATTAATTAATGGATAATCAATCATATTCTTATCCAGCCCATTTGATGAAACCCATTGCTGCTTATGTATGTTGCGATGTTTGTAATAAGTGTTAGTTATTCCCAAGCCATTAAGTTTACTTACCTGTAGGAGACGTTGCCCATTGCCACTGCAGCTACTGATAGCAAAGGGACCTATCACCCCTCATCAAAGGTCAGAGTCAGTACCAACTTTGGCATTGAAGGCTCCTAGAACAAGGGTAATAGCTTCTTTCTCGACAAAATTCAAAATATCTGAAGTTGTCCATAAAATCTATCTTTCTCATCATCGCCATCCTCAGTGGAGGCATAACAGCAGATAACATTCAAGTCTTTAATGCTTGTCTGAAATTTAGCTGTGAGAAACGTTTCATTAATGCACTCATATCCTAAAAGAGAATTACTAGCGTGTCTGCTGAGAAGCAGACCTACACCTTGGTGATACTTCGTAACGTCCCTCCCTGAAAAGAGAAATTTCAGATTATTTTTCAGTATCTGCCCATCTGGTCTATTGTAAGCCGAGAATATCTAAATTATAACGGTGGAATTCTTGTGTGAGGACATCAAGAGAATAAGCTCTGTGCAGAGTCCCACATTCCAACTACCTGTCGAGAGAAAATGGTTAGTGGGATGTTTAAAGAAACCATGTTTATTGAGAGAGGGAATGCTGACAATATCAAACAGTCCTTAATCGCAGGCATAACGGTTAATGGGATGTTAAATTAACTATTAATCCGACAATATCAAACAGCACTCCCTAATCGCAGGCATAGGGCAAATACACGTTCCCCCAATACGAAAGACTGAACTACTACTTCTACACTTCATCTACACTGGAAGACTTCTTCCAGTGTAGATGAAGTGTAGAAGAAGTCTTTTAGTGTAGAATTCTGTGGAATAGTTTAAATAGAGTGTGGAATAATCTAGCCTGATTTTCCCTCGACAGAGACCCAACAGTGCAGCAAGTTCAGGATCCATAATCAAGCTCAAAGTCCTTGTTATGTTCCGATTGGTGTATATGGTCAGCACCAGAACCCTGTGTGGTTGACCACTCCTCAGCAGTGTAGAAAAAAAAATAGCCATAATATTCCAGATCAGTAGGCCACACTGATCTGATAGTCTCCCCTTTCTTTCCCTTCCACAAGAGAGTATCTCTTTTAAAGGTATTAACGATCTGCACCACGAGAAGGCGGGGTCGGACATTAGGTAATAGGCCTTGCCGGTTTTATGCATCACCACTGCTCTCCTCCACTCGAGGCTGTCTAACGTGCATAGATTGTGATGGCTCTCCTGAACACGACGCCATTGCTCTACGTCCAGTTATACAGAAAGCAGTCTTTCTAAGCGAATAGGAATCCTTTTTCTGACTCAGGGTAGGGTGGAGTATTAGGGGAGGGAAATGTTAAATTTAACGCAGTTGGGACTCTAACTTGGATGACGTGCTCCACCCTAGGTCGCCTTAACCTGCCCTAACCTTCTGGAGGATTCCAAAAATGTGTAATATATTACATTAGTACCTATTAAATTCGAAAAGACTAGTTAATTTATTTCTTTAAAAAAACTGTTGTATTTTTCCCACCTCTCTCGGAATAAGATGGAGGGTGGGAGGTATTTCTTGTTATTAATGTAACTCCTGCAGTTCCTCCTTTCAAAAATAAGCTCCAGTACATTCCATTCAAATAATTAAGTATTCTCTGCTCCTTCTTACCAAAACGAATATTGTTAGTTTGAACAAAGCCTGTTTAAATCCTATTCTTTCTCAGCTTCATTAGTAAGTAAACCACGGCAGTCGTAATGACTAAGTCATCATCATCATCATCATCATCCTCAAGCAGCCATGGGCTACGGAGGTCCAACCAGACCGTGCAATTTAGTTCTCCCAGCAAGTCTATCCTGAGCTACATCTACTGCATCTGGCCACTGCACACCAATTCTAACAAGGTCCTGTTTGATATTGTCTGCCCACCGCATCCTAGGTCTCCCCTTCTTTCTGAGGCCTTTAGGCACACTGTTCATAACCCTATTCGCCAATCTATAATTATTCATACGTGCAACATGGCCAAACCAACGGAGTCTCTCTCTGCACAATATGCTGCTTAAAGGAGGTTGCAAACTCCTTTGCCTAACCTCATCATTAGTTACAAAGTTGAACCACCTAATACCCAAGATACTGCGTAAGCATCTGGAATCCAAAGCATCTAGTTTCCTGTTATCTTGTTTACAAAGTGTCCAAGTTTTACTACCATAACTAACCCTAGAAAGAACCAAACTATTATACAGTCTAATTTTAGTCTTTAGGTGTATACGCTTATTTCTCCACACTCTCCATAGATTCTTAAAAGTCCCGGCAGCAATTTCTATTCGTCTGTTAATCTCATGCCGCACATCACCATTATCTGCTACATAGCTCTCAAGATAATAAAACTGTGACACCTGCTCAAGACTGCAACCATTCAGATTAACTGAATCACAGCCTGCCTGACCAATTTTCATCACTTTAGTTTTCTCTCTGTTTATAACCAAACCTACTCTACTACCAGTCTCATCAACAGCTCGAATGAAAGAGTTCATCTCATCAACATCATTTGCCAAAAGGGCTAAATCATCAGTATAAACTAAATCAGAACTTTTTGTATCTCCAACCCATTTAAGGCCAAAATCTTTCCCTTGAAGTGAATTTCGCATAACATAATCAATAACCAAACTAAAGAGAAAAGGAGACAAAATGCACCCTTGTCGAACACCAGAAGTAATGCTAAACCAATTGCTACAAGCCTTACCAACTCTCACACACGACTCAGTGTTATTATAGAGAGCTTTCATTATGTTAACTAACTTGTCTGGTATACCATATGATTTCACAATCAACCACAAATTATGACGATCAACAGAGTGGAAAGCCTTTTTGAAATCAACAAAGCTAGCAACCAAAGGTTTCTGAAACTCTAAACATTTCTCAAGAATCTGCCTAAGTGAAAATATTTGATCCACACATCCCCTACCACTTCTGAATCCACATTGCTCATCACGCAATTGACTGTCAACCAGATTCTTAATTCTATTAAGCACAATCATGGAAATAACTTTACCTGGAACAGAGAGCAGGCTAATACCCCTATAGTTATCACAAGAACTGCGATCACCTTTTTTGAAAATAGGGATAACAATACCTCTGATAAAATCCTTAGGAACCATGCCTTTATCATAAAAGATATTCAGAATTTCAGTCATTCAAGTGGTAACTGAAACATTTCCAGCTCTAAGTATTTCTGTAGTAATTTCATCTACCCCTGGGGATCTATGTAGTTTAAATTTAGAAACAGCCAAAATAACTTCAGATTGTGTTATAGGGCCAACATTAAAGCTACCAATGCATCTATCATCATTTCAAACAATGGGAGTAGAACTAACTACATTGTTTAGAACATCACTGAAATGCTCAGCCCACCTAGCCATGACAGAATCCTCCCCTTCTATAACCTTACCTTCTTTATCCTTCAATTCTTGTATGCCTGTCCGTTTTCTACCACACAAAACATTAACTATCTGATACAGATCTCTGCTGTTGTGCTGTCTAACTGCTTCCTCGGCTTTGTCAGCCAAACCATCAAGTCAAAGATTCTTATCAGCAGCTAACTGATCTTTTACACGTTTATTAAGGTCTCTGCAATGCTTTCTATTAGGACTAGTAGGGTATTGATTAAGGACATTCCTGCAGTTCTTTCTTTCCGAAATAAGCTCAAGTGCCTTATCACCCAGATAATTCTGTCTCTTCTGCTCCTTTTTTCCTAAAAGAGTACTGTTAGTGTCCAAAAAAGCCTGTTTAAAATGATCCCATTCTTCCTCAACTTCAGTAGTAAGCATACCATGACTGTCATAAGGATTAAGTAACCTATCATGGTAAGCTTTGGCTATAACTGGGTCTTTCAGAGCTTCAGTATTAAAACCAAATTTTTTAACCTTAGCACAACACTTTTTAAGTTTAAGTTGCAAGACACTTTTAACAAGGTAATGGTCAGATCCAATTTCATCTCCCCTATATGCCCTGGTATTTCTAACAGAACTAGCCCATTTGCTGTTAATTTATATATAATCAATCATATTCCTATGCAGCCCATCAGATGAAACCCATGTGTACTTATGTATGTCGCGGTGTTTGTAATATGTGTTAGTTATTCTGAAACCATTGAGTTTACTTACCTGTAGGAGACGTTGCCCATTGCCCTTGCAGCTACCAATACCAAAAGGGCCAATCACCCCTCCCAAAAGGTCAGAGTCAGTACCAACTTTGGCATTGAAGTCACCAAGAACAAGGGTAATATCTCCTTTCTTGACAGAATTCAAAATATCCTGAAATTGTTCATAAAACCTATCCTTCTCATCCTTATCGGCATCCTCAGTGGGGGCATAACAGCAGATAACATTCAGGTTTTTAACGCTTGTCTGAAATTTTGCTGTAAGAAACCTTTCATTAATTCACTCATATCTTAGACGAGCATCACTAGCATGTCTGCTGAGAAGCAGACCCACGCCTTGGTGATGCTTATTGTCGTCCCTCCCTGAAAAGAGAAATTTAATATTATTTTTAAGAATCTGACCTTTATCTGTCCATCTGGTCTCTTGCAAGCCGATTATATCTAAATTATAATGGTGGAATTCTTGTGTGAGGACATCAAGAGAAAAAGCTCTGTGCAGAGTCCTCACATTCCAACTACCTATAGAGAGAAAATGGTTAGTAGGATGTTTAAAGAAACTATGTTTATTGAGAGAGGGAATGCCGACAATATCAAACAGCCTCCTAATCGCAGACATGGGGCAGAGACTCGTTCCCCCACCACTAAAGGCTGAAGCCATCTACACTGGAAGACTTCCTCCAATGTAAAATTTGACGATGCCAATAGAAGCAAAGAGTTCAGGTGCCTGCGATGACCTCTGCTCAGGATTATCCACCAGCTGATAAACATATCCTGTGAATCTATTCATTTGGGGCTGTCAACTCACAAACAAACAGAAAACACAGCGGAAGATTTTCCCTCCACAGAAGCCCACCAGTGCAGCAAAATCAGGATCCATAATCAAGCTCAGAGCCATATATCTGTCCAGTCCAGTTGGTTTATATGGTCAGCACCAGGACCCTGTGTGGTTGACCACTCCACAGCAGGGCAGAAAAAAAAAGAAATGTTGCCATAGTTGTGCAGATCAGTAGGCCACACTAATCTGGCAGCCCTCCCCTTCCGTTCCCTTCCACAAGAGAGTATCTCTTTTGAAAGGTACTAACGGTCTGCACCACGAGAAGGCGGGCTCGGACATTAGGTGCTAGGCCTGGTCGGTTCTACGCATCATCACAGGGGATTGGTGCATAGCTCTCCTTCCAGTGACTACTTCGCTACCATTTACAGACCAATGACTAAGTAACCTATGTTATGCACTGTATGTATGTTATTGTGCATTGGAAATCAAGTCTCTTGCCTTATATTTTTTTCAAGTCCCCCCCCCCCCCTTTACATTTTTTATTATTTTTTTTAATTTTACGTCCACCCCTAGATTCCCTAGATTTTAAGTTCCCCTCTTTTCTACATTCGGATTTGCTAAGTGGTATATATAAAAAAGTACCTCCCCGAATGCAATTTTTACGGATATTCTAAAAGGTTTATTATTTTATAAAACTTCCTTCCAAAATATGTAACTGCCGGGATTCGGAATTTAAAAATGAACGTATACATAAGAATAATAAAATGGAAAATCGCAGAAGCAGCGAACAATTCATAAATGATTCGCATTTGTCGCAGAAAAAAAACAATAATTGAAACTAAAGACTAATTATTTCTGTTACAGTAGGTTTAAAGTCAACAGCGATGAAATAAAACTCATAATCTCTTGACAACGCCATACTTGATCTCAAAAATGAACTACGATAGAATCACAAAATATGGGAGCTCAGAGTAATGACTGACTCTGTATAAATCCCCCCCCCCATCTCAGGAAGATTATTAGCATTTTTCGTCAGGTAGATAGCGAAGGAATGAACAAAATGTCAGAGAAATTGCATAAAAAAATGAAACGCAAGTAAGAATTCAAATGCTCTTTTTTTATTTTTTTTTAATTCTGCAGTTTAGTTTTCTGTTTGATAAAATTAGATATTATAAAAATATTTACTGATGCTACAACAAACTGAAAGTTAGAGATTATTAAAGGTGAAATTGCATGTTACGGAGATATTATAAATATTAGATGTAATTTCGTATTATACGTAAATATTGGAAGGAATTCCATTTCATAAAATTGTAATTCTGAACATGATCAGTGTAAAAATATTCCCAAGCGAAAAGATGGATATTTCTTTTTTGGATAATATTGAACTTTACTTCTGTTTCTCGTAAATACGAATATGTATCTAGTTTCCGAATTGCTGTTACATACTGTTTCCAAACTTAGGAAAATTTTCCTTTCCATATTATTACGTGTTACATTCCAGTAAATGAAGTAGAGAAGTCCTGTTTAGTGCTTTTCTGCAGTGGTTTTCTATATTACACTTGCACCTTATGCTTTAAACATTTATACAAAATGAAGTATGCTCTATATTCATCACTGATTTAACCAATTGGGATTTTGGAAGCTAATTTCCAAAAATCTAGAAAAGTCGAATCTATTCAAAATGAATCACATTGAATTTACACATTGAGAAATAATTATATAGCATTTGATTTTGAAAATATTTTGGAAGTTAATTTACTTTTTTTTTTCAAAAAAATTGTATTTTAGTTTTTTTCAAAAAATTTTAAAAACGTTAAACAGATTATTTAAAATATAATTTGATACCCACAGCAATCTTGCGAATTTAGTTAATTAGTTTAATATCTAAATTGCAAATTTGAAACTTCTCTGATACTTTATTATACAAAATTTCCTCCTATTTAAAAGGCTCGGTTGAGAGCACGCGTCTCCTAATCTGCAAGTTCCCAGATTCAATTCCCAAATGTACCTGAATTGTAAATTCTCTCCACTAAATCCCTTTCTGTCTCGGGGAGAAAGAAGACATCGCAGGGCGTGGAAAGGGCAGCCGTCAGTCGAATGGGACTTCAAACCATGAACCCATGTGGAGGAATGTGCCCTACCTTTCGCATGTTATGCACACTCTGGATGGCCTTGAGAGGAGGCTACCATCTATCTCGTAACAGCTTACCAGCTGTCCAGTACATTGCATGTCAGCCAATAGGGCGCCAGGCTTTTAATTTTCAGTTCTCAGGTTCGAGTCTCAATTTTCCTTCCGCTAAACCTCATCCTTCCCCTGGGTGAGGAAGGGGACACCAATGGGCTTGTAAAGGTCGCCGTCTTCGGATGGAACGTTAAATCATACCTTGTGCACGTTGAAGAATCCAATTTATGACTTCGACAAGAGTCTTCTATCTGTCACCTAATAGCCGTTCAGTAGATCCCCTTCCTCCACCTTTCTCCGAGTCCTTTGGGGGGTTTTCCGAGTCCTTCGGGGGGAAAGTGGAAATCGTATGGCGAAGTATTCGGGTAATACGGTCAATGAAATAAGATTTTCAAGTTGAGGTTTGCTGATTTTTTCTCGGGTCGTCTTTCTCCGTACGTCGATTTCGTTATCTTGTAACGAAGCACTGCGTTTTCGATAAGCCAGTGGCTGCTTTTTCAGAAATTCATTATGAACATTCTGAACTTACTCTGAATATACTTCTGACGCAGAGGTTTTGTCTATTTCCAATGTTTCAAAACGGATAATTCGAGTTCTCCACTAAACGGAAAACATTTTCTTGCGGAAATGAATATCTGGCTTGAAGTGTATTTTGTCAACGTTAGGTGTGAAGTGTATTTTGTCAACGTTATGGAGATAAAATATTTATAATTCTACTATAATACTATGGCAAATAGTTGTAGGATGTGCCTAAAAAATTAATAAAATATTAAATATATTATTCTAACGTGAATAATACAAAAATGTAAAACTCTCAGTTGAATATATATTTGATATTTTTAAGTTAATTATTGCACTTAATAATTGCTTTATATATTTATAAGTTATAACTTAAAGCAACCTACAATAATATTAAAACCAATTTTTTAATATGATTTTGCATTTTAAATAACATACTACTTTGAATCCCACTTGCCTCCATTTACGAGATATTTCCATTGATTGGAGTGATTCAGTCAAATATCTTGGGGTTGTTATACATAAGAGGTTAAAGTGGGACTATCACACAAATAATACAGGGTGTCCATAAAGTCTCCTTACAATTTAAAAAATTTATTAAAAAATCAAATGAAAAGATAAATATTTGGAAATTATTACAAAATGAGAAGTAGATATTGAAGATTATTTTCCATCATTTAATACACCTCTATATGGGCACCATTAGTTGTACGAAGCACATCAAGTCGGTACTCGATTTCTTGCCATGTTCGCTGTAGCATAGCCTCATTGATGATGGCAATGGCATCAGTGATCTTTTGCTTTAGGTCAGTGATATCCCGTATCTTTGTTCGATACACAGTATCTTTAACATAACCCCATAGAAAGAGGTCCAGGGGAGTGATATCTGGTGAACGAGGTGGACAGGGAATTGGGCCATCCCTTCCAATCCACCGGTCTGAAAATGTTTGATTTAGGAACCCACGGACTTGTAGTCCCCAATGTGGTGGTGCACACCGTCTTGCTGGAAAATGATGGTTGATTGAAGATCATCTAATTGTGGTGCCACATATTCAGTCAAAAGGTCAAAGTAAACATTTGCAGCAATTGATGCCTCTTTGAAGAAAAATGGACCAAGGATTCGATTGCACATGATCCCACACCACATATTAACCTTTGGACTATCTCGGTGAAGTTCACTAGTCACATGGGGGTGTTGTGATCCCCAGATTCTCACATTATGTGTGTTCAGTTTCCTTGAGACATGAAAGGTTGCCTCATCAATAAAACAAACTCGGGTGAGGAACGTTTCATCCTCAGTTAACATCCCTTCCAGCATGTTAACTTCAAACTCTTTTCCTCTTGATTTATCATTTGGCTCGAGTGCCTGTAAGAGTTGCACTTTGTAAGCGTACAATCGCAAGTTCTTGTGTAGGACTTTGCACTGTTGAACGTGGTAGCTCTAATTGTCTTGCAGCAGTACGGATGGACGTTGTGGGAGATCGACTAAAGGCTTGTCTGACACGATCGATGTTTTCCTCAGATGTTCTTGGTCGTCTACTCCTCCCTTTATCCAACACTGTCCCTGTCTCCGTAAATATCTTGTGCCATGCACGAATTGAAGGACGTGACGGTGGATCTCTTCCATTCTTAGTTCTGTAGTTTCGCTGAGTCTGCGTATCCGATTTCGTTTCAATAAACTATGATACACATTGTGCCTTCTCTTGAGAAGTAGCCATTTTTTAGAGTTTCTTTAAAAAATACCTCTTTCATCAACGTGGTACCTGAAATACACAAATGCAATGTGATTAAAAACTTTGATAACAACTTAGTACATAGAACAAATTTGATTAAGATATCTTATCGCCTTTGTAATAAATTTTTTAAATTGTAAAGAGACTTTATGGACATTCTGTATAATCCCCAAAGTCAATTCATTGAGGGGCCAGCTAGACCCACTCCTTAGGAGAAATTCCATTTTAATGATTGATCATAAGCTTTTACTCTATGATATGATCATCAGAATGGTGATTCTCTATGCTTCACCCATATAGGTGAATACTACGCCCACTAATATTCGTAAGATCCAGGTCTTACAGAACAAGATTTTGAGAACTGCGGTCGATACCCCTTGGTTTGTCACTAATAGACAACTCCATAAAGACCTGAGCATCGACCATATATATATATACACATATAAAATGCACCTCAAAAAGATTTTTTGAGGCTGTAAGCAATAATCCCAATGAGATTATTTCTTCTCTGATTCTTTACGATCTTACTTTTTTAAACAAGTACAAGAGGCCTAAAACGGTAGCGTTTTCTGAGGAGACTACCCGTTTTAGGTGTCTTATACAATTTTACTGCTATTTTTAGCTTTTCTTATGTTTGCTCTTAGGGGCCCACCTAAGGGTGGTTTACTTATACATTTTGTTCTTACTCATGCCAAATAGGCATATCTTTATGATGGAGATGGTTAGGAGTAAAATTATTACCCGGTACATCGAATATAATTATACGATCTACGATCTACGATAACATACTAAAAGAGTTGTCATGGCCTTCATTGTTCACTTAGACCCGACTCATTAATGACAGATGATTTTTAATTCCCGGATCTTGCAGAGTCTCAACGCCGGACTTTAACTTCAGAAGCAATTTAATTCTGTGTGTTCACTTACTGTGTCCTCTCCCCGTGCACTATAAATGTTTCGAGCGGCCTGTAACGGCTTTTCTGGCGAATTTAAAAATTCCTATAGGAAACTCAAGCGAATAAACACTAGTTCTAACTGCTATGAATTTGCTAATATAAAATTAATACAAATACCACTTTGATGAGGTAAAGTGTAACATTTGAGAGGTAATATAAGAGACTTTAGAATGGCGTATATGAATACAGCCGTCATCTATTGGAATTCCTAAATTTTCGATGCGAAAGGAACACGAATTCAAAGCAAATTCGAATGCGAAAGCAACATGAATTCAAGTAAAAGCAAATTCAAGATCTAGGAAAATTCCATCTAAATCTATGTAATTAGCAATTATTAACAATATTCACTTTATGTTTAAGGAGTTATAGAAGAACATTTAGCAGCATCAATGTGTCTTACGAAAATTGAGAAACGTATAATTCTTTACACAAAATTTTTAAATTCACACACTGTATTAAATATTTTGAAATAATGCTTTTTAATTCAAATTTGGTACATTTAACTTGTGAGGTAAATTCTTATGTTTCACATTGCTGATGTTAAGCATTCAAACTTACATAACTCTTTAAATATTGAACGAATATTATTCGAAAATCGATATTTAAATAGAATTGATTGATATTTTTGATCTATTGTCAGCCCCAAATACTTGTAAAAATGTTTGTTTTAGAAGTTGCAGAACTTCGAAGTTAGCTTCTACTGAAATAACATGGATAGGAGGAGAGTCATCATTCAACAACTACTCAGTATATATACCAATGTTAAGAATATGTCGCAAACTACTAAATAACTAGGACGCATATCGCCTCTGGCGCTTATGAGAATCTCGTTTTCAAAGAGAACGAAGTTTTTCCTTTACTTACTGTTTCCTTCCTTAAAAGTTTTAATTTGAGCTAGCGGATGATGGAAAAAATGAAAATGCTATTTTATTAGTAATTAAGCAAAATAAAGGTATTCGTCTTTTAATTCTGAAATCTAAAAGGTTGTATTTCCCACACATCTCTCAGAAAAGTGAATAGATTATTGCTGCCAAGGGAATATCTCTTAAAAACTACCACTAAATTTTCATACTTCTATTTTATAAATAGTTTTGTAAAATTATCGTTTGTAACCAGTCTAATTGCATTTAGTTCTCTCTTCAGGAACTATCAAACTAACACTTAAAGAATTCAAATCCCCCGTTGAAATTTGCTTTTGTGCTATAGAAGTAAAAAAAAATCACTGCAAATAGGAAGAAGTGAAAGAAAGCTAAAAGATCTGGAAATTTAAAAAATATTGAAGACTACCAAAAAGTTTGTGCTAAAAGTAAAAGAGAAACAAAAAATATTGAGAAAATCAGTGGCAAAACGTTTGCAAGGATATTAACTTCCAGACTCCTCAGTCAGCTATATGGAGGAAAATAAAGAAAATTGGAACAGCTCCTGAACCTACTGCCATATGGACTCAACTTACTATAGCTCTAAATTCCACAAGTGAGAAACTGGCAGAATATATCGTCCATCATTTCTCTTCTTATTGTAAGTTACCTACTTCTGATTCATTCAGAAATAGCAAAGATAAAATGTCCAAATTTATGGAAACAATCTAGGAAAATCTACCCCTATCTCCAGAATATTTCAATGCTCCTTTCAACCTATGGGAACTTGAAAATGCTATAAATAAAACCAAAAATAAGAGCAGTTCTGGACTAGATAACATCACCAATACTAGTATTAGATTCATTTCACAGGAAGGACTCATACATTTATTGAAACTATTTAATGCATGCTGGAACAGAGACACAATTCCGAATCCCTGAAAATAGCCCAGATCATTCTTATTGTAAAACCTAAGAAACCCCGTAATCTACTTAGCTCCTACAGACCTGTTTCAATGACTTCTTGTCTTGGAAAAGTTTTTGAAAGGATGATACTTTACAGACTCAATTGGTTTCTTGAATCCTCTGGATTGCTATCTCCTTTCCAAACGGGCTTTCGGAGAGTAATGTCGTCTCCAGTTAATTTACTTCAACTAATTGCTGAGTCACAAAATGCTCTTTCCATAAAACGAAAAGTGGCTGTGGTTTTCTTCGATATCTAACATGCTTTTGACAGTGTTTGTCATCTTGGACTCCTTTTTAGGGTTTTAAAATTAGGAATAACTGGTAATATGTTTAATTATATAAACGATTTTCTGAAAGATAGAAAAATACAAGTAAAATTAGGAAATGTTTTTTCAGCTCTTATTCCTCTTTCTGATGGTTTACCACAGGGCAGAGTTCTCAGCCCAGTGCTTTTCAACATCATGCTTCAGGACTTACCAGAGCGCTTAAACAAAAATATTACATTTTCAATTTTTGCTGATGATTTGGCTGTTTGGGTTACTGGCAGAGATCCTGACATCTTTCAAAAGAACCTACAAATAGTAGTCAATCAAGTCCACAAGTTTTTGGATGAATGGGAATTTTCAGTTTCAGAAGATAAAACTAAGTGCTTAATTATTTCCAGATTTCGATCTAGGCACTTCCCATTAAGACTACAAATTAACAATGAGCCTATAGAAGTTATTAAAGAACACAAATTCCTTGGTGATCTTCTTGACCATCATTTCATTTGAAAACCTCAAATTAATCTAGTCTGCCAAAAAGTTAATAGAAGATGAAATATGTTGAGATATCTAACTGGCACATCATGGGGAGCTAAATTTAAAACTCTCCTTATTTTCTGCAAAGTTTTAATACGCCCAATTCTCGAGTATGGTAGCCAGCTTTACCTTAATGATTCCGATTCTTTGTGCAGAAAGCTTGAAACCTGCCAAAATAAAGATATAAGATGTTGCCTCGGATTGCTACCTGGATCTCCAACCCTTCCCTCTCTTGCTGAAGCTGTCATACTTCCACTCAGCGTTAGATGAAATTACATTCTTCTTAAAAGTGTAGCAAGAATAAAAACCAAGTCCAATAAAAATCTAATCTTAGATAAAATTTTGAATAACTGAGAAAGATCGAGCATTTTTAAGAGTATCAGAAGTAATATTTTCCTTTTAAATCTGACTAACAGAAATATTGTAGGAGACAGCATATCCGATTTATCCATTTGAAATATCTTTTACCTTACATCCCTGACGTGATTTCAAAACATCACTACCCATCTGAAGAACTATGGGCTCTTACCATGCAGTATATTGGTGGGGGATATGTTGGTTTTTGCCACATCTTTACTGATGGTTCTAGAAGTGATCAAACTGGAATAGTATTCTGTGCTTTCTGCATCCCTGGTCTCAGTATTAAAGGATTTTCGTTCTCTAATCCAACATCTGTTATGAATGGCGAACTTTGGGCTATCCTCAAGGTGCTTGAATGGGCATTCAATTTTCATTCAGAAAAAATTCTGATTCTTTCAGACAGCAGGTCTTCACTCCAAACTCTTCTACGTGATCCACTTTCTACCCCTAGCTTTTCATTTAATTTCAGAAATATTATGGCAATGCAATAAACATGTTGAAGAAAATAAAAACCAAATTGTGCTGCAGTGTATTCTTAGTCATATAGGAATCCATGGAAACGACGAGGCAGACAAAACTGCTAGAGAGTGCTTACTTAGAACATAATCGCAAGCATATATAACATCATAACATACAAAGATTTCTGCATTGGAGAAAATAGAAAAATTCACTTTGAATGGATTAAACATTTTCTAAATAGTCGCAAAAATGTTGGCATATTCTATCTCAGCATCAAACTCAAACCCCAACTTCAAACATTTCATCTGAGCAGAAGACAAGAAACAGCTCTTTTCAGGATTAACCTTGATCACTGTGCTTTAAATGAAAAGCTCTTCAAAATTAACAAAAAATCCTCTCGAATTTGTGCTATCTGTAAAACTCCAGAAAATGTTTCTCATGTATTTCTACATTGTCCTCTCTATTAATTAACTTATAGGACATCCAGTATGTTATTTAAATATTAGGATATTAAAAACATACTGGATAACAAATTTTTAACAGTATATTATGCCTAGTTTACTGCAATATGCAGCATGGTTTGCTTTGTTTACAGGGGTTTCTGATAATAATATATATTTGTGGTATATGAAAAATATTTGAGTTAATGTTTAATGATCTTTTTCTATTTAAGGCCCATCTACTTTAATTCATTTTCATCATATTAGACATATTTATGTGCATAAAATATTATTGTTTTTCTATCAGAATAATCAATTGGCAGAGAGTAAACCTACTGAATGCATTTTACGAATAACAGGATTGATGTTTGAAATGCATCGGCATAGAAAAACACTCTCCAGAGACGTTTTGCATATTTGCCACCAAACCTTTATAATTTCTTACCAAAAGTTATGAAAAATTAAAAACAATTTACCTGTCTTCAAAAAGAAATTGCCTACTCATATATTAATTATAATGAATCCCACTTTAAGGTCAATTTTTTAAATTTTTTATTCTAATTAATGAATACTACTGTAATCCTTTATTTTATTATTTATATATCATATTTATTTTACGAATTGAATATTTCGATATTCTCATTATTAATTGCTTAAATATAATGTTGGAAATTAAACCGGAATCAGAAAGGTCTATTAGCTCTTGATCCGAACACCTAAAAAGTATGTGTGTTTTTATATTATACATATATATAAATTAATATTTTTATTTCCACTGTTCAAATTTTTACATGCATGAATATTTTTCTCTGATATAATCAATATATAGAGTATATATATATATAAGTGAAAATAAAATATACTATCACTACTCTATCAGTTTTAACTTAGGGTCACCTACTGGAGGTTAGATAAGTCATACCAAAAGAAAATATACAGTACGGAAAAGCTGGGAGATATAATCATGATTATCTAAATCAGAGGTGCTCAAAGTGTCGGTCGCGATTCCCAGATTGTCCATAACTGTCCGAGCTTGGTCGAATTGGTTAAACCATTGTCGAAAATTTAACGTCTTAAAGTAGGACTCGTTACAGGTCATATATGAGAATGCAATTTATTTTTGCAAACAGGCAAATTGTTTTATTTCTCGTATCCTTTGCTAATCGTCCCATGGACAAATGGTTAACGCGCTTAGCTACTTATGTAAGGGACCTGGGTTTAAGCCTCGGTAAGCCATGGATGATCGTGTTGTTTTTTCAGCTGAGGACCTGCCATCCTCATAGACCTTTTACTATAGCATATAAACTGACAGGCTCCTGTCAGACCTCTGTGGCAAACAGCTGCTTGATGGGATATTTACTTATTTTAGCTTATCCTTTGGTAAGTAATTTAAAAGTTTTGGTGGCTAATATGCAAAGTGCCTCTGGAGAATATTTTTTTTTTCCAATGGCTTTTCAAATATTAATCGTTTTATTCGTAAATGAAAAGCTTGGACGGGATCAAAAGCATTGTATTTCAAATAATGAAATATTGCCACATGAATGAAATAACCATCCACCTGGTGGTTGGTCCTTACCTGTCCTGGACCACCTGAGACGCTTGGACCATTTCGAGAGTATTCCACCATCGTCGCCTTTTCGTCCTTGCTTTAGTTTACCAGAGATTTCTGATGCTCCGCTGTATATTATTGTGTAGATCATTCTATTATGAGAATAATCTTTCCTCAAATCAAATCTTTTGTCAATGATAAAGGGATATGTGGGACAAATTATGTCAGTGGTAAGGGGGTTATAATAAATTCCTTCAATGGAAAACGAGTGCCGCGAATAAAATTATCAGTGGTAGGGAGGGGAAGAAACAACGGTAAAGAGGGCCATGATTGGAAAAGTTTGAGAACCGCTGTACAAATATTTTGTGAGACATAAAGCATATATTATTTTTTTTTGAAACCGCTCACACATTATCAGGTTCCAAGTCAAGCTACTAACTCAGATCCCTATTTAAAGTGATAATATTTTAAAGAAAATTTTGAAATTTATTATTTTATGTTTCAATGTGGTATTCTCATCTACATAAACTGTGTTACGCTTCTGAATCTCATTTTGAGAGGAACTTGCAGTTTTTAGCAGAATAAATTGCTCTTACTGGAATTAGAGTATCTTTCAACTTAACAACCGATTAGCGAATTCTCCCTAAAGTGAACATATTAATTTATGCGATTAGACAAAGGAACTTGAGGCAGATAAACTAAACGACTATATTCTTTAGATAAAAGAATCAAGTGCTTGTTTTATCTAAATAACTTACAACAATGCAGGATGACACAAGACTTTCGAAGACATAAATGACAACAAACGCTTAAAATCACTTCATCTTCAGCTGTGCACAAAAAGTTATGAGTTAACAACAAATCACGTTTCCGTGATGTGATGACGTCAATTAAACATCAGGGTTTGATTGGCTCTTCGTCTTCCTTCTTCTTATCCAATCCCAGGCATTTCGCAAGTGGATTGCCTCCTTCCAATACGTAGAAATCCTTTCTGCGACAGTAGACAACCAGGCCTAAAAAGCTCAAGAATCCGAATAATCCTCCCCACAGAATGAGTTGATCTTTCCTGGATGTAGAAAGAGGCAAAATATAGTTTTTCATTATGCAAAATACATTTCTTAACACTACGGACTGGTATATTAAGTTTCAATTTAATTTCGTACTTTTTTCTTCCCAAAATATGCTATACCACTAATAGTCACCTGACATTTCAATACTATGCGAATGGCAAGCTACATTTAAGTCTCCTTAATTTTGAAATGAAATTTTTGCGGAAACCTGTTACTGGGTATATAGTAGGTCCGAATCTAGGGGAAAAATAAAAAAGGGGTTTGGGGGAGTGATGCAATCGAAAGAAAAAAAGTAAAAAGGCGGGGGGGGGGGAGAGGGAGGCAGATGATAGAATTTCCATTATATAACATATTCTCTTGCATTTTAGAGGTCTTTAAATTTTTTTCTTGAAAAGTGCATGAAATATTCACTAACTTTTACACTCCATTATCATTACTAGCATTTTAAAGGGGGGAGGACATGCCACCCACTAGAGCTCTGGTATGTAACATACTTTGAACATCTCACTCAAATATTTCCAAATAATGATTTTCACTAATATTCGTTTAATATTTAAAAGGGTTATTGAAGCTGAAACATTAAAATACAAATTATTGTTACGTTGCTCTTGGAACAATTTTGTTCAAAATAAAAAAAAAATCGTTTCAAAAACTTGAAAATTACATTTATTTCAGTAAACATTCGCTCACACAGTTATTATTGACTTTTTTAATTAACTTTTCCGGCAAATTCTTAATACCAGGTAATGCTGCTGTTAAATATTTCAATTTCTATAACTGTTATTCAATTTCTATAATATGTATTAACCTTTAGATTACCATATGGGTCCATTGAACCCATTCAAAAATCTCTAATACTCTTAATGAATAGTTTATCACATTAGATGTTTCATATCTCATGACTTTTTTTTGGTCTTTTAAGGTTCTTTTAGGAGCTCTAGTTTGTGACATTGGATAATTATGAAAACACATTTATTTAAAATAGTTTCACTGTTTACCTTGTGGTTCCAATGGATCCATATGCTGAAGATGGGCATAAACCATCATTCACACAATAGTCAAGCACATAAAACGAGCATGCATATAAAAGATGATATAATGCATATTTATGTTTCGTAATTTAATCATGAGAAATATCGTATTGTGAGTGAGATGATGCAATAGTAGAATATACATACAAATCTCAATAACTCATATTTCATAAACAATTTCTAACGATACACATAGTTCATCTTCATTTTATCTTCAACCTACTTTCAATTTACCTGTTCCATTCAATATTTAGGTGTTGTGTACATTGTTTTACTCTGAAAACTACATCAGCATTACACACCTATAACGTCTGACCGATCGATATCAAGAAAGGAATTGGGGGCAACTTTTACGAGGCGTTGCTACATATGAAGAGCAAGGAATCCGAAAATGAGGGTTAAACTGGTCATGTCAGTGAAGTATCACATCCAGACACTTCCATCGAAGATATCTAAGAACAGTGTACTACATCATCAGGAATAGTCAATATATTTCCAAACATAAAAAAGGAATTTGACAGCCTCTTCCTCTCAATCGTCAAAGAGAAAGAACATTTTTTATAGCATTATCCGAAAAATACTAGGACCCTCACGATAAGCCCAGAGAAAATGTCATTCTATTCCTTCTTCTTTCATGCTTTTCCACCGACATTTTTCATTAAACTTCATATACATACACACTAATGTCGTCACAAAAGGCTAAATGTTCTCGTGACAAAATGCTAAATATCCTCGTCACAAAGACCCCAAGGGCTCAGAGAAGGGTTCCACTGGACAGCTGTACGAGACAGTTGGAAGCCTCCCGTCAAAGCAATCTAGTGACCTTTACGTCGGTGTGTTCTTTAACGTCCACAGGATATGACTCTGTTTCACACGGCGCTGTGGCATTGGCGCCGTGCGACGTTGGGTGCCATCCGACGAACGACGGCCTTTCCAAGCCCAATGATGTCCGATTTCTGACAGAAATCAAGGTAGGGATTAATAGAAGATAAATCTCAACGCTGGTAAAGGTGACTCGAACTTTTCAACTGCAGATTACAAACCTGGCAGTTCAAATCCTTAGATCTTCAAAATTAATGATTCCTGAAAAAAATTTGCATTTTTAACCGGAAAATCAAAAAATAATCTCTTTTCTGATGTCAAAAAAGAACATGTTCTCTTTTTCTGCTTTTGCATATGGCCACCCTAATCATAGGTAAATGTGAAATATAAAGTTCAACAATAGGATTTAATTCCTTTAAATGCTCTCGAATGAAAAGTTGAAATTGTTTGTTACTACCTAAATTTTTCAAAAAATAACTCTCGTAACAATGCAAGGAATTTTACTAATTTTAACGCAATGCGTTACAAGATTAAATTTGTGAGAGGTCAAAGTCCCAAAACCTTTTCTGTCTGTCTTCAAGAAAACATAAACTAAAAAATTATAAAATGCCATATAACAATTTCACAAAAGTAATTGTGAAGATCATAACACATGCAACTGAGAAATATTTTTGGTTTAACGATTGATTGCAATTTAAAGTGGAAAACAAATATTTAAAATACACGTGAAAAGTTAAATCAAATTTGAAATAAATTTTATGTTCCAAAGAATTTTGTAGAGAACAACTTCTTTCGTTTTCTTTATTTTGTATGGGTACAATCGACTTTAATCTATGAAATTTATTGTTGGCGAGGGGATTATAAATCTACTTTACGACCTTTATGTATTGCATAAAAGAGCTTGATTCAAAATTTATCGCAAAATTATTGTTTCGATATAAATTCACTATACTGCAGTTATAAATTATTACCTTTGTGAAAATTATATACAGTGTTTCATTAATTTTGTTACACAAAAAATCATTCAAAGTTTAATACCAATAAGAAAATTAATTCTAATTCCAAAAGTATAGGTTTGAAATTTCGTGCTGAGAGATCCAATAAAGAAATCTTCCAAAGAAACTTATTTTTCGTAGTACCAAAAATTTTCAATAGATTAAGTATTAGTATTAAAAATGAGAAATGTTTGAGAACATTCAAATGTTTTCAACATTCAATGTTTTTTTAACAATTGAACAATTTGATATAAATTATGATGTATAAAAATAACAGTAATAAATTAAAATGCTACTGAAGATTGAACTTAAAATGCTTGAACTAACTTATTTAACTATTTCTTTTTGTTCTTTATTTATTAATTGATATCACCTTTATTTAATTTGACAAAATATGTAATTAATTTTGTGTGATAACCTGGATGAGCTTGTATTTAGTTCTTTGGTTATGGATAATTAAACAGTACCTGGTAATCATGTTGGACAGGAAAATTACATAAAAAGATCATATATAAAGTGCCTGTAAAAGAATTAATGCCATTATCCCAAGAATATATTATATCAGAAATTTTGTTGATATATCTTTGCTTGAAATAATTTATAATTCATGGATTAAGCCATATTTGTCATATGGGCTATTATCTTTGGGGGGGTACATTTAACAAATATTTAAAGGTTATTGAAAGTGTTCAAAATCATGTTCTAAGGTGTATTTTGAAGCAAAAATGATGGGAAAGTGTCAGTGAGAGTTATAGATACCTTGGTATTTAAGAATTATGCAAGTTACATGCATTAAATGCTTTGATGCATTTAACTGAAAATTGGGATATTGGCTGAATAATTTTCCTGTCCATACGAAATTATCTGAAAGCATGATGTTAACTGAAGAAAAATATTTTTTTACTAAACATTATGTTTTCTTGGTTTACAGACTGCTTAACATGTTGCCAAATTATCTTAAGCTTATACATAAAAATTTGAAGAATATTCTTCTGCTTTCAGAAATTGGATTATTCATGGTTTCAAAGTGTAAGACTATTAAAATCAATAATTTCCTTAGATAATTATAAATGCTTAAAACTGAGGACTACTCTACTTATAGCATAAAATTTTAAATTTTGAATGCAGTCACTTTTACTGTTATTATCCCCCAGACGAATATTAACTCGAGTGGGATATTGAATCTCTTAATGACTCAGAATTTGAGTCAGAGTAAATGCAAATGCATTTTTTCACTATAATGCACATAAAATGTATATATCTTATCTCACTCATGTTATTTTTTTCCTCTTGTGTATGTATATATATTTGTATGTATATACATTATATATATATAATGTGCTGTATATACATTATATATGCTTGTTATTTAAATATTCTAATTTACCCCTTGACAAGTGTAATTACTAATAGTTTCACATCGGCTTGCTGTACTTCTATATACTATTTATGTATTATCTATTAAATGTTAAATAAATATCAAAATATATTAAAAATATATTTCAAAAAATTGCCTATTCAAGGAACAGAAGAGACTAGGAAATTTAAATATCGTATTAATTAAAAAGGGCAATTAACTTAATATATTCCAGCAATTGATTTATACTATAGTTTTTGAACAAATTTTGCAACAAAAAACTAAATGAAATGTTTCACAAACAATTTTATTCAATGTTGTATTACCTGATTAGCTGGAACATACCCAGTTCTATTAATGCATGATATATTGTTTTTGATTAACGTACACTCATAGACACTGATGAAATTTACGTTAGCTGAAATATTTGTTTAATCTGCATTGAATAGGAACACACAACCAGGTCGGGATACAGTAAAAAATAAAAGACGTGTGTGTGTGGGGGGGGGGGGGGGGGAAGTGATCCTAGTGGAAGGGGTGGCCAAGATCGAGAAGGGTTGGGTTGGGTTGTTTTACCTCTGAGCGGCACTTTTTTGCACACCATGGGCTAAATGGCCTTCAGGGTCACAGGGACCCCGAAGGCTCAGAGAAGGTTGGGGGAGGGGACCCACTGGAACAGCTGTTGGGAGACAGATAGTAGCCTCCCGTCAAGGCCATCCAGCGTGTTCTTTAACGTGCGCAGGGTATGGCTCTCCTGCACACGGACCACGACTTAACGTCCCATCCGACGGACGGCGGCCTTTCCAAGCCCATCGGTGTCCCCTACTGACCGTGGGCAGGGCGGGGAATTTTGCGGAGATAAATCTCAACGCTGACCCATCTGGGACTCGAACCTGGGAACTGCAGATTACGAGCCTGGCACGCTACCGACTGAGCCACCCCCGCCCCAGATCGAGAAGGAATGAACAGGTATCCCGTTCCGGTAGAAGTTATTTTTCTTCCGTTTTAGTGGTTTTTAACAAACGTTTTGATGAAAATGAATATTATATACACGGGAAAGGTCCCCGTTATCGTTTCCTGGCTTACACGAGGCCAAATTATTGAAGAGCTCTACGTAAAAATTCCTCGCACTGCGGAGATACTCATTTGTGGATCACGAATGACGACGACATCATTTCAGAAGAAAAAAGCTTAACAATTAAAGGTTCAAAAGAAGTCTTCAGCAAAATTAATGAAACTGTGGATTATTTTAGGTGTCATGATTTTAAGTCCATGATCATTCTGCAAGGTTGAACGTGAGCTATGAAATGTTTTGGCATAAAAAAAATGCCACAAAGGAATTTTACAAGTAAAAATGCAAGCCGGAAAATAAACGACCTTGGACTCGTTCTTTGCAAAACACAATAAACGAAATAATCTAAACTTTCATGAAGTAATCTAAATCTCAAGCAGGTCCTTTCAGATTTCACCTAGCATTCAGAGGAGAGTATGAGTATATGAGTGTAGATGACTCCCACTTGGTGATTCCTCTCCAGCTCTTCCTTAGCCTACTTCTCTCCCAACATCAGCCTCCATCCGACTAATCAAGCTCAATACCTCTAATTTTGAGGTAAGAATAATAAAAATCACTATTGTGTTAAACCAAGATGTTTTGGTACACATAACAAAAATCAATTAATAGCTTAAATTTTTTTAATGAATTAATTATTTGATTTAATTTTACTCTTAAGTTTATCAAACATATTTAAAAAACTAAAGTTTTTTTAACTTTTTTATACTTAAGTTTGATAAACTTAAGAGCAAAATTAAAGCAAACTGTTCACACCTAATTAATGATTTTTTTTTGTAAAAAAAGTTATGGAACCACATACAGATATTAATGTGCATACACATAAACACAAACCTTCAAATTCGCATCTAATTTTTAAGATAAATCGATCGATAAATTATAGTAAGCGATAAGTCAAGTAAATATTTAAATGAATAATGTGTGATCAAATATTTAATCAGTTGATCTGGTAATTCCTTGCTAAAGGGGGATTTCTTTAAGTGTCGTTTTTCCTGTTTTAATTAACCACGGATAACGGGGATTTCCTGTATATATACACGCCCAGATCTAGAGAAAATAAAGAGAGGGGGGGGGAGAGCAATTGACGCAATCAAGCCAGAAAAAAGTAAACGTGTGATGAAGGATTCGATTTCCATTGCAGTATAACATTTTCCCTGCGTTGTAGAGGTTTGCAAAATATTTCTTGAAAAATGCGTGAAATATCCAGAAGTTTAATTTTTTTTTTTTGCATCCATTGCCTTTACTAGCATTGCCAAAGTGTGGAGAATAATAAGTTGCTCCTCCCACTAATTCGGGTTTTGTTTAGCTAATAAGTAAAGAAGAAAGTTTGTTTGTTTGTGTGTTTGTTTGTTTGTAAGTCTGTCCTCTTATGCACTCGGCTCCCAAAAGAGTTAGAAGCACCAAACTTTGCATAACGTTCATTTCATTTTAGGGAAGAATATAGGCTATGGGTGAATCTGCTAGGGTCAATCAAAATTGGGATGCTTGAGTTTCATCATCATCATCATCATCATCCTCAAGCAGCCATGGGCTACGGAGGTCCAACCAGACCGTGCAATTTAGTTCTCCAAGCAAGTCTATCCTGAGCTACATATACTGCATCTGGCCACTGCACACCAATTCTAACAAGGTCCTGTTTGACATTGTCTGCCCACCGCATCCTAGGTCTCCCCTTCTTTCTGAGGCCTTTAGCCACACTGTTCATAACCCTATTTGCCAATTTATAATTATTCATACGGGCAACATGGCCAAACCAACGGAGTCTCTCTCTGCACAATATGCTGCTTAAAGGAGGTTGCAAACTCCTTTGCCTAATCTCATCATTAGTTACAACGTTGAACCACCTAATGCCCAAGATACTGCGTAAGCATCTGGAATCCAAAGCATCTAGTTTCCTGTTATCTTGTTTACAAAGTGTCCAAGTTTTACTACCATAACTAACCCTAGAAAGAACCAAACTATTATACAGTCTAATTTTAGTCTTTAGGTGTATACGCCTATTTCTCCACACTCTCCATAGGTTCTTAAAAGTCCCGGCAGCAATCCCTATTCGTCTGTTAATCTCATGCCGCACATCACCATTATCTGTTACATAGCTCCCAAGATAATTAAACTGTGACACCTGCTCAAGACTGCAACCATTCAGATTAAATGAATCACAGCCTGCCTGACCAATTTTCATCACTTTAGTTTTCTCTCTGTTGATAACCAAACCTACTCTACTACCAGTCTCATCAACAGCTCGAATGAAAGAATTCATCTCATCAATATCATTTGCCAAAAGGGCTAAATCATCAGCATAATCTAAATCAGAAATTTTCGTATCTCCAGCCCATTAAAGGTCAAAATCTTTCCCTTGAAGTGAATTTCGCATAACATAATCAATAACCAAGCTAAAGAGAAAAGGAGACAAAATGCACCCTTGTCGAACACCAGAAGTAATGCTAAACCAATTGCTACAAGCATTACCAACTCTCACACACGACTCAGTGTTATTATAGAGAGCTTTCATAATGTTAACTAACTTGTCTGGTATACCATATGATCTCACAATCAACCACAAATTATGACGATCAACAGAGTCGAAAGCCTTTTTGAAATCAACAAAGCTAGCAACCAAAGGTTTCTGAAACTCTAAACATTTCTCAAGAATCTGCCTAAGTGAAAATATCTGATCCACACATCCCCTACCACTTCTGAATCCACATTGCTCATCACGCAATTGACTGTCAACCAGATTCTTAATTCTATTAAGCACAATCATGGAAAGAACTTTACCTGGAACAGAGAGTAGGCTGACACCCCTATAGTTATCACAAGAACTGCGATCACCTTTTTTGAAAATAGGGATAACAATAGCTCTGGTAAAATCCTTAGGAACCATGCCTTTATCATAAAAGATATTCAGAATTTCAGTCATCCAAGTGGTAACCGAAACATTCCCAGCTCTAAGCATTTCCGTAGTAATTTCATCTACCCCTGGGGATTTATGAAGTTTAAGTTTAGAAACAGCCAAAATAACTTCAGATTGTCTTATAGGGCCAACATTAAAGCCACCAATGCATCTATCATCATTGCAAACAATGGGAGTAGAACTAACTACATTGTTAGAACATCACTGAAATGCTCAGCCCACCTAGCCATGACAGAATCCTCCCCTTCTATAACCTTACCTTGTTTATCTTTCAATCCTTGTATGCCTGTCCGTTTTCTACCACACAAAACATTAACTATCTGGTACAGCTCTCTGCTGTTGTGCTGTCTAACTGCTTCGTCGGCTTTGTCAGCCAAACCATCAAGCCAAAGATTCTTATCAGCAGCTAACTGATCCTTTACAAGTTTATTAAGGTCTCTGTAATGCTTTCTATTAGGACTAGTAAGGTATTGATTAAGGGCATTCCTGCAGTTCTTTCTTTCCGAAATAAGCTCAACTGCCTTATCACTCAAATAATTCTGCCTCTTCTGCTCCTTTTTTCCTAAAAGAGTACTGTTAGTGTCCAAACAATCCTGTTTAAAATGATCCCATTCTTCCTCAACTTCAGTAGTAAGCAAACCATGACTGTCATAATGACTAAGTAACCTATCATGGTAAACTTTAGCTATAACTGGATCTTTCAGAGCTTCAGTATTAAAAGTAAATTTTTTAACCCTAGCACAACACTTTTTAAGTTTAAGTTGCAACACACTTTTAACAAGGTAATTGTCAGATCCAATTTCAGCTCTCCTATATGCCCTGGTATTCCTAACAGAACTAGCCCATTTGCTGTTAATTAATATGTAATCAATCATATTCTTATGCAGCCCATCAGGTGAAACCCATGTGTACTTATGTATGTCGCGGTGTTTGTAATAAGTGTTAGTTATTCTGAATCCATTGAGTTTACTTACCTCTAGGAGACGTTGCCCATTGCCATTGCAGCTACCAATACCAAAAGGGCCTATTACTCCTCCCCAAAGGTCAGAGTCAGTACCAACTTTGGCATTGAAGTCACCAAGAACAAGGGTAATATCTCCTTTCTTGACAGAATTCAAAATATCCTGAAGTTGTTCATAAAACCTATCCTTCTCATCCTAATCGGCATCCTCAGTGGGGGCATAACAGCAGATAACATTCAAGTCTTTAACGCTTGTCTGAAATTTTGCTGTAAGAAACCTTTCATTAATGCACTCATATCCTAGAAGAGCATCGCTAGCGTGTCTGCTGAGAAGCAGACCCACTCCTTGGTGATGCTTATTGTCGTCCCTCCCGGAAAAGAGAAATTTAAGATTATTTTTAAGAATCTGACCTTTATCTGTCCATCTGGTCTCTTGCAAGCCGAGAATATCTAAATTATAACGGTGGAATTCTTGTGTGAGGACATCAAGAGAAAAAGCTCTGTGCAGAGTCCTCACATTCCAACTACCTATGGAGAGAAAATGGTTAGTGGGATGTTTAAAGAAACTATGTTTATTGAGAGAGGGAATGCCGACAATATCAAACAGCCCCCTAATCGCAGACATGGGGCAAAGACCCGTTCCCCCACTACTAAAAGCTGAAGCCATCTACACTGGAAGACTTCCTCCAATGTAGAATTTGACGATGCCAAAAGAAGCAAAGAGTTCAGGTGCCTGCGATGACCTCTGCTCAGGATTATCCACCAGCTGATAAACATATCCTGTGAATCTATTCACTTGGGGCTGTCAACCCACAAACAAACAGAAAACACAGCGGAAGATTTTCCCTCCACAGAAGCCCACCAGTGCAGCAAAATCAGGATCCATAATCAAGCTCAGAGCCATATATCTGTCCAGTCCAGTAGGTTTATATGGTCAGCACCAGGACCGTGTGTAGTTGACCACTCCTCAGCAGGGTAGAAAAAAAGAAAAGTAGCCATAGTTGTCCAGATCAGTAGGCCACACTAATCTGGGAGCCCTCCCCTTCCGTTCACTTCCACAAGAGAGTATCTCTTTTGAAAGTTACTAACGGTCCGCACCACGAGAAGGCGGGGTCGGACATTAGGTGCTAGGCCTGGCCGGTTCTATGCATCATCACAGGGGATTGGTGCATAGCTCTCCTTCCAGTGACTACCTTTCTCTAAATCCGCATAGAGTTAACATTAGCTGTTAAATATCGATTTCTCTCATATACTTAACATGTTATTCAAAATCACTTGGAGAGTGACATCTACGTGATTTCAGACCTACTCTAAAGAGTGAGATAAAATTTTTACTAAAGAGAGGGGGTTGAGGGTGGAACAAAACGATGGTAATTAATTATGCCAAATGAAAGCTCCAGGCGTGGAAAGTGTCATTTACTATATACTTCAGAGAGTTTCAGTCCTCCCCTTGAAGAAGGGGATAAAATTTTACGAGAGAGGGGGGGAGAGATAACGAGAGATGGGGTAACGAGAGATGGAGGGGGGGCGGTCACGAAACGTTCGTAATGAGTTTTATGGCAATTAAAGCTCACGAAATAGGGAATGCCATCTACTATATTCTTTAGAGTTTCAGAACTCCCCTAAAAGAGGGGTGGGATAAAATTTTTGCCAAGGGGCCAGCAGCGGGACGACGCAATAATAATAAAAATAAATAGTAATAGGTTTTATGCCAATGTAAGCTTGTCACGTGGGTAATGATAGTCCCTATATACTTTAGGGCTCCGACCTCCCTAAAAGAGGGCGATAAATTTTGCAAAGATGGTGAGGAGTAGCAGGAGGGGAACGAAACGATCATAATAAGCTTTATGCCAATGATAGCTTGCAACGTGTATAATCAGCTTGCAACATGTATAATTACTGAGCAACGCTGGGTAAATCTGCTAGTATATATACATAAGCTTAATTTTCTTTTCTCCTCCGTTCTGATTAACCCACTCTCCCCTTCGTTCTCCTTTGATCGGGCTCTGCAAACAATCGAAGAACATGTAACGAAGAAAAGTCCAATTTCATCAAAACATAAGTGGTGACTTTAAACATTTTTATCATATAGTTCATTTGATATGAAAGGAAAACAAATAACAGAGCAAGTGGGTTGCCATTACAGATGCGTAAACCTGTAAGGCATATCAAATAAAGTATCTGCTCGAAGATGACCGTTTTCTTCATGTAAATTGTACGTATAGAATTTAGTTGCAATGGTTACAATGGAGATGGAAAATTTAATCCATTGCAGGCAATGGACAGAAAAATGGTAACATCCTCATCTTATGTCAGGGAGAATTAAATTCGAGGCTCTGTAACTGATTAAATAATTTTTTATGGAAACATCTGACTGAAGATAAATATAAGATGTCAACTGATCATCCTCAATTTCGATTTTGAACAATATCCGTTCGAAACTTAAAGAGTTATAGAAGTTTTAATATTAAATAACAGGGATGTCAATCATAAGAATACGCCTCAGAAGTTAATTAAAACTTGAAAAATAAGCATTATTTCAAACTATTTAATAAAATAAGTGTATGTTTTAGAATTTTGTGCAATTAGTTCTGCAATAATTGTCAGCTTTACACAAGTTTCGTAGGCCTATCTTAAATAAAAATAAAAAAAATAAATACCCCCTCAAGCAGCTGCTTGCCACAGAGGTCTGACAGGAGCCTGTCAGTTTATATGCCACAGTAGGAGATCTGAGAGGATGGCAGGACCTCAGCAGAAAAACGACACACACATCCATGCCTAATCCGGGGCTCGAACCCAGGTCCCTTAGATCAGTAGACAAGCGTGCTAACCACTCGGCCACGGGACGGCAACCTTTGCTGCTGATAAATATTTGATAGCTTCCATAACTTTTTAAATACCCAACAAACATTGTTGAAAATCGACACTTAGACATATTTGAATGAGATTTAAATTTATCTCGCTCTATTTTCCAAAAAAAAGGGTTTTTGCGGAAATTACGGACCTTCGAATTTGACTCCCCATTTTCCATAATATGGGAATATTTCCATTATCAGATGTATGATCATGGAAATATTGTATTTACCAGAATATAAGTACCATTTTATCATTTAGAAATTAAAGATAGCCATTGAATATCAATGCTTATTTATAATTTTAAGTGAAAGCAATGAAATACAATGATTATTATGAAAGTTTGAGCTACCCCTACACCTAGGAAAATTGAATTCATCCTGCATTAAATGCACGATATTCAGTTTTAAATTAGTTGCTATGGAAACTGCACTAATTCATCCTTTTCTTTTTTGACTGACCACTTATTAAGTTTTTAGCACTAGGAAATCAAAAGTTGTTTCTGACAACTTACAAGTGTTCTGAATTGTAGAGAGAATTCTAATATATGAATATAAGAATCAGAACAGGCAGAATCTACGGGGAAGGGGGGCAAGGGGCTCAATCATCTTTGAGAATTCTAGTAAGGCTGATGGAGGCCAAAAATTATTAAACTTCTGTATATTTCATGCAGTTTTATGACATTTTTCAGAAATTCCTAAAACGAAGGGGAAAATGGCAACATCCAATCTCTTCCCCCTCTTCACTGACTTTTACTGATTCGATCCCCCCCTTTTCCTCCCTCCCCTTTATATCATTTCTAGATCCGGGCTTGAATCAAAGACATGGATGATGGCTCGTAAACTAAAGTTCCCAGGTTGCAGTGCCACCGTTGAGATATATCTCCGCTAAACCCCCACCCTGCCCTTGGTCACAAAGAGGACGACGGTGGGCTTGGAAAGACCACCGTCCGTCGGATGTGATGTAAAGCCATGGCCTCGTGTGCGGGAGAGTCATACACTCTGCACGTTGAAAATACGCTGGATGACCTTGACGAGAGTCTACCATCCGTCTCCTAACAGCTGTCAAGTGAGTCCCCTCCCCCAATCATCTCCGATCTCTTGGGGTCCTTGTGACCTGGTCATTTAGTGCATTGTATGAACCAAGGGTCACTCAGAGGCAAAACAACTCAAACTATGGATGCTAGTAGAAAGATTAGCATCTGAGGTAAAAGCAGTCGAAATATATTTCTGGAGAAGATATGCACCTCAGACAAGAATAGACAGAATGAGAAATTTAGAAATTAAGAGAATTTAGGAAGTTGGTGAAACGGACTTCTTTATTTTAGCCTGAAGTTATTTGAACACAAAATTTATAATTTATCAAATATTATTATTGCAAATTTAATATATGTTTCAATTAATAATTAATAATATTTATCTTTTCGACGCATTTAAAATAATTATTATTATTATTTTATTTGATATCATAGTTTACGTACCACAAAAAAAATTAGAGAAATTTACACTTTTTTTTAATGTTGTGTGGTTTGATGTGGTTAATCTAGAATGGTTGCCATGTTTAGGAATCAATAACTCTCTTCAAACACATTTGGTTTTGTGGTCGTTCAGAATTTCGTATGCAGGCAACGTGGCCTTTTGAATAGGATAAAATAAATAGGATATTATAAAGGAGAACATAAATAGGATAAATGTTCTCCTTTTTTAACACCACAAGAAAGAGTATATTTTTTCATTTTCCTGCTCAAAATGCACAAACTTGCCAGGAAACGTTTAAATAAATACCCCCTCAAGCAACTGTTGGCGACAGAGGTCTGAATACGCCATAGTAGAAGGTCTGTGAGGATGGCGAGACCTCAGCAGAAAAACAATAAAACATCATGCTTTACCAGGGCTCGAACCCAGGTTCCTTTGATCAGCAGGCAAGCGTGCTAATCACTCGGCCACAGGACTGCGAAAACGTTTAGTCTAAATCAGTGGTTCTCAACCTTTTATGCTATACGTACCCCCAGGAAATGTGCATGTAGCTGGCGTACCCCTTGTATAGATAGATAAAGCTATAGTTATAGTATAACAATGGGAATGAAATATAACATATATATATATACATTAAATTTTGTATTCATAAATACATATATCGATGTAAAATATGACAATTTTGCACAGCAGTTTTGCCAACTTAGCGACTTTGTTACTAGAGCTAGAAACTTTTGAGCTCTCAGGGCGTACCCGAAAACTTTTACCGTGTTCCCTACGTTGAGAACCCCTGATCTAAATAATTAATATTACGTTAAATAATTAATATATTATATTAATTATAATAATTAATATCGATCATTATCAAAAAAATTTTTTTTGCTAAAAGTAATATCTTTTACAGCTCTTCATTAAGGTAATCTTTTTTGAAAGATTCATATTCAATACTAGCTGAACGGCACCCAGCACTGCCCGGGTGTCACTTTTAATCTGTGTATTCTTATTTTCAAATTAGACTTCACTAAAAGTAAATTCACTAAAAGTACTTCACTAAAACTAAACTTCACTAAAAGTAAACTTCACTAAAAGTAAATTTTGCCAGTACTACCCCCCCCCCCCGACACTTTAGCATAGATTTTCAACACGAAGAAAATATCCCTGTATTTGCTTGTGTCGTTGTTGACATCAGCGAGCTCTCTCATATTCTATGGTTTAGTTTCTACCTAAAGTATCGAGATTATTATTTCCGTTACGACAGAATTTGCTCCTAATGACTTCCGTGATACTTGACCGCATGGTCTAAATTTCCCGCACAGTGGTTGGTTCCCGCACAGTGGTTGGTCTTTCACCGTCAGTGGTTGGTTAAAAAATCAGTTTCCTTCTTGGCCCGTGTCTTCGTTTCTGCACAAATTGTCAAAGCTCGGGTCTCACTTTTAATCTGCATATTCTGTTTTTTACTGCACTAAAAGTTAGTTTTGTGAATACCTTCCCTCCCCCGACATTTTAGTACAGTTTCAACACGAAGAATTTCCCGGTATTACAAAAGTCACTGATAACAGCGCACGCTCTCATAGCGCGTGGCTTCGTCGCAAACTACTGAGTTTTTATTTCATCAGATTTTGGCATTCTGTAATTTCCGACGTACTTCACCGAAAGGCCCCAAATTTTGTAGCTTGCCTGACCCCATGTTGGATTAGAAAATCAATCCCTAGCTGTAATGGGACGCTTTATAATGCCTTTAGAAATGTGGAAATCTAGAAATGACAGCATATTTAAAAGTTATTTTAACTCTTTACGTTCACAATTAGGTACCACTAAATGGCAACAATAAATTTCACAGCGATCATCGTTTCCCGTAGGGATCGCATGGTAAATATTTTTGCTTCGAAAAAGTCCCCCTTCTGAACTTTCGACTTGAAATTTGTCACTGCAATTCGGATCACAACCAGAAACATTCTGTGAAAATATGAAGCGTCTACCATGATTTCCCGATGGGTAATGGCTGCTAAAGACAAGCAGACACCTTCTTTTATTATTTAGATGAAGCAATCATAAGTAAATCAAGAATCGCTGTGAAATATGAGAACAAAATGTCATTTGAATGAAACGATTTGTATACCATTCAAGTCTTAAGGTATTTTGTTTAATTATTAATACCCATTCAATAAATTTTAGGTTTTAGACTTTTTTACGTCTTCTAAAATGTTATAATATTTTCTATCATTACATATTTTTCAAGTATAAAGTGGTTCGTAGTTAAAAGGAAAACTTTTTTCTTAGTAGTTAAAATAAAAAGATAACATTGTTTTGTTAATAGTTAAAATAAAAGGAGAACATTGTTTTATTAGTAGTTAAAATAAAAAGAGAATATTGTTTTGTTAGTAATTAAAATGAAAAGAGAACATTGTTTCGTTAGTACTGAAAATAAAAAGAGAACATTATTTTGTTAGTAGTTAAAATAAAAAGAGAACATTATTTTATTAGTAGTTAAAATGAAAACAGAAAATTATTTTGTTAGTAGTTAAAATAAAAAGAGAACATTATTTTATTAGTAGTTAAAATGAAAACAGAACATTGTTTTGTCAGTAGTTAAAATAAAAAGAAAATTTGTTTTGTAAGTAGTTAAAAAAAAGAAAATTTGTTTTGTAAGTAGTTAAAATAAAAAGAAAACTTGTTTTGTAAGTAGGTAATATAAAAAGAAAATATTAAAATAAGAAAATAAAAAATATCCGAACTAAAAAAGGGAACATGTTCTCTACAAAAGAGAACTTCTGGCCACCCTACCTGTGAACCTTTGAGCCGTGTGAAGAGACTATTTGTAAAAATGAAAATGTGATGTCACCAACGCCATGGTCAAACATGGTCAAAGATAATATGAAAACTAGAACTCAAGGTAAGAAGAAGAAAATGATTACCGAGAACGAAATGAAGAGATGGTGTGGAGGAAGCGATGGAGAAAAAAAGTCCTAAAAGGTAAGATTATTTCGATAGAAAAAAATTGGAGGGAACTGATATCTAGATGTATACAATCTTAAAGTAGGGAAAAGACTGGGTAGGTAAGTTATTCGTGAACCAAAATTGCATTTGTATTGTTGCTGGAGTAACAGATTCAATGATTTGGGAGATAAACGTGTACCTTCCAAATTTTAATCGCTTCTAGTCAAAACAAAAGCACAGTGAGGTCCACAGGAACCTTAGAGGAGAGGGGGTGAAGTAAGCAATGATTCTATCCTTGGAAGGGAATGCACGTGCAAAACAAAGTCATGGATTTTGTTCATAGATGGGATGAATAAACCATCCAATCTGTGTATGGGGGCAAAATTAATGTATTTATTTTGTACAGTGGGGAATATATATATAAAACATTTCGCCAATGGTAAGAGGAAAATGGATTTTCGTCAGTGAGGAATCTTTTTCATGGAGTTGGTATAAATGAAAATTTTTTCCATAGGAGCAAAGGAAAATATAAATATTGGAGTGTTAAGCACGATTTCCATTTAAAAGAGTAAATTTCTTAATAAGGCTTTCAAATTCCTCTAGGAAACGAAGTGACCATTTAGCTCCATCTGCGGATTTGTACGGAAAGGCAAGAAATCAGCAACAATATTAGCTGTTGGATGCATACTGTACGTACTTTATGTTGGTTTATTTTCTTTTGGTTTTGTTGCTACTTTTACTGTATACAAATTTGCATAGTAAGTCGTATCAACTGACTATGGAAAGAGCTGCTCTTGACTATTTAACAGAAAAGAGCCACCTGCAAAATTAATCACCAGCTAATGGGAAACTAATCTTCCACATATTCCTCCAGGATCTGAGAAAAGATCGGACTAAGGATGGATTTATAACTAACACCATATTTTCAAATACAACAACACATAGATGCGAAAAAGTGCTTAGAAGTGAATTAGGTTTCTCTCAAAGAAAAGCTGCAAAAGTCTTGCAAATGTACTTTACTCTATTTCTTGAATATTTCGCTTACATAATCTGGCAACGAAAAATGTACAAGTTGGGTTGTTTTACCTTTGAACGATACTTTTCTGCACAAAATGGACTAAATAACCAGGTCACAAATGCCCCAATAACTCACAGAATGTTAGGGAAGGGGATCCACTGCTCAGCTGGTGAGAGAGAGATGGAAACCTCCTTCAAGGCCAACAAGCTTGTCCCTTAATGTGCATATGGTATAGTTCTCATATTACACGGTTTTTTGGGGCGGAGGTGGCTCAGTGGGAATGCGTACCAGGCTTGTTATCTGCAGTTCCCAGGTTCGAAACCCAGCTGGGTCAGCGTTGAGATTTATCTCTGCAAAATTCCCCGCCCTGCCCACGGTCAGTACGGAACACCGATGGGCTAGGAAAGACAGCCGTCCGTCGAATGCAACGTTAAGCTATGACCCCATGTGCAGGAAAGCCATACCCTGTGCACGTTAAGGTACACTCTGGATGGCCTTGACAGGAGATTACCTTCTGTCTACCAGCGCTGTTCCAGTGGGACCCCTCTTCCCAACCTTCTCTGAGTCTTCGGGATCCTTGTGACCTGGCCATTTAGCCCATTGTGTGAACAAAATGCCACTCAGAAGTAAAACAACCCAACCTAACCTATTACACGGCGTTTTTGGTACACAATGGGCTAAATGACCAGGTCACAAATACCCCAATAGGTCAGAAAATATTAGGGAAGTGATCCATTGGTCAACTGCTAGGAGACAGATGGAAACCTTCTATCAGATCCATCAGGCGTGTTCCTTAATGTCCACACTATATATTTCGATAACACGGAGCTACGACGTAGCATTCCATACGACTGATGACGGCCAAAAAAAAGCTCACAGAATCCATTACTTGATAGTGCGAATTTAATTGAATCTATTGTAGAATGTTTCTTGTTTGAATCTTCTATGATTTGCTATGCTTCTGTTTAATTTCGACACAGTTGTTAAACAGTAAAAATCACAATAAAAGATAAAAAAATCACAATAAATATATGATCTTTTTTAAGATCATATATCTTAAAAAAGAGTTTCCTAAATTAGAGAAAACTGAGATCAATTCCTTACACAATAAGCCATTTGTTTTTCTCAGCACAGCAGGAGGGATTGCCATACTCTTTGCAACAGCGTGAATTCTCCTCACAAGTGTAGACGTTATCCATATCGTACCATCCTTTCTCACTGTCAATCATGCAATCCTTTTTAGCTGAAAAGAAAACAAGGTTAACGTTTATGAAATGTGAAAAGAGCAAAATTGCTTAAATTCCGCGATGTGTGCATTACATCGATATAAGAATGAGAGAAAGAAATAGGAATGATTCCGTTCCCTTGAAATTCCAGGACTGCCATAAATTGAAAAAAGTAAAATTTTAGAAGCCAATTCTTCTATGTATTTGCTTGTTTTTAACACATTTATTATTCTATTGCATGCAATAAAAACGTTTCCCTAGTAAATAAAATTATTGCCCTGTATACTTTCTTTGCTTTCCATCACTTTTTATCACACTTGTATCACTCCCGAATTTAACTTAGCCCGCTCCGTAGAAATTTTACGAGTGAAAAATTTTAAAAGATTAAAATTTAATTAATAATTATATTAATGATTAAATAAATCAATTAATGTAAATAAATCGAATTAATTAATGAAATAAAAATTATTTAAAATTAATGTAATATTTTTTTAATTAATGTAAATAATTAAATTATTAATTAAATAAAATTTAATTAAGAAGATAAATTCTTCAACACTGAGATGCAAGTTTATTAAGTACATCACCCCTCGTCATATAAATGGTTCATTCCAATACCTCACGTGACAACGATGTGCGGTATAAATCAGGCAGACTAGCTCTTCGAGCATCAATTCATCATCATCATCATCGTCGTCGTCGTCATCGTCATCATCATCATCCTCAAGCAGCCATGGGCTACGGAGGTCCAACCAGACAGCGCAGTTTAATTCTCCAAGCATATCTGTCCTGAGCTACATCTGCTGCATCCGGCCACTGCACACCAATTCTAACAAGGTCCTGTTTGACATTGTCAGCCCACCGCATCCTAGGTCTCCCCCTCCTTCTGAGGCCTCTAGGCACACTGTTCATAACCCTATTCGCCAATCTATAATTATCCATACGGGCAACATGGCCAAACCAGCGGAGTCTCTCTCTGCACAATATGCTGCTTAAAGGAGGTTACAGACTCCTTTGCCTAACCTCATCATTAGTTACAAAGTTAAACCACCTAATACCCAAGATACTACGTAAGCATCTAGAATCAAAAGCATCAAGTTTCCTATTATCTTGTTTACAAAGTGTCCAAGTTTCACTACTATAACTAACCCTAGAAAGAACCAAACTGTTATACAGTCTAATTTTAGTGTTTAGGTGTATACGCCTATTTCTCCACAATCTCCATAGATTCTTAAAAGTCCCGGCAGCAATCCCTATTCGTCTGTTAATCTCATGCCGCACATCACCATTATCTGTTATATAGCTCCCAAGGTAATTAAACTGTGACACCTGCTCAAGACTGCAACCATTCAGATAAACTGAATCACAGCCTGCCTGACCAATTTTCATCACTTTAATTTTCTCTCTGTTCATAACCAAACCTACTCTACTAACAGTCTCATCAAGAGCTCGAATGAAAGAGTTCATCTCATCAACAACATTTAAGGGCTAAATCATCAACATAATCTAAATCAGAAATTTTCGTATCTCCAGCCCATTAAAGGCCAAAATCTTTCCCTTGAAGTGAATTTCGCATAACATAATCAATAACCAAACTAAAGAAAAAAGGAGACAAAATGCACCCTTGTCGAACACCAGAAGTAATGCTAAACCAATTGTTACAAGCCTTACCAACTCTCACACACGACTCAGTGTTATTATAGAGCGCTTTCATTATGTTAACTAAGTTCTCTGGTATACCATATGATCTCACAATCAACCACAAATTATGGCGATCAACAGAGTCGAAAGCCTTTTTGAAATCAACCAAGCTAGCAACCAAAGGTTTCTGAAACTCTAAACATTTCTCAAGAATCTGCCTAAGTGAAAATATCTGATCCACACATCCCCTACCACTTCTGAATCCACATTGCTCATCACACAATTGACTGTCAACCAGATTCTTAATTCTATTAAGCACAATCATGGAAAGAACTTTACCTGGAACAGAGATTAGGCTGATACCCCTATAGTTATCACAAGAACTGCGATCACATTTTTTTGAAAATAGGGATAATAATAGCTCTGGTAAAATCTTTAGGAACCATGCCTTTATCATAAAAGTTATTCAAAATTTCAGTCATCCAAGTGGTAATCGAAACATTCCCACCTCTGAGCATTTCTGTAGTAATTTCATCTACCCCTGGGGATTTATGAAGTTTAAGTTTAGAAATAGCAAAAATAACTTCAGATTGTGTTATGGGGCCAACATTAAAGCCGCCAATTCATCTATCATCATTACAAACAATGGGAGTAGAACTAACCACATTGTTTAGAACATCACTGAAATGCTCAGCCCACCTAGCCATGACAGAATCCTCCCCTTCTATAACCTTACCTTGTTTATCCTGAAATCCTTGTATGCCTGTTCGTTTTCTACCCAATAAAACATTAACTATCTGGTACAGCTCTCTGCTATTGTGCTGCCTAACTGCTTCCTCGGCTTTGTCAGCCAAGCCATCAAGCCAAAGATTCTTATCAGTAGCTAACTGATCCTTTACACGTTTATTAAGCTCTCTGTAATCCTTTCTATTAGGACTAGTAGGGTACTGATTAAGGACATTCCTGCAGTTCCTCCTTTCTGAAATAAGCTCAAGTGCCTTATCACTTAAATAATTCTGTCTCCTCTGCTCCTTTTTCCTAAAACAGTATTGTTAGTTTCCAAAAAAGCCTGTTTAAAATAGCCCCATTCTTCCTCAACTTCAGTATTAAGCAAACCATGACTGTCATAATGACTAAGTAACCTATCATGGTAAGCTTTAGCTATAACAGGGTCTTTCAGAGCTTCAGTATTAAAAGTAAATTTTTTAACTCTAGCACAACACTTTTTAACTTTAAGTTGCAAGACACTTTTAACAAGGTAATGGTCAGATCCAATTTCAGCTCCCCTATATGCCCTGGTATTTCTAACAGAACTAGCCCATTTGCTGTTACTTAATATACAGGGTGAATCTGAAAAAGTGGGAAAACTTTACAGGGTGGTAGAACGCAGCTATATGAGCAATATTCGTCATAGAATGTATGGTCGGAACGCAAGCGGTGAGAAGTTAAAAGGTAGTTTTCCACTGTCACATTTAAAGAATGAACACAAGAAGGATATGAGATACTTCAGAAAACATTTTATTAACAGGAATTTAATTGAGGTACATGCTCAAAGAAATTGCTCAAACTTCAAGAAATTGCTGAACTTCAAAGAAATTACTCCACGGTAGAAATGCCGTTGGGTGCGAGGACTGTCCCTTTTATACCATTTCCAACGCTACCTAGCGGCTCGCCGTTTGCGTTCCGACCATACATTCTATGACGAATATTGCTCGTATAGCTGCGTTCTACCACCCCGTAAAGTTTTGCCCACTTTTTCAGATTCACCCTGTATAATCAATCATATTCCTATGCAGCCCATCAGGTGAACCCATGTGTACTTATGTATGTCGCGCTGTTTGTAATATGTGTTAGTTATTCTGAAACCATTGAGTTTACTTACCTGTAGGAGACGTTGCCCATTGCCATTGCAGCTACCAATACCAAAGGGCCAATTACCCCTCCCCAAAGGTCAGAGTCAGTTCCAACTTTGGCACTGAAGTCACCTAGAACAAGGGTAATATCTCCTTTCTTGACAGAATTCAAAATATCCTGAAGTTGTTCATAAAACCTATTCTTCTCATCCTCATCGGCATCCTCAGTGGGGGCATAACAGCAGATAACATTCAAGTCTTTAATGCTTGTCTGAAATTTTGCTGTAAGAAACCTTTCATTAATGCACTCATATCCTAGAACAGCATCACTAGCATGTCTGCTGAGCAGCAGACCACGCCTTGGTGATGCTTTCCATCTTCCCTCCCTGTAAAGAGAAATTTAAAGTCATTTTTAAGTATCTCACCTTTACCTGTCCATCTGGTAAAGGTGAGATACTTAAAAATAACTTTAAATTTCTCTTGCAAGCCTATTGTCTCTTGCAAGCCTATTGTCCATTGCAAGCCTAGACAGGAATTCCTGCATGAGGACATCAAGAGAATAATCTCTATGTAATGTCCTCACGTTCCACGTTCCTGCAGAGAAAAAATGATTAGTAGGATTTTTAAAGAAATTAGGTTTATTGAGATTGGTAGGGCCAACAATATCAAACAGCCCCCTGACCGCAGGCATGGGACAAAGACCTGTTTCTCCTCCGCTAAAGGCTGATGTTACCGATGCTGGTAGGAACTTCAGGCACCACCTTTTTACGTGGACTTTTTCAAGAGCCATATGGCCTGCCTGAAACACATTACTCCAGTTTAGGCTTGACGATGCCCAACTAGCTAAGTAAGGTTCAGGTACCTGCGATGGCCTCTGATTAGGATTATCCACCAGCTGATATAAGGTATCCCATGCCTCTGTTCATCTAGAGCTGGCAACCCAGAAGCAAACAGAAAACACAGCGGCAGACTCTCCCTCAACAGAGGCCCACCAGTGCAGCAAGTCCAGGATCCGTAATTAAACTGAAATACATAAACAAGTCCAGTCTAGTAGGTATAAATGGTCAGCACCAGGACCCTGTGAAGTTGACCACTCCTCAGCAGGTTTGAAAAAAAAAGAAAACAGTGGCAATAGATGACCAGATCAATAGGTCATACTGAACTGGCAGCCCTCCCCTTCCGTTCCCTTCCAAAAGCGAATATCTCTTTTGAAAGGTACTAACGACCTGCACCACGAGAAGGCGGGGGCGGACATTAGGTGCTAGACCTGGCCGGTTCTGTGCATCACCACTAGGAATTGGTACACATCTCTCCTTCCAGTTTACGCCTAGCTACCATTTACAGGCCAACATCAATTAGAGTTTCAGAATGAATATATAACTCTGAGATGGCAGTTTATTAAGCATTTAAATTAATGTAATAAATTACTTAGCCCTCTTATTCATGACTTATTTGAACTTCAGAATGGGCAAAACGAGCGACCTGAGTGACGTTGAACGTGGCATAAGAGTTGGTGCTGGGCGTGCCGGTTCTAGCATTTCCCAAACCGCCGTCCTCATCAGACTTTCACGCACAACCATTTCAATGTTTTACCGAAAATGGTGCGCAAAGCACAAAACTCTGTAATCGGCGATCCTGTGGACAAAAACAGCTTGTTAACGAAAAAAAGGGTTAAAAGAGACTGCTGAGAATCGTGCATATGAACAAATGTGCCATAACCAGGCAAATCACAGCAGAATTAAACATTGGTATGCAGTAGATCATCTCTGAATGCACTACGTATCGGACCTTGTTAAGAATGGGCTACAATAGCGCCGACCACGTTGAGTGCTGATGTTGTCAGCGAAGAACACGAAAGTGCGTCTCCAGTGGGCACAGGAGCATCGACACTGAACCGTTGAGGACTGGATAAAGGTAGCCTGATTGGATGAATCAAGATGCCTTTTGCATCTTACTGATGGAAGGATGAGAATTTGTGGTAAGCAACATGAAGCCATGGAACAATCTTTTCTGGTGTCAAGAGTGCAGGCTGCTGATTGCGGTGTGATGGTGTGGGGAATGTTTTCCTGGCACACATTAGGCCCCCTTGATACCCATCGGCGGACATCTGAATGCCACGGTGTATTTGAATATCGTTGCTGACCAAGTTCATCCCTTCATGGCTATAGTTTATCCTCACTCGGATGAACACGTTCAGCATGATAATGCACCTTCTCACAAGTCACTTATCATCACAAATGGTTCCAGGAACATGCCGACGAGTTTTCCTTACTTCATTAGTCTGCACAGTCCCCAGATCTAAACCCTATGGAGTATCTTTGTGATGAGGTGATAAGGCTGTTCGTAACAAGACTGCTGCAGTCCAATTTGCAGCAATTGCGCAACTCTATCATTTCTGCATGGTATAACGAATTTTATTTAAAAAACATTTTCCTAATTAGACATACTTTAATTAACATTTTCCTGATTGGAGAGATCTTTATTGATATCCTGCACAACGCCTAACATTTCCTATCTTGTAACTTTCATGTCTATACGAATTGGGGTAGTTCTGAAGGTCAAAGGAGGTGCAAAAGAGTTACTCTTAGGTAGATGTACCTAATAAACTGGCATCTCAGTATATGTATTTATTTCTCTTAGTTCATTTATTATTCTATTATATGCAATAAAAAAAACTGACCACTAGTAAATACAGATTTTTGACCTATGTGATTTTTTTCTTCTTTACTATTTATTATATTTTCGTCACCCCGAAATTTAACTTAGTCCTCTTATCTCATACTATTTGAAAACGTTTTCTGGATATGTGCCTGTACCAAACGGCACACCAAACGTACAAATAAAGTTTATTACTAACTAATGATTTCTAACTTTACCAGCAATTGAAAATAAATGTTATTAAATTAAAGCGATATATATTTATCCTGATAAACATTTCAAAAGAATTTTAATGATGCTTTCTCCTAAACTGTCATCACGAACATATTACGTACGTAAATATTTATCATATAACACGAGCGTAAGACTGATATTACAACGTGATAAGTATTACACTCCGCTGCCAAAATATTATAGAATTTCCATGCTTTGTAAATGGGAATCTAACTCATACACAGGTTTTGTCATTACATAGCTTTCTTTAAAAGATATCAGTTGTGCTTTCTTAAACAAATCTGGTAAGGGATATATATATAATTTTATAATAGCTAGTGATTTTAGTGTCAATTTTGCGTTCTATTTTTAACAAATTGAATTATTTGATTGTCTCAAATTGGGTTCTGTTACAGAAACTTGTAACGTAACATGGGGATGTGCAAGAAGGGTTCTCTGAGAAAATATGTTCGTTTCCAAAAACTGCAAAACCAACAATTAGGAAAATGTTCCGATGTCAGCTAACTGAAACCGGGACATTTTTCATTGACATCTTCGCAATTGAACAGGCCTTAGTTGAGATTTTCCTAATTGGAAGACTTAAATACATTTTCCTAATTAGACATATTTTAATTGACATTTTCCTCATAGGCGGACTTAATTGGCATTTTCCTAATTGGACAGACTAAAATACATTTTTCTAATTAGACATACGTTAATTGACATTTTCCTAATTGAACAAATCTTAATTGACATTTCCCTAATTGGACAAACATAAATATATTTTCCTAATTAGACATACTTTAATTGGCATTTTCTTAATTGGCGGATCTAAATTGACATTTTCCTAAATATCGGATCTAAATTGACATTCTCCTAATTGGACAGACTTAAATACATCTTCTTAATTAGATATACTTTAATTCACATTTTCCTAATTAGCGGACTTAAATTGGTATTTTTCTAATTGGACAAACCTTAACTGATATTTTCGTAATTGGAAGGAAAAAATTCATATTTTCCTAATTCATCATCCTCAAGCAGCCATGGGCTTCGGAGGTCCAACCAAACCGCGAAATTCAGTTCTCCAAGAATATCTGTCCTGAGCTACATCTGCTGCTTCTGGCCACTGCACACCAATTCTAACAAGATCTTGTTTGACATGTTCTGAGTCTTTTAGGAACAATGGTCATAACCCTATTCACTAATCTACATTTATTCATACATGGCCAAACCAACGGAGTTTATCTGTGCACAATATACTACTCAGAGGAGGTTGCCGACTCCTTTGCCCAACCTTTTCATTACTTACAAATTTCAACCACGTAGTGCTCAAAATACTACGTAAGATCTATGATCAAATGCATCAAGTTTCCTGTTATCTTGTTTACAAAGCATCCAAGTTTCAGTACCATAACCAATCCTAGAAACAACCAAGCTATTTTACAATCTAATATTAGTCTTTCTGTGTATACGCCTATTTCCCCACACTCTCCATAGATTCCTAAATATCCCAGAGACAATCCCTGTTCGCCTGTTAATCTCACGCCGCACATCACCAGTATCTGTTACATAACTCCCAAGATAATTAAACTGAGATATCTTCTCAAGAGTACAGAAATTGAGATTTAACTGAATCACAGCCTGCCTGACCAATTTTCATCACTTTTAGTTTTGTCTCTGTTTATAAAACCTACTCTACTACCAGTGTCATCAACAGATCGAATGAAAGAGTTCATTTCATCAACATCAATTTGCAAAAAGGGCTATATAATCAGTATAATCTAAATCCAAAATCTGTGTATCTCCAGATCATTATAAGGCCAAAATCTTTTCCCATGCAAATGCATTTCGCATAACATAATAAATAAATAAAGAGAAAAGGAGACAAAATGCATCCTTGTTGAACACCAGAATCAATTCTAAACCAATTACTGCAAGCCTTAGCAACTCTCACATACGATTCAGTGATATTATAGAGAGCTTTCATTATTTTAACTAACTTGTCTGGTATACCATATGATCTCACAATCAACCACAAATTATGACGGTCAACAGAGTCGAAAGCCTTTCTGAAATCAACAAAGCTAGCAATCAAATGTTTCTGAAACTCGAAACATTTCACAAGAATCTGACTGAGTGAAAATATCTTATCTACATATCCCCTACCACTTCTGAATCCATATTGCTCATCATGCAATTGACTGCCAACTAGATTCTTAATTATACAGTATATAGCACAATCATGTAAAGGAACTTTACCTGGAAACAGAAAGTAGGCTGATACCCCTATAGTTATCAAAAGAACTGCAATCACCTTTTTTTTTTTAAAATAGAGATAATAATAGCTCTGGTAAAATCAGGGATAATTTCAGTCATCCATGTGGTAACCGAAACATTCCCAGCTCTAAGCATTTGGCAGACTTTAATTCACATTTTACTAATAGGATATACCTTAATTTATATTTTCCTAATTGGGCAGATTAAATGCATTTTCCTAATTATACATCGTTAAATGAGATTTTCTAATTCGACAAACATTAATTCTCACTATCCTAATTGGAGAAATTTTAATTGACATTCTCCTCATTGGACAGAACTTATTTTCCATTTTATTTATTTGAAGACTTAAATTGACAAATTTCTAATTGAATAGACCTTAAATGGTAGCTAGGTAGTCTGGAAGCAGAACTATGAACCAATCCCCTGTGATGCTGCATAGAACCGGCCAGGCGTAGCACTTAATGTGAGACCCCGCTTTCTCGTGGTGCATGCCGTTAGTTTCTTTCAAAAGAGATACTCTCTTGCGGGACTGAACGGAAGTGGGGAGCTGCCAAATTAGTGTGGCCTACTGATCTGGGCAAGTGTTGACTACTTCTCTTTTTTTTTTCTACCCTGCTGAGGAGTGGTCAACCACACAGGGTCCTGATGCTGACTATATAAACCTACTGGACTGGAATATAGCTCTGAGCTTGATTATGAATCCTGAATTTGCTGCACTGGTGGACTTCTGTGCAGGGACAATCTCCTGCTGTGTTTTCTGTTTTTGGGTTGACAGACCCACGTGAATGATTCACAGGATATGTTTTATCAGCTGGTGGATAATCCCGAGCAGAGGTCATCACAGGCACCTGAACTTTTGCTTCTACAGATAGCGTCAAATTCTACATTGGAGGAAATCTTCCAGTGTAGATTGCTTTAGCCTTTAGTGGTGTGGGAACGGGTCTTTTTCCCCATACCTGCGATTAGGGTGCTGTTTGATATTGTTCGCATTCCCTCTATAAATAAACATAGTTCCTTTAAACATCCCACTAACCATTTTCTCTCCACTGACAGTTGAAATGTGAGGACTCTGCACAGAGATTATTCTCTTGATATCCTCACACAAGAAATTCACTTTATAATTTAGATATTCTCGACCAGACGGACAGATAAAGGTTAGATTCTTAAAAATAATCTTAAATTTACCTTTTGAGGGAGGGCAGATAATAAGCATCTCCAAGGCATAGGTCTGCTTCTCAGCAGACATGCTAGTGATGGTCTTCTAGGACATGAGTACGTTAATGAAAGGTTTCTTACAAGAAATTTTCAGATAAGCATTAAAGACTTCAATGTTACCTGCTGTTAGCCCCCACTGAGGATGCCTATGAGGAGGAAAAGGATAGGTTTTACGGACAACTTCAGGATATTTTGAATTCTCTCAAAGAGATATTACTCTTGTTCTAGGTGTCTTCAATGCCAGAGTTGGTACTACTCTAACCTTTGTGGAGGTAGGATAGGCCTTTTGGTATTGGTAGCTACAACGGTAATGTGTAACGTCTCCTCAGGTAGGTAATCTTAATGGTTTCAGAATAGCTAACACTTGTTACAACACACTGCGACATACGTAAGTACACATGGGATTCACCAGATGGGCTGCATAAGAATATGATTGATTATATATTAATTAACAGCAAATGGGCTAGTTCTATTAGAAATACCAGGTCATATAGCTGAGCTGAAATTGGATCTGACGATTACCTTGTTAAAAGTATTTTATAACTTAAACCAAAAAAGTGTTGTGTTAAATTAAAAAAAAATACCTTTAATTCTTAAGCTCTGAAAGACCCAGTTATAGCTACAGCTTACCATGATAGGTTAGTAAGTCATTGTCACAGTCATAGTTTGCTTGCTACTGAAGTTAAGGAAGAATGGGACCGTTTCAAACAGGCTTTTCTTGAAATTAACTGTACTCTTTTAGGAAAAAATGGAGCAGAGGAGGCATATTATTTGAGTAATAAGGTACTTGAGCTTATTTAAGAAAGATAGAACTGCAGGAATGTCCTTAATCTATATCTTACTTGTCCTAATAGAAAGCATTACAGAGAGCTTAATAAACGTGTAAAGAGTCAGTTATCTGCTGATAAGAATCTTTGACTTGATGGCTTGGCTGACAAAGCCGAGGAAGCAGTTAGCACAACAGCAGTGAGCTGTACCAGATAGTTAATACTTTGTATGCTAGAAAACAGACAGGTACACAGGGATTGAAGGATAAGCAAGGTAAAGTTATAGAAGATGAGGATTCTGTCATGGCTAGGTGGGCTAAGCATTTCAGTGATGTTCTGAACAATATGATTAATTATACTCCCATTATACGTAATGATGATAGATGCATTACTGGCTTTAATGTTGGCCCTATAACAGAGTCTGAATTTGTTTTGGCTATTTCTAACCTTAAACTACATAAATCTCCATGGGTAGATGAAATTATTACGGAAATGCTTAGAGCTGGGGATGTTTCTGTTACTATATAAATGAGTGAAATTTTGAATATCTTTTACGATAATGGCATGGTTCCTAAGAATTTTACCAGAGCTATAATTATGTCTTTTTTTTTAAAGTGATCGCAGTTCTTGTGATAACTAAGAGAGTATCAGCCTACTTTCGTACGCTGATACTCTAAAGGTTAAAAGTTCTTTGTATGATTGTGCTTAATAGAATTAAGAATCTGGTTGACAGGTAATTGCGTGATGAGCAGTGTATATTCAGAAGTGGTTGGTTTGGTTGTTTGGGGTTTAATGGCGCAACGGCAACTATGGCCATATTGCACCAAACACATGGTAAATGCAGTAAAAAATAAATAGGTAAAAGTCATTTAATCCAGGACCAAAAGTTAAAAGCAACAATAGTGTAAAAGACAAACAAGAAAGAAAAGCGTAAAACATTGCAGAAATACAAAGGTAGAATTTTACCAGAGCTATTATCATCTCTTTTTTTTTAAAAAAGGTGATCGCAGTTCTTGTGATCCTCAACAATTGTAAAAAGTAAAAATAATAAATGGGTGTATAGGACCATTAAGAAAAAAACGTAACAAAAGGTCAATATCGAGTAAAACATTAAATACGTGTAAAATAACCAGTAAAACGTAAAAATTCGAAAACAAGCGTTAAAAGCGATTCATCATATAGAAAATGTCCGAGTGTAAGGGGCTCGGAAGTAAAATCGTGAAACGTAAAATATAAACATCTGTCTAGATTAAAAGAGGAACAATTGATTAAAATGTGTTTAATAGTTAAAATAGTGTCACAAAACTCGAACTTAGGTTCGTTGTCAGCCCGAAGAAGAAATGAATGTGTGATAAACGAATAACAAAACAGAAAACATAAATAACAAACAATCAACTATAATTCATTCGAGCTGTAGTAATTCAGAAGTGGTAGGGGATGTGTAGATCTGATATTTTCACTTAGGCAGATTCTTGAGAAATGTTTAGAGTTTCAGAAACCTTTGGTTACTAGCTTTGTTGATTTCAAAGAGGCTTTTGACTCTGTTACTCGTAATAATTTGTGGTTGATTGTGAGATCGTATGGCGTACTAGAGAAGTTAGTTAACATAATGAAAGCTCTCTATAATAGCACTGAATCGTGTGTGAGAGTTGGTAAGGCTTGTAGTAATTGGTTTAGCATTGCTTCTGGTTTTCGACAAGATTGCATTTTGTCTCCTTTTCTCTTTAGTTTGATTATTGATTATGTTATGCGAAATTCACTGCAGAGAAAGATTTTGGCCTTAACTTCTCAAGAGATCTGAAAATTTCTGATTTAGATTATGCTGATGATTCAGCCCTTTTGATAAATGATGTTGATGAGATGAACTCTTTCATTCGAGCTATTGATGAGACTGGTAGTAGAGTAGGTTTGGTTTTAAACAGATAAAACTAAATTGATGAAAATTGGTCAGGCAGGCTGTGATTCAGTTAATCTGAATGGTTGCAATCTTGAGCAGTGGTCACAGTTTAATTATCTTGAGAGCTATGTAACAGATACTGTTGATGTGCGGCATGAGACTAATATACGAATAGGGATTGCTGCGGCGACTTTTAAGAATCTGAAGACATAGTGTATGTGAAAAAATAGGTTAATTGTAAATTTTAGCCTGTCTACTATCAGATCATTTATGGTTTATGTACATAAAAATAAAGGCATGTAATTCTGCTGTTGTAAATCGCTTTTATTAATATTTTAAATCAGTTCACCGGCAACAAACCATTCTAAAAGTCCTTTATCTTTTCCCAGTTGCTTTCACCGTAATTGGAATGCGTGTGAACTGTAAACGCTTCCGATAACTTTACTGGCAATTACGGTAATGTTGCATCACTACATCAAATAGACTAACTAATGGATTTCGAATGCCCATGAAATTTAAGATTACTTCGCAAACACCGTGAAAGTTTCCAGGAATGCATTAGTAATTGTCTGTAACGAATCTCTTTAGGATATGGCCGTTTCAAAAAGATAATCTGAATTCGCAGATTTGAATCTCACTTAATTGTCTCTTTGCTGATAAGTATTTTTAAACCATAAAAGTCTGAAAAAAGTGCATTAGTGATTGTCTGTAATGAATCTCGGGTATGGCCGTTTCAAAAAGATAATCTGAATTTGCTGATTTGAACCTCGCTTAGATGTCTCGTTGTTAATAAATATTTTTTAAACTATAGAAGTCGGAGAACAAAAAATATTAGTGATTGTCTCTAATGAATCTATTTCGGGTGTGGCCGTTTCCAAAAGGTAATCTGAATTCGCTGATTTGAATTCACTTAAATATCTCTTTTTAATAAGTATTTTTTTAACCATAAAATTCTGAGAGAAAAATGCGTTAGTGATTTCTTGTAATGAATCTCAGGTATGGACGTTTCCAAAAGATAATCTGAATTCGCTCATTTGAATCTCGCTTAAATATCTCTTTGGAAATAAGTATTTTTAAACCATAAAAGTCTGAAAAAAAATTCATTAGTGATTGTCTCTAATGAATCTCGGGCATTGCTGTTTCAAAAAGATAATCCGAATTCGTTGATTTGAATCTCGCTTAAATAACTCTTTGGTAATAAGCATTTTTTAAACCATAAAAGTCTAAAAAATAATGCATTGGTAACTGTCTGTAATGAATCGCTTTCGGGTATGGCCGTTACAAAAAGATAATCTAAATTCGCTGATTTGAATCTCGCTTAAACAACTCTTTGCTAATAAGTATTTTTTAAACCATAGAAATCTGAAAAAATTTCATTAGTGATTATCTCTATTGAATCTGGAGTATGGCCGTTTCAAAAAGATAATCTGAATTCGCTGATTTGAATCTCGCTTAAATATCGTTTTGGTAATAAGCATTTTTCAAACCATAAAAGTCTAAAAAATAATGCATTAGTAATTGTCTGTAATGAATCTCTTTCGGGTATGGCCGTTTCAAAAAGATAATCTGAATTTGCTGATTTGAATTCACTTAATTATCTCTTTGTAATAAGTATTTTTTTTAACCATAAAATTCTGAGAAAAAAATGCATTAGTGGTTTCCTGTAATGAATCTCGGATATGGACGTTTCAAAAAGATAATCTGAATTCGCTGATTTGAATCTTACTTAAATAACTCTTTGGTAATAAACATTTTAAACCATAAAAGTTGAAAAAAAATGCATTAGCAATTGTCTGTAATGAATCTCTTTCGGGAAGGGCCGTTTCAAAAAGATAATCTGAATTCACTGATATGATCTCGCTTAAATGTCTCGTTGCTGATAAGTATTTTTAAACCATAAAAGTCTAAAAAAAATGCATTAGTGATTGTCTGTAATGAATCTCGAGTATGGCCGTTTCAAAAAGATAATTTGAATTCGCTGATTTGAATCTCACTTAAATATCTATTTGTTAAGTAGTATTTTTTAATCCATAAAAGTCTGAAAAAAATGAGAGAAAAGCAAAAGAGAATTATTCACATTTATGTTTTTTAATTGTCCATGTTTTTAAAATATCCGTATTATTATCGTTCATTTTTAACCCAAATAATCGTAAATTTGCCTGTACATGGAATCACTTTCAACAATTGGATTGTTCACCTCGTTATGATTATGTGACTCTGGCATTTATGTTGTTCGAACCAGAATTGAATGTAGAAAATAATAACTGGAAGAGAGGGGGAAAAGTAGACTGAAAGTCTACCCTTCCATTCTGATTATTTTTTTATTTCAATTCGGTTTTTAATTTTGATAATCGATATGGAAAAAATAATGGGAGGGAGCAGCACATTGGATATGCATTTCAGCATAATATTTTCCCAACCGTTTTAGGTCTTTTGAGAAGTTTCTTGAAAAAGCTTGAAAAATACATTAAAAATAATTTATCGCCTCCATTATCATTCGCAACCTAACGCTTTATTCGCTATTCTGTAGTTATAAATACGGACAACATGGTCAGATGAACGCAGTCTCTTTCTGCACAATGCCTCCTGAAGCAGCTGCTTGCCAGAGAGATCTCAGAGGAGCCTGTCAGTTTATGCGCCATAGTAGAAAGTCTGTGAGGATGGCGGGATCATCAGAAAAATGGGAATTCGGTGGGCAGAGAATGTCAAACAGGACCTTGTTATACTTAGTTCACAATAGCTAAATGCAGAAAATGTAGCTCAGGCAAACACGTTTTTAGAACTAATTTACACAGTCTGTCTGGACCTCCATAGCTCTGCTAAAATGCTAGATCCGGTACTAGTATGTTGGAATCCAGAGCCGGATCTAGGAAGACAGCCATGACTACCCAACCCGTTTGAGAATGCTAGTAAGGGTAATAGAAGCTAAAAATTATTAAATCTGTGCATATTTCAGGTATTTTTCATGGATTTTTTAAAAACTTGTAAAACCAAAGAGAATATATTACCTTGCAATGGAAATCCAGTATCTTGCCCCACTTCTGCCTTTTTCCATCTCGATTGTGCTGGGGTGGCTCAGTCAGTAGCACGCCAGGGTTGTATCTGCAGTTCCCAGATTCAAGTCCCATATGGGTCAGCGTTGAGGTTTATCTCCGCAAAATCCACCCCCTGCCCATGGTTAATATGGGACACCCATTGACTTGGAAAGGCCACCGTCCGTAGGATGGGATGTTAAGCCATGGCTCCATGTGCGGAATAGTTCTATCTTGTACACGTTAAAGAACACGCTGGATAGCCTTAACGGGAGGCTTCCATCTTTTTCCCAATAACTATCCAGTGGGTCCTCTCCCCCAACCTTCTCTGAGTCTTAGGGGTCCTTGTTCATTTAGCCCATTGTGTGCAAAAAAATGCCTCTCATAGGTAAAAGAATCCAACCCAAATCCGTCTCAATTGAGCTGTTTCACTCTCCACCTTTATTTTGTTTTCTCGATCCGTATATATGTATTTATGTTTCGGTTACTAGCATTCTCCTTGCTCCTCCCCCCCCCCCCCTGCAGATCCGGCACTAGTTGGAATTGTTCTGTTTGTACTGCGTGACAACGACTATTTCAAAAAGTCTCTTTTTTTGTGCTCAACAACTGTAAGATAGTTGGTACTAAAGAATATTCGAATCTCTAGTGAATGTTCTAAAATGGTTGAAATGGGTCATTAGTCCTCCTTTTGACCGGTTTTAGTAGATATCAAAGCATTTGAAAAAAAATGGATATTGCCATGTATTGCGTGTTCGGAACCTGTTAGAGTTAAATTTCTAAACACTAAATTCGTTATCTTCGTTTGTGATGAATTCTGACTCAGAGAATTGAATGTGTTTCACTTCTAAACAAGCAAAAAAGAAGAACCTGATATTTTTCCAAAATCAAATTTGCTTTTCCACACCAAGTATCCAAAGAGATAGAAATATATTTTTTTTATTCTGCTCATCAAGAGTGACATTTGAAATAATTAGTTGAAACCAATTTTTTTCAACTAATTATTTCAAGTATTTCTTGTCTACATGACGTCTTCCTGTGATACTTTCTTACTGAAAAGTGGCACATTTTTCCAAAATTCAGCGAAACTACAAATTCTGTTTAAGTATTCTTTAGTATATCGTATACTTCTTGAAATTTTAAGCTTTTTTCTTTCAGATTCTCTTCTAAAGATGTCTTGCATTTTAAAGATACTTTACCATGTCCGATATCGCTGGATTTATCTTGTACCATCCGGTCATTTCAGTAAATAAAAGTAAGAAAATATCTGAAATATTCCTTTTGGAACTTGCCGGGGTTGGCTCAATCGGTAGCGCGCCAGGTGCGGAATCTGCAGCTCCCAATTTCGAGTCTCAACTGTACCTTCTTTGAGATTTACTCCTGTGAGAAAGGGAATATCAATGGCATTGAAAAGGCTGCCGTCCGTCAGAGGAGATGTTGGGCCGTTGTCTTGTGTATAAGAGAGCCATGCTCAGTTCACATTCAAGAACCTCTGAATGGCACTGAAAAGGGGATACCATTTCTCTATCCTAACAGATGTCGATTGGGCCTTTTCCTCCAATCATCTCTGAGCCCTCAGGGTCCTTGTGACCTGGGTCGCGTGTAAGGAGAGTCATAACCTGGGTACAATAAAAATACGCTGGATGGCTCTGACAGGAGTTTACCATCTTTCTCCTAACAGCTGTCGATGGGAACCCCTTCCCCCAATCTTCTCTGACCTTTGGGGTTCTTGTGACCCTTGCCATTTACCACATATTGTGCAAAAAAGTGCCGTTCAGACCTAAAACAACCCCACTCAAATCTTTTTGAGAAAACATTATTATAACAATTTCCCTACTTATCAAGATTCTCAAACATATGCACCAAAAAAAAGTTATCCACAACAGAATTTTACTTACCATAGCAGTTATATGTGCAGCAAACTACAAGGATCATCCCAACCACCAGCCATGTCGCCCCCGTGGCCAACTTGGACTCCATTTTATTCCTTAATGGATGTCCTATACTCGCCCTTCGAGAATGTCATAGAGATTGCGTCGGGGAGGGGGATCTTCCAACCGCTGGACAATCTTCTGTCTGTTGTTGCTCGTTGCTATAGAGATGGTTACAACTGGGTGTTCCAGATTGATTGTGTAAGGCTTTCTGCTGCCTTGACGCCTCTGTCTCTGCCCGCAATAACTTGCACATCCTTGTTATCTAACTCACGTCCCACGTTCACGGTAACTTGCCCACCCACCAGCGCGGAACATTTCAGTCCTGTTATGTAGATGCAGTGCCTGCTCCTTACAGGTTAGGTTGTTTTACTTCTGATCGGCACTTTTTGTGCACCCAATGGGTTAAATGATCAGGTCAAAAGGACCTCAAGGGTTCAAATAAGGTTAGAGGAAGGGTACTCACTGGACATTAGGAGATAGGGAAGACTACCATCAAGGCCATCCAGCATGTTCTTTAACGTGCGCACGTATGACTGTCTTGCATGTACATAAAGTCCAGTCCGACGGACGGCGGTCTGTTCCAATCTCATTGATATCCCCTTTCGCACCGAGGATGAGGTGGGGATTTAGCCAAGGATATCTTGACGATAAAGACCATGACAACTCTTTTGATGACGTCACGTATTGAGGGAAAATATTTCTAAATTTTAATTTATTATTGCAGCTGGCTTTATACCTTACAAATAAATGAAGCAATAATTAATTGCAATAATCAATGTAACAATAATCAAATATATATTCAATTAAAAGTTTATAATTTTTTTTGTCTTCGTTATTACCATAACAGTAATTTATTTTATATTTTATTCCTTTGTTAAGTATATCCCGCAATTACTTGCCATATTATTATTTTAAATTTCATTCTAAAAACATCTCCATACGTGACGTCATTGAAATAGCTCTCATGGTCTTATCGAGATAGCCTTGGTTTAGCAGAGATAAATCAACGCTGGTAAAGTTGAGACTTCAACCTGGGAACTAGGGATTACGACCTGCGCTCTACCGACTGACCCAATCCCGCACCATGCTCCATATGAGTGTGCCATCAGAATTAATCTCACAGAAATGCTATGACATTGGAACACAATATGTAGACATTTGCTGCCGAAATTATTCCAGAAAAATAATTATCTCTCATAGTTATACGTTTCCTTTTAACAACTCCGATTATCCAGATTAATTGAACGATAAGTGTTTTAAACATCTAGTTCGATTGTTAGAACAAAAACATTCCGTATAGGTGGTAGCGAAAGCATAGTTGGGTTGGTTTACCTCTGAGCGGCACTTTTTTGCATACCATGGGCTAAATGGCCAAGTCACCTGGACCCCGAAGGCTCAGAGAAGGTTGGGGACCACTGGAACAGCTGTTGGGAGACAGATGGTAGCCTCCCGTCAAGGCCATCCAGTGTGTTCTTTAACGTGCACAGGGTATGACTCTCCCGCACACGGGGCCACGGTTTAACGTTCCATTCGACGGACGGTGGCCTGTTCCAAACCCACTGGTGTCCCTTACTGACCGTGGGCATGGCGGGGAAATTTGCAGAGATAAATCTCAACGCTGACTCAGCTGGGACTCGAACCTGGGAACTACAGATTACGAGCCTTGCGCGCTACCGACTGAGCCACCCCCGCCCCAGGTAGCGAAAGCAGAGTTAAATATTTTTTCTTTAGAAATGTTTAGGGTACTAGAAATCTGAGGCTTTGTAAATGTCGAAAAAAGCTTTTGACTCTGTTGACACCATAATTTGCGGTTGATCATGAAATCGTATGGCTAACTGAAAAGATTATTTAGTATAATAATTTATTCTTTATTACCTATTAAAATATTATTAAATATATTTCAATACAAAACAAACATCCATGCTTTACTTGGGGTTCAAACCCAGGTCTCTTAATACCCAAGCGCACTAAGCTACTCGGCCATGGAACTTGTTTACGCCAAACTAGTTTCACGCCAAAAGTTTGGCGTGAAACGTATGTTTATTGATAGCTCTTCCAATTCATAGCTTTTCACCGTTAACGTATTAAACTTAAACTCAACGCAAAATTAATTACCGCCAAATGTTTGGTGCCAAAAGTATATATATTAATCTCTTCCCATCAATAAATTCTTTCATAGTTTTCCATTGTAAATATACACCGAAGTGCCAAAACATTATATCCAGCGCGTCTTTATGCAAATCGAAGTAACTGCAGGTAAATGACGGCGCTTGTGAAGGTCATGAAACGCTAAAAAAACGCCTGATACTGAGCTCTGTTAATCAGTGTTATTCTTGTTCTTCAGATGGGAAAGGCAGCGGACTTAAGTGAGTTTGACAAAGGCGAAATTGTAATGGCCAGACAACTGAGTCAGAGCATTTCCGAGACGGCAAGGCTTGTGGGGTGCTTGCAGTCAGCCGTGGTTAGTACTTCAAAAAGTGGTCCATGGGTTGGGTTGTTTTACCTCTGAGCGGCACTTTTTTGCACACCATGGGCTAAATGGCCATTTCACATGGACCCCGAAGGCTCAGAGAAGGTTGGGGAAGGGGACCCACTGGAACAGCTGTTGGGAGACAGATGGTAGCCTCCCGTCAAGGCCATCCAGCGTGTTCTTTAACGTGCACAGGGTATGGCTCTCCCGCACACGGGGCCACGGCTTAACGTCCCATTAGACGGACGGCGGCCTTTCCAAGCCCATCGGTGTCCCCTACTGACCGTGGGCAGGTAGGGCAATTTTGCGGAGATAAATCTCAACGCTGACCCAGCTGGGACTCGAACCTGGGAACTACAGATTACGAGCCTGGCGCGCTACCGACTGAGCCACCCCCGCCTCTATCCCACCTGGCCCAACGTTGAGATTTATCGCCTCAAACTCCTTACCCTGCCCTCGGTCAGTTGGGGTCACCAATGTGTTTGTAAGGCCGCCGTCCATCGGATGGGATATAAAGCCTGGTCCCCATGCGCTGGAGAATCATACCATATACACGTTAAAGAACACGTTGGATGGTCTTTGACAGGCCATTCAACTTGTGTTACAACAGATTATAACTGTCCAGTGAGTCCCCACCTTCCGAGTCCTTGGGGTCCTTGTGATCTGGCCATTTAGTCCACTGTGTGCAAAAAAATCGCCGCTTAGATGAAAAACAACCCAACCTGGTTTGGTTTTGAAAAATGAAATCTAATTTCTCAATATTCCTCTCGCACTCTGTACCCTCTCATTCCACACCCATTGAGGGTGGGTGGGTGTGCACCACTGGTTAAGAACCCTTGCCTTAAATATATACACCAACGTAAAGAAATTTTTATTAAAAGAATTCTGAAATTATTTAATATATCTCTTCGCTGTAAAATTACAATTTCTGTATGGAAAGCACAGCAAAAGATGTGTGAAACAAACATACAGGAATATATAAAACATTTTCATTCATTTATATAGTCCTCGACGAATCTGTTAAGCATAGTTTTATGAAAGAGAATCTGGTACCTCGTGCTGAATTGATGAAATTGTTGAAGCTTAAGACGGGGCTTCCTCGACTATTGTTCTTAATGCGATCAAGAGATGGAGCTACTGGTAACTATTCTTCTTGTGACCTACAATGTTCCAGGGCAATTCTGAAAAGATTTGAAATTAATACTTATTATTCAGTTTAGCATGATTTACGAATGAAGTACGTCGAAAAACGAGATTTGACAATGGAGCAAGTAGGTTGATTGAGTAAAATATATTTTTTACTGATTTTCAGTGTATGTGGTCATCTTCGAAGTTGGGTTGTTTTTCCTATGAACTGCACTTTTTTGCACACAATGGGATAAGTGACCATGTCACAAGGACTCTGAGGGCTCATAGAAGACTGGGGAAGGGAATCCGCTGAACAGCTGTTAGCAGACGGTTGGTAGACTCCTGTCAAGGCATATTCATTAAAATACACAGGGTATATTCATTCGCACACGGAGCCACCGCTTAACGTCCCATCCTACGGACATCGATCCTTCCAAGCCGATCGGTATTCCCTGTTGATAGAGGACAGGGCTGGGTGGGAATTTTGCTGAGATAAACTTCAACGCTGACTCAGGTGGGACTCGAACCTGGGAATTACAGATTACGAGCCTGGCGAGCTACGGACTGAGCCACCTCAGCCCCACGTACATACCACTCCTACAGCAAAGGAAAAATGGTTATTTTCTCTCCATGCACAAATTGGCTTGTGACATCACTTTTTAATTTATTTGCTTATTGTTGTGGTAGCATCTAATGTGATATGTTGATCATTTTTCAGATGGAGGTATGAGTGAAATACAACAGCTATTCCACTTAAGTCAGTTATGATCTCCGACTTTGAAGGTGACCACATACTTTTAAGTTAGATGACATTTTTAACAGAATAAGTCTGGTTACTTTGTCAGACTATATAAATGTAATGTAGATGTTTCTCGTATATACCAGAATTTTACAATCTGGAAACATGAAATATGCTTCAAGATATTTTGCCTCCATTTAGGTATAAAAAATAACATATAGTGTTACAGAACTACAGTCGTAAATATTTGATACAATGGGTTCTATACATATAATAAATGAACTTATTTAATAACTAAGAGAATTAATTTACAATAATGAAAATTTAGAAAGAAAACAATTTTAGTAATTTATCTAAACAAATGATCAAACGACGCACAAGTTTACGAGAACTATTCTTACTATAGGACAAACCTTTAACTAAATTACATCAGTCTCAACGCTGACTCAAGTGGGACTCGAACCTGGGAACTACAGATTACGAGCCTGGCGCGTTACGGACTGAGCCACCCCAGCCCACGTACATCCAGATATACCATTCCTACAGCAAAGGAAAAAAGTGTTTCTTTCCTCTCCATGCACAAATTGACTTCTGTCTAAGATTTATCTTTCTTAAAGAACACACACTTGGAATCTATCAACAAAAATTTCTCCTTAGAACGATACATCTATAAACCAGTCGGCAGCTAATCGAACTTTTTACAGAGTAATAAATCCTACCTATTGCGCGCTACACAAATTCTATGCCGAATTTTTACTTTTCAAACTCAATCTCAACTCTCTTCCATTATATGGGGCGGGGGTGGCGCAGTAGATAGTGCGCCAGGCTCGTAATCTGCAGTTCCCAGGTTCGAGTCCCAGCTGGGTCAGCGTTGAGATATATCTCCGCAAAACTCTCCGCCCTGCCCACGTTCAGTAGGGATACCGATGGGCTTGGAAAGGCCGCCGTCCATCGGATGGGACGTTAAGCAGTGGCCTCGTGTGCGGGAGAGCTCATACCCCGTGCACGTTAAAGAACACACTGGATGGCCTTGACGGGAGGTTACTAACTGTCTCCCAACAGCTGTTCCAGTGGGTCCCCTCCCCCAACCTTCTCTGAGCCTTCGGGGTCCATGGCCAGGTCCATGTGACCTGGTCATGGACCCCATGGACCCCTAAATGGCCAGGTCCATGTGACCTGGCCATTTAGCCCATGGTGTGCAAAAAAGTGCCGCTCAGAGGTAAAACAACCCAACCCAAACAACAGAATCATTTCAGTCTTCCTCTATCTCAGTTATTCCACCAACTGTAGAATATTATCACCCCCAGTGCTATCGGGATCTAAGAGGGCCCGAGTCACCTCGATGTATTGGTCCTGTATAGCCAACGAACATAAGAGGGGAATATTAGAGTTCTAAATGATTTAATTTATCTAAAATTTAACTACCAGCCATTTAATTTAGAATAGCGTTAAAGAACATAATTTATTATAAGTTAGTTAAAATATTATTGAATGTTAAAGAATTAATTATATTTTTTTAAAAAACAAATGAACTGCAGAAGAATTTTAAGAAATAACTTTTTTTTTGGTAGTGCACTGTCCGGATCTATTTTGTCTAGGTGGAGTGCCGAAATCGATGTCGTCACATTTTGGAACGATTCAAACCGCTCGCATTTTCCGCCGCTTTCTTCCATGTGTCGACATTGACGAATGACTCATTATGCATTTGTTGTAATCCGTGGTTTATATCGTTTTGTTGTGATGCCCCTTGTCTTGCAAAATGTTTTTTAGTCATCCCTCAATTTTTGAAATCACACTTTCATTCTTACCCCTGTCATAAAAATATTAACACAACAGTTTTGTAGCATTTTCTATTAAATCCCAGTACAGTATTAGCACTCCATTTACAACAAAGCACGCTCGAGACGATACATCATTCTCAAGCAGCCATCGGCTACGGAGATCCAACCAGACCGTGCAATTTAGTTCTCCAAGAATATCTTTCCTGAGCTACATCTGCCCACTGCACACTAAGTTAACAAGACCCTGTTTGACACCGCATACCAGGTCTCCCTCTCTTTCTGAGGCCTTTTGGCACTCTGTTCAGACCCTATTCACTAATCTATAATTATCCATACGGGCAACATGGCCAAGCCAACGGAGTTTCTATCTGAACAATATGCTGCTTAAAGGAGGTTGCAAACTCCTTTGCTTAACCTCATCATTAGTTACAAAGTTGAACCACCTAATGCCCAAGATACTCTCGTAAGCATCTAGAATCAAAAGCATATAGTTTCCTGTTATGTTTACAAAGTGTCCAAGTTTCACTACCATAACTAACCCTAGAAAGAACCAAACTATTATACAGTCTAATTTTAGTCTTTAGGTGTATACGCCTATTTCTCCCCACTCTCCATAGATTCTTAAAAGTCCCGGTAGCTATCCTTATTCGTCTGTTAATGTCGTGCCGCACATCACCAGAATATGTTGCATAGCTACCAAGATAATTAACCTGTGACACCTGCTCAAGACTGCAACTATACAGATTAGCTTAATCACAGCCGGCCTGACCAATTTTCATCAATTTAGTTTGCTCTGTTTATAACCAAACTTACTCTACTACCAGTCTCACCAACAGCTCGAATGAACATCTCGTCAACATTTCCCAATAGGGCCAAATCATCAGCATAATATATATCAGAAATGTTTTTATCCCTAGAAATTTAAGGCCAACATCTTTTCCCTTGCAGGGCATTTCTCATAATATAATCTAACCAAAGACAAAAAGAGAAAAATTGCCAAACCAACGGAGTTTCTCTCATTTCGTCACCCTTGTCGAACACCAGAAGCAATGCTAAACCAATTGCTACAAGCATTACGAACTCTCACACATGACTCAGTGTTATTATAGGGAGCTTTTATTATGTTAACTAACTTGTCTGGTATGCCGTACGATCACACAATCAACCACAAATTATGACGATCGACAGAGTCAAAAGCCTTTATGAAATCAGCAAAGCTAGTAAGCAAAGGTTTCTGAAATTTTAAACATTTCTCAAGAATCTAATCTACCCTGGGAACTGCAGATTATGAGCCTGGCGCGCTACCGACTGAGCCATCCCCGGCCCATATATGTTGATCATTTTCTTTAAATCTGGTCACCCTAATTGTAAATCAATCCTTCAGATAGAATTTTCAAAAGTATTCGGAATTCAAGGAATTCATTCATTACAATCTTGTTATACATGTAGCATAAACTCGAGATTAATACACGAATCTCGGTTTCCTCACTTCAACAATTTTATGTTATTTTCATTTTTTTTCCAAATCATACTCTACACTTCCGTTTAGCCATTGTTAGAGCGCAAAAAAGAATGCCAGTTCCTATTTTTCTCCGTCACACCGCCGTGAGTAAAATTACAAGGGCAATTCCTCGTCATGTTTATATAAAAAAATTAATATTTTTAATTTTAATGAAATGTGATGCGTTTGGTTCTATTTATTGAAAATATTAAAAAGATTTTAGTTTTAGGACAAATGGATTCCAGAAAAAGTAGACACTTATAAAAAATGGAACTTTTGTTCTATTCTTCCAATTACATATTTATAAAGGAGTTTCTCTGGATGTGATTAAGTTAGAAAGATAAAATAGGTTACAATCTAATTTCTAGACCTTTAAAATTATGAATTCTATTTATATCGGCATGAAGTTTTTAAAGATCATTTGTCTTAAACTTTGACCAGTAATATCGAAAATCACATTCCCTTATATTAAAGCAATGTGTTGAAATATTAACAGACATCACCAATAAATTCTATCTTGGTAGGAACATGGATTTCTATTATAAACTTTTCGATTAAGTAAGTTTGTGGAAGCCCATCGATATCCCTAAAAATGATATCTTCTACGACAAACATATTTGAAATGATTCAAAAGACATTGCAAACAAGAAACTCGCAGTTGTGAAGCCAAGATACTAATAAGAGATAGAGCTGAGGTTGTTTTTCCTCTGAGCGGCGATTATTTGCACAAAATAGCCAGGTTACAAGGACCCCAATGGCTCAGAAAGGTTGGGGAGAGGAGACTCACTGAATAACTATTGGGAAACAGATGATAGTTTCCCGTCATGGCCATCCCCAGTGTGTTCTTTAGCGTGCACTTGGTATGGCTCTCTCGCATATGGGGAAACGACTTTACACCCCATCTGACCGACGGAGGCCTTCTCAGTCCATTGATCGAGAGCCCCCTACTGACCGAGAGCAGAGCGAGAAGTTTTGCGGAGATAAATCTCAATGCTGGCCAGAAGGGGCTCGAACTGGGAACTGCAAATTGGCGCGGTACCGACTGAGCCACTCCCGCCCCAATAATAGAAAAGCTTGGAAAAAAAAAAAAAAAAAAAAAAAAAACCTCACTCTGTCAAGTGTGAAAAAACCTCACCGTAGGTTAACTGACAGAGTAACTAGATGATTTCAAATATCGGAGACGGATGGCGTTTTTTACACGCACCAAGTAACTAAACGAAGCAGATATATACTTACCGACACCCGTAGGCAACCAGACAGAGAGATAGGAAAATGCTCAATATCGGATCCAAATACCAGATGTTTTCATTGTAGTAGTAGACAACATCACTGATAATAATGACTGCCGCAAACAAAGCACTTAAGAATGAATTCAGAGCTGTAAAAGAAAATGCAATTTATTGTTCACAATAGCATGACAATAAGTAACAATTTTTATAACGACATATGTTACTAAACGAGAAATTGATTTATTTTCCAAAATTAAATGTTGTAGCATCATTGATATTTATTCTTTCTTAAAACATAAATTTTCAGCTATATTGACAAAACGTTTCCGTTTGATATCGGATACCTAGCGCTGTCCTGTTGAAAAAGTATTGTATGTTCCTGAAGTAATATTAATTCTGTTTATCCTGAAAATCCAGCTATATGTCAACCATGTTAAGCCAAAAGTAATTTGGAATTTTATAATTTGTATTTATTTTTAGGTTGTATGGTTACAATTAACCAAAACAATTGTGAATTCACTCCCACCAATACTCAATCTCTTGAAAAATGTGTCACGTACTCTTTCTGTTGAGCTATCCCAGACTGATTAAAATTCCAATTAGGAGAGAGATTTGTTATTTTTACCTTTGAGCTGCAGTTTTTGGCACAAAATTGGTGAGTTGTTTTACCTCTAAGCGGCGCTGATTTTTTGCACACAATGAACCATTTAGGCCAGGTCACAAGGACCGCGAAAGCTCAGAGGAGGTTGGGTGAGGGGACCCACTGGGACAGCTGTTGGGAGACAGATGGTAGCGTCCCGTCAAGGTCATCTAGCTTGTTCTTTAACGTACACATGGTATGGCTCTCTCGCACACTGTGCCACGGATTAATGTCCCATCAGACGGACGGCGGTATTTCCAAGCCCATCTGTCCCCTACTGACTGTGGATAAGGCGGGGATTTTACGGAGATGAATCTGAACATTTTGCCAGCTGGGACTCGAACCTGAGAACTGCAGATTACGAGTCTCGCACGCTTCCGACTGAGCCATCCCCATCCCCTCATCCAGAGTGTTTTTTAATGTAATAGGGACCACGTCTTAACATATCCTTTCGACAAAACAGTTTTTCCAAACCCATAACTGCATCCTTCTTCTAACCGATGGTTTTTACAGAATGAAAACGGAGGATTACAATCCTGACACGCTACCGAATGAGCCAGAATCTCCCCTAGGCAGCGAAAGTAAAAAAGACAATTTTGCCGTTGACAAAAATTAAATAAAATGACAGAAAACTTATGTTTGCAACTTACCATCTAAGAAGAGAGACCTGCTATTCATCTTTCTGTATAAGATATATTTTGCGATGCCCAGGAGTGTACACATAACCATGCCAATACCAGCAAGGACCACCAACAATGTGTACTAAAAAAGGAAACAGGTTTCTTTAATAAAACACTCTACATTTTATCATCCTTTAAGAATTTAAAAGGTTTCTTTAAAACTTTATTTAATATTCTATGTGCAAGAAATATTTCTACTCTTTAGTTTAACCAGGCTCTAAAAAAAGAGATTCTACCGTTTAAAAATAAAATTTTTGTGTAAAATTTATGTAGTTCACTTTTATGTCATGAGTTGGGTTGTGTTGTTTTACCTCTGAGCGGCACTTTTTTGCACACCATGGGCTAAATGGCCAGGTCACATGGACCCCGAAGTCTCAGAGAAGGTTGGGGGAGGGAACCCACTGGAACAGCTGTTGGGAGACAGATGGTAGCCTCCCGTCAAGGCCATCCAGCGTGTTCTTTAACGTGCACAGGGTATGGCTCTCCCGCACACGGGTCCACGGCTTAACGTCCCATCAGACGGACGGCGGCCTTTCCAAGCCCATCGGTGTCCCCTACTGACCGTGGGCAAGGCGGGGAATTTTGTGGAGATAAATCTCAACGCTGACCCAGCTGGGACTCGAACCTGGGAACTACAGATTACGAGCCTGGCACGCTACCGACTGAGCCACCCCCGCCCCTTTATGTCATGATTAAAGTACCTATTCGGTAAGTTTTAATCAGCTTTAAAATTCTTTTCACAACTGCTTCAGTTGTCAATGTTTTCATTAATTTTTTGCAATTATAGGAAATTAATACCGGAATATGTAATTATGAATGAAAGGAAATAACTAATCACTTAAGCGTTATTACGTTTCATATTTTGAAAATTAAAAAGAATATTGGATTGTGAGGAATTACATGAAAAAATAGTTATTTTTTACACTGTTTAATTATATATTATACACATAAACCATTTAAGCACTGTTCAGAAGAATATGGGTAAAATTCCGGTTTGATGCAGTTTGTCCGACGAAGTTTTTTCCAAAAGAAATTTGTTCCACGGAAATTTTGCCAAAAGTTTGAGAATTGAAAAATACTGAGAGGCAGCTAGAGGGCGTGCTCCTCTATAAGGTCTTGTTTGTTACTGGGTAATCATCGGAGGGAGGGGCGACAGAAAACTCAGTTTTTGATTAGACTGAACACTTGTTTTACAAACGAACTAGATGCCGTTTACTTCCATTTATTTTCACTATTCTTATAAGCTATATTCAGAGCCTTGTAATAGAGGGATTGTGTTTGAAATTTAAAACTGGGTTGGGTTGTTTTACCTCTGAGCGGCACTTTTTTGTACACCATGGGCTAAATGGCCAGGTCACATGGTCCCCAAAGGCTCAGAGAAGGTTGGGGGAGGGGACCCATTGGAACAGCTGTTAGGAAACAGATGGTAGTCTCCCGTCAAGGCCATCCAGCGTGTTCTTTAAAGTGCACAGGGTATGGCTCTCCCGCACACGGGGCCACGGCTTAACGTCCCATCCGACCGACGGCGGCCTTTCCAAGCCCATCGGTGTCCTCTACTGACCGTGGGCAGGGTGGGGAATTTTGCGGAGATAAATCTCAAAATTTAAAACTGGAGTATTTAACAGATTGGGTTGTTTTATCCTGCAGCTGCACTCTTTTTTAAACAGTGGACTGAATGGCCAGATCACAACGACCCCGCGGGCTCAGAAAAGGTTGGGGGAAGGTTACCCCCTCGTTTGCTGGGCCAGATCACAACGACCCCGCGGGCTCAGAAAAGGTTGGGGAAGGTTACCCCCTCGTTTGCTGGGCCAGATCACAACGACCCCGCGGGCTCAGAAAAGGTTGGGGGAAGGTTACCCCCTCGTTTGCTGTTAAAGAGATAAAGTCTCCGTCAAGGATATCCAGCATATTCTTCAACGTGCACAGAGTATGGGTTCTCCCGTACACGGGGCCACGGTTTAACACCTCATCCAACAGACGGCTGCCTTTCCAAACCCATTGGTGTTCCCTACTGACAGAGGACGAGTTTTGCGGAGATGATTCTCAAAGCTGAAGCAATGGGAACTGCAGATTACAAGTCTGGCACGCTACGGACTGGAAAGTCCCCTATTTAACAGAACTATACGCTGAGTGATCATTGAACTATTGTATAACACTCTCCCTTGTTATGTCAATGGGACGATAATTTCTAAGTCCTATAGCCTTTAAAATAAACGTTTAATGGGAAAATGTGACAAAAGGTAAATTAAAGATCTAAATCATTTCTATTTAAATAACGATTTTTCAACAATAGTATTTAAAGGGTCATATAAGTTTGAACATATACGAATAGCAGTGCTAGACATTTAAAATTAATTGAAACTGAAATAGGAAGTATATTCATATATAATTCATTCTGCCTTATCTAAAATCCAGTTTCCCCACCGACGATTCCCCAGTGACAAACGAAAGAAATGTCTTTATCGAAGTGATCACCCCCTAGCGATCTCTCAGTATTTCTTAATTCTTAAAGTTTCGACAAAATGCTGAACGAATTTCAGTTTCGAAAAAATTTCCGTACAACAAAAATCCTTGTTTGCAGCCAAACTTGCTGTGCTTACGTATAGCTCCGTATTATTCCTAAGTAATAATTGCGGCGGGGTTGACTCAGTCGGTAGCGCGCCAGGCTCGTAATCTACAGTTCCCAGGTTCGAGTCCCAGCTGCGTAAGCGTTGAGATTTATCTCTGAAAAACTCCACTCCCTGCCAACGGTCAGTAGGGTGACACCGATGGACTTGGAAAGGCCGCCGTCCGTCGGATAGAACGTTAAGCTGTGTCTCCGTGTGCGGGAAAGTCATACCCTGTTAACGTTAAAGAACACGCTGCATGGCCTTGACGGGAGGCTACCATCTGTCTCCCAACAGCTGTTCCAGTGAGTCCCTTTCTGAAACATCGGGGTCCTTGTGACCTGGCCATTTAGGCTATTCTGTGGAAAAAAGTGCAGGTCAGAGGTAAAACAACCCAAACTACGTGCATAAAATGCACAAAAGTATGCCGCACAAAAGCACCACCCATGAAATAAAAAAACTTACAGCTTGAAGTAAATGTTAAAAGAGTTAAAAATTCCAACGCTCTTCGTTCACATCAACGCGAAGAAAATATTCACTGATGTGATTGAAACACGCCATTATTTCTAAACTTTTGATTTGATGCATTCCCTTGCGTTATCTTTGAAAGGCAATGGTTTTCCATAATATAACACTGGTTAATAAGATTTTTATGATATGAACAATTGCAGCTGCCTTTAACTATTTTTCAGGTGTTGATTTCAGATCTGGCCTTAAAAAATGGTTAGCACATCACGTTTTTATGTTATTGGTCATTTTGACTAATATTAAGATCTTCTTATACCAATACCTCCAGGCAACTGTGAGGATACTAGATATTTTACTTTTTGTGGCTAACAACAGTGATTTCCAAGTGGAAGAAACATGTAACAGTAACCTAACCTCAGACCGCCATTCTTGTTGGTTTCATTGTAGGAGGAACACGTGCTGTACGTTGCAGAGTGAATTTTGGCGTTTAAATGGCACAAAGGCAGCGTCGCGGATGTGTTAATGTGTCAGATAAGTTTTGTTATATGTGTGGAAATTATATTTTAAAATCCCAAGGTCGTTCTTTGACAAAGACTGTGAAGAAAGCCTAAAACTTGTATTTTGGATGTCATGTTGGAGATCAGAACAAAACATGGGCTCCACGTGTGTGCTGCATTTCGTGCTTTGTTGGCCTGAGTGAATGAAAAAAAATACCCCCTCAAGCAGCTGCTTGCCACAGAGGTCTGACAGGAGTCTGTCGGTTTCTATGCCATAGTAGGTCTCTGAGAATGGCAGGACCTCAGCAGAAAAACAACACAAACATCCATGCTTTATGCGGGGCTCGAACCCAGATCCCTCAGATCAGTAGCCAAGCGCGCTAACCACTCGGCTACAGGACGGTTCAATGATTGAAAATGATTGAAACGTAAAATAAAATCCATTCCCTTTGCAGTTCCAGTGGTTTGGCGTGAGCCAACTCTCACTTGCTTGCTTGTTATTTTTGCTTAACTAAAGTGTCGGGCTTTTCAAAAAAGAACAAAAGCAAAATACAATATCCAAATGTATCTTCAGCCATAAGGCCAGTTCGTCATGGAGAAGATCTTTCTATACCAACACCACCAACCAACTGGGAGGAGATTGATTCACATTCATCAGAGGAAGACTTTGAGGCACATTCAGATCCTGATACTACATATACCTTTAAAAGGTTAGACGAGTCTCATCTGTTTCAGCAAATGAACTATATTATTTTGTTTGAGACCTAGGACATTCCAAACAACAAGCTAAGGTTTTAGGTTCAGGACTTCAAGAATGGAATCTTCTGGCAAAGGGTACCAGAAATTCTCTGTTCAGAAAGATAGATTTGGCTTTATCTGCTTATTACGAGATGCAAGATGGTTTGCGTTTCTGCACAGATTTTTCAGGGCTGATGGAAGAAATTGGAACAACTCACGACCCTAAAGGAGTGGCGTCTATTTCTAGATTCGTCAACAAAAGTTGTCCTTTGCATAAAGGAAACCAAAAACTTTCCATTCCAGTAACACACACCGTGGGAATGAAAGAAACTTATGAAAGCATGGAAAAAATACTCACTGCTATAAATTATGAGCAGTTTAAGTGGACAATATGCGGTGACATAAAAGTTATCTATCTCCTTGCTCGGGCTAAAAGGAGGCTTTACAAAATTTTGCTGTTTTCCGTGTTTGTGGGACAGTAGGGCCAGAATGAAACACTACAAAAGACTGGCTCGAAACAGATGTTTTTATTCCTGGAAAGAGTAACCTGAGGTATAAGCCTCTAGTTGACCCCTCTGATGTTCTGCTCCCACCACTACACATCAAACTGGGGTTTATGAAAAACTTGTAAAGGCTATGGACAAAACTGGTAAAGGGTTTTTCCACTTTAAAGAAAAATTTCCGAAACTAAGTGATGCCAAACTCAAAGAAGGGATTTTTGTTGGTCCTCAGATCAGAAAGCTACTGAATGATACTGTCTTCGAATAAAAACTAAATATGAAGGAGTGCGCTGCATGGAAATCCTTCAAATCTTTGGTCCAAGGTTTGCTGTGGAATCACAAAGAGAAAAACTACCATTAGATCATTCAAGATCTTCTCAAAAACTATGAAAACTTTGGCTGCCGAATGTCTTTGAAGATCCATTTTTTGCAGTCGCATCTCGACTTCTTTCCCAAGAATCTAGGAGCTGTCAGTGATGAGCAAGGAGCAAGATTTCACCAGGATATCGGAACCATGGAGGAGAGATACCAAGGCAGGTGGGACCCAGCAATGATGGATGACTACTGCTGCTTCTTGCAGAAGGAAGATATCTCAGCACATAAAAGAAAAAAAAGAACTTTGTGTAATTATCTAAGTAAGATCCTTACCCATGTTTTCCTACTTTGCGTTTCAATATTATTTCATTTGCTACTTTATATTCAGTGGTTAATAACTATGATATTTCTAATTTATTTTCACTGTAATCATGTAATTAATGAGTTTTAAGTTGCAATTTCATTAAATAGTCACATTTTAATTTCCCAGATATGCGTATTCATTGAAATACATCAATCCGTAATTTAAAAAAACTACGTGCTGCAGAGTTTTCACAGCCATATTTGAATTCAGCACTCCAAAATTAGTTAAAAAATATCCTATTTGACCAATGTTATAAAACAGTTTCAATTTGTTGTCTAATATAATCAACTTACTACAAAATTAACCATACAAAGATATGGGTCAGTTGTCCATCAACCCATATCCTATTATCAGTGGCCTACATATAGCTACGTGGAATAGGGGGGGGGGGGGTTGTTTCATTTTTATGCGACTTTTTCTGCACAGAATGAGCTAATGACTACGTCCCAAGAACCCCGAGGGCTCAGAAACAGTTGGGGAAAGGGATCCACTGCTTAGCTGTTATGAAAGGGAAACCTCTCATCACCATCAGACTTTTTTTCAATGTTTTCATTCGTTTTTCCTGTCTTGTGAAATCCACCTGTCTTTTACAATGTTTCCCTTGTTTTTCCTGTCTTGTCAAATCCACCCGTCTTTTGCAACGTTTTCCTGTTTTTCCCGTCTTGTCAAATCCACCTGTCTTTTTCAACGTTTTCTTGTATTTTTCCTGTCTTGTCAAATATACCTGTCTTTTCCAATGTTTACTTTTCTTATCAAATCCACTTGTCTTTTAACGTACACAGAGTATCTCTCCAATACACGAGACCACAGCTTAACATCCTGTCCGACGAACTGCGGCTTTTCCAAGCCCATCGGTGTCCCCTATTGACCAAGAGCAGAACGGGGAGTTTTTCGGAGATAAATCCTAATGTTGGCCCAGTTGGACTCGAAACTGAGAACTGGACATTACGAGCCTTGTGTACTACTGACTGAGTCAACCTTTACCCCATTTAGTTTTGCCGTATGAGCGGGATACCATACCTCCTCTGATGGATGGTCGTTTCCAAATAGAATGAAATTTTATTTTTTCTTCCGAACTTAGCACTCTCTAACAGTGAACATTCGAACTAAAGAGTGGGAAAGTAACGTAGTTCTCAATAATATCTTTAAAACAGAGAGTTTCTTTTAGATCTCAAAGCAAAATGCTCTCTTTTCCCTAAACCTCGAGGATGGGTTTACTTCTGAAGGCACTTGTTTTTGCAGACAATGGGTGAAATAGCCAGATTAAAGGACCCAAAGAGCTCAGAGAAAGTTGGAGGAAGAGATTGGGTTGTTTTACCTCTAAGCAGCACCTTTTTGCACAAATAACAAACTAAATGGACAGTTCACAAGGTCCCGGAAGGCTCAAAGAACGTTGAAGATAGGGGACCCACTAGAAAGCTGTTAGGAGATAGAAGGCAGCCTTCCTTCAAGGCCATTCAGCGTGTTTTTTAACGTATACATGGTACGATTTTCCTGCAAACATCCTAATGTCCTAACCGACGAACGGCGGCAGCCTTTGAAGCCTATCGGTGTCACCACTGACTGAGGGCAAGGTAGAGGATTTTACGGATATAAATGTAAACGCCGTCTCAGGTGGGACTGGAACCTGGGAATTGTAGATTACGAGACGCGTGCTACCGACTGTTCCCAGCCCCCACCCCTTCATGGAAGTGAAACTAATTGAAAACTAGATGGCAGTAACTCTACCATTATCGATTTGATAAACCAAATTCTCCCACGAATTTCTAAAATACCGCCGTTGGTAAATACCGGTTTAAGAAAGGGAAAAATTATCTTTGACAAATGGTTTTTAACACTTTGACGATGGATGAAAACTGACCAAAATCTGATATTTCAGTTTGGCCGGCAGCTATCCATTGTTTGTGAATGGAAATTTCCGATCTCGGCCACGATACTGACAAGTTGAGTCATCCTCATTCACCCAAACGTTAAGACGCTAAAAAGTTTGGGAACGTTCGTAACGTTAAATCGCTCGCATTGCTTTCTGTGTGGCCTCACCCTTAATATGGTGGAGGTGATCGCTCGTTCTCCATTCCTCTGCTACGCACCCAGAATGGAAAATGATCAAGGCAACAGTTCTAGAATTATTGCGAAACAAAGAATCGCGACCACCAAGAAATGGAAATGATGAACGATAGAACAAAATCCGACTCATCATAGCCAGGTGGACAAACGAGCTTGCATCGGAATACATAAAATTCGGTTCAAGACGTACGATTAGCTGTAACATCACGTCACGTTTGAAGCTGTATAAACAATAAACTTCTGCAGTCGAAAGTTTCATTTGAGTCGACGTTTGAAGCTGTATAAACAATAAACTTCTGCAGTCGAAAGTTTCCCCACGTGTAAGGTTCATAATAAGCACAAATATTAGTAATAGAGCAAGAGTCTGGAAACTTGCGGCTTCATAGCTATGTGATGCTCTTAGCACACCGAAAACATTGCTCTCGACGCTTTTCGGTCAACATTTATCTGCGAATAATTTTTTCTTTCAATGAATTTCTTTAAAAACAACCACCGGGACAGGTTTGGCAGACGAAAGTTTGAAAGCACTTATGCCATTGAAATGATTTAATAAGCTAAGTTGGTTGACTCTCTGAGAGACACTTTTTTTGCACACAATGGGCTAAATGTCCAAGTCACAAGAAACTCTAAGGCTCCGAAGGTTGGGGAAAGGAGACCCACTGGACAGCTGACTGGACAGTTAGGAGACAGATACCCACTGGACAGTTAGGAGACATACCCACTGGACAGTTAAGAGACAGATGGTTGCTTCACGTCAAGGCCATCCAGCGTGTTCTTTAGCGTGCACAGTGTATGGCTCTCCTGCACACGGCTTTATGGCCCATCTAACAAATAGTGACCTTTCCAAGACTGTGTCCACTCTCTGATCAAGGGCTGGATGGGGTTTAATGGAGATAAATCTCAAACCTTGCATAGGTAGTACTCGAACCTCAGAAGTTCAGATTATCAGCCTGGCGAGCTACCCGCCCTTGGTGAGTTGCGACTTCTAGAACATACATTTGCGTTTGTTTGCTTTCCTCAATAATCCCTGCATTCTGCTGTAATCAATAAGAAATGTCCATAGCCTGCAACCAAAGTTTGAGCAAAATATTGACTAATAATGATAACCCATATATTTTCTCTCATTAACAAAAATGAGAAAGTCCTCCGGAATATAAAATGCTCGTTGTTATAAAGCAATTTTGTAGAATTCCAAATTTATCATCCTCTAACGGTAGAAATTCCAAAAAGGAATATTCAGAAAATGCGAATAATATTTTATTACAATCTATCCAACTTAAAAATTCCCATTTATCTATTATAACGTAAAAGAACGTTGTTTTTGCTGCATACCTTCAGTAGGCAAGTTATTCTCTCAGTGCAAAACTCTTCACCCCCTTCCTTTACCGCCTAAAATTCAAAATCATTATCATGAAGAGCCTGTTTAAAGCTATTCTTCTTTCTCAATTTATTACAACTTCTACGCTGAAATTAAAATTGTTGGAAGGTTCAGAGATTGCGAATAGTAATAACTTATTGCGAATAGTAATAACTTATTACTATCTAACGAAACCAAAATTGTTTTTTTTTTCGTATCTTAAAATAAATTTGAATGTCTACATTTCGTATCTTAAAATAAATTTGAATGTCAGTTTGGACAAAACAAAAATTGTTTTTTATATTAAAAGAATATAAAATTAAATTAAAAAAAACTATATTCCTATAGTATCCTAAAAAGTAGAAAATAATCAAAGTATATCGATGCTGCAATCGGTCACTAAGTTCGTATTCGTTTCAAAGGAAGATTAGGGCGCCGGCAATTTTGTCTAGTAGGTAATTCGGCGCCCTATCTTCCTTCGAATCGAATACGAACTCAATGACCGATTGCACCATTAATATGCTTTACAATTATTTTCTACTTTTTAGGACACTCTAGGAAAATAGGTATTTTTTTTAATTTATATTTTTTGGGGGGTTGTCACTAAAAACATCTATCTTCAAAAACTTGAATATATGACTCAAACATCGATAACATTTTACACCGTTTTGGATTCAGGTTTGAGGTAGTCAATGGCATTGTGGAGACGTCACAAGCTTTGAGATACGACTCGTTAAAGTCGACCCCCATGAAAATCCGCTCCCCCATATTTTATCAGGGGGGAATAATGCGAGCAAAATTCGAAATAATGTACGACCGTCATTACACGAGCTTTCATTTGCCACCTAACTCGTAACTGTAGACCCTGGCGTTCCGATAAGGCAGAACGACTATTTCCCATTTTTAGGAGGGAGGTGAGTATAGGGGGTCATTTTTAGAGCCTACGACACTTCGCGTCACAAGCATTCATTCAACACTAGATCGTTACTTTCCGCACTCGCGTTTAGGAAATATAGAAGAACAATCATTTTCACATTGGTCCCTTTTTTAGGGGGGAAGAAAGCACGGGGTCAATTTTTTATAGCTTATGACACTCTCGGCGTTTCAAGCTTTCATTTGGCACATAAATCATTAAGTTTGTCCATCTCGTTCGAAAGAGGTGGTGGAACAACGATTTGTCAAATCCACAAACCGACAAATGTCGTATCCAAAAGCAATAGGAAGATAGGTAACAAAAGAGTTGAGACGTTTTAGGAACTTTTTCAAAATATTCCCTAAAAATTTTGAAAACTAGTTTGATAAAATCAAGTGGAAGAATTAACGGAGTAGCCCAATAAGTAAATAGATAACTCCATTTAGAGAGTTAAATTTACACTTTATGGATCCAAGTGCACGATGCATCTTCTATTTTTTACCAATCTTCCTATTGCTTTTGGCATTTGTCGTTTTGTGGATTTGACAAAACGTTGTTCCATCATATCTTTCGAACACGTTGGATGAACTTAATGATTTATGTGCCAAATGAAAGCTTGTAACGCGGGGAGTGTCATAAGCTTTAAAAAAATTGATCCCTGTGCTTTCTTTCCCCCTAAAAAAGGGAAATATGAGAACTATTCTTAAGCTATATCTCCAGAACGCGAGAGCCGAAAGTAACAAGCTATACGTCGAATAAAAACTTCCGACGCGAGGAATGTCGTAGGCTACGAAAAATGCATCTCCCCTGCTTTTTCCCCTCTTCTAAACAAAGGGGGAATTGAAAATTATTGTCCCATTATATAGGGAATGAATGCGAGAGCGGAAAGTAACCAGTCATGTTACTTGACTGGTTACTTTCCGCTCTCGCATTCATTCCCTATATAATGGCTTGTCACGGGGGGGGGGGAGTGTCACGGGGGGTAGTGTTGTAGACTATAAAAAAAATCCCCCATGCTTTTCCCCCCGTAAAAAAGGGGAAATATGAAACAATTGTTCCGCTATATCTCCAGAAAGAAACTATATCTCCGAAAGTAACAAGCTATACGTCAAATGAAAGCTTCTAGCGTAGGGAAGGCCCTAGCTATGAAATATTGACCCCCATGCTTTCTGCCCCTTTAAAATAAGTAGCCAATTTGGAAATGATTGTTCCTCTATATTTCCTTAACGCGAGTGCGGAAAGTAACAACGTATGTGTTGAACGAAAGCTTGTGACCCACAGTGTCACAGGTTGAAACATTATCCCCATGCTCTCTTCTCCCCCTATAAAACGAGAAATCTGCAAGTCGTTCTACGATATCATTGGAACGAGAAGACTACAGTTATGAGTTAGGTGTAAAATGAAAGCTCGTATAATGACGGTCGTAAACTCGCATTTTTCCTCCACTATACCCCCCTAATAAAATGTGGGGTGAGGGATTTAAAAAAAAACAAACTAATGCGTATTGAAGGTGCAATCAGTTACTAAGTTCGTTTTCGCTTCGAAGGAGGATAGGATACAGATTTCCGTACTCGACAAGATTGCCGATGCCCTATCGCCCTTTGAAGGGGATGCGAACTCAGTGACTGATTGAACCATCGATATGCTTTAGGTTTATTTTCTACTTTTAGGGCGGCGTAGGAAGATAAATTAAAAAAAAACTATTAATTTATATTTTTTAATGGTGAATACGCACAAGAAATGTATGTTGAACACTGAAATTCTCGCTGAAACTGTGCCCACGTTCCTTTGAATACGGCTCTACTACGAACAGCTTCGAATATGAACTTAATTTGCTTTCGCAGTTCCGTTTACTCTGCAAGACTGTTCTTCAGATTTTGTTTGTTTTCGAAGTGTAAATTGCAGCACAAGACGATGAAATTTATAGATGGCAGGAAAAATAACAGGAAATCGATCAATTGCAGAGAGGATTTTCTCCACTTACGCCCAGGGGTAGAAAAACACACTTTTCTGTTAAAAGAAATTTTTTCTGCATAAAATGTTATCCCAAACCATCTATTAGTTCGAATTGCCACTCTTAGAGGGTGTTAAATGGGAGAAATTAAGACTTTCTTCTATTTGAAAACGATCATCCCATATTTGTAAGAAGAGATTTTAGTCTTTTAGCTTTCACTGACAATTATCTATCCAGTTCGATATATTTTTAAGACCCATGAGATCGCTAAGTTGAATTACGAGAGTGAATTGTACATTGACTTACCCATTGGGGCATTTCTTTTAGAAACAGAAAACCAATGCCTTGTCCTATGACTGCCAAACCAGCAAGGATAAAAAATATTCCTAAACAAATGCATGCTCTGGAGAACAAAATCAGAAATACATGTAATTAGGATGGGGAAACACAAAGCACATAATCAAAATTTACGAAAGACATAAATGAAATTTATGAAAACAATGGAGTCACATTTATCTGAAGTTGACATGATCATGTCAATCTCATTTAACCCGTTGCTCGAGTTGGGTTGTTTTATCTCTGAGCGGCACGTTTCGCACAAAATGACTAAATGGCAAGATCAAAAGAAACCCAATTGTTCAGAGAATGTTGAGAGACGGCAAAACCACCTAAACAGCTGTTAGGAGACAGGTGGTAGCCTGTCGTCAAGGTCATCCAGCGTATTCTTTAACGTGTAGAGGTTCTGGTCTCCTGCACATAGGACCATCACTTTACGTCTCATCAGATAGGGTTGTTGGGTTGTTTTACCTCTGAGCGGCAATTTTTTGCATACCATGGGCTAAATGGCCAGGTCACAAGGACCCCGAAGGCTCAGAGAAGGTTGGGGGAGGGGAACCACTGGAACAGCTGTTGGGAGACAGATGGTAGCCTCCCGTCAAAGCCATCCAACGTGTTCTTCAACGTGCACAGGGTAGGCTCTCCCGTACACGGGGCCACGGCCTAACGTCCCACCCGGCAGACGGCGGCCTTTCCAAGCCCATCGGTTTCCCCTACTGGCCGTGGGCAGGGCGGGGAATTTTGCGGAGATAAATCACAACGCTAACCCAGCTGGGACTCGAACCTGGGAACTACAGATTACGAGCCTGACGCGCTACCAACTAAGCCATCCCGTCCCTCATCAGATAGGTCTAGGTGGTATTGGTTGGGAGCACTGATGGCCTTTCCAAGCCCATCAGTGTTCCCTACCAATACCACCTAGAGGAATCCTCAACTAGCTGATGTTGCCTCTACTCCCTCTAAGTAACTCTTCTAGGTGGTATTGCTCCTAGTGAGCGAGGGCAGTTAAGGGCGGGGAGCTCTGCGGAGAAAAATCTCAATGCCGGACCAGGTGGATCGAACCTGGGAACTGCAGATTACGATCCTGTTGTAAGAGGTAAATGATTTGTTTTCTTACTACCATAGAGGAAAGGAATTTTTTAAAAGAGATATATGTTTCTTTTTCGGTATTGCGTATAGTAATATTTTATTAGTACATATTTTTTCCCAATCATCCTTTAGTTCGAATTTATACCATTCGAGTGTGCTATATGCGAAAAGAAAAAATTTCTCCTCTTTGAATCGAATGCAGCACATTCCCCAGAGACGATATATTATTCTCAAAGTTCTAAATGGAACCCTCCCCATAGGTGGAGGGGATTAGCCGGGAGCGCCCAGGCTCGTAATCTGCAGTTCCCAGGTTCGAGTCCCATCTGAGCCAGCGTTCAGATTTATCTCCGCAAAATTAGCGCCCTGCTTTCGTCAGCAGGGAACACTGATGGGCTTGAAAAAATAGCCGTTCGTCGGATGGGACTTTAAACCGTGTGCAGGAGAGCTATATCTTGTGCACGTTAAAGAACATGCTGGATGGTCTTGACGGTAGGCTACCCTCTGTTTCCTAACAGCTGTCCAGTGGTCGCCTCCTTCCAACCTTCTCCGAGCCCTCGGGAGTCCATGTAACCTGGCTGCAAAAAAATAAAAAAAAAAAAACATTTATTCAAATGTAATATCGGAATTTTCAGAAATGATTCTGTTGTTTGGGTTGGGTTGTTTTACCTCTGAGCGGCACTTTTTTGCACACCATGGGCTAAATGGCCAGGTCACATGGACCCCGAAGGCTCAGAGAAGGTTGGGGGAGGGGACCCACTGGAACAGCTGTTGTGAGACAGATGGTAGCCTCCCGTCAAGGCCATCCAGTGTGTTCTTTAACGTGCACAGGGTATGGCTCTCCCGCACACGGGGCCACGGCTTAACGTCCCATCCGACGGACGGCGGCCTTTCCAAGCCCATCGGTGTCCCCTATTGACCGTGGGCAGGGCGGGGAATTTTGCGGAGATAAATCTCAACGCTGACCCAGCTGGGACTCGAACCTGGGAACTACAGATTACGAGTCTGGCGCGCTACCGACTGAGCCACCCCCGCCCCCAATGATTCTGTTTTTGAATGAGAGTGTCCGAAGACGAGCTTAACAATTGATGTTAAAATTCCAAATCCGATAACGTTTTTTAAATATTAAACGAATATTCTTATAAAGCGAGAGTTAGAGAAATTTGAATGAGCTCTTCAATATATCTCGTGACATTTTCCCGTTAGAAGCTTATTTTCAGAGTTAGTGAACTTTAAATGCAATTTTCGATTCACAAAATATGAAAAAAAAAAATGTGATTTCTGTTGACAGATTTGCACTGAGAGCAAATTGTTGACAGTCTATCTTTAAAGACTCGTTTTGAATAAAATTTTTTATATATAATTCTTATTTAAAAAGTCGCTAAGCTCAGAAAATGACTAGCTATTAGTCATGTTCAAGTCAAAGAATGTCAGTTTCTAATGAAGACCTAATTTATTAAAAAAAAGTATTTATTAAAAAATTATATTATTTATATTTGTTGCTAAAAGTATTTATTAAAAAAGTATACTATTTCCTGTTTCTCCTTTAGCAACAAGTTGGGTTGTTCTACCTCTGAGCGGCATTTTTTTTGCACACAATGGCGTAAATGGCTAGGTCACAAAGACTCCCAGTGCTCAGAGAATTTTGGGGGAAGGGGTCTCCACTGGACAGCTGCTACGAGAAAAATGGTAGCCTGCCGAAAAGACCATCCAGCGTGTTCTTTAACGTGCACAGGGTATGGCTTTCCCGCACACGAGATCCACGGCTTAACATCCCACCCGAAGGACGACTGCCTTTCCACCACTGACCGAGGGCAGGGTGGGGTGTTTTGCTGAGATAAATCTCAATGCTGGGCCACGTGAGTCTCAAACTTGGGAAATGCAGATTACTAGCCTGGCACGCTACCGACCGAACCGCTCTTTTTCAGAAAGCGAATAATCACAGGTCATCTAAACACGTTTCTACTGCGACTCATAGAATATACCTATGAAATAACCATTGCTCTGGATTAGTGGGAAATAGTCTGTATTGCTGATATATACAGTTCCTATGAGAAAGACAACGAATCCATTTGTACATAGCATCGAAATCTACGTGGGGGGGGGGGGTTTGAACTTTCGCTTAATTTTTTTAAACAAAGGACGGGGATAACCTAAAAGCTATCAGTCCTGTCCTGGTTTCTCATACGACATAGAATCATACATGAATGCACAGGTGGGGGGGTAGTAGCGAAGAACTATGGTTTGGGAGGGGGAAGAAAACGAAAATTTTCAAACTCGAAAATTAAATTTTGCTAACTGATAAAAAAAAAAGACTTTTACATAGATGATGTCTCTCTGACTCTTACCGAGCATTTTCACAACTCACCTGTATTTCACCAAGTGGCTTCGAACTTCGCCAACTAACCATAATTTCACAGAAAAAAAATTCCAATTTTTACATCTCGCTTGAATTGTAGCTAGCCACTATGAATTTTCCCAAACTACCCTAGAATTTGCCAACTCTCCTTAAGACTCAAAAACTCTTACTCTCACAATTTTCATGATTCGCCCTGTGCAACTGTCCTAAATTTTGTCAAGTTGCCTCGATTTTTCTAACTCTCCCTAATCTCACAAAAACAATCCCAATTTTCACAACACGCCAATATTTTACCAAGTGGATTCGAAACTTGCCAAATGCCCAAGATTTGTCAAGATTTCCCCGATTTTGCCAACTCGCCATAATTTTACAGAAAAAAATCCCAATTTTTACATCTCACCCAATTTTTGCCAACTCTTCTAGATTTTGCTAAGTTGCCTCGATTTTGTCAACTCGCCATAATTTTACAGAAAAAAATCTTAATTTTTGCAACTCATCTGATTTTTGCCAACTCCCCACGATTTTGCTAGTCACTCGGAATTTTGCCAACTCACCTGTATTTTACTAAATGGTTTAGAATTTTGCTAACTGCCCTAGTTTTTGCGTCTCGATTTTCTCAACTGCTCTAGATTTGCCAAATTGCCTCGATTTTGACAACTACCCTAGATTTTGCTAAATCTCCTTAATTTTACAAAAACGAAAGATTACAAATTTTCACAACTCACCTAGATTTTACAAAGTCGCTTCGAATTTTGCCAACTCCGAATTACTTTGTGGGAGCTTCCCCTTATTCCCCCCCCCCCTATACCTACGTCCCTGTGAACGCATAACTGTGGCATCGCGAGACTCGAAAGCAATTTTCGGCATCTGCTTAGAATTGAATTGTTTTACCTCTGAAAGTCGATTTTTTGCACACAATGGGCTTAAATGGCCAGCTCACAAGGACCCCCAAAGGCTTAAAAGGTTAGGAGAAGGAGTCGAGACCCCGAGGGATCAGGGAAGGTTGGGGAAGGTGACCCACTCGACAGCTGCTAGGAGCCAAATGGAAGCTTCCTTCAAGGCCAACCAGCATGTTTTTTAATGTGCAGGGGTTATAGTTCTCCTGGATACAAGACCACGGTTTTAAGTCCCAGCCGATGGATGGCAGCCTTTCCAAGCCCATCGGAGTTGCTTTTCCGACCGAGAATAGTGAGGGTTTTGCGGAGACAAATGTCGACTCTGACTGGCTCTGGTGGGACTAAACCGGAGAATTACAAACCTGACGGAATATCGACTATCCCCGTTAGGTGCAGTGTCACAGCGAGCAAGACTATACTACTGCACCACGAAAGCGGCAAAAACTTAAAATTCAACATATTTAAATTCATTATAAGAATTTTAAATAACTTACGTAATTGCATATGATTATATAAATTGCACATTTTAGCTAACCTAAGTCAATATTATCATTATAGGTGGTTTTTTCGTAAAGTATTTACCTGTTTTCTTTCGCTGCAGAATAGAATGTATGCGAAGATCCAAAATATCTCCAGATGACAATGACAGAGGAGATGAGATCCAAAAAACAGTCAGCCTGAAAACAAATACAAAACAAGCATTATAATATAACCTAATACATGAAGAAGATAGTGTGTGTGCCTGTCCATTTATGCACTCGTCCTCCAGAAACGGTAAGAGCACCAAACTTTGCACAAATGTTTCCTTTACCAAGGGGAAGATTTTGAACTATGTGTGAACTCCCTGGGTTCAACCAAAACTGGAGTGGGAGGATTTTAATTTTTCGAAATCCCCATCGACTGTTAAAAAACGGTGTCTCTCATAGACTTAGCATTAGCAGTTATTCGAAATCACGTGAGGAATATCTATTACCACTTTAGAGAGTTTCAAGCTCCTCTAAAGAGAAGAAAAATTATATCGTGGAATGGGAGAGGGAATGTCATTTACTATATATGTTACCACTAAAGTGCAGAAATCAGTTATTCTACAGATTATCTAGGTATTGTGCAGATTAACTAGGGTGATCCGTTAACGTGCGGAAAATTGTTTTAATTTCTCAAATTACCTAGGTAATCTGCAAATTACCTGGATAATCTGCACATTACCTACTAGGCACTCGTTAAAGTGAAAATAAGATCTTTGCTGGAACAACAGGAACGTTTCTGTACGCTTAAATTAACATAATGTTATTTATCTAGTGCCCGAGAGTAGAGTTGAAACCTCTGTCAACATGAATCAGTCGTCCGAATTATAAAAAACGCCCCCAAAATGAGCAGGCCAAGTGAGAACGAATCATTTTAGTGATTCGTTATCAAGAATGAATCACTTTACCGATTCGTTATCAAGAATGAATCACTTTACCGATTCGTTATCAAGAACGAATCACTTTACCGATTCGTTCTCACTTGGCCTCCGCTCATCCGGGGCGTTTTTTATAATGCGGACGAGTGAATCACGTGACACGAAGATTCATATTCAAGAGATTCACCACTATGAGAGAAACAAACTTTTGAACTTTAACGATACGGAAGCCGTTAATGTGCACATTACCTAGGTAAAATGCGGAAAACTCTTGATTCCGCACGTTAACGGAGCAAATCAGTTAATCTGCAGATTAGCTAGGTAATGTGCACATTAACGGCTTTCGAGCTTTAGCGGTAACATATACACTTTAGAGTTTTTAATCTCAGCAACGCCAGGTAAATCTACTAGTTAAAAGTAAATTCTAAATTTTATTGGCACATGAATAGTTAATACTCATATAATTATTGCATTCTCCCATTCTCTTGTATTACGTTATTTTTTTTTATCAAGTATCGAATGTGGCGCTTTGGTTCCAAAAAATAATCAAGATATATTCGAGAAAACTTCGGACTTGCTAATTCAAATTGCAGAAGTAATTGCAGCATTGAATTATCGATTCAACAATCAATTAATGTATTCAGATTTTTAAATCTACTTATTACTTGCTTTGTGGGTTGCTTTATCTATGAACGACAGTGTTTTGCACACAATTTGCTAAATGGCCAGGTAACCAGGACCCAAAGTCTCGCAGGTTGTGGAAAGCAGGGTCCACTGGACAGCTGTTAACAGATAGAAGTCTGCTGTCAAGGCCATCCAGCGTGTTCTTTAACATCGCCCATTGTTTTATGAAACACACTGTGGCGATGTTAGAAATAGTGGATTTTTGTCCAGAGGGCTATACCGAATGCAACTATTTATTCAGGTTTTTTTTTTTTTGAAGATAATCGCTCAAAATGTTATGTAGGAAGTATTTGATAAATTTAGTTTAAAAAAAGAAACTAATGAACAGTTAATAATGTCGCAAAATTTTTCTAACAGATATTCTTCTGCATTTGAAGCAGTTAGCTCAGTCAGCAGTTTGAAATAACGATTGAGACAGATGGATCGTAATCTGCAGTTTCCAGGTTCGAGTCCCGACTGGGCAAGCGTTGATAGTTATCTCAGCTAAACCCCGCCCTCGGTCATAAAGTGGCCGCCTTCCGTCGGATTAGACGTAAAGTCGTGGTTTTTGTGCTGAAGAGCCATGCCCTGTGCATGTAAAAGAACACCCTGGATGGCCTTGACGTTAGGCTACCATCTGTATCCTAACAGCTGTCTAGTGGATATACTTTCCCCAATCTGAGGTGCTATTGGGATCCTTGCAACCTTTTCATGTAGCCCATTGTGTGCAAAACACAGTGCAGCTCGAAGATAAAACAACCCAACTCATTAGAAGTAATATTCCCCTTATTCTCCGAAACTACTCTTCTTGATCAAATAAGTGGGAAACTTTTCGTGTTGCCGTGCAGACCCAAATTCGAAATTTATTAAATTTTAAATTAAGCTTTTTATGACTGGGTTGAGCTATTTTACCTACGAGCGGCACTTTTTTTTCATAAAATTGGCTAAATGACCACGCGACAAAGACTCCAAGGCTGAGAGATGGTTGAAGAAGGGGATGTACCAGACAGTTGTTGGAAGAGACGGAAGCTTGCGATTAAGGACATCAGGTGCGTTCTTTAGAGGACACAGGGTGTGGTTCCCATCCACACTAATCCACGTCTTACCGTCCAATCCGACGGACGGCTGCATTTTTATCACCGTGGGCAAAGTGAAGATAGCAGAGATAAATTTCGGAGAGGGCGCAGCTGGGACCCAATCTGAAAACTTCAGATTATGATCCTGGCGTGCTACGGAATGAGACATCCCTCAGGTGAAACACTAATGAAAATTTTACATTGTGTATGGATTCTGTCTAAATCTCCAAGTTCAACAATATTTTTCAAGCATTTAAGAGTTATCGCAGTTGGAATATTTCACAGGTACTTGGTCAATCCTTACGCCGGCATATTTCGCAGGGTTGGGCTGTTATATCTCTGAGCAGCACTTCTTTTTTACATACAATGGGCTAAATGGCAAGGTCATAAGGACTCCCAACGGCTCAGAGAAGGTTTGGGGGAGAGGACAAACTGAACAGCTGTTAGGAGACAGATGGTGGCCTCCCGTCAAGGCCATCCAACGTGCTCTTTGTATACGCTGGATGGTTTTTTAACGTGCAGATGTGATCAGGGCACCCATCGGTGTCCCCTACTAACAGAGGTCAGGGTGTGGAATTTTGCGCAGATAAATCTCAACGTTGGCTCAAGTGACACTCGAACTTGGGAAGTGCAGATTCCGAGCCTGATGCGCTACCGATTGAGCTCCATTCAGTCCCCTCCCTCCACACACACGCCACCATCGGATGCGAGTTTAAGCCGTGGCTTCGCGTTATAGAGAGCATGCATTCTAGTAATACATATTACTACAATGCCTTGAGTAATTATTATGTATTCCTAAAGTGAAAACTATTTACGATTTGATAATCGAACCTTCTATGTTTTTTGTCGACGTATGTCGGTGCTTTATGTGAAATACAATATTTGAATATAGAAATTAGAGTCGTTCATTAATCAGCGCAATAACGAAAACAGCAAACATGCATGTATCATCGAATAGAGACTATTGTGAGTGAGGGCTGACAGGGAATAATTCTAACTTTGATGCAGAAACGGCAGAGATTTCAAAATTTGCACCTAGGGATAATCCGGTCGTAGATCTCGGGAAAAATCCGAAATTTGACCTCCGACGTATCCTTTAAGGTCAAACTTTGATCTATGAGTGCTTGAAACGTGGAAATTGGTGTCTTAGGGTGGATGCTTCACAAGCTGTACTTCTCCGAGGCTTCATGATATTTCGGACCCGGATGGTCCTTAGAGATCAAAGGTGAAATTTAGATCTAACCGTGCTATAGAGTTGGGTTGTTTTACCTCTGAGCGGCACTTTTTTGCACACCGTGGTCTAAATGGGCAGTTCACAAGGAACCCAAAGGCTCAGAGAAGGTTGGGGTAGGGGACCCACTGGAACAGCTGTTGGGAGACAGATGGTAGCCTCCCGTCAAGGCCATCCAGCGTGTTCTTTAACGTGCACAATGTATGGCTCTCCCGCACACGGGGCCACGGCTTAACTCTCATCAGATGGACGGCGGCCTTTCCAAGCCCATCGGTGTCCCTTACTGACCGTGGGCAGGGCGGGGAGTTTTGCGGAGATAAAGCTAAACGCTACCGTGCTATAGAACTTAAAAATTGGATCCTGGAATATTTTGGATCATTGATATCAGAATTGTAGTGAAGAATGCGATTTCGATTGGAATAGAACCTTCGATGTCAAAGGTCAAATTTGGATATACCAGTGATGGAGAGCTACAAATTGTCAAAAACGGCCATTTTTGGAGGAATTTTCAGATCTGCTGTAGCATTCAAGGTCAAATAGGGGTCGGAGCAATTGGCGAGAACTCCAGAGCTGCTCAAAGAACTAACTGATTTCTAGTAACACAATGCAACTAATAATGCTCTCCTCCATCCTCCCCCCCAAAAAAAATATATATACTGTTAAAAATACACACACACAAAAAAAAACTTTTTTTATGTTAGTGGATAAAAATAATGTTTCCGAAAACCAAATGTAAAAAAAGATCAGTATTAAATTTCGTAAACGTAAAAAGGAGAGCTATGCACCAATCCCTGTGATGATGCATAGAACCGGCCAGGCCTAGCACCTAATGTACGACCCCTCCTTCTCGTGGTGCAGACCGTTAGTACCTTTCAAAAGAGATACTCTCTTGTGGAAGTGAACGCAAGGGCTGCCAGATTAGTGTGGCCTACTGATCTGGACAATTATGGCTACTTTTATTTTTTTTTTCTACCCTGTTGAGGAGTGGTCAACCACACAAGGTCCTGGTGCTGACCATATAAACCTACTGGACAGATATATGACTCTGAGCTTGATTATGGATCCTGATTTTGCTGCACTGGTGGGCTCTGTGGATGGAAAATCTTCCGCTGTGTTTTCTGTTTGTTTGTGGGTTGACAGCCCCAGGTGAATAGATTTACAGGATATGTTTATCAGCTGGTGGATATTCCTGAGCAGAGGTCATCGCAGGCATCTGAACCCTTTGCTTCTACTGGCATCGTCAAATTCTACATTGGGGGAATTCTTCCAGTGTAGATGGCTTCAGCCTTTAGTGATGGGGGAACGGGTCTTTGCCCCATGTCTGCGATTAGGGGGCTGTTTGATATTGTCGACATTCCCTCTCTCAATAAACAGTTTCTTTAAACATCCCACTAACCATTTTCTCTCCATAGTAGTTGGAATGTGAGGACTCTGCACATAGCTTTTTCTCTTGATGTCCTAACACAAGAATTTAACCATTATAATTTAGATATTCTCGGCTTGTAAGAGACCAGATGGACAGATAAAGGTCAGATTCTTAAAAATAATCTTAAATTTCTCTTTTCAGGGAGGAACGACAATAAGCATCACCAAGGCGTGGGTCTGCTTCTCAGAAGACACGCTAGTGATGCTCTTCTAGGATACGAGTGCATTAATGAAAGGTTTCTTAGAGCAAAATTTCAGACAAGCGTTAAAGATTTGAATGCTATCTGCTGTTATGCCCCCACTGAGGATGCCGATGCGGATGAGAAGGATAGGTTTTACGGACAACTTCAGGATATTTTGAATTCTGTCAAGAAAGGAGATATTACCCTTGTTCTAGGTGACTTCAATACCAAAGTTGGTACTGACTCTGACTTTTGGGGAGGAGTAATAGGGCCGTTTTGTATTGGTAGTTGCAATGGCAATGGGCAACGTCTCCTACAGGTAAGTAAACTCAATGGATTCAGAATAACTAACACTTATTACAAACACCGCGACATACATAAGTACACATGAGTTTCACCTGATGGGCTGCATAGAATATGATTGATTATATATTAATTAACAACAAATGGGCTAGTTCTGTTAGGAATACCAGGTCATATAGGGGAGCTGAAATTGGATCTGACCATTATCTTGTTAAAAGTTTCTTGCAACTTAAAAAGTGTTGTGCTAGGGTTAAAAAATTTACTTTTAATACTGAAGCTCTGAAAGATCCAGTTATAGCCAAAGCTTACCATGACAGGTTACTTAGTCATTATGACAGTCATGGTTTGCTTACTACTGAAGTTGAGGAAGAATGGAATCATTTTAAACAGGCTTTTTTGGAAACAGTACTCTTTTAGGAAAAAAGGAGAAGAAGAGGCAGAATTAACTGAGTAATAAGGCACTTGAGCTTATTTCGGAAAGAAAGAACTGCAGGAATGTCCTTAATCAATACCCTACTAGTCCTAATAGAAAGCATTACAGAGAACTTAATAAACGTGTAAAAGATCAGTTAGCTGCTGATAAGAATCTTTGGCTTGATGGTTTGTCTGACAAAGCCGAGGAAGCAGTTAGACAGCACAACAGCAGAGAGCTGTACCAGATGGTTAATGTTTTGTGTGGTAGGAAACGGACAGGCATACAAGGATTGAAGGATAAACAAGGTAAGGTTATAGAAGGGGAGGATTCTGTCACGGCTAAATGGGCTGAATTTCAGTGATGTTCTAATCAATGCAGTTAGTTCTATTCCCATGTTTGCAATGATGATAGATGCATTGATGGCTTTAATGTTGGCCCTATAACACAATCTGAAGTTATTTTGGCTGTTTCTAAATTTAAACTTCATAAATCCCCAGGGGTAGATGAAATTAATACAGAATGTCTTCAACGACGGTGAAAGACCAAGTTAGGCCACCACTGGAGGTCTACCTAACAACAGAAACTTAGTGAAACTTCTATGAACCTATTTCTATGCTTGATGCTTAGGGGGAAAGAAATGGGGGAAGTGAACAACACTGCAGAGAAAAACAAAAAAAATTTAATCACGACCTCTCTAACTTCCAGCGAACACGCAGCGGTGTCGTCATTTTGAACATTTTTCCTACTTTTTAGGAGGGGCTCCTAAAAAGTAGGAAACCTAGTTACGGAAAGCATCCATTGAACACGCAGGGGAAGAGGGGGAAGGAACTTTTCCTCTCTCATCCTGTTCAGTAGTTTCTACTACTGATCTCTGAAGGCGGCCTCGTTCGAGTGTTTCTGACTCAGATCTAAGATCAATAAAATTTTTCTTCCAAATAGAGCTGGAGTGGAACTCTGGTATCTGCATTTCAAAGTCAATTAAATCTCAAAAGGTCTAAAAAATCTAACCTTAAATTTGTAAGACGAGAATTATCGGGATATTTTAAAAAAATTCGTCCATCTAATTATCTGAGCTGCACAAATCTTCTTAAAAACTGCTCAATTATGGAGTTTAAAATTTCAACAACATGTTCTCGAGTTCCTTCCAACTTGTATTTTTGTCTTGGCTTTGGGTTGGGTTGTTTTACCTCTGAGCGGCACTTTTTTGCACACCATGGGCTAAATTGCCAGATTAAAAGGACCCCGAAGGCTCAGAGAAGTTTGGGGGAGGGGACCCACTGGAACAGCTGTTGGGAGATAGATGGTAGCCTCCCGTCAAGCCATCCAACGTGTTCTTTAATGTGCACAGGGTACGGCTCTCTCCCGCACACAGGGCCATGGTTTAATGTCCCATCCGACGGACGGTGGACTTTCTAAGCCCATCGGTGCCCTCTACTGACCGTGGGCAGGACAGGGAGTTTTGCGTAGATAAGTCTCAATGCTTACCCAGCTGGGGCTCGAACCTGGGAACTGCAGATTAAGGGGCCTGGCGCGCTACCGACTGAGCCATCCCCACTCCTTTGTCTTGGCGCTTCCTTTCATCAAAAGGATTCTTCAACCTATGAAATTACGTATAAATTTTATTTTCCAAGTCACGTTTAAAAACGCTGAGCTTGCTTTCAAAGCCTTTGATCAAGCCAAACCTTACATCAATAGTTTTTCCAAAATCTTGTAACTTAATAATGAATTCATTCAGATGTACTGACACCAACAGTGAAAAGCATAAATCTACTGATCCATGCCACATCAATTAATTGAACAAACTGTTCTATATATAATTATTTTGAAAAATTTATTGCAGACTGTGCAGGACTCGAACCCACGACTCTCCAGTCTGGTCTAGATACATGGTAGTTCCCTGTGGCATATATCTGGGAAGTCGCAGGTTCGAGTCTTGCACAGTCGGTAATAATTTTTTTCCAAATAATTATTTAATTATATGCCTACATGTAATCTGTGTATTTACAATGAACTGTTCTATACATTTTATATTTGAGAAACAAATGTTTATTTAGGCATTTACTAAAACGTTCAAGTAATTTACTGCGACTTACCATCGCACATTATTATACCTAGGTAATCCATTATAAACTGAACTTTATTTAACAGTGGCATAAATTCTGGTTTTTGCAAAGCCCGTGAAGCTATCAAATTGACTATTTTTGTTACAACTACCATCATTAACTTCATTTAAACCTACTTTTTGCAACATAGTTAATGTTAGTGGAGATAAATTTCCATTTTAAACTAAATAACATCAATAACGCTTAATATTAATAATTAACACTAGCAAACCTTAATAATGCAACATAACACTACACAACGCCTGCACTACACGCTCGCTTAAAACGTCCAATAAACACGACGCCATGGCTTCACTAAAGACAGGAGAAAGAAGATTTCCAAACGCCAGATTTGTGTCAAGCACAATGACATCAATGACTGCATTAAGTTTGTTGTTCATTTAATCATTTAGTCGATTTTCATTCTTTATAGTTTTAATTTTTGGTCGACGCAAAATGTCCTTTTAGGCGTGTCATCAAAAAAGAAGCTGGCGTTCGCCTTTGAAACGCGTGCCATAGGTCCGCCATCACTGTTCTAACTGATCCTGCAATAATTGCGCAGTCCCAGCGTTTTCTTCAGCAATATCATAACAATCTTATTTATTTGAGCACAACAAATAAATTGATAACGTTGAATAATACTTCAGGCTTAGCGTGATAGATAAGAGGGGTCATAAGGTCAAACACGTGACCAAATCAAAAATGTACGACAATTTATCAGTTTTTCGATGTTAACAGCTAGATTCCTTTCTACTTTACATAGTAGAGGGCAGGCCCTGAAATGAAAAAAAAAAGGAAATCCTCTTACACAGCCGCCTTTCTGATATAACAATTCGCAATCCGTTTGAGATTTCATGGAATCAGCTGCATGGTGAATTCATTAAAATGACAGATTATGATGATATGTCTCTAATAAATATAGCAAAATCGTTAGTGGTGGAAAGAAAAACACTTAATAGTTGGATCACTGCAGAATTGAAAAAAACGTGATAAAGATTAAAGAGAAATTATACAATAAGCTTAAAAAGAATCCTTAAATGTATTTTTGGAAAATGAGCATAAATATTATACTAAATTTCAAAGATAAAGATGAAAGAGGCTAATAAGAATTGTTTATTACTGTAATTTACCTTTGCAATGATAGAAATAAGGAATGGAAGTTAATAACATTATAGATACTGATAAAAAAAACGTGCGTTTTCAATTGGTAATGATATGACTATACTATTCAATGAAATGAATAATCAGTTTACAAATTACGGAGATATTGATATAAATTTTTAGATGGGGATAGTAACATTAGTCAACTGCCATTAAATAATAATTCAATGTACTTATATGCAGTTGAAGAGGATTGAGTAAAAGGTGTTGTAAATCGCTTAAGAGCAACAAATCGAGGTTTGATGAATTGAACGTAAAAACTGTAAAGAGTGATTAAATATAGAGGTTTTTACTTATATTATTTAGAAATCGTTCGAAAGTAGAAAATTTATTGATCAACTAAAAACTGCTACAGTTCAGTTATGCAGTTATTTAAAGGAGGTAACAGGAATGATACAAAAAATTATGCCTATATCAATATCAATTTTTATTCCTATAATCAATTTAGTTTTCTATTTGGAATAAATACAGAAAAAGCCTTATTGACAATTTCGAAAATTGTGCATAATATTATTAAGCTGGGAAAGTGTACAGCAGCTGTCTTTGTTGATATCTCTAAGGCACTCGATTGCATTCGATACGATCTTTTATTACAGAAAATGTTTAGGTATGGAATTACAGTTTTATTATTGGTTTAGATCTTATTTGGGACACAGAAAATAACTGTAATCTTTAATAACTGTAAAAGTGAGTTAAAAATGATGAAATATGGCATTCCTCGTGGATCTATGTTAGAGCCAATTCTGTTTTTAATTTATGTAAATGATATGCGTGTCCATAAATGTTTTGGTAAAATCATATCCTTTGATGACGGCACAGTGATTATTTACAGTGAAGAAAACATTGAAATGTTAGAAAACCATAAAAATCAAGACATATATATATTAAACAAAAACGGTTTGATAATAATTGTCTTCAAATAAATTTAGATAAAACAAATTATATGCATTTTATTTTAATTAGCAAATTTGATATTTATCTCTCCTTAAAATGGCATGGATTAAATAGTACAAAAGGGAATAATTGTAAATGTTATCTAATAAAACATGAACACAGTTAAATATCTGGGTATATAGATTGATAGCAATTTGAAATCGAATTCTGGTAAATTAAGATATGTGATAAACAATATATTACGTAAAAATATTGTCTTTTTTAATGTCTGTATAACTCTTGGTTTAATTCAATTCTTAAATATGGAATTACCACCTGGGAGACTATTATAATAATATACTATCATTGATAGAGCAGTTAAGGCAATATCTACATCAGGATCGCTTTCAGTTGTAGTTAATACATTTTGTCTGATATACTTCCTATTCGCAAGTTATATTCATACTGTTTATTACATGTGCACACTAATATTATTGATTTTCATACTTGTAAAGTGAATTATGATTTATATTGTGACGAAAATACTTGAGTTGCTCCTAAAGGTAATCGGGAAATTTTCCACAAATTCTTCGAATATTTAGCCATTAGTAACTATAGTAAAAAAATCCTTATACAATCTATAACGAATTGTATAAGGAAATGAAGCAGATGGCATCATCACACATTTTTAAAAGAAATTTGCAGAATTATGAATCTTAAAGATATGTTTTAAATGTGTTAGATGATACGATTCTGTTTTTTTGGTGCATGAAAAATGGAGTCGATTACACACAACTGTATTATTATCTATATGATTTTAATTATTTATATGCTGCCATTTGTAATTGTATTTATATAATGTTTGAATATTGAAATTTTAAATTTTAATTTTATGCAAGGTATTTGGAATTTTCTTCCAATATCCAGTATGGCTATTAGCCCTTGTTTACACATACTGAGATCAGTTTTATTTTTTATTTATTTTTTGCTTTCCTCAGATTTTACATTTTTATATATCAAATTACGTTGTGTAAGAATTACCCATCAGTATCTTACATATTATATTGGTATTAATATTCCAAAGAAGTGATGTATTATGTGAAAAGACAAAGGATTGCTTACCCTGAAGTGAAGGTTATACAATTCCAGTCTACTTGGACCTCCGTAGCCCATGGCTATATGAGGATTTTGTATGTATGTATGAAGGTTATACAAGAGACTAAAATTATGTTGTGTACGAATTACCATTAGTATCTTACATATTATATTGGTATCAAACTTAATGATTGAAAAGTTTTGAAACAGTTTAATTATTATAATTTATTTCTATTTTAAATCTATTGCAAATGATTTTTTCCTCAATAACTTTCTGCGTATAGTAATTGATTCAACGCAAATGAATTCCAATAGAAAAAATGACGATCTATTGCAATCATACTGTCATTTTTAAATATTAAATGCAGTTTCAATTTTTTTAAATATAAATTTTAATGCATAATTCGCTTCCTCCTTATTGTTTCCCTACTACGTCAAATGCACGATACGAATCGAAACACCATTTGAGGTCGCTACTTAAGGTTTCTCGAATCTGAAGCTTAGGTTCCTTTCATTGTGGGGAGTCAAGGGTTGGGTTTTACCTCTGACCGGCACTTTTTTGCACACCTTGGGCTAAACGGCCAGGTCACAGGGACCCCGAAGGCTCAGAGAAGGTTGGGGGAATGGACCCACTGGAACAGCTGTTGGGAGACATAATAACCTCCCGTATTGGCCATCCAACGTGTTCTTTGACGCGAACAGGGTATGGCTCTCCGGTACACGGGGCCACGGCTTAACGTCGCATCCGGTGGAGTCAAGAGAAAGCGATTTTAAACTAGACTTCAATCGTAAGGAGAGACCTGAAGGTTTCCTGACCTAATTTTATTAAAGTAGAACTTAGAAAGTAGAAACCTGAAGGCTTCTAACATTGTATGGTTTGCGAAGTACCTTTTGGTGCACCTTGTACCTATTTTTATGAAAATTATCTTCCTTTGGCTGTAATGCTAGGCTGCTATAAGAAGCGGTGAAGTTTATCTTATCAAATTATGTAAACTTAGTTGCAAAATAAGAAAACAAATTCGACTTATTCTAATTTTTTTTACGATAAAAATGCAAAGTTCGAGAATCAAAATAATGTTTTATTAACAGGAATTCTTTATTATTTTGTAAATATACATTTCATATATACAGGATGGTCCAAAGGTAACACTTTTATCATTATTTTTACATTTGGCTATAATTTTTTTGAAATTAATAATTTTCTTATAAATTTTAATTTCTAAAAACTTTCTAATTTTCTATTTCAGATTTAAAATTCTATTTTATCTCAGATTTTTAAATGAGCATGGATTACCGATTAACGAAAGAACAAAGAGTAAAAAAATACTTTTGGACCACCCTGTATATCAGGCATGTCAAACTCGTTAACCACCGAGGGTTCGGTTGGGTTGTTTTACTTCTGAGCGGCACTTTTTTGCACAGCATGGGCTAAATGGCCAGGTCACATGGACCCCGAAGGCTCAGAGAAGGTTGGGGGAGGGGACCCACTGGAACAACTGTTGGGAGACAGATGGTAGCCTCCCGTCAAGGCCATCCAGCGTGTTCTTCAACGTGCACAGGGTATGGCTCTCCCGCACACGGGCCACGGCTTAACGTCCCATCCGACGGACGGCGGCCTTTCCAAGCCCATCGGTGTCAACTAATGACCGTGGGCAGGGCGGGGAATTTTGCGGAGAACCACCGAGGGCCATATTAAGTATTATATATTAAATCGCTGCCGCAAAACAAAAAAAAGCAGATGAAAATTGTTATGTGCAAACTAGACTAGAACGCAGTATTCGTTCACTGACTGCTAACGAATAGCTTCCGACTCTACTGGCATTTCGTGACTCATTGCCATGCGCAAAGTACGTACATTTGAATGACCTCGAGGCATGTGTATACTTGTCGGAGCCCGATCGTAGAATTGCTCATATTATGAAATGCCACTATTTCATGAAATGATCGGGCATTTCATGATATGAGCAATTCTACGATCGGGCTCCGACATATACATTTATGCGCAATAGTTTCCCTTATATATAAATGGAAATATTTTCTGAAATACGTTTATTTAATTCATGTACCGTGTACGTACTTATAATTTTAATTAAAGAATCCAGTGTTGTCAAAGGTTAAATAAACGTATTGGTTATTAATCTTGGCGGGCCGCAGAACAGTTCCCGGCGGGCCGCGTGTTTGACAAGCCTGCTGTATATTAATATTCAAATATCTATTACATATATATTAGTGGCAAATTAGCTTTACTTACAGCAAATGCATATGTTGCAGCACTGTGCCTTAAAGTTGCATACACTGAAAATAAAAATTGAAAATATTTTAAAGACAAACACCTAAACTCGAAAATTATTAATTAGATTAAAACTCTCAGGCGAAATATAATTATTTTGCGATATTTTACATGTTTGTAAAATTTATTGAATTCTTTCTTCAGGAAATATCGAGCTCCATGGGCATTAGTTACTAAGGGGTACGTAGCACTCATATACGTACATATATTTGAGTTTTTTAGTCGTTTTACTAAATAACTGGTAAATATGTAACGTATTTTTAAACCATAAAATTTTAATATATGTTATAAACAAAAATGATATACGAAAAAATGTTTGAATGCTACCTCATGATATAACCACATATCTAATTCTCTTCAAGTAAACCTACCTAAAACTCTTTACTCATCATTCATAACAAAAAGTAAATTAATCATTCATAGCAAAAAGTTTGCTATGAACAAAATTTGAAGATATATAAAACTAGAAATCAATCGATGCTTTTGACACCTCTTGATTTCTAGGATCGTCAGTCCGACATCTATTTGACTTTGAATGCGACATCGGCTCTGAAAACTCTTATTATTTCTGAGATGTATGACTCACAAGCAAGTGACCTTTGACTCAAGTCAAGATAACTCAAGTATTAGCTCTCAAGCAGCTGTATATTAAAATTTAACCTCAAAAGGACACATCGCATCCAAATTTTCAGAACATTTCTGAGATCTATGATCCCAAAATACTCCCAGAAACCTGGTTTTAGTTCTCATCACCGGTAGATTTAAATTTGACCTAGACCCTCAGGATCTAAAATGTCATAACATTTCCGAGAACTACATCCTGAAACACCAATTTTCTAGCATATGCACATCAAGGTTTGACCTCTACATGACCTACGTTTGACCTGGAAGGACACGTTCTACGACCCGGATAATCCCTACCTACGAATTTTCATAGCTCTACCATTTCTGCACACTGTTAATATTTGCGTGATCCCTGCCACCCACCATTATATATTAGATACAGAGTGTCCGACAAATAATGGCGGGGTTTCAGGAAACAGTCCCCCCCCCCCTCCAAATGCACAAAAATCATCACACTGAATGTTGTACCTGTACATTCCCTCTAACAATTTCAGGGTAGTACTACCATTATATTCCCGCAATCCCCGTGTAGTGTCGTTCAATGTGTATGGTCGTCTATTCATGTTTACTCTAAAAGAAAAGTTGCTACGTGCTTTTCTTCATGATAAAAAATAGTCATGGATTTAAAAAGAATCCTCCTTCATCACAATAGTATCAGATGATGGTTTCATGAGTTTGAAGCAACGGGTAATGTTACGAACATCAGACGAAGTTGTGGGGCATTATACAATCATGTATGCGTAGCACATAATCAATACTCCATGATATAGTAGGTAAAGGACTTCAGATGCACGCATACATAATCCAGCTTGTGCAACAAATTAAACAGGATGACAAACCATGTGGAATTTGCCAGCTTCATTTTAAATCGTATCGATGATGGAGAAACCTTTTTTAAACACAATCATGTTTAGCGATGAAATCACGGTTCACTTCAGCGGACGTGTAAACCGTCATAATTACCGAAAATGACGAGCAGAAAATCTACACGTGGTTCAAGAACACGTACGTAATAGGCCAAAGTGAAGGATGCAGCTTAATAAGTTATCTTACCTTCGAGTTATTTTTCTTTGCGGGAAAGAACACAATAACTGAGAAGTTAACCTGGACATGCTAGAAATGTTTATCTTCTCGCATTTAGAAGACAATGACCTTGCAATCACCATAATTCTCTGGCAAGATGGCACACTAGTTCATTTTCCAAGAGATGGTACGAAGTTCTTAGAGTAACATTTCCTGACAGGATTGGCAGGGATGGTCCAATTCTATGGCCACCAAGAAAACCTTATTTGACATCCCTTTATTATTGTTCTTGTGGGGCTGTGTGAAGGATTATGTTTACATGGACGAAATTCGTGATATGAATCACTTGAAAGCCAGAATAAGAGAGGCAACTGAGCAAGTAACAAGAGATATGCTGCATCGTGTATGGCAAGAAGAGGAATACCGATTGGACATATTTGCAGAGTCACGAACGGTTCACATTATGCTCAGAACTATTTAAAATACGCTTTCAATTAAAATATTACTTTCTCGAATATGTAAATTATTTTCCTACACACTGGTTCTCGAAATCCCACCTTTATTTTTCGGACACGTAATATTAAAGATTACATAAAAATTTTTGTAATAAGGGACAGTATAAGGCATTGTATAAGGCATATGTATAAGGGACAGCATTTTGCATTGAATAATAATTTAGTCATATCTGAAAGTTTGTCCAATACATGTTGCACTTCTAGTTTACTTCTGAATGATAGCCATTCCAAACACTTTGAAGAATGGAATGTTGGTCTGTACTCCTTTTGATAGCGTGGCTTATTATAAATAACCACGAAAGTCAATGAAAAGCAAGATGCGACGCTTGAAAATATATCAATCCTGAACTGACTGTGTGGTCGCCATAACACTTCACCTAAAAGGACTAGGAACATGGAAATGTGGAAGAAGAGTAAGAGTGTCATGAGGTTATGCAATCAAAATATTAACTAGATAGTTTAATAACAAAAAATAGCATTTCGGATAAAACCTTATTTCCCCTTCATTCGAAGTTTCTAATCGTGAAGGCCACCAGTCATTACTAGATAGCTCATACTCCAAAAGACATTATGTTAAGCTTCCCATGGCACGTACATCATAAAGGCGGGGGGGGGGGGGGCTCGTGTATAAAATATGGGACCATTCAATCAAATATCTCGGGAATGGCAGAGAACCAAAATTTGTCGAAACAGAAACTTGCGATAATTTGCATAAAAAGTCTCCGGGTTGGGTTGTTTTACCTCAGTGAATCATATTTTGCACACAATGGGCTAAATGACCAGTTCATAGGACCCCAAAAGTCCTATGAAGTTTGGGGGAAGACGACTCATTGGATAACTGTTAGGAAACAGATGGAAGCCTCCCGCATATTCATCCAGGTCATCCAGCATATTCTTTACGTGAGCAGGGTATGAGGACTTTGCGCCCACTGAGCTACGACTTAACAACCCATCCGACGGACGGCGCACCCTCCAAGAGCATCAGTGTCCCCTTCATGACCTAGGGCAGAATGGAAGGTTTTAGCGGAGATAAATACCAACACAGTCCCAGCTCGGACTCGAACCTGGAAAATGCAAGTTACGAACCCGAAGCGCTACTGCCTGAGCCATCCCCTTTCCAAAACACCGGGCATTTCTTGTAGTCGTTACTATATCGATGCAAAAGAAATTATGTCTTATTGTGCATTTAAAAATATTTCAGAATAAAAAACAGCATTTTTAATTGCTCACTTGCATAAACTATACATAATAAAAATGTGCATTAGATTGGGTTGTTTTACCTCTGAGCGGCATTTTTTTTGCACACCATGGGCTAAATGACCAGGTCACATGGACCCCGAAGGCTCAGGGAAGGTTGGGGGAGGGGACCCACTGGAACAGCTGTTGGGAGACAGATGGTAGCCTTCCGTCAAGGCCATCCAGCGTGTTCTTTAACGTGCACAGGGTATAAGCTCTCCCACACACGAGACCACTGCTTAACGTCGCATCCGACGGACGGCGACCTTTCCAAGCCCATCGGTATCCCTACTGAACATGGCAGGGCGGAGAGTTTTGCGGAGATAAATCTCAACGCTGACCCAGCTGGGACTCGAACCTGGGAACTACAGATTACGAGCCTGGCGCGCTACCAACTGAGCCACCCCGCCCCTGTGCATTAGAAACGGAAACTATTTCTCGCATAAGGAGTGGAATTATTTGCTATGACGGAAATACATCTGCGAGTTGTTCTTGCCAGAACTCGTGTGGGTGTAGCACCTTTTCATTGGTTGATTGCTTCTTTGATCTTCAGATTTTGCTGCTCCGTTCTCTATCTGAAACGGGGTATAGCTAAATAGGAAAGATCGCTTTTCGAAGCACTTCGTGTAAACGCGCGAGTTTGCGTAAATTATTAATGTAACGCAATATTTCAAATTCCACAGCTGTTAAATGGATACGTTTTGGTTTTCTCCATGAAGATAAACCTTTCTAGAACCACAGTATAAAACAAAAGAGTTTCGATTGCTGTAGTCGATATGATTTATATTTTCTTAGTTTATATTATACACGGACGATAAAAGTCAGTAATATAGAAAAAATCTGATTACTAAATGTGAATTTCAAGGTGCTGCAAGATAACAAAAACGTTACGAAATTAAATCTATTATGTTAAGTAGAGCAAATTTTTCGAAGGTCAAATAGAGATCATTGTTAATTTAAACTGCTATATGTTATAATAATTAACTTATTTATTTGAATTTAAAAAAAATATTTCTTATGTTTCGAAATACTATACAGGGTGATTCAAAACTCTTGGGCCAAACTTTAAGGGGTGATAGAACACACCTAAACAAGCACTTTTTGTCATACAATGCATGGTCGGAACTTAAGAAGCTTCTAGAAAAAGTGTGAAGCTAGCTTTTAGAAAAAGAATGCGCTAATAAGTGTTCACTGTGAAGCGCTAGAGGGCGCTTTCCAGTGAACACTTATTAGCGCTGGTTTTCGCACTCGTCGTCATTTCTACCGTGGATTGCAGAATGTATGGATTGTCTCACGAATCAGGAGAAGGCGAATATGCATTTCACGTACGAAGCTGCGGACGATAATGCAAGGGAAGTCCAAAGACTGGTGCAATCCATGGTAAAAATGACGACGAGTGCGAAAATCAGCGCTTAAAGTGTTCACTGGAAAGCGCCCTTTAGCCCTTCACCGCTTGAGTTCCGACCATGCATTGTATGACGAAAAGTGCTTGCTTAGATGTGTTCTATCACTTCTTAAAGTTTGGCCCAAGAGTTTTGAATCACCCAGTATAAGAAAACCTTTCTTGTACAGGGATCTAATATATCTCGGTGTCTGAAGAATCAGTGCTGATCTGGTGGAAAGTGATGCGGCAAGTAGACCTGGCGAAGTCCATCTAGATACCCTGGACAGTTCTCAGTACGGTTGGATTGTTTTACCTCTGAGTGGCACTTTTTACACACAATGGACTAAATGGCCAGGTCACAAGGACCCTGGATACTCAGTGATGGTTGGGGAAGGGGACCTGTTGGACAGCTGTTGGGAGAGATGGTAGACTCCTGTCAAACCCATTCAGAGTATTCTTTAATATGCAGAGAGTATGAATCTGCACACGGGGCCACGGCTTAACATCTCATCCGACGGACGGTAGTTTTTCAAAGGCCGTCGGTGTCCCCTACTGACTGAGGGCAACAAGGTGGGGATAAATCTCAATGATGGCCCAGGCGACACTCGAACCTTGGAAGTGCAGATTACGGGCCTGATGCGCTACCGACTGAGCCAACCCTGTCCCAACGAAAAAAAAATAAATTTGAAATCACATGCAGTTTCAATATAGTTTATTTCTTAATAGTAGCAATATATTTTTAAAAACTTCAGTAATTCTGAAATACTTGGGAATATTTCAATAAAGTCTCAGTAACTATATTATACCATTAAATAGCTCGCAGTTAAAATTGAAGAAATTCCGGAGTTTTTTTTTTAATTATATCACCCAAAATTAAACATTAAATGTCGAAATACATTAAAAAAAGTTCTTCCCTAAATATTCTCTGCTGAAATGGGGCTTGTATATATTTTTTAAGCTTATATGTTAAAACGGTTTTATTTTTCATTTCGATTTCAGCTTTTCGGTGGGAGGGCTGAATGCCCCCTCCCCTCTTGGGTGCATCCTTGGCTCCTCGCGTTGTCTTCATTAAGAAAATGGTACAACAGTGAAAATAGTGAACTTCCTCTGCCTTAAAATGATATTTACAAAAAATAAAGTTATTCTAAGGAAATTTTTCTCTATTGCACGAATGAAAAATATATTCTAAGTTGGGATGTTTTACCTCAGAGCGGCACTTTTATGTACAAATTGGGTTAAATGGTAGGTTGGGGGAGGAGACCTACTGGACAGGTGTTGGGAGAGAGATGGTAGCCTCCTGCCAAGGCCATCCAGCGTGTGTTGTTTAACGGTGCACAGGTGTTGCTCTCTCTCGCATACGGGACCACGAATTAACAGCGTCTTTCCAAGTCCATTAATATCCCCTACTGACCGATAGCGAAAGGTTTTGCGGAAATCTAACCTGGAAACTGGCAACTTTTAAGAGAAAAAACATTTGCGTTAAAAAAAGTTATCTTTCATGGCATATTCTCTCCCTTAAAATTGAACAGGAGAAGATTGGTTGCCAGATCAGTTTTTGCTAGATTTTTGCAACTATTTTTATTTTCGCGACTTCAGATCAAGGGTCACTTCATGAGGTCTCTAACCATTCATACTGCTATTTTGATCTTCATACAGGACGTATTGCACTGTTGGGTTGCTGGTGATGGAGAATCAAAGGCCGAGTTTTTTAATATTTGCACAAAATACTTTATATCACCTGGGTTACTTTACCTCTGAGCGACACTATTTCGCTCACATCTGTCTAAATTGCCAGGTCACAAAGACCTAAAGAGCTCAGAAGAGGTTGGGGAAAGGGAACCCACTGGACAGGTCAAGAGACCATTGATAGCCTCTCGTGAAGGCCATCGAGAGTATTCTTTAACGTGTAAAATATATGGCTCTCCCACATACAGATTCACAGTTCTAACTGAATCAATACTCACCCATCAAAAACTTGTAGCAATTGGTTTAGCATTGGGTTTCGTGTTCGACAAGGGTGCATTTTGTCTCCTTTTCTCTTCAGTTTGGTTATTTATTATGTTACGCGAAATTCATAGTAAAGATTTTGACCTTAAATGGTCTGGAGATCAGAAAATGTCTGATTTAGATTATGCTGATGATTTAGTTCTTTTGGCAAATGATGTTGATGAGATGAACTCTTTCTTTCGAGCTGTTGATAAAACTGGTAGTAGAGTAGGATTGTTGATAGAGAGAAAACTAAAGTAATGAAAATTGTCAGACGTATGGTGCTTCAGTTACTTTGAATGGCTGCACCCTGGAGCAAGTGTCTTACTTTATCATGGAAGCTTTTTAACAGATACTGGTGATGTACGGCATGGGATAAATAGAAGATTATTGATTGCTGCTGGAACTTTTAAGATTCTATGGTGAGTGTGGAGAAATAGGCGTATACACTTAAAGATTAAAATTAGACTGTATAATAGTTTGGTTCTGTCTAGAGTTAGTTATGGTAGTAACAATTAAACCCTTTGTAAGCAATATAACAGGAAACTAGATGCTTACTAGATTAGGTGGTTCAACATTTTAAATAAAGACGAGGTTAGTCAAAGAAGTCGGCAACTTTCTTTAAGCAGCATATTATTAAAAGAACAGTGTGTCCTAACAGTGTTTCTATTCTGACTCAAGAAAGAAGCAAACAGTATCAAACAGGACCTTGTTAAAATTGGTCTACATTAGCCAGATGCAGCAGATGTAGCCCATGACAGATGCTTTTATAGGATTGGTTGAGGTTTTATGACGCATTAGTAGCTGTGGCTATTACGAACCATACGTTTGTGAAACTAAATTGCACAATGTAGTTGGACATCTGTAACCCACGGCTGATTGAAGATTCTATTTCAGTTTAAGAAATTTTTAACTATCTCTATAAGGAACGCAAAAATGTTATACTGTAAAAGTCTTTAGTCACCTCTCCCCTAACCTTTTCCTTTTTTACGGCTCGATCGCATCACACCGCTCCTCTCTATCATTTTTTCTAGATCCAGACTTGGGCCATAGCAAACAGTGTTATTCTATTCGGCCCGATGCCGAAAACGTTTGTGCACCTCTGGTCTAATGCTGTCGTGTGCAAAAATTGTCCCTCAGAGGCACTTTAAATCCTAGGGGAAAAAAGACCAAAATTTCTGTGATTGGTGTTGTTCAATACAAGTGATTCAAAATAGAACATATAGATCAAAGGCTGGACGACAAGCATGCATAAGAAATGACTTTGCAGATAAAATCAAGGTTCAAAGGTGAAAGGGTAAACAAAATGTGCTAAGATGATGTCTGTCGTGACCGAAAGATTGATAAAAGAGCATTGGAATGCATTGGATTATTTGCATTGGCTGCAGAGTTATTTCAATGCAAACTGATTATGAGCGAAATGGCATTTGGAAAGCAATAAGAGCCATAGGAAAGTGAAATAATGCTATCGAAACCTAGGGAAAATATTGAGATTTAGAAAACAAAACCCAACATATTTGAAGATAAACTCAAACTACAGTTTCTGATAGTCAAGGAACATTTTTTCGTTGATTGCATTGTTCATGTCAAAATGCATCCTGTTCCCTTTCATCAGTAGCATCAAGGTATAAGCAACCCTTCTCTATAGGGCAGCACTATAATAATGCAAATTTCGTCTGCTATTGCAGAAAGTACGTGTTTGGATCAAAAGCATATATATTGTTCCTGTATTTTTTTTCGCTCGTTTTCGAAAAACGAGCTGTTGTTTTCACATTGCCGTCTGTCTCCAGAACAGCAATTTTCAAACTTTCTCGCTTTGGCGACATACTTCTGAAATAGTCCATTTACCGTGACACACTTTTGGGTTGTTTTACCTCTGAGCGGCACTTTTTTGCACACAATGGGCTAAATGGCAATGTCACAATTACCCCGACGACTCAAAGAAGGTTAAAGGAAGGGACGCAATGGAACACCTTTTGAGAGACAGATGGTAAGACAGGCCATCCTAACGTATTCTTTAACATGAACAGTGTAGGGTTCTCCCGCACATGGAGCCACAGCTTAATATCCCATCCTACGGACGGCAGCCTTTCCAAGCCTATTGGTGTGCCCTATGACCGTGGTCGAGGCGGAAAGATTTGTGAAGTCTCACTACTGACTGAGCTGGGACTCGAACCTGGGAACTACAGATTATGACACTGGCAGGCTACCGCTAAGCCATCCCCCACCCTACACAGTCCTGAAAGAGCCCATTTACCATGACAGTTTTAAAATAACTCGTGTACAGCGACACACTGCTGAAAGAGACCAATTACAGCGACACACTGCTGAAAGAGACCAATTACAGCAACACACTGAAGAGCCCATTTACAGCGACACGCTGCCGAAAGAGACCACTTACAGCGACACGCTGCCGAAAGAGACCACTTACAGCGACACGCTGTTGAAAGAGCCCATTTACAGCGACACACTGCTGAAAGAGCCCATTTACAGCGACACGCTGCTGAAAGAGCCCATTTGCAGCGACACGCTGCTGAAAGAGCCCATTTGCAGCGACACGCTGCTGAAAGAGCCCATTTATAGTGACACACTGCTGAAAGAGCCCACTTACAGTACACACTGCTGAAAGAGCCCATTTACCACGGCACACTCCTGAAAGCCCTTTTACGACGACACACTTCTGAAAGAGCCCATTTACCACGGAACACTTCTGAAAGAGCCCTTTTACAGCGACACACTTCTGAAAGAGCCCTTTTATCACGGCACACTCCTGAAAGAGACCTTTTACGATGACACTTCTGAAAGAGCCCTTTTACAGCGACACACTTCTGAAAGAGCCCATTTACCACGGCACACTCCTGAAAGAGCCCTTTTACAGCGACACACTCCTGAAAGAGCCCTTTTACAGCGACACACTCCTGAAAGAGCCCTTTTACAGCGACACACTCCTGAAAGAGCCCTTTTACAGCGACACACTCCTGAAAGGGCCCTTTTACACCGACATACTTCTGAAAGAGCCCTTTTACCACGGAAACTCCTGAAAGAGCCCTTTTACGATGACACACTCCTGAAAGAGCCCTTTTACGAAGACACACTTCTGAAAGAGCCCATTTACCACGGTACACTTCTGAAAGAGCCCATTTACCACGGCACACTTCTAAAAGAGTCCATTTACCACGGCACACTCCTGAAAGAGACCATTTACCACGGCACACTCCTAAAAGAGCCCATTTACCACGGCACACTCCTGAAAGAGCCCATTTACCACGGCGGCACACTCCTGAAAGAGTCCATATATCGCAACTATGATAAAAAGTCAATTTTTTCAGTTTATCTTCAAATTTATTTTTATTTAAAGCAAAAACGCATATTACACTAAACATTTGACAAAAAGAATTAAATCGTAATTAAAACTATAATGCACACTATTAAAATTGTTTTTAACTTTTATTGTTTTTCTTATATTTTTGCGAAGCACAGTTTGGAAACCACTGCTGTAGACATTCCATTTTCATTCACATATAAATTAAAAATTCTTCGGTTTGGACAAGTATTGCTGAAATATTTGGAATTATCTTCCAGAATATCCCAGTAATATTAACAGTACTCTCAAAGGTGGTTCAATTGTTTTACTTTTGAACGACACTTTTTTTGCATACAATTGTATCATTTATGATTTCAAAGTGTAAGACTATTGAATTAAAATCGTTCCATGTTTATCATTTTTCGACAATTATTAATGTTTAAAACTCTACTTGTAACACTTTACTTGTACGACTCTGCTTGTAACATTTTTAATTTTTAAATGCAGCACTTTAACTATTAAAATGTCGTGTTATTATCCCCCTGACGAGTATTAACTCGAGTGGGATATTGAATCTCTTAATGACTCAGAATTTGAGTCAATGTAAATGCAAATGTATTTTTTCAGTATGTTATAAAAATTATCTTATCTAATAAGTCAAATGGTTAAGTCACACAGCCTCGGGCTCAAAGAAGGTTGGAGGAAGGGGACACACCGAACATGGGTAAGAAGACAAATGCAAGCATCCCATCAAGGCCATCCAGACTACTGCACACGGCCTAACTTGAAAGCCCATCAGCTTTCTAGCGGTGGAAAATTTTGAAAATGTCGAAACGAATATTGCAAACGATCTCTTTATGCTAAAAATTGTTGTGGTGGAGCGACAGATTCACAAGGTTTAAAATGAGAGGACAGTTTACGTCTTAACCCTAGGTGGTGGATGGGGAAACGAAACTGTCTTTTTTATGAGATAAATGAAGCATTTTTGTGTTTTATAGGTTCGTACTCATCCATTTGTTAGAATCTTTCACTGTTACAGTGCAAAAGCATGCAAAATAGGGCATTTTATTTAGAAACACGCATCCATTATACGACAGAGGCGTTATTTACATATTCCTGTTAATTTGAAAAGAAAATGTGAAAAAAACGATATTTTATTATGTATTAGTTAAATATAATTGGTATGTAAATAGTAGCTAGTCACTGGAAGCAGAAGTATGCACCAATCCCCTGTGATGATGCACACAACCTGCCAGGCCTAGCACGTAATGTCCGACCCCGCCTTTTGGTGCAGACCGTTATAACCTTTCAAAAGAGTTACTCTCTTGTAGAAGTGAACGGAACAAAAGGGCTGCCAGAACATTGTGGCATATTGATCTGTACTGCTATGGCTACTCTTCTTTTTCCTATCCTTCTGAGGAGTGTTCAACCACACAGAGTGCTTACCATATACACTATCTGGAATGGAATAAAGGCTCTGAGCATGATTAAGGACCTGAAATTGCTGCACTGCTGGGCTTCTGTTCAGCGAAAATCTTCTGGTGTTTTTTGTTTCTGGATTGACAGCCCCAAGTGAATAAATTCATAGAATTTGTTTTATTAGCTATTGAATAATCCTGATTAGAGGCCATCGCAGGTACCTGAACTCATGCTTCTACGGACATCGTCAAATCCTACATTAGAGGAAGTCTTCCTTTGGGAGTGGGGGAACAGGTCTTCGCCTATGCCTGCGATTAGAGGGCTGTTTGTTTATTTAGAGAGGGAATGCAGACAATATCATAGTTTCTTTAAACATCCCACTAACAATTCTCTCTCCATGGGTAGTTGGAATGTGAGGACTCTGCACAGAGATTATTCTCTTGATGTCCTCACACAAGAATTCCACTGTTATAACCTTGATAATCTCGTCTTTCATGAGACCAAATGAGTAGATAATGGTCAGATTCTTAAAAATACCTTAAATTATCTTAAATTTCTCTTTTCAGGATGGGAAGATAATAAACACCTCCATGTCGTAGGTTTGCTTCTCAGCAGACACTCTAGTAATGCTCTTCTAGGTTATGAGTGCCTTGATGAAAAGTTTCTTACAGCTAAATTTCTGACAAGCATTAAAGACTTGAATGTTATCTGTTGTCATGTCCCTATTGAGGATGCGAAGGATAGGTTTTACGGACAACGTCAGGAAATTTTGAATTCTGTCAAGAAAGGAGATATTACCCATGTTCTAGCCGACTCAATGACAAATTTGGTACTAACTCCCTTTGTTATTGGTAGCTGCAATGGCAATAGGCAACGTCTCCTACAGATAAGTAAACTTAGTGGTTTGAGAACAACACTTATTACAAACACCGAGACATAAATAAGTACACATAGGTTTCACCAGATGGGCTGCATAAGAATATGATTGAATATATAGTTTTAATTAACAGCAAATGGGCTAGTTCTGTAAGAATACCAGGTCATAAAGGGAAGCTGAAATTGGATCTGACCATTACCTTGCTAACAGTAGAATGTAGATAACAAGGAAGATGTAATCAAGAGAAGTAGATAGCAAGAAAGATTGATTAAGACAAAGAATATATCAAAGATCAATCAAGAAAGTAGATATTGGGTTGTAAAATTTTGAATGTTCAGAAGTAAAGCCAATTTGGTTTTACCTCTGAGCAGTACTTTTATTCGCCCAAATGTTTAAATGGCCAGGTCACAAAAAATGCTCAGATAAGGTTGGGGGAAGGTGGCACACTAGACAGTCGTTAGAAGACAATTGGTAGTCTCCCTGAAAGACCATTCAGCGTGTTATTTAAAACGCTGAATGGTCTTTCAGGGAGACCATGGTAAGGCTCTCCTGCACCCGGGTGAACGGCTTTTCGTCGCCTCAAACGGATGGCCTTTCCAGGACCATCGGTGTCTCCTCTTTGACCGAGGGCAAGGTGGGGGGGGGGCAAAGATAAATTTCAACACTCGCCCAGGTAAGATTCGTACCTGGAAACTACAGAATACGAGACAGGTGCGCTACCGTCTGAGTCGCCCCAAGAAAGTAAATATGAAGAAAGATATAATCATATGAAAATAGATAGCAAGAAAGATGTATCGTGGTAAGTAATTAGACGATAAGAGGAAGGATGTAATCGAGAGAAGTAGGGAACAGGAAGCAAGTAATCAAAAGAATTTGTAGAAGTTATAATAGAGGGAAGTAGGTTGCAGGGACATAGTAACAAAGGAGTATTAGTAATACAGAAGTAATTAAGGCGAGAATATAGAGCATAGCACAAAAGGAAATTAAGGGAAAGGTAAGTTTCAAATACAGATTTAATCAAAATAAATAGGCAGTACAACAGACAATAAAGCGAAAATAATATGAACATAGCTAATTAAGAATGTTGGAAAGGGTAACAAATAGATAGCAATATGTTAATCAGAATTGTCATCAAAAATAGCTCTCCTACAATTCGTCTAATTGTAAACACCATTTTTTAATATCAGTGGAAGTAAATTTCTTAATTGCGATACACATTAACAGTACAAAAATATGCGCTTCTATCAAATGCAGCGTTTTTTAACTGAAAAGAAACTTATAGTAAAATGTAATGGTCAAGCATTAAACTACCAGTACAAAATCGAAGGTACTCACCGAAGCTTAAAATGCATATGGTTAAATTTATCAATGCAGATGCGATGCACAAAACAATGGCAAATATCCTTAAATTTTCGTTTTTCTTTCGAATAGCAAGGCTATCCTCTAATTTCAGTGGAAAGCTTTCTGAAAAATAAAAGACATTCTGTTAAATACCATGCTATGTCAGAGTAAATTATAGATAACTGAAAAACAATTTACTGCTGTGTTGTTTTATTTCATAAATCTTAACCAGAAAGAACTTGGACAACATACCGATTGTTCTGGTATATCAGCATTTCTCAAACTTTTACCGTCCCCGTAATGTATAGCTAGTATTATTTGTTACAATAAGACATTTAAACCCTTAAGTGGGCTAACACCTCCTATAACGGAAGTCGAATGTAAAAATGGCCAGGTTAGGTTGTTTTACCTCTGAGTAGCATTTTTTTTGCACACAACGGGTTAAATAGCCAGGTCACAAGAACCAGGATGGCTCAGAGATGGTTGGGGGAGGGGACCTACTGGAACAGTTTTCGGGAGACAGATGGTAGCTTCCAGTCAAGACCATCCAGCGTGTTCTTTAACGTGCATAAAGTATGGCACTCCCGCACACGGGACCACGCCTTAACGTCCCATCAGACAGATGGCGGCCATTTCAAAACTCATCGGTGTCCCCTACTGACCGTGGCGGAGCAGGGAGGTTTTCGGAGATAAATCTCAACGCTGATCCAGCTGGGACTCGAACCTGTGAACTGTAGATTACGAGCCTGGACCTCTACCGACTGAGACACCCCCGCCCTCCCAAAGATCTAAACGATATAACATAAACATAGGTAGTCCGGACCAGCATTGTATTAAAACGTCAGTTTCAACGCACGTGTAGTAGTTGGTGTGTTGCATTTCAGTTTCGTGAAACGTTACCCAATTCCTTTTTGTTCCAGTCGTATTGTAAAGCGTTATATACGTTTAATGAGTTAAAGTGGAGTACAGTCTTTAGTGTTTCCTATCGATGTTCAGCCCCTGAATGGAAGGGGAATTATTCAACAGGACCAAATGTGACTGTTTAATTTCTCAAAGAATTTGCAGCTGCTAAGTAAATGGATACATGCAATTAGTACAAAAGATTTCGTTCCAAAGAAAAATTCGAAAGTTATCGGCTTTTGTACATTTCTTGTGCAATTAATTTATTTAATTTTTCTTTGTGGGTTGTGGGTTGTTTTACCTCTGAGCGGCACTTTTTTTCACACCATGGGCTAAATGGCCAGGTTACATGTACCCCGAAGGCTCAGAGAAGGTTGGGGGAGGGAACCCACTGGAACAGCTGTTGGGAGACAGATGGTAGCCTCCCGTCAAGGCCATCCAGCGTGTTCTTTAACGTGCACAGGGTATGGCTCTCCCGCACACGGGGTCACGGCTTAACGTCCCATCCGACGGCCGGCGTCCTTTCCAAGCCCATCGGTGTCCCCTACTGACCGTGGGCAGGGCGAAGAATTTTGCGGAGATAAATCTCAACGCTGACTCAGCAGGGACTCGAACCTGGGAACTACAGATTAGGAGCCTGCCGCGATACCGATTGAGCCACCCCCGCCCGAATTTTTCTTTGAATGATGGTAATAAAAGAAAAGGTTCATCGGAGATAAATGTTCCTGGAAAGTTTGAATGTATATCTCTAGCTGTTATTTATATTACTTATTAGGTAATTTATAAAACGATTCCGTATTAGGGAAATATACAAACATTGCGAGTTTTTTTCTTTTTCCCAATTTTTCCAATGAAGCTCTCTTAAAATGGATTTAAAAAATATATATATCTTCTGATATATATTGCTAAACAATCGTACATAAAATAGTAGCAGTTTTGCATTCAATGCCCGCATAATTAACATTTTAAATTGTCATAATTAAACTTAAATGGGAAGAAATGTGGTTGTAAAATATGAAGAAATATTTCTGTTTCCAATTTTTTATATAAATGTTCATTCATTGATAACCATAATTTATATTTTAAAATGTATAAAAAGCCAATTTATTTTTACACCGTTAATAATTGAACAAAATTGTTATTTGCATCCTATTAAACTTGCTTATAACGTCCTATATAAAAACCCTTTTTGAAACGTATTATTATATAATAAAACTAAGATATATATATATATGTTCTATTTTTTAACATTTTCACATTGTTTAAAAATATGGGTATAATTAAAAGTATTTTTTTAACAATATTTACTCAGAATGAAAAGATGAAGCGCCGTCTATGAAAGTGCAAAAATAAAAGCGTTATCGCTTACTACTAGACATGAGATCGCACAGAGTGTAATTACGTCATAAATGTATTGGGATACGATGGATTTCAAAAAAATGCAGGAAGAATACAGTTGAAAGTGAAGAGAGTTTTGATGTGTGTAAAAAATACGATTTGTAGTGTGCGCGATGATGAATAATCGATACATGAATGATTAGAGTAATTTTATTATGAAGTATAACAACAGTTTAATTCTATTTATCGTTATTTATAGGTTATTTCTTTCACAAGTGGTATTTAAACAGTGAAATATGATTGGAAAGATTTCTACCTATGCTTTGATTTGTGATTCTGTTTTTGAATGTTCTTTTCAATTACAGTTTAAGGTGACTGAAATTTTAATGTTTCATGTAGGTTTATTGTCTTAGTTATTAAATCAGTTGATTTACTGTTTATTTTGAATTAATGCAGCTAAATTTCGGATAAGCATTAAAGACTTGAATTTTATCTGTTGTTATGCCCCCGATGAGGACGACAGGTTTCGCGATCAACTTCAGGATATTTTGAATTCTGACAAGAGTTACCCTTGTTCTAGGTGACTTCAATGCCAAAGTTGTTACTAACTGTCCTTTGGAGAGGTGTGATATGCCCTTCTGATATTGGAAGCTGAAATGGCAATGGGCAACGTCTTCTACAGGTAAGTAAATTTAATGGTTTGAGAATAACGTTTATTACAAAAACCGCGACATACATAACATGGGTTTCACCAGACGGGCTGCATAAGGATATGATTATATAGTGTTACCTTTTTTTATATTTATTTTTACCATATACAATTTTATTAAATTACCGAAAAGTATAAAGAGAAGAAAAAAATGAAAATTAAGCAAAGATTATTACACAAACAATATTGAGTCTTTATTTCATTGTTAAGTGACTTACCTCATTGCATGTCATTAATGAATAAATCTAAAATTATTAATTTTTCCCACTCTTAAAGCTATAAATCTATATTATAAAAATGCATATCGATAAAAACTATAATTTGACAACCTGTAAGAGCATAAAAACTCATTGGTGGTTTCATATATGGCTTCTATTTTATTGCATTTCGCTTCACAATAAATATTTTAAATTACATGGGTTTATGTTTAATTGTATATATTTGCTCTTACCGAATTGTGGATATATATTTTACCTCATTACTTTGTGTAAGCATTATTTATTATTAAGGGTATTATATGTTATATGTGGTCAATAAACATTTATTAAACCACAAATGAACGTGCTACAATAAACCCTGATGTATCGTCTTGATGTTCACATGAACTACAGCGTGAGAATTACGTCATTAACTACTGCGAACAAATTTGCAAAAAAAGTATAGGTTGTTGGGTTGTTTTTACTTCTGAGCGGCACTTTTTTACACACCATGGGCTAAATGGCCAGGTCACAAGGACCCCGAAGGCTCAGAAAAGGTTGGGGGAGGGGACCCACTGGAACAGCTGTTGGGAGACAGATGGTAGCCTCCCGTCAAGGCCATCCAGCGTGTTCTTTAACGTGCACAGGGTATGGCTCTCCCACACACGGGGCCACGGCTTAGCGTCCCATCCGACGGACGGCGGTCTTTCCAAGCCCTTCGGTTCCCCTACTGACCGTGGGCAGGGCGGGGAATGTTGTGGAAAACGTATAGGAGGGTTGTAATTAAGAGGAATTGTAGTGGGAGGGAATATGTAGTTTGACTTAGTTCGTACGGTACAGTATAAAGAAGAAACGTTTTTATTTGGTGTTTTCGAGGGAAATTAAATAAGTTTATTAGTGTTGATCCTGTTAGCTGACTGAGAAGAAAAAAAAGGATGCTTAGGATATTTAAAAATGTGAATGAGGTCACATGTTACCCGAACAAGCAGAGTTGATCTAAACTTTTCTACAGGAAGAGTTCATCATTTGATTCATAGTTATATTTAGTTTGTTTAGGAATTGGTAAGGTTTTTCTTTCTAGATTGCAGGTTTGTCACAAATATGATTGTGTCACTTATCAACTGATGCAAAAAGCTGTATTTTATTGCTTTGGGTGTAGGTAGTAAGAATTAAATAGGAAGAAACTTTTTGTATGAATAGAATAAGATGTGCGAATTAGTTGGGACAAGCGAATGAATGCTAAGTCCCTTCCTCTGCAAAGTCTAAACTTGTTCGTAACTTTCTGCTGCAAGTCAAGAATTGTCTGTTGTGTTACTCTGCTATTATTTACACTTCCACTTTAGTCGGAATTGATATTTCATAGGCTGAGGACGTGATTATGTAAGTAGTTCACAATTTTCATTGGAAACTTTTTTTATTAAATACATCATGGACATCACGCCTCGTAAACGAGCTAAAATAATCGCTTTAGGCGAAAACACTTCACTTACTGCTAGGCAGATAGCAAAAGCAGTTGGCGTCGAGAAATCCAGCGTTTCACGGATCATGAAGCTGCATAAGGAGACAGGGTCCGTGGACACGTCCCGTAAAGGACATTGTGGAAGAAAAAGTAAAACCACCCCTAGCGATGATAGTCTAATTCGAAGAATTAGTATCATAGACCCGAAGAAGACCAGCGGAGACATCAAAATCATCACCGCCTGGCTCGACGCCCCTCCAAAAAGCAGCCTTTGACACCCGCTATGAAGCAAAAAAGGCTATCCTGGGCAAAGAAACATCGAAACTGGACTGTGGAGAATTGGGATAAAGTGATATTTTCCGACGAAACCAACTTTGAGGTGCATGACTACAGGTCAAATTTCGTCCGCCACTCGCCTGGAGAACCTCTTCGATCCGGCCACATCCAGCAATCCCCCAAACACCCACCCAAGGTCATGTTTTGGGGATGTTTCACAGCTTCCGGGCCACAGACGCTTCACCCCATTGAAGGAATGATGGACAGCAAAAAGTACATAGGCGCTCTGGAGGCGAAAATGGTCCCAACACTGCAGAAGCTGTTTCCTAACGGCGATGGGGTATTTCAACAGGATCTGGCTCCATGCCACAATTCTAAGCTTGCTAAGAGCTTCTTTACCCAGCAACATTTGAAAGTATTGGAGTGGTCAGGAAATTCACCCGATCTAAACCCCATATGAAAATTTGTGCCTAAGCGCGCATATCTAAGATGGATTGTACGACGAAAACCAAAATGATAGAAAGTGGCATGAAAGTGTGGTACCACGACCCTGAAGTGAAGGAGATGTGTGGAAAGCTAGTGGCATCAATGGTTGAGAGGGTGAAAGAAGTAATTAAAGCTAAGGGGGGTCGCTTTCACTATTAACTACAGTATTAAACAAATAAATATTTTAGTTGTGTCTTTGTTACTGCATTTTCCTATTGTCCAAACTAATATGCACAGTACTGTAAATTCTTTGGAAGATTTATTTTAATACTGATAATTTTTGTTGGGTGACTTGAGTTTATATAAATGTTTTCATTGATACTTTTGTAATACATTACCTTATTTTAAATTATAATGGTTAAATATTATTTTCTTAAACTCACGCTCAGTTTCCATCCGTTTGATTCATAACAATATTAACAGCAAATGGGCTAATACTTTTATGAATACCAAGTCATTAGGAGAGCTGAAATTCAATACCAAGTCATTTAGAGAGTTGAAATTGGATCTGACCATTACCTTGTTAAAAGTGTTTTGCAACTTAAGAAGTGTAGTGCTAAGTTTAAACATATTTACATTTAATTTTCTAGCTATGAAAGACCCAGTTATATCTAAAGCTTACCTGAAGTTACTTTAGTCGTTATGACAGTCATGGTTTGCTTAATACTGAAGTTGAGGTAGAATAGGGACTATTTTAAACAGGCTTTTTTTTGGAAACAGTACTATTTTAGGAAAAAAGGAACAAGGGAGACAGAATTATTTGAGTGATAAGGACGGCACTTGAGCTTATTTCAGAAAGAAAGAACTGCAGGAATGTCCTTAATACCCTACTACTCCTAATAGAAAGCATTACAGAGAGCTTAATAAACGTGTAAAGGATCAGTTAGCTGCTGATAGGAATCTTTGGCTTGATGGATTGGCTGTCAAAGCCGAGGAAGCAGTTAGACAGCAACACAGCAGAGATCTGTACCAGATACTTAATGTTTTGTGTGGTAGAAAACGGACAGGTAGACAGGGATTGGAGGATAAACAAGGTAAGGTTATAGAAGGTTAGGATTCTGTCATGGCTAGGTGGGCTGAGCATTTCAGTGATGTTCGGAACAATGTGGTTAGTCTACTCCCACTGTAATGATCATAGATGTTCTACTCCATTGTTTGTAATGATGATGTATTTAATGTTGGCCCTATAGCACAGTCAATTTATTTTGGCTGTTTCTGTACCTAAACTACATAAATTACTACGGAAATGCTTAGATCTGGGAATGTTTCGGTTACCACATGGATGACTGAAATTTTGAATATTTTTTATGATAAAGGAATGGCTCCCAATGATTTTACCAGAGCTATTATTATCCCTATTTTTAAAAAAGGTGATCGCAGTTCTTGTGATAACTGTAGGGGTACCAGCCTACTTTCTGTTCCAGGTAAAGTTCTTTGAATGATTGTACTTAATAGAATTAAGAATCTGGTTGATAGTCAATTGCGTGATGAGCAATGTGAATTCAGAAGTGGTAGGGGATGTGTGGATCAGATATTTTCACTCAGGCAGATTCTTGAGAAATATTTAGAGTTTCAGAATCCTGCTGTTACTAGCTTTGTAGCTTTCCAAAAGGCTTTTGACTCTGTCAATCGTCATAATTTTTTTGTTGATTGATCGTACGGCATATCAAACAAGTTAGTTAACATAATGAAAGCTCTCTATAATAACAGAGTCATATGTGGGAATGCCGTCCAATGGCCGAGTGGTTAGCACGCTTGGCTACTAATCAAAGGGGTCTGGGTTCGAACCCAGGTAAGGAATGGTTGTTTTTCTGCTGAGGTCCTGCCATCCCCACAAATATACTATGGCGTATAAATTGACAGGCTCCTTTCTGACCTATGTGACAAGCAGCTGCTTCAGGAAATTTTTTTTCTTCATGTGTGAGAGTTGGTAAGGCCTATAGCAACTGGTTTACCATTGCTTCTTTTGGTCGACAATGGTGCATTTTATCTCCTTTTCTCTTTGGTTTTGATTATGTTATGCAAAATTCATAGCAAAGGGAAGATTTTTGAACTTAAATTTTCTAGAGATATGAAAATTTCTGATTCAGATTATGCTGATGATTTAGCCTTTTTCTTTTGGCAAATGATGTTGATGGGATGAACTCTTTCATTCGAGCTGTTTGATGACACTGGTAGTAAAGTAGGTTTGGTGATAAACAAAGAAAACAAAAGTGATGAAATTTGGATCATGTTAGGCAGATGGTGTCCCATGTGCTTTGAATGGCTGCACTCTTGAGCAAGTGTCAATTTAATATTCTTTGGAGCTATGCAACAGATACTTGTGATGTGCGGCTTGAGATTAACAAACGAATAGGGATTGCTGCTGAGGCTTTTTATCTGTGGAGAATAATGGAGAAATAAGCGTATACACCTAACGACTAAAATTAGACTGTATAATAGTTCGGTTCTTTCTAGAGTTAGTTGTGGTAGTGAAATTTGGACTCTTTGTAAACAAGGTTGGGTTATTTTACCTCTGAGAGGCACATTTTTGCACACCTTGGGCTAAATGGCCAGGTCACATGGACCCCGAAGGCTCAGAGAAGGTTGGGGAGGGGACCCACTGGAACAGCTGTTGGGAGAAAGATGGTAGTCTCCCGTCAAGGCTATCCAGTGTGTTCTTTAACGTGCACAGGGTATGGCTCTCCCGTACACTGGGCCACGGCTTAACGTCCCATCCGACGGACGGCGGCCTTTCCAAGCCCATCGGTGTCCCCTACTGACCGTGGGCAGGGCGGGGAATTTTGAGGAGATAAATCTCAACGCTGACCCAGCTGGGACTCGAACCTGGGAACTACAGATTACGAGCCTGGCGCGCTACCGACTGAGCCGCCCCCGCTTTGTAAACAAGGTAACAGGAAACTAGATGCTTTTGATTCTAGATGCTTATGCAGTATCTTGAGCATTAGGTGGTTCAACTTTGTAAGTAATGATGAGGTTAGGCAAAGGAGTCGGGTTGGGTTGTTTTACCTCTGAGCGGCACTTTTTTGCACACCATGGGCTAAATGGCCAGGTCACATGGACCCCGAAGGCTCAGAGATGGTTTGGGGAGGGGACCCACTGGAACAGCTGTTGGGAGACAGATGGTAGCCTCCCGTCAAGTCCATCCAGCGTGTTCTTTAACGTGCACAGGGTATGGCTCTCCCGCACACGGGGCCACGGCTTAACGTCCCATCCAACGGACGGCGGCCTTTCCAAGCCTTTCGGTGTCCCCTATTGAAGTGGGCAGGGCGGGGAATTTTGCGGAGATAAATCTCAACGCTGACCCAGCTGGGACTCGAACCTGGGAACTACAGATTACGAGTCTGGCGCGCTACCGACTGAGCCACCCCCGTCCCCCAAAGGAGTCGGCAACCTCCCTTGAGCAGCATATTGTGCAGAGAGACTCCGTTGGTTTGACTATGTTGCCCGTATACATAACTATAGATTAGCTAATAAGGCTATAAACCCGCGCATTTGAAGAGTGTCAAATAAAAATAATTGTTCTTTGTCAACAATGGATGTTGTAGGCGCGTTGTCTATGTCAAACAAAACCTTTTTAGAATTGGTCTACAATGGCGAGATGCAGATGTAGCTGAGGAGAGATGTTTGGAGAACGAAATTGCATAATCTGGATGGACCTGTAAGCTCATGGCTGCTTGAGGATGATGACAAATATTCAAATACAACTAAAACAGTGTACAGCAATGAAGCCCGCCCTATGGTATTACGAGGAACTCGAGATACAACACTGAAAACGTGATTTATGTCCTAACCCTTTCGAATGAGTAGTTCACTTAGAAAGAGAGAGCATTCGAGTAGTCGTTTTTCAACTTTTTTGTGTAGTTGATGAGTTGATTTTCGAAATATTTAGTGTAAATAAGAAATATTTAATTTTGTGCGCATAGTGGTTAGCGCGCTTGGCTACTGATCTAAGGGACCTGGGTTCGAGCCCCGGGTAAGGCATGGTTGTTTGTGTCGTTTTTCTGCTGAGGTCCTGCTATTCTCACAGACCTTCTACTATGGCATATAAACTAACAGGCTCCTGTCAGACCTCTGTGGCAAGCTGCTGCTTGAGGGGGTATTTATTTTTTTTATGTCTTAAAAACAATTATTTTTATTTGAAGAGTGAGCGGATTTATTTAAAGATTTTAGTAATAGTTTAGTTAGGGAACTGGTAAACGAAACTATAAATAAAAAGCAATCTACCTATTTAGCTGAATATACTTCTTGTGTTTGGTTTTGTTAACACGATCGTTCTAAAAATGCGCTTGTTTAATTCAATTGTCTGGTAATTGGAATTACCAGGTTCACTTCATACTGCTAGAAGGTATTAATGTTTAGTTGATGTTATTTGTGTAAATTTCATAATCTTTGTAATTAAATAAGTTCGTTTATATATTGATTATTTTGAACTCACTCTTGATAAACCACTAAAAATTTGCAACAATATTATATTACAATCTGTGTTTTGTTATATGCTTTAGCGGTTGCACAAAATGATGTTCTTAAGTTTCATTAAAAATCAATTTCAAAGCTCCGTTTCTAATAATTTTCGGGAGAAAGCTATTGATTCAGTTATTTGCTAGAAATATTCATATTATATTCTTTCTTAATATGAATCTAAAATTGCAAATAATACGCAAAAATACTAAAAATTGAAATCGGATAAAAAAATATCTGCTGTGAACAGAACTTTATTGAGGAAAAAAAAAACTCTTTGGCGAAAAACGAGCTTTGAACTACCTGTTTTGACGTCATTGCTTCGTCACTGGCCTTCCATTACAGAAGGTGATGTCTAAACGCAAAGTTTTCGTTTCCTTTTAGCTGGTGGGGTTGGGTTGTTTTACCTCTGAGCGGCACTTTTTTTGCACACCATGGGCTAAATGGCCAGGTCACATGGACCCCGAAGGCTCAGAGAAGGTTGGGGGAGGGGACCCACTGGAACAGCTGTTGGGAGACAGATGGTAGCCTCCCGTCAAGGCCATCCAGCGTGTTCTTTAACGTGCACAGGGTATGGCTCTCCCGCACACGGGGCAACGGCTTAACGTCCCATCCGACGGACGGCGGCCTTTCCAAGCCCATCGGTGTCCCCTACTGACCGTGGGCAGGGCGGGGAATTTTGCGGAGATAAATCTCAACGCTGACCCAGCTGGGACTCGAACCTGGGAACTACAGATTACGAGCCTGGCGCGCTACCGACTGAGCCACCCCGGCCCCTAGCTGGTGGGGAGTTAATCAGCTGTTCAAACATATTTCAATATTTCTTTATCTGAAACCTGTAATTTATTAATGACAAAGTTTTCGGCAAAAATTAGAAGTTTTTTGCGCATTGAGTTTATTTTTATTCAGAAATTAGTTTATCATAGATTAGTTCAATTATCAGAAATTAAGATTTTTTTTATTAAATACTTACATGCCCATTCAAGATTATTAATTATAAACGAAACATTTATGCTACAGAAACATAAGATAATTTTCCCCACAAGTAAATAAAATGGTAGTCCATATCCTCCATTGATTTATTTTTCACTACACAATAATTTAAGTCTTGCAGTAATAAAGTCAGTAATTGCAGTAACGCTAATAAAGAATAGAAAAATGAAGCCTATATACAATTATATGTATAATAATCGTAATTCCGGCCAAACGAACGAACGGATATGTGTGACGCCATCGATGCCGGAAATTATCTGTTTCCCAGTGAGTCCGCGGATAGCTATTATCAACTATTGCTCCCAAAACATTTCGTGGGTTGCTTTACCTCTGAACAGCATTTTTTTCACATAATGGGCTAAATGGCCAGGTCACAAGCACCCAGAGTATTGGGGGAGTATATTGGGGGAGGGAACCCACTGGAACAGTTGTTGGGAGACAGATGGTAATCCTCACGTCAAGGCCACCCAGCGTGTTCTTTAACGTGCACAGGTATCTCTTTCTCCCGCACACGGGGTCACGGCTTAACGTCTCATCCGATGGACGACGGACTTTCCAAGCCCATCGGTGTCCCCCTACTGAGTGTGGACAGGGCAAGGAGTTTTGTGGAGATAAATCTCAACGCTGACCCATCTGGGATTCGAACCTGGAACTGCAGATTACCTGCCTGGCGTGCGACGAACTGAGCCTCCCCTCGTCCCCCAAATTTGGTGGAGTCGTCCAGGAAAGGTTAAAATAATATTTTATATAGAATGAGATTTTATAATTTTTTTAAATCGATTTTTAGTTTCGGACATCAAAAATATGGAGCAAAAATTGCACTAAGAAAATTGTTCTGGAATTTAAAGCAGGTAACAAGTTTGAGATTTCGTATAAGACCACCGGATTTTCGCGAGAGGGGCGTCCGAACCCCCTGGACACGTCCCTGGTGTGATAACACTTAGTTCTAGCCCTGTTGAGGTGTCAGATCGGGTTCCTAGCTGCGTAGAAGCTCGGGAATGATCCCTTGAAAAGTTGATCGATATAAAGAATAAAGAGATGCTCGTTTCGCGTCGAACTTTTCACGTATGTTTAACTAGTAAGAATAAAATAATTGTTTATGAATTCATTTTTTTTAACACTGAGCGCTCTCTCCAATGATTTGCTGGTTGTGTTGGGATTGGAGGGAAGTTGGAGTTAGATGGTAAGGGGTCATTTGGGCCAGATGACTGGGTAAGCGAAGGCATAAATGCCTCCTCATCATTGGCACCATTTCATTTTTACTGAGAGTTGAGTTGTTTTACCTCTGAGCGGCACTTTTTTGCACACCATGGGCTAAATGGCCAGGTCACATGGACCCCGAAGGCTCAGAGAAGGTTGGGGGAGGGCACCCACTGGAACAGCTGTTGGGAGACAGATGGTAGCCTCCCGTCAAGGCCATCCAGCATGTTCTTTAACGTGCACGAGGTATGGCTCTCCCGTACACGGGTCACGGCTTAACCTCCCATCCGACGGACGGCGGCCTTTCCAAGCCCATCGGTGTCCCCTACTGACCGTGGGCAAGGCGGGGAATTTTGCGGAGATAAATCTCAACGCTGACCCAGCTGGGACTCGAACCTGGGAACTACAGATTACGAGCCTGGCGCGCTACCGACTGAGTCACCCCCGGCCTTTTTTTTTTACTAAGATATAAAACTTCTCCCACTTTGGTGGCGCAGAGATATCGTGTTAGTTCTTGGGGACATTGCAACCGCTGTAGTCCGGGGTCGAGCCCCAGTATTACGGTTCGTTTGTTCTGTCATAATCCGCAAATAAGCCACTACTTTTGCAGGGATAATCATGAATGGAAAGGAACGACGTTGGAAAACGTTCTTTTTTTTAAATTACGGGTTATTACAAAAGGAGTCCGTGTAAATTAAAAAGAAATAAGTGGGTTGTTTTACCTTAGAGTAGCTTTTTTTAACACAACGGGCTAAATGACCAGTCACAAGGGCACTGGAGGCTCAAAGTTTGGAGAGATAAATAAGCGGCCCCATGTGCAAGAGATTCATGCCCTCTTCTAGTTAAAGAACATGCTGAATGGTCTTGAAAGGATATTCCATTGGAGTAAGGGCTGGCGCAGTCTGAATCGTGCCAGGCTCGAATCCCAATTGGGCTAGTGTCGAAACCACTTTCTCTTTACCTCTGTTCTGTCATCGGTGAGAAAGGAGAGATAGCTATCAGAATTTTAAGCCGTGGTCCGTTGGTCCGCAATTTAGCCGTGGTCCCGCAATTTATTAAGCCGTTGTCCGTGTGCAGGAGAGCCATAACCTGTGCAAGTTAAAGAACATACTGAATGGCCTCGATGGGAGACTTCCATCTGTCTCCTAACAGTTATCATGTAGGTCCCCTTCCCAAACCTTCTCCGAGTCCTTGGAGTCCTTGTGACCTGGCCATATATCCCACTGTGTGCGCAAAAGTATAACATCTCAACCTTGCAAATAATTCTAAAACCAGATATTTCTGGCTTCGTTTTTGCTTTCTTTTTAAATTTGTGATTTGTGTCATTTACACTTATAATTTCATTATTTTTCCAAGTAGCAAAAATTTCTCCGGCTAATTTCTGAAGCAGTTAAAAGAAAGTTTTACTATAAATGTTTTGAGTAGAGTGTATATTGTCTATTCACTAAGAATTACTGTGGTTAAAAAATAAAATTTCTTACCAAATTCAAAAGAATTGGAGAGATTAATGGGGCATTTGTCCCAGTATCCGGATTGCACCATCGTTCTTAAGATCTAACTCATCGCAGTTAGCATAGATTTAGTCAAGCTATTAAAAGAATTTCATATAAATTAAAATTCTAAAATGTTATGCTACCTAGTTCAATTATATTTAATATATTAGAAAAGTGAAATAATTTTTATATCAAATTAGCCTATTTTTATTTATTTGTCAATATATTTTGGGTTTAATAAGTAGATAAACAAATTACGAGGAAGAATTTAACCAAATTAAGAATAAGGAGGACAAAATAGTTACACGCATCAATAGTTTACTTAATGAATTGATATTCATTAAGTAATGAAATATCAATTGCTTTATCTTCTGCTAATAAGTTGCAAAGTTGAAATCTTGTAATTTAGACTTCCTTTGACGGAGGTAGCTCAATCGGCAGCACGTTAGACTTGTATGTTCCCAGGTTCAAGTCTTTGCTGTGCCTGAGTCGAAGTTATTCTGCCAACATTGCTCTCGTCTGAGTTGTTTTGCTTCTGAGCGGAACGTTTTAGCACACAATGGGTTAAATGGTCAGGTCACTAGAACCCCAAGGGCACAGAGAAGGTTGGGAGGAGAGGATTCACTGGACGGCTGTTAAGAGCCAAATATTAGCTTTCAGTCAAGGCCATCCATCGTGTTCTTTAATGTGCACAGGGTATGGCTCTCCCATCCGACGGACGACGGCCTTCCCAACCCCATCGGTGTCCCTTACTAACCGAGGGAGTTTTCTGGAGATAAATCTCAACGCTGGCCCAGAAGAGACTCGAACCTGGGAATTGCAGATCACGAGATTGACGCACTACCGACTGAGCCACCCCTGCAAGCATTTCTCTGAAGTTAGAAAGAGGAAGCGATGGTTTCTATCAGTTGCCGTACATCGGATGGGATATTAAGCCATGGTTTCCTATGCAGTAAAATCATCATTTTTAAATTGCAAATTGGAAGGATCTGAAGGTTTATCTTCCTAGTTCTGAGCTTTTGGATTCCTTTCTGACATAACCATTTAGCCGACAGTGCACAAAAAAATACCGCTCACAGTTAAACAACTCTTTAACCTATATTCAATAAAGACATTCTATAAGACGCTGGAAAGCGTTGTACGGCGGTTCCCATCTGTCTTCTACCAGTGAATCCACTCATAGTTGGGGCTTGGTATTAGTTCAGTCTATAGAGTTCCAGACTGGTAATCATCAGTTCCCAGGTTCGAGTCACACTTGGGTAGGCGTTTAGATACATCTCTGCAAAACTCTCCTCCCCCACTGCCTTCGGTCAGTAGAATACAACAATGGGCTTGGAAAGGCAGCCGCCGTTCATCGGATGGAGCGTTAAACCAGTGCGGAGAGCCATACTATGTGCACATTAAAAAACAAGCTGGATGGTCTTCACGGGAGCTTTTCTCGTCTCCTCATGGCTGTATAATGGGTACCCTTTCCCCAGCATTCTGAGTCCTTGAGGTCCTTGGGACAGCCACTTAGCCCATTGTATGCAAAAAAGTGTTGACCTTAGGTAAAACAATCCATCCTTTATAGTTCTGAGTCTTTGGAATCCTTGGCATGGCCAATTTAACCCATTTTATATCTAAAGTTGCCGCTCAGTGGGTAAACAACTTGAGGAAACATGATACTGAAGTTAGAGATCTAAATCAACCTATGTAAATCCAGATTTTCAGGAAATTGTTCGTTTAATATATAAAGAGTTTTGAAAGCTGAAATATTTAATGGTAGTGTTTTCAGACAAAATAGTCTCAAATGTTAAAACTGTTTAAAACCAAAGAAATAAGTGTTAAAGGCTAAACGTTTCAGTTCAAATGATCCTATTAATCTTACATTTTTCCACTTAAACGATAAATATATGATACTCCTCACCTCCTTGAGAATGCTAATAAAGGTAACGGAGTCAAAAACAGATGTATTAAAGCTATATATTTTACACTTTGTCAATAAATTTGATAGAGATCTCCGAAAGAAAGGAACAAGTTTATACTGAAACTGTGTTTCGGTTCATTCTGCCTCGATCTTGTTCCCTCCATCTCTTTTCTTTTTAGATTATGGCTTGCGCGACTGAGTGAAAAGTATCCGAGATTTTAGGAAAATAGGTGGCGGAGGGGCTTAGTCGGTAGCGCGACGGGCTCATAATCTGTAATTCACAGGTTTGAGTTCCTCCTGGGCCAGCAGTGAGATATATCTCACTGCTGGCCCAGGAGGGCATAAATCCCGACCCTGCCCTCGGCCAGTAGGGGACACCGATGGCTTGGAAAGGCCGCCGTCCGTTGGATGGGACGTTAAGCTGTGGCCCCGTGTGCTGGACAGCCAGACCCTGTGCACTTTAAAGAACATCCTGGATGGTATTTAATGGGAGACTACCATCTGTCTCTCAACAACTGTTCCAGTGGGTTCCCTCTCAAGACCTTCTTTGAGCCTTCGTGGTCCTTGTGGCCTGGCCATTTAAGCCCATTGTGTGCAAAAAAGTGTCACTCAGAGGTAAAACAACCCAACCTTTAGGAATATCCCACGTCTGTAGTATATACAAAAAAACAACAGAAATTGAAGATCTCAAATCTACTTAAATCGTGTTTTCCAGTAATAGTTAAGCATTTAATGATATATGGAAACAAAACATATAAGTCGTTAAATGTTTTTGAAAAAAAATCAAAATAATCATTACACAGATTATTAAAATATATGCTTCTATAATTATTAAAATATATGCTTCTAATTTATTAAAATATGACTGGGTTCGAGCCCCGGGTAAGGCATGGATGTATGTGTCGTTTTTCTGCTGAGGTCCTGCCATCCTCTCAGACCTTCTACTGTGGCATATAAACTGACAGGCTCCTGTCAGACCTCTGTGGCAAGCAGCTGCTTGAGGGGGTATTTATTTTTTTATTTATTTATGCTTCTACAAGTTGAATGTAACAGTAATTGATACTTAAATCCCATCTTGCACTGAGCGCATATTAGAGACTGACATGTAGCTAAATCTGACAGAGATCTTTAGTGATATATTTGTCCAATACTTCTTTATAAATTTCTAATTAGACTCTCATTGACTTAACATTGGGTGGGGGGGATGTTTCTAAATAAAATAGCTGTTTAGTGTAAATAAGCGATGCAATTTCTATGATAATATATTTAAAGAACAAATAAAATTAGAGGAAGTTTCTTACACAACTTTCAAAATAACATCTTTCACAATCCTAAAACTGTTAAAGATGGCCACCATGATGTACAATCGCGTCTCGATCTAGGAAAATAATTAGGGTTGAGCTAAGGGGCTATAACAAATAAGAATGTCATTCCAGTGGGTTTTTTCCTCCATTTTAACTGAAAACTGCGTAACATATAATCCATCTTTTGCGCCACCTCATTTCGGTTATTGGGTTGGGCTGCTTTATGTGTAGGCGGCACTTTTTTATGTATATAATTGACTAAATGGTGGTCACAAGGACACCAAGGGGTCGGGAAAGGTTGGGGGAAGAGAATCCACTGAGCAACTATTAGGAGACAGATGGAAATCTCCGGTTAAGACCTTAACATGTTCTTTAACGTGAAACCTTTAACATTAAGTCGTGTTTTTTTAACGTGAAACCTTTAACGTTAAGCCCTGAGCCACGGCTTAATGTTTCGTACGATGGACGACGTCCTTTTCAAGCCCATCGGTGTCACCTTTCTAACCGAGGTCAAGGTGGGGGTTTAGCTTAGATAAATCTGAATGCTGGCACAGGTGACTCGAACCTGACAACTGCAGATTACCAGTTTTGGCGCACTACCGAATGAGCAAACCACTCTCCCTTAATTCCGGTTATTAAATCCTCCTCTAGGGTATTTGTACCTTCTCCCCAATTCCGTAATCAGCTCAAAGCAACAAAGAGAGGGGGGAGCAAAGAATTGTTTTAAAAATAAGAAAGCGAGCTTTTCATAAAATGGGAACCGTAGCAAATCTTGTATCGGCAACCCAAATATAAAGGAATCCTTGTATTGCGAAGTAGCAAAAGTTTCAAAAATTCAGACTGAAAAGCTTGTCTGAGGTGGGGTGGGAAGTTCATTCATTTGCTGGGGGAGGGCCGAGTTCCTCTCCCCAGCGTAGATCCTTCCCTGTACGCAATAATGACACATATAGAGCATATTACAAAAACATATACATTTCTAAGCTTTCATATTGCAATATTTTGATATCGAAATGGCACTATCGGAATTACAGTTATGAACCAGAGTTACTGTCCATTCATAATAAAAGTATCAAAGATAACTTTTTTAATCAAAAATAACAATCTGAAACTAACCTTGGTCTTCTACACCCATGCAGATGTAACATCGGAATGTTTTCTTTCCACGTATCCCAGCCCCAATGGTTAGACGTCAATACGTTCTCAGAACGTGTACAATTGAGACCAATGTTGACCCAGCTGTTTGTGACCTCACGAACAGAGGCGTGCGCGAGCTTCAGATCGGCATCACGTGTATGGTAGCTGATTCATATGATGCCACTTCTCCGAAGACAAACATTGCTTTTGTCTTTGCAATGATGAACTTTAATTCGAAAACGCACATAGTTTAGACCAGGACCATTCGCCCTAGGCTACTTGAAAATATTTTGGCATAATTCTCTTTTGTACGAAAATGTTAGTAGCATTAAGTCGTTGGTTTTCAAAATTACTCTTTCTATGGAAGGAATGATTTGGGCTGGGTTGTTTTACCTGTGAGCGGCACTTTTTTGCACACCATGGGCTAAATGGCCAAGTCATATGGACCCCGAAGGCTCAGAGAAGGTTGGGGGAGGGGACCCACTGGAACAGCTGTTGGGAGACAGATGGTAGCCTCCCGTCAAGGCCATCAAGCGTGTTCTTTAACGTGCACAGGGTATGTCTCTCCCGCACACGGGGCACGGCTTAACGTCCCATCCGACGGACGGCGGCCTTTCCAAGCCCATCGGTGTCCCCTACTGACCGTGGGCAGGACAGGGAATTTTGTGGAGATAAATCTCAACGCTGACCCAGCTGGGACTCGAACCTGGGAACTGCAGATTACGAGCCTGGCGCGCTACCGACTGAGCCACCCCCGCCCCTGGAAGGAATGATAAAAGTCGAAGAACTGAAGACGAAACAAATTGTTAAAAGCGTGTTTTTAAAAAAATATAAACCATGCACATTTGTCTATTGTGCACAAATCAAAAAGTCAGCAATTTTGTTTTTTTATCTCTGAATGGCGTTATTTTATACATAACATATTAAAAGTAATCGTTCATAAATGTAATAGCAGCCCCTAAGCGCTGGGTTGTTTTGCCCTGAGCGACAGTTTTTTAACATATTGTGCTAAATGGCCAAGTCACAGTGATCTCAAGGACTCGTAGAAGGTTGGGCAAGGGGGTTCTGCAGTTACAGCTGTTACAAAACAGATGAAAATCTACTATCAGCATCATCCAGTGTGTTGTTTAACGGTCACGGGATACGACTTTCCTGCATAAAGAGTCTCAGTTTTATCTCTCATGCACAGGGGCCACAGATATGGCTCTTCTGCACACGGTATCACAGATATGGCTCTCCTCCACACGGGATCACAGATATGGCTCTTCTGCACAAGTGGTCACAAATACGGCTCTCCTGCAACGGGATCACAGATATAACTCTCCTGTACACGGGATCACAGATATGGCTCCCCTGCACACGGGATCACAGATATGGCTCTCCTGTACACAAGGTCATAGATCTAGCTTTGCTGCACACGAAGACACAGATCTCGCTCTCCTGCACACGGGGCCACAGATCTGATTTTCCTGCTCATGTGGTCACAGATCACGGGATCATAGATCCGGCTCTTCTGCACACGGAGTCACAGATCTGGCTCTCCTTTACATGGGGTCACAGATATGGCTCTCCTGCACACGGGGTCACAGATAAGGCTCTCCTGTACACGAAATCACAGATATGGCTCTCCTGCACACGAGGCCATAGATCCGGCTCTCCTGCACACGAGGTCATAGATCCGGCTCCCTTGCACATAGGGCCACAGATCTGACTCTCCTGTACACGGGGTAACAGATCTGGCTATTCTGCACACGTATACTGTACATTGGAAACCGACGAACGACGACGTTTATAAGCCCGTTGGTGACTTCTTTCTCACTGAACGCAGAATGAGCGGTGATAAATTTCAGCACAGTCACAATTGGGACTCCAACTTGGGTTGGGTTGTTTTATCTCTGATCGGCACATTTTGTACACGATGGACTAAATGACCAGGTCACAAGGACCCCCAAAATCTCATAATAGGTTAGGGAAAGGGTTTAGTGAATTTTCGCAAGAAGGCACCCACTGAACAGTTGTTGAGAGGCAGATGGTAGAATCCGCCAGCGTGTTCTTTAACGTGCGTAGGGTAAGGCTGCCCTGCACACGGGATCACAGATATGTTTCTCCTGAACACGTCTTAACGTCCCAACTGACGGCGTCGACGTTATCAAGTCTATCGGTGTCCCCCTTTCTCACCGAAGGAGATAATTCTCATTATCAGCACAATTGGCTTTCAAACTTGGGGAATGCCGATTACAAACCCGGCACGCTATTGGCTGAGCCAAGCCCGCCTCAAAAGGTTGGAAGTCGATTGTTAAATAATAGACAATTACTCGTAAGCACCTGTAGGGGATATACATGAAATAATTATAAAAGAAAAACTGTCATTAGCAGGATGGGATCTGAACCCGCGACCTGCTGATAATAAACACGTGCTCTGATGCTGAGCTATAAGCTCTGATCAAGATCTCCTCTACGGTAACTTTTAGCATTATAATATAGAGATATTTATTGGAAATCTATATGATTGTAATTGAATCTCTAATCTAGAAGTCACCTCATTGGTTAGTGTACACGACCAGCCTCATTAAGAGACATGGAATTATATTTTTAAACCAACACGCCTTTCATCAAGCGCAAGAATGCTATGATGAATACCAAACAATCATAGGTAATACCTGTGAGAGATATATATTATATAATTATAGAGGAAAAACTGTCATCAACCGGGTGGGATAATAACCCACGACCTTATTATGTATATCTCCTACTATGTCTATACAGCAGACCAGTGGTTCTCAACCTTTTATACTTCACGTACCCCCTGGAAATGTGTATGTAACTGGTGTACCCCTTATATAGATAGATAAAACTATAGTTATAGTATAATAATGCCAACTTAGCGACTTTGTTACTAGATCTAGAGAACTTTGAGCTCTCACGGCGTACCCAAAACATTTTACCCGTACCCCACGTTGAGAACCCCTGCAGTAGACAATCACTACCTGTGATTATCTAATATTCAGTATGGCATCTTTACACTTGATAAAGAGGCTGTTGGCTGAAAGAAATACCTTGCCTCTTCACGGGGGTTGGTCGTATGCATCAACCTGGAAGGTACCTTCTACACCAGACTCTTCAATAACAATCAGAGTTTTCTAGTGACTAACTCCATGACATAATGCTTCAAGTCACTATTAGAGAATGACTCTTCGGCGACAGGTAGCTCAGCGGTCAGAGCACCTGACAAATTATCAGGAGGTAGCGAGTTTAGATTCCACTCGGCTAATGACAATTTTTCCATTATAATTATTTATTGATTATGTTACGTCGATTTGCACGGGTGTGGGGCAGAGCTAATTCGAAGGTAGTTTTACCTAACGTAAAACAACTATACGTGTTTTTATAATTAACTTAATTTTTCTCTTTCTTCATGAAAAAAATCAGTTAATTTGTTATCACTTGTAATTAACTAGTATTGAAGTGAGTTCTAAATAAATTTTTCCAAAAAATAAAGATGCTTATAAAACAGCGCTAAAAAAAGAGGATGGGCAAAAAAGGCATTATGGGATGTTTCGTAAGTGGAAGTTAGATGGAGATGGCGGGAAATATATTTGGCTGAAACGATGTTGCTTAATTCATGGGGTACCACAAATATCTAGCTCGTAAATAAAAACAATCACTTAATATTGGATAGGAGGAGAAGACCCACTGTACAGTCGCTCACAAAAGTATCCGAACACTACGGTTGATTACAGAATTCAGAAAAAATATCTGGCAACCTTCGTGTCACGTGACACGAAGGTTGCCAGATCACAAATTTCTAAAAAAAACGTTGCCAGATATTTTTTTCTGAATTCTGTATTCAACCGTAGTGTTCGGATACTTTTTTGAGCGACTGTACAGCATTTTCGGAAATAGATGGAAACCTCTCGTCAGCGTGTTCCTTAACGTGAATAGGGTAAGGCTCTCCTGCACAAGGAACCACGGCTTAATGTCTCATTCGACGGACAGAGGACTTTCCAAGGCCTTGATGTCTCCTTTCTGACCTGGGCAGTGTGTGGGTTTAGCTGAGATAGAGCTCAACTTTGGAACAGGTGAGATTCGAACCTGGGGGAAATGCAGTTTGTGAGCCTGTCGAGCTGCTGACTGAACCAATTCCTCCGCCCCCAAAGTAAAAGGTTTTAGTTAAAGAAAACTCAATAAGGTTTACTTCTAAAACAAATATGTAATTTCATTTTTCCAATTGACTTTTTAAGTAAAATAATATATATTTTTCAATAATGGTCTTGTATGTATATATATAAGAAAACAAAACCCCAAAATTAAAAAAAAAATACATGATATTTTAAACATAATAAAAAAATCGAAGTCATTTTTTTTTACCTGATAAATGTGACTCATCCATTTCGTTAATTGTTCCTATTCAGAATTTGAATGAAAAAATATCTTTTCCTTAATGGACTTATATGTAATGGAAAGAAAGAAAAATAGATATTTTAAACCCAAAAATAGTCAAAGTAGTTTTTACCTGATAAATGTGAATCATCCATTTCTTTCTCATGTTAAACAAACCGAAGCGGAAAGAGTAGTTGGCGATTTGGCGACCGAAAAATATATTTTCATATTTTACTCCCTGACGCCACCTACAAAGAAAAATTTAAAATCTCTTAAAGAAATATAGCGATGTTTAGAAACTATCATTTTACATTGTCATATTTTTATCATCCACAAATTTCAGTTAACGAAAACAGTAGAATTCGTAACCTTACGAACTGAGAATGTTAAAAATTTTAAGACTTATTTATTCTTATTTTTGATTCATCCTTTTTACCACAGAGCATCTTTAGTTATTGCAGGGAGTGTCATTACCTGCATACATTTTGGATATTGGGTAGAAAATTATGATTGGTAAGAGTTGTACATATGATTTGTTTTATGATTGGCTTTTTCGAATGTTATATTCGTTTATCATTTGGAATTTGATGAATGTCAAAAATAATCAGTCATTAGATAATTAGCCTATTGGTATTTCAAGTAACTAATCTTTCACGTGATTCATGTAAATTAAATGCTCCAGTTATTATATCAGTTCATTTATTGTCTGTTTATTATGAATTCACGCACCGTTGCCAAATAAAAAATTGCTAAAAAAAAAGGTAACAATTGGTGTCAGGAGTGTGATAATTTAATGCTTCTAACTGGAAATATGGAAGAGTTAGCAAAACGTCACTAATGTAAAAACCGAACTAGTGGCTCAAAATGATGATTTAGAAACCGAAATGGCAGCTCAAAGAAGTTAAATAGCAACTCAAAATGTGATTTGAAAACCGAAATAGTTACTCAAAATAGTAATTTGAGCAATAAGATACACGAAATAACTGATCATAAATAAACTGATCGAAATAACTGATCATAAATAAAGAAATAAAGACTGAATAACTGATAACTGATCGAAATAACTGATCATAAATAAAGAAATAAAGACTGAACTAAGTAGACAGTATGATTGTTTAAAGCAATGGTTCTCAAACTTTTATGTTCCACGTACCCCCTGGAAATGTGTATGTAGCTGGCGTACTCCTTGTATAGATAGATAAAACTACAGTTACACTATAACAATGGGAATGAAATAAAACATATAAATATATAACATATATCTGAAAACTTTTGAGCTCTCACGGGGTACCCCAAAAACTTTTACCGCGTACCCCACGTTGAGAACCCCTAGTTTAAAGGATGAAATTGATGTCATAAAGAGTAACATTAATGAAAACCCTTTTGACTTTAATACTGAATTTGATAGTGTTAGATTATGAACCTCGGATTTATAGTGTTAAGACAGATTGCGAAGATCAGATTCAAGCTGTTAGGACAGAATGGTTATCTTATTTTAGTTATAATGGTAATGTTAGTGGCAATATTGTGCATATACCTGTTATTAAAAGTACTACCAAGCCTTCCATGTATGACGGTCAATCGTCTTGTACAGTGTTCCAAACCCAATTCGAAGTTACATACATATCTCTAAAACCAATCGGTGGAATGAGCTTGATAAGGCTAGTGTCCTTGCAGCTTCTCTATGAAATTCTGCAGCAGAGGTTTTACAAACTGTTTCAGAAGATAAACAATTTGATTATCACAGTTTGTTATATGCTTTAGAGATAACATTTGGTGGTAGTTATGTGAAACCATATCATACAATGCAGTTCAAGCATCGAATGCAGAATAGTGGTGAGATCTACAAGAAGTAGTCAGTGATATTGAACGCCTGGCTAGATCAACAGCTAGTAACTGTCCTTCAGATATCCAGGATATCTTGACCCAGTTAAAATTTATTGATCCTGTAAACCGATCCTGAAACTCAATAATCTGTAAAATGCCGGACTATAAATCATTGAATTCAGCTGTATACATGACATGAAATACGAGTGCTTCAGGCTTTCCTCCCGAGCTCACAAACATATAGTCAGAATTGTAAATGCTGAAGAAACTGCAGAAAATAATAGTGAAATGCAAAAATTAATCAAAGTCATATTATCTGTAAGTAAAAGCTAAAAAAAAGGAAGTTAAAAGGAACCATTCCATAGAACTTCAGTGTCGGAAATGTAGCAAAAACTAGACATATCCGAGCCAACTGCAATAAGAAGTGGATGAGGAGGTCAAGTCCGCCTAATAGATAACAGAAATAGGGAAACTAAAATAGTTCAGTCTTGAGGGTCAAAGGGTCCCCAGAGGAAGTCACCACATTTCAGTACCACATGATGGAGACAATTGATTGGCAGCTGATGGTACAGTGAATGAATGCTTTGTCACATGATAGTAGATACTGGTGCGAATGTGACTTTACTCAGACCTGATATAGTAAAGAAAATATCACCTCAACCTAACTGGTATTCTAGACACTCAAAGTTTACAGTCACCGGAGATCGTAATCAAATCCATGGAGGGATAGAACTCAATATCAGAGTTGGTAGCTGTCTTTTACGCCATCCTATTTGTAACACTGACATCTACGATGAATGCGTTTTAGGCCTTAACTTCCTAAAATTCAATTCAATTCAATTTTTATTCAACCTAGATATATATCAATACAAAATTATAATGAAATATGCCCAGCTAAAATAACTGAATACTTGAGCGCTGGTATATAATTATTATAAAAATACAAATACAAAAAATTAACAAGGCAACAGTGGTAATTGAACCAATCTAAGATGTAGACAGTCAAAAAATATTAGTTTTTCATATAGTAATCATTCGTTGTTTACAATCCATTCAGAAAGAGATTTATTAAATAAGTATTTTGAAGTAATTTTCTTCATTGTTTCTGTAACACTGTTATATAGTTTAGGTTCAATATAGCTTATATTACGAGTAATAGCTTGCTTTGATATGCGTGGTGTTTGCAATTTAAATGATGAGTCTCTAAGTGGTATATATGTCTGTCGAACCTGAAATAGATGCAAATTGAAGTGAACATATTAAATAACTTTTAAAATGTAAATTTGGGACAGAGTCAGTAACCCTAATTCCTTAAATATAGGACGTGATTCAGAGAAGCGACCTTTATGGTCAATGATTCTAACTATTAATTTTTGCAGAATCAACTGCCTGTTTAAATTTGTTTTTGCAGCTCCTTCCCAGGCTTTTATTGCATATTGTAGCTGACTATATACACAAGCAGAATGTAACATTTTTAAACTTGTTTTATCGAGTAAGAATCTTAGTGTATAAAATTTTGTTATAAATGGTTTTATCTTATCAAAGTGTAATCAGTGTGATACTCCATGAAAGACTTTTATTAATAATCACTCCTAAGTATTTAATTTGATCAACCTTTGTAAGACGTTCGCAACTGTAATTTAGGATGTCGTAACAGTCCTTGCGATGAGAAACCACTCCAGAGTCAATGCTACCATCAACTGATGCCTTCAACTGGATTTTAAAAGGACATAGATTTAGTGTCAGATTAGTGACAGTCTGCCTGTCAAATCCCCCGAATTTTATATTTATTTTTTTATTGCTGTATTTTTGTTGTATTTTATTGTTGTATATATTTTTAAGTATTGAGTGTGTTCGTGTGCTGGGGATGACTCACTGTTGTTCTTTTCGGGTCGGAAGCGGGCTGCTTGCAAGTAATGAAACCAGCTCCAGAAGTTGTTTATGGCCGTAAATGACTAGCCTAGGGCGCTAGTGCAGCGAAAAGGCTAGGCGAAGATTTGAAGCATTTGTTTTGTTGCGAGCACGTTGAGTGAAAGGTCGTTTCAACAAGCATCAGAAGGACGCTGCTCATACTCAAAGGAAACCCTTGAAGTGAGGGTGTGATTCCAAGAGGGAATCGAGATTCTTAGAAAATCTGATAATAGTTTTTGTGGATTCAGAGTGAACCACAGTGCAGGCAAAGGGTGATTATCCTTTCGCCGAGTATGAGGTCTGTAGAGTGAGAACATGCAGAGTGTGCGATTCTCCACCTCATTATTAATGCTTGCAGCAGCAACGCAGCATAGGCCTACAGAGTTGAGCGCATTCCCAGCACGTAGCTGTATATATTGTTATTAAAGTGTGTCGTCCCTATATAACTCTCGTGCAGTTAATCAATGGACTGTTGTTATTCATATTCAACACCAGTCTCTTCAAAGTCGTGCAGTGCCACCAGCCTAAAAACAAGTGAACCTCTCTTTTCACCGAAGAGAATTAAGTAGTAATTTCATCGTCTCTCTCCTGATCGGACGGGTCATCACATCTGGCTTAGTCGGACAGCATCCGAACCTTTTGGGTCATCACAATGCCGATCTATAAGACAGAAGATATTCCTCTGCTAACCAAATATCTGACTCTTTATCAACTGTGACCACAATATTAGTGATGGAAGAGAGAGATTCCAGCATGAAGTGAAATCATAATCTGTGAACATGGGGGATGATACCTCTTGGTTTTCCGATTGGTGGTTACCGATACCCCTGGAAAAAGAGCTTTGGCTCATGATATCTTAGTTGCAAAGACTCTAGTCAAAATAGATCAAGAACGAATTCCTGTCAGAGTGAAAAAATGCAGCAAAACCAGTATATTATGGAAAAGAGGTGAAGATCTTGCAATATGTGAACCAGTTACACTGTTAGATAACTAGTGCAAATATTGTAGACATTACCGACTTAGACCAACAACATAGAAAAATCCCATCTTGCTGAATTGTAGAAAGAAACAAGAAAGCTCATAAGGCTGAAGACTTACGCGGAGAGTATTCCGATATTTTCTCAGCTACCTCTACCGATTATGGCCGGACTAATCTGACAGGACCTGTAAATGTTAGCTAGGCGTAAACTGGAAGGAGAGCTGTGTACCAATCCCTAGTGATGATGCACAGAACCGGCCAGGTCTAGCACCTAATGTCCGACCCCGCCTTCTCGTAGTGCAGGCCGTTAGTACCTTTCAAAAAAGATATTCTCTTTTGGAAGGGAACGGAAGGGGAGGGCTGCCAGTTCAGTATGGCCAACTGATCTGGTCATCTATGGTCTCTTTTTTTCATTTTTTTTCAACCCTGCTGAGGAGTGGTCAACTTCACAGGGTCCTGGTGCTGACCATTTATACCTACTAGACTGCACTTGTTTATGGATTTGAGCTTGATTATTGATCCTGGACTTGCTGCACTGGTGGGCCTCTGTTGAGGGAGAATCTGCCGCTGTGTTTTCTGTTTGCTTCTGGGTTGCCAGCTCTAAGTGAACAGAGGCATGGGATACTTTATATCAGCTGGTGGATAATCCTAATCAGAGGCCATCGCAGGTACCTGAACCTTACTTAGCTAGTTGGACATCGTCAAGCCTAAACTGGAGTAATGTGTCTCAGGCAGGCCATGTGGCTCTTGAAAAAGTCCACTTGAAAAGGTGGTGCCTGAAGTTCCTACCAGCATCGGTGACTTCAGCCTTTAGCAGAGGAGGAACAGGTCTTTGCTCCATGCCTGCGATCAGAGGGCTGTTTGATATTGTTGGCCCTACCAATCTCAATAAACCTAATTTCTTTAAAAATCCTACTAATCATTTTCTCTCTGCAGGAATGTGGAACATGAGGACATTACATAGAGATTATTCTCTTGATGTCCTCATGCAGGAATTCTAGCTCTATAACCTAGATATTCTAGGCTTGCAAGAGACCAGATGGACAGGTAAAGGTGAGATACTTAAAAACAATAATAAATTTCTCTTTACAGGGAGGGAGGATGGAAAGCATCACCAAGGCGTGGGTCTGCTGCTCAGCAGACATGCTAGCGATGCTCTTCTAGGATATGAGTGCATTAATGAAAGGTTTCTTACAGCAAAATTTCAGATAAGCATTAAAGACTTGAATGTTATCTGCTGTTATGCCCCCACTGAGGATGCTGATGAGGATGAGAAAGCTAGGTTTTACTGACCACTTCAGGATATTTTGAATTCTGTCAAGAAAGGAGATATTACCCTTGTTCTTGGTGACTTTAAGGCCAAAGTTGGTACTGACTCTGACCTTTGGGGAGGAGTAATAGGCCCTTTTGGTATTGGTAGCTGCAATGGCAATGGGTAACGTCTCCTACAGGTAAGTAAACTCAATGGTTTCAGAATAACTAACACATATTACAAACACCGCGACATACATAAATACACATGGGTTTCACCTGATGGGCTGCATAGGAATATGATTGATTATATATTAATTAACAGCAAATGGGCTTGTTCTGTTAGAAATTCCAGGGCATATAGGGGACCTGAAATTGGATCTGACCATTACCTTGTTAAAAGTGTCTTGCAATTTAAACTTAAAAAGTGTTGTGCTAAATTTAAAAAATTTACCTTTAATACTGAAGCTCTGAAAGACCCAGTTATAGCCAAAGCTTACCATCATAGGTTACTTAGTCATTATGATAGTAATGGTTTGCTTACTACTGAAGTTGAGGAAGAATGGGATAATTTTAAACAGACTTTTTTGGACACTAACAGAACTCTTTTAGGAGAAAAGGAGCAGAAGAGACAGAATTATCTGAGTGATAAGGCACTTGAGCTTATTTCAGAAAGAAGGAACTGCAGGAATATCCTTAATTAGTACCCTACTAGTCCTAATAGAAAGCATTACGGAGAGCTTAATAAATGTGTAAAGGATCAGTTAGCTGCTGATAAGAATCTTTGGCTTGATGACTTGGCTGACAAGGTGCAGGAAGCGGTTAGACAGCACAACAACAGACAGCTGTATCAGAGAGTTAATGTTTTGTGTGGTAGAAAACGGACAGGTATACAAGGATTGAAGGATAAACAAGGTAAGGTTATAGAAGGGGAGGATTCTGTCATGGCTAGGTGGGCTGAGCATTTCAGTGACGTTCTAAACAATGTGGTTAGTTCTACTCCCATTGTTTGTAATGATGATAGATGCATTGGCAGCTTTAATGTTGGCCCTATAACACAATCTGAAGTTATTTTGGCTATTTCTAAACTTAAACTTCATAAATTCCCAGGGGTAGATGAAATTACTACAGAAATGCTCAGAGCTGGGAATGTTTCGGTTACCACTTGAATGACTGAAATTTTCAATAACTTTTATGATAAAGGCATGGTCCCTAAAGATTTTACCAGAGCTATTATTATCCCTATTTTCAAAAAAGGTAATCGCAGTTCTTTTGATAACTATATGGGTATCAGCCTACTCTCTGTTCCAGTTAAAGTTCTTTCCATGATTGTGCTTAATAGAATTAAGAATCTGGTTGACAGGCAATTGCGTGATGAGCAATGTGGATTCAGAAGTGGTAGGGGATGTGTGGATCATATATTTTCACTTAGGCAGATTCTTGAGAAATGTTTAGAGTTTCAGAAACCTTTGGTTGCTAGCTTTGTTGATTTCAAAAAGGCTTTCGACTCTGTTGATCGTCATAATTTGTGGTTGATTGTGAGATCATACGGTATACCAGAGAAGTTAGTTAAATAATGAAAGCGCTCTATAATAACACTGAGTCGTGTGTGAGAGTTGGTAAGGTTTGTAGCATTTGGTTTAACATTACTTCTGGTGTTCGACAAGGGTGCATTTTGTCTCCTTTTCTCTTTAGTTTGGTTATTGATTATGTTATGCGAATTCACTTCAAGGGAAAGATTTTGGCCTTAAATGGTCTGGAGATACTACAATTTCTGATTTAGATTATGGTGATGATTTAGCCCTTTTGCCAAATGATGTTGATGAGATGAACCCTTTCATTCGAGCTGTTGATGAGACTGGTAGTAGAGTAGGTTTGGTTATAAACAGAGAGGAAACTAAAGTGATGAAAATTGGTCAGGCAGGTTGTGATTCAGTTAATTTGAATGGTTGCAGTCTTGAGCATGTGTCACAGTTTAATTACCTTGGGAGCTATGTAACAGATACTGGTGATGTGCGGCATGAGATTAACAGACGAATGGGGATTGCTGCCGGGACGTTTAAGAATCTATGGAGATTGTGGAGAAATAGGCGTATACACCTAAAGACTAAAATTAGACTGTATCATAATTTGGTTCTCTCTAGGGTTAGTTATGGTAGTGAAACGTGGACGCTGTGTAAACAATATAACAGGAAACTATATTCTTTTGATTCTAGATGCTTACGCAGTATCTTGGGTATTAGGTGGTTTAACTTTGTAACTAATGATGAGGTTAGGCAAAGGAGTTTGCAACCTCCTTTAAGTAGCATATTGTGCAGAGAGAGGCTCCGCTGGTTTGGTCATGTTGCCCGTATGGATAATTATAGATTGGCGAATAGGGTTATGAACAGTGTGCCTAGAGGCCTCAGAAGGAGAGGGAGACCTAGGATGCGTTGGGCAGACAATGTCAAACAGGACCTTGTAAGAATTGGTGTGCAGTGGCCGGAGCAGCAGATATAGCTCAGGACAGATATGCTTGGAGAATTAAACTGCGCGGTCTGGTTGGACCTCCCGTAGCCCATGGCTGCTTGAGGATGATGATGATGCTAATGAATCTGACAGAGCAAAAAATCAATACTAGTGATACTCCTCCCATTCATATATCAGCAAGAAGGGTTCAATTAGCAAAACGGGAGGGGACAGAACAACTAATAAGGGACATGGAACGTACAATACGTATAACAATGGAAGCCTGACTTTTACTACGAGTTACGCGAGATAGAGCACATAGTATGGATTACGTCATGATCAGAATAGAACAGAGTTGATTTTAAAAACACAATAATTCAGTTGGAGTAGTTGTGAAAAGAATTTTGTTCCCTGTAGTGCGTAGTGACAACTTAGTTTTTCGATTTTGTTGTTTAGAACAACAGAACATCTTTAGTTATTCCAGGAAATGTCATTTCCTGGATACATTTTGTACAGACAGCAGAAAAAAATGATTAGTAACAGTTGTGCCTATGATTTGTTTTATGATTCGTGTCTCTGATGTTTCCCAGAGTATCGGTTTCGGAATATTGTATTCATTTATCACTTAGTATTTGATAAATGCCAAAACTGATTAGTTATTAGTTAGTTAGCCTATTGGTATTTCAAGTAACTAATACTTAAATTTTCAGGCTATTGATGGGAATTAATTGCTTCAGTTATTAAATCAGTTCATTTACTGTATGTTCGTTAATTAGCATATGGGGTCACAGCTTAACGCCATCCTATGGACCGCCGTCCGTTGGATGGGACGTTAAGCTGTGGCTCCGTGTGCTAACTAACGAACAGAGGGAAAATGAACTGATTTAATTGCATTTCCAAGCCCATCGGTGTTCCCTACTGGCCGAGAGCAGGGCCGGGAGTTATGCGGAGATAGATCTCACCACTGGCCCAGGAGGGACTCGAACCTGTGAATTACAGATTGTGAGTCCGGCGCACTACCGAGTAAGCCCCTCCGCCACCTATTTTCCTAACAACTCAGATACATTTGAATCAGTCACGCAAGCCCTAATCTAAAAGGGGCGAGGGTGGCTCAGTCGGTAACACGCCAGGCTAGTGATCTGCAGTTTCCAGGTTCGAGTCCCAGCTGGGTCAGCGTTGAGATTTATCTCCGCAAAACTAACCGCCCTGCCCACTATCAGTAGGGGATACCGATGTGCTTGGAAAGGACACCGTCTGTTGAATGGGACGTTAAGTCGTGGCACCGTGTGCAGGAGAACCATACCCTGTGCACGTTAAAGAACCCACTGAATGGCCTTGACGGGAGGCTACCATCTGTCTCCTAACAGCTGTTCCAGTGGGTCCCCTACCCCAACCTTCTCTGAGCATTCGGGGTCCATGTGACCTGGCCATTTAGTCTATGGTGTGTAAAAAAGGGCCGCTCAGAGGTAAAACAACCCAACCCTAATCTAAAACGAAAAGATATGGAGGGAACAAGATCGGGGCAGAATGAATCGGAACACCGTTTCAATGTAAACATGTTCCAATCTTTCGGAGATCTCTATCAAATTTATTGACAATGTTTAAAATATATAGCTTTAATACTTCTGTTTTTGTCTCCGTTACCTTTATTAGCATTCTCAAGGAGGTGAGGAGTATCATATAGTTATCGTTTAAGTGGAAAAATGTAGGATTAATACGATCACTTGAACTGAAACGTTTAGCCTTTAACACTTATTTCTTTGGTTTTAAACAGTTTTAACATTTGAGACTATTTTGTCTAAAAACACTACCAGTAAATATTTCAGCTTTCAAAACTCTTCAAATATTAAACGAACAATTTCCTGAAAATCTGGATTTACGAATTCAATCACGGTTGTCAAATTAAAAAAAAATGCTAAAACTGTAACATTATGTTTGCTTTTGATCAAGAGTTGGGAGAGGGGTGCAATAAATTTGGGCCAATAGAAGGGTTCAATAAAACGACAAAAATATTTTTCTCGTTCATTACATTTTGCTTGCCATATAAATACAGGGTGTCTCAAAAATATAGGTACAAACTTTTAGGGGAGGTAGATAACATCTAAAGGAATGAGAATTGCATAGGAACCCATAACTGGAAACGTCATGGGAAAGTGGTAGCAGAGAGGTACAAGATCTGAAAGGACACAAGACATTAGTCTCCACGGCATCCAACACACTTTCTTCCATGGCGGGAGTACGCGTCGATCGTGGCCTGCCCTCACTTCTGCTACCTCTTAATGACCCACAATCGCACAAATTTTGATGCGCACGCGCAAACAAACGGTGGCCCGGTACATGTCTGTGTGGGAAGCGTTCTTGATACATTCGTTGAGCGGCTCGTCCAATGCCCTCAGCTATTCCATACACTAAGTGCATGTCTGCCAGCTCCCTGTTCGAATACCTTTGCATGCTCTTCGTCAGCCGACTACCGCTCGAATGAGGAAATCCGAAATTTCCCCTCTAGCGCACTGGTGAACAGCGCCGCCTATTGACTTACGGTGACGTTTTCGGTTATGGGTTCCTATGCAATTCTCATTCCTTTAGAAGTTATCTACCTGCAATAAAAGTTTGTACTAACATTTTGTAATCGTAATAATAAAATATATTTTGATACAAAAATTTTAACTTCTAAACTGAAATTGACTTGTCGTGAATGATGGTACTGAATCCCAGAAATGAGTTTCTGAACATTCGGCTTCAATGACGTTGTATGACATTCAAAGTTTCGTCTTTCGTTTCCTTTAGTAGATCTAGAGTTTAAAAGTAATATTTTAGGTTTTCGAATTTTTCATGCTTCTTATAAAGTCAGAGGCACCTAACAATTTCTGAATATTTTCAGATGTGAATGGTACATTTTGTACCATAAAGGGGCTCAATGTCCATATTACAAGGGCTCCAAAGGCTCAGAGTTGGGTAGAGAAAGGAATCTAATTTTAGATCCCTTTAGATCTAAAAGTCTTTTTTTTAGATCCCTTAGATGGAAATGTGTATGTAACTGGCGTACCCCTTGTATAGATAGATAAAACTATAGTTATAGTATAACAATGGGAATAAAATAAAACATATATATATATACTCATTAAATTTTGTATTCATAAATTACATATACCGATAAACACAAAAAATGACATAAACAATCTAACAAATATTATAAAATTATACACATTTCACTGGGTAATCGGTGGAACAGCTCTCACGGCTTACCCCAAAACATTTTACCATGTACCCCATATTGAGAACTCCTAATTTAGCCATTGTGTGCAAAAATATGACGCACAGGGGAAAAACAACCAAATCCTTATGGAAAAATAGTCTAGTATTATTTGTTGTGAAAGTTTACTTTACAAATCGAAAAGAATTCTGAATTATTAAAACATTAATATGTACTTCATGACACTGAAATAATTCTGAAACAATTTAATTGAATGCAAATATTTATTTTTATTTAACATTTAAAAAAAATAATTTTAATTTTTAATAAGCTGAGACAGCATTTAGGAGATAAAACCATTTTAAATATCGATTTTTAATTTTTTTCTGCATAGAAAACAGATACGTTTCATAAATTGTGATGCTAAATCTTAAAATGGATTTATGATACTTATTAATTAGAGGGTGAAGGTTAGCTAAGTCAGTAGCACGCCAGGTCCGTAATCTATAGCTCACAGGTTGCAGTCACATCTGTGACAGCGTTGAGACTTATCTCCATAAAATTCTCCGCCCCGCCCTCAATCAGAAAGGGGATACCAATGGGCTTATAAAATCCGCAACCCGTTGAATAGGATGTAAAGCCGTGGCCTCTTAGGCGGAGATTCCTCATACCCCGTAAGCGTAAAAGTACACGGTGAGTAGCGTTGATGGGGGGATTCCATCTGTCTCCTAACAGCTGTCAAGTGGGTCCAGAAGATCCCCCAATCTTCTCTGTGCCCTTGGGATCCTTTTTGGCCATCTGGCCATTTAGCTCATTGTGTGCAAAAATGTACCGCCCAGAGGTAAAACTACCCAACCTATTGATTAATGTTTCATGATCTCAGCGAGGGCTGATAATAAATATTGCAATTTATTAACTTCAGCCATCCCGTGGCCAAGTAGTTAGTACGTTTGAGTACTATCAGAGGGACCTGGGTTCGATACCTGGTGGTATGGATGTTTGTTGTTCTTCTGCTGAGGTCCCGCCATTCTCACAGACCTTTTACTATGGTGTATAAACTAAGAGGTATACTTGTTAGACTTCTGTGGCAAGCAGCTGCTTGAGAAGGTAGAGAAGGTTTTTTTAATAACTTCAGATGAGCTCATAGTTTAGCCCACTGCCTTAGTCAAGGCTTTGACTTATTATATTCTTTCGACCTAAAGTTTTTTTTTCTATAATAATTCCACACACAGAAGGAAAAAAATCCAAAATTTGTCTCAAAATGTTATTTACATGAAATCATGGCAATATCGAAACCAAAATATCGTTACGGGAAACTATCGCAATCAAAATGTTATTTCATTAACTTTATTTTTTTCCAAAATTGGGCCCGTCATCTTCAGAGTCTAGAGCCGGGGTCAAACAACACGTGCACGTGAAGTCATTTTGAGTGGCCCCGCAAGCAATACGTTCTATCATAATCATGGCAATTGAACAATGAATTGCTATTTAGTTTGGTTCAACTAGGATCTTTTTATGCTATTATGCTTTGAAATATGGTCCCATTCAGCCTACGATGAGGCCACTACAAATCATCATCAGTTTATTATTATAATAATAAGGATACAAACAGCATATATTTGCAATACTCTTATTAACCCAAGAGCATCTAAGCTCATGTAGGTTAATATGCACATTATTTAACTACATAATTTTGGCAACATTGGCACTCAGCTTTATATAAATAAGAAAAAAGATATAACAAAAACGTATTAAAGCTTTTTTACTTTAATACTGAAAACAGGTGTCAGCATTAGTGGGGGGGGGGGGGGGGTGGCTCAGTCGGTAGTTCCCAGGTTCGAGTCCCAGCTGGGTCAGCGTTGAGATTTATCTCCGCAAAATTCCCCGCCCTGCTCACGGTCAGTAGGGGACACCGATGGGCTTGGAAAGGCCGTCCGTCCGTCGGATGGGACGTTAAGCCGTGGCCCCGTGTGTGGGAGAGCCATACCCTGTGCACGTTAAAGAACACGCTGGATGGCCTTGACGGGAGGCTACCATCTGTCTCCCAACAGCTGTTCCAGTGGGTCCCCTCCCCCAACCATCTCTGAGCCTTCGGGGTCCATGTGACCTGGCCATTTAGCCCATGGTGTGCAAAAAAATGCCGCTCAGAAGTAAAACAACCCAACTCAGCATTAGTAACGCTCATTAAATGATTAGCAGTGAGAAATCTGAAATGCAAAAACCGTTTCATTTCGAATTATAATCGGTAAAAAATTAAAAATCAAAATTTTTGTGCATAATTTTTTTTGCAAGTGGCAATAGAAATCTTTTCCCATCATCTCGCATAGAATAATTTGCATAATGCAGCACTGCCTTGTTTTTGAAGAAGTAATTTAATGTTCTATAAACAAATAAGTGTCTTAGTGGAATCACACCTAAAATGGTATTCTTACAAAAGATGGTAACAGTTTTATATTTATTTGGTGATAATTGAAATATAAATTTATTTTGCATTGAAACGAGGCTCGTAATAATGAAATGTATGTTCCTTCCCAACTTGTAATACCAAACTGTATAGCAGATTGGACTGAAGATTTGCCCGCTTATACATTGAGAGTTGTTTGAGTTGTGTTGTTTTTCCTCTGGCACTTTTTTGCATACAATGGGGTAAGTCACAATGACTCTAAGGGCTCAGAGAAGGTAGGGGGGAAAGGACCCACTGAACAGCTATTAGGAGACAGATGGTAGCCTTCCGTCAAGGCAAAATTCCCCGCCCTGCCCACGGTCAGTAGGGGACACCGATGGGCTTGGAAAGGCTGCCGTCCGTCGGATGGGACGTTAAGCCGTGGCCCCGTGTGTGGGAGAGCCATACCCTGTGCACTTTAAAGAACACGCTGGATGGCCTTGACGGGAGCCTACCATCTGTCTCCCAACAGCTGTTCCAGTGGGTCCCCTCCCCCAACCTTCTCTGAGCCTTCGGGGTCCATGTGACCTGGTCATTTAGCCCATGGTGTGCAAAAAAGTGCCACTCAGAGGTAAAACAACCCAACCCGTCAAGGCTATCTAAGGTGTTATTTAACTTTCTCAAGGTATGTCTCTCCTGCACAGGGAACCACGGCTTAACATCACACCATCCGATGGATGGCGGTCTTTCCCAATCCATCGGTGTCTCCTCTCTGGACGCGGCTAGTGTGGGTATTAACGAAGATAAATCTCAATGTTGATATAGCTGGAACTCGAACTGGGAACTGCAGACTACCAGATTGGAGTGCTAACTACTGAACCATCTGACAGGGGCCTGTCAGTTTATATGCCACAGAGGTCTGACAGGAGCCTGTCAGTTTATATGCCACAGTAGAAGATCTGAGAGAATGGCAGGACCTCAGCAGAAAACAACACGAACATCCATGCCTTACCCGGGGCTCCCTTATAAACCTAGGCCTACACCCTTATAAAATCGGTGCATGAATTAAAACCTGCCGACAGTGGTAAGCGGAGTGCATACTGCTAGTGGTTTGTAGACTTTCTTGACCGTGAAGGAGAGGACATTTTGGACGTCACATTCTTCACAGACGAGGTGTACTTCCATTTGTCGGGGTATGTTAACAGTCAAAACTCACGCCTCTGGTCCTCACACAATCCCCATGAGTTCCACGCCTCTGCATGATCAGACGTTTGGTGTTTGGGTTGAAATTTCGCGTAGGCAGATAGTCGGGCCCATTTTTCTCTCTGAGATTTTCAACTCCCAACGATAACAAATAAAATAAATACCCCCTCAAGCAGCTGCTTGCCACAGTGGTCTGACAGGAGCCTGTCAGTTTATATGCCACAGTAGAAGATCTGAGAGGATGGCAGGACCTCAGCAGAAAACAACACGAACATCCATGCCTTACCAGGAGCTCGAAACCAGGTCCCGTAGATCAGTAGCCAAGCGCGCTAACCACTCGGCCACGGGACGGCTATCCCAACGATACTGTGACAATATTCTTTATCCTTTCTTTGCGCAATTGTCAGAAGATGAAATTAACAGACCCTGCTTTCAGCAAGATGGCGCCACTGCCCATACATCGCATATGTCTATGCACTCTTGCACGACGTGTTTGGTAGGAGAGTCATTTTGAAAAATAAAATTGGCCTCCAAGATCCCCGGATCTCTCCCTGCCCTATTTTTATCTTTAGGGTGCGATGAAAAACTCTATGTATTCGGACAATCCCCACACAATTGATGATTTCAAGATGGCCATCGCAGAATACATTCGGAATATGCTGTGCTGAACGACGTCTTCAAGAATACAGTTCGGCGTGTCACTAAATGTCTGGAGTGTCAGCATTTATTGCAATTGTACAGGTGCGAATCTTACATTCCTTATCAGGTGCACAGCAACTTTTTGATCACCCTGAATATTTTAGGCAATAGGATATTTCGAAAGGATGCGCGGGCACGAAATTCATGCAAATCCGCGGCAGGTACGTACCGAGGATTTAGTTTCGGAGTGGGAGGGAATAAGGGGGGTGTCCGAAAATTTTGTTTTGGGGGGTCCGAAAATTCAGTTTCCGAAAAAACATTAAGGGGAGGCTGCAAGAATTTAATTTTCGGAGGGGGTGGGGTGAAAATAAGAAAAATTGAGACCTAGTCCACACCAATTTCGATAATTGAGGTCGAGTCTTCTGAACCCAGGTAAGGAGAAAAACTTCTGACACATCGTAAATTATGCGTAGAGAAATATAGGCCGTTAAACAATATTTTCATTCTTCGTATTAAATTGCATTAAAATAATTGTCATTTTCTGAAGATCAATTCATGCTGAGAATAAGACAGTAAGGTTTCACAATTGCTAAAATATTTAAACGAAAGGAAAGGTTAAAATGGATATTCTATATTGAATTATATTTTATAATTGTTTTTTAATCCATTTTAAGTGTCGGACAAAAAATATGGGGCTAAAATAAAATTATACAAAGACAGTTGTTTTGAATTTCAAATAAGGTATTCAAGTTTGAGGTTTAGTATAAGATGACAGGTTTTCTGTGGGGGGGGGGGGGTCAGATCCCGTGGGTTCTCTCTGGGTACGCCCCTGGCCCGCATTAACGTTCATGTTGTGTACGTTGTCAGTTCCCTGAAATTCTGCAGGTACTTGACTGATTGGTTCCAATTTTCGTGTGATGGTCCCCACTTTTATCTTCCTGTGTAGGGTTCCTGGCTGCAGTTTCTATATAGTGTTCCTAGTTGCGGTGGGTCCTGAGTCCAGATTATATCAGTTAGAAGTGCCCGAAATCTCTGGGGGAGCTGTGAACTCCACACGTATGAATGGAATAGTACATTATCGATGGGTTGGGTTGTTTTACCTCTGAGCGGCATTTTTTTGCACACCATGGGCTAAATGGCCAGGTCACATGGACCCCGAAGGCTCAGAGAAGGTTGGTGTAGGGGACCCACTGGAACAGCTGTTGGGAGACAGATGGTAGTCTCCCTTCAAGGCCATCCAGCGTGTTCTTTAACGTGCACAGGGTATGGCTCTCCCGCACACGGGGCCACGGCTTAACGTCCCATCCGACGGACGGCGGCCTTTCCAAGCCCATCGGTGTCCCCTACTGACCGTGGGCAAGGCGGAGAATTTTGCGGAGATAAATTTCAACGCTGACCCAGCTGGGACTCGAACCTGGGAACTACAGATTACGAGCCTGGCACGTTACCGACTGACCCACCCCCGCCCCCATTATCGATGGGAAAAGTTATCAATGTAGAGATGTTTCGCTACAAACGCGTTTGGGGAACTTAATTTTATAGGATCCAAGTTGCGATCAGATGAAGTTATATACCAAATTTGGTGGTCTTAGCTCTTCCGTTTAGGAGAAGTTCTTGAACAATCAAAGGCAAACAAACAGACACTCTAAAATCATCATATTATATAAAAGATGTAATTCCAGAAGGACTGTGGGTGGACAGGCGAACGGATATGTATGACATCATCGGTGGCAGAAATTGGCAGTTTCCACATTGTTCCGCTGCTAATTCAGCTATCGGTGCTAAATTTGGTGGGGTGATCCTACGTAATTCTAATCCTCGTGGGGTGGTCCTACTTAATTCTAACCCTCGTGAAGTGACGGATTGGGTTCCTAGTTTCCGTGAATCGGGGGTGATTCCTCGAAAAGCGTCCAAGATTTCTAGGGCGCTGCCGTCGCCTAGCTAATGAATGAAGTAATACGTTGTGAGCAATATACGTTAGCGGTGGAAAGCTGTGAATGAACTTATTAATTGGAAATACTACCAATGTACAATGTGGTTATCGTTTCAAGCCAAACTTTTAGCGTGGGTTTAACTAGTATATAATAGAGTTCTAGAGTAACATTTCCTATTGTCATATAATTATCAACAGCCAATTTAGGTCAAAGAAAATAGAATTCGTAATATTACGAATTAGCAATGTAGAAAAATTAAGACTAAAATGAAATAATTGAGAATATACATTTAAAACCTTTTATGGGTACATTCGTGATTCCCTTCATGATGATGATAATTATAATAATCAGTATAATTAACGGCACTACAAACTACCTTTAACATATGCGAAATGCATACATGCATACGTATATACGTATCTCCGCCAAACCCTCACCTTTCTCTCGGTCAGAAATGGGACCCAATGGGCTCGAAAATGCCGCCTTCTGTTGGATAGGACGTAAAGCCGTGGCCCCGTATGCGGAGATTCTTCATACCTTGTCCACGTAAAGAACATGCTTCGATGGCTTTGATCTCTCTTCCATCTATTCTTCTCTCTCTCCTAAGAGCTCTCCAGTGGATCCCTTCCCTCAACCTTATCTGAGCCCTTGGGGTCTTTGTGACCTATCAATTTTTTATGTGCAAAACAAAACCATTGTGTGCAAAAAAGTATTTCTCAGAGGTAAAACAAACCAACCCAAATATATACATACATACAGGAAATGCATGCATACATAGGGCATATCTACCATAGAGGGCAGGGTCGCCCTTGGCATGGGCCCTGAGCCCTAAGGGGAAGCCCTTTGTCAAGAGGTCAAAAGTTCCTGTATAATATAATTGTCGTTACATATATATTGATTTGACTATTACATTTTACATTTAAATATTTGATGATATACTCAAATATAATGGGCGGGGTGGCTCAGTCGGTAGTGCGCCAGACTCGTAATCTGCACTTCCCAGGTTCGAGTCCCAACTGGGTCAGCGTTGAGATTTATCTCCGCAAAATTCCCCGCCCTGCCCACGGTCAGTAGGGGACACCGATGGGCTTGGAAAGGCCGCCGTCCGTCGGATGGGACGTTAAGCCGTGGCCCCGTGTGCGGGAGAGCCATACCCTGTGCACGTTAAAGAACACGCTGGATGGCCTTGACGGGAGGCTACCATCTGTCTCCCAACAGCTGTTCCAGTGGGTCCCGTCCCCCAACCTTCTCTGAGCCTTCGGGGTCCTTGTGACCTGGCCATTTAGCCCATGGTGTGCAAAAAAGTGTCGCTCAGAGGTAAAACAACCCAAACAACCCAACTCAAATGCATTTTTCGTTTCTTATTTAACAGAGTTGATGAGTTGCTCATTACTGAAGGAAGGATGGACATCTTATTAATTTGCATTCCTGCCCTTACAAACCTCATTACGCCTTTGTGAATATGAAACCCTCAGCAAACAATAGGCTAAAGAAGTTCAACCAAACTGAATAAATTTCCTTCTCAAAACATGTGTATCTGGTGAAATAATGTTCTGCAGTTTTACTCTGAATACCGCTTTTTCTGCACACAATGGGCTAAATTTGCCATGCCACAAAGACTCCAAGGGTTCAGAGAAGATTGGGGGAAGGGAACACACTGAACTGGTGTTAGAAGACAGATGCCTTCCGTCAAGTTCTTTAACGTGTATAAGGTGTGGCTCTCCTGCACACGGTGACAGGCCTAAACGTCTGATCCAAAGGATGGCTATCATTACAAGCCTATCGGTGAGCTATTTTTCTCCGAAGGCAGGGTAAGGATTACCGGAGAATATTCTCAACGTTGGGACTCAAACCTAGATACTGCAAATTACGTGTGAAATGATTTATACAACTAATTGTGAATGAGTCAAATTTCTCATATCTTAGACAGTTCGATGAGAGACGAGAAAATATCGGATTTTGTTCGTCACAAATGTTCCAGCTCTGACTTTAATATAATAAGTATTTAACATTTAATGGTTTAAGTAGAGACATTTATTTGCTTAGTGGAAATGCTGTTTTTTCTCAGGATTAAAATGATTTCTCTGCACTTATTTTCTTTTCTAAACAAGAATCTTTTAATTTGTTTAATATTCGTTTGGGACACTTAATTGTCGACCCGATACCCGATATGGCAAGTCAGTGTTTCTCAGGTAAAAACTGATATTCTAGAAATTCAGCAAAAGCAAATATAACACAATGATGTAAACCAAAGATATACCATAAATGCTAAACATTTTCAAGAATATATCGTATTTACTCTGATGGCCAAACAGATTTTAAAAAATTAAATAGTCAACCGATCCCATTATTTAACACCACATAAGATTCACCATCCGCGATTCCACTTCGATTAGTGATTCTACAATGTTGTACTGGAACGGATGATATGATTACAGAAATTTTTATATTTTAATTCAACCTACTGGATCTAAGCTCAGATAAGTTTCCTTTAATAATATGATAATATTATTTCTGTTGGGTTGTTTCATTTTCGAGTTGCACTTTTGCGCACACAGTGACGTAATTTGGTCAAGTCACCAAAGACCACATGGGCTCAGAGAAAGTTGGGGAAATGGATACCTCTTAGGAGAGAGTATAGAGAAGAGAGAGATCACATGGACTCAGAGAAAGTTGGGGAAAGGGATACCTGTTAGGAGAGAGGACAGAGAGGAGGAATACCACATGAGCTCAGAGAAAGTTTGATACCTGTTAGGAGAGAGGATAGAGAGCAGGGAGACCACATGGGCTGAGAGAAAGTTGGGAAAAGAATACCAGTTAGGAGAGAGGATAGAGAGGAGGGAGATTACATGGGCTCAGAGAAAGTTGGGGAAAGAGATACCTGTTAGGAGAGAGGATAGAGAGGAGGGAGACCACATGGACTCAGAGAAAGTTGGGGAAATGATTACCTGTTAGGAGAGAGGATAGAGAGGAGGGTGATCACATGGACTCAGAGAAAGTTGGGGAATAGGATACCAGTTAAGAGGGAGGATAGAGAGGAGGGAGACCATATGGGATCAGAGAAAGTTGGGAAAAGGGATACCTGTTAGGAGAGAGGATAGAGAGGAGGGTGACCACATGGACCCAGAGAAAGTTGGGGAAAAGGATACCAGTTAGGAGGGAGGATAGAGAGGAGAGAGACCGTATGGGATCAGAGAAAGTTGGGTAAAGGGATAGGAGAGCGGATAGAGAGGAGGGTGACCACATGGACTCAGAGAAAGTTGGGGAAAGAGTTCCACTGGACAGCTGCTAGGAGAGAGATGGGCGCATCCGTCAAGGCCATCCAGCGTGTTCTTTTCTCTTATGTTACCGGGTCACGGGGTATTTTAAGTCCAATGTTGTGACCTTTCCCACAAGGGCAGGGTGGGACTTGCTGTATTATTTCCTTAAAAATTACTAATAATAGAAAAAATTCCCTGGGAATATGATAATCATTACCATAACAACATATTCGTAGAGAGTCGATCGTAAGCCATGTTGGGATGATAAGCATTTAAACGAAAAATTTGACTGCAAATTAACTCTACAGAAATTTTTATTAAATAACGTTCTTACTTGCAAAGGCCAAAAATATGTTGTTGATGTAACGCAATTAGTATTAACGAAAGTAACTTCGGATTTTTTTTTTAAATAGGCGAATGGAAGACGACAAATTGGGTGCTTAATGTGTGAGTAGAAGAACAAAAGTAGTTGTAGGTGGTAGCAGTAGCTTTGATAATACTGGTTTGAATGCCAATTACTTTTGAACCAATGAGCAATGGTGCGTGATCATGGGTACTCATGTTATTGACTCAGCTGATTACAGAAATATTTCACATGATTCAATAACCTCTGACTGATTATATGCTCAGAGATCTGAACACGAGAAATTCTGCTAGCTGTTAAAAACTTCTGTTAATGTAAAATAATGACGTATAATTAACATTTTAAATTGCCATATAGTTCATTAACCTATACATGCATACTGATATTTTACACGAAGAAGAAATAAAAAAAAGCTTTTATTTTAGAAAATTAAGATACAAAATAAAAGCATTTGATGCTAAAATACTAAACAGAATTTGAGGAAAGAACCAAATTTCAATCACCAAAGTGTTGCTCTTTCATGCCATATCTTCGGGGAGCGGGGGCGGGGGTGGCCCAGTCGGTAGCGCGTCAGGCTCGTAATCTGTAGTTCCCAGGTTCGAGTCCCAGCTGGGTCAGCGTTGAGATTTATCTCCGCAAAATTCCTCGCCCTGCCCACAGTCAGTAGGAGACACCGTCCGTCGGATAGGACGTTAAGCCGTGGCCTCGTGTGCGGGAGAGCCATACCCTGTGCACGTTAAAGAACACGTTGGATGGCTTTGACGGGAGGCTAACATTTGTCTCCCAACAGCTGTTCCAGTGGGTCCCCTCCCCCAACCTTCTCTGAGCCTTCGGGGTCCATGTGACCTGGCCATTTAGCCCATGGTGTGCAAAAAAGTGCCGCTCAGAGGTAAAACAATCCAATCCAATCATCCTTGCAGAAGAACATTGATGTTTCGTCTCTTCACCTCCTGGTTGCTTAAAACTGTGAAAATTTTTATTCAGAACTTCCTTTGTGACTTTTGCTGAAAATACCTTTGGGTTATTTTACCTCTGAGCGCACTTCTTTTGCACACAATGGGTTAAATGGCTCAGAGAAGTTTAGGGGAAGGGGACCACTGAACAGCTGTTGACACCCAGATCGTAGCCTCCCTTCAAGGCCATCCAGAGTGTTCTTTAGCGTGCACAGGCGATGGCTCTCCCGTACACGGTACCACGGCTTAACATCCCATCCGATGGACGGCCAAACCCATCGGTATCTCTTACTGCAGGGCGGGGAGTTTTGAAGAGATAAATCTCAATGCTGACCCAGGTGAGACTCAAAGCTGGGAACTCCAGTTAAGTGAAAATACTCTACTCTTCGAAATTTGTGTGGGGTAATGGAGGAGGGTGCTTATGCCATAGACTTGTATCTACCCGTGTTATGGGGCGGGGGTGGCCCAGTCGGTAGCGCGTCAGGCTCGTAATCTGTAGTTCCCAGGTTCGAGTCCCAGCTGGGACAGCGTTGAGATTTATCTCCGCAAAATTCCCCGCCCTGCCCACGGTCAGTAGGGGACACCGATGGGCTTGGAAAGGCCGCCGTCCGTCGGATGGGACGTTAAGCCGTGGCCCCGTGTGCGGGAGAACCATACCCTGTGCACGTTAAAGAACACGCTGGATGGCCTTGAATAGAGGCTACCATATGTTTCCCAACAGCTGTTCCAGTGGGTCTCCTCCCCCAACCTTCTCTGAGCCTTCGGGATCCATGTGAACTGGCCATTTAGCCCACTGTGTGCAAAAAAGTGCCGCTCAGCGGTAAAACAACCCAACCCCGTGTTATGTTTCGTTGTAAGAAAATAAAATCCTAAAACACTTTTTTACGTTTTTCAGTATATATAGGCAATTCCAGACCAGAGAGCCATTTTGTTGACTATCAGGATCCTTGAGAAGGAGATTTTTTTTAAAAATAATTTTGTAAACATTTCTTGCATTTATGAAATAAATCGAAAATTTATCGAAGTGAAATTTACAGGAGTGTTTATTTATGATTAGATCAGGACCGAAATATTAACATTGGTTGAGTTGGGTTGTTTTACCGCTGAGCGGTACTTTCTGCACACAATGAGTAAAATGGCCAGTTCTCAAGAGCCCCAAGGGCTCACAGAAGGTTGGGGAAAGGGAACCCACTGGAGTCACATGCTAGGTGGAAAAAGATGGTAACCTCCCATCAAAGCCATCGAGCATGTTCTTTAACTTGCACAGAGTATGGTTCTCCCGCACATGGATCCACGGCTTAACGTCCCTTGCGAGGGATGGCTGCCTTTACAAGCCCATTGATATCCCCTACTGACCGAAGGCAGTGCAGGGTGTTTTGAGGAGATAGATGTCAAGGCTGACCCAAGCGGGACTCGAACCTGGGAACTGCAGTTCACCAGCCTGGTGTGGTACTGATTGACCCCCCCTCCACTGTCAATATTGGCAAACATTTTTATATTTACTTAGGTTTTGTCTGGCGTTCTGCATGACTCATTTGCAGAGCAACCCTTAGTTTGCAAATTCCTTGGCTCACTCGGTGGCACACCAGGCTTATAATCTGAATTTTCCAGGCTCGAGTCCAACTGGGTCTACGTTGAGAATATTCTCTCAAAAGAATTTTCTCTACAACTTGCAGCTAACGATAGAATCAAACTTCATGGCGACAAGTAGTACATAATGTTCGGGATGCATCGAACAAAAACACCGTGTCATGGAAATGTTCTAGCTGTATCACAGTGGCAGGTGTTCGAAGTCGCCTCATCTCATGTGAATGCCCACTTGTACACATCAGGGAATGAATGACTGCACACGTTCCGATAATGCGGGATCAACGAACATGAAGAAGCATGTAGGCGCATCACGATATCCTCTCTCATAGCGTGTAATATTCAGTACATAAACTCCTTGGTATTACCCCACAAGAAGAAATCCAATGGCGATAAATCTGGTGATCTCAATGACCGCTGAACAGGACTACCACATTCAATTTTGCAACCCGGATATGCAGTATCCAACCTCTCTCGGACATCAAAACTAAATCAGCTGGTGTCCTATCGTGTTATATACTAAGGTTACATAGCATAGCAAATGGAACATCGTCCAGAAAAACATGGAGTATCTCGTGTATAAACGAATTTTTCAGGCTCGAGTCCAAAAATATTTTGCCAGATACATTTGTAAAGTTAGCCTATCTGGAAAATACATTTGCCAATACAGTTTATTAGGGTTTGTCTGGTTTGCAGACAAAACTCGTTTGCAGAGCAATCCTTAGTTTGCAAATTACTTGACTCACTCGGTAGCAAACCAGGCTTATAATCTGAAACGCCAGATACATTTGTCCAGTCAGCCTATCTGAAAGTAAAAATGGGCCAATAATGCGGTTACCCAATATTGCCACTCACATATTAACGTGCCAACGGACCTGACTGTCTGCTGCTGCAGTGGGTGGTGACATGTTGATTGGGTTGTGACCATATATGGCTGTTGTGGCAGTTGAAGATGCCATCACATCATGTGATGATGTGAACTAAGCTTTGTCCTTCCCCAATATGTGTTCAATTAAATGTCCATATGTCGTACGTTGGGGCAATAGCCGTTCACAATATGCAGAGTGATGTTGAAGGTCGTCTGACTGCAGACCTTGAACTGTAATGGAATAGAGAAAAGCCTTCCCATTGCAGAATTTTGTGAATGGTGTCCCAGTGCGCTCCAAAGTACCTGCCCAGCAGACCTATAGTAGCTCTAGGCATCAGCACACCGGCTAATTGGCCTGTATCACGAAGACTTGTAGCAGGGAGTATATTTCCAGTATCTCTGAGGCTATCATCTATCTGCAAGAAAATTTTAGCATTGGGATGACAATGCGCAGAATAATGACGTGCTTTACTCCTTAGTCGGCTTTACTCCTTAATGTACAAGGCATTCACATGACTCTTTAAGGATCAGGTACTTGTCGCAGTACTGCCGAATAGAATACACGGTGCAATCTGACGTAATGACTTTACTCGCTGTGTGCAACGACCCCTCTTTATAACAGAGACACGATGCACCTCAATAGGTCCCCTAAATTGCATATCCAGAGAATGACATTGTCAAGACTTATCGATCATGGATCCGCCGGATCGTTCGTTTCGTTGTAAACTGATGTGACATTATCAGTCTTTAGACTCGTTTTACTCTGAAAATATCACTCACAGAGGCGTAGTTCTTTGGACATATTTGATCCTTCACGAAAAGGAATGTCATGCATCTTCAAGGACACCCTGTATAGAAAATAAATGAGTTTGCCATCCTCTCCATAGTGCAATGGGCATTTGCTTTATTACGTAGTAAGCACACCACCACTAATGTACACCTAAGCACTGATATAAAAACCTGCGAATCTGTGGCTGTGAATCGATTTCAGTTCACGTGTGGTAATAGGTAATGTCACCACACTTGAACTGAAATCGATAGAGATATTCAAATAATAGAAAAATAAAAGTTCGGGGTCACCACTCTGAAGACACTACAACACCCTTGGCTTCAGTTATTAAATTTGTAGCTGTTAAACAAAAAAGTCTTTTTTGAATAATTTCAGTAAACTTTGGAATTTTTTTTGACATATAACGGAACTTGATGATGAGATATTCCGCAAGTGTGAAACTCTGTATGAAGGGATTTCCCAAATCGAGAACTACCTGTATAACTGAGGTGATTATAAACCTACTGAACAGTGGCGCCATCTTTTGATGGAGAAATAACGTATATTTTAATATTTTGCAAAAGAAATATCTATTAAACACATAATTTTTGGCAACTTTTATTATAGTGCCTCTTTGATATTGCAGGAGAAAATTTCGTCTATTAAATCTACATAATGTATGAATATGAGTAATGTGTTAGTCTCAAAATTTTGAGACCTCTAAGAAAGAATTAAACAACGACTTATATTTGAAAAGCGAATTTATTCTCCGAGAGTTTCGTGAATTATCATCATAACTAAAGTCTTTGCAGCACTCTTTGTTTGCTAAATATCGCATCTATCTGCAGAGTTTTATTTTTTTAATTCTTAACCCGAGTCAATAGAATTATTGAAAGACTTACCAATTGATATTGAAATTTTAGAAATATTAGCTTTTTAATCAAAACTTTCTGTGCATAATTTAATATTGAAAAGTAATAAATATAAACATAAATGCCATTTGTAGCGTTACCTGTTTCCTTTTGAATGTCTATAAATCAATGAATATGTTGTGAAAAAAAATTTCGTCAACATATGGGATTTAAACCCACCTCTCTCCAGAACATGGAGGTCTTTATTATTTATTTACATCTTACTCAGCACAATAAAAAAGAAAAATTGTTAGACGAGGTCATAGATGGCGCCAACTGTAGGCGCCGAAATCTCTAGAAGAGTTTGAAGTTACATACATACATACATACAAAATCCTCATGCAGCCATGGGCTACGGAGGTCCAATCAGACTGTGTAAGTTTCCTCTCCAGACATGTCTGTTCTGAGCAACAGCTGCTGCATTCGGCCACTCTAGGACAATTCGAGCAAGGTCATGTTTGACACTGTCAACCCATTGCTTCCTAGGTCTCCCCCTTTTCTGAAACATTTAGGCACACTGTTCATAATCCTATTTGCTAATCTGGAGCTATGCATACGGGCAACATGACCAAACCAACGCAGTCTCTCTGCACAATATGCAGCTCAAAGGAGGTTGATGACTCCTTCTTCTAACCTCATTATTACTTTCAAAATCAAACCACCTAATGCCCAAAATACTGCGTAAGCATCTAGAAACAATGAATCAAGTTTCTTCTTATCCTGCTTACAAAGGGTCCCTATTTCCCTACCATAATTTACCTTAAAAAGAACCAAACTATTATACAGCTTAATTTTAGTCTTTAGGTGTACACGCCTATTTTTTCAGACTCTTCATATATTCTTAAAAGTCCCATCGGCAATCCCTATTCTTCTATTTATCTCATGCCGCACATCACCAGTGTCTGTAACATAACTTCGAAGATAAGAAAACTGAGACACTTACTCAATAATACAGTCATTCAAAGCAACTGAAGCACCATCTGTCTGATCAATTTTTATCACTTTAGTTTTTCTCTGTTTATCCACAAGACTTACCATTTTCATGAACAGCCCTAATGAAAGAATTCATCTCATCAACATCATTAGCCAACAGGACCAAATCATCTGCATAATCTAAACCAGAAATTTTGAAATTTCTAGTTAGTTTCTTATTGGAAAATAATTTCGCATAGCATAATCAATAGCCAAAAAAAAAGAACAGAAAAGGATACAAAATGCACCCTTGTCTTACTCCACTAGCAATGGTAACCAATCGCTAAAAGACGTACCAACTCACACACGACTCAGTGTTATTACAGAGAGCTCTCATTACACTAACTATATCTCCGCAAAATTCCCCGCCCTGCCCACGGTCAGTAGGGGACACCGATGGGCTTGGAAAGGCCGCCGTCCGTCGGATGGGACGTTAAGCCATGGTCCTGTGTGCGGGAGAGCCATACCCTGTGCACGTTAAAGAACACGCTGGATGGCCTTGACGGGAGGCTACCATCTGTCTCCCAACAGCTGTTCCAGTGGGTCCCCTCCCCCAACCTTCTCTGACTCTTCGGGGTCCATGTGACCTGGCCATTTAGCCCATGGTGTGCAAAAAAGTGCCGCTCAGAGGTAAAACAACCCAACCCAACCCATTACACTAACTAACTTATCAGGTACTTCATATTCAATCAACCACAAATTATGTCGATCAACACAGGCAAAAGCCTTTTTGAAATCTATAAAGCTAGCAATCACAGGTTTCTGAAACTCTAAACATTTCTCACGAATCTGCCTAAGTGAAAATATTTGATCAATACATCCCCGTACCACTTCTGAATATCCACAATGCTCATCAAACAGTTGTCCATCAACCAAATTCTTAATTCTATTAAGTATAATCATGCAAAGGACTTTACCTGGAACAGAAAGCAAACTAATTCCCCTCTAATTATCACATGCACTGCGATCACATTTTTTTAAAAATTGGGACAATGATAGCTCTAGTAAAATCCATAGGAACAACACCTTTATCATAAAAAGAAATTCAAAATTTCAGTCAGCCATGTGACAACACAAATGTTCCCAACTCTAAGCATTTCAGTGGTGATTTCATCCACCCTGGGGATTTATGCAGTTTTAATTTAGAGATAGCCAAATTGTCTTCGGAATGTGATATAGGACCATCATAAAAACCAGTAATGCATCTATCCTCATTAGCAACAATGGGAGTAGAAATAATCACATTATTTAGAACTTCTTTGAAATGCTCAGCCCACCTAACCATCACAGAATCCTAACCTTCAACGACCTTGCCATGTTTATCCCTTAATCCCTGTGTACCTGTCTCTTTCTTCCCGCATAAAACAATAATAATCTGGTACAACCGTCTGCTATTGTGCTGTCTAACTGCTACCTTAGCTTTGTCAGCCAAGCTATCAAGTCAAAGATTCTTATCAGCTGCTAACTGATCGTTTACACGTTTATTAAGCACATTGTAATGCCTTCTGTTAGGACTAGTAATACTGTTCATTCATAGTAATCCTGCACTTCCTTCTTTCAGAAAGAAGTCCCGTCCCATAGCTTTATCACAAATAATTTTGTTTCCTCTGTTCCCTTTTACCCAAAAGAGTACTGTTGGTTTCAAGAAAAGCCTGTTTAAACTGATCCCATTCTTTCTCAACTTCATCATCATCATCATCATCATCATCATCATCATCATCATCATCATCATCATCATCATCATCATCATCATCATCATCATCAAGCAGCCATGGGCTACGGAGGTCCAACAAGACCGTGCAATCTAGTTCTCCAAGCAAGTCTATCCTGAGCTACATCTACTGCATCTGGCCACTGCACACCAATTCTAACAAGGTCCTGTTTGACATTGTCTGCCCACCGCATCCTAGGTCTCCCCTTCTTTCTGTGGCCTTTAGGCACACTGTTCATAACCCTATTCGCCAATCTATAATTATTCATACGGGCAACATGACCAAACCAACTGAGTCTCTCTCTGCACAATATGCTGCTTAAAGGAGGTTGCAAACTCCTTTGCCTAACCTCATCATTAGTTACAAAGTTAAACCACCTAATACCCAAGATACTGCGTAAGCATCTGGAATCAAAAGCATCTAGTTTCCTGTTATCTTGTTTACAAAGTGTCCAAGTTTCACTACCATAACTAACCCTAGAAAGAACCAAACTATTATACAGTCTAATTTTAGTCTTTAGGTGTATACGTCTATTTCTCCACACTCTCCATAGATTCTTAAAAGTCCCGGCAGCAATCCCTATTCGCCTGTTAATCTCATTCCGCACATCACCATTATCTGTTACATAGCTCCCAAGATAATTAAACTGTGACACCTGCTCAAGACTGCAACCATTCAGATTAACTGAATCACAGCCTGCTTGACCAATTTTCATCACTTTAGTTTTCTCTCTGTTTATAACCAAACCTACTCTACTACCAGTCTCATCAACAGCTCGAATGAAAGAGTTCATCTCATCAACATCATTTGCCAAAAGGGCTAAATCATCAGCATAATCTAAATCAGAAATTTTCGTATCTCCAGCCCATTAAAGGCCAAAATCTTTCCCTTGAAGTGAATTTCGCATAACATAATCAATAATCAAGCTAAAGAGAAAAGGAGACAAAATGCACCCGTGTCGAACACCAGAAGTAATGTTTAATTAATTGCTACAAGCCTTACCAACTCTCACACATGACTCAGTGTTATTATAGAGAGATTTCATTATGTTAACTAACTTGTCTGGTATACCATATAATCTCACAATCAACCACAAATTATGACGATCAACAGAGTCGAAAGCCTTTTTGAAATCAACAAAGCTAGCAACCAAAGGTTTCTGAAACTCTAAACATTTCTCAAGAATCTGCCTAAGTGAAAATATCTGATCCACACATCCCCTACCACTTCTGAATCCACATTGCTCATCACGCAATTGACTGTCAATCAGATCCTTAATTGTATTAAGCACAATCATGGAAAGAACTTTACTTGGAACAGAGAGTAGGCTGATACCACTATAGTTATCACAAGAACTGCGATCACCTTTTTTGAAAATAGGGATAATAATAGCTCTGGTAAAATCCTTAGGAACCATGCCTTTATCATAAAAGATATTCAGAATTTCAGTCATCCAAGTGGTAACCGAAACATTCCCATTTCGGTAGTAATTTCATCTACCCCTGGGGATTTATGTAGTTTAAGTTTAGAAACAGCCAAAATAACTTCAGATTGTGTTATAGGGCCAACATTAAAGCCACCAATGCATCTATCATCATTGCAAACAATGGGAGTAGAACTAACTACATTGTTTAGAACATCACTGAAATGCTCAGCCCACCTAGCCATGACAGAATCCTCCCCTTCTATAACCTTACCTTATTTATCCTTCAATCCTTATATGCCTGTCCTGTACCACACAAAACGTTAACTATCTGGTACAGCTCTCTGCTGTTGTGCTGTCTAACTGCTTCCTCAGCTTTGTCAGCCACACCATCAAGCCAAAGATTCTTATCAGCAGCTAACTGATCCTTTACAAGTTTATTAAGGTCTCTGTAATGCTTTCTATTAGGACTAGTAGGGTATTGATTAAAGACATTCCTGCAGTTCTTTCTTTCCGAAATAAGCTCAAGTGTCTTATCACTCAGATAATTCTGTCTCTTCTGCTCCTTTTTTCCTAAAAGGGTACTGTTAGTTTCCAAAAAATCCTGTTTAAAATGGCCCGATTCATCCTCAACTTCAGTATTAAGCAAACCATGACTGTCATAATGACTAAGTAACCTATCATGGTAAGCTTTGGCTATAACTGGATCTTTCAGAGCTTCAGTATTAAAAGTAAATTTTTTAACCCTAGCAAAACACTTTTTAAGTTTAAGTTGCAAGACACTTTTAACAAGGTAATGGTCAGATCCAATTTCAGCTCCCCTATATGCCCTGGTATTCCTAACAGAACTAGCCCATTTGCTGTTAATTAATATATAATCAATCATATTCTTATGCAGCCCATCATGTGAAACCCATGTGTACTTATGTATGTCGCGGTGTTTGTAATAAGTGTTAGTTATTCTGAATCCATTGAGTTTACTTACCTGTAGGAGACGTTGCCCATTGCCATTGCAGCTACCAATACCAAAAGGGCCTATTACTCCTCCCCAAAGGTCAGAGTCAGTACCAACTTTGGCATTAAAATCACCAAGAACAAGGGTAATATATCCTTTCTTGACAGAATTCAAAATATCCTGAAGTTGTTCATAAAACCTATCCTTCTCATCCTCATCGGCATCCTCAGTGGGGGCATAACAGCAGATAACATTCAAGTCTTTAACGCTTGTCTGAAATTTTGCTGTAAGAAACCTTTCATTAATGCACTCATAGCCTAGAAGAGCATCGCTAACGTGTCTGCTGAGAAGCAGACCCACGCCTTGGTGATGCTTATTGTCGTCCCTCCCTGAAAAGAGAAATTTAAGATTATTTTTAAGAATCTGACCTTTATTTGTCCATCTGGTCTCTTGCAAGCCGAGAATATCTAAATTATAATGGTGGAATTCCTGTGTGAGGACATCAAGAGAAAAAGCTCTGTGCAGAGTCCTCACATTCCAACTACTTATGGAGAGAAAATGGTTAGTGGGATGTTTAAAGAAACTATGTTTATTGAGAGAGGGAATGCCGACAATATCAAACAGCCCCCTAATCGCAGACATGGGGCAAAGACCCGTTCCCCCACTACTAAAAGCTGAAGCCATCTACACTGGAAGACTTCCTCCAATGTAGAACTTGACGATGCTAATAGAAGCAAAGAGTTCAGGTGGCTGCGATGACTTCTGCTCAGGATTATCCACCAGCTGATAAACATATCCTGTGAATCTATTCACTTGGGGCTGTCAACCCACAAACAAACAGAAAACACAGCGGAAGATTTTCCCTCCACAGAAGCCCACCAGTGCAGCAAAATCAGGATCCATAATCAAGCTCAGGGCCATATATCTGTCCAGTCCAGTTGGTTTATATGGTCAGGTTTATATGGTCAGGACCCTGTGTGGTTGACCACTCCTAAGCAGGGTAGAAAAAAAAGAAAAGTAGCCATAGTTGTCCAGATCAGTAGGCCACACTAATCTGGCAGCCCTCCCCTTCCGTTCACTTCCAAAAGAGTGTGTCTCAACTTCAGCAGTAACCAAACCACGATTGTCATAAGTAACAAAGTAGCCTATCAGGGTGTATTTTGGCTATATCTGGATCTTTCAGGCATTCAGTGTTAGACCTAATAATTTTTACCTTAGCACAACATTTCTTAAGTTTCAGCTGCAAAAACCTTTTTACCAGGTAATGGTCAGACCCAATTTCGGCTCCCCTGTATGATCTGGTATTCCTAACTGAACTGGCCCATTTACTGTTGATTGAAATGTAATCTATCACATTCCTGTGCAATCCATCAGCTGAAACCCATGTATATTTATTTAATGTCCCGATGTTTGTAGTAGGTGTTAGTTATTCGCAAACCATTAAGTTTACTTCCCTGTAGGAGACATTCCCCTTTGCCATTGGAACAACGAATGCCAAAGGGAACCTAAAATTTCTGCCTAGAGATTAGTCAGTACCAACCTTGGCATTAAAATCACCTAGCACAAGAGAAATATCTCCTTTCTTCACAGAATTCAAAATATCCGAAGCTGTAAAAGTTATCCTTCTCGTTCTCATCAGAGTCCTCTGTGGGGGCATAACAACAGATGACATTCAAGTCTTTAATTTTTGTTTTAAGTTTTGCCGTAAAAAATCGATCAATCAATCAATCAATCAATCAATCAATTTTATTTCATCATCATATACAATTTATTACAAAGAAAAATATGAGTGAACCCAAAAACCATATGGTTTATCTGGGCCACTAAAAGAAATTAATACAAAAATCAATAACGACTTACTCACTACAAAGAATACAAACAATACGTGTCATTTTTTCGATATATGTACAATGAATGTTTACTTTACACCTGATTATTTAACGTAGGTGCAACATCTTCCAAAGAAAATAGAAAGCTTTTTAAATTCTGCGTAAACATTAAAATTTTTTTCACTTCTAATTTCAAGAGGCAACTGATTGAAGATTTTAGGTGCGATATACGAATAATGCTTATGAAGAATTTCTTTTTCGATCAAAGGAACTGAGTATTTTGGACTTTCTCTATGAAGTTGTATAAATCCGGCTGAATGTGAAAATTAAACCAATTTTGCTTAAAAAATATCATCACTCTAAAAACAAATGTATCTGTAATTGATAGAATTTTTAGCATAGAGTAACGACTGAAATTGCTTAAAATATCAGTGTTATTTTTTGCAATTAATTTAATAATTTTGTTTTGCAGAGACACCAGAGGTTTAAAAACCGAGACATAAGTTCCACCCCAACAAACTATGCCGTATTGAAATGCAGCTTGTATCCATGAGAAGTACAATGTTCGCAACATATTAAGATTAACTTTGTATTTCAAGTGGTGTAATTTGAGTAGTTTGTAACGTGCTTTACCTGTGATGTAGTCAATATGTTTCCTCCATTTTAGATTATTATCTATGAAAATACCTAAATATTTAATGTCTCAACCTGTTCTATGTCATCACAACGGCAATCAATACGCTTACAGCATTGAGGTGAATGCAGTTTAATAGGAAAAGTATTTGCAGCATTTTGGTTATTTTTCAACTTGTAGAAAACAAATTTAGTTTTATTCTTATTAATTGAGAGTTTATTACTTTCGAACCACATATTAACTTTCTCAAGAACATTATTGACATTGGACAATAAATCTGTATTAGTTTGGTTACTAAACGTTAATGCAGTGTCATCTGCGAAGGTTGTAATATTACAATTAATGTTCATTTCACAGAGGTCATTAATATAAATATTAAACAATAGGGGGCCAAGAACAGAGCCCTGAGGAATGCCATATTTAGTTTGTTTAGGATTGCTTAGGCAGTTTTTTAATTTAACTAATTGAGTTCTATTTGTTAAGTAACTGATAAACCATTCTAGAGCAACCCCTCTCATACCCAAATGCTCCAGATTTTTCAAAAGCAATGAATGTGTTACGGTGTCAAAAGCTTTTTCAAGATCTAGAAAAACTGATAGAGTTAAATTTCCTTGGTCAATTGATTTATAAATAAAATTAGTAAATGACAATAACGCATGATCAGTGCCCTTACCCTCGGTGAAGCCAAACTGATTTGAAGAAAAGAAATTTATTTTATTTAAATAACTCAATACTCTGAATTTTACTAGTTTTTCAAATATTTTGGAAAAAATAGGCAAAATCCTGATCGGTCTGTAGTTTGAAAGGCAGTTTTTATTTCCCTTCTTGTTCATCGGAAGTACAATAGAGGTTTTGAGATCGTCTGGAAAAATCCCAGTTTGAAAAGAAAGGTTAGGATATAGACTAAAGGATGAATAATGAAATTTTGACATTTTTTTTTACTGTAGTTACTGAAATATCTTTTATTAATGCAGTCATATCCTAGACGAGCATCACTGGCTGAGTCTGCTGAGAAGCAAACCTATACTTTGGATATGCTTTCCATTCTCCCTACTTGAAAAGAGAAATTTAAAGTTTTTTTAAAGTATCTCCCCTTTACCTGCCCATTTGGTCTCTTGCAAGCCTAGAATATCTAGATTATAGTGCTGGAATTCCTGCGTGAGGACATCAAGATAATAATCTCTATGTAGTGTCCTCACGTTCTACGTTCTTGCAGAGAGAAAATGATTAGTAGGATTTTTAAAGAAACTAGGTTTATTGAGATTCGTAGGGCCAACAATATCAAACAGCCCCCCTGATCGCAGGCATGGGGCAAAGACCTGTTCCTCCTCTGCTAAAGGCTGAAGTCACCGATGCTGGTAGGAACTTCAGCCACCACCTTTTCAAGTGGACTTTTTCAAGAGCCACATGGCCTGCCTGAGACACATTACTCCAGTTTAGGATTGACGATGCCCAACTAGCTAAGTAAGGTTCAGGTACCTGCGATGGCCTCTGATTAGGATTATCCATCAGCTGATATAAGGTATCCCATGCCACTGTTCATTTAGGGCTGGCAACCCAGAAGCAAACAGAAAACACAGCGGCAGATTCTCCCTCAACAAAGGCACACCAGTGCAACAATTCCAGAATCCATAATCAAGCTCATCCATAAACCAATTCAGTCTAGTGGGCATAAATGGTCAGCACCAGGACCCTGTGAAGTTGACACTTCTCAGCAGGGTTGAAAAAAAGAAAAAGTTGACATAGATGACCAGATTAGCAGACTGCACTGAGCTGTCAGCCCTCCCCTTCCGTTCCCTTCCAAAAGAGAATAACATAGTGGAAAAAGAGCTGGCATTAGTTCAATGGTAGAATAATCTGATATGCTTCTGGAGAGATGCGGGTTCAAGTCCCGTATGTCGGCGAAATTTTTTCCACAAAATATTTATTAACATAAATTTATTTTCGTATGAACATATTATGCACGTTTTTTTTTAAAGAAACTAATTTTGTTTTCTGAATTTTAATGGCAATCATACCAGTGGTGTACCGGAAAATCTGCCGCCCCCCCTCCCCACGCAACAAATGCCTTGGGAGTCTTTTTGTTTCATTTAATGCGCATCATAATACATTTGTATTTTAGCTTTTTGAAAATAAATAGCTTTCATATAATTAGGTTTTCGCAATATATTTTCGCATTCTGGAATTAATTATTTGTGCAATCTACTTCATAAAATATTACCTCAGTTGTTTTCAGACGGGTATAAATAAATTTTGCCCTAAAAAGCTTACATAGTAATATCTAATAATAGCTAAATTACTTTGCATATGATTCATTTCCCTCTGTTGGAAAAATGATAGAAGAGTAGCAAAGGAATAAGGAAAATGTGATAATATTGGAGACATTTTCCGTTTTAAGTATTGATAGGTTGGAATTATCGAGAGCAACTGCAACTAGGACAAAGAAAATAAAGCCACTCATGTCTTTGCCTTTACTATGTTAACGAAGTTCGAGGGAAAGCTTAGGCTTGTCGGTCTCGGTGGCTCAATTGTATCGCTTTGGATCGAGGTAATACTTCCGGGTTCGAGTCCCGGACCCCATATATATTATGAATGTCTCTTAGTAACAAAAACCTTCACTTTTCGACGCATAAAAAAGTCATTTTTTTTTTCACATTGGGACATAAAGAGGATATTGGATATAAGTCACAGTAAACAAATTAAAAAAAATATATATGAGTCTTTGAGACAATGAGCACTGGCCCACAAAAAGGAAGGAGAGGAATGTCTAGTAGAGGGGCAAAGTCGATTTTTTATTATCAATTGTTCAAAAAAATTCTTGGTTGTTCTTTTAAATAGTTATATGTTACGTTTCCCCATAAATTTGGTAATGTTTTACAGAGGTCCCCTATTTTTCCGCAAGCCCCCCCCCCTCCCCGCGTCGAAGGGGTTGCGGGACCTATCAGCAAGCATCTCAATCAAATATACTGCTCACAAAAATTAGGGAATATTTTTATCGCTTCATATTCATTTTGAAATATCCCCAAATTTTTGTGAGCAGTATATATGCTTTATTGCATAGGCCGAGTGCATGAACACATTCCATCCAACACATTATTACGGCAATTTAAAAAAAAAGATTGATTCTAAAATGTTAAAGAGTTGGCACGACACTCGGCAGAAAGAGAAGCAAGTGCAAATAAGAAAAAAAAAACACGACCTTATATCACCAATAAATACAAACACTTCAATTTCATGATTATCCATAAAATTCTGTACAGCATTAGAGCTTAAAAACCGTTCAAAGCCTAAAAAATTCTTTAACCCTTCAAACCAGAATTTTTGTTTAGAGAAGAAAAAACTTTTCCTCTTTTTAAAATATCAAAGTCTAACTTTATGATCATAGGAACAGGAATATACATAATTATTTTAAACATTTTTTCACTGAAATTCAGCATGCAGAGTATAATGTAAAAACCGTTCGAAGAGTTGCAAAATTAGAAAATCTCAGAGCGAAGTAAAATGAGAAGGAAAAAAAAATATAATTTCTATGCACTTTGTAATGATTAACACATCAAATGAATGACACCTGTGAAACGTAGCAAACCAGTTCTTATTGCGTGTCAGGCACAGTAGTAATCTTCAACACTAATGTATATAGTTTCTATTATATCCATAGATGGCACGGAATTCCAATCAATTCTTGAAGACCAAATTTAAAAGATTGGTCTATACTTTGCAATTGCAATGCCACAGGCACCTCTTGGTGTCTTTAAAAAACACTAAAAGAGTGATGCACAGGCAATGGACACAAAAGTGGAAATTCCTTGATGTCAATGGAGAATCAAATTCGAAACTCCGCAACTGGTTAAATAATTTTTTTATGTAAAAATAACCCCCTCAAGCAGCTGCTTGCCACAGAGGTCTGACTGGAGCCTGTCAGTTTATATGCCATAGTAGAAGGTCTGAGAGGATGGCAGGACCTCAGCAGATGTAAAAATAACCCCCTCAAGCAGCTGCTTGCCACAGAGGTCTGACAGGAGCCTGTTAGTTTATATGCCATAGTAGGTCTGAGTGGATGGCAGGACCTCAGCAGATGTAAAAATAACCCCCTCAAGCAGCTGCTTGCCACAGAGGTCTGACTGGAGCCTGTCAGTTTATATGCCATAGTAGAAGGTCTGAGAGGATGGCAGGACCTCAGCAGATGTAAAAATAACCCCCTCAAGCAGCTGGTTCCCACAGAGGTCTGACAGGAGCCTGTCAGTTTATATGCCATAGCAGAAGGTCTGAGAGGATGGCAGGACCTCAGCAGAATAAACGACACACACATCCATGCCTTATCCGGGACCCAGGTCCCTTAGATCAGTAGCCAATATGAATAAAGATAAAAATAAGATGTCAGTTGGTCTCAATTTCGATTTTGAATAATATCTGTTCGGTACTCAGAGATTTATAGACATTTAAAAATTGAAAATTGAAAAATTGAATATCTCAATCATAAAAATTTACCTCAGAAGCCTATTAAAACTTAAAAACAAATATTATTTCAAACCATTTAATAAATTGTTATTGTTATTGTTTAGAATTTTGTGCAAATAATTATTTCTATAATTGTCAGTTCTGCACAAGGCCTAACTTGTGCTATTAAATAAAACTGCTATTAAATATTCGAGTTTCCATAGCTCTTTAAACACCCAAGAAATATTGTTGAAAATCGATATTTAGATCCATTTGAATGAGACGTAAATTTCTCCAGTCCTGTTTCCCTATGAAAAGCAATTTATAGGAATTACAGATCTTCGAATTTGAATGTCTCCATTGACACTATATAAGAATGTCTCCATTTTTCTGGATAGAGAATATGCATATATTATTGCACTATATAAGAATGTCTCCATAGATTCAGGATCGATCCATTTTTCTGTCCACTATTTATGGATCGAGAATATGCATTATATTACCAAGCGTATTGGGATACTTTCATGATATGAAAAAAGGAAAATCACATTCAAAGCTCCTACAATAATATAAAGCAAATAAGCTATTTTTACAGAAAAATGTTGCATGAGATAAATTGCATATCTCAATCAAATTTCGATTTTAGAAATATTCATTTAACTTTAAAAAAATCATACTTGAAATATTTGACAGCAGATGCTGCTATTACATTCGTCTTGGCTGTTACATTCGTCTTGAACTCTGTTTCAAAATTTATGCAAAGTTTTTTTTGTAAATGGTAAGGTACAGTTTTACAAAATTTTCCATAACCCAAGCTTCTAAAATTACCGTTATTTCAGTAAACGATTTGTTATAATTTTAAGGTAAACAATTACAGTAACAACATCGATGTTAAATGCTTCAGTTTCAAGAACTCTTTATGTAGTAAACAAAATTGCTCACAATCTGGATTGGAACAGGAACAACAAAATTGCTCACAATCTGGATTGTGAGCAATTTTGTTTACTATATAAAGAGTTCTTGAATCTTGAAAGAAATCTTTCTTTTTGAAATTTTCGATTTCTAATTTATTACTACAAAACATTTAATTCAAAATTAGGGACCTTTGATTACAGTTCTATATTTGCTCAGCATGGAAATGCACCAATACTCTTTATAATTTAGTATAATTTGATCTTTCCCAAAACAAAAAAGCGAGGGGAAAAATATTTAAATTGCAAACGAATAATATTTTTTTAAATAACATATACTTTGTATAATATTAATTTATTACATTTTTAAAACTGTTGCTATCATGAAATTTACTACATCAATTTCGATTACATTATTTATTTTTTTCATGGCTGTGAGAGTAAAAGAATATAATAGTTTTTGTACGAAATCAAAAACGTTCTGTATGTAAGAGCGCACTAGGTGTCTGGTGGTGTAAATCCGATCCTGCACAGAGCGAAACAAATATACGATTCCCCAAAGTTGTGTAAATTAATGCAAGATGGTCATAGTAAGGAACCTGTTTTAGCAGTATGAAAACTCAATAAAGAATATGAGGGCCACGAGCAGCTATACAAGCTTCACAACTATTACTCATACTTTGATATATCAAGATAGTCATAGTAAGGTTCTGATGGCAGTACACTATTCCTGGAGAGCAAATCGGAATCGTATAGAGTTCTGTTTTGAAAGAAGCTCAGGACTTCCAAACCATCTTCCTAGTGCAGTGATGGCGAACCTATGGCATGCGAGACCATTTTTGTTGGCACTCCATTGAGAGGTGGAAAAAATACATATCTATGGCTAATGTAAAGAAATGGAAACAAATGCGGGCCCATACGTTCCAAAGATCTCGTTAAGTAACTGATTACACACTGCAAAATATACACTCTAAACTATCGACTCTTAATCGATTACTGACCTATTTTATTCTCTCAGATAATGAAAACTCACTGTATTCTGATCAAGCCCGTGTGGTTTCAGTAAAAATTTCAACACTAATGAGTTTTTTGAGTTTGCAAACTATTTCCCTTTATACAAAATTGTTTCCGAATGCACAACTCCTACCTCAAAAACACATCTCTGAGGGCGAGGATTATGGTTATGTAAAAGCATTCTATTATGTAAAATATCTCACATAGGGTTGGGTTGGGTTGTTTTACCTCTGAGCGTCACTTTTTTGCACACCGTGGGCTAAATGGCCAGGTCACATGGACCCCGAAGGCTCAGAGAAGGTTGGGGGAGGGGACCCACTGGAACAGCAGTTGGGAGACAGATGGTAGTCTCCCGTCAAGGCCATCCAGCGTGTTCTTTAACGTGCACAGGGTATGGCTCTCCCGCACACGGAGCCACGGCTTAACGTCCCATCCGACAGACGGCGGCCTTTCCAAGCCCATCGGTGTCCCCTACTGACCGTGGGCAGGGTGGGGAATTTTGCGGAGATAAATCTCAACGCTGACCCAGCTGGAACACTAACCTGGGAACTACAGATTACGAGCCTGGCGCGCTACCGACTGAGCCACCCCCGCCCCTCTCACATAGGGTTGATGGACATTATCCCTTTACCTCCAACTAGTCAGAGTGCCTCTAGCAAATTAATGGGACGAAGAGCGTCTATTTGACATAATACTGCTCCCAGATCATTAAAGCAGCATCACCAGGGCCAGATTAAGGTGGGGCAGCAGCAAGGGGGCAATGACCCTCTGCCCTTGAGAATGCTAGTAAGGGTAACGGAGGCAAGAAATTAATTAACTTTCGCGTATTTCACGCATTTTTCAAGAAATTTTTAAAGACTTCTAAAAACGGAGTGGAAAATGCTAGGCTGCGATGGAAATCCAGTCACCACTTATTGTTTTTTAGATCCCGACATGACCACCACCATAGCGATGTTGTTCTCTGATGTTAGAAGGCTGATAATGAGTGTCTTAATCTCTCTACAGATCAAAATACATCGAGTGTGTCTCTGAATATTGAATCGGTCCAAATTGGGTCCAGCAATGAGCCTTTGAAATGGTCGAGGACAGCAAATGGTTAATCACGTAAGCTGATGAATTTTAATGATAAAATCGATCCCAATGAATTGTATGTCAAATGAGAGTTTGCCACGTGAGGAAATATCATCTATTATGCATTGCGTGGTCGAAAAATTAGAAACACTACATCAATATTTTGTAGAGTTCTATTTTGCCTTGAGAACAACTTTAATTCGAGTGGTGTAAATTTGATGAGTGTTGGGAAGGTGTCTGGTATTATGTTAAGACATCACTGTTTAAATGCAGCATATCGAGGGAAGTGCAATATGCTCCCGTGTGCCAATCTCCACTACTTTCCACAAATTTTCAATAGGATTCAGATCAAGCGATTGTGGTGGACAGGGCAGATGAGTGGAATTTCCATCATGATCCTAAAACCACTCACAGATGGACAGTTGCAATTTCATCCTGCAACTGACCAACTCCATCAGGGAAGAAATTAAGCATAGCAGAGTTTGCATGATCGGATATTCTGTTTAAATATGTCACAGCGTTTTGTCGACCCTTCAGATATATTAATGGAACCAGTCCGTGCCAAGTGAACAGTTCCACACGGTGACACCCCCTCCAGCAGCTTGCACAATGGCAGTGACACATGAGGGTCCTTCATGCCGTTGGTACCAAACTCTAGTTCTGCAGCTATTGCAATTCATTTGACCACGTAACCTTTTTCCAATCCTCTACAGTCTACTAACGCTTCTTCCAACACCACTGATGTACTGAAGTCGGTTCTCCCAACATCACTGATGTATATGTTTCAAATAATTATACAATTCCTGTAAACATGTTTCTATTTATGTACTGTAAACATGTTTCTATTATGATACTGAAGTTGAACTTTTGATATCAAGTTATCTCTAAAAATATAATCAAGTTACCTCTAAAAATATTTATAAATATCTCTAAAGGTTTCCGAATAGGGTACTGACTGTCGAACTACAAATATCTGAGTTCTCTATGAATTACTCGAGTCAACACGGGTTGATTTCTGCCTAGGCTGAAAACAGTGATCATTTGGTGCATAGTGAAGGCGATTTGACTTCACATGCCCCTGTAACTCTCTATGTTCCTTCTCTTGTATTATCGGACATCTGCCACACCTACCCCTACCAGATGTCCAGACTCCATCTCTAACCCTCTTTTATACATTTCAGAGATGGTAACATTGGACAGGCCTGTGATTTCCATAATTTTAGCAATGTTTGCACCAATACAGAAGAGCATCAAAACTGAATCTCCTTTGGAAGTCGGTACTATCACAGGTGTTTCCGTTGGCAACTTACCAAGCTGCTTTCATTTGAGAAATCTCAGGGATCATGAGACCTTCTCCTTTGCATTTCTGTGCTTTCTATCTCAGCTATGATAAATAGAACATGTTTTATTCTAATATTTTATCAGGACAGTGTATTTTAAAGAATTTGATATAATTCAGTTAAGGATCCAAGAAAACGTTGGATTGATCGGTTGGTGATTCATAAAGAATGGAGCATTGTCTTTCTAGAAACAGTAATTAACTGTTTCAAAAACCGAATGTTTCAAGCTCGATGCTAATGTCACGTGACACGAAGGTTGCCAGATCACTAATTACTAAAAATAATCGTTGCCAGATATTTTTTCTGTATTCTGTAATCAACCATAGTGTTCGGATATTTTTTTGAGCGACTGTACAGGATATATCTCATGTGATACACTTCTATAAATGCTCATTCTATGATTATTGTGTCTTCAAAATCCTGTCATGAGATCTTCATTTTCAGAATCGATTTATTAAAACGAAAGGGTTGGGTTGGGTTGTTTTACCTCTGAGCGGCACTTTTTTGCACACCATGGGCTAAATGGCCAGGTCACATGGACCCCGAAGGCTCAGAGAAGGTTGGGGGAGGGGACCCACTGGAACAGCTGTTGGAAGACAGATGGTAGCCTCCCGTCAAGGCCATCCAGTGTGTTCTTTAACGTGCACAGGGTATGGCTCTCCAGCACACGGGGCCACGGCTTAACGTCCCATCCGACGGACGGCGGCCTTTCCAAGCCCATCGGTGTCCCCTACTGACCGTGGGCAGGGCGGGGAATTTTGCGGAGAAAACGAAAGGGAATATTGATTCAAATATTTTGACTTTCGAAAATGATCAAATCAATGTCCCGCTTAATTCCTTTATATGTTGTCTTTCTTCTGAGATCTCCCCTTCCTCACCGATTTCTAAGACATATTATATTAACAGACTCCTTTGAGATTTCTGTGGCAAGAGGGGTATTTATCTTAATCGGGTAAACAATTTAGTATCTCATAAAAAATACAGGAAAGTTAAAACAGGCTAATACTTCAAATAAGCATCATGTAAGTCAACGAAACTTTTTTATTATAATTCAAATTTCATTAATTCAAAGTGTTTATCTCTTTTTTTGTAGGTATGAACAAATTAATTATAATATATAAATATTACTGTATTAGTTTTTGATACAATTAACGGTATTTTAAAAATTAAATACTGGTCGAGTGTTAGCATCTTTGGTTACTGATAAAGAGAACCTGGGTTCGAACCGCGAGTATGGCATGGATGTCTGTGTTGTCCTTCTACCGATGTCCCGCCATTCTCACAGACCTTCCATTATGGCGTATTAAACTGACAGGCTTCTGTAAGACCTCTGTGGCATGCAGCTATTTGAGGAAGTGTTTACTTTTATTTGTAAAAACTCGATTATCCGGTTAAGAAAATAATCATTAAGCCATATACTTATCCAGAAGGAATAATACGGTTTGGGAAATCGTTCGCCGCGAATGCCGCGGAGCATTGTCGATAATACAGACCAGTTTCTAGGTCGCAGCTAACCACTCGATGTGTGGTAATTATTGTATGCAACCCTCCACTTTATTTGCATAAATACCAAAAAATGAATCAGTTTTTGGTATTTTTTAATTAAAAAACTATTTTTTTTATATTCATGTATCGATACTTGTTGAATTTAAAACTGATTATCCGGATTTTTCATTATACGAACTACCTACATCTCGAATCACGAGTTTTTCTATTCATTATTCCATCGAAAAGGTCTTTGAGAAAGGCGAGACCTCAACAGAAAGGAAACGCAAGAAGCATCCATTAGTAGCATGCTTTCAGGATATTTCCCTGATCTGTCACATGAGATATGTGCATTAGTTGGATGCGTTATCGGGTGCTCGAAACCATTTGCCCTGAGCCACACTCTCCAACCACTTTGCCACGGGATGCTATTAAATATGCTTCAATATGTTCTAATTTATTTCCACTTCCGGCCACTTTAGAGGTCCCATTAGGGAAAAAAACCCTTCTACAACACCTCTGAAGCATAACTGTAACATTTAACTTCATTATTTCCTTTATAACAACAAATCACCATTAATCTTTATGTCAAACTATATAAACTATCTCCACTCTCGTCGATAACCTTGCAATGTAAGTATACTGCTCGCTTTGGACACCATCGCTACTGTAGCATTGCTAACCTTTGGATAGAGGCTTTAGCAGTGAATGAACAGATAGATATCAATGCTCACGGAACTGATTTAATAAAGGACTGTTCATTGGAACTTCGGGTGGACATCGGTCAAATTCATGAGCGGCAATATCACTGAATACAAAGGAGAGGTCTTCAAACTTCAGAGATAATTGACTGGGCTTCATCTGATAATGTTTGGTTTTGTCCTTTTTCGTCCTTGAAAGAGGCGACGCCGCATTACCATAGAAACCCACGTGTGTTGCTGTCCAACTTGAAGGTATCGGAGTACGTCATTCAAGAACAGTTCATCTTGATAAATTCTTCCATTTTAGATACCCAAGGAAATAATTTCCCATTTTATAAGTTTCCGTTATTTTACTTATAGTTATCAAAATTTGTTTCCCTATTTTGCTTACCAAAGATTAGTTAGAGTTTCATTTATTCCATACTTCATAGAAATTTGCTCATATTGCTTTGATATGCACTGGGGTTGGATAGTGTTACCTCTGAGCGACACATTCTTTTGCACACAATGGGCTAAATGGCTAGGTCACAAGGACCACGAAGGCTCAGAGAAGGTTTCGGATCCACTAGAATAGTGTTGGGAGTTAGTTGCTAGCCTCCCTATAAAGGCCATCCCGCGTGTTCTTTAATTTGCACAAGGTATGGCTCTCCCGCATACGGGGCCGCAGTTCAACGTCCCATGCGACGGACGGCAGCCTTTCCAAGAACATCGGTGTTCCCTAGCACCCCGGGGCAGCAGACCTGGGGGCCCTGTCCACGGTCAGTAGGGGACACCGATGGACGGTTAGTTTTCCGGAGATAAATCTGAACACTGACCCAGCTGGGACTCGAGCCTGGGAACTGCAGATTACGAGCCTGGAGAACTACCGACTGAGCCACCTCCGCCCCACAGCAAAAGAGAGCTGCTAAAATTCATCAGCTAAAAGAGATTAATGCTAGAAGTACTTCAAAACCTATTTCAACGAGAACTTGGCAGAGATAACAGAAATTTAGCATTCTGCAATCTCTGCCCAAGGAGGCCGACGAAGTGTCAAGCAGCTGTTTGGGCGAGGGCTTTTTTTTTCTGTTATCCGAAAATATAGCTTTTCAGTTTTTATGATTTCAGTCCATTATTGCACAAGATAATAATGAATGCAAAATTCACATGGTAAACGTACTGTTTTTTAACCTTAATGAGTGGTTAAATTCTAAAACACCTACTCTGAAATTCTGAGAAATTTTAGATTCTTCACAAAAGATGGCAGCACTGCAAGTTGTCGATCAGTAGTTTCGAAACTTACGGACAAATCCCAGTTTAAGCTGATGAAAATTTTTCGCTCTTTCCCAAAAACTTGCATATTTTAGTTAAATACATAATTATATATGTAGTACTTATTAATATCAATTATGAACATGGAAATAGCAATAAATCAGTATATCGAATTTTCAAATATGAAATGATTTCAGTTAAAGGAGGAAAATTAACTTATGGTTGACTTTTACATGCGAGTGAAATTATTTTTAACTTTCGTGATGATGCAGTTGGGTTAGTTCTGAGAGGGAATTTCTCTTTTGCGCTTAATGGGCTAAATATCTATATCAGAAGAGCCTAAAGGGCTCAAAGAAGGTTCGCGAAGGAGATCCACTGAACAGCTGTTGGGAGATAGATGGAAGACTTCCATCGAAGACATCCAGAATATTCTGTAATATTTACAGTCTTTGGGTCTATACGTGCACAGGACCACGGCTTAACGTGCAATCGGACGGACGGTAGTATTCATAAATCCATCGATGTTCCATTCTGACTGAGAGCAAATAGGGGTTACCGGAGGAAAGTCTCAACGCTAGCACAGTTGGGTCTCGAACCGAATCAGCGACTGGCTTACCCGAAGCCATACCTTTACCACTTCTTTATTCTGAGACAGGAACATTTCTCTCCGTGGGCCAGTTTTAAAAATTAACCCCATTAACCGTAGCCCCGTTTGCGGGAGAGCCATAGCCTGTGCACATTAAAGAACATGCTCGATGACCTTGACGGGAGGTTACTATCTATCTGCAATAGCTGTACAGTGGGTCCCCTCTCCCCCACCTTCTCTAAGCTCTTGGGTTACTTGTGACTTGACCATTTAGCCCACTGTGTGGAAAAACAGTGCCGCTCAAAGGTAAACAACCTAAAACCCTCCCTTACAGGAGTATTAAAAGGAAATTACTTACCCTTTTTTATCGAATCTACGAACAATGTGAGGTCAGCCATTTTTTTTCAATTTCATCTTTGAAATCGATTGGAAAATCCTTTCCCACTATTAACTCGTTCTCGATTGAAATCACTGCATATCAATCACTCTTGGTCAATCAGATAAACGCATGCAATTCCGCCATAGATTTGTTTACTTTGTATAATTCTTGCTGACTCTCTGAACTTTCAGCAGCCACCTTCGCAGCCTAATGCCATGATCAGGGTATTTTTCTATTCTGAATTAAAGCAAAGATGGCCAAATGCTGTCAGGATCGGAATTGATGCTTCGGTATCTAATGAAGAAGATGAAATTGAAATTGCCTGTCCTTCACAAGCAATTTTCATATGTAAAAACTACCAACAGGAACATCCATATTCTCAGCTGAAGCTACAACACTGATCAGAGTCCTCACCTATATTATTAAAGAAAATAATCATTTTCTCCTATTATCTGACTCAAAATCAATGCTCACAACACTTAGTAACATATGACAAAATCTCACTCTACCATACTTCATATACATCGTTATCTTCAACAAGCAATGCTTCGGACCTCTTCCATTACTTTCTTTGGGTTCCAGAGCATCGGAAAGTAGAGATTAATGAGGCAGCCGATTCTCTGTCAAAAGAAGCAATAATTGTCCCAAATTTGCACCCGGAAGCAACTTTATATGCAGAGGATATCATCACTCTATGTCGTAAGGATTTATATAAAGATCTGAGGTTGGAATGGGAATCTTCTGCTCTGCCAAATCTGTTTCCGCATCTCAATCAATTCCCTGTAAAAACAACCAATATATACACTTCAAGAAATATGGAAGTCTTAATAACTCGCTTACGTCCCGAGTGGCCCCTCTCAAACATTTCTCCGCAGATGTCAACATCAACAATTGTCGTAACTGTGGACAACGTGAAACAGACCACTTTAATCTCCATTGCTCAAGCCTGCATAACTACGAACTCCAAAGATAACATTCTTCACACTCAATGAACTAAAATAATATACATCTGCTGTGACATTTGCCGCCTACCAGAAAAAAGATCTTCATTCCGAAGTTAGGAAATTGCATCAGACTCTCACGTAGATTTTGTTAAACACTCTCAACTGCAACAAGAAATCCATCTTTTATCGATTTTATGATATTTGCAAAAATACTAAACCATTCTTGTTAACCTCTTAGCAAATGACTCTACATATTGGGATATAAAGCCATGCAGCTAAACATTCCATTAACTCCAGACAAGACACTAATTTCTCCACCCTTTGTTCAAAATATCCCTTAAGCACATTCCTATCTAAAATGCCCTCTACCAACAGCCTAACGTATATCAGATTGGTAGATGCTCTTCCTGTCGAAGTAACCGAATGATAGAACTCTTAGCTACTGAACAAAGGGACCTAGGTTCGAGCTCCGGGTAAAGCATAGATGTATGTGTTGTCTTTCTGCTGAGGTCTTGCCTTCCTTTAATACAATATAGAGAAGTATTCAACTGTAAGACAAGTGTGGCAAGCAGCTGCTTGCCACACACGGTCTTACAGTTGCTTGGGAACTAATTAATTATTTACATCTTTTGAAGTGAAGTTAGAGTAAGCTCACTTACCTAAAGAAATTAAAGAATTTCCGGATCTTGATAGACACGGAAAATTTCAAGAATCTCTTCGACAGATTGAATGAAAATTTCGGTACTTTTCATCAAATATTTTTCTGCACTTTTGGGAACCCTCTCCAGAACAGAAGACGTCTCACTAGGACCAGAGAGAAGTTAAAAAATGCAACGTTTTTGTCGATTACTGAACTAATGCTAGCTTCTGTTATGCCACACTTGCTTATTTTTGCTGACAACTGTATTTAAAATTGCTTTCATATTTACACTACGGAGAAAGAGTTTATTAAATGGAATTCTTCAGACACTGTTATCAAAGACCTTCTTATCAACCTAAGGAAGATGGACTTTCGATTCAGGAATTGAGTTACTTGATCGATATATTGTACAAAGAGCCAAAAGTCAAGGATATTGCCAAAGGATATTGCAGAAAAACATCCCTGTAACCGTTTGTGCAACCACCCAACATTTAGTCAATTAGTCAGCTCTCGTTAATTCGAAGCTCAAAGCAAACGAAAATCATCGAGTTATCGAATCTGATTTAAAAATAAACATAAGCAGTTTAAAAAACTAGTTACAGAACCCACAATAGATTCCCGCCTACTGGAATGTTTCTGTTCCTACGACATTTTAGCATCTGGCACCTGCAATAATTTAAACGCTGTGAAATATCTAGCCAATTACAGCGCTATGAATCACGTGTTATTCTATATATCACCCGGCACGCAATTTTGCCGATCTCACTGCTTGGCATATATGAGAGGTCCTGTATAGTTAGAGGCTGGCCATCTCGGTGATTGACTGCCATTGATTGATTGAGTCACATGGTTTATGGGCGCCATGTTTTGTCGTACCGTGAGACGAAAGCCTATGAGTTAGTGTGTGTACCTAGATAAAACTTCTCAGTTGTTATTGTTTTATGCATTTCTACCGATTTTTTTGCCTATAAAAGCTTTTATGTTTTATCAATGCCGCACAGGGCTGCATCTGGCGGAAAACTTCATAATAATAACTCATAGAAATAATTAATGAAGATTTTTCGAAGAAATTTCCTCAGAAGACAGCAATAGGCTGCAAAAGTGAAACGAGATAACTGAAACCAAACAAATAATTTCTTATTACTTCATTTACAAAACGAGCTAATGTTTTCACTTTGTCGTCTGCCTATGCAGTACTGGTTCGTTTGTCTGTTTGTCCGTCTGTCTGTCTGTCTTTCTATCTATCTGTCCGTCTCTCGACAATCAACATTTTTATTTTTAGAGATAAATGAAAAATTCTTTTTTGCGTTGGATGGGTACCGATAAAAAATTACGATTAATAATTTCGAAACCTTCAAATACCTTTAATAGCGCCCTCTAGCTGTGGAAAATTCTAAAATTTCGAACAAATATTGCAAACGATCTATTTACGCTGGAAATCTGAAATATTTGAAGTAGAGTGTTATAGTCAGAAGGTTTACAATGGCAACAAGGCTTTGCCCTCTTACTCCCAAGGGGACGGGAAAATGGAACATTTTAATTTTAAGAGAAAAACGAAAAATTCTTTTTACGTTTCACAGGTAGTAACAAAATATTAATATTTATATTTTTCGTATCACCCAGGAGCTGAAATTTCCATTCTTAGAGAGTGTAAAGGCGATAAATAAAAATTAAAAAAACTACCTCTAGCGTCGGTAAAAGCTGGAAAAAACCAAATATTTAAACAAAATTGTATATATGCTAGACATTTAAAAATTTGGCGATAGACTGTAATGGTAAAGTGATTTACAACTAATAGTAATGATTTGTCTCCTTATACCAAAGGGCTGATGGTAAAATGTAACTTTTTTGTTTTAAGAAATAAATGAAAAATAATATTTGTGTTGTACAGGTACTAATAAAAGAATATTAGTTTATTTTACCAATCATCCATTAGTTCTAATTTCCACTGTTAGAGGGTACTAAATGTATAAAATAACTGAAAGAATCATATTACCACTGGCGCATATGGAAATCTTGTTTTCAAAGAGAATGAGTTTTCCATTTACTTACTTTTAAAATCCTTAAAAGCTTTAATTCGAACTAAGGAATGGAGGTGACTCAGTTGGTAGCGCGCCAGGCTCGTAATCTGCAGTTCCCAAGTCCCAGTCCCAGCTGGGCCAGCATTGAGATTTATATTCGCAAAAATCCCCGCTCTGCCCACGGTCAATAGGGGACACCAATAGGCTTGGAAAGGCCATCGTCCGTCGGATGGGACGTTAAACCGTGGCCCCGTATGTGGGAAAGTCAGGCCCTGTGCATGTTAAGAAACACGATGGATGACTTTGAATTGGGGACTTCCATTTGTCTCCTAACAGCTGTTCCAGTGGGTTCCCTCCCCCAACCTTTTCTGAGCCTTTGGGGTGGGTCCGTGTGACTTGACCATTTAGCACATTATGTGCAAAAAAAGTGCCGCTCACAGGTAAAACAACTCAACTCTTAAATCGAGCTAATGGATCATGAGGGTAGGGATGCACACTGCAGTGCATTTATTTTATTAGTAAATTATGCAACATAAAAATATTTGTTTTTAAATTCTTAAATTTAAAAAGTAGCTTTTCTCACACATTCGTCAAAATTTTTACCATTTGCATATTCAGTGATCTCTAACGATATAAATTAAAACTACTTTTGAAAATACGAATTACATCATATTTATTTAAAATATAATAAATAAATATCCCAATCAAGCACTGCTTGCCACAGAGGTCTGATAGGACCTGTCAGTTTATATGCCAAAGCAGGTTTGTGAGGATATAATTAGTATCAAATAAAAGAGTTTTCCAATTATCTCTTAAAGAAAAACAGTTGTGTTTCCTAACTACCCTGAACGTAAGGAGTCAAACTCATTGCTGCCAAAGGAATCTTTAAGACCGTCAGATTCCACTACAAAAATTTCAAATTTCTAGCATAACTACATCGTTTGCAATATTTGTTAAATTTTCGAATTTTTTGATTTTTTTTTTACTCTTAGAAGGCGCGATTTTAGCTTTTGGGAGATTCGGAAAGTGCAAATCGTAATTGTTCATCAATATCTGTCCAACCCAAATGAAATTTCTACTTTCTCTAAAAGCATACAATTTTCTGTTAAAACAAAAAAGTAGCATCCCCCCCCCCGGGTCTAAAGAGTCAACTCAATGTTACCTTCACATTCCAGCATCAAAATTTCAAACTTCTAACATAAAATACATTGTTTGGAATATTCGTTTGAAATTTTGGAATTTTCAAATTTTTGCACCGTTAGAGGGCGCAATTATACCGTTTGGAAAATTAGGAAAGTGAAAATCGTAATATTTCATTAATACCTGTCCAACCCAAAGAGAATTTTCAATTTATCTCTGTAAACAAAAAAGTTCGATGTCTACAAACAGATAGACGACAAAATGAAATTATCTCTTTAAAAAAAAAACCGATAAAACTGCTCTTCGTTTTTAGCCGTTTTCTAAAATGCTTCCAATCGTGAGCATTGAAATCTGTATCAAATATTACCCTACCCTTTTCCGTAATCCATAAATATTCGTGCAATACCATTCAGCTTTGCTGACTTTGTACGCCAAACTATCCGAACGACGACAAAACATGGCGTCCAATTTGTAAATGGCCAACCTCTACCTATATAGGGCCTCTAGCATAGATGTCATATTGTTTTAAAGCGGTGTTGCCACATTTTCTTAACATAAAAGGGAATTTTAAACTAGGAGAAATACGTAATTGAATTTAATGCATTGCAAGTAATCATAGCGTCAGCGAAAAGTTCTTTCAAAGCTTTCCAATCCACGAGTTTTTTATTATCATTCGTTAAACTTACGTTATTGTTATATTTGCTCGTTATTATTATTATTTTAATAAGTTCGTTAATTAGTTGTTATTAGCAGCCAATACGGTGCGAAGTCTTCGCTATTTCTTTTTCGATTCGCCATTTCTTTATATCGATTTCGTTATACTGGCATATCACTGTAGTGTGTTTCATTCCTACCAACTGAGGGATAAGAAATCTCTTAAGATTGCAATTAAAATCCTTCCAAGTGATACTCGAATTGAAGATAGTAAATCTCAGCTTTTGCAGTTGCAGCTCCCCGCTCTCAAATTAACACAGGTTAAAAAGTGGCCAAGTAAAACACCACCGCTTACTTTCTTTGTGGAAAAGAAATTTTTCGCTTGAAATATCTGCGTCACCTGGAGTTAGTTATTGAAAATTATTAAGTCACAATGTCATGAACCTCGGTGTGTTAAATGCGCTGGACCACATTTGTCTGCCGATTGTAACACAGAAGCTGATGGTGTACCTGAATATGCAAATTGCCAAAGAAATCATAGAGCAAATTAAAAAGGGGGGGGGGGGGAGAGCAAGGTAATATTTCGGAGGGGGGCATACCTACCCCCTCCGAGAATGCTAGTAAGGGTAACAGAGGCAAAACAATCGATAAACTTATTTATATTTCGTGCATTTTTCAAGAAATTTTTAAAGACCTGTAAAACGAAGGGGTAAAGTTACAATGAAAGTCACGAGAAATCACAATGGGCGATTTTGACATCTTTTCAAATTCGAAGAGCACATGTAGCTTCAATTGTAGGATGAAAATAACATCAAATTCCTAGAAACTTCCCCTATGAGTTATCGCAATTGTCGATAAACAGAACATTGGGTTGTTTTACCTCAGAACGGCACTTTTTTGCACAGGTAACAAGGACTCCGAAGGCTCAGATATTTTTAGGGAGAGGGAACCCATGGGCAGCTATTAGGAGATAGATGATAGCCTCCCGTCAAGGCTATCCAGCGTATTCTTTTAATGCTATTAGGAGATAGATGATAGCCTCCTGTCAAGGCTATCCAGCGTATTAATTAATGTGAACAGGGTATGGCTCTCCTGCACACGGAGACACGGCTTAACGTTCCATACAACGGGCGGACAGCCTTTAGCAAGCCCATCGGTGTACCCTACTGACCGGGGACAGGGAGTTTCGTTGAGCTGGTCCAGTTGGGGACTCGAAGATGGGGACTTGACTCTTCGTCAATGATGGTGCAGTTGGGACTCGAACCTGGGAACTGCAGATTACGAGCCTGGTGCGCTATCGATTGAACTACCCCTGCCCTTTACACCATTAGAGAAATAACAATTTCCATCAATAATGTGGCATAAAAAATTTTTCAGCTAATTATTTCAAGTGTTTCTTGTCTGCACGACATTTTCCTGTGATACTTTATTACTGAATTATTTATATAACGCTGCGGGCGTGGGTGACAAATATTTCCATCATATGAGGAAACTTGCTTGCCCAATTCCTGGCATCGATGGGCCAGTGACAAATCAACAAAATATACAGGAATGCTTATAGGTCACATTGATGAACGAAATGGTTAGTCTATGATGTTACAGTGGTTATCATACCTGGCAAGTTTCTGGGAATCGTGGGTTCAAATCCTACTCAGGACAAAACCATTTTTTCAAATAATTAGATGTATTTTTTTTAAAAAACGAAAGCATGACAGTGTTAAGTTATACTATAATGATTTACATTACATTTTCTATCGTTAAGAAAATTTTATGCTTAAAGTTTTCGTTATATATATATTAAAAACAGCACACAGAGAGTAATGTTAAAAATATTAATTATAACACAAGATCGACTTATTGCTAATTGGACTATTCTAACCTAACTTTTCAACATCCTAAATAAATAAATGTACAGAGCCATTACCACATAAAGAAGCGAAAATATTTATTGGATTTCCAGGAATAATAAAAACGAAACAAATGTGTATAAATTTTGCAAAATTGGGCGGGAATTGTCTCAATCAGTAGTGAAACAGGCTGGTAAACTATATTTCCCAGGTTCGAGTTCCAAATGTTCCACCGTTGAGATTTATCTCCTATTATCCCAAGGAATCAGATAAATCCCCCCTCTACACTGTAAGAAACGGGACACCGGTCAGTTTGGAAATACCGCCGTCCGTCTGATGGAACAAAAAGCCATTGCACCGTGTGCAGGAGAACCATACGCTGTGCCAGTCAGAATGGCCTTGACAGACAACTTCCATATGTCTCTTAACACTGTCCAGTGGGTTCTCTTCCTCGACTTTCTCAACCTTTGGGGGTTCTTGTGACCTGGCCATTTAACCCATTGTGTACAAAAACATGTCACTTAGAGGTAAAACGACCCACCCCAACTTAATATCCATCCTAATAATAATAATATATGTCTTTGCAAGTCCGTTTCTGAATTTTGTGGCTAACGGACTGGAAATGAGAAAGAAGGAAAACAAAATCATAATATTGACAAGGTCGAAAAAGTATTCAGATATTCTGAGTTTATGACCTCTTAGCTTCTAATTATGGAGTTGTCCATACGCCCCTTGTATTTGGAGGAGTTATAATTCACGTAGTTTATTCGATAGAATTCTGCTATGAGTATCTCTTTGATTTCTGTAGTAATTTAAATATAAGCGATGATGAGAGACTTAATCATCATCATCATCTTGCAGCAAATTTCCTGCTTCCTGCACTTTATCAATGCAGATGAAGATGGTAATTGCAATTCTCCTCTTAAGAAGGCAAAAATTCTCTTCACCATTTTCTTTATTGCAATGCTTAAAGGTCAGGTAAAGGAAGTTGTTGGAGATACTAATTGAGTTATCTTTAAAGCCTATTAAATGGAGACAGCCAGTGATGTTAAAGTTATTCAGATGACTCAAAAACAAGAACTTGTAATATTTATTACTAGAAAAGAAAATCTTTTAAATCAGAGATGAATTCTTATCACTTAATGTAACGTTTTATTATTTAAACTTGCAAAATAATTAAGTGAATGCAAGCTTGAAAATTACCAGTAGGATTGTTTCGTTTCTGAGCGGGCCTTTTTTTTTTCGTCGAGTGGTGTAAAATGGTCAATTTAAGAAGAGCTCATAGGTTCGGTTGGGTTGTTTTACCTCTGAGCGGCACTTTTTTGCACACAATGGGCTGAATGGCCAGGTCACAAGGACTATGAGAAGGTTGGGGAAGGAGCCCACTGGACAGCTGTTGGGAGACAGTTGATAGCCTCCCGTCAAGGCCATCCAACGTGTTCTTTAACGTGCACAGGGTGTCGGCGGCCTTTACAAGCCCATCGGTGTCCCCTACTGATCGTGGGCAGGGCTAGGAGTTTTACGAAGATGAATCTCAACGGTGTCCCAGATGGGGGAACTCATGGCTTAGATCTAAACAGAAAAAGGGATACATAAGGCAGTAATTAGGAAACAGGTGGGATTCTCCCATTAAGGCCTTAGAGGAGGGAGGGAGGGTTTGGCTCAGTCGGCCGAGCTCCAGGCTCGTAATTTTCAGTTCTCAGGTTCGAGTCCCAACTATTCCTGCTTTAGGTTTATCTCTTCTAATCCCTATTCCGACTGCTGTAAGAAAGGCGACATCAATGGGCTTGCAAAGGCAGCCGTCCGTTGCTGGAACAATAAGCCGTGGTCCCATGAAGAAGAGAGTTGTACCTGTGCATGTAAAAGAACACCCTGGATGACCTTGACGAGAGGCTACCATCTGTCTCCTTACAGCCGTCCAGTGGGCTCCTTCCCCCAACCTTCTCTGATTCTTTGAGGTTGACCTGGCCATTTACCTCAGTGTGTGCAAAAGGAAAATTACTTCTCAATGGTATAACAATGACAATCATATAACGTGTTCTTTAACATGAGCAGATTATAAATTTCCTGCAAGGTGGGAAATAGCTTAATATCCCATCCGATGGGCGATGGTCTTTCCAAATCCATCTCTTTCCCGTACAAGATAAACACCTTCAGAGTGTAAGTTTGATTCTTATCTAGAATGCTAAATGACGCTCTATACGAACATAATTGTTTTAAGAAAAGTTTTTTTAAACTAAATTTTAAACAAAGGGTGTAATTATTACCTGTTGCCAAAGAGTAAATATAAATGAGGAAAACATGTTATACCAATGGTAAATAGAATATAATGAGAATGATTAAAATTAGTACAATCGTTAGTACATTTATAAATGCGAATGGGTTTCACCTGATTTAGTCCATGTAAATGTAGTCGATCATATACTTATACTAATTAAGAGTAACATCAGTCATGAGGGGTGCCAAAATTTGATTTCTGACCATTATTTTATTAAACGTGTCTTGCAATTTAAGCTTAAGAAATGTTGTATTAATGTTAAAATGTGATTACGGCTAATGTTAAAGTGGAAGATGGATGAGTTCACTTTAAACAGGCTCTTCTTGAAAGCAACAGCACTATTCTTGGTAAAAACGATCATAGCAGAATTTTTTTTTTGGGTAGACTTGCTTGGAGATCTAAATTGCACGGTCAGGTTGGACCTTCGTAGCCCATGACTGCTTGAGGATGACTTAAATAGTCAAACCATCTAATGATGGGTTTTAGATGGATAGTTCACAATCCTAAATATGGTATGAATAAAAGCTTCTTTTATTTTGCTGCGCCATTCAACTGAACCACTTGCGCGATGGTTATCTTCACCCTTACTATAAGGAAAATTTTTGCTGGCAGTGAAAGATTTTGTTTTACTGAGAACGCCTCACGAACCATCAATATTTTACCTAAACGGAACCGAAGCTCGAAAACAATAAATACAACAAAAGGAAAGAAGTTATTGTTCTTGGTCATGCAACACATTTTCAACAACAAAAAAGAAGAGTTCAACTAAAATATCACAAAAAATAACTAAATACAAAGAAGCGGATTCTGATAACAAACAAGATTGAATGACTCTTTTGCCTTTATGTGTGCGAAGATTTTATGCATGATTAATGTCTGCTAAGATGAAAAAATATAATCTCAACATATGACACACACAGTCACGACAATCCTAAAACACAACTTGTGTTCGGAAAAATCTTTTTTTTTTCCCCGAAGTCTCTTATTTATGTTATTAAAAAAAAACACTTCGGTTGGTTTCTCTTGACAGACAGGAGTAATGATGGAGTTAAGAATGTAAGTAAAAAAACTGTAAATCGATCAAGATGAGAATTTGTCACTTGTCACAGTTGCATGCCTATGACAAGTCTTACTTTTTCAAGTGTTGAAGTTGGAATTTTTATTTCGAGCTGCAAAAAAAAAAGTTTCAAAACACACAAAATTCCTGACTGTTTAATTCTGAAATAAAAAAAGAAAAAAAAACATTGGAAGTAAATTAGTAGGTTTATTTTTTATGTTTAGTCGAAAAAAGCTGTTTATTTATTTCAGATTTGCTCTTTGAAATATTGGATGCAATTTGTTTCGATGGCTGCGTTCCTTTGTCCACAAACCAAAACAATGATTGTTTTGTCTTCTCATACATAAAAATAAGAAAGGAGTTCAGTCGTGAAAAAAAAAAACGATAGCGAGATTTTATATTAAGGAGCGTGCCTCAGAACTGAATTTTAATGGGCTGGTTCAGATATTTCAGTAGCTAAGAGCATGATTTATAATGAAAAACATACATCAGGTATTCAAAATTTACATGGTCTCAGATAATTTGGTCTTTTGTATGGTTATTTATGTTGTCTTAGAAGTGGATCCACTAGACAGCTGTTAAGAGACAGATGTTAAGTCAGTCATCAAGGCCATCTATAATGCTCTTTAACTGCACAGTCTCTCTTACAAAGAATGCGGCTTAACGCCCCATTCGATGGACGGCAACTTTTCAAGCCCGTCGGTGTCTCCTTTCTCAGAGAGAGAGAGTGGAATTAGTGTAGACAAATCTTAAAACCTCACAGTTTGGACCCGAATTTGGAAACTGCATATTACGAGTCGGTCATACCTTACTAAATTACCAGGTCATACGCACTCCGAGGGCTCAGAGCTAGAAATGAAATCGGCTGGAAGGGAAACAAATAGAAACTTCTCGTCGGGGTCACATACGTGTCCTTTAACGCACATGGTACGTTTAACGCCCCATCACATAGATTGGTAGTGAGCTTTTCAAACCCATCGCTATCCCCTTTGTCAACGAGAATAGTACGAGTGTTAGCGGAGAAAATCTCAAAGATATTAAAATTGGGATTCAAACCCTATTAGGAGCCAGAAGCGGTACACAGTAACCTTGATCACGTACCCGTCTCCATTACTGGAACACGGCACCTCCTGGTTATGTACCTGTTATTCTTCCAGTTGAGCTAAGGCGGTGGCTTGAAAAGAGGAGTAATAAAAAACAATTATATTTAACATAAACGAGGCAAAAATTCACTTTCTCGCTTTCTACTTCTAAAATTACTCGCTCCTAAAATTTTGATTTTCTAGGCTGCTGCCTACTTAATCTAAGCGATAACTTGGCTATTGTTTAGAATGCTCTTCAACTTAATTATCTTTGCAATACCATCTCTCTGTAGATCTTAATCCACCTCTCTCTATGTATTGTTTAAAGTTAATAAAGCTCTGTGTATCTGTATGTGTAGATTTCTATAGACTGTATGGTTCAAGCAATTGAGTTGAAATTCTATACTATTAGAAATTTTCACGACATCGTGTGGCTCTGATAAGATCAGTTATTTTTTCTCTTCAAATCCCGTGTACATTTTTTTAAGAATTTCTTTAAACACAGGAACAGATGCCTGTGGTCTCGTAATGTTTGTAAAGCGTAGATCAGTTTTTAATGTACAAGAATAGATCGGAATTGGTGTCATCTGCGGAAATCTGTCGTACAGTGCAGACGTGTGTGCGTGTGCTGTTATGTAAATTTACATGTGGCAGACGATAGCGGTGGAAAGGCGTCAAGGCAAGCAGCGTAAGGAGAAGACAAAGATTTTTGAAGACTATTTTACGAAGAAAAGTTTTTCTTTTGTTCTTTAGTTCCGTTATACTGTACATTACCGAATGTAGAATATTATTTTTCACTATAGAAACCTGCGAAGTGCAGGTTGCTGTCTCTTTTAGACAAGATTTATTATTTTTTGAGACTTTTCTTATCTTTTATTCAACGACTTTAAGTCAAAATATTCTTCAGTTCTTGATAGCTTTCAAGAACAGCAAATGGTTGAACAGAATGATAATAAAAGAAAACCTAGCATAGAAGAACATGTGACCCATTGCCATTAAAGCTACCTCGAACAGTGACCAAATTTTTAAAAGATAAAGATATAGTGGAATAGCTAACAACATCGTCCTTCAGAAATTCAGTATAACGATTAAGGGAAAAGCCCATCCTATCCCAACTGCAAAACCACAAGCAATGTATACTGATAAAGCACTTAAACGAGCTTTATCAGTATACATTTCCAATCTTAATGAAGTTAAAAATATATTAGCAAGACCAAAAATATCGTAATGAACACTTCTTCCATGACATATGCTCAAGATATTTTAGGCATCTCAGAATTACTTTCTGTTGCTGTTACAACTACTTTATTAACAGAGACCTTACCACTCAGTTTATCCTAAGAGATGTAGAGAACACTATTACAATGGAAGAATTGGAAAAAGAGCTGATATTAGATAATCTGACAGGTTGTAGAATTACATCGCTTTTATCGTAGAAAAGGACTTCAATACATCCCAAAATAATCTGTTATTTCCACTATTTTAGGACACTATTGTCCTTCGAAAGTTCATTTATGGTGGCAGCTACAACGACCATACATATTCGTTGAAAGACCACGTGTCTGCACAAACTGCCAAAGCTGTGGGCATTCAGCTAAAACTTGTCGCGGTAAACAATGTTGTAGTCGGTGCTGAGACGAACAAGTCTCCAACCTATGCCATGCACCCACTCCTTATGTTGTCTATGTAAAGGACCCCATACAACCACTAACCAACACTGTCCTCTATGGATACAAGAAAAGGAGATATTAAATTACAAAACAACAAATCATGTTTCTTATCAAGAAGCAAGGAATAAGATTATTAAAAGCAAAATGTCATATGCATCTACAGTGAAAAAAACAGATTACATAAGACAAATCTAACAACATTTAAAGAATTCTAACAACTATTACAAAGAGCATTACAAAGGTGATCTCAAATGTAGCAAAACATTTCACAGAACTGTTTAGTGCAGTTATCGCATCTGGAGTAATACCTCAACCATCAGAAGAGAAAACCCAAACAGATATTCTATCATCGAAACAATTGTTGATAATAGAAACATCACCTAAAACTGGAAATTCTGATGTGTTATCAATAAATAAACCTTCTTCATGTGTTCAACCAGCAACTCTTCAAATAAATTCGTCAGGAAATAAAACCAGCTTAACCCAACAACAGAAAAGCATCTCAAAACTTCTAGAAACGGAAGTTAGTCCTATGGAATATAACAACAATTTTCCATCAACTGCAAACAATAAAATACATAACAAAATTACTTCCGAAGGTGTGAAATCTCAAAATGCTCGAAAATCAAAAGCTTCAGCCACAAAAATGTTTACCACTTCTAATTAATTTTTCCCTATGATATATTACAATGGACCTCTCGTAGCATATCTGCAAACTCTAATTTTCTCCAAATTATTGTGGCTACTCAAACTCCTTCAATTATTTCAGTTCAAGAAACTTAGCTAAAGCCTTCTCTTTGATTCCGCCTTTCAGGATATACAGTATTTCGCTCCGATCGACAAGACAGTCACGGAGGTCGTTTACTTACTCTTGTACACAAAGACTTTCCATGTGAACTGTTAATTCCTAATGTTATCCCTAATTTAAATATAGGGCAACTTTAAGTAGTTTATATTTCCCTATCTCCAGAGAATTTAATTGTGGCGAACTGCTATGCACCTAAAGGAGAGGATGCTATCAAGATTCTATGTTATCTATCTACTGATTATCACAACTTGGACATTATTTTAGGAGGCTTTAATGACCATCATCTAATGTGAGGATCTATAACTTATTCCCGCTCAGGAGAGATGGTAACAGATTGGATACTTCAAAATAGCTGCTATTTGCTCAATGATGGATCCCTTACCTGTTTTAGTACCGCAACAGGATCTGCTATCGATTTAACTTTATGCACACCAAACTGGCATAGTCGGTGCTCATGGAAAACCATTGCTCCTATCTGGGGAAGCGACCATTCCCCTATTCTAATCAAATTAAAGCCTACTAAAAATAAATTCTTACCACCTGGAGAATCTACTTACCAAAGTAGTTTTACGAACTGGAAGCATTTTTCCAACACCCTTCATCAACAAGACTGCAATCTTACCAAAATTTCATACGAAGATCTAATTTCAACACTACAATCAGCTTTGCAACTTTCTACTCAAATTCAACAATTACCAACAACTCGATCTACAGAGTGGTGGACGCCAATTTGCCACAAATCTTTACAGAAAAATTAACGAGCCTTTAACACTGCAAGACGCTCTCTCAGAAGAAATGACTGGATTACTTATAGAGAAGCAGGCGCAGTTCTCCGCCGCACCATTCGCACTGAAAGATCTCATTACTGGGCAAGAATGAGTGAACAAATTTCTTCCCCATCTGATTTATATCGTATTTATCGAACTTTTCGGACAGCGGTTAACCAAGAACATAATGCTCAGTCTTCTAAAATAATTATCTGTTCTACCCCATGCACTGAAGAACGGGAACAGGCAAAAATATTTCTTAATCACTTCACAAGAAGACTTCCTAAACAAACAGCAGGTTTATTCTCTATATCAAAGGATAATTATTCGACTGATGTTGACCCATCATTTACCAGAATTAAAGATAACACTCAGCCGCCAAAGAAGCACTGCACGTGGAATAGACCAGCTTCAGTAGAAATGTCAAAACGTCTTTCTGAACATTACCAGATACAATTTCTTAAGTCCCTTACCTTAATCAGTCATGGGACATTGGAAACATTCCACATTCTTGAAAAACAGCTGTAATCATTACAATCCCGAAGCCGGGACTTAAGCATGACGCAGTGTCTGCTTTCAGGACAACTGATCTTTTATCTCATGCAGCAAGGATTCTAGAACTACTTATTTGGAATCGACTTGAGGGAATAGTTTTAAATTATAAATTTTTTCCTGAAGAAGTGCATGGACTTTTTACCACTAAAGAGCACAATGTATGTTTCGGCCCCTCTACACATTTTGATTAATGAAACTTTGAAACGACGACATTTTTGCATGTTATTAAAACTGGATATTTCACAAGCATATGATTCAGCTGATTTAGAAGCTCTTTTAAGGAAACTCCAAGCAATAGGTTTTCAAGGAAAAATCATTACATGATTCAGAGCACATCTTCTTAATCGTACAATCATAGTCAGATGGAGAAACACTCAATCTTCCATTAAAAATCAACCACTTGCTTTACCTCAAGGTAGTGTTTTGTCGCCATTTTTTATTCGATATCTATATACAGGATCTTCCAAGCCTCATAAAATCACCTTGCAAAATTGTTACTTACGCAGATGACATCACATTATACTGCAGTGGATCTTACATTGAATATTTACTAAAAAAGTGCCAACAATCTCTTAATGTCATATCTCAATGGTCTACAGACCCCAGTCTGTAGACATTGAAAGATGACCTACGTCCTAGCATTATCAGCCACAAAGAGTTCAGCCCTTTTAATCAGCCGTCGTCGACATTTAAAACTTACGACGTTAAAGAATGGAACAGAACAGGTTCTTTGAACTAGCAACATAAAAATACTCGGTATAAATTTGCAGACCAATGGCTCATTGCAAACTCACCTTCAATAGCTTCGGAATACAGGCCTTCGACTATTAATTCGTAATTTAGCTTCACCACACACAGGTCTTCATCGCCGCCTTTTACTGCAGTTTGTCAATGCAACAATCAAAAGAGCTTTTACCTATGGTGCTCCACTTCTAATGTCTACTCCAACCAGTTATTCAAATTCCATCTCTCCAATATACCATGCGGCGCTTCGAGCAGCTACAAGTTTAACTAAAGCTACACATCTTCCTTTACTTTATGCTGAAACTGGAATAATTACACTTCAAACGTTTGCTAAACTATCTGGCCATCAAAACTTCAACAAAAAAAAGGCATCATCTATCTCTTCAATGTACAGAAACATTTGTAGAGAACCTGAATTTCCAAAATTCTATAAATGGTCAGAACAAACAACTCTTTTTGCGTCATTAACTAATCATTGGATGGAAGAAAACAATATTTCCCAACAAATAGCCATTAAACCACTCTTTGATATCACACCCTGGCTACCAAGGCCTTATGAAATCGTTACTGAATCTTTCGACTTTCAACAAGAACTTGGACTTGCTCTTTCTGACAAGTACCTATTATCAACATTCAATTCTGAAATTCTATCTACGTGGGCAGACGCCATCTGGATTGGTACGCTCTCGAGCAGGATCCCACACGAGAATTGGATCGCCTGCCAAAATTACAACTATCAAATTTCCGAACGCCTTCACGACCATACATCAATTTTTTCAGCTGAGGTGTTTGCCATTCTTAAGGCTGTTGCAAATATAATCAAAGGTCCTGATAAATACTTAATTCTCTCTGACAGCAAATCATCATTAATAGCTTTACAAAATGCCAAAATCAAATCACCTACAGCAATACCGAATTTACATCAAACATTAATCTCTTCTGCTGCTCAGAGTTCGTCAATCACAATACTTTGGGTCCCGGGTCACCGATGCATTCCTCTCAATGAAGAAGCAGATTTACTTGCAAAACAGGCTTGTACATTTCTTATGTTCATCAGGATTCACCATCTTATGCAGAAGATATATTAGGTATATGCAAACAATCTTACATTGACAGCCATTGACAGCCATAATGGGACTCTTCAGCTCAAAGAGATATACACAGTCGTATCAGAATAATATGACCACCCACGGAATCACAGTGTACCCGCCTGAGCGTGTCACAGAGTGCACATGATATGGTCAACCACACGGAGATATAAGCGGCTGGCCAGGACAGAAGAGCCATAGTGCATAACGTGAGCATGATGGACAAGAGGTATTGATTTGATGGACGTTCAAAAACGAATGATTATCGGCTAATGCGCCAACGGTGGAAGCATTTCGGAAATAGCAGACTTCGTGGGCTGTTCGCAAGGTGCTGTAGTAAGGGTGTACCAGGAATGGACCGCTGGCACACGGAGTACATCCAAGGAAACTGTGGATATCAAAACATCCAGACGTCAAAACTGTGGAACCCCAAAGGCCATCGACCCATGAGGGGAATGTCGCCTCCATCGACTGGAAAAGGGCAATCGACGTTCAACAGTGCAACAATTGACCACTCTAATGAACACTGGGGCACCCAGATACGTGTCCCCGATAACAGTAGAATGAACCCTGTTACACATGGGTCTCTGGAGTCGACGATGCATAAAGGCGCCCATATTAACCAAAGTCCATCAGCAACGATGCCTGCAGTTTGCACAGGACTACCATCATTGGACAGTGGAAGATTGGAAAAAGGTTGCCTTCTCCGACGAATCGGGGTTTCTACTCCATAGAAGTGATGGGCGGTGGCGGATACAGCGTCAGACACACATGACCCAACACGTTTGTCGGTCACGTACAGGCCAGCGGTGGCAGTATGCATGTCTGGGAGATGTTTTCTTGGTATGACCTGGGACCCCTGGTACCATTGGATGGGTCCCTGGACGCCAATGGCTACCTATCCATCCTCGCTGACCATATGCATACCTTCATGTTGGACGTTTACCCTGGTGATGATGGTGTCTACCAACAGGGCAATGCGCTCTGCCATGTCACTAAGGTGGTGCATGACTGGTTTCAGGAACACGACAGCGATGTCTCCGTTCTCCATTGGCCGGCGAAGTCGCCTGACCTCAATCCCATAGGGCACTTGTGGGACCATTTGGATCGACAGGTTTGGCGTGCTGACCCACAAACACCTCATCTCCGGAACCTCCATGCTCTGCTGGAGTCTGAATGGCACGTGTGCCTCTGGTAATCTTCCAGGGCCTCAATGCGTCCATGCCACGCCGTCTCGCCACTGTCATCCAGGGCAAGGGTGGTTATTCCCATTATTAGGTAGGTAGTCATATTTTTCTGATACGACTGTGTATATCCCCACATCTCTCGTTTTCCAAATCCTTTGGGCATGGATATTTCCTCCAGGGGCTATGGAGACTCTTATCACTAGATTAAGACTGAATGTAGCACCGCTACAAGATTTCCTGTTTCGATGTCGGATTCGTAATTCCCATAAGTATCCGGCATATAGAGAGCGTGAAACAGTTTCACATTTCCTTCTACATTGGCAACGAAATGACAAAAGTCTTTCCTCAATGAACAATTACTTTAGATCACATTGACTACATACGAATGCACCTTATGTAATATATAATATTTTTTCTTTATCTTCAAATTTTTTATCCTAGACTTGAACTTTTCATCAGACAATCCCACAGATTTTAAAAACTGCATCTTTTTTCCTGAATTTTTTTGCTTTCTCAGAGATAATGCACATTATCTGATCTTCTAAAAGAACTCATTTCATGACTCTTGTTAAAAATTGGGATCAAAGGCCAAAGATGCTAAATATCCCAAGAAAACCATTTTCAATAACAACAGGTTTGGCGTGCTGACCTGTTGTAACCAACAACAACACATTATTCTATAGGACAGCAAGAAGCTTAAAGTGTAAGGGCTGCTAACTTTCCCACCACATTTTAATACATGATTACAGTACTTTTTGAATAGTATGAAAGCCAGCCAATTCCCCCTTACCCATTTATCCAGTAACTATCATTGTCATTGAAACCGCGAATAAATTGGTTGGTTAAATCAGTCCCATGATTATTTGCTTCTCGAAATTATAGCATTTCCATAACCAAATCATAGTGTGCAAGATTTGTTAGTTCAACTACTAGCATTCATTTTTAATACAGTATTTCACATCACATCATGTTAAATGTATGGTGAGCTCCGAATTTTTATTTAAGAATAGGAGTCGAAAGTCTTTAAACAGTGGGGGATGCGATAGGAGAGGTTTATGGGAAAAGCGCTTATGAGGTATTTATTTATTTACAGACTTTTGCTCTTTATATTTAAAAATGAATATTGACGAGTGTTTGCCTGTTTGTTATTTATATAAGAAATGTGTTAAAGATTGCTCTTGTATTGACGATTTGGCAATTGTATGAAGACCTTTTGTTCAACGAGTTTACTATAATGACTTAAAAAGTAAGAAACGGAAATAAATTTTATAGCTTTAAAATTGAAATGGTTTTCTATATAAAATATGCATTTGTTCAAGGGTCTATCATTAGCAAAAAGCTCTTTTTCTTCTTTGTTTTTATGTATATATTGGTTATTGTCCCTTTGTTTATTAACTGTATTATTAACTGTTACCATTTAACATCAACATTAAAATTTGCTTATTTTTGAATAATTTAAAAATCTCCATTTACGATGACCATCGTAACACAGTAGCATCTTCTGTAACGTGAATATGAAATTCAAGACTTACGTTGCAGAAACTTCCTTCAAACAAGGGGTTTGTTATGAACTGATATGCAGTGGTGTCACCCAGCAGGTTTCCACCGATTTCCGGAAACCGGTTGTTAAAATTACGCCGATTTCCGGAAACTGCGCTGCTCATGAAGTGTTGCCACGCACTACACAGATTTCTCCGCGCATCATTCTGACAAAATAAATAAATATTAAAACATCTTCCCAAATTTCTCAGAAAGATTTGACACTTCACAAAAAATAAACGAATTGTTTCAAAGAATTTTAAGTATGAGTATCTTGATCCTGGACCATAATTTATTGTGTTGTTTTACTTCTGAGCAGCACTTTTTTGGAACAGCTGTTGGGAGACAGATGGTAGCCTCCCGTCAAGGCCATTCAGCGTGTTCTTTAACGTGCACAGGGTATGGCTCTCCCGCACACGAAGCCACGGCTTAACATCCCATCCGACAGACCCCTCATGGGAAGCTATTTTCACCATGATCTTTAAACACCTTGAAACGTCCGAAGTACCATGAAACATGCCAATATGATAAAAAATATCTCACCGACCTAAGTATTCTCATCAGCACGAAGTCTTATAAAAGCCGTAAGGTCGTGGTGGAACACAGTCAAGTGCAACATGGTAAAAAGGTTGATTTCAAAAGGGGGCTCATCATTGGAGCCCGATGAGCAAGGGCATCCATAACGTAGGTGACGAAACTCAGGGAAAATACTTTCGTGTTAATTATTCTCAAACCGTTCAATTTACTTACTTGTAGTACTTAACAGTATTTAAAAAGCTTGTGATACTTAACGGTATTCAAAAAGCTTGTAATACTTAACGGTACTCAAAAAGCTAGCAAGTATTTCAAAATCCATTTCCAGAGAAAACTGTGCTTAGATAATTGAAAACTTTGAAATCGAGAATTGTATCATGATACATAAGACGAAGTATTAGGTAGATGTTCATAATAATTTGGCCAAGCAGTCTAGTTCGTAGCGAAAATTTAATTTTCACAAGTCTAAGCAGTTGAAAGAAATTCTGGTGCAAGTTTACAACGCAGAAAATGTGAATGGTAAACTGCTCTAAGTATTAGTTGGATTGTTTTACCTCTGAGCGGCACTTTTTTGCCATTCAGTGTTTTCATTAACGTGCACAGGGTATGGCTTCCTGCACAAGAAGAAACTACTTAATGTCCCATCCGACGGACGGCGGCTTTAACTAGACCACCGGACTATATCCTTAATTTATGCCACTGATTCTTAACGGTATTCGGCAATCAGTCTTTGGAGGTTGCGCGAAAATTCTGGATTCCCGTGCTATTAAGAATAAACTGCAATTGAGAAAGAAAAATTCTCTTCATCTTTTACTTCGCTTTCAAATTTTTTCCATCACTGATGAATATAAAAATAAACAAAGAAATCATACGTTGTCAATGCAACAAGAAATGTGGTATTTTTTATCCAAAATTTGCGCAAGAATGCAAGTCTTGTACAATAAAAAAAGCTCAAGTCTCAAATTGAATAATTAAAACTGCCTTCTAATATTTCTATGGTGAAATGATTAATTATAAGAAATATGAGAAATATATTTTGAAAAGGGTCAGGAAATTGACTCAATCGGTAGCACACCAGGATCGTAATCCGCAATTCCCAGGTTAGAGTACCAGCTGTGCCAGTGTTCAGATTTCTATCTCTAACTCCCAACCTGCCCTCATTCAGCATGGGGGACGCCGATGGATTTGAATTGGGTTGCTGCTGGGTTGTTTTACTTCTGAGCGGCACTTGTTTTGCACACAATGGGCTAAATGGCCATGTGACAAGGACCCCAAAGACTCAGAGAAGGTTGGGGGATGAGAGCCCACTGGAACAGCTGATGGTAAACAGATGGTACCCTCCCATCAAGGCCATCCAGCATGTTCTTTAACGTGCACAGGGTAAGGCTCTTCCGCATACGAGGCCACGGCTTAAAGTTCTATTTTTTGGACGGCGGCCTTTTCAAGCCCATCGGTGTCCCCTACTGACCGTGGGCAGAGTGCGGAGTTTTGCCGAAATAAATCTCAATGCTGATCCAAATGGGACTCGAACCTGGGAACTGCAGATTACGAGCCTGGCGCGCTACCTACTGAGCCACCCTCGCCCCGAGCAAATGGAAAGACAGTCGATGTTTCGTTCTGGGGAGAGTGTGCCTGTGCTCTCTCTCTCTCTAATATTACGGACCGAGAGATAGTCGATGCTTCGTTCTGAGTATGTAGTGTGGTTGTGCTCTCTTTAAGATGGCTAGATGCTGGATAATTGGTATGCCGTCCTGAGATCTTACCTTGCAGATTGATGACGCCTCTGATCCACCCTCGATGTCTGCCGACTGACAGTTCTCTCTGTTTTCTGATGCTCCTCGCTATCATTTTCAAGTATCTTCGCATGGGACACTAATGTTTCAGTCAACATGTGCAAAGTGCCAGCTAAAGACTAATGTTCTCCAGCCCTCTGGGCCATGCTTCCGTGATGTCACAAACCGCCAGGACGAGATAATAACAAGAGGTAGGAAATGATCATGTTTTTCTTATGAATAAGAAAATTCTCATAATTGTTTAGCTCAGCTCCATACTCAATAAAATAAAGGCAAGAACAGTAATTGAAAATCGCGCGAGCGTCTGCCACGGGCGATAGAGAAGCCCTGAATAATTCTTTTAATTTGTAAGAGTAATTATTCATTTAATTTGTAAGAATAAGCATGAGATCTAACTCAGGAGAGGATATTATATTAATTTTTTCAATGCCCTCTCCTCGGTTTTGTAAACATATCACATCATTAAACCATTTTCGTTCGTATCCTGATCTAAAGGACCTGGGTTCGAGCCCCGGATAAGGCATGGACGTTCGTGTTGCTTCTCTGCTGAGATCCTGCCCTCATCTCAGACTCTTTTTACTATGGCATATAAACTGACAGGCTCCTGTCAGACCTCTGTGGCAAGCAGCTGCTTTAGGGAGCATTTATTTTTTATTTATAGAAAGGATCAGTTTTATTATAGTGAAATTGCATTATTGTTCAGAGTATAAGCGTTCACGGCCAAAAATTAATTAAACAACGCAGACGTAAAATTAAAAATTTAGAGAGTTAAATTTAGAGTTAAATTTAGAGAGCTCATTTTTTTTTTAAATTAGAGAGTTAATTAAAAATTTAGAGAGTTTAATAACCTGTTAGGGGGGATCAATATTATTGATCCCCCCTAACAGGTAATTTACCTGTGACATCCGCAGGCTCAGGGGTTGGCTTAGTCGATAGCGCGTCAGGCTCGTAATCTGAAGTTCTCAGGTTCGAATCCCACTAGGGCCAGCATTGAGATTTCTCTCCGGAAAATGCCTTGCCCTTAATTATTAGGAGACACTGATGGGCTTGGAAAGGCCGCCGTTCTTCCGATGGAACGTAAAACTTCAGTCCCGTGTGCGTGAGAGCCATACACTCTTCAAGTTAAAGAACACGCTGGATGACTTGACGGGAAGCTATCATTTGTATCCTAACAGCTATCCAGTGTGTCCGCCTTCCCTAACCTTCTTTGAGTCGTTTGGATCCTTGTGACCTGGCCATTTAACCCCACTGTGTGCAAAAAATAAAATGTTATTCAGAGATAAAACAACCCAAACGGGATTCGAATCTGACGATGACTGATAATGAAAAAGATAAGCTGGTAACTTTGCGATTCTGATCTCCCATGCTCATAGTTGCTAATACAGGAGAGTCATACATTTGCAAACCAGAAAAAACTCTACGGGGTGTGGGGAGTGGAATTGACTCTCTAGCCGGAATTTACACCTTTATTGCCCTTAAGCAAAGTGATCGAGTTTCCCATGCTCTTCTTACTTGAACTGCAGACGACAACTGTCACTTTTGTTTTTTGCCGCTTCCCCGCGGTACACATTTGCGGCACTGGTCTACAGGACACACAGCAAGAGACAAGAGGGGCCGCAGACGGACCCTTGGGGTGCACCCGTAGTACCACCGCCCGAAGCCAGCATTGATTCCCGCTGTGCAGTTCACTGCTTCCATGCTGCGATTTGGCACTGGCTGAACTCTGCTCGATTTGCCTTGATCCTCTTGCGAAGCTCGGTTAAATGGCTGTACTTCCGCTTTTGATTTGCCCGTTTGCTGTGAACTCCGAGAAGCATTCCCACTTCTGACCCTGGCAGCTCGTGTCTTTCTGTGTTCCTGCCTAATGGCCTGTCAGGATGCCAGTCGGAAAGTTTCCGTAAATGTTTTCTTGCTCAGTAGGAATGGTTTGGGAATTTCCGAAAATGTAGTCGCATTCTTGCTCTATCAATCTATATACACTGAGTGCTCATTAAATCATGACCACCTCTCTCTATGTTATGTCAGTGTGAGCTAACTTCAAAGCTCTCTAACTGAGCGTTTTATTAGAAAATGTAACGGAAGATAAATTAAAGATCTCATTCAAATGTATTTAAATCTCGACTTTCAATAATGTTCGTTTTGTACTAAAACAGTTATGACTTTGACTATTTAACAGCAACAATGCAAGCCTTAAGAAAATCGAAATATGTTTACATTAACTTTTCAAATATGCATATGTTTATTAAATGGTGTGAAATAATACTTCTTATTCAAATTATAATTAACTTCTAAGTTAAATTCTAACGTTAGGCATTGCTATTGTTAAATATTCAAACTTCCATAACACTTTAAATACTATGGAATATCGTTGAACAATCGAGATTTAGATAGCTTTGATTGTGATTTTTAATTTACCTTCTGTCCTATTCTGTCACAAAACTTCTTTTTAGAAGTTATTGATCTTTGAAGTTAGCACAGAACATGGAGAGAGGTTGTCATGATGTAGTGAGCACTGACTGCATATTATCTATATATGGATGTAATAAGTGTAGTTTCTCTGTTGATATTACTATAACGTTTAACAATGCTGTTCCGCTAAATGAAGGATAAATCGAGTTTTTATCAATCTATCATTTAGTGTTCAGGTACGTCCAGTAATTTAGTAATTTAGGCAATCCAGTTTGCACCATGGTCTTATAGAAATTTCTTATTATCTTGCGAAATTGATAACTTTTTGACGAAGGCAAGAGTCCAGCACAAAGACAAAACGAATAGCAGTGCATAAAGGAAGAATAAATACCCCCCTCAAATAGCTGTTCGACACAGAGGTCTGACAGTTTAATAAGTTCTGTGAGGCTTCAGAAGAAAGATAATACAAACATCCATGTCTTTACCCAGGGCTCGAACCCAGGTCCCTTTGTCCGTCCGGTCACGGGACGGCATTAAATGAAGACTAGCAAAGATATTTAATAGGAAGCTTTTCTTTTTACACGAGTATATGTGAAATCATTTTAAAGACTCGTGAGCAGTAGGGAAGGGAGTGGCTCAGTCGGTAGCGCTCCAGGCTCGTAATCTGCAATTTCCAGGTTCGTGGTTCATCTGGGTCAGCGTTCATATTTATCTCTGCTAAACTTCCCATTTTGCTCGTGGTCAGTAAGGGACACTGATGGGCTTGGAAAGACCGCCGTCCGTCGGATTGAACTGAAACTGTGATTCCCTATGCAAGAGAGTCATACCCTATGCACGTTAAAGAACACGCTAGATGGCCTTGATGGAAGGCTAACATCTGCCCAGTGGGTCCCCTTCACACAACCTTCTCTGAGCCCTCGGTGTATTTATGACCTGGCCCATTGTGTGCAAAAAAAGTTCCGCTCAGAGGATAATAACTTAACCTTAACGACATGGTCAAGGCCTATGGAAACCCAACATATACAAATAAAAATGACTCGTTTTTTTGCCTAGTCAACCCCCCCCCCCCCAAAAAAAAAGGAGAGAATATTTTGTGTTGGTTTTTGAAACATGGGTTGTTTTAGTTCTGTTCGTAATCTGCAGTTCCCAAGATCGAGTCCCATCTGGATCAGCATTGAGATTTATTTCGGCAAAACTCCGCACTCTGCCCACGGTCAGTAGGGAACACAGATGGGCTTGAAAAGGCGGCCGTTCCAAAAATAGGACTTTAAGCCGTGGCCTCGTATGCGGAAAAGCCTTACACTGTCCACATTAAAGAACATGCTGGATGACCTTGATGGGAGGGTACCATCTGTTTTCCATCAGCTGTTCCAGTGGCGCTCTCCCCCCCAACCTTCTCTGAGTCTTTGGGGTCCTTGTGACCTGGCCATTTAGCCCATTGTATGCAAAAAAAAAGTGCCGCTCAGAAGTAAAACAACCCAACCCAATTCAAATCCATCGGCGTCCCCCATTCTGAATGGGGGCAAGTTGGGAGTTAGAGATAGAACACTGGCACAGCTGGTACTCTAACCTGGGAACTGCGGATAACGATCCTGGTGTGCTACCGATTGAGTCAATTCCCTGACCCTTTTCAAAATATATTTCTCATATTTCTTATAATTAATCATTTCACCATAGAAATATTAGAAGGCAGTTTTAATTATTCAATTTGAGACTTGAGCTTTTTTTTATTGTACAAGACTTGCATTCTTGCGCAAATTTTGGATAAAAAATACCACATTTCTTGTTGCATTGAAAACGTATGATTTCTTTGTTTATTTTTATATTCATCAGTGATGGAAAAAATTTGAAAGCTGAAGTAAAAGATGAAGAGAATTTTTCTTTCTCAATTGCAGTTTATTCTTAATAGCACGGGAATCCAGAGTTGGGTTGGGTTGTTTTACTTCTGAGCGGCACTTTTTTGCACACCATGGGCTAAATGGCCAGGTCACATGGACCCCGAAGGCTCAGAGAAGGTTGGGGGAGGGGACCCACTGGAACAGCTGTTGGGAGACAGATGGTAGCCTCCCGTCAAGGCCGTCCAGCGTGTTCTTTAACGTGCACAGGGTATGACTCTCCCGCACAAGGGGCCACGGCTTAACGTCCCATCCGACGGACGGCGGCTTTTCCAAGCCCATCGGTGTCCCCTACTGACCGTGGGCAGGACGGGGAAATTTTGCGGAGATAAATCTCAACGCTGACCCAGCTGGGACTCGAACCTGGGAACTACAGATTACGAGCCTGGCGCGCTACCGACTGAGCCACCCCCTCCCCCACGGGAATCCAGAATTTTCGCGCAACCTCCAAAGACTGATTGCCGAATACCGTTAAGAATCAGTGGCATAAATTAAGGATATAGTCCGGTGGGCTAGTTAAAGCCGCCGTCCGTCGGATGGGACATTAAATAGTTTCTTCTTGTGCAGGAAGCCATACCCTGTGCACGTTAATGGAAACACTGAATGGCAAAAAAGTGCCGCTCAGAGGTAAAACAATCCAACTAATACTTACAGCAGTTTACCATTCACATTTTCTGCGTTGTAAACTTGCACCAGAATTTCTTTCAACTGCTTAGACTTGTGAAAATTAAATTTTCGCTACGAACTAGACTGCTTGGCCAAATTATTATGAACATTTACCTAATACTTCGTCTTATGTATCATGATACAATTCTCGATTTTAAAGTTTTCAATTATCTGTGCACAGTTTTCGCTGAAATGGATTTTGAAATACTTGCTAGCTTTTTGAGTACCATTAAGTATTACAAGCTTTTTGAATACCGTTAAGTACTACAAGTAAGTAAATTGAACGGTTTGAGAATAATTAACACGAAAGTATTTTCCCTGAGTTTCGTCACCTAAGTTATGGTTGCCCTTGCCCATCGCGCTCCAATGATGAACCCCCTTTTGAAGTCGGTCAGATCAACCTTTTTACCCATGCGGCACTGACTGCTTTCCACCACGACGTTACGGTTTTTGTAAGACTTCGTTCTGATGAGAGTACTTAAATCGGTGAGCGATTTTTAGCATATTGGCATGTTTCATGGTAATTCGGACGGGTCAAGGTGTTGTAAGGTCATGGTAAGATTAGTCTCCAATTAGGGGCTCCCTAGCCAGTCACAACAGGAGGACGAAATAGAAGACATTAGATCTATTAATACCAGTAGAAAAAATAAAAAGGCATTAGACCTTGAAGAAGAGACGAATGTTCTGAAAGAAAACAATAAATAGTGATGGAATAATCCGTGGTTCTCATAGCACGAACCTCCCGAAACAAAGCTTCTCTCAGCATTGTTACGGGAGCAGTTGAGCAGTACGTTAGATACAGTGTCACGTGTTCCGCTTATGGCATAGTTAGGACTGTAGGCTCTACTAAGAGTGTGAAGCATACAGTTGCTGTAGATGACACCAACTCGGAGACGATGGAGGAGGGTCTCCTCATATCTGCGGAGGTTTCCGAGATTAGGAGCAGTGATAATAAAAGTTAGTGTTCATACTATTTACCCAAGTGTATGTATAGTAAATGCACATCAAAGCTTAACTAATTTAGATTATTTGCATGCCATTTTTTTTTTGGTAATTTGCTGCAAGAGTCATTTTGTTTTCAAAACAGAAAGTGGTACTCCCCTACACGAAAGACGGAGGTAATCTAGAAGCTTTTATTGGCTTGTCCTGTTTCCTCATAAATACAATCTACCAGGTACCTAAAGGAAAAACTACTGGAGTCTCTTTGTCACTGGGCAAGATTACTACTGGCTCATCAGCTGTGAGATAAAAATCTTGCAGTCGCTGAGAGAGGGAAATTAGTAACGTACCTCTGACTCTCAAGTGACTCTTTCGCAGTTCGATCAGCAAGCTTATTGCCAGGTATCTCTACATGGGAATGGATCTACTAGAAGTGGATCGTGATACCGACAGAAGTGAGCTTTGCACGATAATGTGATCATACTAATTTACCCAAGTGTATGTATAGCAAATGCACATCAAAGCTTAACGAATTTAGGTTATTTGCATGCATTTTGTGTTTGATAATTTGCTGCAAAGGTCTTTTTGTTTTTAAAACAGGAAGATGGTACTCCCCTACACAAAAGACGGAAGTAATCAAGAACCTTTTATTGGCTTGTCATGTTTCCTCATAAAACATACAAGCACATACACGGGGATATGCCCACTGGTTTAGTAGTCAGGGGCTCTAACTAGTAGATCAGGTATGGGCTGAACACGCGACTTTTGTTTTCTTTATCCCATCGTCAGTACGAACAACCAAAGTTCTCTCTTTTTTTTCATCTGATTTTTGCAAAGCTTGTTTCCCTGCTAATTTAGCTAATAATTACTTCTGGAGATTTTTCAGTTTCTGAAACAGACTTTCATCCTTTTCAAATTATGATTACAGTATTATTTTATTAGCAAGCACTATCGAAGTTGCCGTCAATTTAAAGCAGATCATCTTTCTACAAATACAGTATTAATTTCTCATATTCTTAATATTGTTGTTATTCAACGCAATTCTTGCTATGCAACGTAATACAAATGACTATTTCTAATTATATATTATATTTCTTGGATCAATGCACAAACAATTAATAATTTGTTTTTAAACGGAAAGTATAAAAGATACCGTGGAAAATATGAAAAGTATAGAAATACAATTACTGTACAGATTTTGGTATCGGTTTGTTGTTTTGCTTTAATGTAAAATTGAAATGTTATTGAAGATAAGATTTGAAATCAGCCGATTAACAATCAAAACAATGGCATAATAGAAAATACGTTAGAATATTTATAACATGTCTAAATCATCATTCATGTTTTATTTTCAAAAGGAGTTGGATTCTGTTGTTTCACCTTTCAACGGTGCTTTTTGCACAAAATGAGCTAATAAAGATCACAGACACCGAGGGCTCAGAGTTTTGGGGGAGGTGACCCACTGAGGAACCTGTTAGGAGACAGATGGTAGTGTCATTTCAATAGCCTCCTGTCAAAGTAACGTGAATAGGGTATGTCTCGCCCGAATACACTGCACGGCTTAACATCCCAACCGAAGTACGGCTGCCTTTCCAAGCCCATCGATGTCCCCTATTGATCGAGGGCAGGGAATTTCAGAAAAAGGGATATGGCAACTCCATTAATTTAAACAAATACTTATATTAAGCGAAAAATTATTTTTTGCTGTATAGTAGTATGATCTGTAAGTGGTAGTTAGGCATACACCATAAGGAGAGCTATGTACCAGTCCCCAGTGATGATGCACAGAATTTCATGGTTGGCCAATTAGGTGCTAGGCAGACCTAGCAGCTAATGTCACATCCAGCCTTCTCGTGTTGCATGACGTTAGTACTTTTCAAAATTCTCTTTTGGAAGGGAACGGAAGGGAGGGCTGCCAGATCAATGTGGCCTACTGATCTGGTCAATTATGACCACATTTGTTTTTGCCTTACTGAGGAGTGGCCAGCTTCACAGGATCCTGGTGCTGACCATTTATGCCCACTGGACTGGTTTAGGGCTTTGATCTTGATTATAGATCCTGTACTTGCTACTCTGGTGGTGCTCTATTGAGAGAAAATCTGCTGTTCAATTTTCTGTTTGCCTATAGGTTGTCAGCCATAAGTGAACAAATGCGCAGGATATTTATATTAGCTGCTGGATAATACTGATCAGACACAATCGCAGGTACCTGAACCCTTAATTTAGCTAGTTGGACATCGCCAATCTTTCCCTGGAGTAATATGTCTCAGGCAGGTCAGTTTCTATCTAGATTCTGGTTCTTGAAAAGGTCCACTTATAAAGGTGGTGCCTGAAGTTCCTAATAGTATTGATTGTTTAAGCTTTTAATGGTAGGGGAACGGTTTTTTCCCATGCCTGCGATTAGGCGGCTGTTTAATATTGTTGGCCATACCTCTCTCAATAAACCTAGTTTCTTTAAAAATCTTACTACTATGTACGCGAGGACGTTACGTAGAAATTATTCTCTTAACGTCCTCACACAGGAATTCCAGTGTTATAATCTAGATATTCTGGTTTTCAAGTGACCAGATAGATAGGTAACGATTAGATACTTTAAAATAATTTTAAATTTCTCTTTTCAGGGAGGGAGAAAGAACAGCATCTTCCAGATATGGGTTTGCTTCTCAGCAGACACACCAGTGATGTTCCTTTAGAATATAACTACATTAGTAAAAGAGTTCTTCCAGATAAATTTAAAACTAACTAAAATTTCAGACTTGAATGTTATCTGTTGTTATGTCTCCAAAGAGAACTCTGATCAGGATATTTTGATTTCTATCAGGAAAAGAGATATTTCTCTTGTGCTAGGTGACTTCAATGCTGAACTTGGTACTGACTTACCTTTGGTGAGGTACTGTACTTACCTTTCGTGAGGGGTGTTAGGTCCCTTTGGTATTGGTAGTTCCAATGGCAAATGGGGAACGTCTCCTACAGTTAAGTAATCTTAACGTTTGAAAATAATTATCATGTACTACAAAAACGGGATGATGGGATCATCTGATGGGTTTCATTAGAATATGATCAATCCTACATTAATTAACAATAAATGGGCTAGTTCGATTAGGAATACCAGGTCATATAGAGGAGCCGAAATTCATTCATTATTAACTGATCAAAAGGTCTTTCAACTGAATCGTAAGAAATGATGTTCTAAGGTTAAGGACCGAAGTTAAGGACTTTAACACTGAAGATCTGAAAGATTCATATATAGAGCCAAAGTATGCCATGATTAGGGTTACCATAGGTCCTCCAAAAGGAGGACATTCCTCCTTTTCTCTCTCGTGTCCTCCCAAAATTTTGAAAAAGCATCAGATCTCCTATTTTTTGTATAAACTCATAACAAGTTTTAAATTAAAATTAAGACATTCATTTTTTTTTGTATTTTCTTTTCTAACATTTCTTGAACCCATGATTAGAAAATAATTTACTGTTAACCATGAAATAATATACTATAAATGCAAGTCATGAATGCTAAATTAATTCTCTTATTGTAAAAGTTACTATTTTCTGTAATTTCAATATGTGCAATTTACCTGCCAGATTGAAAAAAAGTATTCGCTTTAGAAAATGCATAAAATTTAGATTTCGTCCAACGACAGTTGGAGCTATTAAAGTTAACGGCAGTTTTATTTTTTTGCAACAAAAAAGGACAGCGAAGGAATTAAGGAACTACTCCTGGTTTGAACAAGCCTTCTCGTTCAAGAGCGTATCCTAGCAAGACCGAAGTCACTGCTGACCACTACCTCAATAAGAGTTAATGGAAACACACAAAATTTGCCTGCTACAACAGCAGATAGCTTGATTGCTTACCAAGTATGAATAAAAATCGGCAAGTCACATATTTTGAAGAGTACTGAATAATTAGAATTATACCTTTTTCTGACTAAACTGTTAGTTGGTACTTGCAATAAAACCTGATAGGAAAAACTTAGTTTATTTCACAAATTTAAAGCATGTCCTCCATTTTTACCTTTTCTATCATCCATTGTCCTCCATTTCTATCTTTTCTGTCCTTCTTCAGGACTCTGGCATCTGGTAACCCTTAACTATGATGCAAAAAAAAAGAGTAAACAAAAAACGCGGGTCACCTTGAAAAGTATCTTCAGCGTTAAACAGAAATTCCGAAGTACACGTAATGGTTAATCTTTTAAAACGAAAACGTTGCGTTTTTCCACCCATCTTGGGTCAAGAACGCTAATCATAATTGCCAGTGTAAACCTTCTGACCAGCGCACTTCACTATCAAGTTTAAAATGTCTAGAATAATTAGTTCGTTTAAATCAGAGGTTCCCAAACTTATTTGTTCTACCGCCCCCTTTTCAGACAAAAAAATTACTCAGAGCCCCCCCCCCCCCCTTGAAAATATACCGTCTTTAAGCGAACAAACAGAAAGATGCAGTGACAAATTTGGGTTCTTTTTTGTATCTATATTTCTACCTATGTCCTACAACATAATAAAGAAAAATATTGTTGTAAATAAGACACCTTGAAGCTTTAAATTATAAAATTATCTATTAAAATCAACCATAGTTACTATGGTTGATTTTAATAGATAATTTTATAATTCGCATTACACACAGAAAATTAAGAAAACGAAGGATAATTTTATGTGTTTATTTGGAAAATAAAGTAATCACTACGACTTTAATTCTATGTTACACAACAGATGAAACATGGACGAACGGTTTTTCAAAACTTTCTTATCTTCCCTTCTTTCTTTCCACCGCCCCCCAATTGCACCCGAGGCTACTACCGACCCCCTGGATCGTTCCAGCGCCCCCCAGGGAACGATATCGCCCACTTTGGGAAACATTGTTTTAATTGAATTCATTAAAAGTTTTGCCAATTCCAAAATTTTTCACCAGTGATTTTTTTTATAGTGCGGTATTAAAGCCATTGGGACATTCGGAAATTCAATCGTAATATTTTATCAATACCTATCCGACCAAAATATTATTTTAAATTTATATATAAAGAAGGAAAAAACAGTTGAATATCTATAGACGGACAGACGGAGAGGCGACCAAATTAATATAATAAATCGTTTTTTCTTAGAGATAAAACCCGCATACCTCAATTTTTAATTTTCAATAAAAAATAACTGTAACCTTTATCATAAAAATACGTCTACATAACCCATCTATATAACTCACACAAGAAGTCAAAAATGAGTGTAATGATTACAGATTCATTTGGTTTCAAAGATCTATTAAGTGCATTTAAAACTCTTTCAAAAGCACAAAATTGGAAAAAAAAGTCAGCTTTAATGGCAGTTAATGTAATTTCTAAAATCAATAGTCATATAGCATGAGTGACAACTATGGAGACTTTGAGACTGTGCAGTTGATGCTCCGATTATTCTAATCGATCATTGATCAATAACCTATCAATCATTTGTCATTCAACTAATGATCTGTGAAATCTGTCTTTGCGTCAACTGCGCAGTCTCATGGTCTCCTCACTATTACCTCGTTGTCACTAACACTACAGCATGAAGCAGGGGGGGGGGACTCAGTGGGTAGTGCACCAACTTGGTCGATAGGGGGACATCGATGAGCTTGGAAAGGCCCCCATCCGTCGGATGGGACGTTAAGCCGTGGCCCCATGTGCGGGAGAGCAAAAAAGCAACAAAAAGCAAAAAGCAAAAAATTGCAAAAAGCACAAAATTGGAAAAAAAAAGTCAGCTTTAATGGCAGTTAATGTAATTTCTAAAATCAATAGTCATATAGCATGAGTGACAACTATGGAGACTTTGAGACTGTGCAGTTGATGCTCCGATTATTCTAATCGATCATTGATCAATAACCTATCAATCATTTGTCATTCAACTAATGATCTGTGAAATCTGTCTTTGCGTCAACTGCGCAGTCTCATGGTCTCCTCACTATTACCTCGTTGTCACTAACACTACAGCATGAAGCAGGGGGGGGGGACTCAGTGGGTAGTGCACCAACTTGGTCGATAGGGGGACATCGATGAGCTTGGAAAGGCCCCCATCCGTCGGATGGGACGTTAAGCCGTGGCCCCATGTGCGGGAGAGCCATACCAAAGCCACCTCGATACAACAGACCTGGACAATGCAGTAACAGAAGACCTAATTTTCAATAAATAGCAGTTTTAATTATATCTACCTTTCTAAAAATTCAATAAGTAATTATTTATATTTAAAAATTTGGAAAATTAATTTTATAATATTCTCAAGTATTTTAATAAAATTCTAATGAATAAATTATTTTACCATAACCGGTTTTAAAATAAATGGCTTTAATTTAAATTTTAAACTATTTAATACACTTACATGTTTATGCATAATTAATTTCCCTCCTTTATTCCCTCCTTTTGTTCAAGGCTGTCCGGGCCTGATGTAACAATCTTAATCGTGGCCTTGGCAATACCTTGTGCACGTTAAAGAACGTGATGGATGGCTTTGAGAGGAGGCTACTTTATGCCTCCTGATAGCTGTTCACTGGGACTCCTTCTCGGGTACTTGTGACCTGGTCATTTAGCCCATTGTGTGCAGAAAAGCGATGCTCAGAGTTAAAATAACCCAACACTACAGCAAACAGTCAAACGAGGAAAAGTTATCAGGAGTTGGGGTTTGCAATTCTCACAGTACGACTGAAAGTCAAAAGAATCAGATCAGATCTCCCTCTCCATATTCATGATTTGTAATGTGCTACAATTAAGCTTAAGCCAGAGATGATGGCTTCATAAATAACACCGATCGTTACCTCTTTCCTTTAGGGAATGAATGCTCCCTTTTAGCTCGTTCTTATGATAATCATTCTTAAATTCTACTAATGATGACGATAAATTTTAACGGGTGTGATGCGTGCGAAATGCCTTGCTTTAAGATGGTAATTGATTGGGTTTACTGAGTACGTGACTTTGATTCTTCTGTATGACTAATTAATGAGGTCTGAATATTTAAGTCTTAGGATTTGATTTAAAAAGTATGCTTTGCCTGTTTTTGTGTTGTTTTTTTTTTCTGAGAACTTTTTTCATCTGCTTCGTAATGAGATGAGGTATGCCTATGCAAAATGAATAAATAGTCTCTGTACCATCAAAATAAGAAGTTTATTAAGATACTCTTAAATAATTCAATAATTCAATTCTCTAAAAATAATCAATCCTCCTTGTAATGTCGGAATGGAGAGCCAGTGCAAATCGTAATGTCAGCATTCAATGATGGGGCACATACGAAGGTTTGTGAAAAGACCATTGAACATATTCATAGCACGACTGGGCTATGAATATGTTCAACATCGAATGAACTATGCCCATATCGAGTACCTTTGATAACAGCAGGTCACTGGACTATGACACCTCAGTGGGCAAAGGAACATCGTGAATGGAATGTGGAAGACTGTAAACGGTAGCTTGGTCCGGTGAATCGAGGTTCCAACTACAACACACCAACAAGAGGTCGGATATGTGGTGTAGACCATAGGAAGCCACGGAGCCTAGCTGTTGAGTCAGGGTTTTACAGGCCAGTGGAGGTGGTGTATTGTTCTGGGACATGTTTAAGCGGGCCACAGTAGACCTTTTGTATCTACTGAGACCACCATCACTGCACAAGGCTATATTGACGTACTCGCCCACCACCTACATGTTCATGACTACACACGTTCAGAAACGTTATAGTTAAACTATACACGTTCAGAAACGGATAGTCATGAAACGTTCATGACTATCCGTTTCCCACAGCAGGATGCCATCTTTCAACAAACAATGCCCCATTTCATTGCTCCCATTTGGGGAAGTACTGGTTGCAGGAGCATCCCAGTGAGTTCACCTCGAACGGACATGTCATTCTCCAGATTTGAATTATATTGAGCATCTGTGGGACAGACGGAATGTGTAGGTCATGAACGTGTAGGTGATAGGCGAGTGAAGTGATGCATTCGAGACCATCCAGAATGTCCTTTAACGTGCACAGTGCTTGGCTCTCCCATACATTCTTAACGTTCCATCCAACGGACTGCTGTCTTTCCAAGCCCATCGGTGCCTACTGACCGTGGGCAGGGCAGGCACTTCTGCAGAGATAAATCTCAATGCTATCCATGGAGCTCGAACCTGGGAACTGCAGATTTACGAACCTGGTGCGCTACAGCTCCCTTTCGCCTAGGGGCGAAAACACCTGTCCCTAGGCGAAAAGTGGACCCACACGTTATTAGGTGGATATGTATAATATATTATCAGTGTATATGTTTAATATGCCTTTCAGTGTTTATGTTTTATTATCGTTGTATACGATTAATATTTTTTCGTCTACGTTCCAGTTGCTAGCCTTTTCAAGGGGGTGAGGGATATACTCTTGGCCCACCTCCACCTCCCTAGATATGACCTTGGCCTCCAGTATTCGTTTGATATACAAATTATTATGATCACCCTCAGTAAAGTTACTCTCCCATTTACTTTTGGAGGGGTGGGAACAGTAAGGAAGAAATGTAATTTAAAATAACGCACGATATATTCCACACATAAAATCCCATTTGAGGTAAAGTTCATCATGCTTAGCAATCGTTTATACAATTAAATTTTTTTCTTCATTTTTTTTCAGGGAGGGGATCGTAAATTTTGGAAGAGGTGCAATTCATTGTCGCACTGAAGTCCAATTATTTATACACTAATTACACTCTATGAGGAAATTTCGAAGCACCCGAAGCAAGTGTCCGTTCCTGTTGAAATTTTGCATGTGCAATGAGGGTGTAAAGATAAAGAAGTGATTAAAATTTTACAGCAACAGTTCTGTATTGGAGAACAATGGCTCCATAAGAGTAACAGGTTAGTATATAGTACAGACACCTCTGGCGGCGATAACGATATCCGGCGCGACATTGAGTCAAACAACAGTGGAATGTTGTCCTGTGGCAGATTTTGCCACGCATGCTCAAATTGCTGGGCTAGTTCGTCGACATTCCAGGATGATTGCAATGCATGTCCAAGCATGTCCCATATGTGATCGACTGGTTTGGAGATCTGGTTGGCCATGGAAAGTTTTCAAAACCACGTAGACATTCTTGGGAGAAGTGAGCCATGTGTGGCATGGCATTATAGGGCTGGTAAATGCCCCCCCCCCCCCCCCCCGAAGACATGACAGCAAAGGCAACATGACTGGTTGTAGGATGTCGTCAATGTGCCAATGTGCTCTTAAGGTACCACATATCACTACTAGGGGGGGGGGGACTGGCTGCCATAGGAGATGACTCCCCAGATTACAACACCAGGTGTGATGAACATGTGCCACTCCACAGTGTAGGCCGGATCAGGGCACTGTCTTACGCTGGTACTGACAGGTCATGGAAGCTTCCCAGAGTATCTGGAGCTTTTAAGATCTCTACCCACAGTAACTGCAGCTGTGGCGCTCCAGATGCAGGTCGTGCACAACATCCTCCGTCTCTATCACGGAAAGGTTCGCTAACGAACTTAGAAGTTCCCAAGCAAACAGACAAGTAGCAGGTGAGGCAGTCACGATGTCCATCAGGAGTGCCGGAGGCAGGACACATCTGAGGGGCATGGCCTGGTGCATCTGCCAGCTCCGAGACTCGTTCCTTTGAGATCAAAGCTGCTTTCTCTCTCCCACTTCCATATTTTTCTAGCCAGTCTGCACTCTGCAACCCCTTTAACGCCACCCATACTCCAAGTCCCTATTGGTCTTCTCTGAGACAAACTTTAATCTTCTACTTCCAGGCTTGTCATCGCCACTCGCGTAATGTCTTGACGACGGAGCACGAGCATGGGCGGGTCCTTTGGGTCCCGCCTCCTTGGGGTCCCTCACCCCTATAAATGAGAGGCCCGACCTCCTCCAGACATGTATGCGTTGGTCATCCACTCCCAGGCAAAAGTGGAAATCGTCACTGAACACTATATTCAGCCAGTAAGATGCAGTCCACACATTCCAGGCACACCACTCCAGACGGCGCTGCCAATATTCAGTGGTTAGTGGTAGCCATCGCAAAAGGCAGTAAGAATGTAGTCACGCCATTGTCAGTCGTATTCCAATGATGTGTCTTAATACAGCATGGACATGAGGACCCTACGTGTCTTCGGGTTGGTAGATAGCAATATCATCGGTGTCCTTCTGACTGCTCACACTATTGCACAATCCTCCCATCCAGTTGATTTCCTGGGCCAGTTGGTGCCTTCGTGGCGGATATGTATGCCTCTTGAACCCACTGCCGCCAACATCGTTCTGCTGTCGCAGATGCTAATGAGATTTCATTCTGACCCAGATGCCGGCCAATAGTCAACATGACCAACCAGCTTCTTTGAGGTCCATGATGCGTTCCCTCTTGAACTTTCTGAGTTGCTGGTGGGGTGTCAGGTGCATCGTCGTGGCATTCTCATCGGTTACTGATGTCAACGCAACTGCAACAGCAGTCAGAATGGTCAATTCACGTGAGCAATGCTTCTTACATACACCCAGGATGTGCGTTTCCCCTGTGTACTGGGACCTATCTGTACGTTAATTGGCGTCGAATTTCTAATCGTTTTCATGCCTGGCCAGGAGGTATTTCCATGCCAAGTTTCGCGGTTGACTGTCTCTTTTATCGGGGTGCCTCGCTTTTTTTGCCACTGAGTGTATTTTACACTTGCTAATAGAAAATTAAAAATTATCCGTTTTAGAATAAAATGGAGATTTACTGCTTCCAAATGGTGACTGAAAACTATTCGTCACGTATTTTCTCACTTCTCATATTTCTCCTTTAGACATATAGGACAGAAAAGAATCCTAGAAGATACTCGTAGCTTTTACAAGCCTTTTCATACAAGAACATGCCCTCCTAAGACGGAATTCACTGCTAACCACTGCTTCAGTTAGAGCTAACACAGCACACAAAGTTTGCCCTATGGAACAGTAACTTCATCTGTTGGCCGTTACGCCAGTTTAAATCGTTATATTTGGTTTCACTGTAATTATTTGACAATTGAACTGAATTCCATTAAGTTTCAGGGTATTAATTCTATGAATTTTATAATAATAAGAATGCACGTTATTTTAATTCCGGTGCGGGATATTCAGTGAGCTAGTCCTACAAAACATAACACCCGAGCTCTTTCTACTTTCTTATCGGAACGATAGAAAAATGCTTTTTTAAAGTTTCAAAATTTCAACGAAGCAACATGATTCCGTCAGTCCATCTATTCCTACAAAAATCTCATAAAATCTAATGTAACAGGGCACGCCCTGGTTTCGTAAAAGATACCGGATGCCGCCCTGATATCGTAAAAGGTGCCGGGTAAAAGGTAATAAAACACTTAGGTATGATAGTTGACTAATTTAAAATGGAATAAACAGTAAATAAATTACGTGAAAAGCTTAGAGACTGTATAGTCAAATTCCACTTTGTAAACTCTTTCGTCACAAGATAGACCAAGTTGCTAATTTATAAATATACTACCTATAAAGAATCTATTTAAGATACGGCTTAACAATTTCAGACCTCTGTGGCAAGCAGCTGCTTGAGGGGGTATTTATTTATTTTTTTTTTTAACAATTTATGGGAATACATTTCAAACATACTTGAGCACATAAGTAAAACTGCTATACAAAAGTCTATTTAAAAGTCGATTAATCGCAGATTAAAAAACTAAATTTTTCAAGTAGTAAACACAGATTCCTGCATCATAAAATTCTTCCAGTTGAAGATTTATATTTTTACAATATAATTCTAAAATTATTTTCACATGACCATAAACATGTAATTGATCATGACATTAGTACACGATAAAAGCATGAAAATTTCTATAAAATACCGAAAATTAAAAATAACTATGGAAGGAAAACTAAATTATTTCCTTTCTCTTTTCTCTTCAACCAACAACCCAGAGAATTACTACATATTCCGTCCCACTCTAGTCTAAAACCGTTATTCCAACGCCAGTCAACGTCAGACACAAGTCTGGGACATGAAATCACAGGAACATGAAGCATGGGCCGTGAACGATTCGAAAAAGGCGTTTCCTTTTACGATATGCAGATGGACAATTTATTGAGAAAACTTCACGAGACAATGGATCCCATGTATATTGTACAGCAATGCATGTAGGTGGTGGTGCCATAATCTGAAAGATTTTCTGTTGGTATGCGTTGGATCCTCGGAAACAGATGAGATAAAGTATGAAGAGTTCGATTCTTTTATATCTGAGAGGCTCGTATTTGCACACAATGATCTAAATAGCCAGGCCACAAGTACCCCGAGGTTTCAGATAAGGTTGGAAAAGGGGATTCACTACACAGCTGTTAGCAGACAGATGGAAGCCTCCTGTCAAGTCCACCCGTAGTGTTCTTTAAAGTTTGCAGATATAGCTCTCCCACATAAGGAGCCACAGCTTAACGTCCTGCAAGACGATGGCAGCCTTTCCAAGCCCATCAGTGCCCCACCCCCCTCTACTGATCGAGGGCAGGTCAGAGAGTTTTACAAAGAAAAAACTCAACGCTTCCTCAGATGAGACTGGAACCTGGGAACTGCAGATCAATAGCTCGGCTGACTACGCTACTGACTGAGCGACTGCATCCTACGTATGAAGGGCATGAACTACTTGGTCAATGTTGTAGTTTACGCTGGAAATGCCTGAAACATCCTTCACAGAGTTTCAACCACTTCTCTATTATATATTCACATTTTCGGACTTCTAAAAAAACCATGAAAAGAAGAAAGTTGAAACTAGAAAAAGTCGCTCTGGGAAAGATGATATCATATTGTGAATTTCATGTTGGGACAAATATCTCACGAAGCATGGCGAATTTGAATAGATCGATAACTGATTTACGCTTTTATATTTGACTTGTGCACTTCTCTTTTGAACGATCCTTATTCTCAAGCAGCATGAAAGTTCACTCTGAACACGTGGTAGCATGGGTGTGCGCTTAACGTTTCTAATGACTCAGAGAACGGTAGGCATCATCTTCTAGGAGCTGCTCCCTTACATAACAGTGGCAAAGCGGAAGTAATGATGATGTAATGGTGGAGTAGGCCCGACGGTACTTTGCTGCCAGTGAGAATGATTAGTAAGTCGCAAACAAGTCTCCTAAACCTAGCACTACTCTGTTCTCACTTGTCACTTCAAGTAAGGCCTCTTGACTCTTCAACCTCGGACTCCACTGGATCACTCTTAGTATTTCGTAGTCAAGAGTACTCTAATTTGTATTTAAATCTTCGTCCTTTACTCACTGATGGATGATGGGTGCTGCTCCCTTATCTGGTCAGCACCTCTTGAATGCCCATCGGGTGACTGAGCTTCTTCTCACCATGGGGTTCAACTCTGTTTTTTGGGATCGGCCTTAACTGCTACATATCTCAGTTTAGAGTGGCGAAGAGGATATTGAACTCAAAATATGGAAAATATCAAGTCAAAGCCACTCGACATTCTCCCTAAACTGATTCATCTTAACAGTACTCTTCATGCGGATGTTATGTCACAACATTGTACTCGCCACTGTCGTTTAAATTCGTTCCTGTACTTTTAAATGCAACAGATTAAAAACATATAGTACTGTGAATATATTAAATGTTCATTCCATTCGGTATAATTCTGGGATATTATGCCTGGAATATTCGATAAAGATTGTGTTGTTTTACATTGTAACATAAGAAATCCACTCAATTAACTTTTTAAGTAGTCTCAAGTGTGTTTGTAATCGATATGATGCCATTTCCTGTAATGTCACTTTCTGTGGATAGAGATGTGACGACTTCCATTTGTCGCAGCTTATCTCATTTGTCGCAGCTTGTGACATCACTTCGGACTCAATTCCCTCCTGATTTTATAGTTTGCGATTCATTTCATTTTCTATCGGACTTGATAATCGTATTGGGTTGTTTTACCTCTGAGTGGCCCTTCTCTTTTTTTTCCCCTTCTCTCTTTTTTTGAGTGGCCAACTTGTTTAGCACACAGTGGGTTAAATGGACAGGTCATAAAGGTTCCAAAGGCTCAGAAAATGTGAGGGAAGGGGACTCACTGGACAGCTGTTATGAGACAGATGGGAGTCCCATCAAGGCCATCCAGTGTGTTCTTTAATATACCTAGAGTATGTCTCTCCTGCACACGGGAAAAAGTGCCTCATAATTAAAACAACCTAACTCAACCTGTACACGGGGCCAAAATAAATTGGGCAGTATTGCTCAGTACAAAGTAATATTGGAAAGCTGTCTTTCCGATCATATATGGCGTCATGAACGACATTGTCGTGAAGATTTAAAATTCACAAATAGTGATAACACTAGGCAACACACAAAAAGGCTTTGAAATGAAAATAGTCAATCTTACTAATTTCGAGGTGCTGAACACGAAAATGACAATAAATTTGTCGATTGGCTCTTGTTTAGGAGAGACAGAGATGGTCATTTATAAACGATTCAGTCCGCATTGAGTACATAGGTAACCATTTTGCAACGCTGTATTTTAAACTCCAGATTGCAACATATTGCGTTGTATTGCATCAGCCCACCATACACACAAACCCAGAGGTATTGCATCATTGTCTGATGCAATGTAGTTGAGTCATAACATCGCGGCTTTACGATCGCGGACAAAAGATGATGCAATCGTTAGTTGTAAGCGACGTCTGTCTCGTAGGGTGAGCAAGTCTTTTGAGCGACTACCATTTACCTCTGAGTCATAAGTACAACACAAGTGATTCTTGCCAGAAAAGGACCATCACTCCAGTAGTGAAAGTGGCATATCAGTTTTATTCTGAATGCAAGATCGAGGACCAGGACAAGGCCTGGAACCCACACATATGCTGCAGTACGTGTGCAAGAAATCTTCCGAAGTGGCTGAAAGGCGAAAACGTGGCGATGCCATTTGCTGTTCCTATGGTTTGGAGAGCGCCAAGCAATCACGCAAATGACTGCTACTTCTGCATGGTTCCACCTGTTTCTGGAGGCATCACAAGGAAATAGAAGTGGATAATAGCCTACCCGAATATACAATCTACTCTCCAACCAGTTCCACAAAGCGAAGGCCTTCCCAAGTTCCCGAACCACCAAAAGAATTTTCCATCGATTCAGATGATGAGGAGGGAGGCGAACCGGCATCGGGTTCTCCGCAGCCTTCAGTGTCTAATGATGATCCATAAGTCTGCCATGGTGCGTCATCTGCGCCAGACATTCTTACCGAAGAAGAAATGAGCGACATATTTGCGATCTGGAGCTGTTCAAGGCCAAAGCAGAGTTACTTGATTCAAGACTTAAACTCAAGGAAAATGTCCGAGTGCTTTGTTTCGAATTCGTCAAGAGCAGTTTGCGCCTTACTTCAGAAAGGAATTGAAAGCTTGTGTTGTGTTCCGATGTAGGTGCCTGATGAATGCCCTTGGAATCAAACATGGCCCTCAAGAATGGCGACTATCCTCAAGGTGGGATTGCTCCATAATGGAATTCGACTTCCATCCATTCCTGTTGGACATGCTGCTTACATGAATGAAAACCACGACAACCTAAAACAGCTGTTGAACTGTCTTCAATACAGCAAGTATGGCTGGGATCTCTATTGTGACTTGAAGGTAGTAGCTTTGTTGATGGCTCTGCATCTGGGATATACGAAGTACTGCTGTTTCTTATCTCAATGGGACAGCCGAGCAAAGATTTTGCACTACGTGAAAAGACACTGGCCTCAGAGGAAATCTTTGAAGGTCGGAGAGAAGAATGTGCAACACCCAGCACTGGCAGAAACACACAAAATCCTACTCCCGTCCCTACACATCAAACTCGGTGTGATGAAAAACTTCATTAAAGCCATGGACCAGACTGCATCAGCTTTCAAGTACTTGGCTGACAAATTCCCTCCACTCAGCGCAGCGAAAATTAAATAGGGAATTTTTGTGGGTCCTCATATCCGCGAGCTGTTCAGATACCAGCTGTTCCAAGCTCTACCAAGCATTATTGATGTGACGAATGTATACGAAATGATTGCCGTATGAATTATACGGCAATCATTTCGTTCCAGCTCTACCAAGCTGTTCAGATGTTCGACAACCTGCTTCAAGATGAGGAGAAAAAGGCTTGGGATGCGTTTCCTCTGGTTTCAACTAAATTCCTCGGGAATGTAAGGGCAGACAACTATAAGATAACATTGACAACTACAAGACTAATATTGTTGGATTGCTGAAAGTATTTTTAATTAATAATATCCGAATAAATTTGAATATAAATATTCTCCTGTTTTCCCTTTAGTCATCTAAATTGCAAGGAATATAATTATTTCCTTATACATCTACAGGCGTCAGCAAGAATCTTTTTAGGGTGGTGGATATGTGAAAATAACTAAATCGTCATCATTAAATACCTTTCGATAAACACTCAAATACGTGTGGTGTCTTCTATTGCTTCTACAGTCTTTATGAAACATATAAAGCATGCAATGTGTGATACAAATACTCTTTTCTAAAATTATCGTTTTTAGTATAAAAATCAAAGTGATTTATTATTGAAAATACATAGAAATTTTTGTTTCATATTAATAACTAAATATTGAGTTGGTGCACATGAAATGTCCGAAATGAGAATGCCACCTGCAAACCCTCATAAAAATAAGAGGCAACTCAAAGTAGTTCCACCTGGCATCCACAGCGATAAAACTCTGGAGTCTGAGGCAAAGAAGGTGGCAACTGCTTGATACACAGCTCGGTCGTTTGGGATGGTTTTCTCCCCAGAAAATAGTCCAGATGCCAGAAGAGGTGATAATCACAGCTCGGTCGTTTGGGAAGGTCTTCTCCCCAGAAAATGGTCCAGATGCCAGAAGAGGTGATAATCCGTGGGAGCAAGGTCAAGGGAGTATGCAGGATGCGTCAGTGTTTCGTAGTTCAACTGGAGGAGTTGTTGGATGGTCTTTTGTGAGACATGCGAGAGGTCATTATCATGCAGCAGGAAAACCCCATGCCTGTTGACCAAAACTGACTGTTTGGTACGCAGATTTCCTGCATCCGCAGTACTTCAGCACATAGGGTGGTTCAAATTGATGGTCTCACCTGGTCGGAGAAAAGAATGATGGATCACACCGGCAACAGATCACCATACAAGAACCAGCACTTTCCGTGGGTGTAGGGGTGACTTTGGGCAATGTTTTGGTGGTTCCGTGGTATCTAATGTGCTGTGCTGTTGATGAAGATTCTCGTAGAGTACTCATCTTTCCTCAGGTTATGATCCGATGAAGATTCCGTCTCATTTGTTCTGGGCAATGAGGGAAATGCACACCTCCAGACTAGTCCTATTGGCTGCTGTCAATTCGTGTGACAATTAGACGTCCATCTTTTTCACCTTCCCCAGGGCTGCCAGGCACCGGACAACCGTCGAATGATGCATGACCTTCGCTGCGATCTCATGGACACTTTGCCGTGGGTCAGCTTCCACAATATTCTTCACCATCTCATCTGTTACAGCGACTGGTGGACGAGGCTCATTTCCAAGGAACGTGTCACTTGCTTGAAATTTTGCGAACCATCGGCGTATGGTATATTTATTCACAGTACCCTGCACAAATGTTTTGGGTCGCTATATTAATTGTTTTGGGCCGCTATACCAGCGGAATGTCTGAGTTTGAACTCGTAGAGAAAAATGACACGCAACTGGCCTGTCTCCATGGTCCACTTTGACCGAAGCCTATGCACTGGTGGTTAAACTTCGTTACGAAATGAGGCACATAAACGCGTACACCAGATATATACCGACCTGGGAACGTTTGTCATGAGACGTTTCTGGAGACAACACCAATCCTCTGGAGGGGTCGAACATGTTCAACCACTGAAAGCGAACATTTCATCTGCACCAACTTAATAATATGCTTCCGAAAAAAAAAAGGAATAGCTTTCTGGATTATATTTCATTAACGAAAATGCTACATAAATTTTTGGTACAACTGATATTATTGAACATAAATGCGTTTCTGATAATTTTTTACAGCTGCTAAATGTCCCTCTTGCACATGAGACCGACGCTCATGCATACATCTGTCAATTTCCTTTACGTCCGTGACTTTTACACCGCTGCTTCAGCTTCAATTAACCATTAACTGCGGTCATGCTGATGATTCCACAGCAAAATAATTTGAATAAAATCATGAAAATAACTAGAGCCCTGCGCAGATGAGGATATCCGCGGAAGAGAAAAATGGTTAAGGCGAATAAAATCTACAGATAAAAAATTTGATGTTAACGCGGATGGAGTCTCATATTTGATAAAATATGCAGAAACACGAACAAATATAATTGCATTATTAATGGCTGACATAAGTTAAAAAAGTACTTGAGACAACGATAAAAAAAACTTATTTGAAAATTCAATGATGATATTCATTCTAAAAAAAGTCCATTAAGATAAAGCCAAATATTAAAACAAAACACTGCTTTAAATGTCAGGATACCTAATATTTGTGTCAAATTCAGCCGCTAACGTTTCAACTATTTCTTTAAAATACATACGACATACAATGGACTTAAAACTTTTGCAAAATCTCGACGGCAATATCCGAGCAGGGTTCTAAATATATCATCAATCTTCCCCCACTTACATCTATTTTGTTGTTTGAACCCGTCGCTTACATCACACATTTTTTATTATGAATCTCTGTCGCTCTGAACGGAGAGGAGAAGGATGAGACTCATCTCGATGGGCTCGCAAATCTGCCTTTCCCAGGTTCGAATCTCAGCTGCGCCAGCATAAAAATTTATAGCCGCTAATCCCCACTTTCCCTCGATGTGAAAAAGGACACCGATGGGTTTAGAAAGGTCGCCATCCATCGATGGGGACGTTAAGCAGTGGTGGCTGTGCAAGCAAAAGAACCATATCATGTGCACGTTAAAGAACACGCTGGCTGGCCTTGATGAGAATCTACCATTTGTCTCCTAACAACTGTCCAGTAGGTCTCCTTCCCCCAATCTTCTCTGAACCCTTGGGGTCCTTGTAACCTGGCCATTCAGCCCATTGTGCGAAGAAATTGGAGCTCAGAAGTAAAACATCTCACTCCAACCCTTAGAGTGTATTTTTGTGATGCCCGTTTAAAAGAAAGTGGGAATTTTCAAAAGATTTCGTGGAGCCTGTCACGCAACAGAAAAAGTCGTTCTTCGGACGAAAGCAACTAGCTATACATTATATACGACAGCAAAAACTCTTGCAATGCTTCTGCTACAATTGGCTGAAGACACAGACAAGAATTCCTGACCAAAATATTCTGGCAGTTTAAAGTCTCCCATTCATGTGAAATGGGAAATGAAAGTTATTGATCTTTGAAAAACAATTTGCCTATCCTGAAGTTCCACTTTTTTTCCACCTAGCGAGTTTAGAAGCGAGTCAGCTTCAGAGAGCAGTGGTGAAGTGCATGTAGCAGAGGACTTGCAAAATAAAGAGATAAAAACATAATCGCTCTGAAGTACTTATTTTTTTGGCATTGTTTTCCTACTCTGTTAGCAATTTGTCAGCAAGATGACCATGGAGAAAAAGAAAAGGGGGATAGAATGATCGGACGTAAGAGTTTTACGATCTGCTGGCTTCCGTTTGTTGTCTGTATACATCGATCCTTAATTATACGGCAATCATGTTACGATAAAAACGGACTGAACAAAATTTGGACACGTGACAGAGCTATCGCACCGCTCGCCACTAAGCTCTATCCATTGACCATGAAGAGCCGGTGATAGGTTCTTGGAAAGAGATGTAAATGGAGCTCATATTTTCGTAGCTAGCATTTTGTGAAATCGTGTACAAAAATACTAAACCTTCCATGGATGCAATGCATCCTTTATAAATATGATACTTGAAAAAGAATTAAATGCATTTATAAATGTCAAGGTATTTCAATAACTGGTAAAAAGAGAACAGCACTCCGGTCTATATCAGTGCTGCATTCAAAAATTTTTTCCCAAGTGATGCAGTCATGCAGTTAGTGTCCCTGAATCCAGTTTCCATTTCATAAGAGAGCTATATTTTGTTTTTCCTTCCTGGAATGGGGTCGGGGATTGGATCAATCTTTAGCACCCCAGGTTCGAGTCCTAATTCTTCCTGCTTCGAAAATTTTCTGTTCTAACTCCCATTCTACTCTCTGCAGGAAAGAGGACACCGATGGGCTTCAAAAGGTCCCGTTCATCGGATGGGACATTAAGTTGTGGCTCGTGTGCAGGAGACTTATACCCTGTACCCTTTAAAGAACATACTGGATGGCCTTCATTGGAAGCTTAACATCTGTCTCCCAACAGCTGTTCACTGGGTTCCCTCCCCTCAACCTCCTCTGAGCCCTTAGGATCCTTGTGACCTGGCCACTTAGCCCATTGTGCGCAAAAATGTCGCTCAGGGATAAAACAATGTAACCGTTTCAAGAATAAGAAGATAGATGACTACCAGTTGACTTTTTAGAAATATAAATATTTCAAATTTGTTTTTCTGTTAATGTAATATCCAAGTGGCTTTGATATTCCTCAGATCTTCACTCCCCACCCCCTGAGAACACTAATAATGTTTTAAGAATAACCCTTAGGCTTTTTTTTTATTTTTTTTTTTCAAGTTTTAGAATAAGAGCAAATGTTGGCTTTGAGTTTCCTCTTACAGGCACTTTTCGGGCACCCAATGAGCTAAATTGCTACGTCACAAGGACCCCGAGAATGTAAGGGGAAAAGGATCCACTGGATAGCTATTAGTAGGCAGATGGGAGTCTCCCGTCAAAGCCATCAAGGCTGTTCTTTAACGTACACAATGTATGTATATCCTGGATCCGGGACCACTGCTTAACATGTATGCAACACTAACAGAAGTCCAGGAGATGGATTTCGCTATTCTTCTCTGAGAGCTCGGGGACCTTTGGAGCAATGTGCTTAATTAACCCGTTACTTAACCAATTGTGTACAAAAATAAAGTGTTGCTGGGAGGTAACACACCCCAAACCAATCCGTAGATAGTTGTAAATGAACGATGGATCATTTGATCTTTAATTAAATAAAGAAAAGGTATGCTGCTTTATTGAGGTCACTCCTCTCATTTTAAATTTTGAGAAATCAAATAGAAGAAAAAAAAGACAAACGAGAGAGGAAATGTCTTTATAAATGGATGATAGAAACAAACGAGAAACAAGGTTAAAAAAGACAGAAACATTAAAAACGAAATCAAATAAATAGATTTCGCAAATTTTCCGGAAATGTTCTGGTAGAAAAATTCCGTATTATCGAATGTCAAATGAAATCCAAAAATAAATATTAGACATTTTTTGGGAATGGAGAAGGCAAATTGTTTGCAACTGCAAAGAAAATGAAAAGTATATTACTGTATGAAAAAGGGGCTTATATTTGGTTGCTGAAATAATGCCAGAACATACTTAAAATACAATATAAGAAATGTCACGCTTCGTGCATCTTCATAACATCTACCAATAACTTCCTCGATATTTCACCAACTCTCGAATTATACTGGCAACCATTTATTTAGCGATTTAGGAATCGGCAAATATTATATGTGGACCAATAACATGGCATAAAATACCCACCCTAATATATATACTAATCAAAGTAAAAAAAGTGTAAAATTGTTGTGAGAAGTTTATCTCTGCATCGATTCAAATGATTTAGCAATAAAATAAAAACAGTTTGCTATGCGCGCAGTTAGAATCAATTTGCCATTTATAATAAAGTTATTTTTCAGAAAGAAAGAAAGTAAATACTACTAGATAGTTAGATAAATTACTTAAGAAATCATTTTTCCTTAATGCTGGGAACTGTTTTTTTTTCTGGTTTTGCTGACTTAACAGGAAAATTGCTTAGGATATAAATAAAAACTAAAAACCAAATGCTACTTCAGTTACGTGAAAAGAAATAAGTTTCTTTCTGAAAAGTAAATACAAGAAGATTAAAAAAAGCTGTTGAATTTAAAAATTTCGGTCTTTTAAATGAAAGAAAACTATGTTGAGGAAATACGAACATTAATAACAAAACAGTGACAAGTTATTGTTAGTGTTTTCGTTAATGCTTCCTAAACAATTTCCAAAACTGCTGGGTTAAGGATTATTTATTGGCCACAGGAAAGAAAAGAACTGAATAAATACTTATAGATATATTTCCGGCAAAGTGTGAAAATCAGATATTATAGAAGTGCTTACGAAGTTCCTGGTGTTTTTATGGCAATGTGTGAAACAATTCGTATTGTTCTTTCTTTTATTCAACATCTGGGCATTCTATAAAATGACAAAACCCATTTAAGCAAAGCATAAATAAGACACAAATGTTGATGCCTAATGTTGTTTATTGATAATAATTTTTACGTAAGTCAACAAAATTAAATTGCAAGTTTAGAAGTGATGCATTTATTAAAATGGTCGTCAAGCATCCATGCAAGCGTTAATGCAATGGATTCAGTCCGATACATTTATCTATTGTAACAAGAAGAGTTCCTGTAGCATTTGGAATTAAATTCAATAAATTTGGAGAGTTTTTCACCCATTATTCCTATACAAATGATTCTTTGTCATCATTAAGGGAACAAGATTTTAAATTCTCTCTCAGAGCATATTTGCATAGTTCGATATCAAGATATCACTACTCCTAATGGCGAACTATGAAATTTTTTATGGCAATCCTGTGGGCAATAATAATCAAGACTCTCTGTATTTATCTCTTAATTTTGTTCCTGGTGTTCCAATTACCTTGTTATTACAAGTCATCTTTATAAATTCGTTTACTCCCATAGCTTTTGTTTCTGCTGCTCGTTATCGATAAACGAGTAATTGCTTCGTTTTTTCATCCGTCCGTATATACACTTTTAGAAATTACAAAGCTCATCAGTAATTAATAAAACACAGATATTTGAAGATCGCTGCATTGGTTAGGAGTTACCAATTTACCTAGTACTTAATGCTGAAACATCTGGAGAGTGTCTTTTGAAGATTCGCAAATTTTCCGGAACGAATACATTAATTAATTAATCGCATAATTTTCCGGAACGAATTCCGCAACGAATACATAGTTAACATCATTCAATAGATCATTGGTTCGAATCCCACCCGGCTCAAGACAATTTTTCCTTTGTGCCCAATTGACATCATCATACTTCAACAGCGTAATTGCGGTTAAATATCTTATGAATAAATAAATTTACTACAATTATAAATAAATTAATAATATTATCAAATATTCATCATTATGCATTTCATAAAATTATTGTTATTACACGTTTAATAAAAATAATAATTATTATACAGTAGCGGGTTCGAGAGTCTCTCTACTAAACCTCATTCTGATCTCCATGAGAAAGGGGACAATGTTGAAACTGTAAAAACCATCGTCCGTCGGGTGGGATGTTAAGCCGTGGCTCAGTGTTCAGTAGAGCGTCACCTGTACACGTTAAAGAACATGCTGGATGGTCTTGACCTGGAAATACCATTTATTTCTCAACAGCTGTCGGGTGTTCTACCCAAACTTTCCTTGGAGTCCTTGTGACCTGAATATTAGCCCATTGGTAACCAAAATGCGCCGTTCATAGGTAAAGGAACTCAATTCAACAACGGGGGGGGGGGTAGCTCAGTTGGTAGCGCGCCAAGCTCGTAATCTGTACGTTCGATATTGTTCAGTTGTTCCAGTGTTGAGATTTATCTCCCCATACATAACTTCCGTCTTGCCCTCAGTTTGTAAGGGACACTGATGGGCTTGGAAAGGTGCCATGTACGGGAGAGGCATAACCTGGGCACACTAAAGAACATGCTGGATGGCCTTGACAGTAGATACCATCTATCTCGTAATAGCTGTCCATTGAGTTTCTTCCTCCTAAACTTTTCTGAACCCTAGGCTCATTGTAACTGTCCATTTAGCCCATTGTGTGCAAAAAAAGTGCCGCTCAGAGGTAAAACAACCCAACCCAACAACGTGTTGTAAAGAATTCGAAAACGGAAAGGACTTACAGTTCGTGCCTCCGTGGCAAATGCCCATTTCCTGTTTCCTTCGGACATGGCGTAGTAGCAATGCTACAGTGAAGATCGTCTTCCAGTTTGTTAAACACAAGGAAAAAAAATCCAACACTTTCACAACAATTAACTGATGACATTAAAAGTTACAAGACACTTAAAACCGTACGTTTTAAGTCAGCTTATTTTCGACTTTTTGACCTATAATATTTACAATATCGCCATGTACAGTGCTAACTCTTTCAAGCAAGGAGTATAATTAGTTGCCTCCAAGTTTTATCTGCTCTACGCTTAGCATGCTGGGTACAGCGGATGTACGAACGATAGCATTCGATTTTGGGGGTTATACACTTCTTTACTTTTTGTCTTTCATCAAGTAGCAGTCTCCATAGTAATGAATGTAGACAAATTTCTTCGTTGAATCTTTTTTTGTCTGTTTTGATATGTGGTATAATAAATAGCATGTAGGTAAAATTTGCTATTGGTGATAATTTTAGTAATGTCATTAATAAACATTAAAAATAACATTGGTCCCAATATTGAGTCTTGAGGAATACCGGAATTTATAGGTTTAAGTTTGCTGTCGTTATTACTAATTCTTGTTTATAGCAGAGCGGTTAGTAAAAACAATATTTGAACCAGTGAAAAAGTGGTCCACGTATTTCCGAATTTTGAAGCTTTTGTAGGAGAATGTGGTGGTCTAAGTTGTCGAAAGCTTTACTAAGGTCTGCAAAGATAATGCAAGTGACTTTATCACGTTCATGTTTGCATTGATTTCGCCTGTATTTTTTTCAGTAGTACTATTGTTTACTCGAAATCTGAAATGCTTTTCTGAGTTCAGATCGTTTTAGTGAGAAATTCTGTTAGGTGATTGGATATATGTCGCTCCCTAATTTTCTTAGTCATTGGCAAAATTGCAATTGGTCTATAGTTAGAAATTGGTCTGTGAGAGCGAACATTGCTTTCGTTAAAATTAGGAAAGATATTTATCAGTTTTTTATACAGTTCGTTAGGGTCATTAATCTGTAGTAAAGGTGTGAAGTCTCATTTTTTACCTAACTTCCTGGTTTGGTTCTTATTGCTTTTGGTTTTAACATTTGTCGGTTGGTTGGTTTGTGGATTTGACGAAAAGTTGTTCCACCACATCTTTCGAACGTCATGGAGAAGCTTAATGTTTTATGTGCTAAATGAAAGATTGTGACGCGGGTAGTGCCATAGGCTATAAAAAATTGATCCCCGTGCATTCTTACGCCCTAAAAAAGGGGAAATGTGAAAACTATTTTTCCGCCATATCTCCAGAACTCGAATGCCGAAAGTAACAAGTTATATGTCGAATGAAAGCTTCTGACTCGAGAAATGTCGTATGCTATGAAAAATTGACTCCAATTTCTTCTCCACTAAAAAGGAGGAAAATATGAAAATGGTTGTTCTCTTATATCTCCTGAACTCGAATGCCGAAAGTAAAGAGTTGTGTGTCAAATGGAAGCTTGTGATGCGGAGAGTGTCGTAGGGTGTAAAAAACTGACTCCCCGTGTTTTCTTTCCGGCTAAAAAATAGAAAATATGAAAATCGTTCGACTATATCTTCTGAATGTGAAGACCTATAGTTACGAATTAGGTGTGAAATGAAAGCTCGTATAATGACAGTCATGAACTATTTCGAAATTTGCCCTTTCTGCCTAGAGACGGAGCGCCAGCAGCGGACCCAGTTTGGGGAGCTGGGTGAAGAAAGGCGACATGTGCGCTTGGGTAAAGCACGAAGCCACCTTACGTGGGAGCAAGAGTCGATGTGACACGGGGAATCGTGTGCATGTCCCATTGGCCGAGACACCCTAACGTCCCCCGAAGAAACATCACGTGACCTCACCTGGCGGGTCGTTCGAAAGAGAGGACAGTTTTTTGGAGAACAAGGACTTCCGTGCTGACAACGAGACCTTCCGTATGTCAGGCGGATCATCTGTAGCTTGATTATGCCTTTTATTCTGTCATCTAGCCTCTATTCTGTCATGAAGCTCCTGGTGGCCTCTGCTGAGCGTTGTGAGTGACTATACCGAGTGGGCAGTCACTGTTTGTATATATATTATAAAGTGTAAAATTATATAAATAAAGTGCACATATCCGTGGTACACATTAGTTTTGTGTTCATCGGCCACCTAGGTAGTCAACATCATGACAAGATAAAGATAGGTACCCTTCTGCACACATTCTCACATACAGTGAGTTGAAAAACAACCCAACCCAGACAGATGGAGAAGGCGCCTGTTTACAGGGGGTAAATGTGCTTGATGTTTATGAGTCAGATGAAACTTTTGAAGGTAGATGTTTTTATTGACAACAAAAAAAAAATAAATAAAAAAAGTTTAAAAAGCTCCTATATTCCAATAGGGTCCTAAAAAGTAGAAAATAAACCTAAATCATATCGATGGTGCAATCAGTCACTGAGTTCGTATTTGCTTCAAAGGAATATAGGGCGCCGATTTGCTTACTCAACAAGATTGTCGGAGCCCTATGTTCCTTTGAAGTTTCATTTTTAGAAATTATTTGTTAAGGCAGGGAAGTAGTATTATAAAGTGGAGAACAAGTGTTGTTGTCTCTGTTATCAAGCTTAATTTTTATCATAATCGCATAGTGATCTGCAATTTTGCTGGTGTATATTAGAGAAAATGTTCGGAAAAATTGGTAACTTTTTATCGATATATGATCAATACAAGAGCTTAAAAATTGTAGCCCATCTTTGAACTGCCTTTATTTTGCCAACATTTTACTTTTCTTCAATTTCTGTTTCTAGATTGTTTCCATCTGACTGGAATATAATCCATGTCATTGACCAAAATATTGGTTTTAGACAAGGTGCTTTATTCAGCCAGCTTGTATCTTAGATCTAAGCAGTATATTTGAATTGCTTTACTTATCTGAATTTATTGGTGGCACATTGCTTTAGGTTGCTTTGCGTTTTCGCCGCACTTTTTTGTCCAGGTTGCAAGGACTCATGGTCTCAGAAAAGGAGATGAAATGCAATACATCACAGCTCAATATCAAGACCACACAGCATGTTCTTTGAGATGCACAGGGTATGGCTTCTCCTGCACATGTGGTGACGGTTTTACGTCCCATTCAACGGACGGCGGCCTATCCAATTGCGTACCCCTTTCTTCCCGAATGCAAGGAAGGGATTAGCGGAGATAAATCTCAATTGTAGCATGGTACGAACTCAAACTTACAAGATCCAGATTACGAGTCTGGCTTGCTACCGACTAAGACCCAGCCCCATGGGACATTGCATCTTACACTCAATTCTTTTATCAAACGAATTTACCTAGATGTATCTATTCGGCATTTTTTTGCTATTCTACCAAATACCGTTCACATAACATGGGAATGTGCCAAACTTTTTGTAGTATAGTATTGGGTTGTTTACCTCTGAACGACAGATCTTTGCACACAATGGGCTAAATGGTCAGGTCATAAGGAGCCAAGGTATCAGAGAAGGTTGGTAAGAAAATCCACTGGACAGCTATGAGGAACACGCTGGATGGCTGCCTCCCGGCAAGGCCTTCAGCGTGTTTTCTTTAAAGTGCAGAGGGTATGGCTTTCCCGTCCACGGAGCCATTGGTTAACGTTCCATCCGATAGACAACGGTCTTTCCAAGCCCATTGGTGTCCCCTACTGACCATGGACATGGCGAATAGTTTTTCGGAAATAAATCTGAACTCTTATCCATCTGGGACTCGAACCTGGGAACTACAGATTACGAGCCTGGCGTGCTCGCCCCACTCAGCCACCATCGCTCTATAATATATTATATAAATTGTACAGAAAACTTTTCGTCTTCGGCTATTACATACGCATTTCGTCATTATTGAATTTTTTTAATAGTGTTCTTTCACATTGAAATCTTTTTGAATCAGTATAAATAATACTCTTCATAAGTAGCATAAATGAACCTCCATTACTTTTCATGACCGACGACCAGATCGGTTCTCACATTAATCTTCCCTTCTCAATTTCACGCGCAACTTCATTGTTGCTGAATTACGACGGTTAATAGGTTATCTCTTTTTCTCAAATAGCACAACGAATCCTCTGGAACGTGAAACAGCACGTACGATTACCAATTGAAACGGGAGTTATTGCTCAGAAAAGGCAAATCGTCCTTTTCCCCATAGTCAGCACATTTCGTTTTAGTATTAACCGTGAATGTCAAAGCAGAAGGTGACTCTCTCTCGCTGAACGATTTCTGTTGATCTCAGGCTGCAGGACAAAAAAACAGTGGAAAACCTAAAAGTGCCTAACCGTATCTAACCAAGAAGGAGGAGGGTTAAGTTAGATTGTTTTACCTTTGAGCGGATTTTTTTTTCCTTCACTCACTATGGTAAATATCCAGGTCTCAAAGATCACAAGGGCTCAGAAAAGATTATATAGGAAATAATGGGACCCACTGTATGCTGTATACAGCTGTTAGACGACAGATGAAAACCTTACGTCCAGGCCATCCAGCATGTTCTTTAAAGTGCACATGGTATGGCTCTCCTAAGCACGGAGGTGGCGGAGATGGCTCAGTCGGTAGTCTGCAATTTCCAAGTTCGAGTCCCGCCTGGGCAAGCGTTGAAACTGTTTTATAATTATAAAACGATTTTAGACGATTTTATATAGTAAATACGATATTATATTAATAACGACGACTATCGCATAAGACGATTTTAGTATAAGACGAGGAGGAGTCCGGGGGTCCGGACCCCTCCTCGTCTTATACTAAATCTCGAACTTGTCTACCTGTTTTGAAATCCGAAACAGTTGTCTTTGTATAATTTTATTTTAGACCCAGATTTTACGTCCGACGCTAAAAATATATAAATTAAAATCTACAACTCTAAAATCTTATTCCATATAGAACATCCTTTTAATCTTTCCTGTTCGGTGGAATAGTTTAGTAATTGGGAAACCGTACTCAAGTCATTCTTAGACCTCCCCTCCGCGAAGCTAAATTCTCGGAACTTCCCAATTGCAGTTTGGAGCAAACTGCGAATTGCAAAGGTTCTCTATTTCCTACTGCAGTCAAAGGCAATTAAAAACCATAATAATTAATACTCTTTAAAGGTAGCAAACAATTTAATATTGCTGTTGACAGTCAAACTATAATTCGCCCTGGCATTTCATACGCTCGGGCAGTTGTAAATGCAGATGTGGCTAAAATTGCTTCCAACCAGACTACCCAACCTAGATACTAACAGAAATGTCACTATTATTCAACTTTCACAACAGGTTAAGAAGGACGCACAGACCTGAATATTTGGAAAGAAATCAATCACATATTACAAAGTTTCAGGGTCTTAATTTTTCGGATATTTTTGGCAGACTAAAAGAACAGTTCGCAGAATTCAGACTTGCTGAAGACAGTGTTAGCAAAATTTCTATTGCGCTGACGACACTGACTACGTTAGCAAGAATTTTTTAGTATGGCTCTTAAAATAATTCAAAGTTAATTAAAATTGCCTTTTGGAATACAAATGGCTTAAAAATTGATGTCACTGAATTTAAAAAATTCATTACTAATCATGAAATCGATATCGCTCTTATAAATGAAACCCACCTAAAGTCATGTGATAAATTCAAAGTGCCTAAATTCACAAGTCGTCGGACGGATAAGCTGTACAACAGAGGTGGTGGAACAGCTATTTTTATCAATCGTTCGCTTGAACATTTTCAGGCTGCCGAATCTGCGGAACATCGAAGCTACTGCAGTGATTCTACGAAACTTAATTGTGGGAGATTTAAAAATTGCTTCCTGTTACAAGCCACTGAATGCTATTCTACAAACTAAAGGTCTTGATTCAATTCTAGACAACAGTTGCCCTGTGTTAGTAGCTGGAGACAAACTCTAAATACAAATAATGGAACTGTCGAAGAACCAATGCAACTGGTAAAATTTTATTTAACTATACCATATCAAAAAATACACAAAGGAAAAAAAATGAACACTTGCAAGAAGTTACACAAATGTGAAATTTAGGGAAGTGGTAGTATATATAGATGCATAGAAACGATTAGGTTTACAGGATGATCGAAACGACTGGACAGGAGCGAGCTGACGTCACAAGTGCGGAGCAGTCAAACACAGATAAAGGCAACCAAAGCTACCTGATTGATAAAACGTTGTGGAAATTGTTCTAAACCGCTAAATATGTCTTTACGCAGTAGTTGACAGCCATTCCAACACTTAACAAACTATGAGTGTGGAAGAATCATCAGCCTTAGAGAAACTGGTTTGTCGTACAGAGATGTGGCCAAACTTGTTGGCCGCAGTCGCAGCACTATCGTACACATATGGCACTAGCGATTTCAAGAAGGATCCAGCACACGCTGACAAGGATCAGGAAGACGACATATGACCAGAGAGCGACAGCACCGCCATTTGCGACGAATGGCATTGCGTGACAGATTCCCGACTACAACTCCACTACAAAAGGACTGACAACAGGTAACACATCGAATACCTACCAGGCGGAAGGTAAACAACTTGCTTTTACAGTTTTCATTGCGAGCCCATCGTCTGGCACTACGTTTGTCCCTCACTTCTGCCCACGTGCAAGCACGTCTTCAGTGGTGTCACCTCAGACAGAACTGGAACGAACAAGAGTGGTGTGCCGTGGTGTTTAGTGACGAATCTCATTTTTGTCTTGGTCAGTACGACGGTAGACAACGTGTTCGCCGTCATTCAGGGAAATGGAAAGCTACCTAGTTCGTGCGACATCATCACATAGCTCCAGCACATGTATGTTATGGTGTGGGGTGCCATTAATCGGATATCTCTGTCATCATAAGGGTATCTCTAACTCCCAACGATATGTTACCAACATTTTACAGCCAGTGGCTGTCCCATTTCTTCAGCAGCACGGAACCTTTTACCAGCAAGATAACGCCTGTCCTCACAGAGCTCGCATTAGTCTGCAGTACCTATACGAGCAAAACGTTCAGGTACTACCATGACCAGCACGCTCGCCCACCGTTCGCCTATTGAACATGTCTGGGACATGATGGGCCGACAGCTCCAACAACACCCAAGAGGTGCGCCACCACTGTCGCTGAAATGGAACAGCGACTTCGCACTATTTGGCGTTCTATCCCTCAGGAGGACATTATAGCGCTATTCGATAGCCTTTCCCGCCGTGTTCGTGAGTGCATTGTTGCGCAGGGCGGTTCAACATCATATTAATTATATTTTTTTAATAATGTAATCAATCGCACGTCTCAGTGTATGTTAGCAGCTGCCTGCATCTCAATAAAATGCATTAATCCTTCCGGGTGTTGCAATTTTTTTTCCTTTAGTGTATTATCATTGATGCCCCAGAATCATCTACATTTTTTAATTTCCAACTGTCAACAGTTACCAGATATTTTGAATAGTAATATATGTTTATTGACTATATAAAACATATAATACACTTAATAATAAAAAAAAGTGTTTATACAACATAATGAGTTAAAATAATATCCACAATTCGGTATGAACATTTGAACTGATATAAATAAATAATTTCACGTAATGTAAAATATTTATTGTGAAATTGTGAAATGCAATAATGTAAAAAAAAATATGTAAAAAAATAATTATTGTGAAATGAAATGCAATAAAATAGAAGCCATATAAGAACAACCAATGAGCTTTATGCTCTTACAGGTTGTCAAATTAAATTATTAGTTATTAACGATATGCATTTATAAAACAGAATTAAAGGTTTAAGAGTGGAAAAATTAATAATTTTGGATTTATTCATTAATGACATGAAATGAGGTAAGTAACTTAACAATGAAATAAAGACTCAATATTTTGTATAGGCAATAATCTTTGCTTAATTTTTATTTTGAATATATTTTCATTTCTTTCTTCCCTTATATTTTTTGGCAGTTTATTAAAAATTTGTGGAGCTAAATCATGAAATGTTTATGGATAATTTCTTTTCTTGAAAAAGGTACATAATAAAGTTCTCTTTTTCTAAGATTTATTTTATATGTTGTAATTTTAAGAAATCTGGGTTTTTGAACACAAATATAAGGATTTTATAAATATATAATTGTCTGAAATTCAAAATTTCATTTTCAATAATCATATTTTTTAAATTCGTAATATTGTTATTCATAATAACCTTCAGATTTCTGTTTTGTAATGTTATTAATTTATTTAAAGAATTAAGATATGTTCCTCCCCCAACTAATTAAACTGTATTGTAAAGTAGATTGAATCCATGAAATTATTAGAAAGGAAGAAACCTACAATTTTCTTTGGATGATATATTCTAATTAGGAAATATCTTAAACGTTTTGCAATTATATTTGTATGACTATTCCACTTCAAATTGTTATCAATAGTAATCCCCAAATATTTTTTTTTATTTGCTTAATTTCTGCACATGTGCATATAATATTATGAACAGAAGTAAATCTATGGTATCTGATTTTATCTTTGAAATAACTCTTGTTAGTGAGACTGAAATACATTGAATACGATTTTTCGATATTTAATGTAAGATAATTTTGATGAACCATAACTGAATTTTTTTAAATCTTGAGATATAGTCGATTTCAATTCTTCAAAATTATTACTTTTATATGCTATAGCAGTATCATCAGCATAGGATATAGGATATCCTTTTAAGTTATCAAAAAAGAAATCGTTGAAATAAATCAGGAATAAAATATGTCCTAAAACTGAGCCCTGAGACACTCCTTTAGTAAGCAATAAGGGTGAACTTTTTGTATTTTTTATGTCTACAATTTGTTTTCTATCTGTAATATATGACTTAAACCATTTTAGCCTATTTCCTCTAACACCAATGTCATTAAGTTTCTGCAATAAAATATCATGATTTACAGTATCAAATGCTTTTGCAATGTCTAAAAAAATTACTATTGTTTTTTGAGAATTATATATACCATGTAAAACAGCAGAGGTCATTTCCAGCACTGCATGATCTGTACTCTTATGTTCTCTAAACCCAAATTGCGATTTATAAAAAAATGATGAATTATTCAAAATTTTTATAAATCTGTTTTTCATTATTGTTTCGATAACTTTTGAAAAAAATAGGTAATATAGAGATTGGTCTATAATTATTTAAAATATTTTTATCTCCTTTTTTGTATATAGGCTTTACAATAGCAGTTTTCATTGGTTTATAAAAATGCCAAAATTAAACGATATATTTATGATTTGTGTTAAAAATTTGGCATGGTATTTATTAATGATTTTTAATATTTTGGACTTATATTATCAAATCCATAGGCTTTATTTTCATCTAAATTGTTTATAAGATTATTCAATTCAGCTTCATCTGTCTTTTTTAAAAACATGAAATTTTTGTTATTTAAGATAGAGGGATTATTATGAAAGTTAATAGTTGTGTTATTATTATAATTATTAAGATGAATGAAATGATAATTAAAGTCATTAGTTAATTTTACTACACCAATATACACTGGTAATGTTGAATCAGGAGTTTTTTCATTCAAAATTTTGTTTACACATTTCCATTGTTTTCTTGTATCTTTTTTACATTTTTTAAATTCAATTTCATAATATTTTTTAAAATATCTTATTTTTGAAACTATGTTATTTCTAATTGTTTTATAATCATCATTATATTGCAATATAAATGGATATTTTTTTGTGTCTTAAAAATGCTTTTTCTCTTTTTTAATCAAAATAATTATTTCATTAGTTATCCAAGGATTACCATTAATGTTTATGTTTCTATCATCAATATCATGTGTTTGTGTGCTGTTTAATATTGCATTATTAACTAAATGTATAAAAGTTTGATATATATCATTAATATTTGAATCATCAATTTCATCTAATTTAAAATTTAAATATTTTATCTTAGATTCCAACTTTTTAAAACTGATATTAGTTCTTTGAGATATTTCATGTTTCTGTTTCATTTTCGCATTAGGTTTAAGAATTTTTAAAATTAAAGTATAGTGATCTGTTATATCATTTAGAAATTGTGCACATTTTTAATCATATATCTTACTTTCTCTAATAAAGATATGATCAATGAAACTTTTAGAATGATTAGAAATTCTTGTACAGTCGTTTATGAAAGATTCAAATCCATTTCCTGATAATATATTGAAATATCCATTAGTATTATTGTTATCATTACTTATATCAATATTGATATCTCCAATAAATAAAAAATTTTTGCATTTAATAGTATGTAAAATTGAATCTAGTTCTTCCAGAAAATCATGAGTTGAATAATTATGATCCCTATATAATGCCATAATATAAAGATCAGTTACTTTATCATATACATTTATATTATCAGCAGTAGTCAATTCAATGTTAACATTATGAAAATCAAATATTGTCTTTTAAAATAAAAGATTATGCCACCTGATTTATTGTAGTTTCTACATTTAAAAATCATTTGAAATCCTATTATATTAAATAAACTGATTTCATCATCTTTCACCAATATTTCACTTAATATTATAACATCTAAGTTGTAGTTAACAGTAGACAATAAAATTAATAATTCCTCAAAATGTGCTCATAAGCTACGAATATTTAGGTGAAGTATATTAAAGCAATTGTATAAATCATGTCTAATGAAATTACCAAAGTCTATTATATTATCAAATTTAGAACAGTTATTATTATAGAAATATTATGTATATATAATATTATAATATTTGTCTCATTACTAATATGTGTCCAAATTATAGTCTACAAATTGTGAATGAGCTAAACTCAGACCATAATCCTATGCTTTTGTCCCTGGATCGGCTTGGTTTGTCTTTCCGAAAACAGTGACATTTCATTAATTGGGATGTCTTCAAACAAACGTTGCACAATAATAAAAATGTGCAGGTTTCTGAAAAGAGGCTGATGATCTGGAAAACAACATCAAAAATCTCAGATTTAAGATTCATTCAGCTACAAAACTAGCCAGCTGGACAAAGATCACTTACAAATGTTATTGGGGATTTTGCTTAAATTAAAAATTAGAAGAGGACTAGAAGGCATTATCAAAGTACACAAAAGCGGAGTGATAAAACAAGCTATAATAAATTGAAGAATGAACTTCGGCGTGCCCTACAATTGCAACGAAATTATTCTTGGAATCGGAAATTAACTTCTCTTCAAGTTCAGGACCAATCTATCTGGCGTATGATTAAAGCATTCAAGGGTGATAGAGACAATGTTCCCTCTCTTCATGGGGTTGGTGGATATTGCATACTCTGATGACGACATGGCTGAAGCTCTGTCTGACGATCTTTCACAGCAAACAATTCACAGTCTGAGCAACAATTCATAGCAAACATTGATCCTCCCATCGAAGATATCATCTCAACTGTTAATCGAAAAGTTAATAGATTTATTCAAAAGACACCTGTTGCTTGCTTGGACTTTGTCACTCCAGAAGAGGTGGACAAAGCAATTAAAATATTAAAAAGTAAGAAAACAACAGGACCTGACAACATTTTTAATGCTCTTATCAAAAATATTCCAAACAGAGTGAAAATTAGAATTAACATCTTGAATAAATTGCTAAGATCAAATAACTTCCTGGGGCGGGGGTGGCTCAGTCGGTAGTACGCCAGGCTCATAATCTGTAGTTCCCAGGTTCGAGTCCCAGCTGGGTCAGTGTTGAGATTTATCTCCGCAAAAATTCCCCGCCTTGCCCACGGTCAGTAGGGGACACCGATGGGCTTGGAAAGGCCGTCGTCCGTAGGATGGGACGTTAAGCCGTGGCCCCGTGTGCGGGAGAGCCATACCCTGTGCACGTTAAAGAACACGCTGGATGGCCTTGACGGGAGGCTACCATCTGTCTCCCAACAGCTGTTCCAGTGGGTCCCCTCCCCAACCTTCTCTGAGCCTTCGGGGTCCATGTGACCTGGCCATTTAGCCCATGGTGTGCAAAAAAGTGCCGCTCAGAGGTAAAACAACCCAACCCAACTCAAATAACTTCCCAAATCAATGAAGTTTGCTAGTCTCCGTTATACCTAAAGCTGGGCAAGACAGAACTTTCACTCAAACTTATCGGCCCATCAGTCTTCTTTCATGCTTAAATAAACTCTTTTCTAAACAAAATACAAAAATTCGTTACTGACAAAACGATTATCGAACCTGATCAGTATGAATTCCAAAAACAGCACTCGAGTGTTAATCAAATTTTACGAGTTGATGAACATATTTCTGAAGTTTTTAATAAGAAAGAATTTACAGCAGATTTTCTTGATATCGCCACGCATTCGATAAAGTATGGATATGCAAACTGATTTTTAAACTAATTGAATTTGGCTTTCCTGATTCGATCATTCATATCATATACGATTACTTTTCTCATAGATTATTTAAAGTGAAAATTAGAAATTGAGTCTCCACAACCAGACTACTTTCTGCTGGTGTACCTTAAGACTCTTTGCTTAGTCCAACACTTTTTAACATCTGTGTTAGCGACATTCCTAAGTGATATAGAGTTCAGTTAGCTTTGTATGCAGATGATACAGCTATTATGGCGTCATCTTTAAGCTACGAAATGGTCATTGAAAGACTTCAGGCACAGCATGTTCGAAAATTGGTACTTTAAATGTTGAACTAAGTAGTCAGAATTTTCCTTCTTCTGTTTCTTCAACTGTAAGGAAATTTGTAACTAAACCTTTACGGATGCGAAAGAAAGTAGATCGAACAGAAATTATATACGGAAACAGAAAGGGTCTCTGAGGAGAAATGGGTGATGTACCAGAATAGTTAAAGAATATATTTACGTGTAACTAAGGATAAAAATTTATTTAAGTGGAAATTAATTAGACATTTGTTTAGAATTAGTGAAAAATGTTTTCAGAAATGTGGTATGTCTTTAAAGTTAGCTAAGTGTTTTTAACTTAAGAAATTGTTTACGTGTATGAATATGATGTATACTGGAGAGTTTGAATTTATTTCCATTATTCTGTGAGGTAAATGTTGTTTGCATTCAACTTCGTGCTAAGAGAACAGATCAATCTCTGAACTCGTGGTATGTTGTGTTACCTTATAACTCCGTGGCTGGGAGAATAAGAAACGAAACTACGGAGATGACATAACAGCATGAGAAAATGTTGAACTTTGCTTTTCTGCCTGCATCTCGATTAGCTGTGAATTAGGAGCAGTTTTGGCTCATTGCCAATTGAAATAAGGTTTCGACTTTGATGAATATTTGTCTTCATAGGAAAGATGTGTTTTGATTACCGTATGTGAATGAGAGTTTCACAATTTGATGTTTAACATTGACTGACTTATTTTCTTTTAACAGTGTATTAGTTTCAATTTTAATGATAATTTTGAGAGTATGGAAACTTGTTCTAAAGTTTGAACATGAAGACAATATACTTAGTAGGTGGAATAATGCAAACTTGCATGGAGACATTCATCAGTGTTACTTCTCCCATCATGCCATTCATAGCTGAAGATTTATGTCAAAGTTTGATGTAAATGGCAAGTATTGATACCCCTCAATATTGGCATTGCTCAGATTCCAAGTATCAAATATCTAGTGGTATGCCGAAATATTGTACTAAAAACAGAATTTTATTACCTGATAAAAGACTTGTTTTGAGATCACGAATATAGATCAGACAAATCTAAGTTATCCCACATAGTATATATTATGAACATTTGTGATGTGTATAATAAAGTATGTTATATCTCATAATCATTTTTTATCTTGATATAAACTGACAGGCTCCTGTCAGACCTCTGTGGCAAGCAGCTGCTTGAGGGGGTATTTTATTTTTTTTTTATTATATCTATAATCGATATGCTATTTTTCTGCTTGAAAGTTGATATTGATTTATATATTGTTAGTTATCATATTTTAAACGTTCACATTAAATATTTTGCTATAACCAAATGAATATTAAACTTATTTTGTGAGTGTATATGTGTGGAATTACTCCACTCACACTTGTTTCCGGTGTCTGGTGAAATTTTGGAGAAACTCCTGGATCATCATAAAAAAGACCGAGAATTCTTATGTATTTGGACATTACCTTCGGTCCGATAAACTGTGTGTGCTTTTTCTTTTTGAAAGAAAAACAGAAGAATTATGTAGAGAATTTTTTTATTTTATATTGGATAAGTTTCAATATCTGTACCACTCCATTTTCATTTTGGGATGTAATAAATGAAAACACTCAGGGGCGTTAGCTTATTTTAAAGAAGGGAGGGATGATAGGTAGCGGACCTATTGGTATTTGTAATTTCATTTTTTTTTACTTTTGGGATCTGGCAACAAGACTCCGTCCCACTTGTGTAATAACTGCGGACGTTGTGTTTGCCTGGGGATGGCATCTGATTGGCCCCTAGTGTCGGAGAATTCCCGGGGTTGCCTGAATTATTGCCTCGCTTCAGCCACCGAAGGGATTCTGTGCGGGATGATGGTGCTAATAGGACCCGTGTTCGGTCTTCTGTCTTCAAAATAATTTGCCTATTATTTCCGAGTGCACAACTGTAGTCCAGCGGAACTTCGCTTCCGTTGTGGATAAATCTTCAATCAGGGTATAATCATTTTAATTCATATTAATCTGATTCTTATCACTTTTCTTTAATATTTTGACTGTCACTTTATAATTGAATTTAGTTGAGTGGATTGGAAATGTGATAGCGTATTGTAATGCGAGTGGTTAGCGCGCTTGGCTACTGATCTAAGGGACCTGGGTTCGAGCCCCGGATAAGGCATGGATGTATGTGTCGTTTTTCTGCTGAGGTTCTGCCATCCTCACAGACCTTCTACTGTGGCATATAAACTGGCAGGCTCCTGTCAGACCTCTGTGGCAAGCAGCTGCTTGAGGGGGTAATTTTTTATTTTATTTATATTTATGTAAATGTAGAGTCCCTATTCTGTTTATAACATTAAGTTTCTATCTCAAACAAATACTAAAATTTTTGTTTTTATCTAAAAATATTTAAACAGACATTATAGTTTTGAGTCTTTATTTAAAAAATAAACAAAGGGCAACACATTTATTCATGAACAGATAACTCAAAAATATTCTAAAATGATTCAGGAATAATGGGACTGAAATCAAATCTCTACCAAATTTTGCAGCAAAATTTCTTTGAGAAACGCCTTTCTCAAGTTGTTCTATCACTTTCAATTTGTTAACAATAGTTGAAGTAACATGCTTTCTTTTTATAACACTTTTCAACTGCTTAGGGACCATAATTTAATCAAATATTTTAACTTAAAGAGCAGATCACCAATTGTGCATTATAAACAATAACGCCCATCCGTTACAGAGCCAACAACACTGAACACTTCAGACGAAACACGTTTTTTGAGCTCTTTCAGCAGTAACGTCCGTCAATCTGGATTATCTGTATCCGTACTAGCAAGGGTTATTGTATTTAAAATTAACTTTTCTGTTACTACACTGTCTAGGCCCGGCATGATATAGGAGGCTTTGCCTAAGCTCTGTGTACCTTCAAAAAAATGGTATTTTGCTTTGACAATTGGCTTCCATCTGATCCTAGACAATATTCAGTGAATTGGTTTCTTAAACTTAACTCTTACATTTGGAGGGGGGGGGGGCTTGTGACCGGTCATTTAGTCCCGTGTACATATCGGAAATAAACAAATTGTCCTAGGTAAACAATTATCAAGAATAGTGATTCGTTTCTCGTGAACGCGAAATTGAATCGAGTTGGTTAGTCAAAACTGTAGGAAGATAATTTTGAAATTTGAACAATATCTTGTGATTCCCATTTATCACGGGCGTCCTGACAGGATCTTATCAGTATTATTCATCACACAAAGTACAATCTTGAATAAAAAAGGAACCGAACATCTTCGGGAATCTGAACTCAAATCCTTTTGTTTCGCAAACAAATACTCTAAACGTTCGGTCCTTCGGAATTTATATTTTGGAAACAAAACTGCGTTCATATTATTATTCATAAACAGCTATATTTCATTTTTGCTCACTTTCAAATGAAGATAATAAATTTTTTTTTTTTTTTCGTATGTTGTGTGAGTCAATATTCCTGTCATCTAAGTGTGGACTATTTCTAATTGTTGAGTGGGTCAAAATTATTATATTACAGCATAGGGAGAGAAAAATTCCCCTCTTCTAAGTGTTGGGATGTACCAAAACTTTCTCTTCTAGAGCAGGCTAACCAAGATTACCTCTTATAGGTGTGAGGTTTGTTAAGTTCCTCTCTTCTAAATATGTCACGCTCCTCTCTTGCAGATATGTGGTGGGCTGTATTCCTCTCTTCTTGTTTTAGAGTGCGCGATGATTTCCTCTTATAGGGGTGCAATGTGTTAAGTTCCTCTGTTCTAAATATAGAGTGCGCCAAGATTCTTATAGGTGTGGGATATGTTAATTTCATCTCTTCTAGATATAGGTTTCACCAAGATTCTGTCTTATAGCCATATGGTGTATTACGTTCCTCTCTTCTAGATATAGACGCGCCAAAATTCCTTTTTATAGATGTGAGGTTTGTTAAGTTCCTTTCTTTTAGGTATAGGGCTTGCCAAGATTGCCTCTTATTATCCCTGTTAATTTAGTAGTTATAGGTATGTGGTGTGTTAAGTTTCTGTTTTCTAGTTATAAAGTGTGTCAAGATTCCGTCTTATAGGTAAGTTCTTCTCTTCTAGATATAGGCTGCGCCAAGATTCCCTCTTCTAAGGGAGGGTGGGGTGCGTTAAGTTCCTCTCTTCTAGGTATAGTTCCACCAAGATGTCTTTTTTCTGCCTGTGCTATGCCTCAAGATTACTTTCTTTTAAATGCGGGGTGCATCGATTTACTTCTCTTATGCGTATGGTTGAGCATTCTGCCCTTTAGATTATAAGGTGCGAATTCTTCTCTTTTGATTATAAAGTGCGCAAACGGAAGTGTTTGCGGACCATTGCTCTGGAGGAATTTGAAACTCTATTGTTGCCTCTACCTCTAATTTATCTCTCTTTTTGCCCCTGCCCTCAGTTTGAGAACATATTTATAAAAATACATCGTGTTCATACAGCTCAAACAATCTTCCTCGCTTACTAGTGGTAACAAATTACATTTACAAAAAAAGACGTTGCCTAAGGTTAGGAAAGGCTGAAGTTCCTGATCTGAATAAGCAATCCAATAATACTGATTCCCAGTGTCGTAATTTCATGCAATCATCCAGCCCCCCAAAAGGGGGGTATAATGATAATTATTTCGCTACTTCTGGATCTAGCTCCAGTGAGCGGCGCAATCAGTCGGACCGCAATCCGATCCAACCAGTTTAATGAGCCCTCTACGGACGCCGTAATCCTCGTGAATTACGGATCTTCGATACAACTACCAGGAAACGAAACGCCCAAAGGTTGGGCACTTTCTCAGTGTACTTGATTCCATCTTATCTTTATCACGTACAAGTTGGGCGGACAAATCATCGCATTGCGTTCTTTTTCTCCGTTTTTATCCCTGCACTTATAAAACTAATGTTGAGTGAAGAGCATATTGGGAAGGCAGCAGGTGAGAATCAAAAAATGCTTCCATATCAGACAACTGTGAAGGAAATGGCCAAAAAAAAGTTTCTTTTTCCGGTGACGTTTCCGAACTCGTAAACCGTGACGACAGACCGAAGGTGGGAATCTCTGAGTTTTTTAGTACAAATGTGAAGGCATCAGACCACTGCTCCATCTGTCGACCAAATATTGAAAAGAGAAGCTTTGGGTGTTTTATTTCTGAGAGGCATTTTGTTGGCAACCACGGGCTAACAACCGCCAGGTCATAAAGATCTCAAGGGATCAGACTTGGATAAAGGGAAGGGAACTGGACCTATATACTGGACAGCTGTTAGAAAACAGATGGTAGCCTCCCATCAAGACCATCCAGCATGTTCTTTAATGTGCACAGTGTATGGCTCTCTCGTTTACAGGCATGGCTTAACCGTCCGTCGAACGGTGGCCTTTCCAACCCCTTCGGGGTCCTCTACTAACCGAGGGTAGGATGGCGAGTTTTGAGGAGATAAATTTTAACACTGGCCCAGATTGGACTCGAACCTGAGAACTGTAGATTACGAATCTGTCACCCTCCCAACTGAGCATGCCCATCCCCCAATCAAAATCACACTCTATATGAAGCATTTGACTTTTTCGGGTTGAAAAGAAAATTCAATTTAAAAAGTAATTTTCGAGAAAAAAAATGGGATGAAATCGAATCGAAACAACAATAATCTTCAAAATCGGTTTGAAATCAAAATGATCCAAAATTACAGGTATTAGGTAATAATTTTATTATTTGCATACAGTAAGATATGCTTTGCCAGTTCCAGAGATTACTTCTGTAGAAACCTCCCGTTTAATTATTTTAAATTCATGACAGTTATTCATCTATGAAAGATGTTTTTAACATTTCCACAATGCTTTTAATATTAATAAATATTTTCTTACTCTGATTTCATTCGATATCTTGCTATTATGCAGTGTCAGAAAGAATAAAATTCTTTCATTAATATGAGACATTAATATGAGACTTCTGTATCTATATTTCATTTTCGTTTAACAAATGGTATGCTGGAACCAATTAATTCGTTATAGCGAGAAATGCATGTAATTTTCTAATGCAATGTACTGTCCAGCATCTTGTATCAATAGTACGCGTACACTCCAACTAAACATGGAATAATAATATTTCGTTCTCATATCTTTGCCTAGTCTGTAAATGGTAGCTAGGTATACATTGGTAGAAGAGCATTGTATCAATCCTCGGTGGTGATTCACTAGGACTGACTAGGCATACCACCTAATGTACGACCCCGCCTTCTAGAAGTGCAGCCGTTTTTTTTTTTTCAAAACTATATTCTCTTCTGGAATAGAACCATAAGTGAGGTTTGTAAGATTATTTTAACCTACTGAGCTGGTCATCTATGTCCGCGTTTTCTTTTTTTCTGCCCTGCTGAGGAGTGGCTAATTTCACAATGTTCTGGTGTTGAGCATTTATACCCACTCGACTGGTTTATGGCTTTGATCTCGATTGCAGATTTCATACTTACTTCTCTGATGGACCTCTGTTGAGGGAAATTCTGCTGCTGTGTTTGCCTATGGGTTGCCAGCCCAAAGTGATCAGAGGCATAGGAAACCTTATAGCAGCGGCTGGATAATCCTGATCAGTGGCCATCGCCCAACTAGCTAAATTAAGTATCTCAGGCAGGTCAATTTCTATCTAGATTCTAAGTTGAAAAGTCTACTTGAAAGAGGGTGTCTTAAGTTCCTAACAGTATGTGTAGCTTCGGTCTTTAGCGTTAGTTGAACGGGTCTTCCCCCCCCCCCCCATGCCTATGATTAGGTGGCTATTTGATATTGTTGGCCTATCTCTCTCAATAAACCTAGTTTCTTTAAAAATCCCACTAATCATTTTATCTCTGCAGATACGTGGAACATGAGGATTTTGTATAGAGATTATTCTCTTGACGCTATCACAGGAATTCCAGCGTTGTAATTTGGATATTCTGGTTTTTCAAGAGACCAGATGGACAGGTAATGGTCACATACTTAAAGATAATTTTAAATTTATCTTTTCAGGTAATGGGGATCGAAAGAATTTCCAGTGTAGGTTTGCTTCTCAGCAAACACGCTAGTGATACTCTTCTAGGTTATGACTGAATTAATGAAATATTTCTTACAGAATAACTTTCTTATAGAATAACCTTTACTCTAATATTTAAATATGTTACTCTCCGTTAAAAAAGGGTGAAATCGGGGAACCCCCCCCCAAAAAAAAATCTCTCTCTGTTGTTATGTAATCAAAGCCACTCAGCACAGTGCCTCAAATATTGTGTTGTACTCAAAGGAGAATGAAACAATTCCGAGGATCGAGCATTTGGGAAGTTTGGGGTTCCTCGTGTTGCCAATAAAATAAACAAATAAATACCCCCTCAAGCAGCTGCTTGCCACAGTGGTCTGACAGGAGCCTGCCAGTTTATATGCCACAGTAGAAGATCTTAGAGGATGGCAGGACCTCAGCAGAAAAACGATACATACATCCATGCGTTACCCGGTACTCGAACCCAGATCAGTAGCCAAGCGTGGGGCGGGGGTGGCTCAGTCGGTAGCGCGCCAGGCTCGTGATCTGTACTTCCCAGGTTCGAGTCCCAGCTGGGTCAGCGTTGAGATTTATCTCCGCAATATTCCCGCCCTGCCCACGGTCAGTAGGGGACACCGATGGGATTGGAAAGGCCGCCGTCCGTTGGATGGGACGTTAAGCCGTGGCCCCGTGTGCGGGAGAGCCATACCCTGTGCACGTTAAAGAACACGCTGGATGGCCTTGACGGGAGGCTACCATCTGTCTCCCAACAGCTGTTCCAGTGGGTCCCCTCCCCCAACCTTCTCTGAGCCTTCGGGGTCCATGTGACTTGGCCATTTAGCCCATGGTGTGCAAAAAAGCGCCGCTCAGAGGTAAAATAACCCAACCCAAGTAGCCAAGCGCGCTAACCACTCGGCCACGGGACGGCCTGATTTACCTTAATGGAAGGTAATTGATATTATATACAAATATGATTGTATAACACTAAAGCTGATACTTTGATACTTTTAATCTAAAACAGTTCACTGGTATACTAAGCTTTTAATCAGAGTTACACTGTTTAAGTGTGATAACATTGGATATAGAGGAAAAATTGCTTTGAACAAGGTGGGATCAGAAGCACCTCCTGATCGCATGTGACGTGCTCTGACATGCCATCAGGAAGTGGTGAGTTCTGAAACCATCTGGTTCAAAACAATTTTTCCCCTATACCCAATGCTATCATGATACTTACGTAGCGTAATAATGCTTAAAAATATTGTAAATTAATGAAGTTTTCTATCTTTCTCCATTATCAGACCTTCTTCTAAATATACACTGGTTGAAAATCAGTCAAGTTACAACTCTTTGTTATATGAAAGGGAAGCAAACATAGAAGATCTATAACATTTAAAATAAATTTTTGTTTTTGTAAAATGTTATATAAGCTAAAGACCTTAATCAAATATATCAATATTTCGATTCTCAACAATATTCGTTCAGTATTTAGAGTCATGGAAGTTTGAATATTTAACAATAACAATTCCATCCGTGAGAATTTTTCTGAGACATAAGACTTAATAAGTATTATTATTTTAAACGATTTAATTATTTAAAATTAGTATATGGTTTTTAAGTTTATGAATTTTTTTTTAATATTCGTAAAATATTGTATAATTTCTTAGGCATTGTTATTCTTAAATATCCAAACTTCCACAACTCATTAAATTCTGAACGAATAGTATTGGAAATCGATATATTGATATATAAATATATATTTAAAAAAAGGCACTTCCTTCCACATAGAGCGAAGATAACCTAGAAGCTATATTAGGTTTGTCATAGAGTACCCCTCTGGTCTTAGTAGTTAGGTATGCTAACCACTATACCATGTAGGGTCTTAATTTGACGGAGATCTTTACCTGATATCACATTTTTCACAAAAAAGACTTGTTTTAAAGTTATACCCCATTTGCATAACTGGGGTTGTTTCGTCCATCATTGTGTATTAATTATGCAAGAAAAAACGATTTTACGAAATGACTTGGTCCCAGTTGCGTTCCACATGTCTTCTGTACTAAGCACTGAAAAAAGTATAGCCGAGCTGAAGAAACGGACCATATCAAAAACAAAATGTTTTCTTCCCACCTTAAACTAAATACGCTATATTTATTTTTTATTCTATTATCATATTTTCAGTTACTACGCAAAATTTTAGTAGAAGTCGCTATCAGAAATTAATGAAGATATGATATATAATCTCATGAAAATTAAGCTAAAAAGTTGCTTTGCTGTGGGTGGAATTCGAACCCAAGTCTCCTAGAAATATGCCATGTATGCTAACCACTACACCATCAACTGCTAGCTTTTATTCTTCAACTAGTGTGACTTATAAACTTCCCAGCATTTTTTATTTGATTCGCTCTTGGCGCCATTTGTCTTGGCGCCACCATGTCTAGAGCACACCGGGCGGGGGTGGTTCAGTCGGTAGCGCGCCAGGCTCGTAATCTGTAGTTCCCAGGTTCGAGTCCCAGCTGGGTCAGCGTCGAGATTTATCTCCGCAAAATTCCTCGCCCTGCCCATGGTCAGTAGGGGACACCGATGGGCTTGGAAAGGCCGCCGTCCGTCGGATGGGACGTTAAGCCGTGGCCCCGTGTGTGGGAGAGAGCCATACCCTGTGCACGTTAAAGAACACACTGGATGGCCTTGACGGGAGGCTACCATCTGTCTCCCAACAGCTGTTCCAGTGGGTCCCCTCCCCCAACCTTCTCTGAGCCTTCGGGGTCCATGTGACCTGGCCATTTAGCCCATGGTGTGCAAAAAAGTGCCGCTCAGAGGTAAAACTACCCTACCCAACTAGAACACACCTCCTATGATATTTTATTACTAAATTAATTATTTAACGCCTTGAGCTTGAGTGACATATATTAAAAAAATTCCGTCATACTATGAGACACAGAGTTGTCCATTTCCAGACAGATGGCGCCAGAGCGAATGAAATAAAAAAATGTGGGAAAGTTTATAACTCACACTAGCTACAGAAAAAAAAGATTAGCACCTGATGCTGTAGTGGTTAGCATATCTGGCATATTACTAGGAGACTTGGGTTTGAATCCCACTCATGGCAAAATCCAATTTTTCCGGCTTATTATTTCACGAGTTCCATTTCTACAGGTCATTTCCTGTGATACTTTACTACTGAATGATATATAATGGTTGAACGTTGCAGACTTCAGCCCTTCTGAGTACAAATAAGCACAGGATGCTTAACCAAATATACACAGAGTTTGCAACATACAGACCCAGAATCCTCTAGATACGTGCTAGCCATATGCTGAAATGACAGAGTTGACACACATATCGTGTCTAGGTCTTGGCAGGTGCTCGTTGCAAACTTCGGCCATTCTGAGTATAGATAAGCCGCACAGGATGTTTAACCAAATATGAGCGAAGTTTACAACATACAGACCCAGATTCCTCTAAATACGTGCTAATCAATAGACTGAAATGACAGAGTGTACACACATATCGTGTCTAGGTCTTGGCAGGTGTGCGACACTCGCTCTGCAACCAGGGACATATTTAAGGACCGCGACGCCAGCATATGCAGAAACAGATGTGAAGAATATGAGTGGAGTTGTGGTGGAATGCTCATTAGTGCCCAAACTGAGATATGGGGCCACACAATGTGCTGCCCAACATCGAATGCGTTGGCTGGCAATGTGGGAAATAAGAAAACACGAGTCTTCTCAAAAATTGGCGAAGTAGAAGAGGTCAGTTCCCTTCTGTGGGTAAAAAAATAATGGTTCTATGAGAGGAATGCTTTTTTTTTCTGAAATCGTGCACAGGAATCTGAGTATTATGCGCAGTGTCTAGTAGTAAATTTAGTCTGCCCACACACGAATAAGTCAAATTATTTCAATTGGCTGATCGCAATTAAAATACCAGATGGTAGCTAGGCGTAAACTGGAAGGAAAGCTGTGTTCAGGTACAGGTACCTGCGATGGCCTGCGATGGCAATCCCTAGTGATGATGCACAGAACCGGCCAGGTCTAGCACCTAATGTCCGACTCCGCCTTCTCGTGATGCAGGCCGTTAGTACCTTTCAAAAGAGATATTCTCTTTTGGAAGGGAACGGAAGGGGAGGGTTGCCAGTTCAGTATGGCCTACTGATCTGGTCATCTATGGCCACTTTTTTCTTGTTTTTTCAAACCTGCTGAGAAGTGGTCATCTTCACAGGGTCCTGGTGCTGACCATTTATACCTACTAGACTGGACTTGTTTATGGATTTGAGTTTGATTATGGATTCTGGACTTGCTGCACTGGTGGGCCTCTGTTGAGGGAGAATCTGCTACTGTGTTTTCTGTTTGCTTCTGGGTTGCCAGCCCTAAATGAACAGAGGCATGGGATACCTTATATCAGCTAGTGGATAATCCTAATCAGAGGCCATCGCAGGTACCTGAACCTTACTTAGCTAGTTGAGCATCGTCAAGCCTAAACTGGAGTAATGTGTCTCAGGCAGGCCATATGGCTCTTGAAAAAGTCCACTTGAAAAGGTGGTGCCTGATGTTCCTACCAGCATCGGTGACTTCAGCCTTTAGCGGAGGAGGAACAGGTCTTTGCCCCATGCCTGCGATCAAGGGGGCTGTTTGATATTGTTGGCCCTATCAATCTCATTAAACCTAATTTCTTTAAAAATCCTACTAATCATTTTTTCTCTGCAGGAACGTGGAACGTGAGGATATTACATAGAGATTATTCTCTTGATGTCCTCATGCAGGAATTCCAGCGCTATAACCTAGATATTCTAGGCTTGAAAGAGACCAGATGGACAGGTAAAGTTGAGATACTTAAAAATAACTTTAAATTTCTCTTTACAGGGAGGGAGGATGAAAAGCATCACCAAGGTGTGGGTCTGCTTCTCAGCAGACATGCTAGTGATGCTCTTTTAGGATATGAGTATATTAATGAAAGGTTTCTTACAGCAAAATTTCAGACAAGCATTAAAGACTTGAATGTTATCTGCTGTTATGCCTCCAATAAGGAAGCCGATGAGGCTGAGAATGATAGATTTTACAGAAAACTACAGGATATTTTGAATTCTGTCAAGAAAGGAGGTATTACCCTTGTTCTAGGTGACTTCATTGCCAAAGTTGGTACTGACTCTGACCTTTGGGGAGGGGTCATAGGCCCTTTTGGTATTGGTAGCTGCAATGGCAATGGGCAACGTCTCCTACAGGTAAGTAAACTCAATGGTTTCAGAATAACTAACACTTATTACAAACACTGCGACATACATAAGTACACATGGGTTTTACCTGATGGGATGCATAAGAATATGATTGATTAAATATTAATTAACAGCATATGAGTAAGTTCTGTTAGGAATACTAGGGTATATAGGGGAGCTGAAATTGGATCTGACCATTACCTTTTTAAAAGTGTCTTGCAACTTAAACTTAAAAAGTGTTGTGCTAAAGTTAAAAAATTTACCTTTAATACTGAAGCTCTGAAAGACCCATATATAGCCAAAGCTTACCATGATAGGTTACGTAGTCATTATGATAGTCATGGTTTGCTTACTACTGAAGTTGAGAAAGAATGCGGCCATTTTAAACAGGCTTTTTTGTAAACTAACAGTACTCTTTTAGGGAAAAAGGAACAAAGGAGGCAGAATTATTTGAGTGATAAGGCACTTGAGCTTATTTCAGAAAGAAGGAACTGCAGGAATGTCATTAATCAGTACTCTACTAGTCCTAATAGAAAGCATTACAGAGAGTTTAATAAATGTGTAAAGGATCAGTTAGCTGCTGATAAGAATCTTTGGCTTGATGGCTTGGCTGACAAAGCTGAGGAAGCAGTTAGGCAGCAAAACAGCAGAGAGCTGTACCAGATAGTTAATGTTTTATGTGGTAGAAAAGGGACAGGCATACAAGGATTGAAGGATAAACAAGGTAAGGTTATAGAAGGGGAGGATTCTGTCATGGCTAGGTGGACTGAGCATTTCAGTGATGTTCTAAACAATGTGGTTAGTTCTACTCCCATTGTTTGTAATGATGATAGATGCATTGGCGGCTTTAATGTTTGCCCTATAACACAATCTGAAGTTATTTTGGCAATTTCTAAACTTAAACTTCATAAATCCCCAGGTGTAGATGAAATTACTACAGAAATGCTTAGAGCTGGGAATGTTTCGGTTACCATTTGGATGACTGAAATTCTGAATACCTTTTATGATAAAGGCATGGTTCCTAAGGATTTTACCAGAGCTATTGTTATCCCTATTTTCAAAAAAGGTGATCGCAGTTCTTGTAATAACTATAGGGGTATCGGCCTACTCTCTGTTCCAGGTAAAGTTCTTTCCATAATTGTGCTTAATAGAATTAAGAATTTCGTTGACAGGCAATTGCGTGAAGAGCAATGTGGATTCAGAAGTGGTAGGGGATGTGTGGATCAGATATTTTCACTTAGGCAGATTCTTGAGAAATGTTTAGAGTTTCAGAAACCTTTGGTTGCTAGCTTTGTTGATTTCAAAAAGGCTTTCGACTCTGTTGATCGTCATAATTTGTGGTTGATTGTGAAATCATATGGTATACCACAGAAGTTAGTTAACATAATGAAAGCTCTCTATAATAACACTGAGTCATGTGTGAGAGTTGGTAAGGCTTGTACCACTTAGTTTAACATTTCTTCTGGTGTTCGACAAGGGTGCATTTTGTCTCCTTTACTCTTTAGTTTGGTTATTGATTATGTTATGCGAAATTCACTGCAAGGGAAAGATTTTGGCCTTAAATGGGCTGGAGATACGAAAATTTCTGATTTAGATTATGCTGATGATTTAGTCCTTTTGGAAAATGATGTTGATGAGATGAACTCTTTCATTCCAGCTGTTGATGAGACTGGTAGTAGAGTAAGTTTGGTTATAAACAGAGAGAAAACTAAAGTGATGAAAATTGGTCAGTCAGGTTGTGATTCAGTTCATTTGAATGGTTATAGTCTTGAGCAGGTGTTACAGTTAAATTACCTTGTGAGCTATGTAACAGATACTGGTGATGTGCGGCATGAGATTAACAGACGAATAGGGATTGCTGCCGGGACTTTTAAGAATCTATGGAGAATGTGGGGAAATAGGCGTATACTCCTAAAGACTAAAATTAGACTGTATAATAGTTTGGTTCTTTCTAGGGTTAGTTATGGTAATGAAACATGGATGCTGTGTAAACATGATAACAGGAAACTAGATGCTTTTGATTCTAGATGCTTACGTAGTATCTTGGGTATTAGGTGGTTTAACTTCGTAACTTCGTAATGAGGTTGGGCAAAGGAGTCTGCAACCTCCTTTAAGCAGCATATTGTGCAGAGAGAGACCCCGCTGGTTTGGCCATGTTGCCCATATGGATAATTATAGATTGGCGAATAGGGTTATGAACAGTGTGCCTGGAGGCCTCAGAAGGAGGGGAGACCTAGGATGCGGTGGACAGACAATGTCAACAAAAAAAAAAAAAAAAAAAACCACTGCACACCAAAAAAACTTGTTAGAATTGGTGTGCAGTGGCCGGATGCGGCAGATGTAGCTAAGGACAGATATGCTTGGAGAATTAAACTGCGCGGTCTGGTTGGACCTCCGTAGCCCATGGCTGCTTGAGGATGATGATGATGGTGCTACTGGTCAAAGGATTCGGTTGGGCTATTTTACCTCTGAATGGACTTTGTTCCACACAGTGGGCTAAATGGCCCGCTCAAAGAGACCCCAAGGGATCAGAGAAGTTGGGGGAAGGGGATCCACTGGACAGCTGTTAGAAGGCATATGGTACTCTCATATCAACGCCATCCAGCACATTATTTACATAAACAAGTGTCTCTTTTGACGCCTAGGACAGAACGACACAACGGTGTCTCCTTTGTCACCTAGGACGGAACAATAAAATAGTGTCTGCTTTGTCACCTAGGACGGAACAATACAACGGTTTCTCCTTTGTCACCTAGGACAGAACAGTACAATGGTGTCTCCTTTGTCACCTAGGACAGAACGGGGATAGCGGAGAAATACACAACACTGGCCAAATTGGGACTTAGCTTACGTAGCTCTCCACTGATCGAGGGAGGTATTTAAGAAAGACTAAAAGTTTTCTTCTTTACAGTTTTCTAAAAACTTTCTTCTTTATACACTGGTTTCCTTAAATAAAGAAAAATGAGAAAAATCGCGATAATTCGCCAATACATTGTGAGATCCTCACCAAACTTGTTCATGTAACCAGTAAAGTAATGCCGAGTGAGCATATCGTATGCAAATTGGGCTAGGTTGCGTCATTTTGGGTAATCGGATAACGTCATAAAAATGGGTGTTTTGAAGTAGATCGTTATTTTGTGTTGCAAATGTGAATAAAGAGATTCTAAATAGCAAATTTGTAGGAATAACCTCGAGACATCATTTGCCAAATGAACTGTGGTGGAGAGCTATTGGCCGTCTCGAAGCAGTCCAGAGCCAGTCAGATGTAACACGATGGCTGAATGTGAGGAGTCCTTCTGTGGTCCATAGACTGTGGAATCAATTTTTAGCACGGATTCCGCGTCTCGGAGGTTTAGCAGAGGAAGGGCTAGAGCTACGATGGCTGTACAAGATCAATATCTGCGATTAACAGTACGAAGGAGCAGGATGTCTACTCACTCTCAGCTATGATCCTCTCTTGCAGCAGCCACTGGGAGGGTTGAATCAGCTTCTACTGTGATTAGAATGCTTCATGAGGCAGGTCTGTACGGTAGAAGGCCAGTAATTTATATACCCCTCTCGTCACGTCGCAGGAGAAAGTGGTTGAATTGGGTACATACGCATGCTAACTGGAGTGATTCCGGGCATTGTTTGATATGGACAGAACTGTGATGTCCTCTCTTTTTCGTTTTAATTAAGCTGCGCCAGAATGTGATGTGCTCGGGCCAATTCTGTTAGACTGCGCCAAATGTGATGTCCTTCTCCGTATTCGGAATGTCATGGGGCTGGGCCGAATGTCGTGGCAGCCGGAGGACGATGAAATTGTTACTTAATTATCTTCACCCTCACTTCGGTGAAATGACAGGTTCACAGGTTTTTACGCCCGTAAAGCAGTATGCCTCAGATTTGCAATGATGAATGAAAATATTTCCAACAATTAACTGCACGAGAGTTGTATAGGGACGACACAGTTTATTAACACTATATACAATTACGTGCCGGGGATGCGCTCAACTCCGTAGGCCTTTGCTGCTTTTCTGCTGTAAACATTAACACAATGAGGTGGAGAACTGCACACTCTGCAAATTCTCGCTTTACTCACCTCAAACTCGGCGAAAAAGATAATTAACCTTTGCCTACAATGTGGTTCACTCGGAACACACAAGACTGCAATCAAGATCACCAAGAATCTCGATTCTCACTTGGAATCGCACCCTCTCCTTAAGGGTTTCCTTCGAGTAAGAGTGGCGTCCTTTTGACGCGCATCGAAACGACCTTTTTGGTTCGACAGCCACGCACCAAACTGTTATTTCAATCTCTCATTCTAGCCTCCTGCACCGACATCGCGCTCCAGGCTAATCGTAAAAGGCTATAAAAGACTTCTGGGACAGTCATCTCTGCTGCAAGCAGCCAGCCCAAACCGGAAAACAACATCAGTGACTCACCCCCTGCCAACAGTACTTCCAAGAACACACTCAATACATAAAAATATCTACAATAACAAAAATACAATAAAATACAACAATAAATAAAAATAAATAAATTAGAGGGGCATGGCAAGACGAGGTACCCTCTATCATCCCAGTAAAATTCGTCAAAGAGACAGAGGAGGCGGAGGCAGTGTGTATATTTGGGGTGGCATTTCCTTTAGGTGGACGCACAGATCGCTATGTGTTGACGAGTGGGAACCTCAATGCTCAAAGATATAGAGATGAAATCCTGGACCCTCATGTACGTCCTTATGCTGGTGCAATAGGTGAAACATTCATCTTACAAGACGATAATGCTCGTCCACACAGCGCTCGACAAGTGAAACAATACCTTCAAGATGAGACCATTATGTGCATGGAGTAGCCAGCTCGATCTCCCGACTTAAATCGATTGAGCATGTGTGGGATGCCCCAGAGAGACGTGTTGCTGCCCTCAACCCGCCACCTGAAATAAAGGGGGAGCTAATTACTGCTTTAAAAGAACTATGGTCTTTACTCCCTACTGAGCTGATTGACAACATCATAAACAGCATAGAACATCGATGTCGTGCCTGCATTGCTGTAAGAGTTGACCACACTCCTTATTAAAGAACATTGCCCATTGCATTCTGAGACCTCATTTTTGGACAAGTTCCTGTAAGTGTTATTTTTCTACGAAAAATATTTCTAGTGTAAAATATTTTATGCCATTCTGAAACTAGCATTGCAATTCGTGTTTTCATCACATTTCTTAAAAATCATTCATACAATTTTTTGTTTATGAAAATTTTTCTGAGTTTTACTTATTTTATGGAAATCAGTGTATATTAGATGATAAAAGTAGTCTTAAGTTGTATCGAGGATGATGACAACAACAATCATCGCAACTTCTCACGACAATCATTTAATACCAGAGAGAACAAAATTGATCAACATTTTAGGGTATTCTCCGTTTTTTCGTTTATAGCAATAAACTGTACTAAGTTCTCCCAATAGATTGGACGATGAGGGAATAACGCTCCAGAAGTTCTTCTAGAATTCTGTTTTGACAGGAAAACACTATTATCGTCTTCACATAGATAGATGTTCGTAGAAAAATAGTTTCAAACAGTATTTCTTTTTTGTATATTTTAAGAAGGTTTAAAAATAAATTTTCTGCGGAAATATGTAACTGAAAAACAAATTTAAATCTCAAATTAATTTATTCAAATTTTTAATTTCCACAATATTTTTGAATACTTAAAGGGTTATCGAGAGTGAAGTCACTCAACCTTATGGTGGAGTGATTTGCTTTCTTGGCTACGGATCAAATGGATCTAGGTTCCGGGGAATGGGTTATTTTACCTCTGAGCAGCACTTTTTTTTTGCACAAAATGGAATAAATGGTCAGGTCACAAGATTCCGAAGGCTCAGATAAAGTTGGGGTAAGGGACCCACTGGATAGTTGTTAGAATAAAAATGGTAACCATTGGTCAAGACCATCCAACATGTTCTTTAATGTGCACAGGTTATGGTTCTACTTCACATGGGATCATGACTTAACGTCCCATCCGATGGACAGCGACCTTTCCAAACCTCCTAGTTTCTTGCTCCATGTAAGACACGGATGTTTCTTTTCTCCTGTTGTCAGATCTTTGGAGTATTATATTAACACTCACGCTCGATTTTGTGTTAACTTCCGCTACCACTGACATCACCCAACTTCAAGCAGCTGCTTGAAGGGAATTTTTGCATTTCTGAAAGCCAAGGAATTTTTTCGGAAAGCTTTCAATGTAAAATTTGATTTTATAATATTCTAGCATAATTACATGGCGTTGCTGAGGCCTCGAAATAACCACTCAGAGTATCAATCATTTTCGTAACGGGTGCGTGGATACTCGTTGACAGCCTGGGTGATGTCAGTGGAGCGTAAGTTTTCACTTCCCGGTAATTCCTCAAACACTGAGCCTATCAGTCCCCAATGTGGTGTAGTGGTCCCACTTAGTTCTGACCACGCAGGATTTAAAGATCTGGTTCCTAGCTGCGGGGAGGTCGGTTTTAGATCCGCTGCAAGTGTCCAAAAATTATGGGGACACTGTCGTCGCCTACTTCATAAATGGAGAATCGAAAGTTATCACTATGTTTTCGAGCAGCCAAGTTAGCAATGGACAGACGTTTGGCAGCCAAAGTTTGATAGTGGGCTTAATTTTCTGGAATAGAAAACCTTACAATGAACTAAGTTACGGTGAGAGGAAGTTGTAGACGCAGTTTGGGGTCCTCCCTCTAATCATCTAGGAGGAGATATCGAGCATATAGAAAGAAACACACAACAGATAATCAAACTCTCTACATAAACAAATTTATCTTAGCACTTATTGTTTGCAGTTTAATTATCTTTTTAGCTAAATTCCCAGGACTGCCAACATATTAGTTAAGTGTTTAAGTTTTTATAATTCCTACAATATTAAGCGGAAAAATAGTCAAAAATCAGTATTTACAAAGCTTTTAGTATAACTCCAAAGTTTAAAGAAATTGCATACATTTTAACGCAATTTATATTATCATCAATTTTCCGTGAAGAGCATATCTTCATCATCATTATCCTCAAACAGCCATGGGCTACGGAGGTCCAATCAGACCGTGCAATTCAGTTCTCCAAGCAAGTCTGTCCTGAGCTACATCTACTGCATCTGGCCACTGCACACCAATTCTAATAAGATCCTGTTCGACAATGTCTGCCCACCGCATCCTAGGTCTCCCCCTCTTTCTGAGGCCTTTCGGCACACTGTTCATAACTCTATTCGCCAATCTATAATTATCCATACGGGCAACATGGCCAAACCAGCGGAGTCTCTCTCTGCACAATATGCTGCTTAAAGGAGGTTGCAGACTCCTTTCCCTAACCTCATCATTAGTTACAAAGTTAAACCACCTAATGCCCAAGATACTGCGTAAGCATCTGGAATCAAAAGCATCTAGTTTCCTCTTATCTTGTTTGCAAAGGGTGCAGGTTTTACTACCATAACTAACTGTAGAAAGACCCAAACTACTATACAGTCTAATTTTAGTCTTTAGGTGTACACGCCTATTTCTCCACACTCTCTATAGATTCTTAAAAGTCCCGGCAGCAATCCCTATTCTTCTGTTAATCTCATGCCTCACATCACCAGTATCTGTTACATAGCTCCCAAGAAAATTAAACTGTGACACCTTCTCAAGACTGCAACCATTCAGATTAACTGAATCACAGCGTGCCTGACCAATTTTCATCACTTTAGTTTTCTATCTGTTTATAACCAAACAAACTCTACTACCAGTTTCATCAACAGCTCGAATGAAAGAGTTCATCTCATCAACATCGTTTGCCAAAAGGGCTAAATCATCAGCATAATCTAAATCAGAAAGTTTAGTATCTCCAGTCCATTTAAGGCCAAAATCTTTCCCTTGCAGTGCATTTCGCATAACATAATCAATAACCAAACTAAAGAGAAAAGGAGACAATATGCAACCTTGTCGAACACCAGAAGTAATGTTAAACTAATTGCTACAAGCCTTATCAACTCTCACACATGACTCAGTGTTATTATAGAGAGCTTTCATTATGTTAACTAACTTGTCTGGTATACCATATGATCTCACAATCAACCACAAATTATGACGATCAACAGAGTCGAAAGCTTTTTTGAAATCAACAAAGCTAGCAACCAAAGGTTTCTGAAACTCTAAACATTTCTCAAGAATCTGCCTAAGTGAAAATATCTGATCCACACATCCCCTACCACTTCTGAATCCACTTTGCTCATCACGCAATTGACTGTCAACCAGATTCTTAATTATATTAAGCACAATCATGCAAAGAACTTTACCTGGAACAGAGAGTAGGCTGATACCCCTATAGTTATCACAAGAACTGCGATCACCATTTTTGAAAATAGGAAAAACAATAGCTCTGGTAAAATCCTTAGAAACCATGCCTTTATCATAAATGATATTCAAAATTTCAGTCATCCAAGTGGTAACCGAAACATTCCCAGCTCTAAGCATTTCTGAAGTAATTTCATCTACCCCAGGGGATTTATGAAGTTTAAGTTTGGAAATAGCCAAAATAACTTCAGATTGTGTTATAGGGCAAACATTAAAGCCAGTAATGCATCTATCACCATTACAAACAATGGGAGTAGAACTAACCACATAGTTTAGAACATTACTGAAATGCTCAGCCCATCTAGCCATGACAGAATCCTCCCCTTCTATAACCTTACCTTGTTTATCCTTCAATCCTTGTATGCCTGTTCGTTTTCTACCACATAAAACATTAACTATCTGTTACAGCTCTCTGCTGTTTGTGCTGTCTAACTGCTTCCTCAGCTTTGTCAGCCAAGCCATCGAGCCAAAGATTCTTATCAGCAGCTAACTGATCCTTTACACATTTATTAAACTCTCTGTAATGCTTTCTATTAGGACTAGTAGGGTACTGATTAAGGACATTCCTGCAGTTCCTTCTTTCTGAAATAAGCTTAAGTGCCTTATCACTCAAATAATTCTGCCTCCTTTGTTCCTTTTTCCCTAAAAGAGTACTGTTAGTTTCCAAAAACGCCCCATTCTTCCTCAACTTCAGTAGTAAGCAAACCATGACTATCATAATGACTAAGTAACCTATTGCGGTAAGCTTTGGCTATAACTGGGTTTTTCAGAGCTTCAGTATTACAGGTAAAATTTTTAACTTTAGCACAACACTTTTTAAGTTTAAGTTGCAAGACACTTTTAAAAAGGTAATGGTCAGATCCAATTTCAGCTCCCCTATATACCCTAGTATTCCTAACAGAACTTACTCATTTGCTGTTAATTAATACATAATCAATCATATTCTTATGCATCCCATTAGGTAAAACCCATGTGTACTTATGTATGTCGCGGTGTTTGTAATAAGTGTTAGTTATTCTGAATCCATTGAGTTTACTTACCTGTAGGAGGCGTTGTCCATTGCCATTGCAGCTACCAATACCAAAAGGGCCTATCACCCCTCCCCAATGGTCAGAGTCAGTACCAACTTTGGCATTGAAGTCACCAAGAACAAGGATAATATCTCCTTTCTTGACAGAAATCAAAATATCCTGAAGTTGTTCATAAAACCTATCCTTCTGATCCTCATCGGCATCCTCAGTGGGGGCATAACAACAGATAACATTCAAGTCTTTAACGCTTGTCTGAAATTTTGCTGTAAGAAACCTTTCATTAATACACTCATATCCTAGAAGAGCATCACTAGCATATCTGCTGAGAAGCAGACCCACCCTTAATGATGCTTTTCATCCTCCCTCCCTGTAAAGAGAAATTTAAAGTTATTTTTAAGTGTCTCACCTTTACCTGTCCATCTGGTCTCTTTCAAGCCTAGAATATCTAGGTTATAGCACTGGAATTCCTGCATGAGGACATCAAGAGAATAATCTCTATGTAATGTCCTCATGTTCCACGTTCCTGCAGAGAGGAAATGATTAGCAGGATTTTTAAAGAAATTAGGTTTATTGAGATTGATAGGACCAACAATATCAACCAGCCCCCTGATCGCAGGCATGGGGCAAAGACCTGTTCCTCCTCCCCTAAATGCTGAAGTCACAGATGCTGGTAGGAACTTCAGGCACCACCTTTTCAAGTGGACTTAAAGTTAGGAAATTTTGAATATAACTTTCTATTCAAATAACATGGAAGTGTCCCAATTCCTTTTGTGAAATGCTCTAAAATAGCGTTTATAACAACATAAAAATACATATCGAACAAGTGCCATTGGTTAGAGACCTACAAGAGATAATATCAAACAGCAATCCCAATACTTTTTGCAATGTATTGTATGTGCACTATAATAGTGTTTATATTAACATAATACAGTAAACTCCCGGTTATCGGCATATATGAAGAATGGAGGTTGCCTGTTAGATTAATCTGCAGGTTGCATGAAAAATATTTTTGCAGAAATTAAATACAGATTAAGGGTAATACACTTCATTTTTATTATTATTGTTTTAAATTGCATTTTCATTTCAATTAAGGCTTGAATGCAATATTATATATATATATAAAATTCAAGCCTTATTAGAAATGAAAATGCAATTTAAAACAATAATAAAAATGAAGTGTATTACCCTTAATCCAAATGTAAATGTCTCAAATATATCGATGTGGAAAAATCATTGCCGATGGTGAGTGATATGGGTATATATTTAATTCTATATCTACAGGTAAGCTGTGTATTTACTATGGGTTGTCTAAAATATAATTGTTTTTATACGCATTTTTACACTTAATGAATATCTAAATCTATGCACTTAGCAAAAACTTCGGGAAATGTTTCATTGAAAGCTACCATAAGAGTTGAATTTTTGTCCGTCGTATGGTGCTGACTATCGGTCATACTGTATTTTCCTAATAAAGAAATGTGAAAGAGAATTTCTGAACGGTAAAACAAAAAAGAAAGACAAAAGGAAGAGTGAAACTAAGCTGAATTTTAATTTCTGAAAAAAAAAAAAAAACCCTATTCATATATGTATGCAGTGTAGTTTACTGACTGTGTTCTATAAATTCTGATGGTATTTCATCAGTGTCATCCACTGAACTAACATTTGACATTAGAGCAGCAACATATCGAGGGTTGAGAAGACGTAAAATTAGGTCATGTGGCATCTGGGACAGCTACCACGTGCATGTCAAATGTTCAATTTGATTTTGAAATATATGCCGGTTGCATGAGAATTATGGATGCTTGGGCCGGATAGCTGGGAGTTTACTGTAAATCATATTAAAGACTGCCAATTCGCAGCTGCCCACAAGACAAAATATCTAAACGTAATCACAATAATTTTGTAATATATTGTATGCGCACTGTAATGGTGTTTATATCAACATAAATAAACGTATTAAAGGGCCAATTTGTCAACTGCCAAAAGAGACAATAGCAGACAAGCTCTTATTGCAATTGCTTACCAACGATACAATATTGCAACCTTTGAGAAGCAACGTATGTGGAACTATGCACTCTGAATTGTACTCCATAACCCTTGAAGTTTAATGATGTTACCTTCATCCCTAAATAACTTTAAGATGCTTGAAGATGCTGAGCATATGCTTGTCTTGATTATTCAGATAGGTTTTTCGGCTTCCTCATGTCATCATGGAAAGATATAACTTCAATCCATTGAAGTCGACCTTCATTAGCAAACAAAGCACAAAAAGGAAGACATAATCAGGAATATACTTTGTTTCCGCTACCTGAGCACTTGAATAGATAATTAGCAGTTCAAAATCATTCCGCCTTCATTAGTATTCAAAATGCACACTTTCGTATGCACGCTAACATTTCTGCTCATTAGAATCGTCTCACTAACAAGAAGTTTTTCTGAGCGCAAATTGAGATATCTTCGTTAATTACAGACAATGCAGTACCAAATTGTTTGTTAATTTAAATTTATGAAGTAATGATTATCACCAGCCTCCCTCTTTCCTCCCCTTTCTCATAGCTACGCTGATGATGGCAGACATTAGCACTACAAACATCGTTATGGAAACGTTGCCATATTGACTTTTCCGAGTATAATTTCTTTAGCTCGTATTCTTCAGGGGTGGGGGTGACTCAGTCGGTATCGTGCTAGGCTCGTAATCTGTAATTCCCAGGTTCGAGCCCCGCCTGGGCCAGTGTTGACATTTACTCCGCAAAACAAAACTGAACAATGTGGATTCAGAAATGGTAGGGGATGTATAGATAAAATATTTTCACTTAGGCAGATTGTTGAGAAATCTTTAGAGTATCAAAAACTTGCCGTTACTAGCTTTATTGATTTCAAGAAGGTTTTTGACTCTGTTCATCGATATAATTTGTGATTGGCCGTTAGATCATATGGAATACCTGACAAGTTAGTCAGCGTAATGAAAGCTCTCTATAATAACAGTAAGTCGTGTGTGCGAGTTCGTAAAGCTTATATCGACTGGTTAGGGTGAATTTTGTCTCCTTTTGTCTTTAGTTTGGTTATTGATTATGTTATGCTCAATTCTTCGCAAAGAGAAGAATTTAGCCTTATATTGTCTATAGATTTCTAATTTAGATTTTGCAGATGATTTGACCTTGATGGCTAATGATGTTAACGAGATGAATTCTTTCATTAGGGATGTTGATGAGATTGGTAATAGAGTAGGTTTGATAATAAACAGAGAGAGAACTAAAGTGATAAAATTTGTCAGACAGATAGTACTTCATTTGTTTTAAATGATTACATTCTTGCGCAAGTGTCTCAGTTTAATTATCTTGGGAGCTGTTTCACAGATACTGGTGCTATGAGCCATGAAATTAAGAGAAGAATAGGGATTGCTGCTGGGATCTTTAAGAATCGTTGGAGAGTGTGGAAAAATAGGCATACACACGAAAAGACTAGAGATTAGGCTGCATAATAGTTTGACTTTTTAGGGTTAGTTATAGTAGGGAAACTTGGTCCCCTTGTAAGCAAAAAATAGAAAACTGATGCCTTTGATTCTAGATGCTTAAGCAGTATCTGGGCATTAGGCGGTTCGACTTTATAACTAATGATGATCTTAGGCAAAAAGAGTAGGTAACCTCCCTTGAGCAGCATATTGCGCAAAGAGAAACTGTGTTGGTTTGGTCATGTAGCTGTAGATAGGCGAATAAGTTTATGAACATCATGACTAAAGATCTCAGCAAAAGGAGAAGACCTAGGATGCGATAGGCGGACAATGTGAAAATAGTACCTCATTAGAATTAGCCTACAATGGTCAAATGGAGCAGTGTAACTCAGGGCAGACGTGTTTGGAGAACAAAATTGCGCAGTCCGGTCTGCATTTAGAATTTTGTATATATGCAGGGATATATTTTGTATATATGCTTTTCAGAATGCTAGTAAATGGTAATAGATGCAAAAAATTAATAAACGTATTTATATCATGCATTTTTAAGAACATTTTTAAGGACTTGTAACAGGAGGTTCCAATGCATGTTATACTGCATTGGAAATCCAGTCTCTCCCCCCCCCCCTTTCCCAGTTTATATTTTTGGGCTCTATTGTGTTCTTTACCCACCACCCCTCGATTTTTTTCTAGATCCGGACCGTATGTATGTATATGTATATTATTAAATAATAAAAAAGCATATATCCAGATGATCTGGAGATCTAGACGATCGGAATCCGAATAACAAATAATATACCGAATATAGAATACTTTGATTAACATAGTTATGCATATTTTATTTCAACAGAAAAGTCTTTGGTATTAATGGATCAAAATTCTCGTAAATTTTTATGTACTATAAATATATTTTCAACCAGTTTCGCAAAGGAAAAATTCTTTGATTTCCATGAGGTAGGTGTTAGGAAATAATAGTTGATAAATGGGTGCGTTTTGCCACTGATCTAGAGTAAATGATTGTTTGTATGGTTTGGGTTACTCAGATCGGCACTCTTTTTGGATACATGGGTTAAATGGCCAAGTGACACGGACCCCGAAATCTTAGAGAAGTTGAATGAAAGTAACCCATTGGATAGCTGTTAGGAGACAGATGGCAGTCCCCCATCAAGGCCATCCAGCGTGTTGTTAAGGGTTCACAAGATATCACTCTCCTGCATACGGCGCAACGCTTAAAGTCCCGTCCGATGGACTTTGTCCCCTTTCTGACCGAGGGCAGTATGAAAGGTTAGCGAAGACAAATCTCAATGCTGATACAGATGAGATTCGAACCTGCGAACAGCAGATTACGAGCCTGGCGCGCTATCAACTGAGCCACCTCTACCATCTTGTGTGTATGAGTCATGGTGGTTGGACATGACATCTCTGTCGCAGCATGTACAGTCGCTCAAAAAAGTATCCGAACACCATGGTTGATTACAGAATTCAGAAAAAATATCTGGCAACGATATTTTTTAGAAATTAGTGATCTGGCAACCTTCGTGTCACGTGACACAAAGGTTGCCAGATCACTAATTTCTAAAAAATATCGTTGCCAGATATTTTTTCCTGAATTCTGTAATCAACCATAGTGTTAGGATACTTTTTTGAGCGACTTTACTTAAACGCCCTGAAATGTCTACTTCGCAAATTCCCTATATTAGGACAAAAATTCCATCTTCTCAATTATCAAAAAAGCAAAGACGTTTTAGGAATGGATCGGGAACTACTGAAGGGTATCGAGAGAAGACTAAAAGGAACCAGAAGGACATATATTGCTTCTGACAAATATCAGAAGCTCAGAGAATGAAATTTTTCATTTTTCAACCTTTGGCCAGTTTAACAGCGATAATTCCACCTAACAGATAATTTGGAAAATACAGATAACAGATAATTTGGACAGTGATTGATGTCTTGTGATGTGATGTGATGGGAAGGTTAGAAACCCTTCAACAATGGGCTTCCTGCTATCCCAAACAAAGAATCGAACGTGTAAATCACAATGTAGAAAATAAAAAAAATAGTTTTTCTGAATTTTTTAAAAGTTCCTACTTATGCAGAGTAGATTTTCTGTAATCCAATACTCTTGGATCTTAATTTCTTTTCTTTTCTGCGCCAAAAGAGATTTCAAAAGCAAAATTAACACTTCAAACAAGGTATAAAAAATAACAGTCACAGTTCTTTAATGCAAACAGTAATATTTTATTGGTACTTATACAACATCAAAAAAGAATTTCTCATTTATTTCTTAGAATGACAAAATTATTTTTCCCATCCCTTTTACGAAAAAATGTGGCAAATCATTACGATTAGTATAAATCGCTTGACTAATACACCATATCATCGAAATTTCAGATTTCTAGCATAAACAGATCGTTTGCAATATTCGTTTTAAAATTTGGCATGTTGCATATTAAGCGTCTTCTAATGATGGGATTAAAATCTTCTGGAGGGTTCGCTGATACCTATCGATGTCAAAATTAATTTTTCGATTGCCTCTTAAAAGGGTCCACCCATGTGTGGGTGAAAGGGGGGATCATTGACCTCTTGATGCTCACACACTATCACCAAAATTTCAACCCCAAAATAAATAACGAATAAAATTGTTTTAAATATTCATTAAAAAGATTTGAAATTTTTTACTTTTTTCCACCGTTACAGGGAGCAATGAAAATACTCGGAAAATGTGATTCTCATCAATATTATGTTAATGTCTATTCAACCTAAAAAAGAAAGTTTTTAATTAAACTGTAAGATGAAAAAAATGTTGAATGTCTACAGGCGACAAAGTGAAAAAATTAACCAGTTTTTTTCTACATGGTCTGAAAAATAAAGAATGAGTAGGAAAGTTTCGAGATACACTTTGATAACCATGCGGATAACACATTTATTAGCATTGTCAAAATCTTTGGCGTAACTAATGATTTTCAAGTAACTTATAGTGTAATTAAATACACCATAGCGAAATCTCTTCAAACTCTGCAGGTTATTTGGTTGTTTTACCTCTGAGAGGCACTTTTTTCCCTGAATGTGTTAAATGTCCAGATCACAAGGACCCCGAAGGCTCAGAGAAGGTTGGAGGGAGTGAACCCACTGGACAGCTGTTAGGAAACAGATGGTAGCCTCCCGTATGCGGGACCACGGCTTAACGTCCCATCCGACAGACAGCACCTTTCCTAGCCCATCGGTGTCCCCCTACTTACCGAGGGCAGGGCGGGGAGTTTTGCAGAGATAAATCTCGACGCTGGCCCAGCTGGGACTCGAACCTGGGAACTACACATTACAAGCCTGGAGCGTTACCGACTGAGCCATCCCTCAAACTCTTCAGGAAAACACACTTTATATCTGGGTGTCTATAAGTTCCGATTTTACGAGATTTGTCCTGGATTTTTGTGATGCAGTGGCTATCTATTTTGGATAGATTTATTTAACACGTTTCTTGGAATAATTACCTTTTTAAAACTTTTTTTTAAAAATTAAGTGGCCTTTTATTCTTTTGTGCAATAACGGGATTGCACTGGACACCAAACAGTAGGGGAACGCTGGCTATATAGTTGAGTATTGTCGGCGAAACAAGAACTTTTCCGCACCCATCGCATGTGAGAGCTTCGAATTATTCCGTGCCACGAGAAAAGTCAAACCTCTCCAAAACGCTCCCAGTAAAAATAAAGTCACCTCTCTGTGAGACACAGAGTTATCGTCAATCTATGCAGAATAATATGCCATCTGTACTCATCGCTTAAACTGGCGAATTATTACTCATCCCACCTACTGCAAATTGTATGTCGTGCATGCCTATTACGCGTTCTACAACTGTCTTATTCAAATATCGTTAAGTTTTTTGTGGGGTTACACTTCAGAGATTTGGGTTGTTTTACCTCTGAGCGGCACTTTTTTGCACACCATGGGCTAAATGGCCAGGTCACATGGACCCCGAAGGCTCAGAGAAGGTTGGGGAAGGGGACCCACTGGAACAGCTGTTGGGAGACAGATGGTAGCCTCCTGTTAAGGCCATCCAGCGTGTTCTTTAACGTGCACAGGGTATGGCTCTCCCACACACGGGGCCACGGCTTAATGTCCCATCCGACGGACGGCGGTCTTTCCAAGCCCATCGGTGTCCCCTACTGACCGTGGGCAGGGCGGGGAATTTTGCGGAGATAAATCTCAACGCTGACCCAGCTGGGACTCGAACCTGGGAACTACAGATTACGAGCCTGGCGCGCTACCGACTGAGCCACCCCCGCCCCACACTTCAGAGAAGAAATGTCCCTGTTTCAGTAAACTGAAATAGGACCCTAACTAACCTGTTTCGGTTTCAGAAAGCTGAAACCGGTATAGGTTAATCATTTATTGAAATGTTCCGGTTTTATCGATGCAATTTTGGAAATCCTACTAATAGAGATAATTTTCATGATACTTGGTATAAAGATTAAATTTTTCTTTAAATATCATTTACGGACGAGTTTTCTGTTGTTCTAGGTTTAAACAATAATGATTTATAATGTCCTAAAATAATATTTATTGTATTCTGATTTTTAAATAATTTTAGTATTTTAAGATGCATTTTAATGCTGCACTATTAATTAATCATTATTGCTTATAAAATTCTAAAATAATGGGAGATCAAAGGGTTTTGAGATAATCTACACTTGGTTTAAATCACTGTCTACTGCTGTTTAATTTGAAACTTTTTGAGTTGCTACATAATTTCAGCATTGATGTATGTTTTTAATAATTCGCAATTTCAAAAGTGATTTAATAAAATTTTTAATAGCAGCTCCGTATTCAACTTTAGTGGAAGTCATGGTTACAAAGTGAAAGATTTTTGCTCAAAAGAAGTCAAACAATCGGATTAGAAGGACAGAGAGGTTAAGATTGTGATGAGTAACTGAATAGATTTGTATATAAAATGCTCAATTTGTAAAACAAAGGAACAAATGCTCAAATGTCTTTTTTCATCTGTTGGGAACGAATTTAGATAGCTATTAGGGAAAAATAAGAACTCCAGTTCAATGAAACATGGGTTGAACCAAACAGCATTTCCAGCATTCTGTATCGGAAATGCTGTTTGGAACTGCATTTCAAATGAACTCAAGTTCAATGAAACTGTATTGGAAACGAAACAGGATGTTTGGCTTAAGAAGAAACGAGATCACTTTAGTTTCGCTTAAAAAAAGAAACGAGATCATTTTAGTTTCGCCTAAAAAAGAAGCGAGATCACTTTAGTTTCGCTATAAAAAAGAACTGGATAGATTCAAGTTCTATCAAAAAGAAGTGGAATGATTTTTGGTCCTTTGAAATAGAAGAGAGGTGATTTTAGTTCTTTTCAAATAGAAGCGGATGATTTTAGGTTCTCTCAATAGAAAGGAAATGCTTTTAAGTCCTTTGAAACAGAAGAGAAATGATTTTTGGTCCTTTCAAATGGAAGCGGAATTATTTTAGGCCCTTTTAAATAGAAGGGGAATAATTTTTGGTCCTTTGAAATAGAAGAGGGATGATTTTAGTTCTTTTCAAATAGAAGGGAGTGCTTTTAGATCCTTTGAAATAAGTGCGGGATGATTTTAGGTCGTCACAAAAGACGGGTGATTTTTGGTCTAAAAACGAAGGTGATGAATTCAGAAACTCAGGTAATTTTAGGCCTTTCAAAAAACAATAGGAGAGTTTTAATCTGCCGGAAACAAATCAGGGTGGATTAATATCTGTTATAAATCAAGACTGTTTAAATTTTATAAAAAAAAAAGCAGGTTTATTACAGTTTGCTGAAAAAGGTGTGGGATGATTTTAGATCCTTTAAGAACGAAGCGCTGTAGTCTGCAGCTCCATACCTCAGTCCTAATTAACATATTTATGTATAAACATCAACCGTAATGTTGAAATAGAAATGTAATTTTGTTGTCTTAATGGGAGCGCCTGATATTTAGGGTGCTCAGGCACCACCAAGGTAATGCTCTTATTACAAACTTAAGCTTCCATCCTCCAGTTACAATCTCAATTCGGCGTCATTTCAACACCCGATAGTCTCTTTTTCCAAAGAGTGTTGAATGCAGTCAGTCAAGCCGAAGAAATCTAAACAAATAAAGAAGCAGAAATCAAGTAAAGAATAAAAGAACACGCCTTCGATGATTTTTAAACGCTATCGAATTCGCCGACCTCTGAATATTCCCACGGGTTTTATGAGATGAAACTTGTCTATTTGGTTTGCACTGCTGTGGGAAACAAAAAAAACTGAGTAAAATCTAAGAAAAAAAAAAACAACTGAAGCGATTATAACAGTTCCATGACACTCGAATGAACACATAAGAAATCAATAGGAAACTGGATGGAAAGGTTCTTTCAAGGCTTTCAAAGGTGTAATCAGCCTGTTGCAAGATATTTGCAAAAGTGTTCGCTGTGATGTTTACGATGGCGTTTTTCGTGCCATCGCCAACAAGAAGGAAAAGTGAATCGTACGTTCGTAAAGTATCGTCTTTATAGTAAAGAGAAGAATCCTCCAGAAGTGCACATATATCATGCGCTAAAATAGTAAAGTTTTAGCATTTATAGGAATTTTTTAACAGAAAATTGTACAATAATAATGAACAACAAATATGCAATACTTTTCTGAATGAAAATGGCTCTTTACCTCCTTTAGAGCGAAAGAGATTTTTTTTCACCTTGCTGTCTGTTCATCTGCAGACTTAACAATTTTTCAAAGTAAAAAAACAATAAATATTTGTTTTATCTTGGACAGGTACTAATAAGATTCTACGATTTCCATTTTCCGGATTTCCCAACAGTTTCAATTTTTACCGCTCATAATCGAACAATTAATAATTTGTGATACACTATAAGCTTCGGAAGATAGCCAAATTTGAAACGAATGTTGTAAGCAGTTCTTTATGTACAAATTTGAAAATTTGATGGGTTGGGTTACTTTATTTCTGAACGGCATTTTTAGTATACGTTGCATTAAATAATCAGGGCATTAAATAATCAGGTCACAAGGACCCCAAGGGCTCAGAGAAATTTGAGGAAGGGGATCCATTAGAAATCTGTTAAGAAACAGATAGTAACCTCTGTTCAAGGCCATTGAGAATCTTTTTTAGCATCCGCATGGTATGGCTCTCTTTCATACACGACCATGGCTTAACATCTGATATGGCGGACGACGGCCTTTCCAAGCCCATCAGTGTTCCCTTTCTCACTGAGGGAAGGGTGAGGGTTTAACGGAGATACATCTCAACGTTGAGACAACCGGGAATCGAACCAGAAAACTTTAATTTCGGAGTGAGTGGCTGTTGAAAACTTTGGTATTCAAACACGCTAATCAACGTTATCAGAGTGAAATTTAACGACACAGAAACTCTCTTATAAAAATGAAATGTTGGCTGAAAAATAATGTTCTGTATAGACCCTTCCTACCTATGACTGGGGTCGAATGTCAGGAACATTTATTTACTAGTGACTGTTTAGTCGTATATTAATCCTACATTTTGATTAAATGTCAATCAAGTTATATGAAACTTTTACTGTCCTAATGTAGAGCAGTTAATAACAAACTAAGAAGTATTAAAAGATTTCAAAATTCCTGGCTTTTCGTTTTAATGTTAGTGCAAGAAGATTGAAACAGTAAATCTAGAGCTAGTAAAATGAAATCTTAAATCTGGTTAATGAAAGCGATATTTATAACAGCAGAAAGTACATAGTGTAACTGTATCACGTAGTTTCTTTACTTTTAAACATATGCAAGAACGTGTTACATTTATTAGCCCTTCAGCTTAAGCTTGCACCACTTGATCACGAATAATCGTGTGTTTGATCTGAAGTATTTCATTTTCTTTATTTAAAACATAGGAGATGTATCTGTTTTACAAAATACGGATACTATATCAGAGACAACACTCAATTTCTCAACTACTTCTCTATGATCACTTACATCATTGCTTTTATGATATAAGAAGATATCTTCGATGCTTTCTCTGTCATTATCCATTTGAACTATCTTTGTTCATAGCTTCAGCATTTGTATAATGATGTTCTCCGTTTTCCCATATAAATTAATGTGCTTAAACCAGGACTAGGCAAACTACGGACCATGGGCGGCATTCAGCCTGCTACCTCGTTTTGTGTGGCCCGCGAGCTACTGATGACAAATAAATTTGTAAATGAGGAAACTAACGTATAGAGGACAAAAAGTACAACTTCGGAGAAACGAATTCTCATTGAAACAATTAATTTAAAAAAAAAGACGTTGTTTATATTTCATTTAAGATTTTTCCCCGATGGTCACGCTTGGCTACTGATCTCTTAGATCAGTAGCCAAGCGTGACCATCATCGGGTGACCACTTGGGTTCGAGCCCCGGGTAAGGCATGGATGTGTGAGTTGTTTTCCTGCTGAGGTTCTGCCATCCTCACAGACCTTTCATTATGGCATATAAACTGACAGGCTCCTGTCAGACCTCTGTGGCAAAGCTGCTTGAGGGGATATTTTTTTTAATTTATACATATATTATTAAATATATATTGTTTTGGCTGGCGCCATTCCATTTCAGTTCTCTATGCGGCCCGTCATTTCGTTTCAGTTCTCTATGCGGCCCTTCAGCTCAAAGGTTGTCCAGGTGTGATTTAAACCTAACCGTTTAAACCACCCCTGGCGGAAATCCGCAACCACTACGCATCGGCAAAACTTTATCAACATCTGCTTATATTAGCTACTTAATAATTACCGAGGTTTTGCAAATGCTTAAGGTATGATTATGTTTGTGAGTAAAAGACATCATTCTAGTGGTTTATTAATGACTAATTATTAAAGGAAGAAATATGCTGCGATAAGAAGAGATTGAACTTCAGAAAAATATTCCTTACCAAATATTAGATAAAATATTGCATTATAAGTTATGTAATGTTTCAAATTCTTTTGAGTAAATTTTGCTCTTTTAAAAAGAAGAAGAAAAAAAAAATTCTGAAGTTATCCGCGATTACGGGGAGACACTCATTATTAACTAATGCATCTCTACAGGGAAAAGACATTTTATTATACACCCACCCACCTAACAACGTATGGGTTCACCTTACGCCCTCACAAAAGCAGCAACACGTCATCATGGCATGGACTCTACCAGATGTTGAAAACGTTCGGGAGGTATTGCGGGCCACTTATTTGAGGACAGCAGTCCGTAAAGCGCCAGAGTTGCCAGTGGTAGGTTTCAGACTTGAATGTATCGTTCCACTTCATTCTACAGATGGTCAATAGGGTTCAAATCCGGAGAGTGAGAGGGCCGTTCGAGGGTTGTGAACTCACTGCAATGATCCTCCAACCAGTCCTTCGCCAAACGTGAGCAATGAGACAGAGCGTTGTCTTGTTGAAAGAAGGCATCCTTCTGTGGGAAATGGATAGCCATGAACGGCCGTAGGTGGTTGGCCAGTAGGTCAACATAGCCTTGTGCCGTAATGATGGTCTGAATAGGTTTAATGGGCCCCCAAGGTGGCCCATGTAAATTTGCCCCAGAACATTACACTGCCTCCACCTTCCTGTAACACCCCGACTTAAGAGTTGGGATCCATGGCCTCCTGTGGTCTATGCCACACACGTAACCTACGGCATGTTGTAGTTCGAACCTCGATTCGTTGGACGAAGCTACCCATTGTTCTGCCTAGATATTTACATATATGCAGAACGATATCAAAAGTGCTTCATAACTCTGTTCAGCATTGTCGGCACAGGGACCAAAGAACTTGTGAGCCATTTTCGGCAAATTCTGGGTGATCAATGCCAGCCGCTATCCTGCCTGCGAAAAGCGTGGCTTGAGGAAGGGCTTTTACCTGTTGTTGCTACAAAGAAAAATTCTGCTAAGTAGTGATGATCTTCCCAGAGACTGTAGAAGTGAGGGGCATCTTCTCCTGTGCCTCCATGTGCAACGGCACTCCTACCACCTGATGCATCTCCAGGGAGGCAATCAGGACCACGGAATCACAGCGTTACTGGGAAAGGAAGCAACCCACGTGGTGAAGAAGACGAGATCAAAGAAAGTATCATGCTCCCTCTATGGAAGGTGCAGATAATACGATTGTGAGGAAGTAGACCCTGATCGACATAGAGAATCTTGAATTGCCAAAGAAAGAAGATCTCGGAGGATTGTGCATAGAGATGGAGAGAGAGAGAATCCTAAAGTGTGCCAGAGTCCTAGAGTCCTAGAACTGCTGCAGAAGTCTCAGATGAAACGTCATCAAATGTTTGTCTCCACTCCACTGATTATTTAATGTATGTGAAGTCCTGTTGATTGTAAAATAATGTGAAAAGGTTTGTGGGTTGGGATTGTAATAAATGCAAATTTTTTATTGTTAAGAATGATTTCATAATTAAAATTAAAAAAAAAAACGCGATGTGCAGAAAGAATCCAGCGGGGAAATGTCATATAAAAGCCGTGAAACACTTTTTTCCTGTCTTCCACAGTCTATTGGCGATGTTCCTTTGACCTAGTAGCCCTGCGACATGCTATTAACAAGGGTAGTAGATGTTAGCGTCAGCTGCCATAGACCAGTCGTGCCATTGTACATCGAATGGTTTTTGCACAAATCTTCGTAGCTGCTCTGTTATTTAATGCCAATGTTATCATCTGAACTATGGCCCTCCATTACAAAGTTACGATACAGGAGAGGCAGCACTCATTTCAACCATTAACCTTTTGAAGACGGCTGATACAGCAGTTGTACCAGTGAGGAAACTTTGCAAAAAGACGGCTCTGGTACAGCAGTTGTACCAGCTACTTCTTTCTCCCAAGTGCAGGGTTGGAAGCAGGGTTGTTGGAAGGCAGCTAAGCCGATAATGACAAGGAATGGTGTCTCTATCGCGATAAAAGAGAGAGAATGGGACGTAGCTAAGAAGAGTGTAAAGGTTACACTAATTGCTTTTCTCTGTGTCAGTTTGTTATTCGTATTATTTATTTTATTAACAAATTTTTCTATCTGTATAAATTTATCGTTTTCGAAATGGCGAAACGTAAGAAAGTTCTGATCGATGTAGAATTTCTAAGGCAGTTGCAAATAGACAAAATTTTGTTGATTCCGATTCTGATTGCGAATTGACGAAATTTTATGGTTGAATGTGTAATTTCTAAAATCTAATTATTTTCGTTAAAAATGCCACTTTTTATTATTTTATAAACGTTGCAATCAGTCAAACTAATAAAGGTCTAATAAGGTTTGACTGATTTGACTATCTATAACAAGATTTCATGGATCGTCTAATGCGGATCACCGATTTATATTATTTGCAAGGATATGTTCAGTGCCGTATCTGAAGGGAGCGGGGGGGGGGAACGTGGGCGCCATGCTTCCCCGCCCCCTTTGTGAGTATTACTAAGGATAATATAGATATTTATATAAAATTATTAAAGTTGTATATATTTCGTGCATTTTTTAAGACCTAAGACGGAGAGTTTTGAAACACACTGTATAATGTCCTGGTACACATGTGCATCAGAACATTTTATGATATAGTCCTGGTACACATGTGTGGTGATCGCATGCAAAAATATCAGATGTTCTGCAATCGCATATATGGAGGACCTCATCTTCCCACCACTGACTATCTGCCGACGATCATACTCTCTCCGGTCGCCATGTTTATCCATCATAACAGTCGCAGGTACGCTATAGAGCAGTTAGGTATCTGGCCTTGTGCCGTAACTATTGCTCTCATTGAGTTTCAACTGGTCGCTTTATTGTAGCGCAGTAGAGCAGTTTTGTGGGATGGGTGCGGTGTGTATAATAAATTCTGTTTTGAGTGTGTATTTCACTCAGTAAACTTCGTGCTATCCAAGAGAAATTTTCACAGATTTAGTTCCAGCTTTCTACACCTTACTCGAGTTATGTTTTTGAACGTATATTTGCTTTGCCAACAATATAATCGCATCTTTCACATAAAATAAGTGAATTTTCAATTTGTGACTTTATCCCAATGTATTTTTTGTTCTTTTAAAAGTAAATATGATCATTAAGTTTAAAAAAAAACAGCTTTTTTTCATTATCTAAAGTAGTTTTTTTTCCACTCATGTTAGCATGAGTCCAGAAAAATATCGAGGGGAGGAAAGCATGAATCTAAATCGAGCCGGAAAAAATGAAAAGGGCAAAATTTTAAATTTTAAATTCGAATTCAATTTCCGATGCATACAACATTCTCCCCTCCGTTTTTTATTTTTTAAATACCCCCTCAAGCAGCTGCTTGCCACAGAGGTCTGTTGCAGTTTTTTAAACAAAGTTTTTCAAAATGCATGAATTACAAATAACTCTAATAATTTTTTGCCTCTATTACCCTTACCAGGAGTCGTGCCTAGATTCGACTCCGCCAGCATCAGTGATTTAGTAATGACTGCCCATGTTCTTAGAAATTTTATCAGCGTTAATATATTTTTTCATCCGCAAATTTATCAGCGTTAACATTAATCTTTTATCCGCAGAGAGCTTTTAAATGCACATATCTTCATCCGCCCTGGACTTATTGGTTAAAAATTTTAACTTGCCACGTGTCGAGTAGATAGTTTATAATCACATAATTATCACTTCATTAGTAAAAAACATTTTTTACAATAATCAGTTTCTCCTTTTCAATCTACTTATTGGTCATTTTACAGTCTACTTATTGCTTAATCGTTTTTATTTAACAATTTTTTTAAACAATTTTTAAAATAATTAATTTTCTCTTTTTCAATCATTTATTTTCAATTATTTGTCATTTTCAATTTCTACTTATTCTACAACTATTTCAATTTCTACAATGTTCTAATTATTGGTCATTTTCAATCTATTTATTACTTAATCATTTTAACTTAACAAAAATTTTACTCAAGCAAATTTTACAACATCATTTCTCATTTACAACCTTTTATTTTTAATCTACTTATTCGTTGTTTTCAATCTACTTATTGTTTAAAGATTTTGTCACGCTGAAACAAAACATACAGTTATCATTTCATTACTAGAAAACAGTTTTTACAATAATCCAATCTTTACTACTCGACAATCGTATCATGTATTAAAATAAACTGCAATTTACTTTCATTAAAACGTTTTTGAGTCTAGTACCTTTATACTAATTGTTTCTTTTGTCTGAAAATGAACTACATTTATGAAATATACATATATACAAAAAATAATAATAAGTGAGTGTAGTTATACTCTAACAAATATACAATAAAAAACATAAAGCATTAACCAAAGCATAGTCATAATAAAGGAAAAATATTAAAATATATCAATCAGATTAAATTTTTGAAACCTGCATCCCCTTATTATTTCTTATGCTAATTGCTATCCAAATAAGACATGTTCACCTTACACGAGTTTTTTTTAAGACCGCATATTGTGTTAGTAGGGGACTAAGTGTAGTTATACTCTAAACTCTTGTTAACGAAGCTCAAGGGAAACGAAAAACCTTTCGGATATCGAAAATGGAGTTATCGAATCTGTTCTAAAAATACACATAAGCAGTTTAAAAACCAGTTTCAGCACCCGCTATAGATTCCCATCTATTGGAATGTTTTTCATTTTTACACTGAGTAAACTATTTTAGCAACTTTGCTGGTCAACGTGAGGAAATTCAGCATGCCTCATTCGTTTTCGTTTTCTTTTTCGTTTATCGTAATCTAGCTTTTTAAATACCATATCTTTGTTTTTTAAAATGGTTGATAGAGCACCGAGGAATTCTTCAGCAATATATTTTTCCCCTACTTTCAATAGCTGTGATCACTTTTGCTTTATCACTTAATGACAATGTATTCCACTTACTCTTAGCTGCCACTGCAATGCAATTTAATCTGTATTAAAAGAGACTAGCCCTAAACTAAAATTAAACTAGCACTTTCTGTGACGAATAGGGGGAATACTAATCAGTCAGCCCTGCGGGGATGATAGAAGCATTGCATAGATAATAAGAATCAGTGTCCATCTGTAAGCAGGGGGTCACTGATGCGTAGCCACTGACACCTATAATGCGTAGACACCGAGAATCGCTTTGTCCATCTCGCAAAAATTTCAACACCTTACTATCACAAGTAACAAGATTTCGTGGAACGAAACTTATCAAAAAGGATTTGCTTTTAAATATTCTTCACAAAATTTCAAATTATCGAGGTGACGTTAAAAATGCTCGAATTAATGAGAGAAAAAAATACAATAAATGTATAAGAATTCAGTTGCAAATTTAAAAACAAAAAATGAGTTAACGAGAAATTTCTAGATATGTAGGTTCGAGTTAACGAGAGTTGACAGTATTAATAGAGAAAACCTGCTAATGAAGTACAAAACAATGATAACCTTCATACAATAAGCTCATATAATGGTACAGTATTATTCATGTAACCAGTACCGAAATGTGGGGGTGGGGGTAGCGCGCCAGGCTCGTAATCTGTAGTTCCCAGGTTCGAGTCCCAGCTGGGTCAGCGTTGAGATTTATCTCCGCAAAATTCCCCGCCCTGCCCACGGTCAGTAGGAGACACCGATGGGCTTGGAAATTACCGTCGGATGGGACATTAAGCCGTGGCCCCGTGTGCGGGAGAGCCATACCCTGTGCACGTTAAAGAACACGCTGGATGGCCTTGACGGGAGTCTATCATCTGTCTCCCAACAGCTGTTCCAGTGGGTCCCCTCCCCCAACCTTCTCTGAGCCTTCGGGGTCCATGTGACCTGGCCATTTAGCCCATTGTGTGCAAAAAAGTGCCGCTCAGAGGTAAAACAACCCAACCCAACCGAAATGTGTTTACGTTGTTAGACACATAAAAGAGCTTAAAAGTGGCAGTTTGGCTTATTTTGCTTTCCAAACATCAATTTTTCGTCATGGTAACATTATATTTGCATAGTCGAAATGTACGAAATTTTGTCGTCAAAATTGTCGTTTGTAATAAACGAAATGTACAAAAGGGGAAAAAAAAGAAGAAAATGAATGTTTAAAGAAAATGTTTAAAGAATCTAGTTCTGTCAGTAGTGGGTAAAAGACCGAAGCTCGCCCACTGACGTGACAAATTATAACTTTAATCACAGACGATTAGTTTCCTGTAATGTTCATAATTTCAAAACTTACAACTTCAATAAGCTCAATTCTGTTTTAATAACTAAATTCAGAACTGGAAATGCTTATTCAAACCGAAACTCTTTAAATTGCATAAAATAAATAGTCCAAGTTGTAATTACGGTAATTCTTTTAAATTGTCAAATATATCATGTGGAACGAACTAAGTACTTTGATAACTAAAAATATTATCAGAATTTTCGCTTCTTAACCTCTTAGATCTCCCTTCAGATAAACTTCAAATATTTCTTTTATTCTTTGCTATTAAAATGTATCAAAGGCAGTGATCAGCAGTGAGTTCGGTCTTATAGGGCATGTCCTTGTATGAGAAGGCCTATAAAAGCTAGGAATAGCTTCTTCTCTATCAATGTGTTGAAAATAAAAAAATTAAATTATATCATAAAATATAACTCAATTCATCTCTAAATTTAGAATCTTCAGAAGTACAATAAACTATTCCTGTGAGCAGACCATACCCAACAATCAATAAGAAACTACCTGTGCGAAAGATTAAAAGTGTTATTTTTCCTAATAACGTCTGTGACGTCATCTCCTTAATCTTAACAGTAAATATTACTATTACAAATATAGATTCGTATATTGTATTACCTTTTATTACCACAACTTTGTTTTTTTTTCTTTAACTTACTTATAATACTTAATAGCAATTTAAATTTAATTTACTAAATTTTTGCAGATAACAGGGAAAAAATATTAAATGAATCAGGTAAAAGCATGTCAATTAACCTGGAAAGATTCATTTAAGGATATGTTAAGAGAGAGAGAGTACTGCCAGATTTTCTCCCTAATTTCCAAACCCATGATGCTTCAATTCTGTCACCTCAATACAATTTCGCCATTCTATTCAGGAAAGAAATTCGTTGTTGACCATGTAATCCGTGTAACAATAGACTGACTTTTCTCTCGATACCTCTCAAACTATACAATATTTCCTCCCCACAAACTGTTCGTTTAATGGAGATCTTTGAAAATAAAGGACATTAATAAATAAAAATTTCAGTACGAATTAGCAAGGTTAATATTGTTACGATGGATGAACGTGCTGCTATGAATTTATGATTAACGTGTCATGAACGCTCGCGTATACCTTTGCATGAGAATTACATAACCAACGAATTGGAACGAAGAACCTAACTGAAAAATAAGAAATATAGAATGGTTATGTTGAAGTTGTTAATATGTGAAAGAAGACATAGTTAATCTCAGACTATACACGATAAAGTGGTTAGAAAAAAAAAGTATTTTATGTGGTGAGTGCGCGAGAGGTTAATTAGTTTATTAGTGTAAATCCTATTAGTGAATTAATAATAAGCAAAATAAGAATGGTTTACGCTTGAAGTGAAAGTTGCACAAGGGGCATTAACAATAAAAAATGAAGAGGTAAACGTTAGTCGAATAGAGAGAGCTAGCCTTAACTTTTCTGTGGGAAGACATTATTACTCGATGTACAATAGTATTTAGTTTGTTTATAAGAATTGGTAAAGTTAATCTCGATAGATTACACATTTGTTTACAAATATGATTTTACTGTTCATTGAATGATATTAGCCTTGTTTTGTGATTTGTGTGGGAAGAGAAACAAGAAAATGGATTCTTCTGAAAGTTTATCTTTACAAAGTCGTATCAGAATAATATGACCACCTACCATAAATATACTATGGTATGTGGTCATATTATTCTGATTCGACTGCGTATATTGATATAGATTTTCGTGCCGGTTGACTTAGTTTGTATAAATAATTTTATCCATGCTTTTGCAATAAATTGCATTGTTTTGTAATTATCACTGTCATGTATTTACTTGAACTCAAGCTCAGTGCTCATCCATTTAATTGGTAACAATATATTTGAAATAAAATTTTGCAAATCGCCCATACAGTGCTATAACATAAATACAAACGTTTATTTTTTATTAGTTTATTGTTAAATTTTTATCGCTTCAGTCTGTATTGTATATTAATGGTAGAAGTGGATTTTATTTACATTGCAAATCTTTCGTAAGCTTCTTTTTATTGTTCTTTGAAGGAAGGAGTCGTTGTTTTATAAAACGTTACCCCAATATAAATAATATTATATCAGTTATTTTCTCTTTTTAATCGATTTTGAATAATTCGTTATAAAGATATAACACCTTGCGGAGTTAGATCGATTTAACTGTAGCCGTTGGAAATAAATTTCTTTTCTTAATTTTCTCTCATGTAGAATGAGCTAGACCAGCGATTTCTGAACTGTAGTATGCGTACCACCATTGGTACACGAAACTTCTGCCTGTGGTACGTGAGTTTAGTGCCAATATTCGTTCACACAGGACTTTGTAGAATTTAAGAATAGTTCTAAATTTGGCTTCCCATGTTGTGCCTATCAGATATCTCAGCATATTTAATCGGCTATAAAATTTTTCGCGAACGAGATTAATTCGAGATTTCCAATTTAAATAATGGTCCAGAAGAACCCTGCAGTGAAATACCTGCTGAATATCAAAGAAAACCACAGCCACATTTTATTTTATGAAAGAGCATTTTGAGATTCAGCAATTAGTTGGAAAGTAGAAAGCAGCCCAGAAGATTCGAATATCCAATTATCGGTAAAGTACCATTTTTTCAAAAACATTTGCAAGACAAGAGTCAGGGAAACAGGTATGTAGGAGCTAAGTAAATTAGAGGCTTTCATAGGTTTTGCAATAGGAATGATCTGTGCTATTTTACAGATATCCGGCATTCATTAGATAGTTTCAATAAAAGTGTAAGTCCTTCTTGTTGAATGGATTAATGATAATATTAGTAATGTTATCTGATCAATAACTACTATTTCATTGATAGCATTTTTAAGTTCCCGTTAGTTAAAAGGAGTATTCATCGATTTTCAAAGGCTGCTTCCATAAATTGGAAATTTTATCTTTGTTGTTTCTGAAGGAATCAGACATAGGTAATTTAAAATAAGAAACGAAGTGGACAAAATAATCTGCGAGTTTTTCGGTTGCGCAATTGAGAGATCCAAATGGGAATAAGTTCAGGCGCCGTTTCGATTGTCTATATCTTTCCCCCATACTTTGAATTAATATAGTTGATTGGGGAATCTGGAAGTTAAGATCTTTGCAGAAGTTTTGGCTCTGTTTTTTCTCAAATTTTTTTCGTTTCTCTTTTGCTTTTGGCAAAAAGATTTTGTTAGGCTTCAATATATTTTAAATTTCCAAACCTTTTAACTTTTCTTTCACTTATTCTCCTATTTGCAGTGAGAGGTTTTTATTCAATAGTATAAGAACAAATTTTAAAGGAGGCTTTGCATTCTTTAATGTTACATTGGTATTTCCTGAAGAGAGAAGAATTAAATTCATTTAGATTAGGCTGGTTGTTGGTATTTTGCAGTTCATCTCAGACATTATTCTTGAATTGAAACCAATGGCATCTTTCAGTTGGGATTAGATATTTTAGACCAAAAATTAGCTGAAATAATGACTGGTAGATGATCACTCCCGTGAGAATCGTGATGTCTTCTCCATGTAAAATGTTTGGCAAAAGGAGCAGACGCAATGTTGAGATCAATAGCACTTTCTCTTCCGTGAAGTTTGAAAAAGTAGGAGAGCTGTCATTGAGAACAACCGTGTTCAGAACTACGGACAAATCTGCGACAACGTGTCCTCTTTTGCCTGTAGTATGTATGGTACCCGAACAACACGCACATAGCACCCTAAGTTGTGCTATGAATATAATATTCCATTGTCTGTAGAAAAGCCAGGGTTGCAGGCATTGATGCAAAGTATTTCCGAAATCCTCCAACAAAATATCGTATCCTGTACTATACAGTGAGATAATGCAGAAGATGAAATCTTTAGTTTTCACTTATCCTGCTATAATTTTCAAGAACTGATTCCCATAGGAAATCTCTATAGAATTTTTACTGTAATTTGGAGTGTACAATCATCCCACCAACTTGATAGAAAAATAAGGTTATATTTTTTGATTAATACTTTGCAAATATTAGAATAAATTTTAGTTTTAAAATTATACTGGTAGATATTTTCAAAAACTGCCAAAAGTTAATTTTTGATTATTTTTACAGTATTCTTATAAAGCCTTAATAAATAAATTTATCTGTTTCATACCTTTTTTTAAAAGGTAATAAATAAAGTAAATAATAGTCAGATACGTAACAGCAAAGCAAGATATCCAAACACTGTGAAAGTTAGGGGGGAAATAGGAATTATGACAAGTGTCACAGCAAGTCATGGTAATTGAGTCGTTTATCTGCGCCAACCGATTATTCTATGCCTATATGATACCAGACGTGAACAGAGCAGTAACATAAGAATTAGTCACATATGCACACACACATATACACCAAAGAGCCAAAAAACCTTATTACCAGCGCATCTTTATGCAAATCGAAGCAATTGCAGGTAAACAACGGCGCATGTGAAGGTCATCAAACAGTATAAGTAACACCTGATGCTGAACTCTATTAGTCACTGAAGTGAGTTTGACAACGGCCAAATTGTAATGGCCAGATGATTGGGTCTGAGCATTTCCGAGACGGCAAGGCTTCTGGGGTGCTCACGATTAGCCGTACTCAGTACCTTCAAAAAGCGGTCCGAAGAGGGAAAAACCACAAACTGCCAGCAAGGTGGGGCCAACCACTGCTCATCGATGCTAGAGGTGTGCGAAGGCTCTCCTGTATGTTACGAACCAATAGAAGGGATATATGGCTCAACTCGCGCGTAATTTGAATGCTGGTGACGGAAGTATTGTGTCACAGCACACAGTACATCGAACTGAAAATGGGGCTGCGTAGCTGCAGGGCAATGTTCTTTTGCTTTGGTGTTCTGCTGGGAAACTCTGGACCCAGTCATTCATGTGCTTGAGTATGATTAAATGATGCTATTCGAAGTTCCACTATACAGGACAGTACTACGTCTTATGGATGGCACCAAAAGCCATCATCGTGTGCTGGTTGAGGCCTAATAGAAAATTGAAAATCTGGCTGCAAAGCAGCGGTGAAAGTACCTGTCATCTACAATACTATAATAATGTCTAAATCTATCAGTTCATTCACATCTGTAATATTGGAACTTTCGAATTATGAATTGTACCATGGATTTATTTCCAATGTGGTTCTGGTTTAATTTTCTTTTACTGCAAATATGTACACAAATTGTGCCGAGAGTCTATTATTTTTAAGGGGTAAATTTGAGCTCTTTTAATTTTAAAAACATGATATTCGCTACTTAAATATCAGTTATTTGGGACAGATGTCCAAGTTCGAAGCTCTTGTGGTTTCCTGGAGGGTTGGGTGAGGGGACCCACTGGACAGCTGTTGGGAAAAGAATGTTGGCCTCTCGTCAAGGCCACCCAGTGTGTTCTTTAACGTGCGTGGGTGTGGCTCTCCCACACACGAGGCCACGGCTTAACGTCCCATCCGACGGATGGCGGCCTTTTCAAGCTCGACAGTGCCCCCTATTCACTGCGAGCAGTGCAGTGAGTTTGGCAGAGAAAAATCTCTACACTTGCCCAGCTGAGGGACCCGAAACCTGAGAATTGCAGATTACGAGCCTGGCACGCTACCAACTGAGTCATTCATGTGCATGAAACTATGATATCTACAACCTACCTAAACATCATGCAGGCCAGGTACGTCCTTTCATGGCAATGGTATACCCCTCTAGTAGTGACTTCTTTCAGCAGGATAATGCGCCATGCCACACTTCCCGGATTGTTCGAGAATGGTTCGCGGAACATGAGGAAGACTTCCATGTAATGCGCTGGCCTCCAAATTCCCCAGACATCAATCCAATTGTGAATTAGCTGTTTGTGTTGGAACAGCATAGCCGATCTCCGGCGGCTCAACCACGTAACTTAGAGGAGTTAAAGAATCTGCTGGTAACGTGTTCCAACCAATACCACAAGACACCTTTAGAAATCTTGTGGCGTCCATGCCTCGCCGGGTAAGAGCTGTTTTGGCGGCACGTGGAGGACCAACATCATATTAAGCAAGTGGTCATAATATTTTAGCTCTTTGGTGTAAATAGATATAGATCTTAATTAATTTTTAATTATTTAAACCTAAACTGTGGATAACAATTTTAAAAACTCTGTAATTAATTTTAAAATATTCGTAAATATTTTAACACAGTTGTAATTAATACAACATTTCATATTATATGGTTTAAAATAAATAGATTTTTAGTTAATATTTAGGCAAATTATCATTGCTAAATTTTTAAGCATATTTCATTTTCCCTCCTTTTTCTCAACGACAGTCCGTGCCTGGTGTATAAAGGTAACCTTGACGGATCCGATGCAGCTTGATTCTAGTCGAAAACAGAATTAAACTTGTTTACAAAAATCGCTTTTTTTTACTATTCCATCAAATTTTAGTGCATCATTAACACAATCATTCTGTTTCTTCTGCTTTTTCGTAATTTATCGGTCGGTGTGTGGAAAAAATGGCTCTCGTGTTTGCAATACGTAAAGGTTTTGGTCACACATGACCTAACACTGATGGTAAAGCAAAAAAAGGATGTCTTAAGCAAGGATTTAACAACCGGTTCTATTGTGTCAAAGTGGTTTCTCTGGTTAGGAGATATTTCTTATTTGTTGAAGCAGATAGGTACACATAAACGAATAAATTCCTTTTCAGAGTTCTAAAGGGCAAGAATTTGAAAAAAAAGTGGAATCATGATATTGTTAATCTTTATTAATCTTATTTGTTCGAACATTTTTTTTTCTTTCGGATTTTAATGCTGCATTTATACAAGGAAGTTTTTCAAATATTTATTTTCATAAAGGTGATAAGTAATATTCTCACAAAAATATTGACTTGCTCGCAAGAGTGATCCACGATATCTGGTCAATGAATGCAATAATGAAAATATCTGCCAGTGGCTTCATCTATAAATGCTGCCATAGTAATATATGCTGCCGACTAAGAAACAGCGTTTTTCTTAATTTGGATCGATAGAGCTTGTTTTTGTGTTTTATCGGTCTCTGCCGTGTGATAACGTCTTATCTGAAGGACCAGAGCCACTTAGATACCAGCGGGATTGGTCAGCTCTCAAAGGAAACGGGGAAAAAATAGTAAATGCAAAGGGTGAAATTTAGATCTAATGGATGAAATTTAGTAAATGTAATGGTGAAATTTAGTTATTCTAATGAACGAAATTTAGTTAACCTAATGGATGAAATTTAGTTAATCTAATGGGTGAAATTTAGCATATGTAATGGTAAAATTTAATTAATCTAATGGAAGAAATTTAATTAATCTAATGGATGAAATTTAGTAAATGTAATGGTGAATTTCAGTTAATCTAATGGATGAAATTTAATTAATCTAATGAATGAAATTTAATTAATCTAATGGATGAAATTTAGTTAATCTAATGGATGAAATTTAGCATATGTAATAGTAAAATTTAATTAATCTAATGGATGAAATTTAATTAATCTCGTGGATGAAATTTAATTAATCTAATGGATGAAATTTAGTAAATGTAATGGTGAAATTTAGTTAATCTAATGGATGAAATTTAGTTAATCTAATGGGTGAAATTTAGCATATGTAATAGTAAAATTTAATTAATCTAATGGGTGAAATTTAGCATATGTAATAGTAAAATTTAATTAATCTAACAGATGAAATTTAATTAACCTAATGGATGAAATTTAGTTAATCTAATGGGTGAAATTTAGCATACGTAATGGTAAAATTTAATTAATCTAATGGATGAAATTTAGTTAATCTAATGGGTGAAATTTAGCATATGTAATAGTAAAATTTAATTAATCTAATGGATGAAATTTAATTAATCTAATGGATGAAATTTAGTAAATGCTAATGGTGAAATTTAGTTAATCTAATGGATGAAATTTAGTTAATCTAATGGGTGATATTTAGCATATGTAATAGTAAAATTTAATTAAACTAATGGATGAAATTTAATTAATCTAGTGGATGAAATTTAGTAAATGTAATGGTGAAATTTAGTTAATTTAATGGATGAAATTTAGTTAATCTAATGGGTGAAATTTAGCATATGCAATGGTAAAATTTAATTAATCTAATGGATGAAATTTAATTAATCTAATGGATGAAATTTAGTTAATCTAATGGGTGAAATTTAGCATATGTAATGGTAAAATTTAATTAATCTAATGATGAAATTTAGTTAATCTAATGGGTGAAATTTAGCATATGTAACAGTAAAATTTAATTAATCTAATGGATGAAATTTAATTAATCTAATGGATGAAATTTAGCAAATGTAATGGTGAAATTTAATTAGTTTAATGGATCAAATTTAGTTAATCTAATGGGTGAAATTTAGCATATATAATGGTAAAATTTAATTAATCTAATAGATGAAATTTAATTAATCTAAAGGATGAAATTTAGTAAATGTAATGGTGAAATTTAGTTATTCTAATGGATGAAATTTAGTTAATCTAATGGGAGAAATTTAGAATACGTAATGGTAAAATTTAATTAATCTAATGGATGAAATTTAATTAATCTAATGGATGAAATTTAGTAAATATAATGGTTCAAATTTAGTAAATGTAATGGGTGATAATTTGTAAATGTAACAGCTGAAAATTAGAAAAAATGTGCTGGGTACAATTTAGTAAAAGTAATGGGTGAACTTTAGAAATCCTATTGGGTAAAATCTAGGAAATGTAATGGATAAAATCTAATAAACGTAATGAACGAAAGCTAGGAAATGTAATGAGTGAAAGTTAGAAAATGTAATGAATGAAATTTAGTAAATGTTATGGGTGAAATATAGTATACTTAATTGGTGAAATCTTGTAATGTGCGAAAAGTAGCAAATGTGATGGATGAAATTTAGTAAATGTAATGGGTGAAAAGTAGTAAATATGATGGCTGAAATTTAATAAAATGTATAAAGGTTGAAATTTAGTAAATGTAATGGATGAAAGTTAGTAAACCTAATTGGTGAAATTTAGCAAAAAGTGAAAATTATCAAATATAATTGGGGAAATTTAGTATACATAATTGGTGAAATCTAATAACGTAATGGACGAAAAAATAGCAAATATGAAGGGTGAAATTTAGTAAATATAAAGGGTAATGTTTAGTATAATGTAAGGGTAAATGGTTAGTAAATGCAATGGAGGAATTCAGTAATTGTAATGGACGAAATTTAGTAAATGTAATGAGTGAAATTTAGAGACGCTCTTTTCAAAGCAATGGTTCCCGACTGGACGTTTCAGAAATTTGTGTATGTTGGGGGGGGGTCTGAAATTTTTTCTCAAGAAATAGATTGAATAGAATATCGAATACCTTAGATGATCATCATAGTTTTCCTTGAAATCACAGATTTAAAGTATATATTTCTAAAATATTATTTACACTTGCTAGTTTGAAAAGAAAAATGCTACTAATTCATTCTAAATTCTTTCATAAAATTTAATTTTGGTTTCGTTATGTTTCTGGATTTCTTAAATGATCTGTTAATGTAAATTTGTGAATTAATGATTTCTTAAAAGAAAAATTTCACCAAGGCTGTTTACAATGGATGCGATAAAGAACCGTATCGTTCAATTTTTATCCCTTTTCCATTTCTTTTTCTTTTCGATTACTTCACATTCAGATTGCTTTCACATTCAGATTGCTTTCACATTCAGAGATATCCTTAATATCAATATAACGTCTTATACCAATGGAATTAATGAGTGCTTCTTCATAACGGACGAAAATGCCAGGCCAAATATAGTAACGTTGATATTTCAATATTCTGAAGAGCATAACCATCAGTCTAATTGCGATGTCTTCCGTATGTCCAGCAAAATCCTCTTGAACGTGTTTCGGAAGACTTGGTGAGATAAATTAACGATATTTAACTTTTTAAACGAAACCACCAAGACTTTCATGATGACGGTTCTTTGTTTTACTTTTATCAACACTTTTGTGTGGACAATGGACCAAATAACCATATGATTAGTATTCAACCACTGATTATGTTACTAAGCAGTTAAACGACTTGCACAGAAGCCCACTTTACCACAAAAATCGATCACTTTTATCGATCATCAATCAAACTAACAGATAGATAAATATTGTGGGAATGTTAGAAACCCTCCTGCTATCCCAAGATCAACCAAATTACATTCCAAATATTAATAGAGAACGAAATATATATATTAATAGATATGATATCTGATATCTTTAATTAAAATTAAGAGTTTCAAGCCATTATATCTCGAAGTCTAAAATAGTGCCTAATTGGCAATAACAAAAGTAAAACCCATTAAACCCCAAATGGGCCACACGGGATATTAATAAATAAATAATTCCAAGTACTAATGGAGAAATATAATTTTAAGATTATACAGGTAGGTTTATTTTCTAAAAAAAAATATAATATAAAAAACAAGCAGGCAGGCAGATAATTTTAGATTATTTTAGATTATTCTGAAATTATCTTATTAAATAAATATTTTGATTTCTTGTTTGTCGAAAGAAAAAAAACTCCCCTAAAAACATGTAATTGTCAGATACTAATTTAAAAGTAAGATGTCCCCACTATTTTAAAGTTAGTTGGAAAATGAAAGTTATAGCTGTTATTATAGGTGGCGCTGCAAGCAGTAGTCTTGAGTCTTTTATCTGGGCTAGATTGTTATTCTGTGGGCCAGAGCTACCTATATCATACCTAGCCGGGACAGTGTACTAGCAAAATTAACTTTTAATGCATAGGAGTTTAGGTTTAAATCCTTTCTCTTAAAATTTAAATGGTCACTTTATTTCTTAACATTTTGCAGTTTCGATGGACGGTAATCTTTCGAAGCCCAACGGTATCCATTTTATCAACGAATGGAGAATGAGGTTATTGACGAAAATCTCAATGAAGGCAGAGTTGGGATTTGAATCTGGGAACATCAGATTGCAAGTAAGCCATTGCCGGCCCCTTTTCATGATGCACTTTACAGTCAATAGTCATTATTCTCAAACTGTTTTTAGTAACTGATGGATAGCATTAATCAATTCTTTTAAGATTGCATTGTCGTTGAGCCAATCATTCTTATTAATCTCCTTTCACATTTGCCATATGCCACTTTTATTTTACATCGGGAGCCCTGTTTTCATCGTTGATAGCGCTGGGGTGCTCATTCTCTGGGATTGCGGACCTTCTATTTCTGTCACTGGTTCTACATAGTCTCTATTATCATCATACAATTCTCTCACATATTCTGTCCAGATTTGTTTTATTTCTTCTTTATCTGTAGTAACTTTGCCCTGTTTATCCTCAATGCATCTGTTTCTCTGAGGATACTTACCTGTAAGTTCTCTGATTTTTTTTTGTGCATTTCTTTTGACTTGTGCGAAGAGTGGAGGTGTTCCATTTCCACGCATTTTTCATTAAGTCACTCCTTCTTAGCTTTCTTTATCTCTTTTTGTATACTTTTATTGGTTTCTCAGTACTTGTCTTGATCCTTTCTTTATAATTTTCCTTTCTTCTATAAGATTAAAAAGAGTGTCATTCATCCACGGTTTTTTCCTTTTATTTCTTTTGTATCCTATGGTATACGATGCAAAAACTGAAAACATCTTACTTCAACTGTCTTATTTGAGGGCCAACAAACACGCCCTCTTTTATCTTCGCTTTTGAAAGACGGGGGAATTTTTTTGTTAGGTAGGCAAATCCTCTATCATATTTATTCAGTGCCTTGACAAATTGCTACATAAGTCTCAGTTTTATATGAAGGGGAGGAAAGATCACATCGTCATAAGCTATAAGACTCTGCTTCTGTGAATGTTTTGCTTCCACTTTCCAATTACATATTGGCCAAGTTTTCTTCAAGTAATGGGATGCTCTGTCACGACTGTTCCATTCACATAGGAAACAAAGAAATTTTTTGTTCTCTTGTTGCATTCCCAATATCATGGCAATGATTTTTAAATCCTCACATATTTTCCAATTGAAATCCGTATATTTAATGGATTTGAGCACTATATCTAGAATCTCATGTGATTCTTTTGCCATACTAGCATAGACAAAAGGAACAGAAGGCATTAAATTACCATTATGTAGTAAAACAGCCTTCAAGCTAGTTTTGGATGCATCTATAAAGAGCCTCCAATTTTGTGGGTCATGAATAAAGTCTAAAGCTGTCATCAAACTGGCAATATCATTACAGAAAGTCAATCGGCTATCATGTAAGAAAAATGCAACAAAATTCCCTTCTCTCTCTATATATATAAAGTTATACTTGTACAAGGTTGGAGAAGATTCCATTCTTGCAAATTAGAGCCCAGCAGTTCAGCATTTTGTTTACTTAGCCCTATGTCACAAACCAAATCGTTCAGTTCTGCCTGCGTTAAAAAATGTGGTGTTGAATCCATGGTAGCCTGGTAGGATCACTTCTTTCTGGAGGTGATTCACGTGACTCACTCTCTTCACCAGTACTTTCTTCATCTTCTGTTTCCTGACTTAGTGGAACTGGCAAAGTTTTAGAATGTGTAACTGGTCGTATTGTATAAGATAAGTTGGGATAATCGACATGTCTCTTCGATTTTCTGCTGGTAAAGCCCTGGGTATTAGTCATACAGAAGTAGCAATTTGTGGAATGGTCCTTTTGGTTCCCTCCGTATTGTGGGTACAGCAAATAACCTTTACCCTTCCACCAATTTATTAATTTCACATAGCAAGTTGCAGAACATATGTGAGGGGCCCACTGCTTATCCTGATCTCTTATTTTACATGCAGAGTAATGTTTGTATGCTCTCTTTATTATAGGTGACATTTTTCTTGTGTCTTGCAAAGGTGAACTCTCCGCAAATATAACAGAAGTTGCCTGCCTTATTTTGACATTTTCGGGGGGAGGGGCTTTTCTAGAATGCAAATAAAATAACAGAATAGAAGTATTCACAAACCTGTCACGTTAACTACACAAATATTATCATAAAATAACTTTACATACCCTAGAATACAGTTTGAAAAAACAGATGTTAATTCCACAAATATCTTGTCACTTATACGTTTCTAAAATAAACTTTACAGAGTCAGAGTAGTAGTTATCTAAACTAGAATGACATTATTGTCAACATCTGAGTATAAACTATTGCAAACAAGTCAGTGTTGCCAACTTTTTTGATGTAACATTTCCTGATTTTTCATTCTCCAAGTAATATATATGAAATTGATAGGTTATATCTCCTTAACTCTGAAACTAGCCCTGATAGGCCAATTCTGATCTCAGATTTCAATTTCCCACACCAAAATGCTTTAGAAACACATCAGTTAACCAAAGAAAATTTTCCCTTGTAGAACAGTGTAATTTGAGAATAATGACTATTGGCTCAAAAGTGCATCATCAAAAGGTGTCGGCAAGTGGATTACTTATATCGTCCAGGTTCGCAATCTGGTGTTCTCAGATTCGAATCCCAACTCTGCCTCATGGTGTGCAATAGAGTGCAGCTCAGAGGTAAAATAACCCAACCCAATTCTGCCTTCATTGAGATTTTCGTCAATAACTCCATCCTGCCTTCGTCACTAGGTTTCGAAAGATTACCGTCCTTCGGAACTGGCGAAGTCATCAAGAATATAGGAGATAATGGTATCAAGGAAACAGCTGAAATACTAAATGAAATATACATAGCAGGAACACCTCCAATTGAAATGAAAAGAATCCCAAAGAAGTCTAATACAACAAAGACTGGTGAAAACTAAGTTTAACCAAAAACATAAATAAATTGCTCCTAAACATAATGCAGAGAAGAATATATAAAAAAAATCAGAAAACCAAATAGGCTCAACAAAATTCGCATTTAGAACTGACCTGGGCACAAAAGAAACAATTTTTTCACTTATCCAGTTATCAGAAAAAGCAATTGAACTGAACACCCCCCCCCCCCCCTATGCTTGTGCTTCCTAGACTACTAGAAAGCCTTTGACAAATTAAAACATGATCGACTGAAGGAATTCTACATGAAATTGGTTTAGATGTTAGTGACATAAGAATTATCAAGGATGTCTACTGGAATTAAGAAACAAAAATTAGGGTTGGACAAGAAGAAACAGAATGGATCAAAATTAAAAAAAAACTGTCAGACAGGGCTGTGTCTTGTCACCAATACTCTATAATCTATATGCAGAGAAAACAATAAAAACAGACTTACAAGATTGAGAAAGAAGGTCTAAAGATATATGGAAGAGTAATAAACAACCTACAATCGTAATAGCCCAAACTCAGACAGAACTTCAAAATCTAACAGATATACGTGATATACAAAGAGAGAAAATGGGTCTGAATATAAACACAAGAAAGACGAAAACAATGTGCATTAACAGAAAGAAATTAAAAATAAATATCACATGCAAGGACAAAAAACTAGATTAAATCGACGGGTTCTGCTATTTCGGAAGATATATTTACACTGATAATGACCAAATTAAAGAAATAAACCATGGAATTGCACAAGCTAAAAACGAATTCAACCAAATGAGAAATATTCTGTGTGATGGAAAGTTAAACCTCCAATTAGAATTAGAATTTTAAAATGTTACATCTGGCCCGTCCTACTGTATGGGTTTGATAACTGGACTCAAAATAATAAATTGGAGTTATTTGAGATGTGATGCCTTAGGAGGATACCGAAAATAAAGTGGACTAGCAGGACGACAAACATTAAGGTATTGGATACGGCCAACTCTACTAGACAATTATTAAATATTGTAAAGAAAAGAAAACTTGCATATTGTGGACATATACTGAGAAGGGAAAAGTATGCATCCCACAATTCGTCCTTGAGGGCAAATTCGAGGGCAAAAAAGCACAAGGAAGAAGAAGAAGAAGGGGTTGGATGGATGACCTTTGCGAATAGACGGGTTTGGACACAGAAGACATAATAAATGATGCATGAAACAAAGAATCATGGTATTTGTTGGCCGCCAACATCCCAATCGGAGACGACATTTGAAGAAGAAGAAACTATTTTTAATACTTAAATTTATATCTTTAACCATTTATGAGATATCACAATTTTGTTAACTTGTACGTCAATTTTGACAACAAAATAGTAATGCTTTATATTTATTTTGTTTAAAGCCACCAGTAGTTTATTCTAGAAATAGATAGATAGATAAATCTTTCAAAAAAAAAAAAAGAAAAATTAAATATATATTTTTATATGTTTTCACTTTTCGTGTTTTCAGTATCTTCCAGTTTAAGAGGAATGCTATTTACTAAAGTTAAACGAGTTATAGACAAAGATCTCAGAGAATACAAAACAGCATTAGATCAAGGAAGCCCAAATGGGCATCAACCTAGAGGCAAATAGGAAAAAAAAACCTTCTGCAAAGCATTTATGAATATTCTTCGCTTTCAGGAAGTATACCTATATTGTATAATGAAACATAGGGAAATTAATAAATAAAACATTGCTTTTTTAATATTCAGTAGATTCCCTTATTCAAAATATGCATTTTCTTCTTCAATGCTAAACGTCGAAAACCTCTTGATCTATCCAACTCAGGGACGTGCATCCTACTGTCCCTGAAACAGCTGTGTTCTGCCCGCCAAGTGAAGGTAAATGAGTATTGCTATTCTCGAGTGGTCGCGAGCTCGTGGTCTTCAGTTTAAAAGAGTTTTTTCTTTTTCCTTTAAGAATAACTGAAGGAAATCTTTTGAATCCAATTAGCACGTTTAAAAAATGTAGTTAAGCTGTTATTTCAAACTCCTTACCCCATTTAATCTGTACTAGTTTTGCCCCCAATCTCAGCACCGTGCTGAAGAGGGTGAACTTTGGGGAAAAATAAAAATAGAGGATTTGGGTTGTTTTACATCTGAGCGGCACTTTTTTACACAATGGGCTGAATGGCCAGGTCACAAGGACTCGGAAGGCTCAGAGAAGGTTGGAGGAGGGGACCCACTGAAACAGCTGTTAGGAGACAGATGGTTGCCTCCCGTCAAGGCCATCCAGTGTGTTATTTAACGTGCACAGGGTATGGCTCTCCCGCACATGGGGCCACGGTTTAATGTCCCATCCGACGGACGGCGGCCTTTCCTAGCCCATCGGTGTCCCCTACTGACCGTGAGCAGGACGGGGAGTTTTGCGGAGATAAATCTCAATGCTGACCCAGCTGTGACTCGAACCTAAGAACTGCAAATTACGAGCCTGGCGTGCTACCGACTGAGCCACTTCCCGCCCCAAAAATAGAGGAAAAAGGGTCAAAAAGACCGTTGTATTTTCTATGGTTTGCCGTATAGCGTAGCGCTGCAGGTAACTCCATAGCCACAATTTTAGTGGATACGGTAGGCGATGCTTCCAACTTGGCGTGCAATTACTGCAGACTCAGTAAAGAAAACCACACAGATGATAACATAAGACATAGGATTTATTTAACAGTAGGACCTACAAGAAGGGTAGTGACAAGGCAGTAGTCAAGGTACAGTGAACTGTGGCCCCAAAGCCAAAAATATTCTTCTGTATATTTTACTACTAAGTCAGAAGGAAGACCATGACAGAATCAGCATTACCTCGTTTCAAACGTTGTCACTGGGAGAACTCAGATCCTACGCTTGTTGGCGCTGGTCTGTCCCAAATTATTAAGGTTTGGTTGCACTTTTTTGCACACAATGGACTAAATGACCAGGTCACAAGGACCCTGAAGACTGAGAGAAGGTTGAGGGAGGGGAACCACTGTGGAATCACACGAGATCCTTATCTACTCCTGTGATCCCACACCCCGCCAATGGTGTGGTGCCAAACATATATCCATTAATAACTTCATAGTACTGAGACGATGACAATACCTGAAATTCAGAAGGATTAATTCCGTTCATGGCAGGTAGGAACCGGATTTTTTTTAATCAACGAGGGATCACACTTGGGAACTCGCGTGCGAAATTTGAGATTAATTGATGAATTTATCTGTGGAATAACAGGACGCTAAATTCTGTTGAAACGGATTATTGCGTTTTTTACCTCTGAGCTGCACTTTTTTCTCTTATGGGCTAAATGGCCAGGTCACAAGGACCCTAAGGGTTGATAAAAAAGCTGAGGGAAGGGGACCCACTGGATAGCAGTTACAACACAGATGGAAACTTCGCCCAAGGCCAATCATCACGTTTTTTACAGTACCTATATACAGGGCCATAGCTTTAAATGCCATCCAACGGATAGCATACTTTCCAAGCCCAACAGTATCCCCTTTCTGAGCAAGGACAGGGTGGGGTTAACAGAGATAAATCTCAACTCTGGCACAGTTGGGACTCGAGTTTGGGAATTGCAGAATCCAAACTTGGCGCACTACCAACTGAAAAAACTCCGACCCTCTGTCAAAACTAAATTTTATGAATATAAATAACTTACTTATGTAAATTATAAATATCATCTCGATGCCACAGTGCTACTTGCCGTAGAAGTCTAGCAGGATCATGTCAGTTTATAAGCCATAGTAGGTCTGTGAGGAAGGAGGGACCTCAGCATCAAAACAACCACAAACATACATACTTCTCCGGGGTTCGAACTTAGGTCTCTTGGATCAGTAGTCAAACATGCTACCACACTGCCACCGGACGGTTACACACAAAACATAATAAATTGCAAATATTTCAATATTTTAAGAAATATAAGATGAATTGGAGTGTTCGCTGAAAACAATTTAAAATTGAGATAATTTTGGGAGGAAGAACGAACTCTCGACCTCCTGAATATATGCATATATCAGATGCTTTTCCTACTGAGCTATACCAAGCCTAGATTAACTCCATCCAGTCCCACATATAGAAAAAAATGGATTTGCTGGAATGAACCGGAACACCATTCGATATAAACTTTTTCTCTACATTTCAACGTTCTTTAAAAATTTCTTGCAAAATACGGGTAATTTATAATAATAGAAACCAATCTCGTTCAAAAATCAAAAAGGTGCATCGGCACCTTTTGAAATCCATCCCGTCACTCCGACACATATTTGACCTTGAATGCGACACCGTTCTGAAAATTTCTCTTATTTCTGAGTTCTAATGACTGAAATTGCCCAATTCCCCATTTGTTAGCTCTCCAGTAGCGGTACATCGAGATTTGACCAATGACCTTTAAGGATCCATTCCATCCTTAATTTGACAAAATTTCTGAGTTCTACGCTCAAAATATCACCAGTCACTGATTTTCAACCCTCTAGTACCGGTAGATCTCATCGTATCAAAAACTTCATATTTCTGAGATCTACAACCCAAAATACCCCCAGGAACCAATTTTAACTTTCTAACACCGATAGATCTATGTTTTATCTTTGACCTCGAAGCACCCTCCGGATCCGAAATTTCGTAAAGTTTCCAACATCTACAACCCGAAACACCCCAATGCAACAATTTTCATGTTTCTTGCACTCGTTGATCAAGATTTGACCTCTACGTGACGTCTACTGGACATTGGAGGGCACACTGGAGATCAAATTTCGAATTTTTATCGAGATCTACGACTCGGATATCCCCTAGGTGCATATTTTCAGAGCTCTCCCATTTCTGCATCATAGTTAGAATTAGCGAGATCGCCTTACCATCACTAATTCACAATCGGTCATATACATCGAAGAGCCAAAACATTATGACCAGCGTGTCTTTATGCAAATCGAAGCAACTGCATAAACGACGGCGCGTGTGTAGGTCATCAAACAGAATAAATAACACCAGATACTGAGCTCTGTTAATCAGTGATATTCTTGTTCTCCAAATGGGAACAGCAGCGAACTTAAGTGAGTTTGACAAAGGCCAAATTGTAATGGTCAGACGACTGGGTCAGAGCATTTCCGAGACGGCAAAACTTGTGGGGTGCTCACGGTCAACCGTGGTTGTTACTTTCAAAAAGTGGTCCGAGGAGGGAAAAACCACAAACCGCCGGCAAGGTGTGGGCCGACCACAGCTCATCGACGCTAGAAGTGAGGGAAGGCTATCCCATATGGTATGAGCCAACAGAAGGGATACTGTGACGCAACTCACCCGTAATTCGAATGTTGGTGATGGGAGTAATGTTTCACAACATAGAATGCATCGAACCTTGCTGAAAATGGGGCTGCATAGCTGCAGACCACTCTGAGTGCCCATGCTAACTTCGGTTCACTGTCCAAAACACCTACAATGGTCACGCGAGCATCAAAACTTGACTTTGAATGATTGGAAGAAGGTCGTCTGGTCCGAAGAATCTCGTTTCCTGTTTCACCATGTGGACGGCCGGTATGTGTTGTTTACTTGGGGAAATATTCGCATCAGGATGCAACTTAGGATGAAAACATCCACCACCGGTCTGTACTATTGACAACCATATTGATCAGGTCAACCTATTGACCAGGAACATAATAAATAAATAAAAAATAAATACCCCCTCAAGCAGCTGCTTGCCACAGAGATGACAAGTTTAAACAACCCACCACCGGCCTGTACTATTGACAGTAGACAAGATGGCTCCATGGCCTCGCGTTGCTTGTCCCAAATTCTGATCTTTCCCATCAGCATGATGAAAAAAGGAACCTTTATTCTTCCGACCAAGTACCTTTTTCCAATCCTCAACACTCTAGTGTCGATGCTCCTGCGCCCCCTGGTTATTCGCTGACAACATCGGTGCTCGAAATGGTCACTGGCTGTTATAGCCCATTTGTGACAAGGTCCGATACGTGGTACATTCGGAGATGACCTTCTGCACACTAATGTTTAATTCTTCTGTGATTTGCCTGGTTGTGGCCTGTCTGTTCGCTTGCACGAAACTCGCCAGTCTCCTTTTACTCCTCTGATCCACAAGCTGTTTTCTTCCACCGGATAGCAGATCACTGGTAGTTATTTGCTTTTTCTCAACATTCTCAGTAAACCCTTGAAACGGTTGTGCGTGAGAAGCCCCGAAGGGCGGTGGTTTGAGAGATGCTAGAATCGTCACTCCTAGCACCAACTAGTATCATGCCATGTTCAAACTCGCTGAGATCTCTCATTTTGACCAATCTGACGCCGAATCCAGCTGTAACTGATGCTCGAAGATCTGGTCTGCCTGATGTATAGCGTACACCGATATCACGTGACGTATTAAACGTTGAAATGAACCATTTAGGTGACGAGGGATGGTGTATCTAATAAACTGACATCTCAGTGTATTACGGAGGGCATTCAAAATGGTTCTTGACAAGTATCTGTAGTTTTGCATTCGTTCCTCGAAATTAACGAGCTACCATTTGGTTTGAGACTTGTCTAAACTTGTCATCACGAGTTAAAACAAAGACAATATTATCATCTCTCTCTTCGCTGGCGGAGCGTAAAATTCAGTCTGCAAATCTGAGCGCTGTTTCTATAGAGCAGGGTTGGGAAAATTCTGGCTCATGGGACATTTACGGCCAGCGAGATGATTTTTTGTGGCCCGATGGCAACTGGTGATATCCAGTATACAAACAAATTTCGGAGAAATCGTTGGGAAATGCAGCTGCATCCATCTCATTAAAACAATAGTTTAGTCATGTATGTTCTATAAACGTAATTTTTCTTAATATTGTTTAATAAATAGTATTATTTCAAGAACGATATAATCACTTCTTTATTATTTTCCGTAGTTATGTATATAATATATGGTTTCATAGGATTTTAAATACTACACTCCTAATGAATAATGCGCTTGCCACACTGCCAAGATCCATATTGACTAGATTATAGGTGATGAGACGTGGTCTAACTTTTTTTAGTGGCCAACAGAGAAAAAACTTCCTAACCCCTGCTATAGAGCTTTCTAAAGAAGGGGAAAGATTTTGCATTTTCACAAGAAAGCAGCTTGGGGATGACGTGAAAAAAAAGATCATGTTCATTTATTACAAATGCAGGGTGATTCAAATCGAATTGAACACTTTCAAAACGCTATTACTCCGTAATAAGTGGGGCGGGGTGTCTCAGTCGGTAGCGCGCCAGGCTCGTAATCTGTAGTTCCCAGATTCGAGTCCCAGTTGGGTCAGCGTTGAGATTTATCTCCGCAAAATTTCCCGCCCTGCCCACGGTCAGTAGGGCAGTAGGGGACACCGTGGGCTTGGAAAGGCCGCCGTCCGTCGGATGGGACGTTAAGCCGTGGCCCCGTGTGCGGGACAGCCATACCCTGTGCACGTTAAAGAACACGCTGGATGGCCTTGACGGGAGGCTACCATCTGTCTCCCAACAGCTGTTCCAGTGGGTCCCCTCCCCCAACCTTCTCTGAGCCTTCGGGGTCCATGTGACCTGGCCATTTAGCCCATGGTGTGCAAAAAAGTGCCGCTCAGAGTAAAACAACCCGTGATATCGGTGTACGCTATACTACAGATTACGATGTTGTAATAGGTTATATATAAACATGCAGTCAAAACCAATTTGTAAAGGAACTAGACAGTTATTAAGGATAACTACAATTTGGTGTTTACTACATTTTCATGTATAACCTTGTTACTGAGTAATATATTTTTGAAAGTGTTCAGTTCTTTTTGAATCACCCTGTATATAGGGATCATGCCTGGTCATTGGGCAGTGTTACGGGATAGATGCCTAAATTCAAAGAAGGACGGGAGATCTTCAAAGACCTCCCTCGTGCAGAAGACCGAAGGAGGCCTTGAACGAGAGAACCATCGCTGCTGTTCGTGAACTCATTAAGGAAAACACCCACACCACCGTTCAAGTAATAAGTGAAGATGTCAGTGCATCGATTGGCAGCGTGGAAACCATTATTCGTCAACATTTAAAGTTTCGAAAGATCTGTGCCAAATGGGTACCCCACAAACTGACAGAACAACAAAAAACGACTAGAGTCTACTTGTGAAAGGAGATGCTGGCAACTAGTGGTCCCAAACCGTTAACAGACATTGTCATAGGTGATGAGACGTGGGTTTATTAATGTACAAATCCCAGAAAGATTGATAACTATGTTTGGGCTGTGAAAGGTGAACCACATCCCCAAATACTCCGACAATACTTTCGCTCAAATAAAAGTATGTTCACTATTTTTTCCCAGTTGCACAGGAGTGGTTGTCATGGACACCTTACCTGAAAAAAATGACTATAAATGGCCAATACTACACAAACATTGTTTTGCCCAAAATGATTAAGGAAATGAAGGAGCAGCGTCTTATAACAGGCGTGCTAAAGGTTCTCCTTCTTGATGACAATGTCAGTGCTCACAAAACCCAACAAGTTACAGCCTATCTGTGCATAAAAAAATCAAACAGCTATCCCATCCTGAATATTCACGCGATCTCGTACTTTGCGATTTTTGTTTGTTTCCAAAAATTAAAAAAGTACTTCCTGGGAAGCCTTTTTCAAAGGTGCAAGATCTTGCAAAGTGCGCTCATTTGGAGTTACGGAGTATTCCCCAACATGAGTACTACTAAACGTTCCAGAATTGGCAAGACGTCTCAACTCTGCATAGATGCTGGAGGGGAATACTTTCAAGGACAGTTAAAGTTTTGCTAATGTAAGTGCAATGGATTTTGTTCTGCAGATGCATGTCAAGAAGTTTTTGAAAGCCCCTCGTATCATTCGTAAAAGAATTTATTTCCATTTTATTTTGCAATACAAGAATTAATATTAATAATTACAATATAATTTATATAAAATGAAAAATGGACACTCCGTTTAAACGTTCACTGTTGAATATTGCAAGACCAAGTACCATAACTAAATTAAGTAATAATTTAGTTTTGATACTCGGTCTTGTCATATTAAATATACATTTTTAACTGAGTTTTTTCAATTCATGTAAATTATATAATAATAATTAATATTGCATATTTGTACTACATAATGGAAATAAATTATTATTTTATGAATGATAATTAATACACTATTTATTTTTGTGAACAGTAAAAACGCGCCTCATTTCTCCAAGAACTCAACTCAGTTAAAGATAATTATTTTAACGATATAATTTGGTTTCTCTATAATTCTTACTTTTTTTAATTCCACTGACGTTCTAGTTAATAAACCACCTGTGCAGATATATTTTTAACTTACCAGTTTTTATCACTGGAATAATGAAACCTAGCCACCTTAGTCATATTGACTAGATAACTGTAGTGTTTTCATCAAGTGGAACGAATCGAAATACCGTAATAAAGCATATGAACTTCAATGCATATATTTTAAAAGTTTCCTAAATGTAAACAGGAAGCGAAATAATAGTCTTTTATAACATTGCTTTACGATGAAAAAAAAGTTTAAAACATTTCTCGTTCCTTCTAGTTTTCTAATATAGAAATATTTGCATCCTCCGAAGAACGCTGTATGTAACAAAAATAAATCAGTGAACCGAAGTGTAAATGCCTTTATGCCTTTTTTTTCTGCATTCCATGATATTGCGTCATCCCGAGTAAAATCTCCATTTCCATTAACTCTTACCTTGCCATTGTTCCTTTCACACAAGGAAGACTTTCAGCTGGAAAAGTAATCATTCGCAGTAACCATGGCCTCTTTGTGCATCACCCATTTCGATCATTATGTTAAAAGAGCTTCTGGTAATTTCTAATTATCCTAAGGGACATCCTGGGTGTAGGTGACATCAAAACAATTTAAAGGAAAAAAATACCAGGTGCTTTTATCGGTTTGCGAATAAAAATATTCAAGTGGTTACTGAGAAGAATGGGTCTGCATTCAAATATATGGTTGATAGTGAATATTTACACTTTCTTCTTAATGAGGCCTTCCTCGATGATTGAGAAAGTTTACGCTGTTTTTCTGATGATTGCTTCTTCCGCTGTCTTTTTGATGATTGCTTCCTCCACTGTGTTCCTGATGATTGTCTCTTCCACTGTCCTTCTGAAGATCGCTTCTTCCACTGTCTTTCTAATGATTGCGTCTTCCACTGTCTTTCTGATGATTGCGCCTTCTACTTCTTTCTTCTACTTCTTTCTGATGATTGCGTCTTCTATGGTCTTTCTGATGATTGCGTCTGCTACTATCTTTCTGATTGCTTCTTCCACTGCTTGCTAATATTTTCTTTCCTTTTGATGAGGCTTCAATCAATCACGTACCTAGGATTTAGTTTCGTGTTGGGTTCCGAGAATTTATTTTCGGGGGATGAGGTGGAGTGGTAGGTCTGAGAATAAGACTTGAGTAGGGTTTCCCAGTTACTAAACTATTCCACCAGAGGGGAAAGGTTAAAATGATATTATATTAGGAATAATATTTTATAGTTGTTTTTAAATCTATTTTTAGTGTCAGACATATAGTTATGGTACTAAAATAAAATTATTCAAATACACTTGTTTTGGATTTCAAAGTAGGTAGTCAAGTTTGAGATTTTGCATAAGAGGACAGGATTTCTGAGAAGCGATTTCAGCCCCATGGTACCCGTCCCCCTTCTTGTACGTCCTTGCCCTCAATGATAGTGAATGTTGACACCGTTTTTTGACGAGTCCTCCTTTCTGATTGTGGGGCGGGGGTGGCTCAGTCGGTAGCGCGCCAGGCTCGTAATCTGTAGTTCCCAGGTTCGAGTCCCAGCTGGGTCAGCGTTGAGATTTATCTCCGCAAAATTCCCCGCCCTGCCCACGGTCAGTAGGGGACACCGATGGGCTTGGAAAGGCCGCCGTCCGTCGGATGGGACGTTAAGCCGTGGCCCCGTGTGCGGGAGAGACATACCCTGTGCACGTTAAAGAACACGCTGGATGGCCTTGACGGGAGGCTACCATCTGTCTCCCAACAGCTGTTCCAGTGGGTCCCCTCCCCCAACCTTCTCTGAGCCTTCGGGGTCCATGTTACCTGGCCATTTAGCCCATGGTGTGCAAAAAAGTGCCGCTCAGAGGTAAAACAACCCAACCCAACCCTTTCTGATTGCGAATGTTTACGTTGCATGTCTCATTAGATCTAGTCTCAGAGAATTCAAATGCTCCTACTGACTTTTGAATGAAGCCTTCTTCGTTGAAATGCGTTTTTTATGTTGTTCCTTTCATTAGGCCTCCCTGATCGCGAATATTCAAACTACCTTTGTCATATTTCCACCTTCATTGACTGTAAACGTTTATGCAGATTTTTGATTAAAGCTTTCTTGACTGCTAATGTTTACACTTTTCCATCGATGAGAGGATTTCCTTCGAAATCTCGAATGTTTACACTGCTTCTTTCACGAGATCTCGCCTCATTATTTCAGATGCTCCTATTGACATTTGAATGAAGATTGCAATTGATTGCAATTGTTTACACTGTTTCTTTGTTGAGGCCTTCCTCTCAGATTATGAATGTTTATCTTTCTCACACGATCTCGCTTCACTAATTCTCACACGAACTCACCTCGTTAATATCACCTAGGTTGGATGAATATCTGATTATAATGAAGGAGGTGACAGCACAGATAAAAGAAATTAGAAAACAAAATGATCAACTCATGGAAAAAAATAATGCTTTACAGAAAAAAATGAATGAGTTAAAGTGGAAAGTAAATGATATGGAGCAAATGGGCAGATATTGCAATATAGAGGTCGTTGGAGTTCCAGAGGAGAGAAATGAAGATGTGACTGTAATTCTGAACAAAATATCGGAGGTATTGTAAATCAGTTCAGAGCATGTAGATATGCAGGTGGCACCTAGAGTTCCCGTGAAAAACAAAGATAAAATAAGACCGATCATAGTACAAATGGAATCAGGGAAACTAAAAGATTACTGGATGAAAAAAATAGAAATCAAAGAAACAGATAAGAACAAGTGATTTGTTTGTTTCACATCAAGAAGGCAAAGGATTATCAGAAAGTAGAAAAATATTATATGAAGAAGGTAAAGTCTACATAAATGATCATTTAACACCAGAAAATAAAAAATTATTATATGAGGCAAAAACATTACAAAGAGATAAGAAATATAAGTATGTGTGGGTAAGGGATGCCAAATTTATATTAGAAGAGATGAAAATTCAGAAGCAATTAGAATTAGGAATCAAACTCATCTGGAGAAGCTTTCGAACTGTACTAATTGCTAGCCATTTAATAATTACTAGCTATTCGATTATTTATCTTCTAATTTCTGTTTTACAACCATGAGTATAAGCAATAGTAGTGTATACGAGAGTAATATGTTTGATGTCGATTTACATAGTGAAGAAAAGGATAATAATGTAATTTATGATAATATATGTGCAAATTAGGTAAATATAACTTTAAATGATGTGATAGTAAATAACTCTGAAGAAAACATTTGCAAAATTGAAAAACTTAATCTCGAAAATGTTTTTGAGAGTAAGTCCTACATTTGGGGTAAGGGTTTAAAAATAATTTCTGTAAATATAAGAAGTTTGAGAAGACATTTCGACCATTTTTTAATTTTCTTAAATTTGTCTAGGTTACATCCTGATGTGATAATACTTACAGGAATTTGGGTTAAAGATAACGAAATAGAATGTTATAAATTAAATGGGCATAGTCTATATTATAAATGTGGACAAGAAAATAGGACAGGTGGAGTAGTTATGTACTTAAACGATAATATTCATATTATTGATTGTTATACAGAGTTCAGAACAGCCGACATGTTGAAAATTCGAATAAAACTTAATAATGTTCAGATGGCACTTATGGGCTTCTATAGATATCACGGATACACAAAAGTAGAATTTATTGACGAATTTCAGGATAAGATTAGTGATATTTATGACCAATATGTCATTATTATGGGGGATTTGAACATAGATTTAAAAATGCACGCTGCTGTAACTGAAAAATATCTTCAGACTTTAGATGTTAATGGCTTTTATGTTGCCCACGATGAAATCACTGGAGAGATGACAGGGAGTTGTTTGGATCATTTGTTTTTAAGGAATTTTAACAGCAGGGATTTAACAGTGTGCATTGTTAAATTACATATTTCAGATCATTACTTTGTTGGTTTACATATTGCAAGAAATGACATGGAACACATTAATCTGGAACCTAATACTGTAAAAAAAGGAAAACTAATATGAGTAAATTAAAAGATATGTTAAGCGTAACGGATTGGAGTTCAATTATAATTGATCCTGATATTAATAACTCTTTTGAGAACTTTATCAGAGAATTAAATATGATGATAGATGAAGCTACTTCTATTGAAACAAATATAAAAGTGAGTAAGAAATTAAAGTCGTGGATTTCAGATGCAATTTTAGTTTATATCAAAGAAAGAAATAGGATGTTTTAATTGCAAAGTGAGATTAATATCAATGGACCAAATTTAACAAAATTACAAGAAATATCGTAATTGATAAAAAATGAATACCTTAACTAAAGTTATCAGGGAAACGAAATCAAACTATTATAGCAATAAATTATTATTATATCAAAGTAATTTTAAGAAACAATAGGAGGTCATTAATGAGTTGAGTGGAAGAATTAAAAAAGAATATTATTGTCCTAAAATAATTGTTGATAATGATCAAAAATATAGTGAAATAGAAAATCCAGAAGCTTTAGCTAATGCTTTCAACGACTATTTCACTGGTATAATATATAAATTAACCCAAACTATTCCAGAATCAAATGATATTGAGATATTTCCATTTAAAGAAATATACATTTCATTCTTTAATGAAAAAATATACGACAGGTAAGTACAAGCAGTTATAAAGAACTTAAATTCTGGAAAGTCTTGTGGAATTGATGATATTTCTATTTATATTTTAAAAAAATAAACAAAGAACTCAAAGGCATTTTGTGTTCTCTATTTAATAAATCTCTGTTATCAGGTTCTTTTCCTGCTTGCCTTAAGGTTGCTACTGTTGTAGGGGGTGTTCAAGGGGGGTGATGAAACAAAATTTGAAAATTATCGACCTATATCTATTTTGCTGATTTTGTCCAAAATATTTGAAAAAAATAGTCAAGGAGAGATTATTAAATTTTTAAGATAAATACAATTTTTTCAGACAACCAATATGGTTTTCGGAAAAATAGGGGACTACAAATGCAATTTTGAGATTGACCTCAATTATTCATCGTGGTATTAACGATAATTTGAGAGTTGCTGTTTTGTTTCTCGATATAAAAAAAGCATTTGATTCTGTTTCTCACAGTGTGTTGCTGAAAAAATTAAAAGAGGTTGGAATGAGGGTCTTATGCTATCTTGGCTAACTAGTTATTTAACTGAAAGACAGCAAATTGTAAAAATAAAAAATTGTTATAGTACCTCTGCTTATGTTAATTTTGGGGTCCCACAGAGTTCAGTCCTTGGACCAATATTATTTTTAATATTTTTAATGACCTATGTAATTTACCATTGAACGGGATTAACATTGTATTTGCAGATGATATTGCACTGGTTTACCTTGGCAACATTGATAATATTGTTATAAAAATAAATGAGGATTTAAAAGAAATAAATAACTGGTTTGTGAAAAATATGCTAATTTTAAATGTCAACAAATCGAAAGATATAAATTCCAGACTAAAAAATAAGTCTATTGATGAAATATACAATAAGTTAATTTATCATGATATAAACTGTCAAAATTGGTCATGTTCTTGTCCAGTTATTCAGGATGTTGATGGTTTTAGATATCTGGGAGTATTTATAAATAGTAACCTCACATGGAAGTTGCTGTAAAAAAGGTAGTAAAAAGTTTGAATATCATGATTTCAAGAATATGTTTTATTAGAAGTTTCTTGAATTTGTCCATGTTAAAAATAATTTACAATTCGTGGATAAAATCTTATTTGGAATATGGGATAACATTATTTCATGGGGTGGCCTTTGTGAATCAAATTTGAGACCTATTCAGAATCTTCAAAATTATGCATTGATGTGCATTCTCAAGAAACGAAAGTTTGATAGCATCCAAAATTATTATACTTCTTTACAAATTTTACAAGTCCGAAAATTATATATTTACCATTTTTTAACATATATTGTCAAAAATTGGGATGATTCAAATGTAAAAGTTTTCAATAAAAATACCAGACTTTCAACAGTTGTACATTTAAAGGTGATTACTCGCAGTAAAACAGCTTTTTTCAAACCTTATATATACCTGGGTCCTAAAATATTCAATAGTTTATCTTACAACATAAAGAATGAAAGAAATCTTTACCTTTTTAAAAAATTAATTATGAAATGGATATTCGAACAAAAGGTAGAAAATTTGCATAGCAATTATGCCTTGCATGATTATAGTGTCTAAATACACATTTTGAGTCATAATGTTAGCGAGTTTATTATATGTCAGTGTTAAATAAGTTGGTAGTGATGGTTTACAATATTTTATGTTTTCTTAATCTAATATCTCCACAAACGAGCTTTGGCTCATGTGGAGTTTTGAATTTTACACTGTCAAAATTGTCTATTTACTTTGGAAAAGAAAAACATTTATTCCTTTTGTTATTATAAGTTTTAAATTATATGTTTGTAATGTATCAAAAGTATGAAATAAATTTCAATTGAATTTGAATAATTCCGAATGTTTATACTGAATTTTATATGAAACTTAACTCAGTGATTTACCAATTTTTATGCTCACTTTTGAATGAAGCCTTTCTTACTAACTGCACATATTCCCATTGTCTTTCTTATGATCATCTTGATGATCTTTTTCTGTGACAATTTAGGTTGGATTGCTTTACCGGCCAGTTCACATGGACCCCGAAGGCGTTCACTCAGAGAAGGTTGGGGGAGGGGACCCACTGGAACAGCTATTAGACAGATGGGCAGCCTCCCGTCAAGGCCATCCAGTGTGTTTTTTAACGTGCACAGGGTATGGCTCTCCCGCACACGGGACCACGGCTTAACGTCTCATCCGACGGACGGTGGCCATTCCAAGCCCATCTGTATCCCCTACTGTCCGTGGGCAGGGTGGGGAATTTTGCGGAGATAAATCTCAACGCTGACCCAGCTGGAACTCGAACCTGGGAACTACAGATTACGAGCCTGGCCCGCTACCGACTGAGCTACCCCCGCCCCTGTGACAATTTATATTCAATCCTATCAGAGTCCTTTCAAGTTTCTATCAGAGTGTATAAGAGAGTCTATAACGTCTAATGGAGGATGGAACAACTACTTTTTTAATAGTAATTACTTATTTTTAAATTTATTTTCGGAAATGCAAATTATATTCTCCCGAAATGGTTTCTGGGCTCCTTAATATTAAGAAACTTTAGTGTACAAAGGAGATATTTGAAGGGACACTTATTTTCGTTCATTATATGATAGCCATATATTCATTTTGCATAATAAAATTAAATAAAAGTAGTATTGAACAAAAGTTTAGTATTTATTTAATAACGATTGAACTAAAATGAAATCAATGGGAAAAATGAATATTAAATGTGCAATGTAGAATTATGTCCAATACCATGTTTCATAATGATGCGAAGTAATGATTTTTTCCCTATTAATATAAATATAAATCATTACAAATATGGAGTTATATATGCATTAGAACACAAAAAAAATATATTTTTATGATGTTCGCAAATTACGTTATAAAATGGTGAACTCCCAGAAACCCTAATCCATACCTTCCACTATTGGCAACTATGAGTCTATGAAGCTGACAGTTGAAGATTTCCCTAGCTCTTGTAGATCATAGTTTTGGGTTGCCCTTTTATCTCTGAGTGGAATTTTCTCCCACGCATTGGATTAAATGACCACGTGACAAGGGCTCAGAGAATAATAGGGAAATGGGACGGAACCACTGAGCAACGGTTAAGAGACTGATCGAAGTCTCCTGTCAAGGCCATCCAGCGCGTTCTTTAGCGTGCACCGGAGATCACGGCTAAACGTTCCCAGCCAAAGGATGGCGGCCTTTCTAAGCTGAGTGCTGTCCTCTTTCTCACCGATTTGCATAAGCTTTCACACCAATCGTTTTATAACCCAGGAGCTCAGGCTTGTACATTTTTTCCCCAAAGAATCGTGTTTACAAGCATTCAAATGAAAATTACAAGTTCTTTTTTTTCTAACTGTTTAAGTTTTAAATCAAATATGTTATTCAAAAACGATAAGTGATTGGAAACGAAAACTCTTTTAGCTTTCTAACTTAATTCGTTTCAAAGATTACCGATTTTTCCAATAACAACATACTATGGTTACATTATGATATTTCATTAGAGGAATAATAATCATTTTGATTAGAAGAATTTATTATGTTCAATAATTAATTAAATAATTAATTAATTAATTAATGATCATAATTAATTTTAAAATATATAATTAAATAATTAATTAGGGAGAATATTAATGCAGATAATTGGATTTTTTTCCATTTAGTGAGCTGACATTTCGTGCAATTCAACGGTCGTAAAGAAAATGGAATTCTGTACAGGAAGATTTTCAGAGAATTAGAACTCCCTAAATATAGCAAAACAGGTTAATTTTAAAATCAATGGATCAAAAACAATTCGTATTAGGGAGAAACTTGGCTAATTCTACATTTACGAAAACGTTAGATATATAGATTAAATATAAATGCAAACATAAAATCTAAACAAATAGATATATCTTACCTTGTAATGTGATGATGAATCCATTCTAAAATATTCATTCTCAAAACTGAGCGCAAAATTTAATTTGATTAATGAGCAAGCGAAATTTCAGTGTTATCACTCTTATCAGCTAGAGTCAGAAAAATCATCAAATATTCTCATAGAAAAAAACTTATTTAAAAAAGTCCCTAAATTTGATCTGTTTCATTTTCTGGAGATTCCCTATCGCGATGTGTTACATTATTTAGCCAAATTTTCTACATATTGTCATTGGCATATTTTGAATTCCTAAAAGATAGTGATCCACACAAAATGCCATCAAGACCGAAAGGGTTAAATAAAACTTCAAAGCTTGTTTCCCTTGCAAGACCAAGCAGACATTTAAGATTAACAAAATAATTTTTCGGTTTTGTACTTCAATCCTATTTACATAGCGTCTTTTTTTTTTATTTTAATTACATTTAATATTTTTTGCAGAAGATGTTTATTTGGCCTTTATAACAAAAATATCGTACTCCAAATATTGTTAAGTTAACCAGATTAATTCGTGACTAAATGGCTCAATAATGGAAATCTCCTCACACTGAAAATTGGAACACTAAGTTCAATTCCTGTAAAAAGTCCAACAATACAATGACAATGAAAAAAAGAGTTTGTGGGGTCACGCAATTTAAAAATCATTCACAAAAGGAATCAGAAATGAAACAAAAATTATTAACAGATATCAATAGTTTTCTTTCGTCATAATATGAATAATTAAACAACTTATTTAAAATTCAAATTAAGTCCGTATTAATCTAATGGCAGCATAGTAACTTACAGTACAGGGTGCGCCTTGCAGACTTTTTTTTTTCCAGTTTTCAGGAGAACACTAGTCCATAAGTTAACATTGAATAAACCTTTACTTGGCGCTATCTATGACTTCCTTTATGGAAGTTATAATACCTTCTGCAAATTGAAATGAATCAGTTCCTTATCCATCTGTTATCACCATGTAGAAGTTTTTTTTCTTCACTTCAGTTGAAGGAGGCTTACAGATAGCCGCCATATTATACGTCTTCCTTATCTGTTCAGTGTTTACAAACCTGAGATTGATAAAGGCACTCCACGTGTAAATGGAACACGTGTCAGTAACATGCGAGACTGGAATATTCATACGTCTATTTCGGAGTCTACGGAAACTTATAAATAAAGATTCCAAGCGAATATAACTGTCAGAAAACGGTTGGGGAGTTTCGTTGAAAGTATTTAGTTTCTTTGGCAGAATGAAACTAGAAGAAAGGATATAATCTCTGACACATATGGGTTGGGTTGTTTTACCTCTGAGCGGCACTTTTTGCACACCATGGGCTAAATGGCCAAGTCACATGGACCCCGAAGGCTCAGAGAAGGTTGGCGGAGAGGATCCACTGGAACAGCTGTTAGGATACAGATGGTAGCCTCCCATCAGGACCATCTAGCGTGTTCTTTAACGTGCACAGGTTCTCCCGCACACGGGGCCACGGCTTAACGTCCCATCCGACGGTCGGTGGTCTTTCCAAGTCCATCGGTGTCTCCTATTGACCAAGGGCAGGGAGGGGAGCTTTGCGGACTGGCAGATATAAGAAATTCGTTTTCAAAGAGAATGAAATTTTTCATGTTAAACTGCTTTTTAACTCCTTAACAGTTTGGATTAGAATTATGGATGATTGGGAAAATGCATAGTACTTATGCAACATAAAAAGTACTTCTGTTTTATTCTTTAAATTTAAAAAGTTGCCCCCATCTGAGCCAGGGGGTTAGATTGTTGATGTCAGTGGAATATCTTTTGACATTCTACTGCTGAAATTTAAAATTTATACCGTAAATATATCACTTGCAACATTTGTTAAACATTCGGCCGTCTTCGTATTTAGTGACCTTTAACAATATCAATTTTTCTAGGGGTTTTAAAAATGCGAATTATGATATTTCATTAGTACCAATCAAAATTAAAAAATAAGTTTTCAATTATCTCACAGTTGTATTTCCCACTCACCCTGGTCGTAGGTGTTCATTGCTGCTCGTGGAAACTTCACAATCTTCACATTCCACCATCAAAATTTCAAATTTCAAAATAAATATTTCATTTGCATTATTCGTTTAAAATTCGGAATTTTCAACTTTTTCCGTCGTTAGAGGGCGCAATTATAGTTTTTGGGAGATTCCAAAAATGCAAATCTTAATAATTCATCATTCCAACCCAAAAAGAATTTTGAATTTTATCTCTAAAAACAAAAGCTATATCTTAAATTAAAAATGTTGCTTCCCCTCCCCTAGGAGTAAGGGGCCAACTCATTGCTGCCAATGAAAACTTCGTGATCTCCACATTTCATCACAGAGTTCAGATTTCCAGCATAAATATAAGATATATAGATTTCTAACATAACTTTTTTCACCGTTAGAGGGCGCAATTGTAACTTCTGATAGATTCGGAAAGTGCGAATCGTAATATTTCATCAGTACCTGTCCTACAGAAAAATAAACTTTTATTTATCGCTAAAATCTAAAAGTTTCCATGTCTGCAGACGGACAAACCGACGATAAAGTGAACACGTTATTTCGTTGTTGTTGTAGTTGTTTTTATTTTTTATTTATTTTTTTTTTTAAATATGACAATAAATAGATAGATTGCAACCAGCCGTATTACAACCAAATTCTACAACTTAAAGCAAAAGTAATTCGGATAATTATATAAGAACTTTAAAATTATTGAAACAGCTTCTAAACTTCCAACAATGAAAACGAGACTGTGGTACTACGTGACACTCGAGATATATTTTTAGTAAATAAGGTCTGTGAATTACGTCATTAACGGTTCGAACACGATGAAGTTAAAAAAAAGATGAAAATACTGTTAGAAGTTTGAAAAACTACTGAGAAGGGAGGAGAGGTTATCCTGGTCGGTGCAGGAGGTGCGAAAAGAATGATGATTTAAGAATAATTGCAAAAGAAGTAGTAGAGAATTTTGACGTTTGTAAAAATAGATAATTTCAGTTTCTGTTGCGCTCGGCGATAAATTCTAAATCTATCAGACGTAAGAGAAGTCTTATTTTGAAATGAAAGAGCAACATATCTGTATCGCAGATAATGTTATTTCTTTAACAAATGTTATTTAAAGAGTGAACGGAGACCTCGAGCTCTTCTTTTTGCATAATAGAATGCTTTTCTATACTTAACATGCAATAATACAGTAATATATACAGATGATCAGAATCCAGATAACTGTGAAACATATTTTCCTACACACGAAATACTTCTTCGATGCGGGATTTTTTTTTCCTATGCATGAAATTCATCTTTGATTGCACAATCATTTTCTTTGATTGCACAATCATCTTTGATTGCACAATCATTTGATTGCACAATCTTTGATTGCACAATCATACATGAAACGCATCTTTGACGGAGAAAATATTTTCATGTACACGAAACGCATCTTTGACGGAGAAAACATTTTCATATACACGAAAACGCATATTTGACGGGGAAAACATTTTCATATACACGAAAACGCATCTTTGACGGAGAAAACATTTTCATATACACGAAACGCATCTTCCATGGAGAAAACATTTTCATATACACGAAACGCATCTTCCATGGAGAAAACATTTTCATATACAGGAAACGCATCTTTAATGGAGAAAACATTTTCATATACAGGTAACGCATCTTTAATGGAGAAAACATTTTCATATACACGAAACGCATCTTTAATGGAGAAAACATTTTCATATACATGAAACGCAACTTTGACGGAGAAAACATTTTCATATATGCAAGAAACGCATCTTTGAAGGAGGAAACATTTTCATATACACGAAAACGCATCTTTGACGGAGAAAACATTTTCATAATCTGGAAACGCATCTTTGACGGAGAAAACATTTTCATGTACATGAAATGCATCTTAGATGGAGAAAATATTTGCCTACGCACGAAATGTATCTTTGATGGGGAAAAATCAGCCCTAATTATTTGATTTCGAATCAGGCCAGCATTAAAAAACACCTAGAATTGAAACTGGACTGTAACGACTTCCTAGACACAAATGTTTTTAAGGCTTCAAATTTCTCGGAACAATCTTCTTACTAGTGGTCCGACGTGCATAAATTTCCTTTTTGAAACGGCCCTGACCAAAAGGGGTTTTATAAGCAAAGGTCACTAATGGTAAAAATGGCAAAGAGGGTTGAACTTTCAACTTTCTACTTTATTTTACAAATAAATATACATTTGCTATAAACAACCCACAAGCAAAGCTTTTCCGGGTTGTTATATTACATATTAGATTGTGTAAAAATATAATAGAATACACAGAAATTTAAACATACGAACGTGTATACATACATATTTTAAAATTTCAATCTATCTGATGTTCAAATATCTAATAATGCAAATGAAAATTTTTTCTCAGCTTCAGGAGGTAGACAACAAGATTTACTTAAGTGTATTATACATAAATTCAATATCAGCAAACCCCATAAGAAAGACTTTTAACTTTTTTTAAACAAATAAATATTTCCAGAGAAATTTTTTAATTCATAAGGTAAGATATTGAACATTTTGGGAGCTGAATACATTGAATGCTTATGTACAATCTCTTTTTTAACCAATGGAGCAATATATTATTTCCCATCAGTACGCAAATGATGTTCAAATATTTTTTCTTGAATATAATTACCATTTTTATATACATATATCATTAGCTTATATACATAAATATGTCTTAAAGGCATAATATCCACATGTACATAACTACAATGTATACTAGAAGACTTATTAATATTATTTGTTAGTTTTTTATTATTCTGTTTTGAATTGTAATTATTGGTTTGAGAATTATTTTATAAGTTCGCCATAGAGCAATAGCCCATAATAAAATACAGACTGAATCCCGGAATTATGTATATTTAACATCATTTCTGCATCTACTAATTTATTTAAGCAATAAAATTTGTATAACACTGATCTAAGTTTTATTTTAATTTTATCCACATACGGTTTCCAGTTCAATTTCTGATCGATTTTTATACCCAAGTAATCAGTCTCATCAACAATTTCGATAGGCTTACAATTACAAGCCACATCTTGATTGCAGGCTCTATTATGAATTCTAATATCCAGATCTTCAGTAATTCTGCTCTTCAAACTAAAATACATTAATTTTGTTTTATTTAAATTCAAAGTTATTTCATTAGTACTAAACCAAGCACCAATAATTTTCAATTCACTGTTGATTAATATTTTTAAATCTGTTTTATTTTTAGCTCGAAAAGTGATGGCAGTATCATCAGCAAAACTAGTAATTCTCCCTGTTATGTTCATCTGACAAAAAAATAAATCGGCCCCCAGTACAGAACCCTATGGCACACCATATTTTACCTTTAACTCTGAACTAATAATACCATTTATTTTAACAACTTGTATCCTATTCTTTAGATTTTAAACCATGTTAGTACAATTCCCTTAATTCCAGCATGTTCCATTTTATTCAAGGGTATGTTGTGGGAGATGGTATCAAATGCTTTTTGTATGTCCAAAAATATAGATATATTTTGATAATTATTTTCTAAGGAATCATATATGAATTTAATAAAATCAATTGTGTTATCCTCCGTACTTTTACCCTCTCTGAAGCCAAATTGTCTGTTGGAAAAAAAATTATTTTTCAATAAAAAACAATTAATTCTTTTTTTAACTAGCTTTTCGAAAATATTCCCAAAAATTGAAATGATAGATATTGGCCTATAATTTGATAACATGTTTTTTTTTTTTTTTCATTTTTTAAACAGGAACCATGACTGCCTTCTTTAATTCATCTGGGAAGACCCGATTTTGAACTGCCATGTTAAAAATATACGAAAGAGGTTTAGTAATGTATTTTACATATTATTTTAATATGGTGGCAGTAAAACCATCTAAACCTGGACTTTTATTGTCATGCAATTCTAGAATAATATTTTCAATTTCAATTTCACTAATTGGTTGCCGAAACATAGAACTGTTTGTTCTTGTGCTATGTTCAAATGAATTGGCAGTAGCTTCATGTGTTTGGCATTTAATAATATTTTCTGCAACTCCAGTAAAATAAAGATTAAATTCATTTGCTAATTTTAATGAATCGCTATCATTTGTTTCCTTACCAATATTAAACAATTGCGGAGTAACAGACGTTTTCTTTTTTTGATCAGTTAGTTCATTTATAATTCTTTTTTTGCTTTTTACTATTACCATTGCATTTTTGAAATTGTGTTCTATAGTAATTATTTCTTGTATTTTTTTACTTTGGTATTAAGCTGATTTCTTCCATTTTTATAAATCGTTTCATATACATTATTATGCGGATATCTTTTAAATTTCTTATAGCATTTATCTCTTGTTTTAATAAGGGTTATAATTTCATCTGTTATCCACTTGTTTTTTGATTTTCTGTTTGTGTTTTTTAAGCAGTACTGTCTGGATTTATTAATTATTTCAGAAAATTTGTCGATAAATAACTTGTATGCCAAATTTTATCTCCTATATTTTTAATGATATCCCAATTACTCTTTTCCAATTTTTTAATAAGTAGTGTATAGTCTATTATATATGTAAAATTATTTTGCTTTTCCTCTATGCTACAATTTTCCCTAATTAAACCAATTTTAATACCAATTAGGTAATGATCAGATATGTCCGAAAATACAACTACTGCTTTCACATCTATATCAGAATTTCCTTTAAAAAAATACATGGTCCAAACACGAAAAACTGGCCTGTGCACTTCTGGTTATTTCATTTAAATACGATTGGAAACCGTATGTCGACATCAGTAGCAAATAGTCATCTACATAGTCTTTGTCAATAAATAAATCAATATTTATGTCTCCTGTAAACAATATATTTTTCGTATCAACTTTTCCTAATACTCTATCTAATTCTTCAATGAACTGACATTGTGTGTAAAAGTGAGACCGGTACACTGCTAATATACAAAGATTACAATTATTTAGTGTCAAACACAATGATTCTGCTGTTTCCATCTCTATATCATCATTTATAACTATATTTATACAATTCTTAACATATATTAAGATACCTCCTGATTTGTTATACTGCCTGCATTTATAGAATTTTTATACCCATTAAGAATATATAAACAAGTTTGTCCTATTTAACCCATATTTCTGCGTATATTAAGATTTAATATGCATATAGACGGATAATTAGCAGAATTAAAAATGATTTTAATCTATCCAAATCTAATACACTATAATCATTATTGACTTCTCATTCAACATCACTTAGCATTCGAGCCATTTTGCTTCAATACATCTCTTAGATCATCGTCATTTCTAATTCTACATATTTTTGCTGTTTCATTTAAACGCATAAAGATCTTACCTTCTTTAACCCATATGAATTTATAACCAGCTGTTTTACCCTCAGTTTTTGCTTTATATAACAATTGCTTCAATACAGGAGTCAAATGTTCATTTAAATATATTTGGCACTCTTAAATCTTTTATCAACATCTGTTCAATTAATATTATAATTGGTGTTTCTATTTGCAATGAACCATTGATCACGCGTATTCTTATTGTTAAATTTTACAATTATAGGCTTTATCCTATTTTTATTTACTGTTGTCACTCTGTGTTTCACCAATAATCTCCCTCTTTAATATTAACTCCTATTTTTTGAGCAATTTTGTTCACAATATTCGTTAGATCTTCATCGTGTTCCTCTGGTATACCCAAAACTTCCATATTCTGGCTCCTTGAATATTGTTGTAGATCAGTTAGCTCATCTCTAATTTGACATATTTCTTTCCTTAGAAAGTGATTGTTTTCTTCCAGTTCAGAATTTCTTTTCTTTAGTTCATATATATCTTTAGTAAGTCCAGTAATATTTTTATCACCTCATCTAATTTCTCTGAAGCAAATTCTACAAAAGTCCTAATTCCACTGATTGCTGCGGTATCGTTCTTTATCTCAGTCACTTGTTGCATGAGCAACTAGTGTTTGCAAAATTTGCTTCATTTGTTTGAAAACTCAACAAGTTTTTCGGGATGAAATTTTAGTCTGTTTTGGGTTTTAAGGGTATTTATCCCTGTTATGGTATCTATATTAATTTGCATTGCTTGGGAACCATAATATGGAAGTGTGTATGTGTCTGGAGGTGGGGGGGGGGGGGTAGTTCTGCTTGGTAAAGATTGCATCAATGTTAAAAGCACTACTGGTTCTGGTATGTTTACTCATCAAAAATTATTATTTTGCAATGTTTTTCTCTAAAATGTTAGAGTACAACATTTTTTTCCCTCCATTCCGGGTATTAAATTTTCCCATGCGGTACCGCCTCTTTGCCCAACTCATCCCTCTACATCAAGAGACCCGAGCCTCTGGGGAACCATTAATACCGATCAAGAAGCTCTAACTTTTATTATAGTACTTTAAGACATCAAGACGTTCCGCACTATGGCAGGTTTACGACTAATCAAATATCTATCCCTAATACACAGAACAAGGAGAAAGCACATTCCATTTGCTGGAGGGGGGAAGAACAGAAGTCCACGGAGGGGCGAATGGGATAAAAAAAGCAAATCACACACAACAATAAAAGCTATGGCAGTCTGCCGGAAGAGATCGTCAAATGTTCTTTGGTCTCAAGGACAGCAACGAATGACGTGCTCAGAGGCAGTAACCAGGAAAAGCCTACCACAGAAGTTGCGTTCTTGTTTCTGCTCGTCGGTCGTGCTGAGCGAGAAAGGGGAGTATTGTAAGGGGGGTTATGGAGGGGAGGCGTTGCCGAGGGAATGCGTGCTTCGGTGTGCCGGAGATGTCTTTCTAATGTGAGAACCGAAAATCGACTGTAAGCGGATCGGATGCTCTTTTCAGACCTCTGTAATGGTCGATTTGTTCGCCCGAACGTTCACACAATGACTGACTACTGCCATTTTCATCTCAATGTTGTTGGTCGGAAGAAAAGTCATCACACGTCGAATTCCGATGTGCACAGTAAATGGCAGTCGTTGTTCAGGTGCATCACGTGCTGTTGCCTTTTTCAGGAAGCGTGTTCAGGAACAATGTTGGAGAGCGTGGCGTGCTTAAAAACTTTCACAGAAAGAAGACTTTTTGTTTCTTTTTCTTCTGTCTGATTGTATTCGATGTTTTGGACTATTTTTGCATCTGAAAATATGGCTTCTTTTAGGTTATTTCATTTTTTTTTGCACTTGATATTAAAGAAGGTATGCTTTATGACAATTTTTAAAAGAAGGCAAAACAAATATAATATTAAGGAAAGTTTAATGCTGATTAATAATAGCCGTATCATTTTATACTAAAATGACGTTTTTTATTGTATTACTATACAAAATATTTCTTACAATTTATATTTCGAAATTATTGTAAAAAAAGATTTTTGTAGTTAATTGTTTAAATTTAGTAACTATATATTTTAATACAAACTTTAAAATAAGTATAAATAATAATAGCACTGAAAGAATTTTAATGTTGATTAATAGTAATTGAATTATTTTACTTAAAATTGTATGTGTTTTGTGTGTATGTGTGTATGTTACTACAAAACATTTCTTAAAATTTATATTTGCAATTAAAAAGATTTCTATATCTACGGGTTCATTTTTATTAAATATAATAATAAATATATAAGAATTTAAAATAATACATATTTATTTCTATGTTGCCATTGCAGTTTTATTTGGGATAGCACGAATCCCAAAGTCAAAGAGCTTCCAAACTTTCTACAATTTTTTTAGTTTAATCTAGGCCCTTTCAACTCAAACTCAGTGAAGATCCGCTAGAAAATAGTCTATTTGAAAGAGCCACAGAAAATTTTATCTATTTAAAAACAAAATCATACATTTCTAATGAATAATGAATTCGAAAAGAAGAACTGCATTTTTAGGGCATCAAGAAAATATTTCGATTAAAAATCCAAAATATATATTTTCAAGAAGCAATAAGAGCTGACAAAAATCATTTAGTTGAACATATAAAATATTTTGTCAGAAAACTAGAAGAAATTAGTCAGATTCAGTACACTGATTATTTGTTTTATGAGCTAAAGTTCGTTTACAACGAGCCACACATGCGACTCATAAGTAGGGTGGCCAAACGTCCCCGTTTTCCGGGGACAGTCCTTGGATTAAAGGCTCTGTCCCCGACGATTAAATGTCTTCAGAACTATCCCCATAATTCGGTTTTAGATATTTTTAAATGTTAAATTGACTGTACAGCTTGAGCAGATCTCTATTAATACAATAGTAATGGCAACATTGTTAAAGAAACTTCGGTGCCAATGCAGGTGAATGAAAAATTTGACGCTAGAGTCATCATTATAATGACAGTGTCATCCGTGAGGACAAAAGTGGAAAAAGGATTCTTCTAGTTGCTGATACCATTGCGTACTTTATGGCAACCGATGATTTAATTAATATGCAAGTGGTTAAATTCTCTCTGTTTTAACAGATTTCGGCATCCTTATAGTTCCCCAAGTTCGAAAGGTCCTAAATTTGTATTACAAGTTCCCCTTTGTAACCCTTATGTTGGGTTAAAATATTGAGGCCCAACCAAATTGTGTCCAAGCCCTGACGGGGTTTAGAACCCCGAAAGCGTTTGCGAAGTTTGCGGGAGATCTGACAACGGTGCGACATCTGCCACGACTTTATCGACTTGTGAATAAAAAATCAGAAAAAAACTACTGGAGGAGAATTTTTTCTCCAAACTTTCGATTCAATTGAAACAATTTTTTTCAAGAATGAATTTAATATGGACCCTTAAAAGTGGACACCGTGGAAACTTTGTTGTGAGTGAAAACTAATTTCCGCATGCCTTGTGAAATCTTTAGTGCAAAATTTGCCGAAAATGAAAATGTATCAGAGGAAAATCCATTTTTAGGAAAAATACGCAGAGTAATAGTTATTTTGTTAATTAAACTAGGTTATTCAAATTTTATTTTGCACTGTTAGATATTAAGGTTATTATTATGTGCAATTATGCGTAAATTATGTTCTAAATGGAAAAAGATTGTGTTACATTTTAATAGAATAATTTCATGAAAATCCATCCTTCAGATTAAAATTTCAAGACTCATCGGATATCACAGAGCGCCAGGCTCGTAATCTATGAGTTCCCAGATTTCAGGGAAAGGGGTTGTTGAGCCGGTAGCACGCCAGGCTTGTTATCTGCAGTTCCCAGGTTCGAGTTCCAGCTGGGTTAGCGTTGAGATTTATCTCCGCAAATCTTCCCTGCCCACGGTCAGTAGGGAACACCGATGGGTTTGGAAAAGCTATCGTCCGTCGGATGGGGCGTTAAGCCGTGGCCCCTTGTGCGGGAGAGCCATACCCTGTGCTCGTTAAAGAACATGCTGGATGGCCTTGACTGGAGACTACCATCTGTCTCCTAACAAACTGTCTAATGGGTATCTTCCCCTAACCTTCTCTGAGACCTTGGGGTCCTTGTGACCTGGCCATTTAGCCCATTGAATGTAAAAAAAGTGCCATCCAAAGGTAGAACAACCCAACTCCTGATATATTTTTAAAAAAGTGATCACCCTAATGAAATGTCAATCCTTGAGATAAAATTTTCAAAAGGTCCACGATAAGTACTGTACTGTACTCTCGAGCCGTGGGTTGGAAGGGTCTGGCCTAATCAGGTTTTTTGCAACTCTTAGGTGTCGATGCTAACTACAAGCCGCCTATTTCTGTAAAAATATCTCATCTAATCTTTATTAAAATCGTTGATACATAATGAATATTTCCATTGTCAATCTGACTTTCCTCAAGAGTTTTATCTATGGCAACCTAAACCGAAAAGCTCATTAAGCTCTCATTAAGTAACGTTATTATACAAACCCTAATTGCATCTAGTATAAAATATTTGTTCCCTTCGTAACATTTTAACTCACAGCACTTCATAGTAACAACATTTTGAACACTATTATGATGTAGGTCAACGTAGGATTAGAGGAAAATTGTCTTGAGCCGGGTGGGACTGAACCCGCGACCTTATCAGTTCCCACCCGGGTCAAGACAATTTTTCTCTATGCAGATGTTGACCTACAGAATCACAGTGTTCAAAACGTTGCTTTAATTGCATATTTAAAATAGGCAAATAAGAATGGATTTTACAAACTTACCAATTTTATTTTAATAATTGAACATATTTCCTTGTTCTTCTATCATCTCTTTACAGAGCTGCAATTTCCCCTTCCGTTATTCTGTTTATCTCTCAACAGTAGACAATGTAGGTGCCAATTTTCCCGTTATCTATCTCTCCACAGATTTTAAGTAGACCGAAAATGTAAGTCACCTTTTGTTGTAAGAATGTCTCGCAGTTCAGATCTTGAATAAATAATGAATATTTTTATTGCCATTAATTCTGATATTTCTCACGAGTTTTAGCTATGACGCCTTGAACTTTGAAGTTCCTTAAGATCTTGACTAATAATGCGCTGAATAGAGAAATCCTTATTATTTCGCTTTAAAAGTACCTGGTGGTTTAATGAATAGTTTGTTAGGTTGCAAGCGTCTTCGTTTCATGTTGTTAAAGTGGCGGTTCAAAATATATATATTTTTTAAATATTCTTATTCTTATTTATATTTGGTTACCATACGCATTCCTTTTTTATCCCTTGTCCTCTAGAAATTTAAAAAAGAGCATGAAATATCCCCCTTTTAGTAAAGCCACTTTATTCGGATTCCGTCTATTCTATGACAATAGAAAATCAGATTCGCAATTTTTTAAATAAGTTTTTTTTAAATGTAACGGAAAATAAAGATCTCAATCAAATACATAAATGTGTTTTTTTCTTTTTTTTTTTCAGACAATATTTTTTGGTGTTTTAAGCGCTACGGAAATTTGAATATTTAACAGCAGTAAAGCCATCATAAGAATGTTTCCCAAGAAATTAATTAAAACTTCAGTAATCAGTATTATTTCAAACTAATTATTCGTAACAAAACTGCTGCATATTTTAGAAGTTTTTGTAACAAATTCTTTCAATAGTAGTAAATTTTGTATAACTTTATAAAAACGCATTGAGTTGGCAAATCTTTTGTTTCTATAACTGTAGTACATTTTGCTAAATTTCAATACTTAATGGGTTGAGGAACAACAAATTTTGCGCATTATATATATATAGGGGGCGGTCCCTCCTCTAGATTCGGCCCTGCTAGCATTTGTCAAAAGGTACACTAGCATTACATGTAGGTATTATGTGTATTTTAAAAAAGTATCAAATTACGTGACTTCATCTCAGCCAAGATAAGGTCATACTGCACACTAAGGCGCGCGTGTGTAAATTCCAACGTTGTTTTTTTTCAACTTCTACCTTTTGGTCAGATATGAGATACCGATAAATGAATTCCTTAGGACAAAAGATATTTCCTTATCAGTATTTTATTGCGTTATATGTTTTTCTTTTCATATGTTTCTTTGGGCTAGCAGTTCAACAATAATGCTGTACATCTCCCAAGGCCTTTAAGTAAACTTAAATGATTTTTCCGATAGCGTATATTTCAGCAGATTAAGCTGCCTGTTGTCATAGGAACGCCCTATTACACTTCTTCTAACGGAACAGATAGCCCACTCGTCTCTTTATCTTTCCTATAATCAATCGAGTTAATGTGCGTGGAGAAATGGAAAGATCTTGTTAACTGTAGACCGCATTTTGGCCTGTATCGGGACTTTTGCATTGATCACTGAGTAAGCTATTTGTCATAGTGGCAGGTGTATGTTTTCGATTACTTTGAATGGTAGGTTTTGGTAGACAGTGGCTAACCAAGGCGAGCTCAATACAATTGCCAGTCACGTTTTCGCTAGCACGTACGACAATGCAGCGATCCTCCATAGAATGGGAGCTTAAAACCAATCCACTTAAGTCGAAAGCAATTTTGAATAAAAAATTAAATTGCTAAAATATAACGTCGTGTTATTGTTAAAAAACCTAATTAAAGTAAATAATAATAACCATTTATTATATATTGTTACGACAGATGAACGTGCAACAATAAAATCAGAACTGATGTGTCATTTGATATTCGTGTTATGATTCAGCGTGAGAATTGCGTCAGTAGTCTTTTGGAACAGACAGACTTGAAAAGAAATATTGGAAAGTTTCGGTAGCAGCAGAAGTGTATATTTGTTTTCCTTTCATTGAGTTAGTATTATGTTAATAAGGGAGAAGATTGTTTATATTTCGTTTACACTGAAGTGAAGGTTATTCAAGAAGAGACATGGCAATCAAACCGAAGAGGCAATATGTTATACCTCTTCGGTCGAGGAACACAGCTGGCTTTAATTTCTTCGTGGGAAGAGTTCATCGTCTGATGCGTGGTGATCTTAATGTATAGGATGAAGCTTATTTCCATTCGTGAAAAGAAGCCAACAGGAACAGCAAATGGGATTTTGTGAGAACATAGTGTATAAAAAGAATTTGTAAGGTGTAGGGTTGGTAATTGGTAATTTATAGGTATTTCAACAAAGAAACTTGCGTTGCTTGTCAAAGGTTTAAATAATATTCCATTTGCGCTTTGAGTAAATATTTAAATTATTTTAATACAAATATTTGAAGTATAATTAAAAATGTAAAACACTGTTTTATATCTCTTAATTATACTTATTTTCTTTGAAAAAATAGATAACAGTTTCGCTTTTTCGTGTCTCTGTCTTATCTGTTCGTCTGTAGACATCAAACTTTTTTTGTTTACATAGAAAAATAAAAAAAAATTTTGTGTTGGATAGATATTGATGAAATATTGTCTTTCCGAATCTCCCTAAAGCTATAATTGGGACCGCTAACGGTGGAAAATTTTGAAAATTCCAAAAATTTCAAACGAATACTGCAAACGATGTATTTTATGCTAGAAATTTGAAATTTTGGTGGTGGAATGTGGAGATTTTTTAAAATCTTTTGCATCTTTTGAAACGATCTTTTGAATCGAAGATTTCATTGCCAACAATGAGTTGACCTCTTAGGCCCAGAGAGGGTGGGGAACACACCTTTTTAGCATTATTCTTATTTATATTTGGTTACCATACGCACTCCTATGAACTACTGTAGCAGATAATTTCTTGTTTTTAGAGATAAATGAAAAGATATTTTTGGGTTAGATAGGAATTGATGAAATATTATAATTCACACAAAAATATTAATAATACATACAAATATTGCAAACGATATATTTATTCAAGAAATTTATGTATGTATGTATTTATGCAGATATTTATGTTAGACAGCCGTTAAGAGAAAGATGGCAGTTCTCATCAAGGCCATACAGCACAGGCAAACACAAAATGGCAAGGTTGGGAGTGGAGCAAAAAATTCATTCCAACCGGAAAAGGGTGAAAATATGTGTGTGGGGGGGGGGGTAGAAACTGAATTTCCATTGCAGTATAACATTGCCCTCTCCGTTTCAGAAGACGTAAAAGCATTTCTTGAAAAATGCATGAAATATGCAAAAGTTCAAAAAATATTTGCGTCTGTTACCCTTTCTAGCATTCTCAAAGTAGTGGGGGTGATGGTCCTCTTGCCCCGCCCCCTAGATCTGGCATCATTCAGTGTGTTTTTTAATACACACTGGGCGTGACTCTCCCGCACCAGGGAACATCCAATCCGAGGGACTTTCCAACCTTTTTCCTTTTTGACCAAGGGCAGTATTATAGAGGAGATAAATCTTCAACGCCGGCACAGGTGTGACTCGAACCTGGGAACTTCAAACAACAAGCCTAGAGCACTACCGACTGAGTCGACCCCATGCTGCTTCAGCATGGGCATAAGGGGCAATATAGAATATTATAAACCTGCTGGCTATTTAAAAAAAAGTGGCAGAATTTCAAATTATGCTCCTCCTTCTCTAAATATTGTTTCAGAGACATCTAATGTTGATTTGCTTTTTCTTCCATAAAATGAAATGGCATTCGTCATAAAATATTATTGTTAAATATTTTTATTGGTCAGATGAATATCGATGTTTAACACTAAATAATATGCTAAAGTATAATTACGAAATGTGATTCATAAATTAGGGATGCTTTCCTGTAAATATGATATATGTGTAGGTGGTTCATTTATACTGGTTTCCATAAATTAAGGAATAACCCTATGTTATGTCAATGGGAAGATTACGTCGGAGCTCTATAACTTCAAAAATACTTTTTTTTTCTTTAATGTGATAGCAGATAAAGATCTTAATCAAATATATTGTTACCACAGATGAACGTGCTATAATGAACTTGTGATTTCATGTATCATTTTGATGATCGCATGTGCTTCAGCGTGAGAATTACGTCACTAACCACTTCGAATGAACTTTAAAACAAAAAATAAGAGAGTTGCAATTAAGAGGAATTGGAATGTGAAGGAAAACGTAGTTTGACTTACTCTGTATACAATGATCTAAAGAAGAAATATTTTTATTTGGTGTGTGCGCTGGAGTTTAAATAAGTTTATTAATGTTGATCCTGTTAGTGGACTGGTAAGAAAAGGGAGGATACTTAGGACACTTAAAGATGTGGCTGAGGAGGTTATATGTTAGTCGAACAAGCAGAGCTGATCTCAACTTTTCTGTAGGAAGAGTTCATAGTTTGATTCATAGTTATCTTTACTTTGTTTACAAGAATTGGTAAGGTTATTCTTGGTAGATTACAGATTTGTTCACAAATATGATTGAGAAACTTAATGAGTGTTGTAAAAACCTTATTTTATGCCTTGAGTGGAGATAGTAAGAATTCTAGAGGAAACATCTCTTTGTAGGAATAGTAATAAGGTGATATGTTCTCCTGAAGGTTTATTTTTACACTGACGACTAAATTTAGTTTATATAAATATTTTCATTCATACTTTTGTAATAAAATACGTTATTTTAGAATTATTGTTACAAATTATTATTTTTGAACTCACGCTCAGTTTCCATCCATTAAATTCATAACAATATCAATATCTCGATTTTCAACAATATTCGTTCAGTGTTTAATGAGTTATGGAAGTTTGAATATTTAACAATAACGCAATAATAATGCACAATAGTGAGCAATTTAATGTGTAATATTCTTAGGGTATCCCACTAGATTTTAGAAAATTACCCTGGTCTCCCGAAACAAATCTTCAGGACGTCTAAAAATCCCGAATTTTTGGGGTGTCTCGATTTATGTGGATTTAATTAATGCGCTTTCGGAATAACGCAGTCACTGCATTTACGCCATTTTTACTTTACGTGGTCATTTTGTTTTTGGAAAAACTTAGTTTGAACTGAGCACCAATCAGTCGGTGTATGCTGGAAGTGTTGTCGGCGAGGTACGAACTTCGCCGCAAACATCGCACGTGACGGCTTCGAATTAGACGTACCACGAGAAAAGTCACACCTCTTCAACACCCTCCTTGCAACAGTAAAAGTCAAAACTCCGTAAAACATAGACATAACCACCAATCAATGCATCATAACTATGCAATCTCACTCGACGCGCTCAGAGTGGGGGAATTATTGCTCCTCCCACCTACTGCGAATTGTTCGTCATGCATGTGTCTTGATTATTGTGTTGTTCTACAACTATCTTAGTTAAAGTTTCTGAGGTGTTCTGTTCTAAACTCAGTGTTCTGTATTACCTGAAGATTGTTTCGGAACGATTTTTGGTATCCTGACGATTGTTTCGGAAGATTGTTCCTAGAAAAACAGGTTACATTTTCCGTAAACTGAAATCGGAACATTTACTAAACTGTCCCGGTTTCAAAAAACTGAAATCGGGTTATTTAGCGAAATATCCCGGTTTTTACCAATCGTAATCTGGTTTCCTGAAACCTAATAATATGCATTATCTAATTACGTGTTCATTAATCATTATTATTTATTCATCCAATTGCTGTGCAGTTACTGTTGATTAACTGTGATAATAAAGATCGTTGAAATGAGTGCAATATGAACTTTATTTAAGCAGAGAAAAATTCGAAAACAAAACTGACAATTCTTCAATAAAAATAGACGAAAGAATGAAAGAGACAAAGATAGCAAACTTTCTTGATTGCAACGTAGAAGAACAATTAGATAAACCGCAATCGGTAATCAAAGAAACACTTGATAAATTATTGGGTCAAAAATAAAGAATAAAAAGGAATCATGGATAATAAGAAACATTAATGTATGAAAAACAAGACATGTAAGAAACTGATTCTCTGTTATATCATACGATGCATCACCAAATATTAAAGAGAGTTCTGAAATTGAGCAACTGCTTGAAGAGAACCTATTGAACAAATGAAATTTGCCAAATAACCAGAAACCACTTTATAACAGATGAACAGATGGAGAACGAAAAAGAAGAGAAACTAAAATATATTAAGGAAAGGAGGAAAATAGGAATTTGAAAGAAAAAAATTTCATAAGGCAAATATAATGAGCAATGAAATATTGAACATAATTATTTTAACTCTTTATTTCCTTTGCATTTACATATGTAGAGTTGATGATAAAACTTTTAGAGCTTGACTGTAAGAACAAATGCTACATTTATTAACTGTATATTTATTACAAATAACACATACAGTTAATAGAATTACTGTATGTGTACTCTCTTACAAATAACACATACAGTTAATAGAGAAAATAGAAGAAATGCTTAAATAGAGTAACAATGTTAGTAAAATTCACGCTAAGCTTGATGTTGCTTATCCTCAGGAAACATTAAATATATGCAGTTACAAATACTTAATATACATCTGTTACATACTGACATTCATACATAAGAAGTCCTGATATATATATATATACATATACAAATGCTAATTAATATTAAAATTGGAAAGAGGCACTTTTATACTCTTAACTTTTTAAAATCCAATTTTTGGTCCCAGATTTAAGTTTTGATAGCCTAAGAATGGATAATAGTCCTCTGGGCAGAGAGTTAAAAATAAGAGGAACTGTATGGTTGCTGATACGTTTACCGCAGTTATTGCCAAAATTTGGAATTTGGTAGTAGCAATTGCTACTTAGCCGGGTGTTGATCACGTGATCTAAATTTATTTTGTACTCACTTTTAAAAAAGCGTTTCAGAATTATAACATATCTACACATATGTAATATTCCACAGAAAACAGATTTTGATATAAAAATCTGTTTTTATTAGAAAGACATTGTGATTCTTTTAGCTGTCATCGAAATTGATCGTAGTATTGAATTTTGCAAGTTGCTGATTTTTCTTAAATGTGTTTTGAAAGTATTGCCATATACTATCCATATATATATTCCCATACCTTATGATAGATTCGCAAATTGTTTTGTGGATCAATATGCTGATATGAGAAGGTACGAAATAGTTTATGTGCTAAATTTTTGTTGCACAAATCCTTATTCGATCACATAACTTCGAAATGTGTGTTGTCAGTTTTAAATTGGAATCAATGATTAGGCCTAAATAGTTATATTACTTAACGATTTCAAGAGGAACACGATCATCCAGAGTAATCAGAGACCGCTTGGTTTTCAAACACCGAATCGTATGGACTTTAATTTCAGGTAAAAGTCGATTATTAGTCCTTGCAGAATGAATGTACATTAATTTAGATTTATTAATATTCAGTTTTAATGAGTTATAGTTAAGCCATCTAATAATATTGTTGAAATCAGTTTGCAATTCATCTAAAGCTATTTTGTAATTCTGCTTACTATTTACAGAACAATATCATCAGGAAATAGATACTGCTCTTTGTTACAAAGTTTGTTTTGTCATTAATATATATTAAAAATATAATAAGTCTAATCATTGAACCTTGAGGTACCCCATATGTGGTTTCCAGCAAATCACTGTCAGTGTCATTTACTCTAGTTAAAGAATATCTATTGGATCAGTAATTTTTGAACCAATTATAAATCCTTCCTCTCATTTCCGCATTATATAATTTTTTGACTAAAATATTATGGTCCAGTACGTCAAAAGCTTTACTCATTTACTATATTATATATGATATTTACTGAGATATACATATTCAAAATATATGAAAAAAACAAGCAGCGTGAAGTTTGCTGTGTTGGCACAGATAGTTTCAAATTACTTACATGTGGGCTCTCCATGTCCCCTCCTTCTGGTTTAGAGATGGGTAGATGTGTCGTTTTTCTGCTGAGGTCCCGCCAACCTCTAAGACCTTACACTATGGCATATAAACTGACAGGCTCCTGTCTAACTTCTGTGGCAAGCAGCTGCTTGAAGGGGTATTTATTTTTCCGGTAAAGGAAGAAATTCTCGCAGGAGTAACACATAGAAAGCAGTTTACTGCATTGTCCATTGCCTGAAAATACATACATACATACATACATACATACATACATACATACATACATACATACAAAATCCTCATGCAGCCATGGACTACGGAAGTCCAACCAGACTGTAACTTTGCTCTCCAGACGTGTCTCTTTTGAGCTACAGCTGCTGCATTTGGCCACTCTAGGCCAATTCTAGCAAGGTTCTGTTTGACACTGTCTGCCCATCGCATCCTTTATCTGATACCTTTAGCTGATATCCTTTATCTGATACCCTTAGGCACATTGTTCATAATCCTCTTTGCCAATCTGCAATTATACATACGGGCAACATGGCCAAACCAACGCAGTCTCTTTCTGCACAATATGCTGCTCAAAAGAGGTTGATGACTCCTTCTTCTAACATCATCATTACTTACAAAGTCAAACCACCTAATGCCCAAGATACTGTGTAAGCGTCTAGAATGAAAGGCATCAAATTTCTTGTTATCCTGATTACAAAGGATCCATGTTTCGCTACCATAAATAACTTTAGAAATACCAAACTATTATACAGTCTAATTTTAGTTTTTAGGTGTGAGACAATTACCTGCCTGAGACACATTACTCCAGTTTAGGCTTGACGATGCCCAACTAGCTAAGTGAGGTTCAGGTTCCTGCGATGGCCTGTGATTAGGATTATCCACCAGCTGATATAAGGTATCCCATGCTTCTGTTCACTTAGGGCTGGCAACCCAGAAGCAAACAGAAAACAGCGATCCATAATCAAACTCAAATCCATAAACAAGTTCAGTCAAGTAGGTATAAATGGTCAGCACCAGGACCCTGTGAAGTTGACCACTCCTCAGCAGGGTTGAAAAGAAAAAAGAAAAAAAGTGGCCATAGATGACCAGATCAGTAGGCCATACTGAACTGGCAGCCCTCCCCTTCCGTTACTTCCAAAAGAGAATATCTCTTTTGAAATGTACTAACGGCCTGCACCACAAAACGGCGGGGTCGGACATTAAGCGCTAGACCTGGCCGGTTCTGTGCATCATCACTGGGGATTGGTACACAGCTCTCCTTCCAGTTTATGCCTAGTTAACACAAGGCAATAAAAGAGTGACCCAGCTCCCAAGGTCAGATGAAACAGTCGTATATTATTCACACTATAAGACGTTTATATCACTGAAATCCTTTACATAAATGGTTTTGCTTGCTTCATCTTTTTTTGCCAATACTTTACAGTTTTTGTAGACAAATTTGTACGCTTGTTTTTTTGTTTTTCGCGTGTGTTTCGTTTCCCAAAGCCGTTCTTTGTTTGTGGAGGTCAGATTTCCATTTATGTGGATGTGGGTGGGATCGTGAACCTGAAAAACAGAAGGTTCTGATATGTTTAAGAAAAAAGCAAAACGTATAATGAGAGACATCAATAAAGGACAGGAGGCAGGGACAGATGGAATCTTAAAAGCAGTGCATAAAAATATGCGAAAGCTAAGAATAAAAGAATTGGTCAAACTTCTGTATAATGTCTACAATAGTGGCAGGATGTCTGATTATCTGAATAGATTTATAGTTGGGTCTGTACCAAGGAAACAAAAGCGGCAAAATATTCTGAGTAAATAAAGTTCAGCCTTCTCAATCATATAGATAACTGTTGTTTAGTATTGCTGTCGGAAATTATACACAATGGGATCTAAATTCGGAGAAAAGACGGTATTGATAACACACAGTTTGATTGAAACGAGACAAATCTTGGTAATTGTGACGAGACAACTCTTTGCATTTGCGCCCACGTCACAACTTACGATTGGGTTGGGTTGTTTTACCTCTGAGCGGCACTTTTTTGCACACCATGGGCTAAATGACCAGGTCACATGGACCCCGAAGGCTCAGAGAAGGTTGGAGTAGGGGACCCACTGGAACAGCTTTGGGAGAAAGATGGTAGCTTCCCGTCAAGGCCATCCAACGCATTCTTTAACGTGCACAAGGTATGGCTCTCCCACACACGGGACCACGCTTAACGTCCCATCCGACGGACAGCGGTCTTTCCAAGCCCATCGGTGTCCCCTACTGACCGTGGGCAGGGCGGGGAATTTTGCGGAGATAAATCTCAACGCTGACCCAGTTGGGACTCGAAACTGGGAACTATAGATTACGAGCCTGGCACGCTACTTACTGAGCTACCCACGTCCCACACTTACGAAGAAACACGATTGGGAGGAATAGCCCTTTTTTGTGAACTATCAGAAGTCTTTCGATAAAATTAATCATGATTGTCTCATGAAAATTCGTCACAAAAATTATTGGTTTACCTCTGAGAGGAACCTTTTTCGCATACAATGGGATAAATGGTCAGTTAGCAAGGATCCTAAGAGCTCAGAGACCGTTGGAAAGAGAATCCACTGGGCATGTGTTAGGAGACAGATGGTAACCTACCTCCAAGGCCATCCAGAATGTATTTTAACGTACAGAGTGAATGACTCTGTGGCACACGAAACAAAGGCTAACCGTCCCATCTGGATGGGCTTTGAACATTGACCATTCAAAGCCCATCGTTATCTCCTTTCTCGCAGCGGGCAGGGTGAGGGTTCGGCTGAGATAAATCTCAACTCTGATGAAGTTGGGGCTCGAATTGGGAACTACGGGTTACGAACCTGGCGTGTTATCTACTGAGTCATCTGCCATCCTCACAGAATGGAATCAAATAAAGAGAAAAAGACTGAAATTAGAAAGCAAAATTCAGAATAGACATGATGAAACGAGCTGAGTCCAACACTCTACACATATCCTTACAGTTTCAGCAGAACTTCTAATTATTCTGTTTATATTGCCTAAAATCTTCAAAGTGTGCTACAAAACCCAGGTTTGCCAACTCTCCTCCATTTCAGGACACTGTCTTATTGTACTTCTGTGAACCGACCCGATTCCCCCCGTTTTTTCTCAGGTATTTGATCGAAAATGTCCAACTTTAGAGGAGGCTAAATAAGCAAAATACAAAAATTTAGACGAATATTCCAAAGATCTTCTTTCTCTTATTCGACTGCGAAAGTTTTACGTTTTTAGTATTATATTAAAGACGTTAAACTTTCGCAGTAGAGTGATGATGGTGAAGCAATCATCACTCTACTGCGAAAGCAAAGATTTGTCCGCTAATCTTAGAAAGGGCATATTTTCTGTTTTAAGACATAAAAGATAAATTCTTTTTATGCTCTATAGTTACCAATAAAATATTAAAGTTCGCCTTTTTAGAAACACTACGATTAGAGAGTACAAAACTAAAATAATTTAAACCTTTCTCTTTGAAAACGAGCATCCCATTTTCGCCTGAGCTGTTGTGTGATGTGTATTCTTCTAGGTACTTCTAGTTTTTTTTTGAACTAACATCGCAGTAAATAACTGACAATATTGACATTTTACACCAAATTTGCGAGTGTTCGAAGCAAAAACATTTCAAATCACACCGGTTACCATATCAGAACAATACTAGTTCAGAATTGGATTAAACCAAACATTACAAAATAAGAGTTGAATTCATGTTAAATTTAATGCAAGTGTTGCAACTAGAACATGAGAAACTAAACAAATAATCTCCTGATTTTACTAGTGTCATTATTTCTTGAATATACCTAAAACAAACTGTGGCGAAGCCTCCTCTGTCACAGCTGTCGGCACAGCAAGCACACTAAATACAAAAAAAAAATTAGAAGGACGCATATTGCTTCTGGCGTATATGAGAATCTCGTTTTCAAAGACAAAGAAGTTTTTCGTTTTACCTACTTTTTCATTCCTTAAACGTTTTAATTTGAGCTAGCGGATGATGGAAAAAATACAAATAGTATTTATTAGTAATTATACAACATAAAGTATTCGCCTTTTAAATCTAAAAAGTTCCACTTCCCACACCTCTCTCTCAGAAAAGTGGGTAGATTATTCTGTCAGTGGAAGATCTCGTATAAACTATCACTAGTTTTTCAAATTTCTATTCTATAGATATTATTTGTAAAACTCTATAACAGTCGTACCGTTTCACCATTTCAGTGATCTGTGAAGATATATATGTATATATTAAAACTACTAAGTATTTGAAAAATGCAAATTATAATATTTCATTAGTACCAATCAAATTAAAAAAAAGTTTCGAATTATCATTGTAATTGTTTCCAATCGAAACTTCATAACGTTCACATTCCACCACTAAAGTTCCATATTTCTATTATTAATACATCGTAGCAATATTCGTTTGAAATTTTTGAATTTTCAATCTTATCACCGTTAGAGGGTGTAATTATAGTTTTCAAAAGATTTCGAAGCATAATATTTTATCAATTCCTCTCTAGCCCTAAAAATATTTTTTCATTTATCTCTAAATAGGAAAGAATGCTAAAACAAAATATTGTGTTTTCACACCCACCTACCCTGGGTCTAAGAGATCAATTCATTATTGCCAATGGAAACATCATGGCGTTCACATTCCACCACCGAAATTTAAAATTTCTAGCTTAAATACATCGTTTGCAATATTTGTTTGGAATTTGAAAATTGTTCCACTGTTAGAGAGCTCAATTATAGTTTTCGGAAGTTTAAAAAGTGTGAATCATAATATTTTATCGATTACTATCTAATCCAAAAAGAATTTTCACTTATCTCTAAAAACAAATAATTTTCTGCTAAAACTAAAAAGGTGTGTTGAAAAGGGATTGCTGACAATGAAAACTTCGTGACCTACACATTTCGCCACCAAAGGTTCAAATTTCTAACATAAATACATCGTTTGTAATATTCGTTTGAAATTTTCAACTTTTTCCACCGCTAGAGGGCGTAATTATAGCTTTAGAGAAATTCGGAAAGTACATATCGTAATATTTTATCACTAACTATCCAACACAAAAAGAATGTTTAATTTATCTCTCTAAACAAAAAAATACGATTATCTATTCCGTTTACAAAACGAAACTAATATCTCGTTTTCAAAGAAAGCGAGATAATTCGATAAATGTCATTTTAAACATATATTCTTAAAATAATGCTGATAGCTTTATAATTAAAAAAATATTAATTAATATTTTAATAAAATTATAATAAATAAATTATTTTGGTTATAGTATTTAAAATTAAATAGATTGTAGTTAAATTTTTGATAATTTAAACATAATATCCTTTAACATATTTATTTTAACATCCTTCCCTCCTTTTGTTCAGCGGCTCTCCGTGCCCGGTGTTTGTAGGTGACCTAACCTGAGCAGTCGTTTTGTACACCAAAACCCGGACAGTGTAGAAACAGAGAAACTAATTTTGAAAAAAAATATATTTATATGGTAGTTATTTATTTCAAAAGTCTGGTGATTAATTTTAAAATATTCTAAAATTCTTTAGTTCTATCATAATGAATAAATTATTTATTTTACTTTGTTTAAAAAGTAGTAGCTATTATTTAAAGTTTACACAAATTAACCCTTTTATACTTTTATGTATAATTAATTTCCATCGTTGCTTCTTTCCTTTGGATCAACGACTATCCAGGTCTGGTGTATCAAGGTGGCCTTAACTAGAGCAACCTCGATATAACGGGCTTGGACAGCCATCGAAAACAACAAAGAAAGGAGGTAAATTATATAGGTATAAACTTTAATTGATTTAATTTGTCCAAACTTCAACTGCAAACTATTTGATTTAGAATAACGTAATTGAAGATAATTTACTTACTACGAGTTTATTCAAATATTATCGAATATTTTAGAATTAATTATTAAATTTTTGAAAAGTAAATAGTTATCAGAAGAATTTTAAGCCGTCCCGTGGCCGAGTGGTTAGCCCGCTTGGCTACTGATCTAAGAGCTGGGTTCGAACCTCGAGTAAGGCATGAGTAAATGTGTTGTTTTTCTGCTGAGGTCCTGCCATCCTCACAGACCTTCTTCTATGGCGTATAAACTGACAGGCTCCTGTCAGACCCCTATGGCAAGCAGCTGCTTGAGGGGATATTCTATTATTGCACTGTCCAAGCCGGGCCTACTTGTAGCCTCGCTCTAGATTTGGTTGATGAGAAGGCAAAGCACCAAACTCGAAAACTGATCACGTTCGCGTTCAAATCTTCGCGTGTAATTTCCACTCTGCCCTCGATGAGAAAGGGAATTTTGGAAAGGTCGACCTCAGTAGAATATGAGGTTAAACTTCCCCCTCCCCCCATACACACACACACTCCCTCTGTACAGGAGAAGCGTTTCTACCAATACCGCTGATGATGATGTATCTACACACGTTAAAGAACATCTGGAACTCCTTTACGAATGGCTTCTATCTGTCTCCTAACAATTATGCAGTGGTTTCCCTTCCCCAACACAGCTCTAAGTTCTTGGGGGCTTGTGACTTGGCTTTTATACCATAGTGTGCAAAAAAAAGTGCCTTACTGAAGTCAGGGTGGAAATGGGTTTTTAGAACTAGTGGGTGCTCCAATATCAAATGAAAAAAGCCTCCATAGCTGGCACAGCGACCTAAACAATACATAAAAAACTATTTAAAAGCCAAGGAATTTTGACCATAAATATTATAAACTAGTGGATATAAATACAATGGTTCTATTTCCTTCCATTAAATATAGGGCATTAAAAACTCTAGAACAAGGGGATGAATTCCCTCCCCCATTACCAGCCCTAACTGAAACAATGGAGATGTTGCATACCGAGGAAAAAAAATCTTTATATTCTAATAGACTATTCAAAATTTTATCTTTAAAATGTTTATTATAGTGTTTCTGCTGTCTAGAAGGCCAAAGTGCTAGTCAATAAATGACTCTTTTTTTACCGAAAAAAAAAACGCATTTGATGGCTTTTAGTAGACCAAGACAGCATTGCATTGACACAACACAGAATTATTGGGTAGAGATGTCACACTCTGTTGTACTCAACAAAATGAAAACACGTGGTCGAATACCAAGATTTGTTGAGAAAACAGGTGAACTGTAATGGGGGATTGTTCTTTTTCTAGATGATGGGGGCCCAAATAAAAATAGAAAACGAAATTCGTGTCGGATAACAGTAAGCAAAAATAAGGAATAAAGTTATATTTATCATGGCAGATGAAGGATGAAACCCAAGCACAATTAATGAGGCATACCATCAAAAAATGCGGATGTTCGGACTGGACTTCGAAGGTGTAAAACTAAAATATTCTTCAGCACATCGATTGTTTTTTAATGATCTTCTCCCCCCCCTCCCAAGGCTAAAAAACGAAAAGAATTGGTATACATCTTATTTTTTCGATTTCTGAAAACTCGCTTCATACTCTCTTATGGACAATGGTGTGCAGACAGTGTGACTTCCTGAATAATCATTATGCAGTTGAGGACGTGTAAAAAGTAAAGTCTGGATAGAGGTAATACTCTGTCATGGAATATATTGGGTTAGGTTCTTTTACTACTGAGTGGCATAACTTTCAACATTTTCGTATACAAGGGTAAGCTAAATATCATTGTCACAAAAGCCCCGAGACTTTGAATCCGGTAGATGAGCTATGGCAAGTGTTAAAAACATTATGATTCACAACGTAACTGTTAAAAGTACTGAGGACTTCCCATCAAGGCGGCCGTAGTAGCAGCTATGGAGGTGAAGCAATTCATAGGACAAAACGGTTAACAAGAAAATCATGGAACCATGTAAATATGTCGTTTAACAATACATTGATGAAAACATTGCATTATTGACTTCTACTATTCATAGCCTACGCGATTTTTGAGAGTGAAGATAAAGAAAAAGATTTAATGAGACAATAATTAAATTCACAGATTATCTGTTGACATGTAATTTAAGAAATAATTTTGTGGAAAACATTATTCGCCGATGAGTGAAATTTGGGTTCGAAACTTATTTATTGGCGAATCATTTTTTGCACAAAATTATTTCTTCATTTAATAAGCATTTTTCTTATTGATTACAGATCAGGAGTCTGAGCCATACCTCCTATAATAGGACATTTTGAGATCAGAGTAATGGTTATAATCAGCTATAAATTTTTTATAAATTTATTTCTATTATTATTACTGGTGAATTTTAATACTATCTTTACACTAATTAGTTGCAATATTGGTTGAGGTGTCTGAGCCTACCCAGCCTTCATTCTGAATGTTATTCACGATAAAGGATTAACAAGGTTGACAATCTACATATATTAGTGCTTTTCAAAGTGGGTATCGTGCCACCTTTGATATCGACAAATTTCACTTTGGTATTGCCTATAATTGTTGTTTTTTTCCTTCTTCTAAAGTTTATGCCTTTTCTTCTTCCTTAGATTTTTTTTTACCATTTGAAAGTTTTTTCAGTATATTTTCAGTGTACGCACAAGGTGTTGCAATGAAAAAAAAAGTTTTTGAAAGTTTTTATGAAAAATAAAGGTTACGAAAATACCGACATAGTCGGTAGATAAAAATTATTAACAGGTAGTAGATCGGTACTTGGTTTGTGGAGTGCCAGGTACAAGGTACCCATAACCTCCTCCATCGAAGCATGTGCCTGATTGGCATCAGTAAAAACAATAGTAGAATAAACTACCTTAGCTATGGTGGGCCCTAAGGGCAATATAATTAACAGGTCTCGAGTCTAAAAAGTATTAATGCAGACCTGTAGAAATTGGGCTCGCTAGCTATTGATCACAAATAAATTAAATATGGGCTACGATGCAGTATAGGGCCCTCAAGGACTTTTCGCCAGGAAAACCAGAAAACCTGTAACATTGAGTTTGCAATATGATATGCATCCTCATGTTCCAATGTATATGACTGCTATACGCTGTTTAAATTAATTGTCTCTAATGAGATTATTTTTAGGGTTTTATTTCTTAAGTTGATTCTTTAGCGATAAACCGTGTTAATGAAATCTACTTTTAATGACACTATTTATTTCAGGACTCTTCTTAAGTGCGAAACGAGGTTTTGCGGAATGAGGTTTCATTGTTTAGCGATAAGGGTTTTGAATGAAATCTTTCGATGAGATTATTTATTTTTGGGGCTCTTCATCAGTGCGAAACAAGGATTTATTCCTTATAATTGTTAATGAAATATAATTTTGATGAGACTATTTACTTTTAGGGTTATTTTTTTTAAATGCGTAACGAGGGTCCAACCCTTAACGATAAGCATTGTTAATGAAGTCTTGTTTTGATGAGATTATTTTCAGTGATTTTTTTTTAAGAGCGAAAACATGATTTTCTTCTATATACAGCTACATATTTTTATACATATCCTCTAAACACGTCTTAAGGTAGATTGAGGAAAGGATTACCTCTACCATTCGGATATTATGGTTAAATTTAAACGGACATTATATGGTTAAACAAAAACGAATTATGGCGAAACGAAAACTAGATGGCAGCTGAGGACCTACACTGCATTTCTGCCTAAATTTCTAAGAGAACAACGATTTTATATATATATATACATATGTTATTGATTATATACTACTTTTGCCGCCGGGGACGGGGGTGGCTCAGTCGGTAGCGCGCCTTGCTCGTAATCTGTAGTTCCCAGGTTCGAGTCCCAGCTGGGTCAGCGTTGAGATTTATCTCCCCAAAATTTCCCGCCCTGCCCACGGTCAGTAGGGGACACCGATGGGCTTGGAAAGGCCGCCGTCCGTCGGATGGGACGTTATGCCGTGGCCCGTGTACGGGAGAGCCATACCCTGTGCACGTTAAAGAACACGCTGGATGGCCTTGACGGGAGACTACCATCTGTCTCCCAACAGCTGTTCCAGTGGGTCCCCTCCCCCAACCTTCTCTGAGCCTTCGGGGTCCATGTGACCTGGCCGTTTAGCCCATTGTGTGTAAAAAAGTGCCGCTCATAAGTAAAACAACCCAACTTTTGCCGGCCGTCTTCCCATTTCAGTTTTCTTTGGCTTCATTTCAGTTTTCTATGAGGCCTTTCAGCTAAAAGTCTACCCAGACTACTACCCAGACTATCCAGACTACAGCTAAAAGTCTACCAGACTACTGTAATACACTATACCTAGTGTATTTACAGCAGCTGTTAAATAACTAATTAGCAAAAAATGTGTGAGATATTCAAAATTCATCAAACTGTGGTTCGGATTATATAAATTTCAAGTTTTCCGAAAAAATTTCAATCGAATTTCCTTTTCGTCCGACCGTAAAAGAAATTCGCGTTAAGAGATCCATGTTTTCGTATTATCCATTTAAGATAAGGCCAAATTTATTTCATTCATCATCACCAATAATCACAAGTTTCAGTAGATTTTTATACATCCTTAGTCTTCAAAGCATTACTACAGGAAAATTACAAGCAATATTAACGGGAAATGAAAGAAACCTACAGTTTTCGATAATCAACTAGATTATATGAGGTTTAAATATAATATAAAAGTAAACTATATAAAAGTAAAATATCAAACGTGCCATAATTCGCTTAGATAATGAGCATAATGTAACCATTCACCACAAGAATGAAAATAAAGTATTTCCACAAGAGTGTGAACTCGCATGTCGACTAATTTTGATCAATTCTATTATTTATTCATTTAAGTTATTGGAAACAACTAAAAATCTAGTAGGGTAATAATACGAGAAAGTTATTTTAAAGTTCAAAAATCAATACACCTGTAAAATTCAATCTTATGCACGTGATATAACCTTATGGAATCATTTTATTAAAGAATTTATGCTATCCAGATTTAGCAACCATAAAAGTCCCTTTACAAACTGTTTATCCCAAAATGTTGCGATCAGATCCTGTATAATAGCATTAAAAAATCTGCTAGCCAGGTATGCATAATGTATCTTAACAAAAGTCCTAAAAGCTTTAATATCATTCAGTACCAACCATTTTGAAAGTACAGTATTTATTTTAAACTCCCTAATAATCTGGCGATCTCATGTTTTTTGATATGCTTGATGATCTGAAAAATATACAATCTACCTAACCCTAAAATTTGTAAATATTTAAGTATATGATTCTGAGCATATTTTAAGTGTTTTATATATGACGTGTAAGCTCCTCACCAGGATAATAAAAAATATATCAAGTAATATTCAACCAAGCCAAAGTACATGATTTTCAAAACCGACAGATCAACAAAATTTCTAATATAATAAATATTTGGAATTAATGAATTTAATTATTTTAGGCCTTCATTAATATGTAATATCCACGTTAGTTCTATCAATCACCACGTCCAATCATTTACTATTTTATGTTCCTGAAATGACAGGACAACTAAAATTTATTTCAGTATATATTTAAGTATGATAAATAATTTACCTATAAAAAAACAGGGTTGTTTTTTTTTAATCTAAATTTAATATATTTGGTTTCTGCACATTTAAAAACATCTGATTGACCTAAACCATTTACTAATAGCTAACATATCACATTTACTAATAGCTAATACTTTTCTGTAGTAATGCTTTGAAGACTAAGATGTATAAGAATCTACTGAAACTTGTGATTATTGGTGATGATGAATGAAATAAATTTTCCTTATCTTAAATGGATAATATCTTAATCCTTTGCAAAATATCCCTATTATTACCTTCATAGAAAATTGCAGAGTCAACTTACCACAGAGCCTTAAATCACAAAAATCTTTAATAATTATTAACTAGAACGCATATAGCCTCTAGCTCATATAAAAATCTCATTTTCAAAGATAATGAAGTTTTTCTTTTACCTACTCTTTCACTCCTTAAAAGTTTTAATTTGAGCTAGCGAATGATGAGCAAATGCAAATAGTATTTTATTAGTAATAATACAACATAAAAGTATTCATCTTTTAGTTCTTAAACTTAAAAAGTTGCATTTCCCACGCCTCTCTCACAAAAGTGGGTAGATTATTGCTGTCAGTGGAAGTCTTTTGAAAAGCTACCATTGAAATTTCAAATTTCTATTTTATATATTTTTTATTTGCGAAAATGGTTAACAGCTCTGCCGTTTCCATATTTAGAGATATGTAAAGTTATCATGTAAATCCGGAGAACAGAACAAATTTAAATTAGCTTGTGGAATCTATCCGAACAAATTTCAATGAAAGAGCTGAAGAGGTTAGTAATTGTTTCATATCTATAGTAATAAAATTTTTATTATGCAAATTAGATTTGTAAAATCTTATATGTAGTTCATAAAATTTATTTTGTGTATGCTAATCAGGGGCTGTTTTGTTAATATTGAATTCATTGTGTTCCTGTTAAAATTTATAACAATATTTCTTCATTGTAATTTTTTTTACCTTTTTTAGTGATGACGTTGATTATTATTAACTTGTACCTAGTTGAGAATTGAAAGGTTTTATATGAGTGTGGTGGGGTTCTAAATTACTTCGATTTTGTTTCAGTCCTAGAGTTAAATTATAGGTAACCTTAAATTAGTTCTAATGAAATTAGTTATTAAAAGTTGTCGAAGGTAAATACTTTAAACTTTACATTGGTGGTTTTTACATGGGTTCAAATCTTGTACGTTGGTGAAACTTTTCCACAATTATTGATTTACAGACAATAGATTGCACTGCTTTAAAATTTTTAATGTAAGAACCAAGGATGGGATATATCGAAGGAGCTAACTGGAATAATGGTTGTCAAACCTCTCACTACCAGTGAGCATGTCTTTGTGTATGATTCAGAGAACTGTATAATCTTCGAAAGCGTTTTATATTTTTTCTGTCCATTGTAAGTGGATTTTTGTGCAAAAAAATTTGAAAAATTATAATTCTCTAAAATGGATTTTTGTACGGATAAATAAATGACTTTACCTCTACTAGTTTGAGAATTGTAGGAGGTTGGTGTCACTTCAAATGAGTTTTGTCACTAAAGGCTGCAATACAAAAAAAGTTCCTTTCACCATGCAATCTGAGTTGATACCTAATAATATTAATGTAAGTAGTAAAAACTACATTTATTGAGGAAAGTTTTAATCACTATTGACTCAAGTACTAATAAGCAAAAGATATTAATGAAGACTTCAAAACTTGATAAATTATTAAGAGATGTGAATGTTATCTAGTAATGTGGATTTAAAGGCATAAGGATCTTTTTTCTACCATCTCTGTCAAGTGCATAGTTTCAAACAAGATATGTATTTAGTATATGATATGCATGATGTAAACTTTTAATATCTTTTTATTTTGGCTAGCCTTCCCATGGCCGAGTGGTTAGCGTGCTTGGCTACTGATCTAAGGGACCTGGGTTCGAGCCCCGGGTAAGGCATGGATGTATGTGTCGTTTTTCTGCTGAGGTCCTGCCATCCTCTCAGACCTTCTACTATGGCATATAAATTGACAGGCTCCTGTCAGACCTCTGTGGCAAGCAGCTGCTTGAGGGGGTATTTATTTTTTTATATATATATTAAAAGTACCTAAGTATTTGAAGAATACGAATTATAATATTTCATTAGTACCAATTCAACCAAAATTGAGTTTTCTAATTATCACTTTCATTGTTTCCAATGGAAACTTCATGACGTTCACATTCCACCACCAAAATGTCAAATTTCTATCATTAATACCTCGTTTGCAATATTCGTTTGAAAATTTCAAATTTTCAAAATTTTCAATCGTTAAAAGGCGCAATTATAGGTTTTGAAAGATTCCGAAAGACCGAATCATAATATTTCATCAGTTTCTTATCTAACCCAAAAGAAATTTTTTCATTTATCTCTAAAACAAAAACTGTTATCTTCTAATACAAAAAAGTTGTGTTTTCCTACCCCCTGGGTCAATGTTTGTTTGAAATTTCCGAATTTTCAAAATTTTCCATCGCTAGAAGGCATAATTATAGCTCTAGTGATATTCGGAAAGTGATTCGGAAAGTGAAATTGATTTCATCAATCCTATCCAACACAAAAATAATTTTTAATTTATCTCTGTAAACAAAAATGTTTTATGTCTACAGACAGGCAGACGGACGGACGGACGGACAGACAGAAGACAAAGCGAAACTATTATCTCGTTTTCTTTGAAATCGAGATAAAAAAAATGTAAAGATCACAGAACTGAACCCTGGGGTACACAATAATTAATGTTAATTTCAAAACTAATCATTTCCCGTTAAAAGAATATTTATGTTTGAAAAATATTCACCGGAACAGATCAAACTCTAATTTTGTGTTAACGAATATTTCGTATTATCTGTTTTCGTGTTAGACAATATTTCGTCTTATCCGTTTTCATGTTGACTAATATTTCATCTTATCCGTTTTCGTGTTAACCAGTGTTTCATCTTATCCGTTTCCGTGTTAACCAATATTACGTCTTATCCGTTTCCGTGTTAACCAATATTACGTCTTATCCGTTTCCGTGTTAACCAATATTACGTCTTATCCGTTTTCGTGTTAACCAATATTTCGTCGTACCCATTTTCGTGTTAACCATTATTTCGTCTTCTCCGTTTTCATGTTAACCAATATTTCGTGTTAACCATTATTTCGTCTTCTCCGTTTTCATGTTAACCAATATTTCGTCTTATCTGTTTTCGTGTTTTCGACTGTATATAGTTTCTAAAACAATGTAATAGTCGGAGATCGGGATATCCACTCGACTACTCTCAAACGGTGAGAGAAATTTCTGGTATGGCTTGTTACTTTCAAATGTAGGCAAAGTTACACTAGTAAAATATTTTCGAATTTTGGGTTGGGTTGTTTTACCTCTGAGCGGCACTTTTTTGCACACCATGGGCTAAATGGCCAGGTCACATAGACCCCGAAGGCTCAGAGAAGGTTGGGGAAGGGGACCTACTGGAACAGCTGTTGGGAGACAGATGGTAGCCTTCCATCAAGGCCATCCAGCGTGTTCTTTAACGTGCACAGGGTATGGCTGTCCCGCACACGGGGCCACGGCTTAACGTCCCATCCGACGGAAGGCGGCCTATTCCAAGCCCATCGGTGTCCCCTACTGACCGTGGGCAGGGCAGGGAATTTTGCGGAGATAAATCTCAACGCTGACCCAGCTAGGACTCGAACCTGGGAACTACAGATTACGAGCCTGGCGCGCTACCGACTGAGCCCCAAAATATTTTCGAAGGAAACCGAATCAACTTGAAACTTTGAACGTAATATCGTTCATTTGGTTTCATGTTCCTGTCTACCGACTTGAGATATATCTCCGCAAAACTCCCCACCCTGCCCTCAGTCGGTAGGGGACACCGATGGGCTTGGAAAGGCAGCCGCCCGTCGTATGGAACGTTAGGTCGTGACGCCATATGCAGGAGAGCAATACCCTCTGCACGTTAAAAAACACGGTGGATGGTCTTGACGGGGATTATCTTCTGGCTCCTAACATCTATTCAATGGATCCTCTTCCCCAACCTTCTCTGACAACATTGGGGTCACAAGGACGCCAATGGCTCAGAGAATACTGGCTATTAGTAAACACTGTGCAAAAACCTGGCTATTTAGTCTATTGTGTGCAAAAACATGCAGCGCAGAGTTAAAACAGCCCAACCCATTTACTTCTGGTAAAGCTTACATGTAAGAATACTTACATGTAAGAAACAGTTACATGTAAGAATACTTACATGTAAGAAACAGTTACATGTAAGAATACTTACATGTAAGAAACAGTTACATGTAAGAATAAATAATAATGGATTCAAACGAAAATTATGCGCATAGAAATTTATTTCCTAAACTACTTTACCTGCTTCTTAATGCCATTCGTCGAATGGGACGTAAAGCCCTGGCTTTGTTCTAGGGGGGGACGAGAATGTAGTATCCGGGGGGGTGAGAGTCTGAGAATAAGACATGAGTTGGTTTCTCAATTACTGAATTATTCTACCGAAAAGGAAAGGTTAAAATGATATTCTACGTAAATGAGATTTTATAGCTTTTTTCTTCTTCTTCAATCTAGTTTTAATGTTGGACATAAAATATGGGGCTAAAATAAAATTATACAAAACAAATTTTTTAGATTACAATGTAGGTAGACCTTTTTGGATAAGTCACTGAAATAATAAATAAATATATTTTTTTTATACAACGGTTCTTAAACTTCTGACCGAGTGTAGTTGTGGTTAGTGACAGTTCTTTGTCGATGTTAAAATATAAGGAATCCAATATTAATAAAGGAGTTTTTTCATAAAAGAATTCTTATACTAATTTCTAATCAACATCCCATTGTGTTTGTGTGTGTGTGTGTAGAGGGTAGTTAGCGTGACGTGTCTGGTGGAAAACTTGCTATGAAATTGTTTGCGTGTATATTGAGAATTATTGTTTGTCAAAACGTTTTGCTTCACTAGTGTGGGAATGTTTTGTGTGACGGGTTAGAAAATTTCTTCAGTAAAATGTTTCCATGATCTCTGTTCAAAACGTTTTAAGGTAGAGTGATGCTGAAAATATTGAAAATTAAGCAGTCTGGTTCAGGACTAAACAAATATTTTGATGACATACGTCAGAAAATATCGTTCTCGATTGCCAGTAACGAACTGGAAATAATCAGTTCTGAACTAGTACTGAAATGCCTACAGAAATATTAGACTTTCCATATTACGTTAAGGTAATCTAACTTCGAAGCTCTAAAACTTCTTAACTATACATTTAATTACAAAAAAGTGTGACTGAAGATAAAGATTACAACCAAATTTATTCGAATCTCGATGTTCAACAATAATCATTCCGATTCAAAGAGTTATCTAAATATATAGTTATATACTATAGTTTATTAAATCAATCTATCCATCAGTTATGGAAGCTGGAATATGTAACAATAAATAATCTTATTTTATAAAACATCATTGTCTAATATTGAAATAATCGTTACGCAAAGTTCTAAAATGGTAACTGTTTATTCTTATTTATTATATGGTTTGGAAATAATACTTTTTATTTAAGCTAAAATTCCAGCGGATATCAATCTAGCTATTCTAAGAGCCATAAATGCAATTATTTCCAAACAAATTTCAACATTTTTAGTTTAATCAATTCTTTTTCAAAAGAAAATCCCAAAAAATATATAAATCCTTCGTTGCAAACTCCCCATTTCCTTATCACATATTTATATGCATACTTGATAACCACGAGGATATTTTTTTATACTATGAAACGCAAAACAACTTTCTTCTGGCATCTCTTCCGCATAGTGAAGCCTCTTTTCCCACGTGATCTATTAGGAAATGACATCACTCGTGACGTTTCACTCTATAACGATCCGTCTTTATCATTCTAATACAAAGAATACTTTTAGCGCTTATCTCCGATCTCTTTGAAGGTCTGAAGGCGTTAACTTCTTTTGTACCACATAAACCATTACAAAAGCTGTTGACTTGAACCAGTTTCCGTTTTCTGCCTGAAAACCATTTTTCATGTCTTCAACCTTTTTTTTTTGTCAAGGGAAAAAAAAGAGAACATACTAGACTGCATAAGAAAGGTCATCCATTTCATCTGGCACTTCTATCCCAAGCAGAGAAATAGTTCGTCTATCTATCTTCGGCGATCATCAAGTGCACTTAACCCTTGATAGAAACTGTTACGTACGAATCGTGCACTTTCTGTCAAGTTGTGATAGACACATACTTCTCTGAAGGTATGCCTTCCTGGAATGGATTTTCCTGCGATGCGTGCCTTGTTACCTCGCGGCGTTATTCTTCCTTTGGACACTGAATATGTTTTTTTTTACTAGATAAAGATGTAGTAGTCATGTTGGCTAATGTGTCTGAACACATTTCCATAACACGCATATCCATCAGCCTTTCTTTACCATCAGCAATGCTTTTGTCCGTCACGACAACTGATGTTGATAAGCTGTCATAATCGTTATATTTTTTCGTCACCGTCCTTGTTATTTAGTCATAAAATGTCTTTGGGAGAAGCTAGTCAATATTCTAAATGACATCAATGTAATTTAAGTAACGAATATAATATGTCGACAATATAATTTTTTTATGTGTTTGAAGGGACATCTGAAAACACACTAGTGTTGGCCTGCATTTGTGATAAATGATTATTGATAGAAAAATGTAGTTGGATTGTTTTATGTCTGAGCGGCACTTTTTTTTGCACACAAAGCGCTGAATGGCTAGATCATAAAGACCCCGAGGACTCAGAGATGGCTAGAGGGTTGGGTTGTTTACCTCTGAGCGGCACTTTTTTGCACACCATGGGCTAAATGGCCAGGTCACATGGACCCCGAAGGCTCAGAGAAGGTTGGGGGAGGGGACCCACTGGAACAGCTGTTGGGAGACAGATGGTAGCCTCCCGTCAAGGCCATCCAGCGTGTTCTTTAACGTGCACAGGGTATGGCTCTCCCGCATACGGGGCCACGGCTTAACGTACCATCCGACGGCCGGCGGCCTTTCCAAGCCCATCGGTGTCCCCTACTGACCGTGGGCAGGGCGGGGAATTTTGCGGAGATAAATCTCAACACTGACCCAGCTGGGACTCGAACCTGGGAACTACAGATTACGAGCCTGGCGCGCTACCGACTGAGCCACCCCCGCCCCGATGGCTAGAGGGAAAGGACCAATTATACAGCTGTTACTCGTGTAATGTTATGAAAACGGAGAACGAGCTTTCCCCAAAAGAGGCGGGTTCTTCTGGACCTGCCCCCTCCCAACAGAGGGCTTGTACAGCTTTTAGGAGACAGATGGTAGCATATTATATATATAGCCATGCAGCGTATTGTTTAACGTGCATAGAGTATGGCTCTCCCGTACACGGAGCCGCGGCTTAAAGTCCCAACCAACGGACAGCGACATTTCCAAGCCTATCGGTGATCCCATTATGACCGAGAGCAGGGTGGGAGTTTTGCGAAGATAAATCTCGACGCTAGCTCAGATAGGACTCGAGCCTTGGAACTACAAATTACGAGCCATCCCATCGAAAAAACAAATAGTTCACTTAACAACAGTCACACTCAAACTGGGGAATTGCATTCAGCTAATGTGGCAGGAGATTTTGATGATGATATGTAGTGAGAGGACCACGTGCTCAAAGAGAGAAAAAAACAGCTTGAAGGAAGAAGTAGTGAAGAACACAATGACTGATGAACCAAAAAAAACTACATCAACCTTCATCAATTTTCTTTTTTCGTGTTCAGGTTTCTCGCCCTTTATTTTCTTTACATTGCCATATGTTAAGGAAGCAGTATTGTCGTTTAAGTCTTGCGAATGTTTCTTTATTTCTCATGCTAACATTTTCGAAGCATTAATGTGTTTACTTTTTTTATTTTCTATATCAATCCGTTGTTTAAATCCAATTTTCGCAATCATGATAACTTCGTGTTTTTCAATGGGTTAGATTTTTGCATCTGACGACCAGTGAAGTGATAAAATTGGGAACTGATGAATGAGTCAGCGATAGGAGGTAGGGCATGGGTTAAGTTGTTTGCACTCAATGAGCTTAAATGTATAGGCCACAAGGACCCCAACGGCTCAGAGAAATGGAAGTTTCGCCTCAAAGCTATCCAGTGCGTTCATTAACATGCACAGTGTATGACTTTCTACATAAGGGGCCATGGCTTTAATTCCCATCTGACGGACGATGACTCTTTCAAGCCCAGTGGTGACCCCTTTCAGTGGTGACCCTTTTTAGTAGAACGGGGTTTTTTTAGCGGAGCAATTTTTCAATGCAGGGTTGAGATAAAGGGTTGAGTTGGGGAGGAGGGGCATAACACTCTAACTGTAATACAGAAGCGGTAGAGAGCTGCAAATTTGCACCTAGGACTATTTCGAGGCGTACATGTCGGAAACGTTAGGAAATTTCGGATTCGACGTTCCGTTTTTGGTCAAATAGACTTAATATTCTGATCTACGTACTATAGAAAGGTGAACATTAGTTCCCAGGAATAATTCGAATAGTAGATCTCAGAAAAGATACGAAATTCCAAATCTGAAAAGGTGTTCAAATACCTAAATGAACAAAAAGAAAAATTGAGAATAGGGCTGAATGTCATCGGCGCCTTATGATTTCGGTTATTAACAGATCATTATACTTTATAATATTTAATATTAATAATCATCTTATTATATAATAGTCGTAATTCCTGGCGGGCGAACGAACGGGCGGTCGCGCGCTTCTTTTACGTTCGCGGTATGACGTCATCGGTGGCGAATGCGTTCGGTTCCTTGTGGTTCCGCGGGTACTGGATTCCGCCTGAGGCGTTCTTCGTGGAAGGTTGAGCGTTCTGTGGTTCTGGCGATAATTGTAATATTTTTACTGGTTTAGTGTTTATTATATTTTATTGGACTTGTATTATCTCTGGTTTTTCTTTGCTGAAGGAAATTACTCCAGAAAAGGCGTTTGCCGCGTTTTCCTCTATGTAAATAATGACAAACGGAAGAAAAAAGAAAACTTCTTCCACCGATCTTAAGGTGAAAAGGAACAAACCTTACAACATGAACTCTAAAAAATTAAAGATTCAAGAAAATGGTGATATATTAAACATAGAGAGAAGATCTGAAATTAGCATCCGAATCGAACACTTCACCTACTAAGCTTTCTGAAGCTTTCGACCCATCTCCTGTTAAATACTCTGAACTTGTACAAAACATGGATATTCTAAATGAGAAAACTATTGGAAAGAAAACTACTCAAGAGAATTTAAAGGTAAACAGCAAATCTTCTAATACAACTTCTGAACTTAACATAAAAAATGTCTGAAGCGAAAACAGGTGTTAATATTAATGACAATTCAGATCATTGCAATATGATCACTTCAATAGAATCTGAACACAAAAAATTTCCGGAACTTAATCAGTTAAACGACAAACATAAAAATAACTTTGCTTTAGTAATTACTGGTACCAGGGATAACATAAGATCTGCTGATACGAAAAATCTTATAAATTTTTTCTATAAACTTCTTGGCGAACAAATTGAAAGTAAATTCCTATCAAACGGGCAATTGTTATTATACCCAAGAACTAATGATCAATATGACAATATTATGCAACTCAAAAAAATTCTGAACATCTCTGTACTCATAGAAATTCCCTAACTTCAAGAAGACAGTACTCGACACAATTGTTGGAGTGCTAAACGAGCTTTGATAAAGATTACATGGTGGATCTATTTTCTGATCAAAATGTTGTTGTTGCAAGAAGAATGATGCATTTTGAGCAGGATTATCGTAATCGAAATTAGACCTTCAATTACCCAACTAACAAAATCATTCTCGAATTTGAGATGGAACAGCTTCCTTCATTTATTTATTTGGGCTTTAATAGACACAACGTTAGAAGTTATATTATCCCATCAAGTATTTGCCTAAAACGTTGTTTGTGTGGTCACCTGTCAAATAAATGCAATGGGACTGTAATGAACTGTAGTGGGACAAACGCTGCAAATTGAGGCACCACTACAGAAACTGCAAAGCCAAACAGTATAAATGTCCAAACTGCTCGGGCTCACATCCGAACACATGGTCCGGATGTGGGGTAAAGCTCATTGCCTGTAAAGACAAGGCCTTACAACTACATAATAATTTAAATTGAAGCCAAGCATTTGCTAGAGCCAAGAAATATTGAAGAAAAAAAAGAGGTATTGTGTCTTCTGAAACAAAAGTGACTTCTGAAGAGCCCATTCCTGATTACAATAAAGATGTCTTTCCCGATCTGCCTTTGACATCAACAAACGAAAAAACTTCATACTTTCAAAATCAGGATAACACAAAGAACATAACTTATTCCGAGACTGCGAAAAAAATATTACCGGTGTTAAGAATCCTTCACTGACCAAAATACCTAAATGAACAAAAAGAAAAAAGGAAACTAAAACCACAGGTATTTCCTTTAATTTAAATTCTAAAGGGCAAATCATAAGCCTTATTCTGAAACTCCTGGAATTTGTCATTCCAGCTGTCCGAAACTCAACGTAATAAATGATATTTTATTGTCCTTCCTTAATACAGATGGATGGCCCAAAAGCCAATAATTTTGCAGTGGAACGTAAGAGGACTGCCTTCTAAAAAGCATTTTATTTAACAACTAACTAGAACATTTGATATTTACTTCTTATGTTTACAAGAAACCCAGACTAAAAATATCCCTAATTTTGATAATTACGTAAAATATACCAAAAAAAGAAATTCCAAACTCAAGAGGTATAGTGAATTACGTCAAAAAATTTACCTCAAAGACTTATAGAAATTCCAAATCTAAATCAAAAACTTGAATTTGTTATTATTCAAACTGCTATTAATAATTTAAATGTTTACTTAATTAACTTTTATAATCCCAGAACCTACATTTCTCATAGTACCTAGGAAAATATTTTTCATGATTTACAAAGTGAATGTATTTTTTGTGGAGACTTTAACTCCTATAATGCTATCTGGTACTCACATAAAGTAGACGTTAAAGAAAAACAGCTTTACACATTCATAGAAAATAAAAGGATTATACCTTAATAAAAAAAAAACCTGTCTCAATAAAAACCAAACATTTTCAGCGATATATTTGACACTTTTCTCCCCAAAAGTTTCAACTTGTTTGACATGGTCAACTCATATTGACAATTTTGGAAGTGGTCATTTTCCGATTATAATTTGCATTAAACCTGATAAAATTCGTAAGCCTACGATGAAAATTACAGATTGGAATCATTTTCATCTAGATCTCGCAAATATTAAACCGAATTTTTCTGACAACATTTATCATAACATTACTGAAACTTTAACAACTCAACATCAAAAATGCACAAAAATCATAGTTAAAAAAAGACCCCGAAACAATATACATACTATTTTTAATAACAAACTCACATCTATAAGAAGAAAGGCAGAAAGGACAATGAATAGAACTAGATCATTCCGAGACTTTTTAAACTTTAAAAGAATAGCGGCTGCAGTTACCAAAAAAATTAAAATCTTGAAAAATTTAATTGGAGACTTTTTGTGGAAAATATCACACCTTCCTCCACAACAAGTAATATATGGAGGATTTTTCAAAATTTAAATAACGATTCTTGTCCACAGAATCCTATACATTCTGTAAATTTAAAATTTAAAAATGATTTACAAAACACCACTGAAATTTTGGCGCAATTCTTTAATCAACAATCTACTAAAGGGAATAAAAAATTGGATAAAAAATATTTTCTCCAAAACTTTTCATATAAATACTTTACAGTTCTAAAAATCAACTGATCAATTTACCTTTTAAAATAAGCAAATTAAAGTTTGCCATTAACTCTGTTTAAAAAATACATCTCTAGGACCTGACGGAATCTTAAATAAAATGTTTAAAAATTTGCCAGATACATGGCTTTAAAAATTTTAGATATTTTTAATAATTTTTGGAAATCACATATTTATCTAAACGCTTGGTTTGAAAATTATATGATCTTTATTAAAAAAAGGAATCAAATTAACTGATGATGAGTTAGCTTCATACAGCTCATTTGTTTAAGTTCTATTTTTTTTTTTAATTTTTGAACGAATGATTAATTTTAGATTAAACTGGTTTTATGAAAGTTAAAATTTCTTGAATAAGTTTTTATGGAGATGGACATGGAAGATCAACAAAGGATCTTCTTTTAAATTTAATTTCTGATATTGAAAATTCATTTAAAAATAAAAAATACTTAGTAGCAGTAGTAATCGATCTCAAAGGAGCATTTGACTCCGTTTCACATAGTGCTTTACTTTACAAAATTAGACAACTCCAAATTAACTGTCATATGACAATTTCCAATTTCAACTCATTTCAAATAAAAAATTTAAAGTGAAAATAAATAATATTTTTCTAAACCATATTCATTTTAAACCTGTGTTTTACAGGGAGATATTTTATCTCCTCTTCTTTTTAACTTTATTTAAATGATATCTCTCATATATTCTTAAAAGAGATCAAATTTTGAATTTATGCAGACAACATCATTATTTGGTTGTCTCATCATAATTTTAATTATATTCAAAGTAGACTTCAAGTTCAACTCAATTTACTTTCTAATTACTGTCAATTATGGAACTTATGAATTTCGGGAAAAGAAAACTTCAATAATCCCTTTTTATAATAATAGAATCTTTACATAATTTTTTCTCTCAAAATTAATAAAGTCTTAAAATTGTTTTTGAAATAAAATTTTTAGGAATATATTTAAACTCCAAGTGTACTTGGACGACTTGTCATCAAAATGCCGTTAGGTCTGCTATCAAATTATTTAACTGTCTGAAATATTTCGGAAACTCCAAGTGGGGATGAGTAACAAAAATTTACTTTTACTTTGCATTAACCTTATTTGTCCTAAATTTACATATGGAATTGAATTGTTAGGTAATATTTCAACTTACAAAATTACACAATTAGAACATTTTTGTTTAGGTTTTATTAAAGGTAGTAGAAATCGATATTTATGCAGAAATTTGTATACCTCTTTTATTCATGAAGAAAAAAATACATTCAAACTTGTTATACAGAATATTTTTAAAAAAATGAAACTCATCCTATTATTAATAAATTTGAAACCAATTTTGATGATTATATTCTAAATTGTGTGAATTTAAGAATGACTCACTTGATATTTTTTTTCAAAAAACTTGGTGTGAACTCTTACCCAATTTTTCCACTTTGGATTTCCACATATCCAATTGTTATTAATTCCATACCTGGAATTTAAAAAAAACATCACAAGATGTGGAAACTTTAAAAAATATTACTTTACTATACATTGAAGATAACTTTAAAAACGTTTTACACTTGTACACTGATGGTTCATCTAACAGAGAAAATTAAATTTTTTCAGGAGCTTTGCTATGTCCAGATTCTAAATTTAGTTTCTCATTCAAATCTAATAAACCTTCTTTAACTATTGTTACAAAAATCTTTTCTAAAGTAGAAGTTTTAAAGTGGACAACAAATTTTTCAAATAAAAATATTGTCATTTTTTCAGACTGCAAGTCAACAATTGAATGCATTTTTCAAAATCCTAGTAAAGCTGCCTTTCCAATTTTAATTAATGACATTTTGTTTTACACATATCAACACTTGCAAAAACAAAATTATGTAGTCATTCAATGGATACCCTCACATGTGGGTATCCCATATAACGAAGAAATCGATAATTTACCCAAACAAGCCCAAATTATATATTTCATACTCCTACCCCACGTTTTTTGCAAGAAATTAAAAATGTAAACAAAAAACTATTACCAAAAGAACTGCAAGAATGGTATGAAGCGAAAGCAACTCATACACAAAGATTCAGTATTTCCCCTAGTGTAAACTATTTTAATGATTACAATTTGTCTAAATAAGAATTAAATGCAATCTTAAGAATAAAAACAAACTATGCCTTAACTAATTCATTATTATTTAAATTTAAACTCATTGACTCTCCAAATTGTACGAATTTAAATGTGATTCATAACATTGAACATGTAATCTTTCACGGTACTCTTTATGAAAATTCCAGACAAACTTATTTAATAAATTAGCAAAACTTAACATTTTCACATATAACTTTAAAACCATTCTTTTCTCTCAAAACCCTAAATTAATTCCAGTCTTATATACATACTTAGTTCATTTTCTTGGAAATTTCAATATTTTGAACATTTTTTTTTTAAAAAAAATTGTTATATAGTTTCATAGTTTAAATAATTAATTTCGAAACAAAGAGAAAGAAAAAAAGGAAAAGAAAAAAAATGTGCGTCGTAAGATTTTTATCATAAGAGTTGAATATCAAAACAAACCAAATAAAGTTAATTTTTTTCCTTTCCTTAGATTCAAGAATGTTTTTGATTGAGTGGGCTTTCCAGGGAAGCAGGAATAATCAATTCCGATCAATCAATCAATCAATCCGCGGTACTTGAGCGATCAATCCCAAATATTGCGTGGTGGTCCCACTTAGTTCTAACAGTGTTGCGTTCAGAGATCGGTTTCCTAGCTGCCGTGAGTCGAGAGTAAAACCTCTGAAAGTGTGGTAATTTATGGTGGCGCTGCTGTCGCCTACCTTATGTAGGTTATCTATAGAGAATTGGGAATGGAATAGTACTTTCTCAATGGGAAAAGTTATGAATGGGCTGACATTTCTCCCAAACTTTTGGCGCGGTTTAACTAGTAGTATTAGTGTTTTTTGATATGCTATAAATACGTAAATACTTTTAATTGCGCTCTTTAATGCGGATTCATTTGAAGAAGTAAATTTGAATTATTAATGACCTTTTTCAGTTTTTGGTGTGATATCTTCAGACTTTATTTATTATCTATTTCTCTTTCCATAGATTTAATTTGGTCACAATGTGATATAATACATATTTGAAATTGATTGCATAACATCAAATATCATGTTCGGGTCTATATGATCCAAAGGCTATTATTAAACTAATTTATTATTCTGATACATCATTTTCCACAAGCTATAAACACTGGTTTCCATAAATTAAGGAAAAACAAGAAAAAACGCGATAATTCGCCAAAACATTGTGCGATTCTCACCAAACTTGTTCACGTAACTAGTAAAGTAATGCCAAGTGAGCATATCGTATGCAAATTAGTCTAGGTTGCATCAATTTGCGTAATCGGATAGCGTCATAAAAACCGGTGTTTTGGAGTAGATCGTTATTTTGTGTTGTAAATGTGAATAAAGAAATTCGAAATAGCCATTTTGTATGAATGACCTCGAATAGTGAAACAATGCTTTCAAGAGGAGACCATTATGCGCATGGAGTGGCCAGCTAGATCTCCCGACCTAAATCGATTGAGCATGGGTGGATACTCCTAGGGCAGTGGTTCTCAACTTTTTATGCTTCAAGTACCCCCTGGAAATGTGTATGTAACTGGCGTACCTCTTGTATAGATAGATAAAACTATAGTTATAGTATAGCAATGGGAATAAAATAAAACACACATATATACAACATATATCTGGCGACTTTTCAGCTCTGACGTCGTACCCCAAAAACTTTTACCGCGTACCCACGTTGAGAACCCTTACTCTAGGGAGACGTGTTGCTGCCCTCAACCCGCAATCTGAAACAAAGGGGTAGCTTATTACTTCTTTAAAGGAACTATGGTCTTTACTCCCTACTGAGTTGATTGACAAGATCATGAAAAGCATAGAACATCGCTGTCGTGCCTGCATTGCTGTAAGGGGTGACCACACTCCTTTTTAAAGAACTTTGCCCTTTGCATTCCGACACCTCATTTTTAGACAAGTTACTGTAAGTGTTTGTTTTTTGACGAAAAATGTTTCTAGTGAAAAATGTTTTATGCCTTCTGAAGCTAGCATTGTAATTCATGTTTTCATCAAATTTCATTAAAATCATTCATATAGTGTTTTGTTTATCATAATTTTTCTGAGTTTTTCTTAATATATGGATTCTAATGTAGATGAAATGTCTCTCATTTTGTATATTTAATAGTTATTGGTAAATAAGTGCAATATTTCGGCTTGGTTATGAAGGGTTGTTGGGGTGTTCTACGTCTGAGTGGCACTTTTTTGCATACGGTTGCTTGAATGACAGGGTCACAAGGACCCCGAGAGCTCAGAGAGGGTTGGGGGTGCGGACATATTGGACAGCTATTAGGAGACAGATGGCAGCTTTCCGCCAAGATCATCAAACGTGTTCTTTAACGTGCATAGGGTATGACTCTCCCGAACATGGCGTCACGACTTAAAGTTCCATCCGACGCATGGTGACCTTTCCAATCTCATCGGTGACCCCTATTAATCGAGGGCAGGGTGGAGAGTTTTGCGGAGATAAATCTCAACGTTGATCATCTGGAACTCGAACTTGGGAACTGCAGATTACGAACCTAGTGTTCTACCGATTGAGCCACCCAGTCCCGTCCCTGGTTAAAAAGATTTTGCATTTTTTGTGAATGCAGATTTAACAGGTTGCATTTTTTTTTAATTCATTTGTCCCAAGAGTTAAGCATCTGTATCCAGTATGCATTTATCCCCTGAATTCAGGATCGAATACAAGATGGAGGTCATGGGTTATTCATTTAAATTTCAATAAATTTTATTTTGCGAAATTCGTATTATTTTTATACTACCTAAGTTTACTTTTTTATTATATCGCAACGTTACCTGATTTGTGGTTTGTATTCCTCACTTTATTTGTGTGGTTGAGAATAATCTATTGGCCTTGGTTATATCAAACTTGCAATAATGTTTATGTTGCGGAGATAAATCTCAACTTTGGCTCAGGTGGAACTCGAACCTGGTAACTGCAGTTTACGAACCTGGCACGCAACAGACTGAGCCACCAATCGCTCCCACTGAAGCTTAAAGTTACGATTTTAAAATTCTTATTACTTCTATTTTGCCTGGCATTGTATTTGATAGTCTACGTATGTGTATGTTGTCTTCAAGGATATTCATGTTCACTCGTGTGACTAATAAACATCAGAATGTTAATAGCACATCAGAGTAGCTTAGAATACAGTATATTTCACAATATTCCCAACAGACTGGGAAGATCTGCAGAGATATGCTTCAAACACGTGAGGGTGGAACTGACGAAGGTTTGATTACAATAGCTGAAAGCAATATCCTTTACCAAGGCCAAGAAAGAAGTAACGACTAAGTTGTATAATCTGCTCATAACCTTTGCTTGTTAGATAACATTCTTTTTTATTTCCACAGCATAAACAAGATTGCAATTAACTTTCCTCCTCGTCTCTCTTATAGTCACAACAAGAAAACAGAAATTCTATGTTATTGTTTCTGTCAATGTTATCGCTAATCTTATTAGCGGGTGCATTCCAAGGTTGCGCTTCTTCAAGTCTAATATTGTTTGCATTTCATTACGGGAAATAACGTGACATCTGTGTTATTTAACAAGCGAATCGTCTCACAAAACTGCCATCATAACTTGAACAGTAGCATCCCCAAGGCTGTAGTCATCATTACAAGCTGCTTCGACAAGGACACAGTAGCAAGAAACTTCAAGCAGAAACAACGACTTGATCACATACTAGTCAACCTTGAACTTTCCCTAATCGAGAAAATGAGTCTGTCAGACGTTGTGAATCGTCATCACTTCTTCAACCTCGTATTTACTTGTTCTTCTTTGAAAGGGAGGATTTTCGTTTTGCAATTACAAAGGAGGAGTTGAAACATTATTCACGGCTCTTTAGAAGCCTCATCTATTCCACGTTGCACGCCTTGTCCGTCTCCAGAATATGATTTCTTGCAGAATTACTCTTGATGAAATTGAATGGAGAGAGATCGCGAAACGATATTACTTCCTCCTAAGGAGGATCCACCCCCACCCCCCTATGCCGAGAACTGATAATAGCTTAATGATTTATAATCTCACTTCCAGTCTGAATGGTGGTGGTCTTACGTGCCGAAATAGGACAGACCAGCATCAGACTCACTCAGTGGGGAAAGTTTGTTGATTTTTCTTCCGTGTTAATTTTTTTAGCTCTTTATGGCCAAGTGGTTTAGTATGCTTGGATTCTGGCTGAAGGAGTACGAATTTGAACCCTGGAGGAGATATTTTGTTTCTGTTAAGATCTCGCTTTCCTCTCACACTTTCTCTATGTCTTATCGCCCTTTAACGCTGGAAAAGTTATTGTCAAAATTATGGACGAATATTGCAAACAGACCCGATCTAGAAAAAATAAGAGGGGAGGGGATAAGAAACTCAGTCTACCAGGAAAAAAAGGAAAAGTAGGGGGCCAAAAGACAGTATTTCCATTATATACAAGTTTCTATCAATTAAGGAACAACCCTGTGTTATATCAATGGGAATCGAAGCTCTATAACTTCTAAAATATTTTTTTTTCGTTTTGAAAAGTGGGATAACAGACAAAGATACCAGTCAAATATATCAATATTTCATTTTTTGTTCAATGTTTAATTCGTTCAATATTTAATAAGTTATGGAGGTTTGGATATTTAACAACGGCGATGCCAGTCTTAAGAAACCTACACCACAACTGAAGAACAGTGAAAGAATTTTTTACACAAGCTTCCAAAATACACACTTACCTTATTAAACATTATTACCAAGATTAGAACTTAGTAATAAGATCAGATATAATACTTATTACTAAGTTTTAATTAACCTCTGAAATAAATTTTTGTGACTGGCATTGCTATTGTTAAATTTTCACACGTCCATAACTCGTTGTATACCGAACGAATATTGTTGAAAATCCATTGATATACCTGATTGAGATCTTTATCTGCAATCACATTTTTCAAAAGAAAAAACTTATTTTAGAAGTTATTGCGCTTCGACGTTAACTTCCCATTGACATAACATACGGTCTTCCCTTAATTTATGGAAACAAATGTAGTAAAACACTTCCCCCTCCATTTCAGAGATGTATTAATTTTTTTTTGAAAAATGAACAAAAAAAACATAAGCTTAATAATTCTTTGCTTTCATTACCCTCACTAGCATTGTAATTAGAAATATTGGTGAAAGAGTATGATAATCACGAGGTTCATACTGGCAGCAATATTTTGCCCTCTTACCACCAATAGTAATTATTTTAATAAAGAAATATAAAAATTCTTACTGAAAAAATATTACTAATTATTTATTACTTTATTTATTATTATACTATTTGAAGTTTTCCGATCATACATTAGTTTCAATTTACACCTTTAGAGGGTGATGAACAAGCGCCCTCTAACATCTTTCGATCATCCATTAGTTTCAATTTACACCTTTAGAGGGCGATAAAGAAGCGCCCTTTAACATCTTCTCATCATCCATTAGTTTCAATTTACACCTTTAGAGGGTGATAAAGAAGCGCCCTCTAACAACTTTCGATCATCCATTAGTTTCAATTAACATCTTTAGAGGGTGATAAAGAAGCGCCCTCTAACATCTTCCCATCATCCATTAGTTTCAATTTACACCTTTAGAGGGTGATAAAATAAGCGCCCTCTAACATCTTTCCATCATCCATTAGTTTAAATCTATACTGTTAGAGTCTGATAGAGATATAAAATAAAAGCTTCATCCATTTTGAAAACATGCATACCATATTTGCCAGCTGCCATATGTTATTATTCGAATTGCTTTTGGAAATCGAGCCTTGCATATTCGCTAGAGTAAATTGGACTACTAGACTTTTTATCTCTCTCTTTCAAAGTGCAGTAGTCTCTCACAAATGTAATTTTTTTTCAGTTTGTCCTTTCCAGGGACGGTTGAGCTAGTGAGGTCCCCTATTACCAAATTGTAGTTTCTAGTATCCGCAATTAATGAAGTGTTCACCGTTTCACCAACTGCGCTATTCAACCTCGGGTATCCGAAGTTGTTGGCGAAAAAGTGGTTAATTTTAACACCCTGTAACGTGATGCTCATAGAAATATACCGGAGAATACTTGTACTGCCGAAGGCGAAAGCGTTTCTAGTATAGCAGATCTCCTTTCATTGGATCCCATTAATTTGGATTTCTGCTTTTATACAGATCGGAAAAACCGATTAAGTTCCATTAATTTTAATAGCAGGCTGTAAATCGTTTCTGATGGGATTCTTTTTACTTTCCTGGAATTCAATGAACTCTGTTCTTCCTTTGTTGAGACTAAACATCAATGGAGTTTAACGAAAAAGCCCTGGAATAGGTAATAGAATAAAGACCATAAAACTTATCGAGACACACACCCAATAATTAATAGCTGATGCTTTTCTTGTACGACAACTTCCTCTCACAGAGTGCCTAATTAATAGTAACAACGCTTAAGAGTTATCTTTGGGAATGCATGGAAAAATCCTCCACAGAGATTTTTTAAATCCTCTAAAGGAAGCCATAAAGAAAGGAATTTCGGGTCGGACAAAGAGGTGAAGAACATAGTCAGAGTATTCTTGAAATAACAGCCAAAAGTTCTTTACAAACAGGATTGAGCTGTTTTACCTCTGAGCAGCACTTTTTTCCACAGAGTGGGCTAAATGGTGAGGCCACATAAAGAACCCCAAGGTCTCAGAGAATGTTGGGGAAGGGGAGGAACTAGAGATCTGTTAGGAGACATGGAAACTTCCGATCAAGGCCATATAGCATGTTCTTTAACTTGCACAGGGTGTGGCTCTATAGCACACTTTCCAAGCCCAAAGTTATCCTCTTTATCATCGAGGCCTGGTGGGGTTTTTTGCGGAGATAAATTTCACCGCAGGCACAGGTTGGGCTCGAGCATGGAGCATGGGAACTGAAGATTACGAGCCTGGAGCGTTATCATTTCAGCCAACCCTTACGAACAATGTGTAATATTGCTGACTCTATGTTGGAAGAAATTTCTCAAAAAGTCTGGACAATATCTATAGATGAATAAATCCTTTAGGTTTCATTTCCCACTTGTCCACTTTTGATCCGAACAACCCTCTTAGAAATGTTGCTGTTGAAAGTTTCAACTTCCTGAACTTTTAAAAAAATACACAAATATCGCAATTTAAAAAGAGAGCATTGAGATCGTTAATTTAGGGAGCATAGGCGTGTAGATGGATATTCACACATTAAGGAAATGTCCCTATACATTTGATAATATAACGTATCAGTAGTATAATTCTTTAATTCTTAAAATTTAACTTCTCCAAGGCTATAGAGGTCCGGCTTCCATAATTCTTTAAATGTGAAACGAATATTGCAGAAAAATAGATATTTTGAAAGATTCGAGTGAGATCTTCAGTTTATCTCCAGTAACATTTTTTTTATAAAAAACGTATCTTTAAATCTTTAAAGTTAGAGAGCTTTGATTATGATTCTAGACTGTTATATGGTTAGGACATTTTAAAACTAATCTGAAAGCCGTTTCGAAGTTAGTTAACTCATAAGCAAGCAGGACCGGATCCAGTGTAGAGGGAAACAGGGGACCCGCCCCCGAGAATGCTAGTAACGGTAATGGAGGCCAAAAGTTTATTAAACTTGTGCATATTTCACGCAGTTTTTTTTTTAATTTGTTTCAAACCCTAAAAAGAAGGGAGAAATATTATACTTCTTTTTACTTTTTCCGGCTCAGTTATGTGCTTGCGCGTAATTGAGTCGAAACAATCCAGCCGTTTCCATTTTTCTGTCATGTGTGATACAAGTTATAAATGGGGAGGGAATCCAGTTCGGTCAGCTTTGAGATTTATCTCCGCAAAACTTTCACTCAGTAGAGGACACCGATGGGTTTGAACAATGCCGCCATCCGTGCGTCGGATGGGATGTTACAGTTACACAGTGTCCCGGTGTGCGGGGGAGAGCCATAGCCTGTGCACATTAAAGAACATATTGGACGGCCTTGACAGAAGGCTACCATCTGTCTCCCAACAGCTGTCCAGTGAATCCCCTCCCTGCTAATCTCCTCTGAGCCCTTGTGACCTGACCATTTAGCCCATTGTGTGCAAAAAATGCCACTAAGAGGTAAAACAACCAAACCCTCAGTGTAGCACACTCATCGCTTCCTGATACATTCTTTCGACAATTACAGTGCACTGGTTTCCATAAATTAAGAAAAATCCCTGTGTTAAGTCAATGGGAAGCTAACGTCAAAACTCTTATAACTTCTAAAATAAGTGTTTTTTTTTTGAAAAATATGATTACAAATAAAGATCTCAATCAAATAAATCAATATCTCGATTTTGATTTTCAACAACATTCGTTCAGTGTTTAATGAGTTATGGAAGTTTGAATATTTAACAACAGCAATGCCAGTCTTAAGAAACTTATACAAAACTGAAGAATAGTGAAAGAATTCGTTACACAAAGTTCTAAAATACAAACTTATTTTATTAAACACTTTGATACAATACTTACTAATAAGTTTCAATTAACTTCTGAAGTCAATTTTTTGTGGCTGGCATTGTTATCGCTAAATATTCAAACTTCCATAACTCATTAAATACTGAACAAATATTGTTGAAAATCGAGATATTTATTTGATATTGAGATCTTTATCTGCAATCACATTTTTCAAAACAAAAAAGACTAATTTTAGAAGTTATAGAGCTTTGATGTTAGCTTTCCATTAACTTAACAAAAGAGATTTTCCTTAATTTATAGAAACCAGTGCATTTGCAGCGCGCTACAGTTCGAGCTAGCATAAAAGTAGAAAATGAATCATTAATTCAAATTGTTATATTTTCTGAGATGAAATGAAACATGCAGTGCTTTTTGAAATCGGTTTGAGCAATTCAACTACTCTTCGTGGACCTTAAAAATCAGCATAACGCAACAGAAGTCCTCATTACAGATTTTTGCCTATCTGGTGAGTGAGGAAAACGGAAAAAATGAAGGGAGAGGAGGATCTTCCTCTTCAAATATTCTAAAATCTCTTCAAATTCCATCTCATCATGATTCTTTTTTTTTAATCTCTTCAGTTCCCACCTCTTCCTATCTTTTCCAATCTCTTCAATTCCAATCTCTTCTCGTGCTTTTCGATGTCTTCAATTGCCATCGCTCTAATCTTTTGATATCTCTTCACATCTTCACCAATCTCTACAATTCTCATCTCTTCTCAGCTTCTCCAATCTTTTCAAACAAGAAATGTTGTTTGTGTTCTTCGACACAATGCAAAGTGGTTTTTGTGCGATGCTTCTAAAATTTCTGGAGTAAATGCGAATAACAACTCGAAGACGAAACATCCTGCCTAAACCACTAAGTTTTTTTTTGTGTGTGGCGGCTTTAGAAATGACACAAAAAAGGTTAATTTAATGTAAAAAAAAGAGTAAATTTAACTACTAAGATACTGATAAGGGTTGGGTTGTTTTAACTCTGAGCGGCACTTTTTTGCACACCATGGGCTAAATGGCCAGGTCACATGGACCCCGAAGGCTCAGAGAAGGTTGGGGGAGGGGACCCACTGGAACAGCTGTTGGGATGGTAGCCTCCCGTCAAGGCCATCCAGCGTGTTCTTTAACGTGCACAGGGTATGGCTCTCACGCACACAGGGCCATGGCTTAACGTCCCACCCGACGGACGGCGGCCTTTCCAAGCTCATCGGTGTCCCCTACTGACCGTGGGCAGGGCGGGGAATTTTGCGGAGATAAATCTCAACGCTGACCCAGCTGGGACTCGAACCTGGGAACTACAGATTATGAGCCTGGCGCGCTACCGACTGAGCCACCCCGCCCCATATTGATAAGTACAGGGCTGTGTTAAGGTATTATTATTAGATAGTTTTTATTGCTACGTGAAAAATCTGACTATTCAATAGTGAGCGAAATAACTTTCTCGTCACCGTCTCGAAATTAGCCAGACATGGCAGTGGGCAAATGCAAAAATTCAGATATCATTATAAATCGTTAGCACAATGGTGTTAAAAACTAAATAATAATGTATCTCAAATAAAGTATGTTAAATGAACATTTTGCAATGCGGGTTTGTTGTTTTACCTCTGAGCATCACTATTTTGCACACAGTGAGCTAAATAGTCAGCTCACAAGGACCCTCAATGGTGGCTCAGAGAAGATTGGGATGAAGGGGACCCATTTGACAGCTATAATAAGATAGATGGAAGCAGAGTCGTAGCTAGACAAGTGCAACAGGTGCATTGGCCGGGGGGAGGGGGGCACTGGACAACACAATCGAAAACAAAAATTATCAACTGCCGTGTTAAAATGGTATACTCTGATCCACCGAACTCACCAAAAATATTCTACCGTAGAATATACAAAGATATGCAAATACTGTTTTTTATTTCACTTTTTATTCACTAATTTATTCAAATGTGATTGATGAAATTGCTGAAATGAAAGCAAGAAAAGTGCAATAAAGATCATTATTTTCGTTTAAAAATACAATGCTCGACATTGAAAGTGTTCCACCCAGAAGGGCATGTCGTACAAACATGCAAATAGAAGAGTGGGTGTGCGCAGTTGAGATATGCAAATGATGATAATCCGGAGCCAATGACGTGTGTGGCTCAAGAGATAAAAGGTGCAAGAAGGAACAGGGATGGTATTGTGTTTATGCAGGTGGAAGTCATGCGAACGGTTGAGATTAGATGGTTCTGCTTAGAAATTGTTCAGCGAAGTCCGTAAATGCCTGGTACGTGCCGTCGGCAGGTTTATAGCCATTTGGATGCTTTTGAGAGAGGAAGACTTATAGGCCTATACAGAGGCGGATTGAGCCGTCGAGACACCAGGCAATATCCCGGTGGGCCGGTCATATTTTGGCCGCTTGAACCAAAAGTTTCCGGCTTATAAACACCTCTCTAATTCGTCACTATTAATACGTCACTATTTCGTTTTTTAATCAAGCCCATCGCTGTCTCCTACTGGCACTGCAGGTAGGGAGGCTTTGCGGAGATAAATCTCAACGCTGGTCAAGGCGGACTCGAACCTGGGAAAATGCAGTGGTAAGGCTATCGTAGGTCCGTGCAAAATTTTAGCTGAACGGTCGCATAAAAAACTGAAATGGAATTGCGGCCCCAAAAGAAATATATAATGAATAATATAAATAACCAACGCAAAAAGAAATAATCATTTTGATAAAAATTCGGGTCACTGAAGTGGACTATTTGATCTCTCTATACGTTATTTTTCTCTTTTACAAATTTAACTTATTTGTCATCAATAGTTCATGTGTTTGCACAAAACGGGATGGCGGGCGACAGTTTGCAGAGGCCTGGAGTAGAGTGCCGTCCATATATTGCGAAACACCTCGAGAAGAAGGTTAGTGATTATATTAGATCACGTACCTGAGAGAAAATAGTGTCGAGGTGGTATCATTCAACGATTTAATTTTTGGCTGCAGTTAGCAATTTTTTTTACATTTTGCGATGAAAAAAAATTGCTAATGTGGTGTATCTTTAATTACAATTTAACTACTGTCACTACAATATGTCTTTGTTATGCTGATTACTGTATCAAAAATGAAGCCTTACAAAAAAGGAAAATTATGTAACACGGAATCGTGGGGGGGAAGGGTTACACCAAGTCTAATGTGGTGGTGGGCACATTAGAAGGAAATTAGCCTTAAAATTCTGTTAAAACAGTGTTTCATATTGGTGGATTTTTTCCCCTACTGAGCAAAAAAACATGAATGTATATAATAACGGCGCTGCAACCAAATCTGGTTGTATTTAATGGAATGATCCTATGGAGATAAAAGTACTAGAATTATCACAGCTCAATTAAAAAACTAAACTTATTGCGATTTTAGACTTCTTGTAAGTTCGTCTACGGATGGTTGAAAATACGAACCTAATTTAATTTGCTTTTTAAGGAGAGATGTTTACAAGTGCAGAAACAGCTCTAGACCCTAGTAGAGTCATCTGTAATCTAAACCCAGTGGTACTGATGCGTGATGGTTCATATGATGATTATATGTTGAAGACATTGGTCTCTTTAAAATTTAGACACCGCAGGCACAGGAATTACTTCGCTGCACCCCAAGGGGAGAGTAGTTTGTTAAATACTAATTTTTCGTTCAAATAAACATTTGCAATATTCGCAAAAGTTTTGTCATTTTTCAAATTTTCCACCGCTATAAGGCACATTAAAATTATTGGGAAATTTGGAAAATGCGAATCCTAATATTTCATTAATGCCTATTCTAAACTAAAGAAATTTTTCATTTCTTTCAAAAAAAAAATATTTTTTAGACGGAGAGATAAACAGACGACAAAATGAAAAGGATAGCTCATTTTTTTTGGTAAACGAGCTAAAAATGAATAGGAGGAGATCCCTGAGGGGTGTTTCTCAGAGCAATTGGTCATCTTGGCCGTATGGGCCGATTTCCATACATTTGCCCAGGCCGTTTTTTGCTCCCAATCCGCCCCTGGGCCTATGTGAAGCTGGATAGACTGCACGTCGTGTCGCTGCCCATGTTCATCGGGATGCCCGAACTGTTGCACGCTTTGGCAACAGTGGAGAAATGAAGGTTCTAGCGTGCGTCGCAGAGGGAGTGGTGCCATCCGACAGACGTCAGCACGGCTTGATAGGCGCATTGTTTGACATGTTCGTTCGTCATCACAGAGCACTGCAGGCGATATTCGACGGACTGTGTCAGCAGCCATGGACGTCCCCATAACGACCTGAACAGTAAACCGAAGGTTGCATGAGGCACACCTGCACTCAGGGCAACTGTTACGTCGACTGCCATTGATTGCAAATCATCGCAGTGCTCGTCTGGCTTGGTGCCGAAGTCATGCAAACTGGGGTCACGAATGGAACACTGTTGTATTTAGTCATGAATCCCGTTTCTGGCTGGGTGCTGACGATCGACGGGTCGATGTCACACCACCTGTCAGCCAGACATAATGTTATGGGGTGCTACTGGATATGACAGCAGGTCATCTCTTGTCCGCATCACGGGAATACTGACAGCTGTACGATACGTTACGTGGTTCTGCAGCCCATTTTATTACCATTCCTGGGAGGCATGCAGTAGCCCATTTTCCAGCATGACAACGCCCGTGTATACATAGCTAGGGTCTCCAGACAATGTTTGCAGCATGTTTAAGTATTGCTATGGACAGCACAATCTCCAGATTTATCCCCAATAGAAAATCTGTGGGACCACATTGGACGACGTGTGAATTCTCTCACTGGCTGGCGCGGAATTTTGATGAATTATGGGAGAAAGTCATCGCTGCTTGATGTGCAATTCCTCAGGACCATATCCGTCGACTGTATGATTCCATGTCACGCCGTATTGCAGCCTGTATTGCCGTTCACGGCGGTGTAACCACCTACTGAGTCAGTCACATTGTGATGAATTATTTCATCTTCTAACTATTGTAAGTGGCTGCAACTTAAATCATGGTATGCCAATATGTATTGCTATGTGTGTGCTACATTTCACCCCTATCCTCTCACTCCTTCTGAATGGGGCAATTTCAATGTCGTGCAGTGTATGTTACATATCTGCAATATTAATAAATATATAAAAATGTTAAAAATATATATGAAATTTATTAATAAACTTTACTGTTATACCGCATTTATTTTCATTACTATTTAGTTCCATAAAAGGATTAAGGGCCCAAAATGAAACCCTTTGCATAGGGCACAAGAAAGGCTAGTTACGGTTCTGGATGGAAACCTTCCGTCAAGGCCATCCGACGTGTGTTTTAACGTGCAATGGATATCGATTCCCTTAACACCCGATCCTACGGATAGCTGCTTTTCCAAGTCCATCAGTGTCGCCTTTCTCACCAATGGCAGGGTGACGTTTAGTGGAGATAAATCTCAACTCTGCACAGTTTGGAATCGAACCTGGGCACTACAGATTACGAGCCCGGCAGGCTACCGATTGGCCCATCTCCTGCCCTTTGCAATGTGAGAGAAGAAATGGGTGAGCATTTAACCGAGGAGACCACGAGCATGAAAATTAGGATTTTTTTAAAACCGACTGAGTTTCCTATTCCATCCAGCCTGGAGTCACTTGGGTAATAATTTGATTTCAATATGTTCCAAAGACGACTTATGAATAATTTGTACAGTCGCTCAAAAAAGTATCCGAACGCTATGGTTGAATACAAAATTCAGAAAAAATATCTATCAACGATATTTTTTGAAATTAGTGATCTGGCATCCTTCGTGCACAGTACACGAAGGATGTCAGATCACTTATTTCTGAAAAAAATGTTGCCAGGTATTTTATCTGAATGTTGTAATCAACCATAGCGTTCGGATAATTTTTTGAGCGACTGTACTGTGGAGATCTATAGATAGGAAGGAAGCGGAACAAATCTCAGACCGAGATATCTAAGACCTTAATATTAACACATCACAAAGTGATCTCTAAAGAATTTGGAAACAATTTTTGGAAAGAGGAGAGGCTTCGTCGTAATCCAAGACAAGGTAGTCCCACGGCCACAACTGTTCAAAAAGCTATCCGTGATCCCGCCATCTGTGATATACTATGTAATTCTCGTGAACTGTCAGCTGTCAAAGAGACTATCGTTAAACCAATATCTGCCAAGGTCTAAGAAGGCTGAACGGACCTTTAACTCCTTTAACAGAAGAGCTCATTTAATGGTTGCAGACAACATCATTTTGGAGTCCAAGCCAGTGGGGAAATCGCTCTTCACAGATGAATACAGATTCAATTTGAACAGCGATTCTCGGTGGGTGTTTATCTGCAGAGAATAAGGAACTTTCTACAACTGCTGCAACATCAGAGAAAGGTATCATTCCGATGGTAGCAGTGTGATAGTTTGGGTTGGCATCATGAGAACTGGATGTGCATACTCATATGATGACTGAAACACAGACTCATATGATAACCAGACACATAGACCCGCACGAAGACTGAACACACGGACTCATACAATGAGCAAACACAGACTCACACGATGATTGGACACATGGACTCCATGATGACTGCATACACGAACTCACACAATGACTGAACACACAGACTCACATAATGTTGGACACACAAACTCACACATTTACTAAACACACAGACTCACATAATGTTGGACACACAAACTCACACGATGACTGGCCATATATTACATTCACAGTTGCACAGATGGGGCGAGGATGGATCGTAATCTTCAATTCCCAGGTTCGAGTCCCTCCTGGGACAGTGTTGAGATTCATCTCCATAAAAAAAACCATCCTGCCCTCGGTCAGTAGGGGACATCTAAGGGATTGGAAAGACCGCCGTCTGTCGTATAGGACATTTAAGCCGTTATCTGTCCGGGTGCGGGAGATCCATATCCTGTGTACGTTAAAAAACATGCTGGATGGCCTAGACGGAAACTACCACCTGTCTCCCAACAGCTGTCCAGTGTCTTTCCCACACCTACTCTGAGCTCTCGGTATTCTTGTGACCTGACCATTTAGACCAGGGTGAGCAAAAAAAGTTGCCTCTCAGAGGTAAAACAACCTAACCCAACCCAGTTACACAGAGCTTCACATCTTTGAACGAGACAGTGTGACTGCTCATTGATACAAAGACGAGATTCTTATGTTTTATTTGAGCCTTTTCATGAGTTTTCTCAGCCCTGATTTTATCGTATCCGTTCATTTGGCTCATGTGAACTACAATTTCTTGGAAAGGGAAAATATTCATAAAGTGTAGCAGTCAAGTATATCCCTGAGTAAGAATACAGTTGAGCAAGTGTAGGATCCCTTAGGAACGTGAATTACAGGATGCCGTCCCCTCCCAGAAGCCGTCCCCTTCATAAGCTCAGATTGCTCTTTTAGTGAATTGGGTTGTTTTACCTATGAGTGGCACTTTTTGCACATAATGGGCTAAATGACCAAATCACAAGAACCCCAAAGACTCAGAGAAAGTGGGGGGACCCACTTTAACAGCTGTTGGAAGGCAGATGGTAGCCTCCCATCAAGGCCATCCAGCGTGTTCTTTAACGTGCAGAGGGTATGGCTCTCTCTCACACACGAAATCACGGCTTAACGTTACATCCGACGGACGGCGGCCTTTCCAAGCCCATCGGTGTCTCCTACTGACCGCGTGCAGGACGGGGAGTTTTGCGGAGAAAAATCTCAACGCTGAGCCAGCAGGGACTCGAACCTGGGAACTGCAGATTACGAGACTGGCCCGCTACCGACTGAGCCATCCCCGCCCCCTCTTATAGTGGTGTGGGAATCTCTTGTAGTACAGAATTGGGAAAAATATATTTTAATCTTCACGTAAGAACTCTCAAAAGAGTAAGTATTGAAATCTTTAAAATGAAACCGATTTTTTTATCACAGTCCTGGTCCCGCTTCTAACAGTTGCGTACCTGAAAAAAAAAACGCCAGTCTGCCTCTGACGGAGTGTTAAATATTTCATCTGAATGAGTTGACATATTCACGACTCAGTATCGTAGAAAGTATTTTGACCGTTCTTGAATTTTTAGCCTCACTGACTCACAGACTAAGTAGCTACCACAGATAGACGACTTTCACATGTGCGTATTTAGTACAAAATCAAGTCTAGTGCTTTTAACAAATAGTAACTTACTTTCGTTCGTTTATATGCATTAATATAAAAAATATTTTGAAATTGCGCAGGTAATTCTTCTTTTTTTTAAAAAGCAACAGGCAATTTCATATTATTCTATTATATTCTTGTATAATTAAATATACTTTTCTGTTCCATATGTTTTATAAAAGACAGTGAAAAAATCGAATAATCAGATGGGTTGGGTTGTTTTACCTCTGAGCGGCACTTTTTTGCACACCATGGGCTAAATGGCCAGGTCACATGGACCCCGAAGGCTCAGAGAAGGTTGGGGGAGGGACCCACTGGAACAGCTGTTGGGAGACAGATGGTAGCCTCCCGTCAAGGCCATCCAGCGTGTTCTTTAAAGTGCACAGGGTATGGCTCTCCCGCACACGGAACCACGGCTTAACGCCCCATCCGACGGACGGCGGCCTTTCCAAGCCCATCGGTGTCCCCTACTGACCGTGGGCAGGGCGGGGAGTTATTCGGTATCCCCTACTGACCGTGGGCAGGGCGGGGAGTTATGCGGAGATAAATCTCAACGCTGACCCAGCTGGGACTCGAACCTGGGAACTACAGATTACGAGCCTGGCGCGCTACCGACTGAGCTACCCCCGCCCCATACAGAAATGCAAAACAAGATGTTCACATATTTGAAAATTAGTGGGAAAATGAGATTTACTGCAGGCTGCTAAAGGTTGTGCTGCAATCAGTGGTATTGAGTTGTTTAGTTTACTTCCTGCGACTGTAACTTATACATTCAGGCGAAGAAAAATTATTTCCGTTTGTTATTTTGTCTCTAGTTTGCAAAAATAAGCTTATCGAAGTGGTAATGAACATCTGCATTCTCCCTTTAGATTGAGGAGAGTGTTCAAAATTTCCAAAAGTTCTGCTTCATCTCCAGAGAAATGAATGGAAAATAATATTCTAAACAGGGATGGCGGCGATAATGGCGCCATTCTGATTATCGAGGATAGAACATTTGATTTTATGTAAGCGCTGCTAAACACTTGTATTGGAACCATTACTTTGTACTAACATTATTTAAAACAATGGGACAATATTTTGCACTGTTAAAATATTCCATTAGATGACTTCATATGAATATAGGAAAATATATAGTGTTTCAGAGGAAATGAAAGCAGGGACTGAAAACGAAATAACGATATTAACCGAAAATTTTGAAGAAACGAAATGATTTTTTTTTATCGTCCAAGATTGAAAGATTGAAAATGAAATAAATAATTTCAGTTACCGGTTTTAAATATTATTTAATCAATGCGTTTCAAAAATTAAGAAAGACAAAGAGAGGTAAAGTTCGGATAATTTAAAGGAATCAAATATTCTTTTCATTTTTGAAGGTCTGTAATGGATGAGTGGTTAGCACGCTTGGCTACTGATCTAAGGGACCTGGTTCGAGCCTCAGGTAAGGCAAGGATGTTCGTGTTGTTTTCCTGCTGAGGTCCTGCAATTCTCTGAGACCTTCTACTATCGCATATTAACTGACAGGCTCCTGTCAGACCTCTGTGGCAAGCAGTTGCTTGAGCGGGTGTTTAGTTTATAATTAAGGAACGTGATTTTAATAAACATTAAATATTGGGCGAAAAAAGACTATTCTATGAAGAAGCTTTGAAGCATTGCAAGAAATAATATTTCGCTTCAAGTGACACAAGTGAAGGTTGAAATAGTATTTTCTGGGCTAAAATTTATGCTAAATTCCCAGATAACAAATGTAAATGGAAAACTATTGGAAGATGTTTTATTAATTAATTAGTATTAAACATGCGTCTATAATTTTGAAACTTGTTGGGCTGTTTTACCTCTGAGTGTCATATTTTTGCACACAATGGGCTAAGTGGTCAGGTCATAGGGGCTCAGAAGAGGTTAGGGGGAGGGGATTCACTGGACAGTTGTTGGGAGACAGATGGTAGCCTCTTGTCAAGGCCGTCCAGCAAGTTCTCCAAAGTGCACAGAGTATGGCTTCCCGCACAAGTAGCCACGGCTTAAAGTCCCATCCGACGGACGGCGACCTTTCCAAGATCATAGGTGACCCCTACTGATCGAGAGCAGGGCGTGGAGTTTTGCAAAGATAAATCTCAACGCTGGCACAGGCGGGACTCGAAGCTGAAAACTGCAGATTACGGGTCAGGCGCGCTACCGACTATGCCCCCCCCCCTATTCAGGTAAAGTGAAGATGTGAGATACACAAGGTTTGCGAGCCCTCAAATAATACTCAAATCTTTAAAAGGTTAAAAGAATACTTGTCTCTCTCTCTGAGATTTACGGAAAACCTATTTCACACGAATTCGGTGACGATCAATATACGATACAGATGGCGCCAAAACTGATTTATCAAAGCAACTGAACAAAATTAATCGCCGCCCTATATTCGTTTGAGGTTTGTATGAATTCGGTAATTGGTTTTCGATCTTTGGCATCTTTTATTTATACTTTATTCAACGCATGTGGGAAGAGAAGCCTTTTTCTTTTTTAAAAATTTATATATCTTTCAGTGTAAAATTTTAAAATGCTGCACTTTTCTTTCTCAAACTGCTTTAGCTATTCAAAAGAAGCAAAGGATCTTCCTGTTTAATATGTAAATCGATCTACTTGTAGCGAGCGAACAAGGAGGCTGAATGCAATTTTCCAGGGGGCTAGGAAGGCGTAGGTGCAAGTTTTGGCTCAGTGGGTAGCGTGCCAAATTCCAAATATGCAGTTCTCCGATTCAAGTTCCATTTGTGCCAGAGTTGAGATTTAGCTATCCTAAAACCTTTTCCTCGGTCAGTAGAAGGAGGGGACACCGATGGACATGTAAAGGCCGTAGGGCAGCGGTTAGCATAGTCGTTAGCGCATCAGCTTCGTAATCTGCAGATTCCAAGTTAAACTCTCAGCTCTGTCCGCATTCAGATTTATCTCTGAGAACGCTAAGTTTGTCTTCGGTGTAAAAGAACACAGAAGACGGTATACAATAGGCTTGGAAAGGCCGCTGTCCATCGGATGGGACGTTAAGACATAGCCCGAGTACAAGTTGGGTTGTTTTACCTCTAATTAGCCATTCTTTTGCACACAATGAGCTAATTGGCTAGGTCACAAGGATCCCGAGGGCTCAGTGAAGGTTTGAGGAGGGAACCCATTGGAATAGCTGTTGGGAAACAGTGGTAACCTCCCGTCAAGACCATCCAACGCGTTCTTTAACGTGCACGGGGTATAACTCCGTAATATTAACGTGCACGGGGTGCACGGTGCACGTGGCCCGTGTGCTCCCGCACACGGGCCACGGCTTAACGTTCCATTCGACGAACGGCATCCTTTTGAAGCCCATCGACGTACCCTACTGACCGAGGCAAGGCGAAGAGCTTTGCGGACATGTTGCTCCAAGGTTCGAGTCCCATCTCTATCTGCAATGAGATTTATCTCTTCTAACTTCGTAATGAGTCTCATGAGCGGAAGAGCCATACCCTGCGCACGTTAAAAAATACACTGGATGGCCTTGACGGGAGACTACCATCTGTCTTATAACAGCTAACTCGTGAATACCTTTCTATGATCCTTTGTGGTCCTTGGGTCCTGGCCTTTTAGCCATACAGTTACAAAACTGCCGTTCAGAAATAAAACAACTCAACTAAGATATAACGAGAAATGAATATAAATATGACATTGGCTATAATATATGGAGCAGGTAAAATGAATCACATAATCAAAGTTCAATTCGCTTTATACGTGAAAATTCAGGATTAAAATATCCCGGTCACAGAAACTAGATTATAGTTAATTACACAGAACCATCGCGGGGAAAAAAAGGAAAACCGCTTCTAGGTAATACTTCCTGAACTGAAAGCATGGAGAAAAACCTCTACTTTTAGAACTTCTTCTAGAAATTAAAGAATCAATAATACAATTTGGAAACCTTAACTAACTCATCAAGTGTACTTTCGACAGAGTATGGCTCGTATATGGTGTGACTGAGGAATAAGGAAGTGGATGGGTATGTATTAATGGCACCAACCTATCCCATCCTGTCATTGATATAGCATGCTACAATGAGCAAGAATTTTTATGGCCTTTTTTTTTCATTCTCCTCTGTGCTTCTTTTTTTCTTAACTTACTGTTCTCTTGAGGCAAGGGTGGGAAACTTTAGGCTAAGCGTTAGAGGGCGTTACGGTTCAATGGCCACGGCAGCGCAAACTTTGTGGGTCTAGTTCCACATTTCAAGAGGGCTTTTTTTTCTGTGGGCGATCAGCTACCGTAGAGAATGTGATTAAAGCCCTGCCAGAAAGAGAGAGAGTTCCATTCAAAGAAACCACCGTTTCTTTCATTTGGAAGAACCGTAATTTGCCACGGTTTGTTTCTTTCGCTCAGGTGCAGTTTTATTGCGGTGTTTTTCCTATTAGTATTTTCTTTTACGTGTGTGTGTTTTTTTTTCTTTTTATCTACATCGCCGCATCTCATTTGAACGACAGAATAGGTGATTAATATTTGTTGAAGCATTGGATCCAGACAATGGACTTTCAAGTGGAGCTGAAATGAAGAGATTATTAAAGAGAGAGTCGCAGCTATCATGACGAAACTGAAACCTGTTAAAGTCGCAGTTGGGTTGTTTTACCTCTTGCGGGTACATTTTTTTTCATGTAGTGAGCTAAATAGCTGAATCACAAGGACCTTAATAGTTCAAAAAGGTTGGAGAAGAATATAGGTTGTCTTACCTCTGAGCGGCACTTTTTGCACACAATGGACTAAATGGCGCCATCACAAGAACCCCAAAGTTCAAAAAGGTTTGGAGAAGAGTTTGGCTGTTTTACTTCTGAGCGGCTCTTTTTGCGTACAATGAGCTAAAAGGCCAGGTCACAAGGGCCCCGAACAGGTTGGAGAGCCGGAGTTTCACTGGACAACCGTTAGTAGACTGATGGTAGCTTTCCGTCAGGTTCATTCATCGTGTTCTTTAAAGTGCACAGAGTATGGCTCTCCTACACACGCGGCCATGGCTTAAGGTCCCAGGCGGACAGCGGCCTTTCCAAGACCATCGATATCTCCTACTGACCGAGGGCAGGGCGTTGAGTTTGCAGAGGCAAATCTCAAAGCTAGCCCAGGCGGGACTCGAACCTGGGAACTGCAGATTACGAACTTGGCACTCTGCCGACTGAGCCACCCACGCCCCGTTGAAAAAGAGGATTCACTGGATAACTGTTTGAAGATAAATGATAGGCTCCTATCATGTCATCCAGTGTGGTCTTTGATGTGCAAACAATATGATTCTTTTGCATATGGGACCTAGGATTAACGCCCCATTAGATGTACGATACCCTTTTCAAGCCAAGTGGTGTCCCCTTTCTCAACGAGGGTAAAGTGGGGGTTAGCGGAGATAAATTTCAACGCTGAGACTTAGGACTCAAAACTAGGAACTGCAGATTACGAGCTTAGCATCCTACCGACTGAGGCGACCCACCCTTTAGAGTCGCTGTACATTTTAACAGCTCTGGTTGTATTCTTCTTGACCGTCACCCTTTGATTACTATGCAAACTTATCTTGTTATATAAACCCATGAAGCGAGATTGGGTTTAGTCAGTAGCGCGCCAGGCTCATAATGTGCAGTTCACAGGTTCTAGTCTCAACTGTATCTGTGCTGAGATATATCTCCGATAACCACCTCACTCTGCCCTCTGAAAGGAAGGACAGTGTAGAAATGTCGTCATCACTCGGATGGACCATTAAGTGATGGCTCCGTGTATAAGAGCGTTCTTCTTCATAATTCTATGCGTTCTTGCTTCAATGAATGACACGACCAAAGGCATTGATATTTTCCGTCAAGTACAAGAGTTTACAAATTTAAAAAATGGGAAAATATTGGATTTAAAAAGTAAATTGCTTTCCATAACAACTGATGGTGCTCCGGCTATTAGAGGAAAAAATGTTGGATTTGTGAAACTAATGGAAAATGAACTTGGCCGCCCACTTTTATCGTTCCATTGTATCATACATGAAGAAATTTTATTTGCAAAGGCATCTACGCAACAACTTAAGGATGTAATGGAAAAGGTTGTTAAGATCGTAAACATAATAGTAGCACGATCTGCATTAACACACAGGCGATTCAAAGCTTTTTTGGAGGAAATTGAATCGAAATACGGAGATTTACTGTTACGTGCTGAAGTACGATGGTTAAGTCGAGGCAAAATTCTTAATAGATTTGTAGAGTGCTTTGATGATATACAAATATTTCTTTACGAAATCGGTGAAAATGATCTCGAGCTCAATGATAAACAATGGTTTTTAAGACTTTTGTTCTTAAGAGACATATTGAACCATTATAATGATTTCAACGTACGACTCCAAGGAAATAACCACACAATTTTGAAAATGTACGAGGAATGGAAGAGTTTTTGTCCGAAATTAATATTATTTGAAACTGACATAAAAACTAAAATATTTCTTTTCTTTCCCTTACTAAAAAGCTAACATGAGAAAGAAAATATCGATGAAAGCAATCTAACTATGTTCGAAAGTTGTATTTTTAAGATTAAAAGTGAATTTGAAAGTAGAATTCAAAGTTTTAAGAAGCACGGCGAAATGTTTACATTTATAATAAAGCCCGACGAAATAGAGGAACATTTTTTAGATTTGCAGTAATTTGAATATTTTAAAATTGACAATTTAAGTTTAGAAATGATTGATTTTAAAAGTTCAACGTTGTGGACGGACAAATTCAAGACATTTCGGAAAGATTTAGAAAACACGGATGATAATCAGCTTCTCATGATATCATCGTGTTGGGCATCACTTCCTACGAAGTTTTCATCTTTGAAAAAAATTGGCTTTGCCATTTTGTCCGCGTTCGGTTCTACTTATAAATGTGAACAAATATTTTCACACATGAAATTTATTTTAAGTAAGAACAGGAGCAGATTAACTACCGAAAATTCAGACGCTTGTATTCGTCTTAAATTGACTAAGTATAAACCAGACTTGACTAAATTGACGTCACAAATTCAGCACCAGGGGAGCCATTGATAACGAAGAGAACGCTTATATATAAAGTTCATAAATTATTAATGAACTAAAACTTGACAATTATATTTGTTTTTATAATAATTAGAATTACAATTTTTTTTTATGTTTTGAGTTTAAAAGCATATTGTAATATTTTCTCAATAAAATTGATCTTAGTATTCACTAACGGACTGTTTTAAAATGAAAATACCCATTGACCCGAACTGTCTTTTTAATAGTCACATTTTGGTTGATTTTAACCCGCAGCCAAAAAAGGTTGCCGACGTCTGGTCTAAAGGGTGTGGTCAGATATCTTATTGCATCCGTCAGTAGTGTTGCCAGGTGGACGAGATTTTCCGGAATTGTCCCAGAATAGGAAGTTCTGTGACATGTCTAATGGAACTGTGGTCTGGAAACCAGAAATTAGGACATTGCGTTATTACGACAAGCTAGGGCGAGTGATATAAATTTATTTATTATATAACAAAATTTTCCCTCTCAAATTTAATATTGTTTACGCTCTCGATCTTATAGTCTCCCATTCTCTTGACTTCTTCAATCAGTTGAAATTTGATGTAAATCAGTTTGTAAGACAAAAATAAGGATTTCAGGCTTGGTAACGATGAAGCAATGACAGTAATTGAAATCTGTCACTGTGACACCCAGAAAAGTCTAATGATATGTTTGTCTAATATTAAGGGTTTTCAGGTATTGACTTAGAAAGTATATGATATTCAAGCTCTCGAATGGCAGGTGATAACCCCATAACAACCCACCCTCCTTGGGTATGGCCACTGAAATTGATTGGTTACTGTGAACCTTGAAACACTAATTGGAATTTAGAGTAATATATTTGAATGATGAGTGAATGCACAGAGTTTTTTCAGTATCGACTATCACTGGGTAGAACAATGACTAGCACCGATTAGTGTTAAGTAGAATGAGCACCTAGTACCGACAACTGTTAGGTAGAATTTCTCAGTCACACTAAACGTCTTTTGTATTCTAAAACTGGTGTTACAAAAACTATTTAGAGTTTATTCAGCAGACTTAATAAAGTATTGAACCTAAATACGAAATGTTTTTACAACGTTTCGTCATCCGAATCTGTGACTCGTGCACATCTGACTAGATGTACTGATTACGTATGAAACGTTGCTTTAGACGACACAAACAGCTATTTACAATCAATACTTCCATCTGCTTCCTGAGATTTAAACAAATCAGGGAAAGTCTCTCTGTATCGTTTTGGCAGGAGTTGTTTCAGTTGGTAACACTTCAAGCTCGTAATCTAATGATCCCAGGTTCGAGTCCCAACTAGGCCTGCGTTTAGAATTTTCTCTGCTAATCCTCATCTACCATCTACGAGAAAGAGTCTAGGAGATCTATCATGAGAATTATTGAACTATCATACCCTTTGCACGTTAAAGAACACGCTGGACAGACTTGAAGGGAGGCTATCATTTGTCTCCTTTGAGCTGTCCAGTCGGTTTCCTTCCAAGTCGTCTATGAGCCTTGGGGTCTTTATGACCTGGCCATTCAGCCCATTATGTGCTAAAAACTGGTGCTCACTCGTAAAACAACCCAACTCTATATCGTTTAACAATACGGCTATTATAAAGGGTATCACAATACACAAAATAATTCAACTCCGTACAGATAGGACACCAGCTTTAAAATAGACCCGATTTCAGCACTTCTATCGCCATGGTCATTTCATTTTCGCTCCGTATAATTAGTTTTTAGTAATATAAATGGTAAAATTATACAAAAGAATTAAAATTATTATATTAAAATTCAAACCTGCTGTTATTTATTTTTTAACAATTTTTCTTAAACAATATTCAATAAATAGTGATTACCTGCTATTCATTTACATATCTTTAAATTTAAAGAATAATTTCAGATAAATTAAATCGTTTAAACTTTAATCCTATTTAATTATTCATCATGATTATATTGTCGCTGATATCGGTTAATGATCATTCGAAAACCCCTTGCAAAATTCTAAGTTTCTTTATCTGGTTTTCTTAATCTGTGATCACAATCTAGCAGGCCCACAGAACACTTATCATCCAACCTTCTAGGCATCTACCGCATCCATTTCTCTGCAAATAAACAGAAACACAGATGCGTTACTTGACCTAACCTGTATACGAGCGAATGTAAAAAAGTAAAGTGGCTACACTGAAAAGAAATAATTTTTTATTCCGATGAACATTACTTTTGCATTTTTATTTCCAGCTCAATGCATGTTTTGACAGTTCTCGAACAATCGTATGATTTCTAAACAAGGTTCAACATGCTCTAAAAACTTGCTTTGATCAATGACTAGGAATGTTTTACTGCCATCGGCAGACGAAAGCTTTTCAGGCATGATAATCCCTGAACAGAACTATAAACAATTGTCTACTCATAGTAGTAACAGAATTTATATGCCTGCATAGTTTTTAAACGTTTATACAGTAGAAGTAACTAGCATTAGGTAGAATTAGTACTGACTAGTATTAGGTAGAATTATCACTGACTAGTAATAGATATAATGAAGATTAGGGCCTATTACTATTATAATTACAGTATAAAAGAGTTCAAAGGAAAATTTCGCAAGAATTTATTTTACTAAAGTGAGTAGACAATTATTTTCAAAGAAGCAAGTTCTCCGGAAATTTTTGATAATTAAATTTTTGTTAAATCTTTTTCTGAACTTCTTAAATGTGGCATTCTGACAAATAGTCAGGGCCGGATTAAGGCCAACTGATGCCCTAAGCACAGCCTAGCAATGGGTCCCCCTTGGCCCTTCCATTGCTTAATTGAACACGTTTCATCTTGGGGTCTGAAAATACAGAAACAAAAATTAAAAAAAATCACAAAAGAATGTAGATCATATATATTTATAATGATTAGAAAAACACTGAAATTCATGCAGAAAAACGTTAGCAAGACAGTCAAACATACTGAACCCTAGGTCTATGTCTGATACCTTAAACTTTTTAAATTTTGTCACTCACCATAGAAGAAAAAACATTTTTTTAACAATTCAGATTAAAGTCGAACACTGCAAATAACGACAATTTACAAATTTCTATTAAAGTCAAGTGTGTTAGTGAAAGAGTTGAGAGTTAAGGGCATGATACCTAGGGAGGGGGGGGGGGGAACTCTGTGGTGACTCCCTTCCCTTGGTGCCCTAAGCACGTGTTTATTTTGCATAATGGTTAATCCGGCCCTTCTAATAGTAGTAGGTGCTAATCCTCATTTTTTCTATTGCTAGTTTTAATTTTGCCTAATGCTAGTCACTTCTACGATATGAAAGTGCTAAACATTTAAAAACTATAAAATACACTGCTCACAAAAATTAGGGGATATTTCAAAATGAATATGAAGCGATAAAAAAAGGAAGCATTTGATTTTTTTTTATTAAACCAGAACATCAGAAAAGCAAACAAGTCAAAGAAAGTTGTTCGATTATGCAAATGAGATGCAAATCCAACTTTTATTTCATTGGTGAAAATGCACTATACAAAAAGCTGAAAGTACTGGAGTATCTGCACGTTCCCTGATCTTGAAAGTGCACATCCTGCAATTTCCCAGCCCTTGCAATGTCCCTGCAACATGATTTGCCCGAATACGAAGCCTGGAGAGCCATAGGACGTCTTGAAGCTGGTCAAACACAGACGACAGTGGCAATTGCACTTGGAACATCCCAAAGCGTGATTAGCAGACTGTGGAATCGCTTTCAAGAAACAGGCACAGTACGGAGAAGACGAGGGCAGGGTCGCCCATCTGCCACAACAGCAAGAGATGACCGCTACTTGACCTTATTGGCAAGAAGGAACAGGCGCAGCAATGCAACAGAGCTGTGGGGTCAGTTTCTTGCTGCCACTAGACGACGGATATGCACCCAGGCAATACGAAATAGGCTCCATCGTGTTGGACTGCATACCCGGCGACCAATGGTATGCATTCCGTTATCTGCTGAACACCGTAGAACCCGCAGAAGGTGGGCTGATGAGCATCGTCATTGGACCCGTGATGAGTGGTCAACTGTCCTCTTCTCTGATGAGTCACGGTTCAGTCTGCAGCCTGACAATCATCGTGTCCTGATCTGGCGTGAACGAGGAACACGGGAGAATCCACGTTTCATGCGAGAAAGGGACTCCTTCGGTGATGGTGGAATCATGGTGTGGGCTGGCATCAGCATTGGTGGTCGTACCGACCTCCACTTCATCAGAAACGGATCGCTGACTGCTGTCAGATATCGAGATGAGGTCCTGCACCCTATAGTGGTACCCTATGCTGGAGCAGTTGGAAACAACTTTCTTTTCATGGACGATAATGCAAGGCCCCACCGTGCGCATCTCGTCAACAACATGCTTCAGGAGGCAAGAATCGAACGCATGGACTGGCCTTCACGTTCTCCAGACCTGAATCCCATTGAACATGCTTGGGATGCACTGGGAAGACGTCTGGCAAACCGTCCAATGCCCCCCACAACACTTCTTGAGCTGGAAGTTGTCCTGGAGCAAGAGTGGCAGAGGATCCCACAAGAACTGCTGAACATTCTGATCCTGTCCATGCCCCATCGCTGTCAGTGTGTTTTGGCAGTCTTGGGTGACCATACACCCTACTGAACAGTCAATATGTGGCACTCTCGTCCAGTTTGACATGCTTCTGTTTACCCCCACCAAATATGTCACTTGCTACTCAATCACGACAATTGAGTTTGCATCTCATTTGCATAATCGAACAACTTTCTTTGACTTGTCGATTGCTTTTCTGACGTTCTTGTTTAATAAAAAAAATTCAAATGCTTCTTTTTTTTATCGCTTCATATTCATTTGAAATATCCCCTTATTTTTTGTGAGCAGTGTATATCTGTAAACTAAAAATAGATATAGTGAGAACTAGTACCTACGATTATTAGTCAGAATAACTCCGTATAAAAAGTTCAAAGGCATATTTCACATGCATTTATTTATTAAACATTTCTGGTGAGCTACCTTCATTGAAGACAACTGTCTACTCATTATAGTGATAATATTTATAAAACTTTTAATTTTTAGCAAATTTATATGGTTGAAGTGACTAACATTAGGCAATAGTGTGTGGTGCCGACTAGTAATATATAAAATAAGCACAAATGCCTACTACACTTTTTTAGAATACCTCAGAGAAAAAGAGTTCAAAGTAAGATTTCACAAGAATTAATTTATCAAAAATTCGGATAGACTATCATCCTTGAAAACTGGTCTACTTATTGTATTCATACCATTCATATACGTTTAAAGGTTTAGCAACTTCATATGGTAGAAATAGTTATTATTAGGTAGAATTATGAATAGTACTGACTAGTAATAGCTATAATGAGAATATAAAAGAGTTCAAAAGATTTCCCAATATTTCATTTATTAAAAATATTCTGGTGAGCTCTCTTCCTTGAAATATGACTTCAATAAACTAATACTTATACTTAATTAACGTGCTAATATTTATTAACGTAAATGACACTAATATTCCAAGGATAACAAAAAGGAAGAGAAATGAATCAGTCTTCCTTCTAAATTACCCCACCAGCACAGAAACTGAAAATTCATCCTTTATATTTCTTACTAGCTGAATGGCAGCCGGCGCTCTCCGGCTCCCATCTTCAATCTATGAATTTTGTTTTTTTGCAGCACTAAAGATTAGTTTTGTGAGTACTGCCATCCCCCCGATAATTCAGCACAGATTCAACATGAAGAATTGCCCTGCGTTGCTCAGGTTCGTTTCTGACGTCAGCTCGTGCTCTCATAACCGTGTCTTCATCGCAAACTATCGAGATTTTTTTCTGTAGAATTTGATATTCTGTGGTTCCGGATGTACTACTTGACCCAACCGTTCCAAATTTCATAAGTGGATTCCTTGTCTGACCCAGTATTGGGTTAAAAAATCAGGTCCCTTGCTGAAATGAGAGGAGTTAAAATAATAAAACCTCTGGAAATGTGAGGAATCTGGCAACTGCAGTATATTATGTTATTTTGATTCTTACTGTCACAGTTGGTAAAATTGGAAAATGGCAACAATAAGTTTGTCAGCGATCACCATTTCTCGTAGGAATAACATGGTAAGTACTTTTGATTCTATCAAGCTCCCCTTTTGGAATTTCAACTTGAAATTTTGCACTGCAATCCGACCTCAACCAGAAATATTTTCTACTCTGATTTCCCGATGAGTTATGGCCACCAAAGACACACAGACACCTTCAGTTATGGTTATAAATGTCATAATGTGCACACTATGTACAGTAAAACAAATTCTAAACTAGAAGAACACTTATTGTCCATGGCGCATACAGGAATTTCGTTTTCGAAACGAATTAATTCTTTTCTTTATTTAATTTTGAACTCGAGCTGACGGATGATAGGGGAAAATGAAAATAGTATTTGTTTAATAATTATACAACTTAAAAAAGCATTTTTTTTCTACAATTTAAAAAAGTTGTATTTCCCACACACCTCTGAGAAAAGTGGGTAAATTATTGCTGTCAGCAACACAATCTCTTGACACCATACCACCGAAATTTCAAATATCTGTCATATGGAGATCATTAAATAATAATTTATGATGTAATAAAATTTGTAAACAGTTTTGCCGTTTCCGTATTTAGTGATCTCTAACGTTATAAATTAAATCTATCTAAGTATTTAAAAAATGCAAATTATGATATTTTATTACTACCAATTCAACTAAAAAGGGTTTTCCAATTATTAATTTAAAAAAAAGTTGTGTTTTACACCCCTCTGGGGGTAGGGGGGTCAAGTTATTATTGTAAATAGAAACTTGGTAACTTTCACATTTCGCAACAAAAATTTAAAATTTCTGGTACAAATACATCGTTTGCAATATTCGCTGAAAAAGTTTGAAAATTTAATATTTTCCACCTTTAGAGGACATGATTATAGTTTTCAAATTATTCCGAAAGTGCAAATCCTAGTTGTTCATTGATACCAATCCAACCGCAGAAACAATTTTTAATTTATCTCTAAAACCGGTACTTTTCGGTTATCTCCGGTCACATTTTCTTGGCGACTTTTTTGACTATAAAGAGACATCGGAAGGGTTATGGGGCTCCGTCAAGTGGCGTAAAAAAAAACAACGTGATACTTCTAGACACCACCTAGATACATATTAAGCGGAGTTTATATGACGAAAATATTTGCAAGAAGAAAATCCTATCGATGCAATTATGGTTGCAATAGGATTGTGTTTCCCACCGGAAATAAGTGTTTTATGAATTTTATTTTTATTTATCCTCTTTTTTTACATTTTCTCTTTTCATATACAACGTGCAATTTTTTCGAAGTTTTTGAGGCAAAATGTAAGTTTTCTCTGCTACTTTGGTGTTTATTTTTCGTCGCCAAGAAAATGTGACCGCAGATAACCGAAAAGTACCCTAAAAACACACTGTCTGTTAAAACAAAAAAGTTTGATTTTTGTAAGGAGCCAACTTAATGTTACCAATGAAACTTCATTACCTCCATATTTCCCCACGTTTTCTTTTTTTAAATCTACCATTATATCATTTGCAATATTCGTTTTAGAATTTGAAATTTAACTTTTTCATCGTTAGAGGGTGTATTTATAGCCTTTGGGAAATTCGGAAAGTTCCAACAGTAATATTTGAATCAATACCTTTCCAACCGAAAAAGAATTTTGAAATTTTCTCTAGAAACAAACAATTATCGTTTAAATCAAAAAAGCTCGAGTTTCCTCACCAACCCTGGGTCTAAAGATTCAATTCATTATTGCCAATGGAAACTTCATGACGTTCACATTCCGCCACCAAAATTTCAAATTTGTAGCTTAACTGCAATCGTTTGTAATATTCGTTTAAAATTTTGGAATTTAAAAATTTTTCCGCCGTTAGAGAGAGGAATTATAATTATTGGAAGATTTAAAAGGTGTGAATCATAGTCTTTCATCAAATCTTATCTAACCCAAAAGAATTTTTTATTTATCTCTAAAAACGAACAATTATCTGCTAAAATTTAAAAATTGTATCCCCACCCCGGGACTAAGAGGCCAACTCATTGTTTCCAATGAAAACTTGATCTTCACATTTTACCACTAAAAATTCATACCTCTAGCATAAATACATCATTTGCAATATTCGTTTGAAATTTAGGAATTTTCAAATTTTTTCGCCGTTACAGAGTGTATTATAGTTTTTCGTTGATTCTAAGAGTGAATCAAATTATTCCATCAATTCTTATCTAGTCAAAAAAAGAATTTTTTATTTATCTCTAAAAGCAAACAATTATCTGGTAAAAAAAGTTCTACTCTCCACCCCCACACCTGGTCTAAGGCGCCAACTCATTGTTGCCAATGAAAACTTCACAACGTTCACAATTCACCACCAAAATTCCAAGTTTCTAGCATAAATACATCGTTTGCAATATTCGTTTGAAATTTTGGAATTTTCAAATTTTTCCATCTTTAAAGGGTAATATTTCTTCATTACGGGCGGGGGTGGCTCAGTCGGTAGCGCGCCAGGCTCGTAATCTGTAGTTCCCAAGTTCGAGTCCCAGCTGGGTCAGCGTTGAGATTTATCTCCGCAAAATTCCTCGCCCTGCCCACGGTCAGTAGGGGACACCGATGGGCTTTAAGAGTAGAACTTTTTTTACCAGATAACCGTCCGTCGGATGGGACGTTAAGCCGTGGCTCCGTGTGCGGGAGAGCCATACCCTGTGCACGATAAAGAACACGCTGGATGGCCTTGACGGGAGGCTACCATCTGTCTCCCAACAGCTGTTCCAGTGGGTCCCCTCCCCCAACCTTCACTGAGCCTTCGGGGTCCATGTGACAAAAGGTGTGCAAAAAAGTGCCGCTCAGAGGTAAAACAACCCAACCCAAATCTCTTCAATACGTATCCAACACAAAAAAGGAATTTTAATTTATTTCTGTAAACAAAAATGTTCGATGTCTACAAACAGATAGACAGGCGACAAAGCGAAATTATTATCTCGGTGTTTTTTTTTTGAAAACGAGAGAAAGAAAAAGCCCTCGAAAACGTTTTCAAATGAAAATTAAAGAGGATTTACAACGACTCTAGCATTCATAATAAAGAATTACAAAATAATTATTTTAAAAAATTACGGTTATCGGAAATATTGCGTTATTTTTATTTTCACATTTTTAGAGCATACAGGAAGACTGACTTTTTCTTTATTTTTATTAAAAGTAGTTGATATGGTAACCTGGCATTTCTTATATAATGGGCAATGTTTTTAGTGTTTGTCCTTGTGAGATTATGTACAAGGAGGAGCAATTCATTCTTCTTCCTTCTTGTTAACCTTGGGACAAGATTTCCATTTACCCAAAACAAGATATTATCGCAGACTTTTAAAAATATAAAAATATTAATGAAAATTAAACTGAAGTTGTCTGAACTAGTACAGTCGCTCAAAAAAGTATCCGAACACTATGGTCGATTACAGAATTCAGAAAAAATGTCTGGCAACGATTTTTTTAGAAATTAGTGATCTGGCAACCTTCGTGTCACGTGACACGAATGTTGCCAGATCACTAATTTCTAAAAAAATCGCTGCCAGACATTTTTTTCTGAATTCTGTAATCGACCATAGTGTTCGGATACATTTTTGAGCGACTGTACTACTTCTTCACATTAATAGAAAACAACCGGCTAATCTGCTATACTTTATCGAAAACTTTTCTCTCAAGCACTTTTCTCATTTCCTGGTTTGTTCTGTTCTTTTTTTTAATCTGCGTTTATAAATAAATAAAAATAAATACCTCCTCAAGCAGCTGCTTGCCACAGAGGTCTGACAGGAGCCTGTCAGTTTATATCCCACAGTAGAAGATCTGAGAGGATGGCAGGACCTCAGCAGAAAACAACACAAACATCCATGCCTTACCCGGGACTCGAACCTAGGTCCCATAGATCAGTAGCCAAGCGCGCTAACTACTCGGGTTTATGCATAAAAAAATTAAATATAGGAACGGAGAATGAAGTGGACATTTTTTCGGTTTCCTCGTCTGTATTGCTAATAATGCACGTCGTCCTTTTTTCTGTCACTAGATTATTTCAATACTTTTACCTCAAGATTTGATACATGGAAAAATCGTGTCAAAAAAAAAAATCCTCGGTTTGTTACTCTTGTCCCTTAACACTTGGGGATGTGAGGTTTGTAACGGCTCGGGCACAACCTAGTTAGATGGTCCTCCTCCCGCTCTCATTCAATTATATAAAAAACGATGTATGGTACAGTCGCTCAGAAAAATATCCGAACTCTATGGTTGATTACAGAATTCAGAAAAAATATCTGGAAACGATTTTTTCAGGAATTAGTGATTTGGCAACGTTCGTGTCACGTGACCTGTGTTAGTGATCTGTGCAAGTGGGTGCAATTCGTGTTAGTGATCTGGCAACCTTCGTGTCACGTGACACTTGGTTTCTGCTTGAAGTTTCTTTAATTTTCGTAACCTTAACTTTCATTCCTTTTTAAAAGTTAATAATTATTTATGTCTGTTTTTGCATATATTGAAAAATTATTGAATTTTGACATCACAGAGACGTCAGCATACTGTGTCGGAATTTCGGATACCGTGATGTGATGTAATTGAATACCGGATTTATCCAACACTTACCTCGACCAGCTTACTTCACACACTAATGAGACTTGAAATTTTTTTTCGTCATGAATGACAATTGGTTAACATGGCCGAGCCCTTTTGGGCCGATATTTATATGGGTCCAAAGGGGCGCTGCGATCTCCAAATATTCTCTGAGCCCTTGGGGTCCTTGTAACCTGGACATTTAGCTCAGTGTGTAAAAAAAAGTGCCGCTGAGAGTTAAAACAAACCAAACCAATCCGATTTGGGGATGAGTGAATCATCGCTGTCTGTATAAACTTCTTGATTATCACATTTTACCATAAAAATGTTTGATATTCTAATTTAAATATATCTTTTGAAAATTAGGTTAAAATTTTGCAATTTTCCAAATTTTTCTACTCCTAGAAGGGGCTCTTAACATTATCGGAAAATTTTTAAAATACTAAGAGTAATATTTCATATACCTATCCAGCCCAAAAAAAGTTTTAATTCATCACAAAAAAATATTGCACTTCCCTATCCCACAACCTGGAATGGTGAAATCTTTGCTGTTCATGTAAACTCCTTGACCATGACTGACTACCGCCAAAATTTCAAATTTCTGAAATATATAAAATATTTAAAAATTATTTAGTTTAAACTTGTGATAGCATGAAGCTGAAAATTGAAGGTTTCTTAACCTTTTCATTACACTTTAATCTGTCAATTTAATTTATCGAACGGGTCTCAACTAGTGCATAAATGTCAACGTTTTCGTTATTCGCAATCAAGTTGTTTCAACAAACCACATTGTGTGCAGGGGAGCACCTAACACCAGCCTGCTCTAGTAAATTTAATGACTCTCCCCCCTCCTTTATGTGCAAATTGCGGAAATGAGCATACTGCAACCTATAAAGGGTGTGAATAATTCTCCAAATCTGTATTTATCAACAAAAATGATGAAGACTCTAACGACACAACAGATTGTGAAAAAAACCTGTTAATGGTCTGAATAAGGGAAAATTTTAATCTCAGGTTTCCAATTCAAAGTTGTTCCCCAAAATCAGCGATATGAAATGTAGGAACTCACCAGTACAATTCTCTGCTTAAAAACAAGGCAAACTGCAGAGGATGTAATTATCCTCTCTAAGATTAGAGTTGGGTTGTTTTACCTCTGAGCGGCACTTTTTTGCATACCATGGGCTAAATGGCCAGGCCACATGGACCCCGAAGGTTCAGAGAAGGTTTGGAGGGGACCCACTGGAACAGCTGTTGGGAGACAGATGGTAGCCTCCTGTCAAGGCCATCCAGCGTGTTCTTTAACGTGCACAGGGTATGGCTCTCCCGCACACGGGGCCACGGCTTAACGTCCCATCCGACGGACGGCGGCCTTTCCAAGCCCATCGGTGTCCCTTACTAACCGTGGGCAGGGCGGGGAATTTTGCGGAGATAAATCTCAACGCTGACCCAGCTGGGACTCGAACCTGGGAACTACAGATTACGAGCCTAGCGCGCTACCGAATGAGCCACCCCCACCCCTCTAAGATTAGAGAATTTGTTCATTTCTTTAAAAGTCTTAAAAGACTATTATTATAAAAATTAAGGACTTGGTGTTGGAATTTAAGAAGTCTAAAAGTCTAACGGACACAATTGATATTGGATTGAAGAGACTAAATTTCATTGCTGAAATCTCTGATGGACAATGAACAAAGTTGCCTTTCATAAAAGCAATCTTCAGATTCTCTTCTGGAACTAGGTGTCAAAAATGACTGTTATGAATTTAAAAACTTTTCATTTGATTTTGACATTGGTGTGACCTTGATTAATGAGAGGCATCTAAGAGTTAATGACAAATTAAAAGTTGCTAACTTTGCTACACAACAGACAGAGCACATAATAAAAGAAGCACCATGATTTATAAAGAAAAGTAACTTGCATAAAGAACTCAATTTCGATTCTATCAAAACGTTTATCAGAACTACTTCGACAAACTTCTTCACGAAGATGGATTCGCATCCTAATCTGGTCATTACTGAACTTTTAGATTATTACCATATAGGTAAACAGAAGTACGTGTTCTAGTTCCTTACTTTTAGAGCCTTGACCATTTTTTCTAGCTTGAACTTTGTCCTAATTTACCACTGCTACAGCAAAAGAAATATTTTTGTTTGTCCCCCATGTAAATATTTGCTTGTGATATATCATTTTTGATTTATTTATATATTGATGCATGCATCTCATATGCCAATTGGACTTTTTATAAACGAATGATGCATGGTTGCAATACACCTGGTAATCTCTGATTAAAAAATTTCCCTCATTTCAGCAGTAAAGCAGGTGAAAGGCACTATAAACGCTACTGGGACAAACAATTTGATTTGATTGATTTTTTTTTGGTCGTTTACCTTTTATGCAGCGTTTGTTTTTATGAGTTTCTTGTTACCTATCTGCAGATCAATCATCACTGAAGTTTGTTGTATGCAAAACAGGGGAACTACCAATATTTGAACTCATGACAGCTTTCTTTAACGTTAATGGTTTGCTTCCCTCCCGTCTAACCCCACTGCCTCTCAAATCAAACCATCAGTAATTAGCGCTCAACTCATTAAGGTATGTTTGCATATGTCTTTTAAGGAAACAAAATCTATCATCATCAACCAGTTCTGATAAAAAAACTTTTCAAAAATCTGAAATTTAGCGCTTTTTAGCAAAATCACTCAGCCATTCAAAGGATGCCACTGGAGCCTAAACTACTGTAAACATCCATTTTAAAAAGATCTGAGGTAACTGTCATTTTCAATGAATAATGCAATGATTGAGAGCCTGACATAAAACCGTTTACAGTGGGGTTCTCAAACTTTGCGCCATCACGCCCTCGTTTTCATTTTTGAAAAACTTTCTCCTTGAACCTACTTGGTCAAGTGGTTAGCGTGCCTAACTACTAAGACCAGCAGATCATGTCCTTGTGTAAGTATTTGTATGTTGCATGAGAAACCAGGACAAGCTAATATAGCTTCTAGGTTATTTCCGTTCTTCGTGTAGGTAAGTATCTTCTTTCTTCCTCTCTACCTCTCATTTATTATCAGCCAGCTCCCCTGTTAAAAGCAATTCCAACTCATAATTAAAAACGCACACAAAAAATTTCACAGACTTGCCTCACCCTTGGAATGTCTTCATGTCCTCCACTTTCGGAACCACTGGTTTAACAGAGTTTTTTCCCAAGTGTTTAAGCGATCACATTTTGGAAATGGCAACGTATTTGGAGTGTGACAAACCTCTCTGTTTACCACATTTTCATCATACTATAATTGTAATTCTTTTGCAGGAAAGGCTTTAGCGCCCAGCACTGGAAAATTTAACTCAGTCCTGAGATTTGATCATGACGTCTCCGAGAGAGGAGAGGTGACAGCTAATGAGGAGAGTGACTTGCGTTGAGAGATGCTTGGAGGCAAATTCTTAGAGAACGGAAACTATGCCGACCAAGTAACTTATTCGAATGCTCTTAGGTATTATTTCAGTTCACGATTACTGTTTTTATTCTACAGTCAACAAAAAATAGTAAACGTTTTCTTAATATTTGGCATTATTAATGTCTTGTAGCTATCCTTATCATCCTGTGGCCACCCTTAAAATCGGCCACCGATGTGCCATCAAACACCTGCTGCGACGGCCCTGCCAACGACTTCATGAAAAAGGGTTATATGTTAGAAGACTTGTAGTGTGTATGCCTCTAACCTCAGCTCATCGAAAGGTACGACTACAGTGGAGCAGGAGGTTAGTTGGATCAATGATCAATGGAGAAGGGTTCTCTTTCCGGATGACTCACGATATAGGATAAGTGTATTATCGGCGCCAATTCATCTGGAGAAGCATGGTACGCGTTATCACACCACTGAATATCATAGAAAGGAACCGTTTTTGTGATACTGGTCTGGGGGAGATATCAGTATCAATGTCCGCAGTGACCTGATGTGTTCTCAACACGGACTCTTAACAGATGCGAGATTCCAGAGCCTTATGTGAGACAGGTGCCATTGCTTACAGGTGCCATTGGGGTGCCATTCCTTTCTATGGATGATAATTCACGTCCACATAGAGCTAAGGTAGTGGAGGAATGCTTTGAGAGTGAAGATATCCAGAGAATGGATTGACCAGCGAGATCCCACACCAAAATGCCATTGAACATGCAAGGGATACTTTGGAAAGGTGAGTTGTATTTCAAGTCGTAACTCCTTCCAAGGACCCTTCATTAGCTGAGAAATGTTCTTATAAAGGAGTGGGATAACCTTATTATACGCATGAGAGATCGTTGCGCAAGTTATATTGATGTTAGGGGTAATCATACTCCTTGCTAAATAGCGTTAATTCAATATCTGCTGCGATCTATAATTTTTCATAATTGGAAAAAATTGCGATATTTTCTTTCATTGTACATTTAATTTGTAATTGGACAAGTATTCTGATATATTCTTTATGTCGAATGTAAATACTAATATATATAATATTAAACATCCTCTAAAACTTTCGTTAAATTCTAGAAAGGATTTCTTGAGATATTTGATTTTTTTAACTTCCTTAAATTATGAACAGCAGTCATTTTCAACTTATGACATACTTCAGCGATGTTTGTCAAGGGAATCAAAATTGGTGATGATATAACACAATGCTCTAAGGAATCCTTAAAAGATGAAACAGGACAAAATTAGTAACTTGTTAATTTCTTTCACTGATAACATTTTGAGATTTTGCGTGGCTATTTTATGTTACTTCTATTAAAAACAGCTGATAATAGTGATAACATTGACACTTCTGTTGTCTATTAGTAAAATAAAAATTTGGGTTCAGTTTTGAAAATAAATGTTTGGGAATTGTATTGAACATACATTATAGAGCAGGCCATATGTTATACCATTTTATATTTGTGTTTCTATTTTATAGTTGGTTCCAGGACTGCATCTAGGAGGAGAAACGAGTTACCACCACCACCTTCGGAAGGCCAATAACTAGAACGGTGAAGAAAAAATGTTAAATACACACTGAGATGCCAGTTTATTAGGTACACCTACCTAATAGCTTGTTGCGCCTCCTTGCCTTCAGATCCGAATTCGTCGGGGCATGGAACTTACCAAATGTTGGATGCGTTGTACAGGAATGTTCTACCATGTGGAAATGACTGTGGCGCACAGTTGCTGCAAATTGGACGGTGGCATAATCTCGCTGAGAACAATCCTTACCACCTCATCCCAATTATGCTCGATAGGGTTAGTCAGGCTTGCCATTCTGAGGGGGCGGGTGTGGCTCAGTCGGTAGCGCGCGAGGCTCGTAATCTGTAGTTCCCAGGTTCGAGTCCCAGCTGGGTCAGCGTTGAGATTTATCTCCGCAAAATTCTCCTCCCTGCCCACGGTCAGTAGGGGACACCGATGGGCTTGGAAAGGCCGCCGTCCGTCGGATGGGACGTTAAGCCGTGGCCCCGTGTGCGGGAGAGCCATACCCTGTGCACGTTAAAGAACACGCTGGATGGCCTTGACGGGAGGCTACCATCTGTCTCCCAACAGCTTTCCAGTGGGTCCCCTCCCCCAACCTTCTCTGAGCCTTCGGGGTCCATGTTACCTGGCCATTTAGCTCATGGTGTGCAAAAAAGTGCCGCTCAGAGGTAAAACAACCCAACCCAAATTGCCATTCTGACGCTAAATCCAACTCTAACTGATGCTAGAAGAGCTGATCTGCTTAATTTATGCAGCACAACGCGGTCACGTGACGTATTACGTTTTGGAATAAACCATTTATGTGACGAGGTGTGGTGTACCTAATAAACTGGCATCTCAATGTAAATGTTAGATATTTTTTTTAATTTGTTTAAAACCCACTAAAACGAAGAGAACAATTTTTTACTGAATCGAGGTTCGGCTCTGTCTTGCCTTCCCCCTCTTTCATTCCGATCCTTTGACCCCTTTCATTTCGATCTTTTCCCACTTTCATTCAGCCCCTTTCATTCAATCGTTTGCTCGTTTTATTCAGATCCTTTCTCCCTCCCTCATTATTTCTTTATGGATGTGGGTCTGAATAATTCTATTGCTTTCGCGAATTTCTAATTAAGCAGGTTATCTGCAATTCACAATTTTTAGCGGTACCCGAAATTGATGTTTTACTGCATTTAGGAATACTTTGCTAAACAATCAGATACTAATAATAATCTTAAATACGTCTTTAGGAAGTGATGTTAGAGAATATATACAAGGTGTAAGGTTACTTCTTCAGCTGGAATTTCAATGATGATTTCTTTAATAAATGACTTTTTAAAGAATTTTTTTACTGTAAAAAATTACGTTTAAGTCTTTGAATGAGGGGCTCAATCGGTAGCGCGCCAGGCTCATAATCTGTAGTTCCCAGGTTCCAGTCCCAGCTGGGTCAACGTTGAGATTTATCTCCGCAAAATTCCCTGCCCTGTCCACGGTCAGTAGGGGACACAGATGGGCTTGGAAAGGCTCGTGGCTCCGTGTGCGGGAGAGTCATACCCTATGCACGTTAAGGAACACGCTGGATGGCCTTGACGGGAGGCTACCATCTGTCTCCCAACAACTGTTCCAGTGGGTCCCCTCCCCAACCTTCTCTGAGCCTTCGGGGTCCATGTGACCTGGCCATTTAGCCCATGGTGCGCAAAAAAGTGCCGCTCAGAGATAAAACAACCGAACCCAACTTTAAATAGGGATTAAACTCTTGAATGTTATCTGTTGTTCTGCCCTGCCGAAGGCAATAATGAGAACGCGAAACGCAGATTTTATCAGCAACTTCAGGATATTTTGAATTCGTTCAAGAAAGGAAATCTTCCTCATGTGCTGAATGACTCCAATGCCAAAATTTATACTGTTTTTGTCTTTGGACAGAATAAAAGACGATATAGTCTGATCTCTTGCACCTACCTACGTAAAACGGAAGGAAAATATTGGCTACATAAGAATGTGATTGATTATATATTAATCAAAAGAAAATGGGCTAGCTTTGTTATGGTTTTTGTTTTACCTCTGAACGGCGCTTTTTTGAACACGATGCTAATCACCAGGTCACAAGGACCTTCAAGGTTCAGAGAAGGTTGGGGGGAAGGAAGATGGTTTTTAATAAAGGGGGGAGAAATTTTTAATAAAAGGGAGAGTCAAAAATCGGGAAATTAGAGCTAAAATAGGGGTTTTTCCGAAAATAGTACTCCTCATAGTCACCAGATGGCGCCAGAAGTTAAAAAAGGGGGGAGGAAGGAGTTTTTTAATAAGGGGGAGAAATTTTTAATTAATTATGAATATTAATAAAGGGGCATGGACAGTTATGAATATTAATAAAGAGGCGTGGGTGTGGTCAGTTACGTCATAGGGGCGTGGCGGGTGACGTCATAGGGGGAAGCACGGGGGTAAAAGTCCCAAGTTGGGACCTCACTACTCCTGAGAAGGTTGGAGGAAGGAGGATTCACTGGATCGCTGTTATAAGAGATGGATGGTAGTCTTCATTTTAAATCCACTCAAGGCCATTCAGCGTGTTCTATAACGTGCACAGGATATGGCTTTCCCTTTACGGGGTCACAGCTTTATATCCCATCTGAAAGGCAGCAGACTTTCCAAGCCCATTGGTGTTCCCTACTGACCAAAGGCAGGGTGACTGTTGTTATGCGCTGATTTGACATCAGGCATAACGATTTATTGTTTTTTAATTAATTTCTCACTTGATTGAGTTGGCTTTTTTTCAACAGAGAGGGAATACATGAACAGACTAACAGGGTGGACACGTTAGGAGGGAGCGGGATTCGCAGCTGCCCCGACGGGCCACACACAGTGTGAGGTCCGGCCGGAATGGTCTGGGGGGTGCGAAATACTGCTGACAGCTTTAGTGCGATCTCACACGGGAAGCTGTATTCGGGAAATCGTCCCCCACATCAAATACAGATGTAGGACTGGACGACATCGTCCAGTTGTTTACAGTAACGAACGAGGAATTCTGTTTCCCAGGTGGTGATGTCAACCTGAAACGCAGCGACAGACCTCCTGGGAGGAATTTATTACTCGTAAGTTCTTCTGCAGATGCTACATATGGTGAATATACCATTTTCGGGAAAAACAAGGGGAAATAAACGTGGGGTAGAGTAGCGAGGCAGGAGGGCTTCAGTTGGACCGAGATTTTGAACAGAGCAGACAGCACTGAGATTTTAGAGAGAGCAGTTGGACGGGACGGCCAGAGGAGAGGGGCTTGCTATACGTGTGATAGAATTGGACACCTGGCGGGGCAGTGTCAGAGTAATTCCATTTCATATGGGAGATCTAACATCCCAAGGAATCAACGGTAGTATCCAAGCCCCAGAGACATGATCCCATCGGGAGAGCCAGTGGTGAGTCATAATAATCGTTGGAGTGGACAACGAAATCAAAATTCACAAGTTAGAAAACCACCGAATAGTCAGAACACTCGCATTGGTAATAGGTGGAGAAGGATTACGAGAACACCTCCTTTAAACTAGAGGGGATGAGAACAGGGCGCGGTTCTGAATATCCCAGACAATTTTCAGGCGCTCATGTGGCTTCCTGTACGATTATTGGCGACGATGATCATACCCCATTATTTAAAGGAAAGATAGAAGGGGTGGAAGTTACAACTCTAATTGACACGGGGGCGATTGTCACGATAGTTGGCTTAAGGTGCTTTAAGAGAATAAAAGCCAGAATAATGAATAGAATATTACCTCTTAAAGTCGGCATCAAGGGAATATGTGGTATGGATCTTCTTTCCGTTATTAGGAAAGTATGAAGTGGAGGTTGAATTAGCAGGTGCGAAGTTTAAGCACCCTGTTTATGTGGTTGATATGGATATTAATGAAAAATATGATACCATTTTTGGGTACGACATATTAAAATCTGAGGTATGTTTGATTAACTTAGCGAGAGGAATTGTGGAAAAGAGCGAGGGAAGTAAAGAGAGGGCAGAAATCAATTCAGGTCCCGAGGAAGTTTTTATTAAGGATAATGGTCCTCCCACTCAAGAACCCTATATAAACAGAAGTTTCCCAGCCACTAGCGTAGGTAAGGCTTACGTAAAAACGTTAATCCCGCCTAGAACCGAAAGAATTATTTTAATTAAGTGTGTATATGTTGATGCCAGGTAGAAGACTGTATTTGTCGAGCAACATGCGGAAATCAAATCTAGTGCAATTAGGGTGGCTAGATCCTTGAATGTAATCAATAAAGAGGGATTATTAAATATTAGAATTGCCAATGTTTCACAGTGTCCAATATGGATTAATAAGGATATGAAACTAGCCAGCATTGAAAGTATGGATAAAGCCCAAATAAACAATATTAATACTAGTCCCCGAAAGAATAAGCAACCCTTAACATTAGATGATTTTCAGCTAGACCATGTCCCTCACAGGATCCGAAAACGGCTAGGATCACTTTTGATAAGGAATAAAGATGTCTTTGCCAAAGATGTAAGTGAACTAAGCCGTACAGACGCAATCTATCACGAAATTTATTTGAAAGATGACCGGCCTGTAAGACAACGACCCTATAGAGTTCCATATGCTTTACAAGAGGAGCTATATAATCAAATAGCTGAACCTTTGGAGAATGATATAATCAGAAAAAGCGCATCTTCCTTTGCTTCGCCCATTGTCTTAGTTAAGAAAAGAGATTCTAGCTATAGGTTCTGTGTTGATTACCGAGCACTGAATGCGAAAACTATCCCTGATTCCTACCCCTTACTCCTAATTAGTGAAATTATAGACTCTATCGAACGCTAACTTTTTCAGTTCTCTCGACATGTTTTCAGGATATTGGCAAATCCCAGTATACCCTAGAGATTTAGAAAAGACGGTCTTTATCAGTAAGAAAGGACTATACGAATTTTGCTCCCTTCCATTTGGACTTTCCGGATCACCTTCGACATTTCAAAGGTTATTAGATAATGTTCTAATGGGGTTAAAACATGAACAGGTCCTTGTATACCTGGATGATATTATTGTGGCATCTCAAACTTTTGATCAGCATTTAGATCGGTTGCAAAAGGGTTTTGACAGGCTGCGAAAATTCAACCTTAAGCTGAAGCCAGCAAAATGCCAATTTCTGAAGGAATCATTATCCTACCGAGGTCATTTAATTACACCCAGTGGCATACAACCCGATCCCCGGAATTTAGAGGCAATTCAAAATTTCCCAAGGCCCCAGTCAGTAAAGAAGGTGAGAGCCTTTTTAGGATTAACAGGTTATTATCGGAAATTCATAGACAAATATGCAGATATTACTCTTTCCTTGGTAGAGTTAATTAAAAAAGACAAGAAATTTCAGTGGACTCCTCAAGCAGAAGACGCATTCCAGGTTCTAAAATTAAAATTAGTTGGTGAACCGGTGCTGTTGTACCCAAATTTCGAGAAACAATTTCTTTTTATCAACCGATGCTAGTGGCCTGGCTCTTGCGGGAGTCCTCGAGCAGACCAATACAGAGGGAATCCGACAACCAGTAGCTTTCGTCAGTAGAAAATTAAAGCCACCAGAAACCAGATACTAGACTATAGAGAAAGAAGCTGTGGCAATTAAATTTGCTATCAATGATTTTAAACCTATTTATACGGAAGGAAATTTACTGTGATTTCTGATCATGCATCTTTGTCTTATGAAACTAAAAGATCCCTCGAGCAGATTAGCGAAATGGAATCTAATGCTTCAAGATTACGATTTCGATATCGGGTATCGGCCAGGAAAACAAAACATTCCAGCGGATGTACTTTCCAGGAATTTAAACACCATTGAAACAAATTTAGTCCTACCTGATAAATTTGAAAACAAAGCTCAATTGCGAGAATTACAAATGGGAGACTCAAAACTAAAAATCATAATTGAGGCGTTAGAAGGGACAAGTGCAAAGCTATTAGCAAAAATGTCGGATCAGTTTTATATGAATGACGGGTTTCTTTTTCATTACTCCCTCCCACATGAGAGAGGAATTAGGACTGAGGTAATGGAGCAATTAGTTATACCCAGGAGCCTCATAAGTCAAATTTAAGAACTCTGTCATGATATTCCCTCTTCTGGTCATTTAGGGGAATTTAAGACTTTGCAAAAGGTAAAATCGCAATATTTCTCTCATGGGATGTATGCCGATGTAAAAAACGTTGTGCAGACGTGTATTTCCTGCTTACAAAGGAGAGGTTATAGACCAGGAAGGAAGGCTAACCTTCCACGAATACCGCTAACTTCGCGCCCCTTTCAGCGAATCGAGATGGATTTTCTTGGCCCACTCCCCACAACAGAAAATGGAAATAGATACATTTTAGTAATAACTGATTATTTTACAAAATGGCCCGAACTCTACGCCTTGCAAAGTCAGTCGGCTGAGACCGTAGCGAAAGTTTTCTTGGAGGATTACATCGTAAAGCATGGTATTCCTCAATATGTGATTAGTGATAACGCAAAGAATTTTACTGGGATATTGATGACAGAATTATACAATAAATTGGGTATTATTAAAAGTAATACTTGATTTTATCACCCTGCCTGAGATGGCGCTCCGGAACGCTTGAATCAATCAGTATTGAACATTCTTTCACACATGGTGGCCGAGACCAACAATACCTGGGATGAGTTCCTTCCTTTCGTTTTAATGGCTTTCCGTTTTAATTTTTTTCCAACATTTGGCAGTTGCAAGACAACCCCTCATATTTTGGCGCCGAAAATTATGGAGAGTATATTACAACAAAGATGAAAAGGTCATATGAAATAGTTCTCCATAATTTAGAGTCAGCAGCCGAAAGACAGGAAAGACAGAGACAAAAAGTATCTTTTAATAAACATAGGGTAGGAGATTTGGTACTCCTTTACAGTCCCCGGGTATCTCATAAGAACACAAAAAAGTTGTCCAAAATGTCAAGTGGACCGTGGCGAGTACTCAAGAGATTAAATGAGGTTAACTATAAAATTAGTTTAGTTATTAATCCTCATAAGACGGAGATTGTCCATGTGGATAGACTAACGAAATTAAGGGAGAGAAAAACTTTTTTCACTCCATCAGCAACACACGATGAAAAGACCCTACCCAAGCAAATCGACATTGAGGTCCCTACCATATTGACTGAGCCCAGTGGAAACGACGAAATGGAAGAATGGGAAGTAGATCCTCGTTCGAATCACCCTAGCCAAGAGGAAACGCGGTTACCTATTTCTATCCCCCACTGATTTGTTAGTTAGAATACCTTGTTCTCCAAAACCTCAACAGTAACATCACTATGACTTAAGATGCAGGGATGCCTCCGGTCGAGTAGCTTATCCAGCCGCGGATATTTCAGCACCTGAGGCTGCGTTACCTCAGACTGGATCTGAAAGCATGGCGGAAGTATCATCATCTGAAGAGTCATGAGGTATAGAGATAAGATGCAAAGGAGGTATAAGGATAGATATTTTTTTTTCCTGATAGAGATATAGGAGGTTAAAGAGAGGTAAAGATAAGGGTATGGAGTTAAAAATATAGCACTAATTAAGTGCTATACTTTTATTATTATGTTATGAAGTTATGGAGTTAAAATAATATGACGTAGAAGTAGGAAATGATAGGTGAGTACGAGGATAAGACAGTGTGTCTACATCAATGTAGTAAAATGAAATTAATTCATTTATAGTAGTCAGATACTACAGTAATTGATAATTGGAAAGAAATAGGGTAAATATTAGTTTCATATTCTTTTAAGAAAAAAGGTTATATAACCAGATAATGAGATAATTTTTGAAAAATTCATTAAGGAAGAACTATATCGCATTGATTTTCTAACCATCTTGATCCAGAAACAGAAATTGCTAGTCGATTTATATTCTGCTGATTTGTTAATGATAACAATTGAGTTGCGCATTCCGACACTAATGTCCTAGCTAGTTAAATGAGGCTAAGAAATGCACATGTTCTAGTAATTTCTTCATATATGGATATTTCGGCACATGAGGACTCACAACCCTCATATAGTGGACCAGAAATCATAGGGAGATAGTAACTTGATGCACAAGTGCCTCCGTAGGTCGACATTTAACAGTGGAAACGACTCAGGTCAATGATTCAAATCACTTGGGAAGTAACAGTTTCTGGGAAAGAGATTAATAGTATTTGATAGACGTTTAGAAAACCAACCCTATCACTCATTCAAACCTTAGACCCAGGTGGCTCCTCATAATGCGTTGCTTAGTTTTCATGATGATTTCTTCTCGTGATATTTGGTTAAAGTGATAAAAACATGTATTGAGCAATACTCAAGGGTGAGCTTGTAGATCAGAACAGATTATGAAGTTGACATGAGACAGTGTGAAATTGAGTTGGTATATTGAGAACTGTATTCCCTAATCATTTGATTACATCATAAGCACACATACATTGTCGGTCGCACCAATTAATAAAAAAGGTAATTCGCAAATTCACATAAAACTATTTTAAACATGAGAACAGCATTTAAACAAATATAATGAAATACGCAATACTTAGAGAGTAATAATTCAAGGTGTTACAGTGAATTAATTAGTAATACATTATTAATATTTTAATCAGTTGGCTCCGTAAGCAGTTGTAAAACTATATTGTTTAGAACAATGAGCGTAATGTGGCTGAATGACCTATGTTTAATATAATTTATTCATTTTCCTGCAGATAAGCTATTTAGCTTTGCGGATCAAATTGTAAATGTATTTGTATTCTTCACTCTTATGAATAAAAATTATATTCTTTAAAAAAAATAAAAATAACATGCAGGTAAATTTAAAAGTATTTTAAAAAGAAAGAGGAGAGGAAAGAGATAAATTAATTGGATTAATGCATAGTTAAATTGAACATAAAACATATCTTAAAAAATACCAAAAGTTAATAAAATATATTCCAAATTTAACTGTGAGCAGTAGCCAAAACATAAGCCATGAAATTACGTGCTGCATAGTAGAGTCGCAAAATTAGTAATTATGACGTTCTGTGCTTGAGTCAAAGGCCACGACTTAAATATAGCTTGTCATATCAGCTTTCAAAAAGCGTATTTAGGTAAATATAGACTCTAGCTACAACTATTATACAGCAATTGAACATTCTGATTGTAACCACCTAGATAGCAGTATCCGTTTAAAAATTAAAAGGGAAGCAACACAATAATGTCACACCCGACACAAAGACAACACACAATACGGAGACGTAATACTTTGACTGTGAAACACGAGTAGCCCTGCAAAACAGTGGAGGTACAAACCCCCGTGAAGACAGGAGTGAAGCAGCAGTGAGAATTTTATGACTTGAAACGGAGCGTAAATCGCAGGTTGTCTAGTTAGTCTATAGTGACTGAGTGAAATTGTATCTCTCCACAGATTTGATGTAATAAAGGAGTGCAAAGGAATTTTTTTTCTAAACATGTGTATGCATAAATGGTACCAATTATATATGGATTATGAGAAAAATTGTAAAATATTTCTTTAATTAGTGCTATATTGAGAATAATACTAAATACTAAATACTATATACTAAATACTATAGACGAACCCCAGAGATTAATAGTTATTTAACATGAGATAGCAACTTTAGAGAAGCAAAGTATATGTCATAACACCATAGAGAGATTGTAAACAGGAAGGATATAAAACTGCTGTTTAATTTTATTTGGTTATTCTGTCATTAAGGAATAGTAATGGAACATGTATTGAAATGACATAAAATTGTCCCCAGCTGCACGTAGCTAATAGAGAGAACAGAGATTGAAACTCTGAATATTTATTGGACACAGACTGTGGTGATAGATTTTGCCGCTGTGTAACCAATTGTCTGAAATACTTTGAATGGATAAAAAACTAAATGATGAAGCATGGGAAATAAGAGGAATAATTACTCTTAGAATGCTTCCACATTATCGGATAGTTATTTATATTGGCCAAGAGTCAGGAAAGGTCATAAATATTAATTAGAGAAAGTAACCTACTGTTAACCTCGGATTAATGTAAGATCAAGAGGTGCTCAAACTGTAGGAGTTAACAATGAAGGACGGAGTGATATGTCAGATACTCTCCTTGAAAAATGCATTATCATTGTAGGGTCATGTAGGAAAAAGAATGTAACAAGAGTAAGAGCAGTGTGTCAATTATGAAATGGTAAGAAGGGTGCAGTTTAGAGAATTTTTGCTAGTAACAATAGTCCTTTTGCTAACCAACTGTATAGTACATACCTAGGTTAATATTGTCAATACCTGAATTTGATTAGATATGCCTGCAGAGTGTGGCATACAAATTGTTGAATGCCGAGGTTATATACATTGTATATAAATGAAATCTACTAAATTAAGGACTGTTGAAAAGAGAGGAAGCAAATCAGTGTAAGGAGTGGTGCTTTAGTGGTTGTGTAAACTCCGCGTTGGTAACAAAAGGTCTTGTAAATTAAACAAGCCTCGGTTAACATGGAAATATGTTGGAATCAGCCATTCTCAGTTGGCAGATTCCGCATAATGAACTATGTTCTCTTGATTGCCAAACTTTCTGAAATATGGTTGAAAGGAATTTTTATAACATATGTAAAGAAAATGCCATATGAGAAAATGCCATATGAGGTGCATAAGAGGTTTAATTTTGTAGGATGAAATAGAGTATTGCGTCATAAAATAAGCCCTAAGGGTACGATGAATATTATTTTGATAATAAACACTCTGTGAAAGAGTTAAGCAAAGTTGAATTTTAAAATTATGTGAAACTTTGTTGATTGTATATAGATATTGGATACTTACACCTTGTTTCACTTTATTTCCATGTAACGGAGTGACGCCCTCAGAAGAAATAATTACAGAGCCACAGTGAACAGAAAGAGACTTCAGGACATTGCACCTTGTGAAAAAAAAAAGGATATGTCCAAAAGGTTGTGCTGTTTCAACAAAATATGATCTGTGAAAAGTCATAAGACTCTTTCTTAGGCACGAACTACAATCCTTCAGGGAGTCAAAGACTCCGTGCTCTATACACCCCACTACAGGCATTATTCTCCCACTTCAGTTGGGGAAAAAGACCGCTGGGGAGAGAGCCTGGAAGAAATTGACAATTTAGCATTGGCAGAACCGGCCTGCTCTGAAAGACTGAAGGAGCCTCCATGGACTCTTATCATTATATTATATATTATATACTCTTATCAGTTCCAGCGACTTTCTCGTGAATGATAGGACTGTTTTTTTTAAGAAAGATAACTTTCATTAGGATAGCAATTACAGTATATTTTCATGTCATTTTGTATATATTTAGTCTGTAAGTACATAGTTAAGTAAGGATATGTGGACCCCATTTATGTGAAAGTCAAAGGAGGGAGAGTTTTGTTTTTTCTCATAAGGGTGAAGGTGTGTTATGCACTGATTTTACATCAGGCATAACGATTTATTTTTTTAATTAATTTCTCATTTGATTGAGTTTTTTTTTCAACACAGGGAATACACGAACAGACTAACAGGGTGGACACTTAGGAGGGGGCAGGATTCGCAGCTGCCCCGACGGGCCACACACAGAGAACGCCCAGCGCCCTTGGGTGGATGACAGGCGGAATCACCATTTATTCTCTTGCAGTGTGAGGTCCGGCTGCAATGGTCTGGGAGTGTGAAATACTGCGGACAGCTTTAGTGCGATCTCACACGAGAAGCTGTATTCCGGAAATCGTCCCCCACATCAAATACAGATGTAAGACGGACGACATCGTCCAGTTGTTTACAGTAACGAACGAGGAATTCTGTTTCCCAGGTGGCGATGTCAACCTCAAGCGCAGCGACAGACCTCCTGGGGGGAATTTATTACTCGTAAGTTCTTCTGCAGATGCTACTTATGGTGAACATACCATTTTCGGGAAAAACAAGGGGAAAGGAACGTGGGGTAGAGTAGTGAGGCAGGGAGGGCTTCAGTTGGACCGAGATTTCGAACAGAGCAGACAGCACTGAGATTTTAGAGAGAGCAGTTGGACGGGACGGCCAGAGCTCTCGGTGGGCCAGATTCAGTATCGGCATATCGGAATCATTGGAAATGAGTGCATGACTTTTAATCAAAAGCAGTGTGATTTGATGCATTAACGCAAGGACATCCCTATGAATGAGTGGTTTCCTAAAATTAGAAGCAGAGAGAGACTGGAATTTGCTTCCAAAGCGCCTAACCAGTGAAGGGCACCCTCCCCATTCCAACATAACCACGATGATGCAGCCGACCGCCTCTCTTCGCCGCAGCCAAATTACCCAACAGCGTATGTGATGGTCAACGGAGGGCCCGTCTCCACATCAGCCACAGTGCGACAGAGATGTTCTCCCAGTCATCGGCTAAAGGACGTATTAAGGAAATGGTCCCCACCCGAAGCTAGAGTGACGACGACCTGGCCGTAATCCGATGCAGCTGACGAACTGAGCACTTAGAACGGTACGCTTACCCTTCCTTTAACTTCTAAGTTGCTATCCTTAATTTTGGTCTGTAAATGGTAGCTTGATAGTCACTGGAAGGAGAGCTATGCACCAATCCTCTGAGACGATGCATAGAACCGGCTAGGCCTAGCACCTAATGTCCAACCCCGCCTTCTCATGGTGCAGACCGTTAGTATCTTTTAAAAGAGATTCTCTTGTGGAATTGAACGGAAGGAGAGGGCTGCCACATTAGTGTGGCCTACTAATCTGGACAACTATATCTACTTTTCTTTTTTTTCTACCCTACTGAGGAGTGGTCAACCACACAGGTTCCTGGTGCTGACCATATATACCAACCTGAACGTAATTATGGCTCTGAGCTTGATTATGGATCCTGATTTTGCTGTGCTAGTGGGCTTCTGTGGAGGGAAAATCTTCCGGTGTGTTTCTGTTTGTTTGTGGGTTGACAGCCCCAAGTGAATATATCCACAGGATATGTTTATCAGCTGGTGGATAATAATGAACAGAGGTCATCCCAGGCACCTGAACTCTTTGCTTCTATTGGCATCGTCAAATTCTACATTGGAGGAAGTCTTCCAGTGTAGATGGCTTCAGCATTTAGTGGTGGGGGAACGGGTCTTTGCCCCATGTCTGCGATTAGGGGGCTATTTGATATTGTCTGCATTCCCTCTCTCAATCAACATAGTTTCTTTAAATATCTCACTAGCCATTTTCTCTCCATAGGTAGTTGGAATGTGAGAACTCTGCACAGAGCTTTTTCTCTTGATGTCCTCACACAAGAATTCCACCATTATAATTCAGATATTCTTGGCTTGCAAGAGACCAGATGGACAGATAAAGGTCAGATTCTTAAAAATAATCTTAAATTTCTCTTTTCAGGGAGGGACGACAATAAGCATCACTAAGCCGTGGGTCTGCTTCTCAGCAGACACGCTAGTGATGCTCTTCTAGGATATGAGTGCATTAATGAAAGGTTTCTTACAGCAAAATTTCAGACAAGCGTTAAAGACTTGAATGTTATCTGCTGTTATGCCCCCACTGAGGATGCCGATGAGGATGAGAAGGAAGGTTTTATGAACAACTTCAGGATATTTTGAATTCTGTCAAGAAAGGAGATATTACCCTTGTTCTTGGTGACTTCAATGCCAAAGTTGGTACTGACTCTGACCTTTGGGGAGGAGTAATAGGCCCTTTTGGTATTGGTAGCTGCAATGGCAATGGGCAACGTCTCCTACAGGTAAGTAAACTCAATGGATTCAGAATAACTAACACTTATTACAAACACCACGATATACATAAGTACACATGGGTTTCACCTGATGGGCTGCATAAGAATATGATTGATTATATATTAATTAGCAGCAAATGGGCTAGTACCAGGTCATACAGGGGAGCTGAAATTGGATCTGACCATTACCTTGTTAAAGGTGTCTTGCAACTGAAACTTAAAAAGTGATGTGCTAGGGTTAAAAAATTTACTTTTAATACTGAAGCTCTGAAAGACCCAGTTATAGCCAAAGCTTACCATGATAGGTTATTAATCATTATGACTGTCATGGTATGCTTACTACTGAAGTTGAGGAAGAATGCGATCATTTCAAACAGGTTTTTTGGACACTAACCGTACTCTTTTCGGAAAAATGGAGCAGAGGAGACAGAATTATCTGAGTGATAAGGCACTTGAGCTTATTTCGGAAAGAAAGAACTGCAGGAATGTTCTTAATCAATACTCTACTAGTCATAATAGAAAGCATTACAGAGAACTTAATAAACGTGTAAAAGATCAGTTAGATGCTGATAAGAATCTTTGGTTTGATGGCTTGGCTGACAGAGCCGAGTACGCAGTTAGACAGCAGAGAGCTGTACCAGATAGTTAATGTTTTGTGTGGTAGAAAATGAACAGGTATACAGGGATTGAAGGATAAACAAGGTAAGGTTATAGAAGGTGAGGATTCTGTCATGGCTAGGTGGGCTGAGCATTTCACTGATGTTCTAAACAATGTTGTTAGTTCTACTGCCATTGTTTGTAATGATGATAGATGCATTGGTGGCCCTATAACACAATCTGAAGTTATTTTGGCTATTTCTAAACTTAAACTTTATAAATCCCAGGGGTAGATGAAATTACTACGGAAAGGCTTAGAGCTGGGAATGTTTCAGTTACCACTTGGATGACTGAAATTCTGAATATCTTTTATGATAAAGGCATGGTTCCTAAGAATTTTACCAGAGCTATTGTTATCTCTACTTTCAAAAAAGGTGATCGCAGTTCTTGTGATAACTATAGGGGTATCAGCCTACTCTCTGTTCCAGGTAAAGTTCTTTCCATGATTGTGCTTAATAGAATTAAGAATCTGGTTGACAGGCAATTGCGTGATGAGCAATGTGGATTCAGAAGTGGTGGGGGATGTGTGGATCAGATGTTTTCACTTAAGCAGATTCTTGAGAAATGTTTAGAGTTTCAGAAACCTTTGGTTGCTAGCTTTGTTGATTTCAAAAAGGCATTCGACTCTGTTGATCGTCATAATTTGTGTTTGATTGTGAAATCATATGGTATGCCAGACAAGTTAGTTAACATAATGAAAGCTCTCTACAATAACACTGAGTCATGTGTAAGAGTTGGTAAAGCTTGTTACAATTGGTTTAGCATTACTTCTGGTGTTCGACAAGGGTGCATTTTGTCTCCTTTTCTCTTTAACTTGGTTATTGATTATGTTATGCGAAATTCACTTCAAGGGACAGATTTCGGCCTTAAATGGACTGGATATACGAAAATGTAATGGTGTAAATGTAATGGCTATGTAACAGGTAATGGTGATGTGCGGCATGAGATTAACAGACGAATATGGATTGCTGCCGGGACTTTTAAGGATCTATCGAGAGTGTGGAAAAATAGGCGTATTCACCTAAAGACTAAAAGTAGACTGTTTAATAGTTTGGTGCTTTCTAGGGTTAGTTATGGTAGTGAAACTTGGATACCTTGTAAACAAGATAATAGGAAACTAGATTCTTTTGATCCCAGATGCTTACGCAGTATCTTGGGCATTAGGTGGTTCAACTTTGTAACTATGATGAGGTTAGGCAAAGGAGTTTGCAACCTCCTTTAAGCAGCATATTGTGCAGAGAGAGACTCCATTGGTTTGGCCATGTTGCTCGTATGAATAATTATAGATTGGTGAATAGGGTTATGAACAGTGTGCCTAAAGGCCTCAGAAAGAGAGGGAGACCTAGGATGCGGTGGGCACAAAATGTCAAACAGGATCTTGTTAGAATTGGTGTGCAGTGGCCAGATGCAGTAGATGTAGTTCAGAACAGACTTGCTTGGAGAACTAAAGGGCACGGTCCGGTTGGACCTCCGTAGCCCATGGCTTCTTGAGAAGCCCATGGCTTCTATGATGATAATGATCTTTAATTTTGGATTTAATTGTAAAGGGTTTCCACAGTTCCATAGTCCATTTAATTCTTTAAGTTCTTTCTTTTTTTAAGTCCACGATAGACGATTGATTATTAGAAAGATTAATTGTTCTGCCTGTACTTTTAAATATTTTGTGTCAATAAATATTGTTATTGTTTTATGTTTCCATAAACCGGAGTTGCGCTCATCATTGGATTTCCTATTAATAAAAACGTCTTCCCCTAAGGAGACGACCTGAGATTTTTGCGGCCCGCATTGTCTAATTAAGGGAATAATCCGTAATTGGGCAATGTGGGAAACACAACGCCTCAGATTTAAATTCGCATATTTCTACCTAAAACTTGAACAGTGCTTGCAACCGCGAGGTGCGCACAACACTGTTTAGCTGAGATAAATATCAATGCTGTTACAGATGAGACTCGAACTCAGGAAGTGCAGATTAGAGCCTGACAGGCTATAGACTGAACCAATCCCTGCCCTAGGTTTATATGTACCAATTAATATTCTGATTCACAGTTTTCGATTCTTCCAATAGTTTTGATTCCTTCCGTTAGAATTCAGTTGGTTAGTTTCACCTCTGACACTTGTTGCACACATTAGGTTAAATGATGAGGTTACAAGGACCCCAAAGGCACAGAAAAGGTTGAAGAAAGAGATCCAGTAAACAGTCGTTAGGGGACAGATGTACGCCTCCCGTCAAAGCCATCTAGCGGGCTCTTTAATGTGCACAATTCATGATTCTCAAGCACATGGGCCAGGGCTTGACATCTCATCTGACGGACTGCTGCCTCTTCAAGCCTAATGATCAAGGACGTACCCAGGAGGGTCCAAACCCTCCCTCCACCCTGAAAATACGGTCGTCTTATACGAAATCTCAAACATGTCTATTAAATTAATATTAATCTGCTTTGAAATCCAAAATAGTTGTTTTTGTATCATTTTATTTTAGTCTCATATTATATGTCCGACACTAAAAACAGATTAAAAAAAGCTATAAAATTTTGGTCTATATAGAATATCATTTTAACCTTTCCTGTTTAGTGGAATATTTTAGTAATTGAGAAACCCTACTCAAGTCTTATTCAAGCACCCCCTTCCCGCAAACTAAATTCTAAGACATCTCTCCCTCAAAACCAAATAATTCTAGGACACCTCTCCCTAAAATCTAAATTCTAGGACACCTCTCTCTCCCTCAAAACTAAATTCTAGGACATCTCTCTCTTCCTCAAAACTAAATTCTAGGACACCTCTCTCCCTCAAAACTAAATTCTAGCACATCTCTCCCTCAAAACTAAATTCTAGGATACATCTCCCTCAAAACTAAATTCTAGGACACCTCTACCTCAAAACTAAATTCTACGACACCTCTCTCTCCCTCAAAACTAAATTCTGGGAAATCTCTCTCTCAAAACTAAATTCTAGCATATCTATCCCTCAAAACTAAATTCTAGGATACCTCTCCCTCAAAACTAAATTCTAGGACACCTCTACCTCAAAACTAAATTCTAGGACATCTCTCTCTCCCTCAAAACTAAATTCTAGGACACCTTTCTCTCCCTCAAAACTAAATTCTACGAAATCTCTCTCTCTCTCAAAACTAAATTCTAGCACATCTCTCCCTCAAAACTAAATTCTAGGATACCTCTCCCTCAAAACTAAATTCTAGGACACCTCTACCTCAAAACTAAATTCTAGGATACCTCTCCCTCAAAACTAAATTCTAGGACACCTCTACCTCAAAACTAAATTCTAGGACACCTCTCTCCCTCAAAACTAAATTCTAGGACACCTCTCTCCCTCAAAACTAAATTCTAGGACACCTCTCTCCCTCAAAACTAAATTCTAGGACATCTCTCTCTCCCACAAAACTAAATTCTAGGACGCCTCTCTCTCTCAATACTAAATTCTAGCACATCTCTTCCTCAAAACTAAATTCTAGGATACCTCTCCCTCAAAATTAAATTCTAGGATACCTCTCCCTCAAAACTAAATTCTCCAATCTTCAACGAAATTAAATTTTAAAATCCTCCCCAAAACTAAATTAGCAAATCCTCCCCGAAAGTAAGTTCTCGAATTCTCCCAGAAAGTGAATTCTGAAATCCTTCCCGAAACTAAATTCTCGACTCCTACCCGAAAAAAAATCTCGAATTCTCTCCGAAACTATCCCCCCGGATCTAAATACACTGCCCCCCTCAGAAGCTAAATCCTGGGTATGTATCTGCCAGTGGTGTCCTCTTTCCTACCGATGGTGAAACATGGGTTACAGGAGAATATTCTGAAAGTTATCCCAGTTTGGACACGAACCTGGGAATGCCAGATTACGAGCCAACCGTGCCTCGCAAGAGAAGGGGGTATTTAGACAGTCCAACAGAGAGTTATATCTGATAGTAATATTTCGTGTGTTGGGTAAAATGGTTAACAGAGCTTATCCCTCCTCCAAGTGTTACAATTCTATTTCTCTGTTGGGCTCTTAAACGCCACAGTAAGTCGTAAACAATGGCTCTATGGCGGTGCTAACACGTCAGTAATAGTGTGGCACCCATATATAGCTGTGGCGAGGAGAACCTGTCCCATCCACCAGGAAGTTAATATATAAAGATGGCAAAATTATTGAAAATAAGGATTTTTCATGCAAGGTGGACTGAGAATTTCAAACTTGTTCTGAACGATAACGTTACTTTTTCCCGTTGTAATGAAGCTATATTTATAGTTGCTTTAATGTTGCCCATACAGCTAGAGCTAAAATAATCACGGTTATCTCAAAATTAAAGCTGCAAAGTCAACAGGAGTGAACGAAATTACTGCTGATATGCTGCGAGATGGGAGGTTCAATTGCCACGTGGTTAATTGCTACCATCTGTCTCCCAACAGCTGTCCAGCTGTCCAGCGGTCCTCTTCCGCCGCCGGGGTCCATGGTAACAGAACCTCTTTGGAGTCCTTGTGACTTGTTGGCACACAATTGGCCATTTAGCCCATTTTGTTCAAAACAGTGCAGCTCAGAAATAAAACAACCCAAACATCTAGAACTAAAATCATTACGGTTATCTCAAAACTAAAGCTGCACAAAGAGATAGGAGTGAACGAAATTACTGCTGAAATGCCGAGAAATGGGCCTGTTCTATTGTCACATGGTTAATTGAAGCTTTGAATATTTCTGCCATGGATGTTGTTTCCAAGGATTTGAGTAGAGGTATAATTTGCCTTGTTTCAAAAATGGTATCTCAGGTTCTAGTTATAATTAGAGTGGCATCAGTTTACTTTCTGTTCCAGGTAAAGTTATTTACATAATTGCGCTTAACAGAATTAAGAATACGTTAATGGATTACTCGGAGATGAACAGCATAGCGTCAGAAGAGGTAGAATCTGCAGAGACCAGTTTTTCCTTTTCACTGAACCAGATTCTTGACAAATGTTTCGAGTTCCAAAAACTTGTAACCACCAGCTTTGTAAATTACAACAAGTTTATTAATTCCGTTAATCGACAAATTTTTCGGTTCACCATAAGGTCATCTGGAATACCAGAAAATTTATTTGATACTACAGTGATGTCATTCTCTGTACTGAATCGTGCATGAGAGTTGAAAAAGCTTGCAATGCTAGGTTTAACATTCAATTGGATTTAAAGAATAAATTTAGTTTAGTTATGGTTTACATTAGGGAAAAAGCTTTGCTAAGGAGATTGAGACTGAGATATCTTACGAATCTTTTTTACACTAAATTTGCACCGAATTACTATTTTTTTATAAAGTGGAATTTCGCCTATTTGTAATACGTACAATAATGTATAATCTGAAATTTCACCTGATTTTTATAATATCCAGTGTCAACAAATATTTATAATATGTAATATCACTTAATTTTTATAATATGCACTTTCAAATTTTTCATATGTAATTTAAAAGCTTTTCGGGGTATAGCACATCGAAATACTGTCACCCGCAACTTTTCCTCTTTAAGGCATGCGACATGAACTACAATTATATTCCGAGTTTATCAAAAATAATTATCCATACATAGTTATAACATTTCTAGAGCTACATATCTATACTTGTCGATCTGACTTCAAACAAAAATTTACCTTCTAACAGATATTTCTGAAAGAGTGGCTCAGAAGATTCGAGTTCGAGCCAGGAACAACCCACAAGCTAGTAATACACAGTCATGTACTCTCTAATTGTAGCTGCGATGAGTAAAGGATTTAATAATAGACAAATGCAAATTTGGTTTAAACAATAACAAAAAAAATTATAAATTTATTTAAATTTTCAAATCAACATAATTCCTCCACCAACTTATAAAGGTGGATAAATTCACATTACAACACGTTATCCTATTTCCAATCCACTCGAATAAATTCAATATTATAAAGTGAGAGTCAAAATATTAAAGAAAAGTGACAACAATCAGATTAATATGAATTAAAAAGATTATACCCTGATTGAAGATATATCCATAACGAAAACGGAGTTCCGCTGGACTACTTCGAAATAATAAACAATTATTTCGAAGACAGGAGACCGATCACGGGTTCTATTAGCACCATCACCCCGCACAGAATCCATTCGCCGGTTGAAGAGAGGCAATAACTCAGGCAACTCCGGGAATTCTCCGACACTAGGGGCAATCAGATACCATCCCCGGGCAAACACAACGTCCGCAGTTATTACACAAGTCGGGCTGAGTCTTGTTGCCTCAAAACTAAATTCAGCACAAGTTGGACGGAGTCTTGTTGCCAGATCCCAAAAGTAAAAAAAAATTAAGTTACAAATACCAATAGGTCCGCGACCTATCAATACTCATAGTAGAGGAATCAAACAGAATACATTCTTACTAGATTATTTTTTCTTGCTTTATGGGAAGTAATCTTTTTTTTTATTATTGCTTTATTTTATTTAAAATAGTCCCCCTGTAATCTTGCTGGTGATATTCCAGATTTTACAGTTTTTTTTCATATGATTGTGTTTCGCAGTTGCTGCAAACAATAATCTGATAATGGCAACTGATTCGTAAAACAATCCTGCAAGCACTCTGTAATAGTTTATCTATTATCTTCGAAACGGTATCTGACACATCTCGCCATCTATCGACATAGAGGAGGATATTTGAAGAGATGGGCACAGCTGTTTGAACGTCTCACAGACGTTTATATATGAATGGGCTTCATTTTCTAGAACATCTCAGAGACGTTAATGAAAGCCAAAGGGTTTAAATACCTGATTTAGATTATGCTGATGATTTAACCCTGTCAGTAGCATAACTAGAGGATGTGGACCCAATGCAAACATATATAAAAGTTCCCTCTATTTTAACCAGTTTTATGTGTATGATAATTGTACCACTTTTTAAAAATTAATATTATTTACTATATTTTTTTAATTTTTACTGAAGATGCAACAATAAAGAAATAAATAGTTAGGAAAATAAAAAATAAAAAATGACTATAGTAGTGTAGGTAAAAATTCAGTGTTCTTGAATATGTAATAAAATACATATTGTTGCGGATCACAAAAATTGATAGCCACTGAGCGTGAGTATTAAAAGCTATATTTCAAAACCAAATTCAATACAAGGTAAATTGTTACAAAGGAAATATGGATGAAGTATCTTATTAACAAATCAACTATTAACATGCACAAGTCATCAATCTTCCTGCATGAGCACACATCAGCTCTGTGTATTTTACTAAATACTACCTTTTACTTGATTTACCAGGTCACCCGAAGATCTTCACTCGTAAACCAATTCTCGTCCTGTGCTAATAACTTTTCACACACTAGCCGAACAAAAAGACAGTCCGTGTAGACATTCGAAGTTAGCCATAAAAGTTCCCACTTTTATACTTCCGCGTATACACAACACATCAAGTTACTTCTTGATACTTAACGATAAAAGATCCCACTTTTATCCTTCCCCGTATACACAACACATCAAGTTACTTCTTGACACTTACGCGCACTGTCTCAGAACAGCTCACCGCCCATTTTCGAACTCTCCGACCGTTACAACACAACGACCGTTACAATACAAAAATGACCGTTAACGCTCCACTCTTCTTCTCCAAATTCTCCCAACGTTCTTATTCGTTGGCTGAAACTTTTTGCTTTCGGTTGCCAGATTCCTTCTGTCGTAACACTGCCCCCTTCCTAGGTCTTGTTCGTCCCGAACAATTCTGGATTCCAAAGTTTCTTCAGTTCTTCGATGAAACGGGGCCAAACGATCCACGTGAACCACTTTGCACTTTGTAGCTGGACGTCGACGAATGCGATATACCACGTCTGTGTCAAAATGAAAGCGAATCTCATTATGACGTAGATTTCTTTTCTGACTGAAGCCTCGTCCACAAACATAATACGTGTAAGGCCTATAGCCCTTGTGAACACGTTTATGTCTCTGCAGGGAGAAGAATCGACTAAGAGTTTTCGTGCAAAACCTGTAAAAAGTTTTCTTCTTTGGATTTTTACTTTTATCAACAGTAACAAGGAATGAAAGTCATTAGTGACATAAAATCTAGGGAGGAGTTTCATCCTCCAGTCTGACCCTTTTGTCAGTTGACTTTCACTTAATTCAGAACTGTCGTGATGAACCTTCAGCCATATTTCACCTGATTCAATTTGATCCCCAAGGTGCTTCACAAATATAATATCAGCTCCATAATTCTTTTTAGCGCTTCGGTCCATCTCCTCCTTCCATACTCTTGCTAGAACTGCAGCTTCTAATCCGACAACCTTACCTGTTTCTCCTGTATAAGTGAAATCAGTGATGTGTCGGGCTGCTAGCAATATTTTTTCTGTTTTACCTTCACATAGCCAGCTTGCAACATCTTCAGATACTCCTTGTTCTATTAACATGTTACGAAACTTGTTCAAAGCATTGCCGTTATGCAGAACCTTGCAGACACGTGATGCTTCATCTACCCTATTATCCACAATGTTCACCAAACGCAGAAGTTCTCCTCCTAACTCTTCGACGAGCTCTTGCAGTTCCAAGGATCCGTCACCAAGGAAACACTGAACAGCTTCCATCACTTCCAGAGAGTTGTCAACAGAGTTTTCAAGAGGTGAATCCATGTTGCTGATAACAGCTGAACAACTCAAACTCTTCATTCCACGAGCTTGTGATGCTGCAACCATTTTCTTAACTAAATCAACAGCAACATCTTCTGTACTGATGAGATCAATAGCTCCTTTTCCGAATTCAACATCATAAACCAAAGCGCACACTCCTTCAGTCAGCTTTTTGGACACAATTGAGCATCTCCTTAGAGGAACGCTATCTACGGTAGCCGTCAGATCCTTGCAGCGGTAAATCTCCTTATCTGTTGGCACCAGCTCCTCTGTCTCTCCTACGATGCAGCATCCGACGTCTTCCATCATCTGCTCGATTTTATCTTTAGTGCAGTAGACTGTGAAGCCAGGGATGGATTCCAATTTGTCCAGAGTATCTCCCGTCAATTGGAGAGCACGACCGGAGATCATAGGGACCTTGAGACCTAAAGCAGCAAGTGCAGGAGCCAAGACAAGACTCACTTTGTTGCCGACACCTCCTGTGCTGTTTTTATCTACCATCCGATGGCGCCACTCGGGTCTCCAGCAAAACACATGACCCGAGGAGGTCATATTTGCTGTTTCTTCCGAATTCACTTTCTTGGAGCTCTCATTGTAATTAGCCAGGGAAATATCAGTCATGATTGCCAAATTGTTCATTCTGGAGATCAGCGACGAGTTCTGTAACATGATATTGTCCACTTTAGAGCTCTTGTAGTCGTGATAAAACTTTTCTATATCCTTATAATCTAAATGGTTATAATGTCCAAATCTGCACATTGACTGTTCAGAAAAGAAATTCAGCATGGTTTCGTTGAGATTGTCTGAGGGCTTTACTTCTCTCTGATCGTAACTCTGAGGCTTAGTTTCATCCAGAAAGTTAGTCTTTGAAGTACTGTCTCTGCCTGAAGCTCTTTTACTAGCATCACCTGTTATGCTTCTAAGCCATCCTTCGGAATTCCTCTTCCTTAAATCCCCACTTTCTATAAACGATTCGAGTGTGGCTATATGCTTCGGTAAAATCTCTCCGACTTCCCCGGTAACGTCGAATGGCACTTTGCATCTATGATGAATGGACGCCTCTTCTTTACTCGGACCACTCTGCGAAACGTAAACTCTGTTTCGTTCCCCTTCATTACCACTCGTTACTCTGCCTTTGCGATAATTGTCCATGACGCATTTTGCTGACAGCGAGGAATAGAATACCTTTCGTGTGGATCTCTCTTCAGATCGTGCCAGACTTGTATACCTAGGTATTTTGAAGTGCAAAGCGTACTGTATAGTCTCACAGCTCTCTGATCTGTGTGATTGTTCTTCACAGTTCCTAAACATGTCACCAGCGACATAGACACTCTGCCATGCATCACCAGTAGTTGCGTGGTCAAAGGCATTATCTGCGCTATCTCTACGATTCTTGATTTCCAGTAGCAGATCCACATTTTTATATGCGTTGCCTTTCTCTTTTTCTTTTCCATGTTTACAATCTAACTTAACACTATCAAGATCATCTTTTTCACTGACAAATTCAACATTTAAACTATTGCACTGTCTATTGAGTTCGGTTTTACTATCCTTGAACTGATCAATAATCTTACCAACTTGAGGAGCCACTTCATCTCTCATCTCAGCATTTTGTGCGGCCATTTCGGCTTTCAAGTCACCTATTTTATCGCTTTGGGCAGCTAGATCACTTTTAATATCAGTCATCTGCGTAGCCATATCGGCTTTCATATCAGTCATCAGCGCAGCCATATCGGCTTTCATATCAATCATCAGCGTAGTCATATCGGCTTTCATATCAGTCATCAGCGTAGTCATATCGGCTTTGAAGCTATTTATCAACTTTACTAATTCATCCATACTTCTAGTTAACGGCATTCAATTAATTAATCCCACTTCTGACACCAAATGTTGCGGATCACAAAAATTGATAGCCACTGAGCGTGAGTATTAAAAGCTATATTTCAAAACCAAATTCAATACAAGGTAAATTGTTACAAAGGAAATATGGATGAAGTATCTTATTAACAAATCAACTATTAACATGCACAAGTCATCAATCTTCCTGCATGAGCACACATCAGCTCTGTGTATTTTACTAAATACTACCTTTTACTTGATTTACCAGGTCACCCGAAGATCTTCACTCGTAAACCAATTCTCGTCCTGTGCTAATAACTTTTCACACACTAGCCGAACAAAAAGACAGTCCGTGTAGACATTCGAAGTTAGCCATAAAAGTTCCCACTTTTATACTTCCGCGTATACACAACACATCAAGTTACTTCTTGATACTTAACGATAAAAGATCCCACTTTTATCCTTCCGCGTATACACAACACATCAAGTTACTTCTTGACACTTACGCGCACTGTCTCAGAACAGCTCACCGCCCATTTTCGAACTCTCCGACCGTTACAACACAACGACCGTTACAATACAAAAATGACCGTTAACGCTCCACTCTTCTTCTCCAAATTCTCCCAACGTTCTTATTCGTTGGCTGAAACTTTTTGCTTTCGGTTGCCAGATTCCTTCTGTCGTAACAATATCAATGAAACGGGACTTACTATAACATATACACTGAGATGTCAGTTTATTAGGTACACCATCCCTCGTCACATAAATGACTCATTCCAACACGCAATATGTCACGTTGCTGAGGCAGACCAGATCTTCGAGCATCAGTTAGAGTTGGATTGAGTTTCGGAATGGAGCAAAACCAGCGACCTGAGCGAATTTGATCGTGATCGATGATATTTGATGCTAGGCGTGTGGGTTCACATCTTCTTCCAAACGGCTATCCACCTAGGCTTTTCACACACAACCGTTTCAAGGGATTATCGAGAATGGTGCGTAAAGCAAAAACCTACCAGTGATCGTCGATCCTCTGGAAAAATGACTTTGTGACTTGCGGTTATCAAAGGGGTCAAAAGGAGATTGGTGTGAATCGTGCAAGTGAACAGATGAACCACAACCAGGCAAATCACAACAAATAAACATTGATGTGCAGATGGTCATCTCCGAATGCACAATGTATCAGATCTTGTCGTGAATGGGCTACAATAGACACCATGTCGAGTGCTGATGTTTTCAGCGAAGAATATGAAAGTACACTAGGGGTTCTCAACATGGGGTACGCTGTAAAATATTTTGGGGTACGTCGTGAGAGCTCAAAAATCGCTAGATCTAGTAACAAGTCCATTTCACTAATTACCCAGTAAAATGTTTATAATTATATAAGATTTATTAAATTGTCTATGTCATTTTTTGTATTCATCGATATACGTAATTTGTGAATACAAAATTTAATGCGTATATATATATATGTTTTATTTTATTCCCATTGTTATACTATAACTGTAGTTTTTTCTATCTATACAAGGGGTACGCCAGTTACTTATACATTTCCAGGGGATACGTGAAGCATAAAAGTTTGAGAACCACTTCACTGGACAGTCCTATAAAGCTTGAAGAAAAATAAGTCCGTCTCTACATGTGTCGGCGTAGCTCTTATTTACAAGCAAAATTTATTTAGCTATAATTTAAATGCAGATATTCGAATTAATATTTTAACTAAATAAAATTAAAAATAAAAATTGTCTAAACTTTTAGGTGTTAAAAACAAATGCCGTGTCATTGTTTCTCTCTTCGCTGGCGGCGGGTAAAGTTCAGTCTGAGAAATCTGTCCATTGCTTCTACGGGGAGAGATTTTATATTTTCACAAGGATGCAGCTTGGAGATGACCCAGTCCCCCAAAAAAAATTTTTTCATGCCGATTTATTGCAAATACATATGGGGATCGTGCCTGTTCATATGGCACTGTTACGGTATGGATGCGCAAATTCAGAGAAGGGCGGCAGAGCTTCGAAGATCTCCCTCGTGCCGGAAGACGTAGGGGGCCGTGAACGAGAGAACTATCGCTTCTGTTCCCGAGATCGTTAAGGAAGTCCACACACCACCATTCGGGTAATACGTTTAGATGTCAGTTTTCGATTTGCGGTGTGGAACAATTATTCATCAGCATTTAAAGTTCCGAAAGATCTCTGCCAAATAGGTACCCCACAACCTGATAGAACAGCACCCGTGCAAGGAGAGGCTGGCAATGTTTCAACCTAGTGACCTCAAACGGTCAACAGATATTGTCACAGATGGTTTGACGTGATTTTATTACTATACAACTTCTATAAAGATCGACAACTATGATTGAGTAGCGAAAGATGAATCAGATCCCGAAATCCACCAACAAGACTTTCTCTCAAGAAAGAGGATGTTCACAATATTTTTCGGTTCCCAAGGAGTGGTAGCTGTGGACACGTTACCTAAAAAAATTATTATAAATGTCCAAAAATACACCAACATTTTTGTTGTGTCCAACGTACAATAACAAGGGTGTCAACGGTTCTAAATGACAATACCAGTGCTCACAAAACCCGAGAAGTTACTGCGCATCTAGAACAGGAAGAAATCAAACAGCTACCCCATCCTTATAGTCACCCGAGCTTGCACCATGCAATTTTTTGTTGTTTCCAAAAATTAAAATGGAACTTGTTGGAAAACCTTTTCTAGAATGCAAGATCTAGCAAAATGCGTTCATTCAGAGTTGTGGCGTATTCCCCAACAGGAGTACCATGAATCGATCTAGAATTGGCGTAGACTTCTTTAACTTTGCATACATGCTGGAGGGGAGTACTTTGAAGGACAGTAGAAGTTTTGTTGAGAAAGTGCAATATATATATCTGTGTTGCCGCATAACGCAGCAACCACGACAAACCCCGGTTCCGTCGCAGACACTACCAGTTAATGGAATGTCGTGTATCTGCTGTCGGGGGTAAGACCATACCATATAGATATGACTCATCCCCAACGAATCCTATGGTAAGCAGTCCTATAGAAGAAAAGCTCATCCATCGGTCAAAACCTAAATTTACTCTGATCCCCGGTTAGCCATGAACAAGGATATGTAGATCAAGTTCGCTCGGCCCCCGGGGTGGAGACTCTTAGTGGGACCCAGACTTGGAAAAGGGTCCTTGAACTGTTCCACTGAGCGCCTGATTTTGAGGTCTTGGCACCGTCCAAACGAGCCACTAAACCGGTCAGCGATGTCTTCGACCTCGATTGGTCTCGGCTCTGTCAAACCAGTGTCCATACCGGTCAGCAGAGTCTTCGACCGGTTGCTGGACCACAAGCCCCCCCCACACACACACACCACCACCACCACCACGACAAGCTGGTACCCTGTCGGGGGGGGGGGAGTAAGTGCAATAGTGTTTGTTCTTCAGGTGAATGTCAAGAACGTTTTGAAAGTAGGGGTTCTCAACGTGGGGTACGCGGTAAAATTTTTTGGGGTACACCGTGAGAACTCAAAAGTCTCTAGATCTAGTGACAAAGTAAAAATAATCATTGTTATACTATAAATATAGATTTATCTATCTATACAAGGTGTACGCCAGTTACATACACATTTCCAGGAGGTACGTGAAACATAAAAGGTTGAGAACCACTGCCTTAAAGGCTAAAATGTTTAAATTTTTAATCTAAAAAATTACCTTTTTCAATTTTTAAAGGTTATTAAAGAGTTTATGTAAACACTCTTCATCTATTTTAGGAATACAACAAAGGTATTTTATGGTATTAAAACCTTGAGCTTTTTATCATTTAAAAATTTCCAGCGTTTGTAGATCTCAAAAACCTTTTTCAATATCAAGTGCAATAAGCATGGTAAAAAAAATTAAATAATCCGAATAAGTCAAGTGTTTATTTTTATGATACAATCGCATCAAAAGGAACAAACGACTACCCTACAGTGCATGATGTTTACATTGTTGCTATGGCTACGAGTCAGGCACATGAATGACAAGTGAAAGCGACAGTTCCTGTTACCGGAAACGGATATTGCTATGGAACGACGAACATTTGCGTGCAGTCTTTGAGGTGAGACAATACTCCGTTGTCATGTGAATAAACTGTTACACCTCAGTCATTTGCATGCAGTGTTGCGTCGCTCCACGCTTAGAAGAAACCACATCTAACGAAAAACTAGCTATTTTAAGAGAAAGGGAAGAGAAATATCCTTTCACTAAATTAGAAAAGTTTCTGGCATGCGAGGCTATATATCACTATAAAGCTGCCAGGAAGCTAGCAGAGCGTCTTTGCTAATGACCTCTAAATTACTGGTTTTGCGTTTCAAATGACTTGAAATAGCGAAACCATACCACCCCATAGAGAACATCGGTTGCACAGAGTAAAAACGCATAAACTCATCTACATTCCTGACAATTAATAGCGCCACTATTGTCAGACTATGGAAGCATTTTTACCCGTCGTGTGACCACGTACCATTATCTGCATATCGTTATTCTAAGCCCCTAGTAACGCTGTCCAAAGGGGTTATAACTAGAGCTCTGTGTGTATATGATATCCGCAGTTTTATTCGCGGATATAATATTATATTTAAGTTATATAATATTCATTATATTATAAAAATTTGGAATTTAGTTTAGTAAATGATAAAAAAAAAACTTTTTTTAAAGTATCTATTAAATATATTTAAATGGCTTTCGGAATGAAGTGGGGGGGGGACCATATTTGTGACTATCTCGGCCAAAACTTTGTATATCGTACCAGGCTTTTAATTGATATTGTCTTCCCGTGGCTGAGTGGTTAGCGTGCTTTGGTTACCGATCGAGAGGGCCTGGGTTCGAACCCCGGGTAAGGCATGGATGTTTGTATTGTTTTTCTACTGATCATTCATTTATTCAACGTTACAAAGAAGTGGGATGTCCTTGCACAGGCTTTCCCAGTTTTGTGCAAAAACAAAAAGGGATTAATTCTAAATTAATATTTTTATTTTTTTCATCTATATTTTATTTTATTTTTTAGTTTTCCTTTTGTTAGAGTAGGTTTCTCATTTTTATCATTTTTTATTTCATTTTTATATATATATATATACTTTTTTCCCCTTTTTTTAGAGTAGAATTCTCATTTTCATACTATTTTGAATTTTTCTCAGTACGATTTTTTTATATTTTATATTTTTTTTATTGATAATTTATATTTTATATATTTTTATTTTAATTTTTAATTTTATCCTCAAAAGTTTATTTTTGATTCTTGTTAAATTCTGTTCCATAATGGAGTGGATAAAAGAAACTGAAGAATGAGTTTATAGATTAAAATTTTTGTGTCATATTTAGGGTGGTTTAGCAAGTTTTGGATATTTAAGTCCTCTATTCCTAATTTATTTAATGCTGAGTATAAAGTTTCTCTTTGCTTAGAATATATATTACAATTTAGTAAGATATGAATAGTGTTTTCTGGTAAATTACATTTTATGCAATTTGGAGAATTTGAAAGCTTTAATTGAAATTTTTGTTTATTAAGATTAATTGTGTCGGTTTTTAATCTACAGATAATTTTATTTTCCTTGCGAGAAAAGGGGAGTTTTTCAATATGATTAATTTTATTTGATAAATAGTATCTAAAATTATTTTTACATATTGCCTGAACTTGAAAAGGTTTTTCTGTGAGGATGAATTCAATTTTGTTGAGTTCCTGTTTAAAGGAGAAAAAAAAATTATAAACTGGAGTGATATCCTTAAGGCTATGGGCATTTTCAGCTATTGTGTCAACTCTTTCGTTTTCCTGAATCCCGATATGACTTGGGATCCACTGTAGTTGAATTGTGTTATTTTTAAGAGTAATATTTGACTGATTTAATAATAAGATATTGGAAATATAATAATTATAGTTTGAGGAAAAAATTTCTTGTTGTAGCACCTGAAGGGCGCCTTTGGAATCTGAGAAAATTACAATGTTTTGATTAGTTAAGTTACTTAAAATCCATTTAAAAGACTCATGAATGGCTATTAATTCTGCTTGAATAATTGGAGTATTTTTGGGGAATCTAAAGGAATTAGAAACATTAGTAGATGGAATGAGAAAAGCAGCAGCAGATGATCCTGTTTCTTTTAGAACTGAACCATCTGTATATATATTAAAGATAGACTCAAAATTTTCAGCATAGTAAGAATTAAATAAGATAAGTACAGTATCAGCAGGTAAATCTTTTTTAGAAGTTAAGAAAGGAATTTCAGTATTAATTAAAAGAGGGGGAAGCACCAGTCCGCAATGATGTTGGGAATGTCCCCTAAAAGAGTTCTGCTAAAGTAATCATCATATAAATTGGAGAGATATTCATTGTTATAAATTGTTTTAATATATGGCAGTCTATGGAAGTGTTTATAGAAAGGATGGGTGGGGAGGTTTTAGTGTAATTTAAAAAAATATTTTGTTAGTAGAATATTATGTCTGATTTCGAAAGGTGGGATGGCTGTCTCTGCTATTACAGAAATTGTGGGGCAAGATTTTACAAGCCCCAAGGCAATTTTCAAACACTGGTTCTGCAAAGAGTTTAATTTTTTAAATTTTGAGAAAAGAGCTCCAGAGATAAATTCCAAACCAAATTCAATTTTAGGGGTTATAAGATTTTTATAAACGGTTATTAATTGTTGTTGCTGAATGCCTTCATTTCTGAAGGCAAAATGTTTAATGCAGTTTAGTAATCTTAAACCTGAAGTGTGATTATTATTAATATGATGATACAATTTAATTTGGAGTCCAAGTGTATACCTAGAATTTTACATTTATTTACTTGAGTTAAATTTTCTGAATTTATGGATAATATAAATTTAGGGTTGTAATTTCTTTTTTGGTAAAATGGGATTATAAAATGTTTTTATGTTGATTTCCAGATTCCATTTTAAGCAGTAGTCACAAAGTTTATTTAATTGCTTTTGCAAGTTCTCCTGCAACTTATATTCATTTTTTCCTGATGACCAAAAAACAATGTCATCTGCATATCCTGTGAAAGTAATAGACTTTTCAAATATTTATTTGATATCATGCAAATAAAAGTTAAATAAAATCGGGGATAAAATTGATCCCTGAGAAACACCTTGGGTCATTTTGTGAGTTTCAGATAGAGATTCTCCAATTTTGACTTGAATTAGTCTGTTATATAATAAATTATAAAAAAAGTTTAAAAACATTGCACTTAAATTAGATTTAATTAGTTTTCTAAATAAACCATATATAGAAACAGAGTCAAAAGCTTGGGTTAAATCCAGTGATGTTGGTAAAAGAAATTTTTTCTGTTTAAAAGCTGTAAAGATATCATGTAAAAGAAGTGATATGTTTTCCTTGGAGGAACGATTTTTCCTGAAGCCAAAGAAATTATAAGGGAAGAAGTCACCTGATTCAAAAAACCAGGAGAGTCTTTTAAAAACTAATCTCTCGAAAAGTTTGAGAGAGTTAGAGATTAAGGAGATAGGGCGGTATGAGTTCAAAAAAGTTGGCAATTTGCCTGATTTAATAATAAAAAAAAAATTATTATTTTTCTCCATTCTGGAGGAATACAATTATGTTCCCATATGTAATTAAAAATAATTAATAATTTAAGTTTCCATTTATGTGGAAGGTGAACGAAAAATTTATTTGAGATTAAATCAGCTCCAGGGGCTGATTTGGGGTTTATTTTTTTAATAGCTAAGTTGAGTTCTGCTATACTGAAAGATTTATCCATTTGTGCATGAGAAGTTTTATTATTCCTTAATTGTGATTGCAATTCATGATTGTTAGTGGGAACATCCTGTGTAATGTTAAGATTAGCAGCAAAAAGCTCAGCAGTTTGTTTAAGGTTAATATTTTTGTGTAAGGCAATTTCTGCCATTGGAATTTTTTGGGGTTTATCTGTGATAAGTTTTTTATATACCTTCCAGATGTTGGTTTTTGGGGACAGAGTAGTAAGATGAGAAATAAATTCTTTCCAGTTATCTCTGTATGCTTGTTTTAGTTTTTTTTCGTACAGTTGCATTAATTTTCCTGTAAGGCTCAATATCTGAGAAGTCCCTTGATCTTTTGGCTTTATTTTCTGCCTTTTTTCTTAATGCTACTAACCTATTCATATGCCAAAAGTTTTTTTGTAATTTAGGAATTTTGTTATAAATAATTTGAAATGCCGATTTAGTGAGCGAAAAGACTTCACTAAAAAACTCAGAATAGCTGCCACTTACATGTGACGGCGATGCATTTTCAAGAATTTGAGAGAACAATCTCCAATTATTTAAATAAATTAATTTGTTGAAATTTAACTTAAAATTTGAATTTATAATAATTGGATGATGATCGTTACCCCTGGTATCTGGGAGCAGCGACCAAATTAAATTTTGACTGAGAATTGGAGAAATTAAGGTTAAATCAATTACAGAGCTTTGGTTTGCAGGGTTCTCATGTGTGGATATTTTTTCATTTAAAATAATAAAGTCAGATTTTGTAATAAACTTACTTAAGTGAAGACCTGCATAGTTTACAGTGTAAGAGAACCACATCGGGTGGTGAGAGTTGAAATCACCAACGATGATATATAATGGATGATAACAGGTATTTGTGCTAATAAGTTAGTGAAAAAAGAATCATTAAGAGCCAATCCTGGGTTGTAAATATTTAAAATAGAAAAAGCTAGATTATTAATTAATATCTGAATGGCGATGCATTCCAGAGGATGTAAATCAAATTTTAATTGAATAAGCCTATGACTGATTTTTTTATCCACCAGAAAGGCGACACCATTTCTGCTATGTTCAGCAAAAATTGAGTATATTAAAAAACCTGGGACATTTACTTGTTTTCTGGATTGCAGTTCCTGCAAAGCAAAGATATTTATTCTATTAACTTTGGAGAATAAAATTAGTTCTTCCTTTTTTGAAATTATGCCACTGCAATTCCATTGCAGGAGCGTCAAATTCTTAATATTTAAGTTGGAGCAGAATATCACTTATAAGTTTGAAGTGCTCATCAGAAGAGCAAACATAAGAAAGCAAGTGAATAATCAAGTCAATAATAACGTTCACAGTAATGTTTTCTTCCGCAATCTCCTTGGCAATGGAGTTTGGCGAGAGTTGAGTCGCGACATGTTAGGAGAAGGAATTTTATGCAGATTAACTTTAGCTTTCTCAGCATAAGGAGATTTTTTTTGATTTAGCGATTTGAGGGCATGAGATACATGAAGAAACAGCAGCGGAGGTGGAGGGGAGTGAAGTAATTAGGTCTTTATGCTGCAAAGTTCGTTTACAAGGAATGACACTTTTAGAGACCTTTCTAGCAGTAACCGATCTTTCCACAAAATACAGTCCATGAGATAGAGAATTATTCAAATTCTTTGCGAAGTTCGAATCCAAGCCATCTTCAGCGTCAAAATCATTTAAGACTTGTTGAAAAGATTGTTGTGCATGAGCAGAGCGGCGCAGTGATCCCATTTGGCAGGAACTATTTTCTCTCCGAAACTGGGTGTGACCTGCTTCTTTTTTTGCCTGTGCAAATGCCGATGACCTGTTGCAATTGTTCTTATTCTGAATTCGCAATGCCGCACAGGCAATTTTTTTGATCGAACACCCATAAAAGGTAGCAGGATGCAAGCCTCCGCAGTTTGGGCAACAAAAATCACTATGTGTACAGTTTTTGTGGGAATGTTCACCGCTGCAGCGTTTACATCTAATCTTGCTTCTGCATGAGGTCGCTGCATGGCCCCATCTGAAGCAATTTCCACAAAGTGGAGGGGAACCGAAATACTCTTTTACATAGTAGTGAGAGAAGCCTATATTAACACGAGAAGGTAACTTAGAGCAGGTAGTGTGGAACACCACATTTTCCGTTGGGGTTTTGATAAAACCATCTTTTGCAGAGTTAGGATAGAATCTACACACGTCTAACTTTGAAAACATCATAACTTTTCAAACATTGTAACAAGAATTCATCATCATATTTAGTGTTTACATTCATTATATTCCCATATTAAAATCTTTTGCTGGGAGGCGATTATTTACCTCTACTCCCAGTATTTTATCTATATTTTGGAGCAGTTCTAGATCAGTTTGGTTTGAAGGGAAGACAATAATATCCCCTTTCCGGGTAAATCTACCCTTAACTTCCTTATTTAAAGCTTTAAAGAAGAAATCGGTCACTAGACCATCATCTAAGTCTGACAGTTTTTGTGTGTTACTAAAGAATATTATTGCAAGTTCTTCTTTATGTCGAGAACGAGAAGATCGTACATTTGGATTTACAGAGTAAGATGTTATAGAGTCATTATCCGGATCTATATCAGAGTCATCATGGGGATCCTGCTCAAAACTGGTAGAATTAAATTTATCTAAGTAACTGGAATTATTGATGATGTTGTTACCTTGTACGTTTTTGGGGATGAAAAGTTCACTGTTATCCAAAATGTTGGTCAGACCATTTGCTGATAGGGATCTTTGAGCTCTCACGAGTTGGATTTTGTTCACATGTTTAGAAAGTTTGTTTAATTGAGCCTTTTCTGTTGACTTTATAAGAACTCCTTTGGGTTTTTTTAATTTGTTGCTGGAGTTGAAGTTCTTCTTTTCGCCACCCATGTTGAGGAATCAACCGGAACATGCACGGAAGACACACTGATGTAATCACAGACCAAAGCCGACTTGGCGTAATTAGCTTTCCACTAGCTTTCAAGAAAGCAGACGTTAAAATTTAAAGCAATGACGAACACAAAACATGCTATATCCAGAGAACAGCACACACACGTCATTACCCACTCGGCAACTCCTGCCGAATCCATCCATCCTCTTGTCTTCTACTGATCATACCTCCTACTTTGATGTATAAACTGACAGGCTCCTGTCAGACCTCTGAGGCAGGCAGCTTCTTGGGGACTTTTTTGTAATTTAATGTATTATTGATGAATTAAAATTTAAGTAGTTGTTATTAATTTAAAAAAACTAGAAATTGGTTTTAAAATATCCATACATATTTTAATATAATCGTAATTAATAAATTTTATTACATTCAGTATAAAAATAAATATATATATGATTTCAATTTTATGCCTTTGTTTTGTCCAACGGCTTGTGTTGGCATGGTGTATTAAGGTGATCTTGACCGGGCCTCACACTTCTCTTAGGTACTGCATGCATACATAATCCTCAAAGATCAATAACAGGTCGTTCATAAATGATGGATAACGCATAATGAGGAGGGTGGATAAAGATTCCGTTAGGTCAGGTTACTAGGTAAGAGTTTGTGGGGTAGTTCGAGATGGTGTTACGTAATACTAAATTTATATTCAAATTTATTATAACATGAAAAAGTACATGAATGCAATAAACACAAAATATACAACATATCATCAATGCAACACTTGACACAGATCGTCAGTATAATAAAAGTACGAAACCAAGCAAACGATCAACAAGTCGTTATGAACAACCAAGGAGCTTTTCAGATCTTCATAAAAAATTTATTCAATTTATCCAAAAAAAATGTAAAAAACGCAAGTGGTATGGGTATAGAATTTTTTTCAAACATCAGTTCTATTCAAACTGCAGAAGAAAATTATTTTAACACAATAAATATGCATTCGAAACCGTCTAACTTCGACAAATGTGCACGAAAATATATTTAAAAAGTTGTTAAACATTTTTCCCCTCTTATCGTATATTGTTATACTTATTTCTGCAAACAGTAATTTTGTTCGTTTCCTCAGTGAAAACGAATTTGATTCTTATTTTAGTTCCAATTATTTACAACTACCATAACACTCCTTGGAAATGCTGGTTTTCGTATGCAAAGTGAAGATCCTTACTGAACGAATAATGGTACGTAACGGGAAATTTGGGGATGGTAGGTGAAGAGTATTCACGATGGTTTACATAGGAACAGAGCCGGATTTCCCATAAGACACTTACCTAATGTGCCCTATGGGAGCCGACATAATAGGGCCTAGGGATGTCAACATTCATGTTTTACTGGGTTTTTTTCTTCAGTATGAACAAAATTAAATGAAAAAAGGAATATGATATTCCCCTGCATAAAGAAGGGAGATAACATAGAAGCTCGATTACGCTTGCCTTGGTTACTAGGGCCGGGGGTGGTTCATTTTGTTCGTCTCATTCTCTTGTCGCGCCATTCTCTATTTGCATAAGATGCTGCTTAAAAGTGGTTAATCTAACTTTTTTGTTGTTTGCATAATCAAACCACCTAGCATCCAAGATTCTGATAAGCATCTAGAATCGAAACCACCAAGTTTCCTGTTATCTTGCATTCAAAGAATTCCATTTTCAGTACTATAGAAAACTTTAGGGGGAACCAAACGTTATAAAGTATAAGTTTAGTTTTTAAATGAAAATTTCTTCGTATTCTCCATGCATTTCTAAAGTCTCAGCAGCAGTGATATTGCATTAACATACAACATAAAACTGATACCTCATGAGACTGGTTAGTTTTAACTTCGGAGAAACAAGTACAAATCTACAGACACGTGTCAAGAACTTTTTGTACGTCCTCCGTAAAGAGTATATTTGTCTTTCTAATAAAGTCTTGCCTTCCACGTAGCTCTTCTATGGCTCATTCGACAGAGAAACATGTCAAAACAATGTGGCTCATTCGGCTGAAGAATATATCAGAACTCTGTGACTCGTTCGACTGATGTCAACTCTGTAGTTCATTCTGTCGAGAAAATGGTGTCAGAACTCTGTGGTTCATTCAACTGAGAGACATATCAGATATAGGTGGCTCATTCGACTGAGGCCCTTATGTCAGAACACTGTGGGTCATTCGATTGAGAGACATGTCAGAACTCTGCAGATCATTCAACTGAGAGACATGTCAGAACTCTGTGACTCATTCGACTAAGAGACGTGCCAGAAATCTGTAGCCTATTCGACTGAGGCCCTTGGGTCAGAACACTTTGGCTAATTTGACTCAGAGACTTATGTCAGAACTCTACGGCTCATTCAACTGAGAGACATGTCAGAACTGTGGCTCATTCGACTCAGAGACTTATGTCAAAACTCTGCAGCTCATTCAATTTAGAGACATGTCAGAACTCTGTGACTCATTCGACTCAGAGACTTATGTCAAAACTCTTGCAGCTCATTCGATTTAGAGACATGTCAGAACTCTGTGGCTCATTCGACTCAGAGACTTATGTCAAAACTCTGCAGCTCATTCGATTTAGAGAATGTCAGAACTCTGTGGCTCATTCGACTCAGAGACTTATGTCAAAATTCTGCAGCTCATTCGATTTAGATACATGTCAGAACTCTGTGGCTCATTCGACTCAGAGACTTATGTCAAAACTCTGCAGCTCATTCGATTTAGAGACATGTCAGAACTCTGTGGCTCATTCGACTCAGAGATTTATGTCAAAATTCTGCAGCTCATTCGATTTAGAGACATGTCAGAACTCTGTGGCTCATTCGACTCAGAGACTTATGTCAAAACTCTGCAGCTCATTCGATTTAGAGACATGTCAGAACTCTGTGGCTCATTCGACTCAGAGAGTTATGTCAAAACTCTGCAGTTCATTCGATTTAGAGACATGTCAGAACTCTGTGACTCATTCGACTCAGAGACTTATGTCAAACTCTGCAGCTCATTCGATTTAGAGACATGTCAGAACTCTGTGGCTCATTCGACTCAGAGACTTATGTCAAAACTCTGCAGCTCATTCGATTTACAGACATGTCAAACTCTATGACTCATTCGACTCAGAGACATGTCAAAACTCTGCAGCTCATTCGATTTAGAGACATATCAAAACTCTGTGACTCAGAGACGTGCCAGAAATCTGTGGCTCATTGGATTGAGACCCTTATGTCAGAACACTATGGCTCATTCGACTGAGAGACATATCAGAATTCTGTTGCTCATTCGACTGAGAGACATATCAGAACTCTGCAGATCATTCAACGGAGAGACATATCAGAACTCTGTGACTCATTCGACTAAAAGACTTGTGCCAGAAATCTGTAACCCATTCGATTGAGGCCCTTGTGTCAGAACACTTTGACTCATTTGACTCAGAGACTTATGTCAGAACTCTGCGGCTCATTCAACTGAGAGACATGTCAGAACTGTGGCTCAATCGACTCAGAGACTTATGTCAAAACTTTGCGACTCATTCGATTTAGAGACATGTCAGAACTCTGTGACTCAGAGACGTGCCAGAAATCTGTGGCTCATTGGACTGAGACCCTTATGTCAGAACACTATGGCTCATTCGACTGAGAGACATATCAGAACTCTGCAGATCATTCAACGGTGAGACATGTCAGAACTCTGTGACTCATTCGACTAAAAGACTTGTGCCAGAAATCTGTAGCCTATTCGATTGAGGCCCTTGTTTCAGAACACTTTGGCTCATTTGACTCAGAGACTTATGTCAGAACTCTACGGCTCATTCAACTGAGAGACATGTCAGAACTGTGGCTCATTCGACTCAGAGACTTATGTCAAAACTTTGCAGCTCATTCGATTTAGAGACATGTCAGAACTCTGTGACTCATTCGACTGAGAGACGTAAGTCAGAACTCCATGGCAAATCGACTGTCTGAGGGGAGTTTTTTTTACATTCATTTGACGCATTTTCAATACAAAGGATAGGTAAATGTGAAGTTATTAAATTTGCTAATCTTAAAAGTATGATTGATGTAAGAGAAATTTCAGCTTCTAATTGATAATAGTTTGTACTATTAATCTGATATGCAAAGATTTGTTAGGAAGAATATATTAAACGATTTAAATTAATTAATAAATTAAATATTCTTAGAACTAATTTATAATAACTACAATACTCTTTAAATCGACACTGCTACTCAAAATTAAAGGATAATTGACAAAATCCTATATAGCTGCTGATATATGAAAAGGAATGAACTGAAAATAGGCGAACCTGGAAAATACGCTATACGGAAAACCCTTCTGCCGAACGTAAGCCGGAATATGCAAATTAGAATATTTGGTGTGTAACCAGTAATAAAAAATATATACCAGTAATAATAATGAAAATAACATATAAAAAGTACAGCATTTTGGACTACCTATGTTGATATCATAAGTTAGTTATGCAGCCTTCTGGTTATAGGAGGTTTTGGCTGAGCCACGGTAGCCTCTAACGACGTGATTGGTCTTCACATATATAAGCTTGTTTTTGCACAATTTCCACAGATTCTTAAAGATCTCAACTGAAATGCCAGTTCTTTCATTATAGGTTTTCTAGTATCTCATGTGGAAGGTTTCCAGTATCGGTTACACAACTCCCATTGTAATTAATCATCTGAGTGCCATTTGAGGCACATGCTACCTGTGCACAACATTCGTAATTGGCATTGAGGTTGGCAATCGTTCCCTCTCTAATATGTTGATTCATTCCATTTCTTGATTAAAAACAATATCCGTATTAGATGCGGGAGATCGATCCTGGCAATTTACGTAAAATTTTCACTGCATCATTGCAAATCGATCCTATCCCTCTACGTGTTATTAAACTAAGTAATTCCCTCATGTGCACCGCTAGTCAAAAAACTAGTGATGACATTCCAAGAATTTTTAAAATTTAACTGAAAGAATAGCATATCACCTCTGGCGAATATGAGATGCTCGTTTTCAAAGAGAATGAAGTTTATCTTTTTTCAAATTTTGCATCCTTTTAGAGAAATAATACATAATAATGGGAGATTGGAAGAGGTAGATAATGATATGTTATTAGCACTGTAGAACCAAAAAGAAGTTCTAATTTATCCCTTAAAACGAAAAAGTTGCCTTTTTCCTTCACTTAGAGTTAAAGGAAAAATCAGTCAGTGCATATAAAATAATATATTTATTATTATTGCATTAAAATGTTATCGAAAATTTTAAATTTAGTACTTTTTTAAAAAATAAAGGGTAAACCGGTTGAATTTACCAATAGTAGTTTATTTAAAACACTTATTAATCTAATGGTTCTGTTAATAAGTTATATTGGTATCTGTTCTTGATCAACACATTCTATCATCAGAATTTCTAGCATTAATATATTGTTTCAAATATCACTTCAAATTTCATATTTTCTACATTTAGCGCCCTCTAATGATGCAAATTCAAACCTTTACGCGACGACCAATAGTAAAAATGATTGGGAGGATTAAAAATCATGAATTATCATAATTCGCTAGTACCTATTCAACTCAAAAAGACTTTTTCATTTAAAAAACTTTTTCTCTTAAAAAAGGTTGTGTTTTCCCACCCACTCTGGGGGTGAAGGTAGAAATTGATGTTGCCAATGTAAACCCTTTGATCTTCACACTCCACCAGTAATGCATCAAATTTCCAGCCTAAAGTAGATCGTTTGCAATATTCTTAAAAGTTATGAAAATTTCAAAATATTCCACCGACATAGGACGCAATTAAAACATTTGGGAGATTCAAAAAGTGTGAAAAAATATTAGTCATATATTTCAATATGAATTTACTTACTAGAAACTAAGAAGAAAAGTACAATTATTATTATAAAAAGTTAGCAAAATCACATACAAATAAGCTTTATAACAGACTCCAAATCTGAGTCATGCCTTCAATATTTCGATTTCGCTGTTTGTTTTTGGTGTGGTCGAATGAGAAAGTACAGGCCAGTTGAAAATGATGTAAAGAAAAACATAATCAACTGTATATTAAAAATCTGTAACTAAAAGACTCTCAAAAGAAAATAATTAAATTTGTTTTTATACGGATAGATAAAGGTGGAAATACGACGTATATCCGTGAATCTCCAGAAACAAAGGCCCTGAACAGTAGCAGTAAATATTAATGTATTATTAATATATCCATAATGGCAATATCACTATGTTAATGTTCATCCGCTGTGTTTTCTGTTTGTTTGTGGGTTGACAGCCCCAAGTGAATAGATTCCCAGGATATGTTTATCAGCTGGTTGATAATCCTGAGCAGAAGTCATCGCAGGCACCTGAACTCTTTGCTTCTATTGGCATCGTCAAATTCTACATTGGAGGAAGTCTTCCAGTGTAGATAGCTTCAGTCTTTAGTAGTGGGGGAACGGGTCTTTGCCCCATGTCTGCGATTAGGGGGCTGTTTGATATTGTCGGCATTCCCTCTCTCAATAAACATAGTTTCTTTAAACATCCCACTAACCATTTTCTATCCATAGGTAGTTGGAATGTGAGGACTCTGCACAGAGCTTTTTCTCTTGATGTCCTCACACAAGAAATCCACCATTATAATTTAGATATTCTTGGCTTGCAAGAGACCAGATGGACAGATAAAGGTCAGATTCTTAAAAATAATCTTAAATTTCTCTTTTCAGGGAGGGACGACAATAAGCATCACCAAGGCGTGGGTCTGCTTCTCAGCAGACACGCTAGTGATGCTCTTCTAGGATATGAGTGCATTAATGAAAGGTTTCTTACAGCAAAATTTCAGACAAGCGTTAAAGACTTGAATGTTATCTGCTGTTATGCCCCCACTGAGGATGCCGATGAGGATGAGAAGGATAGGTTTTATGAACAACTTCAGGATATTTTGAATTCTGTCAAGAAAGGAGATATTACCCTTGTTCTTGGTGACTTCAATGCCAAAGTTGGTACTGACTCTGACCTTTGGGGAGGAGTAATAGGCCCTTTTGGTATTGGTAGCTGCAATCGCAATGGGCAACGTCTGCTACAGGTAAGTAAACTCAATGGTTTCGAAATAACTAACACTTATTATAAACACCGCGACATACATAAGAACACATGGGTTTCACCTGATGGGCTACATAAGAATATGATTGATTACATATTAATTAACAGCAAATGGGCTAGTTCTGTTAGGAATACCAAGGCATATAGGAGAGCTGAAATTGGATCTGACCATTACCTTGTTAAAAGTGCCTTACAACTTAAACTTAAAAAGTGTTGTGCTAGGATTAAAAAATTTACTTTTAATACTGAAGCTCTGAAAGACCCAGTTATAGCCAAAGCTTACCATGATAGGTTACTTAGTCATTATGACAGTCATGGTTTGCTTAATACTGAAGTTGAGGAAGAATGGGATCATTTTAAACAGGCTTTTTTGGACAAAAACAGTACTCTTTTAGGAAAAAAGGAGCAGAGGAGGCAGAATTATCTGAGTGATAAGGCACTTGAGCTTATTTTGGAAAGAAAGAACTGCAGGAATGTCCTTAATCAATACCCTACTAGTCCTAATAGAAAGCATTACAGAGAACTTAATAAACGAGTAAAAGATCAGTTAGCTGCTGATAAGAATCTGGCTTGATGGTTTAGCTGACAAAGCCGAGGAAGCAGTTAGACAGCACAATAGCAGAGAGCTGTACCAGATAGTTAATGTTTTGTGTTGTAGAAAACGGACAGGTATACAAGGGTTGAAGGATAAACAAGGTAAGGTTATAGAAGGGGAGGATTCTGTCATGGCTAGGTGGGCTGAGCATTTCAGTGATGTTCTAAACAATGTAGTTAGTTCTACTTCCATTGTTTGCAATGATGATAGATGCATTGGTGGCTTTAATGTTGACCCTATAACACAATCTGAAGTTATTTTGGCTGTTTCTAAACTTAAACTACATAAATCCCCAGGGGTAGATGAAATTACTACCGAAATGCTTAGAGCTGGGAATGTTTAGGTTACCACTTGGATGACTGAAATTCTCAATATCTTTTATGATAAAGGCATGGTTCCTAAGGATTTTACCACAGCTATTGTTATCCCTGTTTTCAAAAGAGTTGATCGCAGTTCTTGTGATAACTATAGGGGTATCAGCCTACTCTCTGTTCCAGGTAAAGTTCTTTCCATGATTATGCTTAATAGAATTAAGAATCTGGTTGACAGTAAATTGCGTGATGAGCAATGTGGATTCAGAAGTGGTAGGGGATGTGTGGATCAGATATTTTCACTTAGGCAGATTCTTGAGAAATGTTTAGAGTTTCAGAAACCTTTGGTTGCTACCTTTGTTGATTTCAAAAAGGCTTTCGACTCTGTTGATCGTCATAATTTGTGGTTGATTGTGAGATCATATGGTGTACCAGACAAGTTAGTTAACATAATGAAAGCTCTCTATAATAACACTGAGTCGTGTGTGAGAGTTGGTAAGTCTTGTAGCAATTGGTTTAGCTTTACCTCTGGTGTTCGACAAGGGTGCATTTTGTCTCCTTTTCACTTTAGTTTGGTTATTGATTATGTTATGCGAAATTCACTTCAAGGGAAATATTTTGGCCTTAAATGGACTTTAGATACGAAAATTTCTTATTTAGATTATGCTGATGATTTAGCCCTTTTGGCAAATGATGTTGATGAGATGAACTCTTTCATTCGAGCTGTTGATGAGACTGGTAGTAGAGTAGGTTTGGTTATAAACATTAGGGAGAAAACTAAAGTGATGAAAATTGGTCAGGCAGGCTGTGATTCAGTTAATCTGAATGGTTGCAGTGTTGAGCAGGTGTCACAGTTTAATTATCTTGGGAGCTATGTAACAGATAATGGTGATGTGCGGCATGAGATTAACAGACGAATAGGTATTGCTGCCGGGACTTTTAAGAATCTATGGAGAGTGTGGAGAAATAGGCGTATACACCTAAAGACTACAATTAGACTGTATAATAGTTTGGTTCTTTCTAGGGTTAGTTATGGTAGTTAAACTTGGATACTTTGTAAACAGGATAACAGGAAACTAGATGCTTTTGATTCCAGATGCTTACGCAGTATCTCGGGCATTAGGTGGTTCAACTTTGTAACTAATGATGAGGTTAGGCAAAGGAGTTTGCAACCTCCTTTAAGCAGCATATTGTGCAGAGAGTGACTCCGTTGGTTTGGCCATGTTGCCCGTAAGAATAATTATAGATTGGCGAATAGGGTTATGAACAGTGTGCCTAAGGGCCTCAGAAGGAAGGGGAGACCTAGGATGCGGTGGACAGACAATGTCAAATAGGACCTTGTTAGAATTGGTGTGCAGTGGCCAGATGCAGTAGATGTAGCTCAGGATAGACTTGCTTGGAGAACTAAATTGCACGGTCTGGTTGGACCTCCGTAGCCCAATGGCTGCTTGAGGATGATGATGATGATGATATTATTATAAACATAGTGTAAATTAATATGAAGGTTTTAATAATCAGCCCGGTGGCCAAGTAGTTAGTGGGCTTGGCTAGTGATTAAAGGGACATGGGAAAGGTATGGGTGTTTCTTTATTTGGGTTACCTGTCTGCTGAGGTCTCGCCTTCCTCACAGACATTCTTAATGGCGGGCGATAAGTAACAGGCAACTGCAGGGATTCTCAACGTGGGGTACGCGGAAACATGTTTAGGAATACAGTCGCTCAAAAAATATCCAAACACTATGGTTGATTTCAGAATTCAGAAAAAATATCTGGCAACGATTTTTTAGAAATTAGTGATCTGGCAACTTTTACACGAAGGTTGCCAGATCACTAATTTCTAAAATAATCGTTGCCAGATATTTTTTCTGAATTCTGTAATCAACCATAGTATTCGGATATTTTTTTTGAGCGACTTACGCCGTGAGAGCTCAAAAGTCGCTAAGTTGGCATTATTATATTATAATTATAGTTTTATCTATCTATAAAAGGTTACATACACATTTCCAAGGGGTACGTGAAGCACAAAAGGTTGCGAACCACTGGTCTACTGTCTGACCTCTGTGGCAAGTAAGTGTTTGAGGGGTATTTTTTATAACTATTGTATTCCATTATAATGTATTTTTCAATAGCCATATTTGTGATATACGTATATTTCAATAGCAATATTTGTGATATATATATTTCAATAGCAATATTTATAAATAAAATAATTTAAAAAATAATTATATTCCCATATGAGCCCTAAGAAGTACAAAATAAAGCTAAATCATATCATGGTGCAATCAGTCACTGAGTTCGTATTTACTTCAAAAGAAGATAGGGCAATGGCAATTTTGTTTTGCAGATAAATCGGCGCCCTATCTTCCTTTGAAGTGAATATGAATTCAATGACTGATTGCACCATCGATATGCTTCAGGTTTGCTTTCTACTTTTTTCAGAGCGCATATGGGATGATAGGTTGTTTTTTTAATGTTTTTATCTATTTATTTTTTTGTTACTAAAAACACCTAGTTTTACAAACTTTCTTATAATGTATGTATAACTAATGTACAGCAAACACCTTTTTACCTCTCCCTGTTTTTGGAGTCGAATTTAAAGTACTCCATGACATTGATGGACATCAGAAGATATAATTTGAGATATTGAATGAAAGATTGTGACCCGCGTCACAATCTTTCATTTCAAGCATAACTGTTACTTTCGGCCGTCGCGTTCCGTAGATATAATGGAACAATCGTTTTCATATATCCCCCTTTTTAGAGAAAGTGCATGAGAGGACATGACACTCCCCTCCTCATACACTCCCCTCATATCCTCGCCTCTGACACTCCCCGCGTCATAAGCTTTGGTTTGACATAAATCATTAAGTTTGACCGTTCGAAAGATCTAGTGGAACAATTGTTTTGACAAATGTCCAAAACTGACAAATAACGACATAAAAGCAATAGGGAGATTGGTAATGATGTATATTTCAATAGCAATAATTGTGATGTATATGTTTGCAAGTCTATTCCTGTGGCCGAGTGGTTAGCGCACTTGGCTACTGATCTAAGAGACCTGGGTTCGAGCCCCGGATAAGGCATGGAAGTTTGTGTTGTTTTTCTGCTGAAGTCCTGCCATCCTCCCAGACCTTCTACTATGGCATATAAACTGACAGCCCCCCCCTGTCAGACCTCTGTGGCAAGCAGCTGCTTGAGGGGGTATTTATTTATTATTATTTATATATTTTCAAGTCATCAACCTCTTAGCAATCATTAAATAAACTATCTACTTGACTTCATCCCCACTAGTGTACTAGCTAGAGCAATTCTAACTATTCCCAGTTCCTTGGCCTCTGCTTCGAGCTTATAATAGCTCTTGCGATTCGTATAGCGAGTGAACGCTCGGGCGTGCTACACTCACACGAAATGAAGTTTAGGCACAGATGAACACTTTCTTCTTTCTTTAACCAAAAAAAAATGGCAGGTCTACACACTTTCCGACAGACTGCAAAACTGAAAGTCTGAATTTTAACAAAAATATATTATGAGAATTTCCATCCTAAGGTCAGCAGACATATCATCTGTGAAACGGCTGCATAAATAGTAACCTGCAGAGAATATTTTGAAAAACAAAAACGAAACTTATTTGGTAAATAGAAACCTATCTGGTTTCGCAAAAGAAATATTGAAAACATCTGAACTGACCACTGATAAATGTACGGAGCACATAAATGAACATGAGCGTAATTATGTCTACTGTTTTGTCTCTACCTCTGGCCTGAGAAAAACCGCCATTCACAACTGAAAAATAAAATTTGCCAGCTTCAAAACGTTATTAGCAGCATTGATCTAGAACAGGGGTAACCAACCCAAACTTAGCGAAGAACTACTAGAAAAAACAAAACAAAAACTAGATTCTTAAAGAGCCGCAAGAAACATTCTCCACTTAAAAACGAACACATAAATCTCTTATAGAGATGAGTTCGTGATCATAATAATTTAGATTTCTAACTCTTCTTTTAATCGCAAAAGATATTAAGAAAAACATAAATACTTTTTATCATCCTTTCAACCTATTAATCAGTCTTTAGTAACTGAAAATAAAATGCGGCTTTTGATTATTTCTTTACGTATTCTCTATCTTTAATGAATGAGCAGTTATTTACATTTATAATGCTGTTACCCGTGAACTATCAGTTTGTACTAAAAAATTCTATTTTCCTACCAAATATCATTACATTTTAATTTTTAATAAATTGTTAATAATTAATAGTACAAGAGTAACATAACTGATGAGTGGCACACATTTCTGTATAATAATGCCTCAGAGAAATGTTTTTCTCAAATTGTGGGGGGAAGTAGTTTGCCAGTTGTAGATCACCAGGCTCGTAATCTGTAGTTCCTAGACTCGAGTTCAGCTGGACCAGCGTTGAGGTTTATCTCCGCAAAACTCTTCAGTCTGTCTCATTCAACAGAGGACACAGATTGTCTTGGAAAGCCTGCTGTCCGTCGGATGGGATGTAAAACCGTGGCTCTGTGTTGTGCACGTTGAAAAGCATTGGATGGCCTTGACGGGAAACTATCATCTGTATCCTAACAGTTGTTCAGTGGGTCCCCTTCCCCCCAACCTACTCTGAGACCTTGGCGTCCTTGTAACCTGTCCATTTAGCCCATTGTGTGCAAAAAAGTGCCATCCAACACGTTAAAAAACACGTTGGATGGCCTTGACGGGAAACTATCATTTGTATCCTAAACAGTTGTTCAGTGGGTCCCCTTCCTCAACCTTCTCTGAGACCTTCGCGTCCCTGTAACCTGTCCATTTAGCCCAATGTTTTCCAAAGTGGGCGATACCGCCCCCTGGGGGGGCGCTGGGACGATTCAGGGGGTCGGTAGTAGCCTCGGATGCAATTGGGGTGCGGTGGAAGTATAGAGAAAGAAGGGAATATAAGAAAACTTTGAAAAACCTTTCGTACATGTTTCATCTGTTGTGTAGCATAGAGTTAAAGTCGTAGTGACTACTTTATTTTCCATTTTTACTATGGTTGATTTTAATAAATATTTTATAATTTCAAGCTTCAATGTGTCTTATTTACAACAACATCTTTCTTTACTATGTTGTAGGACGTAGGTAGAAATATAGATACATAAAAGAACGCAAATTTATCACTGCATTTTCTGTTTGTTCGTTTAAAGAAGGTAGATTTCCAGGAAGGCGCTGAGTAATTTTTTTTTTCTGAAAAGGGGGCGGTAGGACAAATAAGTTTGAGAACCTCTGATTTAGCCCATTGTGTGCAAAAAAGTGCCTCTCAGAGGTGAAACATCCCAATCTACTTAGCTCTCTTTTCTCTTTATGTGCACCCTTTGTTAACGTCTAAGACAGAAGAAGAATAAAACACCTTAAACTCATGATTCTACGTAAAGAGACTTTACGCTTCAAGAAAACAACTTCAAAGTAAAACAAAATTCGCCTAAGGGAAGTCAAAATGGATTCGAGGCGAAAGAGGACTGCCAATTTACAATGATCTTTTCAGAAAAATAAGCTTTGTTTTTTTTTAAAGAAACCAGTTGACAGGAGAATTTCTGTTATTCCAGCATCGCTCACCAAAGAGTATTTTTATTTTTTTTTGTTTCAGAAGATGCTGTATATAAAATGAAGAAATATGAAGATAAAAATTCACGAAAATACATTTAAAAGTAAATTCCTTCCAAGGAGTAAAAATTGTTTAAAACAAAACCAGATTTTCTACGCAGTATGTATTATTGCATATACTGTTTCTTCCAGGGCCGGGTTAAGGCCAACTGATGCCCTAAGCACACCCTAGCAATGGGTCCCCCTTGGCCCTTCCATTGCTTAATTGAACACTTTTCATCTTGGGGTCTGAAAATACAGAAGCAAAAATTTAAGAAAACCACAAAAGAATGTGGATCACATATATTTATAATGATTAGAAAAACACTGAAATTCATGCAGAAAAACGTTAGCAAGACAGTCAAACATACTGAACTCTAGGTCTATGTCTGATACTTTAAACTTTTTAAATTTTGTCACTCACCATAGAAAAAAACAACATTTTTTTAACAATTCAGATTAAAGTCTAACACCGCAGATAAGGACAATTTACAAATTTCGATTAAAGTCGAGTGTGACAGTAAAAGAGTTGAGAGTTAAGAGCATGATACCAGGGGGAACTCTGTGGTGATCCCCTTCCCTTGGTGCCCTAAGCACGTGCTTATTTTGTTTAATGGTTAATCCGGCCCTAGTTTCCTCGCATTTCTATTAACTTGTTGAAAATAGTCTGAGAGTTCTTTTGGCCACAAGGTTACCAGCTGGAATAACGCGACATCCTAGATTCAGTTGTTCTGCCTGTGAGCTGGAGGTTTTTGCCTTCACAATTGGCTAAATGGCCAGGTCACAATTACTCGAAGGTCAGAGTTAGGTAGGGGTAGGGAAAAACACTGATAGCACTGTATTGCCATTTAGCACATTTATGGAGAGCGTGGAAAATTAGACGTGTACACCTAAAGAGTGGGCTGTAAAATAGTTTGGTTCTTTCTAATTTTCTTTTTTATGGTAGCGAAACATGGACTCTTTGTAAGCAGGATGACAAGAAACTTGATGTCTTTTTTTCTAGATGCTTACGCAGTATTTTGGTCATTAGGTGGTTCGATTTTGTAAGTAATGATGAGGTTAGAAAGAGTCAACCTCTTTTGAGTAGCATATTGTTCAGAGAGAGACTGCGTTGGTTTGGCCATGTTGCCCGTACGTATAGCTGCAGATTAGCAAACAGGATTATGAACAGTGTGCCTAAGGGTTTCAGAAAAAGGGGGAAGACCTAGGATGCAATGGGTAGACAATGTCAAACAGGACCTTGCTAAAATTGACCTAGAGTAACCAAATGCAGCAGCAGCTGCTCAGAACAGACACGTCTGGAGAGGAAAAGTACACAGTCTAGTTGGACCTCCGTAGCCCTTGATTGCATGAGGATTTTCATGTATGTATGTATGTATGAATGACAGAAGTCTTGAATTGTTTTACCTCTGAGCCGCCTTCTTTGCACGCAATGGGCTAAATGACCAGGTCATCTCATCTCCAAGAGCTCAGAGAAAGTTGGGGGAAGGGTTTGGGTTGGGTTGTTTTACCTCTGAGCGGCACTTTTTTGCACACCATGGGCTAAATGGCCAGGTCACATGGACCCCGAAGGCTCAGAGAAGGTTGGGAGAGGGGACCCACTGGAACAGCTGTTAGGAGACAGATGGTAGCCTCCCGTCAAGGCCATCCAGCGTGTTCTTTAACGTGCACAGGGTATGGCTCTCCCGCACACGGGGCCACGGCTTAATGTCCCATCCGACGGACGGCGGCCTTTCCAAGCCCATCGGTGTCCCCTACTGACCGTGGGCAGGGCGGGGAATTTTGCGGAGATAAATCTCAACGCTGACCCAGCTGGGACTCGAACCTGGGAACTACAGATTACGAGCCTGGCGCGCTACCGACTGAGCCACCCCCGCCCCATCCATTACATCTGGGGGAAGGGAAATCACTATACAGCAGTTAGGAGACAGATAGCAGCCTCCTGTCAAGGCCATCCAGTTATTCTTGAATGTGCACCGGGTATGTCTTTCCCGTACACAGAACCACATCTTTGCCTCCCATCTGACGGACGGCGACCTATCCAAGCCCATCGGTGTCTTCTACTAACCGAGGTAGGATGGGGATTTAGTGAAGATAAATTTCAACGCTGGTCCAGTTAGGACCCGAACCTGGAAACTGCAGATTACGAGCCTGGTATGCTACCGAATGAAACCAACACATGCCTCTGTGAGAGTAAATTGATGAGTCACTTTTAAGGAGACGGGTTGGTTCAGTCGATTGTGCTATAGGATTGTAATTCATTTTTCCAAGGTTCGGTCCCAACTGTGCCAGAGTGGGGGGGGGGGAGATTTGTATTCGCTATCCTCAAACCTACCTTCGAGGGTAAAAGGGGAAGCGTTTGCTCATGGGAAAGTCATCGTACATTAAATGGGACGTTAAAACGTGACTCCGTGTGCAGGAGAGTCGTACCCTGTGACATTTAAAGAATATGCTGGATAACGTTAACCGTGGAAGCGCTATCCACGGTTATTATAAGAACAAGAGGCATCTTTTCCATTATTATAAGGCCATTATTATAAGAACAAGAGGCGTCCATCTCTCTTTGTCTGAGTTGTAGTCCACTGCATTTGCGTCCCCAACCTTCTCTGAACACTTGGAGTCCTTGTGACCTGGCCGTTTAGTACATTGTGGGCAAAAAAATTAACATATAACAATAATATTGAAAAACTCATTAAAGTATCTGCATTTGCGGTCAAAGTCCACAAGCGTTGGAGAACTCGCTGGTGGACAATAAATATAATCATAATTCATGCTTACATGAACTTTGGCATTATCATGCAAAACTTATACTGAGTGAATAAAACTAAATAAGATTTGTCAAAGTTTACTATTTCAAATTCATGTTGAATTCTGACAAACAATCATTTCATCACCTGTTTTTTAAACAATGCATTTACTGTTTTTCTGCTTAATTACACATATCGTAATAATTAAACTTCTGTAGTGCGTAATATCTATAATGTGTTTTAAACATTTCTGTATTACGATTTAGAACGATAAATTTGTTGTTTTCCACTGCGATAGTGTTTTATGTCTAATTTTATAAGCGAAAAATAATAATTTCTATTTCTATATTTATTTATTATTCATGGATTCAATCTACTTTACAATACTGTTTAATTAGTTGGGGAGGATCATATTTTAATTCTTTAAACAAATTAATAACATTACAAAACAGAATTCTGAAGGTTATTATAAATAACAATATTAAGAATTTAAAAAATATGATTATTGAAAATAAAAGTTTGGATTTAAGACAATTATATATTTATAAAATCTTTATGTTCGTGTTTAAAAACCCAGATTTCTTAAAATTGCAGCATACAAAAATAAATCTTAGAAATAGAGAACTTTATTATGTACCTTTTTCAAGAAAAGAAATTATCCATAAATATTTCAGGATTCTAGCTCCACAGATTTTTCATAAATTACCGAAAAGTATAAGGAAAGAAAAAATTAAAATATATTCAAAATAAAAATTAAGCAAAGATTATTGCATATACACAATATTGAGCCCTTATTTCATTGTTAAGTTACTTACCTCATCTCATATCATTAATGAATAATTCTAAAATTATTAATTTTTTCTATTCTTAAACATTTAAATCTGTATTATAAAAAAGCATAACGATAAAAACTAATTTTTAATTTGACAACCTGTAAGAGCATAAATCCCTATTGGTTGTTCTTATATGACTTCTATTTTATTGCATTTCATTTCACAATAAACATTTTACATTTCCTTGGTTTATTTATGTTCAGTTCTATATTTTATTCAATTGTTCATACCGAATTGTGGATTTTATTTTAACTCATTATTTTGCATAAGCATTATTCATTTTTTTATTAAGTGTATTATATGTTATATACAGGGTGAATCTGAAAAAGGGGGCAAAACTTTACGGGGTGGTAGAACGCAGCTATACGAGCAATATTCGTCATAGAAAGTATGGGCGGGACGCAAACGGGGGGCCGCTAGGTGGCGTTGGAAATGGTATAAAAGGGTCGGTCCTCGCACCCAACGGCATTTCTACCGTGGATTGCCGAGAGTGGGGCCATATGAAAAGCCTAATCTACGAGTGCCCCATTGAAACCGATATGGATCTAGTCGCCAGGATCGCCGTTGTTGCCGGCGATATTCGGGAAATGCCTGGTGTCTTCGCAAATGTGGGTCGGTCCCTATCCCGCAGGTGTGAAGCCTGCATTACAGCTGGCGGCAGCTCTTTTGAGCAATTTCTTTGAGCATGTACCTCAATTACATTCCTGTTAATAAAATGTTTTCTGAAGTATCTCCTCTCCTTCTTGTGTTCATTCTTTAAATGTGACAGTGGAAAACTACCTTTTAACTTCTCACCGCTTGCGTTCCGACCATACATTCTATGACGAATATTGCCCATATAGCTGCGTCCTACCACCCCGCAAAGTTTTGCCCACTTTTTCAGTTTCACCCTGTATACTCAATAAACATTTTATGATTATTATTATTATATTTGATCTATTATTAGTAATTGCAATTCCATTTAGCTGCTCTTTGAAGAGTCATATTTACGTTTATAAGTCATAATTTTAATTACATATTTTTGTATTTGAATCAGTCGTTTAAAATAAATTCCAGGTGCTCTTCCCCGTATGGTAATTGCATATTATATTCTAGAAACACTAAACTGTAATATATATTGCATCTCAGAGGATTATCAGAAAACTGTATAATTGCAATCTAGGAAGCATCTAGCAAAGAAGGGATTTCTTCTGAGCCGGCAACGGTACTTACTTAGTTTTACGGTATTTGTCTAAGGCTTTGGCAGAGTTCTCAGAATGCTCTATCCTTTGTTTTACTAAAGTGTTTTAATGTTTGTACTAAAGCTCTTTACGGAATCCGAGGGTCCCGTTGAATTAATTAAAACGCTTTTCTTTTAGCTAATACGTGACTCCATGGAGATGTGAAAAGAGGATTGTTCTTGACAATATGTAAAGGTTAGCGATGGAACGATAAAAATATGAAAAGGACGCTGCCTGTCCGATGGAACTCGGGTGACCTTAGTAGTAGCTGGAACAATAAACAAATGGTGTCGCACGAGGATTATAGGAAGATTAGGTTATCGAAGCTTTTTCTAAATACGTATTTCGCTTTATGGTGTAGTCGTGGAAGAGTTGGGTTGCTTTACCTCTGAGCGGCACTTTTTTTTTTGCACACAATGGGATAAATGGCCAGGTCACAACGACTCCGAAAACTCAGAGAAGGTTGCGGGAGGGGATCTCAATGTATATTAAGTTGTTGCCCTAGCCACGTATGGCTCGAGTGTTACCTGTTGTGCCTTCTCTTATAGGGTCGTACAGTCGCTCAAAAAAATATCCGAACACTATGGTTGATTACAAAATTCAGGAAAAATATCTGGCAACGATTTTTTTAGAAATTAGTGATCTGGCAACCTTCGTGTCACGTGACCGAAGGTCGTTGTTGCAATTCGTGTCACGTGACACGAATTGCAACCAACAATTTATTTTAGCTGGGATTTCAACATCTCGGTTAATCCACATCCTGGTTATCCGACCTCAGATAATCCAGAGTCTACTGTATTTCAATTTTCCTAATCAAAAATAGTTAGTACTCCTACCGTTAGCGGGTGCTAAATTCTGAAAAAGGTGAAAAACTTCATTCTTTTTGAAAAATGTCTTAATTGACATAGTGGTCATCAGTGACTTCAGTCTTAATAGGGAATATCCTTGTATGAGAAGGCCTGTAAAAGCTAGGACTAGCTTCTAGGATTCTCCTCTGTCCCATGTGTTGCAAATCAAAAAAAGAAAAGTGTGTTCATATTTGCCAAAGGTGATATGTTATTTAACTGGTTCCTATTTATTAACAGCCATTTCTCCTCAGTTCTGAGGTTATTTATACTACTTCCTGAAAAATGTTTCCCTCAAGGAAAATTAATGTCCTTTTTTTCCTTCTTCTGACAACCCTATCTTTGTAATTATTCCTTCACAATTTAATCTCATACAATTAGCGTTGCGAACTTGCTGGCCATGAAATGTCACCAAACTCGGAGACGTTACGACTAATGCATTGTTCTTAGCTGTTCACCAACACTTTAATTACATGGGAAATGAAATGAAACGTCCTTCAGATGAAGGAACTGATGAAATAATTTTTTTTTAAAAATCAACAACTTCTCCAGAAACTGATAATGTTTGTCGGTGATGTGAACTTGGGACATCTTGGATCTTTCAAAGTATGTAATCCATAAGTAGTTACAGCTTGTTCATCAGTGGTTGCTGTTGTTTTTTCTTCGGAGCGGCATTTTTTTCCTCTCATGATGGGTAAATGGCCAGGTTAACACGACCCCAAGGTCTCAGAGAACGTTGGGGGAATGGAACCCATTGAACAATTGTTAGGAGACAGATGAAATCCTCCCACCAGCGTCATCCAACATGCTCTTTAGCGTGTCCAGGAAATATTCTCCTGTATACATTGCTGGAATCTAATATATCGATGATTGTGACTGATTGATGGCTGACTGACAGTTGAATCAGGTTAATTCTGACTATGATGCATAAATGGTAGAGATCTCAGAATTTGCCCGTAAGGGTAATTCGGGTCCTAGATATCGTGAAAAATCTGAAATTTAACCTCCGATGGGTCCTTCAAGGTCACGTAGAGGTCCAGATTTGTTGTAGATCTAGGTTGTTGTAGATCTGGATTCGTTGGGTCCTTGTAGGTCAAAGGTCAAATTCCGATACGCCGATACTGGAGAGCTAAAAATTAGTGACTAAGCTATTTCAAGCAGCGGAACTCGGAAACAAAAGGAATTTTCAGATCCAGTGTCGCATTCAAGGTCAAAGAGATGTCATAATGACCCTACAGAAATCAAAAGTTGACAAAGGCACCGATTTATTTCTGGTATATGAATAGTTCTTATACTATGCCACTTCAGAGATGCCATTAGCATATGACTTTTTTCAAAATATTTTCTACAATCCCTAAGAGGAAAGTGTGCAGGGCTTCTTGATTCCTTTGGCTCCAACCGTAGATTATCAGTTGCTTACATATTCTGTCATCAATTTAATAACTTTTAACCCCTCATTTCACCTCCTTAAGAACTATCAGTCTCTCGTTCCTCCTGGCACTAATTTAAATTCTTATAATTTTTGCATACAATGGCTTATTAATATACAATGAGTTAAATGGCCAGGTTGCAAAGACCCCCAAGGATTCAGAGTTAGGTATGGGAAAGGTACCCACTGGACAACTCTTTTGAGACAGATGGAAGTCTCGAATCAAGGCCATTTAGTGTATTTAATGTGCACAGAGTATGGCTCTACTGCATATGAACTACCATCCCTAGGAATGGCGGCCTGTACAAGCTCATCGGTATTGGACTGTTTCATCTCTGAGCGGCACTTTTGTCCATGGAATGGGGTAAATGGCCAGGTCACAAAGACCCCTAGCATTCAGGGTCGGGTAGGGAAAGGAAATTTGCTGTATGACTGTTAAGAGAACAAATGGAGGTTCCCTTCAAGGTCATATAGTTGGTTTTTTAACGTGCAGAAAGCATGGCTCCCTTGAGCAAGTGTCCCGGTTTAATGTTCCATGACACATAGCGAATCTATCTATCGAGAGAAGGGTGGAGATTAGCAGAAATACATCTCCACACAGTTACAATCGGACTAGAATCAGTAAACTGAAAATTACGAACCAACGCGCTATCGATTGAACCGACCCCACCGATTTGTTAAGAAACTCCAGATTCTTCTAGAACTATTATTTTGGCTTAACGTTCCATCGAGAAGATTGTTGTCCCTTTGAAGATCTCCTCAACGGAAGCAAGAACAGAACACAGAAGAAGTATCAGAATCCCTGATCGATCGGTACCAGACTCGTAATCTGTAGATTCCCAGATTGTTTTCTTTCCGCCTGAAAAGCGGAAAATGTGAAAGTCGTTTTACTATATCTTCCGACACGCGAGGGCCTACGTTACGAGTTAGGTGTCAAATTAAAGCTCGTGTAATGACAGTCCTAAACTATTTCGAATTCTGCCCCTACTATCCCCCCTGATAAAAGGGGATGGGGGAGGATTTTCCCGGGTTTCCACTTTAACGAGTCGTATCTCCTGCCATCTTCTCAGACCTTCTACTCTGGCATATAAATTGACAGGCTTCTGTCAGACCTCTGTAACAAGCAGCTGCTTGAGGGGGTATGTATATATATTTATAAATCTCAAATTAAAGTTTGTGACGTGTCCAATGCCACGGGCTACCCCGTGGACCTGCCTCCAAAAGGAGGAAAAATGTGCTTGATGTTTTTGAGTCGTATTTCAAATGAAAGTGACAGTGACAACAAAAAAATTTAAAAATTACCTATCTTCCTATAGGGCCGTGAAAAGTAGAAAATAAATCTAAATCATATCGATAATGCAATCAGTCATTGAGTTCGTAACTGCTTCAAAGGAAGATAGGGCGCCGATTTGCCTACTCAACAAAATTGCCGGAGCACTATGTTCCTTTGAAGTGAATATGAACTTAGTGACTGATTGCATCATCGATATGCTTTAAATTTATTTTTTACTTTTGTCCCGTGGCCGAGTGGTTAGCACGCTTGGTTACTGATCTAAGGGACCTGGGTTCGAGCCCCGGGTAAGGCATGGATGTATGTGTTGTTTTTCTACTGAGGTCCTGCCATCCTCACAGACCTTCTACTATGACATATAAACTGACAGACTTCTGTCAGACCTCTGTGGCAAGCAGCTGCTTGAGGGGGTATTTTTTAATTTTTTTAAGGTTCTATAGAATGATGGGTATTTTTTTAATTTTTTAATTTATATTTGTTAAAAATCTTTAATAATTAATTTTGGAATACTGTATGTTGAAATAATACATTAAATGATGGGCTAAATGACTAGATCACAAAGATCCCACAGACTTGGAGAAGGTTGGGGGAAGGTAACACAGCTGTTAAGAGACAGATGGTAACTTCCAAGCAAGGTCTTCATTTAATGTAATATTTGAAATATTCTTAAATATTTCAATAAAGTTGTAACGAATAAATTATTTTTTTTCTTTATGATTTAACAACAAGTACATTTTTTATTTAAGTATAGACAAATTAAATCACTTAAATTTTGTTTCCTCCTTTTGCTCAATGTCCAGGCCCGGGGTATCAAAATGGCCTTTCCCATGAACGTTCCATGGGCTTGGAAAGGTCGCCGTCCGTCGGATGGGACGTTAAGCCGTGGTCCCGTGTGTGGGAGAGCCATACCCTGTGCACGTTAAAGAACACGCTGGATGGCCTTGACGGGAGGCTACCATCTGTCTCCCAACAGCTGTTCCAGTGGGTCCCCTCCCCCAACCTTCTCTGAGCCTTCGGGGTCCATGTGACCTGGCCATTTAGCCCATGGTGTGCAAAAAAGTGCCGCTCAGAGGTAAAACAACCCAATCCAACCCATGAACGTTCCTTTATAAAGAAGAACAACATCGTGGAGATTAAGAGTAACAGCTTTGATTTGCAATTGAGAATTCAATTTTACATCCCGTTTGAAGGAGCAGTTTAGAAGAAATAAAAGTACGCTTTGAAAACAGAAACTCTGAAACTGGAATTGATATAACGCTTCTAATTCCCTCAGGTAGATGTGTTATAAAAGTAGCAAGAAAATGTTGCTACTGTGGGAAAAACAACTTCGTCTGTGCCTGCTAGTGCTGATGACCGGTAGCTCCGCATAACGGCTCGCATGAATAAGTTTCCAGCATCAATGTTTTCATCACCGGGACATTAGGTCACATTGGCTGATACTCCCAAGAAGTCCACCGTAAACAAATTTGCCATTCTGAGGTCAGGAATACGTTGGAATCGATAAAGAAAGGCAACTTTAATATCATCTGTCATAAAAGTTTGAACTTAATAAGAAACGAAATTATTGGTTGAAAGCATGCCCGGATGTAGAAAAAATAATGGGGGGTGGGGGGAAATCGACGCAATCCAGACGTAAAAATGTAAAAAGAGAGGGGGGCTAAGATATTGGATTTTTATTGCAGTGTAACATTTTTTGCTTCGTTTCAGAAGTTTTAAAAAATTTCATAAAAGATACGTGAAATAAGCACAAATTTAATCATCTTTGACTCCATTACCCTCATTAGCATTTTTAAGAAGAAGGCGGGGACGGTATGCCTTCCTCTTTGATGAATGAGTTGCTCATGCGTCGTAAAACGTCAACAAAAGATCGATCATGTTTTTTATCTACTTAGATCAGGTACTGAGCAGCTTCCAGTGTCAATGCTACTTGATGCATCGAGTCTGAACAATTCAATAACGAAAGAACTAATTTTGACATGTATAGCATTTTTAATTATATTTTTAATTCCGATAAATCTTTCCTTCTCTGATGTTTCAACCAGGGCCGTAAAGATCCCACCCTGTCCAGGCCTGTGGTAACATCCTGGCCTGCCAAACATCCGGCCCTGGTTGAAATGACTTCCGGTATCTAAATCCTTATTTAATACATTAGTCTGTAGATGCTCATACTCTGAATAACTGCAAAGAAAGATAACTATCACATCAGTAAAGATAAATAGTAATTAAATTACTGTAATCATGTTGTTAATAAATGTGCGAGTTAGTGTGTTTTTAAAATGAAATAAAATACATTAGTAGGTAATATAACACATATTTAATTTTTTTCATTTATTAAGCAATAAAAATACAATACACTATATATTTGTTATTCCTATTAACTCAGGATTATTTAAGCTTACAGTCGCTCAAAAAAATATCCGAACACTATAGTTGATTACAGAATTCAGAAAAACTATCTGGCATCGATTTTTTAGAAATTAGTGATTTGGCAACCTTCGTGTACAGTACACCACGGAGGTATGAATGACAGGAGAGGCCCTAACGCGCTTTCCCTGTCCGAGGAAAATGATGCTGACGCAGCAGGGCGGTAGCCATATTGTTGCATTCAAAACAAACCGTCTGCCGCTGCAATCAAGCCTACTTTTCACGTGCTATACTCAGTTTTACTGTGCGTTATATACGAGAAGATTAATTTTTTACGACTAAGAGAAAGCCCATTTAAGCTATTTGGAATTTATATTGCTTTTTTTAATGCAATGAATATTTCCATACAGAATTACTGTATAGCAGAACTATTTATGTATTTCGTTGAATACGACAATAACAAACAATTACCAGATTTTGAAAGTTTATTTATACTGCACTGATAATAGCAGACTGAGTACAATCCGAAGAAAATGAAAAAAAAAATCTGGTGAAGAATCGATGTTTGTAACTCGAAGTAAAACCGATTTCATAGCGGCGTAATTTCAACACGAAGTTGTTTGTATCATTATATAATTATTTAAACTTTTATAAAAATGACAAACTTACCGATGAAAAGTAATTCCTGGTATCTTTTTTGAAGGGCGATTCGTGCAGCCGTAAGCTGAACAGGCTGCCATAATACAAATGTCGAAAAAAATTAAGTGTTGAATCAATGTTTTGAATAGAACAACATGGCTGCCGCGCAGTCGCCGAAGCATCATTTTCAAGTGCTTAGGGCTGCTCCTGTTATCTTCCTACCTCCATGCAGTACACAAAGGTTGCCATATCACTAATTTCTAAAAAAAATCGCAGCCAGATATTTTTCCTGAATTCTATAATAAACCATAGTGTTCGGATATTTTTTTTTGAGCGACAGTACATAGGATAGATATATTTAAATGTGATGGGAAGGTTAACAGCCCCTCAACTTTGAGCTTCCTGCCATCCCAAAAAGCTCTAGTGGGCTTACACATAAAATATTAAAATAAACGTCTTTTTAATTATCACTTGTTTTGCAGAGTTCTGAAAAAATGTATTTTGAAAGCTGATGATGTGGAAATTTTTTCATTAAATTTCTAGAAATGTCTACATATCTATTTAATGTTTCTTTTTTAAGAATTTCACACTTCGTGGTGTATTAGAAATTTTTTCACATTTTTATTTGTTACTGAGCTTTTTTTAGTTATTCCGCTAACCTTCACCTTAACCCTTTGTGAGAAAGGAGTCAGCGTTGGGCTTGTAAATGCCGCCGTCTTTCGGATGGGACGTTAAGCCGTGGTTAAGAAGACTCTGTTACAGACAATCTGTACAGTGGTGTAACAATTGGAAAAAAACTTTGAAATCTAACTAAAATTCGCCAGGTTGCATGATATGATAAATGATAAATATTATTGCAAAAGATATAATAATTTACAAAATGTGCCGAGTGGGTAGCGCTCATGGCTACAGATCTAAGGGACCTGGGTTCGAATCCCGGGTAAGGTATGGATGTATGAGTCGTTTATCTGCTGAGGTCCTGCCATCCTCTCAGACCTTCTACTGTGGCATATAAACTGATCAGGCTCCTGTCAGACCTCTGTGGTAAGCACCTGCTTGAGGGGGGGGGGGATTTATTTTTTATTTTATTTTATTTATGTTAATTAGAAAGGAACTGCTTTCGACGTCAGAATCTTATGACCAGTAGCAAAAGATATCTTCAAACAGCAAAACATGTTCCAGGTCTAAATTTGATAACCTTCAGTCCTCTTAGATAGGACGCCAATCTTCATCAGCAACTGCAGCTCTAAATGATTTCTCGGCACGGGGTGCGCACCTGACATAGTGCGTTCCGCGTGCTGGAAGTGACGAAGGAATGAGTAGTTGTTGGATGGACATGGTTGAGCTGTCCTTACAAATCGCGGGTGGCTGGCTGCAGATCTGGAAAACCTGCGCACGACCTGTTGCCCAAGGAAAGGCTGGGAAGCCACGGGGGTGATAGCTTGTGACGTCAGAGCTCGCAGGGCCATGGCTGCCCCGTCGTGCTTAAGCCGAGCCGGCAGTCAGGTCTGCATCTAGCGACCTAACCGCATCTGTGACAGCACAGCTCTCTCTCTGCCTTCACCTTGGCCGCCAACGCTAACAGCCTAGCGGACCGCCAACGTACCGTTGCTTAGTTACGGGATCGTCAAGAGAGGGTCGTGCACCCCATGCGCTGATACTTGTTCTACCAAGCCCAGCGTAAAGGTGCGCCTCAAGCGAAATATAAAGGGACAGTAGCGAACAGCTTTGGATACATATCCCTTGGTTTAAGGTAATTATATCTTGGAATTTTATATTTTTTTAAAATACGATGTCATTGATTGAATGATGTTATCTGGATTTCATTTACAGGGTCAGATATCGTATAAAGACTTATTGCATTATATTCTCGAACTAAAATTGTTAAATTAGATATCGACATGATTTTTATACTTCAATTTTATACTTCAATTCTCTTTCCACTTCAATATCAAATGAAATGAAGGAAATTTTTTAAATTTATGTGAAATAAGGATTTAGGCCCCTATTATACGAGACGATTTTTTTTCCATTCGCATGGATATCGATATTAAGACTTTCAACTATAATGGATCAAATGTATAATATGTGCTCTAACAAAATATTAGTGACGTTTCCATGTTTTTCAATGGGAACCTAATTACAAAATCCTATAACTTCTAAAATATGCATTTACTGGGAAAATGTGACTGAACATAAATTAAAGATCTTGATCAAATCTATTTAAATCTCGATTTTCAACAATATTCTTTCAGCATTTAAAGAGTTATGGGAGACCTAATGGTTAATAATAAATTATTTTATAAAAGAAGATTATTTTATAAATCTACCTAATATATTTTCTTTCAAGTTTTAAATTAATGCCGCGGCATCCTGAAATTTAATTACATTATTTTTTAATAATGTATATTTTGCTTAAGGCTTATTTTAATATTACGAACATTGTAAATATTAAAATAAGCCTTAAGCGAAATTCTAAAATATACATAAATTTTATTAAATGGTTGAAAACAATACTTACTATTTAAATTTCATTAATTTCTGAGGTAAATTCTTACGACGCATTACTGTTATGAAATATTCTAGTTTCCGTAACCCTTTCAATGCTGAACGAATTTTGTTGAAAATCGAGGTTTGAATAGAATTGATTATCATCTTTAATTTATCATCAGTCACATTTTTCCATTAAAAGCACCATTTAGAAGTTATAGAGCGTCGAAGTTCGCCCCATTGGCAATTTAATATTTTGAGAGGACAGCGTATATACAACAGGTACTAATCAATCACAATATTTCACAAGCAGCGTGCTTCGGTAAAATCCTCTCTTCGTCAAGAAATTCTTTGAAGAAAGGGGAATGGGTCTTAATCTACCTATTATATTTTTTCTCAAATTTTAAGTAGATGCTGGGCATTATTCCAAGTTTTGGTAGCAAACAAAAGTGTTCTGCAAGATTAGAAAGTATACTAAACATTAGTCTAGTGGACCACCATAGTAATTTTCCTTACCGATTTGTGTTAAACATTTATGTATAAAAGCTGAATCTAATTGAATATAATGTTAAGTGTATTGAAAACAGAAACTTTATAGCATCAGATATTTTACAATAAATATAAGGTTTTAATTGTGAAAGTTTGAATTCCACAGTTGTTTCTTTTTTAAGTTTCCATAAACTTTTGCTTTTTGACTATCTTTTTATCTTTATTTTCATACACCTGTTGCAATTCGTGACAGAAGAGAAAGATTTGTTTAACGATCAGTTTCTAAAAGGTATCGTAAAGACAAATAATCATTCTTAAAACATCATCTCGAAAAATGAAGTCATTTAGTATGTTTTCCACTTAAAACGCCAAAAGCATTCGAAATCGATTTTTGAAATTATTACCAAACTCATCTCATTTCCTCCTAGGTTTGAGAGTTAATACTCAAGGATGTTCTACGATATATATTCTGGTTCCCGATATCATCGTGTCAGAATTCTTATTCTGACACGTCTCAGTGTCTTAATTCTGAGTTCTGTTATAATGTTTCACCTCTGAAAATACAATGTATAAATACATTTAAAACTGAGGATTAAATCTTATCCTGCCCTTGAATTGTAGCCAGGTAATAGCTCAGAATTTGAAAATAGTGGTAGAGTCGCATGCACTAAATAGGGATGCCAGACGTCCCGCAGAGCATCAATATGTCTCTCATCCCCACCCACCAACCTTTAAATGCCCTGCGAAATTCATTCCCATTAAATCGGTATTATCTCTTATATAATGAATTAAAACTTATGTGTATCTGTGTGTCTCTGTATACAAATCTTCTCTATTCAATGTAACTCCATTATCTTGTGTATTCTGATAAAAGTGTTTTACGTTTCCGAGAAGGGTTTGAAATTAAGATTAGTTTACCGAAAGTATTTTTTAAATACCGTATATGACAAATTAAACCCTTGGGCATTATTCCAAGTTTTAGCTGCAACCAAAAGTGCTCTGTAAGTTTGAAAGTGTACTAAGCAGTACTCTATTGAATCACCATAATTAAGTAATTAGTACAGTCGCTCAAAAAAGTATCCGAACACTACGGTCACGTGACACGAAGGTTGCCAGATCACTAATTTCTAAAAAAAATCGGTGCCAGATATTTTTTCTGAATTCTGTAATCAACCGTAGTGTTCGGATACTTTTTTGAGCGACTGTACCTAAAGGTTCAAATTGTAGCCAAAAGCAGGTAGCAAATTTTAAATTGAAGCCCGGACTATTATTAAAAACATTTACGTTAACTATCTAATATCTGATTTATTTAATTTTTCACCAAAAGCAAAATTTTTCCTTTCTTCATCAGAACTTGTAATTGAATGTTTATTATTAAAATGCAATAGCCAGTTGACAGATGCAGACATTCCTTCTATCTGTATAAACTTGAAACTCCTTCCTCCAATGGGGCGGGGTGGCTCAGTCGGTAGCGCGCCAGGCTCGTAATCTGTAGTTCCCAGGTTCGAGTTCCAGTTGGGTCAGCGTTGAGATTTATCTCCGCAAAATCCCCCGTCTTGCCCACGATCAGTAGGGGACACCGATGGGCTTGGAAAGGCCACCGTCCGTCGGATGCGACGTTAAGCCGTGGTCCCTTGTGCGGGAGAGCCATACTTTGTGCACGCTAAAGAACACTCTGGATGGCCTTGACGGGAGACTACCATCTATCTCCCAACAGCTGTTCCAGTGGGTCCCCTCCTCCAACCTTTCTGAGCCTTCGGGGTCCGTGTGACCTGGCCATTTAGCCCATGGTTAGTTTTTAGCCCATGGTGTGCAAAAAAGTGCCGCTCAGAGGTAGAACAACCCAACCCTTCCTCCAATCTCTCGTCATTCTGTTCAGGAAGACCGGTATCAGAAGATCAGCATCAGTAGGTCGTTTCTCTGCACCACACGAGTGTATATCGTAGGCAAGGAAAAGTTGCGCTATATCAGATTTACGCTGCATTCTGAATAAGTGAATCCTGTGATGCGAATATTGAGTCATATTTAAACTAAAGGGACTTTTTGGCATCACACACTGATGGATTTTCTACGGGGAAAAAAACAGCACAAGGTACTAAATCGCTGTAAATCATCGGCTTTTAATGTTGATTGCAAATGAAGAAACACAATATGGAAAAATCAATATCACATATCTATTAAAAATGACATAAATTATCTCTTATTTATGGGTCTCTGGTATTTTGCTTATAGCTGACGAACATTTATTTTGATTGTAACCTTAATTTGTATCTCATCACAAAAGATCCCTCACCAGATTTGGAATGATTGATATTATGTTAGCTTGCGCTTTTGATGTTGTTAGTTATCATTAAAAATATTAATTTTAATACTTTATGACTATTTTTTTAAACGTTAAACCTCATAGAACTGGGACAGAAAAAGGTTTTTTGATGGCAAGCCGTATAATGTAGAGGCAAATTCGGATTAATTACATCTAAATCAAATATTGGCTTTGGGGTAATTACTTAATATGTGTATATGTGTGTCTCTGTATACAAATCTTCTCTGTTCAATGTAACTCCATTATCTTGTGTATTCTGATAAAAGTGTTTTACGTTTCCGAGAAGGTTTTGAAATTAAGATTAGTTTACCGAAAGTATTTTTTAAATACCGTATATGACAAATTAAACCCTTGGGCATTATTCCAAGTTTTAGCTGCAACCAAAAGTGCTCTGTAAGTTTGAAAGTGGCCTTTACGGGAAATAAGCAATATATGACTGGCATTAATTTGAAATTTGGTAAAAAAGAAAGCATTCAATAAACATTTATTCAATATGCACATGAATACATTTTAAATAATCCTTTTTGTGGGACGGGGTCCATGTCTCAGTCGGTAATGAGCCAGGTTCGTATTCTGAAGTTACCAGGTTCAAGTCCCACCTGCGCCAGCATTGAGATTTATCTCCGCAAACCTTACCGCCCTTCCCTCGGTCCGTAGGGGGCACTGATGAGCTTGAAAAGGCAGCCGTTCGTTTAATGGGACTTAAGTCGTGGTTCTGTGTGCAAGAGAGCCAAACCCTGTGCACATTAAAGAACACTCGCTGATGGCCTTAACGGGATGCTTCCGTTTGCCTTTTTACAGCTGTCTAATGAATATCCTTTCCCAACCTTATCTGAACCCTTGGGGACATTATGTCCTGGCCATTTAGTTGCACATTGTGTTCACATAAGGGCAGCTCAGATCTAAAACAGCCCAGCACGCGTTGTTGACTTATTTTTAAACAAAGCGCATCTTGTGCTTTCTCTTCATCTGTGTAACATCCCACTCCTGGTTTTATGGTAGCAGCACTTCCCGTGAACAAAACAACAACAACTACAAAACGATTGAAAAACAAACTTGTTGCTTTTCTATTTACTATCGTGTCACTTGTTTTCCTTTCCTCTGAAAAAAAAATAGTTATACACTCTTATATTTTATAAAGCTACTTTGCAATTGCATTATGTATCATTCTTCTTTCATTGAAAACCAGCTTAAGTGATCACCACTTCACCACGACGACTGGATTTCTCCGAAAACACTGCGCAACACTATACAAAACCGAAGTTGCAACCTTCAGATCGTCACCTTTTACAACTTCGAAACGCGAAGCAAAAAACACAAACAAACTACTGTTCTAATCGTTTCGAACGCAATTTCTTTTTCAGCAAAGAAAGTAACAATTCTCAGTGACTACTTCTCAGTGAGTGAATCAGCTGACCTACGTGGCGATGCCTGACTGCATCAGTTAAGTTGTATTCAACTGATTCGATCTGCCTTGATTATTATTCGACGGTGATTTGCGTCTGATTCGATTGTTATGTGTACTTTCGTTGCTGCAAATAATTATCGATCAAATTACTATAATTGTTGATCTTTATGGTATTTACTATCACGTGGCAGTCATTTCGAAATACTCAGATCTACTCTTGCCATAAAAATCGAGAAAGAATAGATTTATCACACTTTCGATGTTGGGTTGTTTTACCTCTGAGCGGCACTTTTTTGCACACCATGGGCTAAATGGCCAGGTCACATGGACCCCGAAGGCTCAGAGAAGGTTGGGGGAGGGGACCCACTGGAACAGCTGTTGGGAGACAGATGGTGGCCTCCCGTCAAGACCATCCAGCGTGTTCTTTAACGTGCACAGGGTACGACTCTCCCGCACACGGGGCCACGGCTTAACGTCCCATCCGACGGACCGCGGCCTTTCCAAGCCCATCGGTGTCCCCTACTGACCGTGGGCAAGGCGGGGAATTTTGCGGAGATAAATCTGAACGCTGACCCATCTAGGACTCGAACCTGGGAACTACAGATTACGAGCCTGGCGCGCTACCGACTGAGCCACCCCCGCCCCCACTTTCGATGTATTTTGAGTTTAAGACATTTCGCATATAAAAAAATAAAGGATAATTTGAGTTTTTTAACACTTGAATGACTGTCTTACTTCTAACCACTTCAGATACATTATACAGATATTACAATATGTATTGCTTTTTCAATTTTTTCAAATACAGAAAGAGGTTATTGTGGTCTTGCAATGTGTGCAAAGTGTAGACCAGTTTTTATCGTACAGGAATGTAGCGGAATGTCGTCCATATGTGAATATAATAGAAACTATAGACAATAACATTGAAGATAACTGTGTGTGTGAAGACACGCAATAACTGTTTTGCTGCATTTTATAGGTGTTATTCATTAGATGTGTTTATCCTGACAAAGTGCATAAAGTTACATTTTTTTTACATCCGTCCCGTGACCGAATGGTTAGCACGCTTAGCTACTGATTAAAGGGTCCTTGGTTCGAGCCGCGGATAAGGAATGGATGTTTGTGACAGACCTTCTAATATGGCGTATAAACTGCAGCCACCTGCAAGACTCTCTGTGGCAAGCAGCTGCTTCAGGGAATATTAATAAGTTCACGTTAAAATTAAGTCGAGCTGCAATTTTTGTGAAGTGGGGCATAATCCATAAATTTTGGGGGCTGTAAAATGGCAGTTGTTCGGTAATTTTCAATCCGCTGCAAGTAATTACAAATACTTAACCGGAGCAATGTGTTACACACATAATATGTAGAACAAACTTACATGTTAGTCAGCACTGTATATGACTCTTAAGAATGTCATTCCAACTGCAAGAAGACAGATGGACGCCTCCCATCAACTATCCAGTGTGTTCTTTAACGTGCACAGCTACAGCTCTCCTGCCCAAAGAAACACGGCTTAATGTCACATAGGAAGAACGGCAGTTTTTCCATGCCTATCGTTATCCATTTCTCATAAAAAGCATAACGGGAGTTCGCAGACACACTAACACTCAATGCTAGGACAGCATTATAACCTTTGCTTTCAGTCCACCAAAACCACTACGACGTCATCAATGACACAGTGTTAGGGTTGGGTTGTTTTACCTCTGAGCGGCACTTTTTTGCACACCATGGGCTAAATGGCCAGGTTACATGGACCCCGAAGGCTCATAGAAGGTTGGGGGAGGGGACCCACTGGAACAGCTGTTGGGAGACAGATGGTAGTCTCCCGTCAAGGCCATCCAGCGTGTTCTTTAACGTGCACAGGGTATGGCTCTCCCGCATACGGGACCACGGCTTAACGTCCCATCCGACGGACGGCGGTCTTTCCAAGCCCATCGGTGTCCCCTACTGACCGTGGGCAGGGCGGGGAATTTTGCGGAGATAAATCTCAACGCTGACCCAGCTGGGACTCGAACCTGGGAACTGCAGATTACGAGTCTGGCCCGCTACCGACTGAGCCACCCCCGCCCCGACAGAGTGTTAGACACTAAGCAAAACCACCACTGTAGCAAGTATATGCACGGCTCAATGATGTTGAGGCCATTTATGACCTGTTTTTTAGCATTCAGCTGGAAATCGCACATACCATGATGCACATTACCCGGAAAACGTGGTGGGAACTGACGGTTGCTTCGATGTTTAACGGAAACACTGTTTCGAGCTTTGTGTGATATTTTTAGAAATCAGTTCTTACAGAACTATAATTATTTATGAGGAAATTTCTGAAGGATTCCCGTAAGGATTGGGGGCGTAGGTGGCTCAGTCGGTAAGGTGCCAGGCTCATAATATGCATTTCCCAGGTTCTAGTTTTGCCCGGACCAGCGTTTAGATTTATTTCTGCAAAAACTCCAATTTGCCCCCAATCAGTAGGGCACACCGATGAGCTTGGAAATGCCACCGTCAGTCGGATGGGACATAAAACCGCGACTCTCTGTATGTAGGTGAGCCATACCCTGTGCACGTTAAATAACACGCTGGATGGCCTTGACGAGAGGCTCCCATCTGTCTCTTAAAACTGTCCAGGGGTTCCCTTCCACCAACCTTCCCTGAGACCTTGGGGTCCTTTTGACCTGGCCATTTAGTTCACTGTATACAAAAAAGTGTCGCTCAGAGGTAAAACAACCAACCCATAAGAATACGTTATTCAACATGACTTCAAATTTTGGTATAATCATGAGATTTATCTGTTTCGTTTTTCGTTTCCCAAAATATAGAATTGATATTTTTTCAGGATTTGAATTTTCAGAACACACGTGCCAGTATTTATGATTTTAACAAGGTGTCCTAATCCTGAAGAGCGACCATACCATTGTCCATACGTTCCACAAAGCCGAGGCTGCTTAAAACTTTTTTCATTTTTTTATGTATGACAATATTCTTTTCATGTGACTTACAACCAATGTACTTTGTATCCCTGTTGACGGATTTTTGAACTATGAGAATTGTTGAAGTGTACTATGCGGTTTTTCCTATTTGAGCCTTACACTAGGCAACTGTGATATCTCACCTTTACATCAAAGAATCTTGAAAACATTTCCTTTTGTAGGATTGGGGTGTACCTCTGAGCGGCACATTTTTTTCCCACAATGGGCTAAATGGTCAAGTCACAAGGACCCCAAAGGCTCAAAGAAGGTCCACTGGACAACTGTTGGATGACGATGGTAGTCTCCGGTCTAAGCCATTCAGCGTATTCTTTAACGTACACCGTGTATGGCTGTCCCGCATACGGTGCCACGGCTTAACTCCCATCCGACGGACGGCAGCCTTTCCAAGCCCATCGATGTTCCTTAATGACCAAAGGCGGAGCGGGGTGTTTTGCGGAGATAAATCTGAACGCTGGCCCAGATAAGACACAAACCTGTGAACTGCATATTACGAGCCTGGCGCTCTACCGACTGAGCCACCCCCGCCCCGTTTCCTTTTGTAATTGGAACTTAGAGCCAATGGGTTTTGTGTCCCAATGGGAGAATTTGCATTTTGGACATATATAGGTGTTTGATAATGTATAGAAAAATGATCAATCACAATTAAACCGCGTAGACGGCCGAAAAAGTTAACGTGTCGATACGAAAGTAATTTCTGTGTAACTGATGGCATCATATTATAGAATTGACTACCGAATTTGTGTAATCTTCACCCACTAAAGCGACATGGAATTTTATTGTGTCATGAATGATAGCTAGCTTTGTGATTTCCAATTCCCGTTCTGGTCTTGGTGAGAAAGGGATATCGATGGGTTTGGAAAAGTTGCCATCGTTCATATAGGACGTTAATCTGTGTGACACTGCTGAGCTTGGAAACGCCACCGTCCGTCGGATGGGACGTTAAGCCGTGGTCTGGGTGCATGAGAGTCTTTGACTAGAGGCTACCATCTGTCTCTCAACAACTGTCCAGTGGATTCCCTCCCCCAACCTTTTCTGGCCTTCGGGGTCCTTGTGACGTAGCCATTTAGCCCATTGTGTGCAAAAAATTGCCGCTCAGAGTTAAAACACCGAAGTCTGCGTCTCTGTCGTCAGCATACCAGTACCCTGCAACACCTCCTATAACAGAAGGCCATACAACTAAGTTATGACGTCAACGTAGGTAGTCCTATAAGCTAGACATTTCTTATATATTTATTTCTATCATTATTACTGGTGAATTTTAATACTAATCTTTATACCTTTTTTATTTATATTTATTATCTTAATATTATATATATATTATTCACGAAAACATTTTATATGTATTAGCATTATGATAATGATAATAAACACAAATAATTTTCCTTTTAAAAAAACGCATATTTTTAGTATTAAAATACACCAGTAGTAATAATAGAAAAAATGCCCAGATTGGTTTACTTCCTACACTAACTTGATGACTTAATATGTGGTCGGTCCCGTTGTGCACGTTAGATAACAACCATATTTACGTGCGCCAAAAATCTCTGCTTGTTTAACAAGCACAATTAACGGCAGAGTAAACTAATTTATAAATAGTAAAGCACAAAATAAAAGTTGGTAGTTATCAACAATTGGATTAAAAAAGGAATTTTCTACATTTTGTGCTTAAAACCTTATTTTTCGATTAAAATAAATTTCATTAAATGTCTGGTCGCAAAACTGAAATATCGTCTCCATTGCATCAAAAATATAGCGACATAATCACATACAGTGCTTGATCTAGGGGAACGGCGGCTCAGTCGGGAGCATGCCATGCTCGTAATCTGCAGTTCCCAAGTTGAGATTTATCTTCGCTAAACCCCCACCCAGTCCTCAGTCAGTAGGGGACACCTGTGGGCTTGAAAAGGCCGCCGTCCGTCGGATGGGATGTAAAGCCGTAGCTCCATGTGCGGGAGAGCCATACCCTGTGCATGTTAAAGAACAAGGTGGATGGCCTTGACGGGAGGTAACATCTTTCTCCTAACAGTTATCCACTGGATCTTCTTCCCTGAACTTTCTCTGACCTCTCGGAATCCATGTGACCTGCTCACTTAGCCCATTGTGTGCAAAAAGTGCCGCTGAGAGGTAAAACAACGCAACCTCTCAAATTATGGGAAGAAAAAGAATTAAGTTTTGAAATAAATCAAATTCATCCACTGGAAATGCGTAGAAAACATTCTTTCTCTAGAATACTCTATAACGATTTCTCCCTGGAAATGTGAAACATATCATTCCCTGTGAAATATGTAAAAGAATATTCATTCCTTCGAAATCTTTAAAAGAGCAATAAGTAAAAGATCACTCCCTCAAATTATGTAAAAGAGTCTTTCCCTTGGAAATAAGTAAAAGGTTAAATTTGATTCAATAAAGAGCATTCCTTCTGGAAATTGGTAAACGATTATTCCTTCCCTGAATATAGTTAAAAAGAAACCATCCATCTCTGGAAATAGAAAAAGCAATAAATCCTCCCTTACCTGAAAATACGAAAGAAAAAAGATAATTCCTCCCTTACCTGAAAATACGAAAAAAAAGATAATTACTCCTGTAAGTGAAAATACGAAAAAAATATAATTACTCCCTTACCTGAAAATACGGAAAAAAAAAGCAATACCTTCCGCCTCCCCACCATACAATGGAAGTGTTTTAATGTCCTTTTACCCAGAGCGAAGGTGGCTCATCGCCGACTTAGTTACCTTAGTGTGCCAGGCTCGTAATCTGAAGTTGCCATTTCCAAATCCTAGCTAGGTCAGTGCTTAGATTTATCTCCAAAAAATTCCACGACCTGCCCATGTCAGTAGGGTATACCGATGGGCTTGAAAAGGCCACCGTCCGTCAGATGGGACGTTAAGCCGTGACTCCGTGTACGGGAACGCTATACCCTGTGCACGTTAAAGAACACGCTGGATGGCCTTGACGGGAGGCTACCATCTGTCTCCCAACAGCTGTTCCAGTGGATCCCCTCCCCCAACCTTCTCTGAGCCTTCGGGGTCCATGTGACCTGGCCATTTAGCCCATGGTGTGCAAAAAAGTGCCGCTCAGAGGTAAAACAACCCAACCCAACCCAGGTAAAACAACCGAACTCAATCTTTTTACCCAACTCCCACCTTCACGAAATATTTCCGCCAGACCACTGGCCGTGTTACTCGGCAGCTGTACGAGAACGCTATACCCTGTGCACGTTAAAGAACACGCTGGATGGCTTTGACGGGAGGCTACCATCTGTCTCCCAACAGCTGTTCCAGTGGGTCCCCTCCCCCAACCTTCTCTGAGCCTTCGGGGTCCATGTGACCTGGCCATTTAGCCCATGGTGTGCAAAAAAGTGCCACTCAGAGGTAAAACAACCCAACCCAACCCAGGTAAAACAACCGAACTCAATCTTTCTACCCAACTCCCACCTTCACGAAATATTTCCGCCAGACCACTGGCCGTGTTACTCGGCAGCTGCCTGTCAGGAACGATGTCGTGTATAAGTCTATTAAAATTATTTTGATAGTTTCTGAATACCCGTTTCTTATTCATATTACTTCTATTAACTTCTTCAGAATTCGAGGAAGGAGGAAAACCAAAGTAGAAAGGTCGATTACATTCAGTTCGGAAACGTTGTTTTCGAATTCTTCTTGCTATTAGAGTTCCAGTAACCTCCTCGAAGGGCAGTGCAATTGTAATTCAACGCTTCGCTGCGTCGTTTAAAATCAGGAAGAGTTATCAGGAATTACATGCGCAGAGACGAGAGCCGCTTCTCACCTCAGGCCAAGGGCACCGCAGAGATGCCTTTGGCTATTTCTTTTTTGATGAATGCTGAAATCGGAATGTCATATGGATAAGTTTGCGTTTATTCAAAACACGTTTTCCTTTATGTATAAAGTACAGTTGTTGACCAAGAAACAAGGGTAGTTAGCTTAATGAATGGTACGCGTGTTGGTGAGCTATGGTGCTTTCAGAAACGTTTATAATGTATATAAAATTTCAAGTAAGATAAAAAAATCGCTACTTCTGCGGTGTAAAAGCTAGCTATAATATATAAGCAGGCATAGCTAGCCTGCAGAACGAGCTGTCGTTCTGCAGTCTAGCTATGCCAAGGGTGAAATGCCGGTTAGTATACTTGTTTGTTATTTTACCCCAAACCTTTTAAAATTTTCACTGGCATGTTCAGCTCACAGATTAAAAAGACCCTTTTGTAGGATTAAGATCATTTGAAATTTTTCTATCCAGCATTTATTCCAAGTATTAAATTTATACGGTTAGGTATTTTTTTTTCTAGAAATTAGCTGATAATTTTTGATTAATTTATAATATTCTTATATAATCTTAATAAATAAATTTGTCTGTTTCTCAGTTTTTATAAAAGACGATAAAAAACAAGTAATAGTCAACGACAAACGGAAAAGCAAGATGGTCACACTTCGAAATTTAGTTGGAAAACGAGAATTACGGCGATGATTAAAGGTGACACTACAAGCACTGGTCCTGAGTCGCCTATCCGTGCTAGCTAGCTATTCTGTGGTTCAGCCAGATATACAAAAGCATATGGCCATAAATCATATCATTATGAACAGAAAGAAATATATCATTTGCAGTGAAATGAGGCAGAGTGAGATCTCGATTAACCTGGCTCGTTTTGCACAACGCAAATTTGAAAAACTCTATTTAGATTCTCTGAATATTTATTTCATTCATTTGATAACAATCTTCCCATTGCTTTTCGCTTGACATTTGTCATTTGTCAAGTTTGTGATTTGTAAAAACAGTTGTTCCACCATATCTTTCGAACGCGATTTAGAAACTAAATGATTTATGTGTCAGATAAAAGCTTGGAACGGAGAGTGTCATTAATGACAAAGAAAAAACTATAAATATATTTAAAAAATACCTACCTTAGTATAATGGGCCTTAAAAAGTAGAAAATAAACTTAAAGCATAGCGATGGTGCAATCAATCACTGAGTTCGTATTCGCTTCAAAGGAAGATAGGGAGATGGCAGTCTTGTTGTGTAGGTTAATCGGCGCCATCTTTCTTTGCAGTGAATACGAACTCTGTGACTGATTGCACCATCGCTATGCTTTAGGTTATTTTCTACTTTTTATAGCCCATATGGGTATTTTTATAATTTTTCATTTATTTTTTATTTTATTTATTTCCTTTTTTTTTTGTAGCTGTGATACTAGAGCAAAATTAATAGACTGCGTGTTTTGCATCTCAATTGATGGAGTTTTACGAAAATAAACATTTTCTGTATTTCATAATTACAAACACTTACTGCTCGGTTTTTTTCCCTGACGGGTGAGAGTAGGCCATAGAAATAAAGAGGAACAGTGGGATTTATAGTCACTGTGCTATCTGTCCCAATATGGGTAGGAAAGTATTCAAGAATTTTATGAAATTGAAGATATTTGAGCTTAGCTGATAATTGACTCATGTCACAATCCCGACCGTAGTTGTAGGTTGTACTTTATCACTAGACGCAGGGACAAGACGAAATTTAAGATTGGGAGATTGCCCCGTCCAAATGTATACGTTTGCAAATATCTCAAGTGCAACTTTTCAAAAATTTAGCTCCAATTATTTTAAACATTTAGCTACCAATAGTTCGGTTGAGTTGTTTTACCTCTGAGCAGCGCTTTTTTTTTGCAGATATTGGGCTAAATATTCGGCCGCATATTGGGCTAAATGGACAGGTAACAAGGACCCCCGAGGACTTAGAGAAGGTTGTGAGAAGGTGGGCGGCTCAACGTCTCATCCGATGGAAGGTGGTCTTTCTGTCTCCCAACAGCTGTCCACTGGGTCCCCTTACCCAAAATGGGGACAGGGGTGACTCAGTAGGTAGCGCACCAGGCTTGTAATCTGCAGTTCCCAGTTCGAGTTACAACTGGGCCAGCGTTGAGATTTATTTCAACAAAAACTTCTCGCTTTGTCCTCGATCAGTAAGAGACACCGATGGGCGTGGAAAACCGCCGTCCGTCGGATTGGACGTTAAACTATATACGGGAGAGCCATACCCTGTGCATGTTAAAGAACATGCTGGATGGCCTTAAAGGGAGGCTATAATCTGTTTAAAGGATAAATCCCACTGCTCCTCTTTCCCTCTCAGAGAGATTTGGGGAGGGGATCCACTAGAACAGTTACTGTTTCCCAGTAGCTGTTCCAGTGGATCCCCTCCCCAAATTTCTCTGAGCCTTCGGGGTCCTTGTGACCTGGCCGTTTAGACCGTTGTGTACAAGATAGTGCTGATAAGAGGTAAAACAACCCTTCTCCTACTCAGTTCTGAGCTTCTTGACGTCAGTGTGATATGGACGTTTAGCCCACTGTGTGCAGAAATGTTCACTCAGAGATAAAAAAAGGCAATCCTCCGTTGTGATTTCTCACCGTATCTCCTCCCCCTCCCCCCTGAATAAAACCTGGTTTTAATGTTTAGAAAAATACGACGTCATACTTCAAAAAATAAATGTGTATACTTTTCATATAAATGGCAGATTTATTTATGGCCATATATGTGGCGATACTCTGGGAGATAAACCTAAGCTGTCGCAATTAAACTATACAGAAGCTAAGAGTACAATTCTACCTTCATCACGAAAAAAAAAACATATTTTGATTATTTGTTTTCTTATTACGATTATTATTAGTTCACGATATTCTGGAATACTCTAGGTCATGGAAACAAAAGCAATCAATCATAGAGCGCAGGACACAGAACTGAGGCTAAAAACAACATTAGCTACGAAATATAATGGTATCCATTTATTCTGCACCCAATGATGCGTTAGGTAATATATTATTGCGTTTTACTGTTTCTTCTTCATCAATCAGGAACAAATAAGAAGGAAATGGACATATTTGGAAAACATATTCCAATTGAAAATGGGCAAGAAAAACGTTTTTGTTATCCACTCTTCTCAAAGAAAGGTCAGAAACAATGCATAACCATTGTAATGGAATGCATACTCTTTAATATAGCGTTGTTCGAGATCTGTTTTGTAAATCCAGTTTGTGGTAGATCTGTAAACTCAAGAGAAAAATCCAGTTGTGGTAGCTCTGTCAAATCGGCATTTAATAATGATTTATAAAAGTTATGGGGTTCCAAATCTTTACGGCGAGTAGCATGGAATTTTACTATTTGGCATTACAAGATTTCAGAATTTGCGCATAAATTATAGTAGCATTGCTATTATATTTTTTTCGTGATAGATATTGCAAGGTAGAAAAAATTACTCTTATATTACAGTTACAATGCAGTTTCCAGTTAAAATGCTTTTTTTTTAATTGGGTTGATATGACTTATATCCAATTGCGCTTTATTGTGTAGCATGCGATTCTCAATACAGAGAATGGTTTTTTGCTTAGTTTTACCTCTGAGCGGCACTTCTATGCACACAATGGGCTAAATGGCAAGTCACAAGGACCCCAAAAGCATATAGAATGTTGTGGAAGAGAACCCACTGAGCTGATGTTAGGAGAGAGATAGAAGTCTCTTGTCGAGACCATTCAGTGTGTTTTTCAACATGTACATGATATGATTCTCCTGCACACGGTACCTAGGCTTAACGTCCCATCGAACGGATGGTCGCGTTTTAAGCTTATTGGTATACATTTTCTTCTCTAGGGCAGAATAGAATTTTGCCATAGAAAAGTTCAACATAGTCGGAATTCAAACCTGGAAACATTCCGTTAGAAGTCTAGCGCGTTACCGACTGAGCCAAACACCAAATTGGTGATTGGAACTATGACTAGTGCTTAATGCCCCAATAGACAAAAATGTGCTACGCTTACTTATTTATCTGAAGCTTTGCGAGAAGAGCAAACAAAGCATAGGCAACAACCCAAATCCCAGTCTTTACACTGATAAATCAATGTTTTAATCGTTAATTATTAATTGGTTGTTTTGCCTAGTTCGAATGATTCAGCGCATCTTCTAACTTTGCGTAAGTTTACAGAAATATAAATTTAATTAAAATAACAATGTTTCATTTTAAAATTTTGAAAGTTATTATTTATTTCAAAATTTTTAAGGAACTCAATATTGTGCCGGTGCATTTACATTCATTTCGTTAATAATTATCTACCTTGCTTCGATTTTGTTTTCCGATTGATTAACAGGCTTTCACTGTCGGTTGGGTTGTTTTACTTCTGAGCGGCACTTGTTTTGCACAAGTGGGATAAATGGCCAGGTCACAAGGACCCCGAGGACTCATAGAAGGTTGGGGAAAGGGGACACACTGAATAACTGTTAGGATACATATGGCAGCCTCCCGTCAAGGCCGTCCAGCATGTTCTTTAACATGCACAGGATATGGCTCTCCCGCACACGGAGCCATGGCTTAATGTCCCATCTGAGGGACAGCGGACTTTCCAACCACATCGGTGTCTCCTACTAACCGAGGACAGGGCAGGGAATTTCGCGGATGTAAATCTCAACGCTAGCACAGTTGGGGCTCGAACCTGGAAACTGCAAATTACTAGCCTGGTCTTCTAACGACCCACTTCACTGTTGGTTTGAGATATTTTATTTTTAAACTGAAACCTAATCATAAGATGATTAAGCCTGAAAACTTTGATTTAAAAACAATATTTATTGAAAAAAAGAGTAGATTGGCTAAACATTAGTGTTCTTCAGCAATGTTGATGAACTATGTAAATAATTTAAGAGGACTAGACTTTCAGATGATTTAAAATTTTTTCTATTTCAATTATTTATCAATTAATTATAATAAATATTAAAAAAATTAGTATATAAATAATATCTATATATAATAATGCATTATTATTTTATAACATAATGATAGTGATGAGATTTTTAGCTACTAGTAATTTAATAAATACATGGAATTGACTATTTTTATTATAATGCTTAAGTACTACAATAATTGTTACTACTCATTTTGTTGTACCATAATTATTACATACTTACATTTGTTATAAACAAATGCGATATTCATAAAGTTACCTTAGGTGCATTGCACCTTAATCTGATTATCTTAGATTATTACCAGAAATGTATATAGCAAACAAGAGTTTTTTTCTTGAGGAAGTGTATATCAATCACTAGATAAGTAACAACACAGTTATAATCGCTTGCACATTCCACTACCTTTCGCAAAACAGAATAGTGACTTCTTTATGTATAAATACGAAAATATCCACTTTTTAGGTGCTCCGGAACCAAACGTTACGATTTATCATTTCTGAGCATATTCAAATGTTCTCATCCACCCAAAAAATGTAATTTTTTTTGTCTAAACTAGCGTAAAGATATGCGTTGGTGACATCGGAGTAATGCTGCAAGCAAAAGAAACATCCTGTAACTTGAGTTACATTTAGAGTTAACAATCGAGTAAATAATGAACACTACAGAGAATCTAAATGATTTTTTTGTTGTGTGCGTAGGTGGATATACTGACAATTCGACATTCCACGAAATTCCCATGCCTATATGTTTTGCTCGTTTTCATTCTTTTTACGTGTATGTTCAGGAAAATGAATGCGATTCTTACATAGCCGTGAAGACTTGAATTTTACGACTTCTTTTATTGTTGTTTTTAATCTATATTTCTATGAGATGCTGTTTAATGCTTTTCCTGTTGTGGACATTTAATAGGGAACCGGTTTAACATGATATACGTACGTATGACCTATAAGCTTCAAAAATATCAAATTGTTTTTTATCTTGTCGGAAAATTTGAATTCAAACATCAATAAAAGCTTTTTTTTCTCACTACTGAACACTAAAGATAAAATGGAAGTCAACCATTAGAGACAAAATTGTTTTTAAACTATGAGGGAAAACGTTTTCGCAGTTAACTTGTAGTGTGTATCAATCACTAGTTAAGTAACAACACAGTTATCATTGTTTGCACATTCCACAATCTTTAAAAAAATAGTGACTTTTTATATATAAATACGAAAATAACCACTTTTTATGTGAATTCACACTTTTACGAAAGAGTTTGTAAGCCACTTGAGTAACGAATGTTGGGCTATAAAATTATTTCTATTATCAGGTGCCCAAGTAAGTTCGTGCCGTTTTCGCGTAATTAATATAGTGGACCCCCGATATAACGCGCATGTCGGGCGGGAAACAACACCCGCGTTATAAGGTGAACCGCGTTATACCGAGCGGCGCGGTGGCGACACAATAAATTTCACACTGTAAGCTTTTCATTTACTCATCATGCATACAATAATTAAACACTATTCAAAAGGGTATTTTTTAATTGTTTTCTAAAAAAAAATGCATATGGCGCCCATCAACTAATGTAAATCAAAAGTACAGTTAGCATTGCATCAGTTGGTATTAACATGTGGTAGATCGTTTTTAAGAAAACAAGTGAACATTATACTACCCGACTACATATATCATATCTGTGACTGATTTCGTATTACGTCTACAGATATCATATCTGTGCCTTAGCTTGAAAAGGCTGCCATTTGTCGGATGGGACATTAAGCCGTGCACCTTGTGCAGAGTAGCCTATGTATACTAAAGACGCTGGACAGCATTGACAGGAGTTTCTATTTGTTTACTAACAACTGTTCAGTGGGTTCTCTTCTACTACTCAACTCTGAGACTTTGGGTCCTTTGTGACCTGGCCATTTAATCTATTGTACAGAAAAAAAGGCACATCAGAGGCAAAACAACCCAACCAAAGAAATTTTACACTTAAGCATAACTCTTTAGGTTTCTGTAATAATGACATTTTTAATTTTAAAAAAAATAAATAAATACCCCCTCAAGCAGCTGCTTGCCACAGAGGTCTGACAGGAGCCTGTCAGTTTATATGCAGAGTAGAAGGTCTGAGAGGATGGCAGGACCTCAGCAGAAAAACGTCACAAATATCCATGCCTTACCCGGGGCTCGAACCCAGGTCCCGTAGATCAGTAGCCAAGGGCGCTAACCACTCGGCCACGGGAACTAAAATCTTGAGAAATATTTATGTTTTATTAAATCAATAACCTTTCAATAGACTTATTTAATTTCAGTAGTTTGATTTCAATTATTTAAATAATATCCTTGTTTATTTCACACCAGCCATAGTACCCGGAATTGCCCGGGATAAAAGTGCGCTATTAAAACAATGGCGCATAGAATTTCATGTGTCGGCATAAATTCCGCATTAAATCGGAGTGTGAACTGAAAACGTATTTGAATAATAGGCTCTGTAGCTCGCCAGTCACGTTCGTTTTGATGGCATCACAGATAAGATCTCTCTCGAACAAGCAAGCATAAAAATCTGATTTTTATTATTATCTCTTAGATTAAAATAATACAGTATAAATTTGTGCAAATACGTTCTTTTATTTTTTTCCTTATGGCAAAGATTTTATCTTTTGCACTTAACAATGGATTAAAAAATGCTTAAAAATGAGTAGCAATTTTTTTTTCCGGTCCAACCAAAAAGACCGTGGAGAGTTTTCGTCAATTTTAAGAGCGTAAATCAGGGTTTCCCATGCTTCTGAGTCCATCGACCCCTTTATGAGCTTATAAATTTTCATCGATCTCCAACTTAAATTCTTAAGAATGCATAGTATCTACATGTAACGAACATACGGATATAATCAGTGGACCGGAAAGCCCTTCCGGAAACAAAAGGAACGGCGTTCCGATTTCAGAAATGCTTTTGATTATTGTATTATTATTCAAAAAGTCACACTTATTGAATATTTAAAACACTGATTTATGAACCACAAATTATTGAACACTTATATACCACTAATATCAAAATAACGAGGTTGCTCGAGATATAAAGGGCATTTTTGAAACAAAGGTGCAAAGAAATTCATATTCTTGACAATATTTAGAATTGAATTATAGAATTTTTTTGAAAAATTGAAAGAGTATTTCTATATAAACAACAGGTTATGTCACTCATGAGTAACATTTGGTTTGATTCCATCAGAGATGAGATCTCTCTTGGACAAACAATATATCTTAAATGAATGAAACATGTAACGTCACAAAAATATGGATGATCTGTAAGGAAATGTGTATTTGTATGAATGCTAGCTTATAACTTGAAAAATATAGAATCAATTTGAAACAAACTATCAACAATGTTTAAAAATGCCTTTCTCCTAGAGCAACACTAGTTACTTTGGCTACTAAACAAATAAAAATCTTTTATGAACTTTCAAACTTCTGTTTTATTCTTAGCTATTTCTGGCCCTTTATCGACCCCTCGCTCTTTATCAACTCCCTGATCAGGCTCAACGACCACTTTGTGAAACCCTGGCATAAATCCTGCTTGTGGATATGTTGAACAATTTCTGAACGTTTAGTTTGCATCGCTTCTGCATTTCTCGAGTTATAATAGAACATGTGAGGTATAATAGAACATGTGCCGTTCCGTGGCCGAGTGGTTAGCGTGCTTGACAGCTCATCAAAGGGTCCTGGGTTCGAGTTCCGGTTACGGTATGTTTTTCTGCTGAGGTCCTGTCTTCCTCACAGACCCCCTACTATGGCGTATAAACTGACAGGTTCCTGTCAGACCACTTGTGGCAAACAGGGAATAAGCTCGTATACATAGACACGCTTCCTTTTATAATTATAGCCAGACCAGTACTTCCCAAAGTATTGGAGCTCAACGCCCTCTTCACCCTTTCTAGCGCCCCTTTCATAAAATTCGAAGTATTTTTTTCCTATGAAACTAGTGGAAATGATATTTACCGTAAATACAAATTTGCAAGTATTTTACATCCATGAATTTCTAACATGGTCATGCAAAAACATGCATATCTATGTTAATCTAAGAACTATTCAATATTTTGTATTCAATTCCAATAAGTATCAAGCCATTGCCTTTTGTGCGGTCTGCAAGCACTTCGGTTGATGTTCAAAATTTAAGTAATATTTGATATTATTTGTTTTCCTAATTTTTATGAATTTGTAAGTAATGTATTATTTCTGTAATTTTTCTTATTGACGTATTGTATTTATGTTTAAAGGTATGCCTTCACTGTGTCCTACATGTTAAAATTAGGAAACCAGTGTTTTTCCAGAAGGACTGTCACAATAGTATTGCTTGGATGTTACACGATTGTTTTGATACACGACTGTTTGGATGTAATATCGCCAAGTTTGGAGACGTGGATTTTATCGAAACTTTTAATATTCCGAAGAACGTTCTACAAGGTTATAAAATGGACAAATCGAGAACTTAATTGTATTTAATAAAATATTTCTTATTGCTGCCAGCAACATCAAAAAATCTCTCTTTGAGTCCCGTGCTAACGGGACTCAAAGAGCAATCAATAAAAGTCGTTGCATGCGAAATCAGCTCAAGTGTGCAATTCTTGGGAGGCATTTAGTCAGCAGGAAATACGGTTAGCCTGGAGATATGGAGTTTTAAGAAGAATACCTTTTTCTCACCACCCATTGAACGTATCGAGTTAATGTTTTGCACGGCCCATCCACAGGTTACTTCTTAGCCCCTATCAAAAAATGATGTTCCTAGTCGTTTATTCCGGAAGGTTATGTGACCACATAGTAGATACTAATTTTGTTATCATAGATAATTTCTTCTGACTCAGCGCGAAGACTTTTAATATTTAAAAGTTGCAGCAACGATTAAACTCAAAATATGAAAAATATGGGTTTTTTTAAAATGCCGGTAGTCTTTAAATATATATATAAGCAGCAAACACCGAATTCATTATAATGAAGACTAAATTTGTCGGTTTGGAGATTTTGGTCAATACATAGTAAACTTCATATTATTTATATGCAACAACAAATTGATACCGTACACCCTAAAACATCGTAAAAATATGTGTGTGTATAATTAAGTACGTTTATTTACTAACTAAAATGAATAAATGCCAATTCAATTGACAACTCAGGCCACGGCCATTTCTATAAACAGTACTCTAACAGTGGACTAGAAAAATATTAATTTTTGAATAAATAAGCATTTTTAATGTAATTCAATCTCTTAAAATTCAACTAGACATTTTTTAAAATCATTAATAAGAAAAATAATAATATAATGATTTCTTCTCAATACTCTAAAAAACGTACATACAGAAATCACAGTCATGAAATATTCACAAAGTATACAATAGTTCCTTAAATATTTAGCGAACGAAACCGAACAAAAAAATTTAAAAACGGATAAAAGAAACTGTAATTGTTTACATGTTTAACACCAAGGGACAAATTGCCCGTCTAGGTATTAGAAAAAAAAATTACGACTGTAGTTTTGACTTGAAAAAAATATAAAAAAATTAATTTATTTGGGCTGTTTTACCTCTGAGCGGCACCTTTTTGCACACTGTGGGCTAAATGGCCAGGTCACAAGGACCCCGAAGCCTCATAGAAGGTTGGGGAAGAAGGAGCCACTGGGGCAGCTGGAAAATCAGTTTTGAGTATAATAATATAGCTGTTGGGAGACAGATGGTAGCCTCCCGTCAAGGCCATTCAGTATGTTCTTTAACTTGCACAGGGTATGAGCTTTCCTGCACACGAGGCCACGCTTAACGTCTCATCCGACGGACGGCGGCCTTTACCAAGCCCATCGGTGTTCCCTACCGACTGTGAGCAGGGCGGGAATAAATCTCAACACCGACCCAGCTAGGATTCGAACTGGGAACTGCAGATTACGAGCCTGGCGCGCTACCGACTGAGCCACCCCCGCCCCAATTAATTTAGTAATTAATTTCAAAATGTTAATTAATATTTTAATAAATTCTTCATAAACGAATTATTTTATTTTTATTTTTACTTTTGCGCATTTATTTTTTATCCTTTTTTTTTTGCACATTTATTACATTATACTTTTGCGCAGTTTAAAATAAATAGCCTGCATTAAACTTTAGCTAAATTAAGTAACTGAAATTATTTCCCATATTTAATTAGCCATCCTTCTACCCTCTCCTCCCTTTTTTTTTGTTCATAGACTGTCAGGGTCTGCTCAGCCTCGCTATAATGAGTTCATGATGTAGCCGACTGAAAAAAAAATCTCTGAATTATCTGGTACGAAATTTCTCGTCGGCATTTGAAACTACGATTTTTATGTTTAGTTTTGGTGGTCTTTAACACTGGAGCCAAATTTTTCATGTTTGGCAATATGCATTGTTTCAAATATGTTATCTTAAGTCTAGTTGTGTTTATGAGTTTTAAGTAAGCAGTCAAGATTTCATATTTAATTGCATTATACGTAGTTTTTGGTGGAAGCTTCTTTCATGTATTAATTTAGGAAACAGAAAATAAAATTAGCCAGTAATGATTTTGGAGAATTAACGAACTTTATTTTTCCTTGGTGGATTTAGGTGCGCGCGGAACGGAAATTACGTTGGTCGCATGTGCTGATATCTTCTTCGGAACATTGAAATGCAAAAATGCATTATTAATTTGTTCTTGAAAAGAATTAAAAGGAGGGGAGAACAATAAATTCGGGGGAAATCGCATTTACTTTTGGGAGTATTAATAGTATAGTTTGGAGATATTAGAAATATATATTTTGTTTAATTGCTGGATTTTATATATTTTCTGATTTGGGACTTCGTACTCTATGTATTACTGTTTGCTAATTGTTAATGTTTAAAATATTTATATAACTACCAATATTATAACATGGAATATATTTTATTGTAACATCTAATGTATTCCAGAATACTTAACAATACAAAAATATCTTAACATTTTGAAAAAAAAGTGTAAAAATGTCAAAAAATTGAAAAGATACAGTTCTATGTTATGACAACAGTAACTTTGATGCAGATATACGAAAATATATATATATATATTTTCTTTCAATTTAGCTTTTGCATTGCACTTAGCTGCCACTTTATTAAATTCAATTCCATGTTATGTAAATAGTAACTAAGATACAGAACTCAGTTACTTCTTAAATAAGTTTTTTATTTAAAAAATGTGACTGAAGATCATTCATATATCTCAATCATCTCAATTCCAATCTCGATTTCCAAGAATATCCGTTCAGTATTTAAAGAGTTATGAAAGCAAAAATTTTGAGCAAATTAACTCATTTTCCACGATTCAAAAATTGGCGAAGAATTAGCATAATTATTACGCGAACAGTTAAAAATACATTTAAACGTATATGGAAATTTAGTATAACGATTACTGATTTTGTTATAACTTGTTTTTATTAGCTTTCAGATCAATTATTTAAACTGACCTTGTTGCTGTTAAATATTCTAGCTAGCTTCTGTAACTTTTTAAATATTTAGCGAATCTTGTGATTGAAATAAATTTGATTCAAATTTTCAAATTATCTTCAACACATTTTTTTCAAAAAAATCTTACATTAGATGTTACAATGCCCGAATCTAAAAAAAATACGAGGGGGGGGGGCGGCAAGAAACATAATTTGCCAGAAATTTTAAAAATTGGGGAGCATTAGATTTCCATTGCATTTGACCTTCCTTTTTACAAATCTTTAAAAATTTCTTAAAAACTGCATGAAAAATAAATACGTTTAATAATTTTTTGCCTCTATTACCCTTACTAGCATTCTGAAATAGGGAATATGGATCCGTTGCCTTCCCTCCCAGATCCGGCCGGCCCTGGATGTTACTAATACATATATCTGTATCAAAGTTACTGTTGTCATAACATAGAACTGTACCTTTTCAATATTTTGATATTTTTACACTTTTTTTTCAAAATGTTAAGATATTTTTATATTGTTAAGTATTCTGGAACTAAAAATATTTTGGTAATAGTTTGAAAAAAAGAGAACCTTTCTTCCATAAATAAAGAGTAAAAATGTACCGAACAAAAAACAAGATGAATGCATATCGCCTCTGGCGCATCTGAGAATCTTGTTTTCAAACTGGATAAAGTTTTTTGTTTACCTACTTTTCAAATCCTCAAAAGTTTTAAATCGAACTAATGGCGATGGGAAAAATGAAAATAGCACTATTTTATTAGTGCTCATGTAGGATAAAACATATTTGCTTTTTATTATTTCAACTTAAAAAGTTGCTTTTCTCACACCCCTCTGAGAAAAAGGGACAAATTGTTGTTGTTATATTGGAGCATCTCTTCACACTCTACTACCAAAATTTCAAATTTCTATCACAAATTGATCTCTTGCAACTTTCGTTAAAAGGTTTGCATTTTGCATATTTAGTGTCGTCTGACGATGTAAATTAAAACTAGGTAGTTAAGGATTTGAAAAATGAGAATTATAATATATTGATATCAATACAACTAAAGAAGAGTTTTCCAATTATCTCTTGAAACAAAAGAGTTGCGTTTCCCATTCACCCTGGTATAAGGAAGGGGTCAACTCATTGTTCTCAGTGGAAACTTCGTGACTTGCATATTCCACCGTCAAAATTTCGAATATCTAACATAAATACATCGTTTGTGATATTCGTTTGAAATTTTGTCATTTTCAAAATTTTCCACCGTTAGAGAGCGCAATTATAGCTTTTGCGATATTCCGAAAGTGCAAAATGTAATATTTCATCAATACTTATCCAACAAAAAAATAATTTTTATTTTTTCTCTGAAAGCAAAAATATCGATGTCGACAGTTTTATTTATTTATTTATTTATTGAAAATGAAAAAAGGTACATGTTCCCTTTAAAAGAGACTTTCTGATCACTCTAGTCAACAGTAACTCAGATACAGAACTCAGTTTTCGTCTGACTACTTGGCAGCAGCCTTCTGTGATTATATCTCAAAATATCCCTTTACCATTTTCCAGCAGTCAGCTCCTGAAAATCTTCCTTTAACTCTCATTTGAAGAAAAAAAAAGCCACTAGGTGCGGAAAGAATGCTAAAAACCTTATTTTTGTTCACAATGGTTGTACTGAGCTTACTGTCCAGCTTCCCCCTTACAGAAGTCAGCAGCGATTCCTGTAACACAGCAAAGCAGAGAATGTGTCTAAGAAGGGCGAGACGGATGAAAATCCAGCCCATCTTTGTCTGGAATCTCTCGGGCGCGCTGAAAGAATTTCAACGGTGAGGCGCTGACCACCCCTATAGCAAATGCTTTAAAACAAGGATAATTACACAGTGTGCATTTCTCATGTTAGAATAAAACCCCTGTTTCACAGTAAGACCACCTGGTAATCAATCACCAGGCTGCTAAGCGGTTAGAAAAACAACCAACGGAACACTTTTTTTTTTTCTTCATGTTTAACTTCGTCTTTCGCATTTAATGTCATCTCCTCCCCCAACTGCTTAATTGAGGGTTTGTGAAGAGATTGGTTGCTAGAGTGCCAGGCCCATAATCTAAAGTATGCAAAAGTTCAAGTCCCAGTCTGTGATAAGGTCGCGACCTTATCCACACCCTGGGGAAGTAAGGAGGCAAAGACAAAGTTGTTGCTATGGCAATCATCCGACAGCAAAGATGTTTAAGACTCGTTGTTACGTAGGAGTTAAAGGCGATTTTTACGGTAATAGTAACAATAAAGGAGAGAAGAGAATAAAGAGGAAAATGGGAGACTGATTAATTTCCTACTTCTGAAACCAGGAAAAAAAAAGGGTGAGGAAACCTCCGTAAAAGCAAAGGCAAATGGTAAAATTTTAAACCATTGGAAAGAAGAAATAAATAACGACTCTTCTTACCATCTCCTCTTAACTATGAAACTGAATCATAAAGTTGAAACGGAAATATATCAGAAATATATTCCCTGTACGATGAATAGATTTATTATTCGCTCAATATGTATAATGTATAAATGACAGGGCATTAACATGATATTATTCAATTTATATATTAATGGATTATATTTAATAACAAAGCATTTTCATATTAAAAATTATACACAGGAAATAATGTTTATACACAGAAAACAATTAATGATCTGAAATAGAGTAAAACATTCGCGTTTTGGAGGTATTTTTATCTAAATAATAACAGATTTTATTTCAGCAGCATATAAATTATTGCCAACATATAATAATTTAAACACAAACAGAATGTCATTTGTAAAAAAAACAGCTATATTCTAAAACTATTACAATTTTATGTTTTTTATACTAATTTAATAGATTTTACAAGCTGATCCTAGGAAACTAGCCATATATCTTTACAAAAATACATTAATATTAACTATGTTTAAAATCCATTATTGTTATATTCTTAAAACTTCGTTTTTATTATGTATAAATTTTATTTTTTTCTGGTAATGTTAAAAATCAGCTTGCTAAGTATATGTAGTGTCTCTGTATTAATATCTTACGTGCAATAATTTTAATTAAATTATAACTTGGTGAAAAGCGATATAGGAGTTGAAAAACAAATGGGAAGATAATTACAAAAGTGGTTTTAAAGTCGAATTATAGACATAGGCTTGAATTTTTAGCAAAATACAGAGTGGTCCTGCCACAGTTGCTAAAAGAGTTAGTCCTTTGTTATAATGGTATAAGTGTTAAGTTATTATGCCTTATTGGAAGGAAAAAACCGTTATTAGTTGTATACAGATCTGGTCGGTAATCGTTTGATTAATCGAAATTGCGACAAGAGGAAGCTTTATATACATGGTTTCTATAAATTAAGGAACAACCCTGTGCTATGTCAATGGAAAGCTAATGTCAAAACACTTTTAATTCTAAAATATGTTTTTTTTTTTTGTTTTGAAAAATGTGATAGCAGATAAAGATCTCAATCAAATGTATCAATATTTCGATCTTCAGCATAATGAGTTATGGAAGGTTGAATGTTTAACAACAGCAATGCGAATCCTAAAAAATTTATACAAAACTGATGAATAGTGGAATAATTCTTTACACAAACTTCTAAAATACACCCTTATTTTATTAAACACTTTGATACAAGCAGGTTCGAGTCGCAGCTGAGATTTATCTCCGCAAAATTCCCCGCCTCCCTACGATCAATAGGGGGAACTGATGGGTTTGGAAAGGCCACAGTCAGGATGACGAGCCCATCAGTGTCCATCATCTCCATCATCTCGGGACGTTAAGCCGTAGCCCCGTATGCGGAAGAGACATACCTTATGCACGTTAACGAACACACTGGATGGCCTTGACGGAAGGCTACCATCTGTCTTCCAACACTGTTCCAGTGGGTCCCCTCCCTCAACCTTCTCTAAGGATCCTTGTGACCTGACCATTTAGCCCATTGTATGCAAAAAAGTGTCGCTCAGAGGTAAAACAAACCAAACGCCCCCCCCCCCCCCGGTTAAAATTTTTTCTCTCTCTTTTAGGGGAGGAAAGAAATGGACATAGTTCGAGGTACCCATAATCCTCCCCACGTCAGAAGTTTCTAAATCAAAAACCGGAATTTCCTCGCTCAGGTAATCGAACTTTCAAATCTCTTCGTACCTACCAGAGTCCCTCGGATACAATTTGCCAGGCATATATAACTTTGTAGCTAATGAAAATTAACTATTTTCTGAGGTGCATAAAAAATGCAACGGTACTAAAGAATTATTACTAAACAAAATTTTTATTATTTAAAATAACATTTAAAACACTTATTAATTATTTGTATATACTTTTATTAACTTTTGCATATTTTTTAAATTAAGTTAATGATTTTAATTTACGATACAAATTTAGTTTTCGAAGCTTTCACTTCTACAAAGAATCTCGTGTTAGGTTCGTGCATAATTAGAACGACTTCAATATCTGCGTACGCTCGCGCTCTTGGCCCAACAAACGGATTTTATCAAGCGAAATCAGAAAGAAATTAGTTTCATGCATTCATTATTTCAACTTTAATAACGGCAACAGTTATTTTGAATAGCTTTCAACAGTTAATGTTTAATCACACGAAATCAGATATTTAATTAGTTTGATTTATTAATTTTTACAGATTTATTGGTGGCAACAGTTATTTTGAATAACTTTCAACCGTTAATGTTAAGCCTATGGGGATTTTGAAAAATTCAGACCCGCCCACCCCAATTTTGTTGACCTCAACCAGGGCCGGACTTTGACCTTCTGAAGCCCTAAGTTATGGCAAATTTGAAAGGCCATAAGCTATACAAATTTAAGAGGCCCCAAAAATTCGAAAGTTGAAATGTATATTCTGATTGAAGGAAATATTGAAAACTGAACCCAAAACTGATGTGGTGAAAACATTATTCTGACATTGGTAAGCTACGTTGAACAGTGTTTGCACAATAGATTAATTTAAATATTAATTTTTTTTTCATAACACAGTAAAACTTGAAATGCATTTCTTTGAGGCCCCCTAATAGTTTGAGACCCTAAACTGTAGCTTAGTTACCTTATGCATATGCCCGGCCCTGACCCCAGCAGGTTCACAAGTAGCCTATATGCTTCCCCTGAGTGAAGGGAACGTTCATGCAAAGTTTGAAGCCTCTTGCTCTTCTGGCGACCTAGTGCATAATCGGGCAGTCTTCTTTATATATTGGATGGAGTTTACTAGTTTAGAGCAGTCTTCTTTATATATTTAATGGAGTTTACTAGTTTAGAGCAGTCTTCTTTATATATTGGATGGAGTTTACTAGTTTAGAGCAGTCTTCTTTATATATTGGATGGAGTTTACTAGTTTAGAGCAGTCTTCTTTATATATTGGATGGAGTTTACTAGTTTAGAGCAGTCTTCTTTATATATTGGATGGAGTTTACTAGTTTAGAGCAGTCTTCTTTATATATTGGATGGAGTTTACTAGTTTAGAGCAGTCTTCTTTATATATTGGATGGAGTTTACTAGTTTAGAGCAGTCTTCTTTATATATTGGATGGAGTTTACTAGTTTAGAGCAGTCTTCTTTATATATTGGATGGAGTTTACTAGTTTAGAGCAGTCTTCTTTATATATTGGACGGATCTTTATATATTGGACGGAGTTTACTAGTTTAGAGCAGTCTTCTTTATATATTGGATGGAGTTTACTAGTTTAGAGCAGTCTTCTTTATATATTGGACGGATCTTTATATATTGGACGGATCTTTATATATTGGACGGAGTTTACTAGTTTAGAGCAGTCTTCTTTATATATTGGACGGATCTTTATATATTGGACGGATCTTTATATATTGATGGAGTTTACTAGTTTAGAGCAGTCTTCTTTATATATTGGATGGAGTTTACTAGTTTAGAGCAGTCTTCTTTATATATTGGACGGATCTTTATATATTGGACGGAGTTTACTAGTTTAGAGCAGTCTTCTTTATATATTGGATGGAGTTTACTAGTTTAGAGCAGTCTTCTTTATATATTGGACGGATCTTTATATATTGGACGGAGTTTACTAGTTTAGAGCAGTCTTCTTTATATATTGGACGGATCTTTATATATTGGACGGATCTTTATATATTGATGGAGTTTACTAGTTTAGAGCAGTCTTCTTTATATATTGGATGGAGTTTACTAGTTTAGAGCAGTCTTCTTTATATATTGGATGGAGTTTACTAGTGTAGAGCAGTCTTCTTTATATATTGGACGGATCTTTATATATTGGACGGAGTTTACTAGTTTAGAGCAGTCTTCTGTATATATTGGATGGAGTTTACTAGTTTAGAGCAGTCTTCTTTATATATTGGACGGAGTTTACTAGTTTAGAGCAGTCTTCTTTATATATTGGACGGATCTTTATATATTGGACGGAGTTTACTAGTTTAGAGCAGTCTTCTTTATATATTGGATGGAGTTTACTAGTTTAGAGCAGTCTTCTTTATATATTGGATGGAGTTTACTAGTTTAGAGCAGTCTTCTTTATATATTGGATGAGTTATTAGTTTATAGCAGTCTTTCTTTTTTATTTTTTGTTCATTAGAAGCGTGATAATTAATTAGTTACAAATATTAAAAAAATTCTGATTTTCAGAAAAATTTAAATTCGGTTTTATTTCAGTTATTATAATTGACGAAAAGAATATTACCATTTATGCATTTATCTATTATGCATTTGAAAATATGTGTAAGTAAAAAAATCATTGTAAAATTTTAACAAAAAGATATGAAGTTTGTAAACAAGAAAAAAAAACAACAACAGAAAATTCTCGAGTAAAGTTTAAAAACTAAATTTCTTTCTCTTTTCTAAGTCTTTAATTCCTTGTTTAGCGCACCTTTCCTACCCTTTGATTATTCCCTCATTTCTCCAAAAGCAGCTTCATTTTGTTTTTCCTCACTAACTAATGACGATGCAGCTCTCTAACCCGCTATTTAACAAGAACCAAGAACCGATTCATCACCAATTGAACCGCTTCAGAAAATGTCAAACATGTCAGAAATGCATCACCCTGAGAAATGCCGGGAGTGATCTTGCCAAGAATGCGAATGCGGAGCTCCCGCACAGTGGTTATCTCCCCGCTTCACCCATTATGAAGGCGGAGATGAGAAACATCATCAACAACGGACTCTCCAAAGGGGGTGGAGACGTAGTGCTTCTTCATGTTTGACCCACAACCGAGTTAACGGCCTTGGAAGCCGTTCGCCGATCTCAGGTAAACACCGCCACTTCCAATGACCTTGTGACATGTACTGACCTCTGTACAATACTGGGCTCATCGCGTCTCGGTTGTCGTCCTTCGCGGAATGATACTCGTCGTGCTTTCAGTTATACAGGGCTCAATACTCGAAACATGACAGCGGATGAGATCACAATGCAATCTCACCCCCATCCCCACTCTCATACGAGCAGATGCTGGTGGGGCAATCGTTCATACGGAAGCTCTGGAAACACTTGACTGCACTTGAAGGTTGCTCTATGTTGCTGAGGTGAGAGAATGGTCAGAAAACCAAATACTTCCTCGGTTTACATAACGTCTTACTCGTTTTAATCCCCGTGTGGAAAGCAAATCGGATTTGAGAGGCATCGTATTTTGTTCTCTGGTGGCGATGATAGAGTTTGGGATGCAACCGAGGAGCAGAGAAGGAGAGATGGAGAAGATAGATGGAACAAAGCTGAAACAATGACAAAAGTCGTGAATTAATAAATTACATGTTAATATTATGTTTAAACAGAGTGGGATAATGATTTTTGTTGGTTGTTTTAGCTTAAATAGTGTTGCTAACAATGGCCTCTTTAATAAGCTACCATACATATGATTCATACGATAAGGAGGTCGTATGACTGGCAGAGCCTGAGATAGGTGAGATGGGGTGAAATAAGTTCATAAGTGGACCCCACTTTGAAAGCCATATAAATATAGGAATACATTTAATAGATACTTTTAAAAACAAATTTTCTATCATTTATTAAAAGGAATTTTAAGTTATATGATAAAACAAATAATTTACAATTTAAATGGTATTTTAGATTTGTTTAGCATGTAATTTAGCAATGGCATGTATAGTTGGAGTTCCCTAGACCATGGGCCTGTGCCAAAATGGTCCTACTCCCCGCACCCCTTCCCCCCAATCATATGGGGCTGTGTACCCGTTTCAAATCGCTTGTCCCGGGTTTCGAAAGATTTTTAAAAACTTTTCATTTTCATTGGTTTAAATATTAAAATATAATTTTAGTCGTGCATTACAACAACGTAGTTTAAGTGGGAAACGAGGCGACGTCACATTATTTTTAACTTTGATTAATTTAATGGAAAACAATGGTTTGTTTAATTTGTAACAATAGCCAGTTAATGTCTCCGACACATCTATCGATTTATACATATATCGTTGTATGAATGATATACTTACATAGCTCACGGCCCTGTCCTCGGTCAGTAGGGAACACCGATGGGCTAGGAAAGGCCACCGCCCGTCGAATGGGACGTTAAGCCGTGGCCCCGTGTGCGGGAGAGTCATAAATAAATAATAATAAATACCCCCTCAAGCAGCTGCTTGCCACAGAGGTCTGACAGGAGCCTGTCAGTTTATATGCCACAGTAGAAGATCTGAGAGGATGGCAGGACCTCAGCAGAAAACAACACGAACATCCATGCCTTACCCGGGGCTCGAACCCAGGTCCCTTAGATCAGTAGCCAAGCGCGCTAACCACTCGTCCACGGGACGGCTGCGGGAGAGTCATACCCTGTGCATATTAAAGAACACACTGGATGCCCTTGAAGGGAGGCTACCATCTATCTCCCAAAGCTGTTCCATTGGGTCCCCTCCCCCAACCTTCTCTGAACCTTCGGGTTCTTGTAATCGACGTGATCGTAGACGATACATCTATGGGAGTTTATTAACTCCCATAGATGTATGTGTCGTTTTTCTGCTGAGGTCCTGCCATCCTCTCAGATCTTTTACTTTGGCATATAAACTGACAGGCTCCTGTCAGACCTCTGAGGCAAGCAGCTGCTTGAGGGGGTATTTATTATTATTTTTTATTTATACTTACTTGCCCAAATGTGCCATGATGACACCCCCTGTATATCCCCTGTATTGGGATGAAATTACCATCTTTGAGACGTTTGGGAAAGGAAAGGCGCTGGAGTAACCTCGGCTACATTGTGAATTGGCAGAAAAAGTTGCCAATGGAGATGCGGAATAAGTTCCCAATCACGTTTAACTCTGTAAGTAGCGTAGAACGCGCTGCCCTCTGATTGCTGAGGGGGCTGGGGTGGCTCTCTAGTCGGTAGCACGCCAAGCCAAGCTTGTAATCTGCAGTTCCTAGGTTTGAATTCCACCTGGGCCAGCATTGAGATTTCTCTCCGCAAAACTCTTTGCCCTGCTTACGGTCAGTAGGGGACATCGATATGCTTGGAAAGACCGCCGTCCGTCGGAAGGGATGTGAATCCGTGGCACCGTCTGCGGTAGAGTCATGCCATCTGTTACGTTAAAGAACGCTCTGGATGGCCTTTACGAAAAGCTATCAACTGTCTCCCAACAGCTGGCCAATGAGTCCCTTCCCTCCACCCTTTTCTGAGCCCTCGGGTCCTTGTGAACATTTTTTTCCTTGTGACTCCTGTTTTTTTACCCGTGAAAAACTAGGAACTTTATTAATAGAGAATACTAAAAACAGAAAAGGGTGAATTAAGAACAACTGGGTAATTACTAACTACAAATGGAAACATACTATTAGAATCACCCATGTTTCTTACTGAAGGCAGTGTATTGACCAGAGGTTCTGCATTAACAGAAATAGCCAATTTCCAGGTTCTGAGCTGTGAAGGTTGGATCAGTCGGTAGAGCTCCAAGCTCCAGTGCAATTAAGAAGAAAGAAACAAAGGTAAATGCGTGTAGGTTGTGAAAAACCTTGAGTATAGAGACAAAATTGTTTTGGGAAAATGAAGCTTGAAACAATTGCCTTGAAAAAATTGGAATACAAACCACGACCACTTTAGGATATGTCATCAGCTGTTTGCGGTTCCTAACCCACCCGGCTCAAGACAATTTTTCCATTACTCAAGATTGAGTCTGATGTTCCCGGGTTAGAGTCCCAACTGTGCCAGCTTTGAGATCTTCCACTGACAATTAATAACGAGCTTGAAAAGGCCGCTGTCCGTTGGATGGGAAGAAGTCGTGGCCCTCTGTTGAGTCATGTGCACTTTAACAACACGCTGAATGGTCTTGACGAGAGGCTACCCATCTGTCTTCTAATAGCAATATATCGTCTTTCCCACTCATCTCTCAGCTTTGGGGTCATTGTGACCTGACCATTTAACCTATTGTTGTGCATAAAAGTGACTCAGGGGTAAAACACATAACAAAAGTCCATTCTCTCTACATAATAATTCATATGAAATGTACTATATTTTTTGCGAATCCCGAATTGAATAAATCAAACAAGCTGCCAGCGACTGTCATATCTGGAACCATTAATATGAATGTAAACTTTTATTATGTAAATAATTTCATTAATCAAGGCAGAGTTTTTTATTTGAATTGGAAGATATTTTAGTTTTACAATTAAACAATGTGAAACGATCTATTCAACCTCGTCTCAAGACACTGAAAGTTTTCAGTTATATCTAGTCTTTTGAAAGAAGTATTAAAAGTCTAAAACTTTTTAAGTAATTCATACGTTTGCTGAAAAGCGTCCATTTTTTGGAGAATACCACCCGAATTCATGAGTCGAGGGAAGGTGAAAGTCCAGAACGTAAACAATGCAGGAATTCGTGTTGGTGAAGACTTAGGACAATTAGTTCTGCAGCTTGTATGCTTGAGGAAGCATAAAGCTGTGAACAGGAATGTGTACTAAGTTGTTGTGTGCTTCATGAAGCACGTTCGTTTTCAAAAATTAGCAATGGAAAAAAAAAGACTCATTTGCGATTTAACGTTTAGAAATACACTCTCTTGTCAAATTATTATGAACAACCTGCGCGAATTACCATGAAGCATACCAGTGAATGGGAAATCTTTTACTGACATTCTGCATCACTACGAAGTCCTATAAAAGCCATAAAAGCATGGTGGAAAGCAAAGTCAAGTGTGACATGTGTAAAAACGCTGATCTGACTGATAGCGAAAGGGGCTCATCGTTGAAGCACGGTGGGCGGGAGCAGTGTCTGGAACCGAGGTGATGGAACTCAGCAGAAAATCACGGGGCACAATATCTCAAGTGTATAGAGAATGGAAAGTGTCTGAATAAACGCTCGCAGATTTGTAGCAAATGGGAAGAAAAAGGCTCTGACAGGAGGGACATAAGTTTAGTGGCAAGAACTGTACGGTAAAACAGAACTGCCACAGTTTGTTTTACCGTACAGTTCTACTCTCTCAGCCACAGCTGAGAGAGTTGACCTCTAGACAAACTTCAAATCCCATTTCAACAAAAACTGTACAGAGGGAACTGATAACTCTGAAATTTGGGCACTGTACCATGATAAATACAACGAAGTATTAGGTGGGTGTTCATAATAATTTGGTCAGGCATTGTATCCTTAGTAATGTTAATAGAGAACAGGGGTCGCAAATACGTGGCCTGCGATGTAATTTGTGCAGCTCTCAACCAATAAGTACTACATCCGGGTAGCGAACCGGGCTCACTAAATGGGGACTGCAAAGATTTCACACGGGTATGGAGAATATGATAGAGTTCAGCTGAAGTTTACATTTATGTAATTTGGTATTAAAAGTACACCTACCCCTCGATTTACCATGTAAAAATCGAAACCGTGTAAACTGAGCACGGTTTAGGATTTATACGGTAATAGACACGGTTTTACATGGTTAAGAAAATGCAAACAGTATCGCTTTACACGGTCAAAGAAATGCAACCAGTATCGCTATACACGGTCAAAAAAATGCAACCAGTATCGCTCAACACGGTCAAGAAAATGCAACCAGTATCGCTTTACAAGGTCACGAAAATGCAACCAGTATCACTTTACACGGTCAAAAAAATGGAACCAGTATTGCTCTACACGGTCAAGAAAATGCAATCAGTATCGCTTCACACGGTCAAGAAAATGCAACCAGTATCGCTTTACACGGTCAAATAAATGCAACCAGTATCACTTTACACGGTAAAGAAAATGCAACCAGTATCGCTTTACACGGTCAAGAAAATGCAACCAGTATCATTTTACACGGTCAAGAAAATGCAACCAGTATCGTTTTACACGGTCAAGAAAATGCAACCAGTATCACTTTACACGGTCAAAAAAATGCAACCAATATCGCTCTACACGGTTAAGAAAATGCAACCAGTATCACTTTATACAGTCAAGAAAATGCAACCAGTATCACTTTACACGGTTAAGAAAATGCAACCAGTATCGTTCTACACGGTCAAGAAAATGCAACCAATATCGCTCTACACGGTCAAGAAAATGCAACCAGTATCGCTCTACACGGTCAAGAAAATGCAACCAGTATCGCTTTACACAGTGATAGACTAGGTTTTACACGATACGGATTGGTTTTTTTTTAATGTATGTAGATATAATATATATTGCGAGGTAGCAGTGGTATAGCGTCTATGGAGATTGTCATCCCAAAGTAAAAATCCACTAAATAGTTTTACAAATCCTTAGGCAGCCATGAGCTACGGAGGTCCAAAAATGGTTTTAATCGATGTCATTTTCAAGAATAAATAGATAATAATAAATTCCTATATTAATGAAATCGTCATCTGTATGAAGTTATATATATGTTTTTTTGCTAAAATTATATTCTTGCATTGTAATGCAATCTCTCTCGCGACATCTTAATGAAATGCCGCCTGTTTTGAATCGGCAGCGAGATCTGACTTTTCTAGACTGGATTTTTCAGACTAGTAAAAACCGTGTTTTATCTCATTTTTAGCAATAAGTTTAACTTTATAGACTGTTATATATGCAAAATACAGCTAATTCGTAAGTTCAGTTCCATAAAATAGCATATAAATAATAATTTTATAAAATAAAGAACTAAATGTTGGTAGAAATGCTTAATTTCTTATTTATATTCAGTTAATAAATCTTCGTTCAAATTTCGACTTCAAATTCGATAGTATACGTCTAAATAAAAGATGAATATTTTCGTGACCACAAAGAAATATAAGAGAAATTAATCTAAGCGTATCTGAATTAGTGCGAATAAAGTACAAAATAATGTTACATTAATGCTTATTATTACTGCTGAACTGAAATTTTTGATAAATATGTATAAATGAAAATTTCAATTTCATCATAGCAAAGATTTATTTCAGAACCTATCCCCCTTTTTTTCCATAAGTTGTTGGTTTCGATTTATCTGTTGATTTTCCGGAACCTCTCTGCCTTGTAGAGAGATTTTTGTGCCGTCCAGTGGCCGAGTGGTTAGCGCGCTTGGCTACTGATCTAAGGGACCTGGGTTCGAGCCCCGGGAAAGGTATGAATGTATGTGTCGTTTTTCTGCTGAGGTCCTGCCATCCTCTCAGACCTTCTACTATGGCATATAAAGTGTCAGACCTCTGTGGCAAGCAGCTGCTTGAGGGAGTATTTATTTATCTACCTTTTAAATCATTGGATAATGTATATAAAATTTAAATATTAAAACAGGAATATGTTTTGATTATTATTGCTTGTAAAATGAATCCTGCCATATATTGAAAAACAACTGATTTATTAGCTATAATGATTTGAGGCGACGATTGACTTTGTATGTAGCGGGCCAGGCTCGTAATATGATGTTCCCGTGTTCGAGTCCCGACTGGGCCAGACTGTTAGGAATTTTCTCCGCTAATCCCCATTCTGCCCTCGGCGAAAAAGAGTCACAATCGGTCTTGGAAAGGAATATCCACCGTCGGATAGAATGTTAAACCATGGTTCCGTGTACCGAGTTGTTGTTGTTGTTGTTTTACCTCTGAGCGGCACTTTTTTGCACACCATGGGCTAAATGGCCAGGTCACAAGGACCCCGAAGGCTCAGAGAAGGTTGGGGGAGGGGACCCACTGGAACAGCTGTTGGGAGACAGATGGTAGCCTCCCGTCAAGGCCATCCAGCGTGTTCTTTAACGTGCACAGGGTATGGCTCTCCCGCACACGGGACCACGGCTTAACGTCCCATCCGACGGACGGCGGCCTTTCCAAGCCCATCGGTGTCCCCTACTGACCGTGGGCAGGGCGGGGAAATTTTGCGGAGATAAATCTCAACGCTGACCCAGCTGGGACTCGAACCTGGGAACTACAGATTACGAGCCTGGCGCGCTACCGACTGAGCCACCCCCGCCCCCGTGTACCGAGATGAGTCACATCTTGGGTACGTTAAAGACCTTGCTTGATGGTGTTGAAGGGAGGCTTCCATCTCTATCTTAAGAGCTGTACAGCGGGTGTGTGCTAAATGGCTCAATGTATGCTAAATGGCCGTAATGGCCGTTAAATGCCGTTCAAAGGTAAAACAACTCAAACTCTAATGATTTGAGTTTGAGACCGTAGATATAGAATCATACAGGGTAATAAATTAAAAATAAAATATTCTCGTATAAATAAATATCATTATGCAATACAAAAATAATCTGAATGCAAAACCTTTCTTCTTAAAAATATTAGCTGGAAGCTAATTATTCTCACTGTAGATTTTAATTATTAGATCACCAAATGTTTTCGGTAACTGGGAATAAATACTAGTTTATTATCTGTGAAAGTCCAGAACAGAAAAAAATGCAGGAATTCGTTTTCGTGAAAGCTTAGGACAATTAGTTCTGCAGCTTGTATGCTTGAGGGAGCATAAAAGCTGTGAACAAGATCAAGACTCTGGGAATAAATACAAGTTTATTACTAACACCATGAAAATAAAGTAACAGCGTCCAAGTTCCCGATTTTTTTCAGTGATATTTACGTGTTTTTTTTTAAAGATTGAGATAACCCGTAAGCTTTTGGCTTTTGATGGTTTCTCATACATAATACAAACACCTACACAAGGAATAAAACATAGAAACACTTAAGGATATGCCCGCTGGAATAGTAGTCAGGTACGCTAACCACTGGCCCAGGTAGGGCTTATTATATTATTATTACATTATTTAATGAGATGAAGGTACAAAAATGTACTCTAACACCATTCAAGACATCAAGAACGGCCAAATATAAACAATGTGGTTTACAATATGGTTAACACTTAAAACTTTGACAACATATACACTACAGGAAATAAAAACTTCAACACTTGAAAGAAATTATGCAAATGTGACGAAATTTAGGCAAGTGGTAGTATATGGAAATGCATGGAAATGATTAGGTTTACAGGACGATCGAAAAGATTGGACAGGCGCGAGCTTATGTCACAGGTGCTGAGCAAACTTAAAAATTATGTGTTTTAAAGTCAAACACAGATAAAGGCAACCAAAGCTACCTGGTTGACAAAACATTGTGGAAATTGTTCTAAACCAAAAAAACTAAAAAAAAAAATTTAAAAAATTTAAAAAAGTTTTAAACTAAAAAAACTTTACACAGACGTCGACAGCCGTTCCGACAGTTAACAGACTTTGAGCGTGGAAGAATCATCGGCCCTAGAGAAGCTGGTTTGTCGTACAGAGATGTGGCCAAACTTGTTGGTCGTAATCCCAGCACCATCGTACACATATGGCACAGTGGGTTCAAGAAGGATCCACCACACGCTGACAAGGATCAGGAAGATGACATTTGACCACGAAACGACAGGACCGCCATTTGTGATGCATGGCATTGCATCATGGATTCGCGACTACAACACAACTGCAAAGGGACTGGTAACAGGTAATACCTATACCTACCAGGCGAATACCTACCAGGCGGAATGATACTGCAAAGGGACTGCCAATAGGTAATACCTATACCTACCAGGCGGAACGATACTGCAAAGGGACTGCCAACAGGTAATACCTATACCTGTTGTTTATCCACCTACCAGGCGGACGATAAACAACAGACTTTTACAGTTTTCATTGCGAGCCTACCGTCCAGTACTGCGTTTGTCCCTCACATACAGCTGTTCGTAATATCACAGAAATTATTCTCATAAAATTATCTGACAGAACATTATAACTTCCTTATCAATTTCAAGGTTATCAATCATGATATCAATACAAGGAATGTCCGCCGTCGGATAGAAATCTTTCCGTCGGATAGAAATTTTTCTATCCGCCGTCGGATAGAAAAATGATTCCCATCTATAAATCAATTTCAAGGTTATCCAAGATTTAAATGCTTAACATATAATGTGAAAATTTCTTAAATATTCACCGAATGCTGTATTTCTTTTACGTACCAGACTTGGCGTACAAGACGCTATGTTCGAAATATTTATTCGAATAGCGTAAAAAACGAGATGTTTTATAGTAGCAATTACAATGTAGGGAAAATTCTAAAAGAAATTATGAATTTCTTAAGCAAATTCTGTCCACTTAGTACTGTCAGAAACCTGTTAGTCTACTCTGCCAGTGAGAAATTTTGTAAAGAACGCGAGACCTCAACATAAAGACAACACCAAAATCAAACGCTAAGTAAATTTTTTTTCTCTGATGTTTCATATTGCTTAACAACGGTACCGTTCATTTGAAGGAATAGCTTTCGTTAATCCTCTGAAGTTCCCATTGTTTTTAATTCTCTGCTGACCAAGACGTAAGACATTAATCTAACGCTCTATAATGTAAGCTCATTTGGCGCACTGTAACCTTAGTTGGTAGAGCGTCATAAAACACCAAACAACCAATTGTAATGAAAGCCAGCACTTATCTCTTATGGAGAGTGGAGGCAGAAGCAAACAAGTCAAGAAGTCAATGATCAGGACCATGACCTCGAAGATCAGATTATCAAAGTGTGAACTTTTTTATAGTTCTTTGTTTTCTTGCTCTGAAGTACGTAAAATTAGGATAAATAACCTCTCATTGAAGCTATTCACTCAAGCAGACAGAAACAAAAGGTTTAAAATATTAAAGAACAAAGTAAGAATAAATTGTAGGAATGTAATTGAGAGTAGATTATTTTCCATCCTGTAACTACTTCACTTCTTTTCGTTACAGCAGCGTGTAGCATAATTAGAATTTTTCAAAGTTCCAGGATAAAAGATCCCATAAGCTTTTCCATCTGTGGATGTCCAATAAGTGGCATGAGTCGCAAAGGACAAGGCAAATATCCCAAGCCCAAGAGGTAGAAAAACAATGATAAATATGGTAGATCAGGATACTAGAACAAAGAGTGTACCTGATCAAAAACCAATGGTCTAGCCCTCTTGAATCTGCTCAAAGGATCATGATCATACTTTAAAATGTTAGTAATGAAATCGTGAAGATTCGTGTCCACAGCTTGTAAGAATTTCTTAGAGATCTGCTTTATATGGGTGTAATACACATATGGGGACTACATATGTTGTTATAACGGGGCTAAGAACTGTATGGTATAATAGTAACTTTTGGTCAATGAAGAGGATAGAATTCCTGCCCATCAATGGGCCAAGTTGGCATCGAATCATGTTTGCTTTTTGCAGAACATTTTCAATATGCTTGTCCCATCTGAGCTTGCTATGCAAGGTAACGTCCAGATACTTAATAGTTTTCTGCCAGTTAAGTGGTGTGTCGAAAAGTTGAGTCTGGGGATTAGTCTCTTTTGGTGGTAATTCTTTCATTAAAATTTAAGCAAAATTAATTTAGTATCATAAATTATTAAAATACTGGTTGTTATTGAAAGAAATTAATGTAACTTATTAAAATCCTTGTTATAAAAAAATATTAATAAATTATTAAAATGCCGGTTGTTATGGAACATAGAAACATGTTAATGATAAATTATTATATTATTAAAACGAGATTTCGTGAGATAACTACAGATAGTTTAAGCACTTATTTATTTTAGCAGTTAAATAAAATATTGTATTTTTTAAATAATATATTATTTAAATTATTTCTACAGTTCAAAATATTAATCGTTACTTATTGTTATACGATGGGAGATGGGAGCAGAGACTTCGGATAAATGGTCATTCGAAGCACTTAATTCGCATGGATTGAACAGATATTCAATCCTCAACATAACTAGATATTTTGGAAATCAAGTCAACTAGAGTATATTTTGATAAGAAAGTCAACTAGATTATATTTTGATAAGCAAGTCAAATAGATTATATTTTGATAAGCAAGTCAACTAGATTATCTTTTGATAATCAAGCCAACTAGATTATATTTTCACACAAGTCAAGTAGATTAAGTTTTGATAAGAAAGTCAACTAGATTATATTTTGATACAAGTCAACTAGATTATATTTTGATAAGCAAGTCAAATAGATTATATTTTGATAGGCAAGTCAACTAGATTATCTTTTGATAAGCAAGCCAACTAGATTATATTTTCATACAAGTCAACTAGATTATATTTTGATAAGCAAGTCAAATAGATTATATTTTGATAAGCAAGTCAACTAGATTATCTTTCGATAAACAAGCCAACTAGATTATATTTTTACACAAGTCAAGTAGATTATGTTTTGATATGAAAGTCAACTAGATTATATTTTGATTACAAGTCAACTAGATTATATTTTGATAAGAAAGTCAACTAGATTATATTTTGATACAAGTCAACTAGATTATATTTTGATAAGCAAGTCAAATAGATTATATTTTGATAGGCAAGTCAACTAGATTATCTTTTGATAAGCAAGCCAACTAGATTATATTTTCATACAAGTCAACTAGATTATGTTTCGATAAGCAAGTCAAATAGATTATATTTTGATAGGCAAGTCAACTAGATTATATTTTGATAAGTCAACTAGATTATATTTTGATAAGCAAGTCAAATAGATTATATTTTGATAAGCAAATCAACTAGATTATATTTTGATAAGCAAGTCAAATAGATTATATTTTGATAAGCAAATCAACTAGATTATCTTTTGATAAGAAAGCCAACTAGATTATATTTTGATACAAGTCAACTAGATTATATTTTGATAAGCAAGTCAAATAGATTTTATTTTGATAGGCAAGTCAACTCGATTATATTTTTGATAAGCAAATAAACTGGATTACATTTTTGATTAGCAAGTCAACTAGATTATATTTTGAGAAGCAAGACAACTAGATTATATTTTGATAAGCAAGTCAACTAGATTATCTTTTGATAAGCAAGCCAACTAGATTATATTTTCATACAAGTCAAGTAGATTATGTTTTGGTAACCAAATCAAATAGATTATATTTTGATAAGCAAGTAAACTAGATTGTATTCCGATAAGCAAGGCAACTAGATTATCTTTCGATAATCAAGTCAACTAAATTATATTTTGATAAGCGAGTCAAATAGGTTACATTTTGATAAGCAAGTCAAATGGATTATATTTTGATTGACAAGGTAACTAGATTATATTTTTGATAAACAAGACAATTAGATTATATTTTTGATAAACAAGACAATTAGATTATATTTTTGATACGCAAGTCAAATAGATTATATATTGATAAGCAAGTCAACTAGATTACCTTTTGATAAGCAAACCAACTAGATTATATTTTTGATAAACAAGTCAACTAGATTATATTTTGATAAGCGAGTCCACTAGATTATGGTTTGATAAGCAAATCAACTTGATTATATTTTGATAAGCGAATCAAATAGATTATGTTATGATAAGCAAGTCAAATAGATTATCTTTTGAGAGGCAAACCAACTAAATTACAATTTTGATAAGCAAGTCAACTAGATTATATTTTGATAAGCAAGTCAACTGGATTATATTTTGTTAAGCAAGACAATTGGATTATATTTTTAACCAATATAATTAGATTATAATTTCATAAACCAGCCAAATAGGTAGATTTTGGAAACCCAGTTGAACAATAATAATGGCAAAAAATTCTAGCTTTCAAGAAATATTCCCTTGGAGACTTTTGAACACGTTAATATTTTTCAACAGTTGTTATTACATCTCAAATTCTAAAGTTTCAGAAAAAATTAAACGATACAGTAATTTGGACATCGTGGTATATATATGTAGTAGATTCTTACTAAAGTTATTCGATATTTATTTTTACTACCCCCAGAATCAACAGATGTGTTTTTCACGCTTTCCTTAATTTATTTTAATGAGGAAAGCTATCCTCATTACAGGAATTCACTCCTTCACCTGAGAATAGGGAAAGTGGACTGGACAGATATATGGCTTTGAGCTTGATTATGGATCCTGATTTTGCTGCACTGATGGGCTTCTGTGGAAGGAAAATCTTCCGCTGTGTTTTCTGTTTGTTTGTGGGTTGACAGCCCCAAGTGAATAGATTCACAGGATATGTTTATCAGCTGGTGGATAATCCTGAGCAGAAGTCATCGCAGGCACCTGAACTCTTTGCTTCTATTGGCATCGTCAAATTCTACATTGGAGGAAGTCTTCCAGTGTAGATGGCTTCAGCCTTTAGTGGTGGGGGAACGGGTCTTTGCCCCATGTATGCGATGAGGGGGTTATTTGATATTGTCGGCATTCCCTCTCTCAATAAACATAGTTTCTTTAAACATCCTACTAACCATTTTCTCTCCATAGGTAGTTGGAATGTGAGGACTCTACACAGAGCTTTTTCTCTCCATAGGTAGTTGGAATGTGAGGACTCTACACAGAGCTTTTTCTCTTGATGTCCTCACACAAGAATTCCACCATTATAATTTAGGTATTCTCGGCTTGCAAGAGACCAAATGGACAGATAAAGGTCAGATTCTTAAAAATAATCTTAAATTTCTCTTTTCAGGGAGGGACGACAATAAGCATCACCAAGGCGTGGGTCTGCTTCTCAGCAGACACGCTAGTGATGCTCTTCTAGGATATGAGTGCATTAATGAAAGGTTTCTTACAGCAAAATTTCAGACAAGCGTTAAAGACTTGATGTTATCTGCTGTTATGCCCCCACTGAGGATGCTGCCACTGAAGATGAAAAGGATAGGTTTTACGGACAACTTCAGGATATTTTGAATTCTGTCAAGAAAGGAGATATTACTCTTGTTCTAGGTGACTTCAATGCCAAAGTTGGTACTAACTCTGACCTTTGGGGAGGGGTGATTGACCCTTTTGGTATTGGTAGCTGCAATGGCAATGGGCAGCGTCTCCTACAGGTAAGTAAACTCAATGGTTTCAGAATAACTAACACATATTACAAACACCGCGACATACATAAGTACACATGGGTTTCACCTGATGGGCTGCATAGGAATATGATTGATTATATATTAATTAACAGCAAATGGGCTAGTTCTGTTAGAAATACCAGGGCATATAGGGGAGCTGAAATTGGATCTGACCATTACCTTGTTAAAAGTGTCTTGCAACTTAAACTTAAAAAGTGTTGTGCTAGGGTTAAAAAATTTGCTTTTAATACTGAAGCTCTGAAAGACCCAGTTATAGCCAAAGCTTACCGTGATAGGTTACTTAGTCATTATGACAGTCATGGTATGCTTACTACTGAAGTTGAGGATGAATGGGATCATTTTAAACAGGCTTTTTTGGACACTAACAGTACTCTTTTAGGAAAAAAGGAGCAGAAGAGACAGAATTATCTGAGTGATAAGGCACTTGAGCTTATTTCGGAAAGAAAGAACTGCAGGAATGTCCTTAATCAATACCCTACTAGTCCTAATAGAAAGCATTACAGAGAACTTAATAAACGTGTAAAAGATCAGTTAGCTGCTGATAAGAATCTTTGGCTTGATGGTTTGACTGACAAAGCCGAGGAAGCAGTTAGACAGCACAACAGCAGAGAGCTGTACCAGATAGTTAATGTTTTGTGTGGTAGAAAACGGACAGGTATACAGGGATTGAAGGATAAACAAGGTAAGGTTATAGAAGGTGAGGATTCTGTCATGGCTAGGTGGGCTGAGCATTTCAGTGATTTTTCTAAACAATGCAGTTAGTTCTATTCCCATTGTTTGCAATGATGATAGATGCATTGGTGGCTTTAATGTTGGCCCTATAACACAATCTGAAGTTATTTTGGCTATTTCCAAACTTAAACTATATAAATCCCCAGGGGTAGATGAAATTACTACGGAAATGCTTAGAGCTGGGAATGTTTCGGTTACCACTTGGATGACTGAAATTCTTAATATCTTTTATGATAAAGGCATGGTTCCTAAGTATTTTACCAGAGCTATTGTTATCCCTATTTTCAAAAAAGGTGATCGCAGTTCTTGTGATAACTATAGGGGTATCAGCCTACTCTCTGTTATAGGTAAAGTTCTTTCCATGATTGTGCTTAATAGAATTAAGAATCTGGTTGACAGGCAGTTGCGTGATGAGCAATGTGGATTCAGAAGTGGTAGGGGATGTGTGGATCAGATATTTTCACTTAGGCAGATTCTTGAGAAATGTTTAGAGTTTCAGAAACCTTTGGTCGCTAGCTTTGTTGATTTCAAAAGGGCTTTCGACTATGTTGATCGTCATAATTTGTGGTTGATTGTGAAATCATATGGTATACCAGACAAGTTAGTTAACATAATGAAAGCTCTCTATAATAACACTGAGTCGTGTGTGAGAGTTGGTAAGGCTTGTAGCAATTGGTTTAGCATTACTTCTGGTGTTCGACAAGGGTGCATTTTGTCTCCTTTTCTCTTTAGTTTGGTTATTGATTATGTTATGCGAAATTCACTTCAAGGGAAAGATTTTGGCCTTTAATGGGCTGGAGACACGAAAATTTCTGATTTAGATTATGCTGATGATTTAGCCCTTTTGGCAAATGATGTTGATGAGATGAACTCTTTCATTCGAGCTGTTGTGAGACTGGTAGTAGAGTAGGTTTGGTTATAAACAAAGAGAAAACAAAAGTGATGAAAATTGGTCAGGCAGGCTGTGATTCAGTTAATCTGAATGGTTGCAGTCTTGAGCAGGTGTCACAGTTTAATTACCTTGGGAGCTATGTAACAGATAATGGTGATGTGCGGCATGAGATTAACAGACGAATAGGTATTGCTGCCGGGACTTTTAAGAATCTATGGAGAGTGTGGAGAAATAGGCGTATTCACCTAAAGACTAAAATTGGACTGTATAATAGTTTGGTTCTTTCTAGGGTTAGTTATGGTAGTGAAACTTGGACACTTTGTAAACAAGATAACAGGAAACTAGATGCTTTTGATTCTAGATGCTTACGCAGTATCTTGGGTATTAGGTGGTTTAACTTTGTAACTAATGATGAGGTTAGGCAAAGGAGTCTGCAACCTCTTTTAAGCAGCATATTGTGCAGAGAGAGACTCCGTTGGTTTGGCCATGTTGCCCGTATGAATAATTATAGATTGGTGAATAGGGTTATGAACAGTGTGCCTAAAGGCCTCAGAAAGAAGGGTAGACCTAGGATGCGGTGGGCGACAATGTCAAACAGGACCTTGTTAGAATTGGTGTGCAGTGGCCTGATGCAGTAGATGTAGCTCAGGATAGATTTGCTTGGAGAACTAAATTGCGCTGTCTGGTTGGACCTCCGTAGCCCATGGCTGCTTGAGGATGATGATGAGGATGAGGATGATGTAAATTATATGAAAAAAATAAACACAAATAACTGCAAAGGAAATTAACTAATAAATTGGGATGTATCTTTTGGATTTTTTTTATCACCAAAACGGTTGGATTTTTTACCGCTAAATGAAATACTTTTTTCCACACAATGAGTTAAATGGCAGGTCATAAGAGCCTCGCGGTCTCAGAGAAAGTTAAGGGGAGGTGACCCATTAGACAGCTGTTAGAAAACAAATGATAGCCTCCCGTCAAAGCCATCCAGCGTGTTCTTTAAAGTGCATAGGGCACGGCTCTTCCACACACGGCGCCACAGCTTAACGTCACACCCAACTGATGATAGGCTTTCCAAGCTCATCTGTATCCCCTATTGTCCGAGGGCAGTGTGGGAAGTTCTGATGAGATAAATCTCAATGCTAACTTCGGACTCGAAACAGGGAACTACAGACTAGGAGCCTGACGCGCTACTGACTGAGTACCCTCACCACAGAGAAGGAGTGTGAGGAAGATGAGACCTAAGCAGAAAAACAACAGAAGCAAAGAAACATCTATGCATTATTCGAGATTCGAACCCACCCTCCTTTGATATGTAAGTAAGCACGATAACCAGCAGGACACAACAAATGATACGTGTTTTAAAAGCAAATCCTCCACCAAACTTGAGCAAGCCACCGGTGGCTCAGTCTGCGACCGAGTCCCGGGTATGGCAAGGTCTTTTTCCCTGCCCTGTATTTTATGATTGTCCGTTGGTAAAATATAAATTGTTCACTGTCGTCTTTGTTTACAAGTTGGAGTGTTTTATCTCTGAGCGGTACTTTTATGTACACAATGGACTAAATGGCCAAGTCATAAGGACCACTAGGGCTTAGAGAAGGTTGGGGAAGAGGACCCACTGGACAGCTGTCAACAGACAGGTGGAAATCTCTCATCAAAGCCATCCAGTGTGTTCTTTAACATTTCCAGGAAATGACTCTCTTCCAGGGAACGACATGTTAAAAGACTATTTTTCTCATATTTGGGCAAAAGCGAATGCTGGCTGTAAGTCCCAGTATCCAAATTGAAAAAAATGTTTCCTATTATTACCTGGCATTTTGTTAATATGAGTAAAATTGGCACTGTTCACCATAACACTGATATACCAGAGTAGTAACTACAGTGATGTAGGATTAAAAGAAGCAGTCCTTTTGTTTTCTCGAAAATAAAAAATTGCTATATTGAAAAAACAGCGATAAATCATATTTCACTTTATTGAAAAGAAATAATGGAATATGGCTTCTCCATCTTATCAAAAAAGTTTAATAGAATCAGTCTTCTTCGTAAGATGAAAAAACTGATTCCAGTACTTTATTCAATAAGACCGAAAGAATGATTCTATTGTTTTCTTTTAAATGATTTATTTCAATAAGTGCGGATTCAGTTTTCTTCGTCTTATTGAAAAAAATGTACTAGAATCTCCATCTTATTGAAAAGGAGTAATGAAGATAGTTTTCCCTATCTTTTTGAAAGAAAGTAATACACTCTGTATTATTCAAAAGAAGTAATGTAATCAGTCTTTTCTGTCTAATTTAAAAGAAGTAATAGAATCAATCTTCTCTATCTTATTTATAAGAAGTGATTGGAATTAGTCTTCTCTGTCTTATTTATAAGAAGTAATGGAATCAGTCTTATTCTAAAGAAAGAATGGAATCAGTCTTATTCTAAAGAAAGAATGGAATCAGTCTTCTCTGCATTATTTATAAGAAGTAATGGAATCAGTCTTTGCCTTATTTATAAGAAATAAGGGAATCAGACTTCTCTATCTTATTTAAAAGAAATAAAGAAATCAGTCTTCTCTGCCTTATTCAAAAGAAGTAATAGAATCAGTCTTCTCTGTCTTATACAAGAAAGGTAATGGAATCGGTCTCCTCTGTTACTTAAAAGAAATAAAGAATCGGTCTCCTCTGTCTTATTTGAAAGTAATAAAGAATCAGTCTTCTCTGCATTATTTAAAAGAAGTAATGGAATCAGTCTTCTGTCTTATTCAACAGAAGTAATGGAATCAGTCTTCTATGTCTTATAAGAAGTAATAGAATCAATCTCCTCTGCCCTATGCAAGAGAAGTAATGGAATCAGTCTTCTATGTCTTATTCAAAATAAGTAATAGAATCAGTCTTCTCTGTCTTATACAAAAGTAATAGAATCAGTCTTCTCTGCCTTATTCAAGCGAAGTAATGGAATCGACCATCTCTATCTTATTCAAAAAAAGAGTAATGGAATCAGTCTTCTTTGAATTATTTAAAAGAAGTAATGGAATCGGTTTCCTTTGTTTTATTGGAAATTATTAATATAATTAATTTCCAACAATGAATTCAAAAGGAGTCGTGCAATCATTCATTGCAGACTTCTTGTAAAGAATTAATGCAATCAGTCCTGCCATTTATTGAAGAAATCGTAATAAATCAGTCTCTTTCACCCCATAAAATATGCAATGGCCCTAGATTTTTCCATCTTATTGTAATGCACATTGGAATCGGTCGTCTTCATTTTACTGAGTAAAATAATGGATAAGTTTCCTCCACTTTATTAAAAATGAGTAATTGAATAAGTCACTTCCGTCTTATTGAAGAGAAGTAAATGGAATCAGCCTTCTCTGTCTTATTGGAAAAGACTAGTGGAATCAGTCATCTTTGCCGTGTTGAAGAGATTAATGGAATCAGTGGGTGGAGAACAGAAAGAAGATCCAGTTGACCTTGGATATCCTTCCTCCTATTGAAGATTATTTAATAAGTGGCAGCATTTTCTCATTGAATTCTCAGCTGTTCATTCAGCCTTGCAATGATTGTCAAGGAGAACCTCTTGAATGTTTCTTTCCAAACACCAGTGCAAGAATGTTTCCAGGTGTTCTCCGAAGAGGCCGCAACGAGGTGTGACACCGTGCGGGGCCGTTCGGTGACGCGATTGAGGCAGGTCACGCGCCACGTGCCAGCGTAATGCGATGGGAGGTACCGGACTTTATGACGGAGCGGAGAGGCACAACTAATTTTCTGCAGAGACGCCGGCGAGTAAATGCAGCTATTGTTAGATTAAGAGTGGAGAAAAGATTAGAAACAAATTAGGAATTGTATACTGCCCATCACGAGGAAAAAATCTCGAACTGTAAATAGAATTTTTCCGCATTCAGTTTAGCACATAATCGAATTGACCAGACTAGTATGAAACGGATTTCCTGATATTCTTAATCATTTAGCGTGGTTAAGAAATGTTCCAATTGATTTTGGGAATTGATTTAATTCAGTTTTTATTTTTTTTAAGACAAAAGCTATGTTTTAGGACGCCAACAACGTTCTTTATTTCTGTGTTTGGTATTAATATTATTCGGCATAATTTTAAATGAATCGATTCATCCACCGTCGTCTATGTTTACAGGTTGGAGTGTTTTACCTCTGAACCGTACTTTTATGTACACAGTGGACTAAATGGCCAAGTCATAAGGACCACTAGGGCTCAGAGAAGGTTGGGGAAGAGGACCCACTGGACAGCTGTCAACAGACAGATGGAAATCTCTCATCAAGGCCATCAGTGTGTTCTTTAACACTTCCAGAGAATGACTCTCTCGTACACTTAGTTAATCTGATGTTTCCAAATTCGAGACCTCGGTAAGACAGAGACAATGGGTTGTGTTATTTTACCTCTGAGCGGTACTTTTTTTGCACATAATGGCCAGGTCACAAGAACCCCGAGGGCTCAAAAAGGTTGAGGGAAGGGGACCCACTGGACATTTGTTTAGATAGTAGCCGAGAATTGGACAGCTGTTTAAATGTTAAAAAGGGCTTTGACTCCCGTCAAAGCCCTCTTTAACAGCGTGTTCTTTAGCGGGCACAGGGTAGCTTTCTCACACACGGAGCCAGGGTTTGCGTCCCATCCAACGAACGGTGGCATTTCCAAGAACATTGGTGTTCCCTACTGATCGAGGATGGGGAGAAGTTTAGTGGAGATAAATATCAATGCTGCCACAAGCGTAACTCGAATCTTGATAATTGCAGATTACGAGCCCGGCACGCTACCGACTGAGCCAACCCCCGCCATACCGACATAAAAAGACAATGTGATACTTAAAACGTGCCTGAAGCTGAAAGACAGCACCTCATTACGAAAGGTTATTTTAGCATTTTCTTTTCCGTGTTTACAGATGGGAAAATTTAATTTAAAAACTTGATCCTAGAGAATAAGGTCAAAGTTCAGGTGTCGACCTCGGGGGCACGACTGAATATTTTTGTTCTACGATCTTGAAAAGAAGCTACATTAGCACAAAAGCTAGCCATAATAGAAGCCTATGAGAACGAACTTGGTTACACCAATTATCACTCTAACACAGGATACTGCTAGGTCAGTTTTGTCGTGACCAGAAGAAGTGCACAAATACACCAAGAATTTATCACCACATTCATCTCTGTTCGCTATTTGTTTTAATTGCAGTGGAACATCCTTTTCTTCTCAGTGTGGGACTAATTTAATTGCCGTGTTGTCAGCGGAGCGAGTGACAGCCCAAAATTACCGGTATTGTTACGACGCGGAAAGGTGTGCGGAATGACAGATTGTGACGTGACAGACCGTCTAAGATGTAACAACCAATCCCTTAAGAAAAAGAGAGGGAGGGAGGTAAACAAACGTTAAGGTGTGACACTTCAATGACAGAGCTCTGCCACGAACCCGAATAATTTAAGGGATCGTCTTAACATCACGTGACGGTCGTACAAAATGCAAATGTGCCTTTGAGGAAGTTGGGGGGAAAAAGCGAAGAGGATACCCCCCCCTTCTTAGATGTTATTAGAGACCGGTTTTTACGAACAGTTAGCCGTAGCTCTTGAAAAAGAATGGCGGCCGAGTCATTGCGCGACTTTTGCGAGGAAATAAACAAAGCCCACCTATACTGTTTGTCAATGTGAATGTCTGCAAGGAAGTTGTTAGATGCCCCGCGTAAACGACAATAAAGCACTTTGTGTTGTTGCGCTGTTATTTGCATAAACCGGCTAACAATGGAGTCGTGAATATGCTGGGAAGTGAATCTTCGTGATGAAACCACAGCATTCATTTTTAGCTTTCTTCGCGCAGGGATATTGATATGGATGATTTTTGTCTTCTAAGGTCAGAAGTTGTTTTTGTAGTGTTCTTTGTTTTTACATTTTACAGACTTTAGAGTCCTATTAATTACCCAACGATTTAATATTACATTAATAGAAATCATGTATTTCACTTCTTGAGATCCTAAAAACTATAATTATCTATGCGGCTTTAATTTGGGGTCACTGCTCCCAAACCAATAGCAAGAAGCTTAAACCTTTCCAAAATGAAACTTTGAGATCAGCTGTGGTTGCACCTGGTTTGTGAAAAACACAATCATTCACCGAGCTCCCGATGGGCGACCAATTAAAAATTAAAACCCAGGCAACCAAGTTCTTTCAAAAAGCATAAAAACTCCGGAATCAATTTATCTCTAGAGTCTCAACTATGATGCCTTTATTCAAAAACAAGAGATGCAAGACTGTTCTAAAAGGGGCGGGGAGAGCTCAGTCAGCACCGCGCCTGGCTCGTAATCTGTGGTTTCCAGATTTATGTCCCGCAGGGGCCAGCGTCGAGATTTATCTCCTGAAAACTGCCCTTCTTCCCTCGGCCAATAAGGAACACCATTGGGCTGGAAAAGACCGCCGTCCGTTGGATGGGAAGTTGAGCCGTGGCTCCGTGTAATAGAGAGTCATACCCTACGCACGTTAAATAACACACTGATGGCCATGACGTCAGACTATCATTTTGTTTCCAAACAGCTGTAGAGTGGGTCCACTTCCCCCAACCTTCTCTGAACACTTAGGGTCTTTGTGACCTGGCCATTTAGTCCATTGTGGACAAAAGAGTGCCGCTCAAAGGTAAAAACAACCCAACTTGTCTAGATAAAATAGTTTATTACTTTATCTGATCGTCATTGTAAAAGGGTTTCACTCCTTCTTAGTACATTTTTAAAATTTTGCTAATACCATAGGCGATATATGAGATAAAAATGGTAAGGGCACCAGCACGGTACTATGGCCTGTCAATAATAATTCCTGATCCCTTATTAAATAATATTTTTGAACGGTTCGACAGTGGATTACCTGATCATTCGAGCTACCCACTATCTCATTTGAGAATTCAGGGGCTGTTAAATTCCGTCTGTTTTAAAAACCGCAATGCTTCAAAGGACATCGTCTTCATAGACTTTAATGAAAGAACTTCCAAGCGTAGCAAAATTTTTTTTAATAATTCATCATTGCCTTCTCGAATGTCTCAATAAAAGTCATTTGAATATCTGTCCCATCCTATAACAAATTATATTCTGTACACGTTAAGGAACACTCTGCATGGCCTTGGCCGGAAGTTTCCATCTGTCTCCTAACATCTGTACAATCATCTCTGAGCCCTTGGAGTCTTTGTGACCTTGCCATTTAGTCGATTGTGTTCAAAATAAGTACCGCTCAGAGGTAAATCAACACAACCCTCGATAAATACGAAACTAAAGAGAAACTAGAAGGACGCATATCGCCTCTGTTGCATATGAGAATCTTGTTTTCAAAAAGAAAGAAGTTTTTCCTTTACCTGCTGTTTCATTCTATAAAAGTTTTAATTTAAACTAGCGGATGATGGGAAAAATACAAATAGTATTTTATTAGTTATTATATAACATAAAAGTATTCGTCTTTTAAATCTTAAATCTAAAGTGTTGCATTTCCCACATCTCTCTCAGAAAGATGGGTAGATTATTGTTGTCAGTAGAATATATGATAAAAACTACCACTGATTTTCTAAATTTCTGTTTTATATATGTTTTTTGTAAAACGAAACAATTTTACTAATTCATCGTTTCAGTGATCTGTAAAGATATATATTAAAACTGCTAAATATTTGAAAAATGCGAATTATAATATTTCATTAGTTAGTACCAATCAAACCGAGAAAGAGTTTCCAATATCATTTTCATTTGTTTCCAATCGAAACTTCATGACATTCACATTCCACTATCAAAATTTCCTATTTCTATCAATAATACGCCGTCCCGTGGCCGAGTGGTTAGCACGCTTATCTACTGGACCTGGGTTCGAGCCCCGGATAAGTCATGGATGTATGTGTCGTTTTTCTGCTGAGGTCCTGCCATCCTCTCAGACCTTCTACTATGGCATATAAACTGGCAGGCTCCTGTCAGACCTTTGTGGCAAGCAGCTGCTTGAGGGGGTATTTATTTTTTTTATTATATCAATAATACATTTTTGCAATATTCGCTTGAAATTCTGGAATTTTCAATCTCTTTCACCGTTAGAGGGAGCAATTATAATTTTCGAAAGATATGGAAAGTGCGAATCATAATATTTTATCAGTTCCTCTCTAACCCTAAAAAGAAATTTTCATTTATCTCTAAATAAAAACAATTATCTGATTAAACCAAAAAAAAAAAGTGTTTTTCCACCCCCACCCCTGGGTCTAAGAGGTCAATTCATTGTTCCCAATAGAAACATCACGGCATTCACATTCCACTACCAAAATTTAAATTTCTAGATTAAATACGTCGTTTGCAGTATTTGTTTCAAATCTTGGAATTTGCAAATTTTTCCACCGTTAGAGGGCGAATAATAGTTTTGGGAAGATTTAAAAAGTGTGAATCATAATATTTTATCAATTCCTCTCTGACCTAAAAAGAATTTTTCAATTATCTCAAAAAACGAAACAAAAAATGTGTGTTTTCCCACAGCCTCTGGGACTAAGGGGTCAACTCATTGATCGCAATGGAAACTTCATGACCTTCACATTCCACCACCAAAATTTCAAACTTCTATTATAAATACATCGCTTGCAATATTCGTTTCGAATTTTGGAATTTTCACCTTTTTCCACCGCTAGAAGGCGTAATTACAGCTTTAGAGAGATTCTAAAAGTGCATATCGTAATATTTCTTCAATACCTATCCGACACAAAAAGAATTTTTGATTTATCTCTGTAAACAAAAAAGTTCGATGTCTGCAGACAGACAGGGAGACGACGTAGCGAAATTATCTCGTTTTCTTTGAAAACGAGATAAAAAGAGTAACTCTTGACACTGTCCTTTGGAGAAGTGTCTTGGAGAAATGACTTCGTACAATGTTCTGGGTGCAGCTTCTTTTCAGAGCTCGTAGGAATGGGCAAGAGGGCATCTATATCCTACGGATGTTTTACTCCTCTTAGATCCACTCATTACCACACACATTAGACATCCCATTACCACTCCCATTAGAAACTCGCAATAGCATCATAATAATCCATTAAAGGCATGTAGATGTAATTGCTTCCTTCCAAGAACATGGAGGCCTCTTCCAGCGAATGCTTCAAAAACACGTTGTTCTCCAACCTCACTTCCATCTCCACCCTCTTTCATCTCCAGTCTTACTGCCATCTCCCCTCCCACTGTCATTCCTGCCCCCAACTTTGGGTGCGAAGTTATGCAGTAGGTGATGTGCCAACAGGCCATAGATTTCCAGATCAGATCCGGACAAGACTAGTGCTGATCCTTTCCTTTCAAAACTCCTTAAGAAAGTGACGCCATTCTTTAGCGTGGAAAAGCACTTTAATTGTATATTAAGGCATGATTTTTTGTGCAGGAAAGCGGTACGGAGGACTCTTTAAAGACATGTGTGTAATCTAATGTGAAGCTGCGATTTGCAATTAAGATCAAGGGGGGGGGAGCGACTGCTGTTGAACTATCCCCATTAACTTTAATAATATATGTATAATGTAAGATCGATTAAGTACATAGAGGTATACGCTACATAAATGCAAAATAAAGGCTAAAATAAATAGGCACTCATGTAAAATGTTGTATTGCTCTATATACAGTATGGTATGGTTAACCATATTTGTTAGAGTAATATATAAAATCATATTTTAATCTTTTGCTGTCAAAATTGTTAAATAAAATAATAAATTATTCCTCAAGCAGCTGTTTGCCACGGAGGTGTAACAGGAGGCTATCCGTTTAATACACATAGAGAAGATCTGTGAGGAAGGAGGAGACATCAGCAGAAGGATAACACAAACATGCACGCACGCTAACAATTCGTTCACTAAATTGTTACAACAAACAAAAAACAATATTAACCAAAATTAGTAACTCGTAGTAGTATTGGGGCGGGGGTGGCTCAGTCGGTAGCGCGTTAGGCTCGTAATCTGTAGTTCCCAGGTTCGAGTCCCAGCTGGGTCAGCGTTGAGATTTATCTCCGCAAAATTCCCCGCCCTGCCCACGGTTAGTAGGGGACACCGATGGACTTGGAAAGGCCGCCGTCCGTCGGATGGGACGTTAAGCCGTGGCCCCGTGTGCGGGAGAACCATACCCTCTGCACGTTAAAGAACACGCTGGATGGCCTTGACGGGAGACTACCATCTGTCCCCCAACAGCTGTTCCAGTGGGTCCCCTTCCCCAACCTTCTCTGAGCCTTCGGGGTCCATGTGACCTGGCCATTTAGCCCACGGTGTGCAAAAAGTGCCGCTCAGAGGTAAAACAACAACAATCCAACGTATTAGTATTGTTACGACAGATGAATGCGCTGCAGTGACTTCATGATATAACGTGCCATGAACGCTCGCATATGCTTAATGCGTGAGAATTATGCAACAAACGAATTTGAATGTAGAACCGACCAGAAAAAGAGAATAATAGAATTTCAGTGTGTTAAAATTGTGGAGATATGAAAGCAGGTTTAAATAGTCTGAGTCAGTGCGCGATAAGCAAAAAACAAGAAGTATCTTTTGTGTGATGTGTGCGCGGGTGGTCGTTTTGTTTTGCTAGTGTGAGAAATCTAGTGATCTAATCAAAGACGAAGGATTGTTTACGCCTGAAGTGAAGGTATTCAAGAGATATGACAGACAAAGTGAAGAGGTAGTAGTTTAGTATAACAAACAGAGCTAGTCTTAACTTCTCCGTAAGAGAAATGTATTTTGTTTGTGATCAACGTGTGAAGAGAATGAGTATAGATAATTAATTATTTATGAATTTAATAGATTCTAATGAAGACTTGTCTGTGTACTATTGCGGAATTTCTTGCCTGTTGGCTTGGTTTGTTTATAGATGAGTTTATTCATACTTCTATAATAAATTACATTTTATTATAATCATTATTGACATATTTTAATTATTTTGAACTCACGCTCAGTGCCTATCCATTTAAATTTACAACAGTATTATATACACTATATGGCTGTTAAGCATAATGAATAAGAATTCATCTTTCTTTTTATTCTTTTAGAATCGAGTCTTATAACAATAGCAATTAATGTGCCTTCACATTTATTGTTATTGTTATTGATTGTTATTACTCGCGATTGTTCGCGGCCGCGGCATAAAGTTGTACAGTAACATTCGTAGCCAATGGAGCGAACTTACTCTAGTCAGCAGCAGGTCAACAATCCTTGTTTGTTGATCCGCTAACGTACATCCGGGTGTTATGATCAGAGAAAGTCCTTATGGATGTCTTGACTCTGGCCGTAACAGGAACACACATAACAGCTAGATTTTGTAAACAAGTTAAGTGATACGAACGAGTTAAAAAGTCCAAGAAATTCTTAAAAGGCATCAAAGATTAAAAAGTTTTAATGGCCCGACTCGAGTTTTGCGACCTGTCGTCGCTTTTTCCAAGAGCCTTTGAAAAAGCGTCGACTGAGGTCGCGAACTCGATCCCTAGCATGATTTCCTTCATTTCGTTCTCAGAATTGTTCTTGCCCTACAGTGCACTGGTTTGTGAGCTGTCAACCAAGAACTTTTCTCTCTTTTCTATATCAGGTATGAGGTTTCGATTGGTATAAACCTGAACGGCCTTTTCCTGTTTCAGAATAAGCTAAAGGGCAAGATTGAATGACTCAAAGTAGTAACATTTAGTAGTTGCACTTATTTCCACTCATAATCCATACATATATATAACACAAATTTTCATACATGTAACAATAACAATGGTGGAAACACAAATGCACAAAACCAACAAAAATGGAGGAAGAAAAATAAAATCCACACACATAGGTTTAGTTATTACATGCCGAAACCAAAGGGCTAAACTGCCCGTCCAGGTTCCGTTTTAACTACCAATGTCATATTAAAACTCTAGGCAACCGATAATGGGAATAACAATCAATTCTTAATGTAACTTGATACATCAAAAATAAAAGAAAGGATATTCATTAATTATAAATAAAAGATTTAAACGATTGACCGTAAAGTAGGATTCATAACAGTTAATATATGTGCATGTAATTTCTTTTTGAAAACAGTCAAATTGTTTTCATCTCTCATATCCAGTGGTAAAGAATTGTAAAATTTTGCTGCGAGATAAGTTAAGTGCCTCTGAAAAATATTCTTCTTTGTTAACGGTATTTCAAACATTACTCCTTTCACTCGTAAATTGCATTCATTGCGTTTACTCTCTACCCATTGCATATGGGGCAGGGGTGGCTCAGTCGGTAGCGCGCCAGGCTCGTAATCTGTAGTTCCCAGGTTCGAGTCCCAGCTGGGTCAGCGTTGAGATTTATCTCCGCAAAATTCCCCGCCCTGCCCACGGTCAGTAGGGGACACCGATGGGCTTGGAAAGGCCGCCGTCCGTCGGATGGGGCGTTAAGCCGTGGCCCCGTGTGTGGGAGAGCCATACCCTGTGCACGTTAAAGAACACGCTGGATGGCCTTGACGGGAGGCTGCCATCTGTCTCCCAACAGCTGTTCCAGTGGGTTCCCAACCTTCTCTGAGCCTTCGGGGTCCATGTGACCTGGCCATTTAGCCCATGGTGTGCAAAAAAGTGCCGCTCAGAGGTAAAACAACCCAACCCATTGCTTATTTTGATATAAAAACAATAGAATTTGGTATATATAAATATTTCTAATATGATGAAAATGAAATATAGTAGATGGGTCTAAAATAGAAAAATTAACATTAAACACTAACTTAAATATCTTTTTATGTACCATAAATAAATTATATAAATTAATATCAAATAATCTACACAAACCATGCTGTATATTAGAGTAAACCCAGGCATAATATAGTACTGTTAAAAATTTCTTATCTTACGTGGAAAGAGTTGGAGAAAATCCAAAGGCAGGTTTCGAGAAGAACAATGGATGAAAATTTAGGACAATTGTTGAGAACCATTGTTCTGAAAGCATTTCTTAGGTATAAACAAACATAATTGGAGAAGAAGATTCTCGAATAGATTTGGGGAACAAAATTCACAGAACTGTAGAAGAAAAGCCATGGAATACGCCTGTTTTCTTAAATTAAGGAATAACCCTGAGCTATGTCAATGAGAAGTTAATGTCGAAGATCTATAACTCCTAAAATGTTTTTTTTTTAAATGTAATGTCAGATAAGGATCTCTATGAAATATATCAATATCTCGATTTACAACAATATTTGCTCAGTATTTAATGAGTTATGGAAGTTTGAATATATACAACAGCAATACCAGTCTTAAGAAACTTATACAAAACTAATGGATAATAAAAAAACTTCTTAAAAAAAGAGTTAGAAATTACTTCTGAAATATTTACTTATTTTATGAAACACTTTGATATAACACTTATTATTAAGTTTTATTAACTTCTGAAGTCAATGTTTGTGACTGTCATTGTTATTGTTAAATATTCAAACTTTCATAACTCATTAAATACTGAACAAATATTGTTGAAAATCGAGATACGTATATATTTTATTGAGATCTTTATCTGCTATCGTATTTTTCAAAACAAAAAACCTTATTTTCGAAGCTGTAGAACTTCGACATTCCCATTGGCATAACATAAGGGTTGTTCTTTAATTTATGGAAAGCAGTATATTAAAAGCAGACAACTAGCGGAAAAAAATAAAGAAGAAATGAAAAAATTCCGGTTGAGAGATTTGAAATCTGAATTGCAGATAGCTCGTCGACAGATATAAAGAACGATAGAACCTTTTTTGCAAAGGCCAGCCAGCATTTCCTTCATGTACAAAGGATATGAATCTCCTGCAGAAAAGGAAGCGATCTTAAATTCCCATTTTACAACTTCAATTCCAACGTTGTCTGATTTATTCAAGAAGGGCAGAGATAAACAAGCATAAGAAACTCTCCCTCAGATAGTATTAGAAAATGAATAGTCTAAATTTATACTACGAACTTAGCTCATGAATCACTGATTTACCCGTGTTTCATCCATTCATACCTTGAGGGGGGAGGAGGCATGACCGAACACCCAATGAGCCACAATTAAACCCACTTAACCAGAATGTTGAAGATTCGATACTGAATGATGCAGTCCGCCAGGCTGTTGCGGATTCCGTGTCCGAAAATATTTAAAATATTTAGTGTTCATTTCCTAATAGTGTGTAATGATTGACTATGGTAGCATAGTAATTCGCAAAAGGAAAGTGAGATTACAAAAATGGCGACATATGTCATGGCGAAAATTGCTCTTTTCAGCGAAGCAAAACTGACCGCAACCTGGGTCATTGTTACCTTTGACCTTACAGGTTATCCTTAGGTGAAAAACTTCCTGTCGTGTTCATAGCTGACCAGTAATCACTTTTATACATGAGTAGTTAAAAACAATAGCAACTGATACTGGAAAGTGTTTTGCGATCATGCTCCCTAAAGAGGAAAATAACTTTATTTATTACGTCTTTTGATCCTATAGAAGAAATTCGAAGTACTACACATTTGTTTAAATTTTGCTAGCTAATCGAACAATCTCAGACGTACATGGATGGCTACATGAGATTTTAAGCCAGATCCTAATCGAAAGTAATATGTCTCACCTTTATACAATACCACTACACCACAAACGACCACTTGTTGTTAATCAGTACTGGTGAAACGTTTTGAAATGTATACCACTAAGAGCACATGTACTACGAGTACATGATTTTTATTTCTCTCCCACACCGATTTCGTGTACCCTGAAATTGGTGCACAGAGTGGCACATTCAGAAAAACACCAGTTTTAGTAATCTGTGTGTTATTAGTTACAATACCGACTAGAGCAAGTATTGTACTATTTGTTGCCAGATGTTCAGCAACCACGGCAATCCCCGGTTCCGTCTCACGACACTACCAAGTTAACGGAAAGCCGTGATTAACTAGAGTCGGGGGCAAGAATACACCATATAGATGCATCTCATCCCCAACCTCACATGGCAGCAGTCCTATAAAAGGAAAGCTAACCACCGGTAGAAACCCGAAATTTAATCTGTTCCCCGGTTGGCCATGAACAAGGATATGTAGATCCAAGTTCACTCGGCACCCGGGGTGGAGACTCTTAGTGGAGCCCAGACTTTGAAAAGGGCTCGTGACTACTAGGGGACCAAATCCGTTCAGCCGTGCCCTTGAACTGCTCCACGGAGCGCTTGATGTTGAGGTCTTGACACCGACCAACCGGGTCACTAAACCGGTCAGCGATGTCTTTGACCTCGGTTGGTCTTGGCTCTGTCCAACCGGGGACCCAATCCGGTCAGCAAAGTCTTCGACTGGTTGCTGGGCCCGAAGCCCCCCCCACCACCACCACGACAAGGTGGTCCCCTATCGGGGGGGGGGGGGGGGGGTAGAGCAAGTATTGAAATTTCTTCTCTTTCCATGTCTTTGAATCCCGATTTAGATTCCTTCTAATCAGACAAGGGCAGGAATTCTCTCATTCGGTAGCGCCATGCTTGTAATCTGCAGTTCTCAGGTTCTAACCCCTTCTAGGATTCTTTTCAGATTTATCTCCACTAAACCCCCACCCGGCCCTCGGTCAGAAAGGGGATACCAATCGGCTTGGAAAGGTCACCGTCCTTCGCATTAGACGTCAAGTCCATCTGTCTCTTAACAGGGCCATCTGTCTTCTAACTGTAAACCTTGTTTCTTCACGTTCACTAGGTTCCCTTTCCCAACTTTTTCTGAGCCCTTGGGGTCTTTGTGACCTGGCCATTTAGATCATGGTGTGCAAAAACTGCTCCTCAGAGGTAAAACAACCCAACTCTAATAATAAACTTTTATACAATAAACCACATTTTGTGCACATGAGAACGAGCTAAGTGGGCTTGATTACTGCTTCTAATTTTCTGATCATTTAATTTGGTAATTTAGTTTTTTTTTCCCTACACGTTAGTGTACTATTAACATACTTTCCTATCCCTTTGTGTAACAGTCCGCTTTTTCGTTAATTCAAAGACATTATTTTACCTTTAGGCCACCTTGTATATATTTTTCCTCCTTTCTACAAACCTTGGCATCATCATTCTGCCTTCCAACTTCCTCGACAGTCATTATTTTGCTCTACCTCGGCTGTCATTCATTTGCTTTCCCACCTCCTAGTGTATCATTAGTCTGCCTTAACAACAGCTCACGTACTGTAATTTTCCTTTCATCTATTTCGTGAATAACTGATAGCCCTTCATCACCGTATTTTACCATCAGTCTGTCTTTAAACCCATCCGCCTTTCCACCAACAGTATACTGCCCTTCTGCCTTTGTACCAGCAAGTATATTGCATTTTCTGCCTTTCTACCAGCATCTGTATTGTCCTTCTTCCTTTACACCAGCATGTATATTGCACTTTTGTTCTTCCACCAACAAGTGTATTGCCCTTTTCACCAGGAAGTGTATTGTCCTACTGCCTTTCTGCCAGCAAGTGTATTATCCTTCTGTCTTTCCACCAACAAATATATTGTCCCTCTGCCTTTCCATCAGCAAGTATATTTCTCTTCTGCATTTCCTGTAGCAAGTATATTTCTCTTCTGCATTTCCTCTAGCAAGTATATTTCTCTTCTGCATTTCCTCTAGCAAGTATATTTCTCTTCTGCATTTCATCTAGCAAGCATAATTCTCTTCTGCCTTTCCACCAGCAATTATTTTGCTCTTCTGCCCCAGAAAGTATATTTCTTTTCTGTCTTTCCCCCAGCAAGTATATTCCTCTTCTGTCTTCCCACCAGCAAGAATAATACCTTTCTGCACTTTGCAAACTATTCTTATGCTTTGCAGCCCATGGTGAACTCTTAATCAGCATTTTCTTCATTTTGTGTGCTGTTAAACTGCTTCCCTTCACCTTATACTCTGTTTCAAAATGGAGTTTCAAAGAGGTCAAAATTTTATCTTCGCATTCCAAGATTTCAAACATAAATTAGTTTTACGTATATCACATCAGTTGAAAAAATATACAATGTATATTTAATGTTGGACATTTGTAACATAAAAATGCATTCGTACGTATTCACTGTATGAAAAAACTTTAGATCCGATATGGTGTTAGCGCCAAATTTGCGTTTTTCAAAAAATTGTTCAAACCAAGCACTGTGCACAATCTGCATGACGTCTTTCGAAAGATGAGAGACTTACACTCCCTATTCAGTTTTGGAAAAAACAAAATATGGTTGGATTGTTTTACCTCTAAGTAGTACTTTTTTGCACACAATGGACTAAATGACCAGGTCACAAGGACCCCGAGAGCTCAGAGAAGATTGGGGAGGGGATCACTGGACAGCTGTTGGAAGACAGAAGACAGCCTCCCATCAAGGCCATATCCAACGTTGCTACCGACCGAAACAGAAAAGAAATATATATATATGAAATCAATTCCTTATTTTCACTGTTGGGAGCATTTAAGTCAACCCTCAGCAAATTCTCCAGCGTTTTCATTACAATCGTGACTAAAATATATTTCCAATAAAGAAAGAATAGGCGTATTCATGCTCAGCACTTGCTTTCCATGTGGCTAATAGTTGAAGCCTCGGAACAATCGGGTCTTTGACCTAACCAGTTAGCTCTAGGATCAGAGGTGCCGCAGCCAACCAAGTAGTTAGTCAGCTTTAACCGTCGCGCACACCAGCTCCCATTAAAACTCAGATAGTCATGGAGATCAACTTTGTAAAAAAATGATGCTATCTAGAGACATCTAAACATATCAATAGATTAAGGGGAATCTAAGATCTAGAGGGAATCTAATAGCATTGTTCTCACTTTCCAACAACTCATAAGTACCACAACATTGCACATCCCAAGTCATTCGAAGGAAAAAATAGTTAATGATCTGTCATGTCATTTTAGTCATGAGGCCCTTTGTATTTGTTGCACGTGCGATTCTGCCACGATAGGGAGACTAGTCTTGATGAGCGTTATGAAATTGTAGTTGCGCTAGGGAAACGATCTGCGCAAAAGCGAGTGATAAGTGTGTTATTATTTAAATACTGGTAGTTAAAGAAATAATATAACAGCAAGAAATCAAACCCTGTTTCTACCATAGATGGAGACTCGATTTTTTTTTTTTGAGAAAGACTATGTGAAAAATTTCAACTTGGCTATTAAGTATTTAGGGTATAACAGGGAAAGGATTTCTAAATCTTTTAACTTTTCACAACCAACTTATTTTTTTTTAAACCTAATTCATGAACTTATGTTAAGGGACTTCTACTGACCCTAAAACATTAAAAAGTTTCTATTTTTACAAGGAGAGTGGCCTCAGTAGTGCAGCCCACGTCGAGCCATGGAGTCAACGAGTTGCCAGTACCATTCTGCAGGGATGGCAGCCCACACATCCTGAAGTGTAGACCATAATTGTGTTGCATTGAATGGTGCTGGATTCATGGTTCATAAGCTTGTTTCCATTGTGCCCCACAGATGCTCCAAGGGATTCGTATCGGGGGACCGTGAGAGCCAATTCATGGTGGTAAAGTCCGTGGAGTGTTCCTCGATCCACCTCCTAGCAACCAAAGACTGGTGACACGTTGCATTATCTTGTTGGAATACCCCTTCACCATCAGGGTACTCGAGAGTCTTGAAGGGGTGCAGGTGATCTGCGAGAATGTCCACGTATCTCATACCTGTCAGTGATTGCTCCAAACGGACGAGAGAGCCCAATGTATGCCACCTGAACACGACCCACACCATCACAGAACTGCCTCCAGCCTAAACAGTACCTTGCAGACAGGAAAGGTCCATGGCTTCACGGGGCCTACGACACACTATAACGCGCCTATTAGCGCGAAACAACTGGAAACTTGATTCATTGGACCATGCTTCCCGGGGTCACTATTCTACTGTATCCAATTTCGATGTCTTCGGGCCCATTCTAGTCTTGAGCTCTGTGACGACGTGTAAGCAATGGGACACGAGTGGGTCTTCGGCTACCAAATCCGATGGAGTGCAAGTGGCGATGGACAGTCCTTTCAGAAACGTTTTGTGTTTGGCCCGCATTCAAATTGGCAGTGATTTCATGCACTGTATACCGTCTGTTGGTCATTACCATTCGAGCACCCGAATCGAGTTCTGTTTGACAATTGCAGGTGGCTGTGCCGTTCGCTGGTTTATGTGTGTGGAAATGCATTCAATAGAATATGATGATAAACTCTTAATACCGTAGACCTGGGAAAATCGAATTCCTGCACGATCTCTGATATTATATGACCCATATGTCTGGCACCGACGGTCAAGCCAGGTTCAAATTCAAATACTCACGATGTGAAGCCATGCTGAATTAACAACTACTCCAAAATGAATGTTGGGTTTGTAGGCTACTGCAGTGCCATTCTGCGATTCACATCCAATGCATTGGTTACGAATATAACGCGCTAGTTCTACTTACTTTTGGTAATTGGTAACTGCTATAAAATAATATTAAATTTGGTAATTTTGGTAACTGCTATTCCCGTTACTTTTGGTGCTCAGTGTATATAATATATACACTATAGAAAATAAAAAATGCAACACTTGCAAGAATTATGCAAATGTGACGAAATTTAGGGAGACAGTATTATATGCAAATGCATGGAAATTATTAGGTTTGTAGAACGATCGAAACGATTGGATCGAGCTGAGAACACAGGTGCAGAGCAATCAAACACAGATAAAAAAAATACCCCCTCAAGCAGCTGCTTGCCACAGAGGTCTGACAGGAGCCTGTCAGTTTATATGCCATAGTAGAAGATCTGAGAGGATGGCAGGACCTCAGCAGAGAAACGACACAAACAGCCATGCCTTACCCGGGGCTCGAACCCAGGTCCCTTAGATAAAGGCAATCAAAGTTCTCTGGTTGCTGGCCGAAATCCCATCACCATCGTACACATATGGTGCCTATGAGTTCAAGAAGGATCCAGCACACGCCGACAAGGACAGGAAGACGACGTATGGCCACGTAGCAGCAGGACTGCTATTTGTGACGCATGGCATTGCATAACAGATTCGCGACTACAACGCAACCCCAAAGGGACTGGTAACAGGTAACACATCGAATACCTACCAGGCGGATGGTAAACAACAGGCTTTTACAGTTTTCATTGCGAGCCTATCGTCCAACACTGCGTTTGCCCCTCACATCTGCCACATGTAAGCACGTCTTCAGTGATGTCACCTCAGACAGAACTGACTTTAGTGACGAGATTCGTCACTAAACACCACAGTACTCCACTCTTGTTCGTTGAAAACGAACAAGAGTGGACAAGAGTCCACTCTCGAACGAACAAGAGTGGAGTACTGTGGTGTTTAGTGACGAATCTCGTTTTTGTCTTGGTCATCACGATGGTAGACAATGTTTACGCCATCATCCAGGAGAAAGGAACACCACCCAATGCATGTGACATCATCACACAGCTCCGGCATCTGGTGTCTTGGTGTGGGGTGCCATCAGTCGGACATCTCGGTGAGAACTGATCATCATACGGGGATCTCTAACTGCCCAACGATATGTTACCAACATTTTGCAGCCAGTGGCTGTCCCATTTCTTCAGCAGCACGGAACCTTTTACCAGCAAGATAACACCTGTCCCCACACAGCCTGCATTAGTCTGCAGTATCTACACGAGCAAAACGTTAAGATACTACCATGGCCGTACCTTTCCTTTCCACGCTGTCCGTACCTTTCACCTATTGAACACGTCTGGGATATGAATGGATGACAGCTCCAAAAGCACCCAAGAAGTGCACCAACCACTGTCGCTGAAATAGAACAGCGACTTCGTCCTATTTGGCGTTCTATCCCTCAGGAGGATATTATAGAGTTGCACGATAGCCTTTCCCGCCGTGTTCATGAGTGCATTGCTGCGCAGGGCGGTTCAACATCATACTAATTTTACCACTTTACCGGGTAGGTAAAGTGGTATTTTTCCATATATTTTTTAATAATGTTATCAATTCCACATCTCAGTGTATGCTAACAGCTACCTGCGTTTCAATAAAATAGCATTAATCCTTCCAGGTGTTGCATTTTTTTTTTTTCCTGTAGATAGTCGTGCTTCTTTTTTGTTTCACACATCGGCACATTTTTCGTCTTGCGTTTATTTCAACTAGCAATTAAATGGTCACCTGCTTTGACCATCAATTTACAATTCTTTGACAAGTTCTTCTCATCCGTCGGCCTCGGCCGTGTTCCTACTACCAAACGGCGAACTTATTTCGGAAATTCATTAGTTCGATAAAATATCAGGAAAGAACGCGTTCAGTTTTAAATGCGAAAGAACACATTCAATTTCAATTACGAAAGAACATGTTCAATTTCAATCAGGAACGAAAACATTCAGCTTTAATCGGAAAAGATTAAAGATTAAGGCTTTTTTTTTGCAAGACAGACGGGTTTTTACTTATTAATTTAATATAAGGCGTTATATTGACAAAAATTAAAATATTAGTAGTGAAAATATTACTATATTATTCTAAATACTTACTACCAGGCTACGGAATTATATACAAGGTGTGCAGGCCACATTTTACCAATAGAAATGTAACAGAATTTATTATTCAAAGCATCGACAAACATGCAGCTTGTAGATCAGAATAGCAGGCAGCTAATTAGGCTGCCAATTTTTACTTCACTCTGTTATCCTGCAACTTGCGATAAAAGACAGAAAAATTCAGCAAGTTTTGTTGATAAAAGTGTATCACCATTGTACAGCAGAGCGGATGTTTTATTTCCAAAATGCATGCTCAGCTCCCTGAATATTGGATTGGACGAGGAGGAAGAATGGTCTCCTAAATCGCTGGAATTTAACTCCACTTGATTTCTTTTTCTGACGATCTGTGTCCACCAAACTCCAGTAAATGGATTTGGTGGACTTGCGTCACAGGATCACCGCGGCTTGTGTAACAATCACTCCACAGATGCTTAAAAATATCTGGCGAGAAGTGGAGTACAGTTTGGATATCTGTCGTGCCACTAAGGGCGCTCATGTGAAAATTTATTAAGTTCACTAAAACTTTGTGAGTTTCTCTGTCTTTTACTGCAAGCTGCACTTTCGTCGCTGCATTAAACAGTGAAATCCTATACCTCGAGGTCACTAACGTTGAGAAGCACTGCTTTAGAGGGACAATATATATATGGGACATTTCACTTCCACTGGGATATATATGTCCTTGTTGTAAGGAAAGGGTTAAGAAATAAATCAAGATCTCTTTAAAGCGGGCATAAAGGTCGATACTCCCTTAGATCATCCCAATCATTACCACAGAAAACGGGGCGGGGGTGGCTCAGTCGGTAGCGCGCCAGGCTCGTAATCTGTAGTTCCCAGGTTCGAGTCCCAGCTAGGTCAGCGTTGAGATTTATCTCCGTAAAAAATTCCCCGCCCTGCCCACGGTCAGTAGGGGACACCGATGGGCTTGGAAAGGTCGCCGTCCGTCTGATGGGACGTTAAGTCGTGGCCCCGTGTGCGGGAGAGCCATACCCTGTGCACGTTAAAGAACACGCTGGATGGCCTTGACGGGAGGCTACCATCTGTCTCCCAACAGCTGTTCCAGTGGGTCCCCTCCCCCAACCTTCTCTGAGCCTTCGGAGTCCATGTGACCTGGCCATTTAGCCCATGGTGTGCAAAAAAAGTGCCGCTCAGAGGTAAAACAACCCAACCACAGAAATCTACAGACATAAAAACTAAGATAAATTGGAATTTCAGTGGAAGAAAGGGTTCTTCATTTTAAATTCTTGATCTCGTTCCAACCATTTATAATGATGTATTTATCATCCTTTATTATTTTCATCTTTCTTACATGCTAATTGCGGGCATTCTTTTTATTTGAACAATTTTATAAAACATCTGTTTCCTGGCTAAATAAAAGGAATTCGAATGTTTGTTGAGCTCCACTTTGCGAAAACGTTGACCCCTGAATGCCTAAAAATAAAGAAACACCATAAACGATTATTATAGCAGTACATCATTATACAAAAGAAAGATTAAAAAGTATACCACCACAAAGATCTCCCGCTTTGAATGATCAAATTACTCATCAAGATTCTCTCGCGTTTCACAAATAACATATTTCATTTGCCTGCGGAAGAGCAAAACTGCGGAAGTTAAAAACATCTTCCTGATTCGGACAATTAGCATTTCAGGGAAAATATGTGAAAAGATGGAGTTTCGGCTCAGCTGAGCAGATGTCTCCGCACGAGTTTAAGAGAAAGGGAAAGGGCTGGGCCACACTCTTCCTCTGCCTCTTACGGCAACTGTTTGGATGACTGCTCCACGTTCGAAAGAAGGCCGACGGGAGAGGGGGGATAAATGAAATTTCAGTCACGTTGACAACAGGAAGTCCAAAAATCAGCAACAAATGAATTAACGAAGCGAATAAAGCGCTTTGAGTTTTTAGTTCTTAAAAACACAAGGAGTGTTTTCTTGGGGGATGTGAAAAAATGGAGTGAATAGACTTTGATGAAAGAAAGCAGGTTTTAAGCACCTAATAGGAAAGTCAAGACCACACAGGAAGTTTGTTGATCGGAATACGAATTGCGTGGCATCCCTTGCATAGTTTAGTCTTATAACGCCATTAAAAAAATAACAGAAAAAAAATTTTTTTTTTTTTCAAACAAACCATTCCTCTTTCATTCTCTAAACGATGAGTCATAGGAGGCATAACTTTTCACTCTTCGGATATTGTAGACAAACATTCCTAAACATTTTTCGACGCAAAAGCTGTAAAACACGGAATGTTTTCTCTGTAAGCTAAATTCCTTGTGGGAATAAAAACCACTTAATACCAGTGAATGTTTATATCGTGGTTGATATCGGAGGTTAAAAAATCGGTTAACCTTCAGAGTGTGTAACTGGTTAGTTGTTTTGAATATAAGAGCTTCAGAGCGTAGAAAATATTAGATTATAATTATTTTTAACTACTGGTTCTACCTACTCTGTGAAGAATAATGCGGCGGGATCGGATCAGTTGGAAGCGCACCAGACTCGTAATCTGCAGTTCACAGGTTCGAGTCCCAGCTGGACCAGCGTTGATATTTATCTCCGCAAAGCTCCCTGCCCTGCCCTCGGTCAGTATGGTGCACCGATGGGCTACGAAAGACCGCCGTCCGTCGGATGGAGACGGTAAGCCATGGTCCCGTGTATGTGAGAGTCATACCCTGTGCACGTTAAAGAACACGCTGGAAGGCCTTGACCGGAGGCTACCATCTTCTCTCTTAACAGCTGTCCAGTGGGTCGCCTTTCCCTAACTTTCTCTGAGCCCTCGGTGTCGTTGTAACATGGCCACTTAGCCTATTTTGTGTAAAAACAAATACCGCTCAGGGATAAAACAACCCAAACAACCCAACATACGAATAATTGAAAATGAACGAAAAAATCGGATGTTTTCAGTGGAAGAAGAAATTCGCCCAAGAACTCATGTCTTATTCAAGAAAAAGTAGTTGAAACTTCAAAATGAATAATGAATAATTAAAACTACCTTCTAATAATTCTATGGGTAAAAAAATATGTGTTGAAATAAATGAGATTTTTTAATAAAAAACTCTCGGCTTTTTTCTCGGCCTTGAATAAAAAACTCTCGGCTTTTTTGGGGGGAGGAGGGGATTTATTGTATTTAAAAAAAAACTTTTTATTATATACATTAGGGTCCCTCAGGACTTGACAATTCCGTTCAAGAGTTCCGCCATGTCTAAGTGTTCAGTGAACCAAAATAATATGCTTTTGTGGTCTTAAATGCGTTTTAGTGGACAACTCGGAAGTTCAGTAACACGAAGTCATCATTGACGTAGCTAATCACTGGCATTTTTCTCATCACTAATGACAACATAATATCTGAACACTTTTTCCAACCGTTTACGTTTATCAAAGCAACATAAGTATTGCGCACTGGGCTTAATGCATGGACCAGTAATGTCAATCTCAGTAATGCCTTCAAATCACTACACTTCTAAGCCTCACATTCGGCGGTGCCCACTTTAGTCGTATTTTACTCATCACCAGAGTCAATAACCGAAAAAAAAACTTCCTGGATTTCATTTCCATAACATGACACAAAAAATACCCTACTTTGCTTAGTGAATGAGATAGAGTTATGGCTCATTTTATGCAAAAATATTGCATTAATATTTATAAGGTAATCTTTTCAAACATATACAGCCAATATTTTTACATTTAAGTAACTTAATAGCTTTTTTTTATTATCTTTGTTGTTTTTCGAGAATATTAAAACTTTTTTGAGATGCCATTTAGTCCGGTTACTGTATGCTTCATTGACGATAACAATCAGTGCTTTATCAGTAAACATTTTCGTATCTCAAACGACATTAATGGCAATAAAATAACTATGTGCTTCAATATTTGGGGCGGGGGTGGCTCAGTCGGTAGCGCGCCAGGCTCGTAATCTGTAGTTCCCAGGTTCGAGTCCCAGCTGGGTCAGCGTTGAGATTTATCTCTGCAAAATTCCCCGCCCTGCCCACGGTCAGTAGGGGACACCGATGGGCTTGGAAAGGCCGCCGTCCGTCGGATGGGACGTTAAGCCGTGGCCCCGTGTGCGGGAGAGACATACCCTGTGCACGTTAAAGAACACGCTGGATGGCCTTGACAGGAGGCTACCATCTGTCTCCCAACAGCTATTCCAGTGGGTCCCCTGTCCCAACCTTCTCTGAGCCTTCGGGGTCCATGTGACCTGGCCATTTAATATTTTGCATGGTGTGCAAAATAATATCTGAACACTTTTCCATTATAATTCTGACACTTCAATAAATCATCAATAATATCTGAACACTTCCCATCTGAGCACCTGGCCATTTAATATTTGCATGGTGTGCAAAAAAGTGCCGCTCAGAGGTAAAACAACCCAAAGCTTCAATATTTGATATTTTCACAGCTCCTAAGGAATTAATGGCCTTGAATAATTAGTTATCAGTATTTTCTGATCAAATCTTTTCATAGCTCAAGAAAAATTAATGGCCGTAAATAGTTATGAGTGCCTTTATTACTAGATATCTCAAAACTCATCCATGTCAAACGAAGCAAAAGAGTGTATTTCAATGAACCTAAGAATTCTATTCGAGTGTGAAGCTACAGAATGAAAATTTAATCCCTTCACAAGTCCCGCGACAATGGTTATTACTCACTTTCCTCAGGATAAGAAGTTGAAGAAAATGCAACTTCGCATGATTTCCCTTTCTGTATTAATCCCCACAGTAGTTTTCTGTTATTATTTTTAGTACGAAAAAAGAACCAGGCGTGCAGTAACACATGTCTCGATCTAACCGATAACGTAAGCTATCACGAAACTCTGTCAGTTTCCGCCGGAAGGCACAAAGACCGTTCCTTAAGACTGACGTTGGTGGAACCACTTCGAAAATACAACAAAGCATAAACGCCTTTCTTCTCTCGGTTTTGCACCGTAATCACGAGCGTTATCACGAAAGCTGAAGCATTCGGTTCGAAACCTCGTTAAAATAATATATTTATTGGTGATTTTGCGCCAACACAACGAGCTCTTTATGGGCAATTTATGGGAGCACCGAATGGCACGTCGATTATGTGTCTACGTAAGGGCTTTATTACCACGTGTTCAGTAGGGTGTCTTGCACGAAGTAACGGGTGACTTCACACCGATGAAGGCTGCATCGGACTGTCACGTGACCGATGTGTGTGTGTGTGCGTTACTGGCGTCCCTTCCGCCGTCATTAGCATGCTTTGAACACGTTGAAGAGGTCAAGCTCCATCGCTCGTTGTGTGTGTGTGAGTGCGAGAGCGTAATTTTTTTTTCTTCCTTCTACTCTCCCTTAAGAAGTCCGTAAATAAATACTTTGTGGTCAATAAACTGTAAGTCATTACTCGTAAGCGATGATGAAATTCGGTAAGAAGGAGATTCGAAAAATCCGCGTTTTCCACATCAATGTATGAAGGATTGGGGGATATTTGCTTGCAAGTCTGGGTTTTGGTAATTTGAGCCAACTAGTCAAGTCATTAAACTGTAAGTCATAACTCGTAGGTGATGAAGTATATTGGCAAGAAGACGATTAGAAAAAATCAGTCTTTTCCACATTATCATTTGATAGATTGGTTCATATTTGAGTGCATATCTGTGTTTTGGTAAATTAAGCAAACTAGTCAAGTCTTTCAACTGTAAGTCATAACTCGTAGGCGATGAAGAAATTAGGTAGGAAGACGATTGGAAAAAAAACTGCCTTTTCCACATTATCGTTTGAAGGATTGGTTGATGTTTAAGTGCATGTTTGGGTTTTGTAGTAGAGCGAAGAGTTTTGCGAAGATAAAACTCAACGATGGCCGAGATGGAACTCAGACCTGGAACTGCAGATTACGAGCCTAGCGCACTACCGACTGAGCACCTACGCCGCCACCTTTGAGAGGCACTCTTTTGCAAACTATGAGCTAATGGCCAAGCAAGGGCTCTGAAAAAGTTCGAAAGGAGATCCCCTGCACATTTATTAGGAGAGCATAGTAGCCGCCCCATCGAGGCCATCCAGCGTATTCTTTAAAATACATAGCGTATGGCTCTCCTGCAGACATGACGTTGTCTTTGCATCGCATCCGATGATCGACGGCATATCGAAGTTCCTCTGTGTTCCCTTTCTCATCGAGGGCAGGGTTCGGGTTTAGCGAATTAAAATCTTAATGCTGGCACAATTGAGACTCGAACCTGGGAACTGTAGGTTCGAAGGTTGCAACAACAATCACTGTTCAATATTTTCGTATCTCAAAACACATCATTGAAAATAAAATAGCTTCTATCAGTGTTTTGTTATCAGATATTTTCATAGCCTAACTCATTACCGACTAGCCCCGTTCCTCTCCCCGACATCTAACATCGAGAAGGAAGTTTTTATTTTTGTTTGATTGCTCCCATCCACCGATATCTAACACCGAGAACAAGAGAGAAAATTTCGATGCCTGCTCTCAGTGGTATCGCGTTGGCCAGCGGTGACACTGTAACTGCCGGGGGTCCGGTTATGGCATTGTGGTTTGTCCTGTCGTATCTGTTGTAATTATCCTTCAGTGTAAAAAACGAGGAGACGGGGGTTGGCTCAGATGGTAGTGCTCCGGGCCCCGTAATATGCAGGTTCGAGTCCCAGCTGGGCCAGCGTTAAGATTTATCTCCGCAAAACGGCCCGCCCTGCCCTCGGTCAGGAGTTGACACCAATGGGCTTGGAAAGGCCACCGTTCGTCGTATGGTACGTTAAGCTGTGACCCCGTGTGTGGGAGAGCCATACCCTGTGCACATTAAAGAACACGCGGGATGGCCTTGACGGGAGACTTCCATCTATCAAATAATTGTTCCAGTGAGTCCTCACTCTCATCTTCAACTGTTCCAGTGAGTCCTCACTCTCAATCTTCTCTGACCCTTCGGGGTCCTTGTGACCTGGACATTTAGCCCATGGTGTGCAAAAAAATGCCGCTCAACGGTAAAAAAAACCATCACAGTGTAAAAAACGTTTAGTTATCGACATGTCAAAAAACATCTATGTTCTCACATTGAAACATAAAGCGAATATTGACTATGAGGTCCACGTAATTTGGAAAAAAAATTTCAGCAAGTGTTTGGTCTTTTAGAGCGATTTTTAAGCAAATAAGCCTTTGTTTAAAAATAGCCTCTCATATGCTATCTCTTTCTTCAAACATGAATTAAATAAACACTGATGCAAATAAATATCAAAGTAAAGATACATCAAAAGCGTATGAACAATATAAAAACATAGATAAATCAACTATTAAGCCAAACACTGGAGAGGCAAAGTACAATTTTAATAAAAATAGGATTTCTTTTAGAATTGTATCTTCAAATGATTGATTGCTTTATTGACACATTCCCACGTAAAAAAGAACGTCTGAAATAATAGTTTCCAAGAAAGAATTAAGAATAAACAGCAACAATGATATGTAAGAGTGATGGGCGTTTTTATTCCTACAATACATATAAACATCTCAATAAAAGGTAAAGTTATCGATAAATTTCCGTTTAAATCAATAAAGCTACGTCATCATAACCTTCCGTAAAGAACCATTTGTCAGTCCGTTAACCCTTCTGCTATGACCACTTCCTGCTCCTCAGACATTCCGGTTATAGCCTTCCACCTTTGTTCTTAGTGTGTGTGTATTTTTTTCGTTACTCGCATGCTACCTAAATTCCAAGAAGAAATGAACGTTACCTGTGGAGTTTCCGAAGTGCAGTATTCAGATTACACTCTAAGAGGAATATCCTAATACTCCTACAAAAGTGAACATGATGTCACTGTAGGAAAAGAAAGCCATCGTCAGTTAATGACACATCCCTGATCCAAGACGTCTTATTTCATCTCAGTGGCGATACATGATTTCCGATGCTATATTGTTATCTGTTTTGTTCTACAGATTAATAACCTAGATCAAAATCCATCACGCCGTGTCCTCTGGTGGAATCTCATAGTCCTTAGCCAAGGGATTGCGTGAATAGACAAAGGCATTCTCAGCACGAAAAGACGTATCATAGTGATCAGAGAAACGCAAGAATCTCAACTGCCCATTTTCCGTATTCATTCTTTCTATGTCCTTGAAGATTCCCAAGTAAAGTAAACACATATTTGCTGCCCACGATAGAATAGGTTCAGTTCTTATCTATCACGGAAATCATCATTCTTTGTTTACGGTGTGTTTCAATTTTTGGTTCAAGATTTGTTGAACGGAGTCAAATGGATTCTTCGCGCCTAATTGTTTGAGGTTAAAGCTTACTAAAGAATGGATTATACCATTCCAGCGCATAAATAACATTTTCTTGAAAAAAATGGGGGCGGGGTGGCTCAGTCGGTAGCGCGCCAGGCTCGTAATCTGTAGTTCCCAGGTTCGAGTCCCAGCTGGGTCAGCGTTGAGATTTATCTCCGCAAAATTCCCCACCCTGCCTGCGTCAGTAGGGGACACTGATGGGCTTGGAAAGGCCGCCGTCCGTAGGATGGGAGGTTAAGCCGTGGCCCCGTGTGTGGGAGAGGCATACCCTGTGCACGTTAAAGAACACGCTGGATGGCCTTGACGGGAGGCTACCATCTGTCTCCCAACAGCTGTTCCAGTGGGTCCCCTCCCCCAACCTTCTCTGAGCCTTCGGGGTCCGTGTGACCTGGCCATTTAGCCCATGGTGTGCAAAAAAGTGCTGCTCAGAGGTAAAACAACCCAACCCAACTTGAAAAAAATGTGGCCTGGGAAAGATAAAACGCATATAAACTGAAAGATGTCTAAAGAAATGGTTAGTGTCAAAACATAAAATGAAATCAACACCTGGTATTTAGTTCTTGCAATCAGTCTGTGAATTTGTGACTTGGGGATATTTAAAGGTGCAAATCGTTTGAAAACGGCAATTATTTATCCATGGGATAAATGTTTAGCGGGATTGACAGAGCAACAAAAGAACCCTTATTCAAATCCCAGATAACGCATGGATGATTTTTTTTTCTTCGTTATGTCTCGCCTCTCTCATTGACTCATGGCTTATCACGTAAGCATTTTTCTCTCTCACTTTCATGGCATGTGACTTTTTGAGGAGAAAACGATTTCATTTAAAGCAGAATCTCGGTAATTCGACTGCAGAATAGTTTGGCATGTTCAAGCATCACAAATTTCGCTTTCCTAATATCAACAACCTCACTGCTGAAAAAGACTTTCAAATCCTTTTCCAAATCGGTGTCCCAAACAAGTTCTTATCTGACTGGACAATGAATATATTGTTACGACAGAAGGAATCTGGCAACCGAAAGCAAAAAGTTTCAGCCAACGAATAAGAACGTTGGGAGAATTTGGAGAAGAAGAGTGGAGCGTTAACGGTTTTGTATTGTAACGGTCGTTGTATTGTAACGGTCGTTGTGTTGTAACGGTCGGAGAGTTCGAAAATGGACGGTGAGCTGTTCTGAGACAGTGCGCGTAAGTATCAAGAAGTAACTTGATGTGTTGTGTATACGCGGAAGGATAAAAGTGGGATCTTTTATCGTTAAGTATCAAGAAGTAACTTGATGTGTTGTGTATACGCGGAAGTATAAAAGTGGGAACTTTTATGGCTAACTTCGAATGTCTACACGGACTGTCTTTTTGTTCGGCTAGTGTGTGAAAAGTTATTAGCACAGGACGAGAATTGGTTTACGAGTGAAGATCTTCGGGTGACCTGGTAAATCAAGTAAAAGGTAGTATTTAGTAAAATACACAGAGCTGATATTGTGTGCTTTACGCAGGAAGATTGATGACTTGTGCATGTTAATAGTTGATTTGTTAATAAGATACTTCATCCATATTTCCTTTGTAACAATTTACCTTGTATTGAATTTGGTTTTGAAATATAGCTTTTAATACTCACGCTCAGTGGCTATCCATTTTTGTAATCCGCAACATTTGGTGTCAGAAGTGGGATTAATTAATTGAATGCCGTTAACTAGAAGTATGGATGAATTAGTAAAGTTGATAAATAGCTTCAAAGCCGATATGACTAATATGAAAGCCGATATGGCTGCGCTGATGACTGATAGGAAAGCCATTATTTCTACGCTGATGACTGATAGGAAAGCCATTATTGCTACGCTGATGACTGATAGGAAAGCCGTTATTGCTACGCTGGTGACTGATATGAAAGCCGATATGGCTACGCAGATGACTGATATTAAAAGTGATCTAGCTGCCCAAAGCGATAAAATAGGTGACTTGAAAGCCGAAATGGCCGCACAAAATACTGAGATGAGAGATGAAGTGGCTCCTCAAGTTGGTAAGATTATTGATCAGTTCAAGGATAGTAAAACCGAACTCAATAGACAATGCAATAGTTTAAATGTTGAATTTGTCAGTGAAAAAGATGATCTTGATAGTGTTAAGTTAGATTGTAAACATGGAAAAGAAAAAGAGAAAGGCAACGCATATAAAAATGTGGATCTGCTACTGGAAATCAAGAATCGTAGAGATAGCGCAGATAATGCCTTTGACCACGCAACTACTGGTAATGCATGGCAGAGTGTCTATGTCGCTGGTGACATGTCTAGGAACTGTGAAGAACAATCACACAGATCAGAGAGCTGCGAGACTATACAGTACGCTTTGCACTTCAAAATACCTAGGTATACAAGTCTGGCACGATCTGAAGAGAGATCCACACGAAAGGTATTCTATTCCTCGCCGTCAGCAAAATGCGTCATGGACAATTATCGCAAAGGCAGAGTAACGAGTGGTAATGAAGGGGAACGAAACAGAGTTTACGTTTCGCAGAGTGGTCCGAGTAAAGAAGAGGCGTCCATTCATCATAGATACAAAGTGCCATTCGACTTTACCGCGGAAGTCGGAGAGGTTTTTCCGAAGCATATAGCCACACTCGAATCGTTTATAGAAAGTGGGGATTTAAGGAAGAGGAATTCCGAAGGATGGCTTAGAAGCATAACAGGTGATGCTAGTAAAAGAGCTTCAGGCAGAGACAGTACTTCAAAGACTAACTTTCTGGATGAAACTAAGCCTCAGAGTTACGATCAGAGAGAAGTAAAGCCCTCAGACAATCTCAACGAAACCATGCTGAATTTCTTTTCTGAACAGTCAATGTGCAGATTTGGACATTATAACCATTTAGATTATAAGGATATAGAAAAGTTTTATCACGACTACAAGAGCTCTAAAGTGGACAATATCATGTTACAGAACTCGTCGCTGATCTCCAGAATGAACAATTTGGCAATCATGACTGATATTTCCCTGGCTAATTACAATGAGAGCTCCAAGAAAGTGAATTCGGAAGAAACAGCAAATATGACCTCCTCGGGTCATGTGTTTTGCTGGAGACCCGAGTGGCGCCATCGGATGGTAGATAAAAACAGCACAGGAGGTGTCGGCAACAAAGTGAGTCTTGTCTTGGCTCCTGCACTTGCTGCTTTAGGTCTCAAGGTCCCTATGATCTCCGGTCGTGCTCGCCAATTGACGGGAGATACTCTGGACAAATTGGAATCCATCCTTAGCTTCACAGTTGACTGCACTAAAGATAAAATCGAGCAGATGATGGAAGACGTCGGATACTGCATCGTAGTACAGACAGAGGAGCTGGTGCCAACAGATAAGGAGATTTACCGCTGCAAGGATCTGACGGCTACCGTAGATAGCGTTCCTCTAATGAGATGCTCAATTGTGTCCAAAAAGTTGGCTGAAGGAGTGTGCGCTTTGGTTTATGACGATGAATACGGAAAAGGAGCTATTGATCTCATCAGTACAGAAGATGTTGCTGTTGATTTAGTTAAGAAAATGGTTGCAGCATCACAAGCTCGTGGAATGAAGAGTTTGAGTTGTTCAGCTGTTATCAGCAACATGGATTCACCTCTTAAAAACTCTGTTGACAACTCTCTGGAAGTGATGGAAGCTGTTCAGTGTTTCCTTGGTAACGGATCCTTGGAACTGCAAGAGCTCGTCGAAGAGTTAGGAGGAGAACTTCTGCGTTTGGTGAACATTGTGGATAATAGGGTAGATGAAGCATCATGTGTCTGCAAGGTTCTGCATAACGGCAATGCTTTGAACAAGTTTCGTAACATGTTAATAGAACAAGGAGTATCTGAAGATGTTGCAAGCTGGCTATGTGAAGGTAAAACAGAAAAAATATTGCTAGCAGCCCGACACATCACTGATTTCACTTATACAGGAGAAACAGGTAAGGTTGTCGGATTAGAAGCTGCAGTTCTAGCAAGAGTATGGAAGGAGGAGATGGACCGAAGAGCTAAAAAGAATTATGGAGCTGATATTATAGTTGTGAAGCACCTTGGGGATCAAATTGATTCAGGTGAAGTATGGCTGAAGGTTCATCACGACAGTTCTGAATTAAGTGAAAGTCAACTGACAAAAGGGTCAGACTGGAGGATGAAACTCCTCCCTAGATTTTATGTCACTAATGACTTTCATTCCTTGTTACTCTTCATAGAAGTAAAAATCCAAAGAAGAAAACTTTCGACAAAGAAGAAAACTTTTTACAGGTTTTGCACGAAAACTCTTAGTCGATTCTTCTCCCTGCAGAGACATAAACGTGTTCACAAGGGCTATAGGCCTTACACGTATTATGTTTGTGGACGAGGCTTCAGTCAGAAAAGAAATCTACGTCATAATGAGATTCGCTTTCATTTTGACACAGACGTGGTATATCGCATTCGTCGACGTCCAGCTACAAAGTGCAAGGTGGTTCACGTGGATCGTTTGGCTCCGTTTCATCGAAGAACTGAAGAAACTTTGGAATCCAGAATTGTTCGGGACGAACAAGACCTAGGAAGGGGGCAGTGTTACGACAGAAGGAATCTGGCAACCGAAAGCAAAAAGTTTCAGCCAACGAATAAGAACGTTGGGAGAATTTGGAGAAGAAGAGTGGAGCGTTAACGGTTTTGTATTGTAACGGTCGTTGTATTGTAACGGTCGTTGTGTTGTAACGGTCGTTGTGTTGTAACGGTCGGAGAGTTCGAAAATGGACGGTGAGCTGTTCTGAGACAGTGCGCGTAAGTATCAAGAAGTAACTTGATGTGTTGTGTATACGCGGAAGGATAAAAGTGGGATCTTTTATCGTTAAGTATCAAGAAGTAACTTGATGTGTTGTGTATACGCGGAAGTATAAAAGTGGGAACTTTTATGGCTAACTTCGAATGTCTACACGGACTGTCTTTTTGTTCGGCTAGTGTGTGAAAAGTTATTAGCACAGGACGAGAATTGGTTTACGAGTGAAGATCTTCGGGTGACCTGGTAAATCAAGTAAAAGGTAGTATTTAGTAAAATACACAGAGCTGATATTGTGTGCTTTACGCAGGAAGATTGATGACTTGTGCATGTTAATAGTTGATTTGTTAATAAGATACTTCATCCATATTTCCTTTGTAACAATTTACCTTGTATTGAATTTGGTTTTGAAATATAGCTTTTAATACTCACGCTCAGTGGCTATCCATTTTTGTAATCCGCAACAATATTTTAAATATCTTGTTACCCATAATCCCATCTAGGGTTACCACCTTTCTATTTTGCCGAAGAAGGACATTAGGAAAAATTCGCTTTTCTTGTTTTCTTTTACCCAAAACCCGTAAATATATGTAAATATTTGATGTATTATCAATTGCCGAGTTTTTTCCATATTTAATTCATTGTATTATAAAGACATTTGCACGCTTATACTTCTATTTAAAGTGAAATATAAGCTTCATTTGTTACGCTTAGTTGTACTAAACGAAGACTTGGGGATGCTCTTTGGAATTTCGAAGTCTTACCGAAAGAGGCGCTGCAATCATTTCGTTTTAAAAGTGGGGTCTATGAAAGTTACCTATCTTTAGTCTCTTTCATCTGTTGCCGACTACTGTGTTGTCAATCAGCATCTTTTTCTCAAATCTCAAAGCGTATTCATTTATGCAAATTATTCTATGCGAAATGACGAGAAAAGGTTTCTGTTGCCACTTTCAAAAAAAGAAATTATTTCCAAACATTTTCATTATTTGGCCCCTAAAACTTTTAAATCTTTACCGATTATAATTCGAAATAAAACAAACATTTTGCATTTCAGATAACTCACTGCTAAATATCTAATGAGTGTTACAAAGGTTGACAGCCTATTTTCGGTGTTAAAGTAAAAAAACCTTTAATTCGTTTTTATAAATTCTATATTGCTTTTGTAATCTTTTTTTTTTCATTATGCAAAATTGAGAGTGTCAATGTTGCCAAAATTATGTTCTTAAATAACTTGTATGTTAACCTACATGAGCTTAGAGTTGGGTTGTTTTACCTCTGACTTTTTTGCACACCATGGGCTAAATGGCCAGGTCACATGGACCCCGAAGGCTCAGAGAAGGTTGGGGGAGGAGATCCACTGAAACAGCTGTTGGGAGACAGATGGTAGCCTCCCGTCAAGGTCATCCAGTGTGTTCTTTAACGTGCACAGGATATGACTCTCCTTCACACGGGGGGCGGGGGTGGCTCAGTCAGTAGCGCGCCAGGCTCGTAATCTGTAGTTCCCAGGTTCGAGTCCCAGCAGGGTCAGCGTTGAGATTTATCTCCGCAAAATTCCCCGCCCTGCCCACGGTCAGTAGGGGACACCGATGGACTTGGAAAGGCCGCCGTCAGTCGGATGGGACGTTAAGCCGTGGCCCCGTGTACGGGAGAGCCATACCCTGTGCACGTTAAAGAACACGCTGGATGGCCTTGACGGGAAACTACCATCTGTCTCCCAACAGCTGTTCCAGTGGGTCCCCTCCCCCAACCTTCTCTGAGCCTTCGGGGTCCATGTGACCTGGCCATTTAGCCCATGGTGTGCAAAAAAGTGCCGCTCAGAGGTAAAGCAACCCAACCCTTCACACGGGGGTCACAGCTTAACGTCCCATCCGACGGACGGCGGTCTTTCCAAGCCCATCGGTGTCCTCTACTGACCGTGGGCAGGGCGGGGAGTTTTATGGAGATAAATCTCAACGCTGTCCCAGCTGGGGCTCGAACCTGGGAACTACAGATTACGAGAATGGCCCCGATACCGACTGAGCCACCCCCGCCCCTCTCATGCACTCCCTACTTAAATTATAATGAACACTCCTTTAAATTATAATGAACACTGAATCGTGAGCGAAGACCATAAAGCATGCCAAATATACGCAGATTTTTTTTTATTGGTGTAAATATTCTACGTCAATATTGCAACTCGTACCTGAACTACCATAAAACTGAATTTATTTATTTATTTCAATTTACTCCTACATAAAGTGGTGCGGTTTTGGCCCAGTGCTTAGCGCACAGTCTCGAAATCTGAAATTCCTAAGTTCGAACCTCCACGTGACTACGTTGATTTTTTCCATAATTCCCGTTCTGCTCTCGGTAAAAAAATGAAACACAGATGATCTTGAAATTTTAGTGATGAACCATTGTCTTGAAAAGGCCAATGTTCATTGGATGGGACGTTTCCCAGTGGGCGGGGCAGGGGTTGCTCAGTTGGTACCGCACCAGGCTCATAATCTGCAGTTTCCAGGTTTGAGTCCCGCCAGGGCCAGCATTCATATTTATCTCCACAAAAACTCTACCTCGCCCTCGGTCAGTAGAGGACACCGATGGGCTTGGAAAGGCCGCCGTCCGGTGGATGGGACGTTAAGCTGTGGCGCAGTGTGCGGGAAAACCTACTTTGTGCACGTTAAAGAACACGCTGGGTGACTTTGACGAGAGACTACCATCTATCTCGCAAAAGCTGTTCCAGTGGGTCCCCTTCTCCAACCTTCTCTGAGCCTTCGGTGTCTTTGTGACCTGGCCATTTAGCTAATTGTGTGCAAAATAGCGTTGCTTAGAGGTAAAACTAAGAGAAAAAGTGTCGCTTAGAAGTAAAACTAAGAGAAAAAGTGTCGTTTAGAGGTAAAACTAAGAGAAAAAGTGCCGCTTAGAAGGCTAGAAAAGCTATATCCTCTGCATATTGAACAATTTTCTGGATGGCCTTTGAAGGGGTCTTCCACGTGACTTCTATGGAACTTCTTCTTCTGGAACAGTTGTAATATAACAGCTGCTTCTAACAATCTTAATAACTTGACCACCGAATAATCTGACATGTTACTGTATCCCATTTTTCTTTTTTACCTAAATGGGATAGAATCCCTCTAAATGGGGTAGAATCGCCAGAACTTCATTGTTAAATAACTTGTCATTTTTATCCCATCCTTCCCTACTTGAGAAACACTATTGGCTTGGAAAAGGTGACACCGATTGGCTTGGGAAATCCGCAGTCCAACGGATGGTGACCTTAAACAGTGGCGCCGTATGAAGGAGAAATCTTCGCACCTTAACCCTCTGGGTGGCTTGGCAAGAGGTTTCCATCTGTCTCCAAACAGCTGCCAAATAGATTCCCTTCCTGAACCTTCTCTGAGCCTTTTGGAGTCCTAGTGACCTGACCTTTAATCCATTGTGTGTAAAAGAAGTACACAGAGGTAAAACAACCCAACAACATTTGTCATTTTCGCACATTGCATTCTCTTGATTTCTTCGTTACTAACCGGATTGTACCCCGGCGCTGCCGGGGCGGCTCAGTCGGTAGCGCGCCAGGCTCGTAATCTGTAGTTCCCAGGGTCGAGTCCCAGCTGGGTCACCGTTGAGATTTATCTCCGCAAAATTCCCCGCCCTGCCTACGGTCAGTAGGGGACACCGATGGGCTTGGAAAGGCCGCCGTCCGTCGGATGGGACGTTAAGCCGTGGCCCCGTGTGTGGGAGAGCCATACCCTGTGCACGTTAAAGAACACGCTGGATGGCCTTGACGGGAGGCTACCATCTGTCCCCCAACAGCTGTTCCAGTGTGTCCCCTCCCCCAACCTTCCCTGAGCCTTCGGGGTCCATGCGACCTGGCCATTTAGCCCATGGTGTGCAAAAAAGTGCCGCTCAGAGGTAAAACAACCCAACCCAAAATACCCCGGCCCTGCCAGCATGTCACTTTTAAAAAGGAATTTGTATACGCTGATTTTCACTCCATTAAAGATTTGTCTCGTGAGTACCATCCCTGCCACTCAATCGTTTAGCACAGATTCAATACTTATATATGTTGGCCTTGTAATAAGGAAAACAAGCAATTTAATGCAGTATTGCCAACTCCAAAAGATGAAATACCACTAAATGATTCCGATAAAATCCTTAAAAACCATTGAACATTTCATAATAACTACAGGAAAGAAACAACGCTAAATTATCCTACATATTTTGGGTCTGCCGTTTAGTTGAAAAAGAAATTCTATATTGCCAGAGTAACTTTTCAACGTTCTACATTAATGGGTTCAAATGAAGTGAACGGGTCGGGTTGGGTTGTTTTACCTCTGAGCGGCACTTTTTTGCACACCATGGGCTAAATGGCCAGGTCACATGGACCCCGAAAGCTCAGAGAAGGTTGGGGGAGGGGACCCACTGGAACAACTGTTGGGAGACAGATGGTAGCCTCCCGTCAAGGCCATCCAGCGTGTTCTTTAACGTGCACAGGTGTCTCTCCCGCACACGGGCTACGGCTTAACGTCCCATCCTACGGACGGCGGCCTTTCCAAGCCCATCGGTGTCCCCTGCTGACCGTGGGCAGGGCGGTGAAGTGAACGGAGATGTAAGATAGTAACGCCTAAGCTTCAGAATCTGACAAACAATGGATTTGCCAACTATTACCGTTTCCTGTTGGAAAAGTATTAGTTAATACTTTAATAATAAAATCGGTAAATATGTTTATTTTATCCCTCCCTATTTCTTTTTAATTTCAACTTGAAACTGGGCACTGCAACGTGAAAACAAACAAAAATACTCTCTCAAATTTTGAATCTCTACCATGGTTTCCTGATGAGTTATGGCTGCTACAAACAGTAGAGATAAACATCTCCTTACATTATTACAGGAATGTAACGCAATGAATGGGACGTAAGGCCGTGGTCCTGTGTGCGGGAGAGTCATACCCTGTGCATGCTAAAGAAAATTCTGGATGGCCTTGACGACTATTCTTTTATTGTCTTTTCTATTTGTTTCGTTAGTTTACTGTATATTAAAATATTGCTATTCCTAAGAAGTGCATACAAGTGTAGCAGATGCTCTAAAATGCTGCAAAGCTGGCTGATCTTATAAGCTTGGAATATCCGTGCAAGTTACTGAAATATGATCAGAACACACGCACAGGGTTGGTCGAACAAATTTTGAACTTTGTACAGATTGTCGTAACAAATTCCGGACTTCATAGAGGGTGTCCGAATATATTTCGGACTCCGTGTAATGGCGTTCGGACACTTAGAGGGCGCTCTGATAAATTCGGAGTTTCGTACAGAGTTTACAGTAGGTATTGAAACTGATATATGTTTCGCATTTCATTACGTTGCACTAAATATGCTTCAGACGCTGTATATGAAGTTATGATATAGTTAGAATTTTATACCGCTATCGAGGCACCAATGGGGTATAAGTGACTTTCAAATTGCATCTGACTCTCATCACAAAAACAAGAAGCTTTCCACGTTCAGAATCAAACTCATTAACTGCTGCCCTCTGAAATACGAATAAAATAAGCAAAACACAACAGAAATTAGATTCCTCGGAGAATATATTTCAAAACATGAAAGCCACAAGCATCATTATAAGCCACTAAATCTATAAACACCATTACAAAACACTAGATCCGCAAACACCATTACAAAACATTAAATTCCCAAAGGTCGTAGAGAATCTTCAAACTCTGAAGCATGCACGTAATAGTTTCCAAACTCATTTCCCAAAGGAGAACGCCATCAGCATAAACAACGAAAAAAAATAATTATAAATGGCTCCTGCTGTTTGTTTGTTTGTCTTAAGGAAATGAACGCAAAGACAAAAACACGTGCGTCCTTCCCCCACCCCCTCCTCACTTACAGCACATCTTGATTCCAGGTAAAACGCCTTAATGATGTCAAGACGACGTTACGAGAAGCTGCATTAGCATGTAGAAGCCGCGACCCTCACATATCACTGCGCTTGGGCAAAGAGACTCATCTCCTCTTGCGATCACAGTAGTCTGCTCTTTCCTGCTGCGGAGCCTGACCTCTTCAGAAAAGACAACTTTCCTCTAACCTCAGGCAACACTTTTCATGGGTCAGTGAGTCTCTTTCTTGCCGACCTCTAGCTCATTTGCCGCTACGTCTGGGGCGATAGTGCTGGGTTGGTTTCCGTCTACGGCTCTATGTGTCATCATGCGTGCTCTTGGCCCGTCGTTACCGTCGTTGTCATCAAGGTGGCCTGGTTATTTTCTTCCAACTATCCACCATCCAGTGGCCAACGCTGATCATCGATTTCCTGTCTTTAACCTCCCCGTCCCGGTGCTCCAGTCCACTGCGACGTGGTCACGTCTATCTCAGGTCAGCCGAACACGTGTAAGGGAACACTATCAAGACTTATCTGTCAGCCTCCGCCGGGGGTGGCCTAATGGTTGGCGAATCGTGCTTTCAAGCCGGACAAAGGAGCTCGATTCGTGATGGAGTAAAATGCGCATTCGGCCGTGAATGTGAAATCTTCGTGAGGGAGGTGAAGGCCAATAACTGTGCGGTGGTATTCGGTGGGAAGAATGCCGATATTGGTAATAGATGCAGCTTTTTACTCTTGGATTCCCTAATGGTTTTAGCTATTTTTCTCTGGGACGGCTTAATAGAAATATATTCAACAGTGGTCGATGATAAATGATAAAAGGTGAATGATCCTAAGAAAAACTTCCTATAGATATTAAAGATTAATGCATAAATACAGGACCGGATCTCGGAGTGGATGGAGGCCATGCTAGTAAGGCTAGTAGAACCAAAACATTATTACATTTATATGTATTTGATGAATTTATTCATATATTTCATTGGGGTTTGGCTCAATTTGTAGCTCTCCAGGTTAGAGACCATCTGTGGCAGAGTTGAAATTTATCTCCTCTACATCCCCATACTGCACTCAGTCCGAAAGGGACACCGATGGTCTTGGAAAGGCCGCTGTCCGTCGGATGAGACGCAAAGCCGTTCCCCTGTGCGCGATAGAAAGAGCCATACCTTGTGCACGTTAATGAACACGCTGAGTGGCCTTGACGGGAGGCCTCCATCTGTCTCCTAACAGCGGTCCAGTGGGTCCACTTCCAACTTTCTCTGAGCACTCGGGGTCCTTGTGACTTGGCCATGTAGTCCATAGTGCGCAAAAAAGTGCTGCTTAGAGGTAAAACAACCCATATCATTCATTCATGCATTTTCATAATTTTTGTTAAATCTGTAAAACAGAGAGGAAAATGTTATACTGCAGTAGAAATCCATCTCTTGATCAAAAGTCTCTCAAAAAAATAAATAAAAAAGTGGGAGGGGGGACTCCGCCCTTTTCATTTTTTCCTGCTCGATTGAATTTCTTGGCCCTCCCCCTTCATTGTTTTTCTAGATTCGGGTCCGAAGAAATAAATTATAGAAAAAAAATAAATTGTTATAAAATAATTTTAAATTTTGATTTCGTAATTTGAATAGTAGAACGATTGTGTTTCAATACGAGAATTCGAGAGTTTCATGACATTGAAGTGAACCCAGACTCCAATCTCTCAGTTGAAGCTTACATCGGAACTATGCCACTATGCGCTTGTGATGCCATCAAATTGTTGCTTAATGCGATAAACCTCCTTTATTTCGCGAGTTCACCCGGTTCTTTTCGGGTTGGGTTCCTTTAACTGTAAGAGGCACTTTTTTTCCCACTTATTGGGCTAAATGGCCGTGTCACAAGGAACCTAAGGATTCAGAGATTTCAGGAAGGGAAAAGAGTTCTGACATTTTGGATAGCTGTTAGGATACAAATTGTAGCCTCGCGCCAAAAGTCATCTAGCGTGTTCCTTAACGTGCACAGGGTATGGCTCTCCCACACACAGGTTCACAGGTTACGTCCCATCCGACGGACCTGTGAACCTGTGTGTTCCCACCATTCAACCCAACCCTTTCCATGGGGTTGGGTTGGGTTGTTTTACCTCTGAGCGCCACTTTTTTTGCACACCATAGGCTAAATGGCCAGGTTACATGGACCCCGAAGGCTCACAGAAGGTTGGGGGAGGGACCCACTGGAACAGCTGTTGGGAGACAGATGGTAGCCTCCCGTCAAGGCCATCCAGCATGTTCTTTAATAGCGTTTTTTTTCAGCGTTTCTGCACAGGATATGGCTCTCCCATACACAGGGCCACGGCTTAACGTCCTATCCGATGAACGGCGGACTTCCCAAGTCCATCGGTGTCCCCTACTGACCGTGGGCAAGTCGGGGAGTTTTGCGGAAATAAGTCTCAACGCTCACCCAGCTGGGGCTCGACCTGGGAACTGCAGATTACGAGCCTGGCGCGCTACCGAATGAGCCCACCTCCTCTCTACATTATTTCAGGGAACTATGTGGGAAATAATTGAAAAACCCTGAAAATATATGCTTTGCAGCAACTTTATTTGCAAAATACTAAGAAAGTTCATATCTTACTCTGTTTTAAATGCATACCTTATTTTATCGGAGATTTTAAGATAGTCCTTTTGCCACGATAACCTATGGAGTTTCCTCTTCGCGTACATCTTAATATTTTGAAAATGAGGAAAATCAACACAATTGCTCTCTTCCTCCATCTAATTCATCATGATGTCTAATCCTTTGCGTATTTTAGGAGATTCACCAACTTGTTAGAAAAAGTGGGACCTAACTTTACGCGATTCTAGCGAAGGGATAAATGATGATACGGTCTGTTTTTAATATCTAATGACAAATTTAGAGAAGCTTTCAAACAAATCGTAGCTCGTTAACTTCAGAGCAACGAGTGCAAATCTACAGAGACATATGAAGAACGTTTTATGAACATCCTCCGTACCAAGGTCAGTTTTCCGTAAACAACCGCGTCTTAGTGGTCATTTAGAGTACAACTAGCGCTATTGGCTACTGATCTAAGGGACCTGGGTTCGAGCCCCGGCTAAGGCATGGATGTTCGTGTTGTTTTTCTGTTGAGGACCTGCCATCCTCGCAGACCTTCTACTATGGGATATAAAATGACAGGCTCATGTCCGACCTCTGTGTCAGGCAGCTGCTTGAGGGGGTATTTATTTTTATTATGTTGCTAAGTGTATCGCGGTTCCAGCTTGCGTATAACTTGTAGAATTACTTTGTAGCATGACAAAACATCCTGTAGTTCACGTTCAACTTTCGCAAGCGATCGTAGAGATAATCATGGTACCAAAAATAATCCACAGTTTCATCAGTTTTGCTGAAGGCTTCTCTTAAACCTTTAATTGCTAAGAATTTTCTTCTGAAATGTCGTGGTCGTCAATTGTCGTCCATGGATGCGCGGGAATTAATTTGTTTATTTGTTCCCTTATATGCGGGAAAACGAATACCTTTTGTATTTTGTATATTAAAATTAGTACTTCTGTTACTACACTGTCCAGTCCTGGTGTATCAAAGTTACCTTGATTTTAGCCTTCAAAGGAAAAAGCTTTAGCCTTCAAAATTCTCGGCCCCTTGCGATTCTAGAAGTACTTGATCGATCGGTCTTTAAATCTGGTGTATTGGTCCCACATATGTCTAGTTGTGATGGGTTAAGAGATCGGAAGTAATCCCCCTGAAAGTGTGCGATATTTCTGGGGCTTTGCCGTCGCCTTACCTTATGAATGGAGCAGTAAGTTATCGATGGAGAGTTGTGATTGGAGTAGTAATTTGTCGGTGAAAAAGTTATGAATGGACTAACATTTCGCGCCAAACCTTTGCGATGTGTTTCATTAGTACGTGTCCACCAGAAAAGGAATTTTTATTTTATCTCCTAAAACACAAAAAATCTGCATTTTCCCCAACGTTCCTGGGATAAAGAGACAAAATCGTTGCTACCAATGTAAACTTTTGGCCATTACATTCTACCACTCAAATTAAAAATTTTCTACCATGAACAGATCGTTTATATAACGTTCGTTGAAAGTTTTGCATTTTACAACTTTAGGAAATTAAAACTATTGGAAGATTCGAAAAATGCAAGCCTTGTATTTTACAACTTTAGGAAATTAAAACTATTGGAAGATTCGAAAAATGCAAGCCTTGTATTTTACAACTTTAGGAAATTAAAACTATTGGAAGATTCGAAAAATGCAAGCCTTGTATTTTACAACTTTAGGAAATTAAAACTATTGGAAGATTCGAAAAATGCAAGCCTTGTATTTTACAACTTTAGGAAATTAAAACTATTGGAAGATTCGAAAAATGCAAGCCTTGTATTTCACGAGAATCTAATTAACCGATAATTAGTTTTTTTTTTTTATTTCTCTAAAAACCAAAATAATGAATACCAACATACAATAAAGTGAGGACGACATATGTGAAAACCGTACATTGTGTGAAAAACGAGCAAAAAACAGTAAAATTAGTTTCTATCGCCCTCCCTCTTCTTCAGACTAGTTTGCTAATCCTGACTTTGCTACGACTCATGCGTATACTAAATTATCCGAATCTAGTCCTGTAACGTTGTTCGCCCACATTTTATAACATCAGGCCCAAAAAAAAATGTAATTTGACCAAAGAGGAAATGCAAATTACAGGTAAAAAAAAACAATGAAATTGCATCTCACTAAATTCCGAACAAAAATTAAATAAAAACGAACTTAACCACTTTTACTTTTTAAAGGAAGGAACGAGAGAACAATAGAGAGGTAAAAGAACTCCTAGTTCTTCCTCACAGACCATAACAAGAATATCCACTAACAATTTCAAGACACCTACTCCCAAACCTATTCATTGCTACCATCCATTTTCTCTACAGTTTTCGAAATCAACAAGAGTTCACCTCACCGGAACAACAGGCCAATTTAAAGACCTCTCGACCTTTTCTCTCTCTTGCTTGGCCTACAGCAAATACTAAAGGGAGAAACGGCAAAGGCAGAAGTGAATGATAGAAAAAAAATGGGGAGCCACTGAAGTAACGTGTCTTGTAAGCCTGAAGGATCGATGCTAAGAACTGAAGTTAGCAGCCTGTCCCTCAGAGAAGTAGGAACAAGATAAAAAACAGATAGCGGTTACGGTTAGGGATGAGGCTTTATCTTCACCTGCATTCCATCGCGTCTGGGTTTCCTTTCGTCGTATTTCTGTCACCGGACACACCGCGTTGTTGGCGGAGACTGATTTATATCAGTACCGGAGTGGCTCCATGAGGTCGAAAGGCCGTTTCCGCAGTGGCAGGCGTTGTTTTGGCTCCTAATGTTTTCTTATCCACATCACGAACTCGTCTCTTTAAGTTCGAATTGCCTCCGACGACACCAAAATTGTGTCAACTTGTTATCTTATATTCAGGAAGGAAATTGTTGTACTAGCTTGTAACCAATCAAAATAACTTTCCGTTATTCCTGATTGAGACAATTGATTAATTAATTCTGCTCAATTAACAAACTTAAGTTATTAGTTTAAGTCTCTTTTATGATGAAAATGAGTTAGACGTTATTATTTTATCATTTGGGTTCGGTTGTTTTACATCTGAGCGTCACTTTTTTTGCATACACTGGGCTAAATGGCCAGGTCACAAAGACCCGAGGGCTCAAAGTAGGTTGGGGGGAGGGTACCCACTGGACAGCTGTTGAGAGACAGATGATAGCCTCCCGTCAAGATCATCCAGCGTGTTCGTTAACATGCACAGGGTATGGTTCTGCCGCATCTGGTACCATGGTTCAACGTCCCATCCTGCAGACGGCGGCCTTTTCAAGCCTATCGGTGTCCCCTACTGACAGGGCAAGGAGTTTTGCAGATATAAATCTCAACGCTGGCCCAGCTGGGACTGGAACCTAGAAACTGCAGATTACGAGCCAGTGTTTGGCACGCTATCGACTTAGCCACTCCCGCCCCTCTCACATTGGGGTATAAACCGAATATGATTATAAGTCCCAGCAACAAAAAAATTGGAAAAAAAATGGAAAACTTCCACTTGCTTACTGTGTATTGTAATATCGCGAACACTGATGTCCATGTTGCGGCGTTGAAAACTGTTGTTAGCGTCCGAGACGTTGTTAGTATCCTATCTTAACCGATTCGCCTAGGTAGTACTGGACAACTCAGAAGGAAGATGATAGGACTTATAGCCAATGTCAGAATTCGACATGGAATTGCAGGGAAACGAATAATCACACATGCCACTACCCACGATTTAAATTCCGACCGTAATCTTTGGTAGCGATATCGTCTTCGCATAATGCTACTATACCGCAAGAAAGCCAATTAAAATGACTAGTTTGTAAATTTAAATTAGTTTTTTTAAAATCTCAACTAGCAAGTAACCATTATTAAAAACTGGTAGTTCGTTTTACACTATTGAATCAGGGTCGATGGTGACTCATAATTTGCAGTTCGCGGGCTCCAGACCCACCTCGGATAGAGTTCAGATTTATCGCCGAAAAACCCCGCCTTGCCCCGGTGAGACAGGGGACACCGATGGGCTTGGAAAATCCATCGTCCGTCGGATGGCAGTGTATGGGAGAGCCATACCCTGGGAACGTTAAAGAACACACTGAAGGCCTTGACGGGAGGTTACCATCGGTCCCCCAGCAACTGATCAGTGGATCCTCTTTTCTCAACCTTCTCTGAGCCCTTTAGGGTCCTTACGACCTGGACATTTAGTCCATTGTGTGCAAAAAAGTGCCGCTCAGATGTCAAACATCCAATTATTGAATCGTATTATAATATAATGATAATGAAAAAATTATTTTTTTCATATATATTTAAATTAATTAGTTTATAATTAGATTTAGATTAATTAAATTATAAAAACCTTCACGCATTACTAAAATTCTCTCTTTTCATTCTAAACATGTTCAGCCTCAGTCACTTTGTTATTAATCTAGGTAGCTTTGGTCTAATCCGACATTTCTCTACATTGGTACACAGAGAACTATAGGCTTCAAGCCTTATCATCCGAATAAGCAAAAAATATTGGTATTATTCCGATGTGCTTGGTAGATATTTAATTCAACCGTCACTTTTTCATTTTATTACGAATAGTTAGGCAGCAAAATAACAGTAACATTATGCAACATGATTACGGAAACTCTAACAAGAAAACTTCAATAAATAAAAAGAATAGTTTATTCAATAATCATCAATTTGTCTTTTAGTGTTGAAAAGCACGATAACCTTTGGGATAATTTCCGTGTCATTTGCTTTCAAGCTTATTGTTTCTTAGATCAGTCGCTATTCAATTAGTCTCATCACACACAATAATGAAGAAGAAGCTTAAAGTTGCGTGAATGTAAGGGCCAAAAATGGGATGGTGAATCCCAGACGGAAAGAATCGATTATGTTTTGACAATAGCGATTATGTCATGACATTGTTACTCTCGTTTCTCCGTGAGGCACACGAACATCTTACAGGCCGGACGTGACTTGTCGGGGGCTAATTGAATGGACCTGACCGAAACAAATAACAGTCTTTGAGAAATTTTATCAAGATTATTTGTATCTATTCTGATTGCTCTTTGCTTAAAAAAAAGTCAAGAGTAGATATATGTATAGATTGCTCTTTGTTTAAAAAATCTAGAGTATATGAATGTTTAGATTGCTCTTTGGTTTTAAAAAAAATCATTGGATTGGATGGTTTTACCTCTGAGCGGCACTTTTTTGCACACCATGGGCTAAATGGCCAGGCCACAAGGACCCCGAAGGCTCAGAGAAGATTGGGGGAGGGGACCCACTGGAACAGCTGTTGGGAGACAGATAGTAGCCTCCCGTCAAGGCCATCCAGCGTGTTCTTTAACGTGCACAGGGTATGGCTCTCCCGCACACGGGGCCACGGCTTAACGTCCCATCCGACGGACGGCGGCCTTTTCAAGCCCATCAGTGTCCCCTACTGACCGTGGGCAGGGCGGGGAAATTTTGCGGAGATAAATCTCAACGCTGACCCAGCTGGGACTCGAACCTGGGAACTACAGATTACGAGCCTGGCGCGCTACCGACTGAGCCACCTCCCCCCCCCCCCCCTCCAAAAAAAAAATCAAGGGTATATGTATGTTTATATTGCCCTTTGATTAAAAGAATCGTAAACAGTATTCATATATATATATATCGAGAATATACTCGCATATTATCAAAAATGTATGTGATATGTATTAGATAAGTATAGAGTAAAATATGTCATTTGCCGGGTGAGATCAAAACCCACAGCTTCCTGAACTTCCTGATAACGTCTCTATGGTATAATACTCAAAGACACCAATAGAGGAAATCGTGATCAGCGCCTGGTAGCTCAGCGGTCAGAGTACCTGACATGTTGCCGTCTGTTCGTATCCCACCCGGTTAACAATATTTTTTTCCTCTATACTTATCTTATGTATTTTATTAAAGTTAGATAAAAGAATCGTAGTTTGAACGATTATTAGGAAAAGGATTATAGTTATAAACAGTATTATATGTCAAAAGTACCATTTTTTCTCGATATTTTAACCGTAACTGTTTGTGAATTACACTGGATTCCATAAATTAAGGAAAATTCCTATGTTAAGTCAATGCTTACCATTGACTTAACTTAAAATCAAAGCTCTATAACTTATAAAATAAATCTTTTTGCTTTGAAAAATTTGATTGCACATCAAGTTCTCAATCAAATAAATCAATATCTCGAATTTCAATAATATTCGTTCGTATTTAATGAGTTATGGGAGTTTAAATATATAACAACAGCAATGCCAGTCTTAAGAAACTTAAACAAAACTGAAGAACAGTGAAATAATTCTTTACATAAAGTTCTAAAATACAAACTTATTTTATTAAACACTTTGATAATACTTATTACTAAGTTTTAGTTAACTGCTGAAGTCAATTTTTGAGACTGGCATTGTTATCGCTAAATATTCAAACTTCCATACTGAATGAATATAGTTGAAAAATCGAGATATTGATTAATTTGATTGATCTTATTCTTTTCTGTATCTTTAATAAATGAATGGATCTTTTGGTTTAGAATTATGTTACTTAAGAAATTTCAATTTCTGCTAGCATTTCTAATATTTTTCGTCACCAATAGCATTAATATTTTAATTTTGTAATAAAATGATTTTAATTAATATTATAAGAATTAAAAAATATGATTAAAAATGTGCATTTCTGAATATTGCCTTATGATGAATCAGAAAAAAAATTTTCCTCAAATCAGACTCGGGATCAGCAATTGTCGATATGGTTCGGGCCCGGGTTCAAAAACTGAGTCCGAACTCATTTCCAGTTTGGAACATCAGCGTAAAGTGCACCTTGTATGATTCCCTTTACTCCTTAAGAATTCCTGTGTCTATAGTTATCATGATCGAAAGTTTGAGACGTGAGCACCTGATATTACAGACTATTAATCTCCCGAAATGGAGAGAGAAAATGATTTCCTCCCCACCCTCAAAATAAGTGTCTTCCATCACTTCCCACAGGGAGGAGATGACATGTTTATGGTGTCCGGGACGAGGACGCTGGTCAGCTCCTGAGTGTTCCTCTCTCAAGGAAACGAAAGGAGTGCGATTAATGTCAACCTGAGCGATGGGGCCACACACATGTTGCATCAGGGATGAGAGCTTAACGCGCCATGGGAAAGCCAGGATGTAGTTTTTCACTGGCAGAGAAATCAGGAAGAGAGAGTCTCTGTCTTTGCAGGACTTAGAGAAAAAAATGACCTTGTATAAGCTCCTAAGTGGGCCGGATGTGTTCGAGCCAGGGCTGGATCTAGATGGAGGGGAAGCTCTTATAAACGGAAAAAAACTGAAGCCCCAGATTTTAATATAAAATGAAACTGATCACAGACCAAAGTGATTTTTTTTGTCAGAAATAAAATGCTAATTTATGTGTTAAAAGAGAAATTGTTGAGATGCAAGAAATTTACAGAAAGAACGTGAATAAGTATCATAATAATCATAATCAAGGACGGATCTAGGGGAGGGGAGGGGAGTGGCTCTTACAGAAGGAAAAATTTATAGCCACAGATTTTAACGTAAAGTAAAACTGGTGAAAGTGATGCTACTACTTACGCAACCTTAAAATTTCATCAAAATAGGCTATTGGAAATTTGTATACCAAAGTTGTGTTTTTTTTTGTCAGAAATGAAATGCTAATTTAAGCGTTAAAAGTGAGGTGGTTGAGATGTAGGAATCCTAAAACAAAACAAAAAAAATAAATGTCGTAACAAGCATAATCAGGGTCTGATAGCGGGGAAGATATAGCGGGGGAGAGAAAGCGGGCCATGCCTTTTGAGAATGTTAGTAAGGGCAATGGAAAATGGAGAGAAAGCGGGCCATGCCTTTTGAGAATGTTAGTAAGGGCAATGGAAAATGGAGAGAAAGAGGACCATGCCTTTTGAGAATGTAGTAAGGGCAATGGAAAATGGAGAGAAAGCGGGCCACGCCTTTTGAGAATGTTAGTAAGGGCAATGGAAAATGGAAAGAAAGAGGGCCATGCCTTTTGAGAATGTTAGTAAGGGCAATGGATAATGGAGGCAAACAGTATTAAACTTGTGCATATTTCATGCATTTTTCAAGAAATCTTTAAAAACCTCTAAAACAGAGGGTAAATTTTTATACTGCAATTGAAATCCAGTCTCTTGTACACATTTTATTTTTCTGGCTCATAATTTTTTTTAGATTGTGGCTTGGTTCGAACTGCATCCTAGCTGGTCCACATGCATTCGAGTCATTTAGTGTCATTTTTCGATAGGGGACCACCTTGTCGTGGTGGGGGGGCCTAGGGCCCAGCAACCCGGCTGAAGGCTGTGCCGACCGGGTTGGGCGCCGGTTGAACATGGCCAAGGCCAACCGAGGTTGAAGACGCTGCTGGCCGGCTTGATTGCCGGTCGGGTGGTGACGGCGTCGGAGACCTCACCTTTCAGGGACCTTGGGTGGTCAGTTCGACGGCTCTGCCGAAAGGCTTCCCTTGGCCTAGTAGGCACGAGCTGTCCAAAAAGTCTGGGTCTTACTAAGAGTCTCCACCCCGGGTGCCGATCGAGCTTGGATCTTTATATCCTTGCATATTTGCAAACCGGGGAATAGATTAAAGTTAGGTTTCTTCCGGTGGTCAGCTTTCCTTCTATAGGACTGCTGCCATGTGAGGCCGGGGTTGAGGTGCGCCTATAGGGCGTATTCCTTGCCCCCGGCTCTAGATAGTCATGGCTTTTCTTAAACCAGGTAGTGCTGTCAGGCGGAACCGGGAATTGCCGTGGTTGCACAAGATCGCAACATAGAGATCAATAGGTTATAACTGTAGTTCGTGTAGTGTCGTGCAGACGGAGCACGAGTTTTTTCCAAGGGGAGCGGATCCTTCTGGACCCCCCCCCCCCCATTAATATGAGTAGGTTATGGTTGCTGGGAGCGGGGGTGGCTCAGTCGGTAGCGCGCCAGCCTCGTAATCTGCAGTTCCCAGGTTCGAGTCCCAGCTGGGTCGGCGTCGAGATTTATCTCCGCAAAACTTCTTAGATCATCAGATGGCTTGAAAAATCTTAGATCACCGATGGGCTTGAAAAGGGCGCTGTCCGTCGGATGGGACATTAAATTGTGGGCCCGTGTGCGGAAGAGCCATACCCTCTGCACGCTATAGAACATGCTGGATGGCCTTGAGGGAAGACTACTGTCTGTCTCCTAGCATCCTCCCTCCAACCTTCTCTGAGGCCTCGAGGTCCTTGTGACTTGGCCATTTAGCCCATTGTGTGCAAAAAAAGTGCCGCTCAGAGGTAAAGCAACCCAACTTACAGTTGCTGATCGTAGGATAGTATTAAGAACCTGATAATACGGTTTGTCGTTCGGTTGATAGAGGTAAATAAATAGTTCATACATACAAATATTTTTCACCCACGTTGACGACCACGAAGACAACTCGTGACAACCCTATTACTCAAAAATTAAATTATGATAAAAAAATTTCATAATATATTGCTAGGATATTCAAACTATAGCTAAAAAGATTGAAAATATTTCATGTATCTAATTTTGCTAGTGGAGGGAAAGTATTTCGTGTATGAGTAGCATACTATTGTATGTAGATGGCATAATACTGTATATATGAGTAGCATATGTAAGTACAGATTAAAGCAGCTTAACCTCTATAAAAACCATGGAAAAAAATTATCACGGAAACTTTTTCAAGGATCTACAGACATCAAGAAAGGTAGAGAGTGCGGTCTCGGTATCGCGTGGCTCAGTGTATCGCGTTGACACTGCGACTTCCGGGTTCGAGTCCTGGGTATGGATGGCATGGTCGTTTGTTCTATCCTATCTGTTGTGATTGTCCCTCAGTAAAATGTCAATTGTTTAATTCTCTACATGGCAGAAAAATCTATGTTCTTTCGGTGGGACATAAAGCGATATTGGCTATAAGTCCGAGCAAACAACTTGAGAAAAAAGATTAGAGAACAACCATATGTTTATACCAATTGTAAAACCTGTTTGAAACTCCCTAACTTTGAAAATTAAACTCATTACGTAAAACATTTCTCTGCAGATGAAATCTCCAGAGACTGGAGATAAATATCTTAGTCGAATCTCTCTATTTAACCTTTCGCTACTAATTGGAATTTTTTTGACTGAATATTTTCTACTCAGTTTGCTAAATATTTTCTACTCAGTTTGCTAAATATTTTCTAAATATTTTCTAAACTCAGTTTGGCTGGATATTTTTTACTCAGTTTGACTCCCCTATGTCGTTTCACAAAATTTCCATTGGGTTTGTCTAGTGTTTTACCCATGAGCAGCACTTTTGTGCACACAGTATCCTAAATATCAGGTCATCAGGAGCGCAAGAGTTCAGAGTTGACTCTGAGAATGCAATCCATTTGAGTGTGTTGTGAAACAGATGCAAGCCTCTGTTCAAAGCGATCTAGAGTGAATTATACGTGCAACAGCTTAGTGCACAGCTTATAATTCTTCTACACACGAGGCCAGAGCTTAATATTTCATCCAAAGGATGGCGTCCTCTGCAAGCTATCAGTGTTCCCTTTCTTAACGTTGTTGGGTTGGGTTGTTTTACCTCTGAGCGGCACTTTTTTGCACACAATGGGATAAATGGCCAGGTCACATGGACCCCGAAGGCTCAGAGAAGGTTGGAGGAGGGGACCCACTGGAACAGCTGTTGGGAGACAGATGGTAGCCTCCAGTCAAGGCCATCCAGCGTGTTCTTTAACGTGCACAGGGTATGGCTCTCCCGCACACGGGGCCACGGCTTAACGTCCCATCCGACGGACGGCGGCCTTTCCAAGCCCATCGGTGTCCCCTACTGACCGTGGGCACGGCGGGGAATTTTGCGGAGATAAATCTCAACGCTGACCCATGTGGGACTCGAACCTGGGAACTACAGATTACGAGCCTGGCGCGCTACCGACTGAGCCACCCCCGTCCCTTTCTTTCTTAGCGAGGAAAGAGCGGGAAAAATCACAACCCAACAGTATAAGTTCTCGATTTAGGAATATCAAATTACTAGCATGGCACCCTAGTAGTGTAACGGGAGTTGAACCAGTCGGTAGCTCCCCTGGCTCGTAATCTGCAGTTCTCAATAAACCGGTTGATCTCTAGTAATATAAATGAGTAGCATAAGTAAATACAGATTAAAACAATTTAACCTCTATAACAACCATGAAACCTTGAAAACCCTTTTGAAGATCTGCTTACGCGAAAAGATTAGAGAACAACCGTATGTTTATATCAATTGCAAAGCCTATTTAAAACCTGTTCAAAACGATTTCACGCAATCGGCCTATATTAAAGAAAAATCTTATCTATTATGTACATTTCCGAGTCTATATTGTTAATAGTGTATTGTTAATAAACCTAACCGGCAAAACAAAATGTTTCCTTTGATTATTTAATATCGATCCTGTACTTTGGATAATTTAATTGATTTAAGGACTCAAGCAACACAGGATAAATTGTTGATGCTTTATAATTTGGAGCTAATTATTAATAAAATATTCTTTATTTAAAAGAATAACAGTAAATAACTACCACCTAGTTTATAAAATAAATAATTATATAAGATATTCAATCCACATGGTAAAAGTAGTAACAAATTAAATTTATAAAGCTTTCTGGTAACGGGTGTAACCTGTTTTAAATATTGACAAAAAATTAACCCACTAAACCTTCGAACATGATGTTGACTCCTAATATTATGTTAAAATTACTAAAAGTAATGCATATATAAATATATTACCAGAATTACCCGGTATCGCTCGGGCTTTATATAATGACTCAGAGTAGCAGGCGTATTCGTAACAGGTACACGGACACTCACTCACGTCCAGAATGTCGTCAACAGTGGCGGAAGTTTTCGGCTTTCCGTAAATTCTCAGGTACTCAACCTATCGGCGCCGAATTTGGTATGGTAGTCAGTCCCACTTAGCATGGCTAATATGCACGGTGTAGAAATCGGGTTCTCAGCTGCGGTGGGTCGCGACTGAACCTGCTGCAATTATTCGAAATCACTGCGGTCTCTACCCTATGAATGGAGAGTCGAAAATTGTGAATGGTTGGGGTTGGGTTTTTTTACCTCTGAGCGACACTTTTCTGCACACAATGGGCTAAATGGTCAGGCCACAAGGACCCCTAGGCCTCAGAGATGATTGGGGAGGCGACAGACTGGACAGCTGTTGGTAGTCTCCTTCAAGGCCATCCAACGTGTTCTTTAACGTGCACCAGGGTACAGCTCTCTCGCATACGGGGCCACAGTTTCACGTTCCATCTGTCGAAAGGTGGCCTTTCAAAGCACATCGGTTCCTTTTCTGGCCGAAATTATGAATGAAGTAGTACGTTATCGATGCGCCAAGTTATCAATGGGAAGACACTTCATTATCATCTTTTGGGAGAGGACTTAATTTTTGTGAGGTCGAATCGCTGAGAGTAAACTAAAATACCGTGAGATGAAGCTGTAGACGAAGTTTGATGGTTCTAGCTCTGACCATCTAGGAGGAGATGTCGAACAAACAGACACATAGACAGACAGACAGACAAACTCTTTATTGTATATAGGTATTTTTATTGTATATATAGATGCAAAATTATATATAGAATGTTAAATATCAGAATAAAACTAACCATGTAACTAAGGGTAACTAATTTCTGATATTTACATACCATTTAACGTAATGCATTTGTTCTGGCTCGTATGTGCCTCCATTATTGAAAAGTGGCCCTTAATTTAAACAATTGTAAGCCAATGTTTAGTATTCAATGCTTTAAAAATCGATTCACTAAAACCATCGTTTGCAAAGTAACATCACCCCCACTAAAAGTAATAGACTGCGAATGAAGCTTCTATTTCTTTTCATAATTATGATGATGAGACTAATTGTCAATGAGCTTTGTGTCCAATGTGAGAATTTGTGAAGACATTTCTAGATAACCGAAGTTTTGCAAAATATAACCAACTAATAAAAAACACAAAGCCATGGATTATAACCACTTTCCCAGACTCGGCACTAATATATCTCCTCTGTGTTGTTAATCGCTCATGATTTTACTCTCATAAACAGTATAATATTTAAGAAATTTACGGTACTAATAGTTGAACATTTTGGACTTTTTTCATTTGACCTTCCTGGGACGATAACAGACGGTCCACTCGACCTTTGTCAAATCCGTTTGTTATTGCCATCTCTTGTTAAATATAACAACCTTTTTTCATGTTAAATAATCACCACTTATTTCTTAAGATAAAATATTTTTAGGTCAACTAAACATTTAACTTGATAATCTTCCCTTACTTCTGTTATTCTTCTAAATGTTAATACTCAAATATGGTTTTTAACACAATTTTCACATTGATGGTGAGAATCGAATTAGACAAAAGATATTTTACTAAGCCACATTTGCTGCGTCTTTCGATTTAATGGCATATATTATTATTATTAAAAAATAAAAAATAAATACCCCCTCAAGCAGCTGCTTGCCACAGAGGTCTGACAGGAGCCTGTCAGTTTATATGCCACAGTAGGAGATCTGAGAGGATGGCAGGACCTCAGCAGAAAAACGACACACACATCCATGCCTAATCCGGGGCTCGAACCCAGGTCCCTTAGATAACTAGCCAAGCGTGCTAACCACTCGACCACGGGACGGCTATATTATTATTATTGGCAGATAAATATCTATTTCCAATCAATCTTCTCCCAGTTTCAATATACAGAGTTTTTTCATCATAACCTTAACATTGCACGGCAAAAAAAATAAACTATTCTCTTTTACCAGGCCCGTATATAGAATAAAAACAAAGAGGGGAGGGACACAATTGGACCAGAAAATTTTAAAAAATGGATTTTTCATTGCAATATAACATTTCTCCCCCCGTTTGAAATATTATTTACAAAATTTCTTGAAAAATGCAAGAAAAATAAATGAGATTAATCATTTTTTGCATCTATTACTAGCATTCTGAAAGCAGCTGCTTGAGGGAATATTTATTAATGAATATTGTGTGCACGTTTTCCCTGAGGAAGGCTGACTTTCTAGAGCGGGATTTAGAGGAGGAGGATGGGGGGGATTCAAATGCAACAAAAGGAGGAGATAGGGGAGAGGGGGCTAATGAACATGGTCACTTGCCGCCCCCCCTCTCTCTAGATCCAACCCAACTTTTTACCGTAACATGTGATGGAAAGCATAGTTATGAAAAGGAGAAGGATACTGGCAAGATCAATGATGTTCGAGCTGCCTTATATGCAAGTAGCAGAACCACTGCTCAATACTAGGCAAAGGTTAATAACAAGAAATGGGATAGATGTGTGATGTTACTGACTACCAAAAAATGTGTTATTGTTGGTACTCGACACGCTGGTGCAACCGTAGGCAAAAACTATGGAAATCGCAGGACTGTCGCTATGGTGCCTTAAAGTGCATACAGCTTGGTCAATTGGGTCGTTTTATCTCTGAGCAGCGCTTTTTTTTTTTTGCACATAATGAGCTAAATGTCCAGGTCACAAGAACCCCAAGGGCTCAGAGAAGGTTGCGGAATGGGATCAAATGGTTAGTAGGAAGACAGAAACTCCTGTCAAGGCCATCCAGCATGTTCTCTATCAGGCACAAGATATGCCTCTCCTATACACGAGACTACGGTGTCGTGTACAGGAGCTTTCTAGTCGAAGGCAGGGTGCAGCGGAGAAAAAAGATCTCAAAGCAGGCTAAGTGGGATTCAAACCTAGGAACTTCAAATTACGAGCCTGTGCAACACCTCCTACAAGGAAGGTCGTACAACTACGTCACAGAAAAATGAATACGTCTAGAGCCCCTATATTCCAGGCCGACCTATCCGCCATTCTTATGCCAACTGGTGACGTGACTTAGTGTTGTAGTCAATGCAGCCGCCGTTTTTAGAATTCTTAATATATAAAAAACAATTATTATCGGAAAATATTCAGCTGCGAATTGGCTAAACAGCCATAGGAACAAATACACAGTGTTTAAATTCCAGGCTGATCCAATTAAATTTAAAAAAAGTGGGTTGAAAGAATTTGACCGAGAACGTGCATTAGGCTTACAACGTTCTATAATATATACTTCAGACTATTGCTTCTGTATTTTAATGTTAATTTATGTGATATATCGATTAGTATTATGTAGATGAATGATAGCTACATTTAAGTTAGTAGTCATTCATCGTTTACGATTAAGTTTAGTTTGGTTAATATCATAAAATATGCATGCGATCGTGATGCAAACTTCGATCGTGATGGCCGTAACCCTCCGCTTCCCGTGCGGGCATACCGAGATCGGAGACTACCGTAGTCGCTAAACGCCGATCATCGCTGGTCGGCCTGGTATATAGGGGCTCTAGGCGTAGTCAGTTTTCTGTGACGTAGTTGTATGGCCTTCTCTTGTAGGAGGTGTTGGCCTGTTATCGATTCAACCAATCGCTGACTCTGTCAGCGGTGTGTTGTGACATTAACTTAGGCTTGCGCGAAAATACTCAAAATGACTTCCACTTATCATCCCTGGTGCACAAAAATAAAATATTAACTTGCCCCTCTAACATCATAGCTTGTCTCTGTTGTTCTGAGTAACAGGCTTATACATCAAAGAGCCAAAACATTGTGACCAGCTCATCTTCATGCAAATCGAAGCAACAGCAGGTAAACGACGGAACGTGTGAAGGTCATGAAACGGTTTAAATAACACCTGATAGTGAGCTCTGTTAATCAATGTTATTCTTGTTCTTCAGATGGGAAAGGGAGCGGACTTAAGTGAGTTTGGCAAACGTCAAATTGTAATCGCCAGACGACTGGGGTAAGAGCATTTCCGAAGACGGCAAGGCTTGTAGAGAGCTCACTGTCAGCCGCAGTTAGTACCTTCAAAAAGTGGTCCGAGAAGGAAAAAACCACGAACTCCAGGCAAGGTGGGGGCCAATCACGGTTCATCGATGCTACAGGTGAGCTAAGGCTATCCCGTATGGTACGAGCCAACAGAAGGGATACTCTGGTGCAACTCGCCTGTAATTTGAATGCTGGTGACGAGCGTAATGTGTCACAACACATAGTACATCGAACCCTGCTGAAAATGGGGCTGTGTAGCCACAGGCCAACCCAAATGCCCATGCTTACCTCGGTTCACCATATAAAGCACCTACAATGGGCATGCGAGCATCAAAACTGGACCTTGAATGATTGGAAGAAGGTCATCTGGTCTGATAAATCTCGTTTCCTGTTGCACCATGTGGACTGCTGGGTACATGTGCATCATTTTCCTGGGGAAGTGTTGGCACCAGGATGGACCTTGCGATGAAAAGAATCCAGTGGAGCAAATGTAATACTTTGGGCAATGTTCCGCTGGGAAACCTTGGGTCCAGTCACTCATGTGCAGGAAACTGTGCCTACCTATATATCATTGCAGACCAGGTAGATCCTTTCATGTCAATGGTCATTGCATTCTTTCAGCAGGATAATGCGCCATGCCACACTGCCTGGATTGTTCGAGAATGGTTCGCAGAACATGAGGAAGACTTCCAGATTTTGCCCTGGCCTCTGAATTCCCCAGACATCAATTTAATCAAACATCTGTGGTTTGTGTTGGAACAGCATATCCGATCTGCGGCGGCTCAACCACATAACTTACAAGAGTTAAAAGATTTGCTGGTAACGTGTTGGTACCAGATACCTTTAGAAATCTTGTAGAATCCATGTCATGCTGGGTAAGAGCTGTTTTGGTGGCACGCGGACATCATATTTGGCAGGTGGTTATAATGATTTGGCTCTTCGGTGTATATCGCACTAATAACGTTTGCTTTTACCTGGTCGTACAATAGTAATCTAAATATATTCTTTTTGGTTGTTTTTATTTTTCTAACAAATGAGGTTCAGGAATACGCATACGTCCGAAATCAAATCTAGCCGTCACCGAAGTTATGCTGCTGGCAAATATTTTTTACAAGACGTGGCTTAATAGTATGCATTTTAAGAACGTAATATACGAATTTTTGAAAAAATTTGAATTACGAAAATGCTTAAATACTAATGTTTAAAAATATTCATTAATATATTTATTAAAAAATAAATATTCCCTCAAGCAGCTGCTTGCCACACAGGTCTGACAGTTTAATACGCCAGATTAGGTGGCCTGATGAGGTCTCAGCAGAAAGACAACACAGACACCCATGTCTTACCCGAGGATCGAACCCAGGTCCCTTTGGTCAGTAGCCAAGTATGCTACCACTCGGCCACGGGACGGCTGCTATAAATTTATTCAAACACTCAATTCTTTTAAGGCCGATAATTACGTTATTTATACATACATTAATAATACTTGAAATAAAATTATTTACATCATAGCCACTTTTATGATTCTACCTGCGATATCATCCTCGTATTTCACACCTTTAAATTTTTTATGCTTATTGAACAACGTAGCGACGCCTCTGCTGTTGCTAGCGCCGAACGAAAAGTGTCCTTACTGGAGGTAATGCCAATGAAGTTTCTTAGCAAAGGTGACATCTTTTAAATGGGTTTCCTGTAGACACATAATATCAATATTGTTAGAATCAATATTACCCATTAACCAGCTTTGCTTGTCGAGGCTGTTCATCCCTCTGATATTCACTGAAGCAAGTTGTAGCTCCATCGCAGTGGAGAAAAGAGACAGACAGAAAAACAACAACAAAAAGACAAAACACAAAAGGATACAGGGAAACCACACACTGAAAGAGCCTTAGCCTATAGCATTTTCATTGCGCACATCAGCTGTCTGATCTAACAGCTGATCTGATTCAATGCCCATTATCTCACGTAAGTTGTTCAGAGCACTGATGTCATCGAAGTTCAGGACTGCACTCTGTAGTACTGCCACCTCCTTCGCTAGCGTGTTGAGGCATGGACTGCTTGGCATTTCAGCGCTTTCACAGCCGTTGCTGCCCATTAGGATGTCCTTGCGAGTCGCACTTTTCGATCGCATCGAAACCTGTCTCGGAGCTGAAGCACTATCTGCGCTAACTGAAGTAGGAGAACGCTTCAATTTTCTCTGCACTGCCGATGGGATAAAAACTGTTTCAGTGTCCGGGTTGAATCTTTTCGTTCGTTCAAAGAGAAGATAGCAGCAATTATGAACAAAAAAAAATGATTTTCTTAATGAAATCCGTTTTGTAAAACAAGCAGTAGCTCTGCTTAATAAGAAAATTTTTATATTTTAAACATTTCTGCAAAATTTAATACAATATAATAAACTGAGATTAATGTGTCAATGCATGATATCAAGTTTTCTATAAATATTTACTATAAAATTGTACATTATTTCTATAAATTTCAGTGAGTCTCTTACTTATATAAACTGTCAACAGATGGCAGTAGGCACTTCTCATACCAACCATGAAAAGAAAACTACACAATTAGAACAAAGTGCAGAAACCTATATTCATCGATATGCTCCAGGGAGCACAAAACTACAACATACATTGATTTATATATTCGCAAGATGAGTAAATGTATTTACATATCAATTTTAAAACTGCTGCAAATTTAATCAAAAAAAATCTATTACCGTTTTGTAACTATCGTAAAATGAACTCCTCAACAGGATAAAATGCTCATTGAATAAGTTTAGGGTCAGCTACCACTGTACGTAAATAGCCATGGGTGTTAGACAGTTTGAAACTCTAATTTAATGGCATTAAATATTTCAAGAGTAAGGCAAACTATAGCTGCAGTGGGCTAAATGACTGCAATGCGCATGCGCCGATCGCCCAATACAGTTTCTACCCCCTAATTTCCATAGGGTATCGACTGCGTTCAGGGACTCTGTTCCAGAATGGGCCCCTTTAACAGTATTGAGTATATTCGCAATAAATTACGAATGCGCCATTTTGAGTTGAACTTTGAAATCGCACACAGAAAAAATTCTAAATTCGGAAAATTAAACCGAACAAAACAATTCTCTAAGTTTGTTACAAAAGAAGACGCTAATTTATATGAAACACTGTTCGGAAACTATTAGACTTTCTTCTCTTTGTTGCTATCTCAGTCCAAGTTCAACCACGTGGTGGCTCTTCGATAAAAGATTAGATGACACAATGAAATTCGCTTGTAAATAAAAAAGCTACTTACACAGCACTCTGCTAATTTGTTGTGAAAGTATGGTTGATTTTACCAGTATTCCCTGATCGCTCTTTACCGTAGCTAACACTCTGATGGTTACGAACTCTTATTGTGTTTATGCTGAAGGACTAATTTCATCAGAATCAAATCGTTCGATCTGATCTGATCTATATTGAAGGAGAATTAACGGCTACCCTATATATAAGGAGCGAATCGAATTTTAATAAATTATTCGCCTTTATATAACGAATGGTAACTGATGCACTATTAATAATATAAGGCCTTTATGTGTCTTTCTAAAATGTCAAATATATATTACCAATGGACCAATAGTGCTGATTCCTTAAATTGACGTAGATAGTTAAAAATATACTTTCATTAATCCTATTATTATGGAAATAGTGTTTCAGAAGAAAAATACCCAACATAATTCACTAAATACAGTAACAAGGTATAAGAAACACGGACTTCTTGGTACTGAATGCATGATTAGTGTAAATGAGTGTTTCATGAATACATGACTTGAATATTTATTTCCTTTTTTAATATTTATTTCCTTTTTTAATATTTATTTTCTTTTTAAACATTATCAACTTTCACACAGTCCGTAGCTTGCGTCATCTACCGATGCACTAATCGATTAGTGCACTAATCTTTCTGATTTCTATCAACAAAATATTGCACAAAAAGTACCACTTATCATCTAAGGGAAATGAGTCCATAAGGAAAGCTCTAGGCCTTATTCCCTGCTTTTTACCAGCAGAGATCATTTCTTTGTGCAAACCTTTCCAAACCGTGCTTCTCAAAGCGATGGTCTGCGAGCCATCAGTAACTGGCCAGCTGCAATCTATGGCTTGCTTCTTTTGTCAAAAAGAATCTTTTCGTAAACTTCCCCAGTGGTTACTTTAGTACCAGTTAGGAAAAAAAATATGTTTCCAGACGCATAACATTCAATTGATGCCTATTACAAGTTCCCTTTTTTTATCTTTCGCTTACTGAATATATTATTTGCTTTTAATATTTCAGAATAAAAAAAATACAATTTTCCAATTCTAAATATTTTTAAAGCGCCCAATTCATTGGAATATATTATCTTTTACAATAATCTACCAAAAGACAATGGATCATGATCAATATCATGATAATCTATATAAAGAAATTCAATGTTAAACGTCATATTGTTATAATATACAGATCCCCTAGCTCTAAATTGAAACTTTTTCTTCCAAAGTTAAGAAATTGGTTTAAAGCAAATCAGATTCTGAATGATGTGCTTTTAATTGGGGATTTTAATATTGACATTAAAAATCCGCATAAATCTGAGGAAGAGCAGTATAGAAATATTATAACAGGTATTGGCTATGATCAAATGATAGACGATTATACAAGAGTGGAAATTAGAAACGATCAGTTGACCCGTACGTGTTTATCGATCATGTAGTTGAAAAAATAATTTACCTTTACTCACAGCAGTATATAGGCAGAAAATAGCAGATCACTATTTCATAATGGTTCCAAAGATTTACATTCTAATGAATCAGTCACTGTTGAGCTGCGCAACATAATAAGTGAATCTGCTTACGTCTATGATGAGAAAATCATTGGGAAAAGATTACTGGAAATAAATTGAAACGATTTATCAAAAACAACAAATAATCTTGAAATCTTATGCAAGAAAATTGTTGACTCGTTTCATAATATTTACAATGAAACAAAATATACGTGCACAGAAAAGATGAAAAGAAAATAAGACCAGACAAAATGTGGATCAATAATTCAATCAAAAATGAAATGACTATTAGGGGTAAATTGTGGAAACGATACATTAATAATAACGATAATAAGACTTACAGATTAGATGATTATACATCAGCTAGAAGCAATGTCAATAATCTGATTAGGAATGCAAAAAGAGAGTATTATTTTCAGCGTTTTTGAAAATTCTGCTGGTAATACTAAAATAGGTTGGTTGGTTGGGGTTTAATGGCAGCTGAGGTCATAATGCGCCAAACGAGATGAATAAAAGGGTAAAAGAAGCAGAAACCCCCAACCAAATTTAAAATTCAAGACAATAAAGGATAAATCAAATAAATAGTTGTAAAGTCAGAAATACAAAGATATAAAACCAGGTGTAAAAGACCCAGGTTGTATAGCAGGCATGTCAAACTCGTTAACCACCGAGGGCCATATTAAGTATTATATATTAAATCGCGGGGCGCAAAACAAAAAAAAAAAATGGAGATAAAGACGAAGCATAGCTTTTATTATAAACAAATCAATACATACAAAATAATAATACACAGAATATAAACATATTAAAAACACATATGTATGTAGGAAAGTTTCTTTTTTTCAATTTAACATTATTTAAATAAAATAATATCATCTTTTTTTTTTTGAAGAAACTTCGCAACGTTTTTCATTAACCAAATCTTTGGTTGAATTTGTTGAGCTGTAGTTATTTTTAAAATAATTGCTTGCACATGCTTGTCTGTTAATCTTGATCTTTCCGCAGTTTTATTATTTTTTAAAGTGGAAAATAGTTGTTCGCACAAAATAGTTGTTCGCAATTCTACGATCGGGCTCCGACATATTCATTTATGCGCAATAGTTTCACTTATATATAAATGGAAATGTTTTCTGAAATACGTTTATTTAATTCATGTACCGTGTACGTACTTATAATTTTAATTAAGGAATCCAGTGTTGTCAAAAGTTAAATAAACATATTGGTTATCAATCTTGGCGGGCCGCAGAACAGTTCCCGGCGGGCCGCGTGTTTGACATGCCTGTTGTATAGGATGTAAAAGACAAATCCATAAAAATACAATCTGTTAAAGTAACCTGTAAAAGTTAAAAGGCAAATACAGAAGGTAAAAAAGAGTTATCAGATAAAAGATGGCCGAGTGTAAGTGGCTCGGCCGTAAAATTGTGGAAGTTAAAAAATAAACGTCTGTCGAGGTTAAAAGCCGGGCAATGAATTAAAATATGCTTAATGGTTAAAACGGTGTCACAAAACTCCCTCTTAGTTTCGTCGTCCGCCCGATGAAGAAAGGAATGTGTAAGACACGAATGACCTAAGCGGAGCCGAGCAAGTACAACTTCCTCCTTGCGATTCCTAAAAAATAATTGATCTCATCAGAGCCATACGGCGTCATAAAAAAAATGGAATTAGAAAAATGAAATTACTGGAGTAAGTGTCAAAAGAAATATCGATGATGTAATCTTAAAGAGTATTGTCAAAAGATTTGACTATTAGTCAAATCGTAGAGAATTTTTAGTAACTATTTCATTACATCTGTGTCTGACCTAAAGGAAAAAGATCCGTTCAAAGGCGACTTTACAGATATAATTAAAACATCCAGTACACAGAACTCAATGTATTTTCCAGATATCGACCAAACTGATGTATTCAAAATAATCAAAGAAATGAGCCCTCAGAAATCAGCTGGTATTGATCATGTACATATGAAACATATAAAAATCTGTAATGAACACATTTCAAACACTATAGCTAAACTGATGAACCTGATATTTGATCAAGTATATATCCCAACCATACTTAAAACTTCTACAATAAAACAAATTTATAAAACTGGGGAAAATGCGATATTAAAAATTACAAACCTATTGCTATATTACCAGCAATTGAGAAAATTATGGAGATATACGTAGCTGATAAAATCTATTGTTATATTAACAAATTTAATATATTACACTCAGCTTAATATGGTTTCCAAAAAAATAAGAGCAACAGCTTACTTTTAGAAAATTCTGCTGACATTGTCAATGGCAATTTAAGTACAGGTAAACTCGTAAGATGTATCTTTTTAATTTAAGTAAAGCTTTCGCTACCTTGGATTCTGATACCTTGCTGGGGAAGTTGCAAAGAATTGGCATTAGAGATAAACTTCTCAGGTGGTTCAAAGATTATTTAAATGATCGATACATCACCACCAAAATAAAAGACAACTAAAGCTCTCCTCGGACTTCGCAGTATGGTGTACCTCAGGGGTCAATTTTGGGTTCTTTACTATTCTTAATATATATTAACGACTTATTAAGTATTATATTTACCGGCTCTATCTTTCTATACGCCGATGATATTGTATTAGTCAATTATGATTATAATTCGGAAACAATTATGTGCAATTCCCAACTTGATCTAAACGAAACAACGAAATGGTTAAATAAGAATCTCATTTATTTGAACAGTAATAAGACCAAAGTTATGTATATCCGCTCATCTGGTGTAAAAATTATAACAGTAGAATCTATCAAAGCTCACTCCGATACATGCATAAATGAAACTCATTTTCAGTTGATGAATATCGAGGATTGTGTCTGTCCAGATTTAGAACAGGTAACATCTTTTAATTATTTAGGTTTAACTATTGATAATACTTTCAGATGGAAGACCATAGTAGTAATCTATGTGATAGACTTAGAAGATGTGCTTATAAAATCTATAAATTACAGAGTGTAGTTCCCACTAAAGTATATATATCGGTAAAAAATATGTGTTTTTAATTTTAAATTTATAAATTTTTAGTGTTTTATATGTATTATGCTTGAAAATAAATTCCGGAACGGCGTTGCGTCAGAAAAAAAACCCTTTTATTATTCATTAAGTTTTTTTTATTGTGGTGTGAAGAAAAGTTGCGTAGATATCTGATGTTCCCAGGTTCGAGTCCCAACCTTGACTGTGTTGAGATCTCTCTCTCCAGGAACTCTCGTTCTGCTCTTGGTGAGAAAAGGACTCAAAAGGTTACCATCCGTCGAATGGACGTAAAGCCGTGGCTCCGTGTGCAGGAGAGCCACACCCTGTGGACGTTAAAGAAAACGCCAGGTAGCCTTGATAGGAAGCTCCCATCTATTTTCTAACAGCTGTTCAGTGGATATTTTCTATCAACCTTCTCTGAGCTCTTTGCGCTATTTAGCCCAATATATTTGGGCTATTTAGCCCCTATTGGGCTATTTAGCCCAATAGGGCGGAAAATTACAGTTAGAGATAAAACAATCCAACCACCTCCTATAGGAAGTGTTGCATCAGCTATAGGCACAGCTGGAGGAGCAGTCATAGTATAGAATTGGGTGTTTTACCTCTGAGCTGCACTTTTTTGCACACAATGGTCTAAATGGCCAGGTCACAAAAGATCCCGAAGGTTCAGAGAAGGTTGAGGAAAGGAACCCACTGGACAGCTGTTCGGAGACAGATGGTAGTAGCCTTCCGTAAATTCTATCCAGCGAGTTTTTAATGTGCACAGGGTATCGCTCTCCCACACATGGAGTCACGGCTTAAAACCCAACCAACGGGCGGCTGCCTTTCCAAGCCCACGGGTTCCCCTACTGACAGGGCAGGACGGAGAGTTTTGCGGAGATAAATCTAAACACTTGCCCAGCTGGGACTCGAATCTGGGAACAGCAAATTACCAGCCTGGCACCCTACCAGCTCGACCACCACCACTTCCCATGGCACTAATGTGATCGACTTATATGTCTGAATGGGTAAGAAAATGCTGCAGCATAATTTAACAACATAATATATCACATACATTCTGCTGTATGTGATATATCCATTTCAGTCGGTAACGCGCCAGGCTCATAATCAGCAGTTTGCAGGTTCGAGTCCCAGCTATGCCAGCGTTGACATTTATCTCCGCAAAATTTCTCATCTTGCCCTCAGTCAGTATGGGACACTAATGGACTTGAAAAGGCTGTCCATCTGTCTGATGGGACGTTAAACTGTGGCCTCGTGTGCGAAGAGCCGCATACTGTGCACATTAAAGAACATACTGCATGGCTTTGATGGGAGGCTATCATCTGTCTCCTTAACAGCTGTCCAGTGGATTCCCTCCCCCAGGGACGTACTAAAGGGATACCTACCAGAGATCCTGTCTTCTTATACTAAATAAGAAATTTGTATACCTCATTTGAAATCCAAAACGGTTTGTATTTGTATAATTTTACTTTAGCCCATATTTTACCTCTGACACTAAAAATAGATTTAAACAACAAATATATTTTTTTTTATTCCACATAGAACCACATCTGTGTTTTATGTACCAATATATGTATGTTTTGGTGAAATAAACTTATTCAATTCAATATCATTTCAACCTTTCGGGTTCCATGGAATATTTTAGCAATTGAGAAACCCTACTGAAGTTTTATTCTCAGTCTTCCGCTGACTTCCCCGTAACTAAATCCAATCTTTTCTGAGCCCATTATGTGCAAAACATTGCCGTTCAGAGAAAAAAAAAACCCAGTTCTTCCCTGATGAGTTGGACAATATCAGAATGATAAAGCGAAGTCCATCGTGGAAATTTTATCTTAATTGATTTGCGGTACATGATCAAGGATTCCGGCATCTTATCTGTCCACCCTAGGGACTTTGAATCCATTTGAAAATTTGTGGGGTGTAATGCAAAATGGCATATTGGCACCCGCATCATTGCCTCTAACCTGAAGGAACCACATGCTGGTTTTAAACACAAATACTCATTGGGTCTATGTTAATTCGAATTCAAGCTGTTCTCAAGGTACATGGAATATTATACGACATTGCAGTTTTTAGTATTTTGTTCTTGCAATGTATGACTTAATTCGAGATCTTACGACAGTCATGGAGAATGATGATTAGATTAGTTGCTCTAAGCATGATAAAATTCAGAATATTTCGGCTTCTATGCGACATGAACCGAAACTAAAATATTAAATAAAGGCTCAGCATTTAAAAAATGACTGGTAAAAGAATTTTATTTTTAAAATAAGTTTTATTATTACTGTCAGCTAATTTATTACAATGATTTCTTTAAATTATAATTAAAATAACATTTTTCCATCATATATATATATTATCTATGGTTTACATTTAGTAATTCCGATAAGTTGTTGAGTAATGTATGTAAATCTCTTCTGTGAGTTTACACACGGTGGGAAAAAATGAGAGTCTGTAGAAATACTTCTAGCATGTTGGTGAAAAAGTTAATTATGAGATCCGCTGATGCTCAAACAGATCTCTGTGGATTTTTTAAGGCAAATTATATTTGTATGTAGGTAAGCATTAGTACGATTGTAATTCCACATAGACTAAAGCATGTAGGATAAATGCTTGTATGATTATTTTTGTTTCTTACACGAAGGTTCATATCATTTATACTTTTCTAAGTCCAAGATTGTGAGTGAAAACTGATATTAATGAGGTTGCGTTCATCCCTGATACAGGACTCACAATGCCTCTTCACGCTGTCTTCAAAAATTCAAGTAATTGTTTTCCGCATTTTAATAGTCTTAAGTCGTCAAGTAACTGGTTTAATTGTCTATTTAAATTCCATAGTAGAACAAAATACCGCAGTAAAATTCACTAGTACAAAAGGGCTATCTTAAGATCATGGACTCTTCAAGGAAGAGGGCGAAGACTAATCCCTAATGCATCCCAGACGTGCTCAATAGGATTACATTGTGGGATCCTGGAGGCTCCATATGTTCAATACCCACAGGTCCAAATATTGTTTCAGCAGGTGAACTCTATGTAGTTGAGCATCCTCGTCCACTAACGAACTCTACTAGATAGGGAAGCCAGTGAGCTTGGAAAAGATGCCATCTGTCAGATGAAACTTAAAGCCCTTACCCATGTTCAGGAATACCTTGTGGAGGTTAAAGAACATGGTGGACGGGAGACTTCCATATGTCTCCTAACGGATGTCTAGTGAGTGGATGTCTATACGATGTCTATACACTGTCCTAACGGATGTCTATGAGATGTCTAGTGAGACCAAAGGTCCTCCAGCCTCTGAACCTTTGGTCTCCTTGTGGCTGGCCATTTAACCCATTTTGTGCAAACAAATACAAATGGCACTCAGAGGTAAAGCGGCCCGATTGAAATAAACTCTGAACTCACTGCACCTGAAAATGAGAAAATATAAGGTTTGAGGATCTGATCTTGCTGCCTCTAAACAGTCAGGGATAGTCTATTAAACAGGCTAAGGTCGGTAATATTAATGCTCCGTAGGCCATTAAATACCCACCTCCATATTTATCTCTTTTCCTGATGTTAGAAAGAAAATATCTTGTCTCAACTACCCGTCTCCATATCGATCCCTGTATGGAGTTCTGTAAGCATGTAAGATAGTTAGGTGCAATCTTTCGTCTTTAAGCATGTGACATCGTTAGTTTTTTTTAAGCATATGAGATCGTTAGTTGCAATCTTTCTTCTTTAAAGTATGTAAGATAGTTAGTTGCAATCTCGCTTCTTTCATCATATGGGCTCGTTATTTATTCTTTCAGCTTGCGGGATTATTAGCAGTAATTTCACACTTCCAATATCTGTGAACGTTAGTAGCAATCTAACTTCTTTCAGCATATATAGCTTCATTGGTTCAAATTTCATTTCTTCCATCATATGGGATCATTAGTTTCGATTTCACTTCTCCCAACATGTGAGATTATTAGTTGCAATTTTTATTCTTTCAGCTTGCAGGATTATTTGCAGTAATTTCGCTTCTTCCAATATCTGTGATGTTAGTGGCAATCTAACTTCCTTCAGCATATATGGCTACTTTAGTTCAAATTTCGTTTCTTCCAGCATATGGGATCGTTAGTTTCGATTTCACTTCTTCCAGCATGTGGGATCATTAGTTTCAATTTCACTTCTCCAAGCATATGGGATCATTACTTTCGATTTCACTTCTCCCAGCATGTGGGATTATTAGTTGTAATATCACTTTTTCCAACATTATGCAGCTACGATCTTCATTCATGTTGATAGGTGTGACGGACACCTATTAAAGAATCCATGTAACAAAAATCAAGATGATTGAGAAGAGTCCGTCAACATAACAAAGAAACAAATCACGAATATCATAAGCAAATATATTGAGTTCTTTATTTTCAATGCGTATTTAAAGATTTATGAGAGCTGAAATATTTAAAAATAAATTATCCTCTTTTATAAAAAAAACATTCATTAATGTCTAATTTTGAAATAATCATTACGCAAACTTCTGAAACGTACATTTATTTTATTAAATGGCTTGAAACAATAATTATTAAGTTTTAATTAATTTCTCAGGTAAAGTTCTCACGATCCATTACTGTTGTGAAATAATCTACTTCCATAGATCTTTAAATATTAAATGAATATTCTTACAATAATCTTTTAAACAGATTTAATTATTATCTTTAATTTATCATGTCACATTTTCCCATTAAATGTATTAGATTCTAATTGCCAAAACATGGGAATTCCTATTCTTAGAGAGTCCCAAATGGGCCAGAGTTGAGATTTATGTTCGTAAAACTCCCTCCCTTCCCTCGGTCAGTAGGGGACAGTGACGGGCTTGAAAAGGCCGCCGTCTTTCGGATGAGACATAAAGCAGTGGCTCGGTGTGCGGGAGATCCATATGTTATGAACGTTAAAGAACACATTGGATGGCCTTGATGGAAGGCTACCATCTATCTCCGAACAACTGTCCAGATAGTCCCCTTCCCCCAACCTTCTATGAGTCCTACGGGTTCTTGTGATCCGGGCATTTAGCCCTTTGGGCACAATAATAGCGCTCAGAGGTAAAACAGCGAAAATCATATTCTTCCTAGGAAATGTATAGAGCTGTGTACATAAAGCGTTATGGTTGTTTATTATAATCTTACAAATCCTTTAAAAGTTCATTAAAATAAATGCATTTCATAAATTTGCATCTTAAAATTCATAGTAAATACATATTACAACAGAAATAAGTTGTTAATAATTTTACATTCACGATGCCATATTAGCTTCCAGGATTAAAACCGAATTACTTTCAGTCAAGATCGAGACATTTCTCATTTCCGGAGAAGCGTGACATCCATTTTTCTCCTTCCTCGTCAAAAAACCAGACACCAATGTCACAAAACGCTTCGTTTCTTGACAGTTTTGTTAAAAATAGTTATTCACCAACGGTAATCATACCTCAAACATGCAAATATGACTTGCGTGCTTGTCTCTGCTGCAAGGACGATTGTGCGAAACCCACAGGTGTGACTATGCAAGTCACGAATTGTGCGAGTGCAGCGAGTCATCCACATGGAACGAGGAAGACGCTGCATCTTAACAGCACGTGAAGTGCAAGGTTAGGTCTGTTTGTTGAGTCTTATGACGATCAGTGTCCATTGTTCTTGATTTGCTGTTTTCGGTGAATGCTTGTTTTAATGCCTTGATGTTTAGAAAAATGAATATCTATCAGCTTAGTGATCGTAGGACATGGTTTGTTTGAATAAAAAGTTACACGATGGATGTTTTGAATAAAGTGAAAGTAAATAGTAGCAATGTTGTGTTGTTCTATTTCTGAGTAATACTGTTTTTGCCCATAATGGTTTAAGTCAGAGCTACCTAGATAAGACCGGGTTAGGAGGAAAAAATAGAAAAGAGGAATATTAGGTATATGAGTATATTTTGTGACTTTAATTTTTTTCCAAATTTAAATACAAATTAATTTTAAATTAATATTTGTTGTTAGTTTTAAAATATCGTAAAAATAAAACAATATTATATTACGCTTTTATTAAAATATTGCTAAGTATTTTTAAATAAAAAGCTACCTGTGAAAGGGGCGGAGGTGGCTCAGTCGGTAGCGCGCCAGGTTCGTAATCTGTAGTTCCCAGGTTCGAGTCCCAGCTGGGTCAGCGTTGAGATTTATCTCCGCAAAATTCCCCGCCCTGCCCACGGTCAGTAGGGGACACCGATGGGCTTGGAAAGGCCGCCGTCAGTCGGATGGGACGTTAAGCCGTGGCCCCGTGTGCGGGAGAGCCATACCCTGTGCACGTTAAAGAACACGCTGGATGGCCTTGACGGGAGGCTACCATCTGTCTCCCAACAGCTGTTCCAGTGTGTCCCCTCCCCCAACCTTCTCTGAGCCTTCGGGGTCCATGTGACCTGGCCATTTAGCCCATGGTGTGAAAAAAAGTCCGCTCAGAGGTAAAACAACGCAACCCAACCTACCTGTGAAATTTTAATTGAATATGTTTTAATAAAAACGGCTATAATTTGTATTACGTTAGAAATGGCATAGTCAGTAAAACTAAAGTTCTGTAAAGAAAGCCGTTCGGTGAATGAATTGTTATATAAGTCATGTTATCTAATAAACACAGAGGATTAGCTCTTGAGCGTGGAGGAAAATCCTATCCCATGGAGAGCGACCTTTATAAGCACATCGACGTCCCTTTTCTCAAATATGATTATGAAAGAAAATTGTAACGTAGGCACATTGGTGACTCGAACCTGCACTACGGGTTGCACCAACCACGGCCATTGACTAAGAGGTAAAGTATTTCGCAGCAACCGTTTTCGGTTATGTGTGTATGTATATCTGTGATAATAGGACCAATAACCTCAGTCACTCTGACAAAAAAAAAAAGTTTCGAAGGAAAATACGACATTTAATGCCAGTTATGGAGAAAGCGAAAAAAATGCGATATAAATGCAATATTTCCCATTTACTTTTCGATGGCAGAAGTTGATTCACACAGTTGGGTTGTTTTACTTCTGAGCGGCACTTTTTCCTACACAATGGGTTAAACAACCAGGTCACAAAGACTCAAAGGGCTCAGAGAAGGTTGAGGGAGGGGACCCAATGGACAGCTATTGAGAGACTGGTGGTAGCCTTCCGTCAAGGCCATCGAGCGTGTTCTTTAAAGTGCACAGGGTATTGCTCTCTTGCACATGGGGCCACATCTTAACGTCATCCAATGGATGAACATCCTTTCCAAGCCATTGGTGTCCTTCCACTGACTGAGAGCAGGATGGAAGTTTTGCGAAAATAAAACTCAACGCTGACTCAATTGGGAATCGAACCTGGCCCAGCTGAGCCAAGTTCGATTCCCAAGCCAGCTGAGCTACCCCCGCCCCAAACCAGCTCCCAATACCAGCTGAGCTACCCCCGCCCCTCCTAAATATAATCCTCCCAATACCAGCTGAGCTACCCCCGCCCCTCCTAAATATATACCCCGCCACTCCTAGTATAATCCTCAGCCTTCTGGCTGAGGATTATATCTCCGTCATTGGGGTCCTTGTGACTTAGCCATTTAATCTACTGTGTGCAGAAAAAGTGCCGCTCAGAGTTAAAACAGTCCAACCTACTTACTTCTGGTAAAGCTTATAGTTGCATGTAAGAATTAATAATAAACAGTTTCAAAACAAAACAGTACATACAGAAATTGATTTCCTAAGCTATTGTGGTCGGGATTGGCACAGTGGATAGCGCACCAGCCTCGTAATCTAAAGTTCCCAGATTAGATCCAGATGTGTCAGTCTCGTAATCTAGAAAATCGCAGGTAAGATCCAGGTGTACCAGCTCGTAATCTGAAGTTCCCAGGTTAGATCCAGATGTGCTAGTCTCATAATCAGAAATTACCAGGTTAGACCCGTGTGTGCTAATCTCGTAACTGAAGTTCCCAGGTTAGATTCAGATGTGCCAGCACGATAGTCTCGTATCTTCAGTTTCAAAGTTCGAGTCCCCAGCTTCACCAACATTGAGATTTATTTCCGCTAACCCCCATTCTGCCCTCGGTCAGAAAGAGGGCATCGATTGGCTTGGAAAGACCGCCGTCCGTCGGATGGGACGTTAATCCGTAGCCTCTTGTACGTGAGAGCCATACACTGCGCAATTTAAAGAACACTCGGATTGACTTGACGATGTTCCATCTCTCTCCTAATTCAGCAAATTCTTTTTTCCAACCTTTTCTAGTGGTCGAAATGTTCTGATCTAAATGGCCAGGTTAAAGGGATCTTGGGGCCTTTATGACCTGGCCATTTTGCTCACTGCGTATGAAAAAGCGATGCTCAGAGGTAAAACAACCCAACCAAAATAATTTAAATACTTAAACCGTGTTTGGAATTTCGAAGAGCTTTTACCCCTTACACGACTATATAGACTTACGAGTTTTGTGTTCTGAAGTATAGAACTCTGCAATAGTAACATTGCCGGATTTGAATCATTACAAAGTCAAACAATAGTACATGTCATTCTCCTGTATTTAATTAACCTTGGCCTCTGCCTTCAATGTGACAGCACAACAGCGAGATCCATCCTATACAGCCAAAGCGGCTCTAGAAACTCTACATTTAGATATATCTTAATACAGTTGTAATGATCGTCAAAGAATGATTTAATGTATGTATTTTTTTTTCGGATGGCTCCAATTATGCCAGGTATGAAGCACGCACTATTTATTGTTCCGCTCTCATTCTTCCCAATCACGTAGCTCTTGAAGGGGCTGAACAATTATTTGTTTTTATGTCCAAAGAATGAAGACGCTGCAATTAATTATCGACTCGGTACCAGGAATTCTTAATAGACAAAGAGGGTCATAAGACCACATGCCTTAGACCCCCAAAGCAACGAATTCATCTAGAATTGGTATCATTACTCAGAAGAGTTTACAGATGAACTCCGCTCGTAAATGAATAAATGATCATCACTGAAATGATGCGTAGCTTTGTGTCATGCTTTTAATAAGACAGTTAGGAAAGGAAAGTGATGCTGGAGGTAATAAGTGAGGAGAGAAAATTGTTTCCACCTCCGGTCGCAATCTGGAATGATAAATTTTAAATAATCTTCATTCTGTTGCATCAGTGATAACGAGAGCTTCCATTCACACTTTAATCCAAATATTTATTCTTTGAGAAACTTTACGAGACGGAAATTATTGTTTAATCCCATGGCTAGTTTAAATAGTAAATATTCGTCTGCAGAGGATGTAAAACTGAAGGACAAAGCAGGGAAATGCATCTCCCAATTCAAGACCCCAACAAGCGGATTTTGATTATTAGTTTCTGGAGTCATTTATTTAATTCTCTCCGTAGTCGCAATGCTTATATTAACTGGAAAGATTTCTTCAAACCAAAATAAGACCAAAAGTTTTGCTGTTGAAATTCAGCTTTCTCAAGAGTTCCTGTGTGATACTTTCAATCGAGTTTTTACATCCATCACGCTTTAATTTCGTAGATCGTGAATGGATATGAGATGTTCCAGGTAAAACATTACCCATTACCATCTCCATCTTAGAATATGCCCAGTTGGAATAAGTAAAAACATGTAACAAATAAACCACCCGTAGGTGGGTCCCTAAAGGCTAGCATGAAACACAAGCTAAAAATAGCATATATCATGCACAAGAGACCTAAAATGAATAGCTTTCCTCAGAGAAAGCCATCATTTTAGGCGTCTTGTACTTATTAAGAACATTATGATCATAATTTAGCAAAGAAGAAATAATCTCTTTAGGATTTTTTCTAACAACCTCAGAAATCTTTTTTTTTTGAGATGCATTTAATACTAGTATATACGTATGTGGTCGATGCCCAAGTCTTTATGAAGTCGTCTGTTAAGTAACAAACCAAGAGGCATCGACCGCAGATCTCAATATTTTGTTTTGCAAGACATGAATTTTGCGTATATCCGTGGAGGTGGTATTCGCCCATATAGGAGAAGCATAAGTTATTATCGGACGAATGACCATGTTGTAAAATAATAATTATGGTCAATCAATAAGATAGCATTTCTCCGAAGGAGATGTCCTATTTGACATCTCACTGCATTGACTTTAGTGATAATACCAAGGATATGAAGGTTCCATCTGAACTTTTGATGTAGGGTCATACCCAAGTATTTGATGGACTTTTGCCGTTCAATTGGTTTATTTAAAAAATTTAAACGTTTTGGGTTTTTAATAAGTTTTCTACTTGAGACGACGGCAGTGCTTTTCTCGGTGCTTATTTTGATCTTCCATTTATCGTACCACCCCTCCACCTCATCAAGGCATCTCTGCAACCTGTCTATAGCAATCATTGGACCCAATGAGGGGGAAAGGAGAGCGATATCATCAGCATATTGGGCTAATAGGATGCGATTAAAAGATGGCATATCATAAAGGTACACGCTTTAATTTCGTGAAATAAGAAATTTTAAAGAATTTTTGACAAACTAAAATGCCGGTAGATTACAAAAGTCCATTTATATAGACGTATGAGTTAATACATAGGGTCATTATAAAAGAAGTCTCACATATTAAAGTCTTAACTTTCCTTACCTAATTATTTTATAATTACGTTTTATTAAGAATAAAAAAAGTCATTGTGAGTCCGAAACAAAAACAAAGTTTCGATGTTATGACGACGTAGAGTTAATATCACATGTAATTCCCAATTTTCCAATCGCTGGTTGGAGGAGGTGGATCGATCTCTGTCACAGCCACCTCGATACACCGGGCCTGAACAGCCACCAAACAAACCACTGAAAAACGGAGAGAAATTTAATATGCGTAAAGTTTTAATTCATTTAATTTGCCTAAAGTTTAACTGCAAGCTATTCTGTTCAGAATAGAGTAGAATAAGATAATTTACTCACCACGACTTTATTAAAATATTATTGAATATTTTACGATTAATTACTCAAATGTTTAAAAAATAAGTGGCAGACAAATCTTAAAAGACAAAAATTTAATTACAACATCTGTATATTTAAATATTACTTCTGTCGGTATATTTTTCGGGCCTGATCTACCTGTTGGTTTTGCCTGTATGGCCACCGAGAAATTTCGATTTCAGGATACCTAAAAAATACCTTTTATTCCTAAAAACAAATCGTATTTTACAGCATTTAAAAGAAACAATCGCTATAGCTGATGTGTGGAATTCGAAAAAGAACCTCTGAGCCCTTGGGTCCTTGTGACCTGACCATTTAACCTATTGTGTACAAAAAAGTTCCGCTCATAAGTAATGCAACTCCACCTAATCTGATAGTTAAAACTGGCGTTTTACAAGCTAGAAATATTTTTTTTTAATTATAGTGTGAAAAGCAAAAGTATAGAACGTTTAAAAACCCTTCCATTAATCTCAAATAGCCATATAAAATGAATAAGCTATACTTATAAATGTTTTATTAATCCCATTATCCCAATTGCAATAAATGGAATATTTTTAATGCAAATTCGGGACCGAAAATAAAAATTAATGATAAAATATAAGCAGGAGAAAATCCTTGCGCCGGATAATTATAGTGTGGAACCTAAACCCCACAAGTTTCTCATAAAGCACAATGGCTTAGCTGTATAATATGCCAATTATGGAGCCACGACCATTTCAGGCCACCGTACAAGTCACGCGATATGTTACTCCAGAATTCTTGCGTAAACCAGTTTCCTTACCTTTCTTCTTTTTACGTAAAACTGCAGATGCATCCCAAGTTCTCCGTCTGTTGTGCCAGCTTTTTGCTTCCTCATCTTTGCATGTGTTTTCCTTGGTGAAAGAAATTTCTCCTGAGGCACTTTCCACGTCAATCTGAGAGAAATCCGCTGGTCTCCATCTTCATCACAAGCTCACAAGACACAGAAGCAGAATGGCAATAAAAATATCCGTGATTTATCCCAAATTTGAATCCAATTCCTTGCAGCTTTTTTCCATTTTCCGCTAATGACACCATTTAAAACTAAAATTTTTGTAAATTGCGATTTGAATTTCCAACAATTTTGTGTATGCTATTCCTATATCTCTGAAAAAAAATTCTTCACATCTCACGACTAACAGTTTTTGATGAAATTTGGAAATCTTCGTTTATTCCTGATACCTACGTCAACTAAACTCTCAGAAAGGGAACATCGATGGGCTTTCAAAGTCTGCCGTCCATCCGATGGAACGTAAAGCCGTGGTGTCGTCTGAGAGAAAGCCATCCCCTCTGCACATTAAAGAACACACTGGATGGCCTTGATGGGAGGCTTCCATCTCTCTCCTAGCAACTGTCCAGTGGTTCCCCTTCCCCTAACCTTCTCTGAGCCCTTCAGGTCCTTGTGACTTGATGATTTAGCCCGGTATGTGCATAAAAGGGCCCCTCGGAGATAAAAATTGATGTAGGGTTGGTTTGTTTTAAGTGAGGCTTTGAATGAATTGGAAGAAATTAAATAAGGAAATTATTTTCAAACATTTGTCATGTTGCTTTCAATTACTTGACCCAATGAATTTCAAAAAGCAGTTGGACCCCATAAATTATACCCGATATTACAAAATGTATCCCTACACTTCCATATCACGTGAATGGAAAGCTACACTAAAAGCTCTCTGTGAAATAAAAATGACAACTGTGAAAATAAATATTTTATGAAGAAATGTTACTGAAGAAAGATTGAAAGTCTCACTTAAATCTTTCTAAATATCTATTTTCCGCAATATTCTTAATACGATTTAAAGACTAGTCAAACCCACAACAAAAGTTCGCGCGGATCGGATGCCCTTTGAAAACTCTTCATTATCAGCTTTCCACTACTACATTCACAAGGTAGGCGACGCCAGCGCCCCTAGAAATTTCGGGCACTTTCAAAGGGATTACTTCCGACGGCAGCTAGGAACCCGATACGTTACCACAACAGGGCTAGAACTAAGTGGGACGTCCCACCAAATTTGGGACCGATTGTTCAAGTACCAGTGGAACCACAGGAAAACCGACAATATCTGTCACCGATGACGTGTCCGCTGGTCCGTTCGCCCGGAATTTCGGCTTTTATGTAATATGATGATTATGAAAGCTGATGAATTTGGAGGATTATGGCCTCCAAAGTGTCTTCATACCAAGGTAAAGTTTCGGAAATATTCACCTAAGTCACCTTCAAATAATCGGCGAAATCGGAGAAAAAGTAGAGATTGCATCACCGCCAATCAATATTTTTTACGAATTCTCTCAAATGTAAATAAATGGCTGTCATGAGAGTATTTTATTGCAAAGCTTCACCAAATCGCTTTCGAAACAACGAATCAATTCAAAAGACAAACGGAGCAAAGAGTATTTAATATTTCGATTTCTGATTAATAATTTGAAGGAAATTGCATTATTCCTATGAGTGGTGTGAGAATTACCTGAATAGATAGCTCGCCATGCTCTACACATGATATTTCCGGTTTGAGTTCCCAATTGCCTTCGTTGAAATTTTCTCCGCTAGCTCTCGTTCTGCTTTTGGTGAGAAAGGGGACAATGATGTGTTTGGAAAGGCAGCCGTCCGTCGGCAGGGACGTTAAGCTCTGCCTCTGTTGAGCTATTTCCCTGTTCACATTAAAGAACACACTGGATGCCTTAATAGTGGCTTTCATTTCTTTCCACTAGAATCTTTACCCAACTCGGATTCCTTGCGACCTGGAAATTTCTCCCAGTTTAGGCAAAACATGTAGAGAAAAAACAACGCCATTAGTCTTCTTACTTCTATTAAACAGCGAGAGTGACTCAATCGATAGTGGGCCAAGCTTGTAATTTGTAGTTTCCAGATTCCAGTCCCGAATGGACAGCGTTGAAATTTATCGGCACTAACCCACATCTACCCTCTGTGAAAAAGGGGGATACAGATGAGGTTGAATGCCATCTGAAGGATGGGACGTTAAGCCGTGGCATTGTGCATGAAAGCCATAGACAGTGCACAGAACACGCTGGACTGCCTTAGCTGGATCTATCTTCTAACATCTGTCCAGTGTGTCCCCTTCCCCAACCTTCTCTGTTCTCTTGGGGTCCTTCGACCTGGCCTTTGACTCCATTGTATGCATAAAAGTGTCCATTGTATGCATAAAAGTGTCTCTAACTGTTAAAAGAACCCAACAATTTCTATAAAATTCCGAGACGGTTCATCGAGTCGCTTTTGAATAGTAAAAGTGACATTGATTTACAAATAGTCATGAATATTTTTAAAAACTCATAGTAAATAAATTTTTCCATTTTATGTTATTTAAAAATAAATACTTTTAAACAAATTTTAGACAAAATAAATCACTTAAATCTTTATGCATCCTCCTTTCATCACACTTTTTGTTCCAACGCTGTCCAAGCCCGGTAGAGGGCGACTCTACCAGGAAAACGATGACTGATGAGCTTAAACCATTTCTCAATCTCTATAAAACGGAAAACCTGATTAACTATGATATATTACACCCTTAACATTCGCTCTTCAGGTAATGTAAGTACTCATTTGCATATCATTACTATGCGCATAAAGTCGCATTAAAAGTAGCCATGATTTTGCGGAAAGAAGCGGATACTTGAAGCCGGAAACTGCGATTTGTGAAACGATAAACGTTTATTAACCGCGGATACTCAAATATGAAGTTGGTGAGGTATTTAGGTAATTACGACCCCTTTTCTATATTATTATTACATCATAATATATATTTTTCTGTACAGTCGCTCAAAAAAGTATCTGAACACTATGGTTGATTACAGAAATCAGAAAAAATATCTGGCAACGATTTCTTTTAGAAATTAGTGATCTGGCAACCTTCGTGTGACACGAAGGTTGCCAGATCACTAATTTCTAAAAATAAAATCCTTGCCAGATATTTTTTCTGATTTCTGTAATCAACCATAGTGTTCGGATACTTTTTTGAGAGACTGTACTAGTTTTTATATATGCACTTAATGTTTATTTTGTACATATATAACTTTGAAATATATTTTTGAGTAATATATGGTATAGTATGTATTCAAGTAAACTCTTCTCGAATTCATTTTTCGCTCAAAATAGCAAAACAAAATATCCTTTTCACTCAAATGTATACTAAGCAATATTCTACAACTTTCCCTACAGGGTGTCCCTGAATTCATGGCCCGAACGTGAGGGGATGGTAGTACACACGGAACCCACCAATATTCGTCATAGAATATGTGGCCACAAACGCAGCCGGTGCGGTAGGGGGCACAGACGAGGCAGCACGGCTTAAAAGCGCTGGATCGGCCAAACCCCAGCATTCTCAGCCGCCGATGTGCGCGACAAGCCCGGTGTTTACGAGCAGGTACGCCGATCACTACTCCGCCGTTGTACCGCCTGTATCAACATTGGTGGGCGGACGTTTGACCATTTGTTGTAGTGATCTCCAATAAATGTCACTCTGGAAACCTCTGTGTCTGTCTTTCATTTCCGGCTCCTCACTGCGTTTGAGGCCGCATATTTTTTGACGAATATTGGTGGGTTCGGTGTGTATTACCATCGTTTCACGTTTGGGCCATGAATTCAGGAACACCCTGTATACATACACTGGTTTATAAAAATTAAGGAACAACCCTGCGTTATACGAATGGGAAGCAAACGTCGAAGCTCCATAACTTCTAAAATAAGTTTTTGTTTTTAATGTGAGAGCAGATAAAGATCTCAATCAATTATATCAATATCTCGATTTTTCAGCAATATTCGTTCAGTGCTTAATGACTTATGTAAGTTTGGATATTTGACAATAATAGTGCCAGTCACAAATATTGACTTGATAAGCTAATTAAAACTTAGTAAAAGGTTTTGCATCAAAAGTCGCGCCAGATTTGTATTCTGCAGTTCCCAGGTTCGAGTCCTAGCTAGGTCAACGTTGAGATTTATCTTCGCAAAACTCCCCGCCCTGCCCACGGTCAGTAGGGGACACCGATGGACTTGGAAAGGCCGCCGTTCGTCGGATGGGACTTTAAGCCGTGGCCTCGTGTGCGGGAGAGCCATACCTTGTGCATGTTAAAGAACACGATAGACGGCCTTGACAGGAGGCTACCTAGTGTCTCCTAACAGCTGTTCCAGTGGGTTCCCTCCCCCAAGCTTCTCTGGGCCCTTGTGACCTGGCCATTTAGCCCATTGTGTGCAAAAAAAGTGCCGTTTAGAGATAAACCGACCAATCAGCATCAAAAGTTTAGTAAACTAAGTGAGTATTTTAGAACGTCGTGTAAAGATTTCTTTCCCTATTATTCAGTTTTACATAAGTTTCTTAAGACTGGCATTGCTGTTGTTAAATATTCAAATTTCCATGCCTCATTACTGAACGAATATTCTTGAAAATCGAGATATTAATTTATTTAATTGGGATCTTTATCTGTTATCGCATTTTTCAAAACGGAAAAGCTTATTTTAGAAGCTATGACATTAGTTTTCCATTGATATAACATAGGCTGTTTCTTAATTTATGGAAACTAGTGTGTGTGTGTGTAGCATATATATATACTAAATAATATAGTATATAAACTAATATAGAATAATATAGGAAATATATATTTCTAAATTTATGGAAACCAGTGTGTGTGTGTGTGTATAGTATATATATACTAACTAGTATATAAACTAATATAGAACAATATAAAAAACTAATATATTATATATATATACTATATTACAAAATGTGTTCGGACACTTTCATGTTAAGTGAACGAATAGCCACATTCAAATCTACTTAACTTTAAAAATAAGCAGCTTTTTATGGAAAAGTGACACTAGACATAAACTGAAGATCTCAGTCAGAGCTCTATAAATCTCTATTTTTCTATAATATTAATCTAATATTTAAAGAGTTATGGAAGCTGAAACATTTAAGCGAAATTTTTGCTAGTTTTGAAAATTTACTTCAAAAAGTTAAATTACAACTGTTAAAACAAATTGTTCCCAATGTAAATGCGATATTTGAATTTTGTGTAAGGAATTTTGAAGTTTTCATCAATTTGGGGGGGAAATGTTTTGGAAGTGTGGTGTGTGATAGCATCTGTTGTTAACTATTATAGTTTTATTCCAACTTTAAATATTAGATTAAAATTATAGAAAATAGAGATTTAAAGAACTCTGACCGAGATCTTCAATTTATGTCTAGTGACTTTTTTTCGGTAAAAAGCTTATTTTCAAAGTTAGATAGATTTGAATGTGGCTATTCGTTCACTTAACATGAAAGTGTCCGGACACTTCTTGAAATATAGTGTATACAAAAGTTTTTCTGTATAATTGATTACCCATAACATTTCATTTGTTTCATTTTTCGTAAAGGGTAAACGAAAAAAAATGAGGGAGTGGCCTGATTCTCTACGACAATCTGCTGTAACTTTGGTATGGGTAAGTAAGAAAATTTCTTTAGCGTCTAAAGTAAATTTTAATTTTGCAATTTTTGAGATTATGAAGTGATTCCTTTATATACCTGCGTAGTTAAATTGAAGTAAATAACTTGCTCTTTACCCTCGTTCAGAAAGGGAATGCCGATGTGCTTTGAAATACATCCGTCACTCGGATGGGATGTTAAGTGAGGAAAAATATGAAGATTTTGACAACTAAATAAGAATTCAGGAACTTAACCGAGACCTCAATCTTGGCACTGATATATCACTTCCGCATTACAGTAAAAAAAAATTAATTTCCCATCATTATTATGCAAAAACTTTTAAAAAGTACTTGCTCATTAAGAGCACTTATATATGAGTAGTGAAAAAATACATTAAACACAATACTCGCTCCTCGGATAAAAACACAAAACAGTTCTTTTACCCTCTACGAAATAAAACAAATGAAATATTATGGGTAATCAACTATACATAACAACTATTGTAGATATATATACACACACATATACACTAGTTTCCATAAATTAAGAAACAGCCTATACTATATCAATGGAAAGCTAATGTCATAACTTTTTAAAATAAGCTTTAAAGTACTCACTCCTCGGAAAAAAACACTGTACACAGTACTCGCTACACGAAAAAAACCGCAAAGCACAGTACTCACTACTAGGGGGGGGGGGGGGGGGGAATACTCGCTCCTTGGTCTAATCCTGTTCAATATCAATATTTCTAAGCACATCGCTAGCCTCTTTCTGACCAAGGGTAGAAAAGGGTAGAAAAAAGTTTGAAACGGACACATCTAAATAGGAATTCAAGAGCTTACTCAAAACGCAATTCTTAACAGTGCTTCCCTATTAACACAGAAACAATTTTATTTCCTTCAATATTACTCAAAAATGTATACAAAAATTATTTGAAACAACTTATTTACTAAGAAAATTTACATATGGGTGTTTATTAAATTAAATACCCCCTCAAGAAGCTGCTTACCACAGAGGTCTGACAGGAGCCTGTAATAGGTTCAGCTCTTCTTGAATTTCAGTTCAGAGAGAAATCTCAAAATTTGTCGAAAATATGGCATTATAGCTATCAATACTTCGATTAAAAAAGGGTCGGTCTGTTCCCTCGTACCATTGTTTACGCTATCTCTTCGCGCAATGGGAGTGGCATGGTGGGCAGATAAACACGTCAATCATAGGCGCATAAGCACCAACGGAAAAAAAGAGGCAATATATTGCACTTAAAGGATTCTTGATTATAGGTTGCTTAGTTAAGAAAGGTCAAAGAAGTCGTTAATCACCAAAGAGGGAGGTTCAGACGGGAGAAAACAAAAAGGAAGTTTTCTCTGTACCTTTTCGTAATGGTATAGTAAGGTAGATTTACACTGATGACTGTCTTTGTTAGACACCGTAATAAACACGGTCCTTGAACACTACGACAAACAATTATATGTAGCTTCCTTAATTAAAAAGCGGAAACTTTTCCTTCCCTAATTGCAAATGTTGACTGTGTTTCACTCCTTGCTGGTGGGAATGCAAACTCATGAAGGTCAATGCCCAAACGTGTTGTAGAAACTGCAAAATGTAGATTGTTCAGCTGCTTCTTTAAAAAATTCTCTATCGGATAAAAACACCGAAATGCTCAAAGAAATTACCAAATCTAAAATTCATGATGGTAAAAAAAAGGAATAAGAAAAACGTTGTTTAATACAAGAACTTGTTGTGGATTTGTAAACGTTTTTGGAGATAATTTTCTCTAATTTGTTTTTAAATTTTTGCTTCAGTAGTATTCACTAGTAACTTGAACCTTTCAGATTTGGTGGGATTGGCTCAGTGGGAAGGTCAAAAAGAACTATTAAATGTTTCTTTTAGAAGTTATAGAGCTTCGAATTTACTTTTCCGTTGGCTTAACATGTAAATTCTGTAACCTTTTTGTGGAGCATTGTATATTTCACAAGAAATTTACACATCTAGGCGCATCTTGTACGTTCCTCTGTAGTATGCAATGCCTACTTAAAATATATCACAACAGTCCAATTTTGGGGGCTTTTGTTTGTAATTCAATTTTCCAATTTCTGATTTATATTTGGTACTAAGCAATATTCATAAGAAATTAATAATTTTTAAGAAATTGATAAAACTTAATTTTCGATTTAATTTGAAACATCTATGAAGAAAATGATATATTTGTCTGGATGTGTGTGTGTGTCTGGGACAGCCATAACTCATCGGGAAATTGCTGTTGATTATGATTTCAGAGAATGTTCCTAGTCGTCGTCCGAGTTGCAGTGCCAAATTTCGAATCAAAATTCGAAAAGGGAACTTGATAGAAGTAAAAATATTTGCCATGGCTTTACCTAAAAGAAACCGAAGTCGCTGTGAAACCCTTTGCTGCCATTTATTGCTCCCTAACTGTGAGAGTAAAAGTCATAACAAAGTGTAAATCTGCTGCTATTACCAGATCTCCTACATTCTCAAAGGCATTATTATTTTGACGCGTCCCTTGCAGGTAAGAACTGATTTTTTAACCCAACACGGGGCCACACAGGGGGAACATACGTGAGAAATTTAGGACAGTTCAGTTGAGTATCACGGGAACCACAGAGTAAAAATTTGTCGAACGGAAATCAAAAATCTCAACAGATTGCGTAGATACGGATCTATGAGAGCGGTCTATGAGAGCGAGCGTTGACGTCAGCAAAGCCGTCCGATTCTTAGTGTTAAATCTATGTAGTAAGGCGATTCGGAGGGGGGGGGGGGAGCACTCCAAAACTAACGTTAGCTCAGTTAAAATAAGAAGATACAGATTAAAAGTGAGACCCAGGACAGTACCAAGTGCCGTTCAGCCAGTTAAAAATAATTCTAGAGTCATGTCTTTAAGACAATTCAGGTCCTTGTGTAACATACAAAAACACATAGTGATCGACACACCTGAGTTATTGCGGCTTGGTCTTTCGGACTCTATAATAGAGGCCCAGCATTCAGTTATCAACTCAATCAGTCGATCAGTAGCTAATACTTTGGCATGAACCATCTTTCCATTGACCCAACTTACTAATCCGATTTTTTATGATCTATTCTTTCGTAGCATTGACCTGTATCCTGTTTTCACTATCAAGCTAAGAAGATTTCTTTCGTGACATTCTTCCCATCTGATAAGTGTCATTTTGATGAAAGCAAAGAATGGCTGGCCGTCGCATGTCAATGGGTTCGTTTCATCTGAAGTTTCGATGGCCGGGAGGGGCCTAACTGTTGTCAAGGTACTTATTTCAAACCGTCGGACATAGCTTCAGAAGCGATACGACCAAGTTCAATCTCTCTCACTCTTTTGGTGTAGGCAAAGGTATAAAGAGTAGTACTTTCCTCTAGGGCAGATGTAAGGAAATTACACACTGTTTCTAAGATGGTAATGATGTGCTCTTCTTGTTCGTTGATTTCACTAACAAGAGCCCAACTGACAATGCGAAGGAAAATTGCAAGATAGCTAGCGGAATAAAAGGTATAATTTAACAATTATATTCATACTTGCGTTCTGGAATACTTTGTATAAATAAGTTATACGCTTTGTGATATTTTTGAAAATGTTTGTAATGGTTTTGCGATACAATTTTCAGTTTGTTTATATCTCACGATTCGTTAACAGAGCAATTAATATATATTTATTCGATTTCAATTGCAGATTTTGGCGTGGCTACCATTTCCCTGTTTTAGTGCAAGCCACAAATTAGGTAAGTTTCTAATTGTTGGGTAAGTGCAATCAAATAATTGTGTTAATAGCTTCAATTTTAGAGATATTTCAGTATTTTGAAATCATTAGTAATAGAAAATATGTAGATTTGAAATGGGACTAGTAATGAAATAAAGACTATTAATTAATCATTCAAATATATTTCTTTATACCACATGAAAATTTTTTTCAAAAAACAATTAAATGTTTTAAAAGAGATTTATCGCCTAAAGCATTTGTGCTCTACATTTTTTAAACACTATGGATTAGTAGGTCTGTATATGATAGCTAGGTATGCATTGGAAGGCGAGCTGTTCACCAGTCTCTGTTATGATGCGCAGAACCGCCCAGACCTAGCATTCTCATGGTGCAGACTGTTAGTACCTTTCAAAAGAGATGTTCTTTTCTGGAAGGAAACGCAAGAGGAGGGCTGTCAGAGCAGTGTGGCCTATTGCTCTGATCTACTATGACTACTTTTTTTCTACCCTGCTGAGGAGGGATCAACTTCACAGGATGTTGGTGCTGACCATTTATACTTATCATACTTGAGATTTGATTATGGTTATGAACTTGATATTGGATCCTGAACTTGTTGCACTGGTGGGCTTCTACTAAGGAAAAATCTACATCTGTTTATTTGTGGATTGACAGCCCTGACTGAATAGCTACACACGATACCTTAAATTCACTGGTGGATAATCCTGCCCCCCCCCCGATAGGGGACCACCTTGTCGTGGTGGGGGGGCCTAGGGCCCAGCAACCCGGCTGAAGGCTGTGCCAACCGGATTGGGCACCGGTTAGACATGGCTAAGGCCAACCGAGGTTGAAGACGCTGCTGACCGGCTTGATTGCCGGTCGGGTGGTGACGGCGTCGGAGACCTCACCTCTCAGGAGACCTGTGTGGTCAGTTCGACGGCTCTGCCGAAAGGTTTCCCCCTGCCTAGTAGGCACGAGCTGTCCAAAAAGTCTGGGTCTTACTAAGAGTCTCCACCCCGGGTGCCGATCGAGCTTGGATCTTTATATCCTTGCACATTTGCAAACCGGGGAATAGATTAAAGTAAGGTTTCTTCCGGTGGTTAGCTTTCCTTCTATAGGACTGCTGTCATGTGAGGCTGGGGTTGAGGTGCGCCTATAGGGCGTATTCCTTGCCCCCGGCTCTAGATTTTCATGGCTTTTCTTAACCAGGTAGTGCTGTCAGGCGGAACCGGGAATTGCCGTGGTTGCATAAGATCGCAACAAAGAGATTCATTGGTGGATAATCCTGATCAGTTCAAGTACTTGAATCCATCCGCAACTCCTGGGTCAGGAAATTAATTCTCTACGTGGCTACCATTTCCCTGTTTTAGTGCCCTGTTTTAGTGCCCTGTTATTAGGATGACGTCGCCGTCCGAAATAAAGGACATCCTAAAAAACTGTGCTTAGGTGATACTATTCGCATTTTCGAAAACACTAATTTGTTAACCTTTTTACCGTTTAGAGACTATTAATTGGAAAAAAAATATTTTTTTGAAAATAACTATTTCACATATGTTATAGTTGAATGGTCTTTCTAACTCAATTTCTAGTTCTATGCTAGTAAATATGTGGTAAGTTTTATGAAAGCTGTTAAAAATGATTATTGCTTTGATCTAAGAGGGTGGAGGTTGACTCAGTTGGTAGCGCACCAGGCTGATAATCAGCAGTTTCCAGGTTCAAGTACCACCTGTGACAGCTTTGAGATTTATCTCCGCAGGACTCCCCGCTCTGACCTCGGTCAGTAGGGGACACTGATGGGCTTGAAAAGGCCGCTGTCCGTCCGATGGGATGTTAAGCCATTGCACCATGTGCGGAAGAGACACCCTGGGCACTTTAAAGGACATGCTGGATGGCCTTGAAGGAAGACTACCATCTGTCTCCTAACAGCTGTCCAGTGGGTCTCGTTTCCCCAACCTTCTCTGAACCCATGGGGTCCTTGTGACTTGACCATTTAGACCATTGTGTGTAAATAAACAGCCGCTCAAAAGTAAAACAATCCAACCCATTGGTCTGAGGAACAATCTGACCAGCAGGATTTATGGTCTCAATGAATTTTGTCCCCAGTCTTAACGAATGTGATCAATGCGACCTAGATAAGACAGCTCTCATAAAAAAGAGGAGGGAAATTAAATGTAGATATTTCCTCGACTTATGCAAATTTTTCTTTCATGCGATTTCGCATAAACGTTGATATGAACAGAGATGGGAAATACATAACTTCCAGAGTTTTCCGTCGTTAAATGTTTAGTAAAGGCTAAAAAATAATGGAATTTACATTATAAGGAAAATACAGACTGTTTCTAAGAGGGTGATTATCTACTATGATTGCTAACACAGAATAATGGGATTCGCTACCTGCTAAAATGAATTGCATTAAAGTGAATTCCAGTACACATTTTGCAATGAAAATGAAATAAAAATATCCCCTCAAGCAGCTGCTTGTCACAGAGGTCTGACAGAGAGCCTATTTTATATGCCACAGTAGAAGGCCTGAGAGGATGGCAGGACCTCAGCAGAAAACAACACGAATATCCATGCCTTAACCCGGGGCTCAAACGCAGGTTTTTTAGATCACTATCCAAGCGTGCTAACCACTCGGCCACGGAACGGCAATAAAAATATAAAGTAATGAAATCAAGGGAGTTTAAATGAGCATCGAAAATCGCAGTGCAAGGTTTAGATAAACCTGTCTGTTTCATCAGCTTTATTTAAAAGCGATAAACAAAGAAATTCATAGATAGAAATGAATAATATTGCTAAAAAACCAAACAGATATAAAATAATTTCATCCAGAAAAGTGAATCTAGAAATATGTTGTTCACATAAGCAACTTCCGCTTATGAAGTTATTGCCAGCGGAGAAAATTTTGATTTACGCAATTTTCAATTTTTGGGTTGTTTTACGTCCGAATGACACTTTTGTTTTTGCACAATATGCTCTAAAGGACCTGGTCACAAAGACCCCACCTCCGAGAGCTCAAAGAAGGTTGGGGGGAGGTGACCCACTGGATAGATATTAGGAGACAGATGGAAGCCTATCATCAAGGTCATCTAGCATGTTCTCTAATGTACATAGGGTATGGCTCTCATGCAAACGGGGTTACGGCTTTACTTGCCATCCGCTGCATGGCAGCCTTTCCAAGCCCATCGGTGTATCCTACTGACCGAGGACAGGACGTGGAGTTTTGCAGAGATAAATCTTAGCACTAAACAATTTCGAGTAATGCGACTGTCACTAAGTCGGGAGATTCCAGAGATCATAGTTCATAACTGGATTTTCGAAGTACCGAACAAATTTTTTCCCATAATCTTCTTCAACTAGGCAGTGTTCCGCATCACACAAAGTAATGGGCAGAAAAATGGAAACCTCAAGGTTTGCGGACAGCCTTCGGTTTATGTTACACAGCGGCATCTACGTGTCACTGACGAAAGCGTGAAACATGGGTTGGGTTGGGTTGTTTTACCTCTGAGCGGCACTTTTTTGCACACCATGGGCTAAATGGCCAGGTCACATGGACCCCGAAGGCTCAGAGAAGGTTGGGGGAGGGGACCCACTGGAACAGCTGTTGGGAGACAGATGGTAGCCTCCCGTCAAGGCCATCCAGCGTGTTCTTTAACGTGCACAGGGTATGGCTCTCCCGCACACGGGGCCACGGCTTAACGTCCCATCCGACGGACGGCGGCCTTTCCAAGCCCATCGGTGTCCCCTACTGACCGTGGGCAGGGCGGGGAATTTTGCGGAGATAAATCTCAACGCTGACCCAGCTGGGACTCGAACCTGGGAACTACAGATTACGAGCCTGGCACCGCGTGAAACATGTAAATGACATCCAGCATGCTTAGTGTCTGTCTATAAAAGCAAACCCGGCGTAATTGCATGTAATTATTTGGTCCATGTCGTCGAGAGAGGACCTTAGCGATTTCGAAATGGGCATGATTGTTGGAGTGCGTTTGGTAGGAGTTTCGTCACTAAGTTGAACTCATTAATGTTTCACGAGGAACATTTCCTAATGTCATGTCTGAATGGCAATCTAAAAAGAAGACATCATGTGCAAAAGGTAATAGTGGGAGAAAGGGCATAGTTCATGATCGGGACCGCAAGCGCGAGCTTTAATGCGATGTGAAGAGCGACCCCTGCAAGCTACAGCTCATCAGTGTGCAAAGTAGGACGCAAAAGGCCAGTTTCGTTAAAAACAGTAATCAAGAACTTCATAGAGCTGGATATCTCAGTCGAGTTGCACTTCACAAGCTACTCTTCACATCTGATCACATCTGTCGAAGCAGGTCTTCGTGTCTACTGGTGCAAAGAGCACAATCAATGAAAATTTTCTTGAGCAGTGAAGAAATGTGATATGGTCTGACCAATCATTCTGTACTTTGTTTCCGACAAATGGACTCGTACAAGAGTGGCGTCAACTGAAGGAAGCTTATAACTCTGATTGCTTGTTTCCTACCGTTAAGGATTCTGGCAGTTCTGTAATGGTGTGGGGTGCTTTCTCGTGATATGGTTTGAGTGCACTCATTCCGTTAGAAGGCAGGATTAATGCCAATCGCTATTTAACAGTCCTGAGCGATTATCTTCATCTAATAGTATATCATTTCTTTCATGAAGAGAGAGATGTCTTTCAGGATGACAGTGCTCCCATCCACAGAACCCATGTGATCACTCAATGGTTTGAGGAGCATGAGACTGAACTTTTTCACCTATCATGGCTACCATAGTCACTAGCTATCAACTGGATGGAAAATCTATGGGAACTTCTGGAAAGACATCTCAGGCTTCATTGAACAAGCAGGAGTTGATCAGAGGTAAAACGCTTGGAGTTGGATCAAGCACAGAGCCTTGAGGTACTCCAGCAGAAAGAGGTCAGGTTGGGCAGACACAATTTCTAATCATCACTTAAAATGATCTATGAGAAGGTTAATGGTGATGATGTAGATGATCGAATCAGGAAAGACAAATTCAGTGAGTTTAAAAATCAGTCCTTATATCCATACTTTATCGAATGCAATGGCGATACCGAGAAAAGCTGTTATTGTGTATTCTTTCTTCTTCTTCTATTCCTTAAGAGCTTCAGAAATGTGTTCAACAACTCATAAACATATTAAGCGGTAAGAGTGTTGTTTTCGGAATGCAAACTGCTCAGGTTGAGTAATTTTTTCATCAGTAAATGAATTTTTCTATCCTTTTCAGAATGACACGTGACACTTTCGTAGAGTTTAAGTATAAAAAAAAAAGGTTCTGTCTTGTCAAGCTTTACGAATAATGGAGACTGCAGCAAACTTCCATTGATTTGGGCAGATGTTCGATCTTAGTAATTTATTGAAAATGTCAATAATTCCAATTTTCACTCTGGCAAATTTTTGATAACAGCATTAGGAATGCTGTCAGGTCCTGCTGCTTTCTTGCTTTTTAATTTTTTTAATTTCGTTGTCTACCTCTTCTGGAGTAGCAAAGTCCAAATAAATAGTAGATGTCTTTTGAATAAATCTATTAACTTCTCGATTAACAGTTGAGATGACATCTTCGTTGGATAGATAAATGTTTGTTGTGAATTGTTGTTCAAGAGTGTCAGCAAAAGCTTCAGCCTTCTCTTCATCAGAGTATACAATATCCCCTAGTCCGTGAACAAGGGGAACATTGGCGCTATCACCCTTGAGTGCTTTAACCATACGCCAGATTGATTGGTCCTGAACTTGAAGAGAAGTTAGTTTCCGATTCCAGCAATGCTTTTGGTGTAATTGTAGAGTAGACAGAAGTTCTTTCAATTTGTTAATACTAGTTTTATCCATCTCGTTTCGTATATTTTGATAATGCCTCTATGTATAAAGTTTTAAGTGTTTAATTTCTCTAAAATTTAATTACAAACTATTTAGTTTAAAATGGTATTAAAAATTTTATTGTCACTTTATTAAAATATTATTGAATATTTTAAAATTATTTGCTTTCTAAAAATAAATAGCAACCATTCCTGTTTTAAAAGGTATAATAATAATTAAAAGGCCGGTAAATTCAATTACTGTTAAGAAGTTCACTTTTTAGTAGTTTACTCAAAACGTGAACAAGTGATGGATCAATAAGTAGAGGAATAACTTGGTCAGAGCCACGTAGATGCACACGGCCAGGACAGTCGTTGAGCAAAAGAAAGGAAATTAAATATGCGAAAGATTTTGGTGATTTAATTTGTCTAAAACTTGATTACAAGCTATTTATTTTTCAAAACCATAAAATAATATACTTTATTTATTATAATTTTATTAAAACCTTCATGAATATTTTAAAATTATGTCAAATGTTTAAAACTAAGTAGTTTCCAGTTTAGTTTAAAGAAATGCAATTAAACAAGAGCTTTTTAAATATAATTTCTTCAGTTAGTTCACTGTCCATATCTGACAATATATAGGTGGTCCTAAGTACACGTTGTGATGTGGTGCGCACATTTCTGAGAGTTGGCTACCCTATTCTAAACAGAATAATAACGAAGACAATACCATTAACAGTTTTCGTTCATTATCGTAATCAATTTAAGATGATAATAATGGTCTCTCATTAGGTTGTAGGTCACTCATGTTTAACCAGTCCAGTGCTTAATTGCTTGACAGACATTATTGTTTCAACATTTACAACACATCAGACATCGCTTCCGCTTTTGCAGTGGACAAGCAAACAAAAGAAGCATCGCCGGTGATTTAACGGTGCGCATCATTTCTCCGCAGGCAAAGCTTACCGTTATGTCCTTTTAGCAAAAAGGGTGGACGGACGTTGGCAACTCTTCGGAATGCAAGCAAGTGGGTTCATAGTGAGGTCATTATCCCAGAGAAGGACGAGGGAATTGGCGAAAGGTTCATATAGAGACTCTTCCTTGCCACCTGTCGGGCCAAAGTGGCTTTCCAAGGAAGTTGCCGAGCAAGCGAAGTGCTTTACCCGGTGCACATTTCTGTTTTAAGCTTGTCATTGAAATTTAAATCAGAGGCGGCAGACTGAAGAAGAGATAAAAGTTTATTTCCGTAACTCTCAAGCGGTGATTAAAATTTTTTTTCACCCTTCGTAATTCTTACGGATGTAGTGCGCGGATGATGAACGGGTTCATTCTCAAATGGTAGCGTTAATGAGATAAAAAAAAGTAAAAGTAAAATAATGCTGATTTACGCTCATTTCACGTAGATGAAGTATCAAGAACACAAGTGATAAAAAGTGATGGAGAGATTTTTATTGTTTTTTTTTTCCTACGGTTCGCATAGCAGTATTGGTTTTTTATTCCTATTTTTAGACATGTTATACATCAATACCATTAATAGGAATTTCGCGTAAAGTTTTTGTTTTAGGGTGTCGCTTAGTAAGGTCCGCGAGATTTTGACAATGAGTAATGAAAGAATACATTTTGCCACGAGGGAAATGGAAAAAAAAAAGCAAGATTGCGACGTTCACAGCCCACCGTTTGTTATTAACATAGTCAGCGACCACTTTTAAGGTAGATTTCCATATTACGTTAATAGTAACTCAGATACAGAACTCGGTAACTTCTTAAAAAAGCCTTCGTTATGAAAAGATGTAACTGAAGAGTATTTAAACATCTCAAACAAATCTATTTCATAGTCAATTTTCAACAATATTCGTTGAATTATTTAGAAAGCTACGGAATTTTTGGTTTTAGAGTGTCGCTTAGAAAGGTCCGTAAGATTTTGACAATGAGGAATAAAAAAAGTCCATTTTGTCTTGGGGGAAAATAAGAAAAGAAAATGCATGATTTCGAAGTTCACAACCCCATCACAACACTCGGAGGCCACTTTATTTGGTATAGTTCCATATTATATCAATAGTAACCAAGGTACAGTACTCATTAAATTCTTAAATAAGCTTTTAATTAAAAGATATGACTGCAGATAAAACATTTCAATCAAATCTATTTCAATGCCAATTTTCAACAATCTGGTTTTAGAGAGTTACAAACATTGGAAGATATAACAGCAACAATGCCTGTTTCAATAATTGCTCTGAAAAGTTAGCAAAAGCAAGTTAAAATGAAAACAGAAACCATTATACTAAACTCTATTAACACGTAGAAGAGCATTTTTAGCAGTTCGCATAATGATTATGTTTTATTTTCACCAATTTTAATGGCTTTTTGCAGAACTCGCTAAATGTTTCAGCTTTCACAACTCTTTAAATACTGAATGAAGTTTGTTAGATATCGAGATTTAAGTTGATTTGATTGAGGGGTTTAAATTATATTCAGTCATATTCTTTTTTTATGTAGAAAGGTTATTTAAGAAGTTACCGAGTTACTATTGGCATAGCGAAGATTTGTATAGCAAAGACACACACACAGAAAGAGAGACATTTCAGCTCGTTATATAAGAGACTATCGAATCAATAGGAATGATTGAGCATCAATAGGAATGTCGAATCAATAGGAATGTCGAATCTAGGAATGTCGAGGCATGGAGTCAACGAGTTGCCGGTACCGTTCTGCAAGGATGGCAGCCCACGCATCCTGCAGTATAGCCCATGATTGTGTTGCATTGGATGGTGCTGGATTCATGGATCGTAAGCTTGTTTCCATTGTGTCCCACAGATGCTCCAAGGGTTCATATCGGAGGACAGTGGGGACCAATTCATGGTGGTAAAGTCCGTGTAGTATTCCTCGATCCACCTCCTAGCAACCAAAGACTGGTGACATGTTGGTGACCCCTCACCATCACAGAGCCGCATCCAGCCTGAATAGTACCTTGCAGACAGGAAGGGTCCATGGTTTCAAGGGGCCTACACCACACTCTAACGTGCCCGTCAGCTCGAAACAACTGGAACTTTCATTCATCGGGCCATGCTACCCAACGCCACTATTCTACTGTATCCAATTTCGATGTCTTCGGGCCCATTCCAGTCGTTGAGCCTGTGACGACGTGTAAGCAATGGGACACGAGTGGGTCTTCGGCTACCAAATCCGACGGAGTGCAAGTGGCGATGGACAGTCCTTTCAGAAGCGTTTTGTGTTTGGCCCACATTCAAATTTGCAGTGATTTCATGCACTGTATACCGTCTGTTAGTCGTTACCATTCGAGCCACCCGAATCGAGTTCTGTTTGGCAATTGCAGGTGGCTGTCCCGTTCGCTGGTTTATGTGTGTGGAAATGCATTCAATAGAATATGACGATAAACGCTTGATACCGTAGACCTGGGAAAATCGAATTCCTGCATGATCTCCGATATTATATGACCCATACGTCTGGCACCGACGGTCAAGCCACGTTCAAATTCAAATATTCACGATGTGAAGCCATGCTGAATTAACAACTACTCCAAAATGAATGTTAGGCTTGTAGGCTACTGCAGCGCCATTCTGTGTTGACGTCCAATGCATATCGAACCCGAGTATTTTATTTTAAAGAAAACCCTGTAACGCTTTTTATTCTACTTCTCGAGTAGGAAGTATCGCTGTATGTTATTTTCAGCGCATTATCTAATGTGATGTTTACGTTTTATTTGTTCAAAATCAAATTGCTCTGCATCACTGCTATCTTATATTGTGTTATGATGCAACCCAATGGACCAATATTACCTTTGATCATGACTATTTACCATGATGCTGTTCTTTATCCAGGCTATTCAAAATATTGTTACTATCCTAAATATCTGCATCCTGGCTGTCCGGAACAGGGGTGGCTCATTTGGTAGCGCGCCAGGCTTGTAATCTGCAGTTTCTAGGTACGAATCCAGCCTGGACCAGCGTTGCGATTTATCTTTGAAAAACTCTTAGCCCTGTCCTCGGTCAGTAGAAAGCACTGAAGGCTTGGAAAGGTTGCTGTCCGTGGGATGGGAAATTAAGCCATGGCTCTGTGTGCGAGAGAACCATACCCTGGCACGTGAAAGAACATGTTGAATGGCTCCGACAGGAAGCTACCATCTGTCTCTTAACAGCTGTCCAGTGGATCCCCTCTCCCAAACATCGGAGTCCTTGTGACCTGGCCATTTAATCCATTATGTGCATAAACGTGCCTCTCAAATGTAAAAACAACCCAACAACAATCTGGCTGTCCAATTTCATCATAACCATCCAGTATCATGTTATTCTGGATATTCCTGTCTATTCAATGTAACATTACTCATATTCTGGTTTCCAACATCTAGGAAGCAGGGGTGGCTCGTCAATAGCACGCCAGGCTCGTAATCTGCAGTTCCCATGTTCAAATTCCAACTGTTCCAGGGTTGATAGTTATCTCCACTAAGCTTCACCCTGCTCTCGGTGAGAAAGGGGACACTGTTGGGTTTGGAGAGTCCGCTTCCGTCGAATGGTACGTTAAATGCAGGAGAGCCATGCGCTTTGCACTTTAAAGCACACTCTGAATGGTCTAGACCCGAGGCTTCCATCTGTTTCCTAACATCTGTCCAGTGAGTCTCCTTCCCCCATGCTTCTCTGAAGCCTTGGGGTTCTGGTGATCTGGTCATTTATCCCATGTTTTGCAAAAAACAATGTAATTAGTCTTCATCCTCGCAATCAGCACGTGCGACAGCACCGGCCATTATTTCAGGGCCGGCAAATTTGCAAACAAACTACTGACCACAGCTGCAAGTAGGGTTGACCAGAGTATGTATGACCTATTTTTCAACAAGATGATATTGTTGGAAAACAAATGAGATAATCCTTTTAAAATAACACTGAATTTAGCTAAATTAATCATTAATATCTAAAGTCAGACTTGAGAAAGAAGGGCAGGCTCCAAGTTCACCTTGGGAGGCAGATATCCAAATACCATTCGGGCGGCTACTCGCTATCCAATATCGTTTTACAACGTGTCCTTTATTTACCTAATCGCTGGTTACCCGATACCTTAACTAACTAAGGTAGGATTATTTAATTCCTTAGCTATCTAATATCTGATTAATTGATTCCTTAGCTATCTAATATCTGATGAATTAATTCCTTTGGCTATTTAATATCTGATTAATTGATTCCTTAGCTATCTAATATCTGATTAATTGATTCCTTTGGCTATTTAATATCTGATTAATTGATTCCTTAGCTATCTATTATCTGTTTAAATGATTTTTTAGCTATCTAAATTTTGATTAATTGATTCCTTAGCTATCTAAACTTCGACTGTACACCATAATTATCTAATCTCAATTCACACTCCACTTTGCATGTCTCATGGCATCATTTGCGCCTTAGGAATCCATTCCTTATTTCACGCATCTCATTCGTTCTTTTGAGTACCTCTCACTTAAAATCTTTAAATTTTGAACTCTTGTCACGATTTTATTTGTAAATAAGTTCCATGGGACAGTAAAACAATTGGCCTAACTATCAAACTAATGAAGATGATGTTTACTCAAAATTAGGCAACCGATTTAGGTCGCTCCCCCGTTTCACGAAAAAAATGCAGAAGATTGATATTGTACCATAAAATTGGAAATGATGCAAACAGAAATGAAGCAACACACATCCCAAAGAATAGGTCACGCATTTCCCCTCTCATGCTGTCCTAAATACAAGCAATGTTGAGCATCCAAATTTTCCTTGAACGACCCTTGACATGGACCGAAAAGGTGAAATCAGCACAGTAATATATCTGTTTTGAGTTAGTAGAAAAACTGACTGCAGACGTGTGGAATGCGAACTTATCATTTTCTGTTAGCGCAACAGGTTCACTGGCAACTAAGCTATCTGTCACCCAACAAGATTTCAATTTCATTTGGATTGGGTTGTTTTATCTCTGAGCGGTACTCTTTTGCACACGATGAGCAAATTGGCCAAATGACAAGATAGGGACTTATGTAAAAAAAAAATCAGGAGGGGGGGGGGGGGGGCGCATGCGACACAATGCAGCCTGGAAGAGACAAAAGACTGGGTCAAGACACTAGATTTCCATCGCAGTGCAACATTTTACCTTCGTTTTAGAAATAAAAAAGTAAACTTTCTTCAAAAATGCGTGAAATCTGCCACCATTACCATTAGAGGCATTCGTAAACGTGGGGAGGGGGGATATGCCCCCGCCCCATAGATCCGGCCCTGTCACAAGAAATCCGACGGCTCAGAGAAGTTTCGAAAAAGGACATATGGGAGCTTCTCGTTAAGTTTATCAAATAGAAGAACACGGATAACCGAAAAACACCGATAATCGAATATTAATTATTTGCATATTTAATTGACGCTGTTGGGTTGTTTTATATCTGAGCGACACTTTTTTTGCACATAGTGGGCTAAATGGCCAGATCACAAGGCCCCGAGGGCTCAGAGAAGGTTGGGGTAGGGTAATCACTGGAACAACTGCTGGAAGACAGATGGTAGCCTCCCGTCAAGACCACCCAGCGTGTTCTTTAACGTGTACAGGGTATAGCTCTCCGCACACGTGACCATGGCTTAACGTCCCAACAGACGAACCTTGGACTTTCCAAGCCCATCTGTATCTCCTACTGACCGTGGGCAAGGTGGAGAGTTTTTCTGAGATAAATCTCAACGTTGACCCAGCTGGGACTCGAACCTGAGAACTGCAGATTATGAGGCTGGCGCGCTACCGACTGAACCACTCCGGCCCCATAGTTAATTAGAAACATAAGTATTAAAATAAATATGAATTCTGAAATAAATTAAAAAATTATTATGTAATTTTTGTCTTCTTCCCCCCTCCCCCACCCCATGTTTTCTTTCTTCTGTTAGGGGGGTTAAACATATTATTTTCCCCTCTCTGAATTATTATTTTCCATACATATGCGTTATTTAATCTCTTATGTTGGCCGTGATTATTCGTTTTTTATACAAATAATGTCATCAGTGTAGTTCAGCAAAATAAGGCTCATCCTTTCTTATACTCTAAACAGAATGATTTAATAATTGGAAATGATTATAATCCTTGGAGAGGGCATCGAAACAACGGATATACTCTCCTCTCCTGAGTTAGAGCTTATGATGACTCTTACAATTTAACTAACTCTTTTACAAAATTTATCAAAGTCTTTAAGGGCTTCTCTCTTGCCCATGACTGATTGTAGATCTATCTGCGTTTGCTGCTGTTGTCTCTTAATTTTACGCACGGAGCGGATTTAAACTCTCATTAGAACTTTGTTATGCGTATGAAAAACAGGATCAGTTCCTACCTCTTACTGAGATCGTGTCCTTGGCGGTTGTTGGTCCTCACGTAATCAGGAAACGTAGGTCAGGAGAACATTAGTCCATAATTGTGTCTGCCAGCGTTGGCGAAGCCATCAAAGTTCTGCGCGACGGCACTTGAAGAGGGAGTGAGGGCATCCTTGACAGGAACAGATGACCACTAGAGCGTTATGGCAGGACGACCGTTCAGTCATCATCAGGCGAGCATCAGGTCCAGGTGTCGATTTTCCGACGTTCTCACATTATCGGGTGTACAATCACCCTCTCAGAGCGACACGAACGTTTTTGGAGAAAGTCAGGCGCTCTCTCTCCGGAGCGGAACAACACAGGTACATTTATCATTCTCTTTTTTCTCTTCATCTTCTTCTTTCCAAACGTTTTCGGTGCAGAATTCTTTGTTAGTTCCTTTGTTTTTCCCACTTTCCTCATTTGTCACCCCTCTTGCCCCATCGTTATCAGGCCCGTGCTTTGAGACCAATGGAAGGCTCCCACAAATTTACCTAGGCCCACGTCGTCTTCGATTGTTGGGATAATCGCATCTGTAGCTCCTATTTATAAATGTTTATGATTTTATGCGTCTGCAATTCCCTGAAATTATGTAATAGGCCATAAATGTCCCAATCAAATCAGGAGCAGTTGTATTTCGCCTCTCTTGTCTGCTAATTGAGGTTGATGCTGCAGGTGCCGTTTTATAGGGGGAGAGGCTTGTGTGTCGTGACTTATCTCTCGATGCGGTGGCAGCTCCATTGAATCAGGGTCCTGCCGAAAGGTTTACAGTTCTTTCTTTATTGCTCCCTCGGAAACGGCCGATGTGCTCCACGGCGTGCGCGGTGGACGGCGACCATTCTTGTGGTCATCTCCAGCTTCCTCTCGGGGAAGAAAATCTATCGCATTCCCACGGCCTCCCCTCCTTAGGAGCGAAAAGCAGACCCGTCAAGAACACACAATGCGCTGATGAGACTTATTGTTCGGAATATTTCCTTGAAGTTATGAACGGATTGGAATCAGTTCATAACATTTCCAGTCCTTTATTTCGTAAATTAAAATACTTTGGTAGTCGATAGATTGTTTTACAGTTAAAGCAAAATATCTGTACACTTGGTGGCAGCATAGTGCCACCAAGTGTACCATAGCATAGTACTACCAAGTGACCTTTAAATCTCTGAATTTAGCTCTTGGATTTCATTTTAATGTTACTGCAAACAGTTTGAGATAGTAAAGCTAGATTAACAAACTGATTTAAAATCTTAAATTGAGTTAATAAAAGTGATTTACGAGAGCAGAAATTTTATAGGCATGTACTTTTATATATATATGTGTAGGCCATGTCCCCAACCCTTTCATAATGCTAGTAAGGATAATAAAAACAAATAATTGTTTCATGCATTTTACAAGAACTATTTTAAAGACCTGTAAAATTGAAGGGTCTGTAAATGGTAGCTAGGTAGTCACTAGAAGAATAGCTATGCATCAATCCCCTGTGATGATGCATAGAACTGGCCAGTCCTGGCATCTAATGTCCGACCCCGCCTTCTCGTGGTGCAGGCCGTTAGTACCTTTCAAAAGAGATGCTCTCTTGTAGAAGTGAAAGGAGAAGGAGAGCTGCCAGATAAAACGGTTCTTAGGTAGCTTTAAGTTAGCCATACATAATGTAAGACACAAAAGTAATGATATTAAAGTATTATTATTATAAACTGTTGTTTCATATGTAATTTAAGCAATGTAAAAGATCATTGTATACTACTATTACATACATAACAGTAACTGCATATAGTTTCTACACTTTAAATTACTTTTATTAACTTAATTTAATTTTTAAATCCATTTCCTAGCTCCAACTTTATTACTCAATCTACTTTCTGTAACATTAGAAGTTAAAAACAGAAATTCTAAAATCCTGTTATGGATTGTAGTTCTTTTTAAAGCAATTTTTGCGCTTTAAGAGCTGCAAAAATTTGCGATAACTTGATTAAGAAGTTGAGGTAATATTATATGCTCAATGTCAAAAACATCTTTTAACGGAGTCAGCAGGTGCATTTCATTTCCATTCAGAAACCTCCTAAAACAATTCCAGGAAGGCATTAGTGATTCACTATTACGAGGATGGGGCTAAATCAAAGCCACATAAATACTCTGACCATGGATAGCCCCTTAAACAAAAGGAAGAAAGAAAGGAGGAAAATAAAACATGCGATTTTAATGATTTAAATAGCACAAAATAATTCATTTCGACTTTATTAAAAACATTTTAGAAAATTAATTAGCGATTTAAAAAAAAAATATATTACCATTTGAATTTTAAAAGATATATAATAATATTCCTATAGTATTTAAAATTTATTATGATTTATTCGTTCGGATTATTTTATTTATATACTGTTCGAAATCGGTGTGATATAGGTGAACCATGATAGTTAAGGCCATCACAGCTTTTTTTCGATGACGTCAATCATGGAGGGAAATCTTCATGGAGGGAAATTGTTTTGTAAATTTTAATTTAATGTTATTACAGATTACTTTAAGCTATGTTTTACAAATGATTAAAACAATAATGAATTAAAATAATTAATGTAACAATAATCAAATATTTATTCAATTAACAGTTTTACTATATTTTTCATCTAGCATTATTGTCATAATAGTAATATATTTAATATTCTATTCATTCATTAGGTACAGTCGCTCGAAAAAGTATCCGAATGGTATGGTTGATTACAGAAACTAGTGATCTGGCAACTTTCGTACGAAGGTTGCCAGATCACTAATTTCTGAAAACATCGTTGCCAGATATTTTTTCTGAATTCTGTAATCAACCATAGAGTTCGGATAATTTTTTGAGCGACTGTAGGTGGTCATATTATTTTGATACTAGATCGTCTGGGCTCACTCACGGAAATATTGAGCGTGTGCAGTTACCGTTCACAGCAAACTGGAGCGTGTGCAGTAACTGCACACGCTCCAGTTTGCTGTGAACGTTAACTGGAGCGTGTACAGTTGCTGTACACGCTCCAGATATTTTTCCTGAATTCTGTAATGAACCATAGTGTTCGGATACTTTTTTTGAGCGACTGTACATACTAAAACTGCCTGCCATAATATTAGAGTAAAATTTATTAAAATATTCCCTCCATACATGACGTCATAAAATAGCTGCAATGGTCTTAACCGTCGAGGTAGATTGTTCTGGCCAAATACAACCAGTAACAGCGTTAGACAATCCACAAAATATTTAGGAATCCAGATAAAAACTAAAATAATAATTGTAGCATATAAATATATTATCATTAATGCATACATAATCTGTATTTAATTTAAATGCTCATATACTTTGAACGACTCAAATAATAAGTTTTTATTATTTTTTCTGAATTTTTTTTATAGTACGGTAACTAAACTTTTGGTCAATCTAATATAAAAAAAGTCGCTACTGGCCAGAATATTAAAAAATATCCTCACTACTGAACTATCTGATTTAAATCTCGCTTAAATATACTTTCATTAACATAATTTTTTTAACAAAAAAGTCTCTAAAAACAGCAAAAAAGAGAAACGTTTTAACGTTTAAAAAAAGTTGAAAATAGTGAATCAGTCGTTAATGGAGACAGATAACGTACATGTATAATCGGAGCAGGAACAGGGAAAGGTTTACAAGGATAACCGGTAGTTCTCTTCCGTTTCATTGACGTAACATGCAATTTAACAATTAGTAAGTAATCTTATATCTACACTTTTTTTTCTCCTTCCTTTAATTCGTTACCAAATGTCTTCATGAACTGCAACATTTACATTGAAAGATGGCATTCTCAGCAATATTTACATCGAAAGATAAATGGATGAGAAAAGCCCTGGGGCTGAGAAAGACGATTCGAAGAGGCGAACATGAATTCCGACATAGGTGAGGATAAAAGTATTCATTAAAAGTAAAACGAAAACAGGATTTGGGGGGCCTTGTAAGGTAAGTTTCCCCCTTAAGGTCGTTTTAGGAAGTTGTTAATAGTCATATAATGGCGGAAGGTGCAAATCAAGGAAATCAATTTTCTTAACACAACTGGGTTGGGTTGTTTTACCTCTGAGCGACACTTTTTTACACACCATGAGCTAAATGGCCAGGTCACATGGACCCCGAAGGCTCAGAGAAGGTTGGGGGAGGGGACCCACTGGAACAGCTGTTGGGAGACAGATGGTAGCCTCCCGTCAAGGCCCTCCAGCGTGTTCTTTAACGTGCATAGGGTATGTCTCTCCCGCACACGGGGCCACGGCTTAACGTCCCATCCGACGGTCGGCGGCCTTTCCAAGCCCATCGGTGTCCCCTACTGACCGTGGGCAGGGCGGGGAATTTTGCGGAGATAAATCTCAACGCTGACCCAGCTGGGACTCGAACCTGGGAACTACAGATTACGAGCCTGGCGTGCTACCGACTGAGCCACCCCCGCCCTCTTAACACAACTGAAGTTACTAACAAAATGTTATTTTGAAATCTGATAAAGCCACATCAACAAGACAATTACTAATCAAAATAAAATGTATCAAGAAGAAACAGTTTCTTGCATTATTGTACCTTTGATAACGATGCTTAAACAATGGATAATATTCAATCTAAAAACAAAATATTCAAAACAACAAACTTAATTTTCATCATAGAGACAAATAAAAAGACAAAAATCGTCTCCAAAGATTTTTAGGTATGAAAATCTTAAAGTTTTGCATGATATTTTTAATTTTCAAAGTTTATATTAAGCTACTGCTAGTAATTTTGTGATTATAATTTTAAATAGGTAATCAGTAAATCATTTAATAATTTCAATACTCTATGCTAATGCACGATTTGCACGTACCTTTTACACATTAATATTTTACACTGATGTAGGAGTTTTCCCAAATACTAGTACAGTCGCTCAAAAAAGTATCCGAACACTACGGTTGATTGACACGAAGGTTGAGATCACTAATTTCTAAAAAAAAAGTTGCCAGATATTTTTTCTGAATTTTGTAATCAACCATAGTGTTCGGATACTTTTTTGAGCTACTGTATCTTAATCTACTACATATTTTTGGCGAGTTGTTACGTCTGCTTGGTGACGAACTCCTTTTAAAAGATGAAGGTCACCAAATTCGATCCACTGCTTCCTTTCATCATAAAACAGTGTAAGGGTTTGCCCTCCTCCCCCCCCCCCCCCACAAAAAAGGAAAAACAGAAATTGACGAAGAATTTTTCCGAAAAGATAAGAGACAGGATAATCAAATCTAGCACACAGCTTTGGCTTAATTTAAAGGAACTGAAGTGTTTGCAAATCGAACATTTTCCCGAATTTGATATACAGCCTCCTGTTATCGTAACTTAAATTAGCATAAGGATTTGACTTTCAATTTTATCTCCCCATTGACTAAAGTCTATCGCCCAAAAATGGGAAATGCGTAAATGATTGCCGAGGGTAAAGAGTTAAATCTCAGTTGCTACATCAAATTATGTCAGATCCTCTCCACCCCCACCCCCACCCCGTAAAAAAGGGAGGGGAGAAGAAATTACAAGAGGTCGATTAAGAAGATATACGTGAAATGAAAACTTGCTATATGAGGAGTACCATCTGCTATATACTTTAAAGAGTGTTTGAGTTAAAGACCCTATAATTGTGGATAAAATGTTAGTATTTCAATATGAAATCAATATTGAAACGGCGTGTTCACGTGCAACAATTAAAAGCGTGATTATTTTATCACGAGTTACAATATGTGCTGTGAAAACGCGTCATTTCTTTAAGCGAACAGATAATTGAGTTTGAAAAATGTGATAGAAATAAAAACAGCTAGATTTATTTTTCTTTTATGGAGTGTGAGAGAAGATACTTTGCTTTTGTGGAGCGTTTGAGATGTTACTTTGCTTTTTGTGGAGTGTTAGAGAAGTTACTTTGCTTTTGTGGAATGTTAGAGAAGTTACTTTGTTTTTGTGGAGTATTAGAAAAGTTGCTTTGCTTTTGTAGAATGTTAGAGAAGTTACTTTGTTTTTGTGGAGTATTAGAAAAGTTACTTTGCTTTTGTGGAATGTTAGAGAAGTTACTTTGTTTTTGTGGAGTATTAGAAAAGTTGCTTTGCTTTTGTGGATCGTTGGAGATGTTACTTTGTTTTTGTGGAGCGTTAGAGAATTTACTTTGCTTTTGTGAAGTGTTTAGAGAAGTTACTTTTTTTGTGGAATGTTAGATATATTGCTTTCTTTTGTGGAGTGTTAGAGAAGTTACTTTGTTTTTATGAAGCGTTATAGAAGTTACTTGCTTTTCTGGAGCGTTATAGAAATTACTTGTTTTTGCAGAATGTTAAAGAAGTTACTTTCCTTTGTGGAGAGTTAGATACGCTGCTTTTCCTTTGTGAAGTGTTAGAGAAGTTATTTTGTATATGTGCAATTTTAGAGAAGCTACTTTGCTTTTGTGGAACGTTAAAGAAGTTACTTTGCTTTTGTGGAGCGTTAGAGAAGTTACTTTGCTTTTGTGGAGTGTTAGCTAAGTTGCTTTTCCTTTGGGAAATGTTAGAGTAGCTACTTGCTTTTAAGGGAGTGTTAGAGAAGTTACCTTGCTTTTGTGGAGTACTAAAGAAATTACTTTGTTCTTGCGGAGTGTTGGAAAAGTAGTTATTTTGTAAGAAACGATTCGTAATTTTTAAAATAGAATGCTTTGTAACGGAAAGTTCGAACTCTACATTCTGTTAGAATATGTTACGAAAAGGTAATCAAAAGTAATTAGTCATTGGTTTAAAAAATTAAATACTTCATGTTTTTACTCATTTCTTGTAAATCAATTGCCTTATCTATTAAATAAGTTTCTTTATTACTAATATGATTATTTTGAACCCATACACAATCTAATAATTATTACCGAATTTTCTGTAACATTTTGAGTTAAAGATCCTGGCAGTTCTGGATAAATTGTTAATATTTTAATATGAAAGCAATATTACAAAATTTCAACCAAAGGGCTTTAGTACTAAACCAACTTGGTGTTTTCTTTAACTCTGATATAAAATTTAAACTCAAACAAAATAAAAACTCTCATTTATTCTATTACTTTCAAATCACTCCTTTGCTGACTAACAAATGAATCACTTTCTTATACGAAAAGTCGAAAAGAAAATTATATACTCTGTGATTGTGATAATTATAAGTTCAATATCTATGTAAGACTCATAATATCCTTCTTTCCCCCAGATCTTTTACCCAGAGATTTACAACTCCACCAGCCTTGCAGGTCATCCTTTGATTGTCTCCTTTACATTCCAAACAGCCACTGTGATTGGGATAAGAGAGTTTGCACGTGCCAGCCTTATCACGTCACGTACAACAACTCCATCTGTCTGCCGCGTAAGTAACTTTGTTTCCAGTTGAAATGTTTTTGGCTTTTGGGATCGGATACTCTAAAGTAGGGGTTCTCAACGTGTGATACGCGGTAAAATTTTTTGGGGTACGCCGTGAGAGCTCAGAAGTCGCTAAAAATATGTTTTATTTTATTCCCATTGTTACACTATAACTATAGTTTTATCTATCTATACAAGGGGTACGTCAGTCACACACACATTTCCAGGGGGTACGTGAAGCATAAAAGGTTGAGAACCACTACTCTAAAGCTTACTTCAATGATTTTCAAACAAGATGAAGAAAGATTCGCAGAATGTTTAAAATTTTGCAAAATAATTATCAAATTTTAAAATTTTAAATGTAGAAAAAATATTAGCAATAGTTTAATACGATGATTGATGAAAGAAAATTAATAAAAATATGACAAAAATACTTAGCATAATTATCAGAAGACATGTAGAATCAAATATTACATTAATTACAGAATGAAATGTGAATATTATGTATTTGTAAAAAATAAAATTATGTGCTTCTAGTATATTTCAGTGTTAATTATTTAAAAAGTAAAAGATGCTACGGAAATTTTAGTCTGCCAGCAACAAATCTTTACTCCTCGGGGTAAGCTAAATTGCCACGAAAATCTGACAGGATCGTAGTAATATAAACTGTAAGTAGACTGGCTGTTGAAGTTTTAGACCTTACATAACATACTTCAGCGGTTGTATATGTGTGTGCAAAACGATGTGTAGAAGATGTAGACTGGACAGCTCTCCCACAGTCTGTCTCGATCCCGCCCAACAGATGGCGCCACGAACACTTACCAATTGGGAAATTAAAATTTATATCACCTGTTAGATGGAGTTGAAATGGACTGAGTTAGCTCAATAGGACGAGCCTTTGATACGTTTACAGGAGGTCATGGGTTCGGTTCCCACTCCCACAAGTGTTTCATATAGATCTTCAGTTGTTGAACACTGTATGGAGGTGGCGCAAAATATATTCTAGGTGGTGCACAGAAGTTTTGGCTTATGGAAAGAGATACTGTAGAAGTTGTAGATTGTGCATGGAATCCATAAAGTGACAGACTATATATGGAAATACTTAAAAATGATAGACTGTCTTTGGAGGTCTATAGAGTAGTAGATTGTGCATAGCGATGACACGAAGTTACAGATTGTGTGTGCATTGAGATGGCACGAAGTTGCAGACTGTGCACAAAGATGACACTAAATTGAAAACTCTATAGAAATGGCACAATGTTACAGACTGGGCCCAGAGATGAGACGAAGTTGCAGACTGTACAGAGATAACATAATGTTACATATTATGAACTGAGAAGACACGAAGTTACAGATGTACACAGAGATCACACGAAGTTGAACACTGTTCACCGAGATACACAAAGTTGAAGACTGTGCATAGAAATGGCACAAAGTTACAGACTGAACAGGGATAACACAAAATTACAGATTATGAAATGATGACACGAAGTTAGACTGTAAGCAGAGGTTCTGCAAAGGTTGAATGATTGTTCATAGATATTACATTAGGTGCTTAGACATTACGTGGAACTGCAGATTGTGCATAGAAATGCCAAGGAAGGTGCGTAAAATTTAAGTAGAAAACATCCATACCTTTTCCAGGATTTGGATACTGCTCTCTTTACTAACTGTTCATATGGTGGTGTCGCGAAAGTTCTGCATTGGGAATAGAGGTGCTGCGAGTGCTATATACAGAGCTACTAAAATTTGCAGAGGTAACTACCCAGTATATAGAGGCTCCTTGCAAGTTGATATAGAGGCTCCTTGCAGTCGGTTCGTAGGAAAACAGCGAAACGGAAAGTTTTGGAAACCAGTATTATATGCTATAGCTCAAATGAAAATAAGTAAAAATAAAACGCCTCAAGTAGCTGCTTGTCATAAAGGTCTGATAAGAACCTGTCCGTTTATACATCTTAGAGCAGGTCTATGAGGAAGGCTTGACCTCAGCAGCAAAAACAACGCAAACAACCATGCCTTATTCGGGGCTCAACCCCAGGTCCCTTTCATCAGTAGCTAAGCACGCTAACCACTCGGCCAAAATACGGGTGAAGATAACTTAAAATAATTATCAAAAATTATGCCGCAAAATATTAATATGAAGTTAACATATATAATAATATTTTATCCGAATGAGGAGTTATTTTCAGCTACCAGTCATTTTTATTGACTCAGAAGACGAGTAGACGTGATGTGATGTGATAAAATTAGATGGGAAGGTTAGAAACCCTTCAACAATGGGCTTACTGCTATCCCACCAAAGAATAGGACATGCAAATCACAATGTAGAAAATTAAAAAAAAATTGTTTTTCTGAATTTTTAAAAGTTCCTACTTGTGCAGAGTAGACATTCTGTGATCCAATACTCTTGGATCCTAATTTCTTTTCTTTTCTGCACTAAAATAGATTTCAAAAACAAAATTTAACACTTCAAACAAGGTATAAAAAACAACAGTCACAGTTCTTTCTTCAATTCAATCACAAAAATAACCATGAGGTTACCACTTGAGATACAGGCCACTAGAGAAAGTTTGTAAAAAAAACAACACATTTTTCTTGAACAGTCAATATTTCATATTTATAGATTGAATTCCTCTTCTCTTTTTTTTTCGAAAAGCGAAAACCCAGCAAAGGGCGTTGGGTTGTTTTACCTCTGAGCGGCACTTTTTTGCACATCATGGGCTAAATGGCCAGTTCACATGGACCCCGTCGGCTCAGAGAAGGTTGGGGGAGGGGACCCACTGGAACAGCTGTTGGGAGACAGATGGTAGCCTCCCGTCAAGGCCATCCAGCGTGTTCTTTAACGTGCACAGGGTGTCTCTCCCGCACACCGGGGGCCACGGCTTAACGTCCCATCCGACGGACGGCAGCCTTTCCAAGCCCATCGGTGTCCCCCTACTGACCGTGGGCAGGGAATTTTGAGGAGATAAATCTCAACGCTGACCCAGCTGGGACTCGAACCTGGGAACTACAGATTACGAGCCTGGCGCGCTACCGACTGAGCTACCCCCGCCCCAGCAGCAAAGGGCGAATTCAGATTCTGTTTATTAAAGAACTTTCCTCTAAGAAACTGAGAATCAGGATCTGAATTTTCAATCTAGCGCTTTTACTGTAGCTTTTGCAGAGAAGAGATATCATTGACCATTCTTCAACAATAATCATCTTCATCTTTTCATCTTTATGTTATTACTACTGGTGGTCTTTTATATGAATATTTATTTACAAATATAACTTATTTAAAATATTTGTATTTATTGGCATTGGCACATACATTATATACATTCTTGCCGATATTGATAATTGTCTACGAAATGGACTTCAGCATTTATCTTAATGTTCTAGTGAATGGTGTTTCTAACACATATTCTAGAAAAACTTACCAGTAATATTAGTAGAAATAAAAATTATCTATGCAGTGATGGATCATAGTAGCATGAACTATGGTGATGTCATAACATGGCCCATTACCCTATCTCATAGGAGGTGCTAATAGTAGAATGTAATGAATACTTGTATTTTTCGAAGTTTTTCTCAGTATGCAATAATGTGTCGTTTCTATTTCTTTACAGCTTCGTTATTGGGATTTGGTTGTGCCATAGACAGGCAGTGTACAATTAAAGTGCCCCACAGCAGATGTGTAAACGGACTGTGTGACTGTGAACCAGATTATTTACCTCTCCGGAGGGACAAATGCTTGCCTCGTAAGTATAGAACTTCTCTAATGATTAATTCCAGGGACGGACAGGCACTTTTTTTTTCGGGTTCGCAGTTAAAAAAAAATAAATAAATACCCCCTCAAGCAGCTGCTTGCCACAGAGGTCTGACAGGAGCCTGTCAGTTTATATGCCATAGTAGAAGATCTGAGAGGATGGCAGGACCTCAGCAGAAAAACAACACACACAGCCATGCCTTACCCGGGGCTCGAACGCAGATCCCTTAGATCATTAGCCAAGCTCGCTAACCACTCGGCCATAGTACAGGATCTCGGGATGAAATAAAACGTGATTTTTTTTGCAAAATTTCAATACTTATTCTATTGTTAGCAACTCGTATTTACTGCTTAAAATTGTTTTTTTTTTCAAATTCCGTTGATTTTGGTTGGGTTTTTTTTATCTCTGAGCGGCCTTTTTTTTTACACACAGTGGCCTATATGACCAGGTGACAAGTACCCCGAGGGCTCAGAGATGGCTTAGGGGAGGGAACCCACTGGACAGCTGTTGGAAAACAGATGGTAACCTCCCGTCAAGACCATTTACGTGTTCTTTAACGTACGTAGGATATTACTTTCCCGCACACGGCTTAACGTCCCATCCGACAGACGGCGATATTTCCAAATTCTGTGGAACTTGTGAAAAATAAAACAAAATATTTTCAGAAAAAAGTCTTGCTTCTATGAGAACTTGGGGGCCAAAATACTGAGGGCCCGAGACGCTGCAGCTCCTAGCGCCTCTTGCCAGTCTGGGCCTGATTATTTCATACACATGTTTAAATAAAAAATAATAATCACTCTCTTTATTAGTTTCATGACTGATTCAAAATTTAATTTTCGGAATGGTAGGTATCATTGCTTTAAATTAATAAAAAAAGAAATCTAAAAGTCTATAGCATTCCACGACTGGAAAAGGAAACTGCAAAGTAATTTAATTAGAAATATGTACCAAATTTTAGGACGATCAGAGAATAGATTTCACTGGAAACTTTACGGATGGCTTTGAATGAATTTGCGAACCAACATATATGTTTACCATACTGTGCATATACAGAAAGTGCATATACTCATTACTGTGCATATACAGGAAGTGCATATACCCATTACTGTGCATATACAGGAAGTGCATATACCCATTACTGTGCATATACAGGAAGTCCCTACTTTAAGAACAGGTTGCGTTTCAAATTTTCGTTCATAAATCGGTTATTCGGTTTCCGATTTTCGGAATACGATTTCCTTGATGCAATGATACGGTAAAAGTAGCAGTTGGGTTCCTGAACTGCCCTAAGTCGCCATAATTGCCTGTGCTTAGGCAAAAATAACATTGATTTACACTAAATAAGAATAAGAATAATATCAGTAATAAAGTTAAAACGTACGATGTTAAAAATAAAATGACAAATATTACTTTATTTATTACATTGGTTCGATGTTAAATGGACTGTGGAGATTGCTGGTTTTTGTTCATTTCATCGCTGACATAGTCGGTAGACGTTGATGGCAATGGTCATCACCTACATAGGCTGCAGAGGTTGATGACACTTGTTTATTTTCATCACTTTCATGGGCTGCAGAAGTCAATGACACTGGTTTATTTTCATCACTCTCATGGGTTGTAGAGAGTGATGACACTAGTTTATTTTCATCACTTTTATGAGTTTCAGTGGTTGTTGACACTGGTTTATTTTCATCACTTTCATGGGCTGTAGAGAGTTATGACACTTGTTTATTTTCATCACTTTCATGGGCCGCAGAGATCGATGACACTGGTTTATTTTCATAACTTTCATGGGCTGTAGAGAGTGATGACACTTGTTTATTTTCATCACTTTCATGGGCTGTAGAGAGTGATGACACTTGCTTATTTTCATCACTTTCATGGGCTGTAGAGAGTGATGACACTTGCTTATTTTCATCACTTTCATGGGCCGCAGAGATCGATGACACTGGTTTATTTTCATCACTTTCATGGGCTGTAGAGAGTGATGACACTTGTTTATTTTCATCACTTTCATGGGCTGTAGAGGGTGATGACACTTGTTTATTTTCATCACTTTCATGGGCTGTAGAGAGTGATGACACTTGTTTATTTTCATCATTTTCATGGGCTGTAGAGAGTGATGACACTGGTTTATTTTCATCACTTTCATGCGCTGTAGAGAGTGATGATACTTGTTTATTTTCATTACTTTCATGGGCTGTAGAGCGTGATGACACCTGTTTATTTTCATTACTTTCATTGGCTGTAGAGCGTGATGACACTTGTTTATTTTCATCACTTTCATGGGCTGTAGAGAGTGATGACACTGGTTTATTTTCATCACTTTCATGGGCTGCGGAAGTCAATGACACTGGTTTATTTTCATCACTCTCATGGGTTGTAGAGAGTGATGACACTAGTTTATTTTCATCACTTTTATGAGTGTCAGTGGTTGTTGACACTGGTTTATTTTCATCACTTTCATGGGCTGTAGAGAGTTATGACACTTGTTTATTTTTATCACTTTCATGGGCCGCAGAGATCGATGACACTGGTTTATTTTCAAAACTTTCATGGGCTGTAGAGAGTGATGACACTTGTTTATTTTCATCACTTTCATGGGCTGTAGAGAGTGATGACACTTGCTTATTTTCATCACTTTCATGGGCCGCAGAGATCGATGACACTGGTTTATTTTCATCACTTTCATGGGCTGTAGAGAGTGATGACACTTGTTTATTTTCATCACTTTCATGGGCTGTAGAGGGTGATGACACTTGTTTATTTTCATCACTTTCATGGGCTGTAGAGAGTGATGACACTTGTTTATTTTCATCACTTTCATGGGCTGTAGAGAGTGATGACACTGGTTTATTTTCATCACTTTCATGGGCTGTAGAGTGATGACACTTGTTTATTTTCATCACTTTCATGGGCTGTAGAGAGTGATGATACTTGTTTATTTTCATTACTTTCATGGGCTGTAGAGCGTGATGACACTTGTTTATTTTCATTACTTTCATGGGCTGTAGAGCGTGATGACACTTGTTTACTTTCATCACTTTCATGGGCTGTAGAGAGTGATGACACTGGTTTATTTTCATCACTTTCATGGGCTGTAGAGAGTGATGACACTGGTTTATTTTCATCACTTTCATGGGCTGTAGAGAGTGATGACACTTGCTTATTTTCATCACTTTCATGGGCCGCAGAGATCGATGACACTGGTTTATTTTCATCACTTTCATGGGCTGTAGAGAGTGATGACACTTGTTTATTTTCATCACTTTCATGGGCTGTAGAGGGTGATGACACTTGTTTATTTTCATCACTTTCATGGGCTGTAGAGAGTGATGACACTTGTTTATTTTCATCACTTTCATGGGCTGTAGAGAGTGATGACACTGGTTTATTTTCATCACTTTCATGGGCTGTAGAGAGTGATGACACTTGTTTATTTTCATCACTTTCATGGGCTGTAGAGGGTGATGATACTTGTTTATTTTCATTACTTTCATGGGCTGTAGAGCGTGATGACACTTGTTTATTTTCATTACTTTCATGGGCTGTAGAGCGTGATGACACTTGTTTATTTTCATCACTTTCATGGGCTGTAGAGAGTGATGACACTGGTTTATTTTCATCACTTTCATGGGCTGCGGAAGTCAATGACACTGGTTTATTTTCATCACTCTCATGGGTTGTAGAGAGTGATGACACTAGTTTATTTTCATCACTTTTATGAGTTTCAGTGGTTGTTGACACTGGTTTATTTTCATCACTTTCATGGGCTGCGGAGGTCAATGACACTGGTTTATTTTCATCACTCTCATGGGTTGTAGAGAGTGATGACACTAGTTTATTTTCATCACTTTTATGAGTTTCAGTGGTTGTTGACACTGGTTTATTTTCATCACTTTCATGGGCCGCAGAGATCGATGACACTGGTTTATTTTCATAACTTTCATGGGCTGTAGAGAGTGATGACACTTGTTTATTTTCATCACTTTCATGGGCTGTAGAGAGTGATGACACTTGTTTATTTTCATCACTTTCATGGGCTGTAGAGAGTGATGACACTTGCTTATTTTCATCACTTTCATGGGCCGCAGAGATCGATGACACTGGTTTATTTTCATCACTTTCATGGGCTGTAGAGAGTGATGACACTTGTTTATTTTCATCACTTTCATGGGCTGTAGAGGGTGATGACACTTGTTTATTTTCATCACTTTCATGGGCTGTAGAGAGTGATGACACTTGTTTATTTTCATCACTTTCATGGGCTGTAGAGAGTGATGACACTGGTTTATTTTCATCACTTTCATGGGCTGTAGAGAGTGATGACACTTGTTTATTTTCATCACTTTCATGGGCTGTAGAGAGTGATGATACTTGTTTATTTTCATTACTTTCATGGGCTGTAGAGCGTGATGACACTTGTTTATTTTCATTACTTTCATGGGCTGTAGAGCGTGATGACACTTGTTTATTTTCATCACTTTCATGGGCTGTAGAGAGTGATGACACTGGTTTATTTTCATCACTTTCATGGGCTGTAAGCCGTCCCGTGGCCGAGTGATTAGCACGCTTGGCTACTGATCTAAGGGACCTGGGTTCGAGCCCCGAATTAGGCATGGATGTGTGTGTCGTTTTTCTGCTGAGGTCCTGCTATCCTCTCAGATCTCCTATCTGTGGCATATAAACTGACAGGCTCCTGTCAGACCTCTGTGGCAAGCAGCTGCTTCAGGGGGTATTTATTTTATTTTTATTTTATTTCATGGGCTGTAGAGAGTGATGACACTTGTTTATTTTCATCACTTTCATGGGCTGTAGAGAGTTATGACACTTGTTTATTTTCATCACTTTCATGGGCCGCAGAGATCGATGACACTTGTTTATTTTCATCACTTTTATGGGCTGCAGAAGTCGATGACACTAGTTTATTTTCACCACTTTCATGGGCTGTAGAAAGTGATGACACTAGTTTATTTTCATCACTTTTATGGACTTCAGTGGTTGATGACACTGGTTTATTTTCATCACTTTCATTAGCTGTAGAGAGTGATGACACTAGTTTATTTTCATCACTTTTCATGGGCTGCAGAGGTCGATGACACTGATTTATTTTCATCACTTTCGTGGGCTGTAGAGGTTGATGACACTGGTTTATTTTCATCACTTTCATGGACTGTAGAGAGTGATGACACTGGTTAGTGATGATACTAGTTTATTTCCATAACTCTCATGGGCCGTAGAGGTGAATAGTTGTGGTTGATTTAAAAGACGTTTTATTGAACAACATTGTTAGTATTTTACGCAACAGCCTTCATTCTTGCAATGTAAATTTCTTTATAGCATGCGAGACCATGTTGGGTTGATTTATCTCTTAACGGCACTTTTTTGCACAGAATGGGCTAAATGGCCAAGTCACAAAGACCTCGAAAGCTCAGAGAAGGTAGAGGGAAGGGGACCCATTGGACAGCTGTTAAGAGACAAATAGTAACTTATCGCAAGGCCATCCATTGTGGTCTTTAACGTACCCAAGACATGGTTCTCTGCGCATAAGGGGCCACGACTTTACGTCCCATCCGACAACGGCGGTCTATCCAAGCACACCAGTTCCCCTACTAACTGAGGGCAGGGTGTGAGTTTATTAGAGATAAATCTCAACGCTGACACAGGTAGGACTCTAATCTGGGAACTGCAGGTTACGAGCCTGGCTTGTTATCGATTCAGTTAACACCTGTCCCTGATCTGCCCATGATACGTGTGATTCGTAAATACGGTTGTTCGTAAGTTGGAGGTTCGCAACTCGGTGACCATCCTGTATTTATATACTTAGATTCAAAGATATAGGGCTAGAGTTGTGATAAGTAAGTAGCGTATCAGGTTCATAATCTGATGCACCTAAGTTCAACTGTAATTTGGTTAATTACCACTCTTCTGTCGGTTAGAGAGGTAATGCCGATATCTTGGAAACGTCTCTTAATGTTATGGGTTGGGTTGGATTGTTTTACCTCTGAGCGGCACTTTTTTGCACACCATGGGCTAAATGGCCAGGTCACATGGACCCCGAAGGCTCAGAGAAGGTTGGGTGAGGGGACCCACTGGAACAGCTGTTGGGAGACAGATGGTAGCCTTTCCGTCAAGGCCATCCAGCGTGTTCTTTAACGTGCACAGGGTATGTCTCTCCCGTACACACGGGACCACGGCTTAACGTCCCATCCTACGGACGGCGGCATTTCCAAGCCCATCGGTGTCCCCTACTGACCGTGGGCAGGGCGGGGAATTTTGCGGAGATAAATCTCAATGCTGACCCAGCTGGGACTCGAACCTGGGAACTACAAATTGCGAGCCTGGCGCACTACCGACTAAGCCACCCCCGCCCCTTTTTAATCTTATGAGACTTTAAGCTGTAGTTCTGTGTTCGGGAGAGCCGTACTATGTGCACATTAGAGAACACGCTAGATGTCCTTGACTGGAGGTTTCCATCTGTCTCCAAACAGCTGCCCATTGGTTCCCTTCCTCAATCTTCTCAGAGCCTTTACGGTCCTTGGAACCTGATCATTAAAAGTCCATTGTATAAAAAAAAAAGCGCCATTCAGTCGTAAAAAAACCCAACCCCTAGTTACTCACTCGCCTTAGGAATAATAAGCATAAGCGGAGATGTAAACAAAACGATGGACATATGTTTTTACACTTTGGACTGGAATTTCAGTCTCTTAGCTCTACCACTTCGCTTCATCTTTTCACTTTAGTATAATGGAGTGAAACAGGAATAGTTAGCTGAAAACAAATTGAGTTTCACCGTTAGTGAGATTGAAACCCACGTCTCCCATTACATGTCGGGTGTTCTTGATCACTAAAGTATCAGAGTAATGTGTGTAGACTATCTCCTGTGATACTTTACCATTGAATTATTGACAAAACGCCATGAGCGTGAGAGCTAAACATTAATTTCCAGCATATGAGACAACTTGTTTCTCCGTTCTCGACATCGTTGGCGGAACTGGCTAAACCAACAATATTCGAGAAAATTTGTAAGTCACATTAGCTGAAGGAATAGTTAGCCGCTTCAGAGTAGCACTCGGCATTTAAATGAGAGACGTGGGTTCAAATCGTCACTGAGGCGAAACTAAATATTTTCAGCGAAGTATTCATAAGTCCCTTGTGTACAGGATATCCTCTGTGATACTTTACCACTGAAACAATGAAACAGTGTTTTTGTTTTTTTTTTCTCTTTAAAATCCATGTAACTCAGACATTGGATATTGCATTTAAACGCATGTAGGTTGGGTTGTTTTACCTCTGAGCGGCACTTTTTGCACACCATGGGCTAAATGGCCAGGTCGCATGGACCCCGAAGGCTCAGAGAAGGTTGGGGGAGGGGACCCACTGGAACAGCTGTTGGGGGACAGATGGTAGCCTCCCGTCAAGGCCATCCAGCGTGTTCTTTAACGTGCACAGGGTATGGCTCTCCCGCACACGGGGCCACGGCTTAACGTCCCATCCGACGGACGGCGGCCTTTCCAAACCCATCGGTGTCCCCTACTGACCGTGGGCAGGGCGGGGAATTTTTGCGGAGATAAATCTCAACGCTGACCCAGCTGGGACTCGAACCTGGGAACTACAGATTACGAGCCTGGCGCGCTACCGACTGAGCCACCCCCGCCCCAAACGCATGTAGTCAGACATCTCATTTTGCATGTAAACGCTTGTAGCCGAACTTTCGAATATTTGGAAAGGAGTCGAGAACATAAATTCTGCTAAAATAAATCAACCACTGATTTTAATAATAAGCAAGCACAGGTAAGCACCTGTAGGCTGTGAATATTCTTGAGTATAGGGGGAAATTGTCTTGAGCCACGATTTTTTGATTTGAGATGTTATCAGGAGGTCGTGGGCTCGTATCCCACCCGACTCAAGATAATTTTCCGTTTATACTCAAGAATCTGTAATTTTCACTCGATTTATGTTGAAAGTGACTCATTATTTTCTTGTTTTTCGTGCAGCTGCCAAGATCGGTGATTATTGCCTCAATGATCGTCAATGTCACCTGGCTAGCAGCTACAGCTACTGCAAATACATCATTCCCAGGGTTTACGGCAAATGTCGGTGTCCAATGGGATATCTCGTTAACGAAGAAGGACGTTGCCTGCCACGTAAGTCAATTCATCTGGCTATATTTATAATTTGAATTTGTTTTCAATTATGGAGTATTTATTACACCGTAGAATTATTTTTTACATGTTGCGACACAATTAGAATCTGAAACGTTAGAATCATATGCAAATTATTGATTTATGATTTTAGTGATGCATATTCTAATTCAAAGAAAATATTGAATGTATGAACATTGAAATAAATTACAATTCATTCTGATATCTATTATGGATAACCTGTTGCATAATTTTAAGCGTAGTACAATTTCTCACTGTTTAAAAACCCAGATATTGTTTTTATTTTGTCGTCTGTACATATTGAAACTTTTTAGAAAAAAATTAATAATTGCTTTTAGGTTGGATATACACTAATGAAATATTAGTATTCGCATTTTCCAAAAGTCCTAATAGTTTCATTTTTCACCACTAATGGGCGCTAAACTGGGAAATGACAAAACTTTAAACAAATATGTAAACATTCTATCCAGAGTAAATACGGAGATTACCTGTAGATATTGAATTCAATAAATACTTATATGGAAAAAAATATTGCCGGCAGTACGGGATTCGAACCCACGATTCTTTAGATACATGCCAGAGTGTTCTAACCACTAAACCAACCATCAGACGACAAATTGTTTCCACATTATTTGTGGAAATTGTGGAAACAAATTATTGTCTGACGGTTAGTTTAGTGGTTAGAGCCGGCAAAAATTTTTACCACATAGGTATTTATGTAAATAATACATTCATGTTAGAGACTCGAAATTTGAATGAGAGCATGTTGTGGTTGAAAATTTTAAACTGGCATGAGAGAGTTGCTTCCCCCTCATGGGTAGTGCACGACTCAGTCAGTAGCCCGCCAGGCTCCTGATCTGCAGTTCCCAGGTTCGAGTCCCAAATGTGTTAGGGTTCAGATTTATTTCTGCTAACTCTCACCCTTCCCTCGATGAGAAAGCGGACACTGGTACCTTGGAAAGACCTCCATCCATCAGATGGGATGTTAAGTCATGGCACCATGTGCAGAAAAGCCAGACTCTATACATGTTAAAGAACATGCTGGATGGCCTTGATGGAAGGATCCATCTGTCTCCTAACTGCTATCCAGTGAGTCCCTTCCCTCAACTTTTTCTGAAATGCCGAGATCCTTGTGACCTGAAAATTTAACCCATTGGGTGCAAAAAATGTAGTTGAAAGGTAAAATAACCAACCATCACACTAAGGCCACCAAAAGGTTCCTTTCCCTGATGTTACAGCAGTTGTAGAGATTTCTTTATTCGCTTCAGTTGAATACACGTTGAAAATTGGTGTTTGAACTGACACCGATTTTGTCTGTGAAGAGCCCAATTTTCCCATTGGCTTGGACTCCAAAGGTAATGTTCCCTATACCACATTAAACGAATTTTTGAACGGCGTAAAGAGGGGGTATTTATTTTTATTTTATACATACCTGTTCATGCAGCATCCTTCACACAGTGTGGTTTGTAAGAGTTGCCACTGTGGCCTCTGACAGCTCGCTAGACAGTTGTCAACAGTCATTTCCCTATGAATTATTGCTGTTAAAGACAGACAGAGATCGTCCTGAGTATATGTGGCCTAGAACGACCCTGTACTGATAGAGGACTAACTTTTCTTTTTTTCTTGAAATTGTATCTAAATTCATTTTGTCATACATTTAAGACCGTTGTCACCTCTGTCTGGATTGACCTAGTGCTCCTGTAGATACGACAAGCTTAGATAATGTAAATACAGAAGAAGTAATATTTAAATATCATCAGTGAAATAAACAAAGTGTCTCTGGATATGTTCGAGTCTTGCGAACCTCTCCTCCAGATAGCAAGATTAACATAAGAGTGATCAACGAATGTTACACAATGAATACAATACAACGAATGATCACTCTTATGTTACATAACCATAATAAAAACGCTTAAATCTTATAGAAAGGATTCACATCTTGTAAAATTTGGATTGTTTCATTGTAGCAAACTTTGTGTTTAGTCAGATCACTTTATCCAACTAAACTGTGCAACTTGTTCGCAGATATTTTCTTTTTCCCATCTTGCTATTAAGTAGTTTCTCTGGATCGAATAAGCAGTAGGTTTCAGCAAAAAATGAATCATAGTTTGCTTTACGTTTCACGTTTCATGTCTCACAACTGGGAAAAAAGAACCTATCTCATCTTGAAAAGCGAGGCATTCAAGGGTGTTGCACCTGTTCTCAGTCTGATGCACACAAAATTTCTTTTGGAAAACTGCAGATCATTTAGTGGAAGGATCTTGTTCTCTATTAATTGTCGATGATTGCTCTTCCTTTCAGCGATAGCTTGGAAGTGATGTAAAAAGCTCTCCTTTAATTTTTCTTTACTTAAAAATATAAAAATCCATTACGGATTTTTATATTTTTATAAAACGCAACTGAAAATACTTTTAACTGAAAATACTTTTCATTGTTAAGAGCCGACTTTACTAAAAAATCAGCAATTACGTTTCTGTCTCTTGTCTGCATTCATGGTATATTTTTCTTTATAGTTCTTCTGGTAGCTATTTGTTTTTAAAAAATAATCAATTAATTCTAAAATATTATTTTTTTAACAAGTCAATTATAATGTCTTACCCTATTCTAAATTAAATAACGTAAAGTAAAATTTTATGCAAACTAAATGACTTAAATCTTGACGCCTATTTAATTTCTCTCCTTTGTTCGATATCTGTCCAGGTCTAGTATATCGAAGTGAGTCTGGATTGACCCGCTTCCAATCTACATATTCTCGCCACCGTACACAATCAACCACACATAATTTTTGCGACATGGCGAAATGAATTGGCTACACAAGTTAATGCCATAATGTCTGGAACGGAAAGGAGTGCGACTGTGACCATCCGATACAGGCATACTCCGGTTGTACGACATATTAGGTTCCAGACCACCGTCGTATAGAGAAACATTGCCTTGTTTTCTCTTGTAGATGCGTATAATGGTTTAATAGCATTTTTAAGCAATCATATATGTGCGTAACTGACGAAAATAAAGCATCTACAATTAAAATAAATACTCTCACTCGTCACTAAATTTTATAATTTTAATCTTAATATTTAACGGAATAGGTATACTAGTCTTGTTTTCACTGAAGCAAAAGAACCCTTACTCTGATTTTCATCTGTCATTATTAATAATAAAATAAAACAATAGTTACAAATAATTTATAATTCACAGGGAAACACCAAAGCACAGTGAGATACAGCGAGCAACGACGACGTAAATAAACTGAATCCACGAAAACTGCGCAATGGTTGATTCCAAAACTTAGTAAACCGAAAACATTGTCCAATAAGAAGAGACACGTGCAAAGTCAATGCAAAACAGACCACCTGCTTTGGGCATATGTTGGTTATACCAGATACGTGTTGACAGCATGGCAAAGCATTGTTCGATGAAATATAGCTCGTGGCGCTGCTGTCGATCACTCATCATCATCATCATCATCATCATCATCATCATCCTCAAGCAGCCATGGGCTACGGAGGTCCAACCAGACCGTGCAATTTAGTTCTCCAAGCAAGTCTATCCTGAGCTACATCTACTGCATCTGGCCACTGCACACCAATTCTAACAAGGTCTTGTTTGACATTGTCTGCCCACCGCATCCTAGGTCTCCCCTTCTTTCTGAGGCCTTTAGGCACACTGTTCATAACCCTATTCGCCAATCTATAATTATTCATACGGGCAACATGGCCAAACCAACGGAGTCTCTCTCTGCACAATATGCTGCTTAAAGGAGGTTGCAAACTCCTATGCCTAATCTCATCATTAGTTACAAAGTTGAACCACCTAATGCCCAAGATACTGCGTAAGCATCTGGAATCAAAAGCATCTAGTTTCCTGTTATCTTGTTTACAAAGTGTCCAAGTTTCACTACCATAACTAACCCTAGAAAGAACCAAACTATTGTACAGTCTAATTTTAGTCTTTAGGTGTATACGCCTATTTCTCCACACTCTCCATAGGGTCTTAAAAGTCCCGGCAGCAATCCCAATTCGTCTGTTAATCTCATGCCGCACATCACCATTATCTGTTACATAGCTCCCAAGATAATTAAACTGTGACACCTGCTCAAGACTGCAACCATTCAGATTAACTGAATCACAGCCTGCCTGACCAATTTTCATCACTTTAGTTTTCTCTCTGTTTATAACCAAACCTACTCTACTGCCAGTCTCATCAACAGCTCGAATGAAAGAGTTCATCTCATCAACATCATTTGCCAAAAGGGCTAAATCATCAGCATAATCCAAATCAGAAATTTTCGTATCTCCAGCCCATTTAACGCCAAAATCTTTCCCTTGAAGTGAATTTCGCATAACATAATCAATAACCAAGCTAAAGAGAAAAGGAGACAAAATGCACCCTTGTCGAACACCAGAAGTAATGCTAAACCAATTACTACAAGCCTTACCAACTCTCACACACGACTCAGTGTTATTATAGAGAGCTTTCATTATGTTAACTAACTTGTCTGGTATACCATATGATCTCACAATCAACCACAAATTATGACGATCAACAGAGTCGAAAGCCTTTTTGAAATCAACAAAGCTAGCAACCAAAGGTTTCTGAAACTCTAAACATTTCTCAAGAATCTGCCTAAGTGAAAATATCTGATCCACACATCCCCTACCACTTCTGAATCCACATTGCTCATCACGCAATTGACTGTCAACCAGATTCTTAATTCTATTAAGCACAATCATGGAAAGAACTTTACCTGGAACAGAGAGTAGGCTGATACCCCTATAGTTATCACAAGAACTGCGATCACCTTTTTTGAAAATAGGGATAACAATAGCTCTGGTAAAATCCTTAGGAACCATGCCTTTATCATAAAAGATATTCAGAATTTCAGTCATCCAAGTGGTAACCGAAACATTCCCAGCTCTAAGCATTTCCGTAGTAATTTCATCTACCCCTGGGGATTTATGAAGTTTAAGTTTAGAAACAGCCAAAATAACTTCAGATTGTGTTATAGGTCCAACATTAAAGCCACCAATGCATCTATCATCATTGCAGACAATGGGAGTAGAACTAACTACATTGTTTAGAACATCACTGAAATGCTCAGCCCACCTAGCCATGACAGAATCCTCCCCTTCTATAACCTTACCTTGTTTATCCTTCAATCCTTGTATGCCTGTCCGTTTTCTACCACACAAAATTTTAACTATCTGGTACAGCTCTCTGCTGTTGTGCTGTCTAACCGCTTCCTCGGCTTTGTCAGCCAAACCATCAAGCCAAAGATTCTTATCGGCAGCTAACTGATCCTTTACAAGTTTATTAAGGTCTCTGTAATGCTTTCTATTAGGACTAGTAGGGTATTGATTAAGGGCATTCCTGCAGTTCTTTCTTTCAGAAATAAGCTCAAGTGCCTTATCACTCAGATAATTTTGACTCTTCTGCTCCTTTTTTCCTAAAAGAGTACTGTTAGTGTCCAAAAAAGCCTGTTTAAAATGATCCCATTCTTCCTCAACTTCAGTAGTAAGCAAACCATGACTGTCATAATGACTAAGTAACCTATCATGGTAAGCTTTGGCTATAACTGGATCTTTCAGAGCTTCAGTATTAAAAGTAAATTTTTTAACCCTAGCACAACACTTTTTAAGTTTAAGTTGCATCACACTTTTAACAAGGTAATGGTCAGATCCAATTTCAGCTCCCCTATATGCCCTGGTATTCCTAACAGAACTAGCCCATTTGCTGTTAATTAATATGTAATCAATCATATTCTTATGCAGCCCATCAGGTGAAACCCATGTGTACTTATGTATGTCGCGGTGTTTGTAATAAGTGTTAGTTATTCTGAATCCATTGAGTTTACTTACCTGTAGGAGACGTTGCCCATTGCCATTGCAGCAACCAATACCAAAAGGGCCTATTACTCCTCCCCAAAGGGCAGAGTCAGTACCAACTTTGGCATTGAAGTCACCAAGAACAAGGGTAATATCTCCTTTCTTGACAGAATTCAAAATATCCTGAAGTTGTTCATAAAACCTATCCTTCTCATCCTCATCAGCATCCTCAGTGGGGGCATAACAGCAGATAACATTCAAGTCTTTAACGCTTGTCTGAAATTTTGCTGTAAGAAACCTTTCATTAATGCACTCATATCCTAGAAGAGCATCGCTAGCGTGTCTGCTGAGAAGCAGACCCACGCCTTGGTGATGCTTATTGTCGTCCCTTCCTGAAAAGAGAAATTTAAGATTATTTTTAAGAATCCAACCTTTATCAGTCCATCTGGTCTCTTGCAAGCCGAGAATATCTAAATTATAACGGTGGAATTCTTGTGTGAGGACATCAAGAGAAAAAGCTCTGTGCAGAATCCTCACATTCCAACTACCTATGGAGAGAAAATGGTTAGTGGGATGTTTAAAGAAACTATGTTTATTGAGAGAGGGAATGCCGACAATATCAAACAGCCCCCTAATCGCAGACATGGGGCAAAGACCCGTTCCCCCACTACTAAAGGCTGAAGCCATCTATACTGGAAGACTTCCTCCAATGTAGAATTTGACGATGCCAATAGAAGCAAAGAGTTCAGGTGCCTGCGATGACCTCTGCTCAGGATTATCCACCAGCTGATAAACATATCCTGTGAATCTATTCACTTGGGGCTGTCAACCCACAAACAAACAGAAAACACAGCGGAAGACTTTCCCTCCACAGAAGCCCACCAGTGCAGCAAAATCAGGATCCATAATCAAGCTCAGAGCCATATATCTGTCCAGTCCAGTAGGTTTATATGGTCATCACCAGGACCCTGTGTGGTTGACCACTCCTCAGCAGGGTAGAAAAAAAAGAAAACTAGCCATAGTTGTCCAGATCAGTAGGCCACACTAATCTGGCAGCCCTCCCCTTCCGTTCACTTCCACAAGAGAGTATCTCTTTTGAAAGTTACTAACGGTCCGCACCACGAGAAGGCGGGGTCGGACATTAGGTGCTAGGCCTGGCCGGTTCTATGCATCATCACAGGGGATTGGTGCATAGCTCTCCTTCCAGTGACTACCTAGCTACCATTTACAGACCTGTCGATCACTAGCGCGGCTTTACTCTTTACCCAACTTTGGTTGATTCACGGCAGCGTCATGCCGCTAAAACCGTCGTATCAGCGAATACGGCGTCGTAAAATTGGGCATTGGTTATAATTGAAAAACGTCGTATGAGCGGATCGTCGTAAAGCGAAATGTTGTAAAGCGGGGTATTACTGTATTTATAAAAACCCTAATATGCATGTTCGTGTTGGCTAAGTATGCAAGCATTTTACCCTTCCCTTTGAAAATTTTACATGTTCACTTCATTTCACACTATAAGCGTTTCGATATGCGATATTATTCACAGAGTACGGGGAGACAGAGGATCAACTCACCTACTTTTCTGACAGTTGTCAGCTCCATCAACGTCAGCCTATGGAACTAGTTCTGCCAATCATGACCTTGTGCACATTCATAAATTAGTACAATTCGTACAGTTTAAAGATAATATAAAATAATATGATTTATTTTTCAAGAATATATAAAATTATTATCCAGTAATCAAAACTTTCTACTATGGCGTATTAAACTGACAAGCTCTTGTCAGACCTCTGTGGCAAGTAGCTGCTTGAGTCACTGGAAGGAGAGCTATGCACCAATCCTCTGTGATGATGCATAGAACCGGTCAGGCCTAGCACCTAATGTCCGACCCCGCCTTCTCTTGGTGCAAGCCGTTAGTATCTTTCAAAAGAGATACTCTCTTGTGGAAGAACGGAAGGGGACGGTTCCCAGATCAGTGTGGCCTACTGATCTGGATAACTATGGCTACTTTTCTTTTTTTCTACCCTGCTGAGGAGGGTTAACCACACAGGGTCCTGGTGCTGATCATATATACAAACCTGAACGTATTATGGCTCTGAGCTTTATTTTGGATCCTGCATATGCTGTACTGGTGGGTTTCTGTGGAAGGAAAACCTTCCGCTCTGTTTTCTGTTTGTTTGTGGGTTGACAGCCCGAAGTGCACAGATTCACAGGACATGTTTTATCAATTGGTGGATAATCATTAACATGCGTCATCGCAGGCACCTGAACTCTTGCTTCTACTAGCATCGTCAAATTCTACATTGGAAGACGTTTTCCAGTGAAGATGGCTTCAGCTTTTAGTACTGGGGGAATGGGTCTTTGCCTTACGCCTGCGATTAGGGGGATATTTGATATTTTGGGCATTCCCTCTCTCAAAAAACATAATTTCTTTAAAAAACCCACTAACCATTTTCTCTCCATAGATAATTGGAATGTGAGGACACTGCACACAGATTATTCTCTTGATCTCTTCACACATGAATTCCATGGTTATAACTTTAATATTCTCGGCTTGCAAGAGACCAGATGGACAGATAAAGGTCAGATTCTTAAAAACAATCTTAAATTTCTCTTTTCAGGGAGGGAAGATAAAAGGTATCTCCAAGGCATGGATTTGCTTTTCAACAGACACGCTGGTGATGCCTTCTAGGGTATGAGTGCATTAATGAAAGGTTTATTACACCGAAATTTCAGACAAGCATTAAAGATTTGAATGTTATCTGCTGTTATGCCCCCACTGAGGATACCGATGAGGATGAGAAGGATGAATCTTGCGGACAACTTCAGGATATTTTGAATTCTGTCAAGAAAGGTATATTGCCCTTGTTCTAGGTGACTTCAATGCAAAAATTTGTACTGACTCTGACCTTTAGGAGGAGTGATTGGCCCCTTTGGTATTGGGAGCTGGCTGGTATATTGGCAATGGGCAACGTCTCCTACAGGTAAGTAACCTTAATGGTTTCAGAATAACTAACACCTATTACAAATACCGCGACATACCTAAGCATACATGGGTATCACCAAATGGGCTGCATACGAATGTGATTTATTATATATTAATTCATAGCAAATTATCTAGTTCTGTTAGGAATACCAGGTCATATAGGGGAGCTGAAATTGGATCTGACCATTACCTTGTTAAAAGTGTCTTACAACTTAAACTTAAAAAGTGTTGTGCTAAGGTGAAAATTTTACCTTTATTTATGAAGCTCTGAACGGTCCTGTTATAGCCAAAGCTTACCATGACAGGTTACTTAGTCATTATGATTGCTTACTACTGAAGTTGAGAAAGAATGGGACCGTTTTAAACAGTCTTTTCTTGAAACTAACAGTACTCTTTTAGGAAAAAAGGAGAAGAGGAGACAGAATTATTTGAGTGATAAGGCACTTGAACTTATTTCAGAAATAAATAACTGCAGGAATGTCCTTAATCAATACCCTACTAATCCTAATAGAAAGCAATACAGAGAGCTTAATAAACGTGTAAAGGATCAGGTAGCTGCTAATAAGAATCTTTGGCTTGATGGTTTGGCTGACAAAGCAAAGCACGCAGGTAGGCAGCACAATAGCAGAGAGCTGTGACAGATAGTTCGTGTATTGTCTGGTAGAAAACGAATATGTATGCAAGGATTGAAGAATAAACGAGGTGGCTGAGTCTTTCAATTATTATTCTAAACGATGTGGTTAGTTCTACTCCCATTGCTTGTAATGATGATAGATGCATTAATACTTTAATGTTGACCCTATAACACAGTCTGAAGTTATTTTGGCTATTTCTAAACTTAAACTACATAAATCCCCAGGGAACTACTGAAATGCTTAGAGCTGCGAATGTTTCAGTTACCTCATGGATGACTGAAATTTTTAATATCTTTTATGATAAAGGCATGGTTCCTAATCATTTTACGAGAGCTATTATTATCCCTTTTTTTAATGTGATTGCAGTTCTTGTGATAACTATAAGGGGATCAGCCTTCTTTCTGTTCTAAGTAAAGTTCTTTGCATGATTGCGCTTAATAGAATTAAGAATCTGTTGACAGTCAATTGCATGATGAGCAATGTGGATTCAGAAGTGGTAGGGGATGTGTGGATCAGATATTTTCACTTAGGCAGATTCTTGAGAAATGTTTAGAGTTTCAGAAACCTTTGGTTGCTAGTTTTGTTGATTTCAATAAGGCTTTTCACTCTGTTGATCGTCATAATTTGTGGTTGATTGTGAGATTGTATGGCATACCACACAAGTTAGTTAACACAAGTAATGCTCTCTAAAATATCACTGAGTCGTGTGTGAGAGATTGTAACAATTGATTTAGCATTGCTTCTGGTATTCGACAAGAATGCATTTTGACTCCTTTTCTCTTTAGTTATTAATTATGTTACGCGAAATTCACTGCAAGGGAAAGATTATAGCCTTAAATGGTCTAGAGATCTGACAATTTCTGATTTATATTATGCTGATGATTTAGCCCTTTTGGCAAATGATGTTGTTGAGATGAACTCTTTCATTCGAGCTGTTGATGAGCTGGTAGTAGAGTAGGTTTGGTTATAAACAGAGAATACTAAATTGATAGAAATTTGTCAGGCAGGCTGTGGTTCGGTTGATCTGAATGGTTTCACTCTTGAGCAGGTGTCTCAGTTTAATTATCTTTGGGAACTATATAACAGATACTGGTGAAGTGCGGCATGAGATTAACAGAGGAATAGAGTTTGCTGGCGGGACTTTTAAGAATATATGGAGAGTGTAGAGAAATAGGCATATACACCTAAAGACTAAAATTAGACTGTATAAGAGTTTGGTTCTTTCTAGGGTTAGTTATGGTAATGAAACTTGGACGCTTTGTAAACAACATAACAGGAAACTTGATGCTTTTGATTCTAGATGCTTGCGAAGTATCTTGGGCATTAGGTGACTCAACTTTGTAAGTAATGATGAGGTTAGTAAAAGGAGTCGATAATCTCTTTTGAGCAGTATATTGTGCAGAGAGAGACTCCGTTTGTTTGGCCATGTTGCCCGTATGGGTAATTATAGATTAGTGAATAGGATCATGAACAGGGTACCTAAAGGCCTCATTAAGAGAGGGAGACCTAGGATGCTGTGGGCAGATAATGTCAAACAGGACCTTGTTAGAATTGGTGTACAGTGGACAGATGCAGCAGATGTAACTCAGGACAGATATGCTTGGAGAACTAACTTGCACGATCTGGTTGAACCTCCGTACCAATGGCTGCTTGAGGATGATGATGATGAATCAAAAATTAATTACTAATTTTTTAAAACCAAAAAAACATTAGCAAAATTTTAAATATGTATTAAATTATTTTTCACAAAGTATTTCGCACCTGAAGCAGCTGCCACAGAGACTAATGAAAAATCGAGTATCGTGCATTTAGCCTAGGGGTGACCCTAGTTTTATAGGGGACGAACCCTTCTGCAATTACCTGTTATTATAAAATTTATTTTTCTTCACTGTTTCTATAAAAGAATTACCTATTGGTATCTTACAGAGCATATTAATATGAAATCTATTGATTAATTGGAAACATTATCATCGTCAGTCAAAAATAAGTGTTTCCTCTGGATAAGTTTGAGTCTTTCGAAACTCTCCACCAGATGGCAAGGTTGGATAATGCCAAGAAGCTGATGACGTTTATGCTACATAGCCATGATAAAAAAAAAATCTTAAATCCTATGGAACAGATTCGCATCATGTAAAAATTGGATTGTTTCACTGTAGCAAACTTTCCACTTAGTGAGCTCTTCTTGTCCACGTAAAGTGTGCAGACTTTGTTCAAAGATGTTCTGGTTTTCTAATCTTGGAATTAAGTTTTTTCTTTGGATCAAGTAAGCAGTACAATTCAGCAAAACATGAATCACGTTTTCCTTTACGTTGGACGTTTGGCAATTTGGGGAGAGAACCTTCCTCATCTGGAAATGTGAGTCGTTCAGGAGTGATGCACCTGTTCTGAGTCTGGTGATGCACACGAAATTTCTTCTTGAAAGGTGCAGATAATATAGTGCAAGGATCTTGTTGTCTATTAATTGTCGATGATTCGTCTTTTTTTTTCACTTAAAAGTGATGTAGAAAGCTGTCTGAAAGCTTTTATTGTAATTATTTATTTCTATAAATTGATTTCAAACTATTTTAAAGGCTTTTCTATCCATTTTTCTTATAACCGATGGTTCAACAAAAGTTAATTCCAATGGAGAAAATAACCTTTATTAAAATCATGATATTATTTTTTCAAATACAAAGTGCAGTTTCTTTCTTGAAATACGTCTTTTCGATGCATAAATTCATTTTCCCCTTATGGTGTATTTCCCAGCTGTATCAAATGCACGATTCGAATCGAAACACCGCTTGAGGTCGCCACTTACGTTTTGTCGAAGCTCAATTTCTTTTTCTCCTACGTTCTTCTTAAAACGAACAAATGTTTATGCAGTCGTATTTATATTTTTAAAAATTGGTTCGGTAATAAGACACTGGAGGAGAGCTGCTCTTTAAGAGTTTAGCACTGTGTAAATATTGCCATTAACGATACAAGGAGTGTACCCTCACTATTCTCTGATATTATTGCTACGATAGATGAATGTGATAAATGAACTTGTGATGTCATGTATCGTCTTGATGCCCGCATGAACTACAGCGTGAGAATTACATCACAAACTACTTCCAACGAAATAAACTTAAAAATAAAGAATAAGTTGTTGTAATTAAGAGAAATTAGAGTGTGAAGAAAAACGTAGTTTATTTTAGTCTGTGAGGTACAGTGTAAAGAAGAAACGTTTTTTTATTTGGTGTGTTCGCGGGAAATTAAATAAGTTTATTCATGCTGATCCTGTTAGCGAAATGGCAACAGCTTAAAACACTTAAAACACAATGCTTAGGACACTTAAAATTGTGTCTGAGGAGGTTTTATGTTAGTTGAACAGGCAGAGCTGATCTCAACTTTTCTGTAGGAAGAGTTCATCGTTTGATGCATAGTTATCTTTAGTTTGTTTACAAGCATTGGTAAGGTTATACTCGATAGATTTACAGATTGTTCACAAATATGATTCTACCATTTATCAACTGTTGTAAAAAGCCTTAATTTTATGCACTGAGTGTATATAGTAGGAATTATAGAGGAAGTATCTCTTTGTAGTAATAGTAAAAAGGTGTTTTGTTCTTCTGAAGGTTTATTTTTATACTGATATAGGTTTATGTTAGTTGAATTGAGTTTATATAAATGTTTTTATTCCTACTTTTGTAATAAATTACATTATTTTGGAATTATAATTATTAAATACTATTTTTCTTCACTTACGCTCAGTTTCCATCCATTTAATTCAAAACATTATCATTAATTTTGACCACCTGGGTGTGAGATTCTGTAAGTGACGCTTCGACAATTCGAATAGGTTGATGGACACAAGGTGTTTAATAGGTCATTGACCTGAGAACTGTCAAAGTATCAACTGCGCAGTCTTAATGTTTCATAGTCTCCCAATCTTCCACAGATTATCTATCACTATAACACTTCTCCATTCTGCTGACGAATCGTAACCTTTTATCATTTGTTTTATTCTCATTGATCCGATCCAATATTGTATCAAATCTATTTGATTAATAAAGGCTGGGTAGTTAAATATGTGAGCGGAACGTTTTTGCACACTATGGGCTAAATGGCCAGGGCACATGGACTCCGAGAGGACCCACTGGCTCTTAGGCGATAGATGATAGCCTCCCGTCAAGACCATCCAGCTTGTTATTTAACGTTCACTCGGGGCCACACACCACGGGCCTTCCCGCACGCTGTTTACCTTGACCTTACATTTATTGTACTACTCCTCCACCTCATCAAGGCATCTCTGCAACCTGTCTATAGAAATCATTGGACCCAATGAAGGGGAAAGAAAGGCGATATCATCAGCATATTGGGCTAATAGAATGCGATCGAAAGATGGTATATCAAAAAGGTAGAGTGAAAAGAGAAGGGTCTAGGAGAGAGCCTTGGGGTACTCCAGCGGCCATCACTCTTTTTGTAGATAGAAAGGTTTTAACTTGCACTGAAAGTTCTCTTTGACAAATATGACTGTAAACTACTGGTAAGACCTGAAGGTACACCTATCTTAATTATCTTGTAAATCAAATCATCCATCCAGACGTGGTCATAAGCTTTAGCCACGTCTACAAAGACAGCAGCAACTGTTTCTTTCTGATTCAAAGATTCGGAGAGTTTCTCCACCACTCTGAGAATTTGATGCCCAGTTGATCTGTTTCACCTGAAACCAAACTGGATTTCAGGCAAGACAGGGTGCAGGGAGAGAAAATCGTCCAATCTGGTCAGAATGATTGGCTCAAACAGCTTGCCCAAGCAAGAGAGCAAGCTGATTGGGCGATATCTCAGAGGAAATGTTGAGTTCTTTCCCGGCTTGTGGATAAGCCGAACAAAGACATTTTTCCAAATATGAGGAAAAGTATGGTTTCTAAGAAGTATGTTGAAAATAGAACAAAAATGTGTTATGGCTTTCTTGGGATGATGCCTCAACATCCTGTTCGATATCTTGTCGGACCAATAGCTTTATTTAATTTAAGCTGCTTGATAGCCTGAATCAATTCCTGAGGAGAGGTAAATAAAATTTTTGATCTTTGTGTCTGATCAAACCATGTAAGTTCATCATCTACCTTCTCGCAGATTTCATGGTCGGAAAGGTCAAAATTCTCTTGAAATTGTAGCTCAAGAGCATCTGCAAATGCTTCAGATTTATCTTCTTCACTATAACACATTCCTGATTCCCCATGAATGGGAGGATAATTGAAATGAGGGTTTTTCAATACCCTCACCGTCTTTCAAATGGAGTTATCGTGCATAGAGAGTAGAGCCCTTTTCACTCCAGGAGTTACTTCTGTGTTCCTGGAGTTTTTGTCTCACCTCTGTCTTGAGGGAGTAATAAAGCTCTTTATCAGATTTATTCCGAGTTCTTTGCTTGCATGTCGGGTTCTATTCTTCTCTTTAATGAGACTGGAGAGATGCGATGGAAGAATGTAAAATTCTTTCTTGGGTATTATTTCAGTACTGGCTTCAATTCTTGAGTCATGCAACAGATTAGTAAAGTTCGAAATGGAATCATTAATAGATCGGAATATAAGAGGTGAGCAAGATCGAGAAATTTTATTATTGGCAGTAACCTTGTAGAGTTCCCAATTTGTAAGACTGTGATTCAGTGGTAAAAGTTGTAGACAGAAATAAAGTCAAACAAATTGGCAAGTGATCTGATTTAGCTGATTCAGAATACAAAGTTCATAGAATGGTAGAAAATTGCCAAAGACGAAAATATCCAAAACATCGGTCTGTGCATGGTGTTAAAAGTGTAAAAGGTTGGCTGCTTGGAGTATCAACAATAAGTCCTTTCTTGGTAGCATAATCTAGCAGCAATCTGCTGCTATTGTTGCAGGTTCTAGAGTGCCAAGCTACCTTCTTCGCATTTAAATTGCTTGCCAGAACAGTAGGAATTCTTGTACCAACAGTGGAATTCAAATCATCGCATACAAAGTCAGAATTTGGTGGCTTGTATGCAGCTATAAAATTGATAGTGCCAAGATTGGTATCTGTAACTGAGATTGCACAAGCTTCCAAACTATTGAGATTAAGAGTGGAAATTAAATGATGTTTTATGGATCGCTTGACAACAGCAGCAGTACCTCCTCCACTGTTGTGCGAGCGATCCATCCTATATACTTCAAAATTAGGAAAGTTAAGTGCATCAGAAGTACGGAGGTGCGTTTCCCCCAATAGCACTATGTCAGCCTGAGAATCACTTAAAAAGCAACAGAACTCAGGGAGATCTGTATGAATACCGTGACTATTCCATGCTTAGCTTTTGATGCTCTGCAATGAGAGTTTTAAAAGAGAGCAGAATTTTAGAAACATTCAAACTCTTAATAATCTGAAATATCTCCTTTAAATCTTTTAAGATATTAGCATGAAAATGATCACTAGTAGGAAATGTTTCATTTGAAGGTTTTTTGGTTGGTGGTTTATTTACGGATAAAGATTTCCCTTTATCATTTGTATTTGCTAAAGGTGCTTTATTTGCAACTGCATTAGCATAAGAAACCTGTGGTGTAACAGGCTTACTATTTGTCTTCTTTAAAGGAATGGTTTTCTCCTTTGAAGCAGTCATAACGTCCCATTTGGGAAAGTGGGTACATCCTTTATAATTAGCCGTATGGCTAAGGCCACAATTGGCTAGATTTAAGAAGAGTATTGGATTTATGTTGAGCGCAATCTTTAGTAAGATGCTCACCCGCACATTTCACGCATCTCGAGAGATTATAACACCCACTTTGAGCTTGCCCATACCTTTGGTATGTGTGGCACTAAGTTGGGCTGTTTTTGGTTCTGTAGCTCTCTATCTTAATCTTTAGGTGAAAGAGATCCGAGATGTCGTATATTTTCTTAGCTGCATTTTTGGGCAGCTCCATAAGAAATACTGGTACTAATATTCTCACTTTTCCACGCTTCAGATGAGATATCTTAATGACTGAGAATCCTAATTCTACTAGTTCACGTTGTATTTCCTCACAATCAACATCAGTAGGTAGGTTTTTCAACACTACTTTCAGGTTTTTTTAGCCTTTAATTTGTAAGTATGAAACTGTTGTTTGGTTGTTTCAATTTTTTTCACAAATGGACGATAGTCATCAATGCATTTCGTTTGAATGCTGATCGAGTCTCCTGAATTCTTGGCAGTAAAACTTTCTACTGCTATCCTGATTAATTCCCGATGAATAGTTGTCCAGTTTTAGGAGGTCGGAGTATAATGGGGGGGGGGGATTTTTTCTCTCCTATTTCCCTTAGCTTGGGATTGAGCAAGATCTTCATTTTCGTTCATTTCAGACTCATTTGGATCCATATTTTCTTCATCTGAGACAGAAAACACGGTTTTGAAATAAAATCAGTCTCAACTGAAGGCGAGAGGGCTCTTTTATGTCCATTCTTGACCTTTTTAAAACACTCACTGACTGTAAAATTCTTTGTGAGACTCAATTTGTAAAATATTTGAGTTATTATCATTATTTGGTTCAGTATCCATGTCATTCATTGGATTACTGGTCCATTGGTCAGATGTGGTGGTGCTTCCCAGCTTGGTAGAAGGTCTGAGAGGATGGCAGGACCTCAGCAGATAAACTTCACATACATCCATGCCTTACCCGGGGCTCGAACCCAGGTCCCTTAGATCAGTAGCCAAGCGCGCTAACCACTCGGCCATGGGACAGCTGCTATAAAAGAATATTTTTCTGTTATAAAAGCACAGACTTGTGCCTCATAGTTAACATGGGAGCTTTCTTGGTGGTCCGATATAGCTTCTATCATAACCGAAGCTTCCCGTTGGTCCGATTCAAGACAATCGTTGAATTGGTCCTGTCGGTGGTCCGCAACAGAAATTGCAGTTCCTTCGTTTTGTAACATTATGTGAAATAATAAGAAATTTGCTATTTTTCAAATTTCAGGATATAATATAAATAAAAGGGAAACTTGCACTTGTAAATCCCATACAATAAAGTTTAAATTTCACTTTGAAACATGTAAAATATTTCCACAAGTTAAGCGAATAAAGTTATAAATAGCAAAAGCTTCGAAACTGACAGTTGAAGATTCACCGTTAGAATCGAGCGCAAATTGCACAATCCTAACGGTAAAAACATTTTTTGAAAACAAAATCTTCAAGCAAAGTTTAACGGAAGTAAAAACCGACAAATTAATTTTTTGTCAGTTAAAATCGTACTATAGCAATTTATCCCACACAGAAATAAAAAAAAACGAACAGTAAATTAGCAGTCAAAAGACTGAAATTCAGAAAATAAGTATTGTATAGTAATATAAGTATTGTTTAGTAAAATAAGTATTGTATTCAGAAAGTAAGTATGTGTAGGATTGTAGAGATTTTTGAAATCTCTACAATCCTACACATATAAACTAAAGTTTAGGTAAATAATTAGGCTAAGCTAATCCTAACCTGCCGACCAAGGGCTCCACCGAGATTGGATACCCGATCTCACCCAAGTTTATTAGGCAATTTAAGTAAAAGTTTAGCTAACTAATGTTCACTGCTTGAAACTCTGAAAAATCACTTCCGCTTCCTTCTACGTCTGAGCTCCAAGTCGTCCATCTATCAGAACCCGATTTATTCATTCTGATATTTGATATCTTTAATTAATATTAAGAGCTCCAAGCCTTTGGCTTATATCTCGAAGTCTAAAATAGTGCCTGATTGGCAATAACAAAGTAAAACACATAAACCCCAAAGGGGCCACACTGGCAAAACGAACTTGCTAAAGAAGCACAACTAAAAGTTAAACATGCGGGTGTCATACACCACAATCTTAGGAATTGGTTTAAAACCAATGGATCATAATCAATCAAAGATCTAATTATATCATAAGGATTATCTCCCACTGCCTCGAAAAACGTCTGCGCGAGCTTCCGAATGTGGGTGTATATGTGGTCAGTGCTCAAATCAGTGTGAATGGTCTTGTTTTTCACAAACCAGGGAGCATTGACCACAAATCTGAGGATTTTATTTTGGAAGCTCTGAAGCCTCCTGACATTAGTGTTGGTAGTATTACCCCATACAGGTGAGGCATATGTCAGGACTGGCCGCGAAGTGTCTTATAAAGAAATAATTTCTTTTCTGGAGGCAGTTTCGAGCTCCACCCTGCAGGGTTGCAAGTTTGCATCTCATGATTTGAGCCTTTCAGAGCACATAATCAATATGCGCATTCCAACAAATTTTTTTATGTAGAATGACACCAAGGTATTTTACCGTTAGTGTCCAGGATGTTTCAACTCCAAAAATTTTAAAAGAATCAGGATTAACAATCTTCTTTCTAGAGAAGAGAACTGACTGGCTTTTATCTGGGAGTTATCTTGATTTTCCATTTGGAGTACCAGCGCTCTACTTTGTCCATCCCAAGCTGCAACCTTTTGATAGCCAGGCTGGAACTCAGGGATGAAGACACTAGAGCAATGTCATCAGCGTAAAGTGCCGTCATGACAGGATGGAGATCTGGCAGATCGTGCATATAGAAGTTAAATAGAGCAGATCACAATAATGAGTCTTGTGGGACACCTGCATCTATGTTTCTCACAGTGGAAAGGCAGTTGCCAGTCCCAACACAAAATGTTCTTTCATTCAGGTATGATTGTAAAATGTGGGTGATACCCGAATGGAAGTTAGCTTGAATCATTTTAAAGATGAGGCCGTCGATCCAGATCTTATCGTAAGCTTTGGCCACATCCAGAAAGGTGGATGCGACGGTCTCTTTCTTATTTAAGAATTCGGCAATCCTTTCCACTACTAGCAGTTGGTGAACTGTAGATCACTTTCGCCTAAAGCCAAACTGTTCTTCTGGAATTGGCCATTCTGATCAGTATGCTCCATTAGGCGATTTAAAATAATTCTCTCAAAAACTTTACCTAAACATAGAAGCAAATTGATCGGTCGATAACTCTGGGGAAAGGTTGGGTTTTTCTCCAGTTTATGTATCATTTTAATAGCAGCCCTTTTCTAGATCGATAGGAAGTGTTTCAAACGTAAAAGGCTGTTAAAAATAGAACAGATATAAACAATGACTCTAGGCGGAAGTTGTTCTTAATCATTTGATTAGAATTCGTGATTTCATCAAGGCCGGGAGCCTTTCTGGGTTTTAACAATTTAATTGCTTTGTTAACCTCAGTAGGAGTTGTAAAGCCAATGTTAGAGATCGCCAACTGGGAGAAGTGATCGAGTGCATTTTCAACAATTTCAGAAGTTTCTTCATCTGGCAAATAACCATTGAAACTGATTTTCCAGGGTGGTCGCAAAAGCTTCCACCTTGTCCTGGCGTTCTTGTAAACAATACTATTCACACCATGAATCGGAGGATAATCTGAAAAATGGTTCCTTCAGGGCATTGACCATTCGCACTCTTAATTATGAGGATAAATTATATTTGAAATATTTTTAATAATGGATTTAGTGGTAGTAAATTTCAAGCTTCACAATTGCTGAACAGTGTTATTAGTTTGCGTCAGCAAATGTTTCGAAATGCTAACTAATGCAAACTATAATCTTTTATTATTACAAATGTGATTTATTTTCAATTCATAAGATTTCAAACTATATATTAAGAGTAACAATTTCACAGAGGAAGACCTAAGAGCCATAATTTTATTTAAAAAATGTAATAGCCAATTATAAATAATAAGAAATTAAAGTTAACATCAAAGACACACATGAATGATTTTTCCATGTTTACAAAATTATGTGTTAACTTCACAAGGAATTAAGCGCATAATATCACATGTATTTTGTTTGCAAACATCACTTGATTGTTTAAAGTTACCTAGTTGACGAATAGAGAAACAAATTACCGTCATTTCCCCACATAAAGATCCCTTTGTTTATAGTTTGGTGATTCATAAGTCTGTGCGTTTTATCGTCTATAATTGAGAACTGTTTATTACAATACAATTAACGAACCTTACTCAGTGAAATATAAACCGTCATTTGCAAAGTTCGTAACCATCTGTCGGCAAATTGTTCGATTTCTCTTCGATACTATGCTTGGTCCTTGGAGAGGGAGAACTCCTGATATACGTTTACGACTTCCTGAAATGTTTGAAATTGACTAACTTGAAAAAAATTATCATGGATCGAAAGAGGTGGTAGTTGGAAGGAGTTAGGTCCGGACTACACAAGGCCAACTTGATACATTAGGCCTGGACAGCCTTATACAAAAGGAGAGAACAAAGGAGGGAATTACGTATAAACATGTAATTTATTTAATTTGTTTAAAACTTTAGTTAAAGACATTTCCTTTAAAATCAGTTAAAACAAATAATTTATTCATTAGTATTTAATTAAAAAGTTTGAGAATATTATAAAATTAAATACCAAATTTTAAGAAATAAATAACTACCAGTTTAAGTTTTAAAAATATAACTCTAATTGAAAATGCTATATTTTTCTTGAACGTTAGATTTATTGTATCGAGATGGCTTTCACTACACTCAGCGAGGAAGAATCTTAAATTCCAGTTCTCGAAGCTTTTCTTCAGTCCGAAATGCAATTATGCGTTGTCTTGTTAGAGGTGTACATGATATCTATTGAACAATCCTGGGTAGTGTATAAGCATCAGAGTGCGCACTCTCCAGGTGTGCTGAGAAGAGGTCAGCATTGATGGCACGTCCATCGGGAACCGTTTCGAATGGCACTATAACCTCAAATTCCTACTAAACACACAACATTGCCTTTGTTCCGAATCATCATCTCTTTGCAACAGGAAGTGTGGATCAAGCCACTGGTTTTGGGTGTTCGGTTTGTTGAAAAAAATCCATTTTTTTCATCGCACGTAAAAATTCGCTTGATGAAATGGTGGTCGCGTGGATTAGCAAGGCGTTCCTGCAAAACTCTGATACGAGGGTGGAACACTTCCATGTGGAACACTTTGGCAGCTCCTGGCTACCATACCGATACATTGCAGAGGCTTTTCTATAGTTGCTTGTCAGACGAGATCCTGCTTAGTGCTCGTCGATGAATTAGCTTCAACAGTGTGGCACAGAATGTGGCGATCTACAGATAACACATGTCCCAATCGCGATTTGGGGAGGGGTGGCTCAGTCGGTAGCGCGCCAGGCTCATAATCTGCAGCTCCCAGGTTCGAGTCCCAGCTGGGTCAGCGTTGAGATTTATTTCTGCAAAACTCCCGCCATGCCCACGGTCAGTAGAGGACACCGATGGGTTTGCAAAGGCCGCCGCCCGTCTATGGGACGTTAAGCCGTGGCTCCGTGTGCGGGAGAGCCATACCCTGTGCACGTTAAAGAACACGCTGGATGGCCTTGACGGGAGGCTACCATCTGTCTTCCAACAGCTGTTCCAGTGGGTCCCCTCCCCCAACCTTCTCTGAACCTTCGGGGTCCTTGTGATCTTGCCATTTAGGCCATGGTGTGCAAAAAAATGCCGCTCAGAGGTAAAACAACCCAACCCAATAGCGATTTACTTTCCAGGCCCGTGTCACCACCATCTTTCAACTTCTTGAACCAAGCTTGACCAGCACGAATAGAAACTGCCCCCTCACCTTCCATTACGCATATTTCTCCAGGCGCTCGGTAGCTTTCAATCTTTTCTTTTTTCAGCAAGACGTAAATTTCCTCGAATTCCAATACTTAACTGACTCATTGTATAATATTTCTAACAATGGAACCCAAGACTCCAATATTTGTAACAGTTATGGACTGACGCAGTGGACTTTAAACTTTCCCTTAGTAGTATGTTCAGAGAGGTAAGCAAATGCTATACGGTGATTTGCCATCATACACATTTTGCGTGACGAAAAACGCGCATACTGATGAATCACCCAAGTATTTCATCCACTCGCCTCATTGTATTCTGCTAATATTGGGTATAGGGGAAAATTGTCTTGAGCCGGGTGGAATCCCAAGCCACGAGATCCCGATAACAAAATATAGGTGGGCGGGGTGGCTCAGTCGGTAGCGTGTCAGACTTGTAATCTGCAGTTTCCAGGTTTGAGTCTCGACTTGGTCAGCGTTGAAATTTATCTCCACAAACACCCCCACCTGCCATCGATGAGTAGGGGACATCGCCATGAACTTGGAATGGCCGCCGTCCGTCGGACGAACATTAAGCCGTGGCACCGTGTGCACATTAAAGAACATGCTGGATGTCTTTGACAGGAAGCTACCATCTGTCTCCCAACAACTTTCCTGTGGGTCCCATCCCCCCAACTTTTCCTGAGCCCCCGTGGTCCTTGTGACCTGGCCATTTAGCCCATCGTGTGCAAAAAAAGTGTTGCTCAGAGGTAAAACCCAACCCAACAAAATGCAGGCTTAAATTCATTAATGCTCGTTATTTGTTTTTTTTTAAATCGGACTCAATTTATTATTTAATTCTCAATTTATATTACGCTATCGAAATCTTGTCATATAAATCTTGTAATATAATTGCATTTGAAAAGTAATCATAGTGCAAAAGGTTATTTACGGCAATAATTGTAAAAAAATTATTGAAAGCAATTATTTTCAGTTTTGATAAATTAGCTGCAAAGTCCAATCTCTAGGGAATATGCAAAGCTGATTTTCAGGGAGAAAGAATTTTGCAATTTTCGACGTTTTACCCTCTCTAAGAGTGAAAATTCGAATTGTCTGAAGATTTGGAAAATGCGAATAGTTATATTTCATTAGCTTCTTTTCAACCTCAGATTTCTTTCATTTTTTCTTTTCCAGTGAAGTGAGTTTATCCAGAGGATACACCGGCATGGACAGTCATCGAACAAAGGGAAATGATATATGTAAAATTTTAAGTGATTTAATTGAATAAATTTAACTGAAAGCTATTCAGTTTAGGATAATGTAATATTGAATAATTTATTACTACGAGTTTATTAAAATATTATACAATATTTTAGAATTAATTGCTAATATTTTAAAATAAAAAACTACCAGGAGAATTATAAAAAATATATATGGTTAAATTTATACTTTTTGTTTTTTCTCAAAGTTTTCGATTCGCAAAATTCTTTCTTTCAGAGCTAGTGGAGACTATTAACCAGATTACGTCTGAATTGCAGCACCGTTATAAGATTTCCTGTTTCGATATCGGCTTATTAATTCCAATGAGTGTCCAGCACGTGGAGAGCGTGAAACAGTTTCACATTTCTTTCTACAATGCCAACGAAATGACAAAAGTTATTCCTCAATGATCAATTATTTCAGATCTCACGAACTACACACGAATGCGTCATATGTGATTTATGATATTTTTTCTTTATCTTCAAAGTTTTTTATCCTAACTCGAACTTTTCATCAGATAATCCCACAGATTTTAAAACCTGCATCCTATTGATTGAAATGTTTGTTTTCTCAGTGATAATGAACATTACCTGATCTTCTAGAAGAACTTATTTCATGACTCTTGCTAAACTTTGGGATCAAAAGCCAAAGATGCTAAATTTCGGGGAAAAAAAACATTTTCAACAACAACAAATATTACTCTAGGCAGTCTCGGTGCTCAGTGGTATAGAGTTGCCTCGCGGCAACACTGTGACTGCCGGGGTCAGAGTCTCTTATAGCGTAGTCTTTTGTTCTGTCATATATGTTGTGATTGTCGCTCAGGATAAAAAGTTAACTTATCGACATGTCAAAAAAAACTATGTTATCTCTTTGGAACAAAAAGCGGCAATTGCTATAAGTCCCAGCAATCAAATTGCAAATACATTTTTACTTCTTCTGTTAGTGCACTGTCTGGGCCTGGTTTATCTAGGTGACCTTGGTTTTATCCCACTGTCTAGAAAGGAAGAAGTCACTACTGCGAAAGCAATCCTTTGGCCATCAACTACAAAATAAATTCCTAGCATAAACAGACTGTTTATAACATTCGTTTAAAATTTCAGTTTTCTACATTTAGTTGGGTTGGGTTGTTTTACCTCTGAGCGGCACTTTTTTGCACATCATGGGCTAAATGGCCAGGTCACATGGACCCCGAAGGCTCAGAGAAGGTTGGGGGAGGGGACCCACTGGAACAGCTGTTGGGAGACAGATGGTAGCCTCCCATCAAGGCCATCGAGCGTGTTCATTAACGTGCACAGGGTATGGCTCTCCCGCACACGGAGCCACGGCTTAACGTCCCATCCGACGGACGGCGGCCTTTCCAAGCCCATCGGTGTCCCCTACTGACCGCGGGCAGGGCGGGGAGTTTTGCGGAGATAAATCTCAACGCTGACCCAGCTGGGACTCGAACCTGGGAACTACAGATTACGAGCCTGGCGCGCTACAACTGAGCCACCCCCGCCCCTCTCTACATTTAGTAGTGCATTCTAACGTCGGAAATTGAAACCGGCGAATTGGAAAATTCAAAAAGCAGGAATCGTAATTTCTTCTTACATATCTGACACAAAAAGAATTTTTTATTTATATCTTAAAACAAAAAACAAAAATGTTTCTCAACTGCATCTGTGTTCAGATATTCTCCGCTAACTCACATTCTGCGTTCGGTGCGAAAGGGAACACCGATGAGCTTGGAAAGACCGTTGTCCCTCGGTTGGGACGTTAAGCCGTGGCATCGGGTGGGAGTCATACCCTGTGCATGTTAAAGAACACGCTGTATGGTCTTATCGGGAGGCTTCCATATATCTCCTAAAAGATGTCAGTGAGACCTTCTCTGAGCCTCTGGGATCCTTATGACCTATCCATTTACCCCGTTATATGAAAAAAGAAAACGAACCTAACAACAACAAAAAAACTACGACAAAGTGCAAACAATAGCGCGCCTTTTTTTAATAACTAAAATATGTTTAAACACTCTTGAAAAATTATACTGCTTAATAAAATTTTCTGAAACTGGCAATTCCATGTGGTCTAACCTAACAGTTGTACACTCGCTCAAAAAAGTATCCGAACAGTATGGTTGATTAGAGAATTCAGAAAAAATATCTGGCAACGATTTTTTTAGAAATTAGTGATCTGGCAAACTTCGTTCACGTGACACGAAGGTTGCCAGATCACTAATTTCTGAAAAAATCGTTGCCAGATATTTTTTCTGAATTCTCTAATCAACCATACTGTTCGGATATTTTTTTGAGCGACTGTACACTGCACTTATTCTACGGGAAAAAATTTGTCATAGCCACACAATGACGCTATGTTTATTTCTTTAATCTATACCTTAACCTTTGACTTAAGAGTTCAGTTTCAATAAAATATGTACTACCTTTTGCTAAAAATTTTATTTTTCATCTTAATTTTCATTGTAATTAAAATGCCTGCCTTTTATATGGGCAGTTTAATGACCAAATTGAAAACTGCCTCTATGGTAATCAGGCCTGTTTACAACACTAGTGTAATAACAGACACAATATTCACCAGGCGATTAACTATCATCCGCACAACAGCCCAGACTTTCGAAATGATATTCTGCTAAAATTTCCAATAGTTTAATTCTCTCATTTTTTTTTCTTTACGTATGCAACATTTTTTGTATGCCTTTTTGTCGCTCATTTTTACCAACTTAGTTTGGTTCTAAACTATTTGAATAAAGATTTCATGGTTATACAGTTTTTTTATAACTACCGCTGTTTTATTTGATGAATGAATTATAAATTATTAACTCAATTATTAAAGACTTTAGTTATTCATCATTCAAAATTGCTTTATCAATTCAGATTTGAATAGCGAATGTGAGAAGACTCAAGACTGTGAAGAAGCCACCCTCAATTCTTTCTGCAAACGCTCCGGAAATACAGCCTATTGCATCTGCAGAGAAGGTTTCGAGACTTCATCCAATGGACTCAGTTGTGAACCTTTCATTCCAACAGGTAACCTCTGTTTGAGATATTGCAATTCGCCATACATACATTACGTTATTTTACAATTACTCAGTGTAAACAATTATCATACCATTGTACCAAAATCGTTGATAATTATACTTAATATTTCCTTTATATAATATATACACGTATATTTTATTTTCTGGATGATGAGCTAGTAAACAAAAATGTCCTCCTTGTCGAAATGCGGAAAGTTGAGAATTAAACGGTTTTAGAGTTGAATTGTTGCAAGATTAGAGGACAATGGCAACACACATAGCACAGCCCATACCCGAGTCTCGGTAGATTATATCTCAACTCCTCGCTATGCTACTACAACCCGGATCCCAACCCGGCAAGTGATATCAAGTCTCGGTAGATTATATCTCAACTCCTCGCTATGCTACTACAACCCGGATCCCAACCCGACAAGTGATATCAAGCCTCCGTATTATATCACCACAAAAAAACTCTAAAGTTAATATCTCATCTCCATGCTTTGCCACCACAACTAAGACCCCAAATCTGGTCTATGATATCAGGCAACATCTCCTATAACAGAAGCCATACAACTAAGTTATCACGTCAACATAGGTAGTTATAAATATCTAGATATTTCTTATATATTAATTTCTATTATTAATACTGGAAAAGTTTAATACCAATCTTTATACTAAATTTTATTTACAAATATACCTTTTTAAGAAGGAAAATCATTCGTATATATTACTATTATCATAACGTTAACACATAGGAAAACATTTTTTTTTTCAAAATGTATATTTATAAATAAATATTAGTATAAAGATTAATATTAAAATTCACCAGTAATAATAATGAAAATAAATATATAAGAACTATCCAGATAATACAGACTATATTAACATCATAACTTAATTGTACGCTCTTCTATTATAGCAAGTGTATCTGATATTCGGCTTGATATAATCGCCTATTTGTTATGAATGTATTACACATTTAGAATCACGTTTGTAATTTAAAAAATTCTTTTTATAATACTAAAATAATAAATATTGTATTTACTGGAATAGTTGGGTAGCCTCCATATCCTTATTCCTCAAGCCCGTTCTTATGATAGAAGATGATAGTATGAAATGCAACTTTGAAATAAAACCGCTTCGTTCAACTGAACGCCCTGCTCTCGATCAATAGGGAACATCGATGGGCTTGTAAATACCCCCGTCCATCTGGATAGGACGTTAAGCCGTGATCCATGGATACGATAAAGAACACCCTGGATGGCCTTGACTGGAGACTACTCTCTGTCTTCTAACAGCTGTCCACTGGGTCCTTCCCCCCCCCCCAACCTTCTCTGAGCCCTCAGGGTCCTACTGACCTGGCCATTTAGACCATTGTGTGCAAAAAGTACCGTTTAGACGTAAAGTAACCCAACCCAATACTTCGTTCTATTTAACCATTGCAAAGTTTTAAATCCTCACACTTAAAAGAGAGGTTTAGCTCAGTATGTAAATGATCCAGACTTGAGATTGTTATTTTATCCATCATCCCCATTCTACCTTTGGTGATAATGGGATACCTTCAGATTTAGAAAGACCACGCGCGATTAATGGAACTCGTGTGATGAGAGCCATACCCTGTGCACGTTAAAGAACACGCTGAATGGACTTAATGAAATACTGCCATCTGTTTATTAACAAATGTCTATTGGATTCTTTTCTACTGCACAGCTCAGAAACTTTGAGGTCCTTGTGACCTGGAAATTTAACCCAGAGTGTCTCTCAGAGTCAAAACAGCTGAATTCAAATTCCGTTCCTTCCGAAGCTGTTGAGGCCTAGTCAGTCCTATCTAGATGACTTTGGCAAAATGCACTTGTGTAGTTGCCTAACAGATCATCGAAATATGCGACCCTTACCCTAAACTTTATTGCAATGCACAGATTCCCATCACAAGAAAAAAGTATAACCGATGAACAATTGTTTAGCACTGGTGTGCACTCCATGCAAACAATAACCTTCTCATGTAAATAAACTACAGGTGCTGAATTCAAATAACCCAAACAATGTTATCGCCACATGCATTAAACATCTCAGGGTAGTATAATTCAACAATGCAGAATACAACTGGTTCATAATTTTAAATTAAAATCCTATAGGCTGTATAAAAATATAATGGTCGTCACTAATTCATAATGCAATACTCTTATTCGTTCTGGACTTTTCCTTTTTTTTTTTTATTTACATAAACGCGAAATGTGAATGAACGTTAAGATCTAGTGCCAAGAAACATATGAGACTGACAACAAGCAAAAAAGTTGTCAGAACGGCCTTTGTCAGTTGGAAAATCAAGGACAACATCGGTTACATTTGAGCGAGCCAGCAATACCTCAGCGTAATAATTCGCCTTATGTATGAGTCCCACTTTCCTAAACAAACTTATTGCGAATGGTGACAATTCCTAAGCTTAAAAAGGGCATTGTTCCAAATATTGAAGATGTTGTTCAATTGGTAATTGTGAGGAAAGAATGTAGAAAATATTCGCAAGATTTTTCTCTGTTTGTTTACTTTATCATTCAAATAAAAATGAAAACAAGAGAATAAAAATTTCTTTAAGGAAGTGATAATTTAATCTTGTTAAAAACCAATCTATGGTATTCCTACAAATTAGAAAGGCCGTCAGGATAGGATTTATTTACAAAGCAAAATTTATGCCAATGACAAAACCAAAATATAACAATAAATTTGTATTTTTAGTTTTTTTATGCGAACATTATATACATACAAAGAGAGAATCTGCTTACATTTGGCACACATATAATCTATCTCAATATTTACAGTAATTAACACTTTAATTATTATGGTATAACCCGAAGCCAATCTGATAGAAATCGGGGCTGTGTTGTCTCAGTCAATAGGGCACCAGCTTCGTAATCTGCAGTTCCTAGGTTCGAGTCTCCTCTTGTACCAGATTTGAGATTTATCTCTGCTAATTCCCACGCTGCCCTAGGTCAGTACGGAACACCGACGTGTTTGGAAAGGCTGCCGTCCCTCGGATGGAACATGAAGTCGTGGTTCCGTGTGTGGGAGAGCCATGCACCCTCTACACGTTAAGGGACACGCTGGATGGCCTTGACGGGAGTCTACCATCTATCTCCTAATAGCTGTCCAATGGGTCTCCTTCCTCCAATCGTCTCTGAGTCACTGTGACCTGACTATTTAGACCATCGTGTTAAAAAAAAGCAGCTCACAGATGAAACAACCCTACCCTGCTACAAATAAAAGTACTACAGAAATATCACAGTTGAATCCTTATGTAGTCAAAATACATGTATGACATGAATCGTAGGATAACACTGGTCTGCATGAAAATCCTCCATCGAAAAAAAATGGGTGTACTTTATAGATTTGAGGTTGTTGAATCCAAATGTTTATATCAGGCGCTATTTTCGTGGGAGGGCGTTTTTTGAGAAAATGCCGTTTTTTTTTCTGTGAATATATATGATTTTATTCTTTTTCACCTGATTTTTTTCCCACAATTGATGGGAGCGGTCTCGGATGAGCATGGAGAAAGGTTCCATCAAGACATATCCGAAATAGAAAAATGATATAGAAACAAATGGAACGAGAGTGTGTTGGCGGACTACTGTTGGGCCTTGCAGCGAGAGGCTCCAGAGATAAAATATAAGCGACAGAAGACAAGAAAATATTTTTTGTGTAAATATTTACATGTAACAGGATCTATTAGTGTCAGCTTTAACTTTATGTAAAATAAATAAATAAATACCCCCTCAAGGCTGCTTGCCACAGAGGTCTGACAAGAGCCTGTCAGTTTATATGCCACAGTAGAAGGTCTGAGAGGATGGCAGGCCCTCAGCAGAAAAACGACACAAACAGCCATGCCTTACCCAGGGCTCGAACCCAGGTCCGGTAGATCAGTAGCCAAGCGCGCTAACCACTCGGCCACGTGTAAATAAATATTTAGTAAAACATATTTATCTTCTCTGAGTGAAATAGTGTTTTTTTTTTAATTAAACCCATATATCTAGGAAATGGTAGGTGTTAGAACAAATCGGCTATCAGATTAGGATTCAGCATCCTCAAAAACATAAAAATCAGACAAAATTTTCGACGGGAGAGAAAAAAAAGTTTTTTTTTGTAGACCAGTGTAATACTCGTATTTTGTAAACATTACTATTTGCCACAAAATATCTCTAATATGTTACTAAGCCTGATACATTCCCTTATATTCGTTCAGATATATTTCATGAGTTCGGTTTCGTTTATAAAATTTTGTAAACTATTAGAGATTTTATTATTGTGTTATTACACTGATTTGCTTGTGGTTTCTTTCTAAATATGCATTTTCCACTTCGACCTTGATTGAATATTCGTTTAATATATAATTATACAGTTGTAAATAATTTTCGTCAATCTGGAAACAGCTAAATTACTAGTCGTTTCTACTGTACTTAGTTTTACTAAAACCATAAACCTTATAATAAGGAAATAATAAATGCCCCCTCAAGCAGCTGTTTGCCATAGAGGTATGATAGGTGCTTGTCAGTTTATGTGCCATAAGAGATGACAGTACCCTCTTACCGCACCTAAATAAAAAAATATTTCGACATCTGTAGAGCAGACGTTTTTTTTTAACGAGAGTTTTCCGTGCAAGATGCAGACTCGACGCAATCATCTAACAAATGTCATCAGGCTGTGTGGTCTTGACTAAGGGTGACGGAACCCGAAAAGCACTGAGAACTACTGCTCTACTCAGTAGCTCTGATTTTGAGACGACACATCTGAACCCTCGGATGCACTGATCTGTTATCATTAGTAGCAAGATTACAACCAGCCAGGCAAATCGCAACAAGACCTCGGAGGATATTATGGATGGCGGGTTTGTGTCAGAAGCGTTCAACCTCCCAGCTTAGCGTCGAGACTCGTTGACGGAAACGCCACTCTGGCCTCATATTCTCGGTGAAGCATGACGTTCGCGATCCACCAGACTCACCTTTGACCTTCGCCCTTTTAAACTGGCACACAATCGGTATTAGCGTGTCTTTTGGATGACACGCAGCATATTGAGCAGCATATTGAAACACGTGTCGTAATCTCTCAACGTGTGGATATGGCCGAATTGATATCGAAGCAATATGATTCGGTGTGGAGGAAAACGGTTCGGTTTCTGAGTACATGACGTCATCTACCAAAAAATGTAATTTACAATCGGCCTGTCAAACTTGTTAATGCATTAAGGCCCAATTAAATTTTTAAATATTAATTCACATCAATCAAAGCCTATTTTAGCATTCGGAAACGAAATTTGACTAAGAGGCAAAACATTTTTCAATCGAGTTTGAGTTTTATCCGAAGAAAATATATTGTGGCGTAGCTACCATGGTTCAGCTAACCAAGGCACGTGCTCGACACATTATTTTATCTTAGAATCGTGTTATTAAACTTTATACTTCAGTAGTTATAAAACATTTTGCGTAAATTAAAGCTCCAAAGAATAATTTTGATATATCGTGATTTTTGTGTACACTGTACAATTAAGTTAATAAAGCAATAATCCAAAAATAGTTCCATTTGATTAAAAAATATTCTCTTTATAGTTTTTAAAAAAAATTAAGGAGGAGTAAGTAATCTTGTGATAAAATTCGACCTAACACAAGATTTCATATAAAGTTGAGTTACATAGATACATACAAGATCAGTTACGTAGAAAATTTACATATTTTTAACTATCTTACGGTAGCTGAGACTCTATTGTTTTTACAGAAACTTGCAGCTTTCATTTCAACTCTTACAATAGTTTCCAGGTGTTGAGTTTCTTCTTGGGCTGATACCACTCTCATTAACGATGGTAAATGTCCATCTATTCCGTTTCATGACAAAAAAAAATGTCCGCAAGCTTAAATGCTGCCGAACATTGCACATATTTGACACAGAAAAGATTTTTGAACAGATATCACATGTATGCTTAAGCCCAAGTTGAAAAGCCAACCAAGAAGCGAAAACCACGTCATTAAAAATTTCAATGATGACGTAGTTAGAAAAAAAAACAAGATCTGCGTTTTAACGGCTTGTTGGAACAATTATCTGCCCTTTAGCATTGGACGCCCGCGTACTGCAAGTTTTATATGCCTGATTTGCAGGAAAAACTCAACTAATTGTATTCAGTTTTGAAACTTTTCTTTTTTCATACTAAATATGGAGCGAGCATTGTGATCATGTAAAGAAACATTCCTTTCTCATATGAAGTAAAGAGGGAGTACTGTGGTCGTGTAAATAAATTTTTTGCACATGATGTCGCAGAGAGACTAGTCCTTTGGGTCCTTGTGACCTGCTCATTTAGCCATTATATGCACAAAAGTGCCGATCAGAGGATAACAACCCAACCATTGATCTTTACATCTGTGTCTAGATAACACTTTATATATAAACACTCTTTGCTTGCCAATAATTAAACAATTTCTGTTTCTTGCTCGAAACCCCTCAATTAAAAATAAACTGTCTGGTAAAAATTACAATAAATATTACTCTAAATGCAAGTTGTAAGAAAATGGGTCTTTGCTCTAAGAAGCATTTATATTTTTTTTTTTCTAAATTTATACTTAATGTATTTTACACGCAGAATCCACGCCTTCTCGAAATCCACGCCTTCTCATTAGCATGTGTTAATTGGTTTGGAGAAACGATTCATGCAAGCCATAAATGTTTTTAAGAACTTGCTTTTCGTTTTTGTTCTTTCCTTTTCAATGCTAAATTGCATTGACTAGAAAAAAACGTTCTGTAAAGAGTTCTTGAAAGCAAATTGTTTGGATATCAGTTTACCATTAACCTCCAAATTTTTCTGCCAATTTCTTTTTCCTTTTCCGTTTCTAATAACTTCATTACGTAGAAGCTAGTGCTTAATTAAATGAAAACAGAAAGTAAGACTAAATCGTTAGGAATTCATTTTTTTTAATAATGGCGCTTGTTTCTACCTTATGAATCAGGTGAATGAATGCTTAGTGCCTGTTCTAATTGTGATACAAATGAGAATAAAATTAAGTGATTTTGCTATTTTTAAACAAATTGCTATTTTTTTTCAAGCAATCATGAATGAAATTCAAAAATTTAGTCTATATTTATTTTTAAAGTTCATGGGGTATTAAAAACTTTGCAGTGTAGTGGCACTGCACAGTTCCGCTGCTCAGCTGTTGATATCAGAATTTTTCACAATTCCAGATTCTGGCCCCACCTGTGCTAGGGTTGAGATTTAACTCCGCTAACCCCTGAAGTCCCCTTCTGTTGGGGGACAAGGGGGGGGGGGGCTCAGTCAATAGCACGCCAGACTCGTAATCTGCAGTTCCCAGGTTCGAGTCCCAGTTAGGCCAGCGTTGAGATTTATTCTGCAAAACTTTCCGCCCTGAGTCAGTAGAGGACATCGATGGGTTTGAAAAGGCCGCCGTCCATGGGATATGACGTTAAGCAGCGTCCCCGTGTGCAGGAGAATCATACCTTGCGCACGTTAAATAAACTCTGGATGGACTTGAGTGGAGGCTACCTTTGGTCACCCAACAGCTATTCAGTGGGTCCCCTCCTCTGAGCCTTCGGGTTCTTTGTGACCAGATTATTTAGCCCATTATGTGCAAAAAAGTACCGCTCAGAGTTAAAACATCCCAACTATACGTTTCTTTCTTCTGAATGAGAAAGGAGTGGTTCCTAATTCCTTATGAAGCAGTTAGTTAGCTCCCAAACAGAAAAATAGCGAGCTACCGATTGAGCCAATCTCCATCCAGGGGCAGGAATGGCTCAGTTGGCAGCAAATTGCATTTAGAGTAATATTATTGTGTTTTTTCCCTGGTTCTTTCTTCATTTCCAGGTTTATAGGTCCGCGATGGAATTCTTTTAAAATAAAACCTTCAGATCCCGTTGCTTGGCGAAGCACACATTTGAATAAAATTCTACAGCATAGAACAGAAGACTATTTTTCAAAATCTGTTTACGTAGTAATTATACAGTTCCCAAAACTTTTAAATAATTAGATCGACGTCGTTTCCCAGTGCCAGAAACAAAAAAGTGATTAATAATTGCTTACGCTGATGGGGCTGCTAACATTTCTAAATGGAATTACTGGAGTAACCATAATAGAAAAACTAATACACGTTCTTTTAATTTTATTGTCCACAAATGTTGGCACATCATTTTTTTTAAACATAATTTTCGCTTAGCACACCTCCCTTAATTTTAAGGCAGGAAATATTTGCTATGAATTTTAAATATTAAGTTGTCCTTCCCAGCCATTTCAAAAACTGGTGGTCTGTTTCGTCATCTCCTGAACATCTGCGAGTTCTAAACAGTCATGCACAATAGAGAATACGCACACTCCTAAACTGTACGACTGAAATTATTTAGAATATTTAAAAAAATTTTGGCGTATATTAATTTAAATTTTTTAATTTGAATCTAATTATAAACTTTAACGAAAGAAAGTAAATATATTTATTTACTCTAGATAAGTTTATTTGAATATTAAATAAAAGGTATTATTTCTCTATCGAATTTTTACTTTCTCCCTCGTCGCTCCTCATAAGGTTAGCTTTAGGCCCTTCAAAAAATATTTTCCACCTGAGTCTTGTCGCCAATATACTACTGGGGAAAACGATTTTCTGATTTTAATTTCAGTACAGTTAATTTGTTTATAAAGTTTGAAGAGAACACTTCAGATTGCTGTAAATATTCTCTTTGTAAGTAATAATATTCCTTTTTTTTCTTTCTTTGTTTGGTTTTTGTTGAATATTAATAATGAACGCTTTTTAAAAATCTCTTAACTCTTAATACGTACGTAGTATGAGATTTTCCACATCCAAAAAAGGCCCATACTCAAGGCAATTGCAATGATGAATCCTCTTCATATTTCATCAGTAGTTTATACTGAACTACCAGTTTCGACTTTTATAACCACTATCATTTTCACTGAGTTCAGCATATTTATTAGTATTGACCCGCAGCATGTCAACATTGTCGTCTGTAAAAAAAGAAGTTTAAAATAATGAACAGCTAAAGATAAAGCAGATAGTTCAAGAATAAGGCCCACAGAAGATTCAAAATGATTAACAAAAACTGCGTCGTTGATAACTGCCATTTGCTAAATTTATTGAGCTTAACATTGTCCTTGTGATCAAGTGGTTTACACGCTTCGCTTCAAGTTTATGGGGCCTGGATTCGAGACCCTATAAGTGTGGTTATTTTCTTTCTGCTGAGATCTTGCCTTCATAATAGGTCATCTGACGTCCTAAATCGACAGGCTCTTATCAGACCAGTGATGAACAGCTGTTTGAGAGGTGTACAAAAATTATCAACTAAGAATTTAATTCTCTAATGCCTTTTTCATCATTTGCATCCCTTGGAATTTAAGCTTCAGTATCAGAATTTATAGCATTTGTACACATACTAAGCCGTCCCGTGGACCAGTGGTTAGCGCGCTTGGCTACTGATCTATGGGACCTGGGTTCGAGCCCCGGGTAAGGCATGGATGTTTGTGTTGTTTTTTGCTGAGGTCCTGTCATCCTCATAGACCTTCTACTGACAGCTCTTGTCAAACCTCTGTGACAAGCAGCTGCTTGAGGGGGTATTTATTTATTATTTTTATTATACATATTAGATACGACGAGCCGTTTCAGATTCCCAAATATCAGAATCGTTAAAATGAAATTATGATTATCAATTTACGATGAAGATGTTTTTCCTTAGAAACATTGATAAAATTATCAACTTTTTAATTACACCAAACAATAAATTTGATATAAAAGCAATGCTACAGCATGATTTGGGTTCTGCTTTAACGAACAATGCTGTGGAACTGAAAGAAAAAGCCCAGCAGTTTTGCATTAAAGGAAAGCGAGATTACTCTTCATGGAACCTTTTATCAGAGTGGATTAAGGTTAGGAGAGAAGAGAAAGAATTCTGCCAGGTCCACTAGAAGAGTGGCGTTGTAGTTTACAATTAGTGGCTACCTCTTAAGTTGTAAAGGAAGCAAGCATGAGAGATGAGGAGAGTTTGGGATGCAATGGTCTTCTGCATATCGGGCTGCGATGGTATCCAAACCACATGCACGCACGGCCAACCTAATAGTTGCCATTTTCACTCTGTGGTATTATCGTTGCTGAATCGCTAAACATTTCTCATTAAGGTGAAAAGATCTATATTGAGGCCAAATCATATGTAAAGTTAAGCGTGCCAACAAATACGTATATCACGTGTAAAAGTGAAATGATTAATTTTTCTACTGCAGGAATGGTCAACCTATAGTACCCTAGACAAGAGTTCAAAGCTAGATGAATTTGCTTGGCACAAAAGAGCGCTCAACAAAATCATCGCGAAACTTTTTTTGACGAAAGTCACTGTTTTCCTACCTCAATTTGGATGCTGAAATTCTGCAATTTCGCATCTATTATCGGGGATAAGTCAGAGGCGAAATTTCCGTATGTCATGTAATCATTGATTAAGCTTTATAAATTTTAAAGGCTATTCCAAATCTCTCATAAATGTTATTCTAAAAAAATGCTATATTTGGCTTCTGAGTTTAAAATATGCAAGTTGAGTATTCAAAATTACAATACGAGTGAAACATTAATTTTGGTTTCTAAAAAAATTTTAAAAACATCTAAATTGTATAATTATTTTTTTCAATAAGACTGAAATCCAAGAATACAACGGAATCCGCAAATATTTAAATATGTTCATATTTATTTCACATTAAAGATCCCTAAATCATTCACTATTTGCGGAAAACATATGGAAAGTGAAAAAATCTAAGAGCACTGTACTTTCGTCGCCACACATTTCAATTTATTAACCCCTGTACGACGATTTCACTGGAGTGATCGCCTGTGTGTGATTTTCCACACATAGCTATGCTTTGAAGCGTACCGCTAAGAAATAAAATCTACTTTCACTACTGCTTATCCGAGACTCGAACCCAAGTCACCTCTGATCAGTAGCCAAGCAAGCTAGCCGCTAAATATATTGCTTTCATAGTAAATGCATAAAAAATATTAAACTCATATATTATTTAATTTTATCAAAAAATAGAATATGGAAAATTTTTGAAAACGTTCAGATCAAAAAAAATGACACAAAAAATGAATTTTTAGGTATAATCGAATTAGGGACGTTCTTCTTGAAACCATCAAAATTCGCATTATTAAGTTATATTTCCTGCTTTTACTAAAAATTATAGATTTGGGTTGGGCTGTTTTACCTCTGAGCGGCACTTTTTTGCACACCATGGGCTAAATGGCCAGGTCACATGGACCCCGAAGGCTCAGAGAAGGTTGGGGGAGGTGACCCACTGGAATAGCTGTTGGGAGACAGATGGTAGCCTCCCGTCAAGGCCATCCAGCGTGTTCTTTAACGTGCACAGGGTATGGCTCTCCCGCACACGGAGCCACGGCTTAACATTCCATCCGACGGACGGCGGCCTTTCCAAGCCCATCGGTGTCCCCTACTGACCGTGGGCAGGGCGGGGAATTTTGCGGAGATAAATCTCAACGCTGACCCAGCTGGGACTCGAACCTGGGAACTACAGATTACGAGCCTGGCGCGCTACCGACTGAGCCACCCCCTAAAAATTATAGAAATAAACATTTTGTGAAAATAATATATTTATAGTTATATTTGCTTGTTAAATATATATATCGTAAAGTAACTCGGAGTAATATTAAATTAAAAAATATAAGAGTTTCCGTTTGTTACCTTATTAAATTGTTGTCATGGGTTATTAAGCTTCAAGGTCTGACTCTTTACAATAGTGTACAATACCTCAAATCACAAATAAGTGATGCATCCACTTTTTATTTTCGTTTCATGGGGAAGCAAATGATTATCATGATGCTGTTGAGAGAGAAATTTTCTTGGTATTTCGCGAAACCATTTCTTGAAATTCTTATTACGCGGAATTTTGCAGTGTGTATGCATTCGTGGACTCTATCGGCCACAACTATTTATTTAAACGGTTTTTTTTCCTTCGAAACATTTAAAATTTTTCCGAAGTAAACGAAACCATCAACACTTTTTTCAGAGCTAAAGCAATTAGTGTCCGTTTCTTCTCATTTTAAACATTCGAAGAACGCAAGCAATAAACAGACGTGCGATGATACAGAGATTTTGTATTCTTAATTATTTTCAGAGAAGAACATTTGCGATAAACATCGCTATTTGGAAACTTACTTCTGTTTGACTCTTTATGGCTGGGTGTAATGCAGCAAAGTTTTGTAATTCAACTTTCTTGCTTATTTTTGTTGCAATTTAATGAATTTTCATTTAGTCATAGTCTATTAGACGAGGTATTTGATGAGTTTTTTTTCTCCATGAATCACAGTTGATAACACATAGCCACTCCAGTGCTCTAAATCTGTTGCTCACCACCATGGGGGGGGGGCCTCATTAAATAGCGCAGCAGGCTCGTAAACTGCGTTACCAGGTTCGAGTCCCAACTGGGTCAGTCCGCCAGGCCCTAATCTAGAAAAATTTGAGGGGGGGGGGGGGGGGCAAGAAATAAATCGAGCCGGAAATTTTTCAAAAAGTGAATGGTGGGAAAGAGATTTGATTTCCTATGCACTATAACAGCCGTCCCATGGTCGAGTGGTTAGCGCGCTTGGCTACTGATCTAAGGGACCTGGGTTCGAGCCCCGAGTAAGGCATGGCTGTTTGTGTCGTTTTTCTGCTGATGGCCTGCCATCCTCTCAGACCTTCTACTATGGCATATAAACTGACAGAGGCTCCTGTCAGACCTCTGTGGCAAGCAGCTGCTTGAGGGGGTATTTATTTATGTTTTATGCACTATAACATTTCCCCCTTCCGTTTTACAGGTCTTTAAATAATTTCTTGAAAAATGCATGAAATATAAATAAGTTTAATAATTTTTTTGTCTCTATTACCCTTACTAGTATCCCCCCCCCCATCCTCTCTCTAAATCCAACCATGATCTCCGCGAACCACAACCTGCCCTCCGTGAGAAGGGAACACCGATAGGCTTGAAAAGGCAGCCGTCCTTTGGATGGGCGTTAAGCCGTGGGCCAATATGTAAGTGAGAGCCATATTCTGGAAAGGTTAAAGATGACGCTTGACAGGAGTCTTCCGTCTGTCTCCTAACAGCTTTCCACTCAGGGACGTACCCAGAAGGAGGGAGCGAACTTCTCCTCCCCCTCCCCGAAAATCTTGTCGCCTTACTCTAAATCTCAAACATGTCTACCTGCTTTGAATTCCGAAACAGCTGTCTTTGTATAACTTTATTTCTGCCCCATATTTTATGTTCTACACTAAAAAATAAATTTAGAATAACGACTAAAAATCTCATTCCATATAAAATATCATTTTAACCTTTCCTCTTCAGTGAAATGTTTTAGCAACATATTTTAGCAATCGGGAAACTGCTCCTCAAGTGCTATTCTCAGACCCCACCTTCCCCCCCTCTGAAGCTAAACTCTCCCCCAAGAAAAAATACTAATTATGTTCCTATTTCCAGTGAACCCTTTTCAAACTCTCTTTGAGCGCTTGGGATTGTTGTGACATGGCCATTTAACCCATTGTGTACAAGAAAGCGCCTCTCAGAAATAAAACAACCCACTCCAAGCTTATCAACTTACTTTGCCGTGTCTTTTCTTTTTTTCGGCTTTCAAGATCCCATACCCGATAGAAATTTTCGAATCAAACATCAAAGTGGGAACTCCCTAACCTTATAGGAAAAAAATGACTTCAAAACTTAATCACTATCTTACCTGCTTAGTATTGTTTCATTGATTAAAAATAACATAATGAAATGGTACAGTTTGTCACGCAAAATAATTTTTCAAGAACAATAGCCATATCTACCGACAAAAAACAAGGGGTACCTATGAGATCTCCCTTATCACCACTACTGGCTGATATCGCACTCCAATATATTGAAGAAACTGCCATTAGAAACTCTTTCCAGCAATTAAAATATAAAAGATATGCAGATGATATCATCATTATATACAGACAAGATACAGAAATTTTACAGGAGTTACAAGCGCAAATTAATGAGGTCTTTCGCACCCTTAAAGCGACCGCGAAAAGGAAAAGGATGACCAATTACTATTTTTGGATATGCTACTACATCGACAGGAGCAAAAACTGGAAATTGAAGTCTATCATAATCTATAGTTCCATCCATTATCATTCCATATGCCTCCTAACAGCACTTAGCCCACAAAAGATGTGCACTACAAACAGCATCCCTAAGAAATAGGACATACCCCTCCACATCACAATTTTACGGGGAAAAAAGAAAAAATCTCCTCAGAGGCTCAAAATGCGGGTTACCGCTAAAATTATTAAAACGAGCCAAAAACATGGTAAGATATACTTGACAGAAAACTTTGCAACCAACACCATTGCAGCAATCTAAGATAAAAATATGCTCACCATAGGCATTACAAACATCCCATGGCTGGCTAATTCACTGAAAAATGCTATGCAACCAAACAACTATATACCTTTCAAGCGGTTGCTTGCCACGAGGTCTAACAGGAGCCTGTCAATATACAGTAACGAGTAACTCTATAATCAATATAATTAAAATCGATCGGGAACATAACGAAACAACGAAAGGCGTATATGAAGTCCCATTACATTGGAGGAACGCTCAATAGCAGTAAACCGTACTATGGAAAAACAAAGCGACCCTGTCGAACTCGTATAAAAGTACATCAAAGAGATATACGTCTAAAAACAAACTACATCATTGGCAATAGTTGTTTCTAATACAGGAATGACTCCACAGTTTTAACAGCCCAAAATTATATGTGCCCCTCCAACCAACTTTCAGTTGGATCTGGTTGAACAACTGGTGCTGTACCAAAACAGAGAAGCGTGCTGCATGAATAAATTTATCACTTACCCCACCCATAGAAACTCTCTTCGATCAGCGCAGCGCTGCAAAAGTAACACTGTCCCTACCCGAGGCACATGGGTTGAGTTGTTTTATCTCTGAGTGGCACTTTCTTTGCACACAATGTGCTAAATGAGCAGGTCACAAAGACCACTTGGACTCAGGGAAGAATGTGGGAAGGAGACCCACTGAACAGTTGTCAAGAGGCAGATGGTAGCCTCCCCATCAAAGCCATTCAGCGTGTGCTTTATATGCACAGGGTATGGCTCTGCCGCACATGGTATCGTGGCTTAAAGTCCCAACCGCAGGGCTGCGGCGTTTCCAAGCCCATCAGTGTCCTCTACTGACATGGGTAGGAGGAATAGTTTTGCGGAGATAAATCTGAACGCTGGCCCAGACGGGACTCGAACTGGGAACTGAAGATTATGAACCTGGCACGCTACCGACTGAAACTACACCCCCCATCCACCACCCCCACCCACCCCCATCATACACCCCCATCCAACCACCCCCAACCCAAATCCCAAAGGACATGAGTAGGACCACGAAACCGCAACAGCATCACCCGTAGTAAACTATACGGCACAGCCGCAGAACAATGAACACGGATATAATCTCCGAAGTCGAACCGTTTTCACAACTTCTGATGAAGACTTACAAGTCGAAACACGTTAAGTGACAGTAGTCAAAATAAAATTGAGTGATCCGTATAACAGGAAAGGACTTACTTCGCTTACTATACAGGAAGTGACTAATTGCTATTACCATCCTGTATTCACTGATCGAAAAATATTATTTGGAATCACTAAAACGATACTAAATAGCTCGGATAGTGATTAACTTTTAATTTAATTCAGTTGTGTTTAATCTGTTATAAAAAATATGATATTTCGGTTTATGAAATCGCTCAGCAGAATAAGAGTGCAACAGCCATTGTCATTTTTTGTAACAGTCAACAATTTTTCTCAAAGTAGGAAAACTCGAGAATTGGTACGTTTTTCTATCAACTGCTAGTCTTGGAATCGCGATGATAATAATTTTGCCAGAAAACTGCTGTTAATCTAGAATAATGGATTGCTTATGAAACTCTGAGTAAGTACGGAAAAATTCTCAGTGTCGGTGACGTTTTTTTCTTTTCGCTGTGATAGAAAGAGAGTTATTATTTCCTTTGAACCTAATGAGTAGAATCTGCAATCTATATATAATCGGAATTCACTAATTTTTCAGAACGCCGAACAATCTCAAACACAAGTCTTGCTAACACTTTCAAAGTCACTGCCAGAGAATTTAATTTTTAAATTCAGTTTATTATTCGCTTTTCATTTCGTACAATTCATATTTTATGCAATTTGAGTTCACACATAACAAAAAATAATTCATTTGCTTCAGCTGTAAAATGTTATAATACAATTCTTTTATATGTTTAACTATACGTTTGTTAAGTAATAAAACATATTATATTCTTAAACATTTATTTGTTATTACGAATAATATTTGCAATATGAACCATCAACAAGATTATCAAACTCACCTGAGGAACTGCAATTTTAAGAAAAATATAAATTAATTAAAATTTATTTATTTCTAAGTGAGGATTAAATTTTACAATTTATAATGACTATTGATTCATAAATAGTACAAATATTAATACCATTCATATATAACAGCAATATACAATAACTTAATCACTTTTCTTAAGGATTATGTCAATAATTTCATTAATAATTTGGAAAGTTTATATATTTTAATCTCATTTTTTATCATTTCCGGCAAATTGTTAACATTTTTTTCGTAGATCGTGTATGGATATGCGATGTTCCAGGTAAAACATTAACCTTCACCATTTCCATCTGAGAAAAAGCCCAGCTGGCATAAGTAAAAACATATAATAAATAAACCACCCATGAGCGGGCCCCTAGAGGCCAACTGAAATTTTTCTGTGCTATATATGTATAATTAGCACAGAACACATTATATATATATAATATGTGTCTGTGTACTACTTTTCTTAGGGTGAGCAATTAGATTAGCGTCGTCATTTGGTCTCCTATTTTAATTAGAGACTTTAACATTATTTTTTGTGTAATGTTTTCTAATATAAAATAGAATGTTATAAACATACAATTTTCTCAATTGAAGAATATGTAAATCCTTATGAAAAGAGCTAACACTGTCATATTTTTCTTTTTCAATATATATCTAATTATTTTATTTTGTGAAAAAATAAGTGATTTAATATGACTGTAATATGATAATCCCCACGATAATAATCCATATTTCAAATATGATTTAATCCATGCATTATATATTAATTTTAAAAGTGTAATGTTAACCAAATTTCTAATATAATATAAATGAAGTATTATTTCATTAAACTTTTTTTGTTGAGTACTCAATATGGTTTTTCCAAGTTAAATGACTATTAATATACAATTATAAATATTTATAATTATCAACATCTTCAATTGGCTTGCATAAACAGTCAGAACCACTACATTTAATAGAATGATAGAATAATTTAATGTCAAATATATCTGGTCTGTAAATGGTAGCTAGGTAGTCACTGGAAGGAGAGCTATGCACCAATCCCCTGTGATGATGCATAGAACCGGCCAGGCCTAGCACCTAATGTCCAACCCCGCCTTCTCGTGGTGCGGACCGTTAGTAACTTTCGAAAGAGATACTCTCTTGTGGAAGTGAACGGAAGGGGAGGGCTGCCAGTTTAGTGTGGCCTACTGATCTGGACAACTATGGCTACTTTTCTTTTTTTCTACCCTGCTGAGGAGTGGTCAACCACACAGGGTCCTGGTGCTGACCATATAAACCTACTGGACTGGACAGATATATGGCTCTGAGCTTGATTATGGATCCTGATTTTGCTGCACTGGTGGGCTTCTGTGGAGGGAAAATCTTCCGCTGTGTTTTCTTTTTGTTTGTGGGTTGACAGCCCCAAGTGAATAGATCCACAGGATATGTTTATCAGCTGGTGGATAATCCAGAGCAGAAGTCATCGCAGGCACCTGAACTCTTTGCTTCTATTGGCATCGTCAAATTCTACATTGGAGGAAGTCTTCCAGTGTAGATGGCTTCAGCCTTTAGTAGTGGGGGAACGGGTCTTTGCCCCATGTCTGCGATTAGGGGGCTGTTTGATATTGTCGGCATTCCCTCTCTCAATAAACATAGTTTCTTTAAACATCCCACTAACCATTTTCTCTCCATAGGTAGTTGGAATGTGAGGACTCTGCACAGAGCTTTTTCTCTTGATGTCCTCACACAAGAATTCCACCGTTATAATTTAGATATTCTCGGCTTGCAAGAGACCAGATGGACAGATAAAGGTCAGATTCTTAAAAATAATCTTAAATTTCTCTTTTCAGGGAGGGACGACAAAAAGCATCACCAAGGCGTGGGTCTGCTTCTCAGCAGACACGCTAGTGATGCTCTTCTAGGATATGAGTGCATTAATGAAAGGTTTCTTACAGCAAAATTTCAGACAAGCGTTAAAGACTTGAATGTTATCTGCTGTTATGCCCCCACTGAGGATGCCGATGAGGATGAGAAGGATAGGTTTTATGAACAACTTCAGGATATTTTGAATTCTGTCAAGAAAGGAGATATTACCCTTGTTCTTGGTGACTTCAATGCCAAAGTTGGTACTGACTCTGACCTTTGGGGAGGAGTAATAGGCCCTTTTGGTATTGGTAGCTGCAATAGCAATGGGCAACGTCTCCTACAGGTAAGTAAACTCAATGGATTCAGAATAACTAACACTTATTACAAACACCGCGACATACATAAGTACACATGGGTTTCACCTGATGGGCTGCATAAGAATATGATTGATTACATATTAATTAACAGCAAATGGACTAGTTCTGTTAGGAATACCAGGGCATATAGGGGAGCTGAAATTGGATCTGACCATTACCTTGTTAAAAGTGTGTTGCAACTTAAACTTAAAAAGTGTTGTGCTAGGGTTAAAAAATTTACTTTTAATACTGAAGCTCTGAAAGATCCAGTTATAGCCAAAGCTTACCATGATAGGTTACTTAGTCATTATGACAGTCATGGTTTGCTTACTACTGAAGTTGAGGAAGAATGGGATCATTTTAAACAGGCTTTTTTGGACACTAACAGTACTCTTTTAGGAAAAAAGGAGCAGAAGAGGCAAAATTATCTGAGTGATAAGGCACTTGAGCTTATTTCGGAAAGAAAGAACTGCAGGAATGCCCTTAATCAATACCCTACTAGTCCTAATAGAAAGCATTACAGAGACCTTAATAAACTTGTAAAGGATCAGTTAGCTGCTGATAAAAATTTTTGGCTTGATGGTTTGGCTGACAAAGCCGAGGAAGCAGTTAGACAGCACAACTGCAGAGAGCTGTACCAGATAGTTAATGTTTTGTGTGGTAGAAAACGGACAGGCATACAAGGATTGAAGGATAAACAAGGTAAGGTTATAGAAGGGGAGGATTCTGTCATGGCTAGGTGGGCTGAGCATTTCAGTGATGTTCTAAACAATGTAGTTAGTTCTACTCCCATTGTTTGCAATGATGATAGATGCATTGGTGGCTTTAATGTTGGCCCTATAACACAATCTGAAGTTAGTTTGGCTGTTTCTAAACTTAAACTTCATAAATCCCCAGGGGTAGATGAAATTACTACGGAAATGCTTAGAGCTGGGAATGTTTCGGTTACCACTTGGATGACTGAAATTCTGAATCTCTTTTATGATAAAGGCATGGTTCCTAAGGATTTTACCAGAGCTATTGTTATCCCTATTTTCAAAAAAGGTGATCGCAGTTCTTGTGATAACTATAGGGGTATCAGCCTACTCTCTGTTCCAGGTAAAGTTCTTTCCATGATTGTGCTTAATAGAATTAAGAATCTGGTTGACAGGCAATTGCGTGATGAGCAATGTGGATTCAGAAGTGGTAGGGGATGTGTAGATCAGATATTTTCACTTAGGCAGATTCTTGAGAAATGTTTAGAGTTTCAGAAACCTTTGGTTGCTAGCTTTGTTGATTTCAAAAAGGCTTTCGACTCTGTTGATCGTCATAATTTGTGGTTGATTGTGAGATCATATGGTATACCAGACAAGTTAGTTAACATAATGAAAGCTCTCTATAATAACACTGAGTCGTGTGTGAGAGTTGGTAAGGCTTGTAGCAATTGGTTTAGCATTACTTCTGGTGTTCGACAAGGGTGCATTTTGTCTCCTTTTCTCTTTAGCTTGGTTATTGATTATATTATGCGAAATTCACTTCAAGGGAAAGATTTTGGCCTTAAATGGGCTGGAGATAGGAAAATTTCTGATTTAGATTATGCTGATGATTTAGCCCTTCTGGCAAATGATGTTGATGAGATGAACTCTTTCATTCGAGCCGTTGATGAGACTGGTAGTAGAGTAGGTTTGGTTATAAACAGAGAGAAAACTAAAGTGATGAAAATTGGTCAGGCAGGCTGTGATTCAGTTAATCTGAATGGTTGCAGTCTTGAGCAGGTGTCACAGTTTAATTATCTTGGGAGCTATGTAACAGATAATGGTGATGTGCGGCATGAGATTAACAGACGAATAGGGATTGCTGCTGGGACTTTTAAGAATCTATGGAGAGTGTGGAGAAATAGGCGTATACACCTAAAGACTAAAATTAGACTGTATAATAGTTTGGTTCTTTCTAGGGTTAGTTATGGTAGTGAAACTTGGACACTTTGTAAACAAGATAACAGGAAACTAGATGCTTTTGATTCCAGATGCTTACGCAGTATCTTGGGCATTAGGTGGTTCAACTTTGTAACTAATGATGAGATTAGGAAAAGGAGTTTGCAACCTCCTTTAAGCAGCATATTGTGCAGAGAGAGACTCCGTTGGTTTGGCCATGTTGCCCGTATGAATAATTATAGATTGGCGAATAGGGTTATGAACAGTGTGCCTAAAGGCCTCAGAAAGAAGGGGAGACCTAGGATGCGGTGGACAGACAATGTCAAACAGGACCTTGTTAGAATTGGTGTGCAGTGGCCAGATGCAGTAGATGTAGCTCAGGATAGACTTGCTTGGAGAACTAAATTGCACGGTCTGGTTGGACCTCCGTAGCCCATGGCTGCTTGAGGATGATGATGATGACTCAATATGGTTTTTCCAAGTTAAATGACTATTAATATACAATTATAAATATTTATAATTATCAACATCTTCAATTGGCTTGCATAAACAGTCAGAACCACTACATTTAATAGAATGATAGAATAATTTAATGTCAAATATATCTGGAATGTTGCATTTCATTCTAAAATATAAATATTTTGTTTTTTCTTTGCTTAAAAATAATTGTCTTTAAATCTGGATAATTGTCTGGATCTTCATTTATGTAAGTTATTAAAATATCTTTACTTTTAGATTCATATACCAATGCCGTAGTAATGCAGCAAATGTAAATATTTTGCCTTTTATATTGAAATCGCAAAGATCATTAATAAATACATTAAATTAACCCGGACCTAGTCTTGAAAATAATTTCTTACCTCCACGTTATACTTCTGAATGATGAATTTCTCTTTTTTCGAAATTCGACTAGCCAAATTGAACATTACCACCTTTTTAGAATCGACACTTTCAGAGTGGCCTTTTGTTTACTGACACAGGAAAGAAATCCATGAATGTTTAGCTGACCCCAAAAAAGTATAAAGAGCAAAACATGCTCATATACAGTAAAGCATGCAAGTTTTCAAGCCTTGATCATGCCCCCACACACAGTCTTCCCGTTCTGCTAAATTGTAAAAAATAATGAAATTGAATACTCAAGATTTATTGTGACACAGAAGTCGGAGACTGGAGTTGAGTTGTTTTTCCACTGAACAGCACTTTTTTGCATTTAATGGACTAAATGGCCAGGTCACAAGGACCCCGAGGGCTCAAAGAAAGTTGGGAGGGGGGGGAAGGGGATCCACTGGATTGCTGCTAGCTGACAGATGGAAGGCTCCTGTCTAGGCCATCCATCGTTTTCTTCTACAGTGCACAGAGTATGGCTGTCCTGCACACGGGATCACAGCATAAAGTCCCATCCGACGAACTGCGCCTTTCCAACGCCATTGGTGTCTTTTTTCTCATCGAGAGTAGGCTAGAGATTGTCGGAAATAAATCTCAACGCAGGAACAGTTGGAATCTGGGACGTACAGATTACGAGCATGATGCGCTATTGACTAAGCCAATCTCTACCCATAAAGAAAATGAAGAATATATTCTAAGACAAAAGTTGAAAAATGGACTCTGAGACAGAAATGGAAGAATTGATTCCAACAATTGGAGAACGGACTTCGAGACGGAAGTTATAAAATAGACGGCTAGATGGAAGTTGAAAAATTGACTTCCAAACGGCAACTGAAAAACTAACTCTAGATGATGAAGAATAGATTTTGATATGGAAAGTTGAAAAACGATTTTCAAAAAGTTAAAGATGAATTCCGATTTAAAGAATAGACTTCAAGAGAGTATCTGAAGAGTGGACTCTAGAAATATAAAGAATAGATTGCGATACGAAATGTGAAGAATGAACTCCGATACAGATTAAAGAATGGACTTCAACTGTTGTTCGTGTTCTTCAAAGCTGTGATTGGCTAAACGGGAAATTGAAATATATTATCTCTACAATATTTTATAACCCCACCCTGCCCTTTGTCAGTAAGGGACACCGATGGGCTTTGAAAAGCCGCCATCTATCGGATGGGAGATTAAGCCGTGGCTTCGTGTGCGAGAGAGTCATATCCTGTACCCTTTAAAGAACGCGCTGAAATACCATGACTGTAGGCTACCGTCGCCTTTGGGGGAAGGGGATACACTGAACATCTGTTAGGAGATGGGGGCTCTTTCCCTAACCTTCTTTGAGTCTTCGGGTTCTTTGTCACCTGGCCATTTAGCTCACTGTGTGCAAAAAAGTGCCGCTCAGAAGTAAAACAACTTGCAGTTCAATATGTCTCCATTATCGTTACATTTCCAACATGAACACTAAATATATTTCGCAATCTTTTTTGCGACACAGAATGCAGTCACTGGTTTGTCCCGATTAAAAGGAGCTCCTCTTTGCTTCTCGCTTGTACACAAGTCGTGAAGCTTTTTTTTCCCATCCAGAAGCAGTTCGCTAATATCATTAATACCATTCGCCAAAACCAATGCAAATTCTACGTATTGGGTTGGGTTGGGTTGTTTTACCTCTGAGCGGCACTTTTTTGCACACGATGGGCTAAATGGCCAGGTCACAGGGACCCCGAAAGCTCAGAGAAGGTTGGGGGAGGGGACCCACTGGAACAGCTGTTGGGAGACAGATAGTAGCCTCCCGTCAAGGCCATCCAGCGTGTTCTTTAACGTGCACAGGGTATGGCTCTCTCTCATACACGGCGCCACGGCTTAACGTCGCATCCGACGGACGGCGGCCTTTCCAAGCCCATCGGTGTCCCCTACTGACCGTGGGCAGGACGGGGAATTTTGCGGAGATAAATCTCAACGCTGACCCAGCTGGGACTCGAACCTGGGAACTGCAGATTACGAGCCTGGCGCGCTACCGACTGAGCCACCCCCGCCCCCTACGTATTGGGAACCACTCCACACCTCCGAGACTAGAGCCAATTAAGTTTTAAGCGTCATATTGGTTCGAACACCCCCAAGAATTCTAAAGATTAACTAGAGAAATGAACTAGTCGCTGATAGTTAGTGGTTAGAACATCTGACATGTTCTCAGGAGATGCGGATTCGAGTCCCACTCGGGGCGAAACTCATTTTTTCAGCAAATTATTTTTTGAACGATTAGCTACTTTTATTTCCTAAACTTCTTTTTAAAATATACAAGAAGAACTGTGTGATATAAATTGTAAACTTTTGGCTTCAGTTGGTTTTTCATAAACATACAAACTTTTGCACAAGGACATGTAGTCAGGTCTTAGTAGTCAGGTTGGGTTGTTTTACCTTTGAGCGTCCCTTTTTTTACACACGGCCTAAATGGGTAGTCATATGGATCCCGAGGGCTCAAAGAAGGTTGGGGGGGGGGAATCCACTGGACAGCTGTTGTGAGACAGATGATAGCCTCCCGTCAAGGACATCCAGCGTGTTTAACGTGCACAGGATATAGTTCTCCCCCACATGGAGCTATGGCTTAACGTCCCGTACGACGGACGGCGGCCTTTCGAAGCTCATCAGTGTCCCCACTGACCGATGGCAAAGTGGAGAGTTTTGCGGAGATAAATCTCAACGCCAGTCCAAATAGGACTCGAATCCGAGAACTGCAGATTGCGAGCCTGGCTCGCTACCGACTGACTCCACTCCAGTAGTCAGGTTGTCTAACCACTACACCAGTTAGTGTTTTGGCTGTGATCAGTATTATTAGTAATTTCGGTAGTCATAAATGGGAAATTTCTCTCGAATGGCCACTACTGGGGACACCGTCAGGACCCACCTTATTAACGTCAGCTTTCATCAGTATTTGCTTATGGCGTCAAAAATCCCTAAAGGGGCAAGGGTTGTCTCAATCGATAGAGCATCTGGCTGATAAGCAGTTTCGAGTCTCAGCTGTGCCTATGCTGAGTATTTTTTTTCCCAATAATTCCCATTCTGCCTTTGGTAACGGAACGGTAGCACGCTAGGAGTGTCCAGCGTTCACCAAATGGGACACACATTCGTCACAGGCGATTTCTACTTTTAGTTCAATCAAATTTTTAAGAGTGACTACCTATAATTTATATAAATTCAACATCGTGAAATTTTTAAACATGGAAATAATATTTTCACATTTTCATACATACATTTTTGAATTTATGGGGGGAAGAACCTCGGTTCTCTGAGAATGCTTGTGGAGGCGAAAAAAATATTTAATATTTATATATATATATTTTGCCCGTAATTTCGAAGAAATTTGTTAAAAATCACTAAACCTAAGGTAAAAAGTTTATACTGGAACGGCGTTCCGGTTAATTTTGACTTGATCTCCCCCCCCCCCCCCATTATTTTATTCTAGATCAGGACATACAAATTCCTCATGCAGCCATGAACTATGGAGGTCCAACCAGATTGTGCAATTTAGTTCTCCAAACTCGTCTATCTTGAACTACAACTTTTGCACTTGACCATTGCACGCCAATTCTAACCAGGTCCTGTTTGGCATTGTCTGTCCACCACATCCTAGGTCTCCTCCTCTTTCTGAGGCCTTTAGGCACACTGTTCATAACCCTCCCCCCCCGAGGGGGATCACCTTGTTGTGGTTGGGGGGGCCTACGGTGCCTCTGAGAAGTTGGGTTCGGATCGCTGGCTCTCCGGGACTCACTAAGTCTTGTAACCTTTGGTGGAGGGGGCTTGTTGTGGGTCTGCGGACCAGTTTGGGTCGGCCGGTCAAGTGGGCTTATTGACTTGTCCCCTGAGAAGCTCCGGGTTGCAGCCCCGGTTGAGGGACCGTATTTGAGGGTGTGCGGACTGGGAGTGGTGCCCCGGTTCAGTGAGCTCATCGATGCGGTCTCAGTCATATCGTGGGTCGGACTTATTAGCCGGCCCCTGCGAAGTCCTAGGTCGTCTTGGTGCTCCGATGGAGAGGCTTTTCTGAGGGCCTGCCGACTGGATGGATCCCCAGTCGAGTGGGCTCCTTTATCGCCCCAGCGAAGTCTGGGGTGTCATGGAGTCGGGATGGAGTGGCTTTGTGTGGGCCTGCAGACCGGGATTGGAGTCAGCGGTCATGTGGGTTCATCTACTTGGCCGCAGCGAAGTCCGGTCTCGAGGTTTTGCTGGGGAGGCCGCCAGTTGGTGTCCCGGCGGAGAGGACGAAGTTGAGGGTCATGCCGAACGGGAGCGCGGCCCTATGAAGTGTGACTTGTCGATGGGAGAGTCTGAGGACTCTCCATCCCTGTGCTTCCCTGTGCAAAAAGTTAGGACTATCATTTGAAATTTAGGCATCCAAATTCAAAACTTAACCTCTATCTGTATTGGCAATTGATGTGGTCTAAATCCAGTGAGTTATTTTGGCTATATTAGGCAATGTTCAAAATTCAAAAAACCCACTCACTACACCTCAATGATTATTTCATCAGACAGACTTGTTTCTAAAAGTATGGTCTCTCTCTTCTACAGGTCTTCTCCCGCAGCAGGTATGATCAAAAAGGCAAGATCTATAGAATGTTCTCTGGCTAGTGGATGTGGTTTCGTGGCAAACTCCCTCAAGGTATAGTGCTGTCTCTGTATAGCGGAACACCGGGATTGCCACACATTATTACGCTGTTCATAACCCTATTCGCTAATTTATAGTTATACACATTGGCAACATGGCCAAACGACACCTTTCTACCTGCAGACGATGCTGCTGAAAGATGGTTGCTGACTCTTTCACCTAACCTCATCATTACTTACAAAGTTAAACCACCTGATGTCCAAGATACCGCGTAATCATCTAGAATCAAATGCATCAATTTTCCTGTTATCTTGCTTACAGTTGTGTTAGCATACATTTCATATTACTCAAAATCAAAGTTATCATTGTGTCAGTAAGCAAACACGTTTTAATTTCATCATCATTCTCCTCTGCAGATGACCTCTCTATCCTTCCATCATCCCTTGGAAAGACGTGTGCATCCTCTCAGGAATGTCAAGCCCGCGATCCTTACAGCGCGTGCATCAACGGAATCTGCGACTGCATCAGTAAAGATGACACGTGCAATGCCCGTAACCCAGGTAACGATTGTCATAATATTATGCGATCTGTATCAGAGCTAGTAGAGCAGCTTTTCTTACAGCATGGGATGCATTTGTAAATGCTTGTTTTAGATATTTTATAGTTATGCAAAAGTTCATAGTTACCAAAAAAAGTATTTACTAAATTATTAATTTATTCACTAATATTGTTATTTGCATTACGTTTAGCGGTCCAATATATTTTTGACAAAAAAGAGCACATTTTGTAAAAAAATTATCAAAATATTGTTGATACCAAATTCTAATGTGTGTATTGAATTTGGTTTGAACAGATAATCTAATAAAAGATCTTTACTCCTATGGGCACGTACCCTCGATTTAGTTTCAGGGGGTGGGGTGAATAACGCTTGAATATGATTTCCCAATAACTAAAATATTCCACTGAACAGGAAGGTTAAAAGGATATTTTATAGCTCTTTTATTAAGTATATAACTGTTTTTAGTGTCGGACATATGGTATGGGACTGAAACAAAATTAAACAAAGACATCAGTTTTGAGTTTCAAAGTGGTAGACAAATTTAGGATTTCGTATAAGACGACAGAATTTCGGAAATTCGGCCTCCTTGGCCCCTTTGAGTACGTCATTGATCATCTATCAGTAAAGATAAAAGATTTTTTTTATAGGCAGGCCAAGTCAAAGAAAGTATAGATACAAGTACAGCTTCAACAGTACAAAGTGTAATGCATTAGCGCACACAAAAAAGTGGCCTATGCAGGGATACGGCGCAATGCTAGCTCATAATTCCTTGATAATATTTTACATTACTCTTCACAGATGATCATTTATATATACAAATTATATTATTTCATCACTATTCCACTTGCTGTTGCTCATTAATGACACAATGCTATCCCATAAGACGTTTAATTGTGTTTGCTGAAAACCATTTTGAGTTATGAATAATTGTAATCATTTTCTTTTAATTTTTATAGTTGTATACCATATATATGTAAATAAAATTTAAAATAAGCGTCTACAAAATTATAAATGTAAGAAATATCCATAAATAATATGATTGTCTCTAAATTGTGCGCATAAAATTATAAAAAAAATTCTTAAAGAATTTAATATAAAGTAAAAGTTTATGAGTCCCGTTCATTTTTATCCCAGAAGGACTATATAAAGAACACAAATGAAAGAAATGTGGAATTTGCTCAGTTTTACTTTGGATGTAACTTTTAGCAAAGTTGTTCCCAAAGCTGGACACAATTAGAGGTAAAATGATGCAATACAAAGCCCACAAAAATATGAGAATGCAACTGCTATCTATTTTTAACAAGTTAAGCAGCATTGACGTAACAGAAATTAATCTTTCTTTTGCAACCGTGAATCCTAACGCAATATTCGGTCATGAAAAAGTGTTGGTCCCTCTCTGCCATGATCTATGTTTATCACTTGTAAGTCTTATGTATAGTGCTGCCATCTAGTGACACAACTCTTCATTAATATTTAAAACTAAAGTCGTTTAACATCAGTCAGTAACAAAGAGTGGCAGCAATCTTCTAAGATTAAGCTGGAAAATAGCTAAAAAATATACCACTAAATGGAGATAATTATCAAAAGATTCCGCATTACCATAAAATAATATATATATAATTAAATAGGGTTCTTATATATTAGAAGGAAATACTATTATAGTATGAAACAATATATTATTTACTAGCTGAGCTGTGCCCGGGTTTAACTTTTCAGATGCCATTTGTACGTATATATTCTAATTTTCACTGCACTAAAGGTTAGTTTTGTGAGTACTACCCCCCAGCCTCTTAGCACAGATTCAAGACCTATATACACCGAAAGGCCTAAACATTTTGATCACCTGCCTAATATGATATTGGTCCTCCACTTGCCGCCAAAACAGCTATACCTGGCGAAGCATGGACGCTACAAGATTTCTAAAGGTATGTTGTGGTATCTGATACCAACACGTTGCCAGCAGATCCTTTAACTCTTGTAAGCTATGTGGTTGAGCCGCCACAGATCGGATATGCTGTTCCAATACAAACCACAGATTCTCGATTGGATTGACGTCTGGGGAATATGGTGGCCATTGCAATACCTAGAAGTCTTCTTCATATTCCACGAACCATTTTCGAACAATCTGAGCAGTGTGGCATGGCGCATTATCATGCTGAAGGAAGACACTATTAGAGGGATATACCGTTGCCGTGGAAGGATCTACCTGGTCTGCAATGATGTTTAGGTAGGTGGTAGACGTCATAATTTCCTGCAGATGAATGACTGGACCCAGGCAGAACATTGCCCAAAGCCTTACACTTCCTCCACTGACTTGTTTTCGTCTCATAGTGCATCCTGGTACCAACATTTCCCCCAGGTAAACGACACACACGTATCCGGCCTTTCATATGGTGCAACATGAAACGAGATTCATCGGACTAGACGACCTTCTTCCAATCGAGAATCCTTCAAGGTCCAGTTTTGATGTTCGCATGCCCATTGTAGGTGCTTACGACGGTGAACCGAGGTTACCATGGACACTCAAAGCAGCCTGCGACTACGAGCCCCATTTTCAGTAGGATTCGATGTACTGTGTTGTGACACTTTACTCCCGTCACCAACATTCAAATTACAGGCGAGTTGCGCCACAGTATCCCTTCTGTTGACTCGTACCATATGGGATAGCCTTCGCTCACCTCTAGCATCGATGAGCCGTGGTTGGCCCACACCTTGCCAGCCGGTTCGTGGTTTTTCCCTCCTCGAACCAATCTTTGAAGGTACTAACCACTGCTGACTGTGAGCACCCCACAAGCCTTGCAGTCTCGGAAATATTCTGACCCAGTCGTCTGGCCATTACAATTTGGCCTTTGTCAAACTCACCTAAAACCTCTGCTTCTCCCATCTGAAGAACACGAATAACACTGATTAATAGAGCTCAGTATCAGGTGTTATTTATACCGTTTCATGACCTTCACACGCGTCGTCGTTTACCTGCAGTTGCTTCGAGTTGCTTTTCAGTATATTGGCTTTTCAGTATACAGTCGTTCAAAAAAATATCCGAACACTATGGTTGATTACAGAATTCAGTGATTACGTGTCACGTGACACGAAGGTTGCCAGATCAATAACTTCTAAAAAAATCTTTGCCAGATATTTTTTCTGAATTTTGTAATCAACCGTAGTGTTCGGATACTTTTTTGAGCGACTGTACATGTTGGTCTTGCAATGAGGAAAAACGATTAAATGAAGTGTTCCAACTACAAAAGATGAAAACGCACTAAATGATTTCCTTAAAATCGTTAAAACTAGACGAACAGTTCATAATAATAACCGGAAATAAAATAATATTAAACTAACCTACATCTTCTGGGTCTTGCTTTTAGTTGAGAAAGAAATTCTATATTACCCGAGTTACTGTTTACATTCTGCATAATGTGAACAAATGAAGTGAACGAAGATGGAAGATTGTGACGAAGATTGTGACGCCTAATAGGTGGATTCGCCACCTATTACCGTTTCCCGTTGGAACAGCCGGTAATTTTTTTTTACATCTATCAAGCCGCTCTTTGGAATTTCTACCTGAAACTGGCCACTTCAAATTGTTCGACAACCAGAATCACTATGTTAAATTCTGAAGCGTCTTACCACGATTTACCGTGACTTATGGCTACTAAAGACACACAGACATCTCCTTTTATTTCTATAGAGAATCTTTGGCAAGATTTTTTCCATTTCAATATAGCATTTTCCCCTCCGTTTTCGAAGTGTTTAAAAAATTGCTTCAAAGATGTATCAATGATGTTTAAGTTTTATTATGCATAAGTTTTGTCATTTTTACCTCCATTACCTATACTAACATTCTCAAGGGAGGGTAGGCAACCCTCACCCCTTGACCTCCCACCTGATTCAGAACATTATGTTCACAAAAGTGCCGCTAAGACGCAAGACAAACCATTTTAAATACAATACTGAATGCACTGTATCCTTGCAGTAGTGTATTCATTACTGTATTTTAAATTATTAAATATATTTAGCGTTTTTGCTAAAAGTAATTTTTTAAAGCTTTTCTAGTTTCGAAAGATTAAATATGTAAAATTCAAGTGATAAAAGGCAGCAATTACATCAATGGACTTCACTTATTTTAGATCAGTTTTGTTTAATTTCATTCCCATAATTCTGATTCTGATAAATGATTCTGGATAATAATATGTACTAGAAATAATTTTGTGAACTGAGGTCCGCAGAATAAGTGAGGCTTCATAAGGCATGGGTTTTTAATATGAGGTGTCGTCCCCTAAGGAGTGCCGAGTGGAACATTTGGAAATTTTATTTTTCATTTGACTTATTTTCAAAATTAATCCAAGCAAGGATATCTGTAAATGGGGGAAGAGAATTGAAGGGGGTGAGAGACTTCCTTTCCTCACTGCAAGAGAGCGGGACTGAAAAACGATTAAGAGCTGCTATAAAGGGTCCGAAGAATGAATTTGATTTCGTAAGAGGTCCCTAATACCAAAGGAGTGGTGATTGCCTCAGTCGGTAGCGTAACAAGCTCATAATCTACAGTTTCCAGGTTCGAATCCCAACTGTGTCAGCGTTGAGAATTATCTCCATTAAAACCTCCTTCTTGCCCTCATTCAGATAGGGGGATTCCAATAGGCTTGGAAAGGCAGCCATCGCCGTCCATCGGATGAGATGTAAAGCCATGCCCCGCATCTGTGTAGGAGAGCCACACCCTGTGCATGTTAAAAAACACGCTGAATGGATTCATAGGAGGCTTCCATCTGTCTCCTAACAGCTATCTATGGGTTTCCTTCCCTCAATCTTCTCTGATCCCTCGGGGTCCTTGCGACCTGGCCATTTAGCCCAAAAGTGCACAGAAAAATGCTTCTCAGACGTAAACAACCCACCGTACTTCCAAAATGGTTGAGGAAACATTGGTATAAGCGACAAAAACATAAAGGAAATGTGATTTTATTCTCTATGAACAAGATTTTCATATACAAATTAAAAAATCAATCTGTTTCATTTTTCAGGTTGTCATAATGACACTTTCCAATGTCGCAGCGGTTATTGCATTTCATGGTACTTTGTGTGTGATAAACTTACGAATTGCCCTGACAACAGCGACGAAGACGAATGCATTCCTTTCAGTAAGTCACTTCTTGTGAAGATACTAAATATTGTGTATATAATAATGTATATTTAAAAGAGAATTAAGACTGAATCGAGATTATTCCTGCAAAATGCGATCAATATCACCTCGAAAGCTCAGTTCATAAGGAACAATAATGCAGCTACGGTTGAGATTTTTCCAGATTCTTCGTGCCTATTCTTCAGTGAGATACTGTTGGGTATGGAAAAGTCGCTATTCGGTAGAGAGAACTTCAGCCGTTGTCCTGAGTGCATGAATGAGACAAAAGACATGAAGCACTTACTCAGTTTAATCTATTGTTGTTAATTATAATCATGTTTAGTGTCATGAATAAAATCTGGGTCTAAAATAAAATTATACAAAGACCACTGTTTTGGATTTCAAAGCAGGCAAGTTTGAGATTTAGTATAATAAGACGACAGGATTTTCTGGGGAGTTCGGACCCCCCCCCCCCCCCCCCCCCCCCGATGGTAAGTCTCTGAAAGACATGTGTGTGCATCTTAAAAATTATGCCTCGTAGTATTAATGGGAGATTCCCATATGCCTTAACTTAAAAAGTGGTTAGGCAGCTTAGTGACTATTCTAGCAAGGCAAACTTTGTGTGTTTTGTTAGTTCTAACTGAGGCAGTGGTCAGCAGTGATTTCGGTCTTAGGAGGGCATGTCTTTGTGTGAGTTGGTAGTATATAGTTGTATGAGTTATAGTAGTTAGTATGATATGTAGTTAGTAATAGCTACTAGGATTCTTCTCTGTCCTATTATGTCGCAAATCCAATTCATATGCCTTACTATTGATATGAAATTCCCATATGTTTTAGAATTGATATAAAGTTCCCATATTCGTACCATTGATATGAAGTTCCCATATTTTAGAATTGATATAAAGTTTCCATATTTCTTACCATTGATATGAGGTTCCCATATGTTTTAGAATTGATATAAAGTTCCCATATTCCTTACCATTGATATGAAGTTCCCTTAGTTTAGAACTGATATAAAGTTCCCATATTCCTTACCATTGATATGAAGTTCCCATATTTTAGAATTGATATGAAGTTCCCATATTTTAGAATTGATATAAAGTTCCCATATTCCTTACCATTGATATGAGGTTCCCATATGTTTTAGAATTGATATAAAGTTCCCATATTCCTTACCATTGATATGAAGTTCCCATAGTTTAGAACTGATATAAAGTTCCCATATTCCTTACCATTGATATGAAGTTCCCATATTTTAGAATTGATATAAAGTTCCCATATTCCTTACCATTGATATGAGGTTCCCATATGTTTTAGAATTGATATAAAGTTCCCATATTCCTTACCATTGATATGAAGTTCCCATAGTTTAGAACTGATATAAAGTTCCCATATTCCTTACCATTGATATGAAGTTCCCATATTTTAGAATTGATATAAAGTTCCCATATTCCTTACCATTGATATGAAGTTCCCATATGTTTTAGAATTGATATAAAGTTCCCATATGCCCTATCATTGGCGGATAGCTATGCCCTTGCCTAGCTAATACTGGTGACAGTCCCGGATTTCCCATTAGGCACGTTAGGTATTAGAATAGGGGCGCCATCATTTAAATGTTAATTTGCTTATTTAAATAACTTTTTTTTTCATTTTAACTATTTGCAAGTATCCGTGGAGAATGACTACTCTCGTTTTAAAAGCATTCTTCCTTCTGACAGTTGAAAACGAAATCGAAAGTTCAAACGATATTTGGTATTTTTGTTATTGTTACAAATTTGTCAATAATGTAATTATTTCTGTACTTTTCTCTGTGAATTATTGTGTTAATGCGTAAAGTTCTGTCTTCAGTATTTTCTACCTATTAACCCTTTCACAACTAAGGGAAACATTTTTCCCATTTTAAAATTGGTGATTGTCGTATTTAATTATAACCTTATCTGCATTTTTTATACAGAATGTCAAAATAGAACGTATGCCGAACGCAATTACGTAAACGGGAACGTTTAGAAAACAAAAACAGAACTGTCAGGAATCATAATATATGTACTATGTGCAATGTCCATCTTTGCCTCACTACCAAAAGAAATTGCTTCGCAAAATATCATAATTAGCACATCATTTTGTATAGTAATATTATTTCATAATTTTGCATTATTTTAGTTAACATTTTGTTCTAATAAACCAATAAATAAAAGACATTGTATAATAAGCCTAACTATAATTTGTGTTACCTTTATAGTCCATTGGGAAAAATATTTCCCATAAAATTCCAAAAAAACTACACATTGTTATGTATTTTTCTTATGATTTTTATTAATTTTACGTCTAAACAAACTAAAATAAACAGTTACATACTAATATTTACTCTTAGAAACCTTATGGTCCTGAAAGGGTTAAAATGAAGTAAAACAGTGTTTTTTAGGAGAATTAACACAAAACTATCTCTAGGATCTAATATGGTTGTAATATCGCAAAATTAGCGATATTGCAACAACTGTGCAAAAGTTTTAAAAATTGTAAAAATGTTTTATAACAGATAATCGTGAACTTGAAGAATTCTATAAGAACTAATTATGATCTTGAAGGATTCTGTAACAGATAATTGTAACTTGAAGGATTCTGCAACAGATAATTGTGATCTTTAAGGATTCTATAACAGAGAATTGTGACCTTGAAAGATTCTGTAACATAGGAGTTCTCAACGTGGGGTACGCGGTGAAATTTTTGGCGTACGCCGTGAGAGCTCAAAGTCGCTAGATATACACAGTCGTATCAGAATAATATGACCACCTACCATAGTATATGTATGGTCGGTGGTCATATTATTCTGATACGACTGTGTATGTTAGATATATATATATATCTTTTATTTTATTCCCATTGTTATACTATAAATTTAGTTTTATCCAACTATACAAGGGGTACGCCAGTTACATGCACATTTCCAGGGGGTACGTGAAGCATAAAAGGTTGAGAACCATTGCTATAAGAGATAATTCGAGAACTACCATTACCTTTAATACAATTTTTCTTAGTGCGGCCCGCAGGCTCAGAAAGTATCTCTTTCATCCGAAGAACCTTTCAGAAACATTTTCAAAATCTTTCAAACCAATGGTGCACTCGTTTTCGCTGAGAGGGAAACGTTGATCCTGCTCTTTTTGCTTTCAGTATTTTTACGAGATCTTTGCTTTCAGTTTTCTTACGAGATCTGTCACAGGTATTAATTAGAATGAAATAAATTATGGGCTAATCCTAATCCGATGCTCTGTAATATTATAATTATGATCTACGTTAATTAAGGATTATAGTTCTAATACAGTACTCTACCAATATATTTCCATGTATGTCAATGGGAATGTATCTTCGAAGCAGGGGCGGGGTGGCTCAGTCGGTAGCGCGCCAGGCTCGTAATCTGCAGTTCCCAGGTTCGAGTCCCAGCTGGGTCAGCGTTAAGATTTATCTCCGCAAAATTCCCCGCCCTGCCTACGGTCAGTAGGGGACACCGATGGCCTTAGAAAGGCCGCCGTCCGTCGGATGGGACGTTAAGCCGTGGTCCCCTGTGCAGGAGAGCCATACCCTGTGCACGTTAAAGAACATGCTGGATGGCCTTGACGGGAGGCTACCATCTGTCTCCCAACAGCTGTTCCAGTGGGTCCCCTCCCCCAAACTTCTCTGAGCCTTCGGGGTCCTTGTGACTTGGCCATTTAGCCCATGGTGTGTAAAAAAGTGCCGCTCAGAGGTAAAACAACCCAATCTTCGAAGCTTTATATTTCTAAAATATGAATTTAATCAAAAAGTATGACTGCAAATAAATTAAAAGATCATAATCAAATATATTTAAATCTATATTTTCAACAATATTCGTTCATTATTTAAGATTTATGGAAGCTAGAATATTTAACAATGAATTATCTTGTTTTATAAAAAAATTCAATATTGTCTAATATTGAAATAATCATTGCGCATATTTCTTAAAGGTATATTAATGTTATGGAATGGTTTGAAACAATATTTATTATTTAAGTTTTAATTAATTTCTGGTAAATTCTTATTAAGCATTACTATTGTGAGATATTTTAGCTTCCATAACTCTTTAAATACCGAACAAATATTGCGGAAAATCCAGATTTAAATAGATTTGGTTATGATCTTTAAATCATCTTCAGTCACATTTTCCATTAAATGCATATTTTAGGAGTTATAGAGTTTTGAAGTTAGATTCTCATTCACAGCGCATGAAAATTATCTAATATTTTGGTAGGGCAGTGAATTTTGTTACTTTACAGATACAGTTTTTTATGTAGATTAGAAAATCAGCATAAAAATGAGCACAATTTAAAATCATCCGACTTTTTTTTTAGATTGTCCGCGTCAAGCATTTCAGTGTGATGATGGCACCTGTCTCTCCCGATCCCTTGTTTGTAATGGCCAATGGGAATGCCCGGATGGTAGCGATGAAGCGAGGTGCTACACAGGTAAGTGATGCTTTCTAGGTAATCTGTTGAAATTGAAAAATCTTTTATCGAAAATCAACGCTATGAAAGTTCGTATAAAATAATAATTTTTTACCGATGTTTAATATGCAAGACTATGTGCTAACTTCTCCAGCATTATCAATGATCTCGGATTTATATTCATGTATCCAATGAAATTTCAATTTTTTCTAAACTTTTCTAGTTACTTGAATATAGGCCCTGATCCAAAAAAGAATAAATAAATAAAACGTTAGTGACGCAATCGAGCCCTAAAAATGTAAAAGGAAAACAAATAGACAATTTCCATTAAAGTATAACATTTCTTTCTACGTTTTACAGGTCCTTAAAAACTGCGTTAAAAAATGCTTGAAATATGCACAAGTTTAATAATTTTTGCCTCCTTTATCATTACTAGCATTCTTAAATCATGGAAGAATAAGAATATATACTTCAGGATGACCAAAAAATCAAAATAAGTGTTGGAATATAATAGAGGACCCTATTGATCACCTCTCTAGATTCAGTCCTACTTGAATATTATTTAAACTTTATTTTACTAAAAAAAAATTCTTTTTCTCCTTTTGTTGGGAGGGGTATTCGAATAAAGGCATGGGACACCAATTTAAGCAAAGTTATAATGCATGATGGCCAACAATTGCAAATGAGTTTAAATATACAGTACGGGTTTGAGTTTTAGAAAAGATAATGTGGCAGAGAGTCCAATTTTAGTAATCTTATAGTACTGGAGGCCACTTTTAAACAAAGGTTTAAGCGTTCTTGACTGGACAAAGGGACTTGGGTTAGGGCCCCAAATAAGTCATGGATCAATCAAGAGATGTGAGATGTTGATTCGAGTCCCACTCATCGGGGAATCTTCTTTTTTCCACAGAAGAATTTATTGACTACTATATCAACAGGTAATTCTGTATATTTACTACTGATTTATTATTTCACTAAATAATGTTTCAGTGTAAGTGATTTCCTTATTTACATCTAAACTAAGCGATATTGGGAAGTTGCCTTTCCTGATCATATGGCGCCATGAGCAACACGGTCGTGAAGAATTAAAAGTCACAACTGGCGGATAAATGATGGAGCTGGTGATAGTTTAGTAGTTAGAACACATGGCCTTGTATTATTTAAATTTATTATTTTCCTACTCATTGTCGAAACTCATTTTTCTACAATAGTTTTCTCAAATCATGGATGGTTCATTACTTGTGTTATCTTTCTTCTGAGGTCTCACTTTTCTCATAGAATTTCCCTATGACATATTATACTGATAGTTATTGTCAAACCCTATGACAAGCAGCTGTTTGAAGGCGACCATTCCTTTTTTTTTCTTTCAGCACAATAGGTATTGTAAAACCTCTATGACAAGCAGCTGTTTGAGGGTGACCATTCCTTTTTTTCCTTTCAGCACAATAGGTATTGTCAAACCTCTATGACAAGCAGCTGTTTGAGGGTGACCATTCCTTTTTTCCTTCAGACTTTTCGGGGGAACATTGGAGATTGTCTAAAGCAGTGGTTCTCAAACTTTTATGCTTCACGTACCCCCTGGAAATGTAAATGTATATGTAGTTGATGTACCCCTTGTATATATAGATAAAACTATAGTTATAGTATAACAATGGTAATAAAACTATGTTAGTAGATTTAGCGACTTTTGGGCTCTCACGGCATACTCCCAAAAATTTCACCGCGTACCCCACGTTGAGAACCCCTGGTCTAAAGGTTGACTGGCGAACGGTCATTTGAAATGATTTTTTCGTTTAAAAACTTAAATAATGCACCAAAGAGCCAAAACATTATGATCAGAGCGTGTTTATGCAAATCGAAGCAACTGCAGGTAAACGACGACGCGTGTGAAAGTCATGAAATGGTATAAATAGCACCTGATACTGAGCTGTATTAATCAGTGTTATTCGTGTTCTTCAGATGGGAAAGGCAGCGGTTTTAGGTGAGTTTGACAAAGGCCAAATTGTAATGGCCAGATGACTGGGTCAGAATATTTCCGAGACTGCAAGGCTTGTGGGATGCTCACAGTCAGCAGTGGTTAGTACCTTCAGAGAGTGGTTCGAGGAGGGAAAAACCACGAACCGGCGGGCAAGGTGTGGGCCAAACACAGCTCATCGATGCTAGAGGTGAGCGAAGTCTATCCCATATGGTACGAGCCAACAGAAGGGATACTGTGGCGCAACTCGCCTGCAATTTGATTGTTGGTGACGGGAGTAAAGTGTCACAACACAGGTCGCAGGCTGCTTTGAGTGTCCATGGTAACCTCGGTTCACCGTCGTAAGCACCTACAATGGGCATGCGAGCATCAAAACTGGACCTTGAATGATTGGAAGAAGGTCGTCTAGTCCGATGAATCTCGTTTCATGTTGCACCACATGAAAGGCCGGATACGTGTGTGTCGTTTACCCCTGGGGGAAATGTTGGTACCAGGATGCACCATGGGACGAAAACAAGCCGTTGGTGGAAGTGTAATGCTTTGGGCAATGTTCTGCTAGGAAACCCTGGGTCCAGTCATTCATCTGCAGGAAATTATGACGTCTACCACCTACCTAAACATCATTGCAGACCAGGTAGATCCTTCCATGTCAACGCTATATCCCTCTGGTTGTGCCTTCTTTCAGCAGGATAATGCGCCATGCCACACAGCTCGGATTGTTCGAGAATGGTTCGCGGAACATGAGGAAGACTTCCAGGTATTGCCCTGGCCTCCAAATTCCCCAGACATCAATCCAATCGAGCATCTGTGGTTTGTGTTGGAACAGTATATCCGATCTGAGGCGATGCAACCACGTAATTTACGAGAGTTAAAGGATCCGCTGGTAACGTATTGGTACGAGATACCACAAGACATCTTTAGAAATCTTGTAGCATCCATGCCTCGTCGGGTAAGAGATGTTTTGGCAGCATATGGAGGACCAACATCATATTAGGCAGGTGGTCATAATATTTTGGCTTTTTGCTGTATGGCCTATATCAAGAATAAATAACTTTTGCATGAAAGGGTTATTACAAGTAGGTAACGTGAAACGCACGTGTGATATTAAAATTCGCCGGGAAAATCAAATAAAAATAGTAATTGTATAGTTTCAAAAATGTTACTTTACTGGAATAAAAAACAGAAAAAGTAAAGCATTTTTAAAAAATAATAAATGAATGCAAAATATTATCTTTCTAAATAAAGCAAAATCACACACATTTCAGAATGAAAGGAAAATTGTATGCCTGCTTTTACACAGCAAATCCAGCAATATATTAGTCAAAAGATTAATTTGAATTTCTAGTTCTCGTTTGCCTCGAGGACCGGATTACCAATCTTGAGAGCCAAATGTGGCTGCAGGTCGTACTTTCGACACCTCTGCTACATTGCATTAGAAACTCCTACGAAATCGCCATATTTCTCAAGATGAAAACCATGAAATTTCTCACCATGAAATTCGACACTGAATACCATCCCTGAAGAACGTTTGGTCCTGGGAATGGAACCATTCTCTCGTCAATGTACTCGCATCGTCATCCGAGATGAAGTTGTCACCGTTTAGTGCGCTCTTAAGTAGACCAAAGACATAAAAGTGGTACGGAGATACAGGAATAATATGGAGATTCAAAATAACGAAAACACGTACAGTCGCTCAAAAAAGTGTCTGAACACTATGGTTGATTATAGAATTCAGAAAAAATATCTGGCAAAGTTTTTTTAGAAATTAGTGATCTGGCAACCTTGTCACGTGACACGAAGGTTGACAGATCACTAATTTCTAAAAAAATCGTTGCCAGATATTTTTCTGAATTCTGTAATCATTCATAGCGTTCGGATACTTTTTTGAGCGACTGTACTGTTTGGGGAGAACATTTTATTAATAAGCTGTAGACCTATCTAAGGGCGTTCAGAACAGACACAATTTGACATGGAATAGACTTACACAAGTCATCACATTCGGTAATGGCATGTGGGACCGTTCTTCCTGGAAAATGTGGCCCAACTGTGCCAGTGATTCTGGAGGTGAAAAATGTGATCTGACCTTTCTCTCCAGATATTCCCACAAATGTTCAATAATAATGAGGTCTGGAGATTGAGGTGGTCAGGGTAGCTGCTGTACCTCATCCTCATGCTCTCCAAACGACAACTTGAAAATTAAGAAACGGACATGCAGATGAATGATAAATTAAAATCAGTACCAACGTTTTAAGGAAAATATATTATAAAATTTCTAAAGTAGACCAAAGATATAAATGTGATACGAAGATACAGGGGTTATCACAACTTAGCATGATTCACACAATGCACAGTTGCATTATCCGTTTGAAACCAGGGATGGTCATTAGGGAACAATGCCCGCAACATTGGATGCAGGTGGTCCCCCGAGAATGGATTCGTACGTTACAGATGTGACACGACCCTGCAGAATAACTAATGGCCCTAAGGAATGACATGATATGCACCCCACAGCATCAGGGATCCACCTCTATGCTTCACACACATGCGCCGGAACCAAACAGTCGGGGTGAAACGCTTCTGCAGATTTTTGCCATACATACACTCTATCAGTGTTGGGAAACAATGTGTAGCACGATTCATCAGACCAGATGACACGTTGCCTGTCTTTAACATCCCAGTGTTTATGTTCTTTGCCCCACCTTGCACGTTTTGTTGCATTGATGTTGGTATCAGAGGTTTGTGGATTGCAGCATGGTCATAAATACTGACACGATGAAGTTCCTGACGAACTATTATGACGGAAACGGGATCATTCCGACTGGTGTTCAACTTTGTTGCTATTTGCGGTGTTATAGTCTTGTGCTTCCGTTGTACAATCCGTGCCAACGTTTGCCTATACCTATCTGACAACTTCGTATGGCGTCCACAATTTGCACGTTTGGAGGCAACGCCTTGTCCTTTTTGATAGGTAGTCAAAATCTTCGATACAGATCCTCGTGTTACTTTTTGATAGGTAGTCGGAATCTTCGATACAGTTCCTCGTGTTACTTTTTGATAGGTAGTCGGAATCTTCGATACAGTTCCTCGTGTTACTTTTTGATACGTAGTCGGAATCTTCGATACAGTTCCTCGTGTTACTTTTTGATACGTAGTCGGAATCTTCGATACAGTTCCTCGTGTTACTTTTTGATACGTAGTCGGAATCTTCGATACAGTTCCTCGTGTTACTTTTTGATACGTAGTCGGAATCTTCGATACAGTTCCTCGTGTTACACCTACTATTTTTGCCATTCTGGTTACTGAAGCTCCTGCAAGATTAGCACCAATTATCATGCCTTTTTGGAGATTACTGAGATCTGACATTGTCGACAATTATACCACAAGAGCTGTTTCACCTGCTCCTGTGGCACTGCTGCGTGATAGCCGACATCGTACTTCCCCCTTTATATACCTCACATCGCGGGTGACGTCGTCCCTGTGATGTGCATAAGTCGTATTGTGTGTACTCCAGTCGCTGTCGGTATTTCCATTATTTTGATAAATCTATATAGGTCGGGGCTATACGGAGGATGCTCTTGCGACGCCCAGCGAATTTTTCGTATAAGATCGGTTGTCATTTTTGCAGCATGAGAGCGGACATTATTACGAAGTAAAATGACCCTATTGGTCAGCATGCCTGGCCGTTTATTCTTCATGGCTGTAGACAGGTGTCTCTGTCTCTCTCCTGTCTCTGTCGAAAATGGAATATGGCTTAGACCTTATAGACAAACCTAATTTAACTAACTTAAAGAAATTAAATGTTATTCAAAACAAATGTTTAAAAATTGCTTTAGGCTTACCAAAATTTTGTCCAACATTAGCTCTTCTGGCTGAAACAGCCATTCCTCCATTTGAAATTAGGCATTCAATTTTAATCTTAAAATATTACACAAGACTCCACTATAAACTACCAGACCACCCATTTTATCTAAACTTTAAAAGACTCATATTCTATAAAAAAATCGAAGAAAATGAATTATTAAAAGAATTCTTTAATAAACTAACTAAAGATGAACTGCGAGGAGACATTACTGAATCTGTAGCAGTATGGTGTTACAAACTCCCAGTAGTTTATACAGAGATTCCACATTTAAATTCAAAAAATGAAATTTCTAATGAAGCTCTATATCAATTATTCATTAATTTTAAATCTGAAAAATTTAACAATTGTTTGGAAATCTACACAGATGGGTCCTACATAAAAGATTCTGGGTCATCCAGTGCTGCTGTATATATTCCATCACACAACATATCATTAGCATACAAATTGCCTGATTTTACTCAGATATTGCATGCTGAAATTTATGCAATATTTGCCAGTAGTTTGCGCATCGCTCCAGAAGTTAGGTTCCTCCCCGCACGCCCCCACCCCCCCTACGCCAGCAGCTGATGTCCTAATGGGTTGACATTTACAACCGATTAAAAAATTATTTATTAGCCTTCTCATTGTTGTGGGATTTTTAGCTCTATTCATTATAATGCGCAGCTGCAGACTCCAGGGAGAAAAAAATTTTAAGCTCCTCTGGCATTCGTTTGAACGGGTTGACATTTATGCCCGCTTAAACATTATTTATTAGCCTTCTCATTGATGTGGGATTTTTAGCTCTATTCATTATAATGTGCGGCTGCAGATCTGATTGAAAGACCCCGGGAGAAAAAATTTAATCCCCTCTGGCATGCGTTTGAAACAACCAAACGGGTTGACATTTATGTCCGCTTAAAAAATTATTTATTAGCCATCTCGTGGAAAGCCCTCTCTGGCATTCAGCAGATCCATGAGAAAAAATTAAGTCCCTCTGTCATCCGTTTTAAACAACCAAACGGTTGACATTTATGCCCGCTTAAAAATTATTTATTAGCCTTCTCATTTGTGAGGGAAGACTGACATTCATAAGAATAAAGGATTGGCCTACAGCTAGGTTGACATTTATGACTGAACTCATTGGTCAGAAAAGTTTTTTTTTATTCATTAGAATGTGGGTCAGTAGAATATAGCTTCCGCCGGAATCGGCATTGTTAAAGTCTCCCAGTATCAAATCCTTTCAGGTATGCGCGTTCAGCTCTGAAAAAAAAAATTACGCTTAGAGACGAAAAAAAGGAATTCTATGCCACGATCGACGAAACCTGGACGCCTCAGATGATGATGATCCATTCTTTCGTTTAGGGAGGTATTTGAAAGGCCTCCTAATAATGTGTCGTTAATATTTGGGACCACTCAAATCCTTTCAGATATGGGTTGGTCAATAACGGGTGTCCAGAAGAAGCCGCTCGGTGACATTTATGAAGACTGAAAATAATTTGCGACTTTGTGAAAGAAATCGAGATTAAAGCGCCAAGAAGCGGGGATGAGACTATCAATAACGGCTTGGATAAAAAAAGAATCACGTCAGTTTTATTAGGATCTAAAAAATAGTTGTATCTTTTGACTACGAATGAAACCCTTTGTTAACAAGAATCTTTATGTCATAGCTTTAGGAGGCCCGAGCCGGGGCACACCGCGCTAGACTTCCTTGAAAGGGAAAGTGATAACTGAGGGCGACCCCTGGTGGCGCAGATGGCGAGGTCAGAGGGGTTTTCTGACTGCGAACAGCCGAACGTTATTCCTACGAACAAAATTAAAACCTTTCCCCAATTGATTCTTACATAACGGTATTGGGATGCATGAGATTATAGAAGAATATAGTTACTTAAAAACTGTAGATAATTGTTAGCCGAACAGAGTATTTAATTTTGGTTTATGTTGAAGAGGAGCTCACAGCCACGTGTTTATATGAAGAAAATTTTTAGAATAACTGAAATGGCTTTTTAAACCTTTCACCAATTGATTTTTACCTAACAGTATTGGAATGCATAAGATTATAGAAGAATGTAGTTACTTAAAAACTGTAGATAATTGTGAGTCAGAGTAATTAAAGAAGTCACGCGTTCTAATAAAGAAAATTTTACAATAACTGAAATGGTAGATTTTTCCCGATAAACTTCGCGAAAAGATTTTTCAAATGAGTAATACGCTAAGAGAACGGGCTACTAAAAAATAAATATTATTATATCGAGGCAGCTGAGAAATTGGTACGCAATCAACGACAATTTTTGAAATATTTCAAGTAGCTCTAAATAAAATCGGCGTCAAAATGCTACACGCACCCGATTCATAATAATCATCTTTGATGAATATTTTGTCAACTATTAAGAAACTGTTGCGATCTTCCAAAATGGCCAAGTTGAAGGACTTTAAAGAGTTGAAAACCTAGACACTATTCAACCAACACAAGACAGTAATGTGAAGGGATAAATAAGATTTCGGTCAACGTTAGATTATAATAGCAGGAGTTGTCATGTAGAGAACTTTGCCTGAAAATTGCGAATAAAGATTTTAATCAAATTGTCATTAGTTAATAAATAATTGTCACAAGGACCTGATAACGTCGTATAAAAGTTATCTGAACTAAAGGAGAAGAACACAGTTAGTATCACGAGACTGCATTAAAAAGGTTTATGCAAATATACACGGAATTGAGACTCTCTACGAATCCACACGGCCGTTTTCGCGTTAAATGCGAACTTGGTGAGGTTTTGAGACGACCTTCTAAATTTTAGAAATGGCCGATTTCCGCCTCTCGGCTTTAAATTCGTACACTAAAAAATAATTTGTGGTCAGAAGATATTTTCTCGCTATAAGAAAACGAATGGAGTCACTTACGTGGCAGTATTTCTGATTTAAATACGAATAGGGTTCATTTAGGTCGGTTCGGATTTTAACTGTCAAGATATTCAACAAAACTATGATTTAAATCACCTGTCTACCCTAAAGCGCCTTCCCCTTGACACTATTTTGATATGTATCATCTTAATTATACCAACTGATTAAAAACTCTGTTGTACCTAAATACGCTGTAGAAAGAAAGAGTCGTTATTATTAATCTATGGTTCAATCATAGTAGTTTTAAATCGTCCTGCGCTCATTGGTCAACGATTTTGATTAAAATACTGCTCTGTGTCTCGTACGATCATCATTTTCGGCCAGCAATGGAAGCGAGGTGTCAAAATATGAGAGGGCGAAAGAGCGATCCTATTTGGAATGGTTTCAAGAAATACCCAAAGGGTAAGGGGTTTCGTGCCGTTTGCTTACAGTGTAACAAAGATATCATCGGTCTTGTACCACGCCTTAAAAGCCACCAATGTAAAGAAAAAGCTATAACATCTCGGCTAGACCAGCAAATCGCATCTGTGATGAACTCTTCCGAACCTGACAAAATCAGACGGTATCTCATCGTCATACAATCTCATCTAAAGGCCATACGTGACCAAAGTTTCAACGTGAATGACTGAAAGACAATGTGACCAACCTAAGAACTGCTTCGGTCGTGAATCGTGTCGTTCCCGACTGTTTAACGTAAGAAAGATTCATTTAAGCGATGATGCTAAACTTTTTATGGAAGATAATTCATTTCGAAACTTTCCTATGTGTACGAGCATTTCAATACGTACTCGCTAAATATTGATAGTGTGGAAATATTGTTACTAATAAAGGATTTTGTATATATGATTTCGTAGTGAACATCGATTTGTTGTATGTCTGATTATTTCTTATCGCAGTTAAGTTTACAACGACCTAAAGGCTATGTGCTTTACAATCTCGTGAAACAAAGTGGGGTATGACTGATTGATATGTTAAATTCTATTCTGAAAATAAATACATGAAATGCTTCAAACATTTGTCCGACTTCAAACTGAAAATACAAATTATTATGTATTTTATTACACTCGCCAATATCAGATTAATGAATGTTTTTGCAAGATTATGGTGAAATTAGCCTCCAATGTGTAGAACCAACGTGTTAAATTGTGTTGCTTATGTCCCACAAATCGTATTAAAGAGAAATGTAGACACCGCAACTCATTTCTTAGAGCTAAATTTGTAATGTGTTGCACATAACTGACTGATAATTTTAGCACTTGGTCATTTATGAAAGTATTTTCCTTCTCGAGTAGTTGGGAAGAGAATGGTTTCTTTCTGTAAGAAAGCTTTTTTTTTTTGGTGTAATTTTTCGAATAGTTACTTAACAATTGTTATTTCTAAAAGCGAACTATCAGAAATTATGTAAACGACATCAAAAGATAATATTTATTGCACGAAGTAAAATGGAATTATTTACAGCACTTCAGCCAAAAAGAGCACGTTTTTCTTTTTTTTTTTTACGGCGGTCGAAGACAAAGAGCCATTTAAGCAGATACGTTTAGAACATCGCCAGCGATTGAATTTTGGTCCCACGAAAGGTACCAAATCCGTTAGTCAATGATTAAACGCTGTTCTGATGTATGAGCAAGCCCATTTAAGCAGATACGTTTAGAACATCGCCAGCGATTGAATTTTGGTCCCACGAAAGGTACCAAATCCGTCAGTCAATGATTAAACGCTGTTCTGATGTATGAGCAAGCGTTAAAGAATATTTCACACTTTGAACAGAACACAACTTTGCAGTCGTCGTTCTTTTTTCGGAAATATAACTGGTTGAAGAAAACAATGTATTACATTTAAAATGAAGTTTGACTGCGTATAAATTTCTTTTAAAGATTTGTTTAGAAATTATCCTAACAAGTATATTTTGCAACATACCGCTGGGAGAAATTCTCTTTGTATAGAAGGGGGGTCAAACGTCCCTAAAATCAACAACTTACTGATCAGGTATGCTACATTTGATAGATGTCAAATAACATTGCTCTCCTCGAATTTCAGGGTCTGACATCGCGTCTATTTGTTTTGTATGTTAATGATAAGTTCTTCAGACATTTTTAATAATGCATCATAAGTCTGTCCTCTCGAAGAATCCTTGAAATAAGCGTGAATTAACTGAATTGAAGCGTTGTTTTTTTGTTTTGTTTTTTCTCGTAGGCATGTGTACAGAACAGAAATCTTCTACAGTAAGCTATAAATACGCAAATAAAAAATCCTATCTGATATAAAAATGGGGAGATCCTCTTTTTAAAGAAAAGGTGATTTAGGCAAGATATGTTGATCTATCATGTAACTTCGAGAAATAAAGTCTGCGAATATGATATTTTCTTTTTACCACACCAGTTAAGTCCCAAAATGAACCTAATTACAGACGTGATTTTCCGATAATAGACAGTTTGATAGAATGCGTTGTCAAATGTAGTCACTATTTGAAGGAAACTTTTTTTTTTCACATAAATTTAAGATCATTTATGGTTACGGGGACCGTACATCAGAACATCGCCAACGATTGGATTTTGGTCCCACGAAAGGTACCAAACCCGTTAGTCAATGATTAAATGCTGTTCTGATGTATGAGCAAACGTTAAAGAATATTTCACACTTTGAAGAGAACACAGTTTTGTAGTCGTGGTTCTTTTTTCGGAAATATAACTGGTTGAAGAAAACAATGTATTACATTAAAAATGAAGTTTGACTACGTATAAATTTCTTTTAAAGATTTGTTTAGAAATTATCCTAACAAGTATATTTTACAACATACCGAGGGGAGAAATTCTCTTTGTATACAGGGTGGGTCAAAAGTCCCTAAATCAACAACTTACTGATCAGGTATGCTACATTTGATAGATGTCAAATAACATTGTTCTCCTGAATTTCAGGGTCTGACATCACGTCTATTTGTTTTGTATGTTAATGATAAGTTCTTCAGACATTTTTAATAATGCATCATAAGTCTACCCCCTCGAAGAATACTTGAAATAAACGTGAATTAACTGAATTGAAACTTTGTATTTTTTCTCGTAGTCATGTGTACAGAAATCTTCTACAGTAAGCTATAAATACGCAAATAAAAAATCCTATCTGATATAAAAATGGGGAGATCCTCTTTTTAAAGAAAAGGTGATTTAGGCAAGATATGTTGATCTATCATGTAACTTCCAGAAATAAAGTCTGCAAATATAATATTTTTCTTTTTACCACACCAGTTAAGTCCCAAAATGAGCCTAATTACAGACGTGATTTTCCGATAATAGACAGTTTGATAGAATGCGTTGCCGAATGTACTCATTATTTGAAGGAAACTTTTTTTTTTGTATTTCACACAAATTTAAGATCATTTATGGTGACGGGGACCATACATCCTTTATTTCACTACTCTGTCCTTTAGATTTATTTTTCTAAAATGGCCATTTGTCTTTTATTTTGTGAATTGAAATAGTAAATTGAATATTGGCCCGCATCACACAGTCCACAGGAACATGAAATTGTCATTTCACCGGCACTCGCTAACGGCGAGGCATCTATGGCTACGGCGTTAATGTGCGTGTGTACATATTGTACTTCACTGTGTGTGCGTGTAGTGTAGAAGCTGTGGTGGGAGCGCGTGGACATCTTGAAGTTGCGTTGTCACGGGTGTACTTTGGCTCAACATTAATTCTTTACGAAGGGAGTTCTTCAAAATGTATTTTCGATGACAAAGTAAAACAGTTAGAACTAAAAGAATCATCTTGGTGTTATCATTCTGTACATTTGCAGTTACTGGAACTTAAATATCAACGACGACAAACTATTTTATGAAGTTTTGCATTAAAAGTTATGTCACCAGTGAAAAGATCGAGGAATGACGAGTCCTGCCAACGTAAATGGGTCGAAATTTTTAAAGATTTCACAGAAAAACACGTATCTTTAAAAACATTTCAAAAATCATTGAATTTTGCTTATGTCTCCCACTGAACGAGTATTTTCATCAGTGAACAATATGTGGACCAATGAAAAGAAAAAAAATATTGAAAGCATGCATTTATACCAAATGCAACTTTGACACGAATTGTATAGAGTTTTATGAATTTTTAAAACACAAACTGATTTATTAGAAAAAGTTCATTCTTGTGAAAAGTATCAAAATTAAAATTTTTAAGTAATAATATCATTGTTGAAAATGCTATTTATATGCTTATATTTTATAATAAAACTTTTAGTGAAACAAATCAAACGCAACCAGCTATTTTATTATGAAATAATTTCTGATTGTTCTTTATTTTCTCAAAAAATATGGGCACCGTACTTATGGTACATATTGTATGAACTTGACATAATTTTTATAACAGAGAATAATATTAGCGTGTGTGTAAAAATTTAAATTCAATTTTTATCATGATGTGGATCCACATCATTATTCATATTTCATAATAAAATAGCTGGTTGCGTTTGATTTGTTTCACTAAAAGTTTTATTATAAAATATAAGCATATAAATAGCATTTTCAACAATGATATTATTACTTAAAAATTTTAATTTTGATACTTTTCACAAGAATGAACTTTTTCTAATAAATCAGTTTGTGTTTTAAAAATTCATAAAACTCTATACAATTCGTGTCAAAGTTGCATTTGGTATAAATGCATGCTTTCAATATTTTTTTTTTTTTTCATTGGTCCACATATTGTTCACTGATGAAAATACTCGTTCAGTGGGAGACATAAGCAAAATTCAATGATTTTTGAAATGTTTTTAAAAGATACGTGTTTTTCTGTGAAATCTTTAAAAATTTCGACCCATTTACGTTGGCAGGACTCGTCATTCCTCGATCTTTTCACTGGTGACATAACTTTTAATGCAAAACTTCATAAAATATTTTGTCGTCGTTGATATTTAAGTTCCAGTAACTGCAAATGTACAGAATGATAACACCAAGATGATTCTTTTAGTTCTAACTGTTTTACTTTGTCATCGAAAATACATTTTGAAGAACTCCCTTCGTAAAGAATTAATGTTGAGCCAAAGTACACCCGTGACAACGCAACTTCAAGATGTCCACGCGCTCCCACCACAGCTTCTACACTACACGCACACACAGTGAAGTACAATATGTACACACGCACATTAACGCCGTAGCCATAGATGCCTCGCCGTTAGCGAGTGCCGGTGAAATGACAATTTCATGTTCCTGTGGACTGTGTGATGCGGGCCAATATTCAATTTACTATTTCAATTCACAAAATAAAAGACAAATGGCCATTTTAGAAAAATAAATCTAAAGGACAGAGTAGTGAAATAAAGGATGTATGGTCCCCGTCACCATAAATGATCTTAAATTTGTGTGAAATACAAAAAAAAAAGTTTCCTTCAAATAATGAGTACATTCGGCAACGCATTCTATCAAACTGTCTATTATCGGAAAATCACGTCTGTAATTAGGCTCATTTTGGGACTTAACTGGTGTGGTAAAAAGAAAAATATTATATTTGCAGACTTTATTTCTGGAAGTTACATGATAGATCAACATATCTTGCCTAAATCACCTTTTCTTTAAAAAGAGGATCTCCCCATTTTTATATCAGATAGGATTTTTTATTTGCGTATTTATAGCTTACTGTAGAAGATTTCTGTACACATGACTACGAGAAAAAATACAAAGTTTCAATTCAGTTAATTCACGTTTATTTCAAGTATTCTTCGAGGGGGTAGACTTATGATGCATTATTAAAAATGTCTGAAGAACTTATCATTAACATACAAAACAAATAGACGTGATGTCAGACCCTGAAATTCAGGAGAACAATGTTATTTGACATCTATCAAATGTAGCATACCTGATCAGTAAGTTGTTGATTTAGGGACTTTTGACCCACCCTGTATACAAAGAGAATTTCTCCCCTCGGTATGTTGTAAAATATACTTGTTAGGATAATTTCTAAACAAATCTTTAAAAGAAATTTATACGTAGTCAAACTTCATTTTTAATGTAATACATTGTTTTCTTCAACCAGTTATATTTCCGAAAAAAGAACCACGACTACAAAACTGTGTTCTCTTCAAAGTGTGAAATATTCTTTAACGTTTGCTCATACATCAGAACAGCATTTAATCATTGACTAACGGGTTTGGTACCTTTCGTGGGACCAAAATCCAATCGTTGGCGATGTTCTGATGTACGGTCCCCGTAACCATAAATGATCTTAAATTTATGTGAAAAAAAAAAGTTTCCTTCAAATAGTGAGTACATTTGACAACGCATTCTATCAAACTGTCTATTATCGGAAAATCACGTCTGTAATTAGGTTCATTTTGGGACTTAACTGGTATGGTAAAAAGAAAATATCATATTCGCAGACTTTATTTCTCGAAGTTACATGATAGATCAACATATCTTGCCTAAATCACCTTTTCTTTAAAAAGAGGATCTCCCCATTTTTATATCAGATAGGATTTTTTATTTGCGTATTTATAGCTTACTGTAGAAGATTTCTGTTCTGTACACATGCCTACGAGAAAAAACAAAACAAAAAAACAACGCTTCAATTCAGTTAATTCACGCTTATTTCAAGGATTCTTCGAGAGGACAGACTTATGATGCATTATTAAAAATGTCTGAAGAACTTATCATTAACATACAAAACAAATAGACGCGATGTCAGACCCTGAAATTCGAGGAGAGCAATGTTATTTGACATCTATCAAATGTAGCATACCTGATCAGTAAGTTGTTGATTTTAGGGACGTTTGACCCCCCTTCTATACAAAGAGAATTTCTCCCAGCGGTATGTTGCAAAATATACTTGTTAGGATAATTTCTAAACAAATCTTTAAAAGAAATTTATACGCAGTCAAACTTCATTTTAAATGTAATACATTGTTTTCTTCAACCAGTTATATTTCCGAAAAAAGAACGACGACTGCAAAGTTGTGTTCTGTTCAAAGTGTGAAATATTCTTTAACGCTTGCTCATACATCAGAACAGCGTTTAATCATTGACTGACGGATTTGGTACCTTTCGTGGGACCAAAATTCAATCGCTGGCGATGTTCTAAACGTATCTGCTTAAATGGGCTTGCTCATACATCAGAACAGCGTTTAATCATTGACTAACGGATTTGGTACCTTTCGTGGGACCAAAATTCAATCGCTGGCGATGTTCTAAACGTATCTGCTTAAATGGCTCTTTGTCTTCGACCGCCGTAAAAAAAAAAAAGAAAAACGTGCTCTTTTTGGCTGAAGTGCTGTAAATAATTCCATTTTACTTCGTGCAATAAATATTATCTTTTGATGTCGTTTACATAATTTCTGATAGTTCGCTTTTAGAAATAACAATTGTTAAGTAACTATTCGAAAAATTACACCAAAAAAAAAAAGCTTTCTTACAGAAAGAAACCATTCTCTTCCCAACTACTCGAGAAGGAAAATACTTTCATAAATGACCAAGTGCTAAAATTATCAGTCAGTTATGTGCAACACATTACAAATTTAGCTCTAAGAAATGAGTTGCGGTGTCTACATTTCTCTTTAATACGATTTGTGGGACATAAGCAACACAATTTAACACGTTGGTTCTACACATTGGAGGCTAATTTCACCATAATCTTGCAAAAACATTCATTAATCTGATATTGGCGAGTGTAATAAAATACATAATAATTTGTATTTTCAGTTTGAAGTCGGACAAATGTTTGAAGCATTTCATGTATTTATTTTCAGAATAGAATTTAACATATCAATCAGTCATACCCCACTTTGTTTCACGAGATTGTAAAGCACATAGCCTTTAGGTCGTTGTAAACTTAACTGCGATAAGAAATAATCAGACATACAACAAATCGATGTTCACTACGAAATCATATATACAAAATCCTTTATTAGTAACAATATTTCCACACTATCAATATTTAGCGAGTACGTATTGAAATGCTCGTACACATAGGAAAGTTTCGAAATGAATTATCTTCCATAAAAAGTTTAGCATCATCGCTTAAATGAATCTTTCTTACGTTAAACAGTCGGGAACGACACGATTCACGACCGAAGCAGTTCTTAGGTTGGTCACATTGTCTTTCAGTCATTCACGTTGAAACTTTGGTCACGTATGGCCTTTAGATGAGATTGTATGACGATGAGATACCGTCTGATTTTGTCAGGTTCGGAAGAGTTCATCACAGATGCGATTTGCTGGTCTAGCCGAGATGTTATAGCTTTTTCTTTACATTGGTGGCTTTTAAGGCGTGGTACAAGACCGATGATATCTTTGTTACACTGTAAGCAAACGGCACGAAACCCCTTACCCTTTGGGTATTTCTTGAAACCATTCCAAATAGGATCGCTCTTTCGCCCTCTCATATTTTGACACCTCGCTTCCATTGCTGGCCGAAAATGATGATCGTACGAGACACAGAGCAGTATTTTAATCAAAATCGTTGACCAATGAGCGCAGGACGATTTAAAACTACTATGATTGAACCATAGATTAATAATAACGACTCTTTCTTTCTACAGCGTATTTAGGTACAACAGAGTTTTTAATCAGTTGGTATAATTAAGATGATACATATCAAAATAGTGTCAAGGGGAAGGCGCTTTAGGGTAGACAGGTGATTTAAATCATAGTTTTGTTGAATATCTTGACAGTTAAAATCCGAACCGACCTAAATGAACCCTATTCGTATTTAAATCAGAAATACTGCCACGTAAGTGACTCCATTCGTTTTCTTATAGCGAGAAAATATCTTCTGACCACAAATTATTTTTTAGTGTACGAATTTAAAGCCGAGAGGCGGAAATCGGCCATTTCTAAAATTTAGAAGGTCGTCTCAAAACCTCACCAAGTTCGCATTTAACGCGAAAACGGCCGTGTGGATTCGTAGAGAGTCTCAATTCCGTGTATATTTGCATAAACCTTTTTAATGCAGTCTCGTGATACTAACTGTGTTCTTCTCCTTTAGTTCAGATAACTTTTATACGACGTTATCAGGTCCTTGTGACAATTATTTATTAACTAATGACAATTTGATTAAAATCTTTATTCGCAATTTTCAGGCAAAGTTCTCTACATGACAACTCCTGCTATTATAATCTAACGTTGACCGAAATCTTATTTATCCCTTCACATTACTGTCTTGTGTTGGTTGAATAGTGTCTAGGTTTTCAACTCTTTAAAGTCCTTCAACTTGGCCATTTTGGAAGATCGCAACAGTTTCTTAATAGTTGACAAAATATTCATCAAAGATGATTATTATGAATCGGGTGCGTGTAGCATTTTGACGCCGATTTTATTTAGAGCTACTTGAAATATTTCAAAAATTGTCGTTGATTGCGTACCAATTTCTCAGCTGCCTCGATATAATAATATTTATTTTTTAGTAGCCCGTTCTCTTAGCGTATTACTCATTTGAAAAATCTTTTCGCGAAGTTTATCGGGAAAAATCTACCATTTCAGTTATTGTAAAATTTTCTTTATTAGAACGCGTGACTTCTTTAATTACTCTGACTCACAATTATCTACAGTTTTTAAGTAACTACATTCTTCTATAATCTTATGCATTCCAATACTGTTAGGTAAAAATCAATTGGTGAAAGGTTTAAAAAGCCATTTCAGTTATTCTAAAAATTTTCTTCATATAAACACGTGGCTGTGAGCTCCTCTTCAACATAAACCAAAATTAAATACTCTGTTCGGCTAACAATTATCTACAGTTTTTAAGTAACTATATTCTTCTATAATCTCATGCATCCCAATACCGTTATGTAAGAATCAATTGGGGAAAGGTTTTAATTTTGTTCGTAGGAATAACGTTCGGCTGTTCGCAGTCAGAAAACCCCTCTGACCTCGCCATCTGCGCCACCAGGGGTCGCCCTCAGTTATCACTTTCCCTTTCAAGGAAGTCTAGCGCGGTGTGCCCCGGCTCGGGCCTCCTAAAGCTATGACATAAAGATTCTTGTTAACAAAGGGTTTCATTCGTAGTCAAAAGATACAACTATTTTTTAGATCCTAATAAAACTGACGTGATTCTTTTTTTATCCAAGCCGTTATTGATAGTCTCATCCCCGCTTCTTGGCGCTTTAATCTCGATTTCTTTCACAAAGTCGCAAATTATTTTCAGTCTTCATAAATGTCACCGAGCGGCTTCTTCTGGACACCCGTTATTGACCAACCCATATCTGAAAGGATTTGAGTGGTCCCAAATATTAACGACACATTATTAGGAGGCCTTTCAAATACCTCCCTAAACGAAAGAATGGATCATCATCATCTGAGGCGTCCAGGTTTCGTCGATCGTGGCATAGAATTCCTTTTTTTCGTCTCTAAGCGTAATTTTTTTTTTCAGAGCTGAACGCGCATACCTGAAAGGATTTGATACTGGGAGACTTTAACAATGCCGATTCCGGCGGAAGCTATATTCTACTGACCCACATTCTAATGAATAAAAAAAAACTTTTCTGACCAATGAGTTCAGTCATAAATGTCAACCTAGCTGTAGGCCAATCCTTTATTCTTATGAATGTCAGTCTTCCCTCACAAATGAGAAGGCTAATAAATAATTTTTAAGCGGGCATAAATGTCAACCGTTTGGTTGTTTAAAACGGATGACAGAGGGACTTAATTTTTTCTCATGGATCTGCTGAATGCCAGAGAGGGCTTTCCACGAGATGGCTAATAAATAATTTTTTAAGCGGACATAAATGTCAACCCGTTTGGTTGTTTCAAACGCATGCCAGAGGGGATTAAATTTTTTCTCCCGGGGTCTTTCAATCAGATCTGCAGCCGCACATTATAATGAATAGAGCTAAAAATCCCACATCAATGAGAAGGCTAATAAATAATGTTTAAGCGGGCATAAATGTCAACCCGTTCAAACGAATGCCAGAGGAGCTTAAAATTTTTTTCTCCCTGGAGTCTGCAGCTGCGCATTATAATGAATAGAGCTAAAAATCCCACAACAATGAGAAGGCTAATAAATAATTTTTTAATCGGTTGTAAATGTCAACCCATTAGGACATCAGCTGCTGGCGTAGGGGGGGTGGGGGCGTGCGGGGAGGAACCTAACTTCTGGAGCGATGCGCAAACTACTTTTGCCGCACTTAACTGGACATTAGACAATTTAACAAATCAATCAATAGTTATATTCATTGATTCTAAAAGTGCTATACACACATTAATACAAGACAACACATACACCACATATCCATACTACACACATACACTCCTAAAACTTTATAATGAAAACCTAAATGAAAAAAATAACCATATTCAACTTTGTTGGATACCAGGACACTCTGGATTTAAAGAAAATGAATATGTAGATAACATAGCAAAATCAGCACATGATTATGATAACATCTCGCCAACACACAATTTTTATATACATGTTAAAAAAGAAATAAAACAATTAGAATTCAAAATTTTAGAAAAACATGTTCAATTTCACTCTATCTTCAAACCAAATTTCAGATTTGAACTTTCCAACAAAATTAATACCTTCCTACAATTACCATTTTCCAGACATGAATCCAAAATCATATTTCGGCTAAGAACAGATACAATTCTTTTAAATAAATCAAAATTCTTACTCAAATTAAGTACCTCACCCAAATGTACAAAATGCAATATTACTGAAAATTCCTCACACCTTATATTAAATTGTGCAAAATATGACTCACAACGAGAAAAATTCTTTGAAAAACTTAGAAACATAAATATTAACGAATTTACTCTGAACTTAATTTTAAATCACCCTACAATCTCAATTCAAACAAAAATATTTGCCTTCCTATTGGAATTCATCAAAGAAACAGAGATATGGAATAAATTGTAACACAGAACAACAACAAAAAAAAAAACGTAATATAAAAAAAAGAAAGAAAAAAAGAAAAAAAATTTCTTTTTTTCATTAATAAAAATAAGAAAAAAAAATAATTAAAAAAAAATCTTAAAAAAAAAAATAAAAAAAATAAAAAAAAATTAAAAAGAAAAAAAAAAAAGAAAAAAAAAAAATTTCTAAAAAACAAAAAAAGAAAGAAAAAAAAATTAACAAAATAACAAAAAAAATATAATAAAAAAAAGGGTTATAAAAAAAAATTAAAGAAAGCCAAAAAAACAATAATAATAAAAAAATATATATATTTATACCAAAAAAAAAAGACATAAATCAAAATTAAATAAACAAAAACAAAATAAACAAAAGAATTAAATCCTAAAGTTTAGAAGGAAGACGAAACAAAAAAAAAAATCTCTTAAAATCTAAGAGGAAAAAAAAATACTGAACATCAAGAATTTTCAAAAAAAAAAAAGGAAAACATAAATTCTATGGGAAAGTCTGTGCAAGGAACTCCCAATTTTTGTGAAGTGTAAACTAAACTAAACTAAACTGGGCTAGGTTCTTTTCTAACCAACCACGTGTGAGAGTGTGTGCAGAAAGGTACTTGTTTTTATCTTGTCAGGATGTTGCTATCTAGGTGGCCGATAAACGTACAAACTCTGCTGTATTATTATATATATACTTTATTTAAAGGATATATATAGTTAATATACACATACAATAAATAGGAACTGCCCACCTAGTACAGTCACTCACTTCGATCACAACAGGCTGCACAGAGCCTCAACGGTCCCACTGCTAGATATGAGAAAAAATGGCTGAATCCAAGCCTCAGATAATCCGCCTGACATAAGACTATCTCGATGCCGACATGCAACTCACCCAGTTCAAAAACTGTTCTCTCGTTCGAAAGAACCACCAGATGTGATCATGTGATGTTTTCTGTGGGGGATGTTGGGGTATCGGCCAATGGGGCTTGGACACAATTCCCAGTACCACGTCGATTCTCTTGTTCCCATTTAAGGAGTCTCTGGGGTTTTAACCAAACACACATGGTACATTTCTTCCCCCAGCTCCCCCTCCTACACACACACACACAAACTGGATCTATTGCTGACGTTCTGTTGCTAGGTAGAAAGGGCCCTACTGCCAAAATGGCGATTCTGACTCTCTCCCTTTCAGCCCTAGCTAACCGAGTCTCTACGATGGCTATTCTCAAACGAAGCATGCTGTCGCAGTGAAGATCTGCTGTAACAGTGTTGCCATGTGGTAGGAAATCAATCAATAAAGCAACTTTCTCATTGAAGAAACATGACAACAGAACCTTGCCAGCTTGGTCTTAAATTTCGTGTGTCGTTTAGATTCAGGCTTCAAATGCTGATACCACGATTCGTTTGCTGGTTAAGTCGACGACAAAAAGGTTGGTCCTTGCTCCTGATACTATACCAGGTGCTGTAATGACAGGTCCATCCGCAAGCTCTTCTGTTCTGTCAGACATTTTGGCACCCACTCCACATACTTTCCTGTAACGCAGTGCACATCCACAATCTTGCATAATGATCGAACTGAAACACCAACTCGCTCACTTAGAGTTCGAACGGTCACCAGTCGGCTCTCCCAAACGAGGTCAATGTTCTGGGGAATCTGTTCGTCGGTAAACTTATGCATACCCTATCTCGGCCATGTATCACCCTGGAAATTTCTTCTGCCTTCCTGGAAACATTTAAACCATGTTTTGATGGTCTTGTGAGAGATGCAGTGCTTGCAATAGAGCCACCGACATGTGCTCGTGAATTCTTACAGGTTGCATTTTTCACTCACACAGAAACGGGATAACATTGTTCCCCTTTGCTGAAGGTCTAGTTGTAATGCCATTGTCACACACTCTCGAACAGCTTGGACGCCAAAACTGACTGTATGCTCTCAAAATGCGCTACTTTTATCTGATGGGTCATAGTGCCACCTTCGTGCACGGTGCAGTTACCCACTATACATAGGGCAGTGTGGTGCTATGTGAGTAATAATAGGAAACAGTGCTAGTCTGGACGGACACCTCTGAGTCCCTTTCAGATCTTAACTCTTATAAACGGATAACACATAGATCACTAAAATCTTGGCTTAAGCAGACCATGTAGGGTTGTTGTTGTTGTTTTCTTCTGATCGGCACTTTTTCCACATAATGGGCTAAATGACCAGGTCATAAGGACCCCGGGACTCAGAGAAGATTGGGTGAAGGAGGCCTACTGGACAGCTGGTAGTCTCGCGTCAAGGCTATCCATCGAGTTCTTTAACGTGCAGAAGGTGTGGCTCTCCCGCACTCAGAGAAACGGCTTAACGTCCCATCCGACAGACGGCGGCCTTTCTAAGCTCATCGGTGTCCCCTACTGACCGAGGGCAGAGCGGAGAGTTTTGTGGACATAAATTTGAACTTGGACATAAATTATTATATTTGTGGACATAAATTTGAACTGGCTTAGCTGATTCTCGAATCACGTAGGGTAGAAACCTTTAATAGATATGCGAAATTGTGTTCGCAATAAATTGCACTAAAAATAACGTGAAAAACGAAATTAAAACGATTTCTGTCGCTACTACTGCTTTAGAAGATGCTTAGAACTATCTTGGATAAGTTTAAAACATCTGAATATTTGTAAAAAATGATTTATCACATTGTTTTAGTAAAAAAGCAATTTGACATTGGTGATACTAAGGCAGAGCAGCGGACTGAAGGAAAGCTCAGTCATGATAGAATGAATATTCATGATTGTAATTAGAATGAAACCAAAATTTCACATTTGCACAAATCACACAGGCACAAGTGTAAAAGTGGGACAAATGCGACTAGTGGGGCAATACGTTAGTAAGATAACTCGAAATTTTCTTTCCCGATAGTTATAATGTTAGAAACGGATGTTACCTACACGTTCTTTCGGCTAAATTCGCTTTTATGTGTGAAATTATCTTACTTCTAATTTTGGGGGTCAGTCGGTAGCGCGCCAGGCTCGTAATCTGTAGCTCCCAGGTTCGAGTTCCAGCTGGGCAACCGTTGAGATTTATCTTCCCAAAACTCCCCTCCCTGCTTACAGTCAGTAGTGAATGCCAATGGACTTGGAAAAACCTCCGTCCGTCGGATGGGGCGTTAGGCCGTGGCCCCATTTGCAGAAGAGACATACCTGTGCACGTTAAAGAACATGCTGGATGGCCTTGACAGGAAACTACCATCTGTCTCCCAAGAGCTGTCCAGTGGGTCCTCTCCCCCAACCTTCTCTCGACCTTCGAGATTCTTGTGACCTAACCATTTAGCCCACTGTGTGCAAAAAGTGTAGCTCAGAGATATAACAACCCAAGTATAACAACCCAACTTCTGATTTTGACTATTACTATTATTTATATCTCTGACTCTCCTTGAGGTTGAAGTCTCAAATGACTGCGCTGATATTCGTATTCGTTAACTCGATGAGAAAGGAGACCCGACGGGTTTGGAAAGGCTGTCGTCCTTCAGATGGGATGTAAAGCAGTGACGCCTTGTGCAGGAGAGCCCTAACTTGTGCACGTTTAAAGAACTCACAGGAAAGCCTATACAGGAGGCTTTTATCTGTCTCCTAACAGCTGTCCAGTGATTCCCTTTCTCCCAATCTTCTCTGAGTCCTTGGGGTTATTGTGACATGGCCATTTAGCCTATTGTGCGCAAAACAGCACCACTCAGGGGTGAACAGCACAACTCTCCTTAATGGACGCGTAAGGATAAAGATGTTGAACAAGATAGATTTTGGAATTTTTCCATTTCAGGGGTTTTCGTTCTCATTTAAATGTCTTCGATATCCTATTCTAATGACATTTTACGAAGTAATTGGTTGGAAATTTTTATTTACGTTCAGCTTTTTTTGTTGCTCCTCTTGTTTTACTACTGCCTTAAAATATTCGTCGAATAACACACAATACTGTTAGCTAATACCGTTCATTTTAATCTTTTATGAATATAATAATATATAAAATCTTTGAAATTCAGTCCAATATTAAAATATTTAAATTGTTGAATCAAATAAAATAAAAATCCTTTACGAATTTTTTTATATTAGAATAATAATTTTGATTTTTTTTCTCTTCACTGAAAAAAATTAACGAGGAAAAGTTGTGAATGACATATATCTTGCCCATCTGTGTTTGTTCAGAACAATGTTCATTTATGAAATCTCGTTAACATTAAATCTTCCCAAGTCGGAAATATCTGTAAACAGGTAATATAACATTGGTGAATCTGCCTTACGGGGTACATCAAAAAATAAAGACAAAATATGAACAACTGCCATTACTCTTGGAAGTACCAAAGCGTCCAATTTGGCGCGACTCTGTTTTAGATAAAAATGGAGCAAATTTTTGAATTCTGAATGGACAGACCGTTCGCTAAAAAAAGTCTCTCCTTGGTATATACATTTAAAAAAAGACAATGTCAAGTTATTCAACCACACTTTTGCTCACAATTATATATTTCTTTGCTGCAAAAGTGCCTTTCAAAGAACAAAAAATAGAGGTCATTCTCCAACTCTCTGCTCCTAACCCCGCATTTCTCACTGAATACGAACTGAATGAATAAGAATTGTAATTGATAAGAACTGTTATGCTCTTCTTTCAAAAAGGGGGCGGGGTGGCTCAGTCGGTAGCGCGTCAGGCTCGTAATCTGTAGTTCACAGGTTCGAGTCCCAGCTGGGTCAACGTTGAGATTTATCTCCGCAAAATTCTCCGCCCTGCCCACGGTCAGTAGGGGACACCGATGGGCTTGGAAAGGCCGCCGTCCGTCTGATGGGACGTTAAGCCGTGGTCCCGTGTGTGTGAGAGAGCCATACCCTGTGCACGTTAAAGAACACGCTGGATAGCCTTGAAGGGAGGCTACCATCTGTCTCCCAACAGCTATTCCAGTGGGTCCCCTCCCCCAATCTTCTCTGAGCCTTCGGGGTCCATGTGACCTGGCCATTTAGCCCATTGTGTGCAAAAAAGTGCCGCTCAGAGGTAAAACAACCCAACCCAGCTTCTTTCAAAAGGAATGTGAGTTGTGAACTGCGAAGGTTTAATATGCAGTCATCTTGGATTTTATGTGCTAATGATATATCCGTGTTGTTTAGTGCGTGGATAGGGATATATACTTAAAGTACCTTACTTAGAATCAACGAGCGGAAAGGTTTTTTTTCTTGATCTTTTATTTATTTTTAGGTATCCCATGTGACAAGAGTGCCTTCCGCTGCCAAAGTGGTCAATGCTTACCTCAATATGCATTTTGCAATGCTGTGCAAGATTGCGCAGACGGAAGCGATGAAAGAGAAGACGTATGTGAAAAAGGTAAGTAATAAATTTTCCTCTGACTACAGTCTACCTTTATCCTAGCAATTATGCAACCTTGTGCGCCAAGTGGTTATTTATATACTAACTGAACGGCATCCGGTGCTGTCGGGGTTTTAATTTCTGTATTTTGTTTTTTTACTGTACTAAAGATTAGTTTTGTGAGTTCTGCCCTTTCCCGACAATTTAGCACAGATAATTTAATTTTAGCAGAGCAAAATAATTTTGGTATCCCATGGGTTAAATCAGGGTTTCCCAATCTTCCGAGTCCATAGAACCCTTGATGAGGTTAGGAACTTGTCGTTAACCCCCCACCCCCCAACCATTGTAACGGCGTTCCAGTTTAATGATTTGTGAGCACAAGTTCGAGAACGGCGCTCCTGTTCAATATTTTGAAAGCAAAAGTACCGGAACGGCGTTCCGGTTAAATGATTTTGAAGCACAAGTATCGGAACGACCTTCCGATTTAATTTCAGCAAGGCTTTTGGGTAATTGTTCCCCTATTTTGAAAGTCACGCTTCGCCACCGATATCCGAATTCCTGGTGTCGCCACGGAAAAAAGCGTACTTTTAAAATAAAGCTTCAAAAAAATCGTATGATAGACAATATTTAGGATTTAAGAATCATTCTTTGAAAGAGTGTTTCTGCATAAAATCAAATTGTGAACTGAAAACGCATATAAACAATAGGTTATGCCGTTCGTTAGTCACGCTTTTTGATTCCCTAAGAGATGAAATCTCTCTTGAACAAACAAGAAATATCTTAAATAAATCAAACTTGTAATATATGTATATAAAATAAATAGTTTAGTTGTCTCTGTGTGTCTGTCTGTTCATTCGACATCTCCTCCTAGACGGTCAAAGCTAGAACCACTAAACTTCGTCTACAGCTTCATCTCACCTTAACTTAGTGCACTTTCAGGGGTTTCGACTCCACAAAATTAGGTTCCAAAACTTTGCTGCAAAACGTCTGTCCATTGATGGCTATGTCCACACTTGTGCGTTTTACGTGCGCTAGACACATGCGCAAAGGCATGCCTCAAATCAGTTGAACGGCGCCGTTTTCAGTGATGCACGCAGTAACGCACATGCTTCCACCAGCAGTGGATTTTTGTTCAACATTCCGTGCAACTTCGTAGTTTGTCTGGAAGGTTTCGTTCAGTTTTTGTAATTATTGAGCTTGTGTTTTTTGTTCACCATGTCGTCAGAACAAATATTGGCCTTTATAAATTATTATTAATAAACATATTCGTTATAGAACAAAATAAATTATTCGTCATAAAATTATTATTAATAAAATGATAACATTAATATAAAAATAAAACCTTCATTTATATTATTTTCACTAAATGTTTCACTATATATTCTACCTATGTTATATAACTCTACAAGTACTTGTTTTGACGTGATATGGAACCTTCAGCCGACATAAAGTAATTCATGTTCATTCATTCTTATAGCCGCTAACATAGCAGCATCAGTTACGTCCATTGCAACTTCTCGTCTACACTGGTGAAAAATTGAAAATTATTCGACGCACAGGTGTAGACAGTTGAAGGCATCCGTCCAACGCATTCCATCTAAGGCATGAGCTAGACTACTCGGTGTTGAAAAGCGGAACTGAAAGTCGAAAGTGAAGTTGAAGATGAAAGTGCACAAGTGTGGACATAGCCATTAACTTCGCGCATCAATAATGTACCACTCCATTCATAACTTTCGACTCCCCAATCCTAACGCAAGCGACGGCAGCGCCACAGAGATTTTCGACCCTTGCGGCAGGCTCGATACCCACCCACCGCAGCTAGGAACCCGATATGTAAATCCGACGTAGCTAGAACTAAATGTGACCACCACACCAAATTCGGGACCGATCGGTCTACTAACTGTGGAATTACAGGGAGTCAAACATTTCTCGAACGGTGGCCGAGTGGTTAGCGCGCTTGGCTACTGACCTAAGGGACCTGGGTTCGAGCCCCGGGTAAGGCATGGATGTATGTGTCGTTTTTCTGCTGAGGTCTGCCATCCTCTCAGATCCTTCTACTATGGCATATAAACTGACATGCTCCTGTCAGACCTCTGTGGCAAGCAGCTGCGTGAGGGGGTACTTATAACATCATCCTGGATGTGAATGGAGTGTCCACGCACACTTTAAGAATATGTCTGCTATTCTGAGTTATTTTATAGAGGGCCGAGCGAAACCAAACAATTCAATGATATCATATAAAATACGGATGATTTATAAGGAAGCGTAAGCATGTTAGCTTATAACTCGAAATATAGTAATGAGGATCTAAATTATTAATTCAGACATTTCTTTCTTCTTCAGGTGTTTCGTGCCCACGGCAGAGCTTCCAGTGCGAGAATAACAGATGCAGATCTACAGCCATCTTGTGCAGTGGACTCGACGGATGTGGAGACAACAGTGACGAAACGAGCTGCGAAGTCTGTTGTAAGTAGTAGTAACTAATAATAATAATAATCTTTATTCATAGTTAAACAAAAGCTTAAACAAATGACCAACAAAGCATCTGCTTACGCAGGAGAGAAGAATAATAACGTTATATGAAAATACACAAATATAGTTTGAAAACAATGGCATCGAATACTTAATGATGCGAAATTTCAGTGGAAGCTCCATCGTGATGATTCAAATTTTTATATTGATTTCTGTGTCTAGAAGAAAACTTTTAGTCATTTTTGCTGTTTTATCTTAACTACGAAACAAAAGTTGGATTGAGTGATCTAGAATTGAAATTAAATAAAAAGATGCATAAGTATGCATAATTGCTTGTGACCTGAGCTCAATTCAGATCATCATGTTAAATCAGTAGTTCTTAGCAACAACCTTATCTCCGAAAAATTCAGAGTTTCGACTCCACAAAATTAGGCTCCAAACTAAACATATAAAACATTACAAACATTAACAAAATATATAAAAATGCAAGGATGCAAAAAAAAATGCGATTCTTAGAAATTGTTAGGACGGGATGGAAATGGGTGGAGTGAATATTTAGAGAGTAGCAGAGTTGGTACCCGACACAGAAATATTTTTAGGTACAGGGTGGTTAAGAAATAAGTCTCTCTATTCCGTCTTTTGCGGATTTTTTTTTATTTTTTATTCCCGAGTCTTGGGTGGTGACGAACAGAGACAGCGCATCGAAAATTAGTAAGTAGTTAATGAGAACATTTAGAAGCGATTAAGCGAAGAAAAGAAGTTAGTTGCAACTGTCGCCATCAGGGGGGGAAAAGGAATATCAGATATATTAATCGCTTTCGTTTGCATTATAACACGCTTCAAATGACATCGTTTAAAAGTGGGAATGACCACACCACCAGCAAACAGCAGTATGCTGTTTGCTGGTGGTGTGGATTAAAGTGTGTGGACTCGGTTAACAGTGGTGTGCCAGCTTGTGGTGTGGATTACAGTTTGTGGTCTCGATTAACAGTGTGACTTCACAAAGAAGGCACACTGTTAGTTATTCTACCAGAATCAGAGCAACACAAATGCCACACTGTGAGAGTATCAGGGTCTGAAAAGTCTGCGGAGAGGACTCCTAGTGTGAGTGATCCAGGAAGATGGTGAAGAAGTTTTACTATTAGGCAACTGGTGAGTTAGGAGTGGCACCAAGAAGAACACGGTCACCCATTGCAGAAGATGTGATGGATGAGGCGACAGTTGCCATGATAGCCAGTGCCAGAAGTGATATATGGTCAGTCAGTAGTGCAGAACAGTGTCACGACTTTTGGACATTCCATGTGCAATGATTGGCAAAGTGCTACAGAGTGTTGTACCATGATACCAATACAGGATCCATACGGTGCAGGAACTGCGATTGCATGACTTGCAACATCGCACCAACTTTGCTCTCCAAATTCTGGTGTGGATGGAGGTGGATGACATATGACTGCAGCTAGTCCTGTAGATCGACGAGGTGCACTTCGCCTTCACTAGTGCTGTCACACACAGAATAGTCATGTATGATAGCGTCACCTCCATCTGCTGTGCAGGAATGACCTCTCCAGCACCATACGTGCCAGTGGTGTGGCTTTGGTGCAGATTTCACCAATGCGCCACACCGCAGTGTTCATTCAAGATGGTGGACCCCCACATATTAGTCAGCAGATAAAGCAGTTGCTGCGTAGAACGTTCGGTGATGAACACTCGATTAGAGTCTTGAGACTTTCCTTAGGCCTGGTCCCCCACGCTCACCGGACTTAAATCCTTGTGATTTCTGGCTCTGGGACTATCTCAAGAGCCGGGTTTATCGTAGCAGCTGCAGTTGCTTGCTGATCTGAATGCCACCATTGCACAGGAAGTGACAAACACATACAGAGCGACATGCAACAAACAACCGTGGCCTATGCAGTCCATCACTTCCAGAACAACCTCTGCATCCATGGAGAACATATTGAGCAGTTTCTCTCACAGACATGTGCGTGAAACAAATAAATATTGTTTCTCACCTGTGCCTTTCTTTCTTGTGTTTGCAGCGCCTTTTTTCCCTGGTAGCGACAGTTGGAACTAATATTTCTTTCATCTCTAAATCGTTTCAGCAAGTTCTTATTAAACTACCTACCAATTTTCTCGGTGCTCTCTCCGTTCATAATTTGATGCACCGTAAGAAATATTATGTTAATTGAGAAAATTATGTCACTTATATAAATTAAGTTGTAAAAGTGGGGAAATGGGTTATATTAGATGAATTTTGACCTCTGATATCGATGAATCTAACCCCTAATTCATCGATACCTTTTATAAATTATATTACAGGTGCGCCAACCTTTGAAAAACATTTTTTTTTTAATCATTTTACGCTACTTCGAAAATTTCGAAATCAAGAGTATTTGGACGGAAAAAAATTTCCTCCTTCGTTTACATAAAGGCTACTAAGGAAAACCTTATAAAAATTATAAAATTCCAGAGCAACCAAATGCCAGCGTGAAATTTTATGCAATGATCAAAAAGCAACCATTAGCAGCAGCGTCTAACAGCATGAATTATGTAATTTCTTTGATACATTAAATTGTAAATATTGCTTGTTGCTTCCATTTTAATAAATTGGTAGTGATCTGCAGGAAATAAATCATTTGACTTTCTCTTCGTGAACAAAATCAGCACGAAGTCGAGTAAATGGAAATATTTTTGAGTTTTGAGTCAAAAGCTTCTCTTATATTGTTTAAATTAAAAACTTTAATTATTTTTCATATGATTCCATTTTTTCATACAAAATTCGAAACAATCAGCTTAATAGAAGTCGGATTATAAAATAAATACGAAAAGCAAAATTCGGATTGCACAACACACGTTATTTCACAATCTCTGCGTTATTAGGAATTCATTGTAATCCTTTAAATTCCGCAGGAAACTATAAGTTCACCGCAAAGATTAGCATTCACGGCAAAAAACTTATCTCGAAAAAGAAAAAAGCTCCCCTCCTGACAAATACATTCATACCTATATTCATTGAACCCTTTAAGTTACACAGAATCCTTATATTTTGACACAAAGTAGTAGACTATGATTGCTCCCATGTTAAATCAACAGAGCTCCCACCTCTTTTACTTTTTTTCTCCATTCCTCTTTATTCCCTGTCCTGTCTTTTTTTAATCTGTCCTTTTCACTTTTCCCAAATTACACCGAAGAGCCCAAACATTATAACCACCTGCCTAATATGATGTTGATCCTCCACGTCCGTCCAAAACAATTCTTACCAAGCGAGACATGGACATTACAAGATTTCTAAAGATGTTTTGTGGTATCTGGTACCAACACGTTACCAGCAGATCTTTTAACTCTTGTAAGTTAGTGGTTGAGCCGCTGCAGGTCGAATATGCTGTTCCAACAAAAACTACAGATTCTTGATTGGATCTGGAGAATTTGGAGGCCAGGGCAATACCTGGATGTCTAGCTCATGTTCCACGAACCATTCTCGAACAATCCGGGCAGTGTGGCATGGCGCATTATCCTGGTGAAAGAAGATACTACTAGAGGGATATACTGTTGCCATGAAAGAATCTACCTGGTCTGCAATGATGTTTAGGTACGTGGTAGATGTCATAGTTTCCTGTAAATGAATGACTGGACCCAGGGTTTCTCAGCAGAACATTGTCCCAAAGCATTACACTTCCTCCACCAGCTTGGTTTCGTACCATGATGCATCCTGGTGCCAACACTTCCCAAGGTAAAACGATGCACACCCAGCCGTCCACATGGTGCAACAGGAAACGAGATTCATCGAACTAGACGACCTTCTTCCAATCATTCAAGGTCCAGTTTTGAGACTCGCGTGCCCATTGTAGGCGCTTTCGATGGTGAACTGAGGTTAGCACGGGCACTCAGTGCAGCCTGCAGCTTCATTCTTAATAACGCAGAGATTTGTGAATGAATTCTTAATAACGCAGAGATTTGTGAAATAACGTGTGTTGTGCCATTTTCAGCAGAGTTCGATGTACTGTATGTTGTGACACATTACTGCCGTCACCTAAAATTCAAATTATTGGTGAGTTGCTATACAGTATCCCTTCTGTCGGCTCGTACTATATGGGATAACCTTCGGTCACCTCTAGCATCGATGAGCCATGGTCAGCCCTTCTTGTGGTTCACAGCTTCTGGCGGTTCACACCTTGCAGGTGGTTCGTGGTTTTGCCCTTTTCGGACCATTTTTTGAAGGCACTATCCACGGCTGACCAGGAGCACCCCACAAGCCTTGCTGTCTCGGAAATGCTCTGACCCAGTCGTCTGGCCATTACAGTTTGGCTTTTGTCAAACTCACTTAAGTCCGATGCCTTTCCCATCTGAAGAACAAGAATAACGCTGATTAACAGAGCTCAGTATCAGGTGTTATTTATATCGTTTCATGGCTTAATACGCGCTGTCGTTTACCTGCAGTTGCTTAACTTTGCATAAAGACACGCTGGTCATAATGTTTTGGCTATTCAATGTATATACACTGTTGTAATTATATATTCCCAAATTTTATTGGGCTAACTGTATTTATATATTCCCAAATATGCATTCACTAAAGTGATTTGCAATTTCGTTAATGGGGGCAGGGGTGGCTCAGTCGGTAACGCACCAGGCTCATAATCTGCCATTCCCAGGTTCGAGTCCCAGCTGGGCAAGCGTTGAGATATTTCTCCGCAAAACTCTTCATCCTGCCCTCGGTCAGTAGGGGACACCGATGGGCTCAGGTAGGCCACCATCTGCCGGATGGGACATTGAGCTGTGTCGCTGTGTGCTGGAGATTTATACCTGCGCACGCTAAAGAACAAGCCGAATGGTCTTGACGTGAGGCTACCATCTGTCTCCTAATAGCTATCCAGTAGGTCACCTTCCGCCAACCTTTTTTCAGCATAGGGTCCTTGTAAGCTGGCCATTTAGCTCATTGTGTGTAAAAAAGTGCCGCTCAGAGGGAAAACAACCAACTTGCTTGATTGTGTTTCACTGCTCGTTAAGCGGATTTCGGTTGGGTTGTTTTACCTTTGAGCGGCACATTTTGTACAAAATGAGCTAAATGCCAGTTCACAAGGATCCCAAAGGCTGAGAGAAGGTTGGGAGAGGGAACCCACTGGGTAGCTCTTGGGAGACAGATGGTAGGCTCCCATAAAAGTCACCCAGTGTATTCTTTAACGTGTACAAGCCATACTTTGCAGTATGGCTCTCCCGCACACGTGATCACGGCTTAATGTCTCATCCGATGGACGGCGTCCTATTCCTAGCCCATCGGTGTCCCCTACTTATCGAGGGCAGGGCAGGGAGTTTTGCGGAGATAAATCTCAACGGTGACCCAGCTGTGACTAGAACCTGAGAACTGCAGATTACGAGCCTGGCATACTACCGAGTGAGCCACTCCCACCTCGTTATAGCGGAAATAACAAATGTGTGTATTTTAATATTATACACAAAGTAGAGATGTTATAAATATTTCAAAGAATTTTCAGTGGATAAATAACTTACCGATTGCTGTATTACCCACCATTGCAAAAATTATGAAAAGATATGCATATGATATATTCATTCTTTAAAAAACGTAACATTTTAAATGATAATCAATTTGAATTTCAAAAAGGCCAAGATACTATAAAACTACTAACAAAACTTACAGATAACTTAAACTTTTCATTAAATAGAGGTCATAAAGAAATAGCCATGTTTTTACACTTACAGAAAGCCTTTGATAGCATAGATCACAATCTCTTATTACAAAACTTGAAAATTATGGGATAAGAGGTATTGCGTTAAGATGGTTTAAAATTATTGAAGTAACAGATATATTATTACGAAAATAAACACTGTGTACAGTTCCAAAGGTGTAAACAATTACGGGGTGCCACAAGGATCTATACTAGGCCCACTGTTATTTCTGGTATGCATTAATGATTTATGTAGCATCAACTTCAACTTATATGCAGATGACATAGCAATAATTAATAACAACAGAAAGACTAAAGTGATATGCAGTGAAATACAGGAGGATTTTAATCACATTTTACGCTGGCTTAACCATAATAAAATAAATTTAAATGAAAACTAGACAAAATGGATAATATTTCATTCTCCGGGCTATAGAGATGTAGAAAATATATTTATTAAATCGCACTAATTGGACTGTTTACCATAAAAGAAACACAGTTATTGAAGATATTTGCAACTTTTATAAAATTGAAAAGGTACGAAGGATAAAATATTTGGGTTTATCTTTTGATGATATTTTTAGTTGGAATAGCCATAACAATATATTTGTGATAAGTTAAGACTTGCAATAAAACTACATAAAATAAGATATATAATCATAATTAAGATATACAATCATAATCATAATAAACAACATGTTTATTATTTTGCAAAGCAATTTGTGAATCTATATTAACTATGGAATCACTATACAAGGAATTACAAATATAATAAATGTAAATAAAATTGAAAAAATGCAATCAGCAATAGTAAAAATTATAATCAGTGAAAATGAAAATGCTGATTTATTGACAAAACGAGAGAAATTTAAATTTTTAAATATCTTATTCAAATTTATATAAATATAATAATGTATTGAAAACTTTCTTTGACGATACTTGTAAGACTAAAATAAACCATGAGAAATTTAAAAAAGGTAACTTTTTTAAATTACCAAATATCAAAAAATATTATAGAAAATCTGCGAGTATAAAATACCTTTCGTCTATAGTTTGTTACCTAAAGATATACTGTGCATCTGCGAATTTTCAACTTTGAAGAGAAAATTAAAGCTGTTTTTTATGGAAGACATTACTCTGAAGTGCCATTGAATTAGGGATAGCAACCTAGTAACATGTTGGACCCCCTTTGACCCTGATAACGGCCACCACACCACGACGAGGCAAGGACTCCACAAGCTTGCGTAAATGTTCCACAGGTATGGCGACCCATGCATCCTCCAGAGCTGTCCACAATTCTCTCTAAGTCGTCGCTGATGGAATACGGGCCCGAATACTCTGCTCGACGGTATCCCAAAGATTTTCGATGGGAATTTAAATCTGGGCTTCTAAGTGGCCAATTCATTATTTCAAAGTCAGCAGAATGCTACTGCAACCATGCAGTAGCCAACCTGGACCTGTGAGATGAACAGTTGTCTTGCTGGTCTCCATTGGGATGCATGAGGGCCATAAATGGGTGTAAATGGTCAGCCATGAGTTCTACGTTCTGAGATGCATTGAGTTGTCGGTACACTCTCGTAGGTCGGCAGCTCCCGAAGCCGAGACAATGAAGTGAGCATTGCACAGTCCGTGCACTGACTTCCTAGCTGGAATCCGCATTCAGATGAGTGATGATTTCGGATAATGTCTGGCCCCTATCGGTCCGTACGATGCGGTGATCCCCACGGTCATTCAAGGCTGGTTGTCCGGGTGTTTCTTTTTTGCCGGAAATTTTATATTTCCGGAACACTCTTGAAACTGTCATACGAGAAAATCCAAGTTCGTTGACAATTTTGGAGATCGAGTAGCCCATCAGTCGGGCACCTACGATCTGCCCTCTGTCAAATGCATCTAAATCCCGCGCCTTTCTCATTACGCTTCTCACGACGAATGCTTGGGGAAGTCAAAGCTGACAGCTAAATATGACTAGAGTTTCAGACACGCATGCGCGCAAATGCGGGATTTGCGGTACTGAATTTGGAAAACGTCTCCTATTCCTAATTCAATGGCACTTCAGTGTATATAAAAGTGCTATATTAAATCGCTTTGGAATTACTTTTAGTTTTTTAGTTTGTCAATTGATAGTCTCATTTCTGCCTATAGATATGTACGTTTAATATTATATACATTTATTTGCTTTCTGGCTTTCTGAACTATGTAACCAGATGATACCACTATCCTTTTGTTTAATTTTACTTTTTTTTTATCCTTTTTTTACCCTCAAATTATATAATCTAAGTAAATATTGTAACTGTTATATTTCCTGCAGACAAGCTATGTTGCTTTGTGGGACAACTGTACACCGTTCTGTAACACATTATTATGAGAATATATTCATTTTATTATTATTATTATTGATAATGCAATCAATCTCTTAAGGGTAGTCATAACTCAGTATAGTAAACTCCCAGTTATCCGGTATTAAGTATCCGTAATTCTCATGCAACTGCAGAAATTTCAAATTTAATATATGAACTTGGTACGACAAATTTCAATTCCCTAATGCATGGGTACTATTATATGTTGAGCAGCAAAACTGCTTGATTGCCCAAACGGTGATGCATTTTCACCTTCTGCACTCTAGATTTTTGCATGAGGAAACGAAGCATGCAAGCAGGCAGATATAAGACATTTCAAGGAAACTACTAAACCTAATTTTACGTCTTCTCACCTTCGACATCAGCTGCTGCTCAAGAATTAAATGTTATTCGGTGGATGACCCTGATGAAATGCTGCCCGAGTTTCTAGAACCTAGCCAATACACTACACATACATATGCATAGGTATTTTCTGAAATTAAAGTTTAGCTTAGTTTCACTATTCTCGTGTCTCGGATAATTCTTTTTTTTTCCTTGAGTATGCTTTTATAGCCGTCCCATGGCCGAGTGGTTAGCGCGCTTAGCTAATGATCTAAGGGACCTGGGTTCTGAGCCCCGGGTAAGGCATGGATGTATGTGTCGATTTTCTGCTGAGGTCCTGCCATCCTCACAGACCTTCTACTTTGGCGTATATACTGACAGGCTCCTGTCAGACCTCTGTGGCAAGCAGCTGCTTGAGGGGGTATTTATTATTATTTTTATTTTATGCTTTTAATACTGACTTTACCTTTCAATTTTTTTTTTACATTTCGTTATCAGGAAAATGCGGACTACCTATAGTCCGCATACCTATAGTCTCCTATAGTCTAATCAATGGCGAAAATTACATTTTCCATGGTAACTTTCAGCGAAGCAGTTCCTGAAGTTTTTGTTAAGTGCACAGTTTTAGATATTTATTAAGGGTGAAAATACGTATTAAAATATTTTAAATATTTACATTTGTGTTAAGGGAATTATACTTCATTTTTATTAATATTGTTTTTAACTGCATTTTGATTTCAACTAAAGCTAACACAAGATTGTACCTATTGTATTTGGTTTCTATAAATATGTTTCTCATGTAACCGGCAGATTCATCTATGGCAAATCCCATTCCCCATAAATGCTGGATAACTGGTAGTTTATTGTATTTCATCAATACTTATCCAACAGAAAAATAATTTAATTTTAATGTCTACAGATGGACAGGCAGACTACAAAGTTGTTATTTTTTACTGATTACTATTACTTAGTGGCAGCTTTATGGCCTGCGGAGCCCTACGCGTAACCACTTTTTTGGAGGCTCTTTTCTTGCACATAAACAAACGTGATTTTATCAAAAATTATAATTCAGGAACCTCTTAATGGCACGGGGCCATACTTCAGCACATACTATGCGTACCTATAAATCCATCCCTGCTGTTACTGATCGATTATTATGCATAATATGTAAAATAAAATTTTTTACCTAATAATGAAATTTTTACTGCTCATGTCACTATATAATCTTTATAATTATTTTTAAATGCAATTCTCTGATTATGTTTTTCCTTTTTTACAGATTGTAAAAAGCCATAAACTAAGACGCTGCCACCTGCCTCGGATGATACTAACCTTAATTTATTTGGTACTAAGCAATGTATTTATTCCACTTGTTCCGTCCTTGTTACCGTCCACGAGTGCTGTTAAGTGTTCTCAATCACAGAAGCTGGTTCCTGTCGGCAATGATACCTGTGGACTCCTTATATCACGTCTGTACATAGACTTGAGTCACTGAACTATCTGGTTCATATACAGTGTTGTGCCTTAATTGGGGTCAATCTTTGGGGATCGCAGTTTTTTTCTTTTTTTTCTTATCAAGGTGCAGATATTTAAGGTAACAAAACTATGCTTCAAAGTGGAAAACGCAAATTTTTCTGGTATCCTCTTTGCTTATGGTTTAAGCGCTTCAAAAAATATCTAAATATACCCAAGTCAATTATATTATTAGGCAACTGTTTTCAATCTAGAGCAGGTATTTTCAGACTTTATCGCTTAGCATACTTCTCGAAACAAATTTATGCTGGAAATCTATATAACGTTAGAAGGGGCTCTACTTGTCACGCTAACTGAGCAGAAAATGGGAAAAGTCAATTGTATTTAATTACTGACATAACTTTAAAAACTTCCACATCAATATATAATATACACTGCATACATAAACACGTTACCAAAACTACTGGTCCATTTCCGTGTCATATAAACGGAATGGTACAGTCATAACTTTCTTACTTTAAAAATAAACGTTTTACGAAAAACTATTCACTGTAAATAAAATGCAGATCTCAAATTATTCTAAATTTCGATTTTACGACATTTTTAATTTAATATTTAGTTATGGAAGTAGAAACATTTAACAGTGCTTTACTAGTCGTCAAAATTTCCTTGAAAAGTTAAAACACAAATAATAACTATTATAACAAATTATTGAGCAAAATAAATGAAACTGTAGAAGTTTTTGCAATGATTCCTTCATTTTAAAGTGTTTAGGACTATCGTCTGTGGTGTTAACACTTTTAATGCGTCTGCTGTTAAATGCTCTGGATTCAATTACTTAAGTATTACGAAATACGAAAATATTGTTGAAAGCAGAGATTTAGAAAAGATTTGAATGAGATCTTCAATTTGTATATATTGACATTTTTTTGAAAAAAAGTTTATTTCCAAAGCTATAGTTTTGTATGTGGTTTAACCTTCACATACGTTACATAACATGGAACTATGGCAACACTTTTGGTAATACAGTATCGCAGTATCATTATATTAATAGGAAAATTCTTACATTACTATTTGCAATTCAGTAACTAAATATACTTCATTTTGTATTTAGTCCACTTTTGCTATTGTTACAGTTGTCCCCTTGTAAACCTGTTTAGATTGACTGTATTCATATCGTTGATTACCTTTGAATTTTTCGTAAGCACAGTTGCGAAAAGATTTTCGCATGGAGTCAAACTGAAATCAAATGTTCGTTTCTGAGAGAACCTTCTTTTACTGGCTTTAAAGCTCGAATGCATTCTGAGAAATGACTTCGACTTCTGGAACTTCTCCCAACCATTATAATCAGCATTTCGTTGACTGTCGTTCAAAATTACCAAAATGAAATTCTGCAATATTTCTATAAATAAATTAATGTAACACATATTTACATTATTTTTCGGAATTCATTTTATCATTTTCTTTGTGGCTTAAAAGAACAAAAAAAACCCCTTAAAAACTTAAAAGAGATCAGCTCCATTGTTCTGATTTTAAATAGAGGTGAGTATTATTAAAATTAGTCCGAAATGTCTTTAGACATTTTTAAAAGCTATTTATATTTACAATAATGAAATTTTAAATCATTTAGACCTTTAAAAAAAAAACCACACTGCTTGACGTTTTTTATTGTACGATGTAATTAAACGAAAATTTGCCCAGAAATGTATTCTATAATGAAGAAATGTGTAGAAAACGAAAAACCTCAAACCGGAAATGAACGTATTTACAATGGCGTCATTAAAAAAAGAAAATATTATGCAATGCAGAAGTTGATTTCAGATGCTCCAAAATATTCATACATCACGTCATTATGGAGTATGATCCCCACTGACAGGTTGGATTCGGTTACCTTTTTGCCCATAATGGGCTAAATAGCCGGATCATAAAGACCCCAAAGACTCGGAGAAGTTTGGGAGGAGGGGACACACTCGACAGCTGTTGGGAGATAGATCCGCTGGTAGCTAAAAGGGCCTGATAACGTTGATCTATGCTCAACATAAGATTGTTCAGAAGGGCATGAGGCAAAAAATCGCATTCTTCCACAAGAGCTAATTTCGCAGAGTGATCAAAGAATTGGATGAGAGTTTGCAATGAATATCTTTAAGGCATCCATGTATGTCCAATTGGATTTAGGTCTGGCAACCTTGCTGGCCAGATCATTCATTGGATATTTTCCATTTCTAAGAACTAGTGCACCAGGTTAGCTCTATGCGGATGGACAGTATCGTCCATACTCAGGAAATCAGCGCCAACCGTACCACTCGAAACTCGCACCTAGGGTTCAAGGATCTTTTCTCTGTACCTCTGAGTAGTTGCAGAGCCTACATCTAATACATGAAGAGAATTTCAGCAGTTGATGGTTATGCTACCGCAGACCAGCACACCACTTCCGCTATAATTATCTCTTTCTCTGATAATGGCAGGATGGAATAGAATTATTATTTTCCACATTAAACGTCTAGAATCTGGCTGTAAGAGAAATCGTGACTCGTCAGAAAACTGAACTTTAGCTCGTTGTTCAAAGCTCAAAGTTGGTGGCATCAGTTTATAAGAGCAGTTTATTAGCCATGGTTGGGGGCTACCAGGAGACCAACCACTGGCCTTCTGACATAGAGCCCACTTACATTAAGCCTTCATAACACTGCTGTGCTGGAAATCTTTCCATCAATGGCTGTAGAAAATTCGAGAGACAATTGACGTTGTCATCCTACTGTTTTGTCCTGCCATTAGAGCCAGTTAACAGTCAGTTCAGGTTAAAGAACCCTTGGGAGATGCGACCCAGGTCAATTCTTCATATAATGATTCCCATATCGTGGTACTATTTCCAAAGCGTCATACTACCTTTCTGGACACATTGAGCCATCTTGCTATCTCTGCCTCTGACTGTCCTGCTTCAAATGTTTCCAAAAGATCGCCCTCACAATGATGGCGGACATTTGGAAACGGAATCACGATGATGGCTAGTCATCTTTTGTAGAAATAACGAAGCCAGCCTTTTCTTGCAAGCAACAATTTGAAATGTAGTTTTCTGGTAGAAAGCCTAGTTTTTATAAGCATTAGAAATTTTCCTGTTGCAAGATATCGTGGGGTCATGATCAATGTTCATTGGATATTCGAAATTTGCATGTAATGTTGCCTATATTAGCATATTTTTACCTTCAGGAATGTTGCTAAAACAGTGAGGAAAAATGGTTACCTTCATTTTTTCAAACAGTGAATTTAACGGCTGCATTAAATTTCTACTGATTTCTCTTATTCTTAGTCTAGTAAAATATATAAATGGAAAATCTATACATGAATATTATAAAAAGTGAAGCTCACATTGGATCACTTGAAGCAAAAAATTAGTACTGTTAAGCAAAGCTGTTTTCAATGCGAGCTTCAAATGTATAACGTTATTCTCCATCTGCTTCTATTTCTAGTCCAAGTTCTTATCCTTATGTATTCAATCAGGATTATACACGCTTCGAACATATCTGCACAATGTATACATACATCATATGCAGTTAAAATCTTAATCTCTCTCGGTTATTAATAGTACAATGCCAAGCAATGATATAGCTGAGCGTTAATGCATTTTAGAAGCAATTAAGAACTTTACGTAGGGAATAATTTTTTTGTGAGCTATTTACAATTTCCCTAAGTTTCTACCACTACTCATGGGCCGACACTATGCGGTATGCGTATTTGGATGCTGCAAATAAAGGAATGGTAATATTTTATGAGGGTTATCCCAATAGTCAGTTTGTATGAAAATATCTCTATAAACATGAAAATATGCAACCGAAGTTGAATTTAGCATTTTTAGGACAGGTATAATTAACGCATGTGAACAATGACTAATACCTTCATCTTTAATAGGAATGTTGTTTCCAGTGAAGTTTGAATAGGGGTACTTCCAATGTAAGTTGTCTAAGAGCACTATCAATCACGTTTTCATGGGAGAATGTTACAGCACCCTGCTTAACCCTTTGAAATATTGTTGAAAAAGATAAAACTATTTAAAGGTGTGGTTTGAGGGAAACATCATGTTAACTGAAACTGAGTGAAAGCTAAAGTTGCAGTTTGTCAGGGTACAGCTCAGTGGCAAGACCCTTTTTTAATCTACAACCACGAAGAATAAAAATAAGACACTTATCAGCAATTGATGAAATTATTAATTTTGTAACATTTTGGTTTTCTAAATCACCGACACAGAATGTGGTCTCTGCTTCTGCTCACAAATCATCGTTTGTGTTTGCAGAGAATCTCTTCTACATAAAACCAATTTGAAAAAAAAAATATATATATATACGACCTTCCTCTATCTGTCCCCCCCCCCCTCAACATGAATACCTGGACGACGTTAATATGAGGCATGTCAAGATTTTTTCAATGCTACTGAAAAACATTTCAGGTACAGCTACTTCCCCCTTAAAAAAATTCCTGGTCAGAGGCTTTAGCTATCACGAAAGAGTAACAACATAAAATTATATTGCTGTAATAAAAACCTGGTTGTGCAAAAAAAATGCACATATTTCTCACTTTTTACATATTTTGATAATTTTTTTGTAATTACCAATATGTCATATTTTCTCTTAATTGTCTTCCCTGTCAAATTTCGTGTGTGGATGTTAAGCAGCAATCATTTGCTTATCCGTTTGTCATGCAAAATGATTCAATTCCAACACCTTTTTGTTACTTTGTTTGATATCTGGTAATTTCATGAATGGTTAAGAAAAAGAAACGAATGAATATTTTGAAATCAACGTTGTATAATTTTAAGGAACTATTACTAATTTCAGTCTTCCAACTCCTCCTGAGAATAACAACACTGTATGGGTACCACAGACGGAATATTAAATTACGGAGTGGAGTGCTATAGCGCATCATTGAAATGAAAATGCCCACCGCTTTTCGAGCATCAGTTGTGAGAAGCCAAACACATGGTGTTAATAAAATATTTTAAAATATTGTAGTCTGCATTATTTTTCGTGTGTTTTCGAATCAGTGCTGACTGTTTGCACAGAAACAAATTGTGGAAAATACTTAAAAATATGTAGCATTTAAATTGTTGAGTTTACATCTCAGTGGCACTTTTTTTCCAGACAATGGCAAAATGGAAGGTCAAAAATACCCCAAAAAGATTCAAATCTGGAAAGATGTGTGTGTGTGTGGGGGGGGGGGGGGGTTCAATGCAGAGCTATTAAGAGACAGATATCTGTTCAATGCCATTCAGTATGTTCTTTAACTCGTATTACTTTCTTGCACATAGGTTCACAGTTTTAACACCCCATTCGATGGAAAGTCGCAGATCAGTGTCCCTTTTCTCACCAAGAATGAGAGCAGTGAAAATCTCAATGTAAACACAGTGGGGACTTGAACCTGGAACTCGGGTTACAAGCCTGGAACATGCGGATCCCACTCCTAGTTTTTCAGTGGTGAAGCATATGGGGGAACACTGGATGGCCAGTTCTTTATGACTAGTGTTTCAGTCTCACTTCTTTCCCATTTTGTGTTTACGCTATTAGAGTGCTAATAAACTGCAAACATTATAGTACAGATTATACTTTTAGCCACTTGTTATAGCTGACACTTTATATTATCGGAATTTATTATTATACAAAACTACACACATATCACCTCTGGTGCATATGAGAATCTCGTTTTTTACCAAAATTTCAAATTTCTATTATAAATACATCGCTTATAATGTTCGTTTTAAATTTTCGAATTATCAACTTTTTTCACCTTCAGAGGGCGTAATTATAGCTTTTGAGAGATTTGTGCATATCGTAATATTTCTTCAATACCTATCCAACACAAAAAGAATTTTTGATGTAACTCTGTAAACAAAATATTCGATTTCTATAAACAGAGGAGGAAGCAAAACCATTATCTCGTTTTCTTTGAAAACGAGATAAAAATATTAGCTAAATTCTGTTCCACCATTTCCCTCTAGAGATTTAGCCTGTCTTCCCTGATGCTACACTAAAACATTTTTTGATATATGTAACATATAGAACTACACTGCTCGTCAAAAGTTGTGAAATATATATAACAGATATCCTCTGAAAAAGGAATACTTTTGTAGACACTTGATCATTTTGAAATGAAACACTAATTGTCCGTCTGGAATACATAATTGTTTCATTATACTCAAAACTTTTGCATGACTAAACTTTGGAGGCTGGTCAATCACGGTCAGCATGTTCTTTGGTTCTTTATCTAAAGGAGAACAAAATTCAAGTTATCAAAATACCTCTTCAAACGATAGAGGGTTACAATAACCCCAAGATTATCGTAATATTGGACTACTGTTCCCAGGACAGGCCTTAAGCTGACTGGACTGCCACTAGGGTTATAACTTCCACGAAGGAAGGAAATTTTCATTCTAGAGGAAACTGCCGTCCTATTTTACGAGAACTACAGATTTTAGAGTTAGCAACATTGTGTGCAATGTAAATTTTTTAATAGGTTAGTTTTTAAATAGGGGCTTCGCATTTACAATTGGGACTCTGTACTTGTCAACACGTTGTATGCATCATTTTAACCTCCTGATACATAAGCCCCAAAGTGATAGATTCACGTTTGAAGCCCCAAAGTGATAGATTCACGTTTGAAATGAAGTCATGATCATGTAACCTGGATCAAGGAAAATGGAGTCACGTCTTGTTCATGTACAAATCGAGGTTTCCCCTAAAATCAGACAGCAGACGTGTACCAAAGGTGGGAACCTTCAACCAGACTTCGTGGATCTTATTGTATTGGGCGGTCTTACCATGTCCATGTGTTTGATGGAAGTTCTGTGAATCCTCCGAAATATCGAGATCCTTATGCTGATGCAGTAGATGAAAGGTTTCCATCTATTAGACGATAATGTCTATCAGCACAGAGCAAAACTGACCAACCAATAAACTAAGGATGGAACAAATGTTGTGGCCTGCATTCTCTCCAGATCTCAACTCGATAGAAAATCTCTGGAATGCTTCCACCCTTCCCCAAACACGTCAGGACTGCTCTTATTGATTAGTGGACTTGACTGCACTCACATTCGGTGAATTACTGAGGTCATTACTCTACATTGTCAGGCCTGCATTAGTGCTAGAGGGCCCTATCCCTATTTAATATACATTTTGAATTCAAAACCATCTTCCCTTCTTCAAGCACTTTTCTTTTAGGGTATATGAAAATCTTTTAGGCCCTAGTTTTCATCTATCACATCTTTGCATCTTCCTGTGAAACTTGATTAAATTTGCCCACATAAAATTCGAGATTTTATTGATCCTCACTTAACTTTTGATGAATAGTATATTTACATTACTTACTATCAGACTGACTTCCTCTACAAAATATGCCAAAACATTACAACCGGTACTATTTTTTGCATCTAAGTTTGTTTCTTTATGCTGGCTACCGACTTGTTTAAAGAGTGGTTCCCAAACTAGGTGCAGTACGAGTTTTGAAAAAAATCAAATAAATTCAAACATTATGAATTTCAAAAATTTGTTAAAATTAAAAAAAAATTAAAATTTTTACTTGGTGTGCTGGCAAATGAGAGAATAATATTTTTACGAGCACGAGTGTTATTGGAAGTCAGACGTCGTATACTCAACTGTCACATTTAAAATGCTAACCAAACATGAGAACTTCACATTAATAAAAATTCTGAGTTTCTAAGCTTTTATGTAAGTGAGTCAGGCAGAAATCCTAGACTGCTTACTGGAATGTCGTGGGCAAAAAGAGTACGACAGCACTGCATTATCTGGTCATAGTGGCAGTTCTGAAAATAATGCTAAGGCTAGTTTACACTGGCGCCAATAACCGACTGGTGAACTATAGGTTCAATGTAATAACCGACTGGTGAACTATAGGTTCAATGTAAACATCGATTGCATGAATAAAAAGTTTCAATTTATTGGCATCAGTAATCCAAGCTAGTGGAAACTAGACTTAAGTTGAACTAAACAAAAAACACTAAAACATCGTAGAGCTAGATAAAAAAAATAATGAAAAGTTTTAATAACTACCGGTATTTCCATTTTAGGAAATCTTTACTTTTGGTAACTTAATTGCTTCTGTACTGGAACGAGGGCTGACTCAGTTGGCAGTGGGTTGTTTTACCTCTGAGCGGAAATTTTATGCACACATAAGTGAAATGACCAGGTCACAAGTATTGGCACTCTTCACATTTGCAGAACCCTTGTTTCTCCTTTGAACTTAGAAATCTTGGGGAGGAGGTTCTTAGGTTTCTTTTTCTTTATTAAAAGGGCTCAAAGAAGGATGGGTGGAAAAAGAGAACCCGATGGACAGCTGTTAGGAAATACTGAAGTCCTCTCCCCTATCAATGCCGTCCAGTGTGTTCTTTAACGTGCACAGTGTATAACTCTTCTACACAGGAGATCATGACTTTACTTCCCATGTGACAGAAGGCGGCCTTTCGTTATTATTTGTTCGAATTTAAACTGCGCCAACATTGAGATTTATTTATACTGACTCCCACTCTGCCTTCAGTAAGAAAGAACCAAATAAGCTTGGAAAGACTGCTGTCTGTCGGAATGGGCATTAAGCCATGGCTCTGTGTGCAGAGAACCATACCCTATGTACGTTAAAGAACATGCTGGATAGCTTTGGCGCAAGGCGCTCACTTCTTCTAACAACTGTCCCGTGGATTCCCTTCCCAAACCTCCTTTGAACCCCCGAGGCCCATTGTGTGTAAAAACATGAGAGTAAAACAATTCATACCTATACTACTGTCTACTTCGTTTTTTTTTCTATTTAGCCTTCAATTACGTCACTTTCACTGGTGGTTACGTAACGAAAAACCAACAAAAATACGACTGAATACTTTGCATGACCCTTACCCGATCAAGCACAGTGGTGAGAACTGTAATAAAGTCAACCACAATACTGTCTTTTAACAAACTTTTTGACCACCTTAGTTCAGTATGGATAATTTTTCCTTCCATTTTTCGAATGCTATTATGTATTCAAAGATATTTTTAAAATTATAAAAATGTACACATCAAAAGTTGCTCATTAAATATTCCTCCACATTTATTTAATCATGACAAAATACAAATTATAAAAGCTTTTATATTACCAGTTCAGAGCACTTTTACTTTCACATATCAATTATCGCTTTAATCAGTACAGATTTTAAAATACATAACAGAATAAAATATCCCCTAAACCTCTAGCAGTTTTTCGATTAGTGCCACACCAGTGTCGAATTTAGGCCTAGGATCCAATTAACTTCGGATTTAAAAATTTTCCAACAAATGATGATTTTGATAAAGAGAAACCAGGTCCCGATCAGAAAAAAAAAGGGAAGCCAAGAAACACAATCGAGCCATAAAAATTAAAAAGGGGAGAATTTCAAAGAGACTGGATTTCCTATGCAACATAAACATATTCCCTCTGTTTTACATGTCTTCAAATTTTTCTTGAAAAATGCATGAAATCTAAATAAGGTTAATAATTTTTTGCCTCTATTACCCTTACTTTTACTCTATTACTCTACATTTTGAAATGGAGGAGAACATGGCCCCCTTACCCCATCCCCTAGATTCTGTATAGAATTCATTTCGTCACACTTTATTCTGTAATGAATAATAGAAACGTTTTAAATTTTTAAAATAGAGAAACCAAAATTCTAGAGCACAAATGGTTCCATACTCCCTAAAAACGCCACTGGAAAAAGGCCAATTCACATGCAATATCAAAGCTATTAAAAATAACACTAAAAAAAAAGGCCATTGTTTTATTGTAAATATGTTCAGTACGAAAATAAAAGTCTGTATTACAAAACAGAAATACTCTTTCTTCAGTAATCCTCCAATATTACACAATGCATAAACTACAGCATTTGAACATTATATTTAATTTACAATGTAGCAGATTCAAATTTTTAAGCATTATACAACATACAAGGGATGATGTTCATTATTTAATTTTTAAACTGATGTGCAAATCAACGAATAGTAAATCAACAAGGGAACAAAAAATGAGATCAGATTTTAGAAAGTAAGGTAACAAAACGCTATTACATAAAACTTTGATATTAGTTCATTTTGAAACAAAAGCAAAATACTTTTGAAAACATATCAGTGAAACAATAATCCGAATTATGATTACGTTCCATAGTATTTTCATACTTTTTTTTCATTAATTCTTCCCTTTTAATCGATAAACTTTCTTATGAGATAATTCACCTGTTCTAGGTTTCATGTTGCATGTTCTATTATAAAATTAGTATCTAAGAAATTTCTTCACGTGACCAATCTTAATCCAGCAGGAAAAAAAAAAAGGGGGGGGGGGGCTTTCTAAATTAGCATGAAAGTTGTCTTACCCTAAACGAGAAATAAAATCATGATCTGAAAATATGTGAGATGTTCTGACCTACTGGTTCTACTTACCATTATCAAGCTCCCCATTAACAAGTCCAATTACAGGATACCACATAGATTTATGCAAATTTATATCTCATGCCTTATGACAACTTGTCTTCCAATTTAAATACTGCTCTTTTCTCTACAGTTATTATTGGTGATTTGCTCACTTAAATCAGGTTTAGCATAATGAGCTATAAAAGTAGCTAAGTGATATTGTGTTCCTCAGTCGATGCATAAAACGATCTGATATTTCTGTTGTTTTGGATTTCTTCATTGCCCTTGTTAGTGGAGATCTTCATTAGGAGCTGTCAGCTACTGATAACTCACTTGCCAAGATACAAAGACTGGATACAGGAAATCACAGGGGGGGGGGGGGAGGAGACAAGTGACTGGATCAAGCCAGAATGACGTTCCAGTATATTATTTTTACTTCTGTTTCAGTGTCTCGAAAAACATTTTCTTACATAATGTGAGTCTATAAATGCTTACATTTATATCACATTTTTTTCGACACTCAGTATTTTAAGGATAAGGAGATATGGCCCCCGTGTCTCTCTCCCTTAGATTCAGCCCTGCATGACACTTTATATTACAAGGCCATGGGTTCATATCTCACCAGGTTTAAGACAATTGCATATATATATATTTTCAATCAGGGAAATAAAATAATGTGTTACTGTCTTCTGAACCACTTGATAACTATATATTTCAGAGAATGGGTGTGAAAGGGAACAGATCCATTTAAAGCTTCATAAATGAAAATATATTTTTAATAGGAATTTTGATGGGTAGTTTATGATCCTTTACCAAATGGAATATCATTCATACTCTCTGAACACAAACTTAAACAATTCCAAGTGCTAATATTTTAATCTCATCATTGTATAACAAATAAATCTATAGGGGGTATATTTACTTCACTTTATGTGCAGCACAAATGATAACACAGTGTTGTGGATGGCATAACAAAGATATTCATTCTGATAATTCATGACCTCAAATTGATTCAGAAAGCTTACTATTGCTGTCATCTGTAATATTTGCATAAGATGTTACAAGCCACTATAGGAATTCAAACTATAATACAATATACAAATTTTTAGAAGGATGAACTGTAAAACCAAAAGCTTATATTCGAAAATTACATTTAAATAAACTTGAAATAAGTCAATGCCTTGTAAATAGACAGATACATGTGTTATACTGATCACAATTTCATAACCAATTTTAGCGACCATTCTCTGTATACAAGAAAGTCAACTTTTACTGTTGAGAGCCATTTTTTTTTCATCACTGCAACTGTAAACTGAGAAGTACAAAAATGGATCCAAAGGAATAATCCGAGAGCTGGTGTGCATGTCTTTTTAACTTACCCAATTTGGGGGGGGGGGGGGGGCAGAGAAAGAGTTCTAATCACTGCAACTCTTATTACATAAAAAGAACTTATCACTCTCTTCAGTAATGAAAATTTAGTTTCAATTTTTCAAATAAGGGTTCCAAAGTATTACAGATCTTATATTCTCTATATGTATCACTGAACAAAATCAATTTCCATTCACATCACAGCTATTAGAAATTATTTTGGTACTTTTGGATTGCTAAAATGAATTATTGTGTTCATTTGCCTGGATAGACTTAAATGTCACCAAAAGATTTTTTCACTTATGCAATGCATTCCATTGTGAAAGTTTAGAAAATTACTGAAGGAGTATTCAAAGGACCATAGCACTACTCAAATTAGTAATTTTTCACCAGATTTTGTTTTACTTTTTTACAATGTATCCTTATATATTTTTCCAGATGAACATTCAAGTTACATTTTGGTAAAATAGGGGATTTAAAAGCCATATTAAATATTTCAAATATATATAAAATTTTTAAATAAATGAAAAACAAAAATGTTTCTCAACTTTTTTCTTTCACTGAAATATAAAGAATATATTTGTACATTCTTTCAGAATAAATTATAGAATTATTAATGGAAAAAAAATAACTGTTTAGAGCAAAACCTTTTACAGACGGTTCGAGTTCAGGCTGAGGCTGCTAACAGACCCATGCACCTACTAATGTAGTCTATTCCTTGGTTAAAAAATATCTTTGGAATAGTCAATCTGAATGGTTGCAATCTTGAACAGGTGTTACAGTTTAATTATCTTGGGAGCTATGTAACAGATAAAGGTGATGTGCGGCATGAGATTAACAGATGGATAGGAATTGCTGCCGGGACTTTTAAGAATCTATGGAGAGTGTGGAGAAATAGGTATATACACCTAAAGACTAAAATTAGACTGTATAATAGTTTGGTTCTTTCTAGGTCAGTTAGGCAGTAAAACTTGGACACTTTGTAAACAAGATAACAGGAAACTAGATGCTTTTTGATTCCAGATGCTTACACAGTATCTTGGGCATCAGGTGGTTCAACTTTGTAACTAATGATGAGGTTAGGCAAAGGAGTTTGCAACCTCCTTTAAGCAGCATATTGTGCAGAGAGAGACTCCGTTGGTTTGGCCGTGTTGCTCGTATGGATAATTATAGATTGGTGAATAGGGTTATGAACAGTGTGCCTAAAGGCTTCAGAAAGAGGGGGAGACCAAGGATGCAGTGGGCAGACAATGTCAAACAGGACCTTATTAGAATTGGTATGCAGTGGAGAGATACAGCAGATGTAGCTCAGGACAGACTTGCTTGGAGAACTAAATTGCACTGTCTGGTTGGACCTCCGTAGCACATGGCTGCTTGGGGATGATGATGATGAGTACAGATGGGATACTGATGGGCTTAGAAAGGTCACTGTTCATCAGATGAGATATTAAGCTGTGGTTCCGTGTGTGGGAGAGCCATACGTGCACTGTGGACATTAAAGAACACACTGGATGGTCTTGATGAGAGGCTACTATCTGTCTTCCAACAGCTGTCCCAGTGGGTCCCCTCCCCCAATCTTCTCTGAGCCTTTGGGGTCCCTGTGGCCTGGTCATTTAGACCACTGTGTGCAAAAAAAGTGCTGCTCAGCTGCAAAACCCAACCCAACCTATGATGTGGGGTTGCATCTCTTGTTGGGGAGTTGGAAAGTTACATATTGTAAAAGGGATGAAAGTTAAGGACTACACTGAAATGTTGAAAACGAAATTGTTGGCAAAACAACCAGGGACCATTTTAAGGGTGAACCTTGGATTTTTCATGATGATAATACTCCTTATCACTGTGTAAATGTTCTTCAGAAGTGACTAGTAGGTAACACTATTAAGGAGATGGAATGACCTGGACAGTCTCTGGACCTTAATCATATTGAGAACTTATGGTACAAAATTAGTTACAAAATTTTCAAGAGGCTTTAGATAAGCATTGAATTAGGGCTCTTCTATTTTCCTTTAACCATATTTTTACAGAACTGTTTTTAAATCAGTGCATCCCATGGCAAATGATATAAAGTAGTCATTAAAACAAAGGCTACTTTATAAAATATTGACTAATAAATCAGCACTTTGAAGTCGATTCTAATTTTAGAGGAAAAATTGTCTTGAGCCGGATGGGATATGAACCCACCCGGCACAAGACAATTTTTCCTCTAAAATTAGAATCGAGTCCAAAGTGCTGATTTATTAGTGGATATTGAACCGTCGAGTTTATCTCATTATTTATCATAAAATATTGATTTTAAAATTGTAACAACTGCTGTATAATAATTAAAGGACAAAAATTAAATATTCCACTAAATTTAAGTTTCTCTTAATTATTAACATGTAGGCCATAGCATATTTCTACTTAATTGTATTCCACTAATTATATATATATAAAAACGTTTCAGAAAGCATAAAATTAAAAACAGTTTTGAAATTGGCATAAAAAAAATACTTTAGAGTAAATGATAAAAATCATACTATTTAATAATTCCTTGGCTAAAAATCAGTATGAACAAGAAAAACATGCAAAAACCACAGGTGGGTTCAGGACATTTTGCTACCACTGTAAATCATATAATTCTTTTTTTTAATATTTTTTTTCTACCCTTTTTTTTTGCTCTGTGAATGAATAAATTATATTCTCACAATCCGTTCACCTTTATTGTTTTCTAAAAGTTTGGTTGCAGTCTTCTAAAAGTTGAAAAGAATGCAATTTTTTCACTTGAATAAATAAGATTAAATTTTGGCACCCCTATTAGGTTGGTGCCCATAGGCGAGTACCTAACATGCCTTATGGGAAAGCTGACTCTGCATAAACTTTTTTTCCCAATTTCTTCAAAGTATTTCTCCTTGTTAAACTCTGCAGTAATTTAACAAAGTGACTTACTGAAAAGAAACAATGAAGTGATGAAGTATCAGCACAGAGTTTGCTTTCTCTACCAAGCTGAAAACACCAGTTCTCGTCCAATCACCAAAGTTAAGCAGCTTTGGGTGCGGTCAGTACTTGGGAGGGTGACCACTTGGAAACACCGTGTGCAGTTAGCAAATTGATCTGCTGGGGACCCACCACCAGAAAAAATCTGCTGAAGACCCGCCATCCTCACAGATCCTTCTACTATGGCGTATTAAATTGACAGGCTCCTGCCTGTCAGTTCTATGCAGCAGCAAAATGTAACCAAAAGCCCATGTCTGTCACTCATATTTTATAAATTTATTTTCAAAATGTTTACTTTCAAAATTGCATTGAAGTAACAAACAACTGTATAATGAATTTCAAAATTAACATAAGTTGTGATTCTAAAGACCAATATACTACTTAATTGCCAAATTAATGGGAACCACTTTTTCACGTTGGGGGATCGTTCCCTTAATATTGAGGGTATTATTCTTAAGGCGAATCAGTGTATAAGTACTGAAAGTTTGGGTAATACTGACAGAGCAAAATCCACAACACAAAAAAAAATGGAAACATTGTTTACACTACAAATATTTAAAGGCAATACTGATGAAAATTTTTCAGTAAATTGATTCTTATCAAAGCTGCACACAAATCCTCACTATAATTACCATAGGTGAAGTCAGGCAAAATCATTTCTTGGGTGTACAATACAAAAAACACCATCTTATCAATTCCAGAGTGGGTGAGACATAATGCTAACACATTTTCTTTGTGTGTGTGTGGGTGGGGTGGGGGTTGTAAATTGATATGTTTGAATGATAAATAATGAATTGAATGATTTATTAGTGGATATTGAACTGTCGAATTTATCTCATTATTTATCATCATTGGCATACTTGTAAGACATGCTTTCCATCTATATGGCAAATAGAAAGCCGCTTGGGCTAAAATTGCCTGAATAGCACATATATGTAACATAAAAGGAATGTTCATAGCGTTAATTAGGGCTAAAATTGCCTGAATAGCGCATATATGTAACATAAAAGGAATGTTCATAGCGTTAGAGGAGATCTTGATCAGCGGCCAGTAGCTCAGTGGTCCAGAGCACCTGACATGTTATCAGGAGGTCATGGGTTCATATCCCACCCGACTCAAGACAATTTTTCCTCTAAAATTAGAATCAACGTCAAAGTGCTGATTTATTAGTGGACATGTTTGAATATTATGAATTTTCAGTAGGAGGGGGAGCAGGTGCAAAAATATTGTAATGTTTCAATATTATGAATTCCTGGAGGGGAGGGGCAATGCTCCCCCTGCTGATTCTCACTACCAATGCAGAGTATTCTGATACACTTGTTGCTTAACTATCAAAAGTGAAAAATGAATGCTTGCTGTATAACCAGAAAACTTATAGTTAAGTTTAAGCCAAACAGAGAATAAGGCAAAAAACAACAACTAAAGTACAAAATGTACATATTTTAGTTTTATTAATTTGCTGTGATTAATAGTATAATTTTCTATATGTGATATTTAAAACTTTTAATTCAATCAACATCTATTTCTATCATTGTTCTCCATTTTAGAACTGAGGCAAATATTTTGTGAGTACTTTAGAGTAATACATTACAAAATCACAGTAGTATCAGTGTAATGTGCAATTATTTTTACTTTTTATACTTTACTTTAGAGTAAAGCAAACAGGTAAGTGGTTAAGAACATACTTTAATTTGCTTGTGATGGCATAATCTACTGAATGGAAAACACTTTGAATAGCTTTGTGCTTCTGAATTTTACATGAAGGCAAAGATAGTGTGTTTTATATTGCTTTTCAAATTTTGACAGCTTTTTCAAAGGCCAGCAATGGTAAAAACAAATATATTGGCAGCTGCCATCGATTAACTCAGTTGCAAGCATCATCAATATAATTATTAAAAAGAAAAATGGCTATCAAAGGTAGAAGTTTATTTTGGATGCATATAGTTAAAAGAAACTATTATGAAATGATCACTACAACTGTTTTATTCATTTGTGAAGTTCTAAGTGTATTCAGCTCAACTTTTTATTTTGAAATTAAATTAACATTTGAAACAAAGCAAGAGCTACATGTTACAATTTATGCTTAATAACTATCAAAAACAATCATGCAAAAAGGAAACCACTTTAAATTACACTAACAATTCCTAATTTTTGAGGTATTTTCCTCAGATTTAGGTATTTTCAATACCTAAATTTTTTAAGACATTTTCCTCAAATTTTAGTCAAATTCCCTATTTCTCCACACATCAAACAGTGGCAAAGCATCCATGGAAGTAAGCGAAGTAATCAGAAGTATAAGGGAAGTATATAGCTTTATAATTCTGATAATTAAAGGAAAATATTAAACATATTCCTAATGATGCAAAACATAAATGCATTTACACAAAAGTCAAGATATTTTCATAACTAATAGATATCAGATGACAGTCAGTCATTTTCAGCATTCTTTTAGAAGCACTTAAAATAACAAAATGACTAGAATATATGTTATGAACTTTAGTATAAAATTCATTAAAACAATATCATTTACATTTGTAAGTGAAATTATGATATAACATTAGTAATTTTGAAACTTATTCGTACTAGTAAGAAATATCACAAAGTCACAGTGGGTAAATTTATACATTTGGTTGATTATCATAGGAAAAAAAATAACATTATTTATTTGCTGTCAGATAGTATCACAATTAATCATTGGCACATAGAAATACAAAATAGAAGTGATTTCCAACAGGCATGGTAAATTCATTTAAAATTATATGTAAAAATGCATTTATGATCAATTATATTTACACATTAAATATTTATTGACTAATTAAAAAGTAATGGACTTCTTAAATGTGTGTTAGAAATAACCATATGACTAGAATGCATAATAAACAAAAGTATGAAAGGGAAAAAATATTATATTTTCAAATCTATAAGCACTCTGAAACTAAAACATGAAAAATAATAGAGTTCTTACCTAACCATTTATAAGGGGAAAATGAAAAAAAAAATTCACTGAAATCTTGCCCATCCAAATTACATATGTATGAAAAATTCATCAGTCTGGTATAAAATTATCCCCCTTTTCTTACCCCACTTCCCAAAATTAGATTTAGTTATAAAAAAAACTTTCAGAAACATTTAAAGGAACATAGCATATAGTATTTTTAAAGATATTAAAACCATATAAAAAAAAAAGAGCAATTTCATTTTGAGAAAATATTTCAGGTACTTATACTAAACCAGAAGTTTCTTTTGTCTAGGATTTTATCAGACTTGTTAAACAATGCCATAAAAGCTCTTACATTCAACAGAGGCCACATCTTACATCTGTACTGTACTGTGAATTAAAGCAACTTGAGCAATTTTGAAATTACAAGGATTTAAAATTGATATCAATAAAAACAACCTGAATAACTATGATCCCACGTTACTTTTATATCACAACATACTGTGTAATTAACAACATGAAAATACTCTCATCACCAGAATTTAGATGTGTGTACTTTTCTGAAAGTTAGACAAAAACTTATATATTCTATACAAGTAGTTTTCAAAATTTTTGTATCATATACTCTTGAAAGAGCAGAGAATTTTTCTGGTATCCCTTCTTTATAAAAATTAAAAAAAAAATCCATTTCAATATTATTACAATAAACAAAGAAATGTTCTATTTTTCATTAAATTCATATTGACAATAGATTTAGGGAAATTTGAGTATCAATTTACCTTCAGTAACATTTTCCAGTAAAAAACTTATTTGCAAATTAAGACTGAGGCAAATTTTTTGTGAGTAGTCTTTAGTAATACATTACAAAAGCATAGTAGTATCAGAATATTATAATCTGATATAATCTGAATTTCAAATTCAATATTCTGAGTTTTGAATGTGGGTTCCCTTCATATACTATAAAAGTGTACCAATACTTTTGACAATATTGTGAATGCCACACTGATATCAGAAGAATTGTAAAATAGTGCAATAACATAGCATTAATGCCCTTTTACATCAAAAACATATGAAAAACACTTTTAAAGTAATGCCTGTAGGGTTGTAATATACATATTAACAGCTGCTGTGTTTATGTACAACAGACGAAGAATAATATATAATATATAAGAAGAATAATATATATATTAGAATGTTATATATAACAACAGCTGTGTTTATGTACTTTGTAAGATATGTAAATTGCACTTTCTTATGTCTTTTGTATCATCTATTCAACAGATCAGTGCTGATGAACCATAGATATGAAGCTAAAACAAAAAGCTGCCAATGAGTTCCTGGTGAAGTGCAGACAATTGATACCAAATATGTGCAAAGGTGGGTGAAGAAGATGATTGAAGGGGATACAACAATCAAAGACAAACCACAAAGTGGGAGGCCATCAACTGCAGTGACTGATGATAACCAATGATAGATAGATGACTTGATTTGTGCAGGCACACACATAATAGTCAAAGCCCCGAAACACTGATACTTTGCATAATGCAGGATTCATGTAAGTTTCCTGAAGCAAGTTTCATCAAGCCCCTGCATTCACACTTTGACTCCAGCCTCAGCAAACCATTTGATACTTCTCAATCAGCATCTATTTGTCATCATGAGTCCACCATCTGAAGTACCACCCTCTGTTTTAATCGCACTTAGTGTGGATGTTATTAATGCATGCAAAAAGAGGCATAATAAGTGGGTATGGGCCAAGCAGTGGTTACAAGATAAAAGGAAAAATTTGGTATGAATTTACTGAGGGAGATGTAGCTAATTAACCAGCTGACTTTTTTTTTAATTATTTAAGAATGGGCATTGTGGACATCTTTAATTCTCCTTGGTAACTGCATCTCAGATTGTGATTTTTTTTTGGTCACTATATTTCAATTGTTGTTTCATTCCCTTCCTTCCAGATCTTCATGAGTTCATCATAAGCTTGGTTCCCAGCCTGTGGATTACTATATTCTTTTAATTTCTTATCCCACAATCTATAACAATTAATAAACTCTTCAATTCATCTATTCAACTATTTAATTCAACAGTGTCATGTTTCAAGGTTTCTTGTCTGAGACGTGAAACCAACATAAGCAATGATACTTTGCAACTGCATCTGAAACATGGTATCTAGAGCCTCCACACTTTGAAAAAGTTGCATGGCTTGTTGAATGACATGTATTATAGTGTGTAAAGACTTTTAGGCTATCAGAAAGTGTATGCCAATGGGCTCCTCATCAGCTGACATGTGATTTGAAAAACAAGAGGATGGGGAACCAAGATGACATTTTTCAAATGTTATGACAGGAGATAAGACATGGGTATATCTGTATGAGCCAGAGACTAGGCATCAGTCAATGCAGTGGCAGCACAGTACCTCACCCAGCCTAAGAAGTACTAAACTCAACAATCAGAAGAGAAGGTTATGGTCACAGTCTTCTGGGATGACAAGGGTATCATCCTCATGGATTTCCTGGAGAATAGTGCAACAGTGACCACTATATTGTGATACTTATATATCAAGAAGCTTTGGGAAGTCATGAGAAAGTAGAGGCTGTAAAAATATTTCAAATCCATCTACCTACATCATGACAATGTTCAACCCCTCACATTTTTGCCACAAATCAGGCCATACTGCAAAGGTGGGATGGTCTGTGATGCCACATCCCTCTTACAGCCCAGATTTTGCACTATCAGACTTTCACCAATTTGGCCAGATTAAAAACAGTGTCCAGGAACTAATATTTGATGAGTGAAGGACATCAAAGCCATCTTGAAAACATGGATGAGACATTGACAACCACAAATTTTTGAAACAGCATTCCAGTCTTGGGTTCAGCAGTGGTGTAAATGAAATTGCATGTGCCAGAGATTACTTTGAAGGGCAATTTTGTGTAGTGCAAAAATTGATGTACATGCAAGTGCAATTGGAACCTACTGTTCATTATAATAAAGATGTTATTACCTAACAGTCATTATTTTCAGTACACTCTCTGTAGATACCAATGAGATGTGGTCAAATGTCTTTTTCCTTAGCTACTTGATCACTATGTAACATTCATATTGTAGTAGGCATATAACTTATCATCAGTAATATACACACTACACACCTAACTGAAAAGCAATGCTTTTATATACATTATGTTTTGGCCAAAATAGTCTAAGGCAGGTGTTTTCCAAAGTTTTTTGGTTTTGACCCAATATTTTAGTACCTATTCATCTTGCAATCCAATAGTCAAATTCCCAATTACCTCATGACCCAAATAATAGCTACAAATCAACTGGCCTGCCAATCCACCAGAAAGCCTTCACAATCCCCACAGGACACAACTGGTCAACCAGTACCTGGAGGTGAATACAGTGAGCTGTATGGAGTAGCCAGTACATTCTCCAAACCTCAATCTCATAAAACATTCTTGGGATGCTCTAAGAAGCCATGTTTTCCAACCCTGGAATCACAATGAGCTGCAAGTAACCCTTGTACACATATAGAACCTCATATCTACTATCATTTTGGATAACCTCATACACAGTAAGAGGCACCTTTGTGGGGCTGTGTTGTTGTGAAGATGATGATACACCTTATTAGTCCTCAATTTGTGTCTTAACTGGAATGTCACTACTGACCCTTTGATACCATTGTGACATTTTCAAGGATAGCAGATTCAATATACTTTCAATATAATTACCACATTCATAGACCTCACCAACTTTCTTGCAAACTGGTCTTGTGCTATTAGTTTTACCTCTTTTTGACAAATTCCCTTTAAATTGATTGCATGAACTTTTACTGTCAAAGAGACTAGAGATTATGCAACAAATAGGAATGTACAGGTAGTCTTTGTATAATGTAGTTTCACTTAATTTGTTTTCATTATTATGCAATTTTTCATTTACACACAATATTTGCACTTTGGGATTTCATTTTTGTCACTGTGCAGAAGGTTCACTAAGAAGTACAATTTGCTAAACAGCTATCCACAGAGTCTCTCATTTTTGTCTTGATCATTATTATGCTCAGTTATATTATCTCTCTACTCTGGAAAAATGATCTGCTAAATGTTATCAACTGTGATGTTTGTTGCTATTAATTTATTAACCAATTTAAACTATTCAATAACCCTATCATGAGCATAAGTGATCTAACAGTTTTCTCTGTGCAAAAAATAAGAGAAAATCCTTTGAAGTATTAAGCTAAAAGTTATTAAATACTAAGAACATGTAGGTGAAAATGTGTAGGATTTGCTTTGAATTTTTAGAATTGATAATTAGAATAATTCATGCAAACACCAATAAAATGAAGATATGTATTAAAAGTTTGACACCTTTAAGAAATACTTAAGACAAAAAAATATGATGGAAAATACAGAACAATTATGAAACACCTGGATAGAACATGAAAACCAAAATAGCACATCTTTAAATCTGAAGGATTTAAAAGCAAATGTCAGATTTTTTAATAAATGCTTGAGAGTGAATTGTTTTACCTCATAATAAAGGACCCCAAGGGCTCAGAGAAGGTTGGGAAAGGAGGCCCATTGGACAGCTGAAGGCAGGAAAGGAGGCCCACTAAGATAACCCCCTACCTCAAATATTTGAGGACCACTAAATCAGTTGCCAGTGATTCAAGCTTGTTTAATGCAAATCATGGATAGTTTGAATGCTTTAATTCATAAAATAGGTAATGGAATATACTGGACAGTTGTTAGGAGACAGATTGCAAACTCCTGTTAAGGCCATTCAGCATATTCTTTAATGTGCACAGGGTATAGCTCTCTTTCACGGGGCCATGGCTCAACATTCCATCCAATGGACAGTACTTTTTCCAGCCCTTCCCCTTCAGTGTCTCTTTTCTGACTAAGGACAAAATGGAGTTTAAGGTAAATAAATCTCAATGCTGCCATAGGTGGTATTTGAACCAAGGAACTGAAGATTGTGAGCCTGGTGTGCTACTAACTGAGCCAACCCCCTACCTCAAATATTTGAGGATCGCTAAATCAGTTGCCTGTGATTCAAGCCTGTTTAATACAAGTCATGGATGGTTTGAATGCTTTAATTCATAAAATGGCTAATGAAATATACAGGTGAGCCCACTGGAGCCAATACAGAAGCATCTAACAGTTTCCCTGGAATTATAGTCAGCACTATTGAAGATAATTCAGATTTATGTCTAAAACTCAAGTATTAATTAAGTCACCCTCACAAGTGATCGACAAAATCACATTGGGTAATAAAAAATCTTCTTGCATTTATCTTATTAATTATTATCATCAATATATGAATTTTTAACCTCATTAACAGTTTATTTAAAACATGTATTTATGCTATAAAATGACTTTTAATTCACCTATTTCTGGTAGTTAATAAAAAAAATATAATAATTTGTACATAAAATTAGGCCATTTATTTCCTTCATAAAATAACTTTCATTTAATGTTTTTAGCTATACACAGCATTTTATATAATGGACCTACTGCTTAAGTGAGTACTTCTATATATATACTTAGAACAGGTCCAGATCTAAAGGAAAAAAAAGAGGGGGGGGGGAATAAGAGACTGGATTTCTATTGCAGTATAACATTTCCTCCTGCATTTTTAGTCTTTAAAAAATTCTTGAAAAATGCATAAAATATACATAAGTTTAACAATTTTTTTGCCCCTATTAAAATTTCTAGCATTTTCAAAGGAGGGCCTTGCTATTATCTCTATACAAAAAGAAAATTTACACTTATTTTTAATTTTAAAAACTTTTGCTGCAATTTTTAGATTATCTATTTATTAACCTCTCCAAACTTTTGTTTCAAATGCATTAAATATCTGACAACAAATCATGGAATGTTTTTGTTAAACATCGAGACCTTTTTATAAATAACTTCAAAATATTTAGAACGATTTGACTAGATATAATCCAAATAATTTAAATACTCATCCTTTAACCCTTTAAGTGTACAATTTCATTCACTATTGATTCCTATCCAATCATATTCAATTAAGTGTAGCCAATTTGGTCATTACTTTATAATTAATTAAATATTTTTTTTATAATACACCAAGGTACAGTACTGTGTGAATTAGTTGGGACAAGCGAAGCCTGGAGAACCTCTTCAATCCGGCCACATCCAGCAATCCCCCAAACACCCACCCAAGGTAATGTTTTGAGGATGTTTCACAGCTTCCGGGCCACAGACGCTTCACCCCATTGAAGGAATGATGGACAGCAAAAAGTACATAGGCGTTCTGGAGGCAAAAATGGTCCCAACACTGCAGAAGCTGTTTACTGATGGCGATGGGGTATTTCTACAGGATCTGGCTCCACGCCACAATTCTAAGCTTGCTAAGAGCTTCTTTACCCAGCAACATTTGAAGGTATTGGAGTGGCCAGGAAATTCACCCGATCTAAACCCCCATTGAAAATTTGTGGGTCATTATTAAAGCATGCATATCTAAGATGGATTGTACGACGAAAACCAAAATGATAGAAAATGTCATGAAAGTGTGGTACCACGACCCTGAAGTGAAGGAGATGTGTGGAAAGCTAGTGGCATCAATGGTTGAGAGGGTCAAAGAAGTAATTAAAGCTAAGGGAGGTCACATTCGCTATTAACTTTGTACACTATTAAACAAATTAATATTTTAGTTGTGTCTTTATTACTGCATTTTCCTATTGTCCCAACTAATTTGCACAGTACTGTATAAGGTATGTAATAATGTGCATTATGAATTATTAAAAGTGATCCCTGGTTCATTTTTCACACCAGCCCTTATGAATATTTAAAAGTAACCCTTGGTTTATTTTAACATCAGGGGTTATTTTTAATTTAGGATTTTCTTGGAGGGCTATTAAATTATCACTTACATTTAAATATAAAGCAATAAAGGAGTGCCATCAGTAGTAAACGACTGAAAAAAAATTATTTAACTGCTACTTTATGTGTTAAAAACACATTTCTATTTTTTGTGGCAAATAAACTTAAAAGTTTTAGTAGAAAAACCTACCTCTTATAAACTAACTCTACTCCTTACCACATCATTGGCAATGCCTACCTTGCTAAAGAGTGAATGGTAGTCTGTGGGCACCATAATGGGCACCCCTGCCCTATACACTTAAAGAGTTAAATTTGCACAGCATGTAAATCTATATATAAATATTTTCTGATAAAAAATTTGCTAAAGAAAAATATGCAAATCCATTGTATCTTTTTCTGAAAAACAGATCTTATGAATAAAAATAGGGAAAAAAATGCAAAAGTGTACTTCATGTATAAAAAAAAAACTAGCATGAAAACTTTCTCTTATCTTAAAATATTTCATATACTTTCGTAAAATAAAAGCATAAATATCATACTTAAAAAGCAATTTGGATACATGGCACTTTTGTCTTTCTTTATACAAAGGTTCAATACCATAGCGAAAAACAGCAGCAACTATCCACTAAACGTTTTGTCGATGATGGCTAAACTGGTTGGTTGGTCAGGTCAACCTTCAAGTCTTGTGATTAATTACGTGCATGAAAATTCTTTTGAATTTCAGATTATATGATAAAAGAAGAATTACACTTCACCAGTTTTAAATTCTAAAAATATTAGAGACATTCACAGAATAGCTGTGATGAATGCCACAGTGTTTAGAACAAAAAGGTTACAAAATTTTAAAATAAATATACTTTCATAGATATAAATTTAATGATCAATATAAACCTATGTCTGTAGAGTTCCATGGCTGAATGTACAAAAAAATAATACTGCAAAATATTAACTTATTCATTTACAAGAAAGCAAACTAGACTCCTTTTTGCACCTCAGTACATGTTCCATATAAGTGCAACTTATATGGTTGAGTTGTTTCACCTCTGAATGGCACTTTTTTGCACACATTCGGCTAAATGGCCAGTCACAAGGACTTAAAGGAATCAGGGAAGGGTTGGGGGAGGGGGCCCACTGGACAGCTGTTAGCAAATAGATGATAGCCTCCTGTCAAGGCCATCCAATGTGTTCTTTAATGTGCACAGGATATGGCTTAATGTCCCATCCAACAGACAGTGGCCTTTCCAAGTCCATCAGTGTCCCCTACTGACTGAGGGCAAGGTGGGGAGTTTTGTGGAGAAAAATCTCAATGCTGGCCCAGATGAAACCTGGGAACTGTCTGAGCCATCCCCACCTTGCAATTTTTATGAAATTCAGATCAGAGTATAAGGCATGAACTCTCATATTTGCCTGTGAAGCCATCACCCCTGAGAATAATGAAGAGGGAATATTAAGTTTTACTTAACTCTATTGACTAAATGATGGGTTTCCAATGCTATCATCTTACTGATAAAATCAAGGGTGTCAAATACCACCATCAACTGAAAGAATTCATTCCAAAGAGGCAAACTATTAAGCAAGCCTTCTACAAAACTGTTCAGCAACATTTACTTTTGGGGATTCATCATCATGAGCTAAAAATATTAGGGAAGTGGTAACAATATACATCCATATTCTTGAAATTTAACTGCTTGAGATTTTTTCAATTCCCAGGCTGAAAGGTGCAATGAAAAGAAATCAAGTTATTACCATTCAAACCATAAAGATAGCCATGATAAAGCATCTATGAAGGATTACAAAAAAAAAATTTCGAACACTGCTTCAATGGCTTTCACAAATGCTGGAAATGATGCATTGACATAGGAAAAAAACTATTTTGAAAGAAAAAATACAATAGTGTGAAGGTAGCTTGTATTCATTTTCATACAATCAGTTCTGGAACTCTACAGATATATTAAAAAAAAAACATAATTTAAAAGGGCAAAAGTTTCATGCACAGCACATGAATTTTTGAGGAGAGTCTGGAAAATGGTAATTATTTTCAATGTTCAAAATATCTTATTACTCATATATAAGCAATAAAAAAACTTAAAAACCATATATAAAGCAATTTTTCCCATAATTCTTCAGGTAGGAACTGAATCATTCATAGGGAAAAGAAGGTAGAACTTTATGCTGAGAAATGTTAAATAATGAAAAGAAGTGCACTATTTATATGCAGCTTCTTCTGTGAATAATAAATCGTTATTTTATCAATTTACATTAAGAAAAATGTTAAGAAAATTTTGAAGACCTGCACTCTTTCCAAAAATTCTGGCTACATTATTATGTTAACCATTTGTAATATTGAAATAACAAAAGTGGCATGTCCAAATTACAAGTTGGAAAAGATTCATTATAGGGAATATTAACAATTTGGATTTTTCAAAATGCATCAGCATATAGCAAAAATATCATAGTTATTTGTGCATAACATATTGAGAATAAATGCTAGATATTATGCATTCGTTCCACTGTACAGTGTGAAGCCTTTAACAGTAAATATCTTTAGATTCAATTAACACTTTTGATCAATCTGATGGAAGCTAAACATCAAAAATGCCAACAATCTAGTTTGCAGAACATAATATTAAACTAAAGGTTTGCTTAATTCTTAATATCAGATAAAAAATAAACTACAAATATTTAGAACACCACCAATATTGATACTAAAATAAACCTATATTGACAGTTTTTAAATCTTTTTTTAAATAAAAAGATATTTTTAAAAAACATATGGAATGTAGTTCTACATAATTAGAAGTGATCATGTCACCCATTGGTTAAATCAGTAATATTTTACACCATACTTATAAAATAGAGCCTAATATTTTTTTAACAATTAATACCTAACATAACACAAATATGTTAGGAATAAAGTAGAATTCAGCAGTTTCGATCATCATGACCATCTTTTTTCTTTCCAATTAAATCTGGATTTGCTAAGGGATCAAGGTCAGCAAATAAGTTAAACCACGCAGACATATCTTGCTTTCCCTAAAAATAAACAAACACATAAATTTACAATGCATTTAAAAATGTAAATAAACATATGATACTACTATATGTTTTTGATGTAAACACCAGTATCCTGCACCAGTGTTTTTCAATCAGTGTTCCACATGTGTAATGTAGAGCTCTGTGAGCCATTTGGTAGGGAGGGAGGGGGACAAAAACAGACAGAAATTTTCTAGTCAGATGCACTTTCCTCTACACTAAATATTATTCTAAAGTCTCTTCTCAGATCTCTGCCAAAAATGAGGCGCTTAAGAAAAAAATTTTTTTTAAACCTAAGAAAGCATATTGCCTCTGGCACATATGGAAATCTTGCTTTCAAAGAGGATAAAGTTTTTTTGTTAAATGAAGTTTTTCCATAAAAGTTTTAATTAGAGGTAATGGATGATGGGGGAAAATGCAAATAGCAAAATATTATTAGCAATTATACAACATAAAAAGTATGTATTTTATTCCTTCAATTTAAAAAGTTGCCTTTCTCACACCCCTCTGAGGAAAGGGAAGAGATTGTTGCTGTCAGTGGAATTGCTGTCAATGGACCACAGAAATTTGAAATTTCTACCATAAACAGATCACTTGCAACATTTGTTAAAAGCATCAGTTTCCATATTTAGTTATCTCTAACAATGTAAATTAAAATTACCTAAGGATATGAAAAATGTAAATTATATTTCATTAGGATTAATCCAACTACAAAAAGTTTTCCAATTATCTTTTAAAACAAAACAGTTGCATTTCCCACCCAGTCTGTATGTAAAGAGGTCAACTCACTGTTGTCAGTGGAAATTTCATGCCCTATACATTCCACCACCAAAATTAAAAATTTTTAGCATAAATACATCATTTGTAATATTTGTTTAAAATTTTGCCATTTTCAAATTTTTCCACTGTTAGAGGGTGCAATTACGGCTTTCGAGACTTTCCAAAAGTGCAGATTATAATACACCTATCCCTCGTTTTATACAGTATTTGATTTACATGGTGATAGATTCAGTTTTACACAGTCAAAAAAATGCAACCAGTTTCATTTCACATGATTATAAACTTAGTTTTACATGTGTTTTACATGTGGTTTTTACATGATTATAAACTTAGTTTAATGTGGATTGAGTTTTTTTTTAATAAAACCTTTCCTACCATTAAAGGGGGAATTATAGCTATTAAGAAATTCGAATAGTTGGAATCATAATATTATATTCATCAATACCCAAGAAACCTAAAAAGAATTTTTAATTTATCTTTAAAAACAAAAAGTTCATTTTCCCACCCTATGGGTCTAAGAGGTCAACTCATTGTTGCCAATGGAAACTCCTGTGACCTTAACATTCCACATCAAAATTTCAAATTTCTAGCATAAATACATTGCTTGCAATATTTGTTAAAATTTTCAAAAATTTCCATTTTTAGAGAGTGCAATTATAGCTTTCGGGAGATTTGGAAAGTATGAGTCATAAATACAGTAAACCCCCGGTTATCACATATTCAACCATCTAGAATTCTCATGCAACCAGCATAAATTTCAAATTAAATATTTGAAAATGGTATGGTTAGTGCTTCTCCCAGATGGTGCTAAGGGTTGTCTTTCACACATTTTATGTCTCCTCGACCCCTGATATCAGTTGCTGCTCAAGAATCATGTTAGTGCAGTGGATGATCCTGATGAAATGCTATTCGAGTTTCTAGAATTTAGCCAATAAACTACACTGCACATATAAATGTATAGGTAATTGCTTTCTTTTGCTCCTGAAATGAAAGTTTAGCTTAGTTTCACTATTCTCATGTCTTAGATGATATTTTTTTGTCTTGTGTATGTATATGGTCTACTATGTTTACATTATAAACTCCCTGTGTTTCCTATTTTGTCCCTATCATTTATTACTAGTTTTTTAATTGTTTTGGGTACAGTGTTTTTTAGATACTCCTTTTGTGTAAGGAAAGCTATGAACATATTGTTTTATATCTAATTATTGTTTTAGTGTTGGTTGTGATGTTGTCGTTTTTTATATTTAGCTTTTTTATCTAATCTTTTATAAGGTTGTTAGGAGAGAGGAATTGTTTGTTAGACCATGATAATAAATTAGAAGGCAAAAATAACTATATTGGTAAAACTTTCTGAACTTATGAGCAAAGAATGACCGAACAAAAAACAGACATTAAAAATAAGAAGCCAAATACAGCACTAGCTTAAGTAATAATTGCTGATTTAAATGCACAACAAGATTGTCAGTACCCTATTTTCCTTTGAAGTGAATATGAACTCGGTGACTAATTGAACCAGTATCTTTTAAATTCTTGATTTATTTATTTTATTATCATTGTTTTTAACTGCATTTATAAGGCTTGGTAACAAGATTGTACCTACTGTATTTGGTTTCTATAAAATAGTTCTCACGTAACAGGCAGATTCATTTAACTGGCAAACCCCAATCCCCATAAATGCTGGGTTAGGTCATTTTACCTCCGAGTGGCACTTTTTTGCACACAATAGGCTAAGTGGCCAGGTCACTAGGACCCTGAAGGCTCAGAGAAAGTTGGGGGAGGAGACCTACTGGAACAACTGTTGGGAGACAGATGGTAGCTTCCCGTCAAGGCCATCCAGCATGTTCTTTAACATGAAGAGGGTATGGCTCTCCCACACATGGGGCCACAGCTTAACATCCCATCCAATGGATGGCAAACGTTTCAAGCCCATCGGTGTCGCCTACTGCCTGTGGGCAGGATAGGGAGTTTTGCGGAGATAAATCTCAATGCTGATCCAGGTGGGACTCGAACCTGGGAACTGCAGATTACGAGCCTGGCACACTACCGACTGAGCCACCCCCGACAAATGTTGGATAACCAGGAGTTTATTGTTATTTCATCAATACCTACCCTCAACAAATATAATTTTTAATTTATCTCCATAAACAAAAAAATGTAATGTATACAGATGGACAGGCAGACAACAAAGTTAACACATTATTTGTCATTTTTTTAAACAAGGTAAAAAATCAACAGAATAAACAAATAATTGTTGTTGTTTTTATTACAATCTGGAGTATGCTAACAGTGTTCCAAGGGAGAGAACTAATGATGAAGAGTCACATTCGAAAATTACTAATTCTTTATCTCAGAAACCTGCATTTAGTTATCTGTGTAAAATACTTAGTAAAACCAGATGCTCATATGTATAAGAAATTGAGGAACACTAATATACACTAATATATAGATGACTCATTCTATCAGAGTCACTAGTGATGGCAGAACTGAGATGCAGAAAAGGTTAATTAAGGATACCGAAGGTTATCATGTAAAATTCAAATGTACTCTTTAAAAATAAACTGGATTGTTTTAAGACTTAACTTTGTTGTTATACACTGCCATAAAATTGTACAACCCAGAAGGAGTGAGGGGATAGGAGTGAAATGTAGCACACACATAGCAATACATATACCACGATTAAATTTGCAGCCACTTACAGCGGTTAGAAGATGAGATAATGCAGCACAATGTGACTGCCTCAGTAGGTGGTTACACCACCATGAACGGCAATACAGGCAACAATACGGCATGGCATGGAGTATACAGTTGACAGATATGGTCCTGAGGAATTGCACACCAAGTAGCGTTGACTTGCTCCCATAATTTATTGAGATTCTGTGCCAGCTGGTGAGTGGATTGCACATGTCGTCCAATGTGGTCCCACAGATTTTCTATTAGGGATAAATCTGGAGATCATGCTGGCCATGGCAATACTTGAACATGTTGCAAACATTGTCTGGACACCCAAGCAGTGTGCACACGGGAGTTGTCATGCTGGAAAATGGGCTGCAGAACCATGCTAACATATCGTGCAGCTGCCTCTGTGATGCAGACAAGAAGTGACCTACTGTCATATCCAATAGCACCCCATACCATTATGCCTGGCTGACAGGTGGTGTGCCGGTCGCGAACAAAAGCTGGATCCATTCTTTCACCAGGTTGTTGCCATACATGGACCCGTCGATCATCAGCACAGAGACAGAAACAGATTCATCATTAAACACAACAGTGTTCCATTTGTGACTCCAGTTCGCACAACTTCGGCACCAAGCCAGACGAGCACTGCGATGGTTTGCAGTCAATGGCAGTCGACGTAACAGTTGCCTAGAGCACAGATGTGCTTCATGCAACCTTCAGTTTACCGTTCAGGTAGTTATGGGGATGTCCATGGCTGCTGACACAGTCTGTCAAATATCGCCAGCAGTGATCTGTGGTGATGAACAAGCATGTCGAACATCTGTCAGATGGCACCACTCCCTCTGCAATGCATGCAAGAACCTTCATTTCGCCACTGTTGCCAACAATGTCCAACAGTTCGTGCATCCTGAAGAACATGAGCAGCGACACATGTAGTACATCCAACATCACGTAGGCCTATAATTATTCTTCTCTCAAAAGCATCCATCTGTCGATGGTGTGTACCAGGCATTTTTGGCCTTTGCTGAACAATTTCCAAGCAGAACCACCTAATCTTAACCGGTCACATGACTTCCACCTGCTTAAACACTTTCAATGTCAAGCAGTCTATATTAAAATAAATGTTACAAATTCTTCTTACTCACTGATGAAACTAATTTTGTGATTTATTTCTTCAAACTTACTTATTAACTGCTGAATTTTGAAGCTAGTTCCAATAATGATAAAAAAGGGACTTCCCCTAAACAAAGGATGGAGTTAACTTAGACACTATCAGGCTTATCCTGGTTTGTCATACAAACCCATATATGAATGCACAACCATGCTGTCCTAAGGCTAAAACCCAGGCCCCCCAACAGTTGCAGTGTCACCATGAGTGAGCACAATATCACTGCACCACCAAGGTGACAAAAAACAGGTTTACTTTTTTTCATTATTAAAATATACCAAAATACTAATCTGTACTAGAAAAAATATCCTTAGTTTTTAATTACTTGATAATGTTGTACTTATATTGTATGCTTACTTTGACATTTCTTATTTATTTAAAGTATTTTTGTCAGTCTGTCTGAAGCATATGAACATATGAAAACAAGATTATTCATAAATATTTAAAAAAATTATAAGTTCAGTATGTTTCAAATTATTAGCTCTCTCTGTGGCATATAAACTGACAGGCTCCTGTCAGACCTCTGTGGCAAGCAGCTGCTTGAGGGGGTATTTAGTTTTAGCCGTCCCATGACCAAGTGGTTAGCGCACTTGGCTACTGATCCAAGGGACCTGGGTTCGAGCCCCGGGTTAAGGCATGGATGTGTGTGTCGTTTTTCTGCTGAGGTCCTGCCATCCTCTCAGACCTTCTACTATGGCATATAAACTGACAGGCTCCTGTCAGACCTCTGTGGCAAGCTTGAGGGGGTATTTTTTTTTATTCTACTTAACCCTTCCACTGTCCACGCCATCTGTATACATTCACAGAATTCATAAGGAGAGGCCGAGGATGGCTGTATACGCTTTTAGTACAACAAAAAAAAAATCGATTTTTTAAACATAAAAATTCCCATTGTAAATTTTTTTTCTATATATCTTATAAAAATATATAATTCAGGCTTGAAAAACAATTTTTTCATTTGATGTTTTTTATTTTTGATTTTGTTTTTTCATTTGATGAATATTTTATTAAACTACAATATAAATCACTTGTTAAAGCCATTAATTGTCATTTCTTAGAAGTGCTATATGGTATTGCCGATTTGTTTGCTAACATTACTTTTTGCTGAAGCAACCCCCCTTATTTAAACTCGCAAATTTAATTTGAAGTATTATCACCAAATTTTTCCTTAAAGTTTTGAAAATCTCCTGAAAATTAACAAAAAAAAAAACTATTATTTTTAAAAAGACAGGTTTTGGAAATAATTACGAAGTATGTACCACCATTTTTTTTTTTCATTTTACACCCTTTTCTGCCATAAACCTATTCCAACATTTCCAGAATTATTTTTATCATTTATCCCAGCATTTTATGTGTCTTTCCCACTCTTACAATCAAAACTAGAAGTAAAAACAACTTTCTTAGGCTTTTCACTACTGGCTGCAACTGCACTAATTACATTATCATTTGCTGCTCAAGGAGGCAGGTGGCTATGTGCTATCTCTGTTCTGTGTGTTATAAATGGCTTCATTGTTTACAGTATATTGGATACCCTTTGTAAAGTTATTACTTTATAAGTATTTACTTTTCTATATGTAAACATTAGTTTTCATTTCAGTAGATTTATTCTGCAAATTATCAAATCGATAATTATTGATTTTTCATACATCCTACATCGAATGGCTAACTTACAACTTGTTGCTGTGGATATTTTAACATCGCATTAGGTTATATGTTAATTTTTCTGTTTTATTTATTACTTTTCCAGTAAAAAAAACCTTTGATCTGGTATCATTTTCTGAAAAGGAATGAGGTCTTGGATATCGAAGCAAATTCATTTCTGTAGATTTTCGTAAATTAGCAATCTTCTAGTCAGCTGATTTACTGATCTTTCTGAGTTATGCTACATCGGATGGCCATCTTAAAAGTGTTGCAGATATTTTATTCAACATTCCATTAGTTATATGTATATTAAAAGTTAAAATATATTTATTCACAGAAATATAGAATACGTTTTATTTTTCACAATTTTTACTGTATTTACAATAGAGGGTTTTACCTGAGTATGGCCTAAATTAGCATTTTCGCTACATTCTTCCCTTTACTACAATGCAATGTGCTTAACGATTTTTAATTTCCAATATTCAAAACCTAAAGTGCTAAACAGAGTACCAAAGTTCTAAATTTGATTGATATTACCATTCACTTTGATGGTGATAGCTGGCTCAGACATTGCATTCTCAGCTCAGGGTAATAATGTTTTCTCCTACATCAGTATGAAACTATTTTACAGGTTGGGAACAGTCCGATGTTATTACTGCTCCATATACCAGTCTTTACTGCAAAGCTTGCTTGTGAAAGTAGACTGCATCATGATTACTTTTGTTTCACCCACACACACACACACTATTTGGTAAAATTTTGGAAGTTATGTGGTAATCACTACTTTTACTACTTAGAACGATATGATGTTAACAATATCAATGTGAATTGCTATTCAGGCACAGTACTCAAGTTTCCTCTTTGATTTTAACAACTTTTAAACATTTAAACTTAAAAATTTTCTAAGTGAAATATTTACAAAGTGAAAATGCTTCCTTTGTTGCAACTAGTTTCAGCAGTAAAAGCAGTGATTCCCACGCAACTTCCAAAATTCTACCAAGTAGTGTGTTGTGTGAAACAAAAAAAGATCATGATGCAATATACCTTCACAAGCAATCTTTGCAGTAAAGACTGGTATATGGAACAGCAATAACATCACACTGTTCCCAACCTATAAAATAGTTTGAATACTGGCATAGGAGAAAACATCATTACCCTGAGCTGAGAATGCAACATCTGAGACAGCTATTACCATCAAAGTGAATGGTAATATCAATCAAATTTAGAACTTTGATACTTAGTTTAGCACTTTAAATTTTGAATATTGGAAATTAAAAATCACTAAGCACTTTGCATGTAGATATGGGAAGAATGTAGCGAAAATGCTAATTTAGGCCTTACTCAGGTAAAACCCTCTACTGCAAATACAACAAAAATCGTGGAAAATAAAACGTAAGTTATATGTAATTTCACTTTTATTATTTCCTGTTTTTTTTTAATAAAAAAACTTTGAATTTGTGCCGTTTTCTGAAAATGAATGAGGTTTTGGATATAGAAGCAAAGTGGACTTCCTTTACATGGAAATCAGTCTTCATGTGTGTGGGGGGGGGGCAATTTTGGGAATGGTTTTTACCCCCAACCCCATTAAACTCATTGTAAACATTTCATCCCCATCCCCTTAAAAATTTCGAGTTTTCATGTTTATATTGAATGATTTTAAAAGCAACACACAAACCCTCAGTATCTTGGCTGTGGTACTTTGATGATTTAATGATTCTTTTCTTAATAACCGATAATCTCAATGTTACCTGTTTACGTTTAAATGTCTATAAATCAATAAATGTTTTTGTGGAAAAAATTTTGCCGACATACAGGATTCGAACTCGTATCTCTCCAGAAACATGCCAGAGTATTCTAACCTGTTGAACTAAGCTGGCATTAGTTCAACAGGTTAAAATACTCTGGCATGTTTCTGGAGAGATGTGGGTTCGAATCCCATATGTCGGTGAAATTCTTTCCACAAAAAACAATTTTTGATTTTTTTTTTCCTTCTTGCTTTGGTACACAAACCTTTCTGCACTTAGCCAAGATCACCAAACTTCAATACCCAAAGAAAAAATTCATAATGTTTAAATAAAAAACAGGCAGCCAAGAAAGTTTTTTTTCCATTTCATAACCAGTTCAGAAAATCCCGTGAATATGAGAAGTCCAAGTCATTTTGCATAACACTCGTTGTGTTTCAAAATATATGACACTGAAAAGAATCATTAAAATAAAAATCATATTTCAGGTTGAATATTATATTATTCAGGAGGAAATTTCCTTTTGATTTATATGTGATTTAATTATTTTTATTCATCAGGTTTTCCAAAATTAAGCCTACATTGAATGGTTCTATCTTTTTTTCACCATATCACATTGAAAAAGGCTTATTAAAATCAATATTCTTGTAAACTTGTTTATATTATTTTCATAAAATTAGCAAATGAATTCTGCTTAATTTGGTATATAACACGAACCTATTATGTTGATTAGTTATTTTTTTCTAATTCTAAATTTGACCTGTTTACCTGACTCAGCACAATTGGCTTAAAAGCCTGAAATTTTCTCAAAGTTTGGTACTGAGAAAAAAATTTCTAAACAAAAAAAAAAACATTTACTTGAAACAAAAATATTAATTTTTTTGTTATTCAGAAATAGCCTTTCTACGTGTATTATAATCATTTCTGTCTATTATTTTTTTTTAATAAATTTGTGTCGCCAGATGCATTTTTTTTCACTACATGACTCTAAAAAAGTCCTATTAAAATAAAACTAGTCGTCTTTTTTTGTTAAATATTATATTTTCAGAAAATCCAGAATTAAATGCTGATTAATTTGGCATATAACATTCTATAATTCCTTTCATTAGTTATTTGGCAAAAAAATTATCTAAAGTTAAATTCTATTTTTTGCTCAGCATAGGGATAAAATAGCTTGGCCTCTGGATGGAAACCAGTTTTTCAGCTGGACACTGAAAGGGTTAATAACAAAAATAATTTTAATTGAAATGTCCAGATAAAAAAAGTCCATTTGTTTTTCAAATAACAGAAGTCTCAATCTAGCAAGTTATCCATATTAAATCATTTAAGAAATATGTATGAAAAAGTTTTATGATTCACAAACCTTCAAAAGGCATATTAAAGTAAATTTCAAGTCATCATTGAAGTTTTTAGTTTAATTAAATAAAAATAAATAGAAAAAATAAATACCCCCTCAAGCAGCTGCTTGCCACAGAGGTCTGACAGGAGTCTGTCAGTTTATATGTCATAGCAGAGGTTTGTGAGGATGGCGGGACCTCAGCAGAAAAACAACAACATCCATGCATTACCCACGGCTTGAACCCAGCTCTCTTAGATCAGTAGCCAAGAATGCTAACTACTCATCCAATACTGACAAATAATTTTTGAAGTTTATATGCATTCCAAATTACATTATAACAAAGTTCACTGTGAATGGACTATTGGTTAACCTTTGAATAAATAATAAAACAAACGATAATAACTAGAAGAACTTCTATTGCCTCTAGTGAACACGAGAATTTTGATTTTAAAGAAAATAAAAATTTTTGCTTACCTACTTTTGCACTCAAAAGTTTTAATTCAAACTAGTAGATGATTGGGAAAATGTAAATGGTGATATTTTATTAGTACTAATATAACATAAAAAGTATTTGCCTTTTATTTCTTAAAATTACAATTAGCTTTAACACATAATCACTGCATTTATACATCCTTTTTTGACAGCATAGTGAACCACCTTTAAATCGACATCAACCTCTATCTTACTTACTACACAACAGGTGATATTCAATCCGTTTCAGCTGAAGAACACTTTAAATTACATTTAAAGCAATAAGAGAGTAAAATCATTTTTATTGCATTTTTCCACATAGATGTAAGTCCATGGGCTTTTGCTGGCTGACACACTAAATTTTGAGACACACTATTGTTGACATCATCTCAGGGTCTTTAAATATGTTGAGATGCCAGTCCCTTACAATCAGAATTCTTCTTAGTTGTTTAAGATCCACACTTGTTGTTATACATATGGTTGAATATCCCGTGGTCTTTGCTATTTTCTTTATATTCCAACTATGTGTTTCACTTTTATCACAATGTGACATACCAACTTAAAAAACATACAAAAAACTTATCCCTGTAATAAAAAATGATAAAAATACTGCTATGGGTGTTTCGCTCATCTTCGTCAGGTAGTGTGCATTGCTGGTCCATTAGGTGCTTTTTTTATAAGGCTGTCACCTTATGGATAGCCAGCACTTGTCCTGTTAAGTGATTTAAAATTAGTTTTCATGCTGATGGTAATAGTTTTATATCTGTATCACATGAATTACTCTGATTTATATTAACAAGTTTTCCATACAATCTGTGTTTTAGTTCCAGGTTATGCAATTATTTTAACTTTTAATGTATAATTATGCAAATAAGCTTGTAGAATAGTCTGCATTAATACTGTTTTTTCTAATTCATACTGGTGTTCTGTCATTTGCACTGCCATCTGTCAGTATGTTTTCTCTATATATTTCATGTTATCCAATACTACTTTATTTTCATCTTCTATTTCTATTTAAATAAATTCCCCCCATAGGTATATTTCAATCCCTATCATTAATTGCTAATATTTTAACATTATTAACAATTTTTAAAGGCAATTTTATGTCATATTTCTTTAGTATTTTAGCCATTATGTCTGAAAAACATGGAATGTATTGGGAAAGCTATTGTATATGCTATATTTACTTGGGGTATATGCACGAAGGGTATTTGAAAAGTCTCAAAATATTTATATTTAACTTTTTTTTCCATTTTTTCAAGCATTCTTTTTTATACCCAGCTTGCATCCCTATTTCATAAATATACTTTAGCTCTGCATTTAGGGCATTTTTAATAGAGCAATATCTGTAAGCTCTCAAAAAATAAGAGTTAAATACTTTTTTTTTTATGTAATGTACAAGGTGAGCTGAATTTTTAGGGATTATATTTGTCAGTTTTCCATACACAATTGTTTCAAATTTTATATCTTTTTGGGATATCATAATATCCAAATATGGTAACTGCATCAATTTCTTTTTTTATGGGTAAAATTAATGGTAGGTAATATACTATTAAAAGTATGAAGTTTGCAATTTATCAAGGTCATAGTCTCAAAACAAAATCACATTATCGATGTAATGTATGTGTAACCATGGTTTGTATTCTACCATCTTTAAATCTTTAGTCTCGACATGTCATAGGATGACATCGGCCATGAGTCCAGACAGAGGTAATCCCACTGGAACCCCTTTGGTCTGGATCTATGTCCCGCTGTTAACTAGAAGGCAATTGGATGTGGTGGCGATGTATCATGTATACTAAAGTACTCCTGTGCTATTGGCTGGCCTCCTCCAGTCATTTTTTCATCATTCACATCACTGCATCCAATTCTGGAGTGTTGAGATAAAGTGATACATCAAATGAGTGCATTGTTGTGATTTCTGTTATTTGACAACATCATAGCATGATGTTGCAATATATTCTATATAGGCAAAATATATAAAAAAATCAAATAATGCTCTTTCCAGATAATATGTTGGAAATTTTCTTTTTGACACTAATGGACGGAAAGCATGATTTTCTTTGTGCAGCTTTACCTTAACAAGCAATTGTGATAGTGCTGGGTACATAGGTGAAACATTGTTTTGCTATACTTTCAGGGAGAAATGGGTCGTTCTTTAAATCTCTCTAATTTCTTTAATGTTTTTGGTACAAGATCATCTTGAATTAGTTCATATTTTAATGTTCTTAATGTTTGTATTATTTTTTCATTATATTGTTGCTTTGACATAATTACTGCTTGGTCTGTTAAATTCATTTATTTTAATTTGTAAATTTTAGATTATACAGAATGATAAAACAAAGAAATCAAACAAGAATACACGTAATTTACAAATTGGAGTAAATTAGGAAAATTAAAAAAAAGAATTCAAATATTAAAATCATAATGGCAGGTAAAAAAGACCAGGCAGTAAATTATGCCAAAGCAACAATATGACGAAAAAATAATACAAACATTAAGAACCTTAAAATATGAACCAATTCAAGATGATCTTATATAATAACTTACAATTATTGATATTATTATTGAAATGTATCTAACGGCATCTTCTTGCATTTGTCAGATAGCTCTTAGTGTTTGCTCCACTTGTGGTATTAAGTGCAATAATGGTGGGAGTTCACTGGGGCAAGCAAATTTTGCCCCTTTTTCAAAAGCTGTTACCTGATGTATGTTTAAATTTACATTAGCTAGAGTTCTATTATTATTTATATTCTGTATCCAATTATTATCTGTTACATTATTAGATTGCATACACTTCCAGATTCTATGTCTTACCTCAAAGCTTGTTATGTTACATTGCATTATACCATAGGTAGAGCAAACACTAAGAACTAACCCACAAATGCAAAAAGATGCCATGAGATTTAGATTATACTGAACAATAAAACAAAGAAATCAAATAAGAATACAACATAATTTACAAATTGAAATAACTGAATTAGGAAAATTAAAACTGTATATAATCCCTGATATAATCCCTGAAAATTCAGCTCACCCTGGACATTATAAAAAATCAGCATTTAACTCTCACTTTTTGAGAGCTTACATATATTGCTCTAATAAAAAGGCTCTAAATGCAAAGCTAAACTATATTTATGAAATAGGGATGCAAGCTGGGTATGAAAAAGAATACTTGAAAAAAAAATAGAAAAAAAAAGTTAAATATAAATATTTTGCGACTTTGCGAATACCCTCCATGCATATACCTCAAGTAAATATAGCATATACAATAGCTTTCCCAATATATTCCATGTTTTTCAGACATATTGGCTAAAAATACTAAAGAAATATGACATAAAATTGCCTTTAAAAATTGTTAATAATGTTAAAATATTAGCAATCAATGATAGGGATTGAAATATACCTATGGGGGGAATTTATTTAAATAGAAATAGAAGATGAAAATAAAGTAGTATTGGATAACATGAAATATATAGAGAAAACATACTGACAGATGGCAGTGCAAATGACAGAACACCAGTATGAATTAGAAAAAACAGCATTAATGCAGACTATTCTATAAGCTTATTTTCATAATTATACATTAAAAGTTAAAATAATTACACCACCTGGAACTAAAACACATTTAAATTATATGGAAAACTTACTTATTAATTTAAATCAGAGTAATTTATGTAATACAGATAAAAACCAGAAGATAGAGGTTGATGTCAATTTAAAGGTAGTTCACTATGCTGTAAAAAAAAAGGATATATAAATACAGTGATTATGGGTTAAAGCTACTTGTTGCTGTGATTTTAACATTATAATCTTTTTAATATTATAATTTTAAAATTCCTTAAAATTAAAAAGTTTCTTTTCTCACACTGATCTGAGAAAAGGGGCCAGATTTTTGTGTCAATGGGATATCTCTTAACATTCTACTACTGAGATTTCAAATTTCTACCATAAATAAATCACTTGCAATATTCATTAGCCCTTTTCCCTATTTAGAAAAGTTTCACCTTTTCCATATTTAGTGCCTTCTAATGATGTAAATTAAAACCACCTAAGGATTTGAGAAATACGAATTATATTTCATTATTACCAATCCAACTAAAAAGGAATTTTACAATTATCTCTTAAAACAAAACAGTTGTTTCCCACCCCTCAAGATATAATAGGAAAACTTATTGTGGCAAATGCAAAGCTCATGATCTTCACATTCTACCATTAAAATTTTAAATTTCTATCATAAAAAAATTAATTGCAATATTTGTTTACAATTTTGCAATTTTCAACTTTTTCCACTATAAGAGGGTGTAATTTAACTTTCGGGAGAGTCAGAAAGTATGAATCATAACGTTTCATCAATATCTATCCAACCCAGAAAATAATTTTTAACTTATTTCAAAAAACAATTATCTCTTAAAACAAAAGAATGACATTTTTTTACCTTTATATTCCACCACCAAAATTTCAAGTTTCTAGCATAAATATATCATTTTCAATATTCATTTAAAATTTCCAACTTTTTCTGCCATTAGAGGGCATAATTTAAACTTTTGGAACATTCAAAAAAGTGTATATAGTAATATTTCACCAATACCTATGCAAATCAAAAATAATTTTTCATTTATTTCTAAAAACAAAAAAAATTTGATGTTTTCAGATGACAAAAACAGACAGTGACAAAATAAAAACCTTTTTTTTTTTTAAATGAGATAACAATTGATGATTTAAGCTGAGTTGATTGTATTTATTGTTTAAACACTCAAAATTAGGCAAGTTAAAAGAATTTGGGCAGTTGAAACCTTAATTTGAACATAAACATCCAATTTGTCTGGACTCAAATAGTTAGAGCCAAGGTGCTGGTTATAGCTACTTGAGTAAGACAGTAATTATTCACACCTGTTAAATTTAAGTTGGTTCCAGGTCACAACAATTCCAACTGTTCTATGTTAAGACAAAATCTGACAGAAGTGACAATAGCCATTGATTGACAGAGGTGACAATAGCCATTGATTGGTTGAATTTAGCATTTACCTAATGCTTGGTTGCACATTAACTGTCACTGAAGTAAGTTTCTGCTTATTTAAACATTCATTTTCATCAAGTTATATTTAAGGAAAAATTACCTTTCTAGATTTTGCTTCAGCCGGTAAAGACTTGGTAGTATTCGGCACTGTTTCTTCTTTTTGTTTGGATAAATCATTTGACATTAAGGAATCTGAAAAAAATTGCTAAACATAAAACTTCTTGATTACTATATGTTTACAAACACTACAATTTTTTTAAAAAAATACAGTATTAAATGTATCGTTTTACATGGCTGATAAAGATTTTCACATACATACATACATACATTTAGGCCTTAGTATCTGATATTCTGAAATTAAATGTGCAGCAATGCTATTTATGGGCTTGGAAAAGGCTACTGTCTGTTGGATGCCACATTAAGCCATGGCCCTGTGTAGAGGAAAGCTACACGCTGTACATATTAGAAAACATGATGAATGCTTTAAAAAATTAAGGCTTATCTTAAAAATATTATCAATGTAGAACATTCCTCCCTAATTTGAAATTATTTAAAATTATTAATTTAATATTTCACTTTGTCTCAATAAATTAAAAGTACCAATGTATTCCATGCTACTCTGAAGATAAAATTTAATAGTCATTATTTTAACCCAGATCAGCTCTTCAGTTATCACTTCACAAACAAATTTTTATATACTTTGTTTATTTGAAGGAATGCAACAAATGTACATATTAATAATGTATTGTAATAATAATATGCTGCTGGATGGTTTTGATGGAAGGCTTACATCTGTCTCTTAACAACTGTCCAGTGTGTCCCCTTCTTCTACTAATTGGGATCTTGTATCCAATCTGAATCCATGAAATGTTTTCTAAAGCAGGAGACTCATTCAGGTTTGTTCATTCAGTAGACATCAGGTTCATACCCCGAGATTTTCCATTTCAATTATCAATTGTACCTGTACTGAAATTTTCTCTGCTAATCTACACTCTGCTACCCAAGTCTGAACTCTTGGGGAGGGGGGGTGGGGAGGTTCTTATAACTTGTAATTTAGCTCATTTCATGCAAAAAAAAGTGGTGCTTAGAGATAAAACAATCCTATCACTTGCAAGTATGGAAAAAAGGAGTACTTGCTTCTGAAAGTATGTGTAAAATATAACATTCTTAGGATGCTTACTAAAAATGTTTCCATCTAGGCTGAATGCATGGAGCAAAAAAAAATGCTCAGCACACCACTCTGGATTATTTGTATACCACCCTGCATATACAACGCTAAAAAATTTACAATAACAAAAATTTTGGTTTAATGACCAAACTTTTTAACAGGCAACCTTGTATTAGCTTCAACATAATGAACACTGATATATCATGGTGGAATTATTTTATAAGTTTGCAAAAGTAAAACCAGATTAGGAACAGAAAATTTTCCTACTTAAACATTTCTCAAACATTTCCATTCAGCTTCTGACAAGTGTTTCTAATGTTTTCAAAAGCTCCCAACATATTATTTTGAAAGAAATCAATTGTAATCTTTCCATATAATCTTGCTGTTGTTCACAGTTCAAGGTGTTGTAAGATCATGGTGAAATAATCTTACAACACCTTGAACTTGATGACTTGTCAACTTATTGAAGGGTCACTAACAGGTTTCACTTAGCCCAGCAAACTTATTATACTTAAAGCCTCCACATTTTTTACATATCAAACATTTTAGCAATGTCTGGAGCTTCAATAATCAGGTACAATATTACCTTCTGTACCTGTCTGTTGTCAAGGAATGAATATAACAGAAAACCCTCTGATGTGACTGCAATGGTAAACCAAATATACTCTTTTTTTTAGTAGTATGATTTACAGGGTGTCTAATGTCTGTCAGTAAGATTACAAAATTTAATAACTACTTTTCAATTTTAAGTGTTAAAAAACAGAAAAACCTTTTCCCGATCAATATTAGTTAAAATAACATTAATTGAATATTATTCTTCTTACAGAATTTCACTTCATAAAAAAATCTGTATCCCATTTATGCATAAAGATTACCAATATCTGATAATTAATTCCTGCAATCCAATGCTACATTTTACTACTGTTAAGTGACATTAGATCTGGATTAATTCTTGTTGTTTCACAGAGAATTTGGCACTTTATATGTCATTTTACACTAATGCTGCAAAATATAAAAATTAATCTCATAAGCTGAATCAGATAAGTAATGATGCACCAGCACTGGAAGACTTTACATCCACACTGTTCAAGTCATGTCAGAAACTTCTTAAAATGGGATTGAAGGCAATTCTAAGAGAACTGTTTAGTGTGTCCCCATCTTCTAATAATTCTTCTTCTACTAATCCCCTTCTACTAAGTGAACTGTTTATAGGCAAAATTTTTTAACTTAACAGGAATTATCCAGTGATACAACACTATATTAGGCTTAGTAGTCAAATGATAAAAACTGATGCAATAAATCATTAATATTGTGGTGTAAGGAATTTATACTTTTCCTGTTTATGTTTGAACTTAATAGTACACATTTTGCATTTTCTAGCCAACTGATCCACTTTCATTACAATTTCATGAAAAACATTACAATTTCATGAATGACAAACAAAAATCTAGGACCCTTTGAGGTATGTTAAAATGAGAATTTACTATATAATGATTTCTAAAAATAAATGTATGATTTTATGCTGTTCATAACTATATCAAGTGGCATATCTTGGTCTCACAATGAAACATACATTTCCTAAAGGCTGACCATCACTATTGTAATATTTTATATGGTGACAGCAAAATACATTTACAGCTATCTTTCCAGATGTGATTCTCATATCCCTATGGCCAATTTACAATTTCAACAGCTCTTCTATGTAAAGTCTATAATTTTTCAGTTGTTTTAATTTTTTCCTTCACACTACATACACTCCTAACTTAATACAATTAAAGAAATAAACCAGAAATTTCTGAAACTAAAATTAACCAAAATGAATTATCCTCTCAAGCAGCTGATTTCTACAGAGGTCTGATAAGAACTTGTCAAAATAATACACCACAGAGAAAGTCCGGGAGAAAGGCAAGGTCTCAGCAGAAAGACCACACAAAAAGAAACATTCATGCCTTATCCAAGACTCAAATACAAGTCCCTATAATCTGTAGCCAAGTATAATAAGCACTAAGCCACTGGTATGGTAACCCAAGTCTCCATGATCTGAAACCAAGCCCACTAATCACTCAGCCACAAACATAGGTAAAAATAAACATCTAAACCATTTGAGAACGTTATCAGGAAGTCATGGATTCATATCCCACCTGGCTCAAGACAATTTTTCCTCAAAGTCAATATCGATGTTAAACTAAGAATGATACCTTCTTTGATAATTGATGGATAATTGCATGATGAACTTTGTACAAAAATTTAGAAATTTATTGTCTTCGAACACTTCACACTGCATAAGAAAATTGCTTCACAGGCCACAAAAATGCTTTTACAAATTGGATCTAACCAGTAGGCCATAATTCATTTTAAAGTGTTTTCTGAAAATAAAGAAAACAACTTTAGAACCTCATCCTGAAGTAACAAATGAATGAAAATGTGTCATGTTATATACCAGAAGAAAGAGCATTTAATTGTGATTAATAAAATTGCAAAAATTCAAAGCAAAAAAGTTAAATTTTTAAGCATTTTTCAAAATAGTGTGAATTCCATCTTAACTTCAGTAAATATAAATAGTTCATATATTTCTATTAATACTTAAAAACTTTCATTTATTTAGCCTTTTCTACAGTTTTTAGTCATTATGCAAGTAATATGATGCATACGCTTAGATTTTTAAAAATTGACAAGCTATAACCCTAAAAATGTAATGTCATAAAAAAGTAATTTTGCTTTAAAAACAAAATAATTTAAATAAAACATAAAAATATAACAATTCATTATTACTTAGTAGTCAGGTATGATAACCCTATACAAGGTAGGTTATCAGGGGTTTATCAAAATAATGGAAACACCATTGGTGACTGGAGTATATGCAATGCACTGCATGCATATCACAGAAACGACATCACCCACGATGTAAGGTATATAAAGGGCAGAAGTACAATGTCGGCTATCATATAACAGTGTCACAGGTGGAACAGCTGCATGGTGTAATTGTTGACAATGTCAAATCTCAGTGCCCTCCAAAAAGGCATGATCATTGGTGCACATCTTGCAGAAGCTTCAGTAACCAGAACAGCGAAAATAGTAGGTGCAACACGAGGAACTGTATCGAAGATTATGACTACCTATCAAAAAAGAGAAGGTGTTGCCTCCAAATGTGCAAATTGTGGATACCATATGAAGTTGTCAGATAGGGATAAGCAAACGTTGGCATGGATTGTGCAATGGAAGCACAAAACAGGGCACCACAAATAGCAGCAGAATTGAACACCAGTCAGAATGATCCAGTTTCCGTCATAGTAATTCATTAGGAACTTCATCGTGCCGGTATTTATGGTCGTGCTGCAATTCACAAATTTCTGATTACCAACATCAATGCAACAAAATGAGTAAGGTGGTACAAAGCACATAAAAACTGTGATGCAAAAGTCTGGCAACATGTCATCTGGTTTGATGAATCATGCTACACATTGTTTCCCACCACTGGAAGAGTGTACGTCTGGCAAAAACCTGGAGAAGTGTACCCCCTGACTGTTTGGTTGCGATTGTGAAGCATGGAGGTGGATCCCTGATGCTGTGGGGTGCCTTATTGTGATGGACCACCCATTCACTTTTACTTTTCCTTAATCAGTTTTACTTTATTTATGCTATATTTACCATTTGGGGATTATTTTTAGTTGCCCATCATTTCTCCTTATTCTGAGCTGCTAAAGGAGGTGTACATGCGCAACTCTGACTTTTGATTGACATCTGCTAATATGTGTTAAGGACATGTCCCTCTTGCATCATAGCTAGAGTGAGGCACAATTATAAAATTATGTAAATGTTTTTCCCAGCGCACAACACATGTGTCAGCTGTACACCGCATGTATACTAAGTGATGTTAGGTCGCAGAGTCAGTAGGCTAAAGGAAGATATACTAGAGAAATTATAGTAGAGAAATGACAGTAGATAGTAGGAAGAATAGTGATGATAATGGAACTAGTCAGTACGAGATAGTAATGAGAATGATGTTAGCTGAGAAGTTTGTCAGCTTTGGAGATGTTTAAATGAGCTTTTATTTGCTCAGACTATTTTGTATTCATCAGTTTATATGGTGAGTCATGAATTTTTTTGGAAATAAACTTTGTTTGCTATTATTTTCTCTTGAGCAGCGATAATTGATTTTGATTAAGATATAACTTTAATAATTTGACAATCTTTTAATTTCTTACTCAATAAGTAATGCACATATACCTAATAACCTTATTTCACCTTATTTGGCAAGTTAATATTGCCTGGTGCCCAATATGCTATATGGAGTTTTAATTTAATTTGGATCAGTCAAAAGGTCCAAAGAGAAAAAAAAGCTTAACAATCTTTTGGAGCATTAGAATAGCATGGCATTCCTTAGAGTCAATAGTTATTCTGCAGGGCTGTGTCACATATATAGCGTACAAATCCATTCTCGGGGACTATGTGTGCCCAATGTTGCAGGCACTGTTCCCTAATGACCATCTCTGGTTTCAAGCAGATAATGCACCCATGCATTAAGCAAAATGTGTCAAGTTGTGGTTTGCAGAGCATGAGGATGAGGTACAGCACTACCCTGGCCACCTCAATCTCCAGATCTCAATATTATTGAACATTTGTGGAAATATCTGGAGTGCAAAGTCAGATCACACTTTCCAATTCCAGCATCACTGGCACAGTTGGGCTATATTTTAAGGAAGAATGGTCCCACAGTCCATAACCATATCTGCATGACTTGTATAAGTCTATTCCACGTTGAATTGCATTTGTTCTTATTAATAAAATGTTCTAAACAAACAGTACATGTTTCCATTATTTTGAAATGGAATATTTGATTGCTTTGAAAATAAGATTTTTAACAATATCTTATTTTCCGCACTGTGGTACAAAGTGTACAACTGAATAAACTAGTCGAAAGATCTGGAAAAGAGAGGATACATAGAGGAATAAAAGCCTGATGAGAGCAGTGAATTAGTCTTTATCCATTGCCCAAGTCATTGTTTTGCAAATGAATCAATTCTTCTGATTTGTGAAGTGATTAAATGAATATTGGTAGTGTATATTTCTTTATGTCAACCTGGTTTAAATATACAGTGAGACTAATTCAGTTATTGGGACAACCATGAAGTGTGGTTCTAATATAGTATAATTTTATTTTAATTGCTTAACTCACAATCTGTAATTCCCAGGTTCAAATCCTGTCTCAGTCAGCATTGAGATTTATCTCTGAAAAACTCCCTGCCCTAAGTAGTAGGGGACACTGATGGGTTTTGGAAAGGCCACTGTCTGTCACATGGGACATTAAACCATGGTCCCATGTGAGGGAGAGCCATACCCTGTGTAAGTTAAAGAACATGCTGGCCTTGACAGAGTCTACCATATATCTCCTAACAGCTGTCCAATGGGTGCCACTCAGAGGTAAAACGACCCACTCAACCCCCTGGACAACTGTTAGGAGACAGATGATAGCTTCCTGTCAAGGCCATCCAGCATGTTCTTCAATCCCTAAGGCTGTGGCCTCCTGTGAGGGAGAGCCATATCCTGCATGTGCAGGATATGGCTCTCCCTCACAGGAGGCCACAGCTTAATGTACCACCTGATGGACAGTGCTCTTTCTATGCCCATTGGCATCCCCTTTCTGACCAAGGGCAGGGTGGGGGTTAGTGAAGATAAATCTCAACACCAGCACAGTTGGGATTTGAACCTGGGAACTGCAGATTACAAACCTGGGGCACTACAGACTGTACCACCCTTGCCCCCATGTTCTTTAATAATTACTTCTGTAAATATATATATATACTGTAAATACTCATATATATATATTCTGTAAATATATATATATATGAGAAACCAGGACAAGCTCAATAGAACTTTAGGTTAGTTCTGTCCTTTGCACAGGAGAGTACCTAATTACCCCCCTCCCCACACACACACACACTTCTTTTTAAATATAGTTTTTCTATTTTGTAAGATAATTTGAAAATGTAATATATTACGTTCAGTTGGGTACCTTGCTACTGGCATTGCACAGTTGTAAATAAATTTTTATAACATTTTTTCAAGCTTTCAGATTACGAACTTTATGATATATATCTCACTGGTAGTGTGAAGATTACGAAAAAAGATTTGATCAGAAAATTTTCAGTTAACAGATTGGGAATGATTGGTCAGTTGATAAAAAAAATATCCCCCATACGAAGCATGTCTAACTGATTGCAATGTATCTCACAAAATCATATTTCATTTTTTTTTATTCTGTTATTTAAGAACTAAGTAATCAGTATTTTTATCATTGCATAGTTTTTAACAATTGACTATGTTTAGAAATAAAAATTAAAAAATAGGTTTCTATTTGCAGTGAGAAAGGAGTTTCTGTTCTCAACCTTAAGACAAAATAATTTCTGAAATGAAAAATTCATTGCCCCTCCCCCAAGAAACCTGCTAATACTTCACTTAAACAAATCACATTACTTTAAAATATCAAATACAATTAATCAAATATATACATTACCTTCAGAATTTAAATGGAGAAGTTTAAAATCAGAATTCATATCTAATAACTGAGATGGGAGGAAAGTTCGCATGGCAGTTTCAGAAGTCTCATTAGCATTTGCTGTTGTCACTCCTTCTGTTTCATTAGTAATAGGAGACTTCTCAGGACTATAGTTCTGATTACCAAAGGTAGCTTGCCACTGTGAAGCAAAACTATCATCAGCATCAGTCATAACAGGTATATTACCACAGGGAGCATTTAAAATTTCATTCAATAATGTTAAATCATCTTTATCAAAATCATCTACTTCAGGATTGTCAGTCAATAGATCTTTAGTCCCTGTAAAAGAAAAAAAAAAGTTATTAACACTTGTAAAAAATAAGAAATAAGTTCACTAAAAAAAATGCCAATGACCACTTTTGATGTTATATAATTAAAAATTTATATAAAAAATAATTAAATTCCATAAAATTATTAAATAAATTAATTATTTATATACTAAAATTTTATACAATATGCAAAAACTGCTAAACACTAAATCAAATAAATTTAAATTTGAGATATTTATCTCAACAAAATTATACAATATTTGTGGCAAAACATTAATATTAGCGTTATACACTGAAAACACAATTTATTATACACAATGTACCCATCCACAAAACTGCCCTACTCTGCCACAATAATGTGGCCAGGCAAAACCCCTTGTGGGCTATAAACAGGTCAGATGCCTACTTACTGCATAGCATACCTGTGACTGTTAAGATGGGTAAACATGGTGATCTGAGTGAGTTCGATCATGGGCAGATAGTCAGTGCAAGGAAGATGGGGTACTCCACATGTGCAACTGCAGAACATTGGGCATATGCACCAGGATATCAAAATCGGCCAAACCTAATCAAAATCGTCCAAACCACATGTGCAACTGCAGAACATTGGGCATATAGCCAGGTTATCAAAATTGGCCAAACCTAATTTAAATGGAGAAGTTTAAAATCTCTGGATTTGAACCCTATTGAGCATCTATGGGACAAAGTGGAGCAATGCATTCAAGCCCAAAACCAACCATTGGCAACTCTCAGTGCTTTATGGATGGCTGCCCTGGAATCATGGGCTGCAATAACCTTAATGTTTCCAACATCTGGTAGAGTCCATGCCACGATGCACTGCTGCTGTTGTGAGGGCAAAAGGTGGACCCCCATGTTATTAGGTGGGTGTGTATAATAAACTGTCCTTTTAGCATACCTCTTACATTGACATAGACTGAGATAGTCAAATATTTTGCTTTTATTGTATTAGTCACCAAAGGTATTTGTTATTAAATACTACTACTATATAGCAAACATTCATAATTTTATAAACTGTAATATACACAATCTGGCGAAATTATGAAAACTGCATCATGTGCAAAACACCATGAAACATGTCAATGCATGCAAAATCTTACTGAATAAATATTCTACATCACTACAAAATCCTATAAAAGACATGGTAGAAAGCAAAGGCAAGTGACACAGATAGAAAAGTTGATCTGACTGTTTTCAAAAAGCAGGGGGGGGGGGGTCATCATTGGAGTATGTTTGTGTTGTGTTGCCTCTGAGTGGCACTTTGGACTAAATCGCAAGGTCACAAGGACTCCAAAGGCTCAGAGAAAGTTGGGGGACAAGACCCATTGGACAGCTGTTGGGAGACAGATGGTAGCCTCCTGTCATGGCCATCCAGCATGCTCTTTAACGTGCACAGGATATGGCTCTCCAGCACATGGGGCCAAGGTTTAATGTCCCATCTGACGGACAGTGACCTTTCCAAGCCCATTGGTATCCCTTATTGACCATGGACAGGATATGGAGTTTTGTGGAGATAAATTTCAATGCTGGCCCAGATGGGACTCTAACCTGGGAACTGCGATTATGAGCCTAGCATGCTACTGAGCCCCCCACCCCCTCATGATTGAAGCCTAACACACAGAAACATCTATAATGGAAGTGATGGGACTCAATGGGAAATTACAGGCAAAAAAATGTCAGTCAATGATGGGAAATACAGGAAGAAAAAAGGCTCTGACAGACATTTGTTGGCACAAACTATATGACAAAAAAGAGCTGCTAAAGTTCATTATCAACTGAGAGAGATGACCACTAGAAGTACTTCAAAAACCCATTTCAATGAAAACTATGTGCAGAGAACTGAAAACTTTGAAATTTGGGGATTTTGCCATGATATGAAAGCCTTTTAGTTCTGAAAACAACAGGACTCAAAGACTCTGATGGTATATGGAGCAACAAACCTGGTCAGTAAAGGATTGTAAACATAATGGTCAGACAAATCACATTATACACTTTTTTTCACAGATGGCTGACAATCCCCTGAAGCAATGGAACCATCATATGTAGCTCCTACCATTCAAGGTGTTGTTGAGGCAGTGTTATGGTGTGGGGAGCAGTTTCTTGGCATGGATTGGGTTGAAACCAGAAGGGTCCTCTGGTTTCTATGCAGGGTCACATCACTTCTCTAATGTATTAAAACATCTTGAATGATAAGGTGCTGCCAATGATGCATCATTTTTGCCCCAAAAGTGGAGATGGCACATTCCAGGATAATAATGCACCAATTCATTGCTCTCAAATCCTATGACAGTGATTTGAGGAACATGAAACAAACTTTTATCACCTTTCCTGGCATTTCAATTGCCTGATCTTAATCCTACTGAAAACATATGGGACAATTTGGAATGTGCTATTCGAATGCACAAACTTGTGCCCTCTTCACTTTGAGATGTTCAAGCCATTTTGCAGGAAGAGTTGATCAAAATCCCTCCTGCTGCATTTCGAAAATATATGAAAAGCATGCCACATCGAATTCAGACTGCCTGTCATGTTCCAATGAAGTAGAGGTAGGTAGTCATAATAATTTGGCTACGCAGTGCATGAAAAAGATGTGAGCAGGTATTAAAAACTTTATTACAAAAAAGCTCAGGAAATAGTGGAAAATTAAGAGTAAAATGTTTACTTTTCTCTAAAACAAAATATTTTGTGATGCTAAAAACAGAAGACAATTTACAATTATAGTTTAGAGATTAACACATTAGTAAGAAAAGTATAAAAACAAAAAAAAAATTGAGAAATTTTGAAAAGGAAACAAAAGAAATAATAGATTTAAAAAACTTACAAGTTTCATTCTTTTTTTCCTTGGATACAGTCTGTCGAAGAGTTTGATTTCCGAGAAGTAAGGAATCATTAACATGATTTTCCAATTTTGTGGTATCTTCATCTAAGTTTAATAAAGGAACATCACTAGTTTGTTTCTCTATCATCTGGGTTTTAAAGCTCTTATTTTTTTTCTTTTTACTATTTTTTCTATTGCTAGATGATGAGCTTTTACTAGATGGAGAGTCATACAGATTTTGCATACTTGCACTTTTCTCTCTTTTATTAGCTTTCTCCTTTTTATCATCACTTTCATCTTCATCATGATACTCTGCATCAAAGAAGAGGATGCTGTGAAAACAAAAAATATTTTGGTACATGAAACCAGAACCTATCACAACAGCATAAATTTTTAAAAAAGGGGAAAGGGGAAAAAGTTACATGTACTAAAGCTAGAGTAAAACTGAAAGGAATTATTCTAGTCAGCATAAATATGGTATTACATATATATGATATAATATATAAGGATTATGCCTAGCCAATTTCATATCCAAAACAAGCAAGTTATTCTGTATCACATTGAATAATTTCTGTACATAAAAGTACATACAAATTGCACCCTAAATTGTGTCCATGACAGATATTCAATTTGCTAGTGCCTTGGAATTGATTGAGTATTAATATATCTGATTAATTTGGACTACAGGGGACTCAAAAATATTTAACTTTAAAGTTAATATAAAGGTATTTTTCCCTACACAAAGGACAGAGATAACCTATAAACTCTATTGGGCTTGTCCTGGTTTCTCACATACAACATACAAATATATACACAGGGACATGCCCACTGGTTTAGTCATCAGGTACACTAATCATTAGACCACGTATGAGTTAGGGGAGTAAGAAAATCAGGAAGGTAAGTCTTAATTTCAAATAATCTAATAAAGACAATAAATAATGCCATGTTCTAATTATATTAGGTAAAAGAAAAACATTCCAATGAATAATAATATATATTTATCTATTTAGTTTCAATCACCTATAACAATGCATTAATATTTTTGAACTGAGCAATGAAAAGTATCATATTATAGCTATACAGTAATTCTCTGTTATGTGCTAATTGCAGTTTCCAGTTTTATTCTATTACTACACATGCTTTGTTAGCCAATCACATACAATTTTTTTTATCTTTCATCAATTCCATGTCACTCACTGTCCAGTCTCATACATTTGTAGTGAGACAAGCTACAGTCAGAAACATGGAACTACTTTAAATCATAATAAAACATGTGAATATACAGGTATTTGTATATGACAAATATACATATATTTTGTAATCTATTGGTTACAGTGCAAAATGCTTAGTTCAAGTAACTGCTGAGAATCAAGATATAGCAGTGAACAGTTCCAATGCCATTTAATTCATTCAACATAAAAAAAATACTGCATGCAATACTCTCCTCTATCATTTGCATACTTCTAAAAATATTAGTCATAGAGAAAATTTTCATAGCCTTTAAATACCCATAATGACCAAAAGGGTTGAAACTTGAAATGGACTAGTCTAAATGATGTTATTCCTTTGTCTGTTGCCTAGGTGATGCAGTGGTATCATCTTGGCTTGCTGCGATACTGTAGGTGTCAGGGTAGGGGTTTGAGTCCCATATGGCATGGTTGGGTGTATGCATTTGTATGTTGTATGAGATATAGGATAATTTTCTGATAGATCTCCTAGGTTACTTTTAAATTATTTTCAAAAATTATTATTATTTAATATTTATTATCATTATTATTATAAATAATAATTGAATTTACTACCTTATACCCTTCTTGGGCCACCTTGGGTATTAAAGGGTTAAAAGGTATATATGATTACATTTGTTTAATAATCAATGCTTATTTGGCATGGAAATGCAATAATCATTTATGAACAAATCAGTGACAGATTTTTTTTGGATTTCAATATACTGTTTATTAAAAGTGTATCCAATAAAAGGGTAATTTACTATTCAAATTTTGTCAAAAAAATGTTTTTTCTTTCTATTACACAGCAACTGTGAACAGTTTTAACATAAAAGTGAATTTTCCTCATTAAACCAAAAAACAAAAAGTAATATTCTAGGACTAAAGGTCAACTTACTGTATGCATCCCTTCCTTATTACATTAATTCCTATGGGAAAAATAGTTTTGCTGTCAAACTTTTACCTGTAGCAATTTTCATAGTAAGGTATTACTGTATTGGATTTCAAAGATACCGATTGCTAAGTCCTAAGAGGCAAAATATTTATTACTTTTTTCCAACTGCTCAAAAACTAAAAGGTATTCTAAATGTAGGTGTTTGATTTCTTACCTTCAGTTTATTAAAGTCCCTTTCCCAAGTTGCTTTAGTCATGTTTTAAAATAATACCAGAAAGTATATATAAATGGTATATTAACTTCCTGGTAAAAAGGTGCACTTTCAAATTAAAAGTATGAAATATTTCAATTCTGAAGCTTATAAAATATTATCATTTTGGATGAAATTCTAATGGCTTTCAATAGCTTATGCAGTGCCTCAGTACATGGTGATATTGTGTTGATTTGCTCTAACAGAGAAGCAACAGAGGATTGAATTTAGATGCTGGGTGATAAATGTTTGTCATGAATTTTGTATGAGAAAAGCTATATAAAATGCAAAGCAGCTTCTATGTTTCTCCAGCAGAAAGAAAAAATATCCAACTGGTAACTATAATAACTCTTTGCTATATTGCACTTCTTAGAGAATATACAAAAAAGCTTGATGCATCTGTTGCAAATCCAGTAAAATAAAATGAAGTACCAGAAAAACCATTACAAATTGATTTATACAAGATATACAATAGTCTAGTGCTAAAATGTAACCATGAGAAACAACAAAATCTGTTTGTGAAACAATAAAAATAGCCTTTGCCATTTTTATACAAATTATGATTTGAAAATATTCAACTTAACATAGTATATATACACAACTGCATTTCCCAGCTGTACATACATACATAAAAAATCCATATGCAGCCATAGGATACAGAGGTCCTACCAGACTGAATAATTTTGCTCTGCACAGCTGTCTGTCCTGAGCTACAGCTCAGGACAGACAGCTGTGCAGCATTTACCTGGTGCAGCATTTTCTGGTACTAGCATGGTCCTTTTTGACACTGTCTGCCCAGTGCATATTAGATCTCCCCCTTTTTGATCAAAGCCTTTGGGCATAATGCTCATAATCACATTTGCCAATCTGTAGTTATACACATGGGCAATATGGCCAAACCAACAGTCTTTCTTTACACAAAATAATGCTCAAAGGAGGTTATTGACTCCTTCTCCTAACCTCATTATTACTTACAAAGTCAAACCACCTAATGCCCAAGATACTGTGTAAGCATCTAGAATCAAAGGCATCAAGTTTCCTGTTATCCTGCTTTCAAAGGGTCCATGTTTCGCTAACATAACTAACCTTAGAAAGAACCAAACTATTATACAGCCTAATTTTAGTCTTTAGGTGTACACACCTATTTTTCCACACTCTCCATTGATTCTTGAAAGTTCCAGTGGCAGTTCCTATTCTTCTATTTATCTCAAGCTGCACATTACCAGTATCTCTTACATAGCTCACAAGATAATTAAACTGAGACACTTTCTCAAGAGTGCAGCCATTCAAAGCAACTGAAGCACCATCTACCTGACCAATTTTCATCACTTTAGTTTTTTCTCTGTTTATCACCAAACCTACTCTATTATCAGTCTTGTCAACAGCCCTAATGAAAGAATTCATCTCTTCAACACCATTAGTCAACAGGGCCAAATTATCTGCATATCTAAATCAGAAATTTGAAATCTCTAGACCATTTAAGGCCAAAATCTTTTTTTACAAAGAATTTCGCATTACATAATCAATAACTAAACTAAAGAGAAAAGGAGACAAAATGCACCCTTGTCTAACTCCACTAGCAATGCTAAACCAATCACTGCAAGACGTACCAACTCTCACACATGACTCAGTGTTATTACAGAGAGCTTTCATTACACTAATTTATCAGGTATTCCATATGATCTAACAATCAACCACAAATTATGTCCATCAACAGAGTCAAAAGATTTTTTGAAATCTATAAAGCTAGCAACCACAGGTTTCTGAAACTCTAAACATTTCTCAAGAATCTGCTAAGTGAAAATATTTGATCAATACATCCCCTACCACTTCTGAATTCACAATGTTCATCATGCAGTTGTCCATTAACCAAATTCTTAATTCTATTAAGTATAATCATACAAAGAACTTTACCAGAAACAGAAAGTAAACTAATTCCCCTATAATTATCACAAGAACTACGATCACCTTTTTTAAAAATCAGGACAATAATAGCTTTAGTAAAATCCTTAGAAGCACCTTTATCATAAATAATATTCAAAATTTCAGTCAGCCATGTGACAAGCTCTAAGCATTTCAGTGGTTATTTCATCCATCCCTGGGGATTTATGCAGTTTTAATTTAGAGGTATTCCCAGCTATCATCATCATCATCATCATCATCCTCAAGCAGCCATGGGCTACGGAGGTCCAACCAGACCGTGCAATTTAGTTCTCCAAGCAAGTCTATCCTGAGCTACATCTACTGCATCTGGCCACTGCACACCAATTCTAACAAGGTCCTGTTTGACATTGTCTGCCCACCGCATCCTAGGTCTCCCCTTCTTTCTGAGGCCTTTAGGCACACTGTTCATAACCCTATTCGCCAATCTATAATTATTCATACGGGCAACATGGCCAAACCAACGGAGTCTCTCTCTGCACAATATGCTGCTTAAAGGAGGTTGCCAACTCCTTTGCCTAATCTCATCATTAGTTACAAAGTTGAACCACCTAATGCCCAAGATACTGCGTAAGCATCTGGAATCAAAAGCATCTAGTTTCCTATTATCTTGTTTACAAAGTGTCCAAGTTTCACTACCATAACTAATCCTAGAAAGAACCAAACTATTATACAGTCTAATTTTAGTCTTTAGGTGTATACGCCTATTTCTCCACACTCTCCATAGGTTCTTAAACCTATGGAGAGTGTGGAGTTCGAATAGGGATTGCGGCAGCAATCCCTATTCGTCTGTTAATCTCATGCCGCACATCACCATTATCTGTTACATAGCTCCCAAGATAATTAAACTGTGACACCTGCTCAAGACTGCAACCATTCAGATTAACTGAATCACAGCCTGCCTGACCAATTTTCATCACTTTAGTTTTCTCTCTGTTTATAACCAAACCTACTCTACTACCAGTCTCATCAACAGCTCGAATGAAAGAGTTCATCTCATCAACATCATTTGCCAAAAGGGCTAAATCATCAGCATAATCTAAATCAGAAATTTTCGTATCTCCAGCCCATTTAAGGCCAAAATCTTTCCCTTGAAGTGAATTTCGCATAACATAATCAATAACCAAGCTAAAGAGAAAAGGAGACAAAATGCACCCTTGTCGAACACCAGAAGTAATGCTAAACCAATTGCTACAAGCCTTACCAACTCTCACACACGACTCAGTGTTATTATAGAGAGCTTTCATAATGTTAACTAACTTGTCTGGTATATCATATGATCTCACAATCAACCACAAATTATGACGATCAACAGAGTCAAAAGCCTTTTTGAAATCAACAAAGCTAGCAACCAAAGGTTTCTGAAACTCTAAACATTTCTCAAGAATCTGCCTAAGTGAAAATATCTGATCCACACATCCCCTACCACTTCTGAATCCACATTGCTCATCACGCAATTGACTGTCAACCAGATTCTTAATTCTATTAAGCACAATCATGGAAAGAACTTTACCTGGAACAGAGAGTAGGCTGATACCCCTATAGTTATCACAAGAACTGCGATCACCTTTTTTGAAAATAGGGATAACAATAGCTCTGGTAAAATCCTTAGGAACCATGCCTTTATCATAAAAGATATTCAGAATTTCAGTCATCCAAGTGGTAACCGAAACATTCCCAGCTCTAAGCATTTCCGTAGTAATTTCATCTACCCCTGGGGATTTATGAAGTTTAAGTTTAGAAACAGCCAAAATAACTTCAGATTCTGTTATAGGGCCAACATTAAAGCCACCAATGCATCTATCATCATTGCAAACAATGGGAATAGAACTAACTACATTGTTTAGAACATCACTGAAATGCTCAGCCCACCTAGCCATGACAGAATCCTCCCCTTCTATAACCTTACCTTGTTTATCCTTCAATCCTTGAATGCCTGTCCGTTTTCTACCACACAAAACATTAACTATCTGGTACAGCTCTCTGCTGTTGTGCTGTTTAACTGCTTCCTCGGCTTTATCAGCCAAACCATCAAGCCAAAGATTCTTATCAGCAGCTAACTGATCCTTTACAAGTTTATTAAGGTCTCTGTAATGCTTTCTATTAGGACTAGTAGGGTATTGATTAAGGGCATTCCTGCAGTTCTTTCTTTCCGAAATAAGCTCAAGTGCCTTATCACTCAGATAATTTTGCCTCTTCTGCTCCTTTTTTCCTAAAAGAGTACTGTTAGTGTCCAAAAAGGCCTGTTTAAAATGATCCCATTCTTCCTCAACTTCAGTAGTAAGCAAACCATGACTGTCATAATGACTAAGTAACCTATCATGGTAAGGTTTGGCCATAACTGGAGCTTTCAGAGCTTCAGTATTAAAAGTAAATTTTTTAACCCTAGCACAACACTTTTTAAGTTTAAGTTGCAACACACTTTTAACAAGGTAATGGTCAGATCCAATTTCAGCTCCCCTATATGCCCTGGTATTCCTAACAGAACTAGCCCATTTGCTGTTAATTAATATGTAATCAATCATATTCTTATGCAGCCCATCAGGTGAAACCCATGTGTACTTATGTATGTCGCGGTGTTTGTAATAAGTGTTAGTTATTCTGAATCCATTGAGTTTACTTACCTGTAGGAGACGTTGCCCATTGCCATTGCAGCTACCAATACCAAAAGGGTCTATTACTCCTCCCCAAAGGTCAGAGTCAGTACCAACTTTGGCATTGAAGTCACCAAGAACAAGGGTAATATCTCCTTTCTTGACAGAATTCAAAATATCCTGAAGTTGTTCATAAAACCTATCCTTCTCATCCTCATCGGCATCCTCAGTGGGGGCATAACAGCAGATAACATTCAAGTCTTTAACGCTTGTCTGAAATTTTGCTGTAAGAAACCTTTCATTAATGCACTCATATCCTAGAAGAGCATCGCTAGCGTGTCTGCTGAGAAGCAGACCCACGCCTTGGTGATGCTTATTGTCGTCCCTCCCTGAAAAGAGAAATTTAAGATTATTTTTAAGAATCTGACCTTTATCTGTCCATCTGGTCTCTTGCAAGCCGAGAATATCTAAATTATAACTGTGGAATTCTTGTGTGAGGACATCAAGAGAAAAAGCTCTGTGCAGAGTCCTCACATTCCAACTACCTACGGAGAGAAAATGGTTAGTGGGATGTTTAAAGAAACTATGTTTATTGAGAGAGGGAATGCCGACAATATCAAACAGCCCCCTAATCGCAGACATGGGGCAAAGACCCGTTCCCCCACTACTAAAGGCTGAAGCCATCTACACTGGAAGACTTCCTCCAATGTAGAATTTGACGATGCCAATAGAAGCAAAGAGTTCAGGTGCCTGCGATGACTTCTGCTCAGGATTATCCACCAGCTGATAAACATATCCTGTGAATCTATTCACTTGGGGCTGTCAACCCACAAACAAACAGAAAACACAGCGGAAGATTTTCCCTCCACAGAAGCCCACCAGTGCAACAAAATCAGGATCCATAATCAAGCTCAGAGCCATATATCTGTCCAGTCCAGTGGGTTTATATGGTCAGCACCAGGACCCTGTGTGGTTGACCACTCCTCAGCAGGGTAGAAAAAAAAGAAAAGTAGCCATAGTTGTCCAGATCAGTAGGCCACACTAATCTGGCAGCCCTCCCCTTCCGTTCACTTCCACAAGAGAGTATCTCTTTTGAAAGTTACTAACGGTCCGCACCACGAGAAGGCGGGGTCGGACATTAGGTGCTAGGCCTGGCCGGTTCTATGCATCATCACAGGGGATTGGTGCATAGCTCTCCTTCCAGTGACTACCTAGTTACCATTTACAGACCATTCCCAGCTATACTAACATTAAAAGGAATTTGAGGTTGTTCTCTCATTGATGGATCCAAGATGAGGCTAGTAGTAGTGATAAGCTCCTTCTGTCTCATATCTTATAGCAATAAAAAGATGATGTAGTAATAATGGATATAAATTACTAATGGGAATAATAATATTGGAAGTTGGAAACAGTGTTTTCTGCATGGACTTTCATTCCAAAAATAATAACTTACAATAGACACTGTACTTCCTTTTTCCCATTTTACCATTTTTTGATACATGAAAAAAATTAAGAAAAATATTTCTACATAAGTGTTGTAAAATACACACTGTAAAATCTGTGAAAAGACAAATTTATCACCAAATTCCCATGTCACTGTCATGTAATTTCACAAAATGTTAATCACTTCTCATGAATTCTGACTACCCAGAGAAATAAAGGAAAAGCAATGAATAAAAAGCCTATTCAATGTTAAGAATGTTTTAAGTGTTAGATTTCATAGCTTCAGTTTATAAAATATCCCTTCTCAACAATAAATTACTCCTCAAGCAGCTGCTTTTCACAGTCTGACAGATATCTTTCAGTATAATACACCATGTGATGATCTGTGAGTAAGGCAAGACCTCATCAGAAAGACAACAAAAAACTATTCATGCCTTACCTGGGGCTCAAACCCAGGTTCCTTTGATCTTTAGCCAAGCATGCTAACCATTCAGCATGTAATATTTAAATGCTTTTGAGTCACATCAAATGTTAATCATCTGAACTAACTGAAACTACTTCTGCAAGCAATATAATTTAATTCAATAAGCAAAATAAAAAGAATCATTTTTGGGTTACTATATATATAGGCATTCTTATGTTGCTGCATACATAAATATTTTTTCAATTAATATTATGAAGTCATTTGCAAATACACTTTGGTGTTAAAAGCCCTCTTTCTTAATTTACTCTTCATAAAAAAAAATGGCAGTATAGCTTTCCCAGAGGATAGTTCATTTATTATAAGCTTAAGAGGAACAGAATTAAAGTATTACTTACGCATCCTTATCATCTTCAATAGGAATTGCCTTTTCTTGACTTGACGTTTCTTCTGCTAATTTTTTACTAGGTTCGGTCAATTCCTTTACAATAAAATAATTATAATTCACAAATATTAAATTCAAGTCAACTACAAAATTCTTTCAATAAAAATAACTCATTTGAAATATCCTTTAAATTTTTTTTTTGAAAGCAAGGATAGAGAAACCCTGAAATTATTGTTAAAATATACAAGAACTTTTCATTAGAAGATTCAGCACCTGTAACAGACAATACCTTACACTGACACAAGGTAGAGGACATTGTTCTCCTGCTCAGTAAATATATGTACAGTTGAACCTCGACTTTCGCAGCTTTGATTATTCGTGAGTTTGCCATCAATAATTAAATGGTTTTTTTTGGAATTTTGCAACCTACTGCGGAAAATTGTAGACGATACGCGTAGATTAGAAAATGTAAAGAAAACTAGAAAATGTTTAGTAAGTCATAAATGCATAAAATATACATATTATTAATCTATTATTACTATCATAAATATATACATAAATTTATTACGAAATTTTGTAAAAAGTTTCAGTGCACTAAACAACTGCGAACTACGCACTCTGTTCGAGGATGCTATGCTCTTTGTCTCGGTACTAGCCAGCCTCACTGACGTGTTTTGTCTCTCAGTGTGTGATGTACTGTATGTACTGCATATAACTCTGTTTTATAAACTTTAATTAATTTTACTGCTTTCTAAATATTGTATGTGTATTGCATCACATACTGTACATGTATGTATTGCCTCTCTCTCTCTCTGTGTGTATGTTAGTCTACATTGTTGGTACTGTAATTTTAAGCTTATAAAACATACTTTTGCAGTAGTGTATTGTTATACTTTTTTTGTGTGATAAATATGGTCAACAGTATTAAGAGTTAAGGTTTGGGGGGCCTAGAGATATTCGCAGTTTTTCTGCATTCGCGGTGGTCCTTCACCCCTAACCCCCGCGAATGTGGAGGGCTGACTGTATATGCAATCTATGAACAACTCTAAACTACCAATTATTAGCATTTATAACTTTTACCTTGTGCTCAATCTAATTACTCCTATAGTGTTGCTAATGAAATTTAATCAATTAACATATTGTATTATGTATCATTTGCTTAAATTAACTGCTTTTTATTTTAACTAGAAATTTACTTTTTGCATCTGATATCAGTAACATGTAAACTTTTACAGCATTCATATTTCAACACATTTTTAAATCTATGCTTTTAAAATGAATTTTGAATCTATTTGCTACTAAGTTCCTATTGATTAGTATTAAAACTATGTAATGAGAGAAATGTTATAATATATGTATATGAAATTTGTTTGGCTTAATAAAATTGAAGTGGTTTAAAAATCATTTATCGTGGCCTTTATGTATAAAAGGCAAATTTCCCCCCTCAGAAAAGGGAACTCACACTAGTCTATATACTTTCACTGTTTTTATAAAGCCCTCTCTGATAAAAAAAAAAAGTTAATTCTTTAGCCAATGTATCAACTGAAATTTAACATACAATCTGATGAATGCCTATTTATGAATGTCTATTGAAATGGGCAAAGTTATCTGTCAGTTCAGCATCAGACTCACAACCTGCTGTTACCAGGTTTGAGTTCTCACTGTGACTGCACTGAGATTTTCCCCACTGACTTTCCTTTACCCTTATTGACAAAAGCAGGCAACAGTGATAGGCTTGGAAAGGACCCCATCCATTAGTTGAGATGTTTAAGCCATGGTCTTGTGTGTAAAAGAGAGAGATTTTGTGCACTTTAAACATGCTCAATGACTCTGACAGGTGGCTTCTTTCGATCTCCCTGCAGTTGTCCAATCAATCTCCTTCATCTTCCCCCCCACCCCCACAAGAAAAATGGGTTATTTCAGAGAAGTTCCTATCCCTAGTTCTCCACCTGAGTAAAAAAAAAAATATTTTTTATCAAAGCTTGTTTAACTCAGGATATAACAAAAAACATTAATATTTGTTAATCAGGGGGGAAACTAATTTTTATTGTCCAATTTTCAAAAATAGGTTAGGTTGTTTTATTACTTTTTAGGGACTTTTTTGCAACAATGGACTAAATGGCCAGCTCACAATCAAGAGGGCTCAGAGAAGATTGGGGGAAGGGGACCAACTGGACAGCTGTTAGGAGATAGTGGTAGCTTATTGACAAGGCACCAGCATGCTCTTTAACATGCACAGGGTATGGCTCTCTTCCACACAGGGGCCACAACTTTATGTCCCATCTGATGGACAGTAGCCTTTCCAAGCCTATCGGTGTCTCCTATTGACTGAGGGCAGGGTGGGGTTTTTCGGAGGTAAATCTCAACATTGGCCCAGGTGGGGACTAGAACCTGGGAACTGAAGATTATAAGCCTGGCACACTTTCAAACTGAGCAACCCCCACATCTCAGAAATGGTAAAATAATAAAATGAATTTGAGGGGTAACAACATGCTGTAAAACTTTCATGGTAGAAATATTTGATGAAGATAAAGTCAGAAATAAAAAAAGAAAATGAAAAAGATTACAGAAGATTAATCAAAAATATAAAGTAATACTAATCAAAGGCATGTGCATCCAATACTTGATTAACCTGGAAACTGATGCAAGCAATGTTGAAGGATGACAGTTGTTCAACAACTGTCATCCTTCAACAGTTTGAAGGATGACAGTTGTTGAATGTTTGCTTTACATCGCACCTGTTTCTAATTAAGCTGCAGTTGCTGCCTCTTTAGAGTTACATTATTTAATGCACAGCATATCATCATTAATTTACTAAGCATTTAATTGCTATGAAGCTGTTTTAAGTATTATGATGGTAATGGATGTTTAGGAATTCTTCAGGGTTAACACAATGATTTTCCCATAATCAAAAGTTTAATTTTCCACAATATACGATTAAAAGAATATAATTTTATGAACCCACAAATCTACATAAAAATAATTATTTGAATAAAAATAAACAAAAAAGCTTAAAGTCAAAATAATAAAATGTAGAGACAACACCGAACTTTATTTGTTTAACTATGTACATTTCCTTGAATCACAAACACTTTTAACCAATCAATTAATGAACAAATTATTAATAAAACAATTCAAAATGCATTTTGAAATATCTGCAGTACATAGACATTACCCAGTACATACTTGTTTAGTAATTTCATTGAAATGGCTATGCCAACTTCATCATGGGATAATTTAACATATTTTATCGACTGGTAAAATGAATAAATCAACAAGTAATTATATTTTAAAATTTAACTCAGACTGAATTTAAAAAAATAAAAGAATTTAAATTTCTTTTAATCAGCTCATTTGCAAAAGCATAACCTTGGCTTTTTTTCACTTTGGCCAAGAGCACTGGAGGAACTGGAGGAAGCACCAAGAGCACACAGGAATGGAATTGGTGTTGCCTTAACCAATGTGTTATCACTCACTGTTGTGTGTAATCAGTGATTGTCACTTTCCTTTTGAGATGGAAGCCACCATTAAATAGAAATTCTTTGCAGTCCCAGGAAGTCTTGCATTATTAAAACTGCATTGTTAATTTAACAAACAGGTTATTACTTTATTTTTGTTTATGCTTCTATTGCCTTTAGTTTCTTTATCACATACCACGTGTTTCTCACATGACTGCTACCTTACCCAGCTTATGTTTGATGTAATCATTGACTGGTGTAGAAGATCATTTACTTGACACAGGCTGCAAGATAATGTACACTGATTTATGTTAATTAAGCTGGTCTACATATCTAGCTGTTCTCAAAACCTATGTAGTGAATGTTGCGAGTAAAAATTTCTTATTAGTCACATTGCAGTTGATTGTCACACATTACCTCTATTATGAAATACTTTATTCTTATGGATGTACTTACTCTATTACTTCTCAGAGTTCATAGTTTAGAAGTTTAATGTGAAGTTAGTTAGGAATAACTTGATCAATCTTATCAAAGAATTTGTAAGTTGTGAAAGACTTATTTTGCTTTCGAGCATTCTTCACTTAACTCTAGTATTTGAATTAGAATATTAGTTTAGACAAGTTTTTCCTTACAATTTCAAATTGTAAATAAATAACTTTTAACTTATTGAACTTTAAGCGTTAACACTTATTTAGTCAATGGCCTTGGATAGCATGCTCATGTTAGAATTTATTACAATTTTGAATTTACATACATACAAAATCCACATGCAGCCATGGGCTACAGAAGTCCAACCAGACTGTGTAATTTTCCTCTCCAGACGTGTCTGTTGTGAGCTACTACTGCTGCATTTGGCCACTCTAGACCAATTCTAGCAAGGTCCTGTTTGACATTGTATCCCCCTTTTTCTGAAACCCTTAGGCACACTGTTCATAATCCTGTTTACTAATCTGCAACTATGTATAAAACATGGCCAAACTAACACAGTCTCTCTCTGCACAATATGCTGTTCAAAGGAGGTTGATGGCTCCTACTTCCAACATCATCATTACTTACAAAGTCAAACCACCTAATGCCCAAGCTACTGTGTAACCATCTAGAATCAAAGGCATCAAGTTTGCTGTTATCCTGCTTTCAAAGGGTCCATGTTTCGCTAACATAACTAACCTTAGAAAGAACCAAACTATTATACAGCCTAATTTTAGTCTTTAGGTGTATATGCCTATTTTTCCACACTCTCCATAGATCCTTGAAAGTTCCAGTGGCAGTTCCTATTCTTCTATTTATCTCAAGTTGCACATCACCAGTATCTGTAACATAGCTTCCAAGATAATTAAACTGAGACATTTGCTCAAGAGTGCAGCCATTCAAAGCAACAAAAGCACTATTTACCTGACCAATTTTCATCACTTTAGTTTTTTCTCTGTTTATCACCAAACCTACTCTACTACCATTCTCATGAACAACCCTAATGAAAGAATTCATCTCATCAACATCATCAGCCAACAGGACCAAATCATCTGCATAATCTAAATCAGAAATTTTGAAATCTCTTGATCATTTAAAGCCAAAATCTTTCTCTTGCAAAGAATTTTGCATAATATAATCAATAACCAAACAAAACAGAAAAGGAGACAAAATGCACCTTTGTCTAACTCTACTAGCAATGCTAAAAGATGCAACCCTGAAAGATGTACCAACTCAGTGTTATTATAGAGAGCTTTCATTACACTAACTAACTTATCAGGTATTCCATGTGATCTAACAATCAACCACAAATTATATCAATCAACAGAGTCAAAAAAATACCCCCTCTGTGGCAAGCAGCTGCTTGCCACAGAGGTCTGACAGGAGCCTGTCAGTTTATATGCCATAGTAGAAGGTCTGAGAGGATGGCAGGACCTCAGCAGAAAAACGACACACACATCCATGCCTTAATCCGGGGCTCGAACCCAGGTCCCTTGGATCAGTAGCCAAGAGCGCTAACCACTCGGCCATGGCCTTTTTGAAATCTATAAAGCTAGCAACCACAGGTTTTTTAAACTCTAAACATTTCTCAAGAATCTGCTATGTGAAAATATTTGATCAATACATTCCCTACCACTTCTGAATCCACACCCACACTGTTCATCATGCAGTTGTCCACCAACCAAATTCTTAATTCTATTAAGTATAATCATGCAAAGAGCTTTACCTGGAACAGAAAGTAAACTAATTCCCTATAATTATCACAAGAACTGTGATCACCTTTTTTAAAAATTGAGACAATAATAATAAATAAAAATAAATAAATACCCCCTCAAGCAGCTGCTTGCCACAGAGCATATTGCATATAACAGAAAAAACAGAGCAGCTGCTTGCCACAGAGCATTTTGGCATATAACTGACAGGAGCCTGTCAGTTATATGCCAAAGTAGAAGGTCTGAGAGGATGACAGGACCTCAGCAGAAAACGACACATACATCCATGCCTTATCCGGGGTTTGAACCCAGGTCCCTTAGATCAGTAGCCAAGTGCGTTAACCACTCAGCTACAGGATAGCTTTAGTAAAATCCTTAGGATAACAATATTCAGTCAACCATGTGATCATGGGTCATTTTAAATCCAGAGTAAGAGAGGCAACTGAGCAACAAATGATAATTAAACTGAGACATTTGCTTGCAATTGTCTGTTTAATTATCATTGCAACAAATGTTCTTAGCTCTAAGCATTTCAGTGGTGATTTCATCCACCCCTGGGGATTTATGCAGCTTTAATTTAGAGATAGCCAAAGCGACCAGAATGTGATAAAGGGCCATCATTAAAGCCAGTAATGCATTAACTTATTGCAAACAATGGGAATAGAAATAATCACATTATTTAGAACTTTTCTGAAATGCTCAGCCCACCTAGAAATCATAGAATCCTCACCTTCAACCACCTTGCCATGTTCATCTTTTAATCCATGTACCTGTCTAAAAAATCTAAATTTCTTCCTGCATAAAATATTAATAATCAGGTACAACCCCTGCTGTTGTACTGTCTAACTGCTTCCTCAGCCAAGCTATATCCAGTTTTATCAAATTTTTCATAATATCTAATTTTAATCAATCAGAGCTAAACTGTTGAATTTTTACTTGCAATGTTGAAAGATTTCTTGTGGCATTTAAAAGTTTCTTTGTGTGAAACACCTTGAAAAACTTCTCTGTTACCTTACACTGTTCTAAGTGTTTCAAGGTGTTTCCACAAATGCTCTGTTACCTTACACTGTTCTATTTCTCACATTTCTACTGGCTCTCACTTTTTCTTACTTTGCACAATATGTAGTCTCAGGGAGGGTTTGGGGGAGGGTCAATCAAGTAAAATAGGCCCAATGTAGTCCTGCTGCTGACATTCCAGATTTTACTCATTTTTATAACACAACTGCATCTGATAATTGCAACTGATTCATGAAAACAATCCCTGTGAGAACACTGAAATCACTTTTCAATCATCTGCAAAACTGTATTTGGCATCTCATGCCATTTGTTGACAGAGAGGATATTCAAAAATATGACTACAGCAGCTCAAACCTCTGCAAGATGTTTACGTACAAATGGCCTTCATTTCCTCATATGTCTGAGAAACATCAAATCCAAGCCAGAGGGTTAGTTTTCATAAGTTTAACTCTGACATTGAGTACATAACACTTTTGCCTCATTGTAATAATCTTTCATTGTATTAACTTTATGTTCTATATTTTTCTTTTACTTTCCTTATCATTAATGGTCATATCTAGATTAACATTTAATGTTCTAAAAAAAATGAGAAAAATGAATGAAACAGCTAGAAAACTGGGAAATCAAGGGAACAGATCAAAAACAGGGTAAAGCAGATATGAGTTGGGTTGTTTTACCTCACACGTTTTTGCACACAGTGGACTAAATGGCCACATAACTAACTTCTCAGAGTCACTGAGGATTCAGAGAAGGTTGGGGGATGGGGATCCACTGACAGCTGTTAAGAGTAGATAGTAGCCTCCCGGTCAAGGCCATCCAGCATGATCTTTAATGTGCAGAGGAGCCACAGCTTTATGTCTCATCTAACAGAGAATTGCCTTTCCAAGCCCACCAGCAGCCTCTACTGACTAAAGGCAGGTGGAGGTTAGTAGAGATAAATCTCAACACCAGCCCAGGTGAAACTCAAATGTAGAAACTACAGATTATGAGCCCAGCCTGCTACTGAATGACCAAACTCCAACCCCATATAGCAGGTATGTGAACTCCACTGAATACAAGGTATCTGAAAAATAATGGTGATGTTTTGAGAAAAAAATAATAATTAGTAGGTAAATAATATATAGGAAAATAATACACACATATTTCAGAAAGTAATACTTTAACTGAAAACATACCACAAATAATTTTGAATGCAATTAGTGAATTTCCACATGTGCATATTTAGTGACCCTGCATATGTCCAGTCAGTATTCCACTTCTTGCCATACACATTGCAGCATATCTTGTTACTTGCTCAGTTGCCTCTCTTATTCCGGTTTTCATATGATTAAGAACACAAATTTTATTCATGCAAACATGATTCTTTACAAAGCCCCACAAGAAAAAAAAATTAAGGGGTGCCAAATCAGGGCTATTTGGTGGCCACAGAATTGGACCATACTTGCCAATCCATCTTCAGGAAATGTCGCACTAAGAAATTCCATAACATTTCTTGAGAAATTTTGCAATGTGTCATCTTCTAGTGGCAACCCATGAAACTATTTGAGTGGATGCGTGCCCAACATTCAAAGTGATGCCTTTTTGCATATTTGGGGGCAGTGCTTCTTGAAACCTCACCATTATTTGTTGGACACCCTGAATTTGTGGGATGCAGTAGAATATGACATATAGCCACATGCACCACTATGCCACACCCAAAGGAATTACATATTACAACATAAAAGGAATGGCTTCACATCACACCAGACACCTTTCAAACACTAATTAAACTATGCCACATCAAATTCATGTTGTTCAGGAATACATCTGTCTTCCATGATATTGAGGCACCATTTCCAAATTTTTGGCATGGAGCATAGAAAAACCTACAAACATAGATCTATTTGACTATAAAACAGTTTCAGATAAAATGTTTAAAATAATATGTTATTAAAAAGCTTGGAGGCAATTTGCCTATGATAGAAAAGAGATTTTGGTTTGAATGCAGTTATTTTTATAGAATTTTTATATGAACACTATGTTTATAGAAATTTATTTTTACTTACCTCAATCCAAGTGAATTTACACAAATCCTGTAATTAGATGATATGAATGATTAAATAATTTATTAACCTGACAGTAGATGTAATTTTATTTTTTCCATGTTGGTGGTTGCACTATGGTCTTTTAGCTGTTGATTGAAAGCTAAGTTTCAAAAAATATTTTGCTTTGCCTATTTGTTTTAGATTTTTTCCCTATTTTTAATAATTCTATATACTGTTTCTTTAAATAATACAGATAATATTATGTTCTTTATATTTGACCCTATTTTTAATATTTTTCCTATTTTTAATATATTTCCCTATTTTTAATAATTCTATATACTGTTTCTTTAAATAATACAGATAATATTATGTTCTTTATATTTGACAAGAGTATAGTTAAGTTAAAATTTAATAAGTTAAGAAATTCATATTTATTTTTTCAAATATTAATATTGTTTTGCATTCATAATTTACCAATACATACTTCAAATATTCATCTGCAAAAATATAATAGTATGCAATGGAAATAAATTAAAGCAAATTATGATCAAAAGTATTTATAGTCAGTGGATTATTAGGATCCTTTGAATCACCATTGATTTTTCCATACAACAGCATGGTTCTAATAGCAAAATCTATTTATGTCTGTGTTTTGTGAACATTGTAGATTATAGAAACATGGACATGTACTAATATCAAAGAATTTTTGTATTGTCCTGTAACAGTCGAAAAAATGAAGTTGGGTAGGCCCCAGGAAGGATTTAGGGATAGTGGGGAGCATGTCATGCTAGTAAGGGGAATGAGACAAAAAATTGCTAAATTCGTGAATATATAATACATTTTAAGAAATTTTTTAAAGACCTCTAAAATGGAGGATAAAATTTTATAGTGTCGTGAAAATCTAGACTTTAGCTCCATTTCCCTTTAATTTTTTCTCTGGATTAGCTGAGTTACTTTGCATCCCACCCACTCCCAATCCTTATTTTCTAGATCTGGGCATGGGTAGGTTAAGTGACCAATGCCTGACCACTCTCAGTAAAAATGTAGTAATGGAGTACTTTTTGCTAATAGTACTGTTATGGTATAGTAAAAATATTCAGTTAAACATGAATAAAACCATTCCTTATCTACATTGTTCTATAAAATATTTTATAAAAACAAGTTGTTTTACCATTTGGTAAGTAGATATATGGTGATATCATGATTCTCATTGCTCAATATTATAATTGATTTGCTAACTGACTTGTGAAAACAGTAATTCTGCTTTTAACTATATCACTGATTTGCAATCTTGAAATACGTCCAATGATGAGAGACACGAGAACTTTTCTATTAAAACACTGGAGGAAATTGAAAAATGAACACCCAGAAGAAATTCCTTTAGGAACATATCATATCATAATATGTTAATAGTTAAGGGCAGCAGAAACTGTGATCCAAGATTGACAGTCATTGCATGAAATAATGACATCACTGAGGATGACAACATGCAAATGTACACAGCACATATTTAAGGACTAGGGTGTGAAGAAAGAAGTTATTCATCTTGTGTCGTGCTGTTCAGTGCCTTTGCAGAAGCTACCAAGTCTGGATGACACAGGCATGCAACGTTTGTTCAGTTAGCAGAGTTTGAGCGAGGTCATATAGTGGATCTTCGAGAAGCAGGTTGGTCTTTTCGTGAAATTGCAGACCGCATTGGAAAAGAGGTATTGGCAGTGGTAAGATGGTGGTATCGATGGTCATAAGAGAATTCACACACTGGCAGACATGGTTCCAGGCAACACAGAGTTATGGAAGCATGAGAGGATCAGCGTATCAGGAGGGCAGCGATGGCAGAGTGAACGGCTATGGCATCACAAATTCAATCCTCTATCATACCAAGGGTGTCTACAAGAACAATACACAATCGTGCTTTGGAAGAAAGACTACAGGCATACATGCCGCTGGCACAGTTACCACTGTCACCTCATCACTGTCAAGCACGTTTGCAGTGGTGTCAAGAACGAGTTCACTGGAGGGAAGAATGGCAGTCTCTGGTCTTCAGTGATGAAAACCAATTCTGCTTAGGAGCGTCTGATGGTCATTTACATTCTAAAGGTGACAAGGTGGGCAGCTTCTTCCATCATGCATCTGTCAGTGACACACAGAGCCCATGCTGGGCATCATGGTGTGGGGAGCAATTAGCTATCACTTTTGTAGATGTCTGGTGTTTGTACAGGGTACACTGAATAGCAATATGGACAGCAGTAATATCGTACAGCTGGTCAACCTGCCATATTTGAGTGTAATTCCAAATGTGATATTTCAGCAGGATAACACCCACTCATACAACTCAACATGTTCTTCAAGCAGTGCACCAACTCCCTTGGCCAGAATGCTCTCTGGACTTGTCTCCAATTGAGCATGTCTGGGACTGGATCAAACAAAAGACTCTTTTGCAGACAGCGGCAGGCAAGAACCATCGCTGAATTACACATCCAAGTTGAAAACGCATGGAATGGTATCTCCCCAGCATAATATCCAGCATTTGTATGATCAATTGCATGCCAGATTGGAAGCTTGTATTGTTGCTCGACGAGGTTCAACACCTTATTAAAATGTACCTTCTGTAAAATATAATACTCATTAAAAGGTACAATAAACATTGAATTCCTTCACATATGTGATCACTGTCCTTTCTCAACAAGTTGTTTCTACTAAATAAATCTCATAGATTACATTTCAATTGTTAATGGTGTTCTTTTTTCACTTTCCGCATGTATATTTTCAGCCTGAAGTTTACTTGTATGGTAGGATATATTAGTTGCATAATCAAGGGAAGTATAGTTTTACTCCCCCTCCACTTGAATAACATGTCTTCTAAGTACTGAAAACCAGAGACTCAAGTACATCAAACCTGAATTTTAGAATTTTCTGGACATGTCACTGGTTATACTATTAACTTTATGATTTGCAGTAAATGTATTCTTGCTAATGCAGAAAAAAAAACTAAGATGGTGAAAAAAAAACTTATAAATGTAATGCATTTACACAGTTATAATAAAACTGGTGAGCAGTCTTGAGATTATATATTTAGGTTTCAAATTTGAAAAGTCACCTCACAGACCGAGAGGTTGTGTGAACATTTGCGAAGAGGGAGCAAAGAAAAACACTGTGTAAGGAGAGATAATTCAAAAAGTTTAAAAGTAAATTACTTAAATTAAACAATTATTAGATGTAGATTGGATATATAGCATTTGTAAATGAAAAAAATATATATATTTTTCCATACCTGATAATTAACAAAATGAAGAAAATGTACATAAAAAACTTTAAAATTTAAAAACTTGAATCCTAGTATGTTGCATGTATACATAAAATGCACCACATTTGGCATCATGAAAATATTTTTCAAATAATATAATAAAATCTCAAATATTTATGTATTTTTTGGGGGGTTTTATCTTAAGTATTATTGAATATATATATATACCTTTAACATTGAAAACTCATAATGTTGGTAGCCCTTGAATGTTTCTGCTACTGAAGTCATAGTTTGTGCAGTCTTTTTCCAAAACTGAAGCAATGTATTTTGGTATGTAGCCAGAACATGAGAAAACATATTACAACGTGAAGCTGCAAGAAGATCAATTTTTTGCAGAGAATCCAACTTTAGCTTATCAAACCTCATCTTTGACTTTTTTACATGACTCTGAACCTAAAAAAAGACAAAACTCCTAAAATTAATGTTTGATCATAATCTGAAGACAACATATACAAGCCACTGATACTGACTATTAACATATTAAGTTCTTTTGTCACTGTTATCATATTTACTCAGAAAATATTATTTTTTTGAAGATTTTTAAGTATATACTGAACTCTTTCAAGAATAAGGGCCAAAGTTAACAGAAAATGAAGTGAACATTGATGGTCAATAGTGTATTCATATAGTTGTTGTGCTTAACATCAGTAATACTATTTAGAAGTGATATATGTATCAAATTCTGTAACAGATGAGAGTAGCTGAAAGCCAGACATTTGATCACTCTTTATGTGGAAAGCTAACTGCTTGCATGATGTGTTTCTGTGTATTTTTTTATTGTTGTGGAGGCAACTGCTGTGGACAGGAGAGGGGACAAGAGAGACAAAAATGGCTGCAGACTGACAGGATGATGGAAATCGCTATGCACTGAAAGAATATTTTTTAAAGAAAGTGTGAATTTTTTTTTGTGTGTGAACTGTGAGCCACAAAAAATATTATTTTTGCAACAATTTATTGCATATGGGTTAATTTTAGCACATTCCTTTGATTATATGGAGTAGAGGTGTACTTCAGAATTGCTTAACGAATAAAATGCAATAGGTAGTAGTTAATTATATATCAAGTATTCTAAATTACATTTGCACCAAATTTGCTTCAATAAAGAATAATTTAAAGAAATTAAATCAAGTTAAAAAAAAACATCAAAATTTCAAAGCAATTACAAGCACCTGTGCTCTAGTAAATCATGAAATCTCATGTTTCAATGCAGGAGACTAATGGTTTTTCACACCTGCCTAATTGTTGAAATATTTCCTTCAAAGGTTAGTATTTAGACAATAGCCCCTCATTGAAGACTAAATTCACCATGATCTTACAACACCTTGGACCTTGAAGAACAACTAGTCTTTCTTTTGAAGCTAAATTTTCTTCATATTCATTTCCTAGTATCATCAGAACTAAGACTGTTTAGCTGATGGAAAATTAATAATGTTTCTGTAGAAAAGGCACTATTACTTATGAGACCAGCCTTTATTAGTGAACTTTTATTTTTCAAGAACAAAAGATGTTATTATATTAGCAATATATAAACAGTGACATACACAGATATATAAACAGTAAGTACACAGGATTTCACCAGCTGAGCTGCTTAAGAATATGATTAAATATATATTAACAGCAAATAGGCTACTTCCGTTAAGAATACCAGGTAATATAGGGGAGCTGATATTGGATCTGACCATTACCTAGTTAAAAGTGTCTTGCAACTTAAACTTAAGATTTGCAACTAAAACTAAGGTTCAAGTTGTTGTAAATTCATGGTGAAATTAGCTTCCAATAAGGGGCTCCCTACACCAAAAACTAAGGTTAAAAAATCACCTTTAACACTAAAGCTCTGAAACACCCAGTTATAGCTAAAGCTTACCATGATAGGTTACTTAGTCATTATGACAGTCATGGTTTACTTACAACTGAAGTTGAAGAAGAATGGAACTGTTTTAAACAGGCTTTTTTGGAAACTAACAGTACTCTTTTAGGAAAAAAGGAGCAGAAGAGACAGAATTATCTGAGTGATAAGGCACTTGAGCTTATTTCAGAAAGAAAGAACTGCAGGAATGTCCTTAATCAATACCCTACTAGTCCTAATAGAAAGCATTACAAAGAGCTTAATAAATGTGTAAAGGATCAGTTAGCTGCTGATAAGAATCTTTGGCTTAATGTCTTGGCTGACAAAGCCGAGGAAGCAGACAGTACAACAGCAGAGAGCTGTACCAGATAGAAAATGGACAGGTATACAGGGATTGAGGGATAAACAAGGTAAGGTTATAGAAGGTGAGGATTCTGTCATGGCTAGGTGGGCTGAGCATTCAGTGATGTTCTAAACAATGTGATTAGTTCTACTCATATTGTTTGTAATGATGATAGATGATGTATTATTGGCCTTAATGCTAGCGCTATATTACAGTCTGAAGTTATTTTGGTTATTTCTTAACTCAAGTTATATAAATACCCAGGGGTAGATGAAATTACTACTGAAATGCTTAGAGCTGGGATCATTTCTGTTACCACATGGCTAACTGAAATTTTGAATATCTTTTATGATAAAGGCATTATTCCTAAGGATTTTACAAGAGCTATTATTATCAGCATTTTTAAAAAAGGTGATCACAATTCTTGGGATAATTACAGGGGTATCAACCAACTTTCTGTTCCAGGTAAGGTTCTTTGCATGATTGTGCTTAATAGAATTAAGAATCTAGTTGATAGACAACTACATGATGAGAACTGTGGATTCAGAAGTGGTAGAGGATGTGTAGATCAGATTTTTTCACTTAGGAAGATTCTAGAAAAATGTTTGAAAAAAAAAATTACCTGTGATTACTAGCTTTGTAGATTTCAAAAAAGGCTTTTGATTCTGTTGATTGTAATAATTTGTGGTTGATTGATAGATCATATGGCATACCTGACAAGTTAGTAAACATAATGAAAGCTCTCTACAATAACACAGTCATGTGTGAGAGTTGGTAAGACTTGTAGCAATTCATTTAACATTGCTTCTGGTGTTTGACAACAGTGCATTTTGTCTCCTTTCCTCTTTAGTTTGGTTATTGATTATGTTATGCAAAATTCACTGCAAGCAAAAATTTTTGGGCTTAAATGGGTAGAGATCTGAAAATTTCTGACTTAGACTATGCTGATGATTTTGCCTTTTTGAGAAATGATACTGATGAGATGAACTCTTTCATTAGAGGCTGTTGTTGAGACTGGTAACTAAATTTGGTCATAAACAGAAAGAAAATTAAAGTGATGAAAATTGTTTAATTATCTTAGGAGATATGTAACAGATATGGCGTTGTGCAGCCTGAGATAAACAAACAAATAGGGACTACTAAGAATCTATGGAGAGTGTGGAGAAATCGGCATATACACCTGAAGAGCAAAATTAGACTGTTGGTTCTTTCTAGAGTTAGTTATGGCAATGGAATTTGGACTCTTTGTAAACAAATAACAGGAAACTTGCTTTTGATACTAGATGATTATGCAGTATCTTGGGCATTAGGTGGTTCAAATTTGTAAGTTATGATGAGGCTAGGCAAAGGAGTCAGCAATCTCCTTTGAGCAGCATATTGTGCAGAGAGAGACTCTGTTGGTTTCACCATGTTCACTGTATGCATTTCTATAGATTAGAGCAGTGGTTCTCAACCTTTTATGCTTCACATACCCCCTGGAAATGTGTATGTAACTGATGTACCCCTTGTATAGATAGATAAAACTATAGTTATAGTATAACAATGGGAATAAAATAAAACATATATATATAACATATATCTAGTGACTTTTGAGATCTCATGGTGTACCCAAAAAATTTTACCGCGTACCCCATTTGAGAACCCCTAGATTAGGGAATAAGGTTATAAACAGTGTGCCTAAAGGCCTCAGAAAGAAGGGGGGACTTAGGATGCATTAGGCAGACAATGTCAAACAGGACCTTTTTAGAATTGTTCTACAATGGCCAGCAGATGTAGCTCAGGACAGATGCTTGAAGAACTAAATTGCACAATCTGGTTGGATCTCCATAGCCCATGGCTACTTAAGGATGAAAATGTTGAATATTCTCAATATTTTAGCAGAAAAAAAGAGCCGAAAGTCTAATCCACTCATGGCAATGCCATGAGTGGATTAGACTTTCAGACAGAGGGTGTCCCTATGGATCCCCTCTGTCTGGAATCATGGCTGATGTCGTGATGCGACACGTTGAAGACATTGCTTTGACAAAAACCTTTTTAAAACCTTCTCTATATCTACAATATGTCAATGATATTTTGATTTTCTGGCCTTACTCTATTGAGCAATTACAGGAGTTAATTAATATATTTAATAATATATTACCATCAATTAAATTTACATATGAATCCGAAAAAAACCAGAAATTACCATTCTTAGACATTTTAATTACAAGAAACAATAAGTACTGTGAAACTACAGTTCACAGAAAAATTACACATATATCTAATTATATACCAGCTAATTCTGCACACCCAAATAAATATAAAAGAGCAAGTATTTTCCCACATTTTATTCGTGCCTACAGATATTGTTCAGAAACGTTAACATTGCAAAATGTATTATATTATGTAAAAGCAAAAGAAGCAGGATACATCCAAAAAATTTTAAACAGGTGGGAAAAAAATGCAAAATTTAAAAGTATTAAAAAGTTCACAGCCAGTGCCATACCAAGAACATACCAAAGAGATATATGCAAATAGCTTCCCACACACTAAAAATATAACAAAAACAATGCAAAACATCCTTAAGAAATATGACATCAATTTTCCTACTAATGTAACACAATACCATCACGAATTTAGCAACAAATGATGACAGGAATGCACCAACTGGAGGTGTATACGAAATAACTATCCAAGATCCCTCAAAAATAATACAGGGAAAGGTCAAATACATTGGGAAAACATACAGGCAATTCAACACAAGAATGCAAGAACATCATAATGATTTAGCAAAAGGTATTCAAAGTACCGCTTTAACCCAAACTGCACTAAACATTAATTTGAAAATAAATAAAACAGAGTTTACACCTTTAATAACAGCAAATTCAAAGTTTCAACTCCTCTATGCTGAAAAACTGTTAATACACAAGAATATAATGGCATATAAACTGGCAGGCTCCTGTCAGACCTCTGTGGCAAGAAGCTGCTTGAGGGGGTATTTATTTATTTTTATTTATGCAATACGAACATTCCACCCCTGCCTGCCACATGGAATCTCCTGTTGCATCAATCTCATTACACACACACAAATACATAGGAACACGACTGAAGATGTAACAGGCAAGATGAGTATAAAGCAATCAGTGGTTAGTGAGTTGAGCCTGAGGAAGCCATGTAAAGGAAAGATGGCGAAATGTGTTGCTTCCCTTTAACATCGTGGAGCCTGCACAATTTTAGTTAAATGTTTTAACAGCTGATATGCAACGTGCAAAATACTTTTTAAACTATTTTAAAAGTCTTAAACATAAGTTTTGAGTGATGTGCAAGGTAGTTTTATACTATGCCAGTGCAAGCACAAAAAGCATTGCCCATCAAGACATATTGAAAGAGCATAAATCCTCTTAAAAAGTAGTAAAGGACTATGCCAGTGCAAGCACAAAAAGTATTGCCCATCAAGACATATTGAAAGAGCATAAATCCTCTTAAAAAGTAGTAAAGGACTGCCCACCTAGTCAAAATAATGGCAAACAACATCCATCTTGGGAGTATTACAAGACCTTAACTACATCATCAACCATCTTGTGTGTGCAATACAATGGCCTTCCTGTGAACTACAGAACATCAACAGTTCCTACAGAACTCAGAACATCATTTGTGCTTCAATAAAAGGACTGATATGCTATGGAATATCTCAACATCTCCAACAAAAGAACATCAATCAGTTGGAGAGACTGCCATGCTGAAGTTGAACTCCATCATCTGTGTACCAGACGATAATTCACTGGTAATTAATTACCTTTAAAGTTATCTACTCTAGATTCCCTTGGTGATTGAAGACTAAGGATAATTATAAGAGTTTTGATAATCATGGTAAATTATTATGAGAGGTGTGAAAAGTAATGATATTAGACCTTAGATCATAATGATCAATTCACCTGTATCTCATAATACACTCATCAATCCTTGTGATTTGAAAAAAAAAATTTAAATCCTTGTAACAGCTTTCATCGTGAAATTAAATATATACTAATGCCAATAGTATATATTATACAGCTATACTATTTGCATTTTTCCCATCATCAGCTTGCTAAAATTAAAATTGTACATAAAGGAAAAACTTCATTCTCTTTGAAAACAAGATTCTTATATATGCCAGAGGCGATATGCATTCTAGTTTTTATATTAGTCTGACTAATATTTTGATCTTTTGTCATTTATACTCTTCAGTATAGTAACAAAAAAACTTTCTATTTACCTTAACTGAGCCTTTCAGGTCAAAACTAATTGAACTGGTAAAAAAAAAAAGTGGTCAGATGACTACTGCCAACATTAAAATAAATACACCAAGTCCTTGCTATGCACTGTTTTGCAGTTGCATCATTTGTAAATTATGTCCATTTTTCATTTCCATTACTAAAACTCATAGTTATATCATTTTCTAGGTGCAATGGCAAGTTAGCAGTAACAGTACCTCATCTGCTAGGGTGCCATGACATAGTGCTGCAAAACAAAAACAAAAAAATCCAGTGGCAAAAATCGAAAATCAACTTTTCATAAATCTCACATATTATCACACTTTATCTAAAAGCTTTCAAATAAGAGAGAGGGAGAGGGTTTTATTCTCATGAAACAGAACACAACCATATGAAGTCATTCACCTATTATGAAATATATAAGTAGATACACAATAATGTTGCCAAGTACATACTGTAATGTTTACTTTTGTAACACAATAATATTAAAAGTTCATCAGTGTCTCCTACCAACCGAGGGGAGGGCAAGGGAGTTTTGCAGAGATAAATCTCAATGCTAGCACAGGCTGCCCCGTGGCCAGGTGGTTAGCACGCTTGGCTACTGCTCTAAGAGACTGGGTTCGAGCCCCAGGTAAGGATGGATGTTTGTGTTGTCTTTCTGCTGAGGACCTGCCATCCTCACAGACCTTCTACTATGGCATATAAACTGACAGATTCCTGTCAGACCTCTGTGACAAGCAGCTGCTTGAGGTGGTATTTATATATTTTTATTTAACTAATATGGTTTGAAAGTATAAATCTTCAAATGTTAGAATATTAAATTAAGGAATCTAATTTTAATATTTAGAAAATTTTCCTTTTTAGCTTTGGAATTCATCAATTTTAAAATAGAATTTTGAAAAGCTGTTATATTATTCATAGTTTAAATGTATTTCAATAAACTGTTAATCTGTATCTTGAAACAGATACCAAAATTCATTTATTGATTAAGCTCATGCATTTGGAGACAAAAAGTTCACTAAGTAGATTCTGACTGCACAGTATCTGAACTTAGCACACAATTTGTTTACCTGTCGATTTTATGTCAAAATCAACTATCATACCTAAATATTTTATTTCATTCACTAACTACAAATGTGGTAACACTGTAACATCCGCATTACATGATGCTGGTAAGCTGCTCATGCTATGCTGTAGTTAGTACCCATCAAAGATGGTCTGAAACAGGCGACACTTTAAGCCGTCAACAAGGCATGGGTCAGCCATGGCTCATTGATGCCAGAGGTCAGTGAATGAAAAATTTGAAATATCAATATGGTTTAGGCAAAATGTGACATGAGCAAAAAGAGCAAATCAGTGGGAGTCTGTATCCCATAGAATGAATATTTATTATTTTCATTTCATTAATATTTAAAATGAGTTTATTATTATGAAATCATTTGGTGAGTGTATTGAAATCTTCTTGTAGTACCTTAATTATTTCACTCATAGATCCCAAACTTGAATCATAACATGAATTGTGTATAAGATTTAAAGACCATGTACATATTTTATGCCTACCTTTCTGAATTTCTCCAACTGTTTATACGTATCAGGGTCCAGCTGTTGTGACACATCTTTCATCCACATTAAAGCTCCTCTATATGCAGTTCTAGACTTTTCCATTTTATCCACAGTTTGCAAAGTGTCAACAATAGCTCTGTACTGAAATGTTTCTACCTCTTGATACAGGCGGATAAGGGGAACTCTTAAAGACAATCTTCAAAATATACATATTTTTTATTAATATAATAGAACAAAGAAAACCTTTAAAAAAAATTTACATTTTTTAATGTTTAAATTTTTAGTAAGCACTATATAAGAAGATATCAAGAACCAGGTAGTAAAACACAAGCAAAAAAGCAGAATAATTAACACTGAGTCATTAGTTTATAAGATTATATCCTTATATATTGAATGGATTAACTATTTATGGTAAAACTTACTGTACATATATAGCTAAAATAAGAAACATTCAAAATACAATTATTAGACATTGTACCAACCAACACAAAAATAATCTCCTGAATATCATATCTCCGCAAAATTCCCCGCCCTGTCCACGGTCAGTAGGGGACACCGATGGGCTTGGAAGGGTCATCGTCCGTCGTATGGGACGTTATGCTGTGACCCCATGTGTGGGAGAGCCATACCCTGTGCACATTAAAAAACATGCTGGATGGCCTTGACAGGAGGCTACCATCTGTCTCCCAACAGCTGTTCCAGTGGGTCCCCTCCCCCAACCTTATCTGGGCTTTCAGGGTCCATGTGACCTGGCCATTTAGCCCATGGTGTGCAAAAAAGTGCCGTTCAGAGGTAAAAAACCCAACCGAACCCTGAATATCAATAAGGGCTAAGCTATTATGAATAAATTATCTATCAAGTATATAAATTAATACTTAGGTATTATTTTGATAATACTTCTAAATTCAAGATTAATCATAATAAAAATACTAGTTATAAATCTAAAGGTAAATACAAATTACCACATTTTAGGAACAATTATGGAAAAAATTGTAGAAATTATGAAATTCCCTCAGTGTTCAACAGCATCCCTGAGGAGTTATTAAATTTTAAAAATATTAGAGATGTTAAAAGTGTTCAGGACATGGTTTCTGGAAAATATTTAAAAACTGTTTATCTGTAGTATCTTTTAAATGTAATATTGAGTTTATTTTATAAAATTATAACTGTTCATTGTGCACTGTATTTGGATTCCAGCAGACATGCTTTTTAGCTTCATGGGACTTAATTTTGCACTAGAAAAGTTATGGGAAAAAAATAAAGGCAATTAGTATTAGTATTTTGGCTAGATTAGCTCTGAATTAACTACTCAAAAAATATCAGTTTAGTCTGAACAGTAAAACTATATATTTTGTTAAAATATAACAAATATTGATATTAAGAATTGCTTTATGGCAATCAATAAAAAAGTCCAAGTACAAAATAAGAAAAAAAAACTAAAAAAAAAAAACTAATATTTTAATCAATGGTGAATCAGGTCTGAAAATATACTATGAATATATGAAAATTGTATAGTAACTACTCTCTTAAATTTAGCATTTAAATGAAAACTGAAAATATTTACAAATAATGCAATTACTGGTATTTATGAAATTATATATTAAAAAGTATATTCATGGATTATGAAAAGCTTTTTGCTGTAGGTACATAAGTAAAGGTTTGACACAAAAATAATAGTACCACCAAATAAGACGATCCCAGCAAATATAACCTGTCAGGGTGGCGAACTTTTTTGAGCTTGTGTGCCAAAATACAGAATTAAGAAAACAATTTCTAGTTTGAGTGCCAAATTACAGAATTTAGAGAACATTTTCTAGCTTGCGTGCCAATATTACAAAAATCCTTTAAAATGTTATTTATGCCAGCTAAGGTTACATATACATTCATCATACAACACAAATCACGATACAAAATATTAAGTTTTAGATTTTGCCACTATAGAAAGAAAAATAAAAAGAAGTTATTAATTTTAAACAAATCATTCAATTAAGCACAAAAATTTCCATGTGACTTAGTGCATCAATGTGCTACCACTGCTCTTATAAGAATGAAGAGAATTTTCATTGGCTGAGGGAGGAAAATGGCTGTCAAGCACAATATTAAACTGAACCATAATTAAATTTTAAAATATAGAGAAGTTTTTAAGAAAATCAGTTGAGAGATGATAAATTTGCTTAATTTTTTTTCATGATGCAATATATTTTGCAATGTGCAATTAGCTATTTGACGAGATCTTTATAACTCATGGGCACACAATTGAAGTACTAACTATAGTAACATAGTCACCTCTCGACACCAATGATTCATCCATAAATATGTATTCAATTGCTAGAGCTACTGTTTCCAAGACTCTATACTAGCCATAAACATGTATTTCTTTTCACTCCTCAGTGACATGCCAACAAAAATCACCATATGTGCCATAGGTTCACCACCCCTGACCTGTCTTCCAGGGTTAGGTTTCTTTACCTCTGAGTGGCACTTTTGTGCACCTAATGGGTTAAATGGACAGGTCACAATGACCCCAAGGACTGAGTTGGATAGCAAAGGGTACCTACAGAAAGCTATTAGGAGGCATACAGAAACCTCTCATCAAGGTCATCCAGCATATTCTGTAATGTGCACAAGGTATGGCACTCCTGTCAACAGCTTAACATTCCATCTGATGGATGGAGACCTTCCCAGCAGCATTCCCTTTCTCACCAAGGGCAGGGTGGATAAGAGATAAATCTCAATATTGGTATATTTGGCACTCAAACCTGAAAACTGCAGCTTATGAGCCAGCATGCTACCAACTGAGCCAACTCTTGTCCTACATCTCCCAAGGTTAATCTTCTGGGAGGCAGAAAGACTAGTACAAAAATACAATAGCAATTATCACTGGTATATAATCCTTATACTCCCAAAGACACTGATAGGTAATTCATGAAACCTACATATTTGGCCAAAACCGCAAGGAAATTAGTATACCTAAAAGAAACATAAAATTGAGATAACGTTCACATTTATGAATATATTAAAAATGCATATTTCAGAACTCCTAAATAATGCTAAACTTTTCAGTTTATTCCTCAATTTCAAGCATCAGAAAGTAATATATGTTTCTGATCATGCAAATTTCCATTAACAAAGTCTAAATGATGGGATTTCAACTACTCATGTCTTATTTATAAAATGCTATTCCACTTCCTAACTATTAGCTCCAGAAGTTATCATCATCCTCCTCCTCCTCCTCAGGCAGCCATGGGCTACAGAGGTCCAACCAGACTGTGCAGTTTAATTCTCCAAGCATATCTGTCCTGAGCTACATCTGCTGCATCTGGCCACAGTACACCAATTCTAACAAGGTCCTGTTTGACATTGTCTGCCCACCGCATCCTAGGTTTCCCCCTCTTTCTGAGACCTCTAGGCACACTGTTCATAACCCTATTCACCAATCTATAATTATTCATATGGACAACATGGCCAAACCAACGGAGTCTCTCTCTGCACACTATGCTGCTTAAAGGAGATTGCCGACTCCTTTGCCTAAGCTCATTATTAGTCACAAAGTTGAACCACCTAATGCCCAAGATAATGCATAAGCATCTAGAATTAAAAGCACCTAGTTTTTTGATATCTAGTTTACAAAGAATCCAAGTTTCATTACCATAACTAATCTTAGGAAGAACCAAACTATTATACAGTCTAATTTTAGTCTTTAGGTGCATATGCCTATTTCTCCACATTCTCCATAGATTCTCAAAAGTCTCGGCAGCAATCCCTATTCGTCTGTTAATCTCATGCTGCACAACACCAGTATCTGTTACATAGCTCCCAAGATAATTAAACTGTGACCCCTACTCAAGACTGCAACCATTCAGATTAACTGAATCACAGCCTGCCTGACCAATTTTCATCAGTTTAGTTTTCTCTATGTTTATAATGTTTTCTCTCTGTTTATAACCAAACCTACTCTACCACCACACAAACTCATAAAAAAAATAAAGTAATAAATAGTCTCATCAACAGCTCGAATGAAAGAGTTCATCTCATCAACATCATTTGTCGAAAGGGCTAAATCATCAGCATAATCTAAATCAGAAATTTTAGTATCTCTAGACCATTTAAGGTCAAAATCTTTCCCTTGCAAAGAATTTTGCATAACATAATCAATAACCAAACTAAAAAGAAAAGGAGACAAAATGCACCCTTGTCAAACACCAGAAGTAATGCCAAACCAATTGCTACAAGCCTTACCAACTCTCACACACAACTCAGTGTTATTATAGAGAGCTTTCATTAGGTTAACTAAACTTGTCTGGTATACCATATGATCTCACAATCAACCACAAATTATGACGATCAACAGAGTCAAAAGCCTTTTTGAAATCAACAAAGCTAGCAACCAAAGGCTTCTGAAACTCTAAACATTTCTCAAGAATCTGCCTAAGTGAAAATATCTGATCCACACATCCCCTACCACTTCTGAATCCACAATGCTCATCATGCAATTGACTGTCAACCAGATTCTTAATTCTATTAAGCACAATCATGGAAAAAACTTTACCTGGAACAGAGAGTAAGCTGATACCCCTATAGTTATAACAAGAACTGAGATCACCTTTTTTGAAAATAGGGATAATAATAGCTCTGGTAAAATCTTTAGGAACCATGCCTTTATCATAAAAGATATTCAAAATTTCAGTCATCCAAGTGGCAACCGAAATATTCCCAGCTTTAAGCATTTCTGTAGTAATTTCATCTACCCCTGGGGATTTATGAAGTTTAAGTTTAGAAATAGCCAAAATAACTTCAGATTGTGTTATAGGGCCAAAATTAAAGCCCCCAATCATTTATCATCATTACAAACAATGGGAGTAGAACTAACCACATTGTTTAGAACATCACTGAAATGCTCAGCCCACCTAGCCATGACAGAATCCTCCCCTTCTATAACCTTACCTTGTTTATCCTTCAATCCTTGTATGCCTGTCCGTTTTCTACCACACAAAACATTAACTATCTGGTACAGCTCTCTGCTGTTGTGCTGTCTAACTGCTTCCTCGGCTTTGTCAGCCAAACTATCAAGCCAAAGATTCTTATCAGCAGCTAACTGATCCTTTACAAGTTTATTAAGTTCTCTGTAATGCTTTCTATTAGTACTAGTAGGGTATTGATTAAGGACATTCCTGCAGTTCTTTCTTTCCGAAATAAGCTCAAGTGCCTTATCACTCAAATAATTCTGCCTCCTCTGCTCCTTTTTTCCTAAAAGAGTACTGTTAGTTTCCAAAAAAAGCCTGTTTAAAACGGTTCCATTCTTCTTCAACTTCAGTTGTAAGTAAACCATGACTGTCATAATGACTAAGTAACCTATCATGGTAAGCTTTAGCTCTAACTGGGTGTTTTAGAGCTTCAGTGTTATAGGTAAATTTTTTAACCTTAGCACAACACTTTTTAAGTTTAAGTTGTAAGACACTTTTAACAAGGTAATGGTCAGATCCAATTTCAGCTCCCCTATATATACAAAACTAGACCATTTGCTGTTAATTAATATATAATCAATCATATTCTTACGCAGCAAATCAGGTGAAACCCATGTGTACTTATGTATGTCGCAATGTTTGTAATAAGTATTAGTTATTCTGAAACCATTTAGTTTACTTACCTGTAGGAGACGTTGCCCATTGCCATTGCAGCTACCAATACCGAAAGGGCATATTACTCCTCCCCAAAGGTCAGAGTCGGTACCAATTTTGGCACTGAAGTCACCAAGAACAAGGGTAATATCTCCTTTCTTGACAGAATTCAAAATATCCTGAAGTTGTCTGTAAAACCTATCCTTCTCATCTTCATCAGAATCCTCAGTGGGGGCATAACAGCAGATAACATTCAAGTCTTTAATGCTTGTCTGAAATTTTGCTGTAAGAAACCTTTCACTGATGCACTCATATCCTAGAAGAGCATCACTAGCATGTCTGCTGAGAAGTGGACCCACACCTTAGTGATGGTTTCCATCCTCCCTCCCTGTAAAGATAAATTTAAAGTTATTTTTAAGTATCTCAACTTTACGTGTCCATCTGGTCTCTTGCAAACCTAGAATATCTAGGTTATAGAGCTGGAATTCCTGCATGAGGACATCAAGAGATTAATCTCTATATAACATCCTCACATACCACGTACCTGCAGAAAGAAAACAATTAGTAGGATTTTTAAAAACACTAGGTATATTGAGATAGGTAGGGCCAACAATATCAAACAGCCCCCTGAGCACAGGCATGGGGCAAAGACCTGTTCCTCCTCCACTAAAGGCTGAAGTCACCGATGCTGGTACGAACTTCAGGTACCACCTTTTCAAGTGGACTTTTTCAAGAGCCATATGGCCTGCCTGAGACACATTACTCCAGTTTAGGCTTGACGATGCCCAACTAGCTAAGTAAGGTTCAGGTACCTGCGATGGCCTCTGATTAGGATTATCCACCAGCTGATATAAGGTATCCCATGTCTCTGTTCACTTAGAGCTGGCAACCCAGAAGCAAACAAAAAACACAGCGGCTGATTCTCCCTCAACAGAGGCCCACCTGTGCAGCAAGTCCAGGATCCATAATCAAGCTCAAATCCATAAACAAATCCAGTCTAGTAGGTATAAATGGTCAGCACCAGGACCCAGTGAAGTTGACCACTCCTCAGCAGGGTTGAAAAAAAAGAAAAAAGTGGCCATAGATGACCAGATCAGTAGGCCATACTGAATTGGCAGCCCTCCCATTTCGTTCCCTTCGAAAAGAGAATATCTCTTTTGAAAGGTACTAAAGGCCTGCACCACGAGAAGGTGGGGTCGGACATTAGGTGCTAGACCTGGCCGGTTCTGTGCATCATCACTAGGGATTGGTACACAGCTCTCCTTCCAGTTTATGCCTAGCTACCATTTACAGACCAATAAAAATGTGGAATGCTTCACGATTTTGTGTGTCATCCTTGCGCAGGGGCCATGCTAATCTTCTCTGTATCATTCCAATTTTAGTATATGTACTGCCGAAGCAAGTAAAAGTAACAGACTTGTTTACGTTTGCTTCACCACTGCATGTTTCCAATTAAATGCATGGAATTCAGCCAAAATTACATTTTTTTATTGGAGATTCTGGATCACTATTACAAAAGTTCAGCTGTATGTTGTTGTTGTTTTTAGTATATTTTGCAATTTGAAATTGTTTTAATATTTCTAAATTATTTTTACCATTTATCAGATATATAATGGAATATATACATTGAGTTGGCTTTGCAATAGCAACATCTCCTTCTGTAGGAATGGACTGGTCTGTGGTCCTGGTGATGGCTCAAGGTTAGTTTGATGGTTGATGTATGATTGTAGACTACACACATCAATATTCACATTACACCAGGGAAGAATGGGTCTGAGTCATGATCTTTCTGACTTTGAACATGGTATGATTGTGTGTGGTGGTGGGGGGGGGAGGGGGCATGAGTTCTGTGGTTCTGCTGTTGAGCCAGTCACAAGTCTATAGTGACTGGATCAAGCAATATTGAAGAAGCCAAAAGTCACACATGGGATAGCCATGTGTAGTCAATGGCTGTGATGTGCAATGTGTGCCCCCATCTTGTAACACAGCAGCAATGCAGCACAGAGACCCAGTTAACTGCCCAATATAACATTGGAATAGCAAGACCAATATCCATATGGGCAATGTGCTGGACATTAGCTCATATGAGTATGACAGTTAATGGCCATCACAGGTATCCATGCTTAATGCCAGACACAAGAAACTGCACCTTGCAATGGGCACATCAGCACCAACATCAGATCACTAACATGTGGAAATCTGTCACCTGGTCAGATGAATTCTATTTCTAACTCCATCATGTTGATGGGAATGTTCACATTTGGAGAAAGTAATACGAGGTCATGGCACCAGAATGCATAGTCAAGGTTCAGCAGGCTGAAGGTGGTAGTGTTATGGTTTGGGGACTGTTTTCATGGCATGCCCTAGGTCAGGCATGGCCAACATACGGCCCGCGTAATGAATTTATGTGGCCCGCGAACAATTTTTCAATATTAACATTTAACTTCTAATAATTAATCAAATGACTTCTCGATACTTCTATATTTTTTAAAAAAGATTCCGTTATAAAGAATTAAAACTTTTATACTCATCTGCACTCGATGTTCAAGCGACGTTGCCAGCAGGCGAGTAAAATATTTTTGCATAGTGCAAAAATATTTTAAAAATCGATCATGTTACAAATGTAGTTGTGAAATTAGTGAATTTCCTACGATCAAAAGGATTAAATCACAGGCAATTTATTGATCTCCTTGAAGAACTAAATACCAGTCATTTAGATGTACTATATCACAATAAAATCCGTTGGTTAAGTTTGGGAAAAGTTTTAAGATGTGTGTGGGACCTTCAAGAGGAAATAAAAATATTTTTAATGCTTAAAGAAAATGAGGATTTTCCTGAATTATTAGATCCAAATTGGATTTGTGATTTAGCATTTTCTTTGGATATTCTCACACATTTGAACGAATTTAACACATGTATACAAGGAAAAAATTTATTTGCTCATGATTTAATACAGAAATTAAGAGCTTTTAAAATGAAGCTTAGCCTTTTTTCTACAATTCTGGCTGAATGTAAATTTGATCATTTTCCAATGTTACAGACCATATCTTTAAATATTTTAAAAGAAAAGGCTAAAACATTTAATAAACACATCCTTGCACTAATGACAGATTTCGAGCAGAGATTCGATTGCTTCAAAAAAATTGATAAAATTTTATCTATTATCCGAAATCCATTTTCTGTACAAGTTGATGACGTTCCTGTTGATATACAATTAGAAATAATTAATTTACAATGTGATGAATTATTACATGAGAAATATCGAGAAGAGCAAGAAAATTTGTGTAATTTTTATAAGCAATTGAATAATGAAAAATATGGAAATTTAAAAAAACTTGCCAAGACGTATTTAGTAATCTTTAGCTCAACTTATATTTGTGAACAAACCTTTTCTTTAATGAATCTAAATAAAAGTACAACAAGATCAAGATTGAATGATTTACATTTGGAGGCTGTGTTAAGAATAGCTACTACAAGTATAGAACCAGATATTAAAAAAATAATAAGCGATGCAAACCGCCTCAACACGTCGCATTAGTTATTATGTTAATTTGTTGTATTGATTTATTTACAATTATTCATAAACAAATTTCATAATAAAATTTTGTTTACTTAAAGAAATTAGTGTTTTGCTTAACATTTTTCAATTTTAATATTTCGTTCGGCCCATGAAAATATTTTTTTTCCAATCCAGCCCGTGAAAATATTTTTTATTTCCAATCCAGCCCGTGAAAATATTTTTTATTTCCAATCCGGCCCGGGGGCAAAAACAGTTGGCCATGCCTGCCCTAGGTTCACTGATCACAGTGAATCAATGGTCAACAAGATCACCTACCTTTCCATCTTCGCTGACCAAGTACACTCCTTCATAATGACATGTATCCAGACAACTCCAGCATCTATCAACAAGATAAAGTGACATGTCACATGGTGGGACAGGTGTAAGGTGGTTTCAGGAACATGAAAATAAACTTCGTCCTCCCATGGCTACCCAACTCACCAAATCTAAACCCAATTGAGCATGTTTGGGACATACTGGAAACGGTGATCCAACACTCTGACCCTTCAACTGGCAATGCGCAGGTATTACAGATACATTGTAGGACTACCATGACATCCTGCAACACCTTGTAGAATCCATACCCTCAAATGTATGGGCAAAATGTGGCCTTATGAAGTATTCAGTAAGTTTTGCTAATGCAAAGCCAACTCAGTGTATATTCCACACTTGAAAAATAATACCCTTTCCATTAAATGCACATTTTATAAAGCTATGAAAAGAATGTCTTTCAACTATCAGAGCACCATCCTTAGTTGTGATATTGCTATAACACTACTATTCAAGGTAACTTTACTCAATCCTGAAGAAATCACCTGATTTCATTTCAGCTCATGAGTTTCATCGTTGCCAGCAAAGTTTTTCTTAAAGTTTTGAAACTCTCATAAAAATTTAACTAAAAATTTGGTTTTAAATCGAAGGATTCTAGAAGAAATTACCAAGTACTATTTTTTTTTTCATTTTACTTTCTATTCTAGTTTAAACCTATTTCAACATTTTTAGAATTATTTTTATCATTCATCACATCAATCACCACATTATTTCTGACTGGAAACAAAAATGCAGACTTCCATGATTCCAGGAATTTCAGCTTTTGAGTAATAAAGCACAAGACACAGATGCAAGAATATCATTTATGTTTAAATCATTAATAACATTAGAGTGAAAAGACTTATTTATTTCCATTTTACTCAGCGCAATATAAAAAGAAATGGTTGCCACCCCAAGATAATTGATGGCACCAACAGTAGGCACCAAAATTCTGGTGAAGAGTTTAAAGTCTTAAATTAGTAGAAAAGTTCAATTCCCATATGGCAACAAAATTTTTTTCCAAAAAATATTCATTTATAAATGTTAAAAAGTCAATAGGTAATGTTGTGATTGTCATTTATGTTCCCCTTCAGGTTATTTGTTGATTTCTATTATTATTTCTTGGCTTTTTCGAATAAAAACCTTTTGGTCTTTTATCAGTCCTAGAGAATGAATGCGATCTTTATAACACTTCAAAGTATGTTATTTTTAAATGCAAGGTAGCTTATAATTTGGAAGCCAGGCAATAAATCTTGCCAAAAAAATAAATTTGAGCTTATTATTAGAATAAGCATTATGATCAGAAAAAATAAATTATTGTCCAAAAATAATGTTAATCCAATATTTAATTTCTCTTTCCTCAATAGAAAAAAATCTAAGTCAAATACAATTTCATAATATATCAAAGTTTTATTTGAGTATATATTTACCAAATATTTCATTTTACAAAAACATTTCATATACCGACTCTTCCACAAATTAAACCATTAACTACTCCTTCACTACTACTCTTGTACCCTATACTTCCCACTTCCTCTCTTAGCCACACACCGGCTTAAGTGTAAATGTGGCACATGTCCAATATCATGCCTGTGAGTCACATTTGCATATGTGATTGTGTGTCAATGATGATGCAAACAGCTGTGACCTTGACGTTAGTGGTTGTGGCCGTTAATCAAAAAGAGTTGAGCAATCGGCAACTTTACTAATGGAAGGAGAGAGATGATGGTCCAAAAAAATTAAAAGGCCCCAAAATAATAATTATAACAATAAATAAATTAAACTGGTTAGAGAACATAAAAGTGAATAGTGAACCATCATATCTTGAATATGGAAGCAAAAAGGCTTTCTGTTGCTCAGACAACAGTCCTCCTATAAGTTGAGAGGGGAATAATAAAATGAGATAAGGAGGGGTGGTGTTTTACTCTTCCTCTTAACAATTTTTTTTTAAAGAAATTATTTCATGAGTTTATACTTAATGGTTTAAAAAAATCCCCTTCCCTTGAAGTCTTGGCTTTACCACCCTGAAGATACTGAAATTGTTTAGCAGTGCACAAACTTTTAGACACTTTGTCAAGCTCCCTAAAGTGTTCAAAGAGAAAATGTGTGATATTCACTACAAAAAAAAAACATCAGACAAAAAAGTATTCTTCCTGGCAGAAATCCCATGAATTGGAACAGTACTGAGTTATCTTGTGCAATTCTCATTCAGGTTTTTAAATTATTATACTGAAAAAAAATTGCAGTCCTGTTTTAAGTAAAGTTATGTTTTAGGTAAATTAGAGTTTGGGATTTTATTATTCAGGAGGAATTTTCTTTTCCACTGATATGTAACTATTTTTATTCACCAGATTTTCCAGAATTAAGCCTTAACTTCTTTGCTAAATCGTTTATTTTTTTACTATATCATTGAAAAAAATTCTTATTAAAATTAATGTTTGCAAATCATTTAAATAATTTTCACAAAATTCTGAATTTTATTTTTTTGTTTAAATGCTGTTTAATTTGCCATATAACATGACCTCTTTCTTTTTACAGGTTATTCAGCCAAAAATTCTAAAGTTCACTTCTTTGACTGAGAACAGCTGATACAAATCCTGGAAAGTTCTAAAGTATATAACTGAGAAAAGATTTACAGAAAAAAAATTTTTTTTCTTTCAAGTAAAAAGATTTATTTTTCTGTTATTCATGAGGAATAAAAATGGAATTGCAAATATTGATTGGAATACAATTAGTGGATATCTAAACTGTCCAAATGAGATTTACACTGAGATGTCAGTTTATTAGGTACACCTACTTACTAGTGATACACCTCCTTTGGCCTTCAAAACAGCTGAATTCGTCAGGGCATGGAACTTACAAGATGTTGGAAGCAATGTGCAGGAATGCTGTACCATGCAGAAATCATTGTGCCACACAATTGCTGCAAATTGGATAGCAGCACAGTCTCACTGCAAACAGCCCTCACCTCAACCTAAGGATGCTCGATAGGGTTTAGATCTGGGGAGTGGGCAAGCCAATGAAGCAAGGAAACTTATCAGCATGCTCCTGGAACCATTCGGTGAAGATATGTGCCTTGTGAAAGGTGCATTATCATGCTGAACATGTCCATTTGACTGAGGATAAACTGTAGACATGAAGGGATGAACTTGGTCAGCAATGATGTTCAAATATGCCATGGTGTTCAAATGTCCTTTGGACATCTGAATACCATGGCATATTTGAATGGATCACCATTCAAGGCACCTTTGATGGGTATCACGGGGCCTAATGTGTGCCAGGAAAACATTCCCACACCATCAGACTGCCACCATCTTCCTATACTGTTAACACCAAACAAGATACAAGGATTTATCAAAATAATAGAAACACCAATGGCGACTGGAGTACACACAATGCATCGTATGCATATCACAAGGACAACATCATCCGCGATGTGATGTATATAAAGGGGAGAAGTACGATGTCAGCTATCATGTAGCAGTGCAACAGGCGCAGGTGAAACAGCTGTTGTGGTGTAATTGTTGGCAATGTCAGATCTCAGTGACCTCCAAGAATGGCATGATCATTGGTGTGCATTTTGCAGAAGTTTCAGTAATCAGAACAGCGGAAATAGGTGTAACATGAGGAACTGTATCGAAGAGATTATGACTACCTATCAAAAAGGACAGGGCATTGCTTCCAAACAATGCAAACTGTGAATGCCATACAAAGTTGTCAGATAGGGATAGGTGAATGTTGGCACAGATTGTACAACAGAAGCACAAGACCACAGCACCACAAATAGCAGCAGAGCTGAACACCAGTCAGAATGATTCCATTTCCGTCATAATAATTTGTTGGGAACTTCATCATATCAGTATTTTTGGACATGCTGCAATCCACAAACCTCCAATTACCAACATCAATCCAACAAAATGTGTAAGGTGGTGTAAAGCACTAAAAAACTGAGATGCTAAAGATTGGCATCGTGTCATCTGGTCTGATGAAACCAGTTTCCCACAACTGGTAGAGTGTATGTGTGACGAAATCCTGCAGAAGTGCACCACTCCGACTGTTTGGTTATGACTGTGAAGCATGGAGGTGGATCCCTATATTTCAATACTGCCAGCAATTGAAAAAACATTGGAAAGGCCTGTTGCAAATGTGATTATGGATTAACTAGAAAAATATCAGCTTATTTATAAAAATCAATTTGGCTTCCAAAGAAACACTAAATTTACTAGAGCATTTTTCTGATGAAATCAGTGCAAGCTTAAACAAGGGTAACATTGTTGGAACATTATTCCTAGATTTCCAAAAAGCATTTGACATTAGATCATAAGATCTTACTTAATAAACTTGCATAACATAGGAATACACTGGAAGGAGAGTTGTGTACCAATCTCTGGTGATGATGAACAGACCAGCTAGGACCTAATGTCCAACTCTGCCTTCTTGTGATGCAAGCCATTAATACCTTTCAAAAGAGATTCTCTTCTGGGAGAGAATGGTAGTGGAGGGCTGCCATTGGTTTATGGCTTTGAGCTTGATTATGGATTCTGAACTTGCAGCTTTTCTGTGTTTCTCTGTTTGTGTTACTCTGTTGAGGGAAAATCTATCACTGTGTTTTCTGTTTGTCTATGGGTTACCAGCCCTAAGTGAGCAAGGCCAAAGGATACTTTATATCAGTTGGTGGATAATCCTGATCTAAGGCGATCGCAGGTACCTGAACCCTTACTGTAGCTGGTTTGGCATCGTCATTACTACCCTGGAGTAATGTATCTCAGGCAGCTCTTTCTATTAGATCTGGTTCTTGAAAAGGTCCATTTGCAAAGGTGGTGCTGAAGTTATTACCAGCATGGGTGACTTCAGCTTTTAGCAACAGGGACAGGTCTTTGCCCCATGGCATGAAACTCTTCGATAAGTTCATTCACACCAAAAGTACATTGATCGATAACTGCATTCACAAGGCAGGCGATGGCAGCATCCTTCTCTTTTTGAGGAATCACTCCTGACCCATGGCAGCTATGAACCTCATCTCTCACACCAAGAGGGTTAGAACTAAATGGGACCACCCCACCAAATTCGGGACCGATCAGTTAAATAGCAGCAGAACCACAGGGAAACTGCCAATTTCTGCTACGGATGATGCCACACGTCTGCCCATCTGGAATTATCGCTATTATATAATACTAGCTGAACGTACTTGGCACTGCCCGGGTGCAACTTTTAATATGTATATTCTTATTTTCGCTGCACTAAAGGTAAATTTTGCAAGTACCCATTTTAGCACAGATTTTCAACAGAAAGAAATTTGCCTGGTGTTGACTTAGATCATTGTTTACTCAGCGAGCTCTCTCATAGCCCATGTCTTAGTTTCTGCATAAGCCATTGAGATTTTTATTTCTGTTACCACAGATTTTGTCACTCTATGGCTCCCATGATATTCATCCACAGTAAAAATTTCCTGCAGTGTCTCCTGTGTGCCCCAGTGATTGGTTTAAAAATCAGGTTTCCACTTGGCCCATGACTTCGTTTCTACACAATTGTGATAGCTCGTCTCACTTTTTATTTGCATACTATGTTGTTTCCTGCACTAATGGTTAGTTTGTGAGCACCCCTTCCCTCATTTTTTCACAGTTTGAACACAGAGAATTTCCCAGTGTTGCAAAGGTCATTGCTTGCCTGGCACTTTCTCTCAGAACACGTGGCAAATGATCAAGATATTTATTTCGTCAGATTTTGGCATTCTGTTATTCCGGAGGTACTTTACAGAAAGGTCCCAAATTTCGTAGGTGGGTTCCCCCTGCCCGACCCCATGTTTGGTTAGAAACTCAAGTCCCTAGCTGCAATGGAATGCCTAAATAATACCTTTGGAAATTTGGGGATCTGGCAACAGCAGCAGATTTAAATGCTATTTTAACTCTTTACTTTCACAGTTAGGGAGCAGTAAATGGCAACAATAGATTTGACAGCGATTCTCGTTTCCCATAGGAATAGCATGGTAAATATTTTTGCTTCTAGCAACCCCCTCTTTTGGACTTTCGACCTGAAATTTGGCACTGCAATCCAGACCACAACCAGAAACATTCTCTGAAAATTTGGAGCGTGTACGTTGATTTTCCGATGAGTTATGGCTGCCACAGACACACACACAGACATCTTCTTTTATTATATAGATGATTCTCTTAATGTTCTCACACAGGAATTCCAGTGTTTAACCTAGATATTCTGGGTTTGCAAGAGGACAGATACTTAAAAATAATTTTAAATTTCTCTTTTCAAGAAGGGAGGATTGAAAGCATCTCCAAGGTGTAGGTTTGCTTCTCATCAGACACACCAGAGTTCTTCTTCTAGGATATGGCTGCATTAATGAAATATTTTTTACAGCAATATTTAAAACTAAGATTAGAGACTTGAATGTTATCTATTGTTATGCCCATAAAGAGGATTCTGATGAGACCAAGAAAGATAATTTTTGCAAACAACTTCAGGATACTTTGAATTCTGTGAAGAAAGGAGATATTTCTCTTGTGTTAGGTAACTTCAATGCTAAAGTTGGTACCGACTCTAACCTTTGGTCAGGGTGTTAGACCCCTTTGGCATTGGTAGTTGCAATGAGGAGCATTTCCTAAGATAAACTTTGTCTCTGTTCCATTTTATCTAGTATTTTTATGTTAGTAGTACATATTCTCAAATCGTTAAATTTACTTACCGGTTTGAGAATACATACTACTAACACTGGGGCATCTATAAATGCATGTGGGTTTCACCTGATGGATAAGAATATGATCAATTATATATTAACAGCTACAAATGGACCAGTTTGATTAGGGATATCAGATCATATACAGGAATCAATATTTGGTCTGACCATTACCTAACCAAAAGTGGCTTACAACTGAAGCTTAAGAAACATTGTCCTAAGGTTAAGAGAATTACTTTTAACACTGAAGCTCTGAAAGATCCACATATACCCAAAGCATACCATGATCGGCTACTCAGTCATTATGACAATCGTGGTTTGCTTACTACTAAAGTTGAGAAAGAATGAGATTAGTTTAAACACACTTTTCTAGAACTAACAGTACTGTTTTGAATAAAATGGAACAGAGACAAAGTTATCTAAGTGATAAGGCTATATGAAGCTTATTTCTGAAAGCAGGAATCACAGAAATAATTGAACCAATATCCTACTAGTCCTAACAGAGAGCATTACAAAGAACTTAATAAATGTGTAAAGGATCAGTTAACAGTCGATAAGAATTCTTGGCTTGATAGCTTGGCTGGCAAAGCAGAGGAAGTAGCTAAATAACACAATATCAGGGAGCTGTACCAGATAGTTAATGTTTTGTGTGGGAAGAAACATATAGTACACAGGGATTGAAGGATAAAAATGGTAAGGAATTGAAGGGGAGGATTCAGTCATGGTTAGGTGGGCCAAGGCATTTCAGAGATGTTTTAAACAATGCAGTTAATTTTACTCCCATTGTCTGGAATGAGGATAGATGCATTACTGTCTTTAAGATTGGCCCTACTTCACATTCTCAAGTTACTTTGGCTATCTATAAATTAAAACTGCATAAATCCCCAGGGGTAGATGAAATTGCTACTGAAATGCTTAGGACTGGAGATGTTTCTGTTATCACAAGGCTCACTGAAATTTTGAATATTTTTTATGATGAAGATGTTGTTTTTAAGGATTTTACTACAACTATTATTATTCCTATTTTTAAAAAAAGGTGATTGTAGTTCTTGTGATAATTATATGGGAATTAGTTTACTTTTTGTTCCAGATAAAGTTTGTTGCATGATTATACTTAATAGAATTAAGAATTTGGTTGATGGACAACTGTGTGATGAACACTGCAATTCAGAAGTGATAGGGAATGTAGAGACCAAATAATTTTGCTTAGCCAGATAGTTGAGAAATGTTTAGAGTTTCAATAACCTGTGGTTACTAGCTTTACATATTTCAAAAAGGGTTTTTGACCCTGTTGATTGACATAATTTGTGGTTGCTCGTATGGAATACCTGACAAGTTAGTTAGCATAATGAAAGCTCTCTATAATAATGCTGAATCATGTGTGAGAGTTGGGTAAAGCTTGTAGTAATTGGTTCAGCATTGCTCATGGAGTTCGACAAGGGTGCATTTTGCCTCCTTTTTCCTTTAGTTTGGTTATTGATTATGTTATGTGGAATTCTTTGCAAGAGAAAGATTTTGGCTGAAAATAGTGTAAAGATTTCAAAATTTCTTATTTAGATTACACAGATGATTTGGCCTTGTTGGCTAATATGCTGATTAGAAGAATGAATTCTTTCATTAGAGCTGTTGATGAAATTGGTAATAGGGAATGTTTGGTGATAAAAAAAAGCTTAAGTGATGAAAATTGATCAGGCACATGGTGCTTAGTTGCTTTGAACAGTTGCTGAGCTAGTGTCTCAGTTTAATTATCTTGTTTCCTTATCTTTGTTCAACAAATACTGGTGATGTGCATAATGAGATGAAGAGAAGAATAAGGATTGCTGCTGGAACCTTTAAGAATATTTGGAATGTGTAGAAAAATAGTAAATACACCTTAAGACTAAAAACAGGCTATATAACAGGTTGGTTGGTTGGTTGGTAGTTTTGGATTTAATGGTGCATTAGCATCTCTGGCTATAATGCGCCAAACGAATGTCGAAATAAAAGATAAAAGTCATAAGACCACACCAAATTTTAAAAATAAACTACACACACATAAAAAAAATGTAAAAAAAAAAAGGAAACATAATTAACAACAAGAAACAAATGTATAAATATTGAAGAAATATATAAAAGTAACCCAGGTGTAAGCGACCTGGGTTAGAATAAAACTATAGCCGAGTAAAATATCCTGTATATCGTAAAAATTGAAAAACAGTGTTAAAACAACAATGATCTGATAACAAATGTCCGAGTGTAAGGGGCTCGGACGTAAAATTATGAAGGTTAAAACATATTTTACGTTCAAAGTTAAAAGCTTGACATTAGATTAAAATATATTTAACAGTTAAAACGGTGTCACAAAACTTGCACTTAGGTATGTCGTCCACCCGTAGAAGAAACAAATGAATAAGAAATGAATGACCTAAGCAGAGCCAAGCAAGTACAACTTCTTCCTTACAATTCCTGCGGTAACAAGACTGCCATGGTTTGATGAAAGGTTTGATCTCAAAGAGCTTGTTCATAAGCTGTTCTGACCAAGATCTCTGTCACTGTGCACGGAGCTAAATCGTAAAATGCTGCCGGAAATCCAGATATGGAACTGGTAACGGAGAGTTGGACATGGGCATCGCTGACCTGGCAGCAGCATCTGCCAAATCATTGCCCCTGATTCCAACATGACAGGGCACCCAAAAGAAATGAATCGTGGTTGTGGCTGCCAGACGATGGAGCTGCTGGCGGATCTTAAAAAGAACAGGGTGAGGCCGATGCCTCACCGAGATCAAAGCGATTCGGTGTAAAGCACACACACCGACGATGATGCTTAGCCGCCATGTGGTCCAAGGCAAGGCTGATAGCGTGCAACTCTGCAGTGAAGATGGAACACTGCAGTGGGATCTGCTCTGCAATGATTACATCACAGCAGACCACGGCTGATCCCACTGATGTGCCAGACTTCAAGCCATTCGTGAAGACAGGAAAGAAGTCCTGGTACTCAGCACAATGGCTGGCAAAGAGTTGCTGGTACACACAGTCGGTGTGAAGGTCTTCCCCGTCCTGCACAGGGAAAAATCACAGGAAGGGGAAACAGCGAGCCAAGGTGGAAGTGGCTCAGCTGTCGACTGTGAGATGCTATTAAGACTGGTGTTGATGTCTCTAAGGTAGCCTCGAACTCGCAAACCAAATGGACGAATGGCAGTCGGTTGATTAGTGTAAAGCATTTCCCACTTCGGACTGAAAATGCAGTCAAAAGTGGGATGGCCAGACAGGGATCGCAATTTAGATGCATATGGTAGGGACAACTGTGGACAGCAAAGAGATAAAGAGGGTTCATCGGTCTCGATATAAAGACTGGACCGGTGAGGTGCGGAAGGCTCCAGTGCAAACATGGAGGGCCTGGTGATGGAAGGGGTCCAGCACCTTCACCACCGAATCCCAGGTGGAGTCGTACACCTGGGATCCATAGTCCAGTTTCGATCAGACAAGTGCACGGTAGAGGCGAAGCAAAGAACATCGGTCCACCCCCCAAGAAAAGGAGGAGAGGACCTTGACAATGTTCAGTGCCTGTATACACTTGGACCTTACGCTTGTGGCAAAAGTGCATACAAGCGGTCTTCTGTGGGGAGAACTGAAACCAGTTTGCCGTCACCCAAACAGAAAGATTGTTCAGGGCAATTTGCAGTTGTCTTTCAATGACCCTCATGCTGGACGAAGAGCAAAAGATGCTAAAGTCATCAACATAGAGGGCATTGCCTACTGATGGAGGAAGTTGTCTAGTTATAGAATTAATCTTGACAGCGAAAAGAGTAACACTCAAGATGCAGCCTTGTGGCATCTCCTGTTCTTGGGGGTACAGCCACAACAGAGTGTTGCCGACATGGACACGAAAAGAACGTGTCGTTAAGAAGTTGGAGATGAAGATCGGTATGTGACCTCTCAAGCCAAAGCTGTGGAGGTCACGAAAAATGCCAAATCTCCAAGCTGTGTCATATGCTTTTTCGATGTTGAAGAAAACTGACACCAGGTGCTCTCTTCGTAAATATTAATTTCTGATTATATTCGAGGCGTATCAGATAGTCAAGAGTTGACCATTGCCTGCAAAAGCCACACTGGGTGTTGGAAAGAAGGTTGTGTGTTCTAAATACCAGATGAGTCTGGCATTTAGCATTCTTTCCAACACATTGCACACGCAGCTCGTCAATGCAATGGGGCGATAATTCAAAGGAATCTTGGAATTCTTTCCTGGTTTCGGGAAGGCCAAGACGATGGATCCCGCCAGGAGTCTGGAAACTGCTCCTCGAGAAAAATGCAATTGAAAAGATGGAACAGCCGATCCTTACTCGATGGTGAGAGATGTTGGAGCATGGCATAATTGACATTGTTCGGCCCTACAGCAGAGGCACGAGAAGAGTGCAGAGCAAGGCGAAGCTCCTCCACTGTGAATGGCCTGTTGTAAGGCTCCAGGCCATTCGAGTGGAAAGACAGCGGAGAGCGTTCTGCCCTGCCCTTCTGGGCCAGAAACTTGGGGGAGTAAGATGACGAAGAAGAGATGGAGGAGAAAAAGTGTCCCCAGAGTGTCGGCAATTGCTTTGGGATCAGCAATTGCCTGTCCTTTGTGCTCCAGGATCGATAACGAGTGGGACGTGTAGTTCCCACCCATCTTCCGGACTTTATCCCACACGACCTTAGAACTGGTAGTGCAGGTGATAGAAGACGTATATTTGATCCAAGATTCCTTCTGGCTCTGGCGTTGGACAAAACGAGCTTTCGCCCTGGCGCTGGACGAAATGAGCTTTCGCCCTGGCGCGTTTCAACTTTTCCAGGTTGGGGGATGTTGGATATCTCCAAAACACCCCCCAAGTCTTGTTCTGAGCTTTACGAACTGCGGGGCAATCTGGATTCCACCACAGTTTCGGAAAATGAGGAAACCGTGTTGAAGTTTGAGGAATTGTTGATACAGCTGAATCTACAATATAGTCCGTTATCTCCACTACTGCACATTGATGGGCTCCTGGCTGACAGAGTGGTCAATGAGCTCAGAGAGCAGCTCGAAACCACCCAAGTCAGCCTGATCGAGCCTCCACCATGAGACGCGTGAAGGGCTGCAAGGCCCCCCCATGGGAGATGGTGCACACCACAGGGAGGTGATCACTGCCATAAGGGTCAGCAATGCCCCATAATGGACTGTGTCCGTTGAAGTCCCCCATGATGAGAAAGGGGTACGGCAGCTGCGAGACGAGATCATCAAGGTCTTCCTTTATGATGATTTTCCCAGGTGAAAGATATACAAAGCAGACAGTCAGCGAGAACCCCACGAAGAGACGGATGGCAACTGCCTCTAAGTTGGTGGTGAGGGGTATGATCTGGAATGGAGAATGGTTGCTTGCGGGAGTGGTGACACTCCCGCAAGCTGGACCATCTCCATCCCGGTCCCAGCAAACTATTGCAAAGTGCCAGATCGTGGGATCTGTGACTGGCAGCAAGTATGTCTCCTGCAGGCACACACAGATGGCAGGTGTGCCTGAAGGAGGGCCTCGATGTCGTCAAGATTCCTCTGGAATCCACGACAATTCCACTGTAGGAGTGTGGCCATCTCAGGACTTAGAAGAGTAGGCAGAAGACGAATTCCTATTCAGCCTAACTGCCGCAGAGGACTGTTTAGTGAATAGGAGGTAGGCAGTATCCATGTCCTCGGAATTGTCCGAGGGGAAGTTACTCCGAGGACCGTTTACCGGAAGCAGAGGCCAAAGCAGTGTATAGCAGAGGCCCCGGAATCTGCTGCCCAGCCTCGCAACGACAGCCTCCCCAATTGCAGGGCGGCCAAAGGGGACCCCGCCAGTCATGAGCTGAGGAGAGAAGATGGGGACCCCCAAGCAATTACCAGGATCCTCCTTTCCCGGGACACGGGTCTCCGGACACGGCAAACACGCGGGTGAGCATTCAGGACCCTGTGAAGGTAACCGAGCCAGCGGACTCATACCGAGGGGTGTATGATAGGTTCCTTCTCAGATGCGTTTAGGGTTAATTTTGGTAGTGAAACTTGGACCCTTGTAGGCAAGATAGTAGGAAACTTTATGCCTTTGATTCTAGCTGCTTTGCAGTATCTTGGGCATTTGGTGGTTTCACTTTGTACGTAATAATGAGGTTAGGCAAAGGAATAGGCAACTTCATTTGAGCAGCTTATTGTGAAAAAACGAACTGCGCTGGTTTCGCCATGTTGCTAAATGCATAACTTTAGACTGGCAAATAGGATTATGAACAGCATATCTGAAGCCCTCGGAAAAGGGGGAGACATAGGATGCGATGGGCAGACAATGTCAAACAAGACCTTGCTAGAATTGGCCTACAGTAGTCAAATGCAGCAGCTGTAGCTCAGGGCAGACATGTTTAGAGAACAAAATTGCACTTTATTAAATATTACTTAAAAGATAACTAGCCATCCCGTGGCCAAGTGGTTAGCATGCTTGGCTACTGATCTAAGGGACCTGGGTTCGAGCCCTGGGTAAGGCATGGCTGTTTGTGTCGTTTTTCTGCTGAGGTCCTGCCATCCTCTCAGACCTTCTACTATGGCATATAAACTGACAGGCTCCTGTCAGACCTCTGTGGCAAGCAGCTGCTTGAGGGGGTATTTTTATATTTTATTTAAAAGATAACTTATTGTAACAAAAATTAGTACTGTCACTAGTGAAGTCAAACAAGTTTGCTTTGGAGCCCCCCCCCCCCCCAAGGCTCTATATTGGGACCACTACCCTTTCCTTATTCCACAACAGCCTAATCCTTGTCTGCCTGGAAATCTAACAACCCTCCAGGATCAAGGTCAGTCCTTGTGGCTCAACCCTTTCTCCCCCATAGTGGGGAAGTACTACTGTTCTACTGAGTTACAGATATGCTGCAGGATATTTAGGGGTAAACTTCCAAAGGAAGTTTACCCCTAAAATGTTCAATGAAGTGAAATATTAATGATATCAACAACCTATTTAGGGGTAAACTTCCAAAGGAAGTTTACTCCTAAAATGTTCAATGAAGTAAAATATTAATGATATCAACAACCTAAGATTAACTCTTCTTCTTACTTATTTGCTGGCGACATAGTTATCTTAAGCAGCCATAAAAAGTTTGAAAAAGTTAATAGAGACATACAAAAAGATTTCAATATTATTTCAATATGGTTACAAAACAATTGTATATATTTAAACACAAACAAGTCTAGGTCCACATACTTTTATCCATTTAATATCTCAATTCCTGATACCAATAAAATTTTACATCATTCACTTAGTGGCCTAACAAATGCAGCCATTAACATTTCAGGTAATTGTCTGTGCAATGATATTATTAAAAGAATTTCATCAGTGAAGTATCTATGTCTGATTGTTGGTGATTTATTCAGGTGGAAAAAACATGAATTATCTTGCAGCAAATTAAGATACTGCTCTGTGGTTTTGTCCAGACTCCATGCTATCTTATCATTAAATATCTATCCAATGGTTTAACTATTTATGACAAAACATACTACTTTTTACATATAGCTAAAATAGAAACATTCAAAATACAATTGTTAGAAATTGCACCAACCAACACAAAAAATATATAAAATATATATAAATAAACTGCTTTAAATCAATGAGGGTTACAACTATTATGAATATAAGGCCTATCAGTCAACTATATAAAATAATATTTAGATATTGCTTTGATAATATTTATAAATTGAAGACTAATCATAATAAAAAATACTATGTAATAGAGATATATAAATATACTATACTATATAATAAATATATATGGTTATAAATCTAGAGGTAAATACAAATTACCTCATTTTAAAAACAAATATAGGAAAAATTGTAGAAATTATGAAGTTCCTTCTGTGTTCAACAGTATCCCTGAGGAGTTATTTAACTTAAAAAAAATAGAGATATTAAAAAAAATATTTCAAGACATGGCTTTTGAAAAATATTTAAAAACTATTTACTCTGTGGTATCATTTAAATGTAAGTACTGAATTTATTTTTATAATGTTATAACTGTTTATTAAATACTGTATTTGGATTCCTGCAGGCAAGCTTTTTAGCTTTGTGGGACTTGATTTTGTATTAAAAGGGTTATGGAAAGTAAATAAAAACTTGAAACTTGAAAATTCCCTTTCTATTCATGTGTATTATAATTGAGTCCATTAGTTTTTTCAGTTTTCTTTTTCTTGTCAGATCCTAATGTATTATAATATGGTGCATTAGGTTTTTTCAAAGCTTTATTTGCCTTGCCAGATCTATTTTCCTACATAACTCTAAGAAAAAAGTCATTAAAATTAATATGCACTCATTCCTCATTAAATGAACACTTTACTTATGAGTATTCACTAAAATGAGCAATACACACACACAGACACAGATTATTTATGTAATATGAGCTCTAGGCAAATAGGTTGTCTATGAGCATGCTGAAACTCATTTCTCTCTACCATCTCATTTATTGCTTTGCTTACCCACCCTCAACCCTTTCTCCCAAAGTGTCTCATGAAGAGTGTAAAATATATTTGAAATCTAGATTATTTTTTATTTATGCATGTTACACTTTTGTACTACATCTTTATTCTATGATGTGATTATAATTTATCAAGATCTTCAAATGTGCATAACACTTTTCTGATGTGAAATATTTGGCATTTTCCAATGTTGTTATAAAATGTTTGTTCGTCAATGATCAATTTTACAAATTAAGTGCATCTTTATACATTATGAAATTAAATTGGAACTTTGGAAAATATATTCTCCTTACCATCTTTATTGGCATTATTTATTGAACATATATCAAGAAGATTATAATTCTACATTGTACATGATCATATCAGTGTTTTATGGTGATTTTCTATTACCTATTTATTGTATATACACTGAGAACTTTTACATTTTATTCATTTAGCATTTTACCATTTTACAACTTTAGCACTCTTCAATAGTGAAAATTAAAATTAAGACTGAATCATAACATTTCATCAGTATCTATCCAATTTTTTAAAAAAATTTATCTGTGTAAACAAAAAGTTGAATGCTGACTCACCAAATGACAGATACACACACACACACAGGCAACAAAGCGAAACAACAATAATTTTTTGTAAAGTAAGCTAAAAGAGATTCCAGAAATCAATTTTTAAATTGCAGATTTCATACCTTTGTTGTGCAGAGTAGCTTAAAGTTTTTCCAGTGGCTGCCATCATCTTTCCAGCTCTAGTTTTATCTTGCTTACCACTCTCTTTTAAAAATCGTCCCATTGCATTTTCTTCCTGTGCCAGACCTACATGAAGAAAACAACAAAGTTTTACTAAAAACTTTTTTTAATTTATTGTAAATAAAAGTAATAATTGAAAACATTTTAACCGTTTCTGCTCCCACAAGTTAAAAATGCCTAGAATATTGTTTTCTAAGCTTGTAGCCTGGTGGGATTACTGTGTCCCAATATGAAGATATTACTATCTTTCAAAGTAGGCAAACAGTGACCTTCAGGGACTTCTAAGTCCCATTAACAATAAAAAATTTTTATAAAAAATATTTAACTTTTGTTCTTCACTTACATATTAAAACACTTTCTATTTTCAGCTTTGTTGACATACAAATATTTAGGCCATAAAGGGTTTAAGAATCAGTTAAATATGCATACTATTGATAATCATATACTTTGAAAAACTTTTAAGAAGCAATTATGCATTTTAGGCTATTTATAAATTGCATTAAAAGTTAATAGATCCACTACACACTTATAATAATAATAATAATGAAAGCTGGCATTAGAAAAGACTAAATAGTAAAGACTAATGACCACAGAGAAGCAAAACAAACATTCCCTTAATCTTTTTATTGGCCTTTTTCTGAAATTTTCAGCATTTGAATGATACCATGCTTAGCTATTGAACATCGCGTTTCAATTCAGAGAAAGTATGGATCTTGAGTTGTCTTTCTGTTGAAACATCATCTTTCTCACAGGTCTTCTGTATGGTATATTATACTGGCAGGCTCCCATAAGCTCTCTGTGGCAAAGTGCGATGCCTGGGAAAAAGTTTTTAAAGAATGCTGTTATATTATACTACATATAACCAAAGAGCCAAAACATTATGACCAGCACATCTTTATACAAATCGAAGGAACTGCAGGTAAACGACGGTGCGTGGTGAAGGTCATAAAACGGTATAAATAACACCTGATACTGAGATCTGTTAATAAGTGTTATTCTTGTTGGGAAAGGCAACAGACTTAAGTGAGTTTGACAAAAGCCAAATTGTAATGGCCAGATAACTAGGGCAGAGCATTTACGAGATGGCAAGGCTTGTGGGTTGCTCACGGTCAACTGTGGTTAGTACCTTCAAAAAGTGGTCTGAGGAGAGAAAAACCACGAACCATCAGCAAGGTGTGGGCCGACCATGGCTCATCGATGTTAGAGGTGAACGATGGTATGAGCCAATAGAAGGGATACTGTGGCATAAATCGCTTGCAATTTGAATGCTGGTGATGGGAGTAATGCGCCACAACACACAGTACATCGAACTCTGCTAAAAATGGGGCTGAGTAGCCACAGGCAGCTACGAATGCCCATGCTAACCTCAGTTCACCATTGAAAACACCTACAATGGGCATGCAAGCATCAGAACTGGACTTTGAATGATAGGAAGAAGATCGTGTGGTCCAATGAATCTCATTTCCTGTTGCACCATGTGAACAGCCAGATATCTGTGTGTCCTTTACCTGGGAAGTGTTGGCACCAGGATGCACCATAGAACAGAAACAAATCAGTGGAGGAAGTGTAATGCTTTATGTCGCCTTGTGTGGCTGTAGAAAAGAAGCAATACGCCATCTCATGGCAGAGTGGTTAGCGCACTTGGCTACGGATCTAAGTTAAAGCCCCAGGTAAGGCATGTATTTATTGGTCGTTTTTCTGCTGAGGTCTGCCATCCTGTCATACCTTCTACTATGGCATATAAACTGACAGGCTCCTGTCAGACCTCTGTGGCAAGCAGCTGCTTGAGGGGGTATTTATTATTATTATTTATTAATTCATTACCATAAAAATCAGCTAAAATATTAATTCTGCAACAGTTTTTTTTTTAGTTTCAGTGATTTCCTTCATTAACATATTAATGAGAGTTTTATTTATTATTAAGAGTTTTATTTTTAGTTTAGGCATTTATTAAGGCATCACATACAACTTTCAGATTGTAAGCAGTAACTGCAATTCCTTAGGTGGGATTCGGCTAGTTTTACTTCCAAGAGGCACTTTTTTCACACAATGGCTAAATGGCCAGGTCACAAGAACCCAGAAAACTCAGAGAAAGTTGGGGAGGAGACCCACTGGACAGCAGTTGGAAGACAGATGGTAGCCTTCTGTCAAGGCCATCCAGCATGCTCTTTAACTTGCAGAGGGGGGTATTGGCTCTCCTGCACACAAGGCCACAGTTTAACATCCCCCCCACCAAATGGCAACCTTTCCAAGCCCACCGGTGTCCCCTACTGACCTTTAGCAGGGAGGGGAGTTTTGCATAGATAAATCTCAATGCTGGCCCAGGTGGGATTCGAACCCAAGATTACGAGCATGGTGCACTACTGACTGAGCTCTCCTCCCCCCCCCCCCCCCCCACCACCACTGGTGAAAAAATATAAAATCTTCCATGTTATTGTAAATTTGCTTTTAGTGTTTTATTAGAAAATTAGCATATTTATTGCAAAGTGAGAATAATATTGTCTTCCAATGGTCCATTGGAAAACTCAACACACATTAATTTCTAATTTGATATGATTTTCAGTGGGTTAACATATTTGCTGATAGACATATTTGGCCATGATAAACTGTGCCAAATAGAGTATGAGGGGCATAAAAACTGACATGCATCTGCAGGACCGTTGGACTTAATACTCCACAAATCTGAATGAATGCATTTTGCAAGGTCTTGCACCTTTGAAATGGCTTCTCAGCAAGTTTCTTTTTAATATTTGGAAACAACCAAAATCACATGGTGCAAGATTGGGTGAATATGCAAGATGGAGTAGCCGATTGATTTTTTTCTTCTCCCGAAAGGTCGTAACTTGCCGGGTTTTGTGACCACTGGCATTGTCATGAAACAGGAGAACCCTGGATATCCCTGTTCTTGGATGCTGTTCCTTCATCTCCTTAACCATTTTGGGTCAAATAATATTGGTCTAGTATTGGCCATTTATAGTCATTTTTTTTTCAGGTAAGGTGTCAATATCTACCAATCCTTGGGAATTGAAAAAAATTGTGCACATCCTCTTCATGGAGCAAAAGTCTTCTCAGAGGATTTAGAGAGACAGTTCATCTTCCACAATCCAAACATAGTTGTTGATCTTTCTGGGAGTTGTATAGTAATAAAATATCTCATCACCTGTGACATGTCTTGTCAACCTCTGTCTGGAAAAATCCAGACATTCTGGATTTTTCCTCATTGTACAAATGAAGAGGCTGTCCCAAGAACACAATAATCAAGACAATACAAGTATGAGTAATTAACCTGAACTTCACTGATATAAAACTATCAATTGCTCCATTAGTTGACAATGAGCCACTTTTTTCTTGATACCACATGACTAGTATAGCACCTACAGTATTTATAGAGTAATTTTACCTTAATTTAATTCTGCATGCTATGCTTGTATCTTCAATTATTAATTATAAAATTGTACAAAAAAGACTAAATTTAGTAAAAAATAAACACTTAATTTATAAAAGGACAACAAAAATTTACTAACCACAAAGTCTGTCTTGATAGTTTTCTAGCACTCTCATAAGAGTTAAACATGATTCTTCAATTGTTTGGAATAGCTGAAAAATGTTTTACATGTGATTACTACTGGAAATTCACTATACTACAAAAACTTAAAAAAATTACACAAATTCTACACTTGTGCAAGCATTACTATTTTCACATAATTGATTTTTTTTTTTTCATACTCACCTATAATTCATTACAAATGAACACAGTGAGTATGAATAATAAAATGATTTATTTTCACAATATTACGTTTTGGATAATGTCTGCTGTGTTGAAGCTTGAAAAATACTAAAACAATTTGTTTTAAATATCATGCAGTTATAAGTTTAGTTGTTATATTTACCACTATTGGAGAGTAGTCCTTGTCTGGTACACTCGCTGTAGTTGCTAGTGATGCTCAGTTGCTGTGGTGTTCCAGCTGTCAGTGGTGCACCAGTCTAATAGAATTGCTACACTTATGTCAAAAAAAGTGTCCGGACACCTTGGCAAGGGAAAATGTAATTTAAGGTTACATGATCAGTACTAGTGGGGCATAAGAAGAACACTGGCACAGAACAGGCTTCAGTGGAGACACTGATATGAAACATGAGTGAACGTGCTTAGTTAACGGACTTCAAGCGAGGGGTCTATATAGGATGCCATTTGAGTGTGTGCGATTGCGGCCAAATTAGAGCATCCTAGATCAACTGTGCAGGATGTGATTACTAAATGGAAACACGAAGATGTCACGACAGTCAAGAAACGGTCAGGCAAACCATGAAAACTAATGAAAAGGGATTGAAGAGCTCTGAAACATGTAGTACGTTCTTCTCATCATTCATCTGCTGCTACCATTACCAAAACATTCAAGAGTCCACAAGTGTTAGTGTTTGCAGTAGGACGGTTCATATGGAGCTATATACATTGAATTTCAATGGCTGAGCAGCTGCATACAAACCACTGATAACTCCTAAACATGCACAACATCTAGCCTGGTGCAAAAGCTCACTGGAATTGGTTGCTGGACCAATGGAAACAAATTTTATTGAGTGATGAATCATGTTTCATGCTGTTCTGATCCGATGTCACTGCTAGGTATGGCGAATGCCTGGTGAATGTTACCTGCCACAGTGTATCGTTCCATCTGTGAAGTTCGGTGGTGGTAGCATGATGGTTTGGAGCTACATATCGTGGCATGGCTTGGACCATTGGTACCTATAGCTGGTAGCATGAATGCCGAGATGTATGTGGATGTTCTAGACAATTCTGTGCTACCTACACTGTTCCAGTACTATGGAGAGGGGCCATATGTCTATCAACATAATGCACCATGTCATAGTGCAAGATCCATTCAGCAGTGGTTTCATGACTCAGGTGTGGAGAACATGCCTTGACCTGCTCAGAGCCCAGACCTGAATCCAATAGAGGCCCTTTGGGATGAACTCAAACATCAGTTGCGAGCCTTACTAACATGTCCCACTTCCCTGTCGACACTGCCATGTTGAAGGACGAACGGCGCAAAATACCAGCTGCATGTTATCAAAAACTGATTGAAGAAACTGCCCAAAAGAATGCAGAATGTAATTGTGGCCAAAGGTGGGCCAAAACCCCACTGAAATTTCAATAAATGCAACATTTTGTCAAACACTCTGGTGTTCAGTGACTTCTTTCAACATAGTGTATGTGGTAGTTGTTACTGTCCACTGATGCACAGAATGTTCATTTATTTAGCATATGTAGTAGTCTGTTGTTTATTTTTGCATGTAGCAAGATGTCTTGCTATGAAGTTCTGCTGTAGTGGAGTTTTTCATGAAACTAAACTGATTGATATCAGATAGTAAAAGATCATCTGCTGATATACACATTTGACATTTATTTTTGAGCATTATGCATTTTGTCGGTCTGCTTTGCCGACATCTTCAGATGACATCAACTCCTTCTTCAGATGACATCAACTCCTCGGCAGATGAGGTTGATATAATGTAGTCCTTCTAGTGGTGCTTCTATAACTTAAACTGGAAACTGTGCAATAGCAAGCTCCAAGTGGATGGAGGGAGGGAGGCCAGATCAGTGTTGCACAGTTCTTTGTTAAGGTTTATAATGAAATTTTCCATGTAGTTTAGCTGAAATTTTGTGGGTGATAATGTTGGTATTTAATAACATTGATCTGACCCCCACCCCACCCTGCCCTCTCCCACCTGCTTGGAACTTGCTATTACACAGTTTCCAGTTAAATTATAGGAGCACCACTACAGGAACCACATTATATCAACACTATCTGACAAGGAGTTAATGTCAATTGAAGATGTCAGTAAAGCACCCTGATGAAATGCATAATACTCAAAAATATATGTCAAATACATATATTTAGCCCAGGAAGACTTAAAATTTTTAAATTTAAATTGTAAGTCTTCCTAAGCTGAGAAAACGGTCACCAAAAGCTAGGTTTCAAGAGTAATAACATAAATCAACAGAAGATTATCTTTTACCATCTGATATCAACAAGCTCAAGGTTTCATGAAAAACTCCACTATGGCAGAGCCCCATAGCAAGACATCCTGCTGCTCACAGAAATAAACAACAGACTCCATTATATTGGATATATATTGGAGTCTGTTGGAGTCAATATATATAACAAAATCCATGTGTTAAAAAATGAACATATCATGCATCAGCAGACAATGACAACTACCACACAGCAATGCTATTGGACTGTTGAACAGTTGACAACTAGAAAGCCACAGCAACTGAGTGTCAGCATCACTAGCAACTACAGCGAGTGTACCAGACAAGGATTACTCTCCCATAGTGGTAAATATAACAACTAAGCTTATAACTGAACAATATTTAAAACCAAACATTTTAGCATCTCAAGCTGCAACACAGGAGACATTAATTGTTCAGTGATATTGTGAAAATAAATAATTTTATTATACTTCATCTAATCCATTAGCATCAAGGTAAACTTAATACATCTACTTCTAACTCTTAACAAAGAGTAGCAGAAATGGCAATTGAAAATTGAAAATTTAATCAAAATAATAACAATTTTAAGTCAAAAATCAATGAAATGAAAATCGATATACACAAAATCATTAAACATTTATGCTTTGACATTAGGTAATGTGAAAGTTCTACACACAAAAATTAAATATTACCAAACCTAAAGCATTAAAACTACTAATGATATAAAACACAATAAAAGATTGAAATACAATAATATAATGGTATTCAACATAATGTATATTCCATTATTTAAGGCAAATGCAAAGTCCAGTAAGAATATCACTTAAGAGTATCTCGCATTATATTTAAATGCATAAAACCAGTTAGTAATCAAAGGTAAGAAGAGGTACGAAATTAATAGTTGTGTTTTGATACATGAACACAGAATATCATGAAGACATGTCAGATCAGTCATTCCATGGCTGAGTGGTTAGCATGCTTGGCTACTGATCAAAGGGACCTGGGTTTGAGTGCCAGGTAAAGTATGGATGTTTGTGTTGTCTTCTACTATGATGTATAAACTGACAGGCTCCTCTCAGACCTCTGTGGTAAGAAACTGCTTGAGGGCATATTTATATATATATGTCAGCATCAACATACATATTGTTTCCTAATTTAATTATTACGATATCTACCTGTACACAAGTTAAAAATTGAAAATATTCCCAGGTTGATCTTGTCATCAATGCTGCCATTTGCCTCAAATCACAGGTATATTGCATTTCTTGCAATGTCCAAGATTTAACACTTTAAGTCTTATGTCTACTAGAAAATCAACCTTTCCTTACAAAAGTGATACAGTATGAAACAAGATAATAAATCTTATTACCAGTTAAGTTATTGATGCTTGGGCTGGCTCAGTCTCTTGCAGCCTGTAACTGATGGTCCGCCTTGGTTGATGCATGCCTTAATATCATGAACAAGGAATACCAATCTCTTATACTGTTGTTCTGGACATGATATTCGATGATGTTCTAAACGTGCATTTAATTATAGGACGTTTGGTACAGTCTCTTAAACTTTTACTGTGGTGGTTTACTTTACAGCCACTTGTAGTCACTGTTCCATTTGACATCTAGGTTTAAGTTTTACCAGTCCTTCATTTAATATTGCTGTTTACCATGTGCACACTCTTGAAATCTGTCTAGTTTAGCTTTGGATGACTGTTTTCTCAGCCCAGGAAGACTTAAAATTTTTAAATTTAAATTGTAAGTCTTCCTGGGCTGAGAAAATGGTCACCAAAAGCTAGGTTTCAAGAGTAATACATGGTAAACAGCAATATTAAACAAAGGACTGGTAAAACCTAGACATCAAATGGAATGACGACTACAAGTGGCTGTAAAGTAAACCATCACAGTAAAAGTTTAAGAGACTGTACCAACCGTCCTATAATTTAGAACATCATCGAATATCACATCCAGAACAACAGTAAAGTCAGAAGATTACCAGGTAGAACAACAGTATAAGGGGCTGTTATACCTTGTGCGTAATGTTAAGTCAGGTGTCAACCAAGGTGAACCATCAGTTACAGGCAGCAAATGACTGAGCCAGCCCTAGTGTCAACAACTAAACTGGTAATAATGATTTATTATCTTGTTTCATACTGTATCACTTTTGTAAGGAAAGGTCGATTTTATAGTAGAAATAAGACTTAAAGTGTTAAATCTTGGATATTGCAAGAAATGCAATATACCTCTGATGTGAGACAAATGGTGACATTGTAAGATCAACCTAGGAGTATTTTCAATTTTTAACTTTTGTACAGCTAGATATTATGATAATTAAATTGACAGAGTAGCTGTGGTTGTAATTTATTTTATATATTCTTTCTTTTTATGCAGCAATGGTGAAACACTTGTCATAAGAGCTAATCAGTCTGAAAGTTATAAACAAAGCTTCTCAATTACATTTTTAAACAGAATGGAAATCCTTTTTAACCCTTCCATGATCTAGCTTAAAAAACTGGTTTACAGAGGAACAGCTATTTTTCACTATGCTCAGACAAAAAAATTTAAATTTATAACTCTTTTGCCAAATAACTAATGAAAGGAATTATAGCACGCTATATGACAAATTAATCAGCATTTAATTTAGGATTTTCATATAAAATATTTTAGAAAAAAGATGACTAGTTGAAATTTGCTGAAAAAATCTGGTTTTGTCCTGGGTGAGATTCAAACCCATGTCTCCCAGAAGCAATGCCAGGCATCATAACCATTAGAATATGACTAGTTTTATTTTAATAGGGTTTTTTTTCAGTCATGTAGTAAAAAAACTGACAATGAAAATAAAAGTTTATTTATAGAAAAACCAATAGATAAAAATAATTATACTTAACAACAGAAAGGATATTCTTTCTGAATAAAAGAGAGAAAAAAATTACTTGAAAAAAGAAAATTAGTTTCCTTTTCTATTTTTTTTTCTCAGCACTGTACTTTGGCAACAGTTGAGACTTTTCACCAATTTTGGAGAGTAAAATAACATGTCAACTTCAGAATAAAAACTGATCAATGGAAATAGGTCATGTTATACATCAACTTAACAGCATTTAATTTTGAATTTCATGAAAATATTTTATAAATTCAATTTTATTGCGACTTTTTTTTTCAAAGTGATGCATTAGGAAAAAGGGTTTGGATTGACAATAACACTTAATTCTGAAAACCTAAGAAACTACAATATTAACCTCCGCCTGAATCAAAAAAAGCCTCATTGTTTATCCTGCTTTCAGCATTGGGAGAGCCATCAAACTCTTCTGAGTACAACTCCCCAAAATATTGAGGAGGGGAAATTGAAGTTATTGGGATGAACTTTGCTCAGCTCTTTTTCAGTGGCTTTTGATGATGATGATGATGATGATGCAGCCCATTTTCGATTTTAAATATACATATAATATATATAAAATTTAACAATATATACATATCACATAAATAACAAAAAAATTGTTAAAAATTAATTTTGAAAATATAAAAACATTCAATGATAATCTTCTGTATTAGCAGGAATGGTTCCATAATTTAAACCACTTTGAACTGTCTGCCACAAACTCTTAGAAATTATGATTACACAACAAATAATGATTTTATATATTAATATATATATATTCAATAAGCAATAAAAAAATTATGGCAATATTGAAATAAATTCAAAGCATGAAAAAAGAGTAAAATGAAAACCAAGAGTAAAAGTGCATGTTTGGTAAATGCTTTCAAATTGCTCCAAAAAATAAAATTAAAATTTTACTATTAATTTTCAGACGTTTCTCAAAATTTTAAGAAAAAAATGAGTGGCAACAATTCAGATTGTAATCAAAACTGCAAAGTTAGCAGCAGAAATGCTTATTTCACTGGGAAAAGTAGTGATTCCATGATTTCTGCTATGACGACTGGAAGTATGGCAGATACTTTATGCCACTTTCAACAGGAATTCATCACAAATTACAAAGTACATTTTTAACACTTCTACAATATAAGTTTTCCTAGTATATATTATTTTTTTTAAATATTTTCATTATTAAAAAGTCAAAGTTTCATCCACTGCACTAAAAACAGACAAAGATATAAATCATTTTTGTGGAAAAAATTAGTTTTGCCTATCTGTGGGACTTCAACCTACGTCTCTCCAGTTTCATGTCAGAGTGTTGTAACCACTGAACTAGAATCAGCTCCATCATCCTTCCATTAATGTGACTAATAAACTTCTCTGAATGTGTTGCTCTTGGTGCCAGCTATGAAGGGCAACTTCATCTTCTTGGGTAACTTCCAATGTTGCTCTTAATAAGATGTAATTAAGAAAGTCACTCATGCTCAAAGTGTGGTGGGGAGGCTCAGTCGGTAGCACACCAGGCTCGTAATCTGCAGTTCCCAGGTTTGAGTCCCAGCTGGATCAGCGTTAAGACTTATATCCACAAAACTCCCCGCCCTGCCCACGATCAGTAGGGGACACCGATAGGCTTGAAAAGGCTGCTGCCATCAGATGAGATGTTAAGCCGTGGCCCAGGGTACGGGAGAACCATATCCTGTGCACGTTAAAGAACATGCTGGATGGTCTTGACGGGAGGCTACCATCTGTCTCCCAACAGCTGTTCCAGTGGGTCCCCTCCCCCAACCTTCTCTTAGCCTTTGGGGTCCTTGTGACCTGGCCATTCAGCCCATGGTGTGCAAAAAAGTGCCACTCAGAGGTAAAACAGCCCAACTCAACCCATGCTCAAAGTGTTAATGAAATAATCAATCATTAGTAAATTCACAGATTACCTGTTGACACAGAAGCCATTAAATCAATAAATAATTTTTGTGAAAAAAAAAGGAGTTTTGCCAATCTATGGGACTTGAACCGATGTTTACCCACTGAGCATTAGAGGGAGGATGATGGAGCTAGAATCGCTCCATCATCCTCCCACTAATGCGACTAATAGATCTCCTTAAATCTGTCACTCTTGGTGCCATCATGCAACATTGTAAGTTGCCTTCCCTGATCACATATGGTGCCAAGAGTGACGTGTTCAGGTAGATCTATTAGGCACATATTTGTAGAAGGATGACAGAGCCAATTCTAATTCACTCTGGCATGAATCTGGAGAGTCATTGGAGTCCCAGAGATCAGCATAACTTAGTTTTCCACAAAAGTTATTTACTGATTTAATAACTTCTGTGTCAAGAGTAATCTATGAATTCATTATTGAATGATTATTTCATTAATAACACTGTGAGCATGAGTGACTTTCTTATTTATATCTTATTAAGAGCAACATTGGAAGTTGCTTTCCCCAATCATAAATGAATCTTTTTCATCATACTTCCCCCCTTGGCATTTTTTTTAATTGCAAGTTTTTAACTTTATATTGAATGGATTTCAAAAACTTTACCACACCCTTAATATCTTGGTTGTTCCACTCTAATGATATAGACAGGTTTTTTTTTTTTGCTTTGGTACTTTTGTGGTTTGTAAATGGTAGCTAGGTAGTGGTCTGTAAATGGTACTAGGTAGTCACTGGAAGGAGAGCTATGCACCAATCCCCTGTGATGATGCACAGAACTGGCCAGGCCTAGCACCTAATGTCCGACCCCGCCTTCTCGTGGTGCGGACCGTTAGTAACTTTCAAAAGAGATACTCTCTTGTGGAAGTGAACGGAAGGGGAGGGCTGCCAGATTAGTGTGGCCTACTGATCTGGACAACTAGGGCTACTTTTCTTTTTTTTCTACCCTGCTGAGGAGTGGTCAACCACACAGGGTCCTGGTGCAGACCATATAAACCTACTGGACTGATATATGGCTCTGAGCTTGATTATGGATCCTGATTTTGCTGCACTGGTGGGCTTCTGTGGAGGGAAAATCTTCCGCTGTGTTTTCTGTTTGTTTGTGGGTTGACAGCCCCAAGTGAATAGATTCACAGGATATGTTTATCAGCTGGTGGATAATCCTGAGCAGAAGTCATCGCAGGCACCTGAACTCTTTGCTTCTATTGGCATCGTCAAATTCTACATTGGAGGAAGTCTTCCAGTGTAGATGGCTTCAGCCTTTAGTAGTGGGGGAACGAGTCTTTGTCCCATGTCTGCGATTAGGGGGCTGTTTGATATTGTCGGCATTCCTTCTCTCAATAAACATATTTTCTTTAAACATCCCACTAACCATTTTCTCTCCATAGGTAGTTGGAATGTGAGGACTCTGCACAGAGCTTTTTCTCTTGATGTCCTCACACAAGAATTCCACCATTATAATTTAGATATTCTCGGCTTGCAAGAGACCAGATGGACAGATAAAGGTCAGATTCTTAAAAATAATCTTAAATTTCTCTTTTCAGGGAGGGATGACAATAAGCATCACCAAGGCGTGGGTCTGCTTCTCAGCAGACACACTAGCGATGCTCTTCTAGGATATGAGTGCATTAATGAAAGGTTTCTTACAGCAAAATTTCAGACAAGCGTTAAAGACTTGAATGTTATCAGCTGTTATGCCCCCACTGAGGATGCCGATGAGGATGAGAAGGATAGGTTTTATGGACAACTTCAGGATACTTTGAATTCTGTCAAGAAAGGAGATATTACCCTTGTTCTTGGTGACTTCAATGCCAAAGTTGGTACTGACTCTAACCTTTGGGGAGGAGTAATAGGCCCTTTTGGTATTGGTAGCTGCAATGGCAATGGGCAACGTTTCCTACAGGTAAGTAAACTCAATGGATTCAGAATAACTAACACTTATTACAAACACCGCGACATACATAAGTACACATGGGTTTCACCTGATGGGCTGCATAAGAATATGATTGATTACATATTAATTAACAGCAAATGGGCTAATTCTGTTAGGAATATCAGGGCATATAGGGGAGCTGAAATTGGACCTGACCATTACCTTGTTAAAAGTGTGTTGCAACTTAAACTTAAAAAGTGTTGTGCTCATCATCATCATCATCATCCTCAAGCAGCCATGGGCTACGGAGGTCCAACCAGACCAGGCAGTTTAATTCTACAAGCATATCTGTGCTGAGCTACATCTGCTGCATCCGTCCACTGCACACCAATTCTAACAAGGTCCTGTTTGACATTGTCTGCCCAATGCATCCTAGGTCTCCCCCTCCTTCTGAGGCCTCTAGGCACACTGTTCATAACCCTATTCGCCAATCTATAATTATCCATACGAGCAACATGGTAAAACCAGCGGAGTCTCTCTCTGCACAATATGCTGCTTAAAGGTGGTTGGAGACTCCTTTGCCTAACCTCATCATTAGTTACAAATTAAACCACCTAATAACCAAGATACTGCGTAAGCATCTAGAATCAAAAGCATCTAGTTTCCTGTTATCATGCTTACACAGCGTCCAAGTTTCACTACCATAACTAACCCTAGAAAGAACCAAACTATTATACAGTCTAATTTTAGTCTTTAGGTGTATACGCCTATTTCTCCACAATCTCCATAGATTCTTAAAAGTCCCGGCAGCAATACCTATTCGTCTGTTAATCTCATGCCGCACATCACCAGTATCAGTTACATAGCTCCCAAGATAATTAAACTGTGACACCTGCTCAAGACGGCAACCATTCAGATTAACTGAATCACAACCTGCCTGACCAATTTTCATTACTTTAGTTTTCTCTCTGTTTATAACCAAACCTACTCTACTACCAGTCTCATCAACAGCTCGAATGAAAGAGTTCATCTCATCAACATCATTTGCCAAAAGGGCTAAATCATCAGCATAATCTAAATCAGAAATTTTCCTATCTCCAGCCCATTTAAGGCCAAAATCTTTCTCTTGAAGTGAATTTCGCATAACATAATCAACAACCAAACTAAAGAGAAAAGGAGACAAAATGCACCCTTGTCGAACACCAGACGTAATGCTAAACCAATTGCTACAAGACTTACCAACTCTCACACATGACTCAGTGTTATTATAGAGAGCTTTCATTATGTTAACTAATTTGTCTGGTATACCATATGATCTCACAATCAACCGAGTCGAAAGCCTTTTTGAAATCAACAAAGCTAGCAACCAAAGGTTTCTGAAACTCTAAACATTTCTCAAGAATCTGCCTAAGTGAAAACATCTGATCCACACATCCCCTACCACTTCTGAATCCACATTGCTCATCACGCAATTGCCTGTCAACCAGATTCGGAAAGAACTTTACCTGAAACAGAGAGTAGGCTGATACCCCTATAATTATCACAAGAACTGCGATCACTTTTTTTGAAGATAGGGATAACAATAGCTCTGGTAAAATCCTTAGGAACCATGCATTTAACATAAAAGTTATTCAAAATTTCAGTCATCCAAGTGGTAACCGAAACATTCCCAGCTCTGAGCATTTCTGTAGTAATTTCATCTACCCCTGGGGATTTATGAAGTTTAAGTTTAGAAATAGCCAAAATAACTTCAGATTGTGTTATAGAGCCAACATTAAAGCCCCCAATACATTTATCATCACTACAAACAATGGGAGTAGAACTAACCACATTGTTTAGAACATCACTGAAATGCTCAGCCCACCTAGCCATGACAGAATCCTCACCTTTTATATAACCTTACCTTGTTTATCCTTCAATCCCTGTATACCTGTCCGTTTTCTACCAAACAAAACATTAACTATCTGGTACACTTCTCTGCTGTTGTGCTGTCTAACTGCTCCCTCAGCTTTGTCAGCCAAGCCATCAAGCCAAAGATTCTTTCCAGCAGCTAACTGATCCTTTACACGTTTATTAAGCTCTCTGTAATCCTTTCTATTAGGACTAGTAGGGTACTGATTAAGGGCATTCCTGCAGTTCCTTCTTTCTGAAATAAGCTCAAGTGCTTTATCACTCAAATAATTCTGCCTGCTCTGCTCCTTTTTCCCTAAAAGAGTACTGTTAGTTTCCAAAAAAGCCTGTTTAAAATGGCCCCATTCTTCCTCAACTTCAATATTAAGCAAACCATGACTGTTATAATGACTAAGTAACCTATCATGGTAAGCTTTAGCTATAACTGGGTCGTTTAGAGCTTCAGTATTAAAGGCAAATTTTTTAACCCTAGCACAACACTTTTTAAGTTTAAGTTGCAAGACACTTTTAACAAGGTAATGGTCAGGTCCAATTTCAGCTCCTCTGTATGACCTGGTATTCCTAACAGAACTAGCCCATTTGCTGTTAATTAATATATAATCAATCATATTCTTATGCAGCCCATCTGGTGAAATCCATGTGTACTTATGCATGTCGCTGTGTTTCTAATAAGTGTTAGTTATTTTGAAACCATTGAGTTTACTTACCTGCAGGAGACGTTGAACATTGCCATTGCAGCTACCAATACCAAAAGGACTATCACCCCTCCCCAAAGGTCAGAGTCAGTACCAACTTTGGCATTGAAGTCACCTAGAACAAGGGTAACATCTCCTTTCTTGACAGAATTCAAAATATCCTGAAGTTGTCCGTAAAACCTATCCTTCTCATCCTCATCGATATCCTCAGTGGAGGCATAACAGCAGATAACATTCAAGTCTTTAATGCTTGTCTGAAATTTTGCTGTAAGAAACCTTTCATTGATGCACTCATATCCTAGAAGAGCATCACTAGCATGTCTGCTGAGAAGTGGACCCACACCTTAGTGATGTTTTCCATCCTCCCTCCCTGTAAAGATAAATTTAAAGTTATTTTTAAGTATCTCAACTTTACCTGTCCATCTGGTCTCTTGCACGCCTAAAATATCTAGGTTATAGTGCTGGAATTCCTGCATGAGGACATCAAGAGAATAATCTCTATATAATGTCCTCACGTTCCACATTCCTGCAGAGAGAAAATGATTAGTAGGATTTTTAAAGAAATTAGGTTTATTGAGATAGGTAAGGCCAACAATATCACACAGCCCCTTGATCGCAGACATGGTACAAAGACCTGTTCTTCCTCCACTAAAGGCTGAAGTCACTGATGCTGGCAGGAACTTCAAGCACCACCTTTCCAAGTGGACTTTTTCAAGAGCTTATGGCCTGCCTGAGACACATTACTCCAGTTTAGGCTTCACGATGCCCAACTAGCTAAATGAGGTTCAGGTACCTGCGATGGCCTCTGATCAGGATTATCCACCAGCTGATATAAGGTATCCCATGCTTCTGTTCACTTAGGGCTGGCAACCCAGAAGCAAACAGAAAACACAGCGACAGATTCTCCGTCAGCAGAGGCCCACCAGTGCAGCAAGTACAGGATCCATAATTAAGCTCAAATCCATAAATAAGTCCAGTCTAGTAGGTATAAATGGTCAGCACCAGGACTCTGTGAAGTAGACCACTCCTCAGCAGGGTTGAAAAAAAAAAAGTGGCCATAGATGACCAGATCAGTAGACCATACTGATCTGGCAGCACTCCCCTTTCATTCCCTTCCAAATGAGAATCTCTTCTGAAAGGTACTAACAGCCTGCACCACGAGAAGACGGGGTCGGACATTAGGTGTTAGACCTGGCCAGTTCTGTGCATCATCACTGAGTATTGGTACACAGCTCTCCTTCCAGTTTATGCCTAACTACCATTACCAGGTAATATAGGGGAGCTGAAATTGGATCTGACCATTACCTTGTTAAAAGTATCTTACAACTTAAACTTAAAAAGTGTTGTGCTAAAGTTAAAAAATTTACTTTAATACTGAAGCTCTGAAAGACCCAGTTATATAGCTAAAGCTTACCATGATAGGTTACTTAGTCATTATGACAGTCATGGTTTGCTTACTATTAAAGTTGAGGAAGAATGGGGCCGTTTTAAACAGGCTTTTTTGGAAACTAACAGTAATCTTTTAGGAAAAAATGAGCAGAGGAGGCAGAATTATTTGTGTGATAAGGCACTGGAGCTTATTTCAAAAAGAAAGAACTACTAGTCCTATTAGAAAGCATTACAGAGAGCTTAATAAATGTGTAAGAGATTAGTTACCTGCTGATAAGAATCTTTGGCTTGATGGCTTTACTGACAAAGCCAAGGAAGCAGTTAGACAGCACAACAGTGGAGAAGTGTACCAGATAGTTAATGTTTTGTTTGGTAGAAAACAGACAGGTATACAGGGATTGCAGGATAAACAAGGTAAGGTTATAGAAGGGAAGGATTCTGTCATGGCTAGGTGGGCTGAGCATTTCAGTGATGTTCTAAACAATGTGGTTAGTTCCACTCCCATTGTTTGTGATGATGATAGATGCATTGGCAGCTTTAATGTTGGCCCTATAACAGAATCTGAAGTTATTTTGGCTATTTGTAAACTTAAACTTCATAAATCCCCAGGGGTAGATGAAATTACTACAGAAATGCTCAGAGCTGGGAATGTTTCTGTTACCACTTGGATGACTGAAAATTTAAATATCTTTTATGATAAAGGCATGGATCCTAAGGATTTTACCAGAGCTATTATTATCCCTATTTTCAAAAAAGGTGATCACAGTTCTTGTGATAACTATAGGGGTATCAGCCTACTCTCTGTTAAAGGTAAAGTTCTTTCCATGATTGTGCTTAATAAAATTAAGAATCTGGTTGACAGGCAATTGCGTGATGAGCAATGTGGATTCAGAAGTGGTAGGGGATGTGTGTATCAGATATTTTCACTTAGGCAGATTCTTGAGAAATGTTTAGAGTTTCAGAAACCTTTGGTTGCTAGCTTTGTTGATTTCAAAAAGGCTTTGACTCTGTTGATCAGCATAATTTGTGGTTGATTGTGATATCATATGGTATACCAGACAAGTTAGTTAACATAATGAAAGCTCTCTATAATGACACTGAGTCGTGTGTGAGAGTTGGTAAGGCTTGTAGCAATTGGTTTAGCATTACTTCTGGTGTTCGACAAGAGTGCATTTTGTCTCCTTTTCTCTTTAGCTTGGTTATTGATTATGTTATGTGAAATTCACTTCAAGGGAAAGATTTTGGCCTTAAATGGACTGGAGATACGAAACTTTCTGATTTAGATTATGCTGATGAATTAGCCCTTTTGGCAAATGATGTTGATGAGATGAACTCTTTCATTCAAGCTGTTGATGAGACTGGTAGTAGAGTAGGTTTGGTTATAAACAGTGATGAAAATTGGTCAGGCAGGCTGTGATTCAGTTACTCTGAATGGTTGCAGTCTTGAGCAGGTGTCACAGTTTAATTATCTTGGGAGCTATGTAACAGATAATGGTGATGTGCGGCATGAGATTAACAGACGAATAGGGATTGCTGCTGGGACTTTTAAGAATCTATGGAGAGTGTGGAGAAATAGGCATATACACCTAAAGACTAAAATTAGACTGTATAATAGTTTGGTTCTTTCTAGGGTTAGTTATGGTAGTGAAACTTGGACACTTTGTAAACAAGATAACAGGAAACTAGATGCTTTTGATTCCAGATGCTTACGCAGTATCTTGGGCATTAGATGGTTCAACTTTGTAACTAATGATGAGGTTAGGCAAAGGAGTTTGCAACCTCCTTTAAGCAGCATATTGTGCAGAGAGAGACTCCGTTGGTTTGGCCATGTTGCCCTTATGAATAATTATAGATTGGCGAATAGGGTTATGAACAGTGTACCTAAAGGCCTCAGAAAGAGGGGGAGACCTAGGATGCAGTAGGCAGACAATGTCAGACAGGACCTTGTTATATTTGGTGTGCAGTGGCCAGATGCAGAAGAGGTAACTCAGGACAGATATGCTTGGAGAACTAAACTGCACTGTCTGGTTAGACCTCCATAGCCCATGGCTGCTTGAGGAAGGACGATGATGACTTTTCAGCATTTATCTAAGATTCCTAAAATTCAACACCCAAATAAAAAATTTATAATGTTTAAGTAAAAAAAAGAAGTGATGGAAGTGTTCCTCTATTTCATAAAGAGGAAAGAAAATCCTATTAATGTGAGAAGTCCAAGTTACCATACATAAAATTCACAGTTGTTTTAAATAATAATAAATAAATTATCTCTTTCTATTCCCTGAAAATGAATGAGGTCTTGGATATGGAAGCAAACAGATTTCTTTTGGCACAGGAATCAGGCTGGGAGATGATGACACAATTCTATGCAGGGAGATGATGATGCAATTTCATCGAGAGCTTTTTCCCCCTCCTTCTTTCTCGACCATTAGGCTGATGGTTTTTAGCCTCCCACCCTCCTTTTCTGTCATTGTGCTGATGGGTCTTTAGCTCTCCTCCCTGCATCAGAAAACTTTTGTTTTAAAGAAATTATAAGCTTTTATTGAGCAATTTTAAAATTTTTAACTTACCCTCCCCACCTTCCCAGTGTTTCAACTTTGCCACTCTGAGAACACTGAAATTGTTCAGCTTAGTGCACTAACTTTCTGACTCTGTCAAGATTCCCAAAATGCAACCCCAAAGATACAACTCCATGGCATTCAAGAAAAGTGTTTATTTTTTTCTATTACATCACTGTGAAAGTCTTATTGAAATTAATGTGTGTAAATTTATTTAAATATATTATTTTCATAAAATTCAGAATTAAATATTGTTTAATTTGATATATCATCATCATCATCTTCAAGCAGCCATGGGCTACAGAGGTCCAACCAGACCGTGCAATTTAGTTCTCTAAGCAAGTCTATCCTGAGCTACATCTACTGCATCAGGCCACTGCACACCAATTCTAACAAGGTCCTGTTTGACATTGTCTGCCCACCGCATCCTAGATCTCCCCATCTTTCTGAGGCATTTAGGCACACTGTTCATAACCCTATTCGCCAATCTATAATTATTCATAAGGACAACATGGCCAAACCAACGGAGTCTCTCTCTGCACAATATGCTGCTTAAAGGAGGTTGCAAACTCCTTTGCCTAACCTCATCATTAGTTACAAAGTTGAACCATCTAATGCCCAAGATACTGCGTAAGCATCTGGAATCAAAAGCATCTAGTTTCCTGTTATCTTGTTTACAAAGTGTCCAAGTTTCACTACCATAACTAACCCTAGAAAGAACCAAACTATTATACAGTCTAATTTTAGTCTTTAGGTGTATATGCCTATTTCTCCACACTCTCCATAGATTCTTAAAAGTCCCGGCAGCAATCCCTATTCGTCTGTTAATCTCATGCCGCACATCACCATTATCTGTTACATAGCTCCCAAGATAATTAAACTGTGACACCTGCTCAAGACTGCAACCATTCAGATTAACTGAATCACAGCCTGCCTGACCAATTTTTATCACTTTAGTTTTCTCTCTGTTTATAACCAAACCTACTCTACTACCAGTCTCATCAACAGCTCGAATGAAAGAGTTCATCTCATCAACATCATTTGCCAAAAGGGCTAAATCATCAGCATAATCTAAATCAGAAATTTTCGTATCTCCAGCCCATTTAAGGCCAAAATCTTTCCCTAGAAGTGAATTTCGCATAACATAATCAATAACCAAACTAAAGAGAAAAGGAGACAAAATGCACTCTTGTCGAACACCAGAAGTAATGCTAAACCAATTGCTACAAGCCTTACCAACTCTCACACACGACTCAGTGTTATTATAGAGAGCTTTCATTATGTTAACTAACTTGTCTGGTATACCATATGATATCACAATCAACCACAAATTATGACGATCAACAGAGTCGAAAGCCTTTTTGAAATCAACGAAGCTAGCAACCAAAGGTTTCTGAAACTCTAAACATTTCTCAAGAATCTGCCTAAGTGAAAATATCTGATCCACACATCCCCTACCACTTCTGAATCCACATTGCTCATCACGCAATTGACTGTCAACCAGATTCTTAATTCTATTAAGCACAATCATGGAAAGAACTTTACCTGGAACAGAGAGTAGGCTGATACCCCTATAGTTATCACAAGAACTGCGATCACCTTTTTTGAAAATAGGGATAACAATAGCTCTGGTAAAATCCTTAGGAACCATGCCTTTATCATAAAAGATATTCAGAATTTCAGTCATCCAAGTGGTAACCGAAACATTTCCAGCTCTAAGCATTTCTGTAGTAATTTCATCTACCCCTGGGGATTTATGAAGTTGAAGTTTAGAAACAGCCAAAATAACTTCAGATTGTGTTATAGGGCCAACATTAAAGCCACCAATGCATCTATCATCATTGCAAACAGTGGGAATAGAACTAACCGCATTGTTTAGAACATCACTGAAATGCTCAGCCCATCTAGCCATGACAGAATCCTCACCTTCTATAACCTTACCTTGTTTATCCTTCAATCCCTGTATACCTGTCCGTTTTCTACCACACAAAACATTAACTATCTGGTACAGCTCTCTACTGTTGTGCTGTCTAACTGCTTCCTCGGCTTTGTCAGCCAAACCATCAAGCCCAAGATTCTTATCAGCAGCTAACTGATCTTTTACACGTTTCTTAAGTTCTCTGTAATGCTTTCTATAAGGACTAGTAGGGTATTGATTAAAGACATTCCTGCAGTTCTTTCTTTCCGAAATAAGCTCAAATGCCTTATCACTCAGATGATTCTGCCTCTCCTGCTCCTTTTTTCCTAAAAGAGTACTGTTAGTGTCCAAAAAAGCCTGTTTAAAATGATCCCATTCTTCCTCAACTTCAGTAGTAAGCATACCATGACTGTCATAATGACTAAGTAACCTATCATGGTAAGCTTTGGCTATAACTGGGTCTTTCAGAGCTTCAGTATTAAAACCAAATTTTTTAACCCTAGCACAACACTTTTTAAGTTTAAGTTGCAACACACTTTTAACTAGGTAATGGTCAGATCCAATTTCAGCTCCCCTATATGCCCTGGTATTTCTAACAGAACTAGCCTATTTGCTGTTAATTAATATATAATCAATCATATTCCTATGCAGCCCATCAGGTGAAACCCATGTGTACTTATGTATGTCACGGTGTTTGTAATATGTGTTAGTTATTCTGAAACCATTGAGTTTACTTACCTGTAGGAGACGTTGCCCATTGCCATTGCTGCTACCAATACCAAAAGGACCAATCACCCCTCCCCAAAGGTCAGAGTCAGTACCAACTTTGGCATTGAAGTCACCAAGAACAAGGGAAATATCTCCTTTCTTGACAGAATTCAAAATATCCTGAAGTTGTTCATAAAACCTATCCTTCTCATCCTCAACCTGCATCCTCAGTGGGGGCATAACAGCAGATAACATTCAAGTCTTTAACGCTTGTCTGAAATTTTGCTGTGAGAAACCTTTCATTAATGCACTCATATCCTAGAAGAGCATCACTAGCGTGTCTGCTGAGAAGCAGACCTATGCCTTGGTGATGCTTATTGTCGTCCCTCCCTGAAAAGAGAAATTTAAGATTATTTTTAAGAATCTGACCTTTATCTGTCCATCTAGTCTCTTGCAAGCCGAGAATATCTAAATTATAAAAAATTCTAAAATTGATCTGTTTTACTCAGCACAGATGACAAAAAGCCTGGATCCTTTCTCAAATATGCTAATAAAAAAAATATTGCAAAAAAATTTATTTTCAGCAAAAATTTATTTTTCTCTTATTCACAAAGAAATTTCCTTTCTATTCAAATGTATTAGTTATTTTGGTCTATTAGTTTATCATAAATAAATTTTTATTTGCATTGCCAGATATTTTTTATTACAAGAATCTAAAAAACTCCAATTAAAATTAAACCTTTGGTATATAGCAGCATGTCATAATTCCTTTCATTAGCTATTTGGCAAGAAAGTTCTAAAGTTTTTTTTGTTTGATCACAATGAAAAAATAGCTTGCTCTGTGGTTACATTGTTTTTCAGGCTGAGCATTGAAAGGGTTAAGTATATTACACATTGAGTTGCACATTGTGAGGCAACCCATAATTGGCTTCTTTAATCATAATTATTTTATAATCACTAAACTATTTGGAGCAAGAAACTTTTCAAGCATTTCTATGTGCATCAACATATTGTTTTATTAATGGAATTGAATGGATGGTATTGTGAATTGTTAATTGTAAAGCTATGCTGTGCACTTAAGTGGGTACAATATAAAGTATATATGAATTTCTTCCAAATGTAATTTAATCTCATCACTTAGTTCTAATTTATTACTATCTCCATCAAAATCATGATTTTTATTATATTTTTTCCTATTATTGAAGTTAGAGAAAAAAATTATTTAATACCTATGATTTTTTTAACACATTAACATTTTTTATATCAATTCCAGTTTGGCAACTGTTCACCTTGCATATAGCTAGGATAAATAACTGAATATTTACATTTGCTATAAATTAGCAATTTAACCTAGTAATATTTCTACTCAGATTCTATTTTATAGAAATCAATTTCTTTTTCAGTTCCTTTTCAATAGCATTTTATTTCATCTATTTTATTTAAAATATTAATTCTAATGTTTTCAGGATTTATAGAATCCCTTTTCAGTGACTCTATAATTGTATTAATTTGCTGCATTTTTTAATCATGGAAAATGGAAAATAATTTTAAATATTTTTCCCTATAATTGTTCATAAGAATTATTTTATTATCTTTTTTGGAACTTTTTTTTGTAGAATAATTAGGTGTATAGTAAATTCTATGCTTCTAGGCTAGTCTATAAATAATATGTAGGCTATTCTATTTTGCAAAAGTATTATCATGGCATGAAAGACTGGATATGCAGTTTTTTTAGCCTAAAGTAGGTTTTGTCTAAAATAGTCAGGCTCTGTTCCACATACCCAGCAATATTTCATTAAAATCTTACAAAACAGTTAACATTACACTGCTAATACAATTTTAGTGAAATCATATATATATATGCATAAATAATGGTTGCAAACAGTAAATGACAATCACAGTTATCTGTTGACTTTTTAATGTCTGCAAATCAATAAATATTTTGTGAAAAGTCATACTAAGTGGAAAAAAGACAGATGGCATTAGTTCAACGGTAGAATACTCTGGCATGTTTCTGGAGAAATACGGGTTTGAGTCCCGTATGTCAGCTAAATTTTTTCTACAAAACATTTATTGAATAATGGTTGTCCCATAAGTTTTTTTTTTATGCTTACACATGATTTTTCTTTTTTTGCTATTAAACTAGATGTGGCAACTTCATAGGAATAATGAATTTAGTGAGTGTTAGTTTTTATGTGGTCATTTGTTATAATAATGTTTGTCATTTTGACTAAAACACTTTCCTGTGATTTTTTATGACATCCTGTATGTTACAATTAATGAACATTTTTTTATATTTTTTCTATTACTCTTAAAAATAAATATTATCAACTAAAATAATCCATTTTCTTTAGATGAGACTAGTCTAATAGTTTCCCTTGCTATGCCACTGATAATATACATCTAATAATAGAAATCTCCCATTACTATACGAAGAATAATATTCCGAAAATTAACTTAAGAATTTGAATCTGAAGCCAAATCATTTAGGAAATTCAAATTAGTTCATATTTTTTGACAAGTAAAATAATGGATTGTGATTCAAATATAATGGTTGGTTTGGAACAGTTTTTGTTCCAGGTCCAGGTTTGGTTTGAAGCCCTGGTTTAAACACTTTGCAGATCTGAAATTAATAACTATAATATTTGTGCAATGCAATTAAAATTCTTAGTTTCATAATGGAAGAAAAATTACTGTTAATCACAGATTTCTTGCCAAAGAGAAATTTTCTTACAATGTGGAATATCCATTTGACATCTATTAAAAAAAATGCCACAGTAAAAAAGGTAAGAGATTATGATTGAATGTTTTACTAACCGTAAGTTTTGTATCCAACTCTGAATCACTTGCTACAATGCAATCATCCTCCTTCTTTCCTAATTTCTTAAATACTGCTTGCTTAGTTGCCCAATAATGCTGCTGCATTCTAACGAACGTTGAAGAATCTGAGTATTCACTTAGATGACCATAACCACTTCTGTAGTAGCCTCTTGAACTAGAATTGCTACAAAGAAAATAAAACTAGAATTTAAGTAAGTATTTAAAAAATCCATTTTTGTAGGCATATTCTTACTGTATCATCCCATCATTTATGATGCAAAAACTAAGAATAATGTACTATACACTGAGATATCAGTTTATTAGGTACACCACCTCTTATCATATAAACCATTTATTTAAATACATAATACATCACATGACAGCTGTGTGGTGTAAATCAGGCAGACCAGCTCTTTGAGCATCAGTTAGAGTTGGATTGAGCATCAGAATGGGCAAATCAAGTGACCTGAGTGACTTTGAACACGGCATGATAGTTGGTGTTAGGCATGGTGGTTCTATCATCTCCCAAATAACCATCTTCTTGGGCTTTTCACACAACCATTTCATGGGTTTACTGAGAATGGTGAAAAATGCAAAAACTACCTGTGATCTGTAGTCTTGTGGACAAAATCAGCTTGTGGACCAGATGGGTCAAAGGAGATAGGCAAGAACTGTGCAAGCGAATGGACAAGCCACAAATAGATAAATCACAGCAGAATTAAACATTAGTGTGTTGAAGGTCATCTCCGAACACATCACATACAGCACCTTGTCATGAATGGATACAACAGTCACCGGCCATGTTTAGTGCCAATGCTGTCCGGGAAGAACACGAAAGTGCATCTCCAGTGGTGCAGGAACATCAAATACTGAATTGTTGAGGGCTGGAAAAGGGGAGCCTAATCAGACTAATCAAGGTTCCTTTTAAATCATGCTAATGGATTAGAATTTTGCACAAGCAACATGAGACCATAGAGCCAACTTGTCTGGTGTCAAACAATACAGGCTGATGGTGGCAGTGTGATGGTGTGGGGAATGTTTTCCTGACATACATTAGGCCCCTTGATACTCATTGAAGGACATCTGAATGCAACGGCATATTTGAATATCATTAGCCATCCCGTGGCCGAGTGGTTAGCGCACTTGGCTACTGATCTAAGGGACCTGGGTTCGAGTCCTGGGTAAGGCATGGATGTTCATGTTGTTTTTCTGCTGAGGTCCCGCCATCCTCTCAGACCTTCTACTATGGCATATAAACTGACAGGCTCATGTCAGACCTCTGTGGCAAGCAGCTGCTTGAGGGGGTATTTATTTATTTCTTTATTATTATTATTACTGACCAAGTTCATCCCTTCATGGCTACAGTTCATCCTCACTTGGATGGACACATTCAGCATGATAATGCACCTGCTCACAAGGCACATATTGTTACCGAATGGTTCCAGGAACAAGCCAACCAGTTTTCTTGCTCTATTGGCCTGCACAGTCCCAAGATCTAAACCCTATCGAATTTGGACTGCTCTGAAGGCCAAAGGAGGTACAACACACTACTAAGAAGGTGTACCTAATAAACTGGCATCTCCATGTATATTTAAAGAGTTTGCTCAAGAACTCCTCCTAAATGGTAAGAACTATGACCAACAAATTCGGTATACAGTTTTATCTCATTATCGTAACTTAATGCAAAGGATTTGGACCCAATAAAATTAAGCCCCCTACCCCTAAAAAAAGGATTAATACTTAATGATAAGCAAACACAATGAGTTCTTAATAATATCTGCTATTTTCAATGAGGTACTACAATTTACTTTAACATAACAATTAGGTCATGTTCACATAGCACTCACCAATTAGTGATTTATCAATTGGTTAAATACATTGATGTCATTTTAAGCTTTGGAACAGCATTTCAACTTTTAATTTGATACTTTTGCACTCTTCATAACTTCCTAAATAGTTTAATGCTTGGTCCCAAATTTCACACAAGGATTTTCTCCTTGATACTGCTTATTAGCATTTAAGAAAAATGAGCTCTTATCTTAAATTGTAGACAATTTTGAACATGATGTCATTTTTTGTTCTATCTAAAACTATAAAAATATTAGGTAACTGTTAATGTGTCACATTGCTCATACTAATGCTTGAGTCAAGCTCTTTAGACAATTTTCAGAGCATTGCTGTCTTATGGTTTTTGAACTACTCATAAAATTTGATTTACTGGTATTCAAGGGACCTGCTAACAGAATTCAAGATACCATCCAAACTTCCTTATCCAAAACCAATGATGAATTACTTATGCAATTATAGAGCCTAATGAGTTATATCTGAAATGAAGGTTACTTATGTGGGCATAACCTTAAATTATGCCTCCTACTTTCTGGAAAAAATACATAAAATATATAAGAGAAAATTTTATAATGGAGTTGATCTCATTGAGTTTTATGCAAAATAGTAGTTTGCTACTTTGGAAATGTCATTTACTGTATATTAAGACTTCAGAAACATACAAAGACTGCAGTAAATCTACTAGTGCTGGTACATTCAGGAAATACAATTAAAATTTACATTAACTGAAAATGAGGCTAAAAATAAATTACACAGATAATAATTCAATATATACATTTACATATTGATGAGAATGTGAAAAGCTCAAAAGGAAAGTGCTTTATCTTTAAGTGCATAAAATGTTATTGCAATACTATGTAATAAAGTAAAATTCTAATACATACAAACAATTCCTTGAACACACATTTGTTCACTATTCAATTATCCATATATTGATTAGTTGTAGCATTTATGATCAGGGCTGCAGAAATTCACTCATCATTACCAAGTAAATTTTCCAATACCATGTTAATTTTCCTAGACAAACCTACAACAAATAAATAATTCCAAGGAAAATGTCAACTTTTCCCACTGAATGCTATCATTAATTTTCTTGCATGGTTTTATTCTAATGTACTTCAGAACATGAAAAATGCTTTTCCCCTCCTGCCCATGTTTTTATATGTATTTGCTCTGGCTTGCAGTAAAAACAGCTGGCTCATTGGTGTTTTTCAGAATTTCGCCACCTCTGTTTATGATAATTCAGAACAATATTTCATTTTATAGCTACTAAGATTTTATAGAAGAAGGGTTTGGTTGATTGTAAACATTATAATATAACCCCACCTGATTGATTGTAAACTTTATAATATAACCCTGCCTGGTTGATTGTAAACTTTGCAATATAATCCTGTCTGATTGACTGTAATCATCTGACAAAATTCATATTGAAAAATCATATTAAATATCAATAAATCATTTTCTCATTTACTGACTCATTACATGAGTATTTACTAATGAATGCCAAAATTACATCACATCAACAAATGCTTCTGGCCCTTGTACAATAAAAGAAATATTTTGCTATTTTTAAACAGAAACGCTCAGTTCAAAAATTACATTATATATTCTAAAAATGCATTTAAAATTAACATGTAATATTAACCTTTTCAATTCATTGAAAATTATTAGAACACCTGCCACTTTCTGATGGATGCCAAAAGTGTCCTCTGCTACTACTGTCCTGCAGTCTATGACTCAACACAATTTTGGCATAAAGCCTGGACTTTTCTCTGAAAGTATGATACCGAGAAAAAATAATAAAAAGAGAGTAATTTTCCTGTTTGAAGCAATTTTTTTGTTATTCAGCCATCTTGTGGCTGAGTGGTCAAACTGGCTACTGATCAAAGTGACCTGGATAAGGTACGGCTGTTTGTGTTGTTCTTCTGATGAGATCCTGCCATCTTCACAAACCTTCTACTATGGCATATAAACTGACAGGCTTTGTCAGACACTGTGGAAGCAGCTGCTCAAGGAGGTATATTTTTTATTCAGAAATAACTACCCTTTCTATTCATATGCATTAAAATTATTTCTGTCTATTACCGTATTTCTTCGATTCTAAGATGCCATCGATTGTAAGATGCACTTTAATTTCAGTACCACCAATAGAAAAAAAGCTTTGATTCTAAGAAAAAATAAATAAAATAAAACGCTAAAATATATCTAAGAAATATTTTTATTATAATTTTTAATAACAAACTTTTTTTAACTTACTAACAACAATAGTACCTATTCCTATTTATCAGTAGATATGTTATTCATCACTTCCTTCTGAATCAATATCAGAATCTGATTCTTCTGAGCTGTCGATATCTGCATATGAATCAATATCAGAGTCTACTTCACATTCAGAATCCGATTCTTCTGAGCCGTCTTTATCTTCACTATCCCATAATTTATTGTCTTCTGAGCCATCGAGAGTGTTGGTGATGAAACATTTTTTAAATGAGTGCTCTACTATTTTTTCTGGGATTAGCTTCCAAGCTGTTCTGCCAATTTTGATGCCAGTGCTTTCTTAATTTTTTTGGAAGGTGTCAGCAGAAGGTTTTCAGTCAACAGCCAGGTTCCAACTTCCTAGTTGACACTGAGTGAGCTCCACTATAATGAAATAACGGTGGCTTCACATTTAGAAAGCGCAGGAAAATACTCATGCCACTTTGTTCTCTAATGGAATTGGAGAATGCGATAACGGTCAAACTTGGAGGCGGTTTTATGCATAAAAATCAAAATGTGTGGTGCCATGTGCAAAGCGCGGGAAAATTCGAAAAAAAAAAACAAAAAAAAACTGTGATTCTAAGATGCACCCCATTTTTAGAGACGTTTATATGGGGGGAAAGTGTGTCTTAGAACAAAAGAAATATGGTAGTTTTTAAAAATTTAAAATTGTATTGTTTATTTGAATCAGCACAGTTGCCAGAAAACTTGGACCCTTCTAAAAGAATGGTACGAGAAAAACATTACAGAATGGGAGTAATTTTCTAGCTATTCAGGAATAAACAGACTTTCTATTCATGTGAATTATAATCATTTCTGTCTATTAGTTTTCTTAAAATAAATGTTATTTGCTTGCGAGATGCATTTTTTTATACATGACTCTAAAAAGTCCTATTAAACTAAAACTAGTCATTTTTTTGTTAAATATTTTAATTTCAGAAATTTCAGAATTAAATGCTGATTAATTTAGTATATAACATGCCATAATTCCTTTCATTAGTTATTTAGCAAAAATGTTCTGAAGTTTTTTTTTTTGGGATTGAGCATAGGGAGAAAATAGCTTGACCTCTGAATGTAAACCAGTTGCACAATCCTGCTTATTCATTTACTAATGACAAGGCATTGCAGCAATCCTGCTTGCTCATTTACTAATGCAAATATTACTTTTAGCAAAGAAATTAACAGATATAATTTCAATATGAATTGCTGCCATATGAATACTGTCTAAAAGTTTTCAAAAAATTCATATAATGAAACAAAATAAATGCTCTTTATCACTGATGAAACAGAATCAATCAACAAGTGCTCTGATTTGTTTAACCCTTTCCAGTGTCCAGCTGAAAAACTGATTTACATTCAGAGGTCAAGCTATTTTCTCCCTATGCTCAATCAAAAAAAAAATTTAACATTAGAACATTTTTGCCAAATAACTAATGAAAGGAATTATGGCATGTTATAGGCTAATTTAATCTGCATTTAATTGTGGATTTTTCTGAAAATAAAACATTTAACAAAAACTGACTAGTTTTATTTTAATAGGACTTTTTAGTCATGTAGTAAAAAAAAATGCATCTTGCAAGCAAATAATATTTATTTTAAGAAAATTAATAGAAAGAAATGATTATAATCCACATGAATAGAAAGGCTGTTTATTCCTGAATATCAAGAAAATTACTTCCTTTTGTAATTTTTTTTTCTTGGTACCATTCTTTGAGAAGGATCTAGGTTTTCTACCAACTGTGCTGATTCAAATAAACAATACAATTTTAAATTTTTAGAAAACTAAAAGACACAAATATTTTTTTAAAAAAACTAATAGATGCAATAATGCATATGAATTGAAAGGGTCTTCATTTCTGAATAAAAAAATATACCTCCTCAAGCAGCTGCCTCTACACCTACCACTGTAGAGGCAAGAAAACTACCATTTTCTTGCCTCTACAGTGGTCTGACAAGAGCCTGTTAGTTTATACACCATAGTAGAAGTAGGAGTATGGCGGGATCTCAGCAGAAAAACAACATAAACATCCATGTCTTTCCAAGGTTCCTTTGATCAGTAGCCAGTTTGACCACTCGACCACAAGATGGCTGAATAACAAACAAAGAATACTTCAAACAAGAAAATTACTCTCTTTTTATTATTTTTTTCTTAGTATCATACTTTGAGAGAAATGTTAAGGCTTTTTGCCAAAATTGTATTGAGTCATATAACAGGCCAACTTTAGAAACTCTTAAAAAATATCAATCAACAGAAATAGGTTATGACAATATTAAACAGAATTTTATTAAAATAAAAAATTCAACAAATTTACAAGCATATTAATTTTAATAAGAGTTTTTCATACTGATATAATAAAAATATAAATTGGGTTATGCAATTAAAGTTAACTGATGAAAATGTGATGAATAAAAAGTTAAATAATAGTATACAACCTACGTCTGGAACGAGTTCCAAGACTGGCGGTATAAACATGAGTACAGTATACTTACATTCTGGTGCTAGAGCTCTCCTTTGAAGGAGTTTCCTCCTACATCAATAAACTGATTCCAGTGCTTTTAGGAGTCCTGGAAAGCACTTTCTGGAATGCTGCGGAGCTGTTCTGTCATGTCTGTCTGAAAAGCCTGAATGTCAGCACAACGATAACATTTAGTTTTCTTTTGTCTAGATCCTCAAGCAAAATTTTGTGACAGGCCATCTTGCTGATGTTCAGCTCCTCTCACAACATTTGAACGGTTATTTGTTGTTGTTGTTTTTTGCAAAAGATTTCAGACCCTGCCCACGGACATGTCTCATGGAGTGTAATCGAAAGCTTTTGCAGCAACTAGCAGTGCAGGTCTAAACATGTCATAACTGTGCAACAGTAGGGGGTATAATCCTACTTTACTGCCATGGAAACAGAACTGACTGGTTATTCCTAGTTTATCTGCAATAAATTCAGACTTGGAACTTTATGGACACAGGTTGTATTAATTCAAAGTAAATTTCTTCTCAAAAAATATAATATTTATCCGAAACATGATTTTTATTTCTTCAGTGATTCTTTATTGAATAAACTTTTAAACACAGCAATAATTCAGATCAGTTTAATTAACACGATTATGCTGTAATTTAATTGCTATCGAGCAGCTATATTCTCTACAGCAGTGGTGTCAAACTCAAATAGGAACATGGAATATTTAAGCTTGTACACGAAGCAGTATGGGCCACAAAGATGACACAAAGATACTACAAAAAAGAGAGAGCAATTATTATTTTGTATCTTTCGTCATACTAAAAGATGCTGAGAAGTGAGATTTAACAAACATTAGTAAATTATGAGCATATGTAACCATTAAACTGTATTAACTGCTGGTTTTGGCAGGACATAATAAAGATAAATACATTACGTCATGTTTGATTGTATGGACAATAGATATTATAATATTTTTAATCAAAATTAAATAGTTAAGGTTCAAAGAAAATTTATGAATTTTAACTTTAAAATTAAGTATTTTATTTTTTTATAATTTGATAAATATTTGCCAAATGTTGGCACAGGTCACAATCGATGGTCACAAATAAAGGTACTTTGTGTTTGACATAAATTCAGGTTTTTCGTTACTATAGTAACGAAAAAAACAATTTTTTTTCTAGAAACCCCTGTTTGGGATCTGAATCAGATTCAGGAATCAGATTCAGATCAGGAATCAACTAAATTCAGGTTTTTCGTTACTATAGTAACGAAAAAAACAATCTTTTTTCTAGAAACCCCTGTTTGGGTTAGGGTCTCAGGGGTTGTGGGAATCAACTAAAAGGGCCGTTTTGTTACGTTACGTCCAAAAAAATGGCGGCTGAGGACTGTACTACTGCCAAAAGAATCATTAAAAGTATCAATAAAAATAATATTTCAGGTAAGCATATTATTCGGGAAGAAATTTACTTTCAATTAATATATAATTTAACCATTTTTATTCATCTCGTTTTCAAAAATTAAGACTTAACTGCATAGTCCGATCTATTTTTTTTTCATTATATTACTGTGATAAAGTCTTAACAAAATTAATATGCTTGTAAGTTTAATTAATTTTTAAAAAAATGTCTTTTAAAAATTTTTTTATAAAAATTATTTCATAAAATTTGGAGTTGATTCTGTTTAATTTGATATATAATTTGGCGTATAACATATTTCTATATTGATTGTTTTTAATTCTAAAGTTGACTTGTTTATCTGACAGCACAACTGGCAAAAAGCCTGGACTTTTCTCAGAGTATAGTACCAAGGAAAAAAATCATAAAATGGGAAAAGTATTTACTTGAAACAAGCTTTTCTATTCAAGTACATATTTATAAAACATATTCATAAAATACTTTTCTATCCACGTGCATTATAATCCATTTTTGTATATTAGTTATTTTTAATAAATTTTTATTTGTGTTGCCAGGTGCATTTTTTACCACTGACTAAAAAAAAAAAGTTCTATTACAATAAAACTAGTCATTTTATTAAATATTTTATGTTCAGAAAATCAAAAATTAAATGCTGATTAATTTGGCATATAACATGCCATATTTCCTTTCATTACCTATTTGGCTAAAAGTTCTAAAGTTGATTTTTTTGGCTGAGCATAGGGAGAAAATAGCTTGGCCTCTGGATGTAAACCAGTTTTTCAGGCTGACAATGGAAGGGTTAAGGCAGAAAAAGAAGAAAAAATGGAAGAAAAAAACAACAGAGGGTAGTACACTTCGCATTTACTTACAAAATATTTCTTTTTAAAAATAGCAGTGTTTAATTAATTATCAGATTTTTGAAACGTCAAGGAAAACTTTGATACATTGGCAGAAATTGAAAAAAGAACACCCAGAAGGAATTCCTTTAGGAACATCATATTATAATATGTTAATAGTTAAGGGAACCAGAAACCATGATCCAAGATTGAAAGTCATTGGATGAAATAATGACAACTGAGGATGACAACATGCAAATGTACGCAGTGCGTATTTAAGGACTAAGGCGTGAAGAAAGAAGTTATTTGTCTTATGTTGTTCAGTGCTCTTTGAAGAAGCTACCATACCTGGATAATGCAGGCACACAACATTTGTTCAGTTAGAGGAGTTTGAGGGAGGTTGTATAGTGGGTCTTTGGGAAGCAGGTTGGTCTTTTCGTAAAATTTCATACCACATTGGACAAGAGGTATCGGCAGTGGTACGATGGTGGTGTCGATGGTCAGAAAAGCATTCACACACACTCGCAACCATGGTTCTGGGCAACACAGAATTACAGACACACAAGAGGACTGGCATGTCAGGAGGGCAGCAGTGGCAGAGTGGACGGCTACAGCGTCACAAATTTGATCCTCTTTCATACCAAGGGAGTCTAGAAGAATGATATGCAATCATCTTTTGGAAGCAGGACTACGGGCATGCATGCCACTGGCATGGTTACCACTGTCGTGCACTTTTACAGTGGTGTCAAGAACGAGTTCATTGGAGGGAAGAATGGCAGTCTGTGGTCTTCAGTGATAAAAGCCGATTCTACTTAAGAGTGTCTGATGGTTGTTTATGTGTCCATAGGTGACAAGGTGAACAGCTTCTTCCATCGTGCATCTGCCAGCAACACGCAGGGCACACACTAGGCATCATGGTGTGGGGAGCAATTAGCTATCACTCTCGTACGTGTCTGGTGTTTGTACAGGGTACACTGAATAGCAATACGTACGTCAGCAACATTGTACAGACAGTCATCTTGCCATATTTGAGTGTAATCCCAAATGTGATATTCCAGCAGGATAACGCTCACCCACACTCCATCAGGGCAACTCAACATGCTGCTCAGGCAGTACACCAACTCCCTTGGCCAGCATGTTCTCCGGACTTGTCTCCAATCGAGCATGTCTGGGAGTGGATTGGACAAAGACTCTTCCTCGGACAGCAGCAGGCAATGACCATCACTGAATTACATGTCCAAATTGAAAGCGTATGGAATGGTATTCCCCAGCATGATATCAGCATTTGTACGACCAATTACATGCCAAATTGGAAGCTTGTATTGCTGCTTGAGAAGGTTCAACACCTTATTAAAATGTGCCTTCTGTAAAATATAATACTCATTAAAAGGTAAAATAAACATTGAATCACTTCACACGTGTGATCAAATTCTTTCTCAAACAATCAATCCTTTCTCAACAAGTTGTTTCTGCTAAATAAATCTCACAGATTATGCTTCAATTATTAATGGTGTTCTTTTTTTCAGTTTCTGCCAGTGTAGTTCAAATCAAATATGTGAGCTGAAATTGGGGCTGCTTAACCAAAGAGTAATGTTAAACAAATAAACTGTCAATACCATATATCAGATCTAACAAATGGTGATCAGATGCCTTTAACAAATTATTTATATTCTAGTTTAATAAAATATGCATCAAATAAAAAAAGTAATGAATTTTCAAGCCTAAATAATGTATTTTTATAATTTTATGTAAAAAAATTTTCAAAAGGCATTTTTTTTTTGTATTAAAAAAGGACACAGACATTCTCTCATTTTGAATTCTGTCAAAGTAGCTAAATGACCTGGACATGGATAATAATGTTATATTCTACTACTCTTTTAGATTTTAAAACTTTATTTTGCTACTTCTGGACTTATTTTTTCCACCAAACCAAAGGTCAATTTGAAAGAATAATTTTTAATTTTAACCATATATGGAGCCCAACTGCAAAATTATTTACAATTGCTATTAAAATCAGTTGAAATTTTATTGATATTGTGTGACCTTTGGGAACTTTTGAGTTTCATTTTGAAGTGTGGCAAGCAGCTGCTTGGATGGATATTTATTATTTTTATTTATATATTAAATATCATATGCATATATATATATAGCAAAGTGCAGATATTCTTTTTCTACATTTCCCCTCAAGCAGTTACTTAGCAATAGCCTGTCAGCACAATATGCCATACAGGAGATCTGCATGCATAACATATCCAGAACTGAAACCTGGGTTCATATGATCAGTAAGTAGCCAAGCATTCTAACTTCTCAGATTGCAGATCTTCAGAGACAGATTGTAGCCTCCTGTCAAAACCATCCAGCGTGTTCTTTTAATATGCACAGGGTATGACTCTCACGCACACGGGACCACAGGTTAATGTCTTATACAATAGATGGCAACTTTTCCAAGCCTACTGGTGTCCCTACTGTCTGAAAGCAGGGAGGGAAGTTTTCCACAGATAAATCTCAATGCTAGGTAGGTAGGATTCAAACCTTGGATGTACAGATTACATGCCTGGAAAGCTACTGACTGAGCCACCACTGCCCATACTATGAATTCAGTGACTGAATTCATAGCCCATTTTCCTTTGCAGTGAATGCAAATTCAGTGATTGAGTGCATCATGGTATGCTTTAGGTTCTAATTTTTAGAGAGCATATAGGTATTTTTGTGTTTTTAGCTCATTTTCAGAAAAAAAACAAGCTAATGTTTTCACTTTGTCATCTGTCCGTCTGTCTGTAGACATTCAAGTTCTTTGTTTTTAGAGATAAAAACATTCTTTTTGGATCGGATCATGTCAGACCTTTGTGGCAAGCAGTTGTACTTGAGGGTTTTTCTTTAATTTAGGTAATGACAAAATATTACACTTTCAGAACTCTTAATAGCTATAATTGCACCCTCTAACAATGGAAATTTTTGAAAAATGACAAAATTTTAAACAAATATTTCATATGATATAATTACATTAGAAATTTTAAACTTTGGTGGTGAAATGTGAAGGTCCCAAAGTTTGCCTTGAATTTTCACTCTTATCCCCATGGTGGTGGGAATATTTTGTTGAGTTTTTTTTTTCTTTTTGCTTTAAGAAATAATTGGTTTCAAATACAAATTAAAAATTCTTTTTGGGTTAGATAGGTATTGATAAATTATTATGATTTATACGTTTCTGCTATACCAAAACTTTTAACTGCACCCTCCGAAGGTGGAAAAAGTCAAAAATTTCAAAATTTTACACAAGTATCAAAAATGATCCATTTGAGCTAGAAATTTGATATTTTAGCAGTGAAGTGTAATGATCAAGAGGTTTACATTAGCAGCAATAATTTATCCTTTAACCCTTGTGGGGTTGGGAAAATGCTTGCTATACACTCTGTATATCCAGTGATTTAATAGGTTGAAACATGTTAAATTCAAGGAGAAAAACTTAGAGTTTTTCTTCTTGAAAACAATGTGATCACTCACATGATCAGCCACTGGCCAAAGTATGTTATTTCTTGTGGGAAGAGAAAAGCACATAGTGTAGGAAGGAACAATGAAGGTGGGGTGTGGAGGAAGTAGTAGTGCCACAGCTGATTGTAACAAAATTTTTTGAGAAATTTGAGATGAATTGGGACAGCATATCCTTTTTTATCTAAAATGCACTTGAAGTGTAGTGTATTTTATTTCCTCCAGACAGAGGTTTGCATCTTGTTGTACAATGCTGTCAACTCTTTGTTTTTTAAGAGATTAATGAAAAACATTTTTTCAGTTGAATAGATATTAACATAGTTTTCAAATACTATCCCAAATGGCATTAATTTACATCATTATAAGGCACTAAATGTAAAGAAATATATACCTTGAGGAAATATTGCAAGCCATATGGCTCTTGAAAAAGTCCACTTGAAAAGGTGGTGCCTGAAGTTCCTACCAGCATCGGTGACATCAGCCTTTAGCGGAGGAGGAACAGGTCTTTGCCCCATGCCTGCGATCAGGGGGCTGTTTGATATTGTTGGCCCTACCAATCTCAATAAACCCAATTTCTTTAAAAATCCTACTAATCATTTTCTCTCTGCAGGAACGTGGAACGTGAGGACATTACATAGAGATTATTCTCTTGATGTCCTCATGCAGGAATTAAAGTGCTATAATCTAGATATTCTAAGCTTGCAAGGGACCAGATGGACAGGTAAAGTTGAGATACTTAAAAATAACTTTAAATTTCTCTTTTCAGGGAGGGACGACAATAAGCATCACCAAGGCGTGGGTCTGCTTCTCAGCAGACACGCTAGTGATGCTCTTCTAGGATATGAGTGCATTAATGAAAGGTTTCTTACAGCAAAATTTCAGACAAGCGTTAAAGACCTCAATGTTATCTGCTGTTATGCCTCCACTGAGGATGAGAAGGATAGGTTTTATGAACAACTTCAGGATATTTTGAATTCTGTCAAGAAAGGAGATATTACCCTTGCTCTTGGTGACTTCAATGCCAAAGTTGGTACTGACTCTGACCTTTGGGGAGGGGTGATAGGCCCTTTTGGTATTGGTAGCTGCAATGGCAATGGGCAACATCTCTTACAGGTAAGTAAACTCAATGGTTTCAGATTAACTAACACATATTACAAACACCGAGACATACATAAATACACATGGGTTTCACCTGATGGGCTGCATAGGAATATGATTGATTATATATTAATTAACAGCAAATGGACTAGTTCTGTTAAAAATACCAGGTCATACAGAGGAGCTGAAATTGGATCTGACCATTACCTTGTTAAAAGTGTCTTGCAACTTAAACATAAAAAGTGTTGGCAGTTAAAAAATTTACCTTTAATACTGAAGCTCTGAAAGACTCAGTTATAGCTAAAGCTTACCATGATAGGTTACTTAGTCATTATAACAGTCATGGTTTGCTTAATACTGAAGTTGAGGAAGAATGGGGCCATTTTAAACAGGCTGTTTTGGAAACTAACAGTACTCTTTTAGGGAAAAAGGAGCAGAGGAGACAGAATTATTTAAGTGATAAGGCACTTGAGCTTATTTCAGAAAGAAGGAACTGCAGGAATGTCCTTAATCAGTACCCTATTAGTCCTAATAGAAAGGATTACAGAGAGCTTAATAAACGTGTAAAGGATCAGTTAGCTACTGATAAGAATCTTTGGCTTGATGGCTTGGCTGACAAAGCTGAGGAAGCAGTTAGGCAGCACAACAGCAGAGAGCTGTGCCAGATAGTTAATGTTTTACGTGGTAGAAAACGGACAGGCATACAAGGATTGCAGGATAAACAAGGTAAGGTTATAGAAGGTGAGGATTCTGTCATGGCTAGGTGGGCTGAGCATTTCAGTGATGTTCTAAACAATGCGGTTAGTTCTACTCCCATTGTTTGTAATGATGATAGATGCATTGGTGGCTTTAATGTTGGCCCTATAACACAATCTGAAGTTATTTTGGCTATTTCTAAACTTAAACTTCATAAATCCCCAGGGGTAGATGAAATTACTACAGAAATGCTCAGAGCTGGGAATGTTTCGGTTACCACTTGGATGACTGAAATTTTGAATAACTTTTATGATAAAGGCATGGTTCCTAAAGATTTTACCAGAGCTATTATTATCCCTATTTTCAAAAAAGGTGATCGCAGTTCTTGTGATAACTATAGGGGTATCAGCCTACTCTCTGTTCCAGGTAAAGTTCTTTCCATGATTGTGATTAATAGAATTAAGAATCTGGTTGACAGGCAATTGCGTGATGAGCAATGTGGATTCAGAAGTGGTAGAGGATGTGTGGATCAGATATTTCACTTAGGCAGATTCTTGAGAAATGTTTAGAGTTTCAGAAACCTTTGGTTGCTAGCTTTGTTGATTTCAAAAAGGCTTACGACTCTGTTGATCGTCATAATTTGTGAGATAATATTGTATACCAGACAAATTAGTCAACATAATGAAAGCTCTCTATAATAACACTGAGTCATGTGTGAGAGTTGGTAAGTCTTGTAGCAATTGGTTTAGCATTACGTCTGGTGTTCGACAAGGGTGCATTTTGTCTCCCTTTCTCTTTAGTTTGGTTGTTGATTATGTTATGCAAAATTCATTTCAAGGGAAAGATTTTGGCCTTAAATGGACTGGAGGTACAAAAATTTCTGATTTAGATTATGCTGATGATTTAGCCCTTTTGGCAAATGATGTTGATGAGATGAACTCTTTCATTCAAGCTGTTGATGAGACTGGTAGTAGAGTAGGTTTGGTTATAAACAGAGAGAAAACTAAAGTGATGAAAATTGGTCAGGCAGGTTGTGATTCAGTTAATCTGAATGGTTGCAGTCTTGAGCAGGAATCACAGTTTAATTACCTTGGGAGCTATGTAACAGATACTGGTGATGTGCGGCATGAGATTAACAGACGAATAGGTACTGCTGCCGGGACTTTTAAGAATCTATGGAGATTGTGGAGAAATAGGCGTTTACACCTAAAGACTAAAATTAGACTGTATAATAGTTTGGTTCTTTCTAAGGTTAGTTATGGTAGTGAAACTTGGACGTTGTGTAAACAAGATAACAGGAAACTAGATGCTTTTGATTCTAGATGCTTACGCAGTATCTTGGATATTAGGTGGTTTAACTTTGTAACTAATGATGAGGTTAGGCAAAGGAGTCTGCAACCTCCTTTAAGCAGCATATTGTGCAGAGAGAGACTCTGCTGGTTTGGCCATGTTGCCCATATGGATAATTATAGATTGGCGAATAGGGTTATGAACAGTGTGCCTAGAGGCCTCAGAAGGAGGGGGAGACCTAGGATGCGGTGGGCAGACAATGTCAAACAGGACCTTGTTAAAATTGGTGTGCAGTGGCCAGATGCAGCAGATGTAGCTCAGGACAGATATGCTTGGAGAATTAAACTGCGCAGTCTGGTTGGACCTCTGTAGCCCATGGCTGCTTGAGGATGATGATGATGAACCAGAGAGTGCAATTTAATTCTCCAATCATATCTGTTCTGAGCTACATCTGCTGCATCTGGCTACTACACATCAATTCTGACAAGGTCTTGTTTAACATTGTCTGCTCACTGTATCCTAGGTCTCCCTCTCTTTCTGAGATCTTTAGGCACACTGTTGATAACCTTATTCACCAATCTATAATTATCTATACGGAGAACATGGCCAAACCAAAGGAGTCTCTCTCTGAACAATATGCTGCTTAAAGGAGGTTGCCAACTCCTTTGCCTAACCTCATCATTACTTACAAAGTTGAACCACCTAATGCCCAAGATACTGCTTAAACAGATAGAAACAAAAGGATCAAATTTCCTGGTATCTGGTTTACAAAAGGTCCAAGTTTCACTACCATAACTAACTCAAGAAAGAACAAAACTATTACAGTCTAATTTTAGTCTTCAGGTGTATACATCTATTTCTCCATAGATTCCTAAAAGACCCAGATGCAATCCCTATTCGCCTGTTAATCACAAGCTGCACATCACCAATATCTGTTACATTACTCCCAAGATAATTAAACTGAGACATTTGCTCAAGGATGCAACCATCCAGAGTGACTGAAGCACCAACTGCTTTACCAATCTTCATCACTTTAGTTTTATCTCTGTTTATCACCAAACCAACTCTACTACCAGTCTCATCAACAGCCTTAATAAAAGAATTCATTCTCATCAACATCATTTGCCAAAAGGACTAAATTGTCAGCATAATCTAAATCAAAAATGTTCAGCCCAAAATATTTTCCTTGCAGTGAATTTCATATCAAATAATCAAACTAAAGAGAAAAGGAGACAAAATGCACCCTTGTCCAACACCAGAAGCAATGCTAAACGAATTGCTACAAGCCTTACCAACTCTCACACATGACTCAGTGCTATTATGGAGAGCTTTCATCATGTTAACTAACTTGTCTCGTATGCCATAAGATCTCACAATCAACCACAAATTATTACAATCAACAGAGTCAAAAGCCTTTTTGAAATCAACAAAGCTAGCAACCAAAGGTTTCTGAAACTCTAAACATTTCTCAAGAATCTGCCTAAGTGAAAATATCTGATCTACACATCCCCTACCACTTCTGAATCCACATTGCTCATCACGCAATTGCCTGTCAACCAGATTCTTAATTCTATTAAGCACAATCATGTAAAGAACTTTACCTGGAATAGAAAGTGGGCTGATACCCCTATAGTTATCAAAAGAAATGCAATCACCTTTTTTAAAAATAGGGATAACAACAGCTCTGGTAAAATGATTAGAACCCATGCCTTTATCATAAAAGATATTCAAAATTTCAGTCATCCAAGTGGTAACCGAAACATTCCCAGTTCATTTGCATTCTAACTGCTTCCTCGGCTTTGTCAGCCAAGCCATCAAGCCAAAGATTCATATCAGCAGCTAACTGATCTTTTACACATTTATTAAGCTCTCTGTAATGCTTTCTAATAGGACTAGTAGGGTATTGATTAAGGACATTCCTGCAGTTCTTTCTTTCTGAAATAACCTCAAGTGCCTTATCAACTCAAATAATTCTGCCTCTCCTGCTCCTTTTTTCCGAAAAGAGCACTGTTAGTTTCCAAAAAAGCCTGTTTATAATGGTTTCATTCTTCCTCTACTTCAGTAGTAAGCAAACCATGACTGTCAAAATGACTAAGTAACCTATCATGGTAAGCTTTAGCTATAACTGGGTCTTTCAGAGCTTCAGTATTAAAGGTAAATTTTTTAACTGCCAACACTTTTTATGTTTAAGTTGCAAGACACTTTTAACAAGGTAATGGTCAGATCCAATTTCAGCTCCCCTATATGACTTGGTATTCCTAACAGAACTAGCCTATTTGCTGTTAATTAATATTTAATCAATCATATTCTTATGCAGCCCATCTGGTGAAATCCATGAGTACTTATGCATGTCGCTGTGTTTGTAATAAGTGTTAGTTATTTTGAAACCACTGAGTTTATTTACCTGTAGGAGACATTGCCCATTGCCATTGCAGCTACCAATACCAAAAGGGCCATCACTCCTCCCCGAAGGGCAGAGTCAGTAGCAACTTTGGCATTGAAGTCACCAAGAGCAAGGGTAATATCTCCTTTCTTGACAGAATTCAAAATATCCTGAAGTTGTTCATAAAACCTATCCTTCTCATCCTCATCGGCATCCTCAGTGGGGGCATAACAGCAGATAACATTCAGGTCTTTAATGCTTGTCTGAAATTTTGCTGTAAGAAACCTTTCATTAATGCACTCGTATCCTAGAAGAGCATGATTAGCGTGACTGCTGAGCAGCAGACCCACGCCTTGGTGATGCTTATTATCTTCTCTCCCTGAAAAAGAGAAATTTAAGATTATTTTTAAGAATCTGACCTTTATCTGTCCATCTGGTCTCTTGCAAGCCATGGATATCTAAATTATAATGGCAGAATTCTTGTGTGAGGACATCAAGAGAATAAGGCTCTGTTCAGAGTCCTCACATTCCAACTATATATGGAGATAAAATGGTTAGTGAGATGTTTAAAGAAACTGTTTATTGAGAGAGGGAGTGCTGACAATATCAAACAGCCCCCTAATCTCAGGCATGGGTCAAAGACCCATTCGCCCATCACTAAAGACTGAAGACATCTACACTGGAAGACTTCCTCCAATATAGAATTTGATAATGCTCATAGAAGCAAGAGTTCAGATGCCTGCGAGACCTCTGCTCAGGAATATCTACCAGCTGATTAAACATATCCTGTGAACCTATTCACTTGGGTCTGTCAATCTACAAACAAAAAACACAGCAGTAGATTTTCCCTCCACAGAAGCCCACCAGTGCAGCAAATTCCAGATCCATAATCAAGCTCAGAGCCTTAATCAGTCCAATAAGTTTATATAGTCAGTACCAGAACCTTGTGTGGTTGACCATTCCTCAGCTGGGTAGAAAAAAAAAGAAAAGTAGCCATATTTGTCCAAATCAGTAGGCCACACTAATCTGGCAGCCTTATCTTCCATTCACTTCCACAAGAGAGTATTTCTTTTGAAATGTACTTACGGCCTGCACCATAAAAAGGTGGGGTCGGACATTAGGTGCTAGGCCTGGCTGCTTACATTGAGTGATTTATCTCTTAATCCTAGGGAATGATAAAACAAATTTTTTAAGAGATAAATGTTTGTTTCTTTCATTGAATAAGACTAATAATATATTATTATTTTACTATGTACATTTCCCTATCATATGTTAGTACAAATTACTACTGTTAAAGGGTGCAAAATTTGGAAATGAAAAACTTCATTTTCTTTGAAAACAAGCATCTGATATTCACCAGAGGTGATATGTTAGTCTTCTAGTTTACTTTGTCACTGAAAATACCATCCAGAGAAACTTTCATTTGATATATGACTTATAAACATTGACATTTTTCCTCTCCTCCTCCCTTTTTGAAGAGAAGTCATGATTTGAGGTAGGTAACAACACTGTAGATATTGCAAACCTAAATTTAAGATGTAACTCATTAAAGCTGACTCCAAAAATGTCTGCCCCCTTTGAGAAGGGTGGGGGGAAGAATGGTAAAGAGCAAAATTTGAAGTAGCCTACAGCAATCCTCACATGCAGTTTTCATTTGACACCTAACTCATAACTGCATTTGCTCTTGCATTGCTCTTGCATTTGGAAAAGATAGAAGAACAGTTTTTCATATTTCCCCTTTTTTACGTGAGGAAGAAAGCAAAGAGTGGTAAATATTTATAGCCCATAACACTTCTTACATGACAAGCATTCATTTGGCATACAATTTGTTACTTTCAGCATTCACATTTGAAAAATATTATAGAACCAATGCTTCACATATTATCCCTTTTTTTGAAGGGGAGGAAGTAGGGAAGGAAATTTTTTTATAACCTGCGATATTTCCCATGTCACAAGCTTTCATTTGATGCACAGCCTATTACTTTTGTCCCTCACATCCTGAAGATACAATTAATGGGACAATTGTTTCCAAATTTCCCCTTCTTCAGGGACAAAGAAAGCAGGGGAAGGGTAAATTTTTATAGCCTATGACACTCCCTATATCACATGCTTTTGACACATAACTCATTACATTTGTCCCATGCATTAGAAAAATATGGCAGAACAACTGTTTTGACTGCCAAATGATGAGTGAAAAGAAGTACAAAGACAGATAATTTAATGATTTTAGTAAAAAAAAAATGAAATATTTATATTAGAATAATAAAATAATTTATAAAAAAAAAGTGAAATTATTCAAAATATACTGCAGTTAAAAATGAAAACAAAAATAACATTTGTTATTATTAGAAAAAAAAATATAAAGAAATTTATCTACCACCACCACCCTAGAATTTCCCTTTTATACCCCCTCAAGCAGCTGCTTGTCACAGAGGTCTGACAGGAGCCTGTCAGTTTAATACACCATAGTAGAAAGTCTGTGAGGATGGCGGAACCTCAGCAGAAAGACAACACAAATATCCATGCCTTACTCAGGGCTCGAACCCAGGACCCTTAGATAAGTGGCCAGGTGGGCTAACCACTTGGCACAGGACAATTCCCTTTTATAATTTAAAATTAAATGTTCTTTATTTCTGTACATAACATGCATCTCTGACAGTTACTTTAGGATAAGACTGTAAAGTTTATTTTTTGGGGGAAAGGGGGGGACACAACTAAAAAATACCTGTGCTCAGAGTGATTCTACTGTTGATTGATTAAAGGATACTACTACTCAATAAAAAGCCTATACCTTTAAAGGATACTACTACTCAATGATTAAAGGTTAAACAGTTGCTTAATTAATATATACACTTACATAATAAAGATAATGTGAAAAGCCCACTCAATACAATTGTTGATGTACACTTCTACATGAATAAAATATGGCTAAAGAAAAATATAACTAAAAAAAATTAAAATCTGGGGAACTATGTAGGCGAACAATTTAATTTGTAGACTGCCATTGCCAACAATTAGAAGCTTTTTATATGAGTTAAAGTATGATATGTTTTAACACAGTCAACTCTTCAAGTGTAATGTCAAATGCAAGTTGAAACATGTTGCAATATTGCTGCAAGTAACAGCAAAACAGTATATGCAATCAGTCTGTCATTTTCTCGCTTTGGAAACGTGTTTGTTTTCACATGGTGATTTTTGGCAGGTTATGGCTGATCTGGTAACAGCATGTGATGTATGTTACTGTGTTCGGCAAGGCTTAAGTGGTGCCCAATCACAGAAATGATTAAGTACATGGAGAACAGTGCTTCAAACAAAGTGTTACTTTCAAGTGGCACACACATTTCACAGATGAGAGATTCATTGAAGGATCCACCAAGATCTGGGTGACCAAGCACTGTTCACATTTCTGCAACTGACTGTGCACCCCTTAAGCCTTGCTGAACACAGTAATATATTACATACCACTGCTACTTAGTCTCATCTTTTATTTTTTACTTATTGTATATATATTCAAATAAATCTATAAGGTCAGATTACATGCAATACATATGTATATGTGTTTCCTTTATATATAAAAACTGTTAAAGTACTTACAAGTCATTCATCCTAGGTTGCAACTACTGAATACCTCATGAAGTTAATAAAGATCTAAACTTTGGATGATTTCAATCACTGAAAAAGAAAAACACATTAAATGAATAATTTAATTGCAAGTCATTATTTAATCCATTGTTCATTAACATGTCCTATTTTAAGATATAGCATCAGTTAAATCACCCATTAAATCTATGCAGCTAATATACTTAATAATGCACTTGTACATAGTGATAATATGAAAGCATTAAGGAATAATGAACATGAAATATAAAATGAGCCATATTCAATGTCTAGTTCAGGTTTTTCAAACTTCAGAATTTGCCACCCCCTTGATAAGTTTATGAATTTGACATTTACCCCCCAACACAAATTCTTAAGAATGTAAATGAAATAATTAAGAAACATCAATATATAATGAACGCAAATATAATCACTGAACCAGAAAGATGTTCTAGTTCAATGATTTTGAAACAAAAGGCCTGGAATAGCATTTCGTTTTAATTTCTGCAAAGCTTTTGGGTAATTGTTTCCACTATTCAAAGAGTCACGCTTCACCACTGATATCAAAATAAACAGAGTTGCTCAAGAAATAATGGGCATTTTTAATACAAAGGTGCAGAGAAATTCATATGCTTGACAATACTTCGAATTTAAGAATTGTTCCATGAAAGAGTGGGGGACTGGTGGCTCAGTCAGTAGAGCACCAGGTTCGTAATCTGTGGTTCCCAGGTTCAAGTTTTGGCTGGGTCAGCATTTATCTCTGCAACAATTCCCTGCCCATAGTCAGTAGGGGACATCGATAGGCTTGGAAAGGCCACCGTCCATCAGATGGGAACTTAAGCTGTGTGCGGGAGACATACTCTGTGCATGTTAAAGAACATGTTGGATGGCCTTGATAGGAGGCTACCATCTGTTTCCCAATAGCTGTTGCAGTGGGTTCCCTTCCCCAACCTTCTCTGAGCCTTCGGGTCCATGTGACCTGGCCATTTAGCCCATGGTGTGCAAAAAAGTGCCACTCAGAGGTAAAACAACCCAACTCATGAAAGAGTGTCTCTATATAAAATCAAATTGTGAACTGAAAATGTATATAAAAATAATAGGGGTCAACATTGAGATTTATTATTATCTCCACAAAAAGTCCCTGCCATGCTCCTTGGTCAGTAGGGGACATGATGGCTTGGAAAGATTGCTATCTGTTAGATGGAATGTTAAGCTGTGGCCTGTGTGCAGGAGAGCCATGCCTTGTGCACATTAACATGCTGAATGGCCTTGATGGGAGGCTACTATCTTCTCCCAACAGCTGTCCACTAGGTCTCCTTCCCCCAACCTTCTCTGAGTCCTCTCTCCAAACACACATCACCAATCAACCATCAATGTGATTTAAAGACCAATGAACAGTCAGCCTACTTCTAATAACTAGGTCAGAAATTCATCGTTGAGGGGGGTCAATAGCAATCCGTTCTGTTTTGTTTCTGATGGAACATTATTTGGAACTCTATGTTCAATCTAAATGTTCATTCAGTGATCTAGCATTATCAACTAAATTCAGTTTAGAGGCTGTTGTCATTCCCCTTTCAATACTAGGTTCGTTAAGCAGATCCATCAACACTTCTGCTTCCTTTAACCCTTTAAAACCCATAATGGCCCAAAATGACCGAAATTTGAAATGGACTTGTCCAAATAGTGCTACTCCTTTGTGTTTAATACCTTCCACCCTTTCTGTATGTTCCTGGATGTTAAAGGGTTAATGCATCCTGCAACCTTTCCATTACTCCTAATATAACTTCAGGAGTCATAATGGCAGAGTCAGCCATATTAATAGCAAACATGTTAGCGATCTGGCAAAATTTTTAATTTATGAAATTTAGATTTTTTTTTTTCCTTCTTGCACAACACTCAAGGTACTGCTATACAACAATGCAATTTTAAAGCTACACTAATCTTGGCACTAAACTTGATTATTATAATGTTTATATATATAGTGTCCGGACACTTCCAATTACTAAAAAATGCAATAGTTATATTATATATAACTATTGCATTTTTGCATACTCATTAATCTTCTTGCTTAATAGCAAATACAGCTTAATCTGCTTTTAATCTATAGTTATTACAACTAATGAACTCACAAAAAATTGTTAATTAAACTCTTATACAATCATATTAAATAACATACATTTATATTTTCATGTCCCTCTTGTTCAGACCCCAACCCCATTTCCTTTTAATGTCCTGCAACACTCCAAACTATGCTATTATTAATATTTGCAGTTAGCTGAATTCATGTGCCAGGCAATTAATCTTGACAAAAAAATTAGTAAAGGTTACTTTATAAAAGTGTGTAAAATAATTAAGTAATTAAAGTAATGATTGTCGCAAAATAATAGTTAATCAGTATCACTAAACAAGCTCTGCTCAAAAGAAAAAAATCAAAGACAATTACAATTTCATAAAACTATAGAAGTTTATTGGATTATTGAATCAATAATATTCTTCAAATATAACTTCTACAAAACAACTCCTCAACATCATTCATCAAGACAATTCACAAATCTCAACTAAACATCACTTTTATTTTCCACATCTCTCACTACTATTTCTACAACTGTTTCTCTACAGCCACACATTGGCTTAAAACAAATGTGGCACATGCTGAGATCACACTTGAAGCCACATTTGCATACAGTGATCTGCAATGATGGAGTTCAGCGGTTGGGATCTTGCTTGCAGCGGTTAGGGGCTGCTAATCAAAACAGAGTTGTGCAATCTCTGTTTTGATACACTAAGGATGAAGAGAAGTGATGGTTCAAAAGAAATGAAAGGCTCTAAAATAATTATAATGTAAATAAATTAAGACTGGTTAAGGAACATAAAAGTGAATATGGGGAACCATCACAGTTGTACCTCTGAGTAGCACTTTTTTTGCACATAATGGGCTAAATGGCTAGGTCACAAGGACCCTGAGGGCTCAGAGAAGGTTGGAGGGACAGGACCCACTGGACAGCTGTTAGGAAAGATGGTAGCCTCCCATCAAGGCCATCCAGCGTGTTCTTTTGTGCACAGGGTATGGCTCTTCCACACATGGGCCACGGCTTATCATTCCACCCAAAAGATAGCAGCCTTTCCAAGCCCATTGGCATCCCCCACGAACCAAGGACAGAGTGGGGAGTTTTACAGAGATAAATCTCAATGCTGGTCCAAGTGGGACTCAAATCTGGAAACTAAAGATATCAAGCCTGATGGGCTATCGACTGTGCCTCCCCACCCCCATTACTTCCCTGTACTGACTCAGTAATAAATAAACAAAGTTTCTGTTGCATATATATTTTAGGCAACTACAGACTATAAAAATCCAACAGACTAGATAGCCGAGTTCTCCAAACACATTATCTTGACCACAGTACCATTATTTGAACAATGGCAGTACCTGGAATGTTTTCAGACTACCTTCAGAGTTAATAACCAACTGTGCACAGACAAAGCTTATTACTAATTCCACCAATAATGCTTATAACAATGTAACCCCTTAATATCATAATGAATCCTAATAGATTTAAAAATAAATTTTAATGAAACATATACTAATTTGTAATGCCACAGATAAGGAAAGCACTTTCTATGATCATATAACAGTAGATTAGCAATAAATATTACAATCAAAAATGCACAAAAATCATCTTTTGTGCAATCAAAAAATAACTTATTAGTATAACTCTCAAACCATTTAGAATACACTAAAACCAACAATACTATTACCAATCTATAACTAAAACACTCAATTGTAAACTGCCAGAAAAACAACTTCTATACCCAATGAGATTTCATGATGTATTGATATCAGGTTGCTTCAATTTAACTTCTAACAGCTGAGGTCAAATCTGGGGCAGAATACATAAAAAATAACACATTCTTGGTTTAAAGCCCTGATAATGTCAATATCCCACTCTGATATATCACATATTTCATATAAGCCAATTTGCATAAGCTACATTAAAGGGAAAAAGTTATACAGAAGTTTATCCTTAATATTTTGAAAAATACATGAAATCAAAATACATAATATCATGTGGTGAATATGTAAATGAGATAAAACTATTTGAGAGGATCCAAATACGTAAGTGAACTCTCAGCTCCCCACTTGCACAGTACAAAAAGTGCTCTCTAACAGGTATGTTCAATCAGGAATTATATGTATTTTTGATTTTTTGTCTACAAATTTGAGAATATTATTTCATTAAAAATATCTCAGAGTCATCATATAAATAATTCATTATGGTAACATGCTACTGGAAGAGTGGTAGCTTGCCAATTTCAAACCACTATTACCAGATGGTCAAAAGTGTTTCAAATGGGATTCTATGTTTTGGAAACAATTTTAGGATGCAAGTGATGTTGCTAAAAGAGCAATATAAGGTGGCCTTATATTGCTCTTTTAGTAACATCACCTGATCATTTGATTTGAAATGATTGTTATCCCAAGAGTCAATCTTGGGATGAATGGAATGTGGCTTTAACTATAGGTGTCATAAAGCCCTGACAGTTCCCTACTTGCTTCAACCAGAGGTAGGATTTCAAGGTAGTTTCCAGAAGGCACAAGTTGGGTTGTTTTATCTCTAAGAGGCATTTACTTTTATGTGCATAATGGGCTAAATGGCCAAATTGTAAGGACCCCTAAGAGCTCAGAGAAAGTTGTTAAAGAAGGTCCAATGGACAGCTGTTAGCAAACAGATGGAAGCCTCCTGCCAAAGCTGTGCAGTAAAAAAACTTGATGTTCATGGTCCTGGTGAAAAAGATACAAGTGGGCCTTATCACATAGTATAAAATGGTGGCAACAGGGTGGACCCTAAATTTTCCATTTAATTTCTCATGTCTGTCTTAACAGTGAATACCGTGCATTCACTTTGGATTGATTTTTAATGAGTAATTTCTCTATTTAGTCAATTCTCTATTTAGAGTAAGGAAATTGATTAATAGTAATAATTCCAATTTAATTAACTGCTCTCAAAAGTTAATAATAGATATAAATGAAAAATAATAATAATAAATAATAATAAATAAAAATTAATAAATTCTGTGGTAATTTATATTGAATTATTATAGAATTTCTATCAGTTGATCTGAGAAATTATTCTCTCTTAAAATTAAATTTGACTGAATTAAAACATCAGATCTTTATTTATCCTTTTAGCAACTATATTAATAATTATAATGAAAATAATAAAATGTAATTTTTGTCACCGTAAGTAGTGGTTCAAATTTTATCCCTTATAAAAAATATTTAATGTGACGTGGTGTAAATCAGTTTTCAATTTACTATGAAAATATTTCTTGCAGTTATTCAGCAAAAAGGCTGCTTTTTTTCTCTCTCTCTCTTGTTTTCATTAATTGATTTTTATTCTGCTGTATCAATTTTTATTTATGTTTATTTCACTGCTTTTGCTTTGATCATAATCATCCTAAAACCATAATGTTTTGTACTATCTGCACCAATAGTGGTTTTACTCCTAATCCAATGTGTTCTTGAATGTGCACAGAATATAGCTCTCCTGCACATAGGGCCAAGACTAAACATACCATCTCATGAACAAAGGAGATAATCTGTAGCAGCAAATTTTACTTCTGGGTAAAACACATGGCTCTGCACATTAATAATAAACTTTTGCTCCAGAAAAAAAATCACTAATCAATTTTTTTACTTCAAAACTGTCATTAAGATGCAATTTACAACTATTATTGCATGGAATAGTTGTGATTTTACCAGAGGCATATAAGCTTACATGCACAGGATGGAGACACATGTATTGCATCTTCTAGCATAGGAGGATTCCAGACTCAACTAGTTTCTGATTGAAATTGTTAGGGTAATGACAGTTGGCTTTTCAAGCCCATCAGTGTTCCCTTTCTCAAAAGGGACAAAACATGGGTTAGCAGGGAACCAGAAGGCTTCGAGTGAAAAACCTCTATGCCAGTGGTATTTCCTTTAACTCCCATCCATAGCAGGGTGAATAAAGGAAGGGTGGTGCCACTCTGCAAAAAAGCATTTCTTGATGGTCATGGCTAGGCATTTTAACATCAGAGTGGGGAGACAAAGCTTATAAGATAGATTTCTGTTGGCAGAAAAAGTGTAAAATTACAATTTCATTTTTTTAAATGTTTGAGGTCTATCTAGCTATCAGGGAAATATTTTTATATATACGCACTCAGCAGCCACTTTATTAGGTTACAGTTCCGTGTTTTGTCAATAGTGAGATACAGAACTTGGGAACATTTTAAATAATCATTTTTTGAAAAAGTGTGACTAAAGACAATTTAAAGATCTGGAATCTATTTTAACCTAATAAAACTAACAAATAAACCTAAATAAAGCAACTCCAACTACAGAATAAATCTTTAGCAACATTCATTCTCTATTTAGAGTAAGGAAATTGACTAATAGTAATAATTCCAATTTCATTAATTGCTTTCAGAAGTTAATAATAGAGATAAATGAAAAATAATAATAAATAAAAATTAATAAAGAAATTCTGTGGCAATTTATATTGAATTATTATAGAAATTCTGATGATTCTGAGAAATTATTCTCTCTTAAAATTAAATTTGACTGAATTGAAACATCAGATCTTTATTTATCTTTTTATCAACTATATTAATAATCATAATGAAAATAATAAAATGTAATTTTTGTCACCGTAAGTAGTGGTTCAAATTTATCCCTTACAAAAAATATTTAATGTGACATGGCGTAAATCAGTTTTCAATTTACTATGAAAATATTTCTTGCAGTTATTCAGCAAAAAGGCTGCATTTTTTTCTCTCTCTTTTGTTTTGATTAATTGTGAAATTTTCATTCTGCTGTATCAATTTTTATTTATGTTTATTCCACTGTTTTTGCTTTGATCATAATCTCATTTGCAAATCAGAGATTTTTCCCTCAGCTTTTTTTTTTTGTTTTTAATAGCAGTTTGAAATTGCTTTTGTAATTTTCAAATGCATAGACTATGATGCACTGACAAACTTTTATTCCCATGAATCAGTATGGTATAAGCCAATGTCTTTAAATTATCAATAATCTGAGATAATGCTACTTTTTTACTGGGTACACTGTCATAGTTTTCAGAACGATCAGCTTCTTATTCCAATAATCATTTTGTTGTTTCCCATGATAACAATCATCTGGTGGGAGTAGAAGCAGTCATAGAAATAACGATAATTCTTGTATGTGACTTTTTTTTAAATCTGCAATGGCATTACCATTTAGTTTACGTTTCATAGATAGTCCTAAGAGTCCGATTCATAAATCTTACAGGCAATTGATCTTATCTGAAAATTGTTTACCACGTATCTTAGCATGAGCACATCGAATTTATCTTCAAGCTGACACTGCAGCATCCACTTCATATTAACTTTTACTTCTAATTTGAATATATATGAAACACTGTTTCTCTTATTCTTCAAAGGATTATTTATGTAGTTTGCTACTGCACAGTTTCACATGATAAAAAGAACCAAAAATTACCTGAAAGACTTCACAGAGTGAGAAATTCACTAAGCGAAGAGCAAAGACGTGAAAGAAAGTACAATTATTTATGTACATTAGCTGAGCTTTCCCCATTGTGACATCATGGGGTCGCCCCTCTCAGCGACACTCGAATGACCTGTTAAAACATATCCTTGTGACGACACCTTTTATATACTCACCTTGATCCATAGCCTATCTGGATTGGTGTAAGAGCATGTGAATGACATACAGGAAGAGTGAACATCTATTTTCACAGATGTGTCTAGATTCAGCTTACATCTGGAGAAAAGGGGCATGGTATCATCTCTCTAACATCAGAAAAAGGGCCCAATAAGGAGGTAGTGGTATGATAATCTGTGAAGGCATCAACATCAATGGTCTCATAGATCATGTATTTGATAGAGGATCTCAAGCCTATATTCACTCCTCTACATGTTAAAACAGGTTCAGGATGAATGAATTTAGAGGTCCACTAGAGAAATAGATTTTGTTTGCAACTTCATCCCCAAACAAGTCATAATCTGGTGCAGGGGTTCTCAACGTAGAGTACATGGTAAAATTTTTTAGGGTATGCCGTGAGAGCTCAAAAGTCACTATATCTAGTAACGAAGTCACTAAGTTAGCAGCAATGCTGTGCAAAAATTCCATTTGTGTGTTTATTTTATTCCCATTGTTATACTATAACTATAGTTTTATCTATCTATACAAGGGATACGCCAGTTACATACACATTTCCAGGGGGTACATGAAGCATAAAAGGTTGAGAACCACTGATCTAGTGGCTTATTATTTCTGCAGTTATTTGATTTCTTATTTGTAACCTACTTCAAAAATCACTCATAATATTTTGTATATTTCATTTACCTTTTTATCATGTTTGTTGGAAAATAATTAATGTCTGTTCTTGTATATTGAAATTTGAAGGAAAAGTAAAGTTCGAAATTTATTATTACTATTCTATTTTTCTTGTGAATAATGACTCAAGGAAAATTTTTGCATATTATATACAGGTAAATTGGTAGCAGTGATATGATTATTTAGAACAGAATTTACAGCATATATTTAGTAAATGGTACTGATGTTATTGAGGAGTTTGAAATCATGGTAAACTGGTGGGTTTTGGTTATCTAAACTTAGATCACTTTTCCAAATTAAAATCAGGTATGGAATAAGAAACATTTTTGCAAGGGACTCCTTTTATCATGGGATACTACCGTTGTCATAATATTAAGTCTCTGGAGTTGTGAGTACAGTGAGTGTTCATAGAGGCCTATAGGGATATGGTGGAACATCACATTATGATGATCCACCCATTCACTTTTACTTTTCCTTACAACTTTTACTTTATTTACATTATGTTTATCAATTAAAAATAACATTCTCTGTCATTGAGCAATAAAATTTTACAGTTTATCCTTCAAACTATTTGCATGTTAAAAGTTTTTAAATGTTAAAACTTTTAACATGCAAAGAGTTTGAAGGATAAACTTTAAAATTTTGTTGCTCAATGACAGATAATTGTAAGTTATTTTTAATTAATTTCTGAGCAAGGTCCTTTTAATTGTGTATATTTATCATTTTGGGGATTTTCTTTAGTTGGAGTTAAATCACTTTTTTCTCTTCAGAGCCGCTAAAGGAAATGCACATGCGCAACTCCGACTTTTGAGCGACAGCCACTAATGCAAGTGTTTAAGACATGCCCCCTCTTGCATCATAGCCAGTGTGAGTGACAATAGTCAGATTATGCAAATGCTTTTCCCAGTATGCAACATGCATCACATGTATACTAAGAGACATTAGGTCACGGAGTCAATGGAGTAATGATAGTGGAGATAGGCAGTATGAGATAGTAATGAGAACAATGTTAGCTGAGAAGCTGGTCAGTTTTGGAGATGTTTAAATTAGCTTTTCTATTTCTAGCTCAGACTATTTTGCATTCATCAGTTTACATGGTGAGTCATGAATTTTTTGGAAATAAACTTTGTTGTATGAATATTTTGACTCTGCTATTTTTTCTCTTGAGCAATAATTGATTTTGATTAAAATTCAGTTTTAAAAATTTAACCATCTTTTGAATCTTTGTGACTAGCAACACCAATATACCTAAAGAACCCTCATTTAACTTTATTTGGCAAATTAATATTGCCTGGCACCCGATATGCTATCTGGATCGGTCAAAAGATCCAAAGAGAAAAAGTTTAACATACTTTTGGAGCATTACAGCATTGTGGCATATGAATTATGTGGTAGATAGGAGTGAGTGGATATGTTAATGGCACAAATAAGTGTAGTTCTGACATGTGATGAAATTTTATTCATTCAAACAGTATTGTGGGAAAGTTGGCACATAATGGATATTTTTTTCCCCCATAGGTATAGATTTTTTTTTTTTTTTTTTTCATTTTTAGTATGATGGTTGTTGCTGTGCTAATGGAGAGTATAGGTGATTTTTTAAATTTTGTTATACTAGTTGTTAATGTTGGTAGTTTGGTGTAGTGTTTCAGTGGATTATGAATATTAATTGGGAATAGTGGTGTATGTGTTCAGAAAGGAAAAAAAAGCCCGACTCTGGGGCTTTTTCCAAGTGCAGAACAGCAGTTGTTTAAAATTTTTGATGGTTTTTCACTTGCTTCAGCCCATTGAGTTATATAACCCATTGGGCTTTCTTTGAGTGTGGATCCGCAGTTCGTTGTTTACGACTTTGGGCTTTTTTTAAGATGTTTTTAAAATTGTTGGAAAAAACGTTTTCTACAAGGCAGTATTAGAGAGAATTTTGATTTGGTAGTTAATGGAGAAAATGGATCTGCTGCAGCTTCAGTACTCCTTTTTTAAATAATTACCGAAGTTACTTCAAAATTGTTCAGGAAATAAATGTAATAGTGGGTAAATAATATATTAGATTCTAGGTGTTACTATTCTACATATATTATATTTGTAACTAATTTGTTCTAATAAAGATTCATTCTCTTCTTCTGCACTTGAGTGTACTATGTTTGTTTTTCTGTATTTAACAAAAGCAGCAAATATAAATCTCCCAACATACAAAATCTTCATGAGCCATGGAGATACAACCAGACTGTGCAATTCTGTTCTCCAAACATATCTTCCTGAGCTACAGCTGCTTCATTTGGCCCCCCTAGACCAATTCTAGCAACTTCCTGTTGGACCTTGCCAGTCATATCCTAGGTCTCCTGCTTTATCTGAGGCCTCCAGGCATGCTGTTCATAACTCTATTTGCAAATCTCCTAAGAATTGCCAAAAACAATGAAATTTCATATTGAACTGCTATCAAAAGCACAATTTATGCTCCAGTTTATCTTCTCTAATTTTATATAAAATTTCTACAAATATCAGTTACATCATATTAAATCTCCCAATTAACCCTTCAAAAATATTAATCCCATGCTATGTTTCAAGATACTTCAAATTAACTTTGTAAATATACCAATCCTCATGTTCAAATACACCAAAGATAGTTGTTAACATACAAGCTGTGTCCAATATAAAAAAAAAAAGACATCTTCTTAATAACACCTGCAATCTGATGATGGATAAAACATGCAAAATTCCAATAATTCACCTAGTCTTTGTGAAAGTACAATAATTAGTTTATACCATCGATTTGTATGTTCAAAGAATGATGAAAATGAATGCATAAATAATGTGGCAAACTCATTCATATACTGTGGTTTAAAACTAAGTGGCTGAATGATTCAAGGATTCCAGCTGTGAAATAAACACTAGAAGTTTCATTCCCAGATAAGGCTCTTTTCTTTTAAAGTTTCCATTATGATAAATTATACTACAATACTCCTATCAACCGTCCCATGACTGAATGGTTAGCGCGCTTGGCTACTGATCTAAAGGACCTGGGTTCGAGCCCCAGGTAAGGCATGGATGTATGTGTCATTTTTCTGCCGAGGTCCTGCCATCCTCACAGACCTACTATGGCATATAAACTGACAGGCTCTTGTCAGACCTCTGTGGCAAGCAGCTGCTTGAGGGGGTATTTTCATACTCCTGTCAGGTTTATGGTATGTTATACAGAATGGCCACAAAGTCCCTATGCTGATTGTATCCTCTGTTAATTATTTGTTAACTATTTTTTCTGGGTAGGGATTCATATCGATACAAGTGTCACACTTCACATTTGAACTTGCTTCAGATAAGGTTTTTACACAACTGTAAGAGAGAGGTATCAAGATAACAGCTATCCTGCAACAAAATGGTGTACCAGCATATTATTCTTTCTCGGAGAAAATCTTGCTGACAAATTCAGTGGATAATGGATTGGACATGAATCCAATGTTGTGTGTCCTCCTCAAAGTCTAGGCTTAACAAGTAACAAATTTGGGGCATTGTGAATGAGAATATTTTTCACCTCTGCCTAACAACAGTTGAAGACAACAGCTATCAGGGACTGCTGTAATTGCTTCCAACCATCAACATGGAAAATGTCCAGAAAAAATGGGCACAAATTAAAATTTGTACAAAGATAATGGTCAGATAACTTCTAACTAGCATGCATAGGGACTCTGTGGTCACTCTGAATCTGAGAGGGTAACAGAAGGCAAGAAAATAACATTTAAAGTGAAGTGACAACATTACCATTTTTGATAGCTCTATGTTGAAAAAGCTGAGAAAGGCAGTGTCAGCAAATTTGCTGCATAGTGTTATTTCTTGGTGTAAAGCAAAAAAGTAATAATTTAAATAAATATGCAAGAATCATTACTACCAGTTCAACTAGAGGAAAAATGTATTAATACCAACTTCATCACTCAATCATAATTCAGTCACTTACTAATTTCCCACAGATTAAACAATTTTTCATACATTTGTTGATTATGTATATATTTGGTATACGGTCTTTAACAATCACAATTTATAATATTAATCTAATGTAGTTATCTTAATACCATATAGCGATTAAAGCAGAAAAGAAGTCGAAACGATATTACATAGGTACGTGTCAATTATTTCAGAATAAAATCACATCGTTCAAATTATTCCAAATATTTAAAAAATTAATGATCGTAAATTATAACAGAAAAGATAAGTCAAACATATAACACAGCTGTTAAAAAAATTACTTGCCAAACTATTCTACCTAATCCAAGAGAAACCTTAAAGATATCGATATTGATAAAAACAAATTCATTCCTATGCGTTGCTGTTGCCAATTTCTGAAAACATTTCTTATTTAGAATTTACAACTGTCTATGGTCACTTACTTGAAAAACGTAATGTCACAAACATTTGTGAAGTTAATTTGAAGCAGAAGAGAATTACGATTAAAGATAGGCGAAGACAGGGACGTCGCTAAAGCACGTGCACAATAGGCGAAAAAATTTTAGGGGCGGCAAATTTACTAATGAAGGCTGAGGGTGCACTAATTTTGATCGGTGTAAGTATAGCCTATTTTCCAACAGAAAAATTTTCATTTACTTTGAAAAATGATATTAACTGTAGCTAAATTAATTTCTAATTCTTAAGAGCAAATCTGGAGAAAGGAGCGGTAGTCCAAGTTCGCTCCAGACGCAGATATCCTGGTTCGCTCCGGTGAGGCAGTCTTGACGGCTCTGGAGACAGCGTAAAAATAGATTACTACAAAATCGACGCTAAGAGTTTATAGCAAAATAAATTTACCCCTCAACTAAGTATTTGCCACAGGCCAGTATAATTCACCTAAAGAAGGTCTCTTAAGAAGATTCAAAGAAATATAACACAAGAAGCTCCAACTCTCCAATACATGTCCCTTTTATTATGCTCTGTAGTAGGGGTTCTCAACATGGGGTACGCCGTGAGAGCTCAAAAGTCGCTAGATCTAGTAACAAAGTCGCTAAGTTGGCAACACTGCTACTGATTAATTTCTGCAAACTGAGTGACAAAGCGCGGCACTGTAGTTCATACTCATGGAATACACGTTTGTCAATCTCTCTTCTCTACTGACACGTTTGTGTACACGTTTGTCAATCCTCTCTTCTCTACCTGACACGTTTGTCAATCTCTCTTCTCTACCTGAGAGCCAACCTACCCGAACAGCTGATCGTCCAGTCAAAACATCCATTCTAAGTGAGTGAATGTGCCTTCTTACTGCTCTATGTATCTGATGCGATTTATTTCACTTGCTGTGCTTAAACTTATTTTTAGTCGTCAAGGTTTTCATTGCAAGTCTATCGTCCACACTGCGTTTGCCCCTCATATCTGCTCACATGCACGCAGGTCTTCAGTGGTGTCGCCTCAGATAGAACTGAAACGAACAAGACTGGAGTACAGTAATGTTTAGGGACGAATCTCGTTTTTCTCTTGATCTGCACGGCGGTAGACAACGTGTTCCCAGTCATTCAGGGGAAAGGAACGCCACCCAGTGCGTGCGACATCGTCCCACAGCTCCAGCACCTGGTGGCTTGATGTGGAGTGACATTACTCAGATATCTCGATAAGAACTGGTCACCATAAGGATATCTCTAACTGCACAACAATGTGTTATATTGTAATTAGTATTATAATTAGTTGTTCGACATCATACTAATTATACCACTTTACCGGGTAGGTAAAGTGGTAATTTTCCATATTTTTTGATAATGTAATCAATCATACATTTCAGTGAATGCTAACAGCTGCCTGCGTTTCAATAATATGGCATTCATTAATCCTTCCAGGAGTTGCAATTTTTTTCTTGTAGTGTATTTGCGACCTTGCTATCAATAATCAATTCCAATTCTGAAATGGCAAACATTCATTTCACTTATGGAGAAACAAACGGAAACTGCAGTCAAGCTCAGCGTCTCTACATGAGAATTCATCCGCATCGACGATGTGCAGCCTTTTCGTGAGGCAGGGCGGTGGTCACGGACAGGGTCCTTTTCGCTTGTTACTGCAGATTGAGAGTCGGCTCAGATGTATCCAAAAGATGCTCCCTTCTGAAACACTGCTCATGCACAGAAATCTAGGATAAAGTAGCTGATAAACTTCGGGAATTGTATGTTTAGGAATTTTGCCATGCGCTAAACGTGGAATGTTTCGGTGAATGCAGGCTACAGATTCTGCACATAGCTCAAGTTCCACATATACCCTGCTGCTCGATTTTCCGAAAACATGTTGTAACGTGATTATGAGCGATAGTTTGCCTCTGTGTCAATTAAATTTTTTAGGATATTTTTAAGAATGAGGGCTAAGGATTCATATCAAACGAGAATCCCTGACTGTACGATTAAATATTTATTATGAAATATTTGTAAAATTTTAATGTAAAATATTATCATCAATCCATTATTCTGTGTGCTCCCGTTGGTTAAGAGTGATGGTTGCCATTTTCATCGATGATTCATTTTCTAACCATGTCTCAAGGATGTTTCATTTGTAAAATGTGGAATCGTATAATCACGAATTCTCGTTTCATATGATTCTGCCGTCTTCATTGTCAAAGAAAACGACCATAAAATACAAGATCACAGAAAGAGTGAAGTTTTAAATTATACACCTAGGATTTCTTCTTCATGCGAATCCGTCAACAAAAATTAAGAAATCTACTAAATTGCTTACCTGATTAGCAACACTATGTTATTGGTGCTATTTCTATTTTTAGGACAGAAGAGAAAAAAATCCTGCCCTAAACACAATGGTTACTTCAAAAGCGAGAGCAAAATGCACCTTTCTTTAGCAATTTGTATATCCAGGCAAAAATCCTTGCCACAGGCTTGCGCAGTACTTTCGAATCAGCATCCATCAGAAGCTTCTCTCATCTTTACTTCCCAATTCAATTTCCGCTCGAGCAAAAATAGGTCCAGAGTAGTCTTCCTGAGTTAAATAATGTAGGGCATTACAGGAGATGAAATTTTCTTCAGTTATATTGTTGAATATTTCTTTCGGTAGCTTTAATATTATGATAATTAAATTACAGACAGATATAGAGAATGCTTAGAAATACTTAATATATTTTTCTTATATTAACTGGTTAAACCTACATAAAAAGTTTGGCGTAAAACGTATAGACGTTGACAGCTATTCCTTCGATAACTTCATTCCAGTGTACGTTAACCTACTACTCCATTCACAAGGTCAGACACTTCAGAGGGTTACTACCAACCCACGATGGCTAGGAACCTGAACAGTTACCAAACAGGAATAGATCTGAGTGGGGCCCCTAATTAAATTTGGGACTGATCACTCAAGTATCACCCGAACCACGGGAAACCGTCAATTTCTGCCACCGATGACGTCACACGTATCCGCCCGTCCGTTCGTTCCTTCGCTCAGAATGAATTACGATTACGTATTAATTTGATATTTTAGATGATTGTTGTGAAGGGGAGATATTCTTGATAATCTTCTGAAAGTTGGGATGAGGGAGTTACGTTCTTCTTAAAGAAGGAATCAATTTTCGCCTGTTTCGGTTTCGTTGTCTCATTGAGGATGAACTCGTATGGCTCAATATCATCAGTCGATTCCTAAACAAAGCTCAAATGATTGTCATTAGGAGGTTTCACTCTTTTGAACTGGAAAATTTTCTCTCGTGCCTCATAAAACCAGGTCAAATGGATCTGACCGATATTTATTTTAATATACCCCAAAACAAAAATCACTCTAATGCGAACTTCACAGTAAGAGGTGTCACTATAAGTGACTTAAAGATCCACTTTCTCCATTCCCACTTACATTTCTTCCCCGACAACTGCGGCATGGTTAGCCATGAACACAGTGAACGTTTTCACCAGGACATTGCAACGATAGATAAATGATACCAGGGAAACTGATCCACTTCAATGATGGCTGACTACTGTTGGACGCTTGTCAGGGATGATCCTGAACAGCTGTACAAGCGACAGGCAAAGCGACGTCGCAAGTGGAAGTGGAGTGTTACCGATACATGTCACATGTACATATTACTCTATTATATAAGAAACTATGCGGATATCTCAGAAATCGTTGCCAATTTTACATTTTCATTGTCATATTCGTGTTCAGCACCTTGAAATCTTTAAGAAATGGCTACTTTTATCTCAGAAATATGAAGTTTACGAAAATTTGTTGACCAGTGTTATCCCCTCCCCCATCTGCTAAGGCATCTAAGTAACTACCTACCTAACCTAAGTATTAAGTAAGTATTTCTATCACATGCATTCTTTCGTGAAATACATTACAGCGGTGTTTCTCATTGTTTTATTATACAGTACCCCTTTTCAAAAAAAAAAGTTTTTAAGAGCACCCTGTTTTTTAAATTGCTCCAAATACCTAAAACCTACAAACGAAGAATTTGGACTACCATTACTATCAGGCCCACATATAGAAAAAAAAATTAAAGGTAGGTGTGAATTGACCCACTGGAGCCGGAAAAATGTGGGGAAAGGGAATGAATTTCCATTGCGGTTGTAACAATTTTCCTACCATTTTAGATGTCATTAAAAACATTCTTGAAAACTGCGTGAAATATAACAATGTTAAATACTTTTTTACCTCCACTAACCTTACTAGCATTCACAAGGGTGGGGGTATGGCCCCTTTCTCCCTTTTCGCTCATATCCGGTCTCGATTTCAACACTTTTGTTTAACAATTGAATGATCTATTGTCTCTCAAACCTTAAACAGGGATTTTGAAACTTTTTTGACACTGCGACCCCCTAGAATTGCAATAAATTTATGCGATACCCTTAGAATCGTAGATAATATTATGCGACGCCTTTTCTCTTCCTCAAATTATAAGACTTACGTATTTCCAAAAATATTTAAGTAAAAATACTAGCAAATATAAATCTATAAAAGTCTTCCAAGCTGCTTGCGACCCTCACTGAGCGACGCGACTCGCAGATTGAGAATCATGCTCTTTATTACATGTTTGGACCCCAAACTTCCTTCCTCCCTAGAAACAGAGGAAAGAACTTCTAAAAAAAAGATGTAATTAATGCTGTGTGAGATTATTCTTAAATTGCTCAATTAACAGCTTCATTGATTACTATGCAAATGTTGCATCCAAACTGAAGGCAGGACATAATCAAAAATGTGATTATGTCAAATCATGTTAATTATCTAACTATTACACACTTCGCATTATGCAGACCATCTACTTTTCTGGTATAACACATTTAGAACTACATAATTATATTATGAGATTTGTTTGCAATAAAATCTCCTGGCATTAATTATTAATTTTCGTGAATGACACTTTCACAACTTTCTAAATAACACAATAGGATATATAATACTTATTAATGAATGAAATGATGTTCGGCTCAACTTTTAGAGTGTGATTGTTGAGCACGAACCCGATTATAAAAGCCGGATTATAAAAATGAAATGAGTTCGGACTCAACTTTTAGAGCGTGATTGTTGAGCACGAGCCCGATTTGGGTAAAATATATCTCTGACGCATTGCAAGACATATATATTATGAATTAAACGGATGGAAACTGAGCGTGAGTTCAAAAATAGTATTTAACAATTATAATTCCAAAATAATATAATTTATTGCAAAAGTATGAATAAAAACATTTATATAAACTACCGTGGCCGAGTGGTTAGCACGCTTGGCTACTGATCTAAGGGACCTGGGTTCGAGCCCCGGAATTAGGCATGGATGTGTGTGTCGTTTTTCTGCTGAGGTCCTGCCATCCTCTCAGATCTCCTACTGTGGCATATAAACTGACAGGCTCCTGTCAGACCTCTGTGGCAAGCAGCTGCTTGAGGGGGTATTTATTTATTTTATTTAAAGTTAATCAACACAAATCTTCATCAGTATAAAAACTTTTTACTATTCCTACAAAGAGAGGTTTCCTCTATAATTCTTACTATCTCTACTCAAAGCATAAAATAAGGTGTTTTACAACAGTTGATAAGTGACAAAATAATATTTGTGAACAAACCTGCAATCTATAAAGAATAACTTTACCAATTTCTAAACAAAGTAAATATAACTATGCATCAAACGATGAACTCTTCCTACAGAAAAGTTGAGATCAGCTCTGCTTGTTCGACTAACATATAACTTCCTCAGCTACTAACAGGATCAACATTAATAAACTTATTTAACCTCCCGCGAACACACCAAATAAAAACATTTCTTCTTTATACTATAATGCACAGACTAAAACAAACTATGTTTTCCTTCACACAAATTTCCTCTTAATTACATCAACTTATTCTTCATTTTTCAGTCAATTTCGTTCGAACTAGTTAGTGACGTAATTCGAACGATGAAGCACATGCAATCATCAAAATGATACATCAAATCACAAGTTCACTGTAGTACGTTCATCTGCCGTAACAATATATATATAAATACATGTTGTAAATTTGTTATTTTAGTGTTTTATTATTAATTATAATCATTTTCAGAAAACTTAAAATGTTAAAGTTATTTGGAACGAAAAGAATGGAAATAATATATAGGCAAATAGCCATCCATTTTTTTAAAAATAGAGCATACTCATAAAAAAAATCAAGAATCGCATTACACTTATTTTTAGTTTCTGAAGAATGATTAAACTGTTGAAATTATAATCAAAATATGCTTTATATTTTTACTTACTTTTATAACAATTACAAGATATAATTGAAATATAAATTATTCTGAACCCGAACACGCCAGAGCCTGACAAAGTCCTCGCACGAAATCATTTCTAACAACCACATAATGCAAACTGAACAAAACACCTAAATCGTTAGACCAATTTACAAGTCTGTATCAAAGAAAGCGTGATTACTGTGATTTTCAATTTCGTTCATACATGACACAAATACCAACTAAATCACATCTTGTAAAATAACTCAATATTGCAAAAAATGTTTCCGAAAAAGAGAATTTGCGAAGTTAGAGAGAGCGTTAATGTAATTACATAACGAGTTTAGGAAGCACAGTATTTTCAGCTTATCGATTTAATTTCTGCGCAAGCAGAAATAATTCCAGAGTACTTACACAGTTTTCTACCTGCGAAGTCAGTGAATTAAAGCAGGTGAAATTTTCTTGAGAAATGTTGTCCAATATTTATTCCGATACCTTTACAATTATGTGAATTAACTAAATCGATTAAATCAATTGCAGAATAAAGAAAACAAATATATATAATAAATTATTTGAATTCGCACTTTTAAATCCGGTATTATTTACGGAAAACAAACATTTTACAATCCAAAATATTAAGAAAGCAATGGCCGAGTGGTTAGCACGCTTGGCTACTGATCTAAGGGACCTGGGTTCGAGCCCCGTGTAAAGCATGGCTGTTTGTGTCGTTTTTCTGCTGAGGTCCTGCCATCCTCTCAGATCTCCTACTGTGGCATATAAACTGACAGGCTCCTGTCAGACCTCTGTGGCAAGCAGCTGCTTGAGGGGGTATTTATTATTTATTTAATATAGCAACTCTCGCATTTGCTTGAAGAATTTCGCACTTTTCCAACATGGGAGCCAGGGGCATACGAAGGACTATGGTTAGTGGGGAGGATGAGAATCAAAAGTTTTCCAACTCGGAATTCAAATTTTGCCAACTGAGCAAATTACTTAGATTTCGCTCCGTAGGGAGGGCAGTTGAGGCACTTTTCACAAATTTCACAATTCTCCTACATTTTGACATTTGACTTACAATTTTGCCAGCTCCAGTAATTTGCCATTTACCTTCCAATTTTGCCAACTAGCCATAATTTCATAGAATTAATTCCAATATTTACATCTCTGAATTTATGCCTAGTACCATATACAGATCCTTGTTTTCGGATCTGTATAAAGTAGCTATACATAAATTCAGTTTGAATTTTGCATTGATTTCGCCAACTCTAATGGGGACTAATTTCACGAAACTAATCCCAATCTTTACACCTCTCCTAAATTTGCCAAATCACTTCAAACTTTTCAAACTCCCCAAGATTTTGCCAAATTTCCTCGATTTTAGTCAACTATCCTGAATTTCATAAACCCAATCCCAATTATTACAACTCAACCGTATTTTCCAAGTGGATTCGAATTTTCCAACTGCCCTACACTTTGGCAAGTTTCCTCGATTTTGCAATCTCGCCACAATTTTACGGAAAAAAAATCCCAATTTTACATCTCACCTAATATTTGCAAAGTCACTTTGAATTTTGCCAACTCCCCCAAGATTTGCCAACTTTCCTAAATATTTCAAAGTTGCCTCGATTTTGCCACACACCATAATTTTACAGAAAAAAGATTGCAATTTTTACATCTCACCTGAATTTTGTCAACTGTTCACGATTTTGCCAACTCACTCCGAATTTTGCCAACTGCCCCTAGTTTTTGCCAACTCCCTAAGTTTTGCCAACTCTGCTAGATTTTGCCAACTCGCCATAATTTTACAGAAAAAAATCCAAATTTTCACATCTCACCTGAATTTTACCAAATCCTCACGATTTTGCCAAGTCACTGAATTTTGCCAACTGTCCCTAGATTTTGCCAACTCCTTAAATTTTGCCGACTCGCCATAATTTTACAGAAAAGAATCATAATTTTTACATCTCACCCGAATTTTGCCAACTCCCTAAGATTTTACAAAGTCATTCAGAATTTTGCCAACTCCCTAAGATTTTACCAAGTCATTCAGAATTTTGCCAACTCCCTAAGTTACACCGTAAGTTACATGCATATCTGCACATTCATTCCACGTATACCGGTTCATGTTACTTCTGCAAATTCACCTTGTCGAATGACAACTGACTGCACGCGTCAAACAGCTGTGCTTCTGTATGAGAGGTGTGTACACACAGCGCCCTCTACACCACCATGCGTTCGTCTGCCCCCATACTTTCCTATGTGAAATCTCTTTCTTTTCTTATTCCCTTCCTCCCCACTAAATATTGATGATGAATTCTGAATCACCCTGTATATCGCCACTGACGAATACGTAATGCTCGTTTTCAAAAAATATGAGTTTAGATTTTCCAAATTTTGCATCCTTTAAGAATAGTAATTTGTACTAATGAGTGATTGGAAAATGTGTATAAATATATATATGTTAGCCCTATAAAACTCAAACCTTTACTCAGTTATATCTTAAAATGAAAACAATGGATTTTCTTATCCGCTAGGATTAAGAGATGAGTGTATATAAAATAAAATTATTATTTATTATTACTATTTTAAAATGAATTACTTTTTATTAAATAGTAAGTAACAGGTCGAATTTTAACTAATTACTTTTAATTATGACATATATGACTATCATTATTCTTCCGATTGCAGGAGAGGTTCTCACCTTCCCACAATATTTTAATACAGCGCTGTCCAACTAGTGGCCTGCGGGCCGCATACGGCCAGCACAAGGTTTTTTTGTGGCCCGTGAACAAAATCAAGTTTTCATTTGAAATTTTAAGTAACTATCTGTAATCTACCTTATAATTTTTTTTCGACTTATATTACTTTACTTGATATGCAATCTTCAACTTACTCATTCTATTTGCAATTATTATTGCAATATTTCAACTTGCTCATTCTATTCTTATTGCCCAACAACTACGGCCACAATGTTCCCATTAAATCTATTAAATATTTGATAAGGTTTAGAAAATTTATATTGGTTTATTATTACTTATTATTTTTCACATAAATAAAATAACTTTTTGAGATGAACTGACTTTTCAATTACCTATCCTGTCCTATTCTTTTTTTTGGCCCGCGAAATATTGGCCCGCGGTCTTAGTGAAGTTGGCCAGCACTGTTTTAATATATCAATTATTCCGTTCTTCATGAACACATTTCGTCAACAATAATTTCTCATTTATAGACTAAATTGCATCGTTTGCAATATACTCCAAACTTTACATTATCTGCATTTAGCGCCCTCTAACGATATAAAATTGGGCAATATAAGAAATTTTTTATGATTTTTTTAAGGATGAGGCCTAAGGATTCATAGCAAACGAGAATTCCTGACTGTACAATTAAATATTTATTATAAAACATTTGTAAAATTTTAATATGAAATATTATCATAAATCCATTATTCTGTGTGCTCCCGTTGGTTAGTAGTGATGGTTGCCATTTTCATCGATGATTAATTTTCTAACCATGCCAAAGCGGAATATGCACCGTTTTTTCAAGGATGTTTCATCAGTAAAATGTGGAATCGTATAGTCATGAATTATCGTTTCATATGAATTCATCGTCTTCATTGTAAAAAGAAAATTATTATAAAATATAAGGACACAGAGAGAGTAAAGTTTAAAATCCTACACATAGAATTTTTTTTTCCATGTGATTTCGTCGGCAGAAAATCTTTTTCGACGTAAAAACCACAAAAATTAAGGAATCTAATTAATTGTTTACATGATTAGCAACATTAAGTTATTGGAGACATTTATTTTTCTAGGACAGAAGTTAATAAAATTCTACTGTAAGCACAACAGTTACTTTAAGAGTGAGAGCAAAATGTACCTTTCTTTAACGATTAGTTTACTAGGCTAAAATCCTTGCCACATGCCTGCACAATACTTTGGAATCTGGCAGTCATCGGAAGCGTCTCTCATCTTTACGTCATCAATTCAATTTCGGCTCGAGTAGAAATATGTCCTAATTGTTATGACTTTGAAAGATGTTGAGAATTATCTGATATCTGATATCTTTGATTAATTTTATGAGCTCCAAACGTAGAACTTATATCTCGAAGTCTAATACAGTGCGTGACTGGCAAATAAAAATAAAACAAATAAACCCCAAAGGGGCCACATGGGCAAAAGAAAGTTTGCTAAAAAGCACAGCTGAGAGGTACACATGCGAGTGTCAAACACCATTATCTTTGGACGCTTGAATTAGTTTAAAACCAAGGGATCGTAATTGATCAAGAATCTGATAATATCATAAGGATGATCTTCCACTGCCCCAAATAGGTCTGCGGGAGCTTCCGAATATGAGTGTAAATGCGGTCAGTGCTCAAATCAGTATGAATGGTGTTGTTTTTCACAAACCAGGGAGCACTGATTACAGATCTGAAGATTTTATTTTCGAAGATCTGAAGCCTCTTGACATTGGTGTTGGTAGAGTTGCACCATACTGGTGAGGTATACATATGTCAGGACTAGCCGCAGAAGTGTCTTATAAAGAAATAATTTCTTTTCTGGAGGCAGTTCCGAGCTCCACCCTATCAGGGGTGCAAGTTTACATCTGAAGATATGAGCCTTAGACAGCACATGATTAATATGTGCATTCCAACTAAGTTTTCAGATGTAGAATGATACCAAGGTATTTCACCATTGATGTCCAGGATGTTTCAACTTCAAAAAGGTTTAGGAGAATCAGGATTAAAAATCTTCTTTCTTGAAAATGAAGTGACTGGCTTTTATCGTTATAATCTTGATTTCCCATTTGGAGTACAGCGCTCTACTTTGTCCATCCTAAGCTGCAACCTTTTGATGGTCAGGCTGGGGCTCAGGTATGAAGAGAGCAGAGCAATTGTCATCAGCGTAAAGTGCCGTCATGATACGATGAGATGTGGGCGAACGTGCATATAGTAGTTGAATAGAACAGGGCCCAATAAGGAGCTTTGTGGGACACCTGAATCTACATTTCTTTCAGTGGAAAGGCAGTTGCCAATATTAACACAAAATATTGACTATAAAATATCGGTCATACCAAAGGGAAGTTGGTGCTATTGAACATTAAAGCAGATGAAATTGTTTTCCATAAAATTGCTCAATATTTCTTTCGGTACTTTATTGTTATGACAATTAAATTTCAGACAGTTATACAAAATGTTTAGAAATACGTAACATATTCATCATCATCATCATCCTCAAGCAGCCATGGGCTACGGAGGTCCAACCAGACCGCTCAGTTTAATTCTCCAAGCATATCTGTCCTGAGCTACATCTGCTGCATCCGGCCACTGTACACCAATTCTAACAAGGTCCTGTTTGACATTGTCTGCCCACCGCATCCTAGGTCTCCCCCTCCTTCTGAGGCCTCCAGGCACACTGTTCATAACCCTATTCGCCAATCTATAATTATCCATACGGGCAACATGGCCAAACCAGCGGAGTCTCTCTCTGCACAATATGCTGCTTAAAGGAGGTTGCAGACTCCTTTGCCTAACCTCATCATTAGTTACAAAGTTAAACCACCTAATACCCAAGATACTGCGTAAGCATCTAGAATCAAAAGCATCTAGTTTCCTGTTATCTTGCTTACACAGCGTCCAAGTTTCACTACCATAACTAACCCTAGAAAGAATTCTTACTAATTAATTACACTACAGGAAGAAAAATTGAAACATCTGGAAGGATTAATGTCATTTTATTGAAACGCGTGGGTTGGGTTGGGTTGTTTTACCTCTGAGCGGCACTTTTTTGCACACCATGGGCTAAATGGCCAGGTCACATGGACCCCGAAGGCTCAGAGAAGGTTGGGGGAGGGGACCCACTGGAACAGCTGTTGGGAGACAGATGATAGCCTCCCGTCAAGGCCATCCAGCGTGTTCTTTAATGTGCACACGGTATGGCTCTCCCGCACACGGGGCCACGGCTTAACGTCCCATCCGACGGACGGCGGCCTTTCCAAGCCCATCGGTGTCCCCTACTGACCGTGGGCAGGGCGGGGAATTTTGCGGAGGTAAATCTCAACGCTGACCCAGCTGGGACTCGAACCTGGGAACTGCAGATTACGAGCCTGGCGCGCTACCGATTGAGCCACCCCCGCCCCTTATTGAAACGCAGGCAGCTGTTAGCATACACTGTATGATTGATTACATTATCAAAAAAATTATGGAAAATTACGACTTTACCTAACCGGTAAAGTACTATGATTAGTATGATGTTGAACCGACCCACGCAGCAATGCATTCATGAACACGGCGGGGAAGGCTATCATACAGCTCTGTAATGTTCTCCTGAGGGGATAGAATGCCAAACAGCGCGAAGTTGCTGTTCCATTTCAGCAACAGTGGTTGGCGCATCTCTTGGGTGTTGTTGGAGCTGTCGGCCCATCATGTCCCAGACGTGTTCAATAGGTGAAAAATCCTGCGATCATGCTGGCCATGTTAGTACCTTAATATTTTGCTCGCGTAGATACTACAGACTAATGCAGGCTGTGTGGGGACAGGTGTCATGCCCACAGAGATTTTATCCTGTGGACACGACTTTGGGTTGGAAGGACTCTCGAATATTCGATCTAGATGGCAACGACAAAGAATTTCAAGCTGACCTGCAGTTCGGAGAAATTCTCTGGCACCAGACTTTAGCAGAGGACAAACTACGCCCTAAGCATGGAAAATTCGTGATCTGACCGTCGCAGTGGACATCAAAGCCCACCGAGGGGTGCACCCCCCCGCGGGTCAGCTGCGCTGCCCAATGAGCGGCAGCCGCGTCGGCTAATGCTGCACTCCGATAGGGGTCGGGTGTGCTTTGTTTTCAGAGGTGAACAGTGTTACGTTTTTTTTTTACTTCTGACTCCTTCTTTTTGCCTGGGCTCTTGAAGGTGACAGACGTCTCCTGCTAGTGGTGCGAAAAACTCTACAATGCGAGTCTAAGTGAATGTGTGGCGTAGTGCTGTGCTGAACAATGTCTCAACCCCGGCCAAGCGGCCTAGTGATGCTGCTTCATCTCCAAGTATACATCTGAGTGAAGGTAGGGCATACTTTGTCATTATTCTGGAACCCATTTTTCACAAGCACATTATTAATGCTTTTGTAAGCTGCCGCCACGAGGCCCATGAGTGGGACCTCCAACTAATCGTAAAGATTGTCTTATGAGCGAGCAGCTCATTCTCCATGAACTATTGGACAAATAAACTGTTCCGGCCTCCCTGCATAAGGTTTTTCCCTTGTTAAAAAGGGCCATGCTAGAAGCTTAAAATGGCGAAAGAATCCCGATAATGGGACTCAGTTACCTGTATGTTGTCTGATCTGTGAAATATGTTAATAAATGTTGTATTTTTGTGTTAATTACCAGTTTAGCTCAATTTGTTCTTGCTATTAAATGTCTAGATATCTGAATCTAAATGTTAATCGAGTGAGCTGCATAACAGGGCTGGATAATGCCACTTAATAAGTTAACAATATAAAAAGGCACAATGCAAAAGCACACCCAGTTTGGAGGGTCTAAATCCTTCGATGTCCCCCTAGTTCTTACCACCCCATCACCCAGAGCTGGTGTGTGGGGGGGGGGGGGGTAGAACACAGGCATTATCTTGCTGGTAAAAGGTTCCGTGCAGCTGAACAAATGTAACAGCCACTGACTGCAAAATGTTGGTAACATATCGTTAGGCAGAGATCCCCTAATGATGACCAGTTCTTACCGAGATGTCCGACTAATGGCACCCCACACCAAGACACCAGGTGCTGGAGCTGTGACGATATTGTAGGCATTGGGTGGCGTTCCTTTCCCTTGGATGACGGCGAACACGTTGTCTACCGTCGTGCTTACCAAGAGAAAAGCGAGATTCGTCACTAAACACCACAGTACTCCACTCTTGTTCGTTCCAGTTCTGTCTGAGGCGACACCACTAGAGACGTGCTTGCATGTGGGCAGATGTGAGGGGCAAACGCAGTGCCGGACGATTGGCCGACAATGAAAACTGTAAAAGCCTGTTCTTTACCATCCGCCTGGTAGGTATTCGATGTGTTTTCCTGTTGCTAGTCCCTTTGCAGCTGCGTTATAGTCGCGAATCTGTCATGCAATGCTATGTGTCACAAATGGCGTCCCTGTTACTCCGTGGTTATACGTCGTCTTCCTAATCCTTGTCGGCGTGTGCTTGGATCCTTCTTGAACCAAATGTCGCCATTTGTGTTCGGTGGTGCTGGGATTGCAGCCAATAAGGTTGGCCACATCTCTGTGCGACAAACCAGTTTCTCTAAGGCCGATAATTCTTCCACGATCGAAGTCTGTTAATTGTTGGAACGGCTGTAGACGTCTGCGTAAGGGCATCTTTAGCGGTTTAGAAGAATTTCCGAAACGTTTTGTCATCCAGGGAGCTTTGGTTGCCTTTATCTGTCTTCGACTGTTCCGAACCTGTGACGTCAGCTCCCGCCTATCCAATCGTTTCGATCGTCCTGCAAACCTAATAATTTCCATGCATTTGCATATACTACCGCCTCGGTATATTTCATCACATTTACACAACGTTTTGCAAGTGTTGCATTTTCTATTTCCTGTAATACCCCTTAAATTCCAGATAACTTCCGTAGCCCACAGCTGCAGGGGGGGGGGGGGGGGGTTTGTATGCGTAATATATTAACAGGTGCATAAACCTACCTGCTGATAAAATGGATATATATTGTTTTGCTATAAAAATATCTTTTAGGAATTCTTTCCTAGTAAATTAAACGATAGCAATTTTAATTCTTATTCTCAGAATCTCGAAAACGAAGTAGTTAAAAACAATATTATTTTCTGTCGTATATCCAGACATTGTACGATTATTATTTAAACATATAGACATTTAAAATCTGTTTGGGCTTTAAAGGTAGTTTCAATAGTAATGCAATTGTAAAATTTGAAGTTTAGCCCATATCGCAATGCATTCTTTCTTCTAGGCTTAGATTCTCCATCTGTGTCTGTATAATTTTCTGAATATCCATTTGTATTGCAAGTGTATTAACTACTAAAATTGGTAGTCATTGCTGACTAACATTTGCGAGCTTCTGATCCAGAGATTTCAAAACAGATTATGCTGATGATGAGGCTTTCTTTGAAAATGTTGAGACGAGGAATTCTTTCATCGCAGCTATTGATGAGGTTGGAAATAGCATAAATAATAAATAAATACCCCCTCAAGCAGCTGCTTGCCACAGAGGTCTGACAGGAACCTGTCAGTTTATATGCCAGTCCAGATGTAAATAGGGAGGAAACTAAAGTGAATGGAAATTTCAGGTGGATGGTGCTCTATTTCTTTTAAGTACTTGTACTCTTAAGCAAATGTCTCATTTTAATTAACTTGGGAGTTGGGTGATAGATATTGACATTGGTCGGCATGAGCACGTGAATAAGCATTGTTGATGGAGCTTTTAAGAAATTGTGAACATTTGGAAAACAGGGCCCTTTGAAAAATAGAGGTAAGGCTTATAGAGGTTAAAAATTATTAAATACTAGCTGAACGTACCCGGTGCTGCCCGGGTGTTACCTTTAACCTGTATATTCTTTTTCCACTGCATTAAAGGTAAATTCCTTTAATGCTGCCCCTCCGACACTTTAGCACAGATTTTCAACAGGAAGAAATTTGCCCGGGGTCGTTATTGACGTCAGCGAGCACTCATCATAGCCCTAGGCTTAGTTTCTGTGTAAGCTATCGAGATTTTATTTACGTTACCACAGATTTTAATACCCTATGGCTCCCGTGATATATGTTCATACGGTCCAAATTTCCTGCACATCGTCCCCCATGTGGCCCGGTGAATGGATTAAAAATCAGGTTTCCATTTGGCCCGTGGCTTCGTTTCTACACAAATTGTGACAGCTCGTGTCTCACTTTTAATCTTCATATTCTGTTTCCTGCCTTAGTTTTGTGAGTATCCCCTCTCCACGACATTTTATCACAGTTTAAACACGAAGTTTTTCCCGGTGTTGAAAAGGTCATTGCTGACTCGGCGCGCGCTCTCAGAGCCCGTGACAAACGATCGAGTATTTATTTCGTCAGATTTTGGCATTCTGTAATTCCCGATGTACTTCACCGAAAGGTCCCAAATTTAGTAAGCAGGTTCCCCCCTACCCGACATCATTTGGGTAGGAAATCAGGTCTCTAGCTGCAATGGAACGCCTCAATAATATCTTTGGAAATGTGGGGAATCTGGCAAAGGCGTTGTTGTTGTTGTTGTTTTACCTCTGAGCGGCACTTTTTTGCACACCATGGGCTAAATGGCCAGGTCACATGGACCCCGAAGGCTCAGAGAAGGTTGGGGGAGGGGACCCACTGGAACAGCTGTTGGGAGACAGATGGTAGCCTCCCGTCAAGGCCATCCAGCGTGTTCTTTAACGTGCACAGGGTATGGCTCTCCCGCACACGGGGCCACGGCTTAACGTCCCATCCGACGGACGGCGGCCTTTCCAAGCCCATCGGTATCCCCTACTGACCGTGGGCAGGGCGGGGAATTTTGCGGAGATAAATCTCAACGCTGACCCAGCTGGGACTCGAACTTGGGAACTACAGATTACGAGCCTGGCGCGCTACCGACTGAGCCACCCCCGCCCCTGGCAAAGGCAGCAGATTCAAATGCTATTTCAACTCTTTTCTTTCAGAGTTAGGGAGCAGTAAATGGCAAGTGACGACGATTTTATTAGAAACAGTGATCTGGCAACCTTCGTGTCAGGTGACACGAAGGTTGCCAGATCACTGATTTCTAAATAAAATCGTTGCCAGATATTTTTTCTAAATTCTGTAATCAAGTCTAGTGTTCGGATATTTTTTGAGCGACTGTACCACCAAACGTCCCAGAACTGGCGTAGACGTCTGCAACTTTGCATAGATGTTGGAGGAGAGTGCTTTGAAAGACAGTAAAAGTTTTCTTAATATAAGTGCAATGCGCTTTGTTCTGCAGATGCATGCCAAGAACTTTTTGAACGCCCCTCGTAGTTTTAGATGAAAAGATTTCTATTTTTATAATTCTAATCTGATTTGCTTACAATATAATGGTTTGCAAAAATTAAAGAACAACCCTATGTAATGTGAATGCGAAGCTAACGTGGAAGTTTTATAACTTCTAAAATAAGGCTTTTTGTTTTGAAAAATGTGATCGCAGAAGAAGATCTCAATAAAAAAAAAATCAATATCTCGATTTTCAACAATATTTGTTCGGTATTTAACGAGTTATGGAAGTTTGAATATTTAATAACAGCAAAGCCAGTTACAAAAATTTACTTCAGAGTTTAATTAAAACTTAGTAATAAGTATTGCATCAAAGCATTTAATAAAATAAGTGTTATTTTGAAGTTTGTGTAAAGGATTCTTTTACTAATCACCAGTTGTCTATAAGTTTCTTAAGACTGGCATTGCTAACAACGTTTTGAGCACTATTATGCTATAAAAACATCCACAATAGAGGATAATTGATCAGCAGCCGCAGGGCCGGGCTTCCGCCTTCTGAGGCCCTAAGCTGTGACAAATTTAAGAGGCCCTAACCTACAGTGCGTTTAAGAGGCCCCAAAAATTCGAAAGTCGGAATAGATAAACAGTGTTTGCAAAATAAATTAATTAAAAAAAATCATGACACAATATACTTCAAACTTAATTTCTGAAGTCCTTCATAATCGTGAGGCCCTAAGCTGTAGCTTAGTTAGCGTAAGTGTAAGTCCGGCCCTGGACAGTCGGTATCTCAGTGGTCAGAGCACCTGATATGTCAACAGGAGATCGTCAGATTAGATCCCACCCGGCTCAAGACAACGTTCTTGTTCACCATTGACCTATAGCATAATAGTTTTCAGAAAGTTGTTACTATGAAGTGCTGTGATAGTTACTAATGTTGATGTTACTAATGTAACAGATAATGTATACTGACACTGCTGTTGTTAAATATTCAAAAGTGCATAACTCCTTAAATACTGAAAGAATATTATTGAAATATTGATATATTTGATTGAAATCTTTATCTGCTATCCCATTTTTCAAAGCAAAAAACACTTATTTTAGAAGTTATAGAGCTTCGACTTTAGTTTCCCATTGGTATAACTTAGGGTTTTTCTTTAATTTATAGAAACCTTTGTAGTTGGACATGAGTTTTTGATTTATGCAGTTATTAATTTTTGTTTTCGACTTAAAGCAGTAATATTTTGCACTCACATTAAAACCTTAGTTTCCTTCTTTCATTAGCACTTATGATTAAAATGAAACTTTTATTTTATTTCTTATTTCATTTAAAACTTTTGCGACTGAAATCTTTCAAGCTGTGAAATAACTTTGATCTGAAACTTCTTTAATTGTTCCATCTTCATTAATACAGAATAAAGTTCATCTTCAATAAAAGTATCTATATATAGAGAGAGTATCCTACATCAGAAGAAGAGTGACAGCATATCCTTTACCTCCGAAATTCTCTTGCGATTTTGGTTCCCATCAGCAAAGTCGATTAAATCTTTTTTTTCACTTCGTATGGGAATTGGGAATGCCTCTTATTTTTCAACGTAATGCGATGAAAGATTTCTATAACCACTTTCCATCAGAAAGAAGAATGAGAGTTAATCTTAGTACACACATCACAGAGGTTTACTTTACATTACGCATGCTTTCGTTTTTGTTTGGAGTAAAAGCTTTTAGTAGTTTAAACATGTTCAAAGACGATCTAATGCTTCTTCAGTATACCATAGCAATGAGAGATATTTGAGTACTCTTATATCTTTAGAGACAACAAAATCATTTCAATGTAAGTATATGGGTAATTTTTTGCTACTAAGAGGATCTGATTTGGTTCTTAGCAGTTGAAAGTGAATTGCAGATGGGCGAAAATTCAAAATTGAAAGTATGAAATGACTGAATTTAGTTTTGAAAGGCAATTTAAAATCTTAGTTTTTATTGACAGATTGAAGCGAAGGTCCCTGATTCTAGTAGAAATATTTTTACATCGTTTTTACCAAATGTCTCGATCGGGGTTTTGCATGTAAAGTAAATGGAAAAGATCCTTTTTGCCAAGAACTTGAGAACTGTTGCTTTGATTATTTTGGTTATTGATACTTATAGTCTTCATACACTGCTTTGCACTTTGAAACGAATTTGTAGAAAAAAGGCTGTGAAATAAATGTCGGTCGACTAATTTTCAAGAAAGTTGGAGAAGTGTCTTTAGACATGTTGGATTAACATTGAAAGTACAACAAAAGTTCAGTTCTCCAATACTTGTCCAATCCTGAAAATGTCAGAATGGCGTCAAAAGGAACATCATAGTAGGGAAATGGCTAACTACTATGCCTTAAGTGGCGTAGTGGTTAGGGAATTAGCTACTGTTCTAGCAGGGCAGGGGCGGGAGTGGCTCAGTCGGTAGCGCGCTAGGTTCATAATCTGCACTTCCCAGGTTCGAGTCCCTGCTAGGTCAGTGTTGAGATTTATCTCCGAACACTCTCCGCCCTGTCCACGGTCTGTAGGGAACACCGATGGGTTGGAAAGGCCGCCGTCCTTCGGATGGGGCGTTAAGCCTCGGCCCCGTGTATAGGAGAGGCATACCCTGTGCACGTTAAAGAACATGCTGGATGGCCTTGGCACACAAAAAGTGCTGCTCTGAGGTAGAACAACCCAAAAATCCAGCAGGGCAAACTTTGTATGTTGTGTTAACTCTGACTGAGGCAGTTTGTCAGCAGTAGCTTTGATATTAATGGAGCATGTTCTTGTATGAGAAGGCCTATAAAAGCTAGGAGTAGCTTCTAGAATTGTTCTCTGCCCTAAATGTTGCAAAAAAAAATTGAGAATTCATAAAGTGTGTGATCACCTTTCAAAAAACTACGTGCCTCATACTATGCGTGAGGTCATCCAAAGGTGTAAGGTATGTGGTTTCGCTTATTTATAGAGCCACTGGTAACTGTTGGTAAGTCCAGGGAGGGAAAATCGAAAATGCATCATGTTTGCTTGGAGTCCTATCCAACGGACGAGAACTCCAAGCATGCTATGCGGCAGTGGTTCATAAAGTGGGCATATAGCCCTCCAGGGCGGACTCTTGGTGAGTCCAGGGAGGGAAAATCGAGGATGCAACATTTTTGCTTGGGGTCCTATCCAACGGACCAGAACTCCAAGCATGCTATAAGGCAGTGGTTCATAAAGTGGGCATATAGCCCTCCAGGGCGGACTCTTGGTGAGTCCAGGGAGGGAAAATCGAGGATGCAAACATTTTTGCTTGGGTACTATCCAACGGACCAGAACTCCAAGCATGCTATACGGCAGTGGTTCATAAAGTGGGCATATAGCCCTCCAGGGCGGACACTTGGTGAGTCCAGGGAGGGAAAATCGAGGATGCAACATTTTTGCTTTGGTCCTATCCAACGGACCAGAACTCCAAGCATGCTATACGGCAGTGGTTCATAAAGTGGGCAAATAGCCCTCCAGGGCGGACTCTTGGTGAGTCCAGGGAGGGAAAATCGAGGATGCAACATTTTTGCTTGGGTCCTATCCAACGGACCAGAACTCCAAGCATGCTATACGGCAGTGGTTCATAAAGTGGGCATATAGCCCTCCAGGGCGGACTCTTGGTGAGTCCAGGGAGGGAAAATCGAGGATGCAACATTTTTGCTTGGGGTCCTATCCAACGGACGAGAACTCCAAGCATGCTATGCGGCAGTGGTTCATAAAGTGGGCATATAGCCCTCCAGGACGGACTCTTGGTGAGTCCAGGGAGGAAAAATCGAGGATGCAACATTTTTGCTTGGGGTCCTATCCAACGGACCAGAACTCCAAGCATGCTATACGGCAGTGGTTCTCAAAATGGGCCATATAGCCCTCCAGGGCTGCCACGCCATACCTCTAGGGGTTCACACGGAAAAAACGGAGTATTAGGGGCAGAGGCGTAGCGAAGGACTACGGTTGGGAGGGGGAGAAATCAAAAATGTTCCAACTCAAAATTCAAATTTTGCCAACTGAGCAAAATTATGTCTAGATTTTTTAGATTTTTCGATCCGTGTGTGTGTGAGGGGGGGGGGGGATTTTTCACAACTCTTCTGCATTTTGGCATTTTGCGCATTTCATTTCCAATTTTGCGAACTACCCATATTTTCACATTTTTACAGTAATTATCCCAATATTTACAACGCGTCTGAATTGTAGCAAGTCAGTTTGAATTATTTTCTCTTGATTTGGGCCGATGGGCTTGGAAAGGCCGCCGTCCGTCGGATGGGACGTTAAGCCGTGGCCCCGTGTGCGGGAGAGCCATACCCTGTGCACGTTAAAGAACACGCTGGATGGCCTTGACGGGGGGCTACCATCTGTCTCCCAACAGCTGTTCCAGTGGGTCCCCTTCCCCAACCTTCTCTGAGCCTTCGGGGTCCATGTGACCTGGCCATTTAGCCCATGGTGTGCAAAAAAGTGCCGCTCAGAGGTAAAACAACCCTAAAACAACCCAAATCTTGATTTGGTCAACTCTCATTAATTTCACAAACCCAGTTCCAATTATCACAACTCGCCTATATTTCATCAAGAGGATTCGAATTTTGCCACTTACTCTACATTCTGACAACTCCCCTATATTTTACCAAGTGTATTCGAATTTTCCCAACTGCCCTAGATTTTGCCAACTCGCCATAATTTTACAGAAAAAAATCGCAATTTTTACATCTTCCCCTGAATTTGCCAAGTCATTTCGAATTTTATTAATTCTCCTTAATTGCACAAGAAAGGCACAATTTTCACAACTCCCATGTATTTTACCAAGTGGATTCGAATTTTGCTAACTGCCCTAGATTTTACCAAGAGTTCTCGGTTTTTCCAACTAACTTTAATTTCACAAAACCAATCCCAATTTTTACAACTCACCTGTAATTTACCAAGTGGTTTCCAGTTTTGCCAACTTCCCTAGATTTTGCAAAGTTGCCTCGATTTTACCACCTCCTTATTTCACAAAACAATCCCAATTTTTACATCTCTCCTGAATTTGTCAATTCTTCTTAATTTCACAAAAACAATCCCAATTTTCACAACTCGCCCGTATTTTACCAAGTGGATTCCAATTTTGCCAACTGCCCTAGATTTTGCCAGGTTTCCTCGATTTTGCCATCTCGCCACAATTTTACAGAATAAAAAATCCCAATATTTACATCTCATCTGATTTTTGAAAAGATAATTTTAATTATCCCAACTCCCCCAAGATTTTCCAACTCTCCTAAATATTGCGAAGTTGCCTCGATTTTGCCAACACGCCATAATTTTACAAAAAAAATATTGCAATTTTTACATCTTACCTGATTTTTGAAAAGATAATTTTAATTATCCTAACTCCCCCAAGAAAGTGTGGTCTGACCTTACGTTCCAGATATTCCCACAAATGTTCAATATATGTTCAGGTCTGGAAAGTGAGGTGGCCAAGGTAGCTGCTGTACCTCATCCTCATGCTCTACAAACCCCAATTTGACACGTTTCGCACAATGCACGGATGCATTATCCGCTTGAAACCAGGGTCGGTCATTAGGGAATGATACCTGCAACATTAGGTGTAGGTGGTGACAGATAATAGATTCGTACGTTGCGGATGTGATACGATTTTGCAGAATGACTAACGGCCATAAGCAATGCCATGATATGGCATCTCACAGCATCAGGGATCCACTTCCATGCTTAACAGTTGGAACCAAACAGTCGGGGTGGTAAGCTTTTGCAGAATTTCGCCAGACGTACACTCTACCAGTGGTGGGAAACAATGTGTAGCACGATTCATCAAACCAGATGACACGTTGCCAGTCTTTAGCATCCCAGTTTTTATGTGCTTTGCACCACCTTACACGTTTTGTTGCATTGATGTCGGTAATAAGAGATTTGTGGATTGCAGCACGGTCATAAATCCCGGCAAGATGAGTTCCCAACGAACTGTTATGACGGAAACGGGATCATTCCGATTGATGTTCAACTCTGCTGCTATTTGCGGTGCTGTGGTCTTATGCTTTAGTTGTACAATCCGCGCCAACATTTGCCTATCCCTATCTGACAATTTCGTATGGCGTCTAAAATTTGCATGTTTGGAAGCAATGCCCTGTCTTTTTGATAGGTAGTCATAATCTTCAATACAGTTCCTAGTGTTACACCTACTATTTCGGCCGTTCTGGTTGCTGAAGCTCCTGCAAGATGCGCACCAATGATCATGCCTTTTTGGAGGTCACTGAGATCTGACATTGTCGACAATTACACCACAACACTGTTCCACCTGTGCCTGTGGCACTGCTACGTGATAGCCGAAATCGTACGTCTCTTTATATATCTCACATCGCTGGTGATGTCGTTCCTGTGATATGCATGCGACTCATTGTGTGTATTCCAGTCGACCTTGGTGTTTCCATTATTTTAATAAACCTCTGTACTTGCCCCATATTTTCTTGCTAGATCAAGTCAAGTGCTCCCCTCCCACCTTTATTCTTTTCTAAATCCGGGCCTGGTCTGGTAAACAAAATTTTACTATCATTATTGATAGAGGATTCAGGGCATAGTGGTTTCTCCATCGCACTCAGTTGAGTGGAAATAAAATAGCTTAGAGATTTCGGGTGTAATGCTGCTACAGTTCTGAGTTAAATGCGTAATGTAGATCATGAGGTTAAGAATACAGACGTTTGCTTTTGGAATTCTGGAAACATCAATTTCCTTTTCTTTTTGCGATATTTGAAATACGGGAAGGATAGCCGGTTCATGCTCACACTTTGACTATTTGCTGACTCATAGTAGAGTTTTTTATGATTACAGTACTAACTTCGATATCGGAAAAATATCTGCCAGATGGTTTAGTGAAAAGCTCTGACGCCACGTCAAGGCACCATCCATGTCAGAGTGTTTTGCTCTAACCTGGAGAAAACCCCTCCACACGTAGGCAGCTAGTGTGGAAGGAAAAAGAGGGCTTCAGATACCACAAAATGGCCATTAAAGCGTCAATCAGAATTCTCTGTTGACAGAATTTAATGGAAATGTTTCATGGTATCTTGCGCAAGATGTAATTTAAAAAAGAGAAAAAATACACCTTGCACCAATAGTTAAAATCTTCCACGAACCTTCGCTTCTCTGCAAGCGACTGTTCACTAGAGCATTCGCACTAGTGCCTCTGATCAGGTAGATCTGTTGGGTCACTATATTGAATAATCCGAAAATGAGCATTCCTCACTAATTTAAAAGTGCATTATTGGTTGTCCAGTGTGAAGAGAACACACCGAATAACCTAACAGCTGTGAAGTGTTAACTCTTCCTTCAATCTTCTCTAAGCACTTGATATGGTTGTGACCTGGCCATTTAGGCCTTTGTGTGCGAAAAGTACCTCTCAGAGGTAAGTTAAACCCTGAATTTATACACTATATGAAACGTAGTTACCAATTGTCATAGATGTGGCCAGCAGCCTGATTCCTGTTCTCTATTCCGAGAACACGATAAATCAGCAAGGCTTATTTTCTTCAGAACCATAGACATGAAACAACAATTTCAATATAAAATGAAAAATGCAGAAACAGTAATAAAAAATTACATTCATTGGCAATAAATTCAAATATTTAATGAGAGAGACCTACTTTTCTTAGGAGGGGCCTCCTCTGTTTCCCTTCCGTCGGTGGTACTCTCTTAGTCGATCATATCCTCGTTGTTGACGACTTGGCTTCTCTCATTTATATTCATCAGCCTCTTTGGAGGCTCGTATGGGTGGAACTTTGTGTCTGGTAAAAAAATGGTCATATGAGAAATCAGTTGACAAAAATACATATATGTACATACATATAGAGAACGAACGGTATTTCGAAGCGAATAAAATTTCAGCTAATAAAATTTGAATCAAATGGAAATAATATTTAAAGAAGTACCTTTGTTGCCACCCATTTTCGCCTTCTTTCCTTCACGGGGTACATCTGTCCTGGTCTTGAAGGCAGGATGACAATAAATAAATACCGCCTCAAGCAGCTGCTCGACACAGAGGTCTGAGAGGAGCCTGTCACTTCATATGCCTTCTACTCTGGCAAGGATGGCAGGACCTCAGCAGAAAAACGACACCATACATCCATGCCTTACCCAGGGCTCGAAACCAGGAACGTAGATAAGTACAAGCGAGCTAACCACTCGGCCACGTATCTGAACAAAAAAAGAAAATAAAATTTTAAAAAGTAGTAGATTTGTTCAAATTTTTCTGAACTTTAAAATTACTAGGTTTTCCTTTTTTTAACAAAAAGTAAAAATTATATGCTTCATGTAAGTAATTTTACTGTTCAAAAATTAGCAAAATGAAAAGTTCCTATTAATAAAGTGTGAAACGCGATTTAATCGTGTTATAGAGCTGGTTAACTATTATTCAATAGTTTAAATTGATACTAGATGTCAACCAATCAAATTAATGCAAAAAGGAAGGCCATCGAAAAACTTAGGTAAAGAACTTTTATACTTATCGATTAATGACGAGAGATAGTGATTAAAATAATTAGAGATAGTGATTTAATAAATTTTAAAGTATCATCATTTGCTAAATCAATTAGAAGTTAGATATATTCTCCCAAAATAAAAGAACATTTCCCTTATATTTGATTAATTTTGCCCACAATGGATTAAATATCAGTGTCGTAATATCAGAGGGAATACGAAACTAATACTCAACAAATGAAAATTAGCTACAAAAATTCAGTTAACAAGCTTTAGTTTTATTAATAATATATATTCTAATATTGAAAGAAACATTCGTCTTGTATGCCAAATTATATTTGCATTTCTCCACCGAAATTGTGTTCTCCTAAAATTATGTTTCGCGTGATATATTAATAAAATAACAACGTCTGTTGCAAGTGTGCACAAATTTTGTTGCCATTGGGAAGAATGGAAAAATATTTGTTTGCTGTGAGCCAATAGTTGAAAACGGGATATAACAGAGAGGAAAAAAATGCTTCTTATATTTTATTCTTATATATATAAAATAGTAAAGAGAAATTAATGTTAATATATTGCCTTTAGGAATCTAAGTCAGTAATGCGGGTGCAGCACGCTTCCACATTGCCTAATGCAGGTGACCTATTGTCTAAGGATGCCTTCACACATACGTTCGCCTTCTGCAAACGTAAGAAAGCAGCGTATATTGCTTCGATTCCATGTTTGAATCATAGACATAAATAGCGTGATTTTTAATTTCCATACAGAAAAATAGAACAGAAATATAGTTTCAAAGTGTTTTTCCTTGACATTGTTTTTTATAAATAAATATAGTACATTGAAATAATATTATCTATGAGATAAACCTTATAGATATTTGTTAGATAAATATATAGTCAAAATTATCATTAGCCTGCTGGAATCCGAACCCACGACCTCCTGATTACATATCAGGTGCTCTGACCACTGAGATGCCGAAAAACCATCACACACAGGTCAGAGAACTTGACATGTTAGAAGGAGGTTGTGGGTTAAAGATTCCACCCGGCTAATAATAATTTTCACTCTATATTTATCTAACAAATTACTACCAGGTGTATCTGAGAGATTCTATTATTTCAACAACATTGCTTACGCTCGATTCTCTGCTTAAAAATATACCCTGTAGTTTGATACTTGATGTGGGTTGGCCGTGTGCACTAAACTGGAAAGTGTGCCTTCTGGGCCAGAGTCTTCAATTACAGTCAACTACATTTCCTATGACTAATTCTATGGTATAATGCTTAAAGTCACTAATAGAGGACGATTGTTCGGCAGCCAGTAGCTCAGTGGTCAGAGCACCTGACATGTCATCAGGAGGTCGTGGGCTCAGATCTTTCTTCTATTTCTATCTAATATACAATTTCTGATGTTTTCATTTCATTTTATAATTCATATTTTTCTTCTGCTTGTGTGAATTGAAAACTATTAAAAGCATTCTAACTTAGAAAAAGATTTTTTTTACAAAAATATAACTCGGTATAATTTGGGATCTTCTGCACAATCCCTATTCTGGAAAGGAAGTCAACTAGGCGAACTTTGTGCCAATGGAGCCATTTTTGTGGTCACTTTACGGGAGCAATATATGGTGAGCATGGATTATTTTTTCCCACTTAATGTACTACGAATAAGTTTTTTGCTCTCGCAAAGAATATTACTGCTCTCCGAACCATTCTTAAGACACCAAAATAAAACACTGAATTTATTTACTCTGAGATCATTTTACTAGTGTTTAAAGATGTGGCCCGAAGCCTGACTCCTGTTCTGTGTTCCCAGAACATTACAAATCAGAAAGGATAATTAGCTTGAGAGAGATGAACATGAAAGAGTAATTTCAGCAGAAAATGAAAAATGTAAAAACGGTAATGAAAAATTACAATTCTAATGAAGCAATTAAGATATCGAATGAGAGGGGCTTACCTTGGCTCGAGTGATTATGCGCTTGTACGTCATTGACATCAACCTCTTTGGAGGTTCGTATGAGTGCAACTTGGTATCTGGCAAAAAAGAGTTCATATGAGTAATCAATTGACAAAATGCACTTATATAATATACATATACACACATATATGCAGTATGTAGACACACACATAGAGAATAATATGTGGAAACTAGGTTGAGGGGGAGAAAATTTGAATTTCTGACTAAATATAACAATATTTAAAGAAGTACCTTTGTTGTCACTCATTTTCGCCTTCTTCCCTTCAAGGGGGAACATCTGTTAGGGTCTTTATGTATGATGATAATAAATCAATACCGCATCAAGTGACTGCTTGCCACAGAGGTCCAACAGGAGCCTATCCCTTTATATGCAAGAGTAGAAGGTCTATGAAGATGGCAGGACTCAATAGAAAACCGACACCATACATCCATGCCTTACCGATTGCGGTGAATTGATTTTACCGATTCATTATACAAACGAGAGTAGAACTATCTGATCCTTATTTACATATTATTTCATATATTTTTATTATTTATTTTTCATTTATATTATTTCATGTTTTTATAATCATTATATAGACCTACTCGAACACATTTGTTGGATATTAAACCAATACGGAAACCCAGAGTGGTGGTGAGAGGATCAAATGTTAAATGATCTGAGAATTTCGAATAACAGTGGAATACCACTTCATGTTGCACGCCATTATTACTGAAGTTATAAACCTACGTTACCGAAAATGTATTCAACGAAATAAAATAATTGTGGGATTCCACAGCGAATTTACTATATTACTATATCTTATTGGACAATTACTTAAATACCCCCCCCCCCTTTTTTTTTAGAAAAGAAAAAATAGTGGACATCCTACTTGATATGAAAGTATGTAAACCTGACAGTAGAAATAATTACAACAGAAATATTGAAATGCCAGCATGCTGTCGTGTCCCTCTAATTTATTTCATTTATTGTTATTTTATATATCTATATTTTAAGCATATTCTCCGAAGTGCCTTAAATGGGAATGTTGCTGATTAGTTGTCCTTTATATCCAAGATGGGATATTCTCCATAAAATCTCGGGAAGCGAGTGCCGGCAAATGGCGTTATGGTATCACCGTCAGTCCACGCCATTTGTAGCCGTAGAGCCATGAGAAGTGACGTTTGCTTAGCGCATCAAAGTGATGTAGCTCTTTCTCAAAACCTTAAAGGACCAGGGTTCTGTTCTGTGTGAACCAGAACAGAACCCTGGTCTAATACAGGTTATGTAGGCAGGGATAAAGCATATCTTCTCGCCGAGGTTTGAGGTCTGTAAAGTAATTTCTGTACGGGAAAATGTAGATTTCTACCTCATTGAATGAATGCCTGCGAAAGCAAAGCAGCAGTCAAGTTATATTAAGCTGATTGGAGAAAATGTAAAAGGGACACCAGCGAAGTGTTGAGCGCAGTTAAGGCCGACGGAATCAAGCACATTCCCGTACGTAATTAGATGTGTGAATGTAAACGAACACTGTATCGTCGTCCTCTACTTAGTGGATTGCACATTCATTTCTTTCATCGAAGGCACATCAAGTGCTGAAGCATACTTAAGCACCGGTGTAAAAAAAAAAAACCAACGAATCTTTGACTTCACTCACAATCACGGGTGAAGTTTAATTAATTGGAGTAATTAATTAAGTGAAAATTTAAAATGAAATTTGTCCTTTGTAATATTAAAGTTGTTAAATCCTAGCTACTTTTAGGCGAAAGAAGACCATACCCGTATGAGAGAATACTAACTGTTAGATTAAAGGTACTAATAATTGAGTTGTTGTTGGGTTGGGTTGTTTTACCTCTGAGCAGTACTTTTTTGCACACCATGGGCTAAATGGCCAGGCCACAAGGACCCCGAAGGCTCAGAGAAGGTTGGGGGAGGGGACCCACTGGAACAGCTGTTGGGAGACAGATGGTAGCCTCCCGTCAAGGCCATCCAGCGTGTTCTTTAACGTGCACAGGGTATGGCTCTCCCGCACACGGGGCCACGGCTTAACGTCCCATACGACGGACGGCGGCCTTTCCAAGCCCATCGGTGTCCCCTACTGACCGTGGGCAGGGCGGGGAATTTTGCGGAGATAAATCTCGACGCTGACCCAGCTGGGACTCGAACCTGGGAACTACAGATTACGAGCCTGGCGCGCTACCGACTGAGCCACCCCCGCCCCTACTAATAATTGAGACGGGATAAAATACGTATAATGAAGAAAACATGTAACTGTTTTATTATATTTGACTTGTTACGTATATGGATACAGGGCTGGATCTAAGAGGGCGGGGAGGGGACCATGCTGCTCCCTCCCATTTTCAGAATACTAATAAGAGTAATAAAGGAGAAAAACTATTAATTCTTATATTTCATTCATTTTTCAGGAAATTGTTTTAAACACATGTGAAATGGAGGAGGAAATGTCATGTTTCATTGGAAATCCAATCTCATGCCCCCTCCCCTCCCCCTTGCCTTTGCATTTTTCCATCTGGATTGTGTTTTAGGGAAATCCACTCTCGATATTTTCTAGATCCTGCCCTGTAATGGCATAAAATAATATTAAATTGAAATTTAAAATAAAGTTTGTTTTAACGTCAAAACTTTGTTGGCTACTGCAAGCAGTTTATGAAATATGGGACTGCATCCCAGAATGAGTTGTTAAACATTCGGTTTCAATGACGTTGTAACTAGTTTCATGATAACTTTAAAATTTTTGTCTTATTTAAATATCTATTCATTTTAATAAACCCAGATTAAAGAAATATTATTTTATAGCTTCGAATTTCCACGCGGAAGGATAAATCATTAAAAGAATTCGAAAATGTGCAGGACTGATCTAAAGAATAAACACTCTAAATATTCCCATAGCAACAATTTATTTACTGTTAGTGGAGGGGAAATTATTGACGCTTTATTTCCGTTACGCATACCTCTTCCGACAACATAAAATATTCAACAATGTTATTACTGTCAACAATACAACAATAATCACAATGCAGCAACATACACAAGTAATAACGGAACTAAGTAATATATCACTTCGGGCAAAAAATGCTTAATCAATATCGATTTATGAAATGATAAAATTGAACAATGGAACGTGTATTTGATATAAAAATAACGTAAACACTACGTATACAGTGTGCACAAAAATAGATATTGCATATTAATAAAGTTCACAAATATTGTTTTATAAGTAAATATGACATGAAGAAAACATTGATAAAAAAAACAGAACATTTTCAAATTCCTCTATTAAAAAAACAGCATTATTCATCTATTATGGTTGTTGTTGTTTTGGCTCTAAGAGATACGTTTATGCACACATTCGGCCAAATGGCCAGGTCACAAGAACCTCAATGGCTCAGAGTTTGATACTTACTTCAAATCCATCCAGCTTATTCTTTATCGTGGCTATGGCTCTCCTACACTTGAACACACGGCCTAATGTCCCATTGGATGGACAATATCTTTCCAAACCCAAAAGTATCCCCTTTATCACCGAGAGTAGGATTAGCGGAGAAAAATTTCAATATTAGAAGAACTGGAACTTTAGTTACTGGACCGCCAGCACAACAGGGAACTGCGAATTACGAGTCTAGCACACTATTGACCGAATCAAACCCTGTTCGTTATGGGAAGGAGGATGGTTAAAGACCCGATCATACAAACGTATCCGCAACATGCATGTCGATTTTAACTTAAAATATATTCTGTATTCGGTTTAATATATTTCTACCGACTAGAGAAATCGCTTAAGGCGATATTTGCTAGCAGCTAGTCTAGGTCTTCCATAAATTAAATATAGAATGTAATAACATATGCTCTTAACTGTAACGAATAAAAGTAACAACAAATTCTTAAAGTTTAAAAAACTTAAATTTTCGACGGATGTGATATCCCCAAGAATGAGTCTCACCACACTCCAGCTAAATGAGAGATAAATTTTCCCATACGACAATTAAGATTAGAAAGTTTCCTATAGGCAAAACTTAAGACACTACTTATTTGTAACTAAAATTCAAAAGAATTAGTTTCGCTTACCTCATTCCTTAATGGACTTACCTTAGTAGCTCTTCAAGGTCGTAATCGTAGTTCCCTCGTCCGAATCCCTCCATTCACCCCTGGGCGCGCGATTGAAGAATAAGCCGCGGCTACTGGTGAAATCTACTGCTGCATATTAACGACCACCGTGGATGACCTTGACGGGAGGCTTCCGTCTGTCTCCTAACAGCTGTCCAATCGGTTCCCTTCCTCCGTCCTACCATGATCTCTTATGCCTTTGTGATTTACATCCAATTCCTAACAATGGGTGTGTTTGTTTCGCAAATATCGCTTCTAACAATCTTTTTCATTACTAGAAATTCGTCTTTCTGTCATCGAATAATGAAACTTTTAACAGTGTTATTATTTTTCGTAACAATTGGTTGTTCGGAGAGTAAGTTATTGGATTGAAGCGGAAATGAATCAGAATGCACTTCCTGTATAATTTCTTTATTTTTCCAAAATAATTCTGGTCGATTGCTCGTTTTGCAGTTCACGGATTCGGCAATTTGCTTAAATTCTTTTAAGACCCTATCTCGCGAATCACGTATCACTAGATAACAGTGTTTGAATAATTCTGCAGTTTCCAGATTCGAATCCCAAATGTTCCAGAGCAGAGATTTCTCTCCTCTTTCCTCTCCCCCCTGCCTTCGGTGAGGGAGAAGACCCGAGAGGCGTAAAAAGTCTGTCATTAGTCAGATAGGATATTAAGCTGTGATTTCGTGTGCAATAGATATTATACTGTGATTTCTGAGCACCTTAAAGAATACACTGAATAGCCTTGACAGGATTATTCCATCTGCCTCTTAACAGCTGTCCAGTGGGAACTTAAGAGGAAGTTCCCCCATTGTTCTCTAAGCCCTTGTTGTGCTTGAGAGGTGGCCACTAAGCCCAATATGTGCAAAAAAAAAATGTCGTCAAAAAACAATCAAATCCAACGGTATACAGCTTCCTCTTGTCATCAGCTAAAGCAATTCAATAAATTTTCCCAAAAATGTTCTCTTTCCCCCAGCAAAAAGCAAAAGGCCATCTAAAAACCATTGTGGAATAATTCCTCCTAAATGTAAGAGTTGGGGTAGCCAAATTCGCTGTATAGTTTCCTTAACCATGAAAAAATCATAAGGGGTGATGAATTTCACCTAAAAGCAACAAACCATAGAATTTGGAAGTTAGATTTCGCTTATCAAAATTTAAAAAATTATGTCGAAACTTTTAAAGCTCGGGCGCTGCTTAAGTTAGCGGAAATTCACAGAGGGCCTCCTTCCCTCCCATAAGTGGGTGAAACTCATGGGTCATATATGGAAGAAAAGTTTCATAAAGAGTTTTCGCTGTTTTATCACTTGGGCATTTAAAGAATTTAAGAAGATTTCTACCTATGGTATTTATTAGTATTATTTATGTAAAGGACTCAGAGAAGATTGAGTAAATGGGAAAAACTGAACAGCTGCCAAGAGACAGATGGAAGTCTCCCATTAAGGCCATCCAGCATATTCTTTAACATGCACGGTGCCACAGCTTAACTTTCCATCCTTTGGACGACGACTTTTCCACGTCCATCGGTGCCCCTTTCTCCGATGCAATTCATTTTATGACGAAAATATATATTCAGAGTTAAAGCTCTTCTGATATTTCTTTGGTATAACACGCATTTTTAGGTTCAGTCTGGAGCAGGTTATTCGCAAACTTCTAAAATATACTTATACGGAAGAAATTAGTTTCCGCGATGAGTGGGACTCCAACCCACACCACCCAATTACATTCCAGGTATGCTAAGCAGTAAACCATCACCAGCTCTGTCATTTATGGACTAATTTTGAAATATAAATATTCCCGACCTTGTCGTTCATCGTACCATGTATGATTGGAAAAGGCAACTTCCCAATATTGCTCAGTATTGAAGTTACTTATACTAAAGTGCTGTTAATGCAATAATCAGTCAATATTACATGCAGAGAATACCTGTGTCAATATTCTATGTCAACAATTAATCTGTGTAATTACTATTCACTGATTCTGCATTAACAGTGAGTTTAGGGTGAGTGACTTACATTTTAGCATCTGTCAAAGCTGCATTGATTTCACAGCGTTTAAACCATTGCAGCTTTGCCAGACGCTAAAACGTACTTTACACATATCGTTTAAGGATTTTCCTTTTACAAATTTCCTTTACCTATCATATATATTGCATTGGGATAAATATTTATTTCGTTAAACTTCGTTAACGTTATAAAATTTAAAAACGTATACTGAAATAACTAATATTTTTGACGTATACTGAAATAACAACATTCTGAAATAACTGATGAACAGAATATCACATCTTATATCTTAGAAGAAAGAGCATTTAATTCTACATAATGACATATAAACAGATTTATTTGAAAGAGGATAATTATATAGTTCCTTTTTTTTTTGTACAGAACTGCCAGAAGTTTCTTCAGAGTCATTTTACTGTACACTATCATAGTTGATATCGACATTTACTACAAGCACACACATTATACAGGTCATTTTTGTGGGAATTTCAAAAGCTGAAGAAGAAATTTAATGGCAAAAATCAAAAGAACGATCTTCTTGAAAAGTTAGTTTGGGAACATTAAAAAAGAAAGAAAAACAGTTGTTTCCGCGCAAAAAAAAATCACATTAATAGCTCCTTTTTAATTTTTTTTCAACTTTATTGAATATATATATATATTGTTGGGACCACCCCTGAGTGTTTTTAGAGCGGCACACGTCCTTAGGCTGTGATGCGTTTACTTGCTGCCAAATCTAGGCAGTTTCCTGACCAAATATTCAAATGAACTGACATTTAGCAAAATGACAACTAAGCTAATTCTGCAGTTAACAATAAAATACATTTATTAACAAAATTACTCTCAGACATTTTACACACATGTAGTTCCTACTTTTGGGACAAATTCAAAAGCGCCTCTGGCGTGGCCTTTTTCAATCAAAGGAAACTTTATGCGTGGTGATCAGTTCACTACAAAGTCCATGATGAACGGGCTACTTGCTCGTGACTCTAATAGTCCTTAACAGCTATGAAAGTCTCATTCGGGACAACGCGACGGTATTTCACAGAAACACATTCGTGTGGAAAAGCGAAACCAGATTCAATAAAAGTTCCCCCTACCTCATCAAGTCAGATGTCTCTAGGAAAGACATCGCTGGGCGTTCGCTTCTGGAAGCTGAAGGCACGGGCTGCGCAGCGCAGCGTAGCGCTCCCTCCGCTCATTCATTGTTCACACTTCGGGACTCTGCTCACTGGAGAGAATGATTGCTGTCGACCACACAGCTCAGACGAGAAGAAGAAACTGCACGTTCTTGAAAATGTTTTTCTTGTTCCTTTTCGCTGGCCCCTTGTGGAGGTCACCTTGCTGACCCGGCGTGGACGATGCCCATTGGTCGGGCTGGCCAAGGAGCGATATAAGCACCCATCTGGTGTTTTGCTGTTTACCACGCTGGATCACGTAGCCTCAGCTCTGAGACCTGAGGGGACCAACGGATCCGTCGCGAATGTTCTATGCCAGGAGCGAAGGCTTTCTCCTCAGCAGGAGCTGAACGCAGAAAAATATCACAATATGGAGGTCGGTCAAAAATGTTACTATTAAAATGGAAGGCGATGGTGGCTGACAGTCCTTCCTTCATAAAGTCTTGTCCATGTGACAAAATTACGTGGGCATGACAATATCATCAGGTTCATACGAAACTGATTTGCATTTTTTTTGACCGTGTAAAACGAAACTGATTACATTTTATTAACCTTGTAAAACGAAAACTGATTGCATTTTCTTGACCTTGTAAAACGAAAACTGATTGCTTTTTTTGACCTTGTAAAACGAAACTGATTGCATTTTTTGACCGTGTAAAACCGAGTGCATAACCGTGTAAATCGTGGGATTGTTGTATTCTTGCTTACGAGTGTAATACAACTAAAATGAAACAACTCAGACATATACTGTATAACCCTTCTTCAAAACGAAAAAAAAAATTGAGAATTCAAGTTACCTTTTTCACTCTCAAAAATCAATTTACACTCTCTTTACCAAAAATATAAGAACAAAAAGTTTTTGGGATAGGAATTAATTCATGGATGTTGGGGCAACAAATGGTTTAATATGGAAATGTGAGGAGGAAGAAATAATTATTCTTGTTTCTCCGTACAAATCCAAAAGTCAACATGACCAATATCTTTTATACGTCACGGGGACGGGGCACTCAGTGAGTAGTGCGCTAGATCGTAATCTGCAATTACCAGGTTCGAGTCCCAACCTGGGCCAGCTTTGAGATTTATCTCCGCAAAACTTCTGCCAAGTCCTAGGTAGTATGGGATACAAATGAACTAGAAAAGGTGGCCATCCGAAGGACGGCGACCGATGTTAAGCCGGCGGATTAGAAGGCAGACGTTAAGCCATGGCTCTGTGTGCAGGCTAGAGAGAGCCATACTCTGTGCACGTAACAGAAAACATTGGATGGCCTTGACGAGAAGTTACCACCTGTCCCCTAACATCTATCTAGTTGGTGCCCCAACCTTCTCTGAGCCATCAGGGTTCCTCGGGATCTAGTCATTTAGCCCGTTGTGTGCAAAAAAGTGTCGCTCAGTGGTGAAACAACCCAAATTTATGCGTCACTAGAAATACTATGATACGTCTGCGAACGAAAACATCCATCGTACTAAAAATATAGGAAAATAGTATTGCATTGTTGTTTCTCATACTTTCGGATAAAGCGGAAACTCTCATTGCAAATATGAAGCAGTGCTTTTGTTATGATGACATATTCACTCAGCGAACATTTTATTTGACAAAGTTCAACGTTCTGTCAACAGTAACTCAGATGCAGAATTAAGTAACTTCTTAAATAATCTTTTCGTGAAAAAATGCGACGGAAGATAATTTAAAGATCTCAATGAAATATATTACAGCCTCGATTTTCAACAATGTTAATTCTGCATTTAGAGTTACGGAAACCGAATCAAACTTGAACTCTATCAAAGAGACGTTCAAGTGAGAAATCAATTGACATAATACAAACACACATAACTATTATTCAAACAGTCATGATCTACGAACGTCAAACAGAATTTAATTTAGTTATCGAAGCATCTATTGCATTTGGCTACTGCAGGAGTATTCTTCAAGGTTTCTGTTGGATATTATCCACCCAACACATTATAAGTTTGTCCTTATTCCTTCACCATTTTGTAACACTGTTAATAACCCTATTCGCTAGCCTACAGTTATGCGCAGTGTAAGCTATACAAAGGGGTGAGGGAGTATGCCGTCTTACAAACACGGCTGAAAAAAGCCAAATAAGCTGTCGTCTCCTCCTTAGACAAATATTGGATTGGAGGTTTAACAATAGCGAACGATACTTCGAAAATAGATTTTGAAAACAAATTGGAACTGCCTATTGAAATGAAAGACCTTTAAAAACGAATTTCTTTTGTCTCCGAAAAGGACCTTCTTACCTTCAACGGGACTGGGCCTGATGATATTACTGCAGACCTTGTGGGGCTACGATGCCGCCTGAAAGAAGAGAAAAAAAAACGCTTAAAGGACTAGCAGACGTTTATCGTTGTTTGGTCTGTAAATGGTAGATAGATAGTCACTGGAAGAAGAGCTATGCACCAATCTTTGTGATGATGCATAGAACCGGCCAGGCCTAGCACCTAATGTCCGACCCCGCTTTCTCGTGGTGCAGACCGTTAGTACCTTTCAAAACAGATACTCTCTTGTGGAAGTGAACGGAAGTGGAGGGCTGCCAGATTAATGTGGCCTACTGATCTGGACAACTCTGGCTACTTTTTATTTCTTTCTACCCTGCTGAGGAGTGGTCAACCACACAGGGTACTAGTGCTGACTATATAAACCCACTGGACTGAATTAAGGCTCTGAGCTTGATTATGGATCCTGAATTTGCTGCACTGGTGGGCTTCTGTGGAGGGATAATCTTCCGCTGTGTTTTCTTTTTTGTTTGTGGGTTGACAGCCCCAAGTGAATAGATTCACAGGATATGTTTATCAGCTGATGGATAATCCTGAGAAGAGATCATCGCAGGCACCTGAACTCTTTGCTTCTACTGGCATCGTCAAATTCTACATTGGAGGAAGTCTTCCAGTGTAGATGGCTTCAGCCTTTAGTGGTGGGGGAACGGATCTTTGCTTGCGATTAGGGGGCTGTTTGATATTGTCGCCATTCCCCCTATCAATAAACATAGTTTCTTTAAACATCCCACTAACCATTTTCTCTCCATAGGTAGTTGGAATGTGAGGACTCTGCACAAAGCTTTTTCTCTTGATGTCCTCACACAAGAATTCCACCATTATAATTTAGATATTCTCGGCTTGCAAGAGACCAGATGGACAGATAAAGGTCAGATTCTTAAAAATAATCTTAAATTTCTCTTTTCAGGGAGGGAAGACAATAAACATCACCAAGGCATGGGTCTGCTTCTCAGCAGACACGCTAGTGATGCTCTTCTAGGATATGAGTGCATTAATGAAAGGTTACTTACAGCAAAATTTCAGACAAGCATTAAAGATTCGAATGTCATCTGCTGTTATGCCCCCAATGAGGATGCCGATGAAGATGAGAAGGATAGGTTTTACGGAAAATTCAGGATATTTTGAATTCTGTCAAGAAAGGAGATATTACCCTTGTTCTAGGTGACTTTAATGCCACAGTTGGTACTGACTCTGATCTTTGGGTCTTTCAGAGCTTACCATTATAGGTTACTTAGTCATTATGACAGTCATGGTTTGCTTACTACTGAAGTTGAAGAAGAATGGGACCGTTTAAAACAGGCTTTTTTTGGAAACTAACAGTACTCTTTTAGGAAAAAAAGGAGCAGAGGAGACAGAATTATTTGACCGATAAGGCACCTGAGCTTATTTTAGAAAGAAAGAACTGCAGGAATGTCCTTGATCAATATCCTACTAGTCCTAATAGAAAGCATTACAGAGAGCGTAATAAACGTGTAAAGGATTAGTTAGATACTGATAAGAATCTTTGGCATGATGGCTGGGTTGACAAAGCCGAGGAAGCAGTTAGAGAGCTGTATCAGATAGTTAATGTTTTGTGTAGTTGAAAACGGACAGGTATACAGGGATTGAAGGATAAACAATGTAAGGTTATAGAAGGTGAGGATTCTGTCATGGCTAGGTGGGCTGAGCATTTCAGTTATGTTCTAAACAATGTGGTTAGTTAAAACAATTCAGTTAACTTAAACAATTCAGTTATGTTCTAAACAATGTGGCTACTCCCATTGTTTGGAATGATGATAGATGCATTACTGGCTTTATGTTCGCCCTATAATACAATCTGATGTTTTTTGGCTATTTCTATGCTTAAACTTCATAAATCCCCAGAGGTAGATGAAATTACTACTGAAATGCTTAGAGCTGAGAATGTTTCTATTACCTCTTGGATGACTGAAATTTTGATTATGTTTTATGATAAGAGCATGGTTCCTAAGGATTTTCCCAGAGCTATTATTATCCCTGTTTTCAAAAAAGATGATCGTAGTTCTTGTGATAACTATAGGGGTATCAGCCTACTCTCTGTTCTAGGTAAAGTTCTTTGTATGATTCTGCTTAATAGAATTAAGAATCTGGTTGACAGGAAATTGCGTGACGAGCAATGTGGATTCAGAATTCATGCCTTAACTGGCATAGTGGTTAGGTAGCTAGCGACTGTTCCAGCAAGGCAAACTTTGTGTGTTGTGTTAGCTCTAACTAAGGCAGTGGTCAGCAGTGACTTCGGTCTTAGTTGGGCATGTCCTCTTATGAGAAGGCCTGTATTAAGCTAGGAGTAGCTTCTAGGATTCTTCTCTGTCCTATATGTCGCAAATAAAAAAAAAAGAAGTGGCATCGGATGTGCAGATCAGATATTTTCACTTCGGCAGGTTCTTGAGAAATGTTTAGAGTTTCAGAAACCTTTGGTTGCTAGCTTTGTTGATTTCAAAAAAGCTTTCGATTCTGTTAATCGTCATAATTTGTGGTTGATTGTGAGATCATATGGTATACCAGGCAAGTTAGTTAACATAATGAAAGCTCTCTATAATAACACTGAGTCGTGTGTGAGAGTTGGTAAGGCTTGTAGCAATTGGTTTAGCATTACTTCTGGTGTTCGACAAGGGTGCATTTTGTCTCCTTTTTTCTTTAGTTTGGTTATTAATTATGTTATGCGAAATTCACTTCAAGGGAAAGATTTTGGCCTTAAATGGGCTGGAGATACGAAAATTTCTGACTTAGATTATGCTGATAATTTACCCTTTTGGCAAATGATGTTGATCAGATGAACTCTTTCATTGGGACTGTTGAAGAAACTGGTAGTAGAGTAGGTTTGGTTATAAACAGAAAGAAAACTGAAATGATGAAAATTGGTCAGGCAGGCTGTGATTCAGTTAATCTGAATGGTTGCAGTCTTGAGCAGGTCTCACAGTTTAATTATCTTGGGAGCTATGTATCAGATACTGGTGATGTGCGGCATGAGATTAACAGACGAATAGGGATCGCTGCCGGGACTTTTAAGAATCTATGGAGAGTGCGGAAAAATAGGCGTATACACCTAAAGACTAAATTTAGACTATATAAAAGTTTGGTTCTTTCTAGGGTTAGTTATGGTAGTGAAACCTGGACATTTTGTAAACAAGATAACAGAACACTAGATGCTTACTCAATATCTTGGGGATTAGGTTTTTCAACTTTGTAAGTAATGATGAGGTTAGGCAAAGGAGTCGGCAACCTCCTTTAAGCAGCATATTGTGCAGAGAGAGACTCCGTTGGCTTGGCCATGTTGCCCGTATGGATAATTATAGATTGGCGAATAGGGTTATGAACAGTGTTTCTAAAGGCTTCAGAAAGAGGGGGAGACCTAGGATGCGGTGGACAGACAAAGTCAAACAGGACCTTATTAGAATTTTAATTTGGTGTGCAGTGGCCAGATGCAGAAGATGTAGCTCAGGACAGACTTGCTTGGAGAACTAAATTGCACGGTCTGGTTGGACGTCCGTAGCCCATGGTTGCTTGATGATGATGATGATGATGATGATGATGATGATGATGATCGGGTCCATACTTACAATAGATTTCATTCCTTTTTTTTCGTCAAATAAAACTGTGCAAGCTTTATTTACTTGATTTTACTTTTCAAAAATGAAGAAAATAAGAAGTCCATATTAATAAAAAATTAAAGTATTTCAAACGATAGGTATAATTTGTTAACTATTATTTATTGTTTTAAATTACTACTAGATATCTATGAAACTATTCCCCTCCCTTCATTATTGAAAGCTTCATTATTATCAGCTGATGGATAATCCTGAGCAGAGGGCATCGCAGGTACCTGAACTCTTTGTTTCTACTTGATTTCCATGAATTCCATGAAGTCCCATGAATTCCCCCCTCTGGGGATTTATGAAGTTTAAGCTTAGAAATAGCCAAAAAACTTCAGATTGTATTATAGGGCCAACATTAAAGCCAGTAATGCATCTATTATCATTGCAAACAATGGGAGTAGAACTAACCACATTGTTTAATGTATAACATAATTTCTTCGCTTAATGTACTTTTGCACTGATGAAATCGATGCACTTCAGGATAAGAACTACCAATTTGTCAATATAGATTTGTGTTTTGTCACTGGTGGCATCTTCTTCCTCTCTACAGCTAGGAAGCTTTGGAAAGTCATGCAAAGACAGGGGCAGAAATGGCCTGAAGTTTTGTCTTTTAGGGTCTCGTCACTCTCTTTGAAAGTTTGAGGGAAAGAACCCTTAACAGCTTCGGCCAATAAAATATTTTTCTTCACTTAAAGTTTTTAATTTGACATGCTTTTATCTTTTCCTTGCACTCTGCATATGTGGCTGGGAGATCAAGACCACAATTAGGACAACAGAATGCTACAGCAGTGCACTCTTTAGATCTATAGTCTCCTGCGCATCTTTTCTACTTTGTTTCGTTTTTGCACATGGCAGCCCGGTGCCCATGTTCATTGCAGTTGCAGCAAAGAATAGGCAGTTTAAAATACTCCTTAATAGCAAAGATACAAGCTCCTAAATAAATATTACGAGATAGTTTGTTACGGAAAAAGTTAGCACAATATTATCAATAATTATTCTTTCACATGGGACGTGTTTCCCCCCTTTCGAGAATCTGACCATTCTTCTACAAAGCGTGCCTCCTTGCTCCTTTAGAGCATCTAACACTTCAGTCTCGGACAAATCCTCGCAAGCATCAGATATTCGTCCCATTATTTTGAAATTCCTGACTGGAAAACGGCAAGAAATATTCAAGTCCAATATTGTTTTATGGTTTTTCTGTACATCTAGCTATTTAAATAAATATTTATTTTTTAAAATTCGACTGGTGATGAACAAATAATTTTATTTTACACAGTTTAAAAACAAATGGAAATAAATTTAATTTTACACAAATTAAATTGCTTAAATTTTTATGCATATTTAATTTCATTCTTTTCTTTTCTCCTTTGCTCTACGGCTGTCTAGGCCTGGCTTGACGGCTGATGGCTATCTAGTCCTGGTGTATCAAGGTGGTCTTGGTTGAGCTTCAATAACCCCTAATGACGCGACGCCACTGCTAGGTTCACTAATCATCAACCTTTCATCAAGAGAGAAGATGGCCGCAGTAGTGACCAACGAATAATTAGCAGTGGCTTCTTTTCTGCTCTGCTGCTTCATTTCTCTTTGCAGCTGCACATAGCTTAAGGGGGATTAGTTTCTGATAACGGACTTCATAAGCTCTTGCAGCTCTCCTTTTCAGTAACTATAATTCTGCAAATTAAAGATATTATCATTTCCATGCATTGCTTATGGGTGATGCTTTGATAAATGGATTCAGCAGAAAGCGCATGTAAGCCAAATGAGGAACGTGTAATATTCTAAGGCATTGTAAATTACCATTAAACTGTGAAACAGTCTCCACCTTGGAGTGTAGCTTGTATCAGAGCGCTATAAAAATAACAGAGAATTCAAACAACGTGAATTTCGAAGTAATTAGAAAAATTAATGGATGGTAGTGTTTTGCATAACTTCACAAGAATGGTTTGTAGTATATCATAATGCGAATATTATTTGAAAAACTCGTTTCTGGAGCAGGATTAAGTTACAGGTAAAGTAATTTCAATGTTCTTAGTGCTGGATAAATCGAATAAGAGAAAAATGGAAGTTTAATAAGAGACAATGTAGATGTGAGGAAATGCGTTCAATGTTCTTTTGTAAAAGAATATAGAGAAATACCTGTAGTTTTTATAAGCAAATGGGTTTTCAATGACAAAAGGATGACCTGTTTCTTAATTTTTTTTAACTACGTTGGTCGATTTATCCCTAAGGGTCATTTTTTTTACACTCAGTAGGACAGGTCTCACGGACAGCTGTTTAGAAAGAGATGGAAATCTCAAGGGCGGAACAAATAAGCATTGAATAAGATTTTTTTTTGGTCCCGAAATTTTCCAGTAGCAGTAGTTTTTTTTATACCGCAAAGTTATCAATTAAATTATACTCCTTATTTTGAACATTTTTGTTTTTAATTTCATTGATCAAAAGCCAACGTTGATTTAAATATAGGCATATATTTATAATTAGAACTCAATCGGTGTCTTCGGCACCTTTGGCTGACCCGCTATGTTCTGGGAGATTGGGTTCGAATCCCACTCAGGAAAACCAATGTTTTCGACTAATTAATTGAAATAGTGTTCGCGATTTGCAAATTTTTTGGAAAAACAATCATTATTGGAAATTAAAATTTTTAACATTTATTTTTCATTGCCTATACTTCTGTATATTCTTTATCTTTATTAGAAAAGCATTATTTTATTTATGTTAGCCCCTTTAAAACATATACGCACCGATAATCAAACTGTCATATCTAGATGGCCATCAAGTCGAACAAATTTTCCTCAATGATAATATTTTGAATGCATTAGAAACTAAATCTAGTTCCTCTAATATTTCTCATCTTTTTATACTATGTCCAAAAATACGTAGGTTTTTTAAAATTACTTCATAGAAGGTTTTTAGCACAGTCAGTAAGGGCGAAGTTTAGATTATGCGCAGGACAATGAACATATTCAGCTGAATGTTCTTTCTTGGAAACTCTGTGTTGCCTGGAACTACGTCTACGAGTGTGCAAATGCTCTTCTGACCATCGACACCACCATCGTATCACTGCCGATACCCCTCGTCCAACGCACTGTACAATTTGACGAAAATACCAACCTGCTTCCTAAAAACCCACTATAAGAACTCGCTCAAACCCCGCTAACTGAACAAATTTTGTGTGCCTGCATCGTCCAGGCATGGTAGCTTCTTCAAAGACCACTGAACAACACGACACAAGACGAATAACTTCTTTTTTCACGCCCTAGTCGTTAAATACGTGCTGCATATATTTGCATGTTGTCGTCCTCAGTGACGTCATTATTTCAACCAATGACTTTCAATCTTGGATCACGGTTTCTGCTGCCCTTAACTATTAACGTATTATAATAAGACATTCCTAAAGGAATTTCTTCTGGGTGTCCTTTTTTCCAATTTCCGCCAGTGTATATATTCTGCATTCTATATCAAATAAAATTTTAAGCTTGTTTTTTAAATCTGTTTTTTAGTATGAGGCATATATTATGGGCCTTAAATAAAATTATATACAGACAATTGTTTTGGGTTTCAAAGCAGATAGACAAGTTTGGGACTTCGTATGAAACGATGAGATTAGCAGGGGAGGCGGGTCGGGTGCCCTGGTCCCCACCTCACTCCCACTGGTCCTTGACACTGAGACTGCTCAATTGAAGCTGTGACAGTTCTTTGTGACTAGAGTGTTTCCATAAGCGCTTCTACTTTATTTAAACCCAAATTAAAAGATGTCCTAAAAAATAGATTCAAAGAAACAAACAAAAACATTCATATAACTTACAGCTCAGACTCAAAGAAACTGTTCGTAACAGAAGTAATAAAAGGAGATATATTGTATTACACCCGGAAAAGGTTTTCTATAGCGCAAAACAGATTGTGTTAAACGAGAAACACGTAAATGTGAAATACCCGATACATATACCACGAAATTCGCTTTTGAATCAGAAATTTTATTTTACTATCGATGTTCTATGTCAATGCCAATAATTTATTTGTTAAATATTATAAATGTCACATTTCAATGTCAATATTACACTCGTCATATATCAATGTCAAACAATATTAATGTCACATCAAATGAAAAAATTCTAATCATACTATTGTAACAAGTTATAAATGTAAATTATTCTATATCCTGCAGATAAGCTTTAAGCTTTGCAGGTCATCTGTAATGATAAAATTTACTTGTATTGCGATCAAAGAATAATATAAAAATTAAAATAAAAACTAACAGAGCTAATTGTACTGTCTCACTTCTCTTCCACTTGGTGTTCACTTTATTATAGTGTTACCAAACAGGCAGCATTACAGTACGGATTACAATTCTAATCACTTGTTATAACTGACCAACTTTTTATATTATCGGGATTTACTGTTAATATTCAAAGAGTATTAGCGCGCTTGGCTACTGATCTAAGGGACCTGGGTTCTAGCCCCGGGTAAGGCATGGATGTACGTGTCGTTTTTCTGCTGAGGTCCTGCCATCCTCTCAGACCTTCTACTATGGCATATAAACTGACAGGCTCCTGTCAGACCTCTGTGGCAAGCAGCTGCTTGAGGGGGTATTTATTTTTTTTATTATTACCTAAATTCTACCCGGCTATTTGTACCAAAACTACGTTTCCAGATATCTATAATAAACACAGAATATGCTAATCGGTGTCCCCCTTTTCACCGAGGGAAGAGTGGGATAAGGACCCCCAGGGCTCAGAGAAGGTTGGGGAAGAAGACCCATTAGAGAAATGTAGTCTCCTGTCAAGGGCAGACTACGTGTTTTTTAATCTGCGCAGTTATGGCATTCTCGCACACGGTAACACGGCTTAACGTCCTATCCGATGGACGATGGTCCTTTCAATACCATATGCGTCCCCTACTGACTGAAGGAAGTTTTGCGTAGATAAATTTCAATGCTGGCTCCGGTAGGATTCGAACCTGAGATCTGCAGATTACAAGCCTGGCACGCTACTGATGAGCCACCTCTGCCCCACAGAGTGGGGGATTAGCGGAGCTAAATGTCAACATTGGCACATTTGGGACTCAAGCCTAGGTCAGAATTGCGGGTTTAGGAGAACATTCTTAACAAGAGTTGTCACTTGAACCTGGGAACTGCAGATTGCCATGGATGTCAGTCATTTTAGACCAGATGTGCTGGATATTATCCTTCATAAAAAAATTTATTAACTACAATCTGCAAGTTTTAAATAAACTGTCATCAGATCACAATCCGATATTGCTCAAATTAGACTTGCAGGGAATACGGGAGCTTCCCACTTGTAACAAAGTAAACTGATATAAATTTCGTATTACTCTTAATAAAATAATCCCTAGTGCATTCAAAAGAGCCAAACAAGTAAATTTGGATACTGATATTACAAATTTCAATAATGCAATTCAAGAAGCACTTCAAAAATTAACCACTGTGCAGAAAAGGGAACTCAAACCTGAAAAATTTCCACCCGCTGTCAAAAACCAAATTAAAAAAAAAAAGCCCATGAAAACTTGGCAACGGACGTGGAATCCGCATAACAAAGATATGGACAACCAAAAACATACTACACTCAGGAAGAAACTTCTAGAACTTGGGAATGATTGCTGGGTGGTCAAGCTTAGTTAGCTTAATCCACAACACAGTTCATTCTGGAAAATAATCTCAGCATTTAAAGGAAGAAACAGATAAATTCCTGTTCTCCATGGAAAAAATGGATTAGTTTACGATAATAATGACAAAGCAGAAGCATTCGCTTCCTTGCTTAGAAAAGCAATTTGTGCCAAATGATGAACCCTATGACGAGGATTTCATCTCTTCCACTAATAAAACAGTCCGAGATTTCAACACTCAACAGCACAACTGAAGTCTCAAGTTTGCTTCCTATTCTTAACTCCGTGGAATTATCTTCAAGTTAAAAACTGCAAAAGCCGCTGGATTGGATAAAAGCAGCATACGGTTTTAAAGAACCTTTCCAAAAATGTTCTTACGCTTCTGATTTGTATAATTAACAAAGCCCTTAGACTGAGCTATTTTCCAGATATTTGGAAATTGGCGATCGTTACCATGGTTCCTAAAAGCGGAATGGCCCTCTATTTCCTCAAAATTATAGGCCCATCAGTCTGCTGTCCAGCATGGGTAAAATATATGAAAAGATTATTCTAATCAGGATTGAGGCATTCCACGTAAACTCAGTTATCATTCTTCCTGAACAATTCGGTGTCAGAAGAAAGCACTCAACCTTGCATCAGGTGCTCCGAGTCATTGAGGCGGTTTCTGAGGCCAGATACAAGACGTAATCCACCATTGCCGTTTTCCTGGATATCGCAAAGGCTTTTAATAGGATTTGGATCAAAGGAATTATCTGCAAGCTTATCAAATTCAAATTCCCTGCCGAAATCATTATCTAATACAAAACTATCTCGAAATAGAAACTTTAAATTTTGAGTTGGCAATGACTACAAAAATGTATCCCATCTTTGCTGGGATACTACAAAACGTATTTTAAATTTTTTTCTGTAAATAAATAATTATCTCTTAAAGCAAAAAAATTGCATTTTCTCACCCCACCAGGGGTAAGTTAAAATTATTGCTGTCAATGTAACCTTCATAATATTCACGTTTCACGCTCAACATTTCAAATTTCTAGCGTAATTACATTGATTGTAATATTAGTCAACTTTTCCCAACGTTAGAGGGCGAAATTATAACTATAGGAAAATTCCGAAAATGCGAATCATAATATGATTCGCATTTTGGCTGCTTTTTTTGCCGTATGACATGCAGAATGATGTTACTGTTTCTGATTTTGGTTCGGATGATGTTCGGAGTATTACAGATGATGATGAAATTAAAGAATTGTATATGATAAATGATTATTATTCCAATGTTATTGAAATTGATAAAAAATGTTTATGATAAAATTTATTTTTGTTGGGGCTGTGGAATAAATATTATACAGGGAAATATAAGTCTGAGAAAAAAAATTTGATCATTTTGTGGTATTCTTAAATTTAATTGAATTAAAACCAGAAATTATAGTACTTCCTGAGATTTGGGTAAAAGAAGAGGAAATAGACTTATATAAAAAAGATGGATATAAAGAATACTGTAAATGTAGGGAGAAAAAAAGGTCAGGAGGAGTAATTGTTTACATTAAAGAAGGATGGGAAGTGAACCATATTTTTTCTGATTTTAAAACTGCTGATTTAGTGGAATTGCATATAAAAGCATAAAATTGCGAACTTGGCCTTGTTGCAATCTATAGAGCGCATGAATTCAGTAAATTAGAATTTATTGATGAATTCGCAACATGGCTTAACTGTGTTAAACGAAATAGTATGATAATGACCGGAGATTTTAATTTCGGTTTATTATCTGATCATCCACACAAAATAAATTTTTTACAAATGATAAATTCAAATGGTTTCTATTCCTGTCATGCTTCTGTTACTAGGGTAAGTAGTAAAACCTGCCTAGATCATCTTTACATTTGAAATTTCAGATTAGATACTGTAACTACATATATTGTTAAAATTGACATCTCAGATCATTTTTTTGTTGGATGTAATATAAAGTGTGGTTTTTATCGAGATGGTTCTACAGAAAAGCTTTCTACAAATTTTACTAAGATTCAATATACTAAATTGAAAAAGTTATTGTTAAAAAAACCATGGGATCATGTCGAGAGACAGGTAAACGTGAATTTAGCATTTGATGCATTTCTAAGGGAATTAACTCTATTAATCAAAGATGCGCAGATTAAGTACTCTAAAAAGAAAATTAAAAAACTCAAACCATGGATAACAGAAGCTATTGTTAATTCAATCAATTTTAAAAGAAGTTTATATAAAAGATCTAAATCCAAAAACTTGGATGAAAATAACTACTATAGAAGATATAAAAATATGTTCACTAATGTTATTAGGGAAGCTAAAAATGGTTATTATTAAACTATTTGTATAAAAAATAGAAATAATGCTAAAAAATTGGGAAACAATCAATGAAATGTGTGACGGAAGAAAAGTAAAGGACAATTCTCCTCAAATTATCACAGATAGAAATCATTTATTTCGGTTTGATGAAAAGCCGCAGGAATTTATTAATAAATTTAACAATTATTTTACTGAGGTAATTTCTTCATTATGTAAACAAAATCTACATAATGAAACCAAAATAAAAGAGATAATAAGTTATTTAAAATGTAAAATGCCTAATTCTATTTTTTTCCCTTATATACCAGAACAAGAAATTTTTGATACTATCAAGGAACTAAAGGAGGGATAATCACCTGGTTTGGACGAAATTACAGTTACCACTATTAAAAATATTTTTCCGGAAATTAGAACTATATTTTGTAAACTTGTAAACTTTTCGTTTGTAGAAGGTGTGTTCCCTGAAATTTTAAAAACTGCCTTAATTATTCCAGTGTTTAAAAATGGTGATACTAAGGCAATTGAAAATTACAGACCGATTTCGCTTCTATCAACCTTTTCTAAGATTCTTGAAAAAATTGTTAAAAAAAATTGTTAACTTTTGGGATATGGACAATTTATTTGCCCCAAACCAATTTGGATTTCGAAAAGGTTTGAATACTCAAATTGCGATTTTAGAAATGACTACGCAAATTTACAGAAATATAAATCAAAATGTAAAAACAGTTGTTTTTTTTTTGGATTTGAAAAAAGCTTTTGATTCCGTGAATCATGATATATTATTAGAAAAGTTAAAAACCAGTGGTGTTAGGGTAAATTTGCTTTCATGGATTAGGAGCTATTTAATGAACAGGAAGCAAAAAGTAAAAATTGAAAAATATTTTAGTGAAGAAACAAATGTTCAAGTTGGTGTCCCTCAGGGTTCTGTTTTGGGACTTTTATTTTTTTTACTTTATATAAATGACTTCTGTACATTGGATTTGAATGGTAAAATAATTTCATTTGCAGATGATGCTGCACTAATATATTCTGGAGAGGAAAAGCAAATTTTAGAGAACATAAATTGCGACTGGATATAAATAAGAACGTGGTTAAATTTAATAAACTCTTTTTAAATACAAAGAAGACGAAATATATTTTTATTAGACCAAGAGAAAATGAGATTGATTTTTTTCGTGACAGGATCATTTTCCACTCTGAAGTTTGTGCTGGAAAAAATTGTAATTGTGACAAAATTGAGGGGGTTGAATGCTATAAATATTTGGGTATTTTTATTGACAGAAAGATGTCCTGGAAAATACAAATATATGATGTTGTTAAAAAGATTAACTGCATTATACCTAAAATTTATTATATCCGGAAATTCATAAATTTATCTTTACTGAAAATTATTTACTTTTCTTGGATTAAATCGTATTTGCTCTATGGTTTATTATCGTGGGGTGGAGTCTATTTGACAACAATCAAACCGTTACACTATGTGCAGAATCACATAATTAGATGCATGATGAAACTAAGAAAATTTGAAAGCGTTGCAAATGTATACAATGAATTAGGTATTTTACAAATAAGGAAATTATATGCATTTCAGGTACTGAAATACATAAGGATGAATTTTAATGTTCAAACCTTACGGACATTTGAAAAGAATACTCGAATGTCAAAAATCCTTTTCTTACTTGATTTAAAAGCAAACAAAACTATTGTTGAAAAACATTATGTTTATTTGGCGCCAAAGTTTTTTAACTGCTTATCAGAGTACATCAAAGGAATAAGAAATGATAATTTTTCTATAAGGAATTAAGAAAATGAATTTTGAATGTGGTAAATATTGAGACTATGTTTTAGAAATAAAAGAGATTTAAATGTAATAAAATTTCAGTTGATGCTAAGTTGCCCTTAAGGTGGTCAACTGAACCACTTACTAACGCACAGTTCAAAATAGATTTTTATATTTTTTTCTGTTTTTCTACCCAGTAAAGTCATTTTACTCTTTTTTATTTCATTTATTCTAAATGATAATTTTCAAACTTATAAATTAGTTAAATATTTACTTAGATTTTTTGATCAAGCTAGCAAAGTGTGAGGAAATGTGAAACTGAAGCATGTTGCCTTTTCATTTTATTACAACATAACTGTTAAATTTCTTCCACAAGCGAGTTTTTACTCTCGTGGAAGATAAACATTTTTTCTCAGACTTGTACTGAAAAATGTAGGTAAAATTATAAAACACTAATGAAATATAATATTAAAATTTTCCGTATATATATATAGGTATGAATAGATATATGATTTTTATTGGACAAACTAGGTATAAAGAAGAATACATATTGTAAAATGTAATATTTTAAAATTGTGTATCTGAGAAATACATTATATATATTTCATTATAACTTCAGTTCTAAGGTAAAAAACATGTAAAGTATTGCATATTCTGAGAATAAATTATCTACCTATCTATCTATATATCATCTATACCTAACCAACCCAAAAGAATTTTTTATTTATCTCTATAAACAAATAAGCTTGATGTTTACAGACGGATAGATAGACGACGAAGTACTTACGCAAAGCTCTGAGATGACGTAGAAGCCATATTAGACTTGTCCTGTTTTCTCATACAATATAAAAACACTTACACAAGGATATATCCCGCTGGTATTACTGGTCGGGTACGGTAACCACTAAACAAGGGAGAGCTAAATATACATCTCAGTCAGTGAAAACATAAGCTTTTTTTTTCTGAAAACGAGCTAAAAAAAGAAATCCATTATTCAAAATATACATAAAATATTTTTCTGTATTGTTACGACAGATGAACGTGCTACGATGTACTTATGATGTGATGTATCGTTTTGAACGCTCGCGTATGTTTCAACATGAGAATTACGTCAAAAAAGATATCGAACGGACTTGAAAACTGGGAGTTAGTTGTTGGAATTAAGAATAAGTTGAGTGAGAAGAAACATTAAGTTTTGGCTTAAGTCGATACAGTATAGTGAATATGAAATGCTTTTCTTTGGTGTGTGTTTGCGGAAAGATAAATAAAATAATTAGTGATTCAGCTAGCTGACCGGTAAGAAAAATAAAGATGTTTAAGACACTTAAAGATGTGTAAAAGTTTTATGTAAGTTAAACTATTAGATCTGTCTCAACTTTTCTGTCGGAAGAGTTCATCATTTGTTACATAGTTGTGTTTAGCTATTTATAAATTGGTAAAGGTATTCTTTATTGATTTCATGTTTATTCACAAATTTAATTGTGTCACTTAACGACTCTTGAGAATTGTGGAGGAAACAACTTTTTGTATGATTAAAAAAAGGTGATATGTTACTCGGAAGATTTATTTTATGCTGATAGACATTTGAGTCAATAAAAAGAAAGTTTCTTATATAAATTTTTTCGTCCATACTTTTGTAATAAATTACTTTATTTTAAATTTATTGTTACCAGTTATTATTTTAGAACTCACGTTCAATTTCCATTATTTTAATTTATAACAATATTGATATGACTTCAAACAGATGAAAACTTAGAAAAATAACAACAAGTAACAATAAATCTAAAATAATGTGATTTAATACAAAAGTATGGATAAAAACATGTACTTAAACTAAAGATACCAATGTTTATCTTATGTGTGAACAAATTTTTAATGTAGCGAGAATCATATATGTGAATACTTGCAATATCTCGAGAATAACCTTACCAATTCCTAAATAACTAAATAACTATACACAAAAATAACTTTCTTCTTAGGTTTTAATCCTCAAGTACTCCAAAACTGCGGCTAAGGGTACTGGTTTCTAAGAACCAATTCTTTTCAGACGTTGATGACCACGGACAAGACGACGAAATCTTCATTTCCTTTACCAGCTTACCAACACGATCCACACCAATAAACTAAACTACTTTCCGCGCACTCACCATATAAAAATACTTCTTCCCTTTATATACCCATCACGTACATAGTGAAACTAATTATGCATCCTTTCGGATATCCACAACTCCAACATAACAATTCTATCTTTCCTTTTTTTCAGATCGGTTCTGTATTCTAGTTCGTTGGTTAAATAATTCTCACGCAGAAACATACACGAGCGGTCATGACACGTTTATCATAAATTCACTGTTGCAGGTTCATCTGTCGTAACAATACTAAAAAAAAACATGCTTCCGAAAGCACAAGACAAAATAAAAGATTACATTTCGTTAATGAAAAAACTTAGTTTTTGTTAATACAACTGATATTATTAAACGAAAATTAATGTCTTCATAATTTTTTCCACGAAGGGGTGGGGCGGATAGCTGGCTGACGCCTTCATATCGACTGAGCTAACACCGCCTACATCCAGACTTTGAACCGTACTATACATAATGCCTCAGGTCATTTTATTACAAACACTGTTTATTTAAAATTATGCGTGGAATTTTCAGCTCTTATCATTTTCAGATTCCTTTACGTTCGGTTTCATCCTATACAACGGCTATGAACATTGATTCTTTCTGAGGTTTGAATTAATGATCTCATTCTGAATAGAAGAAATGTTTGGTGATGAGTAATTTATAGAAGGCAAAATTAAGGTAAAAAACCTTTGTCATAAGTAGCCAAAGCAAATATATATATATAAGGATTAATAAAGTGATAAAAGCATCAGGATTCCTTCAAAGAAAAGAATTATAAGTGTATGAAGTTATCACGAATTGCAACGAAACACAGCGAAGCAATTAAAACATTGTTCCTTTTTTTAAAGAGCTGCGGGTAACGCCTGTCAGTAACATTTTAATTAACGGGTGAAGTGCATAGTGTCATCTGCTTCATGTGCAATCTCTGAATATCTGTTTTAATTAACCTGATGTTGATTTACACTCGTTCGAGCGTTGAGATGCGGCCAGTGCGCAAATTCATTAAGCAAATATGGAATACAAAATGCTGATTAGACTTTTTTTCCGTGAAAAATCCTTCGGTTTCTAAAAAGAAAAAAAAAGTAATTTATTGAAGTGTAATTTCCATCATTAACAGGTTTTATTTCTGTTGAAAAAAAAGTAATGATTTGGACTGCTTTTGCTTTTTTATTTTTTAACAGCAACTTCTTTTTAAGAGAGCAAGTTTTTTTCCCGGAATTTATAACGCAGAGAAAATGTCACATTTTTGTTGCGTTCAGACTAACAGCTTATATGATTTGTTTCTAATAGACAGAAAGTGCAAATGAATTCATTTCTTGGATTTGTCAAGAGTGTTAGAACAATCACAAACGATTACTCGAGGATTCAACTCGGACTCCAGTCAGAGCCACCTTGGAGCTATTTCCTACAGAAATCAGAAAGATAATATTGGAAGTTATTCCCCTTCACAAAGCAGAAAGATAACTTAGAAGTTCTATCAGGCTTGTCCCAGTTTCTCATAAAAAATACACCGAGTGCTCTCACTAAATCATGATCACATTCCTCCATGTTATATAAGTGGAAACTAACTTCGAAGCTCTATAAATTCTAAACTAAGCGTTTTATGAGAAAACGTAACTGAAGATAAATTAAAAATTTCAATCAAATCTGTCTAAATCCCGATTTTCGTAAGTTCGCTTTGTCCAGAAGAGTTATGGACTTTGAATATTTAACAGCAAAAATGCAAGCATGAGGAAAATTGAAAAATATCGAAACATTATTTACATAACTTTTCAAATATACATCATTTGTATTAAATGGTGTGAAATAATACTTCTTATTCAAATTATAATTAACTTCTGAGTTAAATTCTAACGTTAGGCATTGCTGTTGTTAAATATTCAAACTTCCATAACTCTTTAAATACTAAGGGAATATTGTTGAAAATCGAGATCTTTACTTTCAGTTCATTCTGTTGCAAAATTCTTTTTAGAAGCTATAGAGCTTCGAAGTTAGCTTACACTGACATAACATGGTGAGAGGTGGTAATATTTTAATGAACATTCAGCATAGAAACACATATAAGAATACACAACCATACCTACTTGAACCCAGACCTGGAAGTTGCAATGTTACCGTGAGTGAATGCGATATCACTGAACCATCGAGAAGGCCTGGATAGCTTTCGAAAAAAGGAGGTTCTTCATGGTTGGGTTGTTTACCTCTGAGGGGCCTAAATGGCCAGGTACAAAGACCCTGATGGCTTAGAGAAGGTTAGAGAAAGAGAAACACTGGACAGCTATTAAGAGGCAGATGGTAGCCTCCCATCAAGGCCATTCATCGCGTTCTTTAACGTGCACAGTGTACGACTCTCCCACAACGGAACTACTGCTTAACGTCCCATCCGATGGATGACTAAAAAAATCTATCGAAGTCCATCGGTGTCCTCTACTGACCGAGGGTAACGAGGGGAATTTTGTAGATATGCTAGCCCAGAAGGGACTCGAAACTGGGAACCTTACCTCCTGCTAATGCTTCGGTTCAAACCTCTGTTACGATCTCGGTTCGATCGGTTCAACCCTCTGTTCACTCCTCGTTACGATCCTGTTTCTCTGCCGCTATTCCAATAACTGCTGCTGCATCTCCATCGACGTCTTTAGTTCTGATAAACTGCCAACCTTTCTTACTGCAACCCCTGAAGAGCTTTCGGAGCCACAAATTCCCATTCTGTTACATCGGAATGCCATTTCGTTGGAGTGGCTTCTAAAAGTTTCTTTTCGACGCATTTTCCCGACTGGTCCCTTTCTTCTTTTTCCAACAGCGTGTTTGCAGGTGGGCGTCGGGTGAAGATACGGATTGAACAGCACGTCCCTTACTGCAGGTAGCATCATTCTCCCGACTAAGCAGCGGACCCCAAAGGGCATTGTAGCACTCTATTATTAGTCTTCGTACTTTCCTGTCTAAGTAGCAGTCAACGCGGGAGGCCTATTATTATTTTCCCGACAGAACCTCCCTCAAAATAATTCGACCACAGTGGGTATTGTTGAATGAGGATTGTTTCACCCCCCTTAGAACAATCTTTCTGTCACACCTCGATTCTCCTCAAGCGCTGCTGAACGACTTTTCGACGCTCCCACAAGATCTCGCTACAGACGCTCACATTTTCTAAACGTGGGTGACAAGGCTATTCAGAGTTCTGACTTATTACACACCTCCTAGGATTATTTTCGACACTTACAAGAACCCAACCAGCGATCTCGAACAAATACTTGTTCCGCCATCTCCTGTAACAAAAACGACCTCTTGAGAACTGCGTACTTCTCGCCAACATCAGATACTAGGCGTCAGGGAGGGAGAATTTCAAAGACATACCTCCACTTCCTTCAAGAGCATTGTTGTACGGGGCTACCCTCGGCTGTTACGTTTCTTCTATCGCATTCGCTCTTATTGTCGCGTTTCCTAAGTATTCTTATTTTTCCAACAGAACGATTCTCAAAGAACCTCGCTCTTGAATAAAGGTTGTTCCATCCCTCTCAGAATAGGTTTTTGTCATACTGTGATTCTCTTTGAACACAATTGAACGACACCCACGCAAGTTCATGCTATAGCACCCTCACATTGTCTAAACACAAGGCTATTCAACACTCTGGCTTATTGTACATCCACTAGTATTATTTTCGGCCCATTCTTTGGCGAACCCAGCCAACGGTCTCGAACAAACACTTTTTCCCTCTAGACTTCCTTTGGCAAAAATAACGTCTTTGAAATCTACTCACCAACATCAGGGTCAGATCTTGAACGCTAGATACTTGACGCATGCGCAGGTTACAAAGGTTACATCTGCAGGTCCTAACTACAGATTTTATTATTGAAAGATATCATGATTTTCGGTTAGAAGTACCTTTCCGAAGTAGCTGAATTTGGGAAAATGGTTTTTGCATGCCCAAACCTCCAGCTCCTGAGCGGTTGAAGTGATTAATTAAATTCCATGGTTACTTTGCGTCACCAAATGACGCCCATTTTGAAGTTACAAAACGAAACTTTAAGAGATTATAGATATTTTGCACGCATAATTACTTTTATTACTTAATTATTTTATAAAATATAACACTTTAAAATATGAGTACTCTTTTTATAATGACCCTTCTCATCATAATTTAAAGCAACGGAAGGCTTTGGCTCCCAATCTTTCTTTCCTCAATAACACTCTTCAAACAAAATACAGAAACGAAAAAAAGAAAAAAATGTGCATATACCACAGAGTAAAGAGAAACAGAGGGTCAACTCATCTACCTTTATGGCAATTACTAGCGCCATAAAAAAGATCGTATCAGAATTTTAAAATCTTCAAATGCATTAAAATATTTACTGAAGGATATTGTTACGCGAGATGAACAAAAAGGATGGGTTGGGTTGGGTTGTTTTACCTCTGAGCGGCACTTTTTTGCACACCATGGGCTAAATGGCCAGGTCACATGGACCCCGAAGGCTCAGAGAAGGTTGGGGGAGGGGAGCCACTGGAACAGCTGTTAGGAAACAGATGGTAGCCTCCCGTCAAGGCCATCCAGCGTGTTCTTTAACGTGCACAGGGTATATCTCTCCCGCACACGGGACCACGGCTTAACGTCCCATCCGACGGACGGCGGCCTTTCCAAGCCCATAGGTGTCCCCTACCGACCGTGGGCAGGGCGGGGAATTTTGCGGAGATAAATCTCAACGCTGACCCAGCTGGGACTCGAACCTGGGAACTACAGATTACGAGCCTGGCGCGCTACCGACTGAGCCACCCCCGCCCCACAAAAAGGATGGCACTTATATTTGTTTCTGCGGCGGTTAGTTCATTAGTTCGCCACTAGGGCGCTTGCCCATGAGAGTGGAATATTGCCATTAGCGGTATAAGGAGTGGAACTCGGTAATCTTTGCGTAAACTGTTTCTGTACATGACGTGTTATATCGCAAATGAAAGTATTTATGACGTGGGGAGTATCATGGTATTTTCCCCATCTTGTTTGGAAATTTTACCGGGGTCAGTCTTAACGAATAGTGCCTGAAATGAAAGCTTGCGACGTGAGGACTATCATCTATTATATATATATTTCAGACACTAATTAAGGACCCGAGGAACTCTGGGTAAATCTAGTAGCAATTTATATAAGGGAAATTTCACACAAAACTATTTTAATAAAATTTTCTAAGAATTATTACCGGTACAAAGTATTTTAGTAAGGACTTGCAATATTGAAATCTCAACAATCGTCGGGTGAGAATTGGCTTAGTTGGTAGCGCATAACGCTCATAATCTGAAGTTCCCAGGTTCGAGTCCCAACTGCGCCAGCTTTCAGATTTATCTCCATTACACTCTCACCTTGCTCTCGTTGAGAAAGGGGATACCGATGGGCTTGAATAAAATCGCCGTCAGTCGTAAGTCTTAAGCAGTAGCTCATTATGGGTGAGAGCCATATCCCGTGTAAAAGAACAATGGAATCCATCGTGTTCTTTAATGTTCACAAGATATTTCATGCCATCTAAACAGCTGTCCAGTGAGACCCCTTCCCCCCAACCTTCTCTGAACCCAATGGGCTTGAAACGGCAGCCATCCGTCAAATGGGACGATAAGAATACACTGGATGGCCTTGATGGGAGGCTACCATCAGTCTAACAGTTGTCTGTGAGTCAGCTTCTCCCAACCTTCTCTGAGCCCTCGGGGTCCTTGCGACTTAGCCATTTAGCTCATTGTGTACAAAAAAGTGCCACTCAGAAATAGAAGAACCCAACCTTCTCTGAGACCTTGGGTACTTTTGACTATTGTGATTTGCTATGTAGCTCATCGTGTGAAAAAAAAGTGCCACTGATAGGTAAAATAGCTGAAATCTTTGGCAATAATATTTTAAAACAATTTTCTTGAAACTGTGCCTCCGATTTTAAACAGGTTTTTCCCATTTACCAATCATTCATTTCCAAAAGATTAAAATACGTAGGCCACATAACATGGTTAATATGAGTTTACCGAAATGATTGGAAATTATGTTTGTAGTAATTATAAAGTACACCGCAAGAGTATAAAGGATTCGACTGCGGTGACAGCTAAAACATTAATTTTTAAATAAAGATTAGCTAGCGCTAATCTTTATTTAAAAAATAATATAAATAATATATAATAATATAAATATATAATGTTAGTGACTATATTGTGTTTATTCTTTATTATTTATTTCACTAATTTCCGTATCAGAAACAAAAGAACTAAATTAAAAAAAGTGACTCAGGTTGTTTCTTACGCAAAACAATATATTCATTTTAAAAATATTTCAATTTGTCAATATCTTCAATCCAAGAAAGCAGTTTTTGGCAGTAATTATAAACCATTTATTGCTAATGAAATAGTCCTTATAGTTTTCTTAGCCATCACTAGATGGCATTGCATTCTCGTTCTTGTTAGAGGTCCTCTAGTTGTTAGGGAGAAAACGGCAATCCTTCAAACTAATATTATGCTTGTTTTCGTACATGATTTCTGAAAACAAAAATACAGACTTTTCGTCTAAAATGAAGTATAATTTTACATTTTACTTGCTAGCACTTACTTACTAGCTTTTTTCATCTTCCAAAATTTCAAAATTCAACTTTTTGTTATTTAATGTTAACATAACTAGAAAAAATCACATATCGCCTCTGGGAAATATGAATGCTCGATTTAAAGAAACTTAATATTTCATTTTCCGAATTTTGTCTCCTTTAACAGTAATAATTCCTACTAATGAATGAGAGAGAAATGCAAATAGCAATATATAATTAGCCCTATACGACGCAAAAAGAACTGATTTAGTTAAGAAAAATATCTATAAATATATATATAATAATTTATTTATTATTACTATAGTAAAATATCATTGAAAATTTTAGAATTAAATGCTAATAAAAATTATGATAAATGAAAATTTTAGAATTAATGCTTTAAAAAAATATAGAGCAATCCGTCGAAATTTAATTTAGAGGTAATTTAATTAAATATCATATAAATTTAAGTTATATTTAGAATAGTAGACAGACTGCTTTCATTTGCTTACGTTATATTGTTTAAATTATACGTCCATTGGAAAGGCGTGCAGAAACGTTTTAGGCATGAATGCCGAAAAGAAGAATATTTTGATGTGGACTAATAGTTGGTGGTTTGCAATAAGAAGATAAAAATAGTGTAATATTGCTTTTTAATTTTATTTGTGTCTTTTGTATAGATACAAAATAATTAACAAAAATAATTGGAAAATTAGTATAAAGTTTATTTTAACGTCAAAACCGAAGTTGATTTTTCGAAACAGTATTGAAGGATGGACAGGATCACAAATAATTGAGCTGTTGAACATCCGGTTTCAATGACATTATAACTGGTTGTATAATTCACAAGCACCTTATATCAGCTGGTAGATAATCCTAATCAGAGGCCATCGCAGGTACCTGAACCTCACTTAGCTAGTTGGGCATCGTCAAGCCTAAACTGGAGTAATGTGTCTCAGGCAGGCCATATGGCTCTTGAAAAAGTCCACTTGAAAAGGTGGTGCCTGAAGTTCCTACCAGCATCGGTGACTTCAGCCTTTAGCGGAGGAGGAACAGGTCTTTGCCCCATGCCTGCGATCAGGGGGCTGTTTGATGTTGTTGGCCCTATCTATCTCAATAAACATAGTTCCTTTAAAAATCCTACTAATCATTTTCTCTCCGCAGGAATGTGGAACGAGAGGACATTATATAGAGATTATTCTCTTGATGTCCTCACACAAGAATTCCACCATTATAATTTAGATATTCTCGGCTTGCAAGAGACCAGATGGACAGATAAAGGTCAGATTCTTAAAAATAATCTTAAATTTCTCTTTACAGGGATGGAGGATGGAAAGCATCACTAAGGCGTGGGTCTACTGTTCAGCCGACATGCTAGTGATGCTCTCCTACGATATGAGTGCATTAATGAAAGGTTTCTTACAGCAAACTTCTAGGTGACTTCATTGCCAAAGATGGTACTGACTATGACCTTTGGGGAGGGGTGATAGGCCCTTTTTGTTATTGGTAGCTGCAATGGCAATGGGCAACATCTCCTACAGGTAATGGTTTCAGAATAACTAACATATATTGCAAACACCGCGACATATATAAGTACACATGGGTTTCACCTGATGGGCTGCATAAGAATATGATTGATTATATATTAATTAACAGCAAATGGGCTACTTCTGTTAGGAATACCAGGGCATATAGGAGAGCTGAAATTGGATCTGACCATTACCTTGTTAAAAGTGTCTTGCAACTGAAACTTAAATTTTACCTTTAATACTGAAGCTCTGAAAGATCCAGTTATAGCCAAAGCTTACCACGATAGGTTACTTAGTGATTATGACAGCGGTGGCTTGCTTATTACTGAAGTTGAGGAAGAATGGGGCCATTTCAAACAGGCTTTTTTGGAAATTAACAGTACTCTTTTAGGAAAAAAGGAGCAAAGGAGGCAGAATTATTTGAGTGATAAGGCACTTGAGGTTATTTCAGAAAGAAGGAACCTCAGGAATGTCCTTAATCAGTACCCTACTAGTCCTAATAGAAAGGATTACAGAGAGCTTAATAAACCTGTAAAGGATCAGTTAGCTACTGATAAGAATCTTAGGCTTGATGACTTGGCTGAGAAAGCTGAGAAAGCAGTTAGGCAGCACAACAGCAGAGAGCTGTACCAGATAGTTAATGTTTTATGTGGTAGAAAACGGACAGGCATACAAGGATGGCAGGATAAATAAGGTAAGGTTATAGAAGGGGAGGATTCTGTCATGGCTAGGTGGGCTGAGCATTTAACTGATGTTCTAAACAATGTGGTTAGTTCTACTCCCATTGTTTGTAATGATGATAAATGTATTGGGGGCTTTAATGTTGGCTGTATAGCACAATCTGAAGTTATTTTGGCTATTTCTAAACTTAAACTTCATAAATCCCCAGGGGTAGATGAAATTACTACAGAAATAATTAGAGCTGGGAATGTTTCAGTTACCACTTGGATGACTGAAATGTTGAACATGTTTTATGATAAAGGCATGGTTCCTAAAGATTTTACCAAAGCTATTATTATCCCTATTTTCAAAAAAAGGTGATCGCAGTTCTTGTGATATCTATAGCGGTATCAGCCTACTCTCTGTTCAAGGTAAAGTTCTTTCCATGATTGTGCTTAATAGAATTAAGAATCTGGTTGACAGTCAATTGCGTGATGAGCAATGTGGATTCAGAAGTGGTAGGGGATGTGTGGGTGAGATATTTTCACTTAGGCAGATTCTTGAGAAATGTTTAGAGTTTCAGAAATCTTTGGTTGCTAGCTTTGTTGATTTCAAAAAGGCTTTCGACTTTGTTGATCGTCATAATTTGAGTTATGGCAGTGAAACATGGACGCTGTGTAAACAAGATAACAGGAAACTAGGTGTTTTTGATTCTAGATGCTTACGTAGTATCTTGGGTATTAGGTGGTTTAACTTTGTAACTAATGATGAGGTTAGGCAAAGGAGTCTGCAACCTCCTTTAAGCAGCATACTGTGCAGATAGAGACTCCGCTGGTTTGGCCATGTTGCCGGTATGGATAATTATGGATTGGCGAATAGGGTTATGAACAGTGTGCCTAGAGGCCTAAGAAGGAGGGGGAGACCTAGGATGCGGTGGGAGACAATGTCAAACAGGACCTTGTTAGAATTGGTGTGCAGTGGCCGGATGCAGCAGATGTAGTTCAGGACAGATATGTTTGGAGAATTAAACTGCATGGTCTGGTTGGACCTCCGTAGCCCATGGCTGCTGTTGCTGCTGCTGCTGATGATGATGATGACTAGATTTCATTGAATCATTTGCTACACGACCTAATTGGGAGCAAATATCAAGATATAGCCCAACTACCAAAAGGTACTGAGGCACGGTGGAACTCCTTACAAGTGAGAGAAGGTGTATTCTACTGAAGATGGGAGAATCTCTCTGGAAGATTGATTCACTGGAAGATAATCCTTCCTATCTGCGAGTGTAATTAGTGATGAAAGATGTACATGATATTTCATCACTAACTCCAATAAACTGTAGGACATTTCGGTGTTAATAAAATATTAGCGAAAGTCTGGGAACGATTTTCATTTGCTGAAAAGTATAACAGATGTTGAATGATGTTGTACGCAATGTGAAACCTGTATAATGAAGACAGGCCCTAAGACTAGGAGTGGCAAGCTGCAAACATATAACGTTGGTGCCCCTATTCAAAGAACAGCCATAGATGTTATTGGTCCATTCCCTAGTACTGATGATGGAAATCGCTATTTAGTTGTGGTAATGAATTATTTCACGAAGTGGTCTGAACTTTATCCCTCGAGGATCAAGAGGCAACAACAGTTGTAGAGATGTTGGTGAATAACCTGATCAGCAGCTATGGAGTACCTTTGCAATTTCACTCAGACCAAGGACGAAATTTTGGGCCCAATATATTTCAAAGCATATATACTTATCCAAAAACTGGAACGACTACCCTACACCCTCAGTCGGATGGCATGGTTGAGAGATTCAACAGATCGATTGCTCAACATCTAGAATTGTTTGTCGAAGACCATCAACGTAACTGGGATCGTCATATACCACTCTTTTTGTTGCACTCTCAGGATAGCAGTGCATGATTCAACTGGACAGACACCTTTCATGATGCTCTTTGCAAGAGAATTACGTTTTCCCTGTGACTTTTATATGGTCAGCATTAAGCAATTCTATGCCCACACCACAATATATACAAGATCTGCAATAACGACTAGAAAAAATCCACCAGTTCGTCAGACATAACATCAACCTGCGAACTAGAGAGCAAAAACGAGATACGACAGTAAAAGAAATGGAACTGTTTTCAAAGGGCCAAGCTTTCTGGCTATACAATCCACACAGAAGGAAGAGTCTTTCGTCAAAACTTCAGAAGATTTGGGAAGGGCCAAGCTTTCTGGCTATACAATCCACACAGAAGGAAGATACTTTCGTCAAAACTTCAGAAGATTTGGGAAGGTCCATATATCGTAGTTACAAGTATTAACAATGCAGTGTATCTCATTCGTCGACCCAAAATGACTCGTTTCATAGAAGAAATCAAGAACTTTCAGATTCTAAGACTCTTCCGGACTAAAAAAAAACCTAAGGAGAGGGCAGTGAAGTGAGATCTTCACGTGCAGCAAAGCGTGACTGCATTATTACCAGATATGTGAGATACACCACGTAGTGTAAAAATACGTTATACGTTGTGAATAGAACAAAGTTGAGTTTGAAGAAAAAAGAAAACATTACTAGTTGACAGTAGTTGTTTGCCCAGGCCTGGCCTAATGGAATGTCCAGTTCCTCCTGAGAGAAAGATCTCTGATTCAAACCGATCCGAGATTTTAAAAACACAACAACTTTGCTTCGTTTTATTTTATCCACAACGCAAAAATACACGTAAATATTCGATGTATTATTCGAATGCCTTAACTGGCATAGTGTTAGAGCAGTGTCTCGCAAACTGTGTGCCGCGAGAGATTTTCAAATTGACACTAGATATTCCAAAGATTTCATTTTGACTTGACTTGTGTTATCGACGTGCTTTAATATCGACGTGCTATCGACGTGCTTTAATAAAAATCTTTCAGAGTTTATCAACTGGGATCTTGTAAGTATTTATCAAGCTTTTTCCAAATTTTTGTATTAATTTTTTATTATTTCAAGCCATAGAATGGACAAATATTTAAAACAAACACCGAGTTATGAATTAAAGAACGAGAGCAAATCTTCAAGTAAAACCAGGCTGATGACTTCAATAAAGCGCAAATATAATGACGATTATATAGAGTTTGCTTTTATTCTTTTTTAGGTGTGCCGCGGAAAAAAATTGTATTCAGTGTGCCGCAGAATAAAAAAGTTTGCGAGACACTGTGTTAGAGAGATAGCGACTGTTCCTGTAAGGCAAACTTTATGTGTTGTGTTATCTCTAACTGAGGCAGTGAACAGCAGTGACTTCGGTCTTAGTAGAGCACGTCTTTGTATGAGAAAGCCAGTAAAAGCTAGGAGTAGCTTCTAGGATCTCTGTGCTAAATGACTGCAAATTTAAAAAACAATTATCACTTTCCAAGTCTCTTTCATATAACTATGATAAAAAAAGTTGCACGTTAATGCTATATTCAAAATGAATGCAAGTTGATAAGTTAGGCTTAGTTGCATTAAACTGGTAATGGTGAATGGTTCTTTGAAACTGCGAAGGCTGGATGAAATGAGGTTCTGTGATTATTTCATTGTAATCATGGGGTCTATAGGAGTTACCTATCTTTACTCTCTTTCATCTTCGCATTTAGTTTTTGCATCTTTGATCATTTGTTTTGATCATTTGTTTGATCATTGTCTTTGATCATTTGTTTGTTTTTTCATCTTGATCTATTTCGTTTCTTGCACCTAAGCTCATTTCCTTGTTTTACATATGGATCCTTTCCATTTTCCTGGTCAGAGCTGATATTTCTCTCCGCAAACAACTCACCTTGCCCTCAGACAGTAGAGGACACCGGGAGAGCTATAGCCTGTGCATGCCAAAGAACACGCTTGATCGGAGGCTACTGCATGTCTCCTAACAGTTGTCCAGCGGGTCGTCTTCCCCCAACCTTCTCGAAGCCTCGGGGTCTTTGTGACCCATTATGGCCATTTATGCCCATTGTGGCAATTTAGCCCATTGTATAATTGTGGAACCCTCAGAAACAAAACAATTTAACCTAACCCATTTCTGCTTTCCTTAAATTAGATTCTATCAAACCTAGTATTTTGTTTCGTGGCGATAAAATGTTATTAGTCTTTCGGACCACTCGACAACGATTTCCATGAAAATCAATTACCCAAGATTGACTGAAATGGTAGGTCTCGAAACATTTCAAACTAAAGAATTTTTCGGATATGGAAAAAAGGTCCTGGATGTTGTTGAAAAAGGATGGATAGAAAACAAAGAATAATTGTTGAAATTTTTCCCAAAGCTTGGTTACGAAAATGAATCAAAAAGGAATTCCTGATCTCGGAGGAGTCTTATAAGGTCTCTACTGTTAATTCAAATAGGGTATTAAAAAGTTATCCGATCGTAAATGTAATGATACCAGAAGAGATGGCGCTCAATGGACACGGAAGTTTGTAGAGGAATGAGAGCTCTTTAGCTTTGTGTACCGCTTTGTGCTTTGAGTAGCGCTGGGACTCTCGTCAACTTAATTGACAATTAAGTTGAATGTTTATTCATGTGTTAATCCAAGCATCAATCAAAATGTCAACCAAAAGCATATTTCTAACATTCGGACAGCTTAGTTTCTCATCTTATTTATTCTCTCTCTCAATTATTGATCTTATTCTCTCTCAATTATTGGTCTTATTCTCATCTTATTCTCTCTCTCAATTATTGGTGGCTCTATAGTGAAGCATTTTATTTTTATTTAAGGTTACTGGATTAAAGATACTTAAATACAGGGGATATGCCTATATACAGGGATTTATCAAAATAATGGAAACACGTACTTTTGTGGAGAACATTTTATTAATAAGCTGTAGGCCCACCTCGGGCGTTCAGAACAGACGCAATTCGACGTGGAATACACTTACACAAGTCATGCACATACGGTAATGGAATGTGGGACCACTCTTCCTGTAAATATGGCCCAACTGTGCAAGTGATGCTGGAGTTGGAAAGTGTGATCCAACATTGCGTTCCAGATATTCCCACAAATGTTCAATAATACCGAGGTCTGGAGATTGAGGTGGCCAGGGTAGTTGCTATACTTCATCCTCATACTCTGTAAACCACAGCTTCACACGTTTCGCAAAATGCACGGGTGCATTATCCGCTTGAAACCAGGGACGGTCATTAGGGAACAATGGGTATAGGTGGTCCCCAAGAATGGATTCGTACGTTGCGGATGTGACACGACCCTGCAGAATAACGAACGGCCCTAAAGAATGCCCTGACGTGCACTCCACGGCATCAGGGATCCACCTCCATGCTTCACAGTCGGAACAAACAGTCGGGGTGGTACGCTTCATCAGAACAGATGACACGATGCCAGTCTTTAGCATTGCAGTTTTTAAGTGTTTTACACCACCTTACACGTTTTGTTGCATTGATGTTGGTAATCAGAGGTTTGTGGATTGTAGCACGGTCATAAATATTGGCACAATAAAGTTACCGACGAACTGTTATGACAGAAACGGGATCATTCCGACTGGTCTTCAACTATGATGCTATTTGTGGTGCTGTGATCTTGTGCATCTGTTGTACAATCTGTGCCAACGTTCACCTATCCTTATCTGACAACTTCGTATGGCATCCACAGTTTGCATGTTTGGAGGCAATGCCCTGTCCTTTTTGATAGATAGTCATAATCTTCGATACAGTTCCTCGTGTTACACCTATTTCCACTGTTCTGATTACTGAAGCTTCTGCAAAATGTGAACCAATGATCATGCCATTTTTGGAGGTTACTGAGATCTGACATTGCGGAGAATTACACCACTACAGCTGTTTCACCTGAGCCTGTGGCACTGCTACGTGATAGCAGACATCGTACTTTCCTCCTTTGTATACCTCACATCGCGGGTGACGTTATCCCTGTGATGTGCATAAATCGTATTGTGTGTACTCCAGTCGCTGTCGGTGTTTCCATTATTTTGATAAACCCCTGTAGTTTGTATCCAGATGTATAAAATTTGAAAGGTCGAAATATTTATCGAAAATGAAAAGCCACACCTTCGAAAATCCCAGGCACAAAATGTTCAAAACCCCGAATATTAACCTGGACCTCAAGGACGTACTCAGGTGATCATTCAGTGTTCTTACACGAAATCTCAAACTTCTCTCCTTTTTTTGAAATCCAAAATAGTTGTCTTTGTATAAAATCATTTTAGTCCAATAATCTATGTCCGACACTAAAAAGATATTAAAAAATACTATAAAATCTTATTCCATATATTATATCATCTTATTCTTTCCTGTCAGGTGGAATAATTGTAATTAGGAAACAATATTCAAGTCTTATTCCCCTCCCCACTTCCAAAACTGAATTCACGATCCCTTCCGGACCTCCCCACCCCATGAAACTAAATCATGGGTACGTGTTTGTCGGACCTCATTCTCGGTAGTGATATCTCACCATAAGTGATGGCAAATAATGCTGTAGTGATAGGCTGTATATTGAAGAGACTTAAGTCATGTTTGAAACAGCGTTTCTTATTTTTAATATATTTTAAATTTGATGTTTCTAGCGTTTTCTTTTTATTAGAAATTCTAACTGTTGCATTACCTTTATTTCACAATTCATTTTTCCCTCCAATTAATACAAAATAAAACAGTGCATTTTTTTACGCTTAGCATTAACAGTCAAACAATTATATTTATCGTACCTTGGTTTCTGGAATTTTCGGTTTTATTTTTACTTAGCACTAATGAGATAAAAACATTAGTTTTTTTGACTCGTGTCACTTTTATTACGAAAATGGTGGAAATAATCTTTATATATGAAAACCAAATCTTCTTCTGTATGGAACTCTCAATGAAAATTAACATAAGCTTAATGTTAGAAGACACAAATGAATCACGTAGGTTTAACGTGCTATAAAATTAGTAGTAGTTAGTAGTGGAGGATGTATGGTGGTATACATCGTGTACCCATAGGTATTCTAGCGTCCATGTCAATGCTGAATCAGCATTGTTGAAAATCGAGATTTAAGAATATTTGATTACGACTTTAATTAACTTTCAGTCAAATATTTCCATTAAATTTACATTGTTCCAGATTTTTAGTTGTATTTGAATATTTGACAACCGACCTAGAATTCGTAATAAACAGACACTAAATGAACTGATTTAATAACTAAGGCAATAGGTTTACATGAATTACAAACATTTTTAAGTACTAGTCATTCTAAACACCTACATGCTATTCATCTGTACTAAATGATTCTGACGATCATAATCAATAAACTAACTGATAAACCTATAACATTTGAAAACCGATTGGCAAATGAAAGACAGAACATTAGCCAGATACCTAACCACTAGTTATGCATCAGATATGAGAGAAAGGACGCTCTCTACACTGATGTAAAGGCACAATTATTTTGCTACCAAAGAAACTACTTTATCACTATAAATCGAAAACACTTTTATATCCTACGCTCATACACCGAAGGAAAATTCTTCCTTTACACACTATTTTTCAATTCTCTATTGTTCTTATGCTTTTTAAATTAGTCCTGTTCCAATCCATACGTGATGCAATTTGTACTATGTGCGATATTTCACGCTTTCACTGTGGAACGTTCATAGTTCACTTCAATATTTTTGAAGTTATAGAGCTTGAATATTAGATTTCCATTGACACAAAATAGAAATTCTCTTAAATTTTGATAGGACATTATATAATGGAACACTAATTTGAACTGTATCCAATTAGAAAGAATGTAATAGTTTGCTGTCAAAATCCTATTTTTTCTTACGTGATGCCATGTTCCTCTAATTTATTTTAGTATTGTATTTTTATTGTTATTGTATATAGTATACAGGGTGAATCTGAAAAAGTGGGCAAAACTTTATGGGGTGGTAGAACGCAGCTATACGAACAATATTCGTCATAGAATATATGGTCGGAACGCAAACGGCGAGCCGCTAAGTGGCTTTGGAAATGGTATAAAAGGGTCGGTCCTCGCACCCAACGGCATTTCTGCCGTGGATTGCCGAGAGGATGGCTGGTTATACTAACCACAAAATGGCGGATATGCACTTTGTGTACGGTACGGCGGATGGGAATGCAAGTGAGGCACAGAGACATTACCGCTACCGGTTTCCGATGAGATGCACTCCATATCGGAAAACCTTCGAGCATTTGCATCGGCGGCTGTGTGTATGTCGCAAATGTGCGTCGGTCCCTATCCTGCAGGTGTGAAGCCTGCATTACAGCTGGCGGCAGCTCTTTTGAACAATTTCTTTGAGCATGTACCTCAATTACATTCCTGTTAATAAAATGTTTTCTGAAGTATCTCCTCTCCTTCTTGTGTTCATTCTTTAAATGTGACAGTGGAAAACTACCTTTTAACTTCTCACCGCTTGCATTCTGACCATACATTCTATGACGAATATTGCTCGTATAGCTGCGTTCTACCACCCCGTAAAGTTTTGCCCACTTTTTCAGATTCACCCTGTATATATGTGTGTGTTAAGTGTATTTTAGTACCTTTAGTTACTTAAGTAAGTCTAAGTATATTGTACATGTGTGTGTGTATGTGTGTTAAGTGTATTTCAGTACTTTTAGTTATTTAAGTAAGTTTAAGTGTATTGTATATATATTTATGTTTAAGTGTATCCGAAATGGGAATGTGGTTCATTAGCTGTCATTCGGGCTGAGCTAGCTGCACTCCATGTGCTCACGAAGAATAACTCTGTCGGAAGCTCCAGTGTGGGTGATGGAGAGGAGCACGTAAACAATAAACTTCAGATTGAATGTTGCTAACAAACAGTAAGGTCGTTTGTTCCAGTGCATCGAAGAGCGTCAGTGGGTAGAGCAGGAACAAACTCACTGAGGAGAGATCTCAACGGCCTTGTCACACAAACGAACGAGAGGACAGACATCTCGTGCACATGGCTTTGAATGATCGTACAGCCACATCAAACACATTAGCTCAACAGTTAGGGTGTGTTGCACATCAACCAGGTCCGCACATACGGTTTTACGTTGTCTGCAGCATCATGGCATCTTTGCTAGGCAGCCATTGCTTTGGCTACTATTGACTCTGCAACACAAGTATATGCGACTGCAATGGAGCCAAGAACATCACGCATGGATATACAAATGGCATCATATCGTCATTTCAGACGAATCCCCTTTCGGTATGCAGCACCATGTAGACGAATCCATATCTGGTGGTACCGTGGCAACAGGCTCAGTGAGACAAGCATGATGCAGCGCCATACAAGTCCGGTCCCTGGTGTTATGGTATGGGGACCATTGGACTCCACTGACGCACCCATCTTGTACACATTACCGGTTACTTCGAACAGCCAGCATTACGTTACTGAGGTGTTGGCCCCTGTGGTCGACCTTATCTTCAGAGGCTCTCTGGTGCCATTTACCAACAGGACAATGCCCGACCACATCGTCCAATAATTCCTGGATAGCCACCATGTGCTACTTCTGCCTTGGCCTGCATGTTCACCGGATGTGTCCCCAATTGAACATGTCTGGTCCATGATCTCACGTCGACTAGCACACCAGACACCAGCAGCTGCTACAATATATGAACTTTGGCTACGTATCAAAACTGTGTGGACTGACATTCCCCAAACACATATCCGACATATCATCATCTCAATGCCGGACCGCATAGCAGCGGTTATTGACGCTCATGATGGCTACACAAGATACTGATTTCTTTGTATTCCACAAGTATAACCGAGTTGTATTTGTAATCATTTAATCCTTGTAACACCCCCCGATAGGGAACCACCTTGTCGTGGTGGTGGTGGTGGTGAGGGGGGGGGGGCTTCGGGCCCAGCTACTGGTCGAAGACTTTGCTGACCAGATTGGGTCCCCAGTTGGACAGAGCCAAGACCAACCAAGGTCGAAGACATCACTGACCAGTTTAGTGACCTGGTTGGACGGTGTCAAGACCTCAACATCAGGTGCTCCATGGAGCAGTTCAAGGGCACAGCTGAACGGATTTGGTCACCTAGTAGGCACGAGCCCTTTTCAAAATCTGGGCCCCACTAAGAGTCTCCACCCCGGGTGCCGAGCGAACTTGGATCTACATATCTTTGTTTATGGCTAACCGGGGAACAGATTAAATTTCAGGTTTCTACCGGTGGTTAGCTTTCCTTCTATAGGACTGCTGCCATGTGAGGTTGGGGATGAGATACATCTATATGGTGTATTCTTGCCCCCGACTCTAGATAGTCATGGCTTTCCGTTAAGTTGGTAGTGTCGTGAGACAGAACCGGGGATTGCTGTGGTTGCTGAACATCTGGCAACAGATAGTACAATCATTGTAACATAAGCTACGTATTAACTAAAAACTTTGATATCTCTTGTCTTTCCTGGTGTTGCAGTTTTAATGGCCAGCAGTGTATAAGCGATAATTGAATCATAAAGGATTTTTTTATGCGTTGATATTCCCCAAACCTGTTGAAACATTTATTCCAAAGCGAAGTCGCGTATCCAGTTTTTAGCGTGTGCTGATCATAAGATTTTTTTCAATAGTATTGAACACACCACACACAGTAGTGTGGTCAACACATTTTGTATTGGATGTAGATGGGTGTGTGCGTACATTTTTGTGTATAAATATCCGAAGCGCTTTAAAAAGCGCTTCAATAAATCCGAAGCGCTTTAAGTAAAATAAACTTATCTTCCTTTAACCACAAAAGTATTTTGTCCTTAGTGACAACAACGCTATTTCTTTTTATGGCTCATAAAGTCAAATTTCACCAAATAATTAATAATTTCATGGCTTGCTGATTAGTGTCTTAGTCCATGTTTATTCTTTCATGGCTGAAGATTAAAATAAGGGGAAGGCCATTTCCATTTTCTACACAATGGTAAGCTGCAACTGTTTAATATCTTTGAACTCAATTTTAGTTATCATGGTGCTTTATCCAAATCCTTGAATCACGTCAGTTGTCGTAACTACTGAACAGAAGGGGAGAGGAAACGTTCCTTCCCCCTTCCCCTGCATGTTCGCTGGATGCGTTATGTTGCTAGGTTTCCCTCCATGCTTCAATGACGTCCTATGATGGGGCTACGAATTTTATAGGTTGACTCTTTAGAAGGGGAGAGGAAAAGTTCTTTCCCCCCTCCCCTGCGTGTTTGCTGGAGGTTGACTTTTTAGGAGGGGCATGTCCGAAATGACGTCACCGCTGCGTGTTCACTAGAAGCTTGAGGTCCCGTGACTACAGATTTTTTTTTTCTGCAGTGTTGTTTACTGTCCCTATTTCTTTACTAAAAAATTTACTAAAAAAGTGTCAACCTAGGGAGGGCTTCATTTATAATCGGTTTTCCCCCATTTCTTTTCCCCTAAGCTTCTAACATAACACTCCCCATACCATCGAGCACATCATCTTCAAATGTGACCACTTCAAGGATGAAAGAACTGTCTTTTATAATAAACTGAAAAAATACAACATAAATCAGATTAACCTTAAAAATATATTAGAACCTGTGATGCCCTCTCATTCACTTTTACTTTACCTTAACCAGTTTTGCTTAATTTACGTTATATTTATCATTTTGGGGATTTTTATTTCCTTTTTGGCATTACAGCGCTCATTTCCAAGAGTTAGGAGTTGCGTATGCGCAACTCTGAACTTCCGACTGTCACCCGCTAAAGCGCGTGCACAAGGACACACCCACTCTTGCTCATAGCTTGCGTCGCTCGTTAATTTATGCAAATGTCTTTCCCGGTGTGCAACTTGACACGTGTGGGCACTGTAAACCTCTTGTTATAACCGGTGACATGCTAGTCACAGTAGCTTAAGACAGTAAGTGGTAGTAAGCACGGAGAAGCACAGTTAGTGCAGTGTGTATAGTCAGAGTTGAGAAATGATGTATCTTCTTCATTGAAGTTTTGGTGAGTGATTTTTGGAAATAAATTTGTTTGTTATTTAAACCTTTTGAATCTTTACTAATTTTTTCTCTTGAGCAACGTTAATTGTTTTGGGTTAGAAATTATCTTTACATTTTGACAATCATTTAATATTTTTGAATTCTTACTCATTAACGCTCGCTGGTATTCTGAACCCTAATTTAACTTTATTTTTTGGCAATTTGTTAATTATTGCCTGGCACCCGACTCAACTATCCGGAGCATAAAATTATTGGATAAGACAAAGTGTCCAAACTTTAAAAGTAATTTCACTTTCTTTGGCCCGTTACAGAGGCAAATAAAAGTGGCGCCCGAACAGAAACTCCCCAGTAGTAAAAGATAGTGGTCCAAGAATAGGGACTGTATATTTGTGTATAAATTTTGTATATTATTTAACGTGATTGTCAAAGATAATAATTTTTGAGCTCATTAGTTGTATGTACTATTTATAGATTTAACGGCAGTTTAAGCCGAAAATTTTTGTTGAGCAAGAAGCTTAACTTTTTTGCATATTAGTCAAAGGTACAGAAGTTTCAGCGTTGATATTGCTGATAGTTAAGATATTTATTGTATGTAAAGATTAGAAGTGTCCGGACACACCCGTACATAGGCACGATAGAAAAACGTTTTTGATAAGCAAATTTATATTTTTGCAAGCTTAGTTGTAGCTTTAGTATTGTTGTATAGCAGTACCTTTGAGCGCTGCTCAAAATTAAAAAATGGTTTCAAAATTTCCAAAATTCAAAATTTTGGCAGACCGCTAAACATGTCTGCTAGCAATATGGCCGATTCTGCAATAATGACTCCCGACTTAGAAAGAGTAAAGAGTAGGTTGCTGGATGTAATGATAGAAGCAGAAGTGCTAATTAATCTGCTTGATGATCATTGGGAGAAAAGGGGAACGACAACAACCCCTAAATTTGTAACAATGCTACGTCATCTCACCAACGTAGAAACTTTGAACGTAAGGTTCCATTTTCTGTTCCATCAGAAGCAAGTGATAGAGCAGAGTATTATCAACCGCCACAACGACGATTTGCCAATCCATCTATTAACTATAGTCCTTATGTTAATTGGCCTTTACCTGAGATAAGGTTCGACAGTTCGAAACGTCCGTCATCGTGGACATTTGTCAAGTCCATGGAGGAGCACTTCCGTTTACATGAAGTGCCCAGCAACAAAAAGATGGTCTTAGCAGTATCTTGTCTAATTGGATGTGCTAAGCAATGGTGGAATAACGTAGGATGTCGTCATGGAATTGAATATTGGGAAGAATTTAAACATGGAATCATGGACATATATCCGGCTTATAATGATTTTACAGAACTAGCTACAGAGTTGTTTTCACGAAGACAAAGGGAAAGAGATGACATACAAAAATTTATCTGGGGTACAGTAGAGTTATACCAGCTGTACGATGCTGATGCCGCTGAAATTGATATTGTAAATTGCATATTGTCTCAATTGCTTTTGCCCATTAGAGAATTCCTAGAAATACGAAACGTGAACTCAATCTCATAGTTAGTGAAATTGGCTCGGCAATATACTGCAAGAAGAGAATCTGCAGCAACTGCATTAAACCAACAATGGATGCAATCCCCGCCAAAGCAGCGCTATCAGGTTGAGTCTCGTAACCTGATACGAGACTCAACCTGATAGATCAACACTCGTTTCCAGTGTAACTCCCGCACGACCGGAAGTTACACTGGAAGTTACACGGTCCGACAATTTACGCCGAACGCGCCTAGAACTATAGAGAATGAACGAAGCAGATAATTTGTTCCACGTCAAGTTTCGAACAATGATACTAGACCTAAAGCGTTTTTTAAGAACAATAGAGAAACTTTCAGATTTGAATTTTTGTGGCCGACTGGACACACGGAGCAATATTGTTATCGAAGGAATGAAAATTCGGGAAACTTGAATTAGGATCTTTGAAGCGAGAGGCCAAAGTTCCTCACGAAAAGCCCTCTCATGAGTTATGTCTTGCCACTATGGCTTTACCTTTTGTTACGAAGAAACTAAAGTAATAGATCGTAACGATACAGAAGCCGATCTTCCGTTTCCAAAGGAACAAGTTTTAGATGATAATTATGACAATTGTCAATTGACAGTGCAGCCGCAGTCCCGTGGACTTGAATTACCTTGTAGTCCAAAGCAGAATATTCAAGAAGCACCTACAAAATGTCCCATTAGTGCAATTAACGCAATTTTTGATAACGAAGTTTGTGAAGCAGAGCAACCTTATGAGAAAGCCGTTTTAGTTGATAAAAAGGTTTCTGAAGTAGAAGTTTTAACGGAAATTAATAATGATGAAAATATTTTTGAGTCTGATTTACGGAAAACTAATTTCAATGAAGAAAAAAGCAAAAAAAGAAATTGTGCCGACCGCAAGTATTTCTGACGAGTCTGGCAAGTTTTTAAGTCCTCAACTGTTGAAGTGTCATTCGGAGGCGGACACCAATAAACCTAGAAAGTACAAGGCCAGGTTCTTCAAAAATCCGCACGTAGCGACGAGATACCGACAAAACAACCAGATCCTGCAGAGCGACAACCGGCAGCGAAGCAGTCAACATAGCAAAGATGATGTCACGAGCGAGATATTCAGCAACGATTTTACTTGAAGCAAGCAAACGACGACGAAAAGATGTCATCGGAACCGACTGGATGATTTATCGCAACGGAGTGCCAACAATGAAAATTTAAGTATATTATTATTCTTCCACTTGTCACTTACTGATTTATAAATGTTCTCTTTTCTCTGGAGTAGATGAAGACAAAGAAGAATGAAGAAGCTTTATTGTGATTTATATAGTTAGCAATGTTTAAATTCTTGTTGAAATTTTGGAGTTTCGATATTTATTTTCGGAAAGTGAAATTACTGTAGTTCGAGTTTATACTGTGTGAATAGAATTTTTTTGTATTCTTGTTCATCGAAATTCTAATTGTTATATAGTATTAAGGTGATTTAAAAGGTATTTTTGTGGATTTTTTTCGTTCCAGCTGACTGATAGCTGAAAATTTGTAAGTCGATATTGGGAATTTTAGAAATTGTAAAATGTTTATGGATATGAATAAGGAGAGTGAAAGAGAATTAGTGATTTAATATTTTTTCGTTTTTAAGAAGAATTTTGTATTGTAAAGTAACGTGCATTCCCAAGTGAATTTATGTATGAAAAAAATGAGATTCATGTAAAAAGTGATTGGCTGAAATGCTATCGCCATATATTATAAATTATTTACACAATTTTTTTCTTTATTCTTAGATACGATGTTATGTATATGTGTTTAAATCTGTTCAGTGTCATCAGTGATATTTATGTGTCAATGATGCGTAATTTTTGGGATGACATTGGCAGCATTTATTTGTATATATATGAGCTGACCACGATGATGACTACAGAATTTTTTTTTTTTTTTTGGGGGGGGGGGTACCTTTTTGGAGCTGTCCCCAAATGGCCAAGTCTGGTGACCGAGTTGTTACCAGCATAACTCCTTTGGGAGGGGGACGTTAGCTCTGAAGGGGGAGGTAGCAAATTATTGTTTTATTTCAGCTAGCTCGTGATTGCTGTGTATAGGTACAGAATTAGCGGATGATTACAATCCCGCTTGTTTGTAAGATTTGAATCTTTTAGCTTCGCGTATTTGATGTAATTAGGAGGAGAAAACGGTGTTCGAATATCAATACAATGCTCCTCAGGTGATTTAGGAGAAGAATTTAGATTTCACGTAGTTTTTGATTGTGGTTATGGGATAAGTGGAAGTTATCACCCCGCTAGCAACGTATGTAATTTTTTTTTCTTTTCATGTCTTTTAACCTTTCTAGAGGTTAAGAAAGCTAGGAGTGTATTAACCCGTTTTCATTGTGAAGTTCAAGTTATGCCAATTTCGAGTTTGTATCAGAATGTGATACTAGGTAGGCCAATAATGCTAGTATACAGTTAACTGCCACAGCCACTGGTATGTATTTACACTAGGATAGCTGTCACACACTTTTGTTAGGAGAATTGGGAGGAGGTACCTTTGGTTGTGCTGGGAAATTGTGTCAAAGTGAGAATAGATGGTCTTGTCAAAATTTGCGTAAGCATACTTTTACTTATTTATGTTCAGCCATGTGTAAATGACGTGAGATGTGTTCTTTATTCAAAATTTGCTCGTCAAAATTTGTTAGGTCAAATCTTTTGACTCCCTTTGGAAGGGGGAGTTGTGATGCCCCCTCATTCACTTTTACTTTACCTTAACCAGTTTTGCTTAATTTACGTTATATTTATCATTTTGGGAATTTTTATTTCCTTTTTGGCATTACAGCGCTCGTTCCCAAGAGTTTGGAGTTGCGTATGCGCAACTCCAAACTTCCTACTGTCACCCGCTAAAGCGCGTGCACAAGGACACGCCCCCTCTTGCTCATAGCTTGCGTCGCTCGTTAATTTATGCAAATGTCTTTCCCGGTGTGCAATTTGACACGTGTGGGCACTGTAAACCTCTTGTTATAACCGGTGACATGCTAGTCACAGTAGCTTAAGACAGTAAGTGGTAGTAAGCACAGAGGAGCACAGTTAGTGCAGTGTGTATAGTCAGAGTTGAGAAATGATGTATCTTCTTCATTGAAGTTTTGGTGAGTGATTTTTGGAAATAAATTTGTTTGTTATTTAAACCTTTTGAATCTTTACTAATTTTTTCTCTTGAGCAACGTTAATTGTTTTGGGTTAGAAATTATCTTTACATTTTGACAATCATTTAATATTTTTGAATTCTTACTCATTAATGCTCGCTGGTATTCTGAACCCTAATTTAACTTTTTTTTTTGGCAATTTGTTAATTATTGCCTGGCGCCCGACTCAACTATCCAGAGCATAAAATAATTTTATCAGACAAAGGGTCCAAACTTTAAAAGTAATTTCACTTTCTTTGGCCCATTACAAATCTTCAAAATCTTCACAAGAAAACATACTTTATACTGATTTCCTTTTTAAAAATTGAAATTTTAGATTCACTTTTATATCTTTTTTCAGGTTGTACAAGAATAATGAAAATTTGTCTGAATGAGTCGGCATTGAGATAACTAACTCTTTGTAGGAATATTCAAGTGTTGATTTGTTTTCTATCTAAGTTTCTCTTGCTAGGCTGGTTTCCAATGCCATCCTAATCCAGGATAGGGCTACGAATTTTATTGGTTCTGTTTAGGAGGAGCGTACCTCTGAATAGCGTCATCACTGTGTGTACGGAGGATGCTCTCTGTTGCTAGGTTCCCCTCCAATGCCGTCCTAACTGGGACTTCCACCGGCGGTTCAACATCTTAGGATGGGCTACGAATTTTATTGGGTTTTTTCCCCCTTCACCCAGGTGTGCGATAGCATCAGTGAAAATGTAACTCATGTCAGTATTGAAAGGTAGGCTATCGCTCTTATTGTTTCTTGAGTGTCATTCCTATTCTGGGAGGTCTCCTCTTTCAAGAGCGAGGTGCTTTGTACTTAGGAAACGTAACAATTCCCTACGACAATGCTCTTGAAAGAAACGAGTTTCTCTGTGAAACGAATTGCTTCAAGGACGATTATGTTGAAAAAATATTATAGTCGACGCACTGCCTGCTACTTAGACAGGTAAGACTAATAATAGTGAGGACACCAGTGCCCTTTGGGGTCCCTGCTACCTGCAGTAAGGATTGCGTTGTTCGTAAACGTGACAATAAGCGCGATAGAACCCACATAACAGCCAAGGAGGGGTGTTTCTGATTGTTGACGAAAAAGTCCCGTCACCAAAGGAGAGGGGGGAAGAAAGTGTTCGTTGGAGGTCGGGTGCAGTAGCTAATACAAGTGCCAGTACAATAAAACAGCGTGCTGAATGACATAATGTGAGAGCGCAAAAGGAGGTGTATCCGAAATCCTGTTCTGCTGAAAAATAATTATAGGGGGCTGTCGCTTAGCCAGGTATGTGCACTGATAACAATGCCCTTTTGGAACGCTTCTTAGTCGGTGGTTCTTCAAGTGGTCGTAACGTCCACTCTGAAGGGCCATTACTTGTTACCAAATCTTACCCAGCGGCACTTTCCGTTTAACAGAAGGGTCGCTACTGACAATGAATGGGAGGCTTGGGTTCGCGTTAAGAAAGCCCCAAGTGTAACTCTTCCCGTCCGAGCGTTGCTCCGTTATAAGAGAAGCGGGGGAGGTAAACGAAAAACCCATAACTCACGTCAGGGAGAATGCATCCCTTCAACCCCGTACCCTTGCGAACACACGGTTTCCAATGAGAAAGACAGCGATGGAGCTATACAGCAGTTATTCGGAAAGTGGGAAACAGGATTGTAAGGAGTCGGGCTGGCGTCACGTCACATGGCCCAAGTCTCATAGACACATCAACAAACTTCAAAATAGATTTAAAACACCAGACAAAGAGATTTTTGTATAACTCAAGACGAAGAAGGTTTTTATTAAATGTGAAACAAACGTATAGAATAAAAGTGGAATATACTTACGCGTTTTACTAAATAATTAATTTGCAATCAGGCTTTTAGAACGATTAACAAGTTTTATGGTTTACATAAAACTTCGGTCCCGAAGCAAAAGTCTAGTTAAAATATAGCAGGTGGAAGCATTAAACCGAAAAAGATAAAGTATTGGATATATATAATAAAAATGCAGGAAATCAAACGGTAAAATATCCAGTTAAAAACAGTCATTGGAAAACATATTCTCCTGGAAGGTACGCAAAATAAAAACTCCTTTCAAGAAAAAGCAGAACGCTCAAGTAAACTATGTTTAATGGTGTCATACTTAGAACCCTGACGTAATAAACGAATGACCGGAAAGAAATATCTCCTAACGAAAACATGACAGAACTTATAATAACAAAAGGAATAAATGTTTTTCCAAAGTAAATAGACAATTATTAATTATTTATACCAACGTATTAAAATTCAATACTCGAAAAAAGTTCAGGTTTTTCGCTGTCGCACCTTGTGCTTCACTCGATGTCTACTGCGAAGCGTTTGCGCTGACGAAGGACCGCGGGGGATCTTGGATGTGTGCAGCCTTTCAGATGCTTGATGGCAACGGGGGATGCGTTAAATGGGAGTTTGACGCGAAACTCTCTCCCTTCTTACAGTATGGTTCTAACACAGAGAAAAACTTGGTAGAACACAAGATACTCATTCTCGTTAGTAGTTTACTTCTGTGAAGAAAAATGCAAAATAATAGCGTTAACTTCCCGTTTATGAAACCTGACTTAAAAAGGTCTCCATTTGAAAATCGCAATGCGCCTTCACGAATCGTGCGCACTATTTTTCGAAAATCCTTAGAATCGCATCTTAGCAAAAAGTTTAGACATCGAAGATGGGACGTTTTTACCACAATGGCGGCAAGGGTGATGTGATCTCTGAGATGGAGTGCTTTCCTGCAAAATACCACCCTAGGGGTTAAAGGATCTTTCTAAAAACCCATCCTGAGTAACTTTAATGGAGCGCATTCCTATAATATACCTCAAACCCATCCACAGCGTGTTTTTCTAGGATGCGTCATGGGTCGATATGAGGGTAAACAACTGTTCACCCATGAAACCGACTTCCATATTCTTAGGTGGTAGTGGAAACTGAAAAAAGCAGTCAAAGTCCATATTGGGATATACAACCTCTCCTGATTTAAATGAAAGCGACATAAATATACAAACACTATATACACTTCGGTTTGTAAATGGTAGCGAGGTAGTCACTGGAAGGAGAGCTATGCACCAATCCCCTGTGATGATGCATAGAACCGTCCAGGCCTAGCACCTAATGTCCAACCCCGCCTTCTCGTGGTGCAGACCGTTAGTACCTTTCGAAAGAGATATTCTCTTGTGGAAGTGAACAGAAGGGGAGGGCTGCCAGATTTGTGTGGCCTACTGATCTGGACAACTATCGCTACTTTTCTTTTTTTTCTACCCTGTTGAGGAGTGATATGGTCAGCACAGGGTCCTGGTGCTGACCATATATACCAACCTGAACGGAATTATGGCTCTGAGCTTGATTTTGCTCCTGATTTTGCTGCACTGGTATGCTTCTGTGGAGGGAAAATCTTCCGCTGTGTTTTCTGTTTGTTTGTGGGTTGACAGCCCCAAGTGAATAGATTCACAGGATATGTTTATCAGCTGGTGGATAATCCTGAGCAGAGGTCATCGCAGGCACCTGAACTCTTTGCTTCTATTGGCATCATCAAATCCTACATTGGAGGAAGTCTTCCAGTGTAGATGGCTTCAGCCTTTAGTAGTGGGGGAACGGGTCTTTGCCCCATGTCTGTGATTAGGGGGCTGTTTGATATTGTCGGCATTCCCTCTCTCAATAAACATAGTTTCTTTAAACATCCCACTAACCATTTTCTCTCCATAGGTAGTTGGAATCTGAGGACTCTGCACATAGCTTTTTCTATGATGTCCTCACACAAGAATTCCACCATTATAATTTAGATATTCTTGGTTTGCAAGAGACCAGATGGACAGATAAAGGTTAGATTCTTAAAAATAATCTTAAATATCTCTTTTCAGGGAGGGCCGACAATAAGCATCACCAAGGCGTGGGTCTGCTTCTCAGCAGACACGCTAGTGATGCTCTTCTAGGATACGAGTGCATTAATGAAAGGTTTCTTACAGTAAATTTTCAGACAAGCGTTAAAGACTTGAATGTTATCTGCTGTTATGCCCCCACTGAGGATGCCGATGAGGATGAGAAGGATAGGTTTTATGGACAACTTCAGGATATTTTGAATTCTGTCAAGAAAGGAGATATTACTCTTGTTCTAGGTGATTTCAACTCCAAAGTTGGTACTGACTCTGACATTTGGGGAGGAGTAATAGACCCTTTTGGTATTGGTAGCTGCAATGGCAATGAGCAACGTCTCATACAGGTAAGTAAACTCAATGGTTTCAGAATAACTAACATTTATTACAAACACCGTGACATACATAAGTACACATGGATTTCACCTGATGGGCTGCATAAGAATATGATTGATTATATATTAATTAACAGCAAATGGGCTAGTTCTGTTAGGAATACCAGGTCATATGGGGGAGCTGAAATTGGATCTGACCATTACCTTGTTAAAAGTGTCTTGGAACTTAAACTTAAAAAGTGTTGTGCTAGGGTTAAAAAAATTTACTTTTAATACTGAAGCTCTGAAAGACCCAGTTATAGCCAAAGCTTACCATGATAGGTTACTTAATCATTATGACAGTCATGGTATGCTTACTACTGAAGTTGAGGAAGAATGGGATCATTTTAAACAGGCTTTTTTGGACACTAACAGTAGTCTTTTAGGAAAAAAACGAGCAGAGGAGACAGAATTATTTGAGTGATAAGGCACTTGAGCTTATTTCGGAAAGAAAGAACTGCAGGAATGTCTTTAATCAATACCCTACTAGTCCTAATAGAAAGCATTACAGAGAACTTAATAAACGTGTAAAAGATCAGTTAGCTGCTGATAAGAATCTTTGGCTTGATGGCTTGGCTGACAAAGCCAAGGACGCAATTAGACAGCACAACAGCAGAGAGCTGTACCAGATAGTTAATGTTTTGTGTGGTAGAAAACGAACAGGTATACAGGGATTGAAGGATAAACAAGGTAAGGTTATAGAAGGGGAGGATTCTGTCATGGCTAGGTGGGCTGTGCATTTCAATGATATTCTAAACAATGCAGTTTACAATAATACAAATTCAATACTAATACAATATCTATAAATCTATAATTCTACAATATATATATATAAATCTATAATTCTAGAAATCTATACTAATACAATATTCTAACAAACAATCCTTTGATCAGCAGAGTGTGAATATAGCGTTTATATATATGGATGCTATTTGATTTTAATCACCAGGAAGTGTATATAGTGTTTGTATATTTATGTGGCTTTCATTTAAATCAGGAGAGGTTGTATATCCCAATATGGACTTTGACTGCTTTTTTCAGTTTCCACTACCACCTAAGAATATGGAAGTCGGTTTCATGGGTGAACAGTTGTTTGCCCTCATATCGACCCATGACGCATCCTAAAAAACCACGCTGTGGATGGGTTTGAGGTACCCCTTGGGTGGTGTATTATAGGAATGCGCTCCGTTAAAGTTACACGGGATGGGTTTTTAGAAAGATCCTTTAACCCCTGGGGTGGTATTTTGCAGGAAAGCACTCCATCTCAGAGATCCCATCACCCTTGCCGCCATTGTGGTGAAAACGTCCCATCTTCGATGTCTAAACTTTTTGCTAAGATGCGATTCTAAGGGTTTTCCAAAAATAATGCGCACGATTCGTGAAGGCGCATTGCGTCTTTCAAATGGAAACCTTTTTAAGTCAGGTTTCATAAACGGGAAGTTAACGCTATTATTTTGCATTTTTCTTCACAGAAGTAAACTATCAACGAGAATGAGTATCTTATGTTCTACCAAGTTTTTCTCTGTGTGAGAACCATACTGTAAGAAGGGAGAGAGTTTCGCGTCAAACTCCCATTTAACGCATCCCCCGTTGCCATCAAGCATCTGAAAGGCTGCACACATCCAAGATCCCCCGCGGTCCTTCGTCAGCGCAAACGCTTCGCAGTAGACATCGAGCGAAGCACAAGGTGCGACAGCGAAAAACCTGAACTTTTTTCGAGTATTGAATTTTAATACGTTGGTTAATGACGCCAGTGACAAAATATCTTTAAACGTTAATTAGTAAGTCTGTCAATTATTTCGGCATCCTAAATGAAACCACCTTGCTTGACACTCATCAAAAATAGTATCGCCGTTGACCTATGGAGAGAGAAACCAGATAAAAAGTACCCCGTGTTCTCCTTTTTGCGCAATATGTTTTAAACTTTGATTATCATTTACCGTGAATGTTAAAATAAATGTTTTGAAAGTTACTATTTTATTTCAATATTAGCAATTTACATGTCTGATTTGAAAATTTTACTTACGCGCATGGATAGCAATTTTATATACAGTATAAAGTGCAGCAATTGCACCTCGGTCAGAGCTTTCTGTAACATAGTCCTCGATTGTTTTCCAAAATCGTTAAATCGAAGAATTTTGTCTTTTCGTGATTGAGCTGTTAGTAGGTAAACGTATTTTACACCGTGTTAGTAGAGACCAAACATCTGTCAGTATATTAATTTCCTTGGTAATGTTTGATTTTAACGATCAGAGAGTGTATTATTGTCTAAATATTTAACCAGAGAGCCTTCGCTTTTTTCAGTTCAACTTTAGAGGCAATATTATAAACGATTTCGTACAAAGTCGTGTGCACTCTATTGCTGCATTTAAATTTATCGATATAGCGATCCGTGAAAAAACACGCTGTGAATGGGTTTGAGAAAGATTCTTTAGCCCATGGGGTGGTGCGTTGTAGAGAAAGCACTCCGTCTTCGATACAGGAACCTACATCACAGTTATACTGTTTGAGAAAGAAATTTTAGACCCTGGTGTGGTGTGTTGCAGGGAAATATCTATTTGTCTCCCCTGCGAAATATGAAACAAAATTTTACCCTATGCGCCGGTCTCGTTATTCTGAAGGTAAAATCAATTAGTGTTTCAAAATGTAGAGCCCTCTATCACCCAATGTACGTGACAGTGGGGAAAAAATCAGTTTTATTAACGCCATAATCAATACGTTTTGAGATCATTGTCAATAATAAACATAATAATATAATTATAATATATAATATGATAATATAATATAATATATAATAAAATATAATATATATATATAATATATAATAATAATATCAATAATTAACATAAGAATGAAAGAAACATAACAATAAGACATAAAGAAATCTTTTTTAAAAATGAATTATGAAATGGATTCAAGCAAAATGTAGAAAATTTGTTATAGTGATTATGTCTTGCGTGATTATAGTGTCTAAATATACTTTTTGAGTTATATTGTTAACGGATTTATTATATGTCAATGTTAAGCTGCTGGGCCTGTTGCTTTAAAATATTTTATGTTTTCTTAATATCTCCACAAATGCGCGTTGACTCCTGAGGAGTTTTGTATTTTAAAAATTGTCTATTTACTTTGGAAAAACATTTATTCCTTTTGTTATTATAAGTTCTGTCACGTTTTCGTTAGGAGGTAGTTCTTTCCGGTCATTCGTTTATTACGTCAGGGTCCTAAGTATGACACCATTAAACATAGTTTACTTGAGCGTTCTGCTTTTTCTTGAAAGGAGTTTTTATTTTGCGTACCTTCCAGGAGAATATGTTTTCCAATGACTGTTTTTAACTGGATATTTTACCGTTTGATTTCCTGCATTTTTATTATATATACCCAATACTTTATCTTTTTCGGTTTAATGCTTCCACCTGCTGTATTTTAACTAGACTTTTGCTTCGGGACCGAAGTTTTATGTAAACCATAAAACTTGTTAATCGTTCTAAAAGCCTGATTGCAAATTAATTATTTCGTACAACGCGTAACTATATTCCACTTTTATTCTATACGTTTGTTTCACATTTAATAAAAACCTTCTTCGTCTTGAGTTATACAAAAATCTCTTTGTCTGGTGTTTTAAATCTATTTTGAAGTTTGTTGATGTGTCTATGAGACTTGGGCCATGTGACGTGACGCCAGCCCGGTTCCTTATAATCCTGTTTCCCGCTTTTCAAATAACTGCTGCTATATCTCCATCGGCCCTTTATTTCTGGCCCATTTTTCTCATTGCAACCCACTTGTCTGTAAGAGTGCGGCGGGTCTCCCCCACTAAGGAGCGGTAGCCTCGAAGGCACAGTTTCCTAGGTACATAACAGTCAGCACGCTCGGGCAATTAACCCTTCCCTTACAGCCAGTCTACACCTCCTTAAAACGAAATTCCCTTTTTGTTACATCGGAATGAGATTTCGCTGGAGAGGCAACCATTGTCAGCCTATTATCACGACAGGACGTCCCTCAAAGCAACTCCCCACAGTGGATAATGTTTGATCCCTCTTAGAACAAGCTTTCTGTCACACCCCTTTAGCGTTGATGAAGCGAATATTTTCTAAACTTGGGTGACCAGGCTATTCAGAGACACACCTGCTCTTGGCTGTTACATGGGTTCTGTCATCCTTATTGTCACGCTTACGATTTGAACAACGCAACTCTTACTGCAGGGACCCCAAAAGGCATTGTTGACTTCCCTATTATTAGGCTTACCTGTCTAAGTAGCAGGCAACGTGTCGACTATAATTATTTTGCCAACAGAGCCGCCCTCGAAGCAATTCGCTCTTGAATGACCCTCCCAGAATAGGTATGACACTCAAGAAACAATGAGAGCGATAGAACTTGGTCCGTTAGCCTAGCTTTCAATACTGACATTTTCACTGATGCTATCGCGTTTAGAGACCACCTGTGTGAAGTGTTCGTGGGAAACCTATCTCTTCAGCGCTAGTAAAGGGGAAAAACCAATAAAATTCGTAGCCCATCCTAGGACTCTTCACCATCCCAAGTTAGGAAAACAGGACACAAATGTAGCCCACCTAGGACGTCACAGGAAGAAAGAAATGGGGGCCAACCTAGCAACAGAAACTTAGAGGAACTTCTCTCCAGCCGTAGTGAAGGGGGAAAACCAATTATAAATGAAGCCCTCCCTAGGCCGACACTTTTTTAGTAAATTTTTTAATAAAGAAATAGGGACAGTAAACAACACTGCAGAAAAAAAAAATCTCTAGTCACGGGATCTCAAGCTTCCAGCAAACACACAGTGGTGACGTCTTTTCGGACATGCCCCTCCTACAAAGCCAACTTCCAGCAAACATGCAGGGGAAAGGGGAAGGAACTTTTCCTCTCCCCTTCTGTTCAGTACTTACGACTACTGACGTCAGTGAATCGTTTTATAATTTTTCAATTTCGAACTTTCAAAGATTTCAGGGGTAGGCTGTAGCCACAGATTAACTAGCAAGCACAGATATATGACTTCCAAATAGTTCCATTATAGCACAAAAGTAACTCCTACGGAGCAGTGGCTTAACTAATTTTGTTTCAAATGCATGTTTCTGGGAGATGTGGGTTCGAATCACACTCAGGGGAAAAAATTCAGCTAATTATTTCAAGTGTTTTTGTCTACAGGATATTTTCATATGATACTTAATTACTAATATATAACTACAATTTTGAAAAGTCCAGCAGTTAATTTTGGATTATTCTTAATATATCTTAATAAAAAAATTTCTGCTTCATATTTATTGTAAAAGACAATACAAAAGAAATAATAATCACACAAAGAACTGCAAAATAAGAAATTCACATACTTTGAAAATTCGTTGGAAAGCGAAAATTACGGATAGTTGCTAAATGTGGCGTTACAAGCAGAGGTACTGAGTCGTCTATCTTGCTACCTAGTTATTCTGTAACTGTAGCTTGCTAAGACGCCATAGAAAGTCCCCATAGAATACACGTCCTGCTATATTTATAGAACGACTTCGGCTCTTTTTTTTTTTAAAGAATTCTGTGACCATGCTCTGTACATCTTTGTCTGACTCAAACTTCCGCCGTTTCATAAATCTTTCATGTTTAGCGTTGTTACTGTTAATTGAACAAATGATGACTGGCGTTGTTTCCTCCATTTCATAAATCTTTTTAGAGGACCAGAAATGTGAAAATCACACAGGGAGAGATCAGAACTGTAGGAACGGTATTTCCAGACGCTCCCAACGATACCTATTGAGCGTTGTTACTGTTAATTGGACTGTATGGTGGCGGGGATTGTCATGCAACAATATAACATTCCTGCTAATACGTCCAGGAAGCTTTGACTTTATTACCTGGCTTAAACGGCCCAAAGTTTCTTAATATCTTTGCGCGTTAATGGGTCACTACGGTTTAGAAATCAACAGCAAACACTGTTAGTCAAAGAAAAACGTAAGAATCCCGCACATTATTTAACTTTGTACGCTTCGATGCGGAGTTTGAATAGAATCTATAAACGTCTATCATGTTCAATTCAATATTTGTTACTCATTCTTGTATTGATGAGTTCCTTTTATGTATTACTTTTCTCTGTTTGAAGGTGCAACGATCACTCTCCATTTCCCAGATATAAGGGTTATTCAGGTTTTATTTTCAACGACCTTTATATAAGAAGGAAAACAAATCCCTCAGTTCATAGTCTCAATCCTAATAATGCAGTCTCCATTTCATCTGTGGTATTGAGCAAAAAAAAAAAAAGTGTCTTTCCCGGGCGAGATAGGGTGTGTTGCTTACGCTGCACACAGATTTTGTGAGATTAAACTCTTTGCCCTTATGTTAGACTCAGAGCTAATAATCCATTTAACAATATTAAAGTGTTGAGAGACATAATATTACAGAGTTGAGAATACAATTTAAGCAAAAGAATGGAAATATAGTTAACGTCGAAGAAGCTTTTTAAGATAGTGCTTTACTATTAAACTTAAAAAATATATATTATTATATAAATTCTTTTAGTTCGTTTTCTTGTGGGGATATATAGACTCAGCCTTTCCTGATGCTACGACATTCACAATTACACCGTATGGGATTGAAATAACAGAAGTTAAAAATATATTGGTTAAATGTCTGTGTTAAAAAATTCACATATTTTTATCTGTAATTAGAATGATAGGACTAATATTCAGCGTGATTTGTATCCTAGTTGAGAGAATTTGAGAAATAGACAATTTTAGAAAATTAAAGTTTTGCGACATTTTAGGGAACAATCGCAAATAGATGCCACAATTCATAGTTAACCCATCCTGATGGTAACTAAGAGCGACACTTTTTTTCACTCGATGGGTTAAATGGCCATGTCACAGGGGATCAGAGTTGGATAGAATAGCTACTGGACAGATATTAGAAAACACGTGGACGTCTTTCTTCAAAGCTATCCCTCATGTTCTTTGGTGAGCAATGAATATGGCTTCCCTGCACGGAGGCAATGGCTTAACATCCCATCCGATTGACGGCACTTTCTAATCTCATCGGATAGAAAATTCAGATTAGAAATAAAAATATTCACCAAGGGCGGAATCAGGGCCACTTGGATACGTCGGACCTGGATGGCCGTTGAACAAACGGAGGGAAGAAAGGAGCAAAATTTAATAGGTAAAGATATAAGTAATTTAAATTTTCTAAAATTTAACTTCAAGCTATTTTTTTTTAAATAGCATAAAATAATGTAATTTATTTGTTACAATTTTACTAAATTATCTATAGATATTTTAAAATTAATTACTGAAATTTTAAAAATAAATCATTACTATTTTGAATTTTAAGAAATATAAGTTAAATAAAATGGCTGTATATTAAAATACTAATTGCCGGAGAGGGTTTGAATTCAAAATCGACCGTTATTTCGATTGTTATTTTGAATTGGTAAGAATGTTGTGCATTCATTTTCATTTTATATTTTTTGTTTCAATACAGCTATAATTTAATTTTAAGCCAACCAGAAGGGACTGCTTATTCAGTTTTATAGGACTGAGTGGATTGAATTAAGTTTCTTTCACTAGAGTGTAAATTTATTTCTTGTGTATATTTAGCATTTAATTTGTGCACTATGAGATATACTTGTGAGTCACTAAATTGAAATCAAATGGGACCAACCAAACAATGGCGAAACCAACTGGTGATTCAAAGAAGCAAAGAGTTAGAGAAGCAACACCTCCTTCTATAAATGCACCACTTTTCTCCAGGATGAAGAAATTGCCCATCTTACTACAGAATTTAGAATTAAAAAGGGAAAAGTCGTCCCATTCCAGCCACTAAGTCTCAAGCATTAAAGAGAGCTTTATCTAAATGCCTGAAAGTTCCACAGGACGTTATTTCTTTTCGCCTCTTAAGAAATATAATGTTATTTACATACTGCTACAGCTTCTTGTGCGAGTGACATACTTCACATTACAGATTTAATCTGAATCGAAGTAACAGGTACTTACTGATACTTTATCTACTCTTTTTTTGCTATGTGACATAGACATTGATGTCACAATGGAAGAATTACACAATGAACTCCAATCATAAAACTCATTATTTTGATGTTACGTCGGTTCTCGCGTCGTGAAGACTGTTACAATTCCTACATCTTCTGTTTTTGTAACTATTCTAGACCTACATTGTCCAAAAGACGTTCGTGTATGGTAGCAACTCCAAAAAAATCAAATCTCCAAACGCAAAATGGGAGGGGGGGGGAGGGAAAGAGAGAGGATTTTCAATGCAGTATAACAACAGAAAAAAACTATCTTTCTTGATAAGCCTAGAAATTATAGTTACTGCCAAAGCTTTGTTCATACCGCCAAAAACTGTCGCAGCAAACAACGCTACAGTCGATGTGGAGCCGATCATGCAGCATCTGTGTATACAAATGCTATTCCTACCTGCTACCTTTGCTCAGGGGATCATACAATAAAGAACAAGATGTGCCCTCATTTGATTAAAGAATATGATGTCTTAAGATATGTCTTCACATCACCTTTCTTATCAAGGGGCATGTACTAAACTATTTTACACAGAACCTACCTATGATTCTATTACTAAAACTTCACATGCGACTCCAGAATTTTCAAAGGGCTTCTTAGATAATTTTCTCACTACCTTTAGTGACACCATTACTGATTATGTTACAGCAGCATTGAAAAAATTGGAACTTCGTTTCACGGAACTACTATCTACAGCAATCTAATCATTCCACAAGGAAGAAGGATAGCTAAGGTTGTCCCTCAAATCTCTAAAACAACCACCTTACCTTCTGATACGAATTATGCGAGAAACTCCTTTAACATCGAGAACTGTTGCCCAGCAATATTCTGGCACGTCTTCCACCATTATTCAACCAGAACGACTCATAACCAATTCGTAATATAAGACTACATCTAAGTACTCCAGCAATTCACTAATATCTACGAAGACGAATCTCAACGCAATGGATATCTCACCTACACCTGATATCTATTCTACTCAGGAAGAGTCTCTTAATGGTATTCAAGAATTAATAAAAATCGCTCCGACAAAAAAACAAATCTTTGTAGCTTATTCCTTTTCTAGACAGCGTGATGATTTCCTTTTTATGTTCATACTTATTTCGCAATGGAATCTTACCAGCATTCGTGTTAACGATAACCATTTCCTGTGCTACTTGCTACTCATACCCCAACTGTAATTTGTTTGCAAGAGACTTGGCTGCAACCAAATTTTCATTTCTATCCATTGAACTATTCGATATTTCGAAATGACAATCCAGAAAAAAGAGGAGGAGAACTTCTTTCAACAGTACGAAAAGATATCCCATGCACACTTCTACCTATTACATCGAATGTGGACAACGAATCTAGTGCAATCCTAATAATTTCTATTTCTCTACCAGACTCCTCTTGTCACAAGAGGACAAGAGGAGGTTGGACAGGTGACAAGAGGAGGTTGGAGAAGGGGACCCACTGACAGTTGTTGGGAGACAGATGGTAACCTTCCATCAAGACCATCCAGCGTGTTCTTTAACGTACACAGAGTATAACTCTCCCACGCAAAGGACCATGTCTTAATATCCCAATCGATGGACGGCGGCATTTTCAAGCACATCGGTGTCCCCTTACTGACAGTGGACAGGGGGAGGAGTTTTGCGGAGCTAAATTACAACATTGACCCAGCTGGGACTCGAACCTGGAAACTGCAGATTAGGAAACTGGTGCGCTACCGTTTGAGTCACTCCGCATCCCTCAGAGCTCTTCATATTATTGTTTTGACTCCTTACAATACAGACTTTATCATTGGAGATTTCAACTCGTATCACCCCAAATGGGGTTCCTCTTCAACATCAGCATCAGGTGAAAAGATAAGTAAATGATTGCTTATCAATAACTGATGGTTATTAAATAATGGATTGCCTACGTGTTTCGCCACCTCAAATGGCTCAGCTATTGACTTGTCATTCTCCACTCCATATTACTATAACACATGTTCCTGGCAAACCCTTTCACTAGTTTCGCATCCCAATTTTGCTAGATCTACAAAGTGGGAAAAATCGCATTTCTTCAGCTACAAGCTCCTTTATCCTGCGGAAATACATCAGTGGAGCCAAATATTCGAATACCTTCTACACAATCAGTTTAATTAACAGACCCTGTTATATGAAGATTTCCTAACAACCTTACATACAGCTTTAAACAAATCAACTTCAACTACCAGCTACCAGCCAAATGTTCACCCCCGCTCATGGTGGACAGTTCCCTGCAGGCGAGCACTTCAACTTAAACGCATGCATTTACACTGTGAGAAGATATGACAAAGAGATGATTGAATAGCATATAAGGCAACTGGTGTTGCTCTCAAATGTACAATTCGGGAGGAAAGAATAAAATATTGGCAAAAACTTGCCAACAACTTAGCTCGCCCTCTAACCTTTTTTCGACTACATCGAAAATTTCTAAAATCAGTCATATCGGAAAATATTTCTACCTCAGTAGTTATAATGGATGGACTAACTTCTTGCACTGATCCCAAGGAACAAATCAAAAATATTTGTAAAGCATTTACCTCGCCACAAGTCTGGTAAATATTTGGTTCCCTTTCTCTGCCATTTTAAAGCTACGTAAGCATTCTGGATGCAGATGTTTCTTTAATGGAACCATTGTCGAGCTGTTAATACTGAAAGAAATTCAGCAAGAGCAGCTGATGAATTCACAATTGAAACTATAAAACATCTACCAGAACAATCTTTCAGCAACATGCTTCATCTCTGCAACAAGATGTGGTCATTGGGCAATATTCAGAGTAGTATTGTCCCATTATAGCGATACCCCTTTGCACAGTGCTTTCCCCTATGACGTCACCGGCCATGCCCTTATTAATATTCCCATTATTAAGAATTCCTCCCATTTATTAAAAAACTCCTTTATTAAAAATTCCTCCCAAGGTTCAAGGTTCAAGGTGTTGTAAATATGGTGAAATTAGCCTCCAGAGAAGGGCTCCCTACACCAGTCACAATGGAAAAGTGAGATAGCGGATGCAGAAGAATCTGCCTCTCAGCAATCTCTTGGGGAAAAAAATAGGCCCTCTTCAGGACAATGTAGAGAAGAAGGCCCTTTTCAGGACAATGTAAAAGTACTGAACATTACACCTTGCAGAGGAGGCCAATGTTCTGAAAGAAGTCAGTGACAATACGGAAGCGTGCATTTTTTCAGCTTCACACGTGGTTGTTGCCGAGGAGGGAGGTGATGGAGTAGTCAGTGGTTCCTATAGCATTAAGCACCCGGAACAAGTATCTCTTTCGGCATTGTAGCGGGAGCAGTTGAGTAGAATGTGGGATACAGTCTCAGGTGTGCCGCAAGTGGCACAGTCTGGACTGTAAACTGCCAAGAGTGTGCAGCTTAGAGTTGCTGTAGATGACACCAACTCGGAGACGATGAAGGAGGGTCTCCTCAGATCTGAGGAGATTACCAAGGTTAGGAGCAGTGAGAGAAGGTTCAACTAGGTACCTGAATGAGGAACACCTGCTCTCCTTCTGTCACTGAGCAAGACGGAACTGGCTCATCAGTTGTGAGACAGAACTCTTGCAGTCGCTTAGAGAGAGAGGGTAATTAGTTTCACACCTCTGACTCTCCAATGCCTCCCTCGTGGTGTGATCAGTGAGCTCATTTCCAGGTATCCCTACGTGGGAAGGGATCCACTGGAAATGGACCGTGATTCCAGCAGAAGTGACCATCGAGCAAGTCTCAGTGATCTTCTGGATGAGGAAGGGGTTGCAGCTCTTGCTATCTCGCTTCTGGAGAGCTTCCAAGGCTGACTTGCTGTCACAGAGGATGACAAAGTTGCCATTCTCGAGGCTGAGGATGAAAAGTACAGTCTCAAGAACAGCATGAAGCTCTGCACAGGTGGAGAAGGTTAGATGCGGGAGACGGAAACCTCTGGCTATGCCAGTATCGGGGATGACAATGGCAGAGGCAGCACGTTGCCTCTCCCAGTCCACAGATTCACTTACCCTGAGCTGGTACAATGTGAACGGTTCTAATGACACATTTCAATATCATGCTCCTGCTCCCTTTGAAGAATACTGGAAAATCAAGCTTAAACCAGACAAAATAACTTGAATGGAACTGTTGTCTCACCTCTCCACTCAGCTTCCCAAAGAAATATTGGTGTCATATAACAGTGGTTACTGGGTATTCAAACCAGGTGAGGGATACGGTGTGGTGTTCCCTAAAACGAATTTCAGCAGGCTTCTGTGTGTCGGCGAGTGAGAAGTTGACAAACCCTTCCACCAACGATTTACTAGCAAACTTTGCAATACTGCAACATTCGAGATAGATGATTATCGTTAACACTGTTATGATTACGCTTCCAACACTAGCTAACAACTTCTTTCTCCTATCCATACTAAGACTAAAATGACATAGGATGAAAAGACAGACACATTATATAGGTTACAATTATTTATTTAACTAATTTATACATTTCATTTTTTGCATCGTTGACAATAATATTATATTTCAGAGTACAAACAAATCCAGAATCTACATAATTCAACAGACCACGTTTCCAGGCCGTATCCACAAACACTTGTGCCAAGGCGTTAATGTCCAAGTCACCAGACCACCCTGTGATGGTCAGTAGTTTTTCTTCAGGTTGAAGTCCATGTAATGGAATTAGACGTGTTAATTCTTGTTGGAAAATGTCCACCAACAGCTGATAAACACACTCGGGTCCCTCGAAAACAGGACCCAGCAGGAAGGGTAGAACTGATTCGAAATGTTCTATAATAGCAGTATGGAGATGGTGATCTTTGAGAGGTCCACACACGTTATGCACGACATGTGTCACTTCGTCTCTGTGGATAGCCAAAGTAAACGAGTGCGACGCGTTCAGAATTATACTAGAACTCACAACATGGAACTGTAGTCATAGCAGCTGATTCCTTGATGCAGTCGACACAGCGTTCACCACCTTCGTTGCGGTACATGTAGGCATGTAAACTGGGCATCACGTGATATGTCTGTTGATCAGGACCGATTTTCACATGGTCCTCTATGTGGGGCTCCGTGGCACACAAAGCCTCTCATTCAGGTATGGAGAGGGTAACTGCCGTAGGTGTAGGGTAGATGAATTCACCATTTTCATATTTCTTGTGCCGTCGTACTTGCACAGAAAACTTATTTTTGAACAGCGAAGGCATGACTTAAACATCTTCATCGAGACACCACACATCTGGATTGCTAGCATGCATCGTGGACAATGATGCACATGGCGGTTGCCACCTATTTAACGTGAGAAAGCAGCGCCACCTGGGACAACCAATCAGGACCTGTAGTTTTTTCAGGAAATATAATAAGCCAATATGAGGCGATGGAACGATTGGACTTTGTAATTATTCTGAGGATTTCATCACCCATTCAGCGAGGGGTTGCCACCGAAAGTTTAGTTTGGTAATTATTTAGAGGATTGCATCAGCCATTCTGATCGTTGCCACCCAAAGTTTAGTTGGACTTGAAAATTTCAGATGAGGATAGAAACCAAGGGACGGGAGTTTGTGATCGGTGAGGAGGAGTTTAATAAAAGGGGTGGAATTTTTGATAAGGGGGGTGTTTTAATAAAGGGGAGGGAATTTTAGTAAAGGGGTGGAACTTTTGAGAAGGGTTTTTTTTAATGAGGTGGATTAAAAAATTGGAAAATTATGACTAAAATTGAAGTCTTTTTCTAAAATAGTACTCATCATTATACACTAGATGACGCCACGGGTTTTTAATAAAGGGGGAGGAATTTTGATAAGGGTTTTTTTAATCAGGGGGAGTCAAAAATTGGAAAAATTACGACTAAAATTGAGGGCTTTTCTAAATATAGTACTCATCATATACACTAGATGGCGCCACGGGTTTTAAACAAAGGGGGAGGAATTTTTAATAAAGGAGGATTAATTAATTTTTAATTAACTTTTCATTAATTATTAATTATTAATTACGAATATTCATAAGGCGTGTGGCCAGTGACGTCACAGGGGGAAAGCACTGTGCAAAGGGGGATCGCTATAATGGGACAATATTACTATTCAGCAAACATGGAAAACATCATTAATCATTCCTATTTTGTAATCAGGACAACAGCTTAACACTATCACAGTTACAGAATTGCATTACAGTCATTACAGTCACACATTACAGAAATGGCTGGAAGCTACTATATCAGTACACTGATACCGGACAGGAAAAGTACATTAAAATTTGAAGCGTTTGAGAAATGTTAATAAATCAAATCTTTTCAGTCTAAAAGTAAAAACATCGATATTTGTAGAAGTAACAATTTTGCTGGGAAGGAAGTTCCATACTCTTCCAACAAGGCACACAAACGAATAGAACAGTTCTTTCGAGCAAAAAGCACATCGATATTCAGTTATAACCTCTCGTTCTTTTCTGTTGACAAAGTTGATTATAGGAGTATCTGCGTTATAGTGAGTTATTCGATGAATAAGTATATAACATATTTTAAGTCAAACATTAGTCTTCTCCACTCCAAGGAATGCAAAGAGAGCTTTTTTCAACCTTTGTTCATATGGCATATTGTAAAATCCAGGAAGTCTTTTTGTAAATCATCTCTGGTGCATTCAATAGTTTTGATGTCTAATATCAAATGAGGTGTCCAAACAGGACACACATATTCTAATGAGGGTCTGATGAAAGTCACAAAAGCGCGAATTAGGGAATCAATGTCACATTTGAGAATTAAGAAAACGTTGCGATTAGCCTTTCTAACAATGTTGTTATAGTGGCCACTAAAGGTTAACTGTGATGAGAATAGCACTCCTAAGTTTTTCTGATTCTGTACATTTGTAATTTGATCATATGTAAAGTTGCATTTATAATCAGGGCAGGGAGTTTCGCAAAGATAAATCTCAATGCTGGCCCAGCTGGGACTCGAACCTTGGAGCTGCAGATTATGATCATGTCGCGCTATCGTTTGAGCCACCCCTGCCCCAAGAACAATGCGTCTAGAACAGACCCTTTTATGACTCCATTTTCGATGGCTCATTTGTCCATTTTCGATGCATCGAGAGAATCCTCACAACAGACTAAGTATACCAAAGCTGATTAATTTTTGAATCAAAACGCATCATTTTAATTTTTCGAAGGCTTTTTCAAACAAAGTAGAAGAAATTGACATCAATAGGGATATTATTATCTAACAATGAAGTCCACGAATGCAAATTATGGAGTAGCCGAATCGTTGTGGAGCAGTTAGGCAAGAATTTTAACTGTTCATTAGATATAATGTTTCACGATTATAAGAAAGGTAAGACCTTATATAAAATGCATCTTTCCGTAAGTTACGGTATTATAGTGATAAGTGAAATGTGGCGATATGTTGCGATGATCTCATTAGTCATCATTTCGCTTAAAAGCAGGCACAACTATTGCATGACACCAGTCCTGTGAAATATTGCCGCTATTTAAAGAAATATTGAAGAGGACTGATAATTTATCGCTGATGGAACTAATGAGGTTCTTATAAAAGATTGATGCAGTCCATCAGGTTCTGGGACAGAAATCATCTAATTGCTCTACTTTCACAGTTGCAAAAATAATGGAAAATTAATCTGGTATCGTAAATTTGGATCTTCATGGATTTGTTCCACACCAAAGCATGCTTCATGTACTGGAATCTATTTATCTTATGAATAGGCAAACAATAAAACTACGCCAGTGCTGTATTATAATGAAATTGGAGCTTTCTCATGCTTGCGATTCTGTAAATGTAGACGATCTACTGAATAAGCTGAAGGCTATTGGATTTCACGTATTCACGTGACTTAAAAACCATTTTGGATCTAAGAATACCTTAGTCAGCTGGAGAAACTTTCTTGAAGTAGAGAGCAAAATTTTGGTCTTCCTCAGGTAGTGTTCTATCACCTTTTCGATTTAATGTTTATATTGGATATTTTTATAGCGTTTAAACCATATAAAATAGCAGTTTACGGAAGGTCAGAAGACGCTAAATAACATTTTTCAATGGTGTCTGACACTAAAGTGTGCTGCACTGATTATCACTAGATGCCACAACATCAACCCTGTTAAGCTTATGCTTGGATTAGAAACCATTCCATGGGTGTCTACGGTGAAGATTTTAGGATTTACTTTCCAAGTCATTTTCATTGACAAAAAATAAAAGCATTGCTTACCTAACATCATCAGAAGCCTAGCCTCTTCAAGAAATGGACTTAGTAGACGCACTTTAACGCTATTAATAACTGTAACCATTAGATCACCAATAACATAGAGCTGCACTTCTTACCTCAGCACTTCTACCTGTTACTGGTTTATCATTTCTCCCGTATAATAGGCAGCTCTTCGATCAACGACTGGCTTACCCAAAAGCCACACCATTACCATTTCTTTTTGCTGTGACGGGAGAACTTTCCCTCCCCTCACTGATTCGTCTTATGTCTGACAGGAGTACAATAAAGGAAACGACTTCTCTGGTGCTATCGGATCTACGAACAATCTGCCGTCAGCACTTTTTTTTACAATTTCGTCTTTGGAACCGGGAGGAAAAACCCTTCGTACTATTAATTCGTGCTCGATCGGATTCATTGCATATCAATCACGCTCCTTCAATCAGACAGCCGCCTGCAATTCCACCATGAATCTGTCCACATTACAAAATTTTCTCAACCATGACTCTCATGACAACTCAAACTCTTTCAACTTTCAGCAGCTATCTTCGCAACCTACTGCCATTATCAGGCGATATTTTTGCTATGAACTGAAACAAAGATGGCCAAAGGCTGTTTGATCGGAACTGATGCTTCGGTATCTAATGAAGAAACTGGAATTGGAATTGCCTGTCGTTCACTAACAATTTTCATATGGGAAAAATTACCAAACAACCGATATTTTCAACTGAAGTTACAGCACTGATCAGAGCCATCTCGTCCATTATTCAAGAAAATAATCATTTTCTCCTATTATCTGACTTAAAATTGATGCTCACGGTCTTAGTAACATATCGACAAATCACACTCGGCTATACTTACTCTATATCGTTCTCTTTAACAAGCAATGCTTCGGGCTTCTTCCATTATTTTGTTACATGTATCGGTACATCGGAAACTAGAGATTAATGATTCAGTCGATTCTCTGGCAAAAAGAGAAACAATTCTTTCAAATTTGTACCTAGAAACAACTTTATATGCAGAGGATATCATCACTTTATGTCGTAAGGATTTATATACAGATCTGAGTTTGAAATTGGAATCTTCTGCTCAGCCAAATATGTTCCCACATCTAAATCGATTCCCTGTAAAAACAACAAATATGCACACTTCAAGAAGTATGAAAGCCTTAATAACTCGCTTACGTCCCTCTACAAACATTTCTACACAGAGGTGCGCAGAGACAGATGTCATTTGTTACCGTCATCCTCTCCAAATATTTGTCAACAGAGACAGACGTCATCTCGTCAACAATCAATAATTGTCTGAACTGTGGGCAACCTGAAACAACAAACCACTTCATTCTCCATTGCCCAAGCCTGACTAAGGCTCCAATGATAACATTCATCACTCAAGGAACTAAAAATATATGCTCCTTACATACGTTTGGACATTTTCTTCCTACCAGAATAAAACTTCATTCTGAATTTAGAAAACCATAGAAGACTTTCACGTAGATTTCAATAAAAACTCTCAATTGCAGCAAGAAATCTCTCTTTAATCCGAGTTATGATATTTGCAAAAATAATTATCCATCTTAATTAATCTCTTAGCAAAAACGACTCTGTATATTGGGATATAAACCTGTGAAGATAAACATCCCATTAGCTCCAGACAAGATAAATACTAATTCACCAGTTAAGTTCACTGTCCAAGCCTAGTATGATTAGGTGGTTCTGGCAAAATGACGTTTTGCGGAGGAAATGCCAGTGCAGACATAGTGGGAGCTCAAACCTGAGAATATCAGATTATGTCTATGGCACTCTATCAACTGATCCATCATTTGTCCCATCGCTCATCCCCCAAACCTCATTCTCAGCATAGATAACCTAATTCTCAGCATAGATATTGCATCTCCGTTCTAGAGCACTAACTATCTGAACGGCAAAAAAACTATATTTAACGATATAAAAAGTAATTATACGTTGCTCGTCAAACGTCAAGCATGGATCACCAAACTGTGAATAAAAGAAAATCGTTAGACATAAAAATTTAGAAAACTTTACATGTAAATATCGTATAACATGCTGAAATATATATAAAAAAAACAACCCTATAAAAATACTTTTACAGACGCTCAATCGTTTCAAATTGTAAAGATACATTGCCAGTTTGGAATAAGTGACTGTTTCATGATGCCTCACAGAGAACGTTTAGACGATAATTGCTGGAGAGCCTTTGGAAGGTTAGTGGTTGGTCAAACAATCATAGAACTCGACATATTCTTTGGTATCTACCGTTCTGCCATCTCAAGGTTATGGCAACAATTCCAAGCAATCAGAAGACTAGTTCAAGGGTCCTTAGGGTTACAAACCCTTAAAATGATTGCTATATTGGACTATTTTCCAGACGGAATAAATGATGCCTCACTTTCTGTGGCAGCAATGAGATCTGAAGATAGAGAATTACCTTATCTGTAACTTCAGACCTCATTGCTGCTACAGGAAGCGAGGCATCCGTCTTAACTCTGACCAGAAGGCTTCACAAGGCTACACTCTATGCTTCACGAACAGTTGTGTGTCCCTTTAACGTGCAGACACAGACAGGCCAGCTTGAAACGATATCACATCAGGTAGACTTGACCCGAGAATAATGGAGTCGCATCCTTTATGGATATTCGAAATTTTCTCCGCAGTTGGACATCAAACTATGCTGATATGAAGAAATACGGGAATCTGTAACGAGCCCATGACTTCGTTTTAGAGAAGTGCATTTGTGGTGGCTATCCGACAGTGTGGCCAGGTTTTCACTGGGTGGCCGTACCAAACTTCATGTGTTTGACGGAGGTTCTATGAATTCTGCGAGATATTGGAATGAGATTCTTGGTCCCTATGCTGAAGCAGTAGGCTACCACACTGGTTTCTATAAATTAAGGAAAATATCTATGCTAATCAATGTGAAGATAACGTCAAAGCTCTGCAACTTTTAAAATAATTTTTTTTTTTTGAAAAATGTGATTGCAGATAAAGATCTCAATAAAATAAATCAATATCTCGATTTTCAACAATATTCGTTCAGTATTTAATGAGTTATGAAAGTTTAAATATTTGACAACAGCAATGCCAATTTGGGTTGTTTTACCGCTGAGCGGCACTTTTTTGCACACCATGGGCTAAATGGCAGGTCACATGGACCCCAAAGGCTCAGAGAAGGTTGGGGGAGGGGACCCACTGGAACAGCTGTTGGGAGACAGATGGTAGCCTCCCGTCAAGGCCATCCAGCGTGTTCTTTAACGTGCACAGGGTATGGCTCTCCAACACACGGGGCCACGGCTTAACGTCCCATCCGACGGACGGCGGCCTTTCCAAGCCCATCGGTGTCCCCTACTGACCGTGGGCAGGGCGGGGAATTTTGCGGAGATAAATCTCAACGCTGACCCAGCTGGGACTCGAACCTGGGAACTACAGATTACGAGCCTGGCGCGCTACCGACTGAGCCACCCCCGCCCCAGCAATGCCAATCTTAAGAAACTTATACAAAACCGTAGTGGAAAAATTCTTTACATAAAGTTCTAAAATAAAAATTTGTTTTATCAAACACTTTGATACAATACTTATTACTAAGTTTTAATTAACTTCTGAACTAATTTTTGTGGCTGGCATTGTTATAGCTAAATATTCAAACTTCCATAACTCATTAAATACGGAACGAATATTGCTGAAAATAGAGAATTTGATTTAGATCTTTATCTGAAATCGCATTTTTCAAAAAGCAAAAAAAAAATTATTTTAGAAGTTATAGAGCTTTGACTTAGCATAGGGTTTTTCCTTAATTTATGGAAATCTGTGTTTTTCCTTTTAATGAATGATAATGACCATCCACATGGAGCAAGACTGACGAGCCTTGATGAAGTTGGTTTCCAAAGAATAGAATGGTCTGCATTCTCTCCGGATCATATCCATTGCGATTATTATTTCACTTTTAAATTAAGAAAAGAATAAAAGCACAATGTCTTCAAGAGAGCACTTTTCACAACCAAAAACGCAACAAACAATGTAAACAAAGCAATCGTGCTCGAAACGCTCATAAACAATAGTCGCTAATTAGCGGAGGCCAGCTGAGTCTTCTTTGGAGCATTCTGATTGCCCGAAATTGGCAACCACGCGATTTCGTAAGTAAATAATTCGTTATGTGAGTTATTGGCGGCCTAAGGAAAGAAATTCATTAAGCAAAAATTCTTCATCTCTTCCAGGACCGGCGAAAGAAAAACTTGTGCCATGTTTCGAAGTTCCTATTTCTTTTCCAAATATGTTAAAGGCGTCGCATTGTCGAAGTTGCCCTTTGGAGAAGGCGCCCAGATGTGATGCTTACCTAGCTTATCGGCTTCAGCCAGCCCTGATCCGATAACTTCGCTATTCAGAGTTACACTGTAATTTTCTCTATTCATTTCACGATACATGAAAATCGTTTTAGCCGAAAATTTCACCACTTATCACATTATTTTCGTGTCGTCCTTTCAAATTTGATTCAATTTGTCCTATATTTCAAGATATGCTCATTTTATTGATCCTTGCTTAATTTTTGATAAGCAGCGTACGTTAACCTGTGTACTAGCTTTACCTGTATAGCACTGTTTTACATTACTGATACTTTAAAAATTTATACATCTAATCTCACGTGTCCATGTATTTAGAAAAATTGAAAAAAATTCGAATTTTGTTTTAACCGTTCTCTAAATAAATATTGATCTCAGAGTACAATTAGCTTCAGTCTATAATTTCAAAACAGTACTTGGCTATCATTGTCACGAAACCTACCCTCTAAATGGCTCTGTAAAAACTGATATTTTACCATTACATGAGTCAGCAAATAAAAGCTGGCCTTGTTTCTACCAGTGAAAAAGCCATTCCTTCCCTCCCAAAAATCACGATGTACCAAATCGGCATCGTTCGTCGACGCTGGGCCAAGTAAACAGTCCATTGCGTCTGACATGAAAACCACGATCTATAAAGGCAAGACAGATACTATATAACACTCTACAAATAGGCATTGGTTGCTTAGAAACAGAGACCGATAAACCCCCCCATCGCAGTTTGCAGGATGCAGTCGCCCCTTGCAGAATGATGGGGGAGAACACGTTCTCCACATGTGCTTCTTTTTTGCAGCGTGTCGATATCCTGCGGTGCTCCTCCACCCAGAGAGAAGGGCCACTGGATCACAACCCACGGCCGCCACGAGATCGATGCCCGCAGGCCCACCTCGCTGTCTGATCCATAAGAAAAATCGGTGATCGCCACGTGCATTTAGGCACGTGTGGTCTTCCTTTCCCCTAGAAGTTGTGACTGGAATGAAGAAGTTGTTGGTTCATCGGAAAAGTTTGGAGGGATAAATGATATTTTAATCGCTTTCTCATGATTTGTTTTCTTTCCCTCAATCATCTTAATATTACGTGAAGTCGAAAAGTGAGAAGGATTTTTATTTGCACAAGAACTTTTTTTTATTAAACTAAAGAGCGAGAATGGCGATGTGGGTTGGCTTTCGCTTGCTAATTTAGGGGGGGGGGGAAATAGTACGAAATACTTTCAAAAAACGCAGTTATCAGTGCTCTTTAGTTAATTTGGCTGTCGAAGTATTAATATCAATGATTATTCCACATTTCATGCAACATAATAAAAATATTGATTTTTTTTCTTTTCGACAAAAGTGATTCTTAATGCATTTTTTGTATACCTTGCAACCTCATGCTACAGGTATTCCACAGGACAGAAAGGCGGGGCTCAGGACACTAAGACAGGCTCATAATTTGCAGTTCTAAGGTTCGAATCCTGTTCTAGCATTGAGATTTATCTCCGCTAAACCCTCATCCCTGCTCTCGGTCAGAAAGGGCACACCTATTGGCTTGGAAAAGCCGCCGTCCGTCGGAGAGGACTTAAAGTCGTGGTTCCGGGTGCAGAAGAGCCATCCACTGTGCATGTTTCAAGGACATGCTGGATGACCTTGACGGGAGGTTATCTCCTTACGGCTGTCCAGTGGGTCCATTTCTTTACACTTTCTATTAGCCCTTGGGGTCTCCTTGTGATCTGGCCATTCAGACCATTGTTTGAAAAAGTGCCGCTCAAAAGTAAAATAACCCAACCCTAAGGAACGAATTTTTGAGCCGATTCTGTTTCATTGCCTTTTATTTATTGATATATTTAATACTGAATTTTTAAGTGATGCATTTATATTTGATGATCATGCATTTCTGCTGGATATCACCGAGTCTGATGCACAAATTGCAGTCAACTCTCGTAAACTCGAACTTCTATATCTCGAATTTATTTAAATTCCCAACCGAATCCTTATGAACGAAACTATGTACACGAAATTGTTTTAACTTCCGAACCGAATCTTTATACATTATTGTATTTTTTTTCTCTTTAACTCGAACTTCTTTTTCATCGTCACCTCGATAACTCGAAATTTTATGAAGGACATTTAAAAAAATCCCATTTGATAAGTTTTTTCCCATGTAATTTTTATTTCGATTTCAAAGAAAATGAGAAAATGGTTTCGCTTTTTCGTCTGTCTGTCTGTATGTCCGTCCGTATGTAGACATCAAACATTTTTGTTTAAATAAAAATACACCCTCAAGCAGCTGCTTGCTTTGTTTACAGAGATTAAATATTTTATGTTAGGAGGTATTGATGAAATATTACGATATGCACTTTCCGAATCTCTCTAAAGCTATAATTACCCCCTCTAGCGGTGAAAAAGTTGAAAATTCAAAATTTCAAACGAATATTGCAAACGATGTATTTATGCTAGAAATTTTGGGTAGTGGAATATGAAGGTCACGAAGTGTCCATTGCCCCAATGAGTTGACCCCTTAGACCCAGAGGAGGTGAAAAACACATCTTTTAAGTTTTAGCAGATAATTGTTTGTTTTTAGAGATAAATGAAAAATTCTTTTTTTTGGGTTAGATAGGATTTGATGAAAAATTATGATTCACACTTTTTAAATCTGCCGAAAACTGTAATTGCGCCGTCTAATGGTGGAAAAATTTGCAGCGACGATTTTAATATTGCGAACGACGTATTTAAGCTAGAAATTTTAAATTTTGGTGGCGGAATGTGAACGCCATGTTTGCATTGGCAACAATGAATTAACCCCTTAGACCTAGGTGGGTGGGAAAACGCAATTTTTTGTTTTAGCAAATAATTGTTTGTATTTAGAGATAAATGAAAAAAATATATATATTTAGGGTTAGATAGAAATTGATAATATATTACGATTAGCACAATCGAAATCTCTCGAACAGTATAATTGTGCCCTAGAACGGTGAAAAAAATTGCAAAATTTCAAACGAATATTGCAACGATGATAATGATAATAACAATAATGATAGAAATATTAAATTTTGGTGGTGAAATGTAAACGTCATGAAGTTTCGATAGGGAACAAGGATATTGGTAATTTGAAAACTCATTTTTAATTTGATTGGTAATAATGAAATATTATAATTCGCATTTTTCAAATACTTAGATATCTTTACAAATCACTGAAATGACGATACGGTAAAGCTATTTTTCGTAGATCGTATAATCATATTCGATGTACCGGGTAATAATTTTATCCCAAACCATCTCCATCATAAAGATATGCCTATTTGGCATGGATAAGAACAAAAAATATAAGGTGGGCCCCTAAGGCCACCTTATATATTTTAGTGGGGTCCTAAGGGCAAACATAGGCCTTAGGTGGGCCCCTAAGGGCAAACGTAAGAAAAGCTAAAAATAGCAGTAAAATTGTATAAGAAATCTAAAACGGGTAGGTCTCCTCAGAGAATGCTACCGTTTTAGGCCTCTTGTACTTGTTCTAAACAGTATGATCGTAAAGAATCAGAGAAGAAATAATCTCATTGGGATTATTGCTTACAGCCTCAAAAAAACTTTTTGAGGTGCGCTTTATATGTGTATATGTTACCGCTAAAGTGCAGAAATCAGTTATTCTACAGATTATCTAGGTATTGTGCAGATTAACTAGGGTGATCCGTTAACGTGCCGAAAATTGTTTCATTTCTCAAATTACCTAGGTAATCTGCAAATTACCTGGATAATCTGCACATTACCTACTAGGCACTCGTTAAAGTGAAAATAAAATATGGCGTATCGCCTATTATCGGAGTTGGTAATAGCCGGTACATTGTACTTTTTCGTTTTTTAACTATCCTATTATTCAGATAACGTATCTAGCTCTACAGTACACCGCCTGCCGCATTATAAAAAACGCCCCAAATGAGCGAAGGCCAAGTGAGAACGAATCTGTCAAGTGATGAATCTCTTGAGTCTCAATCTTCGGGTCACGTGACTCAGTGTTCCGAATTATCATGAAACGCCCCGGATGAGCGGTGGCCAAGTGAGAACGAAACTAAAAGTGGAGGGAGAGGGGGGAAGGAGTAGGGGAAGGAAATGAGAGAAACAAACTTTTGAACTTTAACTATACGGAAGCCGTTAATGTGCACATTACCTAGGTAAAATGCGGAAAACTCTTGATTCCGCACGTTAACGGAGCAAATCGGTTAATCTGCAGATTAGCTAGGTAATGTGCACATTAACGGCTAAAATGCGGAAAACTCTTGCGGTAAAATCTAAATGCGGAAAACTCTTTGCGGTAAAATGCGGAAAACTCTTGATTCCGCACGTTAACGGAGCAAATCGGTTAATCTGCAGATTAGCTAGGTAATGTGCACATTAACGGCTAAAATGCGGAAAACTCTTGCGGTAAAATCTAAATGCGGAAAACTCTTTGCGGTAAAATGCGGAAAACTCTTGATTCCGCACGTTAACGGAGCAAATCGGTTAATCTGCATATTATATATACATGTTACCGCTAAAGCTCGAATTAGCTAGGTAATGTGCACATTAACGGCTTTCGAGCTTTAGAGTTAACATGTATATATATGGTCGATGCCCAGGTCTTTATGGAGTTGTCTGTTAGTGACAAACCAGGGGGCATCGACCGCAGTTCTCAAAATCTTGTTCTGTAAGACATGAATAAAGTTATTTTCGAGTTTTACAAATAATATGCATAGAATAGAAATTTTAAAAAATAGTGTTAGTTTTTAAAAGTTATTTCACTAACAGCAATAATTTACCCACTTTTATGAGAGGTGTGGAAAATGCAACTTTTTTAATTTAAGAATTAAAAGACGAATACTTTTATGTTGTATAATTAGTCATGAAATATTATTTGCATTTTACCCATCATCCACTAGCTGAAATTAAAACTTTTAAGGAATGAAACAGAAGGTAAAGGAAAAATGTCTTTGTCTTAACGAGATTCTCATATGCGCCAGTGGCGATATGCGTCCTTCTAGTTTGTGCTGGTAAAGTGGTCAAATGTTTGCGAGGTGAACTAAGATATTCTTATTGGCTATTCATTGTCCCCACTGCTAGCAGGTGAACAATGATTCTTATTAGCTATGCACTGTTTCCACCATTCACGCACGACTAACAGATAAGCATTCCTCCCATTCGTCATAGAAAGTGCTAGTTTAAGTATAGTTTAAAGTAAGTTTATCTTGATACAGATTTAATTGTATTGCAATGGCAGGAAAGCGTTAGTTGAATGCATTTGTCATTAAGTCATAAAGCAAGAGTTATCATAGCTATTGAAAGAAGAGGAAAGAAGATAAAAAAGACATTGCCAATGAATTCCTAGCAGTACTCTGTCAACCATTTTAAAGATCAAAGATTTAAAATAGAAAAAACTGGATTGCGATAAAGGAAAAAGAAAAGAATGATGCATGCAGAATTTCTTGATATTGAATAGTAAAGCTGCTAAAATGGTTTACTCAATGTAGAACAAAACATTTCAGTAGATGAGAATCTATTGCGGTTTCCATAACAATTTCTAAACTGCTTATGTGTATTTTTAAGTTTTTAAGGAGCGTTTACTGTTTATATCTATTAAAAATCTATTTAAAAGGAAAGAAATAGATTTTAAACAGTGAAAAAACGCAAATGCCACCGGTGGAGCAGTGGTGTCACATTCGCTCGCGGTGACACTGCAACTGATGGTGGAGGATCGTTCATATTCGAGTCCCATAATGGCATGGTCATTTTTTTCTGACCCTCACTTTATACTTGTTCGTTTTTGAATACGTCTACAAACTTGCTTTCAATTTGGGACATAAAGCACATGTGGTGTAAGTCCATCAAGTCCTATCAAACTAATTGCAAAAAAAAAGCGAATGTTTTTTAACTGAAAATCTATAGACAATTGGATATTAATTTCACGTTATATTGATAAAACCAATCAGGCAAATAAAAACTGATGGTTCACTCAATTTACCGTTATTTAGCATGTACTAATTATATTGATTAAGGCTGAACACAATATTTCAGAAAAAGTATGGTAATGCAATTTTTAAAAATTGCCACAGAAAATTTGAGAAGAATAAATTTAACATATTGGAACAAACAGTGTGAATTTTCGAATTTATGTTGCCTCCGTCCAAGATTCCAGGAATTTTAGCAACTGAGTGCTTAGTAGCATGGATGTATTAAACTGGAATTGTACCGGAACCCAAAGATTTAATCATGTCAAATGTGTTGGTGTATTTTTTTGATAGTTTGTTAACATGTAAAACATTTATACCGTGTTTACTTAATATATTGTGCCTTTTCTTCCAATTATTAGTCCAAAAACCGACTGCGTCTTATATTAAGGCAATTTCAAGTTCAAAATCTACAATAAATTAAAAAAAAAATCATGATTCGCTGTTCTTTGCTTTTTAAATGTCATTTTATTTACAAATTTACAAATTGCCATATCTGTTTATAGTAGGGCGTATATTTAACAAACCTTTTCGAGTAATTTTCTCTGGAAATATTAAAATGAAATTTTGGAAAAAATAAAACCTGAGGGGCCAAAAACAGACCATACATTTTCCAATTAATTTTCGTCTCAGCCATTCTATTTCATTAATTCATACCAAATTATAAGAAGGGAAAGATAGAATCCTACCAACTTTTTATAAGCGGCTAAACTCTGTCTTTTGCCAAATTTATCTATCTTCAACTCCTGCGTAGACTTAATTAAGACAGTCATTACAATTACAAGAGAAAAGGTAATCCCCCTAATCCTATCAATTATCATCCAATCTCTCTTACGAACATCGTCCCCAAAATAACGGAACGTTGCATTCTGTTCAAGCTTCTATATTTACTTCAGGTGCATAATATTATTTCACATGGATGGTTTGGCTTCATGGCAGGTCGTTCTTTTACAGTGCAGTTACTTCACTGTATTAACATTTGGGCTACATCAATCGATGCTGGCCTTCCAATCAATATTTTTATATAGATTTCAGAAAAGCATTCGACTAATCGTAGTCGTAGAACTTTAAAATTTATACTACGTACTAATCGTAAGTCGTAGAACAAGGAATGTTTGAGATGAACAATGCAAAAAGTATAGACCCAAGAACAGATTGATGAACGATACCACTACTGGCATCCTTAGTTGGAGAATGAACATCTTCAACTCGTCTTTGTTGAGAACGGTTGGAGAACAATGCGCAGATAATAAATTAAATTTTCTACCACTTCTGCTTGTTTAGACAATTGTCGTTTCATTCAAATTGCATGCGACAATATCGAAGACCAGAGCATATCCTCTGTTTTCAATATTTGCAGCAAAAACATTTATGTTGTTGCAATCAGAAACAGAATTATCAATGGCTCCCCAATCATCATCAGTGTATCATCCACATTAAATATGAGTTAACCTAACATCCAAACATTGTTCCAAACTCCCGTTTTCGCTACACTGCCAAAACATCACCTAGAAAGCCAACCGCGTCGTCTTCATAATTTGGTTGATGCAAAAATTGCAATAAGCCCAACTTTTCAAGAAATTCTCTACTTTATTTTTTTTAATATTCTTGAATATACATCCCCTACTGGTCTCCCATCATGGTCTCTGACATCACTCTAGTTCAGTGTCTCGCAAACGTTTTTACTCTGCGGCACACTGAATCTAATTTTTTTTCCGCGGCACACCTAAAAAAGAATAAAAGCAAACTCTATATAATCGTCATTTTATTTGCGCTTTGTTGAAGTCATCAGCCTGGTTTTACTTGAAGATTTGCTCTCGTTTTTTAATTCATAAATATGGCTTGAAATAATCAAAAATTAATATCAAAATTTGGAAAAAGCTTGATAAATACTTACAAGATCCCAGTTGATAAAATCTGAAAGATTTTTATTAAAGCACGTCGATAGCACGTCGATATTAAAGCACATCGATAACACAAGTCAAGTCAAAATGAAATCTTTGGAATATCTAGTGTCAATTTGAAAATCTCTCGCGGCACACAGTTTGAGAGTAGTTGAGTCTAGTTGAACACAACTAGAGTCTAGTTGAACGTCTATGTTGAACACAACTAGAGTCAAGTTGAACGTCTATGTTGATGGTTTCATAAGAGACTATCTGGACTTTTCAGTTAAAGCTACGAGCAGGCATGGACTGGTAAGGAGCGCTGTAGTGTCCTGTACCCTTAGTGTCGCGGGCCCATGGGACCTCATAGGAGAAGGTTATTTTTTTAATAAAAGTAATTGTTATATTACAGAAATTCCACATAATTGGGGAAAAGCTCTTTAAAGCTTAACGTACGAAATCTCAAAAGAAAATAAGTATTGAAATCCTGAAAAAGAAATCGGATTTTTTATTGCAGCTCGTGCCTCCTTCTTACAGCTGCGTCCCTGAAAGAAAAGCACCAGTTCGCCCCTGGATAAGAAGAACGAATAAAAGTTCCCGACATTCATTCTTTGGAATGGAGGAGGGTAGTTCATGACCTAAAAAATCTGCTACAAAATCATTAACAATCTTATCTATCCAAATATGGCCGATCCTTTAATTCGTGTCTTGGACTGTGCAGAACAAGGTGGTATCAGCTGTGTATTCATATTCCTGATGCTAGGACGTACTGCAAACATCGCTCTTTCACATGCCAAGTTAGTCGTGTCTGGAAATCTCTACCTCCTGGTGTTTGTGACACCCAAACTTTGCCAAGCTTTAATGATCGGCTACAACAAATCGATTTATCAAAATTTCTAAACTATTTTAAGTTTTAGAGTTTATATGTTAGCAAAGTGGTTATTACGTTCAACTTTACAAATGTATCATTTTCCCCACTCAGCCTTTAATTTAGGAACATGTCTTGTGTATAATTCTCCTCTTCTGTGCTCGTAACCATATTATAAAATATTTTGCTGTTACTTTTCAACTGACCATTCACCAATGCACATATAGGTCTACAGACTTCTAATTTGTATCTCATGTGTTTGATGTGGCTTAAGCAGTGTTAGTGCTTATTTGTGTACCTTCAACGGAATAAATGAATTAACTAAAATTATAGCTTATTTAAATTTCATATTCCTCTTGACAAAATAAAATATTGGCAATACATGTATATTGACATTTGAACTATAATATGTATGTTGTAGCAAGGCCCTTCAATCGAGTTGCCTTCAAAAGTTTGTCACTAATTTATTCAACAAACAAAATTTCAACTGTTTACTTGACTACAAAGATGTCTTGTAAAATGGTGCTGTTCTGAGTTTCCTCACTAAAATATGTTAACGTTACATCTATAAATACAATTCCTTTGTCAGATGTTAAACATCCTTATATTTCGTTGAAGATTAAATAAAATAATTACTCTGCTAAGTGCGTTACGAAATAAATGTCCACATTTTGTTGCAAAATTAGTACTCCTATGTAATTTTACTTGTATTTTGGTGGTAGGGTATTGTCTTAGTCACTAGTGCTAGGCTCGTAATCTAATGATTCCATCCAGTACCAAATATGCCTGCATTGAACATTGCTCCACTAACCGCCATTTTGCCTTCTATTCACCTATTAAGAGACATTATTAAGAGACATCGCCGGGAGGTTTCTGTCTCTTAACAGTTATCCAATGGATTCTCCTTCCACAACCTTCTCTGAGCCATTGGGGTCCTTGTGACCTGGCCATTTAGCCCATTGCGTATGGTGCTGCTCAGCAGTAAAGCAGCCCAGTATAACTTAGCCAATCCTATTTCTTTCATTACTAAATATTTACATTACTAAAAAAATTGACAATTAGATATTATAAATATATGAAAAAGTTACTTAAATTTGCTTTTATTTTATAGTCAAAAAGCGGTTTTTTTATTTAGTTTTAAAATCTATTCTAATGCTTCAACTTATTTGAAAAATGATCATTATATTGAAATATTTAATAATCTGAAGTACCAAATTCATTATTTTGTATAATTTTAGTCATATTAGGAAGTGAATATTAAATTATAACCTCTCACTTTAAACAAGCAAATACATTAGAAATTTTATTTACAAATATTCATATGTTATCACACATATTTCTAGCATGATTCATCCATTTCAAAACAATAAATTTCAATTCTATAATACCAAAACTTTGAGAAAGAGAACATACATACAACCATTCAGAAACAATACATTTTGTGGTCAAGCATTCGCTGAGCTCATATAAAAGTGCTCCATTGACAAAAAAATTACATTTGCGGGCACAAAAACAATTTAATTATGCAAAACAAATGCTTTCTTAATCCGATCGTAAAGTTCACAATTAGTTAATTTTCCATGTAAATTTAGTTGCTAAATATCTTATCCAATTCATAAATTTGTTCTTAACATTGTATCGAACTACCTGTTACGAAAACAGAAACTTATATATACATGCAACTCAATAGTTAGCTTTCCACAGCCAAGCCCTGCTATCTCTCTTACGCCTAAGAGCGACCCAGTCCAGGTAGGTTTTACTAGATTTCCACAGCCAGATCCGATTGTCTTTCTTAAAATATGGAGCCAATTTTCCTCTGCAGTGAAATCTGCACCGGCAAGGGAAGGAATGATTTTCATGAAATCCATCTTGAATCAGAGCTAAATGAGCACGTTCAGGCTCAGATAATAATGGAGATATACGGTCATGCCTGTGAAAGAGAAAAATGGAATCTTACTATTATAGTCGTTGTTGTTAAATCTACTCAGTCCGGATCTATCTAGGTCAGGCCTGGGTAAACGACGGGCCGCCACTTCTTGTTATGCGGCCCGGAAATACTGATGACAATTAAATTTGTAAAATAGAAAAACAACGTATAGAGTAGGGGTTCTCAACGTAGGGTACGCGGTAAATTTTTTGGGGTAAGCCGTGAGAGCTCAAAAGTCGCAAGATCTAGTAACAAAGTAAAAATAACCATTGTTATGCTATAACTATAGTTTTATCTATCTATACAAGGGGCACGCCAGTTACATACACATTTTCAGGGGGTACAGTTGCTCAAAAAAGTATTCGAACACTATGGTTGATTAGAAAATTCAGAAAAAATACCTGGCAACGATTTTTTTAGAAATTACTGATCTGGCAACCTCCGTGTACTGTACACGAAGGTTGCCAGATCACTAATTTCTAAAAAAATCGTTGCCAGATATTTTTCAGAATTCTCTAATCAACTATAGTGTTCGGATATTTTTTGAGCGATTGTACGTGAAGCATAAAAGGCTAAGAACCACTGGTATAGAGGATAAAAGTACAACTTCGACGAAGCGAATTCTCGTTAAAATACAGTCGACTCCTGGTTATCCGGTACTCAAGCAATCGGAATACTGATGCAACCGGCATAAATTTTAAAATGAGCATTTCAACTTGGTATGGCAAATTTCGATGCACTTGGTAGTTCTCCCTGATGCCACAAGACCAAATTTTACGTCTTCTCAATCCCCTGACATCAGCTGTTGCTCAAGAATCGAATGCTAATGCAGTGAATCCGAGTTCTCTAGAACCTAGCCAGTAAACAACACTGCACATACACATGTAGAAGTAGTTTTTTTTTTCTTTCTGAAATTAAGTCTAGCTTAGTTTTACTATTCTCGTGTCCCGGATATTATTTTTTTCGTCTTGTAGGCACTTTTCTACCAAAGTTACCTTTCAAAAATTCTCTTTAACATTTCGCGATTAAGAAAATATGGTACTACTAGTAGTCTTTGCCATTTGATGGCCAAATTACAACTGTTTCCATGGTGGCTTTCAGTGAAGCAGTTCCCAATTTTTGTTAAGTACACAGATTTAGACTTTCATTAACTGTGACAATATGTATATTATGTTTCATTTCATGTTTTTGCGTTGGTTATACATACGTTATTGTTTATTTATTTTTGTTTGGTGGTCCTTCACACTAAAACGTTTGCCCAGGCCTGATCTAAGGCACAGAGTAATCTTCGCATACCTTTAATGGTAATACTTCGTCAATGCTTATTCTCATAGAGAAACAGCCAATGTGTAAACAACGAACTACTCCAACAAAAACGATATAACACTGAATACTTTACTTTCGCGTAGTGGAAATTTTATCATCATCATAATAATATTAATATTATAATTTTAAAATTCCACCGGTAGCTATTTGCTTTTTAAAAATCTACCAATTAATTTTAGATTATTCTATAATATTTATATAATCATAATTAATAAATATTTTACATCATATTTTTTAATTACATACTTCTAACCACCAAAATATTAGAAGCTTTGTCGTTTAGACATTTAGTTTTGATTTTTATATCTTACTGATTTTGTCGCTCACGGTGCTATCTATGATCAGGAAAGGCAACTTATTTAATATTGCTCAATATATAGATGTTAAATAAAGAAGTTACTGACAGTAAATTGTTATTAATGCCAGAATTAATCAAAAATAAATTCACATATTACCTATTGACATATAAATTCAGGAAAACATTTTTTGGCAAAAATGATTCACCGATGAGTGGGATAGGAATCCACCCTCCCAGTTATATGTCAGGTTCTCTAATTACTAAGCTATTCCTAGCTCTGCCATTTTTCCACAGTTTTGTTTTTTATATCTCACTGACCTTGTCGCTCAAGGCGCCATCTATGATCAGGAAATGAAACTTATCCAATATTATTCATACATCTCAATGTATAAATGTTAAATAAGGAAGTAACTCACGCTGAAGAGCAATTAATGCAAAAATTAATCATAATGAATTCACAATTTACCTGTCGACCTATAATTAAAGAAATAATTTTGTGGGGAAAAATGATTCCGGATTAGTGGGATTAAATTTCAGTGATCTTGTCGCTCATCTATGATCACCATCTATGATCACGAAAGGCAACTTAGCCAATACTGTTCAATGTATAGATGTTAAATAGTAAGTCACACCCACTCATCGGCGAATTATTTTTTCCATAAAATTATTTCTTAAATTATAGGTCAACAGGTAATCTGCGAAATTTTTAGTGAAAGAAGTTACTTGAGGGATACAGAGTATTCACGACGAACGTTGTGATAAAACAGTTATTAGGGAATTAGAATATTATGTGATATTTGATTTTGTGATAGGCTGATTAATATATATTATAAACGTTAAGGAAGTAACTAATTTTTTCATTCTAAATTCTAGTCCGTTTTAAAAGGATGTTTTCAGCTGTATATCAGCTGTATGCTCATATTTTATTAAATAATTAAGTAACCAAAGTAATTGTGTTTACAAAATAGTCAAGAAAAGGCTGCACACAAAACTGAAACGGAATTGTTGGCCACTAAAGAAATATATAATCAATAGCGACGAAATAATAATAACAATAGCGAAAAAAAATAATATAACAAACGAAAACAAATTTAATGGCAGCAAAACGGGAATCTCGGAGACCACAAGATCGGTAAACTTCTTCTAATCCAGAATTTTGGAAATTCGGCATATAAGCAGGAGCGTACTGAAGGTTCTGGTCGGCCCGAGGGAGTTTTTCAATAAAACAGCTCATATTATAAAAGAAGTTATTTATTTTATTATATTTTTATACATATTTTATTTCTATTTGCTAAGATATCGATTATTTGATCATCAGGCATATTCTTACAGAAAAAATTACAGAAATCAATCAATAACAAATTTTCTTATTAATCCGTGCAAAATATAATAATTTGAAATATTGTACCACTATAATATTAATAAAATAGGCTATGGATTAATTTGGTGACAAAAATAGTTTTAAAATTATACACCTTTTATGAAACAGAAAACAAAATTCGTTGTACAGAAACTATGTCAGTATTTACAGAAACTATGTTTATTTACATTACAGAAACTATGTCAGGTAATATGGTGACCCACTATACGATCGGCCCACTGAGGATTCTCTCGATCCCTCGATAGATTAACCGCCCCTGCATATAAGACATTACATATGATACTAACTCCACGTTTATTATAACAAGGGAACTTTAAGGATTTCTTGATAATTTGGACACATAATTACTTTTATTACTTAATTATTTAATTATATATAATACTTTAAAATATGTATCCTTTTATAAAGACCCTGTATAACTTGTTCAAAATTTATTGATTATCGATAATCGATGGTGAAGTTTTTTTCCCCCACAGCTGAATTTCTACTTTGTGTTTTGTGTTCTAATGTGAAGAACTTGTGATTTTATTTATTTTTAAAGAGTTGAACTTTGCGAGATTAGAGTATAATCGCAAATACACAAGCCACAACTTGGGAGTAATATGTCACCACCGCTCTATAATATCATGGGGACCAGCAGAAATTTTTCGAAGGTGGGAAGGGCGGAGGGCAAAGTTTCTTCAGGGATTCAGGGAGGGGCAAAACATTCCAGCGGGGGGAGCCTTCATTAATGAGTGCAGCTGCAAATAAGGAATCATGCATACATTCAATTAATAAATTAATTTTTCGCTCATATCTTTCGAGGGGGGAATTACTCTCTTGCCTCCATCCACTGCTGGCGCCCATGTTTGATGAACACTATGAATCACCACCTGATTTAGGGACTATCGATATATTTAATATTTTTCATATAATCTATAATGAGGATTTCTTAAACTATCAGGGTTTTAAAAACTAGGTTTTTTAAGGCGAGGATAGAATTTTTTTCTACACCGTTTTTGCGGCTCAAAAATATAAGCTCATATAAAAAAAATGAAAGAAAGGGTATAAATTTTCACTCTTTATTTAATTTATAACAATTAATCTTTTATCATGTTTGCACTTCATATCTTTTAAAAATTAAGAGAAACTTAAGAATACGAAAAATGTGATGCGAAACAGTCGTATCATGAATGTTGCTGGATAATAATAGGATGGCTTTCTCTGCATATTTTGTAAAGACCAGTACCGAGTCGAGGACCGCACTTTGGAAAACGATGCTATATAGAAAGAAAAAGATGATTTCGGAAACGATGATCTATATTATTCGGAGAAGCAATTTTGCCCGATACATCCAATACGAAGTGGTGCATGCAGAGCATAGTGATCATGTTATCACTATAACGCTATCATACTATTAAAGCCCAAGTGAAGTGGTGCATGAGAAGTATAATGATCATTTTATGCCTATCACATCAGAAAGCGAAGTCATAATCATAATATCAGTATCATATTATCATCAAAGCGAAGTAGCTAATGTGGAGTACAGTGATAACTGTTATCACTAAAGCGAAGTGATGCATGTTGAGCATAGATCATGAGAAATTCGGTCAGACGAAAATGCTTTGTCAGCTTTTTCAACAGAAATTATTATTTCATCATATAGGACAATGTACGAGTTTTTACCCTTCTGTTCTATTGGCCTTTCACTTTAAATATTGCAATATATGTATAGTATACACTTGTCTAGACAAAAAAAACTAAAGCATTTCTACATTATATCAATGTTCGTGATTTCTAAAATTAGGTTTTATATGAAAATGTGAATGAAGATAAAGAAAAAAAAAAGATAATCAACATCAGGTCTATCTAAATCTTGAAATTTAAAATATCTGTCAATATTTAAATAGCTATGAAAGATCGAATATTTAACAGCACCAATGACAGTTGTAAGGAAGTTATACAAAATTGATGAAAATTGAAAGCATTATTTACACAAAGCTCTAAAATATACATTGGCTTGCAATTTTGGTTATTATTTTATTGATTAAAATTGAAGTTTTAATCACTTACTACATCAAATTTTTATGATTGGCACTGTTGTGAAGTATTGAAACATTTCTAACACTTTAAATACCGAATGAATATCGTTAAAAAACGAGATTTATGTAAACTTGATCGATATCTTTATTTTCAGTCACATTTTTCCATAAAAATACTCGTTTCAGCTTTTACGGAACACCGAATTTGTCTTTCAGACGGCGTAACACGAAAATTGCTTAATTTTGTGTCTACTCAGTACATATATTTACATTTTTTTTTCGTCTGCTCAGGTAATTAATATTTTACAAAGGGTGGAACAGAGATTTCTTCATGGATCTTTCCCTAATCTATAAATTCTCCATAATCTATAAATTTCACTTGTTATAGCCGCTAAACTGCGGTGACATTTACAGTTGCGTAATAGCCCTTGGCTTTTATTAGTCGAAAACTTTCTTTTGCAAAAATAAGTTGGCAGTCTTGCCCCACCTGTGTTCGATCCGTAACGAACAATTTCACGCAAGGATACTTCTGCTGGCGATACTTCATTAACTGAAATTATTTTCTCATTACAGACAGCAAACTAATTGCGTGCGTATAATTGTTTAGTTGCTACTAACTTTTTTTCAAAAGTGGTGAAAAGTCTTCATCTTGCTCAGTTACGTTCCCAGGTAAAATGCTCCAAGGATCTGCGCTTCAGTGATGTGGTGGTACTCGCACAGTATCACCGGCTAAAGCTGAAAGCGTTTTCGTATTGCAAGCTACAGGGTTGGTTGGGTTGTTTTACCTCTGAGCGGCACTTTTTTGCACACCATGGGCTAAATGGCCAGGTCACATGGACCCCGAAGGCTCAGAGAAGGTTGGGGGAGGGGACCCACTGGAACAGCTGTTGGGAGACAGATGGTAGCCTCCCGTCAAGGCCATCCAGCGTGTTCTTTAACGTGCACAGGATATGTCTCTCCCGCACACGGGGCCACGGCTTAACGTCCCATCCGACGGACGGCGGCCTTTCCAAGCCCATCGGTGTCCCCTACTGACCGTGGGCAGGACAGGGAATTTTTGCGGAGATAAATCTCAATGCTGACCCAGCTGGGACTCGAACCTTGGAACTACAGATTATGCAAGCTACAGATACTACACAGAAAAATTAAACATTCCCATGTTAAGTCAAGGGAGAGCTAAATTCGAAGATCCATAGATTTCTATAATAAGCTTTTTATAGAAAAATAGGACTAGATAAATTTAAATCTCATTCAAATCTAGTTAAGTCTCGACTTTAAACAACATTTGTTGGGTATTAAAGAGCAATGGAAGCAGCAAAGTCAGGTTCAGAAACTTGTGCTAAATTGACAACTACTGAAAGAATATTTCTACAGTATTCTAAAATATATACTTTTTTTACTAAATGGTTTGAAATAATGCTTATTTTGTTAAGTTTTAATTAACTTCTGAGATTATTTATACACTGACATTCTGTTATTCAATATTTAAAGTTCTATAACTCTTTAAGTATTGAACGGATATTTTTCAAATTCAAAATTTAGACAGTTTAATTGATATATTTATCTTCAGTCATGTTTCCATAAAAATTACTTAACCAGTATGGAGCCTCGAATTTGATTCTCCGTTGACAGAAGATGGGGGTTGCTTCCATTGCCGAGTTCTACGTCAATTCATTGCGCTCAATTCATCGCACATCAAATGATCCCAGCGTCAATTCATCGCGACGTCAATTCATCGCAGCGTCAATTCATCGTGGAGTCAAATCATCGCAATGATTGATTCGCACAAATGATTTTATTGATTTTTTTTCATCTTTGAACTAACGAATTCTCTAAAGACAATAATTTAGACTTTGAAAGGTTAAACATGCGGCAGAAGAATTTACTACAGAAATTAAAATTAATTAAAACTAAATAATAAGTATTATTTCAAACCATTTAATAAAATATGCATTTTAAAACTTTGCGTAATGAGTATATTAGGTGATCAATATTAGGCAATCATTAATGATATTTATGAAAATAATTTATTGTTAACTATTCGTAGATCGTAGATCAATAAGGATATTCGATGTTCCGGGCAATACACTGCCCTTAACCATCTCCATCTGATGTTGTGCCTGATTGGCATGAGTATAAAAACAAAGGAAAACCACTCTTGGGTGGGCCCCGAAGGGCAAGTAACTAAAAGAGCAAAAAGCAAGATATAATCGTACAAGAGACCTAAAATGGGAAGCTCTCCTCAGAGAAGGCCATCATTTTAGGCCTCTTGTACTTATTCAAAACCGTATGATCATATAGTAAAAGACGAGAAATAATCTCGTTAGGATTATTATCCACACACTCGAAAAACGTTTTCGAGGTGCGCTTAATATGGGTGTAAATGTGGTCGATGCCCAAGTCAGAATGAAGTCGTCTGTTAGTAACAAACCACGGGGCATCGACCGCTGCTCTCAAGATTTGTTAACTATTCCAGCTTCGTGCGAGCCTCTTTAAATACTGAACGAGTATTGTTGAAAATCTAGATTTAATTGAACTGATTAGGATCTATAATTTATCATCAGTCACATTTTTCTATTAAATGTATATACATATTAGAAGTTATAGAGCTTCGAAGTTGTATTGCCATTGACATAGCATGTTAATTCTCTATTTTGGTAGGACAATTTTTGTTTGGTATTATGGGGAGCTATTTTGTATGTTGACCTATTCATTACCTGAAGTAACTAAAACTCATTATATATTTTATGCCCCACCTTAGTAACAGAGGGTTATGTTGTTTTACCTCTGAGCGACCCTCTGGACAGCTGTTATAGGAGACAGATTGAAGCCTCCCATCAAGGCTATCTAGCACATTCTTTAATATGCACTGGGTATGGCTTTCCGCACAGGAGTCACAGCTTAATGTTCGATCGGACGCTGACGGCCTTTCCAAGCACATTGGTGTCCCTTTTCTGATCGAAGCAAGTTTATCAATATTATTATCCAAACCCAAAAAGAATTTTTAATTTATCAATAAAAACCAACAATTATCTCTTAAAACTAATAAATTGCATCTCCTCCTCTCCCCTAAGGGTAAGGGTTAAAAATCATCAATTGAGTTTCGAACAATTTACTTAGAACAGGCCTGGATAAATTACGTCCAGCCATTTCTTTTTGTTCGGCTTCACACTACTGATGACAAATTAATTAATTTTGCAAAAGAGAAAAACAACGTATAATAGGACAAGAAGTCCAACTTCGACGAAGCAAATTTTCGTTAAAATAATTAATTTTAATAATATTAAAAGGTTTATGTTACTTTTTTTACGCTGGTTATATATACTTTATTGATCATATATTTCTTTGGTGGTCTATAACTTCTAAAATATGCATTTAATTTAAAAATGTAACTGATGATAAAATAAAAATCATAATGAAATCTATTGAAATCTCGATTTTCAACAATGTTCATTCAGTATTTAAAGAGACACGGAAGCTGGAATAGTTAACAATAAATTATTTTTTATAAATACCCTAATGATTGCATAATGATTATTTCAATATTAGGCAAACTTTTTAAAAAATATTTTATTAAATAGTTTGAAACAATTTTTGTTATGCTTATTTTAATTAATTTCTGAGGTAATTTCTTCTGACACATGTTTAGCTTTTTAAAGTCTAAATTATTATCTCTAGAGTTCATTTGAACAATCTATAGATGCAGAAAGTCAATAAAACCACGTGTCTAACACTGCGATGAAATGACGTCGCAATGATTTGACGGGACAACCCATTGCCGGTAACTTTACAGTGCCTTGCTTTCACATAAAATATACTTGTAACTCTCACTTTGTCGATACATAACCATCTTCTCCGTAAATTCCACATATTGATTGAACTTTGTATACATGACGTGGATGTGTCAGAGGCTCTTGAATATCATATTTTCCAAATCTTTATAGTCTTGCTGTTTTTTCTATCAGTGCGAAATTTAGGCAACTCCATCCAACCCTTTTTGTTGGATAATTTTTATGCAATAGAATTTGATTTTAGAGACTTTGCCAATTAAAAAAGGTAAATGAGTTCATTATAACTGTTTTAGTAAAAATTATTATATTTACATTGTGCAGATAAATATCTAATAAGAAATAGTCTAGGGTGAGAGCAACTAGCAAAATAACGGGGAGACTGCGCAGCTGACACTTCACGAGTTCTCATAGATCAGAGATTGATTCAAAGGTGATCCACAAGAACTGCAAAAGCATTAACTGAGCAGTGTTACATTCTCCCCAGTTTTCATTCACGCTTTGCCACTGGTAATAAGGAATTGTGTGGGATTATCACATCGGCAGACAATTCGTCTTGCAATGTGAAGCGAGATTTGGCTGTTAGTAAAGTGCCAAGCTTATAATGTGACAATCACAAGTACAAGTTCGAACAGTGCTTGCATTGAATTATTGGGCTAATCCCCCATTTTGGCCTTCGGTGAGAAAGGGAACACCAAGCAGTCTGAAAAGGCAGGGTTACGTCGAATGGGACTTTAAGCGGTGTCGGGCTACTACGATTATATACGTCTACGTTTCCGTGGACGTGTACGCAATTAGTAGGTATATATGAGCTCTACTAACAATGAATTATATTTGTTAGCTAACGTAATCCTTTAGATAAACTAGAAACAGGAAAACGGAAATCGTATAAGATATATTTTCCTTGATATAAGAAAAAATATTTAAAATACTCGTGTTTTTCATGTGTCTATTCTCGAGAGTTTTATTCCTTCAGGTTTAGCCAACGATACTGCACGAGTGTGAGTTTTTTATTTCCATAGTTTTAACATAAGTAAAGTCGTCCCGTGGCCGAGTGGTTAGTGCGCTTGGCTACTGAGCAAAGGGGGTTCGAGCCCTGGGTAAGGCATGGATATTTATGTTGTGTTTCTGCTGAGATCTTGCCTTCTTCACAGACCTTCTACTCTGGGGTATAAACTGATAGGCTCCCATCATGCAGCTTTTTTTAACATAACTATTTTAGTTCCACCAAAAACCTTAACGAGAAATTATTTGATGAACCGTGATGGCCACCAAGTTTTCATTAAACTTAATCTGTATATTCTTCGTAGACTGTATAATCATATTCGATGTATTGGGTAATAATTTTACCCCTAACCATCTCCATCAGAAAGATTTGCCTATTTGGCATGAGTAAGAACAAAATATATAAATAAATCACCCTTAGGTGGGTCCCTAAGGGCAAACATAAGAAAAGCTAAAAATAGCAGTAAAATTGTATAAGAAACCTAAAACGGGTAGGTCTCCTCAGAGAACGCTACCGTTTTAGGCCTCTTGTACTTGTTCAAAACAGTATGATCGTAAAGAATCAGAGAAGAAATGATCTCATTGGGATTACTGCTTACAGCCTCAAAAAATCTTTTTGAGGTGCGTTTTATATGTGTATATATATGGTCGATGCCGAGGTCAATATGGAGTTGTCTGTTAGAGACAAACAAGGGGGCATCGACCGCAGTTCTCAAAATCTTGTTCTGTAAGACCTGAATCTTACGAATATTGGTGGGTGCAGTATTCGCCCATGTAGGTGAGGCATAGAGAATCACTGGTCTGATGATCATATCATATAGTAAAAGCTTATGATCAATCATTAAAATGGAACTTCTCCTAAGGAGTGGGCCTAGCTGGCCCCTCAATGAATTGACTTTGGAGATTATATTATTTATGTGATAGTCCCACTTTAACCCCTTATGTATAACAACCCCAAGATATTTGACTGAATCACTCCAATCAATGGGAATATTTTGTAAATGGAGGCAATATATTCTTCTTACTAATCGCAGACAAATTATGGAGGGTAAAATTTGGAGAAGAAAGTGGTAACTAGTAATACACGAGTAATAAGATTTCTATGTTACAATTCATAACAATTCGTCAGTCTATCGACTGGTTCGATTGAGTAATAATGAATGGATTACACAGGAACTTACGTTATTTGATATCACCTAACAAGTATTCGAGATAATACTGAATAATTACATAACATCTGTGGGCGATATGTTGAATTCTGCTCAACATTGGATTGTCGTAATGTGTAATACAGTGAAGTGATGAACGATGCAGTTCATACAATATAACGCAGCAGTGACCTAGGTGTTATGAATTATTGCAGAACAATGGATACCAATGGAGAACCATGCTATAAACATGGAAGGAATTCTCTTCCCGAAGTGAATTATTAGCGAATCACATATTCAGTATCACAAACATCTGTTTCGAGCAGCATGTTTTCCTTTTGAAAGGCTATCCTGTTTAACAGCAGAAAATGAATTTCAAATATGCTTTTGTGCTTCCTCTCTACCGGCGCAATAACCATTTGATGTAGTTATGTGATGTTTTATTCGATTTAACAAGAGGATCTTAATGAAATTAGTGATATAATAATACGTTTCATGGTTATACACTACACAGACGAAAAATAGAGAATTTCCTGTTGAGTCAGTGGAAAGCAAAATTCGATGTTCTACAGCTTCTAAAATAAGCTTTTAGTAGAAAAATGTGATTGATGATTAATTCTAGACACCAATGAACTCCCGATTTCCAACAACATTCGTTCAATATTTAAAGAATTATAGAAATCTGGATATTTAGTAACAGAAATGCCAATCATAAGAAATTACCTCAGAAACTCATTATAATTTGAGTAAATATTAATAATGTAAATTGTATCTACATAATTTGATTTCTTACAACGCCCTCTGAAGCATCTGTTTTCCACAGAGGTCTTACAAGAGTTGTTAGTATAATACACCATAGAGATGGTCTATGGAGAAGTTGAGAAAGTCAACGCAAGAAGACATCTATGCTTTCTCAGAATCTTGGAGCCCAAATCCCTTTAATCCCTAACCAAGCATTCTAACCACTCAGCCACAGGATAGTAGTATTTAAATTTCTATTAAAGGTAATATTTTTCAAAAAAGATATGAAATAAGGTAATATTATTTTAAAATTAAAATAAAAGTTCATTCAAAAAAATAAAAGTTCATCAAAAATAATTTAAATAAATCGTGTTAGCCAAATTTTAAAGACTTAAACTAAAATTACTTCCCCTACAAGGGGACGTCTATAAGATTGAAAACGTGGTCATCTGTCTGATGGGATGTTTAGACGTGGCTCCGTGTGCAGGAGAGTCATATCCTGTACACATTAGGGAACGCACTAGATGGCCTTGACGGAAGCCTTCCATTTATCTCCTAGCAGTTTTTTCTGAGCCATTCGGGTTTTTGTGACCTAGCTATTTGTAAGCACAAAAGTGGCGCTCAGTGGTAAAACAATCTAAGAACCAACTTCACTTGCAAACACCACACCTTTTTTTTACAGTTCCGGATCAATAGGGGGGAGGGGGAAGACATGCCTCTCCTGCCCTTTGAGAATGCTGGTAAGGGTATTAGAGGGAAAATTTATTACAATTTCGAATTTTTTTATGCATTTTTCGAGAAATATTTTAAAGATATCTAAAATGAATCTTTAAAAAGAAGAAATGTTATACTATAATGGAAATCCTGTGTCTTCCCCCCGTTTTACTTTTCTCTAGCTCGATTGAGTTTCTTCCCCCCCCCCCTACTTAATAATTTTCTAAATCCAGTCATTTATATATTTTTCTCTTCTTGCTAGAAGCTGCCCAGACTCATAACTATCCAGGTGAATGTGGTAGAGCTTTGTACATTTAAGCATTCAAATCTCTTTCGTTTTAGCGATACGTTATGTGTTTTATATTTTACGATTGCTGTCAAGTGTAGTGAGCATTCGAAAATATCTTCGAAGTGCACATCCATAAATGAATTGTAAAAAAAGTCAGTTTTAACTTTAGCTATTGGTTTTTGAAAAGTACCATTATTAACCCGCAAAACAAGTAACCGATAGCGCACCATAAACTGCATCCTACCTTAATTTCAAACTTCTAATATGTTTGCACTAACCGACAAAGGGAGACCAGAATTGACCCTAATTTCGAGGACACGAAGTTATTTTAGCATTCTGCCTGGAAATGACGCAATTTACAGATGGAGATTCCACTTCACTGCATGATGCTGTTTTTAAAAGAAATCAAAGGACCGGTGAGGGGGAAAAATCAATCCCCACTTGAGCTCCATCTTTGCGAAAGGCATTTTCTCATTGGCTGCAGTTCAACACTCGAGTGTAAACCGCCATCGGTTAATTAAAACAGACATTTAGAGATTGCACAAGAAGCAGATGACACTAAGGCAATTTATCCTTTAATTAAAATGCTACTGACAGGTGATCCCATTACTCGTAGTGCTCACATTAAAAGAACATTTTCATTGTTATAATTGCTTTGCTGTATTTCGGGATGTCTTAATAGGTTTGAAATTCGTTTTTTTTCCCTCGTTAGATCAGCCTAATGTGTGTTAGAATATTTTTTTTAATTTGTTACTTTGCTTTGATAACTATTTAAAAATCGCAACCCATCTGTTTCGTTGTAAAAGTTAGTACTAAAGAGATTTTTACTTTTATTCTCAGGTTGTTGGTTGTTTTACCTTCGAGCGGCGCTTTTGTGAACAAAATAAGCATAATGACCAGGTTACTAGGATTTCAATGGCTTAAAGCAGGTTGGGGAAAGGGGTACACTGGACAGCTATTAGAAGAGAGATAGAAGTCTCCCTTCAAAGGCATCCAGCATATTCTTTAAAGTGCAAAAGGTATGGCTTTCCTGCACAGGGAATCAAGGCTTAATGTCTGATTCAACGGGTGGCGACCTTTACAAGCTCTTCAGCATCCCCTTTCTCGCAGTGGACAAGGTAACGCTGGTTTATTTTCACGATCATTCAATATAAAATAGATGGATGTCGACATAATTTTTCGAGTAGGGTGGGGGAACAATGCATTGTTTCAAGATAGAAATTTTTAGATTGAGTTGTTCATTATGGAAAGAAGTTGCGAATACAGCAATCAAACATATATTATACCAAAAATACAACTAAGGATGCGGGGGATGGGGTGGCTCAGTCGGTAACGCGCCAAGCTCGTAATCTACAGTTCCTGGTTCGAGTCCCGCCTGGGCAAGCGTTGAGATTTATCACCGCGAAATTTTCCGCCCTGCCCTCAGTCAGTAAAGGACACTGATGGGCTTGGAAAGACCTACGGTACGTCGATGCGATATTAAATCGTGGCTCCGTGTGCGGTAAAAGCCATACCCTGTTCACGTTAAAGAATACGATATCCTTGACGGCAGGCTTCCATCTGTCTCCTAATAACTGTCCATCGGGTTCCTTCCTCAACCTTCTCTGAGTTCTTGTGACCTGGCCATTTAGCTCATTTTGTGCAACAAAGTGCCACTTAGCGATAAGACAACCCAAGCGTTGAATGATGATCCCACCGATTTATCAGACAGTAAAATTTGAATATAAAGTATAAATATTACGTGAGTGTTATCATATGTATAAATTTATATTGATTATACGTTGATAAGTTGACAGATGATATTAAGACATAGTTTGTATACATGAGAATAAAATTACATTTTAATTCTTGGCATAAATAATTTGTTTATCTACAACTGTGACCGAATAATATAATGAAAATACTGCGCTATCTCTATAGCTACCAGTAATTTATTAAAATGAAATTTTTAATTTCATGACGCATTTATTGTGTGACCACGACAGAAGTATTTTACTTATGTCCCTACGATGTAGAGTGTTATTAGGAACACATAGCCGGGAAATTACGAATTGGTAAAATTAATCGTTAACTGAAGAATTCTAAACACAACCAATAATGATATTGGTTTAAATTTATGTATGTAATAAATAAATCATGAATAGAATTGACTTTAAGACGAAATGTACAGAGAGTGATCAAAACAATTGAAATTTCTGATGTTAAGTCAAATGCATTCGCAACAGACTGCTTTCTATCTACCTAAGTATGCTACAGTGTGTGCGACCATGTGTCTAGATTCGATCTCCCCCCACTCTGGGGGACTGTTATTATCCTATTTTGAGGAAATGAATAAAAAGGAAAACCAACTCAAAATTCCATAACTTCTAATATCAGCTTTTTTTTATGTAAAAATGAGGATGAAACAGTTAAATATTTTATGATGGGCTCGGAAAAGCAGCCGTCCATCGGGAAAATGTTAAGCCGTGGTCCCGCGTGTATGAAAAGTAATACCTTGCACATGCTAAAGAACATGCTGAATGGGTCTTGATACATTCAGTCTCCTAACAAAGGTGAGTGTCGTTCTCTTAACTATGAACTTTGGGGGCTTTGTGACTCGGCCATTTAGCCCATTGTGAGCAGAAAAGTGCGCTCAGAGGTAAAACAGTCCAAAACCTATCCCTGCTTCAATACAATGTTTTCAGATAATATTTTCATTACAAAAGACAATAAATAATCGTTACAGCAAAGTTAACGCGTTGAGTAGAACACTAATTTTAATCAATTTTTGTTTTTTGGTTCACTTTCAAGTTAACATTACTGAAACACTGTTATTTTTATAGCGCTGTAATACAAGATATATTCCAAGGTGGAGATTGTTTGACAGTTTAATGGTAATTCACCGTTCCTTTTGGGCATTTATTACACATTCCACCTTTAGCTTGCACGTGCTTGTTCCAGAATCCATTTATCAAAGCATCACCCAGAAGCAATGTCTAGAAATGATAACATCTTTAATTTAGAGAATTATAGTTACTTAAAAGGTGAGCTGCAAGAGTTTATCGAGTCCATTATCTGAAACTAATCCCCCAGAAAATCCGACATAAGTTGTTCGTAGCAGAGAAGAGGAATTTAGGCGAGGTTGCAGAAAATAGCGTCTCTTAATAATTCACCTGGCCATTTTGGCTGATGAAAGTTACCGATTAGCGAGTACAGAATTTACAGATTATTCTTGATGAAGCTTATAAAGCATTCATAAAAAAAGTAAATCAGAGATAATGTGTGATCCCTTACGCGAAAAGTTTCCCAGCAATTTGATGCTCTGTAAGGTTATTTTTCGATATTTTGTGCTGCAAAGTTATTTGAAATAACTTACTTTTAATATTAATTTTGTATCAAAGATAAAGGAATCGTGTTCGATGCCTAAGCTATTCGAATGGGGATTGCAGCTACTAACGGTTGGGAACGGCTAAGCTTAGTCGGTAGCGGCCAGGCTTGTAATCTATTATCAGATTTAAGTTCCAATTGTTGCAAGCGTTGAGATTATATTATTTCCGCTAAACCCCCATACTGCCTTCGGTGAGAAAAAAGAACACTGGTTCGTGTTAAATGACGTCCATTCGTCGTATAGGAAGTTACACCGTGATTCTCGTGTGTAGGAGAGCCATAGGCTGTGCACTTTAAAGAACAAGCTGGATGGCCTTGACTGGAGGCTACCATCTGTGTCCTAACAAACAACTACAACTTTCTCTGACCCGGGTCCTTGTAACTTGATCATTTAGTCCGTTGTGTGTAAAAGGTTCTGCTCAGAGGTAAAATAACCCCCAAAAAGTTGTATGGTTCATGTAAAATGCCAGGTTGTTTTACCTTTGATCTGCACTTTTTTGTATGCAGTGGGCTAAATGGCAAGATCACAAGGACCCCAATGGCTCAGAGAAGGTTGGAGAAGGGGACCCACTGGGCAGCTGTTAAGAAAAGGGAGAACATAGGAAAAAAATCTAAAATCGAATGTCGAAATGAACTAAAACACGATTATGTTTTCCCAACAGAAATGCGAAATACAAAGGAATAAAAAATACTAATAAATTAAAAATATTAAGAACTAAATATCTTCCTACATGCAACCTAAAAAGTAGAAAATAAAACCTAAAAACATATCCATGGTGCAATCAGTCACTGAATTCGTATTCACTTCAAAGGAAGATAAGGCGCCCGCAATCTTGAGTTGGTAAATCGGCATCCTATCTTCTTCTGAAGTGAATACGAATTCAGTGCTTGCACTATCGAGATGTTTTAGGCTTATTTTCAACTTTTACGGCGCATATAGGAAGATAGATTTTTTTAAATTTTTAATTTATTTATAATGTGTCTTTGTTACTAAAATCACCACTTTCATAAACTTTCATTTGATATATGACTCATAAACTTCGATAAAAATTTTCTTCCGCACTTTTTTGGAGTCCTGTTTGAGGTAGCTCATGACAATGAAGACGTGACAAGTTATAATTTGAGATATAACTCGTTAGGTTGACCTCTCAAAATTTCTGTCCCCTTTTGGGGAGAAGGGAGAAAGGTGGGGAGGGCAAAATTTGAATAGTCCATGATGGTTCTCATATTAGCTCTCATTTGACACCAATTCGTAACTTTAGGTCCTTGCATTTGGAAGATATAAGAACGACTCTCACATTTCCTCTCTTTTACAGGGGAAGAATATAGCGGAACAATCGTTTTCATATTTTTCCTTTTTTAGGGGTGGGGGAAGAAATTACGGAGGTCAATTTTTATATCCTATGACATTCTCTGCGCCAAAAAGCTTTCATTTGATGTATAAATCATTAAGTTCGTCTGTCCTGTTCAAAAGTCGAAAGATATGGCGGAACAACTGTTGTGCAAATCCACAAACAGACAAACCGAGAAAGGGCGGACGAAAAACTATAGGAAGATATGTAAAAATATGAAACATTCCAAATAAATGCAATTAGGCGGAGTTATTTTGTCTCGACTCTGGGCCGTGTAAGTTTCTTTTACCGTCACCATTCTCCCGTACCTTTTCTTCACTTTTAGTAAGTCAAAACGCCACCAGTTAAAGCAATTTAAAATTAAAAAAAGACCTTTAAATATGTTATTAGTTCCCTCCTATGTGAAATATGTTGACTCAGTCAGTAGTGCGCCAGGTTCGTAGTCTGATGTACTCAAGTTCGAGTCCTAACTGAGCCTACGTTGACTCAGTCAGTAGTGCGCCAGGCTCGTAATCTGATGTACTCGAGTTCGAGTCCTAACTGTGCCTATGTTGGCTCAGTCAGTAGTGCGCCAAGCTCGTAATCTGATGTACTCAAGTTCGAAGTCCTAACTGTGCCTATGTTGGCTCAGTCAGTAGTGCGCCAGGCTCGTAATCTGATGTACTCAAATTCGAGTCCTAACTGTGCCTATGTTGACTCAGTCAGTAGTGCGCCAGGCTCGTAATCTGATGTACTCAAGTTCGAGTCCTAACTGTGCCTATGTTGATAATTTTTTCCGATATCCAGTTCTGCTTTTAGTAAGAAAAGAGACACCCATGGGCTTGGAACGGCCACAGTCCATCAGACGAGACGATAAGCATTTACACCATCTGTAAGAAAACCTACCTCTATATTTAAAGAACACGCTGGATAATCTTGAAGTCTATCTCTTAATAGTTACACAAGGAATCCCCTTCTCCAATCTTCTCTGAGATATTGGAGTCCTTGCAATCTGAGCATGTAGCACAGTTTCTGCAAACAACTCAGGTGCAGAGGTAAAGAAAAAACCCAACCTAGCCTAATATACTTATGCTGATAATGCATACGTATGAGAATATTTCAACTAGTGGACTTTGTCTCTCATGAAGATACGGAAAATCCTATTGAGAAAATCTTCATATTGTTGCGGATTACAAAAATGGATAGCCACTGAGCGTGAGTATTAAAAGCTATATTTCAAAACCAAATTCAATACAAGGTAAATTGTTACAGAGGAAATAAGGATGAAGTATCTTATTAACAAATCAACTATTAACATGCACAAGTCATCAATCTTCCTGCGTAGAGCACACAATATCAGCTCTGTGTATTTTACTAAATACTACCTTTTACTTGATTTACCAGGTCACCCGAAGATCTTCACTCGTAAACCAATTCTCGTCCTGTGCTAATAACTGTTCACACACTAGCCGAACAAAAAGACAGTCCGTGTAGACATTCGAAGTTAGCCATAAAAGTTCCCACTTTTATACTTCCGTGTATACACAACACATCAAGTTACCTCTTGATACTTAACGATAAAAGATCCCACTTTTATCCTTCCGCGTATACACAACACATCAAGTTACTTCTTGATACTTACGCGCACTGTCTCAGAACAGCTCACCGTCCATTTTCGAACTCTTCGACCGTTACAACACAACCACCGTTACAATACAAAACGACCGTTAACGCTCCACTCTTCTCCAAATTCTCCCAAAGTTCAATTCGTTGGCTGAAACTTTGCTTTCGGTTGCCAGATTCTTCTGTCGTAACACTGCCCCCTTCCTAGGTCTTGTTCGTCCCGAACAATTCTGGATTCCAAAGCTTCTTCAGTTCTTCGATGAAACGATGCCAAATGATCCACGTGAACCACCTTGCACTTTGTAGCTGGACATCGACGAATGCGATATACCACGTCTGTGTCAAAATGAAAGCGAATCTCATTATGACGTAGATTTCTTTTCTGACTGAAGCCTCGTCCACAAACATAATACGTGTAAGGCCTATAGCCCTTGTGAACACGTTTATGTCTCTGCAGGGAGAAGAATCGACTAAGAGTTTTCGTGCAAAACCTGTAAAAAGTTTTCTTCTTTGTCGGAAGTTTTCTTCTTTGGATTTTTACTTCTATCAACAGTAACAAGGAATGAAAGTCATTAGTGACATAAAATCTAGGGAGGAGTTTCATCCTCCAGTCTGACCCTTTTGTCAGTTGACTTTCACTTAATTCAGAACTGTCGTGATGAACCTTCAGCCATATTTCACCTGATTCAATTTGATCCCCAAGGTGCTTCACAATTATATCAGCTCCATAATTCTTTTTAGCGCTTCGGTCCATCTCCTCCTTCCATACTCTTGCTAGGACTGCAGCTTCTAATCCGACAACCTTACCTGTTTCTCCTGTATAAGTGAAATCAGTGATGTGTCGGGCTGCTAGCAATATTTTTTCTGTTTTACCTTCACATAGCCAGCTTGCAACATCTTCAGATACTCCTTGTTCTATTAACATGTTACGAAACTTGTTCAAAGCATTGCCGTTATGCAGAACCTTACGGACACGTGATGCTTCATCTACCCTATTATCCACAATGTTCACAAAACGCAGAAGTTCTCCTAACTCTTCGACGAGCTCTTGCAGTTCTAAGGATCCGTTACCAAGGAAACACTGAACAGCTTCCATCACTTCCAGAGAGTTGTCAACAGAGTTTTCAAGAGGTGAATCCATGTTACTGATAACAGCTGAACAACTCAAACTCTTCATTCCACGAGCTTGTGATGCTGCAACCATTTTCTTAACTAAATCAACAGCAACATCTTCTGTACTGATGAGATCAATAGCTCCTTTTCCGAATTCAACATCATAAACCAAAGCGCACACTCCTTCAGCCAGCTTTTTGGACACAATTGAGCATCTCCTTAGAGGAACGCTATCTACGGTAGCCGTCAGATCCTTGCAGCGGTAAATCTCCTTATCTGTTGGCACCAGCTCCTCTGTCTGTACTACGATGCAGCATCCGACGTCTTCCATCATCTGCTCGATTTTATCTTTAGTGCAGTCGACTGTGAAGCCAGGGATGGATTCCAATTTGTCCAGAGTATCTCCCGTCAATTGGAGAGCACGACCGGAGATCATAGGGACCTTGAGACCTAAAGCAGCAAGTGCAGGAGCCAAGACAAGACTCACTTTGTTGCCGACACCTCCTGTGCTGTTTTTATCTACCATCCGATGGCGCCACTCGGGTCTCCAGCAAAACACATGACATGAGGAGGTCATATTTGCTGTTTCTTCCGAATTCACTTTCTTGGAGCTCTCATTGTAATTAGCCAGGGAAATATCAGTCATGATTGCCAAATTGTTCATTCTGGAGATCAGCGACGAGTTCTGTAACATGATATTGTCCACTTTAGAGCTCTTGTAGTCGTGATAAAACTTTTCTATATCCTTATAATCTAAATGGTTATAATGTCCAAATCTGCACATTGACTGTTCAGAAAAGAAATTCAGCATGGTTTCGTTGAGATTGTCCGAGGGCTTTACTTCTCTCTGATCGTAACTCTGAGGCTTAGTTTCATCCAGAAAGTTAGTCTTTGAAGTACTGTCTCTGCCTGAAGCTCTTTTACTAGCATCACCTGTTATGCTTCTAAGCCATTCTTCGGAATTCTTCTTTCTTAAATCCCCACTTTCTATAAACGATTCGAGTGTGGCTATATGCTTCGGAAAAATCTCTCCGACTTCCGCGGTAAAGTCGAATGGCACTTTGTATCTATGATGAATGGACGCCTCTTCTTTACTCGGACCACTCTGCGAAACGTAAACTCTGTTTCGTTCCCCTTCATTACCACTCGTTACTCTGCCTTTGCGATAATTGTCCATGACGCATTTTGCTGAGAGCGAGGAATAGAATACCTTTCGTGTGGATCTCTCTTCAGATCGTGCCAGACTTGTATACCTAGGTATTTTGAAGTGCAAAGCGTACTGTATAGTCTCGCAGCTCTCTGATCTGTGTGATTGTTCTTCACAGTTCCTAGACATGTCACCAGCGACATAGACACTCTGCCATGCATTACCAGTAGTTGCGTGGTCAAAGGCATTATCTGCGCTATCTCTACGATTCTTGATTTCCAGTAGCAGATCCACATTTTTATATGCGTTGCCTTTCTCTTTTTCTTTTCCATGTTTACAATCTAACTTAACACTATCAAGATCATCTTTTTCACTGACAAATTCAACATTTAAACTATTGCATTGTCTATTGAGTTCGGTTTTACTATCCTTGAACTGATCAATAATCTTACCAAATTGAGGAGCCACTTCATCTCTCATCTCAGTATTTTGTGCGGCCATTTCGGCTTTCAAGTCACCTATTTTATCGCTTTGGGCAGCTAGATCACTTTTAATATCAGTCATCTGCGTAGCCATATCGGCTTTCATATCAGTCACCAGCGTAGCAATAACGGCTTTCCTATCAGTCATCAGCGTAGCAATAATGGCTTTCCTATCAGTCATCAGCGTAGAAATAATGGCTTTCCTATCAGTCATCAGCGCAGCCATATCGGCTTTCATATTAGTCATATCGGCTTTGAAGCTATTTATCAACTTTACTAATTCATCCATACTTCTAGTTAACGGCATTCAATTAATTAATCCCACTTCTGACACCAAATGTTGCGGATTACAAAAATGGATAGCCACTGAGCGTGAGTATTAAAAGCTATATTTCAAAACCAAATTCAATACAAGGTAAATTGTTACAGAGGAAATAAGGATGAAGTATCTTATTAACAAATCAACTATTAACATGCACAAGTCATCAATCTTCCTGCGTAGAGCACACAATATCAGCTCTGTGTATTTTACTAAATACTACCTTTTACTTGATTTACCAGGTCACCCGAAGATCTTCACTCGTAAACCAATTCTCGTCCTGTGCTAATAACTGTTCACACACTAGCCGAACAAAAAGACAGTCCGTGTAGACATTCGAAGTTAGCCATAAAAGTTCCCACTTTTATACTTCCGTGTATACACAACACATCAAGTTACCTCTTGATACTTAACGATAAAAGATCCCACTTTTATCCTTCCGCGTATACACAACACATCAAGTTACTTCTTGATACTTACGCGCACTGTCTCAGAACAGCTCACCGTCCATTTTCGAACTCTTCGACCGTTACAACACAACCACCGTTACAATACAAAACGACCGTTAACGCTCCACTCTTCTCCAAATTCTCCCAAAGTTCAATTCGTTGGCTGAAACTTTGCTTTCGGTTGCCAGATTCTTCTGTCGTAACAATATTATGCAAATCATCGCAGTAGCAGCAGGGATATGGGGCGGGTGGTACCGTGTGCGGGAGAGCACATACCCTGTGCACGTTAAAGAACACGCTGGATGGCCTTGAGGGGAGGCTACCATCTGTCTCCCAACAGCTGTTCCAGTGGGTCCTCTTCCCCAACCTTCTCTGAGCCTTCGGGGTCCTTGTGACCCGGCCATTTAGCCCATTGTGTGCAAAAAAGTGACGCTCAGAAGTAAAACAACCCAACCCTACAGCAGGGATAGGGAAACTCCGGCCCGCGAGATGATTTTTAGTGGCCCAACGGCAAGTAAAGAATATTATTTTTTGACCACAATCAGTGTCGACATCCAGTATGCAAACAAATTTTGGCGAAATCGTCGGGAAAATGCAGCTGCATCCGTCTCATTAAAACGAGAGTTTAGTAATGTATGTTCTATAAACGTAATTTTTCTTACTATTGTTTAATAAATAGTATTATTTCAAGATCGATATAATCACTTCTTTTATTATTTTCCGTAGCTATGTATATAATATATGGTATCATAGGACGTCACCATAATATACAAGGACACCTGCAACCATCGTGTATTAAATTATTTCGGTAAATTTTGAAAAAAAAATATTGTTTTTTGTAATCGAAGATATTAAATATTCTAAAGTAATTACAATACTAGAATTTGCAACTTTTAACTGTATTATTTGAAATATATATATATAAATTTTAATAATATTGTTACGACAGAAGGAATCTGGCAACCGAAAGCAAAAAGTTTCAGCCAACGAATAAGAACTTTGGGAGAATTTGGAGAAGAAGAGTGGAGCGTTAACGGTCGTTTTGTATTGTAACGGTCGTTGTGTTGTAACGGTCGGAGAGTTCGAAAATGGACGGTGAGCTGTTCTGAGACAGTGCGCGTAAGTATCAAGAAGTAACTTGATGTGTTGTGTATACGCGGAAGGATAAAAGTGGGATCTTTTATCGTTAAGTATCAAGAAGTAACTTGATGTGTTGTGTATACGCGGAAGTATAAAAGTGGGAACTTTTATGGCTAACTTCGAATGTCTACACGGACTGTCTTGTTCGGCTAGTGTGTGAAAAGTTATTAGCACAGGACGAGAATTGGTTTACGAGTGAAGATCTTCGGGTGACCTGGTAAATCAAGTAAAAGGTAGTATTTAGTAAAATACACAGAGCTGATATTGTGTGCTTTACGCAGGAAGATTGATGACTTGTGCATGTTAATAGTTGATTTGTTAATAAGATACTTCATCCATATTTCCTTTGTAACAATTTACCTTGTATTGAATTTGGTTTTGAAATATAGTCTTTTTAATACTCACGCTCAGTGGCTATCCATTTTTGTGATCCGCAACATTTGGTGTCAGGAGTGGGATAATTTATTGAATGCCGTTAACTAGAAGTATGGACGAATTAGTAAAGTTGATAAATAGCTTGAAAGTCGATATGGCTACACAGATGAATGACATTAAAAGTCAAAATAATGAGTTGAGAACTGAGATAGTTTCTCAAAAAGATGATTTGAAAGCCGAAATGGCCGCACAAAATAATGAGTTGAGAAATAAAATAGGTGACCTGGCCGCACAAAATACTGAGATGAGAGCTGAAGTGGCTTCTCAAATTGATAAGATTTCTGATAAGTGTAAGGACATTATGACCGAACTAAATAGTGTAAAAGATGATCTTGATAGTGTTAAGTTAGATTATAAACATGAAATTGAAATTGTAAAAACTGATTGTGAACGCCAGTTTCAGATTTTGAGAAATGAAATGTTACCTTCTGCTTGTGATAATAATAATTCTAGTGGAAATAATGTTATTACACATATCGCTAAAAATACAACTAAACCTTCTACATATGATGGTCAATCGTCTTGGACAGTATTTAAAACACAATTCGAAGTTATAGCTACAGCCAATGAGTGGAATGAATTCCAAAAGGCCAGTTTTCTTGCAGCTTCCTTAAGAAATTCTGCTGCGGAAGTTTTGCAGTCTGTTCCAGAAGAAAAACGACTTGATTATCAAAGTTTAGTTGCTGCATTAGAACTAAGGTTTGGTGATAGTTATTTAAAACAATATTACGTGACTCAATTTAAACATCGCATGCAGAAAAATGGTGAAACTTTGCAAGAGCTTGCTAGTGATATTGAGCGTCTAGCTAGATTGGCTTATAGTAACTGTCCACTAGAAATTCAAGATAATTTAGCTCAATTACAATTTATTGATGCTATTGCTGACCCTGACACTCAGCAATCTCTGAGGATGTTGGAAGGTGAATCCTTAAAGTCAGCTGTGGTACATGCTATGAAATACGAGTGCTCCAGGCTTTCCTCCCGAGCGAACAAACGTGCAGTGAGATTTGTGAGTGCAGAAGAAACTGTAGAAAAGGATAATGAAATGAAAGAACTAACCAAAGCCATACTATCCGTTTTGAAAGATATAAAAGGTTCTTCAAAACCTACAACAGACCTCCAGTGTTGGAATTGTGGCAAGACCGGACACATTCGTACCAACTGCACTAGGAAACGAATGAGGAGTCCAAGTCCATCAACTAGACAACAAGATCAGGGAAACAGAAAATTAGTCAATCTTGCGAGGCAAAGGCTGGTTGTTGATTGGTTGGCCCCAGGGGAAGTCGCCCACGTTTCAACATTACATGGCGATAATAATGGATTAGTAGCTGATGGAGCCATAAATGGAATGCCTTGCCGTATGATAGTCGACACTGGTGCAAATGTAACTTTACTCAGAACGGATATAATAAAGAAAATAATACCTCACCCAAACTTGAATACTACACAGTCTAGAATAAGCCTACAAACGGCCACTGGAGATCGTGCAAAAGTTCATGGAAAAATAGAACTTAATATTCGAGTTGGTAGCTGTCTGGTTCGCCATCCTGTTTACATCGCTGACATCTACGACGAATGCATATTAGGCCTTGATTTTCTTAAGAAACATGGATTCAACATTAGACCCAGTGATAACCTACTCATCTATGAGACAGAAGAGATTCCTCTGCTTAGCCGGACGTCTGATTCTTTATCAAGCGTAACTCCAATATTAGTGACGGAAGACACAGAGATCCCAGCACAAAGTGAAGTTATAGTCCGTGGACATCGGGCGGAGACTTCTGGGGCCTTCCGATTGGCAGTTACTGATGCCTCTGGTAAAGGAGCTTTGGCTCATAATATCCTGGTTGCAAGGACTTTAGTCAGAATAGATAAAGAACAGATCCCTATCAGAGTGATGAACTGTAACAAATCCAGCAGAATGTTAAAAAAAGGTGAGGAATTAGCAATATGTGAAGCTGTTACCTGTGTAACAAGTATAAATAAAATAGAAGTTACCGATTCACATCAAAATCATACAGACATCCCATCTCATCTTACTGAATTATGGAGAGAAACAAGACAAATATTAACTGAAAACCAAGCTGTTAAGGCCGAGAACCTATTAAAAGAGTTTTCTGACATTTTTTCTGCCACATCAAATGATTATGGTCGTACTAACCTGACAGAACATAAAATCAACACTGGTGATTCTCCTCCAGTCCATCTGCCGGCAAGAAGGCTTCCATTGGCAAAAAGAGAGGAGACGGAACAACTCATAAAGGACATGGAAGCTCAGGGCATTATAGAACCATCACAGAGTCCCTGGACATCACCAGTAGTTCTTGTCAAGAAAAAGGATGGATCTACACGATTTTGTGTAGATTATCGCAGATTAAATGACGTAACAAAGAAAGATTCCTTTCCTTTACCCAGGATTGACGATACACTAGACACTTTATCTGGGTCAGAATGGTTCTCAACATTAGATTTAAAGAGCGGCTATTGGCAAGTTGGTATACGTCCTGAAGACCGTGAGAAAACAGCTTTCAGTACAGGGAATGGACTTTGGCAGTTTAAGGTGATGCCATTTGGACTTTGTAATGCACCTGCCACATTTGAGCGACTAATGGAGTCAGTGCTCAAAGGTTTGTCTTTGGAGGTCTGCCTGGTTTACTTGGACGACATCATAGTTCTTGGAAGAACTTTTGAAGAACATTTGAGAAATCTTCGTCAAGTATTTGAAAAACTTAAGGCAGCCAAGTTAAAATTGGGACCGACAAAGTGTAAACTGTTCCAGCAAGAAGTTCATTACCTTGGTCATGTGATCACTACAGCAGGGATTAAGACTGATCCTAGTAAGATAGAAGCTGTAAGAGACTGGCCTCCACCACAAGATGTTCATCAACTTCGTAGTTTTATTGGACTTTGCACCTACTATAGAAGATTTGTCAAAGGTTTCTCCAACATCGCAAGGCCATTACATCGTCTGACAGAAGAGGGCCAGCGGTTTATGTGGACCACCGAATGCGATATAGCCTTTCAACAGCTAAAGAAAACTCTTTCCACAGCACCAGTGCTAGCGTACCCACAAACTGGAAAACAATTCGTGATAGATACTGACGCAAGTAACACAGGAGTTGGTGCTGTGCTTTCACAAGAACAAGACGGACAAGAGAGAGTTATTGCATACTTTAGTAAAACTTTATCCAAACCAGAGCGGAATTACTGTGTAACACGCAAAGAACTGTTAGCAATAGTAAAAGCAATAGAACATTTTCATCATTATCTCTATGGCCAGAAATTCCTTATACGTACTGATCATGCTGCACTTAGATGGTTATTAAACTTCAAAAACCCTGAAGGACAAATCGCTAGGTGGATACAACGGTTACAAGAATACGATTTCTCCATCGAACATCGAAGTGGTAAAATGCATAAGAATGCAGATGCTCTTTCCAGGCGCCCATGCATTGACAACTGTAAACATTGCTATAATGCAGAACTGAAATTTGGAATTAAAGAGATAATGCCCATAAGACAAATAGTATCGACACAAACAAACAATGACACCCCTAACATCTGGAATCCAATTGAAATCAGGAAGGCTCAACTAGATGATGAAGACATAAAACCAATATTAGAATTGATTGAAAAATCTGATGTAAGACCTAATTGGGAGCAAATCTCGAGGTATAGTCCAACTACTAAAAGTTACTGGGCACAGTGGGACTCCTTAAAAATGGAAGACGGAGTATTATACAGAAGATGGGAGAATCCCACTGGACGGCTGATACGTTGGCAGATAATCCTTCCTCGATCCCGAGTGGAACTTGTGATGAAAGATGTACATGATAGTGCCACTGGAGGACACTTCGGTGTTAATAAGACATTAGCCAAAGCCAGGGAACGATTTCATTGGTTGAAAAGTAGGGCAGACGTTGAGAGATGGTGTAGGCAATGTGAAGCCTGTGCAGCAAAGAAAGGCCCTAAGACTAGGAGTCGGGGTAAGCTGCAGACGTATAACGTTGGTGCCCCTTTTGAAAGAATAGCCATTGATGTAATGGGTCCGTTTCCTAGAACTGATGATGGAAATCGATATTTATTAGTGGTAATGGATTATTTCACAAAGTGGCCTGAGGTATATCCCATCCAAGACCAGGAAGCAACAACAGTGGCTGAGATGATAGTTAATAACTTCATTAGTAGGTATGGAGTACCTTTACAACTCCACTCTGATCAAGGACGGAATTTTGAATCCAATGTGTTTAAAGGCATCTGTCAACTATTAGGCATTCAGAAAACCAGAACAACTCCCTTACACCCTCAGTCGGATGGTATGGTTGAAAGATTCAATAGAACAATTGCTCAGCATTTAGCATTATTTGTGAACGACCACCAACGTGACTGGGATCGCCATGTACCACTCCTTTTGCTGGCATATAGAACGGCAGTGCATGAGACAACTGGACAGACACCTTCCATGATGATTTTTGGAAGAGAGTTACGTCTTCCCTGTGACCTTTTATATGGTCGGCCCGAAGCAATGCCTGTGTCCACTCCACAATACGTACAAGAATTGCAACAACGACTAGAAGAAATCCATCACTCCGTTAGACATAACATCGACATAACAAGTGACAGAACCAAAACAAGATATGACAGTAAAATAAATGGAACTATTTTCAATCAAGGAGATCTTGTCTGGCTATACAGTCCACATAGAAAGAAAGGACTATCTCCAAAACTTCAGAAACCTTGGGAAGGTCCATATACAATAGTTAACAGGATTAATGACGTGGTATATCGCATTCGTCGACGTCCAGCTACAAAGTGCAAGGTGGTTCACGTGGATCGTTTGGCTCCGTTTCATCGAAGAACTGAAGAAACTTTGGAATCCAGAATTGTTCGGGACGAACAAGACCTAGGAAGGGGGCAGTGTTACGACAGAAGGAATCTGGCAACCGAAAGCAAAAAGTTTCAGCCAACGAATAAGAACTTTGGGAGAATTTGGAGAAGAAGAGTGGAGCGTTAACGGTCGTTTTGTATTGTAACGGTCGTTGTGTTGTAACGGTCGGAGAGTTCGAAAATGGACGGTGAGCTGTTCTGAGACAGTGCGCGTAAGTATCAAGAAGTAACTTGATGTGTTGTGTATACGCGGAAGGATAAAAGTGGGATCTTTTATCGTTAAGTATCAAGAAGTAACTTGATGTGTTGTGTATACGCGGAAGTATAAAAGTGGGAACTTTTATGGCTAACTTCGAATGTCTACACGGACTGTCTTGTTCGGCTAGTGTGTGAAAAGTTATTAGCACAGGACGAGAATTGGTTTACGAGTGAAGATCTTCGGGTGACCTGGTAAATCAAGTAAAAGGTAGTATTTAGTAAAATACACAGAGCTGATATTGTGTGCTTTACGCAGGAAGATTGATGACTTGTGCATGTTAATAGTTGATTTGTTAATAAGATACTTCATCCATATTTCCTTTGTAACAATTTACCTTGTATTGAATTTGGTTTTGAAATATAGTCTTTTTAATACTCACGCTCAGTGGCTATCCATTTTTGTGATCCGCAACAATATATATTACTAATGTATAATAATGAATAAAGCTCTTAAAATATTCGGCGTATCAATAATTAAATATAACGTCCGAAATGTAATTATTTATTTTATTCTTTGACAATAAGATGTGATAAATTTTACTTTTTCTAGCTTTACATCACATCTGATGTTTTTTCTTTTTTCTTTCATTCAATCTCGCGAACGAAATCGCTGAAGTCACAGCTTTTCTTCTAAAACTAAATGTTCCTTTTACGTTTTAGAAAATCCTTAAAACATAATGGGAAAGAAATCTCGAAACTTTCCTTAAAAACTGCTTTTACGAGTACGAAGAATTGTTGCATGCCCAGATCTATAAAAACCCTAAAGAGGGTGGGTGACAGAGACAAGTGAAGCAATCGAACCGGAATAAAGAAAGGAGGGGGGCAAGTGAAGCAATCGAATTGGTGGGAAGTAAGAGATGGGTGAGTGTTTCAATCGACCAGGAAAAAAGTAAAAGGGGGACAAAAACTGGTATATAGATATATAACTGGTATACAGTATATAGTATCAGATTTTTTTTTTCTGTTTTAGAGTCTTTAAAATATTTTTCGAAAAATGCGTGAAATATACATAAGTTGAAATAATTTTGATCTCCATTACCTTAATAGTATTCTCAAGGGGTGGGATGCACGAAATCCTTGCTTAATCCCTAGATCTGTTATTAAAGCAGATCAGTTATTTTTTTGTCGTTGTTATTTTACATTGACGAAACATTATATATGTTTTAAGTTGTTTAAACTACAAAAAGCTTTTAGACGCAATAAATATAGAATGAAAGAACTTTGTCGAGCAGATCTCTGTTGTATGTGGATATACAAGACTTAACACTCGATTTCCTTTCTGACGGAAACTAGTTATGGAAGCTTCTCATTGCATTATGCTGAAAATGAAACAATATTCCCAGAAGAAGAGTCGAAAAGATTTAATTGGTTTTGCTGATGGAAACGAGATCATAAGCGAGTTTCGTTAAAAAAGAAATCTTACTGTCAGTCTTTCAGGTTTACAGGTCAGTTGGATTATTTGAATTTGTCCTTAAATCCTTAATCAAGAAGGGGGAAAATTAAATTAATTTTGAATCAAAGACATTTGAGATGGTGAAAGATTCGGAGGCAAAAGAAATGAGCATTTGGATTTGCTAATGAAACTAGAGAACGGGTTTGCTCGAAGTTGAAAATTGAAAAGCTCAAATTAATGATATCACAGACGTAGGAGGCGAATGGAACCCAACTGGTACTGCACTAAAATTTGAATATAAAGGCAAAAAATAATTACCTGAAAAAGGTTTTATATGAAACTCAACTGGAAACAATTAATATGGAACTCTGAACAATAAGAAACTTGATTAATAAAGAATGGGTTGTTTTATCCCTGACTTTTTTCGCACACAACGGATTAAATGACCAGATCACTAGGACCCCAAGGGTTCAGAGAAGGTTAGGGAAAGATGACCTACTAAACAACTATTAGGAGACAGAAGCTTCAGGTTCAAGACCATCCGTGGTGGTTTTGAACGAGCACAGAGAATTGTTTTCTTGTAGGTGGTTTAATGTCTCATCCGACGGACTGTGTTCTTTCTAAGTCCATCAATGTCGTCTTTCGCAACGACGGCAGAATAAGGTTAGCAGAGAAAATTTTCAACGCAGACAGTCAGGATTCGAGTCTGGAAATATCTGATAACGATCCTTAGGCGTTACCGACTGAAACCATGGGTCGAGTCTGGAAATATCTGATAACGATCCTTAGGCGTTACCGACTGAAACCATGGGTCGAGTCTGGAAATATCTGATAACGATCCTTAGGCGTTACCGACTGAAACCATGGGTCGAGTCTGGAAATATCTGATAACGATCCTTAGGCGTTACCGACTGAAACCATGGGGCTCATTCGGTAACGCCTAATTTTTTCACAATTACAAAATTTTTACTATGTAAAAAGTTTCAACATTTTTATATAGGGCTTTAATAATTAAAAAAATTACCCTTCAGGTAGCTGCTTGCAACAGAAGTCTGACAGGAGCCTATCAGTATGGTTCGAAAAATAATGATGTAGTTTCTAGAACCAATATGCAGGAAAATAATATATATATAATCAAGAACATAATATTTAAATCGAAAGCGCATTTCATATACCTTTTGAACATAATTAGTAAATTTTCACATATGCACCGTTCGTGACCCTGCTTATGTCCAATCGATATTCCACTTCTTGCTATACACATTTCCTGACAGAAGATTGGCAGAGATGGTCCAATTCTATGTCTACTAAGTCCTGATTTGACACCCCATGACATTTTCTTGTGCAGATTTCAAAAGCGTTATGCCTATGTAGTTAAAATTCGAGATCTGAATCATTCGAAAGCAAGAATAAGAGAAACAACTAAACATGTAACAACAGATATGCTACAGCGTATATGGCAAGAAGTGGATACCGATTGGACACATGCAGAATCACGAACGGTGCCTATGTTCAAAACTTTTTGAGGTATGCTTCCAATTAAAATATTACTTTCTTGAATACGTACAATGTTTTCGTACATATTGGTTCTCCAATCCCCCACCATTATTTTTTGGACACCCTGTATAATATACAATATAGATCTGTGACGACGAGACCATAGCAGAAAGACAACACAAGAAAAGAAACATCAATGTTTTTATCCTTGGCTGTAACCCAAATCCCTTTGATTTGTAGCCAAGTTCACTAACCATTCCACCAATATTAGAATGAAGCAGAGATGAGTTCGAGCTCGATTTTTCGAGTCGTAGTCCACCTGAACCAGAACCATTTTGACAGTTTAGCCCGAGTCCGATTTCGGAAAATATTTATCTGACGCATAAGACATATATATATATACAGAAATACATGTCGCAAATCATTTATTTCATTTTTATATTATTAATTATAATTGTTTTTATGTCAAAATTAAAATGCTAATGCTATTTGGAACGAAAAATATTAGAAATATTAGTAGAAACCGAAATTCCGTTGGTAAAATTATTTAAACGCACAGAGCCATTCATTTATCAAAGATAGAGAATACGAAAAAGTAATCCAAAGCATTGAAAGTGTTTTTAATTACTAAAGACGGATAAAATTATAATCAAAAATATTTTATATTTTCAGTAGTAATATATGACAGGAGATGTCCTGTAGACATGGGACTCATGAAATTGTTGAAAAAATTTAGTTTTGCTGTAAGTGGGATTCGAATCCCCGGTCTCCTAATAACATGCAGGCATGCTGCATCATCAGCAGCTAATATAAGCTCTATAAGTTACATTAGCTGAGGAAAAAGTAGCCGCTGATAATATAGTATTTAGAACGCCTCGCATGAAGGTGGGTTCGAATCCTACTCATGGCAAAACTAAATATTTTTTAAATTATTCCATTTTCCATTTTATTTTTTTCACAATTACAAAAAAATTATAAAAATTAATAAATTCCCCCCCCCCCCCTCAAGTAGTTGCTTGCAACAGAGGTCTGACAGGACCATGTCAGTTTAATACACCGTGTAGAGGGTCCATGAGGACAGCGGATCTCAGCAGAAAAATAACACAAACGTCCATTCCTTACCCGGGATTCGAATCCCGGTGCCTTTGTTCACCAGTCAAGCGCGCTAACCACTCGGTCAAGGCACGGCTCAAAAACAAATTGAATTTTGAATTATTCTGAGCCCGAGCCCGAACTCCTATCTAATATGGATTATAAAAGGTGTTCGATACATCGAGATTTCGCTGTGATAAAAAATGATCTTAAGTTTGTTTTTCAAGTTGAGACGGAGGAGCTCTTTTTTCAGTTCGCAGCCTAATAACACGAAACTTTTTTCTCAAAAAAAAAAATCCCTATCAATTCAAGATGTTAATTCTATCAGCTGTAGTACTCTCACTGAAGCGTCGATAAGAAGAGGTCGAACACGTTTTACCTGCAAATTCAGTATACATAAATTGTTTTGGAAATATTTCATTTATCAAACTCTCTAACATGATAATATTTGGCGTAGATCTCTTCATTCTTACGAGTTGCCATGAGAGCTATACCCTATGCACGGTAAATAACACCCCGACTAGTACTGATGGGTAGACTTCGGTCTTCAACACCTGTCAGTGGATCCTTTCCCTTACCTCGCTCTAAGCCTTTGGTGTCCTTGAAACAAAGCCATTTATTCCATTATGTTCAAAAAGAGTGCTGTTCAGTGCCTGTTGCTCCAACCACTAGCTCTAAGGCATAATTGGGGATAAAAATTTAAGAGCAATTTGTTAGGGGATGTACATTGTAAAAAGTAATCAAAGTACATGTGATATAATAATATGATAAAGTTATTGAAATCAATTCTTTCAAATACATGTAATGTATGAGGAAAATAATACATTACTTGAGCTGATGCTCAAAAATGATTGCGGATGTATATAAACAAAGTTGTAACAAATTAGGATTCAACTTCCTCAACTGAATAATACATATATCAATTAGAAAAAATCAATTATATTGGACATTTACTGCATTACAAACAAAGAAATATTAAATGGAAAGTCTTTAAACAACTTATGCATACAACGGGCTAAATGGGCAGGTCGCAAAGACCCTAAAGACTCGGAGAAGGTTGGGAAAGGAAACACACTGGATAGCTGTTAGGATACAGATGGAAGCCACTCGTCAAGGCAATCCAGCGTGTTCTGTAGCGTTCACAGCCTATGGCTTTTCTATACACGGAGTCATGACCTAACTTCTGATTCGACAGACAGTGGCCTTTCTAAACGCATCGATGTCCCCCCTTCTCAACGAGTGTAGGGGGGGGGGGGTTAGACGGAGAAAATTCTCAACTCTCGCAGAAGTGGGACTCGAACCAGAGAACTGTAAATTACTAGCCTAATGCGATACCGGCTGCCCACTCCCGACCCCGGGATCCTTCTGACCTGGCCATTTAGCCCATTACGTACTAAAAAAGAAAGATCCGCAAAACGACAGCTGTTTCAACCACGGCAACAACTGGATATAACTGGGAATGAAGTTTTAAGAGCGAACATTTTTTGGAAAGGCAACTTTGCAAAAACATCCTTTATTTTCTTCTTAATATGTAAAAAGAGTCTTACGAAAGAATTCTCCGCAAGTCTCATCAGTTATGGCGAACAAAAACAGAAAAGTCTACATCTCAACATCCCGTATCAAATGTCTATCTACATCCATTAGAGATTACCTATTCAACAAAGAATAGCATGAAACGAAAAAAAAGTATTTTTCTGTGTATGTTCTGCTTTTCAAACTATGATTTGATGCAATCTTTTTGCTATCGGAGATAAAGAAAGGATAGATTTTGAAGGTATATGAAGTCGTTTCCATTTCATATTACCATAATACAAGCGTAACATACATGGAAAGATTTTTCAAAGAAATGGTAGCGTTTTAAAAATCAGATATGCTTTGCCTTCAAATTTTTTTATGATTACGTCAGGTCAGTTTTGCGTATTCCTCATTGATTAGTTTCGGCTTTTTTCTCCCAAGTTCTCCCAAAACGAAACGAATTTTAATATAAATGAATACTGACGGAAAAAAGACTTCCTTTTATCTCTAAATTGATATCAAGTTTTGGGTTATTTAATCTATAAGCGGCATTTTTTTGCACACTATGGACTAAATGGCCAAGTCACAAGACCTCAAGGGCTAAGAGAAGGTTGGGGGAAGAGGATCGATTAGATAGCTGTAAGGAGACAGATGGAAATTTCTCGTTAGGGTCATTCAGCATGTTCTTTAACGCGAACAGGTTAGGACTCTCCTGCATATGGAAACACGGCTTAACCTTCCTACGAATGCCTTTCCAATTCCTTCGGGATCCGCTTTCTTACCGAGGGCAGAATGGGAATTAGCGGATAAAATTTCCAGCGAAAGCATTCTCTACTCTGGATTCGGACACGGAAACAGAATTTACAAGCGTAGCTTTAGTTAAATTAAGTTAAATTTTCCATGGGGTTACAATTCCAAGAAAAAAAAACGTGCTCCAGTTAAACGAAATCGGAACATTTACTGAAATGTGCCGGTTTTTATCAATCGAAATCGGGACACTTCCAGGGTGGTTTTCGGAGAGATAAAGACTGCCTTGCCCAAACCTGTGAACGATCTTGCTCCATTGTGTGACGCTGATCAAAGGTGTCAGCAGGCAAGTTGATGTCAAGTTATTGTGACGCTTTCAAAATTGTGAATAACTAAAATGATATGTCTATTGACCGGTACAGTTGCTTCTCCCTGGAAATAAGTAAAATGAGTAGGCCAGACTGAAAGTTTATGTATGCTACTGTTAATGACATTTATAGCCATAATATAACGTGCCTAAGATATATACACTGCCCTGAAAAAATATTAGAGAATTTCAATGTTATGTCAATGTGAATTAACTTTGAAGCTTTACTTCTAAAAATATGAATTTAATGGAAAAATGTGACTGGATAATTTAAGATCATAATCAAATCTAGCTAAATCTCGACTTTAAACGATAAAATATACAAGCATTGCTTTAAAATCTAATATATTAAGGTTTATGAAAGCGAGAATATTTCACAAATAGTAGCCCATCATGAGAATGACGGTTGCTATTTGTGAAATATGATTGACGGGAAACGCAATGTGTATCTAAGAAATTAATTAAAACTTTATACTTTACTGTGGTACTTTAAGGTAAAACTTGAATAATAAATGTTGTTTCAAACCAATTAATAGAATAAATATACATTTTGGAAGTTTGCGTAAGATTATTTAAATATTAGACAATTGTGACTGATTTTTATAAAACAAGATAATTTATTGTTAAATATTCCAGCTTTCATAATTCTTTAAATATTGGGTGAATATTGTTGAAAATCGAGATATAAATAGATATGATTCCAATCTTTAGTCACGTTTTCCCATTAAATGCATATTTCAGAAGTTTTAGATCTTCGAAGTTAAATCCCTATTGACCTAGTACTTAAATTCTCTAAGGTTTTGATCGGGTAGTTATATTCGAGTGATTAATGTCATCGTTTCAGGATTCTTTCACATCTCATCAGTCAACTCTTGAGGCTGGAAACGTGATCTCTCCCTATCACTTCTAATTCCTAGACAGATAGATTCGTGAATCTTCACATCATTGGGAACTGTGGGACAATGGAAATGCACGTCACATCCGAGCCAGTGTAGTTATAAAAAGGTCTACATGAACATGGAGGTTCATCGAGAATTGACTCTGTAAAATTCCTTCCATAACAACTGTAGAGTTGGGTTGATTTACCTCTGAGCGGCACTTCTTTTGCCGGCAATGGCAAGGTCACAAGTACTCCAACGGCTAAGAAAAGGTGGGGGAAGGTGACCTACTGGACAACTGTTACGAGACAAATGGAAGCCTCCCGTCAAGGCCATCCAGCGCGTTCTTTAACGTCCCATCCGCGGCCTTTCCAAAGGCAATCCCAGCGTTTCTTTTCTGACCGAGGGGCAAGGTGAGAGTGTAGCGGAGATAAATCTCAAAGCTGGGCCAGGTGGAACTCGAACCGGAGAACTGCAGATTACGAGCCTTGTGCGCTACCTACTGAGACAACTCCCGTCCCAACGCTTAGGAGACAGTGCAACAACTTAATGTCCTATCCGACGGGAGGCAACTTTTCTATGCCAATTACTATCTCTTTTCTCACTGAGAACAGAACAGGGAGTTGGGCGCGAAAATTTTCAGTGCAGGAACAATTTCTTCTCAAACCAGGGAATGCCAGATTACGAGCCTGGAGCGCTATCGATTGAGCCAGCTCTAGTCTCTACTATTATACTAAAACACCCGTTGTTTAAAAGCTTTGAACTTTATCAAATATTAAAATATAATTAACATACATATATTCTTACGTTATGTCTTAATATTTTCTCTCGATATAGTATAATTAATATACTTATTAATTAATATACTTATGGATTAATAACATATTTTATAAGAAATAGCAAGAATTGCAGCTACTATTATTTTACATTAGTTCACAGTCGTGCCTAGTTAATTTTCCGCCCTGGTAAAAAAGAGAATATGTTTGAGTCCGGTAAAGAGATATTTTGCACCCTATCGACTACTTTTTTCTCATAACAAAAATCCATCAGTAATAATTTGAAATTAAGCATTATGTTTATGCCTCACTCACCCCTGCCTTGACAGAGCCCCCACTAGTAACTACCTATATAATTTTTTTTCTAGACAGCATCATTTTTCTCAATGCAAAAACCATTACTGGTAAAAAATGAAGTAAATAAGAATGATAATGGTAAAATATTAAAAATATTAACGAAACCTACTTGCTAGTATCTTACCAGCACTTACTTGAATATATTTTCACGAGAAGTAAAGCGTGGTGGGGTACATTTTGGATAGCTCCGAAGCTCAGAATCTCCGTCTGTCTTTCCCTCCTTTGGAGAACTGACATCATATTGACGCGAATCCTGTTCTTGCCTGAGATCGATCTGACCCAAACGACGTGGCAGACAACGTTCCATGATCTCTTCTATGGTGCTCACACTCTTGACAAATCCCGCTCTGCTCCCAACAGGAGACAGAGTCCGTTGCCGTCGTGTGTTGGCATCCGATCTGCGGCAATATCCTATATCCTCGACGGGAACAACAAAACTTTCGTCACTGATGGTGGCTCTCCCGTTGTTCACCAGAGTCTGAGAAATACTTCTGGGAGATGTCGTACCATGTCCAAAACCGTGGTTCTCCTTATAAATAGTCGCAGGGTTTATGTTCAAGAGGGACGAAGTCACTCGAGAAGGCGGGACGGAATCAGGAGCGGAGTCCACCGTAGGTTCTGTGTCCGTTCCCAGGATGGCTTTGATGTTCTGAAGAGAGTCGTGTGAATGGACTCTCCTACTGCTCCGGAATTCCACCTCTACGATGATGGGCTCCTGCTGCTTTTTATCGGAACATACGGATGAGGTGGATACTGCTCGACGCAAGGGCGAAAAGGGGTTATGAAAATAAGATCCTGCACTAATTTCTGGATTCAAGTAGTTACGCCACGGTCGCTGAGTTGGTGGGAAGCGAACTGGACGATCGTCTTCCATCTCGACGACACGAGGAATTGGAAGAGATGCAATACCTTCGTTTGTCGGCAAACTTTCCCTATCTTCCTGGCTGCTGACGTTTTCTAAGTCAGACGGGGCTCGGTACCGCATTCCTCTTTTTCGGGATGGCTCAAAGCTCAAATAGTGAACTGCAAAAGAAACGAAATGTTAGGATTCGGAAACGATAATAGCTTAGTTTATTCATTTCAGAAAAAGCCTCCATGGAGTAAGTCCAACATTTGATTCAAATCCATGTACTGAGATGATGTTAAGTAGAAAGCTGCTTTCAACTTTCGACATTTTTTCCCATTGACCTGGACTTACGAGACAGTCGCGCATTCGCTGCGCGAGGCCTCGAAGTGGACTTACGAGATAGTCTCATGTCTATTTTTCATTTGAGTTTTGTGTATGACGTTACGCTTTGATTTTTATTTTTACTATTCCACGTATCTCTTTGAGAGAGAGAATTGTTTCTTGTGAACCAGAACGGTAAACAACCATATACTTTACAATGTACTGCACATACAGAGTAGGTATGCAAATAATCTTACAAAATACATAAGTAACGTTATAGTGCACATAAGTGGTGAACAAAATATTGCTATATTGTGAATAGCCATCGATATGTCATAATTACAAAAGTTTTGTTAAACTGTACATAAAATGGTAATTATTTAGCAGAGCTTACTGGGACCGTCATTCTCTTTCCTAAAAGTAGTTCTTTTCCAGCATCAGAATCTCAAAACTTCACTACTGGCATCTACAAAATAGATTGAGTTGATAATTATTTAGTATAGCTACTCCTTCATCAGAGAGTTTCGTGGAATCGAAAAAAAAAAACATTAAATAGCTGTGTTTTTGATAGACAACGCAGAAACAAAAACACAATTTTATGGATTATGATTAATTATGTAATTAAAAATCGTTTTTATGGACTCTTTATCGCCGAATACTACTGCCTACTGTTAAGTATATATGGAGTTGTGTGTCAGTCAAGGCGCACGGATAAATGGAGACTATGTTATGGCGTATGAACACAATCAGGTGTTAGCCGAAGTGAGTTTTATCTCACGTTTTACTCACTAGATAATTTAGTCCACGTGGAATTTTTTATGTTCGGATCTGCACTATATTTTAAATCTTTTGCTCAATTTTTGCTGGTTTGTGTTATGGCATGTTTACTTTTTATGATACAGAATGAAAATAATTTTCAAAAGCGACTATTTTATTGTGAGAGAATATATTCGACAAATGTGATATATAAAGTATTTCATACTTATTGATTCATACATCTGTGACCTTGTACAACGAAGAGCCAAAACGTTATGACTAGCGAAGAAAATTGATTGAAGTAACTTCAGGTAAACGACGGCGCTTGTGAAGGTCATGAAACGGTATAAATAACAGCTGATACGAGCTCTGTTAATCAGTGTTATTCTTGTTCTTCAGATGGGAAAGGCAGCGGACTTAAGTGAGTTTGACAAAGGCCAAATTATAATGGCCAGACGACTGAGTCAGAGAATTTCCGAGACAGCAAGGCTTGTGGGGTACTCACGGTCAGCCATGGTTAGTATCTTCAAAAAGTGGTCCGAGGAGAGAAAAACCACGAACCGCCGGCAAAGTGTGGGCCAACCACGGCTCAGCGATGCTAGAGATGAACAAAGGCTATCCCGTACGGTACGAGCAAATAGAAGGGATCCTAATCTAGATTCACTGTTGAAAGCTCCTACAATGGGCACGCGAGCGTCAAAACTGGACCTTGAATGATTAGAAGAAGGTCGTATGGTCCAATGAATTTTGTTTCTTGTTGCATCATGTGGACGGCCAGGTACGTGTGCGTCGTTTACCTGGGGAAGTGTTGGCACCAGGATGAGGTGTGGGATAAAAACAAGCCAGTGGAAGAAGTCTCATGCTTTGGGCAATGTTCTGCTGGGAAACCCCGAGTTCAGTCATGCATGTGCAGGAAACAATGACATCTTACCATCTACCTAAACATCATAGCAAACCAACTACATCCTTTCATGGCAACGTATTTCCCTCTAGTAGTGCCTTCTTTCAGCAGGATAATGCGCCACGCCACACTGCCCGAATTCTTCGAGAATGGTTCGAGGAACACGAGGAGGAATTCCAGGTATTGCCCTGGCCTCCAAATTCCCCAGACATCAATCCAAATCGAGAATCTGTGGTTTGTGTTCGAACAGCATATCCAATCTGTGACGGCTCAACCACGTAACTTACAAGAGTTAAAGGATCTGCTAGTAATGTGTTGGTACTAGATACCAGAAGACACCTTTAGAAGTCTTGTAGCGTCCATGCCTCGCTGGGTAAGAGCTGTATTGGCAGCACGTGGAGGACCAACATCACATTAGGCAGATGGTCATAATGTTTTGGCTGTTCGGTGTGTTGGCTTTTCTTTATAGCGCGACCGGCAGATGCATATGCCATGTGAAATCATGATTGTGCTTTTGAATATTGTGATGTTGCTTCTTCGTTTGTTTGTCTATTGGGACCACTTAGGAATGTCCCCTCGGTTCGATCGCAATACGCGACGGGTGAAAGAGTTTTTCAGATCAAAAATGAAAGATTTTATCACAATTGCAGGGACCCAATACTGAGGTTCCTCCCCAATAAATTGGTTCAACTTCAGCCTTTACTTAAAAATAACAATTATTTATTGAACCTTCCAAACATGCTTGATAGAACAAAGACATATGTTCAATTACATAGCATTACAACAACACCAGCTTACTATGCCTGTTCAGCTGTATTCACAGAGCCCAATGCCGTTATTACCAGTCGTCATTTCCCAGCTTTACAATTTTTCGTCCGCCCGCGCTCGTTCCTCGACTAGCTCTCTATTCCTCGTTGCCAAACTCTTTCTCTCTCCGCCCGACCATCTGGGAAGTCCGATAGCCTCCGGGTTGCTTGTCAGCGGACGCGAGCGTTTTGGGTGACCTCCGTCCCCCCGGGCACTGCTACTTCAATTAACTCTCGAGATGCTGGGACGTACATATGCCTATTTTTGTGAAATCCAAAATAACATTCAAAACCCGAACAAAAAAAATATTTAAAAAGGCCTCTAGCCTGACACCTCCCTGCCAGAAGTCAGTAGTTAGTCCTGTTAACTGCTGACTAAAAAGTCAAGTTGAATGCTGAAAATCAGAGTTCATTTTCGCGTAAATCTTATAGTTGAATGCCATAAAATTCAGAGTTCTAAGTCGCTTTATGAATTCTATAAATTCTCTGCGAATTGGCACATCTTTTACACATCTATGTACACTACACTTAAATATAAAAGAACTTCTAGGTATATCCCGGTGCACTGAGTCTAAATATTGTCTTTTTGCTTCAAACAAAAAAAACCTAGTGACTGAAGTAGTTGTCCGAGAGTACACAGTTTATAAATTAATTCTCTCACTAATACCTGTCTTTGACGAAGGTATGCCGTACTGGCGATGTTCATTCGTTCACAGGTGACATCCCATGTGAAAGGCTATGCACACCTTTCGTGACTACCTAGATATCACCTTCCCGTACGTACCCTCTGACTCTATAGGCTGAAAGTCGTCGACTTTGGCGTCGGCCTGACCCATTGTTACCTCCAATTGTCATGTTCACCCCCTCCCCTGCACAATTTTGATCATCGTAGACATCGAGTCTGACAGATTGCTGCACATGTTTGGGCTGGGAGATAGGACGGCGTTGATTGGACGGTCTCCATGGAGCATACATTTCCCTTTTTCTAACTGGAATTTCTCTACCTCTTTCATAGTAGCTTCCTCTATTGGCCCACGGCTCGTGGATATTCCTCCTGGGGTTACCAGTTACAGGCCTTCTCTCCTTCTTTCTAATTAACTTACCATATGCTTCCACACTCAGAAGTACCTCATTCCGCAGATTTGCTACTACTGCGCATAGCACTTTAATTTCTCCGCCACTCCCAGTGCTATTGTCTGTGCCATCAGTCAAACTTAAAGGCAGCTCTTTTACCTCTGCCCTTTTGGCATCACCAAACGGTCCATGCAACAACAGATGGTCTTTTACCGGGTGTTTTTCTTCGTTCAGCATCCCCTTTCTGATTACTGTCAGGTCTGCCCCTGAATCCACGACTGCTCTAGCTGTCTCTTCGCTACCTCTGATTCGAACCTGTTTATAATCTACTGGGATACGTATCTTTCCCTGTTCCATTACTCGTCTGCTTGGACTTGGTTTTGAATGTGTGGTAAACCTTCCTATCGTTGCCTCACAAACATCTTCAGAATTCTGATCTAAGGTGCTAACTTGGTATACCTGAGTTCGACTCTCACGTTCCCCAGTTCTCAGTGGGCATTCTCTCATCAAATGTTCATCGGAGCTACATTTATGGCACCTCCTTACTTTTGGGACATTTCTATATTCAGCTAAATTAACTGCCGGTTGATACCTTCTGCTCGAATAATTTCTCTCTGAGTCTATCCTCTGCTGGGGAGAAACAACACGTTCAGGATATTGTCTATGCCTTACCTCTTTAAAAGTTAGGACCTCTTCCGTTTCGTTTACACTGGCTAGATGGATTTCTGCCCACGTCGCTATTTCGTCTGCTTTTGCTCATGACTCCGCCTCTTTCTGTACTACGTAAGCATGAGTGTCTTGAGGAAGGCTATCACGTAACTTATCCGACACTATCAAGTCCATAAGCTCCTCAAATTTTGTCACCTTCCTACTGCGGACGTAGTAATCCCAGCTATTTCTGAGTCTCGAGGCTAACTGATTATATGACTCATTCAGTTCTTTAGTGATAGTTTCAAACTTTCTCTTGTACGCAGAGGGAGTGAGCTTAAACTCTCTTAATACGGCCTCTTTAACTTTCTTATAATTAATAAAATCCTCTGCACTTAATTTTCGAAAAACGTGATTTGCATATTTACTGTCTAAAAAAGAAATGATGACTTTACCTTGAAACTCCTCTGGTACTTCATATATCTTAAATCCCCTTTCCGCTCTCTCAAAGAGTTTTATCACCTCTTCTGGGTTTTTAGGGCTTCCAGCTAACATATTTCCCAATAATTTTATATAATTAGCCAGCCGCGCATCTGCTGGATTACTAGAAACTGCCACCGTTCGCACATCACACTCGTTTGCATTCAACGAACAAACGAGGCAAATGAGGAAATGCAATCTCCTCGTTTGCAGTTCCAGCATTCTATACTCATGCTCTCTCCTTTTCCCTTTCTGTTGCCTCTCTCTCCTTTTCCCTTTCTGCTGCCTCTCTCTCCTTTTCCCTTTCTGCTGCCTCTCTCTCTTCCCTTCTCTGCGCCACTTTGTGATGTTGCTTCTTCGTTTGTCTATTGGGACCACTTAGGAATGTCCCCTCGGTTCGATCGCAATACGCGACGGGTGAAAGAGTTTTTCAGATCAAAAATCAAAGATTTTATCACAATTGCAGGGACTCAATACTGAGGCTCCTCCCCAATAAATTGGTTCAACTTCAGCCTTTATTTAAAAATAACAATTATTTATTGAACCTTCCAAACATGCTTGATAGAACAAAGACATATGCTCAATTACATAGCATTACAAAAACACCAGCTTACTATGCCTGTTCAGCTGTATTCACAGAGCCCAATGCCGTTATTACCAGTCGGCATTTAACAGCTTTACAATTTTTCGTCCGCCCGCGCTCTTTCCTCGACTGGCTCTCTCTTCCTCGTTGCCAACCCTTTCTCTTTCTCTCTCCGCCCGACCATCTGGGAAGTCCGATAGCCTACGGGTTGCTTGTCAGCAGACGCAAGCATTTTGGGTGACCTCCGTCCCCCCGGGCACTGCTACTTCAATTAACTCTCGAGATGCTGGGACAGAGGTCCTCCCACGTAGCATATGCCTATTTTGGTGAAATCCAAAATAACATTCAAAACCCGAACAAAAAAATATTTAAAAAGGCCTCTAGCCTGACAAATATTATCAAAAAAATAAAAAAAAATCAATATTGTGCTTGTTCGCGCTGGTTATGAACAGTCGACATTATCGCTTATTTTTCGAACAAGGCGACGTGACGCATATGCACCATTCACATCAAACTTTATAAATATTTCATCGTATAGTCATGAATTCTCATTACTTATGAATCAGTCACCGTATTTTAAAAGAGCCACTAAAAATATAAAGTCACAATCAGTAAAGCGTGAATATTCGTTAATTATCTTGTTATCGCAAGTTTCGGAAATAATCTAATTTAATAAAATTCACATCTGTCTAACACCAAATCTTTTCTTTTTGTTTCGTTTAATATTTTTTTGAAGACTAATCACTGCACATGAGGTTGGTGTAGTTTGGTTTTGAGATTATAATGGGGGAAAAACGGGAGTTCACGGACTAATTTTGTAAAAGAACAAAATGACGGCAGGAGTAGCTATACTAATCACCGATTGATTTTTTACAAAGGAAAATAAAGAATATAAATAATCCAATCAGATAAAACTCACTTCTAGCTGACACATAATTATTCAGAAGCTACATGTTTTTATCATATCCATGCGCCTCTGCCGACTCACAACTCCATAGACTTAATATAAAGCAACTGTAGTATTCTGCGGTAAAAAGAGTCCCTTCAAAGTTTTTTTAACTTTATAATAGTAATTCAGCAAATATTTTTTTATTTCTACAATTTGTAAATAAGTCCAAACCCTTTAACAACACCAGTATGATCTGATAAATAATTGCCAAACGTTTGTAATACACCTCTCCGAAGACCGTTAAGCTTGTCGTGAGAATAGTGGCTGTTCTAGAGAATTCGCTATTGAGATTGATTACGAAAAATGCCGTAATTATGAAAGAAACAAGGTACAAGTTCCGCAGAAGTATGGCTCATCGATTTTATCGATTTTCCAAAAATATGCGGAAACGAGATTATTACCGATTTTATGTTTGCACACTTTACTGATTCACACCCTCTGTAGCTTTATATTTCTTGCCTAATATGCTGCCGACTGATTTACTAATATGCTGCCGACTGCTACTAATATGCTGCCGACTGATTTATATGAAACAAGAATTCATTACTACATGACTAAATATTTATAGAATTTTAACATAACTTATCAACACGGTTTCCATATCGCCAATGTTCGAAAAATTTAGCGATATATATCAGCGATAAAAATGGCGACCATTATTAGCCAGCAAAGAGTAAACAGAATAGTTTTTGCATTTTACGATAAATATTGAAATATAGAATAATGAATTCTCGTTTCATATGAATCTGCCTGCTGCATTATAAAAAAAAACACCAAAATATATAAGGCAGAGGTAGTGAATCAATTAAGTGCAGAATCAAAATAATCGTTCATAATTAAAGTTGAAAATAAAGTTTTCGGAAAATCGCCAAAATTGCCTAACGGGTTTGTCTGAGGCGATAGCCTTAATTTATTCCGGCAATTAGTTGATTTCCATTTTTAAGCCTCATTGGTATCATCTTTAAATACGCTACTACCATGCGCACACTGTAGAATAAGCCAGATAATGGCCTAGATATACACTTTTAACGTTTTAGCCTGGGTCTCCATCTTTAAATGATTACTTTACAAGACTTCCAGTCTGATTATTTGGGGAGACATTCTCACCTAAAACTGCTTCACTGGGTAAAATAACCGAGGCAATTATCGAAAAAATTATAACAATGTTAAAAACAATTTACTATTTAACATTCAAGTGCTTTCTCTTGAAGTTATTATTCACAGAATTCAGAGTTTGATACCTAAATTAAAACCTGTTTATCGTATTAATTTTAGCGATTCCTACTGCTATATAATCTGCAAAACATGATAATTAAAACATCGAATATTGGTAAATGATAACAAAATATTAAATACTTACCATGAATGTTACCGATCCTGTTCCGAGTTTTTAAAAACTACCAACCGATTTTCTGTCAAATAACGTGCAGAAAATGTGGCATTGATCTCGCGTGACACTCATTCCTAAGAATCTCGTGCACAGTGGTTGTTTTGCTGAATGAATAAGAGGTTCACAAAATCTAGAATAATGAACCAAACTTAAATTCTGTTCATCTAAAATTATGGCTGTTTTATACAAGAATGAAAAACGTATGATTTGAGACGATATTTTTTTACAATATGAATGGAATGCAGTGAGAGGTTGCTAACCATGAATTCGGAATTAAGAAAATTAGAAATTTAATTTCGAGAAGACTTAGAGGCAGGGATGTTTGTGTTGTCTTTCTGCTGAGAGCTTGCCTTCCTCACATATCTTTTTTATGGCGTATTAAAATGACAAGTTTATATTAGACCTCAGTGGCAAGCAGTTGCTTGAGGAGTAATAAATTTTTTAATTTTTTTAATAATCCTTATAACTTTTATATTTGAATCTTTTCCTGATTATATGTTTATATATCTTATTTGTCATATATAATATGTTTATCACTGAATTATGATGACCCACAAGAGGAAACGAAATATATGATGTAGAAGGCTGAATTGAAGTCAGCAACCGACATACATTACGTACCCTAATGCACTCTAATATTACGTTCCCATATAACATATGAAACTCAAGCATAATAACTATTATCTGTGTAAATATTCCTATTTTTTCATTCTTTACCAAAACGTCAGAATTCGTCAAAGTTGTTTCATACTGTTGCGAATTAAAATGGATGAGAACTCAACATCAGTTCAAGTAAATATTTTACAATGTTAATTACAATTGCAAATTACATTAATTACATTAACATTGCAATTTATTACAAAAGCATGGATGGAATTATTTATACAAGCTAAGTCAACCGGCACGAAACTCTATAACAATACAAAGATAAACTTTCAGAAAAATACATTATCTTAATTCTATTCACTCCCAAATAATAAAACAAGGTTAATATCATTTAATGGACAATAAAATCATGTTTGTAAACAAATATTCAATCTAACGATAATCCTTACCAATTCCTAAGCAAATTAAATAACTATACACTTAATGTCTTCCTTCTAAGGTTTTAGTCATCAAGTACTCCTGAACTGCGGCTAAATGTACTGGTTTCTCAGAACGAATTCTTTTCAGATGTTGATCACCACGCACAAGACGATAAATTCTTCTTTTCTCTACTAGTTTACTAACACGATCCACACTAATAAACTGATCAACCTCAGCGTACTCAGCATATAAAATACTTTTTCTTTTATTAAACACTTATCTTGTATATCCCTTTTTTGATTTGCGACAGAGAAGAATCCTAGAAGCTATTCCTAGCTTTTACAGGCCTTCTCATACAAGGACATGCCCTACTAAGACGAAAGTCACTGCTGACAACTGCCTTAGTTAGAGCTAACACAACACACAAAGTTTGCCTTGCTGGAACAGTCGCTAGCTGCCTAACTACTATGCCATTTAAGGCTGAGACTAACTTTGTCCCCTTTCACATATCAATAACTCCGACATAACAATTCTATCCTATTTTTCAGATAGGTTCTGTGTTCCAATTCGTTGGTTGTTCTCACGCAGAAGCATAGGCGATTTCTCAAGCAGAAGCATAAGCGAGCGTTCATGACACATTTATCATAAATTCATTGCAGCACGTTCATCTGTCGTAACAATATCTATGTAAAACACATGTATAAAGACAATTGTGGAATGATTGACCGACTGAAAGAATGATTAACTGATTGATTGGGTATGATGTTAATTCAAATTATAACGCACAAATATTAGAACTTTAAAAATTTGTACATGGGGGTAATCCAAGTCGTAATCTCGGAAAAAATGGAAATATTACCACTAGCGTATGATTGAAGGTGAAATGGAAGTCACATAGAGGTCAAACCGTAATCTACTTTTGCTAGAAACGTAAAAATTGGTGTCCGGGTATGTTTCGAGTTGTAGATCTCAAAAAGTTACGAAATTTAGGATCTGGGGAGTCCTTCTAGGTCAGAGGTCAAGTTTACTGATAAAATTACTAAAAGATAATAATAGTGGACGCCCTGGGGTATTTCGAAGCGTAGATCTCAGAAATGTTTTGAAATTTGGAATACCGCATTTTTGACCTCTAAGGAGATGTCAAAAATGAAATATTGATATACCGGTGCTAGAGAGCTAAAACTGGTGCAAAGAACTATTTCGACTCATAGATCTCAGAAATGTTTAAAAAATATCTGAACCGGTGTCGCGTTCAAGGCCAAATAGGAAACAAAATGACTGTCTAAAAATCAAGAGGCGCCATAACCGCTGACACATTTCTAATAATAGATATAGTCAGAGTCTGAATATGAACCGATGGGATATATCAATGGTTCTCAAAGGGTGTGTCACGATATTCACCTGGTATGCCGCGAAATTTTGGATGATATTACAGATAAAAGGAAATTTATAAACATTTTGTTGCAACTTTGTGCCCCTGGTCCTTCATTTATCTTTTTCCGTTTAATCAAAAACCTATTCATATTAAATCTTAGTTTGAAACCAAAACAACACAAAATACGTCCATGACACGTACGGTTTACGTACTAACACCAATTCACGTCAGAACGTGAAGAGAATAGCTCTTCGTTTACAAACGACTCCAAAATGACTATAATTGCCGCAAACTGCGCATGTGCGAGACTCCCTTAGTGTTGCCAACTTAAGTATTTAGTGGGACGCTAGTATTCACGGCGAAAAACAGTGTGAAGTGAGTAAAAAATGTTTGAGATGCTCCCAATCTATGGTCCTGATAGTTAATTTATTGGGAGCCCGATATTGATAAACGTTTGCCACAAACCCAAGCGCAAGGTTCTCGTGAATAAAATTTATTAATGAGAACATTATTAAGAGAAAATTTATTATCGTAGTCACTAGTAGCAGCTACATCATTGAATAAAAATAAATTTTAGTAAAACAATTTGTTATTGATATTTTTCTTTCTTTCTGTATTTTAAAACTGTGAGATAATTTTGTATTTTACTCTGAAATTTTAGATATTAACTAAAATATGTTTGGTGATGAATGATTGTCTTACTCTTAATGATAATTTTAATATTAATGTGTAGATTTTTTTAAAGGTGGTCCACAGCTTCTTGATAAAATTTTGAAGTGGTCTGCAACTTAAGAATGGTTTAAATTCGCTGGATTATACGGTTACGTATTTAAAAATTGAATTAAAAATTTTTTATTTTTAAAATTTATATTTCATAAAACTGAATTGAAGCACGAATTTTAAAAATTTTACTCAGATTATATAAAAACATTTTGTTTCATATTTTTTGAAAATATAATATACACGTTAGTTTAAAATGTAATTGTTCAATAAAATGTTTTCGCTTTTTTTTTAATTTTACTTATAAAGTAGTAATTGTTCCCTAGTAAGGATATCATATAAATTTCTGTTGGGTGAGAGTTTTTGTTTTATGTTGAGTTTTATTAAACTTTTATGAAACTAACCAGGAATCAGACTCGTATGTTGCTTTAAGTAACAATCTAGCGCGCAGTTCCTACAGCTTCGAAGAATTTTGTTCATAGGTTCTATGATTTGAAGTAGGGGATCTCAACGTGGAGTACGGGGTAAAAGTTTTTGGGGTACGCTGTGAGAGCTCAAAATTTGCTAGATATATGTTACTTTTTATTTTATTCCCATTGTTATACTATAACTATAGTTTTATCTATCTATACAAGGGGTACGCCAGTTACATACACATTTCCAGGGCGTACGTGAAGCATAAAAGATTGAGAACCACTGACCAGGAGGAATGTGGTCTCCATGAATGTGGCCCGCCGGACCTGTAGTCTCGATGAATGTAACTCGTGTTTTAGCAGTTTGTCACCCGTGGTTTAATCAGTTATCCGAGAATTTTCTTTTCCTGAAGAATTTGAGAAATGTAGGAAAATGCTTAAAAAGATGCTTTCAAGCATTACACAAATAAGTAAACGGATTTATAATCATGATCTGCTTACTAAATATAACTATACAGTAAGCGATACTTAATATAATTTGTGATATACTGCGAATAATCTGTTTTTCAAAGAGCAAATTATTGAAATTATAAATTTTATTAGCCTGTTAATATTCAAGTACACAGAATTACTGAGTACTGAGTATATACATTATTATGATTATTAATATTCATTCAAGTAATTAATTACATTTATTAAGATGACATGATTTATGTATATTATAGCATATGCATTCATCACCTCTTGTAATTACAGTTTTATGGGCCATATCTATAATCTTTTGGTGAAATCTGTAATATGGATGACTGAAGACAAGTTATGTTAGTTACTAAAAACAAAGTTGTTAATACTTGCACGAAACAAACGTATTTGGGGATAAGTAAAACGTTGTCTACTTAAATATAAAAACAATTATATTTCCCCAGATTTTGGCTTTTATTTTCAACATAATATTCCTTTAGAAAAGTACATTTAATCTACTGTGATTCTACTGACAACAATACCTGAGAGTGGATAAAAACATTTTGCTTTCCGAACTATCCGAAATCAGCTGTTTTGAGCTTTTCATCATCCAAAAATTTCTACATATGCGATTTTTTAAATCATCGTTTGGACTGTACGGTGGTTGGTTGGGCCCTTTTACTTCTGAGCGTCACTTTTTTTTATCATATAATTGGCGAAATGGTCAGGTCACAAAAGCCCCAAGAGCTTTTGTGACCTGACCTATTTAGGGCTATTTTATTTTGCAACTATAACTAGGCTGTTTTTTATATTGTTGTTTGTGAGGAGTAAGGTTTTAAAACGTGGCCCCATAAGGAGTGAGGCCCAAGCTTGCGCCTTATGGTAAAGGCGGCCCTGCATAGCTCCCAAGATAATTAAACTGAGATACCAACTCAAGGGCGCAACCAAGTGACTGAAGCACCATGTGCCTGACTAATTTTCATCACTTAAGTTTTATCTCTATTTATTACCAAGCCAACTGTTTACCAGACTCATCAACAGTCCTAAATTTATCTCTTGAACATCACACAATATTAGAATTATTAAAAATATCAGTAGATAAACTATCTATTACAAGTTACAATTCAGTTCAAATGCTTTCCATTATTTTAAGTGACTTTAAAAGACAAAATTTTCTATTGAGTAGGACATATTGAAATATCAGTTGCCATTTGAATTCTATAAAAAACTAACATTGAAGAAACAATTTATCCCTTTAATCATTGATTTTCGTTTTGGCGCTTCTGTTTGAATAATTCATTAATATCTTTTAACGTTTAGTTTTTACCTTGACAAAACATTCTTTTAAATCACCTGTCAATGAACAACTGATGATTTAAAATATGCCGAATTTTTTCGAAACATCCTTATGCTATATCTAACGTTGTAAACGTTAGCAATATATCAATGGAGCAGACAATTTTAGAAAAGTGAATCGCAGTTAATTTTCCGTTTTCTTTTTTCTTTTTCAACCACAGCGTAAGAGATATATACACATTAGGTAGTTAATGTACCTGAAGTACTTCTGAATAGCTGAAGTACTACTAAAGCCTGATCTAATCGAAAAGCTGTAACGGAAAACAATTACTTCCAGGCAATTTATTGAGTGAAATGGTCCGTGGAGATTAAGTTGTGTTATCTAGGCTGCAATTCACGGCTTCAGTCTAAATTTTGTTTTCCAAAAGTTAAACGTAAAAGATAAAATGCGCAATTTCAAAAAAAATAAAAATCCCCCTTATCCATCTGGTTTACACCATATTACAATACAATTCAGTTTTAGTGTAAAACTTGGTAGTGTATCCATTTCTTTTTTTTATTTGAAAAGGAGGTTCTTTAATTTTTGACGAAATATCTTAATCAAACCTCCTGTTTCATTTTGTGATAACAGAAAGTTCATTAATTCATCGGGAGCATTGTTTTCGACTTTCGCGCTTTCGTTATCTGCGAACCCATCTGTTTGCCATTATCTTTATTCCCCGAGAATATATTTGCAGATTCGTTCACCGTGGCTGACAGTAATTACAATTTATGCTTCGGTAGTTGATAAGTTAATGTTCTCTCCCCAAAGACTATTTAATTGACGGTAGCTCGATCCTACTTTGTTTGCTGTAGCGTCCCTCTCAGAAGATAAGCGATTAACAGCCGCCAATGAAGCTCAGTTGCCCGAAGCAAAGGATTGGAAATTATTTTTAGAAATAATCAACTGTTGTGCAAGTCGAGGAGGCTGTAATGTGTGCATGTATCTGAAATGTCGACCGCGGAGATTTCTATATCTTTCTCCTTGCTATCTCTTTGGTACATATACATCACATTCAACTGCTTCCCCGGAGACCGATTTCTGGCTCTTTCTGAAGCCTTCTCTCGTTAACTGGTTGTTTATGGAGAAAGTATTATACCAATGTTTACACATGGGAGGAGATTATTATACCTAAAAGCGTATGCGGTTTAGTTTTTTTGCTTCTGATAAAAAATGAGAAAAATAATGTTAGTTGCAGAAGCTTATTTATGTTAGAATTTCCCGAGAAATTGCAAGATATGGGAATGATTATTCAAAGTTTTTGAAGAGCATTTTTTTATGTGAGAGTGTAAAACGTGATGAATATATCTAGAATAATCTATTTTACTCTGAGTTTAATAACTGCTTTAGACCAGAAGGAAATAAAGTTAAATAATTATTTTAATTAACTAATCAATTAGTACCTAGTATAATAAAAACTCGATTATCCGGATTAATTGGGATTGTAGACAGTTCGGATAAACGAAAACCCAGATAATCGGTTTCAAATATGACATGTATATGAAGGGGCGTAGCTATGTGGGGGAGGCTCCCCCCAAAGTAAATCGGAGTTGGAAAAATTCGAAGCGACTTTTTAAAATCCAGGTGAGGTGAAAATTTGGATTTTTTTTGTAAAATGTAGGAGAGAGAAAAATCTAGACAACTTAGCAAAATCTAGGGTAGTGTCAAAATCGAGGCAATCTAGGGCAGGAAAAAATCGAGCAAACTTGACAAAATCTAGGGCAGTTAGCAAAATTCGAAGCTACTGGGAAAAATACCGGTGAGGTGGCAAAATCGAGACAGCTTGAGAAAATCTAGGGAGTTGGTAAAATCTTGGGGAGTTAGCAAAATCGGGACAACTTGCAAAATCTTTGGGTGTTTGCAAAATTCAGGTGAGATGCAAAAATTGGGTTTTTGTTTCTGCAAAATTATGGCGAGTTGGCAAAATCTAGGGAAGTTCGCAAATCTTGGAGAGTTGGCAAAATTCCGAGTCACTTTGCAAAATTCAGGTGAGTTGTAAAATTGGAATTGTTTTCTGTAAAATAAATTATGGTGAGTTTGCCAAAATCTATGGAAGTTGGCAAATCGAGGCAACTCTGCAAAATCTAGTTTATTTGGCAAAATTTGAAGCCACTTGATAAAATAAAAATGTGTTGTGAAAATTGGGATTGTTTTTGTGAAATTCAACACAGTTGGCAAAATCGAGCAACTTGTCCAATCAAGGCTTGATGGCAAAATTCCAAGCCACTTGGGAAAATGCAGGTGAGGTATGAGTAATGGGATTGATTTTGTGAAATTAAGGAGAATTGGCACAATCGTCAATACATGGCAAAATATTGTGAAGTTGTCAAAATTTGAAGAGACTGGTAAAATTGAAGTGAGATGTAGAAATAGTTTTTTTTTTATAAAATCATGGCAAGGTTGCAAAATATCGAGGCACTTGACAAAATCTTTGGGAGCTGCCAACTCCCTCCCCCTCACTGATCGAAAATATGTGTTCGTCCCTGGCAGAGACATAATTAAATTTCAAATTTTATTTTCTCAGTTGCCAATATTTTGACTTCGGAGTTAAAACATTTTCGTTCTCATTCCCCCCCCCCCCCAACCATAGTCTATTCGCTACGCCCCTGGGTGGTTCTACGTCAATTCATAGCAATCAATTCATCGCAGTATTAAACATATGATTTTATTGACTTTCCACATTTTTGCACATATTAATTATATCAAGACAATAATTTAGACTTCGAAAGGTTAAACATGTGTTAGAAGAATTTACTTCATTAATTAGAACTTAAATAACAAGCATTGTTTCAAACCATTTAATAAAATATGCATTTTAAAAGTTTGCGTAAGATTATTTTAATATTAGGCAATCATTAATGATATTTATGAAAATAATTTATTGTTAACTATTCCAGCTTCGTGCCTCTTTAAATACTGAACGAGTGTTGTTGAAAATCGAGATTGAATTCAACTGATTATGATCTATCATTTATCATCAGTCACATTTTTCTATTAAATGCATATACATATTAGAAGTTATAGAGCTTCGAAGTTGTATTCCCATTGACATAGCATGTTAATCCTCTATTTCAGTAGGACAATTTTTGGTTGGTATTATGGGGAACTATTTTGTATATTGACCTATTTATTACCTGAAATAACTAAAAACTCATTATATATTTTATGCCCCACCTTAGTAACAGAGGGTTATGTTGTTTTACCTCTGAGACCCTCTGGACAGCTGTTATAGGAGACAGATTGAAGCCTCCCATCAAGGCTATCTAGCACATTCTTTAATATGCACTTGGTATGGCTTTCCGCACAGGAGTCACAGCTTAATGTTCGATCGGACGCTGACGGCCTTTCCAAGCACATTGGTGTCCCTTTTCTGATCGAAGCAAGTTTATCAATATTATTATCCAACCCAAAAAATTTTTTAATTTATCAATAAAAACAAACAATTATCTCTTAAAACTAATAAATTACATCTCCTCCTCTCCCCTAAGGGTAAGGGTTAAAAATCATCAATTGAGTTTCGAACAATTTACTTAGAACAGGCCTGGATAAATTACGTCCAGCCATTTCTTTTTGTTCGGCTTCACACTACTGATGACAAATTAATTAATTTTGCAAAAGAGAAAAACAACGTATATAGGACAAAAAGTCCAACTTCGACGAAGCAAATTTTCATTAAAATAAATAATTTTAATAATATTAAAAGGTTTATGTTTCTCTTTTTACGTTGGTTACAGATACGTTATTTATTGGTTATATATTTCTTTGGTTGCCTATAACTTCTAAAATATGCATTTAATTGAAAAATGTAACTGATGATAAAATAAAAATCATAATGAAATCTATTGAAATCTCGATTTTCAACAATGTTCATTCAGTATTTAAAGAGACACGGAAGCTGGAATAGTTAACAATAAATTATTTTTTATAAATACCCTAATGATTGCATAATGATTATTTCAATATTAGGCAAACTTTTAAAAAAAATATTTTATTAAATAGTTTGAAACAATTTTTGTTATGCTTATTTTAATTAATTTCTGAGGTAATTTCTTCTGACATATGTTTAGCCTTTTAAAGTCTAAATTATTATCTCTAGAATTCATTTGAACAGTCTATAGATGCAGAAAGTCAATAAAACCACGTGTCTAACACAGCGATGAATTGAGCGCGATGAATTAAGCGAGATGAATTGATGTGACACCCCCTGGGTATATGTATTATGTATATAAAATATGTTTATTTTCTATTAAAGAATGTATTATAACAAAAAAATTAACTAATTAATTTTGTGTAATTATACAAATAAAATGAAAAAAATGCATACAAAGTTAACAAATAATTGCACAGTGAATTATTTTTCAAAACGAATCATACAGTCTGGATAATCGTTGTCCATATAAACAGATTTCTACTGTATTTTTCGAATATGATTTATTAATATAAAATATTAATGTTTTTTGTAAAGTATACTATATAAATGTATAATGTATAAAGTATTATGAATTCTAACAATATTTAAATATAATTATATATAATTTTATGTAAATATTTCATTTTAATTCATGTTTTAGTAGATTACTCATTCAATAATACTTAATAATACATCAAGGAATTCTCAAACCAATAGACATTCAAAAATATACAACAAAAACAATTTCTAAGCTAGTTAATTCGCCGGCCGCTTTAATAATTTCGCCGGCCAAAGGAGAACCGAGACATCGCTGTTGTGTTCCTGGAACCAGTCACGCACCACCTTAGCGACATGGCAGGGCGCATTATCCTGTTGGTAGACATCATCACCACCAGGGTAAACGTCCAACATGAAGGGATGCACGTGGTCAGCAACTATGGACGGGTAGCCATTGGCGTTCAGGGACCCATCCAGTGGTACCAGCGGTCCCATATTATACCAGGAAAACATCCCCCAGACATGCACACTGCCACCGCCGGCCTGTACTTGACCGACAAGCGTGTCCACGTATTGGTTCTTGTGTGTTTGACGCCGCATCCGCCACCGCCCGTCACTTCTCTGGAGTAGAAACCTCGATTCATAGGAGAAGGCAACCTTTTTCCACTCTTCCACTGTCCAGTGATGTTAGTCCTGTGCGAACTGCAGGCGTCGTTGCTAATGGACCTTGGTTAACATGAGCACCTTTATGCAGCATCAACTCCGGAGACCCATGTGTAACAGGGTTTGCTCTACTGTTATCGGAGACACGTACCTGGGTGTCCCAGCGTTCATTTGAGTGGTCAATTGCTGCACTGTTGCTCGTCATTATTGACCTTTACCAGTCGACGGAGGTGACGTTCTTCTCTGGAGTCGATGGCGTTTGAAGCTCCACAGTTATGACGTCTGGAGGTACTCGGTGTGCCGGCGGTCCATTCTTGTTACACCCTTACTACAGCTCCTCGCGAACAGCCCACGAAATATGCTTTTGCTTCCACCCTTGGCGCAGTGCCAATGATCATTCCTTTTTAAACGTCCGTCATATCAATACTTCATCATACCTTCATTATTAATGTCGAACTTCTTTATCTGCTTTTTAAGCTCTCCCTGTATAACACCACCAGAACGATCAAATTTTATGCTGATCTTATGACCACATGTTAAACACACTGAAAAAAACAAAGCTTCTTTAAACGGTTTCAGAATTTGTAATTAAATTAGAACTACATTAATTTTGAGCTTGGTGTACGCCGTCGAGTCATTTGCAGCATTCTTCTGTTTGTTTGTCTTTAAGCTTCAGAGGTGTTTAATGAAAAAAAAGGCACTAAATAACAAATGATTGTGGCAATCGTTGGAGAGATATTGGGCAACAAATATAGGAACAGATAAAGGGAAATGTTGAGAGATCGAACGGAATCAGAGATCTCGGTTGAAATCAATTGTTGGGGTGTTTAAATTTCGAACGACAATGCTATCAAGAAAGGTTTTTTGTGCACTGAAAGGGTTGAAAGGTTAGGTCATAAGGACTCCAACTGTTGGATGAGGGAGGAGATTCATTAGTCAGCTGTTAAGGAAGAGATGAAAGCCTCCGTGAAGGTGCTTTTGACGTGCATAGAGTGTAGCTTTGCTGCTTGCAAGGCAGCGTCTCGACGTCACACGGCCATGATGGCAGCCTTTCCAAAATCGTCAGTTTCACTTTCTCATCAATGGCAAACCGAGGGTTAAAGGAGAAAACCTCAATGCAGGCACTCTGGGAGAGTCGAATCTGCGAATATCAGGTTATGAGTTTGGCACGCTATAACGTTTAGGCTTGGGTGTTGAGTTGTTTTACCACTGAACAGCAATTTTTTGCATAAAATGGACGAAATGGCCAGGTCACAAGGGCCCCGAAAGCCCAGAGAAGGTTGGAAGAGGGGAACCCATTGAAACAGCTGTTGGGAGACAGATGGTAGCCTCCCGCCAAGATCATGCAGCGTATTCTTCAACACGCAGAGAGTATGGCTCTCCCTCACACGGACCCACAGCTTAACATCCCTTTGACGAACGGCGGCCTTTCCAAGCCCATCGATGTCCCCTATTGACCGTGGGCAGAGCGGGGAATTTTGCGGAGATAAATCTCAACACTGGCCCATCTGGGACTCTAATCTGGGAACTGTAGATTACGAGTCTGGCGCGCTACCGACTGAGCACCCCGCCTCAACATTTAGGCATCTCTCAAAATTCGAAAATGACCTCTTACTATATCAATGTGATGATTGACCAGACTGTACCTGATTTTATCAGTCAATAGTCAAGTTCATATGAGAGATCCTTTCTCTCTGGTCACAGAGTATGAATGTTAATTTAGATCTAAGGAATTATCTGGCAGTAGAAGGGGGAATGTGGCAGCACCCAAGATGTATGAATACTGGAACACTTAGTGTTGTCATTCCGTTTCTACTCCCTATTAACTGATCTAACTCTCACCCGACTTACGATCCTCCCTGTCGTAACTTTACGATGATGAAAAATTTGCAAGACTGAGATTTAGAAACGAAATTTTTATGCATTTTTAGTTCATTTTTTGTTATTTGTTATATTATATAAAATTGCATTTTGTAGCAGTAAATGAGAGATATCACCCCAAATCGAATTTTTCTTTCGATCACGTTTTTTATTTTTGTACCTCTATTAGCCGTCCCGTGGCAGAGTGGTTAGCGCGCTTGATGCTGATCTAAGGGACCTGGGTTCGAGCCCCGGATAAGGCATGGATGTTCATGTCGTTTTTTCTGCTGAGGTCCTGACATCCTCTCAGACCTTCTACTATGGCATATAAACTGACAGGCTCCTGTCAGACCTCTGTAACAAGCAGCTGCTTGAGGGGGTATTTATTTATTTTTTTATTTATTGAATTAATTTTTTATTTCCCTTCCCCCACCTCGAAAATATTTTCTGGCTGCATGAAACTATTCGTGTACTTCCAATAGTAGGCAATGTTGATTAATTCGCTTTTGTTGGCCAGTGGACATTCCATGCGTTGCACCACAATCAAACGTCCTGAAGACTAAAATATATACCAAAGGCTGCGGGTTAGGTTACGTCGTTACCTTTATAAAAAGCAGCGTATGAATCAGTTGCTGCGATGTTATGCTCCATAACGAGGGATATTATTAAAAGCGCTTGTTTTCCTAGATATAAAAGACAAATGTTGTTTAATAATGTTATGAGAGAATGCAGCCAATATTTCTTTAAGTGGAGGCATCAATATCCAAAACTCAACGTATAAACTCAACATATATCTCGAGTTTGAGGCACGGCAATATTCGTCTGTACCACTAAACTGCTTTGTAATTTCAACAGCTTGGTATAATTGTCGTTTGTTCTCATCTTTCATAATCGAAATTTTCTTTATTGAGCGGAGGTATGATACTGAATTCAAGCTTTACACTGGCGCAAATTACCACGTTTGTAATTTACGATGCAACATCATAGGATGCTGTCAAGAATGGAATCCTTTTCATGACGTTACATTCATTCTTGATGATGACTCAGCCCATAATTTTTTCCCAGTCAGAAATTTCTACTCTCCGTTATATCTGAAGAATATTTAATTAGTAGAGACTAGTAATTCTGAGATTTCCGGTGGAGATTACGATGGAGTATCATACTCCATTGATTTATGGTTATAACCTCTTCAAAATCTGTAGTTTACAGAGATAAACCTTCATTTTTTGTAGAGTTGTTAAAAGATGTCATTTACACTACTTCGTGTACTTCCAATGAGGTCCATTAATTAAATTACCAACTTGGAAAAAATAAGCGGATTGACTTGAATATTTGCATACAGAGTTACAACGTATATGTACATAAATGATTTGTATCTCGAACCTTGCAGCTCAAGCATAATGGAGCAGTAGAACATCTAATAACGTATGCAATACAGTGCTGACAAAAATTTGACGGGCTATAAAATGGAGGTAAACCAAATGGTGTGTGAGATGAATGACCTGCCAAAAACTGTGCTTTCGTGTGGCTCTTGATGCCCGAATGCTTGGACACTGTTGGCGATAATGAGTGCAGGAGGTATTGGACATGTTGCCAAAGCTCAGATGTGATTAGAAGGTCCAAACGTATCTGCTGACTGCTGAAAAGAGACAGATCTATCTGAAGCTGTCAAATTTCTAACATCCTAACATCATTCCTGTCTCTACCTCTGTTGGGAAGCCCAATTAGAAGACATTGGTAGAAATCGAGGCTGCATTCACGCTGTCCATTGGCTGCCTACTTCTAACGCCATTCCATTGTCATCATCATCTACAAAGATGCAGGAAGAGAGATGCTTGTGGAAAAGAATGCTCTTCTCCTTAAAGATGAATCACGTTTCTCTTTAGGAACCAGTGATGGCCATATGTATGCCTGGAGACACGCTGGGAACAGAGGTAATTCCAGCCTGGAGACATGCTGGGAACAAAAATAATCAGTGAGCATTATACAGGCCAACATAATGAATCAGGGAGCATTATACAGGCCAACATCCTGAATCAGGGAGCATTACACAGGCCAACACCCTGATTCATAGTACAGGGTGCCATCAGTTTATATTAGCTGTTGGCATCTGGTCATTATTGGTGGCACGTTGATGGTGACATTTTGTTGAAACCATTCTGGGACTAGTGTTTCTGCATTTTCTATGCTCCATCCAAACGCAATTTTTCAGCAGGACCATGGCTCTTACATCCATACAGTGTTTACTTAATATGGATATACTTCTATGGTATGCATGTTCCTTAGATTTGATGACATCAGACACGTATGGAATATGATGACAGCAGACTCTCAGACTCCTACCACTGTTGCTCAGTCATGGCACAGGTACATAAAACAAGGCTCAGTATTCACCAGTCCAAATCATTACATTTTCGACTCATTGCAGTGACGTTTGGCCGCTTGCATCACTATTCATATTTCTTATTGATGTGCACCGCATTTTCGTAAGTAAATACTGCTAATTTGATATACAAACTTAATAATTTTTGTATACATTGTTGATCTGTCACTCCACTTGTTTTGAGCTGAAAACTAGCATTCCTTCTAGTTTAGGAAATTTCAATGATGAGCAGTTTGTTTATAGGATGACTATAAATGAATGTAGCAATTTAATAATTTCTTAATAAAATCCTCTAAGATCTCAAGCAGTAACGTGATTGATCACTAAAGATGGAAAGATGTCAGTTTTCTCCCCAAGCAGCTCTCTTCCTGCACCAGTGCAGATGCAGATGATGATGGGATGATGACAGAGGTAGACGAGCCAACAGATGGTATGAATGCAGCCCCGATTCTCACAGTTGTCTTCTATTTGTTACCTTTGATACAGATGCACCCAGGGATGGTGTTGTGACGTTGGGAATTTAGTGACTTGTGACCATTCTGTCTCATGTCAATAGTCAGTTCACCTGCCAATCCTCCCATTTAGATGTTCTTCTGATACCACCAGAGCTATTGTGACGTAGCTGGGAACCTTCCTATCACTTTGTTGATAACAGTGCCAAAACATCCGGGTATTACGATTCATACAAAACCCATTTTAGGCTGTTGATCTATTGACCATCCAGGTTCTGATAACCCAATGATCCGACCCATTTCAAATTCCATTAGCTATGCATAATATTGCCTTAAATGTGTTAATGGCATTGTACATGCTTTGCAGATCATTTGCTTACCATTTTGTTTTCATAGCCACACCACTGTTTCCATAGTGTTTACCACTGTTTTCTTATCCCTTTCAGATTTTTACATCAGTGCAGTAATGGTTTCATACTTGCTCGAATCACGTAGCCAGCCAAATCAATGAAAAAAGGAACTCCAAGATAACTGTAAACACTTCCAACAAACAAAAAAGCTGTTACTGAATGTGGGCCTAGAATAAAACAAGTTGAACGTCCAAAGCAATGGGATAAGAACGTCATTGGAATTAATGTGAACTCTGTGGGGAAATAACATAGAGCAATACAATCCCACTGTATGCGAGATGCTAAAGTTCGAATATGCACAATGGTCTCAAGCACACTCTTGTCAGCTTCAACCTAACAAATGTTTCATAACGGTCGAAATGAATCTCTCTGAAGAACTGATGAAAGAGAATCAGACCCATCCTCAAGGACTGGACAAAGAAAGGATCAAAACAAATGTCGGTGCAAGGCAAGACCCATGACATCATCAGCCTGATATAATCCGAGCCCCTGGAAAACAAAAAGAGAGTCAGCACGAGAAACAGTTAAGGTTGTCGTTTTGATGATCATTTAAAATTTTGAGCAGCGGCTGGTAGCATTTAACCAACGGGAGCACTCACCTAATATTCATCAGCAGAAGCAAGGATCCCTTCCTAAGTCAAAGCAGGGCCTTCTTACTAAGAATTTGGCATCGTATAGTGAGAAGTACCATAGCCGTCTATATACCTACCAGGCCCCAACGTTTAGCCGAAGTGTAGTTGTGACGTACTGTAATACTAACTGCTTGTAGTCTGCTAATAAAAAAAAGTAGTCTTTTTAAAACTACAAAGGATTATATTATACGAAGGTAAGTTGGAGTTATTATTATTTTGGGTTTCTATATCTTAATTTTCGCTAATAATATAATTTGTTGTAATTTAGCTGTGTTTTGATTAGTTTTTACGACACCTGAAGTTAGGCCTAATTTTAAGGATCAGCCGTAAATTTAAATTTTAAGCATGAGAACGAAGTGGTGAACTAAAGAACTATAAAAATTATCTGTAAGGTCCATAAATATTTAAACTTTTATTCAAATCCAGCATAAATGCAATATTATAAAATACAGAGTTGGTCACTAAATCAAGTCCCATGTATACATAAGGAAATTGCTTATGTTTATTGAACACTATGCTGTGTGTGTATACAGGGTGAATCTGAAAAGTGGGCAAAACTTTACGGGGTGGTAGAACGCAGCTATACGAGCAATATTCGTCATAGAATGTATGGTCGGAACGCAAGCGGTGAGAAGTTAAAAGGTAGTTTTCCACTGTCACATTTAAAGAATGAACACAAGAAGGAGAGGAGATACTTCAGAAAACATTTTATTAGCAGGAATGTAATTGAGGTACATGCTCAAAGAAATTGCTCAAAAGAGTGCATATCCGCCATTTCGTGGTTAGTATAACCAGCCATCCTCTCGGCAATTCACGGTAGAAATGCCGTTGGGTGCGAGGACCGACCCTTTTATACCATTTCCAACGCCACCTAGCGGCTCGCCGTTTGCGTTCCGCCCATACATTCTGTGACGAATATTGCTCGTATAGCTGCGTTCTACCACCCCGTAAAGTTTTGCCCACTTTTTCAGATTCACCCTGTATATATATTTATATGTGTGTTCCCTAATTATTTGTGAATATGTTGATTTCATGAATTTGAAGTTCTCTAATAGTTAGCTATTTGCCTTAGGTTATGTTTTGATTTTATGTGTTGTTGCATACGAAATACACAGCAGGTATGCATGTGTAACTTTATTATATACGATTTGTTTTTATAAGTTTATAATATGAATCAGATATGAATAATATGATTTTCTATCAGATAAGTTTTTAATAAGCAACCAATAAGATCAATGCTACAATGGTTCTACTAAAGAAAGTGATATGATATGCTGAGAATCCTGTATTTTGTTTCAATTTAGTTTGCTATCATACTGCCATAAGTAAAAAATAAAAAATAAATACCACCTCAAGCAGCTGCTTGCCACAGAGGTCTGACAGGAGCATGTCAGTTTATATGCCGTAGTAGAAGGTCTGTGAGGATGACGAGACCTCAGCAGAAAGACAAGCATCCATACCTTACCCGGGCTTGAACCTAGGTATCTTAGATCAGTAGCCAAGCGCGCTAACCACTCGCCCACGGGACGGCTATAACATTATGGAATTTAATGCTACGGTGGTACACAAAAATATACACTTAAAGCTATTTTTAAGATACAAAAAAAGGGTATAACCATTCCTAGAATTAATAATGCAAATGTATATTAAACGTATTAAACACGCTTGCTTTGAAGATATCCATAGAATTTCATGTTTCATTTGGAAGTATAGTTTTGAATTTCAACCATAAATTAATAAATACACTTTTAAGGCAAAAAAAAGAAATATACCCAATTCTGAGTTTACACGGATTTTTTTACACGATTCTGATTTAACACGGTTTAGCAAAAAGTTTCAATTCTCTTTTTACACGATTTATTTTGATCTAACACGGTTTAAACGGCGCCTTTTCAAAAATCACCATTTCCATTTAATTCTGAAAAAATATTCCTATTCAAGAAAAAATTCCTAGAATTTACATTTATAACAAAGATGCCGCTTTTATGATCATATTTTTCGAAGTAGTTTTAACTTTGAAAATGTACTGTAGATACACATTTTGTGCACTAAAATCTCCATAATCAAAACTTCACTAACATAACTAACTACACAACAAGTTTTCTCTATTTAATTATCTATTTTATGGAAAAATTGTACAAAACCTACTTCATTCGGAATAAAGTGGCAGCATTGAGTTCCAGGAATTCCTCTCAGTTTTATCTTCAATACATACGTTAGTCTTGGTCTCTCATTTCGTGTTTAAAGTTAGAAGTGTTTAGATGTTTAATAGTAGAAATCGAAAAAAAAATTGTTTTGGTTTTTGAAGTTTTGTGTGCGTAATATAAATTTATTAAATTTTGCTGATAGGTAACTTACAATTTTTCATCATCTGATTTATTAACTGCAATTCAAATATTTTTCGTAAGCCTTACCATGATGTCGGATAATTCAACTATACAAAAGCAGAAAAGGAAAGCTATCTTTTTGAATATTAAGATCCAAATTTTAGATCGTCTTGCAACTGGAGAAATTTCAACATCTATAGGTAAATATTTTGGTTAAACGAAGCTACCCGTAAGAACCATCAAGAAAAATGAAGATGCTATTAGAGATGCTATTTGAGACTCCTGATGAAAAAGAAAAAAGTGATGGTGATGAAGAGGTTCCCCTCACTGCAGGTTTAATTAAAGTAGGGCTTCAAATGGCTAGTAAATTGGAAAGTCATTTTCCTACACGTGATCCCATTGTCGAACGAGCTGAGCAGTTTAAACGTGAACTGAAGTCATGTATGACGCATTATCAAGAATTATGCAAAGATCTAGTCAAAGCAATATCTCAAAGATTGATTATAGAGTTCGTTGTCAAAACTAATCAAACTTCAGAATCACTGAAACAAATGAAAATTTGGTTCTCCATGCCACAGAGAGCATTTTACCACTGGAGGATGAACACGACGGCCAAAATGTTTCAAGCGATGAAAGTGATTTAATTCCAGTCTTACGCAAACGAATGCGTCTATTGTCAGAAAGTGACAACGAATAAAATCTAGTTAATAAGCATATGTAAGTCATATTTTTTTGCACTTTTGTATTCTTAAATTAATGACATATTATTTTCTTTATGAAGGATAATTTACTTTAAAAATGCACATATAATTATCTTTATAAGTTTATAAATTAAAAAATGTGTTTAAATGAATAAAAATCAAATAAAGATTTAATTAAAGATTTTGATATGATTTGTTTGAAAGGGTTATTATTTGTAGTGGGTTTTCACGTCTGGAACCAATCTTCTATTTTTTCATATGCACTGTAAATTTTTATACGTTTTTTTGTACGGTTTTTTCGGGAACCTGTCTACCGTGTAAAAACAGAATTGGGTGTACTTTACAAACCCTGTATATATAACTTGCATTAAAATATTTAATTCTCTACCACATGGCCTTAGAAATTACAAATATTGAAATTGGAAAGTAGTAACACTTAGAAGTTAATCAAAACATAACTGATATGAAGTCTAAAATTACTATTCCTCATCCATTCAAGTTATACAATTCTGCTTTCACATATTAAGATTAATGGAATTTGATATAGTAACTGTAGCTTCACATAACCACAATTATACATGTGTTCTACTCTAAATGAAAAATATTGACGTTTGGGCTTATAGTATATTATAGAGTATATGCATACATGAAACTTATAGATAAATCGTATAATAAAGCTGTTATTATTACTTTTTTGAATCATTAAATATTATGAAAACCTGGATGATCTGATGCTCTTAGGTTGTTTACATTTAATAAATTCATATGAAATTAATATGTTAGTGTTTCTACTGCTTTCTGCAATTTATGTACAACAGGGTTGCTAAACAAATGTAATCATGGAATTTTTTTCTTAAAAAATAATGGTTGGCTATTCAAATTTAAACTCTAAAATTTTTTGAAACAAAACTGGGAGGGGGGGAGAATTGTGTTTGCAGGAATTACACAAGGTGTTTGAAGGCATGCTGTAACATTTGGCCAGATGTTTTGCATCCCTGATGTACAGCATTTAATTTCTTAGCTGTAAACTTTAATAGTCATCAATTTTGATTATAGATGCCACGAATGTGTTGTGTCCCAGGCTGTAAATTAAATTATAGATCTGAAGGAAGCAAAAACACTACAACTCTCAAATTTCCCAAAGATTCAGCCTTAAGAGAGATGTGGCTGAAGGCCATCCACAGAGATATTTCACCCCATCAGAATCTTCTGTAGTTTGCATTCACCACTTTAATGATAATTTAGTTATAAGGTTTTATTCTGGTTCAAGAAATGACGAAACAATTTTGAAAGTTGCACGAAAAAAGCTTCTGTTAGTGCCTGATGCCATACCAGATATTTTTTCCAATCAACCATCGTATTTCACCAAAATGGTTAGTGCCAAACGTAAAGATCCTGCTGACCGTGTAACTGAACAAGTGAAAAGAGATGATGAAATGTTTAACAAATAGTTGGAATATGATAATATTGTAAGTTTCACATCCTTTGGAAAAGATGTTGCAGTTAAAGATGTAACGCGGTATGGTTTTCACGTTTTCCATGAAGAAGAATTTGTTTTAATTTTCAAAATTAATTTTTCTCAATGCCCAAGAATAACTGTTTCTTTAAAATTGTTTCCTGATTTCTCATTTGAAATTTGGAATGATAATATGTTGCTACCTATTAAACAGTTTAGTGGTTCTATTAGAAGAACTGAAAGTTGATAAATGGAATAAGTTTGATACCTTAATAAGCCATTTAAGTTCTTTCAATTTTCAGTCTATTCCATTGGACAACAAATTGAAACTTGCAAGAAGCATTGTTTCTGAATACAAAGAATGCATTTCAGATAGTGGAGCTGAGAAGGAAACAATGTTAAATGTTTTTTGTGAACAGTTAAATTCAGCTGTTCACAAAGTTCCACTGTCAACATATATATTATGTAATATATATGTTGACAGTGAAATGCCCAAGATATTCCACAGAGTTAAAGATGTGGGCTTTTGAAAAATATTTTCTTAATTCTGGTGCATATTTTTGGTTACAAAACTCTGGCATATTGTCCCTGCCTCATCCAACTTATTTGAGACGACGTTGTTACGGCTTTGGTACTGAACAGTCTGGCCTACATAATTCACGTATGAAATTTTTAATATAAAAGGCTTCTTTGCTGCAGCAACATGAAAGAGTAGTTATTGTTCTTTTGGATGAAATATATATCAATCCTAAAGTAAGTTTCAAAAAAGGTGTGATAGAAAGCTTCTTTGAATATGAAAATTTATGCCCCAAAACTGTTCAAGCCTTTATGATTATGTCTATTTTTTCAAAAAACAAAGATGTAGTTTCTTTGCATCCTGTAAAAAATCTTACAGCTAATTTAATGTATGAAATCACAATGGAAGTGCTAAAGGCTTTAGCTGATGCAGGTTATATTGTAATATCTCTAATATCAGACAATAACCGTATAAATAGAAACATGTTCGAAATTATGAGTGGAGGGGAGCTGAAATCTAGCATACCTAATCCATTTGATAAAGATCATCAAATATTTTTCTTGTTTGGCACAGTGCATTTGTTGAAGTCTACACGAAACAACTGGTTCAGGCAACTTGTTAATTAGCAATCATTTATGTTCCCTTCATTTGATGATCAAAATTTAGTACTAAGGGTTAGTGTGTCATGCCTAAAAAACTGTATGCTGCTGAAAGCAGCAATGTAGTTAAACTTGCACCAAAGTTAAATAGAAAAGTTCTATTCTCTACATCCTTTGAGAAACAAAATGTTAATTTGGCCACTTGCCTTTTTAATGATCAAACTTCTCTTGCCTATTCACATAAAAATCTTTGCTTCTCTACATAAAAATCTGTTTTTCTGGCACCGTTCAGTTCTTGGACATCATTTGAAAGTGGTGGAAAATAATGAATGTTAAACATTCTTATAAAGAAAGAAATCTTCTTGACCCGTCTGTGATCCCATAAGAAATGACTATGACAATGTCTTGAAATATCTTGAAAAATTCATCTCATGGTTGGATAAATGGAAAACCATTTTAGTTCCTGGTTCCTGTACCTCTAAGCTGTTTGGAAAATTAAACAAGAAATATTTTTGGAATTAAGATACACCACAGAAACACTGATAAAATTATGTTCACATATGTTTACAGTTTTCAAACCTAAATATGTACTTTTAGGAAAATTTCAAACCAATAACTTGGAGAATAGATTCAGTGCTATCGGCAAATGAGTGGTGCAAACTATAATGTATCAGTGACTCAAATCTTAGAATCTGAAAAGAAACTTAAACTTATTGGCTTGATCAAGTTACATCCAACCAAAAGGGTGAGTTTACATTAAAAGAATTTATTGGAAATTGTTCTAAAATTGTTGTTTGTGACAGTATGAGTACTGACATTAATAACGATTTTGGACACGTTATTGAGGAGTCTCAAGCTCTATGTATTACACGATAAAACTAAATGAATATTTGTTTTTATCAGTGGCTATGTAGTATATTCCATAGGTAAGACTTTAAAATGTGCAAATTGAAAATACTTTTTGCATGAAACTACTTTTGAGATTGAGTCCTCACATTTAATATACAAATATTTACTTGAAAACAGCAGAGGTGGTCTGAAACGACCAAAAGATTTTTTTGTATACATATACACAGCATTCCAAATTTTCCAAGCAATAATTAGCAAAGAATTTGAAGATAAATTTATATCTTCAAAAAATCAGCATTTCATCTTAAAAACTTTATGTTTGCAGGGATTTAAATCTCAGTGCTTATATTTGGATGTTTTTTGCACCTGTGGGTCAACATTAAGAAAACTTACTGAGAAAGTGTTTTGTAACACTGTTGAACAATTATTGCAAGGTCAAAAATGACTCTGTTAAAGCATAAAGAGTTCAAAAAAGAGAAAACTTACTACATTGCTGTAAAATATTAAAGGTACCCATCAGTGGTTGTATACTTCAATAAATATCTGATTTATTTGTCCTCTGGCTCCAGGGCGTGCAATCATTGCCGTTTGACACACCCTTCGATACCAATTGTAACGAAAGGTGTCGGACTTTCTTTTCCAAGACAGATGAAAGAGATTTTTATCTGTGCCTTCGAGCTACCTTAGGACATTCGCCGACACTAGAGGCCCTATATAGGTAGAGGTTGGCCATCTCAAAAATGAACGCAATGTTTTGTCGTCGTTCATATTGTTTGGCGTGCAAAGCTGAATGGTGCTGCACGGATACTTATGGATTCCGGAAAAAGGAAGGCTAATATTTGATACAGATTTCAGTGTTCACGATTGGAAGCACTTTAGAAAACAGTTAAAAGGGGAAAAAATTTAGGGCTTTTTTTTTTGAAATAAAGTTAATTTTGCTTTGTTGTCTGTCCGTCTGTAGACATAGAACTTTTTTGTTTATGCAGATAAATGAAAAATTCTTTTTGTGTTGGATAAGTATTTATCAAATATTACAATTTATTTTTTTCGAATATCCCAAAAGTTATAACTACGCCCTCTAACGGTGGAAAAAGTTGAATATTCCAAAAAATCAAGCGAATATTCCAAACGATGTAGTTACGTTAAAAGTTTGAAATTTTGGTTTTGAAATGTGAAGGCTACGAAGTTACCATTGGGTACAATCACTTGACCTTTAAACCCATGGAGGGGGGATGAATGCAACTTTTTTTAAACAGAAAATTGTGTGTTTTTAAAGATAAATTAAAAATCCTTTTTGGGTTGGACAGGCATTGACGAAGTATTAAAATTTGCATCTTCTGAATCTCCAAAAAGCTATAATTGCGCCCTCTAACGGTGAAAAGAAATCAAGAAATTCCAAAATTTAAAACGAATATTGCAAACGATGTAGTTAAGCTAGAAATTTGAAATTTTGGTCGTGGAATGTGACAGTCTTGAAGATTCCATTGACAACAAGGACTTGACCCCTACGCCCAAGGTAGGTAGGACACGGAGCGGTTTTGTTTTAAGAGATAACTGAAAATCTTTTTTTAGTTGGTACTAACGAAATATAATTCGCATTTTCAACTGTAGTTTTAATTTATATCATTATAGATCACTAAATATCCAAATGGCAAAACTTTTAACGAATGTTCCAAGTGATCTCTTTATGGTAGAAATTTCTGCTGTAGCGTTCTGTTTTGATAGAAATTCCACTGACAGCAATGATCTGCCCACTATTTTCAGAGGAGCGAAAGAAAAACAACTTTTTTAATTTAAGAACTAAAAGACAAATACTTTTTATGTTTTATAATTACTAATAAAATATTACTATGTGCATTTCCCCCATCATACATTAAAAAATAAACAAATACCCCTCAAGCAGCTGCTTGTACATAGGTCTTACAGGAGCCTGTCAATTTATACGCCACAGTAGAAGGTCCATGAGGATGTCGAGACCTCAGCAGAAAAACAACACAAACAACCATAATTAAAACTCTCAAGGAATGAAAAGTAGGCAAAGGAAGAACTTCATTCTTTTTGAAAACGAGATTCCCATATGCGCCAGAGGCGATAAGCGTTCTTCTAGCTATTTTACACATTCAGTACCCTTTGGCAATGAAAATTGGAACTATTGCATAATTAGTAAAAATAAACTATTAATATTTTATTAGTATCTATAGACACAAAAAATTTTTTCATTTATCTCTTAAGGCAGAAAAGCTGCATTTTACCAACACCGCTCCCCCTTGCTATAACGGGACAAATTATTACTGTTAGTGTAAACCACTTGGCTATTACACTCTATGACCAAAAATTTAAATAAATGAATAAATAAATAAATATCCCCTCAAGCAGCTGCTTGCCACAGAGGTCTGACAGGAGCCTGTCAGTTTATATGCCACAGTAGAAGATCTGAGAGGATGGCAGGACCTCAGCAGAAAATAACACGAACATCCATGCCTTACCCGGGGCTCGAACCCAGGTCCCATAGATCAGTAGCCAAGCGCGCTAACCACTCGGGCACGGGACGGCTCCAAAATTTAAATATCTATCATAAATAGATCGTTTGCAACATTCGTTTAAAGATCTAGTATTTCCAGCTTTTTTCAACCGCTAAAAGCCGCCTTTCGAAATTTAATTTACCACCTTTAGTATTTTCTAACAGTGGAAATTCCAACTGATGGGGATTCGAAAAATGTAAATATTAATATTTTGTTAGTACCTCTAAATCCCCCCTCCCCCAAAAAAAGATTGTTTCGTTTATCGCTTAAAATAAAAAAGTTTCATTTTCGCCCCTCCTTTTGGCTAAGAAGGTAAAGCCTTGTTGTCAATGTAAACTTTCTGACCATAACACTGTACTACCAAAATTTCGCATTTCTAGTGTAAATACTTTGTTTGCAATATTCGTTTGAAATTTTAGCATTCTCCATTATTTTCTACCGAGGGAGGGCGCTATTAAAGTTATTGGAAAATTTAAAATTACAAATCGCAATATTTCTTCGAAGTCTATCCAACCCAAAAAGAATTTTTCATTTATCTCTAAAAGTGAAAAAGTTGATTTTCTATAGACGGACAGACAGGTGGAAAGACAGACGGAGAGACAGATGAACAGACAGACGAACAAATATTGGCATAAGCGGACAACAAAGTGGAAGCATTAGCTCGTTTTTCAAACGAACCTTAAAAGAAATTATTTTTTGGTTTTCAATTTGCTCCTTTCACTTAAAAAACTTTGAAGCTATTGGAATATTTCAAAACCACCTTTGCAGCCGATTGCTGTCTTCTGACGAAGTTTCTCGGAAAAAATATTCATTAATTTATTTCTATGAGTGGAATTTTTACACCCAACTGCAGCTCAGTAAGGCATTGATAAAATATGGAAGCTTTTATAGGCAAAAAAAGCGGCAGAAATGTATAAAATTGTAAAAACTGAGAAGTTTTAACTATGTACACACATTAACTCATAGGCTTTCGTCTCACGGTACGACAAAAGATGGCGCCCATAAACCATGTGACTCAATCAACCAATGACAGTTAATCACTGAGATGGCCAGCCTCTAACTATACAAGACCTCTAGCCGACATTAACTTGGTCCATGAGTGCAGCTCACCTTCACTGTTTCTTCCACCACTTTGTTCTATCTTCAACAAACCAAAATAATTCTACAATTACGAACGACGTCCCAGCAACCAGAAAAGAGTATAGCATCAAATAAGAAAAAGAAAACGGCACTGAAAATTCGACGAATACTAGAATATACTGAAACAAAACTCTCAAAATGTCACTACTTACATTTACATACTTACAGTGAGGACCGGATCTAGGCAAGGTAGTCATGCATTCACCCCCCCCCCCCCCACAAATGGAATTTTGGTATTGGTAATAAAGGCAAAGAATTAACAAACTTGTGCATATTTCACACACATTTTTCCGTAAATTCTTTAAAGACCTTCAAAATGCCTTCAAAAGCGGAAAATGCTATAGGGCAAAGGAAAGGCAGTCTCTTTGCCCTTACTTTTTTACTCTTTTTTCCATCTCGATTCACCAGTCTCGAAATCTGAAGTTCTCAGGTTCGAGTGCCAACTCTTCCTGTGGAGAGATTTATCTCCGCTAAATCTCACCATGCACTAGGTGAGAAATGGAACACCGACGGCTTGACAAAGTTGCTGTCCGTCAGATGAAACATTAGGCCGTGGCTCATTGTGCAGGAGAGAATTATTTATACCTGCACACGAAAAGGACTCGCTGAATGGCGTTGACAGGAGGCACCAGGCTCGTAATCTGTAGTTCCCAGGTTCGAGTCCCAGCTGGGTCAGCGTTGAGATATATCTTCGCAAAATTCCCCGTCCTGCCCACGGTCAGTAGGGGACACCGATGGGCTTGGAAATGCCGCCGTCCGTCGGATGGAACGTAAGCCGTGGTCCCGTGTGCGGGAGAGCCATACCCTGTGCACGTTAAAGAACACGCTGGATGGCCTTGACGGGAGGCTACCATCTGTCTCTCAACAGCTGTTCCAGTGTGTCCCCTCCCCCAACCTTCTCAGATCCTTCGGGGACCTTGTGACCTGGCCATTTAGCCCATGGTGTGCAAAAAAGTGTCGCTCAGAGGTAAAACAACCCAACACAATCCAATTCTGAGCCTTGGAATTTTTGGCCATTTAACCCTTTATGTGGAAAAAGAGTGACGGTAAGATGTAAAAGAACTCAACTTACAAATATATAGCCATATCAGTAAATTTCTGTTATGTAAAAGAAGTACTAGAGAAGGGATGCAAAAGAGCAACTGCAGTCTTCCTCATTTTGACACGGCCATCTGATGGACGGCACCTCTTTAAGCCATCAGTGTTCTCTTTTGCGCCGAAGATCAGAGAAAGTGTTAGTGGAGAAAATCTTAATACAGGCACCGTGTGGAGTTTGAGGTTTTTGCACTGAGCAGCACTTTTTTGCACACAATGGGCTAAATGGCCAGGTCAGAAGGATCCCGAAGGTTCAGAGAGGGTTGGGGGAGTGGACTAACTGGAACAGCCGTTGGAAGACAGATAGTAGCCTCCTGTCAAGGCCATCCAATGTGTTATTTAAAGTGCACAGGGTATGACTTTCCCATACACGGGGCTACGGCTTTATGTCCAATCCGACGGACTGCAGCCTTTCCCAATCCATTGATGTCCCCTAGTGACCGTGGGGAGGGCGGGGAGTTTTGTGGTGATAGATCTCAAAGCTGACTCAGCTGGGACTCAAACCTGGGAATTGTAGATTACGCCTTGTGCGCTACAGACTGAACCACCCCAGCCCCACCGTGGGGAGTAAAACCTCGGATATTCAGATTAGTAGCGCTCATGTTAAATTATCTTATTAAGATTTAATTCCTTTAAATGTGAGAGAATTCATCTGAAACATCCATGTCGATTTGAGCTTTCATCTTTGGCAAAATGCTTGATCATTATTTCTTAGGATACTGACTTAGGAAAAAGAAATATTTATCCGGTCGAATAACGTTCAGAGCGAAAAAAACTTATGATACAATCTCTACATTATTATAACACTTTCCGTTTTTCGAAGGTGATTTTTTTTCCGATATAGATTTTGTTGTTTGAAAAGTAGAGTCCTTTCTTAGTCTCATTATTTTCATACATACAGTTCCTATTTTTAACCTTTGATGGCCATTTCCTTTCCGTTGAGTTTACTAAATTCTTCCACGATGTTTTCCAAAAAGATATTTGTCTTTGGAAGTAATGAGGGAATTTTCTTTTGAGCTATATCAGCATTCTTTGGAAGCAATGAGATCCCAAGAGAGCAACGAAAGCACTCTTTGAGTAAGGAGTATTCTTTTCGAGTCCGTGAGCTTGCTTTCATCATCTACACCTACGCGATATTATTGTGATATTTTATTGTTTACTAAGTAAAAAATCCGGTAGGTGTCCGATTATCATTAAATTTTAAAAAAACAGTAAGATTATTCTTAATAATTTAAAGGTTTTCTAAATTTCTTGCGTACTTTAATGTCAAGTTAATCGCTGATAACTGAGATTTAAGAATGCGATGACTGTGAGCAGATTTGAATGTATAAAAAATGAAGTTAGGGAGTCAAGAAACATAATTAAGTCAGAAAAAAGTAATGAGGGGCAAAGAATGGATTTTAATTATTGCACAACATTTCTCTCCGTTTTATGGATCATTTAAAAATTTCTTGAAAAATGTATGAAAATGCAGAAGTTTAATAAATTTTTGTCTCCATTATACTAACCAACATACTCAAATGGAGGTGGGTATGTCCCACCCTATATCCGGCCCACACTCTGAGGATTTTTCAAGTGACTATAAGGTTCCGAGAGAGCAAAACAAGTGAATAGTATCTAGTATATGACAGAGGAAATTTCGAAACAATTCCTATGTATATGAAATATTTAAATAAGCGTTAACCTTTCATGTGATTGGTATCAATAATAAAATAATACGAAAATAGGTTTGGGTTGGATTTAAGTTATCCATAACTTTCGGGTTTTAGAGAACTGTCTCTATATCGAGAAAAATATTTTCGGGACACCCAATGACTGCTGGCGAAATAGTTGAGTATTGTCGGCGAAGCAAACACGTTCCCGTAGGCATCGCACATGATGTTTTCGAATTATTCGTTCCACGAGAAAAGTCACACCTCTCCAACACACTCCCAGTAAAAATAAAAGTCACACTTCTGTGTCACATAGGATTATTGACAATTTATGCATCGGGTACAATTGACTTTAATATATTGAATTTATTATTGGGGTGGAGATTACAAATCAACTTTACAGCTTCTATGTTTTGCACAAAATAGAGTGATTCGAAATTTATCGCAAAATAATTATTCCAATATATATTCACTATATCGCAGTTATAAATTACACTGCGCGACATTGAAATTGCCCCACCCAGAAGGAGTGAGGGGATAGGGGTGAAATGTAGCACAGACATAGAAATACATATTGGTATACCATGATTTAATTTGCAGCTACTTACAGCGTTAGAAGATGAGATAATGCAGCATAATGGGACTGCGCAGTAGGTGGTTGCACCGCAATGAACTGCAATACAGGCAGCAATACGGCGTGGCATGGAGTCATACAGTCGACGAATTTGGTTCTGAGGAATTTCACACCAAGCAGCGTTGATTTGCTCCCTTAATTCATCGAGATTCCACGCCTGCCGGTGAGAGGATTGTACACGCCGTCCATTGTGGTCACACAGATTTTCTATTGGGGATAAATCTGGAGATCATGCTGGCCATGACAATACTTGAACATGTTGCAAACATTGTCTGGAGTCCCTAGCAGTGTGTACATGGGCATTGTCATGCTGGAAAATGGGCTGCTGCATGCCTCCCAGGAATGGTGACAAAATAGGCTGCAGAACCGCGCCAACCTATTGCGTAGCTGTCAGCATTCAAGTGATGCGGAGAAGAGCTCACTTACTATCATATCCAATAGCACACTATACCATTATGCCTGGCTCACAGTAGGTGTGTTGGTCGCAAACAAAAGCTGGATCCGTCCTCTCGCTTGGTTGTCGCCATACACGGACCTGTCGATCTTCAGCACAGAGAAAGAAACAGATTCATCACTAAACACAACAGTGTTCCATTTGGGACCAAGCCAGACGAGCTGCGATGGTTTGCAGTCAATGGCAGTCGACGTAACAGTTGCCTAGAGCACAGGTATGCCTCATGCAACCTTCGGTTTACCGTTCAGGTCGTTATGGGGACGTCCATAGCTGCTGACACAGCCCGTAAAATATCGCCTGCAATCTCTGTGGTGACGAACGAGCATGTCTATCAAACCGTGCTGACGTCTGTCGGATTACACAGTTCCTTCTGCGACGCACGCTAGAACCGTCATTTCGCCACTGTTGCCAACAGCCAACAGTTCGTGCATCCCGATTAACTTGGGCATTGACACGACGTGCAGTCCATCCAGCTTCACATAGGACTATAATTCTTCCTCTCTCAAAAGCATCCAAATGGCTATAAACCTGCCGAAGGCGTGTACCAGGCATTTTCGGATTTCGCTGAACAATTTCCGAGCTGAACCACCTAATCTCAACCGAACTTTCATCTGCCACTTTCCAACTTCATAAACTTTCATAAACTGGAGGGATGATCTCCAACTTTCATCTGCATAAACACAATACCATCCCTGTTCCTTCTTGCACCTATTATCTCTTGAGCCACATACGTCATTGGCTCCGGATTATCATCATTTGCATATCTCAACTGCGCACACCCACCCTTCTATTTGCATGTTTGCACGACATGTCCTTCTGAGTGGGCACTTTTAATATTGAGCAGGTCCTTCTAATTAATTTTTATTATTGCAATTTTATTGTTATTTATCTTTGTTAAGTGTATTTCCGGTAGTGTCCGAAATGGGAATGACTTAGTAGTTGTCATTCGGGCCTGAGCTATCTGGTTCCATGTGCTTTGGAACTGAGCATCAGCGACAGCACTTTTATTACTTTACAGTAACTAGTCGGAGGTTCTAGTGCGGGTGACAGAAAAGAGCGAGTAAACAATAAACTTCAGACTGAACGTTGCTGTCAAATAGGAAGGTCGTTTGTGAGGCGTGTCATGACCTTCCTATTGGCAAAGAGGAAGGTCTTTGACACGCCTCTCTCAAAAGCTCTTTCTCAAAAGAGACCGGAAAGGACCAGGGTACAGTTCTGTGTGAACCATGTAGTTTAGGCAAAGATTAAATATCCTCTCGCCTAATGTTGAGGTCGGTAAAGAGAAATCTGTAAAATACGGATTTTCACCTCATTATATTAATGCTTGAAGTTGCAAAACAGCATTCGGAATAAATAAAGCTGTGTGGAGGACTTTCAAGTCTACCAGAACATCAATAAAGCCATTTCATTCTGACCTTGAGCCAGCTAAGAACCACGGAAACGAGCACATTCCCATAAGTGCACATATGTGTGAATGTAAATAAACTATGTTGTCCTTACTAAGGTGAATTAATTTATTTCGTCTTTCTACACGACTTTTAATACAGCACGTCTGAAGCACACCTAAGCAGGTGTAAAAACCTTGGAACCTGTGATTTCACCTAGGATAATGGTGAATATTAATTAAGTGGAGTAATTAATCGTCTCCTACAAAGTGCGACGGAAGAGTGTTACGTCTTACATGACCCTTCCCTCCCTGCGTTCGTGACACCTGCCAAAGATGCTCCTCAAGTCTACGTCACTTCCTGAACAATCTCGAAGATCTGAACTTCATGTGAACAGTTTCACAGAAAACTGTCGTTTTCTGGAAAACAAAGAGTTGTATGAGGAAACCAGGCTGATTACCGAGAAAGGAATGGTCTGCCCGATGACCATCTTCCATGACTTCTGCTCATTCTGACCCTGGGGATACGTGCAGGAAGCTGACGTGGGGATTATTCGGACATTCTGGTGTCGTCTTCTCATTCTGATTGTTCGTGTGGGCTGTCGTCCTCCTCCAATCAACCTGAGGTGAGTGCACTCATAGTCGAAGAGCCGAGGCACACTCATGAAAGCACTTCCGTTTTTTGGAGCACTAGAGTATGGCAAAGCAACCCTTGATCTAATAACGGAACGGAGAAAAGAATAAAACATCTGTGTACTAAGCTGAGGATGCAGTTAAAAGAAGTGCGAACCATTTTGGGCTCCTTCCTCTTTATTGTTACTTAAATGAGAGCTTTTTGCCACAACTGACCTAAGTCACACTGCGCTAGAATTTACCATTGCGCATTGTCCCTGACTGCATAGCAGCATTAAACTGATTGTGAAAATAATAAAGATTTAAATCAATTAAATAATTTATGTCTGTGATTGTTTTTGTTATCTATTGACAAATGTTTATGTATTATTATTTATTATATTATTATTGTAAAATTTACAAAAAAATTACAAATGTTTTGAACCATCATTAATATGGAAGAAGTAAACTCACAAACATATCTTATTGCAGCTACGGGTTTCCCCTCACGAGATAATAACGACATTCTCGTGAATTACACAACCTCTTTTTTTCCTCCTCTTGCCCTCCTTTTTTATTTGACCTTCTAAAACTTTTATTTGATATATAACTCATAAACACGACCCTTTTGGAGTCGTATTTCAGTCTATGGCATTGATATAGCCTATGACATGGGAGACACCATAAGTTTTAATTTAAATATGACTCGTTAAAATGTAACCCCTGGAAAATCGGTCCACCCCACCTTTTAGCAGGGGGAAGAATAGTGGGAGTAAAAGTCGAAATAGTTTACGGCGGTCATTATACGAGCTTTCATTTGACCCCTAACTTATGGGTGTAGGGATATAGTAGAACGACTCTCGTATTTCCCGTTTTCTAAGGGGAAAGGAAGCACAGGGGTAAATTTTTTTATAGCCTATGATATTCCCGTTTCATTTGACATATAGCTTGTTACATTCGGCACTCGCGTTCTAGAGATATAGCAGAAGAATGGTTTACATATTTTTCTTTTTATGGGGAAGAAAGCATGGAGGTTTTTTTTTTATAGCTTATTACTCTCCCCGCGTCACAAGCTTTCATTTGACACATAAATCATTAAGCTTCTCCATCGCGCTCGAAATGTATGGTGGAACAACATTTTGTCAAATACACAAATCGACTAACTGATAAACCGACAAATGTCGAAGCGAAAAGTAATAGGGTTGTGGGTTGTTTTACCTCTGAGTGGCACTTTTTTGCACACTATGGGCTAAATGGCCAGGTCACATGGACCTCGAAGGCTCAGAGAAGGTTGGGGGAGGGGACCCACTGGAACAGCTGTTGGGAGACAGATGGTAGCCTCCCGTCAAGGCCATCCAGCGTGTTCTTTAACGTGCACAGGTTATTTAACGGCATGGCTCTCCCGTACACGGCCACAGCTTAACGGCCACGGCTTAACGTCCACCCGACGGACGGCGGCCTTTCCAAGCCCATCGGTGTCCCCTACTGACCGTGGGCAGGGCGGGGAAGAAAAGTAATAGGAAAATAGGTAACAAGAGTAAGTGGTTCCTCTTCTCCATTTTCGCCGAACTCGGCGAATTGGTGTGCCGCCTAAAATAGAAACGTAAAACATTGCATCAATTTAGACAGCTACGGCTGATGTAGCCTTAGTCTGAAAATGTTGAATACTAGCTGAATGGCATATGGTTCTGCCCAGGTCTCTCTTTCAATCGCTGTATTCTGTTTTTTACTGCACTAAAGGTTAGCTTTGTGAGTCCTACTCCTCCCCCCTCCAGCACTTTAGCAGATTCAACACGAAGAATTGCTCGGCGTTGCTCATGCTGTTGCTGACGTCAGCGAACGCTCTCATAGCCGGTGGATTCGTTGCAAACTATTGAGATTCATTGATAGATTTTGGTACTCTGTGGTAGCCCCAACCTTCTCTGAGCCTTTGTGACTTGGCCATTTAGCCCATTGTGTACAAAAATGTGCCGCTCAGAGGTAAAACAACCCAACCTTATTCATAAACGTTAACAACAACATAACGCTAATAAACATATACGCATAATAATAATAATAATAATCAAATACGCATTTAATAATAATAATAATAATATAATTATATGCACATCATAACAAATACATAAACATAAACACTAATAAACACCAATGTTTCAATACATAGTTGAACATTGGCGTTTATTTAGCATTGGCGATACAGGGTTGTACACCTCAAGTACTGTTTCATATCCACATATTTGACATGTACTTAAAAATAAGGTGATCTGATTTCAAAGCGAAAGCAATACATTAGAGCATAAGAGCAGTACATCGGCATATTTGACAGATTTATCTTCCATCATGAAAAATCATCCGATATTTTTGTCAATGTTGCTTCAAAATAAATCATCTTGAACGATATATATCTTAATAAAAATCTGCTCGATTAAAGTTCGGCCGATTAATTGTTGGTGCATCACGCGTTTGCAGATTTGTCTGTCGAACTCATTTCCCGATAAAACGTAGTGGAGTAATAATGCAAAGAATAAAATATTTACTGCACGAGAGGATTATCTTGTTTTCTCTTCTTCTGTTCTTTAGTGTTGTGATAGAGAGGGAACACAGCACCCGGTATCTTTCTGGTATAAGACATCCCAAAGTTTCTCCAGCAATCCCCACAGAATACCAACATCAGGGCCGGCGTGAACGTTTGCGGGGCCGGGTTCCAAAATTGTGCGGGGCAAAAGAATTACTTATTTGATATTCATGTTACACTGATGTAGGCTTCTTATCAATTTGATTCGGGTACATAGATGATATTAAATAACAAATTATTAGAAATTTGTGTTTAACAAGTGTTTGATTTATATATGATTTGTATTCTTGTGCTCGTTACTCTTTAAGGTTTAATGTTGCTATTAATGAAATGTTAATAAGGGAGCATAAGATAAGCTATTAGCTTACAACATGCCTGCCCTCGGTCAATAGTGGACACCGTCCAAAGGCCGCCGTCTGTCGGATGGAACTTTAAGTCGTGGCTCCGTGTGTGGGAGAGCACATGCCCTGTGCTCGTTAAAGAACACGTTGGATGGCCTTTACGGGAGGGTACCTTATGTCTCCCAACAGTTGTTCCAATGGGTCCCCAACCTTCTCTGTTCCTTCGGGGTCCTTGAGACCTGACCATTTGGCCCATTGTGTGCAAAAAGTGCCGCTCAGAGATAAAACAAACCAACCTCCCCCTCCGGTTAATATTTTCTCCCTCTTTTTTAGGGGAGAAAAGAAATGGACATAGATCGAGGTAACCATTATCCTCCTCACGTCAGAAGTTTCTAAACCAAAAACCGCTTCTCTTCGCTCAGATAATCCTCCTCAGATAATCGAACTTTTCAAATCACTTCGTACCCACAGGAGTTGCTCGGAATTACTATTATTTAACGTAATATTTAAAACATTTAATAATTATTTCTATATATATATTTATTAGCTTTTGCACATGTTTCAAATTAAGTTAATGATTTTAACTTCCGACACGAATTTCGTTTTTGAATCTCGTGTTCTGCTGTGCCTATATAACGACTTCAATATCCACGGACGCTAGCGCTCTTGATCCAGCAAACTGAACAATGAGTTTATCACGCGAAATTAGAAAAAAATTAGTTTTATGCATTCCTTATTTCATATTTAAGGTGGCAACAGTTATTTTGAATAACGTTCAACTATTAATGTTCATTCATTCGAAATCAGATATTAGTTTAGTTTGATGTATTCCTTTTTTCAAATTTATTACTGGCAAGAGTTATTTTGAATAACTTTCACCCGTTAATGTTAAGCCTATGGGATTTTAACAAATATTCCACTCACCTCAATTTTGGTTGACCCTAGCGAGTTCGCACATAGCCTAGATTCTTCCCCTGGGTGAAGGGAACGTTCATGCAAAGTTTGGTGTCTCTAGCTCTTCTGAGTGCATAATCGGACAGACACATAAACAAACAAACTTTCTTCTTTATATATTAGATAAACAAATTGTCTACTATCAGAACGAAGTCAAACCATCAAGAGAAAACTTCTCAATTCTTGAATACATTTAAATGTATTACAATTCTTACACACACTAACCAAAGCAAAAAGAGAATCTTTATACAATAGTCATCAAGCGACACAATTACTTTTGTGAATGAACCTTTGTGAATATTAAAGTCTCTCTTTAAGGGAGGTAAAAAACGATGTGTTATGTTCATTCTTAAAAGAAACACAATATTTCAAATGATAATCAATTTGAATTACAAAAAGGCAAAGATATTATAAAACTATTAACAAAAGTTGCACATAACATAAACTCTTCATTAAATAGAGGACATAAAGTAATAGGTATGTTTTTAGACTTACAGAAAGTCCTTGATACTATAGATCACAACCTCTTATTAAAAAACTTGAAAATTATGGTATAAGAGATATTGCGTTAATAAGTTTAAAAATTACCTAAGTAACAGATATATTATTAAAAAAATAAACATTGTGTACAGTGTCAAAAATTATGGGATGCCACAAAGATCTATAGTAGGCCAACTCTTATTTCTGGTATACATTAATGATTTATGAAACATCAACTTCAATAGTTCAGTTTACTTATATGCAGATGGCATAGTAATAATAATAACAACAGAAAGACTAAAGTGATATGCAGTGAAATACAGGATACAGGAGGATTTTAATTATATTTTACCGTGGCTTACCATAATAAAATATATTTAAATGGAAACAAGACAGAATGGATATTTCATTCTCTGGGCTATAGAGATATAGAAAATATATTTATTAACTATACCCAATATATTTGTGATAAGTTAAGATTGGCTGCGATAAAATTAAATAAACTAAGATATACAACGGACAGAACAACATGTTTATTATTTTATGAAGCAAGTTATGAATTTATATTAAACTATGGAATTACTATACACAGAACTACAAATATAACAAATATAAATGAAATTGAAAAAAATACAATCAACAATAGCAAAAATTATAATTGATGACAATGAAAATGCTGATTTATTGACAAAAAGGGAGAAATTTAAATTTTTAAATTTCTTACCTTATTCAAATTTATACGAATCTAATATTGTATTAAAACTATCTTTGCCGATACTTTTAAGACTAAAACAAACCATGATAAAGAAACCAGATTAAAAAAGGTGCCTTTTTTAAATTACCAAATATAAAAAATAATTCTGAAAAATCTGTAAGTGAATGTAAACTACCTTTCATCTATAATTTGTTACCTAAAGATATGCTACGCATCTGGAAATTTTCGACTTTGAATAGAAATTTAAAGCTGTTTTTTATGGAAGACATTATACAACAGCGTTATTTTTAAATCGCTTTCCAATTAGTTTATTTTCATAGTTTGTCATCTGATATTTTCATTTCGGCCGATTGATATGTGACACAAATGTTTAATATCTTATACATTTATTTGCTTTCTGGCTTTGTGAACTATGTAACCAGATGATTCTGCTATCCTTTTGTTTAATTTTGCTTTTAGTTGTTTGTTTTATTTTTTTTTTCGCTCAAATTATTTAATCCAAATAAATATTGTAACTGTTATATTTCCTGCAGACAAGCTATGTACCTATGTGGGACAACTGTAAATCGCTTTGTAGCAAATTATTATGAGAAAATAAAGATTTATTAATTTAAAAGAAATGCGGGAGGAATTTATTTTGCGAAGATAAATCTCAATGCTGGCCCAGTTCGGACTCGAACTTGAAAACTGCAGATTTCGAGTCTGGCACGCTACCGACTGAGCCACTCCCGCCCCCTTTTGGCAAGACCCAAGTGAAACTGGAAAGAGAAGGCTGAAATTATGGGGGAAAAGGCTTCGAACATAATACGCAACTGCAAGGGCTAATTTGCTCACTTTTAATAACACATAGTCTGCAGACTGTATGCCGAAAATTACGGTAGAAAAAACTTTAAGCACTCTTTAGATTTAGAAGGTTAACAGGAATTAAAAACGAAATTAAAGAAATTTTTAAAAAACAAGAATTTAAGAAAATCTTGAAAAGTTTTTAATGGCGAGGAAATGTAAGTAAAACGATAAATTTTTTTCTGGAGTCGGGAGACATAATTTAAAGAATATTTCTTTTCCATGGAACAAAAAGTAATTGTTGTATAGGGGCAGGAACAGATTTAGGGAGGAAGTGGGGAGGGATAACCTCCCATTCTTTGATAGTGTTAATAAGGGGAATAGAGGCATAAGATTATTAAAATTGCGTGTATTTCGCTCATTTTCCAAAAAAATGTTTCTAAGACCTTTAAACTTAAGGAAAAATGTAGCACTGCCAATGGAAACTCACTCCAGTATCCCCCTTTTATCATTTTCTCACTCGATTTAATCACTTGCCCCCCCATATTTTTTTTTCTAGAACTGGGCCTGTATAGGAGCAAGGAAAAACAAACCGAAAGAAAAAAACCGAAATAATTTTTTTGTAGTGAAGACCAATTTAAAGAATGAATTTTGTCCAGGGGGATAAGAGGTAAATGGATGAAAACTGTCCCCAGGATATGTCAAGGATAAGGTGAGGGAAAAGGTGGACGGGTATAGTCAAAAAGAAAACCGAAAGATTACATTTTATCCAAGATGAAGACGACTGAAATGAAAAAGTGAATCTGATATAGAGAAGAGAAAGCGACTGAAATAAAAGAAATTGAATTGTCTACGTAGGGAGGAAATAGATATAAATGAATTGATTTTTTTTCGGGATAAACTAAAATGATAAAATGGATTTTTGCCTAAGGAGTTAACAGAAGGAAAGATTGAATTATATTTAGGGAGGGAGGAGACCAAAATCAAACAATAAAAATCATGCTTCGCTTCTGCTGAGTTCCTGCCTTCCTCACCGAACTTCCCTATGGCGTATTGACAAGCTCCTGCCAGGTCTCTGTGGCAAACTGCTCCTTGACGGTTAGTTATCTTTCCATTTTGTCTAGTTGGAAATCGTAGGAAACAAAACGGATTTGCTTAAGTAGTTAACGAAATATAAAAATTGATTTTTTTTGGAAGGTAGGTGACCAAAGTTAAAGAAAGGGATATTGTTCGCTACAGCACAAATAATGGTTTTTGTGCGGGATGGGAGGGAGACCAAAATAAAAGAATTAATTTTTATCTAGGGCGAGACAAAAGTAAACAATGGGTTTCATTTAATCAAAGAGAAAGAATTCATATATTTCAGGGTCAAAATATTAAAGTAAAGGATTCATTGTCTAAGAACAGAGGGACCAAAATAAAAGAATGCATTTTGTCCAGAGGACCAGAAGAAATATTTTATAGGGGTGAGAAAAGGCAAACAAACAAACTTTTTGTAGGAATGACCAAAATTTAAAAAATGAATTTTGTCTACGGGAAAGGACTGTGAAAACAAAATAATAGATTTTGTCTAGGGGGCAAAAGAAATTTAAAAAATAAATAATAATAATGGGGGAACAAATACTTTTAAGAAATAGGGATAATCTAGGGTAAAAACAAAGCAAAAGAATTGATATTTTCCAGAAAGCGGAAATGAAAGTAAAAGAATTATTATTGTGTAGGGCGGAAAGACAAAACTAAAAGATTGTTTTTTGTGCAGGCGGCGAAAAAAATATTTTGTACGAGTGAGGTAAAACAAAAAAGAAAGTAAAAGAAAAGAAAGAAATATGGCTTTTTTTAGTTGAACAAAATGAAAAAATAAACTCTGTGGCAAAAAAACAGAGGCACCTCGATACAATAGTCCGTTAACCACGAAACTCGGCATGCAAATACTTCCTAGCCAAGTATGCAAATGACAGAGATTCGATGCCAATAAATGTATCGAGTGGTCCTAGCGCACAGAGGAAAGGTGCATTTCTGTGCCATATGTCAGGAGCATCGCTCACGTGCATTGACCATTCTGACCGATGTTGCAGTTGCGTTGACATCAGTAGCTGATGAGGATGCTGTGATGATGCACCTGATGACAGTACCAGCAACTCAGCGAGTTCAAGAGGTGATGTATCGTGGGCCTCAAAGAAGCCGTTTGGTCATGTCGATATATCAGCCATCATCTCGATCGGATCGATGACGCAGTAGCACGATTGTTGGCGGCAGCGGGTTCAGGAAGGCACACATACGCGCCACAAAGGTCACCCGCTAGGCAAAATACTGGAAGGGAGGATCGCAAGATAGTGAGAGCAGCCAGAACAACACTGACGGCATTGTTATCTATCACCCGAAGACACGTAAAGTTCTCTGTGGAGTATGTTGTAGCAAGACGCACCATTGGAAGATGACTGGCAGCAGCGGGACCACACTCTTGCTGTTCTTTACGACAGTTATCAAAAACCGCTGAACATTGGCAACGCCATCTGGAGTGGTGTCGTGCCTGGGAAATGTGGACTGTGTTTACTGGAGGTGTAGAGTGTTCAGTGACGAATCACGTTTTTTTTCTGGGAGCAGATGGGCAACGTATAAGTGTTTGGAGGAGGTTGGGCTAGCGCCACGATCTGGCCTACATTGTACTACACCTAGTACTAGCAGTACTAGGGGGAACCGGCCTCCATAGGAGCCATCTCCTATGGCAGCCGGTCCCCCCAGTACTGTTATGTGGTAACTTAACAGCACGGCGGTACGATGATGACATCCTGCGACCAGTCGTGTTGCTTTTACTGTCATGTCTTCCTGGGGCATTTCCAGCACGATAATGCCAGTCCACACACGGCTCACCTGTCTCGGGAATGTCTCTGTGGTATTAAAACCTTCCCATGGACAGCCAGGTCTCCAGACCTCTCACCAATCGAGCACTTATGGGATATTCTGGGACGTGCATTGCAATCATCCCGGAATGTCAACGAACTAGCCCAGCAATTAGAGCACGCATATAATAATAATAATAATAATAATAATAATAATAATAATAATAATAATAATACCCCCTCAAGCAGCTGCTTGCCACAGAGGTCTGACAGGAACCTGTCAGTTTACATGCCACAGTAGAAGATCTGAGAGGATGGCAGGACCTCAGCAGAAAACAACACGAACATCCATACCTTACCCGGGGCTCGAACCCAGGTCCCGTAGATCAGTAGCCAAGCGCGCCAACCACTCGGCCACGGGACGGCTAGAGCACGCATACTTTGCGCTAATGAACCGCTACTGCATGCGTATGTCGCATGGCAGAAGCTGCCACAGTACACTCAATCCGACTCTTATTTGACTCAATGCCACGCCGGATATCGGCATGCATCGCTGCCAGAGGTGACTCTACTAAACTGTTATGCTAATGGAGCCATTGTTCTAGTGGTCTTATATAAGGAGAGATTGGCAACGGCGTTCATGGGCGCCATTTTCGGACTCTGCGAGTGCGTCAATTAGTCTATCAGACTGATTATCTAGCTTCGTCAACACACATAAGGGTACGGAGCAATTTTATAATAAGATTATATTACTTAAATATCATGGAAATGCTTCCTTTCCAGATGATTGTTTTCTGTTCTCAGTATTTTATAATAATATTTATTGATTGATTATATTACAATTCAGTCAATTGATTAATTTTCAAATTTAAACAATAACTATTCCTTCATACATTCAGTCCCAGATATTAAATTTTTACTTAAAAAGTAAAAATGCTGATGTTGGGAATATTTCAAGTTTGTACATTTATTGAAGTTTACGAAAATATTTTTCACACATTATGAACATGTTATAAATTTCGGCACTACTTTTCACCAAAGAGTTTTCTTCATAGCTTCTCAGTACGTTTAGTGAAGTACGTTCAATCTTCTTAACTGCGAAAACAAACTTTTTACGGAAAAAAGTCACTAGAAATAAATTAAAGATCCTGCGAAAATCTTTCTAATTCGCAATTTGCACAACATTCTTTTAATATTTCGAGTTATTAAGTTGAAAACATTTAAAACGAACGCAGCTATTATGCGAATTCTAACATTTCCGAAATTTATTGAATGATTATACGAACTTCTAACGCAACATTTATTTTAGTAAGTGATTTTTAAAAATATATTTTTACAAGAAATTAAAAAATTTAAACAATACCTATCTTCCTATAGAACCCTAAAAGTAGAAAATAAACCTAATGCATATCGATGGTGCTATCAATGTCTGAATCTGTATTCGCTTCAAAGGGAGATAGAGCGCCACTAATCTTGTTGAGTAGGCAATTTGGCGTCTTTGTATCTTCCTTTGAAGTGGATATGAACTCAATGACTGATTGCACCATCGATGTGCTTTAGGTTTATTTTCTGCTTTTTAGGGCCTTGTAGGAATTAGGTATTTTTTAAATTGTTTTATTTATTTATATTTTTTTGTCACTAAAACAACTACCACCTTCAGAAACTTTCATTTGATATATAGCTCCTAAACATCGAGCACATTTTCTATCCTTTTCGAGTCCTATTCTTAAACTATATCTCTAGAAACTATTCTTAAACTATATCTCTAGAACGCTAATGTCAAAAGTAACATGCGTTACATCAGATGAATGCTTTTGACGCGGGGAATGTATATGAGGTAGCGCATAATATTGGCGCGGGGAATATATTTGAGGTAGCCCATAATATTGCAGGTCACAAGCTTTAATTTGAAAATACGACTCGTTAATGTCGAACCCTGAGAAAATCACCCCCTCTTATCAGGGGGGAATAGTGGGGGCAAAATTCGAAATGGTTCACTACCGTCATTATATAAGCTTTCATTTTGGAAGATATAGTAGAACGACTTTCACTTTTCACGTTTTTTAGGGGAGAAGAAAGTATAGGGAGGTTAATTTTTCGTAGCCTGTAACACTCACCGCGTCACAAGCTTTCATTAGATACATAGCTTGTTACTTTCGACACTAGCGTTCAGTATATATGTAGGAAAATCTTTTTCATGTTCCCCCATTTTTCAGGGGGAAGAAAAAAGGGGGGAACTTGAAAGAAAACTTTTTTTCAGGGAAAAAAGGGGGGAATATGAAAAATCATTTTCATATTCTCCTTATTAAGAGGTGAAGAAAGGAGAGGGGTTAATTTGTTATAGCCATGACACTTCCCACCTCACAAGCTTTCATTTGGCACATAACTCATTAAGGTTCTCCATCGCGTTCGAAAGATATGATGGAACAATCATTTTAACAAATTCACAAATCAACAAATGTCAAAGCCAAAGGGAATAGGGAGACAGGTAACAATTAATGTCACTCATTATTTCTAGTGACATATTTTTGTATAATTGAAATTTTCACGGGAATTTCGTTTACAAAAATATTTCTTCAATATTTTAATGTACCTGGAACATTCAACAGTGACGTCGTTTTCCAATGTTCGTCACAGTAACATTGAAAAAAAAACTCATAAAGAAAATCATTGTTAAACCGTCAAAATTACACTTATTTCAGCAATGTGTTTCAATTAGCTTTCGAGATTAATTCATTTGGAAAGTGTTTACGCTGTTAAGTCAGCTTCCACAACGTTTTAAATATCAACGAATATGACCAAAATGCGATTTCAATGAGAGCTTCCATTTATCTTCAAGGGCATTTCTCCATAAAAAAGGCGATATTCGAGGCTATGATGTTTCGTTTTCTACTGGATAAATGATAAAATGTCACATGATTTGGTAGAGCCAGAAAATTGGCAAACTATTCAAAAATTACTAGTAATACTTCAGCAGTGCAGACAGCCCCAATATTGAGAATAACAGTATTACCTGAGTTTTTAAAGATATAATTAAATTCAACACGACATTTTGGGAACTTTTTCATGAATTTTACTTTCTTTGCAGAACTAGTGCATGCGAAGGCAGCACAATGTGGCATTTTAACAAGGATAAAAACTTTAAGTTTATCGAAGAAATCAAAATGGGGATTATAATAGCGATCGAATTCAATATAAAACGAACACACGTGTAAACATTACCTGTAACTATCATAGAGTTAAGGAATAATTCAACAATCGATACACAGAAATGGCGCCTATGAGACACGTGGGGGGAGGGGGGGGGCTCAGTCGGTAGCGCGCCAGGCTCGTAATCTGTAGTTCCCAGGTTCGAGTCCCAGCTGGGTCAGCTTTGAGATTTACTCCGCAAAATTCCCCGCCCCGTCCACGGTCAGTAGAGGACATCGATGGGCTTGGAAAGGCCGCCGTCCGTAGGATGGGACGTTAAGCCGTGGCCCCGTGTGCGGGAGAGCCATACCCTGTGCACGTTAAAGAACACGCTGGATGGCCTTGACGGGAGGCTACCATCTGTCTCCCAACATCTGTTCCAGTGGGTCCCCTCCCCCAACCTTCTCTGAGCCTTCGGGGTCCATGTGACCTGGCCATTTAGCCCATGGTGTGCAAAAAAGTGCCGCTCAGAGGTAAAACAACCCAACCCAACCCATGAGACACGTGACAGCGGCAGCCGATAAAAATCGACATCGACTTTTGCGAACCTCTCCCTATATAGGACCACTGCATTGTTCTGCAATACAGAGCCCCGTTGCGGTAAAATTTTAAATCACTTTATCTTTAAACCCTCATTGCAACTGAAACGTTTCTGCACGATCGGACACCTGCTTCGGGGTGTTTCTATTTTTTTTTGCCACGGAGTGTATATTTTGCCTAAAGCGAGACAAAAACTGAAAGTTTTTTTATTGAACTATACATATATAAAAAATTTTCATTTCATATGTCACTTTGGAGAATATGTGCCTCAGACATCCAAGACCCAGGTAGAAAGTTTCAGATGGAGCACATCAAAATTTAAGTCATTACAGAAAAAAAAACCTAAAATTCATAAAAGCAGGTAAGATATATTAAGTGAAAGCAATATTCCCAACACAATATTCCAATTACTCTTGACCTTTGCATCCAACAGAAAGACATATCTTTACCAAGATCTCTCTTTGAAAACTTTAAAAAAGAAGTGAATTTCTTACTTCTTCGTTTGAAAGCTGAACAAATACTCAGATTTTGCCAACGTCTTGCAGCTTTCTTTCTTCCCACGTCAGCATAAAGGATTATTTCCCATTGTATAGGCTTATTTGCCTTCTTTTCCGCACAAGAAAATCAGGAATAGCGTATAACAAAGCCAAAAGATGGATAGCCTTTATATCTCTATACACAAGAAAAAGAAGCGTTCAACATATTCTGAACGGCGATCCATTGTATTATTCACCATCATGAGAATGGTACAAATGGGGAAATTCTTTTCCTTCGCAAAGTTCATGGATTAGGAAGACGAACTGAAGGCAGAAACACATTCGGCACAAATGGCGGACTCGGTTTTGCTCGGTTGCAGTGATCGAAAATAGGACTTGGGGGATTTTTCGAGGACATCAGTGTCAGAGGCGAACACTCACGCACACACACTGGTCTCGGTTTCGGCCGAAAACTGCGCAGCTGCTAAGCTCTATAATAACTGCCTAAATTATAGACTTTAGCCTCGAACTGAAGGAGGGCTTAACTGAATGATGCAGCGGGAACTTGGGCTGCCGCTCTCCATTTCCATGTGATTAAAGATGCTCTCCAGGGACACGAGAAATTCGTCGCATTACCCTCCCCCCACCTCTCCGTGAAGAACGAAAAAAAAACAAGAGAGATATTCTCTTTCGGCAGCTCCATTAACTCTGGATGATGCAACGCAACTTGAGCCGTTTTAAAAACAATAGCTCCTCTCCTTCGAGAAACGACGATGCTTAGCCCTGGACGGAGGATGGATCGTTGGAGGAGAAAATCTGCATGATGCTTTACAGTCAAGCGCCTCTCTAAGACGTGCGGTGAAGCCCTCGCGAATGCATCGCCATGCACTACCATTACGAAGCTTCAAGAAGGAAGGCATATTTGCCAGTGTCGTTCAGTTTGTAGACTAACAGCACATAACCACGTTGAAATAAGGAGATGCGTTATTGACTAATCTTCACTTCCCGATTATCTCCTAGAACAGAAGAGCATTAAGCTGTTCATTCGGATGCGGAACATTGTCGTTTGTCTTTTGAAAAGTGTTGAGAAAGAAGAGATTAGGACTTGGCGTTGTTTGTGAGAGTGAGGCGGCTTAATGCAGACAAAATTTAAGATACGAAATGAACACTTTCCATGATAGCAGCGAATCAAAAAAAAACTTTTGAAAAGTGGAGATTTAAATTGAATTAAATCTTCCAAGGAAGATGACACGAAAGAAATTTGAATGGCGGAAATAATTGGCAGGTTTTGATGTCCGAAACATTTTAACACCAAGAATTTCCAGAAATTAACTCAAAATGTATATCACGAAAAAGGAATCTATGGAAATACTAAGGTATACTAAAAAAGACTGCTTACAACCTCAAAGAAAATCTCAGGAAGTGTAATTTTAAACCAGAATACTTAAGTTTAACATGAAAGCGTCAAGAACTCAGAAACTTGTTTAAAATGTATATCCTGAAAAGAGATCCAAACAATACCAAAGATTTTCATTGCAGTATAACCTTTCGCTCTCCGTTTTAAAAATTTCTTTAATAATACGTGAAATGTGTACAAACGTAACAAAGTTTTGCCTTCATTATCTTTACTGGCAATCTCAGGAAAGGGGGGGGGGGGGCGGTCATTGACCCAAGCCCTACCCTCCCTAGATCCGACCCTGCTTCCATAATGTAAATTGTGCTGAACATTGTGGCACATTTCAGCGATGTAGAACAGTAGTGAAACGTTCATTAATACAATATCACAAGATATCTTGTAAACATGGGACCCATGAGTGGTTAGCTGAAAAAAATTTAATTTCGCCTTGAGTGGGACTAGAACCTACGTCTCCCAGTACTGGAGTCTCCAGAACTGGGAGACGTAGGTTCTAGTACCTTCAAGACAAGACACTTTGCTTCTACTGGCATCATCAAATACTACATTGGAGGAAGTCTTCCAGTGTAGATGGCTTCAGCCTTTAGTGGTTTTAGTGGTTTCTTTGCCCCATGTCTGCGATTAGGGGGCTGTTTGATATTGTCGGCATTCCCTCTTTCAATAAACATAGTTTCTTTAAACATCTCACTAATAATTTTCTCTCCATGGGTAGTTGGAATGTGAGGACCCTGCACAGAGCTTTTTCTCTTGATGTCCTCACACAAGAATTCCACCATTATAATTTAGATATTCTCGGCTTGCAAGAGACCAGATGGACAGATAAAGGTCAGATTCTTAAAAATAATCTTAAATTTATCTTGTCAGGGAGGGAAGACAATAAACATTACCACGGCGTGGGTCTGCTTCTCAGCAGACACGCTAATGATGCTCTTCTAGGATATGAGTGCATTAATGAAAGGTTTCTTAGAGCAAATTTTCAGACAAGCGTTAAAGACTTGAATGTTATCTGTTGTTATGCCGCCACTGAGGATGCCGATGAGGATGAGAAGGATAGGTTTTACGGAAAACTACAGGAAATTTTGAATATCTGTCAAGAAAGGAGATATTATCCTTGTTCTAGGTGACTTCAAGGCTAAAGTTGGTACTGACTCTGACCTTTCGGGAGATGTGATAGGTTCTTTTGGTATTTGTAGCTGCAATGGAAATGGGCAACGTCTCGTACAGGTAAGTAAAGTTCATGGTTTTAGAAAAATTGACACTTATTACAAACACCGCGACATACATAAGTACGCGTGAGTTTCACCAGATAGGTTGAAGATTGAATATATTGTTACGGATTAAAAGGATGAGCACTGAGCGTGAGTTCAAGTAAATATTTTACAATGATAATTACAAAACAATGCAATTTATTACAAAAGCATGGGTGAAATTATTTATAAACAGACTAAATACTATCGTACATAAAGAAATAATCTCTTCCTACAGAACAGTTAAGACTAGCTCTGTCTGTTCGTTAACGTTTACCTCTTCATTTTTAATGTCAATGTCCCTTTTATATCTTTCCCTTCAGGCGTAAACCATTCTAAATTTATATGTTAATTCATTAGTAGGATTTTCACTAATGAATCTAATTAACCTCCCGCGCACTCACATATAAAATACTTCTTTTTATATACTTATCGTGTACAGACTGAGTCTAACTATGTCCCCTTTCACATATCCACAACTCCAACATAACCATTCTATCTTTCTTAAATTTCAGTTGGGTTATTCGTTCCATACATAAAAACGTTTCTGGATTTAGATTTGGAAGATCTACAAAAGATCTTTTACTAAACTTTATTTCTGATGCTGAATATGCCCTGAAGAAAAAATTATATATGGTCGCAATAGCAATAGATATAGAAAAAGCTTTCGATTCTATCTCATATAATGTCTTACTTGCTAGAATTAGAGAACCTAAAATCTGTGGAAATTTATTTCATTTTCTCTTCTACCTCATTAAAGAAAAAACATTTAGAGTCAAAAACGGAGATATTTTTTCCAACACTTACAAATTTCAGAATGGACTGGTTCAAGGGGATATTTTATCCCCTTGCCTCTTTAACTTATATCTAAAAGACATCTAGAAAAATGTTGATCAAGAAATTAATTTTGGAACATGCGCGGATGACATCTTTTTTTGGACAACTGGAGCTAACTTAAATGTAATTAAAAAAAAAAGCTGCAACAAACTTTAAATAAATTTAATCAATATTTTATCAATTGTAACCTTAAAATTTCTTTTGAAAAAACATTAATAATTTTTTTTCACAAACAAAACCTCCCACAAGGTTTTAATATTAAATTAAATGGAAACAACATTAAAATAGTAAAACATTTTAAATTTTTAGGATTAAATATCGATTCAAAATTAATATGGAATGACTATGTTAAAATAGCCAAAGATAAATCAAATAAATTATTCAATTTCTTAAAATACCTGGGTTCATCTAAATGGGGTTGCTCAAATAAAAACCTACAGCTCATTTATAATTCTATAATTTTATCAAAAATGTATTATGGTATTAAATTAGTTAATACTATCTCCAAAACAAAATTAAAATCACTAGAAACACATCAAACCAAAATATTAAAACATTGTCTTGGTCTCCTGCAATGCACTAGAAATCTGGATGTTTATGCCGAAACTTCCTTACCTTCTTTACATATGTTAAAAAAATTTTCCTTTTCAAACTTAATATTTAGAATTGTTGCTAAAAATCATAACCACCCAATCATAGATAAATTACTAAACAATCATCAAACTTCTTCTACTTTTAATTTCCCAGGAAAAGAACAAGTAATTGATATAATCAGAAATAATCAATGTGGTGATTGCTTTCTTAGCTTCCCATTTTGGATTTCTACACTACCTATAGTTTGCAAAGACATTCCTGGAATCTTAGCCAAAAACCTTCATGGCATACATAATTTAAAAATACTTTCTGAAATTCACATTGACAATTACTATAAAGACTATTTACACATATACACTGATGGATCACTTAATAACGACAGAACTATTGCTTCAGAAGCTTTTTTTTGCCCTTCTTTAAAAACTGAAAAAAAATATAAATTTAATAACTATAACCCTGTCATTATTCCTGAACTATTTGCAATTATTTTAACTCTTGACTGGGCTAAAACATTCTCTCAGAAGCACATAGTAATCTTTACAGATTGTAAATCTGCTCTGGAAATTCTCTTGAATAATCCTCATAAAAGCAACTTTGCAATTTTCCTAAACGACTTATATATTCTAATGTTTCATCATCTTCATCTCAATAATTTTATTTATTTGCAGCGGATACCTTCCCACTGTAACATTGAATTTAATGAGCATGTCGACAATCTCTAAAAGAATGCAAAAGATTTAAATTATACTATTACTACACCTTTTACATTTCACATATATAAAAACAAATATAAATTAAACTGTTTAAAGGATCTAAGTTTGGTATGAATCCAACGCACAAAATTCTTATAGATATAAAATTACACCTATAATTAATAAATTTCATAACTATGGTTTAACTAAGAAGGAAATTAATGTAATATTACGTAGCAAAGTTAACAAAGCTCTAACAAACTCAATGTTATATCAACTGAAAAAGGCTCATCCCCTAACTGTCCCTATTGCAATACGCCACAAACTATCAATCATTTATTATTTATATGAAGCAAACTAAAAAAAGAAAGAGAAGAATTTTCCAACAAATTAAAAACTTATAATATTGCACAATTCGATCTAAAAATATTTTAGAACCTAAAAAAAAAATCACAGAAGCCTCTCTTGTACTCTCTTCTTATTTCTTTTCTCAGGAAAGCTAATATAATGGAAAAATTCTAAAAAAAAAGGTTTGAGTTAATAATGTGTCTGAATGCGTCCTCGGGGTCCTCTTTTTTTCCCTCGGGGTAATATTCATGTGAGATGTGAGTGTCAGTCAGTCAGTGAGGTCATATAGGGGAGCTGAAATTGGATCTGACCATTACCTTGTTAAAAGTGTCTTGAAACTTACATTTAAGAAGTGTTGTACTAAGGTTCAAAAGTTTACCATTTAATTCTGAAGTTCTGAAAGACCTAGTTATAGCTAAAGCTTACCATGATAGGTCACGTAGTCATTATGACAGTCATGGTTTGCTTATTACTGAAGTTGAGGAAGAATGGAACTGTTTTAAAAAGGTTTTTCTTGAAACTAACAGTACTCTTTTAGGAGCAGAGGAGGCAAAATTATTTGAGTGATAAGGCACTTGAGTTTATTTAGGAAAGAAAGAACTGCAGGGATGGCTTTAATCAATAACCTACTAATCCTAATATAAAGCATTACAAAGAGCTTAATAAATGTGTAAATGACCATTTAGGAACTGATAAGAATCTATGGCTTGATGGTTTGGCTGACATAGCCCAGGAAGCAGCTAGACAGCACCACAACAGAGAGCTGTACCAGATACTTAATGTTTTGTGTGTTAGAAAACAGACAGGTATACAACTATTGAAGGATAAACATGGTAAGGTGGTTGAAGGTGAGGAATCTATCGTGGTTAGGTGGGCTGAACTTTTCATTGATGTTCTAAACAATATGGTAAGTTATACTCCCATTACTGGCTTTAATGTTGGCCCTATATCACACTGTGTAGTTATTGTGGCTATTTCTTAACTTAAACTACATAAATCCCCAGAGGTAGATGAAATTACTACGGAAATACTTAGAACTGGGAATGTGTCGGTTACCACATGGATGATTGAAATTTTGAATATCTTTTATGATAAAGGCATGGTTCCTAAGGATTTTACTAGAACTATTTTATCCCTATTTTTTTAAAAAGGTGATCGCAGTTCTTGTTATAACTATAAGGGTATCAGCCTACTTTCTGTTCTAAGTAAAGTTTTTTGTATGATTGTGATTAATATAATTAGGAATGTGGTTGACGGACAATTGCGCGGTTAGCAGTGTGGATTCAGAAGTGGTTGGGGGTGTGTAGATCAGATGTTTTCAAATTAGGCAGATTCTTGAGAAGTGTGTAGAGTTTCAGGAATCTTTGGTTACTAGCTTTGTCTATTTCAAAAAATCTTTTGACTCTGTTGATCGTCATAATATGTGGTTGATTGTGAGATCATATGGTATACCAGACGAGTTAGTTAACATAATGAAAGCTCTCTATAATAACACTGAGTCATGTGGGAGAATTGGTAAATCTTGTAATAATTGGTTTAGCATTGCTTCTGGTGTTCGACAAAAGTGCATTTTGTTTTCTTTTCTCTTTAGTTTGGTTATCTGAACAAGGTCCTGTTTGACATTGTCTGCCCACCGCATCCTAGGCCTCTCCCTCTTTCCGAGGCCTTTAGGCACACTGTTCGTGATCCTATTAACGACACTGGTTATGCGAAAGTCACTGCAGGAAAGATTTTGGCCTTAAATGGTCTGGAGATCTGAAAATGTGTGATTTAGAATCTGCTGATGATTTAGCTCTTTTGGCAAATGATGATGAGATGAACTCTTTCATTATTGTTTTGATGAGAGAGAGTTTTGATGAGAGTAGGTTTGGTGATAAACAGAGAGAAATAATATGATGAAAACTGGTTAGTCAGGTTGTGGTTCAGTTCAGCTGAATGGTTGCATCCTTGAGTAAATGTCTCAGTTTAATTTTCTTGGGAGCTTACATAAGTTCTGGTTACAATCTCCATAGATTATGGTTATGTGCGTTATGAGATAAACCGATAAATAAGGATTGCTGTTGGGAGATGTAAGAATCTATGGAGATTGGAAAAATAGGCGTATACGAATAAAATTAGGCGCTAAAGACTAAACGTAGACTCTATAATAGTTTGGATCTTTTTAGCATTAGTTTTTGCAATGAAACTTGGACCCTTTGCAAAGAAGCTAGCAGGAAACTTGATGTCTTTGATTCTAGATACTTACATACTATCTTGGGCATTAGGTGGTTCAACTTTGTAAGTAATGATATGGTTAGGCAAAGGAGTAGGCAACTCTTTTGGGCAGCATATTGTGCAGAGAGAGACTCCGTTAGTTTGGCCATGTTGCCCTTGTGCATAATTATAGATTGGCGAATAGGGCTATGAACAGTGTGCCTAAAAAAGGGAAACATCTTTCAGGCCTCAGAAAGATGGGAAGACTTAGAATTCGGTGGGCAAACAATGTCAAACAGGACCTTGTTAGAATTGGTGTACAGGGGCCAGATGCAGAAGATGTAGCTGAGGACAGATGTGTGTGAAAAACGTAATTGCACAATATGTTTGACCTCTGTAGCCCATGGCTGCCTGAGGATTATGATGATGATATGAAAGCTTTTGGTTCTGTTGATCGTCATAGTTTGTACTGATTGCGAGAACTAGGGTAAACCTGAAAAGCTAATTAGAATAATGACTTATGGAGGCAGGATTAAATTGAGTTCCCACGTGCCTGCATTTATATTTTCTTCTCTAATCCCTTCTCTGCCCTAGTGAGATAGGTGATACTGATGTGGTTGGAAAGGCCGCCGTCATATGGGAATTTAAACCAAGGTTATTATACACGTTGTCTCCTAAGAGTTATTCAGTGAATCCTCTTTTCTCTGTCATTTGTAAGCTCTTAGGGTCTTTGTGACCTGTCTATTTAACCTATCATGTGCAAAAAGAGGACCATTCAGCGGTTAAATGACCCAAGCCAAACCTCCTAAAATGTTTATCCATAATTATTTCTTCGCTGCTTGGAGGGGCAAGGGATGACTCAGCCAGTAGCTCGCTAAGCTCGTCGTCTGCAGTTCCTAGTTTCGATTTTCGCGTGGGCCAGTGTTCAGATCTATCTCCTTAAGTCCCCACCTTTCCCTCGGTCAGAAAAGGGACACTGAGGAAGTTGTAACAGCTGCCATCCATCGGATGTGACGTAAAGCCGTGTCTCTGTGTGCAGGAGAACCATACCTTGCGCATACTAAAGAACACGCTGGATGGCCTTAAAGGAAGGCTTCCATCTGTCATCCAGGAACTTACCTGGGGAGGACCAGGGAATCCCCCCCCCCCTAAAACTCAGTCGTCTTATATGAAATCTCAAACTTATCTACGTGCTTCGAAATCCAAAGTAGGTATCTTGGTATGATTTTAATTTAGCACCTAGTATACGTATATCCGACACTAAAATTAGATTAAAAAACTATAAAATGTTATTCCATAAAGAATATTGTTATAATCTTTCCTGTTCTGTGTAATATTTTAGTAAATGGTAAACCCAACTCAAGTCGTAATCTTATTCGCCAAACCTATATCCTGGGTACGAGCTTCTGTCTCTGAGAGCTGTCCAAACAACTCTCCAGTGCATCCATTGCTCCAAACAGTCTCTGAGCGCATGTGGTTCTTGAAGCCTGTCCATTTAGTCAAGTTTCTGCAATAAAGTGCAGCTCAGTGATAAAATAACCCAACCTGAAATGGAATCTGGAAAAAATTGAAATATATAAAAAAAAATGAGCTGCAAACTTTAAAGTTATGTTTTTCCACACATTCCCTTTCCACATGGCTTAAATAACTTATTTTTTGCTCCTCTCCTCAACTAATATTCTGCGAATGCCCCTGGCACAGACACCGAAAGGCAATGTTTGATTACCTCTCACATGTTGTTGATGTTCACCGGTTGAACAGAGATCAAATGACGAAAGAAAACGCCATCAGTCTTTTCACGATGGATAAAAAAAGCGTTTTTTTTTCGTAGATTTGCCAACTCCCCAAAGGATGTTTATAGTTCAAGAGAAAAATCACCTCTACTGCTACCAGCCGGAAGTCATGTCGTGACCTTTACTACTGGAAGTGAAAAAAAATGAGCAAAGTACTTGGACTCTTATTTCGTCTCCTCTGGGGGACAGCTTGCCAGCGATCGATAGACGGCAGTTGGTGGTCTGCAGGGTCTAATGTTTTCGCATTTAGAGGCGTTCCAGAGACACAAGAGGCGACCGATGTGATAGGTGGAGTGCGAGGAAGGAATGCCACGTGTCTGGAGAGCGCTGAGGCGGAGTGACGGGTAAGAATAGCTATGATGACGGCAAAATCAGGTATGGAGGCCGCAAAATCGACTAAGGAGTGGGAAAAACCAGCTATAGGGGTGAAATCAATTACGGATTTGGCCAAAGTAGCTATAGGGGCAAAATCGATTATGTGAGTGGCGAAACTCTTTTTATATTGACTCAATTTTTCCACAAAACTATTTATTGATTTATTAACTTCAAAGTCAATGGGTAACTCTATGGATTCACAATTTATTGATAAAATCGATTACGGGACGATTAAAAACTGTTTTGCATTACTGAGAAGTTTACGCTACTCTGATGAGTATATATACACTTTGAAATAATAAGTTGAAACAAAACTGGTTTTGCCGTGAGTGGGATTCGAACCCACATCGCCTGTAAACAGGGGAGTGGGTTCGAATCCCACTCACGGCAAAAATCAATTTTTTTCAGCTTATTATTTCACGAGTTTCATGTCTACAGGACACATTTTGTGATTCTTTACTACTGAAATATATTTGTTACCAAAATATTGGGACACATACATGATACGTGAAAAAAAAATGTTTTCTTAAAAAGGCACAATATACAGTTGTAACACATCTATATAATGACATCTCTTTTAATCTCTCTCAGCTGATGAACTGTAGCAGTTCTGTTTACTCTGTTTTGAGATACAATTCATGTCAACAAACTCTTTCCCTCTCTGTTAGAAGCTTTTTTCTCCAGCATTTGCCACGATTGCAGGAGGATTTTCGAGACCCTTGCTATTCTCCATATACTTGATATATTGCACCCCATGATTTTAGCCGAGTTGAATCACCTCCATTGTGGTAGGTCCTGTCCATCACCCTCTAACGATAAACCTCTTCCCAAGTCAATCAGATCAATCTTTTTACACCTGATGCACTTTGCTTTCCACCGTGCTTTTAAGACTTTTATATTACTTCGTAGTGATGTAGAATACTAATGTCAGTAAGACATTTTGCGTATATTAGCACGTTTCATTTTGCTTCGTTCAAGATGTTCATGGGGCGGGGGTGGCTCAGTCGGTAGCGCACCAGGCTCGTAATCTGTAGTTCCCAGGTTTGAGTCCCAGCTGGATCAGCTTTGAGATTTATCTCTGCAAAATTCCCCGCCCTGCCCACGGTCAGTAGGGGACATCGATGGGCTTGGAAAGCCCGCCGTCCGTCGGATGGGACTTTAAGCAGTGGTCGCGTGTGCGGGTGAGCCATACCCGGTGCACGTTAAAGAACACGCTGGATGGCCTTGATGGGAGGCTACCATCGGTTTCTCGACAGCTGTTCCAGTGGGTCCCCTTCCCCAATCTTCTCTGAGCCTTCGGGGTCCATGTGACCTGGCCATCTAACCCATGGTGTGCAAAAAATGCCGCTTAGAGATAAAACAACCCAACCCAAGATGTTCATCATAATTTGACCAGGCATTGTCTATGTTTAATAATTTTTCCGCCTCCATTCCTGGTACTAGCATTCTCAATGGAGGGGACAGGAGGACACTGCCTCCCCACTCTGTCCCCTCCCTAGATCCTGCCCTGAAGGGTAGTTTCATTTTTAAATGATAGTTCTATTAAAAATTTACTTCTGCTGATTGAAAAATAAATCGTAAAATATCCACGCCTAAATTTTAGATTCCCATGGGGTAATATATATTCCTGCACTATTTTTATTCTTTTTTTTTATTGTTTATTCCATTCCTTTCTTGCCTTTCTCAGACGACATCCATTGTAAGATACCGTTTTTTCATTTCCTTTGGCTATTCTAAAAAAAACTGGTCAATACTTCTTTTGTGCGATATGGACAACAATGCAGATGCTTGCCTGCTCCAAAATTAATGTCACCAGTAACATGTCTGGTCATGTAATCTATTTCCTTACTCTACCAGCCACAACGCAGCGGAAAGATGAGGTCGATGAACCAGATGGCAGAAAACAAAATGAAGAATTATTGAGCCACTTTTGTTTGGGAGAAAAAATGAACACAATGTTTATTGCACATGTCGGATGAGGTTTTCTGGATAGACAATCGCAACTTTCTTTAAAGGATCATGTTCCCATTCATAGAGAATTGAGATGTTGACCTTGTATTTTTTGTTTAGTGAAAGAGTTAGGCAAGAAAAGGTCGCTCTCAGTTCAATGCGATATCTTATCTGTTTCATCGCTCATAGCGGCCTGGTGCGTTCAGTGCTTTCCAGGGCATTGTAATCCTTTTCATCTAGGAGTGGGTTTATTTTACTCCTGAGCAACACTTTTTGCACACAATCGGGTCTGGGTCGCAAGGACTCCCAAGGGCTTGGAGAAGGTTAAGGAAGAGGACCCACTGGACAGCTGTTAGGAGACAGAGGTAAGCCTCCGATGAAGTCCATTCAGCATGTTGTTTAACGTGAACAGGGTATGGTTCTCCTCCACATGGGTCATGCCTTAGCGTCCCATCCGATGGATGCTGCTTTTACGAAACACATCGGTGTTCCCTTTCTGACTTAGGACAAGGTAGAGGATAGTGGAGATATACACTACAGGGAAAAAAATTGCAACACCTGGAAGGATTAATGCCATTTTATTGAAACTCAGGCAGCTGTTAGCATCACTGAGATGTGCGATTGATTACATTATTTAAAAAAATATGGAAAATTGTCACTTTACCTACCCAGTCAAGTGGTATAATTAGTATGATGTTGAACATCCCCGCGCACAATGCATTCATGAACACGGCGGGGAAGGCTATCGTACAGCTCTGTAATGTCCTCCTGAGGAATAGAACGCAAAATTGCACGAAGTTGCTGTTCCATTTCAGCGACAGTGGTTGGCGCACCTCTTGGATGTTGTTGGAGCTGTCGGTCTATCATGTCCCATACGTGTTCAATAGGTGAAAGATACGGCAAGCGTGCTGGCCATGGTAATACCCGGCTCGGACAGCGTACTAACAGAAGAAATATTTAAATATATCAATTAATTATTGAATGTTATGATAACACACACAGGTATTAAAATTATAATTTTTTTTTCTTAAAATTCTTCTGGTAACCCTTTATTAAAAAAATTAGCAATTAATTCTAGAGCATTCCAATAATATTTTAATAAATTCATAGTAGGCAAATTATTTTAATCGTTTTGAATTAAATAACTTGTAGTTAAATTTGAGACAAATTATATCACTTAAAACTTTACACCTGTATGATTTCCCTGCTTTCTTTTCTCCTTTGTTCGATGTGGCTCTGGCCAACCACCGCCGGACTCCCTTCAAGCTCTAGCGTGTTCTTTAACGTTCAGAGGTTACGACTCGCTTGCATACAAGGACACGATTTAGCATCCCTTTCGACTGATGATGGCTCTTCTTATTTTTAACTGTAACAACTTAACATTCGTAGACGGCGGTCAAGCCCAATAACATATCTTTTCTCACCAAATGCGGAGCTGGGTTTGGCTCGATTTGGTTGGCCAAAGCAAGTCTATCTTGCCGAAGAAGCCGTTACAACTATTTTGATAATGTCGTGCATGGAGGGAAACTATTTTAAAATTTTGATTTAATAATATTGCAGGTTGCTTTAAATTATCCTTTACTAATGAATAAAACAATAGTTAAATACAATAATTAATATAACCATAATCAATATGTATTCATTTAAGAGTTTAACTTTTTTTTATTTTGAATTATTGCTGTAAGAGTAATATATTTAATATTTTAGTTATTTGTTAGGTATATCCTGAGTTTCCTGCCATAATATTATACAATAATTTATTAAAAAAATTTCCCTCCATACGTGAGTCATCATCATATTTGCCCTTAAGGGCCCACCTAAGGGTGGTTTACTTATATATTTTGTTCTTGCTTATGACAAATAGGCATATCTTTATGATGGAGATGGTTAGGGGTAAAATTATATTCCGTTACATCAAATATGATTATACGATCTACGATCTACGTGAGTCATCGAAATAGTTGTCATGGCCTTAACCACCGAGGTGATCTTGGCCAGAACTACATAAATACCCTTTCTATCTGAGCCTTAAAAAGTGTGTGATGATAAAATTTTAGCTTTGTAACTAGAATTTAAATTATGTGATTGTTTTCATTAATACATACAGATATACATATATATAAATACACAAATCCTCATGTGCTATGGAGGTCAAACCAGACTGTATAATTTTGTTCTACAAACACGTCTGTTTTGAGCTACAGTTGCTGCATTTCATCACTGCAGGCCAATTCTCTCAAGATCCTGTTTGACATTGTCTGCCCATCGCTTTCTAGGTTTCCCCCTTTTCTTGAGGCCTTTGGGCATGCTGTTCATAATCATATTTGCTAATCGAAAGTTATGCATACCGGCGACATGGCCAAACCAACGCAGGCCCTCTTTGTACAATAAGCTGCTCAAAGGAAATTGCCTCTCCCTTGCCTAACCTAATCATTACCTACAAAGTGAAACCACGTAATGCCCAAGATACTACGTAAGCATCTAGAATCAAAGGCATCAAGTTTCTATTAACAATATCAGCATACGAGAAAATTGTGCAATATATGCTGAACTTGTGGTTTAATTTAGTTTCGCTAGCAAGACTGAGATATTTGCTTTTTTCGCTGTGGGTTTTTGTTTATAAAGCTTCAACTCATATGACACTTCACCAGAAGTAATTGTGGACCCTAAAATAAGCTTCCTCATTAGTTAGGAAGCAACATATGCTAAGTAACTCAACTTCTTAATTAACAACTTATTAAATTGCTAAACTTTTCATTTTTTCCCTATTTTAGGTAAGTAAAAGCCCTTTTTTTTAATCTCTTCAGCATTACGAGTGCCACCTTTCTAACTCTTCAGACTTCTAAATGAATATTCCGGAAATTTAAAAAGACTGTAGAATCTGCGTTGAGATCAGTATCTCCGAAGAAACTTTAAAGGAAAAAAAATGTTTTTTCGCTTGGATTTTGAAATTTTGAATGCAATTTGAGTGTAAAGAGACATTTTTTTTTGTATCAGATAAAGTGTCCAAAGTGATGCGGAAATTAAACAATTTGTAGGTACATAAAAAACGTTTATTGACTGTTGGTAAGCTTCGATGTCGGCATGTATACGTTGCATTCTCGCGTTATATTCAGTTTGCTTCGTAAAGAAAGTTTCTTACATTTAATATGGCTCTTTTTGGGTAAAAACTAATAATTTCAATCACTTGCAGGTTTTTCAGTTTTTGTGTCTTTCGCAGAATTACGAAAAAGAAAAAGGGAAAAAACTATTGGAGGGAAAAATATAATAAAACTACACTTTCTCTTGTAACGCAGAAAAATCAGCTTCAAGTAGTCTTGATTAAAATATGACCTACTACCTCGTGGTATCGCATAGAATTCTGTGACCCTGTTACTGTAAGGGTGTAGGTTCGAATCTCGGAGGATTGTTGTTTGTTTTGTCACATATGTTGTGATTGTACCCACTGTGACTGCCAGGGGTTAGGTTCCATTAACAATATAAGTATATCTGAAAATTTGTCATTGTTCGTTTATTTGTTCTGTCATATATGTTGTAATTGTCACTCAGTAAAAAAAAATGTTCACTTCTCGACATGCCAAAAACTCTATGGATTCACCTTGCGACATCAAGGGAATATTCGCTGTAAGTCCTAGCAGTTAAGATGGGGAAAAAATATGTCCTTCCCTTCTGTTTCGAATTCCAATGTAAATGCATTGATTCATTCAACATATTTTGTCACAAAGTTTATAATTTTTAGATATATAAATTAGTTAGTATTAATAGTTAATAAATAAGTTAAAAGGAATATTATTTAATTTTTATTAATTTAAAGTATAGGGTGTATTTTCGGCAAGATTATAGGTTAAAGTATAATAAGATTATTATAATATTATATAATTCATAGTTCAGTTAGTATTTTTGATTTTTAAATTAAAGGTACTGTTATGACAGATGAACGTGCAACAATAAGACCATGATGCGATATGTCATTTGTGATGCTCGCGTGAGATATTGTTGTTGTTGTTGTTAAAAATGATTTTTTGGGATATTTAGCACCTTTGGCTTTTGATCCCAATGTTTAACAAGAGTCATACAATAAGTTTTCCTAGAAGATCAAATAATGTTTATTATCACTAAGAAAGCCAAAGTTTCAATCAATAGAATGCAGGTTTTAAAATCTGTGGGATTGTCTAATGAATAGTTCGCGCCCAGGATAAAAAATCTTTGAAGATAAAGAAAAAATATTATAAATCATACATGGCGCATTCGTGTGTAGTCCAGGTGATCTGAAGTAATTGATCATTGAGGAAAGACTTTTGTGATTTCGTTGGTAGAAGGGAATGTGAAACTGTTTCACGCTCTCCAGATGCTGGCCACTTATTGGAATTACTAAGCCGACATCGAAACAGGAAATTTTGTAGCGGTGCTACATTCAGTATTAATTTAGTGATAAGAGTCTCTACTGCCTTGGAGAAAATATCCATGTCCATAGGCTTTGTAAAACGAGAGAGAAGTGTGGATATATATCACTGGATTCCCAAACTTCTCTATGACTGTCAATGTAAGATTGTTTGCACATACCTAATATATCTTCTGCATAAGATGGTAAATCTGGATGAAGATAAGAAATGTCAAGAACCTGTTTTGCAAGTGAATCTGCTTCTTCTTAGCGTGAGATCTACGTCATTAACCAATCGAAAAGGAGAGACTAGAAAATAATAACGGTATGTTTTTAAGAAGGATTTTGTGAAGAACTGGATGGATTGGGTCTGTCTGGTTCAGTATTTCCCAAAGTGGGTGATACCGCCCCCTGGGGGGTGCTGGAATGATCCAGGGGGTCGGTAGTAGCCTCGGGTGCAATTGGGGGCGGTGGAAGCATAAAGAAAGAAGGGAAGATAAGAAAAGTTTGAAAAACCGTTCGTACAAGTTTCATCTGTTGTGTAACATAGAGTTAAAGTCGTAGTGATTATTTTCCAAATAAACACATAAAATTATCCTTCGTTATCTTAATTTTCTGTGTGTAATGTGAATGTTACTAGAGTTGATTTTAATAAATAATTTTTTAATTTCAAACTTCAAGGTGTCTTATTTACAACAACATATTTCTTTACTATGTTGTAGGATGTCGAAGGTAGAAATATAGATAAATAAAAGAATGCAAATTTATCACTGCATCTTTCTGTTTGTTCGCTTAAAGAAGGTAGATTTCCAGGGGGAGGGCTGAGTGATTTTTTTCTGAAAAGGAGGTGGTAGAACAAATAAGTTTGGGAACCTCTCGTCTAGTTAGTCTACACAAGAGAGTCTTTATTGCAGTGTGCGAGGTAAAAAATTGTATGATAAGTTATAAAAAGTAATCGAAAAAAGGTATTCGAATGTAGTTGAATGATTTGCTGTTTGGGAAAAGCTGAGTTGCTGGTTTTTGCTAGGATTCGAGCGAAGTTAGCATTATGAAATCTAATTCTGAGTGCAGCAATGTGTCGAAGAAGTCTGCTAGTGGAGAAACAAAAGAGAATTAGTGTAAAATGAGGCGTTTGAGGTAAATACTAGAATTGGTAATGTAAACGATAGGTTTATTCACAAAGATGATTGAGTCGATTATTTAATGTTAATTAAGATTATTTATGTTTTGAACAGAACCTAGTGAACTGTAGTTCGACTGTTTCAAGTGTAGGAGATTATTGCTTGACATTTTTACAGATTTTATTTCATGAAATACATTTCTGATTGGTTTGTTTTTTTATATGTGAACTACTTGTAATGTAATATAAATTTGTAATGTAATAATGTAATACTTGTAATGTAATAAAACTACTTGTAATGTAACTATAAGTAATTTGTTTATTTATAATTTTTGCTGCTAAGCATTCTTTTGAACTCACGCTCAGTTTTCGTCTATTAAGTTTATAACAATACTATAGTTGAGATCGTAATAATTAAGAACAGTAATTTCAAAGATGAGTAGAGCCGTATCTAGTCCATAACCAATATGGCCCCTACCTATGGCGTGTCAGGCACCAATTGACATTTTCAGGTGTAACCATCATTTTATATGTTGTTACGACAGATGAACGTGCTTTAACGAACTTGATTTGATGTATCATATTGATGCTTGCATGTGCTTCAGCGTGCGAATTACGTCACTAACCACTTCGAGCGTTGAATCAACTTAAAAAAAAAAGGAAAAAGGGAGTTGTAATTAGGAAGAATTTGTGTGAAGGAAAACGTAGTTTGTTTTAGTCTGTGCACTCTAATATAGAAAAGAAATGTTTTTATTTGGTGTGTTCGCGAGAGGTTAAATAAGTTTGATAGTGTGGATCTTGTTAATGAAGCAGCAAGAAAAAGAAGAATTCATCGTCTTGTGCGTAGTGATCAACGTCTTAAAAGAATTGGTTCTGAGAAACCAGTATACTTAGCTTGCAGTTTAGGAGTACTTGATGACTAAAACCTCAGAAAGAGATCATTTGGTGTATAGTTATTTAGTTGTTTAGGAATTGGCATGGTTATTCTCGATAGATTGCAGGTTTGTTCACAAATATGATTGTGTCACTTTTTAAATGATGTGTTAACTTAATTTATGCCTTGAGTGGAGATAGGAAGAATTATAGAGGAAATAACTCTTTGTAGGAATAGTAATAAGGTGCTATAGCCTTCTGATGGTTTTGTTTTATACTGATGAAGATTTGTGTTGGTTGAATTTAGTTTATATAAATGTTTTCATTCATACTTTTGTAATAAATTACATTACTTTACAATTATTATTACTAAATATTATTTTTGAACTCACGCTCAAATTTCCATCCGTTAAATTCATAATAATATCTATTTATATAAAAAGAGTGCAAAATGTTATTTGTGCATCATTTTTGTCCATTGAAAGTGACTCATTTCAAGAAAAAAGTTTTATGATGTAATGTGATTAACAATTTTGACCAATTTTGGCGAGAAAAATCAGTTTGAAAAAGTATAATACATATCCTATCAATAGTATTGTTGACGCAGAAGTCAATAAATCAATAAATTATTTTCGTGGAAAGAATGAATTTATCAATTCACCGGACTCGAACCCCACATCTTTCAGATTTTTGCCAGGGGATCATAGGTTACCTGCGCGGATGCGGATATCCGCATTTAAAGGCTCTAGGCGGATAAAAAATTAACCTCATCGTGGATAGCGGATAAAATAGCGATAGTAAAATTCACGTTAACCCGGATGGCGGATAAAGTCTCGTATTTGATAAGATATGCATAAACATGAGCAAACAATTATTTTATTATTGATGGCTGACATGAGTTTAAGAACTACTTGAGATGACGTTAAAAGAAATCCGACTGAAAAATTCAATGATGATATTCACTCTAAAAAGTAACGAAATGTCCATTGGGATAAAGCCACAAGTTAAAAAATTAATCCTATGTGAAATAAAAGATTTTTTTGTTGGCGAAGCAGAATATAATTTAAAAAATAATTGGGGTGTTGCTTAGAAAGCAGGAATTAAATATCAGTCGAATTAAAATTTCAGTTGGGAAGATCTCGAAGTTTTAGAGAAGAGTCACGGTAATAAAAAGGAATGTATTCTTCACAATCGCCGATAACTGTATTTAAAAGAGCAATATTTATTTACAAGAAATTGAAAAATTTGATTGAAGTAAATTTTTTCTCTAAATTTATTAAAGTACATTTTAGAGAATGAAAGGCTTTTCATTTTTAACAGAATATTTTTTCAGTAATTAATTAGTCATTAATGAACCATTAGACTGATTTCCTTTATTCGCAAACATACATATAATCATGAATATAAATCATTTGCAAAATCTCGACGTGGATAGCGGATAAAACCGCGATAGTAAAATTCACGTTGACATGGATGGGCGGATAAAGTCTCGTATTTGATAAGGTATGCAGAAACATGAGCAAACAATCATTCACATTATCACATTATTCAATCATTTGCAAAATCTCGACGTGGATAGCGGATAAAACCGCGATAGTAAAATTCATTTTAACATGGATGGGCGGATAAAGTCTCGTATTTGATAAGGTATGCAGAAACATGAGCAAACAATCGTTCACATTATCACATTATTCAATCATTTGCAAAATCTCGACGTGGATAGCGGATAAAACCGCGATAGTAAAATTCATGTTAACATGGATGGGAGGATAAAGTCTCGTATTTGATAAGGTATGCAGAAACATGAGCAAACAATCATTCACATTATCACATTATTCAATCATTTGCAAAATCTCGACGGCAATATATGCGGATGTTGATAAAGTTTTGTGGATGCGGTTGCGATCTTGCGGATGCAGATAGGACTTTTTTGCTGTCCATGAAGGGCTCTAGTTTAGGAGTGTTGGTTCTAACCACTAAACTGGAATTGGCTTGTCTTCTGTCCCTGATGTTTCTGTCTAATACTAGAATTTCTTCTAATATCACAAGAATTTCTTCTGACAATTCTGTCCAAAATTATTTGTGAATGCATATTCCCCTTTTATTGAAATAAATTACAATTGGTAAATAAATAGGCAACAATGTGATCACAAAGAAAGGGATAAAAATTACCGAGGGTAAAAATTTTTGTTTTTTCTAACGTTTGTAGTATTTTTTAATCTGACTGATAGAGAAAAACAGAGAGCAGGAAAATAAAGAATGGTTCTGTTTTACTCCAGAACTTTGGTAAGCAGATGAATTAGAATCATAAGACATATATTAAGGTTGAATGTCAACTAAAATAGCGAACTGAATATGCTAACATCCGTGATGTCTAACACTTATAGAGGTATTTCAATTTCAATTTTTAACTTTATAAAGGTTTCTCATTCATTAATAAGTGAAATGGAACAAGTTATTTGCAAAATTTGTTCTAGTGGCATATATGATGAAATAGAAGTTTTATTCTGTGAAATAGTTTGCAAAGCTTTTTTCCACCCATCCTGTGTATGTATCAGTGAATCAAATTTCAGGAAGATGTCTAGAGATAAAAAAAAAAGAAGAAGTGAAAGTGAATTGGCTGCACAATAGGAAACAGAGATACTTTGCATTCAATAGACTTTCAGAATACTGAAGATCTTGAATCACACCATGGAGTAATCCATGGGGGCTTACAGGATAAGCAAAGATAAAAAGAAGTGGAAGGTACTAGCTTGTATAATAGGAAACAGAGATGCTTTGCCTTCAATAGACCTTCAGAATATTGGGGATCTTGAATCATACCATGAAGATATCCATGAGGATTTGCAGGATAAACAAAGATGAAAAGAAGTGGAAAGTACTGGTTTGTACAATGGGGAACATAGATGCTTTGTCTTCAATAGACCTTCAGAATATTGGGGATCTTGAATCATACCATGAAGACATCCATGAGGATTTACAGGATAAACAAATATAAAAAGAAGTGGAAGGTACTGGCTTGCACAATAGGAAACAGAGATGCTTTGTTTTCAATAGACCATAATAATATTGAGGATCTTGAATCACACCACGAAGAGGGGCGGGGGTGGCTCAGTCGGTAGCGCGTCAGGCTCGTAATCGGTAGTTCCCAGGTTGAGTCCCAGCTGGGTCAGCATTGAGATTTATCTCCGCAAAATTCCCCGCCTTGCCCACGGTCAGTAGGGGACACCGATGGGCTTGGAAAGGCCGCCGTCCGTCGGATGGGACGTTAAGCCGTGGCCCCGTGTGCGGGAGAGACATGCCCTGTGCACGTTAAAGAACACGCTGGATGGCCTTGACGGGAGGCTACCATCTGTCTCCCAATAGCTGTTCCAGTGGGTCCACTCCCCCAACCTTCTCTGAGCTTTCGGGGTCCATGTGACCTGGCCATTTAGCCCATGGTGTGCAAAAAAGTGCCGCTCAGAGGTAAAACAACCCAACCCACCATGAAGATATCCATGAAGAATATTGAGGATCTTGAATCACACCATGAAGATATCCATGAGGATTTAAAGGATTAGTAAAGATAAAATGAAGTGGAATGTACTAGCTTGCACAATAAGAAACAGAGACGCATTGCCTTCAATAAGCATTCAGAATACTGAGGAACTTGAATCATACCATGGAGTAATCCACGAGAGCTAACAGGATAATCAAAAGGTAGATATTCATATGATCAGTCAACTAATTAATCAGCTAAAAGATGTGTTAAGTTATTGAACTCAAAAAGGATAATAAGGAAATTAGCATTCAGAACAAAAGGAACACGTTATTTTTAAACCAGTCTTTAGAATTCACGCAAAACTCTCTACTCTTATACTTATGCTTTATATGACTCAAAGAAAGAGTCATAAAATCCTTCAATGAATTTAAAAGTCAATGTATAAAAGTCAGTTTTTATGGATCGAGGAAGGTTGTCTTGAACATGCTTCCAGAGACAAATGAAAAGAAAATTATAAATGAAAGTAATCTGTTACCCTTACACTCCTAATGGTAAATTTTTTAAATTATTTTATTGATGAGTTACAGGCCTAATTGGTGCATTATTTTACTTTCTTTTTCAATACCACGTTTATATTACAGAGCGTTTTTCTGATTACGCTATCATTTACTGTAATACTAGTGGCTTTAGACAAAGTTCCATGTGCAGCTTTCAGTAATAGCCATTTCTGTGGAGTTGTTTGTAAACGCAGATTAATTCTGTTCAAGTTCTGACGTGTATTGAGGTTAGTGCATAAGTCGTAAATGTTACGGGCATGTTTTGTGTTAATTTTGGCTTTAGCTTTAAGATTTAATACAGATAAGGTTTTAATTAAACGGAAAAATAGCTAATTGAACACTCAGAGGAAGAAGTAGCAAGAAAATGATTTACAAATTTTCGTTTATCAACAATATCATCCGAAATTTCCCTGCACACTTGGCGAATCTCGCAGCATTCCCTTTGAGAACCGCTGACCAAGATATATATCTTTCGCAGGACAGTGCCCTAAGACGTAATATATAAATTTATAAAAGTTTTAATTTAGTAATAAGTTCTAAAATATTAAGCAATAGTTTAGAAAACATGTAATAAATTAATTATCTTCCCTTAGACCAGTGGTTCTCAACCTCTTATGCTTCACGTACCCCCTGGAAATGTGTATGTAACTGTTGTACCCCTTATATAGATAGATAAAACTATAATTATAGTGTAACAATGGGAATAAAATAAAACATATATATCAGTGGTTCTCAACCTTTTATGCTTCACGTACCCCCTGGAAATGTGTATGTAACTGGTGTACCCCTTGTATAGATAGATAAAACTATAGTTGTAGTATAACAATGGGAATAAATAAAACATATGCATATATATAACATATATCTAGCGACTTTTGAGCTCTTACGGCGTACCCCAAAAAAATTTACCCCGTACTCCCACGGGGTACGCGTACCCCACGTTGAGAACCCCCACCTTAGACTATTCTAAATTAAATAGCTTGTAGTTAAATTTTAGACAGATTAAATCACTTAATTTGTCGAAAATTTTAGGCTATTTAATATAAATAATTTCTTCTCTTCTCTTGTCCGATGGCTGTCCAGGTCAAGTGTATCGAGGTTGTCTCTGGTTAAACTCTGTGGTGAGGGGAATTTGTTATCGTCTTCATTTTTGTTCAAAGACAAGACAACGCAAACTGATGTTTGGCATAAAGCTCAGGTCAGGCACGTACCCAGGATTTGGTTTCGGGGGAGGAGGCAAGAATTTTGTTTTGCGGGATTCGATAATTCAGTTTGTGGAACGCTCTGAGAAGTTAGTTTCGCGGATAGGAGGGCGAGAATTTAGAGTCGGGGCGGGAGAGGGGTGGTGAGAGTGGGTCCGAGAATTTGCTTTGGGGTGTCTGATGATTCAGTTTCGGAAAGGCTCCGAGGATTTAGTTTGGGGGGGTTCTGAGAAGAAGATTTGAGTAGGGTTTCCTAATTACTGTAATTAATTAATAATCTAAAAACTAATAATAAATTAAATATCATCCCTTAGACCAGTGGTTCTCAACATTTTATGCTTCACGTACCCCCTGGAAATGTGTATGTAACTGGTGTATCCCTTGTATAGATAGATAAAACTATAATTATAGTATAACATTGGGAAAAAAATAAAACATATATATGTTACGGTAAAAGTGAATAATCCGGCGATTATGCATAATCACCGGTTATTATGCATAATCACCAATCATCTTGGTAAGTTTGATAAATTTCACTAAATTTCTCACTTTTACCGGCGATTATACATAATTCCCAAATGAAGTTGGTAAATTTGATAAATATACCAGAATTTCTCACTTTTACCGGCGATTATATGTATTATTCCCAAATGAAGTTGGTAAGTTTGATATACTCCCCGAGTTATAGGGTTAAAACCATGAGAAACGCAATCTGACCTCTGAGAAAACAAAACAGACAGAAAAGGTGAAAAAGACAATTTCCACCCCTTAAATGTAAAGTCTAAAACAGGAATCCGTCGTCCAAATTATAAAAAAAGCCCCAAATATTTTTAAGCTGAGTGAGAGCGAATTAGTAAAGACTGCCATGTTAATCCTCGACTGGAGATTATGAATAATGTCCGGTAAATTTCATTAATTAAGTATGATTTATCATATTTACATATGACATTATGCGTAATAGCCAATCTAGGATTAACATGGCCGTCTTTACTTCGGTAGCGTGCCAGGCCTAATCTGTAGTTCCCAGGTTCGAGTCCCAGCTGGGTCAGCGTTGAGATTTATCTCCGCAAAATTCCCCGCCCTGCCCACGGTCAGTAGGGGACACCGATGGGCTTGGAAAAGCAGCCGTCCGTCGGATGGGACGTTAAGCCGTGGCCCGTGTGCGGGAGAGCCATACCCTGTGCACGTTAACACGCTGGATGGCCTTGACGGGAGGCTACCATCTGTCTCCCAACAGCTGTTCCAGTGGGTCCACTCCCCCAACCTTCTCTGAGCCTTCGGGGTCCATGTGATCTGGCCATTTAGCCCATGGTGTGCAAAAAAGTGCCGCTCAGAGGTAAAACAACCCACAACCCAAGCCGTCTTTACTAATTCGTTCTCACTGGGCTTAAAATTTTTTAGGGCTTTTTCTTTATAATTCGGACGACGGATTCCTGTTTCAGATTTTACATTATAGGGGTGGAAAGTGTCTTTTCACCCTTTCTGTCTTTTTTGTTTTTTCAGAGGTCACATTGCGTTTCTCACGGTTTTTAACCCTATAACTGGAGGAATATATCAAACTTACCAAATTCATTTGGGAATTATACACAATCGCCGGTAAAAATGAGTAATTTAGTGAAATTTATCAAACTTGCCTAGATGATTGGTGATTATGCATAATAAAAATCATGTTTCATATCAAATACAAGACATTCCAATTGTCAGAGGATATGAAATGTTCGTTAGATGACTGTAAACTACGATCCGATTATGTTATCAACACTGGCGTACTCAGACGCTTTCGTATATGAAACATGTCATCACTTTTACCGTAACATATAAATAACATGCATCTGTCGACTTTTGAGCTTGCACGGCGTGCCCCAAAAACTTTTACCGCGTTGAGAACCCCTTACCTTATACTATTGCCTTTCCACCGGAAAGGTAAGATTAAAATGATATTCTATATGGAATAATATTTTATAGCTGTTCTTTTTAATCTATTTTTAGTATCGGATATATACTAAGGGGCTAAAATAAAATTATACAAAGACAACTGTTTTGGATTTCAAAGCAGGAAGACAAGTTTGAGATTTCCTATAAGACTACTGGATTTTCAGAGGGAGGAAGATCACTCCCCTGAGTACGTCCCTGGCTCAGGGTACAGTTTAACGAGCAGACAGGTATACATCCTGAAATATCCTTACATTAATAGGTGTGCACTTGCAGAATAGTTTTCGGATAACAGCAGAGTAGCATTCATTTAAGAGTCGTTAGCACAGATCTACAGCAAAAGCTAAAAAAATTCCTCCTCAAGCAGCTGCTTGCCATAGATGCCTGTCAGTTTATACACCATAGTAGAAGATCTGTGAGGATGGCGAGACCTCAGCAGAAAGACAAAAATAAACTTCCATACCTTACCGGGGGCTCGAACCCAGTACCTTAGCTCATTAGCCAAGCGCGCTAACCACTCACCCACGGGAAAATCTTTTTTGATTAACTTTAATAAACTTTATCACAAACTCACGATTAAAACCCAAATCTGCCAAAAAAGGGCGGATGGGAAAGTGACTTGATCGAGGCGGAAAAAGTAATTGGTGGGGGGGGGAGCAACGAAAGAAACTAGAATTTCATTCAAATTCAGTTTGCATTTTCCTTTCCCTTTTATGGGTCTTAAAAATTTCTTAAAATTTTCGTCAAATATACAAAAGTTCAATATTTTTTGGCTCCATTTTCCTTACAAACATTCTGAGAGGCGGGGGAGGGTATAAGCTTCCCCTTCCCCACAGATTCGCCCACACACAGACCAATAATGATAAGGAAGTTTACTGAACAAAACTACTGAATTATTTGTTAATATACAGTCAATAAACAAAAATTATAATACCAAATGAAAAACAAACAGAAAAAAATAAACGCTGTTTAATGCAGAAAATTCCACTTCGCAAAAATAAAGAAAAACAACTTATTCTCTTGGAAAAATCACATTTTTCACTTTTAGAAGAATATAAAGAAACACTCGAGTTTCTTTAACAGTAACATAAGAAAACTCCGCATCTAAACCACAAGAAAGGTTATAAAAGATAAAATATTAATTTTCAAATTTTCCCTCTTTGTACGGTACTATTCACTAAATGGACGAAACAAACATCCTTTTAACACATCTTTTAGATTTTAGATTCCGTCTCCATTTCCATTATTCTTTCAGCGCTCCATATGTGCTGCACACAATAACACTAAAACTCCGCATATTCCGTTTAGCGGCAGGGCACGATCTCCTCCTCGTCGATCCACAAACGTCAAGAGAGTAAAATTCCCCCTACCCAACAGACACGTTACGTCCCAGCAGACCTTGTAACAAAGCTCCCATGTAGATCGCCTCGAAAAGATGCGGATCTCATCCCAAAAACCGAAGCCGCAGAAGAAAACGACCAGAGCAAACGCAACGGGAAGAGCTTCTGCACTCACTCTTGCTTCACTGCACGACAACAGTGACACTGCGTGCAGAATGCTAATGTTGTGCATTTCTCCCGCAGAAGGCAATAGATTCTTCTTGCTAGTTTCTCCTCACCTGACCTGGTTTAGCACGACATGCGGCCCCTACGTAACAGTCGGTCACTCGAAAACGGCTTTTCCTTTTTTATCTTTAATGCCTCTTCACATCCCTTGGTAGAGGAGTCGTAAACGTTTTTTAGTTTCTTACAGTGACTTTGCCGATGCCGAGGTATTTAATATCAGCTTCAAGTATTTTACAACATGGCTTGAATTTGGAAATAAATTTCTGAACTAGAATATATTTTATGTTCTAAATGCTATATGAATTATTCTTTCTAAGATGGGAAATTTTTATTCCTTTGAGTTTTTAAAATATGCTAGGAACAGACTTGGTGGTGTAGTGACGTAGCACGGGGCTAACGCTCTGCAGGATGTCTGGGTTAAAATTACGAGTAGTGGCGTGTGGGATTGATTATCCAATGCTCTGAGAAATTCAACACCACTATCCATTGCAAAGTCTATACATTGGGACCAAATGTATGAGGGTTGGAGCCATGCCATGGTCTGGAGACATTCCCCAGAGGGGAATGTCTATAACATATATTTCAATATGTCTATATGTCTAATGTCAATATGTCTCTATTTTAATATGTCTATAACATATATGTCAATAACATATATTTTTTAGGTAGTTCAAAAAATATCGGGATTCAAGAATGCAATCTCCCACCACCAAGATTCAGATGCAAACAGTAAAAAAATGCTAGAACGTTCTTTCATAGCTTCATAGTTCCTTTCACGAAGTTTGAGTTCCAACTGCGCCACTGTTGAGATTTCTATGAACTAATCCTTGTTCTACCTAGGTGAGAAAGGGGATATCGATGGGCTCGAAAAGGCCGAGCATACGTCGAATTGGATGTTAAGCCGTGGTATACTTAGATGTAATTAAGAAGATGCGGATCTCATCTCGATCCCATTAGAATTGGATGTTAGCCATACATACCCCGTACATGATAAAGACCATGTTTTTTGGCCTTGATGGAAGGTCAAAAATCAGTCTCCTAAGAGTTTTCTAGTGGTCCCTTCCCCAACCTTCTCTGAATCCTTGGGGTCCTTGTGACCTGGTCATCAACCCACAGTGTCATAGCCCACAGTGTACCAAAATGTGCCGCTCGAAAGAAAAACAACGGAAACATATGGTGAAACCAAGGACCACGTGATCCTTCATCTTCTTTACAAACAGATTAAAACAGATTTCAAAAATACATTAGGGATTAAATGGTATGAATTAATTTGGATGTGGTCGTTTCAAAAGGCTAATAACAAGTACTTCATTAGAATCTTCTTAAAGATTTTTTCATTAATATGTATTTAATATATTTTTCCCGAAAAATAGCCGTGGAACAATTTATAATCATTTGAAATTATGTTGTTTCGACTATGTATTTCTTAGGTTAGCAGGGATCCCTCATATCACGGAAAATCTGGTATTTTCTGTGCCAATATAATGGTGGGGGTGGCTCAGTCGGTCGCGAGCCGGGATCGTAATCTGCAGTTTCCAGGTTAGAGTCCCAGCTGGGCAAGCGCTGATATTTATCACCTCAAAACTCCCCGTCCTAACCATGGTCAGTAGGAGACACGGACGGACTTGGCAAGGCCGCAGTCCGTCGGATGGGACATAAAGCCGTATCCCTGTGAGCGGGAGAGTCATACCCTGTGCACGTTAAAGAACATGCTTGATGACTTTAACGGGATGCTTTCATCTGTCTCCTGAAGTGGTTCCCTTTCTCCCAACCTTCTCCCTGCCATCGGGATCCTTGTGACCTGGCAATTTATACAGTTGCGCGCAAAAACGTGCCGCTAGAGCGACAAAATAACCCAACCCTGTATCAATATTCTATTTGGACTGAAGGAGTGAGCGGTAGGTAAAGTATTTGGTCCGCATCAAATCCTTCTTTGGACGCCTTGATGTTATCCTCTCAAAAAGGTTGCGGATCCCTGATCTAGACCTTTAACTTTTCTCTATTAGTATTTTTCCATGATTAACTGAATTTATAACTTAGTTGGCGGGTTTCTAATTTAATACTCCACTTTTTATACTGATTAACAGTTTTACAAACGTTAAAGCCAGCGTTAGTGCTGTAACCTTTCATATTCTAGACCAGTGTTTCTCAAACTTTTATGCTTCACGCACCCTCGGGAAATGTGTATGTAACTGGTGTACCCCTTGCATAGATAGATAAAACTATAATTATAATATAACAATGGGAATAAAGTACCTCTTATTTTTTAAATGCTCACGCTTTGTTTCAAAGTGTCGCCTTAAAAGAGACGGTTTCATAGAATTTTGTGACAGGACTTCAGAGCAAACAACACGCTGTGGATTTGGTTCTACTAAATTTCCTGTCCATGTGGAGCCGAATTGTAAATATGATTCATGATATTTACGTTTTTTAATTTTTTATCATTTGTTTGTTTAACATTTAACGTTCTTTTAGTTACTGCTGAATCCACCACCTGTTTACTCACATGGGATGATGACGTAGTCGTAGATGTAGAAGCAATCGGTTACTTTTCTTTTTAATTAACCATTTATCCATCGTTTCATCGAAAGTGTCTGAGTACGCCAGTGTCGATAACCAAATCGGATCGTATATTACAGTCATCTAACGAACATTTCATATCCTCTAACAATTGGAATGTCTTGTATTTGATATTCAAGGCACTTTATAAACACGTTCATTTAACTTCACTGTAGACTGAAGACTAAAAATAACTTTAAGCACAGCAAGTGAAATAAATCACAACAAATACGTAGAGCAGTAAGATGGCACATTCACTCACTTAGAATGGGGCGATCAGCTGTTTGGATAGGTTCGGCTCTCAGGTAGGGAAGGGAGGATTGACAAACGTGTACAGACATGAACTACAACGCCGCGCTTCGTCACTCAGTTCTCAGAAATTAATCAGTAGCAGTTTTGCCAAATTAGCGACTTTTGAGCTCTCACGGCGTACCCCAAAACTTTTTACCGCATATCCCACGTTGAGAACCCATATTCTAGATTAACAAATAGTTCTAAAATTCTTATTTTGTGTTTATGAGGCTGAAGGTAGTCTGTAGTTCGCAGGCTCCAGTCCTACGTATGCAGGTATTGAAATTTGTTTCCGCTAAACTTCTACCCTCGGTCAGAAAGGGAAAACCGATAGGCTTGGAAAGACCACCGTCCTCAAAGCCGATGAGACGTTAAGCCATGATCTGTATTCAGAAGAGCCATACCCAGTGCCCGTTAAAGAGCACGATGGAAGACCTTGAGCAGGCTTACATATGTCTCCATACTCTTTGCAAAATCCCAACTGTAATTCAAGTAGATAACTGATAACATCTACCAAGATACAGATATTCCCTTACTGTGCCATTAAATTCTATCATATTCTATCTTGTGTCTAAACATAATCCTATAAACCAGACTGCAAGCGCAGAACGCTCAATTCTAATACATCCCTTCAGTAGAAGCATGCGTGTGCATCTAGACGTCCCATGTAGTAATATACGGTAATGGATTTGCACACATGGCTGTTACGTTACGGAAGCACTTTAAACAGAAAGCTACACGTACCTACACAACGACCTGATCAAAATGGAAGATTTTAGTCCATTATCATTTCATCCGTACCTTAACTTCGATAATCTCTTACCTGATTGTGATTCCATGTTCGATGAATGCCCGTTGAATTAATTCCAAGATCTCGCAACGTTTCTGCTAAATGGAACGCAAGTGTTCATTGCACATTAACAGGATTGTGACTAGGGGTTATGGGGAACAAAGGACGAATTCCGCCCTCATCGAAATCGTGGTAATATTTTTTAAAATTTTCAACAAGATCCGAAACGTTCCTTAGATTCCTTAGATGATTGGATTCCTTAGATGATTCATTCCTTAGATGATTGGATTCCTTAGGGGCTGCTTATGTATTAAGTATTAACTTAATGCATAAGCAGCCCCTAAGGAATATTGCTTCTGTATTAACATCTTCTTTACAGTTTTTTTGTAATTGAGTTACTTTATATTCCAAGTGAGAACATCCCATTTCTGATTTGGTTTAGGTTGTTTTTACCTCTGGTTGTTTTAGGGTTCAGAGAAGGTTGGGAGAGGGGATATGTACTCTTTGTTCAAAACAATTTATTTTGAAAGCTTCTGTTTTTGTTATAAGGGAAAGAATGATGACAATGGACCTTACTTCTGCCAATTCAGTTTATCTACATACCTAAATACTGTATGTGTGCCATATATGCCTATTTATGGGTTCCGTTCATTGTCGAAGAGGGGCGGGGGTGGCTCAGTCGGTAGCGCGCCAGGCTCGTAATCTGTAGTTCCCAGGTTCGAGTCCCAGCTGGGTCAGCGTTGAGATTTATCTCCGCAAAATTCCCTACCCACGGTCAGTAGGGGACACCGATGGGCTTGGAAAGGCCGCGGTCCGTCGGATGGGACGTTAAGCCCTGGTCCCGTGTGCGGGAGAGCCATACCCTGTACACGTTAAAGAACACGCTGGATGGCCTTGACGGGAGGCTACCATCTGTCTCCCAACAGCTGTTCCAGTGGGTCCCCTCCCCCAATCTTCTCTGAGCCTTCGGGGTCCATGTGACCTGGCCATCTAACCCATGGTGTGCAAAAAAGTGCCGCTCAGAGGTAAAACAACCCATTGTCGAAGAACTCTACTAAATTAGATTTCTTTTCAACTTTGAATATTATCTCTCAGTTCCAAGACTAAGGCGAACATTTTGCCATATCACATCGCATCGGTATAGAGAAGGAGCTTTGTGTTCAGCACCCATCTCCTAACAGAGTAGTCTGAAGATTCGCTTGTTTAGTGAATTTGCTTTAATAACATTTCTACTACAATGCAATCCGACAGTTTCGGGTAAATTCTTTGCCTGTTACCATATTTAAGCAGAGTATAGAGTGTGTAACTTGTAAATCATCTTTCACAACTTTTCAAATTCTATCAGCGATTTCGAATTGCTCTCCTGTTATAACAGCAGCGAGTAAAGTACAAAGATCAGCAACACATTTCCAATCGAGACATTCCTTTAATAAAAAAAAATTCTCAGCAACGCGCAATATCTCTGAGCTTGTTTGTTTGAACATATTCCCAACCATAAAAGAATTTTTCATTCCCTTTTTTTTTCACTGACATATTCAACGAATTCTGTCAAAATTCTGCTGCCCCGAAATATCAGTTCATTCATCTGTTGAAGTGCAAACAACCTTGATATTTTTTTCATTTGCCCAATGAGCAGAGTTTCTATCTATATCAAGATATGCTTTTCAATACAAAGTAATAACTGTTATCATTCGAAACTAGAATTGTAGCGATTTTAGTTGCTGCTCTATGTACGTAAATACATAAAAAACCTCATGCAACCATGGGATAATGGAAGTCCGTCCAGAGTGCGCAGTTTAGTCCTCTAAACATATCTGTTCTGAACTACACTGTTACATTTGGCCACTCCTTGCCAATTCTGATAAGGTTCTGCTTAATATTATCTTTCTAGAGCATCCTAGCATTCCCCTTTTGTTAATGCCCTTTAGGCACATTTTCATAACCCTTTTACCAATCCTTAGCGGTAACATGGCCAAACCAACACAGTCACACCAAACCAGCAGAATATGCTGATCAAATGAGGTGTAAAATTTTTTCACCTAACCTCATCATTACTTATTAACTCAAACCACCTAATGCCCAATACATAAGCTTCCAATTCATGTTATTTTGCTTAAAAAAGGGTCCAGGTTTCACTATTATAGCAAACCCTAGAACAATTATACAACCTAATTTAGTCTTTAGGTAGATATGCGTATTGTATTCACCGCCTTCCATAAATTCTCAAGAATATCAGCATCAATACCTATTTCATATTCATTTATTTTGTCACTTGCAGCACGTATGGCAGAGGATAATCCTAAAAGTTACATCTATCCTTTTTATACGAGGACATGCCCTACTAAGACCGAAGTCACTGCCTCAGTTAGAGCGAACACAGCATGCAAAGTTTACCTTACTGGAACATTATATAACAGTTACTATAATTTAATTACTATAATGCAATCCGACAGTTTCGGAACCTTACTGGAACACTATATAATAGTTACATTATAGTAAAAAAATTCAAGTAGCTAGCTGCTTAATCACTCTACCAGTCAGGAGTGTAACGAAAGACTATGGTTGGAGGGGGGAGAGGACGAAAATTTTCTAACTCAGAAATCAAATTATGCTAACTGAGACGTATCCAGAATTTCTTTCGTAGTGGTAGGGGTGGGGGGCATAAATTTACTGTGCTTCGTTTTTGCACATCATCATGATTTATACAAAACAATTCCTTATCTTAATATGTCATATGAATTTTAGCAATTCACTTCGAATTTTGGAAAGTAACTTATATGTATGTGCCAAGTTTTATCATTTCGCCAACTTTTCATATTATCATAACACCAATCCCAATTTTTCCAACTTACCCACATTTCACCAGGTGGCTTCGAAATTTGCAAACTGCCCTATATTTTGCCAAGTTACCTTGATTTGCCCAACTACCCTAGATTTTGCCATGTTGTCTCGATTTCGACAACTCTCTAAGTTTTTCCCAAGTTGTCCCGATTTTGCTATAACTCCCCAAGATTTGGCCAAGTTGTCTTCATTTTGCCAACTCTTCTCAATTTCCCAATTTTCACAACTCCCCTGTATTTTACCAAGTGGCTTCGAATTTTGCTAACATCCTTATTTTTGGACAGGCTAACTGGTTTCCACTAACTCCCATAGATTTTACCAAGTTGCCTCGATTTGGCAACCCGCCATAATTTTACAGAAAAAATCCAAATGTTTACATCGCCCCTGAATTTACCAAGTGATTTCGAAATTGGCAACTCTCCGCGATTTCGCCAACTCTCCTTAATTGCACAAAAATAATCCCAATTTTCACAGCTTGCTTGTATTTTATCAGGTGACTTCGAGTTTTGCCAACTTGCCATATTTTTACAGAAAATATCCTAATTTTTGCATCTGACCTGAATTTTACCAAGCCATATTGAATTTTTCCAATTGCCCTAGATTTTACCAATTTACCAAAAATTTACAGAAAAACCCCAGTCAATTCAAAATTTGCCAACTCTCCAAGATTTTCCCAAGTGTTCCCGATTTTGCCACTCTCCTTAATTTTACAAATCCAATCCCAATTTCCACAATTCGCCTGTATTTTTGCAAGTGGATTCGAATTTTCCCAACTGCCCTAGATTTTGCTAAGTTACCTCGGTTTTACCAACTCCCCTAGATTTTGGCAACTCGCCATAATTTTACAGAAAAAATCCCAATTTTTCATTTCACCTGAATTTTGCCAACTCTCTAAGATTTTGCCAAGTTGTCTCGATTTTGCTTAACTTTTCTTAATTTCACAAAACCAATCCCAATTTTCACAACTTACTTGTATTCCTCCAAGTGGCTTCGAATTTTGCCAACTGCCCTAGATTTTGCTATAACTCCTTTTAATTTACAAAAAATATCAATTTTCAAAAAAAGAATTAACAAAAAAATATCAATTTGCAAAAAAAGAATTAACAAAAAAATATCAATTTTCTGAGTTCACTTGGGTTTTACAAAATCGTTTCGAATTTTTCCAACTCTGATTAACTTTGGGTGGAGAGAGTTTCCCCCATCCTCTCCATAGTTACGCCCCTGATGTCAGTTAAGGTTATTGATGCCGTATAACACCAGTATCCGTAAAATAGCTTCCTAGGTAGTAAAACTGATACATTTGCTCAAGTGCGCAGTCGTTCAGAGCAACTGAAGCACCATCTGCCTGACCAATTTTCATCACTTTAGTATTCTCTCTGTTTATTATCAAGCCTACACTATTACCACTCTCATCAACAGCTCGAATGAAAGAGTTCATCTCATCAACATCATTTGCCAATAGGGCCAAACGGCAATATCTAAATCAGAAATTATGAAATCTCTAAAGTATATATTATACATACTGCCTATCAAAATATTAGAGAATTTCCATGTTAAAGCCATCCCATGGCTGAGTGATTATTGCGCTTGGCTAGTGAGCAAAGGGTCCTAGGTTCGAGCTCCGGATTAGGCATGGATGTTTGTGTTATCTTTCTGCTGAGGTCCCGCCTTCCTCATAGACCTTCTACTATGGCGTATTAAATCAACACCTCCTATAGAAGATGGCCAAAGCAAGTTACAAATTACAACAAATTTTGACATCATTATAAGTAGTCCTACAATACAGACGTTTCGTATATATTTATTTCTATTATTATCACTGGTGCACATTTATACTACTCTTTACACTAAGGTTTATTTATAAATATACATTGTTTAGAAGGAAAATTATTTGCATGTATTAGCAATCATCTTAATGCTAATAAGTACCAATCATTTTTCTTCTAAATAAAGTATATTTAAAAATAAATATTACTTTTCATATTATTGTAAATTACACCAGTTATAATAATAAATACAAATGTATAAGAATTATGTACATTAAATAGCAGCCTATGACTATCAGAAAGCCAATGACCTGATGGCCAAACTTACAATTGGCATGAAAGCTTTTGATACTATACTCTCAACTTTTGTTTCAGATGGCACATAAATGTACAAGGGATCATCTTCAGATTTATTTCTGGAATTGCCACGGAATTCTTAGTGAACTGCCTGAGTTCTGTTCATTTTTGACAGATACCCAGGCAGACATTGTTTTACTTGGTGAGACGCATCTGCGTGCCTCAGATGTCTTTAAAATGCCTATGAGGCTATCGTACAAACCGTTTGCATAACAGTGGAGGAGGCACAGCTGTTATGATCATCATCTTTTACCTACTTTAGACCTCATAACTCTTGAAACCACAGCCGTGGCTATTTCAAATATCAACATAGGAATTGTACACCTAGTTGCTGCATATAAGCCACCAAATGCTACGCTTATGAATGATGATCTGAACTCCATTTTTGATTCCACTCTTCCTACAGTGCTTGCAGGTGACCTTAATACCAAAACTACTGCTTGGCATTCAAGGGCCTGCAACAAAAATGGAGGTATTTTACTCCAATATACTACTGACAAGGGATTCATTGTCGACGTGACCTGTGAGCCGACGTTTTACCCCTTCAATACTATGCATAGATCTGACGTCCTTGATCTGGCCATTTTTGGCAACTTCTTGCCAAACTATGATCTTAGTGTCGTCAACCAACTCAACTCTGATCATTTACCGGTCTGTCTGACTTTCCACCTTTCCACGCCTCTTGTGACTGGTTCGTTTAGTCGGACTGACTGGCAGGGGCGGGAGTGGCTCAGTCGGTAGCGCGCCAGGCTCGTAATCTGTAGTTTCCAGGTTCGAGTCCCAGCTGGGTCAGCGTTGAGATTTCATCATCATCATCATCATCAACCTCAAGCAGCCATGGGCTACGGAGGTCCAATCAGACCGTGCAATTTAGTTCTCCAAGCAAGTCTATCCTGAGCTACATCTACTGCATCTGGCCACTGCACACCAATTTTAACAAAGTCCTGTTTGACATTGTCTGCCCACCGCATCCTAGGTCTCCCCTTCTTTCTGAGGCCTTTAGCCACACTGTTCATAACCCTATTCGCCAATCTATAATTATTCATACGGGCAACATGGCCAAACCAACGGAGTCTCTCTCTGCACAATATGCTGTTTAAAGGAGGTTACAAACTCCTTTGCCTAACCTCATCATTAGTTACAAAGTTGAACCACCTAATACCCAAGATACTGCGTAAGAATCTGTAATCAAAAGCATCTAGTTTCCTGTTATCTTGTTTACAAAGTGTCCAAGTTTCACTACCATAACTAACCCTAGAAAGAACCAAACTATTATACAGTCTAATTTTAGTCTTTAGGTGTATACGCCTATTTCTCCACACTCTCCATAGATTCTTAAAAGTCCGGCAGCAATCCCTTATTCGTCTGTTAATCTCATGCCGCACATCACCATTATCTGTTACATAGCTCCCAAGTTAATTAAACTGTGACACCTGCTCAAGACGGCAACCATTCAGATTAACTGAATCACAGCCTGCCTGACCAATTTTCATCACTTTAGTTTTCTCTCTGTTTATAACCAAACCTACTCTACTACCAGTCTCATCAACAGCTCGAATGAAAGAGTTCATCTCATTAACATCATTTGCCAAAAGGGATAAATCATCAGCATAATTTAAATCAGACATTTTCGTATCTCCAGCCCATTTAAGGCCAAAATCTTTCCCTTGAAGTGAATTTCGCATAACATAATCAATAACCAAACTAAAGAGAAAAGGAGACAAAATGCATCCTTGTCGAACACCAGAAGTAATGCTAAACCAATTGCTACAAGCCTTACCAACTCTCACACACGACTCAGTGTTATTATAGAGAACTTTCATTATGTTAACTAACTTGTCTGGTATACCATATGATTTCACAATCAACCACAAATTATGACGATCAACAGAGTCGAAAGCCTTTTTGAAATCAACAAAGCTAGCACCCAAAGGTTTTTGAAACTCTAAACATTTCTCAAGAATCTGCTGAGTGAAAATATCTGATCCACACATCCCCTACCACTTCTGAATCCACATTGCTCATCACGAAATTGACTGTCAACCAGATTCTTAATTCTATTAAGCACAATCATGGAAAGAACTTTACCTGGAACAGAGAGTAGGCTAATACCCCTATAGTATCACAAGAATTGCGATCACCTTTTTTGAAAATAGGGATAACAATAGCTCTGGTAAAATCCTTAGGAACCATGCCTTTATCATAAAAGATATTCAGAATTTCAGTCATCCAAGTGGTAACCGAAACATTTCCAGCTCTAAGCATTTCTGTAGTAATTTCATCTACCCCTGGGGATTTATGAAGCTTAAGTTTAGAAACAGCCAAAATAACTTCGGATTGTGTTATAGGGCCAACATTAAAGCCACCAATGCATCTATCATCATTTCAAACAATGGGAATAGAACCAATCGCATTGTTTAGTACATCACTGAAATGCTCAGCCTACCTAGCCATGACAGAATCCTCACCTTCTATAATCTTACGTTGTTTATCCTTCATTCCCTGTATACCTGTCCGTTTTCTACCACACAAAACATTAACTATCTGATATAGCTCTCTGCTGTTGTGCTGTCTAACTGCTTCCTCGGCTTTGTCAGCCAAACCATCAAGCAAAAGATTCTTATCAGCAGCTAACTAATCTTTAATAAACGTTCATTAAGTTCTCTGTAATGCTTTCTATTAGGACTAGTAGGGTATTGATTAAGGACATTCCTGCAGTTCTTTCTTTCTGAAATAAGCTCAAGTGCCTTATCACTCAGATAATTCTGCCTCTTCTGCTCCTTTTTTCCTAAAAGAGTACTGTTAGTGTCCAAAAAAGCCTGTTTAAAATGATCCCATTCTTCCTCAACTTCAGTGGTAAGCATACCATGACTGTCATAATGACTAAGTAACCTCTCATGGTAAACTTTGGCTATAACTGGGTCTTTCAGAGCTTCAGTATTAAAAGCAAATTTTTTAACCCTAGCACAACACTTTTTAAGTTTAAGTTGCAAGACACTTTTAACTAGGTAATGGTCAGATCCAATTTCAGCTCCCCTATATGCCCTGGTATTTCTAACAGAACTAGCCCATTTGCTGTTAATTAATATATAATCAATCATATTCCTATGCAGCCCATCAGGTGAAACCCATGTGTACTTATGTATGTCGCGGTGTTTGTAATATGTGTTAGTTATTCTGAAACCATTGAGTTTACTTACCTGTAGGAGACGTTGCCCATTGCCATTGCAGCTACCAATACCAAAAGGGCCTATTACTCCTCCCCAAAGGTCAGAGTCAGTACCAACTTTGGCATTGAAGTCACCAAGAACAAGGGTAATATCTCCTTTCTTGACAGAATTCAAAATATCCTGAAGTTGTTCATAAAACCTATCCTTCTCATCCTCATCGGCATCCTCAGTGGGGGCATAACAGCAGATAACATTCAGGTCTTTAACGCTTGTCTGAAATTTTGCTGTAAGAAACCTTTCATTAATGCACTCATATCCTAGAAGAGCATCGCTAGCGTGTCTGCTGAGAAGCATACCCACGCCTTGGTGATACTTGTTGTCGTCCCTCCCTGAAAAAAGAAATTTAAGATTATTTTTAAGAATCTGACCTTTATCTGTCCATCTGGTCTTTTGCAAGCCGAGAATATCTAAATTATAATGGTGGAATTCTTGTGTGAGGACATCAAGAGAAAAAGCTCTGTGCAGAGTCCTCACATTCCAACTACCTATGGAGAGAAAATGGTTAGTAGGATGTTTAAAGAAACTATGTTTATTGAGAGAGGGAATGCCGACAATATCAAACAGCCCCCTAATCGCAGACATGGGGCAAAGACCTGTTTCCCCACCACTAAAGGCTGATGCCATCTACACTGGAAGACTTCCTCCAATGTAGAATTTGACGATGCCAATAGAAGCAAAGAGTTCAGGTGCCTGCGATGACCTCTGCTCAGGATTATCCACCAGCTGATAAACATATCCTGTGAATCTATTCACTTGGGGCTGTCAACCCACAAACAAACAGAAAACACAGCGGAAGATTTTCCCTCCACAGAAGCCCACCAGTGCAGCAAAATCAGGATCCATAATCAAGCTCAGAGCCATATATCTGTCCAGTCCAGTGGGTTTATATGGTCAGCGCCAGGACCCTGTGTGGTTGACCACTCCTCAGCAGGGTAGAAAGAAAAAGAAAAGTAGCCATAGTTGTCCAGATCAGTAGGCCATTCTAATCTGGCAGCCCTCCCCTTCCGTTCACTTCCACAAGAGAGTATCTCTTTTGAAAGGTACTAACGGTCTGCACCACGAGAAGGTGGGGTCGGACATTAGGTGCTAGGCCTGGCCGGTTCTATGCATCATCACAGGGGATTGGTGCATAGCTCTCCTTCCAGTGACTACCTAGCTACCATTTACAGACCCGTTGAGATTTATCTCCGCAAAATTCCCCGCCCTGCCCACGGTCAGTAGGGGACACCGATGGGCTTGGAAAGGCCGCCGTCCGTCGGATGGGACGTTAAGCCGTGGCCCCGTGTGCGGGAGAGCCATACCCTGTGCACGTTAAAGAACACGCTGGATGGCCTTGACGGGAGGCTACCATCTGTCTCCTAACAGCTGTTCCAGTGGATCCACTCCCCTAACCTTCTCTGAGCCTTCGGGGTCCATGTGACCTGGCCATTTAGCCCATGGTGTGCAAAAAAGTGCCGCTCAGAGGTAAAACAATCCAATCCAATCCAACGGACTGACTGGCAATTTTATAAGGTTCTTTTAAACAGCAAGATTCGTGGAATCTGCCAACTTTCTAATGGTAGATCCATTAATGATGCCATAAATGACTTTACAAACCTATTGCTTACTTCCAAAACTGAAGCTATCGTGGATTTTACGCCAAAGCAAGATTTTTATGTCCTGCCATCGCATCTCTCTTGCCACATTAACGAGAAAAACAAGGTAAGACATGCATGGCAGAGACATGGATTTACATCTGATAAGAGGCTTTACAACTTTTTAAAACTCAAAGTCCAATCCAGCCTCAAAGCTTTTAGAAGTGAACAATGGAATAAGAAAGTTGAATCATTGTCTACAACCGATAATTCCATTTGGAGGATGACTAAAGCTTTAAAGAAACCATTTTCTATTTTCCCACCTATACGTGGAGAAACTGGTTTAAATTTCAGCGATGAAGATAAATCCGAGACTTTTGCGGACGCCCTCGAATTGCAATTCCGTGAAAACTTTGTTCTCTCTGACCATTATACCTGTGGATTGGTGAGGGAATCCCTTCTCCATTTCGATCAGGTGGATCGGACCAGGGTGAATTTTACAACGCCGCTGGAAATTCAGCTGACAATCAAACGCCTAAAATTGAATAAAGAATTAAGTCAAGACAAAATATTGAACATGATACTCAAGCATCTTCCAAAGAAAGCCATTGTGCATCTCTGTTCGATATTTAATTATTTACTCGAAATCTTATATTTCCTAATGTCAGGAAAACTGCTATCGTCAAGCTTTTACATAAACCAGGCAAGGATTCCGCTATTCCATCCAGCTAAAGCCCTATCAGCTTGATGTCTACAATTAGTAAGCTTTTTGAAAAGATTTTGCTCAATCGTATTGACGACTTTCTTCGCTGCCACCCTATTCTGCCTGAGATACAGTTTTGTTTCAGATGGAATCGATCTACCGAACAGCATGTCCTTAGGGTTGTGAAGAAAGTCGCAGAATCCCTTAACAAAAAGGAGTCCATTGCAGACGTCTTCCTGGACGTGGCCAAAGCCTTCGACCGCGTCTGGGTGGACAGCCTTTTACACAAGCTTATACAAGCCGAAGTGGCATCTGGACTCATCTGCTTGATCCAATCATATATCTCCAATAGGACATTTCAAGTGCAAATTAAATTTGCCATGTCTACAAGAAGAATCATCTCTGTGGTGTGCCTCAGGGCTCCATTTTGGGTCCTACACTCTTCTCTTTATACTTATACGATTTACCTTCCTTTGATGGAGCGGGGGTGGCTCAGTCGGTAGCACGCCAGGCTCGTAATCTGTAGTTCCCAGGTTCGAGTCCCAGCTGGGTCAGCGTTTGAGATTTATCTCCGCAAAATTCCCCGCCCTGCCCACAGTCAGTAGGGGACATCGATGGGCTTGGAAAGACCACCGTCCGTCGGATGGGATGTTAAGCCGTGGCCCCGTGTGCGGGAGAGCCATACCCTGTGCACGTTAAAGAACACGCTGGATGTCCTTGACGGGAGGCTACCATCTGTCTCCCAACAGTTGTTCCAGTGGGTCGCCTCCCCCAACATTCTCTGAGCCTTCGGGGTCCACGTGACCTGGCCATTTAGCCCATGGTGTGCAAAAAAGTGCCGCTCAGAGGTAAAACAACCCAACCCTTCCTTTGATCGTATTCATCTTGCACTTACGCAGATGACCTTGCCTTACTATCTCCCTCCCTCGGTCCTGCTATCGCTCTGAAGAGGCTGCAGCATAGCTGGGCACATGGTACGAAAAATGGAAGATAAAGATTAACTCTGACAAGAGATCTGCCATCTTTTTTACTGGAAAGTGTATTATGAATCCCACTTGCCTCCATTTACAAAATATTCCCATTGATTGGAGTGATTCAGTCAAATATCTTGGGGTTGTTATACATAAGAGGTTAAAGTGGGACTATTACATAAATAATATAATCTCCAAAGTCCATTCTTTGAGTTACCAGCTACTCGCACTCCTTAGGAGAAATTCCATTTTAATGATTTATCATACATAAGCTTTTACTCTATGATATGATCATCAGACCGGTGATTCTCTATGCTTCACCCATGTGGGAGAATACTACACCCACCAATATTCGTAAGATTCAGGTCTTACAAAACAAGATTTTGAGAACTGCGGTCGATGCCCCCTGGTTTGTCACTAACAGGCAACTCCATAAAAACCTGGGCATCGACCATATATATATACACATATAAAACGCACCTCAAAAAGTTTTTTTGAGGCTGTAAGCAATAATCCCAATAAGATTATTTCTTCTCTGATACTTTACGGATCGTACTGTTTTGAACACGTACAAGAGGTCTAAATCGGTGGCGTTCTCTGAGGAGATCTACCCATTTTAGGCTTCTTATACAATTTTAGTGCTATTTTTTAGCTTTTCTTACGTTTACCCTTAGCGGCCCACCTAAGGGTAGTTAACTTATATATTTTGTTTTTAGTCATGTCAAATAGGCATATATATCTCTTTGATGGAGAGGTTAGGGGTAAAAGTATTACCCGGTACATCGAATATGATTATACGACCTACGAGCTGTAGCTGACTATGCTGAAGTAATAACATGGTTCAACGGCCTTCTGTTATAGAAGGTGTTGATTAAACTGATAGACTTCTGTCAGACCTCTGTGGCAAGCAGCTGCTTGAGGCAGTATTTATTTTCACGTTAAAGAGAATCTAATATCGAAATTTTTTCTAAATTATGCAGTTAATGGAAAAAACATGATTTAAGATAATACACATGACTAAAGATTAATTAAATATCATAATGAAATTATTATTTAAATTTCGATTTTCAACAATATTCGTTCAAGAGTTAAGTAAGCTAGATTTAAGTTCGTCTAAGAGTTAAGTAAGCTAGAGTATTTCACAATAGCAGTACTCACAAGACTAGCTGAGAGGTCAATGGAAAAAATAAATAATAAGTATTGTTTCAAACCAGTTACAAAAAGGAATCTCATAATTCTGCTTAATGATTTCATCAATATTATTCAGTTATGAAATATTTTTATAAAACAAGATAATTTATTGTTAAATATTCCAGCTTTCATCAAATTTTAAATACTGAACTAATATTGTTTAAGACCGAGATTTTAATAGATTTCATAATGATCGTTATCTTCAGTCACATTTTTTCAATAAATGCACATTTTAAAAGTTATTGAGCCGTTCCGTGCCCGAGTGATTAGCGCGCTTGGTTACTGATCTAAGGGACCTGGGTTCGAGCCCCGGGTAAGGCATGGATGTATGTATCGCTTTTCTGCTGAGGTCCTGCTATCCTCACAGATCCTCTACTATGGCATATAAACTGACAGGCTCAGGTCTGTCAGACCTCTGTGGCAAGCAGCTGCTTGAGGGGTTGTTTATTTTTTTATTATTATTTATAGAGCTTCTAAGTTAGATTCCCATTGACATAACATGGAAATATCTACCATTTTGTGTATGTAGAGAGACAATAAAATCAACCTCGGTGTAAAATACCGACGTGAAAACTACAGAATAAACCACACAATGAGGTAAAAATTAAAGTCTATTAACATAACCTAAAGGGAGACGGATCCACTGAAGAATTTTTAAGGTACAGATGGTAGTCGATCGTCAGGACCATCCAGCCTACTATGGCTTATTGTTCTATTCGACGGACTGCGGATTCTTCTAAGCTCATCTTTGTCCCTTCTCATCCGCAAGGCAGAATAATGGGAACACAAAGGAAAGTCATTTCCACTATAAAATCCGTACTAGATACATCTATGCTTATCAGTCGTGAAGTGTGTATGGTAATTTTGGTAACAAATAGGAATGCACATTAGGGTGTAAAGGATTTCTTTAATTCTTTTTTCTGGTTATCCAATAGCAAATAAATGTTACCAATCAAGCTCATGATCAGGCATGCAGATTTTTTCAAATAATTAAAAGAATTACACATCACATCTGGTGAATATGAGATGGACGTATTAAATTTATTTTCCATCTTTAGCACCCTCTAACAGTAGAAATTCAAACCAGCAGATTCAAATTCCCATAGTATTATTTTATTAGTTGGGTTGGGTTGTTTTACCTCTGAGCGGCACTTTTTTGCACACCATGGGCTAAATGGCCAGGTCACATGGACCCCGAAGTCTCAGAGAAGGTTGGGGGAGGGGACCCACTGGAACAGCTGTTGGGAGACAGATGGTAGCCTCCCGTCAAGGCCATCCAGCGTGTTCTTTAACGTGCACAGGGTATGTCTCTCCCGCACACGGGGCCACGGCTTAACGTCCCATCCAACGGACGGCGGCCTTTCCAAGCCCATCGGTGTCCCCTACTGACCGTGGGCAGGGCGGGGAATTTTTGCGGAGATAAATCTCAACGCTGACCCAGCTGGGACTCGAACCTGGGAACTACAGATTAAAAGCCTGGCGCGCTACCGACTGAGCCACCCCCGCCCCTATTTTATTAGTACTTATATAATAGAATAATAGATAGATTCGATACTTATATAATATAATATTTTATTAATACTTATATAATAGAACTGCAGATTATCAGCCTGGTGCTCTACCGACTGATCGACCCCCGCCTCAGTAGTAGTAGTAGCTGATGATCGAAATCTCTATACTTATATAACAGAATATATTAAGAGAAGTTCTCATTTCTGTCTTAAAACAAAAAATTTCTTTCCTTCTCCCCCCCCCCCCCCCCTGGGTTTAAGGGAGAAATCATCCTGCTGACAAGCCATAAGGCTTAGAGGGGTAATCTATGTATATAACCATACTAAGGTTTAATAAAGTTATTATTATTATTACTATTAAAAAAATAAATCGTTTTAATATTCGTTTATATATTTCGGTATTTTTTCTACTTCTTCCGGTTTAAGACGAAATTTTTTGAGTTTCTCGTTTTCTGCCTTTAGCTAAAGGTAATAATTCGAAGTAATGGATGATTGTTGAAACGCAGATGATAATATTATATTACTGCCTATAAAACATAAAAGGAATTTTTTACTTAACAAATGTTGCGTTTTTGTCAGCGTTGAGATTTACTTCTGCAAACTTCCGTCCCTGCCCTCGGTCAATAGTAGGACACCGATGATCTCGGAAAGGCAGTCGTCCGTCGGATGGGACATTAAGTCGCTGCGGGAAAGCCATAACCTGTGCACGTTAAGGAACACACTGGATAGCCTTGACGAGAGGCTACCATCTGTCTCCTAACAGCGGTACAGTGAGTCGCTTTCCCAAACATTCTCTGAGACTTGGGGTCCTTGTGACCTGGACATTCAGCCCATTGTAAGCCAAAAAAAAATAGCCATTCAGAGGTAAAACAACCCTAGAAACTATGCTATGATGACTAGTTTAAATCTGTTTTAGGGAAAACATATCGCAAATTGGTTTTTACGTGTAAGCTTAATTTCATTAAGTTCAAGATCTTGCCAATGGGTGTTTTTGCCATATGGAACACAAAAAAAAAGTTCCCTCGGAATCAGACCCTATTTGTTTAGAAACTTTTGCAATTTTGTCGTCTGTCTGTCCGTCTCTAGAAATCGAAAATTTTGTTGATAGAGATTAAAAATTATCTTTCTATCGAATAGGTTTTGCACTTTCCGAATCTCCCAAGAATTTGCGCCCTCTAACGGTGGAAAAACATTGAAAATATCAAAATTTTAAATGAATATTGTAAAAGATGTAGGTAAACTAGGATATAAAATAGGTATATCCTCATATGCAGACGAGAGCCATACCCAGAGCACCTCAAAGAACAGGCTGGATAACCTTAATGGGAGTATACCATCTTTCTCCTAACAGCTGTCCAGTGGGTCCCCTTCCTCAACCTACTCTGATCCCTTGGGGTCCTTGTGACCTCACCATTTATCCCATTGTATATTTCGTTCACCTCGTTTTTTCGCACTCAAGTACACGACCTTTTAGTCATCACACACTTCTGCACGCAAGGTGTCTTTTAGTAAGTCATCTATTCATTTCAGAGAATAAAAGCAAGTTCTCCGAATCACTACAGATCGTAATTGGAACGTCAAATGACAAGTGCATCCCTGTGTCTTTAAATTCTCATTTAATTCATCATCTTTTCTATTTCTCCCAGCTTCAAAATTTATTGAAGCCATCACTAGAGAATTGACGACAGCATCTACGATAAGCTCCAACTGTAAAATACGACGGAGCTGAAGTCACGAACAGCAAAGAAAGATGTTCTGGAAACTGCATCACGTTGGCGTTCAATTAACTCGCACGTTCCTGCTCTCTCTCTCTTCCCAAACAGAAGTCAGATAAATTCCCCTGTGAATGTCTTGTTTGTAAAGTGTGGCATAATAATGCTTTTCTCTGGCATTGCGAGCGCAAAACAGGAACATCCAACCACTAACCAGTTAGCTCTTTTGACCATTCTGGCAGATGGAGCGCAGGGAGACCCATCAAAATGCCTCCGGTTTAAGCTGCTTCATAATTAAAGCTAAATTTAAATACCCAGAAACATGTTTGTGGCTGGCAAAGACAAGACCGCGCGGGTTTCGCTTTCAAGGCACGTGAGCACTCACTCACTCCCAGCATCTTCGAATTAGCAGAGCAACGCGGAGTTGGTTTTGCTGCTGAAAAGATGCCTGCGAAACGTGTCAAGGAGTAAGATGTTTTTCAAGTGTCAGTTAGTTAACAAGACAATTTCGCACTTGTCTTTTCGACTAACCAGAATCAGCACTGCTCTTTTTTAGAAGAGAAGAAACTGTCAAGATGAAGAGAAAATGTATTATCATGTTTAATTTATTTAGATGTAGAATTTTTGTTCTCTTATTTTTTGCACGTATATGTTATTATTAAATATTCAACAACAAACTAAACTAGGGAATTCGGTGGATTGTTGTTCCTTAGAGTGGCATTTTTTTGCACACAATGGGGTAAATGGCCAGTCACAAGAACCCCGAGGGTTAAGAGAAGGTCGGAAAAGGTGACCGACTGACAGCTATTAGGAGACAGATGTCAGACTCCCGTCAAGGCCATCCAGCTTGTTCTTTAACTGCACAAGGTATGGCCCTCCCACACACGGAGCCATGGCTTTTCGTCCCATCCGATGGACGGCGACCTTTGCAAGCCCATCGGTATCCGCTACAGCCCGTGGCCAGGGCACGGAGGTTTCCAGAGATAAATATCAAAGCTGGCCTAGGCAGGACTCGAACCTGGGAACCGCATATTACGAGCCCTATTATCTATTGGCTGAGACACCCCCTCCCAAACTAGAGGAAGAGGACAAGCTCAGTTAAAGAGTATTGTGATTGTAACTTTAACAGCGACATTTTAAATTTAGTTGTTTATATCATATTTGCACAATTTGTGACGATTTTATATTACAGTACAGATATTCTGACCTGGGTTGATTTCGACTGTTTTACTTTTCTGAGAGGCACCATTTTACACACAATAATTGAAAACCCGTAGGTCACCCCGTAGGTTCAGAGTTGGTTAGGAGAAGGAACTCAGTGGACAGCTCCTTCGGAGACAGATGGAAGTTTCCCGTCAAGGTCATAGAGTGTTCTTTAAAGTGAACAGGGTGTGACTCTCCTACACGAACGTAACGTCCCATGCCATCTGATGGGCTGAAAGCAGAAAGTGTCCTGAGCCTATCAGTGTCCCCATTCTCACATTCATCAGTACCTTAAGGGCAAGATGAAGGTCAGAGATAGAATTCTCAATGCATGCACAATTGGAACTCTGACTTGAGACTTAAACTGATTAAATTTTCTTTTCGATTCGAGAACATTGGGATATTTCTGTGAAACGGTTGAAAACAGAGTTTTTCAGTTTTTATTTGTATTTGTATGGACCATCTTTCGTCAACCAGATTGATTCGGATCAGTTTGTTAGATTGTGTTATCCATGAACGGCACTCTTTCGCACGTAATGGGTTAAAAAGCATGTTACAAGGAATCCAAGAGGTCAGAGAGGTTTGGGGAAGGGGATCCATTGGACAGTTTTTAGGAGATAGATGAAAACTTTCCGTCAAGATTATCCATCGTGTTTTTTTAAATGTAGAGCAGGGATGGACAACCTTTCCTAATCGGCGGACCGGATTTAACGAATGATAAAATTAAACGTGTTGACTGGAACTGCTTTGAAAGGAATTTTCGCGACGACGACAGTTTACTGGCGATAAGTTACTAATCAGAATCACGTAGATCTTGAAGTTTGAAAAAGCTTTTTTTGCTAGAGTAACGTTGTTAATGCCAAATGAATGAATTATATCAGCACTTGTTGGGTTGTAGGCCTCGGCCAGTAGAGGACACCGGCGGCCTTTCCAAGACCATCTGTGTCCCCTACTGACAGAGGGCAGGGAAGTTGGCGGAGATAAATCTCAACGCTGGTCCAGCTAGGTCTCGAACCTGGGAACTACGGATTACGAGCTTGGCACGCTACCTACTGAGCCACCCCTGTTCCACACCTGGACTGTGCAGCACAAGAAAATTACACCTGGACTATGCAGCACAAGAAAAATTACTGTTGACCAGAAGTGGTGTTTTCCGTTTTATATCACTGTTGGCATCAGTGTTTAAAAAATATATGTATATATATAATCATCAGTCAAAGACAAATGTTTCCTCTGTATATGTTTGAGTCTTTCGACCCTCTCCTCCAAATGGCATGGTTGGATAATGCCAAGAAGCTTGTGACGTTTATGTTATATAATCGTGATGAAAATTCTTAACTATTATGGGAAGATTCGCATCTTGTAAAAATTAGATTCTTTCATTGTAGCAAACTTTGCACTTAGATTCTCTTGTCCAAGTAATTGTGCAGACTTAGTTCAAAAATGTTTTCTTTTCTAATCTTGCTATTAAAGTTTCCTTTACGTTGCACGTCTGATAATTGGGGGAAAGAACCTTTCTCATCTTGAAAAGTGAGACGTTCAAGACTGCTGCGCTTGTTCTCAGTCTGACGATACACAAAAATTTTCTTGAAAAGTGCAGATGATATAGTAGATAGATCTTGTTCCCTGTTAATTGTCGGTGATTGATCTTTCTTTCAGTGATGGCTTAGAAGTTGTGTAGAAAGCTCTCCTTTAGCTTTGCTTTATTTATACACATATAAATACACATATATTTGCTTATAAACGTATAAATTCCCAATTTGCAATTGGAGGTGTTTTTCATTCTTAAGGGCCGACTTGGCTAAAAAAAATAAGCAAATTCATTTCCCTGAGCATCTAAATTTCCAGGGATCCATTGCAAAGTAATTGTAGATTCTTTTTTCAATTATTTGATCGATGGTCTCAAAGATGTTTTTCAAAAGCCCACTATTCTTGGATTGATATGGGTCTTCCTGAAGAAATAACGATGATGATATACTATCTGTAAGTACAACAAAATTAAATTTTGGCTGTTAAATCACCACTTTTCATTTGCAGATTTTCACTTCACAGAGCCATTTTATTTGCAGTCAACTCAGTAGTCAGAACATTTGAGGCACCTTGCAGTCTGATAGCTTCATAGCGAGACATTTCTGAGACCCAGAAAGCCGCTCCAGCTATTTGTGTTAACTTGTTAAAAGACCCGTCAGAGAAAATCTTAATGTGATTTTCATATTTCTATGAGCTCCAGAGCAATAATCATTTGAACTGAGCTTTCAAGGTCTTTTTTTATGTGAAACCTGGAATGGAAACAAAGCAATCAAATTGTTGAAAGTTTCAAGGTGGTGTTTCAAAAAGATTGTCTACCTCATAACCTTGTGCTGAAATCAAATCAAAGAGGTGATGTCAGGGAATGAACGTAGTTACATCACTGATCTTCTATCCTGATCCACAAAGAATCTTATCAGTCACTGGGTAATATTCTGTTTGAAGAGCAATCTTGAAAAGTGTGAAAAGAGCAGATAAGATCTTCTGATGGAAAGAAGGGGAACATTAGTCTCCGCTTGAGTGAATAGTTTCTAACTTTTTAACAAGGGAAAGGCTAGCACTACCTAGGATAAAATCCCCATATCCCAATCTTGATCTTAAAATTGATTTGTAAAGATGGATCATTTGACGAGGCGATATTAAATTCTTGCTGTACCCAATGATCCTAACATGTTAATAATAGATTTAGAAGTGGAGATCAGTTGGCGAATAGAGTTCCATTTGAGTTCATTGTCCATTAGGATTCCTAAATAACAGTGTTATTTCGCAGCCTGCAGTAAACTTTCCTCGTAATTAATATAAATATCTGGAAATCGTCGATGCTACAAAAGGGCATTACTATTATTTACAATAACTATTGGAGTAAGTACCTCTCCTTATGGAAGACCGTTCTATAAAGCAGTGGTTCTCAACCTTTTATGCTTCACGTACCCCCTGAAAATGTGTATGTAACTGGCGTACCCCTTATATAGATAGATAAAATTATAGTTATAGTATAACAATGGTTATTTTCACTTTGTTACTAGATCTAGCAACTTTTGAGCTCTCACGGCTTGCCCCAAAAAATTTTACCGCCTACCCCACGTTGAGAACCTCTGCTCTAAAGGATAAGGAGCAGAAGTTGTATTTTTCAATTTCACAATAATTTTTCTATTGGTTAGCAAATGATTTATGTACGCAAACATGTTTCCTGTAATTTTCAATTTAAAAAATTAATGTAATAGTCCTCTGACCCACTCTGAATCATAGGCTTTTTTCAAGTCAAGAAATATATTTACGGTATTACTGTTTCTAATTCCTGCTTGTATATCCGAGACTAAATCAATTATGTTGTCTATTGAACTCCGACCTCTCTTGAAACCAGAAACTGCATAATGAAGATAATTATGTGATTCTATAATCCAGTTTAGTCTCCTGTTCGCCATGTTCTCCAGCAGTTTTCCTAAACAAGAGCTCAAAGCAACAGGTCTGAAAGAAGATAGATCTTTCGCTTGCTTATTTGGCTTCAAAATAGGGACAATGTATGTAGTTTTCCAGTCCTGTGGGAATGTTCTTTTAACCCAGAGTTCATTAACAGATGTTAGCAACAGTTTAATTTGCGATTCAGTAAGATATTTTAACATCATATGCGTTATTCCATCCGGTCCTGGGTAAGTAGATGTTTTACATTTTTTCAATGCAAGAGTAATTTCATTCATACTGAAGGTCATGTCAATATATTCAATGACATTTGGATTCAATTTTTCATACTTCTAAAGATCCCTTTCTACAACAATTTGATTCTGATTAAACTCCGAAGAAAAGATGTGATTTCCCTGTGAAGCAAAAAACTTTGCAAAATCATTCGCAACAGTCTTCAAATTTTTGTTATCTTTTAGTATCATGATGTTCCATGGAGAAGAGGGTGTGACTTGTTTCCCAATCGCCTTGATCATTTTCCATATCTTTGTAGTGGGAGTAAAGAAACAAAAAACTGAAAATGCGACAAACATTGTCCCATTCCTTTCTTTTGGCTTCCTTTTTTCGTTTTTTTGTTAAGGCATTTATCTTTTTATAATATATTATATGATCAAGTCTTCCGGTTTTTCTTGCTCTCCTTTCTGCTTTTCTACTGAGAGCTATAAGTTTATTAATTTGTTCTATATTATACTTTAAGTTTTTAGGGTTTTGAATTTCAAGAATTAAACTTGATAGTGGAACTATCAAGTTTAGCTTTTTTAATTTTATTGGTTATGGCAGAAACAGTTGGAGATTCTTCAATGCAAGTGAGTTCCTGATTAAGAACATGTCTGAAATTTTCCCAGTTCGTTAAGTTAATAGAACTACACTCTTGCTTTTTAATAAAACCTTCTATTATAATGGGAAAGTGGTCACTGGTGAAGGTATCATTTAAAGATGTGCAAGATAGTTTAGTGCCTAAACTTGAATCCACCAAAGTTAAATCAATTAATGATTCATGATTCCCATTCCAAAATGTTGGCTTCATATCATTGAGGAGTATTAAATTGAAGTTTTCAATTAATTTTTCTAAAGTTCTGCCTCTATTATTTGTTACGTCATCTCCCCACAAAAGGTTATGAGCATTGAAATCTCCTGTTATTACAGCCGGTGGAGGGTAAGCAGAGATAATCTCAGCGAAGGTTTCAGCAGGAATATTTTTCCAAGTGACATAAAATGAATTTAAAGAGAAAAATATATTGCCAATTTTCAACATAACTGCTACAGCTTCTAGCAGTGTATGATTTATGGGGAGATTAATTTTACTCTGGATAACGTCTTTATTAACCAAAATTTTCACACCTCCACCTAAAAGTTTTTGTTTCCTTGATAAGTAACATATCCAGATAATTTTAAATTTTATGTATAAATTTCTTGTAGCGATATTATATATATATTTTACTTTTCAATCAAATTTCTTATAAGAGGAACTTTGTTATTAAAACTGCGACAATTCCATTGAAGAATTTTGCTTTTATTGTTAATATTCGTCATGCTCAATTTTTTCTTTTATTTCCATGAGGGATTCCATGTCTTCTTCAGACACCTCTATTTTTGAGGTAATTAAATTAATACATTTTACAACTAAATCAGTTAATTTTTTTATTAGTGTTTCAGATTGTTTCATTGCGTATAAGCTGTTGTTTTGACTTTCATTTTCTTCAGAGCTGCTCGAAAGACTGGGGAAGGCGAAGAATTCTTCCTGGTTTCTCTCTGGAATTGGTTGTAGAATCCGAATTGACGAAACATTTCTAGCATTTTCTAAAGAGGTTGGAGAATTGTCCGACATCTTTACAGCCTGAGCCCATGTTAAATGATTTTTAATCTGAAGAGTCTTGGTTCTACAAGCAGAAATCAATCTTGGCAACACATCCTGAGAATGTCGCTGGATGAGGCCCTTTACAATTTGGGAAACAAAAAGAATCAGCTTTGCAGTCTTTGTAAGAGTGTTCTTGAGAACATTTCTTGCATCTCATTTTGTTTTTGCAAACAGCTGCCTTGTGGCCAAATTCATTGCATAATAAACACAAAAAAGGAGGTTCAAAATATTCCCCAACTTGAAATCTGCAGAAGCCTAAAAAGATTTCTCTCAGTAATGCTTTTGAAGAAAATGAGGGAATTACTCTATTAGTTAACTCTTTTTTTAGTTAAATTCCCCTCTTGTGAAAACTTTTTTCCTGCAATATATAATTCCTTGATATGAAAATTTATTTAAGATATCATCCTTTGAGATATACGCTTCTACTCTTCTATTAGGAGTCTTAAAGAGATTTGGAGGAAATCTACATTTTATTTTCCGTCCATGTAACGATTTCAGTTTGCCGAGTTTTTCGATTTGAAGTTTAAAATTTAAATGTAGTAGTAAGTTTCCATTACGAGTATACCTTCCCTTGACACAAGTACCTAGGTAGGAGTCAAGAGTACTAGTTAAGTTCAAAACTTTTAAAATACTCAGTTTTTTATGCTCGCATGAAATAATAGCAAATAAATTATTATAAATTATTTCTTTAGGATACTGTTCCTTTTGTTCTTCGCTATTTACTGGCACAAATTCATTAATAGATGTGTTCACTTCTGAAGGTGGTAATGTCTCAGAGGGCGATATGGCTTCTACTTCAGGTGGTATCTTGGTCGCCATTATGAGAAGAACTAGACTCAGAAATGGAAAACTGACAAATACTTGTGGAGTTTTCAATATTGTATTTATCTTTTTCAGTGGTTTCGACAGATTTCTTTTTTGATATACCGAAATTGGCTTTGGCAAACTTAGAATTTTTGAGGACCTTAGATCTCATTTTTAAATGTAAAAATTAAAAGTTCTGTCGAAAATTAAATTTTCCACAGAGAATTTCGGTTTAGGAAAGCACTGTATAACATAACTTTATAGTTGCGGGAAGTGAAAAGTTCTACCATCTTGAGCACCTGAAGAAATAGGAATCTTCTTTGTCTTCTTTCTTGTTTAATAATCCGATACTAGTTGGCGGGAATTTAAAAAAATATCCGTTACACAATGAAACACTCAACTCAACTGCTCGCAAATCCTAAACCTTCGTTCAATATAGAGTATATACTGTATATTTATTTATATATATATATATACCAGTTCGAATTAAATATCTTCTTTAAAAATTAAACTGGCAGTTACATTTTTTAAAAACCTGGAATTAATTTTAAAATATTTCTAATTATTTACTAAGATCATAACGAATAAATTGCTTTGTTAAGTTTAAAAATAAATAGCCTTCAATCAAAGTTCAAACGAAATCGCTTCAATTTTGAAGCATATTTAAGAGTCCTCCTTTTATTCAACGTCTGTCCAGGCCTGATGTATCAAGGTGGTCTTGCTATGATCCGGAACCTTGACAGTTGCAGTGTCACCGGGAACCAATGCGATAGCTACTGAGAGTTCTGAAATTTAGCTACTGTTGACATAACATGGAACTCCTAATAAAATCACCGTTGAGTGTATAAAACTTTTGATTTTTCCCGTTGTTTTTTAAAAATCTGCAATATTCACATAAAACTTGCATCACTATTCATTACTATGACCGTGATATTTTTCTCTTTAAGTTAAGAAGTACGAGAAATACGAGTGTAAAAAACTGTTACTAGACAGCTGTTACATATTTTCCTTACAATGCAATGCATTTCTCATGTTACATACTTTCCTTACAAAGTAATGCATTTCTCATGTTACATACTTCCTTACAATGCAATGCATTTCTCATGTTAAATACTTTCCTTACAATGCAATGCGTTTCTCATGTTACATGCTTTCCTTACAATGCAATGAATTTCTCATGTTACATACTTTCCTTACAATGCAATGCATTTCTCATGTTACATACTTTCCTTAAAATGCAATGCATTTCTCATGTTACATACTTTCCTTACAATGCAATGCATTTCTCATGTTACATACTTTCCTTACAATGCAATGCATTTCTCATGTTACATACTTTCCTTAATATGTAATACATTTCTCATGTTACATACTTTCCTTACAATGCAATGAATTTCTCATGTTGCATACTTTCCTTACAATGCAATGCATTTCTCATGTTACATACTTTCTTTACAATGCAATACATCTCTCATTCATTGATGGGTTGTTTTATCTCTGAGCGGCAGTTTTTTTCACATAATGGATTAAATGGACAGGTCACAAGGATCCCGAGACTTCCGAGAAGTTGGGGAAAGTGAACACACTGGATAGCTGTTAGGAAACAGATGGTAACCTCCCATCAAGGCCATTCAGTGTGTAATCAAACGGATACTCTGAAATGGAGGGTATGGCTCTCCTGCACACGGGCCAACGGCTTTCCGTCGCATCGGACGGACAGCGATCTTTCCAAGCCCATCGATGTCCTGTGATGATCGAGGACATGGTTGGAAGTTTTGCGGAGATAAATCTCAACGCCATCCCATTTGGGACACGAACCAGGGAAGTGCAGATTATGAGCTCGGCGTTCTATCCATCCCCTTCCTCGTTCACTGATGATACTGAGTACTAATAAGCGCAAAATTACTTTCAAAATCTATGTTCACGTCTGAATGGAAAATGAAAAACCCACGGTGAGTCAAATAGAAAGTGGGCTTATGTACTTCACTAAAACCACGACGAAACATTTATCTCTAAAGTAGCATTTATCATTCCTCGCTTGTAATCTACTTTGGTTATTTGTGCAGCTAAAAACTGCGCACGATATACTGTTATTAAATACTCGATGCTTGTACCATCAGTGAAATTAATCATAACCTACCGGAAAATAACAGCTGCGGATTATTTTTGCAAGTCGCAATGCACACTGCATCTCTCGCCAAGCGCAAAATGTAACGGCTAGCGAGATTTAGAGGCTACCAATAAAAGACTCTCGCTCTCTCTGAAAAAAAAAAACAGTAGCCAAAATTTAAAAGTTTACACTTACTAAATAATTTTAATGCACAGTCAACTCAAGAATAAAATTCCCACCTTTTTGTTCGAACCTAGCAATGCAGTAGCAGTAGAGATATCGTTGCTCGAAGTTGGCGGTGTAGATTAAAATCCGTTGTTGTATATATTTCTAACTATGCTAACATGAAAAATGTTTTAATCTTGTATTCAATAATCGTAGCATAGTTAGAGAAAATAGGTTGAAATAATTAACTGAAAAAAATTGGTTTTGCCCTGAGTTGGATTCAAACCCACTTTTCCTGGAAACGTTATATGAGGCAGCTTGGTTGGCCAATTGCCGACATACAGTATATGGAGACAATGGCGAATCAATAACATAGGAGGGTATGATTATAAAGTCTTGTGCAAATTTAAACTTCATTAACTTTAGATGTACACATAACAGAAATGCGCTGTAAGTGACATCTAAAAACTTAATTCTTACACTTTTACTGCATTACAATTCAAAATTTTAATCTTCAACATAACCGCCATCTTTCGTGACACATCGTACAAACCGGCTCTCCAATTCATTGAAAACATTCCTCAGTTGTTATTCATGAATTACATCTGTGATTCTGACATTAAGTTCATCTAAAGAATCTAGTTTTGATGAGTAGACAACTGTTTTGACGTGATCCCATATAAAAAGTAGTCCAATGGGTCAGATGAGGTGAACGAGGTGGCCAAGCAATTGGTCCAGCTCTACAGTTCCACTTGTCTGGAAAGATGCCATTCAAAAAACCGTCGCACATACGAATCATAGTGACAGGGTAAGCCGTGTTGTTGAAAGAAGGTACTATCTAAAAGATTTAACCTCGTAGTTCAGGGATGAGAAAATTCTGCATTGCAAGGTAGCATTCACCATTGACTGTTGCTTTTTAACAAGAAGGAATCGATAATAAATGACTTCCTGAGGGCTCACGAGACATTGATCTTTTGGAGTCTTTCATGTCGCCAGTTTCTTGAGGTTTCTCTTTTCCCCAAATACTGCAATTGTGGCGGTTCACTCTACCATTAATGTGAGAAGCTGCCTCATCAGAAAACGTCAGCTCCTCTAGAACCTTACAGGAATTGACAATTATTGACATCACCTGTTGACAGAAATCCAATCTCTCATGGCAGTCTTCTTCCTGTAACATTTGAGCCACCTGAATCTTGTGGGCATGTCCTTGCAGTTTCACGTTCAGAATTTTGTGTACTGTTGATGGCGGAATGTTTAGTTTAGCAGATGCCCTATGCACTAATTTTCGTGTAATCCTTTCAAATTCTTTCTGGATACGGCCAGAAGGGAGGCTCTGATTGGTGGCCTCCCGAATCGTGGTTTTTCATTCAGTGACCCAATTTCTGTAAACGTTTTCAACCCATTGTTAATTGAGTTCCTATGTGGTGCATCTTTCCTGTAATAGGCAGTGACTCTTCTTCTCACAGTTGTTATGGACTTCAATTCTCTCGAGTCATAACAGAAAATAACCTTTTTTTCCACTGTCACCATTTTCAAGCGGTCAAAGGACATGAAAATAAATTAAAATTAATTAACAAAAAACTGAAAACACTAATGCGTAAAAACTGCAAGAATTAAGCTTTTATACGCCGTTTACAGTGTATTTCTATGAGGTGTACATCTAAAGTTATTAAAGTTTAAGGTTTGCACAAAGACTTTATAATCACCCTGTATGCCACATTGAAGAAAATTATCAGTCACCGGTGGTGTAGTGGTTATCATACCTGGCATGTTTCTGGGAGACGTGGGTTCGAATCTCACTCAGGGAAAAACTAAATTATTTTCAGCTAATTATTTCAAGTGTTTCTTGTCTAGAGGACATTTTCCTGTAATACTTTGTTACTGAATTATTAGAAGAAATGGCATCGCGTCTAATGATTATTTGATAGGAAGTTATAAAGCTTCGCGGGGATGGGATATCCGCATTTGAAAGCGGTCCGCGATTAAAAGATTAATGTTAACGAGGATAGCAGATAAAATGAATAGGAACATGCGCAAAGATTACTGCATTATTGACGACTAACACGAGGTGATATTCACTTTAAATAAATGCATTGGGAAAAGCCAGAAATTAAAAAAAAAAATCTCATTTTATGTGAAAGAAGCAATTTTTTTTTTCATGACAAAGCAGATATAAGTTCAAACCATTACTCGAGTGTTGCATAAGAAACTGGAATTACGTGAAAATATCAGTCGTGGAGATCACGAAGTTTACAGAGTGAAATGTAAGGGGGAGTTACTGAATAATGAAAAGGAGTGTCTTCCTATAATCACAGTTAGCTGCATTTAATAGAACAAAATTTACAAAAAATGCGTTCTAGAAATTTTTTTTCTAATATTTAGTAAGGCAAATTTTTTTTTCCGAAACAAGCTTTTTTTTCATAGTATATTTTTTCGTTTAATTATTAGTGATTAATGAACCATTAGAATGATTTCTCTTACTCGAATATTTACAGAACATCGAAAGTTATTAAGTAGCCAATATACGCGGATGCTGATAAAGTTTTGCCGGCGAGAACAGGCATGTACCCAGGATTTAGTTTCAGGGGGAGGGGGCTTGGAAAGGCCGCCGTCCGTCAGATGAGACGTTAAGCTCTGGCGCCATGTGCGGGAGAACATATCCTGTACAGTCGCTCAAAAAAGTATCCGAACACTATGGTTTATTGCAAAATTCAGAAAAAATATCTGGCATTGATTTTTTTAGAAATTAGTCATCTGGCAACCTTTGTGTCACGTGACACTAAGGTTGCCAGATGACTAATTTCTAAAAAAATCAATGCCAGATATTTTTTCTGAATTTTGCAATCAACCATAGTGTTCGGATACTTTTTTGAGCGACTGTACACGTTAAAGAGCACGTTGGATGGTCTTGACGGAAGGTTACCATCTGTTTCCCAACAGATGTCCAAGTGGGTCCCCTCCCACGGACCTGATCTGGCCATTTAGCCCATTGTGTGCAAAAGTGCCGCTCAGAGGTAAACCAACCCAACCCAATTACTAAAATATTCCACCGGAGAGGAAAGGTTAGAGTATTATTCAATATGAAATAAACATTTTTAATTGTTTTTAAAATGTATTTTTTGTGTGGACATTATAAATATTCCATCAAAAAACTGCCACAGAGGTCTGACAGGAGCCTGTCAGTTTAATGCGCTATTAAGGGACTAAAATAAAATTATACAAAGACACTTGTTTTGGATTTCAAAGCAGGTAGACAAATTTTAGATTGCATATATAAGACGACCAGATTTTCAGAGGGAGGGGTCTGGACCCTCTGATTGAGGATAATACCTTGCGGTGGGGATAGAACTTTTATTATCCGCGCAGGGCTCTAGTTATTAGTAACTAGATTTATAATCATTTCTGTCAAGTTATCTTTCTGTTGAGGTCCTCACAAAGAATGGCATATGATTGTTTTAAGTGTCCTGTCAGATGTACTAGGACATGACCTGAGGGGGAATATTCGTAATGAGGCGATAGGTCAAAACCACCTTAATACACCAAGCCTGGACATTGCAGAACAGAACTAATTTTAAACGTATAGCAGTATTAATTATATATTTCTCTGAAAATTCAACTGGCAGTTAATTAATAAATTGAAGGAATTTCTGTACATTCTTTTCAACTGCCAAGGTAGGTATCTATTTTACACTGGTGCTCAAAAATTAGCCAACAAACACAAGAAAACGATTTATTAACAAGTCTTTCGTTGGATTTCAATGAAAAGTACAGGTGAAATCCATGATTATATATCCCACTAAAATCTGAGAAACAAATGAATTACCGTGAATATTTAATGAGATATCCAAATTAGAAAATTATTACCTCAAAATGTCATGTAAAAGTTCAATTGTAGCATACATTCAATATAGTGTGTGATTACCTCGGGCAGCGATACAGACTTGAAAACGACTCGTCATGTTGCAAATCATGGTGTTAAGGAGGATTTGAGGGAGGATTTGCCATTCGTGCATGAGTGCAGATCGGATCTCCTGGAGGATCCTGGAAGATGGATTGCGACCGGAGATGAATTGTCCTGGAGAGTTCTAAACATGTTCTATTGGATTTTGGTCAGGTGATCGGGAAGGCCAATCCATGCTGCTTATAGTTTCACTTCGCAGCCATCACGAGTAAGACATTAAGACACGGAGGTCTGTGCAGTCATCATGAGTAAAATATGAAGACATGGAGGTCTCTGAGACCGTTGATTGTGATACCTGCCTAACACCACCAGCTCCAAAACTGTCTCTTTCCCGGATGTTAATGGGATGATATCTAGTACCAGGCAGTCTTCATATACTAGTGCCAGACCTAAAAGCCCTAAAAGATATCTAGTACCAGACCTAAGAGCCATAAACGTACAGTAGACTGGTGACTATTATTGAGTATTCACCAGTCGGTTTGCAGACTAAATTGGGATTCATCGGTGAACAGAACAACGTCCCCATTGATGGTGAAAACAGTTGTGATGTTGAATTAATCGGGCTCTGCGCTGGCCGGACATGAAAAGGGACACACATAACTGGTTAACCTGAATGAAGGCACACACAATTAACCTGAATGAAGTCTTGGGGACACAGTTTACACACAGCCCGTCCCCTGGCTACACCGAGGTTGAAAGAAAGCTGGCGTGCTGTATAGATTCTGTGGTGCCCTGCATTTAGGAGCAGGGAAAAGTCGTCGCTAATCGATATGGTCCTTGGACGTCCAGGAACAGATCTTCTAGCTATGGTTTAGCTTGTTTGAAATCGATTCCGAAGGCGGCTTATAACGCTACGATTCACATTTAGTCATCTGGCTACCTCAGACGTTGTCCGCCCTAATTGCTAGTCACATCATTTCTTCATTCAAAAGATTTCTTCTGGCCATTATCTAAAGTTTGGCTATCCCGGATGTCTTACGTCAAGACTGTAACAGGAACTGACGCGCAAGTTTAAATGAGGTCTTTCTTATATTGAACTGTTTCGCATGCGCGACTGAGTTTAATGAAAATTTCGTGTGCAGATTTGTACTCAGTGTCGTTTTTTTATGTAAAATATCAGACTTTTCATACTTATTGCCAATTATCGCAAAATATATGTCGGTTTTTACATAACTTTTAAGCACCAGTGCAGTTTAACGTCGATATCAAATCTAGGGGGGAAATTATCTCTCGTGGGTTGGTATCCCACCTAGCTGAAGACAATGTTTCCTCCAAATTTGACACCGACGTTAAACTAAGAGAGATACCTTTCTTGACAGTTGAAAAACATTCTATAAATTATTTCAATTTGTCCAATAGTAAACTCATGACATACTTGTCATTTGCTTCATGAGGCTGTTTGTGAGCAGCGAGGACTTTGCCTGCATAAGACACAGAAAATTGTGTACTGTAGCTAGAAAGTTTATAACATCAAATCATAGGAGAAATTAGACTAAATACTTAGAGGGTGCGAGGACCAGGGGAAAAAAAGGCGAGTACAGTTTTTATTATTTATTTGGATGGAAACAGAAGAATATACACATATCAATTTTTAATCGATCAAATAATTAATTTTAAAGAAAAACAACAATGCTAAAAAGAAACTAAACACATGGCCATAAGGACAATAAAGAAATTTATTTATTTAATGAAACATTAGCCAAGGTACCCTCGGTGCCTCCCTCCCAGGCATCCTCGGTGCCTCGGTGTCCCTATAGTTTAGCACTGCATCAAATAGAGGAGAACTTGATCGGCGGCACGTAGCTCAACTGTCAGAGCTCCTGAAATGTTATCAAGATGTCGTGGTTCATATCCCACCCAGCAGAAGACAATTTTTCTTCTGATTTGATATCGGTATTAAACTAAGAGTAATGTCTTCCTTGATGGCAGTTATTTATTTTTCAAAACTTGGTAATTAATTTTTTGAAATGTTCTGAAAAGCGTAATAAGTCGTAATGAATAAATTATGCTATTTTAAGTGGTTTAAAAATAAGTAGGTTTCAATTAAAGTTTAGACAATCAAATCACTTAAATTTTTAAGCATAATTAATTTCCCTCTTTTTGCTCAATGAATTGGGTTGTTTAACCTCTGAGCGGTACTTTTTTTGCATACAATGTACTAAATGGTCATGCCCAAAGGATATCGAGGGCTCAGTGAAGGTTGGAGGAGGAGACGCACTGGGTAGCTGTTAAGATATAGATGGTAGCCTCTCGTCAAAGCCATCCGGCCTGTTCTTTGGTGTGCACAGGGTATGGCTCACCCGCATATGGGGTCAAGGTTTAACGTCCCATCCGATTCAAGGCCCCCTTTCCAAGCCCATCGGTATGTCCTACTGACCAAGAGCAGAGTGTGGATTTTGAAGAGATAAATCTCAATGCTGGCCCAGGTGGGACTCGAACCAGCAGATTATGAACCTGGATGCTATCGATTGACTCACCCCTGGACCAACCCTGGACGCTACCGCCACCCACCTCTGGTGGGACGTTAGGCCATGGCCCCGTATGCGGGAGAGCCACATCCTCTGCACGTTAAAGAACACGCTGGATGGCCTTGACGGGAGGCTACCATCTCCATCAGCTACCTTGACGGGAGGCTACCACACCATCAGTTGAGGGGAGGAGACCCACTGGACAGCTGTCCAGTGGGTCTCCTCCCTCAACCTTCTCTGCGCCCTCGGCGTCTTTGTGTGTAATTTTGCGTCTATTGTGTGTAAAATATTGCCGCTCAGAGGTAAAACAACCCAACCCAACCCCTTCTTCATTTGCTCAACTGCGTGGTGTATCAAGGTCTCATTGGATAGGTTCTTGCCCACGAAAATATGGTCAGCTTAAATGTAGGCAATTCAAAAACTGTTTACAATATCTATGCATTGAAAATTTTAAATGATCATTGGTACGATTGTGAAATAAAGAATAAGCAGCAGGGATGTCACGTTCAGATTCCAGATGGCGGGAACAGGATCGTACACCTCTTCCTCACAAATGCGCGATTGTGCGGGCAATATTTAGATTTGTCTAATTATTCAGACAGAATCTCTGAAATACTTAAATTTCCTCCTTTAATGATAGTTTTTCTTTCGATAAGAAAGGGGAGATCAATGTGATTGAAATTACTGCTGTTCGTCATTTCAGTTTTAAACCACGCTCCTTATACAGGAGAATAATACCAGTGTATGCTCAAGAACTCGCTAAATACCCTTGATGGGTAGCTTCCATCTATGTTCTTGCAAATGTCTAGTGAGTTGACCTAGTTGAACCTCTACCTAGCTCTGAACCCCTGTGAGCCATATGATCTTACAGTTGGGTGTATCAAAAATCAACAACACACCGTAATTTCTTTTAATGGAACGGGAAGTGATTCCCATTAATTCGGTGATTTAAGTATGTGGGAAGTACAGTCGCTCAAAAAATATCAGAACACTATGGTTGATTATAGAATTCAGAAAAAATATCTGGCAAAGATTTTTTTAGAAATCAGTGATCTGGCAACCTTCGTGTACAGTACACGAAGGTTGCCAGATCACTCATTTCTAAAAAAAAAACGATGCCAGATATTTTTTCTGAATTCTGTAATCAACCATAATGTTCGGATATTTTTGAGCGACTGTACCTATCCAAGCGTCTTAGTAAGTTGCGAGGAGATCCGACCCATTGGTTGAAATTTTAAAGGTTTGCTCTCGGTAGCTATTTTCCGTTTTCGGCAAAAATAAAAGTCGAAACTTATCAATCCTGGCGTCTTAGTAAGATATAACACACACGGGTTTCTTATATCTTTACAAATTATAATATTCCGTTAACAGAGTGTTTAATTCTCTTTCCAATGTCATAAAAAATTTTCTTAGACTCAATGTGCGGGATTGGCTCAATCGGTAAGGACCCAGACTCGTAATTTCCAGGTTGTAGTTCAAATTGTGCTTCGTTTGAGAAACTGTTCCGCTAAATCCTGTTCTGTCCTCGGTGATAAAGTGGGCACCGATGGGTTTGGAAAGGACGCAGTCCGTCGGATGGGACGTTAAACTGTGTCTGCCTGTGCAATAGAGTCATTTCCTGTATACGTTAAAGAACACGTCAAATGGCCTTGGATGGGAGGATTTTATCTCCTGACTGTGGATCAGGAAAGGGGAAGGGTGGATCGCTTTGCACTTTCCAACTCTGAGCCATTAGAGTCCATGTGATCAAGGTCATCTTTTGGCAGAGGCAAATGCTGGAGTCCCCTCGATTTTTGGGGCCCATTTTTATTACCGCATATCGTGACAAGAAGGAAAATTCCTGAATTCCTGAAGTTGAATGCGATAGCATAACGATATTATTTACTTTTGTCTAGGGCCCAGGTAAGGATTAAGATGTCACTGCTTGTGATCAGACAATTTATGAAAACCATTGTGTGTAAAAACACTGCAGTTGGGGGGTAAAACAACCCAACCCACAGTATCAAAATACAATTGAACCTATGTTGAGAAATAAAAAAATAATATGGGAATAGTGCAGGCAAAAATGAAAAAAATCTCTTCACAATAACATAGTTCTACATACCATGAAACACAGTTATTAATGATCTGGAATCCTTGAAATAAATTGTCGGGTATACGACCTTGTATTCAATGTTTTATCATGCCATTCTTTCCTTTACAGAAGTGGAAAAAACAGCCTTTCAGAATGTTGTGTTCTTTTGCGCAGAAAATCCGATATGACATACGTAATAACTATTGCTTTTTTTTATCTATCAGAAAAATGGCCCAGTAAGCTTTCTCTCAATTTCTTTATCCTCCACTGCCTCATCGACAAATTGTCTTTTAGCAGGTTCGAAATAAACTAGTTGACTGGATGCGTTTCCAACTACATTACTTCTGGTTGAATCTACCATCAGAAATCTTATTTATTTCATGTGGCGGGAAGTCATAGCTGCTTTACGACAAATTAGTATCGCTACAAAGAGAGTTAAAATTCTGTGCACTAATGATAAAAGATAAGGCGGATGTTCCAGTGCAAAAATCTAATCATAAATATTATTTTGTTTAAAAAGTAACAGAGAGAGAGAGAGTTTAGTTTATCCTAAAGCTTCTTTGTCGCCTTGGTAACAGTTACATGAATTAGTCAGCCGTGTGTTTGAGATTGTATTATATTTGACAATATGTTGTATATTGTGTGTTTAATGTATTCATGCATTTGTTCATGCTGTAATAAATTCGAATTAGAGAGAGATTAAATAAAGTCATTAATTCGTGAAACATCCCATAACTTTTTGTTCTGCGTTTCCAACTGCATTTTCGAGCTATTGGAATTCCATTACCGACAAAAGATTTTTAATAATTTTTTGACAAGAACGGCCAAGTTATAATGATTTGGGTTGGGTTGTTTTACCTCTGAGCGGCACTTTTTTGCAGACCATGGGCTAAATGGCCAGGTCACATGGACCCCGAAGGCTCAGAGAAGGTTGGGGGAGGGGACCCACTGGAACAGCTGTTGGGAGACAGATGGTAGCCTCCCGTCAAGGCCACCCAGCGTGTTCTTTAACGTGCACAGGGTATGGCTCTCCCGCACACGGGGCCACGGCTTAACGTCCCATCCGACGGACGGCGGCCTTTCCAAGCCCATCGGTGTCCACTACTGACCGTGGGCAGGGCGGAGAATTTTGCGGAGATAAATCTCAACGCTGACCCAGCTGGGACTTGAACCTAGGAGCTACAGATTACGAGCCTGGCGCGCTACCGACTGAGCCACTCCCGCCCCTAGTTATAATGATGATGATGTGCCTATCTCAAAATGAATTTTCCTGCACAGAATGAAGAATCTATGCAGACTCATTCAGTGCCAAGTTATAATAATATAACAGAAAGTTAATACTAACACAGCTGAAATTTAAGTGCCTGGTGCATTGGAAGAATTTAAAGTGGCAAAATACCGAAGCTATAATGTACAAAATTTCGGACAACTAAATATACGTTCAAACGAGGAGGTGAGCGATCATTGACAAAATTGGATCCGGATTAAAACAAAGTTGCATAATTACACTATGTGTTCGACCAAATGGAAAAAAATAATATCATTGTTTGGAGAAAAAAATAATTGAACGTTAAAATTTTACTTAAAAAATTTCGTCAAAATGTAAGTAAAACAATTTTATTTATTAAAATGATATTTATTAAATAATTATAAATCAATTTCGAATATTTTGACAAACAGTCATTAGGATAATTTTAAAACCTTAGTAGATATATTCGGGGACGTAACCAACTAGTATTGAGGGGGGGGGGACCAGGAGATCCGGATCCCGTCCCCCGAAAATCATTTCGTCTTATAGGAAATCTCAAAACTTGTCTGCATATTTCGAAATCTAAGACAGTTGTCTTTACATAATATTATTTTAGCTCCATAGTATATATTGGACACTAAAAGTAGATTTAAAAATCAACGATAAAGTTTTATTCCACATAGAATATCATTTTAACGTTTTATGTCTGATGTAATACTTCAATACTTTAGTAATTGGGAAATTCTGATCTACTTACCATACCACTAATGGCAACATTTCTTCAAAGTTAAACTCACATAGAGCAGCGCATTAGTGTCACACTAGCGAACTGAACTCTAGAATCAAACATAAGCAGCATTCCCTTACCAATGCACGCTTCTACATACTCTGTGCACGTTGCAGGCTGGATGTCCTTGATGGCAGTCTTCCATGTATTTCCTAAACAACTGTCCAGTACATCTTCCCTAAACCTTCTTTGATCTTTGGAGTATTTGCGACCTAGATATTTAGCATATTGTGTGCAAAAAAAGTGCCGCCAAGAGGTTAAACAATCCAACCCTACTCTGTGTTGCTGAAAATTCCAAGTTGTGGTATATGATTGTTCGATACTCTCGTTAAATATTAAATTCTTTGTTTGGGGGGAGGTCAGTCGGTAGCGCGCTAAGCTCGTAATCTTTAGTTCCCAGGTTCGAGTCTCAGCTTGGTCAGAGTTGAGATTTATCTCCGCAAAATTCCCAGTCCTGCCCACTGTCAGTAGGGGACACCGATGGGCTTGGAAAGACCACCGTCTGTCGGATAGGACGTTAAGCCGTGGACCGTGTGCGGGAGAGCCATATCCTGTGCACGTTAAAGAACACACTGGATGGCCTTGACGGGAGGCTACTATCTGTCTCCCAACAGCTGTTCCAGTGGATCCCCTCCTCCAAGCTTCTCTGAGCCTTCGGGGTCCATGTGGCCTGGCCATTTAGCCCATGGTGTGCAAAAAAGTGCCGCTCAGAGGTAAAACAACCCAACCCCAATCTTTGTTTGGGACATAAAGCACATTGTCTGACTTATCATCTCCAGCATGACAAAATCGCACATATACAAATTCAAAGCGCATAATTTGTTAATACATAACTTGTATCCATATGTATGATTGTAGCAAATGAATTACGGAAGCCAGATAAATTATATACCTTTCTGGTTCCAGTGAATAGGCGAGCATACCATAATACAGGTTGCTAAAAGTTATTGTTTTTTGAATTAAAAATAACCTGTAATAGTGAAACACTGCTAAGATATTTTTCATAAACTGTTCATAAAAGCCTTTTCAACAAACGCTCCCATCACTGCTGAGAAACGCCTTCTCTAAAGACAAGAGATATTTAATAACAGAATTGCCTAGTAAACGCATTTTCTCTTCAAGTTCTAGTCGTGGCCTTGCAACTAGGGGGTTAATGCATGCACCACCTCAATAAACAGTGAAATACGCACAAACATCTGCACGTAATTTACAGCAGACGCAAACGTTGCCAAGGTTAGTTACTACTTATGCATGCTTAATATATTATTGCTTAATTACGTAGCTTACGAGCCCGTAGAACACGTAGAAAACAGCATTATAAACTTATTTCCACACTGCAATTAAGGAACTTTTTACGTTGCATGCCAGCGGGGCGGACGCAGAATTTGTATTCTGTTTTGTTTGTAATTAATTCAAGAACGGTAGCCTTACGCATAACACCTGCACGAAGCATTATTATTCTAATCCCACAAATCAGCAAACCCAAACACAATTAAGTAGGAGGAACAAAGATAATGGACTCGGCGAATTACACAATTCGAGTAGTTCAAACAAGCGGAAGATCACGTCCCCTGTGAACGCTCTCTAATTGTGGCCGAACTGAAAAGATTGTCGTTAGAAATATTTCAAACGGAAAGGTTAATGTAAAAGGAAATTACTGACACAGTTAAATGCCTGGAATTTGTGTTTAAACTAAGAATATCGGTACTGTTCTAAAGGGCAGCAACCATTTAAACCATGTAGTAAACAAGGTACAGAGATCCTACTACCCACACCCATAATGGCAAACATTTTCACCGTATACCCAAGGCCATCTCAATACACTAGGGATAGACACTGCAGTAATAAAATGCCTAATTTTGAAACATTTTACGGGTTTTATTATAGTTAAATTTCTAAAAATTCAACTGGTAATTACTTAAATTTAAAAAATCTGGTAATTAACTTTAAAATATTCTCAATGATTTCAATAAAATCCTTATGAATAAATAATTTATTTTAATTTATTTTAAAATAAATAACTTTAACTTGAATGTTAAAAAATTACATCCGTGAAATTTTATGCATAATTAATATATCTCATTTCTTCACTCCTTTTACTCAAGGCTGTCCAGGCCTGATGTATCAAGGTGGCCGTGGATACCTCGTAGAGCAACAATTCAATGTCAGACTAGTGAACTAGGGAAGACAGTGCAAGTTTCCATAGATGCATTATAAACTACGTAACTGCAGCATCATCTAAACTTAGAGAATTCCTGCACTGCAGTGAAGCCATCGTGTTTTAAATACATGGGCAAATTGTACGTCATTTCCGTTTATGTGCTGATTAGGCTTCTACATTGGTTCGCAAAAGTTGTTACTACCCCCATTTTATGTCAATAGGAAACTAATTTCGAAAAACTGTAATTTATAAAATAAGCTGAAAAGAAATTAACCATCTGAATGAAACTATCCCAATCTCAAATTTCAGCAATATTGGTTAATTTTTTATTTAAAGAATTATGCAAGTTTATATTATAACACTAGCAATGGTAGTTATGAGATTTCACCGCAAAATTCATTAAAACTTAAATGCGTATTGTTTCGGGACGTTAATAAAATAAGTGTATGTTTTAGAAGTTTGTGTCAGTAATTCTTTCAATATTCGTCGATATTGTATGACTTTCATAGCAATGCAATACTGATGTTAAATATTCTAGCTTCCATAATACTTTAAATGCCAATTATTATTGCTAAAACTGAGGTTTATATCGATTTGATTGAGATCTTTAATTTATCTTCAGTCGCATTTTACCATAAAACATTTAGTTTAGAAGTTATGGAGTTTCGAAATTGGTTTCCTGCTGACATAAAATGAGGTTGTAACTTGACCCTTTTGCACATCTATTGGCTAAAGACGAAATTTTGTGTCCAAAAGAAAGAAATGCACTGCGATGACAGTTTATTAGGTACACCACTCCTCGTCACATAGGGCGAGGGTGGCTCAGTCGGTAGCGCGCCAGGCTCGTAATCTGTAGTTCCCATGTTCGAGTCCCAGCTGGGTCACCGTTGAGATTTATCTCCGCAAATTCCCCGCCCTGCCCACGGTCAGTAGGGGACACCGATGGGCTTGGAAAGGCTGCCGTCGGATGGGACGTTAAGCCGTGGCCCCGTGTGCGGGAGAGCCATGCCCTGTGCACGTTAAAGAACACGCTGGATGGCCTTGACGGGAGACTACCATCTGTCTCCCAACAGCTGTTCCAGTGGGTCCCTTCCCCCAACCTTCTCTTAGCCTTCGGGGTCCATGTGGCCTGGCCATTTAGTCCATGGTGTGCAAAAAAGTACCGCTCGGAGGTAAAACAACCCAACAACCCAACCTCGTCACATAAATAGTTCATTCCAATACGTAATACGTCACGTGATTGTGGTTGCTAAATAAATCAGGCAGACCAGCTCTTCTAGCAGCAGTTACAGTTGTATTGAGCGACCTGAATGACTTTGAACGTGTCGTGATAGTTGGTGCGTGCCGGCTCTGGCATCTCCCAAACATCCGTCCTCCTGGCTTTTCGTGCACAACCGTTTCAAGGGTTGGCGAAAAGCAAAAAAACTACCAGTGATCGGCGATTCTGTGGACGAAAACAGCTTGTGAGTCAGAGTGGTCAAAGAAGACTGGAGAAAATCGTGCAAGTGGATTGATGGGCCACAACCAGGCAAACCACAGCAGATTTAAACACTGGTGTGCAGAAGGTATCTCCAAATGCACCACATATCGGACCTTGCTACGAATGGACTACAACAACCGTCGACCATGTCAAGTGCCGATATTGTCAGTGACGAACAAGAAATCGAGTTTCCAGTGGGCGCAGGAGCATCGTCCACTGGAATGTTGAGAACTGGAAAAAAGGAACCTGGTCGGACGAATCACGGGTGCTTCTGCATCATGCTGATGGAAGGATCAGAATTTGGTGCAAGCAACAACTTGCAAACTATCATGCAATTTGTAACCAGTTCCCAGTTTCGAATTTCTTATAAAATTCACATTCAAACATGGGTGTCCGTCTAGGAGAGGGGAATGCCTCCCCCCAACTAAATACTACCCAAATGTGTTTTTTCTTAACTTAAGTTACATTTTGCTATTGCTATATTACTTTTTTGTAACAGTTAATGCATTTTAGCTCTAACAATACGGGAATCGCTATTTCGAAGAGAAGGAAGTTTTCATTTTCCTACTTTTGCACACTTCAAAAGTTTTAATTTGAATTAATAGATAATTCGGTAAATGAAATAATATTATTTAATTAGTACTGATAGAGCATCAAAAATTATTAGTTGTTTAAACCTTAAGGGTAAAAAACTGCTTTTCTTCCACCTCTCTGAGAAAAGGGAGCAGTTTGATGCTATCAGTAAAATATCCCTTGACACTCTACCGCAGAAATTTCAAATGTCTACCACAAAGAGGTCACTTGCAATATTCGTTCAAAGAGTCGCCTTTTCCGTATTTAGTGCCCTCTAACGATGCAAATTTAAACTACTTAAGGATTAGAGAAAATGGAAATTATATTTCCTTTTTACCTATCCAACTATTCAATTATTTCTTAAAATAAAACAGTTGCGTTTCATCCACCATTGGGTGTAAGGAGATAACATCTTTGCAGATTCAGACCTCATGACCTTCATATTCAAACTTCAAAATTCTAGCTCTAATACAATGATTGCGATATTCGTTTAAAAATTTTCAAACTTTTCCTCCTTTTGAGGAAGCAGTTATAGCTTTTGGGAGACTGGAAAGCGCGTAACCTAATATTACACCAATACCTACCTAAGACATAAAACCTTTTAGGTAATCTCTAAAGATAAAAGTTTGATGTAGTCGGAAAAGTGGAAACATGATAAATTTATAATTTTTTGCTTTATCAAAGGAATTATAATTGTGAAATAATTAAGCATTGAATACTTTTAACCAGGCGCGCAGTAGAGTATTCAGGGAGAGTGCTAGGGATGTTACAAAATCCTCTTTAAATTTTTAAAAGCTCAAAATTGGAAAATGGAAACCGATTAAGTGTTTAGGTAGAATGACGTGTTAACTGAAATTGAGTAAAAAGCTACTAAAATAGTTGCAGCCGTCGGGGTATAGAAAATGGGACATGGTCTACCGTTTATTTTTAATTTGCAACCACGAAAGAATAAACATGTAATAAGATACGAGACCCGGATCTAGAAAACAAATGAAGGGTGCTGAGGTGGGGAAGATGGGGGCCAGACACTGGATTGGCAGTATAACTTTTCATTTTAGAGGTCTTTTAAAACTTTATTCAAAAAATGTATGCAATACATAAAAGTAGCAGCAAAATAATTTTTTTCTACTCTTACCCTTACTAGCATTCTTAAGAGGAGGGGGCATTGCCCCCCACCCCTCAGAAGACGAAACTCAACAAACGATGAAATTATAGTCAATTTGATGTCAGTCAACTTTCCGTTTTCTTCGTTTCTGAAGCCCTATTTTAGCTCCAATTGAATATCAGAAATGTTTTCGAGATACACTATTGAAAAGGCATGTGAGGTCACATATGCTGATGTTAAGATTGGCAAATACGGTACGATCAGGCCCATATACAGAATAATTTTAGGGGAGTGCTGAGACTCATACAGATAGTGTTGTTTTTAACAAAGTAAACCACCTTTTGTAGTTGAAAAAAGTTCTTCTACATGCAATGCTTCAAACCCACACCCTGTACACGTTAAAGAACCCTCTGGATGGCCTTGACTGGACGCCACCATTAGTCTCCCAACAGTTGTTCCAGTGGGTCCCCTCTCACAACCTTCTCTGAGGCTTCGGGATACTTGTGATCTTGTCATTTAGCCCATTGTGCCCAAATATGTGTAGCTCAGAACTAAAATAACCCAAGTCCCCAATACAAATGTTTTCACCACGCAATCCTATATCGTGTTGCAAGATTTTTCTTCAAGGCTAAAAAAAGAAAACTAACGTTCGGTTCAGTACCCCCTAAAAAATCCTGGATACTCGCCTGATCAAAACTATATTCCAGAATCAAACTTTAATCATAACCATTACCACACCGGATATCAGCAATGAAAATTATGACCAAAACAGAGAGCAATAACGAAAACTACGGCCAGAACAGATAAGAGCAATGAAAATCATGACAAGAACTGATAACAGTAATGAAAACCATGACCAGAACTGATAACAGCAGTGAAAACCATGGCCAGAACTTATAAGAGTAGTGAAAACAATGGCCAGAACTGATAACAGCAATGGAAACCATGGCCATAACAATGAAAATCATGGCCAGAACTGATAACTGAAATGAAACCCATGGCCAGAACTGATGACAGCAATGAACACATGGCCAGAACTGATAGCAACAGTGAAAACCATGTTCAGAATTGATAACAGCAGTGAAAATCATGGCTAGAACTGATAACAGCAATGAGAAGCATGGCCAGAATTTATAGCAGCAGTGAAAACCATGACCAGAACTGATAACTGCAATGTAAACCATGGCCAGAACTGATAACAGCAGTGAAAACCATGGCCAGAACTGATAAAAGCGATGGAAACCATGGCCAAATCTGATAGCAGCAATGAACACATGGCCAAAACTGATAGCAGCAGGAAAACCATGTTCAGAACTGATAACAGCAGTGAAAATCATGGCTAGAACTGATAACAGCAATGAGAAACATGGCCAAAACTTATAGCAGCAGTGAAAACCATGACCAGAACTGAAAACTGCAGTGAAAACCATGGCAAGAACTGATAAAAGCGATGGAAACCATGGTCAACTCTGATAGCAGCAGTGAAAACCATGTTCAGAATTGATAACAGCAGTGAAAATCATAGCGAGAACTGATAAAAGCGATGAAAACCATGGCCAAATCTGATAGCAGCAGTGAAAACCATGTTCAGAACTGATAACAGCAATGAGAAACATGGCCAGAACTTATAGCAGCAGTGAACACCATGACTAGAACTGATAACTGCAATGTAAACCATGGCCAGAACTGATAACAGCAGTGAAAACCATGGCCAGAACTAATAGCAGCGTTGAAAACCATGGCCAGAATTGATAAAAGCGATGAAAACCGTGGTCAAAACTGATAGCAGCGTTGAAAACCATGGCCAGAATTGATAAAAGCGATGAAAACCGTGGTCAAAACTGATAGCAGCATTGAAAACCGTGGTCAAAACTGATAGCAGCATTGAAAACCATGTTCAGAACTGATAACAGCAGTGAAAACCATGGCCAGAACTGAGAGGAGCGATGAAAACCATGGCCAGAACGGGTAACAGCAATAGGAAACATGGTCAGAACTCATAACAGTAGCGAAAACCATGGTCAGAACTGATAATAACATTGAAAGCCATGACTAGAAAAACTGATAACAGCAATGAAAATCATGGCCAGAACTGATAACAACAATGAAAATCATTTCAGAACTGATAACTGCAGTGAAAACCATGGCGAGAACGGATAACAGCAATGAAAACCGTGGCCAGAACTGATAACAGCAATGAAAACCGTGGCCAGAACTGATAACAATAATCAAAACTAGGAACATACGTGATAAAACTAATGAAAAAAATCACAAGATCATATGACCAGTAAATATACATATATATATACACGTTATAGCAGTAATGAAAATTATGACTAGACCTGATATATTACTGGTCATGATCCATCGCATCCAAAACAATTGGCATAATTTCTGAGATCTACGTCTTAAATACCCCCATGAATCAATTTTCAGCCATCTACAACTGGTAGATTTACATTTGACCATTGAATTCGAAGGACCCATCGCAACCAAAATCCAACATTTCCGAGATCTACGACACAAAATATCCCCAGGAACCAATTTTTAGCTCTAGCATCAATAGATCTAAATTTGACCTTACCTCAAAGGACCCTCGGAATCCTAAATTTCTTAACGTTTCCTATATCTACAACCCGAAAAACCTGCGGACACCAAATTCGACGTTTCTAATACTGGTGAATTAATATTTGACTTGAAGGACACATTGGAAGTTCAAAATCCCCCTGAAGTTTTCGTGTTTTTACTAAGATCTACGATCCGGATCACCTTTAGACGCCAATTCAAAGAGATCTACCATTTCTTCATCATAGTTAGAATTAGCATGATCCCTGTCACCTGTCATTCAGTCAGCCATCAACCACTCACAATCTAATATACAGGGGTTTAACAAAATAAGGGAAACATCGACGGCGACTGGAGTACAGGCAATGCGCTGTAGGCATATCACATGGACGACGTCACCCGGAGAAGTACGATGTTGGGTATCACATAGTAGGGCCACAGGCGCAGATAAAACAGCTGTTGTAGTGTAATTGTCGTCAATGTCAGCTCTCTGTGATCTCCAAAAAGGCATGATTATTGGTGCGTGACTTTTGCAGGACCTTCAATAACCAGCGGAAATAGCAGATGTAAAACGAGGAACTGTGTTAAAGATTATGACTACCTATTAAAAAGAACAGGGCGTTGCCTCCAAACATGCAAATTGTGGACACCATACGAAGTCGTCAGATAGTGATAGGCGAACGTTGGCACGGATTGTACAACAGCAGCACACGACCACAGCACCACAAATTGCAGCAGAGTTGAACACCAGTCGTAATGATCCCGTTTCCGTTCTAACAGTTCATCGGGAACTTCATCGTGCCGATATTTGTGGCCGTGCTGCAATCAACAAAACTCAGATTGCCAACATCAAAGCAATAAAACGTGTAAGGTGGTGCAAAGAACATAAAAACTGAGATGCTAAAGACTCGTAACGTTTCATCTGGTCTGATGAATCGTGCTACTCATTGTCTCCCACCACTGGTATGGCAAATACCTGCAGAAGCCTACCACCCCGATTGTTTGGTTCTGACTGTGAAGCATGGAGGTGGATCCCTGAAGCTGTAGGTTGCCATATCATGGCATTCTTTAGGGCCATTAGTTATTCTGCAGGGTGAGTCACATCCGCAACATACAAATCCATTGTCAAGGACCACCGGCACCCAATGTTGCGGGCATTATTCTCTAATGATCGTTTCTGGTTTCAAGCGGATTATACACCTGTGCATTATCCTCTTGAACGCACAGCGTTCAATAATCATCCGCGGCACCTTGTGCAAAACGTGTAAAGTAGTGTGTAGCGTGAGGTAGTTGGTAGGTGAGTAGTTGTAGTGTAGCGTGAGGATGAGGTACAGCAGCTACCCTGGCCACCTCAATCGCCAGACCTCAATGTTATTGAACAATTGTGGGAATATCTGGAACACAAATTCAGATCACACTTTCCGCTTCCACCATCACTTGCACAGTTGGGCCATAATTTACAGGAAGAATGGTCCCACGTTCCATTACCGTATGTGCATCATTTGTATAAGTATACTCCACGTCGAATTGCGTCTGTTCTGAACACCCGAGGTGGCCTACAGATTATTAATAAAATGTTCTCCACAAACAGTAACAGTTCCATTATTTTGAGAAACCCTTGTATTTATATATTTTATTCAATAATAAATAATAAATAATATTATTTATAATAAATTCAAAAATAATAAATAATATTATATTTGAGAAACCCCTGTATTATAAGATATATGTTAATAATTTTTTAAAATATTATATTAAGTAATAATTAATGTTTTTTAATAATAATAATATTTTCGTAGTATCTATACTTTTTGGGCAACTCAGATCATATGTAATTTCCTTTTGGTATAAACTACATATGCCTGGCAAACGGTATCCGAGGAACTACGATGGGTGCCATATGATTTGGAAAGTTCGATTACCTGAACTTTGCAATACAGTTTTTTGGGATAGAAATCTCTGAAGTGGGGAAGTTCATACTGTACCTCGAAATATGACCACTTCTTTCCTGGCCTAAAACAGAAGGAGAACAATTTAATCGGAGTGAGAGGAGATCGATCATGTTGATTTTAAGCCAAATGGAAGCTGGCACCCAGGGGAATGATCATCTGCTCTATATTTTGTAGAGTTTAAGATCCGAGCAACGCTATGTAAATCTGCTAGTCATATATATATATAAAGAGAGAGTATTTGTTCGTTAGTTTGTTTGTGTCTTTCCGCTTATACACACGGCCCGCAGAAGAGCTAGAAACATCAAACTTTGCATTAAGTTCCCTTCACCAAGGGGAAGAGTGCAGGCTATATGCGAACCGTCTGGGATTAATGAAAACTGGCAATGGGCGGGTTTGAATTTTTCGAAATTCCCATAAACTTAACTTTAGCGACTGTTGAAAAATAAAACTTGCAATAATAATTGTTGCGTTTGAAAGGGAATATTCATTTTAATTCCTTACGTTTCGCGTAATAAAGCCATTGTTTAAGGAAATGATTATATTAAATAAATGTGTCACTAGCGAATAAAATAAATGTGTCACGTTCGAATAGTACAAGAAGGGAGGAAGCTTTTTTCTATGGCTGTCTTAAACATAAGAAAGAAGAGGTACTCATCCTGAGAGTGATGCGATATGAGACTTGCTTATATTCCGTTGCTTATTGATTTTACAACTGTTAAATTTCAAGTTGTAGTATTTCAAATTTGTTTACCTTTGTTCTTCAAGCTCGGATTTTATCACATGAAGTTTATATATGATTAAAACAGTGAGTCCTTGAAAATTCTTTTTTTAATTACAGGCTATTAATCTAGTATTATTAAAACTCCGCTTATATATTTTTCATTCCTCGTCGTAAATCATATTGGATAATGTGTTTTATTTAAACTTAAAAATCTTATATTAGATGGGTTATTTTACCTCTGATGGCACTTTTTTGCACACAGTGGGCTAAATGGCCAGATCACAAGTACCCCGAAGGCTCGGAGAAGGTTGGGATAGGAGGCTCATTGGAACAGCTGTTGGCAGACAGATGGTAGCCTCCCGTCAAGGCCATCCAGCGTGTTCTTTAACGTGCACAGGGTATGGGTCTCCCACACACGAAGGCATGGCTTAACGTCTCATCCGAAGGACGGCATTGGCTTTTCCAAGCCCACCGATGTTCCCTATTGACCGTGGGGAAGGGAGGAGAGTTTGCGGATATAAATCTCAAAGCTGCTCCAGTTGGAACTCGAACCTGGGAACTGTAGATTACAAGCCTGCGCGTTAGCGACTTGAGCCACCCTGTCCCCTATTACATAGGTGCTATATTGTGAATAATTGGCACAGAATCGTAGCCATAGACAAACGATATGTGTTGTTTTTTAGTGTGCGGGATAAAAGTAATCCACTATGGGCATTATCAGGGTTTATCTGGGAGCTACTTCGGGTTATCCATCGTTTTTTTTAAGGCTTATCTAGAGATGAGACATATACACATTTTAGAAATTATGTAAAAAAATTGTGTGTCCTTGCGAAATTCGGAAAAAACGAAAGATATTTTATATCAAATGGCTTTAAAATTATTTAATTAAAAAAAAGTGTTAAATATTTTTTGTTGTTTAATACTTTCATGCTTGCGATGTGGTGTCATGTAATCTAAAAGATTTTCACACCTCACTTAAAAGAGGACCGGAATAGAGGGGGGGGGGGTCGAATCAGTCCTAATGAGTTTTATTACAAATGGATTTTTATTAATTTAATTATTTAATCTTAATTAATTTTTATTAATATATATATAATTTTATTAATTTAATTAATCATTATTTAATCCAAGCAACGCCAGGTAAATCTATTAGTCGTCTATATATTATTACGACAGATGAACGTGCTACAATGAATTTATGATAAACGTGTCATGAACGCTCGCATATGCTTCTTCGTGAGAATTACGTAGCCAACGAATTGGAACGAAGAACCTAACTGAAAAATAAGAAAGATAGAATGGTTATGTTGGAATTGTTGATATGTGAAAAGAGACATAGTTAGTCTCAGTAAAGTCACGATAAAGTGATTAAAAAGAAGAAGTATTTTATGTGGTGAGTGCGCGAGAGGTTAATTAGTTTATTAGTGTAAATCCTATTAGTGAATTAATAACAAGCAAAATAAGAATGGTTTACGCTTGAAGAGAAAGTTGCACAAGGGGCATTAACAATAAAAAATGAAGAGGTAAACGTTAGTCGAATAGACAGAGCTAGACTTAACTTTTCTGTGGGAAGACATTATTACTCGATGTACAATAGTATTTAGTTTGTTTATAAGAATTGGTAAAGTTAATCTCGATAGATTATACATTTGTTTACAAATATGATTTTACTGTTCATTGAATGATATTAGCCATGTTTTGTGATTTGTGTGGGAAGAGAAATATAATGGATTCTTCTGAAAGTTTATCTTTATCTTGATACAGATTTTCGTGCAGGTTGACTTAATTTGTATATATATATAATTTCATCCATGCTTTTGTAATAAATTGCATTGTTTTGTAATTATCAATGTCATATAATTATTTACTTGAACTCACGTTCAGTGCTCATCCATTTAATTTGTAACAATATATTAGACGTGTGATAAGAAGCAGGCCTTTATTTTGCTTAAGATCGTGTTCAGTAATTTATGGAAAGAAAAAAAATGAAGTTCACAAGCTTAAGAAGTGTTAAGTACACACTATGAGCCTTAATAATTCTTAGATTCTTCCGTGTTATATAAAGAAATCGTGATGATATGGCATGAATAATGCAAGGGTGAGAGGCCATAGATTAAAACTACAAATTTTAGAAACTAAAAATGAAATTAAAAGTAAAATGCGAAAATGGGCGGTAAAAATGCGCAGAATAATATACGTAAAAAAAGCGAAACTTTTACGCTTCAGTAAAGGATGGCATACTTTAAACTTTTTAAAGCAATATTTGTTATTGCGTGAGCTTCCTTTGAAGTTCCCGAGAGCTAGTATTTTATTTTAGTTCAAAGGAATAAAAAAAATCGATATTTGCATTTTTTTGATATTTTCTTCACTCTTCTTTCTAAAGATTTTGTAAGATTTGATTCTTTAGATTTGACCTTCCACCCTACACGCACAAAAAGAAATCAGACACATTGAAAGAAACAGCAGTAATAACATCCATGCACGAATCACTGAAAAACTATGACATGCTCCATCGTATTAAAACCTACTTGGCATATGTTTCCAAAACAATTTTCTTTTTCAAAAATTGGAAAAATAAATTAAATAAATGAATAGTGTAATTTAAAAAAAAAACATTTAAAACAGTGAGGCAGAAATCATGAGTCTCATCACGTAAGCAAGCAAAAACGACAATTTTGAAGCATCCAAGCTAACCTATTATTAAGAACTTATTACTATATTATTTTGTATTTACATTATTTAAATTTTGGCGTTCAATGATTTTCGAGATTCAAGTTTTGAGTTTGTAATTTCAGACTATAGAAATAAGACATTTATAAATATATATATGAAGCTAAAAATAACAGTAAACACATTGAATATTTGCATTTACTCTATCGGCAGTATTGATCAATTTGTCTCTCAATGATCCTTGTTCGCCTTCAATGGACCTGACAATCAGGTTTACAATAACCCCAAGCAAGTATTATTTTATTAAATGCACTAGGCAGCTACTTAAGAGCGATGGAAGTCTTTCCATAAAGGACACGAACTTTTTTCCTGATCTTTCTATTTGCGTGCAGGAGCTGATCAAGAGACCCATTCAAGATCAATGGGTCGCACCCATGCAAAATCCATGGACACCACGCTGCAAGACTAATGAGCCCCACCCATGCAAAATCCGTATCAGACATGGGTTAACGTTCTTTTATACGTTAAACGAAAAGTTAATATTTCTGTTAACCTTTTGTATATATATATACACTATATTGCAAAAAGTGTCCGGACACTTCCATGTTAAGTGAATGAATAATGAAACATTTAAGTGAAACTTTTGCTAGTTTCGAAAATTTACTTCAAAAAGTTAAATCACAAATGTTATAATAAGTTGTTCTCAATGTAAAAGCGATATTTGAATTTTGTATAAGGATTTTTGAAGTTTTCATCAATTTGGGGGAAATGTTTTGGAAGTGTGGTGTGTGATAACATCTGTTGTTAAATATTATAGCTTCCATAATTGTTTAAATATTAGATTAATATTATATAAAATAGAAATTTAGAGAGCTCTAATGGAGATCTTCAATTTATGTCTAGTGACTTTTTTCCGTAAAAAGAGTATTTTCAAAGTTAGGTAGATTTGAATGTGGATATTTGTTCACTTAACATGAAAGTGTCCGGATACTTTTTGCAATACAGTGTATATATATACAGTATAAACTCTTCAACTTAAGTGCTAGTTTTTGAATTAACGTTAACGATTTTTTAAGACGTTAATTATTAATTTTGCAGAATTTCCCAATTTTCAAATACGAAGTTTTGACGTTTACTTAATCGTTGTCAACGATCAAATCAAATGTTTCGGGACCTATGAAGATGTGTTTAATATAATCATTTCTTATACAATGGCTTTATTACGCGAAACGTAAGGAATTAAAATGAATATTCCCTTTCAAACGCAACAATTATTATTGCAAGTTTTATTTTTCAACAGTCGCTAAAGTTAAGTTTATGGGAATTTCGAAAAATTCAAACCCGCCCATTGCCAGTTTTCATTAATCCCAGACGGTTCGCATATAGCCTGCACTCTTCCCCTTGGTGAAGGGAACTTAATGCAAAGTTTGGTGTTTCTAGCTCTTCTGCGGGCCGTGTGTATAAGCGGAAAGACACAAACAAACTAACGAACAAATACTCTCTCTTTATATATATATGACTAGCAGATTTACATAGCGTTGCTTGGATCTTAAACTCTACAAAATATAGAGCAGATGATCATTCCCCTGGGCGCCAGCTTCCATTTGGCTTAAAAATCAACATGATCGATCTCCTCTCACTCCGATTAAATTGTTCTCCTTCTGTTTTAGGGTAGGAAAGAAGTGGTCATATTTCGAGGTACAGTATGAACTTCCCCACTTCAGAGATTTCTATCCCAAAAAATTGTATTGCAAAGTTCAGGTAATCGAACTTTTCAAATCATATCGCACCCATCGTAGTTCCTCGGATACCGTTTGCCAGGCATATGTAGATAACTTTATATCAAAAGGAAATTACATATGATCTGAGTTGCCCAAAAAAGTATAGATACTACGAAAAAATTATTATTATTTAAAACATTAATTATTACTTAATATAATATTTAAAAAATTATTAAATAACATATATCTTATAATACAGGGGTTTCTCAAAAATAATATTATTTATTATTTTTGAATTTATTATAAATAATATTATTTATTATTTATTATTGAATAAAATATATAAATACATGGGTTTCTCAAAATAATGGAACTATTACTGTTTGTGGAGAACATTTTATTAATAATCTGTAGGCCACCTCGGGCGTTAGAACAGACGCAATTCGACGTGGAATATACTTATACAAATGATGCACATACGGTAATGGAATGTGGGACCATTCTTCCTGTAAATTATGGCCCAACTGTGCAAGTGATGCTGGAGGTGGAAAGTGTGATCTGACCTTGTGTTCCAGATATTCCCACAATTGATCAATAACATTGATGTCTGGCTATTGAGGTGGCCAGGGTAGCTGCTGTATCTCATCCTCACTCTACACTAATAACCAGAACTTTACACGTTTTGCACAAGGTGCCGCGGATTATTATTGAACGCTGTGCGTTCAAGAGGATAATGCACAGGTGTATAATCCGCTTGAAACCAGGAAAGGTCATTAGGGAATAATGCCCGCAACATTGGGTGCCGGTGGTCCTTGAGAATGGATTCGTATGTTGCGGATGTGACACGACCCTGCAGAATAACTAATGGCCCTAAAGAATGCCATGATATGGCAGCCTACAGCATCAGGGATCCACCTCCATGCTTCACAGTCAGAATCAAACAATCGGGGTGGTAGGCTTCTGCCGGTTTTCGCCATAGCAGTGGTGGGAAACAATGAGTAGCACGATTCATCAGACCAGATGACACGTTGCGAGTCTTTAGCATCTCAGTTTTTATGTTCTTTGCACCACCTTACACGTTTTATTGCATTGATGTTGGCAATCAGAGTTTTGTGGATTACAGCACGGCAATAAATATCGGCACGATGAAGTTCCCGACGAACTGTTAGGACGGAAAGGGGATCATTACGACTGGTGTTCAACTCTGCTGTAATTTGTGGTGCTGTGGTCTTGTGCTGCTGTTGTATAATCCGTGTCAACGTTCGCCTATCACTATCTGACGACTTCGTATGGTGTCCACAATCTGCATGTTTGGAGGCAACGCCCTGTTCTTTTTAATAGGTAGTCATAATCTTTAACACAGTTCCTCGTTTTACATCTGCTATTTCCGCTGGTTAATGAAGGTCCTGCAAAAGACACGCATCAATAATCATGCCTTTTTGGAGATCACAGAGAGCTGACATTGACGATAATTACACTACAACAGCTGTTTTACCTGCGCCTGTGGCACTACTATGTGATACCCAACATCGTTCTTCTCCGGGTGACGTCGTCCATGTGATATGATTACGGCGCATTGCGTGTACTCCAGTCGCCGTCGATGTTTCCATTATTTTGTTTAACCCCTGTATATTAGATTGTGAGTGGTTGACGGCTGACTCAATGACAGGTGACAGGGATCATGCTAATTCTAACTATGATGAAGAAATGGTAGATCTCTTTGAATTGGCGTCTAAAGGTAATCCGTATCGTAGATCTTAGTAAAAACACGAAAACGTCAGGGGGATGTTGAATTTTCAAATGTGTCCTTCAAGTCAAATATTAATTCACCAGTATTAGAAACGTCGAATTTGGTGTCCGCAGGTTTTTCGGGTTGTAGATGTAGGAAACGTTAAGAAATTTAGGATTCCGAGGGTCCTTTGAGGTAAGGTGAAATTTAGATCTATTGATGCTAGAGCTAAAAATTGGTTCCTGGGGATATTTTGTGTCGTAGATCTCGGAAACGTTGGATTTTGGTTGCGATGGGTCCTTCGAATTCAATGGTCAAATGTAAATCTACCAGTTGTAGATGGCTGAAAATTGATTCATTGGGGTATTTAAGACGTAGATCTCAGAAATTATGCCAATTTTTTTGGATGCGATGGATCATGACCAGTAAATTATCAGGTCTACTCATAGAAAGCAATACAGGAAACAAATATTTGTCAGACTTGGTGGCTGCAATACAATTACTTCCCCACAGTTTGAAAGAGGGCGGGACCGATTTTTACAGTGGCGCATCAAGCAATACTGCCCTAGAATCAGACGCGTATCTGTGCTAGCCTGTTTTTCTGTGATTCATCCACACATTTGTCCAAACAGTTTCGAAGATCACATAGAGAATGGCATGTTACTAGCATGTCCAGTATAAGAAGTAAGAAACTTCTTTACCAAACGTTAACCTGCACCTAAAAGATAACTGCAAAAGGCAGAACATTATAATTTTAACCACAGTACATTTAAGTACCTTTAATGCACTCTGAGTTCTTAAAGCATGACTTTTCTTGCCTTAAGTCTTGGTGCATGACTTTTACCCGTTTATTTCTCTTATTGTATATTTTATTTACCGCACATGGCTTTAGTTGTCCTTATGCCATAAAACCTCAAACAACCAAGAAGCTCTAAGATTTGGTTTTAATTGTTTTATTTGTATATTTTCAACTTTTTCATTTCATTTATTTAAAAGTTGAACCCATTTAACTTGTCGGCCTATTTCGCTTATATGAGAGGGCCTAACCCCATTCCCCCATAATGGAGCAGGATTTGGTTTCGTCAGTAGTGTGCTACGTTCATAATCTTTAGTTCCCGGGTTCGAGTCCCAGTTGTGCCAGCATTGAGATTTATCTCCACTACTCTTGCCCCCAGTGGGAATGGGGCACCATATGGCTTGGAAGGCCACTGTCTATTGAAAGGGACATTAAGCAGTGCCCTCGTGAACAGGAGAGCACATACCCTGTGCACATTAAAGAATTAGCTGGGTGGCTTTGAGGGTAGAATCCCATCTGTCTCCTAACAGCTATTCAGTGAGTCTCCTATCCAACTCTGAGCCATTGAGATTCTTGTGACCTGGTCATTTTGTTCAATATGTGCAGAAAAATTGATTCTAGAAGCTTATTTTGACTTTAATATTATCCAAATCCTCGCTCTCCAACTGATAAAGGAGTCCTAAGAGGATATCTCCTATCTCTGGGGAATATTCGAAATTCCAATCTCTCTGTATCGAAAAGTGGCGTGGCTATTCGGTGAATAGATGGATAACCAGGTCTCACAAGTTAAAAACGTGTATGTAAAAGCAATACTCAAAAATCGAGAAATTATAGATATCCATACTAATTTAAAAGTATATAAGTAAAATACTGAATTCGTTCACTCTATAAGATTATTTATATATATATAAATGTATAAGTATTTGAAGTATACTGTTTTTATCCAATGTGTTTTATATCATGTTTACTTGCAAAACAATATTTGTGTATTTTATTCTATACATAATGTAATTTTTGTACATACTGTATTCTTTGTGTCTATGTTATTTTTGCAATAAGCACACATTCTATTGTGAAGAATTTTATTACTTCACAAATCGAAAGTGATTAATAAGCGTAACTATATCGCATATTACTAACGAAATATGATAAAGTGACAAATGATTTTCCCGCAGCAAACAGCAAATGAGTTGTTGCTATGGGAACAATTGTATCATTAGTGCTCCTCGTTCAGATCAGTCATGAACATATCCAGTGTTATAAATAATTTTATCCATTGCAATGTGAAAATTATATGAAAAATTATCCAGCTAATCCTTTGCAATGTGAAAATAATTTTATGCATGCATTGTGAAAATTCGAAAATGCAAAAATATTTCTCTTTTACTAAAGTGAATAGTTTTTAATAAGATGACGAAAATTGGAATGATGTCATACAACGTCATTGAAGTCATTCGTTGAATGTTCAGCAATTCATTTTAGGTACAGAGTCTGCATCTTTCACATTATGCTTCGACAAGCCAACTGAGTTTAAATGTTAAAACAAACTTTATATCAATATTTAAATTTTTTATTTATTATTTTGTACCCGTAATCATGACAAGTGAAATGTAATAAAGTTGAACTTTTTTGTTAGTTATATTGCACCCCCTATCAATTATTATCCCCGAGCTTGCCTAAATTGGCCTAGTGGTTAAGAAGCTAGCCACTGTTCCAGCAATGCAAACTTTGTGTTAGCTCTAACTGAGTCTGTGGTCAGCAGTGACTTCGGTCTTAGTAGGACATGTCCTTGTATGAGAGGCCTGTAAAAGCTAGGAGTAGCTCCTAGGATTCTTCTCTGTCCTATATGTCTCAAATCAAAAATAAAACGTGATGGCAAAATTCTATTTGAAATCAGGCAGAGGGTCCCAGGTGACCTTTAGCGGATTCTATAGAAAATATTATATGTGAGAATAGTCTTCATAAGAACATCTGAATGGTATCTGGTTTCGATCAAAAAATTAAAAAATATGGCCATTTATAAATGGCCACTCGAAAATAATCGTTCTAAAACGGCATATTCTCTATTCCTAATGTAACAAAAATTATTTATGAATGTTTTTCATTTACTTTTATTTAAAGGACTCTATCTGACACACACACATATATATATGAAAGTCATTGGTTCTTTTTCATTAATAGAATATAAAAAATCGTCAAAATAAGGTTAAAATTTGAATTTTTCTTGAGTTCTTATTTACATTACAGTTTCAAATTTTAAAAATAATTATATTACTTGATAGTAAACGTAGTCATCTCTCCACATAAACTCGTACATATATTTTTGGCGAGTTGATTTTCACAAATTTGTCCTACTTTTCCATCTAATAAAATTGCAATGCTTTCTAAGCTTTTAATGTGAGGTATTGATTCTTATTACTACGGGAAGATGCGTCATCCAGAAACTACACCCATAACTGTGCTGCATTTAGAATTAGTTTTTACTTCTCCTCAAATATATACTGCGATTAAAACGAAAAATAAATATTTTAAAACCATATTCCGTTATACGTCAGAAATTGCTGTCCTCCAAACGCGGCTGTGTCAAGTAATATCGATTAAGGATTACGTTATAAAACACGATTTTTACTTATCTTGCTATTGCTTTTCATACATCAATTGTGTGCTTGTCAAAACAGTTGTTCCTCCATATCTTTCGAACACGATGACAAACTTTGATTTATGTGCAAACGAAAATGTTTGTGCTGCGAGGAATGTGATAGGCTATAAAATAGTTACTCCCGTGATTCCGCCCCTAAAAAAGGGGTAATATTAAAACGCTTGTTCTGCTATATCTTTGAACGCGAGGGCCGAACGTAATAAGTTGTATGTCAAATGAAAGCTTGTGATGTGGGATGTTGTGCCAATTTTGAGTATCTATTAAGATTTTTATATATTTGCTTCAAAAAAAATTTGTTTTTGAAACAAATATTTTTTTATTTCTTAAAAATTGTTTTTTTTTTGTGTGTGTGTGTGTGTGGCGGGGGGGGGGGTGAATTCATTATTCGTTAGAATTGTATGTTTATATTTTTAATAGATAATATTTCCTGCAGCTCTTTAAGAATATAGCTTTTTCCTCGCTTCTCTTCACTAAATTTGGTTTGGACGGGGCTGCCTTAAACTGCCCTGCAGCAAAAAGCACGAAGGTCAGATATCAATACCAAACGATGGGGTACACTTTTAGTGTTTACTATTCGAGGTTAAATTAAAAGGTAGATTGTTAAAAGTAGACTTACACCAAGCCAGCTGGGTAAAGCTATAGCCCGGATGTGAAATATCAGTACCAAAGGATGGAGTTCATTTTTAGTGCAAAAAAATTCCCCTCCCCACAGACGCTCCCAGCCACACTCTAATCGTATAGCACGGAGATCAGATTACAATACTAAGGAATCGAACTGAATTTTCGTATCGAACAATCCATGTGAAATTTAAAAGCACACTTCCCAGATATCGAGCTTTTCCCCCGTACCACCTGTGTAGTGCTATAACAGGTGTCAAATATCAATACCAGCGTAAGGGGTCCAATTTCAGGTCAAACAATCCCCTGACAATTAAAGGCACAATGTCTAAATATGAAACATTCCCCATGCAACCTCTGTAATGGTTGAGCACGGAAGTGAGATATCAATATCAATGGATAGAGCGTATTTTTAGTGTCAAATGATCCCCGGAAAATTGTGCCAAGATATAGAACACAAGTGATAAAATTGTGAATAGAAAAGGAATATCTCAAATCTCACAGATATACGCAAGAAATAATAAGAAATATTAACAACTAAAAACAACTTCATGAAAGTGTATTCATTATACCAATATTTCACTTAATAATACAAATTATTGATTAATTCTGCACGGAATACGACATTAATGAGTCAAGTATGAAATGAGTTAAGCTAAAAATAAGCAATAATTGGTAAAGTACAAGATTACAGGATCTCGCTACGAAAAATACCTCAAATGTATGATAACAAAGTCTTTTCTCTTCATTCTTTTACAGAAACAACTTCAGTCATATCTATAACAGATTTTACTCCCCAACTTCCGGGGCGGGGGTGGCTCAGTCGGTAGCGCGCCAGGCTCGTAATCTGTAGTTCCCAGGTTCGAGTCCCAGCTGGGTCAGCGTTGAGATTTATCTCCGCAAAATTTCCCGCCCTGCCCACGGTCAGTAGGGGACACCGATGGACTTGGAAAGGCCGCCGTCCGTCGGATGGGACGTTAAGCCGTGGCCCCGTGTGTGGGAGAGCCATACCCTGTGCACGTTAAAGAACACGCTGAATGGCCTTGACGGGAGGCTACCATCTGTCTCCCAACAGCTGTTCCAGTGGGTCCCCTCCCCCAACCTTCTCTGAGCCTTTGGGGTCCATGTGACCTGGCCATTTAGCCCATGGTGTGCAAAAAAGTGCCGCTCAGAGGTAAAACAACCCAAAACAACTCCCCAACTTCCCTCGGGAGTGCTTGTGATTTCGCTATTCAATCCATTGTGGACAAAATTTAATAGAATGCGAAGTAAAAGTTCTGTTTAAATTTTGGCCAATATATTATATGACTTCGAACTGATTTAACAATTGCTGATGCTTTAAAATGTTGTTTCCATCATCATCATCATTTCTCATCATTAATCGATAAGGGAAAACTCTCTTTGGAGAAAGTTTATTTGGAAACTTTTCTAGAAAGTCTTTGGAAAAATGAAAATCTAATTTTATGGTTATGAGGAAATCGAGTAAATCTCCGATTTTTTAATATTTTTTGTTTCCCGTTTTGTTCAGACACCATCACTACCTCACGTCAGTACGTCATCACTGTTCTCAAGACCTGGTCAGATGTACCCTGTGAAGGGAAGAAGGCGAAAACGGGTGACAACAACGGTACTTATTGAAATATTTTTATATTCAATCAGTAATTCAAATTTTCTTCGCAGAATCTAGTTTAGAAATAGCTTTCTCCATATGTGCTTGTACATGTGTTCATATACGTGCATTTTGCGAGCTGATTTTTCACACGAACTTTTGCCTTTTTACCAGATATAAATTTGCACCCGTACGAGCCTCCAAAGAGGCTGATGTCAATGAAGCACAAGAACAGATTCCGCCTAACAAAGGTAGGCTTTTCTCATTCAATATCTCAATTAGTTGGCTAGAAGTGTAATATTTCGTTTTCTATTGAAATTGCTGTTTCGTGTTTCTCTTTCTCAAGCGAATTATCCTTGTTGATTTGTTGTGTTCTTAGAACACAGGACAGGAATCGAGTTTCGTTCGTCGCCTGTAAAAATTGGTAAAAATTTAATTAAAAATTCACTGCTTTAATTTCATTACAGGTGGATTGGTACACAGCTCTCCTTATAGCCTGTTATGTACAGCCCGTTTCTTACTAGATTATGTTAAGTACTCTTCCTTAATCTAAATGTTAGGCGTTGAGAGTTATCTCTGTTAATCCCCACCCAGCCCTCAATGAGAAAGTGGACATCAATGGACTGGAGATGCTGCCGTCCGTTGGATGGGACGTCATGTTATAGTCCCGTGTGTAGGATAGGACATACTGGATAGCCTTAAAGGGGTCCCTTGTCTCCGCCCTATTCTCAGCCCATGGAATCCTTTCGACCTGGTCATTTAGCAGTGGCCTTGAATGGGTTTCAAAGTTGAGGAGACAACTTGCCATAGGATAGGACATGCTGGATGGCCTTAAAGGGGTCCCTTGTCTCCGCCCTATTCTCAGCCCATGGAATCCTTTCGACCTGGTCATTTAGCAGTGGCCTTGAATGGGTTTCAAAGTTGAGGAGACAACTTGCCATAGGATAGGACATACTGGATAGCCTTAAAGGGGTCCCTTGTCTCCGCCCTATTCTCAGCCCATGGAATCCTTTCGACCTGGTCATTTAGAAGTGGCCTCGAATGGGTTTCAAAGTTGAGAAGACAACTTGCCATAGGATAGGACATACTAGATAGCCTTAAAGGGGTCCCTTGTCTCCGCCCTATTCTCAGCCCATGAAATCCTTTCGACCTGGTCATTTAGAAGTGGCCTCGAATGGGTTTCAAAGTTGAGGAGACAACTTGCCATAGGATAGGACATACTGGATAGCCTTAAAGGGGTCCCTTGTCTTCGCCCTATTTTCAGCCCATGGAATCCTTTCGACCTGGTCATTTAGCAGTGGCCTTGAATGGGTTTCAAAGTTGAGGAGACAACTTGCCATAGGATAGGACATACTGGATAGCCTTAAAGGGGTCCCTTGTCTCCGCCCTATTCTCAGCCCATGGAATCCTTTCGACCTGGTCATTTAGCAGTGGCCTTGAATGGGTTTCAAAGTGGAGGAGACAACTTGACATAGGATAGATATATTAAAATATATATTAAACTTTGTAAATCTTCAATTTATTCCTTTATAGAGTCTTAATGCAAGTCTTTAATGCTTGTCTGAAATTTTGCTGTAAGAAACCTTTCATTAATGCACTCATATCCTAGAAGAGCATCACTAGCATGTCTGCTGAGCAGCAGACCCACGCCTTGGTGATGCTTTCCATCCTCCCTCCCTGTAAAGAGAAATTTAAAGTTATTTTTAAGTATCTCACCTTTACCTGTCCATCTGGTCTCTTGCAAGCCTAGAATACCAGATCATTATTGGGTTCTCATCTTGAAATGCTTTGGGTTCACTTTTATATATATACAGAACACGGCCGGATCAAGGGGGGAGTTACCTCTCCCCACTTAAGAATTCTAGTAGGGTTAACAGAGGAAAAAAACACTAAACAATTTATATTTGATTCATTTTTCAAAAAATATTTTACTCCTGTAAAAGGGAGAGGAAATTCAAAGAGATGAAAGTTTAGCGTGAATTCATAAATAGCACATATGTATACCACTAAAGTATGAATTATGTAATTTATTAAAATGACACAATATTATTACAAATTAATCAATTTTATCTAAACATAAATACTTTTATTTCTCTTAGCATAAAGGCAAACCACTTTGTATTGAATCACATTTGCGACATTAAATAACCTTAATAAAACTTTATACCTTATACATGTGAAACGTTCAACATTGATCTCCCCTGATAGAGGACCCAATAACAAAATTTACCGTTGATTTCTCTTCTCCACCGGAACCACGTTTCATCTTAAATCAAGTAAGAGAAGTCCTTTTACATAGCAGTACACAACACAAATTTAATACACTATCTCCTTCTTCCTTTTACTAGTTCACTATATGCTGGCTTTCGGTTTACAATTCTTACTATTTTTCAAAGCATTCTCATTCTAAACAGTTTATAACGTTAATCGTCACCCTAAGCATAGACGAGCGTTCATGATGCACCTGTCACATGCCATTGTAGCGCGTTCATTTGTTGCAACGTTATGAATAAAATACTAAATATTCCCTCAAACATCTGCTTGCCACAGGGGACTGACAGTTTATACTCCGTAGTAGAAGGTCTATGAGGATGGCGGGACCTCAGCAGAAAGACAATACAAACATCCTTGCGTTACCCGGAGCTCGAACCTGGTCCCTCTGATCACTATCCAAGCGCGCTATTCACTCGGCCACGGGTCGACTGCACGGGAAATACAGACTCTTCCTCCTACCTTTAGATTTTTTCAGTATAGATTGTGTTTATTGACCCTCCTAATCCCTTCGATATTTAGATTCGGGCCTGTATATTTATTTAATTTTCAAACAGTTGAGCATTTGATCATAACGCCATTTTGAACAATGCCACTCAGCACAGAACACTATTGGATTGTCAGCTTCAAATGATTCGAATTACACTTTCATCTCTATAGAGACTCTCCTGTATTTTTTCTCTTGAACATTCGTAATATGTGAACTAACCACATTGCTGATTTGATATGAATTCACGTAGTTCCATTACGAAGCAGAAATTATTCCTCTAACGATAAAACCATCCAACCAAGAAAAAAAAAACCCTAAAGAGAACGCAAAATGAAATAAAATGTATGCATTTGTATTCATATTAAAAGCACCATAAATTTATGCTTATTAGCTTGTCATCAGAATAATGAATAATATAAACGGATCGACCGTATATCAATGTGCTAATAAAGTTCTTACTTGAGAAAATTATTTTGCCGCACGCGCAGCTCTTTTAATTCCGAAGCGAAACATCGGCTAAGCACTCGGAAACTCGCCTTGTGCTCTTTAATGAATCATGAAAGGCTTGCATTCCCTGCTCTTTCTAGAAAGGATGCCGCCATTCCCACAATCGACCAGGGACTGCCAAATGAATAAGCTGCTGCAAAGTAAATGTATTGGTGAATCATAATTGAGCCCTAGGGATGGGCAGATGTCCATTCTGGGGATCATAACACGAACATAAATCTTTCGCAACAAATCTTCCATTTCGTTCTAAGAGATAGCTTCAATTTAACGCCTTTGCTCTTTTCCATTCTCTGCTCTGTTATTGCGGTCTCTTCAAGACATAAATTGCTAGCTCGTGTTCCCTTAAATCTGTGTTTTAATGCCAGTTGAAATGTGGGCTTTTTCGGGTTCGCTGGTGTTGTTTGCAACTGTGCAGACATATTGTTTGTTGTGGTTTGAATGCTATAAAAGCGAATGTTATAAAAAGAACGCTGAAAGAAAATGTATTTTTTAGTATTGCTACCTAAAGTCTGTATTTCTTGTATTCTAATATATTTCATTTAGAGTGGTGGATTTCCCAATAGGCGCATAGGATGTTCGCCGAGAGATTTGACATCCATGGTGGCCTCAAAACATAAAAAGTTGGGTTTTTTCTTGGAGAAAAAATAGTTTATTGAAACATACATTGAAAATATAAAAACGTACAAAAAATTAACAAGAACAATAATACAATAACACAAATACATATACATTATTAGAGAGCTATCCAATTTGGCAGGTACAATGAAACATCAGTCTTTTTTTTCCATCCTGCAGCAGTTCTTTCATCTATATTTCATTTTTGTATGAAAACAAAATCTTTAAAAAGTACGGAAACTCCCAAAAATGTGAAAAAAAACGCATAAAGAAACAAAAAAAAATTGTATGATTATTAGATTATTGACATTTTTTTAACATTCCTTCCAACTGTCTTAATTTACATTTAGTAAAATATATCACAATCAGTATAATCTACTACTTACACACACACACATCCCCTGTTTTTTACTTGGGTTAGTACCAAATATAGTGTGATTTATATGTTACACAAATATTTATTTTTCGTTTATATTTCAGTTGGGTTGTTTTGCCGCGGAGAGGCACTTTTTTGCACATCATGGGCTAAATGGCCAGGTCACAAAGACCCCGAGGGCTCAGAGAAGGTTGGAGAAGGGGACCCGCTGGAAAATTGCTAGGAAATAGATGGTAATTTTTCGTCAAGGCCATCAAACGTGTTCTTTAACGCACACAGGGTATGGGCTATTAAGCACACGGCTTAACGTCCCATCAGACTGACGGGAGCCTTTCCAAGCCCATCGTTGCCCCTACTGACCGAGGGTAGGGAGGAGAGTTTTGAAAACATAAATCTCAACGCTGGCCCAGGAGGGACTCGAACCTGGGAATTGCAGATTACAAGCCTGGCGCGCTATGGGGCTGAGCCTTCCACGCCCCACAAAGAACAGATATTTATCTTTTGTTTATGGTTCAGTACGTGCAAGTTAATGTAATACATATTATACTTTCTATTTATGCATTTCTGCAATTCAATATACACCCAATTCTGTTTTTACACGGTAGATTTTTTTTTTTTTTTAAATACCCCCTCAAGCAGCTGCTTGCCACAGAGGTCTGACAGGAGCCTGTCAGTTTATATGCCAGAGTAGAAGGTCTGAGAGGATGGCAGGACCTCAGCAGAAAAACGACACACATCCATGCCTTACCCGGGACTCGAACCCAGGTCCCGTGGATCAGTAGCCAAGCGTGCTAACCACTCGGCCATGGGACGGCTACACGGTAGATAGGTTCCCGGAAAAACAGTGAAAAAAAAAAACAGTGCACATAAAAAAAACAGAAGATTGATTCCAGACCTGAAAACCCAGTACAAATAATACGTTGTTTTCAAACAAATCATATCAAAATCTTTAATTAAATCTTTATTTGATTTTTATTCATTTAAACACATTTTTAATTTTATAAACTTATGTACACATATAAAGTAAATTATCCTTCATAAAGAAAATAATATATCACTAATTCAAAAATGCAAAAGTTTAAAAAAAATGACTTACTTGTGCTTATTAACTAGATTTTATTCGTTGTCACTTTCTGACAGTAAATGCATTCGTTTGCGTAAGACTGGAATTAAATCACTTTCATCGCTTGAAACATTTTGGCCGTCGTGTTCATACTCCAAAAATCAAATGCACTCTGTGGCATGGGGAACCAAATTATCACTTGTTTCCAGTGATTCTGAAGTTTGATTAGTTTTGACAACGAACTCTGTAATCAATCGTTGAGATCCTGCTTTGATTAGATATTTGTATAATTCTTAATAACGCGCCATGCATGACTTCAGTTCACGTTTAAATTGCACAGCTCGTTCGACAATGGGATCATGTGTAAGAAAATGACTATCCAATTTACTAGCCATTTGAAGCCCTTCTTTAATTAAACCTGCAGTGAGTAGAACATCTTCATCACCATTACTCTTTTTCTTTTTCGTCAGGAGTCTCAAGGACAACTTCTATTATTTCATCTTCGCTAAGAGCTTTGTCAACCAGCAATTCATCAATATCTGCAAATGATAAATCATCGAATCCTTCTCCACCAACTGCATGTGCTAAAGTGATGATATTAGGATATTCAGTCATATTTGGGGGTACAACATCTTTGCTTTTTACACATTCTGGCCAAATAGCTTTAATGCATGCGTTTAAAGTTGATGGTTTTATTCTGATAACCTCAATTCAGTATGTCTGATACAATACAAAATAGGAAATTTCTCCCACACATCAATAACTGTTAATGTTTTAACCTTATCTAGTTTATCCAAAATGTATTGTAATGTTCGTTTTAGGTAGTGAGTTTGAAATGTGGAAATTATACCCTGGTCTAGTGGTTTGTAATAAGGACTAAACTGGATTATAGGATCACATAATTATCTTCATTAAACAGTTTTTGGTTTCATGAGAGGTCGGAGATCAATCGACAACGTCATTGATTTAGTCTCAGATATACAAGCAGGGATTAGAAACAATGATACAGTAATTATGTTTCTCGACTTGAAAAAAGCCTATGATTCAATGTAGATCAGAGGACTATTTATATAAATTTTTTTTAATTGAAAATTACAGGAAACGTGTTTGTGTACGTAAATCATTTGCCAACCAACAGAAAAATTATTGCGAAACTGAAGAATACAACTTTTGTTCCTTTTCCTGTAGAGAATGTTTTTCCACAAAGAGGGTCTTATTACTTCTTAATTATATTATTATTTAGATAATTTGTTTATATTATATTTTCTTTACTTCCATCCAGTCAATACTCTTCGATCTGTTTTTACACGATTTCCCTGATATTTTACTAACTAATGTAAGAGTCTTTGTCTATGCAGATGATATTGTGATTTGGTACATTGTCAGAAGGATATTCGGAATCCAGTCGGTGTTACAGTCAGCTTTTAACGAGACTTGTTAAATTTTTTGACTCATGGAGACTGGAAATATCAGAAGAAAAGACTGTAATAATGCGCTTTCGTAGCAATTGATGATTTCCAGATATTTCTATTAATTACAAGGAAGTTACCTGCAGGTTCTGAATGAACATTGTTCTTTAGGGATTCTATTGGTCTCTGAACTCAAATGGAACTCCTATATTCGTCAACTGATCTCACTTCTAAACATCAACATATTGAGATGCATTGGATCCAGCAAGAATGGAGCATCGCCTCGTCAAATGATTAATGTTTACAGTTCAATTTTAAGATCAAGATTGGAATACGGGGTTTTTCTGCTGGATAGTTCCCTTTCCTTGTAAAAAGCTAGAAACTATTCACAACGAAGCTCTAAGAATCTGCTTGGGTCAGTTGAGACTAATATTCCTCCTCTTTCCATCAGACGACCTTATGTGCTGTTTTCACACTTCTCAAGATTGCTCGTCAAACAAGAATATCACCAAGTTACTGATAAAATCCTTTTGGATCAGGAAAGAAGATGAGTGATGTAACTACTTCCATCCACCGACATCCCCTCTTTGACTTGATTTCAGCACAAAGTTATGAGGTAGACAAACTTTCTGCAAAACCTCCTTGGACCTTTCAACAGTTTGATTGCTTTGTTTCCATTCCAGGTTTCACATCTAAAAAGAATTTGATGGCTCAGTTCAAAAGATTATTGCTCAGGAGCTAATAGAACAAAAATATCAAAATCATATTAAGATTTTCTCTGACGGATCTTTAAACAAGGTAACACAAAGAACTGGAGCGGCTTTCTGTGTCTCAGAAGTATCTCACTTTGAAGCTATCAGGCTGCAAGGTACCTCAGATGTTATGACTACTGAGTTGATTGCAATTGATATGGCTCTAAACTGGTGTTTTAAACAACCAAAATCTAATTTTGTTGTACTTACAGATAGTAGCTCATATTTGTTTTTTCTCCGGGAAGATCCATGTCATTCCAAGAACAATGGACTTTTCCTAAACATCCTTGAGACCATCGATCAAATAATTGAAAAAGGATCCACAATTACTTTGCAATGGATCCCTGGACATGTAGGTGTCCAGGGAAACGAAATTGCTGATTTTTTTTTAGATTTGTTTTTAGCAAAGTCGGCCCTTAACAATGACAAATACCTCCAGTTGCAAATTGGTTATTTATATGTTTCTAAATTAAATAAAGAAAATCTAAAGGAGAACTTCCTACATCACTTCCAAGTCATCGCTGAAAGAAAGATCAATCATCGACAATTAGCAGAGAACAAGATCCTTCCACTAAATGATCTGCACCTTTCAAGAAGAAATTTTGTGTGCATCACCATACCCAGAGCATGTGCACCACTCTTCAACGACTCACTTTTCAAGATGAGAAAGGTTCTTTCCCCCGATTGTCAGACGTGCAACGTAAGGGAAACGGTGATTCATGTTTTGTTGAATTGTACTGCTTACTCGATGCAGAGAAACAACTTAATAGCAAGATTAGAAAAACAGAACATCTTTGAACTAAGTCTGCACATTTACATGAACAAAAGGATCTCACAAAGCTACAGGAAACAATTAAATTTTTACATGATGCGAATCTTTTCCGTAGGATTTAAGATTTTTTTACCATGGTTATGTAACATAAACGTCATCAGTTTCTTGGCATTATCCAACCTTGCCATCTGGAAGAGAGAGTCGCAAAACTCGAACGTATACAGAGGAAACATTTATTTTTGATTGATAGGACTCCTTGTGAAAAACGTAAAAAGAGACGAGGATATATGGATATTCAAACGAGTTTAATTTGGTGGGAATGGATTGACGGCTATTTTGGAATTTCGCGCCTTTTGTAATGGAATTGGGAAATGAACAGAAGAAAGAAAATACAAATTTGATGAGTTTAGCTTTTTTTTTTGATAGTTTTGAGGCCTTCCTAACGATTTAGTGTAGAGGCCTTTGCTATGTAATTTTCCAGTTGCTGGGACAAATACCAGCAACAGGAAAATGTGGGATAATCTGGTAAAGATCAAGATATTTAAGCAGGATATTGCAGATTGTTTGCTTAGAAATAAATGTTCAGGATTTAATGACTCTGAAATTAGAAGTTTAAATAGCATGATCTTGCAGGTCACTTATATGGAATTTGATCATCAGTACGATCTACAGAATTCTGTAGAAACTCATGATTTACAGTCACAAAATGATGGTTTTAAAACAGTTACTAGTAACAAAATCATTGTAGAGGCGTGGGTCCCCTGCATCTGAACAGGAAAACATTTCCTCCAAAGGTAGATTTGATTGACTAACAAAAATTGAAAACGGTACCGATTCTGAAAACCAAAATATTGGAGACGTGGATAAAATTCCGCAAACGAAAGGAGAAAGAGCTGCTTGGCAGGCTAAGCCAAATTCTGTCAGAATTCCGTTGCTTATAATCCGTAATAAAAATAACTGGACTAGGCAAAATAAAACATTTCTTGAAAATGCTGTTAGAAAATTCCATACTAAAATTGAAACCACTTGTATTGAAGATTCTCGAAAGTTTAGCAAAATCCTTGAACAAAGCAATGTAGGATTTCATACCTACAAGTTAAATGATGAGAAAAGCTTTAGGTTGTAGTAATGTAGGAAACAATCCTACACTGCATCCTTCATGAATTTTGCTGAACTTTCGATAATCTTCAATACAAGTGATTTGAACCCTGATAGTCTTACCGGTTATTTTAGCATGGACTTTTCCAACGGCATTTTCAAGAAATGTTTCATTTTGGTTAATCCACTTATATTTATTAAAATCTACCCAGTGATACTCCTGTTCAGGATGGGGCGGGGGTGGCTCAGTCGGTAGCGCGCCAGGCTCGTAATCTGTAGTTCCCAGGTTCGAGTCCCAGCTGGGTCAGCGTTGAGATTTATCTCCGCAAAATTCCCCGTCCTGCCCACGGTCAGCCGATGCCTGCCCACGGACACCGATGGGCTTGGAAAGACCGCCGTCCCTTCGGATGGGACGTTAAGCCATGGCCCTGTGTGGGGAGAGCTATACCCTGTGCACGTTAAAGAACACGCTGGATGGCCTTGACGGGAGGCTACCATCTGTCACCCAACAGCTGTTCCAGTGGGTCCCCTCCCCCAACCTTCTCTGAGCCTTCGGGGTCCATGTGACCTGGCCATTTAGCCCATGGTGTGCAAAAAAGTGCCGCTCAGAGGTAAAACAACCCAACCCTGTTCAGGATATTAAGCAAGAACTAATCAGCAGAAGCATCTGTGTAATAAAAATCATACAATTCACCAAAGGAGAAGAAAAGACATTACTACCAATTACACTTTGTTGAAACTGAAAAAAGCAAAGAAGGGAAGGAAATCATCAATATTTCTTTCCTGTTCAGTCTGAAAATTGTAATTGAATCCTACAAAAAGAAAAGTGGTCTGTTACAGTGTCACAGATGTCAGTGTTACTTCCTCACGAACTCCTGCTGTTTCAATGAGCCAAGATGTGTGAAATGCGTTGATCACCATCTTACTACTCAGTATAATAGGGATCGGAAGGATGATGACCCTAACTGCGTGAACTGTGGAGATTCACATGTTGCGAATTATAAAGGATGCCCTGCCTTCCCTAAGCCTGGTCCCCAGGAAGACAATACAAAAATGGCATAGGTGAGAAGAAACAACTCGACCTTCTAAACAAATTAATAATATACAGCCAGGAAATTCCCAGGCTAAGGCTGTGATACATCAGACTGAACCTTCCACAAGTACTGATAATTCAAAGCCAACAATCTCTGTTCCAACCTTCAGACCAGATAAAATGCATTCCACTACTCAACAAGTCTCTGTTCCTAGTGTAACAGTAAAAGGAAAACAAACTGGAAAATATTACCAAAAGTTCAATGGCAAAAAATACTTCTATCCCTAGCGAAAAGGCAAGTCATGACTTAAAATGTTTAGAATCTCAAAGGAAATTATTGTTTGATAGTTTTAGTTTTACAAAAATTTTTAAATTCATTAAATCAATTTCTTTGATTTTAATCTGCGAAGACAAATCAGACAAATGTGCCATTGTATTCAAAGTGCTTGAATACATCAATAATTACTGTTCGAATCATGACCAGTAATTCAAATCGGTTACAACTTTCGATTGTTTACTGGAATGCCAACGAACGAGGTGAAACAAGACTTCGAAGAACTGAAGCATTTCCTGTTTGAGTGTACCACAATACAACATTGATATCTCACTTATTGGCGAAACACATTTAAAACTTGTGGTCGCTAAAAATTCCAAATTTTGTTATCCATCGAACCGACCGACTTCATAACAAAGGAGGAAGAACGGCTGTTCTTATCAGAAGATATCTCAAGCATCACGAATTTCTTCGTGGCAATCTTGTCACTCTGGAAGCCCTGTGGCTTCCACAATATGAACATATTCGGCTAATAAGTGCGTACAAACCTCTAAATGCTCCGCTCTGCACTGCAGATATGGATTCTATCTTTTCAAATAATTTCCCAACTCCTGTGGCTGGGGATTTAAACTCAAAGCATACCAGCTGGCATAGCAAAAGATCAAATGCAAATAGTAGATTATTATTTAGCTACTCCGCTAAAAAGGGCATTATAATGGATGCGCTAGAAGCCCGGACTTACTTTCCCCATGTCAGTCATTTTGGACCAGATGTACTGGATATCGTTCTTCATAAAAATTTCTTTTTTAACTTCAATCTGCAAGTTTTAAATAAACTGTCATAAGATCACAATCCGGTGTTGCTCAAATTAAACTTGCATGGAATACGGGAGATTCTCACTTGCAACAAAGTAAACTGGGACCGATTTCGTGTTATTCGTAATAAAATCGTCCGTGGTACACTCGAAAAAGCCAAATACGTAAATTTGGATGCTGAAATTACAAATCTCAATGGTGCAATTCAAGGGACACTTCAAAAATCAACCACTGTGCATAAAAGGGAACTCAAACCTCAAAAACTTCCATCCGATATCAAGAAACAAATTAATGAAAAAATGTAAGGGCAGAAAAATTTAGCAGCGGAAGTGGGATCCACGTGACAAGTACATCTACAACAAAAAAAAATAGCGCTCTCAGGAAGAGACTTCAAGAATTTTGGAATGATTGCTGTACATTTAACTTGTTGACGCTTAGCTCGCTTAATCCACAACACGGTTACTCAGGAAAATGATCTCAGCGCTTAAAGGAAGAAACAGACAAATTCCTGTTCTCCATGGAGAAAATGGATTAGTCTACGATAATAAACACAAATCAGAAGCTTTCGCTCCCTGCTTAGAAAAACAATTTATGCCAAATGATGAACCCTAAGATGAGGATTTCATCTCTTCCACTAATAAAACAGTCCGAGATTTTAACACTCAATAGCACAACTGGAGTCTCAAGTTTGCTTCCTTATTCTGAACTCCGTGAAATTATCTCCAGGTTAAAAACTGCAAAAGCCACTGGACGGGATAAAATCAGCAATACAGTTTTAAGGAACTTTCCAAAAAAGGCTCTTACGCTTCTGCTCTGCATAATTAACAAAGTTCTTAGATGAACTCTTTTCCAGATATTTGGAAATTGGCAATCGTTACCAGTTTCCTAAAAGCGGAAATGACCCTCTACTTTCTCAAATTTATAGGCCCATCAGTTTTCTTTCCTGCATGGGTTAAATATATGAAAAGATTATTCTAAACAGGATTCGGGCATTCCTCGAAGACTCAGTTATCTTTCTTCCTGAACAGTAGGAGCGGGGGTGGCTCAGTCGGTAGCGCGCCAGGCTCGTAATCTGTAGTCCCCAGGTTCGAGTCCCAGCTGGGTCAGCGTTGAGATTTATCTCCGCAAAAAATTTCCCGCCCTGTCCACGGTCAGTAGGGGACACCGATGGGCTTGGAAAGGCCGCCATCCGTCGGATGGGACGTTAAGCCGTGGCCCCTTGTGCGGGAGAGCCATACCCTGTGCTCGTTAAAGAACACACTGGATGGCCTTGACCGGAGGCTACCATCTGTCTCCCAACAGCTGTTCCAGTGGGTTCCCTCCCCTAACCTTCTCTGAGCCTTCGGGGTCCTTGTGACCTGACCATTTAGCCCATGGTGTGCAAAAAAGTGCCGCTCAGAGGTAAAACAACTCAACTCCTGAGCAGTTCGGCTTCAGAAGAAAGCACTCAACCGTGCATCAGGTGCTCCAAGTCATTGAGGCGATTTCTGAGGCCAGGAACAAGAAGGAATCCACTTTTGCTCATTTGATGGATGTCGCAAATGCTTTTGATATGGGTTTGGACCAAAGAAATCATTTGTAAGCTTATCAAATTCAAGTTCCCTGCCGAAATCATTATCTAATACAGAGCTATCTCACAAATAGAAAATTTAAGGTTCGAATTGGCAATGAGTACTCAAAAACCTATCTCATTTTTTCAGGAGTACTATAAGGCTCTGTCCTAGGTCCAACCCTCTTCTATATATATATATGTTGCTGACATTCCAAAAATTACTACTGTTAAAACTGCCATATATGCAGATGACACTGCGTTCTCCCTTCATCTATTTTCATGATTTTGATTTACTTAGAATGCAAAGGATGCTTAAAGACTTTAAGACCTGATGTACGAACTGGAGACAAAGATAAATACTGATAAAAGTGTTGCCATGATCTTTACACAAAAATGGCAACACCATGTTCCGAATTTGGAGATTTGTGATAAGCAAATCATCTGGATGACACTGCTACTTATCTCGGAGTGACATTGAACAGAAAGCTTGACTGTACGTATCACATATGAAAAGTATCTGCAAGCCAAAAGCAATGGAAAATAAATTGATATACCTTTTTGCCAAACACTCAATGCTTTAATGGGCAAACAAGTTTCTTTCGTACTAGATGGCTATTTGCCCTATTCTCCTATATTCGTCTCCAACTTGGAGCTACTGTGAAATAACTAAAATACAAAAAATTCAAACTTTCCAAAATAAGATCATGCGACAGATTGTCGGCACACCCTGGTTCATGGGTAATTTCATCGTCCAAATGGATCTTTGCATTCCTTCTGTTCGGGGACTGCACTATAGATGCTGCAATTCAGTTTTTTTAAAATGCTATGGAACCTCAGAATCTTTTCATTTAAGAACCTCTGCCAGCAAAGTTTAAGATTCCAATATCCATCCTGGTATCAGATCAATTCTAGCGATTTTTTTCTAGTTGATCTTGAATTGCAAGAAATAGCTTTAGGGCTCTGATTCTTTTCAATTTACATTCTTTACATTTCAAATTGAATGCCACAGGCACACTTCAGATGGAGGAGATAAGGACTTGTAAAAGATCCGGTGCTTTATTTTGCCCATTTATGATCTATGATCTATCTGTGATTCCTGTAATGACGATATATATATAATACAGAAGGGAGAAACAGGGCCAAATGGTCAACACCACCTAGATACACTAGGGTCGGAGAGTGCACTAAGTAGTAATTAAATATTTATATATATATATATATTCCTTCAGTTTGATTGATGGAACTTAGAGCCTTTGATCAGTTTATATCCCGACGTGAGAACATAAACTTTTATGACATATTTAGAGCAGAACAATTCTTTTACCGAGGGACAATCACATCATATATGACAGAAGAAACGACCGGGCCATACCAAGACTGGAACAGCCTTGAGTAAATGGAAGGAAATTAATTTTTCATAAAAATATAGGTGATTTAATTTATTAAAAATTTAAACACAAGCTTTTCATTTGAAACCAACTAAACCAATATAATTTATTCATTAGAATTTTATTAAAATATCCTCAAATATTTTAAAATTAATTGCGAATTTTTTAACAATTATCAATTACTAGCTGAAATCTTAGAAATATATACGCAATTAACTCTTCTGTTTCTGTAGCGTCCATGCCTGCTGTATCGAGGTGGCCTTATCCATAGCAGGGTCTCTAAAAAACACAACCCTTCCTGGTAGCCGTAGTGTCACCGTGAGCCAACGCTATGCCACTGAGCTACCGAGACGGCTATACATATATATATATTGATTTTATTCCCTTGGTGTTTTAATTATAGTTTTTGTGTCCAAAATTTTTTCTGAAAGCTGTTCATTTTTTAAAATTTAGTAATTAATTCTAAAACATTTATTAATACCTAAATATATTCATAGTAAGTAAATTATTCTCTTATTCTATTCTAAATTAAGTAGCTTGTTGTTAAATTTTGGATACATTAAACTCTTTAAAACTTTACGCATATTTAATTTTCCCCCTTCCTTCCGCTGTCCGAAGGCTCTCCAGTCGGATGTATTGAGGTTGTCCTAAAACAGTCTAGGTGCCACCACCGTTTCTATTTGTGCTCTCTCTATTTAAGAACTTATTAGTTGGCCATATCGGAAGGCTTCCATCTGCTACATTAACAGTTGTCCTATGGATTCCCTTCTCCTATCCAGCTCTGAGGACGTGGGGTCTTTATCAGCTGATCATTTAGCAAACTGTGAGGTGCAGAAGTACCCTCAAAGATAAATCAATCCAACCAAAACTTAAAGAGAAGTAAAAAAAAGTTCTTGGTTTTTGTTAAATTTAAAATTCTGAAAGAAAAAAAAATCGCTGAAGTATGATTTTTCCCCTGACGTAAGGGTGAATGAATATATTATTTATATATCTCTCGTACATTCGTGTTGAGATCTTTGACACTTCCTCTAAAAAGCAATTCTCTTTGCATATTTTACTGGTGATATACCTTACTGAAGGGAATGGCTTCCTTTCCATTAAATGCAATCATCGTGATTTTCCGTCGCTTTTCTGCGAAATTGACAAACATATTTCTTGAAAAAGAGACCGACCCTCCAGAATAAAGAGAAAAAAAAATCCGTTTCGTATTCAGAATGTCGTTACACATAGATCATTAGACTGACGAGCTTCCGTTGCCATCGTAACTGAGAAGGAATTTGCACATCGCAAAATGTCATAACGATGTCAGCTACGAAAATGGACATAATCGATCAGTTGCTTTGGAGTTTTTTTCTCTTTTCTTACGCTGCGTCGCATAGTTTTAGTTGTGAGATGAAACTTGGTTGCAAATCGAGTTAAAAGCATTCGATAACAGTGAAAATTGAGTTGGCAGGAAATGACCTTTTTACGGTGTTGATGACTAAATTTTTAAGAGCTTTATATATATTTATTGCATTTTAGGAGATAGGGACCTGATTTAAAACAAGTTGATCGAACTCAGAAAATAGGGCAAAAGAGTGCTGTTGTTTTTTCAGAGGCAAACGGAAATTGGCAACATAAAACGGATGGGTAGCCTAAAACCTCTGTAGCACATCCTTGTTTTTATTTTATATTGAACACTCTGTCATGCCAACAAAGGTAGCCGTGGTATCGGGATGTAATAGAATGAGTCATCTGTTAAGATGAAGGAGGGAAGAAAGGAGAGAAATTATGCATTCAAATTTAAGTGATTTTATTAGTTTAAACTTTAATCCATACAGAAATGATTTATTCATTATTTTATTAAAATGTTCAAGACTAATTTTAAATTGATTACTAAGTGTTTTAAAAGAAGGTATCACTCTTAGTTTAACATCAGTATCAGATTTAGAGGAATATGTGTCTTTAATCGGGTGGGATGCGATTACACGACCTCCTGATAACTTGTCAGGTGCTCTGACATGTTATCTATTGTTTCTGATCTGGTGCTCTGACATGTTATCTCTTGTTTCTGATCAGGTGTTCTGACATGTTTTCAGGAGCAAACTCAGTGTTCTGAGCTGAGCTACCGGCCGCCGATCAAAATCTCCTCTATTTGATGTTATAAAATTTCTACCTACAGTATACAATTTTCTGTGTCTCAAGATGGCAGTGTCCTCACTGCTCACAGACTTACGAAGCAGATGACAAGCATATCACGAAGATCGTACTATTAACCACGTGGAGTGCCCCCCCCCCGGTCTCCCAATCTAAATCCGACAGAACACGTATGGGATATTCTTGGAAAACGTGTCGGTCTTCCAAATGCGTGTCCTGCAAGCCTCCTGGACTTCGATATGCTTTGAAGGAACAATGGAGATTACTACCCACAGTTCTTCTGGATATTGTTAAATATCATGAAACATCACTTCAAGACTTGCCAAGAGGTAAGAGTTGACCATATTCCATAGTGAACCACTTGGGCTATCTTGATTGATTTTCGCCTTTTTACCTTGTATCTGTATTGGTATTTAATTTTGGGATTTAAAAGTTTTATTCCGTTTTGCAACTGTTTATTTTACACACATTGTTTATACACACCTCTCATCCGATTCACATGCAGCAGATACAACGAGGTTTCGATAAAAACTAAGTTTTCAGATGTTCTTTAATTTATGGAAACCAATGTACAGTATATAACACTGGTTAAAAACCTAGAAGCTACTGAATTCGTTGAGAGAGTTCCATACCTTGATAATATTCAAACTGAACTCACAAATAATATTGAAAAGTATATAGAAAGCCAAAACGACCTGGCAGAAATTCAGAAAACCAGATTATAAAGAGATATATAACAAGTTACAATTTAAATCGCTGATATCTCTCGCAGAACACAAAAGCAAAAATTCTAATATTCTAGATATGCTTAATGTTGAAGGTCTCTTACTCTTCCCGCACTACATGAAGTTAATGGGATAGTTTACACAGGTGACGAAAAAGCAGAAATTGTCTCCTACACTTAAGAGGCATATTTGGAACCAAATACAGATAAAGTTAATGACGACTTTGTGACAGAAGTCGCTAAAGCAATAGAAATAAATTATACTAAGGATAGTAATGGCCATATCAAATTTGGAAGTTTCAGCGAACTCAAATCAGCAATTAGAATTTTAAAATCTAGTAACGCAACATTTGTATTTTCCCATTAACCGCTAGCTGAAATTAAAACTTTTAAGGAATGAAAGGGTAGGTAAAGGAAACACTTAATTCTCTTTGAAAACGAGATTTTCATATGCGCCAGAGGCGATATGCGTTCTTCTAGTTGAAGCTTTCATTTCAACAAAGAATACTTTGTTCTGCTCGTGCTTAATTAGAACGACTTCAATATCCACCGACGCTTGTGCTGTTGACCCAACAAATTAAACGATTTTATCACGCGAAAGCAGAAAGAAATTAGTTCGATGCATTCCTCCTTTCAAATTTATTGGTGGCAACAGTTATTTTGAAAAACTTTCAACCGTTAATGTTAAGTCTACGGGTATTTTGAGAAATTCAAACCCGTCCAACCCAATTTCGGCTTATCCCAACAAAAACGAAGCAAGTCAATTGAACAGATCAGTTGAAGCATTCGTTAAAAATTTAGCCGTTCCATATTTAGTGATCTCTAACGATATAAATTAAAGCTATTTAAGTATTAGGAAAATGCGAATTTAATATTTTATTAGTACCATCCAACTAAAAAATAGTTTTCCAATCAGCTCTTAACACAAAACAATTTTGTTTCCTATTCACCCAGGGCGTAAGGGGTCAGCTCATTGCTGCTAATGGAAATTTCATGACTTTCACCACTAAAATATCCACCACTTCCACCACTAAAATAGCGAATTTCAAGCATATATGCATCAAATGCAACATTCATTAAATTGTTTTGAATTTTTAAATTTTCCACAGTTAGAGGGCGCAATTGTACCTTTTGAGATATTCGAAAAGTGTAAATCGTTATATTTCATCAATACTTATCCAACGTTAAATAGTTTTCAATTTATCTCTAAAAACAAATAGTTATGTCTTTATAAAAAATAAAAAAAAATTTCCCCCCCTGGGTCTAAGGGGTCAGCTCATGAGTGTCAATGAAAACCTCATAACATTCAGATTCCACCACTAAAATTTAAAATTTCAATCACAAATAATTATATTGTTTTCAATATTGATTTGAAATTATGGAATTTTTTTCTTTTCGCTGTTTTAGAGCGCAATACTAAATATATTTAATATATACAAGTATGTTACGGGGAATTCTGTGTACAGAGTGAGGAATAAAATGATAGAATACTCTGAACTTTACTGCTGCTTAAAAAGAACGAAGACTTTCAGTTATGACACTCGACTTAAGAACAAGTTCATATTGCCTCTTTATATTGCAGCGGTAGATTTCTTTGTAAGAAATCTATAAGCCAGAGATCAATACGGTACGTTGCCATTAAGATTTGGAATGACCAAATTCCAGAGGATACTACTGCAATGGAAAAATATAGAACTTTTAAATATAAACATCAACTGTCTGACTTTATCAAGTCAATGATAAAGTCAGACCACAAAAATTCACGTGCTCAAATAAATGTATAAATTAAGGCCACCTGTAGAGTTTTAAAATTAAATGTATTTCAGGAAACATTTATTCAAAAGCTACGGCTTATTATGTTCTTCTTTTTCACCTGTGAACTTGTGTAAAATACAGATTTTACATACATTAATATATGTATGTTTGGATGAATATACATTAATATATGTATGTTTGGATGAAATAAATTTAATCAATTCAATTCAATTACAGCTCTTGTGAGAGTCGGAAAATGCCAATCGTAATTTTTCGTCGATAATCCTCCAATCTAAAAATAATTTTTAATTTATCTCAAAAAACAAACAATATACATACATACAAAATCCTCATGCTGCCATGGGCTACGGAGGTGTCCAACAAAGACTGTAATTTTGCTCTCCAGACGTGTCTCTTTTGAGCTATAGCTGCTGCATTTGGCCACTCTAGTCCAATTCTAGCAAGGTCCTGTTTCACATTGTCTGCTCATCGCATACTAGGTCTCCCCCTTTTTATGATACCCTTAGGTACACTCATGGAGGTAGGAAGACAAGAGGAGGAGCCCTAAGCACTTGAAAATGATGCTACGGCAGCCATGTTGTTCTATTCAAAACATTGATCAGTAGTTACTCACCTACACTAATTTTTGTCGACATTTGTATTTTGGCAGCCTGTTCAGCTTACGGCTGCACGAATCGCATAGTAAAACTGAATGTAAGTAGGCTTGATTGTAGCGGCAGACGGTTTGTTTTGAATGTAACAACATGACTACCGCAATGCTGCGTAAGCATCATTTTTCTTCCACAGGGAAAGCGCGTTAGGGCGTCTTCTTATCTTCCTACCTCCATGGGTACACTGCTCATAATCCTTTTTGCCAATCTGCAGCTATGCATACGGGCAACACGGCGAAATCAACGGAGTCTCTCTCTGCACAATATGCTGCTTAAAGGAGGTTGTCGACTCCTTTGCCTAACTTCATCATTACTTACAAAGTTGAACCACCTAATGCCCAAGATACTGCGTAAGCATCTAGAATCAAAAGCATCTAGTTTCCTGTTATCTTGCTTACAAAGCGTCCACATTTCTCTACCATAACTAACCCTAGAAAGAACCAAACTATTATATAGTCTAATTTTAGTGTTTAGGTGTATACAACATTTTATACATACTCTCCATAGATTCTTAAAAGTCCCAGCGGCAATTCCTATTTTTCTATTTATCTCATGCCGCACATCACCAGTATCTGTTGCATAGATCCCAAGATATTTAAACCGAGACAATTGCTTAATAGTATAGCCATTCAAAGCAACTGAAGCACCATCTGCCTGACCAATTTTCATCACTTTAGTTTTTTCTCTGTTTATCACCAAACCTACTCTATTACCAGTCTCATCAACAGCCCTAATGAACGAATTCATCTCATCAGCATCAGTAGTCCACAGGGCCAAATCATCTGCATAATCTGAATCAGAAATTTCGAAATATCTAGACCATTTAAGGCCGAAATCTTTCCCTTGCAAAGAATTTCGTATTATATAATCAATAACTAAACTAAAGAGAAAAGGAGACAAAATGCACCCTTGTCGAACTCCACTAGCAATGCTAAACCAATCGCTGCAAGACGTACCAACTCCCCCATACGACTCAGTGTTTATTATAGAGAACTTTCATTACACTAACTAACTTAGGTATTCCATATGACCTAACAATCAACCACAAATTATGTCGATCAACAGAATCAAAAGCCTTTTTGAATTCTATAAAGCTAACAACCGCAGGTTTTTGAAACTCTAAACATTTCTCAAGAATCTGCCTAAGTAAACGTATTTGATCAATACACATCCCATACCACTTCTGTATCCACACTGTTCATCACGCACTTGTCCATCAACCAAATTCTTAATTCTATTAAGTATAATCATGCAAAGAACTTTACCTTGAACTAGAAGTAAACTAATTCGCTATAATTATCACAACTGTGATCATCTTTTTTAAAAATTGGGACAATAAACGCTGTATGAAAATCGTTAGGAACAACACATTTATCGTAAAAAATGCTCAAAATTTCAGTCAGCCATGTGACAACACAAATGTTCCCAGCTCTAAGCATTCAGTGGTGATTTGATCCACCCCTAGGGATTTATGGAATTTTAATTTAGAGATAGCCAAGGTGACTTCGTGATGTGATATAGGTTCATCATTAAAGACAGTAATGCATCTATTCTTATTAAAACAATGGGAGTAGAGATAATCACATTATTTAGAACTTCTCTGAAATGCTCAGTCCATCCAGACATCACAGAATACTCATCTTCAACTACCTTGCCATATTTATCCCTCAATCCCCGTGTACCTGTCTGTTTCTTCCCACATAAAACATTAACAATCTGGTACAACCCCCTGCTGTTGTGCTGTCTAACTGCTTTCTCTGCTTTGTCAGCCAAGCTATCAAGCCAAAGATTCTTATCAGCTGTAAAATGATACTTTACAAGTTTATTAAGCTCTTTGTAATACCTTCTGTTATACTAGTAGGATGTTGATTCATATTAATCCTACACTTCCTCCTTTCAGAAATAAGTTCCATAGCCTTATCACTCAAATAATTTTGTTTCCTCTGTTTCGTTTTACCCAAAAGAATACTGTTGGTTTCAAGAAAAGCCTGTTTAAACTGATCCCATTATTTCTCAACTTCAGCAATAAGCAAACCACGATTGTCATAATGATTAAGTAGCCTATCATAGTATGTTTTGGCTATATCTGGATCTTTCAGACCTTCGGTGTTGAAGGTAATTTTCTTAACCTTAGCACAACATTTCTTAAGCTTCAGCTGCAAGAAACTTTTGACTAGGTAACGGTCAGACATAATTCCGGTTCCGCTGTATGATCTACCATTCCTAACTAAATTAGCCCATTTCCTGTTAATTAAAATACAATCTATCATATTCCTGTACAACCCATCAAGTGAAACTCATGTATATTTACAAATGTCCCGATGTTTGTAATATGTGTTAGTTATTCGTAAACCATTACCTGTATGAGACGTTCCCCATTGCCACTGGAACTACCAATGCAAAAGGGACATAAAACTACTGCCCAATGGTCGGAGTCAGTACCAATTTTAGCAATGAAATCACATAGCACAAGATAAATATCTCCTTTCTTCACAGAATTCAAAATATACTGAAGCTGGCTGTAAAACGTATGCTTCTCGTTCTCATCAGAGTCCTCTGTGGGGACATAACAACAGATGGCATTCAAGTCGTTAATTTTTGTTTTAAATTTTGCTTTAAGAAATCTTTCATTAATGCAGTCATATCCTAGAAGAGCATCACTGGCGTGTCTGCTGAGAAGAAAACCCACACCTTGGAGATGCTTTCCATCCTCCCTCCCTGAAAAGAGAAATTTAAAGTAATTTTTAACGTAATTAGCCCATTTCCTGTTAATTTTTATTGTTACTTGTTTACATTTTGTCAATACTTGTTTTAAGTATCTCACTTTTACCTGTCCATCTGGTCTCTTGCAAGCCTAGAATATCTAGGTTATAGCGCTGGAATTTCTGCGTGAGGACTTCAACAGAATAATCTCTATGTAATGTTCTCACTTTCCACTTTACTGCAGAAAGAAAGTGACTAGTAGGATTTTTAAAGAAACTAGGTTTATTGAGAGAGGTAGGGCTAACAATATCAAACAGCCCCCTGATATCAGAAAATGAGGCAAAGACCTGTTCCTCCTATGCTAAAGGGTGAAGTCACTGATGCTGATGGGAACTTCAGGCACCACCTTTTCAAGTGGAACTTTTCAAGAGCCATATGGCCTGCCTGAGACACATTAATCCAGTTTAGGATTGACGATGCCCAACTAGCTAAGTGAGGTTCATGTACCTGCGATGGCTTCTGATCAAGATTATCCACTAACTGATAAAAGGTATCGTGTGCCTCTGTTCACTTAGGGTTGGCAACCTACAAGAAAACAGAAAACACAGCGACAGATTCTCTCTCAACAGAGGCTCACCAGTGCAGCAAGTCCAGGATCTATAATGAAGCTCAAATCCATAAACCAGCCTAGTGGGTATAAATGGTCAGAACCAGGACCCTGTGAAGTTGACCAGTCCTCAGCAGGGTTGAAAAAAAAAGAAAAAAATTGGCCATAGATGACTAGATTAGTTGGCCACACTGAGCTGGCAGCCCTCCCCTTCCGTTCCCTTCTAAATGAGAATATCTCTTTTGAAAGGTACTAACAGCCTGCACCATGAGAAGGCGGGGTCAGACATTAGGTGCTAGACTGGCCTGTGCATCATCACTGGGGATTGGTAAACAGCTCTCCTTCCAGTTTATACCTAGCTACCATTTACAGACCAAATCAAACAAACAAAACGATTATGTACTAAAAACATTAGAGGGCACGATTATAGTTTTTAGGAGATTCGGAAAGTGCCAATCGCAATATTTTTTCAATACCCGTAGAGCATAAAAAGTTACATCTATAAACAAAAAAGTTTAATGAGACCTTAAGTGGTAATTCAGATACTTCTTACCAGGTGGAGCCAGATAGCAATGTATACTTTGGATATCATTCAGGTAAATTCACAAGAACACTATTACTGATTTACATTTATCAGCAATTGGCGTTAGCATTGATTTTAATCTGTGTTGATGGGTTCAGCCGAGAGGATTATTAACATTCTGCCTGTAGAGTTGTAAAGTTTTTTTATGCGAATACGTCTGTGAATTTATTTCTTATAGTCGAATGTTTTGCGTGCTTGGCTACAGATGAAAAGTACCTGGTCGAACCCTCGATAAGGCATGAATTTATCTTTGCTGGTATTGCTTTTCTGCTCAGCTTCCGTCTTCCTCCTGCACTTTTCTGTATATTGTATACTGAACCTTCTGTCAGACCATTGTACCAAGCCGATGGTTGAGGAATATTTGTAAATTTTGTAATCGAATTTGAGCAATTATGAGCGTTTTAGTCAATACTTGTTGTTTATTAAATGTTTGGAAAAATGCTATTGGAGTGCACAGGAATTTATTCAAAGTATCTTATTCTCACAAAATGTCTTCAGTTATACAAAATTTCAATATTTTAACTAAACATTTACATATCTCTAACCAGCTTCAGAAGAACAGCACCTAAGAAGGAATAAAAACTATTCAGAAACTTTGTGGTCCTGTGGTTACAAAGCACAAATGCTATGTTCATATAAATTGAGAGACCTGAGTGAATATAGGTGAGAGAAAGCTTGCTACAAGGTTCTAGTTCGAATTACCGATTTTTATCCTAATACATGTGTTTCTCATTGCCAGTGATGAAAAGTATTATCTTTTTCTGCCTTTCTAAAGTGTGACACTAGACTGGTTTATGGATTTGAGCTTCATTATAGATCCTGGACTTGCTGCACTGGTGAGCCTCTGTTGAGAGAGAATCTGTCGCTGTGTTTTCTGTTTTCTTGTAGGTTACCAACCCTAAGTGAACAGAGGCACAGGATACCTTTTATCAATTGGTGGATAATCCTGATCAGAAGCCATCGCAGGTATAAATAATGGATTATATTCATTATTGTAATTTCGTCGTTCTATCATCGTTAATTGAAACTGTACACAGACTCTAACGTTTAAAATGATTCTGCAATGCAAAATAAGTAAGGGCGGCTTTTACATTATGTTACCTTAGTCACTTCCCAAGGCTACCTTGACGATGAAGGCCATGACAGCTCTTTTGATGACGCCACGTTTCGGGAGAAATTGTTTTCAAATTTTGATATAATATTATTGCAAGTTCTTTTAAGTTACACGTTACAAATGAATTAACAAAAAATGATTACAATAACTAATGTAACAGTAATCAAATGCGCACACAGGGTTTTACTATCTTTTATTTCGAATTATTGCCATAAGAGTAATATATTTAATATTATATTCTTTTGTAGGTATATTTTGTAACTACCTGCCGTAATATTAGACTAAAGTTTATAAAATATTTTCCTTCATATGTGAGGTCATTAGAATGCTATCATGGCCCTAATGGTTGAGGTTGCACTGCCCATCAAAAATAATCACAAGACGTAATAAACGAATTCAAATTTAGAATTCATTGTTATATCTAACACAACATAATATCATTTTTATATTCGTTTTGCGATCATTATACACAGCATTTTTGTGAATCCGTCCTGTGTTACCTGCTTCAGTTTGTACAATTCGAATTTTTTGTTTCCGGCTATTATATAGATCTATTATAGCAATGACACAAATAACCATGCGCTGAAATAGAATAGCGATGAACTGCTGCATTACGTGGGTAATCATTTTGAAGCTGCCTGTGACACTTGATTGGCTGAATCAACCGATGCAACTAATAGTCAAAAATTCTGTTATTTAGCAAAAATATTCATTTGACTCTGCCAGGCAAGATGTGTTTGAAATGGATTGTCAACTTTTTGTTTTGACAAAATCGAGGTCTTGTTGATTATAATAATAATTATTATATAATCTGCTGACCATATTCTTGGGAGTTACAGAGCATGCGCGTCTCTGTTTTGTACAATTTCTGATGCAGCTCGCCATCTAATATTCACCCACCTATTTCACGTTTAGACACCTAATCTCTATCTGCTATTATCTTGATGATTCTGCCGTTCCAAATATACCGTATTTCTTCGATTCTAAGACGCCATCGATTCTAAGAAGCATCCCGTTTTTAGAGACGCTTATATGGGAAAAAAAGTGCGTCTTAGAATCGAAGAAATACGGTAAATACAGTTAGGATAATGGAACAATAGGTGTCTTTCAATCAATCTCTACTTGTCACTAAGGTTGAAGAATAATCGAAAATTTACAAGTCGGTTTTTAATCGATCTGTTTTTTATAAATCGGTTTTAACCGGTTTTGACCAAAAACGTATAGTAATTTTTAAAAGACAAAATGAAAGGTACTGATTTTAACTCTTAACAAGCATAGTTTATCGTCTTTTTTTTGGTCAAAAAATGCCAAAAAGCAGCATCAAATGCATGCACATGAAAAAGAAAATGGCAACTTTCACAATTGACCTTTTATTTTAGCCAAAATAATACATCATTCAGACAATTTAGAATTGAAAAAAATTAATAAAAAATCTATACTTAGAAAACAAAAATTAAAATTTCTGGAATTTTTCACAGGCAACATTTATTCATTTCGCTCTAATACTCGTGCATTAAGTCGTCATCTTCGTCAGTTTTAGCAATGCTAGCTGCACCTTGCACTTCTGATTCTGAGTTATCATCTACCTTGATGGTTTGACATTCATTAGGAAAAAGCCTAAGAAACGTATGTTCTGAAATTTTCTTTACTGTTTGCCTGGATAATAAAGGTAATAAATCAGACGATTCATTTTTAAAAATCCTCTGGATTGGTTAAATATCTCAACAATGAAATTACTTCCTTTTGTCGTCTTGATGAATAGCGTTTGATAACGCATTCTTTGAGATTGGCAGCAATAGGTTTTTGCTTATTGTCTAGTTTCTTAAGGCAAATTTTCATAAGCATTTCAGCTTTAAGTAAAGTTGCTTCTTCAGAGCATAGAACCTTCAAAACAAATTAAAGTGGACGAAGAAGTTTCATCGAAGAGTTTCATCGAAGAGTTCAGACGAAGGTTTCATCGAGGTTATCTAACAAATTCCATTTCTCCTCAAATACATTTTCTGTTGAAGTAGTTCGCGTAGAGCCTTAGGAATGCAGTTCCTTAGCTTTAGAAAATGTTCAATCATAGAAAGGACACTATTCCACCGTGTCTTGCAGTCTAAGATAAGCTTCTTTTCTTCTCCATTGAATTCCTCCTTTACGAAATCTTGACGCTTGTTATAATTCAAGGAGATTGCGAAACATTCGATAAATTTTTCTGAGTTTCTTAATTACTCTCAAATAATCTGCACTAAGTCGCGGTGCCTCATTTGTGTCAATATTTATCTCAAACATGGGATCCAAATATAGGTCTTGATTAATACTCATCTTCATTTGAGTCTTCATCGTCATCTTCAATGTCAACATCAGTTGCTTTTTCATTGATACTCTCTATAGCTTTGGAATACAAAATATCTGAAACTGCTAAATGAATGCAATGCGCAATACACTGTTGGTGAAAACTTACTTATCTTCATTTAAGTCTTCATCGTCATCGTCAATGCCCTACTAATACTAATGGAAAACATTACAGAGAGCTTAAAAAACGTGTATAGGATCAGTTAGCTGCCAGGGGTAGATGAAATTACTACAGAGGTAGATGAAATGCTTCTATTACCACTTAGATGACTGAGAATGATTACCACTTGGATGACTGAAATTTTGATTATGTTTTATGATAAAGGCATGGTTCCTGAAGACTTTACCAGAGCTATTATGATCCCTATTTTCAAAAAAGATGATCGCAGTTCTTGTGATAAATCTAGGGGTATCAGCCTACTCTCTGTTCCAGGCAAAGTTCTTTGCATGATTGTGCTTAATAGAATTAAGAATCTGGTTGACAGGCAATTGCGTGACGAGAAATGTGGATTCAGAAGTGGTAGGGGATGTGTGGATCAGATATTTTCACTTAGGTAGATTCTTGAAAAATGTTTAGAGTTTCAGAAACCTTTGGTTGCTAGTTTGTTGATTTCAAAAAGGCTTTCGACTCTGTTGATCGTCATAATTTGTGGTTGATTGTGAGATCATATGGTATACCAGACAAGTTAGTTAACATAATGAAAGCTCTCTATAATAACACTGAGTCATATGTGAGAGTTGGTAAGTCTTGTAGCAATTGGTTTAGCATTACGTCTGGTGTTCGACAAGGGTGCATTTTGTCTCCTTTTCTCTTTAGTTTGGTTGTTGATTATGTTATGCGAAATTCACTTCAAGGGAAAGATTTTGGCCTTAATTGGGCTGGAGATACGAAAATTTCTGATTTAGATTATGCTGATGATTTAGCCCTTTTGGCAAATGATGTTGATGAGATGAACCCTTTCATTGGGACTGTTGATGAAACTGGTAATAGAGTAGGTTTGGTTATAAACAGAGAGAAAACTAAAATGATGAAAATTGATCAGGCAGTCTGTGATTCAGTTAATCTGAATGGTTGCAGTCTTGAGCAGGTCTCACAGTTTAATTATCTTGGGAGCTATGTATCAGATACTGGTGATGTGCGGCATGAGATTAACAGACGAATAGGGATCGTTGCCGGGACTTTTAGAATCTATGGAGAGTGTGGAGAAATAGGCATATACATCTAAAGACTAAATTTAGACTATATAAAAGTTTGGTTCTTTCTAGGGTAAGTTATGGTAGTGAAACGTGGACACTTTGTAAACAAGATAACAGGAAACTAGATGCTCTTGATTCTAGATGCTTACGCAGTATCTTGGGTATTAGATGGTTCAAATTTGTAACTAATGATGAGTTACAAATAAAGGAGGTCGAGTAAAGGAGTCGGCAATCTCCTTTAAACAGCATATTGTGCAGAGAGAGACTCCGTTGTTTTGGTCATGTTGCCCGTATGGATAATTTTAGATTGGCGAATAGGGTTATGAACAGTGTGCCTAAAGGCCTCAGAAAGAGGGGGAGATCTAAGGTGCGGTGGGCAGACAATGTCAAACAGGATTTTATTAGAATTGGTGTGCAGTGGCCGGATGCAGCAGATTTAGCTCAGGACAGATATGCTTGGAGAACTAAATTACACGGTCTGGTTGGGACTCCTGCCTCCGTAGCCCATGGCTGCTTGAGGATGATGATGATGATGACTGATTAAAGTCTGCATCTATAGATGTGATATCTGTAGAAGGGTAGTCATTATTCGTAACGTTCACTTGTTTTCTTAAACAGCATCAAATCAGGAGTTACTATCAACTGTTACGCTACTAACTGTACTTTGGACTTATTTGTATGTCTGATATTGTATGGGCTGTTAGTAAATGTTATTACAGTAAAAGATTTCTCATCGGGTATCCGAGGTCATAGGGATAAGCTCCCCGATGATGTTTGGCGTCTCATTGACAAACCTTGCTTTAAATTACTTAAACTCAACACAATATTGTCGTTCCCAATGAAGCAGAAACTGTATTAAAATTGAACTTTAAGGTACCTTTAAACATTGGAAATTAATGTTTCTCCTCGGGTTTATATCTAGCTTCTATTTGTATAGATCTAACAAACCCATGTTAAAAAGCATCGAATACGATATGAGAAAATTTTAGAATTAAGCAAATTGTGCGAAAAGGTAGACAATAGTCAAGGTAAGGTAAGGTAATCATCTCTCCAAGTTGAAAATTCTAGAACAAATAAATAAATATGGTCTAACTCATTCAAGAAAATTTGAGAAATAAAATATAATAAATGAGGAAAAAAAAGCTGTGCAAAGTTCAAGAGTGTTTTGAAGTAAATTCTTCATGTTGGGAGTAAGTATTAATAGAAATCATTTTGTTATTTAGTCTTCATGAAATAATAATTATATTAATAAGTGTATCTGTATGAGTAATCTTCATGTTGTCAGTGTTGTTTAATTTTTATTATATTTCTTTTCTCCTTTTCTTTTATTTTTGTATATAATGAAAATTAGAGAACAATTTTTAAAAAAAGAAATAATGTATTTATATAAAATTAGCTTAAATTTATGATTATCATGATATAAAATGCTTTTAAAAGTTTAGGTATTAATATTATATTTGTTAAGTTTATGATAATATTTTTCTCTTTGAGAATTATATTATTTGCAATGAAAGATAATATGTGAGAGGGTGTGAGGGACTGGACGGTATGTACAGTTAGAAGTTGATTTTATTTGTATAAAAATAATGTAGTATTAATAAAGGCCCAAATTGTTTTTAATTTGTTATTTAATTAATTTCTTTTTTGAAAAAACGAAAGATTTAAGTTGTTATATTTGTGTAGACATTTGGTATCTATGTGTGTTAATAGCATTTGTTTCATAATAGTTTTGAATGTCGTAGATAGATCGTAGATCATAAAATCATATTCGATGTACCAGGTAATAATTTTACTCCTAACCATCTTCATCACAAAGATATGCCTATTTGGCATGAGTAAGAGCAAAATATATAAGTAAACCACCCTTAGGTTGTTGGGTTGTTTTAACTCTGAGGGACACTTTTTTGCACACCATGGGCTAAATGGCCAGGTCACATGGACCCCGAACGCTCAGAGAAGGTTGGGGGAGGGGACCCACTGGAACAGATGTTGGGAGACAGATGGTAGCCTCCAGTCAAGGCCATCGAGCGTGTTCTTTAACGTGCACAGGGTATGGCTCTCCCGCACACCGGGCCACGGCTTAACGTCCCGTCCGACGGACGGCGGCCTTTCCAAGCCCATCGGTGTTCCCTACTGACCGTGGGCAGGGCGGGGAATTTTGCGGAAATAAATCTCAACGCTGACCCAGCTGGGACTCGAACCTGGGAACTACAGATTACGAGCCCTGGCGCGCTACCGACTGAGCCACCCCCGCCCCCCGCCCTTAGGTGGGCCGCTAAGGGTAAACATAAGAAAAGCTAAAAATAGCACTAAAATTGTATTAAGAAACCTAAAACGGGTAGGTCTCCTCAGAGAACGCTACCGTTTTAGGCCTCTTGCACTTGTTCAAAACAATATGATCGTAAAGAATCAGAGAAGAAATAATCTCATTGGGATTATTGCTTACAGCTTCAAAAAAACTTTTTCAGGTGCGTTTTATATGTGTATATATATGGTCGATGCCCAGGTCTTTATGGAGTTGTCTGTTAGTAACAAACCAGGGGGCATCGACCGCAGTTCTCAAGATCTTGTTCTGTAAGACCTGAATCTTACGAATATTGGTGGGTGTAGTATTCTCCCATATGAGTGAAGCATAGAGAATCACCGGTCTGATGATCATATCATAGAGTAAAAGCTTATGATCAATCATTAAGATGGAATTTCTCCTAAGGAGTGGGCCTAGCTAACCCCTCAATGAATTGACTTTGGAGATTATATTATTTATGTGAAAGTCCCACTTAAATATTTTGTGTATAACAACCCCAAGATATTTGACTGAATCACTCCAGTCAATGGGAATATCTAGTAAATGGAGGCAAGTGGGATTCATAATACGCTTTCCAGTAAAAAAAGATGGCAGAACTATTTTCAGAGTTAATCTTTATCTTCCATGTTTCGTACCATGTGCCCAGCTCGGTCAAGCTATGCTGCAGCCTCTTCACAGCGATAGCAGGACCGAGGGAGGGAGAGAGTAAGGCAAGGTCATCTGCATAAAATGCAAGATGAATACGAGCAAAGGAAGGTAAATCGTATAAGTGTAAAGAGAAGAGTGTAGGACCCAAAAGGGTGCCCTGAGGTACACCCGCAGAGATGACTCTTCTTGTAGACATGGCAGATTTAATTTGCACTTGAAATGTCCTATTGGAGATATATGATTGGATCAAGCAGATGAGTCCAGATGGCACTTCGGCTTGTATAAGCTTGTGTAAAAGGCTGTCCAACCAGACGCGGTCGAAGGCTTTGGCCACGTCCAGGAAGACGTGTGCAATGGACTCCTTTTTGTTAAGGGATTCGGCGACTTTCTCCACTACCCTAAGGACATGGTGTTCGGTAGATCGATTCCGTCTGAAACCAAACTGGATCTCAGACAGAATAGGGTGGCAGCCAAGAAAGTCGTCAATACGATTGAGCAAAATCTTTTCAAAAAGCTTACTAATTGTAGACATCAAGCTGACGGGGCTTTAGCTGGATGGAATAGCGGAATCCTTGCCTGGTTTATGTAAAAGCTTGACGATAGCAGTTTTCCTGACATTAGGAAATATAAGATTTCGAGTAAATAATTAAATATCGAACAGATATGCACAATGGCTTTCTTTGGAAGATGCTTGAGTATATCATGTTCAATATTTTGTCTTGACCCAAGGCTTTATTCAATTTTAGGCATTTGATTGCCAGCTGAATTTCCAGCGGCGTTGTAAAATTCACCCTGGTACGATCCACCTGATAGAAATGGAGAAGGGATTCCCTCACCAATCCACAGGTATCATGGTCAGAGAGATCAAAGTTCTCACGAAATTGCAATTCCAGGACGTCTGCAAAATCCTCGGATTTATCTTCATCGCTGAAATTTAAACCAGTTTCTCCACGTATAGGTGGAAAAATGGAAAATGGTTTCTTTAAAGCTTTGGTCATCTTCCAAATGGAATTATCGGTTATAGACAATGATTCAACTTTCTTATTCCATTGTTCACTTCTAAAAGCTTTGAGGCTGGATTAGACCTTGAGTTTTAAAGAGTTGTAAAGCCTCTTATCTGATGTAAATCCATGTCTCTGCCATGCATGTCTTACTTTGTTTTTCTCCTTAATGAGGCAAGAAAGATGAGATGACAGGACATAAATATCTCGCTTCGTTTTGATTGTCGTTGTTTAGTAATTTTTTATTAATTTATGAAGAAAAGTAAAAATAGAGGTAGGTATAATGTTATTCTCTAGTAAGGCATTTTTCGCTAGTTTGTCTACATTTTCATTTCCAATGATCCTCACATGGGAGGAGATCCATTGGATTTGTATATAATTTTTTAAGAGATGTGTTTAAAGATTAAAATGAATACGCCATTAATGATTATGGGAAGTTTGATTTATTTGGATTTTAATATAATAGTTCAATAGTATATTTGCTGTCAGAGAATGTTACTATATGAGAATTAATGAATGATAAGCACCCAGTTGATAGTTAGTAAAATATCAGTTGCTTCAGCAATAATGTTGGGAGTAGGGTAATTAAATTTAAATGAGTATGAGACTTTATATTCAGGGCATAGGAATGCTCCTAATGAAGTTTTAAGATCTGCACTTTGAGAGCCGTCTGCGTAAATTTTAATGTGTGATGTATAATGTGAATTTATATGTGTGTTTGTAAGTATGTTAAGGGAAGTAGGGTGTAATTGTTTTTATAGTGAATTCCTAGAATATTAAAGTGTAAAATTGGAGAACTGCTTATACAATTTGGGAATTTTGATGATAGGTCACCATTTAATTTTATGCAAATGATATCTTTCATGTATTGATATTGACTTAAAATCATGACTAGGAGATTTAAATTGAGAACATTTTATTAATGATGGGGCGGGCATCATTTTTTGAAATAATTCTGTAAATTAAATTAGACAATAAATATATTTTTTAAAATTTTTATGGGAGGAATTTTTGTTTTAGCATATAAGTCCAAGTTATTACTTCCCTTAGAAAGTCTAAGAATATATGATTTTAGTTTGTAGTTGTTCTAATTGTTTTTCTCTATAGGTAGGTAGATTGTTTATGAATTGTATTCCATATTGATACTTTAGTGCAATGATATTTTTATAAATGAGATGCATATTTTGTGAACAAGAGTCAAGAGAAACAAAGAACTACGCGATATCGGATCAAGGTTCCGAATCTACGGCGTTCTCAGAAAGCTAAAACACGTCGAAGCAGCGAGTGAATCTCCTAGGATTAGGTAACGTTTCGTCTGGATGGAATCTGGATGTCCTTTGTTCTATTTGTTCACTAACTTTATTCCTACTAATATGATTTACTTCTTCGTATACTGGTGGTATATATATATACCACCAGTATATATATACCATATATATATACCACCAGTATATAAATATTCATATACTGGTTGTATATACTTCATATTCTTCATATACTTGCTTCATATATTGATTTATTTGATTGAGATCTTTATCTGCAATCACATTTTTCAAAACAAAAAACTTATTTTAGAAGTTATAGAGTTTTGATGTTAGCTTCCCATTGACTTAACATAGGGATTTTCCTTAATTTATAGAACCAGTGTATTTTTATAAGTTAAGGAACACATTATATATTAATGTGTTAAGTCCATATTTATAATATGTCTTGAGCATCTTAACGTAAAGAGAGTGATACAGTTTGGTATGTTACAATTTTCATCGACTGTTCTTCTGAGCTTTCCGGGGATAACCGAATTGATTTTCTTCTGAGATGTTAATTTCAGGATCTTTGCAGAAGGCATATCTCAGTAGCGGTACGATGTCATCTATAATTTCCTCCCAGTTAAATATTTTTGATCCGTCTTCTCTATGGTTTTTCTCTGTCTCCGTTGGGCAATCGTCTTTATGGTTTTATTGTTTTGCTTTTTTCTACGATTTCCGTTGAGTCATCTTAAACTATATAATCTGTCTTGACGTTTTTCGTCTTCCTCTCTGCTAATGGGGCTTTATGGAGATTTTTTTAAGGATTTTTGTTTACTTTTGTTGTTAAATTTCTTTATCTTGTTCATCAGTGTGGTGTTGGCCACTTCCCATGCAATGCTGGTTGGCCTTCAGATCAACAGATGACTGCACGCCCCTTGATAAACCGGGTCCTTTGAGATAAACTGAGACAAAAATCAAAAGGTTTCAGGACTGGTGAGCATAGTAGCCATACTTAAGGAAACTGTCGAGAAACTAAGTGCTCATTGCCGAATGTTTTAAGCAGTCAACTACTTTACCTGCCAACTAACATGTGGGTGTGTAATATGCTACAGAAGAGCATATTAATGGGTACATATTAAATAATATTGCAATGGAATATTAAGTGTAGCCTCCTAAAATAAGTATGGCCCAGAGATGCTGCATTGAAACCAAACCATACTGTTATGTTAGGGGATTGGAGAGGCCATTCATACACAGCATATGGAAGTGATGCCCCAGTTTCTGACGTCTGTATGTCGATAGCACCACTGAGAGTGAAGTGTACCTCATCAGTCCACAGGACCACCTTTGGCCACATGTCGTCCATCTCCATCCATGCCAAAAATTGGAGAGCGAATTCAAAGCAATGTTGCACGTCACTCAATCAGAGTTCCTGAACCATATGGATTCTGTACAAGTGCACAATACACCATAGCACATTGTGTACCATTGCCCACGGAAGGTCCAACTGTTGTAATACTGCTCTGGCACTGCTGACTGACCAAATGTCACTTTCGGCACTGGCTGTCATGACAATCGTCACTCTTCCACCACGTCGTTTGCAATGGGACGCTGTTCTCGGTGCCACTCCCAACTTACAGGTTGCCTCAAACTTCTTCACCATCTTCCTTAACGCCACTGAGGTCAGGGGTCTTCTCTGCAGATTTTTCAGACGCTGATACTTTCGCAGTGTAGTATTTGCGTTGTTCTGATTTTATTAGAATAACTTGATTAATATCGTGTGTTCCTTCTTTGTGCGCCTTACGGACGTTTGTTTTACGGTGTAGGCATTCCCACTCTTATGCGATGTCTTTTGCTTGATAAACGTGTTATTTGAGAAACGACCGCATTTAGCATACCTGAAGCGCCCGTTTTCCTCTTGGTGGCGAAAGTAGGAACTAATCATTTTTCTTCGCTTATTTTTTGCTTTCGCATGTTCTCATTAAGCTACCAACGAAATTTCGGGGCGATATCTCCATTCGTTACTGCTCAAGAGATTTCGGAATAGGGAAACTTATTTTATAACCACCCTGCATATATATATAAAATAAAAAATGTTTCAAGGGAGATTTTTTCTAAATATAGTAATCTTTATCCCATAAATGTTTCCCTGACGTTCTGTAAGATTTGTATACCCCAGCTAATAGTAATAATTCCATATAGTATGCCTCTCAAGTGACCTAATTTATGATTTCTCATTCCTTTGCTATGAAATCGTTGACCTTTAATATTTGTTATTTTTATAATCGCAGCTTTTAACGAAAAGCTGAATACAATGTCAAATGCAGATTTCATATCCGTTATTTGTTCGACAAGGGTGCATTTTGTCTCCTTTTCTCTTTAGTTTGGTTGTTGATTATGTTATGCGAAATTCACTTCAAGGGAAAGCTTTTGGCCTTAAATGGGCTGGAGATACGAAAATTTCTGATTTAGATTATGCTGATGATTAGCCCTTTTGGCAAATGATGTTGATGAGATGAACTCTTTCATTCGAGCTGTTGATGAGACTGGTAGTAGAGTAGGTTTGGTTATAAACAGAGAGAAAACTAAAGTGATGAAAATTGGTCAGGCAGGTTGTGATTCAGTTAATCTGAATGGTTGCAGTCTTGAGCAGGTGTCACAGTTTAATTATCTTGGGAGCTATGTAACAGATAATGGTGATGTGCGGCATGAGATTAATAGACGAATAAGTATTGCTGCCGGGACTTTTAAGAATCTATGGAGATTGTGGAGAAATAGGCGTATACACCTAAAGACTAAAATTAGACTGTATAATAGTTTGGTTCTTTCTAGGGTTAGTTATGGTAGTGAAACTTGGACGCTGTGTAAACAAGATAACAGGAAACTAGATTCTTTTGATTCTAGATGCTTACGCAGTATCTTGGGTATTAGGTGGTTTAACTTTGTAACTAATGATGAGGTTAGGCAAAGGAGTCTGCAACCTCCTTTAAGCAGCATATTGTGCAGAGAGAGACTCCGCTGGTTTGGCCATGTTGCCCGTATGGATAATTATAGATTGGCGAATAGGGTTATGAACAGTGTGCCTAGAGGCCTCAGAAGGAGGGGGAGACCTAGGATGCGGTGGGCAGACAATGTCAAACAGGACCTTATTAGAATTGGTGTACAGTGGCCGGATGCATCAGATGTAGCTCAGAACAGATATGCTTGGAGAATTAAACTGCTCGGTCTGGTTGTACCTCCGTAGCCCATGGCTGCTTGAGGATGATGATGATGATGATTTTTAATGTAGCGAATCTTTTTGTACCTATAGTATTTTTTGTACTATTCGTTGAAAATAACTTAGTACGCTGTTGAATTGGTTCAAGTTTCCAAGTTATATTTCCATACTTTGACTGCATAAACTCAGTAGCGTCAACAGACTTCATGGTTACACTCTTATGATCAACATAATATTGTTGGGTTGGGTTGTTTTACCTCTGAACGGCACTTTTTTGCACACCATGGGCTAAATGGCCAGGTCACATGGACCCCGAAGGCTCAGAGAAGGTTGGGGACCCACTGGAACAGCTGTTGGGAGACAGATGGTAGCCTCCCGTCAAGGCCATCCAGCGTGTTCTTTAACGTGCACAGGGTATGGCTCTCCCACACACGGGGCCACGACTTAACGTCCCATCCGACGGACGGCGACCTTTCCAAGCCCATCGGTGTACCCTTCTGACCGTGGGCAGGGCGGGGAATTTTGCGGAAGATAAATCTCAACGCTGACCCAGCTGGGACTCGAACCTGGGAACTGCAGATTACGAGCCTGGCGGGCTATCATAATATTGTCACTTTCCTTTTCGTCACTTGTATGATTTCCAAATTCAAATGCTTCTTCCTCGCTTAAAGCATTTGCAAGCATTTCTAATTCAGAATCTTTGAAAGCTTTGCGATTCATTATAGGTGAATTGTGACATTATTACTCTACAAGATGAATTCAGGCAAGATAAACAAGCAGCGTAGGTCATTTTATAACTGAGACAAATGGCAAAATGATTTGAGAATAAGGAGGCAAGCTGCAGATAAATATGTGATGCCATTCTCTTATTTTCTCCAAAGCCTAACGTGGCAAACTGGGTGTGCCGAAAGAACAACTGCAAGGCGCTGTCTGCACATATCTAGTGCATAATTTTTATCACATTAATTATGGATTGCCTTATTCTTAAAATATTTAATAGAACTTTATAAAGTTTAGCACGTCTTAGGACCATTTCTCATTAGTTACGGTGTTAGATTGGTCAAAATTGCTAAATATGTATTTTATTCCTTTCAGGAATCAATTTTTAATTTAAAACTAGCCTCGTAGAAGTGGTGCTGGGGTGGGTCAGTCGGCAGCGTGCTAAGCTCCAAATATGTACTTCCCAGATTAAGGTCCCGTCTGGGCCAGCGTTGAGATTTATCTCCGCAAAACCCCCACCCTGCCACGGTGAATAGGGGACACTGATGGGTTTGGAAAATCCACCGTCCGTCGGATGGGACATTAGTCCAAGGTTCGCATCCTAGAAAGCCCAGGCAGTGGCTTTCTAGGATGGAAAAAATTCGGCAGTGGAAAAATAACGCGGCCAACGCTCCTTTATCTGCTATTACCCTGTGCAGGTTCAAGAACATGCTGAATGGCCTTGACGGAAAGAATTGTCTGGAGAGGACGCACTGGGCTCCTGTCTCCTAACAGCTGTCCAGTGGATCCCCTTCCCCAACCTTCTCTGAACCCTCGGGGTCTCTGTGACGTAGCCATTTAATACATTGTGTGCAAAAAGTGCCGCTCAGAGGTAAAACAACTCAGTCCAGGGCTGATTAAAATAATGGCCAGCCCGACCGCACCCTCAAGTAGCGCCTCACTTTTAAGAAATGATACATTAAAATTTTTTGAGAGAATCCAATAAAAGAGAGTAAGAATCAAAGAATGACAAATTTCAAGGTAATGAAAGTTTAACACGCTCCGCATATTTCTCTTTTGTCTGTAAGATACTTAATATTATTGTTTTATTCGAGCGACAATAGACAAGGCTAATTTCGAAACATTTCTAACTCCTTTTTTTTAATCGCATAATTTTTTAGCCATATTAAAATATTGGCTTAGCTTTTGTAATTCTTGAGTGAAATTACAGATATAATTTAGAAAAACATTAAAATAAATAAATAATAAGGAGAAAACTGTCACATTAGTAAAATGTTCAGATATTTTTCACCCTATCACAACAAAAATATTTCTTATTGTAAAGGGAAATTGTTTATGTATCAAAACTGTCCATATCCGTTGTGCACTAGATAACTTGCACTAATTAAATGACGTTGGGGAGAGTGGGGGATAATTTTTAGATATGACCGGATACAAAAGTTCTTAATACGGCCATGCTTATAAGAATTATTTGGAAGAATTTAGAAGATTTGTAAAAAAAAATTATTCAATGTACTTTAATCCTTTGCGAGTACATATGTCAATCTACGTCATAGTGTTCGGTTCATTGAAACATATATATAAAAAAAGGAGATAACTTCTAAGCTTGGTTTCTTCTACACTAAACAAATACTTACACAAAGAATGCGACATAAATACTTAAATAAGGACATGACTGTTGGAATATCAGTCAGGACTATTTATATACATATATAGTTTTCTGAATTATGCTGCAATAGAATATTAATTTCTTATTACGGTTAATTTGAAAAGTCCCTGCAGCCATCTGTTGATTTCCTCTAAAAGTAAGAAACTCGTTCTTAATTATATCAATACGGCAGTTAAATTGTACAGGTAATGAATGAATCAGGTATTGTAGAAAATTGAAAGCCTTTCTCGGCAGTGGAAAAAATAACGCGGCTAACGCTCCTTTTTCGAATCTAGTTAGCTTCACTGAATGAAGCAAATTCATCCAACAGAAATTTAGTGAAGAGCCATTAGGAAAATCACTATTACTTACCCAAAACTGTTCGTGGTGTTTTCGCATAATTAATAATCTCAGGTTGATATCGAAAAGAAAATGCAGATGGCGCCCATCAGCTCATAAAAATTGACTTCAGAAGTTAATTAAAATGTTAGTAACAAGTATTGTACTAAAGTCTTTTATAGAATAACTGTGTATTTTACAAGTTCATATAAATAATTTTTTCACTATTCTTCAGATATTAATAAGTTTCTTAAGACTGGCATTGTTATTGTTAAATGTTCAAACTTCCATAATTAATTAAATACTGAATGAAGATTGTAGAAAATCGAGATATTGATATATTTGATTGAGATCTTTATCTGTTATTACATTTTTCAAAACAAAAAGAAATTATTTAAGAAGTTTTAGGACTAGGACGTTAGTAACCAACGACATAACATAGGGTTGCTCCTTAATTTATGGGAATCAGTATACATTGTAATGAAATCGTGAATTTATAGCCGTATCCAGTACCTGAGACAAAGACGTATCCAGGGTTTCTGCCACCTATAGGAAAATATCAGAAATGCGCTTTTTTGGGATATTGACTACTAAAAGCAATATTTTTTAATACAAGAAAATAAAGGTATGGCACTCAGCAAAAAAATACTTGTAGATTTCTAAAGATTATTCTTACATCTACAAAACAAATCATCGCACCAAAGCAGACTAAACATACATATTATTTTTAAAAATAAATATATCTTGCTATGATGTTCGCAGTATCATTAACGACATCATTAAAGTTTGTTTCTTCAAATAAATCACATTCAATGGATAAAATTGCTAATACGCTTTGTCTCTCTTAGTGCATGGTAGACCATAAAAAATTTTCTATTGTTTTGAGTTTACTAAATCTCCTTTCACCACACGATACTCTAACTGAAAATGTTAAGAGTATTCTCAAAGCCATAAATATGCTTGGGTTATGGTTCCCACAGTTCAAATTTTATCATGAATTCTAAAATTTCGGAGTGATGAAAGTTGTTTAAATTTTTTGAAAAGTTCTTTGGATTTATATTTAAAACATACTATTTCATTCTGCATCTGCAAACAGTTTAATCTGGATACTCGGTGCACAAATCCGTTAAAGCTCTTTTTAATAATTTTACAGATAAAGATGCTAAATATTTTCCTGCGTGGAAGTCAAGTCGCATTGATATTTGACAGGTGGATTCAGATCTGTAGATTAATTGATTTATTACAACATCAAGAACTTCGTAAACTAAATATTTTAGTTCTTCGTCACCTGTAAATCCTTTTAACTCATCATTAGCACTTTCACAGAAAATATTTTCCTCGTTCTTATTCTTTTATCACTGGAAATTTTTTCAACTCGGAAATTAAATTTTGCCGACTGAGAAAATAAGTACTTTACTTAAAATTAATTATGTCTCTGTCAGGGACGTACCCAGGATTCAGTTAGTGGTGGTGGTGGTGGGGCAGCTCCCCAAGATTTTGCTAACTCGCAATAATTTTATTTAAAAAAATTCCAATATTTACTTCTCACATGAATTATACCAAGTCACTTCGAATTTTGTCAACTCCCAAAGATTTTGCTAAGTTGTCTTGATTGTGCCATGTTGCCTCGATTTCACCATCTTCTCTAGATTTTACCAAGTTGCCTCGATATTGCCAACTTCCTTTAATTTTACAAAAAAATCACAATTTTCACAAATCACCTATATTTTAAAACCAAATCGCTTCAAATTTCGCCTACTCCGATTTACTTTGGGGGGGGGGGGGGGGTTCTCTCCACCATAGCTACGCTCATTAGTTTTCTGATCGAATTTCTATTGAATCAACATTAGGATCTTATAGAATCAGAATATATTTATACTTAATATTAAAGCTAAATTTGTTTCTAATCACACATTTCACCTAAATATTGAGTCATGATCGTTGTATTAGCAGAGGCAATATTTCAATTTATTTGTGCTACCAACTAAAGTTACCAAGAAAAAATATCGTAATTGAATCTGAAGCCTAAAAACGGTATAAATATTTTTGTAAAAAATATTTTTGCTGTCAGCTTTTATTGTGAGCTCTATGGTTATGTGGAATACCAAGAGTGGAAAAGAAAAAGCGGCTCACAAAATATGCTTAAAACATTTTCATCAAACACATGAAAATTTAAAATATATACTATTTTAGGTACCATACAATTTTTTAAAAAAAATTGACAATTTTAAATGCCTGAAAATTTCCCGAAAGAAACAATGTTGGTTTCCGTAACTCTTCTTGGAAAGGAAAAGGTTATACTCTTTCTTTGTGGAATTATGAATAGGTATTTGAAATATTGAGGTTCATAAAAGCATATTAAGTTTATAAATGAAATGACAACCCTCTGTCGCCCATAAAAAACATTAGATACATCTTTGTTGGAGACCAAATATAAATTCCAGTCTCGTTCTGAAGCTGGTTTTTAGAATACAATGTTAGAGTGTAAAATGACCATAAAGATGTATTAACACAAAAATTTTATTCTTTCATGCATGTAATATACATAGTAACCTTTTGTTGCACAGATACCACAAAATCAATTGCCTTTGATTTTGAGAAATTTTCCTCTCGGTACCATATTTAGCGAAGGTTTAAAATATTTACTCTCACATTTGCTACAGAAAATTTCGAAATTTCTGGATTTATACAGGAGTGTGGATATTAGAAACACGAATTGTAGCAAACATGGGACCTTAACAACAAAGGGTTAAACACGCATAATTTAGATAGGACAATGATAATTTTTCTCAATAGGCAAGTTTCATCCTTAGAAAAATTTCACTTCACTTTTTACGATTATTGCAACGTACGCGACTGTTTCGGGCATGCATAACTGAAATCTTCCTACCATGTTACTTCATTTTTAAGAGTTGTCTTCTACTTTATAAAATGTTTCGCAGAGGATGAATAAGAGCTACAGCAACTAAACAATTTTGCAGAACACTAAACCTTTTTACCATCACCACGAATGACGAAGTGGCTGACTGGAAACAATGACTCTTTACCGTTTGACACACAGGGACGATCTAGGAGAGGAGCAGGCTTAGTATACAGACATATTTAGAACAACTGTGTGGATAATGGTTAATTCTTTGTGCTGGTGAGGATTCACCGCACCCCAGTGTCAATTGTCATTCCTTTTGCCACTTGCACATTTGCGAGGATTAGCGTGGAATTCTTTGATTTCTCTAGCTGCGTCGGTATCATAAGCGGTGATAAACTCTCTTAAAAAAGAAGAAGGGTCGCGGAAACCATGACATTGAGGGGATTAGGGTTTGGCATCTTTAGCAAAGCAAAGAAATGTCGCCTGGGATTCTCCTTCTTCAAACTGTGGTCAACATTCTGAGTGTTGATGCCTCTTTTGCTCGCTATTATCCGTTGACTCATAAAGAATCCAGAAGAGAATATTTTCAGTGGAGGTAATGCTTGCAACCGTTGCTCATCAGTGAACTCTTACCTCTAAAGCAGCTCTCTTCAAGGTGACGCAAATCGGATAAGGTGGCTGTTCCACAATGTATCTAAACTGAAAAACAGAGCAACATCCTCCCTCCTCTTCATATTGCCACTAAAACAGCCACAGTATATGTGACAGGACGTTGACTCCCGCTCATGGCAACAGGCAAGCTCAAACATCCAAAGAATTTTTATATATAACTATTTATATACAACGAGAGTGATATATGAAAATTTCATACATACATATATGTGAAAACGTCTTTTGGCGCCTAACCACCTAGGGCTGGGGCCATAACCTAGATACGGCTCTGACCTGAGAGAGGTATCGGATATCATGATGGACATGCCATAGTACCGGGCTAGTGCTCTCATCTACTATACCTGACGTATCTCCTATGGCATTAACAAAATATTTAAAATAAAGAAGAAGGAGCAAAACGCTTTTTAATAACAATCAGATAAAATAATAAACTAGTTTAGAAAAGTTTTTCATCTCTTATACTTTTGTTGAACAGAAGCATCATACTTGATGGTACTAGAGATAAGTTGATTTCGATGATTTTCTGCTTTGTGAAAGAACTTGATTGCTTGGGCTTCGATGTAATTCATCGAGAACATCTCGCTGGATGATAGTGTCTCTCACAAACCATGGTGAAATCACACCTGATCTCTGAGAGAGGGGCAATAGTCTTGGAACAGTCTCAGATATGGAGCCATCACCCTACACTAAATGCCCTGTAAAAAAAAACTATTTCCTATCATTTATTAAGTAATTATTAAATTTTATAACAAAAACATATGTACAGCGTTTTGCAATTTACACATTATTTACATTTGTTTGATATATAATTTGACCATGATACGTATCTTTGGGATCTAGTCTAGGCTATACAGCCTCCTGGGGTGAGAGTGACTCAGTTAGGAGCGCACCAAATTCGTAATCTGCAGTACCCAGGTTCAACTCCAGCGTTGAACCTCCGCAAAACTCCGTTCGGTCAGTAGGAGATACCGATGAGCTTTGAAAAGCCGTCGTCCGTCGTATGGGACGTTAATTAGTGGCGCCGTTTACGGGAGAGCTATGCCCTGTTAAAATTAAAAACACCCTGGTTGTCATTGACAGGAAGTTACCATCTGTCTCCAACTGCTATCCAGTGGGTCCACTTCTCCCAACCTAAAGCCCTCGTGGTCCTTGTGCCCTGGTCATTTAGCGCATTGTGTATAAACAAATGCCACTCAGAATTAAAACAACTCAAAGAACCCTCCCTACAATTAAAACAACTCAAAGAACCTTCCCCACACTTCTATCTGGGTATAGCGGTAGCACTTTGAAGAAAGATAAAAGTTGCTCTACAAATTCCGACATGGCAATGTGGTGATTAACGGGAATTAAATAAATAATAAAATATATATTATTTGAAATGATATGCCCACGTGTAACAATTAAAAGCGTAATTATTGTATAACTGATACGGCGTATACTGGGGAAAAACGTCATATTTATATTGGAACAGACAGTTTGAAAAGTTTTTCTTAAAGAAGTTGTTTAGTGACTTTTGTACATTATGTAAAATCGGATTAGATTGCCATTATTAGTTTAATAATTTCCTTCTGTGAAGAATCAGACCGATTTCTGTTTTTTAATGCAGTGGCTCTGAACCTTTTATGATTCACGTACCCCCTGGAAATGTGTATGTAACTGGCGTACCCATTGCATAAATAGATAAAACTATAATTATAGTATAACAATTGTTATTCTTACTTTGTTACTAGATCTAGCGACTTTTGAGCTCTCACGTCGTACCCCAATAAATTTTACCTCGTAGCCCCGTTGTACCCACTCCCTAGTTTAAGGGAATATCGTCCCTATTAAACATGCTGTGTAATAATATAGGTTTTTGGTAAGAGTCGATTCTGTAATTTGTCATATAGAAAACTTTGTAAATCAGCGTTAGAATGTTATATTATTTTAGTGTTTGACATTTAAAAACGAAACAGTAATAATTAGCCATTAGTTTAATTAGTCCATTTGTATACAAAGCGAGAAATAATTCATGTTTTACTTATTTCTTGCGAATTAATTGCTTATTTATTAAATAAGTTCATTTATTATCTGTTATTTCGAACTCATGCACGACATTATCAAATAAATATTACTGAAAATCTGTAACAATATATTTCACTTGTTTCTGCAACTAAACATTTTCACATATCTTATACAAGTACCTTAGTACCATAGGATGTATCGCTATTTAAATGTTTTATAGAATAAGATTAGGGTTAAAATGCCGAACGGAGTCCTGTACCTATGTTTTCTATGATGCCCTGATATTAATTTCGATTATGAATTAAATTGCAATTGTATTGCTTGGTTACCAAGCAATACAAATTTTGTTCTTCAATCTAATGAGCTCCATTACCTGGCATAGCAGGTAAGCATATTTTACGGTAGGATCAATAGGATTATAGCAACAGATAGAAGGAGACAACCGCTTCTATGATCGGATAGGATTGGAATTATTTCAGATAATTTAATTTAAACAGACTTGAACTTATGGATAAATCGCAATTCATAATAAAATTATTCTGACATGTAAGGCTTTATAGATATTTTTGATAACACTAATGTCATTCATTATCGAAATATATTATTTTTCCTATTGTTTCTTTTTCTATTCTAACCTGCAGATTTAAAATACATAATAGTATAAAAAGTAAGTTATTTTATGATACATAATAGTATTAAAGTAAGTTTTGAATGAAATTAATTAAATATTCTTGATGTGCAAATTCAACAGCTCTCCTATTTGGTATTAGCATATTGAAAATAAACTACATTAAACCTTTAAATAGTTTAGTGAAAAAATTAATTTTGACAACGTCGCTCACGGTGCCATCTAACGATTGGAGAAGGCAACTTTTACTATTTAATATTGCACTGAGTAAGATGCAAATATATAAGAAAGTCACTCACGCTAAGGAGTTATTAATGAAATAATCAATCCGTAGTAAATCTACATTGTTATCTGTTGACTTTGACATTAATAAATCGAAAAATAGTTTTGTGGAATTTTTCCACAAAATTATTTATTGGATTTACTACTGATTCATTAATACTTTTAATTTTGTTCTTCAATCTACTGAGCTCCATTATAGGTCTCATTGGATAGGAGTTGCGCGGTCATATTCATGTGTAAAAAATTGTAGTAGTAAAATTTTTTAAAATTGGGTAGCTCAAGGCCAAATGTCTAATAAGTTTTCAGGAAAAAAATAATAAATTTCTTATCCAAAAAAATCAAATAAATTTAACACATCTCCTTGTTTAAAATACTATTTCTAGATTTCCAACCAGAAGTTTCAGATCTGAATAATATTTGTAAAGTTATTTCTTATGACAAATTACTGCTTGGATTAATACAGAGTGTTTCAGGAGCGAATTACCGTTGTTAAACACAATTGATCACTGGTACTCTCAATAAGACCTGAGAGTTCTCAAATTAGTTGAACGTTTTCGTGACTGCGCTCTATTCTTTTGTGTGTGTTTTTTAGGGACAGAGAAGGGTCCTATATATACTTTGTACAGGCCTTCTCATTAAAATTCGTATCATAATAAGACCGAAGTTCCTGCTGACAACTGCCTTAGGTAAAACCAGCACAACACACACACAAAATTGTCTGCTGAAACAGTAGTTGTTTTTGATGTTGTTCAAATGTCCAATTAAATTTTCCTGCATAGAATTATAATAGCGACCATGCAGACTCATTCAGACACTGTTTTTTATTGATATATATATATTTTTTACTGATACATATACAATTTTCTTTGAGTAATACATATCGCTTTTTTATTACTTATCAAATAAATCAATATTTTAAAATATTTTAATATGAATTTATAAAAGGTAGGTTTTAATTAGTTTTTTCTAGTTTCCAGAATATTTTTAAAATTAAAATTTTTAACATTAAGGTTATGTAACTCATTAAAATACAATTCCTGTTCATTCTTATATTCATTACAATGAAATATGATATGTTCAATAGTTTGAATAATTATTACAATGATCACAATTAGGAGAAATATATTTTTTTTAATTTATCTAGAGTTCGTTAAAGCTAAATTAGCTTTTATTCTTAGTATTACATTAATTTCTTTTTCTTTAAATCCGAAATCAGAGAATTTCTTGATTTTAGTTGAAATGTTATGTCTATGTGTGTTTATTGCTTTAAGATTATACCAAGATTGAAGTTCATCTGATAATTTTTTCTTATTTAATTTTTTGCATAATATAAAACGAAAAGGAGATTGCATGAAGTGAGATAGGTGTACGGCATTCTTAGTTTTTTTTGTTCTGAAAAATATGATTGCAGACAAAGATCTCAATTTTATTGTTATGACAGATGAACGTGCTGCAGTGAAATTATGAAAAATGTGTCATGAACGCTCGCGTATGCTTCTGCGTTAGAATTATGTAAACAACGAATTGCAATACGGAACCGATATGAAGAATAGAAAGGATAGAATTGTTGTTGGAGTTGTGAATATCCGAAAGGAGGCATAATTAGTGTCAATATGTACGCGATGGGTGTTAAAAGTGAAGAAGCATTTTATATGGTGAATGTGCGGAAGGTTGATTAGTTTATTGGTATCGATCGTGTTGGTAGAATAGAGATAATGATTCTTCTGAAAGTTTATCTTTATATTATTAAAGAGTCTCGTGCCGGTTGACTTAGTTTGTTATAAATGATTTCATCCATACTTTGGTAATAAATTGCATTGTACTGTAAATTTCATTTGACGTATTTGTACTTTAACTCACGCTCAGTGATCATCCATTTTAATTTGCAACAATCTATATCAATATCTCGATTTTCAGCAATATTCCTTAAGTATTTAATGAGTTATGGAATTTTGAATATTTAGCAATAATAATGCCAGACATAAAAATTGACTTCAGAAGTTAATTAAAATTTAGTAATAAGTATTGCATCAAAGTGTTTAATAAGTTAGTATTTAAGAACTTTGTGTAAACAATTCTTTCACTATTCTTCAGTTTGTATAAGTTTCTTAAGACTGGCATTTGCTGTTGTTAAACATTCAAACTTCCATAACTCACTAAATACTGAACGAATATTGTTGAAAATCGAGATATTGATTTATTTGATTGAGATCTTTATCTGCAGTCACATTTTTCAAAACAAAAAAACTTATTTTAGAAATTATATAGCTTTGTTTTTAGCTTCCCCTTGATTTAACATAGGGATCTTCCTTAACTATGGAAACCAGTGTAAAAATCTATTCTGGTATATACAATAATTTAAGTGCTGTTAACCGTAAATGCATCGCGTGATTTGCGCTCAGTTCGTCAGCGTTGTTCTTTCTGTGTAACACTTTCGAATAATCTCGTGTTTTTTTTTTGTTTGTTTGTATTTTTGAGCAACAGTGCCCTTTAATTTTACGAATATGCCTCTCAAATGTGTTGTAAGGATCGTGTAATGTCTAAGGCAAATAAATCTGGAAAGACTTTGCATCCAATAGTGAAATTAGAAATGTTGAATGGTATTTAACACTTTTAATTGTTTTATTTTATTAATTTTTATTTTTATTTTAACGTAATACATCGCTTGCAATATTAGTTTGAAATTTCGCTATTTTCAATTTTTTCACCATTAGAGAGCGCAATTTAATTTTTGGGAGATTCCGAAAATGCGAATCGAAATATTACGTAAATATCTATAGAACCCTAAACGAATTTTATCTCTAAAAACGAAAAAAGTTCGAAGCCTACAAATGGACAAACGGACAGACGATGAAACGAAAACATTTGCTCGTTTTTCTCAAAACGAGCTAAAAATACTATAAGAGCATCATGGGAATTGGAAATCGAGAATTGAAGCCCGAGCTTCACAGATTTACAATAATCGCATTATGAATAGAAAGTCCAACATTTCTGAATTTTCTATTTTCTTGTGAAATCTGACCATTCTGAGTCTTATCTAGATTCCTCTGGGCATTGGCAGTTTTAAAAATTCTTCAAAATTAAAAATAAAAAAATATTTTATCAAAGTTCAGTACGAGACACAGCATAGAAGTTTTTCTTACGAGTCAGAAGTTTTTCTTACGATTCGTTTCGCTTTGGTCCAGTTGTAAAAAAATTGGCAATATGACTTCCCACCTTGGTTGTTGAATATATGTTTTTACCCGCTTAAAAATAAAAGTTTATTTTGAGAAACAAAGTTACTGTTTCATTTTTGCAAATCAGGAATTTTGAAATTTTTTCTTTGCTATTAACAACATATACTTGATATCATTTCATCATACGCTGAAAATTGATCATATTAACAACTTTCAGCGTATAATTTCCTACCAGTCCTTTTATAGACTATACAAATTAATTAAGGAATTTCGCGCTTGAATGTAAGGGAGTTCTAAAGTATTTCTACAGTTTCTAGCACGTACTTATGATGGGTACCTTATATCCTACATGGTATCTCACAGATGATACATGGTTGTCATGGAAACGTATAATCATTTTCATATTTCACTGTCATATACGCACATACTGATATTCATACAAATCCTTCTGGATGGTGCAGTTTCCTATATCAGAGTTAATATTATCCCGTCATCAAAATAGTCAATTACTTGATAATGAAACTGGAATTTACATTTGGTCTCCAACAAAGACGTATCTAATATTTTTGATTGTGTGACAGAGGATTGCCATTTCATTTATAACTAAATTATCTTTTATGAACCTCAATATTTCAAATATCTATTCATAATTTCACAAGGAAAGAGTTTACCTTTTCATTTCCAAGAAGAGTGGGGTGTTTGTTTGACTAACAGTTGTTTTTCTTCCTAAATATTTCAGGCATTTAAAATTCGCAATTTTTTTTAAATTGTATGCTGCTTAAAATAGTGTATGTTTTAAATTTTCATGTTTGGTGAAAATAATTTAAGCATATTTTGTGAGGCACTTTTTGTTTCGACTCTTGGTATTCCACAAATCCATTGAGCTGACATTAAATGAAATGTATTTTCTTCAAAATACCGTTTATACCGTTTTCAGGCTTCAGTTTCAATTCTGATTTTTTTTTGGTAACTTTAGTTGGTAGGACCAAGAAATTGTCATATTGCCTCTGCTAGTATGACGATCATGACTCAATATTTAGGTGCACTGCATGATTAGAAACAAATTTACCTTTATTATTAAGTATAAGTATATTCTGATTCTATAAGATTCTAATCTTGATTCAATAGAAATTGGATCAGAACACTCGGGGGCGTAGCTATGGTTGGAAGCTCTCCCCCAAAGTAAATATGAGTTGGTAAAATTTGAAACGATTTGGTAAATTCCAAGTGAGTTATGAAAATTGCGATTTCTTTGGTAAAATTAAGGGAAGTTGACAAAATCGCGGCAACTTGACAAACTCTAGGTAAGTTGGGGAAATCGGGGCAGAGTGAAAATCTAGGAAGTCGGCAAAATCGAGACAACTTGTCAAAATCTAGAGAAGCTGATGAAATCGAGGCAACTTGGCAAAATCAAGACTATCCAGCAAAATCTTTGGGAGTTGGCAAAATTCGAAGTGATTTGGTAAAATTCATGTGAGATTGGGATTTATTTTTGTAAAGTAATGGCGGGTTGGCAAAATCTTGGGAAACTGCCCCACCACCACCCCCAACTGAATCCTGTTTACGTCCCTGACAGAGACATAATTAAATTTTAGTAAAGTACTTATTTTCTCAGTCGGCAAAATTTGATCTCGAATGGAAAAAATTTCCAATAATAGAAAAAGAACGAGAAAAATATTTTCTGTGAAAGTGCTAATGATGAGTCAAAAGCATTTACAGGTGACGATGAACTCAAATATTTATTTAACGAAGTTCTTGATGTTGTAATAACTCAACCTACAGATTTAAATCCATGTGCCAAATTTCAATGCGATTTGACTTCCTCGCAGGAAAATATTTAGCATCTTCCTCTGTAAAAGAATGAAAATAGGTTGTAACGGATTTGCGCATCGAATATCCAGATTCGACGGTTTGCAGATGCATAATGAAATAGAATATTTTAAATATCAAAGCAAAGAACTTTTCGAAAATCTAAACAACTTGCATCACTTCGAAATTTTGGAATTCGTGGTAAAATTAGAACTGTGGGAATCATATCCAAGCATATTTATCGCTTTGAGAATGGCTCTTAACACTTCCAGTTAGAGTATCGTGTTGGGTTGGGTTGTTGGGTTGTTTTACCTCTGAGCGGCACTTTCTTGCACACCATGAGCTAAATGGCCAGGTCACATGGACCCCGAAGGCTCAGAGAAGGTTGGGGGAGGGGACCCACTGGAACAGCTGTTGGGAGACATATGGTAGCCTCCCGTCAAGGTCATCCAGCGTGTTCTTTAACGTGCACAGGGTTCCCGCACACGGAGCCACGGGTTAACGTCCCATCCGACGGACGGCGGCCTTTCCAAGCCCATCGGTGTCCCCTACTGACCGTGGGCAGGGCGGGGAATTTTTGCGGAGATAAATTTCAAAGCTGACCCAACTGGGACTCGAACCTGGGAACTACATATTACGAGCCTGGCGCGCTACCGACTGAGCCACCCCCGCCCAGAGTATCGTGTGGTGAAAGGAGTTTTAATAAACTCAAAATAATAAAAATTTATATATGGTCTACAAAGTACCAAGAATGACTCAGCGGATTAGTAATTTTATCCATTGAATGTGATTTATTTGAAGAAACAAGTTTTGATGATGTTGTTAATGATATTGCCAAAATCAAGCAAAAAATATTAAATTTGAAAAAAAATATATACATAGTCTCGTTTTGGTACGATGTTTTGTTTTATAGTTATAAGAATAATCCTTAGAAATGTACAATTTTTTTTCTGCGTGCCATACCTATATTATTTTGTATAAAAAAAATTTAGAAGTCAATACCTCAAAAAGCGCATTTCTGATATTTTCCCATAGGCGCCATGAACCCTGGATACCTCTATGTCTCAGATACTGGTTACGGCTATAAATTCACGATTTCATTATAATTTACTCTGGTTTCCATAAATTAAGGAACAACCCTATGTTATGTCATTGGTAACTAACGTCCTAGCTCTAAAACTTCTAAAATAATTTCTTTTTGTTCCGAAAAATATAATAGCAGATAAAGATCTCAATTAAATATATCAACGTCTCGATTTCCCACAATATTCATTCAGTATTTAATTAATTATGAAAGTTTAACGTTTAACAACAACAATGCCAATCTTAAGAAATTTATTCAAATCTGAAGAATAGTGAAAGAATTCTTTATATAAACTTGTAAAATATACACTTATTCTATTAAGGACTTTAGTACAATACTTATTACTAACATTTTAATTAAATTCTGAAGTTAAATTTTATGAGCTGATGGGCGCCATCTGCATTTTTTTTTAGATAGTAACCTAAAGATTATTAACTACGCGAAAACACGACGAATATTTTTGGGCACGCAAGAATGATTTTCCTAGTGGCTCTTCACTGAGTACGGGTTTGCACGGGTTAGCTTTAGTTAGTTGCATTACTAAACGTGATTATGCAGAGTTCTGGAAGTTATTAGAAACACAGATAAATCTTTTCACGTCTCTACTTGCTATTTCCGTGGAATGTCTAAAGAGCAGCGAGCAAACACATAGACACATTGTAAACTGAGCGACTACAGAGCCCTCTCAACGTGGGTATTCGTGTAATGCAGTGAAGCTATCTAGACTCGAAAAGAGGAGCGTTGGCCGCGTTGTTTTTTCCACTGCCGAGAAAGGCTTTCAATTTTCTACAACACGTGATTCATTTATTATCTGAACAATTTGACTGCCGTATTGATATAATTAAGAACGAGTTTCTTACTTTTAGACGCAATCAAATGGCTGCATGTACTTTTCAATTTAACCATAATAAGAGATTAATATTCTATTACAGCATAGTGCAGAAAAAATTATATGTAATCTTACTTGGACTAGTGGTTAGTGCACCCTGACTACTATTACAACACAGGCATGTCCTTGTTTAAGTGTTTTTATGTCATATTCCCTGGGTAAATGTTTGTTTAGTGTACGAGAAACCAAACTTATAGGACATCTCCGACCTTTTCGTTTTTTTAAATATGTTCCAGTGAACCCTACGCTATTTACATAGATTGATATATATACATTCGCAAAAGATTAAAGAATATTGATTTTTTTTTAATTTTCTAAATTCTTCCAAATTATTCTAAGCATGGCCGTATTAAAAACTTTTTTCCTGGCCATATTTAAAAATTATCCCCCATCCTCCCCAACGTCATTCACTTAGTGCCAGTTATCTAGTGCACAACGGATGTGGACAGTTTTGATGCATAAACAATTTCACTTTACAATAATATGTTTTTGTGATGGGTGAAAAAGATCTGAACAATTTACTAAATACTAATATGAAATAGTTTTCTTATTATTATTTATTTTAATACTTTTCTAAATTATATTTGCATTTTCATCTAGAATTGCAAAAGCTAAACCAATATTTTTACATGTTTAAAAAAATTAATGAGATTTTAAGGAGTTACATATGTTTCGAAATTAGCTTTGTCTATTGTCGCTCAAATAAGACAATAATATGAAGTATTAGAGAGACGAGAGATATTTGCAGGGGGTGGTGGGTCTGAGCTTTCATTACCTTGTAATTTATCATTCTTACTCTCTTTTATTGGATTCCCTCAAAAACGTTTAATGTATCATTCCTTAAAAGCGAAGCCTTTCTTGAGGGTGCGGTCGGGCGGCACTTTTTTTTCACAGAGTGGCTAAATGGCCAGGTCACAGAGACCCCGAGGGTTCAGAGAAGGTTGGGGAAGGGGACCCACTAGGCAGCTGTTGGGAGACAGGTGCCCAGTGCGTCCTCTCGAGTCAAGGTCATCCAGCGTGTTCTTTAATGTGCACAGGGTATAGTTCTCCAGCACACGGATCTTGGCTTAACGTCCCATCCGACGGACGGTAGCCTTTCCAAGCTCATCAATGTCCACTATTCACCGTGGGTAGGGCGGAGATTTTACGGAGATAAATATCAACGCTGGCCCAGGCGTGACCCTACCTGGGAAATACATATTTCGAGCCTAGCACGCTGCCGACTGGCCCATCTCAGCCCCAATCATTCATGATTTTACGAGGCTAGTTCTAAATTAAAAATTGATTTCTGAAAGGAATAAAATACTTATTCAATAATTTAGACAAATATAACACTGCAACCAAGTCCTAAGATCTATTTAAATAAATATGATATTCTATTAAATATTTTAAGAATAAGGCAAACCATAGTTAGTTTAATAAAAATGATGCACTGGATATGTACAGACAGAGCCTTACCGTTGTTGTTTCGGCCCATCCAGTTTGTCACATTAGGCTTTGGATAAAACAAGAGAGCGTTTGGGTTGGGTTGTTTTACCTCTGAGCGGCACTTTTTTGCACACCATGGGCTAAATGGCCAGGTCGCATGGACCCCGAAGGCTCAGAGAAGGTTGGGGGAGGGGACCCACTGGAACAGCTGTTGGGAGACAGATGGTAGCCTCCCGTCAAGGCCATCCAGCGTGTTCTTTAACGTGCACAGGGTATGGCTCTCCCGCACACGGGGCCACGGCTTAACGTCTCATCCGACGGACGGCAGCCTTTCCAAGCCCATCGGTGTTCCCTACTGACCGTGGGCAGGGCGGGGAATTTTGCGGAAATAAATCTCAACGCTGACCCAGCTGGGACTCGAACCTGGGAACTACAGATTACGAGCCTGGCGCGCTACCGACTGAGCCACCCCCAAGAGAGCGGCATCAGTTATTTTTTATGTGCAGCTTGCCTCCTTCTTCTTAAATCTTTTTGCCATTTGTCACAGTTATAAAATGACATACGCTGCCTGAATGTATCTAGCAGGGAAATGATGTTGCAATACACCTATGGTGAATCTCAAAGCTTTCAAAGCTTCTGAATTAGAAATGCTTGCAAATTCTTTAAGCGAGGAAGAAGCATTTGAATTTGGAAATCATACAAGTGACGAAAAGGAAAGTGACAACATTATGTTGATCATAAGAGTGTAACTATGAAGTCTGTTGACGCTACTGAGTTTATTCAGTCAAAGAATGGAAATATAACTTGGAAACTTGAACCAATTCAACAGCGTACTAAGTTATTTTCAGCGAATATTACAAAAAATACTATAGATACAAAAAGATTCGCTACATTAAAAATAACGGATATGAAATCTGCATTTGACATTGTATTCGACTTTTCATTTAAAGCTGCGATTATAAAAATAACAAATAATAAAAGTCAACGATTTCATAGCAAAGTAATGAGAAATTATAAATTAGGTCACTAGAAAGGCATACTATATGGAATTATTACTATTAGCTGGGGTATACAAATCTTAGAGAAAATAAGCGAACCGTCTATGGGATAAAGATTACTATATTTAAAGAAAATCTGTCTTGAAGCATTTTGTATGATATATATGTCGCAGGGAGATGATGAAAATAGGGATTTGATAAAATCCCTAAGGTATATGATCAATTCACGGAAGATGTTAAAATAACAACCCTGTGGGGTGATTTCCCTGAAGAAAGTAAGTGATTTGATCAAATCCCTTAACTGTTTTAGTGAAAAGATGAAATAAACAAGTCAGGACTCGCACAGCTCTATGTTTCGCTTGTTACCACTCCCCTTTACCTCACCGCTCCCCTCTGGCGTCCGTGCCGTCCAGCACCCAAACATTACGCGAGGAAGGTTGCGCGCATTTTTATTATTGTTTTCTATATTTCGAGTTTTATCAAGTACCTACCGTAGAAAAATGAGTTCAGATATAGAAAAAAATCAAACTCTGACCGAATTTGTATCTGAAGAACAGTTTAATGAAACTATCAAGACATTTTTGAACAAGCGGCATGAAAAAGAAAAACCTTTGTGGACTCGCGAATGGATAGAAGAAGCTGTCACAATCATTGAACAATTTAAATTAGCACCACTACTTAAACATTTTTCCCAGAAAGGTAGAAAAAAGGACCCTTTCTAGTGTCCAAAGTAGTGTCACGTGAGCTAAAGATTCATACTCAAGAGATTCACCACTTGACGGATTCGTTCTCACTTGGACTCCGCTCATTCGGGGCGTTTCATTATAATTCGGACCACGGTGTCACGTGACCCGAAGATTCATACTCAAGAGATTCATCACTTTACAGATTCGTTCTCACTTGGCCTTCGTTCATGAAGGGCGTTTTGAATAATTCGGCAGGCGGTGTATTGTAGATCGAGATACATTAAGAATACCTTAAAAAGGCGATTGGGAAAGGAGATAATAAGAGGTGAAAAAGGCGATTCGGAAAAAAGTACAATGTACCGGCTATTACAATTCCGTAATAGCTGAAATAATTTGTGTTTCAATGACTATTGTGGTATTAACTATTCTACATTTAATAATGCATGGTTTACTAAATAAATACTTTTAATATCTAAACAATATTATTTCATCTTTTCACTAAAACAGTTAAGGGATTTGATCAAATCACTTACTTTCTTCAGGGAAATCACCCCACAGAGTTGTTATTTTAACATCTTCCGTGAATTGTTCATATACCTTAGGGATTTGATCAAATCACTATTTTTATCATCTCCCTGCGACATATATATATATACAGGGTGGTTTTAAAATAAGTTTCCCTGTTCCGAAGTCTCTGGAGCATAGCGCTCCGAAAATTGGTTGGTCGCTTAATGAGAACAGATGAGAGTGAATTAGTGAAGAAAAAAAAATTGTTCCAACTGTCGCTACCAGGAGGAAAACAGGTGCTTCAGGTATGTTAATCGTGGTCGTTTCTCATAATAACACGTTTATGAAGCAAAAGACATCGTATAAAAGTGGGAATGCCTACACCGTAAAACAAACTCCCGTAAAGCACACAAAGAAGGAACGCACGATATTAATCAAGTTATTCTACCAGAATCAGAGCAAGGCAAATACTACACTGCGAAAGTATCAGCGTCTAAATAATCTGCAGAGAATACCCTTGATGTCAGTGGCGTTAAGGAAGATGGTGAAGAAGTTTGAGGCAATCTTTGAGTTGGGAGTAACACCAGGAAGAGTACAGCCTCCCATTGCAGACGACGTGATGATAAAGTGACGATTGTCATGACAGCCCGTTTACAAAACTGGCATGTGGTCAGCCAGCAGGGTCAGAGCAGTATCACAACAGTTGGACCTTCCGTGGGCAATGGTATACAATGTACTATGGTGTGTTGTGCAATAGCACCCGTACAGGATCCATATGGTTCATGAACTGTGATTGAGTGACGTGCAACATTGTCCTGAATTTGCTCTCCAATTTTTGGTATCGATGGAGGTGGACGACATGTGGCCAAAGGTGGTCCTGTGGACTGACGAGGCGTACTTCACTCTCACTGGTGCTATCGACATACAGAAGGCAGGGACTGGGGCATCACTTCCATATGCTGTGTATGAATGGCCTCTCCAATCCACTAACATAACAGTATGGTGTGGCTTCAATGCATCATCACTAGTCCATACTTATTTGAGGAGGTTACACCTAATGGTCCAGTGCATGGCACGAGAGTTTCCTCAAGTCTGTCCACTATGCTCACCACACCTGAATCCTTGTGATTTCTGGCACAGTAATGGGCACATGTTACAGTCTCAAGGACCCGGTTTTTCACTGTGCTTCTTTCCAGGATCACGTGATTTCTGTCTTCCAGGATCAGCAATGTCTGGACATCACAAGAGTTCATGCAAGATCTTGCACACCCACATGTTATTTGGGAGGTAAAGTAGTTGACTGCATAAAACATTCGGCAATGAGCGCTTAGTTTCTCGAGAGTTTCTTCACGTCTGGCCACTACGCTCACCACACCTGAATCCTTGTGATTTCTGGCACAGTAATGGGCACGTTACAGTCTCAAGCACCCAGTTTATCAAGGTGGGTGCAGTAGAATGCAATGTTCATGCAATATATTGAGATTTATCAAGGTGGTGTGCATTAGAAGTTCAATAGAAGCAGTAATAGTGCAGTAGAAGTTAAATGTTCATAAAAGTTCTTGCACCCCACAAGTTACTTGACAAGTAAAGTAGTTGACTGCATAAAACATTCCGCAATGAGCACTTAGTTTCTCGATAGTTTCCTTAAGTCTGGCCACAATGCTCACCTGACCCGAATCCTTGTGATTTCTGGCTCTAAGGTTGAGGTTATCTCAGGTACCCTCTTTATCAAAGTGGCGTGCAGTCACTTGCTGAACTGAAGGCCAGCAATCCAAGCGAAGTGACCAACACCCACAGCAATATGCTCCAAGTAACCATGGCCCATGCAGTCTTTCACATTGAGCATATCCTCTGCACCCCGATGGAGAGCATATTGAGCGTCCATTGGTTTGCAACAGATATGTTCATGAAACCAAAGAAACACTGTTTTCCTACCTGTACCTTTCTTTCTTCAGTTTGAAGCGTCAGTTTTTTCCCTGGTGGCAACAGTTGGAAATTTTTGTCTTCACTAAATTGCTTCGCATGTTCTCATTAAGTGACACACCAATTTTGGGGGTGCTATCTGCGTTCGTCACCACTCCAGAATAGTGAAATCTTTTTTAAAACCACATTGTGTATCTAAAGTAATCAGATTTGATAATAAAGCTAAGAGTCAAGATATAAGAAGCCCAGATAAACTTGCTGCCATGTGAGAAATTCGGGGAAAGTGGATGGAAACCCTCCCAAAATTATAATAATCCTAATGAGAATGCTGATGTAGGTGATCAACCAGTTGGGTTTCATGTCAGATTTCCTTTCAAACATGAGTAAGCAGCCATATATGGAATATTAATATGGACAGTGTGTTATAATAAAACATCGAATGTGCTAAAATCACAAATATATACAGCGAGAGAATCAAGAGCCGAGAATAATCAAGACATGAGGACAGTCTGCAATTTTAGATATGAACTAAGATTGTGGTTCTCAAACTTTTTGAGCCTAGTGCTCCCACCTTACGTTACATAAATAATTAAATCCCTTAACTAACTTCCAACTTGCCCATACCTGGTCTAGTGATTAGCGTAATTTTCCTACTAAAGCAACGGCTGTGTGTTTCTATGAAAAACAAGCCCAATAGATTTTTTTAGTTTATCTCCGTCCTTTGTGTAGGGAATCTTCTTCACTTTTTTATTTATTCAAAAAAAAAAAAGACTGCACCCTTCCTAACTCCTTATGCTCTTTATAACGCTTAATGGAATTAAAAATAAATTTACCCGCATATTTTTTTTTTACCGTAAATAAATATTTATGTGTATTTTGCATCCACGAATTCGTAATATGGATATATAAATGATGCCTACCTGTGCTAATCTAAGAATTACTCGAAATTATATTTAATCTATTTCTACCGGAAAAGTTCGAGAAAACTCCTCTCGAAGTTTCTAAAGCGTCTCCAAAGGGCAGATGGCGCTTCCGTAGGGAACCACTGAGCTAAGAGGGCACAATGTTAGGTGAGATGATTTCTTTGTTTCGTTTCCAATAACAACTGCTCCTAAAACGAAAACTGACTATCTTAGCCACCTTCTCAAAAAATAAACTCGAACCACCTCAAAAATAAACCGTAGAGAAGTATTTAGACCCATTTTTCACGTTACTGAAGATGGAACAACAAACTCTACTCTTAGAAACACATAAACCGAATCTTCCTGAGGTTTAGTTTAAATGCATTGGATGAAGTATCCATTACTTGATAAATAATAAAAAATAAATACCCCCTCAAGCAGCTGCTTGCCACAGAGGTCTGACAGGAGCCTGTCAGTTTATATGCCACAGTAGGAGATCTGAGAGGATGGCAGGACCTCAGCAGAAAAACGACACACAACAGTTTAATAATTGTGGTAACAACACATTAAGAAATTTTTTTGTCCTTTTTAAAATCTTTTTTATAAATACACCGGTAGCAGCAGAAAGTGTTTAAAAAATGTCCTTCAAGTATGTGCTTGCCACAGGAGTCTGACAGGAGTCTTCCTGTTTAATATGCCATATTAGAAAGTCTGTGAAGATGGCAGGACATCAGCCGAAAGACAGCAAAAACATCCATGTCTTGCTCCGGGGCTCGAACAGTAGGTCTCTTTGATAATAATATAATAATAATTTATTCATTGCAGAGGTTAAAGTAATGCCAAGGTACAGGTAATTTTGGATATTAATTTAAACGTTCAAGTGGCTTGATGCCCAGAACCACGTACCAGTAGCCAAGCATGCTAATCACTCGGCAAGAAAGTTTTTTAGCAAAGAAAAATTAATCAAAAAATGCAAAACATTAATTGTGTATATGAATAGAATTTCGTTTGTTGCAATTTATATCAAATGACATATCTCGGTTCGATTTCAATTATATGCAATAAATTTCAAGTACAGAAACTAAAAATTTCAGCTTTGGTTACAAAATAGCCATTTAGGTAATGAAAATGAGGACACGTAATTTTTTAGTTTTTTGAATGGCTGCTATGTTATCTGATTTCTCATTTAATCTCGGTAGTTCTATGACACACATCGCTAATTTGCAACTTTAGGTAAATTCGGGAGAGATGCGACTATTGAGGTTTTTAAGAAGCTGTGGAAAATGGGACAAAATAATAGATAGATATAAAAACTAGAATAAGGCTATATAATAGGTTGGCCTTTTCTAAAGTTTGCTGAGATAGAACAATTTGAACCTTTGTTAGCAAGATAACAAGTAAAGCAATACTTTTGATTCTAAATACGTACTTATTTTCTGTGTACAGTGAAGAGTTGTGTGTACAGTGAAGAGACTGTGTACAGTGAAGAGTTTGTATAACAAAACCGAGCGCGTGACCAAAACATATTCGTTATACTGAAATGCAATTACAAAACGTGCTACGATAGGTGCACAATACAGAATAATCATTGTGAAAGAAATTTATCGTGTTTTTCAGTTTAGATCTTAAAAAAAAACGATATTTTTTAACTGTCTTTCGAACAAGCATCTCTGCGTGATTTCTTAAACGGTGTCGCAACTCTCCAACACGTTGTTCGGAGAGATTCCTAAAAACTATCAAACGGCGAAAGCTTCGCGCCCTTTCGGATGCTATTAAAGAAACGAAACTAATTAGTAAACTTAATTAAAACAGCAATAATACCGTGAGACGACTTCTCATTTGTTATAGTTTTACATATTTCTATCACTTTTTGTATATAAAATCTGTCATATTTTATGAATGCCTCACTGCGCTGCAATTGGGTATAAAAATTTCACTGAAAGAAATAAATTAATGAATTCTTTTTTCCGAGAGACTCTATCAGAAGACGGCAATCGGCTACAAAAGTGAAAGGAGCTAACTGAAAACCAACAAATAATTTCTTTTAAGGTTCGTTTGAAAAACGAGCTAATATTTCCACTCTGTCGTCTGCGTATCCCAGTATTTGTTCGTCTGTCAGTCCGTCTCTCTGTTGTCTGTCCATCTGTCTTTCCAACTGTCTGTCCATCTACAAAGTTCACTTTTATTAATTTTTTTACTTTTAGAGCTAAATGAAAAAATTTTGGGGTTGGATAGGTGACGAACAAATATTGCGATTCGCAATTTTGAAAATTTTCAAATGACTTTAATAGCGCCCTCTAGCGGTGCGAAAAGATGGAAAATGCTAGAATATTAAACGAATATTGCACACAAACTATTTACACTGGAAATCTGAAATTTTGGTAGTAGAGTGTCAGAAGGTTTACAATGGCAACAAGGCTTTGACGTCTTAGCCACAAGGGGGTGCGAAAATGAAACTTTTTCGTAGAGAGATAAACGAAACTATATATTTTTTGTTTTACAGGCACTAACAAAATATTAATAATTTTAACAATATTTGATAATCTCAGTGTTACCTGTAGACGCTTAAACGTCTATAAATTAATAAATGTTTTTGTGGGAGAAATTTCGCCGATATTGAACTAACCACCTGTGGAACTAATACCATCTGTCTTTTTTCCACTAATAATGACTGTCACTCTTCCCGTGAATTTTTGGCGCCTCCATATGACATCTATGATCTCGGGTGGCAAATATTTCTTTTTTAGTGTTCTGAGAAAGATTGATATAATTAATGAAGTCACATCACCTTATTTAGCGTTATTAATGATTTAAACAATATTTGATAATCTCGGCGTTATCTGTAGACGTTTAAACGTCTATAAATCAATTAATATTTTTGTGAAAACAGTTCGCGTTAGTTCAACAAGTTAGAATACTCTGGCATGTTTCTGGAGAGATAATAATAATAAATACCCCCTCAAGCAGCTACTTGCCATAGAGGTGACAGGACCCTGTCAGTTTATATGCCACAGTAGGAGATCTGAGAGGATGGCAGGACCTCAGTAGAAAAACGACACACACATCCATGCCTAATCCGGGGCTCGAACCCGGGTCCCTTAAATCAGTAGCCAAGCGTGCTAACCACTCGGCCACGGGACGGCTGCGGGTTCGAATTCTGTATGTCGGCAAAAATGTTTTCCACAAAAATATTAATATTTACATTTCTCGAATACCCATCAATTTGAAATTCCAGTGTTCGAGAGTGCTAAAGGCGGTAAATAAAAACTCGAAAGGCGACATCTAGTGGCGGAAAAAAGCTGGAAAATACCAAATCTTTAAATAAATATTGAAAACGATCTGTTTTTGTTAGAAACTTAAATTTTTGGTCACAGAGTGTAATGATCAAGTGGTTTACCCTAATAGTAATGATTTGTCCCATTGGTAAAATGCAACTTTTCTGCTTTAAGAGATAAATGAAAAACGTTTTTTGCACATTATAAGTACTAATAAAATATTAATAGTTTGTTTTCACTATTATACAGTAGTTCGAATTTCGATTGTCAGAGGGTACTGAAAGTATAAAATAACTAGAACGCATATCGCCTCTGGCGCATATGGGAATCTCAATTTCAAAGAGAATTAAGTTCTTCCTTTGCCTACTTCTTCACTCCTTAAAAGTTTTAATTATGGATGTTCGTGTTGTTTTTCTGCTGAGGTTCCGATATCCTCATGGACTTTCTACAATGGAGTATAAACTGAGTCTCCTATGCACAAGGGTTGGGTTGTTTTACCTCTGAGCGGCACTTTTTTGCACACCATGGGCTAAATGGCCAGGTCACATGGACCCCGAAGGCTCAGAGAAGGTTGGGGGAGGGGACCCACTGGAACAGCTGTTGGGAGACAGATGGTAGCCTCCCGTCAAGGCCATTCAGCGTGTTCTTTAACGTGCACAGGGTATGGCTCTCCAGCACACGGGGCCACGGTTTAACGTCCCATCCGACGGACGGTGGCCTTTCCAAGCCCATCGGTGTAACCTACTGACCGTGGGCAGGGCGGGGAATTTTGTGGAGATAAATCTCAACGCTGACCCAGCTGGGACTCGAACCTGGGAACTACAGATTACGAGCCTGGCGCGCTAACGGCTGAGCCACCCCCGCCCCACCTTTGCACAAGCAGCTGCTTGAGGGATTATTTATTTTTTAATGTATGATGGGGAAAATGCACATAGTAGTATTTTATTAGTAATTATAATACATAAAAAGTATTTGTCTTTTAGTTCTTAAACATAAAAAGTTGTTTTTCTCTCGCTCCTCTGAAAAAAGTGGGCAGATAATTGATGTCAGTGGGATTTCTACCATAACAAAACTCTACACGCCGAAATTTTTACCATAAACATGATCTCAGATATAAATTAAAACTACCATTGAAAATGCGAATTACAATTCATTAGCAACCAACAAAAAAATAGATTTCCAATTATCTCTTAAAATAAATTCGTTCCGTTTCTTACCTACCTTGGGCTTAGGGTCAACTCATTGTTCTGAATGGAATTTTCAAGACTGCTACATTCCACGACCAAAATTTCAAATTTCTAGCATAACTACATCGTTTGCAGCATTCATTTTAAATTTTTGGGATTTTTTCGATTTTTTTCACCGTTAGAGGACGCAATTGCAGCTTTTGCGAAATTTGCAAAATGCAAATTGTAATATTTCATCAATACTTGTCCAACCCAAAAAGAATTTTTAATTATCTCTAAAAACATACACTTTTCTGTTAAAACAAAAAAAAAAGTTGCATCCACCTCCCTCCTGGGTCTAAACGTCAAATGACTGTTGCCAATGGTAACTTCGTAACCTTCACATTTCAACACCAAAATTTTAAACTTCTAACATAACTGCATCGTTTGTAATATTTGTTTGATATTTTGTAATTTTCAAAATTTTCTATCGTTAGAGGGCGCAGTTATAACTTTTGGGAGATTGGAAAAATGTAAATCTTAATATCTCATTAATTCCTATCTAACAGAAAAAAGAATTTTTTAGGTATCTGTATAAACAAAAAAATTTTGATGTCTTACAGACGGACAGAAAACAAAGTGAAATTATGTCTTTTTTTAAAAAAACAAAGCCTTAAAATTTGCTTTTTCTTTTTTAGCTGTTTTCTAAAGTGCTTCCAATCGTGAGCACTGAAATCTATATCAAATATTACCCTACCTTTTCCGGAATCCATAAGTATCAGTACAATACAATTCAGCTATGCACGCTAAACAATCCGAGCGACGACAAAACATGGCGTCCAATTTTGAGATGGCCAACCTCTACCTATACAGGGCCTCTAGATTAAAGCATAAAAAGGAATACACTATTAGAACAAAGTCAAAAATCTATATTCATTGATATAGTCCAGTGAGCCCAAAACTGCAACATATATTGACTTATATGTTCGATAAAGGATTAAATGTAATAATTTGCATATTTTTAATTTAAAAAATCTGCAAAAATTACTCAAATTTATTACGGCTTCTCTAGCTATCGTAAAATGATTCCTGACCGGGATAAAGTATCCATTGAATAACTTTAGTCTCAGTTTACTACTGTAGGCAAAGAGTCATAGGATTTAGACAGTTTGAAACACTAATTAAATCACATTATTCCTTGTAAGCCTCGTGCCTTTCTTTGAAACACTTCAGGTATTCTACTTTAATCTTCTTTTCTCGCATTTATTATAATTAATTATCATTATCATCATTACTCAAAAATCAATTAGTCATCATTAGAGTTCCTGCTCTAATGATAAGATTGTAACTGCGATAGCGGGAATCCCAATGATCAAGTGCTTTTAACCTATCCACAACATTTCAGTCTAATGTTTACTGATGAATTTGTGATATAACTCTCGATTCGTATATATGATCTGTAGCGTGAATAAATGGAAATAGGTCACCACAGCCCATTCAGGAACATCAGAGTCATTTTGACCAATTGGATAAGGGTGGGGATGGCTCGTAATTTGCAGTTCCCAGGTTCGAGTTTCAGCTGGGTCAGGGTTGAGATTTATCTCCGCAAAACCCTCTACCCTGCCTATGGTCAGTAGTGGAAGCAGATGGGCTTGGAAAGGCCGACTTCCGTAGGATGGGGCGTTAAGCTGTGGCCCCTTGTGTGGAAGAGTAATACCTTGTACACGTTATAGAACAAGCTGGATGGCCTTGACGAGAGGCCATCCAACGTCTATCTCCCAACAGCTATTGCAGTAGATCCTCTCCCCAAACCTTCTCTGAGCCTTCCGGGTCTTTGTGACCTGGCCATTTAGCCCATTGTGTGGAAAAAAGCGCCGCTCAGAGGTAAAACAATCGAACCAGTTGAATAGGATTAAACTGTAACAGGTGTAGTATTGTAGTTTTCTGACAATGCTAGGAGCTCAAGAGCGATAGATAGCATAAGCGGGCCAAAGTGCAAAGACTGGTTTATGTCACGGAGTAGATCGATTTTTGATTGCTTTGTTTACGAATATCTATTAATGTGTTTGATATATGAATGTATTTCATATAACGAAACCAAAGTAACGTAAATATTTGTTAAAAATTACGAATAACTAAATAATTAGAAAAAACTTTGTTCAAATATGAAAATTTGCTGATTTATTTGTAATAAAACATATTTTCCGATATAGTATACATGTTCATTATTTTTTACTGAAATATCTTTCCGTATCTACCGGTACATTTGCATTACATGTTATTTAAATTAATATTACTTCGAAGCTTTATTATTCCTTAATGTGAAATGGCTTTTGTAAAGGATTGATCAATCCACTGATATTTGAAAAAATAATTCCAAAAATCTGCTCAAGGTTTTTTAACTTCAACAAATTCGGTTCTACGAATTTATCGTTGCCGCAAATCACCGTTAATATCGGTCTGTTATGCGCCAAAAATCAAAGTACTGACATGTGCATCATTGGGCCACACCGCCTTAAGAAAACACCTAATATAACAAAAGGTCAATGCACTTTTGAAGTCACTTAATCCTACTAAGACCATTCTGATATTTTTGATTCTAATATTGTTACTGGTGAACTATTGTGCTAAATTTTATACTAATGTTTATCTATAAACATATTTTATTTAGAATGATAATTATTCGAATTTGTTATCAAATATAATAAGCTACTTAATTCAAATAAATTTTCTCCAATATAAAATATTTTTATAGACAAACATTATTATATAGATTAGCGCAGAATCTACCAGTAATAGTATTAGAACAAAAAGTATAAGAATTATCTATAAGATAGAAAAAAATTAACGTCATAAATTTGTTCTCTGGCTTTCTGTTATAGGAGGTGTGGCTTAAGGTCAGTCAGCGCTGATTTTGTCGGACAAAAGTATCTAGTGATTATTATGGAAAATATTAATCACTATTACTCATTATAATCTAGTGATTTATTTTGCACTAGCAGGATTCACTGTTCTCCTCTGAATTAGAGGAAGTTGCATGCCTGTTGATAAACTTTTGCTAAGTGTTAATGATACGAATAATAACTATATTTTTTGGTTTTACTTTTGCAATTAAGCCAGGACTTAACTTTTTAATTCGTTAGAGCTTCTTGGTATGCAAAATCAGCAGCTTTTCCATTGGTGTCAGTATTGAAAAAGGGAAGTAGGTTTAGACTTAAATCCAAGGAGCATCATTATACTTAACGTATTGTTGCAATGGGGTCTTCATGTACTACAGGTACATTCCCAATTTGTGCTGTTCCAAAATTTGCATTTAAACAATTTGAAATGAACCCACCAATTGCGACGCGAGAACTCCTGACACTGATTTTGTAGAAACAGTATCAGAGGTTGGGTTGTACCTCTGAACAGCACTTTTTTTGCACACAATGGAGTAAATGGCCAGGTCACAAGGACCCCAAAGACTCAGAGAAGGTTGGGAGAGAGGACTCACTGGAACAGCTGTTGGGAAACAGATGGTAATCTCCCGCCAAGCCAATCCAGCGTGTTCTTTAACATGTACACAGTATGACTCTCCCGCACACGGTGCCACAGTTTAACGTCCCATCCAATGGACAGCGGCCTTTCCAATTCATCGGTGTCCCCTACTGTCCGGCGACAGGGCGGGGAGTTTTGCAGAGATAAATCTCAACGCTGACCCAGCTGGGACTCAAACCTTGAAACTTTAGATTACGAGACTGGCCCGCTGTTGGCTGAACCACCCATGACCCAAGTAGGAGCTGTGCATAAGAGGGAGGATCTCCTATTTAAACACAAGTAGGAGATGCTCCCACTTGGGCACTTGAGCTTTCATGAGTAACTTCCCACTGGGATCGGCACTAGGTGGCCCATATCGCGATTTGTACGGGACTGCCTCATTTGCCTAGTAAAACCACGAGTCCCCATTGACAGTCAAAAATCATGAATATCAACGACCAATGCGCAATTAATATTTTTTAATTTAGTTTCTAATTTGTTAGCAACGACTTCTTTTAAATTTAAACTTCTATTAGATGGAATGCAAACGCGTAGTATTCAATGATTAAGAAATATTTACACCTAAGTATCTGTAAATCCAATTACCTCTGGTAAGAAATTTTTAGATAGTTAATCAAATGTGAACTATTCATTCTGTTCATTCAAATCCGTTTCTTTAATGTCCCTTTTATTTTTTTTTCTATTGGGTTGACGAGATTTACAGCTAAAGTTTGTTTAACGTCCCATTGTGGCATATCTGGAATCGACGAATTGTTTTAGAGAGTGACATTCACACAGCAGCTATAACAGAACAAACGACCATGCCATCCCAGAACAGTCGAACCCGGACTCCGGCAGTTGCAGTATCAACGCGAGCAAATGAATCAACTTTAATATTCGAAAGCTTGAAACTGAAAACCGATAAAAGTATTTATAGGTGACGTTTAAGGAAAATGTAGTAGTTACTAAATTTCAGTAAAATGATAATAAAGCAGCTATAGTCTGTCACGGTATAGAAATTGAGGACTTCGCACCTCTATCTTGAACCACGAAAGACTAAGCATGAAATAAAACACTAATCATTGAGCAAATGATCAGCGAACCTTTGCTCTCAGTTTTTGCATCATCATCATCATCATCATCATCATCATCATCATCATCATCATCATCATCATCATCATCATCATCATCATCATCATCATCATCATCATCATGAAGCAGCCATGGGTTACGGAGGTTCAACCAGACCGTGCAATTTAGTTCTCTAAGCAAGTCTATCCTGAGCTACATCTACTGCATCTGGCCACTGCACACCGATTCTAACAAGGTCCTGTTTGACATTGTCTGCCCACCGCATCCTAGGTCTCCCCTTCTTTCTGAGGTATTTAGGCACACTGTTCATAACCCTATTCGCCAATCTATAATTATTCATACGGGCAACATGGTCAAACCAACGGAGTCTCTCTCTGCACAATATGCTGCTTAAAGGAGGTTGCAAACTCCTTTGCCTAACCTCATTATTAGTTACAAAGTTGAACCACCTAATGCCCAAGATACTGCGTAAGCATCTGGAATCAAAAACATCTAGTTTCCTGTTCTACTATCTTAACTTCAAATTTTGCTATATATAATAATACGATTCATAGCATAAAGCGGTGGGAATGAGTCAGTCGGTAGCTAGTAGTTTCGTAATCTGCAATTTCCAGTTTTTTAGTTATAAAAAGATATACGCTACGTGTATGTTTATCTCTATCTGAATTTATCTAGCAGGGAAATGATGTCGCATTGCACCTATGGTGAATCGCAAAGATTCTGAATTAGAAAGCTTGCAAATGTTTGAAGTGTGGAAAAAGCATTTGAATTTGGAAATCATACAAGTGACGAAAATGAAAGTGACAATATTATGTTGAACCTAAGAGTATAACTATGAAGTCTGCTGACGTTACGGAGTTTATTCAGTCAAAGAATGGAAATATAACTTGGAAACTTGAACCAATTCAACAGCCTACTAAGTTGTTTTCAGCGAATATTGCAAAAACTACTACAGGCACAACGAGATTCGCTACATTAAAAATAACGGATATGAAAACCGCATTTGACGTTGTATTTGACTCTTCATTCACGAATATATATGACCAGTTCATAGCAAAAAAATGATAAATAATAAATAAGGTCAGTTGAAAGGCATACTATATGGGATTACTATTATTAGCTAGGGTGCACAAATCTTGCAGAATATCAGCGAAACGTTTATGGGATAAAGATTACTATATTCAGAGAAATTCTCTCTTGAAGCATTTTGTATTATATATATATACAGAGTGGTTATAAAATAAGCTAACCTATTCTTAAGTCTCTGGAGCAGTGACGAACGGAGATAGCGCCCCGAAAATTGCTGAACACCTGGTGGATGAGTGACGGTTGTCATGACAGCCCGTGCTAAAAGTGACATGTCAGCCAGCAGTGCCAGAGCTGTGTCATAACAGTTGGATCTTCCGTGGACAATGGTATACAATGTACTATGGTGTGTTGTGCAATAGCACCCGTACAGAATCCATATGGTGCAGGAATTGTGATTGAGTGACGTGCAACATCGCCCTGAATTGCTTTCCAATTTTTGGAAATGGATGGAGGTGGACGACAATGTGGCCAAAGGTGGTACTGTGGACTGACGTGGCGCACTTCACTCTCACTAGTGCTATTACCTACAGAACTGTCAGGGACTGGGGCATCACTTCCATATGCTGTGTATGAATGGCCTCCTATTACTCTAACATAACATTATGGTGTGGCTTCAAAGCAGCATCATTGGGTCATTCTTATTTGAGGAGGCTACACCTAATGATTCATTGCAATATACCTTAATATGTGCCAACTACTGTGCTCTTCTGCAGCATCACGTGATTCCTGCCCTCCAGGAACACAATGTTTCCAAGATCTTGCACACCAACATGTTAGTTGGCAGGTAAAGTACTTCATTGTATAAAACATTCGGTAATGAGCTCTTAGTTTCTCGAGAGTTTCCTCAAGTCTGGCCACTATGCTCACCAGACCTGAATCCTTGTGATTTCTGGCTCTGAGGTTATCTGAAAGAAAAAAAAAAGAAATGGTCATATCTTCATATCTCAAGGATCCAGTTTATCAAAAGGCGTGCAGTCACTTGCTGATCTGAAGGCGAGCATTCCATGAGAAGTGACCTATATCCACAACAAAATGTTCCAAGTAACCATGGCCAATGCAGTCCTTCACGTTGAGCATATCTTCTGCATCCCTATGGAGAGCATATTAAGCTCCCATCGGTTTGTAACAGACATGTTCGTGAAACCAAAGAAACATCGTTTTTCCTCTCTACCTTTCTTTCTTCTGTTTGTAGCTCCGGTCACTTCCTGGTGACAACAGTTGAAAGTATTTTCTTCGCTAAATTTCTTCCGCATGTTTCTTTAAGTTACCTACCAATTTTTCGGGCGCTATCTCCGTTCGTCACTACTCCAGAGACTCCAGAATATGGAAACGGTTTTTATAATCACATTTATATCAAAAATAATCAGCTTTAATAATAAAGCTAAGAGTCAAGATACAGGAAGCACAGATACCCTTGCTGCTATGTGAGAAATTTGAGAGATTTGGATGGAAACCCTCTCAAAATTATAATAATCCCAATGAGAATGCCGATGTAGATGATCAACCTGTCACATGTCCTGTCACCATGTCACATGTCCTTTCAAACATGAGTAAGCCGCCATGTATGGATACTAATATGGACAGTGTGTTATAGTAAAACACCACATGTACTGAAATCACAAATATATACAAGGAGAGAATCAAAAACAAAGAATAATCAAGGCATGAGGATAGTCGACAATTTTAGATATGAACTAAGACAGTGGTTCTGAAACTTTTTGAGCTTAGTGCTCCCACCTTACGTTACATAAATAATTAAATTCCTTAATTAACTTCCAACTTGCACCTACCTGATCTAGTGATTAGCGTAACCTTCCTACTAAAGTAATGGCTATGTTCCTGTGTATTGCTATGAGAAATAAGGCCAGTAGAATTTCCGTCCCGTGTGTAGGTAATCTTCAGCCCTTCTTTATTTATTCAAAAAAAGAAGACTTTACTCTTCTTAAAACTTTATACTCTTTATAACGTTTAATGGAATTCAAAATAATTATTCCGTATATTTTTTTTTACCATGAGCAAATATTTATGTGTATTTTACATCCATGAAATCGTAATATGGATATAAAAATGATGCCTACCTGTGGTGGTCCAAGAATTATTCGAACTCCTATTTAATCTATTTCTACCGCTAAAATTGGAAAACACTCTTCCTGAAGTTTCTAAAGCGTCTCCAAGTGGGAGGATGGCGCTTCTGTAGGGAACCACTGAACTTAGAGGGCACAATGTTAGGTGAGATAATTTATTTGCTTCATATACACTACAACTGCTACTAAACCGAAAACTGACTAAGGTAGGCACCGTATCAAAAAATAAACTGAAATATCCTCAATAAATGAACCGTAAAAGAGAACTTCGCCTTAGTTTTTACGTTATTGAAGATTCAATAGCAAACTCCACCCGCAGGAAAATATAAACCACTTTCTTCAGCTTCAGTTTAAATGCATTGGATAAATTATCCATTACCTGATAACAATGCTCGAAAATTTTCACGCTTTTACAGTTTTATTTTTTTTGTTCTTTTAAATTTCTTTCTTTTATAAATTAACTGGTAGTAACAGAAGTGTTTTAAAAAAATGCCCTGAAGCAAGTGCCACAGTGAACTGAGAGGAACCTGCCAGTTCAATAGGCCATAATAGAAGGTCTATGAAGATGGTAGGACCTTAGCAGAAAGACATCAAAAGCATCCATGCCTTCCTCCGGAACTCAAACCCATGTCCCTTTGATCAGTAGCCAAGCAAGCTAACCACACGACCAGAAAGTGTTTTAGCAAATAAAAATTAATCCATAAATTGCAAACATTAAATGCGTGTATGAAAAGAAATTTCATTTGTTTCAGTTTATATCAAACGTCATATCTCGGTTAAATTTCAATTATCTGCAATAAATTTCAAGTACGGAAAACAAAAATTTGCAGCTTTGGCGACAAAATAGCAATTTAAGTAATGGAAATGTGGACAGGTAGCTTTTCAGTGTTTTTGAATGGCTGTTATGTTTTCCGATTTCTTATTTAATCTCGGGAGTTTTATGACATATATTGGGAATTTTGAACTTTAGGTAAATTCGGGGACAGGTGCGACTGCCGGGATTTTTAAGAAGCTGTGGAAAATATGACAAAATAATTGATACAGATAAAGACTGAAATAAGGCTATATAATAGTTGGTCTTTTCTGAAGTTTGCTGAGATAGAACAATTTGAACCCTTGTTAGCAAGATAACAAGTAATCGATACTTTTGATTCTAAATACCTATTTATTTCCTGGGTACAGTAAAGAGTTTGTATAACAAAACCGAGCGAGTGACCAAAATATATTCGTTATTTTGAAATGCAATAAAAAAAAGCGCTACGACAGGTGCACACTATAAAATAATCATTATGAAAGAAATTTACCCACTATTGCAGCACATATCGTAAATAAAGTCCATAATGTTTTTAACTGTCGTTCCAACAAACATCTCTGCGTGATTTCTTAAACGGTGTCGTAACTCCCCAACACATTGTTCGGAGAGATTCCTTATAATTACCAAATGGCGAAGATTTCGCGCCGTTTTAGATGCTATTAAAGAACTAAACTAATTAGCAAACTTAATTAGAACAATAATAAGAAATAGAAATAAATAAATATCCCATTAAGCATCTGCTTGCCTCAGAGGTCCGAGGGTAAAACGATATTTTATACGCCATTGAGGAAGACGAGACCTCAGCAGTAAAACAACTCAAACATTCACTGTATTAAATTCACTGTACAAAATTTCACTGTATTACGTATTCGAGTTTGCAAATAGGATGATTTTAGACGAAGGAGGCATCAACCATATTTGAGCAGTAGCATATATAACTTCGTTATGTTGCCCACATACCTTACCCGGGCCTCGAACCAAGGTCCCTCTGATTAGTAACCAAGCTCGTCTAACCACTTGGCCACAGGACCGCACATAACGAACAAATATAATAATAACCTCAAATTTTATGAATGATAATCATAATATGTAATAAGGGTAATTCCGAACCGACGAACGGACGTTTGGACAAACGAGCATACAGACTCGTGGACCGCTATCGGTGGCAGAAATTGGCAGTTTCCCTGTGGTTCCTCAGATACTTGAGCTATCGGTCCTAAATTTGATAGGGTGGTTCCAGTAAGTTCTAATCTTGTTAAGGTAATATATTGGATTCCTAGCTGCTGTGGGTCGGGAGTGTCCCTTGAAAAGTGTCCGAGATTTCCAAGGCGCTGCCAGCCCTCATCTTGTGAATAGAGTTGTACGTTGTGAGTGTTGTACGCAGAACGTGTAGAAAACTGTGAATGAAATGAGCATTGGATATGTTTGGCGCTAAACCTTTGGTGGGATTTCATTGTAATTGGATTAGTACCATGGAAAGCTATAATTGAACCTGTCGATGGGAAGCTCTTGCAATACATTTCGCATCAAACATGGATGTAACAAGTAATGAAAAAAAACTCTTGGAATCGAACTGATTTGAAAGAACTTTTCGCTGACTACTGTTACAATGCGATACAATCAGAATCGCGTAGATATTTAAGTTTGAAAAGTTAGGAAAATGGCGCGACGCTACTTTGAAGCATTAATCCGGCATGTGTAGAGAACATTTATGCAACGCAGTAAGATCGTCAAAAATGTGTGCTGGATTACATAAAATAACACGTGATTCGTAGTGATGTGACTGATTCACAGCGTTTAAATTATTTCAGTGTTGCCTAATGCTAAACTGTACATCGTACGTATTCTGTAAAGAGTTTCGTTTCGCAAATTTTGTTATGCTGATCATAGTTTCCTACATCGAGATAATTTTTTATTTCGTTGATAATTTCGTTATATTGGTATTCTTTAAAATAAACATTTTTACATAGAGATCCATAGTAAATTGACTGGGGAAGGAAAAATTCATTATTCTGAATATTTCGTTATTCTGGCTTTCATGATACTGACATTTCACTGTGTTAAGTAGTTCTAGTATGGAAATACGATGATTTGAGACGAAGGAGGTATGAACCATCTTTGAGCAGTATCATATATTACGAGTGATATATATGATATTATTCGTTATGTTGCCCAAATGCAGAAGCGAATAGTGCTATGAATTGTGTTCTTGAACGTCCCCAGAGCCAAAAGAAAACCTAAAATGCGGTGGGTGGACATTGTGGAACTAAATGTTGTTAGAATGTTGTTAGAATGGCCATCAGTGTCCAAATGTAATAGCTAAACGGAAGCTAGATGTCGTATGAAAATCACATTTGCTTAATCTGATTGGACCTCTCTCTCTCTTTCTATTTTTTTTTAAATTTGGTTGCTGGGACTTATAGCCAATATTTGTTTTATATCCCGATGTGTGAACATATAATTTTTTGTAACGTCGATAATTGAACAATCTTTTTTTAACTAAGAGACAATCAGAACAGGCAAGGAGAGTCTACGGGATAAGAGAGCAAGCTTCTATAGGCGTAATATAAATTGTATATAAATACTGTATGTAAAGCTTTATATGGTAGATCGTCTGGACCAGGTGCCATGTTGAGCTATCATGATACATAAACGAATAAACTCTAGTAGATGATATCTATTAGTTCCTTAATTACATTCACCATTACCTAGGAGAAACCACGAGTTCGCGAGTTGTTACAGCCGTACCGATATATGCCTCATACTTTCTATGCTAAGTGACATGTAGAAAGATGACCAACAATTAAAGCATGAGATGTAGTGGAAGGACATCACAATTTCTTTACATATGGGTATGTGCTCGATTCCGTGGCTTTCGCTGCACCGAAGATCAGAATGATTTGGCTTCCTAGATATATTTTTTGGACTTCCTCCAATTAGTCCAAATTTAATCTGAACGCTGTTTTACTAATGCAAGCACTCATACGATGAGGTGGAAATCTGCGCTTTACAGAAATCTTTTTACTGCCCTCAAAACTCGGCGAGAGGATATTAATCCTTGCCTACTACCTGGTACACACAGAACCGTATCTTTGTTCGCAAAGAACCGAACCCTCTCCTTAAGGATTTTTTTTTTAGAAAGAGCGGCGTCCTCTGGATGCTTAACAAACGACCTTCCAGTTTGACAGCAATGCTCAGATTCATTGTTGCAATGTCATTTCATTGTTTAATCCTTTAACGCCCATAACGTCCCAAAACGGCCGAAAATTTCAAATGGACTTGCCCAAATAGTGCAATTCCTTCGTCTTTAGTACCCTCTACCCTTTTCTGCAATTTCCTGAGTATTAAAGGGTTAAGCGCTCCTCTCCGTCCCTCTCACTAGGATCTGAGGCTAGTCTTTAAAAGCGCTTTTGTCGCTGTGAGCACACGTAGCCAGCTAGCTCAGACCCGATCAACAACTCATGAGTCACATTCCCATCTCAACACTTTTTAAAATGTACTTAACATAAATATATACAACAATAACAAAAATACAACAATAAATAAATAAGAGGGACATGTATAGAAAGCGAAACAGTCGCACACTTTACATTGCGCCTAATAGAAGAATCCAACATCATAGCGAACTCTTCTCCCTTAGATACTCCTTAAGCCAGGCTCAAGAGCTAACTGTGCCTAGTTTAATTCTTTTCCTGATAATCAGATTCTGCACTAAGGGAGGAAGGAATACCGATGGGGATGGTTAGGCCGCCGTCAAACAGTATTTTTGGCCAGGTTTTGTGACCTTTAAGAGACGTAGTAGTTGGTCCTAATGAAAAGGCTGGATTTGGTTGTTTTACCTCTAAGCGGCTCTTTTTTGCACACAATGGGCTAAATGACCAGCTCACAAGGACCCCCAAGTGCTCAGAAAAAGTTAGAGAAAAGGGGACCCACTATACAGCTGGTAGCTTCCCATCAAGCCCATCTAATGTGTTATTTAATGTGCGAAGGGTACAGCTCTCCCGCTCACGAGCCACGGCTTAACGTCCCATCCGACGCCCTTTCCAAATCCATCGGCGTACCTTATTGACCGAGGGAAGAATGGTGAATTTTGCAGAGATATGATGAAAGGCTTCTGCTGTTTCGTAACAGCGGATACTTTACGTGTTCAGCGGATACTTTACGTCCCTAAGCTCTTGAAGTCCTCGTGTCCTTTGACCATTTTGTTCAAGAAAAGCTATGTTCAATGATAAAACAACAAAATCTTTCGAAGTTGATTGGCTGTTTTGGGTTTTATTAAATTTATGTATATATGGAAATATCGGGAAGGAAATATGTAAATCTGATTTTGCACTTTTTAGTTTCTTATGCAAAAGTAATAAAATATAAAATAGAAATTTAAAAAGTCATATCTCCCTACAAAATGTTCTATAAAAATAAATTACTGCATGCCAACGATGAAATCATCTGTTCAATGTAAACAAATTCTAAAGTGTGAGAGAGAACCAGTTTTTTTTAATTGGGTTGTTTTAACTTTTTGCTCACAATGCGCTAAATGGCCGCTTCAGGAGGTCGATAAGTAGCTCAGAGGAGATTGGAAAGAGGTTCCCCTGAACAGCTATGCGTCAAGGCCATTTAGTGTGCTCTTTAAAGTTTATGGGTTTCCAACAGATGACGCCACAGCTTAACCTCCGATCCGATAGACCGTGAATTGATAGGTGAAACTATATTTGAGAGATGACATTTTGACTGCAAATGACATTATGTAAATGGCTCACGCAACTTCGATGGTGTCATTCTCCTTTCTAGAGCCGTATAAACCAAAAATGCTCGGATTTAGCTCTATGTTTGTGTTCGGGAACTGATTATAAGGAATTTAGGTTGTAAAAATATATTTTAATTCCTTGATATTCTGATTATTAGATTTAGCAATTCATTCAATTTTATTGTGGATTGACAATTTCGAATTTGTATATAAGTAATAAAACAATAATAAATTTAAACAATTTTTAAGGCTAATGAAATTTATTTTGTATTGAGTAATAAGCTACCGGCAGAAACATTAGTAAAATAATTAAAAATTTAAATCTCTGGATGATCTCTAATTCAATGGTTAATAAAGGTGAATTTAAATAACGTTTCTGCCTCGTCGGGCGCTACAATATTACTGTTGAGTTTAAGTAATTTAAAGCAAGGTTAGCCAATGAGACCCCATGAATCTTCGGGGAGCTTATCTTTGTGACCTCGGATACCCGATAAGAAAACTTTCACTATAATATCATTCACTAAGAGCTAATACAATATCAGATATATTACACATCAGTGGTCACAGAATTATAAGCCCCCCCCCTCCTCCATGCTATGTCTACTCCGTACTATGCCAGGGGAAGCTCTATAACTTACAAAATAAGCGTTTTATTTGAAAATGTAACAATCTGAACATCTAAATCAACTCTATGTAAATCTGTATATTCACAATATTCGCTTTATATTTAAAGACATGGATTATTTGAATATTTAACAACAGCAGTGACAAATATCAGAATTTACATTAGACGCTATAGGGATATCAGCCTACTCTCTGTTCCAGGTAAAGTTCTTTCCATGATTGTGCTTAATAAAATTAAGAATCTGGTTGACAGGCAATTGCGATGAGCAATGTGGATTCAGAAGTGGTAGGGGATGTGTGGATCAGATATTTTCACTTAGACAGATTCTTGAGAAATGTTTAGAGTTTCAGAAACCTTTGGTTGCTAGCTTTGTTGATTTCAAAAAGGCTTTCGACTCTGTTGATCGTCATAATTTGTGGTTGATTGTGATATCATATGGTATACCAGACAAGTTAGTTAACATAATGAAAGCTCTCTATAATAACACTGAGTCGTGTGTGAGAGTTGGTAAGTCTTGTAGCAATTGGTTTAGCATTACGTCTGGTGTTCGACAAGGGTGTATTTTGTCTCCTTTTCTCTTTAGTTTGGTTGTTGATTATGCTATGCGAAATTCACTTCAAGGGAAAGATTTTGGCCTTAAATGGGCTGGAGATATGAAAATTTCTGATTTAGATTATGCCGATGATTTAGCCCTTTTGGCAAATGATGTTGATGAGATGAACTCTTTCATTCGAGCTGTTGATGAGACTGGTAGTAGAGTAGGTTTTTTTATAAACAGAGAGAAAACTAAAGTGATGAAAATTGGTCAGGCAGGTTGTGATTCAGTTAATCTGAATGGTTGCAGTCTTGAGCAGGTGTCACAATTTAATTACCTTGGGAGATATGTAACTGATACTGGTGATGTGCGGCATGAGATTAACAGACGAATAGGTATTGCTGCCGGGACTTTTAAGAATCTATGGAGATTGTGGAGAAATAGGTGTATACACCTAAAGACTAAAATTAGACTGTATAATAGTTTGGTTCTTTCTAGGGTTAGTTATGGTAGTGAAACGTGGACGCTGTGTAAACAAGATAACAGGAAACTAGATGCTTTTGATTCTAGATGCTTACGCAGTATCTTGGGTATTAGGTGGTTTAACTTTGTAACTAATGATGAGGTTAGGCAAAGGAGTCTGCAACCTCCTTTAAGCAGCATATTGTGCAGAGAGAGACTCCGCTGGTTTGGCCATGTTGCCCGTATGGATAATTATAGATTGGCGAATAGGGTTATGAACAGTGTGCCTAGAGGCCTCAGAAGGAGGGGGAGACCTAGGATGCGGTGGGCAGACAATGTCAAACAGGACCTTGTTAGAATTCGTGTGCAGTGGCCAGATGCAGCAGATGTAGCTCAGGACAGATATGCTTGGAGAATTAAACTGCACAGTCTGGTTGGACCTCCGTAGCCCATGGCTGCTTGAGGATGATGATGATAATGATGATATATTTGTTGTTGTTTTTCTTAAATATTACCAAAATTATTAAATAAAAATGCCTTTATTAGGATTATATAAGATGATTATAGACTGAAACGTCTTTCTGTACCTACCGGTGCATTTATATTATATAATATTTAAAGTAGTATTACTCTGTGTTTGTTCACATATTTTATTCTTTTCTAATTGCTTCAAGTAATGGATTGATTTATCCACTCATGTTTGAAAAAGATTTCGAAAAAGCTGCTGAGGGGTTTAACTTCAAATTTGTTACTTTTAATTTATCGTTGCCGCCAATTCGCATTAAAATCCGTCTGTTATGCGCCGAAATCAGAGTTCTGACATGCGCATCACTGTCGCCCACGGTACAAGGTCAGTCAGCACAGTTTTTTGTTGGACAAAAATATCAAGTGATTAATATGGAATTATTAATCACTATTAATCATTATAATCTAGTGATTAATATGTGATTTCTTTTGAACTAAAATGATTCACCATTCTCGCCTGGATTAGAGGAAAAACTACCCCCTCCCCCAAGTGCCGAAATTTTGCTAATTGTTAATGATAGGAATAATAACGATATTTTTTTGGTTTTACGTTTGCAATTATAGCTAGGGCTTTTTAATTCGTTACAGCTTTTTAGTATGCAACAACAACAGCTTTTCCATTGGTATCAGTATTGAAAAAGAAAAAGTAGGTTTAGGGCTTAAATTCAAAGGGTATTATTATACCTGACGTATTATTGCAATGTGGTTTTGATGTAGTACAGGCTCATTGTCAAATTGAGCTGTTCAAAAATTTACATTTCAACGGTTTGAAACGAACCCTCAAATTGTGACGAGAGAAATTCTGACTGATATTGCCGAAAAAGTAGCGGAGGCTCACAACTCTTTTCTAGCAGTGCACAAGGGCGAGCATCTCTTCTCAAGAGTAACTTTCCACTAGGATCGGCCCAAGGTTGCCCCCTATCGCGATTTGTACGAGACTGTCCCGTTTTCCATAGTAAAAACATGAGTCCCACATTTACCAGTCAAAAATCATGAAAATCAACGACCAATACGCAATTAATTTTTAATATGTTAATAACGACTTTTTTAATTTAAACTTCTATCAGCTCGAATGCAAACACCTAGTATTCCTGGATTGAGAAATATTACGCCTAAGTATCTGGGAATCATATTAACCCTGGTGAGAAATTTTTAGATAATATTAATCAGATCTGATATATTTTATGATTAATAAGTTCATTTAAATCCGTTTCTTTAATGTATTCTTTTATTTGTTTTTTTCATTGGGTTGATGGGACTTATAGCTAAAGTTTGCTTTGCGTCCCATTGTGACATATAGAATGAAGAAATTGAAATTGAAGAATTGTTTTTGCCTCAGATATTCACACAACAGCTATAACAGAACAACCGACCATGCCATCCTGTGACTTGAACTCGGGTTCCGGCAATTGCAGTGTCATCGCGAGCCAATTAATATTCGAAAGCTTGAAACTGAAAACTGAGAAAAGTATTTAGAGGCGTACGAATTTAGAGGCGTATTAAATAAGATAATAAGAGGCGTACGAATTAGAGGCGTACAAAAGTATTTAGAGGCGTATTAAGTAAGATAATAAGAGGCGTACGAATTAGAGGCGTACAAAAGTATTTAGAGGCGTACGAATTTAGAGGCGTATTAAGTAAGATAATAAGAGGCGTACGAATTAGAGGCGTACAAAAGTATTTAGAGGCGTATTAAGTAAGATAATAAGAGGCGTACGAATTAGAGGCGTACAAAAGTATTTAGAGGCGTACGAATTTAGAGGCGTATTAAGTAAGATAATAAGAGGCGTACGAATTAGTGGCGTACAAAAATATTTAGAGGCGTATTAAGTAAGATAATAAGAGGCGTACGAATTAGAGGCGTACAAAAGTATTTAGAGGCGTACGAATTTAGAGGCGTATTAAGTAAGATAATAAGAGGCGTACGAATTAGAGGCGTACAAAAGTATTTAGAGGCGTACGAATTTAGAGGCGTATTAAGTAAGATAATAAGAGGCGTACGAATTAGAGGCGTACAAAAGTATTTAGAGGCGTACGAATTTAGAGGCGTATTAAGTAAGATAATAAGAGGCGTACGAATTAGAGGCGTACAAAAGTATTTAGAGGCGTATTAAGTAAGATAATAAGAGGCGTACGAATTAGAGGCGTACAAAAGTATTTAGAGGCGTACGAATTTAGAGGCGTATTAAATAAGATAATAAGAGGCGTACGAATTAGAGACGTACAAAAGTATTTAGAGGCGTACGAATTTAGAGGCGTATTAAGTAAGATAATAAGAGGCGTACGAATTAGAGGCGTACAAAAGTATTTAGAGACGTACGAATTTAGAGGCGTATTAAATAAGATAATAAGAGGCGTATGAATTAGAGGCGAACAAAAGTATTTAGAGGCGTACGAATTTAGAGGCGTATTAAGTAAGATAATAAGAGGCTTAGATTTAGAGGCGTACAAAAGTATTTAGAGGCGTACGTATTTAAGGAAAACATCGTGTTAACTGAATTTCAGTAAAGAGATAATAAAGCAGTTATAACCTGTCAGGGTATAGAAATTGAGGACTACGTACCACTTTTTTTCAATCTTCAACCGAAAGACTAAGCATGAAATAGGACATTAATCAGTGAGCAAATGATCAGCGAACCTTACCTTCAGTTTTCGCATATTTCTCTTTTATCTTAACTTCAAATTTTTCTGTATATAATAATGAGACTCATAGCATATAGAGGCGGGGGTGGCACAATCGGTAGCGGGCCTGGCTCGTAATCTCCAGTTTCCAGGTTCGAGTCCCAGCTGGGCCAGTGTTGAGATTTATATCCGCAAAACTCCCCGTCGTGTCACAGATTATTAGAGGACACCGATGGCCTTGGAAAGGCTGCCGTCCATCGGATGGAGCATTAAGCTGTGGTTCCGTGGGCAGGAGAGTCATACCTTGTGCACGTTAAAGAATACGCTGGATGGCTTTAACGGGAGGCTGATATCTGTCTCCCAACAGCTGTACATTTGGTATTTTATCTGACAAAGTCTTTTCGGATTTGGTTATGGGTAGAACATGTGATAAATTCCAACTGTTTGGATCCCTTAGACCAAAAGTTATTAATAAACTCTACTACTTTTTTTCAGAACTGTGTCAGAAATTATATTTATTACTTTATATGGCAGATCATCTGGACTGGGAGCTGTAGAATTCTTACAACATCTAAGAACTGTCATTAATTTTACTGAGTTGCAGTTTTAATTTAACTCTTCAAAACCTTGCTGAATAAGAAAATTAAAATTTTTTAAGCTCTCTTAACACTTTATTTTCATTCTGAAGAAGCAGAGGAAGATGTAGCTAACTTTCATATGTAATAAAATATTTTGCAAACTTCTTAGCCATGTCTTCCACAGAAGCTTCAATGTCTAGCACCAAACATTTCCAAGGAAAGAAAGGATTGACTGACTGACCAATGGATTTAATTGTCATCCAAATTTCTCCAGAGCCTGAAAAACTGCCACTTTCAAATCTAGTAACCAACAGTTGCTGTCATGATTGTTTTCTTTTCGTAATTAGGTTGTTGGGACTTATAGCTAACGTTAGCTTTATGTCTAAATGTGAGAACATAGTTTTTTGATATGTCGAAAATCGAATATTATTTTTTAACTGAGAGAGGCAATCGCAACATATATATATATGACTGAACAGACGACCATCCCATACGCAGGACTCGAACACAGACCCATGCAGTCGCAGTGGCACTGAAAGCCAACGTTATTCCATTGAACCATGGAGGTGACACTGTCTGTTTATGATTCGATGTGAGGCATATCAGTAAATGAATATTTAATTAATCAGTGTTTTATTAGTTAATAAAAAAATTAATAAAAGGACTTTTGTATGAATATTACTAAGGGGTGGGGGAAGGGAGATTGTGAACATTAACAAGAGGGCGTGGCCAGTGACTTCATAGTGGGAAAGCACTCTCTATTAGGGGACTAAGTTTTATGGTTACTACTTAAGTATGCCAATCTAAATTTTAGTGTTGCACTTACTGGAACATATCGACATAGAATTTTTATACTGTTTTAGTAGAGGTCATTCCCTTATTGTGGTTGATTTGAAAAGTACGTGCAGCCATCTGTTTACTTCATATAAAACTAACAAACTCATTATTAATTTCATTACAAATGCATAGAATTGTATAATAACTTTTAATATAGATTTCCTGACATTTATTGAAATATTAATAGCAATTTTTAATAAGCTTAATAAATGTCATAGATTTTAAAAAATTAAAACTACTTGTTGAGTAGAACTAGTACTCCTTAAAAAAGAAGCGAAAGGCGATTCTACGCTGATTCTCGCTCAACAGATGGAGCTGAATGTCGCCCGATTCCTAGGCCACAGGAGGGACGACATCAGGAGGATTCCGTATTGTTTGTACTAAGGAGGGGTCCGGAACTGATTTCTAAAATAACATCAATAGGAGGAGAATGCCCAACGAGAGGCTAAGTACCCAAGTCACTACTTCCTTGAGCTTCCGATTTCTTTTGCTCTTCACAGCTAAAATAGTTCTTACGATGATTTTGTTCTTCACAGCTGAAATAGTTCTTACGATGATTTTGCTCTTCACAGCTGAAATAGTTCTTACGATGATTTTGCTCTTAAATATTTTTAGCTTCATTGCGTAATTCTTTAGGCGTAATGATTTAGGTGAAACGTCTTTACGTATCCATAGTAAATACACAGATAACCTATAGATATAGAATTCAACAATTATTCATCTGAAAAAAATTATTGCCCGCCGAGTCAGTAGTAATTTTTTTCAGATGAATAATTATTTATATTTGTAGCTTAATTTTATTTACAATTTTATATTATATCACAGTTTCAGTTATAAGTCATTCTTCCAAAAAAAATCAAAATAAATTAGACCATATAGAAAGATTGATATGGTCTGTATTTAATAATTTGATATATAAATATATATGTATGAGTTTTGTCCTCTGATAAAAAGATTTAATTCCGATTGCCAAGGGATTAGCTTACTGGACTACTAATGAAGAGGACCTGGGTTCGAGCCTCGTAGAAGGAAATGATATTTCGTTTCTTGTGTTGTCTTTTTGGTGAGGTCTCGCCTTCCACACAATGATATCTGTGATATAGTTATACTCACAGGCTCTTGTCAGACCAATATGGCAAGCAGCTGCTTGAAGAAATTTTTTTATATAAAAGCTTGCCAGAATCTAAACCGATTAACTCTAAATTTCGTATACTTTTTAGTGTCATATTTTCTCAGAACTTTTGCATTTTCAAAAATTTGGTGTACATTTGAAATAATTAGCTAAAAAAAATTTGGTTGCCCTGAGTGGGATTGGAACCCGGTTTCCCATCCACCCAGGGCAACCAAATCTTTTCAACTAATTATTTGAAGTATTTCTTGTTTACAGAATATATTCCTGTCTTAATTTATTACTGAATTAGATTACATTTTTAAAAAATATTGTACACCCTAAACTACCTTGCTTAGGTGCGTTTGCAAATGCCCGGTCTAACAGTTGCCACTATATTACACTAATCCTAGTAAATGAAACGATACAAGAGGAATCATTTTCGCTAATTATTTCAGTGTGAGGTTACGATAATTAATTTCTAAAAGAAAATTTATTTAATAGCTACCAATGTTAACTTAGGATAGCTGCTTATAAAATAAGTGTTTCAAAAATTAATGAGTAATATTAAAATATTTTTAAATTTAATTAAATAGTGAGCAAATATCTTTAGCTATTGAAAATCATATTTAGAAATCCAAATCGAACAGCGCCGCAATTATGCATAAGCTAGCTAAGCTACAGTTTAAGGCCTCAAATTTATGAGATCTCAAATATTGAGTTTGAAATTTACTATGTGACGAAAGCTTGGGTTGTTTTACATCTGAGTGGCACTTTTTTGCACACCATGGGCTAAAATGGCCAGGTCATATGGACTCCGAAAGCTTAGAGGAAGTTGGGTGAGGAGACCACCCACTGGAACAGGTGTTGGGAGGCAGATGGTAGCTTCCCGTCAAGGTCATCTAGTGTGTTCTTAAATGTGTACAGGGTATGGCTCTCTCGCACACAGAGTCACGGCTTAACGTCCCTCCAACGGACTGCGGTATTTCCAAGCCATTCGGTGTCCCCTAGTGACCGTGGGTAGGGAGTTTTGCAGAGATATATCTCAATGCTGACCCAGCTGGGACTCGAACCTGGGAACTACAGATTACGAGCCTGTCGCGCTACCGACTGAGCCACCCACGCCCCAACGAAAGTTTGTGAGGCGGGGAGTGTAGCCTATAAAAATGACCTTCCTATGCTTTCTTCCTCTCTAAAAAACGGGAAATATGAAAGTCGTTCTACTGTATCTTCTAAACGCCCGGACATACAGTTATGAGTTAGGTGTCAAAATGAAAGCTCGTATAATGACGGTCATTAACTATTTCGAATTTCGTCCTCACTATTTCTCCCTGATAAAATATAGGGAGAGGCAGATTAATCTCAGGGATCGAATTTAATGAGTCGTGTATTTATTTATTTTTATCTCAAATTAAAGCTTATGACGTCTCCAATGTTCTGGTCTACCTCAAACATGACTCCGAAACGGTGTATATAGATCGTAGAATCACATTCGATGTACCTGGTAATAATTCTACCCCTATCCATCTCCATCAGAAAGATATGCCTATTTCGCATGAGTAAGTACAAAAAATAAGTAAACCACCCTTAGGTGGGCTCCTAAGAGCAAATATTCCGAAATGGTGGTAAATGTGATCGATATTTATAAGTCATATATCAAAGTTTTTGAAGGTAGGTGTTTTTTCAGTAACAACGAAAAAAAATATATAAATTAGAAATTTAAAAAAATACTTACCTTCCTATTGGACACTAAAAAGTAGTAAATAAACCTAAAGCATATCGATGGTGAAATAAACCTAAAGCATATCGATGGTGAAATCAATCACTGAGTTCATATTCACTTCAAAGGAAGATAGGGCGCCTGCAATCTTGTCGAGTAGGTAACTAGGCGCCTTAACTTCCTTGAAAGTAAATACAAATTCAATGACTGATTGCTCGATATGCTTTAGTTTTGTTTTCTACTTTTTAGAGCCCCATAGGAAGAGAGGCATCTTTTTAAATTTTTTCATTTATTTTTTTAAAAAACGTTCTTTGCTTCATTCTAAACGAAACAATCGAAAACCAAAGCAACTCGTAAAGGAAACTGAAACAACTCATATTAACATTTGTTCTTAATAATCCTATCCTGGTTAAATATGGATTTTATATTTATGTTCATTTCTTCTCCTCCTAAAAGATGCAAACGGAAATTATTATTACTTAGTATTCATCACTTGTCATATCTAAATGAACGTAACATCGTTTATTTTATTCGTTTTCTAATTATTATTTGCCGTGTTACGAAGACAATCACATCATTTACTTTGCGAATCAAGGCTACGTCGGCTGCTTTACTATTGTCAACAGGAATTTTATCGTATGACAACAGTCCGGAATCTTAGCATTATATCTTAAAACGATGACACAAATTCGAATGTGCTGAAAATACAATAACGCTGAACTGCAGGAGTATAGTCACTTTGTAGTGATCGTGACACTTGATTGGTTGACTCCACCAGAGCATCCAATAGTTGAAGATTTTGTTACTTAGTGAAAATCTTTATTTGATTGTGGAAGGCTCAACTATAGAGCTCAACAAGCATAAACTTTCCTAATGTGTTTGAATCGGGTTGCCAACATTTTATTCTGCCAATGAATGATACTTATGTATGAAAATTTTAAGAACAACATTTGATATGAAAATGTGAAATATTTTGAAAATTTGGTTTACAAGAGAATGACAATATTATGTTTAAATTTCACATCTCATGAGCAATGTTTAGCTCAGTCGGCTAAAAGCCTCCTGTCAAGGCCATCCAGCGTGTTTTTTTAACATGAACAGAGTATAGCACTCTTGCACACTGCACCATGGCTTTACTTAACCATCCGAGGGACGGCACCTTTTCCATCGGTCGATGCCTCCTTTCTCACTGAAGGGTTTTATTAGGAATAAATCTCAACGCTGGCCCAGTTGGGACTCGAACCGTGAAACTGAGATTACGAGTCTTGCGATCTACCTATAGGGTTAACATCTGCCCCTAAAGCGAAAAAAAAAGCATAATACCAATGATGAAATCAGTTACTCAATGTAAACATGAAGATAAGATAGGTCACGTAAATATGTTTCCCTTACCAGCTGAAAGGATTTTGCATCCGCGCAATCTTCCTTTGTAGTTAATATGAATTGAATGATTTCAAGATTTGTATGCTTACCTTTTACATCCTTATGATATGTGCCCTAAAAAGTAGGAAATGAAACTGAAATATATCGATGGTGCAATCAGTCACTGAGTTCGTATTCACTTTCAGATGAAGATAGGGAGCCGGCAGTCTTGTTGTATAGGTAAATCGCCTCCCTATCTTCTTTGGAGTACTACTTTTTACAACGCATTTCAGAAAATGGGTATTTTTTAATTTTTTAATTTATTTAAATTTTTAAATGTGTTTACATTTTTTGTTTGTTAATAAAAACACCTATTTTCAAAAACTTTTATTTGATATGACTCATGAGCATTAACCATATTTTCCACCCCTTGCTTTTGGAATCGTGTTTAATGTAGCCCATGACATTGAGGACGTAATGTAGCCCATGACATTGAGAGCTTTAATTTGATATATAACTCGTTAAGTTCCTCCCCCGCCGCAAAAATCTGCCCTTTTTTTAGGAAGGAGGGAGAATGGTGGGAGGCAAAATTTGAAATAGTCTACTACAGTCCTCATATGTGCTTTCATCTGACACCTAACTCGTAATTGTAGGCCCTCGCATTCGGAAGGTATAGCGTAATAATCGTTTCATATTTCACCTTTTTAGGGGGGAAAAAGAAGGGGGTGGAATTATTTTAATCTGTAACATTCCTGTGTCACAAAAATTCATTTGATGCAAACATGTTACTTCCAACTCTTACATTCTGGCGATATAGAGGAACAATCATTTTCATATTTCTTCCTTTTTTAGGAGGGGGACTTTTTTTTAATAGACTATGACACTTCCCCCCGTCACAAGCTTTCATTTGACATACATAAGCTTGTTATTTTCGGCATTCGCGTTCTGGAAAAATGCGGAACAATATTTTCATATTTTTCATTTTTTAGGGGGAAAGAATGCTTGCGGGGTGGTAAATATTTTAAAAATAGGCCTCTAACCCTTCCTGGGTTACAATCTTTTGACCCAAAATCATTAAGTTTCTCCATCGAATTCGAAAGTTATGGTGGAACAGTTGGTGTCAAAACAGTTGGCTTTGACAGACACACAACCCTACATATGTCAAGCGATAAATAATAGGAAGATAGGTAAAAATGACGCCTGGTGCCGTAGCACTTGTTGCGATATCGCCGTCCCTGTTGGGTCCGATGGCAGCGATGTGTGATTAATGTTTGTGCAGTTCAACAGGAAAAATCTTGCAATCCTCATTGAAAGCACGGATAAGATAGTTTTTGATAACATTTAATTAGGATAGGATTGATTTTTGATAGGATTGATAACAAACTATTCCCCATAAAACTAAAAATGAAATAAATAAATTTTAAAAAGTTAAACAAAAGTGCCTTTTTTATATAAATGTAGTAACAAATAAAATAAGCAAATGAATTTAGATCAATTTTATAAAAGGGGCTGAGAATTTCTATTATTTGTTACATTGTAAGATGCATATAAGAAAGCGTTTTTTAGTATCCAAAAATGTATTAGATTTACATAGCACTTTTGAGATCCGCTAATTTAAATTTTGTAAATAATGAAATTTTATTGCTGTTAGCGATATTGTATAAAATATTTCAAATTTTTTTATAGAAATCAATTTCTTTTTAATTTTTCTAAAAAAAAATCTTTTCTGCCGGAAGTTGTTTTCATGCAAAATAGATAAAAAGTTAAGAAACTTCTAAAAACTGGTGCACAAAATGACAATTATATAAACTTAGGTTATATATACTTCAGCACTAAAAAAAGCTTCTCCTGGAGCACAATTTAGCACGGTTTGCTTCACTCGCTAGCCCATTACTTGGGGAACCTTATGTTTCAGAAAGGAAAAAAAGCACAATATATATATATCTTAATCAAACAAGGAATAAGGAACCATAAGGATATTTTTAACATGAGAACTTATTCATTTCCACTCCATAAAATATTTGTTGTTTACAAATGGCAAAATGCTTTTGGTTTCCGTTTTTTAACTTTGGCAGTTTCTTCAATGTTGTTGGGTTGTTTTACCTCTGAGCGGCACTTTTTTTGCACACCATGGGCTAAATGGCCAAGTCACATGGACTCCGAAGGCTCAGAGAAGGTTGGGTGAGGAGACCCACTGGAACAGCTGTTGGAAGGCAGATGGTAGCCTCCCGTCAAGGCCATCCAGCTTGTTCTTTAACGTGCACAGTGTATGGCTCTCCCGCACACGGGGCCACGGCTTAACGTCCCATCCGACGGACTGTGGTATTTCAAAGCCTATCGGTGTCCCCTACTGACCAAGGGCAGGGCGGGGAGTTTTGCAGATATAAATCTCAACGCTGACCCAGCTGGGACTCGAACCTGGGAACTACAGATTACGAGCCTGGCGCGTTATCGTGTCAGCCATCCCCGCCCTCTACAATGTGTACGAACCTTATAGAATATTTCGCAGATTTTCTGGTTTAACATCGTCAGCTGCTAAAACCTGAGATATTTTCTTACTGGTTACTTATTAGCACTTGAAACTTTTTTCAGTCTGTTTAGTTATTAATTTTTATTTTTAATAGCATCAGGGATATACCGTGACTCTCTTAGCGGTATATTTCTTGTAGCTTTTAGGGTCAAAATTCTCTAGGATCACACATTACATATAAAATTTATGTAATTTGGGCTACATATTTTCCCAGAAAGTCATATTTCTCTCAATTCATATTATTTTTCGAATCAACCTCACACTAAAAGAAAAAAAATCACACCATTTCCTCTTTCTGATGGTTGATTGACACTGAATTCGAAAATAATGTTTATACTTTGTGGATAAGAAACCAGATCCATCATATTTAACACGTTGACTGCTACAATGTTAAAAATTTTTCGAGTCCTCGGGCCACATAGCTTCGTTTTTTTTGTTAAATCAACTAAAATCGGTCATAAATTGCTATACAATAACAGTTTATATAATTTTTATAAATTTTTGCTTAGAAGCAAACTTTAAAAGTGTGAATCACGTGTGCTTCATGCGGCCTGAGTACTTTTTTATCTATTAGGCCGTGTGATACAAGGAAATAATAGAAAATATGCAGCTTCCAAAGCAACACAGACTCCCTGGAAATGTGTCCAATGCGACAAATATTATTGTGTTCCTTGTTTTACTTTTGTACACGAATGCACCTTATGAAATTTATTATTCGAGTATTCTTGACATATGTGAAGTAAAATAACAGTATATATGTTAGATTCCTATCTTTTTATTTTCAGAATGTTTGCTTTTGTTTGAGATTGTATTTTCAGAATACACTATTTTGTTAGTAAATAAACAGTATTTTCTTGTTTTATTTAGCACCGCAATTCAATAAAGTAAGTACAATATGTCAGACTATTTCATTGACCCTTACAATATACTTTAGTTGAAATTTCGCTGCGCTAAGACCACGGATTTGTTCCTAAGGGCACACTCTCTATTACACATAAGCAATGCATTCTAGTGTGAAACGCAAACTGATTCACGAGTCCTGAACTACAAATTTGTATGTGAAGCACGGATGATTCACGCGGCCTCAGGAGCAAATTAAGTCTGAATCATATATGATTCATACGGCAGTCAACGTGTTAATTTAATACTGACAGTGTGTGTTCATAAGCCAAAACAAAATCTTTTACATTACTGAAGACGACGGACATACCTCTACCAAATCATCGTCACCAGTCAACACATAAGGACTCATGCAAAGGAAAGGTTTACGTTATTTGGTTTTGTATAAAAACAATTCGGTGGATAATCACGGACGATGACACAAATCTCGTGCGCTCCCACCATCGATTGTTAGAATCTTGCAACCGCCCCCCCCCCCCCCCCCCCCCGCCCTCTCCAAACGACCTTTTCAAGAGTCTATGGACACGCATCTCACTACAGTGTCGGAGTTCGGCTGGGGAAAGGAGGAGGTGGGTCGGCTCCGTGGTTACATATTTATTGCTTTGGTCGGGGGAACAGAAGCCTGAGGTGCCTGGAGTCACTTGAGGCAACTGCTAGAACGGCGGACTGCCGACTGACATAGCAGTGGTACTATGCGACTTTTCGACCACATATTCGTATATAAAGAAACATATAATATAGAATCTAGGTAATTAGGTTTATAGAATAGAATGTAATAAATATAATTGCGGTTAATTTTTTGCGGAAATGTGATTCGAAAATAAATTATTTTTAAAAGGTATTGAGTCTTATAATAACGAAATGTTACAGAAGGCAGAGTAGCGCCATCTAGTGTCTGTAAGGGGACATATTTCATGGTTAAATAAAAAAAAAATGCAAGTGAAAAAAACGTATATCTAAAAATATTTTCTCCTTTTTCTATTTTTGACTCAGCCATAAATTTATCTTGAAGTTTCTGTAATCCACTACAATTTCTCTAACTCAAGCAATCTTTCATTTCTGTGTAGTTGTGTGACCAAAAATATTTACGACTGCACGTATATGGTACCTTAACAAGCCAGGGTTCCATTTTAAGTACAATTTAGAGCTTTTTTTTTCGGTTTTTTGCTTTCCAAGGGGAAACTCACAGTATTCAGGTAAAATATGTCAAGTCCAAATGGAAAGAAACTTTTTTATGGTTTAACTTGCTAGCTCCATTTAGTTAATGTGTAGAGAAGTGTATAAAAATTAGTCACGTGGTGTGAAGAACTGACCTTCTCTGCAGTGTAGCAAATAACTGTAGCCAACTTTCTCTACTTGTATGCCAGGTGGTTTTACTGCACGTTCTGAAGGCTAGGTTTTTGTAGGCTTGGTGGCATTACTGCACGTTCGGAAGGCTAGGTGGCTTTACTGCACGTTTTGTAGCCGATTGAGTTGTTTTACATCTGAGCGGCACTTTTTTGCACACCATGGGCTAAATGGCCAGGTCACATGGACCCCGAAGGCTCAGAGAAGGTTGGGGGAGGGGACCCACTGGAACAGCTGTTGGGAGAGAGATGGTAGCCTCCCGTCAAGGCCATCCAGCGTGTTCTTTAACGTGCACAGGGTATGGCTCTCCCACACACGGGGCCACGGCTTAACGTCCCATCCGACGGACGGCGGCCTTTCCAAGCCCATCGGTGTCCCCTACTGACCGTGGGCAGGGCGGGGAATTTTGCGGAGATAAATCTCAACGCTGACCCAGCTGAGACTCGAACCTGGGAACTGCAGATTACGAGCCTGGCGCGCTACCGACTGAGCCACCCCCGCCCCAAAAATATAAGGAATTCAATCTACAATAATTAAACACATTATACCTTACAGCGAACGCTTACTTTGAAGACGATATAGTCGTCCAGTTTACAATGCACCTAATGGAAGAATCTAATATGAGAGCGAACTCTTCTCCCTTGGACACTCCTTGAACCAGGCTCAAGAGTCAACTGTTCCCTTTAATACTTTCTTTGCTAATCCGATTCTGCGCTAAGGGAAGAAGGGCCGCCAGCAGATGGGATTTTAAGCCAGTTAGGTGACTGTTAAATAACGTAGTGGTAGGTCTTGATGAAAAGGTTGGATTGGGTATTTTCCTTTGAGCGGCACTTTTTTTTTGCACACAATGAGCTAAATCATCATGTCAGTGGACCCCAAAGGCTCAGAGAAATTTAGAGGAAACGGGACCAACTGGACATCTGTTAGGAGAGAGATGGTAGCCTTCTGTCAAGCCCATCTAGCGTGTTCTTTATCGTGTTCAGTGTGTGACTCTCCCGCACATGGGGCCACGGTTTAACATCCCGTCCGTTGGACAGCAGCCTTTCCAACCCCATCGGTGTCCATTATTGACCGAAGGAAGAGTGGAGAGTTTTGCGTAAATATGACGAAAGGCTTCTACTGTCTCGTAACAGCTCTTCAGTGGATACCTTACGTCCTTAAACTCTTGAAATTCTCATGATCTTGTCAGTTTGCTCATTGTGTTCAAGAAAAATGATGTTCAATGATAAAACAACACCATACTTCGAAGATGATTGCCTGTTTAGGATTTTATCAAATTTACGTGGTATATCAATATCATTAAGACAATACTAATTCTGATTTTTCACTTTTCTGTTTCTTACGCAAAAAGTAATGAACTATAAAATAAAAATTTAAAAAGTACCCATTTCTCTACGTGTTCTTTAAAAATAAATTACTACATGCCAGAAGTGAAATCATTTGTTCAATATAAACTTATTCTAAAGGGAGATAGTGAACCAGTTTTTTTAATTGGGTTGTTTTAACTTCTTGCGCGCAGTGCGTTAAATGGCCAGGTCACAAGGACCTTAAGGGGCGCAGAGGAGATGGAAAGGGGTTCCCCTGAACTGCTATGCGTCAATGCCATTTAGTGTGCTCTTTACCTTTTAGGGATTATGGGTTTCCAACAAATGACGCCATAGCTTAACCTCCGATCCGATGGACTGCGAATTAATAGGTGAAACTATACTTGACACATGACATTTTGACTGCAGATGACATTTTGTAAATGGGTCATGCAACTTCAATGGTGTCATGCTTCTTACTGGAGCCGTGTAAACCAACAAATTCTCAGATTTAGTTTTATGTTTGAGTTCAGGAACTGGTTACAAGGAATTTGGCTTATAAAACATATTTTAATAATTTGTTATTCTGATTCTTCGGTTTAAAAATTGATCTAATTTTATTGTGAAATGACAGTTTCGAATTTGTATTTAAGTAATAAAAGAATAATAAATTTATACACTTTTAGGGCTAATTAATTTTTTTATGTTGAGTAATAAATTACCGGCAGAAACATTAGGAAAATATTAATTTCCCTTTTCACTGCATCAACTAATGAGGATTAGAATTTTACTTAGCTATTAAATTTAGATCATTTTGAACACTACTTTTCAGAACCAGTCTTCAATTATAGCTTAGAGCAGTGTAGGGAACACCTAGCTTAGAGGATAGGGAAATTATCATGTCTGAAGCTGAACTTGAAAGAGTTTTTGAAATTTTTCATCATGAAGAGGTCTTCCTGGATTTGATGAAGATAATCATTCAGAGATGTGGAATCGACAGTATCGAAATAGCACATATTATGAATGGAAATCTCACAATCATCTTAGTCAAAACGGAAGAAGCTACTAACGAAATATTGGAATGGAAATCAAGACCCATCAACCTAAACGGAAAAGCAGTCGAAATACTACAAGTTTTAAGCCCATCAAAACTGTAATGATATCAAAATTTCACTTCTTCATTACCAACGAGGAAATAATCAAAAATATAACCAAATACGGAGAAAAAATAGATATTCAAAATGAAATGCACAAATATGAAAAATTTCACGAGGTCAAAATAGGGACAAGAATCTGCAGAATCAAAATCATGCATGAAATTCCAAACTTTCTGAAAATCTGTCCTTATACAGCCATTATACATTACCCAGGGTCACCAGAGTATGCAGACAAGCTAGACATTTCATTTCGACTTGCCCTCTGAACGAGAAAAAGAAGAAGAATGAACCTACAACTTTCGCCGAAAACGGAAAATGCATTAACAGAAGAAACACAGAAAATTTTAAAAAAGAGACAACTCAAATCAAAGTGAAGTAACATTCAATCCACACCAAACTCAACTACTAACGGAGGAACATTTATGGCTTGAAGCAATTAATCCCAAAACAACATCTAATCCTGATGAACAAGACAGAGAAATTAAACAACAAAAGAAAAAAAAATCCTTAAAAAATCTCCAGAAAGTCCCATTAGCAGCGATGAAGACAAAACACATCAACACAGATTATATAGTCGCATATAACTCTACGGAAATCGTAGAAAAAAACAGAACAATAAAACCATAAAGACGATTGCCCAACGGAGACAGAAAAAAAAAAATTAACTGGGAAGAAATTGCAGATGACATCGTGCCGCTACTGAACTGTGCCTTCTGCAAGGATCCTGAAACTAACACATCAGAAGAAAATCAATTCAATTATCCCATTGGGAAGCTCAGAAAAACAGTCCATGAAAATTGTAACATTACTAAATTACATCACTCTGTTTAAGTCAAGATGCTCAAGACATATTATAAATATGGCCTTAACACAGTCATACATAATGTGTTCCTCAACTTATGCAAATATGAAGAAGCAAATCATATTGATGAGTATAAAGTTAGTGAACAAAGAGAACAAAGACTTGCTCTCTCCGAAAGAAACGTTCGCTAGTCCTAGGAGATTCATTCGCAGCTTCGACGTGTTTTAGATTTCTGAGAGCGCCGCAGATTCGGGACCTTGGTCGGAAATCGCGTGGTTCTTTGTCTCTCTCTCTCTTCGTGTAGAACTGAAATACTGTGCTGTGAAGAAAAAGGTTGTGTTTCCATTACCAGATAATCATATTCGTGTAGAAACGTGCATATCTTTGGACTGATCCTAATGACAAGGATGTGAACAAATGGCGAACTACAGTAAGAAAAAAACTCGCCAAAAGGAACTAAAATTAAAGTAAAAAAGAATAAGTTTTATTCTGCTGATCACAAAATGCCAAAAACAAAGGATCTGAACGAAACATCCTATCATGAAGATGACCTGTAAATTTTCACAGAATCGGACAATTCACCACGAAAACTTTCGGACGACCCTGACGTTTCTCTTAACAAGTCGTCTGACTTCAACAACTTAAGGGATCACCCTTCACTCGACAAATTCGAAGAAAAAATAATTCATTAAATGAAGACAACGTAACTCTTTCTAAGTAAAACTTGTATAAAGACTTTACCAAATTCCAAAGAACAAATCCAACGAAAATTACTACTACTGCTCATGACAGCTTACATAAAAAAAATGATGATAAAACTGCTGATAATTTAAAGAACCCTAATTTTTCAGAGAATATCTCAGAACTTGACAACCTTAAGAATTAACTTGCTCTTACCTTGACCGGCACCAGCGACAACCTAAGATCCATTAATATTAAAAATTAGCTTCCTTCTTCCACAAAAGAAGGTCTAGGCGACCATACCAGTGGGATTTGGGTTGGGTTGTTTTACCTCTGAGCGGCACTTTTTTGCACACCATGGGCTAAATGGCCAGGTCACATGGACCCCGAAGGCTCAGAGAAGGTTGGGGGAGGGGACCCACTGGAACAGCTGTTGGGAGACAGATGGTAGCCTCCCGTCAAGGCCATCCAGCGTGTTCTTTAACGTGCACAGGGTATGGCTCTCCCGCACACGGGGCCACGGCTTAACGTCCCATCCGACGGACGGCGGCCTTTCCAAGCCCATCAGTGTCCCCTACTGACCGTGGGCAGGGCGGGGAATTTTGCGGAGATAAATCTCAACGCTGACCCAGCTGGGACTCGAACCTGGGAACTACAGATTACGAGCCTGGCGCGCTACCGACTGAGCCACCCCCGCCCTACCAGTGGGAAATGTTTAGCAGATGGAAAACTACTACTAAACCCAACTATTCAAGCCCAACTTGACAAAATATTACAAATCGACAAAATGTTCTTAATCCTTGTTATTTGTAGAGCATCCTACCTTTAAAAAAGCAATTTTAGAAACTATAGCAGGTGTATCTATTAATATGGAGGACGACTATATCCTAGACCTATTATCTGATCAAAAAGTAGTTAGTATCCGACGCATAGTACACTTTGAACAAGATAATAAAAAAATAAACCTACTGTTACGCTACATCTAAAATAGTACTTGAGTTCAATGCTAAAACTCTGCCCAACGATACTCCTTGCCGCCTAATATCTGTCTCCATTGTTGCAAATTTTGATCACCTTATATCGAGATGTAATGGTCAACAAACTTGTAAACGATGTAGTGATAGGCATCACTATAAAATCTGTAATGCCAAATTTTATAAATGCCCTTATTCTGCTTCATGGTCAGGATGTCCAGTTAAATTAATTGCTTGTAAGGCTAAGATAATCCAACAAGAGACGAATGCAAACTGGAATCAAGCATTCCTACAAGCCAAAGCAGCGTTTGGCGACAAAACGAAACTCTGCATTTCATGGTGACAGCACGATTGCCCAAGAATATCATCAGACAGACTTTGAGGAGGCCACAGATGTGAATTTCCCTTCACTTCCATCCACATCATAAAACGAGAAAACTTCTCTGTACAAAGACCAAATTATAATACAGACAAGGAATTTTTCTGATATTGTGAAAAAGAACGTAACAAGCTCCAAATCAGCTGCAAATGCTAAAACTCTGAAGCCCACAAATGGATCATCAGAAACCAAAGAAACTCATGAAACAGGTATTCCTTTAAACTCAAAAGGTAAAATTATAAGTCTTAGCTTAAAATCGTTAGAACTTATGTCCCAAGTAGCCCAGAAATAAATGTAATAAATGATATCCTACTTTCTATACTTAATCAGGACACATGGATGACAAATCAATGATATTACAATGGAACATCAGACAATGGAACATCCAAAAAACACTACCATAAGCATTTAATTAAAATCCATAAAATTAATATCATCTGCCTACAGGAAACACAAACAACAAATACCCCTAACCTAAGCAATTTTGTCAAATGCACACAAATAATTCTGTACATTCCAGGGGCATAGTAACCTATATTAATAAAAAACTTCCCCAAGGAGGATTGAAACCCCTATTCTTCACCCCAACCTAGAATATATCACCAACAGACCACAATTAACAACATTTATGTCAACATAGTGAACTTTTATAACTCAGGCATTTACTGTACATCACCCACACCTTGTCATGTAATAAAAAAAGGAGAAATTATAATTTGTGGTGACTTTAACTGTCCCAATAAGACCTGGTTCTCTCATAGAACAGATGATAAGGACAAACAACTATTACCATTTATCTAAAAGAATAACTTCATAATCTTAAATAAAACCACAAAACATGTATAAACCAGAACAACTCCTTCTCTGTAATTGACCTAACTTTATCAACACATACCATCATACTCCACCTTCAATGGACAATTCGAATGAAACCTATGACAATGATAATTTTCCCATTTTCATAAAGGTACCAGATACACACAATAGCAAACCCAAAATAATCATAACTAATTGGAAAACCTTTTCATCCAACCTAAATAACATTAACCCTAAGGACACTGAAAAAGATTATGTATATATCACTGAAACTTTAAAAGAACAACACAAATGCTCAGAGAAGATAGCGAAAAAAATACCCAAAAAACAACATACAAACAATTTTTGCAAATAAATTAATAGCTATACGTAGAAAAGCCGAAAGAATAATGAAAAGAAACAACACATTCAGAAATTGCTAAATTTTAAAACGATATCAATTGCATAACAAAAAATATTAAACTCATACAAAAATTAAATTGGAACTTAATAACTGAAAATTTATCACCCACAACCACAACTACCAATTTATGGAACATGTTCAAAAAACTCAACAATAAAACCTACCACAGAATATTATCATATTCATAAATCTCAAAAATAATATACAATTAACACAAAAAAACTACAAAATTATTAGCCCATCACTATTTAGAATCCACTAAAAAAATAATATCAAACTAGGAAAAAAATATGACAGTTCTAACTTCTCACATAAATTCTACCACTCAAAGAAATTATAATATCTAACCCCCCCCCCCACCCCCTTACAACTGATGAACTTAAATTTGCAATCAAATCAGCAAAGAAAAAAAAAATCTACTTGGACCAGATAACATAACAAATAAAATTTTCAAAAACCTCCCCACATCATGGATATATCAAATCTTATCTATTTTTAACTATTTTTTGAAAATCGCACTCGTACCCTACTTCATGGTCTGAAAATTACATGATATTTATTAATATAGTAATAAAAATAAAAAATAAATAATAAATAAAAAATCAGTAATAAAAAGTCATCTGATGAAGTTACATCACAGAGACTTATCTGTCTAAGCTCAAATTTCCTGAAACTTTTTGAAAGAATAATAAACAATAGATTAAATTAGCATCTAGAAAACTTTAACATACTCAACAATAACCTATAGTATATGGATATAGATATGGCCGCTCCATCAAAAATCTTTTAACATACCTAATATCTGACATTGAACATGCAATGAAAAATAATTTATACTTCATAGCTATAGTAGTAAATTTAAAAGAAGTTTTTGATTCACTTTCACACAATGCTTTTCTATTCAAATTAAGAAACTTAAACATTACAGGCAACCATTATAACTTTCTATACCAAATTATTCTGAACAAAACCTTTAGAGTCAAAATAAACCAAAACCATTATAATTCCTACCAATTTCTAAATGGAATAATTCAGGGAGATACTTTTGTCCCCCAATTCATTAAATATTTATCTTAATGATGTTACAAAATGCTTTAAGGACAATATAAAATTTGGTATTTATGCTGATGACATTATCTTTTGCACAACTCTCTCTAATTTATCATTCATTGAAACTAATTTACAAAACACCTTAGATGAATTCCACACATATTGCAACAAATGGAATTTCACAATCTCAGACGACGAAACCTCAGTAATCCCATTTCACAAAAGAAGAACCTTCCCAAACAACTTCAACATATACATCAACAATAAAACACTAAAAATAGTCAACAAAATATAATTCCTAGGTATAAACTTTGGTTCCAAATTGACATGGAATGATCAGATAACTAAATCTAAAGTAACAGCTAATAAGATATTCAACTGCCTTAATTTTTTTGATAAATCTGAATGGGGATGCACCAACAAAAACCTACTACTAATATACAACTTAATATGTCCCAAATTCACATGTGGCATTGCATTTCTCAGCAATATGGCAAAATATAAAGTCACACAACTAGAATAAATTCAAACAAAAATTATCCGCCACTGTTTAGGCTTCATCAGAGGCAGTAAAAACATAGACTTATATGCAGAAACATCAATTTCAACCTTATTAATTAAAACAAAATATATTCTTTCAAATCTACTGTACAGAGAATCTTTTATAAAAACAAAAGACATCTTATCATTGATAAATTTCTAACGGAGAATAATGATCACATTTTGAACTCATTTGAATACAAATATATCCTAATTCATATTTACCATAACAAATTAGGTGGAGACTATTATTCTAACACCCTCATATGGACAACCACTTTCCCCATCTTATCAAATAGCATTCCTGGAATTGCAAACAAAAAAAATCAAGACATAGTTGCATTAAAAATACTAGCCATCCAATATATCGAATATAAATACAAAACTCACATACATATCTGCACTGATGGCTCGTCAAATGCAGATTTCTCCACTACATCTGGAGCAATAATATGTCTACACCCTTACTACAATTATATATTCAGATTCAACATGCCAACATTGCCAATGATAATTGAATGCATCGCCATTATTATGGCCGTCAAATGGTCACTAAAATTCTCCAAGCATAATATAGCCATTTTTATAGACTGTAAAACTGCCATAGACTGCATTTACCAAAACCCTAAAATATCAAACTACCCCATTCTCTCTAATGACATTATCACTCTCACATCACAACATCTTAGTCTAGGAAACACCATCACATGTAGGAATTCCTTTTAATGAAGCTTTTGAACTGTTTAAAAAAATGAAATTGAAAGTCAACTTAGTAAGATTTTCAATTTCATTTTTTTAAGCTTAGTAAAGAATCTTGTTAGCTTAAAAAGAATTTTATTTAAAGGGTTTACTCTCATTGTTAAAATATTTCGGCATTAATATTTGTTATAATATTTCATTCTGATTACTTATTTACTTAACATTTAAATTTCCTGTACTTGTAATGTTGAACTTTTCTAAAAAGGGAGATTTATCGATATATGTCATAAATAATCATTATAATAATAATAGTTTGTAAATGAAAAATGGAAACGGTGGTTGGTAAAATAAAGGGCTTCCAGGAAGATACGTGATACACTGACGTGTACTGAGATTAGTACGTTCGTGTTATGGGTATGTTTTGTGTTAATTTTGGTTTTAAAATTAAAATTTAATATGGGTAAGTTTTTGATTAAACGGAAAAATTCAATGAAGAATCAGTGCCATAAAGTAGCAAGAAAATAATTAAAAAATTTCCTTTTGTCTGAAATATCATCCAGAATTTTGCAGTACATAAACAATAAGGATGCAGCAATTCAGTTGCTATTGTCGTCAGTAGCAAGATAACAGAATAACGGGAGTCAGGGAAAATTAGCAGCCGCTTTGGGAAATTTTTTCATAAATTTATATGTAATGTTACCCTAGGTAGCTCTACGATGTTTCTAACATATATATATAATATTAAATTTCTTCGACAAAAATAGCAAAAAAAAAGCAAAACCTTTAAATGAATATATTTATTTAATTATGTTTCCTTCGTTTGTTAGATATATCCAAGAGCAACCTTAAATAATATTCTAGAATTAAAAGAAAAACATTTTTATATTTATATATATATACGGTACAGAGATTCCGATGTTTGACATCGTCAGAGCTAGGCAAAGTTACAATCAAACTTAAATAGTTACAATTAGTAGGGATATGGTACACGTGAGCATTCTTATCAATATGCTACATTTGATGCTATGTTATCAAAGATTGGCATTCAAAATGATCATTCAGAAGACAATCACTACCACAAGTCCAAACTCAACACTGATTACCATACGACTATTGATCGAATTCACTCTGCTCGCATATAATGCAAATTCTCTTCTCTTGCGTATTGAGTTAGAGAGCAATGAGCTCCATTATTTCAAAACATCGATGCTTCCATTCTATTCCATTAACAGAGAATAAGATCCCTTGATTTTTAGCATTCTATTGAAATTCTGTTTGTCCGTCTGGGAGATTGTTTATTTCTATTGACTTAGTAACGCAATGAATCGTTTATATAATTTCGGGCGATTTGGACGAAATGGGGAAGTTCAGATTAATACTTTTGTTTTAAACCCAGAAATTTTAAAGAATTTTGAAATTTACAGATTTTCAGGAATTTTAAAATATGTAAATATTATGAAGGATTTCGACATTTGTAGGGATTTTGAGGGATTTAGAAATTGTAAAAGATTTTGAAATATGCAAAAATTTTGAGGGATTTTGAAATTGAAGAGAATTTTTCTCACAAAGAAAAAGGAATTACCTCAGTAATAAAGTATTACAAAAAACGTCCTGTAGACAAGAAACACTTAAAATAATTAGTTACAAAAATTAGTTTTCCTAGTAGGCAGCCAATTTTTTTTCAGCTAATTATTTCAAGGAATTACTTCTTTCTTTTCTTGGTCCTAAAATATTGCTGTTCCGTCAGAGCCTATTAAATACTTCTTTCTTCAAAATGCTTTACTAGGGTATTAGCCCCAATGAGGACATTTTGGACACTCAAAAACATACACTTAGAACCAAGCCCATATCTAAAGAAAAGTAAAATGAAGGAGGTGAGTGAGGACAATGGACTGTATCGAGCAGAAACGAACAGGCATGCTTTCCAGTATAATCGTGATTAAAAAAAAATCTTGAAAACTACGTGCATATATATATATATACAAGGGTATATATATATATGCAGAAGTAAGTATACAGTTTAAAAAATATTGTATTGAATCTTCTCTTATGAACCTTTTTAGCATTCTCTGTCTTCCAATATTGTTTGATATCCACTTTAGTTGTTCATCTGTTAAATTACCAGACATATTTAGTTATCTGAAAAAATAATCAAAAAATAAACAATATAGGATAATAGAATAGAAACTGTATATCTACTTTTGCATCCCCGTTTTATTAGGTATACCTACCAAGTAGCGTATTGCGCCTCCTTTGGCCTTCAGAACATTCCTAATTCTTCGGGACATAGAATCGTACAAGATGCTGGATGTGTTGTACAGGAATATTGTACTATGCGGAAATAATTGTGTCGCATAGTTGTTGCAAATTGGATGACTGTACAGCTCGTGCGAATAGCCCTTAGCACCTCATCCCAAGGATGTTCGATAGAGTTTAGATCTCGGGGCCGTGCAGGCCAAAGAAGCAAGGAAGACTCGTCGGCATGTTCGTGGAACCATTCGGTGACGATACGGCCTCGTGAACAGTGCATTATCATGCTGAACGCGTCTACCCGAGTGAGGATGAACGTAGCCATGAAAGGATGAACTTGGTCATCAATGATGTTCAAATACGCCGTGGCATTCAGATATGGTATTTAATTATATCGATGGGTATCAGGTGGCCTAATGTGTGCCATGAAAAACATTCCTCACACCCCCACACCGCTACCACTGGCCTGTACTGTTGAGACCAGACAAGATAGCTCCATGGCCTTTGTTGCTTGCACCAAATTCTGATCCTTCCGTCAGCATGATACAAAGGAACCTACTACTTCATTCACAAGTAGGCGACAACAACCACCCAAAAATATCGGATATTTTCAGAAGGATTACTCCCGACCGACGGCAGCTAGGAACTAGATTTCTTAACCCAACACGGTTTGAAACGAAGTGAGACTACCACTCAAAATTTGAAATCGGTAGTTATATATTAATCTATGGGGAAGTTCTTGTCGCCTTTGGGATAGCAGGAAGCCCATTGTTGAAGGGTTTCTAACCTTCCCATCACAATTTATCACATCACATCTTGTCGCCAACGTGGATTCAAACAATCCCAGGATGAAGTATTTTATGCTCCACGAAAATAGAAATTTAAAGAAATAAAAGGTAGCGAGAACGAATTTTATTTTTTCAGTGTTTAGAAGCAGGCTATTTAAGAAATGCACGGTAAGTCCAAAGATTGGGATTATCGGAAAGTGCTATCAGTACTTGATGTGAGAGTGTTTAGGTTTTAAAAAAAGAAAAAAATTACTGCAACAGGTCAAAATTAGAAATAAAATGGGAATACACATTCTAACCTACTATTAACAACTAGTTCAGGCTGTCGAGAATCGGTTAACCAAATTATGCAAAAAACGTTCACAATTCTTCCACAATGCATGAGTACTGCCATTTTCCGCTCCTCTTTGACACAGAAAACGCTTTAAGACACGGAGTTCCAAAATATTTATATATCTGTTTTTAGTCCTTTTGACTACATGTCAGATGGAGTCCAGAAGCTTGTTATTATATTTTGTGGCTTTTGGGTTGGGTTGGGTTGTTTTACCTCTGAGCGGCACTTTTTTGCACACCATGGGCTAAATGGCCAGGCCACAAGGACCCCGAAGGCTCAGAGAAGTTGGGGGAGGGGACCCACTGGAACAGCTGTTGGGAGACAGATGGTAGCCTCCCGTCAAGGCCATCCAGTGTGTTCTTTAACGTACACAGGGGATGGCTCTCCCACACACGGGGCCAAGGCTTAACGTCCCATCCGACGGACGGCGGCCTTTCCAAGCCCATCGGTGTCCCCTACTGACCGTGGGCAGGGCGGGGAATTTTTGCGGAGAATATTTTGTGGCGGAGGTCTGATTTTTTAAGGAAGATAATGAGAATGAATGTATATATATTTTTTCTTTTTTCCCCTGTCTTAATGTGCTTGTAAATGACCGATTATGAAGTTCCTCAATTTTCATTTCTTTCAGTTGTGATAAGTAATTTCTTTGTGGTTCATACAGTGGACAATAAAAAGAACATAGGTTAGTTTTTCGTTGAGTTGCAAGTTGTGCATTTGTTTGTTTCTGATTTTTCCATTATAAAAATTTTATCATTAAGTGTAAAATGACAAGTTTTCATTCTAAATATTTTCACGTGATTCTTTCTATAAAATTTTCTTGGGGTGAATTGTGTCCAAGTTTGGGTCCACCATCCTTCTATGGTTGAGGGTGTTTTGTGTATTTTGAGTAAAATGTTCTTGAAGTTTCTCAAGAGTACATTTGTGATGAGGTTTTTGTAAAAATATTATGTGTGTTGTTTATTTTTTTTTAATCTGTGAATCTTGGGTTGCTTCCTTGGCCAAAAGGTCAACAATCTCATTCCCAGTGAGTCCAATGTGACTTCGAACCCACTGGCAAGAGTGAATTTTTTTTATCAATTCATCACAGTGAGACAGAATATTTTGTGTCAGCTTGGTATTGCATCCTTTTGATGGTTAATTTAGCAGCATTTGTAATGCTGATCTGTTATCAGTAAGGATGATATTTTTCTTTTTGTTTTCAGTTTTGACCCAATTTAAGTCTCTTCATATTACTATTAACTCCCTCTTTCTGATATATTCGAAATTCTTCATTTTAAATTTCTGTTTCGAGTTATCCTGTGAGTCAAAAAATGTTCCTGTTGGTGTGTTGGATTTTAAAGCCACGGTGCCATCTGTATAGATATTTTTTCAGTATTTAAAATCTTGATCATTGTGTCTTTTTACATGTTCATGATGTCTGGTTGTAAGTAATTGTTTTTTATTTTGATTGATTTTTTTCCTTATTTCTGTGTGGATGTTGGGATGGTTGATAGTCCGTGGGGAGTAATTTGTGATCTAGTCACACTTTTCATTGAGGCGGCCAATGACGTTTTTCAACAATTTCTACCTTGAAATTATTCCTAATAATCTCCTTATATATAGGATGTGTTTTGAGACAAATCTCTAAAAATTTCATCCGCAGTTCTTGTGTTCTGTTAGCAGTGCTTGTTTCAGCATAAAGTGAGATTGCTGGACAGGTGGGAAATTGCCCAAGGAAACTCTTCGTATTTTGTTTTGTGTGACTTCTAATCTTTATTTAAGTGTTCAGAAGCATTGCAGGAAAAGGTGAATGCATATTCCATCTGGATCTTAGTATTGTGGTGTATACGTTTAGCATGTATTGGGATTTTCATCCCCGTGTGGTGCCGGCAATATATCTCAGTAGTTGAAGATGTTTCTTTCCAGCCCGAGTTAATTTTGGCAATGTTCAATCCAGTTGAGTTTGTGTCAATAATAAGTCCCAAAAATCTGCAGGATTTCATTTGTTCGACGGTGGATTCTTCAATCTTCACTTATATATCTGGTGTATATCTATTTTATTTTGCAAAATGGGCAGAAAACTTTTTCTATTCAGAAGATAGTTTAAGTGCCATTCCTTGAAGTATTCTTGAAGGCAGGAAATAGTTTATGTAATTGTTCTTCCAGGCTGATGAATTCCATTATGCATTGCTACACAAATAGTGATATCATCTGTCGCTAAAATATCCGCGGAACCACTTTGAACTGAAAATCTTTCCACAGATGACGTCACACATGTCGACTGTTCACTTGTTCGTTTTCCGGGTATTATGGCTATTATATAATATGATTATACTACTTAAATATGATTTTTTACGTCAATATATTCGTAACTTACCCAATCTGCAACTACTATATTCCATCTCCTACTCTCCATCGATAACATATTATTCCATTCACAAAGTAGAAGATGGCAGCGCCAACATAAATTTTGAACGTTTGCAGAGAGACTACTCCAAGCCCATTGTAACTCACAATCTGATTTTTAACCCAACACAGTTAGACCTAATTGAGATAACCATGCTAAATTTGGGACCGAATGGTCAAGTACCCATGGAATCACAGGAAACTGAAAATTTCCACCACTGATTACGTCACTCCGCGGACGTTCAAGAACAAAAGTATCCATGCGTTTATTTGCCCGTTTGTTCGACCGCCCGAAATTACGGCTATTATATAATACGACTAGTTAAGCACCCTCCAAAGGTTTAGCTCGAATTGTCTATCTATTGATGACTTTTCCATCGACAATATACTACATCATTCAAAGTTGTCATCGGCAACAGCTCCATTCATAAAGGAAGGAATGGAATAGAAATTCGAACACTTTCATAGTGATTACTCTCGACCGATGGCAGCTAGGAATACAATCTCTTAACCCCATAACCTAAGCTAAGTGGGGATGGCAAATTCGGAATTAATTGCTCAAGTACACGCGAAAACACGGGGAACGGAAATTTTATTAATTGCCTTATTTATGAATTTACTAGAATATAAAGAAAAGTACTTTGTGAAATTCTGTTAAAATTAAACTATTGCAATATAAACCACAAGAGTAAATAATGAACAATTAATATTAATATAAAGTTCACTTAACGTAAACACTGCGAAGGTTGAAGAAAGACAAAAATATATTTTATGATAAGAAAAAAATGAAAGAAATATTAAATAATCTATTTTTCAATCATATGTGCACGTAAAAAAATTACTTGCATTTTTCCCGTTGTGATTGTCAGGGAGCGAGTTAATATTCTAACAGCTAAATAAATTTAATGCTCACTTAAACAACTTTTTCACTTTTTAATCCAGCAGAAGTCGAACGAAAGTGAGCATTCACTTTCAAAAATGGAATAGTAACTATGTTGTTTAACTTGAAAATTAAACTATCAATCTAAATTTGAAAATACGTCAGATTTCATTGATTTATATTGCAACTGGTAGTTTTTAAAGCAACTCAATAAAAGAACCGCAGAAAACTTAGAGTAAATTAACTCTAAGTGTCAGTTTTTGTTTTTCGCAAAGCCATGAAAAATTCAAGAACTAACTCTACTTAAATGATTCTGAGTCTTGGAAATTCGAAAAGGAAAACATTTCTCTAGTATTGCTAAGACTACGAGGTACCAGGTGGCGGTTACAACTTGAAAGAGGTCGTTGACCTCGATGATAGTTGAAAATTTTTGATAGCTGATCAGCACGTGATGCCAAGTAACGACGAATGACACTGGTTTCGGCATTTCGTTTTCACATTCCGAAGAATGTTTGGAACACACATCGCAAACTCTTTCTTTTGTAAACAATAAGTTTCTTCACTTGGGGAAAGTAAACTGAGAAAGAAACAAATACAATCGATTTTATGCCGTTGTTAAAAGAACTACAAACTATAACAATGATTTGCTAATGTTTACAGATGCATTGTGCGAAAACATGAAATTCAAATGTAACTATCAAAGCGATATTTGAGTAGAAAATTTTATTTTATAAGAGAGATGAACAAAGTACAATGGAATAGAATCATTTATCAATTATTAATTATTATCGTTTTATCGTAAATATGGCACTGAGCCAAAGTCTTCTGTGGCATGTTGCAAAAGCATCAGTAGGGACAGTGCATTTAATGCAATCTACCTGCAGTAACTAGGTCTGATTTTCTTGAGTCTACTTGAAAATATAAATGTTTCCTTGATGAAACATTTATAATTTAAAAATTTTATTTATTTTTAACATAAATTACACAATATATATATATATTCATATTAAGAATATTGTAAAAGAAACATAATATATAATAATACAAATATAATGAAATTTTAACTGTAGTAAATTAAAATTATCTACCAGTAGTTTAATAATAAATAAATTTTATAATAGGGGGAGGGAAATGAATACTAATTGATATTTCCATTTTAATGATTGAAGAGAATGCTTCACTCATATGGGCGAATACTACACCCACCGATATTTGTAAGATTCAGGTCTTACAAAACTGCGGTCCATGCCCCCTGGTTTGTCACTAACAGACAACTCCATAAAGACCTGGGCATCGACCTTATATATACACATATAAAACGTACCTCAGAAGGATTTTTTGAGGTTGCAAGCAATAATCCCAATGAGATTATTTCTTCTCTGATTCTTTACGATCATATGTTTTGAGCAAGTCCAAGAGGCCTAAAACGGTAGCGTTCTCTGAGGAGACCTACCCGTTTTAGGTTTCTTATACAATTTTACTGCTATTTTTAGCTTTTCTTATGTTTGCCCTTAGGGGCCCACCTAAGGGTGGTTCACTTATATATATTTTGTTACTCATGCCAAATAGGTATATCTTTCTGATGGAGATGATTAGGGGTAGAATTATTACTCGGTACATCGAATATGATTATACGATCTACGATCTATCTACCAATTTATATAAAATCCTTCGACCAGATGTTTGTCAGAGAAGTCTGGCAGGAGTCTGTCAGTTTATACACCATAGAGAAGAATCTGTGAGGAAGGCAAGAAGCAGAAAGATAACACAAACATCCGTGCCCCATGGAGCCCCCAGGGGCGAACTCAGGTCCCGTGAATCAGGAATCAAGCGCGGTAACCACTCGACCACCGGGACGACATAGTTTATCAATTCTTCCGGTCAGCATAACATTCATAACTTAGCCATTCTACATAGAAAAGTTTTTAGACTAGTTTTTCGTTTCAGCTATACAAATACTGTATACACTTTTTGAAATATTAGATATATCTTTATGTTATTACGCAGTGTTATTTTTATGATAAAAATGTATGAAACGTTATTATTTTTATTCAAATTTGGACATCGGTTACCTAAAAAAACGTTTACAATATGAGGAAGCAAATCATTTTTTTATGTTGTTTCATTGGTTGAAAAATCTATTTTGCAAGGGCATTTTGTTTTTATTGCTCCGAAATTATTCAACTCTTTACCTTATGACATCAGAATGGAGAATAGCCTCATGTCTTCAAAAACAAAATTCACAATGTAATATGCTATTCTACTAACTTAGCCATACCATTTTAGTTAGTTTTCTTAGCTCGATTTTTTACCACTGTTGCTAAAATCTAGGAATTTTATTTCTATATGGAATCTGGACAATCTTACATGTTCTTTGTTTCTAGCTTTCTTTCCTTTCTTGTTCTTTTTTCCATTGTTTGTTCTATATATATATGTGTGTGTGTTTTGTATATTTTTTTAATTCTTTGAATAAGTGTAATTGAATATGGTGTAAGTGATATCATGCCAGAACTAGGAAAGAAGTTAAAAGAATTGGGTTACAGAATGCGTGTTTTTGTAATAACTGTAGTTTCCCTCTATTTATTTACTTGATTTTGTCAGTGTTTATATTCGTATTATATATGTGAATCTTCAAAAGTGTCCTAAATGGGTTGGGTTGTTTTACCTCTGAGCTGCACATTTTTGCACACCATGGGCTAAATGGCCAGGTCACATGGACCCCGAAGACTCAGAGAAGGTTGGGGGAGGGGACCCACTGGAACAGCTGTTGGGAGATAGATGGTAGCCTCCCGTCAAGGCCATCCAGCGTGTTCTTTAACGTGCACAGGATATGGCTCTCCCGCACACGGGGCCACGGCTTAACGTTGGCGGATGGCGTTCTTTCCAAGCCCATCGGTGTCTCCTACTGACCGTGGATAGGGCGGGGAATTTTTGCGGAGATAAATCTCAACGCTGACCCAGCTGGGACTCGAACCTGGGAACTACAGATTACGAGCCTGGCGAGCTACCGACTGAGCCACCCCCGCCCCGTTCTAAATGGGAATGGTTGTCAATTAGTGGTTATTCGCACCCTGACGCTGTACGTACATACACGGAATGCTGTTTCTGGTTCCAGATGAGTGCAATAGAGAGCTCACAAAATGATTTATAGTACCTTTCGCCTCTGGAGTTTTGCACTTCCCTCAGTCAGCCGGAGAGGTTAGGGTGTGAATCACCGAAGAAGCGAAGAAGAGAGGCGGAAATAACAAGTTCAGAGGAGCAGTAGCTGATGTTCCGAGCAGAGAAAGTTCTGCTAGTTCCGTCAAAAAAGATGGCATTGCTCTCTCTCTCGGAAATCCTAAAGGAACATGGTTCGGTTCTATGGAGAACCAGGGTATATAGCTGGGACTCAGATATCCTCTCGCCGAGTTATGAGATCTGTCAGGTGATTTCTTGATGAAAAAGAACAGAATTCAGTCTCACTAAATGAATGCATGTAAAAGAAAATCAGCATTCAAGCAATGTGAAGCTGAAGGGGAAAAAAGTCTCCAAATTGATCAAATAAGCCATTGAGTAAAAACCATTTCATTAAGTCCTACATTTGTGGGGATCCAGGGAAATAAATTCGCAGATCATTTGGCGAATTCAGCAATATTGCATGAAAAACCCCTTTAGTCCTATATGGGAATGCACACCTCAAGAAGCTAATCAAGAAGAAAAAAAAATAGATGAAGCATTTCAACATCGTTTTGAAGTATTAACATCTGGAAAATCTAATCATCGAAGAATGATTGAGAATGGGATTCTCCCTTTCGAAATTTCGGTGTGATCACGAAGAACTTCATTTGATCGCCAGGCTCAGAAAGACTCAAATTTATAAACGATTCTCTATTAAAAATGAAAGAATTCTCCAAACTGCCCTCATTGCAATGTGAAAGAAACTAAAATGTGCTTCTTAAAAGTGAAGAATATGAAAATCAAAGGGGAGAATTAACAAACAGTGTAAAGAGAAGGAATGTTACTAAATCTCGTCTTTAAAAGTCTTTTAAGAAAGAAGTACCTGCTTAGCAAATTTGTTTCGAAGAAGCTTTGAGATTTTTACATAATTGTGATCTGTTTGGAAGAATTTAGAGGAACTTTGAACTAAAGAGAAATCTTGTTTTTAGGCAATTGTAACATTTTTGCCAATCTGGAAGAGAAGGACGAAAAACTCGAAATGCCAATGGTGTAGGTTTTTCTGACTGACTGAATCAGTCAGAAAATCTGTAAAGGATTTTGTACTATGCTTTGGAATCATGGAGTGTGCTAAACCATGATAATTTATGCAAAATAAAAGACAAAGGAAAATAGTAACATGAAAAAAAATAAATTCATAAACCTACCGGTAACTTAATAAACAAGTATTATGAGCTACTGTCGCTTGAATAGCAATACTTTTGTGTATCATTATGGTGAAGTGATATCTACTGCTCTTACGAAACAACCAAGTGCTAGACCATGACAATTTATGCAAAATAAAAGACAAAAGGAAGATAGCGAGAAATGAAATAAGGCTGAATGTGCTTTTTATTCGTGCTCCAGTTACCGTGACTTTGTCACTGTCATTTGGCAGAAAGCATTAAAGATTTACATTAAACGAAGTTGGCTAGAACCCCGGACAAGAAACGCAATTTCTGGAACAAGGGATCGTAATTCAACTGACTCATCTAGTGTTTCAGATTTCTATTGTCGTTACCCACGTAAAAAAACGAAACTCTGGAACTTCTCCAAGCATTAACATCTGCTTAGAGAGTTGGAAGAATATTCAGATTTCGGAAAGCCTTTTGGTTTCCGATATTTCCCCAGACGGTTAATAAAGCAACGGAAATTTATCGCCATCTTCCAAACTCCTACACGCCAAGAGAGAGATATATATATATGGTTTTTTTAAGGTTCCAAAAAGGGGCGTCTTTTTTTTTCTTAACAGCATGCTCTAATGAACAGAAATCGACTGCGAATATGGTTAAAAGACACATTCAACTGTAAACCAAAAACTTAAGCTTACTTTCTTGATTTCTTGGGTTCCTCGCCTCTGCAGTTGAGATCTTATATTATCCACGCAACCTTTCGCTGCAGTGCTCTGATAGAATTTCTGCTCTCTCTCTCCGATTTTTTTTTTCTTTAATTTTATTTATGGAACTGCATTTATTATTTCTTTCATTCTTTTTCCGTCATTCACTTTTCTTTCGCTTTTCGTTTGCTCTTCTCTTTATTTTAATGCATCTCATTCTTTTATTTATCCTATCTCTTCTTTTTCCTTTTATTTTTCATCGCCTTCTTTAAATATCTTTTCTTGCCATTATTATTTTTCTTATCCTTTTATGTCGCTCTTACGATTATTTTCATTTTCTTTCTTGATCGCTTTCAGAATAAATATTTTTACGAGCATTCTAAATCAACTCTTCAAATTTTGTAACTCAATATTCTCTCCTATTTCGGCAAAGTCCCTTTATTTAATTAATCTCTTACATTCAAACGTTCATCCACACGCTAAATCTTTCTCTTTATCCTTCGGTGATTCTCAGTATCCTCTGAGATTTAGAAGATCTCGTAGAGTCATCTCTTTATCCTCGGAGAGTCGGATCCTCTTTTCACCTTTGAAATGTTACCCGCTTCTTCACGCATTAATGGCTTCTTTAGGGATGCAGACAATGATATGCTTAGAAAGGAAGCTTTCCTCAAAGGGAAAGTTAAGTCTTGATCCGTGTGCAAAGCAGAGATACCCTGCACACGCTAAGGAAAGAGTTGGATGGCCATGTCAGAGATTTCTATAGTCTGAAAACAGATGTTGAGTCTGCTTAACTCACATTGTTCTAAGTTTTGTTCTGGCATTTAACAGTTTTTGAAATTAGAAAAATATTCTAAGTGAATTTTTTAGATAAAATGATTATTTTCCTTATTTTCTTCAATTGTTTTTATTTAAAACAGCAGCCAATACTACATATACCTAATAGTTGAATGATGACACAGTTACCTATTAATAATGGTGGCCCTAGATGTGAAGCACATGATGCTAAAAAACTAAACCTCCCTCAAGGAGTTCTCACAGAAGCCTGTCAGTTTAATACATCATAGTAGAAGGTCTGGGAGGAAGGAGAGACCTCAGCAGAAAAACAATGCAAGCATCCGTAAGTTCCCCGGGATTCGAACCCAGATCCATTTGATCAGTAACCAAGCACCTAGCCACTCGGCCACTTTAAAGAAACATAAATGTATAGATAAGCAAATATACGAAATATACATGAACCGACTACTGAATTCGAATGTGTGATCTCGTTACCTCTTGATCCACAAAACCATATACAAAAAAAATGGCGATTCAAAACTTTCGTACATAAAGTTAATAAAGAAGATAGTATTTTCTGGGGAGTTATCATGCGGTATCAGTAGAAGGACTACCTTCTCCGTCGCTAATGAAAGAGATAAAGAAAATAGTCCTTCTACTAATGAACTACCTTCCTTAATAATCTTATACAAAACCCTACCAATTTTTTAGAGAATTTCTATGTTCTGTCAATGAGCAAATAACTTTGAAGATCTATAAGCTCTAGGTTACGCTTTTGTATAAAAAAATGTGACTACAGATAAAGATCTCATTCAGTTCTATCTAAATCTCCATTTTCACCAGTCACTTCATTATTTTTACATTTAGGGAAAGCGGATAGTCTAAGTAAATTCTTATGAGTTGCACTGCTATTATTAAATATTCCAGCTTCCATAGCTTTAAATAGTGAACGAGTATTGCTAAAAATCGAGATTTAAATACACTGCACGACTACGAAATTGTCCCACCCAGAAGGAGTGATGGAATAGGAGTGAAATGTATCACACACATAGCAATATATATTGGCATAGCATGATTTAATTTAGAGCCATTTACAGAGGTTCGAAGATGAGATAATGCGGCACAATGTGACTGTCTCAGTAGGTGGTTGGACCACTGTGAACGGCAATACAGGCAGCAATAAAGCGTGGCATGGAATCATGCAGTCGACGAATATGATCCTGAGGAATTGCGCACCAAGCAGCGTTGACTTGCTCCAATAATTCATCGAGATTCTGCGCCAGCCGGTGAGAGGATTGCACATGTTGTCCAATGTGGTCCCACAGATTTTCTACTGGGGATACATCTGGAATCATGCTGGCCATAGCAATACTTGAACATGTTGTAAACATTGTCTGGAGACCCTAGCAGTGTGTACACAGTCGTTGTCATGCTGGAAAATGGGGTGCTGCTTGCCTCTCAGGAATGGTACCGAAATGGCTGCAGAACCACATTAACTTATTATGCAGCTGTCAGTGTTCCCGTGATATGAACAATAGGTGACCTGTTGTCATATCCAATAGCACCCCATTCCATTATGCCTGGCTGATGGGTGGTGTACCGGTCGTGAACAAAAGCTACATCCATCCTCTCGCCAGGTTGTCGCCAAACACGGACCTGTCGATTGTCAACATCCAGACAGAAACTGGATTCATCATTAAACGTAACAGTGTTCCATTCGTGACCCCAGATCGCAAGACTTTGGCACCAAGCCAGACAAGTACTGCGATGGTTTGCAGTCAATGGCAGAGAACGTAACAGTTGCCTAGAGCGCAGGTGTGCCTCATGCAACCTTCGGTTTACTGTTTTGGTCGTTATGGAGACATCCATGGCTGCTGATACAGCCCGTCAAATATCGCCTGCAGTGCTCTGTGGTGACGAAGGAGCATGTCAAACAATGCACGTATCAAGCCGTGCTGACGTCTGTCGTATAGCACCACTTCCTCTGTGAAGCACCTTGGAACCTTAATTTCGCCACTGTTGCCAACAGCGTCTAACAGTTCGTGCATCCCGATGAACACGGGCAGCGACACGACGTGCTGCCGACGTGTAGTCCTTCCAGGATCACATAGGCCTATAATTCTTCCTCTCTCAAAAGCATCCAAATGGTGATAAACCTGCCGACGCGTGTACTAGGCATTTTCGGCCTCGCTGAAACATTTCCAAGCGGAACCACCTAATCTCAACCGTTCGCATGACTTCCATTTGCATAAACACAATACCATCCCTGTTCCTTCTTGCACCATTTATCTCTTGAGCCACACACGTCATTGGCTTCGGATTATCTTCGTTTGCATATCTCAACTGCTCACATCCACCCTTTTATTTGCATGTTTGTACGACATGTCCTTCTGGGTGGGGCACTTTCAATGTCGAGTAGTGTAGATTTGATTTAGATATTTGACTTGAAAAACTACAGTTTCCAATCATTTCTTTATATTTCTCAGCAGGGCATCTTTGTAATTTTCTACCAGAAGATACCTAGTCGATTGAAATTGTGACACTATATGTTTAAAATATTGACTTATGGTTATAAAACCACAGTAATATTGATGTGTTATTTGAAAATCTGGAAAAATGGTAGTTTATCGATTTTATTTAATAACTTATTTATTATTAAAATATTTTAATATTTTTTAATACCTAATTCTCTCCAGTAAAGTTGGGTCTATAGCAAGCCCCCATTCCCGTGTAAAAGTAAAAGAAAGTAAGGGTTTGCAAAAGGGGGTAAAGGGAACTCTCAGTGAATTGGAGGAGTAGTCCAGAATATTTTGTAGGATGAATTCTTTGCCAGTTAATTTTCTGAAGTTTTCTTGGAAAATATTCGTTTCTGGCATTGAAAGGATGAGACGTCGGATGTGTGTTTGGGGAATGTCAGTCCATGCAGTTTCGATACCTAGCCAAAGTTCATCTGTTGTCGCAGCTGCTGGTGTCTGGTGTGCTAGTCGTCGTGAGATCAAGACATGTTCAATTGGGGACAGATCCGGTAAACGCGCAAGCCCCCCATTCCCGTGTAAAAGTAAAAGAAAGTAAGGGTTTGCAAAAGGGGGTATAGGGTCAGGCAGGCAGACCTACGAAAAAATCCGTTAAATTCCATTGTCTTCAAGGGGCTCTTGAAGGGAAGCTTGATCTTCTAGGCTGAGGGATAGAAGACGTTCTTGGCCGTGTGGGCAAAATTTGTCTTTTTTTCTCAAAACGTGATTTGACGCTATCGGTCAAAGGGAACAAAACAATGTAAAAGTATTGACCATTTTTTAGATATTCTGATACTTTCCAAACTTCTTAAGAAAAGCAAAAAGCAAAGACCAGATAGGCACTCTCAGTGAATTGGAGGGGTAGTCCAGAATATTTTGTTGGATGAATTCTTTGCCAGTGAATTTTCTGAAGTTTTCTTGGAAAATATTCATTTCTGCTATATACACTGCTGGCCATTAGAAGTGAAACACCAGGAAAGACAAAAGATATCAAATCCATATTTAGTTAAACATAGCTTATGTTACAAGGATCAAATTATTACAAATACAACTCGGTTAGACTTATGGAATACAAAGAAATCAGTATCTTGTGTAGCCACCATGAGCGGCAATAACCGCTGCTACACGGTCCGGCATTGAGAGGATGAGTCATGGTCATCGGTGTGTCTTTGGATGTGTGTTTGGATGTGTGTTTGGGGAATGTCAGTCCATGCAGTTTCGATACGTAGCCAAAGTTCATCTGTTGTCGCAGCTGCTGGTGTCTAGTGTGCTAGTCGTCGTGAGATCAAGACATGTTCCATTGGGGAGAGATCCGGTGAACGCGCAGGCCAAGGCAGAAGTGTCACATGGTGTCTATCCAGGAACTGTTGGACGATGCATACGACATATTACCAGACATTATCCTGTTGGTAAATGGCACCAGAGAGCTCCTGAAGATAGGGTACGACCATAGGCTCCAACAACTCAGTGATGTAATGCTGGCTGTTCAAAGTACTGGTAATGCGTACGAGGCACGTGCATGAGTGGAGTAAGTGGCACCCCATACCATAACACCAGGCACCAGACTTGTAAGGCGTTGCATCATGCATGTCTCACTGAGTCTAACCCCACTGTACTGCCAGATACGGATTCATCCATCATTGTGCTGTATACTGAAGCGGGATTCGTCTAAAAAGACGATGCGATGCCATTCACACGTCCATGCGTGACGTTCTTGGCACCATTGCAGTCGCATACACCAGTGTTGTAGAGTCAATGGTAGCCGAAGCAATTGCCACCTAGCAAAGATTCCCTGACGCTACAGATGACGTCAAACCGTACATGTGGACAGTGGTTAATGTGCAACACACCTTAACTATTGGGCTAAGGTATTTGATGTGGCTGTACGATCATTCGGAGCCATGAGCACGAGATGTCTGTCCTCTCGTTCGTTTGTGTGACAGGGCTGTTGAGATCCCTCACGTCGGTGAGTTCATTCCTCTTCTACCCACAGACGCCATATTCTAATCACTGCGGCAGCATTCTGTCCAACACGAGCACCGATGTCTCGGCACGATAATCCTTCCTGTAATCCCACAATTCTCCCTCTATCAAAGTCGGAAACCTGGTCATATGGATGCCGTGGTCTTCGACGGGCATACTTGATCCTTTAGTGCACAAGAACAGCGAACAAACACAATTCCAGTGCTTTACAACGGCCCTTGATAATCTCCTTTTATACCACTTCCAGTGGACGTTACTCTCACAAATGATGTGCGTATGTGTTGCGCTTTGAATCATTTACATGTTCTCCCATGAGCTACCTATCTCGCATATTTCGGGACAATCTGATGAGTTCTTCCTGGTGTTGCACTTTTAATGGTCAGCAGTGTAGTTTTGACATTTCATGATTATGTGTTCTGTGTACTTTATTTCTTCACATTTCGCGCAGTTGGGAGAGTCTGCTGTTTTTAATGTAAACATCGTTTTTTTTAGAAGGGTGTGGTCATCTGCCATTATTCTGGTTATTTTTGTTTGCTGTTCCTTTTTAATTTTCTTTCATTTTAAATATATTTTTACAGGATTTCTGCATACTCTGGCTCTATGGTTTTCTCTATGGACGATTATTATGAGAAGTATGCTTCAAATTCTTTCATTTTCACTTAATTTTTACTTTTTAGTTCAATGTTGATTATGTTGTTGGCAAAGGCCTCTTTAACTAATTGATCTACCACTTCATTTTCTGTTATACCACAGTGATTGGGTGTCCAATTTAGCGTGATTTTCTTGTGGTTAATTTTTATGTAGGTAATGATTTCTTCTAAACGTTTTGTAGCTAAATTTTCTTCATATGTTTCGTAGGCATATTTCGTTAATGTAGTCAGTGCTGCTTTGCTGTCAGTAAATATGGAGATATTTTTATCTTTAAGATTTTTGTATAACTTTAGAGCTTCAATGATGGCTGTAATTTCTGTATCCACTATATTAAGATTATTTTTAGTTTGAAGCCCGCTTTCAGGTTGAGAGTGGGACAGAAGTAAGTACCAGCAGTGGTGTTGTAATCCAGTTTCTTAGAGAAATCTGTGAAAACGCAGAGGTCAATGCTTTTGCTCTTTTGAATAATTTCGTTCATAATGTGTTTGTTAAATTCTGCTCCAGGGCTTCTTTTTCTCTTCTCTTAGGTTAATGGTAAGAAATTCCCACGTCCATGTGACTGGTAGGTAATCTGTTACATTTTTATTGTTATAAAATGATGAGACTTCTGAATATAATGGGTGGTTTTTGATTTCAGCTATGACTTTAGCTCTTTTGGAACTTTTTTCGATTTTGTCAATATGGTCATGTGTAGCATGTTTTATAGCAAGTCTTATATAATGCTGAAATAATAAATATTTTCTTCTAATGGCGTGTGGCTCAACACTTGCTGTAAATGGCAATGTGGGAATAGGAACTGTGGGGAGTTGTGAAGTGCATATCCTAATGGCTCTGTTTTGAATTTTTTCAATTATATTCTGTTGGACTAAGGTAGCATTATCAATGATGATGCATCCATAATCCAGGTGTGATCTAAGTAGACTTTTGTATAGCATGATCATTCGGTCCGCGAGGGCCCCCATTTAGGTCAATGCACCATTCTCAGAACGTTATTAATACTAGTGCTTTTATTTTGGAAATAAGTGATGAGTTCGACTCCATTGAACTTCTCGTCTAAAACTACTCCTAGATATTTGTGGATAATGACTTGTTATTTTTTTTCTCATCTAGTTTAATATTTATTTCTGACCTTCCTTTTTTGTAAGTTGGTAACACTACCTATTTGTTAGGTTTAAGTTTTAAACCACATGTTCAAGGCTACTTGTAGTCGTTCTTGAAAGATGTGGAAATATTATCCAGATGTCCACATATAGATATCGTTCTGCAAATTATGTATAGTGCACTCTAGGATGTATTATCCCTCTCCTTACTATACTATACACAATTGTAGACGTGTATAGTGCACTATACACAATTGCAGACTTTTTAAATCATTAAGATATACTATGTTGAATAATGAAAGAGAGGTAACGGAGCCCTGCGGCAATCCATGAGTGGCAATGAAAGAATCAGATACAGTGTTTCCCCAGTTTGATGAAAATTTTTTCTTTGGATTATTGCATCAGTGAGGAATACTAAAAGTCGTTTTTTTTATTCCAATTTGTTTTAGCTTGTAGATCATATATTCGTGCTAGACAGAGTCAAAGGAATTCTTTAGGTCCAGAAAGATCACGATAAGAGGATGGCCAAGTGAAATGCTAGTTTGCGCTGCTACAGTTCAATTCATTTTATTTGTACAATATTTAAATGCATAGCTAATACATAGTCAAGTTCCACAAGAATTAGTGCTCATTATGTGCGTAACTAGCAAGTGGATATTTACAAAACATATATATCCTGCAGTCCTGAGTACATCAATATATAAATATGTAAATAGCAAAATAGAAATTTAAGCATCTGAAATATACAAATTTATCTCCTACTACTCATATCTCATTTCAACGCAATCAATTAATAAAGTAAATAAAACATCAGTCGCAATCTCCACCGTTCAATAACCATTTTTTTAGTTCTTTAGAGAAATGTATTTTAATATTGATAATATCCAGGTTATCTGGCAGTGAATTGAGTAGTTTCAAGCCACTATATCCATAATAATTTTTGAATAACACTTTGTTTGGTTTTGGAATACAAAAATCCTGAACCACTACTACACTTGAAAAATATTTATTAACCACTACATCAAGTTTTCCTTATTATTAGATACATGCTTAGCCATTCGGTGTATTTTTTAACTTGAGTATTTCAAGTTTTTTTAAACTTTGTTCAGAGGAGTCGTAATTTCTTCTAAATATTATAATCTTTACTATATATTTTTGCAATTGCTGCAATTGATTTAACCACCATGAAGATCCTCATCCCCAAATTATAATTGCATATTGTATTCTGGAATAGATTAATGCATAATATATATTTTTAAAATTTTTGTATTAACCATATCTCTTGATACAGTCTCTCAAAAAATATCCGAACAATATGGTTGATTACACAATTCAGAAAAAAATATCTGGCAACAATTTTTTTAGAAATTAGTGATCTGGCAACCTTCGTGTACAGTACACGAAGGTTGCCAGATTACTAATTTCTAAAAAAATCGTTGCCAGATATTTTTTCTGAATTATGTAATCAACCATAGTGTTCGTATATTTTTTGAGTGAATGTACATCTTGGGAATTATCTGTTTGATTTTTAACACTCTTTTTGAACATGATCATGCCAGGTTAGATAACAGTCGAAAGTAACTCCTGAATATTTTATTGTTTTAGTACTTTTAATTCTTGGGCAAGCACAGTTTAGAGACCCAATTCTAATTAGTTAAATCTGCATTTATTAGGGAAAGTTTAGGTCTGTTAAACCCTATAATTCTACTTTGTTCGAAAAACTTTTAATCACTCACATGATAGAATAAATCTCCAAGAACTCTATACTTTTCCCTAACAGGATTAAAATACATATATTTCGTTTTATTTAATTTTATTAATAATTTAATTTTGGAACCAAATTTGAAGTGTTCTTAAATCTGCATCAATATTTCTTAATAATTATTAGTTTTATCACAATAAATCAAGACGATGTCATCTGCGAAAGAAACAATTTTACCTTTGAATTTAGTGTGTAATAAATAGATCGTTCGCATATTTTGAGAATAACTGTGAACCCAAAACAGAACCCTGTGGAACACTGTAACGAATTGATTTTTTTCACTAGAAACGTTTCCTAATTTGATTTGTTGTACTCTACTTTTCAAATACGAATCAAACCATCTCAGTGACAGCCGCATTATACCAATAATCTCTAATTTATTTAGTAAAATATCAATAGACAGGGAATCAAAAGCTTTAGATATATCCAGAAACAAACCATCACTATTTCATTTTTATTGAGAACATTATAAATTAATTTTACTACTTCAGCTGTATCTTTATTTTTCCTAAACCTAAACTTGTGTTCCGATAGTACAGTATACACAGTCGTATCAGAATAATATGACCACTAATAATACGAATTGTACGTTGTCATGTTATTCTGATACGATTGTGTATTTAGTAAAGTAATTAGTTAACCTAAAATGCATTAACTTTTCAAATAATTTTGAGAAGACAGTTTGTATTGAAATAGGTCTATAATTCTCTACAAGGTTTTTATCACCATTTTTATAAATTGGGATAACAAGCGAATTCTTAAGCGAAGATGGGAAAAATCCTCCTGCAAGTGACAAATTGCAACACTTCAGTAAAATTCCAGATATTACACTGATCACTCTCTGTAATATTTAGACTGCGAAGTTATCATCACCTGAAGATTTGTTTAATTTAAGCCGAAAGGCTGTAATAACCATTAAAGGAAACGGCATTTATGTTTTTATCATTAAAGGTATCGTGTATTATTTCACCAATTTGGATTTCTTTTAACTGATATTTATAATTATATTTACCAGTTAATTCGTTAATAATTTTCCATTGCTGTTTAGAGTTATTACCAACCGAAAGAACCTTATATTTGCAATAGTTATTTTTAACAATTCTTAATTTATTAGTTAAGCTGTTACAGAGAAGAGTGAATTTATCCTTAATTTCTTTGTATTCCTCGTCATTACATGGACAGCTTTTAAGCCTTTTATATACTTTGTTCCTTTCGGTAATTAATTGAAGTGTTTCATCTGTGACCCATAGTTTTAATATTTTCTTTTTTGGTGCTTGACGAATACTTCAACTTTGTACATTCTCTAACACACGTATTAATTTGATCAAAAACAGACTCGCAATATATGTGTCGCTCAGAATGAAAGTGGTATAAGTCAGCGAAAATCGAATTTTGACTTATACAACGATATGTAGAGCTCTTAATGGTATCTTTTATGTGGCAAAGTAGCATCAGTCAGTTTCAACCAGATTTCGCGTGAGAGGAGCACTTTGTTCTTCCCCAAAAAAGCAGCCCTTTAAGAGCAGAAAACGCAAAACTACTTGTTTTGAAAAACTTGGTTTCGCTGACTTTGACCACTTTCATTCTGAGCGACACATATTTTTGATCATCATTAATAATATCTGTATCCAACTTTATATTCTTTAATTTTAATACTTTAAAATTAGTAACATATTTTCTATTTTCCTCTGTAGCTTTTTCTATTATGTCTCTTTTTAGTTGCAGCATTACCAAGTAATGATCCGTCACGGTCGTTTTAATAAATATCGATGTAACTTTCTTAATACCAGATAACCTTACAGCAATATGATCAACACGTGTATACCAAAAAATCTAGTTGGCTGCGTAATACATTGGAAAAATTCCAAATTTCTAACATATCAGAGTAACTAGAATTAATATTTTTATTATCTAATATATCAATATTAAGGTCTCCGATCAATATGACATTTTATAGTTATTTCGTAGTAATTGAGAGGAAAATTCATCAATAAAACATTGCTTATCTAGGCTACACTGAAATAACGTTATAGCCAAAATTACTAATCTTAACCTTTAGGAACACTACATCTGTATTATTACAATTAAAATCTACTTGAGTAGCTCTTAACTTGGAATTTACAAAAACAAATACCCCACCTGATCTATTTACACATCCACACTGGTAAAATTTGTTAAAACCTTCAAAATTACAAAGCATTAGTTCGTGTTCTTTGATCCATATATCTGACAATACAATTATACCTGATGAAAGGTCCATTAATGATTCTACCAAAATGAAATAATCTAAGTTTTTTCTAATGGATCTAATATTCAAATGAGTTATATTACAAATATTATCATCCTTTGTTACTAGTTGATTTCTCCCAATTTCATCAATAACTAATTTATCGACCATAACTTCCATATTACAACATTTTCAAGTCTTCTACTAATTTTATATTTATTACATTAGAGTTCCCGTCCTTTCTTAAGTATAGCTTTCCCTCCTTCACCGAGGAGTATATACAATTTTTTTCTCTTTTCATCTTCTTAATTTCAAAGAGCAAAGACATCAATTTAGCAATGAGATACTCTCCAATACATATGTAATTATTATTTCCAGCTATCCCCAAGTCCTTGTTCCTCAGACCTTTTAGCGATCGCCATTTATTTATCCATTTATCACTTTCTTCTTTGTTATTCGTCTTCACAATAATTGATTTCGGTTTATTCGCATTTCTTGTTGGGATTCGATGTGTAACTGTGTATTTTATTTCTTCTTTTGACATTCTGAGGGCTAAATCAACCTTGCTCATGTCATTTATATTTTCGTCGGAAATTTCCTCAAGTCAGCTTATCTCAATATTTTCTGCTCTGCTCCTTTTCTGTAGATCTCTCATTTGCTGTTATTTGCTGTTATATTGCATTTCTATTATGTCTAATGTGCTATCAGCTATATTGCGGGTTTTCCTGTAACCGATTTGATTGTCGTAAAGTACATTTTTCTTCTGTGGCATCCAGACTATTCTAGGTTTTATCATTTTTTCTGTTATTTTTATTATGGTCGCAGAGAGCGTGATGGGTCGATATCCTTCAAAGGTGCTCTGATCTTTGTTGGGCTTGGGAATGGGTACGATAAATGTTTCAAGTATTGCTGCGGCAGTTTTTCTGTGGCCTAGTAGTAGTTTATGATGTTAAGCAACTGACTGACTGCTTTATTCGGTTAGATGTTTTAGCATTTTGTTTGTTATTTGATCTGGGTCTGCTGCTGAATTAGTTTTAGAGGAGCGTATGTCTTTTATTAATTCTTCTATTTTAAAATTTTCGCTAATTCTGTCTTCATCACTAGTGTTTTCTTGTTTGTTATTCTTTGGCTCCCAGTTTTTAATCTTGTCTTGGTTTTCTAGAAATACTGCAGTGGTGTGGTTTTCCCCTAGTGTTTAGAATAGTTGAGCAAACTTGTTGGCCGCAGTTTTAGTATCAATGTTTTGCTTCACAAGTATATTTTTCCATGAAGTTTCTGGTGTTACTGGCTTTCCAGTTTTTTTAATTAATTTCCATCTATATATTTATTTCGTTGCAGATATTTTGCCACTCCACCTTTCTGGCGTATTATATTTTCCTTTTTTTAATTGCAATCAGTCTTTGGTGTGCTCTCATTTCTTCTTCCCTTCTTATTCTTCTGGCCTTTCTTTCCGCTCCTCTGCGCATAACGATAATCTTCCTAATGTGTAATGCTAGATAATTAATAGAGTTGTGTTTGCTAATTTCAATAGAGTTAGCTGTATGACTGACTGTTCGCAACTTGGTTTAGGAATTTCAGTAACGATTGATCATTTATTTCAGTTTCAGTGCTGATAGTGTTGTTTAAATTTAGTGCGAACGCTTGCCATTGAACTATTTTTCTTTTGTTGGAAGCGTTTTTTGCGAATGGTGGGAAACCCTCAATAATGATGGGTATGTGGTCGTTACTGAGCAGATCCACTGAAGTCGACCAATTTAAAATATATCCAGCTCAGGTGAAGCAAGGGTCAGATCGATAGCTGATGAATTAAAGTTGTGTCAAACAACGTGTGTTGTCCCTTGTTAAGTAAAGTCAGATCCAATCTGTTAATGATATTTTCGATAACTCTGCCTCGGGGGTCAATAAAGGAATTTCCCCAATTAATGCTCTGGGTGTTAAAATCTCCGCAAATGATCCAAGGAGGGAGACAAGCTTCTATAATCTCTTTAATTATAATATCAGAAATGTCCTCTCCTGGGTTATAGAAGTTATTGAGTGAAAGTTCTAGATGTTTAATCTTGATACGGACTATGCTTTATAATCTTGTACAGTTTTCAGGTAACTTGATTAAGTTGTCTGGTATGGTTCGATGTATAAGTAGACCAACCCCTTGACTATGAAAATCTTTTCTAGTGAAAAAAAAAAGTTTACATATTCCGGTACTTTAGAATGGTCAATATTTTTGGAACAGCCAATGTCTTATATGGCCAAAGCAGCGACCGATTTATATTTGAGAGAGTTCTGGAGAACAATTTTCTTATTAGAAAGGGATCTAGCATTCCACTGAATTTTTTGAGACAAGAAGACAATGGAAGGCTAGCAAATGAGATCCGGTAGAAAAGTGAAAAGGTTACTATTCAGTTTCAACGATAGCCTCTGGCGATTGGCTGCGGCTCTTTGATCTGATTGCCTTGACCTAGAGACCGCTCTTTCAGTAACCGCCCGTGCAATGACTGGCATTAGATCGTTGGTGAATTCTTGCAAGATGTCATTTATGCGAGATTGGACTTTTTCACGAGGAACTCTAATATTTCATGATAATTTGCACTTTTAAAAACATGAGACAGATGGCTGGATGTAGAACTTCTGCCTGCTGGGTTGCGATTGTAATTTGTAGGTCTGTTTAAGGCAGGAAATTTTTCGAGATGATCTACCATAGTTTCTGCTTCAATGGGGGTTCTAGATTTCTGGATTGTAGACTGTTTGACTTAGTTACAACGGGGGAGGGGGGAAAGGGCTCAAAATTGCGGCCGAAAACGGGATTATGTGAGATATATAGTTCCACTCCGTTTGTTTTTACGCTTCCGCCCATGTGATATTCATTTTCACTTGTATTTTTCTGACCTTGATGGCTTCTGCTCTGGTAGGACATCCTTTGTAAGTGGCTGGATGTCTGCCACCTCAGTTGGAGCAACAGGAAATTCGGGTCAAACATTCCAAGTGGTGGTGTGGTACACTGCAGTGCTTGCATCTTTTTCGACTAAGGCATGAGAAATACGAGTGACCAAATCGTTGGCATCTGAAGCACTGTAGAGGTTGCGGAATATAAGCTTGTAGGAAGAAATGGAAATTATGTATGGTAATTTCTTCCGGAAGATCGTTGTTTTCAATGGAAAGAATTACTTTAGAGTTAGGACTGTTTATATACTAGCGTGACATGACTTTTTTTTTACCAAATCATCATTCTGTACATATCCGTTACCCCTTGATCCTTGGTGCATTCAAGAATTTCTTTATTTGAAATCCTCGTAGAAACTCCTAAGGTTAGGCCATGGGGGTTTAAATTTGTGCTCTTTTGAATATCGTAATTTAACAGGATGGTCCCAATAGTTTTAAGTTACCTGCTGCCAGCTATAGTCTCTGGTCTGCCTAATTCTACTAATACGTTTTCGTTGCGAGTAAATCTGAGCTTTATTTGGATATTAAAGAAGTAACCCATTTTTTAATTGCTTCCATAAACATCGGTCAGGGAGGCAGTTTTGCAGCTAATAATGCAGACTGTGGCACTTGACGGCGGTTCAGAGGCGTCATGTAAGCAGTTTAGGCTTGGGACGTCCTGCAATTCAGGTTCAATTTCTTCATGGTATTCATTATCTTTGGGGGGATTGATATCCTGGGTTGCTAGTTTTAGTTCCGATCATGTTAATTTTTTTCTCCTAGTCATACTTGTTGACTGTTCACTTTTGGGATTTCATTTAATTCAGGTTCAGCTTCTGCATGGTGTCCATTATCATTGGAGGAGTCAACTTCCTGGAATGTTATTTTATCTTCTAATTTTGCTATTTTTTTCCTCTTCTTGTCATCATAACATGGATAGGGAAAATAGCAAAAAGTTCTTACCTGTGCCAGATGTATCCAGATATTCTAAGCACTGCCCTTTCTACCCTCCCTAGTCTAACTTCGTAGTTCAAATTGGTATCATCTTTCTTCCGTTTTTCCGAACTTTTCTTTTAATACTGTTGTATCGAAATATGTGTATCTTTCTTCCACAAAAGCGAGTGCTTACTCTAGTAGACGATTAATCTATATTTCTTCTGAAATTGTCAAAATTATGTATCATAATTCTGTATTCTGTATATTTATTTGCTCTAATAAATAAATAAAAAAATCTGGTGTTCAAATATTATTCGAAGTCAATTACTGCTTATATATTATTGGGAAGAGTAATATAATAATCCAATATAATTGTAACAATTCATCTACTGCTCAAATATAACTGAAAAAAAAAATATATATACGGTAATAAAAAGAGTAAAAAACTTTGAAAATTTAACAATTCATTTTCATACAGTTCTTTGCTATTGATTAACGGATCTGCGTTCGATCCCCTGGCAAGGTATGGACGTTTGGATCCTTTAAAAGTCTTTAGGCTGAGATCTCGCTTTCCTCACAGATTTTACCAGGCTCGTAATCTGCAGTTCCCAGGTTCGAGTCCCAGCTGGGTCAGCGTTGAGATTTATCTCCGCAAAATTCCCCGCCCTGTCCACGGTCAGTAGGGGACACCGATGGGCTTGGAAAGGCCGCCGTCCGTCGGATGGGGACGTTAAGCCGTAGTCCTGTGTGCGGGAGAGCCATACCCTGTGCACGTTAAAGAACACGCTGGATGGCCTTGACGGGAGGCTACTATCTGTCTCCCAACAGCTATTCCAGTGGGTCCCCTCCCCCCAATCTTCTCTGAGTCTTCGGGATCCCTATGACCTGGCCATTTAGCCCATGGTGTGCAAAAAAGTGCCGTTCAGAGGTAAAACAACCCAACCCAATCCTCACAGATTTCTCTGCCGTATTACAACGACAGACTTCACCTCATATAAGCATCTCCTACTGCCTGCTGTCACCGTACAAGGGGTTAGGAGAGAGGATACCAGCTGCTGTCACCACCCGGTCGCCTCAAACAAGGCCACCTGGATAGATGTTTTTACCTGGACAGCCGTTGAGCGAAAGAGGATAGAAAGAGAAGAAATTAAATATGCATAAAAAATTAATCGGTTTAATTTTTGAAATATAACCAAAAATCTATTTTTAAACCACGTAATAAAATGAAATAATTTATTCATTTTGACTCATATATACACAAGATTGTGAGTGATTGTCGGCTGACTGACTGACGGGTGATCATGCTAATTCTAACTATAAAGCAGAAATGGCAGAGCTATGAAAATTTGCACCTAGGGGTAATCCGGGTCACAGATCTCGGGAAAAATCCGAAATGTGACCTCCGACGTGTCCTTCGAAGTCATATAGATGTCACGTAGAGGTCAAACCATGATCTGCTAGTGCTAGAAACGTAAAATTGCTGTCCTATGGTGTTTCGCGTTATAGATCTCGAAAACGTTAGGAAATTTTGTATCCGGAGGGTCCTTTGAGGTCAAAGGTCAAATCAGATCTAAGGGTGCTAGAGAACTAAAAATTGGTTCCTGATGGTATGTTGAATCAGAGATATCAGAAATTTCAAATGTGGGATGCGCTGGGTCCTTCGAGGTCAAAGGTCAAATATTGATCTATTGGTGTTAGAGGGCTAAAATTGATGCTTGGAGATGTTTTGAGTTTTAAATCTCAGAAATTATGCCAAATTTATATATAGAATGGGTCCTTCGGGTTCAAAGGTCAAATTCGGTATACGGGTGCTGGAAAGCTAAAAATTGGTTTCAGGCATTACAACTTGGACGTAAGAGGATTTTCAGATCCTTTGTCGCATTCAAGGTGAAATAGGGGTCTGAGTGACGCCAGAAGTCAAGAAGTAGAATACAAAAATTTGAAAATTGATTACAAGATTTACATTAGAAGGACACAGATAAGACTTCTGGAGACAGTTCGTCTTCAGAGGAAGTGCTCAGATGACTGCAGGTCCATTATTAAGTATTTTGAGACATCCAAGTTATAGTTTCATACCTATAAGCTAAAGGATGAAAAGAACTTACGGGTTGTTCTCAAAAACCTCCCGTCTGACATCAATTCCGAAGACGTTGGCACTGCTCTTGTGGACCAAGGATTTACCATTATTAAAATATCCCAAATGAAGAGAGGGAAAGACAGAACTCCTATTCCTGTCTTTTTGGCTGAATTGCCAAAAGATGCTGCTAACAAGAAGATTTATGACATCACTGATCTCTTTCATCTAAAGATCCACATCGAAAGCTACAGGACCAAAAAGAGCCCTACTCAATGCCACGAGTGCCAACGATATGGGCACGCTCAGAGTGGCTGTTACAATTTATCTCGCTGCCTGAAATGCGCAGGTAATCATTTAACTAGGAACTGTCTTAGAAAGAAAGAGGACAGTCCCCCTAAATGTGCTAACTGCGGGCTTGGACACACCGCTAACTATAAAGGGTGGGTCCATTTCCCAAAGAAGGAAGTGGTGACAAATAATAAAGTCAAACCAACTAATGTCCCTCAGAAGAAAGTTACCAGCTCTAGGGTGGCTCCAAATCTATTCTACGCAGCTGTTGCATCCAAAAAAGTGAACACAGAAAAGCCAACATCTACAGTTAAGCCTACTTCTAAGGCAACTAAGCCTACTTCTAAGGCGACCAAGCCTTCCGATGAACAAATGCCCATTGGTGATCATTTCGACGCCAACATTTTGAATGATCATAAAGACATTTTCCTTTTATTCAAGAGTTTTAATATTCCGAATATACTATTTACTGTCAAAGCTTTTATGGCCGACTATCAGAAAGCCAATAGACTGATAGCCAAACTTACAATTGGCATGAAAGCTTTTGATACTATACTCTCAACTTTTGTTTCAGATGGCAGATAAATGTACAAAGGGTCATCTTCAGATTTATTTCTGGAATTGCCACGGGATTCTTTGTGATCTGCCTGAGTTCTGTTCATTTTTGACAGCCAAGTGGAGGAGGCACAGCTGTTATGATCAAGTGGTCAATTCACCATCATCTTTTACCTACTTTAGACCTCATAACTCTTGAAGTCACAGGCGTGGTTATTTTAGATACCAACATAAGAATTGTACACTTAGTTGCTGCATATAAGCCACCAAATGCTACACTTATGAATGATGATCTGAACTCCATTTTTGACTCCACTCTTCCTACAGTGCTTGCAGGTGACCTAAATGCCAAAACTACTGCTTGGCATTCAAGGGCCTGCAACAAAAATGGAGGTATTTTACTCCAATATACTACTGACAAGGGATTCATTGTCGACGTGACCTGTGAGCCGACGTTTTACCCCTTCACTTGACGTCCTTGATCTGGCCATTTTTGGCAACTTCTTGCCGAACTATGATCTTAGTGTCGTCAACCAACTCAACTCTGATCATTTGCCGGTCTGTCTGACTTTACACCTTTCCACGCCTCTTGTGACTGGTTCGTTTAGTCGGACTGACTGGCAGGAGCGGGAGTGGCTCAGTCGGTAGCGCGCCAAGCTCGTAATCTGTAGTTCCCAGGTTCGAGTCCCAGCTGGGTCAGCGTTGAGATTTATCTCCGCAAAATTCCCCGCCCTGCCCACGGTCAGTAGGAGACACCGATGGGCTTGGAAAGGCCGCCGTCCGTCGGATGGGACGTTAAGCCGTGGCCCCGTGTGCGGGAGAGCCATACCCTGTGCACGTTAAAGAACACGCTGGATGGCCTTGACGGGAGGCTACCATCTGTCTCCCAACAGCTGTTCCAGTGGGTACCCTCCCCCAACCTTCTCTGAGCCTTCGGGGTCCATGTGATCTGGCCATTTAGCCCATGGTGTGCAAAAAAGTGCCACTCAGAGATAAAACAATCCAATCCAATCCAACGGACTGACTGGCAATTTTATAAGGTTCTTTTAAACAGCAAGATTCGTGGAACCTGCCAACTTTCTAATGGTAGATCCATTAATGATGCCATAAATGACTTTACAAACCTATTGCTTACTTCCAAAACTGAAGCTATCGTGGATTTTACGCCAAAGCGAGATTTTTATGTCCTGCCATCGCATCTCTCTTGCTTCATTAACGAAAAAAACCAGGTAAGACATGCATGGCAGAGACATGGATTTACATCTGATAAGAGGCTTTACAACTTTTTAAAACTCAAAGTCAAATCCAGCCTCAAAGCTTTTAGAAGTGAACAATGGAATAAGAAAGTTGAATCATTGTCTACAACCGATAATTCCATTTGGAGGATGACTAAAGCTTTAAAGAAACCATTTTCTATTTTTCCACCTATACGTGGAGAAACTGGTTTAAATTTCAGCGATGAAGATAAATCCGAGACTTTTGCGGACGCCCTCGAATTGCAATTCCGTGAGAACTTTGATCTCTCTGACCATTATACCTGTGGATTGGTGAGGGAATCCCTTCTCCATTTCGATCAGGTGGATCGGACCAGGGTGAATTTTACAACGCCGCTGGAAATTCAGCTGACAATCAAACGCCTAAAATTGAATAAAGCCTTAGGTCAAGACAAAATATTGAACATGATACTCAAGCATCTTCCAAAGAAAGCCATTGTGCATCTCTGTTCGATATTTAATTATTTACTTCGAAATCTTATATTTCCTGATGTCTGGAAAAATGCTATCTTCAAGCTTTTACATAAACCAGGCAAGGGCTCCGCTATTCCATCCAGCTACCGTCCTATCAGCTTGCTGTCTACAATTAGTAAGCTTTTTGAAAAGATTTTGCTCAATCGTATTGACGACTTTCTTGGCTGCCAACCTATTCTATCTGAGATCCAGTTTGGTTTCAGACGGAATCGAACTACCGAACAGCATGTCCTTAGGGTGGTGGAGAGAGTCGCAGAATCCCTTAACAAAAAGGAGTCCGTTGCAGACGTCTTCCTTGACGTGGCCAAAGCCTTTGTCCGTGTCTGGTTGGACAGCCTTTTACACAAGCTTATACAAGCCGAAGTGGCATCTGGACTCATCTGCTTGATCCAATCATATATCTCCAATAGGACATTTCAAGTGCAAATTAAATCTGCCATGTCTACAACAAGAATCATCTCTGTGGTGGGCCTCAGGGCTCCATTTTGGGTCCTACACTCTTCTCTTTATACTTATACGATTTACCTTCCTTTGATCGTATTCAACTTGTACTTTATGCAGATGACCTTGCCTTACTATCTCCCTCCCTCGGTCCTGCTATCGCTGTGAAGAGGCTGCAGCATAGCTTGATCGAGCTGGGCACATGGTACGAAACATGGAAGATAAAGATTACCTCTGACAAGAATTCTGCCATCTTTTTTTACTGGAAAGCGTATTATGAATTCTACTTGCCTCCATTTGTAAGATATTCCCACTGATTGGAGTGATGCAGTCAAATATCTTGGGGTTGTTATACATAAGAGGTTAAAGTGGCACTATCAATAAATAATATAATCTCCAAAGTCAATTCATTGAGGGGCCAGCTAGGCCCACTTCTTAGGAATTCCATTTTAATGATTGATCATAAGCTTTTACTCTTTGATATGATCATCAATCGGTGATTCTCTATGCTTCACCAATATGGGCGAATACTACACCCACCAATATTCGTAAAATTCAGGTCTTACAAAACAAGATTTTGAAAATTGCGGTAGATGCCCCCTTGTTTGTCTCTAACAGACAACTCCATATAGACCTCGGCATCGACCTTATATATACACATATAAACCGCACCTGAAAAAGGTTTTTGAGGCTGTAAGCAATATTCCCAATGAGATTATTTCTTCTCTGATTCTTTACGATAATATTGTTTTGAACAAGTACAAGAGGCCTAAAACGGTAGCGTTCTCTGAGGAGACCTACCCGTTTTAGGTTTCTTATACAATTTTAGTGCTATTTTTAGTTTTTCTTATGTTTGCCCTTAAGGGCCCACCTAAGGATGGTTTACTTATATATTTTTGTTCTTACCCATGCCAAATAGGCATATCTTTATGATGGAGATGGTTAGGGGTAAAATTATTTTCCGGTACATCGAATATAATTATACGATCTACGATCTACACTAGAAGGACGCATATCGCCTCTAGTGCATATGAGAATCTCGATTTGGTTCGAGATTCTCATATGCACTAGAGAAGGAAAAAAAGAAAAAGAAGAGTATCCTTTACCTACTGAAAAGAAGAAAGAGAAAGAAAAAGAGAAAGAAGTTTATCCTTTACCTACTGTTTCATTCCTTAATAGTTTTAATTTCAGCTAGCTGATGATGGGGAAAAATTCAAAGAGTATTTCATAAGTTATTATACAGTATAAAGGTATTCGTGTTTTAATTCGTAAATATAAAAAGTTGCATTTCCAACACCTCTCTCAGAAAAGGGTGTAGATCAGTGGTTCTCAACCTTTTATGTTTCAGATACCTCCTGGAAATATGTATGTAACTGGCGTACCCCTTGTATAGTTATAGTATAACAATGGTTATTTTTACTTTATTACTAGATCTAGTGACTTTTGAGCTCTCACGGCGTACTCAAAATCATTTTACTGCGTACCCCATCTTGAGAACCCCTAATTTATCTGATACCTAGGAACAGGTTAATGAAGAAACCATATCAAACGTCAAACTTAAAAGTATTTTTAAACCATTTTTTTAATTTACAATACACAAAATTAAAATATATATTCACAGTCGTATAAGAGTAATATGACCACGTGCCATACATATACTATGGTAAGTGGTCATATTATTCTGATACGACTGTGTATATATATTAGAAGAATATTTTAAACAGTGCAATAAATATATTTTTAATTAAACATATATTTTTCTTTATCTTAATGAAACCAATTTCTTTAATAATAAGCAAACACAGGTAAGCACCTGTAAGTTGAACAATGCTAGACATAGAGAAAAAATCGATTTAATCCTGGTGGGACGCAAACTTACAGTCTCCTGATGACATGTGCATTATATATATACAGTAATGAAAAGGCTATACTTAAGCAGTAAGTGACCAACTCTTAACTGCTGAACTACCATCCGCCGACTGAGATCTCTTCTATTGAGGGCTTTATTATACCTTTATTACATTTATTTACTGTTATTATACCAATCAGTCATTTGAAGTTGCCTTAAATATAATTGAAGAAGATGGTTGATAAAAAATTCTAGATATAACAGCTGAGTTAATTGCAATGAATTTCATGTTTACAGGACATTTTTTGATCTTCTCTAAAATTGAAAATTACACTACTTCCATTTGTATATCGTGATGCCTACTGTTTAAGGTATTGCTTGTGTAATTATCTGAAATGTGCAAATTTAAAATATTCCTTATGTCCACTGATTTCTCTCTACAAATTGATTTAAATATTGTCCGTTAAATTTGGATCACCTCATATATATAAAGACTAAGATACATGGTTTAGAAAAGGTAGATATCTTTATTTTATTCTGAAAGCAATGAAGATATCATTTCAACGAAACCTTAAATCATAATTTTTTATCGTAATGCTATTTGCTTGATAAAAGAAATTTAAGAAAGGTGAAAACAGCTACCATTATAAATTATAGTATCATTTAGTGTAGCGTTGTGTAGTCGCTTAGTCCAAAAAATTCAGTTATTTCAAGGCGGATTCCAGTTTAGTGATTTCCAACGTAAGTCGCTAAAAATTAAGAATAGTGTACAGTCGCTCAAAAAAGTATCCGAACGCTATGGTTGATTACAAAATTCAGAAAAAATATCTGGCAACTATTTTTTCTGAATTTTGTAATCAACCATAGCGTTCGGATACTTTTTTGAGCGACTGTACGACCTGTTACTTTACTATAGGTCGTTTATAATATAGGTATAACATATCAGAAGGATTTAACGATTCACCTCACCCGCAGTACACAGAAGAACCGCCTCTACATTTTACTAACGTATTTTGTGTAGGAATCCTCACTTTTGTACGAGTGTCAACATTACCATGTGAGTATTAACTGTACTTGTATTTAATTACAAAGAATATTATATAAAAAAATATAGTTTTTGAAACCGGAAAGCACTAAAAAGCATTTTAATGTCATGGTGTACTAGGTCGGTGTTTTCTATAATAAGAGGGTTAATAGTAGGTTATGTGACACCACATTATAACATCCCATCCCACCCTCAAATCGCTACGGTGTTTACAGACACAGAGTACATGTACACTAAGCGGCCCATCATTAAGTGCAGTTCTATGTTATGTCAATAGTAAGTCAGTTGCAGAATTCAGTCATCATCATAAACCTCAAGCAGTCATGGGCTACGAAGGTCCAACCAGACAGTGCAGTTTAATTCTCCAAGCATATCTGTCTTGAGCTACATCTGATGCATGTGGCCACTGCACACCAATTCTAACAAGGTCCTGTTTGACATTGTCTGTCCACCGGATCCTCCCTCTTTCTGAGGCCTTTAGGCACACTGTTCATAACCCTATTCACTAATCTATAATTATCTATACGGGCAACATGGCCAAACCAACGTAGTCTCTCTAACTGCACAATATGCTGCTTAAAAGAGGTTGCAAACTCCTTTGCCTAACCTTATCATTAGTTACAAAGTTGAACCACCTAATGGCCAAGATACTGCAGAAGCATCTAGAATCAAAAGCATCTAGTTTCCTGTTATCTTGTTTACACAGCTCCAAGTTTCACTACCCTAACTAACCCTAGAAAGAATCAAACTATTATACAGTCTAATTTTAGTCTTTAGTTGTATACGCCTATTTCTCCACAATCTCCACAGATTCTTAAAAGTCCCGGCAGTAATTCTTATTCGTCTGTTAAACTCATGCCGCACATCACCAATATCTGTTACATAGCTCGCAAGATAATTAAACTGTGACTCCCGCTCAAGACTGCAACCATTCAGATTAACTGAATCACAACCTGCCTGACCAATTTTCATCATTTTAGTTTTCTCTCTGTTTATAACCAAACCCACTCTACTACCAGTTTCATCAATAGCTCAAATGAACGAGTTCATCTCATCAACATCATTTGCCAAAAGATCTGAATCATCAGCATAATCTAAATCAGAAATTTTAGTATCTCCACACCATTGTAGACCAAATCTTTCCCTTGCAGTGAATGTCGCATAACGTAATCAATAACCAAACTAAAGAGAAAGGGAGACAAAATGCACCCTTGTCGAACACCAGAAGTAATGCTAAACCAATTGCTACAAGCCTTACCAACTCTCACTCAATACTCAGTGTTATTATAGAGAGCTTTCATTATGTTAACTTGTCTGGTACACCATATGATTTCACAATCAATCACAAATTATGACAATCAACAGAGGTGAAAGCCTTTCTGAAATCAACGAAGCTAGCAACCAAAGGTTTCTGAAACTCCAAACATTTCTCAAGAATCTTCCTGAGTGAAAATATTTGATCCGCACATCCCCTACCACTTCTGAATCCACATTGCTCATCACGCAATTGACTGTCAACCCGATTCTTAATTCTATTACGCACAATCATGGAAAGAACTTTACCTGGAACAGAGAGTAGGCTGATACCCTTATAGTTATCACGAGAACTGCGATCACCTTTTTTGAAAATAGGAATAATAATAGCTCTTGTAAAATCCTTAGAAACCATGCCTTTATCATAAAAGATATTCAGAATTTCAGTCATCCACGTGGTAACCGAAACATTCCCAGCTCTAAGCATTTCCGTTGTAATTTCATCTACCTCTGGGGATTTATGAAGTTTAAGTTTAGAAATAGCCAAAATAAGTTCAAATTGTGTTATTGGGTGGTGGTCATATTATTCTGATACGATTATTTATGCATTTCTTGAATTGGTTTAGTATATATCATTTCATGATTTACTTCTGAATATTTTGCAAATTTTAATATTCACTTCCTCACCCTTAGAAGCTTTAAGAATTTCTTCAATGAGATTTAGCATATACGTTAAAAATGAATCGCAAATTTTGGTAGTTTTATGTATTTCTTTTCCAGGTAGAGTTGCTAATTGCGCTGATAATTTTTTGTGTAAATGTTTATGAAAAATTACTTAAACTTGTAATAGTTGATAATTTTCACACTATTGTATTTTTGGTTTGTTTGAAATAGTGAAAGATACATTGTTTTCACCTGAGATTTTATTTATATTTCCATTTAAAAAATGTTATACAAGAGGAATTTTGAATAACTACTGTCCACATCAGAATATTCCAAAACTTCCTTATCGTTTTTTTTGAAATTGTTATCAGAACGGATACAGCGATTTGATTTTACTACTTTGTTTTACTTTAGGGCAAAATTCGGCAGATATATTTTCCGTTTTTTACATTTTTGTCGAGGAATTATTTTTATTCAAAGATTGATAAATTGCATCTGCGTTAAAAAATTGGTTCATTTGAAAACCTCGGCAACAATTTTCCTTTAAATTTCATTCAAATGAAGCGATGTGCGGAAATAACCAGCAGCAAGCAAACTCAGCGGCAGCGTAGTGTGTGTGACGTCAAAAAGAAGTTGGTGGGCTTGTCGTTCTAGGAGGTATTGCTCCTGCCCATGGAGCCGTTGGCTTTCGAAGCCCGTCGCTCTTCCTGTTCTGATTGAGAATAGGGTGGGGGTTTAATGGTGATAAATCTCAACGCTGCTACAGATGAGCTCGAACCTGGGAACTGTAGATACGAGCCTAGCGCATTACCTACTTAGCCAACTCCCGCCTCTTATCTAGATGTGTCAGGTCCGTAAACATTTAGACAATATCAACCCTGGAACAATTAGATTGAACCTTCTATCTCAGAACCTGGCACATTACCAATTGAATCAACTACATAGCAATTTTCGAGGTCTTTCCACTCTTAGCTCTAAATAGCAAAAATTGCTGATTTATCCCTTTCTTTATTATTTCTACCCACACATCAATATAACCATTTAGGCTAATTGTGAAAAATTGAATCCTTAACTACCCTAAATTGCAGACAAATAATAACAATAATTTTGGCAAACGCTCAGACAAGCAAAAGAGCCAAAAATTATTGAACCACTTAAGACAGAAAAATTGGTTAAGATCCGTTTTGCAATAAGAGTTACTTATCTTAATTCATTATACACAGCAACGAAATTACATGAAATTATCTCATCAGATAGCATCTGATTTGGATGGTAGCCAAGCAGCGACATTACGAAGAGAGATTTTCACATTCAGTCATTAATCTTGTCGAAGTTGTTCAAGTTGGTCTGTTGAAAAAGAGGCAACAGACATTACTGGAAGGAGCCCACTTCGGTGATTGCATCTGTTGCACAAGTTATTTCAACAAAAATCGATGGTTACCAGGGAGAGACGGTTTTCAGGAATTCAAGTTATTTGCTGTTGATAAACAGCAAATTAAAAAAAAATATAGTTATGTTCCATCTCGGTGATTTAAAGTACCAATGCAAATAAACTCCCAGTTATTCCACCTATGGGAATGGGGAGATTACGGATTAGTTTCTAGTTGAAATACAATAGCGCTGAACTGCATGAAGATAGTACAAAAAAATGATATATTATCTACTGTGCTTACTACATATGAAGTTTTTAGAATCTGGATTCCTGAATTACTGTTACCTGTTCTTGAAATTTAACTCCCTTAATACATTGCAAAATTAACTGTGAAAATAAAACTGTTCCCTTAAAACTAAATGCAGACATCGTGCCCCCCCACCCCCCTAGGGAGTGGTAATAAGGGTAATGGAGGCAAAAAAAATATATTGAACTTGTGCGTATTTTGTAAAATTTTCAAGAAATTACTTAAATATTTCTAAAGCGGAGGGTAAAAAGTTATACTACAATAGGAACATAGTCTCTCCCTCCCCCTCTTTCTTTTTCTAGATCCGAGCCTCTTTGAGAGTATAATTTTTAGAATATTCACTACAGGAAAAAAATTGCAACACCTGAAAGGATTAACACCATTCTATTGAAACGCAGGCAGCTGTTTGCATACACTGAGATGTGCAATTGATTACATTATCAGGAAAAAATATGGAAATTTACTACTTTGCCTACCCGTTAAAGTGGTATAATTAGTGCGGTAGTAGTAATGCTAGAGATATAGCGTCGGAAGTGACGTCATCGCCCACGCTTAGAGGTCATCGGCTCCGCACTGGTGTGATGGGGAGGGCTTAATTTTCTTGCGTTGATGGCGTCGGGGTCAACGACTCCCACTTCCGTGATAGGAAGGGCTTAATTTTTGAACTCCCCAAAAAGACCCCTATGCTTTGATGGGGACGGCTTAATTTTCTTGCTTTGATGGAGAGGGCTTGTGTGACGTCCGGGTTCAGAGATTTTTCTCCTGTCATTGACCTCCTATGTCCGTGATAGGGAGGGCTTCGAACTCCCCATTTCCTATCCCCACCCGTATAGTTTTCCTGGTGCTAAAGGGTCATTGACCCCTTGGTCCATGATAGGGAGGGCTTATATTTTGACCGGTTTTTCACCCCCATTTCATACCCCATCTGTATGCTTTTCCTGGTGCAAGAGGGTCATTTAACTCCTAGATCTGTGATAGGGAGGGCTTATATTTTGACCGCTTTTCCACCCCCATTTCTTACTCCCCATACGTGTGCTGGGTTCACAGATTTTTCACCAGTCATTGACCTCGGTAGGTTGTGGGATCGCTTTGATGACCCCCACACAGGTGCTTCTGTTTTTTTCTTGTAACCCTTCTGATTGGTTGTTAACCCTTTAGTCTCTAGGGTTGATTGGTCATTAATCCCTGCCCCTCAATTTTTAATTGGCTGACCTAATTTTTCTGTATTGTGGGAGGACGCGTTGCTCATTTTTGGATGAAAAGGTGCTGCAGGGTTTCGGGAGTCACAGTCATGGCTTTCTCAGACATTGTTTTGGAATCTGTGCAGAAGTATTGGTGTGTCTAAGACTAGCGATAAACTAGCGCCTGTGTTTCCTGGTCTCCTGGAGCAGTTAGTGTGCGACAGCATCATCAGCCAACTTCCCGATCCTGCTGTAGAGAAAGTAGCGCTTGTGTTCACGCTGAAAGCCCATAAATATGGCTATCCTGTGCTCGATTGGCTCGAGAGTGTCGACTTTAAATACCTGGTAGAAACAATGAAGGCGGCCCGCGACCTCTCATCAGCGTGAACCCAGGTATGCTAGAAATTAGCTGTTCTACAAATCAGTGTGAAATACGTCACGTCTGTTGTGTGCTTTATTTAGACGGCTTCACCGTGAAAGGCGAATTCCTGCTCCGGGAACTTGGTTATTCGAACTGCAGGGGTCTTACTGGTGTCTACAGATTCGACCTTTCCTTCATGACGTACATTCCTCAGAAAGACTGGAAGTGTATCCGTCACGTGACCAAGTATGTCCAGGACTTCCCTTTTATCCTCATACCATAGTGAAATGGTGTGGGAGTACGACTGTCTGGACGATATAGTGCGCCACATCCACGAAAAGTGTCACAGACCATTTTCTTCTGTCGTCGCTTACAAGGGCGAAGTCCACGAGAAGTGTTTATTGGACAGACTCGTTATACCCTCGTTCGATCTAGAGAAAATCGGCTGCCCCCGTTTCAAAGACCTTCCTAAAATACCTGGAACGGAGTGTGGTTATCACGTGGGTCGTGATGTGCATTGTTCACAAGCCGAGAGAGCCGCATTTAGCACATGAATGAACCAGTATATCGAGAAACGCCACTCTCAATGAACCGTGCATTAAGCTGTCGTCCAGAATTAGAGGCTTTTCCTTTGTGGGGATTGTTTGACGATGACGAGGATGTAACTCCTATGAATTCTGTTAATGAAGAGGCTGTTAATGAAGAACCTGTTAATGCAGATCGCGTTGAAGAGGTAAGCCAACCTCGTGTTAAACGTCCAGAACCTCCTTCCGTCCCTGTGACACCGCCACCAAGCGCAGTTCCAGTGTGTCCCCCACCTCTCAAGCCTAGACGAAAAATTACCTGGAAGTCTATCCCTCCCAAGTACGAGGATTCACCACTAAAGTCGCAACCTTCTCAACCAAGAGGGGAAAAACGTGACGTCACCCCCGCACAACAGACTTAAATGGCTGAAAACTCTGTAGGTCAGTTTTCGCCGTGCAGCCTGCTAGTGCATACTCCTACCCTCTCAGAGATGAGATTTTCGTCGTGCTTAGACTGTACCGTGAGCGGTTCGAGGTCCACGTTCGTCGTTACCGTCGCTACTGTGAAGGAGGCCTACTTTACCTGATGAAGGAAGGAGTCACTCTAACTCTCCCGGAGTGGCAGGAATTATTAGTGGTGTCAGACAGAATCGATATCGCTAAATCCACCGAAAGAGTGACTTGGTTCGTGATGAACAACCTACAATTGTGCGGATACTGTAATAGTGGTGGTAGCCGGCAACTCGACATCATCAAATCACAACCTGGTTCATCATCTTGCAGTGTGAGCCTTTCCTTGGCCTAGTGGGATGGAATGTGAAACCGCCGCGACGATGTGAAGAACAGCCTGGATCATCACTGCACGTCAGATGTTAATTTTCACCTACATCACGCCATCGCCGAGCAGAGAGACCTTCTACTAGCGTTTCTTTTGACTCCCGCAGCAGAGGGGAAAGGACATTTGATGCAGTTATTGACGGACATTGTGATGAACGAACTAATTCAATCCTTGTTACCCGGTTCTAGGGACTGAGGATAAAGAACTTTGTTTCAACACTTATTTGAGTGACGTATCGCACTCATTGAACATTGACGCTATTGCTAATGCCTTTGTTGACACGGCGTGGTCCTGAGGCCTATTCTGTTATACAGACGACGCTTTCCTTTCCTCTCTGTCCTATGGTGACGTGTTAAAGAGAGCGAAAGACGAACTGTATGCTTCCAACAATTGGTACTGTAATAAAAGTCTGATATTACCTAACAATCGGTATCTAGTGTGTTCATTTGTGCCATGAATCGCGTGCAGGTGGTATCTACGACGTTAGGGGTCGCTGCGATTTGTGGGTTATCCCGGGACTACTTAACGACAGAGTGTGGGGAATCACAACATTTGGGTCGGAACATTTGGCTGAGTGTGTGCAACCATACAGTGCACATCAGATTATTTTTAAGGAAAAAAAATACGATAAAAGGTATTAATTTATCTCTTTCGCAGTAGAAGAAACTCGTTACTCTGAAAGAGTGGGTAGAAAAAAATGTTGTGGGCTCCGAGTTACCGATTCTGTCTGGTGGAGGTGGGAACAAAAGCGCTGTACTATGACCATCCGGTCATTTACACGACGAAAGAGTTGTGTGAAGAGGCTGCAGACCGTATATCTATAGACGTACCTGACTCTCTACCTATCGAGGTCTGGATTAAAGAGGGAAAGCTACTGCTGGTCGATGAACGTCGCGTTGGAAAAAGCTTATTACGATCCCAAGAACCCTGGCAGCTTTGGAGGGGTGAATTGATTATCCCAGAGCAATGTACAGGATCCAAAGACAGTCAAAGAATGGTTATCGGGTCAAGAGGCGTACACTCTCCACAGATCGGCAAAGAGCGAATACCAGAGGAACAAAACATATGTGACAGGGTTGGATCAGCAATGGCAGGCAGATTTAATGTTCGTGAAAATATCGCGCAATTTAATGATGGCTATGGATACATATTAGTCGTCATCGATATTTTATCTCACTATGCATGGGCGGTTCCTGTGAAAAAGGAAACAGGAACTGCTGTGAAAGAAGCATTCGAAAAAATTCTGGCTCAGGGGAGGGAACTCTTGACTCTGAACACCGATCAGGGGACAGAATTCACGAATCGTGTATTCCAAAAATTCCTAAAAGAAAAAAACATTCACTTCTTCATGTCTTATAGCGACAAGAAACCTGCGCTGGTAGAAAGACTTAATCAAACCCTGAGAGAAAAATCATGGCATTATTTCACTAAACATAAAATTTTAGATTCTTGCCCGTTCTGGACTCCATAGTTAAGGGGTATAATGCTTCCAAACATCGAGCTCACGGCTTTGCACCCAAAGACGTGGATCTCTTTAACGAGAGTATCGTCGGAGAGATTATATGGAGCTCCAAAGCAGACAGAACCTGTCCATTTTAAAGAGGGAGATCACGAGAGACTCAGCAGTCTGAAACTTCCGTTCAAGAAAGGAGCGTCACAACAGTGGACTCGAGAGATATTCCGAGTGGGCAGAATCGTACCTAGAACCCCCCCCCCCTGTTTTCTAGGTATCCACCCCTAGTTTGATACCTAGAAAATGACTTTCTATCTAACCCTCCCTTCTACGGCCAGCAGTGATACCTCATAATGCTCAGACTGATTACACTACGCAGCTGGCACAGCCTGTGGAAATAAAGGGGGAGTGGGAAGTCGCTCTATCCGAGATCCACATTCCAACGAGCTGGTATAATATCGACGATTCGAATAATACCTTCACCACCCAATTCAGATGGTTCCCGTGTATCCCTCAACATGCTATTAAGGTTGCACTAAAACCACAATACAACGGTCAGAAAACGATGAGAGACGAGATTGTAAAAGCCATCCAGAGTCAAATACCGACTGATATTCAAGTGACGAAAAATGATGATTTCTGGGTGTTCCATATAGGTGACACCGATTATGGTATGGTGTTTAAAAAGGAAGCAACGAGCTTCAACTCCTTATTCAACATCGATGATGTGTACATGGAGACTCCTCATTATGGGGGGTTTTGTGAGTCGGGTGACAGAGGGAGATGACTTTTTCACCCCTGATGTGACAATATTTTATTGACGAGGTGATATCACGCAAAACGATATACATGACGAGGTGATACAATATTACATGACGAGGTGATATCACGCAAAAGACGTGATAACCAGCGCTCTTACCTCGAACGCACGGCAGTGGTCAACATGGGGATGTTGCGGCGAGAACACGGTGGCAATTGCAGGGACATTGATCAGTCCCTCGCAGAGTTGCCATGATGTCAGACCCAAAAGTCAACGTACAGTCATTCAAAAAAGTATCCGAACACTATAGTTAACTACAGAATTCAGAAAAAAATCTGGCAACAATTTTGTTTCTGAATTCTGTAATTAATCATAGTGTTTGAATACTTTTTTGAGCGACTGTACATTGACGGCGTTGGAAATCCCACTGCGCTGTCAGCTCGTAATCTGGTATTGGTGAGGGCTGCCTCACGCCACAACGGGTCCCACGGGGGTGGGGGGAGCGTGGACGCAGCTGTAAGTGGCAGCTACAGTCACACAGCCCCGGCGTCAGCGGGAACTACCCCTCTGAAAAATGGAGAATCACTTTTCTTAACTCGATGGCGTACTGCATGGTGAATGAGCGCGAAAACGCTTGCGTTCCCAAGAATATTGGAAAACCACTGACGAATAAGACCATGGTCGAACCCGTAACAGGTTACTCGATGCAGCCGAATGGGTAACGACCGCTGATCGGACAATGAACCCATACATCCGGGACAAGTGTGGGAATGTGTATATTGAGAAACCACTGACCAATAAGACCTCTCTTGTGTTGCGATCTTAAGCAACCACGGCAATTCCCCATTCCGCCTATACGACACTACCAGTTATGAAAAGCCGTGCTATCTAGAGCCGGGGACAAGGAATACGCCCTATAGGCGCACCTCAACCCAGCCTCACATGGCAGCAGTCCTATAGAAGGAAAGCTGACCACCGGAAGAAACCTTACTTTAATCTATTCCCTGGTTAGCCATGAACAAGGATGTATAGATCCAAGTTCGCTCGGCATCCGGGGTGGAGACTCTTAGTAAGGCCCAGACTTTGGTGAGGACTCGACCTACTGGGGCACAAATCTTTTCAGAAGAGTCCTCGAACTGCTCACCCAGAGCACCTGATAGGTGAGGTCTTGGACACCGTCACCGTCCAACCGGTTAACACAGAACCGGTCAGCGGCATCGTCAACCTCGGTTGGTCTTGGCTGTGTCCAACCGGTGCAGCCACGCCGGTCGGCACAGCCTTTAACTGTGTTGCTGGACCCTAGGTCCCCCCACCACGACAAGGTGGTCCCCTATTGGGGGGGAACCAATAAGACCATGTTTGAACCCGAACTCTGGCCCCTATAACAGGTTACTCGATGCAGCCGAACGGATAATGACCTCTGATCGCCCACGCTGGTCGGCCAACGAACCCCTACATCTGGGACAAGTGTGATTTTGCAACTTTCAATCCTGCGGGTATACAAGACTTGAAATATTTTTACATCAATAGGAAATATATTCTTTATTTGGTTCATTAACAGATCTATCTGGTCCTCACATGCATTACAGTCTGTCCATGTTGTATTGTAACAGATATGCAGGGTTGATTTTATTGAATATGTTAGAAAGTATTTTTTCGTTTGCTGAAGTTCTATGGCCCTGTAATGGAAAAGACAGGGCGTAGTTGCTTATTAATTTCTCATACTGTACAGGTAGTCTTGAATAACATTATTGTGGATTTAATTCAGTTGAAATGATTATTAATGCGCTAAGATCAGTTTTAATCCATCAGCTCGTCACGTACTTCAGGTTGCTTTACCTCTTATTTTGAGATATGTAAGAAAACGAGACTAGACGCTATGAACGTTCACACATATTTTATTTAACCGTACACATGTAAATAAAAAACCCCCTCAAGCAGCTGCTTGTCACAGAGGTCTGACAGGAGCCTGTCTGTTTATATGCCACAGTAGAAGGTCTGAGAGGATGGCAGGACCTCAACATAAAAACGACACATACATCCATGCCTTACCCGGGGCTCGAACCCAGGTCCCTTAGATCAGTTGCCAAGCGCGCTAACCACTCGGCCAATGATTACATTAAAATATTTCCCAGTCGAGCTTTTGAAGGAAATGTTCCTGGCCGGGGACATCAGATTTCTGTTTTTTTTTTATCACTTCCATCAGTAAGTCGGTCATATGGGATCATAACACCGGTCTCCCCTGATGTAACAAACGACCTCTGGAATCCCATCACACTGCTTCCGGTATAGTCTTTATCATCTCTTGAACTTTACGTTTGAACCCCTTAGGAGCCATATTAACGATATCCTTTGGGGTCAGTCCTGGTGTCGATATCATTTCGTCCGGATTTTCGACTTTTCGCGCGTATTGTAAATATTTTCTCAGAACTGAGAGGTAAGCAGAGGCTTTATCGTCAGCATTCCCTGGGGTGTCCAATATTCGCTGCATGTCGGTGTCTAATTAGTCGGTCTTCGTCTTCAGATGTCGTTTTTCTACCGCTCTAACTGTGAGACTCATTGTTTGAATAAATTTGTGATGAGCGGTACGACTGAAGCCAGTAGTGGTAATAAAATCCCGCCCCTTTCTGATTCAGGTAGCTTCGTTTAGCCCTCAAGCTAATCTTTTTCGACGCAAGTCTTCTGATGACGCACTTATGTTTCGATAATTTTTTAAGCACGGAGCCAGAGATGGGAAGATTGGCTCTCACTAAATTAAAACAGATCTCACACAGAGCAAGGAGTTCGCTGTCACTGGCGTTTTTAATAATAATGCGCGTTTTTTAGGTGGAGCGTTCAACAGGTAGCGGAGAAAGGGACTCTGTTGTTTAATCTTCATACCTCATATAAATAATCTCTGGATGTTCATCAGGGAGAATCCTACATGAGACGTAATCTAACAAGAGGGATTCTCCCTGATGTAGGATTCTCCCTGATGAACATCCAGAGATTATTTATATGAGGTATGAAGATTAAACAACAGAGTCCCTTTCTCCGCTACCCGTTGAACGCTCCACCTAAAAAACGCGCATCATTATTAAAAACGCCAGTGACAGCGAACTCCTTGCTCTGTGTGAGATCTGTTTTAATTTAGTGAGAGCCAATCTTCCCATCTCTGGCTCCGTGCTTAAAAAATTATCGAAACATAAGTGCGTCATCAGAAGACTTGCGTCGAAAAAGATTAGCTTGAGGGCTAAACGAAGCTACCTGAATCAGAAAGGGGCGGGATTTTATTACCACTACTGGCTTCAGTCGTACCGCTCATCACAAATTTATTCAAACAATGAGTCTCACAGTTAGAGCGGTAGAAAAACGACATCTGAAGACGAAGACCGACCAATTAGACACCGACATGCAGCGAATATTGGACACCCCAGGGAATGCTGACGATAAAGCCTCTGCTTACCTCTCAGTTCTGAGAAAATATTTACAATACGCGCGAAAAGTCGAAAATCCGGACGAAATGATATCGACACCAGGACTGACCCCAAAGGATATCGTTAATATGGCTCCTAAGGGGTTCAAACGTAAAGTTCAAGAGATGATAAAGACTATACCGGAAGCAGTGTGATGGGATTCCAGAGGTCGTTTGTTACATCAGGGGAGACCGGTGTTATGATCCCATATGACCGACTTACTGATGGAAGTGATAAAAAAAAAACAGAAATCTGATGTCCCCGGCCAGGAACATTTCCTTCAAAAGCTCGACTGGGAAATATTTTAATGTAATCATTGGCCGAGTGGTTAGCGCGCTTGGCAACTGATCTAAGGGACCTGGGTTCGAGCCCCGGGTAAGGCATGGATGTATGTGTCGTTTTTATGTTGAGGTCCTGCCATCCTCTCAGACCTTCTACTGTGGCATATAAACAGACAGGCTCCTGTCAGACCTCTGTGACAAGCAGCTGCTTGAGGGGGTTTTTTATTTACATGTGTACGGTTAAATAAAATATGTGTGAACGTTCATAGCGTCTAGTCTCGTTTTCTTACATATCTCAAAATAAGAGGTAAAGCAACCTGAAGTAAGTGACGAGCTGATGGATTAAAACTGATACTTAGCGCATTAATAATCATTTCAACTGAATTAAATCCACAATAATGTTATTCAAGACTACCTGTACAGTATGAGAAATTAATAAGCAACTACGCCCTGTCTTTTCCATTACAGGGCCATAGAACTTCAGCAAATGAAAAAATACTTTCTAACATATTCAATAAAATCAACCCTGCATATCTGTTACAATACAACATAGACAGACTGTAATGCATGTGAGGACCAGATAGATCTGTTAATGAACCAAATAAAGAATATATTTCCTATTGATGTAAAAATATTTCAAGTCTTGTATACCCGCAGGATTGAAAGTTGCAAAATCACACTTGTCCCAGATGTAGGGGTTCGTTGGCCGACCAGCGTGGGCGATCAGAGGTCATTATCCGTTCGGCTGCATCGAGTAACCTGTTATAGGGGCCAGAGTTCGGGTTCAAACATGGTCTTATTGGTTCCCCCCCAATAGGGGACCACCTTGTCGTGGTGGGGGGACCTAGGGTCCAGCAACCCGGTTAAAGGCTGTGCCGACCGGCGTGGCTGCACCGGTTGGACACAGCCAAGACCAACCGAGGTTGACGATGCCGCTGACCGGTTCTGTGTTAACCGGTTGGACGGTGACGGTGTCCAAGACCTCACCTATCAGGTGCTCTGGGTGAGCAGTTCGAGGACTCTTCTGAAAAGATTTGTGCCCCAGTAGGTCGAGTCCTCACCAAAGTCTGGGCCTTACTAAGAGTCTCCACCCCGGATGCCGAGCGAACTTGGATCTATACATCCTTGTTCATGACTAACCAGGGAATAGATTAAAGTAAGGTTTCTTCCGGTGGTCAGCTTTCCTTCTATAGGACTGCTGCCATGTGAGGCTGGGTTGAGGTGCGCCTATAGGGCGTATTCCTTGTCCCCGGCTCTAGATAGCACGGCTTTTCATAACTGGTAGTGTCGTATAGGCGGAATGGGGAATTGCCGTGGTTGCTTAAGATCGCAACACAAGAGAGGTCTTATTGGTCAGTGGTTTCTCAATATACACATTCCCACACTTGTCCCGGATGTATGGGTTCATTGTCCGATCAGCGGTCGTTACCCATTCGGCTGCATCGAGTAACCTGTTACGGGTTCGACCATGGTCTTATTCGTCAGTGGTTTTCCAATATTCTTGGGAACGCAAGCGTTTTCGCGCTCATTCACCATGCAGTACGCCATCGAGTTAAGAAAAGTGATTCTCTGTAGTTAACTATACTGTTCTGTAGTTAACTATAGTGTTCGGATACTTTTTTGAACGACTGTACGTTGACTTTTGGGTCTGACATCATGGCAACTCTGCGAGGGACTGATCAATGTCCCTGCAATTGCCACCGTGTTCTCGCCGCAACATCCCCATGTTGACCACTGCCGTGCGTTCGAGGTAAGAGCGCACGTGAGTCTTTTGCGTGATATCACCTCGTCATGGTTCGGTTTTACCTCAGCGGCCAGCGGACCTCCAGAACACACTTGTAAGAGATGCAGAAGTTACGCCATCTGTGCTACGCAGACGGTTCTTATTCTAAGCGCCGGAGATCTCATGAGGTCTTGGTCATCTGTGATGTTTCTGTCTTCAACCTTCTACTGTTGCTTTTATTTTCCACTCCCGCCATCACCGTCCTTCTTTAAAAGGCATTTTTAAAGGCCACCCAATTTTGATAAGGGGTTACACAATCGTACAAAGTAAATTATTTTACTAGGTAGGTAATTTGAACGTTAGCGTTCAGTTTAAGAAGTTTTTTCATGTATCACCTTAAGAAGTTTTTCCGTATTAAGAAGTTTTTATATTCTAGTAAAGGAATTTTCCTATGTCTTTAAACGTTTTGGTAATATGTAATTTAATAAATTCACCACATTCATTTGCAATTACTAAAAGCTTTCATAGTAAAAATGGAATCCATATGAATCGAAGGTAGTAATTGGTCTTAAGAGCCTGACTCAATGCTTTTTTTTTTCAAGGTGCGCAAAACATCGAATAAGCTATTCAGTGAAAACCCCAAAGGCTGAACAGTGCATTGTTTTACTAATTTTTAGTTGAATACATTTTGGCACGTACAGATCTTCTTCCTCTGCTTTATAATTGTCTAGAGATAGAACTCCTAATTGTGTTTCAGATATTACCTTAAGAAGTTTTTTCGCCTTAAGAAGTTTTATACTTGTGCTCTTCTTTATACTTATGGCTCAGACATTTCTTTCAGATTTTCCCCCCTTTTCATGTATTATATTTGTGTATTATTCTGGTATTAAGAAGTTTTTTATGTGTTCAGATTTTTTTTATGCTTTCAGAAATTACCTTAAGAAGTTTTTTCGCTTAAGAATATTTATACTTGTGTTTTTCTTTATACTTATGGCTTCAGATTTTTTATGCTTTCAGATATTATTTTATACAGTCGGATTATCCCACAGGTTCCACTACGTGAGACTTCAAAGTTAAGTGGATTTTCTTTAGCTCCCCCTTCTTTGTAGGAGAAAATCACAGATCACAGGGGTTTAAACACATTTATTTACATTTCAGGTTAATAACTTGAACAAACAGAGTAGGAAAAACAGCGTATGACAATCATTCGTGTGACATAGCATGCTCAACAATAGCATTTACGACCATAATGCTGTAGTATAACATAGCTTGAACAATATTTAAAATCATAGCATTTATAACCATAATGCAGTAGTATAACATAGCGTGAACGATATTTAAAATCACAGTATGGTCAATAATAGCATTTATAACCATAATGTAGTTGTATAAAATCAGTAACATATGTGCATAACCCATATTTAAAATTAGTGAATACTAAATCATAATGCGTACATGACCAGTATAAAAATAATAGCATTCATAACCATAGCTTAAACAATAATAACCATAATAGTATTATTTAAAAAATATGTGCATGACCTCATATTTAAAACCTCTGCATGAACCAGAGTTAACCATAATGTTACCAAAGTACAACCAATCGGATGCAGTATTTTTTACAAAATATGTGCATGAACCAAGCATTATTTAAAAATATGTGCCTGACTGATATTTAAAATAATAGCACTATTTACAAACCAATATTTACAAAATATATTACTGTATACTGTATTACTGTACCAATATTTACAAAATATGTGCATGAACCGTAGCTTAAACAATAATTACATTATTTAAAAATATGTGCAGAAAGAGTTTGAAAGTGGCTAAAGAATGTGAAACATGGGTATTACGAGGACTGGTGACTGGCTGTCGACAAACGGTTAACAGGAATTTAGACTTTTGTAACCGAAAGCGAATGTGGCACTTTGCCCAGGTTTAAAGATTCTCTTGTTAAAATTAAAAGAGAGTTTTTTTTGGAAAGGACGGTTGGTGAGGGTGACCTTGAGTTTGTCAATTTGTAAATTGAAGGGGATGGGAAAAGTGGTTGTGGGGCCTCCTAGAAATAAATCGTGGAGAAGCTCCGTGGTGTAGCATTCTCTGTTACGCACGCTCAATTTAAAACCTTTCACACGGGTGATAGTTTCACCGTTTGAAAGTTCCAGTATATAATTTTTAGTGGCTATTGAGATGTACCGATCTATAGTGATGTTTGGACCATATTAATCGGTTATCTCATTTTTAAAATGCTCCATAAAATCGTAGGACTCTGGAATAAATGTGTCGCCGGGTGAAGTTTTAAATATGCACGAATCTGTGTCGGCATAGAGGGCTCACTATTTTAATTTGGAAAGCATGTCTAGTAGAACGAGCCTCGCCCAGGAAGTGACGAAAGAGGCGACGACGACGTTCCCTTTTGGGTTTGTGGGGATGAATTCTTTAGTGGTTCTGTAGGCCACTAGGATATGATCCGAATCGACCGCATGAAGGTCGGTGAGAATTTTGGGGCGATCGTTCGCTAAATCGAATAATTTTATGGGGTTGTCGATAATCTGGGACACAGGTCTAGAAAGTTTTTCCGACACTTTTCCCCACAGGCTGTTGAGCGAGATTTTTCCCAAACTTCTTGTAGTGCTATTATAAACAACTTCCTGTGGGTTAATTCTCATCCCCTCTGCCAGGAAGAAATCTTTGCAGAATTTTGCTTTTTCGTCGTCTGTGTTGGCGTTTGAAGGGAAACCTGAATATTTCTGTTTGGCTTCTAAGAAAGTGTTGATGTATTTTCCAAATAAGCCGGGGTCCTGGGTGGTGTAAGTAATATTTTCCGAATAGTGCCAAACGTCGTGAATTTTGAGAATTTTGTAACCTTCACGGACTGCTTTATATAATTCCAGTGACACATAAGAGGCTGTGAGAGCTCTCTGTGCTTCAGTGTGAGTACACTGGTCTACCTGTGCTAATTCCGCACAAGTGCTGCACAGAAGAAACAACAGTTTGTTGCGACAACGGCAGGGGAGTACAGGGATGTAGAGGACGGTAGGAGAAAGCACAGAACAGTGAATGATGCCGAAATAAGCTTCAGGGTTGTAATCAAAATTTTCTGTGATCCTCCTGGGGTGTTTAACAGGGAAGAACCCCCGCTTACAAATCGCGGGATAAAGCGAGTTTACGTCGAAATACCTCACGTCACAATTTTCGACCTTGGTGTCACTAAACAAGGAGAATGTCTCTGTTCTCCCACTGTAGAGGAAGGAGCGCCCGCTAATTCTCCTTACCGCTTCCATCTGCTGATAAATGTGTGCAGCGGTGGGATCTGTTTTGAGTAGCCTGTCGAAATCATGCTCCCAGCACACTCCGTACCTGTAATCAGGTAAAAGTTGGCGAATGCATCGTTCTCTATCCAGAGTCCTTAAATAATTTAGAACCATGGGTTGACCTGTGAGAGGGTGAGTAATGCCGGGACGGAAGCATTCGGGACAGGAGTGAAAATAACATCCCACAAAATCCAGAGCGTGCTTGGTCTGCCTACACAATCCATCCAAAAAATAAGGACCAACTTTGGCTTCATCCTCTGCAGAGCTCGCGGTCTGGAGGGTGAGATTCTCGGTCTCTGCTATGTAGGCTAACCAGGGAAGTCCTTTCCTGCTCTGTCGGTCACCCGAGGAATAACCGTTCGAGGGGTAAACGCCAATCACTCCTTCGGGCATGAATTTCTGTCTGTAGACCTGCAGACAAGCCGAAGAAAGAGTAATTTTAGAAAAAGGGTCTACCCCCGTCATCCCTAAAAATTCCGTCCAGAAGCTCTCACAAGCTCGCATCAAAGTGTGCATGTCAGATTTAAAATACGCAATCATTTCAGATTTGAAATCCCAGTGAGTACCCTGAACTCTAACGTACCACTGATGGAACACTGAAGCTTTTCCAGAGGTCATGTGCTGTGGTTCGAAATAATGGGGTTCGGGAATGGGTCCTGAAAAATTAAAATTTTGCCTAGTGCAAAAAGCGTGTGGGAAGAAACCTTTTTTTTACTACGGTGATGCCAAAAGTTTTAGGGAAAGATCGAAGAGGAGCCTGAATGAAAGAAAGAGAATCGATAAACCTGATTTTGAGGCCGGGTAAATTAAGAAGAAGAATTTTATTGCCGTTAAAAGTCAATTCCGGCCTCAAGCACTTGCGATATAGGTAGTTTAGAACCGGAATGAAATCCAAACCTCTACCTTTGCGATATAGGTAATTTAGAACTGGAATGAAATCGAAACCTCTACCGTTATGTGCAAGCGCTCTAAATTTTGGCTTACCTTTGTCGACAATCAGCAACCAGTCCAAAAAGGCATCTGTGTGGGGGAACTCTTCATATTTCCATACACCATCACGTTCTTTGTAGGTGACGATGCACAGAATGGGGGTGAGTGAACCGTCTTCTTCTTCCACCGTTTCTATGTCGAAATAGAAATGGCGGCCTGTGACTTCACATTATTTAGCCCTTTCTGCACACACTGGTGAGGTGGTTCGGATGTCTGGCAATTGACCCCACAGTCGACAAACCTGTGTTGTTTAACTCAGGTGCCATTTAAAAAATGAGTAGCCAGGCACTGTTGACATCTGAAGTAATCGTCACAGAGGTCACAGTAAATGGAAGAACCCCTTTTCCCCACAGTCTGCCGTCATGCACGAATGGCAGACACCCTTAAAGATGTGGGGTGTGGTACACGGGCTTGAGACAGGGAACGCAGAATTCTAGCGCACGGAAGTAGCCTGCCAGACTGGTAACAACGGTGAAGTGACCAGCATCGTGCAGGAGGTAGATGTTATTTGGGGCCTCCTGCTTTCCAGCGAAGATGACATGAAAATCATCCTGTTCCCCGAACACGATGATTCGATATTTTGGGTACAGGAACAGCTGGAAGACGTGTAGCTCGGGCAACCCGCACTTGTCCTCAGAGATCCCGGCTCCCAATGCAAGGCCTTAGCTTCGTGAAGCTGTCGTGGTCACCTGTGGTCACAGATGTACTTGAACGCAGCCTCAGTTATCATGCCCTTCTTCTTCAAACACAGGGTACAACCGACGACGAGGCTCTGTGCGAGACACCAGTTGTCTTCATTCACAATGGAGATCATGGCTTTTTGCTGGTGTTAAATGCAGCCAGGTCCGCCAGAGGTCTGCGGCATGGTCCAGGGGTGTTACGAATGCCTCCAGAACGTTCCAAATCAGCGGCGGCAAAGTCGAAGAATTAATCTTCGTCAGCGCACACTGCTTCATTAGAATTCAGAACGTTTTCGACACTTTCCATAAATTTCTCTGCCGTGACCTTATTACGGGTGGTCAACGGCAGGTTGATAGGGTTCCGGAGGCATTTGGAGCGTATGCAGAGCCTCACATGCGAATATTTTTCTTCCAGCAACAATTCTTTGAATATCTGGCGTTGGACAGTCAGAAGTGCGTCCATAAATTGGAGTGGCTCCACTCCGTCGAAATTGGTCATTCGCACCATGTGGGATGCGAAAATCGCCTTGTATTTGGCGGACCTGTAGCTGCTAGACCGTGTGATGACATAGCCAGGAGATTCCTCGCCAGTGGATGACGTACTCGCCTTCACAATGTTGTGCGCAGGCACGGAACATGTTGCAGTGGTGTTTAGCAGGACGCTGGGCTCGCCTCCCACGGTCCTCTGATGCTTCAGCGTTGGGCCTTCTCCCTGCTGCAGTCATTCTCTTAGCCGTGACGCCACGCTGGAGATGCAGTGGAGTTGCACAGCTCCCATGGAGTTGATGCATTGGTGGCTCCGACGCCCGCTCTCCATCTCTTCAGGGACAACCTTGAAGTTTTATGTTCGAGACTTTCCATAATAGCATCTAATTCGTGCTGGATGCACTCTAATGCCGAAAGTTTCTCTTCAAAAGTGAGATCCATGGCTGAATGACTCTTGCCGGGCTGTGCGAGAGTTTATAAACCCTTTCAATGCGCATGCGCGAGTCCTCAAACCTCTCATCTCCCGCCAATGGGAGACCATTTTTTTTAATTTTAGATCTCTCCTCGTGACCGATTTTACCTACGTAGGCGAACGTATTTCCGCTAACGGTCATTCAGACAAGTGCAGGAGTCTCCCACATACAGGGGTCAATGACCAGAGAAAAATCTCTGAACCCAGCACACGCATGGGGGTAAGAAATGGGGGTGAAAAACCGGTCAAAATATAAGCCCTCCCTAGACCGTCCCCACATACAGGGGTAAACGACCAGAGAAAAATCTCTGAACCTGGATGCGGAAATGGGGGGTTCGAAGCCCTCCCTATCGTGGACCAAGGAGGTCAATGACCTCGCACAAGGAAAAGCATACGTGTGGGGGTAGGAAATGAGGGTAGAAGCTCTTCCTATCACGGAAGTGGGGGTCGTTGACCCCAACTCCATTAATGCAAGAAAATTAAGCCCTCCCCATCAAAGCCCATCACGCCAGTGTGGGACGTCACTTCCAGTATATGACGTCACTTCCGACGCTATATCTTTAGCATTACTACTTACGATGTTGAACCGCCCCTCGCAGCGATGCATTCATGAACATGGCGGGGAAGGCTATCATACAGCTGTATTATGTCCTCCTCAGGGATAGAACGCCAAATAGCGCAAAGTCGCTGTTCCATTTCAACGATAGTGGTTAGCGCACCTCTTGTGTGCTGTTGGAGCTGTTGGCCCACCATGTCCCAGTCGTGTTGAATAGGCGAAAAGTCCAACGAGTGTGCTGGACATGGTAGTAACTTTTTGCTCCTGTAGATACTGCAGATTAATGCGCGCTGTGTGGGGATGGGGGTTGGTTATCTTGCTGGTTAAAGGTTCTGTGCTACTGAACAAATGGGACAGCCACTGGCTGCAAAATGTTGGCAACATATTGTTGGACAGTTAGGGATCCGCTTATGATGGCCAGTTCTGACCGAGATATCCGACTAATATCACCCAACATCAAGACACCAGGTGCTGGAGCTATGTGACAATGTCGCACACAGTGGGTGGCTATCCTTTCCTCTGGATGATGGCGAACACATTGTCTACCGTCGTGCTGACGAAGACAAAATCGAGATTCGTCACTAAACACCCAGTACTCCATTCTTGTTCGTTCCAGTTCTTTCTGAGGTGACACCACTGAAGATGTGTTTGCTTGTGGGTGTGATGTGAGGGGCAAACAGAGTGCCGAACTATAGGCTCGCAGTGAAAACTGCAAAAGTCTGTTGTTCACCATCCGCCTGGTAGGTATTCGATGTGTTACTTGTTTCCAGTCCCTTTGCAGTTGAATTGTAGTCGCCAATCAGTAACACAATGCCATGCATCGCAAATGGCGGTCCTGTCGCTCCATGGTCATACGTCGTTTTCCTGATACTTGTCGGCGTGTGTGCTGGATCCTTCTTGAACCCACTGGCGCCATATCTGTATGATGGTTCTGAGATTGTGGCCAACAAGTTTGGTCACATCTCTGTGTGACAAACCAGCTTCTCTAAGGCTGACGATTTTTTCACGCTGAAAGTCTGTTAACTGTTGGAAAGGCTGTCGACATCTGCGTAAGGGCATCTTTAGCGGTTTAGAACAATTTTCATAATGTTTTGTCAACCAGTTTTGGTTGCCTTTATCTGTGTTTGACTGCTCCGCACCAGTGACGTCAGCTCGCGCCTGTACAATCGTGGCTATCGTCCTGAAAACCTAATCATTTACATCCATTTACATATACTACCGCCTCTCTAAATTTCGTCACATTTGCATAACTTATTGTAAGTGTTGCATTTTTTATTTCCTATAGTATTTATTGGTAAAATGGAGATGGTTGCACTTTACGTTGATTTTGCAGAACTAATAAAATGAAAGAATTTTTGTTTTATCATTGCAAGCAACTTTTAACAAAATTCGTAATAATAATATTTCTCTTTAGTCTCAATTTCACCATCACTAAAGTAGCCAAAAGTCATATGTTGCGAGTAAGTCCGTTAGTGTGCATCATTACTCATCTGTTCTGCGTTAAAATTTCTTTACGACATAGTGATCATTCTCATCTGCACGAGGGCTCAAACAGACCAAAAAAACTCAATTTTATCAATTATTATTTGATAAAATCGAAGATGAAACTGAGAACATAATTTTTTTAGACTGGTGTTGAAGGACTGGGAGATCCATCGTCTGTCGAAGTCTGGAATGCAGCAGTTCGAAGTACTGATCTTTGAAATACAGAAATTTTGAAATCGAAAATGATGGAATTATGAACTCGAATAAACCTAAACGTTTACTAATTAAATCAAAATATCAATTTCTTAATAGGCTGGATAGAGTTATTTTTCCTCTGAGATGGACGTTTTGCGTTCAGTTGTCTAAATATCCACAAATATTCAAAAGAATCCCAGGAATTAAGAGGAATTATAGACATGGATGGAACAGCGACTAAACAACCTATCCAAGATATGGTAACTTTTGCCAGCCCGTCAATGCTTCCTTTCTCATTGAGGACAGATCGAGGGTTAGAGGGAAAAACGTCAACACAAATCGTGATTCTGCGCAACACAAATCGTGACAGTCGTGATTCTGAAACAGCAACTATAGTTTGCGAATTTCTCCCACTATCAACTGATCCAACCTACGCTCATTTTCAAAAGTAAAGTGCTATTGCGAGGCAACGCGATATCGCTGCCCATCGAGGCGACGTACAGTCGCTTAAAAAAGTATCCGAACACTATAGTTGATTACAGAATTCAGAAAAAATATCTGGCAACGATTTCTTTAGAAATTAGTAATCTGGCAACCTTCGTGACACGAAGGTTGCCAGATCATTAATTTATACCTAATACCAGCATTAACCAAAGAGATAGAAACTACAGTTTTAGCATAACTGAAATGAACTTTTCAACTCTAATATGTCTCTCAATTTCTTGAGTTATATTGTCAATATTGTTACGAGAGATGAACGAGTAATAATGAAACCGTGATGTGATGTATCAGTTTGATGCTCGCGTTTATTTCAGCATGAGATTTAAGTCATTAATCACTTCGAACGAACTGAACTTAGAAATAAAGAATAAGAGAGTTGTAATTAAGAAGAATATGTGTGAAGGAAAACGTAGTTTGTTTTAGTCTGTGCACTATAGTATAAAGAAGAAATGTTTTTTTTTTTTGGTATGTTCGCGGGAGGTTAAATAAGTTTAATAGTGTGGATCTTGTTAGTGAACGAGTAAGGAAAAGAAGAATTCATCGTCTTGTGCGTAGTGATCAACGTCTGAAAAGAATTGATTCTGAGAAACCAGTATACTTAGCTTGCAGTTTAGGAGTACTTGATGACTAAATCCTTAGAAGGAAATAATTTGGTGTATAGTTATTTACACCCAGTCATTTTTACCCAGCCAGTTTTAGTTGTTTAGGAATTGGTAAGGTTTTTCTCGATAGATTGCAGGTTTGTTCACAAATATGATTGTGTCACTTATTAAATGATGTAAAAATCCTTATTTTATGCTTTTAATTAGATAGTAAGAATTATAGAGGAAACAACTTTTTGTAGGATAGTGATAAGGTGTTATGTCCTCTTGAAGGTTTGTTTTCATTCTGATGAAGATTTGTGTTGGTTGAATTTAGTTTATACATATATTTTTTCATACTTTTGTAATTAATTAATTTATTTTAGAATTATTGTTGCTAAATATTATTTTTGAACCCACGCTCAATTTCCATCCGTTAAAATCATAACAATTGGCGTCAGGAGTGGAATAATTTATTGAATGCCTTTCACTAAAAGTATGGATGAGTTAGTAAAACTGATAAGTGATATGAGAGCTGAGATAACCTCTCAAAATGATAACTTGAGGGCTGAAATAGCCTCTCAAAAAGATGACTTGAAAGCTGAAATAGCCTCTCAAAAAGGTGGCTTGAAAGCAGAAATGGCTACACAAAAAAAATGAATTGAGAGCTGGAAGTGTCTTCTCAAATTAGTAAGATTACTGATCAGAAATAATGATCTGAACAAAAAAACATTAAATTCACTGATCAGTGTAAGGACATTAAGACCGAACTCAACAAACAAATGTGATAGTCTAAAGGTGGAAATTGATAGTGTGAAAAATGATATTGATAGTGTAAAGTATAATGTAAATGAAATAAGCATCAAATTGATAGTATAAAAACTGATTGTGAACGTCAGTTTCAGATTTTAAGAAATGAAATGATACCTTCTTCTTGTGATAATCGTAATTTTAGTGACAATAATGTTTTTACACATATCGCTAGAAATACAACTAAACCTTCCACATATGATGGTCAATAATCTTGGACAGTATTCAAAACACAATTTGAAGTCATCTGTAGAACGAATGAATGATATGAATTTCAGGCCAGTTTTATTACAGCTTCATTAAGAAATTGTGCTGCAGAAGTTTTACAAGACTGTTCAAGAAGAAAAACGACTTGATTATCAAAGTTTGTTGTCTGCATTAGAACTCAGATTTGGTGATAGTTATTTAAAAGAGAGCCTAGCTAGATTGACTTATAGTAACTGCCCACCAGATATTCAAGATAACTTAGCACAACTACAATTTATTGATGTTATTGCCGACCCTGAGATTCAACAATCACTGAGGATGTTGGAAGGTGAATCCTTAAAGTCAGTTGTGGTACGTGCCATGAAGTACGAGTTCTTGAGGCTTTCCTTCCGAGCAAACAAAATCACAATGAGATTTATGAATGCATAAGAAACTGTGGAAAAGAATAGTGAAATGCAAGAACTAACCAAAGTCATATTATCCGTTTTGAAAGAGACAAAAGGTTCCTCCTCAATGAATTCCACAAACCTTCAGTGTTGGAATTGTGGCAAGACTGGATATATTCGAGCGAACTGCAAAAGGTGGAGTGTGCAAAGTTCAAGCACGTCTAACAGGCAACAAAACCAGCGTAAGCAATGTAAAGGGCAAAGGCTGGCTGTTGATTGGTTGGCCCCAAGGAAAGTCGCCCACCTTTCAGCACTGCATGGTGGAGACAACGGATTGGTAGCTGATGGAACCATGAATGGAGTGCCTTGTCGTATGATAGTACAATGGTGCAAATGTGACTTTACTCAGAACATACATAGTATAGAAGATTATACCTCACCCAAACTGGAATGCTAGAAGTCTAATATAACCCTTCAAACGACTGTTTGTAGTTCACTGGAGATCGTGCTAAAGGATTCACTGGAGATCGTGCTAAAGTCCATGGAAGGATGGAACTCAACATCAGAGTTGATAGCTGTCTGGTACTCCATCCTGTTTACTACGATGAATACTCCTCCACACCTACGATGAATGCAAATTAGGCCACGATTTCCTAAAGAAACATAGATTTAGTATTTGACCCTGACAGCCTACTCATCTATAAGACAGAAGAGATCCCCCTGCTTAGCCGAACATCTGATTCTTTATCAAGTGTGACCACAGTTTTAGTGACGGAAGACACAGAAATCCCAGCACAAAGTGAAGTTATAGTCCATGGAAATCGAGCGGAGATTTCTGGAGCCTTCCGATTGGCATCATTGATGCCCCTGGAAAAGGAGCTTTGGTTCATGGTATTCTGGTAGCAAGGACTTTAGTGAAAGTAGATAAAGACCAGATTCCTATCAGAGTAATGACTCACAAATCCAATAGATTATAGGAAAAGGTTTAAGAATTTTCAATATGTGAACTTGTTACTTGAATAACAAGTGTGAACACAATAGAACTTACTCGACACAAACCAACACCATACAGACATCCCCTCTCACCTTGCTGACTTGTGCAGAGAAACAAGAAAGATATTAACTGAAGACCATGCTCCTAAGGCCGAGAACTTACTTAAAGAGTTTTCTGACATTTTTTTCTGTTACATCAAAAGATTATGGCCATACTAAACTGACAGATCATAAGATTAACACTAGTGATTCTCCTACAATCCATCTACCAGCAAATGAAGTCTTCCATTTGCAAAACGGGAGGAAACAGAGCGCCATAAGGGACATGGAAGCTCAGGACATTATGGAACCTTCATCGAGTCCGTGGACATCACCAGTGGTTCTTGTAAAGAAAAAAGATGGATCTACCCGAATTTGTGTCAATTATCGCAGATTGAATGATGTAAAAAGAAGGACTGCTTTCCTTTACCCAGGATTGACGATACACTTGACCCTCTATCTGGGTCAGAATGGTTCTCGACATTAGATTTGAAGAGAGATTATTGGTAAGTTGGTATACATCTTGAACACCGTGAGAAAACCTTTCTCTACAGGAAATAGACTTTGGCAGTTTAAAGTGACGCCATTTGGACTTTGCAACGCACCTGCAACGTTTGAACGATTAATGGAGTCGCTGCTCAAAGATTTGTCTTGGGAGGTTTACCTGGTTTACTTGGATGACACCATCGTTCTTGGAAAGACTTTTGAGAAACATTTAAGAACTCTTCATCAAGCATTTGAAACATTTAGGGCAGCCAAGAAGTTCATTACCTTGGTCATGCCATTACTACATCAGGGATTAAGACTGATCCTGGTAAGATAGAAGCTGCAAGAGACTGGGCTCCACCACAAGATGTTTATCAACTTCGTAGTTTTATCGGACTTTGTACATATTATAAAAGATTTTTCAAGGGTTTTCCAACATCACAAGGGTATTACATCGTCTGATAGGGGAGGGCCATCAGTTCATGTGGACCACCGAATGTGAAGGGGCTTTCCAACAGTTGAAGCAAACTCTTTCCACAACACCAGTGTAGCATATCCACAAACTGAAAATAGTTCGTAATAGATACTGACGTAAGTAACACAGAAGTTGGCGCTGTACTTTCATAACAACAAGACGGACAAGAAAGAGTTATTGCATATTTTAACAAAACTTTATCCAACCCAGAACGGAATTATTGTGTTACAATAGATAATAAACACTGTTAGCAATAGTAAAAACAATAGAACATTTTCATCATTATCTCTATGGCCAGAAATTTCTTATTCGTACTGATCATGCTGCACGGGACGCTACTAAACCTTAAAAACCCTGAAGGACAAATTGTTAGGTGAATACAGCGGTTGCAAGAGTACAATTTCTCCATTGAGCATCATAGTGGCAAGCTACACAGGAATGCAGATGCCCTTTCCAAACGTCCATGTATTGATAACTGTAAGCATTGTTATACTGCAGAGTTGAAATATGGTATTAAAGAAGTAATGCCCATAAGACCAATATCATCGACACAAGAACATAGTGATATTCCTAACATTTGGAGTCCAATTGAAATTAGAAAGGCCCAAATAAACTGTGAAGATATAAGGCCAATAATGGATTTGATTGAAAATCTGATGTAAGACCTAATTGGGAGCAAATCTCGAAGTATAGTCCAACTACCAAAAGTTACTGGGCACAGTGGGACTTCTTAGAAATGAAATATGGTGTATTATGAAGAAGATGGAAGAATCCCACTGGACGACTGATTCTTGGAAGATAATTCTTCCTCGCTCCCGATAGGGACTAGGATTTCATAACTATAATTTTTACCGCAACGGGGCTCTGTATTGCAGAACAATGCAGTGGTCCTATATAGGGAGAGGTTGGCAAAAGTCGATGTCGATTTCTATCGGCTGCCGCTGTCACGTGTCTCATGGGTTGGGTTGGGTTGTTTTACCTCTGAGCGGCACTTTTTTGCACACCATGGGCTAAATGGCCAGGTCACATGGACCCCGAAGGCTCAGAGAAGGTTGGGGGAGGGGACCCACTGGAACAGCTGTTGGAATACAGATGGTAGCCTCCCGTCAGGGCCATCCAGCGTGTTCTTTAACGTGCACAGGGTATGGCTCTCCCGCACACGGGGCCACGGCTTAACGTCCCATCCGACGGACGGCGACCTTTCCAAGCCCATCGGTGTCCCCTACTGACCGTGGGCAGGGCGGGGAATTTTGCGGAGATAAATCTCAACGCTGACCCAGCTGGGACTCGAACCTGGGAACTACAGATTACGAGCCTGGCGCGCTACCGACTGAGCCACCCCCGCCCGTGCCAGGAGGATCTCTGTTGGGGATCGATTTAGGATAGCAGCAAAATTGTATGGAAAATATTGCTCTAAAGTTTGGACTCACTTCTGTAACAATTGTTGAATCACGATACTGGAAATAAGGTTTTTCATTATTACTGCCAGGAATGACCAGGTTGTAGCAATATGTCTCTTATTGCTAACCTAAGCCTCTAGAAAATCTTACTTTATAAATGAAGACATGGTCGGATTTACATTTCAAGCTCACCTGGGCAAAGCAGCAACATTTTATTGTGTGTCGTCGTTCTTTGTATTTTCTATAAAAACATATTTTAAATTATTTTTATTTGTTTTGCAAACATAAATAGAGAGAAAAATGTAACCGAAATAGGTGTACGGATTTTAAATAAAATAAAATAATGCAATTTCGTTATTAAAACCCATAAAAATGAATGTAAGAAATTAATACTTTATATCTTTCGGGCTGTGTTCTTTTACATCGGAGCGGAACATTTAATGTACACAATGGGCTAAATGTTCAGGCCACAAGTACCCCAAGAGCAGCAATAAGATTGACGAAGGAGACCTATTGGACAGCTGTTAGGAGACAGATGGAAGACTCCCTTCAAAGTCCATTCAGCATGTTCTCCAAAGTAAAGGGTCCAGACCTCCTGCACGAAAATTGCATCCGACCTTTCCAAGAAACCTAGGGAAGGTCCATATACGGCAGTTAACAAGTTTAACAACGTGGTGTATCGCATTCATCGACGTCCCTCTACAAAGTGCATCCGACGAATGGCAGCCTTTCCAAGCCCATCGGTTTCCTCTTTCTGACCGAAGGCATGGTGACGGTTTAGAGGTAATAAATCTCAACACTACATACATGGGACCGAACCTAGGAACTTCAGATTACGAGCCAACCTCCTTCCTTAGTTTACATCATTTAATGTATTCAATATATAATACCTTTTTTTCTTTTTATCTGTGTCGAGCGTTACAAATTATTAACATTTAATTTTGTGATATCGGATTGTCCTACATCTGAAACCTTTTAAAATATAGCCCATCCAGTAGTAGCCAAATAAATAAAACTGCTCGTCATTGACATTGCTCCACCTATACTCTATTTCACATAATGAATGGAGCGGCAAAATCTGATGATCAACGAAAATAGTCAACGAATGAAAAGATGCGCACCGACATGGGTCCTAAAAAGAATAATTCGCAGATGTACTAATCCGTCACAGCAAATAGTTACACGCCTTATGCAAGAAACAGGAACTTTTACCCTCATAGAAAACGAACTTTAACTATCTTAAATTATTATTATTTGTAGTTTATAGAAGTGAGCGACTGAAAATTCTCTTTTCAGTTTAGGAATATTGTAAAGTACAGGATTAATCATAACAGTTTTACACTAATAGATTCAAGCTGCCTAACGAGTGAGGATTGATACATTTTCAGGCGTCGGATTTTATTTTACTTTGGCTTCCTGAATAAAGAGTAATAATCAACTATTGGACAAGAAACTCTTTGAAGGAGATTTGCCTCTCCATTCTTTGTGCGAATCAGAGCATAGAAATAATGGGCATATTGATCTGACGATTTTCTTATAGAGATGTGTCGTATGTCGACGAGATCGACCCAATAGAAAGTCCAATAACGTGTCCGATATCGCGCTGACATAGCAATCTATGTCATAAAACTATATATGGGCTATAAAAACTGGGGAACGGTAGCTGGAGAACAAAATGATGAGCGAATGATTTGTAAAGAATGTGAAATGTCTTTAACACGCTTAAAGCGACGTTATTTGCAGCTGGTGGAATTTGAAATGGGCCGGATCTTTGGGTTGCCAGTAGCTGGATTCTAAACATGTCAAATCGCCGTCGTTGTGGATTGGGTTGGTTTGTTCTACCTGTGAGCAGTGCTTTTTTCCACACAATAGACTAAATGGACAGGTCACAAGAACTACGAGGGCTCAGAGAAGTTTTGGAAGATGGGACCCAGTGTACAGCCGCTAGGAGACAGATGGTAGCATCCCATCAAGGCCATACAGTGTATTCTTTAAAGTGAATAGGGTATGACTCTCCCATACAAGTGGCACTGCTTTATGTCCCAGCCGACTGACGATGACCTTGCCAAGCCTATCGGTGTCCCCTTTCTGACCAATGGCAGGGTGGGGTTTCGTGGAGAAAAATCTCGACGCTTGTCTAGCTGTCAGATTTCCAACTTTGTAACACCATCCTTCTCTGCATCTATGTCAAGGAGTATGATTAGAAGACGACTACGAGATTCGAGGCTGCATTCGCGTCGTCCGTTGGATCGTCTACTTTGAACATCATCGTATCATCAGCCGCATCTGCAGTGGTGCAGGGAGAGAGCTGCTTGGAACAAACCTGATATCGTGTAGTCTTTAGTGACGAATCACGTTTCTGTTTGGGATCCAGTGATAGCAGTAAGTGCGTCTGAAGACACGCCGTGGTTTGAAGTAATGCAATCTATATGAGGGAGCTTCATATGAGGCCAACACCCAGAATGATGGCAGGGGAGCCATTAGTTGCAACAGCTGTTCAGATTTGGTCGTTATTGATGGAATGTTGATGGAAAGACATTGTATTGAAACCAATTTAGGTTTTTTCTATGATCCATCCAAACTCCATTTTTCAGCAAGACAAAGTCCACCAGTATACAGCTAATGGTGTGGATATGCTTCCTTGACCTGCAAGTTCCCAGATCTGTCACCCAACGAACGTGTTTGTGATATAATGGGACATTCGATGACCACTTCCTCTCAGTTCCTTATCACTGTTTTCCACCTTACAGTATAGATGCACGAAGCATGGCTTTAGTTCACCAGGATGGCTCGAACCCTATTTCAACACTATACCGCAAGCATATAACGCATGCTACACTGACATTTCCTCGCATGTATCACTGTTCATGGATGACATATTCCTTATTGATGTACACCCCAATTTTGTAAGTACATACATCAGATTTAATGGGAAAACTTTGGGGTGGGGGTGGCTCAGTCGGTAGCGTGCGAGGCTCATAATCTGCAGTTCCCAGGTTCGAGTCCCAGCTGGATCAACATTGAGATTTATCTCTGCAAATCTCCCTGCCAGTAGAGAACATTGATGGATTTGGAAAAGCAACCGTCCGTCGGATGGGATATTAAGCAAGCCTCCTGTTCATGTCACCTGACTATTTAGCCCATAGTGTGCAGAAAACAATCGTTCAGAGATAAAACTACCTAACTTAGACAAACTTAATCACTTCTCGTCTAGATTTTTATCTGTCACTCAACTTGCTCTGAGCTCAAAGAGATCCCTCCGTATAGTCGGGATAATTTTAATGATGAGCACTGTATACAAATTAAATTGTTCGTTTTAAAATTTAAATGTTTCTATCTCGATTTTCACTTTGGTAATGAACAAATTACATTCTCGCAATCGATATCTTTTAATGGTTCACATCGTTTGTCAAGAGAGAGAGAAAGCATTTAGCAGCTCTTGAAACTTGGAATGCAGCTCTTGAACGTTGGAACTTCCAAACATAGTTGTCAATCTTTCTAGGAGTTGTGTAGTAATAAAACCACGTCTCACCTCTTGTGATAATATCTGTTAACCGTTTGGGCAAATAGTTTCAAGCATTGCCAGCATCTCCTTGCACGAGTCGACTCTAGCCCTCTCTTGCTGTTCTGTCAGTTCGTGGGTACCCATTTGGCAGAGATCTTTCGAAACTCTAAATGTTGACGAATAATTGTTTGCATACTGCCAATCAATAAACTAACATCTAAACTTATTACCTGAATGGTGATGCGTGGGTTTTCCTTAATGAGTTCGCGAACAGCAGAAATGGTTCTCTCTTTCACATCCTCCTTTGGTATTCCTGCACGGGAGAGGTTTTTGAAGCTCTGCCGTCTTTCTCTGAATTTGCGCATCCATCCCCTTTCAGTGCATTAGGAACAGGCAAAATCCCCATATACTCCTGATAAATCGACATGAATTATTTTCGCATCGTCTCCAAGCTGCATCTTTGTGAAAACGTAAAATCTTTCCCCCGTCTTTAGTAGGCTCCATCATAAAATAATTAAATTTTAATAAATGATTACTTGTAACTTCTGTACAAAACTAATCTCTGCTACGTTCGTTCATGGGGCACATAAAAATAATTTAAGAAACGACGCAATATCTTCTCTTCTGAAATTGATGACTCTCATTGTATTTAGCTCGAGAAAATGACTCAAAAGAAAGAGGCTTCCATTTCATGCCCATTTCAATTTTTGAGATAAATATCCAATGAAGTTGTGAATATTTTGTACTTTACCACTCAAAGAAAAGAAGATTATAAATTCCTCTTTAGTGCTAATGAGAACGAAAGTCATATATATTACTGAATATTTAACAAGAGGAATAAAAATTGCGAATTTTTAGTAATTAACATTGCTTTTAGTGTTTCCTGATTATTCGATTACAGTTCGCATGAATTACTAATAGTTTTATATGAGCTGATTTATTATAGTCGCAGACATATTTTTGGACACAACTGTTTAAATGAGTAGATAAACCTTAACACTCAGGGAAGACTTCAGTAAGAGCATACAGTGCAGTGACTAAAATAAAATATTTGCCTCATGCAAAATCCATCAACCTTGTTTTTAAGACTGCAAACTGCAGTTTATATAAATATCACATCTTATGAATTTGGACTGGCCAGTTCAGTTGAATTTAGTTTCCTGCGCATGTCGGGGCGGGGGTGGCTCAGTCGGTAGCGCACCAGGCTCGTAATCTGTAGTTCCCAGGTTCGAGTCGCAGCTGGGTCAGCGTTGAGATTTTTCTCCGTAAAATTCCCCGCCCTGCACACGGTCAGTAGGGGACACCGATGGGCTTGGAAAGGCCGCAGTCCGTCGGATGGGACTTTAAGGCGTGGCCCCGTGTGTGGGAGAGCCATACCCTGTGCAGGTTAAAGAACACGCTGGATGGCCTTGACGGGAGGCTACCATCTGTCTCCCAACAGCTGTTCCAGTGGGTCCCTCCCTCAACCTTCTCTGAGCCTTCGGGGTCCATGTGACTTGGACATTTAGATGTGTGCAAAATGGTGTGCAAAAAAGTGCCGCTTAGAGGTAAAACAACCCAACCCAACCCTGTGCATGTTCGGATGTATAAGAGTTGTATCATTTAGGTTGATACCAATAACAGTAGCATTTGCAAATAATGGTTATCTTAAGTGGCTCGTGGCATGCTGCTCAATCAGAAAGAATTAATTTGCAATATTTGGAAGACAATATTCAAAACAACAATTTCTATGACAATAATGTTGTACCAAACAAAACGAAAAGGTTTTATGATAATAAGCTTTATTATTCAGCTATCTGCAAAAATAACTTTTAAAAAGTTACTTATTCGATTTAAGACTGGTCTCCAGTTCTACTTGCAGTCTTAATAGTTGTTACTCCATTTCTGCATCACAGTTAGAATTAGCGTAATTCCCTGCCAGCCCCTCAGGCACTCACAATAGTCTATATATATATAGGGTTAACAGAAATTGAAAATAGGAAAAGAGAACTTTTCCCAAAGATTTCTTTAAAACAAAGAACAAAATGAGGACAGACATAAAATTTAAATGCAATTGTCGATTAGTGTATTAAAATATGATTTTTATGTTTTATAAACTCAGCCTCGGCAATGCGAATGCAAAAAAAAAAAGGCATTTATAATAACATTACTATATTACTAGAGCATCCCGCGCAGAATATCTGTTCGCGCTAGTCATTGTTGCAATGTTTAATGTCCTATCCCGGGGATTAAGTCTCTCTGCATGGAAGGAAAGTTGCATCCGGGTGACCTTGAATGTTACAGCTTAAGTAAAAATAGAGAGAAAGAAGGCTTTGTTTTATATTAATTATAATTTACCAATAATATAATTTACATTTTAATAACAACCGATACGATGTTCCTAGTTGGAAGGGACTTATACGATTTACCTTCCTTTGATCGTATTCATCTTGCACTTTATGCAGATGACCTTGCCTTACTATCTCCCTCCTTCGGTCCTGTTATCGCTGTGAAGAGGCTGCAGCATAGCTTGACCGAGCTGGGCACATGGTGCGAAAATTGGAAGATAAAGATTAACTCTGACAAGAGTTCTGGCCATCTTTTTTACTGGAAAGCGTATTATGAATCCTACTTGCCTCCATTTACAAGATATCCCCATTGATTGGAGTGATTCAGTCAAATATCTTGGGGTTGTTATACATAAGAGGTTAAAGTGGCACTATCACATAAATAATATTGTTGCGGATTACAAAATATGGATAGCACTGGGCGTGAGTTTTAATAACTATATTTTAAAACCAATTGTAATACAATGCAAATCGTTACAAAGAAAATATGGATGTAATTTCTCATAAACAAATTAACTACTAACATGCAAAAATCATCAATCTTCCTGCACAGAGTACTCAACAACAGCTCTGTCTATTCTATTAAATACTACCTTTTCAACCTTGTTTACCATGTCATTTGAACATCTTGAGACGTAAACAAATTATCGTCCTCTGCTAGTTCACTAAACTTTCCACATTAGTAAAATAATACGAGGACCGTCCGCGCACACAACACAAAAGATTCTTCTTGTCTTTTACTTATCGCGCACAGACACAAACCATCTGAACAACCTTTCAGATCTCAGAACTTTAACACACTGTACTGCTATATTTTCATTCTTCTTCTCCAGAACTGTTCTAAGTTCCAAATCGTTGGCTAATTGAATCTCACGCAGAAGCACACACGAGGGCTACAATCACGTTAACTCGTGAAGTCACTGTAGCGCGTTCATCTGTCGTAACACTGCCCCCTCCTTAGGTCTTGTTCGTCCCGAACAATTCTGGATTCCGAAGCTTCTTCAGTTTATCCACATGTCTGTGTCAAAATGAAAGCGAATCTCATTATGACGTAGATTTCTTTTGTGACTGAAGCCTCGTCCACAAACATAATACGTGTAAGGCCTATAGCCCTTGTGAACACGTTTATGTCTCCGCAGGGAGAAGAATCGACTAAAAGTTTTCGTGCAAAACCTGCAAAAAGTTTTCTTCTTTGTCGAAAGTTTTCTTCTTTGTCGAAAGTTTTCTCCTTTGGATTTTTAATTCTATCAACAATAACAAGGAATGAAAGTCATTAGTGACATAACATCTAGGGAGAAGTTTCATCCTCCAGTCTAACCCTTTTGTCAGTTGACTTTCACTTAATTCAGAACTGTCGTGATGAACCTTCAGCCATATTTCACCTGATTCAATTTGATCCCCAAGGTGCTTCACAATTATAATATCAGCTCCATAATTCTTTTTAGTGCTACGGTCCATCTCTTCCTTCCATACTCTTGCTAGAACTGCAGCTTCTAATCCGACAACCTTACCTGTTTCTCCTGTATAAGTGAAATCAGTGATGTGTCGGGCTGCTAGCAATATGTTTTCTGTTTTACCTTCACATAGCCAGCTTGCAACATCTTCAGATACTCCTTGTTCTATTAACATGTTACGGAACTTGTTCAAAGCATTGCCGTTATGCAGAACCTTGCGGACACGTGATGCTTCATCTACCTTATTATCCACAATGTTCACCAAATGCAGACGTCCTCCTCCTATCTCTTCGACGAGCTCTTGCAGTTCCAAGGATCCGTTACCAAGGAAACACTGAACAGCTTCCATCACTTCCAGAGAGTTGTCAACAGAGTTTTCAAAAGGTGAATCCATGTTGCTGATAACAGCTGAACTCTTCATTCCACGAGCTTGTGATGCTGCAACCATTTTCTTAACTAAATCAACAGCAACATCTTCTGTACTAATGAGATCAATAGCTCCTTTTCCGAATTCAACATCATAAACCAAAGCGCACACTCCTTCAGCCAGCTTTTTGGACACAATTGAGCATCTCATTAGAGGAACGCTATCTACGGTAGCTGTCAGATCCTTGCAGCTGTAAATCTCCTTATCTGTTGGCACCAGCTCCTCTGTCTGTCCTATGATGCAGCATCCGACGTCTTCCATCATCTGCTCGATTTTATCTTTAGTGCAGTCGACTGTGAAGCCAGGGATGGATTCCAATTTGTCCAGAATATCTCCCGTCAATTGGAGAGCACGACCGGAGATCATAGGGACCTTGAGACCTAAAGCAGCAAGTGCAGGAGCCAAGACAAGACTCACTTTGTCGCCGACACCTCCTGTACTGTGTTTATCTACCATCCGATGGCGCCACTCGGGTCTCCAGCAAAACACATGACCCGAGGAGGTCATAGTTGCTGTTTCTTCGGAATTCACTTTCTTGGAGCTCTCATTGTAATTAGCCAGGGAAACATCAGTCATGATTGCCAAATTGTTCATTCTGGAGATCAGCGACGAGTTTTGTAACATGATATTGTCCACTATAGAGCTCTTGTAGTCGTGATAAAACTTTTCTATATCCTTATAATCTAAATGGTTATAATGTCCAAATCTGCGCATTGACTGTTCAGAAAAGAAATTCAGCGTGGCTACGTTGAGATTATCTGAGGGCTTCACTTCTCTCTGATCGTAACTCTGAGGCTTAGTTTCATCCAGAAAGTTAGTCTTTGAAGTACTGTCTCTGCCTGAAGCTCCTTTAATAGCATCACCTGTTACGCTTCTATGCCATTCTTCGGAATTCTTCTTTCTTAAATCCCCACTTTCTATAAACGATTCGAGTGTGGCTATATGCTTCGGAAAAATCTCTCCGACTTCCCCGGTAACGTCGAATGGCACTTTGTATCTATGATGAATGATGAATGGACGCCTCTTCTTTACTCGTACCACTCTGAAAAACGTAAACTCTGTTTCGTTCTCCTTCATTACCACTCGTTACTCTGCCTTTGTGATAATTGTCCATGACGCATTTTTCTGACGGCGAGGAATAGAATACCTTTCGTGTGGATCTCTCTTCAGATCGTGCCAGACTTGTATACCTTGGTATTTTGAAGTTCAAAGTGTACTGTATAATCTCACAGATCTCTGATCTGTGTGATTGTTCTTCGCAGTTCCTAGACATGTCACCAGCGACATAGACACTCTGCCATGCATTACCAGTAGTTGTGTGGTCAAAGGCATTATCTGCGCTATCTCTACGTTTCTTGATTTCCAGTAGCAGATCCACATTTCGAGATTCTCCTTTCTTGCGATGATTCGATTCTTTTGTAGTCTCCCTCTCGCAGTCCTCTCGCACTTTCTCCATCTTTCTCGAGATCTCTTCAATCCATATGAAGGCTTCATCAGAACGCCGCTACCCCAGCGAGCTTCTCCTGTCCGTCGAATTTTGTAAAAACGAATTGAATCTACATTGCTTCTTTTTCAGATAGCGAAGAATCCCGGAATGTTTTCTGGTTCCGCATCGCGTCTTAAATTGCTTCTTTTTCAGATAGCGAAGAATCCCGGAATGTTTTCTGGTTCCGCATCGCGTCTTAAATTGCTTCTTTTTCAGATAGCGAAGGATCTTGGAATGTTTTCTGGTTCCGCATCGTTTCTTTCCCGCATCAGCATTATGTTCATCTGTACTATAGCTCCCACTGCTGGAGATATATTCACCTATTGGTTTGGGATTCACATTTTGATATGCTTTGCCTTTCTCTTTTCCATGTTTACAATCTAACTTAACACTATCAAGATCATCTTTTTCACTGACAAATTCAACCTTTAAACTATTGCATTGTCTATTGAGTTCGGTTTTGATATCCTTGAACTGATCAATAATCTTATCAATTTGAGAAGCCACTTCAGCTCTCATCTCAGTATTTTGTGCGGCCAGGTCACCTATTTTATTTCTCAACTCATTATTTTGTGCGGCCATTTCGGCTTTCAAATCATCTTTAATATCAGTCATCTGCGTAGCCATATCGGCTTTCATATCAGTCATCAACTTTATTAACTCATCCATACTTCTAGTGAAAGGCATTTAATTAAATTATCCCACTCCTGACACCAAATGTTGCGGATTACAAAATATGGATAGCACTGGGCGTGAGTTTTAATAACTATATTTTAAAACCAATTGTAATACAATGCAAATCGTTACAAAGAAAATATGGATGTAATTTCTCATAAACAAATTAACTACTAACATGCAAAAATCATCAATCTTCCTGCACAGAGTACTCAACAACAGCTCTGTCTATTCTATTAAATACTACCTTTTCAACCTTGTTTACCATGTCATTTGAACATCTTGAGATGTAAACAAATTATCGTCCTCTGCTAGTTCACTAAACTTTTCACATTAGTAAAATAATACGAGGACCGTCCGCGCACACAACACAAAAGATTCTTCTTGTCTTTTACTTATCGCGCACAGACACAAACCATCTGAACAACCTTTCAGATCTCAGAACTTTAACACACTGTACTGCTATATTTTCATTCTTCTTCTCCAGAACTGTTCTAAGTTCCAAATCGTTGGCTAATTGAATCTCACGCAGAAGCACACACGAGGGCTACAATCACGTTAACTCGTGAAGTCACTGTAGCGCGTTCATCTGTCGTAACAATATAATCCCCAAAGTCAATTCATTGAGGGGCCAGCTAGGCCCACTCCTTAGGAGAAATTCCATTTTAATGATTGATCATAAGCTTTTACTCTTTGATATGATCATCAGACCGGTGATTTTCTATGCTTCACCCATATGGGAGAATACTACACTCACCAATATTCGTAAGATTCAGGTCTTACAAAACAAGATTTTGAGAACTGAGGTCGATGCCCCCTGGTTTGTCACTAGCAGACAACATCATAAAGACCTCTGGGCATCGACCATATATATATATACACATATAAAACGCACCTCAAAAATTTTTTTGAGACTGTAAGCAATAATCCCAATGAGATTATTTCTTCTCTGATTCTTTACGATCATACTGTTTTGAACAAGTACAAGAGGCCTAAAACGGTAGCGTTCTCTGAGGAGACCTACCGTTTTAGGTTTCTTATACAATTTTACTGTTATTTATAGCTTTTTTTACGTTTGCCCTTAGGGGCCCACCTAAGGGTGGTTTACTTATATATTTTGTTCTTACTCATGCCAAATAGGCATATATTTATGATGGAGATGGTTAGGGGTAAAATTATTAACGTACATCGAATATGATTATACGATCTACGATTAGTTGGAAGGGTCGAAATAAATAAGATAAATTTTATATACCATTTAATATTTATCTGTTGTTGTAAAGTTACGTGTGAAGTCTGGCTATCTCTTGTCTTGCGGTGTTGTCGTTACTCGACTTTGCTGCTGGGGCTAACAGCATGTCGATTGAGTCGCCATAGATTTCATATTTTATAAATATTTTTGATTTAAAAATGAGAACAAAAGAGGACATTTCGAAACAAAAAAAAAAGGAGAAAAAAGATCGAAGTTAAAAAGAGAACATGTTCCTTTTAAAAGAGATACCCTGGCAATCCTATATAAATTAGGTGTCTCAATTGTAATGTCAGCTGAAAAATAGGCAATTTTTCATCGAAATAATATATATATATATATTTTTATTTGCGACATATAGGACAGAGAAGAATCATAGAAGCTACTCCTAGCTTTTTACAGGCCTTCTCATAAGGACATGCCCTACTACGACCGAAGTCACTGCTGACCACTCCTTAGTTAGAGCTAACGCAACACACAAAGTTTGCCCTGCTGGAACAGTCGCTAGCTGCCTAACCACTATGCCAGTTAAGGCTAATCATATAATATCATCATGTTATTATTATCATTAATCGAACGGTAATATTACTAATCCAACAGTTGCAGGAGTAGGATGTGTCTGTGAGTGCTGCTAAAGGAGAACAAGATGAAAATATGCGGTTTGTGCAAAGTAACAATTTCGGTTATGAACACCTTTTTGCAATGCGTTACTTGCAGTGAGCAATAGCACAATGCTGGTACAAATGACAGCAATTAGAAACAAATGTCTCAAGAGAGAAGAAGGCAGTGGATTTATGCCACTTGCAAAGCTATTCCTATTGTCAAATCGTCGTCAGCATTAACAGCTAAGAAGAATCGTAAGACGTCGGAGTCTCATGTGAATGCCGTAGGGGATCATTCTAAAGAATCAAGTGTCGAGGAGTTTGCTTTCTCGTCAAAAAATATCATGTAGGCCCTATGCCCAATCACGATGTATATGATTTATTTTATGAATTGAATTTAAATAAGGTTGAGACTAACGAAGAACATTTAAAGAGGGAAATGTCAGATTACCAGAAGTGGTAGGCACTATATGATCGCTATATATGAACGATATCTTCGGGAATATGCGCAAGCTTTTCAGTGATATGTTGAATAAATTCTCACAACTAATTAAGGAGAATAGCTGTCTAAGAGAAGCAAATAAAAAAATGAATGGTGATGTCAAGCAATTGCAAAATGAACTGGTTGAGTTACAGCAGTATACTAGAATTAATAATTTAGAAATTAAAGGGGTACCAGAAACCACAGGTGAATATTGTTTGAAAATCGTGAATGATATTGCAACGTATTTTGGTGTTGCTTTGTCTGAGGCCGGTATTAATGCTATCATAGAGTTCCAACGATAAAGGACCAGGTAAGAGCTAAAGTCATTATTGTTAAGTTCGAGCACAGGTGGGAGAGTAAAAATTAACTATTGCGAAGGGCAAAAAGCGTTTTTCAAATTTGTATATTAAGTTTTCGTTAATGAACACTTATGTCCAGCAAGAAAAAGCTTTTCAATGAGGCCTTAGTAAAGACGAACAACTGGATGTTTCTATGGATTTTAAAAGCTACAATTAAAATACGAAACTCTGTTCATTCAAAGGTAGTTCATATAAATAACATTTGATGATCTTAAATTGATTGCATAGAACGTTTGTTCTAGAAATGTTTAGCTTTTTTAAGCATATTGGCGTTAATTAAAGATTATTTTGCACTGACGATATTTTAACCGTAAAACATAAATATAATTTTTTAATAATTCATTTGAATGCATGTAGTTTAGTAGGGGGTTAATAGTGTTCTGAGCCAATGGCAGATCAATGTTAATCCCATGGGATTTCGCCACCCATATGTTACAAAGCGGCGGCAGATCATTGCCACATCTATAAATCAGGACTCTCACTGTTTTAAGACTAAAGTCGGACAATGCCGAATGAAATACCTCCCTCCCTCCAGTGATGTATTAATCTGAAATTATATTATTCAGTAATATTGGAGATAATAATTGATATATGATAGATGGTATTGGATGAAGTAAACAACTCAACCGAAATTTCCACCGACGGGTATTTTGGATGATGTCACCCACCACGCTATCGACTTGCATCAGTTTCCGTATTGCATCAGACGTGATGTGTTACATGTTTTGGAAAAGTTCATCCCCCTCACACCCTTGACGATCGTTTTCGGACCCATCTCGAAATTTCTCTAAGTCCAGAGACGTCGGATGACGTCACATATTAGAAGTTCCAGTTTTAAATTATTTTTTGCACAAAAGCATTTTTTTTTTATTTCAGTTTCTATGGGATAGTCCTTCTTCTAGTATAAATATGGCTTCCATCAGTCAGAGAATCCTCATTCCGTTGTCAGACTTTGACAATGACAGTTCTCTGCTGCTGGGTCTCTGCGATTTTTCAGCTGCTAGAAGTCAATAGTGATAATTGTCAACGCCCTCTTGTAGTATTTTTTTTCCAGTTATTTCTCAAGTTACTGTTTTGCAATGCATTCATGTGATATATGTCAGAAGACTTTCACATTCCAAACGAATCTCATTCGTCATAAGAGATATCATGATGGAAAGACCTGTTTAAGTGCTCTCCATGTGAATCTACTTTCTCAAGGAAGGATAATAAACAACGCCATGCGTTATCCCACACCTTCAGGAAAACCTACAAATGTGAAGAATGTGCAATGGAGTTTGGAAGAAAAGACAGTCTTTTACGACATCAAAGAAAGCCACACAATAATAAGTGAAAACGTTTTGAAGATGAAACGATTCTCCAGAAGAAGCTAAAACCGGACCCTGAACATCCCTGCCAGTTTACGGAAGAAATGAAAAGGACCTTGTCAACTCAAAAGCTGATGACGACTGAAGAAACAGCTGTTGATCTCATCATTTTTCTCGAGTCCTCACGGAAGTATCTCCTAACTCTTCTGAAAGAAGAATTGGCCTCAAAAGGTAGCATTAAATGGTATCTTATCGTGGAAGTGCGCTTCCGGCGAAAAGTTTCCCCTTCTACTTTTGAATACTACACCCCTTTTTTTAGAAACAACTGTTTCACAAGTCTTCCTACCTCGTCCCTAAACAGAGAGTTTGATTCAGCGTGCAAGATCAAGACTTCATATGAAGAATTTGAAGGATCTCATAGTGGCTGGATAATGGATGCTGTTCCCCAAGGTGAAATGAACATAGGCAAATATATCCCTCTCGCAGGCTCTGGTTATAACCCTACTCCAAGAGAATTACTGTTAAAACATGCTATTGTTAATATATGCAATTCGGGCGAAAAATGCTTTATTTGGTCTGTTTTGGCCTGTAAATGGTAGCTAGGCGTAAACTGGAAGGAGAGCTGTGTACCAATCCCTAGTGATGATGCACAGAACTGGCCAGGTCTAGCACCTAATGTCCGACCCTGCCTTCTCGTGGTGCAGGCCGTTAGTACCTTTCAAAAGAGATATTCTCTTTTGGAAGGGAACGGAAGGGGAGGGCTGCCAGTTCAGTATGGCCTGCTGATCTGGTCATCAACGGCCACTTTTTTCCTTTTTTTCAACCCTGCTGAGGAGTGGTCAACTTCACAGGGTCCTGGTGCTGACCATTTATACCTACTAGACTGGACTTGTTTATGGATTTGAGCTTGATTATTGATCCTGGGCTTGCTGCACTGGTTTGCCTCTGTTGAGGGAGAGTCTGCCACTGTGTTTTCTGTTTGCTTCTGGGTTGCCAGCTCTAAGTGAACAGAGTCATGGGATACCTTATATCAGCTGGTGGATAATCCTAATCAGAGGCCATCGCAGGTACCTGAACCTTACTTAGCTAGTTGGGCATCGTCAAGCCTAAACTGGAGTAATGCGTCTCAGGCAGGCCATGTGGCTCTTGAAAAAGTCCATTTGAAAAGGTGGTGCCTGAAGTTCCTACCAGCATCGGTGACTTCAGCCTTTAGCGGAGGAGGAACAGGTCTTTGCCCCATGCCTGCGATCAGGGGGCTGTTTGATATTGTTGACCCTACCAATCTCAATAAACCTAATTTCTTTAAAAATCCTACTAATCATTTTCTCTCTGCAGGAACGTGGAACGTGAGGACATTACATAGAGATTATTCTCTTGATGTCCTCATGCAGGAATTCCAGCGCTATAACCTAGATATTCTAGGCTTGCAAGAGACCAGATGGACAGGTAAAAGTGAGATACTTAAAAATAACTTTAAATTTCTCTTTACACGGAGGGAGGATGGAAAGCATCACCAAGGCGTGGGTCTGCTGCTCTTCTAGGATATGAGTGCATTAATGAAAGGTTTCTTACAGCAAAATTTCAGACAAGCGTTAAAGACTTGAGTGTTATCTGCTGTTATGCCCCCACTGAGGATGCTGATGAGGATCAGAAGGATAGGTTTTACGGACAACTACAGGATATTTTGAAATCAGTCAAGAAAGGAGATATTACCCTTGTTCTAGGTGACTTCAATGCCAAAGTTGGTACTGACTCTGATCTTTGGGGAGGGGTGATAGGCCCTTTTGGTATTGGTAGCTGCAATGGCAATGGGCAACGTCTCCTACAGGTAAGTAAACTCAATGGTTTCAGAATAACTAACACATATTACAAACACCATGACATACATAAATAAACATGGGTTTCACCTGATGGGCTGCATAGGAATATGATTGATTATATATTAATTAACAGCAAATGGGCTAGTTCTGTTAGAAATACCAGGGCATATAGGCGAGCTGAAATTGGATCTGACCATTACCTTGTTAAAAGTGTCTTGCAACTTAAACTTAAAAAGTGTTGTGCTAGGGTTAAAAAAAGCATTTCAGTGATGTTCTAAACAATGTGGTTAGTTCTACTCCCATTGTTTGTAATGATGATAGATGCATTGGCATCTTTAATGTTGGCCCTATAACACAATCTGAAGTTAGTTTGGATATCTCTAAACTTAAGCTTCATAAATCCCCAGGGGTGGATGAAATTACTACAGAAATGCTCAGAGCTGGGAATGTTTTGGTTACCACTTGGATGACTGAAATTTTGAATAACTTTTATGATAAAGGCATGGTTCCTAAAGATTTTACCAGAGCTATTATTATCCCTATTTTCAAAAAAGGTGATCGCAGTTCTTGTGATAACTATAGGGGTATCAGCCTACTCTCTGTTCCAGGTAAAGTTCTTTCCATGATTGTGCTTAATAGAATTAAGAATCTGGTTGACAGTCAATTGCGTGATGAGCAATGTGGATTCAGAAGTGGTAGGGGATGTGTGGATCAGATATTTTCATTTAGGCAGATTCTTGAGAAATGTTTAGAGTTTCAGAAACCTTTGGTTGCTAGCTTTGTTGATTTCAAAAAGGCTTTCGACTCTGTTGATCGTCATAATTTGTGGTTGATTGTGAGATCATACGGTATACCAGACAAGTTAGTTAACATAATGAAAGCTCTCTATAATAGCACTGAGTCATGTGTGAGAGTTGGTAAGTCTTGTAGCAATTGGTTTAGCATTACTTCTGGTGTTCGACAAGGGTGCATTTTGTCTCCTTTTCTCTTTAGTTTGGTTGTTGATTATGTTATGCGAAATTCACTTCGAGGGAAAGATTTTGGCCTTAAATGGGCTGGAGATACCAAAATTTCTGATTTAGATTATGCTGATGATTTAGCCCTTTTGGGAAATGATGTTGATGAGATGAACTCTTTCATTCGAGCTGTTGATGAGACTGGTAGTAGAGTAGGTTTGGTTATAAACAGAGAGAAAACTGAAGTGATGAAAATTGGTCAGACAGGTTGTGATTCAGTTAATCTGAATGGTTGCAGTCTTGAGCAGGTGTCACAGTTTAATTACCTTGGGAGCTACGTAACTGATACTGGTGATGTGCGGCATGAGATTAACAGACGAATAGGTATTGCTGCCGGGACTTTTAAGAATCTATGGAGATTGTGGAGAAATAGGCGTATACACCTAAAGACTAAAATTAGACTGTATAATAGTTTGGTTCTTTCTAGGGTTAGTTATGGTAGTGAAACTTGGACGCTGTGTAAACAAGATAACAGGAAATTAGATGCTTTTGTTTCTAGATGCTTACGCAGTATCTTGGGTATTAGGTGGTTTAACTTTGTAGCTAATGATGAGGTTAGGCAAAGGAGTCTGCAGCCTCCTTTAAGCAGCATATTGTGCAGAGAGAGACTCCGCTGGTTCGGCCATCTTGCCCGTATGGATAATTATAGATTGGCGAATAGGGTTATGAACAGTGTGCCTAGAGGCCTCAGAAGGAGGGGGAGGCGTAGGATGCGGTGGGCAGACAATGTCAAACAGGACCTTGTTAGAATTGGAGTGCAGTGGCCGGATGCAGCATATGTAGCTCAGGACAGATATGCTTGGAGAATGAAACTGCGTGGTCTGGTTGGACCTCCGTAGCCCATGGCTGCTTGAGGATGATGATGATGTATCTTGCTACAGAGCATCCACAGAGCCCTAGCAACTACGTGCACTTAGAAGAAAAATTAAACACATGTGATTTAACTTTCCCTATAACAAAACACATCTGATTTAACTTTCCCTATAACAATGAATCAAATATCAAAATTCGAAAAAATGAATAATATTCCTTGTCAATGTTTTTGGATACGAGAAAGAGGTGTTCCTACTCTACATCACACCATTCAGATTTAAAGAGCACGCAAATCTGCTACTGTTATCAGATGGTGAAAAGCAGCATTATTGCTTCATTAAGAACATGAGTAGACTTCTCAGTCCCCTCATTAAACATAAATTCCAGACCTACTAAGGTGATTACTGCCTTCACTGTTTCACGAATTAATCACTCTTGAAGGATCATATTCCCTATTGTAAAGAACATGGACCCCAGAGAATAGTTTCCAATTAAAAAATAGAAATGGCTGAAATTCACAAATTTCAAGTTCCAGCAACCTGTTCCTTATGTGATTTACGCCGACTTTGAATCATTCTTAGTGAAAATAGGCACTTGTATGCCTGACCATTCAAAATCTCTCACCACTATTAGAGCAAATCTCTGAACACAATGGATTTGCATGTCTTGTTGTTAGACCTGACGGCTGCAGCTATAAACGACCAGTAGTTTATAGAAGTCCTAATGTGGTAAAAAAATTTTGGGAATGTTTGCTTAAAGAAGAAAACGATATCAAAAATGTACTCTAGGAAATAAACCCAATGCACCTTTCAAATCACGAAGAGGAATCATTTCACAACGCTACCAACTCTCATATTTGCAAAGATGTTTTGGGACTAGATCGTGTGAGGGATCACGATCATTTTACTGATAAATACCGAGGAGCTACCCTATTTCTCAAATAAGATTCCAGTTATATTTCATAACCTAAAGGGATATGACAGCCATCTTATTATGCAAGGAATTGGCATGATCAAAAATAAAAAGATTAATTGCATTCCCAATAACATGGAAAAATACATAACATTCTCCCTTGGACTTTGAATTTCATTGACTCACATCAATTTTTAAGTGCATCTCTTGAGAAGCAAGTCCATAATTTATCAGCAGAAGAATTCCATATTTTAAAGGAGCATGTGGAATCTGAATGGCTATATCTGATTTTGAGAAAAAGGGTTTATCCCTACGATTACATTGATAGCAACGAAAAGTTTGAAGAAACGTTATTACCACCACGTGAAGCTTTTTACAATCAACTCACAGAACAAGCGCTAGGGGAAGAAGACTACATCCATGGAATGAAAGTATGGAACACATTCAACATAAAAAACATAGGCCAGTATCACGACTTGTACCTGAAGACCGATGTGCTCCTCTTAGCTAACGTTTTTGAGAATTTCAGGGAACTATGAGTCAGATGCTATGAAATTGATCCTGGCCATGTTTACACAGCTCCCGGACTAGCCTGGCAATCATGACTGAAGATGGTAAATGTTAATCTGGAGTTGATAACTGACCCTGAAATGTACCTTTTCCTGGAAAAAGGCATACGTGGAGGAATTTCAGTGATATGCAATTGTTTTAGCAAACAACAAGTATTTAGATACCTAAGTAGTGTCAACCCAGAATAGGCCCCCCATGCACAGTGCTTTCCCCACTATGACGTCACCGACCACTATGACGTCACGCCCCTTATCCACCCCACTACTATCCCCTTATTAATATTCAACAGTGGCCACGCTCCTTATTAATATTAATAACTCTCTAATTAATACTAATAACTTACTAATTAATGATCATAACTCACTAATTAATATTCAAACTCATTAATTAATATTCATAACTCATTAATTAATATTCATATCTCTATGTAATTAAAAAACTTTATCAAAAGCGCTGTCCTTAATTAAAAGCATCGACCCCCTTATTAAAAAGCCCACTTTAATTAAACACTTATTAAAAGTGTCGCCCCCTCATTAAAACCCCCTATTAAAATCAAAAGTGTCGCCCCTTCATTAAAATGCGCCCCCCATTTAATGAAACTCTTATCAAAAGTGCCACCCTGTCATGTCCCTCAAATTTTACATTTATTTATTTATTGTATATTTTTGTTATATTTCATTGTTGTATATATTTTTATGTGTTTTTGAAAACGTTTGTGGTGGGATGACTCAATGTTGTTTTTTGGGTCTAAAGCTGCTCCGTATAAGTGGTGACGAATGCCAACAGTTGTTTATGACATAAATGACTAGCCTACGGGCGCTAATGCAGCGACAAGGCTAGGCAGTAGATTGAAAGTGTTAGTCTGTGTGTAGCTGTCACGCAAAGAGGTCGCTTGGACACATGTCAAACGGATGCAGACTTTCTCAAATTAGCACTTGAAGTGAGGGTGTAATTCCGGGAGGGAATCTAGATTCTGATGTGAATCTGTTTTATTTTTGTGGATTCAGAAAGAACCAGAGTGTAGGCAAAGGTTGGTTAGCATTTCGCCGAGTTTGAGGTATGTAAAGTGAGAACTTGCAGAGAGTGCGATTCTCCAGCTCATTATTAATATTTGCAGTAGCAAAGCAGCAAAGGCTCATGTAGTTGAATGATGAATCTGAGAGTAGTTTTGTGGATTCAGAGGAACCACAGTGTAGGCAAATGTTGGTTATCCTTTCACCGAATTTTGAGGTCTGTAAAGTGGGGATTCGCAAAGCGTGCAATTCTCCACCGCATTTTAATGTTTGCAGCAGCAAAGGCCCACGGAGTTGAGTGCATTCTCAGCACGTAGCTGTATATATTATACATAAAACTGTGTCATCCCTATCTAACTCTCATGCAGTAATTAATGGACTGCTGTTATTCATCATTCAGCACCAGTTTCTTCAAGGCGTGCAGTGGCATGGGCTTAAAAACCCGCGTACCTGTAATTTCACTGAAGTGAGGGTGAAGTAATTATTAAGCAACAATCGCATCGTCCTCTGGTGGCCACGACGTTTGGCTCAGTATCCATAGATCTGAGAAGGGAGGACATCACATCTGACCCAGTCGGACAGGATCCGAAATCAGATCAACACCTCTGACTTAGTCCGACAGAACCTTTTCTCATTGGGACATCACCCGTCCCCCCCTTATTAAAAACCCCTACTTCCGCGATTTTGAATTCTAACATCATCACCTTCATGCCGTAAACTTTGCCATTCATTCACCATCTTGGTTTCTGACGTCATCACACTCACCACAAAGTCTCGAAATATTCCAAGTCCGGCTAACTGCAGCACCATCTAGTGTTTAACACAAGTACTATATATTAAAAAAAAAAAACTATTTCCCATAGCTCGTCTCAAACCCGCATCCCTCACGTTTATCAGTGCGTTACCTACGAATTTTTTTTATTCCTTATTAATTAACTTACGAATAAATTATATATTTATTTCTTGTATTTATTTTTTTATTCCTTATTAATTAAACACTTATCAAAAGTGACGCCCCCTTTATTAAACACTTATCAAAGGTTCTGCCTCCCTTGCCCTTTGGTGGACATTTTCGATGGCCAACCTATAAACTCGTTATTTATTAAAAAGTCCCCTTTTATTAAACACATATCAAAAGTTCCACCCCCTTTGGACGGCAAACCCTTCTCGAAATTTCTACCGACGGCCATCTTGGATGACGTCACCAACAAACTCAATCCTCAAAATAATTACAAAGTCGAATTAAACTCTCGGTAGCATTCTTCCTCATCTCTTTGGAGGCCATCTTTGATGGCCAACCTATAACCTTGTTATTCACTAAAAAGTCCCCCCAATCCCCCTTTATTAAAAAATCCTCATTAATAAAACTCTTAGCAAAAGTTCGACCCTAACTCCCCGAGCAGCCATCTTGAATGGTCAACCCTTCTAGAAATTTCCACTGACGGTCATCTAGGATAACGTCACCCACAACACTGTCGACCCCCCCCCCCTCTATTTCAGTATTGCATCAGACATGATGTACTACAACATGTTTTGGAAAAGTTCATCCCCTCAAACCTTTGACGCCGTTTTTGGATACATCTCGAAATTTATCTAAATCCAGAGACGTCGGATGATGTCACCCGTTGACAGTAAACAGTCCTTCTGGACAAATCCGCATTGTCACCCCCACTTCAACCCCTTTTGTTTCAGACTTTCACAAGAGACAGGGTATGAAAACAATGTTTTGGAAATAATCTTCATCATCTTATCGAAATTAATTAACCCATCTTCCCTTTATGACAGATCAGCTCTTTTGTAAATAAACAATGTATTCCATTGGAAGAAGACAATCCATCTTGAAATTTCCCTTCGCGCTCCCAAACCTCCAAGTGTTGTGCCTCTCTTATTAAAATTAGTCTCCATCTGGTTGGAAGATGATGCCATAAGATACATGTGTTCAGACATATTCTGCACCACACTTTCTGCGTCCCCTACTGCTTCATGACTTGTTTTGGAACGATGAAGTGATTTTACGTTAAATTCTTATTTCTACCATGTCTCAATTTATTACACTCCGTATTTTCATGTTATACTAAAAAAAATAAAAAAAAATACCCCCTCAAGCAGCTGCTTGCCACAGAGGCCTGACAGGAGCCCGTCAGTTTATATGCCATAATAGAAGGTCTGTGAGGATGGCAGGACCTCAGCAGAAAAACAACACTCACAACCATGCCTTACCCGGGGCTCGAACCTACTAAACCATTTCAAAAATCTCACCACACGAATCAGAGGTAAAACAATTCCTTCTTCCTTAAAAATTTCAATCCCCTCCCAATTTATTTTCCCTTTTAATACTAAGCCATTTCAAAGACATCGTGATTGCAACAACACACACACACACACAAAAAAAAAACCACAGATAAAAAAAATAAAACTCACCTTCCTATTTTTTATTTCAATAATTTATTACTAAACCGGCTCAAAGAAATCGCGATTGCATCAGCAAAAGAATATCCAATAAAACTAACTTTTTTTTTTAATTCCCATATATCTGTTACGCGACTTGGTCACAAGTTTAAAATATTTATTCCTAATACTTATTGTCGGTGTATCCCCAATTCAACACATGATTCACTTATGCAAAATATTACATCTTCCTAAGAAGTAACGCTACTCAGTAACAATCGATAACAAAATATTATTTCTTCCTCCGAATTAAAATCAGCTAATTATTTGGAAGTAAGATATCATTGACATACTGACGAACGTGTGATCACAAGACCAATGACTCACCACGCTGATGAAATTTTATTTCGTGTTGCGTCCCGTCGTTAGTACGCGTACATGCGTGTTCGTTACGCTTGTTTACAAGGTCAGGTATTTAGTTATCTTTCATCGATAAAAAATAATTCTGTAAAGAGTTTTTGTACACGGTTGAGTTTTATAGAAAGTAAGCAATGCTAAAATTAGAAAACAATTCATACGTTGCGGGTACCCTTGCGTTTTTGCTTGCGTTGCGTAAAACATCTATCTTTAATTCTACATCCAAGCACAACAGGAACTTAAGTGTATGTTAATGGAGGAGGGGACATTAGTTTTAACAAATATTATAAAATACACTCGTATATTAAGCTAGCCGTCCCATGGCCGAGTGGTTAGCGCGCTTGGCTACTGATCTAAGGGACCTGGGTTCGAGCCCCGGGTAAGGCATGGCTGTTTGTGTCGTTTTTCTGCTGAGGGCCTGCCATCCTCACAGACCTTCTACTATGGCATATAAACTGACAGGTTCTTGTCAGACCTCTGTGGCAAGCAGCTGCTTGAGGGGGTATTTATTTTTGTATTAAGCTACTTGGATTCATCTATAAAAAATAATACACTTATTAATCCTCACTAGATTGATAGACTGATAACCCTCTCAACTAACCTGAACTTATCCGACAAAATTTTATTTGCAGCTCTGATAGTCAAAATTTAGCAAATACTTAAGCGATTATATCGGTATATCTATGGAACAAGCTACATGAGAAAGCCTCTTCGATACGATATCGGTGACTGAAAAATTCTCCTCACTAAAATATTTTCAGGAATAATTTAAAACTACAAACCTGAGCAATACTTCTTGCTGTTCAGTCACACCGGTGAAAATGAATTTCGCCTTTGTGCAGAAAAGCGACACTGATATACCTTTCATGCAAAAGGCATGTACTTGATTAACGATCGCGGATAGATAATTTTTTTCCTATTATAGCGAACGGTTGGATCAGCGAAGGAGTGTTGCATCCACACTCCTGAACGTGCAGCGGGCCAAATACGTCACAGGACGGTGAATTTTGCGCTTAATTTTCATAGTCGCCCCAATAATGCTTTTTCACAACCCTCAGTTGCATCTCGATGGTTCGCACTGGTGAGAGACAGAGTCGTTTCCTTGGAGATATATGTTGTGATCTGACCTCAGTAAAAGAATTCTGCACTTACAGATATGTCACAAAAGATCGATGTTCTCACATAGAGGGTACATTGGATATAAGTGACAGACAAAAAATAATGTCTTTACAAACTATACTAAGAATCACTCGGAGTGAAACATCCCAAGTTCAGAAATGCCCTTCTTAAATAGTAGGAAAATTCCCTCCATATACTCTCCCACTTCTTAAAATTTAACACTCCCTCTATTAAGAGTACTGAAAGCTCTTACTATTTTTGTCACTTAATCCGAAGAAATGGCACAGAGACGCACGGGCGAACAGGAAACGTCATCAAGTGACAAAAGCATGACTCAGAGATCATGGACAAATTACGTAGTGACCAATGGAATGGGTCCTTCGATGTGAAAACAGATAAACCATAGCATATCTAAATCCCTTACTTATGGGAAGTGCTGTCCATCTTCCACACAGCTCCGTGAATTTTATCTCCCTCAATAATCTTTTCAACCCTAATGGCGAAATGAAATAATTTATTCGCTTTCAATCATGATAAAATGCAGCGCCCAAGCGCTTTGCTGGACAGGTCAACAGAAGGTCCCATATACTGGCATTTTATCTTCCGTGGGGATCTTTTCGGTTTAACGACGCATCTCAAGAGTTTACTGCCTGCAAAAGCTCCAAGAGGTCAGCTAATTTTAAATTGTCCTCTTATACTGTTCATCACAATTAAAAAGTATATAGCAGTATCGGGAAAATATGGTTTTATCCCACCAGAAAAGGAAATAATGTACATTAGAAAGGGTAAAACAAAATCACTGTTAGAAGAACACAGACAGAAAATTGTTAATTCAATATCACAAGAAATGTATGTATTCTGCATGTTTTACGAAACGATGTCGATGCAACAAAAAATTCAGTGTAAAAATGGAGAAACAAGCAAAGGAAATATCGTTTAATATGTGTTTCACAGAATAATAGAATGTGTGAAAGTTGCAATCCCAATGTGATATGAAATAGAAGTAATGCGAAATCTGCAGCAGCATAAATGTTAATCCCCTTGTCATTTGTTAGGTGGTGATAGCGTTAACATGTCCCAACATCCAAGGATTTCCAAATGACATTCAGGGTGTATCATTTCCATCACTTAAATTTCATCTTCTTTTACTTTTTCCAAACAATAACATTCCAAACCCCAATAACACACAGTGTCTGCGGGACAGTCCCTTTCTGGTGGTGACTTCGATGCGAAATGGCTCAGGGACGATCTTTCAGTAGCGACGATCGCACAGTAGCGATATGACCATGCACTTTGCTAAAAAGCAAACCTGGTTAATGAACGATGCATTTCTCAAAGACAGAGTGCAATTAAGATTTGAACTAAAAAGTAGTGACTTGGGTGAAATTAGATGTGTGTGGAATATTTTCATGCTTGAACATGTAAAGTATAAACGTATGTTAAAACGAGAGATTTGAACAAAGGATATCTATATTTTCGGACAAGTATTCCCATTCTCATATTATTTTCAGTGTTTCGCGTGTATTCCTACAGTTATTTTGCTTGCTACGTTTGAACAAGCGCGTAAGCAAATTGTGCGTGTATAAGGGCGAAGGTGGTTATTTTTCTCTGCAAGCACATGTTTTTCGACAATGATATGTATTCACATATTGCACCCCGGCAAGAAAAGTGACATACCTCAAAAAATGCGTATTTTGAGGTTATGTCAGTGATAAATAGGTATTGTGTTCCTCTACGTGAACGATAAACGTCACATCTCTAACTCGCAAATTAACCGCCAGGGAGCAGTTGTGTCAGTTTTACTTTTAGGCTACTTCACAGTTTTATTCATTTCTTTAATTTGTTATTTCTAAAATACTGCATTTTTGAGTTATGTCACTTTTCTTGCCGGGGTGCGATATGTGTTTCATGTATATTCATGCATCATGTATATTTCTTATTAAATTAATAACAGTTTAGTTATTTTTCCCGCATGAGAATGCATGTTTCTTTACCTTCGAAACTTTTTTCTCAGTTTATTATAAGTATGTGCATGTGCGAAGTACAGTAGTAACGACAATTGAACCGCAAGAATTCATTTTTAAAGAATTATGACGTGAATGTCACAATTTCGTTTCCTGCAACAACGTTCATTTCGAGTGAGATGCAGGTCAGCAATGTTATTTTTCCTGCAAACACTCACGTTTTGTGTAAGCATGTGAATTTTACAAGTGCCATTTCAGTTGTATGTGAATCAAGTATTCCCTTTTCTGTACAAGGGTGTGAAATACACACATTGTGTATATCAAGTATAACACTTTATTTGCAAGTTTCAGCCAATTTGGATAATTTTGCATGCAAGACCTACTTATGTTTTTTGGAGTGTTCGAACCTGCATGTATGAAATTAGTTTTTTCCACGAGTTTCGAAGAAACAGAAGCATGTTTTTGTTCAAAAGGTGGTTATTGCAAAATATTTCACCACTGATTTGAACTTGAATATGCATATTTCGGTAGGCGTAAGGATTTTTCTTCAACGCGTTTGATTATTTTTGAGCACGACTGTCTTACGTTACGCTTTCTGTCAGATGTCTCGTAACGAACAAAACGTGTGTGTTTTTGTTAATACAGAAGATGACATGAGAGCGATTAGGTTTAAGAACCTAGAAGAAAACAACCCATAACTGAACTTTGTTCAGAGCACGAAATAAGATAGAAACTAGCGACAGTCCGAGAATTTTCAAACTTAGAAAAACCCAAAATCCCGTAGATGGTACGAAATGCGTTAAGAACGCGGTGGACGGATGCTAAAAAATGGGCCATGACCTGACACGGGTGAAATCCAGATGTTTCGCACAAAAGGTGAAGGGATGATAAAACATTTATTTATTTATTTATTTGCACAATATTTAATACATAGCTAATACATAGTCAAGTTCCACAAGAGTTAGTGTTTACAAAACATACATTTCCTGCAATCCTGAGTACAACAATATATATATGTAAACGAAAAATAGCAATTTCAGCTTCTGCAATATATAAACTTATCTCCTACTACTCATATATCATTTCAATGCAATAAATTGATACAGTAAATAAAACATCAGTGGCAATCTCCACAGTTCAACAACCATTTCTTTAATTCTTTAGAGAAATGTGTTTTATTATTTATAATTTTCATGTTATCTGGCAGTGAGTTGAATAATTTTAATCCGCTATATCCATAATATTTTTTGAATAACTCTTTGCTTGGTTTTGGAATGCAAAAATCCCGAGACACTACCGCTCTTGTAAAATATTTATTAACCACTACATCAAATTTGTCCTTATTATGAAGTACATGCTTTGATAAAGCCATTTGGTTTATTTTTTTTTAAGTTGAGCATTTCAAGTTTTTTGAAACTTTGCTCAGACGAGTCGTACTTTCTTTTAAATGTCATATTCTTTACTATATATTTTTGCAATTGCTGCAATTGATTTAAACAACATGAAGATGCTCCTCCCCAAATTAGAATTGAATATTGTATTCTGGAATAGATTAATGCAATATATACATTCTTTAAAATTTCTATATTCATCATATCTCTTAAAAGATACATCTTGGGAATTTATTTGTTTGATTTTCAATGCTACTTTTTGAACATGATCATGCGAGGTTAGATAACAGCCAAAATTAACTCCTAAATATTTTAATGCTTTAGTACTTTTAATCCTTGGGCAAGCACAGGTTAAAGACACAACTTTTTCTTGTTCGAAAAACTTACAATCACTCATGTGATAGAATAAATCTCCAAGATTTCTATACTTTCCCCTAATAGTATTAAAATATATATATTTCGTTTTATTTACATTTATTAATAATTTATTTTTCGGAACCAAGTTTGAAGTGTTCTTAAGTCTTCAGTAATATGGCTTAGTAGTTCATCATCAGTTTTGTCACAGTAAACCAAGGCAGTGTCATCTGCAAACGAAATAATCTTACCTTTGAATTTGGTGTGTAATAGATCTTTCACATATATTAAGAATAACTGTGGTCTCAAAACAGAACCTTGTGGAACACCATAACGAATTGATTTTTTTTTCACTCAAAACGTCTCCTATTTTGATTTGTTGTATTCTACCCTTCAAATACGAATCAAACCATCTCAGTGACAGTCCCCTTATACCAATAACCTCTAATTTATTTAGTAAAATATCAATAGACAGGGAGTCCAAAGCTTTAAACATATCCAGAAACAAAACACCACTCGTTCATTTTTCTTGAGACCATTATATATTAATTTAAGTACTTCAGCTGTAGCATCAGCTGTACCTTTATTTTTCCTAAACCCGTACTGGTGTTCCGATAGTATAGTATATTTAGTAATTTAATTAGTTAACCTTAAATGCATTAACTTTTCGAATAATTTTGAGAAAACAGATTGTATTGAAATAGGCCTATAATTCTCTACAAGTATTTTATCACGATTTTTATAAATTGGGGTATCCAACAAGTTCTTAAGCAAAGGTGGGAAATATCCACCTGCAAGTGACAAATTGTAACACTTCAGTAAAATTCCAGATATTACACTGATCACTCTCTGTAACATGCAGACTGAGAAGTTATCATCACCTGAAGATTTGTTTAATTTAAGCCTAAAGGCTGTCTGAATTAATTCCCTTTCACTAATCGGTAACAAGGCCATTGAATTTACTCTGTAGTATTTCACATCGTCCGATGAGTTTTCACAGGTGTCTTCCTCTGTAACGATTTTTATTAGATCATCTACCACACTGATGTAATAATCATTAAAGGCATCGGCGATTATCTTTTATCATTAAAGGTATCGTGTATTATTTCAGCAATTTGGATTTCTTTTAATAGATTTTAATTATTATATTTACAAGTTAATTAGTTAATAATTTTCCACTGCTGTTTAGAGTCATTGCCTGCCGAAATAACTTTATATTTGTAATAGTTATTTTTAGCGATTCTTAATTTATTAGTTAAGCTGTTACGGAGAAGGGTGAATCTATCCTTAATTTCCTTGTATTCCTCATTATTACATGGACAACTATTAAGCCTTTTATATAATATGTTCCTTTCTGTAATTAATTGAAGTGTTTCGTCTGTGACCCATGGTTTTAATATTTACCTTTTGGTGCTTGGCAAATATTTCAGCTTTGTACATTCTCTAACACACATATTAATTTGATCAAAAAGAGAGTCGCAATATCTTTGATCACCGTTAATAATATCTGTATCCAACTTTATATTCTTTATTTTTAATTCAAGTTCTTTAAAATTAGTAACATATTTTCTATCTTCTTCGGTATGATTTTCTATTATGTCTCTTTTTAGTTGCAGCATTACCAAATAATGATCCGTCACGGTCGTTTTAATAATTATCGATGTAACATTCTTAATACCAGATAATCTTACAGAAATATGATCAACACGTGTATTATCTAAAAAATCTAGTTGGTTGCGTAATACACTGGATAAATTGTAATGTTACTAACATATCACAGTAACTAGAATTAATATTTTTATTATCTAATATATCAATATTAAAGTCTCCGATCAATATGACATTTTTATAGTTATTTCGTAGTAATTGAGAGGAAAATTCATCAATAAAACATTGCTTATCTAGACTAGGGGATCTATACACTGAAATAATGTTATAGTCAAAATTACTAATCTTAACCTTTAGGAACACTACATCTGCATTATTACAATTAAAATCTACTTGAGTGGCTCTTAACTTGGAATTTACAAAAACAAATACCCCACCTGATCTATTTACACATCCACACTGGTAAAATTTGTTAAAACCTTCAAAATTACAAAGCATTAGTTCGTGTTCTTTGATCCATATATCTGACAATACAATTATATCTGATGAAAGGTCCATTAATGATTCTACCAAAATAAAATAATCGAAGTTTTTTCTAATGGATCTAATATTCAAATGAGTTATATTACAAATATTATCATCCTTTGTTACTAGTTGATTTCTCCTAATTTCATCAATAGCTGATTTATCGACCATAACTTCTATATTACAACAGTTTCAAGTCTTCTACTGATTTATATTTATTACTTTAGAGTTCGCGTCCTCTCTTAAGGACGGGAAATTTCCTTCCTTCACCCAGGAGTACATATAATTTTTTTCTCTTTTCATCTTCTTAATTTCAAAGAGCAATGACTTCAATTTATCACTTTCTTCTTTATTATTCATCTTCACAATGATTGATTTCGGTTTATTCGCATTTCTTGTTGGGGATCGATGTGCAACTGTGTATTTTATTTCTTCTTTTCTCATTCTGAGGGCTAAACCAACTTTGGTGACAGTCTCATTTATATTTTCGTCGGAAATTTCCTCAAGTAAGCTTATGTCAATATTTTCTGCTCTACTCCTTTGCTGTAGATCTCTCATTTGAAATAATCTGAAAAAGGAAATCCAGTTGTGTCAGAAAAGAGGACTGAGCATCCCTTTACGACACAAGGCTCTTGTTACTTTTCATGGATATTACGTTTTGTTACTTCCTCACCCTTTGTGCGAAGCATCAAAGGTTTCGCCCGTGTCTCAGGTCATGGCCCATTTTTTAGCATCCCTCCGCCGCGTTCTTAACGCATTTCGTACCATCTACAAGATTTTGGGTTTTTCTAAGTTTGAAAATTCTCGCGCTGTCCCTAGTTTCTATCGATGGGTTCAGATATATATGGTCCAAAGTGTTCTTTACATCGACGCGGCGGTTTCGCATTTCATCCTATTGGTTCAAAGTGGTTCACGCCGCCCACAAGATGTCGATCTGGGTAGTGATTTAGTGATGTTGAGTCACTGTATATATGTTACTGTAATAGTAAGGCTTCCGTCACTATTACAGTAACCGCACAATTATAGGTTATTTATCACGAACCAATTTTCTCTTTCGATGGAATTAGCGACATCGATTCTATCCGAAACCACTTGTAACTCCTGCCACTCGAGGAGGGTTAGAGTGATCCCTTCCTTCATCGTTGAAGCTACGGTAGGGGCGCATGTGTACCTGGAACCTTTCGTGGTACAGTCTAGGCACGACGAAAATCTCATCTCCGAGATGATAGGAACGTGCACTAGTAGGCTGCATGGCGAAAACTAATCGGGTCTACAGATTTTCCAATCGTTTAAGTCTCAGTTATGTGGGAGTAGTGTCTACCCTTGAAATTTTCACATTTCTGCTCCCTAGTTCGAAAACGTTGCACCTCTAGCGGAGAATCCTCAACTTGGGAGATACCCTTGGGGATGACTCTTGTGATAACTGCATTCAGTTTCAGGTATTTTAGGCAAGAAGGCAAGACTTTGAAACGCGGTCAGACATATTCTTCTAAATCAAGTGAGTCTGTGCACAGCCTATCCAATAGACGTTTCTTGTAGAATCCCCCCTTGTAAGCGATGACAAAAGCAAACTGTCTATGGCACTTTTCGTGGATGTGTTACACAATATCATCCAGTCAGTCGTATTCCCACATCATTTTACTGACACGAGGGTAAAAACAAACCCTCGTGACGTGTTTGGTCACGTGATAGATACACTTCCAGTCGTTCCGGGGAATATCAGTCACAAAGGAAAGATCAAATCTGTAAACACCTGCCAGGCCCCTACAGTTCGAATAACCTAGCTCTCAGGTCACGGATTTTCCCTTCACTGTGAAACCATCTAAAAATAATAAATAAATCATAAAACCGATCTAAAAAAAAACTAAGATGCAGCAGATACACCGTATTCTACACTGCTCTGGAACATTGCTAAAATCTATCTTATGCATATCTGTGTTTTCCACACGTGTATCACCAAAGGACATGGTAACCTTTACAAATCATCGACGAGACTGTCTGGCAATGCCTCGTGTGAAACCATTACAGCAGACTCCAGGGCGCAATGACGAACAGATGGTCAGTCCCGGGTAGAGACGACGCTGAAGAGGTCACCGGGACAGGTTGTTGGCCGCTTTGACGTTTCTAGCAACTCTTCAAAGTCAACTCGTTTCAGTCCTTCTAGCAGCAGGTATCCATATTTACGGGCTTTCATTCATCATAGCAGCAGGTATCCATATTCACTTTCTCCACAGTAGACAACTCGATTGGAAATGTATCCATCACGTGACCAAACACGTTACGGGGCTGGGCACACCAATATCGCTGCACAGATTTTAAAACGTCTGCAAAAGCCATGAGTGTGGCTCTCGACCCTCTGCAGCGCCTTTTCATTCAGACTCTCCATCAATGAGCAACACGTCCAACCACAGTACAGGAAAATGAGATGAACAAATTAAAATTTTAGGGTTGAAGAGGTTAATGACCAATCAGACCTTGACACTAAAGGTTAACAACCAACCAGACCCGAAACGAAAGGGCAACAACAATGAAATCAATGGTTCAAAGAGTTGCACCCACAGTCCCTCAGCTCAAGACTTCGATCTAGGTTTCCAACTACCACTCAGGGGGAAGTGGGGGGAGGGAGTAGATTGGGGGAACCTAACGTTTTCTCAGTATTCCCTATTACTTCTGTTCTATTTTTAACAGCCTTCCCATCGACCTGGAAAATGGCTGTTATTAAAATAATGCATACACAGGGGAAAAATCCAACTTTTCACCAGAGTTATCGACCGATCAGTTTGTTCCGATGTTTGGGTGCAGTGTTTCAGAGGATTATCTTAAATCGCCTAATGGAGCATACTGATCATAATAACCTAATTCCAGAAGAACAGTTTGGCTTTAGGCGGAAGCGATCTACAGTTCACGAACTGCTACGAGTTGTGGAAAGGGTTGCCCAATTCTTAAATAAGGAGACCGTCTCATATCTAGATCGACGGTCTCATATTTAAATGATTCAAGCTAACTTCCCTATGGGTATGGCCCACATTGTACAGTCATACCTGAATAAAAGAACATTTTGTATTAGGATTGGCAATTGCCTTTCCACTGAAAGAAACATAGATTCAGGTGCCCCACAAGTTTCCTTGTTGTGCCCTGTTCTATTCAATTTCTATATGCACGATCTTCCAGATCTGCATCCTGTAATGATGGCACTTTTCGCTTATGACATTGCTTTACTGTCTTAATCCCTGAGTCCCAGCCTAACTATCAAAAGGTTGCAGCTTGGGATGGACAACGTAGAGCGCTGGTACTCCAAATGGAAAATCAAGATTAATCCAGATAAAAGCCAGTCAGTTCTCATCTCTAGATAGAAGATTGTTAATCCTGATTCTCCTAAAATTTTTGGAGTTAAAACATCCTGGGCACCAACGGTGAGATTCCTTGGTTTCATTCTACATAAGAAAATTAGTTGGAATGCACATATTAACCATGTGCTCCCAAAGGCTCAGATCATCAGGTGTAAACTTGCCCCTGATAGGATGGAGAACAAAAACTGCCTCCAGAAAAGAAATTATTTCTGTACAAGACCATTCTGCGGCGAGTCGTGACATATGCCTCACCAGTGTGAGGTAATACTACGAAACCAATGTCAGGAGATTTCAAAACTTTCAAAATAAAAACCTCAATTATGTGGTCAGTGCTCCCTGGTTTATGAAAAACGACCATTCACACTGATATTAACACTGACCACATTTACACTCATATTCGAAAGCTCGCACAGATCTTTTTTGAAGCAGTGGGAGATCATCCTTATGATATAATTAGATCCTTGTTTGATTATGATCCCTTGGTTTTAAACCAATTCAAGCGTCTTAAGATTGTGGTGTTTGACACCCGTACGTTTTCCTTTTAGTTGTGCTTTCTGAGCAAATTTGTTTTGCCCTTTGGGGTTTATCTGTTTTAACTTTTCTTATTGCCAATCAGGCACTATATTAGACTTCGACATATAAGCCCTGGGCTTGTAGCTCATAAAAGAAATTAAAGATATCATATATGAGATCACAACTAAAGTTTAAATATATGCCTAAAATCCTCAGAATTTTAACAGTAAGTTTCCTTCTTTGGTTGTTGAGCTGTTCATGTCTCGTCCTGTCCAACGCCACCTTGATATACCAAGCCTGGACAGTCGTTAAACGATGAAGATATCTTAAATTTGCATAAAAGTTTAAGCGATTTAATTTCATTTATAGTTTAAGTGAAATCTACTTATTTTTAAACCGCATGAAATAAAACGATTTATTCGCTCTACTATATTAAAAATATTTATGAATATATTGCCAGATTTTAAAAACTAATAACTGCCAGCTTTATTTGAAAAGTTACAATTTATTATTATAGCTATATTTAAAAGCATTCAATTTTTCTGTTATTACACTGCCCAGACCAAGAATGATATAGAACGATTTGTACAGTCGCTCGAAAAAGTATCCGAACACTACGGTTGATTACAGAATTCAGAAAAAATATCTGGCAACTATTTTTTTAGAAATTAGTGATCTGGCAACCTTCGTGTTGACGTGACACGTGACACGAAGGATCAGATCACTAATTTCTAAAAAAAAATCGTTGCCAGATATTTTTTCTGAATTCTGTAATCAACCATGGTGTTCGGATACTTTTTTGAGCGACTGTAGGTGGTCATATTATTTTGATACTAGATCGTGTGGGCTCACTCACGGAAATATTGAGCGTGTGCAGTTACCGTTCACAGCAAACTGAAGCGTGTGCAGTAACTGCACACGCTCCAGTTTGCTGTGAACGGTAACTGGAGCGTGTACAGTTGCTGTACACGCTCCAGATATTTTCCCTCAATTCTGCAATCACGTGACACGAAGGTTGTCAGATAACTAATTACTAAAAAAATCGTTGCCAGATATTTTTTCTGAATTCTGTAATCAACCGTAGTGTTCGGATACTTTTTTGAGCGACTGTACTATTTCTGTGGCTCATGGAATAAGTTAACAGTCTTCGTTAAAGAAACGTTCTGCTTAAAAAGAAATACAGTTTCATCTTGAAAGATATAGAGTTTCTCTTTCCAGTGAATTGGCCATTTATCCCACCATATAGCAAAAATAAAAATCCTAAAGGAATCTTTTTTTCTTTCGTTTTTGATTGATCCGATGAATACATGTTAAGAAATTGATGCATTGAGTCTATTTCACTTCTTTCGACTTACGAGCTTTGTGGCCACTTTCTTTTTATGAAGAAGTGTTTTGGAGTATGGCCAACCAATCGAAGAAAAATAAAACGCCCCTCACTGGAAACACAACAGCAAAACGAGAAGCTAATGGCAGAGCAAGTCAGTCAAGTCGGATTAACGAGAAAATAGCAACATGGAAGAGAGTTTGCTTTTTCGTCTCGTTTCAGGCCAGAAGCTGTCAAAACTTCACACGGTAAGCAATTTCTTTTCCAGGCAGAAACCATCCTAACTTCAAAGTCGTTCAAGCTGACAAACTCAGTCAATCGAGTCGGATTAACAAGAATGTAGGTCTCATTGACTTTTTTTTTTCTATTCGGTTTTCTACCAGGAACTTTCAGAAATATTCCAGCGAGTCATTTGCACATATCAAAAGATCATATACAGTTGCTCAAAAAAATATCCGAACACTATGGTTGATTAAAGAATTCATAAAAAACATCTGGCAACGAATTTTTTAGAAATTAGTTCACTAATTTCTAAAAATATCGTTGCCAGTTTTTTTTAGGAATTCTTTAATTAACCATGGTGTTCGGATATTTTTATGAGCGACTGTACCTTCCTATCTTATAAACTGATTAGGCGATGATGTCTGTTTCATTAAATATATTTTTATTTTTTGAGCGCTAATGTTTCTGGGAAAAAATTAACTAAATTATTATTATTCTTAAATTATTATTAGAAAATTAATTAAATTATTATTAGTTTTCCAGAATTTCAGTACTAATTATTTGATAGTACTGTGTAGTTGGTTCGAAATAATCAAACTGATGTGAAATGAACTTATTTAATAGGGGGCGGGTGTTGCTCAGTCGGTAGCGCGCCAGGCTCCTAATTTGCAGTTCGCAGGTTCGAGTCTCAGATAGGCTAGCGTCGAGATTTACCTTCGGAAAACTCCCCATTCTGCCCTCGGTCAATAGGGGACACCGATGGGCTTGGAAAGATCACCGTCCGTCGGATGGGATGTTAAGCCAAGGCCCCATGTGGGGGAAAAGCCATTCCCTCTTCACTTTAAAGAACATGCTGGATGGGCTGGGCTGTTTTACCTCTCAACGGCACTTTTTTGCACACCACAGGCTAAATGGCCAGGTCACAAGGACCCCGAAGGTTCAGGGAAGTTTGGGGGAGGGAACCCACTAGAACAGCTGTTGGGAGACAGATGGTAGCCTCCCGTCAAGGCCATCCAGCATGCTCTTTAACGTGCACAGGGTATGGCTCTCCCGCACACGTAGCCACGGCTTAACGTCCCATCCGACGGACGGCGGTCCTTCCATGCACATCAGTGTCCTCTACTGACCGTGGGCAGGGCGGGGAGTTTGGAGGAGATAAGTCTCAACGCTGACCCAGCTGGGACTGAACCTGGGAACTGCAGATTACGAGCCTGGCACGCTACCAACTAAGCCCCCGCCCTACATGCTGGATGGCCCTGACGGGAGGTTACTAACTCTCTCTCTCTCAATAGCTATTCAGTGGGTCTCCTCCCCATCTTTCTCTGAGCCTCGTGGTCCTTGTGACCAGGCAATTTAGCCCACTGTGTGCAAAAAGTGACGTTCAGAGGCAACCCAACTCATTTTATAAATAAAACAAGATGTTGTGTACAAGAAGTATGACAACATGAATAATTTATTTGATGAATAAACGAATCACCCTACACTCCTACACTCATATAAAATCACTAACTATTTAACCTTTGTCAATAAATGCAATATAAAATAGTTCTCGAGACTTCTGTTATGCTATACTCAAACCAACAAGTTACAGATCGAAACATCTTATTTGGAATCAATCATATAATACTAATTATCTCAGTGAAATAATAGTAATATATCTCAGTGAAAAAAATTGATCAAATATATATATAATACTCCCTTTGTTTATTTCATATAGTTGGTTTATCTCTCGATGTTGCAAAGTCTCTTTTTGAATAGTGTAGCAGATGGAACAATAGGAAATCTAAACAATATTATAAAATAATATATGACAGAGATACATCTCCACTCACAGGTAGTGTATACTATCTTGTACCCATCACTTACCCTAAATCAGACTCTTGCAATCCTTCCAAACCTTTCGGCTACATCGGGCAAACGAAAAGAACTCTCCACGAAAGAATAAAGGGACATCAAAGAAATATCAAATTAATGCAAACTCCTACAGCCACTGTTATTCTTGAAGGAGCTAAACCTCTATTCAACCAAGCTTTCATCTTCAGCATTCCTTCATCCATCTTCAAGTTATCGTTTACTGAAAATCTACAAATTTTTGTCACTAAAAACTGTTGTTGTAATATCGACCAAGCCCAACTAAATACCGCATGGAAAATTCTATTACAAAATTTTCCACAAAGTAATATGTCTTTGCAACAGTTATTAAACAAAAATTCATCAACAAACCACAACTCCAACAATCATCAGCACCTCTCATGACAGCTGACCTTGCATATCATTCTGCATGACTCATGCCTCTTATCTCTGTACAACTATAATTTGAAGCAAAAGTTAGAACTAGGGGCGGGGGTGGCTCAGTCGGTAGCGCGCCAGGCTCGTAATCTGTAGTTCCCAGGTTCGAGTCCCAGCTGGGTCAACGTTGAGATTTATCTCCGCAAAATTCCCCGCCCTGCCCACGGTCAGTAGGGGACACCGATGGGCTTGGAAAGGCCGCCGTCCGTCGGATGGGACGTTAGGCCGTGGCCCCGTGTGCGGGAGAGCCATATCCTGTGCACGTTAAAGAACACGCTGGATGGCCTTGACGGGAGGCTACCATCTGTCTCCCAACAGCTGTTCCAGTGGGTCCCCTCCCCCGACCTTCTCTGAGCCTTCGGGGTACATGTGACCTTGGCCATTTAGCCCATGGTGTGCAAAAAAGTGCCGCTCAGAGGTAAAACAACCCAACCCAAAAGAAGAAACCTTTGGGTTCTTCTTTTGGAACTTTGAAATTTACCTATGTTTTATAATGTAATTTCTAATCATTGTATGTCTGATGAAGTCCTAATACTTAGGACGAAATCAAACACATCTTTTATATATTATGTTGCACTATTTGACAATCAACTCGTATTTCAATTTTATACATCTTCAAGATTAGTGTACAAAAATTAGTAAGTATAAACTTCTAAAACATGTTATTTAACCTTCCTATTATTCCATTTACTAACTATTCAACAAGAAACTATGCAACATCGACAGATAAACCAACTATAGTGGAACAAACAAAGGGATTATCATGTATATTTAATCTTATGTGGGATTCAGCACCTCAGGAATCTTCATCTCACTTGTTATTAATTAATAAAGTATTGTACTTAAATGCAAAATAAGTGTTCAACAGAAGACATAAACCTATAACTGGATTACATTTTCGTTGTTTTTTCAGTTAGTTTTTCTTTTACCGTCACCCTGTAGAACTAAGTTTGTTCTTACACAAAATATAAACAAAGTTATTGCTTTTTTTTTACTCAGCGATTAACTAAGTGGCTGTTTTTTTTTCATAACTTCTGCACAACGCAATATAAACCCACTTTTCGCGCACACATCAACATTCGACCAACGGAATTCAAGACATATTCTTTTTACAACACGTGTAGCACCTCGTGATACAATACGCACGTGTTATGATTAATTGTTGCACGTTCACATGTTGTGTCAATACTCTTTTTACGCTATCAGTCGTATTGAAGAATATGTGAAACATGACAAAATTCAGAATAACTGAGCGTTTTTAAAAACTACAGAGTGGTTCAATAGGCCATAGACAATTTAAAAATTTAATTTATATGAAAAGTATACTGCAGAAACATGATTTAAGCTGTATATGAAAGGTATACTGCATAAACATGATTTAAGCTGTATATGAAAGGTATACTGCATAAACATGATTTAAGCTGTATATGAAAAGTATACTGCAGAAACACGATATAAGCTGTATATGAAAGGTATACTGCAGAAACACGATTTAAGCTGCATATGAAAGGTATACTGCAGAAACATGATTTAAGCTGTATATGAAAAGTATACTGCAGAAACATGATTTAAGCTGTATATGAAAGGTATACTGCAGAAACATGATTTAAGTTGTATATGAAAGATATACTGCAGAAACATGATTTAAGCTGTATATGAAAGGTATACTGCAGAAACATGATATAAGCTGTATATGAAAATTATACTGCAGAAACACGATTTAAGCTGTATATGAAAGGTATACTGCAGAAACATGATTTAAGCTGTATATGAAAGGTATACTGCAGAAACATGATATAAGTGTATATGAAAATTATACTGCAGAAACACGATTTAAGCTGTATATGAAAGGTATACTGCAGAAACATGATTTAAGCTGTATATGAAAAGTATACTGCAGAAACATGATTTAAGCTGTATATAAAAAGTATACTGCAGAAACATGATTTAAGTTGTATATGAAAGGTATACTGCAGAAACATGATTTAAGCTGTATGTGAAAAGTATATTGCAGAAACATGATTTCAGCTGTATATGAAAAGTATACTGCAGAAACATGATTTAAGTTGTATATGAAAAGTATACTGCAGAAACATGATTTAAGCTGTATATGAAAAGTATACTGCAGAAACATGATTTAAGTTGTATATGAAAGATATACTGCAGAAACATGATTTAAGCTGTATGTGAAAAGTATATTGCAGAAACATGATTTCAGCTGTATATGAAAAGTATACTGCAGAAACATGATTTAAGTTGTATATGAAAGATATACTGCAGAAACATGATTTAAACTGTATGTGAAAAGTATACTGCAGAAACATGATTTCAGCTGTATATGAAAAGTATACTGCAGAAACATGATTTAAGTTGTATATGAAAGATATACTGCAGAAACATGATTTAAGCTGTATATGAAAAGTATACTGCAGAAACATGATTTAAGCTGTATATGAAAAGTATACTGCAGAAACATGATTTAAGTTGTATATGAAAGATATACTGCAGAAACATGATTTAAGCTGTATGTGAAAAGTATATTGCAGAAACATGATTTCAGCTGTATATGAAAAGTATACTGCAGAAACATGATTTCAGCTGTATATGAAAAGTATACTGCAGAAACATGATTTAAGCTGTATATGAAAAGTATACTGTAGAAACATGATTTAAGTTGTATATGAAAGATATACTGCAGAAACATGATTTCAGCTGTATATGAAAAGTATACTGCAGAAACAATTTAAGCTGTATAAACTGCAGAAGAAGCTTTTTCCGCAAAGTTAACACACTTCAATGTGAGCCCCATTTGAAGCCCAGAGCCAGAGCTGCACGTCGATCTTCTGAGGCCCTAAGCTATAGTAAGTTTAAAATGCTCCAAAAATTCGAAAGTCGAATTATGTGAATCATTGCATACAATAATTACCTGTTGACGTAGAATTCAACCTGGCAAGTAACTGGCGTGTGTGGGTTCTAGTCCCAATCATCTGCGAAATAGAAGCTTGTCAAAATATATATTATATTTATTATTCTGATTGAAGGGAATATTAAATAATAAATACGAAATTGGTGTCATGGAAGCATTATATTAGCATTGGTATACAATAATGACTGTAAATCTGAGATGAAAAGTGTTTGCATAATAGATTAATTTAAATTTAAAAAATTCGTGACACAGTAAACTTCAAACTTTATTTTTTGAAGCCCTTCATAATCCTGAGGCCCTAACTGTAGCTTAGTTAGCTTATACGTAAGTCTGCCCCCGCCTAGAGCACAGCTACCTGAATTTCAAGTTCAAGACATGTATGTTCCGATATGTCTTCGTTTATTGACGCAATTGCATAAATGACACGAGTATTTAGGTAATCATCGCTTCGCACCTTGGATGTGAACACTTTATCTAAGAAATATCCTTTTGAGAAATAACCAAGGAAAGTAGCGTACAGAAGACGCCCGGCGTCATTGTCAGACAAGTGGGTCTGCCCCTTCCTTTTCGATCAAGGGCGCTGCCAGCTTTCAGGAATTTATTTCTTAACGTTTTGATGCTGCAGCAGGATGGGGGGGATCTTTATATAACTGTTCACTGAAATGTAACTGTACTGTCGCTCAAAAAATATCCGAACACTATGGTTGATTAGAGAATTCAGGAAAAAATATCTGGCAACGATTTTTTTTTTAGAAATTAGTGATCTGGCAACCTTCGTGTCACGTGAGACGAAGGTTGTCAGATCACTAATTTCGTGTCACGTGACATGAAGGTTGCCAGATCATTAATTTCTAAAAAAAATCGTTGCCAGATATTTTTTTCTCAATTCTGTAATCAACCATAAGTGTTCGGATTTTTTTTGAGCGACTGTACTTGAATATCTGATTTGGTATGAAAAAAACACGCGCAAGTAGCATTCTGCTGTGGACTTGCCATTTTAAAATCTGACCCGTGTGCACCGCACCATCGCCATCTATAAGATTACAGTATCGATAAAATCATTTTTACTGGACCATAAAATGTAACATTGTTTTGTAGTACTTCTTTTTCATTAAATTCAGTTTCAAAAATGATTAGGATCTTTTGACCTACCCTAAAAAATTTCACTAACGATAAAATATTTCAGTGATAGAGCAGTTTGTACTCGATTCAAATGCTACAGGATCGTGACGCCATTGGAGATTAGAGCTCCAAGTGGTAAGAACTTTTTTCGTATTCTGCCAGCGTTTTAAAAATCTCCTATTGTGAGATAGTGACTTTGGACTTGTCTCAGTGGCTCTGTTCAACAGTGACGCTGATATCCTTTGATTCGATTTTCCAGTGCCGGATACTTGAGATTACGACTGGAGATTATGGAAGTGCCTTGTAGTACAGTCGCTCAAAAAAGTATCCGAACACTATGTTTCATTGCAGAATTCAGAAAAAATATCTGGCAACGATTTTTTTAGAAATTAGTGATCTGCCAACCTTCGTGTCACGTGTCACGAAGATTGCCAGATCACTAATTTCTAAAAATATCGTTGCCAGATATTTTTTCTGAATTCTGCAATCAAACATAGTGTTCGGATACTTTTTTGAGCGACTGTACAATTTCAAAAGAAATACATGTCCTTATCAACAAAAAAACTCTTGAGACTCTCAGAACCTTGTTGCACGCCATCATTCCTTGTTATTGCAGTCAGCTGATGACTAGCGGGGTATACTCTTAATCAAAGTTAATGACTGTAAAGGTACTAATATGGATGAGTTTCTGCTAATAAGTGGAAGAAAGGCTGCAAAACAGCCACTCTCAGTAACTGAAGATAGAAATGAACTACCAACTAAATGCAAATTTTGTGATCTATCTGAGGATGAAGATGGCAACAAATCAAGTATTGATCATGAGGATCAAACGGATATGTAAAATCCTAAAACTCGTATATAAAAACCTGTGAAAATTCCTTCTGTTATCGTCAGAATTTAGAAAAATTGAATTGGATTAAATAAATAATTAAAAACCCAATTACTAAGATGGATTTTTCTGCTAAATCGTCTGGGGCAACCATCCGCATCCAACACAGAAGTCCTAAAGACTACAAGCCTATCAGTAGGAAGTCGGATATTGTTATCATTCAGGATCATACCTATCAATTGAGACGTGAAAAGAATTTGAAGGTTGGGATAAAATTCTTTCAATAGACATAGGCTTTGATGAATTAAAAGAACTTCTGAATCAATGTCCTTATATGAAAAGGCCTATAAAAGCTAGGAGTAGCTTCTAGGATTCTTCTCTGTCCTATATGTCGCAAATAAAAAAAAGGTTACATTCTCATAAAAATCAGTCAGTTCAGAAAGAGCAATAATAAACAACCAATGCCTTTGTACTTCTAAGAATTGCTTAAAAATGATGTGAACAAGCAAATTTTTAGTATTTTTTTTTAATTCAACCTGCATGTGAATGATAAATTATATAAACCTAAATGCGGTGACAGCCAATGCCACAGATATGAACATACACAGGCTTGTTGCCACAATCAAGCGAGCTGCGTGAAGTGCGCCGGCAACCACTTGACATCTGAATGTTTTGTGGAAAAGAGATAAAGGCACCAAAGTGTGCCAGTTGCAGTTTGGAGCACACTGGGAATTACAAAGGTTTCTCGGCATTTCCTAAACTGCAGTGAAAAGAATTAAAAATCATAATGCTCATCTCATTAAAGGTAGCAAACGATGTAATGCTGCGTTTGACAGTCAAAGTAAAATTCGTCCTGGCATTTCAAAATGCAAAGACAGTTGTAAATTCAGATATAATTAAAAATGCCTTTAATCAGACCACCCTACCTAGAGCTGCTAACAGAAATGTCTCTACTATTCAATTTTCACAACTTCGGCATTCTGTTGTTCCCGAGTACTTCACCGAAAGGTCCCAAATTTCACAAGTTGGTTCCCCCCTGCCCACCCCATGTTGGTTAGGAAATCAGGCCCTTAGCTGTAATGGAACGCCTCCAAAATGCCTTTAGAAATGTGAGAAACTGGCAACAGCAGTAGATTTAAATGTCATTTTAACTTTTTACTTTCACAGTTAGGGAGCAGTAAATGACAATAGTAAATTTGACAGCGATTCTCGTTTCCCGTAGGAATACCATGGGAAATATTGTTGCTTGTAACAAACCCTCCTTTTCGATTTTCGACCTGAAATTTGGCACTGCAATCCGGACCACAACCAGAGACATTCTCCGAAAATATGGAGCGTGTACGTTGATTTCCTGATGAGTTATGGCTGCCACACTCAGGCATGCTCTTTTATTATATAGAAGATGAAATCAATATTGCTTTTATAAACGAAACCTACCAAAAGCCATGTGATAAATTCAAAGTACCTAACTTCAGAAGTTATTCGACAGATTGGCTGCACAACAGATGGTGGTGGAGCGATTTTTACCAAGCGTTCGCTTGAACATTTTGAATCTACGTTTCAAATATACGAAGCATCGAAGCCACTGCAGTGAGTCTGCGAAACTCACTTGTAGATTTGAAAATTGCTTCCAGTTGCAAGCCACCTATTGCTATTCTTCAAACTGAAGATCTTAATTCGATTCTAGATGACATTTGCCCTGTGTTAGTAGTTGGAGACTTGAAACTCTAAGCATAAATCATGCAACTGTCGAGGAGCCAATGCAAGAGAAAAAAAAATTCTGTTTAACTACGCCTTATAAAAATATATTATCATTGATGACCCAGATTCACCTACATTTTTATCTTCCAAATGGCCACAGTTACCAGACATTTTGGATATTTATCTCATTGCTAATATGTCTCCAAATTATAATCTAGAGACTGTGAATGAACTAACTCAGACCACAATCCTGTACTTTTGTCTGTGGATCGGGCTGGTGAAAAAGAGCGACTTTTCATTAATTGGGATGTCTTCAAACAAATATTACGCAATAATATAAGTTTACAGGTTTCTTAAAAGAGTGCTGATGAACTGAAAAACAACATCAAAGATTTCACATTTCAGATTCATTCAGCTATAAAACAAGCTAGTTGGACAAAGAGCACTCTTAATGGTGTTGAAGCTCTTATTTCTAAAATGAAGACAATTGTTTAAATTAAGAACTGGGCTAGAAGGCATTATCAAAATACACGAAACCAGAGTCAAAAACTAGTTATAATAAATTGAATAATGTACTTCAGCGTGCTCTATAATTACATCAAAATCATTGTTAGAATCGGAAAACGAAAAACCGTAAGTGAAAAAGGATGTGCATAGTTTCGCCTACTAACACGCCTACTAACACTACTACATTGCCTATGAATTTCGTCGAACTTAAACGTACACCATCTTCGACCTTTCTGAGAAGTCTAAATAGATGCAAATCACTCGGGAGCCAGACGGGATGTGAGGAGGATGTAGTAAGACTTCGATTCCAAAATTTGTAAAGGGTAAGGATTCCAAGATTTGTAAAATTCCTTTCAAGTTCAGGACTAATCATCTCGCGTATGGTTAAAGGACTCAAGGATGATAGCGCGAATATGAGCTGGGGTATTTTATACTCTGAAACTTTTGCTGATGCTATTGAGCAACAATTCATACCAAACATCGATCCTCCCGATGAAGATATCATCTCAGCTGTTAATCGAAAAGTTAATAGATATATTCAAAAGGCACTTGTATGGACTTTGTCACTCCGAAAAAGGCAGACAAGAGAAATATAAAGTTAAATACCAGGAAACCAGCAGTACCTGAAAACATTTCATACGCTGTTATCAAAAATTGGCTAAACAGAGTGAAAATTTGAATTCCTAACATCTTCAGTAAATTTCTTTAAGATCATATATCTTCACAAATCAATGGAGGCTTGCTACAATCTCTGTTATTTCTAAAGTTGTGCAAGAGATAACTTTTCTTCAAAATTATTGGCCCATCAGTCTTTGGTGATTAGGTAAACTCTATGAACATGTCATTATAAAAAGGATAGAAAATTTATTACTGACAAAAGATAATCCAACCTGAGTAATTTGGATCCAAAAAAAAAACACTCGGCTATTCACCAGGTTTCACGCTTTGTTGCACACATATCTGAAACTTTCAATAACAAAGAATTCATGGCAACAATTTTTCTTGATATCGTCAAATGCATTCAATAAAGTATGGATTTATGGACTGTTTTTTAAACTAAATGATTTCGAATTTCCTGATGCTATCATCCATATCATATATAATTATCTTTCAAAAAGATCAACTGAAGTGAAAATTGAAAATTTATCTCCCCAACCGGTCTACATACTGATGGAGTACCTCAAGGCTGTTTCCTTGGTTCAATTCCTTTTAACATCTGTGATAACGACATTTCTAAGTTTGGCAGAGTTCAGTTAGATTTGTATGCAGCTATCATGGCCTCATCTTTAAGCTATGTAATAGCAATTGAAAGACTTCAGGCACAGCTAAAATTGATTGAATATTAGTGCATTAAATGACGTGTCAAAAATAACACCCAGAAAAAGTGCAGCACTTTTTTTCACACACAAAATATTAGTCCATATTCTTGCTGTCAATTTCTTTAACCATATGATCGAATTGAAAGGAAACGTCCAATACTTTGGAATGAATATACATCACAATCTCAATTAGCGAGACTGTTACCAATGTTACCTATAAAGCTCAAGGAGTAAGGTAAAAGCTTATTTCACTTTACAGGATAGGCTCTGAATTTTCTCTGTAAGACAAGTTACTATTTCACATAAAAAAAACATTGGTCTTATCTCCACATATACTTCATCTACGTGGAGTTATGACAATGAATGCCAACTCAAACAACTTCAAATTTTGTAAAACAAGTTTCTCACAAAGGCAATTTCTGCACCTTGGTATATAAGAAATGAAATCATTCAGAGAGATTTGAGTATTACCAGTATTAAGGACTTGATCAAATAATATTCTATAAAATTGTATGAAAATATAGAAGATCACACTAACTAATTAGTAACTAATCTGATGAACTATGATAACACTTGTGAGCAAAGACACCATTGCCCACGCTTGATATTATTATGAGATATGTTACGTAACCTTCGGGTTCTGGACTTTTCCAGCTTATCTCACTGTAACTTAATACTACGATATAAGCGATGCAGAACACTGCCTAATTGAAGATGAAGAAGGTTACGGCAAAATTTTCTTCGCCATTTCGAAAATCATTTTATGATATCTGATATCTGATCTCTCTGTAGGAAATGTAAAAGAACTATCGTATTAAATTTGGTTATTTTACATTTTGGGTTACTTTGGAAATATAAGTTCCAATTTGAGCTATGTCCTTTCCCATATAATGGGCTTCACTGCAATACTCATCTGTAGCCGATCCGCCGTCCGTATTATAAAAAAAAAACACCATAAGGAAATAAAATATATAATTCTGGGATTTTTTTACATAATGCCATGGGCTGTATCTTAGAAATGCAAAATATTGTAGGAATATAAAAAACGATTTAGATCCTACCTGCTGATGGTGGCAATTTTACATTTTTTTTGTAACCGTCAATTTATACGCTTTTAAGGCCCTTATTAATTCAACAATTATCCGACTGCCACAAAGTAACTCAAAATGCAAACTAGCTTTAAATTTAATATGAAAGCAAAAAAAAAGAATACTTAAAGACCTACTTATGAAGCATTAAGATTGATGCATAGAATTTTAGCTTATACATTCTCAGGAATTTTAATGACTGATTGTCCTAGCAGAAAAACAGACAGATGTATTTCATTTCTTCACTTTCAAAATTAATTTAAATCTTTCAGGGGAACTGAATAGTATCATTTAACACACTGAACATTTTCCCAAAAGAGTATTGTTTTACAAGTCAATCAGATCCCGAAATTTTGGAACCCAAGTAATTTACTGCATGCATTGTCATTATTGTTCTCATTTACATCTCTTATTTCATCTCCTTATAAATGAATCTTCCATTCGAACTCGAATGAAGAACGAAAAAATATAGCGTAGATAACGATGATTGGAAATAATATAAATACTTTTGTGGAGAAAATGAGTTTTGCCAATGAGCTGGAATAGAATCCACATCTCTGCAGATTCATTCCAGAGTGTTCTAACCATCAAACTAGTACCGACTCCATCATTTATCCACTAATGTGACAAATCTTCCAGAACTTGTCGCCGATGGCGCATCTATGATCGGTGAAGGAAACTTGTTTTTCCAATGTTACTCTGAATGAGATGTAAATAAGTCACTTACGTTAAAGCCTTATTAATGAAATAATCAATCAGTAGTAAATACACAGAGTTCCCTGTTGGCTTAGAAGTCAATAGATCAATAAATTTATTTTCTTTATATCAACAGGTAACTCTGCACATTTGCCATTGATTAAAAATAATATTTCAATGGTTATTGGAATATGTAGACCTCAAGCAAAACGGGCAGTGGTTGCATAGTGAGGTTACTAGAAACAAACAAACAAACAAAAAAACCCTAGCAGTGCAACATTGTTAGAGAATAATCTTAGAGATTACATTTCGGAAAGCTTGCACAGTTTTATACTTACAAAATAGAATTCCAAAGATATACAAAAGAGAGAGTATATTTTGATGGTGACAGGATTATTTTAATACTACTGTATGCCTATAGTATCGAATATACAAATGAATTTATTTGGAGATGTGACAGAACTGAAGACGAAGGGATGATAACAGCCTTCCTGAATATACGTATTTCCCTTCCCTCTTGGCATTTAAAATATTCTTTCAAATTACAATTAGTGTGGCCAATTAAAGTAAGAAAATAAATTGTGTCAAGATCTATAAAAAGCGTTTTGGCATGAAAAAATCTATTTGTTTTAATAATAATGGTAATAATACAAATAAAATTTCTCCTAAATAAAATATATTTATAGACGAACATTAGTATAAAGAATAGAACAGAAGACAACCAGTAGTAATATTAGAATCCGTATAGTAGGATTAATCACGTTTATGTCATAAATTTGGTCCTCTGGCTTTGTTATAGGTGGTGTTGCCTAAGGCATCTCAGTATAAGCTGATTTCATACCACACCTGAATACACCAGCAGTGTGAAAAGTTCATTGCCTAATTGTGAGGGTTGTCTACTGCACATGATGCAAATACACTATTCTAAAACAGTAACCTAAAGAGATAATGTACGTTGCATAAATTTATATACAAAGATTGGGAAACGAGATTGTGAGCCAAAATAAAAAGACGATTGCGGACGCATGTTTTATTAAGGTATAATAATATAATAATTTCTTTCATGCAAGGGGTTACATTAAAGCCAAGGTACATTTAATTTTTGATATTAATTTAAACGTTCAAGTGGCTTGATGCCGCAGTACATTTGTGAAATTAAAAACAAATATTGATTATAGTACAAAAATACAAAAATATTTACAGGAATTGCATAATTATTTGATACATATAAACAAAATGACAAGTTGCACAGACGAAGACAAACATATAATATGAAATATGATGAAAACATAGTAAACTAAGGGGGAAGAAAAGGAAGGTTTAAGACAACGTAGAGTAATATTAGATGAAAGAACAGAGGGAAAAAGATTGCGGATAATTCAGACAAAGGGCAAAGATGGGGAGTGGGAATAGGGATGAGGAGATTGTTGGTAAAAAGTTTCAGTATTCTAATAGGAGTGGAGCAATATAGTTTTTGAATTTTGTTTTAGAATTTAAAGAAGAGATATCGCTCTGTAGAGAGTTCCAAGGTTAGGTTGCTTGAAAGGCAAAAGAAATATCTCCATAATTAGCTGTGAAAATCTTGGGAGTAGAAAACGTTTTATTGTCAGAGTGAAGGATGTGGTGATGTCCTAATCGAATATAGGGTGTAGGAATCGAATGAAGGGGATGAGACTTTTTTTAAATAGTGTCGTGAATAAAGGTAATAAACCGCAGCTTTCTTCTAGATTCAAAAGTAGAAATTTGGGAGTTGGAACGAATATCAGTAAGTGTTAGAGATTCTCATTTGTTGAAATAGATTTTACTGATGATTTTGAGAGCTTCATTTTGAACTTTTTCTAATTTATAAGCGTTCTTTTTATTAATACCAAAAAGAGTGGAAGCACAGTATTCGAGTTTCGGTTGGATGTAAATTTTGTATAACATTGGGGCACAGGAGGCTACATAGTTTCGAATGTACCTCAATATATAAGTTCTTTTAGAAGCTGAAGCGACGGTTTTATTAATATTAATTCCAAAGTCAAGATTATTATCTATCATCATACCTAAGAACTTCATGGAAGTGGAAACTGTAATATGGGTGTTATTAATTTTAATGTTTGTGTCAGGCGGAGGAGAATTTGAAGTTGAAAGAAAAACAATATCGGTTTTCTTGATATTGATAGTGAATCCATTTTTAGTATACCAATGAAACACATCATGAATATTATTTTATATTTCTTGTTTTAGAGAAGTGAGAGAATTTGAGGTAAAAGAAAGAAGACAATCGTCTGCATTCATAAAAATTACAATGATCGGCGGTTAGTGGAGGTTTCTAGAAGATCATTAACAAAAAGGTTGAAGAGAAGTGGGCTAAGAATGATTCCTTGAGGTACTCCCCGAATGATTTTAAGAGGTGTAGAAATCTCATTAGTGCTTAATTTAGTTCGAATAACACGGTCGTTGAGATAATATTTAAACAAAGAAAGAGCTGAGGGCGATAAATTAAGATTATTGCAGAGTTTTTGCAAGATAAGCTTGTGTTGTTCAACTTAATCAAATGCTTTTGAGATATCAAGGGAAACCAATCCCACAACCGTTTTCACTTTGCTGTCTAAAGCCAAACTCCATTGATTAACAAAAAGTGTCATGAGAGTTTCAGTTGACCAATTTTTGCTAAACTCGAATTGTCTGCATGAAGTAAATTAAATTTTTCAACAAAATTCGATAATTGTCTCTCGACGACTTTGTCTAAAATTTTGCTTAAAAAACATGTAACTGAAATAGGTCGATAGTCCAGAGGGTTAGAAGGATTTGAAATATTAGGTATAGATGAGATGATGGCTTCTTTCCATGGAACTGGGAATTCATTAGTGTTGAATGAACAATTAATTAGATCACAAAGGGGTGCAGAAATAATGGGAAAAAGAATTTTTAGAATAAAGTCAAGAATTCCATTTGGTCCGACACTGCGAGTGGTTTTTAGCGAATTTATAAGGTTAAGAACTTCGATTTCGGTAACATTTTTGAGCTTAAAGGTTTCCAGATTATTAAATGTTATTTATTTATTTTTTTTTCAGAATAGGACAATGACTCATTTGCTTTTACGTAATTTTCTGTAGAAGTGCAGGATTTACAGAATGCATTATTTAAAATATTAGCAATGTCTTTAAGATCATAGGAGGAATTGTCATTGTAAACGATCTTTTTAATTTTGATTTGGTTTCTTAAGTTACCAATAATAGATTCAAAAATTCGAAATATTTCATTACCATTTGGATTAACAAAGGAAAATCGATTAAGGAAATATAAACGCTTGGCATTTTTAATACTACTGTTGACCAGATTACGGAAAGTTTTATATTTCTCCCATGTATATGGGTGATTAGGGTTAATAGCATTCTTAAACTGTTTGTTTTTTAATGTGATCATTTTCAGAAGCTCTTTTGTAATTCAAGGCTTTCGAGAAGAGCGAACTCTGAAAGTTTTATAAGGAGCATAGGTATCAAGTGCAAAATTGATTAAACAGGAAAGATGTTGTGCTTTTGAGGTAGGAGTTGTGCATTCGGAAACACTCTTGTGGAAAGGAAGATATTTTGTAAACTCAAAAAACTCATCATTGTTGAAATTTTTAAAGGATCTTTTTGAAATTAAAACTTTAAGTGCACGAGGTGAATAATAATATACAGATGTGTTAATAATAAAATATTAAGGTAGAATAAAGAGAGTAAGTGTATGCTTGTGAAGTGAAGGTCTATTGGAGAAAATCATATCAATGAGGGATTAATCAGCAATGCGAGTGGACAATTTATTTAAACGAATATGTCCGAATGTTTTTAGGCAGATTTCAAGCTTGGAATACGCAGAATTATGTTTTAGAGCATCGATGTTAAAATCTCCCTAAGAATGGAAGTAATGTTGCAAGGGACGTTTTCAAGGACTGAGTACAGTGATTGAATAAAATCTTCAATATTGCTGTTCGGAGGACAGTAAAGTGTGCCGATAATAAGAGCAGGGTTTTGTTTATTGATAAGGGAGATTTTGGCCCAGAGACCTTCGAAACAAGAGCAAGAAGGAATAGACATTACTTCGACATTAAATATTTCCCTCTCATGTAATGCAAGTCTTCCTCCTGTCCCACTAGATCTGTCGATGCGGAATAGTTCATATCCTTCGAGTTCAAAAAGATCAACTGGAAGGGAAGATATTGAGCCATGTCTCTGTAAGAGCAATTACGTCAAATTTCAAAATGTCAGAACTCAGTAGATAGGAGTGTTTAGAGTTAGGAGAACGAATACTAAGATGACAAAAGTGTCGCTAACAGAGTTCTTGGGTAAGTGATAAATCTGAGAGAGTTAAATATAAATTAAGAAGAAAATTTCGGTTAGCGGTAGATAGGGACATGAAGTTATTAATATGTACAAATGAAAAATGAATACAGTGTAATAAAAAGATAAATAGAAGGACTAATGAGTTTCAAAAAGTCGTAAAGGTACTCATAGTAGGAGAGTTTTAAGTTTAAAACGACAAACTATGTGCAGTTTTAGCAACAATAGAAGTTGAGAGACACAGGATTATGTAAAGTGCGTTACAGATCACAGTATATATAGACATAGGTAAAAATATATATAATATACAGGTACATAAAGAAAATTTTTTTAAAACTAATTTTAAAATTCATTTAACTAATTCTTTGATTTAATGAAGCGCTTGTTACCGTTTTTCATTTTTACCACTATTGATCCATCCGTCCCATGGCCGAGTGGTTAGCGCGCTTGGCTACTGACTTAAGGGACCTGGATTTGAGCCCCGGGTAAAGCATGGCTGTTTGTGTCGTTTTTCTGCTGAGGGCCTGCCATCCTTTCAGACCTACTATGGCATATAAACTGACAGGTTGCTGTCAGACCTCTGTGGCAAGCAGCTGCTTGAGGGGGTATTTATTTATTGATTGATTGATTCATCGTGAATCCAAACATTGCACTGACCAAATTTCTCAATAGACGAATGAAGCACTTTAAGTCTTTCTGACGTTAGACCTTCATGAGTGATTCCACTGCCTTTAAGTTTACTTTTAGCACGGAACACAGCATTTCTTTTCCGATATGAATAGAATATTACAATGATCGGTCGGGGCTTGACGTTCCGACCAATCCCCCTCGATGACTGCGGTCAATGTCATTTACGGAAATGTCAATGTTAAATTTTTCATTGAAAATTTTAATGGCAAGATCATCAGTAGGCGTACCTACTTCTTCTTCTCCAAATATCCTGATAGAGTTTCTGCGTTGATACTGTTCGAGTTCATTGCACTTCAAAGAAATCTCAGAACGCAGTTGATTTATTACTACATCTTTCTCTTTAAGCTGATCTCTTAGCTCATGTATAGCCTCCGTAGAAAACTCAACAGTTCTTTTTATTTCTTGCAGAACAGCAGAAGTAATTGCTTCCGTGAGTAATGAGACAATCGTTTGAACAGAGTCTTGGGATTTGAAGACAATTTCAACACATTTAGAGACTGACGCCTCGTCGTCCGAAAGCGACAAACCAGCGCTAGTGGCAGTGGGGGACCTTGGAGGGCTGCTTCTACCCACTGGCGAGCTTGATGCTTTGCTAGCGAGAGCTGCATTCTTTAGCGAGGTTGCCATCTTGTTTTTAGGCACCATGATCTTAACAATAAAGGCTAGGAGATAAGATTAAAGTACAATACCTGAAGTTTTCAATAAAAAACTAAACTCTCCTGCTGCCCTTTTAGATGTGGTTAATACTTTATGGTAGGGGTCCTCAACCTGGGGTACGTGATAAAAGTTTTTCGGGTGCGACGTGAGAGCTCAAAAGTCGCTAGATATATGTTATGTAAATATATGTTTTATTTCATTCCCATTGTTATACTATAACTATAGTTTTATCTATCTATACAAGGAGTACGCCAGTTACATACACATTTCCAGAGGGTACGTGAAGCATAAAAGGTTGAGAACCACTGCTCTAATGTATCTTTCTTCATTATAAGCAATTGGAGTAGAATTAATCATATAGTTTAAAATTCTTAAATGTTGAGCCCAACTTGTGAAGGAAAAATACTCACCTGCACCACTTCTCCTTTACTCACTGAATGGAATTCTGTATTTTCCCACAGAAAACATTTTCTATCTGGCACAATTCTTTGTTGTTGTGCCTAGTTCAATCCTTTGTTTTTCTCCGCCAAGCTATCAAACCACGGATTGCTTTCAACTGATTCATTAGACTTCTATTAAGATAGAACTATGTTGAATTACTTTATCAACGCAATTCTTTCTTTCGGTAATAAGTTACATTGCCTTCTAAATCAATTTACTTTATCTACTCTGCTCCTTTTTAACAAAAATGTGTTGAGAGTTTCAAGAACAGTCTTTTTAAAATGGTCCCGTTCTTCTCCAACTTCAATTGTAAAAATAACTGATGCATAAATGACATAAATATACAGGATAAACTGCAGCAATTCACTGTAGTACAAGAAGATGGAAATTGGATAAGCTACCTGGAAACGCATTTTATTCATTTTTGTCTCACAATTTTATTGTATACTTATATTAAATAATGAACTTCGGAAAATATATGGTAAACAAGGTGATGGAACTAGTTTTAAACAGAATTATGAAATGAAGTAAGCAAATAATTGAAAATTCCCTAAATTATTTGGAGAATATTCACTATGTTTTGTACATATTTCAGAAAATGACAAATATTGTCTTTCATCTTTGTAGTGAATTAGTCAGTATTGATATTAGTAGACAACCATGTGGCTTTTGGGTTCAATTATATTTTCCTATATTATATATGATGATGATGAAGTTGAATAATTTTTTTTTTAATTTGTTTACGTTTTCTATTCAACCTTTAAAATAATTAGTTGATCTGACTGGGATTAGAACCCAGGTTTACCAAAAAAGTAAGAAAGTCGTCTTAATCGCTGGACTATCAAGAGTTACCAATTTTGTCAACAAAGTGACATATAAGCATTCCTTCAATACTGTTGATTCGCCAGTGGCGCCATCTGTTTTCAGGAATCGGGCAGCCAAGCCGCCACATTTGATGGTATTAATATTTATTGGCCTGTAAATGGTAGCTAGACATAAACTGGAAATAAACTGGAGAGCTGTGTACTAATCCCCAGTTTTTACCACTATTGTATCTGGCAAGAGACCAGATGAAGCAAAAAAGAGGCAGAAACTGGCAAGAGACCAGATGGACAGGTAAAGATGAGATACTTAAAAATAACTTTAAATTTCTCTTATCAGGGAGGGAGGATTCCATAAAAATGTTATTAATAATTTTCTCTTTGCAGGAAGGTGGAACGTGAGGATATTACATAGAGATTATTCTCTTGATGTCCTCACACAGGAATTCCAGCGCTATAACCTAGATATTCTAGGCTTGCAAGAGACCAGATGGACAGGTAAAGATGAGATACTTAAAAATAACTTTAAATTTCTCTTATCAGGGAGGGAGGATTCCATAAAAATGTTACTAATCATTTTCTCTCTGCAGGAAGGTGGAACGTGAGGATATTACATAGAGTTTATTCTCTTGATGTCCTCACGCAGGAATTGCAGCACTATAACCTAGATATTCTAGGCTTGCAAGGGACCAGATGGACAGGTAAAGATGAGATACTTAAAAATAACTTTAAATTTCTCTTATCAGGGAGGGAGGATTCCATAAAAATGTTATTAATAATTTTCTCTCTGCAGGAAGGTGGAACGTGAGGATATTACATAGAGTTTATTCTCTTGATGTCCTCACGCAGGAATTGCAGCACTATAACCTAGATATTCTAGGCTTGCAAGAGACCAGATGGACAGGTAAAGATGAGATACTTAAAAATAACTTTAAATTTCTCTTATCAGGGAGGGAGGATTCCATAAAAATGTTATTAATAATTTTCTCTCTGCAGGAAGGTGGAACGTGAGGATATTACATAGAGTTTATTCTCTTGATGTCCTCACGCAGGAATTGCAGCACTATAACCTAGATATTCTAGGCTTGCAAGAGACCAGATGGACAGGTAAAGATGAGATACTTAAAAATAACTTTAAATTTCTCTTATCAGGGAGGGAGGATTCCATAAAAATGTTACTAATCATTTTCTCTCTGCAGGAAGGTGGCACGTGAGGATATTACATAGAGATTAGTCTCTTGATGTCCTCACGCAGGAATTAGAGCGCTATAACCTAGATATACTAGGATTGCAAGAGACCAGATGGACAGGTAAAGATGAGATACTTAAAAATAACTTTAAATTTCTCTTATCAGGGAGGGAGGATTCCATAAAAATGTTACTAATCATTTTCTCTCTGCAGGAAGGTGGAACGTGAGGATATTACATAGAGATTATTCTCTTGATGTCCTCACGCAGGAATTGCAGCACTATAACCTAGATATTCTAGGCTTGCAAGAGACCAGATGGACAGGTAAAGATGAGATACTTAAAAATAACTTTAAATTTCTCTTATCAGGGAGGGAGGATTCCATAAAAATGTTACTAATCATTTTCTCTCTGCAGGAAGGTGGAACGTGAGGATATTACATAGAGATTAGTCTCTTGATGTCCTCACGCAGGAATTAGAGCGCTATAACCTAGATATACTAGGATTGCAAGAGACCAGATGGACAGGTAAAGATGAGATACTTAAAAATAACTTTAAATTTCTCTTATCAGGGAGGGAGGATTCCATAAAAATGTTACTAATCATTTTCTCTCTGCAGGAAGGTGGAACGTGAGGATATTACATAGAGATTATTCGCTTGATGTCCTCACGCAGGAATTGCAGCACTATAACCTAGATATTCTAGGCTTGCAAGGGACCAGATGGACAGGTAAAGATGAGATACTTAAAAATAACTTTAAATTTCTCTTATCAGGGAGGGAGGATTCCATAAAAATGTTACTAATCATTTTCTCTCTGCAGGAAGGTGGAACGTGAGGATATTACATAGAGTTTATTCTCTTGATGTCCTCACGCAGGAATTGCAGCACTATAACCAAGATATTCTAGGCTTGCAAGAGACCAGATGGAAAAATAAAGATGAGATACTTAAAAATAACTTTAAATTTCTCTTATCAGGGAGGGAGGATTCCATAAAAATGTTACTAATCATTTTCTCTCTGCAGGAAGGTGGAACGTGAGGATATTACATAGAGATTATTCTCTTGATGTCCTCACGCAGGAATTGCAGCACTATAACCTAGATATTCTAGGCTTGCAAGGGACCAGATGGACAGGTAAAGATGAGATACTTAAAAATAACTTTAAATTTCTCTTATCAGGGAGAGAGGATTCCATAAAAATGTTACTAATCATTTTCTCTCTGCAGGAAGGTGGAACGTGAGGATATTACATAGAGATTATTCTCTTGATGTCCTCACGCAGGAATTATAGCACTATAACCTAGATATTCTAGGCTTGCAAGAGACCAGATGGAAAAATAAAGATGAGATACTTAAAAATAACTTTAAATTTCTCTTATCAGGGAGGGAGGATTCCATAAAAATGTTACTAATCATTTTCTCTCTGCAGGAACGTGGAACGTGAGGATATTACATATAGATTATTCTCTTGATGTCCTCACGCAGGAATTCCAGCGCTATAACCTAGATATTCTAGGCTTGCAAGAGACCAGATGGAAAAATAAAGATGAGATACTTAAAAATAACTTTAAATTTCTCTTATCAGGGAGGGAGGATTCCATAAAAATGTTACTAATCTTTTTCTCTCTGCAAGAAGGTGGAACGTGAGGATATTACATAGAGATTATTCTCTTGATGTCCTCACACAGGAATTCCAGCACTATAACCTAGATATTCTAGGCTTGCAAGAGACCAGATGGACAGGTAAAGATGAGATACTTAAAAATAACTTTAAATTTCTCTTATCAGGGAGGGAGGATGGAAAAGCATCACATGCTAGTGATGCTCTTCTAGGATATGAGTTCATTAATGAAAGGTTTCTTACAGCAAAATTTCAGAGAAGCATTAAAAACTTGAATGTTATCTGCTGTTATGCCCCAATTGAGGATGCCAATGAGGATGAGAAGGATAAGTTTCATGGACAACTTCAGAATATTTTGAATTCTGTCAAAAAAGGAGATATTACCCTTGTTCTATGTGGCTTCAATGCCAAAGTTGGTACTGACTCTGATCTTTCTGGAGGGTGATAGGCTCTTTTGGTATTGGTAGCTGCAATGGTAATGGGCAACGTCTCCTACAGGTAAGTAAAGTTAATGGTTTCAGAATAACTAACACTTTTTACAAACACTGCGACATACATAAGTACACATGGGTTTCACCTGATGGCTGCATAAGATTATGATTGATTATATACTAATTAACAGCAAATGGGCTAGTTCTGTTAGGAATACCAGGACATATAGGAGAGCTGAAATTGGATCTGATCATTACCTAGTTAAAAGTGTCTTCTAAGGTGTCTTCTAAGTGTCTTCTTCAACTTAAACTTAAAAAGTGTTATACTAAGGTTAAAAAATTTACCTTTAATACCGAAGTTCTGAAAGACCCAGTTATAGCCAAAGCTTACTATGATAGGTTACTTAGTCATTATGACAGTCATGGTTTGCTTACTACTGAAGTTGAGAAGAATGGGACCGTTTTAAACAAGCTTTTTTGGAAACTAACAGTATTATTTTAGGAAAAAAGGATCAGAAGTGGCAGAATTGTTTGAGTGATAAGTCACTTGAGTTAATTTCAGAAAGAAGGAAATGCAGGAATGTCCTTAATCAATAACCTACTAGTTCTAATAGAAAGCATTACAGAGAGCTTAGTAAAAGTGTAAAGGATCAATTAGCTGCTGATAAGAATCTTTGGCTTGATGGCTTAGCTGACAAAGCCGAGGAAGCAGTTAGGCAGCACAACAGCAGAGAGCTGTACCAGATGTTTTATGTGGTAGAAAACGGACAGGTATACAAGGATTGAAGGATAAACGTGATAAGGTTATAGAAGGTGAGGATTCTGTCATGCCTAGGTGGGCTGAGCATTTCAGTGATATTCTAAACAATGTGGTTAGTTCTACTCCCATTGTTTGTAATGAAGCATTACTGGCTTTAATGTTGGCCCTATAACACAATCTGAAGTTATTTTGACTATTTCTAAACTTAAACTTCATAAATTCCCAGGGGTAGATGAAATTACTACAGAAATGCTTAGAACTGGGAATGTTTCCGTTACTACTTGAATGATTGAAATTTTGAATATCTTTTATGATAAAGGCATGGTTCCTAAGGTTTTTGCCACAGCTATTATTATCCCTATTTTCAAAAAAAGGTGATCGCAGTTCTAGTGATAACTATAGGGGTATCAGCCTACTCTCTGTTCCAGGTAAAACTTTCCATGATTGTGCATAATAGAATTAAGAATCTAGTTGACAGTCAATTGCGTGATGAGCAATGTGGATTCAGAAGTGGTAGGAGATGTGTGGATCAGATATTTTCACTTAGGCAGATTCTTCAGAAATGTTCAGAGTTTCAGAAACCTTTGGTTGCTAGCTTTGTTGATTTCAAAAAGGCTTTCGACTCTGTTGATCGCCATAATTTGTGGTTGATTGTAAAATCATATGGTATACCAGACAAGTTAGTTAACATAATGAAAGCTCTCTATAATAACACTGAGTCGTGTGTGACAGTTGGTAAGGCTTGTAGCAATTGGTTTAGCATTATTTCTGGTGTTCGACAAGGGTGCATTTTGTCTCCTTTTCTCTTTAGCTTGGTTATTGATTATGTTATACGAAATTCACTCCAAGGGAAAGATTTTGGCCTTAAATGGTCTGGAGATATTAAAATTTCTGTATAGATTATGCTGATGATTTAGCCCTTTTGGCAAATGATATTGATGAGATGAACTCTTACATTCGAGCTGTTGATGAGACTGGTAGTAGAGTAGGTTTGGTTATAAACAGAGAGAAAACCAAAGTGATGAAAATTGGTCAGGCAGGCTGTGATTCAGTTAATCTGAATGGTTGCAGTCTTGAGCAGGTGTCACAGTTTAATTACCTTGGAAGCTATGTAACAGATACTGGTGATGTGCGGCATGAGATTAACAGACGAATAGGGATTGCTGCCGGGACTTTTAAGAATTTATGGAGAGTATGAAGAAATACGTGTATACACCTAAAGACTAAAATTAAAATTTATAATAGTTTGGTTCTTTCTAGGGTTAGTTATGGTAGTGAAACTTGGACCCTTTGTAAACATGATAACAGTAAACTCTAGATGCTTACGCAGTATCTTGGACATTAGGTAGTTCATCTTTGTAACTAATGATGAGGTTAGGCAAAGGAGTCTGCAACCTCCTTTAAGCAGCATATTGTACAGAGAGAGAGACTCCGTTGGTTTGGCCATGTTGCCCGTTTGAATAATTATAGATTAGCGAATAGGGTTATGAACAGTGTGCCTAAAGGCCTCAGATAGAGGGGGAGACCTAGGATGCGGTGGGCAGACAATGTCAAACAGGACCTTGTTAGAATTGGTGTGCAGTGGCCGGATGCAACAGATGTAGCTCAGGACAGATATGCTTGAAGAATTAAACTGCACGGTCTGGTTGGACCTCCGTAGGCCATGGCTTCTTGAGGATGATGATGATGATGATGATAAATATTTGTCACTCACTCTCCAAGCGTTATATGAATAATTCAGTAATAAAGTATCACATAAATCGTCCTATAGAGAAGAATTGGCTTTCCTGATTGGGATACCGACCTAGGTTTCCCAGAAGCATGCCAGGCATTTTAGCCGCTGGATCATCAAGAGCTGTCTCCCATAAACATCAAGAGCTGCTTCCAACATCAAGCCATCTTTCCCACAAAGTGACTTATAAGCATTCCTGGGATTTCCTTCATTCGCCAGTCGCATGATATACCTTCACCGCATGCTGAACTAAATAACGTGATATGCAAATAGATACAGTTAGGTAGTTTTACTTCGGAGAGGTACTTCGTTACATATTATGGGTTAAAAATTCAGTTCACAAGGATCGGAAGTGCTCAGAGAAGGTTGTGGGAAGGGGAAGTGAAACAGGTTTTGCACATTTCTCCTTTTTGGGAGAGAAAGAAAACACTGAGCAACTTTATATTTAAAATGCTCGTGAGATCATAAGCTTAAATTTGATACGTAACCTTTGCAATCGATAGATTAAAGTCGAACAATGGGTTATAGATTTGTACTTTTTTTGTGGGGAGAGAGGTTAAAGAATAGGGCTATTTGTTTGTAGTCTAGAACTCACAGACACATACACCCTCCTCACAGGCATGAATTTCACAAATAACTCGCTTTATTTTCGTCCTCTGCATTTGAAAGACAGAAGTAGAGTCGATTTAGGGATCAATATTTGTAGCTTGAGATCACCCGAGCACGAACCATTTCGCTAATTGTTGAGCCCAAGTCCGATTTCAGGAAAATACGCATTTCTGATGCATCATAAACTATACATATTGGGATAATATACATACAGAAATGTATGTCGCTAATCAATTATTATATTATTAATTTTTATCATTTTATGACAGAATTAAAATGTTAATGCTCTTTAGAAATTAAAATATCATATATAATAGTGGAAACTGAAATTCAGCTGGTAATGTCGTTATAAAGGCAAAGAGCCATTCATTTATTAAAGGTAAAAAAATACGTAAAAAATAATCGGAAGACGGCTGATGTTTAATTTTAATTATTAAAAATTTATTAATAGGTTGAAAATATTTTATACTAGCAGATTAATTCGGAGTTACTCGGATCTCAAACAGTTTAAAATATAGAGTAGATGGCACTACTCACATCGCAAGTTCAGCATAAAAATCATTACAATCAATATCTTTTCCCTCCGGTTAAAATTTTCTCCCTCTCTTTTAGGGGAGGAAGGAAATGGACATAGTTCGAGGTACCCATTATCCTCTCCATGTCAGAAGTTTCTAAACTAAAAGCGGAATTTCCCTTGCTCAGATAATCGAACTTTTCAAATCACTTCAAAGCCACCAGAGTTCCTCAGATACAATTTGCCAGGAATATATAACTTTATAGTTAAAGAAAACTGACTATGATGTGAGGTGTATAAAAATGTAAAGATACTAAAAATCATTATCGTTAAAAAAATAATTTATTTCTTAACATAATATTTAAAATAGTTTTAATTATCAAAGCTTATGAGATATTCTTTTATTAACTTTGGCATAATTAATTTAATGATTTTAACTTCCGATACGAATTTAGTTTCTGAATCTCTTATTTAAACAGATTCCCGAGTTCCACTCGTGCTCAATTTGAACGACTTCAATATCCACGGACGCTCGCACTCTTGACCCGGCCAGGCTCGTAATCTGTAGTTCCCAGGTTCGAGTCCCAGCTGGGTCAGCGTTGAGATTTATCTCCGCAAAATTCCCCGCCCTGCCCACGGTCAGTAGGGGACATAGATGGGCTTGGAAAGGCCGCCGTCCGTCGGATGGGACGTTAAGCCGTGGCCCCGTCTGCGGGTGAACCATACCCTGTGCACGTTAAAGAACACGCTGGATGGCCTTGACGGGAGGCTACCATCTGTCTCCCAACAGCTGTTCCAGTGGGTCCCCTCCCCCAACCTTCTCTGAGCCTTCGGGGTCCATGTGACCTGGCCATTTAGCCCATGGTGTGCAAAAAAGTGCCGCTCAGAGGTAAAACAACCCAACCCAACTCTTGACCCAAAAAACCGAACAATGAGTTTATCATGCGAAAGAAATTACAATAGTTTGATGGTTTCATTATTTCAAATTCATTGGTGGCAACAGTTAATTTTAATATCTTTCAAATGTTAATGTTTAATTACACGAAATCAGAAATTGCTTTAGTTTGATCAATTCCTTTTTTCGAATTTACTGGGGGCAAAAGTTGTTTTGAATAACTTTCAACCGTTAATGCTAAGTCTATGAAGATTTTGAGAAATTACAACTCGCCCACACGAATTGTAATTGACCCCATCCGGTTCGCACATATCTTATATTCTTTCCGTGGGTGACGGGAATGTTCATGCAAAGTTTGGTGCCTCAAGTTCTTTTGGAGTCCGATGTGCATAAGCGAACAGACAAACAAATTTTCTTTTTTATATCTTAAATTTCTACTTTTTTTAGAAGAAATATTTCAAATTTAAATATTCTGAACTCTGACCCGAAGAGTCCTGTGTTGTTTTGAGTCCGGCAAAGCCAATCCCGAACTCATCTCTTTTAGGAAAGAAGCATCGAAAGGCACTTTTCGTAACATGGAAATCATTGCTATCGTCCCTCGCTTTTCGAAAATATTGTGACGAAACGTTTTTCACATTTCTTTCCTTTTCTTTACAGGATCAGGTCTCGTGGCCTAGTGGTTAGCGCGCTTGGCTACTGATTTCAGGGCCCCTGGGTTAAATCTTACAATGTTTTCTTTCTACTCAAGTCCCGCCATCTTCATAGACCTTCTACTATAGGATATAAACTGACATGTTCCTGACACCTCTCTGGCAAGCAGCTGCTTGAGGGGATATTTATTTATTATTTAAATGGGCAGACTAAATGTTTAGGATGATGATTATTTAAATGGGCAGACTAAATGTTTAGGATGATGATTATTTAAATGGGACATGTTTTAAAATCCCCGCCCCTCCTCTATAACAGGATTTTATTTGGTACGTAGCATATTATTAGTGGTCAACATCTTAGATGAACCGTTTTGACAAACATATAGATAAACTCAAAAACCAACAAATGATGAACGAAAACCGTATGAAAGTTAAAATTTGAAAGCTATTATCTGAAACTTCCACCCAATTTATAAATCAATTTAATTGAAATAAATACCTTTCGTTCAATCTTAAAGCAGTTCAATATTCATGGGAGTAGTACATTACAGATATATCTCAATGATATATCTAAAGTTAAAGAAAAATAGATTTTGTTCGGAACGTATCAATGATACTTTCTTACATTCCCTAGTGAATATACGATGGTATCACTATGGCTTCGTATAATAGCTTTCATTTCTTCATTCAAATTTCACTAATTTACCCTTTAAAGTTTCATCTTACATGGTAGTACGTCGAATGATTACACTTTTGTCCCCTAATCCAGATCGATTAATCGATTCTGTAGAAAAGCAAATAAAATTACGTCCGAAATAGGTTCAAAATATTTCGAAATAATGTGTTCAGATCTGATCGTTTTAATTGCAACACAAAGACTATATTTATGTATTATAATTTCACGCAAAACTAGTGGTTTAAGTAGAGGTATTTGGTATTTTCTGCTGCTATGAAGGGTAAAACTTCGATCAAGCAGTCTAAAATTACAAATGCAAATTTCATTAACAGAAGAAAACCTGGTAAAAAGAAATAGCGAAAAACTACAATTATAAGCCTACCCAGTTTTCTAAAAGCCACCTGGAGAGCGTTGAGCAGAAGGAGGGAAACATGCATAAAAATTTAAGTAATTAAATTTGGCTAATATTTAATTGAATTCCATTTATTTTTAAACTACATATTTTGAAATAATTTATTTATTGCAGTGAAATTGTATTTAAATTTTTATTATTATTTTAAATTGGTTAGCAAATTTTGAAAAAAATAACAGCTGCCAGTCGAATTATAAGAATTGAAGTTTGCTTCGAATATCAGTCCTTCTGCAATGTACTGACCAGGCCTGGTATGATATAGGAAGTTTGGTTTAGAGCGGAAAGTGTGGTTAGAGTGGAAATCAGAGTGGTAACTGAATCAGTGCTATATTCAAAATCGTTATAGCATATTCTCTATGGAGATGCATTCCCAAAGTCGAAATTTATTACCTACGATCAACATATTTTTAGATTATGTAGCGACGTAAATAAGATTACGATTCACAAAATATTATTGTGTTGTATTGTGTTTATTGTGCTATTTAAGTAATAATACAGATCAAAAACATGACTTTACAAATACATTTTGTACTTTCAAATGAATAATAATGAAAGAACTTTTAATTAAGTAAATTAAATTGTACTTTACTCGCCAGTGCATGGCGCAATCGCAAACATGGCGAACTTGGCAGTGTTGGTAGACAAGATGGAAGTTACTGGCATGAAGATGGTACAGGTCTGGCACATCCTCTGGATCAGGGACAGATTGTGAAACACTCTTCTTGAAGAAAGGATGAAGAGTTTATTGCCTTTTTCGTAGCTTATTCTCTTGGAGCATTTCTTTTTAGCAGGAGATGGCATTGATATTGGGTAATTCTGTTCAGTGTAGTGCTGCAGTCAAACTCTGCGTCATTTTCACTGAAGTGATCCAGATCCATGCGACAAATCTGTTCACTAGAACACGAAGTATTGGCAGAAACAAAACACACAGCGGAGTAAACAGACTGGCAAACACTACTTAAACTATGGAAAGCACAATATAGCGGACTAACACTCAGTTGCCGAGAGTGTACATTACTTACAGTTAGGCGCTAGCTCTCATTAGCTCAGAGCATACGATAAATAGAGACCATGAGAAAAAGGCGACCAAGAGAATGTGTATATTAACTGCACCCTTCAGTACTCTAATGGATTTGAATATATATATGAATTATAAAATCATTTTTGAGACACTTCTACAGAGCAGCACTATAACGAATCTACGCCGTACAGGGTAGTGCTAAAAGATTCTGGCTTCTGTAACATACCTCTGTCAGATGTGGGATGATAGTTTACAAAGAGAAGTAAGTTTTCAATTTCCCGATATCCAGCATCTGGCAGTGTACATTCGAAAGTAGAGGATTTTGGAAAATGCAACTAGTAATTGCCACAAGTAATAGTTTTTTAATTCCTATGAAACAGAAAAAGAATTTCTCATTTAACCTTTAAAATGAAAATGTTCATTTTTCCACCTATAGGTGTTAACGGGCAAATGGGTCAGTACAAATCCATTGATCGTTCTTCTTTACCACCAAAATTTCAAAGTTCTTGCATAAGCAGATTGTTTGTAATTTTCGTTAAAAGTTTTGTCTTTTCGAACATTAAGCACGTTCTAACGATAGATATCGAAATTTCTAGAGTAGGGGTTCTCAACGTGCGGTACGCGGTAAAATTATTTGTCGTATGCCGTGAGAGCTGGGGCGGGGGTGGCTCAGTCGTTAGCGCGCCAGGCTCGTAATCTGTAGTTCCCAGGTTCGAGTCCCAGCTGGGTCAGCGTTGAGATTTATCTCCGCAAAATTCCCCGCCCTGCCCACGGTCAGTAGGGGACACCGATGTGCTTGGAAAGGCCGCCGTCCGTCGGATGAGACGTTAAGCCGTGGTCCCTTGTGCGGGAGAGCCCTACCCTGTGCACGTTAAAGAACACCCTGGATGGCCTTGATTGGAGGCTACCATCTGTATCCCAACAGCTGTTCCAGTGGGTCCCCTCCCCCAACCTTCTCTGAGCCTTCGGTGTCCATGTGACCTGGCCATTTAGCCCATGGTGTGCAAAAAAGTGCCGCTCAGAGGTAAAACAACCCAACCTAACCCAAGCCGTGAGAGCTCAAAAGTCGCTAGATCTAGTAACAAAGTAAAAATAACCATTGTTATACTATAACTATAGTTTTATTTATCTGTACAAGGGGCACACCAGTTACATACACATTTTCAGGATGTACAGTCGCTCAAAAAATTATCCGAACACTATGGTTGATTACAGAATTCAGAAAAAATATCTGGAAACGATTTTTTAGAAATTAGTGATCTGGCAACCTTCGTGTCACGTGACACGTCACGCGATTTGGGACAGCCTGCTTTGGTGGCGACGTCACATATCATTTTCCTTTCTGTTTGAGAGGCGGATGTTGTTGTTGCACATCTGTGGTTCTTCAAAAATGCAGTGTGTATAGCGGTTTTCTTATGTTTCATGGGATGATTGGAATTGAAGGTTGGGTTGGGTTGTTTTACCTCTGAGCGGTACTTTTTTTTGCACACCATGGGCTAAATGGCCAGGTCACAAGGACCCCAAAGGCTCAGAGAAAGTTAGGAGAGAGGACCCACTGGAACAGCTGTTGGGAAACATGGTAGACTCCCGTCTAGGACATCCAGCATGTTCTTTAACGTGCACAGTGTATGGCACTACCACACACGGGGCCACGGCTTAACGTCCCATCCGACGGACGGCGGATGAAAAAGCATTTCCAAGCCCACCGGTGTCCTCTACTGATCGTGGGTAGGGCGGGGAGTTTTGCAGAGATAAATCTCAACGCTGACCCAGCTGGGACTCGAACCTGGGAACTACAGATTACAAGCCTGGCGCGCTACCGACTGAGCCGCCCCCGCCCCTAAAATTGAAGAGAATCATCATCGTTTCTGTAGTAGATTTGGTATATAATTGAAAGAGCAATTTTTTGTCTGTTGTAATGATTAGTAAGTCCAAGAATAGTAGCTGGTGTTCAATCTCTCTTTCAATTTGTGAAATGAATAGTAGAGAAGATGCCGTTGAGCTCATTTTGCAGACACTTTATATGTTCTTATCTTTGTTTCATTATGACAAGCATGTTATTTACATGTTTTTGGTGAGATGTTACATAGATGTTCTTTATCTTAATAGGATTAAATGTGATAGCTTCACAAGTAATTTTATTCAATTTTATGCTATTTATATACACCAGTCTCCAAACATGAATTCTGCTAACACAATTTCGACTGACCACGATTTTCAAAGTAGGACTAAGTTTAGACTATCGTGATTGGTCGTGCGATTTAACCGGATTTCTCCACTACTTCCACTATTCTCCGATCGTTTATATTAATCTGTTTGCCATACAAGAAGACACCTGGATGCTTTCCTTGTCTCCCCTGACCTTCGTTCATAATTTCAGCACCCCCAAAAATATTTTTCATATTTGCTTTTACGGATTAGTATGTTTAAACAGCTGTCACGTGTAATATATTGTTACGACATCTCAACGTGCTGCAGTGACTTCATGAAAAACGTGACATGAACGCTCACATATACTTGTGCATGAGATTTATACAACAAACGAATATGAATGTAGAACCGACCTGAAAAAGAAAATAATAGAATTAAAAAAATGCTGGAATTGAAAAGATCTAGAAAGAAGGTTTAATAGTCTGAGTTAGCACACGATAAGTAAAAACAAGAAATATTTTTATGCGGTGTGTGCGCGGGTGTTGTTTTGTTTCACTAGTATGATAAATCTAGTGAGTTAGCACAAAAAAAAGGATTCTTTACCCCTAAAGTGAAGAAATTCAAGATACTTGGCAATCAAAATGAAGAGATAGTAATTTAGTAAAACAGACAGAACTGGTCTTGACTGTTCTGTAGCGTTGAGATTTATCTCCGCAAAATTCCCCGCCCTGCCCACGGTCAGTACGGGACACCGATGGGCTTGGAAAGGCCGCCGTCCGTCGGATGGAAAGTTAAGCCGTGGCTCCGTGTGCGGGAGAGCCATACCCTGTGCACGTAATAAAGAACACGCTGGATGGCCTTGACGGGGAGGCTACCATCTGTCTCCCAACAGCTGTTCCAGTGGGTCCCCTCCCCCAACCTTCTCTGAGCCTTCGGGGTCCATGTGACCTGGCCATTTAGCCCATGGTGTGCAAAAAAGTGCCGCTCAGAGGTAAAACAACCCAACCCAACCTATTCTGTAGAAAAAGGTTATTAATTTATATACGATAATAGTTAGTTTGTTTATAAGTTATTTTATCCATATTTTTGTAATAATTTGCATTGTATTGCAATTTGAATTGTAAAAATACACTTATTATACTCATGCTCAGTGTCATCCATTTAAAATTTGCAACAATATATTTTAAACAATAAAGATCATTTTAAATGTCGCTGACTGATGGCTGTGTCGCATATTCATATTTACCTTGATTATAATTTGTCATGTAAAAACGCTTGTTGACATAAAGTTAGTCATCTTCATTTTTAGTTCGTTTTCAGAAAAAACAAACTTTTTTGTTTTTAGAGATAAATTAAAAATTTTGTTTGGGTTGGATAGGTATTGACGAAATATTACGATTGGCACTTTCGGAATCACTGAAAGCTAAATTTGTGCCCCCTAACGATAGAAAAAGTTGAAATTTTCAAAATTTCAAACTAATATTGAAAGCGTTATAATTTACTAAGAAATTAGAAATTTTGATTGTCAAATTGTCATTGGAGTACTAACGATATATGATGATTCACAGTTCTCAAATCCTCCAAATGGCCTTAATTAGCCATCGTTAGAGGCGCTAAATGTAGGAAATATAAAACTTGAAGTAATATTGCAAACGATATATTTATCCTAGAAATTAGAAATTCTTGTGATAGAATGTGTTGATAATGAACAAAATAACTGACAGCTAGATGTATTTTAATTACAATAAAACTGGTCAAAATTCGACTGGTTACTCCTTATCTTTATAAATTTAGCCCTTAATTTAAATATTTTTAATAATGTTGTAATATAATAATGACAGCAAACCATTTTATTTTATATACACTGGATGATTTGCCATCGATCTCTAGGAGATAAGAAAATCCAACTTCTCATTTTAAGGTATAAATGACATACGAATTTTACCTTTTATAAGGTTAATAATATAGCATATTATATATATTATATATATAGTATATTATATTAATAATATAGTATTGTTTACATTTTCCAATCATCCATTAGTAAGAAGTTAAAAGATACAAAATTCGGAAAATGAAAAAATTTATTTTCTCTGAAAAGCAGCATCCCATATTCGTCAGAGACGAAATGTTATCCTTTGAGTTCAACAATAATTCTTATCCATATTTCATTTTCAATATTCAACTATTCCTTACTCGACAATCATCTACACGAGGCATGTTTTATATCATAAAACTGTATTTAGCCCTTTTTGTTGGTATCTTTATTATTGTTTCGTTTTCTGCAGTTGAATATGTTGAACATTTGAAATATTCGGAGACTACCGTAATAAAAAAAAATAAAATATTCACTAAATTATACTCATCATAAAGGAATAAAATTAAAACAAGTGGATCAGGTTTGGATTCTGGAACGCATTCCCCCTATTTATATTATTTCTTATGAGAAATTCGTATCCGACTAATTACGTTTTCACCTTACACGGATTCTTTGTAGAATGCATCTATTGTGTTAGTCGGATGTCATTTCGAATTTATATTGTTACTACAGATGAACGAGCAACAATGAAACCGTGATGTGCTGCATCATTTTGATACTCGCGTGTGAATTACGTTCACGAGTGAATTAGAACAGTCGAACTAAAATTTAACGTTGTTCTGAGAATAGAAAAAGAAAAGTTGGCTTGTATTAGTTAGCTTGTATTATTTGTCGAGTTAGATTCTTGGAAGCAATAATATCAAGTAGAAAGTTAATTATATTTGGCTTCATGCGCGTTAGTCCATGAAGAATTATTTTATTTGGTGTGTGCGCGGGAGGATAAAAGAGTTTATTAATGTGGATCTTGTTAGTAAACTGGTAAGAAAAAGGAAGAATTCATCGTCTGATGCGTGGTGATGAACGTCTGAAAAGAATTGGCTCTGAGAGACCAGTATACTTAGCTTACATTGGAGTATTTCGTGATTAAAATCCTAGAAGAAAGTCATTTGATGTATAGTTATATTTTCCGATAAGGTTTAAGGTAGGGTTCTCAATCTTACGCGGTAAAAATTTTTATGGTACGCCATGAGAGCTCAAAAGTCGCTAGATCAAGTAACAAAGTAAAAATAACCAAGGTTATACTATAACTATAGTTTTATCTATCTATGCAAGGGGTACGCCATACGTGAAGCATAAAAGGTTGAGAACCACTGGTTTAAGGAATCAGTAACGTTACTCTTGGTAGATTACAAGGTTATTCGCAGATATGATTACGCCACTTATTGAGTATTGTATAAAGCCTTATTTTATGTTTTGAGTAGAGATTGTAAGAATTATAAAGAAACAACTATTTGGAGGAGTAGTGACAAAGTGATATATTCTTCTGATGGTTTATTTTCATACTAATGAAGATAAAGATTTGTGTTAGTTGAATATAGTTTGTATAAATGTTCTTATTCGTACTTTTGTTGTAAATTACCTTATTTTTGAATAATTTTTTGTTAAATATTATTTTTAATTCACTCTCAGTTTACATCCCTTAAATTTATAACAATATAATCCATTAAGGAGGCGGCAAGGTTGTGGGTTGGGTTGTTTTACCTCTGAGCGGCACTTTTTTGCACACCATGGGCTAAATGGCAAGGTCACACGGACCCCGAAGGTTCAGAGAAGGTTGGAGGGGGGACTCACTGGAACAGCTGTTGGGAGTCAGATGGTAGCCTCCCGTCAAGGCCATCCAGCTTGTTCTTTAACGTGCACAGGATATGACTCTTCCGCACACGGGACCACGGCTACGCCCATCCGACGGACGGCGGCCTTTCCAAGCCCATCGGTGTCCCTGCCGTGGGCAGGGCGGGGAATTTTGCGGAGATAAATCTTAACGCTGACCCAGCTGGGACTCGAACCTGGGAGCTACAGATTACGAGCCTGGCGCGCTACGACTGAGCCACCCCCGCCCCGAGGCGGCAAGGAGGGTTATGAAATGGACAAAATGCGAAAAGGTGTCCCACATCTAAAACAGTTTTAAATCGCTCTACTAAGTTTTTATCTGGAAAATGGGCATTTGGTTTCCCGAGTAGAATTTGTATCAAGGACACGTGGTCTGTGATCCATAGAAAGTTAAGAAACAACAGGGCCGGATCTAGGGGGGGGGGGGAGGTAACGGGGCCATGACCACCCTCCCGTCAAAAATGGAAAATTGAGGCAAATAATTATTAAACTTCTCTATATTCCATACATTTTTCAAGAAATGTTTTAAAAACCTGTAAAATAGTGGGGGAAATATTATATTGCATTAGAAATCTAATCTCTTCCCTCCTCCCCACTTTTATATTTTCCCGGCAGGATCGTGTTTATTGCCAACCTCCTTCGTTTTCGTTCTTGTATCCGGGCCTGGGAAACACTAACCACAATCCGTTGATAAAACTTCCAATCGTAATAGATATTACTATAAAAATTATAATGAATGTAGGATTTATTATAGTTATTATTTTTTACATTAAAATCAGAGCGAAGCTGCAGAATGAGATTCACTGGATATTATTTAGAGTTAATGGAACTATGTCAAAGCATTCCAGAATATTTTTCGTTACACACAGAACCTCAGCTTAATATTGAACTATATATAACTATAGACGTATATATTATATACATACGTATACTGAACTATAATACGAAACTATATATAACGGCCCATTTGAGTCATGAGTTATCAGTGACAACAGGGCGATTACGAAGGTGAAAAAATCTCAACGACAAAACAGTGGTATAAATGTAAAACACATATAAAATAAAGTAATAATTTCATATATAATATATTGCAAGTATATGTAACAAACGTTATTCTAACTTTGAAAAAGCAGTGCAGCTTCCAGTTGTAAAAATGAGACGAAACGGAATGAGTCTTCGTTTACACCTACTCCTTTCGTTAATCCACTCCCTTTAATGCCTCCATTTTTCGCTTATTGCCGAAACTCTCCAAGGAATGGATTTTTTTATGATATATGAAATGCGAAAAAAGCTGTTACACTTCCCATCCTCGGTAATCGTCAAGACATTCAAGCAGTTCCTCAGCATGATTTACTTCCATGCACTAGAGTCTTAAATTACATAGCCGTCTTCTATTTACGTTTCAGTTTGGACAGATATTTGGCTTAAACGGGGAGGCGTAGGTGCAAATATCACATCGTAAGCTGCTAACAATGCTGTGTGGTATAATCGTAAGACGAAAAAAAAATTTTTTTTCCCATAGCAATAAAGGCTGACGTGGAGCTTCCGTTGAGAACGAATTACCCTCTGTTAGGGGCGGGGGTGGCTCAGTCGGTAGCGTGCCAGTCTCGTAATCTGTAGTTCCCAGGTTCGAGTCCCAGCTGGGTCAGCGTTGAGAATTATCTCCGCAAAATTCCCCGCCCTGCCCACGGTCAGTAGGGGACACCGATGGGCTTGGAAAGGCCGCCGTCCGTCGGATGGGACGTTAAGCCGTGGCCCCGTGTGCGGGAGAGCCATACCCTGTGCACGTTAAAGAACACGCTGGATGGCCTTGACGGGAGGCTACCATCTGTCTCCCAACAGCTGTTCCAGTGGGTCCCCTCCCCCAACCTTCTCTGAGCCTTCGGGGTCCATGTGACCTGGCCATTTAGCCCATGGTGTGCAAAAAAGTGCCTCTCAGAGGTAAAACAACCCAACCCATCATCTGTTAATATGAATGATAATACGTTTAGAAGAGAGTAGATGTATTAGAGTAGGTTACACAATTATAACATAGATTTCATTTTGAGAAAGTGAGTTGTTGTGTGTTAGTTATTGGAAAATAATTTTAACCCAACTGAAAGTAAATTTTGTTGTAAAAACGTTTGTTGGGGAAAAAATATTGCATGTGCTAAGGGAAAGAATACATTCTTCTAACAAAGATGCAAATGATGCGTTAAATTCTGCGACTGAATAAGACTATATCAGAAAAATAAGACTGAGAGTAAACAGCCATACAAGAATAAACAGTTCAGTTTCGACAAAGCATAAGTGGCGACCTCAAACGGTGTTTCGATTCGTGTCGATCATTTGTTATAGGAGAAAAAAACTCTAAGGGGCGAATAAATAATTAAAATTAACATTTGAAAAAAAATATTAAAACTACACTTTTCATTTGAAAAATTATAACATTATTATAAAAGATGTTATACTATCAATAAGATTTTTATTTCGTTTTCGAACCAACTGTTATAAGTAGGACAGACGGAAAAGCAATTATTATAATTCATTTGAAGCTAAATTGCAAAAATAAATTATTAATAATTAAAATATTTCCAGACTTTTAGAAATAATTATTAGATTTAGTAACAATATATAATGTACGGAACCTATGGGCAATTTTTACACAACAAAAGTGAGGGAAATTAAATTGTACAAAAATGTGCAATTACAATAGGGTGGCCGCGTGGTTAGCGTTCTTGGCTACTGATCAAAGGGTTGGGTTGGGTTGTTTTACCTCTGAGCGGCACTTTTTTGCACACCATGGGCTAAATGGCCAGGCCACAAGGACTCCGAAGGCTCAGAGAAGATTGGGGGAGGGGACCCACTGGAACAGCTGTTGGGAGACAGATGGTAGCCTCCCGTCAAGGCCATCCAGCGTGTTCTTTAACGTGCACAGGGTATGGCTCTCCCGCACACAGGGCCATGGCTTAACGTCCCATCCGACGGACGGCGGCCTTTCCAAGCCCATCGGTGTCCCCTACTGACCGTGGGCAGGGCGGGTGATCAAAGGGACCTGGATTCCAGCCCCGAGCAACACATGGATGTTCAGCTTCTCTATGGCATATTCAACTGACATGCTCCTGTCACACCTCTGTGGCAAACACTGCTTGAGGGGTAATTATTTTTAACTAACTCAGTGTTAACCCTGTGAAGTTAGTGTCGCCACTACGCAAAATACACGAGAGTTGATTTTAAATTAGTCACCATGGAATCTGATCTTCTTCTCTTTATACATTCTTTGGCAACGGTATTATAAGGTTTTTTTTTTTTAATACAGATTTATTTATATTAACGTATCGAATCGTTTTCCAATATGTACCTGGAACTGCTTTCGAAACTTTATAACCAATTTTTACTTTTACTTTACAATTCCAATCAGAAACAGAAATAGATACTACACTGGTGAAAAAAACTAACTTTGCCTGTCTTAGTAGCAAGCAAACTTGATCTATACACTGAAAGCATAATTTATTACACACACCGCGCCCATCCATAAACCTGCCCTTCTCCGCCACAATAACGCGACCAGCCGAAATCCCTTCAGGGCTATAAATATGTCAGATACCTTCCTGCTGTATAGAGTGCCTGCGACTGTTATGGTGGCTTAACACGGCTGCCTGAGAGAGTTCGACATGAGCAGGTATTCGGTGCGAGGAAGATGGACTCCATAACTGCGACTGTAGAAAATCTGGGATTTACACTTGCGACTGTGGCACATGTTTACCAGGACTACATGAAAACCAGTAAAACTTATAGCTGCTGGGAAAAATGTGGCATAACAGGGCCATTGATGTTTGAGATGAGTGTCTCTCCCATATCGTAAAGTCAGATTGGAGGGCCACAATGAAGACGATAAGATTGGCATTCAACAACAGGGAAATTATGAAGGCTTGTGAAAAGATCGTTGATGTACTATGGTATAACTGGATTTGATGTATTATGGTACAACTGGGCTATAGAAGCTGATGCCTACGTTGAATAACCTTGTTGACCGCATGTCACCAGGCTATGAGGCTGCTGTAGACGAAAGAAAATCGCCAATGGATTTGTGAAAGATTGGAAAAGGGTAGCTTGGTCTGACGAATAAAATTTCCGAAGAAAGAAACATAGACCACATGAGGCCATGATCCCAACTGTCAAGTCAGTGTGTTATAAGCTGGTAAGAGACAGTGTAATTTCCTGGATCATGTTCACGTGGGCCATCTTGGGGTCCTTGTATCTATTGAGATCACCATCACTGCCCAAGGCTACGTTGACGTACTACCCGTCAACTTACACCTATTCACACTATCCATTTCCCACACAGGATGCCTTCTTTCAATAAGACAACACCCGTATTATTGCTCTTCTTTGGTGAAGGAATAGTTGGAGGATCATTCAAGTGAATTCACAACCCTCGAATGGCACTCTGTCTCTCCGGATTTGAATCCTATTGATTGGATGTGGGATGAAGTGGAGCGATGCATTGGAGTCTGAAAATCGCCACCGACACTCACGGCGCTTTATGGACAGCTGTTCTAGAATCATGGGCCACAACACCACTTGAACGTTTCTTGCACCTGGTACAGTCGCTCAAAAAAGTATCCGAACACTATTGTTGATTGCAAAATTCAGAAAAAATATCTGGCATTGATTTTTTTAGAAATTAGTCATCTGGCAACCTTCGTGTCACATGACACGAAAGTTGACTGATGAGGGACTATGATGAGCTGACTGATGATGACTAATTTCTAAAAAAATCAATGCCAGATATTTTTTCTGAATTTTGCAATCAACCATAGTGTTCGGATACTTTTTTGAGCGACTGTACAGTCCATGCCACTACGGTTTGCTGTTGTTGTGAGGCGAAAGGTGGACCCACACGTCATTAGCAGGGTGTGTATAATAAATTGTCCTTTCAGTGTAAAATGCAACGTTCTTGATTCCTAAAATGATATTAATTTTGGCTTATTACATATTTAGTTTGCAGGACATCTTACAATAATTTTTTTTCAAGCATACAAAATTTATATAAATATACATAAATGTATTCTCTTTTGTTTCCAAAAACTTCTGTACAATTTCGAAAACATCATGTATATCTCCACTGATCTGTTTTAATTTCATACGCGAGATACACTAAGTGATCATTAAATTATGACCACCCCCACCATACGTAATGTAAAGAGAACACTAAATTCGAAGCTCTATAACTTTTAAAATAATACTTTTAAGGAAACAGAGACCTGAAGGTAAATTAAAGATATCAATCAAGTCTATGCACATAGCGATATTGAAAAATATTCCTTCACCATGGAAAACGTTATGAAAGTTTTAACATTTAACAACAGCAATGCTAAACAAAAGAATTTATCTTTTGTTTACAGAAAAAAAATCAAACAGAAATGAGAAGTATTATTTTAAAGCATTTTATAAATAACTACTATCTATACTTTTTCAAGAATGCGTGTAAATAATTCCTTCACTACTCATTTATATTTTTTATAAATTTCTTATACAGCAGTTAAGGCCAGGGGTTTGAAATAGTCATCATCAACCTTGTGAAGTTGACCACTCCTCAGCAGGGCAGTAAAGGAAGAAAAAATGACTATAGATGACCAGATCAACAGGCCACACTGATCTGTGAGCCGTTCTCTTCCAGAAGAGAATATCTTATTTGAAAAGTACTAACTGCTTGCACCATCAGAAGGCGGTATCGGACTTTAAGTGATATGCCTGGCAGGTATTGTGCGTTACCACATAGGAATGGTACACATCTCTCTTTTCCAGTGTATGTCTAGCTGCCACTGCAGACCAAAAAAAAATTCCAACTGTACGTTGGGTCGGGTTGTTTTACCTCTGAGCGGCACTTTTTTGCACACCATGGGCTAAATGGCCAGGTCACATGGACCCCGAAGGCTCAGAGAAGGTTGGGGGTGGGGACCCACTGGAACAGCTGTTGGGAGACAGATAGTAGCCTCCCGTCAAGGCCATCCAGCGTGTTCTTTAACGTGCACAGCGTATGGCTCTCCCGCACACGGGGCCACGGCTTAACGTCCCATCCGATGGACGGCGGCCTTTCCAAGCCCATCGGTGTCCCCTACTGACCGTGGGCAGAGCGGGGAATTTTGCGGAGATAAAACAATTTGTGGGATGAGCAGGATTTACATCTACCAGGTGCTCTAACCACTAAGCTATCATCAGCTCCCCAACTGTACGCTGTGCTCCCATGATGCCGCCTTCTTAAGTAATGATCGTACCCAAGCTGCATATTTTTAAGTTTTTCTTTTTTTCTCTTTATTCAAATTACTTATATATACACATCAACATCAAAGCCAAGTCTTGAATTCATGGCCTTTGTTGCAGGCGCCATAATGTGAAATTTTTGAAATCGTGACAAGAATTATTAACAATTTTCTTAACAATAAATAACAAAATTCTTAACAATAATTTTCCGGTATTTCTGGTTTTGTGGACATTGCACAGGTGAACTATTTCCCAATCATGTAGAAATTTCTGGTTTTGAGTATAATACAGAGCTCATTATTAACGGGGTAGTGGGGGGGAGGGCTTCTCTTAGCAGTTGACGGTGACTTCCTTGATAAATTCTCCTACTTCTGACACATTAATTTCAGGGATCGGCCTTGGATGGGTTGGATTGTTTTACCTCTGAGCGGCACTTCTTCGCACACAATGGACAAAAGACTGGGTTACAAGAACCTGAAGGGTTAAAAGAAGGTTGAAGGAATGGACCTACTGTGCAGCTGTTAGGAGACAAATGGTGGCCTGCCGTCAAGGTCATCCAACATGCTCTTTAACGTGCGCAGGGTGTGGCTCTCCTGAACACGGGGTCACGGTTTTACTTCTCATCCAAAGGACGGCGGCCTTTCCACGCCAGGGGCGGGGGTGGCTCCGTCGGTAGTGCGCCAGGCTCATAATCTGTAGTTCCCAAGTTCGAGTCCCAGCTGGGTTAGCGTTTAGATTTATCTCCGCAAAATTTCCCGCCCTGCCTACGGTCAGTAGGGGACACCGATGGGCTTGGAAAGGCCGCCGTCCGTCGGATGGGAAGTTAAGCCGTGTCCGGTGTGCGGGAGAGCCATACCCTGTGCACATTAAAGAATACGCTGGATGGCCTTGACGAGAGGCTACCATCTGTCTCCCAATATCTGTTCCAGTGGGTCCACTCCCCCAACCTTCTCTGAGCCTTAGGGATCCATGTGACCTGGCCATTTAGCCCATGGTGTGCAAAAAAGTGCCGCTCAGGGGTAAAACAACCAAACCCAACCTTTCCGAGCCCATCGGTATCCCCTACAAAACGAGGGCAGGGCGAGAGTTTGGCGGTGATAAATCTAAACGCTGGCGCAGCTGGGACTCGAGCAGGGGATCGGACGAGAACCTATGTGTTCTGCTTACTAAAGCCGTTGACGCCAATTTAAATACCGAAAGATTAATGCTGAAAATTTAAATTTGAAGATTGAGGATCTTTAAATTACTCTTAGCCGCGTTTTCTCAAAAAATGCTTATTTTAAAAGTCATAGAATTATTTGTATAACTTTTAAAAGAAGCATTTTTTAAAATAAGCTCTATTTTAATTGTGTTAACTTCTGAAATATTGAAGATAACATTAAAATTCCAGTAGCGAGTTGTAGAAACATCGGTTACATACAAATATGTCGTTGGCACCAGCGAAATCGGATTAAGGGCTGCTGAGAACCGCAAGGAAATGTCATCCGAAACTGACAGCTGCTGACGCTTCAACAACCTGGTGTGTGGCTGTGGCAAGTGGTGTCGTATGTCCACCAGGAAAGGTTACTTCTTGCCTGAAAAGCATCACACACGTTCCTCGGAGCGCATCAATGACGAAGTGCTACTCGTGCTCTATCTAACTCTATGCAAATGGACAGGGTGGTTATTCTGGTGATGCAAATGCACAGATCGCGCAGCAGCATGCGTCGTGTAGTTGACTATAAAATCCCTCGTCAAAGTTCCGATATAAAATTGTTCTTTGTTCAACCGGGATTGAGCATCATGCCTACGCAACTCATATGCTGAGTATTTCGAGATGGTCATTTCGTATAGGAAATGTCAACGGAATCCCTGCGCTGATGCACAACTATTGGTCGTAAGACATCCACAGGCTCATCATCCCACACATCTGACGATCTTTGATGTGTGTCAGTGGGCAGGCATGATGTTCGCTCCCGTTTAAGCAACGACCGATATTTGGATCGGAAAGGTGGCGAGGAATTTTATACTCAACTCCACAACGCACACGGCTGCGTGATCTGTGTATTTGCATCACTTGAATAACGGGTCTGCTTATCTGTATGCTGTTACATACAAGGTGGCATTACTCCGTCGTTGGGCGCGTTTCGATAAACGTATGCGCCGCTCTTCAGGCACGAAATAACCTTTCCTGGCAGACACACGATACCATTTGCCACAACCAGGTCATTGAAGCGTCAGAAATGGCTAGTTTCGGATAACATCTCGTTCAGTCTCTTAGTCGCCAATAATCTGATTTCACTGCTGGCCACAACGTATTTGTACTTTAATTGGTGCTTTTATGTCTTCGCTACTGGAATTTAGACGGTATCTGCAATATTTCCGAAGTTAGCATTTCTAAGTTCCACACTTCGCAGCTAGGGGCGCTGCAACCATGCTCATCGGTAAGAGCCCTCCAAAGCGTAAATAGGTTAAGCGCATTTGGGGAATGTTAAACATTATAGCTAAGTGGAGGTTGCGATACTCTGAAAATGACTTAAAAGACAACCACATTATGTGGGGCCGGGTGGTTCAGTCGGTTGCACGCCAAGCACATAATCTGCAATTTCCAGATTCGAGTCCCACCTGGGTCAGTTTTGGGATTTATCTCCGCAAAACTCCAACACTCCCCTCGGTCAGTAGGGGACTCCGATGAGCTTGGAAAGGTCTCCTTTCGTCGGATGGGACGTTCAGACGTGGCTCCGTGTGCTGGAGAGCCGTACCCTATGTACTTTAAAGAACACCTTAGATATCCTTGATAGGAGGCTACCAACTGTCTCCTAACAGCTGTCCATTTGGGCCCATCTCCCAACCTTTTCTGAACCCTCGGGGCCCTTGTAACCGAGCCATTTAGCCCATTGTATGCAAAAAATTATTGCCCTCGGAGGTGAAAACAACCTAACCATATGGAAAAAAAAATTTTGGCTGGGGATGGGGATCCAAACAAGGACATAAGTATCAAAGAGGAACGATCTTTTAAACACTGAGCTACCCAGCTTTGGAAACTACAGCTTTTTTTTTTTTCAATTTTATTGCTGGGATTTATAGACAATAGACGCTTTATGTTTTTATGTCCCAATATGAGGACACAGATTTTTTTTGGCATGTCGGCAATTGAACAATTTTCTATTTTTTACTGAGGGAAAATCGGGACGGAGGTCAGTCGGTAGCGCGCAAAGCTCGTAATCTGCAGTTCCCATGGTTCGAATCCCAGCTGGGCCAACGGTAAGATTTATCTCCACAAAAGTTCCCGCCCTGCTCTCTGTCAGTAGGGAATATAGATGGACTTGGAAAGGCCGCCGTACGTCGGATGGGACGTAAAGCCGTGGTCCCGTGTGTTGGAAAGCCATATCCTTTGCACGTTAAAGAACACGCTGGATGGCTTTGACGGGAGGCTACCATCTGTCTCCCAACAGCTATTCCAATGGGTTCTGCACATCAACCACTAGAGGGCACTCGAGTTTCGAAGCTATACCTGTGCCATAGAAGCGACTGATTGGATTGGATTGTTTTACCTCTGAGCGGCACTTTTTTGCACACCATGGGCTAAATGGCCAGGTCACATGGACCCCGTAGGCTCAGAGAAGGTTGGGGGAGGGGACCCACTGGAACAGCTGTTGGGAGACAGATGGTAGCCTCCCGTCAAGGCCATCCAGCGTGTTCTTTAACGTGCACAGGGTATGGCTCTCCCGCACACGGAACCACGTCTTAACGTCCCATCCGACGGACGACGGCCTTTTTGAAGTCCATCGGTGTCCCCTACTGACCGTGGGCAGGGCGGGGGTAAATCTCAACGCTGACCCAGCTGGGACTCGAACTTGGAAACTACAGATTACGAGCCTGGCGCGCTACCGACTGATCCACCCCCGCCCCAGAAGCGACTGCTACTACTTCCTATAAACAGCCGTCGCCTATACATTCAAGGAATCGATTGGTCCCGAGATATCGCCGTGGAGAAAAACGTTACGCATCAGCCTATATATGTATATACTAGGCATGTCAAACTCGTTAACCACCGAGGGCCATATTAAGTATTATATATTAAATCGCGGGCCGCAAAACAAAAAAACAGATGAAAATTGTTATGTGCAAACTAGACTAGAACGCAGTATTCGTTCACTGACTGCTAACGAATAGCTTCCGACTCTACTGGCATTTCGTGACTCATTGCCATGCGCAAAGTACGTACATTTGAATGACCTCGAGACATGTGTATACATGTCGGATCCCGATCGTAGAATTGCTCATATCATGAAATGCCACTATTTCATGAAATGATCGGGCATTTCATGATATGAGCAATTCTACGATCGGGCTCCGACATATACATTTATGCGCAATATATATCCCTTATATAAAAATGGAAATATTTTCTGAAATACGTTTTTTTAATTCATGTACCGTGTACGTACTTATAATTTTAATTAAAGAATCCAATGTTGTCAAAGATTAAATAAACGTATTGGTTATCAATTTTGGCGGGCCGCGGAACAGTTTCCGGCGGGCCGCGTGTTTGACATGCCTGATATATACTGATAGATTTTAAATATTTAATATTAAATTATTAATATTCATATTATTTTTATATTAAACGGGGAAGGGATTGCAATAAGATCTTTATAAAGCACAAAATCTCAACTTTAAAAGATTTTAGTAAAAATAAATGCAATAATTTTAAGAGTTAAACCAAAGTAAAGGCTGATTACTTGATTGCAGGTAATTGAAATCGATAATATTTTATGGCAGATGTTAGCTCTGTCAGTAAGCGCTGAGATTCGTAACTTAATCTCTCGCCAGACTTATACTTTGGTGTTCCTGTTCGAATCTCCACCAGGGCCAGATTAAAAATAAAAAATATTTCTAGCATCTGGCCAAATCTAAAAATACCCTCGCCATCCCACCACAGATTAATAGACATCTAATAGAGAGAAAAAAATTAGATGCACTAGCAATTATGCGCAAAAATAATAAAGATAAAAAATTTTTTTTTTTAGTTATGAGAGGGAGAAATGGTCTGAACGATTCACTAAGTGTAATATTTTTTTCTTACTATTTATTTTTAATTTTTTAAAAATTGCATCTACAATTTTATTAAAGAATTATAAAATTAAGTCAATATTCTCACATGATTGAAAATTATAAGGAGTTGCAGATGTTTCGAAGCTAGTCTTATCTACGGTCGAGCGAATAGGAAAGTAATATTAAGTATAAGAGAAATTCATATGGGTGGAAAGGTTCTAAGCTTTCATTACTTTGGAATTTGTCACTCTTTCTTATCTCTTCTCGATCGTTCTCATATATTTCTGTTCTTAAAAGTGAAGTTCTTCTTGTGGGTGTGACCAACAGATATAACGTATAAATCAGCAAGCGGGAACTGTTCCATAGAACCAATGCAAGATGGTGCAGCTGTAAGTTTGAATCCTCAAATGAAATTGGCACACTTTCGACATTTTTTTTTTACCATTTAAGAACAAAAGAATTGAATATTCTTCAGGTACGCAATAAAGTTGGCATCAATAAATATAAATACCCCCTCAAGCAGCTGCTTGCCATAGAGGTCTGACAGGAGCCTGTCAGTTTATATGCCAAAGTAGAAGATCTGAAAGGATGGCAGGACCTCAGCAAAATAACGACACAACAGCCATGCCTTACCCGGGGCTCGAACCCTGGTCCCTTAGATCAGTAGCCAAGCGCGCTAACCACTCGGCCATGGGACGGCGTTGGTATTTTAAATATTTTATAAATAAATAAATAATACTATTAGCGGTGGTCGTTTTAAAATAATACACGTATTACCTTTTTACTCTATAGTTGATCTTCCTGCTTAGTACCTCACAACAATATTTTACACTTAAAACCACTAGCATACAACTAGAAGAGAGTAATATTAAATGTAATATTTAGTGTTTTATTTTGAACTTTTAATTGTGTTAATATTGCATATGAACTCCTAATAGTAAGCTTTTCTTACATTACTTTTGAACCGTCAAGTGAAATTTGTCTCAAGAGAGCACTATTAACCCTTTCAGGACCATAAGGTTTCTAAGAGTAAATATTAGTATGTAACTGTTTATTTTAGTTTGTTTAGACGTAAAATAAATAAAACTCATAAGAAAAATACATAACAATGTGTAGTTTTTTTGGAATTTTATGGGAAATATTTTTCCCAATGGACTATAAAGGTAGCACAAATTATAGTTAGGCTTATTATGCAATGTCTTTTATTTATTGGTTTATTAGAACAAAATGTTAATTAAAATAATACAAATTTATGAAATAAAATTACTATACAAAATGATGTGCTAATTATGATATTCTGCGAAGCAATTTCTTTTGGTAGTGAGGCAAAGATGGACATTGCACATAGTACATATATTATGATTCCTGACAGTTCTGTTTTTGTTTTCTAAACGTTCCCGTTTACGTAATTGCGTTCGGCATACGTTCTATTTTGACATTCTGTATAAAAAATGCAGATAAGGTTATAATTAAATACGACAATCACCAATTTTAAAATGGGAAAAATGTTTCCCTTGGTCGTGAAAGGGTTAAGGTTTAGTTCGCTGTCTCTTCTTGTCCAGTACACTTTCTTTGACCAACACCAACAGAAAGCCGGTGAGCCAAGTTATGACCCCAGCATAAGTAATCTGAATATCTACACATTTTTACATATTTATTTTTGTTATTTTTATTATTACTAGTTCACTTTTATACTGCTCTTTATGCTAATATTTATTTTTAAATATACTTTACGTAAAAAGAAAATTATTCGTATTAATTAGTAATTGCCATAATGCTAAAAATATAATTTTTTTATAAATAAGGTATATTTATTTTAAAAAAGCATAAAGGTTAGTTTAAAAGCACACCAGTAATAACAATGGATGTAAATATGTCAAAATTATCTAGAAAAAAGTATTATTTATATTGACGTCATAACTTTTCTAAGCCTTCGGGGTCTTTATGACCTGTCCATTTAGCCTATTGTGTGCAAGAAAGCGCAGCTCAGAGGTAAAACAACTCAACCCATATACAGGGTATCCATCCCTGGACACGTTAAAGAGAAAGTTGGATGACCTTGAAGACCCTTCATTTCTGAGTCCTAGGGGTTCTTTTCATATAGCCATTTAGTCCAATTTTGTGGAAAAGAATGCCACACAGATCTAAATCAATGCAAAACATCAACTGAAGAAAAGCTTCATAATCTGTATAATAAAAGAAGATGTCTGTCTGACTTTGGCAGACAGACTGTCTGGCTTCATCGGAAAATCACCGTACACGTTCCCAATTTTCAGAGAATATTTCAGGTTGTGGTCCGGATCGCAGTGCCAAATTTCAGGTCGAAAGTCCAAAAGGGAGGCTTGCTAGAACCAAAAATATATATCATACTATTCCTTCGGGAAACGATAATCGCTGTCAAATCTATTGTTGCCATTTATTGCTCCCTAACTCTGAAAGTAAAGAGTTAAAATAGCATTTAAATCTGATGAGTTGCCAGATTCTCCACATTCCAAAGGCATTATTGAGGCGTTCCATTGCAGCTAGGAACCTAATTTTCTAACAAAACATGGGGTCGGGCAGGGGGAACCCACCTACTAAATTTGGGACCTTTCGGTGAAGTACGTCGGGAATTACAGAATGCCAAAATCTGACGAAATAAATACTCGATCGTTTGTCACGGGCTCTGAAAGCGCGCGCCGAGTCAGCAATTGCTTTTGCTACACCGGGAAATTCTTCATGTTCAAACTGTGATAAAATGTCGGTTGGGAGATACTAAATAACCTTTAGTGTAGGAAACAACAGAATAGGAAGATTAAAAGTGAGACACGAGCTGTCACTATTTGTGTAGGAACGAAGAAACGGGCCAAGAGGAAAACTGATTTTTTAAACCAATCACTGGGGCACACGGGGGACACACGGTATCACACAAATTTGGATCGTGAGAACGAATATCACGGGAGTCATAGAGGGGCAAAATCTGTGGTAACGGAAATAAAATCTCGATAAGCTTACGCAGAAACAAAACCACGGGCTATGAGAAGTGCTCGCTGACGTCAACAACGATCCGGGCAAATTTCTTCCTGTTGAAAATCTGTGTTAAAGTGTCGGAGGGAGGAAGTACTTACAAAATTTACCTTTAGTGCAGTGAAAATAAGAATATACATATTAAAAGTTACACCCGGGCAGCGCCGGGTACGTTCAGCTAATGTAAACAAAACACTGTATCACAACCATAAAATTTAGATATGTAATAATAATATATAATGTGTAATAATAATAATAATGTAAAATGAATTTTAAATCACTGTGTGAGTCATCTGTGTAAATTTTTATATGATTTTTATATTCTTGTGCAATGTAGGTGTTTGTAATAATATTAATAGATGTTGGGTCTACTTGAATTTTGCAATGAATTCCAGAAATATCTGAGAGTAGGATTGGTGGACTGCAGTGGCGCACTCACGATTTAATCTTGGGCGGAGCCGAGGAGTCCCCGCCCGAGCACTACTTCGTTCGCCTTGTGTTCACAGCGGCCGTGATTCCCGAGTGCTATAGGATATTCCCACCTTATGTGACCGCTAATTCATAAATTGTATAGAAATAGAAGACACGACATAACATAAATATAAAAAATGAATTTTAATTACGAAAAGATTTTTGGAAAATTTTCTAGTGTTTTTTTTTTTTCCTTTTTCTTTCGGGGGAGACAGGGCCCCTTGACCCCAACTCTGGGTGCGATTGGGAGGGAAGATCTCCACTTCTTTTATTATTTATAATTTCAAGCATTTGGCTCGTAGATCGAATAATCATATTCGATGTACCGGGTAATAATTTTACCCCTAACCATCTCCATCATAAAGATATGCCTATTTGGCATGATTAAGAACAAAATATATAAGTAAACCACCCTTAGGTGGGCCCTTAAGGGCAAACATAAGAAAAGCTAAAAATAGCGGTAAAATTGTATAAGAAACGTAAAACGGGTAGGTCTCCTCAGAGAACGCTACCGTTTTAGGCCTCTTGTACTTTTTGAAAACAGTATGATCGTAAAGAATCGGAGAAGAAATAATCTCATTGACATTATTTGCTCATTAGCATCATTGGGATTATTGCTTACAGCCTCAAAAAATCTTTTTGAGGTGCGTTTTATATGTGTATATATAAATATGGTCGATGCTGAGGTCTTTATGGAGTTGTCTGCTAGTGACAAACCAGGGGGCATCGACCGCAGTTCTCAAAATCTTGTTTTGTAAGACCTGAATCTTACGAATATTGGTGGGTGTAGTATTCGCCCATATGGGTGAAGCATAGAGAATCACCGGTCAGATGCTCATATCATAGAGTAAAAGCTTATGATCAATCATTAAAATGGAAGCATTTGACTTTTTTGGTTCAAACTATTTATAGAAAAGTTTTCGTATCTGTGAGTATTTTATTAATGATAAGGTGTGAAGTGTTTTTGGAAATGATTCTAAAAATTAAATTAGATAATATGTATTTTTTAATGTTAATAGGGGGTATTGCTGTTTCTGTATATAGGTCTATATTTTTACTTTCGTTTGGAAGGCCTAATGAGAGTCTTAAAATTATGGTTTGAAGTTGTTCTAATGAATTTGTTTTGTAGGAGAATAGATTATATAGAAATTCAATGCCATATTGGTATTTTGGGGCAATGATGTTTTTATAAAGAAGAAGTATACTATTTTGTGTGGTGCATCCCCATTTGGCTTGGCCTAGATATTTTAAAACGTTGAAGAGTTTATGTCCAGTTGTTATAGCTTTGTTCATATGAGTCTTCCATGATAGTTTATGATCAAAACATAGTCCCAAAAGTTTTGCTTCTTTTACAATTGTTAGGATACAGTCTTCAATTTGGATTTTAAAATTTTTTGGTAATAATTTAGATTTATGAAAAGGGAGTATGGAAGTTTTTTCTGTGAAGATTGTTAGATTGCATTTTATTGCAGTAAGTTTGTAGGTTATTAATGCTTGTGTTGGAGAAAGTGTTCTATAACATATGAGTTTGTCATTGTGAGCCCATAGCATAATATCATCTACAAATATTCCATATTTTATTTTACTTGTGAAATTTTCAGAAAAAAATAGAAGCGAAATAGAAGAAAAAGGATATCTCCTTGCACCACTCCTGCTGTGAAAGGATGCTCTTTTAAAAATTATTGATTTATTTTAACTTTAAATTTCTTTTTTGTAATGATAGTGAAAAGAGTTTGGTATATGTTGACTGATAATTTGATTTTTTTAAATTTTGTGTAGTAGAGCTCTGTGATGAACAGAATCAAATGCATTTTGTATGTCAACGATGGTTACAACAAGGTATTGCTTTTTAGAAAAATCAAATTCAATGTCAGTTAAGAGATGTAATAGGAAATGTTTTGCTGATCTACCTGGTCTATAGCCATTAAAGTTTTCATTAAGGATATTATTGTGTTCTACATACCATGTAAGGCTGTTGTTACCTAATCTTTCATATAGTTTTAACATATTTGAGGATAGGAAAATTGTCTATAGGAGTTAATATTGCTGACATCATTTTTATATTTATGTATGAAAATTAGATAGTTCTCAAGCTATTGAGAGGGTAACTTTTCTGTAGCTCAGATAAGATTATCATTCAATAAGTCAGTCAATCTGACAAGATTTCTGCCATCATTTTTACTGGAAAGCGTATTAAGAATCCCACTTGCCTCCATTTACAAAATATTCCAATTGATTGGAGTGATATTGTTATACATAAGAGGTTAAAGTGGGACTATCACATGAAAAACATAATCTCCAAATTCAATTCATTGAGGGACCAGCTAGGCCCACTCCTTAAGAGAAATTCAATTTTAATGATTGATCATAAGTTTTTTCTCTATGATATTGTTGCAAATTTTAAAATGGATAGTCACTGAGCGTGAGTACTAATAACTATATTTTCAAACCAATTACAATACAGTGCAAATTGTTACAAAAATATGGATGCTATATACTATCATACACAAGTCATTAACCTTTTTGTACAGAGTATACAATATCAGCTCTCTCTGTTGTACTAAAATACTACCTCTTCACTTTGTTTACCATGTCACTTGAATACCTTCAGACGTAAACGTTTTCTCGTCCTGTACTAGTTCAAGAAACTTTTGTTACTAACAACAGAAAACAAACACCCGCGCACACACTAATAAATATACTAATTATTTTCACTTAACGCATTCTGACTCATACTATCTGAACATCCTTTCAGATCTCACAACTTTAACACACTTAACGCGTAAATACTAAGATGAACTTCTTCATCTTTCACAATACCACGCACTACTGTATTTCCTTTCTCTCATTTTCATTCTTCCGAACTGTTCTAAGTTCCAATTCGTTGGCTAAATTTAATCTCACATAGAAGCACACACGAATGTTCAAGTCACGTTAAGTCATGAAGTCACTGTTGCTCGTTCATCTGTCGTAACACTGCCCCCTCCTTAGGTCTTGTTCATCCCGAACAATTCTGGATTCCAAAGCTTCTTCAGTTCGATGAAACGGGGCCAAACGATCCACGTGAACTACCTTGCACTTTGTAGTTGAACGTCTACGAATGCGATACATCACGTCGTTAATCTTTGTTAACTACTGTATACGGACCTTCCCAAGGTTTCTGTAGTATTGGTGAAAGTATTCTCTCTCTATGTGGAGCAGTTGGACGTCGACGAATGCGATACATCACGTCGTTAATCCCATTAACTACTGTATAAGGACCTCCTCAAGGTCCCTGAAGTTTTGGTGAAAGCTTCTTCTTCCTATGTGGATTTGTTTCTCTACAGCAGTAGGTGAACACCTATTCTGTTCCACTGTATTCAAAATACGGACGGCTGTCTTCTTTAGGAAGATGACGAGTTTATTGCTTTTGTTTTGCTTCTGGCGATAAAAAGAACATTTCATTCTCACGTGTTTCCTCAGTTTATCCCACATGTCCTTGTCAAAATGGAAGCGAATCACATTATGACGTAGATTTCTCTTCTCACTGGAGCCTCGTCCACAAACAGAATTTGTGCGGAAGCTTATAGCCTGTGTGAACACGTTTATTTTCTCTGCAGGGAGAAGAATCGACTAAGAGTTTTCGTGCAAAACCTGTACTCGAAAGTTTTCTTCTTCGGATTTTTACTTATGGCTTGTCTTGACTTTGGTTCTGATTTCACGTCTCCTACCATCTTGCTAGGCTGTTCATAGTGAGGAATATCAGAGGCTGATTCACTTGACGACGCAATAGGACACGCAGCTTTACGAAGAAGAGTCTCTGGTAATTTGAACTGCCCCGAGCTCAGGGTTGCAGTTGTACCGTCAAGAGGATGAGGAAACGAAGCAATTTCCATTAGGACATCCATGTTATTCGACTTAGTTTTAGAATTCTGCCAAGTCAATTTTGTTTCTATGGATATTGTTTCTCTACTCTGTCCGTTCACTGAATCGATATTTCCTGGACACTGAAACTCTGATAAAGACAATTTTTCCTTATTATTCTTCTTACCAAGTTTAAAGGATATGGGATATTTTCTCATTTGAGCCATTTTCCATCTTATGCTGAAGGCTTCTTCATCGACTTTTTTTCTAACTGCTGTGTCTTCCTCCGAATTCACATTCTTGGAGCTCTCATTGTAATTTCCCAGGGAAATATCAGTCATGATTGCCAAATTGTTCATTCTAGAGATCAGCGACGAGTTTTGTAACGTGATATTGTCCACTTTAGAGCTCTTGTATTCGTGATAAAACTTTTCTATATCCTTATAATCTAAATGATTACAATGTCCAAATCTGCGCATTGACTATTCAGAAATGAAATTCAACATGGCTACGTTGAGGAGATTTTCTGAGGACTTCACTTCTCTCTGATCGTAATTCTGAGGCTTAGTTTTATCCAGAAAGTTACTGTTATCCGAGCACAATTGATTACTCATAGAAAAAGGAATATCTAAGTCAGTCTTTGAAGTACTGTCTCTGCCTGAAGCTCCTTTACTAGCATCACCTGTTACGCTTCTACGCCATTCTTCGGAATTCCTCTTTCTTACAGCCCCACTTTCTACAAACGATTCGAGTGTGGCTATATGCTTCGGAAAAATCTCTCCGACTTCCCCGGTAACGTCGAATGGCACTTCGTTTCTATGATGAATGGACGCCTCTTCTTTTTCATTGTCGACGATACGATCTGACGACTCTTCTCTACTCCACTTCTCTACTCCACTTCTCTACTCGGACCACTCTGCGAAACGAAAACTCTGTTTCGTTCCACCTCACTACCTCTCTTTACTCTGCCTTTGCGAGAATTGCCCATGACGCATTTTGCTAACGGCGAGGAATAGAATACCTTTCGTGTGGATATCTCTTCAGATCGTGCCAGACTTGTATACTTAGGTATTTGGAAGTGCAAAGCGTATTGTGTAGTCTCACAGCTCTCTGATCTGTGTGATTGTTCTTCACAGTTCCTAGACATGTCACCAGCGACATAGACACTCTGTCATGCATTACCAGTAGTTGCGTGGTCAAAGGCATTATCTGCGCTATCTCTACGTTTCTTGATTTCCAGTAGCAGATCCACATTTCGAGATTCTCCTTTCTTGCAAAGATTCGATTCTTCTGTAGTCTCCCTCTCGCACCTTCTCCAACTCTCTCGAGTTCTCTTCAATCCATATGAAGGCTTCATCAAAACGCCGCTGCCCCAGCGAGCTTCTCCTGTCCGTCGAATTTTGTAAAAACGAATTGAATCTAAATTGCTTCTTTTTAAGATAGCGAAGAATCTTGGAATGTTTTCTGGTTCCGCATCGTTTCTTTCCCGCATCAGCACTAAGTTCATCTGTACTATAGCTCCCACTGCTGCAGATATACTCAAATTCAACCAATTTCGTTGTCTTAACTCTAACTGTAACAACATCTCTACCAGCTCTCACTTCTTGAAAAATTTTGTTCCTATATTTTTTATATTGCTCAACAATATTCTTAAGTTAGCATCTTCAAAACATTGGTCATCTATAATGTTACCTCCAGTGCTGTTAGTTTCATAAATTTCACCTATTGGTTTGGTATTCACGTTTTGATATGAGTTACCTTTCTCTTTTTCTTTTTCATGTTTACAATCTAACTTAACACTAACAAGATCAACTTTTTCACTGACAATTTCAAACTTTAAACTATTACATTGTCTATTAAGTTCGGTTTTAATATCCTTGAACTGATCAATAATCTTACCAAATTGAGAAGCCACTTCAGCTATCATCTCATTATTTTGTGCGGCCATTTCGGCTTTCAAGTCATGTTTTTGAGAAACTATCTCAGTTCTCAACTCATTATTTTGTGTGGCCATATCGGTTTTCAAGCTATCACTTTGTCTAGCAAGGTCAGCAATTTCACCTCTTATATCAGGCATCTGTGTAGCCATTTCGGCTTTCAAGTCGCCACTTTGTCTAACAAGTTCACCTTTAAGGTCAGTTATTAATTTTACTAACTCATCCATACTTCTAGTAAAAGTCATTCAATTAAATTATTGACACTCCTAGACACCAAATGTTGCGAATTTTAAAATGGATAGTCACTGAGCGTGAGTACTAATAACTATATTTTCAAACCACTTACAATACAATGCAAATTGTTACAAAAATATGGATGATATATACTATCATACACAAGTCATTAACCTTTTTGTACAGAGCATACAATATCAGCTCTCTCTGTTGTACTAAAATACTAGCTCTTCACTTTGTTTACCATGTCACTTGAATACCTTCAGACGTAAACAAATTCTCGTCCTGTGCTAGTTCACTAAACTTTTGTTACTAACAGAAAACAAACACCCGCGCACGCACTAATAAATATACTAATTATTTTCCCTTAACGCGCATACTGACTCATACTATCTGAACGGCCTTTCAGATCTCACAACTTTAACACACTTAACGCGTAAATACTAAGATGAACTTCTTCGTCTTTCATAATACCACGCACTACTGTATTTCGTTTCTCTCATTTTCATTCTTCCGAACTGTTCTAAGTTCCAATTCGTTGGCTAAATTTAATCTCATGTAGAAGCACACACGAGTGTTCAAGTCACGTTAAGTCATGAAGTCACTGTTGCTCGTTCATCTGTCGTAACAATATGATCATCAGACCGGTGATTCTCTATGTTTCACCCATATGGGCGAATACTACACCCACCAATATTCGTAAGATTCAGGTCTTACAGAACAAGATTTTGAGAACTGCGGTCGATGCCCCCTGGTTTGTCACTAACAGACAACTCCATAAAGACCTGGGCATCGACCATATATATATACACATATAAAACGAACCTCAAATAGATTTTTTGAGGCTTTGAGCAATAATCCCAATGATGCTGTTGAGCAAATAATGCCAATGAGATTATTTCTTCTCTGATTCTTTACGATCATACTGTTTTGAACAAGTACAAGAGGTCTAAAACGGTAACGTTCTCTGAGGAGACCTACCCGTTTTAGGTTTCTTATACAGTTTTTCTACTATTTTTAGCTTTTCTTATGTTTGCCCTTAAGGGCCCACCTAAGGGTGGTTTACTTATATATTTTGTTCTTAATCATGCTAAATAGGCATATCTTTATGATGGAGATGGTTAGGGGTATAATTATTACCTGGTACATCGAATATGATTATACGATCTACGATTAGGGAATGATTTTGTGTTCTGTTTTTGAAATGTTGTGACAGTATCTATGAGATTGTTGTAGTCTAAGAAGGAGTCATTTGAGTTTAAATTATTAAGTTGATTTTTAAAGTTAGGTCAGTGAGGGAGTATTATATGAGGTTAAACTGTTTGGAATTTGATAGTAGAATTAAAATTGGGAAATGTTCACTGTCAAAAGGATCACTAGAGATTGTCCAATAGGAAAAATTTGAAAGATTGGAAGAAATTAAAGTTAGGTCAATAATTGAGTGTGTATTATGTGGATTTTGAATAGTTTTATTTTTATCATTTAATATTATTAATTTATTTTTTTCTATAAAATTTAGTAACTTAATGCCTTTGGAATCAGTTTTGTAAGAGTTCCAAATCAAATTCCCGATCAAATGATGAGAGTTAAAATCTCCACATATTAAAATATCTCCAGGGAGATTGTGATGTCCTCCCTTTTTAGATCTGTGAAGACTGAGCCAGATGTAATGTCCTTTCTGTTCAGAATGCGATGGGACTGGGCCAAATGTCGTGGCCGCTGGAGGATGATGAAACTGCAACTTAATAAACTTCACCCTCGCTTCGGTGAAAATACAGGTTCGCATGTTTTTAGGCCCGTGGCACTTTATGCCCGATGTTCGCTGCGTTGAATGATGAATAACAATAGTCCATCAATTTACTGCACGAGAGTTCGACAGGGACGACACAGTTTTATTTACAGTTTATACACTCAAGTGCTGGGGATGCGCTCAACTCCGTGGGCCTTTGCTGCCTTGCTGCTGCAAACATTACTAATGAGGTGGAGAATCACACACTCTGCAAATTCTCACTTTACAGACCTCAAACTCGGCGAAAGGATAATCAACCTTTGCCTACACTGTCGTTCACTCTGAATCCACAAAGCTGTTATCAGATTATCCAAGAATCTCGATTCCCTCTTGGAATCACACCCTCCCTTCAAGGGTTACTTCGAGTAAGTGCGGCGTCCTTCTGACGCGTATCGAAACGACTCCCTCGTTCAAAAGCTGACACCAAACTGTTGTCTCAAAAATCCCGCCTAGCCTCCTCGCTGCACTAGCGCCCTAGGCTAGTCATTTACGGGCATAAACAACTTCTGGAATCGATCTTGATGCAAGCAGCCCGCATCCGACCGAAAACAACAACAGTGAGTCACATATCAGCTCAAAACACATTTAATACATAAAAATATAAATAAATAAAAAATAAATACCCCCTCAAATAGCTGCTTGCCACAGAGGTCTGACAGGAGCCTGTCATTTTATATGCCAAAGTAAAAGGTCTGAGAGGATGACAGGACCTCAGCAGAAAAACGACACAAACAGCCATGCCTTACCCGGGACTCGAACCCAGGTCCCTTAATCAGTAGCCAACAGACAAACGACACAAACAGCCATGCCTTATCCGGGACTCGAACCCAGGTCCCTTAGATCAGTAGCCAAGCGCGCTAACCACTCGGCCATACAACAATAAATGTATAATAGAAATATATCAATAAACAAATAAACATAAAATTCCGGGCACAGGACGGAGATATTCAAGAATTTTTGAATAAATTGATTCATTAATTATTGGATTGTAGCAGTTGAGTATATACAGTTGTCTATTATGTAATGGAATTTTAAGAGCTATGCATTCAAGGGATTGGTGAAGTATTGGGAGATTTATTCTAATTTGTGGAATATTTTTGTGAACATATGAAATGATGCCTTTTGAATGTTTGGAATTTTTTGAGAGTATGAAAATTATTAATATTAGGTATTTTTTTCAGTGTATGCTTCTTTAGATTAAATATTAAAATATTAGGTGTTTTAATAAAATATTTCAAATAACGTGATTTAGAGCTTACTCCTCTAATGTTCCACTGGACAATTTTTTGTTGACAGTTCATGCAGCACAGTTAATGGAAGATAGAAGAAGTATGTCATTGATGAGGTTGAGGTGAGGGCTACTTGGAAGTATCAAGTTAAGCAACTTCACAATGAGGCTGATAATCTGACCTTTAGAGCCGAAATTAAAGGCTAGACCTTCTTCTTTTGGAATGAGTTGTGGAGCTTTATTTGAAAAATTGTCTGAAGAAGTTGAAGGTCCTGAGATTATTAGTGAGGAGGATTTAGCTCCCACATGATGTATTTTTACAGTTTCAGCAGATATAGAGTCTGGGATAAAAGAAGTGAGAGATGCTGGATGAAATAAAGATTTCTCATTCAAGGATCAGACAGAAGCATGGGAGGAAATGTAAAAGTGTCTTCAGAATTGTAGAGTTGAGGTCTTGAAAGAGTTGGGACATCATTAGTTGAGTTTTTTTCAATAAATCTTTTAGTAGAGAGTTCATTATCAATAAGACGTTTTTCTACATTATAGATGATTTTAGCTTTTTGAAAGGCTTGATTCCAGTTCATAATTCCGGTTTGCAAAGAGCTTTATCTCTACAAGTAAGGAGTTTCACATGGCACTTAGATTAGATTGCTGGGTGATTGCCAGCACAATTAAGACATTTTAATGTTTCGCTTTTAAAGTAACTGTGATGATGGTTGCCACTACATCGTTTGCAGGTTAATCTGCCATTACATCTAGCAACCGAATGACCGAAAATATACGCCAGGCTCGTAATCTGTAGTTCCCAGGTTTGAGTCCCAGCTGGGTCAGCGTTGAGATTTATCTCCGCAAAATTCTCCGCCCTGCCCACGGTCAGTAGGGGACACCGATGGGCTTGGGAAGGCCGCCGTCCGTCGGATGGGACGTTAAGCCGTGGCCTCGTGTGCGGGAGAGCCATACCCTGTGCACGTTAAAGAACACGCTGGATGGCCTAGACGGGACTTTTTATCCCAGCAGCTGTTCCAATGGGTTCCCTCACCCAACCTTCTCTGAGCCTTCGGGGTCCGTGTGACCTGGCCATTTAGCCCATGGTGTGCAAAAAAGTGCCGCTCAGAGGTAAAACAACCCAACACAACCCAATCGAAAATATAACACTTAAGGCATAAGCTAGGTGGATAGTTAGATGGTCGAACGTTGTGCTTGTTAAATCCAATGAAGACTAATTTTGGGAGATAATGAGCTTTAAATTCTAAGATAACTCTGTTAGTAGGATTGCAGACAACATCATCTTTAGAGCGATCCAAAATAGGATCAAAGTGAACCATTCTGCGGATGCTGACGACGTTCTGATCACTCAGCAAATCAGAATAGATTCATCATCTAATGCAAAATTCACTCTAGCGATTGTAAGAAGTATGGATTTGCTGGGTTTAGGTATTTCAACAGCAACATCAATGTTGAAAATTTTTTGCAAGTCAAGGAGTTTTTCTCGTTGAGCGTAGTTGTTTGGGAATAGCTTGAGCTTATCAACATTTACATATCTACCTGAAATGTAATCATTGAGAAGGGTGAAAAAAAATGATGAGAAAAGATTTTGCTTTAATTGATCGCAGACTAGTGTTAATGCTGGAGACAATCACTGCTAGCTTATCATCTGAAGGATCAGAAAGTACATTAGTTTATCAACCTTTACAAAAATATTATCAGACTTATTGTTAGACGTTTTATCACTAGTTTGATTATTAGGGTTGAAGTTAATATTAGTAATTCGGTCACAGTTAGCATTTTTGTCAGTGACAGTTTCTCCATTAGTAGAAATATTATCGTCCCTTGATATTGTGGGAGAAGTTTCCGACTACGAAGAGATTTTAAGATCTTCTCGTAAAATAGAATCATTATGAGTAAGTTCATTATTATTTGTATGCTCAATGTTCAACCTTTTAGTGTTTTGAAGTTTTATTTGTATTTACCTTTATTTTGTAATAAGAATCCGTTGAAGAAGCTTTTTCCCTTCTTGTTCCGTTAGTCGGCATAATGTCTGTTATCAGTTAAGCTTCGAAACTTCACAGTCCAGGAAAAGCAAGAGAAAGATCCTGCATACGGCATACAATTGACGAGAAGATCAATCCAGCACGAAAGAAAACAGTCGCTTAGAAATAATTCACAAGAACAAGTAGATGACGTCAGATCTGTTAAAGCAAACTTGCAGAACCAACACGTCTGTGCCCTCCAGTGACTTTCGCCTCTCAGGCCATCTATTGATAGAGAAGAGTCAATTGTCACAAAGGTAACGAGCATGTTCTTTAACATGCACAGGGTAATCCTCTCTTTCACACGGGGCCATGGCTTAACGCCCCATCCGACGGATGGCGGCCTTTCCAAGCTCTTCGGTGTCCTCTACTGATCGAGGGCAGGGCTGGAAGTTTTACGGAGATAAATATCAACGCTGGCCCAGCTGGGACTCGAACCTGGGAACTGCAAATTGCAGGGCCTGGCGCGCTACCGACTGAGCCAAGTCGCCCCGATATACAATAAAAAATATATTGAATTATTTTAGGCGATACCGATATAAACATAACGACTAGAACTGTTTTCGTTCTACTTAATAAACTACATAATAATGAGGAACTAAATATTAAATTTAATTAAGTTTTTTATATAAAGTTTTACCTAATAAAGTGTTGGCGCAAATTTCCACCATTTTAAATTATACTTAATTACTTAGTTACCTTTGCGTTATTAAAATCGTTATGTCACAATCATAACATCAATTGCTAAAATGACAGATAACACTTAGGCAGAGCGTAACCTTTTATGACTAATACAAAAATAAAATTCCTAAGAATTAAAAATAATATTCTGCTAAGTACCGATGTAAAATGCAAGAAAAAATCTTCTGTAATATAACTCAATCATAACTGATTAAAAGCTTCTAATGGTTACACACTAAAAAGTCATTTCGGAAAAAAAATTGCAAAACATATAGTCAGTAAATATCTATTATACTAATAAATCTTAAACCACTTTTATCGTTATAAAAATTCATAAATAATTGAATATTAATTAATAAAGTATTCATTATTCCATAATATTAATAATAAGATTTGTGACATAACGGATATTATAATAGAATTGAGTGTCAGGTTTATTCAGCCCTTAATCTCCTCCATCTTAATTAACCCACCAATGGGATTTGAAACTTTTTGTTATATCATGAATGCCAACTGGCTAAACAACATTTATATGGGCCTAAAGGAATGGAAGATCACGATTCGTGACATCATCATCAGTCAAAAACAAACGTTTCCTCTGGATATGTTCGAGTCTGGCGACCCTATCCTCCAAAGAGCAAGAAGAATTCATGATATTAATAATAAAAGTTAGATGTTTAATTTAATATTAATTATCTACTAATGATTTATTCTAATGTATTAACAATCCGTTTCGTTAAGAATGCACTGAAACTTAATTCATTAACAACCGGTAAACTTTTCCGGTCAAAACAATAAAGTGTAATTTTGACTTCCACATAATATTTTACACAAAATGTTTGAAGAAATATTGTTTCGTAGTGGTTAGTAATATTTTCTTCTGCTTATAATTAATCATTTTTAGTGTGTGTGTGTATAATGAAGTATTGAATTTTCTTTCTTTCGTACATTAAAACAACAAAATAGCTCCACCCTTTTTTAAATAATGCCATAAAACTCCAACTTTCATCTCCAACCTGAAAGTTCTCTGAAAGTTGAAGAACCACTAACGAGTTGACGACATTAAGACATTTTGCGGCAGTAGCGCTTAAATGCTGGTTGAACCTACTTAACGAGGGAGCTGCAGCAGCAGCAGAGTGGCGCTCACTGGCAGGCAGGCAGACAGTAGAAAGGCCGTTGCCCATGCAAGCTGTGCTCAGTGCTTGGTGCCACGAGGCTGAGGACAGCAGCCACCGAGAGCCAACCAGCGAGACACATCAGTTAGTAGTCTCCTTGCTGTGAGCTTGTGCAGGGACGGCATGCTGTAGCATTGATCTGTTTGGACGGTCGGTCCTCGTGAAGCGCTTACCTTTTGCTGACCGCCCGTAATTTGTCAACTTTCTTCCGATGTCCACCGCTCTGGATCACTGACATCACCATAGCCACTGTTGTGGTACGGAGATACTGACTGCTACCTGTGGGGAGAAAGGTCGTGCAGAAGTTGATGTAGCCTTGATCTCTGGTGACAGCGAGATAGATGCCATATACATGCTAATGCGGTCACCGGCTGGCTAGCTGAGCTTCTAAATTCACCACGGCCACGTGAAGGCACGATCTCCCTTTGCTCCGGCATCCAGATACTGCATCGGAGCTGACAACTGCCTCGTGGTGCAGACAAGTCTAGAAGCGACCACACGTGCTGCGGATACACGTCGCAGGTGGCACGAGCTGCAGGGATAAAGTGATTTATCTTGGAGCAAAACGGATTTTTGCAAATCTTGTAATGGACAAATGTGCATCTTTGTGTTTCGAAAGTGATTGAAGAATATTAAGGTAAGTTATGCATGCTTACATTTAAAATTTTTAAATACTCTAAAATAATGAAATAACCGTGGTTTCTGCGTAATATTCTTTGCGTTTAAAACATTTAAAATATTTTATTTATAAAATTAAATAATTCATTTTAACAGATGATGTACTAATTTTGCCCAGAGATGAATTTTCAGTGTCAATTTTTGGATCTAGATTAAAATTCTTGGTTTCCATATTTGTTTGCGAGTGTACGATGTTTTGACAAATAAAATTCCAACAAAATTATCCACTGCAATCTGTGTTCATTCCGAAAAAAACTTATAGGATATTTTTCACCATCGCAATTACGGAAAAAAAATTAAGTTCAAGTAAAATTGTAGTTCTAGTGTATTTCATATAAACAGTATAGTTTAACATTATGATATTTTTAGTATCAACCTGTTTCAATGTTATAATATATATTAATAGCAACCGTAACGCAGATGTTAAATATATCAATTTTAATCATCTTCGCTTATGTTTTTGAAGGGAACGCCAAATAATTACGAAATCAACAGAGAAAAAATTGTGTGCCTTGAAAATAAAAATTATTATAATTAATGTCACTGTTAGTAAATTTTATTCACGATCCTTATTCTTATATGCGAGGTTTTTAGTTCCGTTTGGCCGAGTGGTTAGCGCACTTGGCTACTGATCTAAGGGAGGTTCGAGTCCCGGGTAAGGCATGGCTGTTTGTGTCGTTTTTCTGCTAAGGTCCTGCCATCCTCTCAGACCTTCTATTATGTCATAAACTGACAGGCTCCTGTCAGACCTCTGTGGCAAGCAGCTGCTTGAGGGGGTATTTATTTTTTTTAGCAGTTAAAGTTAAAAAATTTTGTAGTCAATGAAAATAGACTTCGACGTTTGAAGAACGTTTTGTGTATGGATAGTATTTTTCGATAGAGACGCAAATAAGCGTTTTCGTATTAGGCTTGTAGCAGTCTGAAAGCAACGGAGGACAGGAGGGATAAAGAATTGTCATTTATAGTGGTAGCTGACCAAAAAATTTCTATAAGAATAAGAGAGTCAACTGTGAGCTTATGAGAGACACAATTTTTTCCGTCAGCATCCCTAATGTAAACGAATCCTTCTATTGTAAAGTAGAAAAAGTTAGAAGTTTCGAAAATTCAAAAAGACTAAAGTGCTTGCTAGAGGTGATGAATGAACTCATGATCTGATTGACAGTCTCAACTAAAGTGGCGAATACGACGCTAAATAGGAAACTTATACATATTTTTTGCTCAGCATATTTTAGAATCAATCGTAGGGACTGTAATAGATACTGATATGATTTTGTGTTCATTTACATCAGTAGAGGAGGGTAGGAGAGCAAATGGAGAAAAAGATTCCCTTCTAGGTTCATAAAAATATTAAAATTTTATATTTAGCCAATAAAGAGCGCACGTGTTTAGGGCGTCATAATATTTTATAATTATAACAAATAAAATAACTCTAATATTCATCATAAAAATCCGAGTTATTTATTCTTTCTTTATACTATTGGTTATATATATATTATTTATATATTTTTATGTTCATATCCTGGATGGAAAAATCCTGCCGAAAATTAACATCTCCTTTCGAAATATATTAACATCTATGATTATGTTTCTGATATAATGTTATATTTTAGAATCACCATATATAGCAACTAGGCCTGGATCTGACACGAAAGGTGGGAATTGAGTTGTTTTACCTCTGACCGCACTTTTTTGCACACAGTGGACTAAAAGGCCACGCCACAAAAAACGTGTGGGCTCAGAGAAGGTTGGGGAGAGGACCCACTTGACAACTGTTAGGAGACATGATAGCCTCCCGTCAAGGCCATGCAGTGTGTTCTTTAAAGTGCACAGGATATGGCTCTCCCCGACACGGAATCACGCCTTAACGTCCGATCCGACGGAAGGCGGTCTTTCCAAGGTCATCGGTGCCCTCTACTGACCGAGGGCAGGGCTGAGAGTTTTGCGGACAACGTTGAACCCTGGGACTTGAATTTGGGAACTACATATTGCGAGCCTGGCGTGCTACCAATTGAGCCAGCTACTCTATGATATGGAGGAAGAAACAGCCAAGAAGGCCATGCTCCCTTTGCTCCCTTAAATTCGAATACTAAGAACGGGGACGAAAAAAATATTGCATATATATATTAGACATAATCTATATGAAAATTTTAAGCCTTTTTTTCCCTTTCAAAAAAATGAAAGGGAAATTATAGATCGGAGTGGCCTTCCGGTCTCTTACTGATCGATCCATCACTCCCCTCATCCGCATCCAGTCTTGGTAGCACTTCCGTCTAATTCCCGGTACTAATCCTACTAATGTCTACTGACGTCATCACATCTTGGGGCTGAAAACGTCACAACATGTTGTCCACTGGCAAATGCATCGTGAGCTCAAAGAGTGGTAGGCTTCAGAAAGGCATTAACACGGGGAATGCAAGCGATGAATTTCGGTGGAATGCAAGATCGAGGCTACCGGAAATAATCAGCAACGCGGTTTTCAAGAAACGTTTTACATTGCACTTACAGGTTTTCGGTTGGGAATTTTAAAACTGAATGTTAAATTGATAATCGTGACATCGGAGTTTCAATATCTAAAATGAACAATCGGTAGTTGATAAAAAGTTCTTTTTAATTATATGCAGGTAAATAACTAAAGATTTTATGTACATTTTGAGGAAAAAAAATCCCCCTTTTTATTTTCCTCAAAATGTTCACATTTTGTGTACCTACACTACCGGTATTTTATTTGAATAAAAAATTCTATACCTGATTTTAAAGAAATATATATGATGCCAATGAAAAACTTGCTTTTAAAAAAGAAGGGAACCCACCAAAAGTTTTAAATCACTTTATATCAAAATTTAATTAGAGCCAAAATGGAGTATGGACTAGAACTTATTGATAAACCATGTATAAACAAACTAAAAAATTAAATACTATTCAGAATAAATGCTTAAAAATTGCTTTGGGACTTCCAAATTTTTGCCCTTTTGGCTGAAACAGCTTTTCCATCATTTGAAACTAGACACTTAATATTAATTCTAAAATATTATGGAAAACTACATCTTAAACTTCCTCATCATCCTTTTTACTTAAAATACAAAAGATTACCTTATTATAAATCAATCAAGGAAAATCCATTATTAATTTAATTTTTTATTAAATTTCCTAAAGAAGATCCTTCGAGGAGACACACCAGATCATCTTGCTGATTGGTGTTTTCACTCACCTGAAGTTTATTCAGATATTCCCTTATTAAACTCTAAAAATAACTCATCTGATGAGGCTAACACACAAATGTTTTATAATTTTAAGAATGAAAAACTTAATAATTTTCTAGAAATATACACAGATGGATCTTTTTTACAAGAAACCGTTCAGCTACTGCAGCTATCTATATTCCCTCATCTAATTTTTCTATAGCATATAAACTTCCTTTTTACACTCCAATTTTACATGCATAAATTTTTGCAGTTATTGCTGCCTTTAAATGGCTTTTGCAAAATGTTAAAAACAGACAAAGTGTTATTTTTGTTGACTCTAAAGGAGCTATTCTTTCTTTAATGCAAGAATCTTTGTATTCCTCCTACAACTATTATATTAATACTATGCTAAAACTAAATTCTGAAAATTTAAAAGCTAATAACAATCACATTAATTTAAGTCGGAATCCAGGCCATTCTGGTATCAAAGAAAATGAAGAAGTAGATAGAATCGCTAAAACTGCGCATTCTTTTAATACGATTACTCCTATTCACAACTTTTATATTTTAACTAAAAAAGAGCTCAAAAACTTGGAATTCACTCTAACAGAAAGAAATTTTCAAATACAGTCTTTTTTTAAACCAAATTTCAGATCCAATTTATCAGACAAAATTAACTATACTTCAAAATTACCTTTCTGCAGACAAGAAGCTAAAATCATCCTACGATTAAGAACTGATACCATATTATTAAATAAATCAAAATTCTATTTAAATACAAATAATTCTCCAAACTGTACAAAATGTAACTTAATTGAAAACTCTACTCATATCTTATTAAATTGTGCTAAATTTACATCTCAAAGAGAAAAATTATTTAACAACTTAGAAAGCATCGGATTATACTGTTGACTTACTTTTGAATTATCCAGTGTTTAAAATTTAATTAAAAAATTTCCGTTTTATTCTTGACTTCCTCCATGAAACCAATATTTGGAATTTTAAAAATAAAATTATGAAAAAAAGAAAGAAAAGAAGAAAATATTGAAAAAAATAATAATAATAATAAAAAATAAACTGTTCTAAATCTTAAAAAAAAAAATATATATATATATATATAAATACCCCCTCAAGCAGCTGCTTGCCACAGAGGTCTGACAGGAGCCTGTCAGTTTATATGCAAAGAATATAATTAGTAAAAAAAAAATATATGACCACAAAATCCAAAAATGGGAAAGCCTGAAGAAGGAAATCCCAATTTCTGTGATGTTTTCAATTCAATTCAAACTGTTCATAAAAAAGAGTACGTTCAAAGCATTCAATTACATTTCAATGTTATTTTTTTAATACTTACTCATAGGTAATACTTATTCGTAGATCTTAGCCGTCCCATGGCCGAGTGGTTAGCACGCTTGGCTACTGATCTAAGGGACCTGGGTTCGAGCCCAAGGTAAGGCATGGATGTATGTGTCATTTTTCTGCTGAGGTCCTGCCATCCTCACAGACTTTCTACTTTTCTGTGGCATTTCTCACTTTTCTGTGACATATAAAACTGACAGGCTCCTGTCAGACCTCTGTGGCAAGCAGCTGCTTGAAGGGGTATTTATTGTTTTTATATTCTTAGATCTTATAAATATTTAAAAAAATTAAATCAGTATTGTAATCTATTAAATAGGTAGTACTGCTGATAACTAAGTATTTACAAATTACCATTTAAAAGAAGTTTACTTCGTTTACGTGTATTGAAGAGAATCCAAAAACACCACTGTCACTTATCATCAGGGTGCCTTGTGATTCTTATTATCTTCCCTGCAAACATCAGCTTTTATATGTCTGGGATTGCAAATAAGCTTATAACAGGTTTTTGTTTTAAATGCAGATCACAGAACTGCTGCTAGGTTACATTTCAGATCGTTCTACTGGTAAAGTTGAAAATATTTACAATTGTGAATAACTATCTCAGGCTTAACACAGAATTTTCATTACTTCAATTTCTTTTAATAATTTCCTTCATTTGTTTTCATTATTAGAAGTAAATTTTTATAACTTTCTTTAAATTAAATGAAAAAAAAATGTGTTTTAATCTATCCATTAACAAAATTATACCACCTATACTTTATTCCCACCTTAATCATGAATTTATTTGGCACTACAATTTTATTGGTTTGTTTTATCTCTGAACTTATGAGCTGTTTTTCCTCTTTATTAGTTATTTAGTTTGTTTTACCTCTGAGCTATATATCTTCCTACACAACGGAGGGGCGGGTGGCTCAGTCGGTAGCGCGCCAAGCTCGTAATCCGCAGGTCTCAGATTCGAGTCGCAGCTGGGCAGGATTAAGATTTTTCTCCGCAAAACTCCCCACACTGCCTGAGTCAGTAGAGGACACCGATGGGTTTAGGAATGCCATTTTTATCGGATGGTTAAGCCATGGCCACGTGCTCAGGAGAGCCATACCCTGTACACATGAAAGAACACACTGGATGGCCTTGACTGGAGGGGGCGGGAGTGGCTCAGTCGGTAGCGCGCCAGGCTCGTAATCTGTAGTTCCCAGGTTCGAGTTCCAGCTGGGACAGCGTTGAGATTTATCTCTGCAAAATTCCCCCGCCCTGCCCACGGTCAGTAGGGGACACCGATGGGCTTGGAAAGGCAGCCGTCCGTCGGATGGGACGTTAAGCCGTTTCCCCGTGTGCGGGAGAGCCATACCCTGTGCACGTTAAAGAACACGCTGGATGGCCTTGACGGGAGGCTACCATCTGTCTCCCAACAGCTGTTCCAGTGGGTCCCCTCACCCAACCTTCTCTGAGCCATCGGGGTCCATGTGACCTGGCCATTTAGCCCATGGTATGCAAAAAAGTGCCGCTCAGAGGTAAAACAACCCAACCCAAACCCTTGACTGGAGACTATCATCCGTCTCCCAACAGATGTCCAACCTTCTCCTAGACTTCGCGGTCCTTGTGATCTGACCATTTAGCCCATTGTATGCAAAATTATGCCGTTCATAGGTAAAACAACCCAACCGAGGTGCAAGCGACTCAATAAAAATGGGTCTCAAGGAAGATAAAACGTTTCTCACCGAGATGAAAAGTGATTCAATGAAATAGTAGGATGAAAAGTTTTACACCGAGATGCATAACGTTTGCATCGAGAGTAGAGGAAAACATCTCGAAGCAGACAAGGTATGCGAACCTTAGGGTATCAATTTCCTAGTCAGGCTGGCTTATGACTGAGCCAAGACTGTCAGCCGTCAAATTCTGCACATTTTAAAACAAAATGCATAGGCTATGAGTATCATTATTACATACAACAAAATTTGAAGTTAAGATAAAAGAGGAGTGTACAAAAACTGGAGGTAAAGTTTCGCTGACACTACTGTCTACCTGGTCACGGGAGAAAGTTTAAACATTTCCAGTTTTCAAGACAAATCTAAAAAAAGAAACGAGGACAATCTATGCTTTGTGGAGAAATCTAAACAGTAACTCATAATAATTCAGCTGCACTAAATTCTTCTTTATTCCGTTGTCGAATCTAGTACTAGATACAACAGCCAGAAACATGCATTTATTTGCTTGCTATGCAGGAAAAACAAGCATAAAAGCAAGGATCCGAAATATATCTGGAGTATCGATTTTTCGCTTGGCGTTGAGGAAGCCAAACGCTCATGGGGAAAGGAAATATTTTGAAACCGAAAGAACCACTCGGCTGATCTATGCAGAAGAGAAGATGTCAGTTGGTTGCAGCAGCCGGAACGTAGAACTCGAGAACACAGCATCAATAACATCGCTCGGATTGTTCCTGGCCGAAAATGTTATTACATTCTTCACTATTATTGCAAAAAATTGTTGTGATCCAAGATATATATAAAAAGCAATACTTCTATTATAGTATATTGTTTGCAACCTATATGTATAAAGTGAAAAGATTACGTAGCCTCCATGGCAATTTCATAATGTAAAGTGTTGCAGAGTTTCCGTAGTAACCATTTGATAATGCTGTGTAATGGATTCTAAATGATCAAACAGATAATAAATAAACTTATTTAATAGAAAAGACAATTTATTTACAAGAAGTATGGCAATTTCAGTAATGTACTTAAATAAACAAATGATCAGCCTACACACAAGTTTATGAGAACTATTCCTACTATAGAAGAAACTTATAAATAAATTACAGTAGTAGAATTTTTAGGCTTCACCTGTCTAAAACACCAACCCACAAGGAATATGTCAACAAATACAGTGGACCCCGATATAACGCGCATGTCGGGCGGGAAACAACACCCGCGTTATAAGGTGAACCGCGTTATACGAGCGGCGCGGTGGCGACACAATAAATTTCACACTGTAAGCTTTTCTTTTACTCATCATGCATACAATAATTAAACACTATTCAAAATACATGCAGGAACTCAATACATACACAATTACTCAATACGCAATAACAATAAAATGCGATACTCACTAACGCCGCACGGAACTGTATAAACATGTTTGAACTTATCGCGAACATCGCCAGCGCTATAACCGAGTGCGCGGTATAGCGAGCAGCGCTATAACGAAGGTCCACTGTACTTCATCTTAGAACGCACATCAATAGACAAGTAGCACGTTAATCACAAACGTTTTACACAGGGTAATACAATCTACCTACAGGAACTACCGGGCGAACAAGGGGGCCATGCCCACCCTATTAAAAATGTTAGAAGGGTAATAGAAGCAAAATAGTATTAGATGTATTTATATTTCATACATTTTTCAAGAACAATTTAAAAATCTGTTAAATGGAGGGGGAAATATTATACTGCATGGGAAATACAGTCTCTTGCCCCCCCCCCCCCCCCCTTTTTTTTATAGATCCGGGGATTCGGGTTTGATGTCTACAATGCAGTATACAAACAAATTCTACACTAAAGTTTTATTTTTCAAACTCAATCTGAAATCTACGGTTATGGCGTATTCTTCACAGCATTCGCAGTGTCTTGCGATACAATACGCACGCGTTGTGATGAACAGCTGTTGCACTTTCACACGTGGTTTCAAAAGGAAAATTTTAGAGTAAAGAAATTTTGCTTTTCATGTACTTAAATGTTTAAAAAAAGTGTGATTTTTCATGTTAGGCAAAATATAGATATCAATTGTCTAGATACACTTGATTTTGTTCAAGAGAGCCCTTCGCCTAGCTGACCTAGCTGAGCGGATAATTGAATTCCCAAATAATCAAATATTTATTTAAAAAAGAAATAGAAAAGCTTTAGATGTTTTTCCTAAATTCACAAAATAATTAGTCCAAAAATTTTCCACTTTAGGAAAATCATGTATTAGATTTTATGCATTTTGAAAACATTTATTAGATTTATATATATTATGAAAAAAGCGTATTAAATTTTATGCCTTTTGAAAATCATGTATTAAGTTTTGCTATTTCAACCCACACAACCACAATAGCCAAAAGATATCTAAGATGTAATACGATTTCCTCTTTTCATCTTATGGATATATTCTAGAGATTGGGGTTGTGTGGGAATGTGCAGAGGTTTACTCATTTGGTTAGCGCACCAGATTCGTAAACCGATATTCCAAGGCTCAAGCCCCAAATTTTGTCTGTGATAAATATTTCTTCTGCTCTGTCGTCACCGAGATGGGGGACCGTTCATTTGATAGGAGGGGTGAGAATTGACTCAGTCAGTAGCGTGACAGGTTCGTAATCTATAGTTCCCAGGTTCCAACTGTGCTTACATTGAGAATTTTCTCCAATAACTCTCTTTCTGCCCTCGGTGAGAATGCAGATACCATATAATTGGAAATGCTGAGTGCTGTCTGGTGTAACTTTAAACCAGGGCTCCGGACACCTTTGGGCTTAGAAATGCTGAGTGCTGTCTGGTGTCTACCTACACAACGGAGGGGCGGGTCGCTCAGTCGGTAGCGCGCCAAGCTCGTAATCCGCAGGGTTCCGGATAACCAGGGCTCGTTAAACCAGGGCTCCGGATACCTTTGGGCTTGGAAATTCCGTCGTTTGTCTGGTGGAACTTTAAGTCAGGGCCCCGGATGCAGGAGAGCCAAACCAGAACCACCTAGAACCACCTAGATGCACCTAGACTGAACCCTGATAGTCGTTTAACAAAAGGAAGGGGGAAAGGAAGAAAATTTAATGTTCCTAAAAATTTAATTACGACCTACTTACTTTTAAATATCATAAAATGAAATGATGTATTTATTATCATTTTATTATATTTATAAATATTTATAATTAAACATATAGCTACTATTTGAATTTTAAGAGATATAGCTTCAATTAGAAAATTTATTTATTTAAAAATTATTACTTTTCCCTGCCCTGCCCACGGTCAGTAGGGGATACCGATGGGCTTGGAAAGCCGCCATCCGTCTGATGAGACGTTAAGCCGTGGCCTCATGTGCGGGAGAGCCATACCCTGTGCACGTTAAAGAACACGCTGGATGGCCATGACGGGAGGCTACCATCTGTCACCCAACAGCTGTTTCAGTGGGTCCTCTCCCCCAACTTTCTCTGAGCCTTCGGGGTCCTTGTGACCTGGCCATTTAGCCCATTGTGTGCAAAAGAGTGCCGCTCAGAGGTAAAACAACCCAACTCAACAATTATTACTTCTGTTAGTACGCCGTTAGGGCCCGGTATAATTTAAATAGCTCTGCCCGTACCCTATGCCAGTTAAAGAACAGCTGGAAGTTTTCTACCTGTCTTCCAGCAATTCAGTTGATAGCGTACCCCAACCTTCTCTGAGCTCTTGGGGTTCTTGTGACCTGGCCATTTTAGTCCACTGTATGCAAAAAAGTGGCAGTCGGAGGTAAAACAACTCAATACATTTGATAGGACGTTTTTTTTTTCAATTTGGATACTGAGACTTATACCCAAGGTTCGCTTTTTGTCCCATTGTGAGAACACATATTTTATTTTACATGCCAATAAGTGAAAAATTTGCATTTTTCTGAGGGACAATCACAACCTATATGACAGAACAAATGCCAATGCCGGGGCCTCAAATACGTCAGTCGCAGTGTCACCGCGAGCCAACTCGATACCGCCGAGGCTCCGAGGAGGCTGATAGGACGTTTAAGTAGTGACTAAATTATGTATGCAGGGGAGCATATCTTGTTCACGGAGATACTTTCCCTTAAAGTGTGGAATTTGGACAATCCAATATAAGATTATACATATGTAGTTTTTTTCTGAAGTGAAAAGGAGGGTGTGAAACTAATAAATATCCAAAATTAATTCATAACATAACATAAAATAATTTTTTAATATTATTTTTAAATATATTGCATACTTTGTTATGGTATAATTAAAAAAGTTATTTACCAGTTATTGAAAATAACTGAAAAAAAATTATTGCTGACGCGGCATGAATCGAACCCCCAATTATCTAAATATATGCCAGAGTTCTGTACCGTTAAATCACGCATCAGACACTAAAATCTTCCAGAACAAGACCTATAAATTTTTCACTGAGAGGTGGCGGACCTTGCGAATATCTAGAGCAGTGGTGTCAAACAGGTGACACCCGGAGCGCAGCGGCCCTCGACATTCTTGACTGCGGCCCGCGCCAACATTTCGCAAATATTTATCAAATTATGAAAAAAATACTTAATTTTAAATTCATAAATTTTCTTTTAATCTTAACTATTTAATTTAGATTAGAAATATTATAATATCTATTGTCCATACAATCAAACACGACTTAATATATTTATTTAACTTTATTATGTCCCGCCAAAACCATCAGTTAATACAGTTTTATGGTTACATATGCGCGTAATTTACTACATTTATTAAATCTCACTTGTCAGCGTCTTTTAGTATGGCAAAAGAATTATTCAGATGTTTTAATAATTGTGATCTCTACAGACATTCTGTGTATTTACTATGGATGGATTAGTTACCAGTGTTCTGTTTATTAAAAACAACATTATAGTTACACATGGGGACCAAAATATTTAAGAACACTTTGGATGGCTTTGATGGAAGTTTCCATCTCTTTCAAACAACTGTTCAGCGGATCTCCATTACCTGGGCAATACTAAGCTTTCAAAAATCCTTATAACCTGGCCATTAAGCACAACTGTGTGCTCAGAAATTAAACATTCTGAAACGCATGCTTCAGATTCAGGCGAATTTAATTTTCCTTAGTCCCTTGGCGTAAATTCAGGGGTGGGGGGTGCTCAGACAGTCAAATATATCAATATCTCGATTTTCAACAATTTTCGTGCAGTGTTCAATCAGTTATGGTAGTTTGAATATTTAACAATAGAAATGCCAGTCCTAAGAAATTATACAAAATTGAAGACTACTGCAAGATTAATTTACACTAAATTTAAACTGCGCTAAGTTCGTAATCTGCATTAAAATCACAGCTCGTAATCTGCACTAAAATTACTGACAGAAATACACCACTTGTTATGTGTACCCTTGGCAGTAGATGCTCCAGTGTACATGTTAAAATAAAACACAACTGAAGAAGTATACATCGTATCATATACAATACATATGAAAACTTTTATAGTCAATAGCTCCTCGACGTGTTTTCTAACAATTTATAGATTGAAGCATCATCTGGGAGGAATGTACTATTTGTTGCCAGATGTTCAGCAACCACGGCAATCCCCGGTTCCGTCTCACGACACTACCAAGTTAACGGAGAGCCGTGACTAACTAGAGTTTACTACGGGGGCAAGAATACACCATATAGATGCATCTCATCCCCAACCTCACAAGGCAGCAGTTCTATAGAAGGAAAGCTAACCACCGGTAGAAACCTGAAATTTAATCTGTTCCCCGGTTAGCCATGAACAAGGATATGTAAATCCAAGTACGCTCGGCCCCCGGGTGGAGACTCTTAGTGAGGCCCAGACTTTGAAAAGGGCTCGTGCCTACTAGGGGACCAAATCCGTTCAGTCGTGCCCTTGAACTGCTCCACGGAGCGCCTGATGTTGAGGTCTTGACACCGTCCAACCGGGCCACTAAACCGGTCAGCGATGTCTTCGACCTCGGTTGGTCTTGGCTCTGTCCAACCGGGGACCCAGTCTGGTCAGCAAAGCCTTCGACCGGTTGCTGGGCCCGAAGCCCCCCTCCACGACAAGGTGGTCGCCTATCGGGGGGATCTGGGAGGAATAGAGGCGGAACGCATACATCAAAGTGTTTCTTAGGTTCGAGTCTCACCTATTCCAGAGTTGAGATTTATCTCTGCAAAACTCCCCGCTCTGCAGTAGGGGATACCGATGGAGATTTAGAAAGGTCGTCGTCCTGCCCCATGTGCAGGAAAAAGCACACCCCGGACACGTTAAAAAAAAACATGTTACGTGCCCTTGACGGGAGGCTACCATCTGTCTCCTAACAGTTGTCGAGCTGATCCCTTTCCCCCAACTTTCTCTGAGCACCTGGGGTCCTTGTGACCTGGCCATTTAACCCATTGTGTGCAAAGAAAACAACCCGCCTAGTTCAGGTGTAAATAAACGCCCTTCCTACAAAACAATTCCAAGTGGCTTTATAAGTTGTAACCTTAACAAATCTCATTCAGCTTAAAAACCTAAAAGGGTCAGGTCAAAATTATCCGCCGTGCAATATGCAGCATTGGATACGAAGCCATTTCAAAGCGTTCTACAGAAAGCGACTTTTCGGGATGTTTATATAGTTGGCCTAGCCCTCGAGACATAATCATGGATACAGTACGTTACGGCTAATTCTGACTGCAGGCTTTGAAATCGGAAATGTCCGAAATGCGCTTATATCATTCACCACGTCAGACCTTAACAGGATAATGTAAACAACAAATAGCTCAGTGTTTATATCATATAAGGCTGATAGGAGCATTCAACTTTAATGTATGCGTTGCGCCTTTATTCCTCCCATTTGATGCTCCAATCTATAAATTGTTAGTAAACACGTCGAGGAGTTATTGACTATAACAGTTTTCATATGTGTTGTATATGATACGATGTATACTTTTTTCAGTTGTGTTTTACTTTAACTTGTACAGTCGCATCTATTGTGAAGGGTACACATAAAAAGTGGTGTATTTCTGTCAGTTGAAAAATGTTAAAGGCTTCGAGTGTCTGCGCTAAATGTCTATTATGAAATAAATACTTTTCACCATTATAACGTTCTCCTGTCATACACCAATAAAGAGAATCCTTTAAAAAATCTCCACTCTGTTGGATAGCTTATTCAGGCATACTTATATTACACGTTGGATTGGGTTGTTTTACCTCTGAGCGGCACTTTTTTTCACACCATGGGCTAAATGGCCAGGTCACATGGACCCCGAAGGCTCAGAGAAGGTTGGGGGAGGGGACCCACTGGAACAGCTGTTGGGAGACAGATGGTAACCTCCCGTCAAGGCCATCCAGCGTATTCTTTAACGTGCACAGGGTATGGCTCTCCCGCACACGGGGCCATGGCTTAACGTCCCATCCGACGGACGGTGGCCTTTCCAAGCCCATCGGTGTCCCCTACTGACCGTGGGCAGGGCGGGGAATTTTGCGGAGATAAATCTCAACGCTGACCCAGCTGGGACTCGAACCTGGGAACTACAGATTACGAGCCTGGCACGCTACAGACTGAGCCACCCCCGCCCCTTATATTACACGATTTTGGACATTATATGTTATATACACTGTTGAACAAAAATTAAGTTACAACCCTATGTTATGCAAATGGCAACTAACGTCAAAGCTCTATAACTCCATTAATTTTAATTTTTTTTTTCTTAAAACTGTGATCGCAGATAAAGATCTGAATCAAATATATCAATATCTCGATTTTCAAAATATTCGTTCAATATTTAATGAGTTATGGTAGTTTCAGTATTTAACAATAATAGTGCCTAACAAATTATATAAAATTGGCGAATACTGAAAGATTAATTTGCACAGAATTCTAAAATATACATTTATTTTAAATAATTAAATCCTTTGAAATAACAACACTCATAAAGTCTTAGGTCCGAGATAAATTCCTATGACTGACATTGTTATTTTTAAATATTGAAACTTCCATAACTTATTAACGCTGAACGAAAATCGTTGAAAATCTGCATATTGATATATTTTATTGAGATCTTTATCCACTACCACATTAAAGTTTTTTTTAGCAATTATAGAGCTTCAGCGTTAGCTTACAGGTTACATAACATAGGATTGCAACATAACTTTTTGTCTACCAGTATACGTATAAGTTATTTTTTTCTTATTGGGATGATATATAATATGGGTTGTCAGTAAGAGGATAATGAGAGTTCTAAGTCAGTGGCGGATCAATGTTAATCCTATGGGACCCGCCACCCATGTGTTTAGAGTGGTGGCGGGTCCCATAGGATTAACATTGACCCGCTACTGAGTTAGAACTCGCATTATCCTCTTACTGTTGTCTTACCTCTGAGCGACACTACTTTGCACACAATAGGCTAAATGATAAGGCCAGAAAACCCGAAGGCCACAAAGAAGGAGACACGGAGCATCGGATAGAAGGCAGACGAAAACTTTCCGTCCGTTTGGTTGGGTTGTTTTACCTCTGAGCGGCACTTTTTTGCACACCATGGGCTAAATGGCCAGGTCACATGGACCCCGAAGGCTCAGAGAAGGTTGTGGGAGGGGACCCACTGGAACAGCTGTTGGGAGACAGATGGTAGCCTCCCGTCAAGGCCATCCAGTGTGTTCTCTAACGTGCACAGGGTATGGCTCTCCCGCACACGTGACCACGGCCTAACGTCCCATCCGACGGACGGCGGCCTTTCCAAGCCCATCGGTGTCCCCTACTGACCGTGGGCAGGGCGGGGAATTTTGCGGAGATAAATCTCAACGCTGACCCAGCTGGGACCTTCCGTCCGTCAAAGCCATTCGACTTGTTCATTAACGTGCACAGGGTATGGCTATCCCGCACATGAGGCCACGGCTTAACATCCTATCTGACGGACGGAGACCTTTATAGCCCATCAATATCTCTCTCTCATCGATATCAGGGTAGAAATTTAAAGAAGATATATCTCAACGCATACAAGGTCGGGGCTCGAACCTGTAAACTGAAGATTGTGAGCCCGGAGCGCTACCCAACAACCACAATATCCACAAATATCCAGAAGATATCTAAGGTAGGAAGTGGATATCAATTTACCATCTTAGATGGATATCATTTACCCCCTCATACTAAATGCTTTGTAGACAGATGCATTTGAAATGGAAATGCACATATTGTTCAATTTTAACTATGAAGATTCGGAGCAGATTCGTTAATGAAAAATTTATATCACTTTTCAAATAAAGTTCTTTACAGAGATGGTTAAATTTTCTCGACGGCAATTACTTCATCATAAACAGGACACATGAGAACATTATTTAAAATCTGCATGTGTTCCATACACACCACACATATATATATATTATTAAAATATTTCTCTCATATGACAACAGTAAAGATACGAACATGATGAAATCGAACAATAAGACCTAAATTCAAAGAACAGTTCTCAAATTTGGAGAACTTTGGAGTTTCTTAAATTGTTTTAAGTTAAATTAAGGCAATGTTGTTCAACTGAGGGACCCAAACGCTTGTGGACCACGTTATTGTCTCTTAATAAGTACGTTTTATTATTATTTTAGCACAGAGCATGATTTTCTTTGATACTTGAAATGAACATAGCTATTTCGAGGTCTTTGTGTTGTGTTATTTATACCCGTTATGTGTCAGAAGGCTACAGGGAGAAGTCATTCATACGCAATTGAAAAGGGCTGGAGGAAATTTTAAAAAGAATGTCCTCAAAAAACAAACATTTTATTTCATCTCGGATTATAATTGCAAAAAATGTATTAATTATTTTGGATTGCAAAATGTAAAAATTCATCATAAATGTTTTAAAATAGTAAAATTAAAATTTTGAAAGAGAGTGTTTTGAGAGGAAAATGTTAGGTGTGGCGTTTCTCAAGTGACAACTATTCCTCAATGATTTTTTTTTGTTATAGAACTGAAGAGAAAAACAAACTACCCCTGTTATGTTTTTCATGTCTTGTTTTATTTCTTCATTTCTGTTTTTGAATTTTGATGCCTTTTTTAGAGCATAAAGTAAAGCAGATTGTGATCCAAGTGTACTGGATCGCAGAAAGTTTTACTCTTCTCAAACTGGGACTTTTAAAAATCAGAAAAATTGCATTTCATTTTTTCCTACGTTGTGATTTATTTATCCTATTCTTTGCTCAACAAAAGAGGTATTTTACTTTCTCACCGCAATTTAATCTGATCTACCTCTATTACGGACATAACCAAACCTCCTTAGAGCAGGGACTAGTTTAGTCGTTAACTTTCCAGTCTCGTAATCTGCAGTTCCAAGGTTCGAGACCCAACTGTGCCATCATCGAAACTAATCCACACCCTACTCTCAGTGGAAAAAGGAACATCGATGGGTTTAGAAAGGCTGTCATCCGTCGTAGAGCCGTGGTTCCGTGTGCTGGAAAGCCATTCCTTATGCACGTTAAATAACTCGCTACATTGACTTCACTGGAGTCTACCGTCTGCTTCCTAACAGCTGTCCAGTGTATACTTTTTCAAAGTCCTTGGGGTTCTTGTGACTTAGCCATTTAGGCCACTGTGTGCAACGAAGTGTCGCTCAAAGGTAACAACCTATCGTTATTAAGATAGCAAAAGAGTTGGACATCACTGACTTAAAGGATGGAGTGAGTCATTACTTCTCAGCATCTGCAGAAAAAAATATCTCCGATTAATGAAACGTCCCTTTTAGTTCCTCAGAACCATAATGAATTGTTGAAAGCAATTTACTCTAGGAAATCTATGGAAGTGAGAGAAGAGAGCAGTGGGGGGTTTGCCCCGAATGAGAGGTCACTGTCCTATATTTTAATCTCTGAGATCGATTTCAAATCTTTTTTCTTCTCTCCCTTTTATTTTTTCTCTTTCTTTGTGCTTCTCTGTGGCAGAATTAATCAAAAGTGAACCCGTGAATAATTCATGATATTAGACTTTGTTGGCCTAATGGAACCGGATGTGTATACGTGCTCTTAATGTGTGCCTGCCCTTAAAAAAGCATGCAAACTTTCGACAACCAGCAATCAAACTGTCAACTTTAATACATTCCGCAGAACTTAGGTAAGCGCGAAACTGAAATATCAGGCGTCACCTCTTAACAATTTCTATATTGCTACGTATTCTCAAAATACATATATTGTTCTTTAGTTACTGTTTTGTAATATATATGTACTGAATACTTGGACGAAATGGGCAAGGAGAAAATGGAAGATTAATTGGCTTCTTGCTATCCCAAATCAGGGGCGGGGGTGACTCAGTCGGTAGCGCGTCACGCTCGTAATCTGTAGTTCCCAGGTTCGAGTCCCAGCTGGGTCAGCATTGAGATTTATCTCCGCAAAATTCCCCGCCCTGCCCACGGTCAGTAGGGGACACCGATGGGCTTGGAAAGACCGCCGTCCGTCGGATGGAACGTTAAGCCGTGGCCCCGTGTGCGGGAGAGCCATACCCTGTGCACGTTAAAGAACACGCTGGATGGCCTTGACGGGAGGCTACCATCTGTCTCCCAACAGCTGTTCCAGTGGGTCCCCTCCCCCAACCTTCTCTGAGCCTTCGGGGTCCATGTGACCTGGCCATTTAGCCCATGGTGTGCAAAAAAGTGCCGCTCAGAGGTAAAACAACCCAACCTATCCCAAATCTGACGAAGAAAAAATGATAACCTTTAATAATAATCCTTTATAAATTATATTCTTTAGGTTATATTCTTTAGTGAGCTCGGGAAATGAAAGATCTTCGCATCTTTCTACTTTCCTCTACAAAAAGAGAAATCAGGAAAAGTCAAGTAAGAAAAAATATTGAAAAACAAACAAAAAATAAGACAAAATAATAGTAATAAAATTTGGATAATGGCAACAACTGAAATCGTCACAAACTCATTTTGGAAATCAGAAGGCAAATTAGCTTTAATATGTTCAGTCGCCTCGATGTCACATTGGTTGGGTTGTTTTACCACTGAGCTACTTTTTTGACACAATGGGCTAAATGGCCAAGTCACAAGGTCTCCAAGGGCTCATAGTAGGTTAATGAAGGGAACCCACTGAACAGCTGTTAGGAGACAGATGGTAAACTCCAATGAAGGACATCCAGGGTATTCTTTAACGTGCACAGGGCATTGCTCTCCCACACACCAGAGAAATTGACCGCCAAGCCCATCGATGTTCCGTACTAACCGAGCGCAAGGTGGGGTTTTTGGGGAGAAAAATATCAATGCTGACCCAACTGGGACTCGAACCTGGGAACTGCAGATTACGAGCTTGGTGCAGTACCAAATGAGATACTCCCGCCCCCCAGTGTGCGGGAGAACCATACCCTGTGAACGTTCAAGAACACGCTGGATGGCCTTGACGGGAGGCTACCGTCTGGTTTCTAACAGCTGTCCTCCGCCCAAACACTCTCTGAGCCCTTGGAGTCCTTGTGACCTAGCCATTTAGCCCATTGTGTGCAAAAAATAGCGCTTAGAGTAAAACAGCACAGCACCACAGGGGCCACGGCTAAACGTCCTATACGACGGACGGTTGGGCTGTTTTGCTATTTAGTGACTACACACATTTACTATACACAAGGGGTAATTGGCCAGGTCAAAAGGACCTCGAAGGCTCAAAGAAGGTTGGGGGAGGGGATGTACTGGACAGTTGTTGGGAGACAGATTGTAGCCTCCCGTCAAAGTCATCCATCGTGTTTTTTAACATGAACAGGGTATGACTCGCAGTGTCCCCTATTGACTTGGAGCAGTGTGGGGATTTTTGAGCAGATAAATCTCAACGCTGGCCTAGGCGGAACTCGAAATTAGGAACTGCAAATTAGGAGCTAGACACGCTCCGACGGGCGGCGGCCTTTTCAAGCTCATCGGTCGATTTCGGGGATGGCATAATTGTGGATGAGTTAGAATATCGCATGAGAAACCAGAATAAGCCGATAGAGTTTCTCGGTTATCTGATTTTTTATGTAAGGTAGTATTTTCCCGTTTTAAAAAACAAATAAAAATAAATTAATTTCTGCTTTAAGGGCAGATCATTTGTCACTTATGAATTCATCTTAGCCGTTAATGTCAAAAACAGTAGGAAAAGTATGGACGTGTTATATATACTGTCAGATTCGTCATCTGAAGTTCCCAGGTTCGAGTCCTACCTGGTTCAGCGATGAGATTTATCTCCCCCAAAAACCGCACCCTGCCTTCGGCCAGTAAGAAACATCGATGGGTTTGGAAAGGCCGCCGTCCTTCGGATGGGACCTTAAGCAATGGCCCCGTGTGTGGGAGAGCCATACCATTTCTCACGTTTAATAATACACTGTATGGCCTTGACGGGAGACAACCATCTGTTCCCTAACAGCTGTCCAGTGGGTCCCCTTCCCTGATCCTACTCTTAGTCCTCGGGTGTCCTTGTGACCTGGACGTTTATCCCATTGTGTGCAAAACAATGCCGTTCAGAGGTAAAATAACCAACAACCTTTCTACCAAAAATAAAAATAACTGAACTTTCATTGATATTTATTTCCCGCAGACTAACACTCATGATATTTCTATGGAAGTCGTCGAAAGAAGACTGAAGCAGCACGTGCTCCACATTCTCTTCTTGTATGCTGGGCAGAGAGATGGGAACTTTTTACGATTCCGTAAATCTTTTCCCTTAAATGCGCTGTGGCTAATTGGTAATCAAAATAAGGTAGTCTCTTCTATTGAATTTTAAATGCTCTCATCCTAGAGGTTGGTTGGACAAGTTAGTTTTATGAAATAAACCTACATTAACGTTAGTAGTTTTACAGAACTGCAGCCAATTCTCTGAATATTATATGCAATTTCTAGGCAGAAACCCCTAAAGGATGTTGGGTTATCTAAATTAGGAAATAAGATCAGAGCTGCTTTAATGGCTAAACTAGCTCTCTCATTTCCTGGTTTACCGGAAAGACTGGTGTTCCACAGCAGATTGATGCTGAAGGAGCTGCTTGTAGAAAGGGAATCGTTTTGCCATAGAATGTCAAAGGTTATGGAAGTATTTGGTGAAGTAGGTGGCTTTGCTATGATGGACTGAAGAGTGTGAATGCTGTCTGATAAAATTATAATATTTCTGTTTTGCACATAAGAAGCCTATTGAAAATTCTGTACAAATAGCAAAAGTTCTGCTGCCATTATGACAAAGAGGTTGAGTTGTTTTACCTCTGAATGGCATTTTTTTCACAAAATGGGCTAAACGGCTAGGTCACAAGGACCCCGAGAGTTCAAAGAAGGTTGGGGTAGGGGACCTTCTGGAACAGCTGTTGGGAAATAGATGATAGCTTCGCATCAAGGCCATCCAACGTGTTTTTTAACATGTACAGGGTATGACTCTCCCCCACATGGAGCCATGGTTTAATGTCCTATCAGACGGACGGCGGTCTTTTCAAGCAAATCGGTTTCCCCTATTGACCGTGGGCAGGGTGGATAGTTTTGCGGAGATAAATCTCAACGCTAATCCAGCTGGGACTCGAACCTGGGAACTGCAGATTACGAGCCAGGCGCGCTACCGACTGAGCCATCCTTGCCCCCCCACAGGTGGTCAGTGAGTGTATCCTGAGATTTAATATAAAAATGCAGTGTTATTAGTTGGTGGTCATTTAGAGTCAATTGTGCGTATAAGAAGCTCAGTTTTTAAATCAATGCTTTAATTTGTATAATTTTTCGGTAATAAAATAAGGTGGTTTAAGAATCCACTAGTGGTTCTCAAGGTGGGGTACGCGGTATTTTGAAGTGCGCCGTGAGAGCTCAAAAGTCGCTAGATCTGGTAACAAAGTAACTATAGTTTTATCTGTCTATTATATAGTATTATCTACGCCAGTTACATACACATTTCCAGGGAGTACGTGAAGCATAAAAGGTTGAGAACCACTGCTCTAGAAAATAGTAGACGTCAACATGTGACGTAATGTGTAAATATTTAGTAATCCTTTATAATGTCAAATACAGAATGGGCCAAAAACCCCAACCAATTTAAAATTAAATATAAACAAATGTACTGAGCTGTATTTGATCGTTCAACTTGATAAGAGTGGAGTAGCTCAGTCGGCATCGGGCCAGGTGCCTAATATGCATTTCCAAGGTTTGAGTCCCAACTGTGCTGCATCGAGATGTATCTCCGCTGACCCCATGCCATTGGTGAAGAAGAGGATAGCGATGGGATTTGAAAGGCGACCGCCCGTCGGGTGGGATATAAAGCTTTGGCCACGAGTTGTTTTACCTCTGAGAGTATTTATCTCCGCAAAATTCCCCACCCGGTCAGTAGGGGACACCGATAGGCTTGTAAAGGCTGCCGTCCGTCGGATGAAACGTTAAGCCGTGTCGCGGTGTGCGGGAGAGACATACCCTGTGCACGTTAAAGAACACGCTGGATGGCCTTGACGGGAGGCTACCATCTGTCTCCCATCAGCTGCTCCAGTGGGTCCCCTCCCCCAACCTTCTCTGAGCCTTCGGGGTCCATGTGACCTAGCCATTTAGCCCATGGCGTGCAAAAAGTGCCGCTCAGAGGTAAACCAACTCAACCTCTGAGAATCATTTTTTGGCACACAATGGCTTTTTTTCCCTGATGGAATCAGACCTAGATGACCAGGGGATAAGGATCCCCTAGCGCCTTCTGAAAAGTTCGCACCAATGTAACATTTTTTTTAATGATGAACAACTGTCCTCTTCTACACACATTCTCCGATAAATGTCATTTGTTTTGACAAAGAGAAAAACGAATGACACTTCGCTGTTCTGCTGCGGTGCAATCGGCAGAGGGTCGCTACGAATAACATTTCGCTGTTCTGCTGCGATCAGACAGAAGGTCGCCATTTTAATAACTGACTAGTTCAGAATTGCAAACTTTATATAAAACCTACGTAATGGGTAAATAGGTGTAAAACACAAAATTTTGCGATGTTTGGAATCTCAACTCCTAGAAGGAGACCACTACAAGTTGTCAAACATTGAAGCATACTTCAGCATTGCCATGTTCACCCCATTTTATAGCCATTCACTGTAGGTGCGTCAAAATGTTTATCTGTGCTTTTAAATGATTTAGATGCAAAAATTCCAATTTATGATGCAGACACGCTAGAGCTATGAATAATAATTAGGTAACTAATGCTGCATAATACAGAAATATTAGTAAGTCTAAGATTACCCATCATGGCCAAATTAAGATTCACGTCACAATGTAACAGTTGCTCCTCACTTATCTTCCCTTGTGTATGTGGGTTTCTATCTCTATCGTAATTTCCTTCAAGGACCAAAATTTGTTCTTCATAAATAATTAAAATGTTAAATGCTGAAAACTTTACGCTATTAAACTAAGTTCAGTTTTCCAAGATTAAATTAATTTCATTAGTTACATGCTAGCATTTAAATTCCCTTTATACGTTTTAGTTTAGCTACCAACAATTAATTTATAGGGAAAGATATTCATAATCTAGATCATTTAAACCATCTAGGGGAATGTTAATGTTGAAATTGTGATCCGTGTATGATTATTTCATTTCTTAAATTTTCTGGTTTGATACAGCAAGTCTTAAGCATTTTTCTACACTCCAAATTCTTGCTATGGCAAGTCATACGCATTCTTTCTGCAGTCCTAAATCAAGAAGTCTTACGCATTCTTTCTGCATTCGTATTTTTTTGCTACTGGAAGTCCTACGCATTTTTTCTGTAGTCCTAATTCTTGTTACAAGAAATTTTATGCATTCTTTCTGCAGTCTTAATTCTTGCTACAGGAAATCTTATACATTCTTTCCGCAGTCCCAATTCTTGCTGCAAGAAATCTTATGCACTCTTTCTGCAGTCTTAATTCTTGCTACGGGAAATCTTATGCATTCTTTTTGCAGTCCTAATTCTTGCTACAAGAAGTCTTGTGCATTCTTTCTGCAGTCTTAATTCTTGCTACGGAAAGTCCTAAGCATTCTTTCTGCGGTCTTAATTCTTGCTACGGAAAGTCCTATGCATTCTTTCTGCAGCCCTAATTCTTGCTGCGGGAAGTCTTAGGAATTCTTTTTGCAGTCCTAATTCTTGCTACGGGAAGTCTTACGAATTCTTTTTTGCAGTACTAATTTTGGCTACGGGAAGTCTCATGCATTCTTTCTGCATTCTTAATTCTTTCTATGACAAGTCTTACGCATTCTTGCTGCACTACTAATTCTTTCTGTAGCAAATTTTTTTAGGATTCCCTCCTCTCATCGAGAAATGTTTCTCGAATTAATCGATTTTGGTTGTAACAAACCCACCTACCGTAAAAAAAGAACATTTAATTCTAAACAATACAATAAAATTAGTTTCTGGTGACATAGTTGACTCAGTAGTCAGTCGCATAATCTTGTGTTTCTAGCTTCGAATCCTTCTATGATGGATGGAATTGGCTCAGTCGGTATCGCTCCTGGCACGTAATTTGATGTTCCCAGGTTTGAGTCCCAGCTGTTGAGATTTATCTCCAATAACCCCCACCCTGCCTTCAGTAAGAAAGGGTGCATTGATAGGCTTGAAAAGATGCCATTCTTCTTGAAATCGGACGTTAAGCCAAGGCTGAGTATGTATTAGAGCCATACCCTCTGAACGTTAAAGAAAATGGACGTACCCAGGGGAGGGAGAGGTAGATCCGAACCCGCTATCTCCCCCTCTCGGAAAATCCGGCCATCTTATACAAAATCTCAAACTTGTCTACCAGTTTTGAAGTCCAAAGTTGTCTGTATTTTTTATTTTAGCCCCATATTTGTTCAACACTAAAAATAGGTTAAAAAAAACCCATAAAATTTTATTCCATATAGAATATTTCCGGTGGAATATTTTAGTAATTAGGGAATCCTACTCCCCCTCGCGAAACTCAATCCCAGTCCATCCCCCTCCCCTGAAGAAAATAAATCCTGGGTACATACCTGTTAAATAATACGCTGGATATTCTTGATGGGAGGCTTCCATTTCTCTCCAACAGCCTTCCAGACTCCTTGTGGTCTTAATGACTTGTGACATTTACCCCACTTTATGCAAAAAATGTTTCTTAAAGGTAAAACAACCCAACAGCCTTCTCTCTATGGGTTTAGAATTTCTCGCTAATAATCTCGATGAGAAAGGGAGCATCGTTCATGGGAGGGATGTTTAGTCATCGTTCCATGTGTTGGAGAGCCATACTCTGTCGCACATTATACAATACGTTGCTGGGCCTTGGTTTGAAGGGAGGCGTCCGTATGTCTCCCAACAGATGCCCAGTCCTAACAGTCCTACCCAACTCTGAACCCTTGGGGTCTTTGTGACCTGCCCATTTAGCCCATTGTGTGCACATAAGTGCAGCTCAGAAATTACACACTCAACCCTTCCCATATACAATTTGTGAGTCATTGGAAACATACGGCATTTTATCCTAAAGACTGTTTCAACTATAGATCATTTTTAAACATTTTGAATCATGTTACATTCTAAGCTACAAATAATTCAAGTCCTATGTGCATCTGTTATCTTCAACCTGCACTTAATCACTGTAAAATTCAAGTCAAAAATTATTAATGTATCTATAAATTACATAATGACTGTGCATTAATTTTTTAGACTTTCAGTAATTAACATTTCACCTAAAAAGATTTGAATCTTTTTTTTTGTCTAAACGTCGTCCTTCCAGAAAGCTAAACTCTCGTTACCTTTAAAGATCAGACGATCCTCAAAAGAATTTTGAAGGCTTTATTATCAGAACTACATAAACCTTTTTTTTAGTTTTCAATGTGAATATTTCTGTTTTATTTTCATTTCATCGCAGTGTTATTCTTAGGAGCTTTCTCTGTCCTCCTTACTACTGTCTTGTGCTAGAAGGTAGCCAACCAGGCAACCAATTTTCTTTCATTCCCGTTATCTTATTACCCTGGAAGCGACTGTTGTGTATACTTAAGTTTACTTATTTACATACAGAGTGTTTCAAAAGAAGGTTTACAACTTTGAGAGCATGTATACATTTATTAAAAAATAGTACATACAAATCAAATACATATAAATATAGCTAAGAACATTAAGTTTTGTGAGATGTATAAATAATAAATAAGTAAATAATCCCTCAAGCAGCTGCTTGCCACAGAGATCTGACAGTAGCCTTTCAGTTTATACGCCACAGTAGGTCTGTGAGGATGATGGGACCTCAGCAGAAAAACAATGCAAACATCCACATCTTACACGGGGCTCGAACCCAGCCCTTAGATCAGTACCCAAGTTCACTAACCCCTCGCCCACGGGACGGTTGTCAGATGTATCCGAGTTTTCCAAATTGGCGGGTAAACTAAGAGGGTCCAACATCATGGCCACCTTGATCTCCAATTTAACTCCACTGGACTTTTTATTATGCGATTTGTTATGTATAAAATGTACTTTCCACTCTTACATACAAATGTTGAAGATCTACGTGGAAGAGTTACAGTTGCAGAAATCGCAACAGACATACTTCGTCGCAGCTGGGAAGAAAGTCGTTTTAAGTGGGATACTTGTCCTATTACATCTGTAAGTTATATTGAACTGTCACTCTTACACATCTGAAAAAAACTTGACATATTTGGTTGCATTTCTATGTATCTGATTCGAATTTACCATTTGTTAATAAATGTTTACATTTCCTGAAAGTTGCAAACCTACTTTTGAAACACTCTCTCTATATTTTTTTTGTGGACGGGAGAGAAATATGCAAGATTGTTTTCAAAATACATTGAATTGATCAAATTACATCGTTTCATAAGTAAAAGCATCAATTATAATTAAAAAAACAGTAATTTCATTTTGATTGGTCATCTGGGGGATCTGAGAGGCTTTCTCGGTAAGCATGCACTTGCTGCATAAAGATCGTTTTATATTCGCGTATGTTCAATGAATTATTATTTCAGCTAATTCTCATTGTTCCAGTCATCATGGAACACATCTTTCATTCATGCGGAGATTTCTCTATTGGAACATGCACATAATGTTCGCAGTTCTTTACGAACAAATTGTTCTATAGAACAGGATATCAGCTCATCCCCAACCACTCCTAAATTATTTTATCATTCCATTCCTCGATGAACAACTAGTTATATTAGTTTTACATCTTTGAAAAATCGGTAACCTTTGAGCGGCAGTTTTTTGCCTACTAGAAGAGAAGGCTAAATGGTCAAGTCACAAGGATCCCGAGTGTTCAGAGAAGGTTTAGGGGAGGGGACCCACTTGACAGCTGTTGGGAAACAGATAGTCACTTCCCATCATGGTCATCCAGCGTGTTCTTAAAGTTAACAGTTGGGTTGTTTTACCTCTGAGCGGCACTTTTTTGCACACCATGGGCTAAATGGCCAGGTCACATGGACCCCGAAGGCTCAGAGAAGGTTGGGGGAGGGGACCCACCGGAACAGCTGTTGGGAGACAGATGGTAGCCTCCCGTCAAGGCCATCCAGCGTGTTCTTTAACGTGCACAGGGTATGGCTCTCCTGCACACGATGCCACGTCTTAACTTTCCATCCGACGGACGGCGGCCTTTCCAAGCCCATCGGTGTCCCCTACTGACCGTGGGCAGGGTGGGGAATTTTGCGGAGATAAATCTCAACGCTGACCCAGCTGGGACTCGAACCTGGGAACTACAGATTACGAGCCTGGCGCGCTACCGACTGAGCCACCCCGCCCCTAAAGTGAACAGAGTAGGACTCTCCAGAACACTGGGACCACGGCTTAATGTCCCATCCGACGTCGACGGTTTTTCCAAACTCATCGGTGTGCCCTACTGACCTCGTATGACTGTTGACTCGGGCGTATAATTTATTTGGTCTCGAACCTGAAGATTATGAGAATGGCGCGCTAGCGGCTGAACCAACTCCTGCCACTTCCCTTAAAGTGGGCGAAAAGATCGAGTAGTTGGGAGAATAGTAATTCACTGAACAACTTAAATTGAAAAAAAAATCAAACTTGAAATACTTTTTTTTTACTTTAATTTCTCGATAAACAAGTTTCTTCAGACTGTTCAATCCTTTTCGACAGAAAGTCAAATCTCCAAACACATCCTATCCTCACCGCGTCACAAATCGTTATCTCCTAGCAACTACAAGAATTCCTATCGGAGCAGTGAATTAGATAAACAGGGTTTCAAATTTGCATCCGTACAATGCATCGCAAACGCGATTGAAACAAATGGCATTTTAACAGAATAATTCGCGCGTTTCGCAGTTTTGCAGGCAACGCAGTGTTTGAGGCTGGAGAAACTTCATTGTCTCTGTAACACAGGTCTGTGGGCTGTTTTCCAGGTCGATGTCGTTAGCAAAGCAAGCAAGCTACGACGTTGGCACTCACAGTTGGTCCGACGCTGTCTGTCATTGATTTGTGTAGACTAAAGTCTCATTCAAGCTGCGTAAAGACTAAGCGTGAAACATTGCAAACCTCTGCGATTCTGATTGCCGATCGTGGAAACGTTATTCAGTTTTCTTTTTGTGAAATTAAATGTGCAGTTACCTTAATACTGATTAAGGCCGTGGACAATATTGTGATCAAAGAGGCATTTTGGGAAGTGTTGCATTATGGTTACAAATTAAATGTTACAAATGGAAGAGAAATGAGAACGTTATGCAAGATCAGATTGTGATAGAGGAAAATAATACGAAATAATCCTTAGAGAAATAAAAATACGTAGTGAATATCAAATGAAAAATCAATACTAGGTGAATTAATCATATAATGGAGTCGCTAGGATAGCGGTATTGATTGCATGTATGTGAATGTAGTGGAAACGCAGCTGAAATATCCAAAAATAGGTGGAATAGAAATCGGAAGAAGTATACATTCGATTATGGGTTCTCAACGTGGGATACGCGGTAAAAATTTTGGGGTACGCCGTGAGAGCTCAAAGTAGATCTAGTAACAGAGTTGGGTTGTTTTACCCATGAGCGGCACTTTTTTGCACACCGTGGGCTAAATGGCCAGGTCACAAGGACCCCGAAGGCTCAGAGAAGGTTGGGGGAGGGGACCCACTGGAACAGCTGTTGGGAGACAGATGATAGTCTCCCGTCAAGGCCATCCAGCGTGTTCTTTTACGTGCACAGGGTATGGCTCTCCCGCACACGGGGCCACGGCTTAACGTCCCATCCGACGGACGGCGACCTTTCGAAGCCCATCGGTGTCCCCTACTGACCGTGGGCAGGGCGGGGAATTTGCGGTGATAAATCTCAACGCTGACCCAGCTGGGACTCGAACCTGGGAACTACAGATTACGAGCCTGGCGCGCTACCGACTGAGCCACCCCCGCCCCTTTCCAGGAGGTACGTGAAGCATAAAAGATTGAGAAACACTGCATTAGATAAAAGCGAAACAAATACAGAATGGAAACACGCTTATTTTTACTTGAAGCTAACTTTCCGCAAACAGTTGATTTTGTTTAAAAAGAAATGTATACACTGATGTGCAAAAGTTAAGGTACGAACCTATATGTTGTTAATAGGGAACAAACTTCGAAGCTCCATAAATTCTCTTTATGAAAACTGTTAACTGAAGATAAATTATAGATCTTCATCAAATCAACATAAATCTCGATTTTTTCCCAAATATTCGTTAGATATTTAAAGAATTATTGGAACTAGAATATTCGAAAACAGCAATGTTGATTCTAAGAAATTTATAGAATTTTTACGAATATTTAAAGAATTATTTGCACAACTTTTCAAATACACTAATTTCATTTAAGTTCTTTAAAACACAGTCGGAACTGGAAGGGGGGGGGAGGAGCAAGGGGGCCTTTCTCTCCCCTTTCCTTCAGAGTGTTAATTTTATTAAAGATAACAGAGGAAAAAATATTAAGTGTTTCTCATGCATTTTTCAAAAAAATATTTAAAGAATTCTAAAACTGAGGAGAAAATCTTTTAATGCCGTGAAATTCTAGTCTCTTGGCCCGCTCCCTCCCATACTTTTGTCCGGTTCGTTCGAGTCATTTGCTCCCCCTAATTATTCTAGGTAGGAGCCTGCTTCAAAATAATACCAGGTTTGAATTTTTCCTTATTTTCTAAGATTCATTCTTATGACTGATATTAAATATTAGCTTGTTGTTAAATGTCCAAGCTTCTGTATCTCCTAAATTATTGAGCGAATATTGGTGAAAATCGATATTACGTTAAATTTGAATAAGGACTTTACTTTCAGTCAAATGTTTTGCATAAATAACTAATTTAAAAAGTTGGCAAGAGCAAACCTTTGGACAGCAGTGTAATATACATATCGGAGGATTCGCTTTCATGTGCCTTGGGCTTAAACTGCACAAAAATGTTCTGATGATATTATTGAATTAGAATAGGAAACCTGATTGTTCACACATTTAAAATGTGAACCCGCAATCCCCAGATCACAAGGACTCCGAGGGCTCATTGAAGGTTGGGGGAAGGAGACCCACTGGATAGCTGTTAGGAGACAGATGGTAATCTTCCGTCAAGGCCATCCAACGTTTTCTCTGCTTCACACAGATTAACGTTTCATCCAACAGACAGCGGCCTTTCCTAGCCTATCAAAATTCTCCGCCCTGCCCACGGTCAGTAGGGGACACCAATGGGCTTGAAAGGCCACCGTCCGTCGGATGAGACGTTAAACCGTGACCCCGTGTAGGGAGAGTCATACCCTATGCACTTTAAAAAACACGCTGGATGGCCTTGACGGGACTTTTTATCCCAACAGCTGTTCCAGTGAGTTCCCTCACCCACCTTCTCTGAGCCTTTGGGGTTCATGTGACGTGGTCATTTAGCTCATGGTGTGCAAAAAAGTGTAGGGAGAGTCATACCCTATGCACTTTAAAAACACGCTGGATGGCCTTGACGGACTTTTAATCCCAACAGCTGTTCCAGTGGGTTCCCTCACCCAACCTTCTCTGAGCCTTTGGGGTTCATGTGACGTGGTCATTTAGCCCATGGTGTGCAAAAAAGTGCCGTTCAGAGGTAAAACAACCCAACCCAAATCCTAGCCTATCAGTGTGTCCTGCAGACCGAGAGCAGGGTAGGGATTTTTTTGAAGAGATAAATCTCAATTCTGGCCCAGGTGGGACTCGTGTCTGGGAACTGCAGATTACGAACCTAGCACGCTACCAACCACGCTTTCATAAATTTAAAAACAATCTAAAAGTCGGTTTTTCTCGAAAACCTGCTGGATCTGCTGCATGTGAATCAGAAGAAGCTGTGTATATATACACTGGCGTAAGAGCAGCAGCTGAAAAATAGAATGGTGCTTTTAATTACCACACACGGTAAAAAGGTGAAAATCAGCTGCAATAGTTCACGTGGTTTAATATGGAATATGGTCGCTATTTATCGCTATGCAGGCCACGCAACGATGACTCATGTTGTTGATAAGGCTGTCCAACAGCGCTGTGGGTACTAATCTTCATTGATCCTTCAGAGCACGTCGAAGCTCCGGGAGGCTTTCAAGAGCGGGATCTGGTGAGTAACCCATCTCCCAAAAGCATCACATGCACCATTCCATGTGGTTAATAGTGCTACTCTCAAGACATCGATCAACAAGGCGATAACGGTGCTAACGGGTGTTCTCGTCCTCAAGGAGGAAGAGTTGGACTATATTACCTCTGAGCGGCACATTTTCGCACACAATAGGCTAAATTTCCAGTTCACAAGGACCCTGAGGACTCAGAGAAGGTTGGGGGAGAGGATACTGGACAGCTATTAGGAGACGATGGTAATATCCATCAAGGCCATCCAAGGTGTGGCTCACCACCACACGGGACCACGGCTTAACATCCCATCCGACGCACGGCAGCCTTTCCAAGCCCTTCGGTATCCCTTACTGATCAAGAGCATGGTAAGGAGATTTGCGGAGATAAATCTCAATGCTGGTAGAGTTGGGACTCTAATCTGAGAACTGCAGTGCTCGCTACCGACTGAGTCACTTTCGCCCCAAAGAAGGAAGGAAAATCACCTGTTCCCCCTACATATGGTCATACACATATTCTTGTACCTGAGACTGACATAGCCTGTTGGAAGCACGTACAGATCTGTGCAGCCACCCAAAGATATCCCTCCTCAAACCACGACACTGTCACCACCGTATGTGTTTTCATCTTTTCATTCATCTTTTCATGGATATTTGGGGAATGATAGTGTGTGCCTGGTACCTTATATATATATATCAATTGCCGGCACGAATCGCTGCTTAGGGCAAATCTCGATTCATCCATGAAGAGCCTGTATTGTCATTGAAATATAGGCTACTGGTCCAATTCACATGATATCTGCACTTGTTTTCATGGTCCCTTCCTGTAGCGTAGTGTGAAGGGCATACACACCTCTGACCACATAACGTACAGGCACATCTCATGAAGTCTTCGGCGTTTGGTGGTACGGCTACCGCATTCCGCTCGCTGTTATGAGGTCCGATCGCAGCCGAAGTGATGTTGACATCCCGCTTATTTGGACGTATAACATCCTCTATCGGTTCCCTTAGGGTTGTTGCCTGTCGTCCAGTATTGAAACGTGTAGATGCGCTCTGCCCTTGTTGGAAGCTATGTCAAAAAGTCTATGCACGACCGAATGACTCACATTAAGCCATCTTGCAACAACAGTTTGACTTTAGACTGACGACCAACAGCTTGCCACCACATTTCTTCCGATAAATGATATCTGGTAGACAACTCCAACAAAGCTGCTATCTCGAGAACTTCACCTCCCGCTTAACAGAAGATCGGTTACGACACGTCAGCTTTAACGCTCGACATTTTGCATATACCACTGTCAACGACATTCATTTGCGTACCTGAATCTCACGCAATTATTTGCAAACTATACACGACTTTCGTGCATTTCTGTCGTTGGCATTTTACGATATCGAGTTTTTTTTTTCATTTCTTCCTTAGCTTATGGAAACCAGTATACACTCGGTGCACTCATTCAATATCTCCACAACTGCTCCTACTAGAAATAAATTCGAGTCAAATTCTCCTTGTAATCTTAAAAATCAAATGTGTAAATTAAACATATTAATTTAATTTCAACTTCAACCTTTAAATACATTCTTTAGGGTTGTTGTTTTGGGCTGTTTTTTACTCTGAGCTGCACTTTCTTTTTGCACAAAATGGGCTAAATAGCCAGGTCCCATGGTTCCCAAGGGCTCAGAGAAGGTTGGGGGAAGGGGACCCACTAAACAGCTGTTAGGAAACAGAGAGTAGCTTCCCGTCAAGGCCATCCAGCTTGTTCTGTAATGTACACAGGATATGGTTCTCCCGCACATGGGGTCATGGCTTTATGTCCCATCCGATGGATGGCAGCCTTTTGAAACCCATCGGTGTCCCCTACTGACTGAGAGCAGGGGGGGGGGGGAATTTTGTGGAGATAAGTCTCAATGTTGGCCCAGGTAGGGCTACCGACTGAGGCAACCCCCACGCACCGTCTTTTGGAATTAAATATTCTTTTTAGCTCGGTTTGATAAAAAAAAACGAACTAATGTTTCACTCTGTCGTCTGTTTCTCTGCCCGCCTGTAGACGTTTAACTTTTCTGTGTTTAGAAACGACTTTGTTGTTAGCGCGCTTGGTTACCGATCAAAGAGAACTGGGTTCGAACCTCGGGCAACGCATGGATGATTATGCTGTTTTTCTGCTGAGGTCGCACCATCCACACATACCATCTACTATGGTGTATTAAATTGATAGGCTGCTGTCAGGCCTCTGTGACAAGCAGCTGCTTGAGGTTTTTTTTTAATTATTTTTTAATTGTTTTTTCGTAAACGAACACCTTATATTCGCTACAGGAGATAACTTACTCTTCTAGTTTTCATTAATGGAGCACTCTTATTGTTAATTAGCAGAATTGCCCATCGTTGTTTCTTCTTTAATGGTTCAGAGCAGAAAGTTTGTTCGTGCCTTAACAAAATGATTCGCAGTAGAAAGATTTTCTCGTGCCTTCAGAAAATGATTCAGAGTAGAAAGATTTTCTCGTGCCTTAACAAAATGATTCACGGTAGAAAAATTTGCTAGTGCCTTAACAAAATGATTCACAGTAGAAAGATATTTTCGTGCCTTAAAAAATGATTTAGAGTATAAAAATATCCTCGTGCCTTGACAAAATGATTCATTGAAAGTAGTAGTAGTCTTTATTTCCATTCATATCATTTATGATGCAATATAACTATTTACAAGATATTTTTGGAAATACACAATACCATAAGAGTTGAAAGACTTGCACAGGTTAAAAAACACATAAACTAACATTAAAAGCAACATTTTTAATATATTACAAAATTGATACTTTTTATCATGAACATATTAGTAATATGTAAAGCAACAGATTTAATTAAAAAAACTGTAATTGCAACAATTATTTCATTCAAAATTTTAACATCTTAAAAAGGAATAAAAAAAAGAAGAAAAATATTAAAAGATTAGGAGCAGGTTTCCTTAATTTTAAATAATTTTATCTATATCCTCAAAATAATAAAACCAATATATTAGCTTTCGTGAAAACATATGGAAATTTATTTCATCTTTTATGATTTCTCGTAAACCGTTAAATATTTTTGGCTAAAGATTCCATTAATTTTCCGAACGTGAGCCAAACGCTCGTTTACGTCCAGCCTGACGTCACTGGTGGCCGAAGTTTTACGTTTCCCAGTAATTCCTCATGTAGTTGATAATCGTTTCCTAATTTGTTGTGGTGGTCCCACTTGCTGGAATTTAAATATCATGTTTTTAGCTGCGGTGGGTTGGGATTGTGTCCACCGCAAGGGTTCGAAATCTCTAGGTGAGCTGAAGTCGCCTACCTATTAAAGAAACCTATCTACGATAATGGAGTAGACGGTACCGATGCTCAAAGTTATCAATGGACAGACGTTTCGCTGCCAAATTTTGGGGAAGGACATAATTTTTTCAAAATTTCTTAAAAATATAGAAAGTTAGCCTTCCCCAAAAAGTTGACATTTTACGGTGTGCACTAAGTTGCAGTGAGTTGAAGATGCAGACAAAGTTTGGTGGCCCTAGCTTTGACCGTATATGAAGAGATGTCGAATAAACAGACAGAGAGACAAACTCTTTAAAATATATACTACTCGACATATAGGGGCGGGGGTGGCTCAGTCGGTAGCGCGCCAGTCTCGTAATCTGTAGCTCCCAGATTCGAGTGCCAGCTGGGTCAGCGTTGAGACTTATCTCCGCAAAATTCTCCGCCCTGCCCACGGTCAGTAGGGGAGACTGATGGGCTTCGAAAGGTCGCTGTCCATCGGATGGGACGTTAAGCCGTGGCCACGTGTGCGGGAGAGCCATACCCTGTGCACTTTAAAGAACACACTGGATGGCGTTGACAGGAGGTTACCATCGGTCTCCCAACAAATGTTCCAGTGGGTCCCCTCCCCCAACCTTCTCTGAGCCTTCGGGGTTCATATGACCTGGGCTAAATGGCCAGGTCACATGAACTCTGAGCGGCACGTTTTTGCATAGCAAAAACGTGCCACTCAGAGGTAAAACAACCCAACAATTACTCGACATATAGAAATTGCCATATCGGGAAGTATTTGTCGCAGCGCCATGCAAATAGATGGGTATGTGTCGCAGTTGGATTATGGAAATGAGTGCAATTGCGAACCAGTCACGTGATAGGTGAGGGAGATAACAGGGCAAAATGGCTCGGCATAGCTAAGCTTGGCCGTTCTCACCTGGGCGTGTGGACCACTGCATCAGAGTGATCTCGGTGACGAAAGTACGTATAAGGAGTAAGAATGCCTGGGCGATGTCATAAAGAATCCCACCATAACATGGACACCCTTACCAGAGGCTTCATTATAGGGCTATCTATGGCTGGTTGGTCCCAGCATTGCATAGCGGTGGAAATTCATCAGGATGCAACAACTGGTCGAATTTGGCGACAGTAGTTGGGGAAAGGTAACTATAACTGGACTGGATCACTATAATTGGACTGGTGCATGTCGACAGTAAGTCGTAGCAGCCCCACAATTCACAGTGGATGACATTCGACACAGTGTATAGGCAGCTATTCACAGTCCGTTTACACGGACTGTGAATCGCAGATTGGCTGAGGCAGGTTTGCATTTTTGCCAGCCATTGTGATGGTTGCCACTGACCACAGCACATCGTCGTGCAAGGTTGTAGTGGTGCCGTACCAGATATGTGTGGATGGATGAATGGAACCACGTCATGTTCAGCAACGAATCTCACTTCTGTCTCAGTGCCGACGATCTCCGATTGAGAGTCTGGATACGACGTGGTCACCGGGATGATTTTGCTGGCATCCATGAGCATCACATGGCTGCTCAGCTTGGTGTCATGGCTTCGGGCACTATCAGTTTCAACAATCGTTCACTGCTCATACACATAGTGGGTACAATGACAGCACGACGATATGTCGATGAGGTGCTGCAGCTCGTTTTGTTGCCGTATTTCCCTGGTATCCCTGATGCCCAGTTTCAATGTCGATGAGGTGCTGCAGCTCGTTTTGTTGCCGTATTTCCCTGGTATCCCTGATGCCCAGTTTCAATGTCGATGAGGTGCTGCAGCTCGTTTTGTTGCCGTATTTCCCTGGTATCCCTGATGCCCAGTTTCAATGTCGATGAGGTGCTGCAGCTCGTTTTGTTGCCGTATTTCCCTGGTATCCCTGATGTCCAGTTTCAACACGATAACGCCTGACCACACACTGCCAACATCAGCAGACAGTGCCTACAGTATATCCAGATGCTGCCTTGTCCAATGCGATCCCCAGACTTCTTCCCAATAGAGAACACATGGAACGTCATTGGCAGACAACTTCACATCTCTGCACGACCCCTTCGAAATGTTTATAAATTATGGACACATCAACAATATATGGTATATATGGTCAAGATACCTCAGCACACCATCCGGGACTCTTCCACTCGATGCCTTGGTGCAGAATATGCAACTCAGCATGGCAGTCATACTACCTAATGACTTAGACCACATTATATTCTCCTCGCCCACCGTATTAGTGTAATCCCTCAGAAATTAAATCACCCTTTTCCCACCTACTTGTCTACATGTGTGATAAGTTTCGTCTCATTTCGTGCATTCTTTCACGGTGTGGCATATTCTATGTCGAGCAGTGCATAACAGAAAATGATGTTATTCAAGAATCTCTTGATTCTATGAATTACTTCCATTGTTTAATGAGTATTTAACCACCATTAAGCTATTTTAAATAACAGAATGAAAATGGGTGTAGAGGAGTTATATATATTTTCCAATTGGCTCTTTACTACGTTTTTTCCTTTCGGCTCTCCACTACATTTATGCTGGACGGGCCTTACTAAATGAATATTTCCAAAAATAAAGATTTGTAAATGCTTGATAAAGATCTTTTTAAATCTTTACATCCAGTGTCTTTGTTCATTAAAAGTTTACGTTAATAGTATCCGACATAAAACTATACCGACTCTAAGAACGCCGTAACATGAAAATAGAGTCATCTTGGAGCAGTTTCTCTAAGAACACAAAAAGCAGCATTGCTCAGCAGTTATACTCCCTCTGCATATATTGCATACGATCTCCGAAGTAAAAGGCAAAGCACACTCTGCTTTGCCTTTCTGCTTCATGATGAGTGTGGAAGCTTAATTAGATCAAACTACAAGATCAAGTTTATTCTCTTGTGGGACTGAGGAAAACAGACAAAATGTGTCATGAGAGATTAAATGTTTTTTTTTTTCGTAAAGAGCAAACAGTCTTAATGTAAGATGCGGAAAACTGTTACTTTGTTCTTTCTATTAAACTGAGCTGAAAATAAAACTTTCTATGTCCATAGACATGGGTTGGTTCAATCGGCAGCACACCAAGCTCTCAGACCTGATGTTCTCAGGTCTGAGTCTCACTATACTACGTTAAGATTTTCTCTGCAAATTCGTACGATGCAGTCGGTAAGAAATGTGGACAATGATGGATTGAAAAAGGTTGCATTGTTTTATCTCTGAGAGGTACTTTTTTGCACACAATGGGCTAACTGGCCAGGTCACAATGACCTTGAAGTGTCAGAGAAGGTTGGGAGAGGGGAGTCGCTGGAACAGCTGTTGGGAAACAGATGGTAGTCTCCGGTCAAGTCCCTCCAGCATGTTCTTTAACGTGCACAGGGTATGGCTCCCCCGCACACGGTACCACCGCTTAACGTCCCATCCGATGGACAGCGGCCTTTCCAAGCCCATCGGTGTCCCCTACTGACCGTAGGTCCCCTCCCCCAACCTTCTCTGGTGGGGAAGGCAACTGACCGAAAAATTCAATCAATATTTTTCTCTGGTGGGGAACCTTCTCTGGGGGTTCCTTCTGTTCGTGAAGAGAAGGAATCTCCAGAGAAGCGTTTTGCGGAAATAAATCTGAAAGATGGCGCAGCTGGGAAACTACAGATTACGAGCCTTCTGCGCTACCTACTGAGAAACTCCCTCCCTTGGTATTGAAATGGCTGCCTTCCGTCGAATGGTACGTTAAACAATGGCTTCATGTGTAGGAGGCACGTAGTTGGTGAAGCAATCTATCGTTAATGCATTGTTGTTCTGAGCGATAGTTCTGTTGAAAGTGTTGACTATCAAAATCACTGAAAAGGCACTTTATTTCCGTTATCAGTGCATTGCTTTGTCGGAGGTATATAATTGTGACTTCACACGAGAAAGTGCCATGAAACGTAGGTTTGACCAAGGCCACCTTCATATACCAGGTCTGCACAGTCTGCTGTAAAAGAAGGGAAGAACGGAAATTAATTATGCATAAAAATTCAAGTCAAAGCTACTAATTTTAAAATTAGTTAAAATAATTCATTCATTAGTATTTTATTAAAATATTTGATAATATTTTAAAATTTATTACCAAATTTTTAAAAATAAGCAACTACCACTTTTATATTTAGAAATTTAATTGTAATAAGATATAATAAAAACTTTTATATTTTTCAAAATTAGGTATTCTGCTTTACTACAGTGTCGAAGCTTATTGTATAGACGTAGTCTTGGTTTGACACACTGCCTGAGTGTTATAAACACATACTTAGTAACAAAAAAAGGTCAAGTAGTCCATCCCGAAATTTTCCAGGTGAGCACCAGGGCCAGGTGATTAATTTGGTTAATCAGCGAGCTCCGAGACATTTCGTGGTGTTTTTTTACATTTAATTTTCATTTTATTTTTAAGTTTTTACCTCCAAGTGGCAATTTTTTTTGCAATGCACAAAATGTGCAAGTCACAAGGATCCCAAGGGCTCAGAGAATGTTGGAGAAAGGGACTCACTTCCCGTAACTCACCTTCCGTCAAGGCTATCTAGCGTGAATTTTAGCGTGTATATTGTGTGGCTTTCCTACATATGTGGCGGGACGGGGCGGGGTGGGGTGGCTCAGTCGGTAACGCGCCAGGCTCGTAATCTGTAGTTCCCAGGTTCGAGTCCCAGCTGGGTCAGCGTTGAGATTTATCTCCGCAAAATTTCCCCGCCCTGCCCACGGTCAGTAGGGGACACCGATGGGCTTGAAAAGGCCGCCGTCCGTCGGATGGGACGTTAAGCCGTGGCCCTGTGTGCGGGAGAGCCATACCCTGTGCACGTTAAAGAACACGCTGGATGGCCTTGACGGGAGGCTACCATCTGTCTCCCAACAGCTGTTCCAGTGGGTCCCCTCCCCCAACCTTCTCTGAGTCTTCGGGGTCCTTGTGGCCTGGCCATTTAGCCCATGGTGTGCAAAAAAGTGCCGCTCAGACGTAAAACAATCCAATCCAATCTACATATGTGGCGAAGGCTTATCGTCTCACCTGAAGGACGGCGGTTTTTGCAAATCATCAGTGTCCCTTACTGACAAAAACCTTCCTTCCTTACTGAGAAAAAGTGGTCAGTAAGGGACAAACTGTGGAAAAGAATTTCAACTCTGGTACAGTTGGGACCTGGGAGCTGCAGATTGCGAGCTTAGTGCACTACCGGCTAAGTCTCCCTCCCCCAACCCGGTCTGCTATTTCTAATTTCCAAGTAAAAATTTTGCTAAGCTTTGCGCTCTTTTTTACTTTATATGCCTCTGTGTTTACCTCTTATGAATTATAATTACATACATGAAGGCCTTAGTTTTGAGGTCTACACTCTAACTCATTGAAATATATGCTGATTTCCCTTAACGAGTAGTTGCCATGAACCCATACACTGAGTTAGGCCAAGACCACCTCTATAATCAGGCCTGGAAATTACACTAAGAGACCTAATTAATACATACATTCATACATACATACATACACCAGTATTTATTATACCACTGTTTTTTAAAATTCAACTGGTACTTTAGTTGTTTTTCAAAAATTTTGCAATAACTTTAAATATTTGAGAATTTTTAAATAAAATTTTAATAAGTAAATTACATTATTTTAGCTTGTTTTAAAATAAAAACTTTTTCTTAAATGTTCAACCAATTAAATTGCTTATATTTTTTATACATAATTAATTTCCCTCCTTTCTTCCCTCCTTTCGCTCAAGGCTGTCCAGTCCTGATTAAGCGGGGGTAGATATTTTTTAACACCTGTAAGAAAAATGTACGAAATCTCTCCAGTAAAAAATAATTCATCCCAGGAACCAATTTATCATTAAATCCTAGGTTCCAGAACATCGTTCCGCCTAATTCCTGCCTATTTCGTCCCCTAATCAATAAAGCTTTCCTCCTATCTTAATTTATCGATATGTTTGGAGTGTTCGACGTTTGTCCTCAACGCACAGTTCACATCATCCATATCCCTGAGGCAATACGGAACGCCACGGTCGGCCCAGGTCACATTCATAATCTCTACAGCTTAACGGTGAACTGAACTGCAGAGTCCACGGTCACGGCCGGTGACGGGAGTCCTGCGGCGTATCTGGTTTTCTGTGTGACCCAGAGCTTCACTTCTTCCGGTAACGTATATCCTCTGACGCCGTGTGAGGTCCGAGCTTTGATGATTTCAGCGGCAAATTGAAGGAAAAGGAGATTGCAAATCAATTGTTGAAAAAACTGAGAGTTAATATCAAATTCCATTTTAGTGTTTGAATCTTATGCTTGAAGATCTTAGATTAAACACATGTGCATACACATATGGAGGGGATTGTTTCCCCCCCCAAGATTAAAAATAAATAATAAATATTCATATGGGTAACCATTAATTATATAAACACTAATGGTAATAATTCAAAATATGGTATATATTCAAATAATGGTAAATATTCAAAATAGATTAATGTTAAACGAGAAACACTATAATGTGAAATACCCTATACATATACCATGAAATTCGCTTTTGAATTAGAAATTTTATTTTACTTTCAATGTTCTATGTCAATGCCAATAATTTCTTTGTTCAATATTATAAATGTCATATTTCAATGTTCACATTACATTCATCATATGACAATGTCAATTCTTAGAAGTAGCTAAATATTCAAAAACATAATAATGCAACATAAATTTGAAAGGTATACTTTTTTGGGGGAGGGGGAATGAAACAGAGCCAACTGGATACACCGGGCCAGGACAGTCATTAAACAAAAGAAGAGAAATTAAATATGCCCCAAGATTTATTTAATATAATTTGTCTTCAGTCTAACTATAAGTTATTCTTTTTTAAATAGCGAAAAAATTTAATCGTAGATCGTTACACCATAAAATGGAGTACCAGGCACAATAGTACCCATAACCTTCTTCATCTGAAAATATGCCTAATTGGCATCAGTTTGAAAAAACAAACAAAAGTAAACCACACAATGGTGGGCCCCAAAGGGCAAAAGAATATAAAACAAAGAGTAGTAATGATGCACAAGAGACCTAAAATGGATAACTTTCTTTAGCGAAAGCCATCATCTTATGCCTCTTGTATCTGTTAAGGACTTCATGATCGTTGTCCAGAAGGCAGGATATAATCTCGTGCGGGTTTCTCTGCACTGACTCGTAGAAACCTCGCGAGACAAACTTAAGATATGTGTAAATATGATCAATGCCCAGATTTTTATGCAATTGTCTATTGGTTACAAACCAGGGGGCATTGATCACACATTGCAGGATTTTATTCTGCAAGACCTGTATCTTGTGAATGTTCGTGGGAGTTGTTGTTCACCCAAATTGGGGAAGCATAGGATATCATAGGTCGAATGACCATGTGATAAATTAGTAATTTATTATCAATGGATAATACTGAGTTTCTTCCTAGGAGTCCCCAGTTGACATCTGACAGAGTTAACTTTTGTGATGATCCCGTATATATGGGCGAAAAATTTTAGTTTATTTTGACTTTCTTAAAATAGTTAGAAATATTTTAGAAAAAGCTACTAGTTAAGTATTAAAAGAAAAAAAAATATAAATACTTCTATATATTAAAAAAAATTCAAAAGTAATAATTCTGTTAGTGCATTGTCCGAACTTGTTATTTGAAATACATAGATTTGGTTGAACCCCCTCTTTGAACAGGCCTTTGTATCGAGAAGGTATTTTTATAAATCATACTACCTGAGTCTTCGAGTGTTTGTGACCTGAATATTTATTCCTTTGTTAGACAAGAAAATAACTTAGGAGTAAAGAAACCTTACTCGGGATTAAGTCATAATCACCTTGTATTAATTGCTGCTCTAGAAGTGATGCAGTGAATCTGTTTAAAGAATAAGAAATCTATTTTATATAATTACTAAAATGTCTTTAAAAATAAAAACCTTCATCAATGAAAATATAATCAGTTACAAAAAACCGCATCTTTGATTATTATTAATACATATTAATAGTTTATAATCATATTGATAAACAAGTGTTAAACGATTTTTTAAAATTTGCAAACTTTGGGATATATTAATAGAGTTTAATAATCCTCCAGTCAAGGTAATGCAGCATGCTCTTCAAAGTGCACCACATATAGTTTTCTTACACACGGAACCACGGTTTACATCCAATGAAAGGCAAGGTTTTCACAAAGAAATCAAAATTCCCTTTCTCGCAGAAGATGGAAACAAAATTATCGTAGAGACTCGAAACTTTAAGAATCAATTTATTGAGTACGAATTCCGGAAGCGGATAGGTGGATTTTGTTTTTCATACTTGCTTAATTATTTCAAATGATACATACCCGAAGTGAAAAAAAAGAGTTCATTGTATTATACCTGGAAAGGGTTTTCTACAGCGCAAAATAGATTAATGTTAAACGAGAAACACTATAATGTGAAATACCCTATACATATACCATGAAATTCGCTTTTGAATTAGAAATTTTATTTTACTTTCAATGTTCTATGTCAATGCCAATAACTTCTTTGTTCAATATTATAAATGTCTTATTTCAATGTTCACATTACATTCATCATATGACAATGTCAAACAATGTTAATATCACATCAAATTCAAAAAGGCTAATCATACTATTGTAATAAGTTATAAATATAAGTAATATAATAATAATCTTGGAACAATAAAGGAAAGGTAAGGTGGAAAATTTTAACTCTGCTACGTTTTATCTTTTTGTGCAAAAACAAGTAAATATTGAAACTCGAGTTTTTGAAATAGAATTGATAAACAATTTATGATTTTAAAAGGAATATCTAAACATATCTCTATAAACCAATTTATATATGTGTAAGTTTCGAATTTCAGCATATTAGTTACTCAAACTGCCTGTCATCTTGTTTCATACAGACATTAAGTTTTGTTGAACTTCTGTTAAACTATGACAGAAATTTATTGCCGATGTTGTAACGAAGGTATTAATAATATAGGGGACATACTTTTTTGTAAAATAGAATGTAAAGGTTACTTATCCAGCTTGCATTGGTTTAACGGAAGGAAACGTTGAAAAGATTAACAAAAGAGTGAAAGAAGAGATGGAAATGTTCCAGAGTAGTACAAAAAGTAAGGACAAGATCCATTTAAGTGACAAGGAATATATTGTTGAATGGGACTTCAATAAAAATACAGAAGAAGCACCCGAGTTGAAAAAATCCAAAGACGAAGATTTGTTATCCATACACAAAGCAATTGGCTCCCCAAGGATAGAATTTATGGAAATAGTTAAAGATATTCAAAAAGACATAAAGGATGATAATTCTCACTTAAGAAATGATATAATAAATGATAATGACATTATGAAGACAGATATTGCTAAAATAAAAAGGTCTATTGAATTCAACAATGAATCTTTAGAAGAATACATTAAATCTTTCAATGATCTAAAATTACAATTTAATATGCTAAGAGAAGAAAATCTTACATTGCCAAATGAAAATAAATTATTAAAAAGGGAAATTATGGAGTGTAGAAAGGATATAACTGAGTTGGAAATGAGATCTATAGCCTCAAATATAGAAATTTTTGGTCTCCCTAAAGAGCCTAAAGAAGATGCTCACCCAGCTGGGACTTCCGCTTCATATACGGAATCCAAACCGGCCTTTGACTTGACAAGTTAACCAATGTGTGCACAAATGTGCTACTCAGGAGAAAAGCAGCCCAACAAAACATATAAAATTCTGCCAATCGATATCTCCTTGTAACTGTTTTAAGACCTTAATAATTTTGACAGGGGAAATTCTTAATCTATAGCATTGTACCATGACAGATCTTTGCAACAAGAATTGCGTGACAAACTTGTTTTTCCAGAAATTAAAAACAGAGGAATGGTCCAGTTTCAACCTTTTGCAATTGGATTTTTTCCCTTGTCAAACCTTACAGACACATTTATTGTTAACCCTTTTCGAACCGAGTCCGACATTGAACAGAAACAGAGAATTGGCAAAACTGGATTGAGGCCGACAGAGGCTCTCAAAAAGTGGAGACAATGTTATCTTTTCGAAGCAGGTGAAATGATAGATGAAAACTACTAAATTGGTAACATTGCATTGAACTAATTGACCCCTAATATAGCAGGAAGGGGCAGAGAAATATCTAGAGAAAAGTTTCCTTCACTGACTTGCCTAATGGAAATTTCCTGTTCTGCGTCAAAAGTTGTCCAGGAACAGTGGTGACTGAAGGTTATGTAATTAAAAACTTAAAACTACAAAATTAAAAAATTGGTAAAAATAATGAAAAGCTTGGAAACTCTTGTTCAACATAAATATAAGACTTTGCATTAAAATTGCTCCTGTGCATTCATTAAAGTTTCGAAACGTTTAAGTAATTTACCTTCGGTTCCCAGGTTCGAGTCCCAGCTATGGCGGAGTATATATGTATCTCCGCTAAGCCCTCACCCCGCCCTCTGCCAGAAAAGAGACACCAACATGCTTCAAAAAGGCAAAAGTCCGTCGAATGAGAGTTTAATCCGTGGTTCCGCGTGTAAAAGAGCCATGCCCTATGCACATTGAAGAATGCACTGGATGGCCTTTACGGAAAGCTTCCATCTGTCTCCTAACAACTGCCCAAGTTCCCCTTCCGCAACGTTCTCTGAGTCCTTATGGTCCTTATGACCTGGCCATTTAGCACATGGTGGGCAATAAAAGTAACGCGCAGTGACTTTTCCCACTAGAGATAAATATAGAAAAGTGTTTTGTGAAGAGTATATGAAAGAACAAAAATAATTCTCCATCAGAGCTCCTTAGCCCGATTTTTAAACTCTCTATTAAGATTAATTTACATTTTAATGAGAAATCTAAACGGCATTTAGGAGCAAATACTTTCATACGGATTGTAAATAATAACTGAAACCATTTTCGACATCGTTAAAAAACGAAGGCAAAATACTTTGAACGTTTCCCTCGCCTGAGGTTTTCACTGCTTGTGCTCAGTATCATACATTGGAGAATAGAATTAATATATGTATTTAGCAGTAACATATGTATTTAGAAATTCTGTTTTTCATATTTAATAGTGATGCATGACTTTTAAAAGCAAAACAATTCCAGTAAAAGGTAAATGTTAAATCATTTCTACTACTGGAAAAGAATTAATGTAGATATCGATTTTTTATCAAGTCCCTATATATTAAAACAATTTATTCTTCATAGAAGATTAAATGAATCAGTCTAAACAAATTCAAAATGTACTTACAAATCTTTACGTTAAATGAAAGTAATGAAGAAAAAACCTTTCATGCAATTAAGTGATATTTTGTCTTTTCTTTTTTACAGTTTTCATCTTTATTACTTGCTGTTTACCGGAATTTTAATGTGTGCCTTTGTTTCCGTATTGCAGATATTTTTATGGTAATTTTGACGAGCAAGCAATCTTTTGTAATTTCAATTAATATGCGCCGCAGACTACAATCAGTATAAAGCATGTAAATAACAAAGATTCCTTGGTATTTAATAATTACGTCCAAATTGAAAGAACGATTTCTTTCTAAGCATCAAACAAAAGGAAATGAAATACTAATAAAATTTATTCAGTGAAATGGAATAAAACGCGGAATCGAGCGATGTAATAATGTAAGTTAAATGAAGAGAACTCATTAATTGAAAAAGAAAATATTGTTAAAAAGACATATTCACCAAAAGAATAAAAAAAAGAAGAAGAAGAAAATCATTATCGGAACTTAGAAAATGTCCAGCCATCCTGATACCAGTCTTGGGTTGTTTTGTGAGCTGCAGTTTTTTCTTTTGCACACAGTGAGCTAAATGGCCAGGTCAAAAGGATTCCGAGGGCTCAGAGAAATTTGGGAGGAAGGGACCCACTGTCACTGTACAGCTGTTAGGAAACAGATGGTAGTGTCCAGTCAAGACTATCCAATGTGTTCTTTAACATGCAGAATGTATGTCTCTCTCGCACATTGGGCCATAGCTTTACGTCCCATCCGACGGACGGCGGCTTTTCGAAACCATCGGTGTCCCCTATTGACCTAGGACAGGGCGGGGAGTTTTGTAGAGATAAATCTCCAACCTGGCCCTGGGTTGGGTTGTTTTACCTCTGAGCGGCACTTTTTGCATACAATGGACTAAATGGCCAGGTCACAAGGACTCCGAAGCTCAGACAAAGTTTGGGGGTGGGGATCCACTGCCCAGTTGTTGGTAGACAGATTGTAGCTCCCGTCAAGGCCATCCAGCGTGTTCTTTATTGTGCACAGGATATGGCTCTCCCGCACACGGAGCACGGCTTAACGTCCCATCCGATGAACGGAGGCCTTTTCAATCGGTGTCCCCTACTGACTGTGGGCAGGACAGGGAGTTTTACGTAGATAAATCTCAACGCTGGTCCAGCTGGAACTCCAACTTGGGAACTGCAAAGATTACGAGCGTGGTGCGCTACCGACTAAGTCACCGCCGCCCCTTAGTTTTGAGGAATGTCCTTGAGGGTCATGACACCAATTTTAATGATGTTATGAACGAACAGAAAATTTTATATATTTTACTATAATATTGTTGCAGACTAGGTGGATTCCATCCGTGTTACCTAGACGACTAACCCCGGCACGACGGTCTCGTCCCCCCTCCCCCAGACCCCGTCTTTTGCCCGTTTCTGCCAGGAAAGTGACTCACTGAAGCCATATCAAATTTTTTATTTATGGATGATGTAACAAAGGATCCAAGCTGCTTTTAGGTCTAGCCACTAGGGTACGTGTGTAGCAAGCACACTGGAAACATAAGTACTGGAACGCTATTCCGGCACTTTATATTTCGAAATCATTACACCGGAACTCCGTCTAGCACATGTTTCCAAATCATTGAATTCACTTGAATTATGTTTCGAAATCATTAAGCGAAACTCCGTTATGTTACTTACCTTTTCAAATCATTGAACCGGAACGGCGTTCTTTGACTTTCCAGGATTTTATTTCGAGGAATTGTGTAGGATTTCTAAATTATGAAATATTCCACCGGACAAGAAAAATTAAAATGACATTTTATATGGACTGAGATTTTATTAGAATTTTGTTTAATCTATTTGAGTATCAGACTTATAATATGGAACTAAAATAAAATTATGCAAAGAAATCTATTTTGGATTTTAAATCAGGTAGACAAGAGTGAGAGTTCATATAAGAGGCGGAATTTCGTGGCGGGTCAGATCTATAAAAACTGCATGGCATATGATAAAAGTGCATACAATACACGATTATCCAATAATTGTTTGCATAATAATCATAAATGTGTTGGAAAAACTACAACTCTCACAGCTTAGGTCTCTTCGGATTATAAACATTTAAAGCACTTCACTCTATTAGAACCATTAGAATGTGACGTATAAACTATTTACTGTGACGATAAATCAAGTTGCATTCAATGAAAACTATTTTGATAATTTAGTAAATTATATTTCGACTTATAGTCGGTTAGTTGTTTTCTTTTCAGGTCTGGCAACTGGACTCCGTTACATAATGATCGAGTGTGTAACGGAGTCTAGTTACCAGTTATTATATAGGATGCAGCTTTCTTATCTATAATTATAATTCACTTTTTAGATTGTTCTGATGCACTTAAGTTCAAAAGACATCAGTACCATGCTTTAAAATTTTAGATGTTGCACAAAACATTATCAAAAGTTAATTTTTTGCCCATAAATTGTAATTTTTATGTTTTTTAAAAAAACAATTTCTTTAAAAATGCAGCTATTTCAAAAAAAAATTCACAGCACACTATTATAATTTTATTCGATTAGAGTCATTAGAGCGTAACTCATGGACTGACGGTGAAGTTGCCATTCAACGACAACTAATCTGATAATCTATTAAAATATTTTTAGAATTATATTCAATTGATAATATATTTTGACGATCTGGCAACTAGACTGCTTTACACACCGGAAAGAAATAACGTATTTATTATAGTAGAGGGCATATGGGTACTGAAAAAGGGGTTAAGAATAAATGACAAGATCTTTTTTTGTTCTTTAGGTTCACACGAATTATTACAATTCACATTGTTGTAACCTTAATTTTTTTAATTCCACCGCTAGGCGACCCTAATTTTGAAAAATGCGTGAAATTATAAATGAATATTGTAAACAGTCTATTGATGAGGAAAATTTGAAATTTTAACCTTGGAATGATCAAGAGGTAACACTGACGCAGCGACTTTCTCTCTCATCACAAGGTTAGGTTGTTTTACCTCTCAACGTCACTTTTTTTGCACACAATGGGTTAAATGACTACGTCACAAAGACCCCAAGGGCTCAGAGAAAGTTGTGGGAAAGCGGAAGTTGTGAAAAGGAGATGCACTGGAGAGCTGTTATAAGAAAAATTAAGTCTCCCATCAAGGCCGTCCAGCATGATCTTTAAACTGCTCAGGACGTTCCATTTGACGGACGGTGGTGCTCCCTTTCCTAACGAAGGCAGTGTCATGTCCCTCTAATTTGTTTTTTTTATTTATTGTTGCATTTTTATGTTTTTTTTTTTTGTTGTAAATATTTTTATGTAATAACTGTGTTTTTGGAAGTGCTATTGTAGAGATATGACTCATAGATGTTGTTTTCGGGTCTGAATTGGCTGCCTACATAATCTGACGAGTCCGAAACACCTTTTTACGACTATTTGCAACTAGGCTCGGGCGCGAGTGCGGGCGCTGAAGACTACGGCAGCGAGAGTAAACAACAGTCTTGAGCGTCGCTATAAAACAGGAAGGACGTTTGAACACGCTTCAAGTGATGTCGCTCTTACTCAAACAAAACCCTTAAGGAGAGGGTTCCATTCTATGTGACAATCAAGGTTCGGTTCTTGGTGAACCAAGCACAGTTCTGTGGAACTAAGGTGAGTACTGTATGGACCACATTGTAGGCAAGATTTGGATAACCTTTCGCCGAGTTTGAGGTCGATAAAGCGAAAATCTGCCAAGTGCGGTTCTCCACCTCATTGCATGATTGTTTGCAGCAGCAAAGGTCTACGGAGTCGAGTGCATCCTCAGCACGTGATTGCATATAAATGTGAATAAACTGTATCATTCCTATACAACTCTCGTGCGTGAATTATTGGACATATTTTTATACGTCACTTGGCGCATCAAGTCTGAGGCATACGTCGGTACGGGTGTAACAACCCACGAACCTATTATTTCATCTAAGCAATGGTGAATGTAATCAAGGGAATAATTGATCGTCCTCTACTATAGAGTGGTTAATCGTTCCCATATCGCTGCCCACCACAGGCAGGGTGGGATTAGTGGAGATGAATCTCACGGCCAACACAATCGGGACTCGAACCTGGGAATTACAGATTACGATCCTTGCGCGCTACCCACTGAGCCAAACCCCCTCCTCCCTTCATTACAATGCGAGGCAGAAAACATTTGCTTTCAGAAAGCTTCTTTCTTGTTGATAATGAAATATTCTTATCCATATATATCATACAATATTCTTATATAGTTTTCGAATATTCCATTACTTTGAATTTCCATACTTAGAGAGCCCAAAATTTTAAGAATAGCAAAACTTTATTCTTTGCTAACGAGCATGCGATATTTATCACTGGTGAATGGGCTTTCTGGTTGTCGATTTCACTTCATCTAGTTTTAATCTCTGGAACAGAAAATGACCCGAAAAAAAAATGCTATCCGATTCGAAATGTTCATTGGTCCACAAATTAACGAAAACCTTATGTTATGTCAATGGGAATTATGACGAGTTGAAATTATGTCGAAGCTCTATAACTTCTAAAATAAACTTTTTGTTCTGAAAAATGTGACGGAAAGAAAATATATCAATCAAATACATTAATATTTCGATTTTCAATAATATTTCTTCAGTACGAGGAGTTATGCAAGTTTAAATGTTTAACAACAGCAATGTTAGTCATAAAAATTTACTTCAGAAGTTAAATAAATGTTAATAGCAAATATTCTATCAAGTGTTGAATAAATTAAGTAGTACTTTAGAAGTTAGTGTAACGAATTCTTTCAGTATTCATCAGTTTTGTACAAGTTTCTTAAGACTGGTATCGTTATTGTTAAATATTCAAATTTCCATTACTCATTAAATACAGAACGAATATTGTTGAAAATGGAGATAGTGATACGTTTCATTGAGATCTTTATCTGCTGTCACATTCTTCAAAACGAAAAACGTAATTTTAAAAATTCTAGATCTTCGACGTTATCTTTCCACTGATGTAACATAGGGTTGTTCCTTTATTTATGGAAACCAGTGCAGTCCTGTCCAGATATAAGCAAAAATAGAAATTTTGAAACATAAAAACATTTTGTTTTCTGAAAAAAAATCTAACTTGATTAAATTATTCCTGGAAGTAAAGAAGAAATGAAATGACAGATCGAACAAAAGAAATATACGTAAAAATCTTTGGAGAGACAATAAGTGTGCTTTTAGCACTTGATGATGGGAGTGGGACAAAATTCAAAATGGATTGCAAACAAGAAACTTACCAATCAAACAGAAAGTATAAGTTTCGACTTTTTTCTTTTCATTTCTTATCTGCGAAATTTTCTATTTAATAGAAAACGGAGGAATCAAAAAAGAAAAAAGAAAATAAAGAATCCTACCTCTATTTTTCTCTCCTCTAGAGTTGTCCGTAGTCCGTAGCGAGTGTCCCATTCCTTTGCTGTCAATCGCAGAATTGTGTTCTGGAAGAACAGCACCATGCGGAAAATCACTTTTATGCTAATGTGTCAACAGCGTGTAAGAAAAGGAAAGGATCTGGCTTCCGATTCACAAGATTCTACGCAATGCAGAAACTTTGCCAAGCACGGAAAGCTGAAGAATGAATGAACACCCTTTTGTTTATGTATGAACTTCGGTATATTTGAAATTGGTAGAATTGTAGTGCAGGTATATTATTATCAATGTATAGAAAGAGTACATTGCTAGAACAACGGAGCAAATATACTTTGCGCAACTTCGATTATTTTCATGACTTCCGTTGACTGGATAACAATGATTCCTACTTAGATGAAATGAAAATATTATTTTTTTTATTAAATTAATTTAATTAACTACTGGTTGTTTCTGCTGCTAGCCCTCCCCCCCCCCATTGACATATATGTTCTAATATGAAATTAATCGTCTAAGATTATGCCAATTATTCTTCTATAGGGAATCCATTCATTCAAATTTAAAATGAACTCTTCAGAGTTGGGTTGGGTTGTTTTACCTCTGAGCGGCACTTTTTTGCACACCATGGGCTAAATGGCCAGGTCACATGGACCCCGAAGGCTCAGAGAAGGTTGGGGGAGGAGACCCACTGGAACAGCTGTTCGGAGACAGATGGTAGCCTCCCGTCAAGGCCATCCAGCGTGTTCTTTAACGTGCACAGGGTATGGCTCTGCTGCACACGGGGCCACGGCTTAACGTCCCATCCGACGGACGGCGGCCTTTCCAAGCCCATCGGTGTCCCCTACTGACCGTGGGCAGGGCGGGGAATTTTGTGGAGATAAATCTCAACGCTGACCCAGCTGGGACTCGAACCTGGGAACTACAGATTACGAACCTGGCGCGCTACCGACTGAGCCACCCCCGCTCCGAACTCTTCAGAAGTTATAAATAAAACTCACACAAAACAAATGGGAAAGACAAAATGTTTGATAGAATACACAGATTAAAGTAACCAGATGGGGTCACCGGTTATTGCAAATTGCTTTCGAGCCACATTAATCGATATTAGCAATGATGAGAAATTAAAGTGGATTAAAGTTTAAATGATTTATCTGGAATTGACTTAAAATTTAAAGTAAACTAAATAATATGATTATTACTATTTATTCAAATATTATTGAATATTTAAAGTTAACTAAATTTTTTTAGAATAAAAACAACCGGAAATATTTTAACAATATTTTTTAATTTTTACATATAACTAAACTTTATTATTAGCAGATAGCCATTCATATTTGAATGTAAAGTTTGCAGTAAAAAGGCTTCAATAAATGTTAACTAAATTTGAAGTGTCATGTACAAAATGGAGGATTAAGCTGAATGCCTCGAAGAGTTTAGCTTTACTTTTCCCAAGGAAGAGACTTTATGACCTTCCTAATGCTAAAATTTTTGAAGACATCAATTGGAAAGATTCTGCAAAATATCTCGGAATCGTAATTGATAATAAGCTCAACTAGAATCATCCTATTGTAGAAACTGTGAATAAAGCAGAAAGCTTGAGATGTAAATTAACCTCTTTGATTTGCAGCAACTCTTCGCTTTCTCTGGTGAATAAACTTCAACTGTACAAGACCATCTTTCGACCTCTCCTACGTTATGCCTCACCTGTATGGAATTATTGTGGAGTTAATCACCTAAAAAAACTTCAGTCGTTTCAGAATAAATATCTGAGATCAGCAGCTGCAGTGCCGTGGTTTGTCCGTAATTCTATCATTCATCGGGATCTCAACATTCCACCTATATTTCAGTTTATTAAGGAATCATCAGTCAAGTTCTTCCAATAAGTGGAACAAAATCCTTTCCCTATCATATGCAATTTGTGTAACGATGAACATATTCCTGAACATAAAGGGGCGGGAGTGGCTCAGTCGGTAGCGCGCCAGGATCGTAATCTGTAGTTCCCAGGTTCGAGTGCCAGCTGGGTCAGCGTTGAGATTTATCTCCGCAAAATTCCCCGCTCTGCCCACGGTCAGTAGGGGACACCAATGGGCTTGGAAAAGTCGCCGTCCGTCGGATGGGACGTTAAGCCGTGGCCCCATGTGCGGGAGAGACATACCCTGTGCACGTTAAAGAACACGCTGGATGGCCTTAACGGGAGTCTACCATCTGTCTCCCAACAGCTGTTCCAGTGGGTCCCCTCCCCCAACCTTCTCTGAGCCTTCGGGGTCCACGTGACCATGGCCATTTAGCCCATGGTGTGCAAAAAAAAGTGCCGCTCAGAGGTAAAACAACCCACAACCCTGAACATAAATTCAAAAAGGCCTCGAGCTATTCCCTTTTAAACAGTTACTGTAGCCTTTGGGCTCTGGTTGTCCTAGTGTACCTTTTACATGAGGGTCTCTCTAATTATTCCATTATTGCTATTGGAGGCGCTACATTTCACCTGATGAAAGAGATTATGGGCTTCCTGTACGTCTGGTGCTCTGTTTATATTAGTCAATGATTCGTGATCCATGATGATGACTTTATTATTATAATATAGAATATTAATCGTACGGGGCTAAAATCAGTGAGTACTACAAACTATGATTATAGAGACACTGAAGTCGGACAAAGATGTGATTTTTAACGTTAGTGTCGTATCCGTATAGAATTATATTATACTGTGGATAAAATCATACTTTCTCTTTTCTCGATCGCCTATGAAATATGCAATGTAATAGAACATGGGTTCTTAAACTTTTTATTAGGTCCCGCACCCATTGCACGGAAGTATGAAAGCTTCACAGTCACATTTCTATGTCTCCTTACTTGGTTTATTGCTGAAAATAAATAAAATGAAAATATGTGATTTCCAACGTTCATCTCGCACTCCCTTGAACCCACTTCCAGCAAACCCCTGGAGTTGCAAGTATTCCAGGTTATCAGGTTAATGGAAATTCATGCAGTAGAATCTCGATTAATCAGCCTAATGGGGGAAGAGGTGAATAGCAGGGCAGATTTAGGGGGGGTGAGGGGGACATGACCTCATACCTTTTAGAATGCTAAGGGTAATGGAGACAGAGAATTGTCAAATTTTTGCTTATTTCACGCAATGTTTCAAGAAATTTTTCAAAGACTTGTGAAACCGAGGGGAAAATGAAAAATCCTGCTTCTTGTCCCTTCCCTCCCTTTCTCTTTTCCGGCTTGATTGAATCACATGCTCCCACTCTCACCTTCCTCATCCCACTTATTTTTCCTGGATTCGGGTCTGGTTGGCTCAGTCGGTAGCGCGCCAGGCTCGTAATCTGTAGTTCCCAGGTTCGAGTCCCAGTTGGGTCAGCGTTGAGATTTATCTCCGCAAAATTCCCCGCCCTGCCCACGGTCAGTAGGGTACACCGATGGGCTTGGAAAGGCCACCGTCTGTCGGATGGGACGTTAAGCCGTGGCCCTGTGTGCGGGAGAGACATACTCTGTGCACGTTAAAGAACAGGTTGGATGGCCTTGATGGGGAGCTACCATCTGTCTCCCAACAGCTGTTCCAGTGGGTCCCCTCCCCCAACCTTCTCTGAGCCTTCGGGGTCCATGTGACCAGGCCATTTAGCCCATAGTGTGCAAACGCTCAGAGGTAAAACAACCCAACTCTCTTTACTTATATCAACCTGTCCATCACTTAGACTCTTTCTCTCCCGCAACGGGAAGACTGAGAGTCGGATTGTTCAGTAGCTCATCAAAGTCTTTAATCTAATGTTCTCATTATCGAGTACGAACTTTGAGATTTGTCTCCGCTAAACCCACACCGGTCTTAAGGGCGATACCGATGTACATGGAAAAATCGCCGCCCATCGGATGGGATGTTAAACCTTGGTTCTTGTGCAGGAAAACAATAACTTATGCACAGGCTGGAATCTTGAAAAATTAAATGATAGTCATTATAATACACATGGCGGGCAAGTTATTGTTACTTATGGGTGGGGAGGACGGCAAGTAATTAGAGGGAAAGGAGGGGGTGAGATCAAGATCGAATCGGAAGACCGCTCCGGTACAAATTTTTACCCTCTGTTTTAATAGTTTTTAACAAATTTCTTAAAACCACGGGAAACATATATTTATATTCAAATTCAAATTTATTATAACATGAAGAAGAAATACATTAAGACAATAAACACACAATATACAACAATTTGTCAAATACAATATCAATACAACATTTTACAGAGACCAGCGTGACAAAAAAAGCACAAAACTAAGGAAAACCATCAATAGTTATACACCGAAGAGTCAAAATATTATGACCAGCGCGTCATTATGCAAATCGAAGCAACTGCAGGTAAACGACGGCGCGGGTGAAGGTCATGAAACGGTATAAATAACACCTGATACTGAGCTCTGTTAATCAGTGTCATTCTTGTTCTTCAGATGGAAAAGGCAGCGGATTTAAGTGAGTTTGACAAAGGCCAAATTGTAATGGCCAGGCGACTGGGCCAGAGCATTTCCGAGACGGCAAGGCTTTGTGGGGTGCTCACAGTCAGAAGCGATTCGAGAAGGAAAAAACCAAGGATCGCCAGCAAGGTGTGGGCCGACCAGGCTCATCGATGTTAGAGGTTGGACTGGGTTGTTTTACCACTGAGCGGCACTTTTTTGCACACCATGGGCTAAATGGCCAGGTCACATGGACCCCGAAGGCTCAGAGAAGGTTGGGGGAGGGGACCCACTGGAACAGCTGTTGGGAAACAAATGGTAGCTCCGCATCAAGGCCATCCAACGTGTTCTTTAACATGCACAGAATATGTCTCTCCCGCACACAGGGCCACGGCTTAACGTCCAATCCGACGGACGGCGGCATTTCCAAGCCCATCGGTGTCCCCTACTGACCGTGGGCAGAACGGGGAATTTTGATCGATGTTAGAGGTGAGCAAATGCTACCTTGTATGGTACGAGCCAACAGAAGGGATACTGTGACGCAAAGCGTCCGTAATTTGAATGCTGATGACGGGAGTAATATGTCACAACACGCAATACATGGATCCAGCTGAAAATGGGGTTGCGCAGATGCAGTCCGCTCTGAATGCCCATGATAACCTCTGTTCACCGTCGAAAGCACCTACAATGGGCACGCGAACATCAAAACTGAACCTTGAATGATTGGAAGAAGGTCGTCTGGTCCAATGAATCTCGTTTCTGTTGCACCATGTGGACGGCCAGGTACGTGTGTCATTTACCTGCATGGCAGCAGGATGCACCATGGGACGAAAACAAGCCGGTGGAGGAAATGTAATGCTTTGGGCAATGTTCTGCTGGGAAACGCTGGGTCTAGTCATTCAAGTGCAGGAAACTATGACGTTTACCACCTACCTAAACATTATTGCAGACCAGGTACATCCTTTCACGGCAACGGTATTGCCCTCTAGTAGTGCCTTCTTTCAGCAGGATAAAGCGCCATGCCACACTGCTCGATTTGGAGAATGGTTCGAGGAACATGAGGAAGACTTTTAGGTATTGCCCTGCCCTCCAAATTCCCCAGACATCAACCCAATCGGAGCATCTGTGGTTTGTGTTGGAACAGCATATCCTACCTGTGGAGGCTCAACCATGTAACTTACAAGAGTTATAGGATCTGCTGGTAACGGTTGGACCAGATATCATAAGACACTTTTAGAAATCTTGTAGCGTCCATGCCTTGCGGGGTCAGAGTTGTTTCGGCGTCACATGGAGAACCAACATCATATTAGGGAGGTGATCCTAATGTTTTGGCTCTTCTGTGTATGTGAACAACCAAGGAGCTTTCAAGCTCTTCCAAGTTATAAAAAATTAATTGATTTTTGCCGAAGAAAATAAAGTAAATAAAAAAAGTACATAAAAAAATATAAAATATTAAATGTCACGAGTAGTACGGGTATGCATTTTTACCAAATATCAGTTCCTCTACAAATGCTATCAAAAAATTATTTAGTAATAGTAAACATACATTCAATGTTGTCTAATTTTGACAAATAAGCACGCGAACATTGCTTAAAAGTTGTTAAACATTTTTGTTTCGTATTGTATACTCCAGCGAATTAAAAATTTAGGCACAATAAAATTAAAATTCTTATGGAAATTTTCCTTCTTCTACATAAAATTTCAAACCCAAAACTCTGGAGTTAAAATTAGTATTTCTAATCGAATATCCTAATATTTTAATATATATATATAGTATAATGCCGAGTGAATAGCGCGCTTGGCTACTGATCTACGGGACCTGGGTTCGAGCCCCGGGTAGGGCATGGATGTATGTGTTGTTTTTCTGCTGAAGTCCTGCCATCCTTACAGACGTTCTACTATGACATATAAACTGACAGGCTCCTGTCAGACCTCTGTGGCAAACAGCTGCTTGAGGGGGTATTTATTTATTTTTTAGTATTAATATTTTTTCACTCTCCGTTACGATTACTAACATATTCAAAGGGGAGGGGGTCATGGCCCTCTGCTTCCCCCCTTCATCTTGCTGTATGCATTAAGGAACACGCTAGTTGCCCTTGACGGAAGGTTACCATCAGTATCTTAATAGCCTGTCCAGTGGATGTCTTTCCCCTGCTCTATTCTTCTCACTACTTTTCGTATACCCAGCTCAAATCCCTTAGAGTCCTTGCTGGCCGAGAACGGAATCATTCAGTCGGTAAAGCGCCAGGCACATAATTTGTAGTTCCCAGGTTCGAGTCTCACCTGGAGCAGCGTTGAGATTTTTCTCCGCTAAAATTCCACCTCAATCTCGGTCAGAAAGGGGACACCGAGGGGCTTGGAAAGGATGTCGTTCGTCGGATAAGACATAAAGCTGTGGTTCTGTTGTGCAGGATAGCCATACCGTTTGCAGGTTAAAACAAGATGGTTGACCTTTACTAGAGGCCACGATCTCTCTCCTAACAGCTGTTCAGTGAGTCCCTTCCCCAACCTTCTCTGGGCCTTAGGGTTCCTTGTTACCTTGTAACCAGTGTGCATAAAAGTTCCGCTCAAAGGTAAAGTAATCCACCCTTGCTTAATGGCTACTTAAGTCCATTTTCAACACAATAGAATCACTATGAGGTAAAACAACTGAACTCTTCCAACCAAGGGAGGGGATGGCTCAGTCGGTTGCATTTCAGGCTCGTAATCTGCTGTTTCCAGGTTCGAACCTAACTGGTCCAGAGTTGAGATTTATCTCCGTATAACTCCCTGCGTTGCCCACGGTCAGTAGGAGGCACCGATGGGCTTGGAGAGGCTGCCTTCCTTCGGATGGGACATTAAACCGTGTCCCCTCCCCTCCCGCCTGTTTGAGAGAGCCATACTCTTTACACGTTAAAGAACACGCTGGATGGCCTTGACGGGAGGCTACCATCTGTCTCCCAATAACTGACCAGTGGATACCCTCCCTTAACCTTCTCTGAACCTTCGGGATCCTTGTAACCTGACCATTTAGCCCATTGTGTGAAAAAAGTGCTACTCAGAGGTAAAACAATCAAACAACCACAACTGCGAACTACTAGTACACTGATGACTCTTGTTACAAGTAGCAAGTTAAAATTTCATGGTCTGCAATTCTTTGTTATTATTCCTAAGACGCGGAATCTGGACAGTCTAATTTTACAGAAGACAAAAATCGCATGTCAGTGCAAAAATGAAAATTACAGCAATAAAATTATCCTTAAACCCAATGCACAAGAAAAACAAATGAAACTATAAATCCATTCCAACTCCCAAGGCTTATTTTTTACTCTGAGCAGTTCTGTCGGTATGCATTCGGTAATGAAGAGGATTTACACACAGCAATTCCAAACATTTCAGTATGCGAAAAATTCTCGTGTCGCAATCGCGCCATTCAAAAAATTTGAATAAACTGACATTTCTCTTCTCCTTTGCCCGTGGATAAATGCCAGAACGTCTTTCATCGTTCCAATTTCTTGTGTTATAGAGATCGACATGGAAAAATATTACATCCTTGCTTTCCTGCAACCAACAAATTCGTTTCTCTTCCCTTCAAAGCAAAGAAAGAAAAGCAGCAAAATCGTTTCTTTACAAATTAATCTTTCCTGTCATCTCTTCCCAAAACGCGAACTCTGTGTGCATTTACCATCATGCCTGGCGCAGAAAGTTTGGTTGAGGCTTAAGCTTTGACTGTCAACTATTGATAAAACTATCTTTTCCTCCGAGGAAATCAACGAAGAGAAAGCCTAAAACACACAGCAGTCTGTAAACACGTTGGCGTCTGAGTTAATAAAACACAGCATTCACTCTGTTTATTTTATAGGTTTTATTTCTTAGATGACATAAAATATAAAATAAAAAATAAACACGCTTGATCCTCGCCAAACAATGTGTGACAGACGTCATCACTCTCATGAGCCTAACGTGTCTCACATCATCCTGCACCAAAAACCTACGGTGAACTAAAGACTCTTATTCACACTGCCTCCATCTTTATACAACACTCTTTAATCCTCTCTTCCCCGGACTGTAAGTTTATGAAAGATGGGCAGTGGATCAACTGGAAGAGGAAGCAGCGGATGGTGGAAACAGTGGATGCGATTACATGGAGATGTCGGGATGCTTGTCATCTCTCGGCTATGGCTCTCAATCTCCATGTTATTTGCTCAAATGTGTTCACGGTCAATAAATGTTCGTTCTGAGTAATGCACGCAAAGGCATATGACAGTGGCGACGAAGAAAAATGAGTTTTGAAATTGCACTCGAAGCCCATCTGATGTAGTTGGGTTTGTTCACAAGCTTGTCATCGTCAGCTCACATTTTCTTCTTCGTATCTACCAAACTCTCTTCTTATACACCTCTTTTTTCTGTTTACTACTTCTTCTACCTTCTCACTACGTATTAGGGACAATTTGGGATTATTCGCTGACATCCAATTGGATTTTGAAAATAATTCTTGAAGTTTTCTCTTTCCGTACCTATCGCTGTTTTTGGTTTTAATGATGTTAGAGACCATTTTCCTTTCGGAGGCATATTTATTGGCCCCGCAATCCCTGAAATGCGGGAAGCGGCCCCAAGGTTAGGTGGAGCTTCTTTAAAAACATATTTTACAAACTTATGGTAAGACTTTATATCCAACTATCAGAGACACAGCCCGGAATTTTTCTCTGTAGCTTTGAATGACTAATAACAGGCAGTGAACAATCAGCTTCATTTTCCCAACTAGAATTTCATCTTCTTGCTTCTTATGGAGAAGAACTCGTTGCCTCAAAGCCTGAGTTTGGCCGTGAACGTTATTAACATATGCTATGATAGGCTATGGCAGTCGTGGGTGATGTCAATTTTTCCATCCGACTAATGATTTCTCTCAATAAGTCTAACTTATTAAATTATTGACCAAAAGTGTTTTCAATATTATAATTAATTTTTTAAAATTTTCCTTATTCTTTTCCTAGTATTATTTTTTGCAATAGAGGGGAAAAATTAATCAAATTCAAAATAATTTACCTAAAACATTTTAAGTTTTTTAATTCAAATTTTGTTTATCCCGTCTAAAAACAAAAAGTGATACAATATTTTATGAAGAAAGTTAAAAAACAAAAATTCATTTAAAAATAAAGAATTATACATTAAGAAATACGAAATATATGCCAGATATTTGTTATGCGCATTTTTTAAAAGTAAAAAAAAACATTCTAGTGTATGATGGTGCATATCAGTTTAAACAAAAAGGCACCGAGGAAATTCTTCCTTTTGGGGGCGATTCCACTAATTAAGAATTTTTTTATCAGATAGATTTTATTCTTAACCAGAACTACACGTTTTAGCTGTGATCAAGTGATTTCTAGAAACTAAAAGCATCTCAGCTCCTAAAACTAAAAGTCGTTTAACTACTTTTTACAAATAAATTTTAATTTACTAAAGCTTCACTAATAATATTTTATTTATTATCATTAAGTGAATTTTTGCTCCCAAGAAGTTTAGCTAATAAGAAACTGTTTATAGCTGGTAAAAGTAAGTTATATTTAGTTTTAATGAGACTCCTTTTCTGCTAATTAAGTGAATTTAGCAACTAAGCTATTTTAACTGTTTTGACCAAAATATCTTTAGATACTAATTTTCTTCACTTGGAATAAGTGAATTTGAGAATAACTGCATTTTCAGATAGACACTTAAATTAGTTTTAGGTACCTGGACTAAGTAAGATTTAGGTATTAAAACTTTGGGATGCTTATCTACTAAAACTAAGCGACTTATAAGTACAAAAACTAAGGGACTCTTAACTCCAAAGCTAAGTGATAACTATCAAAACTAACAGAATTTTAGATACTAAAACTAATTCATGCGCAGCTTCTAAACAATCGTGGTTTTCGCTACTAAAAGATTTTAATGAGTAAGACTGACTAATGATGAGAGCAAAAATAAGTGACTTTTAATTATTGAGACCAAATGAAAGCTACCAAGAGTAAGTGACTTTTATTTATTAAGACTTAACGCCACATCCAAAGTCCCATTCTTAGCATCACATCCGACGGATGGCAGTCTTTCCAAATCTACCGGTGTCACCATTCTGACAGAGGGCAGGGATGGCGGAGCTAAATCTCAACCCTGGCACAGTTGGGACTCGAACCTAGAACTCTAAATAACTGCCCTGACGCGCTCCGGCTTCACCACCCAACCCCCAAGGCCCACTAAGGGAAAATTATATACTTGAGAGCATACATCTCTAATCAGTAAGAAATTGGAATGAAAACCATATATTTAAGAAACCAGAGAAAATATCTTGATTCAAAAGCAAAAAATATAAATTTTTGAGAAGTAGCAAAATTGTTTAAATATGCGTCCAAAAATATTTCATCAAAAAATTGGAGAAAAATGAGTTAGATTCAGTTATTGATTATTTTATCAACCCGTTGCTCACTGTAAAAGAATTTGCAATGAGAGGACCTGATTTAGACACTGACATTAGCTACTAATATTAGGTGAACTTTCGCAACTAAAATACTAAACAGGTTGCAACTTGATGAGTTTTTAATTTTTGAAATTAAAGAAAATTTTATCTAGGCAATTCACACATCAAAACTAAAATGCATAATTGTAAGGTCTTAGAAGATTGGTGTGACAAACTAAGTGGCTTTTAGATAATAAAAAAGATTTTAACTATTTACACTATGTGAGGTAATTCTAAGACAACTGGAAGTAAATACACCAGATCTATAATTTCTACCACCAATGGATTCATTACCGATGATACAAAAGACTATGATACGGGAGAAGCAGTTATTCTTAGCCGTAACACCCCAGGTTAGTAATCTGAATCCCAATTGGATAGGGGTTGAAATTTATCTCCACTAATTCCCACCCTTCCCTAGGCGAGAAAGAGGACACTGATGGGCTTGGAAAGGCTGCAGTCCATCGGATGCGACGTTAAGCCGTGGTTCCGTGTGCAGAAGACCCACCATTACGCCAGATAATGAATACGCTGAAATGCCTTGATGAATTGTGTTGCTTCACCTCTGAGGGGCCTGTTTTGCACATAATGGACTAAATGTCCAGGTCTCAAGGACCCCGAGGGCTTAGAGAAAGTTGGGAAGGGTCAGGGGACTCACTGACCAGCTGTTAGAAGACAGATCAAAATCAACTTTCAAGGACATCCATCGTGTTATTTAACGTGCACAGCGTATGGCTCTCCCGTATACGAACCACGGCTTAACGCTCCATCCGACGGACGACAGCATTTCCAATCGGTGTCCGCTACCGACCGAGGGAAGGGGGGACTCAATGGTAGCCCAGCTGGGACTCGAACCCGGGAACTGCAGATTACAAAGCCTAGCGCGCTACCGACTGAACCACCCTCTGCCCTTGACGGGAGGCTTTTATCTGTCTCTTAACAACTGCACAGTGGATCTTTTTCTCTGAGCCCTTGGGGCCCTTGTGACCTGGACATTTATCCATTGTATGCAGAAATGTACTGTTCAGAGGTAAAACAACTCAATTCAGCTTATGATACGGAACAGGGGGGAATTGTGAACACCGTAGATTGTCTTGAGAATTGACTGATGGTATGACTAATGGATTATGAACCTGTCAAGGGTTATTCAGTGGGTTTCGGCATACACATCCTAAAACTGTGGACGACGACATTCGCAATCTCGTCGTTGCTTTCGTTCTCTAACATAGATGAGAATAGTCAGAAAGGAAATTTAATCGGTAGAAGATTGGAGATCCAATCCGTGACTGTCAGTCTATGATCCCGACACCATAGATCATCCGCGTCAAAGGAAGATATAGAACTAAAGTTTATACTCAGTGATATAAAATTGAAGACATCCGAATTTCTGACAACCATCCTTCGTACATGACGTACAGCCGTGGCCCGTGTTCGGGAGGGACATACCCTGTGCACGTTGAAAAACAAGCTGAATGGCCTTGACAGGCGCTTTCTGTTTCCTAGCAGTTGTCCAGTGTGTCCCCTCCTCTAACCTTTTATGGTTGGAGGAGGGGACACACTGCGTCTAATATTGAACGAAATAAATGTAATGAAATTCTTCTTCTTCTCCTTAACGTTTATGGTGAAAAACATTTTTTTACTCATTTCTTTCCATTTCAACGTTATTTATATAAGAAAGAAGGAAACCTTCAATTGAGTGCATGGAACAGTAAGGTATTGGATTAATATTTTGAATTCTTTTTCCCATTCCACTGCTACTAGCTTTCCTAATGTACGATTTCAAACTAAGAAAGGCGCATGCTTTTTACGAAAGGATGAAGAAACAGTATATTAAAACCCCTTAGAAAACGCATTATTTTAAAAATAAAATCCCCATACATTTGGATAATTCACTTACCCATATCTCTGCTTTTAAAGTCCTTGTTAAATTTCCGCATGCTCCCAAAATCTTATTATGTGCTAGAATATTTAACTGTAAAAACATTTTAACTACGGTTTATTCTCCCGTCTTGGTGTTTACCTTTCTGGCTCATTCAGATTTCAAAAGTGTATATGTATACGATTACCACGAGCTTTTGGCAGAAACTTATATAACGTGAAACAAAAATTTCCGTAAGGAATTCTAAAAGCTACAAAAATGCGCGATATGTGGAAAAGAACTGTTAAACATGGAAATGCATTTTTCGGGATGGATTTCTATAAAAAATCAAACGCAAAGATATGGAGAAGTGAAATCTCCATAGACTTCAAAAGAATCGGATGAGTTACTTGTTCCCCCGTCTGTGACGAAGACCAGAACTTCTGTTTTATATTTTTTGACAGTCGATAACAACTTGAGAATGTAAGACGACTCTGCTAATGTCTTGCTCGTTCTGAAATCCATGGCGAGTGTTAGTCAGTACCTTAAATAGAACTGAAAAAGGAACTGGATTAGGATATTTTAAGCTGAAACTTGTAAATAGAAGGAGATGCCAAAGAGAACAAATAGCAATGAAAGATCAAAAATTTCTTAACTTTTATAAGATTGTGAGTCTATTTCCCTTTGTATTCAGTTGGACTTCTTTACCTCTCAACCAGAGCTGGATAAGGCACGGGCCTAGGTGCTCCAATATAATGAGTAAGAGACTGCAGCATTTAGCTGTTACAGCAAAAATATAATGTTCGTTTCTTAGAAGGTGTTAAAAGCTAGTAACAAATCCTTGATACAAACAGCGATTACCCTCTTTTAAAAAACTCACGCTTTCTCCTAATATTTGAAAGTGAACTTTTAAAAGAATCTGTGTTGGGTTGTGGGTTGTTTTACCTCTGAGCGGCACTTTTTTTCACACAATGGGCTAAATGGCCAGGTCACAAAGACCCCGAAAACTCAGAGAAGGTTGGGGAGGGGGACCCACTGAAACAGCTGTTTGGAGACAGATGGTAGTCTCCCGTCAAGGCCATCTAGAGTGTTCTTTAACGTGCACAAGGTATGTCTCTCCCGTATACGGGGCCACGGCTTTACTTACCATCCGACGGCCTTTCCAAGCCCATCGGTGTCCCCTACTGACCATGGGCAGGGCGGGGAATTTTTCGGAGATAATTCTCAACGCTGATCCAGCTGAGACTTGAACCTGGGAACTGCAGATTAAGAGAATGGCACGCTACCGACTGAGCCACCCCCGCTCCAAAAGAATCTGGATATGTAGATATACACCATATTACCAAATATTGGGATATTTTCATGTTAGGTGAATGAAAAAACTATATTAAAACTCCCTAATTTTGAAAAATAACCTTCTTTAGAGCAAAATGTAGAAAGATTTTAGATGTTGCACAATTATAGATCTCAGCCGAAATATTGTCAAAAATCTTCAGTTTAAAAATATTCGTTTATTCTTTAAAGAGTTATTGAAGCTGGAATATTTCACAGCAGATGTTGTTGTTACTCTTGTCCTAATCACTCTTAAAAATTAGCGGAAAAGTGGAAACCATTTCCTAAATTCTAAAAACTGCATTTAATTTAGTAAAGGATATGTTATAAATCATGAGGTAAAAATCTTACAATTAGCAACACTGCTGTTAAATGTATCAATTTCCAGAATTGTGAAAATAATTCTTTATAAATGTATCAATTTCCAGAATTGTAAAAATAAAGAAATATTGCTTCTAAAGCGACTGTACATAATACAGCTTCGTCACGATTTCCTTTCCTGACCTTGCCATCTTCTGTTTCTTTCTTGACCTTGCCATCTCCATTTCCTTTCATGACCTTGCCATCTCCATTTCCTTTCTTGCCCTTGTCATCTTAATTTCCTTTCCTGACATCTACATTTCTTTTCCTGACCTTGCCATTTCCAATTCCATTCTTGACCTTGCCTTCTCCATTTCCTTTCTTTACCTTACCATCTCCATTACCTTTCTTGGCCTTGCCATCTCCATTTCCTTAATTGACCTTGCCATCTCCATTTCCTTTCCTGACATCTGCATTTCTTTTCCTGACCTTGCCATCGCCAATTCTCTTCTTGACCTTGCCGTCTCCATTTCCTTTCTTGACCTTGCCATCTCCAATTCCTTTCTTCGCCTTGCCATCTTAATTTCCTTTCCTGACATACATTTCTTTTCCTGACCTTACCATCTCCAATTCCATTCTTGACCTTGCCATCTCTATTTCCTTTCTTGACCTTGCCATTTCCATTTCCTTTCTTGACCTTGCCATCTCCTTTCCTTTCTTGACCTTGCCATCTCCATTTCCTTTCTTGGCCTTGCCATCTCCATTTTCTTTCTTGGCCTTGTCATCTCCATTTCCTTTCTTGAATTTACCATCTCCATTTCCTTTCCTGACCTTGCCATCTTCTGTTTCTTTCTTGACCTTGCCATCTCCATTTCCTTTCTTGACCTTGCCATCTCCATTTCCTTTCTTGACATCTACATTTCTTTTCCTGACCTTGCCATTTCCAATTCCATTTTTGACCTTGCCATCTCCATTTCCTTTCTTGACCTTGCCATCTCCATTTCTTTTCTTGATCTTACCACCTCTATTTCCTTTCTTGACCTTGCCATCTCCATTTCCTTTCTTGGTCTTGCCATCTCCATTTCCTTTCTTGGCCTTACATCTCCATTTCCTTTCTTGACCTTGCCATCTCCATTTCCTTTCTTGGTCTTGCCATCTCTATTTCATTTCTTGACCTTGCCATCTCCATTTCCATTCTTGGCCTTGCCATCTCCATTTCCTTTCTTGGCCTTGCCATCTCCATTTCCTTTCTTGGCCTTGCCATCTCCATTTCCTTTCTTGGCCTTGCCATCTCCATTTCCTTTCTTGAATTTGCCATCTCCATTTCCTTTCTTAACCTTGCCATCTCCATTTCTTTTCTTGATCTTACCACCTCCATTTCCTTTCTTGACCTTGCCATCTCCATTTCCTTTCTTGGTCTTGTCATCTCCATTTCCTTTCTTGACCTTGCCATCTTCATGTCCTTTCTTCGCCTTGACATCTCCATTTCCTTTCTTGACCTTGCCATTTTAATTTCCTTTCCTGCTATCTCTATTTCCTTTCCTGACCTTGCCATCTCCATTTCCTTTGTTGGCCTTGCATATCCATTTCCTTTCTTGGCTTTGCCATCTCCATATCCTTTCCTGACCTTGCCATCTCCATTTCCTTTCTTGACCTTGCCATCTCCATTTCCTTTCTTGGCCTTGCCATCTTAATTTCCATTCCTGACATCTACATTTCTTTTTCTGACCTTGCCATCTCCAATTCCATTCTTGACCTTACCATCTCCATTTTTTTTCTTGGCCTTGTCATCTCCATTTCCTTTCTTGACCTTGCCATCTCCATTTTCTTGAAATTTTCAAGAAAAATAATATTGGGATGTTAGGGGCGAGTAACGGCTCAGTGATCTGTAGTTCCCAGGTTCGAATCCCACATGGGCCAGCGTTGAGATTTATCTCCACAAAAAACCCCACCTTGTCCATGGTCAGTAGGGACGTCCTCTCGGAGGGAACCACCTTGTCGTGGTGAAGGGGCTTGAGTGCCTTAAGGAAGTAGAGAGCTATACTAACCAGAGTTACTCATATCAGGCAGGCCAAAGCAGAAAGGTCAGACGAAGAGTTCGCCATCTACGTAGACATCCACAGGGGCAAGCACATATTTGTTCGTGATTGTCAGTTGAACATAAGTCAAAGTAGCTCATCGTGCTCGAGTTCGGTGAGGAGATGTGTTGAGAGACGGGAGAGGTTGAGTGAGGAGAGATAGGAGGTGATCGAGGTTGTGAGTGAGGTAAAGAGTGGTTTTGAGAGAGGAGAAAGAGTGAGGTGAGAGAAGAGGTAGAGTGAGGTGAAAGAAGAGGTAGAGTGAAGCGAGAGAGGAGGTGAGTGATATAGTGTGCGAGGTAGAGGAGAAAAGAGATGAGACTGTGTTGGGGCCCCTGGGCCCTGTGTGGGGAAAAACGGTTCTAAGGAGGAGATGGAGCCAGACAACGGCATCCGAATAAGCGGCGCTGAGTGCAGTATGTGAGGACTCTGTAACGTTCAACTAGAAAGCGCCCATCGGCCATGGACTACTTGGAGGAGGCTGCATGAGGAGGATGAGTGACCCATGGTCTGGATGACGAGGACATGAGTGTAAGTAAAACAAGGAAGAAAGATTCTTTTCCTCTTTTTGTTTTTGTGTTTCCGTGTGCTACCATCCACAGACTATACCTAGGGAGGTTTCCCTCCCAATACCATCAGGGAGTATAATCCATCTCTTCACGCTGGACTCGAGATGGTTTACTTGCTTCTTAGGTTTCTGAAATCGAGCAACATATCTAATAGGGTTGGTGGCAGGCCAGTTTGATTAGGATTTAAGGGCCGAATGAGGGCAAGAGAGAGGAATTTCATGGTTGCCACGCCTAAGAGTGGGCCACCTGTTTACCTTGGATGGAGATCCGTAATGTGGAAAAGGGGATCCTGGCGGCTGAGGGTCAGAAAGCTGGAAAGCGTAATACGCCGTTTCGGCCTCTTCTTCAATAAAACGGAAGGTCTGAGCTGGCTCACTCAGATCAATTGGTTCGTGAGGCATCCCCTGTCCTCCTCCCACATCCTGTGGTGGTCCAGGGGCGGTTGCAGGAGCCAAGTGGGTGGTGGTGATTCTTGACGACTGGAGTTGGGTCCGGACCAGGAACCGGATCCTGCTCTGGTCTAATGGGTGATCTTAAGTCTGGGTATAACCTGGATGTAGCTCTGAGGTACGAAGAGAGGGTAATTAAACTCGGAGGCCTCCCCTTGTTGGGCTCGGTAGTGGGTGGAGAATGCCTGGGTGGAATACCAGAAATTGCTATGGACGCTAAAACTTCGTCACATACATTAGGTCAAAATGAAACAAAGAAAAGGACAGGCAAAAAGGATGGTAAGCCCAATGAGGATGCCGTGGGTGTAGAGGAAGTCCCAGAGACTCCCCCTCCCACCACAAGGTTGATAAGATAATTAACACTCAGACTTTAGGTAAGACAATTAACACTCAGAATTGAAAAGGGCCTCCAAATAGGGAAGAGGACCCAAAGGAAGGAGAGAACAAGGGGAGCCACAAAGAGGCAACTGAGGACGTCCCCAAGAAGGAAGAACCCAAAAACGGTAACGAGAATGGTTCTGAGAGGCTGTCTGCGGCAATGGATCTCTTGGAGAAACTTGTGGTGGTGCTATTCCAGCACATTGTAGACAATGAAGTGAGATAAAAAAAATAGTTGTGGCCAAGAGGTTTACATGCTATCGTCTGTGAGCAAGAACTCACAGTAGCAACCATCAGTGGGTGCCTAGCCGTGAGGGCTGCGTGTTCCCCAAAAATATCGGGGACAAAGCCGACTTATGCGAAGGCAGTCAGAGGACAAGAGGTTGGAAAGGGAGGTTTGGTGGTTGCTAAGGAGTCCACCCCCCCTAAACAAAGGCATACCCTGTTGGTCTTCTTCAAACATAAGGAGAAGTCGCAAAAGAGGTGAGGGATTGCCTTAAAGAAAAAAACATAAACCCCACCGAGCTGAATCTCGAGGTGATGAGAGTTAAACCCATGCAGAAAAATGGGGTCATCATCGAGTGTGGCATGCAGGGCGACGTGGACTGTCTCAAAAAGTGGTGGACAGCCACGTGACGCTCAAAAAGGTATTAGATGCCAAGCCAGCCAAGAAGCTTAGGCCTAAAATCATCGTCTGTAGTGTTGATAAGGAGGTCCACCGTGATCAAATCCAGAAGGTCATTAAGACCCAAAACGCCATCTTGGACGAGCATGCGGAGCTTACCCCGCTGTTCTCCCTGAGGGGGAGGGATGACAACATGGTGCATTGCGTACTGTGGGTCAGTAGTGCCTCGCACAGAAAGTTGTTAGACGTAGATAAGATTAATGTGAGCTGGTCACGGTGCCAGGTTAAGGAGTACATAAAAGTGCTCCGATGCTATATGTGCTATGCCTTCGGGCATATGCAAAAGGCATGCACCATGAAAACACAATGGTGCTGTCAGTGCACCATTGTGTTTTCATGGTAAGCACTCTTTTAGGGGGTGCCAAGGACCAAAGTGTGTTGTTTGCAAAATGGCAAACAAGGAACATGAATAGTAACTGTCTGCTGTATATATGAGAAATGAAGTTCCTGACGAAGTGCAGGTTAAATTTCCTACAAATAAATTTAAACGGCCTACTCAGCCAGGAGATAAAAGAGGAAGGAGTCGATGAAATTCTAGTACAAGAACCCTACTGCACAGAGAATATCATAAGGGGGCTGCCTCTGACCAGAAGGCTATTTTGCACTAAAGAAGCCAAGCCAAAAGCTGGAATTGTCGTTTCGAATCCCATAGTGAATGCTATACCGGTATATCACTCCACCATAGTGGTGGTAATGGAGATTGGCTATGGGAGTTTAAATATACGTCATTTCCATTTACTGTCCACCGAGTCGTAACATCTGGGACTCATTGACTGAGCTACAAAACGTTCTTGCTCAGATAAAATATAAGAACTTAGTGGTAGGTGTAGACTTCAATGCAAAGCACCCCCTCTGGGGCTCAAATAGACAGATGTCAGAGGAGATATGACTCTGGATTTTATCAGTTCTGCTGATTTAATATTATTATATAACGTAATTAAATTATAATAATTTAATTACGTTATATTATATTTATAATAAATAATATTATAAATGTACCGGTGTATCTACAACGTTACATTTTCATGGCCCCAGAGGCTAGAGCTGGATTGACGACCCTGGCTATCGCCACTGACAATACCACTGATCCAGGGTTGGCGCATCAGCGACAAAATCACTAACAGCGACCATAATTATTTAACGTTCCTTGTGAGAGGCACAACACCGCTCCCATACAACACCAAAAGGTTTGTAATTGGCAAAACCTCTGACTGGTTCAAGCTCATGTGCTGTGTAGCATCGGGCCTGACTAAGATCTGCCAGTGCATTGCCAGCATAGATGATAGTAACTCACAGGATAACATCGTCAGAAAAAATAACCGAGTATATAAGCTCTGTTTGTGAGAAAACCTTCGGGTTCAAGGGAAAGCTCCCAAAAAGAAAGTCTGTACCCTGGTGGACACCAGAGCTTGGTATTTCAAGAAAGCGGTCCCGAGCTCTTAGACGTAGGTATCAAAGGTGCCGCAATGGGGATAGCTCTGTTTGTGAGAAAACCTTCGGGTTCAAGGGAAAGCTCCCAAAAAGAAAGTCTGTACCCTGGTGGACACCAGAGCTTGGTATTTCAAGAAAGCGGTCCCGAGCTCTTAGACGTAGGTATCAAAGGTGCCGCAATGGGGATAGAAGTTTCAGAGAAGAGATGTATAAGAAGGCACAGGTGGAGTACAAGCTCGCCAACCACCAAGCCCAGTTAGCCTCTTAACAAACATTTTGTAGTGAAGTTACTGCACATAACCCCTTTACTCTGCAGTACAAGCTGGCAGCAGGGAAAGACCTAACACCCCTGGATATCGAGTATGTACGAAAAGAGGATAGATCCAACACCACCTCTTTTTGCGAAACTATCCAGGCATTACTCAAGGGATTATTCTTTGACAATGATAGGAGCTCTGATGATGCCTAACATCATCTCCAAAGAGAAAACAGCAGGGTTTCACCAGACACGGAAGATGACGTTCCGTTCATGGAAGAGGAAGTGGGAGAAGTGATCAGTGCTATGGCCAGGGGTTTTGCCCCTGGCCACGATGGTCTGATAGTGGTGGTTGTGCTGCAGGTGTTTAAAGAACATGAAGATCTGTTCACCCAGCTCTTTAAAAACTGTCTGAGGCTGGGAAACCTCCCAAAGGCCAGGAAAGAGGCCGACCTAGTCCTATTCAATAAGGAGGGTAGAGATCCTGCAGACGTCAGATCTTACAGACCGATATGTCTGCTGCCGGTGATGGGAAAGATTCTAGACAAGCTGCTCACAAACAGGATGTATTACCACTGTAGTAAGAACAATTTCCTGAACAACAAACAATTCGGGTTCAGGACAGAGCAGTCCACTACTGCCACTATCAAAATGGTGGTGAACAATGTAAAGGCGAATAAAGCAAATAAATTGCACACCTTCCTCATCGTCTTGGATGTGACTGGTAATTTCGACAATGTATGGTGGCCTGCAATTCTTGGCAGGCTAAAGGATTGTTGCTGTTTCAGGAACATATTTAATCTGGTGTCCAATTATATCAGTGAGAGAATGGTCATCTATTCCCATGCCAGTGGGGTAGTCTCAAGGAACTTAGCTCAAGGAACTTAGACAGGGGCTGCCCACAAGGTTCGTGCCGTGGCCCGTTTCCCTGGAATTTAGTGGCAGACACGGCTCTGGAGTTGATCCTACTTGAGGGTGTCTTGCTCCAGGCTTATGCAGATGACATGCTGCTTGTCATATTGGCCTCCTCCGAGCGAGACTGGAGATTGCTGGCAACGCAGCATTGTCGGTGCTCGAAAGATGGAGTCTTTGCTACAAGCTTGTGTTCAGCTGTAAGAAGACTACATTAATGACAGTAGCCAAAGAGGGTGTCCTCAACAAGAGGTACCGATCTTTAACTAAATGGCAATACTTTCTACCACAAGACGTCTTCCAAATACTTGGGGATCACTCTGGATGAGAGGATGAGCTGGATCCCATACTTGCAGGACCTTAAGATTAAATACACCAATGTTATGTACAAACTTGGGCATATGACTCACGTCTTGTGGGGCCTCCATGGAGAGGTACTCAAAGAAATTTATTTAAGGGGAACAAAGAGGATCCTGACATATGGAGCGGGTGCCTGATGGCGCCCAACGGACCACTCTATTATGTGCAGAAAGCTGCTCACAGCCCAGACCAGCTTTACTACAAATCACCAGTGCTTACAGGACCACATCTACGAATGCTCTCCTGGTGATAGCAGGGATCCCGCTTATGTATTTAATGGTTGGCAAAGAAGCGACCATATTCAGAGTTCTACAGTCTAGGGAAAAGGCAACATTTCTCCGAGTCCAGTATGACCCCGTTGTCTATGAGGCTAATACCGCTAGGTGGGATATTCATCCCACCAAGAGACTGCATGTGTCTATGGAGTTACCATCAGGTCAAGGAGTAGAAAGCTACACAGATGGCTCCAAGAGCGAGGATGGCGTGGGCTTCACCTACACTGTAAACAATCAAGGAGCCAAAGAGTATGATTATAATAGGAAGGTATTTGTAAATGGCTTGGCCTTCCAAGCATAGCTGTTTACCATCAGAAAGGCCCTTAAATGGGCCCTCAATGAAGGCAGTCACAACAATGACAGCCAGGCAGTTCTGCAAGCACTTGAGGATGCGAACAACAGGCAACATATGGTTAACAAGGTCAAGAGCCTTCTAGGCACTCAGAACGTGCCCAGGATCTCTTTCTCCTGGATCAAGGCACATGTAGGTCATGAAGGGAACGAGAGGGCAGACCAACTGGCACGCTCAGAAGGTACTGAAACCCAACTTGAGATAGCGGTTAAGACTTCTAAAAATACCCTGAAGTCTACTCTAAGTCAAAGAGTTATGAACGAGTGGCAGAGGCTCTGGGATACGACAGAGAATGGTCTTCAAACAAAGACATTCTTACAAAGGGTCTGTCTATCCTTGATGTCCTCAGACCACTATCTCACGCAGGTACTGACAGTATATGGGAGCTTCCCAGCGTATCTGGAGAGTTTTAAGATCTCTGCCCACAGTAAATGCGGCTTTGGGGCTCTAGATGCAGATGTCGGGCAATACATCCTCCAGTGCCCGATTACGGAAGGGTTCACTAACGAACTTAGAAACTCCCAAGCGATCAGAGAGGTAGCAGACGAGACAGTCACAGTGTCCGTCAAGAGCACCCGAGTCAGGGCACACCTGAGGGACATGGGCTGGCTCGTCTGCCAGCTCCGGGATTCACCTCCTTTGAGACCGAAGCTGCTTTCACTCTTCCACAATTTTCTAGCCAGACTGCGCTCCACATCCCCTTTAACGCCACACATGCTCCAAGTCCCTACTGATCTCCTCTGAGACAAACCTTAATCTTCTACTTCCAAGCTTCTCATCGCCGCTCGTGTAGTGTCTTGACGACGGAGCACGAGTTTTCTTCCCATGGGGGGGCGGGTCCTTCGGGAACCGCCCCCCTGTAAATGAGAGGTCAGTAGCGACGTTAAGCTGTGGTCCCGTGAGTGAAAGAGCCATATCATGCACACGTTAAAGAACATTCTGAATGACCATGAAGGACGGATAAAATCTGTCACCTAACTGTTGTCCAGTGAATCCCCTCCCTCCAACCTTGTATGAACCCGTGGGGTCCTTGTGGCCTGGTCATTTAGCCCATTGTGAGCAACAATGTGTCTCAGGTACGGTGGAAATTAGAGCAATCTAACCCTAATGGAATGTCATTCTGATCTGATAAGTTCTGATTCAATTCAATCAACACCTCCCCTCACCACATCAATATTTTTTCGATTCAGCCCTAGCTGTGTATTTGACTCTAAAATCCAAATAAATGAACTTTATTCGATAACCATTCAACTATTTCCGATAAACGTCTACCAACTTTCTTTCTCTCTGTGACTACATCTAGGCAGCATATCTTTTCACATCGACGAAATTTTGAATTTCACTCATAAAATCCCACTGAAACAATTACACTTCGTATTTTCACAAATCACGTAAGCTAACTAAATCTAAAAGCCAAATGCCTTCGTTACATTAAGCATATCAAGTCAAGGGGGAAGCATAGAAATGCAAACTTTTATTAAAACGAATGGCAGAGGCTTCTGGTAAATGATAACCCTAAAATTATTTCCTATACAGGTCCTGATCCAGATCTAGAAAACGAAATAAAAGGATGGGGCAAGCGATAAGAATGAAATGGGGGGGGGAGAGATTGAGACGGAACCTCGCGTTCCGGTGTAATATAACCTCCCCCCCCCCCCCGTTTTAGTGGTCTCTAAAGACATTTTTAAAAATACGTTCAAAATATATATTATTTACTATTTTTCTTCCCCTTCATTGCAGTTACTAACATTCTCAAAGTGGGGAAGATATGTCCTATTCAACCCACTCCCCCATAGGTCTAAAAGCGTTTTGATCTCTATGTACGTATGAGCAACGAAAACGTACCTTTCCGCATCAACAAAATTTTCAACTTGGCGCATAAATTTCCACCGAAACAATTAAACGTCGTATTTTTACAAGTCACGTAAGCTAACCAGACCTGAAAGCGGAATGCCGTCGTATAAGAAGCAAATCAAGTCAAGAAGGAAAAAAACAGAAACGCGAACTTTCATTAAAACGAATGGTGGCGGCGTCTAGTGAATGTGGTCCCACTTCTGCTTGTCCACCGTCATCGCAAATAACCCGAATGAGAACCGGCAAGAATGAAGGAGACAATGCGCAGGTCATTGTCTGCGGAAGTAGGTCGCAGCGAGAGAGTGACTCACCGCTGAGTATGTGGAGGAGAGATTCGGTGAAGAAAGATACCTGATAAGAGAAAGAAAACGAGATCTTTGGGGGTAGTTGTCGGAAATCAGTGTGGACGGAAAAGTGACCCATTGGGAGGCAAGTGGACGGGCCAATGGGTTGCAATTCAGGGCTAGTGCTCGTTAATGTTGTTTGCTACGGAAATCAGTCGTCTGACGGGAAAAACCTGGACCGAATCAGACAACAAAAAGATTTCACACGATGTCTCAGTTATTTTGTTGTGCAGAAGTGTTTCTCTATGATTTGAAGTCGGAGGAAATTGCAGATGTTTCGCTGCGATTAAAATGTGAAGAAATGACGTGTCTGCCGCAAAATGTTTTTGCTAGCCTTTTATATACGATGGAAAAGAATTATTTTTGTATATAATTATTTTATTATATCTTAGTTTGAAGACTTATTTTGAAGACAAAGAATTGGATTGTTTTTTCTCTGAGTAGTTCTTTTCTTGCATGCAAACGTCTAAATGACTAAGTCACAAGGACTCAGAGAAGGTTGGGGGAAGGAACGCACAGGACAACTCTTAGGAAACAGATGGTAGCCTCCCGTCAATGCCATCCATCGTGTTCGATAACATGCACAGAGTATGGCTCTCCCGCGCACGGACCACAGCTTAATATCTGTCATCTGACAGACGGCGTCATTTCCAAGACCATCAGTATCCCTTACTGAGCGAGTGTGGGAGGTTTCAGGAGATGAATTTTAACGCTGACCCAGCTGAGACTCGCACCTGCGAACTGCAGATTACGAGCCTGGTGCGATACCGACTGAGCCACCCCAGCTCCCATTTAATTGAATTAAATAAGTTTATTTCACCCAAACATACATATATTGGTACACAAAACACAGACAAGTTCATAGGTGAGAAGGAGAACATAATAAGCCGTAGCTTTTGAATAAATATTTCCTGAAATACTCTTAAATTTAAAACTCTACAGGTGGCCTTAATTTATACATTTGTTTGAGCACGTGAATTTTTGTGGACTCTATCATTGACTTGATAATAAATATAGTTTATATTTATATTGAAAAGCTCTATATTGTTCCATTGCAACAGAGTCCTCTGGAATCTCGCCATTCCAAATCTTAATGCCAATGTACCGTATTGATCTCTGACTTATGAATTTCTTATAAAGGGGCACATTATCTTGTTCTTAAATCGAGTGTCATAACTGAAAGTCTTTGTTCTTTCTAAGAAGAAGTAAAGTTCAGAGTATTCTATCATTCTTCACTCTGTACACAAAATTCCCCGTAACATACTTTTATATATTATATATACATATTTAGTATTCCATATTCTGCCATCAAGTGTTGTACCGGATTTCTATGATTTAATCTTATAATATATCTCATAATTCTGTTTTGCAGACAAAATACAGTTTTCAAATTGGCTGAACTAGTATCTCCCCAAACATTAATTTCATATATTAAATGTGGGTATACTAATGCATAATATAAATTTATCAACGTTTGCTGATTTGCATAATTTTTATCCTTTCAATCGATTCAATATTTTTTGAAATAGTAGCTCTTAGCTGGTTAATATGATATTTCCAAGTTAAATTGATTCCATACGAATTATTCAGAAAATAGCTACATTTAATGCATTTAAAAAAAGTAATTTTTATTTAAAATTGAATCCTGTTTTCCTTTATTGAAATATTCAAATGCTGTTGTGTTACAATCGTGAATTCATTCAACACCACCTATAAGACAAGACCTTAAGTTGCGGTCTCAGCATATATACTGTTAATTATGTAGGATGTATTTTTTTCATTTTTCATATATATCTATTCATTTTATTATTACTGGTGAATTTTTATACGGATCTTTATGCTAATGTTTAATTTTAAATATACCTTTTTAAGGCTCCTGTCAGACCTCTTGTGGCAAGCAGCTGCTTGAGAAGGTATTTATTTTTTTTTAATAAAAAAAATATTTGCATACATTAGCATTATCATAAAGCTAATACATACTGGAAAAAATCCTTCCAAAAATGTGTATTTATAACTAAATTTTAGTATAAAGATCAGAATGAAAATTCACCAGTAATAATAATAACAGTAATAAATTTATAAGAAATGTCGACCTTCTCCCTTGGGGTATAAAAAACTCTAAAATCCATTTTACAGTTATACCTGAATGAAAGAATATTTTGTGTTAGGACTGGTAACTGCCTTTTCACTGAAAGAAATATAGATGCAGGTGTCCCACAGGGCTCCTTGTTGGGACCTGCTCTATTCAACTTCTATATGCACGATCTCCCAGATCTCCATCCTATCATGATGGCACTTTACGCTGATGACATTGCTCTACTCTCTTCATCTCTGAGCCCCAGCCTGGCTATCAAAAGGTTACAGCTTGGGATGGACAAAGTAGAGCGCTGGTACTCCAAATGGAAAATCAAGATTAACCTGGATAAGAGTCAGTCGGTGCTCTTCTTCAGGAAGAAGATTGTTAATCCTGATTCTCCTAAAATTTTAGAGTTGAAACATCCTGGACACCAGCGGTGAAATACTTGGTGTCGTTCTGAAAAAAGCTTAGTTGGAATGCACATATCAGTCAAAGGCTCAGATCATCAGGTGTAAACTTGCCCACCTGATACGGTAGAGCTCGAAACTGCCTTCAGAAAGGAAATTATTTTTTATATAAGACTATTCTGTGGCCAGTCCTGATATATAGCCTGACCAGTGTGGGGCAACACAACCAAAACCAATATCAGGAGGCTTCAGAGCTTCCAAAATAAAATCCCCAGATCTGTGATCAGTGCTATATGATTTGTGAAAAAACGGCCATTCACACTGATTTGATTACAGACTACATTTGCACTTATATTCGGAAACTCCCACAGATATTTTTTCAGGCAGTGGGAGATCATCCTTACGATATAATTAGATCCTGATTGATTATGATCCCTTGGATTTTAACCAATTCAAGCGCCCAATGTTTATGGTGTTTGACACCTGTATGCTTACATTTTAGTTGTTCTTTTTAACAAATTTGTTTGACCATTAAGGACGCTTCGGGTTTATCTGTTTTAACTTTTGTTATTACCAATCAGGCACTATATTAGACTTCGAGATAAAAGCCCTAGGCTTGGAGCTCAAAAAATTAATTAAAGATAATAGATATTATACTTTCCCTGACTTTATAATAGTCTGTAAGCAACGTCATCTGTTATACGAGGTGTTGGTTCAGTTGACCAAGTGCCTATGCATATTATATATTTTAGATAGTTTTTCTCTCCATTTGTTCGACAATCCCTCCTAGACGGTCAGAGATAGAACCACCAGACTTCATCTATAGCTTCATCTCACCGTAACATATTGCACTGTAAGGGTTTCGTCCTGAGAAAATTTGACCCTCCTCAAAACGTTGGGTTGGGTTGGGTTGTTTTATCTCTGAGCGGCACTTTTTTGCACACCATGGGCTAAATGGCCAGGTTACATGGACCCCGAAGGCTCAGAGAAGGTTGGAGGAGGGGACCCACTGGAACAGCTGTTGGGAGACAGATGGTAGTCTCCCGTCAAGGCCATCCAGCGGGTTCTTCAAAGTGCACAGGGTATGGCTCTCCCGCACACGGGACCACGGCTTAACGTCCCATCCGACGGACGGCGGTCTTTCCCAGCCCATCGGTGTCCCCTACTGACCGTGGGCAGGGCGGGGAATTTTGCGGTGATAAATCTCAACGCTGACACAGCTGCGACTCGAACCTGGGAGCTACAGATTACGAGCCTGGCGCGCTACCGACTGAGCCCCCCCCCCCCCCAAAAAAAAAAAAAAAAAAAAAAAACGTTGGCAGAGAAACGTCTGCCCATTGATAATTTTGCGCACGGATAACATACTACTCCTTTCGAAACTTAATTTTTCTTTCCAATTTGGTTGCTGGGACTTATAGCCAATAATCGCTTATGTACAAAGCGAATCTTGGCTATAATCTTGGCTATAAGTATAAGCAACCAAGTTGAAAACGAGAAAAAAAAAAGTTTCGAATAGAGTAGTTGGTACCAATGTGATAACATAGTTTTTCTTTTTTTGTTTGAAGTGATGATAATTGAATAATTCATGTTTCTACTCAGGGATAATCAACATATATGACAGAATAAACGACCAGGGACTCAAACCCGAACCCTGACGCTCGCTGTGTCACCGCGAGGGAACACGATACCACTGAGCCACAAGCCTGCTACTTAATTTCAAAGCTTCCAACTCTCCATTAATATGGTAAGTGACGGCAATTCCCCAAGAGATTTCGGACACTTGTGGCGGGTGTAATACAAACGTTCCGCATCTAGCAACCTGATCTCTAAACCCTATGCACCAAGATGGAAGTGGGATCACCGCACCAAATTCGTAGCAAATAGGTCGAGAACCTGTGAAATTACGGGCAGCCGAAAACTTCTGCAATCAGTAACGTTACTTCGGACGTAAACGTGTTTTTGCACACCCATTCATAACACGTCAGGAAGCATACTACTCGTGAGTTATGCAGCGTGTTTTCAAAAGGTCTAATCAAGCTTCGTGATTCGTCCTATCACACATAGCGATGAAAAAAGTTCGAATGAACACTGGGCCAAAAATGTTTCCCTTCCGAATTATAGCACATTTTGAAGATGCAAGTCCTAGAATATGGATATTCGTAAAATCGAGGTTATACTCTTAAATTTTGATGACTGAGTTAAATTATTTCAATTTACATCTGAATGGGAGGCAGGTGTTGTCTCAGTTCGTAGCACGCTAGGTTCGTAATTTGTAGTTCCCAGGTTAGCGTTAAACCTCTGCCAAATTTGAGATTTATTTCTGCTAAATCCCCACCCTGCCCTCGGTCAGAAAGGGGATACCAATAAGCTTGGAAAGGTCAATCCATCGAATTGGAGGTAAAGACATGGCTCCATGCTCAGGATAACCACATAATCTGAAAATTAAAAAAACACGCTGGATGACCCTGACGAGAGACTACCATCTGTCTCTAGCGGGTCTCCTTCTCTAACCTTCCTTTAGCCATTGAGGTTCTAGTGACTGGCTATTCAGTCCACTGTAGGCAAAAAAAGTGTCACAACCCAGCCCCTGAAGTGTACGTTTTGCTGCAAAAACAGAAAAGCTGCCGTGAAAGAATTTGTATAGTTAGTGATGGATAACATAATTTCTTTTACTATGGGCTGATAATTTGATTAGATCTAAATAAACTGGTTTCCATAAATTAGACTCAGAAAAATTATGATAAACAAAAAACTACATGAATGATTTTAATGAAATTTGATGAAAACATGAATTACAATGCTAGTTTCAGAATGCATCAAATATTTTACACTAGAAACATTTTTCGTCAAAAACATAACACTTACAGGAACTTGCCCAAAAATGAAGTGTCAAAATGAAATGGGAAAGTTCTTTAATAAAGAGTGTGGTCACCCCTTACAGCAATGCAGGCACGACAGCGATGTTCCATGCTGTTTATGATGTGAATCAGCTCAGTAGGGAGTAACGGCCATTGTTCCTTTCAAGCAGTAATAAGCTCCCACTTTGTTTCAGGTGGGTTGAGGGCAGCAACACGTCTCCCTAGAGCATCCCACATAAGTTCAATCGGTTTTTGGTCGGGAGATCGACCTGGCCACTCCATTCTCATAATGGTCTCCTCTTGAAGGTATTGTTCCACTACCCGAGCTCCGTGCGGACAAGCGTTATCGTCTTGTAAGATGAATGTTTCACCTATTGAACCAGCGTAAGGACATACATAAAGGTCCAGGATATAATCTCTATACCTTTGAGCATTGAGGTTCCCACTCGTCAACACATACAGGTCTGTGCTTCCACCTAAGGGAATGCCATCCCAAATACACACACTACCTCCACCATAACTGTCTCTTTGATGGATGTTACTGGGATGATAGCAGGTACCTCGTTCTCTCCATATCAAAATAATGTCTGGAATCATTCTGCAAGAAATATCTGGACTCATCTGTGAAGAGTACGGACCTCCATTGCTCTTCTGGCCAGTTAACATGCGTGCGTTCCCAATTCAACCACTCTCTCCTGTGAGGGTGAAGTGAGGGGTGTACAAATTACTGGCCTTCTAGCATACAGACCTCCTTTATGAAGCCTTCTACGCACAGTAGAAGCTGATAAACCCTCCCAGCGGCTGCTGCAAGAGAGTTGGGTTGGATTGTTTTACCTCTGAGCGACACTTTTTTGCACACCATGGGCTAAATGGCCAGGTCACATGGACCCCGAAGGCTCAGAGAAGGTTAGGGGAGGGGACTCACTGGAACAGCTGTTGGGAGAATGTTCTCACTGGAACAGCAGATGGTAAATTTTCTCACTGTAACAGCAGATGGTAGTCTCCCGTCAAGGCCATCCAGCGGGTTCTTTAAAGTGCACAGGGTATGGCTCTCCCGCACACGGGACCACGGCTTAACGTCCCATCCGACGGACGGCGGCCTTTACAAGCCCATCGGTGTCCCCTACTGACCGTGGGCAGGGCGGGGAATTTTGCGGAGATAAATCTCAACGCTGACCCAGCTGGGACTCGAACATGGGAACTACAGATTACGAGCCTGGCGCGCTACCGACTTAGCCACCCTCGCCCCTACTACAAGAGAGGATCGTAGCTGAAAGGGAGTAGATGTCTTGCTCCTTCGTGCTGTTAATCGCAGATATCAGTCTTGTAAAACGGTCGTAATTCTAGCTCTTCCTCGGCTAAACCTCCGAGACGCAGAATCTGTGCTAAGAAATTGATTCCACAGTCTATGGACCATTCAGTCATCTTACCACGTCTGGCTGACTTTGGTCTGCTTCGAACCGGCCAATAGCTCTCCACTGTAGTTCATTTGGCAAATGATGTCTCGAGGTTATTCCTACAAAATGACTATTTCGAATTTCTTTACTCACATTTACAACACAAATTAACGATCCACTCCAAAACATAACATATAAACATCTGTTCGATAAGCAAAATTATGTCGTTCACTATAGGTTACTTAAACTCTATGTGGAACTGGGACTGAGGATGAAACAGGTGCATAGAATCTTGAAATTTGATCAAAAACCATGGCTGAAACCTTACATATAATTGTAATAAAACAAAACGAATTAATGCCATAAATAATTTAGAAAAAGACTTTTTCAAACTGATGAACAATGCTATATGTGGCAAATGTTTAGAAAATAAGGGAAAGAGAATAAAATGCCACATTGTGAATACTGAAGAAAAGCTTAAAAAATTAATTGCAAATCCTAGGTACGTTTCTTGTATTAAACTTGCAGAAAATTTCGTAATTCTCCATACGAAAAAAAATATTATATTAGATAAACCATATTACATTGGTGTAACGATTTTGGAGTTGAGTAAATTACAGATGTATAATTTCTTCTACAATTTTCTAAAACTAAAATTTAATGCTGAATTGTTATTTACCGATACTGACTCCTTCTGTGTTGATATCCAGACAGATGACATATATGAGAAATTTAACTCAGACTACTTTGATTTCTCAAATTACCCCACAAACCATGCATTATACAGTGAATCAAATAAAATGATTCCAGGAAAATTTAAAGACGAAATAAAAGGTCTTCCAATCAAAGAGGGTGTTGCGTTACGTCCAAAATTGCATTCTATAGATTCTCCAATTCCTAAAAAAGCAGCCAATGGAGTTACAAATGAATTTAGTCACGAAGATTATCGGGAATGTCTATTTGATGGAAAAATCGTACATACGCAACAAACGGAATTTCGATCGTAACAACATGATTTTAATACCAAATTAAAAAATTGCTTTTTCCCAAGAATACACATAACGACATATCAGTGGAATTCAAATTTACGCTTTTGGAAATTATAGAATCTCAGATGTGTATGGTAAAGCATACAATACCATTTACAAAAATTTGAACTGAAAACAAATACAAAAAAAAATTAAGTACTAATGAAACATTTTGAAACTACCAATTTTTAATTCTTTAGAAATGCTAATAATCAGTGTTTATTATCTCTCTCAGTTAGAAGAGAGATCTAGGTATTCAAATTTAAGTGGTCTCGACTCAATTTCTGTGAAATCCTATGGTCTGAAACCCTTTGTAATAAAATTAAGGTAATGAACTGTTTAGAACAACTTTGTACAAGCGACAAAGACTAAATATCCCAGAAGTTTATCTAGCTAAAGTCAAATATATTTTTTTTATTCGGTCAACAGTAATTATTTTTTGTCAGATTTGAGAACTTGATAAATCATAACTATCAATGTTAAAATGAAGCTTAGAATGGGCTGATGCAATCTTCTGAGACGGGGACGGGTGTTGCCATTCGAAAATGTTTAGTGGACTTGGGAAATTTCAGATGAACGTGGATACCAGGGGGGTTTGTGATCGGGGAAGTTTTAATAAAGGGAACGTATGATAAGGGATTTTTAATGAGGGGGAGGCAGTTTTGATAAGTGTTTAATTAATAAGCAATAAATACATGGAATATACAACTTTGGGAGTTGATTTTATGTGAAGGGCTGCCACCGAAAGTTTTGCAATTCTTTTGAGGCTTGCATCAGCTATTCTGATCGTTGTCACCCAAAGTTTAGTTGGACTTGGAAAGGATAGAAACCAAGGGAGTTTGTGATTGGTGAGTTTTAATGAAGGAAATTTTGATAAGGGGAGGGAATTTTAATAAAGGGGTGGTTTAATAAAAGGGGTTGGAACTTTTGATAGGGGGATTTTTTAATGAGAGGGAATCAAAAATTGGAATAATTTCAGTTAAAAGAGAGGGTTTTTCTAAAAATAGTACTCAGCCTATACACTAGATGGCGCCACGGGCTTTTTCGTAAAGGGGGAGGAATTTTTAATAAAGGTTTTTTTAATAAAGGGGGATTAATTTTTAATTAATTATTAATTATTAATTACGAATTATGAACATTAATAAAGGGGCATGGTCATATCACATGACCGGAAGTGGGCGTGGCCGGTGGCGTCATACAGGAAAAAGCATAGTGCGTGGGGTGTCCCAGGTTTGCATGTCACTACTAATACATTTTATATAGCGAATATCACATGTTCGTTTTCAATGAAAAATAATATTGAAGTTCCGTTTTCTATGAGAAATAATATTATATCGAATGGATATCGCGGAATATTATATCGAAATAATATTATATCAATGGATATATTAAAATTACAGCGATGTTTCTGAAATCGTTTTGTGGATAACAAGAAAGCGCTGATTTAAAATATTAAAGAAATGGGATGTAATATCGCAGAATATTATTATATCGAAATAATATTATATCAATGAAAAATAATATCGAAGTCTCGTTTTCAATGAGAAATAATATGCTCGTTTTCAAATGAGAAATAATATCGGATGTTCGTTTCATTGATAAATAATATCGGATGCTCGTTTTCAAAGAGAAATAACACCGGATGCTCGTTCTCAATGAGAAGTAATATCTGATAGTCCTTCTCAATGAGAAATAATATCGGTGCTCGTTTTCGATGAGAAATAATATTCGGATGCTCGTTTCCAATGAGAAATAATATTATTTTCTTCTTTTAACGACTTCGAATAATGGAAATTCGAACTAGGGGATGATTGGAAAAATGCAATTACAGGTAAATCCCGTTATAACGCGCAGCTCGGGGTCCAAAGAATCGCATAGAAAAAATTCAGTAACAAAACAGTTCGTCAATTTATTCATTTGAAATGCAAATCAAATGGATGTTGCCAACTTCAAATGTTTGCAAATCAAATGGATGTTGCCAACAAAAGGTTACAAGTAAATGAATCAACTGCCGGTATTCTTTCGGATGTCAAACGATAACAAGTATCGCGGATTCGCGCTGGAGTGAAGATATTGCCCACGTGTGCACAAAGCTGCACAAGGAATCCAATAGGTAGTTCTTCAGTGAGAAATTGCGTTTCACATGACAAAAAAAGGAGCCACGCTGTCATCGCGTTATAAGCGTAATCGCTTTCTATCGGATCGCGTTTTAACGGGATTTACCTGCATTAATAATTTGTTGGAACCTTTAAAACAAAAACATAATTTTTTCATTTATCTCTTAAAACAATTGTCATGCTCCCTCCTAAAAATAAATCTCCCCTCAAGCAGCTGCTTGCCACAGAGGTCTGACAGAAGCCTGTCAGTTTATATGCCACAGTAGAAGATCTGAGAGGATGACAGGACCTCAGCAGAAAACAACTCGAACATCCATGCCTTACCCGGGGCTCGAACCCAGGTCCCGTAGATCAGTAGCCAAGTGCGCTAACCACTCGGCCACGGGACGGCTTATGCTCCCTCCTACCACTTAGGAATAAGCGGGCACATCATTGCATCAATGCAAACATTTTGACGATTACAATCTCTAATAGCAACAGGAGAGTAAATACTTGCGTTTCAGTGATATATACTGTCCGTTTTTAAGCATTGATCGATAAATAATATTGTTGAAACAATACGTTGGCAGTTAAAATATTGTTTTTCACAATATTTTAACTGCCAACGAATTCCTCGAATTTAGTAGAAACTTGAATCCGTTTATTGTTTTAATATATCACAGAAAACGGCATATACGTCTGACACGGAAACGAACGAAGTGACTGTTATTACGAGATTCCAAAGAACGTCTGGAATTTCCAAAGGACATTAACGAAAGCTGTAATGAGCAGACAACAAGGGAATGGAAATGTCTACTCTGGTTGGGCTAGACGGCGTCTCCTAGCGGTATAATTATATCTCTACACCGAGCTGCGCTGTATTCTTAGACAATGGAATGATGTCTTCTTTTTAAGTTCTAATAACTAACTTTGAAAACAGATATCTCTGTTAGTGAGTTGGTATCGTTTGCATCATTTTTTACTTATATACTATAATACGAATCAGTTTAATTTTAATGATGTGGTGTAAACGTAAATTTGTGTATGTTTTGAAAAACAACTAACTTTAGTGGTCTGCTGTGAATTAATTAATATCCAAATATGTATTCAGAAGATTTCTAAATTCATTTATTTTTCGAAGTTAAAATGTATCGTAATGACCAATTAAGTGATTTATAAATTACTTTTGAAATAATTTCATGAGGCAACTTTAAAAATCATTGTCGTCATACAAAAGAGGGATGGGTTTCAAAAAAATGCAGGGTTTTTATCAAATAATACCCATATTTTAAATTGCTGTATTTATTAAAGTAGAGTATGGACGGAAGGTAAATATCGCATAGATTGGTGTTACACATTAAAGTCTGTTGAATACAAAAAATTGTGAGTTTCTTGACATTTTGTAGACAAAACTTCTTTCGGAATTTAATTATTTAGTAAAATATATTATTTTAAAATGTCTGTAAACGGTTGCTAGGTAATCACTAGAAGGAGAGATATGCACCAATCCCCTATGATGATTCAGAGAACCGGCCAGGCCTAGCATCTAATGTTGGTCTCCGCCTTTTCTTGATGCAGGCCGTTAGTACCTTTCAAAAGAGATACTCTCTTGTGGAAGTGAAGGGAAGGGGAGGGCTGCCAGATTAGTGTGGCCTACTGATCTGGACAACTATGGCTACTTTTTTTTTCTACCCTGCTGAGGAGTGGGCAACCACACAGGGTCCTTGTGCTGGCGATATGAACACTACTGGACTGGACTGAAATATGTATCTGAGCTTGATTATGGATCCTGAATTTGCTGCACTGGTGGGCTTCTGTGGAGGGAAAATCTTCCGCTGTGTTTTCTGTTTGTTTGTGGGTTGACAACCCCAAGTAAATATATTCACAGGATATGTTTTATCAGCTGGTAGATAATCCTGAACACAGATCATCGCAGGCACCTGAACTCTAGCTCCTACGGGTATCGTCAAATTATACATTGGAGAAATTCTTCCAGTGTAGATGGCTTCAGCCACAGTTGTGGGCGAATTGCCCCATGCCTACGATTAGGGGGCTGCTTGATATTGTCGGCATTCTCACTCTCAATAAACAGAGTTTCTTTAAACAACCCATTAATCATTTTCTCTCCATAGATAGTTGGAATGTGCGGACTCTGCAGAGAGATTTTTCTCTTGATATCCTCACACAAGAATTCCACCATTATAATTTAGATATACTCGGCTTGCAAGAGACCAGATGGACAGATAAAAGTCAATCTTAAATTAATTAAAAAATAATTTTAAATTTCTCTTTGCCGGGAGGGAAGATAGTAAGCATCTCCAAGGCATAGGTCTGCTTCTTAGCAGACACGCTAGTAATGCTCTTCCTGGATATGAGTGCATTCATAAAAGATTTCTTGCAGCAAAATTCAGACAAGCATTAAAGACTGTAATGCTATCTGCTGTTATGCGTCCTCTGTGGATGACGATAAGGATAAGAAGGATAGGTTTTACCGACGAACTTCAGAATATTGTGAATTCTGTCAAGAAAAGAGATATTACCCTTGTTCTAGGTGACTTCAATGACAAAGTTGGTACTGACTCTGACCTTAGGAGAGGGTTAATAAGCCCTTTTGGTAGCTGCAATGACTATGGGCAATGTCTCCTATAGGTAAGTAAATTCAATGATTTGAGAATAACTAACATTTATTGCAAACCCCGTGACATATATAAGTACACATGGGTTTCACCAGATGGGCTTTATGCACATGGGCTGCAAGAATATGATTGATTATATATTAATAAGAGCAAATGGGTTAGTTCTGTTAGGAATATCAGGTCATATAGGGGAGCTAAAATTGGATCTGACCGTTACCTTGTTAAAAGTGTCTTGCAACTTAAACTTAAAAAGTGTTGTGCTAGGGTTAAAAAATTTACCTTTAATACTGAAGCTCTGAAAGACCCTGTTATAGCTTTTAGGAAAAAAGGAGCAGAGGAGACAGAATTATTTGAGTGATAAGGCACTTCAGCTTATTTCAGAAAGAAAGAACTGCAGGAATGCTCTTAATCAATACCCTACTAGTCCTAATAGAAAGCGTTACAGAGAGCTTAATAAACGTGTAAAGGATCATTTAGCTGAAGAATCTTTGGCTTGATGGCTTGGTTGACAAAGCCGAACGATCACGTTGTTAGTCAAGTGTAATAAAGGACAAGTTAGTTAACATAATGAAAGCTCCCTATAATAACACTGAATCAGGTGTTAGAGTCAGTAAGGCTCGTAGCAAATGGTTTAGCATTGCTTCTCACCAGAAGCAATGCTAAAGGTGCATTTTGGGTGCATTTTGTCTTCCATAAGGGTGCATTTTGTCTCCTTTCCTCTTTAGTTCGGTTATTGATTATGTTATGCGAAATTAAGCAAAGAAGAGAATTTTGCCTTAAATGATCTGGAGATATGAAGATTTTTGATTTGATTATACTGATGATTTAACCCTCTTGGCAAATGATGTTGATGAGGTGAACTCTTTCATTCGAGCTGTTGATGGGACTGGTAATAGAGTAGGTTTGGTTATAAACAGAGAGAAAACTAAAGTGATGAAAATTGGTCAGGCAGGCTGTGATTCTGTTAATCTGAATGGTTGCAATCTTGAGCAGGTGTCGCAGTTTAATTATCTTGGGAGCTATGTAACAGATACTTTTGATATGCGGCATGAGATTAACAGAGGAATAGGGCTTGCTGCCGGGACTTTTAAGAATCTATGAAAAATGTGGAGAACTGGGCGTTTGTACCTGAAGACTTAGGCTTTATAATAGTTTGGTTCTTTCTACGGTTAGTTATGGTAGTGAAACTTGGACTCTTTGTAAACAAGATGACAAAAAACTACATGCTTTTGATTCTGGATGCTGGAGCAGTATCTTGGGCATTAAGTGGTTCAACTTTGTAACTAATGATGAGGTTAGGCAAAGGAATCGTATACCTCCTTTGAACAGCATATTGTGCAGAGAGAGACTCTGTTGGTTTGGCCATGTTGCCCGTATGAATAATTATAGATTAGCGAATAGGGTTATGAACAATGTGCGTAAAGGTCTCAGAAAGAGGGGAAGACCTAGGATGCGGTGGGCAGACAGTGTCAAACAGGACCTTTTTAGAATTGGTGTGCAGTGGCCAGATGCAGCAGATGCAGCTCAGGACAGATATTCTTGGAGAACTAAATTGCACGGTCTGGTTGGATCTCCATAGCCTATGGCTGCTTTTGGATGATGATGATGATGATGATGAAAGTTAAAATATGTTTTTTTTACTGTAAGAAGAAAGCATTTTTTTCTGGAATAGTTTCTTTTCACAATCTTTATAAGTCTGAAATCCTTCAATATTCAAAAACTGGGTTTCTATCTTGATATGTTCATGTACATTAATTGTATATACTGTATACTAGCAAATTTCTCGTTGAAATTTGATAGATTGCATGACCTACCCCCCCCCCCCCCCCCCGCTCAAGTCTCTAATGAAGGGGATAATAAAAGCGGTTTGAAACTCGAATTTTGTTTCTATCATAGGTAGAGATGGGATAGGGGGAGATAGAGATTTTTAAAGGCTGAGGTTGGCTCAGTCCGTAATGAACCAGGCTTGCAATCTTCAGCTCACATATTGCAGTCCCAACGTTGCCTGCGTTGAGAATTTCTCTCCTGTTACCACCACCTTGCTCTCTGTCAGAAGGGAGACATGCATGTGTTTGGAAAGGCCGCCTTCGGACAATACGTTAAGACGTTGCCACTGTGTAGCAGAGCCATACCCTGTGCACGTTAAAGACATGCTGGATGGCCTTGACGGTCGGCTTCTATCTGTCTCCTAACAGTTGTCCAGTGAGTCTACTCCCCCAACCTTCTCTGATCCCTTCAGGGTTCTTATGACTTGGTAATTTAACCCATTCTGTGCAAAAAGATTCTGCTCAGAAGTAAAGCAACCTACCCAGTTTTTAACTCAACCTCCATGTCCTGTTTCCTCCATGTCCTGTCAACGTCAGGACATGGAGGAAATCGAAGGAGAAATCTGTGACCAGAAGGAGCCTGCTGACAAAATCTCCAGCCACGGTTATCAGCAGTAGTGATGTCGTCCAATGTGACAGCTTGATCAAAAGGAGACATTAAGAACGAGGAAGGCATCATTCAATACGGAAGAAGTACTTTCCATACTAAAGTGAATGATATTGTTGGAATACTCTGTATGCTAGACAATGGTAGAGTTGAATTTGCTGAATAGGAGAAATAGTTCTGTGTTAAAAGTCGATTTATTTTTAACTATCTGTGGATAATTTAATCCTAATGAGTTTATACAACAAATTTTGAGTTTTGTGAAAAATAAGAAACTGTTTCCAACATTCTTACTAACTTTCATACACGTGTTTCAACATTTGTGTTGTTTTTCTGCTGAGGTCCCGCCATCCTCACAAGACCTTCTACTATGGCGTATAAACTGACAAAATCCTGTCAGACCTCTGTGGTAAGCAACTGCTTGAAGGAATATTTATTTTATTTTTAATATAAAACATCATGGTGTTTATAGTCGCAATTATTTAAAATTTATAATTTTAACACAGTTTCAGTTATTTCATTTCTTTTATACTTGTATTTCATAATCAAGTTGGGTTGTTAGGTTGTTTTACCTCTGAGCAGCACTTTTTTGCACACCATATGCTAAATGGCCAGGTCACATGGACCCCAAAGGCTCAGAGAAGGTTGGGGAGGGGACCCACTGGAACAGCTGTTGGGAGACAGATGGTAGCCTCCCGTCAAGGCCATCCAGCGTGTTCTTTAACGTGCACAGGGTATGGCTCTCCCGCACACGGGGCCACGGCTTAACGTCCCATCCGACGGACGGCGGCCTTTCCAAGATCATTGGTGTCCCCTACTGACCGTGGGCAGGGCGGGGAATTTTGCGGAGATAAATCTCAACGCTGACCCAGCTGGGACTCGAACCTGGGAACTACAGATTACGAGCCAGGCGCGCTACCGACTGAGCCACCCCGCCCCATTTCATAATCAAGAAGATACGATTTCCCACAGGTGTAGCCTTATATAAGGAATGATAGTCTACTAGAAGGATTTTCTCACCATCACGACCATTAATTCGTAACCTGGAAAGTGTCGTATAAGGAACATTCTGATAATAAAAAGTGTACCAACTAATCGAGTCCGAAAGCATTTATCTTTGCTGCGGAATTTTGAATTTCATTAGAAATGATTTCAGTCGAAATTTCTCTCATGTGTAATAAGTTCGGTTGGTGTTTTCCTCCTGAAGGCACTTTTGTGCACAAACGATCTCAATAAGCAAATGGTCAAGTTAAATATCCCAAACGCTCAGAGCTGGTATGATAAATGAGCTGCAGACTCATCAAAGACATATTGAGCTTCCAGTTAAGGATATCCAACGTGTTTTCAATGACACATGGTATATATTTTCCGCATACGGTGGGGCGGGGATGATCAGTCGGTAGCGCACCAGACTGGTAAACTGCAGTTCCCAGTGCTAGTCCCAACCGGGGCTAGGGTACAGATTTACCTCGACAAAACTCATCACCCTACCCTCCATCAGTAGAGAACACCGATGGGCCTCGAAAGGTCGCCGTCTGTAGGATGGACCGTTAAGTCTTGGCCCAATGCAAGGCGGGGGTGGCTCAGTCGGTAGCGCGACAGGCTCCTAATATGCAGTTCCTAGGTTCGAGTCCCAACTGGGTCAGCATTGAGATTTTTATCTCCGCAAAATTCCCCGCCCTGCTCACGGTCAGTAGGGGACACCAATGGGCTTGGAAAGGTCACCGTCCGTCGGATGGGTCGTTAAGCCGTGGACCCGTGTGCGGGAGAGCCATACCCTGTGCATGTTAAAGAACACGATGGATGGCCTTGACGGGAGGCTACCATCTGTCTCCCAACAGCTACTCCCGTGGGTCCCCTCCCCTAACCTTCTCTGAGCCTTCGGGGTCCATGTGGTCTAGCCATTTAGACCATAGTGTGCAAAAAACTGCCGCTCAGACTTAAAACAACCCAACCCAACTTTTAACCCAATGTGAGAAAGCCATACCCTGTGCACGTTAAGAACATGCTGGATGGCCTTGACGGAAGACTACCATCTGTGTCCTAACAGCTGCCCAATGGATCATCTTCCTCCTACCTTTTCTGAGCCCTTAGGGTCCTTGTGACCTGGTCTTTAGCCTATTGTGTACAAAGAAGTGCTGCTCAGAGGTAAAACAATCCAACCCATCGGAGGGACGGCTTTTCTAAGCCCATAAGTGTACCCTTTCTCGTAGTGGAAGAATGACAATTAGCGAAGAAAATCTGAGTAACAATGGAAACTCTAACCTGAGAATGTCAGGTCACCAACTGGTGGGCTACTAAATGACCCAAACACTGCTTCCATGCAAAAGTGCCTGAAACTGCAGCATAAAGACGCAGAATTAAAACTGAATTTGAATAAAAGCAGACAGATGTTTCCTAAGATTATGCGTTTTTAAATGACTACATGGCCTAGTAACATACCACGTGGTCAGCGTGCACGAAACGACTACATAGCATTAGATCTGCTGCGGTACCAAGTGCCTGTAAGAGTTACACGTAATGTCGTTGTATTGACGCGCGATTACGATCTAAAAGCCATAAAAGTTCCGGAGAGATGTTATAGATATCACGAAGAGATAAAGGATATTAAGAAAATTAGCAGATGTACCGCAAAATGTAAAAAACTGTTTCATTTTCTATCGCACGAAAACAGTAGAAAAAGCATGATTAAAAAGATGACGGAACAATTGGTTTAGTTCAGGGCTCAAAGCGTAGAATATCAAGCCATTTTGTTTAGCCTAGAAGCAATACGTTCTATCACAATAATGGTAGTGAGATGTGGCTTCCCAGCTGGACAGGGACGGGGGTGGCTCAGTCGGTAGCGCGCCAGACTCGTAATCTGTAGTTCCCAGTTTCGAGTCCCAGCTGGGTCAGCGTTGAGATTTATCTCCGCAAAATTCCCCGCCCTGCCCACGGTCAGTAGGGGACACCGATGGGCTTCGAAAGGCCGCCGTCCGTCGGACGAAACCGTGGAAAAGCCGTGGCCCCGTGTGCGGGAGAGCCATACCCTGTGCACGTTAAAGAACACGCTGGATGGCCTTGACGGGAGGCTACCATCTGTCTCCCAACAGCTGTTCCAGTGGGTCCCCTCCCCCAACCTTCTCTGAGCCTTCGGGGTCCATGTGACCTGGCCATTTAGCCCATGGTGTGCAAAAAAGTGCCGCTCAGAGGTAAAACAACCCAACCCAGCTGGGTCAGCGTTAAGATTTATCTCCGCAAAATTCCCCACCCTGCCCACGGTCAGTAGGGGACACCAATGATCTTGGAAAGGCCGCCGTCCTTCGGATGGGACGTTAAGCCGTGGTACCGTGTGCGGGAGATATATATCCCGTGCACGTTAAAGAACACGCTGGATGGCCTTGACGGGAGGCTACCATCTGTCTCCCAACAGCTGTTCCAGTGAGTCCCCTTCCCCAACCTTCTCTGAGCCTTCGGGGTCCATGTGACCTGGCCATTTAGCCCATGGTGTGCAAAAAAGTGCCGCTCAGAAGTAAAACAACACAACACAACCCAGCTGGACTCGACTCCTAAGCCCATAGGTGACTCGACTTCTAAGCCCATTTTTCACGCGAGTATGGAAAATATGGTCGTTTTCAGTAGAATGTGAACTCACTAGAAATAATAGCTAGACATACGTTTTCGTATTAAAAGTATGTAACAGACTTCTGTGGCAGGTAGCTGCTTGAAGGCGTATTTATTTTTATTTTAACATATAACGAATTAAGTTTCGCTCAGCATTGCTTAAAATGAATTAGGGTCGGTTATTTTTCCTCTGAACAGTATTTTTTTTCACACACAGTAGGCTAAATGGCCACCAGGTTACAAGAACCCCAAGTGCTCAGAGAAGGTTGAGGTAAAGAGAATCACTGGGCAGCTTTTAGGAAATGGTAGCCTCCTCTCAAGGCTATCCAGCGTGTTCTTTAACGTGTAGAGGGAATAAATCTCTTGCACACGGAGCCATGCTCTAAAGTTCCATCTGACAGAGGTGCCCTTTAGAAGCCCAACGGTATTTTCTTACCACTAACGGTGATAAGTAGTGAGGGTTTACGATGATAAACACTCTTAATCCACCAGCAACCAAAAACAATTGCGATCCCGTCATATATCGAGAATAACATGTTTTTGATTTCTGTACGATTTGAGTTTGAGATCTCTGGTCTAGTTGAAGTGTGGTGAAAAGGAAATGTGGAATGCGGTACGGATGACAAGTAAGACGGTGACGTAGTGTCTTGGAAGACTTTGAGTCTTCCCAAGTGAAACCAGTCTTCATAAATTTAGTTAATAATATTTCTTTGGACTTTAGAATAACATTTCTTTCTTTCTGGATAACAAATCCCGATATGGAAACATTTTCGAAAGTTGTAACAAATGACTAAAATTGCAAAAAACATTCATTTTCTATCGCACGAAAACAGTAGAAAAAGCATGATATAAAAGATGGGGGAACAATTGGTTTAGTTCAGGGCTCAAAGCTCTGACTATTATGATGTCTGGTAACACTCTGTGAAGTCGATGGGTTGGAAAGGATACCGTCCATCAGATGGGACGTTAAGCCGTGACTCCGTGTGCGGTAAAGCCATACCCTGTACACGTTAAACAACACACTGGGTGGCCTTGACGGGAGACTATCATCTGCCTCCTAACAGCTATCCAGTGGGTCCCCTACCTCCATTCTTCTCTGAGCCCTCGGGATCGTTGCAACCTGACCATTTAGCCCATTTTGTGCAAAAAAAATGCCGCCCACAAATAAACAACTAAACCCAACATTACAGGAAGAAAAACACGGTTACAGAACGAGATAAAAGTGAGACCGAAACTCTTCAGTGTCCTAAGACCTCACAGTGTGAAAATCTCTGCATAACGCCACATCAGGTGTGAATAATCCTTTATGAGTTTGGATCTGCATTTTATTTTTAAATTATAGTGTTATCGACTCTATCGCACAAAAAATATTTCGCCCCACTCATGCAACAAAATACAGGGGGCGAAAACATAAAATACAAAACAAAGAATAGTGCTGACTGTGAGAAACTGAATTTAATTTCAATGTTATAATTAAAAACATATACAGTAAACTTCTGGTTATTCTGCATTTATGGGGAATAGGGGTTGCCATTTAGATGAATCTGCCGGTTTCATAAAAATATTCTTATATATAAATAAATAATAAATACCCCCTCAAGCAGCTTCTTGCCAGAGAGGTCTGACAGGAGCCTGTCAGTTTATATGCCATAGTAGAAGGTCTGAGAGGATGGCAGGACTTCAGCAGAAAAACGATACACACATCCATGCCTTGCCCTGGGCTCGAACCCAGGTCCCTTAGATCAGTAGCGAAGCGCGCTAACCACTTGGCCACAGAAACCAAATACAATATCTAAGTTTTAGTTGAAATAAAAATTCCGTTGTTAAAAGCGATGATAATACAAATGAAGGTTAGGTTGGGTTGTTTTACCCCCGAGTGCCACTTTTTTGCACACCATGGGCTAAATGGTCAGGTCACAAGGACCCCGAAGGCTCAGAGAAGGTGGGGGGGAGGAGACCCACTGGAACAGCTGTTGGGAAACAGATGATAGCCTCCCGTCAAGGCCATCCAGCGTGTTCTTTAAAGTGCATTGGGTATGGCTCTCCGGCATACGGTGCCACGGATTAACGTCCCATCAGACGGACGGCGGCTTTTCCCAGCCCATCGGTGTCCATTCTGACCGTGGACAGGGTGCGGAGTTTTGCGGAGATAGGTCTCAACGCTCACCCACCTAGGACTTCAACCTGGGAACTACAGATTACAAGCCTACCGACTGAGCCACCCCCGCCCTTCTTATACAAAGGAAGTACAATGTCCGTAATACAAATATAAATATCTAAAATATAATTATTTTTAACACTTAATGGCTGCCTATATCCAAAACCTTCGGGAACTGCTTCACTGGAATACAATATAACGCATTATACGAGTCTTCAGACTTAGTGGTATGAAGGGTAAGATGTCTTTACGCTTTCATACGCTTTTATCACTCTCGAAATTGGGTCGGGGGTGGCTCAGTCGGTTGCGCGCCACGCTTGTAATCTGCAGTTCCCAGGTTCGACTCCCAACTGGGTCAGCGTTGAGATTTATCTCCGCAAATCTCCCTGCCCTGCCCACGGTCAGTAGGGACACCGATGGGCTTGGAAAGGCCGCCGTCCGTCGGATGAGACGTTAAGTCGTGGCGCCATGTGCCGGAGAGTCATACCCTGTGCACGTTAAAGAACACATTGGATGGCCTTGACGGGAGACTACCATCTGTCTCCCAACAGCTGTTCCAATGGGTCTCCTCCCCAACCTTCTCTGAGCCTTCGGGGTTCTTGTGACCTGGCCATTGAGCCCATGGTGTACAAAAATGTGCCGCTCAGAGGAAAACCAACCCAACCCAACTCTCGGATTTCGCAGAGAAAGCTTGAAGCTTTCCACTTTGCGCTTTAATGTCGGAGATCGTTGACGAACCACCAGTTAATTCCTGCATAAGCACATTGCGATTTTCACCCATTTGCATATTTCAATTTTTTGTTTGAAAGTCAAAACGACACGTTTTCGCTTTAATCCTTCCGTGTTACTATTCTTTCACAACATTACGAATTGAGGAGTAAAAGATTTCCGATGAACAGAACAGCAGGATCACAAATTCAATTATGTGCAATTCTGATGGCCGAAATGGAACTGGCATGCATCGCGTGAATGTAACAATGCGTGAAAGACGACGCCAGCGGCATCAGGGAGAACTACCACGTGAATTAAAATTTACCATGTCAAATTGAAATGTTCAATTTGAAATTTATGCCAGTTGAATGAAAATTCCTGATGCTTGAGGACCGGATAACCGGAAATTCATTGTATATTACTTTTGAGAAATATATTTTTTGAAGGAATTTATGAAGAAATCGATTCAAAATTGCTTCGGGATCGACTTATTGGCAACCGATGCGCTGCGCCACTGGATACAGAAAATGAAATCCTCATGATGGGACTGGCAATCAGAATGGGAGAGTCGAATGGAAACAAAAATCGATGCAGGAGAATTCAAGACACTATCGGAACAAACAAATAATAAACAGTTGTGTGTGGTTCAAAGCAAAACAACATCTGGTGTTCATTATATTTTCTGTCTTCTAAATACAATCAGCTGAATCGGATATCGAAGATAAATGAGGATTATAAAAAGAAGAATAAAGAGATCACTCAAGAGATTCAACGATACAGCAAGAAAAATGAGACATTGGGAAACGAGATCAGATAGATAAAGGCAGCTGAAAATAATCTTGATCTATGCAGTAGGAATTGTAGCATCGAATTACTTGAGATAGAACAAGCATGAAAAATGACAGAGGTTCTTAAGTAATTACCGGGAAACTGGAGGAGAATGAAATTTTTTAATAAAAGATAATATTGATTACTTTTATAGAAATGGTATCGAGGTAATGCAGTTATTACGTACGAAGAATAAGAAATATAATCCTTCTGCAGTTCATAAATATGAAATAAAATAAAAACTAGGTGGAAATAATTAAAATTTGGCTTTGTTTTTAGCAATAAACTAGATTTCCCAATTTATATTAATAAAAAGTTACATTTAACGAAGGGTTATTTTAGTGCGTAAATATTTTTGCGAACGAGAATTCCTATAATTATCTATGATATAAAATAAAAGGATATTTATCAGATAATAACGAAAATGCGTAGAACATGTCGGTCAATGTACGTCAATTGAGGATATGGCCTTCTACATGTCGGTCAATGTATGGTCAATTGAGGATATGGCCCTTCTATGTGTCGGTCAATGTATGGTCAATTGAGGATATGGCCCTTCTATATGTCGGTCAATATACGGTCAATTGAGGATATGGCCCTTCTACATGTCGGTCAATGTATGGTCAATTGAGGATATGGCCCTTCTACAGTAATATTAGGATTGAAAACGTCGATTTATGTTCTCAATAAGAATAATCCAGAGATTGGGAGAGCAGTAAAGTCCACTGAAAAATAAGATATTGCGATCTTGGAGGGTTTTGTGAAAGGGTTAAAGGAGAGAATTAAGTCTTCCCAAGGCATCTCATAGATGTCCTATCGGGCTGATCTGGCCACTCCATTTCTTGAATACCTCCTTCCAAAAATATTGGGGCGGGGTGGCTGACTCTAGTGCGCCAGACTTGTAATTTGCAATTCCCAGGTTCGAATCCAAGCTAAGTCAGCGTTGAGATTTATCTCCACAAATCCCTGCCCTGTTCTCGGTTAGTAGAGGACACCGATGGGCTTGGAAATGCTACCATCCGTCATATGGGACGTTAAGCCGGGATTCCGTGTTTAAAAGAGTCATACTGTGTGCACGTTAAAGAACATGCTTGATGTACTCAACCGGAGGCTACCATCTATCTCCTAACAACTGTCCAGTGGGTTCTTCCCCTCAAAGTTTCTCTGAGCCCTCGGAGTCCTTGTGACCTGGCCATTTAGCCATTCTGTGGAAAGAAGTGCCCTCAGAGGTAAAATAATCCAACTCCAGATATTGATTGGTCAGTCTTGCTCTTTGTGAATAGTTATTATTATCCATTTGGAGGAAATCGCCACCTAATGCAAAAGCATAGGGCTTTACATAGGGATCAAAAGATATCGATCTGAGAGCATCCACAGAACCTCCATCAAGCAACGTAGGTCGATATGACCACCCAATGAAATCCCGGTCCGCACAGACTGATCTCCACACCCAATTCACTTCTCTTCACGATGTTATAGGGCTTATTGAGACTTCCCACCTCTCATCAGCTCAGTAAAACGTCAGTTCTCCGATTGTAGTGTAAATCTCGGCTAGTCCGTAAACGGACGTGTCTTCATTTTCTCGAGCCCACGGAAATGATCGCGCCGCCATTTCAAGAGGGTCTGTCTATATCTGGAAGTTAAAGAGATGCATATAACAGATCGACGAGCATAGGTCACTGCTTTGTGGAAAGAGGATACCGATGGTCTTGTAAAGGCCCCCGTCCATGGAATGAGATGTAAAGCCGTGGTCCGTATGCATGAAAGTTATAATCTGTATACATTAAAGAACATGCTAGATGGCACTCATGAAGTAATAAGCTGAAAAAAATTAGTTTTGCCATGAGTGGGATTCGAACACACGTCTCCAGGAAACATGTCTGTTATGCTACCACTACACCACCAATGGCTAACCTTTATTCAGCTTGTGTGACCTTATAAACTTTCCGGATTTTTTTACTTGATTCGCACAGTGGCGCCATCTATCCGGGAAGTGGAAAACGCTGTTGTCTCATACAGATGGAATTAATATTTGTCACTCACGCTCATGGCGTTAAATCAATAAATCAGTAGTAAAGAATCACAGGATATGTCCTGTATCTCCAATAGTTGTCCAGTGAGGCCCTTTCTACGAGGCTTTGGGGTTCTTAGGATCTGGCCATTTTAGCCCATTGTGTGCAAAAAAAGTGTCACTCAGATTAAATCAAACTAAACCTGACTTGTGAAGTTTTCTGTTCAAGACAGATACCCGCCTTCATATGGCTGCAATGAGAGCTGAAGGGAGAGGCTATGCTATTGTTTTCTTGTTCAGTAGGGTCAGTACTCCAGTACAGTGACCTTGAAGAGTTGTAAGCCTAGGAAGCTCTTCAACAGCTCTTTTGATAATTCTTTGAGTTGTTTGGAATGGATGCTGCAGCATCCAGAAAACAGAATAGTGAACAATAGAGAATATAGGCACCTCCGTAATAGATGGACCAGCCTCCAACCTTCGAATGGCACCTCCATAGTTTTGAGTCGTCTAAACGGATTTTTTTTTGAGTCATCATGAAGCAATAGGCAATGTATTTCAGACTGACAATGTAGCTTTTCAATTTGAAGTGATCCAAAGTCTATGAAATTATTCTTCTTATAAGGTATCTGTTTTACGTATTCTGTGTTTGGGATTTCGATGTTGATATTTCCAAATTACACATTATACGCTGCTCATCATTGATATTTCCCTTCCTAAAAAGATTGGACGGATTGAGCTAACGATTTGCATGTAGAGTTGTGATGCACATAGACGTAAACGATATGCATATCAAAACCGTAGGCGCAGTAGAATGTCCAATAACATGTCCGGTAACACAAAGACGTACGAATTTAAAGGGCAAATCGGTAAGTAGGCAAACGTCAACGAAAGATCTGCTAACAGTGAGCGTTGGCTTTGGCACTCGTACGGTGATGCATTCGTACAGCTGGTGGAATTTGAAAGGACTGGGATGGTTGGGTTGTCAGAAGCTGGATGGTAAATTGCATCTAGGACGTTGTAATGTCGCTCAAATGTACCACAGAACACTGCACTAGAGCAGCGTCTCGCCATATTTTTAATTCCGCGACACACTTTTTTCTCCAAACACTTTGGAGCAGCATTTAAATAAGGGAGAAAGGCAAGCTTTGAAGTAGCATTTGAGTAAGGCATGAAAGGTAAGCTTTGAAGTAGCATTTGAGTAAGGCATGAAAGGTAAGCTTTGAAGTAGCATTTGAGTAAGGCATGAAAGGTAAGCTTTGAACCAGCATTTGAGTAAGGCATGAAAGGTAAGCTTTGAACCAGCATTTAAATAAGGGATGAAAGGGTAAGCTTTGAATCAGCATTTAAGTAAGGGATGAAAGGGTAAGCTTTGAAGCAGCATTTAAGTAAGGGATGAAAGTTACGCTTTGAAACAGCATTTTAGTAATGGATGAAAGTGTATGCTCTGAAAACGCTCTGAATAAGTCATGAAAGGGTAAGCTTTGAAGTAGCATTTGAGTAGGGCATGAGAGGGAAAGCTTTCAAACAGCATTTAAGTAAGGAATTTAGGTAAATTTTGAAGCATCATTTAAGTAAGACATGAAAGGGGACATATTTGGCTGAAAAATGAATTCGTTTCTATTTCTTTAGGGAATTTCACAGCTGCACCTAGAAATCGTCGTGCACACTCAAATTGTTGAATACTGTATTACATACAGGAATACAGACTAATATTCCTACCTGAAATCTGTTTTTTTAAATTGTTGAATAAAATTTGTAACCGTTTATATTTTTTTTAAATTCAATATTTATTTCAATTCAATCTATGTAAATTACATTGGAGCACGTTCACGGTACTAAATGTGCTTGCAGTGGTATCTGCAGTAACTAAGAAGATAATTTATTTGTAGTCACGAATTCGTTGTTTCTTTCGTGTTACGTGCTTCTACTCATTGTTTTCAAGAGTGGAGTGTTGGGGCGAAAGGTTGAATGGCTTTAGCACTCGCCATGTGACTGGAATCTTACCACTCACGTTCTCCTCAGGTGGTCTTGGGAAGCTGGAGTGGTTTTTTATATTTCTTTCACGAAACAATGTTTCTTCCATTTCGATATGACTGTGTGTGGTAACTTCAGAAAGATAGAAATGTTTTCTTTTGACTTGTTATTTTTATAAGAAACGAGATGACTTTTTTTAATTTTAAAAAATTTTTTTTGATATACGTAGGGTGTTCAAATATAAACGAGAATTTAAGTTACTTTTCGAATACAATTCAACTTGTGTAAACAGGCATTCATTAACAAGACATGTTCAAACTTGTGAACAGCACTAGTCGGGCCATCATCCACATCACCAGTCAATTGTAATCAAGATGTCGGACCATCATCCACATCACCAGTCAATTGTAATCAAGATGTCGGACCAAGAAGTATCAAGCAGTGTTGCGCAGCGCATAATTCCTCTCAGATCTTCTACTATGTCATATAAACTGACAGGCTCCTGTCAGACCTCTGTAGCAAGCAACTGCTTGAGGGGGTATTTATTTTTTTTTTATTATTATTATTTTGGGGAAGATTGTTTGTCAGAGACAGGGAGTGTACGGTTGGACCAAATCATTTAGAGAATGGCGAGAGAGGGTCGAAATGAGCCTCAAGTCCGGAGACCAAGAAATTCTGTCACTACCGACAATGTTCTCAGAATTGAGGAACTTATTCCAAACAATCGTCGGATAACCGTTCGTGAACTCTCACAGGAGACTGGAATAGTGTATGGAATGTTGAAGGAATAGTGTATGGAGTGTTGAAGGAATAGTGTACAACGAAATAAATTCAACAAAGTGAGTACAAGGTGGGAACAACGCTCCTCCTCACTTCTCCGCTTTAATGAGGGAGACTACGGTAAACGAAGTAGGATGTACTGCCTCATCCACAGTATAGTCCCGACATGACTCCATCCGAATTCCATTTCTTTCGACCGCTGAAGGAGGTTTTAGAGGGCAAGATATTCCGAGACAATGATGAGGTCATTGCAGCTATACAAAGTTGTATTGACAAGCAACCAGAAATCTTTGAATCTGGAATTGAGGAGTTTCCACAACATTGGAACAAATGCATTGCAGTTAACGTGGACTAAGCTGAAAAGTAGTATGTAAGGGTTTTCTATTTTGTTTTGAATAAACTTTTTAGAATGAAATTCTCGTTTACATTTGAATGTCCCTCGTATTATTTAAACATCATCATCCTCAAGCAGCCATGGACTATGGAGGTCCAACCAGACCGCGCAATTTAGTTCTCCAAGCATTTCTGTCCAGAGCAATACCTACTGCATCTGGCAACTGCACACCAATTCTAACAAAAGTTCTGTTTAACATTGTATGCTCACCGTATCCTAGGTCTCCCCCTCTTTTTGAGGTCTTCAGGCACACTGTTCAAACCCTATTCACCAATCTATAATAATCCATACGGGCAACATGGCCAAACCAACGGAGTCTGTCTCTGCACAATATGCTGCTTAAAGGAGGTTGCCGACTCCTTTGCCTAACCTCATCATTAGTTACAAAGTTGAACCACCTAATGTCCAAGATACTACGTAAGCATCTAGAATCAAAAGCATCATATTTCCTGTTATCTTATTTACAAAGCGTCCGTTTTTCACTACCATAACTAACTCTAGAAAGAACCAAATTATACAGTTTAATTTTAGTCTTTAGGTGTATACCCCTATTTACCCACACACTCCATAGATTCTTAAAAGTTCCGGCAGCAATCCCTATTCGTCTGTTAATCTCATGCCGCACATCACCAGTATCTGTTACATAGTTCCCAAGGTATTTAAACAGTGACACCTGCTCAAAACTGCAACCATTCAGATGAACTGAATCACAGCCTGCCTGACCATTTTTCATCACTTTAATTTTCTCTCTGTTTATTGCTGAATCTATTCTACTATCAGTCTCATCAACAGCGCGAATAAAAGATTTTTATCCAACACCTCTTATAACAGAAGGCCATTGCACCAAATTTATGACGTCAGCGTAAGTAGTCCTATTATATAGATAATTCTTATATTTATGATTCTAATGTTATTACTGTGGACTCTTGTGTTAATCTTTATACTAATGTGTATCTATAAATATATTTATTTAGGAGAGAAATTATTTGTATTAATTAGCATTATGACATTTGATAATAAATATGAAATATTTTCTTTATAAAAGAAATATTTTTCGGCTAACGTTGGGTTGTTTGAACTCTGAGCGACATTTTCCACGCAATGTGCTAAATGGCCAAGTCACAGGGACCTTAAAGGCTCAGAGAAAGTTGAGGGAGGAGACCCACCTGAACAGCTGTTGAGTGACAGATGGTAGCCTGCCGTAAAGGTCATCCAGTATATTATTTAAAGTGCACAGGGTATGTCTCTCCCACACACGACACAGGCTTAATATCCCATCCGACGGACGGCGTCCTATTGCAAGCCCATCGGTGTAACCCTACTCACCGTGGACAGGTCGGGAGAGATTTGCGGAGATAAAACTCAACGCTGAGCCAGTTGGCACTCGAACCTGGGAACTGAAGATTGCGAGCCTGACGCGCTACCGATTGAGCCACCCCCGCTCCCGATAAACGTTAGTAAGAAGATTAGCAAAAGAGTTCACCAGTAATAATATTAGAATCAAAAATATAAAAATTATCTAGATGTGGGAAATACCTATGCTGACGTCATAGTTTGGTCCATTATCTTTCTCTCATAGGAGGTGTTTGTTCATCTCATCGTCATCATTTGCCAAAAGGGCTAAATCAGCTATATAATCTAAATCAGAAATTTTCAGATTTCCAGAACGTTTAAGGCCAAAATCTTTTCCATGCAGTGAATTTCGCATAACATAATCAATAACCAAATTAAAGAGAAAGTGAGACAAAATACACCTTTGTCGAACACCAGAAGCAATGCTAAACCAATGCTACAAGCTTTACCAACTCTCACACATGACTCAGTGTTATTGTGGAGAACTTTCATTATGTTAACTGACTTGTCTGGTATATCATACGATCAACATAGACAAAAACCTTTTTGAAATCAATAAAGCTAGTAACCAAAGGTTTCTGAAACTCTAAACATTTCTCAAGAATCTATCTATACGAAATAAATCTGATCTACACATCTCCTATTGCTTCTGAATCCACATTTAACATCACGCAATTTTTCATCAACCAGATACTTAAATCTATCAAGCACAATCATGCAAAGAACTTTACTTCGAACATAAAGTAGACTGATACTCCTATAGTTATCACAAGAACTGCGATCACCTTTTTTAAAAATAGGGATAATATTAGCTCTCTTAGGGACCATGCCTTTATCATAAAAGATATTCCAAATTTCATTCATCCATGTGATAACCGAAATAGTCCCAGCTCTAAGCATTTCAGTAGTAATTTCATCTACCCTGCGGATTTATTTAGTTTAAGTTTAGAAATAGTCGAAACAACTTCAGACTGTGTTATAGGGCCAACATTATAGCCAGTAATGCATCTATCGTCATTACAAATAATGTGAGTAGAACTAACCACATTGTTTAGAACATCACTGAAATGCTCAGCCCACCTAACCATGACAGAATCCTCACCTTCTATACTATAAACTTACCTTGTTTATCCTTCAATCCATATGTATATGTCCGTTTTCTACCACACAAAACATTAACTATCTGCTGTTGTGCTGTCTAACTGCTTCCTCGGCTTTGTCAGCCAATCCATCAAGCCAAAGATTCTTATCAGCAGCTAACTGATCCTTTACACGTTTATTAAGCTCTCTGTAATGCTTTCTATTAGGACTAGTAGGGTATTGATTAAAGAACTCCTACTTTCTGAAATACTACTTTCTTCCTTCTTTCTGAAATAAGCTCAAGTGCCTTATCACTCAAATAATTTTGCCTCCTCTGCTCCTTTCTTCCTAAAAGAATTCTGCTAGGTTCAAGAAAAGCCTGTTAAAAATGGACCCATTTTTCCTCAATTTCAGTAGTAAACAAATCATGACTTTCATAATGACTAAGGAACCTATCTTGGTAAGCTTTAGCTATAACTGAGTCTTTCAGAGCTTCAATGTTAAAGGTAAAATTTTAACCTTAGCAAAGTTGCAAGATACCTTTAACAAGGTAATGGTTTAATCCAATTTCATCTGCTCTATATGACCTAACAGAACCAACCCATTTGCTGTTAATTAATATATAATCAATCATATTCGTATGCACTCCAAGTGGTGAAACCCATGTGTACTTATGCATGTACACATGTCGCGGTGTTGTAATAAATGTTAATTATTCTCAAATCATTAAGGCTACTTACTTGTAGGAGACGTTGTCCATTGTAGCTACCAATACCAAAAGGGCCTACCATCCCTCCCTAAAGGTCAGAGTCAGTACCAATTTTGGCATTGAAGTCAGCTAGAACAAGAGTAATATCTCCCTTCTTGATAGAATTCAAAATATCCTGAAGTTGTCCGTAAAAGTTATCCTTCTCATCAGTATCCTCAATAGGGCATAACCGCAGCTAACATTCAAGTCTTTAATGCTTGATTAAAGACTTGAATGTCTGTGGTAAAGCAAACCTATGCCTTGGAGATGCTTTTAATCTTCCTTCCCTGAAAAGAGAAATTTAAGATTATTTTTAAGAATGAACCTTTATCTGTCCATCTGGTCTCTTGCAAGCTAAGAAAATAAAGCTTAATAATTAAAACTGAAAAAAAAATAGAAATCTTTAAAGTATAAAACATTGGTGCGATAGTTCCCACCTTTTCTTATATTTTTTACATCAATCTTAAAAGTAAATTAATGTATACTTCAGATCAAATAAAAAATTCACAAATTGATACGTTTAAAACGTCATCTACTTATGAGTTATTCTAGTAACAAAATCAAAGGCGAACTGTAAGTCGATATACATGGTTATTTAAAATGATATGAGGATTGAAAAAATTATGTTAATAAAACTAAAATACATACATTGCATTCGGTTTGTTTTACCTGTGAGAGATATTTTTTCGCACAGTGAGCTTAATGGCCAAGCCACAAAGAACCTCAAGGGCTCAGAAAAAACTTCCCGTTTAGGCCATCTAGGGTGATCTTTAAGAGCTCAGTGTATGACTCTCCTACATCTGGCTCACGGCATAACGTCTGATCCGACGGACGGCTGCTTTTCCAAGCCCATCGGGGTACCCCTTTTGACCGACGGAATGGAGGTTTAGGGAGATAATTTGTAACGATGGTTTAATCTCAAAGCAGATTTAACTCCACTAACTCCCATCCTACTGGGGCGGGGGTGGTTCAGTCGGTAGCGCGCCATGCTCGTAATCTGTAGTTCCCAGGTTCGAGTCCCAGCTGGGTCAGCGTTGAGATTTATCTCCGCAAAATTCCCCGCCTGTCCACTGTCACTAGGGGACACCGATGGGCTTGGAAAGGCCGCCGTCCGTCGAATGGGACGTTAAGCCGTGGCCCCGTGTGCGAGAGAGCCATACGCTGTGCACGTTAAAGAACACGCTGGATGGCCTTGACGGGAGGCTACCATCTGTCTCCCAACAGCTGTTCCAGTGGGTCCCCTCCCACAACCTTGTGTGAGCCTTCGGGGTCCATGTGACCTGGCCATTTAGCTCATGGTTTGCAAAAAAGCGCCGCTCAGAGGTAAAACAACCCAACCCAAAATCCCATCCTGCTCGGTAAGAAAGGGGACAAAGATGGGTTTGGTAAAGTGTATCTCCATGGGCAGGACAGCCATATTCTGTGCATGTTAAAGAACACAGTAGATGGCTAGACGGGATGTTACCATCTGTTTCCTAACAGCTGTCCAGTTTCAATTACAGAGTAATAGATAAAGAGTTTTTTTTTACCAAAAATAATATAAATATCTTTCTTAAAATTGTTTGTTTTTAAAAATTAAAAACTCATTTTAAATTATTTTCTAATAATTTTACACAATCATTGTAAATAAATTATTTTTATTATGTTCGTTTTAAACTGGGATTGTAGCAGTTTGTGGCCGTGGACAGGATTACAACATATAAAAGTTCCATACCATTCTTTGTGGCCCACCAAAAAGTGAAAAATAATTTTCATGTCCATTACTTTGTGGTTTCGACTCTTACCGTTCACCCAACTCTGATTCGTTTTAATTCTTTTGACTTAGCTGTTTAACCCAATGTGGGCAAAAACATGCATCTCAGAGGTAAAGAAACAACCAACCAATCAATCCCGTAAGTGGAAAATGAGCTTCCACAACAATTTTATCAAGTGGAAAATAAAATTATAAAATTCTAGTTAAACCAACACCAAATATTTAGCGCGAAACATATTTATAACTCTTTCCATCGATGAGTTAATTCACCGCCCACCACCACTGTAATTATTTCAGCCCGCTCCTTGCCATTCCTCTGGAGTGTTTTAAACAGTGGTGAACACAACCATTGAGATTGCTGTTGGCTTTTCGCTGGAAATGTCATGGGCGACTTGAATGTGTATCACGCGATTTCCGAAGAACATTTTAGAAAAATTCCTGTCACAGTAAAAACACGCCAACAGTTTGGCGCCAAACATATGTCCGTTGATAACTTCATTCGCCTTTCTCCACACACTACTCGCAACGTACTACTCCGTCCGCAAGGTAGTCGACGGCAGCGTCCCCGGAAATTTCAGGCAATTTTTAGTGGGATCACTCGTGACTCACGGCAGTTAGGAACTCGATTCAAAAGAGTTAGATCTAAGTGGGTCCATCTTAAGAAATTTGGGACGGATCGCTCAAGTAGCTGCGGAACCACGGAGACGTCACACAAGTCAGCCCACAGTTTCGTTTAGAAATACACTAATCAGGCAGGGATCTAGAAAAAAAATCGAGGGAGGCGGGCAAAAAACAAAAGCACGAAAGGGGCGGAAGAGATAGGATTTTCAATGCAGTATAGCATCCCCCCCCCCGTTTTACAAGTATTAAAACTTTTCTTGAAAAATGTATGAAATAAAAATAAGTTTCATAATTTTTTGTCTCTTTTACCTTATTAGCATTCTGAAAGGGGAGAGGCATGACTTGCTCCTCCCCCCTGATGTCAATTATATAATACGATGATATTTATTCAATAAACTCTTTCACTTCGTTGGACATTTTAGGAGTAAACTCCTGTGGACAAAGCCGCAGTATATCGGAAACTCAGTAGAAGGGTACTTCCCCGCTATGGGGGAGAAAAAGTCGGACCTTGATCCCGGAGGATCGGTAGCTCCTCAGGCTGACAAGAAGCAGGCTGTTGCGGATCTTGACTATCGGTTCTCTAACTTTAGCTAATTTCAGCCCTAATTTTGGTACTAATAGGTTGATATAATATACTTTCGTACAAAAAGGTATGTTTGTGGAAGAGGAAAACATTTAGTCCTTCAAAAGTTATTTTCAGAAAAACAAGTACACTTAAACAAAGTAGCAAACATAAACACATGAAATGCTAAAAGGTCCAGTAGAATCGAAGACCCCGTTTCTCTTGATCGATAAACTGGATTTGTTTGTGAACAACTAAATAAAGTGGTAAAAACAAATATTACTGAAAGCACTTACTTCTGCCCACTGTTTACAATTCCTCTGCAGTGTTCCAACAGTGGCAGAAACAGCAAATAAGATTACTGTTGACATTATCACTAAAAGGTAACGGCAGTCTTGAACGCGTATCACGTGATTTCCGAAGAAAATTTCCGGAAATTTAAATTATTCGCTCATTTTAGCTCACCTTTAGCAGTTAATTATGCTTTGCTATTAGAGTGTTTCTTTCGATTTCAAGGAGCAGCAGTTGCTTCATCCGGCAGAGCCTCAAGCTTGTAATAAGACTAGAACCTGTTATTCCAAAAGTTCGAGGCGCGTCAGGCTCCTAATCTATAGTTCCCAGGTTCGAGTCCCGGCTGGGTCAGCGTTGAGATTTATCTCCGCAAAACTCCCCGCCTTGCCCACGGTCAGTAGGAGGACACCGATGAACTTGGAAAGGCCGCCGTCCATCGGATGGGACGTTAAGCCGTGGTCCCGTGTGCGGTAGAGCCATACCCTGTGCACGTTAAAGAACACGCTGGATGGCCTTGACGGGAGGCTACCATCTGTCTCCCAACAACTGTTCCAGTGGGTCCCCTAACCTTCTCTGAGCCTTCGCGGTCCCTGTGACCTGGCCATTCAGCCCATGGTGTGCAAAAAAGTGCCGCTCAGAGGTAAAACAACTCAACCTGATACTAAAACTTCATGTGTTACTCAAGAGTTTTCATAGGGATACTTAGATACTTTACTCAGTATCTTCCAGCGAAACATTGCTGATTATGTCACAGCAGCATTGGGGAAGCTAGAACTTCGTTTCACAGAACTACTGTCTGCTGTAATCTCATCATTTCAACGAGGAGCAACAGCTAAGGCTAGACCTCAAATTTTTAAACCAACTACCTTATCACAATTTCAACAAGACACTCCATTCACCTCAGGAACTACTGCTGAACAATGTTCTGAAAATTTCACTATTCTTCAACCATCACGACTCAAAACAGACTCGCAAGTTAAGACTGATCTTCAGTACTCTAGCAAGACATAACAAAATACGAAGTCTCGAAGCAATGGATGTCTCTATTACACTTGAAAACCATTCCACCTCGACAAATTCTTAAAAATCTGCCCAAAAATCAACAGTCTTGATCCCGCACTAGCCAGAAAACCAAATCTTATTAGCTTCTTCCTTTTTTCTGATTATCGTTTTCGGTTTTTAATATTTTCCTTCATGTTCTTACATATTTTACGATGGGATATTCGCGGCATTCATGTTAACATTAAACGATTTCGTGTGTTACTAGCTACTCATACCGAACTGTAATATGTTTGCAAGAGACTTGGCTCCAACCCCATTTTCATTACAATCTACCGAAGTATGCTGTCATTCGAAATGACCGTCCAGGAGGGAGAGGAGGAAGAATTTTTCTCTACAGTAATGAATAATGTCCCATGCATTCTTCTATCTATTACATTGAATGTACACTGAGATACCAGTTTATTAGGTCCTACACCGCTCGTCATATAAATGGTTCATTCCAATACATAATACGTCACGTGACAGCGATATGCGGTATAAATTAGGCAGAGCTGCTCTTCGAGCATCAATTAGAGTTGGAGTGAGCGTCGTAATGGGCAAAACGAGCGACTTGAACGACTTTGAACCTGGCATGACAGATAGTGCTGGCGTGTCGATTCTAGCATCTCCCAAACGGCCGTCCTCCTCGGCTTTTCGCTCACAACCATTGCAAGGGTTTAACACGAATGGTGCGAAAATTTAAAAACTACCACTTATCGCAATCCTGTGGAAGAAACCAGATTGAGGATCAGAAGGGTCAAAGGAGACTGGCGAGAATCGTTCAAACGAACAGACAGGCCACAACCAGGCACATGACAATAGAATTAGACACTGGTGTGTAGAAGGTCATATCCAAACGCACCACGTATCGAACCTTGTCAAGAATGGGCTACAACAGCCACCTACCATGTCGACTACCGATGTTGTCAGCGAAGACCATGAAAGCATATCTCCAGTGGGTGCAGGAGCATTGAAACTGGACCGTTGAGGACTGGAAAAGGTAGCCTAGTCGGAAGAATCAAGGTTCTTTTTTTGCATCATGCTGATAGAAGGATCAGAATTTGGCCTATGTAGCATGAGGCTATGAAGCCATCTTGCCTGGTGTCAATAGTACAGGGCGGTGTGATGGTGTAGGGAATGTTTTCAACATGCTGACTAGTTTTTTCCTGGCTTCATTGACCTGCACAGTCCCAAAATCTAAACCCTTTCGAGCATCTTTGGAATGGGGTGGTAAGGTCTATTCGCAGCGGAGACCACATTTGGACCAACTTCCTGACACAGTATTTCCGCATGGTACATTCCTGCACAAGGCATCCAGCATCTTGTAAGTTCCATGTCCTGACGAATTCGGGCTGTTCTGAAGTTCAAAGGAGACGCAACACGCTACTAGGTAGGGATACCTAATAAATTGGCCTATCATTGTCGACATAGGATCTGCTAAAATCCAAATAATTCCTATTTCTCTACCGGACAGAGATATCATAATAGCAAATTGCTACATTCCTAATGGCCGAGATTCTGTCAAAGCTCTTGACATTATTATTTCATCTTTCTATAATACAGACTTTATCGTTGGCGATTTCAACTTACATCACCATCTTCATCAATATCGACATCAGAAGAAAAGATTAGTGAATGGTTGTTCAATAATAATTGGTGCTTATTAGGTGCTTATTAAATAACGGTTCCCCTACTTGTTAGGCCACTTCCAATGGCTCAGCCATTGTCATGTCCTTTTGTTCCTCCAATACTATAAGCATTTGTTCCTTTAAAACTCTTCTACCTGTCTGGGAGAGTGATCATACCCGCAATTTACTTGATTATCAAACTGGAAATGATTATGCTTCTTCTTCTACCAGATCCTTTTTTCTACGGAAACACACTACATGGGACAAGTTCGCTGAACACCTTTACACTCATTTTAACTCGCAGACTTTTTCTTATGAAGATTATAAGTAGTAGTCTTTATTTCCATTCATATTTCATATGATACAATATAACTATTTACAAGATATTTTTGGAAATACGCAACACCACAAGTGTTCAAAGACTCGCACATAGGTTAGCAGGTTAAAAAACACATAAATGAACATTAAAATAAACATTTTTAATACGTTACAAAATTGATACTTTTTGTCATGATATATCACATCAATAGCTAGAAAAAAACATGCTTAACAAAAAAACCTGCAATTGTAACAATTATTTCATTCAAAACTTTAACGTCTTAAAGAAAGATCGAAAGAAAGAAGAAAAATATTTAAAAAATTAGAAATCCCCCTAATTTTAAAGAATTTCTCCTATATTCTCGAAATTATAAATCCAATTTTTTATTTTCTTGAAAACGTTATATCACAACTTTACAGACAACTTTAAATAAATCTGCTTCATTCTGTCAGCTACCAACTACAAGTTCACCCACAATTCATTAATTCATGCAGAATATTTTAATTTAAGCGCCGCGCATTTAACACTACCAGAAGATTAATAAAAAGAGATGATTGTATAGCAATATAAGGCAGCAGGTGCTGCACTCAAATGTACAAAAATCTAAAACCTTCCGAACACGGGAGGAAAGAACAAAATACTGGACAAAGATTCTCAACAACTTAGCTCACCCTCTATCCTTTTTCGGTCATATCGAAAATTTCTGAAAATCATTCAGTTCGTCAAATATCACTTCATAATTAATCATACAGGATCGACAAACTTCATGAACTGACCGCAGAGTAAAATAGAAACTACTAGCATCGACACTTATCCCGCAAATTATCTGGTTTCCTTCCTCCACAATCCAAAACCTATGGAAACATAACTGAACTATATTGAGCACTTCACTTTCATAGAAACTTGGTGAAAAAATCGGACGGTTGCTCTATTGAAATTATAAAACTTCTCCCAGAGAAACTTTTCAGTAACCTATTTCATCTCTATAACAAGATGTTGCTGTTGTTGCTGTTTTACCTCTGAGCGGCACTTTTTTGCACACCATGGGCTAAATGGCCAGGTCACATGGACCCCGAAGGCTCAGAGAAGGTTGGGGGAGGGGACCCACTGGTACAGCTGTTGGGAGACAGATGGTAGCCTCCCGTCAAGGCCATCCAGCGTGTTCTTTAACGTGCACAGGGTATGGCTCTCCCGCACACGGGGCCACGGCTTAACGTCCCATCCGACGGACGGCGGCCTTTCCAAGCCCATCGGTGTCCCCTACTGACCGTGGGCAGGGCGAGGAATTTTGCGGAGATAAATCTCAACGCTGACCCAGCTGGGACTCGAACCTGGGAACTACAGATTACGAGCCTGGCGCGCTACCAACTGAGCCACACCCGCCCCTATATAACAAGATGTGGTCATCAAACAATGTTCCTCAAACCTTTAGAACGGCATTATTCATTCCTATTCCTAAATCGGGACATCAACATAAGACTGTAACAGCTTATCGCCCAATTGCTCTGGGGTAGCTCAGCCGGTAGCGCGCCAGGCTCGTAATCCGTAGTTCCCAGGTTCGAGTCACAGCTGGGTCAACGTTGAGATTTATATCTGCATAATTCAGCAGGGGACACCGATGGGCTTCGAAAGGCGCCGTCCGTCGGATGGGACGTTAAGCCGTTGTTCCGCGTGCGGAAGAGCCATACCCTGTGCACGTTAAAGAACACGCTGGATGGCCTTGACGGGAGGCTACCATCTGTCTCCCAACAGCTGTTCCAGCGGGTCCCCTCCCCCTACCTTCTCTGAGCCTTCGGGGTCCATGTCACCTGGCCATTTAGCCCATTGTGTGCAAAAACGTGCCGCTCAGCAATTGCTTTACTATTACATCTTGCCAAAATAATGGAAAGGCTAATTTGGTACCGCATCACTTGGATCATCACCCGTTACTCAGTGTTCCCAAAGACAATTCATGGATTTATTCCCCCATAAAGATACATTTCATATATTGGCACTTGTTCATTTTATGATTAGACAAACAATTGTACGAAGCTAATTCTCTATTATAATAAAATTAGATCTATCGCACGCCTACGATTCTGTAAACGTGGAGGCCCTCTGCATAAATCAAAGTCTCTAGGATTTCAAGGCAAATTAATAATATAGCTTAAAACTATCTCAGCTCTAAGAGCATCATAGTTCGCTGGAGAAACATTCTTTCTTCAAGTAGAGAGCTAAGAGATGGTTATCACACTTTTTATTCACGATATAACACAACATACCCAAGCACCTTGAAAAATATCACTTTGTGCCGACGATATTACTATTTACGGTTTTTGCTCGAATCTTAACTAACTACTTAAGGCTTGCCAGAAGACACTGAATAGCATTCTACAATGGACAAAAGATTGGAGCTTAATCATATCAGCACCGGGGAGGGGGTGGCTCAGTCGGTAGCGTGCCAGGTTCGTAATCTGTAGTTCCCAGGTTCGAGTCCCAGCTGGGTCAGCGTTGAGATTTATCCCCGCAAAATTGCCCGCCGTGCCCACGGTCAGTAGGGGACAGCAATGGGCTTGGAAAGGCCGCCGTCCGTCGGATGGGACGTTAAGCAGTGGCCCCGTGTGCGGGAGAGCCATACCCTGTGCACGTTAAAGAACACGCTGGATGGCCTTGACGGGAGGCTACCATCTGTCTCCCAACAGCTGTTCCAGTGGGTCCCCTCCCCCAACCTTCTCTGAGCCTTCGGTCCATGTGACCTGGACATTTAGCCCATGGTGTGCAAAAAAGTGCCGCTCAGAGGTAAAACAACCCAACTCATATCAGCACCAAAATGTGCTGCTTTGATTGTCTCCCGACGTCACAATATTAATAACCCAGATCACTTCAAGCTTGTCTCAGACATTCCATGTGTGTCTGCTCTGAATATTTTAGGATTTACCTTCCAAGCCAATGAAACTCTCAAGCAGCATTTCTTTAACACAAAAAATAAATATCTTCAACTACTGATATTAACAGAAGCCTAGCCTCTTCAAGAAATGGTCTTCATTAACACATCATAATGCTATTACTAACAGCAACCATTAGATCAGTAATAATACAGAGTTTCACTTCTTACTTCAGTTCTTAATTCTTACTGGTCTAAAATTTCTCCTGTATATCAGACAGCTCTGCGATCAGCCACAAGGCTTACCAAAAGCCTCACTTTTAACACTTCTATTTACAGATACGGGAGCATTTCTCCCTCTCTTTATTGGGGCGGGGGTGGCTCAGTCGGTAGCGTGCCAGGCTCGTAATCTGTAGTTCCCAGGTTCGAGTCCCAGCTGGGTCAGCGTTGAGATTTATCTCCGCAAAATTCCCCCGCCCTGCCCACAGTCAGTAGGGGACACCGATGGGCTTGGAAAGGCCGCCGTCCGTCGGATGGGACGTTAAGCCGTGACCCTGTATGCGGGAGAGCCAGACCCTGTGCACGTTAAAGAACACGCTGGATAGCCTTGACGGAAGGCTACCATCTGTCTCCCAACAGCTGTTCCAGTGGATCCCCTCCCCCAACCTTCTCTGAGCCTTCGGGGTCCATGTGATCTGGCTATTTATCCCATGGTGTGCAAAAAAGTGCCGCTCAGAGGTAAAACAACACAACCCTCTCTTTATTGGTTCGTCTGATGTCAGCCGTCCCGTGGCCGAGTGGTTAGTGCGCTTGGCTACCGGTCTAAGAGACCTGAGTTTGAGCCCCGGGTAAGGCATGGATGTTCGTGTCGTTTTTCTGCTGATATCCCGCCATCCTCACGGACCTTCTGCTATGTCTTATAAACTGACAGGCTCCTACCAGACCTCTGTGGCAAGCAGTTGCTTTAGGAGGTATTTATTTTTATTTTTATTGACGTCTGAAAAGAGTACTATAAAAGGAATGACATCACCATTGCCATCGTCTCTAAGAACAATCTGCCGTCAGCCACATTTTTTTTTAAATCTCATCTCTGGGAGCAGGAGGAAAGATCCTTCCTTCTATTAACTCATGCTCGACTGGAATCATTACAAATCAATCATGCTCCTTTAATCAGACAGCTGTCTACAATTCCTCCAGGGATTTTTCACCCTTATAAAATTCTTATAAACTCTCTCAGTTTTCAACAGCTATCTTCACAGCCTAATACCATGATTAAATTATATTTCTACTCTAAATTAAAACATAAATGGCCAGAAGTTATCTGGATTGGAACTGATGCTTCGATAGCTAATCAACAGACGAATTAGAATTGCCTGTCCTTCAAGAGCAATTTTCATGTGTAAAAAACTACTAACAGGAACATCCGTATTCTCAGCTGAAGATACATCACTGAACAGATCCATCACCTCTATTATTCTAGAAAATAATCTATTTCTTTTTTCTATTATCTGATTCGAATTCGGTGCTCACAGCACTCAGTAACATTTCAACGAAATCAAATACAGCTGCTCTTGATCCTGCATATTTCTCTTCAACAAGCAATGCTTCGATATTCGTCCATTACTTTGATTTGGGCTCCCGGACATCGGAAACAAAGATCAACGAATCTGCTGAGTCCCTGGCAAAAAGAGCAACACTTCTTCTAAATCCAGAATAAACTTTGTATTCAGAGGACATCAAAAATCATGCCTTAGGGAATTATATAAATATCTCAGGATAGAATGGGAATTCCTGCTCTATCAAATACGTTGCTACATCTAATTCGATTCTTGTAAAAAAAAGATATTTGCACCTCACAAAATATGGAAACCTTAAATAAGCCGTTTACGTCTTGATGTTGCACCACTAGAAGCATTCCTCTATAGATGTCATCTAGCCAACAACAGCGGCTGAAACTACTAATTATTTCCTTCTCCAGTGCCAAAGGTAATAATTGTGGGGCTATTGAGATTATTATGATGACGTCATCATATTCTCTGTATGCTTTTAAGACTAGAAGTAATGTTACTTAGAATTTTTTTGAGGTTAAGATGTTTAGTAGGAATAATAGGAGAGGACTCTTCCGTTCTATTTTTTTTCCTCTCTTTGGTAGTTTGTGAGGGTAGATTAGGACTAGGATTGTTAGTAAGATTGAGTCGCAGTCATGGTGGCGACATGGTTTCTTATATTTGAAGTTTAGCTTAAATGAGAATTATTTTTTTATCTATAGTATTGATTTTAGTAAGAAGAGAAGTTTTTAGAACTATTATTGTTTTAGTAATTGGGTATATATATTTGAATCTTTGGTTATGAAGAGAAAGATTAGTAGGGCCCGTGGTATTATTTATTGGGGGGGATTTAATAGCCTGTAAAATGTAAGGGTTCCTATGCTAACTTCCTTCTGATTCTCCTGATTGAAAATTTATGCCCCATATATATGTTGGGACTTATTCTTCCTTCCTGAAAATATATTCATTCCGAAGATTGAAAATTATATCAGACTCTCTCATAGATTCTATGCAAAACGTCAACTGCAGTTTAAAATCCTTCCTCCTATATCTGAATGGGATATAAAGCCAAGAAGCTACACATCCCATAACACTCTGTCAAGACAAGAGAATTCGAACTTCAGTAAAAGAACATTTCTGTAACGTAAATGTGTTAGAGAAGGGTGTTCGAAACTTTATTATAGTTGAGGACTGGTTTTCATTTTTTCAGAAATATTTTTGAGACCCCAATCTCTATATAAAGACATAAAAAACATGGAAATATTCACTCTTTATTTAATTCTTGAACTATAAGTCGTTTATTATGTGTTCACTCTATAGCTTTTAAAATACTAAGAACAGAAAACTAGAAAGGAAATACGAAATATTCTGTGGAAACCAGTCGTATCATACCGAGTTTATGAATGTTGCTCGATAATACGAGTAATATTTGGGTTGGGTTGTTTTACTTCTGAGTTGCACTTTTTTGCACACAATGAACTAAGGGCCAGGTCACAAGGACCCCTAAGGCTCAGAGAATGTTGGTGAAGGAACAGCTGTTGGGAGACAGATGGTAGTCTTCCGTCAAAACCATCCAGCGTGTTCTTTAACGTGCATAGGGTATGGCTCTCCCACACACGGAACAACGGCTTAACGGCCCATCCGAAGGACGGTGTGCCTTTTCAAGTCCAGCGGTGTCCCCTACAGACCATGGGAAGGGCGGAGAGTTTTGCCGAGGTAAATCTTAACCCTTGACCCAGCTAGGATTCGAAACTGGGAACTGCAGAATACGAGCCTGCCGCGCTACTGACTGAGACACCACCGCCCCACGAGTAATAGAAATATGCGATTATTTGCATATTTTCTAAGGACAGATACCAGGGCAGCGTACCATCACTTTAGAAAACGATCAGTTAGTTACCTTAACTCTAGAATATTTCTGTAAATCAAACGATTCAAATGCCTCTTAGGCCATTTAGTCATTTTCAATCCCAACGATCTCAAATTTTACACATATATTCTCATTATGGTGGATAAAACGACGCAGTTGAGCCGCAAAAGGTTAAAAATGGGAGGCCAAGAAACTGGATTTTCCTGCAGTGTAACATTTCCCCCCTATCGTTTCGCGAGTTTTTAAAACAATTCTTGAAAAATGCATGAAATATGCACAAGTTTAATAATTTTAATATTTCGCCTCCATCACCTTTACTAGCAATCTCAATGGGGGGAGGGTAGTAGGTCCTCTTGATCTCCTCCACCCCCCCTAGATACGCGCCTGGTTGTTTGGGTTGGGTTGTTTTACCTCTGAGCGGCACTTTTTTTTCACACCGTGGGCTAAATAGCCAGGTAACATGGACCCCGAAGGCTCAGAGAAGGTTGGGGGAGTGGACCCACTGGAACAGCTGTTGGGAGACATGGTAGTCTCCCGTTAAGGCCATCCAGCGTGTTCTTTAACGTGAACAGACTCTCCCGCACATGGGTCCACGGCTTAACGATCCAACCGACGGACGGCGGCCTTTCCAAGCCCATCGGTATCCCCCACTGACCGTGGACAGGACGGGGAATTTTGCGGAGATAAAACGCGCCTGGTCCTCACAAAACATATATATATATATTTTAGGTCCACTCACAGGACAAAGCCTTATTTCACCACTATATTGTTTTTTCTTATACGGTTGGAAGATTAAAATACAAAAAGAATCAAAAGACTCATGAATGATCACAGAGAATTTACAAGGTACATTGTGATTAGATAACTTTTACGTGATGATAATGTGTTACTAGATTTTGAAGATTACAGTTTTTGAATGAAACTTTATATAAACGAAAGCAGAAAAATAATTTCAATTTAATCAAACTCAAAAATCATGGCTCGTTTGAAAGTGCTAATCTGCTATTTTGAGCATAAAAATTAAACAATTGAGAAGCAGAATTAAGTTCAAACTGAATTCTGGAACATAAACATAATGTCTGTTTCTTAAACGAAATCAAAACAGTTGGAATACTTCCTAGAATCCTGTCGTTCGGTTTGTAATCAGATTCACTGATTAGGCATAGCAGCATACGGCATTAAGTTTTAATTCCTTTCTTAAAATTCCTTCGCAATTAATAAGATCATACTCTGAAATCGCATCATTGGCTTTGCTGCTAAGCAACAGTCTAATACCTAGCCAGTGCTTGTTGCCATCCCGACCTGAAATGATACATCTCTGATGGTTTTCTTCGTATTACTCTTGACTATTGAACCTGCCTTTTGAGGGCTCAAAATTTAGTCTCTATCTCTGGGACTTTCGTGGAATAAAATGATAAGACAGCTATCTTAATTTAGATTCTATGTTTTCCATGAACTTGCAGTTGCAAAATATTTATTAGTTAGACAGAATACTGTAAATGCCAAAATTTAACGCTGACGCAGTTTCGAGATAAAATAATCACGCTTCCAGTTAAAGTTAGAAAATATTTTTCGACACCTTCTAAGCTTCAAAAATGAAAAGTAGAAGATAGTTCGAAACTAAAGACATTTTATTACATAAAGATTCCAGATTATGTTTAAAATATCGAAGGAAATTAACTAAAAGAAGCTAACGTATAAGCATTTGTTTTAGTCTGAGAATCATGAATAAATTTAATAACGTATAAGCACCTGGTGTTTAGGTCTTTTCTATTTTTCAACAAAAACCATAACGGGTAAACTGGTAAGTCTGGCCACCATGCCCTAACTTTATTTTCTGCCACTGATTGCATTTCTCTAAGCACAGAATAAAAAAAATGCAAAATTTAAATAACTGGAATGTATCAGTTACTAGTTACATTTCATTTTTAATAGCATTCTTTATGTATTTAAAGCGTTATGAAAGATACATATTTGACATCATCGTATCCACTGAATAGCTTTTGCAAAACTTTCTTTGCTCCTAGTGAGCAATTTCATTTCCTTTAATAGTTTTTTAACAGTTTCAGTAGTTTTAAAAAATGTTTTCTATCGATACCATTTAATAAAACAGTTACTTTTATAGCCTCCATGAGAAAAGCATTAGAAAAATCTAGGTAACGTAGTTCAGGGGCAAATTGATTAGTCTGAGATCCATGCCCTATCCTTATTTTGTGCCAATGATTCCATTTCTCGTCGTAGAAGCAAGACATAGTGGCCAATTTAACTGGCTGGAAGACATCCATTGTCCTTTATTATCATGCCTTGTGCGAGCTGTTATCTCTGTGACCAGGTGGTCGCGGTATCTGGATGTGGAATTGCCATCTTCGCTGCAGAGAACGAGAAATAGTCATTACAGTAGTGCTGTTTACGATGTTGGCAGGCCTAAGCATCACACTGAGAGAGAGAGATGCAGCTGACCCGTTTGTTTGTTGTGGCCGAGTTTACTGGACGAGAGACAAGTTTAATTACTTTCCTCCGATTTCTGGGATCGCCGTGTCAATGATCATTATGGTGTTTCTGCCTGTAACACGAATCTGACATCTTTTCACGAAGACAGCACTATGTATGCAGATGGGGGCTATTCATTGCAATAGCATCTGTAGGACTGTTGTAGACCTCCGTTTACTCTCATTCTACATTGAACTCTCCACATTGTCGCAGTGTACCTGTTAGAGAGAAGACTGCGTAGGCCATTTGAACTGGAAAACCTCCCCTCATGTGGCGAGATCGAGACCGACAGTGGGCAGATTAGAGTTAGTCACTATAACGTTCAGTTGTATTGGGCTAACGGAACAAATATGAACTTGCTTAATGAAAACGGGTAAAGGAGGATTTCCTAGAGAAATCTAGATGTGCCAGCGGTAACGAGAATAGCAAATTTGTCTGCAGAAGGAATTGATATTCGTTAAGAAATTCCCGTCGTTTCCTAATGTAATCAGATATCCAAATGAGTCAATCATAAATATGAATAAGTTAATAATATTTTAATATTTCACAACTCGTCATATATTGTTACGGTGAGGTAGCAGACGACCAAACCGGTTTGCGTTCTTATCAACGAAAAATAAGAATGCATGGTTGCAATGGACTATGGAACACAGACACTGTGGTGGTCTGAAAAAACATCGTTTAATCTGATGAATTCCATTTCCTGCTGCTTCAAGCTGATATAAGGGACCAAGATATGGTGAAAACCGCTGGTATCCGTGGATTCATCCTACCAGGAATCAACATTGCAGATTGCTGGATGTATAATGCTGTGGGGAGTGTTTTCTGGCACACAATGGGTCCCTTGATACCAGTGGGGTAACGTTTGAATACCGAACATCGTTAGCAATCAGTTGCAGCCCTTCAGGCAGCAGTGTGTTTATATACGAATGAACATGATAATGTTCTATGTCACAAAGTTAAGATCATCTAGGAATGGTTCGGGAATATGGTAGTTTATTGCAGCGGTCCCTCCAGTCATTAGATCTCAATCCATCGAGCACCTGTAGGATGAGATGGAGCAATCTATTCGGGGTAGAGATCCACCACCAGCCAATTTGTAACACCTATTGGAAGCGGTGGAATGGCATGGTCCAGCATACCTGAGGCACGCTTTTGATACCTCGTTGAGGTGGTGTCTTCCAACGATTTCAAGCTGTCCTGTGGTTAAAAAGGGATCAAATCATTATTATACTGGTGTAACTAATAAAGTGACCACTCAATTTAACTATCTATATATAGGCCGGATCTAGAAAAAAATCGAGGTGGGGGAGGGGGCAAGAAACACAATCGAGCCGAAAAAAAAGGGGGTGGGGGCAAGACTGTGGATTTCAAATGCAGTATAGCATTTCCTCCTTTGTTTTGCAGGTCTTGAAAACATTTCTTGAAAAATTCATGAAATGTAAAAGAGTAGATAATTTTTGCCTCTTTTATGATTATTAGCATTTTGAAAGGGGGCATGCCCCCAGACCCGGCGCTGAATATAAATAAACAATAAAAAACACATAAATTATTCCGTGCATTACTTATTAAATCGACGCAATTCGATTTTGTAGCATAGTCCTTTGACCAGGTATTGGGAAGCTTTTGATGGCTCCTTGTAAATAAAATCTTCCAGTCATATTTACATAGTGCCGTACAGTCGCTCAAAAAATATCCGAACACTATGGTTGATAACAGAATTCAGAAAAAATATCTGACAACGATTTTTTTAGAAATTAGTGATCTGGCAGCCTTCGTGTCACGTGACACGCAGGGTATACATAAAATGTTTTGGGCTGCATTGTCTTCACACTGCACTTGCTTTTATTAAGCATTGCAAGTGCCAGTAAAAAACTTCGAGTGCCGTCGTGTGGCACACGTGCCTTAGATTAACATTTCTTCGATGAGAGTCCGCAAAATTAATATTGTTTCGATCATTGATTGATTGTTTTACCTCTGAACGGCACTTTTTTTTGCATACAATGGACTAAATGGCAATTACCTAGAGCCAGAGAAGATTGGAGAAGTGGATCCTTTGGACAGCTGTTAGGAAACACATTGTAGCCTCTGGTCAAGACCATCCAGCATGTTCTTTAACGTCTAGAGGGTATGTCTCTCTCGCACACGGGACCACTGTTTTATGTCCAATCCGACGGACGATAGCCCTTCCCAACCCATCGGTGTCTCCTCCTGGCAGAGGACAGCGAGGGGAATTTTACAGGCCCAGGTGGGACTAGAACCTGGGAAATGCAGATTACGAACCTGGCGCGTTACCGACTGAACCACCATCGGCCACACTGTTTCAAGGGGAATCCAAAAACTAGTATTATTTCATACTAATTTCTAACTTCATCCCTAGAAGGAATATTATATGACTTGGAATCCATAAAACATATAATGCTTCATCACGTTTCTACGGTCATCCAACGTCGAAAAACGAAGAATGCTCTCCTCAGAATGAGTCATAACCTTCACAGTTCACAGAATACTGGAGCACAATAGGTTTCTTTAAACATTTATGTCACAATCAATGGTATAGAAGTTATTCTTCACTCTTCAGATACCTAAGCATGTGTTCACCCAACGCAACAACTCCTCTGGATGAAGAATTGCAAGTAGCATTTTCACTTGGGTAGTACCACGAGAATGAATCCTTAGTGTTCGTCAGTTTTCAGTTGTCTGATATGACGTCTCCTTCGTTCTTAAGAGGGCAATAATAAGTCACTGAAGCCAGATAATAAGAGAGGAAGCTTCACGTAAAAGAGTGTACGATGAAAGCATCTAGTGGAGCAGAAATCTTCCTTGAACTTAATCCAACAATCTTCTCGTCACTGAAAAAAATAACCAGAGAGGTCAGTGAAGCTGGATTAACAAGAAAATAACCGCTTTGAAGTTATTTTTTTGTGATCGTTCTTCTCTTCTAGAGAGGAATTGTTAGCAAATTTGATGGATGACGTGTTTGCGACAGTCTAGTAATTTCAAACTCGAGCTTAATCGGATTTTCTTTCTACGTTGTTAGATTTGATTTAAAAAATAAAACAGCAATTAATACGTAAGCTGCTTATTTTTCAAAAGTTGTCTTTTCTTGTCGTGAAGAAAATAATTGCATTTACCTAACTATCGAAGCAAATTAACGTCAACTAATAAAAAGTACCAAGCATTAACTGACAAAGAAACACTCCAAAACTCCTAATTTAGATCATTTTCACCGCTTTAATAACACGAACCTTCTGAGCATCGAGAATAGTTTCGTGACTTGAAGTAACAAAGCATGAATAACAATTGGATACGAGACTGTGCAGTTGACGCTTGAAGAGTTCTCTCACATCATTGGCCAATGGTTGTCAATCGTCTGCCAATCACCGTAGAATGTATGAAACCTGCAATTCTCGGTTCTGATTCCAGCTGGGCAAGTATAGAGAGTTTCTCTGCTATACTCCTTGTCATGCCCACAGTGAATAGGAGTCACTGTTGGTCTTATAAAGGCCGCCGTCCGTCGGATGAGACCTTAAGCCGTGGCGCCGTGTGTGGGAGAGCCACACCCCATGCACGTTAAAGAACACGCTGGATGGCCTTGACGGGAGGCTGACATCTTTTCCCAACAACTCTACAGAGGGTCACCCAACCATCCACGAACACGAAAGCTTGGAACTTGGACATTTGTTTCAACTAAATGATATTTAGGCAGCGGAAATCACTCTTTAAAAAAAAAACTCGAAATTTCCCTTTAAAAAACGGTCGATTTTTGGCACAATTTATTTACAGAGCTACAGTATAAATTTAGACCATAATGCTACCAAATCATATTGGCAATAAATCCTTGGCACGGCTCAAAATTCGAAAGGTTTCCACATTCCTGATATAAATGAACTGACAGAATTAGATAACTTTTGACTAATGCAGATCATTTCGACGGGGTTACTCCTCCGCTGCTTCGCAGAATTAATGTACAGTACTGTGCGAATTAGTTGGGACAAGCGAAGGAACGCTAAGTCCATTCCACTGCAGAGTCTAAACTACTGCAAGTCTAAACTTGTCCGTGACCTTCTGCTGCAAGTCTAAAGTAATCTAACAGACGCTTCACCTCATTGAAGGAATGATGGACAGCAAAAAGTACATACATAGGCGTTCTGGTGGCGAAAATGGTCCCAACACTGCAGAAGCTGTTTCCTAACGGCGATGGGGTATTTTCCACAGGATCTGGCTCCATGCCACAATTCTAAGCTTGCTAAGAGCGTCTTTACCCAGCAACATTTGAAGGTATTGGAGTGGCCAGGAATTTCACCCGATCTAAACCCCATTGAAATTTGTGGTCCATTATTAAAGTGCACATAGCTAAGATGGATTGCACGACGAAAACCAAAATGATAGAAAGTGTCATGAAAGTGTGGTACCACGACCCTGATGTGAAGGAGATGTGTGGAAAGCTAGTGGCATCAATGGTTGAGAGGGTGAAAGAAGTAATTAAAGCTAAGGGGGGTCACATTCACTATTAACTACACTATTAAACAAATAAATATTTTAGTTGTCTTTGTTACTGCATTTTCCTATTGTCTCAACTAATTTGCACAGTACTTAAGTTTTCTTTTAGGCCTCAATCAGCACATGGATGTGACATATGGTGTCATCCATCAGATGTTGTACTTCCTGTATAGTGGGACACTGGATGACATAATTCAACATATTTCTCTAATGCAACTGCCAATCTGATTTATCTCCGCTGACCTCTACATTGCCCTCGGTGAGAAAGGGAACACCAGTGGCCTATAAAACAACACGGTCCGGCAGATGAGATGTTAAGACTGTGAAAGTTAAAGAAAGCTGGATGGCCTTGACGATAGACTTCCATCAGTCTCCTTACGGCTATTCAGTGGGTCCCTTTCCCCCAACTTTCTCTGAACCCTTGGGGTCCTTGTGACCTGACCATTTAGCCAATTTCATGAAAAAAGTGTCTCTCAGAGGTAAAACAACCCAAATACCAATAGGTATTTTTTATCATAACTATTAACAGAATTTTATTTCGGAAAATGAGAGTTGCTTCCGTGCCTTTTGTCAGATATTATGTAGCTCTCCACATTGTTAAAAATCTAAGCCTATAATTTACTAATAGTGAATAGATAAAACATTAAATTAATCGGTCAAGAAGTGTTTTAAGAAATAACCTTCAGCTTTCATATCAGCTTCAAAAAAGGATTATGATTAGGTCACAAGGATTACCTTGTGTTTATGATTAGATCACCAATACCACTAGGGGCGGGGGTGGCTCAGTCGGTAGCGCGCCAGGCTCGTAATCTGTAGTTCCAAGGTTCGAGTCCCAGCTGGGTCAGCGTTGAGATTTATCTCCGCAAAAATTCCCCGCCCTGCCCACGGTCAGTAGGGGACACCGATGGGCTTGGAAAGGCTGCCGTCCGTCGGATGGGACGTTAAGCCGTGGCCCCGTGTGTGGGAGAGCCATACCGTGTGTGGGAGAGCCATACCCTGTGCACGTTAAAGAACACGTTGGATGGCCTTGACGGGAGGCTACCATCTGTCTCCCAACAGCTGTTCCAGTGGGTCCCCTGCCCCAACCTTCTATGAGCCTTCGGGGTCCATGTGACCTGGCCATTTAGCCCATGGTGTGCAAAAAAGTGCCGCTCAGAGGTAAAACAACCCAACCCAAACAACCAATACCACTGTGTCTTCTAGTTCATCTTACCCTTTCACTTCAGATAGCAAGGCCACCAGACCTTATAAAGCCTCTGTGTCCTTACATCTTCACCTGAGTCATCTGACATATATGATGCAGATGTCCCTTGACTCCAGTGAGTCACATAAATTTCACCAACAATTTGCAATGTCTTTCAAATCCTCTATATGAAGAAATTACGTCTTAAATAAACATAGAGGTGATACACCACTATAATCCGATGCATCTCCACAATTGTTTTTGCTTTATCGTTATATCAAAAGGATGATATACCGAATATCACTGCCTCTGTCAGTAGGGGACATATATGGGTTTGGAAAGGCAACCGTCCGTTGGATAGAATGTTTTTCCGTGATCCTGTGTGCGGGAGATCCATGCTCTGTTCACTTTAATGAACACACTGGATGGCCTTGACGGGAGGCTTCTATCTGTCTCCTAACAGATGTCCAGTGGATCCTTTTCTCCCAACCTTCTTTGAGCCCTCGGGGTCCTTGTGACCTGATCATATAGCCCATTGTGTGCGAAAAAGTGCAGCTCAGAGGTGAAACAACCCCACTGAATATCACCTTAAGAAAATAAATGAGCTCATGCAGTAATCTTATATTAAAAGACGTACTTATTCCAAAGAATTTTTACATTAGGAAAACATACGACTTGAGTGCCTTTTTCCCCTATTCAGCTTAGTTATTCGGGTCCTTGTGACTTAATCATAAACCTTTTGTAGAACAAAGTTGTCTCTGAGAGACAAAACAACCCAACTTTCAAAAGCTATAAGGTTAAGGGCATTTACCTACGAGGTACAGTCGCTCAAAAAAGTATCCGAACACTATGGCTGATTACAGAATTCATAAAAAATATCTGGCAACGATTTTTTTTAGAAATTAGTGATCTGGCAACCTTCGTTCACATGACACGAAGGTTGCCAGATCACTAATTTCTAAAAAAATCGTTGCCAGATATTTTTTCTGAATTCTGTAATCAACCATAGCGTTCGGATACTTTTTTGAGCGACTGTACTAGTGTTGAATTTAAATATGTAAATCAATGACCTCAATTAACCAATTTTCTTTAAACTGTGTACTTTGTTAATGGCGGATAGTCCATTCCTTAACAATGATATTAGAAACAGAGACGCCGACAAGCTGATTTTAAAATGGAATTTGTAGAATAAAATGATTCTTGTGATTGTTTAGTTATTAAAAGTTCCCTCTTAACTTAGTAAACATTTGATTGTTTCGTCTCAACTAAACTTATTTGTAAAGCAATTTGTGGGATAAGCAGCAAATAGTAATTATCACCTAACTACCGCTGTAAAGTTTGACTTGATTTAATGCTGGTTGAGCCTTCGCTTAATTAGCTACCGTCAATAGTTGTGCGTTCTGAATGCAACTCTAATTGTCCCAAATTAAGGAAGTCATTAGCGAATACTAACAACGAGTGCTAAACGTTTCACAGACAATTTAGTGAGAGCTATTAGGCAAAGATCAGAGTAAACAATGTTTGCACGGGTATCACCCAGAAATAAAGCCTTAAGGCTCTAGTGACGGCAGTAAACCATTAATACAACAAATATAAAGCAATGATTGCTACTTTTCTATGAATTGTCATTTTAAAAATGTTTTGTGACACTTCGGGAATCAGTGTGTTCTGATTTCGAGTAGTCTCCGCAAACTACGGGAATCACCTGTAGCTATTACGCCTCTGGGAAGCGCTGGAATAATGCTCTTGTCATTTTTTTAATTGTTTCTGAATGAATTGAGGACTCGTTTCAGATACATCACCCTCTCAAGAAACATTTGCATGTGTGAGCTGGAATTCATCAAAACAATGACTCCATACTACACGTTAATGATTACTTAGCAATGAGTATACAAATATTACTAGAAAGTCTGAATACTTTTGAGAATATAAGGTATGACCACTATGGAATCTATTTTGAAGAACCGAATATTATGTCGTACATATTAATGCGAAGCTAACTTTAAAGTTCATAACTTCTAAAAATTTCTTTTTATGGAAAAATGTTCCTGTAGATAAATTAAAAACTCAAACACTCAAAATCTCGATTTCCAACATTTATTGTAACGTACAGTCGCCTTCCGTTGGTTGGTTGTTGGTAGGTTGTTTTACCTCTGAGCGGCACTTTTTTGCACACAATGAACTAAATGGCCAGGTCACAAGGACCCCGAAGGCTCAGAGAAGGTTGTGGGAGAGGACCCACTGGAACGGCTTTTGGGAGACAGATGTGTATTCTTTAACGAGCACAGGGTATGGCTCTCCCGCACACGGAACCACGGTTTTAACGTCTCATCGGACGGACGGTGGCCTTTCCAAGCTCACCGGTGTCCCCTACTGACCGTGGGCAGGGAGTGGAGTTTTGCAGAGATAAATCTCAACGCTGATTCAGCTGGGACTCGAACCTGGGAACTGCAGATTACGTGCCTGGCGCGCTACCGACTGAGCCACTCCCGCCCCTGCCTTTCGTTGCACGCGGGAGTTGCTTTAATAGAAATCGTCGCGAATATCGAAAAAGCATAACTTGGAAAGTGTATAAATTTTAATATTTTAAAATTAAGTAGACTTTTTAAATTAAGTAGAATAAAATTGCATTTGTTTTTTTTTTTTTATTTCATGCTAAAGAAAAAGAATACAAGCAAATTACTTATTTATTTGATTAAAATATTTTGTTCAGAAAAATTAAACATTCCAATAAAAATTGAATACAAAAGATTTTAAAATTATAAATCCTACATATCAATGGGTTGGATCCACGTTTAAGGTGTATCAAGGAACATCTGCATCATCTACGTAGGGCATTCAAAATAGTTCTTGACAAGTGTCTGTAGATTTGCACTCGTTACTCCGAAATTAACGAGCTACGACTTGTTTGAAAACTTGTCGAAACTTGTCAATACGTATTGAAAACAAAGGCAGCGTATCATCATTTCTCTCTTCGCTGGCCTTATGTCAGATGACTTAGACGAAGATGTCGGCGATCTCACCGCGCTTCGTAAGGTCTGGAAGCCTTACGATTTTCACTTGGAAGGCAGATATAAATACTTGGAAGGCAGATATATATAATAGTAACTGATAAAAATATTCAGTCTTGTGAGCTGCTGTGTAATTATTAAGATTTGTTCAGTAATTTATTTAAACCCTAATTCCCTAATTCAACATTAAATAGCTAACAAATGTGGTTGAAAATCGAGAATTTGATCGATTGGATAATGGTCTTATTTTTCTATTAAAAGGATATTTTATAAGTCATGGAACTTCGAAGTTAGCTTCTCATTGACATAGAATGGGTTGTAACATAATCTATTGGCATCAGTATATATATATAGTGCATAGCCACAATATTATGAACACCTACCTAATCATATACTGTCAACGCCTTTATCCTATGGGGCGGGGGTGGCTCAGTCGGTAGCGCGCCAGGCTCGTAATCTGTAGTTCCCAGGTTCGAGTCCCAGCTGGGTCAGCGTTGAGATTTATCTCCGCAAAATTCCCCGCCCTGCCCACGGTCAGTAGGGGACACCGATGGGCTTGGAAAGGCCGCCGCCCGTCGGATGGGACGTTAAGCCGTGGTCCCGTGTGCGGGAGAGCCATACCCTGTGCACGTTAAAGAACACGCTGGATGGCCTTGACGGGAGTCTACTATCTATCTCCCAACAGCTGTTCCAGTGGGTCCCCTCCCCCAACCTTCTCTGAGCCTTCGGGGTCCATGTGACCTGGCCATTTAGCCCATGGTGTGCAAAAAAGTGCCGCTCAGAGGTAAAACAACCCACCCAACCCTTTATCCTCCCTCATTTGCCACGATCGGTAGGTTTTTTGAGACGGTTGCCCTTTTCCATACACTTGGGATATTGCACCCTTGACTTTCCGCTGAATTCCATCGCCTCCGTTACGGTTTCTCCTGCCCATCGTTGTTCCAACATTGAATTCCCCCCCCCCCTCTTTAAATCAGCCAGATCAGACTTTTTACCCAAGTAGCAATTTTGATTTTGCCTTCAGCCATGCCTTTACGGCTTTTATAGGACTTTGTAGTGACGTAAATACTTAGTCAGTAAGAAAGTTTATATACTTTGGCAAGTTTCATGTTAATTCATACACAATGAGTGTTCATAATAATTTGGACAGGCAATGCAGGTTTTCCTTAAATTTTACATTTTCTTGCATTGGAATAGTTCAAGGGTTGTTTATCAGAATATGACATCTGCCCTGATTTCTTAGCTCGTTTTGAGAAAAAGCGAAATAATGTTTTCAGTTTGTTGACCCTTTGTGTTCGAATGTAGACATGGATTTTTATGGTTTTATAGAGATAGATTAAAATTTGTTTTGGGGTTGGATAGGTATTGATAAAATATTACGATTCGCACTTTTGGAATCTTTCTATAACTGTAATTGCGCCCTCTAACGGCGAAAAAATTTGAAATTGCAAAATTTCAAATTAATGTTGAAAGCGTTGGAAATAATTACGGCATAATTGGAAATTTTGGTTGTGAAAATGGCCTTAAAGAATATGGAAAAATGCAATTTTTGTGACTTAAGAGAAAATTGTTTATTTTTAGAGAGTGGGTTGGATTGTTTTACCTCTGAGCGGCACTTTTTTGCACATCATGGTCTAAATGGCCAGGCCATATGGACCCCGAAGTCTGAGAGACGTTTGAGGGAGGGAACCCACTGGAACGGCTGTTGGGAAACAAATGGTAGCCTCCCATCAATGCCGTCCAGCGTGATCTTTAACGTGCACAGAGTATGGCTCTCCCATACACGGCGCCACGGTTTAACGTGCCATCCGACGGACGGCGTCCTTCCCAAGCCAATCGTGGACAGGGCGGGGAGTTTTGCGGAGATAAATCTCAACGCTGAACCAGCTGGGACTCGAACCTAAAAACTAGAGATTACGAGCCTGGCGAGCTACCGACTGAGCTCGCCCCGTTTTTAGAGATAAAATGGAAATTCTTTTTGGGTTGGATTGATGAACTATTGTGATTCGTGCTTTTTAAATCTCCGAAAAGCTTTAATTGGCCCTCTGATGATAGCAAGTTTTAAACGAATATTGCAAACAATGTATTTATACTAGATATTTGAACTTTCGTTAGTGGAGTGTGATGACCAAAGGGGTTAACACTGGCAGCAACAATTTGTCCCATCACAAAGGAATAGGTGGAAAAAACGCAACTTTTAGTTTTGAGAGATTAATGATAAATTCGTTTTGAGTTGAATGGGCACAAATGATATATGTTGATTCATAGTTTTCAAATGCCCATAATTTACCATCGTTAGACTGTCCTAAATGTATAAAATATAAAACTTGAAATAATATTGCAAATGATATATGCTAGAAATTGGAAATTCTTGTGGTAGAATGGTTGATGAAGAATGGAACCTTTAATTAGTATTATGCGTTTTAATTAAAATACTTCTGTTTAAAATTAGACTGGTGACTCTTTATTTTTATAATTTAATATTAATTAAAAAATTTTCAATAATATTTCAATATATTAATAATGAATCGTCGTCCCGTGGCAGAGTAGTCAATGCGCTTAGTATTGATCAAAGGGACCTTGGTTTGAGCCCCGTTAAGACATGGATATTTGTGTTGTTTTTCTGCTAAGCTCTCCGCTTTCCTCACAGACCCTCTACCATGGCGTATAAACTGAGTTGGGTTGTGTTGTTTTACCTCTGAGCGGCACTTTTTTGCACAACATGGGCTAAATGGCCAGGTCACATGGACCCCGAAGGCTCAGAGAAGGAGACCCGCTGGAACAGCTGTTGGGAGACAGATGGTAGCCTCCCGTCAAGGCCATCCAGCGTGTTCTTTAACGTGAACAGGGTATGGCTCTCCCGCACACGGGGCCACGGCTTAACGTCCCATCCGACGGACTTTCCAAGCCCATCGGTGTCCTCTATTGACCGTGGGCAGGGCGGGGAATTTTGCGGAGATAAATCTCAACGCTGACCCGGTTGGACTCGAACCTGGAAACTACAGATTACGAGCCTGGCGCGCTACCGACTGAGCCACCCCCGCCCGTATAAACTGATAGGCCCAGTCACACCTCTGTGGTATGCAGCTGCTTCAGGATGCATTTTTTTAAATTAAAATATTAAATAAAAAAAATTATATATGTATTGGATGATTTGCCTCTTAACCACAAGAGATAAGAAAAATCCAAATTTTAAGGGTTATCTTACCTCTGAGGGACACTTTTTCTGCACACAATGGGCTAAACGACTAGGTCACAAGGACTACAAGGCTCAAAGAAGATTGTGGGGCTCAAAGACACACTGGGAAACTGTTAGGAGACAGATGGTAGCTTCCCGTCAAGGATATCCAGGGTATGGCTTTCCCACACATGGAATCACTGCTTAACGCCCATCTGACGGACGCCATCCTTTCCAAACGCATCATTGCCCGCTACTGACCGAGGCAAGGCAGGGAGTTTTGCGGAGATAAATCTCAACGCTGGCCCAGGAAATTGGCCGCGTTGAGTTCCGAACTGAAGATTACGAGCAGATTACGAGCCTGGAGATTGGAAAACTGCAGATTACGAGCCTAGAGCGTTACTGACTGAACCACCGTCGCCCCCCCAAATTTTAAGGCATAAATGAGATATGTCTTTTGTGTTTTAGCTAATAATATATTATTATTTACATTTTCTAATCACTCATTAGTATGAATTACTATGATTAAGGGTCAAAATTCGGAAAATGAAAAATCGTATTTCCTCTGAAAACGATTATTTATCTGTAATATTCGGCAGAAGCGATATGTTATCCTTCTAGCTTTCTTTTATGAATGCTTTAGCCCCAAATACTTGATTTAAAAACAAATATAGACCATCTCAAGAAAAGCAACGGCGCAACATTAATGGGTTGTTGTTGCTGTTTTAAATCCAAGCTTCACTTTTATGCAGACAATGGCCATCTCATTAAATAGATCCCGAAAGATTAGAAAATGTTGGGGGAAGGGAACCACCCACTGGACAACTGTTAAGAGATATGTGGTGGCCTCCCGTCAGTACCTTTCAGCATGCTATTTAATGTGTATAGTGTATGGCTCTCGTGCCCCTAACCACAGCTTACCATCCCGTACGAAGGGGAGCAGAATGTTCAATCAGTAGCTCACCAGCACTGTCTTGGCCAGGCTCGTAATCTGTAGTTCCCAGATTCCAGTCCCAGCTGGGCAATCTCAGCACTCCCCACTTATGGTCAGTAGGGGACACCGATGGGCTTGGAAAGGCCGCCGTCCATCAGATGGGACGTTAAACTGTGGTTATGTGTGCGGGAGAGCCATACACTGTGCACGTTAAAGAACACGTTGGGTGGTCTAAACGGGAGGCTACCATCTGTCTCCCAACAACTGTTCCAGTGGGTCCCCTCCCCCAACCTTCTCTGAGCCTTTGGGGTCCTTGTGACCTGCCGTTTAGCCAATGTGTGCAAAAAAGGGCCGCTCAGAAGTTAGATATCGTTTATGACCAAGGGCTCTAACTTAGGACAGGGTGAGGCTTTAGTGGTGATGTATCTAAACGCAGACACAATTGGAATTCGAACCTGAAAACTGCAGATTACGAGACTAAGGCGCTACGATAATGTATTGGAATATCCATTATCTTGGTCAGAATATTGTATAATTACATGTTCCAATCCAGCAATTCCAAATAATTGCATAAAATAATTCGTCACCAGCGCCATCTGTTGGTGAATATGAATAATGCAATGACTTCCAATGTCCAAATACTCATTGCTTGGTTCCAATGTAAGAGCGCTTAATAGAAGTCAATTGGTAAATATTCAAGACGGAAGAGAATCCGATCGTTTCGCTCTTTGCGTAGGAGTAAGAAATTCAAGATCCGCAAAAATATTTATGATAATGTCGGCGGCTTAGAAAATGCAGAGGGAAGTTTGATTTGCCTTTCTTATTTCTCGAGCAACTGAGATTGGAAAAGCGAGTTAAAAGTGAAGGGAGGAGAGCGAGCGGGCAGTAGGGGGAAGGAAGATCAACAAGAGGAATAGATAGGGGATGAAGTCTGTGTTGGTTTCATGAGCATCGGGGAAGCACAAGTAATCAAAAATATGGCCGATGTCTGAGATTTCAATTTGTTTATGGAGTACGATAAAGCAGTGTAGGCTAGAAAGAAATTGCTATTAAGAACTTGATAGTAATTCTTGGGGAATGATTATTAACTTGAAATGAAATTAAACTTGATTAAGAACTTTGGGAATGCTGACGAAATTTAATGCTATGATTGCATGAGTAGTTTCTTAAACAGATATCAGCTTTCAAACAGTTTCAATACACGTGCACCTGATCAAGTGTACTCTGAGCTGAGGCAACGCCAATTAGCAAAATAACTGATTATGAAATGCATAGAAGTTCTAATTATAAATTTATTTCTGAAAATCATACTGGTAGTTACATATTTCTTAAAACTGGGAAATTAATATTGGAATATTCTTAAATATTACAATAAAAACAATAGCTTTTAATCAAAGTTTAGAAAATTTAAATCGCTTAAACTTTCATGCATACTTTCCCTCCTTTCTTCCTTCCTTTTTGCTCTACCGCTGTACAGGCCTGGTGTATCAAGGTGACCTTGGCATCGGACGTCTAGAAGCAACATTTATTTCCCTCGAAAAGTTTCCTTCAAAAAAAAAAGAATACACTGGATGCCTTGACGGAAGACTACCATCTTTCCCCTAACACCTGTCCACTGGATCCTTTCACCAAACTTTCTCTAAGCCCTCGGGGTTCTTGTATCCTGATCACTTAACCCATTGAGAACAAAAAAGTGTCACTCAGGGCTAAAACAACTCAACCCATTCAACTCTGAGAGCTTGGGGTTCTTGTGATATATCTTTTGATAAATCTGTAACAAAGTGTATCTCAGAGATAAGAAAAAGCTGAATGGCCTTGAAAAGAGTTCCTACCCCCCTGATAATTATCCAGAGAATCTTCTTCTCCTACTCATCCTTGACAGCTTTAGGCCCTTTTGCCCTGCTAATTTGATAAATCTGTAAAAAAGGTGCATCTCAAAGGCAAGAAAAAGCTGAATGGCCTTGAAAGGAGATTCCTACCTCCTAACAGTTATGCAGAGGGTCTCTTTCTACTTAGCGTTGAGAGCTTGGTGTCTTTGTGGCATGGCCATTCAGCAAATCTGTGTAAAACAAGGTGCAGCTCGGAGGTAGAAAAATATACTGAATCGTCTTGAAGGGAGATTTCTATCTGCAAACAGCTGTCCATTGGGTCCCCTTTTCCCACTGAGCTCTGAGAGCTTGGGGTTTTTGTGACCTGACCATATGATACCTGTGTAAAATAGTGCAGCTCAGAGGTCGAAAAAAACACACACAACCAAATCCAAGCTCTAATATGGAAAAACATTATTCATAATATAACCAAATATAGATATAACAACTTTGTTATCTATTGGTATAAATAGATTTTATTATTTCATAAAACATTCGACAAATTGAGTGTTTTAGGGTGAAAAATAAAATATTTCAAAATCATAGTTTAAAAAATCCTAAGCCAAAAAAAAAAAACTAAATTGATTGAATATATTAGAACAGGTCTGTAATTATTAGCAAAATTTATCAACCATTAACAAAATATCACATCCCCACTCCACAAAAAATAAATTTAAAAAATGAGAAGTTTCTAGAAAGAAAGCAAGATTTTTCCTTTTTTTATCTAGAATTTGCCATCATTTACGTGTCGGTGATTTTCGCGCCTCCTGCGTACAAAGTTGACTCTAAAAATCGCATGACTGGAGATGCGGAAGTCGCTGCTCACGTAAAATGAGAGAACAGAAATTCGACTTTCCTCCCAAGTTATATAAAACTTTCACATCGGATTTTCACGAATTTATGTTTCTCGTTTTTTCTTATTTCTTTTGCAAAAGTGTGTGATGGAATAATATTTCGCAAAATCACGTGACTTTACAAGTCCTTCATATTCTGCAGAGAAAAAAAATCTCATCGATTTTCCAAATTTAGTAGTAAGCAGATTTCTCTTTCCCTGCTCTCCCCCTTCGCCCTCTGGAACGGCGATGGTCTTTAGGCCAAGAGCTCCGAGTCACATGGGAAGTACGTGCGCCGCGGGGTTTTTTGGGAAGTTGACGGAGCCAATCAGCATCACAGTTAGGCTCTTACAAGTCACATGATGGAAAAAGACGACCTTAGTTCGAAGTTGACGGTTTAAAGCTAGAAGTGGATGTAGAAAAAGAGTTTTGTGTGTGTGTCTTTGCTATTTTAGGGAAGTTCTCAGAGGCTTTTTTTTTGGCATTCATTACATATATGGTGAGCATCAGGGGCGAACTCAGAAACTTTAAATGTGAGGGTTCGGTTGTTTTTAATCCTGCAACAAGCCATAATGCTTAGCGGGGTAATCTATGTATATAACCATACCAAGGCATAATAAATTTATTAATGTTATTTAAAAAAACAATGGGCTAAATGACCAGGTCACAAGGGTTGTTGGGTTGGGTTGTTTTACCTCTGAGCGGCACTTTTTTGCACACCATGGGCTAAATGGCCAGGTCACAAAGACCCCGAAGGCTCAGAGAAGGTTGGGGGAGGGGACCCACTGGAACAGCTGTTGGGAGGCAGATGGTAGCCTACCGTCAAGGCCATCCAGCGTGTTCTTTAACGTGCACAGGGTATGGCTCTACCGCACACGGGGCCACGGCTAAACGTCCCATCCGAAGGACCGCGGCATTTCCAAGCCCATCGGTGTCCCCTACTGACCATGGGCAGGGCGGGGAATTTTGTGGAGATAAATCTCAACTCTGACCCATCTGGGACTCGAACCTGGGAACTACAGATTACGAGCCTGGCGCGCTATCGACTGGGCCACCCCCAGCCCCAACCAGGTCATAAGGATCCCGAGAGTTTAGAGAAGGTTGTGGGAAGGAAACCTACTAGACAGCTGTTAGGTTACAGATGGTAATCTCCCGTCAATGCCATTCGGAGGGTTCTTTAACGTGCACAGGTTAAGGGTCACCTGCACAAGGTGCCATGGCTTAACGCCGCTTCCGAAGGTGGGCGACATTTCCAAGCCCATAAACAAGACTACTGACCGAGATCAGGATGGGGATGCAGTGCAGATAAATCTCAGCGCTGGAAGAAGTGGGACTCTAATCTGTGAAGTGCAGATTACGAGCTTTAGAGCGCTAACGACTGAGCCATTCAAGCCCCTAAATAAGGGAGATGATATGTTTGGGTTCAATGGGGAAATGGAGGATCAGGTCCTTGGATATATGATTTTCGAGGATTGCCTTAAAATATGTATTACGTTATGGTCCTTTCGGTCAGGGATGGGGTGGGGTGGCTCAGTCGGCAGCGCGCCAGGCTCATAATCTGTAGTTTCCAGGTTCGAGTCCCTACTGGGTCAGGGCTGAGATTTATCTATGCAAAACTCCCTGCCCACGGTCAGTAGAGGACACCGATGGACTTGGAAAGAGCGCCGTCCGTCGGATGGGACGTTAAGCCGTTGTCCCTTGTGCAGGAGATCCATACCCTGTGCACGTTAAAGAACACGTGGATGACCTTGACGGAATTCCATCTGTCTCCAACACGTGGATTGACCATCTGTCTCCCAACAGTCGTTCCAGCGGGTCTCCAATCTACTCTGAGCCTTCGGGGTCCTTGTGACCTGGCAATTTAGCCCATAATGTGCAAAAAAGTGCCGTTCAGAGGTAAACCAACCTTTCTGGTTCAATCTATCTCCCCATTTTATTCTTTTAAATCCGTATCTGATAAGTCTAGCAGAAAACAATTAAAGAAACAAAACAGTCTATGATAAATACGATATGTTCGTTTTTAGTGAAAACGATTTCCATTGAGACTACGAAACCCCATCTAACGGTGGAAATTCGAACTAATGGAAGAGTCGAAAACTGCGAATAATATGGAGCATATCAGGTTTTTACATTTACTTTTCACAACACTAGTCTGAGTGAGGGAAGTCATATCGATGTCGTAATTGATACCTTGACTACCTGAATTTCCGATTTCCAGCACGAATAAGACTGTTTGCAGTATTGCAAACAACATGCTGGATGGCCTTGACGGGAGTCTTCCCTCCGTATCGTTACACACCCGTACCCTTACCCTTGGGGGTCCTAGTGACCTGGCTACTTAGCCCATCATCATCATCATCCTCAAGCAACCATGGGCTACGGAGGTCCAGCCACCCCATGCAATTTAGCTCTTCAAGCAAGTCTGTCCTAAGCTACACCTGCTGCATCTGACCACTGCACACCAATTCTAACAAGGTCCTGTTCGGCATTGTCTGATCACCGCATCCTAGGTCTCCCCCTCTTTCTGAGGCCTTTAGGCACACTGTTCACAACCCTATTCGCCAATCTATAATTATTCATACGGGCAACATGTTCAAACCAACGGAGTCTCTCTCTGCACAATATGCTGATTAAAGGAGGTTGCAAACTCCTTTGCCTAACCTCATCATTAGTTACAAAGTTGAACCACCTAATGGCCAAGATACTGCAGAAGCATCTGGAATCAAAATCATCTAGTTTCCTGTTATCTTGTTTACAAAGTGTCCAAATTTCACTACTATAACTAACCCTAGAAAGAACCAAACTATTATACAGTCTAATTTAAGTCTTTAGCTGTATATACCTATTTTCCCACACTCTCCATAGATTCTTAAAAGTCCCGGCAGCAATCCCTATTCGTCTGTTAATCTCATGCCACACATCACCATTTTCTGTTACATAGTTCCCAAGAAAATTAAACTGTGACACCTGCTCAAGACTGCAACCATTCAGATTAACTGAATCACAGCCTGCCTGGTCAATTTCCAATGCTTAGCCCTAGTGTTCAAACAAGTACCGCTCATGGGTAAAATTGAACCCAACCCCTATTCCCCAGAGGCAATATGATATTCTTTTAGTTTATTTTATAATATTCATCTTTTAGGTATTAATAATTAAAGGTCATGCTTCTATTCTGCAATAATAAGACAAATTAACGAACAGTACGACCTCCGGAATGGAAGTGGTCATGGTCGAATGCGGTTCATCATTTGGACAATACTGACGTATGCAATCATTTCTTGTTAATGTTACTATTGATTTTCACACGCTGTATGTTATTGGGAAGGTCCACTGCTTGGAATGTGTACCACGTACCATACGCGGTGATCTGTTCTTCCTCTTCAACGAAATAGGATTTCGTATTTGACCATGTATTTTTCCTAAACATATGGGACATGAAATTAGAATTTGTTGTTGTTTTTTTTTTTGGTGTACGGCAAATTTCATCAGTCTCAATCTAGGCAAGATGATTTCTGTAAATGTCTTTCCATGTAAAACGCTATATAGTGAAGAATCTCGAAAAAAAGGAAAACATCATGTTTTACAAGCAAAATGGAATGAAAATACACTATTTCTGAAAACACTTTTGACCAGAAAAATAGGTGATCGTAAAATATACATTTTCAACCAGGAGAGCATAGGTTTGTGAAATGCATACCCGACAATGATATAGGTTGGGTTGTTTTTACCTCTGAGCGGCACTTTTTTTGTACACAATGGGCTAAATGAACAGGTCACAACTATCCCGAAGACTCAGGAAATGTTGGGGGAGGGGACCCACTGGACAGCTGTTGGCCACCAGTCAAGGACAGCCAGTGTGTTCTTTAACGTGCATTAGGGTATGGCTCTCCTGCATACGGAGCCATGGCTTAACATCCCATCCGAATTATGGCTGCCTTTCCAAGCCAACGGTGGCCCTACTGACAGTGGGCAGGGCGGGGAGTTTTGCGGACATAAATCTCAAAGCTTGCCCAGAGGGAGCTCACACCTGGGAACTGCAGATTACGATCCTAGCGCACTACTGGCTGAGCCACCCCGGTCCCTACAGCAACAATATAGAGTAAAATGTCAGTGTAACGAACGAAAAGGTAACGAAAACTTCAGTAAAGCGAAATTACTTTGCATTTCCTTACGATTTATCAAGGATTTTTAAGCTAAAGTTATAACGAAATTTGGAAAAGGAAAATTCTTTAAACATCAATATGTACACTTTTTGATTTTTATTAGGTTTGGTGTTTAGCATATGAACACTAATTCATAGTAAGTACAGATGAGTTGTGGCTCCGGACCAGAATAATTTATATTTTGAATATTTCTTGTAATTGCGGGAAAAAAAGTACGTAAAAAACTGTTATTATATAATAGCCGTAATTCCGGGCGAACGAACGGACAGGTGGGCAACACTTGTGACGTCAGCGGTGTTAGAAATCGTCGTTTTCCTTGTGATTACCAGGATGCATAAACGATCAGTCCAAAATTTAGTGGGGTGATCCCACTTATTGGTGGGGGGCTCAGTCGGTCACATGCTAGGCTCATAATCTGCAGTTCCTAGGTTCGAACCCCAGTTGGGTCAGCGTTGAGATTTATCACCGCAAAACTCACCGCACTCTCACGGTCAGTAGGGGAGACCGATTGGCTTGGAAAGGTCGCCGTCTATCGGATGAGACGTTAAGCCGAAGCTCCTTGTGCAGAAGAGCCATACCCTGTGCACATTAAATAACACACTGGATGGTCTTGACGGGAACGCTACCATCTGTCTCCCAACAGCTGTTCCAGTGGGTCCCCTCCTCCAAAAACTTCTATGAGCCATCGGGTCCATGTAGCCTGGTCATCTCCTTGTGCAGAAGAGCCATACCCTGTGCACATTAAATAACACACTGGATGGTCTTGACGGGAACGCTACCATGTGTCTCCCAACAGCTGTTCCAGTGGGTCCCCTCCTCCCAAAACTTCTATGAGCCATCGGGTCCATGTAGCCTGGTCATTTAGCCCACTGTGTGCAAAAAAGAGCCGCTCAGAGGTGAAACAACCCAGCCAAACCCTTGTTAGGGGTAAGAACTGCTGTTCCTAACTGCCGTGGAGGAATTACGATTCCTTGAGGAATACAATCTGAAATCTTCAAAAAGTTTCTGAAATTTCTAGGGGCTCTGCCATCGCTTCCCTTTTGAATGGGGGCGGGTGTGGCTCAGTCGGTAGAGAGCCAGGCTCGTAATCTGTAGTTTCCAGGTTCGAGTCCCAGCTGGGTCAGCGTTGAGATTTATTTCCGCAAATTTCCCTGCCCTGCCCACGGTCAGTAGGGGACACCGATGTGCTTGGAAAGACCGCTGTCCATCGGATGGGACGTTAAGCCGTGTCCCCATCAGCGGAAGAGCCATACCCTGTGCACATTAAAGAACAGGCTGGATGGCCTTGACGGGAGGCTATCATCTGTCTCCCAACAGCTGTTCCAGTGGGTCCCTCCCCCAACCTCCTCTGAGCCATCGGGGTCCTTTTTGACCTGGCCATTTAGCCCATGGTGTGCAAAAATGCCTCTCAGAAGTAAAACAACCCAACCCTTGTTAATGGAATAGTAAGTTGCGAGTAGTATGGTGGAAAGCTGGTATTGAAATAAGTGCTTATGAATGGACAAAGGTTTCGTGCCAAACATTTGGCGTCAAAATGCATCAATCCTCAACCCGTTAGAGAGTTTCTACGGCATGTAGTATATATATATATATGAAATATCTCTGTGGTCATCTAAACTCTTCACATGAAGTGACTAGGAACCTGGAATTTTTACGGAAGATAAGAAGAAGCTTGTGAATGTAGAGTGCCAAATATAAACTCGATAGGTTGAATAGGTGGCTGGAATTTGCAATTTTTGGATAACACTTCTTTCTACTCCACTCTTGGTATTAAACTGACAGACTCCTGTCAGACCTCTGTGGCAAGCAGCTGCTTGAGGAGGTATTTATTTTTTCTACGTTACACCGCAGCAATTTTTTGGATTTATATTCTGCTTTGCTAGCAAAAAGACTGTTTCTTTCACATAGGATAACTTCTTTTTAATTTGTGGCTTTATCCCAGTGGATTTCTCTTTTTTTTTTGGAGGGAATATCATTAAGTTTTCAAATCAGGTTTTGTTTTTATCTTATGTCAAATAATTTTTTCATTCATGTCAGCCTTGAATAATGTTTATTAACGTTTCTGCATATCATATCAAATATGAGGTTTTTTATGCGATCCGCGTTAACAAAAATATTTTTATTCGCTGTTTTATCCGCGTTAAGTTTAATCTTTTATCCGCCGAGAGCTTTTAAATGCAGATATCAGCACCACGCAGGGCTCTATTTACAATTAGTCTGCTACATTATCGGAACATGAGACGCAAAACGTTTTTGCTTACCAGAAGTGACATCGAATATTGTTTACATCTTTTCAAGATTAAGTTTAATTCTCTATATTATGATCTAAAGTGTGTTTTCTTCTTTCATTTCGGAATTATAAACTACTCATCTGAATTTGGTCCTTCTCATAACTAGTTACACTCCGTCTACTCCATACAACAAGCACAAACAACCTTTCACTTTAAAATTGCAGTGCATTGTAACGTAATTCCTATACAAATAATATCATCATCATCATCCTCAAGCAGCCATGGGCTACAGAGGTCCCACCGGACTGTGCAATTTAGTTCTCCAAGCGTATCTGTCCTGAGCTATATCTACTGCATCTGGCTACTGCACACCAATTCTAGCAAGGTCCTGTTTGACATTGTCTGTCCACCGCATACTAGGTCTCCCCCTCTTTCTGAGGCCTTTAGACACATTGTTCATAACCCTATTCGCTAATCTATAATTATCCATATGGGAAACATGACCAAACCAACGGAGTCTCTCTCTGCACAATATGCTACTTAAAGGAGGTTGATGACTACTTTGTCTAGCCTTATCGTTACTTACAAAGTTAAACCACCTAACGCCCAAGACCAACTTCTAAGTAAACTACTAATACCCAAGAACCTACCCTAAAGAAAGAAACAGAATCAAAAGCATCTAGTTTCCTGTTATCTTGTTTACAAAGCGTCCAAGTTTCACTACCATAATTAACCTTAGAAAGAACCAAACTATAATATAGGTTTAATTTTAGTGTTAGGTATATAAACCTATTTCTCCACACTCTACATAAATTCTTAAAAGTCCCGGCTGCAATCCCTATTCTTCTGTTAATCTCATGCCGTACATCACCAGTATTTGTTACATAGCTCCCAAGATAATTAAACTGTGACACCTGTTAAAGACTGCAACCATTCCGATTAAGTGAATCACAGTCTGCCTGACCAATTTTCATCACTTTAGTTTTCTCTCTGTTTATAACCAAACCTACTCTACTACCAGTCTGATCAACAGCTCGAATGAAAGAGTTCATTTCATCAACATCATTTGCCAAAAGGGCTAAATCATCAGCATAATCTAAATCAGAAATTCTGGTATCTCCAGACCATTTAAGGCCAAAATCTTTGCAGTGAATTCCGCACAACATAATTAATAACCAAACTAAAAAGTAAAGAAGACAAAATACACCCTTGTCGAACACCAGAAGCAATGCTTAACCAATTGCTGCAATCCTTACCAACTCTCACGCATGACTTAGTGTTATGATAGAGAGCTTTCATTATGCTAACTAACTTGTTTGGTATACCACATGATCTCAGAATCAACCACCAATTATGACGATCAACAGAGTCGAAAGCCTTTTTGAAATCAACAAAGCTAGCAAGCAAAGGTTTCTGAAACTCTAAACATTTCTCAAGAATCTTCCTATATAAAAATATCTGATCTACAATCCCCTACCACTTCTAAATCCACATTGCTCATCACGCAATTGCCTTTCAACCAGAGTCTTAATTCTATTAAGCACAATCATGCAAAGAACTTTAACTGGAACAGAGAGTTGGCTGATACCCCTATAGTTATTACAAGAATTGCGATCACCTTTTTTGAAAATAGGGATAATAATAGCTCCGGTAAAATCTTAAGGAACCATGCCTTTATCATAAAAGATATTCAAAATTTCAGTAATCGATTGGTATAAGAAACATTCCCAACTCTAAGCATTTCCGTAGTAATTTCTTCTACCCCTGGGGATCTATGTAGTTTAAGTTTAGAAATAGCCAAACTTTAGTCAATGTTATGGGACCAACATTAACGCCAATAATGCATCTATCATCATTACAAACAATGGGAGTAGAACTAACCATATTGTTTAGAACATCACAGAAATGCTCATCCCACCTAGCCATGACAGAATCCTCACCTTCTCTAACCTTACCTTGTTTATCCTTCAATCCCTGTATACCTGTCCGTTTTCTACCACATGAATCATTAACTATCTGATACAGCTCTCTGCTGTTGTGCCGCCTAACTGCTTCATCAGCTTTCTCAGCCAGGCCATCAAGCCGAAGATTCTTATCAGTAACTAACTAATCCTTTACACGTTTATTAAGCTCTCTGTAATGCTTTCTATTAGGACTAGTAGGGTATTGATTAAAGACACTCCTACAGTTCTTTCTTTCTGAAATAAGCTCATGTGCCTTATCACTCAGATAATTCTGTCACCTCTGCTCCTTTTTTCCTAAAAGGGCACTGTTAGTTTCCAAAAAAGCCTGTTTTAAATGATCCCATTCTTCCTCAACTTCAGTAGTAAACATACCATGACTGTCATAATGACTAAGTAACCTATCATGGTAAGCTTTGGCTATAACTGGGTCCTTCAGAGCTTCAGTATTAAAGGTAAATTTTTTAACCCTAGCACAACACTTTTTAAGTTTAATTTGCAAGATACTTTTAACAAGATAATGGTCAGATCCAATTTCAGCTCCTCTATATGACCTGGTGTTCCTAACAGAACTAGGCTTACTAAAAATAACTAACCATTTGCTTGTTAATTAATATATAATCTATCATATTCTTATGCAGCCCATCTGGTGAAATCCATGTGTACTTATGTATGTCGCGTGTTTGTAACAAGTGTTTAGTTATTCTCAAACCGTTAAGTTTACTTACCTGTAGGAATCGTTGCCCATTGCCATGCATCCACCAATACCAAAATGGACTATCACCCCTCCTCAAAGGTCAGAGTCAGTACCAATTTTGGCATTGAAGCCACATAGAACAAGGGTAATATCTCCTTTCATGACAGAATTGAAAATATCCTGAAGTTGTCCATAAAACCTATCCTTCTCATCCTCATCAGCATCCTCAGTGGGAGCATAACAGCAAATAACATTCAAGTCTTTAATGCTTGTCTGAAATTTTGCTGTAAGAAACATTTCATTGATGCACTCATATACTAGAGGGGCATCATGCCCTCCAATAATAACTGCCTCTGTTCACTTGTAACACATTTTTAGTGGTACATATGTATTAAATCCCCATATCATTGTTATGCCTCGGATGTCTGTCGATTTGAATGAAATCACAAGTGTTTATTCATGCTGTCGATTTGAATGAAATCACAAGTGTTTATTTCATGCTGTCGTTAGTATATTTTTTGATTAAATCAACGATCTGTGTTTATTTCATGCTGTCGTTAGTATATTTTTTGACTAAATCAACGATCTGTGGAACTATACTGCCATAGAGAAATATTTGTATGTTGCATTTATTTGGAATATATTTCTGCAGCTGTACTAAAGGCAGGGCAAATACCTCTTTTAAATCACTACATTAAAAGTATGGTTTAATCTATAATGTAATTGGTTTTGCTGTTATTATGAACTATTTTCAAGAAAAATAATATTGATTTCTATTTAAAAGGACTAACATAATGTATTTTGGATTTCACTTAATTGAAGTAATTAATTCAGGTTTTGCTTTTTTCTTTTACATGTTAAGTTACGAATGGTAAGCAAGTTTTATCATTCTTCATTCAGATCCTTTCACATCAATGCACCTTTGACAGATTATTTAATACAATTATACTTAGAATATTGATTGCAACGAATATTTAAAAGTTTAATAAAAATATAGTTTTGGTCTATAATTATACCTTCAATATGTGAAAAAAATTTATATTTTATGGTGCAAAACATTTTTAATTTATACTCAAATAGATCCTCTTGTTGTTATAAGAATCTTTTTTTTTCCAAAAAATACTACCCCTAATACCATTGTGATATTTTTCCTTATATGGAGAATATTTTTGAAAGTTACTGTTCCATAAAAATTCAACTCATAAATAGAATAAAAGTGTTGGGTTGTTTTACCTCTGAGCGGCACTTTTTGCACACTATGGGCTAAATGGCCAGGTCACATGGACCCCGAAGGCTCAGAGAAGGTTGGGGGAGGGGACCCACTGGAACAGCTGTTGGGAGACAGATGGTAGCCTCCCGTCAAGGCCATCCAGCGTGTTCTTTAACGTGCACAGGGTATGGCTCTCCTGCACACGGGGCCACGGCTTAACGTCCCATCCGACGGACGGCGGCCTTTCCAAGCCCAGCGGTGTCCCCTACTGACCGTGGGCAGGGCGGGGAATTTTGTGGAGATAAATCTCAACGCTGACCTAGCTGGGACTCGAACCTGGGAAGTACAGATTACGAACCTGGCGCGCTACCGACTGAGCCACCCCCGCCCCTAGAACAAAAGTGAAAATTGTTCCAATGCTCAACATGGGAAATATAATCACAGTGATAAAAAATATCAAATTTGTAGATTTCAAACGGTAGTTTTAAACTTTCCCCCAGGTAATGCCATGTAGTAGTTAGTGCTATGAAAATGACATACGATATTAACCATTTGTCAACATTTTATACCTGTGTTATCTGTGTCTATTTCCGCTTGTAAAAGTATGCGAACAAGTTTATCTATTCGCCGATTAACCTTTTGCTAGAAATAATATGTTTCAATTTATTGTGGAAAGACTCACAATATATATTTGTATCTGTATTTTCATGGTGGAAATTTTCTATATGTGACTAAAAAGCTACCGCAATAGTCGCTTTAAAAGTATTTAATGAAAGCGAGACATTTCAGTACATAGTCACTGATAAATTTGTCCAGCATGAAGTTAAAGATTTCATTATTCTTTTCTTCCAACAAAATTATTAGGGAGAAGTAAACTTTTCCCGCAGCTGTTTATGTGATATCTTAGACTTTAGTTTCCGTTCCATGCTCGATGAACATGTCATTTGCAAAGTAGATGCCTGCTACTCGAACCAAATAGCTTACAAAAAGCTGAATACGTTATATTATGATCATCTGTCATACAATTTATAACTGGATTTGAAAAATTTTGTTTTTTACACTGAAATAAGCAAAATATAGTTTACATTTTTAAATGAATGCAGCTTGTAATGAAATGGGCTGCAAGATATTCACAGCCAAATTGATCAGGTACAAAGAAGTTCAAAAGGTAAAAACCAAACTTATTTGTTTCATGAGTGGAATTAATACAAGGACCTTGTTCGAACCATACAACATCATATTTCTTTGTTCTTTCGTTTGAATTCCCAAAGCAAATGTTCTTAAATGAGAAGGTAAATCATCCAGTGCAGTGGGACAAAACATAATATTTCCACCATGTATGAAATGAGCTCATACTTTTCATTTTTTAAAAAATAGCACAGAATCAAAAAAGAAATAAAACCGTTTTTCATATACGAAGTACATTTTAATCTCGTAGCATATGCGTTAATGGTCCTGTGGGAAATATATAATTCTTTAATAGGAAATATATTTTTCTTGTCTCTACTTCCGGAAATCGTCACGTATTAATTCCTGAATTTTTTTAGCTAGCACAGAAAGTTCACATTTGTTATAATAAACATAACGACAGCTGTTTCAAAGGCTGATATTTGCAATTTTCAAAAGAAAGTACATGGTTATGTTTGAAAATAAAAGAATGCAGATTAAATTATCTTCAACATTAATGGATATTTTTGCAGGGCAAGTATTAGTCTCTAGTAGTCTACCTTTCTTGTTTCTTCTATTGGTTCGTGGCTTGTAGTTGGAAACTGAGGAAAATTGGCAAACACAGCAAAAATAGTGTAACTTTTTTCCTTTGGGACCTATCTTTTTAAATGAACTAAATGTGTTGTACTTTCAGTTTCTATTTACTTATCTAGATCGGCCAAAGAATCAAATGTCAGTTTTTAATTTTTTCACACTTATGTTTATTATTTAGATGTTGAGACAAATGTCGCGCAAAATAAAATTGCTTCGAACATTCAAATAAAATGCAACATAATAATTTGTTTCTTCAGTCACAGGAGAAATTGGAATTATTTTTTATGTTTATGAAAATCCTGTGGATGTTAAAAAAAATCTTTCACATGTATTGCATAAATGTGGGTATGTAGTTAATTTTTGGAACTAAGCATTTCTTTTTATGATTATTAAACGAATTTTTACTCTTGTATGTTTTAACAAATATCACACTCCCTGGAATAAAATCTTCTATCAGATACACTATCATCATTGATATGAGAAATCACAGATTCTTTACTTACACATTTCTCAGAAGCATTAATGTAGGAAAACTTACCTGAAGACCTACCTGCTTTTTCCTCATGTTGAGAACTCCTTGCTTCACCCATTGCAAAATATTTTTTTTTGTAAAAGAAATGGAGAGAAGACTACACTAAACAAATAAGAAATCATGTGTCCACGATATATCTGAAAAAAATGTTTAAAAATGCACTCTTTTGGATCTTCTGTTTTCAACAGGTATTTATTTAATATGAATCTGGAGTATTTCATTTGTATTCCCGATTCTAAAACTTGGAAAAAATCTATCAGAATTAAAATCCTTCAGACCAATTTCGCTATGCTCATGCATGGGAATAATTGTGGAATGAATGGTCAATAAAAGATTGAGCTGGTTTATTGAATCCCAGAACCTTCTTTCTCCTCGATTCTCAGGTTTTCGTTTTGGGAGAAGTGCTCATGATAGTATATTAGACCTTGTCACAGATGAAGTCAAAAGTGGAAAAAAATACTTATAAAATTGCAGTGTTCTTGGATCTAAAAAGTCATATGATAATGTTTGGATAGAGGGAGTACTTCATAAGCATATAAAACTTATTATTAAAGGTAAAATATTAAAATATTTACAAAATTTTTTAATCAACAGAAATATGAGAGTTAAACTAAATGGCATCCTTTCAAGGCCAATCAAACTTCAGAGAGATTAGCCTCAAAGCGAATCCTTGAGTACTTTATTGTTTAATTTATTTTTACATGATCTTCCAAATGCCTTTCCTTCTACTGTCAAGTTCTCTGTTTTTGCGGATGATATCGGAATTTGGATATCTGGAAGAAATTTACAATCATTGGTGGAACAGCTTCAATAAACGCTTTTGAAGTTAGAAAATTACTTCGATAAATGGGGATTACAGCTATCACCAGAAAAAAAAAACTGTTGCGCTCCCATTTTACTCCCTCCACAAATTTCCTTCCTTGCATTTAAGAATGAACAATACAATACTAAAAGTTGTTAAATTCCATAACTTTCTCGGAGTTGTACTAGATTCAGAATTGAAATCGTCAAAATACTCCGAATTCATGGAAGAAACTACAAGACCCTTTGTAAATATCCTGCGATGTCTGGCTCCGAATCTCCATTCAACAGATCATGAACATAAATAAAGTCTTAATAAGATCCAGACTGGAATATAGAGGATTTCTCTTGGAAAATTCTAACTCCACCTTAGTTAAAAAAAATGGAAAAAATCCAAAACAGAGCCGTAAGGATCTGTCTGGCCCAACTCCCTCCTTATCCTACTGTCTCGCTTCTTGCTGAAGCCAACCTGGAACCTTTTTCTCTTAGGAGACCCAATCTCCTCTTCCAACACTTTCTAAGAATGATCTGTAAACAAAGAACTAACCCAATGATTGAGAAGATTTTCAGTAATTCACTGAGGAAAACGTTTCTATTTATGAAGTAATCAGAGGTTTTCATCTGTTCGAAGACGCTCGGAACCTCCAGCGACCAGTAGACCAATGGAGTCATTTGTCCCCTTGGATTTTTGAAAAATTCCTTGTCTTCCTAAGATACATGGTATGTTTACTAAGAAAAATTAAGATATCTATGTACTCAAGAATTTAGCTGAAACTTTAATTGAGGCAAAGTATGTGTCTTTACAAAAATATTTACGAATGGCTCTGTGATCAAGGATGAGGGAAGAGCGAGTGCTGCAATGTTGATTCCAGATCATGATATGCATTTAGCAGTTAGACTGCCGGACCAAACAGAAGTTTTCACTACTGAATTGGTAGCCATAGAAATGGCCCTTAAGTGGGGCACTAATCTAAACTCTGACAAAGTTGTTATTTCATCTGATTTCCGATCAGTTATACAAGGAAACACGGGAAGATCTAACAACAATAAACTTTTTTGCAACATTTTGCAGTTGGCGAATCAAATGATGAAAATGGCATTGAGTTAAACGTGCAGTGAATTCCCAGACACGTCGGCGTCGGAGAAAATGAAATTGTTGACAAAATAGCTGAGGAAGCGTTATTACATGAAAACTGCTTAATATTCCAACAGATATTTCGGTTATTATAAAAGTAACAAAATAAGCAAATTTTAAAACGAAATTTTCTGCATTATTTTAAAGTTTATTCATCCTCATATCTGAATCTTAAGAGTTTGATTAATCAAACTATTGACCCATTTCAAGATTTTGGACTGACTAAAAAGGGACATGGTAACCATTACCATGAATGATTTACCTGAATGATCAAATTCATAAGATGAACAAAGCTGAGTCCTCTTCATGTGATACATATAGAGCAAAAGAAACTGTTACTCGTGTGTTGCTTAATTGCAGTAAATTTGATTCTCATAGAGAGCAAATGTTTCACTCACTGGATGAAATTGGAATTAAGGAATTTACGCTCAAAGATCTAGTGGGACACCAGAATTTGATAAAAAGAAAATATACTTTTGAATTAATTTTACAGTTTTTAAAGGATACAAGATTGATTGACAGAATTCGATTTACTGCTCAAATAGTACCATGATGTTTTTCCATTACGAAACGATCGCCCTTAGGATTATAATGATATTAATCAAGAACTTTCAGTTTCTACTGAACTACCTCGTCCTTCAGAAAACTCTGAAATGTTTATTTGACCGCCAATCCAATTACTGGCAATGTTATGGTTTTGCTTTTGAAATTTCGCTTTTCCTGACTGAATTGGGAGAACTCTCACACGTAGTTCACGGACCATTCTAAACAGAATTTCCGGATGCGAGGGGCGAAAAGCCCCAAGTGATTTCCGGAATAACAATTTATTTTGAAGAAGAAGACTTTTTATGTTACCTGCATTTATTTATCAAACACATTGAATCATACTTGTATGATGAAAATACATCGAATATTATACTACTGATTTAAATAAAATTATGTGCTGCACAACCTCACATCATAAAAAAACTTAATAAACAACTTCATTATAGATATTAAAGTTCGCGAACATAAAAAAACTGGAAAAATACATGGTGCTTCTGAAGATGATTTTTTTATCCATTCGTTTTGTCAAAGGGATCATCCTTTTTGTCACCCCTTTCGTTTCAGGTGTCAAACAGTTCAGGTTCAAATGGAGCGTAAACAAGTGCTACTACTACTATACATTGCTAAAATTACTACTGGTTTGAAATATCCTCTCACCCGCTTTTTTGCCTAAAGGCTATTGTTGTTGAAGTACTTTTATTTTATATGTAATTTATTACGATGGACCACAACAACCGTTTTTAAAAACCACAGATATATTTGATCATGGAGTTCAACTACAGTTTTTGCAAACACATTCACACATAAAAAGGAATTAAAAAAGAGTAAATTCCGATGTATCTAACAATAAACTACTGTTAGTAGGAATTATTACGATTTAACTGTACCAGTATTTGTACAAAACATTCGCACATACGACGACAACTGACCTTTCAGCGATACTCTCAGGGTAGGAGTAACATGGCAGTTTCGGCTACACTAGCCAACTATGCTAACTGATAGTAAGGACGCCTCTCCTTATTCCTACCTCCATGGATCCCAGTAAAGAAATCTCTCCATTCAATTCACTGATCTTAATTCCAGGGAAAAGGACGATAAAAAACTTCGTATAATGTAAGCTAATGAGGTAAATGCAGCGAAACATATTTAAGCATAGAATCACCTGTATACAGAATACGCATCACGAAAATTAAAAAATAATATTAAAGCAAAAAACACTTACCTTTCCCTTATTTAAGAATCCCATTTGATACAGAATTACCAGTGTTGACTACTCCGCTAATGTGAAAAGAACCCTAATAACAATACGAACATAAATTTCGTTTTGATACTGTTCTCACAAAAACTTTCATTTTTGTTGCAACACATAATGAAACACGAATATTTCTTCAAGTATTTAGAACAATTTACTAAAGTATTCTCTCTCTACGAAAACATATGTAGAGTAAAAAACGCCAATTTCTTTCAATCTTTAGAATAATACCATAATTTTACCATATATTTTTATCAAAAAGGCTTAAGCTGTGGTTACCCAATTCTTGCTAGATGACGTTAACCGAATGCTCCCAGCGTGCATTGAGTTGATGGCCTCGCTTTGGTGGTCTAGACGTGACTTCCGCTAACCGAACACTTTTTGCTTCTCATGTTCCTATAATATCATTACATATACCCTTTACAATATTTCGAAATTGAAAATACTATTTTAAAATCCTCACCACCATAAATTTTATATAATAATAATTTACGTTAGAAAATGTGTTTATTTCTTAACTATTTTTCTGTGGCCGAGTATAACACCTGCCAGTTATTCTTTTTTAGAACTCAAGTGGATGTGGCATGTTTTTATTGGTTACTGCCTTCTTTGGTCTTCAGATTTTGCCGCTCCAATATTTATGTGAAATAGAGTTTAGCCGCTAATATATCAGATTGAAAGAAATTATGCTTCATTGTGTACTTTGCCATATTCCTAAATTTAAAACAGAATTTTTAAATGCTCACTTCCGTAAAGTATACATATTAATAAGGTATGAATACATTAGTAAAAGCACTTATTTCCCAAATAAAGTGTTGAGCTATTTGCTGTAGAGGAATTACATCTGCGAGTTTTTGTTGAAAGAACTCATACGGGTGTGGCCTATTTTCATTGGTTAATTGCTTTCTTTAATCTTCAGATTTACCACTTCATTCTTTATCTAAAACAGAGTATAATATAAAATATTTTTTGATTATAATTCAATTTTTTAATTATCAGTCTTTAGTAACTAAAAGTAAGCGTTATAAGTTTTTTGATTATTTTTTGAGTATTCTCCATCTTTAATGAAATAATGTCTCTTTGCGTTTATAATAAAAGTTATCCCCGAATTTTCAGTTCCTCCTAGATTTTCAAATATTTTTTCATTTCAAATAACATTAACATTTTAATATTTTCATGAAATGATTATAATTAAAAACTTATAAATAAAATAAATGAAATGCGACATGCTTTTCCGTATATATATATATGTCTTATGATGAATCAGAGAAATATTTCCCCGAAATCAGGTTCAACTCAACAATTCTAAAGATGCTTCTTTACAATTGATTGTTTCGAGCTCGGGCGCGCTCGAGCTCGAAAAAATTGAGCCCAAACTAATCTCTAATAGTAAGTTTTAGCTTATTGCTTAGAGCTTAAAATGACATTTGAAGTTCCAAGGTCAAGACCCCATTACTTTCTCCATCTGAAGATATCCTTAAAAGGCTTGAGTCCCAAGGACACAAAGAATCACCAATAACAGGTGAGCTCCGAAGGGTAAAGATACAATGAAATGGAAGACAGATTTAGGGAATGGAACAAAAAGGTTTTCTGTTCAAAAACCAATGGGTTGGGTTGCTTTACCTCTGAGCGGCACTTTTTTGCACACAATGGTTCAAATGACCAGGTCACAAGGATCCCGAAGGCTCAGAGATGGTTGTTGGAGGGGACCTACTGGAACAGCTGTTGGGAGACAGATGGTAACCTCCCGTCAAAGACATCCAGCATGTTCTTTAACGTGCCAAGGGAATGGTTCTCCCGCATACGGGGGCACGGCTTAACTTCCCATCCAACGGACGGCGGCTTTTCTAAGCACATTGGTGTCCCCTACTGATCGTGGACAGGGCGGAAATGAATTTCTACTGAAATGAAATGAATGTCTACCGAGATCATATTTCAGTACACAAGCAATGAAAATAATGTGGATTTACATCCATTGCTTCGAAGAAGCTCCTGGCTATCTGTTTAATATGTGTAAAAATACCTAGATATCTGCGGATCTGTCGATTTATAATGCACCAAGGGGCATTTACTACTTGTTGAAATAATAGTAAGTTTCTTTCGTTTTAATTATTTTATAACTAGCTAAAGAGCACCGACTCTGCATGGGTCTCACTTTATTCTGTATATTCTGTTTTTTACTACACTAAGGGTTAGTTTTGTCAGTTATACCTCTTCCCCCCCCCCCTCACCTTTCATCGCAGATTCAATACGAAGAATTACCAGGGGCTGCCCAGAGTGTTGCCAACGTAAGTCAGTGCAGTCATAGTCAGTGGATTCGTCTCAAGCTGGCGAGATTTTTATTTCTAAAGATTTTGGTACTCTATGGTTCCCGATTTACTTGACCTAACTGTTCACATTTCGTACTCGGGTTCCCCCTGCGTGACCAAGTGTTGGGTTAGAAAATCAAGTTCCTAACTGCAATGGGATATCTTAAAATAATAATGCCTTTTGAAAATTGACGAATTTTTATGTTCACAGAAATATTTTTGCTTCTAATAAGCCCTCCCCCTTCCTTTTTGTATGTTCGACTTGAAAATTAGTATTGCAATCCGGACTACAACTAGAAACATTCTGTAAATTTTGAAGCGTCTACCACGATTTTCCTATAAGTTATGGCTTCCACAGACACATAAATACACAAATAAAGAGAGATACACGCACGGACACCTTCTTTTATTATTACAGGTGATCATCATAAACGAGTCCATGAAATACACCTATCCCTCGATTTACACGGTACTCAGTTCACACAATTTTGGCTTTGCACGGTCAAAAAATGCAACCAGTTTCGATTTACACGGTACTGACTGAGATTTCCTTTCTATGTACGTCTCAGTCAGTACCGTGTAAATCGAAACTGGTTGCATTTTTTGACCGTGCAAAGCCAAAATTGTGTGAACTGAGTACCGTGTAAATCGAGGGATAGGTGTATTACAATTTTAACGCATAATTATCAAGTAATTTGTGCATTACATTTTGCAATATACATATTTTGCACTAAGTAAACGTTTGTGGGCTGTAGCAATTTGTCCGTATGACTTCATTATTTTTAATTTCTAGCTATTGATAACATTATATTACTTATAATGAACTCTAAAGACAATAAACTGATGCTGAAAGGCATTACAACACATGTAATACTACCTAACGATACAAAAAAAATCACCTTTACCTTTCAAGACTGAAAAAATTGTAATTCTTGTTTATATTTTATATAATTATCGTAGAGTCAATACATAATTATCCGTGTTATTAAAACTATTTAAGTTAGTTCGTTTCAAGCATATTTAATTTGAAAAGTGGCTTAGGAATTGCTGTTAATTTACCCATTATTTCAATACCGTCTTCCTCTTAAGGAAACAAACGGGGGAGAAAAGTAGTAACTAAAATAAAGTAATACACTACGATCCTCATTTAAATGTTAATAAGACGACTGGAAAGCGAACTAAACCAAAAAAGAACGTCGTAATCTTCTCCTTCCAATCGTCTTTTCTATTGGGAATAGCGACTAACGTTCCCTCCGATTTGTTTGCTAACTTCACGTATTTGCGTTTCAAGTCCCAGAGTTTTATTACTTTGGAGCCAATGTCCGGGAATCGCAAAGATAGTTCTCGACTTAATAAACGTCTCATGAATCGAATAAGCCAAGTTTCCAAACCATCTCAAAAATTACAAAAGAGTTTGTTCCACCACAGCGAGTGAAGTGGTTGAATTCCAGAGAAAAGTACACGACTATAACGTCGTTAGGAAATGATGCACCCCTTCTCCTTTCTCTCGCAACCCCACCCCCCGCCTCATCCACCCATTTTCTTTTCCCCTCGTTCTTCCAGCTGCACCATCTCCACCTTAACTACGAACGTAAAGAGGACATCGTTACTAGAAGTCGAACAATTTCATCCCCTCTTCTCAACCTGATCAATTCTTTCCCAACCTCTTGAGAATTGCTCGCATCCTTTATCAAACATGAGGTTGCAGAAAAATGCATCACGTATCTGTTCACAAGTGCACGGGGAAAAGACACTTGCCTCTGGTCTCTCTTCGGTAAGTCTTGATTCGATTTTATTCTGAAACAACCAGAAGGCAATCCTTGCTCCCAGAGACAATGGCACATGCTCCTTGGAGTATAGCTTATCTCTCTGGCGTCCTGAATGTGTGAGAAGATGTGCCTTGCGAAGTGTATGCTATACTCTGTCCTGGATCTCTTTTATTTTTATCTTTCTTATATACTCAGTTCGATTTCGAGTCCCCTAGCTCGCTTTAAAGAAACATGACTTTTTTTTTTTTTTTTTTTTTTTTTTGGGGGGGGGGGGGGTGTTCCGAAGCAGGTGGAAGGAGACGTAGGTGAGGGTAGGATGTGAATCTATAATCAATATAGAACAGAATTTCGTTTCCTTTGTTCATTCCATTCGGTGTTTTCCGTATTTGAAATAAAGTTCTCCGTTGAATTATATCGATAATGAAGCCTTCAATAGGATTCAAAATAATTAACGGTATTCTTCAGATTTGAGATGGACTTATACTGTTAGAAGTTAACTAATGGATTATTTAAAATTCGATAACATAATTTTTCCCGTCTGTTTACTAAATTAATTTTTCATTTTCAGGTAAGTGTTTTATTTCGAATGCAGAATAAGGGTAAAATTACCAATATTAATATTTTATCGCCTTTTTTTTCTATACTCCCTTTATCCTGTAAGGTTACATGGTGAAAATGGGATAGTAGGAAGCCAATCAGGCTGCACAAGTGGGCTTGGCACAGGACAGGATTTAGGGGGAGAGGGGCAAGAGGAGCATGCAGAGGCAAGGCCTCCCTCGATACTATAAGCCTGGACACAGTAACAAAACTGCAGTAACAAAAGATCTGATAGACTGCAGTAACAAAAGATCTAATTTTGAAAAAAAAAATACATCTATAGCATGTCATATTATAATTAAATTTCTAAAAATTCAACTGGTAGTTATTTGTTTTTAAAAGTTTTATAATTAATTTTAAATTATTCTCAATTATTTTAATAAATATCCCTATGAATAAATAATTCTATTTTAAATTATTTTAAATAAATAGCCTTTAGCTGGAATTTTAAACAATTACATTACTTGAATATTTATTCATAATTAATATCCTCCCTCTCTTCTTTTACTCAAATCTGTCCAAGGTCTGGTGGTTCCTTAGCCAAGGCACACCTCCTATAACAGAAGACCAATGTACCAAAATTTTGACGTCATTTGAATAGTCGTACTATAAGACAATTCTTATATTTTTAGCTCTAATATTATTACTGGTGGACTCTTGTGTTAATATTTATACTAAAATATTAACACAAGAGTGTAATGTTATCTATAAAAATATTTTATTTAGAAAAAAATATTTGAATTTGTTATCAAATATAATAATGCTAATTTATAAAAATAAATTTTCTCCTAAATAAAATATTTTTATAGACAAGAATTAGAATAAAGATTAGCACAGAATCCATCAGTAATAATATTAGCATAAAAAATATAAGAAGTGCCTATATGGCAGCATTGCTTAAGCTGAAGTCATAAATTTGGTCATCTGGCTTTTTTTATAGAAGGTGTTGGCCAAGGCCACTTAGATTATAGATATATCAAGCACAGACAGTTCACTAACAAAAAGAACGATTTAAGGTTGTATTAATGAAATATTCTTCTTTTTAATTATTTGGGTAGCTATTTATTTTTAAAATTTAGTAATTATTTCTAAAATATTTAATTACATTTAAATTTTTATATATTTATCACCGGTGATCAGATTGTTCCTTATCTATATTTTTTCAATTATATCTACACATATAAGTCGCAGAGCGCATATTCTTATTTTGAGACATAAAGCAGAATTGAATATTAATCCCATTAATCCAATTACCAAAAATTACAACTCACCAAATCACTACACCCATCTTTTAGGCTTCAGTGACATAACTCATAGTTTAAGTGCATAGTTAAGTAGTTTTTACACTTACATAGCAATTTATTATGACCATAATGAGCTAAATGGCCAAGTCACAAAAATCCCAGGATCAGGACTCAAGAAAATACAATATACAGCTTCTGTGGAAAGATGCGTAATGCTCTTAAACAGATTCCTTAATGATAGTGGAAGTCACAATGATTATTTCGCATCATTTTAATGATTATTTTACGTTGGTGAACATCAAGCACATTATGCCAACTCCAACGAAATTCCAGTAGGGTAAAAAAAAAACATAGAAAAATTAAAGCTTAAGAAAAATATGTATATGTCGTTAATTTGTTTACAGTCCACTGATTATATTACTGCATATAATCATTAAAATTATTGGGAGACATTTAAATGTATTTTGTCCATGCTGATTTTCATTGCCAGTTCATCTCCATTGCCATCAGCATTTAATTCGCTCTATCCTTATCAAAGGTTTCCTGAGTTCGTCAGCGTGATTGAAATAGAACAGGCAACTTCGGACTCAGTCATATTCGAATTTCTTTTTCATTTTCCTTCTGATTGTGAAAAAAAAAACCAAGTAAATATTTAGAATAAATTATTTATTTTGATTATAATTTCAACCTTTCAATTGATCGGGGAGGGGGGGGGGGGCTCAGTTGGTAGCGCACCAGTCTATCAATATGCAATTTCCAGTTTCGGATCCCAACTGTGTCAGGGTTTATAGATTTATATCCGCTGACCTCATCCTTCTCTCTTTTCAAAAGGGAACACCGATGACCTTGCAAAAGATGAACTTTTCCTTCCATAGGATGGAACGTAAGGATTGTGGTGCCGTGTGCAGGGGAACCATTCTAAGGCCATCTTGATATTCCCATGTGCACGTTAAAGAACACTCTGGATGACATTGACGGGAGGCTACCATCGTTTTTTTAATAACTGTCCAGTGGATACCCTTCCCCGACCTTCTTTGAGTCCTGGGGTCGTTGCGGCAGAACCATTATGTGCCCAAAAGTGCTGCTCAGTGGTATAACCCAACCATTTAATCAGTCTTCAGTAATTAAAAATATATACCATTCAGATTTTGTTTATTGTTTATTGTTTCTCTTTCATTTATTAATCCTCTTAGCATTAGTAATGATGTTACTCAGCAATTGTTTCGAATTATTTCTCTAAGATTGGCAGAAACAAGACGATGTCTAGCTGCTAAAAAGTAAATAAATACAGCACGCTTGGTTACTGATCTAAGGGACCTGGGTTCGAGCCTCGGATTAGGCATGGATGTGTGTCGTTTTTCTGCTGAGGTCCTGCCATCCTCTCAGATCTCCCCTACTGTGGCATATAAACTGAGAGGCTCCTGTCAGACCTCTGTGGCAAGCAGCTGCTTGAGGGGGTATTTATTTATTTATTTTTATTTTTTTTTGCAAGAAGTATTTATTTTTGTAGTACCTACAGATACTGAACAGAAAAATAGAAGCAGTTTCATGTTATCTCTATAGAAAATTGCCTTCAGAGTTCAATAACGTCTTCACTATGATTTTTAATGAAAGATATGTTTAACGATAAATTAAAGATCTCAAACAAATCCATCTAAATATCGATTTTAAACAATAATTCTTCAATATGCGAAGAGTTATGAACGTTGGAATATATAAAAGAATGCAAAAATTGACCCAAAATTAAATTAAAACATTAAAACACGTTAAGAGATCGGAGATCATATATTTGACTCTATATGAATACCGGCTGGATTTCACCTTATATACTGATCTCTTAACCTGTTTTGACGCTTTTATTAAATTTTGGGGACAATTTTTTGTATTCTGTTAACTATTCCAGCGTTCAAAATTCTTTGAATACTGGACAAACAATGCTTAAAATCGAGATTTAAATAAATTTGATTGAGATCTTTATCTTTGTATATATCTTTCATTTAAAATCATGCTGAAGATGTTTTTTAGCTTTTAATGTGATTTTTAATTGAGATAATAAGACATTGTTTCAATTTTTGTGTCCAGTATCTGTATATGCCTTTGAAATAATGTTTAGAATGTTGAATGTAAGCTGAATTAATAAGAATGACTCATTCATAAAATTAGGCTTGGTCGAGTGGTTAGCGCGCTTGGCTTTTGATCTAGGGGACCTAGGTTCGAGCCCCTGGTAAGACATGGATGTTGCTGTTGTTTTCATTGCTGAGGTCGCGTCATACTCAGAGATTATGGCGTATTAACTGAGAGGCTCCTGTCAGACCTCTGTGGCAAACAGTTGCATGAGAGGGATTTATTCATAGACTGAAGATCTTTGAGGTATATTTTTTATCAGGACTAAAAACGCCAAATGAGAGAAATGACATTTCTATCTGAACCCTGTGTCTGGCGTTGCACAGAGTATGTCTTTCTCTCCTGTATAAGATCCCGCTACCTAAAATCACATCCAATGACCGGAACCTTTCTAAACCTCAGCAGTGTCCCCTCCCACTGAAGGCAGAGTGTGGATTAGTGAGAAAAAATCTCAATGCAGGCGCTGTAGGTACTAGAACTAGGAACGTCAAATTACGATCCTGGTTCGCTGCCAATTGAGTCAATCATTGCTTCTATAAGAGGAAAGTCTACCTCAAATTTAGCAAAGAGCCACTAGGAAATAAAACTATTTTTAAAAAGCCTCAGGAAGAATTCTATGCTCGAAGGTTTACTTTCCTGATTAGTAACTAAGAGGGAAAAGAAAATTTACACTTTTAAGGAATCGAGAAAAATCTCTTGGTTAAAAAACAAAAGGATATATTTTAGTGAGTACTATTATAAGCTGGCAAAGTCGTTTAGTTATAAACTAAAAATGTTTGGTAAAAAAATTGAAAGAAGTCTGCAAGGTTTGGTACATTGATTATTTGTTTTATGAGTCTCTATTTACATTCACCTGACCTTAGTAATCAATTGGCAGCAAGTGAGGATCGTAATTTGACGTTCCTAGTTCGAGTACCTATTGCGCCTGCATTGAGATTTTTTCTCACTATTCCATACTCTGCCTTCAGTGGAAAGGAACACGGCTGGGTTGGTCATTGGATGTGATTTTAAGTAGTGGCACCTTGTGCAGGAAAGAAATCCTACCGTGTGCATGTTAAAGAACACGCTGGATGGCCTTCGCTGTAGTCTTTAATCTTTCTCCTAATAGTTGTTCAGTCCGTTCCGCTACTTAAGGAGGGGGGGGGGGGAGAGTGGCTCGGTTGGTAGAGCGCCAGGCTCGTAATCTGAGGTTCCCAGGTTCGAGTCCCATCTGGGCCAGCGTTGAGATTTTTATGCGCAAAGCACCCACCCTTCTCTCGATCAGTAGGGGACGCTGATGGGTTTCGGAACGCCGGCTTCCATCGCATGGGATGTAAAGTAGTGGTTCAGTGTGCAGAAGAGCCATATTCTGTGCACGTTAAAAAACACGCTGGGTGGCCTTGACGGGAGGCTACAATCTGTCTCCTAACAGTTGTCCATTGGGTCCCCTTCCCCCGAGCCTTCTCTCAGACCTAGTTGTCCTTGTGACCTGGCCATTTAGCCCATTGTGTGCAAAAAGCTGCCAATCAGAGGTAAAACAACCCAACATCTACTTGAGTCTTTGGAATAGTTAGGATCTGCTTATTTAACTTATTGTATACACTATACGTTTTACTCAGAGTTTGGGTTTTTTTACCTCTAAACACACAATTTGCATACATTGGGTTAAATGGCTAGGTCACAAGGACCCTGAGGGCTCAGAGAAGGTTGGGGAGCCCACTGAACAGATGTTAGAAGACAGATGGTAGCCTCTGTCAAAGCCATCCAGCGTGTTCTTAACGTGCACAAGTTAGGGCTCTCTCGTACAAGAGATTACTGCTTAACATTCCATACGACGATCTTTCCAAGCGCATCGGTGTCCCCTATTGACCGAGAGCAGGGGATATAATTCTCGACGCTGGCCCAGTGTGACTCGAACCCGGGAACTGCTGATTACGAATGTGGAGCGCTACTGACTGAACAATCTCCGCCTCACACTCAGACGTAAAACAACCCAACTGAAAACGTCATATCTGAGAAGTAGTGCTGATAAGGAGCGAGCTAATGAAACATTTATAGTTGAATATGAAATATATTATTATTAAAAATCCTTCTATTAATGGATAGAGTGGTTTTGTATTTCATATTTCTGCTTTCTCTTTTCTTTTTTTAACAGCTTTCTTGATTTCAAAAACGATATTGTATTAAAGACTTTTAAAGATATCATGATAACATGTTTAGCAATATCTACTGTATTTATAAAATAAATAAAATAAATACCCCCTCAAGCAGCTGCTTGCCACAGAGGTCTGACAGGAGCCTATCAGTTTATATGCCATACTAGAAGGTCTGTGAGGATGGCAGGACCTCAGCAGAAAAACAACACGAACATCCATGCCTTATCCGGGGCTCGAACCCAGGTCCCGTAGATCAGTAACCAAGTGCGCTAACCACTCGGCCATAAATCAATAGCTGATTTAACGGTGAATTTAGTTTCCAAAAATAATAATTAATAAAATATGAGATCGGAAAATTACAAATGGAGCATCGGGCAGCATGTTGATGTCCCTAATCTTCATCTAACTTGTAGAGACCAAATAGTGCTCATATGGCATTGACCAAGTGTGAAAAACAATGATACACCTTGAAATTAAACTAGCAGGCTCCAGAGCCGGAAGTCTACAGTTACGTCAAAATGGTTCTGGGCCTTTTAAATCTGTGTCCCTCGATGACCTTCAATCATTATGCTCAAATATATGTGCAAGTTCAATAGCCCTGGAACAGACCAAATGGGAAAAAAAGAACTTTCCGTTGGTAAGGGATTGCAATAACAGACACCCCAGTAGGAAACTCTCAGAAAGCAATCGATTTCTTCTCTACGGTCGCCTGCTTTAATGATATCGAGGAAATGTTTCCACTGAAATCGACTCCTAAGATACCCTAAGTGCTTCTTGAAGGGAGAAGCCAGTTTTAGCGCTCGCTTTTCTTGCCTCATTCAGCAGAAAGAGGAAGAAGAAAAGGAAAAGAAATGTCCTCTTCAGCTTCTTCCTTTGCCCGGAGAGGGAGAAGGACCTTCGAGAGGTACACTAACAAAGTCAACAAGCAACATCCATCATACGTCTTCTTTTAACGCTCAAGCGTATTTTTCTGATCTCTCCTCTCTTGCAGACGTCCTGCTTTGGATCCGCTCCAGAATGGAGGCATGAGGGAAGAGGGGGAGTCGGAGTGATTGAGGTCCGACATACGCCGATGCTTACAAAAACAAAACAAAACAAAAATAATTGTAAGACTCTATGCGGCCTTCTTCAGCTTACGGCAGGATATTCATTTTTCTTGATGGTGATTTTTCATCCTATACTTTCGCATCTTCAGCAACTTCCCTTTGGGTGAATGATCTTTGAGTGACGTGTCAGCTATCACCTTGGGCAATCTCCTCCTGCATTTTTCCCCTTTTTTTTCAGTTTCCAATCCATCTTTCGTTGGTTGAGATGTGTGCTGCGACACCTGGAATTTGTCGATGCGTTTTTGGCTTTTTATAAGAATAAAGAAGATATCCGATTCTCTGTTTTTTCTTCATTCTGTTCGTTTTATTTTCCAATTCTTTTTTCTTCATTGGCTTGTCAAGGGAGTAATAAGAACGATATTGGATATTTCGATATTTGTATTCTAAAAAAGATTGTAAAAATAAATCCATCGATATGAAGAGTGTTTGAGATGAACTAGTCGAAAAAATAGGAAGAGCAAATATCATATATTACCTTAAGTGTTTGAAGACTAACTCTCGCTACAATTTACAATTTCTTGTTTGTACCGGGCTACAAATTAAATTAAAACTAGCTGAGACCAGCACTGTTATTGCAAAGAGTTTTTCGCTTAATTTATGAGCATGTGATTAGATAAAAATGTACACAAAATTATTCTAGTTTTTATGTAAAAAAATTTAGAAATCTTTCCATGTCAAACGAAACATTTTTCTAAAATAACCCTAGAGTTTCGTTTTCACGAAAAGGGAATCCACACATTCAAACAAAAGCTTGCATCCCTGTCTAAGTCCAGAACGCTATTTACAGATCCTTCGCTGTTACCCAGATACAATTCAAGCACAAGATACTATTTTGGCCTCGGCATAGGATAAGCACAGGATACTATTTTGGCCTCGGCATAGGATAAGCACAGGATACTATTTTGGCCTCGGCATGGGATAAGCACAGGATACTATTTTGGCCTCGGCATAGGATAAGCACAGGATACTATTTTGGCCTCGGCATAGGATAAGCACAGGATACTATTTTGGCCTCGGCATAGGATAAGCACAGGATACTGTTTTGGCCTCGGTATAGGATAAGCAGAGGATACTATTTTGGCCTCGGTATAGGATAAGCACAGGATACTATTGCCTCGGTATAGGATAAGCACAGGATACTATTTTGGCTCGGTATAGTGTAAGAACAGAATACTATTTTGACCTCGATGTACACTAAACATAGGATACTGTTTTGGCCTCGGTGTAGGATAAACATGGGATACTATTTTGGCCTCGGTATAGGATAAGCACAGGATACTATTTTGGCCTTGATATAGGATAAGCACAGGATACTATTGCCTCGGTATAGGATAAGCACAGGATACTATTTTGTTCTCGGTATAGGATAAGCACAGGATACTATTTTGGCCTCGATGTAGGATAAGCACAGGATACTATTTTTACCTCGAAATAGGCTAAGCATAGGATACTGTTTTGGCCTCGGTATAGGATAAACATGAGATACTATTTTGTCCTCGGTATAGGATATGCACAGGATACTATTGCCTCGGTATAGGATAAACACAGGATACTATTTTGGCCTCGGTATAGGATAAGTACAGGATACTCTTTTGGTCTCGGTATTGGATAAGCACAGGATACTATTGCCTCGGTATAGGATAAGCACAGGATAATATTTTGGCTCGGTATAGGATCAACACAGGATACTATTGCCTCGGTATAGGATAAGCACAGGAAACTATTTTGACCTCGATATAGGATAAGCACAGGAAACTATTTTGACCTCGATATAGGATAAGCACAGGATACTGTTATGGCCTCGGTATAGGATAAGCACATGATACAATTCAAGCACAGAATACTATTAGGCCCCGGCGAATATCGCATGTCGTGAATTGACAGAACCGAGTACCATGCTTACCCAACCTTAAATCTCATCCAATTTACTTCATCCACTAATGAGACTTGAAATTTTTTATTGTGTCATAAAAGGCAACTAGCTAAATCACATTTATGTAAACCCAAAGGGCCCGTTAGGCCCCGGCATTTAATATGGCATGTATGGTATTCAGATTATTAATGTTACGAGTGGTAATTTTCGTCGACTGATTATCGTCTCTAATTACTTCATGATTCCTTTATTTTTAATTGATATACCTATATATATATATGTATATATTCTTAGTGATTTATACATTTAACCAGTGACACTCAAGGTATTAAATTCTAGTTAGAAATGTATCATTATATAATTTCTGAAATTAAACACCAACGGCTCTGAAAAACATTGACTAACGTCGTCTCCACATCAATTTAGAAATCTATCAATATAAAATTATTAAAATAAAATACATGGGGTTAAAAAATTTAATATAAATATCAGAATATAATGGCTACAGTCGATACGCTGTCAACGTCACCTCGTTTAACAGTATTTACCATTAACATCGTTGCATAAATACTGCCATTATTCGTCTTAACGCCGTTTACTTGCACTTAACAATTATAATTTCAATTTTAAAAGTTATGCTGGAGGATATCCATTGACAAAATTTGGCTGAGTAGGTGAGGGGGCCTTCCGGCAAATCCCTGCGTAATTTTTCAGTAGTCCATTCAAACCACGAGTAAGGAAATATAGAAAGTCCACTCACCTACTTTTCTGGCAATTATTTGCGCCACCAACGTCAATCTATGGAACTAGTTTTATCTGTCGTGACCTTTCGCAGAGCCGCAGACTGCTATGTTACATAGAGTTAGAAACCAGTAAAAAATGATGAAATTGTTTATCATGATTATATATAAATAATATCGAATAATTTGAAAGTATTCACTTCTTTTTAAAAAGCCAATAGCTAGTGGGACATTTTTAAAATCTCTAAATAAATTCATTATCATGGCATTTTTTTGGTATGCGCAAGAAATAAAGGCAATGCTATCGAATTTGTTTTTGAGATTTAGTTCACTAGACCGCCACAGGAGCGCTGCTCAATGAGAATTCAAACATTGTGGAAATGTTGTCATAACTGGTATAGGGAGTAGAACCTCTGAACCTTCCTTACTCTGTGATTCAAATTCACCACTTCCTCTGAACCTGCAGAAAAAGCTCAGTAGCTTTGTAAGTTAGGTGGAATAAGAGAATCAAATAGTGTCTGATAAAAATGTTAAGTTCTCATTTATATTTATATTTTTTCCATTTTTAGTATTAGTCACTATTTTATTTCAGTTATTATTTATTACTTTATTTTTTATTGTAGCTTCTTACTATATGTTATTATCACTAATTTTATTTTAATTATTATTTATGTATGTTTTATATTTTAATTTATGCTCGGATATGATTTATAACATTGGAGAGCACACTTCCCTAGTAAAATTAGTTATTTTGAAGTTCCACACCAGAGATTTAAGTATTAGTTATAATCTGTAACATTGTTTCCTATGGGAAACTTCTCTTCTTAATTCTGTTGCTTTTAACGTCGTGTTTCGAGAAAGAATTAAAAACATTAAGCGACAATTCAAAATAAATATATGTCTTAATTTTATATTAAGAGAAATATTTATTATTCATGTGTAAATACTAGAAATAAATTGGTGCTTTTGGCATTTCTTGATTCCTAGCTGTTAGTGCTAGAAATCAAGCTGTAGTAGCTAGGTGTGTCCGACCCCTGTTTAACCTGGAATGCGACACCAGATCTGAAAATTCCTCTCATTTCTGAGTTATACTACCTACAGTTGTTTCACCAATTTTTAGCTCTCCGGCACCGGTATATCGAATTTGACCTTTGAGCACGAAGGACCCACTGCATACAAAATTTCTCAACATTTCCGAGATGCACGACTCAAAATACCCTCGGGGACCAAAGTTTAGTTCTCTAGCACCGATAGATCTCAATTTGACCTTTGACCACAAAGGACCCTCCTGATCCGAAATTTCGTAACGTTTCACTGCCACCCGACACACTTCCAGAATCAATTTTTACGTTTTTAGCACTCGTAGATCACAGTTTCACTCTACGTGACATCCATTTGATCGCGAAGGACACATCTGAGGTAAAAGTTCGGATTTTTCTTGAGACCTACAACCCGGATTACCCTTAGGTGCTGGAGCTGGGATGGCTCAGTCGGTAGCGCGCCAGGCTCGTAATCTGCAGTTCCCAGGTTCGAGTCCCAGCTGGGTCAGCTTTGAGACTTATTTCCGTAAAACTAACCGCCCTGTCCACGGTCAGCAGGGGACACCGATGGGCTTGGAAAGGCCGTCGTCCGTCGGATGGGACGTTAAGCCAGTGGGTCCCCTTCTCCAACCTTCTCTGAGCCTTAGGAGTCCATGTGACCTGACCATTTAGCCCATGGTATGCAAAAAAGTGCCGCTCAGAGGTAAAACAACACAACCCAATCCCTTAGGTGCGAAATTTCAGAGCTCATTATTTTTACTTCATTGTTAGAATTAGCGTGATCTGCTATCAATCAGCCGTGTCACTCGTAATCGTCTATATATATATATGTGATAATACATTATTGGGCATATCGAAATTGTAAATAAATATACCAATCGAAATTGTAAATAAATATACCAATCGAAATTGTAAATAAATATATCAATCGAAATCGCAAATAAATATTTAGATATTCTATACAATTAGTCCTGCATTTCAATTTAATAAAGACTGCTATATAAAACCGCCGCTAGTTTAATGTAAACATATAAATGAAAATCATTTCGTCTGTTAGTAAATATACACGATAGTGTTAGCCTCCAGAAACAAGGGGCAAAAAATAGATAAGAGAAAGTCAAATCAGCTAGCTAAATCCAAACAGAGCTCAGATAATGAAACCAACAGCAGATTTGCTGAAGATCTGAAAGACTTAATCAAAATCTTGAAGAGCATTGTTTTTGTTGAATCATGAAAAATGATTAAACAATTTCTCACTTTCTTTTTCACTATGAAAACTCCTCGACGGTAAAAATCATGTCGGGAATAAATCAGAGATCATAGTTGACTGTAGTAGAATACCAGGTGCACTGCACCCATACCTTCATTTTGAGACAAATGTGGAAGCAAAAGATGTTGAGGCAATTACAGACGAAAAAGAAGTTGAAATTTACACATTTGAAATAAATTAAAGAGTCTGACTTATGATTAGAATAATAAATGGAAGACATCTCGGCCAGAAAGAACATTTTTTTTCTGTACGAAAAGTAAAATAAATGCACTCCAATAAAAAGTACGGTTTTTTTTTCATCTGCAAATCAAATGTCAGCTATTAGGTCTGTTCGACCATTTGCCTCGGGGTGAGTTTTGATGAAAAAAAATTTTTTTTTCTGTATGGAATGTATAACTTTTCTTTGATTTCAGAATATACACATTACAATTTTAAATAATCGTGAGCCATTTAATGACACAGTATCGAGAAGGAAGACTAGGAGATCCATCTTTTCATTTCAGAGAAAGAAATTATGTGATGGTATTAATGATGAAGTTCATCCTCATCATCAGAAGTCAGAGCATGACACTTTCTTCCGGCAATGATTTTGAGGCAAATGTGGAGGCAAAAGATGTTGAGGGAGCTAAAAATGAGCTTAGACTTTTCACATAGTACTTAGAAAAACATTACAAAAAGAAAAAAATTTTCTTGTTTCAGTTTCTTTTAGAAATAAAAATCTTTTTTTATTCATATGCATTATAACTATTTCCATTATTTTTTTAATCTTTTCTTTGCATTGCCAGTGGCGATATGTTACTTTTCTTGCTGATTTTGTTTTCAGTAAGCTACAGACACGTTTTCGTTCAGCACACTTGTAAAGCCGCCAAGTAATAAAATGTCCGTTAAATCTCCCCAAATTTTATTGGTTGACATTATTTTATGTTTGCTCCCTAAACTAAATGTAAAACATTTCCGCCATAAGCTACTTTATGATAATTCATGTTGGTATCCATGGCCGAATGGTTAGCGCGCTTTTCTACTGATCTAACCGAGTGGTTAGCGGGCTTGGATACTGATCTAAGGGACCTGGGTTCGAGCCCCGGTAAGGCATGGCTGTTTGTGTCGTTTTACTGCGGAGGTCCTGCCTTCCTCTCAGACCTTCTACTATGACATATAAACTGACAGGCTCTTGTCAGACCTGTCAGTGGCAAGCAGCTGCTTGAGGGGGTATTTGTTTTTTTATATAAAAAATTTTGTTACCGCCTCAAATTCCCAAAATAAACAGATCAATGAAAGATAACATTTTGGAAACAATGCATCAAAACTGAGAAGAGTAACGCCATTTTCTTCAGTGGTAAGAGGATTAAAAATCCTCTAACTTTACACTTTTTAGATGAACAATTCAAGTGGCAGGAGACTGTCAAATATTTGGGAGTCACTCTGCATCAGAAGCTTAGGTGGGATCCCCATATACACGGGATCATCACAAAAGTTAACTCTGTCAGATGTCAACTGGGGACTCTTCTAGGAAGAAACTCAGTATTATCCGTTGATAATAAATTACTAATTTATAACATGGTCATTCGACCTATGATATCCTATGCTTCCCCAATTTGGGCGAACACAACTCTCACAAACATTCAGAAGATACAGGTCTTGCAGAATAAAATCCTGCGATGTGTGGTCAATACCCCTTGGTTTTTAACCAATAGACAATTGCATAAAGATCTGGGCATTGATCATATTTTCACATATCCTAAGTTTGTCTCGCGAGGTTTCTGCGAATCAGTGCAGAGAAACCCGCACGAGATTATATCCTGCCTTCTGGACTACGATCATGAAGTCCTTAACAGATACAAGAGGTCTAAGATGATGGCTTTCGCTAAAGAAAGTTATCCATTTTAGGTCTCTTGTGCATCATTACTACTCTTTGTTTTATGTTCTTTTGCCCTTTGGGGCCCACCACTGTTTGGTTTACTTTTGTTTGTTTTTTTCAAACTGATGCCAATTAGGCATATTTCCAGACGAAGAAGGTTATGGGTACTATTGTACCTGGTACTTCATTTTATGATGTAACGATCTACGATCTAGGAAACAACGCATATACTGAAGAAGGAAATATGTCTCCACAGTTAAAATGAATATGCCATTGGTAAAGGAACAACTCTTCCTCTTAAACTATTCCCATATGTTCCGTATAACTAATTCATAAACCTATTACTACAGTTGGTAAAAAAATTTCAAACCGTATAGACATGCAAACACCTAATCGACAGAATAGATAAATTATGAAAAATTGTAAGTGAATGATATGTCACACGAAAATATTTGCATGGAGGAAAATCAATCAAAACATATTTCTTTTGCTGTAGAAGTAGTTCAGGACGAAGTTCAAGGTAGAAGAAAAAGGCCAAGGCTCTAAAGTAAGAACCCAGGCCTCTTGTACGTCTGTTGATATTTATAATCATAATTTAAAAGTTCAGTGATGATCAGATTAGGATGCTTTTACATCTTCGTGAAGAAGTTTGTCGAAATGAATAAAACAATATTAATTACAATAATCATATATGTACTCAATTCAATAATTAATTACAATAATCAATGTAACAATACTAATTATGTATTCAATTCAATAATTAATTACAATAATTAATGTAACAATAATCAAATATGCATTCAATTAAAACTTTAACTATTTTTTCATTATTGCCATAAGATGAGTATATTTGGGGTAGGGGTGGCTCAGTCGGTAGCCCGCCAATGTCTCCAAAAGTAGATAGAGTTCGAGGTGTTAAAAGAAAAACACCGCATTAAAACTGAGTGAAAAACCTGAAATTCTGCCGATAGAACAAGTGTTTCATTCACAGGTAGTGCGTCAAAATGAAGGAATAATTTCTTTTAATTTTTTAATAAAAATGTTTCTTTTGTGAATAATTTCCAGAATAAATTTGTACTGAATTATTTCGTAATAAAAACACTATCATGATTTACTTGTTTACTTTTTCTTCATCCCTCCTTAAATCTGAATCTCAAAATTACTCCTGAGAATCCGGAAAATCCAGAAATCCGGAGCATCCCAATCTCCGATAGTCCGGATTTTCGACCTTTTATTGCATTTCCAAATTACAGAACGAAAGGAATCGGAATTCCCTCGCTGCCATTTTCTATAGATTTCTATAATAGTCGGTAAACGGTGTTGAAATCATTTAGGTCCAAATTATGAGATTTTTTTAAATAATACACAAAGCTAAAAAAATTGAAATTCCTACTGTAAATGTCAAAGTCAACATTGAAGCTCAGTGGCTTTGAAAATAAGCATTTTATGGTATGGAGTAAAAGGATCACTGTGATGTCCCTAAATCCTGATTAACGTTTCTTCGAGAGCGTTGAATTAGCTTTTATGGCAGTCGTGACCGCTGATCGAGAGGGATACTTGACATTAAACCATTTATACTTCAATCAGGATCCCTAATTATTTAATCCGATACCCGTGTTGAAGAGCATTAAACTAAACGCTGGTATTTAATGATTATTTATATTGAGTCCGCCTTCAGGGCAGGAACTGATGTAATAAATGAAAACACCGTTCAATTCCTTTTAACTTCAACGACTTGTTAGTTCTTTGAATTTACAGACAGTAAACGAAAAACTTAACAATGATATTGTTCACTCCTTAATATCCGTGCTATACTTTTGTTAGGAGGCGCCGATTCGAAGTTGACTAAACTATTCCTTCTTAATGCTGACTTTGCAGCAAAGCGGTCGCAGTTACTACATATTGTGCATTGCGCTCTATTTCAACAAATTGATTTTTATTTAAAGATTCCTTTCTCAGCTGAATTTTCCAGCTCTTGCATTCATAACTAACGTTTGCATTGCTTCCGAATTAGTCTTAAGATTATTTATATATTTGGATCCAGTCTATCGTTCTACCTTAGAGGGCTGGGGGAGGGCTCAGTCGGAAGCGCACCAGGCTTGTAATCTACAGTTCCCAGTTTTCCAGTCCAGATTTCCACCTGTGCCAGCCTTAAGGTTTAATTCCACCAAACCCCCACCCTGCACTCGATCAGAAGGGAACATCGATGGGCTTGGAAAGGTCGTCGTCCGGCGGATGGGGACGTTAAGCCGTGTGTGGGAGAGCCATACCCTGAGCACGTTAAAGAACACGCTGGATGGCCTTGATGGGAAACTACCATCTGTCTCCCAATAGTTGTTCCAGTGAGTCCCCTCCCCCAATCTTCTCTGAGCCTTCTTGGTTCTTGTGACCTGGCCATTTAGTCTGTTGTGTGGAAAAAAGTGCACTCAGAGGTAAAACAGTTCAACCAAGCCCTACCTTGAGATCCCATATCTTAGGAGTAGCCAATCTTTAATGAGCTTGGGATCATATTTAATTTTTACATTGCAGGGCTCTTGATCTCCCCACCCCAAAAGAAGATATATATTTATTATTTATTTTTGCCTCCACCTATACAAACCATACAAAAAGCAGACACACAACAGAACAAATACGGTTGACTGTTACAATCTAAATTTAATTTGAATGAAATAATTAAAAAAAATTAAATGCAATATATAACCCGTTTTTTGTGTATGTGTGTTTTTTAATGAATTTATAAAGAGATCGACTTAAAATTGCTTCCGAATCGATTGGTTGGTCATCCATGCTATAGATGATCCCGCCCAGATCGAACTCTTCGATCTATGCGGAAAGAATCTCTTACTCTTCTGCCGAGAATTGGGTTGGGCTACTTTTGAGAGCTACTTTTTTGCGCACTATGATCTAATTGGTCAGGTCAACACTTAACTCGCAACTGTTAGCACAAGTATATTTAACATTACATTTGTAGGGGGTATAGAATCAAGGGGTGTATAATTTTATTGCCCACAACATTCCCTACGTCACATGATATCATTTGACATACTTGTTACGTTCGGCCATCGAGTTCAAAAGATAGAATGAAACAAACATTTTCATGTAATCCCCTTTTTTAGGGGGATACCCTGTGACACTCCCCATGTCAAAAGCTTTCATTTGACGCTTATCCCGTTACTTTTGTCCCTTGAGTTCCGAAGATATTCCGGAACAATAGTTGTCATCAATCTCCTCTTTTAAGAGGAAAGAAAGCATGGGTGGTCAACTTTTAATAGCCTCGCTTCACAAGCTTTCATTTCACACCTAAGTCATTGTCCTTCCAGTTCCAAAGATATTTGTGGAACAACATTTTTGATAAATCCGCAAACGACAAAGAACGAGAGAAAAGCAATGGAAAGTAAAAATGTATTCGTTGGATACCAACTCGAAAATGTGGTGTTTTCTGCGGAATTCCTTTACACATGTAGCATATAGCATAATTATGATTTTTCGAAGTACCAGGATAAAAGATCCCATAACCTTCTTCATTTGTAGGTGTCAAATAAGTGGCATGAGTCGCAAAGGACAAGACAAAAATTACCAAAAGGTGAGCCCCAAGAGGCAGAAAAACAATGATAAATATGGTAGATCAGTGTACAGTCGCTCAAAAAAGTATCCGAACACTAGGGTTGATTACAGAATTCAGAAAAAATATCTGGCAACGATTTTTTTAGACATTAGTAATCTGGCAACCTTCGTGCCAGATTACTTCTTCAACATTCTACGTCACTATGAAGTTCTATAAAAGCTGTAAGAATATGGTGGAAGGTAAAGTCAAATGCGACATGGGTAAAAAGGCTGATTTGACTGACTTCGAAAGGGGGATCGTCGTTCGAGCACCATGAGCAAGAACATCCGTAACAGGTATGATGGAACTCAAAGGAAAATCACAGGACACAATACCTCAAGTATATGGAGAATGGCAACGGTCTCAAAAAACTTTGGGGCAGGAGTGGCGCAGTCTCAAGCGGTTCAGGCTCGTAATCTACAGTTCCTAGGTTCGAGTCCCACCTGAGACAGCGTTGAGGTTTATCTCCGCAAAACTCGCCGCCCTGCCTTTGGTCAGTAGGAAACACTGATGGGCTTGGAAAGATCGCCGACCGTCTGATGGGACTTTAATCCGTGGTCCCGTGTTTCGGAGAGCCATACCCTGTGCACGTTAAAAAACATGTTGGATGACCTTGACGAGAGGCTACCATCTGTCTAACAGCTGTCCAGTGGGTCTTCTCCTCCAACCTTCTTTGAGCCCTCAGGGTCATTGTGATCTGGCCATTTAGCCCATTGTGTGCAAAAAAGTGTCGCTCAGAGGTGAAAACAAATCATAAAAGAAATAAATACCCCTTCAAGCAGCTGCTTTCCACAGAGGTCTGACAGGAGCCTGTCAGTTTATGTGCCATAATAGAAGGTCTGTGAGGATGGTAGGACCTCAGTAGAAAAACAACACAAACGTCCATGCATTATCCGGGTCTCGAACCCAGTTTCCTTAGATAAGTAGCCAAGCGCGTTAACCACTCGGCCACGGGACTCAAAAAAACATCCGACAAACTGCTGGAGGAAAAAAGGCTGTGACAGACAGAGACAAACGTTTGTTGGTACGAACTGTACGGACATTTTTTGGAAACTACCCTGATAGGGTGCTCATAATAATTTGTCCAAGCAGTGTATGTATTCCTTTAGAATTCTTCGACTATATCACTTATTCGTAAAAATAATGATAGCAAATTTTAAGAGGTGCTGACAATCGCAACCAAATCCCGTCAATTTTAATTATTCTCTAATATTTTCGATACTTCCGGATATATTGCAAGTGAAACATAATAATGACTTTACTTGTTTTAAAAAACATCCTGCAAAACAGTGGGAAATGGAAATGTTTTAAAAGACTCTAATAATAAAACACATTTTGTTAAACAGCTGGAAGCTGTCGTTATTAATCATGCTTTAATTACCTTTTCAGATATATTAGGGCTGAAAACTGACTTGATGTACCAGCTTTAATATTTTTTTCAAGTACTGTAAAGATGATTAAAACTTACAATAATCTGATTAAGGTCTACAACTTATTAATGGCGATATTTTCCTACGAACAGCTCATTTGAAATTTACGTATCTTTTGTTTTTTAATATCTTCCGATATTGTTTTGAAGCTTTTTTTATGTGTATATAGTGGTATATTGCTTTGTAGAGCTTACATTTCGGGTAGCTAAGATCGCAGCTTATTTTCACACGTTTTCAAGTATAAAAAACAAAATTAAAACGATATTATTCAATTTTAATATATATATAAGAAAAAAAATCTAATTAAGAAATTAATTAAGCGAAACAAATAAATATTCAACAAGGCAAACACTAAATTGAAAAAAAATATGTGGAGAATGCTGTTTAATAAAAAGGCAAATGCAACAAAAAAAAAGAGACTAACGTAAAAAACAATTGATGAATAATTTTTCTACTTTAAGTTACTTTTATAATTAAAATTCTAAGTCTAAAGCAGCAGGTAATATTCTAAAGTGAGTTTAATTGTTTATCTTATTTAATATTAAATTTAGTTAAAGCAAGCGCATTTATAGGAGGTAGGTAGCCGTCCCATGGCCGAGTGGTTAGCACGCTTGGCTACTGATCTAAGGGACCTGGGTTCGAGCCCCGGGTAAGGCATGGATGTATGTGTCGTTTTTCTGCTGAGGTCCTGCCATCCTCTCAGACCTTCTACTATGGCATATAAACTGACAGGCTCCTGTCAGACCTCTGTGGCAAGCAGCTGCTTGAGGGGGTATTTATTTTTATTTTAGGTAAGTACTAGAATAAAAAATTGGTTAAAGCATTGCGAAATATCTTTTCTATTTTGGTTGTTGTGTAGAGGTACTGAAAGCGGTGCCAAAATTTAACTATTTAATTTTATTTTTAAAAAGAAGAAAGTACTTTCCTACACAACCGACGGAGATAACCTAGAATAGCGATGTCGACCTATGGCACGCGTGCCAAAGGTGACACGTGAGACGACTTTTTTTGGCACGCCACTGGGAAGTGAAAGGAAAAGATACGTGTCTACGGTTAGTCTACAGACTTGGAAAAATGACCCGAGCAATACATGTTCAATACATGTTTATGTATGAATCAAGATGGTGACTACGTTGTTATAATTAGTTACTTATTAATTTCAATAGTGCACTCATATATTTTAAAGATCTCGTCAAATAACTGATTATACATTGCACAAAAAGATGCATCAAAAATAGACGTACTAAATCTATCATCTGTCAACTATTCATTGATTTCCTGTTGGGGCGGGGGTGGCTCAGTCGGTAGCGCACCAGGCTCGTAATCTGTAGTTCCCAGGTTCGAGTCCCAGCTGGGTCAGCGTTGAGATTTATCTCCGCAAAATTCTCCGCCCTGCCCACGGTCAGTAGGGGACACCGATGGGCTTGGAAAGGCCGCCGTCCGTCGGATGGGACGTTAAGCCGTGGCGCCGTGTGCGGGAGAGACATACCCTGTAACACGCTGGATGGCCTTGACGAGAGGCTACCATCTGTCTCCCAACAGCTGTTCCAGTGGGTCCCCTCCCCCAACCTTCTCTGAGCCTTCGGGGTCCATGTGACCTGGCCATTTAGCCCATGGTGTGCAAAAAAGTGCCGCTCAGAGGTAAAACAACCCAACAACCCAAAATTGATTTCCTGTAAAGCACTTCTCTGTATATTAAAATTTAGTTTACCTTTCGGTTTACTGCAACGCCTGAGAGGCATTTTGCTCTCTCAGCCAATGAAAATTCACTTCATTCTGATAACGGTGGTGTGCACTGGACATAGCAATTGGAAAGCAGCGTGCGAGTTTGTGCGTGTGATTCATTTGGTTTGGTGAATAAAAGTTTCCTTTCTAACTCGTTTTCAAAGAAAACGAGATGATCTGTCTCTTCGTCTAGAGACATTCAAAATTTTTTGTTTACAGAGATAAATTAAAAATTAATTTTGTGTTGGATAGATGTTTATGAAACATTACGATGTGCATCTATCTAAAGCTATAATTACGCCCTCTAGCGGTGGAAAATTTTTAAAATTCCAAAAATCCAAACGAATATTTCAGACAATGTATTTACGTTAGAAATTTGAAATTTTGGTAGTGAAATGTGAAGATCACAAAGTTTTCATTGCCATCAATGAGTTGACGCTTACACCTAGAGGGAGTGGAAAACACACCTTTTTAGTTTTACCAGATAATTATTCGTTTTTAGAGATAAATGAAAAATTCTTTTTGGGTTAGATAGAAATTGATAAAATATTACGATTCATACTTTTTAAATCTGCCGAAAACTATATTTGCGCCCTCTAACGGTGGAAAAATTTGCAAATTTATAAATTTAAAACAAATATTGCAAACGACGTATTTAAGCTAGAAATTTTAAATTTTGGTAGTGGAATGTAAACACCACGATGTTTCCATTGGCAACAATTAATTGACCTCTTAGACCCGGGGGGATGGCGAACACATTTTTGTTTTTGTTTTAGCAGATGATTGTGTATTTAGAGACAAATGAAAAAATCTTTTTTAGGGTTAGATAGGAATTGATAAAATATTATGATTCGCACTTTCTGATTCTTTCGAACTCTATAATTGCGCCTTCTAACGGTAAAAAAAGACTGAAATTTCCAAAATTTCAAACAATATTCCAACGATTTATTAATGATATAAATATGAAATTCTGATGATGGAATGTGAACGTCACGAAGTTTCGATTGGAAACAATGAAAATCATAATTAGAAAACTCTTTTTTAGTTTAATTGGTACTAACAAAATATTATAATTCGCATTTTTAAACTACTTAGTAGTTAATATATATATATATCTTTACAGATCATAAATATGAAACAGCAAGCTTTTGCTGTACGTCATGGTCATTCGTCCCATCATTTCCTATGCTTCCCCTATTTGGGCGAACACCACAGCAACCAATATACACAAGATACAGGTCTTGCCGAACAAGATTTTGAGATGTGCGGTCGATGCCCCTTGGTTTGTAACGAACAGACAAATCCACAAAGATCTGGGCATCGACCATATTTACTCTTATATCAAGTTTTTATCACGTGGTTTCTTTGACAATGTTAAAAGTAATCCACTGGGATTGTATCCTGCTTATTCGACTGCAATCATGAAGTCATGAATAGTTACAAGAGGCCTAAGATGATGGCTTTCAGCAAAGATAGTCATCCATTTTAGGTCTCTTGTGCATCTTTACTGTTTTTACTGTTGATCTTTATTGTCCTTCGGGACCCACCATTGGTGGTACATTTTACAAAGTTGTGTTTACACTGATGCCAACCAGGCACATATTTAGATGGAAGAGGTTATGGGTTCCTATGTACATGGTACTCTAAGAAATTCTAAGAAATGAATGACCGATCTAAGATCTACGAAATATGAAACAGTGAATTTGTTATAGATGTGATGTGATGTGGTAAAATGTGATGGGAAGGTTAGAAACCCTTCAACAATGGGCTTCCTGCTATCCCAAAACAAAGAATCGGACGTGTAAATCACAATGTAGAAAATAAAAATAATAGTTTTTCTGAATTTTTTAAAAGTTCCTACTTATGCAGAGTAGATTTTCTGTAATCCAATACTCTTGGATCTTAATTTCTTTTCTTTTCTGAGCCAAAAGAGATTTCAAAAACAAAATTAACACTTCAATCTGTTATAGAGTTTTACAAATAATCTGCATAGAACATAAATTTTAAACTTTTGTGGTAGTTTTTAAGAAATATTCTACTGACAGCAATATTGTACTCACTTTTCAGAGAAAGAGAGATGGAGAAAATGCAACTTTTTAAATTTAAGAATTAAAAGTAAAATACCTTTATGTTGTATAATTACTAATAAAATACTATTTGCATTTTTCCCATCATCCGTTAGCTCAAATTAAAACTTTTAAGGAATGAAACAGTAGGCAAAGGAAAAATTTCATTCTCTTTGAAAACGAGATTCTCATATGCGCCAGAAGCGATATGCGTTCGTCTACTTTAATTTTCGCCTATCTAAATCTAAAACGTATTGTTCCGTATCTTGATATTTAAATCTGTAATATTTTGTATCATTTAATTTATATTGTAAGATGAAACGATACGTAACATTAGAGAATTAATATTAATAATAATAATAATAAATAATATTTTAGAGTATTTTGCAACGTTGTCACGGGAGCTAGAAAATATTTTCTTATTTTTCGAATTTTGGCACTCGACATCAAAACGGATTGTCATCATTGACTTTGAAGCTATATTTAGCTTGTCCTGGTTTCTCTTACAACATACAAACACTTACAAAAGCACATTCCTCGCTGGTCTTAGTAGTCAGGTACGCTAATCACTACATTAGGTAGAGCTTTAATATTTAATTATTAAAACAGTAGTTTTTGTTCATAAAAAATGTAACTGAACAAACTTCTGTATAAAATGTTTTGACACGTCATGATTTTTTGCCATCATAATCTGAAAAATTCGGGTTTTTTTCTACATTAATCGTCAAATTGATCGGATAATGCAAGTAAATGTATCAAAGTTTTTAAAACGTTCCAAATAGGGCCTATATCAGTAATTTTATATAAGTATAAATTATTAAAATTATTGACAGATTTTACTGCATTTTATATTTTTTCCATTTGGTTACGAAATTTGGAATTTATTAAAATACATTTGAAGCTTTGATTTATTAATATACTTTGGCGCATGTGAGATTCTCGTTTTCAAAGAGAAAGAAGTTTTTCCTTTACCTACTGTTTCTTTCCTTAAAAGTTTTGATTTGAGCTACCGGATGATGGGAAAAATGCAAATAGTAGTATTTTATTAGTAATTATACAATATAAAGGTATTTTACTTTTAATTCTTAAATTAAAAAAAGTTGCATTTTCCCCACCTCTCTCTTCGAAAAGTGAGTATATTATTGCTGTAAGTGAAATATTTCTTATTTTGAATTTGTTTAGCCTTCATATCTTCATTTGTGAAATTGTTACTACAGTTGAACTAAGTTGTTGAAACTAAGCAGCTGTTCACAACAACAGCCAGTGCAATATGTTATCAGAATACAGAGTTGTATTGAAAACTCTGTATTCTGATAAATAATGATAAATGTATTCAAATTCTGAACTGTGTCCTTTAAAAACTTATAATTTCAACTTTTCCCCATTCATGACATCGAATAAAAATATTTTTCTTAAAAATGGTAGTTATCTTATTAAAACGTAATGTAATTTGAATATTTTGTCTTATTTTGTGTCGAATAACGTGTAGGATGTGTAACGTCCGATGTAATTCGACAGAGTTGAAATCCTTAGTTTTTCATTAATGTGCGTTCATTTAAAATAAATAAATACCCCCTCAAGCAGCTGCTTGCCACAGAGGTCTGACAGGAGCCTGTCAGTTTATATGCCACAGTAGAAGATCTGAGAGGATGGCAGGACCTCAGCAGAAAGACAAACACGGACATCCATGCCTTACCCGGGGCTCGAACCCAGGTCCCTTAGATCAGTAGTCAAGCGCGCTAACCACTCGGCTATGGGACGGCTGCGTTCATTTGGAGTGTAAGAATTGAATCCTTTGCTTCCAATCATTTAGACAATATTTTTTAATTCTTTGATTATTTTCAGCTCTCAAAAAGCATAACAATATCCTCACCTCTCCTCTACTCGCAAATCTTTTTTTTTGGTTAATTTCAATACCTCACGAAGTGTAACAATGCTATCGATCAACGATTCTGATGTTGTGCCCTTGGGAGTTCACAAGTTTATTATCCTTGTCAATAAAGCATAAAATCTGGAAAACGTAAGAGAACGCAATAGTGCTGTGTCGATTATACGCCAACACAATTTAAATGACTTGCTTGTTTGTGAGCAACTAAAAAGTCTCAGAAAATATTAAGAATATGTGTTAAAATAGCAACAAATAAGAATCAGTCAATTGGGAGCTTCAGCAGCTTACTACCTCCACCAGCCACTATCAGGAAGAAACCCAGTTGCTGAGCCTACCATTACTGCTAAAGCCGGTTAAAAGTTTCTCTACAAAGTTCAAAACTTGAGTGAAAATTTTGTCGATCATGACTCCATCAGGAGATGGAATTTCAACTTTAAGAGAGACTTTGAACAATTTCTATGGTGTTAAAAAAATCTTGAGAAGGAACTAACCAGGAATGGGAACACAGGAGAGTATCATGACAGTTCTTTTGATGAAGGAAATGACAGTTCTTTTGATGACGTCACGAGTGGAGCAAACTCTTTATCAAATTTTGATGTAATATTACTGCAGGTTACCTTACGTTATACCTTACAAAAGAATAAAACAATAATTAATTGCAATAATTAATGTAACAATAATCAAATATATATTCAATTAAGAGTTTTTCTTTTATATCTTGCATTGCCATAAGAATAATATATTTACTATTTTTTCATTTATTACATATATCCTATACTACCTGCTAAATATTATAGTTAAATTTATAAAAAAAATTCCTCTATGATGTCATTAGGGTAGATCTCATGGCTTTAACCATCAAGGCAGCTTTGCCTCTGACGTTGACTACCAGTACATCTCAGTCTTCATCGGATGACTAATAGCTATTTGTGAATAAAAGCTGTGCCAAATTATCCTTTTATTATTAAATGAGGTTATAGAATATGGTCCAATCTTATCCTCTTAATTTCCATCTAAATAATGTCTCGGGAAGGTACTTGACGAAGGCCACATAAATGCATCAGGCCTGGACAGTGCATTAACAGAAGAAATACTATTTAAATACAGTATATCGCGTTAACTCGAAGCTCATGGGAAACGAAAAACTTCAAGTTAAAGTAATCTGTGCTAAAAATGCACATAAACAGTTTGAAAAACTAGTTACATAACCTGCAATAGATTCCCACTTACCGGAATGTGTTTGTTCTTACATTGAATAAGCCGTTTTAACAACTTTACTTGTTAATATCAGCAAAGTCTGCACATCCCATTCTTTTTCTCTTTCCTTTATCGCAATCTAGTTTTTTCAATGCTGTCTTTGTTCATTAAAATGGTTGATAAAGCACTGCTAGGAATTCCAAATTCTTTGGTAATGTCTTTTTACTTCTTTCTCCTACTTTCAACAGCTTTGATCACTTTTACTTTATCACTTAATGACAATGCATTCAACTTAGGCTTTGCTGCCATTACAATACAATTAAATCTGTACTATGAGAAACCAACTCTAAAGTAAAATTAAACTAGCACTTTCTATGATGAATCGGAAGACTACTTATCTCAGCCGTGCGGAGAAGGTAAAAGAAGTGAAGAGATAATAAGAATCACTGTCCACCTACCAGCGGTGGGGACAATGCATAGCCAATGGGAATCGCTTTGTCCACCTGATCAAAATGTCGGCAAATTATCGTACAAAACAAAATTTCATGGGAAAAAATTTAAAATTTAAAATTTATTATATCATGAAGAAATACATGAGTACAATGAATACAAAATACACAACACTTTTTCAAATACATTATCAATGCAACATTTTACAAAGACCATCAAAAGAACAAAAGCTCAAAACAAAACAAAATGATCAATAAATTATATATGGAACAATCAGCTCTAAAAATCAGCTAATTCTAACAATAATCTAATTCTAATATCTAATTCTAATAATCTATCAGCTTTAAAAGCTTATTCAAATGAGATTTTTCTTTCAAATTTTCTTAATAAAATTTCCAGTTATCGAGGTGATGATGAAACAATTTCGAGTTAAAGAGAAAGAAAATGCAATAAATTTATAAAGATTCAGTTGCGAATTTAAAAAGCTTTTGACTTAACAAGAAATTCGGGAACTGAATTCGAATTAACGAGAGCCAACTGTATAGGTATTTAAATTAAAATTTATATCTTAAAATTTTTCTGGTAGCTATTTTTTTTTAATTTAGCAATCAATTCTAAAATATTACTATTATTTTAATGAACTAGTAGTAAAGCGTAAATTATTATATCTTACGCTTGAAAAAATTTAGTTTCGCCGTGAGTGGGATTTCCCTGTTATATACCAGATTAGCAGCTGATGGTGTATTGGACAAGCACGCCTGGCAAACATAATAACTTGAAATATTATACCACTATAATATCAGTAAAATAGACTATGGATTCATTTGGTTGTAATAATAGTTTTAAACTAATCCCACTCATGGCGAAAACTAAAGATTTTCCCAGCTAACTATTTCATGAGTGCCATGTCTCGTGTGGTATGTTAGTTTTCAAGAACTTGTAGTTAAAGTTTAGACAAATTGAATCACTTAAAATTGTACGCGTATTTAAATCCTCACCTTCATTCTCCTTTTGTTCGATGACTGTCCAGGCCTGCTGTATAATTGTTGCTCTGACTTGGCTCAGCCAGTAGCGCATCAGACTTCTAAACTAATATTTCGGTCTCAAACTGTGCCAGCATTCACTTTTTGAGAAAGAGCACACAGATCGACTTTTAAAGGCTGGGATGGATAAAGATGGAACTCTAAGCAGTGGCCACTTTCGCAAGAGAGCAATGCTACTGCGCTGCGTAATGTATATTAATGTTTACATACATAATAGGGCGGGGGTGGCTCAGTCGGTAGCACGCCAGGCTCGTAATCTGTAGTTCCCAGGTTCGAGTCCCAGCTGGGACAGCGTTGAGATTTACCTCTGCAAAATTCCCCGCCCTTCCCACGGTCAGTAGGGGACACCGATGGGCTTGGAAAGGCTGCCGTCCGTCGGATGGAACGTTAAACCGTGGCCCCGTGTACGAGAGAGCCATACCCTGTGCATGTTAAAGAACACTCTGGATGGCCTTGACGGGAGGCTACCATCTGTCTTCCAACAGCTGTTAAAGTGGGTCCCCTCTCCCAACCTTCTCTGAGCCTTCGGGGTCCATGTGACCTGGCCATTTAGCCCATGGTGTGCAAAAAAGTGCCGCTCAGAGGTAAAACAACCCAACATGCATAATAAAAAAATCGAAATCATTAAATTAAAAAATTCATAATAAAAAAATCGAAATCATTAAATTGTAAAACGAAACTGGTTACATTTTCTTGATCGTGTAATACCAAAACCTTGCAATCCGAGTACCATGTAAATTGTAGAATGGATGTCTTCCAGGGGCAAATTGAAGGTTCTGGTCGGCTTGAGGGAGTTTTTCAATAAAAACAACCCATATTATTAAATGTTATTTATTTGATTATTTTTGCATATATTTTATTTCTATTTTCTAAGATATCGATTATTTGCTCACCAGTAATATTCTTACAGAAAACGTTACAGAAATCAGTCAATAATAAACGGTCTTATCAATCCGTGCAAAAGTATAATAACTTTAAATATTATACCACTATAATATCAGTAAAATAATCTATGGATTCATTTGGTTGCAATAATAGTTTTAAAATTACACTTTTTTATGAAAGGGAAATCGTTGAACAGATGCCACTTCAGTGAATATGGTGGCCCATTACCCCATCGGCCCAGAAGGATTCCTTCGATGCGTTTATAGGTCAATCCGTCTGTGGTGAATTCTGATGGTTTTGTGGTAGTTAGCAGAATTTTCTTACTTGTGATTGTCTGATGGTCCAGCAAATTACTCATTTCAGCTCAAATGCAGTGACTAAGAGATTTATCAGGTAATAATCATTTCACATTCTTTACGTTCGAACACAAGGCAAAACTTTGTGATCGTTTCTTTATCGATCGTTTTTATTTTATAATCAACACAGTTACAAAAAAGAAAATAATACACTATATGTAACAATGCACTTTCTGTCTGTATATATGCCTAGAAAAAGTGTTCGTTCAAGATAATGCTTTAAACCCTGTTAATAAACATTCTTTCAGGATATCGGTGGAATGTGTAGCCGTACCTTATACTGCACAAACTATGTTTTTATTTATAAATAGACCTTCTACAATACAGCCTACTAACATGCTTTCCAGATTATTGTAGTCTTACGATTACCAGACAGTGGCTTTTTTACAAAAGCTATAGCCTCACACTCAGCCAAGCCTGTACCACTTAACAGTGCCGGTCAAAGGAAAGAAATAAAAAGATTCCGTGATTCTCTCAGAGAAGCGAAAAACTCAGAGAGAAAGGCCTCTTGCTTCTCTTCGTCCTCCACAGTGAACAAATAAAACTAAAGATGCCTACACATGCCAAAGCGCTTTTCCCGTATGGTCATGAGAAATATACAATTGTAAATAAAATTACTGGTAGTGTTATGAAAACATAAATATAATGCCTTTAGAATATTTTTTATCCTTCTTTAATAATAATTAGAGAATATTTATTATCTACATGATACAGATGTGGTAAAAATGTTATATTTATATTTTTATGCACGTAACATTTATTTCATTTCCAAAATATTTTCTATAGTCCTCAAAGAATTTGCTTTAAAAGTAAAAGGTCATAATTGCACAAAGAAAGACATTTCCACACATCTATATCATGAGAGATAAAATTCATTTCTATTGATGAAGAAAATAGTAAATATATTTAGAATATTACATTGATCTTTTTATAAAATTACCAGTAATTTATAAAGAGCAATTCAATGCTGAGCGTAAGATCAATATATACATTGAGTTATTAAATTATGACCATCCATCTTATGTTATATCAATGAGAGACAAATAATTACATCAATAAATTTTTATTTAATTATTTAATTTTTTTGTTTTTTTTTTCACAAGTAGATTATAGAATACGGGATTGCATCAATACAAAAACACATACATAATGTATAAATATTAATTACGTTTAAATTGTTACGATTATAATTTGTGGAATTTTTTACTCGATCCCAGGGGGAAATGCCCCGTTTCCCCCCTTCTGCGGACGCCCATGACCTTCGGTATTAAAGAGTTATGGAAGTTTGAGATTTAACAACAGCAATGCTAAACAAAAGAATTTTCCTTTAAAATTGAAACTGAAATGAAAAGTATTATTTCACACATTTCATAATTACCTATTTATTTTAAAAATGTGTGTAAAAATTATCTCGATTTTTTTTTTACTTTGTAATAAATTTTTTTAAATACATTCCTGCTCAGAAATGTTTAAAGCTCCATAACTGTTTAAATAGTGAAATAGTATTATCGAAAAATCGAGATTTAGAGAGATTTCATTCGAATCTTTAAATTATCCTGAGATACGTTTTCTCAAAAATGTTTGTTTTAAAATTCGAAATTTACCTACCATTGGCGAAACATGGAATAAAGTAGTCATAATTAAATGACCATTGTGTAGTACAGTCGTTCAAAAAAGTATCCGAACACTATGGTTGATTACAGAATTCAGAAAAATATCTGGCAGCGGTTTTTTTAGAAATTAGCGGTCTGGCAACCTTCGTGTCATGTGACATGAAGGTTGCCAGATCGTACAGAATTCAGAAAAATATCTGGCAGCGGTTTTTTTAGAAATTAGCGGTCTGGCAACCTTCGTGTCATGTGACATGAAGGTTGCCAGATCGCTAATTTCTAAAAAAACCGTTGCCAGATATTTTTTCTGAATTCTGTAATTACCCATAGTGTTCGGATATTTTTTGAGCGACTGTACAGCATGTGGGAAGGCACCGTAACTCCTTTTGATCATGCTCGTTTTTAAAGCTCATTTATAACGGAGGTATAACATAAGATCAGTTTTTCCCCGATCTTAGGTTATACCTCCAGTTGTAAGAGGATTTTCCGACCCTTTCGTGACGTATTGAGGCACACGTTTTTCTCTCCCATAGATTAATGGTAACTCTGTACAAATAAGACCCAACGTTTGACCATTTGTCCGATTTCAGCGTCTCTATTGCCATGGGCATTACTATTCTCCTTATTTTTACTCTCTACGTTAGTACTAAATAATTCTTCTTCTTCTTCAACATAAACTATTATTCTGGAAATCACTCGGGGCCTTTCGCCCCTCTCGTTCGGAAATTCTGTTAAGAAAGGTTCGTGCACTATGTGGGACAGGTCTGTCAATTGAGTCTGGAAAACCGTAAAGCAAAACCCTAAAATTACCAGTAATCTTAGATTGGCTGTCAGATAAACATTCCAGAGTTTTCTGAAGGGATTAGATAGTTCAGTAGAAACTGAAAGTTCTTGATTAATATCATTGCAATCCTAAGAGCAATTGTTCTCCTAATGTAAAAACATTATGGTACTATTTGGACAGTAAATCGAATTCTGTCAATCAATCTTGTATCTTTTAAAAACTGCAAAATTAATTCAAAAGTATATCTTCTTTTTATCAAATTCTTGTGTCCCAGTAGATCTTTGACCGTAAATTCCCTAATTCCAATTTCTTCCAGTGAGTGAAACATTTGCTCTCTATGGGAATCAAATTTAATTCAGTTAAGCAGCACATAAATGACTGTTTCTTTTGTTCTACATGTATCATAGGCAGATGACTAAGCTCTGTTCATCTTATGCATTTGATCATTCAGTCTTTTGGTCCCTGTTGTGAACCTGATAGTGGTTACTATGTCCTGTTTAGTCAGTCCGAAATCTTGAAATGGTCAATCGTTTGACTAACCAAACTATGATTCAGATGTGAGGATGAATGAACTTTAAAATAATGCTGAAATTTTCGCTTTAAAATTTGCTATTTTTTTTTCTTTTGTAGTAACTGAAATCTCTTGGAATATTGAGCCATGTTTTCATGTAATAACGCTTTTTGGCTATTTTGAGAGATATTGAATTATAGATATACTGAAATTTAATTATATCAGATTATTAAAATTCAACCGGTTGTTATTTAGTTTTTAAAAAGTTAACAATTAACTGAACATTCAGTAACATTTAGTTAATAGTAATAACCACATTGTTTTATTTATACGGCTTTAAATGAGAAGTTCAATTTTAGACAAATTAAATTACTTAAATTTTATTCCTATTTAGTACATCATCGTTCTTTAGCGTCGCTGATATAGATGGTTGTTCGAAACCTATTTCAATAACCAAAATTTCCCACCATCTGGTTCGAGTTCCTAAGTTTGAATTTCATCTGGGCCAGCGCTGAATTTATCTACGCAAAAACCATTTAACTCTTTTAAAGGGGCAAAAACTCTTTTAACCACTTTTAAGTCCCTTTTAACCCTGCCCTTGGTTGATAGGAGACACTGATACGCTTGGAAAGACAGACGTCCATTAGACATCCGTTGTACTCCGATGGAATGCAAAATTGTGGCCCCGGAAGCCAGAGATCTATGCCCTTTGTACAGTCGCTCAAAAAAGTATCCGAACACTATGGTTGATTACAGAATTCAGAAAAAATATCTGGCAACGATTTTTTTAGAAATTCGTGATCTGGCAACTTCGTGTCACGTGACACGAAGGTTGCCAGATCACTAATTTCTAAAAAAAAATCGTTGCCAGATATTTTATCTGAATTCTGTAATCAACCATAGTGTTCGGATAATATTTTGAGCGACTGTACATTAAAGAACACTCTGGGTGGCCTTGACGGGAGACATCTTACTGCCTCCTGACACCCCCCCCCCTTCAACCCTTTCTGAGCCGTGTCTTATGAACTGGCCGTTTAGCCCATTGGGTGCAAAAAAAAAGTGTCACTCAGAGGTAAAGTAACCCAACCCAGCTCTGTTACTTTATTCTGTGTTTCTCATCAAGGTTTAATTAAAAGATTACATTTTATATTGATTTTATAATTAAAAATTATCCAAAAAAATCCTTCCAACTTATTAGATGTCTGGGAATTGTGTATGATGTGATGTCTGGGAACAGCAGAGTAAAATATAGCTTGTATTTTTTAATTTATATTATATTAAAATATAATTTTTATTTGTTTAATTTATATTATATTAAATACGGGGTGTTTATAAAGTAACTATCCATTTCTGTGAACAAACCTTTTAATAACCCTCTTTGTGTTACAAATGAATCAAAAACATGAAAACAGCAAAACATTACTACGATTCAACATGACCCCCTTGCATGTAAACACACAAATCCCAACGTTCAGTGGTAGCACGGTAAACCCTTTCCAAGATATCAGGTGTAATCTTAGCCACTGCAGCTGTGATACGCTCCTTCAGTTGATTATTGCTGTTAATCTTCACCTTGTGCACCTCTGATTTGATACAATCCCACATTCCTTTGATGTGGATGTTCGTCAGCCAAATCCTGCAATTGTACCTGTTGACAGGTCCACATGTGTGAAACGTCGCCTCATCACTGAACAAAATGGGGGCGGGGGTGGCTCAGTCGGTAGTGCGCCAGGCTCGTAATCTGTAGTTCCCAGGTTCGAGTCCCAGCTGGGTCAGCGTTGAGATTTATCTCCGCAAAATTCCCCGCCCTGCCCACGGTCAGTAGGGGACACCGATGGGCTTGGAAAGGCCGCCGTCCGTCGGATGGGACGTTAAGCCGTGGCCCCGTGTGCGGGAGAGCCATACCTTGTGCACGTTAAAGAACACGCTGGATGGCCTTGACGGGAGGCTACCATCTGTCTCCCAACTGCTGTTCCAGTGGGTCCCCTCCCCAAACCTTCTCTGAGCCTTCGGGGTCCTTGTGACCTGGCCATTTAGCCCATGGTGTGCAACAAAGTGCCGCTCAGAGGTAAAACAACCCAAACCTGAACAAAATGCTATTCATGAGATCTCGTTCCACGGCTTCCAAAAGATCACTACACATGGCCGCACGAGCTGCATAAACTTCCTCGTGTAGCTTATTAATCATCTGAAGATGATAACACCATTTTTTCAATGTGAAACGTAGGGTTTTTCCAATCAACCGTTTGCATTACACCAAGCTCCCTGTTTAGTCTCCTTGTTGATGAACGAGAGCTGCGATTGATTACATCCTCGATGCCTTCCACAGTTTCTGGTGATACTGGAGGTCGACCAAAACGTTTCTCATCATGAACACTCCCTGTCCTCCGAAATTTGTTCACCAGGGATCCGATTGCTGCCCTTGTTGGCGGTGGTTTATGGAATTTACGAGTGAACTCTTGTCTCACCCCTTCAAAGAACACAAACTCGCAGACGTGCCTCAACTACTGTTATTCTCTCTTCAATCTTCAGTATGATTCACAAAACCTGGAACAGAAACTGACCAGTCAGCCTTTTCGGGAAAATAAATAGTTACTTTATAAACTTTATTATTTTATATTTTTAATAAATTTTAATAAATTACCGAAAAATATAAGGGAAGAAAAAAATGAAAATATATTTAAAATGAAAATTAAGCAAAGATTATTGCATGTACACAATATTGAGTTTTTATTTCATTCTTAAGTTACTTACCTCATTTAATGTCATTAATGAATAAATTTAAAATTATTAATTTTTCCACTCTTAAACCTTTAATTCTATATGATAAAAATGCATATCGTTAATAACTAATAATTTAATTTGACAACCTGTAAGAGCATAAAGCTCATTGGTTGTTCTTATATGGCTTCTATTTTATTGCATTTCATTTCACAATAAATATTTTACATTACATGGATTTATTTATATCAGTTGTATATTTTGTTCAATTGTTCATACCGAATTGTGGATTTTATTTTAACTCATTATGTTGTATAAGCATTATTTATTTATTATTAAGTGTATTATATGTTATATATAGTCAATAAACCAGTGGATGAAGGAACACTCTGTATAGTTATTATTTTTTAATTTACATTTTATTAAATATAGTTTTTATTTTTTAATTCATATCATATTAAAATATAGCTTTATTTATCAATATTATATTAAAATATAGCTTTATTTATCAATATTGAGTGATTAGCGCACTTGGCTACTGATCTAAGGGACCTGGGTTCGAGCCCCGGGTAAGGCATGGATGTTCGTGTTGTTTTCTCCTGAGGTCCTGCCATCCTCTCAGATCTTCTACTGTGGCATATAAACTGACAGGCTCCTGTCAGATCTCTGTGGCAAGCAGCTGCTTGAGGGTTTTTTTATTATTATATTAAAATAAAATATTGATAAATTACTAATACATTAATATTTCTGTATAATTACACAGAGCAACAAGTTAAAACATTTTTATTTCTACGACTAAAGTAGCAGAAATTTATAGTTTTTATGATGATTAAAAATATAACTTTGAAATGTTCCAAAAAGAAACATTTTTAAGAAAATTATTAATTTGATATTGTTTGAGAAATTGGTCATACTGTTAAACTACAACAAAACACAATTAGAATATAGCAGCTAGAATTCACGAGTGTAACTTAATGGGGTGAATTCTGTTTGTCCTATATTCAACGCAAGAGCTGAATCAGATGATGCAATAGATTGTAATGTATCAGGGCCCGTAACCAAGCCGTTTTGCGTCCATAACAAGCGAGGGGAAATATTCGGTTCAGGGAAAAACATTGTTTTGCAGTCTATGGAATACTTAAGTTTTGAAAAGAGTAATAAAAATTGACCGGTAGTAATTAGGAATTTCACCTTAGTTTGATTTGTACCCGGGATTGGGCTGGGTTGTTTCACCCATGAACTGCATTTTTTTGCACACCTTGGGCTAAATGGTCAAGCCACAAGGACCCCAAGCGCTCGGAGGAAGAATGGAAGGTGACCCACTGGACGCTATTAGGAAGCAGATTGCAGCCTCCAGTCAAAGTCATATAGAGTGTTGTGCATCCAACTTGCACAAAGTAGGACTCACCTCACACGAGAACACGACTTTACTTTTCATCCGATGGACGACGGCCTTTCCAAGCCTTTCGGTGTGCCCTTTCTGACGGAGAAGAGAGTGGGGATTTAACGGAGATAAATCTGAACGCTGGCGCAAGTGGGACACGAACCTGAGAACTACAGATGAGCCTGGAGCGCCAACGACGAAGACAACCAGCTCTCTTTTACTTTTTGCCATGGATGTCAGCAGAAAGAGGAAGGGACAAAAGGGGCGACTGCGTGGGAAAATTAATTTATGCTGAATGAATAAAGTATACCAAAACATTAATGATGTGTACAGTCGCTCAAAAAAGTATCCGAACGCCATGGTTGATTACAGAATTCAGAAAAAATATCTGGCAACGTTTTTTTTTAGAAATTAGTGATCTAGCAACCTTCGTGTCACGTGATTACAGAATTCAGGAAAAATATCTGGAGCGTGTACAGCAACTGTACACGCTCCAGTTACCGTTCACAGCAAACTGGAGCGTGTGCAGTTACTGCACACGCTCCAGTTTGCTGTGAACGGTAACTGCACACGCTCAATATTTCCGTGAGTGAGCCCACACGATCTAGTATCAAAATAATATGACCACCTACAGTCGCTCAAAAAAGTATCCGAACACTACGGTTGATTACAGAATTCAGAAAAAATATCTGACAACGTTTTTTTTAGTAATTAGTGATCTGGCAACCTTCGTGTCACGTGACACGAAGGTTGCCAGATCACTAATTTCTAAAAAAAAACGTTGCCAGATATTTTTTCTGAATTCTGTAATCAACCATGGCGTTCGGATACTTTTTTGAGCCACTGTACTTCAAAATTTAAGTTTTCCCTTTAACGAAATATAATCTTTATTTCTTTTGTTTTCGAGCATATCATTTACTTTTATTGATTAATACGAAAAAAATTATATGTATTTTCAATAAATTTACATTTTTTTTTTCAGTTTTGTTTTCAGGTATCCTTATTGGTATTATGGTCTCATGTATGCATGACTACTCTTTTTCTAACTGCGTTAATTAATGAACCTCTCGACTTAAATATTTCTGGTTTGAGGTAATGAATTTTTTTTTTTCCTTTCCGAAAATGTTTGTCCCTCCTTCCAAAAACTCCCGAAAAAAGTTCCTGTTAACGCCTATGCCACTCGCCCTACCTTTGCACTGTCCTGCATTGTATCACCTCTCCTTCTATGTAGCTACGATATATAGATGATGCTTAAACTTTTAATGAGGCTTGCCTTTGCATATTTACCGTACCTAAAAATCAGTGCTATTGCGTATGAAGTAAGCGTGTTTAAGCCATGGGAATGTAAATGTTTTTCCACTCAAGTGTAAAAATGTTCAAACAAAGAAATGATGAACCAATGTCCATCGAGTTGATGTTGACTTAAGAATAGTCGTTGTTTAAAAAGTGGACGAAACGGTTAATGCTTTTGAATAATACATGTTTTGAGTGAACTTTTTTATCAGTGAAAAGTTTTAGAGTAACTCATTAGCGTAGTAAATTATCCCTAAGCATGGTTCGTTACTCTAGCTTATGATTCTAAAGTTACTTTTATGTAAATGCTAGATTTTGATTTAGACTTCGTGAATAGTGATGATCTGTGATTCATTAATTTAGCTGCTTGTTTAACTGCAATGATTTATTCGCAATAATACCTCCTTGTTAAAAAAAATGAATAACTTTGCATTACGGATGAGTTTGAGATGTGTGACTGTCGCAAACATTTGTGTTCAAGTGTTTGAACAATTTTAATTCCACTTTAGAAGTTAATTTAGATCATCTCTACATTGGCTATGATGCAGTCATCTAGAAAAATATATATTAATCATAATTGCAATAAGAAAATACTTGATTTATGTTAGCTAAAAGCATAAATTACATTATGACCCCCTGATGATAGCTCATTTTTTGTTTGAAGACTGTTAAAATTATTACTTTTAAATTAACAATATTAATAGTAATTATAATATGCACTTATTTTTTACCAATGCTACGATGCTTGTTTTGCATAACAATGAAGAACGTTTTATCCCCAACAAACTGGATTATGACCAAGCAATATATCTTAATATATAATAGCTGTAATTCCGAGCGGACAAACGAACGGACGGACGGGTGAAGAAGCGTTTGTTGTAGATCTGCTGTGAGATATGTATCATCAGTGGCAGAACGTTTCGGTTCTCTTGACTCCGCAGATACTTAAGAGATCGGTCTCAAATTTGGTGTGTTGGTTCCACTTAATTGTAAGAGTTTGGGGTTAGGAGATTGGGTTCATTGCTGCCGTGGGTCACGAGTAATCCCTCTGAAACTATCCGAAATTTCTGGGTCGCTGTCGTCGGCTACCTTGTGAATGGAGTAGTACTGTCGCTCAAAAAAGTATCCGAACACTACGGTTGATTACAAAATTCAGAAAAAAATATCTGGCAACGATTTTTTAGAAATGAGTGATCTGGCAACCTTCGTGTCACGTGACACGAAGGTTGCCAGATTTCTAATTTCTAAAATCCTTGTCAATGGACAGTTTTGCTTACTTTTTTTTAGAAATTAGTGATCTGGCAACCTTCGTGTCACGTGACACGAAGGTTGCCAGATCACTAATTACTAAAAAAAATCGTTGCCAGATATTTTTTCTGAATTCTGTAATCAACCTAATATTCGGATACTTTTTTGAGCGACTGAAGGTGGTTATATTATTTTGATACTAGATCGTGTGGGCTCACTCACGGAAATATTGAGCGTGTGCAGTTACCGTTCACAGCAAACTGGAGCGTGTGCAGTAACTGCTGTGAACGGTAACTGGAGCGTGTACAGTTGCTGTACACGCTCCAGATATTTTTCCTGAATTCTGTAATCACGTGACACGAAGGTTGCCAGATCACTAATTTCTAAAAAATCGTTGCCAGATATTTTTTCTGAATTTTGTAATCAACCGTAGTGTTCGGATACTTTTTTGAGCGACGGTACGTTATCCAAAAGAGTTGTGAGCTAAATAGTACGTTAATAGTGGAAAGCTATGAATGAAGTATCAAGTTGTAAATGGAAAAAAGTTACCAATGGCCATGGGTTTCGCGCCAAATGTTTGGCGGAGTTTAACTAGTATAAATAATATTTATTTCAACCAGTTACAACAATTGATAAACACCAAGCTCTATGACGGCTTGAGAAAACTTGTTTGCAGTTACAGAAGCAAATAAAAAATAAATGAAACGAATAATTTAGGACAACTTAACTCCAGCAAACAAAAAGTCAATATTCCCCGTTTCAAGAGCTAACTGAATATCCATTTTTTTAAAAGAAATTCCTTCGCTATTTCTATGATTATGACCAAGCAATATATTCCAATTTCACTTTTCTGTAGATTGTATACTCTGACCTCAATATAAATCACATTTCGTCTGAACTTCCAGTTGTATAACCTTAGTTAGTGTCACTATTTTGACCATATAGTCTCTAACCCAATTAATCAAATGTTTTCACTTCAAAATCAGAAAAATATTTAATGTATCAAAAGCCTGTGAATACATAACTTCTTTTCAGTGGTAAGATTTTGTAAATCTAGAAGTAAAAATGAAGCTTCCACTTATTAAGTGGAATCTTACTTGAACAACTCCAGATCGGGTTGTGTTGTTTGTTCTCTGAGTGGCAGTTTTTTTATTTTTGCACACAGATATTAAATGGCCAGGTTACAAGGACTCCAAGGGCTCAGAGAAGGTAAAAGGTTGAAGGAAAGGGACCTACTGGACAGCTGTCAAGCCTCCCGTCAAGGACATCCAGCTTGTTCTTTAACGTGCAAAGTGTATGGTTCTTCCTTCCACGGACCACGACTTAATGTTCCATCCAACAGAAGGCAGCCTTTCCAAGCCCATCGGTGCCCCTACTGACAGAGTGCAGGGTGGGGAATTTTGAAAAGATAAATCTCAATCCTGGCAAAGGTGGGACTCGAACTGAGAACTGAAGATTTCTCGCGCACTATCAACTGAACCATTCCTAATCCATCCTAGAACGGGAGAGCATAATTTAAGTGTGACTACCCAGAAGCAAAATAATGCATAATTAAAGTTTGTCTTTCCAAAACGTCTTTTAATATTTATAGGATCTATTAATGAAATTTTTTAGCTTCTTTATAACATGATTTATGACCACTCGTGTTAATTTAGTGTCAAAACTCTTGATTGATTATTAAACTGTTTAGTTATACGCGCCAAAGGATTGGCGCGAAACCTCTGACCATAGATAACTTTTCACATCGATGACTTTTGTTACATTCAAATCTTTCAACTCTCTATCTATGACGTACGGTCGCTCAAAAAAATATCCGAACACTGCCGTCCCATGGTCGAGTGGTTGGCGTGATTGGCTACTGATCTAAGGGACCTGGGTTCGAGCCTCGGGTAAGGCATGGATGTATGTGTCGTTTTTCTGCTGGTCCTGCCATCCTCTCAGACCTTCAACTATGGCATATAAACTGACATGCTCCTGTCAGACCTCTGTGGCAAGCAGCTGCTTGAGAGGGTATTTATTTATTTATTTATTATGGTTGATTACAGAATTGGTAAAAATATCTGGCAACGATTTTTTTAAAAAATTAGTGATCTGACAAACTTCGTGTCACGTAACACCAATGTTGCCAGATCCCTCTTTTGGAATGTCGACTTGAAAGGCAACACTACAATCCGGACGACAACCATAAATACTCTGTGAAATCTGGAAGCGTCTGCATGATTTCCCAATGAGTTATGATCTGCCACCGGAGACAGACATACAGACAGACATACAGACAGACTTCTTTTATTTTTGTAGATTACTTTCCCTTATGAGAGTGGTGTCTCAGACGATAGTACGCCAAGCTCATAACATGATGTTCCCAGGTTCAAGAGGCCACTGTGTTTGTGTTGAGATTTTCTCGTTTAATGAGAAAGGGAACACAAGGGCTTGGAAAGACCACTGTCCGTCATGGAATGTTAAGCAGGCAGATATCCCCTACGCAGGAAAGTCATAACTTGCCATGTAAACAATAGAGTAGATGGTCTGGGCAGGAATATTTCCATTGATCCCCCTTCTCCTATCCACCTCTCAGACTTCGTTCGGGGTCCTTGCAGGACCGGGGATCTATGGGGAGGGGGGTAAGGGGCCATGTCCTCCCCCTTTAGAATACTCGTAAGAGTAATAGAGGTGAAAAAAATTATAAAATTCTGAAGAAAGTTTTTAAAGATTTTTAAAACGGAGATGGAATTATGCTATAATGAAACTACAATCTCTTGCCCCCTCCCCCTTTACTTTTTTTTCTGGATCAACTGAGTTTCATGCCCCTCCACCTTAATTGTTTTTCTAGATTCAGGATCGTCCTGGTTCTGGGTCCTTGCAACCTGTCTATTTCGCCAATTGTGTACGCAAAACTGTCACTCACATGTAAAATGCCCAAATCTCAACTACAGCATGTATAGGTGAGAAGTTCCCATATCTAACAAACAGGCACAATTCGTTGCATAATTTTCTTACTTTAGATTTAAAAAAAAACTTGGAAAAGAAGTGCGACAATTCTGACTGTAAATTAATCCAATAAACGAGAAAATTCGATAAACATTAAAGGTGTTCGGTTCGGACCACATTCTATATCACACTATTTGATTGTCGTCCTTTAAACATCAACATCGGATTTCGCTTTACAAGAGTCTGGAATGTGTTGATGTCACGACTGTCAGTCACAATGTCTTCTCCGGAAGTAAAGGAATTAGAAAGAAATCTCATTGGCATTACTCCAACGATCAATCTAGTGAAACTTGGGAGCTGGACACGTTCGCAGCTCTCATCTTTCTTCTAATCTTATCCTCTTTTCAGATCACGTTTACGCAACTTAACTATTTGGCACTGAACTGGAGTAGACGAAGTGAGCTCAAAAAGGCAGAGAGAAAAAGGAAAAATCTTTAAAAAGGAAGAAAATTGTTTTCGACATTTTTCGTCTAATACGACGATTTTGATAAGTTAATACGAGACGAGGCAGCGGATCTGATGAAAACAAAGATTGGTTACCATAAGAGGACAAGATCAATCATTCAGATGTCAGACAGGGGCTTGTGTCCCAAAATCTACCCAAGAAGAAAACGAAACTGAATGTATTCGGCCAACGAAAGTTTGTGTTCAAGAGACAAAAGAGATCCAGTGGAAAAATTTTGACGTCGGCTTACAAGAATAAGGATGTAGTAGATATAAACCTCAAAGAGTTAGTTGTCAGCTAAAGATATCTCATCGCAAAGTATGATGAATGGCAAACAAACTACGGAAAATAATGCATCCATCATCTTTTATGAATATGTAAGGAGAAGTTTCTTTGAAATCATTGAAAATATTTCTACCAGCTATTTATTTGAGAATCTTAGTATATACTTTTTTAAAGTTATTTATTGGTATTAAATTTTATTTCTGAAGTTATAAAAACCGCCTCAGCAAGCAAAGATCATTTTTCAGAAAATATTTATGAAATCTAGAAATATTACATCAAAAAATAACTATTATTTATTATGATACAAAGCGCTATTAATTTGTTGAAGAATTTCCATGTTATGTCAATGGGAATTAAATTCGAAGATTTATAACTCCTAAACTACGCATTTTATGGAAAAATGTGACTGAAGATAAAGAACTAAATAAGATCTATTTAAATCTCGATTTTTCAACAATATTCGTTCATTTTTTGTAGAGTTATAGAAGGTGAAATTCTGAGTAAATTCTTATGAGTGTTCGACAAGACAACATTTTTGACGTTAAAATGCACTTTATATTAATATTTAATTTTTATTATTATTTTGTACCTTTTCAAATGATAAGTAGAATATAATAAACAGAGTTCAATATTTTTTTTCTATCACACCTTCTTCCCAACTATTGTCTCACAGCAAACAATATTTTTCTATCTGGTCCGATGGCAAAACAGATTCGTGCACCCCTGGTTTAAAGCTTCCCTTAAAGTCATCCAGTATTTCACTTCATTGAACATTTTAGGGAGCAAGATATCTATAACTCAGTTGAACAGCAGTACTTCCCCACTATGGGGAGAAAGGGCCGAGCCACAAGGGCTGACCTTGACCCCGGAGGATCGGTAGATTTCTAGACAGACAAGAAGCAGGGAGTGATTATTGTACACCAGCCATGGCTCAATGCTAGTGTGTAGAGAGGACTTCAATAACCTTCTGCTATGGCAAATGCACGAATAATTATTAAAATTATTAGGAATATTTTCTTAAACTGCATGCTTTTAATAAAAAAAGTACAAAAATCTACATGGCAATGATAAGGACAAAAAAACGTTTTTGTGTGTGCAATGACACTCGTTTGCATCCGTGTGACGTCACTGGTGGCGGAAGCACGGGCGGAAGTTATCTGCCCCAGGTAATTCTACAGGTAGTCGACTGATCGGTCCCGAATTTGGTATGGTGGTCTCACTTGCATCTTGCTACTTATGGTTTAGAGATCAGGATCAATCTGCGGTGAGTCGGCATTCAACAGTCTCAAACGTCTGAAATCTCTGGGGGGCGCTGCAGTCGATTACCTTATGAATAGAAGGGTAGTCTATTAATGCGCAAAGTTATCAGCCAACTTTTGCGGAAGAGTCTAATTTTGTGGGGTCGAAACCCTGACAGTGAACTAATTACTCTGACATGAAATTGTAGACGAAGTTTCGTAGTCCTAGCTCTGACCGTCTTTTCATTTCATTGAAGGGGAGATGACCACCTACTAGGAGGAGATGTCGAACAGACAGACACAGATAGAGAGACAAACTTTCTAAAATATATTGTTACGACAGATGAACGTGCTACAGTGAATTTATGATAAATGTGTCATGAACGCTCGTGAGAATTACTTAACCAACGAATTGGAACACAGAACCTATTTGAAAAATAGGAAAGATAGAATTGTTATGTTGGAGTTATTGATATGTGAAAGGGAACAGAGTTAGTCTCAGTATATACAAGATAAGTGTTTAATAAAAGAAGAAGTATTTTATATGGTGAGTGTGCGGGAGGTTGATTAGTTTATTAGTGTGGATCGTGTTAGTAAACTAGTAAAGGAAAAGAAGAATTTATCGTCTTGGGCGTGGTGATCAACGTCTAAAAAGAATTGGTTCTGAGAAACCAGTACACTTAGTCGCAGTTTTGGAATACTTGATGACTAAAACCTTAGAAGGAAGTCATTTACTGTATAATCATTTAGTTTCTCTAGGAATTGGTAAGGATATTCTCATTAGATTGAATGTTTATTTTCCAACATGATTTTATTGTTCATTGAATGTAGCCTTGTTTTGTAGCTTTTGTTTGTGTGAATAGAATTAAGATAATGGATTCTTCTGAAAGTTTATATTTGTATCGTGCCGGTTGACTTACTTTGTATAAATAATTTCATCCATACCTTTATAATAAATTGCATTGTTTTGCAATTTTCATTGTAAATATTTGCTTGAACTCACACTCAGCACTCATCCATTTAATTTGTAACAATATAACAGAAAATTTATTTTTCACCCAAACGCTTGTTTTCCATATTTTGCTGAAACAAACCATTTTTTGTTATCGTATTTTTCATACATGATCTGCGTGCCACAATATTTCTTTCACTGGTCAGGGTGTGGTTTTCGATCAACCACATATTCTACATTATAACTTTGATTATAAGAAGCAAATGATGCTGTTCTAATAATTAAACTATGTAAAACTCCTCATTAAAAAGAGCAACGCTTTTAATATAGGTCCCCAAAGGCGAAATGTGCATCACTGCAGTAAAAAAAAGTTTAAGAGAAAGTTTAATAGTTTTATTTGAAACATCGTTGAAATGCAAATATTTGACGATTCATTTAATTGGTTTTCGGTTTCCGTTGTCCTACGATCTAATGACTCCATTTAGCATCACATTTTGTCTTTTGTTCGGCATTAATTTGCTACAAAAAATATTTGTTTCGTTTTGCTTTTAAAGCGAACGTGACTGTTACATGTCAAGTATTTGAAAGTCGTATCTCCCTTTCAGCATTTGGTTGTACAGAAATTCTTTTCATTTCCACACAGAGTTTCATTATTTTTGTGCGTTAGAAATTAAATACTTTTATTCATTTTTGTTGTTAGTATGTGTGAAAGAGAAAACGTTTCTTTCTGTTAACGTAGCAAAATGAAGAATTTCATTACATTGGCAAAAGCAAATTACCCCAATTTAAAGTTTCCAAAGGTGGAGGGGGAGGGTAAGTATGCAAAAAAAATTGCAAAAAAGTCTGTGAGAGAAAAATACGTTATTAAAGCCCTCAAGTGGGTGTTACCCTAACTCATAGCCCTCCCTTTGGGTATGCAATTCTTTCATGGGGGGGGGGGTTAATAGATAGAACACCAAGCTCTAATCTGCAGTTTCCAGGTTCCCCGCTGAGCTAGCGTCGAAATTTTTTATCACCGTTAATTCTCCTCCTCACCTTCAGTCAGAAAAGGAACTCGGTCGGATGAAACGTTAGACAGTGGTACTGCGTACAGGAGAGTTATAACCTCTGTAAGCTAAAGATGTCGCTGAATGGTCTTGACGGGAGACTACCATATGTCTCCTAACACCTGTCAAATTGATGCTCTATCTTAAACCAACTCTAAACTCGTGGGGTTCTTATGACCTAGTCATTTAGCCTGTATGTGCAGAAAAATGGCGCTTAGCGGTAAAACAACCCAAGTCTAATTGGTTCTTAGTGCATTAATCTCACAGATAGAAAGAGCTAAAGTAGTATTAAAAATTTCCTTAATCTTGTATTTTGTAACGTTTAAAATTTCGTAGTCTTTATAAATACGCAATATCAATATTCATAACGCTGCATTCTTAAATATGTATTCATTCGAAAATATTTCAATTTCTAAACGAGACGTCAACACGTTTCGTTTCTTTTCCACAACACCTTAATATCTTCTCACATCTGTATGCTTCTCCCCGGCATCCATCCGACCCGTAGAGGAGCAACGAGCTGTTGTCGAGGGAGAGCTTGAACGAGTAAAGAAAGAGAGCCAGCTATCAGTGTGGAGTGGAGTGACAACTCAAATGTCGATATAAGTGCGGTAAATAGCACAGGAGCCTTTGGATCAAAAAGCGATCAGACCTAGATGGAGTGCAACTGAAGATTGCGAGCCATGTGCTCTTCTCCCGAGGTTGATTTATGGACCTCCAGGTGAGGCACAACGTGGTGCACATTGAAAAGTGACCTGCACGGGAGAGGCGGTCATTAAATATTCAGCAAGCACCCTGAAAATGCATCAGTATGCTTCTTGCAAAGTCTGCGTCGTTCCTCGCCTTATTACTTTTCCTCTATTCAGTCCATGCAAAGTTAAAGTGCTTTATCTTATTCTGTTTTATTTCATTTTTTCGTTTTCATTTTTTTGCTCCTGTTTTTACCCAAAACGTTGGCTGGATATTTCATGTTATTACTTTTTGCGCCTTTCTTATGCTACCTAGGCGGACAAAAAGAAGGATTGTGTAAGGATGCTGCTCGCTAGTTTGTGAATCGAGATCATTTTAGACGGTTTCTCTGTTACTTCTATTTTCTTCTGTAGGTAGATGACATATAGTTTCACTTTTTATTAGTGGTGGATTCTTGCTGTGTTTGGTGTATAGCTTAATAGAAAATAATCGTATACAGGTATGCCTCGTTTAGAGCTCAGGGTGAGTTCCTGAAATCAGAGTGTAAGATGAAACAACATTAAACGAGGCCTCATTAACGCTATATAGCATTCCATAGGTTTTTCATAAACATATAATTTGTTAATTTTTAAACACGGTCTGAACATATAAGGGTTCTAATTTGGCATAATTACACATATTTCTTTATTTAAAATTCCTGCAATTTATGGGGTGTGGGTGGCTCAGTCGGTAGCGCGCCAGGCTCGTAATCTGTAATTCCCAGGTTCGAGTCCCAGCTGGGTCAACGTTGAGATTTATCTCCGCAAAATTCTCCGCCTTGCCCACGGTCAGTAGGGGACATCGATGGGCTTGGAATGGCAGCCGTCCGTCGGATGGGACGTTAAGCCGTGGCCCCGTGTTAGGGAGAGCCATACCCTGTGCACGTTAAAGAACACGCTGGATGGCCTTGACGGGAGGCTACCATCTGTCTCCCAACAGCTGTTCCAGTGGGTCCCCTCCCCCAACCTTCTCTGAGCCTTCGGGGTCCATGTGACCTGGCCATTTAGCCCATTGTGTGCAAAAAAGTGCCGCTCAGAGGTAAAACAACAACCCAAAATCCTGCAATTTATTATTTAATCGATTCATCTTTATGTTTCTATATTGAAATAAAATTACAAATCTAAGAAGATTTAATAAAATTCAAAAGTTTTAATAGAATGCATGACAAGTTATTGACCGGAGGACTTTAGAAAATTATCTAAAGTTAATTGCTTTACGCTTTTCTGTTTCTCTTTTAGCAATTCAGTGTAAGGTGATAAAGCATTCAACTCTCCACACTTTACATAACAAGATCTTTCGAAATCAGTTTCGTTCTCACTGAAATTTTCAAATTTATCTTTCATTATTTTCATAAATATTGATGTGGGTCGTACATTAAATTTGTGTCGTGTTTAAGTAGTAGGGTGGAAGTTTTATTTTAAATAACATTAACGGATATCTTATCAACTATTCTGACAATGGTAAACTCAAAAAAAAAGAAAACGAAATAAATTACTATTATTTTTAAAGAAAAGAGCAGTATATCGAAACAGTGTTTATCGAGGCAGCGATAAATTATGTTTGCTTGTATTATGGCTTAAATACCAGTAGTTTGGAAAATATTTCTTGTTGATATAGAGTAGCGGTGTTCTTTTTTTAGTACGGCAAGTTACTATTTTTATTGTAATCGCGCTATATACTAGCATTTCATATCAAAGTGAATTATTATATTTTGGCCATAATACCATTATTTATATATATATATTGGTCACAAAATATAATGAATTGCAAGTTTAAAAATTCATTAAATAATTAAACATTGGGGTAGATAAAATAACTTTAATTAAATAAAAAATATAATGTGAAAAAATTCATAAAACTATTGCCAAAAACGATTAATTTGATACTTGACATTGCATGACTGCTGGAATTTGTTTCAGAATTAGGGGCTTATGTTGAAAGGGTTAGTCTCGAGCACTGGTCCAAATGCCCTTTAGTAAGCACAGTTCCGATTTGAGATTTGATAGTTTTCATGTCAGAAAACGCTGATTCACAGGGCCTCCCGGACAAATCGTTTTTTTTGCCACTCCCCCTTTCTTCGATTTGTACCTAGTTATCTAATAGTGGTGGACAAATCAGTAGCATGAGAAATTACCTGATGGGGCATGTTTAACACCTACTACCGCAGAAGTGATTAGAATTTCAAGGTCATCGGTGCAGGTATGCTGGCCAATGAGAACATTCTGCTGGAAAAGAAGCTGTGTTCAAATTTTTTCTTGTGCAGATGCGTATTGTTGGCATTAGATAAGGCAATCATTTGTATCGAGAAATTGCGGCTCATTTGGGACGTAGTGTATCAATTGTACATCGAATATTCAGAGAATGGTTTTCAAAGATGGTCAAGAAAACGTCAGGAAGGTTCTGGCCCTCGTCCATAGACAATCCCATGGGAAGATCGGCATCTTCGGAAACTGGCTCTAACAGATCACTCTGCCTAGTCAAATGGCCTAGTCCCAACAGTGGAGGTCAGAAATGCATCTTCCAATGTTGGCAGTAAGAGGTCGACATCGTTTATTGCAATTCGGACTGCACCTCCACTAGCCATTGCTAAGACTGCCTCTGATACCCTATATTGCAATTCGGACTGCACGTCCACTAGCCACTGCTAAGGCTGCCTCTGATACCCTATATTGCAATTCGGACTGCACGTTCACTAGCCACTGCTAAGACTGCCTCTGATACCCTATATTGCAATTCGCACTGCACGTCCACTAGCCACTGCTAAGGCTGCCTCTGATACCCTATATTGCAATTCGGACTGCACGTCCACTAGCCACTGCTAAGACTGCCTCTGATACCCTATATTGCAATTCGGACTGCACGTCCACTAGCCACTGCTAAGACTGCCTCTGATATCCTATATTGCAATTCGGACTGCACGTCCACTAGCCATTGCTAAGACTACCTCTGATACCCTATATTGCAATTCGGACTGCAGGTCCGCTAGCCACCGCTAAGACTGCCTCTGATACCCTATATTGCAATTTGGACTGCACGTCCACTAGCCACTGCTAAGACTGCCTCTGATACCCTATATTGCAATTCGGAGTGCACGTCCACTAGCCACTGCTAAGACTGCCTATGATACCCTATATTGCAATTCGCACTGCACGTTCACTAGCCACTGCTAAGGCTGCCTCTGATACCCTATATTGCAATTCGGACTGCACGTCCACTAGCCACTGCTAAGACTGCCTCTGATACCCTATATTGCAATTCGGACTGCACGTCCACTAGCCACTGCTAAGACTGCCTCTGATACCCTATACAAAGCAGCCAGACTACTTTGGTTCACTGAGCAATGACAGTGCTGCAGCGAATGGTGCAACATCGTCTTTACTGATGAACCCTGCTTCTGTCTGTTCGACTCCAATGGCAGAACACTCAAATGCCGACGGGTTGGTGACAGACACTGAGAAGAATGTACTCAGATGAGGCATACAGCACTAATGTGTGGGATTATGGCGTGGGATGCAATCAGTTATGAAAGAAAAAAAACCCTAGTAAGGATAGACACCACCATTACCTGTGCTCGTTACATCCAGGACATTTCATAGTCAATAGTTCTTCCATAGTTACAGACTGTTCCACACGCCATATTTCCAGGACAATGCAAGACCCATGCAGCAGCTGCAACTATTGAATACCTGAGGCAAAACAACGTGCATATACTTCCATGACCCACTAGATTCCCAAATTTGTCATCCATCGAAAATGTATGGATATGATCAAACGGAGGTTGTAGCAATACCAGCACATCCCAGCAAATGTAGACAAACTCTGGATACGGGTTCCTAGTGCTTGGATGGCTATTCCACAAAAGAGCATCAAACATTTGTTTGAATTCATACTTTGCCGTGTACAGAAGGTCATACAAACAAGGGATAGATAGGGCCATTATTAAACAACTCTGCGATTGCCTCCACATTGTAATCATTTATTACTAAAATAAAGCTACGTTGAACCCCCAAATAGGAGCGTGTCCTGATTAGTCCTTCTTGGTGTTCTGATTTTCGACTGTTCTGACTTCTTGATGTCTGACTTCTTTTCGATGTTCTGACTTCTTGATGTCCTGATGAACATCAGGTACAACTAGAATTTCACTCACGAATTACAAAAAACCAATCAATATTTTTGCATGCTTAAAAATATTAATGAAATTATATGACGTTGCAGATATTTCGTGGCTAGCCTTATCTATGATCGAGCGAATAGGACAGTAATATTTAGTATTTAGAGAGATAAGAGAGATTCATGTGGGGGCGGGGGGCGTTAAATCTTCACATTTTTCATTCTTTCATCTCTTTGCTTCTTTCTCTCTTTTATTGGGGCGGGGGTGGCTCAGTCGGTACTGCGCCAGGCTCGTAATTCTGCAGTTCCCAGGTTCGAGTCCCAGCTGAGTCAGCGTTGAGATTTATCTCCGCAAAACTCTCCGCCCTGCCCACGGTCAGTAGGGGACACCGATGGGATTGGAAAGGCCGCCGTCCGTCGGATGGGACGTTAAGCCGTGGTCCAGTGTCCGGAGAGCCATCCCGTGTGCACGTTAAAGCACACGCTGGATGGCCTTGACGGGAGACTACCATCTCTCTCCCAACAGCTGTTCCAGTGGGTCCCCTCCCCCAACCTTCTCTGAGTCTTCGGGGTCTATGTGACCTGGCCATTTATCCCATGGTGTGCAAAAAAGTGCCGCTCAGAGGTAAAACAACCCAACCCAACTCTCTTTTATTGGAATCTTTCATAAAATTTTTTAAACATTTCCCCCATTAAAAGTAAGGCCCTCCTAAGTGTGTAATCCCTGCACATTATGTTAATCCGTACCTTTTGATTCAGCTAAGTATACCAAACCAAAGCATGATATTATGTTTTGAGAAGCATGCATCAAATTCGGTTATTTTTTTTCGTTTATTGCTAAATAATATTTATTCTTTATTCCAAAGAAATATCTGAATTTAATCAGGCTTATAGGAAACGATAATGGTTGCCGAATTTATTGTTGCGATTTAGTGCTCCCTGACTGTGAACGTAAGACTCATAAGATTTAAATCTGCTGCCGTTGCCAGATTCCACACATTTTGAAAGGAATTGTTATTTTAAAGCGTCCCATTGCAGCTAGGGATCTGATTTTTTACACAACACGGAGTCATGCAGGGGGAACCCGCGTATATAATTTGGGACCGTTCGCTCAAGTACACGCGAACTATAGGGTGCTAAAATCTGTCGAAATAGTAATCTCGAAAATTTGCGACGAAGCCACTGGATACGAGGGAGAGCGCTGACATCAGCAACCACCTGAACAACGGAGGGCAATTCTTCATATTCAATCTGTGCTAAGATGTCGGGTTGGGGTAGGGAGGAAGGCAGAACTCACAAACTGACCTTTAGTGCAGGAAAAAATAGAAAACAGAGATTAAAAGTGAGACTCGGATAACACCGGGTGACTTTTGGATTGGGTTGTTTTACCTCTGAGCGGCACTTTTTTTGCACACCATGAGTTAAATGACCATGTCACAAGGACCCCGAAGGCTCAGATAAGGCTGGGGGAGGGGACCCACTGGAATAGCTGTTGGGAGACAGATGGTAGCTTCCCTTCAAGGCCATCCAGCGTGTTCTTTAACGTGCGCAAGGTATGGCTTTCCCGCACACGGGTACACGGCAAAACGTCCCATCCGCCGGACGGCGGCCTTTCCAAGCCCATCAGTGTCCCTTACTGACCGTGGACAGGGCGGTGAATTTTTCGGAGATAAATCTCAACGCTTACCCAGCTGGGACTCGAACTTGGGAACTACAGATTATGAGCCTGGCGCGCTACGACTGAACCACCCCCGTCCCCTACACCGGGTGGCGGTCAGGAAATAGGTAATAAGTACGATTATACTACACCTACATATGATTCCGCTCAGTACCCCCTGAAAATCCTGTAGTCTTACTCTAAATCTCAAACTTGCTTTGAAATCCAAAACGGTTATCTTTGTATGATTTATTGATTATGTCCTACACTAAAAATAGATAAAAAAAACTCTAAAATCTCTTTCGAAATAGACTATAATTTTAATCTTTCCTGTTCGATGGAATATTTTAGTAATTGGGAACCCTACTCGTGTCTTATTCTGAGCATAAATTAATCTTTCAGAAATTATAATTATTTTAAAACAATATAATACGAAGAATAAAAAAAAATGGTTTTACGGTATGCATTACTGTATGTGTAATTTACGATGTTTTCAGAAATTTTCCCCTTCTAATTGGGTTCAAGAGGGTTCAACCTCAATAATTACCGAAATTGCTGTGGGCCCTTTCGCAACAATTTCGGGACAAGTATCAATTTATTTTTTCCAGCCCCTCCCCCCTCCCCAATCGAAACTAAATTCACGAAGTCTCCCCGAAACTGAATTCTTGGACCCCCCCCCCCCCAAGACAAAATTCTTGTCTCCTCTCCCTCTCCCTACCACCGAAACTAAATCTTGGATACCTGCCTGAATCTGCTCTGCTTGCACGTGGATTGCAAATGCTGCCAGAAATTGTAACATAGAATAGCAAAAATTCACTTTAATGAAAACATTGGGATAAATATATTCGAATAGACATTAGGAAAACGTGAAACCATCATGCTGCCGTCTCTAGGATTCAAACGGGATTTCGTAGTTGCGCGGTAGTTAGTTTCAACTGCATCCTCACAGACGGCAGTCATGCACACCTCCTTAAATACGATTAGAAACTGTGAGTTCATATATCGAGATGCTTCGAATTATGCTATTTAAACTAACGGGGATTGGAATTACAATAACTAAATAGATTATTATAGAATATCCTGTGACATTCGTACCTTGATGGCAATTATAACCTCAGCACGTTTGTTGAGCATGAATCGAATATGTAGAATATTGCATCTGTATGACTGACAAGAATATAGCTGGGATTCTTAGAGATAGTTATGAATAGGATTATTTTGCTTTGCTTTTCTAGTTATTACCGGTAATTTTACAGTTAGGCATTAATTAAGAGTAAAGTGACTAGTTCTGATAAAAACATCAGGTCATACAGCTCAGATGAGATTGGGTTTGAATGTTTCCTTATTGAAAGATCGCTACAGTTGGGTTGTTGGTTTGTTTTACCTCTGAACGGCACTTTTTTGCACACCATGGGCTAAATGGCCAGGTCACATGGACCCCGAAGGCTCAGAAAATGTTGGGGGAGGGGACCCACTGGAACAGCTGTTGGGAGACAGATGGTAGCCTCCCGTCAAGGCCGTCCAGCGTGTTCTTTAACGTGCACAGGGTATGGCTCTCCCGCACACGGGCCACGGCTTAACGTCCCATCCGACGGACGGCGGCCTTTCCAAGCCCATCGGTGTCCCCTACTGACCGTGGGCAGGGCGGGGAATTTTGCGGAGATAAATCTCAACACTGACCCAGCTGCGACTCGAACCTGGGAACTACAGATTACGAGCCTGGCGCGCTACCGACTGAGCCTCCCCCGCCCACGCTACAGTTGGAACTTAAGAAATTTGGAAAGGGACATGGCCGAGTGGTTAGCGCGCTTGGCTACTGATCTAAGGGACCTGGGTTCGAACCCCGGGTAAGGCATGGCTGTTTGTGTCGTTTTTCTGCTGAAGGCCTGCCATCCTCTCTGACCTTCTATTATGGCATATAAACTGACAGGCTCCTCTCAGACCTCTGTGGTAAGCAGCTGCTTGAGGGGGTATATTTTTATTTTAAACAGTTACTTTTAACACTAAAGATCATAAATACGGTAGAATATGTCAGATATTATTTGTTAACCTACTTAGCCATTATGAAAATGTATGGCTTAGTAGGTTAGCAAATAATATTTTCATGAAATGTTTGTGTATTATAGAGGTTGAAGAAGAATGGAACCATTCTAAAGAAGCCGTACTAGAAATCAAAACTGTTGCCCTCGCTCTGTTGTCCTAGGTTCATACATCTGAATATATACTGAGTGGCCAAATTATGAACAGTGCATCGTGCGCGAAGTGTAACGAAACATTTCAGTGTACTCAAAAGTTCGTACTGGCGTAAATATTCTACGTCACTACGAAGTCCTACAAAAGCCATAAAAGCATGGTGGAAAGCAAAGTCAAGTGCAACATGGGTAAAAAAGCTGACGTCGAAAGGGAGGCCATTGTTGGAGCGCGATGGGCGGGCCATCCATGATGGAGGTGATGGAATTCGGCTGAAATCTTTGGGTACAATATACACTACCTCATCAAAAGTATACGGATATCCCTTCTGAGTAGTGGATTCGCCCATATACGCCTTCAGCTGTTCCATATACGCCTCATTCTGCCCATATACGCCTTCAGCTTTTAAGCTGTTTGGGCCACAGGCATGGCCCAAACAGCTTAAAAGGAAGCACGTTGCCTGACAAATCTCATAGGCACGCCAGAACAGAAAAATGTGCCGTATGGCAGAGCTCAGTGACTTTCAAAGTGGCATGATCATCAGATGCCATCTTAGCAGCAAGTCAGTTCGGGACATTTCGGTCCTGCTGCAGCTGCCCGATCAACTATAAGTGATGTTATTGTAAAGTGGAGAATCCTAGGAGCAACAACAGCGCAATCGCAGCCCGTTAAGCCAAGTATAATGACAGAATGGAACAGTGAGTGCTGAAGCGGGTGGTTCGACAAAAATCTCCTGTCCTCGGTTGCAGTACTCACCACCGAGTTCCGAAATGCCTCTGGAAGCAACACCAGCACCATAAAAGTTCGTCGCGAGCTGCAGGAAATGGGTTTCCATGTCCGAGCAGCCACACATAAGCCTAACATCAACCAGATCAATGTCAAAAATCGGTTTGAGTAATGAAAACCACGGCTCCAATGGACTCTTGAGCAGTGGAACCGCGTTCTCGGAGTGATGAATCGCGCTTCACCATCCGGCAGTTCGACGGAGAAGTCTGAATGTGGAGGATACCAGGTGAACTCTACCTGCCTGACTGTGTTGTGCCAACTGTAAAGTTTGGTGGAGGAGGCATCATGCTCTGGGGCTGTTTTTAATAGTTCGGGTTGACTCCCCTAGCTCCAATTAACGGTACTCTGAACGCTGCGGCCTATAATGACAATCTAGACAATTCTATGCTCCCAACTTTATAGCAAGTTCGGTGAAGACCCTTTCCTATATCAGCATGACAGGCCCCGGTCCACAAAGCGAGATCCGGGAAGGAATGGTTTGATGAAATGGGTGTGGAAGAACTTAATTGGCCTGCACAGAGAACTGATCTCAACCCCATGGAACACTTTGGGATTAATTGGAATGCTGGCTGCGAACCAAGCCGAACCGCCCGACATCAGTGACCGGCACCAGTAATGCTCTTGTGACAAAATGGCAAGCAATTCCTGCATCAATGCAACAAAATCTGATGGAAACCCTACCCCTCAGAGTGGAGGCTGTGATAGCAGCAAAGGGTTAACCAACGTGATATTAATTCCTTTCATTTATCGGGAGATTATGGATGAGCGAGTGTGATACTTTTCATTATATAATGTATCGAGTATATGGATAATGGCAACAGTCTGAAAATACGTCCGCCAGTCATGACAAATGCTGGAGGAAAAAGGCTCTGACAGACAGGGAAGGCGTTTTTGGCACGAATTGTACAGCTAAACAAAGCTGTTATAATTCATCAGCTGATGACTGATAGCAGTATTTCAAAATCCATTTCAAACGAGAACTGTGCACAAGGAATCGAAAATTTTGAAATTTACGAACTATACCGTGATATATATAGCGAAGTATTAAGTAGGTGTTCACAATGATTTCGCCGGGCAGAGTATCTTACAGATATTACGATTAGGTGCGATGTCACTTCCTTGGCAAATGATGTTGACGATACTGTCTTTCATTAGAGTTGACGATACTGTCTTTCATTAGAGTTGACGATACTGTCTTTTATTAGAGTTGACGATACTGTCTTTCATACTGTCTTTCATTAGAGCAGTTAACGAGGCTATTGATAAGGTAGACTTGGTAATATATAGGTATAAACTAAAGTGACGAAACTGGTCACTTTAGGGGAGCATTAGTTCTCTTGAACGCTTATGCTCATTAATAAGTTTTCGAGTTTAATTTTCTTTGACGTTTCGTATTGACGTTTTTGAACAAATATTGTCAACTGAAACATGAATAGGAAAAAGAAGAATTACGCTGGAACTTTTACCATTTTTAGGAGAGTTTGAAAAATTAGACGAATTATATAAATAACTCTAAGATTAGAACAGTGGTCCCAACCTTTTCGACGTCTCTCATTGTTTCTCCAGAAACCTCTTACCGTCTTGATACATTTTAATTGAAATATAGATCCTCGCAACAAGGTTTCCATAAAAGTCACAAGAATAGGTTATATTTTTATTTCTTTAGTTGTTCTTCATTTATGGGCTATTTTATAATTTGAATCTAAACCTTTGTAATACAGAAATTAGATGTTCCAGCATTTCTTATATCATTGGCATGAGATAGATAGAATTGCCATACTCAATTGACATAATTACAATCAAAAGCAATAAAACTTGTCGCGGTTACATAGTCACGGCAAATGTACTTTTTTCTTATGAGCATTCTGAAATATTAAAAATTGCTCGCGGATCCCTAGGATCCTGAGTCCGCAGGTTGAGGGGGCGGGGGTGGCTCAGTTGATAGCGCGCCAGGCTCGTAATCTGTAGTTCCCAGGTTCGAGTCCCAGCTGGGTCACCGTTGAGATTTATCTCCGCAAAATTCCCCGCCTTGCCACGGTCAGTAGGGGACACCGATGGGCTTGGAAAGGACGCCGTCCGTCGGATGGGACGTTAAGCCGTGGTCCCGTGTGCGGGAGAGCCATACCCTGTGCACGTTAAAGAACATGCTGGATGGCCTTGACGGGAGGTTACCATCTGTCTCCCAACAGCTGTTCCAGTGGGTCCCCTCCCCCAACCTTCTCTGAGCCTTCGGGGTCCTTGTGACCTGGCCATTTTGCCCATTGTGTGCAAAAAAGTGCCGCTCAGAGGTAAAACATCCCATCCTATCCCGCAGGTTGAGAATCAATGACGTACCAGAGACTCTCGGGGCTTCCACGCAAGAATTGTTATAGGGCACTTTTGTGAAAATCTACTGTACTGCCTTTCAATTATTGAAATTTTGCAATTAGATTTCGTATTTATATCTGCGTTTTAATGTTTTCTATAGTTTTTAATAATTTAAATTTTAAGAAGTCATAGATGCGTATTATCAACAGAACCCAAATTAGTAGACTTTGCTGCATAAAGTACAACGTCTGAGTTTTGATTTAAATAATTATCTTAGTTATAATCCTATACTATATATCTATGCAAAACACTTATCCAAAGGTAAAATTTTATTCCTTAGAGAACCAAGGAAACATACCGTGACAATAAATTGTGGCCCACAGGCAGCAAAAAGAGGGATTTCGGCCAAGGGAAATAACCTGATCAGATTGTCAAATAGAGCTATAAAGAGTGCTCAAAGATATGATGAGGATGGAGGGTAGAAGAGTGTATTGTATAGGTTAGAATTAGGTACGAAAACAATGTCAAAGAGTATGGAATTGTATTAGAATATGACCAGCAATAATAGTCAAATGCTGCAGTTGTTGCTTATTCTGGCGGTCATCTCTCTCAGCTGATGAACTGTAGCAACTCTGTTTTGTCGCACAGAGTGTCTCAGACCTTTTTCCTCCCACATTTGACACGATTGGCAAGTGATGATTGAGACTGTTGGCATTTTCCATGCGCTTCGGATATTGCATCATGGGATTTTCGGCCGAGTTGTGTCGCCTCCGTTACGGATGCTCTTGCCCATCTCTCTCTGCGATGAGCCCCATCTTGAAGTCAGTGGCATCAATCTTTTTATCCATTTTGCATTTGTCATTACTTTCTACCATGCCTTTACGACTTTTATAGGGTTGGGTTGTTTTACCTCTGAGCGGCACTTTTTTTGCACACCATGGGCTAAATGGCCAGGTCACATGGACCCAGAAGGCTCAGAGAAGGTTGGTGGAGGAGACCCACTGGAACAGCTGTTGGGAGACAGATGGTAGCCTCCCGTCAAGGCCATCCAGCGTGTTCTTTAACGTGCACAGAGTATGGCTCTCCCGCACACGGAGCCACGGCTTAACGTCCCATCCGACGGACGGCGGTCTCTCCAAGCCCATCGGTGTCCCCTACTGACCGTGGGCAGGGCGGGGAATTTTGTGGAGATAAATCTCAACGCTGACCCAGCTGGGACTCGAACCTGGGAACTACAGATTACGAGCCTGGCGCTCTACCGACTGAGCCATCCCCGCCCCGACTTTTATAGGACATCATAGTGAAGTAGAATACTTGCATTGTTACGAAATGTTGCATATGTGGCACATGCCATCATACTATGCGCATGATGCAATGGTCATAAAAATTTGGCCCGACAGTGTATGTACAGATAAAAAAATATGCCCTTACACTAGTTGTTTCTAAAGTATGGTGCGCGAATAGTTGGTTAGAGGGGTGCCATATTGTCTAGGAAATTTTGGTGAAAATTTTGAATTGATTATAATTCTCAAAATGTCAGGTATCGATTGTTTAGTTTCGTGCATTGCTTAGAAACACAACCATTGCAGCAAAAAAATCGCTCAATTCAAATCATTTTTCAGTCATTCCACATCTTGCACGATTTGAAGTTCAATATCACAAACGGCGGGGGTGGCTCAGTCGGTAGCGCGCCAGGCTCGTAATCTGTAGTTCCCAGGTTCGAGTCCCAGCTGGTCCAGCTTTGAGATTTATCTCCGCAAAATTCCCCGCCCTGTCCACGGTCAGTAGGAGACACCGATGGGCTTGGAAATGCCGCTGTCCGTCGGATGGGACGTTAAGCCGTTACCCAGTGCACGTTAAAGAATTCGCTGGATGGCCTTGACGGGAGGCTACCATCTTTCTCCCAACAGCTGTTCCAGTGGGTCTCCTCCACCAACCTTTCCCTGAGCCTTCGGGGTCCATGTGACCTGGCCATTTAGCCCATGGTGTGCAAAAAAGTGCCGCTCAGAGGTAAAACAATTCAACATCACAAACAATAGTTGTTGTTTATTGATATTTGCAACGTTGTCACGTACATCTTGAGTTGCTTTGTCTGCTCGTCGCGTCTCAACAATTGATATTTCTCGGCGTATATAATTGGATGGGGGGAGATTCAACAATTGATATTCCTCGACACTATATTAAGGGGCGCCATTATCGGAAGTGCGGAAACCACTACCTTACACCATTATACGACTGCAGGTAGTCTACAACAAAATTATAGCTGAAAGTAACACCAAAAACATTTCTGGTGAAGAGTAAACATAATACTACATTCTGATGCAATGTGATGCCAGTAACAGGAAACATAACACCATATCCTAGTGTACGTTTGCTAAAAAAAAAATTACAATTTGCTGTAATCGATAGCACAATAGGTTCGTAATCTGCAGTTCCCAGGTTCGAGACACTCCTGGGCCAGTGTTCAGATTTATTTCCCCAAAACTGCCCCCTTGCCTTCGGTCAGTAGAGGATACCAATGGACTTGGAAAGGCTGCCGTCTCTCATATGGTACGTTAAGCCGTGATCCTTGTGAAGGAGAAATGTTAAGCCGTGGTCCTTGTGAAGGAGAGACTTTAAGCCATGGTCCCCTGTGCTCCTTAAAAATGCGCTGAATAACCTTGATGCGAGGTTGCCATCTGTCTCCTAGCAACTGTACATGGGGTCCCCCTCCCCAAATCTTCTCTGAGTCCTCGAGTCGTTGTGATATGACCATTTAGCCCATTGTGTGCAATAGAAAGTGCTGCTCAGAGGTTAAATAACTTAATTATTCACTGTTGGCATCTTGGAACAGGAATCTTGAGTCTTGAGTCTTCTCTCATATAGTAACTACATGAGAGAATCAATCTTGAGTCTTGAGTCTTCTCTCATGTAGTAACTACATGAGAGAAATCCCGTGATTTCCACTCAGATTCCAAGTTTTTGTTCTTTTCCGCTGCTTTTTCGAAGAAACCTCTTTAAGGAGAACACTTAATGCATTCTTCTTGGACTTTATTCTCATTCGAACGGGTAATATTGAAATCAACAACCGTCAATAGGCAATAAGTAAGACCATTTAACTTTCTTTTCTAGATTGCTGAAGAACCGGATTGCCATTCACTTTTAATCTCCGCTGAGGGTGATTCATTATGATCTGAGACGGAATATTCTTCTAAACAGGCATTCAAAATTTTTAATTATTGCTGTAAAATTGGACGAAAAACGTTTCTTCAAACGGTTATTAACAACCGAGCTGGTTTTAATTTGGTTAATGTTATTCTGTTCTAAAAATAATGTTTTAACATTTTTCTGTTTGAATTTATGTTTTCTTTACGAAATGGTCACTCTCAAAGTCGTCAAGTAGTCCTCAAAAATGCTGCAAACCTTTTTTTCCGAATGTCTTAAAGAAAGACCGTCTACTCGGCATTTACTCATGCCGAGTAGACGGTGAAGTACTCGGCATGAGTAACGGCAACTCCGTGACTATGAAGTGCAGTATGCTTTATTAAATACTAGAAGAATTGCCCGGCGTTGCTCGGGTCTTAATATGTAGTTGGGTTGTTTTACTTCTGAGCGGCACTTTTTTGCACACCATGGACTGAATGGCCAGGTCACAAGGACACCGAAGGCTCAGAGAAGGTTGGAGGAGGGGACCCACTGGAACAGCTGTTGGGAGACAGATGATAGCTTCCCGTCAAGGCCATCCAGTGTGTTCTTTAACTTGCACAGGGTATTGCTCTCCCGCGCTCAGGACCACTGCCTAACGTCCCATCCAACGGACGGCGGCCTTTCCAAGCCCATCGGTTCCCCCTACTGGGGACACCGAAGTGTGGACACCGATACGTGGGAAGGGCGGAGGATTTTGCAGAGATAAATCTCGACGCTGACCCAGCTGGGACTCGAACCTCGGAACTAGTAGATTACGAGCCTGACGCGCTACCGACTGAGCCACCCCTGCCCCTTTTTATATATAGTAATTGAGACAAAGTAGCATGGTTCCAGGTGTATTCCGAAGGGTGTGCAGACATGCCTTTCTTCTACTTACAACTTGATTCTACTTCTAATTCTACTTACAACTCGATTCTACGTCATTGGTATGTCATTGGTGGCGGAAGTTTATCTGTTGCATATAATTTCGCAGACACTTGACCGATAGGTCCTGAATTTTGTATCGTGGTTCCTTGCGTCTTGCTACGTACGGTTCAGATATCAGGTTCCTAGCTGCAGTGGCTCTGGATTGAACCTGCTTCAAGTAACTTAATCTTTGGGGGCGCTGCAGTCGTCTACCCTATGAATGGAGAGTTGAGAGTTATGAATCGAGTTGTACATTTATAAAGTTATCAATGGACAGACGTTTCACGGGCCAAAGTTTTTCGGGGATGTAGTTCCATGTGGTTAAAACCCATACATTGTACTAAGTTACAATAAGATAAAGCTGTAGACGAAATGTTGTGGACTTAACTCTTATCATTGAGGAGATGTTTGCGAACAAACAGACATACAGACAAACAGAGAACACTCTCTAGAATATATGGTGTTAATTAACTCTTTTAGATTTTTCCACAAAAATATTTGCTAAAACATCTTTCCATTTTAAAAGGGTTTTACTATAAAAAATTAATGAAAGCGGAAACAAGAATGAATTATATAAGACTGATGATTCGAGTAGTGAAAAACGCAGAATATAAAGTGTCAGGAAGATAACCCTAGACCAGCGCTGTCCAACTAGCGGCCCGCGGGCCGCATACGGATCGCACAAAGATTTTTGTGGCCCGCGAACAAAATCAAGTTTTCACTCGAAATTTTAAATCAATATCTGTAATCCACCTTATAATTTTTTTTCAACTTATATTACTCTACTTGATATGCAATCTTCAAATTACTCATTCTATTTGCAATTATTATTGCATTATTTCAACTTACTCATTCTATTCTTATTGCCCAACAACTACGCCACAATACTCCCATTAAATTTATTAAATATTTGATAAGGTTTAGAAAATTTATATTCGTTTATTATTACTGATTATTTTTCATATAAATAAAATATTTTTTTCAGGTGACATAAAATGACTTTTCAGTTATCTATCCTGTCCTATTCTTTTTTTTGGCCCGCGAAATATTGGCGAATGGAAAAATGGCCCGCGGTCTTAGAGAAGTTGGACAGCACTTCCCTAGACTAAAGGTTCGATCAACGATTTTGTAAGCGTCGGAATTTCCACCCCTACACTACAGGAAAGTGAGAAGGCGCCAGTGTGTAATTTAACAGGAATTTCTACACTGAGTTACGTTGACCTACACTGAATTATCAGACCTAGACCTGCACCTGCAGAACAGAACCCATTGCACTTTCCTCAGCAAAACTTTTACTGTCCTTCAAAGTACAGTCGCTCAAAAAAATATACGAACACTACGGTTGATTACAGAATTCAGAAAACAATATCTGGCAACGTTTTTTTTTTAAAAATTAGTGATCTGGCAACCTTCGTGTCACGTGACAGATCACTAATTCCTAAAAAAAATTGCTGCCAGATATTTTTTCTGAATTCTGTAATCAACCGTAGTGTTCGGATACTTTTTTTGAGCGACTGTAGGTGGTCATATTATTTTGATACTAGATCGTGTGGGCTCACTCACGGAAATATTAAGCGTGTGCAGTTACCGTTCACAGCAAACTGGAGCGTGTGCAGTAACTGCACACGCTCCAGTTTGCTGTGAATGGTAACTGGAGCGTGTACAGTTGCTGTACACGCTCCAGATATTTTTCCTGAATTCTGTAATCACGTGACACGAAGGTTGCCAGATCACTAATTTCAAAAAAAAATCGTTGCCAGATATTTTTTCTGAATTCTGTAATCAACCGTAGTGTTTGGATTCTTTTTTGGGTGACTATACTCCCCTCCCGCATCTATGCAAAGTTACAAAAGTCTATGACAATTCTGGAACGCTTGGTGATACTCCTGTTGGAGAATACTCTTTAATCCTGAATTCTGCCAGGTATTGCATCCTTGAAAAAGGCTTCCCAACAAGTCCCGTTTTCACTTTTGGAAACAACGAAAAATCGCATGGTGCAAGATCGGATGAATATGCAGGAGGGGGTAGCTGTTTAATTTTTTCCCTCCAGATAGGATTGGTTTTGTGATCACTGGTATTGTCAACGTTGCTCCTTCTTCTAATTCATATTTTTGGGCAAAACAATGTTGGTGTAATATTGACCATTTATAGTCATTTTTGTCAGGTAAGGTAAAAAATATTAACATCCTTTTTCTTGAGCAAAAGTCTTCTACGAAGATTTGGGACACGTTTCATCTTCCTCAACCCAAACATAGTTGTCGATCTTTCTGGGAGTTGTATAGTGATAAAACCACGTCTCATCACCTGTGACAATGTCTGTTAATCGTTTGGGGCCACCAGATCCAAATATTGCCAGAATCTCCTTGCAGGCATCGACTCTAGTCCTTTTTGCTGTTCTTTCAGTTTTTGGGGTACCCATTTGGCACAGATCTTTCGGAACTTTAAATTTTAACGATTAATTGCTTCCGCATTGCCAATCGATATACTGGCATCTAAACTTATTATCTGAAAGATGACATGATGGGTTTTCCTTAACGAGTTCACGAACAACAGCGATGGTTCTCTCGTTCATGGCCTTCTTCGGTATTCCTGCACTTGAAGTTCTGCTATCCTTCTCTGATTTGGCGCATTCATCCCGTAATAAGGTCGTATGAACAGGCATGATTCCCATATACTTGTGATAAATCAGCATGGAATTTTTCCGCATCGTCCCAAGCTGCGTCTTTGAAAATATAAAATCTTTTAGTAGGTTCCATAGCAACAAGACACCGATTTCTCAGACCGAACTTTACGCTCTTCCAGCGAACAGAGAAAAGATGATACGGCCTATGTTATTAACACATAATGATAAGTTTAGGCAAGCCTTCGTTAACTTCGAAGGAACGAGTACAAATCTAGACACCTGTCAAGAACTTTTTAAACGCCCTCTGTGTTTAAAGTGTACTTACTGTATTAAACGTTTTTTTTTTTGTAACCACCGTTAACTTTACTATTAGAGGATTAAAATAGTAGTTTGCTGAGAATTTTATTAAGCTTATTTCAATGATAAAACCATTACAAAAGATTTACTGGTGACTTGAAAGGAGTAAATTTTTTTTGTAAAGTTATTATATTATTTTAGGTAGATTGATGGTATGCTAAGAAATGAATATAATATTAAATATATTACTTTTACTACTACAGTACCAAAGAGATAAAGGAACTAAATTCTTAGAAAAATATATATTAAATTATTATTACTTTTGTTTGTTATTAATTATTGTCTTATATATTTGTTTAGATATGTCATATATCAATCTGTAATTATAATATGTAATGTTCAAAAAATTTCCTTTGGTGATGCCGTATCAAACTTGTCGTGACGACTTTCGTTATCAAAATAACCTTAGTTTCGTTCAACTTTTAGACATGTTTTAAATTAGATTAGCAGTGAGAAACCGAGCTGATTTCCTCTGAAAGAAATATTCTGTAAATCTTTTAAGAACTGAGAAAACTTGAGAATTCCACCAACTCCCCTAAAAGTACTCAGCCCAACAAACCGTACCATTGTATGCAGTGGGACACGAAATTGTGCAAGCGGCTGGAACCTACTGATAACCAGAATGTATCCTTTTAATCCCCTAGAAGCATCATCCACTGCGCATGCGCAAAGATCATGACGCTTCAGCGGAAACACCTGCAGCAGAACAGCGATCTGTCATGAAGTTCCTCAAATCTTCTCTTGTTCATAGGTTTAGAGTGGATTGGCTACAACTGTCTGCATCCGCATAGATATAGACAGTAATGTTGCTGCTCATACAAGTTCTCTTGGACTCTCTGGTCTCCTCTTAAATGGCACAGAAATGAGCAACTTCGTCATATCAAATGTTTCACAAATTTCATGCAATATACTATATATGTATAATAATGGACTCACAAGTTATATATAGAATAGTGTATGTTTCAATTGTAAACAATCCTAGTACTTTCAAATAATATTTCATGATTAATTAAAAGGTTATTCCCAGCATTAATAATAAATATATAACTATAATGCTTGGAGCAAAATAAACTTAAATAACAGTAAAATATCTGTGGCTCTAAAAATTCTTTATTAATATAAAATATTAAGATATAATTAATTTTACTTATATTTATTGCACATTAATTTATTTCATTAATTATTAATTATTAAATTAACGTAATATTAATTATGATGCGTATATATAAATGGAAGCATATATATATATTGTATGAATTTAAACAGATGAAAAATAGTATATGTATATACCAAACTAAAGTATGAATGAAGTAATATATTACAAAGGCACAAAAAGTATACAAATAAAACAATATTATCTAAACACAAGTATTTCTATTCCTCTTAGTATAAAGTCAAACTGTAAAAAGAACGATTTACTATGTTTAACTAATTTTCAATGTTTAAACTACAATGCGGTCAATATTCAGTTCCTGTGACAAAATAGAACCTATTACTTTGTAGCATCCAACAAACAAACCAATTTATACCGAATTTCATTTGTGTTTGAGGACTACCTTAATAATGCTTTATACCTTATAGATGCAAATTATCTAATGTTGTTCTCTCCTGATAGAGGACCCAAAAATAACTTTACTGTTGATTCCCTTTCACCACCGGAATCAGGCTTATCTTGAATCAAATAATAACAATCTCCTTACATAGTATCACACAATATTAATTTAACAAAATATATTCTTATTTCTTCACTACTCCACTACACCCTTTTGTTTTTCTTCCACAAATCTTATTATTCCAAAAGTATCTCCGTTCTAATCAGTTGATAACGTAATTGTCACGCTGAAGCATACGCGAGCGTTCATGACACATCTACCATAAGCTCATTGTAGCACGTTCATCTGTCGGAACAATATTATTGGGGTGGGTTGTTTTAACTCTGAGCAGCACTTTTTTTTTCACACAGTGGGCTAAATTTAATTTGCTCAGGTATTTCCGAATCGAACTACCGCATAATGACTCAAGGGGGATGAAGGGGGATGGTTGAAGGGGAAACGTATTAATTGCAAAACACTAAAGGATGTGGTGGGCTGACAATGTCAAACAGAACCTTGTTAGAATTGGTGTGCAGTGGCCAGATGCAGTAGATGTAGCTCAGGATAGACTTGCTTGGAGAACTAAATTGCACGGTCTGGTTGGACCTCCGTAGCCCATGGCTGCTTGATGATGATGATGATGATGATGATGATGATGATGATGATGATGATGATGATGATGATGATGATGATGATGATGATGATGATGATGATGATGATGATGATGATGATGGTGGTGGTGGTGGTGGTGGTGGTGGTGGTGGTGGTGGTGAAAACCAAACATCTAACTAAGATTTAAATGCTAATAGAGAGCAAATCAAGCATAGAGTAGGACACATGTCAAAGTCGCATGTGAAGCTCAGTGAGGCAAATGAGTCTGGATCATCCACTTCAGATTAAAGCAGTGATGATTTGAAGGAACTGTTAAAGGAAATAAATAAAATAATTCAGGTTGTTAATGACCTGAAAGATTTAATTGTAGACTTTAAGATGTTCTGTAGAGTTTTTCTCTGAAAGTTATGATACCTTACTATCACAGAATGATTACAAATCTATGGAAAACAGCAAACTAAGATAGGTCATAAACTGGAAAATGCTGATAAACTTTATACAGAAAACATAGCTGAAATAAAATCTCTACAAACTAAGCTAAACGACTTAGATCAATATGGACATAATAAAGATATTGAAATACATGGAATTCCCGTTCAATATCAGGGAGACGGAAATAAGCTACACTTATTAATGACCACAATTGCGAAAGAGCTTGGTCATCATGAGATGAAAAGTTGCCCTGGCCTTGGATAGAGTCGCTAATGATGACGATTTTTTTTCAGTTTATTTGAATGAAAATCGTGCGTCTGCGAATAAGGATCTTTTGTGAAGAGAAAAAGCAATCATTCGTCGGATTGAGTTGTTTTACCTCTGAGTGGCTCTTTTTGCACACAATGGGATAAATAGCCAGGTCACAAAGACTCAGAAGGCTCAAAGAAGTTTGCGACACACTGGAACAGATATTGGGAGACTGATGATAGCCTCCCGCCAAGGCCATCCAGCGTGTTTTTTAACGTGCACAGGGTATGTCTCTTCCGCACACAGGGTCACGGCTTAACGTTCCATCCGACGGACGTTAAGCTGTGTGGCCCTGTGTAATTGCTACTTCTTAACCGCCACGGTTAGTGACCAATAATGGAGCGTTACCGGCTGAACCCCCTCCCCCCACTCGTGAAAAGTATTCAAAATACGTGTGGTGTAAACAACGAAAAATTTTCTTGAGAAAATAAGATGGTGACAATATCATAAAACTTAATATTCATAGTAACTTAAACAGGCTTTGAATTTTTGTCCGAAATTGTTACTTCTTAACTGCCATGACTAATGAACTGTAATCTGCATAACTTTGAAGATGTCAACGAAATTGGGATCTCTTATATTGTTTTTTAATTATCATTGTTATAAATTTAATAGATAAAAACTTGAGCGAGTTCAAAAGAATGTATACCAACAAAATTAATAATAAGTTCACAAATATAATAATTCAAACCAATCACAAATGTATTTCATGAATTTAAACTTGAAGGAATGTCTAGCAATTCTCTACCACACTTGAAGCAGTCTTACTACAATTCTAACAGATTCTATTCAAAACATAAAAAGTATCTTAATTAACATTCAATATGCTAAACAATCATCTTTGAAAATAAACTTATCGTTCACATTTTAAATTCTGGTATTTTACCTTAAATACCTTATTACCACTAAATGTCTTTTGCCTTCCTAGTAGAAGACTTCATGGACACCTTACTGTCACTTGAATTGGGTTTCTTCGTAGTAACTGCGCTCGAATCTAGTAGAAACTAATACTCAACTTTTTCTAAACAACAAACTGTTCAACTATTTTAAATAGCTTCTTCGTGATTTTTCTTTATCACTTATTAAACGATTTTCAAAACTTCCGCGCACAGTGCAATAAAGACTCCTCTTTAAACTAACTGCAGAGAGACCAAATCAATCTAGTTTTTTTAAATCCTTCTTCAAACACACTAGTATTATTTTCGAGTATATCTCACCACAGGCGAGCATCACAAATGACATATCACATCATGGTCTGTTGCTCGTTCATCTGTCATAACCATATCTTAGATTTTTTTTAGATGTAATTGTGTTACCAGAAACGAATATTAATGAGTATGAAAATTCCTTATATAGTATAAGTAATTTTCAATAAATCTATTTAAATATTACTGGTAAGAAAACAAGAGGTATTAGAGATTTCTACAGATAAAGTTCGGTAAAAAGAATTCGGTAATTCGGCAAAATCCTAGCATACTTATTTCACCTGCAGAATTTATGCACTTATGGATTATTGAAAATAAAATAATATATAACTTGGTGTCTATCGATCTCCGGGTACCCGATATTAATGAATTTCTTTCTTCTCTGACTAGATTGATAGGGGATATCCGTAAATATAAAAGTGCAACACTCTTTGGAGATTTTAATATTGATATTTTTAATCATAAAAAGAGTGGAGATCAAAAAAATCTCAATGCCCTTTCTGAGTTTGGTTTTGTCCCTACAATAAGAGGATTTATTAAAGAGATTTCTGGAAGCTCCACTACTCATTCTTGCATTGATCACATTTATGTAAAATTAGATAGGAATTTAATTATAAATCTTTGATCTTACGAATCAAAGTTGTACGCCGCTATTTTATTTCGATATTACTAAGCTAGAATGAATTATTGTGCGAATGTATAACAGCTAATAAAAATATTTTGAATATGAGCATAAAAATATTATTAATTCAATCATTCGGACTAATTGGAGTACTGAACCAGTCAACACGTCTGATGATGAAATGCATTTATTTTTAAAACTATTATGCAACATGATTTTGGAAGAAAATGTCTCAACAAACTAACAAAATGTCAAATTTTGGAAAAACAGCAAAGAATGGATTACTCTGGAAATTATGAATATGATGGAAGAAACAGATGAGCATGGGTTACTTACAGAAAAAACCAAAACGACAAAGCTAAGAAAAAAACTTGTCAACAACTACGAAATTCGGTAACCGATTATGTAAGAAAAGAAAAATCCAAATTTTAAAAAACAAAATGCTTCAAATCCATTGCTGACAATACAAAATAATCCTGGGATATGATTAATACCATATTAGATGGAAAAATAAAAAGCCTCTAGAAAGCATAATAATTAATCACATGTCCAAAAATCTGACAAACTTTCAAACTGCTACGAATTTTAATTTTTATTTTGCAGACATGGTTGATAAATTACGGGAGAACAACCCAAAAAGTCAATTATATGCCGGGGCTTAATATCCCATTGAGCTCATCATTTTATGTATGAAAAATAATGCTCATCTGTATTTTTTGTAGATAATCTATTAGCTTTGCGGGTAAAATGTAAAAAATATCTCTATATCTGTGTTTTACGAGATGATGATAATGATAAATAAATATATATATAGCTGTCTTTTAAAAAAAAAATGGGGAAATCATCACGTTGAAAGTTGGAGGCAGAGGACCAGCTGTATAATTTTTAGGAGACAGATGGACACCTCCCATCAATGCTATCTAGCGTGTTCTTTAACGTGCACTGGGTATGGCTCTCCCGCACACGGGGCCACGGTATCCCCTTTGTAACCGACGTCAGGGTTTGGGTTAGCGGAAATAAATTTCAACCCAGATATAGCTGGGACTCGAACCTGGGAATATCAAACACGAACCTGGATTCCTACCATCTAAACAGTTCCCTGCCTAGCACATGAATGACTTTGGTAATAAAACTACAAGTCTCTCTATGCAATTACCTTGATATCTTATAGATTTTTGCGAGAGTGATATTACTCTTCTGCCAACATTAACCATTTTACCGGAGGGCAATTCAGAACAAAACTGCCCCAGATATCGATACCCTTGCGTATAATCGATGACGTATCCTTGCTCTTCGTGACCTTTATGACATTCAGACAACACCAATCGACGAAATAAGAAAGAACCAAGCCTAGAACTCTTACGAGATGCATTAGCCGAAATGCTCGGTATCGTTACATCGTCTTAATGTCTCGTAAGATGGATTATCCCTAAATGAATAGAAAGTTCAATCATTTCTGAGGAATCTGGAATGTTTATTTTCATAGAGAAAAATATTTTATGATGTACCAAAATCAGCGCCCTCTAACGGTGGATATTCAAACTAAAAAGAAAATGCGAAAAAAAAAACAATATTTTTTGGTGGATATCGAATTCAGATAATATTAGTAGATATTCAATACAGAAAAATAGTATATTTATGAGTGGGGTCCATTTCAGTTTGAGATAAAAAGTGACGCTGCTGGTCACCGTGTTAGATTTTACATTCTCAGTTAAGGATAGACATGCGCCGAGTGGCCATTGAAATATGATCATTTCACCTTATTTCTGTCAATGAGGAGTTGATTTCAAAAATCTACAATTTCAAAATAAGTGTTTTATGAGAAAATATAGTTAACGGTAGTTTGAAGATTTCAATCATCTATCTAAATCTTGATTTTTAGCAAATACATGGCTATGGAGGTTTAAGCATTTCAAAACAGCGATTTAATTTAAAACGTTTATCAAAAAATTAAACGAATATTGAAGTAATTATCTACACAAACTTTTAAAATATGTAGTTAGTGATGAAATGGTTGAAATAATACTCCTTATTTAGTTTGGGTTTACTTCACAGGTAAATTATATAGTATCGTTCTTTGTTAAATGTTCATACTCCCATAGCTGTCATCTGTTAGATTTTTGAATACTGAAGGAATATTGTTGAAAAGTTTACTTTTTTTGTTGAAAATTGACAAAACATTTACGTATTTTTCCATAAAACGCGTATTTTAATGTTATACAGGTTCAGAGCTAGCTACTCGTTGATATAAAATGGGTTGGTGTGGTCTTCTTCAATGATCACTCAGTGTATGTGCATATGGGGAATCCTTCTCTGAGTAAATGTTTTTAAAACATCGGATAACTGCATCAGTGTTTCTCAAAACGTTTCCGGCTAACATCACCACTAAGAGCAGCCTGGAATTTATGCGGTATTCTAACAGTAACCTAATGCTTCTGAGGTACCTTAAGCCCTATCTTCCGCTTTTGAGACATCTTTAAAAACTATCTTCAAACTCAACGATCCCTAAGCATGGTCTTAAATACTGCTGAACATCTAGTACTTTAAATTTAAAGCTGCGGTTCTCAGCGAATTTTTCTTTGCTTCATCCATTCAGTTCACCTTAAAAAATAAATTTAGATTTCCATCTCACACACCAGTAAAAGTCATAAAATTATACGTTCAATTTTTTATTTACATGAGCTTATTTGGAATAACGTAATCAAATGTAAACTTAAACCAAAACGTCGTCACCGAATTTTAGATTCATTTAAAAAAATGAATTGATATTCTTGTCATTACGGTGTGAAATCACTGACAAGCATATATTAATGTCTCCGAAACAATAAATAATAATCGTATAAGGCATAATTTGGTAGCATTTCACCTACATCAATGTGAATATTCCACTGCAATTGCAAACAGTGTGTTCCCTGAAATAACATGTCTGAACTCCAGCTGTTAGCTATGCTCTTCTGCGTCTCCCGGTGGCATTGACAACTGCCAGGCATCCACATTATCTGACAGGGTTCAGTTTGCATGTCAGCTGCCACATCCTCCTGCTCACTAAGCATTGATTGATGATGTCACCAGTCGGCATCATTAGCGCAACAATGCTACTGCGGTCACCGAGCAAGGAGCAAGCTGACGAGTCACGTGGTCTGACGATAGCGATGCTCATCTTGGGCTTCCGCGCAGTCACGAGTTATTGACCACGTCAGCAGTTGGTTTGCTTTTGCGAAACAATAGTGAGTCGTGAGCGAGAGTCGTGCTTTGCCAACACCTATTGTTACCGTTCGTTGATGAAGGGGACATCACTCGCCACGCGAATGCGAACGCAAGCGATTCGCGAATGAACCGAGGCTCATTATCCATTGTTAATGCACACGGGCTTGTAAGTGATGTGATTCGCAGTGGATAATGATGATGTTTTTTAGTTTTAAGTGTAGCTAAGTTCATCGAACAAAACGAGATATCTGATTCAAATTTGATTCAAATTCAAAATTTAAATTGTTAGTTAGGTTTTGTGTTGTTTCGTTTGTGTATTTGTTTCGTAAAACTTCCCAATGATTATAATTATTTCATTCGCCATTTTCATTTCTAATAAGCACATTAATGGAGACGGATAGTTCTCACACTTTTCGATTCAGAATTATTTTCCGAATTTTATCGAATAGTAATTTTCACTTTCGTTTATCTCCACATGGGAAAGGGTTTGACTGAGGCAGTAGCACTAGGCTCGTAACATGCAGTTACTGGGTTCGAGTCCTAACTATGCCACCTTTCATATCTATCTCCGCTAACCCGCACCCTGCTCTCGGTGAGAAAGGGGACACCGATGAACTTGGAAAGGCTGCCGTTCATCGGATGGGAGGTTAAGTCGTGGCCCCGTGTGCAGGAAAGTCATATTCTGGCACACAACACGCTGGATGGTTTTGATGGTATGCTATCCTCTAACTTCCTAATAGCTATATAGTGGATCCTCTTTCCCAATCTTCTCTGAACTGCTAGGGTCTTTTTAACCGGGCCATTTAGACGTGTGCAAAGAAAAAAGCGCCTTTCAAAGGTAAAATAATCCACCTGATGAATGAACTACAGAATGCAATAAAATAAATTACCTTTCAGGTAGTCTCAGCTAGGTCATGAAAGTTGTCAGCATAAGTTGCTATAAAGTCTGAGACGAATTCGAGACCTCATCGAGAAGCTCGTCAGAAGGACAACATAAGCTAAAAAGAAAACATACAAGAAATTGTATTCTTCGAAATTTAAACTCGCTTTTTTTTTTGCTCCACAACCAAAGACGCTAACCGCTTGGGACGTTTACAGTGGAACATTTCGGGACGGAGGTTACCTCAGTCGGTAGAGTGCCAGGCTCGTAATCTGTAGTTTCCAAGTTCGAGTCCCACCTTTCGCAGCGTTTTTCTCCGCAAAACTCTCCGCTCTGCTCACTGTCAGTAGGGTTGTTGTTTGGGTTGTTTTACCTCTGAGCGGCACTTTTTTGCACACCATGGGCTAAATGGCCAGGTCACATGGACCCCGAAGGCTCAGAGAAGGTTGGGGGAGGGGACCCACTGGAACAGCTGTTGGGTGACAGATGGTAGCCTCCCGTCAAGGCCATCCAGCGTGTTCTTTAACGTGCACAGGGTATGGCTCTCCCACGGCTTAACGTCCCATCCGACGGACGGCGGCCTTTCCAAGCCCATCGGTGTCCCCTACTGACCGTGGGCAGGGCGGGGAATTTTTGCGGAGATAAATCTCAACGCTGACCCAGATGGGACTCGAACCTGGGAACTACAGATTACGAGCCTGGCGCGCTACCGACTGAGCCACCCCCGCCCTGTCAGTATGGGATACCGATGGGCGTGGAAAGGACGCCATCCGTTGTATGCGACGTTAAGCCGTGCCCCTTTTGCGGGAGAGCCATACACTTTGCACGTTAAAAGAACACACTGGATGGCCTTGACGGGAAACTACCATCTATCTCCCAACAAATGTTCCAGTGGGCCCCATCCCCCAACCTTCTCTGAGACTTCGAGGTCCTAGCGACCTGGGCATTTTGCCCATTGTGTGCAAAAGCGTTCCGCGCAGAGATAAAACAACCCAAACCTTCCCCCAAACTTATCTGAGCCCTCACGGTCTTTGTGGCTTGGTCGTTTAGTCCATTGTGTGCAAAAAATGCAACCCAAAACAGCTGGGATATTTTATTTAATTTCATTTGACATAAATAAATTCTACATTGGAATAGCATTTCATGCGATTTTCTATGTTATTATATGTATAATTATGAAAAGTCAAAAAGATAGAATGAGCAAAATTTGTAAATGAATATAAAGACTACCACTCTTCATTTAGGGAAAACAACGACAATTTCGAAAATTTTTATATCAACATAAAATATTAAACATGTAACTAAATTGTATAAGTTGTGTATAATAGCATTTTATAATAATAATCATTATTTTATTCCGCCAGTCAATACAATATACATTTAAATAGCATAATTATCTGATAACAATTAATAAATACATGAGAAAAATTGAGAAGTGAAATAGCTTAGAAATATCAATTGCATGAGAAAAGGTAAATAACAATCATATTAAATATTAGTGATTAATAGGAAAGGCGAAACAAAAAAGGAGAGCATAGCAAGATAACGCTTATTTTTAGTTAATGCTCCCTATTTCCTTTAAAGTTCAATTATGACAACAGTAATGTATACAATAATTCAAATAGTACAATAATTCAATAGTATAAAAGGTCAAATGGTTATGAGACATATTACACTGATACATAGAAGAAGGTTTCATTGCTTTGTAAGAAGAAACGTTCTACATTTGATTTTGAATAATTTTAAAGATTTTGCATTTTTAACATCATCTGGAAATTCAGACCCAAATTTTTACTGCATTATATTTGATAGATTTCTGCCCAATTGACAATCGACACATAGGTATACTCAGATCCTCTCTATGACGTGTTTCATAATTATGAAAATTCGAAAGACTGAAAATAGTCTTTATATCTATCCAATTTAATCAATCTCATTGCAATCGAATACACAAAATTTCCTGATGTCAGTTTGTAATTATTATAGACATTAAGAATTTTAACCTCAGAAAATAAATGTGCCAAGGGATCATAATATCTTTTACCAACAATATATCTAACAATTCTTTTCTGAAGACGATATATAGCATTCAGATTATAGTCAAAAGTATTACCCCAGACTAAAATTCCATATGTTATATAAGAATAAATGAAAGTAGTATAAATTTGTCAAAATTTGTTTGTTAACCAGATGACGTATTTTACCAATCATACCAATATTCCTTGACAGAGTGATTCTCAGCTGCTTTACGTGAAATGACCAGTTCAGATTTTCATCGATCCATATTCCTAAGAATTTATATTCAGTGCATCTCTTTAGCTTAATTTCATTAATCTTCACATCGAAACATTTCTCATCGATATTTTTGTTTTTATTTTTATAAATCATGTATTTGGATTTCTTGACATTTATTAATAAATTGTTATGTCTGCACCATTCAGATATAATATTTAGAGAATAGTTGACACTGCTAATCAGGCTTGCAGAATCTTGGTTGAAATAGATAATACTTGTATCATCAGCATAAAATAACATTTTGAATTAATGTGTGACATTGCTAAGTCGTTAATGTAAAGTAGGAAAAGGATCGGACCAAGAATCGAACCTTGAGGCACACCTCTGTAAATAAAATGTTCATCTGATATACTACCATTTACTTCTACAAGAGCTTCCTCTGAAAATAGGTAGCTTCTTAACCAGTTATTTATTTTACCTTTCCGGCCATAAAATTCAATTTTCTTTAACAAAATTTCGTGGTTAATACTGTCAAATGCTTTCGAAAAATCAAGATATACAGCTAATCCAATGTGACCTGCATCCAAATGATTGACAATATGCTCATATAAATCTGCAATGGCTGTCTGAGTAGTTTTTTTATTTTGAAAACCATATTGTTGTGTGATAATTTTCATATTATCTAGGAATTTAGTAATACATGTACAAATAAGTTTTTCAAAGATTTTCGAGAAGATTGGCAAAATTGAAATAGGTCTGTAGTTTTCTATATTTTCTTTTTCACCTGATTTATGTATTGGAAGAATTCTGGCAATTTTCAGTTTATCCGGGAATACTTCGTTTATTGTTCATAAATTAAATATATAGCACAAAGGTTCTTTTATTTTATGTATAACCTTTTTAATTACATTAATATTTATGTCATCTATACCTGGTGACTTATCAGCTCCTGGATCATTCACTATGTTACAGATCTCTTGAGTAAAAATTGGCATGACATAAAATGTCTGGTCCATGCACACTCAATTTGATATTTATATTTGCCATGAAATACTAATATATAACATATTTCTAAGTCGTGGGGGGGGGGGGGTTGAGGGAGAGCCGTAACGAACACAAATGTCTAGTGACTGAACGATTCCCTCTAACTACGGAGTTGTGTGGCGAGTATTTTTTCAAGGCTAAACTAATAGCTAAAGAGAATCCCTCTGTCCGGCTGCAGATATCCCCTCTCCGGCCCCATTCTGCTAAACGTGGAATAGCTCTCTTAGTGCAAGAGATTTCTGAGGAATCGTTCATCTACCTGTCTTCAGAAAGAAAAATGACATTAATTGTTGCAAATTTATGCATTTTATTAAATTAAGCTTTTAATTCACAAGTTTATGAATAAAAAATTTGAATTTTTTTATCAAATTTGAAATTACTCAAGTATCTGTAAACAATGTGAACTACAAAAATATAATTAATGCCCACGATTAAACTACAATGTTTTGGTTCACAAATATGAATTGTTCTCTACAGCTGACATCGAAATCAAGTTAAGGTTTGCCTGCAGTTCATGATTTCAACATAACGACACGTGAAGAAACGTAAGATAAGATGCAAGGTTTTTGCGGAATTAAACGACAAACATGTCTGCTGCTGAGAGTGTCTTGAGTCTGGTGGAATACGAACCCACGACCTCCCGAAAACATCAGCAGATTGTAGGTTCGTATCCCACCTGTTCAAGGTTAGTGGGTTGGGTTGTTTTACCTCTGAGCGGCACTTTTTTTTGCACACCATGGGCTAAATAGCCAGGTCACACGGACCCCGAAGGCTCGGAGAATATTGGGGGAGGAGATCCACTGGAACGGCTGTTGGGAGACAGATGGTAGCCTCCCGTCAAGGCCATCCAGCATGTTCTTTAACATGCACAGGGTATGCTCCCCGCACACGGGGCCACGGCTTAACGTCCCATCCGACGGACGACAGCCTTTCCAAGCCCATTGGTGTCCCCTACTCACCGTGGGCTGGGCGGGGAATTTTGCGGAGATAAATCTCAACGCTGACCCAGCTGGGACTCGAACCTGGGAACTACAGATTACGAGCCTGGCGCGTTACCGACTGAGCTACCCCCGCCCCCCCCACCTGTTCAAGACAATTTTTCTTCTAAATTTCATATATATGTTTACTGATTTCATACTTTCCAATTATTTATTGATCTGTTTAAATTCCCCATGCCTATTTTGATATTTGTCCTAACATGAAAATACACTCCTCAAAGTGGAAATAGCACCACTAAGAAGGAATGGAAGTAGAGATACAGAAATCCCAAGAAGCAATCAACTATCACAAATATGCAAATAATCAAAGTTCCGCAGCGAATGGACACGTGACACACTGCCGATCCATGGATAAATAACGAGCGCCCACAAGCTCGTATCATAGCACAACCGACAGTAAGGATGGACTGCATGCTGTGAAAATGTCCCTATATTCCTTGGAGATGCTGGCGTGACCCTTTTGCCCAATTGACGCCTTCTTAGAGAGAGCAAATCGTCGATATGTGAGAGCTCGGATTGAGCCTTCGAGTGATTGCTGCACACATAGGGTGCAATATGAGCAGAGTGCAACAGTGCAACAGTGCATCTCGCGCAACATTATTGAGCACCAAATGACATTAAGGGCAGGTACAGGACCAACACATTTCACCATGGGATGTGAAGATCGCATGAGCTGTTGGAGGGCCGTTTGTGACCCTTTCACCACAGCGACTGAGCCATGGTCTCCACACAAACCATTAGACAATGTTTGCATGACACAGGAATCAGGGCGAGAAGTCCAGTCCAGCATCTGCCATTGCAGAGACATCACCGGTTATGCCTTTTCCACTGGTGTCAAGCGGGGCAACATTGGACTACGAAATGGAGGACAGTGTTATTCATAGATGAGTCCCGATTCTGTTTCGGCATGCCAGATGGCCGTTTGTCTGTATGGCATCGGCATCTACAAGGGCATGACGAAGCCTACTCCATTAACTATCATACAGCTCCCCACCATGGTATAATGGAAAAGGGTGGCATCACATATGGTGGCCGCACATCTCTGCTCCATGTTCCTGACGCGCTGATGGCAAAATGTTACATCACTGACACCGTTAATCCTGTGGCAGGATCTTTCCTTACCATTATGTCTGGATTGATTCTGCAGTAGGACAACGCCACCCCACACACTGCACGTGCAACGATGGCAGTCTCCAAGGTGTGGACATTCTTCCATGGTCGCCATACTCCTCGAACTACCGCCCATTGAGCATGTGTCGGACCTTATGGTCATCGCCTTTGCCAGCTCCCTCTGGCGGAAAACCTGGTACAGTTGTGGGCCGACTGGATGGTTTTTGGAACGCCATACATCAGGACACCATTAATCATCTGACTGATGGAATTCTGAGACATTTACAGGCTTGTATAACCGCCCGATGTTGCGCCTACTATGTACTGATGAATCTGTAGTAAATGCGCGGGCCTTGCGTTCTTACGTTCCGTTTTTTGATCATTTTAATATCTACCATCATTGCTTCCGTCCTGTTAGTTTCGGAGCGTATGTATCATTTTTTTCGAGGTGATGCTATTCCCACTTTGAGTAGTGTAGCAGCATAGTACAGTCGCTCAAAAAAGTATCCGAACGCTATGGTTGATTGAAGAATTCAGAAAAAATATCTGGCAACGATTTTTTTAGAAATTAGTGATCTGGCAACCTTTGTGTCACGTGACACGAAGGTTGCCAGATCACTAATTTCTAAAAAAGTATTTTTCCTGAATTCTGTAATCAACCATAAGTGTTCAGATACTTTTTTGAGCGACTGTACACTTTATTCCTAGAGCGACTTTGGTTGTTGCGTGAGGAAGTCTATGAACTTCCGCTCTTCATCTGACTTCAACTTCCTTGTTTATATGACATATGAGTTCCAGAAAATATTCCATCTAATAGGGTAGATGCGAGAACTAGAAGGAGGATTTTCCCGGCATTCCGAAGAATCCTTGTTCAACGCTGCTATTGTTATTTGGCCAGTATGGTAGCAGACGTTTTATGTAACAAAACAACCATTTTACCCAAAAGCCTTGGGCACATCGACTATATTCTTATTTAACATCAAATGCCCATAGTTTTGCAATAACGTTGCAAGTAGATGGTGGCACTATGATCCAGAAACTCAATTAACAGCCGGCCCTGATAATCAAATTAAAACGTAGCCTACGCACATTGTTCAGATTTGGATATTCCGTGCTGGATACATTCAGAACGTAATAAACAGCGTATTTTGGTAGTCAAATTGAAACGTCAGCATATGCATATTGATCATTTTTTTGTGCTGGGTGTATGGTTCATGACCTCAATCAACAGCGAATCGTGAAAGTCAAATTAAAATTGTCTGCATACCCACATTTGTTCAATTGTGGATGTTTCGGGCTGGATTTTACTTTGAATCTACACAAAGTTAATCACATTCAAGCCGATGGTTGCCACTGATTCTAGTGATAATGAATTTCATTTTTGTATTCCCGTTTCATTTATAAGGGCACAAACATCACTAACCCCATTCTTCTGATACAGTTACTTTTTCGCTTTTCATTCGAATGTTCCTTACATCTCTTCCAACAATCATTTCGATTGCACTGATCTTAAAAGTTATTCTTTCTGTCAGCGTTCATGTCCCTGATCCATTTTGGATAGTCTTCACAAATGTGTGAAAGAATTCATTCATTTATTCTTGCTCGTATACAAAATTAAGTTATAAATAAAATTGCAGGCTTTTTTCTCTTTATTAGCATTTGGCAGCAGTGGTTCGAGTGTCGCTACTGAATGCGTCTGCCAGCCTTTCTCTAAGTATTGAGTTAAAATTTCTTCATTTGTTGTTTTTCTTATCATTACAATGAGTGTTTAAAAACTAAACGTTTAAATCATATTCCTGAACTTATCAGAAAACGACAACAGATCGTGATATGTTTAACGAAATCATCAGGGATGATGAGACTGGCTCATCCAATAGGGATGCGGGAGTTTGGCTTAGTCGGTAGTGCGCCAGGCTCGTAATCTGTAGATTCCAGATTCGAGTCCCAACTATGTCATCGTTGAGATTTATCTCCAATAAATCATCACCCTGCTCTTGGATAGAAAAGGGAAACCTCTGGGCTTGGAAAGGCAGCGTCCGTCGTACGGGACGTTAAAGCTGTGATCCGGTGTGCGGATGAGCCATACCTTGTGCACGCTACAGAACACATTGGATGGCTTTTACGGGTGGCTTCTCCAGGGGTCCCCTTCGCCCAAACTTCCTTTGCGTCCTTCTGATCTGGCCATTTAGCCCATTGTGTGCAAAAAAAGTAGTGCATAGAAGTAAAACAACCCAACTCGTCCACTACGAACAGAAACGAAATGCTAGTGTCGCAAAACACCCACTTTACCACGACTACAAACAACTGTTCAAACCCATAGTAAAAGGACAACGATTAGTTGCTTTTTGTTGTTTTTCTTTCGAAATGAGAGCAATAGTTTAAAAACAGTGTGTTCTTCCAAGATAAACCGTGAATCAAGAATTTTACCAGGAAGTGTGGGAAGAATGCCACACAGCTGGATTCGTGTCTGCTCTGCTCCTGGCACGCAAGGCACTGTGAAATCACTCATGGCAGTAAAACAAATCACTCTGGTGGATCCCCTGCCTACTCTTGCAAATTGGCTCCATCCCATTTTGTCTCATTTCCAAAACTAAAGCCTTCAATACATGGAACTCAATTTGCATCAATAGAAGAGTTCAGGAGAGCTGCATCCGAGCAGCTGAATGGTCTTTCAAAAATCAAGCCAAAGGGCGCTTTAAAATACCGTAGAATGCTGCGTATCTACCAGGGACATTACTTTAAAGTCCGAGAAATCATGTGTTAATTTACAATCTAATTTTATATTGATTTAATCTGGATATTTTTCTTATTTTCAGACTTTGTACTTCTATCCCATAAAACCATTTAGTAGTTATTGTTTTTCTTGCTTCCTCAATGGAGTATACCATTCTCTTGGATGATACACGCCAAACACTTAATTTTTTTAAATGTTTGCCTTTCACGTCATTTCTCCATCCAAACAACTCCAGTCTATTTACTGGGGGGAAGCTCAGTCGGTAACATGCCAGGCTCGTAATCTGCAGTTCACAGGTTCGAATCTCACTTGTGCCAGCGTTTAGGATTTATTTCTGCAAAACTCCCACTCTGCCCTCGGTCAGTAGGGGACTCCGACAGACTTGGAAAGGCCGCCGTCTGTCCGATGGGACGTCAAGTCGTGGTCTGATGCGCGAATCAGACAACGAAATCTAATATAAACGTAATATAAACGTAATCCTATGCGCGTTAAAGAACACGCAGGATGTCCTTGATGGGACCCGTCCACCAATGGGTCCCGATCCTTCTCTGAGTCCTCGGGGTCCTCGTGACCTGGTCATCCATTGCGTGCAAAAAAAGTGCTACTCAGTGGTAAAACCAACCAGTGTATTATACCCTTTTACCATTTTTTATTCTTCTTCCAAAATTAATTTTCCTTCTCTACTTCACATATTACTCTTTTAATTTCCTCATCATGTATTCTAAGAGATTTTATCACTTGCAGTTAACTTATCAACTGCAAAAAATAAAAACGTATTTCCACCAGTTGGTACACCCATTTTTTGCAGTTTTTCTTTACCATTCTTTCATCTTTTTGAAATCGTAATCTCTGATTAAAATCCTCTTACTATTTTCAGAATTATTATGCCTGTTTCAACAAAACTACCTATTCGCAAGTGGTACAAGTAACACAAATGAAATAGAATATTTCGTATCAGTTAATGTAAAAAAAAAGGATTTATAATCTTTGCTCACTTTCAAGATCTCAAACATATCTTCATTCTATAACATTAAAAGCGTTTCGCTTTAGGCATCATTTTCTAATAACACATCTCGTTTTAAAAGCAGGATATAGAACAATTATTTACCATTACAAAAATTTATAACTACCAGTATTTTAATAAGAATATTTTTATGATTGATCTTGTTATTATGATTTATTCGTTTAAATCATAAGATTTATAACTACCAGTATTTTAATAAGAATATTTTTATGACTGATCTTGTTATTATGATTTATTCGTTTAAATCATAAAATTTATAACTACCATTACTTTAATAAGAATATTTTTATGACTGATCTTGTTATTATGATTTATTCGTTTACTCCGGTATTCCTATTATCCTAATAATGCTTGTTTTGTTATGGTTAATAGCAATGGATTTTTCGTGTTGAAAGTAAAACAGACTTGGCAAAAGAAAGAAAACGCAAAAATATTTAGCCTTGGGGCAGAAAAAAACAATTTACAGATATATTGAAGAAAAATCATCATCCAGTTAGAGAGGAAAAAAAATCATCCATACCGAAACATCTATGGCAGCAAGGTATCAAGCTCTTGTTAAAGAGAGAAACTCGGAAAAAAAAGAGAAAAAAAATCCGCATACGTCTCTTACAGTTCTTGTGATGCCGCAAACGTTCCATCAATGAGCTTCGATTTTACAACCGAGTGGTCACGTGATGCGGCGCTGTTTCTGATGCCAGTTACCAAGAACATTTCCGGCGAAAGAGCAATAATTGCGCCCTGGACCCTTGTTATGCCCATCACGTACTAACAAAGAAAATTAAGTCTTGAGAAGCGAGAGAAGAACAAAGAGGAAGAGAGAGAAAGTGTAAAACCATCACCGATCAATGAATGCGCGGAAGAGAGGAGCGGATGGGGAGGGAAGGAAGGTGCAGGGAGCAGGATTTCCCTCATCAGCTGCCAACCCCGTCTTTAACCTGTGGCTGTGACACGGCGATTGTGCTTGCGCATTTTGCCGCTGTCTGTCGGCGGGCGACGGAAATTATTTCTCCGAAAGTGCACTCGAGAGCGCGAGAGGAGTGAAACTGTCGCTTAACTACGTGGAGGCGATGAAGTGGAGGAGGAGGAGGAAATTATGGAAGGGGGGAGGTGACCGGTGTTTTAACTATCTGAGTTTGAGCAGCGATGGAGACGAATGGGAGATGGGACGAACCTATTATGTGTTGAATTACACAGAAAATTGTAAGACAGGTTGGGTTGTTTAACCTCTGAGAAGTACTTTTATGTACACAATTGACTAAATGACAAGTTACAAAGACCCCAAAGGCTCAGAGATGGTTATGGGAAGGAGATAAAACAACTATTAGGAGACAGATGGAACCTCCTGTCAAAGCCATCCACAGTGTTCTTCAACTTGCACAGGGTATAGCTGGATAATCGATCTTACTTCTTATCTTGGGCAAAGTGAGTTTAGAAGAAAATCGCAAGTAAAGCACAGTGCAGTGGAAGTTCTAATCATCACGATAATATATATATTCATATCGAAATGATTGGAATTAATTTATTGTTTAACATTTTCCTCTTCAAATGTATTTCTTTATTCCTATTTATTATAAATGTTAAGAAGCTCTTTTCTGGATAACTTCAGAAAAGTTTATATTTCGTCACACACCATATTTCTGTTTGTCAGCATTTTACCTATCTATTATATAATTTAAAGAGTTTGTCTCTATATTTCTTTGTCTCTCTGTCTGTATATGTTTCTGTCTGTCTTTCTGTCTGTCCGAGAATTCCTCCTAAAGGTGAGAACTAGGATAAGAAATTTTGTCTCCAGCTTCATTGCATCGTGACAGAGTGCATTATAAAAGTTTCAAATCCATAAAATTAGGTCCTCTTCCAAAAGCTGGCTCTTCCGTACACGGTACCGTAAAACATCCTTTTCAAATCCATCGTTGTCCCATACTGATCGATAACAGGACGGGGATTTTAGAAGATAAATCTCAACGCTGACACAGGTGGGACTCGAACCTGGGAACTGTAGATAACGAGTCTGGTGCGCTGTTGACTGAGCCAATCCCCACCTCCTTAGAAAGAAGAAACATTTGCAAAAAATAATTGGAATACATGTGGATTCAACCCGCGTTAATGTGCCAATATTTGTTCTGGTTTCCACCTGGACTCCAAGTGATCAAATCAACTTTTATGGGGTGGGGTGGGGCGGTGGTGGCTCAGTCGGTAGCGCGCCAGGCTCGTAATCTGTAGTTCCCAAGTTCGAGTCCCAGCTGGGTCAGCGTTGACATTTATCTCCGCAAAATTCCCCGTCCTGTCCACGGTCAGTAGGGGACACCGATGGGCTTCGAAAGGCCGCCGTCCGTCGGATGGGACGTTCAGCCGTGGCCCCGTGTACGTGAGAGCCATACCCTGTGCACGTTAAAGAACACGCTGGATGGCCTTGACGGGAGGCTACCATCTGTCTCCCAACAGCTGTTCCAGTAGGTCCCCTCCCCCAACCTTCTCTGAGCCTTCGGGGTCCATGTGACCTGGCCATTTAGCCCATGGTGTGCAAAAAAGTGCCGCTCAGAGGTAAAACAACCCAACCCAACTTTTATGGATATGAGTTACTAGTTCGTAGGTAAAAAGTGATTGTCTAAAGATTAAAATTGTATTAACTTGGTTATATCTCACGTTGTGGTTTCAATACCTGTGACTTACTTTCATAATGCGTTTTTTTTTTTTCCAAGGGGCGAAATATTTTAAAAGTGGTACTTGTTATAATAGAAAAAAAATATAGTATTCTTTACTTTGCTTGGATATCAAAAACACTTTCGCAACTTTTACACTAGAGATTTGACGTAACAGGTAGTAATAATTTCAGAAATTAAATCATAGGAAAAGTGTCTTCTATCATTCAAGATATAAACAATGGAGTATCAAAAATTAAATATTTCAGTACTTTTTTTATTCTACTGGTAATTGTTAATTTTTTTTAAATATGTAATCAATTCTAAAATATTTGTAATTATTTTAATATACTCAGAAAGAATAAATTATTTTGTTTTACATGGTTTAAAAATAAATAGCTTCTAGGCAAAGTTTTATGCATATCTGAATTTCCTCCTTTTTCTCAACGGCTGGTTGCATCAAGGTGGCATTAGGGTGAACCCCCCCCCCCACTCCAGTAAAGTTGCTTGGTGAAATAGCAGATTTATTATAAATCAATATGGGAAATACACATATGATTCAATTTTGATAAAATTTCTTATCTTTTCTTCGGATTGTAACAAAATTTCTCCCTCTCTCTCCCCTTTTTCAAAAATTTGGATGAAACTTATCGCCAGGAGAAAATTTCCCCCAGTTGGCAACATTGAAGGGAAGAGTCGCTCCGATGCATCAGAACTCTATTTCCTGTTACATGGAAAGGCTTCTAGAGCTTGCCATTCAAAGCAAGTTTGGAGAACCAGATAGCTGAAAACTTCTAGCATTGGCCCCAATAAGGGGGGGAAAGCCATTCCGTCATCTTTCATATCCATGTTTTCGTAATTTCAAGTTCAAATTGAACTAGCTTTAGGGCAACTATTATTTTCCCAATTTCCGCTCCCTTGGTATCATTGAGTTGATTTCACCTCATAACTCAGCGGTGGAGTTATGCCGAAAAGCGCCGAAAATTCGAGTCAACGTGTTAGAAAATAAACAATTGGCTCTCTAACAAAACCGTAGGTAAACCTGATAAATTTTTACTTTAAATATCGAGATATTTATTGGCAATTTATATATTCTATAATTCGTATAGTTGATTTCTCCGGAAAATCAATTTTGCTTATATTAATTCAATCACTATCATCATTAATAGGTTGTTTTCATAAATTAAGGAACAACCCTATGTTCTGTCAACGGGGTAGCTAACCTCAAAGCTCTTTAACTTCTTAAATATTTGTTTTTTAAATGTGAGGGCAGATAAAGATCTTAATCAAATAAATCAATATCTCGCTTTTTTAACGATATTCGGTTGGGTTGTTTTACTTCTGAGCGGCACTTTTTTGCACACCATGGGCTAAATGGCCAGGTCACATGGACCCCGAAGGCTCAGAGAAGGTTGGGGGAGGGAACCCACTGGAACAGCTGTTGGGAGACAGATGGTAGCCTCCCGTCAAGGCCATCCAGCGTGTTCTTTAACGTGGACAGGGTATGGCTCTCCGACACACGGGGCCACGGCTTAACGTCCCATCCGACGGACGGCGGCCTTTCCAATCCCATCGGTGTCCCCTACTGACCGTGGGCAGGGCGGAGAATTTGGCGGAGATAAATCTCAACGCTGACCCAGCTGGGACTCGAACCTGGGAACTACAGATTACGAACCTGGAGCGCTACCGACTGAGCCAATCTTGCCCCACGATATTCGGTCAGTATTTAATGAGTTATGGAAATTTGAATATTGAATAACGGTAATGTCAGTCTTAAGAAACTTATACAAAACTGATGAAGAGTGAAAGATCACACAAATTTCTACATCTCGGGAATGATTTTTTTTACATGTATCAATTGAATTCCACATATACAAGTAATCTGTGTATTTACTATGGATTCTGAAATACACACTTATTTCATTAAACACTTTGACACAATACTTATTACTGAGTTTTAACTATTGAAGTCAATTTTTGAAACTGTAATTGTTATTGCTAAATATCGATACTTCCATAACTCATTAAATACTGAAAGAATATTGTTGAAAATCGAGATATTGACATAAATACCCCCTCAAGCAGCTGCTTTCCACAGATGTCTGACAGGAGCCTGTCAATTTATATGCCATAGTAGAAGGTCTGAGAGGATGGCAGGACCTCAGCAGAAAAACGACCCACACAGCCATGCCCGGGGCTCGAATACAGGTCCCTTAGATCAGTAGCCAAGCACGCTAACCACTCGGCCATGATATTTGATTGAAATCAATATCTGCCATAAAAACAAATATACTTTCTAAGTTATAGAGCTTCAACGTCAGCTTCCCATTTACCTAGCATAGGGTTGTTCCTTAAATTTTGGATCTCACTGTATTTTCTTAATTATTCACCCAAATATCATTAAAAAATGGCCCAAAAAATTGCTTTCAGTTATTGGCCGTACAAGCCAGAAGTTCAAATTTTATGTAAAATGTGAACAGACCAAAACTTTATCGAGTACTAATCTAATGGGTCTGAATAAAACGTCTTATCCACACTTGGTTTTGGTTTGTGCACTTTCTAAATTTTTATCGGTATTTCAACATCTCGATCCACTTTGGAAAAAAAAAGAGTTAATTAGAAAATTTCTTTCCTCCATCATTATCAAAAATTTCCACGCTCTAATCCATAGAGACTGACGTTAATTTAATTTTGATTGATGCGCTCTGTGTTAAAAGATAATATTTTTCATTATTACTACCGCTTAGTTCTTTTCACTTTAATGTTTTTATGCAGGTACGTTGAGGCAAAGATATATATGTGTGGTGCACTTTCTTCTGCTGCGAATTCTTAAAAAAATGGATGTACTCCGTAAGTTGCAGTGACCTTAAGAAGTCATGATCCTTGCAAGATCATATATTTGGATTCACAGAAGAACGAGTGATTAGAAGTTATTTTTTCTCATCTGCGGAAGCCACGATACTCCGGTAAAAAAAATAACTGCATCGGTTTCCAATACGACCCAATTAAGGGTTTCATTTCATTGTCATCAAGAACAAGCAATGCTGAGAGAACCAATTGCCACAGATAGTAAATGGTGCAAGTATTTGCTCTCCTATTTAGTTGGTTGTTTAGCAGAGACGAGGTATAGACAATTGGAATCAGAGTACGGATAGAATTAGTGATATTATTAGTAATTAATTTATTAATCGTATAGAACAGTCGAGTTGGGTTGTTTTACCTCTGAGCTGCACTTTTTTTGCACACCATAGGCTAAATAGCCAGGTCACATGGACCCCGAAGGCTCAGAGAAGGTTGGGGGAGGGGACCCACTGGAACAGCTGTTGGGAGACAGATGGTAGCCCCCCGTCAAGGCCATCCAGCGTGTTCTTTAACGTGCACAGGGTATATCTCTCCCGCACACGGGGCCACGGTTTAACGTCCCATCCGACAGACGGCGGCCTTTCCAAGCCCATCGGTGTCCCCTACTGACAGTGGGCAGGGCGGGGAATTTTGCGGAGATAAATCTCAACGCTAACCCAGCTGGGACTCGAACCTGGGAACTACAGATTACGAGCCTGGCGCGCTACCGACTGAGCCACCCCACCCCATAGAACAGTCGGACACTTAAGGATCCGAGAAGGTAGTAAATAGGGTCATCAAGTTATTTTTAATCTTTGCAAAAGTTCTAACGCAAATAATATATTTACTGCTGTTGCATAGCCACGTGAAGTTTTATTGCTTTTTAGCAGGATTTTGTTAATTTAGTATGGCAACACTGGCTGTCTCATGATCACAAGCTGTGATTGGTTGATGATCACATAAAAATTTTTGGACTATCGAATTTCTCGACACAAATATTTAGATTCAAATTACAAAATAGCCAATAAGTGAATAACAGATAAAGAACAAGAGCTAGAACTCGTTCTTTCGTTCTTTAGGGAGTCCTCGTTGCGAAAATTTATATTTCAGTTAAACAAAATGTATAGGATAAAGAAGAGAAGATGTTCCGCAGAAAACATTCTATATCCCAAGGAAGTACGCAGAAAGATATCGTATTTCCAGTGGGTCGGTGGCGCCGAAAAGATCGAGAACTACTGGTATAGAATTAGAGTCTGTGTACTAATGGCTATCTTCCAGTTTAAATATATATTAAAACCTTACTTTCGAATGTAATGCCCACTAAACTTACCTCCTTAAAAATTGACTTTGCATTATTTTTCTTCTAAGCAGTCCCGTGGCCGAGTGGTTAGGGTGCTTGAATAGCCAATAAGTGAATAACAGATAAAGAACAAGAGCTAGAACTCGTTCTTTCGTTCTTTAGGGAGTCCTCGTTGCGAAAATTTATATTTCAGTTAAACAAAATGTATAGGATAAAGATGAGAAGATGTTCCGCAGAAAACATTCTATATCCCAAGGAAGTACGCAGAAAGATATCGTATTTCCAGTGGGTCGGTGGCGCCGAAAAGATCGAGAACTACTGGTATAGAATTAGAGTCTGTGTACTAATGGCTATCTTCCAGTTTAAATATATATTAAAACCTTACTTTCGAATGTAATGCCCACTAAACTTACCTCCTTAAAAATTGACTTTGCATTATTTTTCTTCTAAGCAGTCCCGTGGCCGAGTGGTTAAGGTGCTTGGCTACTGATCAAAGGGACCTGGATTCGATCGCGGATAAGGCATAGTGCTGTGTTGTTTTTCTGCTGAGGTGAGATCTCCGTAGCAAACAGCTGCTTGGAAGAGTATCTATTTTTTTCCGAAAATAGACCTAATTTTCAAAATGCTCTCGGTGAGTTGGGTTGTTTTACCTCTGAGCGGCACTTTTTTGCACACCATGGGCTAAATGGCCAGGTCACAAGACCCCGAAGGCTCAGAGAATGTTGGGGGAGGCGCCCACTGGAACAGCTGTTGGGAGACAGATGGTAGCCTCCCGTCAAGGCCATCCAGCGTGTTCTTTAACGTGCACAGAGTATGGTTCTCGTCCCATCCGCTTAACGTCCCATCCGACGGACGGCGGCCTTTCCAAACCCATCGGTGTCCCCTACTGACCGTGGGCAGGGCGGGGAATTTTTGCGGAGATAAATCTCAACGCTGACACAGCTGGGACTCGAACCTGGGAACTACAGATTACGAGCCTGGCGTGCTACCGACTGAGCCACCCCCGCCCCTGCTCTCGGTGATAAAGGGTATTTAATAGACTTGAGAAAGCCACCTTCCATCGAACGGATGTTAAGCCGTGTCTCCGCGTGCAGGATAGTTATACCCTGTGAAAGTAAAGAACACGTTAGACAGACAACCTTAAGCTGCCACCAATCTCCTATTAAGAGAGTAATCGTTTTCCTTCTCGTCTACTCAACTTTCAGCCCTTAAGGTCGATGTGACCTGGCCATCTGGGGCTGTTCGTGAATAAAATATTTGGTGGGGCACTTTTACTACTACAGGCAACGACCGGATGTAAGAATAAAATGAGGGGTGCCTGATATTGTATAAACCGAATAGGATTGAAAAGACGTTTCATAATGCAACTTTTTTACCCAGCTATTCGCAAAATGCATTATTTAACGAAACATTCCGCGGAAAAAAAAACTCGAAAAAGTGTTCTTGCTCTTTTTCCTCCAATTTCGCATTTTTCCCTTTCGTTGTAATAATTACCTATATGTAAATGTGTATACGTAATTATTACAACGAATTAACAACTGTATATATGTATATATGTGTATTTTTTTCTCTCCGTTCTAGTGACATTTTATTAAACTATTCGGGGAAATTATATCCAATATAAGCTATACTATTTTTTGACTCCTTACTGATTTTAAATTTATATTTATTAAAAATGAATTACTCGTCGTAAATTATCACTTGAATAGTTGTCTATTTTGGTTATATGTAGTTTAGAATATTAAGTTATTATATACGTATATTAATTTATTTTATAGCGAATTGTGAAAAAAAGTCATATGGTTATAAAATGAATTATAAAAATGTGACTGAAAAATACTATAACGGCAGCTGAGTTTGGACAGCAGACTTACATGTTAAGAAAAACAACATTAAAAATTACTAATGAAGTGTGATATTAAAATGGGGGCGGGGGTGGCTCAATCGGTAACGCGCCAGGCTCGCAATCTGCAGTTCTCAGGTTCGAGTTCCAGCTGAGTCAGTGTTGAGATTTATCTCCGCAAAACTCCCTGCTATGCCCATGGTAAGTAGGGGACATCGATGGGCTTGGAAAGACTGCCGTCCCTCGGATGAGGCGTTGATCCGTGGTCCGGTGTGCGAGAGAGTCATACCTTGTGCACGTTAAAGAACACACTGGGTGGCCTTGAGAGGAGGCTACCATCTGTCTCCCAACAGCTGTTCCAGTGGGTCCCCTCTCCCAACATTCTTTGAGTCTTCGGGGTCCTTGTGACCTGGCCATTTAGCCCATTGTGTGCAACAAAGTGCCTCTCAGAGGTAAAACAAACCAAACTGAAGATATTAAAATGCCTTATTAATATTCCTTTATAGACCAAATGTTTAATACATTTTACATTTCCATATTTTATGTTATTTTTAATTCTTCATACATAAGTATAACTTCTTAGCAAAATATAAAGTTTGTAACCCAGTTCAAACACATCTCGTCAGGAAAGTTTTGGCCTGTTGAGCCCGGCAGAGTAGAATGAAGTTATTCTCTAAGTAACAAGACCTTCAATTATTGGTTGTTTTAGTAGAATCAGCCAATCAAATGTTACGGGCCACTATAAAATGGTGATCTGGCTCTTGCAGTTCCTCGCTATTCTCTTTCTGCCTATTTGTGTAATAGCTAAAATCGATAATGCTTAGATTCCAGATGGTGGCCGTATTATTAAAATTTATATTGGCAATATGAAAGCTGCCAAAGTAGCGCTTATTCGCAAAGTAAATGCCATGATTGGTTACGTAAATTTTTTCAGTCAGCATTGTTCGTGTTTTAATGATATTTACTGTGAAAAAAAAGGGGCGGGCGTGGCTCAGTTGGTAGCGCGCCAGGCTCGTAATCTGTAGTTCCCAGGTTCGAGTCCCAGCTGGGTTACTTTGAGATATATCTCCGCAAAATTCCCCGCCCTGCCCACTGTCAGTAGGGGACACCGATGGGCTTGGAAAGGCCTCCGTCCGTCGGATGGGACGTTAAGCCGTGGCACCGTGTGCGGGAGAGCCATACCCTGTGCACGTTAAAGAACACGCTGGATGGCCTTGACGGGGGCTACCATCTGTCTCCCAGCAGCTATTCCAGTGGGTCTCCTCCCCCAACCTTCTCCGAGCCTTCGGGGTCCATGTGACCTGGCCATTTAGCCCATGGTGTGCAAAAAAGTGCCGCTCAGAGGTAAAACAACCCAACCCTGTGAAAAAAATTGCAAAACAAAATTTTACGATGAAATATTTTGAAAGACTAAATTAAAATTAAAATATAAAAAAAATCGATAAAGATTCCCTCATTTTTATCATAAGAATAATTTATACAAGTTAATTTGTTTCAATTCAATCTTTCAAAATTAAAATGCACACTATATTGAAGAAAATACGGTAATTTAAATATGAGTCTTTTGAAATCATTGACTTACCAGGCTATTACTTTGTATTTTTTTAACTTTCAGTGGCATTTGTTTACACACAATGGAATAAATAACCAGGTCAAAACTCAAAACACCATTTGGAGCAACAGAAGTGTACATCATTAGAAATGTAGAAATATGAATCGTTGGAGCGGAAAAAGTATAAATCCTTTGAAACTGCAATAAATATAAATCGTTTCAAACGGCAATTAATATAAATCGTTTGAAACGAAAATAAATATAAATCGTTTCAAACGGCAATTAATATAAATCGTTTGAAACGAAAATAAATATAAATCGTTTCAAACGGCAATTAATATAAATCGTTTGAAACGGAAATAAATATAAATCGTTTGAAAAGGCAATAAATATAAATCGTTTGAAACGGCATTAACTCTCGTAACCAAATGCTAACTTTGTATCATGCATTGATTAGGTCGAGATTCGACTGTGGAAGCATAGGCCTTGACTCGGCCTCAGCAACTCAAAAGAAAAAACTTGATGTTATTGAACACAAAGCCGTTAGATTCGGACAATTGCCTACATCCCAAGGCTTTCCCTCAGGATGGAGACAAACTTTCCTCCCCTGGAAATTAGACGCAAACATTCACTGCCTCAGAATATCCGCCTGTCATTATAGATATCCACTCTTAAAGAAACTGACACGTTCCTCTGTGAGATCCCACATCATCCAGACTATCAGAAACATTGATCTCTATGTTGCGATCTTGTGCAACCACGGCAATTCCCGGTTCCGCCTGACAGCACTACCTGGTTAAAGAAAAGCCATGACTATCTAGAGCCGGGGGCAAGGAATACGCCCTATAGGCGCACCTCAACCCCGGCCTCACATGGCAGCAGTCCTATAGAAGGAAAGCTAACCACCGGAAGAAACCTAAATTTAATCTATTCCCCGGTTTGCAAATGTGCAAGGATATAAAGATCCAAGCTCGATCGGCACCCGGGGTGGAGACTCTTAGTAGGACCCAGACTTTTTGGACGGCTCGTGCCTACTAGGCAGGAGGGACCTTTCGACCGAGCCGTCGAACTGACCACCCAAGGTCCCTGAGGTGAGGTCTCCGACGCCGTCACCACCCGACCGGCAATCAAGCCGGCCAGCAGCGTCTTCGACCTCGGTTGGCCTTGGCCATGTCCAACCGGCGCCCAACCCGGTCGGCACAGCCTTCAGCCGGGTTGCTGGGCCCTAGGCCCCCCCACCACGACAAGGTGGTCCCCTATTGGGGGGGGACTATCAGAAACAGTGGCTTCTTTCATGAGGCTATTAAGTTCTCCAACAATAAACGAAATTTTCTACCCACCTCCCCCGCACATTGGACATGGATTTGGCCAGACATCACCTCCTCACACCCCTCGTTATTCATAAAACCCTCCCCTGGCAACTCCCTCAACAAACTTTTAATGACAGACATAATGAACCATATTGCTTCACAACACCTTATTCGTTACACAGACGACTCCCTGGACAAAAACAACTATACAATTATAGGAGGAATATTTATCTTCTCACATAACATTGAACGAAAACTTAGATTCAATCCAGATCTTAACATCATGGAAATAGAGCTCGCAATTATCAGAGAAGCTGTCAAACTTTCCCACACATTAATCAACGACACCTAAAGATACCCAACCCATCTCTCTCACACCTCCTGCACTCCCTCTTCCCTCCGACTCATGTAGGGAATTCATTTCGTCACAACCTTTTCAATGTTTGTAAGAGATTGCTGCCTGTTCCCGCATTTAAAGTTTTCTTTTTCATAGGTTGCACCATCCGCACTACCACCTGGATATATAACATACGTCAAATTATTAATAACCAAAAGGTCCCACCAAATGAGATGATTAAAGTACAAAATACAAGTACAGTGAAGGAGCCACTTCCACTAAATATAACATAATCGACATGATAAGCTAATTCAAAAGAAAAACTTAAAATTCCCTCTGACTTACTGCAGCAATTTTACCACAGATAATAATAACAATAACTCAAAATTCCATTAAACTATTGAAACAACTTTATCACATAAAATAACGTAAATAATTATTAAAAACCAGAATTGTAAACCCCTTCTAAACATAATAATCCTACGTAGCTATCAAAACATTGGTGGTCGATGTTTTTATCTCAAAATTAAACACTTCCTATGAGTCATTAAAGGCATTTTTAACTTCTCCTAGGAACCATTGCTACTACAAGGAATTAACTAATCGATTTTAACCTCCTCTTTTTCAATACTCTCATATTCAAAAATTAACGGTAACGCTTTGGAACCCACCTAAAAAAATCTAACAAATAATACAAAAAACACCCATTCCACCCCCATCTATAATTTCAACTACATAAACACCTAAAAGTCCTTATCAGGACTAACAGCTTAAACGTCCTTTTTAGAACCTATAGCACTGAACCTATTCAAGCCAAAATTCCTTCCACACAGCTAAAAAAAAAAGTCCTTCTCACGACTAAACAAATACACTTCATATAAAGATGCAACACAAACAATATCACTTGTCTGACCACCTCTGCTCTCTCGCTTATTATTCTTACTACTGCTTCTGGGCCTGACTAATTAATATTAACAACACAACAGAAACCTGACAACATACATCGAGAAGAAGTTCAGCAAAAAAAACAAACGTGGTCCTGCTTTCAAAAATTTCATCTTTCACTTTCATTAACCAGCGAACTATTGGACTCATTTCGTCACCAAATAATATATGTGTATATAATGACATCAGAAGAGAAGTTATCCATACAGAAAAATATAATTTTTTCATCAAAACTCAGCCCGAGGCAGATGGTCGAACAGACCTAATCGCTGACTTATGATTTGCTGATGGAAAAAAAACTGCAATAAATATAAATCGTTTGAAATGAAAAAAAAAAATACATATCGTTTGGAAGGGATAAAAATATAAATCACATGAAACCCACAAAAACTACAAACTACTTGTGGAGGCATAATAACAAATCACCTCAGTTGGCAAATATGGAAAATCACCTGATTGGCAAACACGAAAAATTACCTGAGTTTCAAAACAGGGGAAATCACCTGAGTTGGCTAAAATAGAAAATCACCTGAGTTGGCAAAAAATAGAAAATCACCTGATTGGCAAACGTGGAAAAATCACCTGAGTTGAAAACAAACATGCTAAATCACATGAATTGTCAAAAAAAAAGAAAAGAAAGGGGGTTGGGCAAAAAAAAATTTCGGAGTTGACAAAGCAAAAAACCACTAGCAGCAGCAAAAATCGTGAATTTTTTTTTTTTTCAAGTCAAAACTAAGAATTGCGTGGAATGGTAAAATCGCTTCCGGCTGGTGAAGGTTAAACACATTTTGGGCACTAAATATCCTCCGCTGATCGTATAGAATGAATATAGGAGCACTTCAAATTCATTTTAGTTTAATCCTCCATAATTCCTCTATATTTCAAGACCTGTGAGGGACAGAGACTAATTTAACTAATCGTGGGACAGAGACTAATTTAACTAATCGTGGGACAGAGACTAATATAAAGCAGCTCTCATAGTAACATTGCAAACAGTATAACCAAACAATGAACAATCTTTAACACAATGAAAGTCAGCCAATTACTAAACCTTCCTTTTAGTTGCTACAGACTTATTTATAAAAACTTCTGTAGTGCTTTATAATTTCATTTGTTTAAACGAAACAAAGCAATCCAACCGTTTTGAGAGTAATTACCGTACTTTCGTCCTGAAACAAAAGTTATTGTTGAAGATACAGGCCATTGGATTCAGTAATGAGGTCACATTACATGGAAAGTCGACGTCCTCTCAGAAACCAGTATTCTTACTGGGAATTGAATGGATTTCGCTTAAGTGTAGAATCTTTTGATTAAGCTCATCACTTAAGATTCATTTATTGATTATTAATCTATATATTAATTAAATTTAAATTAAAATATTTAATATATTAAACATTTATTAGTCGGTGTTCTAAGTATTGAAATTAATATCAAGTAATTAAAACTTTACAAATTTATTGATATTTCAAACATTAATTAAAATTTAAATATTTAAAAAATAGTATACATTTTAATTATGTGACTTATTTATTATTTAATAAATGTATAACAGTAATAAAAATTTTTATGTTATATAATAGCCGTAATTCCTGGCGCACTGGTGGACGAACGAGTAGGCGCACGAACGGGCGAGTGGAAACGTGTGACATAATCGGTGGCAGAAATTGCCATTTTAGCGATAGGTCCAGAATTTGGTGGGTCGTCCCAAATTTGGTGGGGTGGTCCTACTTTGTTCTCACCCTCTGCAGTCACAGATGGGGTTCCTAGCTCTCGTGAGTAGGGAGTCCCTTGAAAAGCGTTTGAAAATTTCTAGGGCGCTTTCGTCGCTTGCCTTGTGAATGGAGTAGTGAATGAAGTTATCAATCGATGTACGTTTGATGCGATTTAATTGTGAGTGGAAAGCTGTGAATGAACTTATTGGAGAGTTATTGATCCGTTTCGCGCCAGACGTTTGGCTTCGTATAACTAGAATATTATAAAATTTGTACAACTGAATTGCATGAAATGTAATTCAGTTGATTTTTTTTACTCTTTACGTCCCATCCGACGGATAGAGGCCTTTCCAAGCCCAACCTTGTCCCCTTTCTGACTAAAGGCAGGGTGGTGGTTAAGTTGAGGTAAATCTCAACGCTGACACAGGTGGGACTCGAACCGGGAAACTACAAAATACGAGCCTGGCGCGCTACCGATTGAGCCAACCCCCGTCCCCATTTATTAGAGTTCAGGGATACAATTTGGTAAACAGTGCCGCAGCGTGAGAAGCAATGGCAGAGATTATGACACTACGCAATTGACGCTTTGAATATTCTCATAAATCACCTCTCAATCAAATATGTGTCAAATCAATTACCTTCTATATCAGAAAGCCAGTGGACCAAGTTATGGCATCAGCATAAGTACTCCTAACGTCTAGAAAAATCCTTATATTTTAGTTTCTGTTATTATTACTGGTGGATTCTTTTGCTAAACTTCTACTAACGTTTATCGAGAAGAAAAGAAGGAAAATTATTTTTTTTAGAAAGAAAATTATTCGCAACTATTATCAAATATTATAATGCAAATTAGTACAAATATTTTTCTCCTAAAGGAAACATATTTTTAGATATACTTTAGCATAAAGATTATCATAAGAATCCACCAGTAATAATATTACAATTGAAAATATAATAAATTTCCGTATGTTAGGATTTATGTTTACATTATAAATTTCGTCCAATGGCCTTCTCTTACAGAAGTTGTTGGTAAAATGCGGCTGCCTCTTAGTTCTTCCAGCTTTCAAACTCTACGTCACTGGCCAATGTGAAATTACGTAGAACAACAGTAACGTAATCCTATGTATAATCAATCATCTAGAAACATCAGTTCAAAATTATCTCCTCTTTAAACGTGCAATTTATTTTACTTTATAAAATAGTGACTCATTTATGTTTTAAAAATGTCAAAAGTTTCTTTAAAGAACACGAACCAAATTTTATCAGCCTAGGTAAAACTTTTATTAATAGCTAAATTCTACTTATTTACTAAAAAAAATTATATAAAACATTTATTAGTGACTAAACTTTACTTATTTACTAAAAAAAATTCCATAAAATTTATTGATTACTAAACGCTATTTGTATATCAAAATTAATTCCATAAAAGTTTTATTAACTTCCCAACGCTACTTATTTACTAAAAAATAATTCCATAAAACAATTATTAGTGGCCAAACTTTATTTTATTTACTAAAAAAATTCCATAAAATTTATTAATTACTAAACGCTATTTGTATATTAAAATTAATTCCATAAAAGTTTTATTAACTTCCCAACGCTACTTATTTACTAAAAAATAATTCCATAAAACAATTATTAGTGGCCAAACTTTACTTATTTACTAAAAAATTCCATAAAATTTATTAATTACTAAACGCTATTTGTATATCAAAATTAATTCCATAAAAGTTTTATTAACTTCCCAACGCTACTTATTTACTAAAAAATAATTCCATAAAACATTTATTAGTTGCCAAACTTTACTTATTTACTAAAAAATTTCCATAAAATTTATTAATTACTAAACGCTATTTGTATATTACAATTAATTCCATAAAAGTTTTATTAACTTCCCAACTCCAATTATTTACTAAAAAAATTGCCTAAAAAGTTTTATTATTTGCTAAAATACTTATTAACTCAAAAAATAATTTCTATAAAACTTCTATTAAGTACTTAACTCTACTTACGAGGGGTGTTCAAAAAGTTCTTGACATGCATCTGCAGAACAGACACCATTGTACTTACCTTAACAAAACTTTTGCTGTCCTTCAAAACGCTCTCTCCAACATCTATGCAAAGTTGCAGACGTCTACGACAATTCTAGAACGCTTGGTGGTACTCCTGTTGGCGAATACTCCGCAACTCTGAATGAACCCAGTTTGCAAGGTCTTCCACCCTTGGAAAAGTTTTTCCAGCCAGTTCCTTTTTAATTTTTGGAAACATTCAAATTTCGTATGGTGCAAGGTCGGGTGAATATGGAGGTTGGGGTAACTGTTTGATTTTTTTCCTGCTCCAGATAAACCGTAAACTTGCAGGGTTTTGTGAACACTGGCATTGTCATAAACAAGTAAACAACTCTTGACACGCTTGATGTTCGACGCTGCTCCTTCATCTCCTTAACCACTTTGGTCAAAACAATGTTGCTGTAGTATTGGCCATTTATAGTTATTTTTTCAGGTAAGGTGCCCACGGTTGCCACTCCTTGGGAACTGAAAAAAAAATTATAAACATTCTCTTCTTTAAGCGAAAACTTGTACGATGATTTGATGTGAGGTTCGTCTTCTGCAACCTCAAAATAGTTGTTGGCTTTCTGGGAATTACAGTGATAAAACCACGTCTCATCACCTATGACAATGCCTATTAACCTTTTGGGGCCACTACGTTCAAACATTGCCAGCATCTTCTTATAAGAGTCGACTCTAGCCCTTTTTTGCTGTTCGGTCAGTTTGTGGGATACCTATTTGCCACAGATCTTTCGGAAATTTAAATGTTGAAGAAAAATATTTTCCACACTGTCAATTGATACACTGATATTTAAATGTATTACCTGAATGGTGATGTGTGAGTTTTTATTAATGAGTTCACGAACAGCAGCGATGGTTTTCTCGTTCACGGCCACTTTGTTCTTCCTGCACGAGAAAAGTTTTCGAAGCTCTGCCATCCTTCTCTGAATTTGCGTATCCAATCCATAAAAGTGCCTTATGAACTGACACGATCCCCATATATTCGTGATAAATCAACATGAATTTATTTCGCGTTGTCCCCAAGCTGCATCCTTGTGAAAATGTAAAATCTTTTCCCACCTACAGTAGGCTCCATAGCAACAACGCACAAATTTCGCAGACCGAACTTTATGCGCCGCCAGCGAAGAGAGAATTGATGATACGGATGATACGATGATACGTTAATATATTTTTAGGAATTTGAAAGTATTTCCACAGAAAATTAGCGCATAGTAAACATCGAATTCTTGGATTACCCAAATATTCGTTATGAGTTCTAATGCAATTAATACACGAAACTTTTTTTCATTCAAAGATTTCGATAAAACGTTAGGTACGTATTATGCAGAAGTAATATTCTTTATACGGATAATTCTGAAAACTTCTTTATTTACATAAAAGAATATTATACCTATAAATAATATTCATATTAAGAAAAAATATTTAGGGTTTTTGGATCATTGAGTGGCACTTTTTTGCACACAATGGGCTAAATTGCCAGGTCACATGGACCCCAAGATGGTTGGAGGGAGAGGACCCACTGGACAGCTGTTAGGAGATAGATGCTGGCCTCCCACCAAGGCCATCCAGCGTGTTCTTTAATGTGCACAGAGTATGGCTCTCCCGCACACACGGCTACAGCGTAGCGTCCCATCCGAAGCACTTTCCATGCCTATTGGTGTCCTTTGACGGACCTAGGGTGGTGAGTTTTGGGAGATAAATCTCAATGCTTGCCTAGCTAGGACTCGTACCTGGAAACTACAGATTATGAGACTGGCGCGCTACCGACTGAGTCACCTCGTCCCTGGAAAATTAAAATATAATTGGTATACATGTATGTTAAATACGGTAGACTCTCGATTATCCAGAATGAGTGGGGAAAAACAATCTCGAAAAAATTGAATTCCTAAATCACCATCCATATAAAAAGAATAATTTTTTTCCGAAATTGTTTTTAGAATTTTTTTTTGAAAATATCGTCGATCGGATTTACTTTAGTAATTTAAAATAGGATAACATAAAAGTCTGCTTTTCCGTATATTCGCCTATTGGTGAACTGTGTTGAAAACATTGCGGATGCGTAAAAACTTTTACTGTTGCATCGCATTTCAGCTGCGGCTTTCTCGTATCCCACATTATTTACTAGCATATAATATGTATATGCAGGGTGTCCCTGAATTCATGTCCCAAACGTGAGGGGATGATAGTACACACCGAACCCACCAATATTCGTCGTAGAATATGCAGCCGCAAACGCAGTGAGGAGTCGAAAATGAAGGACAGACACAGAGGTTTCGAGAGTGACATTTATTGGAGATCATTACGACAAATGCTCAAACGTCCGCCCACCAACGTTGAAACAGGCGGCACAACGGCGGAGTAGTGATCGGCGTACCTGCTCGTAAAACCGGGCTTGTCGTGCACATCGGCGGCTGAGAATCCTGAGGTTTGGCCGATCCAGCACTTTTAAGCCATGCTGCCTCGTCTGCGCCCCCTACCGGCATCGGGCTGCGTTTGCCGCCGCATATTCTATGACGAACGTTGGTGGGTTTGGTGTGTACTACCATCCCTCACGTTCGGGCCATGAATTCAGGGACACCCTGTATAGACGATTGTGAGTGATTGCCTGCTGACTGATGACTGATTGGCATTGGATCACGTTAATTCTAAACTATGAAGCACAAATGGTAGAGCTCTGAAAATCTACACTTAGGTGTAATCCGGATCAAAAATATCAGTATAAAAACCGAAATCTGACCTTCGACGTGTCCTTCAAGGTCACATAGAGGTCACGTAGAGGTCAAATCTTGATGTGCCAGTGGTAGAAACGTGCAAATTGGTGTCTGGGGTGGGGTATCGGGTTGTAGATCATGGAAACGTTATGAAATTTTGGATCCGGAGAGTCCTTAGAGGTCAAAGGTCAAATTTAGATTTTCTGATGATAGATAACTAAAAATTGGTTCCTGGGGGCATTTTGCGTCATAGATATCGAAAATGTTGTATTTCAGTAAAAATATAAAAAGAAATGTATTTTTTGTAATATATTAAAAATGTTGCTTTTTAATGCTAATTTATGTGTTTTTTAACCTGCTAACACACCTGCTATTCTTATGGTGTTTTGTATTTCCAAACATTTCCAAAATTCTTGTAAATGGTTATTTTTATAATAAATAATATGAATGGAAATAAAGACTACTACTAATAGTTGTGATGGGTCCTTCGAGGTCAAATATTGATCTATCAGTGATGGAGGGTTAAAAATGGGACCCTGCAGGTATTTTGAGTGGTAGATCTGAAAAATTATATGAAATTTCGGATGTGATAGGTCCTTCCAAGTGGGGCAGGATGGCTCAGTCAGTAGCGTGCTAGGCTTGTATTCTACAGTTCACAGGTTCGAGTCCCAGCGTTGAGATTTACCTCCGCAACATTTCCCGTCCTGCCCTTGGTCAGTAGGGGATACCGATGGGCTTGGGAAGGCCGCTGTTCGTTGGATGGGACGCAAAGCCGTGGTACCGTGTGCGGGAGAGCCATACTCTATGGATATTAAAGAATACACTGGATGGCCTTGAAGGCAGGCTACCATCTGTCTCCCAACAGCTGTTTCAGTGGGTCCTCTCCCACAACCATCTCTTAACTTTTGTGGTCCTTGTGACCTGGCCATTTAGCCCATTGTGTGCAAAAAAAGTGCCGCTGAGAAGTAAAACAGCCCAACCCAACTGAATCCTTCGAGATCAAAGTTCAAAGCCGATATCCCGGAGTTTGAGAGCTAAAAAAATGATGAATAGGGCTATTTCCTGTTTGAAAACTCAGAAATGAGAAGAATTTAAACATTTATTCAAAAGCTACGGCTTATTATGTTCTCCTTTTTCACCTGTGAACTTGTCTGTGTTTTATCTACCAATATATGTATGTTTGGGTGAAATAAAATTATTCAATTCAATTCAATTTTCAGATCCGGTGTCGCATTCGAGGTCAAATAGAGGTCAGAGTGACGGTCTAGAAATCAAGACATACCGAAGGTATCGTTTGATTTCTAGTCTAAATATATAGACGATTGTGAGTGATTGACTGATTGACTGACAGGGGATCACGCTAATCCTAACTATGATGCAGAAATGGTAGAGCTCTGATAATTTGCATCTAAGGATACTCCGGGTCGTATATCTCGGGAAAAAAATCCGAAATTTGATCTCCGAAGCGTCTTTCAAGGTTAAATGGAGGTCAGTTAGAGGTCAAACCTTGATTTTCGAGTGCTAGAAACGGAAAAAATGGTGTACGGGGATGTTTCGGGTTGTAGATTTCAGAAATGTTATGAAATTTCGGATCCGTCAGGGGGAGTACTTAGAGGTCAGAGGTCAAAATTTGGATTCTACACTTCTAGTGAGCTGCAGGTATTTTGGGTTGTAGATCTGGGAAGTGTAAATTTTGTATGTTATGGGTCCTTCGAGGTCAAAGGTCAAATTCTAATATGCCGCACTAGAGAGCTGAAAATTGGTTTTTGGGTGGTATTTCCGATAGCACATTTCAGGAACATTGCGAAATTTTGAATGGGTGTTCAAGGTTAAATAGGGGTCGGAGTGACAGTCTAGAAATCAAGAGGTGGTGAACGCATTGATTGATTTCTAGTACATTATATTTTTCAATATTATATGTCCCTGGATAGTAGAGAGTCTACTGTATATCGATATTAGTATTATTCTTTAATGTATATATTAACTGTAAAGCAATATTTTATATTAGCAGATTTTAGAGCTATAAATGTTTCAGAAAAAGCAATAATTATGAAAAACACTTTTACATTAGTAATTTTTATAGTTGCAGGTGTTTAAATAGTACGAGTAATTTTTAAAGTAACCTATAATATCTTTGCAGTTCTGAAAACATTATCGTGACCTATATGAATGAGATAGGTGTATAGTAGGTACTCTACTCGTATTCCGGTAAGTAACGGTTATTTTGAAATGTTCCCGCTAAGTGAGATATACTGTATTTGTTTTATGTAAAACTATACTGACTTGTAGTTGTTTTATAAGATTTTATATAAACTTGCCTGCTAGCTTGATATAACAAACTATTAACTCTTAGCACCCTTCCAGCTTCTTCTGTTCTTCAAGATTTTGTCCCTCTCACATCTTATTCTGAAACTCCTTGCTCTGATAAGTTACAGCAATCACATTCTAACAAAACTTAATCCTGTGGAACAGCGACCGCAACATTTACAAAACTTCACTTCTTCATTTATATCAGATATTCAAGTTGAGAGACATTCTGAATTGCCTTCTAGATCTGTTAAAGGATCTAGGGGAAAATTCTGGGGAACAATACTGAAAACAAAATATACTTCAGCCTATCATTTCATTTCATTGAACATTTTTTAGGAGTAAACTTCTTTTGGCAAAGCCGCAGGATATCTGTAACTCAGTAGAACAGTAATACTTCTCCACTATGGGGGAGAGAGTATCGAGTCACAAGGGCTTACCTTGACCCAGGAGGGTCGGTAGATCTCCAGGTAGTCAAGAAGCAGGCTGTTGCGGAATCATGTTATCATATTACTAATTTCTTCTTCTGCATTTATATTCTCTACTAGTGTTCACCCAGAGGATGTGTAACTTTATATAGGGGGACCTCAGCCGGTAGGGCGCCAGGCTCATAATCTGTAGTTCCCAGGTTCGAGTCCCGCTTGAGAATTATGTCGTTAAAACTCCCCGCCCTACTCTCGGTCAGTAGGGGACACCGATGATCTTGAAAAGGCCACTGTCCGTCATATGGGGCGTTAAGCCATGGCCCCGTGTGCAGGAGAACCGTATACTGTACATGTTAAAAACACGCTGGATGGCCTTGAAGAGAGGCTACCATCTATCTCCTAACTGTCCAGTGGGTCCCTTACTTCCAACCTTTTCTGGTCGTTGAGGTCCTTGTGACTTGGCAATTTATCCCATTGTGTGCAAAAAAAGTGATGCTCAGAGGTAAAACAACCCAACCCAACCCAACAACTTTGTGTAGACCCTATCACTGGAAACTGTCCCACGCCAAGGTCACCTTGATATACTGCGCCTGGACATCCGTTGAGCAAAAGGAGGGAAATAAAAGAGAGATATTAAATGTGCATAAAAATTTCAGTGATTTAAATACTGTTACTTATAATTTATCGAAACTTTAATTAAAACTATTTATTTTTAAACGAAGCGAAATAAAATATTTTTTCATTATGAATATATTAAAATATTCATGAATATTTCAAAATTCATTAAAATAATTAATTGAATTTTATAAACCTCACTTTGATTAAAATAGCTATCTATTTAAAAATTAAATTCTTCTGTTACTGCACTATCCACGCCTGGTATGACATAGGAGGCTTTACCGAAGCAAAGAAAAAAATACAAATGAAAAAGCATATTAATAGTTCAGTGATCAGGACTGTTAACGGGATCATTTTCAGGAAAATGGTCCCATTAACAGTCTTAATACTACAAACTTAGTTAGTTTCTTTCGCGAACAGTTTGACAAAAGAATTATAGGGAAAACATAGTATCTTCTTAAGGAAGAATTTTTGATAGATCCATAATCAAAATGTAAAGCTAAAATCATTCTAAAATGTTCTCACATTCAAATTCTAGCTACTTCCGTCAAGCGACCTAAAAATTTATTTATCCACAAAAAATTATTATTAAAGTTCCTCTAGATATTACCGAAAATGAAACTCTCTCTTAAGGACCAAGTAGTGACAAATCCGAGACATATACGGTATTATGCAAAAAACCAATAGATTAAATGGTGAAAGAGGAACTCCTATCTCAAAAATTGTCTTGTCATTCAACGAATAAAGGAACAGATAAGAAAATAATTAGATTCAAAGAAAAAAAAACGTGAATGAATATCTTAAATCATCTCCAATTTGTCACAACTGTCAAAGATTCAGGCTTTTTAGCATCATTCTGCAAAAGTAAATTAAATGCAAAAAGATGGAAATGATCATTACAAAGGATGTCACGGTACTTCGTCTGCCAAATCAACTGAGAAAGGGAATACTTTTTCCTGTTATGTAGAATGTTAAGTAAGACTTCAGGCCTGTTGATCCAAAAAGATGATATTTAATAGCAGTCAACCATGATCACATGCACTAAAAAAGTACAACAAGAGGATCACTCCTACATGATAAAAAGAGCCTTATGAGTGATTACAGGCAAAGGTGGGAATCAGATCAGGACCGTGCATTACAAGAGAAATTACGTAGTGAAACGAAAATTATATTCAAAAATCAACGCCCTATAATGGAGCGTCCATTCCATATCTACCGAGATCAAGCAAGATTCAAGTTAAAAAATTCAAATCCTCAAGCTTAAAAACCTAATTAAAGATATGAACTTATCTAAAGGGATACGTTCACCTTCATATGTAGTGTAATCACTGACTGGTCTCAATTATATACAAAAACTCTTCCTTTGGAAAAATCATTGAAATTCATTGAAGACGAAAAAAAATTCAATTTTCGTTTAATAAGCTTAAAATCAAGCAAACGTTGTAACAAATACTTGATAATTATGAATAAAACAAAGAAAGATATTGCAAATAGTTGATTACGAAATTTCAACGCAATTTTATAAACTTCGCATTTCAGTGGAACTGAAGAAGTGTAAATAATAAACATCTGGTGTTAAAATGTAGATAAAAGTGTAAAATTATATATATATGTGTAATATAAATGCAGATTTAAAAATGTAAAATTCTAGTGTTTAGTAAAAAATATGGAAAAGGCGCCAAAAAAGATATGGAAGATGTTTCTTATTTAAAACCAAGAAACTGTAGATCAAAAACCGATGGAGTGATCATTTAATGCACTCCAAATTATCACAAATTTCTGTGAAACTGGGACAGGGGTTGGTACAGAGCTGTATAACAAAATAAAATTTGCATAAAAAATGCACTGCGCTACACATAAAAACTAATATTTAAAAACTAATTGATTTAACAAGAGTAAGGAAATTATTTTAACAAAAAATATTTTTCTTATTATTACCATCAATATGTATTTTTAAAAGTGAAATAAAAGAGACATATAGACGAACTGTTTAAAAAAACTCTGAAAATAAACATCTTCATTTAAAAGCGAAACCTTGCGCGAACTGTCTGATAAAAAAAAAAGTTAAAATGCTAAAGGCCGATCATTTTTTTCTAAATATTTATAAGTATCGAAATAATAAGTTAAAGAACGCATTATTATTTAAAAACGGCGATCTAATATACTTGTTAGTGTGTATTAGAAATTTAAATATTTATCTTTCGCAAAAGACTGAATTTCTTCACCAAACACGTAACGAGCTTTGTTTATTTAAGGTATTTAAAAGGAATTAACAAAGAATCTTAGATTCTTCACATAATGTTGTTTTTTTCAATTATAATATGTTTCTTTTTTTCTTATCTCCGTTTTATGATATTTTGTTTCATCGATAACTAATGACTAAGGACAGGAAAAAAATATGATAAAAAACATTTTGTTCTTTATAATGTACTTTGTAATCTTATTTTGATATCAGAAATTGGCACGTTCAGCATTTAATTACATTTTAAGCATTTCTGTCAGTGATTTTAAATGCTTTTTTTTTTATAATATTTTATCTAAATAATGTTTTCATGCATTTATTTCAGGCTAAAAATTAACAAAAATGCTGCAATTTAGGTTGAATTATTTTACCTCTGAGCGGCAATTTTTTGTACTCAATGGGCTAAATCAGGGGTGTTCAATCTTTTGACTTCCCTGGGGCACGTTGAGGGAAGATTTGACTTCTCTGGGCCACATTGAGTGAAGATGAATTGTTTTGGGCCGCACATAAAATATATAATATAGTTAATGTATATGAATAAAAAAACTTCATTTATTTTCTTATGTTTTCTATTGTAAATTTTAAAAAAGGGCAACATAAAACTAGTAGGATATCAAAAACTCTCTGAAAATCACATAATCGTATTGAAAGCTTATGTCGAAAACACGTAAACTTTACGATTTTGTGGGTCGCATTACTAGCTGTCCAGGGCCGCTGGTTGAACACGCCTGGGCTAAATAATCAAGTCACAAGAACCCAACAGCTCAGAGAAGGTTGGGGAAGGGGGTCCACTGGGTAGCTGTTAGTAGACAACGGAACCTCCCGTCAAAGTCATCCAGTATGTTCTTTTATGTGCAATGGTATGACTCTCCTGCACAATAGGCCACGGTTTAACTACTCGTCCGACGGACGACGGCTTTTCGAAGTTCATTGACGTCCTTTTTCTCACAGAGAACAAAAGGAATTAGTGGATAAAATTCTCAAACTTGACACATTGTTTTTGCTCGAACTTAAAATTTGCTGCCCGAAGTTGTGACTCGAACTTGGGAACTCCAAATTACTGAGTCCTTCCCCGTGTTGTGACGTGTAAATTCGTGGCATTCAAGGAGACAATGAGACTGCACGGTTGACACCACAAGTTCTCATAGACATAAGTTGATAGACAAGTCATTAATCGGTCATCTGTAAAAAATGTTGAAGTTTCAACTTCGCCATCTAATAATCTAATGTCCCACGTTACTTCTCATGCTACAGAAAAGGTTGCAAAAATATTAAATTCCGTTCAAGAGACTACAGGCACAATGATTGCACTGTGGTAGACTTTTGTTGCTCTAAGTGTGGTCTTAAAGATCCTGCTACGTATGCAGGATGCAAAATAAAGCTCGAAGCATGCCAAATTTAAAAAAACAGGGTAAGAATAACATATCATGTACGAAAACTTTCAAGGGTTTTAATGATCTTCCTACATAATAAAATTAGAAATCCAAGATTTCTTATAACGAAAGGCAAAATACCACGATCTTTTCACCTCAACCTCTGCGCTATTTTAACAGTTCAAATTTCTCTCTCCTTTCTAGCTGTAAGAAGGTGAAAGAAGATCCAACTAGTTACACTCAAGCTTTAAAAAACAAGTTCTGAAAATGTATATTGATTATATTACTGCTAAGGTTAAAATAACTGAGTATGAAAGAGTCATTTAATTGTATTAAAAGTCAAATCAAAGATGTTTTAAAAGGTTAAAAGATCAAGCAATCAAGCAAATTCATTTTCTGTTTTGCAATGGAATTGTAGGAGCTTTCCAAACAAGTATCATGTATTAAACAGGTTAATTGTCCAGTATAATGTAAAACAATTTCATTATAAGCTGTCTTTCAATGTCTTTCAATTACCCTGCACTGTAATAGAGTCAACTATGATCTCTGATCTCTTAACCTGTTTCAATTAAATTTTTAATGGGGGGATCAATTTTTTTGCAGCCTGTTAAGCATATTCCAGCGTTCATTACTCTTTTAATACTGAACAAATATTGTTTAATATCGGGATTTAGACAGATTTTATTGAGGTATTTATCTTTAGATATATTTTCCTTTAAAAATAATATTGAAGAAGTTATTGAGCTCTGAATATTATTTTTTATCGTGATAAAAATGGAACTGTTTCCATTTTTCTGTCCTGTATATAATACAAAGGCTTTTTTTTTTTGAGGATACGCAGGTATGCCCCTTATTTCCACCTGTTTTCATCCGTAAAAAAATGAAATTTAATTATTATCTTTTAGTTGAATTTGTTAATAAAAGATTTTTAATGTAGAGTTGGTGACATTTTTCTTTACCATTTCTTTACCATTCTTTACATTTTCGATTGGACTACAATTCCAGTGTCGACACCAAAATTTTAGTCAAGCGCGCTTAATATGTGATGGTGATGTGATAAAATGTGATGGGAAGGTTAGAAACCCTTCAACAATGGGCTTCCTGCTATCCCGACTCAAATTTGAAGTTTGCTATACAACTTTTCTGAAGGTGATTTTCTTAACTTTTTTTTTTTTGGAGTATTAATTTGTGACTTCGTTCGAACTTCCCAGTAAATAAAATAAAATTATACTAAAATACTGTATATGTTTACTTCTTTCATGGTTTGGTCACAGTAATCCCACATTTTTTCCTAGAAAAGACGCAATGTATAATACTAATTTCCAATAATATTTAATTCAAAAAAGTATAGAACTATTTTTACTCATAGATTAGGAAACATTCAATCCCGTTCAATGATTCGGAAACATCGAGTGTCGGAACGAAGTTCCGGTTCAGTGATTGTAAAACATTAAGCATTTTCAACCGGAATGGCGTTCCGGTTCAGTGATTGTAAAACATTAAGCATTTTCAACCGGAATGGCGTTCCGGTTTAGTAATTCACAAACGTCGAGCACCAGAAAGGTGTTATGGTTCAGTGGTTTGAAAACATCGATTACCGGAACGGCGTTCCGATTTAGTAGTTGCACTGCTTCTGGTAATTGCTTCCTCCTGCTCAAGAAGTCACTCTTCGCCACTGAATGACACATACCTTAGCAACCATTATCCCCTAATAATCACTGGTTTAAGTAAACCACATAGGAATGTTAAAACTACAGGAAAGATCACAAACTGACCCAACTTTAAAACTTCTCTAGATAATAAGCTGGAACAAGAATTTACCTCCATTGAAGAACTGGCTTCCTTATGCAGGAATGCTAAAGATGAAAGCACAATCAATGTGGATAATTCTAAAAATATCAGAGAGAGCATAATTTTTTTAATAGATTAATGGCATTTCATAGGATCATTTAATATATTACAGAAATATTCATGCTTTTGTTAAAAGAAAATTAAAAAAATCAGGAGACATGAGGAGAATTTATTTTGTGAAAACTCTGACAGTGTTACAGGTTCTGGAACAATTTGGAGGAAAATTAAATCTATTATTCAGCTAGTCAAGCCTTTCTTTCCTTGTAAATGTTTGGTGCTAACATTGACGTTTCTGTGAAAGTAATGGCTAACAAGTTAGCCATGTCTTAGTTAACTAAGTTAATAGACAAGCTTTCTTCGCACTTGAGTTTAATCTTTAAATTAACTCTTCTTCACACTTGAATAAAATAGTTTGGTAAGTCAAGATATTACTCCATTCCAAGACTTCGGATTTTCCAGAAAAGATATTGTTACTATCACTAGGTTCAGAATTAAATGATCAAATGTACAAGACGAACATAGCAGAATATCCAGACTACGAAATTGGTGGTATAAGAGAAACAGTTAGTCATGTGCTGTTGAATTGTGATAATTATCACATCCCTAGAATGCAAATTATTAACTCATTAGATACTATATGAATTCATGAGTTAACACTAAGCAATTTATTAGGACCCCAGAATTTAGAAAAGAGGGACCTTTGTTTTAAAATGTTTGGAAGCTTTAAAATTATATGAAAGAATTTAAATTTGTGTTCATTACAAGTAAAAGTGATTATATGGATTAACATGAATCTTCTGATAGTAATTACAAAATGTTTGGTTTTAAAAGACTGATCGGTTGAGGACGAACAGTTCCTACATTTAAATTAGAGTCTGTCAATTTTTTACTCGAAAAGGAAATTCGCCATTTTGATTGTGAAATTAAAAATTTGGTCGAGAAGTCCTCAATGTTTCCGGTATAACAGTTTTTATTTTGATGATGATGATGATGACATTATTAAAATCGCTGCATGGTTTTAACTATCGAGTAGCCTTGGACGAGTCCCGGAACCATTTAATGACATGACGTCACTATGGTCTAGGCCAGTGGTTCTCAACATTTTATGCTTCACGTACCCCTGGAAATGTGTATGTAACTGGCGTACCCCTTGTATAGATAGATAAAACTATAGTTATAGTATAACAATGGGAATAAAATAAAACATATACATCAGTGGTTCTCAACCTTTTATGCTTCACGTACCCCCTGGAAATGTGTATGTAACTGGCGTAACCCTTGTATAGATAGATAAAACTATAGTTATAGTATAACAATGGGAATAAAATAAAACATATACATCAGTGGTTCTCAACCTTTTATGCTTCACGTACCCCCTGGAAATGTGTATGTAACTGGCGTACCCCTTGTATAGATAGATAAAACTATAGTTATAGTATAACAATGGGAATAAAATAAAACATATACATCAGTGGTTCTTAACATTTTATGCTTCACGTACCCCTTGGAAATGTGTATGTAACTGGCGTACCCCTTGTATAGATAGATAAAACTATAGTTATAGTATAACAATGGGAATAAAATAAAACATATACATCAGTGGTTCTTAACATTTTATGCTTCACGTACCCCCTGGAAATGTGTATGTAACTGGCGTACCCCTTGTATAGATAGATAAAACTATAGTTATAGTATAACAATGGGAATAAAATAAAACATATATATCAGTGGTTCTCAACCTTTTATGCTTCACGTACCCCCTGGAAATGTGTATGTAACTGGCGTACCCATTGTATAGATAGATAAAACTATAGTTATAGTATAACAATGAGAATAAAATAAAACATATATATCAGTGGTTCTCAAACTTTTATGCTTCACGTACCCCCTGGAAATGTGTATGTAACTGGCGTATCCCTTGTATAGATAGATAGAACTATAGTTATAGTATAACAATGGAAATAAAATAAAACATATATGTATTATATATATATATCTAGCGACTGTTGAGCTCTCACGGCCTACCCCACGTTTAGAACCCCTAGTCTAAACGGATAAGTTCATTCGAACAAAGTAATACTATATTAAAAATGATGACAGCATAATTTTGCCATTTTTTAAACTATTTTAATAGAAGGTTCTTTAAATTAAACTTGCAAAGTTTACTAATCCGATCACCAAAGTGAACGACGAAATCTAAAATTCTAATTACAGCGTTGGTAAAAAGTGCTAAACATTTATATATGAAATTCTAAGTTACAATTAGTAACCTTTTGCATCACAGCATTTAATAATTACAAAAGTTTAAAACTATTATACTGTAAATCGACATGAGTTGATCGAGAGACCACTGCACTTTTCATGTTTCTCCTGTTCACATTGGGCGGGGGTGGCTCAGTCGGTAGCGCGCCAGCTCGTAATCTGTAGTTCCCAGGTTCGAGTCCCAGCTGGGTCAGCGTTGAGATTTATCTCCGAAAAATTCCCCGCCCTGCCCACGGTCAGTAGGGGACACCGATGGGCTTGGAAAGACCGCCGTCCGTCGGATGGGACGTTAAGCCGTGGCACCGTGTGCGGGAGAGCCATACCCTGTGCACGTTAAAGAACACGCTGGATGGCCTTGACGGGAGGCTACCATCTGTCTCCCAACAGCTGTTCCAGTGGGTCCCCTCCCCCAACCTTCTCTGAGCCTTCGGGGTCCATGTGACCTGGCCATTTAGCACATGGTGTGCAAAAAAGTGCCGCTCAGAGGTAAAACAACCCAACAACTCCTGTTCACATTGCTTCCAAGCCAAGTAATTTTTAAACATTTGTAACTCTTCATCGTTCACGTTAAATATTTCATGCGATTTTTTCAAAAGTGGTTATTGTTTTTTGCTATCTAAAACAGCTTTTGAGCTTTAAACATCCTAACGCAATCAAGTAGAAATTATGACCGGCAATAACAGAGCAATTAACAGAAACTCAAATTTCGGAAATTGTTTGTTTTAACTTTATTTGAGTCATTATAGAGCGCTGTTACACATATTAATGGGAATATTGAAGTTTTCAAAATCAAAATTTTATAGGAGAGCTCTTTCCTTTAATGACCACTTTACATCTTTTTTGGCATGGAATGCATTAATTTCAGAAGCAGTTCTGTAACAATATGCCCAAACTAAAATCACTGTTTCCATTTCTTTTCAGTTTCTGTTTATTTGTTTCTATTTCATCTACTGATTCAATGTGTCCGTTTCAATTCGCGTCTGATTAAATCTCTCCATTTCACTTCACCTTAATTATTTCTGTTTTAATCTAGTTTCTGATTATTGTCTCGATTTTAATTTAGATTGACTCACTCTCTCCGTTTAAATTCAGTTACTCCTTATTTACTTAATTTACTGTAACCTTAATTTACTGTAATCTTAATTTACCGTAATTTACTGTAATCTTAATTTACTGTAACAATATGGTTGAAAAAACTAGCAAAACCTTAATTAACTCACGATTATATGATGACTTCTTCTTGGAAATTTCATAACTAATTCTGCACCATAAGTTCACAATTGGATTAAGGTCCGGACACTTTCAAGACCATTTCATCCCTTTAATGGGGTCCACCTGGCAATAATTTCTGAACAACCTCAGCGCGGTGACAGGAAGCATTATCGTTCTGAAAACCCAAAATTGTTCATAACCAGAAAGATCTCTGGTTGCTGATAACAATTTCATTTTCAGTGTTTCGATGTAATTCTTAGCTAGTTGAATTTTCAAAATTAAAGCTGGAATTCATTCGTTCATTCGTTAGACACCCTCATTATAAATCATCCAATGTATTAGCATTGACTCATTCAATGAAATTTAGATACTTAGTTTGTAATTTATTAATATTTGATGTTTTCCAAATTTAAAATATTGAATAAAAATGATAATGTAGGATATATGATGTTTAAAATATATATTTTATGAATATTTCGTAGTTTTTTAATTAGTTTAGATAGTTAATTTAACGTGAATACAAAAATATTCAATAAATATTTTGTGAAGAAATATATAGAGCAAATTATATATTACTAAGTGTTTGAAGTTATTAATAAGTGTAAAAGAGTAAAAAGTAATTTGATATAAAGTTTATAGTATTAAAATTTAATATCACTCCGATCTGCAGCCGCTCAACCACGTAACTTACAAGAGTTAAAGGATCTGCTGGTAACGTGTTGGTATCAGATACCACAAGACACCTTTAGAAGTCTTGTAACATCCATGCCTCACCAGGTAAGAGCTATTTTGGCGGCACGTGGAGGACTGACGTCATATTAGGCAGGTGGTCATAATGTTTTGATTCCTCGGTGTATATGTGCAATTCAAATTAGTTCTTCTGTTATTGCATTGTCCAGCCCTGGTATATCAAGATACCATTGTGTTGGCGAGGTCGATAGCACGCCAGACTCGTAATCTGTTGTTCCCAGGTTCGAGTCATAACTATGCCTGAGTTGAAAATTTTCCGCGCTATCTTCCGTCCTCCCTCAGTGAGAAACGGGACACTGGTATGCCTGGAAAGGCATACCAGTGTTGGAAAGGCATCTCAGTTCCATATTCACTGTTTACGTTCCATTTCATCTGATTCATTGTCCGTTTCATTGTAATTTCTGATTTATCAGTAACATTTCATTTTAATTCAACGTCTAGGTAAAAAAAAATGAAGATTTGACTACTCACGTTAGAAACTCCAAGAAAAGCAGAAGGCATACACAAGATTTTATTTCTTCTCTGCTTTCTATGAGAATTCAGTACTTACTTTCAATTCCCTTATTTTTAAAACAATTACATAACGCAGTTAATTCTTTATATCTTTAGTTTCAGTATTTCCAGCGGTAGCTGTTATATAAAAAAGAAACGCAGATAAAATCTCATAAATTATTAATAACTGTTGTAAATTTTGATTGTTTAATATATATATTTCCGTCTTTTTTGTTTCTATAGAAACTATTGAGCTCGTCAGCTCATTATTCACTCATTTATGCAGACAGCTAATGTTTCCATAAATATCGAATAATAAAAATAATTTTGATGGTAAATTTTATTCAATGAACGAATTTTTAACTGCTTGCAATGAAAATCAAAAACGCGGGGAGGGGGATATAAATTGTTTCCCCTAAAAAAGTTTAAAGGGAATTTCGATTAACAATTAATTTTGTTCTTTTTCGCTGTAGTTTAGCCACTTAGTAACCTACCTTCCGTAGAAAACGAAATTTATTGTCTGTCAATAGCAGGTTTGTCGACGAAATTAAGTGGAATAGAAAAATCAATGTATGCAGCTTTTGTGTATCAAATAACACAAAAAATTTATATAATTAATTAATTTTTTTGTTGAAAAAGTACATTATTAAACTACTTTTCGTTTTGGTTTTTTATTTACAGTTTGATTTTTATTAATATCTTTAACAAATTATTACGTCATTATTTTACTTTTTTTATTAGATCGAAAATGAAAATAAAACTTTATTTTTTTCATTGTCTCATTACTATGACATAAACTTACCGAAGGCTATGTACACCGTTAACCGCCGTATAAGATACACATATCCTGAAAAACATCTGCTATCTCCCTAAGTTTTATATGCCAATGATTAGAGGAATGTGTTTTCCACTCTAAACCAAATCTCGGTTAAAACTCTTTTTCACACTTATATGGGGCGGGGGTGGCACAGTCGGTAGCCCGCCATGGCTCGTAATATACAGTTCCCAGGTTCAAGTCCCAGCTGGGTCAGAGTTGAGACTTATCTCCGCAAAACTCCCCCGCCCTGCCCACGGTCAGTAGGGGACACCGATGGGCTTGAAAAGGCCGCCGTCCGTCGGATGGGACGTTGAGTCGTGACCCCGTGTATGGGAGAGCCATACCCTGTGCATTAAAGAACACGATGGATGGCCTTGAAGGGAGGCTACCATCTGTCTCCCAACAGATGTTCCAGTGGGTCCCTTCCCCCAACCTTCTCTGAGCCATCGGGGTCCTTGTGACCTGGCCATTTAGCTCATGGTGTGCAAAAAAATGCCGCTCAGAGGTAAAACAACCCAATCCAACCCACATTTGTGTACTAGAGAGAAGGTCGAGTTTTGTTGGGCTCAGTTCGAGCCTTGTTAGGTCAGCTGGGCCCAAGTGGTTCCTGAAGGATTTGGCTCAAAATAGCAGAGACGACTTCGGGCTCTGGCGGATTCGGGCTCAGGATAATCTAAATTTCAAATATATGTAAAAATACATAATATTTTCGATTAAATTTCACTCATTTAATGAGTCTCTAGTAATTAAAAATATGCCCCAAAAATATGTTTTTTATTATTTTTAACGTATTCTCTATCTTTAATAAATGAATGGCTCCTTCTGTTTATAATGATGTTACCCATGAACTTTCAGTTTCTACTAATAATATTTCTAATAAATATCGTTCCGAATAGCATTGACATTTTAATATTGTCATTAATAACATAAGAATAAAATAAATGATTAGAGACATGCATTTTTGTTTATAGGTCATGATGAGTCGTAAAACATTTTCCCTCGAATCGTGCTCGGGCTCAAATATTATCTAAATAGTTCGGATTCGGGTGGACTCAGGCTCAATAACTTCGTGCTTGGGCACGAAAATTTGAACCCGAATTCATCTGTATTTTCAACTACTGATTAATATCATGGTTTCACAATTGTTTCTTCTCTGCAATCAAATCTCCATGCAGGGACCCAACCCGAGTGGGGGGAATCAGGAGATCCCCCCACCTTCCAGAAAATCCGCTCATCTTATACGAAATCTCAAACTTATCTGCCTGCTTTGAAATCCAGAATAGTTGCCTTTGTATAATTTTATGTTAGCCGCATAGCATGTCTGACACAAAAAATGGATTTGAAAAACAACTATGAAATATTATTCCCTGTAGCATATCATTTTAATCTTTCCTGCACGGTGGACTATTTTAGCAAATGGGAACCCTAAAGTCTTATTCTCAACTTCAAAATCCTGGCGACGTTACCTGTGGATGAATTATATTATAAATAAATTTCAAATAGTGAAATCATTATTTGAAATTTATTTAGAATATAATTCATGTGGGCTTTTAAAAATTGTTTCAGCCGTCACTAAGCGAGGGAACAGCGCTGGGCTTAGCATGTGTATATATGCACCTTCAGTATGTATTGGCATAGTTCGGTAGGATATTTCGCCGTATAGTCTGCAAGAAGTTTACTATTGCATATATGAAATTACTGGTAATTGTATCAAATACCAGAAGAACACATATGGGAATCTCTCTTTCAAAGTGAATCAACTTTTTATTTTACTTACTTTTTTTTACTCCTTGAAAGTTTTAATATCAGCTAATGGATGATGGAGAGATCGCAAATAGTAGTATTTTATTAGTAATTATGCAATAAAAAATATTTGACTTTTATTTCTGAAATTTAAAACGTTGCATTTATCACACGCCTCTGAGAAAAGGGGGCAGATTATTACTCTCAGTGGAATATTTTTTGACCTTCTATGGCCGAAATTTCGAATTTCTACCATAAACAGATCACTTGCAGCATTCGTTAAAAGTTTCGCAGTTTCCACATTTAGTAATCTCTAAAGATATAAATTAAAATTACCTAAGAATTTAAAAAATTAAAAAAGGAATAATAATATTTCATTAGTACCAATTCAACTGGAAAAAGAATTTTCCAGTTATCTCTTAAAATAAAATAATTGCATTTCCCACCCACCTGGGCGTAAGGGGTCACCGAATTATTGCCAGTGGAAACTTCATGACCTTCGCATTTCACCACCAAAATTTCAAATTTCCAGCATAAAATGCATCATTTGAAATATTCGTTAAAAATTGTGGAATTTTCGATTTTTTTTCCATTATTTAAGTGGCAGGCATAGCTTTTGACATATTCGAAAAGTGCAAATCGTAATAGTTCATCAATACCTATCCAAATTAAAAAGAATTTTTAATTTTTCTCTAAAAAAAAATTATCCCTAAAAAGAAAAAAAAAAAAGCATTTTCCCACTACTCGTGGGTCTAAGGAATTAACTAATTTCATCAATGGAAACTTCGTGATCCTCACAATCCACCACCAAAATTTCAAATTTTTGGCATCACTGGTTTCAATAAATTAAGGAAAATCCCAATGTTAAGTCAATGGGAAGATAACGTCAAAGCTCTATAACTTCTGAAATAAGTTTTTTTTTGTTTAGAAAAATGTGATTGCAGATATATATATCAATCAAATAAATCAATATCTCGATTTGCAGCAATATTCGTTCAGTATTTAACAAGTTATGGAAGTTTGAATGTTTAACGATAACAATGCCAGCCACAAAAATTGATTTCAGAAGTTAATTAAAATTTAGTAATGAGTATTGTATCAAAGTGTTTATTTAATAAAATAAGTTTGTATTTCAGAACTTTAGGTAAAGAATTATTTCACTATTCTTCAGTTTTATTAAATTTCTTAACACTGGCATTGCCGTTGTTAAATATTCAAACTTCCATAACTTGTTAAATACTGAACGAATATTGTTGAAAATCGAGATATTGATTTATTTGATTAAGATATTTATCTGCAATCACATTTTTCTAAACAAAAAAAAAACTTATTTTAGAAGTTATAGAGCTTTGATGTTAGTTTTCCATTGACTTAACATAGGGATTTTCCATAATTTATGGAAACCAGTGTACATCGTTTACAATATTCGTGGGGACACCGATGGGCTTGGTAGGTAAATGCCGCCGTCCGTCGGATGGGACGTTAAGTCATGGCCCCATCTGCAGGAGAGCCATACCCTGTGCACGTTAAAGAACACGCTGGATGGCCTTGACGGGAGGCTACCATCTGTCTCTCAACAGTTGTTTCAGTGGGTCCCCTCCCCCAACCTTCTCTGAGGCTTCGGGGTCCATGTGACCTGGCCATTTAACCCATGATGTGCAAAAAAGTGCCGCTCAGAGGTAAAACAACCCAACCGTCAGAAGAAATATAACAGAAGAAAACAAACATCCATATCTGATCTACGGTTAAAAAGCGCTGTCCACTTGCACCACAGGTCAGCACGATTTGCAGTTATTAATTTTAAATAAATACTGGGAAATTCATATTTAAGGCAGACTCTTTATTGACCGTCTGGAGAGAACTTAGAAATGCTAGTTTAATTTTCCAATGATTTCATTCGTTTGCTTGCGGTGGCAGTGCAACCAGAGAATATGTAAGGAAACAGAAAAAAGCTTCGGCTAGGATAGGTCTCGGCAAATGTTTAAGTTTAAATTAAAAAAAAACTAAAATAAAAGGTCGGGCCTCAAAGGAACACTGAAAAGGGTTGGGTTGTTTTATCTCTGAGCGGCACTTTTTTGCACACCATGGGCCAAATGTCCAAGTCACATGGACCCCGAAGGCTCAGAGAAGGTTGGGGGAGGGGACCCACTGGAACAGCTGTTGGGAGACAGATGGTAGCCTCCCGTCAAGGTCATCCAGCGTGTTCTTTAACGTGCACAGGGTATGGTCTCCCGCACACGGGGCCACGGCTTAACGTCCCATCCGACGGACGGCGGCCTTTCCAAGCCCATCGGTGTCCCCTACTGACCGTGGGCAGGACGGGGATTTTTGCGGAGATAAATCTCAACGCTGACCCAGCTGGGACTCGAACTTGGGAACTACAGATTACGAGTCTGGCGCGCTACCAACTGAGCCACCCCCGCCCCTAAAAACTTACTCCAGCCAGATCTAGGGTGGGGAGGCAAAGACGCTATGCCACCCCTTCACTGAAAAGGGAAGGACGGGCCACCAAAGAAATATGTAATCTATGACGAACGCATGAACAACCCTAAAAAGTAATGTTTTAGCTCTTTGCAAATTTATTTGTCATCAGTAGCTCGCGGGTTGCTCCAAGAGAGGTGACGTGTTACATGCGACCCGCGGGACCTACTTCGCTTAGGTCTAGGCTAGCCGAAAGTGGTGGCGCCTATTGGATTTTCGGCGAACCTCATAGTGGTAAATTCAAGTTTTGTCAAAAAAAAAAGGCAACTTGTTAGAAGTACTTAGAGATATTTAACAATATTAGAATGTTTTATACAAATATATTAGTATGGAAAATGGTAACTTCTATCGAAATATAAAAGTTATTTATTAATTATATTAGAAGGTACCATAGTGTTTTAAAACCTAATTTTTCGTTAAATTCTTTGGGGTTCTTTCCCCCAATTGCCAGACGTGCAACGTAAAGGAAACGGTGATTCCTGTTTTGCTGAATTGTACTGCTTACTCGATCCAGAGAAACAAATTAATAGCAAGATTAGAAACAGAGAACATCTTTGAACTAAGTCTGCACAGTTTACTTGGACAAAAGGATCTGACTAAGCGCAAAGTTTGCTACAATTAAATTTTTACATAATGCGAATCTTTTCCATAGGATTTAAGAATTTTTTTATCAAGGTTTTGTAACATTAACGTAATCAGCTTCTTAGCATTATCCAACCTTACCATCTGGAGAAGAGGGTCGAAAGACTCGAACATTTCCAGAGGAAACCTTTATTTTTGATTGATGATGATTGATGATGACGTGTAATTAGAGAGTAGCCATTCGAATTGCCAATTTTCGCTAAAGTCTTAATGTTTGATTGCGTTTCCTGGATTTGGAAATGAATATTCGCACTGCTGGAAGTGAACTTTAGCCTATGCAAATGAAAACCTAACTTAGCAAATGAGAGGAAAGAAGACCAATTATAACGCCTTATTATAACGCGATGGCTTCACCGCAGTACTCAAAATCGCCACATTTAGAGGACGCTGCAATTACTCAATTTGCATTTTGTCTATGTGCACTTTTTTCCTTTGGACATATTGTGCAACATCCGGAATCTGGATATCGAGTCTGCTATTGACGGTCGTTTGTTCTCTCAGATGGGTTGGGATTTTCCATCACTCGGCACTTTTTCAGTTCTCTATATGGATGTCGAAAATGCACGTTTTCGCATTAGGATACAAAGCAAAAGCTAGCTTAAGCCCCATCCGCACAATTACACATAAAAAATAAATTGAAAATCGTGTGGTTTTGAATAGCATAGTGGTATAGCAAGTGGGAAGTACGGAAGAGGAATGCACTGTTTGCGGTATAGGAAACTTTCAGTTTTAACTTTCAATCATTATACGTAACGTTAGAGTCCATAAAATTAGAATGAAAAGTTAAAACTAACATCAAATATGGGTTGGGTTGTTTTACCTCTGAGCGGCACTTTTTTGCACACCATGGGCTAAATGGCCAGGTCACATGGACCCCGAAGTCTCAGAGAAGGTTGGGGGAGGGGATCCACTGGAACAGCTGTTGGGAGACAGATGGTAGCCTCCCGTCAAGGCCATCCAGCGTGTTCTTTAACGTGCACAGGGTATGGCTCTCCCGCACACGAGGCCACGGCTTAACGTCCCATTCGACGGACGGCGGCCTTTCCCAGCCCATCGGTGTCCCCTACTGACCGTGGGCAAGGCGGGGAATTTTGCGGAGATAAATCTCAACGCTGACTCAGCTGGGACTCGAACCTGGGAACTACAGATTACGAGCCTGGCGCGCTACCGACAGAGCCACCCCAATAAAATATGAATCTGAACCCTGTTTAATTAGCATTTCATTAAATTATTTAAGAAAGGGAGGTTATAAGTTAACTTTCATATCAATGAAACGTATTAATATTGTTAAGAATTTAATGGATGGAAACTCAGCGTGATAATATTCAATAATATTCAATAATTATAACTCTAAAATAATGTAATTTATTACAAAAGTATGAATAAAAACATTTATATAAACTAAAGTTAACCAACAGAAATCTTTATCAGTATAAAAATAAAGAATAAATATTACAAGAACATAGCACTTTTTTACTATTCCTACAAAGCTATGTTTCCTCTGTAACTGTTACTATCTCTACTCAAAGCATAAAATAAGGCTTTTTACAACAGTCGATAAGTGGCACAGTTATATTTGTGAAGAAACCTGTAATCTACCTAGAATAACCTTACCAATTCTTGTAAACAAACTGCAGATAACTATGCATGAAACAATGAACTGTTCCTACAGAAAAGTACGATCAGCTCTGCTTGTTCTACTTACATATAATCTACTCAGCTACATCTTTAAGTGTACTAAGCATCCTTATTTTTCTTACCAGCCCACTAACAGAATCAACACTAATATACTTATTTAACCTACGCGCATACACCAAATAAAATTATTTTTTGGTGTGTTTTTTTTTTGGTGTCTGTGCACTAAAGAACGTTTCCTTCACACTCTAATTCCTCTAAATATAACTCTCTTATTCTTCGTTTTTTTTGGGGGGGCGGGGGGGGGGGCTCAGTCGGTAGCGCGCCAGGCTCGTAATCTGTAGTTCCCAGGTTCGAGTCACAGCTGGGTCAGCGTTGAGATTTATCTCCGCAAAATTCCCCGCCCTGCCCACGGTCAGTAGGGGACACCGATGGGCTTGGAAAGGCCGCCGTCCGTCGGATGGGATGTTAAGCCGTGACCCCGTGTGCGGGAGAGCCATACCTTGTGCACGTTAAAGAACACGCTGGATGGCCTTGACGGGAGGCTACCATCTGTCTCCCAACAGCTGTTTCAGTGGGTCCCCTCCCCCAACCTTCTCTGAGCCTTCGGGGTCCATGTGACCTGGCCATTTAGCCCATGGTGTGCAAAAAGTGCCGTTCAGAGGTGAAGCAACCCAACCCTTCGTTTTTTTTAAGTTAAGTTCGTTCGAAATATGTAGTTGGCGACGTAATCCTCACTCTGTAGCACGTGCGAGCATAAAAATGATACATCAAATCACATTGTAGCACGTTCATCTGTCGTAAAAATATAGATTTAAAATGGACACAATATGTGTTTATTAATACATAACTTATTGGAATTAATGTGCAATGTAAATACTATTTATAATTATCGAAAATGAATAGACATGGCATTATTTTGTTGTTAGACATCGTAAATGAATAGACATGGCTTTATTATATTGTCGTAGACCTGGGGCTACTGGAACTGCTGATCCAGTCAACTGTTTTCCTTCGGTTGTTTTACCTCTGAAGTGCATTTTTTTATACACAAGTGGTTAAATGGCCAGGTGAGAAGGACCACCAGAAAGATCAGAAAAGGTTGGTTGTAGGGGACCCACTGGATAGCTGTTATGAGACAGATCAGAAAAGGTTGGTGGTAGGGGACCCACTGGATAGCTGTTATGAGACAGATGGTAGCCTTCCGTCCAGGTCATTCAGCCTGTTCTTTAACGTGCACAAGGTATGACTCTCCCGCACACGGAACCACGGCTTGACATTCCATCCGACGGACGGCGGTCTTTCCAAGCTCATCGGTGTCCGCTATTAACCGACGGAAAGGCGGGAGTTTTGCGGAGATAAACCTCAACGCTGGCCCAGGCGGGACTCGAACCTTGGAACTGCAGATTACGATCCATCCACGCCCCTGTTGGCAACTTCTGAACTAGAACAAATCAAAGTAACTACTGCTAGTTACCGTTGCCGCGGGCAGCTAATCATTGACACTTTTCTCAATTTAAATGGAAACGAGATCTGTAATTAATTGTTCCCTCTTCACAAAGAATTCATCAGCAAGGCGAAACTTTATTTTTCCCTCACGGTTTTTCATTAGAGTTTTTCCGAATAGACAATGAATAAATAATTAGAGCAAATAAGTAACTAAATAATTAAATACTTTGTGGACTGACCAGAAAGTCTTGGCATTCTATTAAACCTGTATTTGGCTTAAAGCTTTTAGACTCTGTCGTGTCTTTCCCTGTTTAAAGCTTCTTAGCTAAGTGAAAAACGCTCAGTGAATTCTACTCTCCACAATGAAAGTTATTATTCTAATTAAATAAATATCCCCTCTACTGCTTGCCACAGAGGTTTGACAGGAGCCTGTCAGTATACACGCCATAGTATAGGTCTGTGAGGATAGTGGGAGCTCAGCAGAAAAACAACCCAAACATCCATGCCTTACTCGGTATTCGAACCCCGGGCCCTTAAATCAGTAACCAAGCGCACTAAACACTCGACCATGGGAAATTAAATACTTTAAATACTTGTTGGTTTTAGTGGCAAACCTAGTGAGGCTGCATATACTATATATAAAATTTGCATTTTTTAAAATTTGTTTCAGAAATTTCGCGTAGTTTGTGAATTTTTTCCCCATAGTGTGTTGAGTTGTTTTACCACTGAGTGGCCCTGTTTTTGCACACAGTGTGTTAAATCGCCAGGTCACAAGGACGCCGTGAGCTGAGAGAAAGTTGGGGGAATAGGTTGGTTGGTTGGTTGGTTGTTTTACCTCTGAGCGGCACTTTTTTGCACACAATGGGCTAAATGGCCAGGTCATAAGGACCCCGAATGCTCAAAGAAGATTGGAGGAAGGGATCCACTGGAACGGCTGTTTGGAGACAGATGGTGTCCTCCCGTCAAGGCCATCCAGCGTGTTCTTTAACGTGCGCAGGGTATGGCTCTCCCGTACACGGGGCCACCGCTTAACGTCCCATTCGACGGACGGAGGCCTTTCCAAGCCTTCGGTGTCGGCGAGTTCTGCGGAGATAAATCTCAATGCTGACCCAGCTGGGACTAGAACCTAGGAACTTCAGATTACGAGCCTGGCGCCCTACTGACTGAGACACTCCAACCCCTGGGGGAAGAGAAGCTACTTGACGGGAGAGCTCGAAGTCTCACGTCAAGACTACCCAACATGTTCTTTAATATGAACAGGTATAGCTTCTATGCATACTGAACCACTGCTTAACATCCCATCCGACGGAAGGTGGCATTATCCAATACGAACGGTGTGCTCCTTCTCACCGAAGGTAGAACGAGAACCAACTGAGGAAATTCTCAACGCTGATTCAATTGGAATTGGAACTTGGTAATAGCAGATTACGAGCCGGGTGTGATACATACTGAGCCAACTACGGTCCCTTCTCATAGTGGAAAGCTATATATATACAGTACTGTGCGAATTAGTTGGGACAAGCGAAGCCTGGAGAATCTCTTCGATCCGGCCACATCCAGCAATTCCCCGAACACCCACCCAAGGTCATGTTTTGAGGATGTTTCACAGCTTCCGGGCCACAGACGCTTCACCCCATTGAAGGAATGATGGACAGCAAAAAGTACGTAGGCGTTCTGGAGGCGAAAATTGTCCCAACACTGCAGAAGCTGTTTCCTAACGGCGATGAGGTATTTCAACAGGATCTGGCTCCATGCCAAATTCTAAGCTTGCTAAGAGCTTCTTTACCCAACAACATTTGAAGGTATTGGAGTGGCCAGGAATTTCACCCGATCTAAACCCCATTGAAATTTGTGGTCCATTATTAAAGTGCACATAGCTAAGATGGATTGCACGACGAAAACCAAAATGATAGAAAGTGTCATGAAAGTGTGGTACCACGACCCTGAAGTGAAGGAGATGTGTGGAAAGCTAGTGGCATCAATGGTTGAGAGGGTGAAAGAAGTAATTAAAGCTAAGGGGGGTCACATTCACTATTAACTACACTATTAAACAAATAAATATTTTAGTTGTGTCTTTGTTACTGCATTTTCCTATTGTCCCAACTAATTTCCACAGTACTGTATATTCCATATGAGATCACTGCTCAAGGTTTTGAACCCGAAGCTAATGTTCCCGGTCACGAACCACGTCAATAATTAAACTTTAGTCCATTAGTCGGGAAAAAAGAATCTGCTATACATCGTAAAACATATATAGAAATGCATGCAGATAAACCATTGTTACCTACCTTCCTATATGCATATTGCCTATATACAAAGGAAGATAAGGCGCCGGCAATGTTGTTGAGTAGGTGAATCGACGTTCAATCTTCCATTTCTACTTTTTAGAGAGCATAGAGGAAGATACGTATTTTTTAAGTTTTTAATTTATATATTTATACTTTGTATTATAGACGTTTACAAGCTTTAAAATAATTATAATTATTTGAAGATCAAAATAAATATTAATATCAGTTAGAACGAAAAATACTGGAAATAATTAGTAGAAACTGAAAATCTTGAGAAACATTATTAAAAACGCTAAGAACCCAAGAAACAGCAAAATGCGTAAAAAAGAAAGAGCGAATGGTGCTCATTTTTAATTTATAAAGTCTGATTACAAAGTTGAAATTATAATTAAAAATAAATGTTAAATTTTTTTTTGCTATATTATTCACGATTACAAGAAAAATCAGAAATCTAAATTAAAAATGAGCCAGAGGCCCGCCCGATTCCAACGAAGACCAGCTCAGAAATTATCTCTAAATATATATACATACGTTTCTATCTGCAATTAATGTTTTACATATTATTCTACTACAAATTAATTATGCATTAATGATTAATTAAAGTCCCTTTTTGTGCCAGAATTTCCTTTCTAAAATTGAGTAATTTTGTGTTCGTTTCTTTGCTAATCTTGGAGCCACAACTAGTCACTAAAATAATATAATAATAAGTTACTTTCTTCATTTATTCATAAGCTAAAACGAGGGGGTTCAAAAAGTTCTTGACACGTGTCTGTAGTTTGGCATTCGTCATTACGTGTTAAAAACGAAGGCCCGTGTCATCATTTCGCTCTTTTTTAGCGGCACGTCAAGTTTAGTCTGCGAAATCTGTGTGTTGTTGCTCTGGAGTCTACTAAAGCCTGCGAAAGATTTTACATTTTCACAAAGATGCAGCTTGAAGATAACGGAAGAAAATTTCATGCCGACTTATCACAAGTATATGGGGTCATGCCTGTTCATGTGACATTATTATGGGATGGATGCACAAATTCAGAGAAGGACGGCAGAGTTTCGAAGACCTCCCTCGTGCAGGAAGACCGAAAAAGACCGTGAACGAGAGAACTTATAGCTGTTCGTGAATTCATTAAGGAAAACACACATCACCTTTCAGGTAATACGCTTAGATACCAGTGTATCGATTGGCAGTGTGGAAACAATTATTCATCAGTATTTAAAGTTCCGAAAGATCGCTGCCACAAAATGGCAGAACAGCAAAAAAAGGCTAGAGTCGACTAAAGAAAGGATATACTGCAATGTTTGAACTTAATGGCCCCAAACGGTTAGCAGACATTGTCACAGGTAATGAGACGCAGTTTTATTACTATACAACTCCCAAAAGAGATCGGCAACTATGTTGTTGCGCTTCCCCAAAACGCGCTTCCCCATGGCGCTTCCCCAAAACATCCGACAAGACTTTCGCTCAAGGAACAGGATGTTGACAATTTGTTTCAATTCCTAAATTCGTGCTAGCCGTCAACACTTTACTGGAAAAAATTATTATGAATGACTAATAATACAGCAGCATTTTTTTTTTGACCAAAATACTTAAGGAGATGAAGGAGCAATGTCTAACAACAGGCGTATCAAGGGTTCTCTTTCTTTATGAAAATGCCAATGCTTACAAAACCCGGTAAATTACGGCTTGTCTGAAAAAATAAATAAAATAAATACTCCCTCAAGCAGCTGCTTACCACAGAGGTCTGACAGGAGCCTGTCAGTTTATATGCCACAGTAGAAGATCTGAGAGGATGGCAGGACCTCAGCAGAAAACAACACGAACATCCATGCCTTACCCGGGGCTCGAACCCAGGTCAGGTAGATCAGTAGCCAAGCGCGCTAACCACTCGGCCACGGGACGGCTAGCGCAGGAAAAAAATCAAACAGCTACCCTACCTTGCAAATTCAACCGATCTTGCATCATGCAATTTTTGGTTGTTTCCAAAAATTAAAAAGGATTTGCCTGGGAAGCATTTCTCGGGGATGCAAGACCTTGCAAAATGCGTTCATTCAGAGTTGTGGGTATTACCCAACAAGAGTAGCACCAGGCATTCCAGAATTGGCCTAGATGTTTGCAAATTTTCATAGATGTTGGAGGAGAATGCCTTAAAAGACAGTAAAAGCTTTGTTGAGGTAACTTCAATGGAATTTAATGCATGTAAAGAACTTTTTAACGCCTCTAGTACAATACAAAACAAATAGAACTCACAAAGTTAAATATCAAGAATGCCAGAGAGATTTCTAAAGAAACTAAACATTTGAACTCATCTTCATTCTAGAACAATTGAAAAGTAAAATAAAAACGGAAGATTTCTCATTACTCTCGTAAATTATATAAAAATCATATATAATAATTACGATGATAATTTTTTTAGGAAAATATAGGAGGCGTATTGAAAAATATATTTTTTGGCAATTTTTGTCAGTAATATTATTTGTTTGTCAATTTTTTTTCATGATACTACTAATTTTATGCTACGTCTAGCAAAGTCCTCTTTGAAAAGTGGTAAAAAAATCGTAAAAATAACCGAAATTAATGATATTGTTGCGAATTACAAAATACGGATATGCACTGGACGTGAGTAATAATAACTACATTTTAAACCACTTGTAATACAATGCAAATTGTTACAAAGAAAATATGGATGAAGTTTTTCATAAACAAATCGACTACTAACATGCAAAAGTCACTAACATTCCTGCACAGAGTACACAACACAGCTCAGTCTATACTACTAAACTTTTACCTCTATACTGTCTGTCGTGTCTCTTGAATACCTTATATACCAGGTATAAAGAATCCTTCTTCTTGTTAGATCACTAGACGTATCCTCTAGCAAAACATAACTACCGCCCGTGCACACACCAATACAAGATACTTCTTGACTTTTACTTATCGCGCACAGACTCAAACCATCTGAACAACCTTTCAGATCTCAGAACTTTAACACACTGCACACTGCTATATTTTCATTCTTCTAAATCGTTCTTAGTTCCAAATCGTTGGCTAATTGAATCTCACGTAGAAGCACACACGAGGGTTACAATCACGTTAACTCGTGAAGTCACTGTAGCGCGTTCAATCTGTTGTAACACTACCCCCTCCTTAGGTCTTGTTCGTCCCGAACAATTCTGGATTCCGAATCATCTTCAGTTCTTGGATGAAACGGGGCCAAACGATCCACATGAACCACCTTGCACTTTGTAGCGGGACGTCGACGAATGCGATAAACCACGTCGTTAATCCTGTTAATTATTGTATATGGACCTTCCCAAGGTTTCTGAAGTTTTGGAGATAGTCTCTTCTTTCTATGTGGATTATATAGCCAGACAAGATCTCCTTGATTGAAAATAGTTCCATTTATTTTACTGTCATATCTTGTTTTGGTTCTGTCACTTGCTATGTTGATGTTATGCCTAACGGAGTGATGGATTTCTTCTAATCGTTGTTGTAATTCTTGTACGTGTTGTGGAGTTGACACAGGCATTGCTTCGGGCCGACCATATAAAAGGTCACAAGGAAGACGTAACTCTCTTCCAAAGAGCATCATGGAAGGTGTCTGTCCAGTTGTCTCATGCACTGCCGTCCTATATGCCAGCAAAAGGAGTGGTATATGGCGATCCCAGTCACGTTGGTGGTCGTTCACAAATAATGCTAGATGCTGAGCAACTGTTCTATTGAATCTTTCAACCATACCATCCGACTGAGGGTGTAAGGGAGTTGTTCTGGTTTTCTGAATGCCTAATAGTTGGCAGATGCCTTTAAACACATTGGATTCAAAATTCCGTCCTTGGTCAGAGTGGAGTTGTAAAGGTACTCCATACCTACTAATCAAGTTATTAACTATCATCTCTGCCACTGTTGTTGCTTCCTGGTCTTGGATGGGTAGACCTCAAGCCACTTTGTGAAATAATCCATTACCACTAATAAATATCGATTTCCATCATCAGTTCTAGGAAACGGACCCATTACATCAATGGCTATTCTTTCAAAAGGGGCACCAACGTTATACGTCTGCAGCTGACCCCGACTCCTAGTCTTAGGTCCTTTCTCTGCTGCACAGGCTTCACTTTGCCTACACCATCTTTCAACGTCTGCCCTACTTTTCAACCAATGAAATCGTTCTCTGGCTTTGCCTAATGTCTTATTAACACCGAAGTGTCCTCCAGTGGCACTATCATGTACATCTTTCATCACAAGTTCCACTCGGGAGCGAGGAAGGATTATCTGCCAACGGATCAGCCGTCCAGTGGGATTCTCCCATCTTCTGTATAATACACCGTCTTTCATTTTTAAGGAGTCCCACTGTGCCCAGTAACTTTTAGTAGTTGAACTATACCTCGAGATTTGCTCCCAATTAGGTCTTACATCAGATTTTTCAATCAATTCTAATATTGGTTTTATATCTTCCTCATCTTGGGCCTTTCTGGTTTCAATTGGATTCCAGATGTTAGGGGTATCACTGTTTGCTTGTGTCGATACCATTTGTCTTATAGGCATTATCTCTTTAGTTCCAAATTTCAGTTCTGCATTATAGCAATGTTTACAGTTGTCAATACATGGGCGCCTGGAAAGAGCATCTGCATTCTTATGCATTTTACCACTTCGATGTTCAATGGAGAAATCGTATTCTTGTAACCGTTGTATCCACCTAGCGATTTGTCCTTCAGGGTTTTTGAAGTTAAATAACCATCTAAGTGCAGCATGATCAGTACGTATAAGGAATTTCTGGCCATAGAGATAATGATGGAAAGGTTCTATTGCTTTTACTATTGCTAACAGTTCTTTGCGTGTTACACAATAATTCCGCTCTGGTTTGGATAAAGTTTTACTAAAGTATGCAATAACTTTCTCTTGTCCGTCTTGTTGTGAAAGTACAGCACCAACTCCTGTGTTACTTGCGTCAGTATCTATTATGAATTGTTTTCCAGTTTGTGGGTACGCTAGCACTGGTGCTGTGGAAAGAGTTTTCTTTAGCTGTTGAAAGGCTATATCGCATTCGGTGGTCCACATAAACCGCTGGCCCTCTTCTGTCAGACGATGTAATGGCCTTGCGATGTTGGAGAAGCCTTTGACAAATCTTCTATAGTAGGTGCAAAGTCCAATAAAACTACGAAGTTGATGAACATCTTGTGGTGGGGGCCAGTCTCTTACAGCTTCTATCTTACTAGGATCAGTCTTAATCCCTGATGTTGTGATCAGATGACCAAGGTAATGAACTTCTTGCTGGAACAGTTTACACTTTGTCGGTCCCAATTTTAACTTGGCTGCCTTAAGTTTTTCAAATACTTGACGAAGATTTCTCAAATGTTCTTCAAAAGTTCTTCCAAGAACTATGATGTCGTCCAAGTAAACCAGACAGACCTCCAAAGACAAACCTTTGAGCACTGACTCCATTAGTCGTTCAAATGTGGTAGGTGCGTTACAAAGTCCAAATAGCATCACCTTAAACTGCCAAAGTCCATTCCCTGTGGTAAAAGCTGTTTTCTCACGGTCTTCAGGACGTATACCAACTTGCCAATAGCCGCTCTTTAAGTCTAATGTTGAGAACCATTCTGATCCAGATAAAGTGTCTAGTGTATCATCAATCCTGGGTAAAGGAAATGAGTCTTTCTTTGTTACGTCATTTAATCTGCGATAATCTACACAAAATCGTGTAGATCCATCCTTTTTCTTGACAAGAACTACTGGTGATGTCCAGGGACTCTGTGATGGTTCTATAATGCCCTGAACTTCCATGTCCTTTATGAGTTGTTCCGTCTCCTCTCTTTTTGCCAATGGAAGCCTTCTTGCCGGCAGATGGACTGGAGGAGAATCACCAGTGTTGATTTTATGTTCTGTCAGGTTAGTACGGCCATAATCATTTAATGTGGGAGAAAAAATGTTAGAAAATTCTTTTAATAGGTTCTCGGCCTTAACAGCTTGGTTTTCAGTTAATATTCGTCTTGTTTCTCTCCATAATTCAGTAAGATGAGATGGGATGTCTGTATAATTTTGATTTGAATCAGTAACTTCTATTTTATTTATACTTGTTACACAGGTAACAGCTTCACATATTGCTAATTCTTCACCTTTTTTTAACATTCTATTGGATTTGTTACAGTTCATCACTCTGATAGGGATCTGTTCTTTATCTATTCTGACTAAAGTCCTTGCAACCAGGATATTATGAGCCAAAGCTCCTTTACCAGAGGCATCTGTAACTGCCAATCGGAAGGCCCCAGAAGTCTCCGCCCGATGTCCACGGACTATAATTTCACTTTGTGCTGGGATCTCTGTGTCTTCCATCACTAATATTGGAGTTACGCTTGATAAAGAATCAGACGTCCGGCTAAGCAGAGGAATCTCTTCTGCCTCATAGATGAGTAGGTTATCACTAACTAATGGGTCTAATGTGCATTCATCGTAGATGTCAGCGATGTAAACAGGATGGCGTACCAGACAGCTACCAACTCGGATGTTAAGTTCTATTTTTCCATGGACTTTTGCACGATCTCCAGTGGCTGTTTGTAGGCTTATTGTAGACTGTGTAGTATTCAAGTTTGGGTGAGGTATTATTTTCTTTATTACATCGGTTCTGAGTAAAGTTACATTTGCACCAGTGTCGACTATCATACGGCAAAGTATTTATGGCTCCATCAGCTACTAATCCATTATTATCACCATGTAATGTTGAAACGTGGGCGACTTCCCCTGGGGCCAACCAATCAACAGCCAGCCTTTGCTCCGCAAGACATACTAATTTCTGTTTCCCTGATCCTGTTCTCTAGTTGATGGACTTGGACTCCTCATTCGTTTCCTATTACAGTTGGTACGAATGTGTCCGGTCTTGCCACAATTCCAACACTGAAGGTCTGTTGTAGTTTTTGAAGAAGAACCTCTTATGTCTTTCAAAACGGATAGCATCGCTTTAGATCTTTCATTTCATTATCCTTTTCTACAGTTTCTTCTGCACTCACAAATCTCACTGTGCGTTTGTTCGCTCGGGAGGAAAGCCTGGAGCCCTCGTATTTCATAGCATGTACCACAGCTGACTTTAAGGATTCACCTTCAAACATCCTCAGAGATTGTTGAGTGTCAAGGTCAGCAATAGCATCAATAAATTGTAATTGAGCTAAGTTATCTTGAATTTCTGGTGGACAGTTACTATAAGCCAATCTAGCTAGACGCTCAATATCACTAGCAAGCTCTCGCAAAGTTTCACCACTTTTCTGCATGCGATGTTTAAATTGAGTCACGTAATATTGTTTTAAATAACTATCACCAAACCTTAGTTCTAATGCAGAATCTAGACTTTGATAATCAAGTCGTTTTTCTTCTGGAACAGACTGCAAAACTTCGCAGCAGAATTTCTTAAGGACGCTGCAAGAAAACTGGCCTTTTGGAATTCATTCCACTCATTGGCTCTAGCGATAACTTCGAATTGTGTTTTAAATACTGTCCAAGATGACTGACCATCATATGTAGAAGGTTTAGTTGTATTTTTAGCGATATGTGTAATAACATTATTTTTACTAGAATTATTATTGTCACAAGCAGAAGGTAACATTTCATTTCTCAAAATCTGAAACTGGCGTTCACAATCAGTTTTTACAATTTCAATTTCATGTTTTTAATCTAACTTAACACTATCAAGATCATCTTTTACACTATTTAGTTCGGTCATAATGTCCTTACACTTATCAGAAATCTTATCAATTTGAGAAGCCACTTCAGCTCTCATCTCAGTATTTTGTGCGGCCAGGTCACCTATTTTATTTCTCAACTCATTATTTTGTGCGGCCATTTCGGCTTTCAAATCATCTTTAATGTCAGTCATCTGCGTAGCCATATCGACTTTCATATCAGTCATCAGCTTTATTAACTCATCCATACTTCTAGTGAAAGGCATTCAATTAAATTATCCCACTTCTGACACCAAATGTTGCGAATTACAAAATACGGATATGAACTGGACGTGAGTAATAATAAATATATTTTAAAGCCACTTGTAATACAATGCAAATTGTTACAAAGAAAACATGGATGAAGTTTTTCATAAACAAATCGACTACTAACATGCAAAAGTCATTAACATTCCTGCACAGAGTACACAACACAGCTCAGTCTATACTACTAAACTTTTACCTCTATACTGTCTGTCGTGTCTCTTGAATACCTTATATACCAGGTATAAAGAATCCTTCTTCTTGTTAGATCACTAGACGTATCCTCTAGCAAAACATAACCACCGCCCGTGCACACACCAATACAAGATACTTCTTGACTTTTACTTATCGCGCACAGACTCAAACCATCTGAACAACTTTTCAGATCTCAGAACTTTAACACACTGCACACTGCTATATTTTCATTCTTCTAAATCGTTCTTAGTTCCAAATCGTTGGCTAATTGAATCTCATGTAGAAGCACACACGAGGGCTACAATTACGTTAACTCGTGAAGTCACTGTAGCGCGTTCATCTGTCGTAACAATATGTATACTTAGTTTTCTTTAAAAAGAAGAAATTTTTTGAAAAAACGTCACAAACCATGGTGCAGCCACAGCTGATCTCAGAATTTGATTTTGGAAAGTCTGAAGCTTCTTGATGTAACTTTCTTCTGTAACTGTTTAGGAACAATGACCCTAATCTGGAGCAGCTTAGATAATTTTAAGTTTTAGAATCATATGATAGATAGTCAACTTGTTATAGTTTGATAGATTAGATTTTCTGGTGATAAGGGAATGCAATTTAAATTGTATTACACGGGCCTTATGAACAACAAAGGAAATGTGCTCATCCCATGTGAACTTTTGGTTGATCATGACACCAAAGTAATTTGCCGAATCCTTCCACGCAATTTGCTTATCAAAGATCAAAACATTAGCCACATGATGCACTCTTTTTTGGATGAAGAGCAGCACGAATAGAATCACTTTAGCATAACAATACGAGTGTGTTATTCTTTTAATTACTTACTGGTAGTTTTTTATTGCTTGGGTAGTTGTCTACATTGTTTTCTCTTTTAGAAATGAATTTATTTATCATCGTAAAAGAAATCAAAATAATTCATTTGTTACAAATGAAATTGATTTATGCTGCCGTACGGGAGTTTTACTGAACAAATCAGAAATGATTAACGATTCATTAAAAGACCGATTCCTTTGGTCGATAAACCCATCAATAAAAACAAAACTCAAATCCAGGCTGAACAATTCTTAAATATGTTGAACACGTTGAAGTCACAGAAATGAGTGAAGTTAAATAGGTTCAAATGAGCCTGGAGGTTGCAAAATACTGCTTAACTTCTAGACTGTAAATGCAACCATCTAACACCTAACATCAGTGGATAAACTGACACCATCTTAAAGTCCCTGGGGAGATGGCTTACCGGACGCTGACGCAGCAAATTCAAAGAGACGAAGCCGATGATGACGCTCCCTTTAAGAAGCTCGCCAAACGCCTGAAGGATTTCCAATAATTGTTCTCGTGTTACTTGTCTTGTCCAAACTTTCCCTTTCGTCTTCGGATTTCTGGCAACCACAAGTAGCCCAATCAAGAGCCATCACGTACTGCGACGTCCCATGGCGCTCGTGCTGTTACGTCAGCAAGATAGATTGATGGATCTTCCTCAGGGAGATCTGCTCGGGCTGCGGGATTCAGGGTAGACTGCATTTGTGTGACAAGATACCGGTAGGAAAAAGAAAATGCATAATAGCAAAATTGTACAGTTATAAGCCCTGTGCTTTAAAGAAATGATCGATTTGCTTGTGCATTTTTATTGCTTCGTTAGAGAATTATTGGCTTGAGATGTAACTTGACACATGCGCTACACTAGAGGAAATTTAATAATAAAATGGGTATTATACTGATGAAATCAGGTGCTTCCATTTCTTTGTTATCTTGACACTGTAAACAAGATTCCTCTATACTCAGAAGCCATTTTAAACGTAGCAGTTTTCGTTCTATTCTGATAACTAAGTGATAAAGGGGATTATCATGAGATATTTTCTTACAGTTGGCGACGGGAAAACGACTCTATTTTGAAGTAAAGAGATAGGACTGGGCCTGAGTCAACACTTTCCACAACAGAAAGCCGGTGTATCGAGTTATGACGTCAACATAGGTAGTTCTAAAATATTTCTCATAATTTCTACAATTTTTAATGGTGGGCTTTTATGATAATGTTAATTTTTTAACATACTTATTTGGAAGAAAAATAAAGTGTATTTAAACACAGACATTAAATATTAGTATAAAAGTACACTAGTAATAATAATAGTGGAAAAAATATATATATGTATAATAATTGTCTAGATCAGAGGTTCTCAACTTCTAAAATTTTTGGAGCACGCCATGAGAGCTGAAAGGTCGCTAGATCTAGTAACAAAGTCGCTAAGTTGGCATTATTATACTATAACTATAGTTTTATCTATCTATATAAGTGGTACGCCAGTTACATACACATTTCCAGGGAGTATGTGAAGCATAAAAGGTTGAGAACCAATGGTTCTCACTGGTATTCAACAACCACTGGTATAGCCACTGAACCACTGGTATTCAATAACCGATAAAGCAAAAGACATTATACGAAAAAGTTTATCATAAATACCCTATTTATTAAAGGGAAAGAATAGCAACAGCTAATGACCATGTCCAGTTTCGTAAAGTTGCAGCAGTATTATTAACCCAGTTAGTAATTCATTAAAGATCGAAAATTTCTATCGCTGTCTATTTCTTCCTCTCTCTTCCACGACTCCTGTTAGGAATTTCACCTCTCTATTACCCTCATGTCGTGATGGTGGGGGTGGATGCAGGCTCTTTCTTCAGATCACGTGTGATTACATATGCGGACTGAACTGCGCCCAATGTCGTGTTGCGATTCCGATCGCATAAATATCGCTCTTTAGAAGAGGAGATCGCTTAGTCCCTTAATTAAATTCACCATTACTTAGGTGAAATCACAGGTTCGCTGGTTTTTACACCCGCACCAACATATGCCTTAGACTTGCTGCGCCAAGTGATGTGTAGAAAGATGTTCAACAATTCAAGCATGAGAGAAGCTATATGGACGACACAGTTTATTTCCATTCATATACAATTACGTGCTGGGGTTTCGTTCGATTCCTTGGGCCTTCGCTGCTTTGCTACAGAAAACAATCATGCAATGAGGTGGAGTTGTACGCTTTGCAGATTCTCGCTTTACCGACCTCACACTCGGCGTGAGGATATTTAATAATCGCCTACTACCAGGTTCACACAGATCCTACCTCAGTTCACACAGAACCGAATCTTGGTTCACACAGAACCGAACCCTCTTCTTAAGGGTTTTGATTTTGAGCAAGAGCGGCGTCCCTTGAAGCGTGTTCAAATGCATTTGACAGCGACGCTCAGACTGTTGTTCGTTATTGCTGCCCTTGTCTCCTGAGCTGGCACTCGCATCCGAGGCTAGTCGTAAAGGAGCTTTCCGTCCTGTCAGCATACGCAAGTCAGCTAGCTCAGAACCGAATAACAGCTCATGAGTCACATCCCCACAACAGCACTTCCAAAAATACGCTTATTACAGATATATAGTTACAAGAACAAAAATTCAATAAGAATAAAATTATGAATAAAAATAAATAAAATAGAGGGACATGACACCACATATTAATATGAAAAGAAATATTAATTCAAAAATGAATTCAACTGTCTTGAAAGACTTAACTGGAGTCCAAAATTAATTTAATATGTTTAAATCTCAATTTTAAAATAACAAATAATTGCTTTAAAATCTTCGAAAAATCTTAAAAATTAATCAGTATTGTATGACTGCCAACTAAATTATTTTGACTATGAATAACCATGTCCAGTTTCGAAAAGTTGCAGCAGTGTTAAAAGCACGGCTGCAACAACGAAATATTTGATATTTGATATTACTTGATATTTAAAATAAATAGGCATATTATTACTTTGCGAGAATAATGTTTAAAATGTGAATAAAAGTAAACAAAAATTTAAAAAAAATATCTCTTTTAGAAATCAATTTAACCGAGCAAAAAATTTTTCTCTAATATTAAAGCGATGAACTAAAAACAAGTTAATAAATACTAAAATACCTGTAAATAATTGTTAGAACTATAATTAACTTAATTTGCTAAAAATCGCTGATTCTGATAACGAAATCTATGATGTAAACACTTATATAAAATATATTTTTATCTTTTTTTCTTCTTATTATTTTTCCCTTTTGTCTTTTCATCGTAAATATAGTTTTACTAAATTTTTAAAGTACGCTGTTAAAAATATTTTTCGCACATCATACTTTTAAAATATTTGTTGTAGTGCACTAAATACAACGAATAAAATTCGCATTTAATAAAAGTATATTAGAATCAGGTTATTATGTGTATTTTAGTAACCCAAATTGGTTGATACGTGTAAATATTTAACTGTGATAAGCTGTCTAATAAAAACATTAACCATGAAACATAACTCAGTAGTAATGTAGGAAATGTCCTGTAGACATGTGACTCATGAAATAGTTAGCTGAAAAGGTTTAGGTTTGCCGTGAGTGTAATTCGAACTTGTTTCCCAGTAACATGTCATATTCATGTATCGGTTCCTGCCCACTCACGGCAAAACTAAATCTTTTCAGCTAACTATTGCATGAAATAATAAATTCTACGTAACCAACTGCGTTCATCAAAGGAAATATTCTTTATTTTTAAAGACGTACATTGGTGTCACAAATATTGATATAATTCATTCTATAAGTGATAAGATATGGGATATTCTGATTTGATAGAACTGAGTACCGGGTATATGCAACACTTAACCTCATCCAATTCACTTTATCCACAAATGGGAGCAGATTTTTTTTAATGTCATGAATGACAATTGGCTAAACCACATTTAAAATGGCCCAAAGGGCTCAAACAGTTTTTCTTTGTAATATTAATTAAGAAATATGTAATGAATTAAAAATTACTATTAAATCGGTAGTGATTAAAATGTTCTTTATTAGTAAAATATGTAAATTTTTGCTTAATATACATTAGAAATTTTCTGGCATTTACTAACATATCTATATTGCTACAGTTTGGCCATTTCTATCATATAATTATGGGAAAATATGATTATGTAGTAGCGAGTGCATTGTTGCAACTGCAAATCAATAAAAAATTAGCTGTTTCTCGAATTGAGTACGAAATACAATAAACTATTTTTGGAGCTTTTCAGGAGACATATTGCGGGGATATGGTTTAATTTAAATGTATAGGACATTGCTATAGTTTCCTAAAATTGAGCTATTGATGTCTGTTTAGGTGTGCTATTCGCATCTAAACAGACATCAAAAGCTCATTGGCTTCGTTTATATATTCATCACCATCATTATCATCATCCTCAAGCAGCCATGAGCTACGGAGATACAACCAGATTGTACAATTTAAATTTCCTAGCAAACCTCTCCTAAGCTACATGTGCTACATCTGACCACTGTGCACTAATTATAGCAAGGTCCTGTTTGACATTGTCTGCAGGACTTTGTGATGACCTCTTTCTGAGGCCTTTAGGCACACTGTTCATAACTCTATTCGCTAATCTATAATTATTCATACGGGCAACATGGCAACATTCAACGGAATCTCTCTCTGCACAATATACTGTTCAAAGGAGTTTGTTGACTTTTTTAACTAACTTCATCATTACTTATTCATCAACCACCTAATGCCTAAGATACTGCGTAAGCATCTAGAATCAAAAGCATCAAGTGTCCTGTTATCTTGTTTGCAAAGATCCAAGTTTCACTACCTTAACTAATTCTAGAAAGAACCAAACTATTATACAGTCCAATTTTAGGCTTTAGGTGTATGCGCCTATTTCTCCACACTTTAAACAGATTCTTAAAAGTCCCGGCAGCATTCCCTATTCATATTTTCAATCTCAAGCCGCATATCACCAGAGTCTGTTACATGGAGTGTTGAAAGTAGATTTTATTTCTTGCCGGTAGGCGTCAAAGCATAGCTCTGAGTGGAAAATCTCACACAGGCAGATACTCCACTGAAGCCAACATACAGGGGTAATAAAGTGAAGTGTGTGGCGGCGAAAGTGCAGTACCCCTGAATTTGAAGTGTACAAACCATTTGATCATCAGGACGACGATTACAACTCAATAAATTTTACAAATGTAGGTTTTGTTGTTTTCGTTAATTATTTTGAAACTTCTGTAGGCCTTATTTATGAACTAATTTCTTTTTCATTATTTTAAATTTATATTTTTACTGATGACAATGTTGACATGCTGCAGGTCAATATTAACAAATATACTGAATTACATGAAAACGATAGAGGTTATAAAAATCTAAACTGGAAGTTCAGTACAATCTACTGATGAAACATTAGAATTCATTCAATTATCTTGATTGCGGGGCATTTTCGGATGTCAAAAATCTCAGACTATAAGTACGAATTACGAGTCAAAGGTTTTTCAAAATCATTCTATATTAATTTTTGACATCAAACAAAATAAAAACCATTGGAATATTGTTAATTACAAAGAGAAAATTACAAAAATCTGAAGTTTTCTCTTCAAACTCTATAAATGAAACAATTGCCCTGAAACAAAACTCGTTTTCCCCTGTGGTATCTTGGCTACAAGACTCGGCCAGAAAATATTTTCAGAAGGGTCTAAACTTCCGGTGGGCGACAGATAAAATTCGATAGATCCGATAAATTTCCGGGGATGTAAGAGATAAAATAAAAAATTCAATAGAGGTGTAACACCTTTTTAATATTCAAATAAACTTTTCAAAAGTATATATGTTTACATTGCCTTGTTAAAGCTTATAATTAGAAGACATAAATAAAAAAGTACTTGTTAAAATATTAATATACAACAAAATTTATTTCTTAAATCTTAATCTTTCAAATATTTTCCGTCATAGAATTTCGGAGTGTGCATACTCTCCGTGTATGTGTACTCTGAATACATGTCTATTTAGAACCCTCTTATGTTTAGGAGATGGCGAAGCAGGCCACCAGTATTTTAAATATCTAGGGATGACAATTTAATATTTAAAATTCATAGCAAATATTTTCCGCTTTAGATGGAGTGGTGCTGCAGGCCATTCAGAAGAAAGATTAAATGGATGCATCTCGTCGTGGCCAAACACTAAATAGTGCCCCAAAATAAAGGAACACAAATTAAATATTAAATTTATCCAATAAGAAAGAAAAGGTACACCTTTATTTTTTCGTCGTACACTTTTCTAAGTTTCTTTTTTATTATTTCCGTAAGAAAAATAGTAAATGGCGAAAGAGAGGGACAGGGGAGAATTGAATAAGCTAACATATACTATAGGGGGAGTGGTGCGATTTTCCGTGAGGAGGGGGAGGATGTCCCCTTTTATTCCGTGTTTCTGGAAGAAAGGGGAGTATTTCGCATTTTGATCCCGACCTCTAAAGGCTTTTGTATTGTCCTGGGTGAGCGAATGTTACAATTATATTACCGTTGGATCAAAAGACGCCATATTAAAGTATGCCTATATATGCTATTTTGAAATGCGATATTTTTTTCAAGTTGTTTTGGTTATCCAGTTTAGTCAGTATTTTCGAGTAATTTATACTCAGATAATTTGGTATGAATCCGTCACGTGACTTGAGTGGTTAGAGTACTTAGATATTGATCAAAGGGACAGGGCTTCGAGCCCTGGATAATGATGCATGGATGCTTGTGTTGTTTTCCTGCTGAGATCCTCCCATCCTCAGAGATATTCCCTATGGCGTATAACTGACAGACTCCTGTCAGACTTCTGTGCCAAGCACCTGCTTGAGGAGGTATTTATTTTTTATAATTTCGTATGAAGATATCTTACACTACCACATGATCTGTTCAGCAGTACAATTTGTTTTTCTGTTGCTGTTAAAACAATTTACCAAACGGCTCGGTGTGCAGTAGTATCACGTTGCCTAGTGGTGACACCGCAGCAGCTGGGATCCGGGTTCGAATCTTGGGTAGTGGCATGGTTGTTTATTCTGTGCTATTCTTGTGCAAAAAGGCCTGTATAACCCAGAAGTAGCTTCAACTACCCTTTTCTGTTCTGTACATAACTTAGAACTTCGCTTACAGTTAGGACTGTCATCTCTCCAGTTTTCATCCGGAGACTCCAAGTTTTGAAATCTATCTCAGAACTCCGGTTTTTGAAGGCAAATCTTCAGTTTTTGCAAGTACGGTTTTGAAATAATCAAACAGATTCCGCCATTTACTACCACGGTCTACGCAGGTTACGAAATGTAGAATCGTAGATTGTATGCACGAGTGTTCAATCAATATCAACCCGCTAAAATGGGTAGAAAAAACAAAAATAGCGCTTCCCTTCAAAATCAATGCGTAACACTTTTTTTTTTAAATATTATATAAGTTGAAGCAAAAAAGGCCCAATTCCTGTAATTTTTAATGCCAAATAAAAGAAAATAACAAGATTCGAGTGAAAGCAGAATTATGCACGAAAACTGAGTAAAGTGTGAATTGTACAAAATTTTTAGAATATATTCAGAAGCTGAAAAAAAAGTTTGCTATAAAGCTGTAAAGAAAAATTAAAAGTATGAATCTAAATTTAAAAAATAACATGTTTCATTAATCTATAAAATTTTGAAATGAATATAATGATTACACCGATTATTTTTGAATAAACATATCGATCGTAAAGTTGAATTTACTTAAAGCCAACTTTACGATCTCCGGATATTTAGATCTCAGAAGGTGGCAGCCCTATTTATAGTGCTAATTGAAAATTATGTTTAAAAATATAATGTGGAAACTTTTCTGGGACTATAAAATTAAGGAAACGTGTATTAGTTTCTGTATTATATTACGCCAGTTGCGTAATGTAAGGTGATTTATTGATAAAACTGATTTTTAAAAATCTATTTTTATATGAATTTGAATTAATAAAAATCAACAAATTTTAATTCACCTCCAACCTTAAGTTCATTACTTATATTTGGGGAAGTATGTGCCCCATCGTCCCCATTAAATCTCCTTCGTTATTCTCAGTGATGTTAGAATTTTCAATTCAGCAGAATATAAATTATTTATAAAAAATATATTTGGAAGACGAAAATTTGAAAACCACAAATATATGCTGTTATTATCTTGCAACGAATTACGTTTCAACGTCTAAGTCAGTTGATATCCTTTCCTTGATTTGTTACCTCGTTTTCCCAGTTCTGCCTCTGGTGGCAATCAAGACCGAACCCAGATAGCTACGGCGGATGCGAATGTGCATTGTCAGTGAACACTTATAATCCCCGAGGAATCGCCTTTGTCCGTCCATTTCTGCTCTCTTTTCCCAGTCTCCTTTTGCTAATCGTTCAAAGAAAGAAAGACTACTTCCACTTAGCACTCCTTGCGGTTTTCAAGCAGTTGGTATCTAAAGGGTTAAACTATAGTAATGTAATTAAATATCGAGGAATTTTGCTTAAAAGAAGTCCTCCGCTTTTTTTTTTAAATTACGTCTTGGCTGAAAGAACATTAAGGAGTGAAGGAAATCGTTAACGGAGCCACTACTGAAAAATTTTTAACCGGTATGCCGTACGAGCGAATAATTTCTTGCCGGTACGGCGTACCGGCCTACTTTCACCACTGGTTACATAGCTCCCAAGATCATTAAACTGAGACACCTGCTCAAGACTACATCCATTCAGATTAACTGAACCATAATCTGCCTGACCTATTTTCATTAGTATCCGCAAATTTGTTCGACGGAATTTTATTCCAAACGGAAATTTGTTCGAATTTTTTTTGACTGACTGAGAGGTCGCTAGGGGAGGGCTCCCCTTAGGGCAGTAACGTTATAGACCTTGTGTTTTGCCATTGAAGAACCTCTGAAAGGGGTGGCGGGGTGGTGGACGTGGGAACCGAACCATGGCAGCTGAAAAGGATCATCGTGGTTTAGATCTTTCCTTTTAAGTATCTTCTTTGTTTCGAGTCAAACTTGCCGCCATTTTTTTCTTTGCAGTTTTCGCTGTTATATTCAGCTATAGTCAGCTTCTTATAGAAAGGGTTGTTCGAAATTTTAAACTGCAATATTTTTCAAACTCTGTAAGTTGTACATTAGTACCAGTATTTCAAATAAAGAAAATATAATTAAATTTAAAACTTTAAAAAAGTACCCATCTTTCTATATACGAATTAAAAATAGAAAATAAACCTAAATCATATCGATGGTGCAATCAATCACTGAGTTGGTATTCACTTGAAAGGAAAATAGGCGCCTCTTATCTTGCTGAGTAAGTAAATCTATGTCCTATCTTCCTTTGAAATGAATACGAAATCATTTGAGTTGAATTGGGTCAGAGCATTTCCGAGACGGCAAGGCTTGTAGGGTGCTCACTGTCAGCCGTGGTTAGTACCTTCAAAAAGTTGTCCTAGGAAGGAAAAACCACGAACCGCCGGCAAGGTGTGAGCCGACCACAGCTCATTGATTCTAGAGGTGAGCGAAGACTATCCCGTATGACACGAGCCAACAGAAGGGATACTGTGGCGCAACCCGCCCGTAATTTGAATCCTGGTGACGGGAGTAATGTGTCACAACACACAGTATATTCAACCCTCCTGAAAATGTGGCTACACAGTCGCAGGCAACTCCAAGTGTCCATGCTAACCTAGGTTCATTGTCGAAAGCGACTAATATGGGCATGGGAGCATCAAAACTGGACCTTGAATGATTAGAAGAACGTAGTCTGGTTGATGAATCTCGTTTTCTGATGTACCATGTGCAAGGCCAGGCACATGGCCATCCACATGTGCCTGGTCCTCCAAATGGATGGTCAAGCAGGTGTTCGTCATTTACATGGGAAAGTGTTGGTACCAGTATGCACCGTGGGACGAAAACAAGCCGATAGAGGAAATGAAATGCTTTGGGCAATGTTCTGCTGGGAAACTTGGGTCCAGTCATTCATGTGCAGGAAACTATGACGTCTACCACCTAATAAATATCATTTCAGATGAGGTACATCCTTTCGTGGCAACAGTATATCCCTCTAGTAGTGACTTCTTTGAGGGATAATGCTCCATGGAAGGATAATGCTCCATGCCACACTGCTTAGATTGTTCGAGAATGGTTTGAAGAACATGAGGAAGACTTCCATGTATTACCCTGCCCTCCAGACATCAATCCAATCGAGCATCTGTAGTTTGTATTGGAACAGCATATCCGATCTGCGGCGGCTCAACCACGTAACTTACAAGAGTTAAATAATCTGCTGGTAATGTGTTGGTACCAGATAACACAAGACACCTTTAGAAATCCTGTAGCGTCCATTTCTCGCCGGGTAAGAGCTGTTTTGGCGGCACGAAGAGGATCGACATCATATTTGGCAGATGGTCATAATGTTTTGGTTCTTCGTTGTATATTAGATAAAACAAATTGTAAACATAAGAAGTTGAATGCAATGCATCATGTATGTGAACTTTGGTAAATGAAATTAAGATTTGCATAATTCCTTGCACTTGTCTCAATAGTTTTAGAGTTTATTTCTTGTGCTTTCAATTTGAGTATAAATCTACTTGTTACTAGTATTGTTCAGTTCTTGTTAATAAACTTCTAAATTCGTCCTCCTGATTTGAAATTTAGAACAATATACACTGTCTGGCCAAATTATTACGAGCACTGTACTCCATCGTGCGTAAAATACCATGAAACACGATAATGTATGCAAATTTCTTACTCACGTAAGTATTGTAAGTCATGACGAAATCCAATAAATGCCTTAAATGCATGGTGGAAAGTAAAGTGCGGCATGGGTGTTGGTTTGGATTGTTTTACTTCTGAGCGGCACTTTTTTGCACACAGTGGGCTAAATGACCAGGTCACAAAAACCCTAGAGCTCAGAGAAGATTGGGGGAAGGGGACCAATGGACAGATGTTAGGAGACAGATGGTAGCCTCCCATCAAGGCCATCCAGCGTGTTCTTTAATGTGAATGGCTCTCCCGCATACGGAGCCACGGTTTAACGTCCCATCCGACCAATAGTGGTCTTTCCAGGCGAATCGGTGTCCCTTACTAACGGAGTGCAGGTAGTTTTGCGGAGATAAATTTCGATGCTTACCTCAACTGGGACTCGAACCTGGGAACATCCGAATCTTCCATTTCAACAGCCGTTAATTACGATCACCTCCGCCAGCAAAAGTTTAAGAGGCCAAGATCCATCCTGATTTCAGATCAAATCTAGATCGTTTTTATCTATTATTTCGAAAAGCAATCAATAGCCCTAGTGCTCTGATTCTTTTCAGTTTATATTTGCTTTAATTTTATTATTTTGCCGCAGGCGCACTTTTTCAAAATTTATTCCAATGCCGCAGGCGCACTTCAGATGGGGATGATAGAGGCTTTCAAATAGTTCTGTGCTCCATTTCGCCCATTTATGATATCTGATCTCTCTAAAATCCTCCTTAAGAGTTATATTTTCCCTTTCCTTTCGCCTAAATATTCTCACTTACTTCACTCCAGTACCAGATCTAGCAAAAACTTAAAAAAAAAGGGGAAGAGACTGGAATTCCATTGCAGCATACCATTTCCTCCTCCCTTTTAGAGGTCTTTAAAAAGTTCTTAAAAACCGCATGAAATATACCTATGTTTAATCATTTTTTGCCTTCGATATCCTTATTAGTATTCTCAAAGATGGAGGGAACAAGGCCTTCTTGTCCCCCCTCCCTAAAATCCTCTCCTGTTTCACTTAAATATAAATTAAATATACATTATTTATTTCATAAATATACAAACCGATTGCTTAATCGCTCATTTGTAACTTGCACTTGTAGTTCAGAGAAACCTAAAAACTTGTAGCTCACAGTAGAGCAACCAATAATTAGAAAAAAGAAGGACTTATGACTTGCAGTGAAGTAGCCATCATACCTCGATATGAGAGATCACGGGGGGCGATTAGATTTAGGGTTACGATGAAAATTACATACCAGCATTTTATAACAAAACAAACGTTTAACGATTATCAGAAATTTAATAATTCGATATTTTTATATCTCCCTGTGACCGAGTGATTAGTGTGAACGATTGTGAATCAAAGGAATCTAGATTCGAACCCCAGGGAAGGCATGGATGTTTCACTTCTGTTTAATTGTCTTTCTGCTGAGGTCTTATGTTCCTCATAGATTTCCTTTATAGTGTATTAAACTGGCACGTTCCTCTCAAATCTCTGTGGCAAGCAGCTGCTTGAGGGGATTTTTATATATTAATTTTCTTCCTAAGTATCATAATTTGTTTCACAGGTAAATCCTATCATCAATGAAAGCCAATTCAATGGCGTGTAACGAGATTATTTAATCAACGTGTTAGCAGAATATGTAAATGAAAATAGATTTGGACTGTTCGATAAAGGGAATACATGTGAATTTATGTAATTCATAAAAGTATGGATCACACATACTACTATCGGAAATTCAAATCTGTCCTTCCAGAGACGAGAATTATCTGAAGTCAAGGCAATACCATTGATCTTAGAGATATTTAATTTACAACTAATCTGGAGATATTGAAAATAAAAAAAAATTCTTTGGGGAAAGTGGAGCATCGAAGCGAACTTTAAGCAATATTTCGACTTTGTAAATTTAATTTGTTTTTCATAAGAAATAGTATTAATAGGAATTCGAGCAGCATACTGATCATCTCGGCTCTCGGTGTTCCGATGACATTGAATTATCTTATGTTATAATATACTGGTACTGGACAGAAAAATGGAAACAGTTGCATGATATCTCAATGAGGAATCGCAATTCAGTGCTGAGTAATTTCTTCAATATGATGTTTTAATGGAATATATGTCTAAAGATATATTAAATATCTCAATCAAATCTACCTAAATCTCGATTTTAAACAATATTTGTTCATTATTCAAAAAGTTATCATAAAAGCTGGAATATATAACAGGCTACAAAAAAGGCCCTAAAATTTAATTGAAACAAACACTCTAGTAGAGTTGGGTTGCTTTACCTGAGCGGCACATTTTTGAACACAATGGGAATAAATGACCAGGTCACAAGGATCCCGAAGACTCAGAGAAGATTGGGAGTGGGGACCCACTGGAACAGCTGTTGGGAGACAGATCGTAGCCTCCCTTCAAGGCCATCCAGCGTGTTCTTTAACGTGCGCAGGGGTATGGCTCTCCCGTGTTTGGGTCCCGGTCAGTTGGGGACACCTATGGGCTTGGAAAGGTCGCCGTCCTTTCCAAGACCACCGGTGTCCCCTACTAACCGAGGGCAGGGCGACGAATTTTGCGGAAATAAATCTCAAAGCTGACCCAGATGGAACTCAAACCTTGGAACTTCAGATTAGAGCCTGGCGCGCTAACGACTGAGCTATCCCCGCCCCTTTCTATTAGAATATCTGGTGCAATTCATCAGGTACTGTACTAGAGCCAACCATGATATCTGATCTCTTAACCTGCTTTAATTAAACGTAGCCTGTTAAATATTCCAGCGTTAATAACTCTTTGAACAAATAATATCCCCACTTAGTTCTAGCTCTATTCGCGTAACAGATAGGATTTCTAACTACTGTGAGTCGGGAGTGATCCCACAAAAAGTGTCCGAAATTTCTTGGGGCACTGCCGTCGCGTATCTTATGAATGGAATAATATGTTGTGCGTAGTACCTGTGGAAAACTATGATAAATTAATATTGAAATCCGTGTCATTTTTATTTCATGAGCTTTTTCACGCATCATTGGAAATACAGGTTGAGTATCCCCAATCCGAAATTCCGAAATCCCTAATTTCGCTTTCACCGCAGGCAGCCCTTTGGGATAAGAATATGACTCACTGTCTGAAGCCATCCATAAACCACGTGGTCTAATTTAGGCCAATGTTTGACCCCCGCTCCCCCTCGTGGTCCATCGCGTTTTTAGAAGTGACTCCCCACCCCTTATGACCACGTGTTCTCCCAAACGCAAAAATTTCTGCGTCTTTCGTACAAAAAGACAGTTAAAAGACAACCACCGTACAAAGTTCCCTATGGGAATCCCATAAGGAAAATTTTAGTTTTACCGCCAAAAAGGGTTGGGTTGGGTTGTTTTACCTCTGAGCGGCACTTTTTTGCACACCATGGGCTAAATGGCCAGGTGACACCATGGGCTAAATGGCCAGGTGAGAATGTTCCAGAAGGCTCAGAGAAGGTTGGGGGAGGGGACCCACTAGAACAGCTGTTGGGAGACAGATGGTAGCCTCCCGTCAAGGCCATCCAGCGTATTCTCCCGCACACGGAGCCACGGCTTAACGTCCCATCCGGCGGCCTTTCCAAGCCCATCGGTGTCCCCTACTGACCGTGGGCAGGGCGGGGAATTTTGCGGAGATAAATTTCAACGGAGGGACTCGAACCTGGGAACTACAGATTACGAGCCTGACCGCCAAAAAGGGTTTTAAAACAAAAACTTTGGTAATGAGGCAAATGATACTACAGGAAATTTAAAACAGGCCAACCAACACGATGTCTCTTCTTCATTCCTGGAAAATCCCGTTCTTGGTCCATCAACCTCATTCGATGTTCCTTCACAAGTTGGTAAACAAATACATTTACATTCTTTGCTTGTTGCATTTATATTCATATTTTTTTATGTCAAATAAAAAGATTTCTGAAAGTCTGAATGTTTTTTCATTTCTCTTCAACTCCACCATATCATGTATTCCAAAATCCGAAACATTCTCGGTCCCAAGTATTTTGGATTAGAGACATCCAACCTGTATAAAGTTAAAATTATATCAAATTACATTAAGTATCAATTATACTGAATTAAATAAATAATATGAATACTAAGATTTTGTTTCATTTTAGTATACCTATATTGCCAATCTGGATTTTACTGTGACTTCTTTTTTTCGTGGGGGGAGGTGTTGCTATATTTATTTTTTTTTATTTTTTTTTTGAAAAACCCCGTTCTAACATACATAAATATTTAACAATATATACATTTTTATCTAGATTTTTAGCCTTAGATATATTTGATGTTTATTTTTATTTTAGCTCCTAATTCACCATATCATTTACACAGCTGAAAAGTGGCCGGAAACTCTTGGAATTATAGTGTACCTATTGTTATAAATTTAAAATGGATCAGTATTGAGCGTGACTATAAGTAAATATATTTTACAATAGAAATTGCAAAACAATGTAATTTATTGCAAAAGCATGGATGAAATTACTTATAAGCAAACTAAATACTACCGTACATAAAGTAATAATCTTTTCCTATAGAACAGTTAAAACTAGCTCTGTCTACTCAATTGATCAACGTTTACCTCTTAATTTTTATAGTCAATATCCTTCTTTTTATCTCTCACTTCAGGCACAAATCATTCTAATTATATGTGTTAACTCATTAAGTTTTATACTAATAAAACTAATCAACCTCCCTCGGACTCACGTATAAAAATATTTCTTCTTTTCAAACACTTATCGCGTATTTACTGAGACTAACTGCGTCCTCTTTCACATATCTACAAACTCCAACATTACAATTCTATCTTTATTAAATTTCAGATCGTTTCTATGTTCCAATTCGTTTGTTACATAAATCTCACGCAGAAGCATTGACATTTTAAATTCACTGCAGCAAGTTCATCTGTCGTAACAGTGTTATCTACAGTATATGAAATAATTAAACACATTGCGACATGAAGAATTTAAATTTAAAGTTTTACTAATTTAAACTGTCAGGAGCAAGAAGAAAAATGTTTTTATAAAAAAGAAGAAAAATATTAAAGCAACCAATAGTTTGTTTTTAACAATTATATAATTTGATGAATAACTCTTTTTTTTTACGTGTAGTTAACATAAAGTGCAGATATAGCTGTTGGAATTCTGCATTCAATAAATAATACACGATTTTACGTTTGTTGCTTCAGCATGAATATGTTATACGAAAAGGGGTTTGTTTTCCTTTGGTTTTGTGTTTACACTCTGTATCTTATGAATTTCACATGCAGTTCCTGTGCCGCACCAGCGACTGTCTGTCTGAGGCTCCCGGTCGGTTTCTGGAGTATCCGACTTGGGTAAATAATGACACCTTCTGGGAATAAGATTCCTGAAATTTACGGAAACTATGAATAACATTAATATTTGATTTCCCACGACTGGCCATTTTACAACGTCAAATTCTTTCGGCGCAAACAGTCGCAATACCCGAATGAAGTAAGGAACCAGAAAGAGAAGTGGAGTGGCGAGTAAAAGTAGAATCTAAACTTAAAAAAATAAAACATTCGAGTTTGGTAGCTAACCGAGCATTTTTTTTTTGCTCAATACTTGAAACTTTTCAGATGAAGATTAATCGATATTCTCCAGAGCATTGAGATGATACAAATGGAAAAATGCTTGGTACATAAAAAAAGAAATTGGTCCGAATTTCATTTTTATAATAATCCGATAGAGTTGAGAGAGAGTTTTCGAGCATTTGATAGAATTCATTAATATAATGGTTTCGGGACAGTGCGTGATACGGGGGGGAAAGGGGTACATCCCCCCTCCTTCGGAATGATAGTAAGGGTAATAGAAGCAAAAATATTATTAAACTTATATATATATTATGCATTTTTAAAGACCTGTAAAGGGGAAGGGGAATTTTATCTGCATTTCCAATGCAGTCTCATGACCCACCGGTTTTATATTTTTTTTCGGCTAGATTGTGTTTTTTGTTCCCCTTTCGATTTTATTTCTGGATCCCGGCCTGTTTCGTGATAAGCGATATTCTCGATTTAACGTAATGCACTATTGTCACTGTGTTCCATTGAAACCCCAGAGTAAAATGTGCTGTCAGTTGGCAACACATTTTAATTAGCAATGGATTGAAATCTGAAGAACCCTGATATATTCTGTTGATAATAAGAAATAATGAATTCCTATATTGAAAAATATATTGAAAAAATGCCTGAAATTAAAGTTCATTCCATTAGTCAACGTAATGCCCTGTTGTCAATGTGTATAGCTAACTGTAGTTTGGGAATATATCTTATCAACACTTTGAATTAAATGGCTCTGTTTAAATTCTTAGTGTTCCTTTTCGTTTAGCTTCGAGGGGCTCTGCTTAGGTCCCTCGTTTCTAACACACTCTTTTCTTCTTAACGCGAACAACGAACCTAAGTGCGAGTTTTGTGACACCATTTTAACTATTAAACATATTTTAGTCCAATGTCCGTGTTTTAACTTCGAACGTCAGTTTTATTTTTTTTTCATAATTTAATGTCCGAGCCTCTTATACTCGGACATCTTTTATCTGATCATTGTATTTTACTGCCAGTTTTTACCTTTTTGAAACATCGTGGTTATTTTAATCGACTTTGATTTTACCTTGTATTTTTTATGTCTAACCCAGGCTTTACACCTGGGTTGTTTTTGTACTGTATAATCTTGTTGTTTTTGTTATATTTACATCTTGTTGTTTTGTAATATTTACATCTTGTTTTTATTGTTTTTCTGTTATGTATCTATACATCTTGTTGATTTTATCCTTTGCCTTTTACAGCACTTGTTTTTAACTTTGGTTCAGGGGTACTTGACTTTTAGCTTCTATTTATGTCGTTTGGCGCGTTATAGCTTCAGTAACTCATGCGCCATAAAACCCCAAACAAACAACCAACCAATAGCTTCGAGGGTTTGCTCAGTCGGTAACGCGCCTGGCTCGTAATCTTCAGTTCCCAGGTTGAGTTCCAACTGTAATTGCTTTAAGATTTATCTCCGCTAACCCATAACATGCTTTCGGAGAGAAAAGGGACACCGATGGGTTTGGAAAAGCCGACATCCGCCGGGTGATACTTTCAGCCGTGGTTTACGTGTCATACCTTGTGCACGCTAAACACGTTGGATGGCCATGACGGAAGACTTGTATCTACCTCCTAACAGCTGTCCGTGGGTCTCCTTCCCCGAACCTTCTCTGGGCCATTGGGGCGGGGATGGCTCAGTCGGTAGCGCGCCAGGCTCGTAATCTGCAGTTCCCAGGTTCGAGTAGCATCAGAAACTTATTATATATTAACAACAATATTATAGCCCCTAAATTTCAATATGGTTTTGAATTTTTAAATAACTTAAAACAACTCAAAAATAAATCATTAGAACACATAAAAACAAAAATTTTAAGACATATATGGGTTTACCCAGAGGTAGTAAAGTTCTTGATCTATATGCTGAAACTGCAATACCCACCTATCACAATACAAAAGAAATATATCCTTCTAATTTAATTTAGAGAATTATTTTAAAAAACAATACTCATACTCTAATAGATAAAATCACATCCAATCATCAAAATCAAACACTCAAAAATTTTAATCATAATCAACAAATTTTAAATATTATTAATAATTTATAACAAATCAGTGGAAATCTTCCATCTGATTTCCCTTTTTGGACAAGTAGTCCTCCTATTATTTCATTAGATATTCCAGGAATTACCAGTAAAAAATATCTAGATATCTCAACATTGAATTTACTCTCCACCTCTTACTTAAACTCTAAATATAAAACTTTCATCAAAATTTATACCGATGGTTCCTTTTGTGAACATACAAAATTCATATCCGGTGTATTTTTTTGCCCCCAATTTAATAAAAGTGATACTTTTAAAATTGACAATACATAACCCATAACTCTAGCAGAAGCAACTGCAATTCTATTTGCCATCAAATGGACACTTCAATTTAATAACTCATATATTGTAATACTCTCAGAGTGTAAATCAGCCATTAATTTAATGAATCAAAATTTATTGAAATCCAAATGCCCAATATTTATAAGTGACTCTTTAATATTAATTCATAATCACATATCTCAAAAAAATTACATACACATCCAATGGATATATATCCTCTTATACTGGAATAAAGGGTAATGAATATGTAGATAAATTAGCTAAAAATGCATTAAAAAATCAAACTTCCATACATTTTTCCCATTTCATCTACCTACACAAACAAGAAAACAAAAAATTAATGCAAACTGAAATACAAATTTATTATTCTACACAGGCAATAAATACTCATAGATTTAACATTTCAAATCAGATTCATAAATTTAATGACTTTGGCCTAAATAAAAAAGAAATCAACCTCATTATTAAAATCAAAACCAACTATGCTTACACAAATACAACACTGTATAAATTCAAATTAAAAAGTTCCCCAAATTGCAATCACTGTGATGTCCCACACACAATAGCCCATATCATTTTTGATTGTCCATTTTTTTAAACTCAAAGAATAAAATATTATAATAATTTAAAAAATATAATATAACAAATTACAATTTTAAAACAATATTGCACGATGATAATAAGAAAATAAAAACTAACTAATATAAACTTATCATTACATATTTTAAAAAGTGCTGTCTAATAGACACTCTTTAACATCTATTTATTACACACATTCTTACATAAATACACTAACAAAAAACACAAATACACTCACTCACAACATGAAGAATCCATTGCAAATTTATTTGTTTTTCTTTCTTCTTCACTGTACAACATGAAGGATTATAACAATTTAACTCATTTTCTCACCTTTTCTCTTTTTCGATAAAACAAGCAGAAAATACTATCTCTGGATGAGTCAAGACTCAATCTGTGACCGAGTCTTGGAATTTCCAACTTTGTGGGAAGGTTGATGATGATGATGAAAGGGTGGAGATTTTTTTGAAATAAATCTCGACCTCTGGCCTAGTTAATGACCAAGACCTCTGTCGATCTACGGACTGAGCTATGACTAATGATTCCAAGCCAAATCCAATATCGTATCCATTGATCCAAATAAGTCATCCACACCATTTTCATTTTCTAATTGGACTTAAGCGCCATAACAAACGACAAATGTCCTGTTCCCCACACACAGCTCGAGTCAGTCTTCCCCACACACAGCTCGACAAAAGGCAGCTCAATAATTGCGCCTTCCATTGGAGACGGGAGCACTGCCAGACAAGCGATGTGTAAAAAATCCAACGGGTGGTCAATGGAGTGGCCACTATGACTTACATCGTAGCACATTGTCGCGTGCAGCCACAGAAAGGATTGGAGGCGACCAGTGTCGTGACGGAGCAAGATTAGTGGCGGCAGCTCTTCGTGATAAACATGCGCGGGTCATACTTCACGCTTGATTACCACTCAATGGTCTCCTGGTTCTTCTTTCGCCGGCCTCTCCGTATTGACGTCCGCCTTATTCTTGAGAGCAGAAGGAGCGGAGGAGTCGAGTGTAGACGGGGCCATCATCGCATTGCTCTCCTAATTACGCGTTTCCACCATCACGCGGATCTTGCCACACGTATCTCCACGTCCCGAGCACATAACACAGGTTGCTCGTGCTTGCTCTCTGTAACTGACCTACATTTAATGACCTATATAGGAAGAGAACCATCGTTAACTTCTGCCTACTTTCTTTGCCACTAGCACTGAGAGACTCGCCGTTTATGTTCTGCTTAATCCCGGATGATGATCATCATCATTTCTTTCCTCCGTTTTCCTTCTCTGTGAGCTTTACTGGTTTTCTTGATGAAGATTAGGATCTGCTTACTTAATACTTGGTAGATAGAGGAAAACATACGGGGCAGGAAAATCTAAGTGGACTGGAAGAGGAGTAAATAGCATCTGTATGCTATTAGTTGATAAGCAGAGCATATATCTTTCGAAATCTTGGGGAGGGGAGTATGGAGTCTTCACCGCTGATGGAAATGCTCTGTTTCTTGAAATCATGGATATCGTGTTATCTGGAAGGCAAGGGATAATCTGGTGATAACTCTAAGTCTTATATTTGTAATCCAAATGGAATCGGGAGGGTTACTGGTATCAGCAAGGGTTCCCCGAAATATCTCATTCCTTGCCGTTGAAACTTTTCAGTTCAATGCGACAACACAAATATATATTCAGATATTTCTGTTTAGTTATTATATGTTTATTTTAGTCAGTAAAATTTTAATGTGTAACTTCAAGTTGGGTTGGGTTGTTCGACCTCTGAGCTGGATTTTTTTTCTACAATGGGCTAAATGACCAGGTCACAAGGACCCTGAAGACTCAGAGATAGTTGGGGGGAGGAGGCCGACGGGCCAACTGTTATGAGACAGATGGAAGCCTGCCGTCAATATGTAATCTTTAAGGTGCACAGGGTAAGGCTCTCCACAGAGTAGGGATTATTATTCTTTAATATGCACAGAGTATAGCTCTCCGCAGGGTGGGGTTTAGTGTTCTTTAGCATGCACAAGGTATGGCTCTACACAGGGTAGAGTTTAGTGTTCTTAAACGTTCACAGAGTATGGGTCTCCGCAGGGTAGAGCTTAGTGTTCTTTAGCATACAAAAGGTATGGCTCTCCACAGGGTAGGATTTAGTATTCTTTAATGTGCACAGAGTATGGCTCTCCGCAGGGTGGGGTTTAGTGTTCTTTAGCATGCACAGGGTATGGCTCTCCACAGGGTAGGATTTAGTATTCTTTAGCATGTACAGAGTATGGCTCTCCGCAGGGTAGGGCTTAGTATTCTTTAATGTGCACAGAGTATGGCTCTCCGCAGGGTGGGGTTTAGTATTCTTTAGCATGCACAGGGTATGACTCTCCGCAGTGTAGGGCTTAGTATTCTTTAATGTGTACAGAGTATGTCTCTCCGCATGGTAGGGCTTAGTATTCTTTAATGTGCACAGAGTATGGCTCTCCGCATGGTGCGGTTTAGTGTTCTTTAGCATGCACAGAGTATGGCTCTCCACAGGGTAGGGCTTAGTATTCTTTAATGTGCACAGAGTATGGCTCTCCGCAGGGTGGGGTTTAGTATTCTTTAGCATGCACAGGGTATGGCTCTCCACAGGTAGGATTTAGCATTCTTTAGCATGTACAGAGTATGGCTCTCCGCAGGGTAGGGCTTAGTATTCTTTAATGTGCACAGAGTATGGCTCTCCGCATGGTGCTGTTTAGTGTTCTTTAGCATGCACAGAGTATGGCTCTCCACAGGGTAGGGCTTAGTATTCTTTAATGTGCACAGAGTATGGCTCTCCGCAGGGTGGGGTTTAGTGTTCTTTAGCATGCACAGGGTATGGCTCTCCACAGGGTAGGATTTAGTATTCTTTAGCATGTACAGAGTATGGCTCTCCACAGGGTAGGGCTTAGTATTCTTTAATGTGCACAGAGTATGGCTCTCCGCAGGGTGGGGTTTAGTATTCTTTAGCATGTACAGAGTATGGCTCTCCGCAGGGTAGGGCTTAGTATTCTTTAATGTGCACAGAGTATGGCTCTCCGCATGGTGCGGTTTAGTGTTCTTTAGCATGCACAGAGTATGGCTCTCCACAGGGTAGGGCTTAGTATTCTTTAATGTGCACAGAGTATGGCTCTCCGCAGGGTGGGGTTTAGTATTCTTTAGCATGCACAGGGTATGGCTCTACACAGGGTAGGGTTTAGTATTCTTAAACGTTCACAGAGTATAGGTCTCCGCAGAGTAGGGCTGAGTATTCCTTAATGTGCACAGAGTATGGCTCTCCGCATGGTGCTGTTTAATGTTCTTTAGCATGCACAGAGTATGGCTCTCCACAGGGTAGGGCTTAGTATTCTTTAATGTGCACAGAGTATGGCTCTCCGCAGGGTGGGGTTTAGTATTCTTTAGCATGCACAGGGTATGGCTCTCCACAGGGTAGGATTTAGTATTCTTTAGCATGTACAGAGTATGGCTCTCCGCAGGGTAGGGCTTAGTATTCTTTAATGTGCACAGAGTATGGCTCTCCGCATGGTGCTGTTTAGTGTTCTTTAGCATGCACAGAGTATGGCTCTCCACAGGGTAGGGCTTAGTATTCTTTAATGTGCACAGAGTATGGCTCTCCGCAGGGTGGGGTTTAGTGTTCTTTAGCATGCACAGGGTATGGCTCTCCACAGGGTAGGATTTAGTATTCTTTAGCATGTACAGAGTATGGCTCTCCACAGGGTAGGGCTTAGTATTCTTTAATGTGCACAGACTATGGCTCTCCGCAGGGTGGGGTTTAGTATTCTTTAGCATGCACAGGGTATGGCTCTCCACAGGGTAGGATTTAGTATTCTTTAGCATGTACAGAGTATGGCTCTCCGCAGGGTAGGGCTTAGTATTCTTTAATGTGCACAGAGTATGGCTCTCCGCATGGTGCGGTTTAGTGTTCTTTAGCATGCACAGAGTATGGCTCTCCACAGGGTAGGGCTTAGTATTCTTTAATGTGCACAGAGTATGGCTCTCCGCAGGGTGGGGTTTAGTATTCTTTAGCATGCACAGGGTATGGCTCTACACAGGGTAGGGTTTAGTATTCTTAAACGTTCACAGAGTATAGGTCTCCGCAGAGTAGGGCTGAGTATTCTTTAATGTGCACAGAGTATGGCTCTCCGCATGGTGCTGTTTAGTGTTCTTTAGCATGCACAGAGTATGGCTCTCCACAGGGTAGGGCTTAGTATTCTTTAATGTGCACAGAGTATGGCTCTCCGCAGGGTGGGGTTTAGTGTTCTTTAGCATGCACAGGGTATGGCTCTCCACAGGGTAGGATTTAGTATTCTTTAGCATGTACAGAGTATGGCTCTCCACAGGGTAGGGCTTAGTATTCTTTAATGTGCACAGAGTATGGCTCTCCGCAGGGTGGGGTTTAGTATTCTTTAGCATGCACAGGGTATGGCTCTCCACAGGGTAGGATTTAGTATTCTTTAGCATGTACAGAGTATGGCTCTCCGCAGGGTAGGGCTTAGTATTCTTTAATGTGCACAGAGTATGGCTCTCCGCATGGTGCGGTTTAGTGTTCTTTAGCATGCACAGAGTATGGCTCTCCACAGGGTAGGGCTTAGTATTCTTAATGTGCACAGAGTATGGCTCTCCGCAGGGTGGGGTTTAGTATTCTTTAGCATGCACAGGGTATGGCTCTCCACAGGGTAGGATTTAGTATTCTTTAGCATGTACAGAGTATGGCTCTCCGCAGGGTAGGGCTTAGTATTCTTTAATGTGCACAGAGTATGGCTCTCCGCATGGTGCGGTTTAGTGTTCTTTAGCATGCACAGAGTATGGCTCTCCACAGGGTAGGGCTTAGTATTCTTTAATGTGCACAGAGTATGGCTCTCCGCAGGGTGGGGTTTAGTATTCTTTAGCATGTACAGAGTATGGCTCTCCACAGGGTAGGGCTTAGTATTCTTTAATGTGCACAGAGTATGGCTCTCCGCATGGTGCTGTTTAGTGTTCTTTAGCATGTACAGAGTATGGCTCTCCACAGGGTAGGGCTTAGTATTCTTTAATGTGCACAGAGTATGGCTCTCCGCAGGGTGGGGTTTAGTATTCTTTAGCATGCACAGGGTATGGCTCTCCACAGGGGAGGATTTAGTATTCTTTAGCATGTACAGAGTATGGCTCTCCGCAGGGTAGGGCTTAGTATTCTTTAATGTGCACAGAGTATGGCTCTCCGCATGGTGCGGTTTAGTGTTCTTTAGCATGCACAGAGTATGGCTCTCCACAGGGTAGGGCTTAGTATTCTTTAATGTGCACAGAGTATGGCTCTCCGCAGGGTGGGGTTTAGTATTCTTTAGCATGCACAGGGTATGGCTCTACACAGGGTAGGGTTTAGTATTCTTAAACGTTCACAGAGTATAGGTCTCCGCAGAGTAGGGCTGAGTATTCTTTAATGTGCACAGAGTATGGCTCTCCGCAGGGTGGGGTTTAGTGTTCTTTAGCATGCACAGGGTAGGGTTTAGTATTCTTTAATGTGCACAGAGTATGGCTCTCCACAGGGTGGGGTTTAGTATTCTTTAGCATGCACAGGGCAGGGTTTATTATTCTTTAATGTGCACAGAGTATGGCTCTCCAGAGGGTAGGGTTTAGTGTTCTTTAGCATGCACAGGGTAGGGTTTAGTATTCTTTAATGTGCATAGAGTATGGCTCTCCGCAAGGTGCGGTTTAGTGTTCTTTAGCATGCACAAGGTATGCACTCTCCACAGGGTGGGGTTTAGTATTCTTCAACATTCACAGAGTATGGCTCTCCGCAGGGTGGGGTTTAGTGTTCTTTAACGTGCACAGGGTATGGCTCTCCACAGGGTGGGGTTTAGTATTCCTCAGCGTTCACAGAGTATGGCTCTCCGCAGGGTGGGGTTTAGTGTTCTTTAACGTGCACAGGGTATGGCTCTCCACAGGGTGGGGCTTAGTGTTCTTTAACATACACAGCTATGTCTCTCTGCAGGGTGGGGTTTAGTGTTCTTTAACGTGCACAGGGTATGGCTCTCCACACAGGATGGGGTTTAGTATTCTTCAACATTCACAGAGTATGGTTCTCCGCAGGGTGGGGTTTAGTGTTCTTTAACGTGCACAGGGTATGGCTCTCCACAGGGTGGGGTTTAGTGTTCTTTAACATAAACAGCTATGGCTTTCCGCAGGGTGGGGTTTAGTGTTCTTTAACGTGCACAGGGTATGGCTCTCCACAGGGTGGGGTTTAGTATTCCTCAGCGTTCACAGAGTATGGCTCTCCGCAGGGTGGGGTTTAGTGTTCTTTAACGTGCACAGGGTATGGCTCTCCACAGGGTGGGGCTTAGTGTTCTTTAACATAAACAGCTATGTCTCTCTGCAGGGTGGGGTTTAGTGTTCTTTAACGTGCACAGGGTATGGCTCTCCACACAGGATGGGGTTTAGTATTCTTCAACATTCACAGAGTATGGCTCTCCGCAGGGTGGGGTTTAGTGTTCTTTAACGTGCACAGGGTATGGCTCTCCACAGGGTGGGGTTTAGTGTTCTTTAACATAAACAGCTATGGCTCTCCGCAGGGTGGGGTTTAGTGTTCTTTAACGTGCACAGGGTATGGCTCTCCACAGGGTGGGGTTTAGTATTCCTCAGCGTTCACAGAGTATGGCTCTCCGCAGGGTGGGGTTTAGTGTTCTTTAACGTGCACAGGGTATGGCTCTCCACAGGGTGGGGCTTAGTGTTCTTTAACATAAACAGCTATGTCTCTCTGCAGGGTGGGGTTTAGTGTTCTTTAACGTGCACAGGGTATGGCTCTCCACACAGGATGGGGTTTAGTATTCTTCAACATTCACAGAGTATGGCTCTCCGCAGGGTGGGGTTTAGTGTTCTTTAACGTGCACAGGGTATGGCTCTCCACATGGTGGGGTTTAGTGTTCTTTAACATAAACAGCTATGGCTTTCCGCAGGGTGGGGTTTAGTGTTCTTTAACGTGCACAGGGTATGGCTCTCCACAGGGTGGGGTTTAGTATTCCTCAGCGTTCACAGAGTATGGCTCTCCGCAGGGTGGGGTTTAGTGTTCTTTAACGTGCACAGGGTATGGCTCTCCACAGGGTGGGGCTTAGTGTTCTTTAACATAAACAGCTATGTCTCTCTGCAGGGTGGGGTTTAGTGTTCTTTAATGTGCACAGGGTATGGCTCTCCACACAGGATGGGGTTTAGTATTCTTCAACATTCACAGAGTATGGCTCTCCGCAGGGTGGGGTTTAGTGTTCTTTAACGTGCACAGGGTATGGCTCTCCACAGGGTGGGGTTTAGTGTTCTTTAACATAAACAGCTATGGCTCTCCGCAGGGTGGGGTTTAGTGTTCTTTAACGTGCACAGGGTATGTCTCTCCACAGGGTGGGGTTTAGTATTCCTCAGCGTTCACAGAGTATGGCTCTCCGCAGGGTGGGGTTTAGTGTTCTTTAACGTGCACAGGGTATGGCTCTCCACAGGGTGGGGCTTAGTGTTCTTTAACATAAACAGCTATGTCTCTCTGCAGGGTGGGGTTTAGTGTTCTTTAACGTGCACAGGGTATGACTCTCTGCAGGGTGGGGTTTAGTGTTGTTTAATGTGCATAGGGTGGAGTTAGTGCTCTTTAATCTGCACAGTGTATGGCTGTAACCTGAAGTAAAATAAAATGAATATTATTATGTCTAGACTTACCTGGCCTAGTAGTTAGCGCACCTGACTACTATTCCAGTGGGCATATTCTTGTGTGTGCTTGTATGTCGTATTCCGTGTCTAAATGTAGTATAGTATACGAGAAACCAACAAAAGTTACAGGTTATCTCCCCCGTTTTAATTTTTTTAAAAATTCAATTAAAGAAAATAACATGAATGGGCTACTCCTTCGTTATCCATATTAAATATATTGCTTTCGTTTTTCCCAACGTATACGGCTGTATGTTCTCAGTGTTGATTGAATTATGACTCCTTCACCAAATCTTTTGTCAATGGGAAGCTCATTTCGAAGATCTATAACTTCTTAACTAGTCGTTTTATAAGAAAACAACAGCCTGCTTCCTTCCTGTCTGAAGCCGCATACTTCTCACCCTACCCACGGTCAGTAGGGGACACCGATGGTCTTGTAAAGGCTATCGTCCATAGGATGGGACGTTAAGCAGTGGCACCTTGTGGACTACCCTGGATGACCTTGACGAGAGGCTACCATCTGTCTCCCAACACCTGCCCAGTGGGTCTCTTCCCCAATCTTCTCCGGCCTTCGGGGGTCCTTGTATGCAAAAAAGTGCCGCTCAGAGGTAAAACAACCCAATCTGCCTAGGGATATACCGACCCTCTGGGATCAAGGGCCTCGTTGTAGCTCAGTCTTTTTTCCTCCATAGTGAGAAACTACTCTTCTACTATGAATTTCAAACTCTGTGAGATATCCTGAGGCTTGTCCAAACGAAGTTTCATCATCATCCTCAAGCAGCCATGGGCTACGGAGGTCCAACAAGACCGTGCAATTTAGTTCTCCAAGCAAGTCTGTCCTGAGCTACATCTACTGCATCTGGCCACTGCACACGAATTCTAACAAGGTCCTGTTTGACATTGTCTGCCCACCGCATCCTAGGTCTCCCCCTCTTTCTGAGACCTTTAGGCACACTGTTCATAACCCTATTCGCCAATCTCTAATTATTCATACGGGAAACATGGCCAAACCAACGGAGTCTCTCTCTGCACAATATGCTGTTTAAAGGAGATTGCAAACTCCTTTGCCTAACCTCATCATTAGTTACAAAGTTGAACCACCTAATGCCCAAGATACTGCGTAAGCATCTGGAATCAAAAGCATCTAGTTTCCTGTTATCTTGTTTACAAAGTGTCCAAGTTTCACTAACGTAACTAACCCTAGAAAGAACCAAACTATTATACAGTCAAATTTTAGTCCTTAGGTGTATACGCCTATTTCTCCACACTCTCCATAGATTCTTAAAAGTCACGGCATCAATCCCTATTCGTCTGTTAATCTCATGCCGCACATCACCAGTATCTGTTACATAACTCCCAAGATAATTAAACTGTGACACCTGCTCAAGACTGCATCATACAGTTTAACTGAATCACAGCCTGCCTGACCAATTTTCATCACTTTAGTTTTCTCTCTGTTTATAACCAAACCTACTCTACTACCAGTCTCATCAACAGCTCGAATGAAAGAGTTCATCTCATCAACATCATTTGCCAAAAGTTCTAAATCATCAGCATAATCTAAATCAGAAATTGTCGTATCTCCAGTCCATTTAAGGCCAAAATCTTTCCCTTGAAGTGAATTTCGCATAACATAATCAATAACCAAGCTAAAGAGAAAAGGAGACAAAATGCACCCTTGTCGAACACCAGAAGTAATGCTAAACCAATTGCTACAAACCTTACCAACTCTCACACACGACTCAGTGTTATTATAGAGAGCTTTCATTATGTTAACTAACTTGTCGGGTATACCATATGATCTCACAATCAACCACAAATTATGACGATCAACAAAGTCGAAAGCCTTTTTGAAATCAACAAAGCTAGGTTTCTGAAACTCTAAACATTTCTCAAGAATCTGCCTAAGAGAAAATATCTGATCCACACATCCCCTACCACTTCTGAATCCACATTGCTCATCAAGCAATTGACTGTCAACCAGATTCTTAATTCTATTAAGCACAATCATGGAAAGAACTTTACCTGGAACAGAGAGAAGGCTGATACCCCTATAGTTATCACAAGAACTGCGATCACCTTTTTTGAAAATAGGGATAACAATAGCTCTGGTAAAATCCTTAGGAACCATGCCTTTATCATAAAAGATATTCAGAATTTCAGTCATCCAAGTGGTAACCGAAACATTCCCAGCTCTAAGTATTTCCGTAGTAATTTCATCTACCCCTAGGGATTTATGTAGTTTAAGTTTAGAAACAGCCAAAATAACTTCAGATTGTGTTATAGGGCCAACATTAAAGACCCCAATGCATCTATCATCATTACAAACAATGGGAGTAGAACTAACGACATTGTTTAGAACATCACTGAAATGCTCAGCCCACCTAGCCATGACAGAATCCTCACCTTCTATAACCTTACCTTGTTTATCCTTCAATCCCTCTATGCCTGTCCGTTTTTCTACCACACAAAACATTAACTACCTGGTACAGCTCTCTGCTGTTGTGCCGTCTAACTGCTTCCTCGGCTTTGTCAGCCAAACCATCAAGCCAAAGATTCTTATCAGCAGCTAACTGATCTTTTACACCTTTATTAAGTTCTTTGTAATGCTTTCTATTAGGACTAGTAGGGTACTGATTAAGGACATTCCTGCAGTTCCTTCTTTCTGAAATAAGCTCAAGTGCTTTATCACTTAAATAATTCTGACTCTTCTGATCCTTTTTTCCTAAAAGAGTATTGTTAGTGTCCAAAAAAGCCTGTTTAAAATGGCCCCATTCATCCTCAATTCAGTAGTAAGCATACCATGACTGTCATAATGACTAAGTAACCTATCATGGTAAGCTTTGGCTATAACTGGGTCATTCAGAGCTTCAGTATTAAAAGTAAATTTTTTAACCCTAGCACAAATTTAACACTTTAGCACAGCTTTAAGTTTAAGTTGCAAGACACTATTAACAAGGTAATGGTCAGATCCAATTTCAGCTCCCCTATATGCCTTGGTATTCCTAACAGAACTAGCCCATTTGCTGTTAATTAATATATAATCAATCATATTCTTATGCAGCTCATCGGGTGAAAGTCATGTGTACTTATGTATGTCGCGGTGTTTGTAATATGTGTTAGTTATTCTGAAATCATTGAGTTTACTTACCTGTAGGAGACGTTGCCCATTGCCATTGCATCTACCAATACCAAACGGGGTTATTACTCCTCCCCAAAGGTCAGAGTCAGTACCAACTTTGGCATTGAAATCACCAAGAACAAGGGTAATATCTCCTTTCTTGACAGAATTCAAAGTATCCTGAAGTTGTCCGTAAAACCTATCCTTCTCATCCTCATCGGCATCTTCAGTGGGGGCATAACAGCAGAAAACATTCAAGTCTTTAACGCTTGTCTGAAATTTTGCTGTAAGAAACCTTTCATTAATGCACTCGTATCCTAGAAGAGCATCACTAGCGTGTCTGCTGAGAATCAGACCCACGCCTTGGTGATGCTTATTGTCGTCCCTCCCTAAAAAGAGAAATTTAAGATTATTTTTAAGAATCTGACCTTTATCTGTCCATCTGGTCTCTTGCAAGCCGAGAATATTTAATTATAATAGTGGAATTCTTGTGTGAGGACATCAAGAGAAAAAGCTCTGTGCAGAGTCCTCACATTCCAATTACCTATGGAGAGAAAATGGTTAGTGGGATGTTTAAAGAAGCTATGTTTATTGAGAGAGGGAATGCCAACAATATCAAACAACCCCCTAATCGCAGACATGGGGCAAAGGCCCGTTCCCCCACCACTAAAGGCTGAAGCCATCTACACTGGAAGACTTCCTCCAAAGTAGAATTTGACGATGCCAATAGAAGCAAAGAGTTCAGGTGCCTGCGATAACCTTTGCTCAGGATTATCCACCAGCTGATAAACATATCCTGTGAATCTATTCACTTGGGGCTCCTCAAGTAGCTGCTTGTCACAGAAGTCTACGAGTATAATACGCCATAGAGAAAATTGTGAGAAAGGAAAGACCTCAGAAGAAAAACACCATTGTGTTAATATTGTAACAAGTATTTCTTATAAACTACCAATATTTAATTTTAGTAATTTTATACGAAAGTTTCTAATGTTGCCTCGCTTCGTCACCTCCAACGCGACCCACGTGGGGCGGGGGTGGCTCAGTCGGTAGCGAGCCAGGCTCGTAATCTGTAGTTCCCAGATTCGAGTCCCAGTTGGGTCAGCATTGAGATTTATCTCCACAAAATTACCCGCCCTGCCCAGGTCAGTAGGGTACACCAATGGGCTGGAAAGGCCGCCGTTCGTCGGATAGGACGTTAAGCCGTGGCCCCGTGTTCGGGAGAGCCATACCCTGTGCACGTTAAAGAACACGCTGGATGGCCTTGACAGGAGGCTACCATCTGTCTCCCAACAGTTGTTCCAGTGGGTCCCCTCCCCCAACCTTCTCTAAGCCTTCGGGGTCCATGTGACCTGACCATTTAGCCCATGGTGTGCAAAAAAGTGCCGCTCAGAGGTAAAACAACCCAACACAACCCAACCCATAGCTTGCAAATCTGCACACGAAATTTGCATTAAACACAGTCGCCATGCGAAGCGTGTCCGTATAAAAAGCACCTCATTTGTACGTGCGCTTCTGTTCTGACGCACGACATACGAGATAGTCAATAGTTGATAATGGCTAGAAGAAATCTTTTGAATGAAGAAAAGTAGTGGCGAGCAATCGGGCTCGAGGAAGGTCAACGTCAATCTGAGGAGAGCCAGATATTTAAATGTGAATCGTAGTGTAGTAAGCCACCTTTGGAATCTATTTCAAACAAGTCAAACCATCGCTACAAGACCTGTTCCTGGACGTTCGAGGGCCATATCGAGTAGGGACGATCGTTTACCTGTTCCTAAATGCAAGGCGTCATAGAGCTCATACATCACGCCAGTTCTCTTTTAGCCTCGTTGCATTCACGGGATGGGCTCTATCGCGGTAAAAATTGTGTCCTGAAGGCTTCACTCAAATTAATCAGTTATGTGGCTCTTTTGATGTTTGGCCAGCGCAGAATCCAATTGAATTGGTCTCGACAACATCGCAACTGGACTCAACGTCAATGGGGCGATGTTCTGTTCACCGATGAATCCTAATTTGGTCTGCGGACTGTTTGCTGACTATTATTGATCTGGATACAACCTGGAATCGCATATCATTCCAGTAACATCCGGGAAAGAGACAGTTTTGGAGCTGGTGTGTTGGTGTAGGCAAGCATCATTCTCAATGGCGGCACATTCTTCCCAGGAGGGACTGTAACAGCTGTAAGATATCGCAATGAAATCCTCGAATCTTATGTTCGTCCATTACTCGCGCCAATGGATCCCGATTCCGTGTTAATGGACGATGATGCTGACACTCACGGAGCCCTCTTGGTGAACCAATACCTTGAGAGTGAAGCCATAAGCCGTATGGACTAGCCTTCCCGATAGAACAGACTAGTAATGGTAACGGAGTCAAAATTTAAGTACATTTTATGCTTTTGTTTCAAGGTATTTTTTAAATACCTCTAAAACGAAAGAAAAAATGCTGTACTGCAATGGAAATCCAGTCGGTACCTTTTTTTTTTACTTTTTTTGCACCTGGATTGCGTGACTTTCTCGTACCCACCTTCATTTTATCCTAGAATCGTCCTGTTTGTAAACAGTAAAGAATATTTTAAGTCACTGACCGATATGGGGCGGGGGTGGCTCAGTCGGTAGCGCGCCAGGCTCGTAATCTGTAGTTCCCAGGTTCGAGTCCCAGCTGGGTCAGTGTTGAGATTTATCTCCGCAAAAATTTCCCGCCCTGCCCACGGTCAGTAGGGAACACCGATGGGCTTGAAAAGGCCGCCGTCCGTCGGATGGGACGTTAAGCCGTGGCCCCTTGTGCGGGAGAGCCATACCTGTGCACGTTAAAGAACACGCTGGATGGCCTTGACGGGAGTCTACCATCTGTCTCCCAACAGCTGTTCCAGTGGGTCCCCTCCCCCAACCTTCTCTGAGCCTTCGGGGTCCATGTGACCTGGCCATTTAGCCCATGGTGTGCAAAAAAGTGCCGCTCAGAGGTAAAACAACCCAACACTGACCGATGGCAATGTACACATACACAAATTAACCCTCAATATTAAAAGGTTATGTACTTGTCACGTATAGAGTGGAAAAGCTGGAAATATATATATACAGTATAATATCCACATGCTGCCTGCCATGAGCTACGGAGGTCCTACCACACTATAATTTTGCTTTTCATAGATGTCTCTCCTGAGCTACTGCATTTGGCCACTGTAGGCCAATTCTAACAAGGTACCTGTCTGGCATTGTCTGCCCATCGCATCCTAGCTCTCCCTCTTTTCCTGAAGCTATTGGGCACACTGCTCATAATCCTATTTGCCAATCTGTAGCTATACATGCGGGCAATATGGCCAAACCAACGCACACACTATGCGCAAATTACTGCTCAAAGGAGGTTGGTGACTCCTAACGTCATCATTACTTACAAAGTCAAACCACCTAATGCAAGATACTGCGTAAGCATCTAGAATCAGAGGCATAGTTTTCGGTTATCCTGCTTACAAAGGGTTCATGTTTCACTACCTTAGGAAGAACTGATTTCACATGCATCAATGTTAATATATATAATAACTGATTATAATTTCATACGAATACGTTTTCCTGCTAAAAACCATTCTTTGCGGGGCTTTATAAATCATACTTTGCGCACTTTTATAATCATATTTTGCGCACAAATCATATTATTTATATTATTTATTATTTATATATATTATTTATATATATTATATTATTTATTATTATTATTTTATAATCATATTTTGCGCACAATCTTTTATAATCATACTTTGCGCACAAATCATACTTTGCACCATTCTTTGCGGGGCTTTATAAATCATATTTTATTGTTTGATTATGTTTAATTTATTATTCTTAGGAGTTGGGTGGTAGTGCGCCAGGCTCATAATCTGTAGTTCACAGGTTCGAGTCACACCTGGGCCGGCGTTGAGATTTTTCTCCGCAAAACTACCCACTCTGCCGTCGGTCAGTCGTTGACACCTATCAGCTAGGAAAGGCCGCGTCAGTCCGTTGGATGAAACGAACAAGCCGCGAAAAAGGCCGCCTCAATCCGTTGATATAAAGCCGTGGCATCGTGTATGGGAGAGCCATACCCTGTGCACCTTAAAGAACATGCCTTAAAGAACAACTTGATGGGAGACTACCATTTGTCTCCCGTCAAGTCACCCACCACCACTCATCTCCCAAGCTTCCCTGAGCCCTCGGAGTCCTTGTGACCTGACCATTTAGCTCATGTGTGCAAAAAAAGTGCCACTCAGAGCTAAAACAACCCAAGCTATTTTCACTGCATACTAATTATAAGTAGTATATAATATTTGTTTCTGCAGACAAACTCTCATGACTTCTTAACCTTTATCTGTGTGCATGTTAGAGAAGCTTATTTTTAATCACTAAACAGTGATTAAAAGGTTGAAATTATAATCAAAAATATTTTATACTAGTTAAACCTACGCCAAAAGTTCGCGCGAAACGTGTGTCCATTGATAATTCTTCCAATCGATTTCATTCAAAGCCTTCCACCGTTAACATAGTACTCCAGTCATAATTAAATACCACTAAAGGTTTGGCGCCAAACGTATGTCCATTGATAGCTTCACTCCCATCTTTCCACAAGAATTTTAGCGTACTACTCCATTCCCAAGGTAGACATTTTGCTACGTTTCATTTCCCAGAGGTCATCTTCCAAATTAAAGTTCTTTATAAGAAATTACTTCCTACGATAGTTGACTTGAGTGTTTTCCTATGAAAGGGATTTCTATGCACACCGTAGGCTAAATAAAGTCAAAGTACTTAGAAATAAAGACCTTATACCCAAAAGGCTTACTATTGAATACGGAAGGAGCTACACGTAGCAGCCTGTTGCGTTGGGTTGTTTTACCTCTGAGCGGCGCTTTTTTGCACACCATGGGCTAAATGGCCAGGTCACATGGACCCCGAAGGCTCAGAGAAGGTTGGGGGAGGGGACCCACTGGAACAGCTGTTGGGAGACAGATGGTAGCCTCCCGTCAAGGCCATCCAGCGTGTTCTTTAACGTGCACAGGGTATGGCTCTCCCGCACACGGGGCCACGGCTTAACATCCCATCCGACGGACGGCGGCCTTTCCAAGCCCATCGGTGTCCCCTACTGACCGTGGGCAGGGCGGGGAATTTTTGCGGAGATAAATTTCAACGCTGACCCAGCTGGGACTCGAACCTGGGAACTACAGATTACGAGCCTGGCGCGCTACCGACTGAGCCACCCCCACCCAGCCTGTTGGGAGACAAATAATAATGGGTTAGTTCGGTTAGGTTGTTTTACCTCTGAGCGGTACTGTTTTATATACATTGGGCTAAATGTGCCAGGTCACAAGGACCCCGAGGGCTGAGGGAAGGTTGGGGAAGGGATTAATGGTCAGCTGTTAGGAGACGGATGGTAGCCTCCCATCAAGGCCATCCAGCGTGTTCTTAAAGGTGCACAGTGTAGCGTGCTCCGCACATGCCGATTTAGTTACACAACTAGATTGCCGGCGCCCTAATTTTCCTTGAAATGACTGAGTCGGTGACTGATTGCACCATCGATGTGCTATAGGTTCATTTTCTATCTTTTAGAGCCCATATAGAAAGATACGTGTTTTTTAAATATTTAAAGTTATTTTTTGAACACTATTGTGTTGTAAGTGGCCCTGTGTGAAATATAGTGTCTATTTGTGTGAATATAAGTGTATATAACTGATAATGTATACTAGATATGTGTACGAGAAATACCTAAGAACTGTACGTGAGAATTGAAGATAATTCATAAAATAATGCCAATTGTCTCCTGAAGTGTTGCTTGTCAAAGGCCCTTGCCTGGGAGATTTACATTGAAAGAAGCCTTTAGTTGCAACTATTAAGCAGCCACTAGCGACTGATTCTACAATCTACAACAGAGAATACTCTATTGGCAACCGGTAGCTCAGAGAGAAAAATTCTCAGTATAACAAGCCGAGAGTGGTGATAAATGATAAGATAAGAGGTGGGATAAATGATAAGATGAACCATATAGAAGAGCTCAGAGCAGGGGCGTAGCGAAGGACTATGGTTGGGGGGAAGTCAAAAATTTTCCAACTCGAAAATAAAATTTTGCCAATAATGTCTAGATTTTCGCTCCGTAGGGGGTGGGGGGCGATTTTGCAATTTGACTTTCAATTTTGCAAATTGGCCATAATTTCACGGAATTATCCTAATATTTACATCTCGTCTGTATTGTAGCAAGTCAGTGCGAATTTTTCATCGATTTGACGAACTCTCCTTAATTTCACACAACAAATCACAATTCCTTATTTGTCAAGTCACTTCAACATTTTCAAGCTCCCCAATATTTTGCAAAGTTTTCTCGATTTTGTCAACTCTCCTTAATTTTACAAACCCAATCCCAATTGTCACGCCTCGCCTATATTTCACCAAGTAGATTCAAATTTTCCCAACTCCCCCTAGATTTTGCCAACTCGCCAAAATTTAACAGAAAAAAATCGCAATTTCTACTTCTTCCCTAAATTTGCCAAGTCACTTCGAATTTTATCAACTCTCCTTAATTGCACAAGAAAGGCACAATTTTCACATCGCCCCTGTATTCTACCAAGTGGCTTCGAATTTTGCCAAGAGTTCTCGGTTTTTCCAACTCTCCTTAATTTCACAAAACCAATCATAATTTTTGCAACTCACCTGTACTTTACCAAGTGGTTTCCAGTTTTGCCAACTTCCCTAGATTTTGCCAAGTTGCCCCGATTTTACCACCTCTTTAATTTCGCAAAACAATCCCAATTTTTACATCTTTCCTGAATTTACCAAGTCACTTCAAATTTTTCAAACTCCCCAAAATTTTGCCAAGTTTTCTCGATTTTTGTCAATTCTCCTTAATTTCACGAAAACAATCCCACTTTTCACAACTCGCCCGTTTTTTACCAAGTGGATTCGAATTTTGTCAACTGCCCTAGATTTTGCCAAGTTTCATCGATTTTGCCATCTCGCCACAATTTTACAGAAAAAAATCCAAATTTTACATCTCACCAGATTTTTGCAAAGCCACTCTGAATTTTGCCAGCTCCCCCAAGATTTGCCAGCTCTCCTAAATATGCGACGTTGCCTCGATTTTGCCAACTAGTCATAATTTTACAGAAAAAAATCCAAATTTTTACATCTCACCTGAATTTTGCCAACTCCCCACGATTTTGCCAAGTCACTCCGCATTTTGCCAACTGTTCCTAGATTTTGCCAACTCCCTAAATTTTGCCAACTTGCCATAATTTTACAGAAAAAAAATCCCAATTTTTACATCTCACCTGAATTTTGCCAACTTGCCATAATTTTACAGAAAAAAAATCCCAATTTTTACATCTCACCTGAATTTTGCCAACTGCCTACGATGTTGCCAAGTCACTCTGAATTTTGCCAACTGCCCCTAGATTTTGCCAACTCCTTAAGTTTTGCCAACTTGCCATAATTTTACAGAAAAAAATATCAATTTTTATATCTCTGAATTTTGCCAACTCCCCAAGTTTTTACCAAGTCACTCCGAATTTTTCCAACTCCCTTAGATTTTGCCAAGTTGTCCTGATTTTGCCAACTCACCTGTATTTTACTAAGTGGCTTCGAATTTTGCCAACTGCTCTAAATTTTGCCGTCTCTCCATTTTCCAAACTGCCCTAGATTTGCCAAGTTGCCTCGATTTTGACAACTCCTCTTAATTTTGCAAAAAAAAAGATTACAAATTTTCACAACTCATCTAGATTTTACGAAGTCGTTTCGAATTTTGCCAACTCCGAGTTACTTTGGGGGGGAGCCTCTCCCCCATTGCCCCCCATGGCTACGCCCCTGGCTCAGAGTATAATAAGTTGGAGAGAGAAGCTTTGGGTTGGGTTGTTTTACCTCTGAGCGGCGCTTTTTTGCACACCATGGGCTAAATGGCCAGGTCACATTGACCCCAAAGGCTCAGAGAAGGTTGGGAGAGGAGATCCACTGGAACATCTGTTGGGAGACAGATGGTAGCCTCCCATCAAGGCCATCCAGCGTGTTCATTATCGTACACTGGGTATGGCTCTTCCGCACACGGGGGCACGGCTTAACGTCCCATCCGACGGTGGCGGTCTTTCCAAACCCATCGGTCTCCCCTACTGACCGTGGGCAGATCGGGGGATTTTGCGGAGATAAATTTCAACGCTGACCCAGCTGAGACTCGAACCTGGGAACTACAGATTACGAGCCTGGCGCGCTACCGACTGAGCCACCTCCGCCCCGGAGAGAGAAGCTGTGAGCAATAATAGAGAAGATGAAATATAGAGAAGATCTTTAATATAATAAACCATAAAGAAATTCTTCCAAGAATATTGAAGATGAGTCAGAGAGAAAAGCTCTCAGTATAACATTCTATAGTGAACAGCTGGGAGAAATTGATAAGATGAACCATATAGAAGAGCTCTCAGTATAATGTCGTAGAGAAAAGCTGTGAGAAATAGAGAAGATGAGACGGAGAGAAAGGCTTTAATATTTATGCCATAGAGGAGTGTTCTTAGCTGGGTATGGTTGTTTTACATCTGAGCGGCACTTTTATTGCATTCAAGTAGCAAAATGGCCAGGCCACAAGGACCCCGAGGATCAGAGAAGGTTGGGGGAAAGGAATCCTTTGAATAGCTGTTAGGATACAGATGGTAAGCCTCCCGTTAAGACCATCCAGCATGTTTTTTAAAGTTAACACAGGGTATAATTCTCTCTCACATAGCGTCACGGCTTCACGTCCCATCCGACGGACGACTGACTCTTCGATCCCATCGTAGCAGGGTGGATGTTTAGCAGAGATGAATTTCAACGTTGGCGCAGGTGGGACTCGAACCAGGGAACTGCAGATTATGGCTTGCTATCGACTGTACTAATCCCCGCTTCAGAGCTATCAGTATAATAAGCCATAGAGGAGAGCTATGAGGAATGGCGAAACTTGAAAAAGCCCAAAGAGACTTAAAGAAAGATCCATAACTTATTCGGGACTCGAGTAGTAGTACACATCCTATTCTTCAAAATAACTGGACCACTTTGTAAAAGGGACCTCGGCCCCTTTATCATCTGGTCCACGGGCAAGATGGGCTGAGGTTGCTGTAGTAATCAGTAAAATGGAACCGGCACTGTGAAGTGCCAGCAACCATACAGTTTGGCTCGAATCCAGATTTTTTTACTCTACAATTAAACACAATAATCACTCCGCCATTGGAACAATGTTAATTGCACGTTAACATTGTTACGGAATTTCAGTAATAATATTTGACAATACTCTATAGTGGGTTCCAAACAATCATATTAATGTTAAATGAACTTATTTAACGGATAAAACAAGATGCTGTTTACAAGAAATATGGCAATTTGAATAATTTACTTGATGAATAAATGATCAAACTGCACTCGTATAAAATCATTAACTGATTAATTTATATGATACACTTGAGCATAGAAAATGATTATTCTTATTATATACAGACCAATAATTGGATTACAGTCTCTTTGCTTTTCCTATTGACTTCATATTACTGTCACTAGTGAAAATAGGCTTCATCTTTGATAAAATCTAAACGAACTTGTTACTCAAGTACAACAACTAACTAAATGGCTGCTTCTCAAACTCCTCCACAAGGCAACATAAACCTACTTTCCAAGCACATATCAAAATTCAATACTGAATTCAATTTTCAATTCAAACTCGCCTGTCTGTTCCATTACAGATATGAATTCTTCACAACACGTGAAGCACACTCGTGATATAATACTCTTTTACGAGCAATTATTGCATCAATATTATATATCAATAATCAAGCTTTTTTTCTCGATTGCATAATAGTGTAGCTTTGCAGGAGTCCGGGTTCGAATCCAAGATAGTGACATGGATATCTCCCCACAACCTCAGGGCGGGGTGGCTCAGTCGGTAGCACGCCAGGCCCGTAATCTGAAATTCCCAGTTTAGAGTCACAGGTGGATCAGCATTGAGACTTATCTCTGCAAAACTCCCCGCCCTGCCCACGGTCAGTAGGAGACACCGATGGGCTTGGAAAGACCGACGTCCGTTGGACGGGACGTTAAGCCGTTAAGCCCTTGTATGGGAGAGCCATACTTTGTGAACGTTAAAGAACACGCTGGATGGCCTAGACGGGATGCTACCATCTGTCTCCCAACAGCTGTTCCAGTGGGTCCCTTCCCCCAACCTTCTCTGAGCCTTTGGGGTCCTTGTGACCTGGCCATTTAGCCCATGGTGTGCAAAAAAGTGTTGCTCAGAGGTAAAACAACCCAACCCCACAACCTCAATATCCCGTAAATATCCATAAGATATATATGGTGACAAATGCATATCCATTTGCCATCTTAGACATCTTTTGGACTTTTTCTGGATATTGTTAGTTGTGTGGGTTATTGTGTCATCTTCCGAAAGCAATGTGGCTCACATCAGCTTGTTCTCTTTAACTCAGCAGCACTGCAGAAATGGGATCCAGTTCAAAAAACAGACGTAAAAAAAGAGTTTCTTTAATTCGAACTGTTTTCTTTCAGATTATTTGAAAGAAACTGAATATTTTTAACTCTTTAGCTTCAACCGAATCACCACGAGAGAGACCAGTAATATCTAATCTTAGTCATCCACAGCCTTCCGTCTGAAGTACTTTGTCCTCCAAACTTAAAACTCTCTTCGCCTTTTGCATATCATCTTCAGAGATGATTTTCTAACAACAACGCTCATAAAATGTTCCGCACTTCTACCCCTACCCCCATTCTCTCTCCCCCTACTTAGAGAAGCAGCATCACTTTTCTCAAAGCCGCGTAAATTGCAACATCTTGAGCTTCGGTCATTCGAGTTAATGATGCTACTGAAGCGTCAAAAGTGCTGAAAGATTACTGCTGGGCAAACCCTTCTTCCACAGACTCGCGTCCTATGCTCATTAAAGGAAATAAGTTTACATAAATGATTATCGAACAGGGTTAGTGAATTTCTTTTTTTCTCGTTTAGCAATGTCTATATAGTAAACTTATTTCGCTAGAGGGCATTTCTCTTTCCCATTGAAAATTTAATGCTTACACTTAGTGCAGATTTTATCATTGACACAGTTATGCTGTCTAAAAAAAATTATAAATGCGCGTTACTACGAAATAGATTGAAGGTAATGATAAAACTTCTTTGACTATTAATGTATAGTTAAAATTATATACAGGGTGTCCCAAAAGTACTGTAGGAAATGTAATAACTTGACAAAAATGCTTATTAATAAATAACTTGACAAATATAGTTTGTTATTAATAAATTTAGCTGATTTTCAAATTGTTCAATATTTACTTATAAACAGATTCTAACGACATAATGAGCTTGATGACTCAAATAGCTTCTTTGCTATCATAGCCTTTGTTTGAATTGTCTTACAGTGGCGAAATGCTGCAGCTGTAGCCAAAGAGATATTAAGGTTTTAGAGCCCCCTGGCCAAACAATATTTTGGGACACCATTTGCTTCGATATGTAGTAATTATTATGCAAAACAGTTACATCCGACAACGTTTTGACACTGCACTGTTTAATTTTATTTGAGCGGACTAAGATAGATATTGTTTCAAAATAAGAATAATATAAAATCAAAGGTTTTTAAGAGGTATTTATTATACGTGAATGGAAATAACATTTATAACCTTGTAACCAATAGAAATGAAACGGTCCAGTCAAAAGAGACGGAAGATAATTACAGCCTGTAAATTGTTGCGGCCCGCCTTGGCCCAATGATTAAATCGTCGATGGCTGTAGCTCAGGATAGTCGTGTTAAGGTCTAAATCACACAGTCTGGTTCTGTACGTACATATATGTACCTACATATATGCATAGATATACACTGAAGTGCTATTGAATTATGGATAGGAGACGTTATCCAAATTCAGTCCCGCAAGTACCGCATTTCGCGCATGCGTGGCTGAAACTCTGGTCATATATAGCTGTCAGCTTTGGCTTCTCCAAGTATTCGTCGTGACAAGCGTAATGGGAAAGGCGTGGGATTTAGATGCATTTGACAGATGGCAGATCGTAGGTGCCCGACGGATGGGACATTCGATCTCCAAAATTGTCAACGAACTTGAATTTTCTCGTACGACAGTTTCAAGAGTGTTCCGGGAATACGAAAATTCCGGCAAAAAACAAGAACCTAGACAAACTGCAAAGGACAACCAGCCTTGAATGATCATGGGCTTCACCGTCTGACCGTCAAGCAGAATGTTCGGGCCAGGGCCCATGACCTGCATCATACGGACCGATAGGGGCCAGACATTATCTGAAATCACCTCCCATCTGAACGTGGGTTCCAGCTAGGAAGTCAGTGCAGAGACCGTGCAACGCTCACTTCAACGTCTCGGCTTTGGGAGCCGCTGACCTACGAGAGTCCCACTTCTAACAGTGCAACACCGGGCTCAACGCCTTGCCTGGGCTAAAGAACATCGAAATTGGACCATCGAAAACTGGCAACGGATAGCCTGGAGTGATTAATCCCGATTTAAATTTCATCACGCCGATGGGGAGACTGAGGATATGACGCCAACCCCATGAACCATGGATCCTGCATGTCAGGTCGGAACAGTACAAGCTGGTGGTGGCTCAGTGATGGTACATACGGGCTCTTCAGTTGGATATCTGTGGGACCTTTGGTACGTCTATCGACCACTCTCAATACATCCCGGTACGTAGAATTCATGGTTGACCATTTACACCCATTTATGGCCATCATGCATCCAATGGAGATGGCGTCTACCATTAAGACAACTGTTCATCTGACAGTCCATGTTGGCTACTGCATGGTTGCAAGAGCATTCTACTGACTTTGAAATGATGAATTGGCCACCTAGATGCCCTGATTTAAATCCCATCGAAAGTCTTTGGGATGCCGTCGAGCAGAGTGTTCGGGCCCGTGTTCCATCAGCGACGACCTTGAGAGAATTGTGGACAGCTCTGGAGGATGTGTGGTTCGCCATACCTGCGGAACATTTACGTAAGCTTGTGGAGTCCTTGCCTCGTCGTGTGAAGGCCGTTATCAGGGCCAGAGGGGATCTAAAACGTTATAAACAAAATAAATAAATACCCCCTCAAGCAGCTGCTTGCCACAGAGGTCTGACAGTAGCCTGTCAGTTTATATGCCATAATACAAGATCTAAGAGGATGGCAGGACCTCAGCAGAAAAAAGACACGAACATCCATGCCTTACCCGGGACTCGAACCCAGGTCCCGTAGATCAGTCGCCAAGCGCACTAACCACTCGGCCACGGGAGGTTATTATATATGTATGTATGTAAATTGGGATGCTTCCATATTATTTGAATGGACAGCTCTGAGCCCTTGGAATCCTTGTGACCTGACCATTTATCTTATTGGGTACGAATTAAAAAGCCCATTTTATTCCTTTGGGTGAAGGGAACATTCATGCAAAGTTTGAAGCCTTAACTCTTCTGGCGGCCAAGTGCATAAGTGGACAGACATACAAACAAACAAACCTTCTTTATGTATTAGATTCATAAATTGCTAGGATGCGGTTGTTTCCGATTTATTTCGCGTATATCTTCTGAACTGCAAAGCGCCGTTCAGAAGTAACAACTGCCAAACCCAAACCTTGATTACGTGAGTAAGAATCAGGGTCTTATGTAGGGGGGAGGCAAGGGGGCCATGCCTCCCCTTTCAGAATGCTAATAAGGGTAATAGAGGCAAAATATTATTAAACTTATTTATATTTCATGCATTACTTAAGAAATTTTTAAGACTTTTAACATGGAGGGAGAAAAGTTATACAGCGTTGAAAATTCAGTCACTTGTCCCTTCTTTTTATATTTTTCCCGCTCGATCGTGTTTCTTGCTGCATCCTCTCCCCCTCCCTCGATTTTTTTCTAGATCCGGGCTTCATAAGAATTATTTGTAGCATTAAATATTTGATCATAAAAATATTAGAAAAGTTCGTTAAATTTTGTAGTTTTACATACGCGAAATAAATAAGAAACAACCGCATACCTAGCAATTTATGAATCTAATACATAAAGAAGGTTTGTTTGTTTGTATGTCTGTCCGCTTATGCACTTGGCCGCCAGAAGAGTTAAGGCTTCAAACTTTGCATGAATGTTCCCTTCACCCAAAGGAATAAAATGGGCTTTTTACGAATCCGATGGAGTCAACCGAAATGGGGGTGGGCGAGTTTGAATTTCTCAAAATTCCCATAGACTTAACATTAACTGTTGAAAGTTATTCAAAATAACTGAAGCCAGGAATAAATTTATAAAAAGAAATACTTCAAATGAAATTAAGTAAGTATTAACGTTATAGAAGTTCATCAGACCGGTGATTCTCTATGCTTCACTCATATGGGAGAATACTACACCCACCAATATTGGAAGATTCAGGTCTTACAGAACAAGATTTTGAGAACTGCGGTCGATGCCCCCTGGTTTGTCTCTAACAGACAACTCCATATAGACCTCGGCATCGACCTTATATATACACATATAGTACACATATAGTACACATACAGTAATCCAAATGAGATTATTTCTTCTCTGATTCTTTACGATCATACTGTTTTGAACAAGTACAAGAGGCTTAAAACGGTAGCGTTCTCTGAGGAGACCTACCCGTTTTAGGTAACTTATAGAATTTTACTGCTATTTTTAGCTTTTCTTATGTTTGCCCTTAGGGTTGTTTACTACCCTAAGGGTGGTTTACTTATATATTTTGTTCTTATTCATGCCAAATAGGCATATCTTTCTGATGGAGATGGTTAGGGCTAAAATTATTACCCGGTACATCGAATATGATTATACGATCTACGATCTACTTAACGTTTTAAAGTAATTCAAAATAACTGTTGCCACTAATAAATTTGAAATAAGGAATGCATCAAACTAATTTCTTTTTGATTTCGTGTGACAAATTAACAACCTCCATTAACGGAAAGCCAGAGAAACAAATTTATGACGTCAGTTTAAGTAGTCTTACCATATAGACACATCTTATATTTTTAATTCTAATATTATTACTGCTGAATTCTGTGCTAATCGCTATAAAAAAATACTAATATTTATCTCTAAATATTTTTATTTAGGAGAAAATTTATTTGTATTAATTAGCATTGTTATATTTGATAATAATAACGAATAATTTTCTTCATAAATAATATATATATTTATAGATAAACATTAGTATAAAGATTAGCATAAGAGTTCACCAGTATATTAGAATCGGCAATATAAGAATTATCTGTATAACACGATTATTGGTGTTCCATTTCAATGATTGATCATAAGCTTTTACTCTATGATATGATCATCAGACCGGTGATTCTCTATGCTTCACCCATGTGGGAGAATACTACACCCACCAATATTCGTAAGATTCAGGTCTTACAAAACAAGATTTTGAGAACTGCGGTCGATGCCCCCTGGTTTGTCACTAACAGACAACTCCATAAAAACCTCTGGGCATCGACCATATATATATATGGTCGATGCTTTTTTGAGGTGCGTTTATAAAACGCACCTCAAAAAGATTTTTTGAGACTGTGAGCAATAATCCCAATGAGATTATTTCTTCTCTGATTCTTTACGATCATACTGTTTAGAACAAGTACAAGAGGCCTAAAACGGTAGCGTTCTCTGAGGAGACCTACCCGTTTTAGGTTTCTTATACAGTTTTTCTACTATTTTTAGCTTTTCTTATGTTTGCCCATAGGGGCCCACCTAAGCGTGGTTTACTTATATATTTTGTTCTTACTCATGCCAAATAGACATATCTTTATGATGGAGATGGTTAGGGATACAATTATTACCCGGTACATCGAATATGATTATACGATCTACGATCTACGGACTACTTGTGACGTCAAAAACTTTGTACATTGGTTTTCTGTTATAGGAAGTGTTGAATAAACTCATTGTTCAGTTTGCTGAGTCAAGAGCGCGGGCGTCCGTGGATATTGAGGTCGTTCTAATTAAGCACTAACGGAACACGAGATTCTTTGTTGAAATGAAAGCTTCAAAACCTAAACTTATAAGTTAAGTTAAAATAATTAACTTAATTTGAAAAATGTGCAACAGCTAATAAAAGTACATATAAATAATTAATAAAATTTTAAATATTATGTTAAGCAATAAACGATTTTGTTTAATAATAATAGTTTTTAGTATCGTTACACTTTTATGCGCATCAGACTAGAGTTAACTTTCTTTTATTATAAAGTTACATATGCCTGGCAAATTATATCCAAGGAACTCTGGTGGGTACGAAATGATTTGAAAAGTTCGATTATCTGAAGGAGGAAATTCCGCTTCTTGGTTTAGAAACTTCTGACGTGGGGAGGATTATGGGTAACTCGAACTATGTCCATTTATTTCCTCCCCTAAAAGAGAGAGAGAAAATTTTAACCTGAGGGGAGGATATCGACCGTAATGATATTGATGTCAAACGAAAGCTTGCGACGGGTTGGGTTGTTTTACCTCTGAGCGACACTTTTTTTCCCACACCATGGGCTAAATGTCCAGGTCACAAGGGCCCCGAAGGCCCAGAGAAGGTTGGGGGAGGGGACCCACTGGAACAGCTGTTGGGAGGCAGATGACAGAACACACTGGACAGCCTCCCGTCAAGGCCATCCAGTGTGTTCTTTAACGTGCACAAGGTATGGCTCTCCCGCACACAGGGCCACGGCTTAACGTCCCATCCGATGGACGGCGGCTTTTCCAAGCCCATCGGTGCCCCCTACTGACCGTGGGCAGGGCGGAGAGTCTTTGCGACGTGGGGAGGGCCATCTACTCTATATTCTAAAGAGTTTCAGACTCGAGCAATGCCTGGTAAATCTGCTGGTCTAATATATAATCATAACAAAAAAAATTCAATGTACATCGGCACAATGTTTTGATAAAAGCGCACCCCAACTTTGCTCCTTTCTACTTTGACTTTTAATGTTATGATTACGAACTCTAAATTGCGCTGACGTTCAGAAGCACTAAATTTATAGAGTCATTTTGTGTCTCCCTATCCTGTACTTCCAAGTACTTGGGATGCCCATCATCATACCAGTATTGAGCGCCCAGGATCACTGAAGTGTGAGAATTTTGTCGTCGCGACACGTCGTAATGACTTGTGTCAACTACTTGCCTGTGACGGGAACATTGGCCAGTGTAATGAAACTGTAACAGCAGTGTCAATATTTACACACGACACGGTTTGCTGGCCTCCTTACTGATACGTGGAGGAAACAAATTCGCATGGAAACTGCTGTTACAGTACGGGCACAGAGGGACCGGCCTTAAGCATTGGCTGGTAACGAAACAGTGGCTTGATTCTTTTGTTAGCAACACAAGCGAAAAAGGAGGGAGCACTTTACGGCAAAGAGCTGACACAAAAGCATGATGGAAAAAAAAGACTGACACATAACAACAAACAAAGTTTGATATTTTTTTTTTTGGCAGAATGAAGTTCGATAAAAGGTCATTTTAATGAATTGCCTTCATTAGTGAAAAGGCTCCTCTAGGAATTTTTTGTTGAAGTGAGGGAATTTAAAATGTTTATTTCTTTTCTATTCTTAGTTGTTTTGAGCTGTGCTTGTGTCTTTTTAATTCGATGCAGGAGGGATCTTGAACTTTTCTTTTTCTCGTAAGTCAGAATAGAGGAATAGACCAAACACACGTAAATGAAAAACAGAAAATTGTAAACCTATGTAGGGTAAAAAAAAGGGGAGCATTGTGAATGTTTGAACGATGATTTTTTCACAATATGTTATTTCGGAAATTACAGAGCATCGGATTTGACTTTGTCGAAATATGCAAAGTTCCTTTTTGTGCATATACTATGTGTGTGTGTGTGTATACTGTAGGCAATGTACTGCATTGTATATACGTAGAGGTAATTGGGATCTCTCAACAGAGTTATTGTCGTTATGCTAGCAAAAATATCAAAAATACTTGGAAACATTTCCGACATACTGCCTCACTCACGGGAAGTATAATCAAAATCATTGTTAAAAATAAACAATAAGTACAAAAAAAATTCACTTTTTATGATAAAATACTTAATTGGAAATAATCTGGGGGGAGCTGATAAAAAGGAGGCAGGGCCCCTTTGAGAATGCTAATAGGATAATAAAGAAAATTATTAAACTTCTGTATATTTCATGCATTTTTCAAGAACGTTTAACTTCCTGTAAAACAGAGAGGGGGGGGGGGGATAAATATTATACAGCAGCAGAATTCCAATCACCTTGCATTTTTTCTTGGCTTTGTAGAGTCACTTTTCTCTCCATCCTCACTTTTTGTTTTTTCGAAATCCGGGCCTGGTGTAGTAACTGCATCAAAGTGATAAAGCTCTATTGACTAGCATAAACAAATCGAAGTGATTAGAGAACTATTCGTAGAATAACTATATCAAAATGACAGAGATGTATTGATTAGGGTAAATGAGGCAGAGCGATACAGAGATCTCAGAATGATAGACATCTGTAGTAAATAATCACAGAATGTGTCGTGTAGACATGGAACTCATGGAATAATAAAATGAAAAAAATTGGTTTTGCCATGAGTGTGATTCGAATCCATGTCTCCAGGAAACATGTCTGTTATGCTACCACTACATCACCAATGGCTAACCTTTTCTCAACTAGTGTAACCTTACAAACTTTCCCGATTTTTTTGTTTCGAATCCCACTCTTGACAAAACCAATTTTTTTTTCAACTTATTGCATGAGTTCCATGTCTACAGACATATCCTGTGATTCTTTATTACTGATTTATTGATTTAACGCCATGAGCGTGAGTGACAAATGTTAATTCCATCTACAGTATATGAGGCAACAGAATTGTCCACTTCCCGGATAGATGGCGCCACTGTGCGAATCAAATAAAAAAATCTGGACAGTTTATAAGGTCACACAAACTGAGCAAAGGTTAGCCATTGGTGGTGCAGCAATAGCATAACAGGCATGTTTTCCTGGAGACGTGGGTTCGAATCCCACTCGTGGAAAAACCAAATTTTTTTCAGCTTATTATTTCATGATATACATCTATTGATGTCCTTATCGTAATATTATCATAATCTTATAGAGATCACTTGGTAGAATATCAAGGTGATAGAGATCTATTGATTAACGTAAATAAGGTAAATGATATCGAGATCTATTTGTAGATAATAAAAGTGATAGAGATCTATTGATTAGCGTAAATAAGGGAAAATGATATGGAGATCTATTGATTAGTGTAAATAAGGGAAAATGATATGGAGATCTATTGGTAGAATAGCTATATAAAAATGATAGTGATCTATTGTTTAGCATAAATAAGTTAAAATGTATAGAGATCCATTGTTAGGGTAAATAAGGCAAAATAACATAAAGACTTATTGATTGAATATCAAAATGATAGAGATCTATTTATTAACATAAGTAAGACAAAGTGTTTTAGAGATCTATTGGTAGAATAATCATATCAAGGTGATAGAAATCTATTGATTAGTATAAAAAAAAACAAAGTGCTATAGAGATATATATTAGTATAATAACTGTATCAAAGTTTAAGAGCTCTATTGAAGAGCACAAATAAGTTATAGTAACATAAATCTATAGGTAGAATAACTATACAAAAGTCATAGAGATCTATTAACGAGCATAAATAAATCAAAATGATATAGAGATCTATGGCCAGCATAATAAAAGTGATAGAGATATATCGGACAGTAACTCAATGGTCTACATTGCTTATATTTATTTTCGTAAGAGAATTAAAATTTAATATTAGAATTCTAAAAAGGCTGCTACAATACATTTTTATGTTGTAACGAAATACACTCTTTCGTTTCATATGCATCATTTTCCTTTCTGTGACTTTTAAAAAAGGACAGTGCATTCTGAGATGTGAAAAGTTCTTTTTTTTTCTGCTTCCAGAATCGAATTTCGAGAGAAAGCTATTTGTTCGGATAATTCATAGTGGATAACTTAGAAAAAACCTCCACTTGAAACGATTATTACCATTACTGATAGAAGAGATTAGAACCGAAGCGTAAAGTTTTGTTACATCTAGGCTGACCTTCGGACTGGAAAAGTAAGTGATAATTAACTTCCGCTTCATTCAGTTTCACTGAAAAATATATTTATTTATTCACATCAAACATTTCTTAGGTTTAAATGGAGAATAAGGAAAAAAAAATGGAAAAAAAAATTCAATCAGTTCTCTTTTCCAAAAAAGAAGGGTAAAAGAATTATTAATCCTGGTTCTCCAACTATATTTGGTATACAAACTAAATTGAACATCAACGGTTAAATACCTTGGTGTCACTTTACATAAGAAGCTTTTCAAAGCCTATATCGTTAGATCTATACTTGGCCCTATTATAGGGTGGAATTCTACGCTCCTTCCACAAAAGAAACCATTTTTGTATAAGACCATTCTGCGGCCTATCCTGACGTGTGCCTCACCAGTGTGGGGCATCACCACCAACACGAACATCAGGAGACTACAGAGTTTCCAAAACAAAGTTTTAAGATCAGTGGTCAGTACACCATATGTTTCTGAAGAATAAAACCATTCACAGTGACTGGGCATTGACCCGTCAGTTTCTTGATATATGTATATATATACATATATCAAGAAACTCTCGCAGATCTGTTTCGAGGCAGTGGGGGACCACCCTTACGAAATTATAAATACTTTACTCAATTATGATCCTTTGGTGCTGAACAAATTCAAACGCCCAAAGTTAATGGTTTATGAGGACCGTGTACTTACACTGTGATGTAATCTATACTTTTGTTGTTAATTTGGTTGTTTTTAACCTATATACTTTTCCTGTTATGTTTTAAGTAAACACCTTGTTCTTACCCATTGGTCCCTATCAGCTTTCTTTTATTGTCATTGTCCTTGGCCCTATATATACAGGGTGTCTCAAAAATATAGGTACAAACTTTTAGGGGAGGTAGATAACATCTAAAGGAATGAGAATTGCATAGGAACCAGTAAACGGAAACGTCACCGTAAGTCAATAGGCGGCGCTGTTCATCAGTGCGCTAGAGGGGAAGTTTCGGATTTCCTCATTCGAGCGGTAGTCGGCTGACGAAGAGCATGCAAAGGTATTCGAACAGGGAGCTGGCAGACATGCACTTAGTGTATGGAATAGGTGAGGTCAATGGACGAGCCACTCAACGAATGTATCAAGAACGCTTCCCATACATGTACCGGGCCACCGTTTGTTTGCGACGAATGTATCAAGAACGCTTCCCAGACATGTACCGGGCCACCGTCTGGCCACCGTCTGTTTGCGCGTGCGCATCAAAATTTGTGCGATTATGAGTCAAACTTCGAGCATCTGCTGTAACATTATGAAATGTATCATATAGTACGCCATTTGTAATAATTATGTCCAATAAATGTTTTCCCATTAATCACTGTCTTGTGTCCTTTCAGATCTTGTACCTCTCTGCTACCACTTTCCCATGACGTTTCCGGTTATGGGTTCCTATGCAATTCTCATTCCTTTAGATGTTATCTACCTCCCCTAAACGTTTGTACCTATATTTTTGAGACACCCTGTATAATGATTGTAAGGTTAAGAACAAAAACTTCATCATCATCATCATCATCATCATCATCATCATCATCATCATCATCATCATCATCATCATCATCCTCAAGCAGCCATGGGCTACGGAGATCCAACCAGACCGTGCAATTTAGTTCTCCAAGCAAGTCTATCCTGAGCTACATCTACTGCATCTGGCCACTGCACACCAATTCTAACAAGGTCCTGTTTGACATTGTCTGCCCACCGCATCCTAGGTCTCCCCTTCTTTCTGAGGCCTTTAGGCACACTGTTCATAACCCTATTCGCCAATCTCTCTGCACAATTCATACGGGCAACATGGCCAAACCAACGGAGTCTCTCTCTGCACAATATGCTGCTTAAAGGAGGTTGCCAACTCCTTTGCCTAACCTCATCATTAGTTACAAAGTTGAACCACCTAATGCCCAAGATACTGCGTAAGCATCTGGAATCAAAAGCATCTAGTTTCCTGTTATCCTGTTTGCAAAGTATCCATGTTTCACTACCATAACTAACCCTAGAAAGAACCAAACTATTATACAGTCTAATTTTAGTCCTTAGGTGTATACGCCTATTTCTCCACACTCTCCATAGATTCTTAAAAGTCCCGGCAGCAATACCTATTCGTCTGTTAATCTCATGCCGCACATCACCATTATCTGTTACATAGCTCGCAAGATAATTAAACTGTGACACCTGCTCAAGACTGCAACCATTCAGAATAACTGAATCACAGCCTACCTGACCAATTTTCATCACTTTACTTTTCTCTCTGTTTATAACCAAACCTACTCTACTACCAGTCTCATCAACGGCTCGAATGAAAGAGTTCATCTCATCAACATCATTTGCCAAAAGGACTAAATCATCAGCATAATCTAAATCAGACATTTTCGTATCTCCAGTCCATTTAAGGCCAAAATCTTTCCCTTGAAGTGAATTTCGCATAACATAATCAATAACCAAGCTAAAGAGAAAAGGAGACAAAATGCACCCTTGTCGAACACCAGAAGTAATGCTAAACCAATTGCTACAAGCCTTACCAACTCTCACACACGACTCAGTGTTATTATAGAGAGCTTTCATTAGGTTAACTAACTTGTCTGGTATACCATATGATCTCACAATCAATCACAAATTATGACGATCAACAGAGTCGAAAGCCTTTTTGAAATCAACAAAACTAGCAACCAAAGGTTTCTGAAACTCTAAACATTTCTCAAGAATCTGCCTAAGTGAAAATATCTGATCCACACATCCCCTACCACTTCTGAATCCACATTGCTCATCACGCAATTAACTGTCAACCAGATTCTTAATTCTATTAAGCACAATCATGGAAAGAATTTTACCTGGAACAGAGAGTAGGCTGATACCCCTATAGTTATCACAAGAACTGCGATCACCTTTTTTGAAAATAGGAATAACAATAGCTGTGGTAAAATCCTTAGGAACCATGCCTTTATCATAAAAGATATTCAGAATTTCAGTCATCCAAGTGGTAACCGAAACATTTCCAGCTCTAAGCATTTCTGTAGTAATTTCATCTGCCCCTGGGGATTTATGAAGTTTAAGTTTAGAAACAGCCAAAATAACTTCAGATTGTGTTATAGGGCCAACATTAAAGCCACCAATGCCACTGCAAACACCATCACCACTGCAAACAATGGGAGCAGAACCAACTACATTGTTTAGAACATCACTGAAATGCTTAGCCCACCTAGCCATGACAGAATCCTCCTCTTCTATAACCTTACCTTGTTTATCTTTCAATCCTTGTATGCCTGTCTGTTTTCTACCACATAAAACATTAACTATCTGGTACAGCTCTCTGCTGTTGTGCTGTCTAACTGCTTCCTCGGCTTTGTCAGCCAAACCATCAAGCCAAAGATTCTTATCAGCAGCTAACTGATCTTTTACACGTTTATTACGTTCTCTGTAATGCTTTCTATTAGGACTAGTAGGGTATTGATTAAAGACATTCCTGCAGTTCTTTCTTTCCGAAATAAGCTCAAGTGCCTTATTACTCAGATAATTCTGTCTCTTCTGCTCCTTTTTTCCTAAAAGAGTACTGTTAGTGTCCAAAAAAGCCTGTTTAAAATGATCCCATTCTTCCTCAACTTCAGTAGTAAGCAAACCATGACTGTCATAATGACTAAGTAACCTCTCATGGTAAGCTTTGGCTATAACTGGATCTTTCAGAGCTTCAGTATTAAAAGTAAATTTTTTAACCCTAGCACAACACTTTTTAAGTTTAAGTTGCAACACACTATTAACAAGGTAATGGTCAGATCCAATTTCAGCTCCCCTATATGCCCTGGTATTCCTAACAGAATTAGCCCATTTGCTGTTAATTAATATATAATCAATCATATTCTTATGCAGCCCATCGGGTGAAACCCATGTTGACTTATGTATGTCGCGGTGTTTGTAATAAGTGTTAGTTATTCTGAATCCATTGAGTTTACTTACCTGTAGGAGACGTTGCCCATTGCCATTGCAGCTACCAATACCAAAAGGGCCTATTACTCCTCCCCAAAGGTCAGAGTCAGTACAACTTTGGCATTGAAGTCACCAAGAACAAGGGTAATATCTCCTTTCTTGACAGAATTCAAAGTATCCTGAAGTTGTCCGTAAAACCTATCCTTCTCATCCTCATCCTAATCGGCATCTTCAGTGGGGGCATAACAGCAGATAACATTCAAGTCTTTAACGCTTGTCTGAAATTTTGCTGTAAGAAACCTTTCATTAATGCACTCATATCCTAGAAGAGCATCGCTAGCGTGTCTGCTGAGAAGCAGACCCACGCCTTGGTGATGCTTATTGTCGTCCCTCCCTGAAAAGAGAAATTTAAGATTATTTTTAAGAATCTGACCTTTATCTGTCCATCTGGTCTCTTGCAAGCCAAGAATATCTAAATTATAATGGTGGAATTCTTGTGTGAGGACATCAAGAGAAAAAGCTCTGTGCAGAGTCCTCACATTCCAACTACCTATGGAGAGAAAATGGTTAGTGGAATGTTTAAAGAAACTGTTTATTGAGAGAGGGAATGCCGACAATGTCAAACAGCCCCCTAATCGCAGACATGGGGCAAAGACCCGTTCCCCCACTACTAAAGGCTGAAGCCATCTACACTGGAAGATTTCCTCCAACGTAGAATTTGACGATGCCAATAGAAGCAAAGAGTTCAGGTGCCTGCGATGACCTCTGCTCAGGATTATCACCAGCTGATAAACATATCCTGTGAATCTATTCACTTGGGGCTGTCAACCCACAAACAAACAGAAAACACAGCGGAAGACTTTCCCTCCACAGAAGCCCACCAGTGCAGCAAAATCAGGATCCATAATCAAGCTCAGAGCCATATATCTGTCCAGTTCAGTAGGTTTATATGGTCAGCACCAGGACCCTGTGTGGTTGACCACTCCTCAGCAGGGTAGAAAAAAAAGAAAAGTAGCCATAGTTGTCCAGATCAGTAGGCCACACTAATCTGGCAGCCCTCCCCTTCCGTTCACTTCCACAAGAGAGTATCTCTTTTGAAAGTTACTAACGGTCCACACCACGAGAAGGCGGGGTCGGACATTAGGTGCTAGGCCTGGCCGGTTCTATGCATCATCACAGGGGATTGGTGCATAGCTCTCCTTCCAGTGACAACCTAGCTACCATTTACAGATCTAAACAAAAACTTAATAAATGTTAATTAAGATATCAGATATCAGCATTCTTTAGGTTCGTCTATTTGTTTTTTTCCGTCTTAGAAGATGAAAATGTTTTTCGAAAGTTCGAACTTGAACAACTTCAACTAAGTCCGCTTTCGGTGATAGAAATTGACAACGATAAGCTACCTAGAAGTATAAATAATTAGTCGATATTAACTAAAAAAAATCAAGTAAAATTTTATCTAACAAATAATTTTGCTGAAAAAATGAATTTTGTATGAATGGGACTCGAACCCATCTTTCCCAGTTAGATGGTAGGTATTCTCACCACTAAACTATCAAGGGATCGTTCATTCTAGCAGTTAAGTGTGACTTTAAATATTTCAGATCCTATCTTTCGTGGCGCCATCTATGATCGGGAACGAGAACCTTTCAATGTTCCTCAGAATCAGACGTAAATTGGAAGTCATTCAGGCTGAAGTGTTTATGTGTATATTACACATATTAGGCATGTGTATTGTTCCTGTGTATTTACTATTGATTGAAAACTTTATTAAAATCAGGTTCTAGAATCGATTTTGGTAGAATTTATAAATAATAAAATAATAGATACCGCCAATATAGATCAGTCGTTTTAGAGAAAAGTTTAATCCTGTGCTAAGTATATAGCAGTTAACACTTTCAATGTATTCCCCAACCTACCCACGGACAGTAGGGGGCATCGATGAGCTTCGAAAGACCACCCTCTATCGGATGGGACATTAAGCCATGGCTCAGTGTGCGGGAGAGCCATACTCTGTTCACATTGAAGAACACACTGGATGGCCTTGATGGGATGCTACCACCTATCTCCCAACAATTGTTCAGTGGGTCCCTCGAACATTCTTTGAGCCCTCGGGGCCCTTGCGACCTGGCCATTTAGCTCCTTATGTGCAAAAATAGTGCAGCATAACCCAACCGAAATCCAATTTCTAGGAGTTGCATTTTAGATGCTTATAGGATTAACGATAATTACAACAAATTGATTTACTAAGTATCAATCACTATCTGGTTGTTTGTATAGGAGAAATTGTCCTGATCCGGGTGGGATCCGAATCCATCACTTCCGGATGGCATGTCAGATGCTCTGACCCCTGAGCTACCGACCGGTGACCAATATCACCTGCATTTTAGATGTTATCCGTTATTGCATTGAAGTCCGGAGCAGGGAATTGGCATCAGCTGAGATACTACTCTGCTTAAGGCAATTTTCCCTCTATATCTATACAACGAGCCAGATAGTGATTGCAACTTATTAAATCAATTAACGTCTATGGAATTAACTGTGTGTAAAATAAAATGGATCATACGATCGAAAAAATGTGGGCTGAATTAGAATTGTCAAAGTTTTACACCCGCTGGCACCTAAAACAGGCAGAGTCGGTGTCATCACTGGAGGGAACTATTAAACAACTGGCTTATGGAAAAAAGATGAAATGGATTATGCTAATATCCATTTCTACGAGGATATTTACAGAAACTGGGTGAGATCTGAACCCGCGTCCTCCTAATGACATTCCAGGTGTTCTGATCAATCCCCTCTACTGCTGATGCTATTCTATACATCCCCCGGTCAATCACCATCTCGTATCTGACAACAGTGTCTGAGCGGACTGAGCCATGATCGTGAGCACTGAAGCATATGCACACAATATTCTACATCCATTTTCATGGAGCGGGGGTGCTCAGTGGTAGCGCGCCAGACTCGTAATCTGCAGTTCTCAGGTTCGAGTCCAGCCTTGGCCAGAGTTGATATTTATCTCCGCAAAACTACCTGCCCTCGGTCAGTAGGGGACAGCGATGGGCTTGGAAAGACCGCCGTCCATCGGACTGGACTTTAAGCCGTGGCCCCGTATGCAGGAGAGCAGTACTCTGTGCAGGTTAAAGAACACGGGATTCCTCTGTTCCCTTCTTTCTCCCAACAGTTTCCCAGGGGGGCCCTTTCATAAGCTTCAACAGCTTTCCAGTGTGTTCCAATCTTCTCGGGGTCCTTGTGGCCCTGCCATTTATCCCATTGTGAGCAAAAAAAGTAACGCTCAGAGGTAAAACAACCCATCTTCATCCCGTTACTTAAAATCAGCTCTAATACTTAGTAAATCAATGATGAGTTGGATTCACTTGTCTAAGCGGGGGCGAGGGTGGCTCAGTCGGTAGCGCGCCAGGCTCGTAATCTGTAGTTCCCAGGTTCGAGTCCCAGCTGGGTCAGCTTTGAGATTTATCTCCGCAAAATTCCCCGCCCTGTCCACGGTCAGTAGGGGACACCGATGGGCTTGGAAAGGCCGCCGTCCGTCGGATGGGACGTTAAGCCGTCACCCAGTACACGTTAAAGAATTCGCTGGATGGCCTTGACGGGAGGCTACCATCTTTCTCCCAACAGCTGTTCCAGTGGGTCCCCTCCACCAACCTTTCCCTGAGCCTTCGGGGTTCATGTGACCTGGCCATTTAGCTCATGGTGTGCAAAAAGTGCCTCTCAGAGGTGAAACAACCCAACCCAACTTGTCTAAGCAAACCAAGAATTTACCTAATTCTCGTCTTGCAATATTTTTTTTAACTTTGCTAAATCATCAGCGTTTTTAAATTACATTTATGCTGAAAATCTTGAAGCGAAAGAAAGGTTTAAAGCATAAATTACTTCATTAATGAAAAACAAAGTTTGTCAAGTTCACTTTATATCAAGTTTTAAGTTTCTTGAAACTTCAGTTGTCTGTCATATCTTACTCCCAAACACTTATCGCAAATACACATAGTTTGTCTCGCCATGCATAAAACATTTGCGTGTTCAAAGTTTTATCGCTATTAAAATACACGTGAAAATTTAAAAAACGCGCTTTTTTCTGAAACGGGTCGATCCATGATATTAATATTACATCGCCACGTTTCGGATTCACGTCTAAAAATACAAATCTTCCTCTCAAAGAACTGATCCTACAGCTGCTCAATATATTAACACTACTTACACTTTGTATGTGGAACTTCAGTATTCCGACAACCATCCACTTAGCTCATCTCCATTCTCTCCGGCTACATCGCCTCCCACTTTCAACGAAACATCCTCTACATCGCCATCCCACTTTAAAACGAAGTGTGCTTTACTCACCAGGGTCATTACTTATGCCGTTTCTCAATTCCCTTTTGTCTCAATATGTGTGCTTATAACAGAACCCAACAAATGCATTCCATTCCATGACTCAGCCAGAACACCCAGGAAGTAAACTTTATATATAGATAAACTTTGAGGCGGTTCGAGCGTTCACAGCCCATAGCCTTTCCGCCACCTTCCGTAGATGGCCAGAGAAATTGCTCTTCAGGCCTTACTTCTGTCCATTTCTCCATTTTCCGCGACGTTTTCCAACTTCAGGTGACAGTTTTACACACTCTCTTGCTCCTGTCGCGTGCCAACAGAAAATGTTTCTCCTCTTAGTCCTCCGAAAGGTGTGTCACTTCGTCGACAGTGCGAGGGTCTTTCTTTCTCTTCCTTTTCCTTTCTTTCTCTTCCGCTACAATCCCCTGCCTAGCGATGTTCCTTTTTTTGGGCTGCGTCCGGTTCCTCCCATTTGCTCTTCTTCTGCAGCGATAGAATTTGCTCCTTCCATTTGTTTGAAATCTTTCAAAGTCTGTGCTTTTTATATATATATTTTCCTTTTTTTTTGCAATTTTCCTCTTTCAAGGTTTCGATCGCGAAAGTTGGAAGTTACCTTTCTTTTCTTTTCAGCTTTTTTTATTTTCATCGCTTTTATTTTGTACTCCTTCAACTGTTCAGATCTGTTCATCTAAGATATCAGATTTTTTTTTCATCATCATTGGGCTTTGTTCCATAGTTAAAGGTGTTTATTTTATGTGTAATATTTTCTTTTAGAATTCTCGCTCTAAATCTGTCTTTTTGCTGTTTTTTTATGTCATCTTTTTTTTTTTTTGATAACTTAAACATATGTCTTTGAAATGAATCTATTCTGCTTCACTTTAAGTCTACATCTTTAAAATGTAGGTCTTTTAAAGTATTTATTTTCAAAGATACAGTCTTTCCTTCTGGTCGAAATATTTATTTAAGAATGGTTCTTTTTCCTTTAAAAAGAGAGTTTTTTAAACATTGATATGTTCCTTACAAGACAGACTACCTTTCAAAATTTGACTTTTTCTTTAGACAATCCTTTTTTTTTTTCATTTCGTTAAAAATCAAGATTTTTTTAATAATAGACCCTTAAATTCGGTTTAAATATTTCAATCTTTCTTTAACAATTTCTTATTCATGTAAAAATTATTGCATATCTTTTGGTCAAAAGTAAGCTTATTGCTCTAAAGACCTTTGTGCGAACCTCCATGCTAACTTCAGGATCCACCACTTTTTCCCATTTTGAAATATAATTATTGTTTATATTAGTAGGCTTTCAGAAAGCAAATTCCCAGAGAAAGTCATCGAACAAGTGCCTCATGAAATACATCTACGTCAGGAAATAGTGCCAGGTTACAAATATTTTCTGCTACTTGTATCTCATTCAATAGACTACTTTTTTTTTGCCTTTAGTACGAGGGCTGTTCATAAAGTGAAGGCCCAACATAAAATATCAATGTCAAGAAAGGTATGTTGAACAATATAAAAATAGGGTTCGCATACATCCCGGTTTCCAGAGATTTGTTCGTGTTTAAAAAAAAACTATCTGCAGTATCTCTTAAAATGTTGTCAGCACATTCAAATATTTCAATGTTTTACGACAATAAGCAGTCGGCTCTCGATTTACGTGGATTTAATTAATGCGTTTTTGGAATAGCTCGCCATTGTATCTAAAATGTTTTTAATTTACTTGGACATGTTTTCTTTTATGGATTGGATTGCTTTACTTATGAGCGGCACTTTTTAGAACAAAATGAGTTAACTGGCCAGGTCACAAGGACCCCAAGAGCCCAGAGAAGGTTGGGGGAGTAGACTTACTGGACTGTTGTTAAGAGACAGAAGATAGCGTCCAGTCAAGTCCACCAGTGTGCTCTTTAACGTGCACAAGGTCTGGCTCTCCATCACGCGGGGCAACGATTTAACTTCCCATCCGATGAATGGCGGCCTTTATGGAATTATGCGGCTTGCACTGAACACCAAACGGTCAGTCCACGATATAACATAGTTGAGTGTTGGCGAGATATGAACTTGACCATTAACATCACACGTAACATCACACGCGAATTAGCCGTGTTACAAAAACGTTCACACCACTGCAACACGCTTCCAGCAACAATATAAGTCACACCTCTGTGAAACATAAGCTTACCCTCAGTCTATGCAGAAAAACTATAAATCTACACGTTTACAAGTGGTGAAACGCTACCTGCGCACTAACTCAATGCGTTTAGTGTGGGTGAATTATTGCTCCTCCCATCTACTGTGAATTGGCCGTCATGTCTATTGTTCCATTGTAAAACTGCCTTAAATTGATTAAGATTTATGTGGATTTACGCTTACGAGGAACGTTAAAAAAGTTCTTGACATGCACTTGCAGAACAAAAACACTGCACTTACCTCAATAAAACTATCTTTCAAAGTACACCCTTTCAGCAGCTATGCAAAGTTGCAGACATCTACGCCGATTCTAGAACGCTTGGAGGTACTCCTATTGGAGAATGCCCCTCAACTCTGAATGAATCGGTTGAATTTGCAAGGTGGGGTAGCTGTTTGATTTTTTTCTGCTCCGGATAGGTCGTAACTTGCCGTGTTTTGTAAGCATTAGCATTGTCGTGGAAAAGAGATCCTTTGACATGCCTATTGTTGGACGCTTTCCCTTCATCTCCTTAACCATTTTGGGCAAAATAACGTTGGTATAGTATTGGCCATTTAGAGTCATTTTTTCAGGTAAGTTATCCTTGAAACTACCACTCCTTGGGGGGGGGGGGGGGCTCAGTCGGTAGCACGCCAGACTCGTAATCTGTAGTTCCCAGGTTCGAGTCCCAGCTGGGTCAGCGTTGAGATTTATCTCCGCAAAATTCCCCGCCCTGCCCACGGTCAGTAGGGGACACCGATGGGCTTGGAAAGGCCGCCGTCCGTCGGATGGGACGTTAAGCAGTGGCCCCGTATGCGGGAGAGCCATACCCTGTGCACGTTAAAGAACACGCTGGATGGCCTTGACGGGAGGCTCCCAACAGCTGTTAAAGTGGGTCTGCTCCCCCAACCTTCTCTGAGCCTTCGGGGTTCTTGTGGCCTTACCATTTAGCCCATGGTGTGCAAAAAAGTGCCGCTCAGAGGTAAAACAACCCAACCCAACCACTCCTTGGAATTGAAAACAATTGTGAACATTCTCTCCCTTGGGCGAAAGTGTTTTAGGGGGATTTGGAGATGCTGTTCACCTTCCGCAACTCAAACATAGTTGTTGATTTATCTGGTAGCTGTGTAGCAGTAAATCCACATCTCATTACCTGTATCAATTTCTGTTATCCGTTTGGGGTCACTAGGTTCAAACACTGCCAGGATTTCCTTGTACGAATCGACTGTAGCCCTTTTCTGCTGTTCTGTCAGTTCGTGGGGTACCCATTTTTGGAACAGATCTTTCGAAACTTTAAATGTTGATGATAATTGTTTCCACCCTGTCAATCGATACAGTGGCATCTAAACGTATTAACTGGACAGTGATTTGTGAGTTTTATGTGGATCATAATACTTCATTAATATCTATCCAACTGGAGAAAATCTCTTAAAACTTACTTTTTTCCATCCCCTATGGATATTAATATGATATTGTTATGGTAAGCAGAGGCGACGTGATATTGTCGCAGTCAAGATAGACAACATATTTCTAACAGAGAAAAGCTGATGACAAACAATATGTTGTTGATAACAAGCAAAATATTGTTGATGATAAACAATATGTTGTCGATGGGAAACAAAATGCTGCTGATGACAAACAATATGTTGTTGATAACAAGCAAAATGTTGTTGATGATGAACAATATGTTGTCGATGGGAAACAAAATGCTGCTGATGACAAACAATATGTTGTTGATGACAAACAATTTATTGTTGATGACAAACAAAATGTTGTTGATGACAAACAATATGTTCTTAATGACAAACAATATCTTATTGATGACAAACAATATGTTGTTGATGACAAACAATATGTTGCTCCAATTTCAATTCAAATCATCAACAACATATTGTTTATTACAAACAATATGTTGTTAATGACTTAATGATTATACAAAGTGACTAAAAGTGCAAAATGGTATTATAATCGAAAGGATTTCCAACCTGATATTTCTGTCGTAAAGAAATACAGTATGTTGATAAAGTCACAAAGGTAGCTAATATGTTTTTTCTTGCCAGATGGGTACTAGAAATCAGTCGGGGACTTAGGCACCTCTTGATTTTTAGATCGACACTCTGACCCTTATTTAGCCTTGAACACGACACAGGATCTAGTAATATACGAATTTCTAAATTCTACTGCCCGAAATAGCCCTATTCACAAACTTTTAGATCTCTAGCAATGTTATATAGAAAGTGGATCTTTGATCTGAAAGAACTCATTGCATCCAAAATTTATAAGTTTCTAAGATCTAAAAATGAAAATACCTCAAAACACCAATTTTGAGCTGTCTACTGATATATCGAAAATTGGCCTTTCGCTTCAAATGCCAATCATTGAAAATTCCACATTTCTTAGATCTACAACCCAAAATTCGTTAAGGCACCAATTTCTAGCTATTTAGCACTAGCAGATATATATTTGAACTTTGACCATTGACGTAAAAGGACCTACAATTTCGAAATTTTGTTACGTTTGTCATCTACAGCTCGAAACACTCAGGAAATCCAATTTTCATTTTTCTAGCACTCGTAGATCAAGGTTTGACCTTTTTGTGACATCTGTTTGACCTAGAATGACTCGTCGAAGGTCAAAATTAGGATTTTTCCCGCGATCTACGATCGGATTACCCCTAGATGCAAATGTTCATAGCTCTACTATTTCTGTGTCATAGTTAGAATTAATGTGAGCACTTGTCAGCCAATAGTTGGGTTGTTTTACCTCTGAGCGGCACTTGATATTGTCGCAGTCAATATCAAGTGCCGCTCAGTTTTGCACACCATGGGCTAAATTGCCAGGTCACATGGACCCCGAAGGCTCCGAGAAGGTTGGGGACCCACTGGAACAGCTATTGGGAGACAGATGGTAGCCTCCCGTCAAGGCCATCCAGCGTGTTCTTTAACGTGCACAGGGTATGGCTCTCCCGCACACGGGGCCACGGCTTAACGTCACATCCGACGGACGGCGGCCTTTCCAAGGCCATCGGTGTCCTCTACTGACCGTGGGCAGGGCGGAGATAAATCTCATTTTGCGGAGATAAATCTCAACGCTGATCCAGCTGGGACTCGAACCTGGGAACTACAGATTTGGGAACTACAGATTACGAGCCTGGCGCGGTACCGACTGAGCCACCCCTGCCCCATCAGCCAATAGACACAGTCGTCTATATACGTGTATAGTGCATTCGATATTTTCAGAATAATAGAGAAATACCACGTGATATTGTTGTCTTAAAAAGAGATGATATTGCTATTGATATTATGATATGCAAATGGTGCTGCTCTCGCAAAAAAATTTAACAAAATATTGCCATGATAAGGAAATTAAACAAAAACGGGACCTGCAAAAATAAGAACCTACAATATATCCCTGTCGTAAGAAAATGCAATATTGCTATAGTAAGTACGAACAACATAAATTGTTGCTCTAAAAAATCAAACATGATTTTATATAAAGTACTTTATAATGTTCTTTCTTATCACTTAGAGGTGGAGGTGGCTCAGTCGGTAGTGCACCAGGCTCGTGATCTGCGGTTCCCAGGTTTGAGTCCCAAATAGGACGGCGTTGAAATTTATCTTCGCAAAACTTCCCGCCCTGCCCACGGTCAGTACGGGACACCGATGGGCTTGAAAAGACCGCCATCCGTCCGATGGGACGCTAACCCGTAGCACCTTGTTCTGGAGACCCATACCTGTCACGTTGAAAAAACACGATGAGTGGTCTTAATGGGAGGCTACCATCTGTCTCCCAATAGCTGTTCCAGTGGGCCCTCTCCCCCAACCTTCTCTGAACCTTCGGGGTCCTTGTGACCTGACCATTTAACCCATTGTGTGCAAAAACCGCGCCTAAGAGGTAAAAAACCCAAGTCTTGTCACTTATCATATGTAAATAAATAAATTGCAATATTACTGTCGTAATGATGTAAATTGTTTTATCTCTGAGTTGGCCATTAGTCCAACAATGGGCTAAATGGCCAGGTAGCAAGGACCCCAAAGGCTCAGAGAAGGTTGAGGGGACCCACTGGATAGTGTTAGAATACAGATGGTAGCCTTCCGTCAAAGCCATCCAGCATGTTCTTCAACATGCACACGGTATGGTTCTCCCGCACACGGGGCTACAGCATTACAACCCATCTAACGGAGTAAGATTTTTCAAGATCAACCGTGCTCTACTAACCGAGGGCAGGGCGCGGAGTTTTGAAGAGATAGGAGTTTTGTAATGATAAATCTCAACGCCGGCCCAGGTGGGACTCGAACCTGGGAACTGCAGATTCCGAGGTTGGGGAGCTACCTACTGAGCCCCCCCCCCCCCCTCCGCAATTCACCCGGTGATAAGTTATAAACCACTTGCAAAGTGTTCCTTTCCGTAGTCCTCTTTATCCGGCGACGTCAGAGATGTAAGTCGTCACTGCTTACTTTGTTTCTGATGTCGACAATAAAAGCAAGATATACTAAATTCGAAATGGAGATTATTTCTTTTATCTTTCTCGAAAAATAAAAAAGAAGTAGCCTGCTCTGCTATCGACCAGTAAAACAGAGTATTTTCTTCTTTATCTTCCTCTATCTTCTTACACCCTTCTCTATTCGATTCTTTGTCTGTTCCACCTTGCACATCCTCCCTTCCAGCTGTTGCGTTGGAGTGCAGAGCTCGCTGCTCCATACATATATTCATCACCAAGGCGCCTTAATTCCGACTCGAGAAAGTTGGCTAGAGCCTTTTTCTTGTGTAGACAATTCTTTGCGTTGGAGCCCTTCTTTCGCTTATGTAGATTGCTAGGAATGGCTTGGGATTTCTTTTGCATATTGTAAGAGTTTCGATAGACAGTACCTGCTTAACAATATTAATATTATACGTTTAAATATAAGAGGATTTAAATTTATCTAAACAATATCAATCTAGTTTATTGTCATTCGATTGTAAATACAGTAAGTAGGCATTTTTTTTCCTCCCTTGCTTTGATCCAAAAATCCTGCAAGTGCGGAGGTAAATTGCACGATGGAAATTTTCGCGTCTTATTATGGAAAACTTTTCTATAGGAAGAAGAAACCTCCTTTCTTTTTCTCTCCTTCCGTGCAAGTGGTTGAGAATGGGATTTAGAAAATTTTAAACTATATTATTATTTAGTTTCAATGATGGGTTGTTTTTTCTCTGAATGGTAACTTTTTGTATACAATGGGCTAAATGGCCAGATCACAAGGACCCTGAAGGCTAAGAGAAGGTTTGGGGGAAGGGGCCCACTGGACAGCCTATTAGGAGACAAATGGTAGCCTCCCATCAGGGCTATCCAGCGTGCGGTTTAACTCGTACACGGGGCCACGGCTTAGCGTCCCATACGATCGACGGCGGCCTTTCCAAGGTTATCGGTGTCCCCTACTGACCAAGGGCAGGGCGGGGAGTTTTGCGGAGATAACTCTCAACGCCGGCCCAGCTGGGAATCGAACCTAGGAATTACAGATTTCGAGTCTGGAAAGCTACCAGGTGAGCCATCTCCCCCCCCCCCCCAATATGAACAGAAACATGTAGTTCAGGTTGAAATGTGAATATCTCTATGAGAATTTGGCTGGGGGGGATATAATATCATCATAGAAATTGAAATATTAGACTTTCGTTTAGTTCTGTTCATTGTAACGTTAAATCTAGATACATCCGTTTCACCGCTCGGCAATTCCACAGCACATTAACGATTTGAAGATAGGGTGATCAGAGATCGTAAATGGGTTTAATAGAAGAACGGGATTTTCATAACCCCAGCTTTCTATTAAATGAATCTCATCTGAAATGTGCCTCTGGCCCTAAATGTAAGATTTAAAGGGGTATGAAAGAAATCCGAACCCGTATTCTATTTCTTGATTTTCAAAATCAACTAACGAAGAAGGAATTATATTTGAGTGGAGATCAGAATGGATTTTTTTGCCTCGATTTTTTGCTTTTGCGTAGACCGTCGGGCTAACTCCTGAAATAAGATATTGATGCTGCATTGCTTGTTAAAAAAACGTCGTTGTAATATGTTCATTGTCGCTTTGAATTATCGTTAAGTATATTTTTCTATATAAAATCAATGGTTGAATTGTTTTAAAAAAAAATATGCCATTTTCATTGCATTTGCATCCTAAAATTTATACTTTGACATTAAAAAATACTAGCGAATCAGCCGCTTTTCTAGAATATCTCAATATTATCTCTCATGATATAAATGTGCTGAAAATGTTATATTTCTCTTTTTTTACTACAACCACTAGTAATTTTATACATTTAGTTCAATTCGTTACATATAGCGAGGCGAAAGTAAAAATGAAATGTGCCCTTGCAATGAGGTTGCATGTATATAGGTAAACCTAACACGGCTATTTCCGAAAATATCTCTCTGCATATATTAACATGAGAATTGCACAATAAAAATAACTTAAAATCAAAATTGAGTCGCGCATTTAAAAAATATATATATAAATAAATTTCCTCCTATATCTTACTAAATTTGACTTCCAGTATAAAGTTTTGCAAATTGTCCTTTTCATCTAATAATTCCTTGGAAAATCGAAAGAGATTTTTATATAGACGTTGGTTGAGTTATTTTATCTCTGAGCGGCACTTTTTGCACACCATGGGCTAAATGGCCAGGTCACATGGACCCCGAAGGCTCAGAGAAGGTTGGGGGAGGGGACCCACTGGAACAGCTGTTGGGAGACAGATGGTAGCTTCCCGTCAAGGCCATCCAGCGTGTTCTTTAACGTGCACAGGGTATGGCTCTCCCGCACACGAAGTCACGGCTTAACGTCCCATCCGATGGACGGCGGCCTTTCCAAGCCCATCGGTGTTCCCTACTGACCGTGGGCAGGGCGGGGAATTTTGGGGAAGATAAATCTCAACGCTGACGCAGCTGGGAATCGAACCTGGGAAGTACAGATTACGAGCCTGGCGCGCTACCGACTGAGCACCCCCGCCCCATTGTATATAGACGTATCGTTTTAAATTATTCATTACTAGCTGTAGGCGCCCGGCGTTGCCATGTCTCACTTTTAAACGGTATATAATGTTTTTTACCGCACTGAAGAGTTTTGTGAATTCTGCCTCCCCCCTACCCCGACCCTTTAGCACAGATTCAACACGAAGAATTGACTAGCGTTGCTCAGATCGTTTCTGACGTCGGCGTGCGCTCTCATTAGCCCGTGAGGTGGGGATGATTCAGTCGGTGGCGCGCTATTCTCGTAATCTGCGGTTCCCAGGTTCTAGTCCCAGCTGGGTCAACGTTGAGGTTTATCCCCGCAAAACTCCCTTCCCTGTCCACGGTCAGTAGGGGACACCGATGGGATTCGAAAGGCCTCCGTCTGTCAGATGGAACGTTAAGCCGTGGCGCCGTGTGCGGGAGAGCCACACCCTGTGCATGTTAAAGAACATGCTGGATGGCTTGGGAGGCTTACCATCTGTCCCCCAACAGCTGTTCCAGTGGGTCCTCTTCTCCAAATTTCTCTGAGCCTTCAGGGTTCTTGTGACCTGGCCATTTAGCCCATTGTGTGCAAATAAAGTGCCGCTCAGAGATAAAACAACCCAACTCATAACCCCTGGCTTCGTCGCAAACTATCGATATTGCTATTTCGACAGAATTTTGTACTTTGTGGTTCTCGATGTATTTGACCGAAAGGTCCCAAATTTTGTACGCGGGTTCCCTCTGCTTGACCTCGTATTGGGTTAAAAAAATCAGGTCCCTAGCTTCAATAGGACGCCTGAAAATAATAATGTTTTGGAAATGTTCGGAATCTGGTAACGACAGAAATTTAAATATTATGATGACTCTTACGTTCACAGTTACGGAGAAGTAAATGGTAACAATAAAATTGGCAGCTATTACCTTTCCCATAGGAATAGCGAGGTAAGTATTTTTGCTTCTAGCAAATCCCTCTTTTGGACGTTCGACTTGAAATTTGGCACTGCATCCCAGAGGATAACCAAAACACTCTGTGAAAATTTGTACTCTACCATCATTTTCCGATTAGTTATGACTACCACACACACAGAGACATACAGTCACCTCCTTGTATTATTATAGATTTCTTTTTCAGCAATTACAAGGGGCGTTCAAAAAGTTATTGACTTGCATCTGCAAAACAAAAACCATTGCACAAAAACCCTTCAAAGTACTTCCTTACAGCATCTGTGCAAAGGCATTGTCAGGAAGAACAGTTCGGTTGGGTTGTTTTACCTCTGAGCGGCACTTTTTTTCACACCATGGGCTAAATGGCCAGGTCACAAGGACCCAGAAGACTCAGAGAAGGTTGGGGGAGGGGACCCACTGGAACAGCTGTTGGGAGACAGATGGTAGCCTCCCGTCAAGGCCATCCAACGTGTTCTTTAACGTGCACAGGGTGTGGCTCTCCCGCACACGGGGCCACGGTTTAACGTCCCATCCGACGGACGGCGGCCTTTCCAAGCCCATCGGTGTCCTCTACTGACCGTGGGCAGGGCGGGGAATTTTGCGGAGATAAATCTCAACGCTGACCCAGCTGGGACTCGAACCTGGGAACTACAGATTACGAGCCTGGCGCGCTACCGACTGAGCCACCCCCGCCTCCAGGAAGAAGAGAAAATGTTTGACACGTCTGTTGTTGGACGCTGATTTTTCATCTCCTTAACCATTTTGGACAATTCAATGTTGATGTAGTATTGTCCATTTATAGTCATTTTTCAGGTAACGTGTCGGCGACTATTACTCTCTGCTATCTCCGCAAAATTCCCCGCCCTGCCCAGGGTCAGTAGGGGACACCGATGGGCTTGGAAAAGCCGCCGTCCGTCGGATGGGACGTTAAGCCGTGGCCCCGCGTGCGAGAGAGCCATACCCTGTGCACGTTAAAGAACACGCTGGATGGCCTTGACGGGAGGCTACCATCTGTCTCCCAACAGCTGTTCCAGTGGGTCCCCTCCCCCAACCTTCTCTGAGCCTTCGGGGTCCATGTGACCTGGCCATTTAGCCCATCGTGTGCAAAAAAGTGCCTCCAGAGGTAAAACAACCCAAACAACCTACTCTCTGCTAATTGAAAAATATTGTGAAAATCCTCTTCTTTCAGCGAAAGCGTGGTTGGAGGCTTTAGGGATTCGGTTCATCTTCCGCAATCCAAACATATTTGTCGATTTTTCTGGGAGTTGTATAGTAATAAAATATCTGTTTATCACCTATGACTAGGTTCAAACATTTCCAGCATCTTGCATCTTTTTTTGCATTTGTGTCAGTTTGTGTGGTACCCATTTGGTCCATATCTTTCAGGACTTTAAATCTTTATTAATAATTGTTTCCACACTGCCAATAGATACACTGATATCTAAGCTAATTACCTAAACAGTGATATTATCTCATTCAGGCCTCCTTTGTTCTTCCTGCACGAGGAAAGTTTTCGAAGCTCTGCCATCCTTCTCTGAATTTGCGTATCCACTCCATAAAAGTGCCTTATGAACTGACACGATCCCCATATATTCGTGATAAATCAGCATGAATTTATTTCGCGTTGTCCCCAAGCTGCATCCTTGTGAAAATGTAAAATCTTTTCCCACCTACAGTAGGCTCCATAGCAACAACGCACAAATTTCGCAGACCGAACTTTATGCGCCGCCAGCGAAGAGAGAATTGATGATACGGATGATACGATGACACGTTAATATATTTTTAGGAATTTGAAAGTATTTCCACAGAAAATTAGCGCATAGTAAACATCGAATTCTTGGATTACCCAAATATTCGTTGTGAGTTCTAGTGTGTTCCAATGTGTGTATAACAGTGCCATATCAACAGGCATGATCCCCATATACTTGTGATAAATTTGCATTAATTTTTTGCGTAGTCTCTAAGCTTCAACCTTGTGAAAATGTAAAATATTTTTCTGTCTATAGTAGACTACATAGCAACAAGGCGCAGATTTCGAAGGCAGAAATTTACCCGCCCCCAGCGAAGAGAGAAATGATGATATGGCCAAAAAAAAGTGGGGACGTTATTGCTAAAGTAAGAGGGGAACCATGATTTATTATTTCAGAATAACCCTTTTTCTTTGTTTTTAATACGTAACGACACGTTTTGACAAGCTTTCGAACAAGTCGTAGATCGTTAACTTCGGAGACTGAGTGCAAATATACAGATAAGTGTCAAGAACCTTTTGAACGCCCTCCGTATGAAAATGATCTACAGCAGGCGTCAGCAACCTATGACCCGCGGGTCACCAAGTGACCCATTTAATAATATCAAGTGACCCACTTGAGTTCTGCAAATAAAGTATAATTTATTTTTATATATTATACTTTATTTGTGGAACTCAAGTGGGTCACTTGAAATTATTAAATGGGTCACTTGGTGACCCGCGGGTCATAGGTTGCCGACGCCTGATCTACAGATTATATTTTTCACCGAAGCATTATAACCACCTGCCTAATATGATATTGGTCCTCCACGTGCCACCAAAACAGCTCATACCCGGCGAGGCATGGACGCTACAAGACTTCTAAAGGTGTCTTGTGGTATCTGGTATCAACACGTTACCAGCAGATCCTTTAACTCTTTTAAGTTACGTGGTTCAGCTGCTGCAGATCGGATATGCTGTTCCAACACAAACCACAGATGCCCCATTGAATTGATGTCTGGGGAATTTGGATGCCAGTGCAATACCTGGAAGGCTTTCTCATGTTCTGTGAACTAGTCTCGAACAATCCAGGCAGTGTGGCATGATGTATTATGCTGCTGAAAGAAGGCACTACTAGAAGAATACAGGGTGAATCTGAAAAAGTGGGCAAAACTTTACGGGGTGGTAGAACGCAGCTATACGAGCAATATTCGTCATAGAAAGTATGGGCGGAACGCAAACGGCGAGCCGCTAGGTGGCGTTGGAAATGGTATAAAAGGGTCGGTCCTCGCACCCAAGTGTCTTCGCAAATGTGCGTCGGTCCCTATCCCGCAGGTGTGAAGCCTGCATTACAGCTGGCGGCAGCTCTTTTGAGCAATTTCTTTGAGCATGTACCTCAATTACATTCCTGTTAATAAAATGTTTTCTGAAGTATCTCCTCTCCTTCTTGTGTTCATTCTTTAAATGTGACAGTGGAAAACTACCTTTTAACTTCTCACCGCTTGCGTTCCGACCATACATTCTATGACGAATATTGCTCGTATAGCTGCGTTCTACCACCCCGTAAAGTTTTGCCCACTTTTTCAGATTCACCCTGTATATCGTTGCCATGAAAGGATGTACCTGGTCTGCAATGATGTTTAGGTAGGTGGTAGAAGTCATAGTTTGCTGCACATGAATGACTGGACCCAGGGTTTCCCAGCAGAACATTGCCCAAAGCATTACACCTCCTCCACCAGCTTGTTTTCATCCCACGGTGCATCGTGGTGACAACACTTCACCAGGTAAACAACGCACACGTACCCAGCTGTCCACATGGTGCAACAGGCAACGAGATTCATTGAACCAGACGACCATCTTCCAATCATTCAAGATCCAGTTTTGATGCTCGCATACCCATTGTAGGCTTTTTCGACAGTGAATCGATGTTAGTAACATGAGCACTCCAGAGCGGTCAGTGGCTACGCAGTCCCATTTTCAGCAGGGTTTGACGTACTGTGTGTTGTGACACATTACCCCCGTCTCCAGCATTCAAATTACGGGCGAGTTGCGCCACAATATCCCATCTGTTGGCTCGTACCATACGGGATAGCCTTCGCTCACCTCTAGCATCGATGAGCAGTAGCCGGCTCACACCTTGCTGGCGGTTCGTGGTTTTCCCCTCGTCGGACCACTTTTTGACGGTTTATCCACCACGGCTGATCGTGAGCACCCCACAAGCCTTGCCGTCTCGGAAATGCTCTGACCCAGTCGTCTGTCCATTGCAACTTAGCCTTTGTCAAACTCCCTTTAGTCCGCTTCCTTTCCCATCTGAAGAACAGGAATAACACTGATTAACAGAATTCGGTATCAGGTATTATTAATATCGTTCCATGACCTTCACACGCGCCGTCGTTTACCTCCAGTTTCATTGATTTTCATAAAGACGCTCTGGTCATAATGCTTTGGCTCTTCGGTGTATATCTGCAGCAAAAACTATTTACTCTGTTGACACAATCTAACGAGTGATCTCATTGTATCAACATGCAAACGAGATCTTTTCAAGCTATAACAACAATTCTTTTTCAGAATCCAAAGTGAATCCAGAAAAATATTCCTATTAATATCGGATCCCTCTACCAAACTCAACTGATTTCCTAATTATCGATAATTGGGAATAATTAGCATCATTATTTTCGTTTCTTCTTTTCTTTTCCGAATCTCCTTAATTGCGCAATACGTTAGATCGATTTTTCCAAGAAAAGAAATGACACGCGATTGCGTTATTTGCCTAAAGGGCCCACTAATTAGAATCCGTGAAACGGCTTCGAAGAAATTAATATATTTTCCGTCACACGCAGATATACACAGAAATTCAAACTCTCGATTAAATGTTTCGGTGAAAGTAAAATATTTGTATATTTATATCGAGGTTGAACTTTAGCAGTTTCTTTGTTTAATAAGGTTTAGATAGTTGAATAAACAACGATCCAATAACGGATAATGAAGATACGATTAAATGACAATAATAGTGATTAAATTATTTCGATTACTAAAGCAAACTTCTAGCAATTGTAAAGGAGTTGTGTTGGGTTGTGTTGGGTTGTTTTACCTCTGAGCGGCACTTTTTTGCACACCATGGGCTAAATGGCCAGGTCACATGGACCCCGAAGGCTCAGAGAAGGTTGGGGGAGGGGACCCACTGGAACAGCTGTTGGGAGTCAGATGGTAGCCTCCCGTCAAGGCCATCCAGCGTGTTCTTTAACGTGCACAGGGTATGGCTCTCCCGCACAGGGGGCCACGGCTTAACGTCCCATCCGACTGACGGCGGCCTTTCCAGGCCCATCGGTGTCCCCTACTGACCGTGGGCAGGGCGGGGAATTTTGCGGAGATAAATCTCAACGCTGACCCAGCTGGGACTCGAACCTGGTAACTACAGATTACGAGCCTGACGCGCTACCGACTGAGCCACTCCGCCCCCTGTAAAGGAGCATTTTTTAATGTAAAATATTAATTTAATAATTTTAATAAATAATTGTGCAAGCATGCTTGCTAATGTTCTAATAAAAAATATTTATATGTAATTTCAGTTTGTATATAACTAACTGAACGACACTCTGCGTTGCCCGGTCGCATTTTTAATCTGTATATTCTATTTTTTACTGTACTAAAGGTAAATTTTATAAGTTCTGCCTTCCCCCACCATTCCCCCCAGAAACTTTAACACTAATTCAACACGAAGAATTATCCGTCGTTGTTTAGTTCGTTGGTGACGTCACAGCGCTGTCATAGCCCGCGACTTCGGCGCAAACTACAGAGATTCTATTTCCACAGATATTCATATCCTGTGGTTCCCGATATACACTCCCTCAAAAAATATCCGAACATTATGGTTGATTACAGAAAAAAACGTTACACGTTAAACGATTACAGAAAAAAACGTTGCCAGATATTTTTCCACGAAGGAGAATATCTGGCAACCAGATATTTTTCCATTTAGGAGACACCGATGGACTTGGAAAAGCTGCCGTCCGTCGGATGGGACGTTAAGCCGTGGCCCCGTGTGCGAGAGCCATACCCTGTGCACGTTAAAGAACACGTTGGATGGCTTTGACGGTAGACTACCATCTATTTCCCAACAGCTGTCCCAGTGGGTTTCCTCCCCCAACCTTCTCTGAGCCTTTAGGGTCCTTGTGACCTCGCCATTTACCCCATGGTGTGCAAAAAAAGTAACGCTCAGAGGTAAAGCAACCCAACCCTCGTGGATAATCAGAGTTGGGCATCGAAAAGCCGCCGTCCGTTGGGTATCTCGTTATGTTGCGGTTTCGTGTACAGGAGAGCCATACCATGTGCACATTAAAGAACACGCTGGATGACTTTGACGGTCGGCTTCCGTCTTTCTCTTAACAGCTGTCCAGTGTATCTCCTTCCCCAGCTTTCTATAAGACTTTGGTGTTTTTATGATAGTTATCATAATTTCATAGCATAATTATTTGTAATATAAACACCTCCTTAAGCAGCTACTTGCCACAAAGGTCTGACAGAAGCCTCTTAATTTATACGCCATAGAGGCCTGTGGGGATGGCGGAACCTCAGTAGAAAAACAACACAAACATCCAACACAAGCATCTATGCCTAACCCGAGCTCGAACCCAAGTTCGTTTGATGAGTAGCCAAGCACGCTAAGCACTCGGCTACAGGACGGCCCAAAAAATATTTCATTTTTATCCAAAAATAAAAAAAAGATCAATACCTGCAGAAGGACATACAGAAAGATGACAGAAAGCATCAGCTCGTTTGTTTGTGTTTTGATTTATTTTTTCTAAACGCCTTGAAAATTTTTTAACACAAGAGTGTATGTATTTAAGTACAATCCACTATTTATTTGTAATTTTTGGGAATTATTAAAGTTAAAAAATAAATACCCCCTCAAGCAGCTGCTTGCCACAGAGGTCTGACAGAAGTCTGTCACTTTATATGCCATAGTAGAAGGTCTGTGAAGATGGCATGACCTCAGCAGAAAAACAACACACACACACATATCCATGCCTTACCCGGAACTCGAATCCAGGTCCCTTAGATCAGTAACCAAGCGTGCTAAACACTCGGCCATGGGACGAAAACCAGGGGCATATATCCGAGGTCGGTTTGGGGGGTTCAAACCTCCATCGTAAAGATTTTAAAACAAACATTTTCCAAAAGAATAGCCGTAATATTTGTTTTTTGAGCATGATCAACTTTAAAGTGCCACGCCCACTACTGTGCAAGTCATCGTCACCTGAGAAATCAAAATCATCCGAGTTCCGAAATTCTGGGTTCACTATTGGTTAAAACATTTGACATCGTAAATATCCTGTCATCATTATAGCATATACTCATTCATAAAGGTTAGGCGTACACTGTCTGGCGAAATTATTGTAAATGATTATTATGTTCCTAAATATCAAAGTGTCCGTTGTCCGTGCCTAGTTCTCTTCGAAATGGGCTTTGAAGTACCGCTAGTCATCTCTCTCAGCTGATAACCTGTGGCAGCTCTGTTTTGTCGTTTCCTGTCTGTCAGGGTCTTTTCCCTCCCTCATTTCCTTCATTGGAGGATGTTTCTTTAGACCATTGCCATTCCCTTGAGATATTGGGGGGCGGGGGGGCTCAGTCGGTAGCGCGCCAGGCTCGTAATCTGTAGTTCCCAGGTTCGAGTCCCAGCTGGGTCAGCGTTGAGATTTATCTCCGCAAAATTCCCCGCCCTGCCCACGGTCAGTAGGGGACACCGATGGGCTTGGAAAGGCCGTCGTCCGTCGGATGGGACGTTAAGCCGTGGCCCCGTTGCGGGAGAGCCATACCCTGTGCACGTTAAAGAACACGATGGATGGCCTTGACGGGAGGCTGCCATCTGTCTCCCAACAGCTGTTCCAGTGGGTCCCCTCCCCCAACCTTCTCTGAGCCTTCGGGGTCCATGTGACCTGGCCATTTAGCCCATGGTGTGCAAAAAAGTGCCGCTCAGAGGTAAAACAACCCAACCCAACCCTTGAGATATTGTGTCCCGTGATTTTTCCGCTGAGCTCCATCACCCTCGTTATTGATGCTATTGCTCAGGGCAGGATCTGGGAGCCGGAGGGAGGAGAGCAAAGGAAGAAGGTAATAGAAGAAAAAAATGGTTTCACTTATGTACATATTAGGCATTTGTAAAGAACTCTACAGAGGGGGGGGGGGGCGTTGTTGTGTTTAGACCATACGCACCACGGTCGTAATCTGCAGTTCCCAGGTTGGAGTTCAGCCTAGGCCAGCGCTCCCCCCCCCCCACACACACACATAACATCTATAGTTTTAACTAAACACATAAAAGTCGTTATCAGGGTTGAGTTCGGTTGTTTTACCTCTGAGCGGCACTTTTTTTTCCACACAATGGGCTAAATAGCCAGATCACAAGGACCCCGAAGACTCAGAGAAGGTTGGGGTAGGAGACCCACTGGAACAGCTGTTAGGAGGTAGACGGTAGCCTCCCGTCATGGCCATCCAGTGTGTTCTTTAACGTGCACAGGGTATGGCTCTCCCGCACACGGGGCCACGGCTTAACGTCCCATCCGACGGACGGCGGCCTTTCCAAGCCCATCGGTGTCCCTTACTGACCGTGGGCAGGGCGGGGAATTTTGCGGAGATAAATCTCAACGCTGACCCGGTTGGACTCGAACCTGGAAACTACAGATTACGAGCCTTATCAGGACTAGTAGCTAAAAAAGTCCTTCTTAGGACTAAACCCATAACACTGAACCTTTTCACGCCAACATTCCTCCCACACAGCTCAAATAAAAGTCCTTCTCAGGACTAAACAACTACACTACACATAAAGATCCAACACAAACAATATCACTTTTCTGACCACCTGTCCTCTCTCACTTATTATTCTTACTACTGCTTCTGGGTGCACTGATCAATATTAACAACACAACCGAAACCTGACAGCATGCAATGGAAAGAAACTCCGCCACATAAACACACCGTCCAGTTTTTAAAAATTTCACCCTTCGCTTTCATCAGTCAACGAACTATTGGACTCATTTGGTCACCAAATATATGTGTGTATTCTGATATCAGAAAAAAAGTTATCCATAGAGTAAAATATAATTTTTTCGTTAAAACTCAGCCTGAGGCACACGGTCGAACAGACCTAGTCGCTGACTTATGATTTCCTGATGAACAAAAAAGTCGAGATTTCTCTCCACAAAACTCTCCTCTCTGCCTTTGGTCACTAGGGAACACCGATTGGGCTTGAAAAGGCCGCCGTGGATGGGACATTAAGCTGCGGCCTCTTGTGAGGGAGAGTCATACCCTGTGCAAGATAACGAACACACTGGATGGTCACGCTGGGAGGCTACCATCTGTTTCCTAACAGCTGTCCTGTGGGTCCCCTCCCCCACCCTTCTCTGAGCCCTCGGGATCCTTGTGACCTGGCCATTTAGCCCGCCGTGTGCAAAAAGTGCCTCTCACAGCTAAATCAACACAATCCTCTAAAGTGGAGGGTAAAACGTTATAGTGCAATGGAAATCCAGTTTCTTGGGGCCCCCCTCTTTATTTTTTGATCAGCTCGATTGATTTTCTTGCCGCCTCCCCTTCGCCATCTCTTTTTTTTTAGATCTGGGACTGCTCCTGCACATCGTGTTCCATTTACGAGCCCTCTTTCGAAATCGGCGCGCCAGGTTTGTAATCAGCATTTTTCAGGTTCGAGTCCCAACTGGGTCAGCATTGAGATTTATCTCCGCAAAACTCCCTGCCCACAGTCAATAGGGGGCACCAGTGGGCTTGGAAAAGCTGCCGTCCGTCGGATGGGATGTTAAACGTGTGTGGAGAGCACGTTAAAGAACACACTGGATGACCTTTACGGGAGGCTCCATCCATCTCCCAACAACTGTTCCAGTGGGTCCCCTCCCCCAACCGTCTCTGAGACTTAGGTGTACTTGTGACCTGGCCATTTGGCTCACTGTGTGCAAAAACGTGTCACTCAGAGGTAGGACAACCCAACCCATTTCGAAGTTCGCCAAATTAGTTTTTTTACCCATGTCGTACTTGACTTTGCTTGCCATTACGTCTTTTAAAGGACTTAATAGTGAACGTAGAATATAAATGTCAGTAAGAAATTTTACATACATTGACATGTCTCACGGCACTTCGCATACGATGCAGCATTCGAATTGAATTTGCCAGGCAGTGTAAATGAACAAAGTGCAATGATATGCAAATGAAGCATTGAGAAGCAATCTCTTATGGAAATACATTTAAATACGGCACAGCACTTCGTGTCATACATTAGACCCCTGCCTATCTCAAAATGTGCCAATTAGCACGTGCCTATCTGAAAGTGAGACTCAAGCAGCGGATGCCGCAGACCTTAATGGGGAATACATTACTCCTGACGCATCACTCCCAACGCAATGTCATGCCTTTAATGAGGGTTAACAAGAGGATGGGATATTCTAGTCAATTCTTCCAGAAGAGCAATTCGTAACTAATGCAAAATTATGGGAGGGGTTGACGACTAGACACCTGTCTCCCTAGAGCACGGGTCTGAAACACGCTACCATCGAAGTCATTTAGTACTGCCCGTGAGCAATATGTTCTATGATAATCATGGTAGTAAGCTTTGGCTAACCATCTTGACTGGGATGATCTCATGCGAGTATGGAGAATACGTTCAGCTGAAGATGGAGTCTCTAAAAACGATATTTAGGTTTTTTGTTTTGATATTAAAAGTACGTAACATTTCAATAAGCATGCAAAAATATAAGTTGAGTTGTTTTACCTCTGAGCGCACTTTTTTTGCACAATTTTTTTGCTAAATGTACAGGCCACGTGGACCCCAAGGGCTCAGAAAAGGTACGGGGGAGGGAACCCAGTGGAGAGCTGTTGCAAGACAGATGATAGTCTCCTGTCAAGGTCATCCAGCGTGTTCTTTAACGTGCAGAGGATATGGGTCTCTTGCACACGGGACCACAGCTTAACGTTCCGTCCGACGGATGGCGGTCTTTCCAAGCCCATTGGTGTCTCCTACTGACCGAGTGCAAAGCGGGGAGGTGTACGGAGATAAATCTGAATGCTAGCCCAGGTGAGGCTCGAACCTGAGAAAGGCAGATTAACATTCTTTTGTGCTACCAACTGAGCCACCATCGCCCCACAATATAAGTAATTATCCTTTGCTCATCATTGCTTAAAATGAATGCGACCCAATATTGATTGCTTAACGTGAAACTCATCTCGCCATGCATTGAAAAGTAGCTGATTTGGTCTCTATATAATCCTAATTTGAAATGCCGTCTCTAGGGCATCCCATACAAATTCAGTAGGATTCGGATTTGGTTGTTGGTTGTTTTCCTCTGAGCGGCACTCTTTTGCACACCACGGGCTAAATGACCAGGTCACAAGGACCCCTAAAGGATCAGAGAAGAGGAGGGGACCCACTGGAACAGCTGTTGGGTGACAGACGGTAGCCTCCCGTCATGGCCATTCAGTGTGTTCTTTAACATGCACAGGGTATGGCTCTCCTGCATACGGGTAGACGGATTAACGTCCCATCAGAGGGACGGCGGACTTTCCAAGCCCATCGGTGTACCCTACTGCCCGTTGCAGGGCGGGGAGTTTTGAGGAGATAAATCTCAACGCTGACCCAGCTGGGACTCGAACCTGGGAACTGCAGATTACGAGTCTGGCGCGATATTGACTGAGCCACCCCCGCCCAAGTGGGATTCGGATCTGGAGATCATGGTGTCCACTCCATTAGAGTAATACTGAAAAATACACTCTGAAAAAAAAATATTTCCCTCCATGAGCACTATGAGGATAAGCATTATTTTCTTTTACCAGAACTGGAGGCCTAAAGTTGCCCTAAAAAGTCCGAGTCCAAGGATATCTGTTCTTACACACTGCAGTAAAAAACAAATGCAACACTTGCAAGAAGTTATGCAAATATGACGAAATTTAGAAAGCCGGTAGTATATGAAAATGCATGGAAATTATTAGGTTTGCAGGATGATCGAAACGATTGGACAAGAGCGAGCTGACGTCACAAGTGCGGAACAGTCAAAAACAGATAATGGCAATTAAAGCTCCCTGGTTTAAATGGCAATTAAAACTCCCTGGTTAAAGCTCCCTGGTAAAACCGCTAAAGGTGCCCTTACGCAGACGTCGACAGCCGTTCTAACAGTTAACAGACTTTGAGCGTGGAAGAATCATCGGCCTTAGAGAAGCTGGTTTGTCATACAGAGATGTGGCCAACCTTGTTGGCCGCAATCTCAGCACCATCGTACACATATGGCGCCAGTGGGTTCAAGAAGGATCCAGCACACGCCGACAAGGATCAGGAAGACGACGTATGACTATGGAACGACAGGACCGCCATTTGCCATGCATGGCATTGCGTGACAGATTCGTACTACAACGCAACTGCAAAGGAACTGGCATCGAATACCTGCCAGGCGAAAGGTAAACAACAGGCTTTTACTCTTTTCATTGCGAGCCAATCATTCAGTTACGTCGTTGATCCTCACCTCTGCCCACATGCAAGCACATCTTCAGTGACGACAGAACTGGAACAAACAAGAGTGGAGTACTGTGGCGTTTAGTGACGAATCTCGTTTTTGTCTTCGTCAGCATGACGGTAGACAACGTGTTCGCTGTCATCCAGGGGAAAGGAAAGCCACCGAGTGTGTGCGACATCGTCACACAGCTCCAGCACTTGGTGTCTTGGTGTTGGGTGCCATTAGTCGGATATCTCGGTAAGAACTAGCCATCATAAGGGGATCCCTGATTGTCCAACAATATGCTACCAACATTTTGCAGCCAGTGGCTGTCCCATTTGTTCAGCAGCATCAAACCTTTTACGCACGTCCCACGCAGCCCGCATTAATCTGCAATATCTACACGATCAAAAACGTTCAGGTACTACCATGGCCAGCACGCTCTCCGTACCTTTCACCTATTGAACACGTCTGGGACATGATGGGCAGACAGCTCCAACAACACCTAAGAGGTGCACCAACCACTGTCGCTGAAATGGAACAGCGCCTTCGCGCTATTTGGCGTTCTATCCCTCAGGAGGACATATAGAGCTGTACGATAGCCTTTCCCGTCGTGTTCATGAGTGCATTGTGCGCGGGACGGTTCAACATCATACTAATTTTACCACTTTATCGGGTAGGTAAAGTGGTGTTTTCACTTATTTTTTTTTGATAATGTAATCAATCCCACATCTCAGTGTATGCTAACTGCTGCCTGCGTTTCAATAAAATGGCATTAATCCTTCCAGGCAGAGGCGTAGGAACGTGTTGGCATCGGGGCAGTTGCCAAGGGCACCGGAAGCACAGGGCGGTTCTGGGGCGGCAAGATCTGTTCCACGGTATCTGACGTTTAATGTGCCAAATAAAATCGAATTATTAGCCACCGGTAGTTCGTTGAATTTATTACGCATTATTTATACCGTCGTAGACCCGAATAAGGCATGGATGTACGTGTCGTTTTTCTGCTGAGGTCCTCCCATCCTCTCAGACCTTCTACTATGGCATATAAACTGACAGGCTCCTGTCAGACCTCTGTGGCAAGCAGCTGCTTGAGGGGGTATTTTATTTTTTATCGTCAAGACAGCATATTTAAATTTTCGTTATTTCCTACAAAAATATTTTTTCCCTTTATCGGCGCACAACCCCCCCCCCTCACCCCTGCACCGCGCATGCCATAAAAAAACGTTGGGGAGCAATTTCCAACTGTTCATATTGCTTTTACAAATCATGCCGCATATAAACTGACAGGCTCCTGTCAGACCTCTGTGGCAAGCAGCTGCTTGAGGGGGTATTTTATTTTTTATCGTCAAGACAGCATATTTAAATTTTCGTTATTTCCTACAAAAATATTTTTTCCCTTTATCGGCGCACAACCCCCCCCCCTCACCCCTGCACCGCGCATGCCATAAAAAAACGTTGGGGAGCAATTTCCAACTGTTCATATTGCTTTTACAAATCATGCCGCATATAAACTGACAGGCTCCTGTCAGACCTCTGTGGCAAGCAGCTGCTTGAGGGGGTATTTTATTTTTTATCGTCAAGACAGCATATTTAAATTTTCGTTATTTCCTACAAAAATATTTTTTCCCTTTATCGGCGCACAACCCCCCCCCCCCCCTCACCCCTGCACCGCGCATGCCATAAAAAAACGTTGGGGAGCAATTTCCAACTGTTCATATTGCTTTTACAAATCATGCCGCATATAAACTGACAGGCTCCTGTCAGACCTCTGTGGCAAGCAGCTGCTTGAGGGGGTATTTTATTTTTTATCGTCAAGACAGCATATTTAAATTTTCGTTATTTCCTACAAAAATATTTTTTCCCTTTATCGGCGCACAACCCCCCCCCCCCCTCACCCCTGCACCGCGCATGCCATAAAAAAACGTTGGGGAGCAATTTCCAACTGTTCATATTGCTTTTACAAATCATGCCGCATATAAAGTGACAGGCTCCTGTCAGACCTCTGTGGCAAGCAGCTGCTTGAGGGGGTATTTTATTTTTTATCGTCAAGACAGCATATTTAAATTTTCGTTATTTCCTACAAAAATATTTTTTCCCTTTATCGGCGCACAACCCCCCCCCCCCCTCACCCCTGCACCGCGCATGCCATAAAAAAACGTTGGGGAGCAATTTCCAACTGTTCATATTGCTTTTACAAATCATGCCGCATATAAAGTGACAGGCTCCTGTCAGACCTCTGTGGCAAGCAGCTGCTTGAGGGGGTATTTTATTTTTTATCGTCAAGACAGCATATTTAAATTTTCGTTATTTCCTACAAAAATATTTTTTCCCTTTATCGGCGCACAACCCCCCCCCCCCCTCACCCCTGCACCGCGCATGCCATAAAAAAACGTTGGGGAGCAATTTCCAACTGTTCATATTGCTTTTACAAATCATGCCGCATATAAACTGACAGGCTCCTGTCAGACCTCTGTGGCAAGCAGCTGCTTGAGGGGGTATTTTATTTTTTATCGTCAAGACAGCATATTTAAATTTTCGTTATTTCCTACAAAAATATTTTTTCCCTTTATCGGCGCACAACCCCCCCCCCCTCACCCCTGCACCGCGCATGCCATAAAAAAACGTTGGGGAGCAATTTCCAACTGTTCATATTGCTTTTACAAATCATGCCGCATATAAACTGACAGGCTCCTGTCAGACCTCTGTGGCAAGCAGCTGCTTGAGGGGGTATTTTATTTTTTATCGTCAAGACAGCATATTTAAATTTTCGTTATTTCCTACAAAAATATTTTTTCCCTTTATCGGCGCACAACCCCTCCCCCCACCCCTGCACCGCGCATGCCATAAAAAAACGCTGGGGAGCAATTTCCAACTGTTCATATTGCTTTTACAAATCCTGCCGTTGTTCATATGATTACAAAGATGTTCATATGATTACAAAGATCCTTCTTGAACGATTCAAAAAGATACATATGTTACAAAATAAAATTTTGTTACATATGTATCTTTTTGTTTGGATGAGGTTCATAATTTGTACATTGTATTCAATTATTATGTTTATAAACCCCGCGATTGTTTAAGATGAACATCAGGACAGGAACGTACATCATAACCTTGTTTCCTACCAATCGAGCGAGAACTGACTCAAAAAATTAATTTTGATGAGATTATTAACGATTTTGCCAAGGAAAAAGTAAATTACTTTAAAAAAATAATTACTTTCATAATTAATTGCAATTTCTTTTGCAATTATTTATGTGCAATTAATATATATAATATAAATAACATGTGTATTTTTTTTATAAATAACTGAGCAAGGGCGGACAATTACACATTTGCCAAGGGCGCCAAAAGCCTAGCTATGCCTCTGCTTCCAGGTGTCGCAATTTTTTTCTATAGTGTATTTCAGAATAGTCAAAGTTCTCTCGGGGTGGGGCGGGGGTGGCTCAGTCGTTAGCGCGCCAGGCTCATAATCTGTAGTTCCCAGGTTCGAGTCCCAGCTGGGTCAGCGTTGAGATTTATCTCCGCAAAATTCCCCGCCCTGCCCACCGTCAGTAGGGGACACCGATGGGTTTGGAAAGGCCGCCGTTCGTCGGATGGGACATTAAGCCGTGGCCCCGTGTGCGGGAGAGCCATACCCTGTGCACGTTAAAGAACACGCTGGATGGCCTTGACGGGAGGCTACCATCTGACTCCCAACAGCTGTTCCGGTGGGTCCCCTCCCCCAACCTTCTCTGAGCCTTCGGGGTCCATGTGACCTGGCCATTTAGCCCATGGTGTGCAAAAAAGTGCCGCTCAGAGGTAAAACAACCCAACCCAACCCAAAGTTCTCTCAAACACGTAGAACTCCGTATGTCCTTTAGATATTACTCCTGCCCAGAACATCAGTCCACTTCCCCAATAATGGTTCTTTCTTTCGTGTGTGTGGATGCTATCTGTTCCTATACCTACAGTTCAGTGTATTTACACATATCTCATGGTCTAGTGATTAGTGTAAATGACTACTAAACCAGCTGGTATATTCATATGTATGTGTATTTATATAAAAAAATATAAAAACTAAATACCCCCTCAAGCAGCTGCTTGCCACAGAGGTCTGACAGGAGCCTGTCAGTTTATATGCCACAGTAGAAGGTCTGAGAGGATGGCAGGACCTCAGCAGAAAAACGACACATACATCCATGCCTTACCCGGGGCTCGAACCCAGGTCTCTTAGATCAATAGCCAAGCGTGCTAACCACTCGGTACGTATATATTGTATGAAACCAGGCAAGCCCAATAGAGCTTCTAGGTTATCTCTGTACTTTTTGGGGCTGGGATGGCTCCGTCAGCAGTGCTCCAGGCTCATGATCTGCAGTTCCCATCCCCCCTGTAGTCCCCCTCCCTGCAGTTCCCGAATCCTGTCTGAATCAGCGTTAATATTTATCTCCGCAAAACTCTCCACCATGCCACTCGGTCAGTAAGTCACCGATGGGTTAGGAGAGTCCGCCATCCATCCTAACCCATGGAACGTTAAGCTGTGGCTCCGGGTGTGGGAGAGACATACCTTGTGCACGTTAGAGAATACCCTGGATGGCCTTGACGGGAAGCTACCATCGGTCTCCCAACAGCTGTCCAGTGGGTACAGTCGCTCAAAAAAGTATCCGAACACTATGGTTGACTACAGAATTCAGAAAAAATATCAGGCAACGATTTTTTCAGAAATTAGTGATCTGGCAACCTTCGTGTCACGTGACTCGAAGGTTGTTCACTATCAGGCAACGATTTTTTCAGAAATTAGTGATCTGGCAACCTTCGTGTCACGTGACACGAAGGGGTCATCACGTGACACGGAGTGGTTAGCATCGCTTGGCTATTGATCACGAAGGTTGCCAGATCACTAATTTCTGAAAAAATCGTTGCCTGATATTTTTTCTGAATTCTGTAGTCAACCATAGTGTTCCGATACTTTTTTGAGCGACTGTACCTTTCCCCTAATTTTCTATGGGCTCTCGAGGTCCTTATGACCTGATCATTTAGTCCATTGTGTGCAAAAATTCACTCAGAGGTAAAATAACCCAACTGTCCTTTGTGTAGGAAAGTACCTTCTCCACTAGGAAAGGGGGAACTCAGTCTTGTAATGTGCCAGGCTCGTAATCTGCAGTTCCCAGGTTCGAGTTTCACGTGTGAGAGCGTTAATGTTTATCGCCGCCAAATTCTTACCCTATCCTAGGTTAGAAAAGGGACACATTGGGATTGCAAACCCTGCTGTCCGTCGGATGCGAAGAAAAGCCGTGGCCCTCTGTGCAGGAGAGACATACCATGTACACGTTGGAGAACACGCTGGATGGCTTGACGGAAAGCTATCATCTGTAGTTTCAGCCCATTGTGCGCAAACAAAGTGCCTCTCAGAGGTAAAGCAATAGAACCTGTAGAGTCCTTCTCTCTCCAGACGAAGAAACGTCGATAATCAGACAGTAGACTGAATCTAGACTCATCAATGAACAACATATTGGACCATCCACTTGTAAATCTAGTTCATGACATCGCGTGTTGTCTTATATTCAGACTTCTCCCAGCCTACTATAGGGCGGGGGGTGACTCAGTCGGTAGCGCGCCAGGCTCGTAATATGCAGTTCCCTGGTTCGAGTCCCAGCTGGATCAGCGTTGAGATTTATCTCCGCAACCCCCCCCCCCCCGCCCTGCCCACGGTCAGCAGGGAACACCGATAGGCTTGGAAAGTTCGCCGTCCGTCGGATGGGAAGCTAAGCCGCGGCCCCATGTGCCGCAGAACCGTACACTCTGCACGTTAAAGAACATGCTGGAAGGCCTTGACAGGAGGAACATGCTGGAAAGCCTTGACGAGAGGTTACCATCTGTCTCCCAACAGCTGTCCAGTGGGTCCCCCTCTTCCTAACCTTTTTTAAGCCCTCAAGGTCCTTATGACGTGGCCATTTAGCCTATTGTTGCAAAAAAGTGCCTCTCAGATGTAAAACAACCTCAACCTCCAGAACTTCTGATTCCATAAAGCAAAATAAATTAACACATAGCAGACTAGAAATACATTGAGTAAGAATGATTCTTTCCGAAAGATCCGATCTTTTATATCGTTGCGTCTTTTTCTAATTTTTGGACGATGCAAAATGTTAGTTTAGGCGTCTCAACAAAAAACAACTGGTATGTGTCCGTTGACACGCGTGTCATAGGTTCGCCATCTGATCTATACGGACCATGTATTAAAATAAAATTGTGTTTCGTCAGTTATTGTTCCTATCTTTATTATTATTTCATTTTGTTAAGAAAATATGTTACATGTATGAAACATAAACAAATAATAAAACACAAAGCCAACCATAATAAAGCAAAAATCATTAAAAATATTTCAATCAGATTCTGGAGCCACATCAATTCTTATTTACATTATTTGTAAGAGAAATTCGTGTTCAATAACACGGTTTCATCTTTCACGTATTTTTTGAAAAACGCATCTATCCTATTCGTCGGGGACTGGGTTTATTCTTGGGGCGGGGGCGGCTCAGTCGGTAGCGCGCCAGGCTCGTAATCTGTACTTCCCAGGTTCGAGTCCCAGCTGGGTCAGCGTTGAGATTTATCTGCGCAAAATTCCCCGCCCTGCCCACGCTCAGTAGGGGACACCGATGGGTTAGGAAAGGCCGCCGTCCGTCGGATGGGACGTTAAGCCGTGGCCCCGTGTGCGGGAGAGGCATACCGTATGCACGTTAAAGAACACGCTGGATGGCCTTGACGGGAGGCTACCATCTGTCTCCTAACAGCTGTTCCAGTGGGTCCCCTCCCCCAACCTTCTCTGAGCCTTCGGGGTCCATGTAACCTGGCCATTTAGCCCATGGTGTGCAAAAAAGTGCCTCTCAGAGGTAAAACAACCCAACCCAACTGGGTTTATTCCTCATTAAAGTTTCTGGCTCCCCAACTACGTAAATTATCTTATGAAGCACTTTTTAAACTCTAATTTCTTCTCAAAAGCGTAGAAAGAACGAAAGTTTCACTATTTCCTGCTACAACTGAATATTCCTTTTCTGTGTTCTTCGTACAAACCACAATCTTTGAGCCACACAACTCCGTAAACAAAACACAATGACATTTGTTTATCACTGAAACTTGTAGTTTTCAAATTCAGGCCATAATGCCTGCTGATTTCTTTTAAGAAAATTGAATATAACATATGTCAAAAAGGCAGGAAATACAATACGAACACTAAATCAAAAATAACATAAAAAATTATCATTCCACCAAAACATTCTTCTGATCCAAACCGTAATAAAGATTTGCTTTCTTTCAAAAAATCTAAGCAGTTTGATCCTGCAAAATGTGAAATGGAATTGCTGTTTTTATTAAAACCATTTCACCAGAAATGCTAAACCTTTCTACAATTTACTCGGAAGAACGGAGAAGGATTTCTTCCCTCAAAGTAACGAATTGCTCAGATCTCTTTCCAGAAAATCAAGTTTCTTTTTTAAGTGTTTCTTCCAACCGTTTGTGTAATTGAATACCGAAGCCTTCCGTAGCACACTAGAAGAATTCAGCGTCTAATCCATGCGAGATAAAGGATTTACTTTCGTAAAAGTGATTTATATATGAAACCTTATTTAGTGGCAACTAAATACATTAATAAGAGTTTCGTCTTCATAGAAATGCTTGTGCTTTTTCTTTTATGCATGATAAAGGAATCTGCAACGTCTTGTTGCACCGATGCAGACTGTTTTCAGCACCATAAATAACATCTGTGATACGGACAAATTAAAAGAGTTCTTGCTCCACGGGAATAAATTGTTCAAAGGATTTAAAAGCTCTTTTGCACAGAACCTTTATTTAAATCCCGGCATATAAGTGTACGAAAATGTCATCAAAAGAGGATTAAATATAGTTTTTACTAATATTATTGAATTCTCAAGAGTTTATAAAGGATTATTATTTATATTACGGGAAAGTCAGCAGGATTCAACGATTGTCATCTGGTTCTTCACTGGAATATCTCTCCCCCACCCCAAAAAGAGTCCCTTGGCTAGATTGTTTCGTTTTCGTTTTACATTTGAGCTGACCTTTACGGCTTATCGTCTCATCCGACGGACGGCAGTGTTCCCAAGCCCATCGTAGAGAAATCTCCTGGAGGAGTCACTTTCTCCAGGACCGAATTATCACATTTGGAGGGACACAGGCTTCTTGCAACCTTTGCTTGTGAATCACCTGCGACAACATTTCTGTTTCATTCATGTCGAGTAGTATCGGCGCTTAAAATATTACTTAAGATTTTCATGAGAGTATAATTTGCAGTCGAAGTAGTCAGATCATTGGACAGTCGCAACCCGGTACCTGGGATCCCACTCACGACATTGACAATATGTGTAAATTCAAAACTTTACCACTACATCGCTGGGTAGGCTAAAAAGATTATTTCGTAACTGTAATAATTGAAGTTATAGAACTCTGTGTCCCACTGAATAGAATTTGAAAAAAAATTTAAAAATTGCTTAAACGAATTATGCTAATTATCGATAATTACTAAACGCTACCCGTGTTTTAGGATCAGATCTAGATTGGTGTTACCTCACATCTATATTATGCAGCAAGAGCGATTGAATAGAAGACCATCATTTGAGCTTGGATTCCCCTTTTATGTAAAATATTTATTTATTAAAAGGACAAGTTTGAAATGCCGATAAATCTAGGGTTTCGATTGTTTTACCCCCGAGAGACATTTTTTTGCACAAAATCGACAGGTCACAAGGACCCTGAGGGCTCAGAGAAGGTTAGGGGAAGAGGACGCACTGGATGGCTGTTGAGAGACAGATGGTAGCCTCCCGTTTAGACCACCCAGCGTATTCTTTAACCTGCACAGAGTATGGCTCTACCACCACGGGACCAGGCTTAACGTCCCATCCGACGGGCGGTGGCCTATCCAAGCCGTCGGTGTCCCCTCCTGACAAAGGGTAAAATGGGGAGTTTTGCGGAGATAAACCTCAAGGCTACCCAAGCTAGGACTCGAACCTGAGAACTGTAAATTACGAACCTGGCGCGCTATCGACTGAGCCAACCGCAACCCCTGATCAATCTAGTAGAGTCAGCAATCACTAGGTCAATTGAATCTTAAACTAAAGATTCGTTCCTTATTATTTTACGATTGATTTCCGAAGCATCTTTGTCCTTCATCCTCACCTTTGTTTCCCATTATCCATTCTATTCTTATTTCCTCATCTCCCATTTGCCACCTCTTAAAAGTTTGCCCGTCAGAGAAGCAATCTCTTCGTTATCACTGCAGAGTCCTGTTGATCCGTTCTCTCAAAACATCTTGTTATTTGCGTTTTCTCACTAATGAGGTGATGTGGAATGAAAAGGAGAGAAAAAAAACATTCTCATCGTATTTCACGGAATGGAAGACACGAGGAGAAAATTTTTGCTGCCATGATCACATAGCTCTTTTCATTTACGCTATTCAGCAGATTATTCTGCCCTAGAAACCGGATCTGATCAGATTTTGATTGTTCACGTAGCGAAGTGCAAACGCATCTTGTGTATCTCGTTAGTATCGCTATACACCTGAGCTAAGGAGATAAAACATCAAAATCAACTTTTTTTTAACTTTAAATGAGAATTTTCTTCTTATAAAACTAGTTTCCTTGGAAGCTTCGACATCTTTTTTTTTATACTTTAATTTTACGCGTCTAATATGTTTTGTTTTTTTCGCTCTTACCATCAAAGAGTAGATTTGTAGTTCTTGGGTAGTGTTCCGCCTCAGGGTTTGCTCCTCACAATCGGAAGGGTAATAGAACCATCGCAATTAACTGCAGAGGTCGCTTGAAGAAGGAAACAGAACGACAATAGGAAAAATAATTACTTTGTGCACGAGGCTGTGCCACGACATCGATTTCCCGATCACCTTCATGAAGAAGGAATAAAAAATCATCCGAAATGTCAACTGCGGAACGACGACGACCAGAATGGAAGAAACTAACAATGAGGAAGGATTCTCCTTCTTCTAAGATCGATTTGCCTTCCATCCACTGCCAGGTGTTATGATTCAAAATAGTAATGAAAGTGAATGAGAACTTTTTGCTATATCATGAAGGAAAATTAGTTGTTTGTTTCCTTCAGGTCGAGAATCTCCAGACTTTGAGCGCTAGTGGGCAACTTTTAAAGATAATGAAAAGGCTGCGGGCGTCGGAATAAAATTCCTTTTAACAGAAAGAAAAAAAGTTGTTTTAATTGCAGATGCATTTTGTTCGAAAATTTAAAAGTTTACGCATCTGATCTGTTACCTGGTATTGGAGACTTCCACACTTTCACGTTATCCGAAATACACAACAAATATTTTTATAATATTTTTTAAAAAAATTGCTGCATTTCGAAATTGTTAAGTGTTGAATCGTATTCCACAGCCGAATCCAAGGAAGTTAGGGAAGTCTAAAATAAAATAATTCTTTCTATTTTATAATAATGACTCATAAAGATAGGTCGATTCGAAGCAACAATATAATTTTAGGGAGCCCACGAAACGGAGTTGGGTTGTTTTACCTCTGAGCGGCGCTTTTTTTGCACATCATGGGCTAAATGGCCAGGTCACATGGACCCCGAAGGCTCAGAGAAGGTTGGGGGAGGGGACCCACTGGAACAGCTGTTGGGAGACAGATGGTAGCCTCCCGTCAAGGCCATCGAGCGTGTTTTTTTTATCGTGCACAGGGTATGGCTCTCCCGCACACGGGCCACGGCTTAACGTCCCATCCGACGGACGGCGGCCTTTCCAAGCCCATCGGTGTCCCCTACTGAACGTGGGCAGGGCGGGGGAATTTTGCGGAGATAAATCTCAACGCTGACCCAGTTGGGACTCGAACCTGGGAACTGCAGATTGCGAGCCTGGCGCGCTACCGACTGAGCCATCCCCACCCCACGAAACGAGGACAATAAATATTAAATATATGCATTACAGTATATATATTTAATATTTATTTGTCACCGTTTTGTGGGCTCCCTAAAAATTATATTGCTGCTTCGAATCGACCGATCTTTATGAATCATTATTCTGAAATAGAAAAAGTTACAGTATATCACACGAATTTTGCAAAGCATATTTTAAGAAACGCTAAAACGGAGAGAAATATTTTACACCGGAACGGCATTTAGGTTAAATCTTGTCCCCCCCCCCCCCAATAATGCTCACACACGCTTTACTTTTTCAAGATAGATCCTGGCCTGCCTCCATCTCATCTTCTTTTAGAAATTTAGTAACTGTGACGGAAGCGAAAACAATTATAAACATACAAAATATAAGGCGAAGATATTTAGGATGCGACGTTAAGCTTTGGCCCCGTGTGCGGGAAAGCCATACATCGTGCACGGTAAAGAACACGCTGGATGGCCTTGACGGGAGGCCACCATATGTCTCGCTACGGCTGTCCCAATGAGTCCCCTCCCCCAACTTTCTCTGAATCCGGGGTCCTTGTAACCTGAGGGGCGGGAGTGGCTCAGTCGGTAGCGCACCAGGCTTGAAACCTGCAATTTCCAGGTTCGAGTCCCAGCTGGGTCAGCGTTGAGATTTATCTCCGCAAAATTCTCCGCCCTGCCCACAGTCAGTTAAGGGATATCGATTTAAGGGATATCGAGTTAAGGTAAAGGCTGTCGTCAGTCGGATGTGACATTAAGCCTTGATCCCGTGTCTGGAAGAGAGCCATTTCATGTGCACGTTAAAGAACATGTTCAATGGCCTTGATAGGAGGCCATCATCTGTCTCCTAAAAGCTGCTCCAGTGCCTTCCCTCCCCAACCTTCTCTGAGCCTTTGGGATCCTTGTGACCTGACTATTTAACCCATTGTTAGTATAAAGGTTCCTCTCAGTGGTAAAACAACCCAACCTAACCCTGGCCTGACACACTACCGACTGAGCAAACCCATGCTGCTTACGAGTTCAACTACACTTGAAGCGTGTTTCCAGATATAAAATCACGGGGTAAACTAGTTTTCATGATTAAAGTTATCATTTTCTTGGTGTTTCGCAGAAGACAGCAAAACTCTAGAAAAAAAGAGTTCCTATAACCACATTTGGAAATGGAACAGCCTACTAAAAAAGAAAAACAAATTCCAATGTACAGTCGCTCAAAAAAAAAAAAATCCGAACACTTTGGTTGATTACAGAATTCAGAAAAAATATCTGGCAACGATTATTTTAGAAATTAGTGATCTGGCAACCTTCGTCAAATTTCGTGTCACGTGACACGAAGTTTGCCAGATAACTAATTTCTAAAATAATCGTTGCCAGATATTTTTTCTGAATTCTGCAATCAACCAAAGTGTTCGGATATTTTTTGAGCGACTGTACATTCAATTGCACTTGATCTCACTTGACATGTTATTAAATGCAATTAAGGACAAGGTTTTCGTCTCAAAAAGATGAGAGCATTTATTATAATACGTGAACTGTTTCGACTATTATCTATTTTTCTTAAAAATTAATTTATCAACTGAAAAACTCAGTTAATTTTCCCCATGAAGAGACATTGTCTAACAGTCTCCCGCAATACTACTCCTCTGCTGGAAATGTAAACTTATAGTTATTTGAAATATATTGTTTAAGAGTATTATATGGAACTATATTTCACATAAATATGCAAAATTTGATGTTTATCATTCGAGTCATTTTTAAAAATGACGTAACGATTGTTCCTAGTTGATAACTCTGCGTAACGATTGTTCCTAGTTGATAACTCTGCGTAACGATTGTTCCTAGTTGATAACTCTGCGTAACGATTGTTCCTAGTTGATAACTCTGCATAACGATTGTTCCTAGTTGTACTCTGCGTAACGATTTTTCGTAGTTGATAACTCTGCGTAACGATTGTTCCTAGTTGATAACTCTGCGTAACGATTGTTCCTAGTTGATAACTCTGCGTAATGATTGTTCCTAGTTGATAACTCTGCATAACGATTGTTCTTAATTGATAACTCTGCGTAATGATTGTTCCTAGTTGATAACTCTGCGTAACCATTGTTCCTAGTTGATAACTCTGCGTAACGATTGTTCCTAGTTGATAACTCTGCGTAACGATTGTTCTTAATTGATAACTCTGCGTAACGATTGTTCCTAGTTGATAACTCTGCGTAACGATTGTTCCTAGTTGATGACTCTGCGTAACGATTGTTCCTAGTTGCTAACTCTGCGTAACGATTGTTCCTAGTGCGCTGAGCGAAATTCCACCCCTTTGGATGCTCTTTGTACTCTTGTAGTTAAAACTGGCTTCCCAACCGAAAATCTCGAAGCCAATTTCTGTTTACGATTAAAAACATTACCCTCTTCGTTCTTTTTATACGAGAAGACGAAATTTATACGAAATAAAGTTCTTACAACCACGTGTGAAAATGAAACAACCTCTCTGTCAAAAAAATAAAATTGCAATTCACAATTACTTGCAAAAGTTTATTGTATCAACGATGTTATTAGAAACCGATTAAGGAAAAGCTTTTTCGTGTCAGAAAATTAAGACGAAAATGAAGACTTTATTAATTATTGCAAAAACTAAACGCTTTAAAAATAACAACAGAAAAAAAAAACCGAAACAGCGGTTCAAAAGTGGTACGAAGACACGCACGTTTGTGCCAAGATTTATAACTTGTCTTTAAAATTAAAGAACACGTTGGGGGGTGTTTTTTTAATAAAATATTATCAGCCATGTCTTGCTCTGTATGAAGAGCAAACTGATTACAGTTTAATAGTAGCCAAGGCAAGGTATATAAAAATACGTAGTATTTTTGTTTTCTTCTCATCTACACCGTGATGCGTTGCTTAGATTCGCCAGTGCACAAGGGATTAATCAAAGATGCTCTGGAGGGACGGAAGAGGAAAAGAGAGCCGCTTCACCGTTCTTAACCGTAAGAGACAAGTAGTAATGAAGATGTACTCCACAGTGTCCGATCGTAAACGTCAAGATTTAAACCTCCCGCTCTCTATTAGGCGATGGATAAAAAGTTCCAGGTGCATACCAAACATTAAACAGATTACTTTTAACTTGCTAATGAAAATCACATTAATTTTGTAACACTTTTGAAACTTTTTTTTTAAACACTGACGTTTCTAATTACTCGGCTTCTTTTGTTTATGTTAAAATTAATTTTCTGAATTGGAAAATTGTTTACTGTTATGTGAGGATAATTTTTGTATTTGATTACTTGTTTCCTTTTTTTTTTAAATCGAAAGAAAATCGTTCTAAAGAAGTGGGATAATTCGGTTTTTAGAAGTCTCCTTATTAACGAAGACATTATCATTAATTCTTTATAAGACAGCAAAGGATGAAGGAAAACAAATCAGACTCTGAAATTTTTATATAAAGTCGAATTTCTCAATCGCTGATCAATAATCTGTCTAAGATTAAAAAAATCTAGATAGGTTATTTTCCAACATTAATTTCGATAAAGGACCTCATAATTACACTGCTCGACATTGAAAGTGTCCCACCCAGAAGGACATGTACAAACATGCAAATAGAAGGGTGGTGTGCGTAGTTGAGATATACAAACGATGATAATCCTGAGCCAATACATGTGTGGCTCAAGAGATAAAAGGTGCAAGAAGGAACAGGAACAGGGATGGTATTGTGTTTATGCAGGTGGAAGTCATGCGAACGGTTGAAATTAGGTGGTTTCGCTTGGAAATTCTTCAACGAAGGCCCGGTACATGCCGTCGGCAGGTTTATCGCCATTTGGATGCTTTTGATAGAGGAAGAATTATAGGCCTATATGATTCTGGAAGGACTACATCTCGTGTCGCTGCCCACGTTCATTGGGATGCACGAACTGTTGGACGCTGTTGGCAACAGTGGCAAAATAAAGGTTCTAGCGTGCGTTGCAGAAGGAGTGGTGCAGTCCAACAGGCGTCAGCACGGCTTGATAGGCGCATTGTTTGACATGCTCGTTCGTCACCACAAAGACTACAGGTGATATTCAACTGGCTGTGTCAGCAGCCATGGACGTCCCCATAACGACCTGAATGGTAAACCGAAGGTTGCATAAGACACCTGCGCTCTGGGCAACCGTTACGTCGACTACCATTGACTGCAAACCATGGCATCGCTAGTCTGGCTTGGTGACGAAGTCGTGCAACCTGGAGTCACGAATGGAACACTGTTGTGTTTAGTGATGAATTCCGTTTCTTTCTGGATGCTGACGATCGATGGGTTCATGTATGGCGACAACCTGGTGGTAGGACGGATCCAACCTTTTTTCGCGACTGGCACACCGCCTGTCAGTCAGGCATAATGGTATGGGTTCTATTGGATATGACAGCAGGTCACCTCTTGTCCACATCACGGGAACACTGGCAGCTGCACGATAAGTTAGCGCAGTTCTGCAGCCCATTTTGTTACCGTTCCTGAGAGGCAAGCAGCAGCCCATTTTCCAGCATGACAATGCCCGTGTGCACACTGCTATGGTCTCCAGATAATGTTTGCAACATGTTCAAGTGTGCTGTGACCAGCACGATCTGTTCAGATTTATCCCCAATAGAAAATCTGTGGGACCACATTGGACGACGTGTGCAATCCTCTCACTCACCAGCGCGGAATCTCGATGAATTATGGGAGCAAGTCAATGCTGCTTAATGTGCAATTCCTTAGGACCATACCCGTCGAATGTATGACTTCATGCCACGCTGTATTGCTGCCTATATTGCCGTTCACGGCGGTGCAACCACATACTGAGACAATCACATTGTGCTGCATTATCTCAACTTCTAACCGCTATAAGTGGCTGTAAATTAAATCATGGTATGTCAATAAGTATTGCTATGTGGGTGCTGTATTTCACCCATATCCCCTCACTCCTTCTGGGGGGGTTCAGTCGGTAGCACGCCAGGCTCGCAATCTGTATTTCCCAGGTTCGAGTCCCAGCTGGGTTAGTGTTGAGATTTATCTCCGCAAAAGTCCCCGCCCTACCCACGATCAGTAGGGGACACCGATGGGCTTGGAAAGACCACCGTCCGTCGGATGGGACGTTAAGCCGTGGCCCGTGTGTAGGAAAGTCATACCCTATGCACGTTAAAGAACACGCTGGATGGCCTTGACGGGAGGCTACCATCTGTCTCCCAACAGCTGTTCCAGTGGATCCCCTCCCCCAACCTTCTCTGAGCCTTCGGGTCCATGTAACCTGGCCATTTAGTCCATGGTGTGGAAAAAAGTGCCGCTCAGAGTTAAAACAACCCAACCCACTCCTTCTGGGTGGGGTAATTTCAATGTCGTGCAGTGTATATTGTAGAATTCTATGCATTCCTGTCCAAAGATAAGCTCACTGGGTGGAGCACCACTCTCGTAATCTGTAGTTTCCTTATCTCCGCTGAACCCCAACCCTGTCTTCGTTGAGAAAGGGGATACCGATGGGATTGGAAATGTCTCCGTCCGTCGGATGGGACGTTAAGCTGTGGTGTCGTGCATATGAGAGCGATACTCTGTGCATCTTGTGAACACACGGGACACGGAGTATGATGACATGAGAATGATGAACAACAAGAGAACGATAAAACGGGGAATGACGGTAGACTTCCATCTCTCTCCTAACAGCTGTCCGTGGGTCCAACCTTCTGAGCCATCAGGCCATTTAGACCATTGTGTGAAAAACAGTGCCGCTGAGAAGTAAAACAGCGCACGTTCTAGGTCATCAAGACACCTAAATTTCGGAGATGGTTCCTGGATCTGTACCATATTTGAAGCGCTTCGAAAAAGTCAAAGCTTTCGAAAAGCTGATAAATTTAAGTTCCAGTGGATCCTTCGATATCATACAAAGGTTGCATTTATGATTGATTACTTTTAATCGAAATGTTATTGACATGGTAGAAATATAAAATGCTGTTTCCGAGTTAATCGATTTCGTAGACCTAAACAAACACAAAGAAAAAAGTAATTAGACTCCACTAATTCTTTCAAGTTTCCTATTTTTTAGTCGTTAAAAAGAAAACGAAATAACGTTTTCACTTTCTCGTCTGTCTATTCGTCTGTAGACATTCAACATCCTCTTTTCAGAGATAAGTAATATTTTTCTTGGTTATGACAGATATTGATTAAATATTACGATTCGCATTTTCCTAATCTCCCAATAGTTTTAAGAGAGCCTTCTAGAAGGAGCTGAATAAAGGCAAACCAGTTAACGACTATTGCTTTGGGTTATCGCATTGTTTTTTACATCTGAGAGGCAGTTTTTTTTTTGCACACAAGAGACTAAATGGTCATATCACAAGGACCCCGAGGGCTCAGAGAAGATTGAGGCAAAGAGACTCCCTGGACAGCGACTGGAAGACTGATGGTAGCCTCCATCAAAATCATCCAGCCTGTTCTTTAATGGGCACTGGTAAGGCTCTCTCACATACAGGGCCACAGTTTTACATCCCTCCGGCAGATGGCGTCCTTGCTGATTGAGGGCAGGGCGTGGATTTTGTGGAGATAAATCTCAAATCTGGCTCAACTGCGATTCGAACCTGGGAACTGCAGATTACGAGCCTGGCATGCTATAGACCGTATTACCCTTCCTGCCAACAAATATTACAAGTGATAGATTTATGGTAGAAATTTGAAATTTTATTAAGAGGTTTACGTTGTCAGTAATGATTTGCACCTTACCTTCCGGTGGGCGTAACGCTTTCTTTTAAGAAATAAACTTTTTTGGTTTTATAGGTATTAAAAAATATCACTATCTGTAATTTCCCAATCATTCATAGCTCCAATTTTTGCTGTTAAAGACGGAAAATAAAACACTTCATTCTCCTTGAAAAAAGGCATCCCATACTCCTCAGAGCCGAGGGCTAGGCATGGCTCAGACGGTAACTTTCCAGGCTCGTAATCTGTAGTTCCCAGGTTCGAGTCTCCCCTACCCTCGATCAGAAAAAGAGACTCCAATGGGCTAGGTAAAGGCTACCATCCATCGGATGGGACATAAGCTGTGGCCCCGTGTGCACCTTAAAAAACACCCTGGATGGCCTTCATGGGAGTCTTACCATCTGTCTTGTAAAAGCTGTCCAGTGGGTTCCTTTCCCCCGAACCTTCTTTGAACCCTCGGGCGGCTTTTCTGCATTGCTGTTTGAACCCTCAAGTGGAAATGACCGAAAGGGGGCGCCCTTTACACTCTTTTATCCTTTAGCTGGAAGAAATTGGCAGTTAATCTCCAAGAGACTCTAAATATTACAATCGGAAACTATTGCTATTGATTATCTTCTTAAAGAACAACAATTTCAAAACATTCCCATCTTTAGAAAAAAAAAATGGAAATAGCGGTAATTCCTAAGATAATACGTATATTTGTAAAGCGTATAGTTCCTATTTATTACCTCATAGTAATATTTCTAGATTTTAGCAACCAGTAGCAATAAAACTTAATAAAACATAAATCTAGCAATCTTTGGATATTTATTTTTAAATTATAAATTCTGCAATGTTACATGCATGGTCGTGAAAGACATTTTTTTTTTGCATTGCTAAGCCGTCCCATGGCTGAGTGGTTAGCGCGCTTGGCTACTGATCTGAGGGACCTGGGTTCGAACCCCGGATAAGGCATTGTCGTTTTCGTGCTGAGGCCTCGCCATCCTCACAGACCTTCTATTATGGTGTATAAACTGACAGGCTTCTGTTAGACCTCTCTGACTAGCATCTACTTGATGGGGTATTTATTTATTCTAGTGAATTTTGCTGTCAGACTTCTCGTTTTTGCTCAATGTCATTTCTTGTCCCTTACATGTCCTGGCATAATTACCTTTGGACACATTATTTCGGTTCAGTAGTAGTGGTGCTTTCACAAGGAGAAGAATCATTATCAATTAACAGATGAGACACAGATGCTGCGATAAATTTTCCTTCAATAATAATCTTCGATATAAATAATTGGCCGTCCCATGGCCGAGTGGTTAGCGCGCTTGGCTACTGAACTAAGGGACCTGGGTTCGAGCCCCGGGTAAGGCATGGATGTATGTGACGTTTTTCTGCTGAGGTCCTGCCATCCTCTCAGATCTTCTACCTTGGCATATAAACTGACAGGCTCCTGTCAGACCTCTGTGGCAAGCAGCTGCTTGAGGGGGTATTTATTTTATTTATTTATAAATAATTGAATACACTTAGTTACGATCACAGAATGAATAATAACACAAATACACAACTTCTAAATATTCCTCAGTGGTTCGACAATTTGTTTTTTCAAAAATTAATATATTACTCTATTTTAAAGCTATACAGGTAGATTTTTCTTTTCAAAAAGTTATCAATTAATTTTAGATTATTCTGTACAATTTTTATATTAATAACCAAATTCTTCTATGTCATATGTCTTATAAAGGGCATTAAAAAAGCAAATAATAATAGTCAGGTACAGAACTACATAGCAAGAATGTCCGCACTCTTTGAAAGTTAGTGGGCAAAATGAGAACTACTGCCAAATAAATTAGTGCTGCAAGCAATGATATTGAGTTGCCCATTTGTGCCGTTTATTATATTCTGTGGATAAACTAGCCTATCTCTTAAGTTCACGAACGAAAAAACAGGAAAAGTTTGAAGGAGAATGAATGTAAATTTTACATTTTAATATCTGACTACATGTTATTTTAAGAAGTTATTAATTAATTTTAAATTGTTTAATAATATTTTACTTTAAGCAGTATCATTATTTAAATAACTAAAAAATAACAAGCAGTCATTTTTAATCTTGTTAAATTATTAATAAATTACTAAAGCTGGAGATTGCAAGTTTCCTTCATTTTGATAGAACCGTCGAGGCCAGTCATATCTAGGTGGCTCTGACTGTTTGAGCAAGTATAATCCATAAATCCTACTCAGAGAAAGTGATGAAACGTTGTTGTTATGATAGATGGCCGCAATTAATCCTATGGATTATGTCGAGGTTGGAGAACTGCCTTCCCAACGCTTCTATCATAGAAACCACGCACCCAAGTTCCACTAGCTTAAATGTTATTCAATGGCACCCCAACACTCTAGAGCAGGGGTTCTCAACGTGTGGTAGGCGGTAAAAATTTTTGGGGTACGCTGTGAGAGCTCAAAAGTCGCTAGATCTAGTAACAAAGTCGCTAAGTTGGAAACACTGGTGTACAAAAATGTAATTTTTTGTGTTTATCGATATTAATTTATGAATACAAAATTTAATGTATATATATGTTATATTTTATTTCCATTGTTATACTATAACTGTAGTTTTATCTATCTATACAAGGGTTACGCCAGTTACATGCACATTTCCAGGGGGCACGTGAAGCATAAAAGGTTGAGAACCACTGCTCTAGATCTATGAGCAGAACATAGTTCTCAATATATCCTTTACTCAATGCTCCACCAATACTACTGCAATAGTTCTCAACAGGTTATATTACTATTAGGAGTAACGATTTCTTGCAAGGCGTATAAGTCGGCTTTATGACTATACACGATGCCGGTTTATTTAACGTTTAATGTACATCTACATTATAGGATTTAATTGATATTTCCAATTTTTACGTACTGTGAAGAAAAGCTTGGTTGTGAAATGGAAGTAAGATGAGAGGATTTGTGGCATGTGACCATATGTGTGACATACGGTTGGAGTAATGGCCGACAACACAATTTAAACAAGCGATCTGTCCCTGTGGGTGAGCGGGAGCTATCCACTAGGAAAAGAGGGTGTTCATCTTATTGACCTCGCGTTTAATGAGAGAAGATGGATTATCGTTCGTTTCATCAAGTTTTTATGAGAAAGGGGAAGGTTCACTCATTGGACAAGAGCATTCCATCTCGTTGGTAAGAAAATTCCCCGCCCTGCCCACGGTCAGTGGGGGACACCGATGGGCTTGTAAAGGCCGCCGTCCGTCGTATGGGACGTTAAGCCGTGGCCCCGTGTGCGGTAGAGTCATAACCTGTGCACGTTAAAGAACACGATGGATGCCTTGACGGGAGGCTACCATTTGACGAGAGGCTACCGGGGGGTCCATGTGACCTGGCCATTTAGCCCATGGTGTGCAAAAACGTGCCGCTCACAGGTAAAACAACCCAACCCAATCTCGTTGATAAGATGCTTGCTTGATGGTAATGAGATGGGAGGTATCCTTCCATTTGCCAAGTGTTTATTGAGAGAGTAGAAATGCCATCTTTTCGACAAGTGTTTATTGAGAGAGGGGTAATGCAGTCGCTTCTTCCATTTTATCGGACGAGGGGCAATGTCCTCGCCAAGTGTATATCGAGAGGTGGTCATGCTGTTCCTTAGGGAAAATGATGTCCTTCACTAAGTTTTTATTGAGCGAGGAGCATTGTCCTGCCTTCGTCTATTGGAAGAGAGACGTCATCCCTTCACCAAATGCGTAATGGAGAGGAGAAGGGATACCTCTTCTCCAAGCGATTATTTAAGTAGCTGCAATGCCGTACCTTCACCAAAAGTCTATTGCTAGGTGGCAATGTCGTAACATACCTAAATGTTTATTGAGAGGGTGACAGTGCTGTCCCTTCACCAAATGTTTATTGAGAGGGTGACAGTGCTGTCCCTTCACCAAATGTTTATTAAGAGGGTAACAGTGCTGTCCCTTCACCAAATGTTTATTAAGAGGGTAACAGTGCTGTCCCTTCACCAAATGTTTATTAAGAGGGTAACAGTGCTGTCCCTTCACCAAATGTTTATTAAGAGGGTAACAGTGCTGTCCCTTCACCAAATGTTTATTAAGAGGGTAACAGTGCTGTCCCTTCACCAAATGTTTATTAAGAGGGTAACAGTGCTGTCCCTTCACCAAATGTTTATTGAGAGGGTGACAGTGCTGTCCCTTCACCAAATGTTTATTAAGAGGGTAACAGTGCTGTCCCTTCACCAAATGTTTATTAAGAGGGTAACAGTGCTGTCCCTTCACCAAATGTTTATTAAGAGGGTAACAGTGCTGTCCCTTCACCAAATGTTTATTAAGAGGGTGACAGTGCTGTCCCTTCACCAAATGTTTATTGAGAGGGTGACAGTGCTGTCCCTTCACCAAATGTTTATTAAGAGGGTAACAGTGCTGTCCCTTCACCAAAGGTTTATTAAGAGGGTAACAGTGCTGTCCCTTCACCAAATGTTTATTAAGAGGGTAACAGTGCTGTCCCTTCACCAAATGTTTATTAAGAGGGTAACAGTGCTGTCCCTTCACCAAATGTTTATTGAGAGAGTGACAGTGCTGTCCCTTCACCAAATGTTTATTAAGAGGGTAACAGTGCTGTCCCTTCACCAAATGTTTATTAAGAGGGTAACAGTGCTGTCCCTTCACCAAATGTTTATTAAGAGGGTAACAGTGCTGTCCCTTCACCAAATGTTTATTAAGAGGGTAACAGTGCTGTCCCTTCACCAAATGTTTATTAAGAGGGTGACAGTGCTGTCCTTTCACCAAATGTTTATTGAGAGAGTGACAGTGCTGTCCCTTCACCAAATGGTTATTGAGAGGGTGACAGTGCTGTCCCTTCACCAAATGTTTATTAAGAGGGTAACAGTGCTGCCCTTTCACCAAATGTTTATTGAGAGAGTGACAGTGCTGTCCCTTCACCAAATGTTTATTGAGAGGGTGACAGTGCTGTCCCTTCACCAAATGTTTATTAAGAGGGTAACAGTGCTGTCCCTTCACCAAATGTTTATTAAGAGGGTGACAGTGCTGTACTTTCACCAAATGTTTATTCAGAGAGTGACAGTGCTGTCCCTTCACCAAATGTTTATTGAGAGGGTGACAGTGCTGTCCCTTCACCAAATGTTTATTAAGAGGGTAACAGTGCTGTCCTTTCACCAAATGTTTATTAAGAGGGTAACAGTGCTGTCCCTTCACCAAATGTTTATTGAGAGGGTAACAGTGCTGTCCCTTCACCAAATGTTTATTAAGAGGGTGACAGTGCTGTCCTTTCACCAAATGTTTATTAAGAGGGTAACAGTGCTGTCCCGTCACCAAATGTTTATTAAGAGGGTGACAGTGCTGTCCTTTCACCAAATGTTTATTAAGAGGGTAACAGTGCTGTCCCTTCACCAAATGTTTATTGAGAGGGTGACAGTGCTGTCCCTTCACCAAATGTTTATTAAGAGGGTAACAGTGCTGTCCCTTCACCAAATGTTTATTAAGAGGGTAACAGTGCTGTCCCTTCACCAAATGTTTATTAAGAGGGTAACAGTGCTGTTCCTTCACCAAATGTTTATTAAGAGGGTGACAGTGCTGTCCCTTCACCAAATGTTTATTAAGAGGGTAACAGTGCTGTCCCTTCACCAAATGTTTATTGAGAGAGTGACAGTGCTGTCCCTTCACCAAATGTTTATTAAGAGGGTAACAGTGCTGTCCCTTCACCAAATGTTTATTAAGAGGGTAACAGTGCTGTTCCTTCACCAAATGTTTATTAAGAGGGTAACAGTGCTGTCCCTTCACCAAATGTTTATTAAGAGGGTAACAGTGCTGTCCCTTCACCAAATGTTTATTAAGAGGGTGACAGTGCTGTCCTTTCACCAAATGTTTATTGAGAGAGTGACAGTGCTGTCCCTTCACCAAATGTTTATTAAGAGGGTGACAATTTGTCCCTTCACCAAATGTTAATTCAAAGAGTAACATGCTGTCCCTTCACCAAATGTTTATTCAAAGAGTGACATGCTGTCCCTTCACCAAATATTTATTGAGAAGCAATGTCGTCTCTGCCAAATATGTATTAAGAAAGTAGCAATGCCATCTTGAGAATGAAGCAATGCTGTCCCTTTTCCTAATATTTATTGAGAGAGTGGTAAAGTCATCCTTTCATAAACTGTTTATTGAAAGTGAAGCAAAGCCATTCCTTTGCCAAATATTTGAAAGAAGAGCAATGCTGTGCCTTGAGGTGGGGGCGTTTTCGCTTCATTCGCCAAGCTTCATTAAACGCTTGACCAATGTGAAGATCGTCTCTTTGGCCAGTGCCCACTATGATGATCGTCCCATAGACAAAGTGTTGAATGAGATATGGGTGTCAAAAGTAGCAGTCAAATCTTAGGGTTCCTGAATACAAACACTAATTTTTTATATTTTCAAAAAGTATAAGATCCTTATTAAAGTGTATTAAATATATATACATTCCTGACCAGTAAGAAAATTTCAAGAATGCAGTCTGAACAGTGAAAGCGTAAGACAACGTTCTTGCAAAATATATTTTCAGATATAGAAATGCATTTCGTTATGGTGATCATTACCTTACTCCATGCGGTTCTGATGTGTCCACGATGTATTGGTTAATTAATTATGTTAATATTTAATCGGACCATCCAGTGTGTTTTTCAACGTATACAGGATATAGCTCTCACAACCATGGCTTAACGTCCCATCCGACGGACGGCGTCCTTTCCAAGCCCATCGGTGCCCTTACTGACCGATAGCATGGTGGGTAGTTTTGTGTAGATAAATCTCAACGGTGGCCCAGGTGAGACTGGAACCTGGGAACTGCAGATTACGAGCTTGCGTGTTACCAATTGAGCCACCTTCGCCCCACACTTCAGAGGATTAATGTCACCATGATGATCCAATGGCAAGCACCAATGGAAATATTGAATGAAAGATGAGGGGGGGGGGGGGGCGCAATGGAACCCCCTTCCCTGACAGAATCAAAAAATAGTATTTCTATCCGTATGAGAGGGATTTGAATTTGCGAGGTTTCCAGTAAATGAGTTTGCTTTAGCTTGTGAAGTAAAAGAATCCTTCGCAACGGCAAAGGCGTGGATATTTCCTTATTTAAATATATCTTTTCGTCGAGATCTCGCTTTCCTCACAGATGGAGTATTATACTTAGAGACTCCTGCAAGTCGTATCAAATTGGCTGCTTCAGAAGTCGTTTATTTTGTATTTTAAATATTTATAAAGATGGGATCATTTTAAAGGAGATGAACTAAGAGCTCAAAATGACAAATGGAAAAAGTTCCATATAAGAAGGTAATTATGGAGAAAGGATTTAGGTTGGGGTGTTACCTTTGAGTGTCACGTTTTTGCACAAAATGGTCTATCGGCCAAGTCACAAGGACCCGAGGGGCTCAGAAAATGTTGTGGAAAGGGAACCCACTCGGCAGCTGTTAGGAGACAGATCGTAGCCTCTCAGCTCGGCCATACAACGTGTTCTTTAACATGTACATATTATGTCTCTCATACACATGGGGCGACAGCTTTATTCCCCATTCGACGGAAGGCGGCCTTTCCAAGCCCATTGGTATCCATGAGTGACCAAGGACGGGGTGGGAATTTCGCGGAGATAAATCTCAACGCTGGACCAGATGAGATTCGAATCTGGGAACTGCAGATTACGAGCCTGGCGAGCTGCTAACTGAGCCTCCCCCAGATTTGGAGAAGGGATGAAATAAGAAGGTTCAATGGGATCTCTAGGGAAATTTCTGGGGCAGTCAATGCTAGGTATATGTGAAGTTGAACAATTGTCTGTAAGCTGAAAATGAAGGGTGGCCTTAAAGACCAAGATCAGTGAACCAAACTGATATCCCAGTCTCCTCTTCTTCTAAAGAAGTATCTTCTGTGTCTAACGGTCTGCACCACATGGAAAGGAATTTATACTTAGGCACTATATCTGCTCATTTTTATGCATCGTTTCACAGTTCTCTTTCCAGTTTCTGCCTTGCTATTTACAGACCAAAGTGTATACCCACTAAAAAAAAGCACTCCCTCACAACTTCAGTGAATTTATGGGCTATTTTTTTAATCTAGCGAATCTCATTAAAGTTTCAGGGATCGTGGAGATGAAATTACAAGACGCTAATTATTGGAACTCCTTTTCTGTAATTGTTGCTCTTACGGTTTTAGTCATTAAGAATCTCGAAGTTTTTTTTTATTTCTCGGTCTGTCCATCTCTTTCTTGATTGCAATCAAGTCCTAAAATGTTAATGGCATTCCCTTCTGGATGAGCTGGTTTTTGTTTAACTCTACTGATTGGTGTGGAATGAAGCACGTACCGAACGGAATTAGCTCCCCAGTAAAAGAAATGGGCCTTTGGCTGCGTCATTGGAAACAGACACTTGGGCGTTGTAACTCACACTTTTCAATTGCAAATGACAAATGAGGAATTTCTCTAATAAAAGCCTCAGCTGAATAAATATCGAAGTAAGGCTTTTTCTCTGGAATATCAGCAATGTTTCGTCTTAAGTGTTAATCGTCGTAGAAAAGATCTAAATGAGGTAAATTACTCTTCAAAAGAAAATAATAAATAAATTTACGAAAGTAACAGTGAATAATAAATTGCAGTAATTTTTCTCTTCGATGAAAGTTGATGATTCTGAGGTATTTTTTTAGTTGTGGTTTTCGAAAACAAATAGAAAATATTTCAACGTTCTCGGTATTTGACACAACCGCAAATTTCTGAACTTTTTCAGGAAAACTTCGAACATTTCATTTTTATCGGAAAAAAAGGTAACTTTGTTAACTTTCTAAGTAAACCGTAAATTGAGAAAAATTACCCCATTTTTCACCTTTTTTAGAATAATAATTGGTTTTTATCTTGAGAAAACAAAAGTTAATGTTTTTTAAATATAATATATTTGTCATTTATTAGGAAAACTGTGATTTTTTTTTTATATTTTGAAAGCTTTAAACTTATTGAGAATACTTCGAATTTTAAAACAGATTTAAAATTTTCTCGAAAAATAAAATTTTTAAAGAAAATATATTTTTTGAACTTTATAGAAAGTTGCGGACATTTAAAATCCTTAAAATATTTTTAATTTAATAACTTTTAAAAAAATAGTGAAATTGGATAAATATGAAGAAAAACTGTCATTAGCCAGATGGGATCTGAACCCACGACTTGTTGATAACATATCAGGTGCTCTGACCACTGAGCTACCGGCCACCGAAAATCAGTCTCTATTAGTGGCTTCAAGCATTATACCACAGAATCAGTTGGGTTGTTTTACCTCTGAGCGGCACTTTTTTGCACACCATGGGCTAAATGGCCAGGTCACATGGACCCCAAAGGCTCAGAGAAGGTTGGGGGAGGGAACCCACTGGAACAACTGTTGGGAGACAGATGGTAGCCTCCCGTCAAGGCCATCCAGCGTGTTCTTTAACGTGCACAGGGTATGGCTCTCCCGCACACGGGGCCACGGCTTACACGTCCCATCCGACGGACGGCGGCCTTTCCAAGCCCATCGGTGTCCCCTACTGACCGTGGGCAGGGCGGGGAATTTTGCGGACATAAATCTCAACGCTGACTCAACTGGGACTCGAACCTGGGAACTACAGATTACGAGCCTGGCGCGCTACCGACTGAGCCACCCCCGCCTCCCAGTTCAATGCACATGACCAGCCAGCGTCAAACGGCATGTTTTTTTTTATTTTAAGCGAACACGCCGAGAATCGAGCTTAAGCATTGTTGTGATAATAGCAGATGACTGTTCGGCGGTCGGTGGATCAGCTGTCAGAGCACCTGACAAGTTATCAGGAGATCGTAGATTCAGATCCCTTCCTGCTAATGACAATTTTTCTCCATATTTATCTAACAAATTATTACCAGGTGTATCTGAGAAATTTTATTATTTCAGTAGTAAAATTTTTAAACTTTGCTAAAAAATGAAAGAGTTCTTGTTTTTCCTTTGGCATAGCTACCATGGTTCTATCGCCGCGCTCATGAATTTTCCTCGATAATAATAGATTGAAGTGATTATTTGCATATTTTCTAAGGATCAGTATTTTTTCAAAGAGCGGTTCCTGATACTTATGTGATATCTCCTGATTTCTACGTGTATATTGTAAAATTAAATGAATTAAATGATAAAAGCAAAGGGATTTCTATTCCACGAAATACATCCTCTTAAATTTTTTGCCAAAAAACGCTTTTAAGGAAGGAAAAGGGGACCAAATAAAGAAGTCTCTCACCAGAGGGCGGGGGTGGCTCAGTCGGTAGCGCGCCAGGCTCGTAATCTGTAGTTCCCAGGTTCGAGTCCCAGCTGGGTCAGCGTTGAGATTTATCTCCGCAAAATTCCCCGCCGTGCCCACGGTCAGTAGGGGACACCGATGGGCTTGGAAAGGCCGCCGTCCATCGGATGGGACGTTAAGCCGTGGCCCCGTGTGCGGGAGAGCCATACCCTGCGCACGTTAAAGAACACGCTGGATCGCCTTGACGAGAGGCTACCATCTGTCTCCCAACAGCTGTTCCAGTGGGTCCCCTGCCCCAACCTTCTCTGAGCCTTCGGGGTCCATGTGACCTGGCCATTTAGCCCATGGTGTGCAAAAACGTGCCGCTCAGAGGTAAAACAACCCAACTCTCACCAAGGTACGGCATTACCTCTCTACGCTGCTGTCTTTCGCTGCTAAAGTGAGAGAACTACAATTAGCGATATTTAATGATACTAGGAAGTAAAAGTCCAACTGAGTTGGGTTAGACGATACCATATATGTCATTATAAAAAAATTAATAAAAAAAAATGTTTATTTGCATGCTTTAAAAAAATAATTTTGTAGTCGTAGCTATCAAATGAAACAGTCGTACAGAATATACTACTTGGCTTTTTTCTTTGTAGCTTATGATTAGGGTTGGGTTGTTTTACTTCTGAGCGGCACTTTTTTTGCACACCATGGGCTAAATGACCAGGTCACATGGCCTTCGAAGGCTCAGAGAAGGTTGGGACCCACTGGAACAGCTGTTGGGAGACAGATGGTTGTCTCCGTGAAGGCCAACCAGCGTGTTCTTTAACGTGCACAGGGTATGGCTCTCCTGCACACAGATCACGGCTTAACATCCCATCCGATAGAGGGCAGCCTTTCCAAGCCCATCAGTGTCCTCTACTGACCGTGGGTAGGGCGGGAATTTTGCGGAGATAAATCTCAACGCTGACCAACTGGGGACTCGAACCTGGGAACTACAGATTACGAGCCTGCCGCGCTGCCGACTGAACCATCCCTTTATTTCCCGGTAATGTTCAAAATTTCAAAGCTGATTTTTTTAATATGAATGCAGCTGAGCCTACTCTCTAAAATATTTTACAAAAGGTAAATTAAATTAATTAAATGTAACGTAATGTTAGGTTTTCAATTTGAAACATGCTATTAGGAAATGGATTTTAACTTATTATGATATGAACAATTTTATAGCAATTTTTCGTAAGCAGCGATAAAAACAATGGGGACAATTTTATTTATATTTTTTTAATTAAAACGCATACTTTTTTATGCGCTTGTTAATAAAGTCGAAAATCTACATAGCTTGCCTTCTTTCGTTCTAATAGCTACTAAAGATGTAATCCAAGCGAAACTAATAATTGTCACATTTAATTTATCAAAATTAATAATTCACATACTTAGAAAAAATTGTAAAAGTGAAAAAATTTTATTCAAGTTTTTCACCACTAATTATTGTTAGTGGGGAAGATTGCTATTATTTATGGAAAAAAATATTATTGGCAGAAAAAATTAATTTTCCTAGAAAAAGACTTTTACTGATAGAGAAGGATGTTACCAGAAGAGACCGTTGCTTGTAATTTATCCTCTAGTGTCGTAATTGATTCAGAAATTAAATTTATCTTTCATGATTTTTATTATGATTACCCTTACTATTATTTCAGGAAGCAAAAGTTTAATTAAGTTAAAATCCATTTTGACTGTTTTTCTTCTTATTATGTAACACAGTTTCTGCATTTTCAGTTTCAAAAGAATTCACACCAAAATAATCATCTTTCAAAAATCTTTAAAATCAGCTATCTCTCACTGCGCATGTGTGTCGAGTATTTTTGCCTGGCTAAACTAATCGCTAAAGCGATAGCTATGTCTGTCTCCAGATTCTGGCTATGTACTAAATATGAAATAGTGCTGTGAGTGCAAAATATTTAAAGGACTCTTTCAACTGCCTGTGGATTCTGCGCATGCGCTAAGCGGGAAATAGTGCTGTGAATGCAAAACTTTCTTCAGAGAGAAAATGACATTAATTTTTACAACCTTATCCACTTTGTTAAACTAAACTTTTAATTCTCAAGTTGATAAGTATAAAATTTGAAGTTTTTTTTTTATCAAATTTGAAATTACTCAAGTATCTGTAAATAATTTTGACTACAAAAGTATAAATTAGTGCTCACCAGTCAACTTCAATTTTTTTGGTTCAAAAATATTAATTGTTCGCTACAGCTAACGTTGAAATCAGGTTAAGGTGTACCTGCAGTTTACCGTTCCAACATGGCGACACGTGAAGAAACGTAAGTGGAAGGTAGGTGACTAATCGGAACGCAAGATACAACTGTTGGGGGTTTTTGCAGAATTGAACAGCAAACATGTCTGCTGCTGAGATTTGCGGTCGCCTCTGACTCCTATATTTTTAGGTATACAAAAGTTTTGGATAAAAACTGAAATGAATATTTGTGTGTTTCTTTTAACGGCAGTACTGCAGTTCACGGTTACAATACCGCCACCTTGTTTTTACGCAACGTAATGATGTTGCGTTTGCTATACCACCCTACAGGTCACTAGTAGAATAAAAAAAAATATTTTTCCTCCATAAACAATAAAAGAACTCCTCCCTAAATTACTGACGTAAAAAAAACGATAAATACGAAACAGAATGTAACAAAACTTAGCAATAACACATTTCAAACAATATTCAATGCAGTTGTATCTATAATAGACTAAAACTGTCATTACGAGCTAGAAATTCCCCGCCCTGCCCACGGTCGGTAGGGGACACCGATGGGCTTTGAAATACCGCTGCCCGTCGGATGGGACGTTAAGCCGTGGCTCCTTGTGCGGGAGAGACATACCCTGTGCACGTTAAAGAACACGCTGGATGGCCTTGACGGGAGGCTACCATCTGTCTCCCAACAGCTGTTCCAGTGGGTCCCCTCCCCCAACCTTCTCTGAGCCTTCGGGGTCCTTGTGACCTGGCCATTTAGCCCATGGTGTGCAAAAAAGTGCCGCACAGAGGTAAAACAACCCAACTCATTACGAGCTAGTGATGGCACTGTAAAGAGAGAATACGCCAGAAAGAATACAATGATAAATTCTTAGTTTTAAACGCAAAATTTTTGGTTTGCATATAAATTACCGGCAAAAATAACTGCATCTATTACTTAATTGAATATTTCAGTAAATAATTCGTTATTTTTCTGATCCCACGTACTACCCATATAATACTAATTTAAAATCGGATGTCTTAGATGTGGTAGTATTTGGAAATTTCTTTCCCATTTACAGATTAAATACAATTAATGTATTTAACTCTGACCACATTCCCGTTAATATGCAACTTTCTATTACCTCACAGGAAAATCCTACAGAACTGATTTACACCAACTGGGATAAATTTACTTCTCTTGTAAATGAATCCTTCACTGGAAAAATGCAACTCATCCAATCTACGTACTATCACGAAGGATATCGAGATTTTTACTCATATTCTAACTGATTCTAAAGCAAAAGCGAGTAAAGTTAAAAAAATTACCAGTTTATTACTCGCTTCCTGCTCCCATTTTAGCACTTATCAGAGATAAAAATAAATCACGGCGTAAATGGCAGAGAAATAGGAATGAAGAAGATAACAAGTTATATTACCAACTAAAAGAACAAATCAGAAATGATATTAAGGTTTTTAGACAAAATAGCTGGAAGGATAAAATCAGCAATCTTTCTGTGCATGATAACTCCATATGGAGGTTAATAAAATCTTTTAAAAATCCTAAGGATAATCTCCCACCTATTCATGGTTTCCGGGGAGTGGTCTTTAGCGATGAAGCGAAGGCGGAGGTTTTTGCCATCTCGCTGCAGGATCAATTTCAGGAAAATCATGATCTCTCTCATGAAGACACACATGAAGAGGTGGAGGATGGACTCTTCAGATTCTTACAACTTCCTATCATTAATATTCTTTTTACCACACTCAAGGAAATTGAAGATGCAATAAAAAACCTTAATCGAAATAAGGCCCCAGGTCCTGACCTCATAACTAACAAAATGCTGAAAAAACTGCCAAAAAACGCGATTGTTCATTTGTGTTCAATTTTCAATCTGCTCATCAGATACGGTAACTTCCCGAATATCTGGAAGAATGCTCATGTCAGAATGATCCTAAAGACAGGGAAAAATCCAAGTTTCCTCCAAAGTTACCGCCCAATCAGCTTGGCTGTTTGGGCAAGCTGCTTGAGCGGGCGATTCTCAATCGACTCTCTGACTTTCTTAATCAGAACCACATCATACCAGATTCGCAATTCGGCTTTAGAAAGAAGATGCCCACTGAGCATCAGATCCTCCGTGAAGTTGAAAAAATTGCTGAATCCTTGAGTAAAAGGGAAAAGGTTGCCTCAGTTTTTCTTGATGTGGCCAAAGCCTTTGACAAAGTTTGGATAGATGGTTTTTTGGACAAACTTGTCAGGGTTAAGGTTCCATCAGGAATTATCCAATTTATACGGTCATACCTTAACAATCGTACATTTCAAGTACAGATTAAAAAGAGCCTTTCTACGATATATCCCATCGAAGCTGGAGTACCACAAGGCTCCCTTCTTAGACCAGTGATCTTTTCTATCTACCTTTATGATTATCCTGTTATTGACAGGATCACTACTGCTATGTATGCAGATGGCAATGCTCTTCTCTCACCCTCGCTGAGCACATCTATTGCTATTAATAGATTATAGCAAGGCTTGGATAAGATAGAGCAATGGTACAGTAAATGGAAGATTGGAATCAATGTTGAGAAAAGTGCTTCAGTTTTATTTGCCACCAAAAGAGTCACTAACCGCCAGACTCTCAACTCTTTCGATACACCACTTAACTGGCAGAAAACTGTTAAGTATCTGAGCGTTACCTTGCATAGCAAGCTCAGATGGGACAAGCACATTGAAAATGCTCTGCAAAAAGCAAACATGATTCGAAGCCAACTTGGCCCATTGATGGGGAAGAATTCTATCCTCTCCATTGATCATAAGTTACTACTTTACCATACAGTTCTTAGACCTGTTATAACATATGCAGCCCCCATATGGGCTAACACGACAAAGGCAAAAATATTAAGAAACTCTAGATCTATCAAAATAAAATCTATAGACAGGGCGTAAATGCTCCATGGTTTGTGACCAACAGACAAATAAATGGGGATTTAGGCGTCCAACATATTTACACCCATATAAAGCTAATCTCTAAGAAATTCTTAGAAGCTGTGGACACGAATCTTCACGATTTCATTACTAACATTTTGAAGTATGATCATGATCCTCTGAGCAGATTCAAGAGAGGGCTAGACCATTGGCTTTCGATCAGGAACACTTTATGGTCTAGTACCCTGATCTACCATATTTACCATATCTACCATATCTACCATATTTATCATATCTACCATATTTATCATTTACCATATCTACCATATTTATCATTTTTCCTGCCCCTTGGGGCTCACCTTTTGGTGATTTTTGTGTTGTCCTTTGCGACTCATGCCATTTATTGAATATCCTCAGATGGAGAAGGCTATGGGATCTTTTTTCCTGGTACTTCGAAAAATCATAATTATGTAACATGATACATAATTCGTTATTTAGTGATATGCTCAGTTAAGTAATAGACGTCACATCACCTTACGCACTTTAATAATGCCAAACGAAGCCACTTCTTTCAGCAACGTATAGAACTAACCAATAAGTGTCCCTTCCGCGTTTAATAAAATGCTCCAAAAGAGAGAGATTCTCATCGACACAACTATTTCGAATCAAGCATATCGCTAAAGAGCGAATTTTGGTATCGCACTCAAATAAAGCTCCTGCCAAAAATAATCTCATCGGACATAAGTATTTTGACTCGATCCTATCACAAACAACAAATTTGCGTTCTGCACTAAAAAAGACCCAAAAGATATATATGTATTATCTCATTCGACACAACTATTTCCAATATAGCAATATAGCTACACAACAAAGTTTTGTTCAGCACTACAAAAAAAACCCGAAAAATGTATAATCTCATTGGATCCAAATATTTTGACTAGAGAATATAGCTAAACAAGTTTTTACACCTCATAAAAAAGCTTCCCAAAATAAATGATCTATTTGAATGCAATTATTTCGCTAAACTTTCAATAAACTTGAAAGCTCAACGGAAAGCTGTTGCTACCACAGCGGTTACTCCGAGTGAGATCGAAATGCTACTTTCTTTAGTGATTAGTTTTGTCTGGTAAAAATCTTCACCACAAGCATGCGCAGTTGATAGGAAATCATTCTGTCGCTAGATGCTTCTGGTCAGTAGAGGACACTGACCGATGAACTTTGGCCGTTGCTTTCGGATGGGACGGAAAGCCATGGTCCCGTGTGCAGGAGAGACATATTTTCTGCACAATAAAAACATGTTTAGTGGTGGCCTTGAAGGGAGGCAACCATCTGTCTCCTAACAGCTGTCCAGCGAGTCTCATCCCCATAACCTTCTCTGAGCCCCTCGGAGTCCTTGTGACCTTGCCATTTAGTCCACTGTGTGCAAAAAGTGCCGCTCTGAGTAAAACAACCCAACGTAACACCATCAAAACAGTTGTAACGGCCTTTGTTTTCAAAGCCTTTATCTCGCCAACTTAAAGGTACGCCACTATTATTGGTTGAAGATAATTATTGTTGATATAAGAAATTATTATTAAGGGTAGAAGAGATTATAGTCGAGGTACAAGATTGTTATTAATAGATTATTATTAATAGGAAACATTTCTTTTGGTAATGGAAATATAATTGACAGAAGACATCATTATTTATACAGCATCTTGTTCGTGGCAAAAAAAAATTATTGTTAGCAGAAGAGATAACAGCTGATAGAAGAATATTATTGGCGTAAAAGATTATTTCGCTGAAAAAAAATTTTTTTTTTTATTTTTAGCAGAAGAGATAACAAATGATGGAAGAATATTATTGGCATAAAAGATTATTTCGCTGAAAAAAATTTTTTTTTTATTATTGTTAGCAGAAGAGATAACAACTGATGGAAGAATATTATTGGCATAAAAGATTATTTCGCTGAAAAAATATATTATTGTTAGCAGAAGAGATAATAAATGATGGAAGAATATTATTGGCATAAAATATAATTTCGTTGAAAAAATTTATTTTTCTAAAAGATTATTGTCAGGGTCTGTAAATGGTAGCTAGGTAGTCACTGGAAGGAGAGCTATGCACTAATCCCCTGTGATGATGCATAGAACCGGTCAGGCCTGTCACCTAATATCCAACCCTTCTCGTGGTGCAGACCATTAGTACCTTTCAAAAGAGATACTCTCTTGTGGAAGTGAACGGAGGGGGAGGGCTGCCAGATTAGTGTGGCCTACTGATCTGGACAACTATGGCTATTTTTCTTTTTTTTTTACCCTGCTGAGGAGTGGTCAACCACACAGGGTCCTGGTGCTGACCATATAAATCCACTGTACTGGACAGATATATGGCTCTGAGCTTGATTATGGATCCTGATTTTGCTACACTGGTGGGCTTCTGTGGAGGGAAAATCTTCCGCTGTGTTTCTGTTTGTTTGTGGGTTGACAGCCCCAAGTGAATAGATTTACAGGATATATTTATCAGCTGGTGGATAATCCTGAGCAGAGATCATCGCAGGCACCTGAACTCTTTGCTTCTATTGGCATCGTCAAATTCTACATTGGAGGAAGTTTTCCGTGTAGATGGATTCAGCATTTAGTGGTGGGGGAACGGGTCTTTGCCCCATTCTGCGATTAGGTGGCTGTTTGATGTTGTCGCATTCCCTCTTTCAATAAACATAGTCTCTTTAAACATCCCACTAACCATTATCCCTCCATAGGTAGTTGGAATGTGAGAACTCTGCACAGAGCTTTTTCTCTTGATGTCCTCACACAAGAATTCCACCATTATAATTTAGATGTTATCGGCTTGCACGAGACCAGATGTACAGATAAAGGTCAGATTCTTAAAAATAATCTTAAATTTCTCTTTTCAGGGAGGGACGAAAATAAGCATCACCAAGGCGTGGGTCTACTTTTCAGCAGAGACGCTAGTGATGCTCTTCTAGGATATGAGTGCGTTAATGAAAGATTTCTTACAGCAAAATTTCAGACAAGCGTTAAAGACTTGAATATTATCTGCTGTTATGCCCCCACTGAGGATGAGAAGGATAGGTTTTATGGACAACTTTAGGATATTTTGAATTCTGTCAAGAAAGGAGATATTACCCTTGTTCTTGGTAACTTCAATGCCAAAATTGGTACTGACTCTGACCTTTGGGGAGGAGTAATAGGCCCTTTTTTTATTGGTGCAATGGCAATGGGCAACGTTTCTTACAGGTAAGTAAACTGAATGGATTCAGAATAACTAACACTTATTACAAACACCGTGACATACATAAGTACACATGGGTTTCACCCGATGGACTGCATAAGAATATGATTGATTATATACTAATTAACAGCAAATGGGCTAGTTCTGTTAGGAATACCAGGTCATATAGGGGAGCTGAAATTGGATCTGACCATTATCTTGTTAAAAGTGTCTTGCAACTTAAACTTAAAAAGTGTTGTGCTAGGGTTAAAAAATTTACTTTTAATACTGAAGCTCTGAAAGATCCAGTTATAGCCAAAGCTTACCATGATAGGTTACTTAGTCATTTTGACAGTCATGGTCTGCTTACTACTGAAGTTGAGGAAGAATGGGGCCATTTTGCACAGGCTTCTTTGGAAACTAACAGTACTCTTTTAGGAAAAAAGGAGCAGAGTAGACATAATTATTTGAGTGATAAGGCACTTGAGCTTATTTCAGAAAGAAAGAACTGCAGGAATGTCCTTAATCAGTACCCTACTAGTCCTAATAGAAAGTATTACAGAGAGCTTAATAAACGTGTAAAGGATCAGTTACATACTGATAAGAATCTTTGGCTTGATGGTTTGGCTGACAAAGCCGAGGAAGCAGTTAGACAGCACAACAGCAGAGAGCTGTACCAGATACTTAATGTTTTGTGTGGTAGAAAACGGACAGGCATACAGGGATTGAAGGATAAACAAGGTAAGGTTACAGAACGTGAGGATTCTGTCATGGCTAGGTGGGCTGAGCATTTCAGTGATGTTCTAAACAATGTGGTTAGTTCTACTCCCATTGTTTGTAATGATGATAGATGCATTGGCAGCTGTAATGTTGGCCCTATAACACAATCTGAAGTTATTTTGGCTGTTTCTAAACTTAAACTTCATAAATCCCCAGGGGTAGATGAAATTACTACGGAAATGCTTAGAGCTGGGAATGTTTCGGTTACCACTTAGATGACTGAAATTCTGAATATCTTTTATGATAAAGGCATGGTTCCTAAAGATTTTACCAGAGCTATTGTTATCCCTATTTTCAAAAAAGGTGATCGCAGTTCTTGTGATAACTATAGGGGTATCAGCCTACTCTCTGTTCCAGGTAAAGTTCTTTCCATGATTGTGCTTAATAGAATTAAGAATCTGGTTGACAGTCAATTGCTTGATGAGCAATGTGGATTCAGAAGTGGTAGGGGATGTGTGGATCAGATATTTTCACTTAGGCAGATTCTTGAGAAATGTTTAGAATTTCAGAAACCTTTGGTTGCTAGCTTTGTTGATTTCAAAAAGGCTTTCGATTCTGTTGATCGTCATAATTTGTGGTTGATTGTGAAATCATATGGTATACCAGACAAGTTAGTTAACATAATGAAAGCTCTCTATAATAACGCTGAGTCGTGTGTGAGAGTTGGTAAGGCTTGTAGCAATCGGTTTAGCATTATTTCTGGTGTTCGACAAGGGTGTATTTTGTCTCCTTTTCTCTTTAGCTTGGTTATTGATTATGTTATGCGAAATTCACTTCAAGGGAAAGATTTTGGCCTTAAATGGACTGGAGATACGAAAAGTTCTGGTTTAGATTATGCTGATGATTTAGCCCTTTTGGCAAATGATGTTGATGAGATGAACTCTTTCATTCGAGCTGTTGATGAAACTGGTAGTAGAGTAGGTTTGGTTATAAACAGAGAGAAAACTAAAGTGATGAAAATTGGTCAGGCAGACTGTGATTCAGTTAATCTGAATGGTTGCAGTCTTGAGCAGGTGTCACAGTTTAATTATCTTGGGAGCTATGTAACAGATAATGGTGATGTGCGGCATGAGATTAACAGACGAATAGGGATTGCTGCCGGGACTTTTAAGAATCTATGGAGAGTGTGGAGAAATAGGCGTATACACCTAAAGACTAAAATTACATGGTATAATAGTTTGGTTCTTTCTAGGGTTATTTATGGTAATTAAACTTGGACACTTTGTAAACAGGATAACAGGAAACTAGATGCTTTTGATTCCAGATGCTTACGCAGTATCTTGGGCATTAGGTGGTTTAACTTTGTAACTAATGATGAGGTTAGGCAAAGGAGTTTGCAACCTCCTTTAAGCAGCATATTGTGCAAAGAGAGACTCCGTTGGTTTGGACATGTTGCCCGTGTGAATAATTATAGATTGGCGAATAAGGTTATGAACAGTGTGCCTAAAGGCCTCAGAAAGAAGGGAAAAACCTAGGATGCGGGACGAAAGAAGGGAAAAACCTAATACGCAGTATCTTGGGCATTAGGTGGTTCAACTTTGTAACTAATGATGAGGTTAGGCAAAGGAGTTTGCACCCTCCTTTAAGCAGCATATTGTGCAGAGAGAGACTCCGTTGGTTTGGATATGTTGCCCGTGTGAATAATTATAGATTGACGAATAGGGTTATGAACAGTGTATCTGAAGGCCTCAGAAAGAAGGGGAGACCTAGGATGCGGTGGGCAGACAATGTCAAACAGGACCTTGTTAGAATTCGTGTGCAGTGGCCAGATGCAGTAGATGCAGCTCAGGATAGACTTGCTTGGAGAACTAAATTTAACGGTTGGACCTCCGTAGCCCATGGCTGCTTGAGGAGGCTGATGATGATGATTATTGTCAGAAGTTGTAATTGGTGAAATTGATTATTATAAGCAGAAAAGATTATTATTTGCAGAAGAAAACAGATATTCCTGCCTTCGTTCGAACATTTTCCTGGTTTCAAGAATTCTTATATAAAAAAGTATTTTCCTTTTTCTTTCTAATTTCAACCTTCAATTTCAATTTCGGTATGCAAATGATCTTATGCTCTGATTCAGTTGCATTTACTGAGTCACCATTTTGCCCGATGCTTTCAACAAGAAAATGTTTCAAGGAGCCTTCATCACGTTTCTGCTGCAGTTAACAAATATAATGAAATTCTTGGAACCGAGCCACAACCAGAGGCATCTCGGAGAACTGGATTTCGGCAATTCCTGTTAATGGCATCGCAAAAGGAGGAAACAGCGATTAAGCAATAATAATTTTGTTTACAAATGGAAACTTTTGAAATAAAAGAAACTGTTTTGGTTAAATTTAATTTAGTTACTAGCTCTTTTTAAAATTACCAGTACTGAAATATTATTATTATTTTGAAAAACGAAATCAGTTAACTATTAAAGAATTCTATTCAATGTTCGTTTTTGGAATTAAAGACTAAAGTTGAATAATAAGTTACACAAATAAAAGGTTGAAGCCGTGACAAGAATATCTCCCATAAAATATTTATTTCCCATTAGTATAAATATATTATATTTATTTATTTTCGTTATTATATACTTATGTTATATATTTATTTTCCATTATTACATATTTATATTACACATTAATATTTAACTAATAAAGAACTAGAATTAACAGAATTTATTTCAGATAAATATGTTTCATATTTACAATTTACCTTTTTAGCAACATTCACCTAAAACCTCTAAATACCATGAATCAGGGCTAGAAACATTTTGTACGGAGCTAGGAGTCAGATGCGTTTCTGAGACGCTAAGGGCTTGCAAATTAGGAACTCTCAATCGAAGGTTTTTTCTGTCAAAAGTGTAATGTAGTAAAGCAAAGAAAATTAGGAGCCAAGGCTACCTGGCGTCCGGTATTTTTCCAGCCCTGTCGTAAATGTTCGAATAGTAGCTCAATTTAAGCGCATTATACTATAAAAGCTTAGACTAAAAATTAAATTGAAATTAGCTGAGATCCGAACAATTATTGTGCGGAATTTTAAGCTGTGAACATGTGATTATTTAAATAATGTATACAAATCTGTTCCAGTTTTTATGTAGAGAGTTTAGAATTCTTTTCGTGTCAAATCAAACACTTTCCTAAAGTAACTGTACAAAGGCATTTTCAAGAATAAGACTCCGCACGTCGAACCAAATGTTCGTATTGGTTTCAATAATGAGACATAAGTTTATTTTTCCTCTAATTTGGATAATGGGACATAAGCTATTTTTCCTCTAATTTGGATAATGGGACATAAGCTATTTTTCCTCTAATTTGGATAATGGGACATAAGCTATTTTTCCTCTAATTTGGATAATGGGACATAAGCTATTTTTCCTCTAATTTGGATAATGGGACATAAGCTATTTTTCCTCTAATTTGGATAATGGGACATAAGCTATTTTTCCTCTAATTTCAATTATGAGACATAAGCTATTTTTCCTCTAATTTGAATAATGAGACATAAGTCTAGTTCTCTAATTTGGATAATGAGACATAAGTCTATTTTTCTCCTAATTTGGATAAAGGAAATAAGTGTATTTTTCTTCTAATGAAGACTATTTTTCGTTAGTACCTCTTGGCCCAATCGTATTTGTATTGGTCAGAAAATAATCAGAAAATTGTAGAGATTCCAATATCTCTATCTGAGACCCGGCTACTATTTAAAACCTCTGCACTGTTATTATAGTACACCTGAAACAGATGCTACTGTTTAGGCCACGGCATGTAATATGTCATACGCTGCTATGCATAAAGTTTTCCCTTAAATATCGAAGAAGGCGCATATTTGCGTGATGGAAAAACCAGGAAAAAATATAACTTTACCCACAAAATTACAGCCATATTAGTTTACCCCCTTCCATTGGAGAGACTAATAAAATCCTTGAAGATACGAAATCCTCTGCTCAATTCGGATTCCATAAAAGGCAGTGTATAGTGCTGGATCATCACATTATATCACATTGGTATTCTCTCGACTACTCGACACATTGAAATAGGCATCCCACAAGGCTGTTCTTAAGGCCCTACCTTATTTAATATTATTTAATATTTATCTTCATGATATTTCATCACTGGCAGAATCAAAACTGCATTATATGCTGATGGCACAGCGCTATTGTCACCATCTCTCAACTCTGATCTGGCAGTAGTTTTCTTTGTTCGAGTGGTTATCAGTTAAGAATTGCCATTCACCTCAGTGTTACTGGAAGTGTGAATGTCGAAAACATTTTAGGACCTGTTGATAGAACGACATCTGTAAGCCGATTCTTACTAGTAAGCAAATTAGCCTCCCCGTGGGTCAGTAGGGGACACCGATGGGCTTGGAAATACCGCCGTCCGTCGGATGGGAAGTTAAGCCGTGGCCCTGTATGCGGGAGAGCCATACCCTGTGCACGTTAAAGAACACGCTGGATGGCCTTGACGAGAGGCAACCATCTGTCTCCCAAAAGCTGTTCCAGTGGGTCCCTCCCCCAACCTTCTCTGAGCCTTCGGGGTCCATGCGACCTGGCCATTTAGCCCATGGTGTGCAAAAAAGTGCCGCTCAGAGGTAAAACAACCCAACCCTCCCCGTGGGATTAAATGCTCGAGGCAGAGTGGCAAATTCTCATCATGATATTAGACATTTGTATAACTCTCTGTACCGATGAACCTATATGCCCACTGCTTCAAGACGGAGCAATTTAATTGTCACAGAGCTTAATCCTATGCAGAATATCGGATATCTTGATGTGATAGAACTGAGTTTATCCAACACTTAACCTCGTCTATCTTACTTTACGTACAGTCGCTCAAAAAAGTATCCGAACACCATGGTTGATTACAGAATTCAGAAAAAATACCTGGCAACGATTTTTTTTAGAAATTAGTGATCTGGCAACCTTCGTGTCACGTGACACGAAGGTTGCCAGATTACTAATTTCTAAAAAAATCGTTGCCAGATATTTTTTCTGAATTCTGTAATCAACCATGGTGTTCGGATACTTTTTTGAGCAACTGTACTAAGAGGACTTAAAATTCTTTGTTGTATCAAAAATGACAACTGGCTAAACCACATTTATGTGGGTCCACAAGGTTCGGACTATTTTCTGATCAATACAAATACCATTGGACCAAGAGATATTAATCAGAAGAAAAATAATTTGTTTCATTACCCAAATTAGACGGGTTATTATCATAGTCAGAAATTTTTAAATAAACTGGTAAGGATTGTTTCTAGCAATTTTGAAACATCTGTAGCATTTCTTTTGATGAATATGTTGAAATATTCAATTTGCAGGTTTTTGTATATGTTGCTTTTTCATACGTAACATGGGAGATCAGCAGCTAATCTTAGGCCGGATTGATTTTAATTCTCCATCTTGTAAACTATTTCTGCATTATGTCCAGTCCTTCTTGCAGTGATGTGCCATGTCGTAAATGTCAACCTCAACTGTGTCAGTGCACAGCTACATGTATCATAACGGGCCCAGACAGTACACTAACAGAGGTTTGGTTTACCTTAGAGCGGCACTTTTTTGTACACATTGATCTGAATCGGCAGGGGAAAAGGACCCCGAGGAGTCAGAGAAGTTGGGGGAGGGACCCACTCAACGGCTGATGGCAGATGGATGGGAGTCTCCAGTCAAGGCCACCCAGCCGGTTCTTTAATGTGCACAGGGTATAGCTCTCCCGCACATAGGACCACGGCTTAACGTCCCATCCGACGGATGGCAGCTTTTACAAACCCATTGGTTTGTAAAAATTATTACCCTATTGACCGAGGGCAGGGAGTTTTGGGAGGATAAATTTCATCGCTGGCCCAGGTGGGACTCGAACCTGGGAACTGCAGATCACGAGCCTGTTGCACTATCGACTGAGAAATCCCCTCTTCCACACTAACAGAGGAATTAAGTTTTAATATATAGGTGTCTCAACTGAAATTCATCTCTTAGAATATACCTAGTAATTATTTGTTTTTAAAAATTTGGTAATTAATTGTTAACAATTCAAAAATCTTTTGTTATAAACGAAACATTTTCTTTTTATGCTATTTAATAATAAATAGCTTGTAGTTAAACTTTACGCAAACTAATTCTGTTGCTGCTCTGTCAGGCCTGATATGATAGAAGAGGATGTGCTCTTGTCAAGGCAATCTAGATATTCCTGGTCAGGACAACCGTTCAATATAATAATGATGAAAAAAAAAGAGCGAAATTAAATATGCGTAATGACTGAAGTGACTGAATTTTTCTGAAGTTTAACTAAGAGCTATTTATTTTTAAACATCATGAAATAAAATAATTTATCCATTACTACTATATTAAAATATTTATGAATATTAAAAAATTAATTGCAAAGTTTTTTTGAAGTATATAACTATTACAATATAAGTCAACTGCCTAACCAAGCTACAAACACCGGATCTCTGAAATTCAGCAACTTTGAACACGATAAATCAACACGTCTTAAAACAGGAAGCCAGTGGACCAAGTTACGACTTCAGCATAGGTAGTCCTAATATCTAGAGCAGTGGTTCTCAACCTTTTATGCTTCACGTACCCCCTGAAAATGTGTATGTAACTATCGTACCACTCGTATAGATAGATAAAACTATAGTTATAGTATAACAATGGGAATAAAATAAAACATATATGCAGTATATAACATATATCTAGCGACCTTTGAGCTCTCACGTCGTACCCCAAAAATTTTAACACGTACCCCACTTTGAGAACCCTTAATCTAGACAGTTTTTATATTTTAATCTCTGTTATTATAACTGGTGAACTCTTGTGTTAATCTTCTTATTAATATTCACTTATAAATATACTTTATTTAGAAAGAAGTTATTCGTATTTAATATCAAATATCATAATGCTAATTAATACAAATAATTTTTTCCTAAATAAAATATATTTACCGATAAACATTAGTATAAAGATTAGCACAAGAGTTCTCCAGTAATAATATTAGAATCAAAACTATAAGAAATTTCTATATGATAGAGCTACTTATGCTAACATCATCTCTTTGGTCGACTGGCCTTCTCTTATAGGAGGTTTTGAGTCAATACCTGAGAGAGAACCGTGTGCAGCTGGCAATTTTTCATCCTGTGGTTACCGTGCTTGAAACATTCATGCTTTGCGCCAGACATGCTATGGATGCTTCTTTCTTGTGTTGTCTTTCTCTGAGGTTTCGTCTCCCTCACATATCTTCTCTACGGCGTACTTACTTTTGGACTCCTGTGGGACCTCTGTGGTAAGCAGCTGCTTAAGGGAAAATTATATTATTATTATAGCTACCAGTTGGATTTTAAGAAATAGAATTTAATCAAAATGCCTAGAGAGTTAAAATTGCTTATTCATGTTAATGCATTAGGTCACGCGGTATGATACAAGTCAAAGAGTGCATAAGTCATACAGAGGTAATCCTAGAACTAATGCAATGATTCTCAAAAAATCTTGACACGAAATACTCCTGAAAAGTGTAATAAATTTATGCCACCCCTTAGAATAGTAAAATTATACAGCACTTTCCTCTTCCCTACAATATAGAATCTAGGTATTTGCAAAAAAAGTCACCAAATGTACTAGCAAATATAAATATTTATTAGAATTTTGCAACTTGCTTCCAAGATGCTCGCGACCCACAGTTACTGAATTAATATAAGAGCCTGCTCCTGGAGATTCGCTTCTTTGCATTGCTGTTTGAAACCTCAAGTGAAAATGCTCACCAAAGGACGTCCATTTGGAATTTTGGCAGCTTCTCTCCTATTCTTTAGCTGCAAAAGAATTGAACAACTTTCAAATATACGATAAGGTTTAGAGTAAAAAAAGTGAAAACAGAATATTTCATGAATACTTTTAATATTTTAAACTGTATATTGTTATCAGTAGTTTTAAGATAACATTTATGTTTGTAAAGAACATAGTTAAAGTAAGTAAGAGAACAAACAACCTTCAAATACACGATAAGGCTTAGAATGAAAAATATTCAGACATAAGACAGATCATAACCAGAATTTCGAAGTACCGAAGAAACGTTTGCCCATAATCTTCTTCGTCATCAATTAGGCAGTGTTCTGCATCACATACAGTATATCACAGCATTAAGTTACACTGAGATAAGCTGGAAAAGTCCAGAACCCGACGGTTACATAACTCATAATAAGATAGAACGTGGATGCTTTTGTGTTGTCATAGTTCATCAGATTAGCTACTAATTGGTTAAGGTGATCTTCCATATTTTTTCTAAAATTTTATACATTGTTATATGATCAAGTCCTTGATACTGGAAATACCCAAGTTTCTGTGTATGATTTCATTTCTTACATGACAAGGTGCATTAACTGTTTTTCTGAGAAATTTGTTTTGTAATACTTGATGTTTTGGGGTTGGCACTCATTAGCATAACCCCAAGTAGTGAAGTACACATGAAAATAATACGAATGATAGCTTTATATAATAATAGCTTGTTTTCAGGAGAAAGTTCAGAACCTCTCCCTGAAAAGGAAATTAAGCTTGCACCTTACTCGGTGAGCTTTATTGGTAACATTTGTAACGTGGACTAGCTAGTTGAATTGATGTATATTTTAATTCCAAGGTATTGGATGTTTCCTCTTCATTCGATTACTGAAAGAAAAAGATGGGGGTTTTTAATTTAGTTGCTGGGACTTATAGACAATATTTGCTTTTTGTCCCAATGTAACGACATAGTATTTTTTGCCATGTCGATAAGTGAACATTTTTTTGCACTGAGGGACAATTCACATCATATATGACAGACGACTAGGCTATACACGGTACCCGAACCCTAACCCCACCAATGGCAGTGTAAGCCAACGAGATACGATCGAGGTGGAGCCTTTAAATATTTTTTTACTAAATATTATTAGTGGTAGTTTTAAGATGCATATTACATTTGTAGTGTCATAGTTAAAGTAAGTTATTGAAATGAGAGAACACTTTCAAACACACGATAAAACACAGAATTGAAAAAAGTTAATATTTCATCATCATCAGTCAAAAATAAATGTTTCCTCAGGATATGTTGGAGTCTTTCTACCCTCTCCTCCTGATGGCAAGGCTGGATAATGCCAAGAAGCTGGTCACGTTTATGTTACATAACTATGACAAAAACTATTCGCATCTTTTAAAAATTAGATTGTTTCACCTGTAGCAAACTTTAGCTTAGTCACATCCTCTTTTCTAAGTAAAGTATGCAGACTTAGTTCGAAGATGTTCTCTTTTTCTAATCTTGCTATTAAGTTGTTTCTCTGAATCAAGTAAGCAGTACAGTTCAGCAAAACATGAAACACCGTTTACTTTGCAAGTTTGACAATTGGGGGAAAGAACCTTCCTCATCTTGAAAGGTGAGTCGTTCAAGAGAGATGCACCTGTTCTGAGTCTGATGATGCACACCAAATTTCTTCTTAAAAAAAGTGCAGATCATTTAGTGGAAAGATCTTGTTCTATCTTAATTCGTGTAATTTTAAATATTTTAAATTATGTTAATTATATCACTAGCGGAAATTTTAAGATAATATGCATACTGTATTTATAAAATATATAGTTAAATTTGCTACCAGTTATTTCATAAAAATATTTTTAGATTTGATAACTACCATCATACAAGTGAAATATAATAAAATATTTAATAATTCAAGATAACATCCCTTAGGGTTATGACCCACATTTTACAGTCATACCTGAATGAAAAAACATTTTATGTTAGGATGGCAACTGTCCTTCCACTGTGAGAAACATAGATGCAGGTGTCCCACAAGGCTCCTTGTTGGGCTCTGCTCTATTCATCTTCTATATGCATGATCTGCCAGATCTCCATCCTGTCATGACGGCACTTTACGCTGATGACATTGCTCTACGCTCTTCATACCTGAGCCCCAGCCTGGCTATCAGAAGGTTGCAACTTGGGATGGACAAAGTAGAGCGCTGGTTGGAATGATCAAAGGAATGGAAAATCAAGATTAACCAGATAAAAGCCAGTCAGTTCTCGTCTCTAGAAAGAAGATTGTTAATCCTGATTCTTCAAAAATATTTGGAGTTGAAACATCCTGGACACCAACGGTGAAATACCTTGGTGTCGTTCTACATAAAAAACTTCTTTGGAATGCACATATTGATCATATGCTCTCAAAGTCTCAAATCATCAGATGTGAACTTTCTCCCCTGATAGGGTGGAGCTTGAAATTGCCTCCAGAAAGGAAATTATTTCTTTATAAGACTCTTCTGCGGCCAGTCCTGACATATGCCTCACCAGTGTGGAGTAATACTACCAACATCAATGTCAGGAGGCTTCAGAACTTCCAAAATAAAATCCTCAGATCTGTGATCAGTGCTCCCTGGTTTGTGAAAAACAAGACCATTCACACTCATTTGAGCACTGACCACATATACACTCATATTCAGAAGCTCGCACAGACCTTTTTCGAGGCAGTGGGAGATTATCTGTATGATTTAATTAGATCATTGATTGATTATGATCCATTGGTTTTAAACCAATTCAAGCGTCCTAAGATATTAGTGTTTGACACTCGCAGGTTTAACTTTTAGTTGTGCTTTTTATAACAAATTCCTTTGCCCTTGTGGGGTTTATGTGTTTTGACTTCGTTATTGCCAATAAGACACTATTTTAGACTCCGAGATATAAGCCCTAGGTTTGGAGCTCTAAAAAGTATTCAAAATATCAGATATCAGAATAGAATATTTTGCGCTTTATTGTGAACTTATATTTTACTTTAAGGTTTTATACGAGCTCCTGAAAGTCAGCTTTCTTCATTACACTTTGAACTTTCAAGTGAAATTTGCTTAAAGAGGAAGCCCTTTACTCTTTTGCTTGCTTTTCTATTATCCTTTATAAGTTCTTTGTACAGGTGGTCGTGCCTATGTCCACGTTGTCTTGCATCCAGGCAATAAGGGACATGTGCCACTATTTGTCAGATCAACACTTTAGGACTCATCAAACTAGCTTAGAAGGTTTCTAAAGTTCTGTGTTTCCAGTTCGCTTAATAATTCATCACAAAATATGATTTTAGTGGTTATCCCATACATTTGCTTTACAGTGAACAAATGTTTAGCCAATTATAAGTTTAGCAATTATATCGCATTCATTATTTGGTGACGATTTAGCAAACACTAACGTAATGCGTTTATTGCGGCTACCCTATTAAACTATTTCATCAAAGTGGACTTTCCATATAAACCATACTGATTTGCTCATACTGCCAACTGTTGCATGCACAACTGCTGATTAAATCTAAATAAATACTATTCAAATAAACCACTGCAAAGTGCCTAATGCAATAATATCTAGTTGACCTATAAATTATATTTAAATGCCTCCAACGTTTGCGATATTATTTTTTAAAATTTCAAATATTTTCTTTCTCATTATTACTGAGAAGTTATACTTTAAATTGGTGTCTTTAAATTTTCTAGATGAGAGAGATTTTAACCACAAGTACCAGAAAAATATTTTGACTAATTATTAATTGTGTTTAATTATTAGTAATGTTTCTTCCATTGTCTTTCCATCTCTAACCACACTTCATGATTCAAGAGATTGGGCTGGATTGTTATACCTCTGAGAGTCACTTTTTTGCACACAGTGAAGTTATAGAATAGGAAACAGAATGACCAAGGCACAAGCACAGATGAACGACCTTTCAGATCTCACAACTTTTACACGCTGCACTGCTCTATTTTTCATTCTTTTTAATCGTTCTCAGTTCTAATTCGTTGGCTAATTAAATCTCTCGTAGAAGCACACCCGAGGGTTTAAGTCACCTTAAGTCATGAAGTCAATGTTGCTCGTTCATCTGTCGCAAAAATATTAATATTTTGTATAGCTATTAACAGAAAATATTAATATTTTATATAGCTATTGACAGATGCATATTAATACTCTATATATTTATATATAGATATATATTAATATTTTAGTTAGTGTAATATATATAAGCATATATTTTTATATATATAATAATAATTTGCATTAATAAAGAAGCTTTAAAACTACCGGTATTTTAAATAATGATATGTTAATTCTACTAATTATTTCTTATAAATTTACTTTCCCGGTTGCCACTTGGTCATTATTTATTATACGATCATTTCTCTTTAGTTTGGTTATTGATTATGTTATGCGAAATTCACTTCAAGGGAAAGATTTTGGCCTTAAATGGGCTGGAGATAGGAAAATTTCTGATTTAGATTATGCTGATGATTTAGTCCTTTTGGCAAATGATGTTGATGAGATGAACTCTTTCATTCGAGCTGTTGATGAGACTGGTAGTAGAATAGGTTTGGTTATAAACAGAGAGAAAACTAAAGTGATGAAAATTGGTCAGGCAGGCTGTGATTCAGTTCATCTGAATGGTTGCAGTCTTGAGCAGGTGTCACAGTTTAATTATCTTGGGAGCTATGTAACAGATAATAGTGATGTGCGGCATGAGATTAACAGACGAATAGGGATTGCTGCCGGGACTTTTAAGAATCTATGGAGAGTGTGGAGAAATAGGCGTATACACCTAAAGACTAATATAGGACTGTATAATAGTTTGGTTCTTTCTAGGGTTAGTTATGGTAGTGAAACTTGGACACTTTGTAAACAGGATAACAGGAAATTAAATGCTTTTGATTCCAGATGCTTACGCAGTATCTTGGGCATTAGGTGGTTCAACTTTGTAACTAATGATGAGGTTAGGCAAAGGAGTTTGCAACCTCCTTTAAGCATCATATTGTGCAGAGAGAGACTCCGTTGGTTTGGCCATGTTGCTCGTATGAATAATTATAGATTGGCGAATAGGGTTATGAACAGTGTGCCTAAAGGCCTCAGAAAGAAGGGGAGACCTATGATGCGGTGTGCAGACAATGTCAAACAGGACCTTGTTAGAATTGGTGTGTAGTGGCCAGATGCAGTAGATGTAGCTCAGGATAGACTTGCTTGGAGAACTAAACTGCACAGTCTGGTTGGACCTCCGTAGCCCATGGCTGCTTGATGATGATGATGATGATGATGATGATGATGATGATGATGATGATGATGATGATGATGATGATGATGATGATGATGATGAGCGAGATGCACATAATTGTTACAGTATGTTATAAATTGTCTCCTCCATCTCATTAACTGCAATAAGTGCTATAATTTAAGTGCGAAAATTAACTGCAATAACAAAATAAAGTTAGAAACAGCATGAGGTTAAAGAGTTCGTAAAGGGTCACTATGCTCCCAAACTTTAACCTTACACTTGAAGATGCTGCTGCCGAAGAGCAGCGAAACTGGTCGTGTGCCCCCTATGCATACGACAGCCGTCAAAGGAAGAGGAGAACCGGAAGCTGACTTGACCGCAACGCCAACGCATTGAAGTCATCTCTGAGTAAGTGTTTCTTTCATCCCTTTGCAACAAATCCTTTGGATAGTAACAACACCAGCGGCTGCCGTACATGCGTACTTTTACATACAGCAATATAGTGAACATTTACGAACTCTTAACTGCAAGGGGCGGGGGTGGCTCAGTCGGTAGCGCGCCAGGCTCGTAATCTGTAGTTCCCAGGTTCGAGTCCCAACTGGGTCAGCGTTGAGATTTATCTCCGAAAAACTCCCCGCCCTGCCCACGGTCAGTAGGGTCACCGATGGGCATGGAAAGGCCGCCGTCCGTCGGATGGAACGTTAAGCCGTGGCCCCGTGTGCGGGAGAGCCATACCCTGTGCACGTTAAAGAATACGCTGGATGGTCTTGACAGGAGGCTACCATCTGTCTCCCAACAGCTGTTCCAGTGGGTCCCTTCCCCAACCTTCGGGGTCCATGTGACCTGGCCATTTAGCCCATGGTGTGCAAAAAAGTGCCGCTCAGAGGTAAAACAACCCAACCCAACCTTAACTGCAATAATTATCGCATTCTTAGCCAGAAGTGTTTTTTTTTTCATCCTTAAGAAGAATATTGTTGCATTTAGAGCATAATGTAACTAAATGAACAAGTTAGTGATGCGATTGAAAGAGATTTATATTTTTCATGAAATTAAATACAGTTTTAATGAGCTCATGTTCAATGTTCCATAAACGAAGTTAATGACTTTCGCTCCAATTAAGTTACTAACCTTGGTTTATTTACTATCACGAGTTAGACTGCAATGTTATTGAACTTGGTATTAATTAGACTTCACAATTTATAATTTCTTAATATGTTGGCGTAATTCTTGCTGATTCTCCTAATGTTTTGAAATTAATCTTTAATTGCGAGTCAAATGATATTCCTCAGCACTTATTGCAGTTGGGAGATTATTTCTGAGTCTATTGGCATTATATTGTACTAGATACACTGGATTGCATTGATATGGATCTCCTATGAAATGCGCTCTAAAAGCATCACTCCTCACTTCCCCTTCACAGAAAAAACTTCAGCCGTGACCTGTGTGTAGGGGAGGCAAACCCTGTTAAAGATAAACCTGGGTGACCTTCATGGGAGACATCCATCTGGTTTCTACGTTAGAGATCCCGCTGTATGACCTTCATGGGAGACTTCCATCTGGTTTCTATGTTAGAGATTTCACTGGATGACTTTCATGGGAGCTTCCATCTGGTTTCTACGTTAGTGATCACGCTGAAGACCTTCATGGGAGACTTCCATCCGGTTTCTACGTTAGAGATCACGCTTTATGACCTTCATGAGGACATCCATGTGTTTTCTACGTTAGAGATTCCTCTAGATGACCTTCATGGGAGACTTCCATCTGGTTTCTACGTTAGAGATCACACTGGATGACCTTCATGGGAAACATCCATGTGTTTTATACGTTAGAGATTCCTCTGGATGACCTTCATGGGAGACTTCCATCTGGTATCTACGTTTGAGATCCCTCTGGGTGACCTTCATGGCAGACTTCCATATGGTTTCTACGTTAGAGATCACGCTGGATGACCTTCATGGGAGACTTCCATCTGGTTTCTACGTTTGAGATACCTCTGGGTGACCTTCATGGCAGACTTCCATCTGGTTTCTATGTTAGAGATCACGCTGGATGACCTTAAATGGAGACATCCATGTGTTTTCTACGTTTGAGATCCCTCTGGGTGACCTTCATGGCAGACTTCCATCTGGTTTCTATGTTAGAGATCACGCTGGGTGACCTTCATGGCAGACTTCCATCTGGTTTCTACGTTAGAGATCACGCTAGATGACCTTCATGGGAAACATCCATGTGTTTTCTAGTTAGAGATTCCTCTGGATGACCTTCATGGGAGACTTCCATCTGGTTTCTACGTTTGAGATCCCTCTGGGTGACCTTCATGGGAAACATCCACGGGTTTTCTACGTTAGAGATTCCTCTGCATGACCTTCATGGGAGACTTCCATCTGGTTTCTATGTTAGAGATTTCACTGGATGACTTTCATGGGAGACTTCCATCTGGTTTCTACGTTAGTGATCACGCTGAAGACCTTCATGGGAGACTTCCATCTGGTTTCTACGTTAGAGATCACGCTGGATGACCTTCATCGGAGACATCCATGTGTTTTCCACGTTAGAGATTCCTCTGGATGACCTTCATGGGAGACTTCCATCTGGTTTCTACGTTACAGATCACGATGGATGACCTTCATGGGAGACTTCCATCTGGTTTCTACGTTAGAGGTTCCTCTGGATGACTTTCATGGGAGACTTCCATTGGTTTTTACGTTTGAGATCCCTCTGGGTGACCTTCATGGCAGAATTCCATCTGGTTTCTACGTTAGAGATCACGCTGGAGGTCTTCATGGGAGACTTCCATCTGGTTTCTACGTTACAGATCACGCTGGATGACCTTCACGGGAGACTTCCATCTGGTTTCTACGTTAGAGGTTCCTCTGGATGACCTTCATGGGAGACTTCCATTGGTTTTTACGTTTGAGATCCCTCTGGGTGACCTTCATGGCAGAATTCCATCTGGTTTCTACGTTAGAGGCCTTCATTCGTTCACACTGGAGGCCTTCATGGGAGACTTCCATCTGGTTTCTAGCTGATGTGCAGTGCATCCCTTTCTCCTCTCAACTGCGGTCCATTTGGGTCTTTGAGACCTGGTTATTTAATCCATTATTCTAAGAATAAAATTGTGACAAACTGCCCAACCCTCCGAAAAATTTGCGTTCTTTGTTTTTCAAACAAAATCATATTTACCTAGCTTACATAAATAAGTAATGCGTTGTGAAATTCAAATTCCCTTTCAATTTTACTTAATTTTTATATTGCTTTTCGCTCGTCATTTGTCGGTTTGTCAGCTTGCCAATTTGCGGGTTTGTGGATTTGTCAAAACAATTGTTCCACCATATCTTGCGAATGCGACGGACAAATTATTTATGTGTCAAATGAAAGCTTATGAAGCGGGAAGTGTCATACACCACTAGAATATCGACTCACCATTCTTCCTTCCCCCCTGAAAAAAGGCAAATATTAAAATGATTGTTCCGCTATATCTTCGGAACGCGAGGACTGAAAGTAACAAGCTATGGGTCAAATGAAAGTTTGGGGACATGGGGCATGTTACAGGTTTATAAAAATCCTTCCCTTGCTTTTTGACCTCTGGAAAAGAGGAAATGTGTAAACGATTGTTCCGCTATATCTTCCAAACCCAGGGCAGAGTTAGGTGTCAAATGAAAGCTCAGATGATGATCGTCGTAGACTGTTTCGAATTCCCCCCCGCCCCCTCAAAGGGCGTATTTTATGACCTTAACGAGTTATTTTTCATATTAAAGTTGTGAGGTTTCCAATGTCATGGGCTACCTTAAATACGACTCCAAAACCAGAGGAGGAGGAAAAATGTGGTCAATATTTCTCAGTCATATATCAGATGAAAGGTTTCGATGGTAGGTGTTTTTAGCAACAAAGAAAAAATATTAAAAAAATTGAAAATTTTCAAAAATATCTAGCTTCCCATATGTGACCTGAAAAGTATAAAAAAATCATATCGATGGTGCAATCAGTCCCTGAATTCGTATTCATTTCGAAGGATGATAGGGCAACAAAAGGATGATATAGGCAACAAAATTGCTGGCGCCCTAACCGCTTTTGAAGTAAATAAGAATTTAGCGACTGCTTGCAGCATGATATGATTTAGCTTTATGTTTTTTGCATTTTTTGGGCGCATACAGGAAGATAAGCATTATTTTATTTATTTATTTATTTATTTATTTATTGCATTTTTAGGCCGCATACAGGAAGATAGGCATTATTTTTTTTTTGCATTTTTAGGGCGCATACAGGAAGATAGGCATTATTTTTTTTTGCATTTTTAGGGCGCATACAGGAAGATAGGCATTATTTTATTTTTTTTATTTTTTTTACATTTTCAGAGCGCATACAAAAATATAGGCATTATTTGAATTTTTTAAATTTATTTATATTCTTCTGTATTTATACATAATTTTTAAATAATACATTGTTACAATCAGAGATTGTTAAAGCGGCATTAAAATTTTTTCATACCTTTATCAACTGCACTTCACGTATTGCTTATAAATATTTCTTGAAGCCTACCTATATCGCCCTGTCCAGAATCGACAGCTTTTCTCTTATTTCAGCATTTCTATATTTTATCATTTCATCATTCTGCATATGCATAAAGCGCTAAAAATATTTCTTAATCACAGTCGAACTGGTAATATAGGAAAGTTTCATAATCCTAACTACCATAAACGATTCAGAGCAGGTAGTGTGCTTTTTCAAGTATCCAATTTACTTTCATCCGAGGACTATTTTTTTACATGCAAGCTGTCTCAAAATGAAAATATCAAAAATAAATCTGAATAACTTTTTTTTAGTTTTTGAAGCAGAAATAAAGTCCTGAAAAATAAATTTTTTTGAAGGATTTTGAAATTTTGTTTGATTTGTTTAATAAATTTATGCATGCGTTCTCTCATTATCTCTAACGAATCTCGTTTTTCCATGTATCTAACACGTCTAAAGATTGATGCGATAACATCACGGATGCAACATTCAGTTAATCTAGAGCATTTGTGCTTCCAATAATAATATTTGTTTTAAAAAAACTGTCAGAAATTATAAATCCAAAGGATTAAATAAGGAAAGATTTTTTTTGTAAAGTGCAGATCTGGGATGAATTGTGACATTTTCGTATCTATTGACTTTTTTTTTGACAAACGAAACACGTAATCTGAAAATTTTATGCAACATTTGTAAATTAGCGGCCGAAATTTCTATCCATGATGCTGTGTTATCCATGCCCACATATGTGTTGGAAAATGCAGCGAAAAAATCTAAGATTGATTATAGCTAATGACAAGAAACATGTAGAAGTTCATTAATTAGAATAAATAAAACTTCGAAGCCTTCAGAATTTTTTTTCCTAATTTTGTTTCTATCTAAAACAAAATACAATGAGCAGGTCACAAGGATCCCGAGAAGGTTGGGAACCCAATGAACCGCTGTTGGGAGACATATGGTAGCCTCCCGTTGAGACCATCTAGCGCGTTCAACAGTGTATCGCTCTCCCATATACGAAGCCATGGCTTAATATATCCGACGGACGGGGGATATTTCAAACCCATCGGTGTTCCCTACTGAGCGTAGAGCAGGAAGTTTTTCGGAGATAAATATCAACACTGATCCAGGCGGGACTCGAACATGGGAACTGCAGATTACAAGCCTGGTGCGCTACCGACTGAGCCACTCCTATTGCAATTGCAATCTACAGTTTTATATACTTATATATGAAATATAAAAAAGGGATATTTAATTATTTACTTACGATTTAAAAGTGGATTGTTATTACATATATAGCGCATTGAAATTTTATTGCTGATTAGAATTTATGATATTAGGTATAGTCAGAATTAGGTCCCGCATTTCCTAAAAAAAGCATTTAGGTACTGCATTTCCTAATAATTTCACTGAATGCAATGTATGTGATTATTATTGCTGATGGTTTTGAAGTGCTTCTGTTCCTGAAATTTTTGGTTTTACAATAATTGTGGTAAATTTTAGTTGTTTACTGTTCGCTAAAATTTTGTTTTTTGAGAAGAGTTGCGGTTTTCTTTACATGGTTCGTTTCTCGGGAAAATATATATTTATTCATGAAATATTAAGCTGAAAAAAATTGGTTTTGCCATGAGTGGGATGAACCAATTTTTTACAGCTTATTTTTTCATGAGTTCCATGTCTACAGGACATAATATCTTGTGATTCTTTACTACTGATATATTTATTCTTTTATTTATAATTGCTTTATGGTGGGCACCATCATTTTCTAATTATTTCCTAGAAATCATCAAGTCAAAATTCAAATTTTGTCTCTACATATTGATTCATTAAAAAGTTTTTAATCTCTTTAAAAAAGGCAGGATAAGAATTTTTTTTAACGAAGTTTCAAAAGTTTCCCTCCGTTTTACAGGTTTTTAAAAACGTTTTGAAGAAATTAATTAAATGTAAATGATTGTAACATTTTTTTTTGCTTCAGACATATGAATTCACAGCCCATCATTGATTTAATGAATATTTATCAATTATCAAGCTGTTTTTCGTGGGTTCAGATCTCACCCGGCTCAAGACAATTTTTCCTCTAAACCCATCTTCATCCTGTTACTTAAAAAAAACAGCTTGATAGTGTATAAATATTCATTGATTTTTTGGACTCATTACCCTTGCTATCATTCTGAAAGGGGGTTCCCTTACCCCTCCCCCTTCCTAGATCCTGCTCTGTATCACATATTTTCTATATTTCATGTTAATTTTACAGGATATATTTACTTTCCTAGACCCTGCCCTTTATTATGCATTTTCTACATTTCATCTTAATTTTAAATGATGTATTTAAGTTCCTATATCCTGCCCTGTATTAGACACTTTTTACATTTCGTCTTTATTTTACATCAATGAAGATTCGTCTTTATTTTACATCAATGAAGATTCGTCTTTATTTTACATCAATGAAGTTTTACATCAATGAATGTATTTTACATCAATGAAGTCTGCTTCTAACGCAGCATCTCCTTAGTTACGTTGAGTTGGGTTGTTTTACCACTGAAGGTTTTTTTTTTGTACTCGATGCGCCAGGCTCGTAATCTGTAGTTCCCAGGTTCGATTCCCAGCTGGGTCAGCGTTGAGATTTATCTCCACAAACATTCCCCACCCTGCCCACGGTCAGTAGGGGACACCGATGGGCTTGGAAAGGCCGCCGCCCGTCGGATGGGACGTTAAGCCGTGGTCCCGTGTGCGGGAGAACCATACCCTGTGCACGTTAAAGAACACGCTGGATGGCCTTGACGGGAGGTTAACATCTGTCTCCCAACAGCTGTTCCAGTGGGTCCCCTCCCCCAACCTTCTCTGAGCCTTCGGGGTCCATGTAACCTGGCCATTTAGTCCATGGTGTGCAAAAAAATTGCCGCTCAGATGTAAAACAACCCAACTTTGTACTCGATGGGCTAAGTGGCCAGGTTACAAGAACTCCAAGGGCATAGAGAGAAGGTTGGGAAAAGGATTTACTAGACATCTGTTAGGATACTGATGTAGTCTCCCATCCGGTCCATCCGGCGTGTTATTGAACGTGCACAAGATATGGCTCTCCTTCATACAGGCCCACTGCTTATCATCCCATCCAACGGACGACAGACTTTCGAAGCCAGTTCCCCTTTCTTACCTTTGCAGAACAAGGATCAGCAGGGAAAATTTCAGCCTAGTTAGAGTTTGGATTCGAAACCTAGGAAAGTCAGATTACGATCCCGGTTCGCTAACGACTGAGCTGCCCCCCTCCCCCCAGCCTAGATTACGTGTCCGTTTAGTTTAAGTGAGTGGAGCTAAGAAAACAAACTCACCTCTGCTTAAGCCAAGTTATGATCTGTAAGCTCTATGACATGGAGCCTCATGTAACGCTCTTTAAACAGGTTGAGAACCAAAGTTATGATTACCAAGCAGAGATATTAAATCATGTCCTTTTGACACACATACTTTGATGATAATTATAATCTAGAGAGGCCCTCTGCTGACATGAATTATACAATAGTATAAATTCACTGAGTGACTGCTGATGCTCAAGAATGTTATTATTACTATCAACGTAGTCATGTCAGAGTACATCTATAATGAACAAATTAGTTATCAAAGTTCTGTTCCTCAGTCTGTTTAACTAGTGCAAATTGGAAGAGATTGATATAGTAGAGGATACAAATCATAATTCACTTAAGCACGGATGAATCACCGTTGCCATAGCTCAACTACTATAACAATTGTAAGTAGTCTAGGAGCTCACATAGGAGAACAAGGAAATGCAATCTAAGAGCTCAGACAGTACAAATATATGGTGCAAAATTTACACTGAAATGCAACAGTTAAATTACATAGGCGTATCAGTAAAAAAGTTGCACTCAGCACTACCTGTCGTCGTAGGAATGAAATAACAATTCTGCTTCGGAGGGATGAATGGCGTAGTCGTCCGACGAGGGCAGTTGCAACACGAGAATGTGCATAGACAAAGAATGGAGCATACTCAAAGAAATCAATCAAGAAAATATATTGGGCGAAATATAATACTTAGAGAAGATCAAGGGATGCACAGGTGGAAGCTGGCAGAGGAAATTAAGAGGCGGTAATCTAAGAGCTCAAATTGTAGATTAAATGGCGCGCGTATTCTGGTTGGGTTGTTTTACCTCTGAGCGGCACTTTTTTGCACACCATGGGCTAAATGGCCAGGTCACATGGACCCCGAAGGCTCAGAGAAGGTTGGGGGAGGGGACCCACTGGAACAGCTGTTGGGAGACAGATGGAAGTCTCCTGTCAAGGCCATCCAGCGCGTTCTTTAGCGTGCACGGGATATGGCTCTCCCGCACACGGGGCCACGGCTTAACGTCCCATCCGACGGACGACGGCCTTTCCAAGCCCATCGGTGTCGCCTACTGACCGTGGGCAGGGCGGGGAATTTTGCGGAGAAAAAATTTCAGGAACAGCAGCACTTCAAAACCATCAGCAATAATAATCACATACGTTGCATTCAGTGAAAACATAGGAGTGAGACTGTAGGTATGTCAGTGAGACTGATAGTGACGATCAAAGATCAAGCTCAAGACTATTCAAATCTTGATTTTCAGTAGTTATTCATTCAGAATTTAAAGAATATTGCAATGTTCAATAGCCAATGTTGCCAGTCATTGAAATTTATTTCAAAGGCTAATCGAAGCGCACGTAGCAATTTTCATATCAAATCGTTTACCGAAATAGCCGTCCCGTAGCTGAGTGATTAGCGCGCTTGGCTACTGATCTACGGGACCTGGGTTCGAGCCCCGGATAAGGCATGAACGTTTGTGTTGTTTTTCTGCTGAGGTCCTGCCATTCTCTCAGACCTTCTACTGTGACATATAAACTGACAGGCTCCTGTCAGACCTCTGTGGCAAACAGCTGCTTGAGGGGGTATTTATTACTGAAATAATCTTATGTGTGAAAGTTTGTCTAATGATTCTATTTTGTTTTTGATTTTGACGAAACTTTTTGAGGGTTGTTTTGGGTTGTTTTACCTCTGAGCGGCACTTTTTTGCACACCATGGGCTAAATGGCCAGGTCACATGGACCCCGAAGGCTCAGAGAAGGTTGGGGGAGGGGACCCACTGGAACAGCTGTTGGGAGACAGATGGTAGCCTCTCGTCAAGGCCATCCAGCGTGTTCTTTAACGTGCACAGGGTATGGCTCTCCCGCACACGGCTTAACGTCTTAATAACCCACGGCTTAACGTCCCATCCGACGGACGGCGGCCTTTCCAAACCCATCGGTGTTCCCTACTGACCGCGGGCAGGGCGGGGAATTTTGCGGAGATAAATCTCAACGCTGACCCAGCTGGGACTCGAACCTGGGAACTACAGATTACGAGCCTGGCGCGGTACCGACTGAGCCACCCCCGCCCCTCCAACTTTTTGAGGAGTGCTTCTGCTCTTAAATATTCCAGCTACCATGGAAGGTTGGATGAATTTTTCTCACTTATCTAAAGTGTGATTAAACATTAACTACCAATTTCTGTTATTCTGTAACACAAAAGTTAGAATTCGGCGCAAGACATGGTCTTATATGCTGTTGCAGCTTGACGCACCAAACTGTGAAATAAACAAAATGTTAGTGGAATAAGGAAAAAAATTCTATAGAATTTTAATTATGATTGAGTAATATCATATACTTTTTTTTCACTGATACTTTAGGGAAATTGTTTTGCATGCGTTAATGGCATACACCGTGTTACCATTCTGAAAAAAGAAACAACTTTGAAAGACGTTTATAAAATAATTCTCAAGCTGATAATGGATAACCTTTAGAACGTATGTTAATTTACCATTCGCTGTTCACCACGTAAATGCTCGAATATTCTGCTTCGGTGAATAAATTTATAAATAAGTCTTTTTTTTCCTACAATCGTTTTTTGTGTTACGTAATTGTTGACAGCTCTACTTTGTTGATATCGTTCTTAGTTTTTTAATTTTTACTTCCTTTTACTCTTCTTTGTTATTCAAGTACATTTTTACTTACTATTTTTCTCCAACACTTTCTAAAAGCTTTTCTTATTAAACGAACGAAGCATTTTTAATGCATCTCTTTTTTTCCCGACTATTTTTTTTTTGTCAAATAGGGTATTTAACACCGAAGAAAATCGTTTTTTAACAGCTTTAGTTTATTTTTAATCATAGTTTGTGATTAATCTAAACATATTGGGTTCGCTTACCTCTGAGCGGCACCTTTTTTCACACTATGGTTTAAATGGCCAGGTTAAAAAGACCCCAAGAAGATTGAGGGAAGGGGACTCACTGGACATCAGTTAGGAGATAAGTTGAAGCTTTCCGTCAAGGCCATCCAGCGTGTTCTTTAACATGCGCACGGACCCACGGCTTTACGGCCCCGGTGGAACTCGAATCAGGGAACTACAGATTACGAGCCTGGGCTGCTGTGCTACCGATTGAGCGAATCAAACATAATAAGGTCCTAAGGGTTCCATACACATCGAACCGGTTGACGGTAGACGGCTGAACTGATTGCAAACAGCTCAGATTCCTCACCAATCACTGGGGGAATCTTTGTGGACATGATCGACGACTTGAGACTGAGCTCTTCGATCTCTTTATCGATCTACGGGGATAGAAACTCCGGATCGAATAGAAAATCAATCGATGTATAGGTAGGAGTAACCAGATCCCAAAATGTGGCAAAAAAATTATTGTTTTTGGATCATATTGCTCACTTCACTCCTGATTCTAACCGAAAATATAGGTGGTGGCTCAGTTGGTAGCGCGCCAGGCTCGTAATCTGTAGTTCCAAGGTTCGAGTCTCCGCTGGGTCAGTGTTGAAATTTATCTCCGCAAAATTCCCCGCCCTGCGAACGCTCAGTAGGGGACACCGATGGGCTTGGAAAGGCCGCCGTCCGTCGGATGGGACGTTAAGCCGTGGCCCCGTGTGCGGGAGAGCCATACCCTCTGCACGTTAAAGAACACGCTGGATGGCCTTGACGGGAGGCTACCATCTGTCTCCCAACAGCTGTTCCTGTGGGTCCCCTCCCCCAACCTTCTCTGAGCCTTCGGGGTCCATGTGACCTGGCCATTTAGCCCATTATGTGCAAAAAAGTGCAGCTCAGAGGTAAAACAACCCAACCCGAAAATATAGAGTATTTCTTTTCAAATGGAAAGTAGACGACATAGCTTAAAGTTATTACATTTGAAGACGGAATTAAGTTAACAAATTCAGTGAAATTAATTAAATTAACAGGACGAAATTATATTTGGCATTCCATGGTCGGCAAACTCCTCTGGTTGGGAGAAAAATTCTCTAAAATACCTAATCCGGAAAATCTCGGATTCAGTTTAATTACCGAAACGGAAGCTTACTCTTGGTATCTCTTCGAGCTCCCGTCTACTCATGTTTTTGTTCATAAACTTCCAGTAAGCTGCAAGTTTAGTTACTGTAATAAAAATTTATTTCCTGCTTTTTTATCTACTATTTTACCCATATATATATAGAGAGAGAGCGCGCGAATATGATCATAGACACCTATATCATACCGGACCCGGACAGAGAACAAATAAAGAAGTTATATTTCAGTATGTGGCTTATTTAATCTTAATTATTCCTCTTAAAATTTAATTGGTAATTGTTTATTTTTTAAAATCTGGTAACTAATTTTAAAATAGTCATAAATATTTTAATGACGTTATAAAAAATACACTACTTAATTTCTAAAAAATAAATAGCTTGTAGTTAAACTTCAGAAAAATTAAATCACTTCTATATTTACCCATATTTATCTCATTTTATTCAACGACTTTTCAAAGCCCGGTGTATTTAGGTGTCCTTGATCTGTCTAATCGCGGCTCATAAAACACATCATCGATATACTGCATCTAGCTCATTTCTTTCTTTTATTCTTCAGGTGCATAATCAGCGAATTTTTACCAATTCGTATTAATCATTACGCATGTATTGTTTTTTTTTAAATGTATTGTCTTCATTCCTTAAAATTATAGTTTTTATTTTCAATTCATTACTCTTTTCGAAATATGTTTTCGTTTTTAAATAGAGAATTTTTTTCCTCTGGCTCTTTAAGAATAGACCTATTTTTCCTAGCGGTTCTAAGAATAGAGATATTTTCCTAGTGGCTCTAAGAATAGCGATATTTTTCCTAGTGGCTCTAAGAATAGAGATATTTTCCTAGTGGCTCTAAGAATAGCGATATTTTTCCTAGTGGCTCTAAGAATAGCGATATTTTTCATAGTGGCTCTAAGAATAAAGATATTTTTCCTAGTGGCTCTAAGAATAGAGATATTTTCCTAGTGGCTCTAAGAATAGAGATATTTTTCATAGTGGCTCTAAGAATAAAGATATTTTTCCTAGTGGCTCTAAGAATAGAGATATTTTCCTAGTGGCTCTAAGAATAGAGATATTTTTCCAGTGGCTCTAAGAATAGCGATATTTTTCTTAGTGACTCTAAGAACAGCAATAATTTTCCTAGTGGATCTTTAACAAAAATCTTTAACGAACAATCTTTTTCCTGGTGGTCTTTTAAGAATAGCCATTTCTTCTGGTGGTTCTTTAAGAGTATACTTTTTCTGGTAAGTCTTTAAGAGTAAATTAAGAACAGAAGAATAAAATAAACTGAAAACGTTATAAAAATAAGTTTTTTATCTCTCTCTTTTTATTCTGCTACCACTAAATTTTTTAATATTAATTCAGTGAATTGCTTAATATTTCTCTGCAGTACCTACTCGGCAATTACACCAATAGCGATATCGTTAAACTTGTTCCCATGTTTGCCACCGGAAAAAAATGTTGCTCATTTGATACTGCTCCTAACATTTGGCTCTCTGGGCTCTTTAACGAATTCATTATTCCAGTGATTGAAAACGAAGACAGTGCGGAGATGCTTGAACAATCGATCAACGAGACAATGCGACATTGAAGTGGCAACCTGACAACTGTCTGATAGGGAGAAAGCACGATTCCTGAACGTAGCATTTTCTGCACTGTGTAGGAAGAGATAATTATGTCTCCTGTGCATACATGCCTGGGAGAAAAGCTCTTATGAACCCATCGAACATCAGGAGAAAAATCACACATCTCTCGTCGAGCGTAATTACAGTAATTACTAATGGGGACTGTTTGCAGGGCATTGCAGTGGATTGTTCGGAGTGTATATTTATCATGTACTCTGTTTCGCTGCTTACTTGGCTATTTACTTTTTTATTTTTATTTTTCTCTGTCGTATATCTAGCTCTAATAAATGTACAAAATACGTTTTTTAAAAATACAAGGATTTTTTTTCACTGATTCATATAGCTACAGTTTTGTTTTTAGGGAAAACTATATTTAAATTTGTATTTAAAGTATTAATCACTGTGCTTTAAATAAAAAGCTCTTCAAAATTAACAAAAAACCCTCTCCACTTTGTGCCATCTGTAAAACTCCAGAAAATATTTCCCATGTCTTTTTACATTGTCCTCTCTATCAATTTCAAAGACAATTTCTGAAGGAAAAGATGAAGATGATTATTGATGAAGAATTGTCAATGAAATCTCTTCTCTGAAGAAGCTACATTAAAAGCAATAGATTTAAAATTCAGACCCTGATTCTCAGTTTCTTGGAGGAAAGTTCTTTATTATACAGAATCTGAATTCATCCTTTGCTGGGTTTTCGTTTTTCGAAAATAAAAAGAAGAGGAATTTAATTTACAAATATGAAATATTGACTGTTCAAGAAAAATGTGTTTTTGCTTACAAACTTTCTCTAGTGGCCAATATCTCAAGTGATAACCTCATGGTTATTTTTGTGGTGGGACTGAAGAACGAACTGTGACTGTTATTTTTTATACCTTGTTTGAAGTGTTAATTTTGTTTTTGAAATCTCTTTTGGCTCAGAAAAGAAACGAAATTAAGATCCAAGAGTATTGGATTACAGAAAATCTACTCTGCATAAGTAGGAACTTTTAAAAAATTCAGAAAAACTATTATTTTTATTTTCTACATTGTGATTTACACGTCCGATTCTTTGTTTGGGATAGCAGGAAGCCCATTGTTGAAGGGTTTCTAACCTTCCCATCACATTTTATCACATCACATCCGTTGGAGTTTCCCGGATTGTGTTCGTGATACGCTGAACTTCGTTCAAGATTGGAGTACCAAATGGTAAGAATTTTTTTCGTATTCTGCTTGCGCTTTAAGATCCTCCTCTCGTGAGGAAGTGACTTTGGGCTTGTTTCAGTGCATGTGTTCAACAGTGTCGCCAACATCCACTATCTCGATTTATCAGTGCTGGACACGAACTTAGGACTTGAGATCTTCATGGAAATGCCCTATAGTGAAATTTCAAAAGAAATGGATGTTCTTATTAATAAAAATGAATATTTGGGACTCTCAGAGAGTGAAACTGCGCGCCTTTATTGCTTGTTACTTTAGTCTGCTGATGACCAGCGGGGTTGGGTTGTTGTACCTCTGAGCGGCACTTTTTTGCACACCATGGGCTAAATGGCCAGGTCACATGGACCCCGAAGGCTCAGAGAAGGTTGGGGGAGGGGACCCACTGGAACAGCTGTTGGGAGACAGATGGTAGCCTCCCGTCAAGGCCATCCAGCGTGTTCTTTAACATGCACAGGGTATGGCTCTCCCGCACACGGGGCCACGGCTTAACGTCCCATCCGACGGACGGCGGTCTTTCCAAGCCCATCGGTGTCCCCTACTGACCGTGGGCAGGGCGGAGAATTTTTGCGGAGATAAATCTCAACGCTCACCCAGCTGGGACTCGAACCTGGGAACTTCAGATTACGAGCCTGGCGCGCTACCGACTGAGCCACCCCCGCCCCCATACCCTTAGGACAAGTTAAAGAAGACTCAAAAGGTATTAATATGGATGAGTTTGTGCAAGTAAGTGGCAGAAAGACTGCAAAACGGCCACTCGCAATAACTGAAAATAAAAATGAATTGCCAACTAAAAACAGATTTTGTGATCTTTCTGAGGATGAAGATGGCAACAGATCAAGTATGGATCTTGGGGATCAGGAGGTTGTGCCAGCTGCTGAAACTGTTATATCAAAACCTGATAAAGTTCCACCTATTATAGTTAGAATTGAGAAAAACTGGATTGGATTAAATAAAGAATTAAAAGCAATTGCTAAATTGGATTTTGCTGCTAAAAAGTCGGCAGAAACCATCCGCATTCAACCCAGATGTGCTGAGGACTATAGGTCTATCAGTAGAAGGTTGGATATTAATAACATTCAGTACCATACTTATCAGTTGAGACGTGAAAAAAATTTGAAGGTTGTAATAAAAAACCTGCCGGTAGGCATAAGCTTAAATAATAATAATAATATCCCCTCAAGCAGCTGCTTGCCACAGAGGTCTGACAGGAGCCTGTCAGTTTATATGCCAGAGTAGAAGGTCTGAGAGGATGGCAGGACCTCAGCAGAAAAACGACACATACAGCCATGCCTTACCGGGGCTCGAACCCAGGTCCCTTAGATTAGCAGCCAAGCGCGCTAACCACTCGGCCATGGGACGGCAAGGCATAAGCTTAGATGAATTAAAAGAAGACCTTCATGCTCAAGGTTACACTATCATAAAAATCAGTCAGTTCAAAAAGGGCAATAATAAACAACCAATGCCTTTGTATTTAATAGAATGGCTAAAAGTGATGTGAACAAGCAAATTTTTACCATACGTTTTTATTCAACCTGCGAGTGAATGTTGAATCATGTAAAACAAAGTCTGGTCCCAGCCAGTGTCACAGATGTCAAAGGTATGGGCACACACAGTCTTGTTGTCACAATCAAGCCAGGTGCGTGAAGTGTGCAGGCAAACACTTGCCTTCTGAATGTACTAGGAAAAGAGATGAAGGGCCACCAAAGTGTGCCAATTGTGGTTTGGAGCACACTGCGAATTACAAAGATTGTTCCACATTTCCTAACCTGCAGTCAAATGCAATTAAAAATCATAATGAAAATGGCAGCAAACAGTATAATATTGCCGTTGACAGTCAAAGTAAAATTCGTCCTGGAATATCATATGCTCAGGCAGTTGTAAATTCAGATGTGGAAAAAAATGCTTCCAATCAGAATATCCAACCTAGGGCTGCTAACAGAAATGTCTCTAGTAGTCAACTTTCACAACAAGTTAAAGAAGTAAGCACATACCTGAATGTTTTGAAAGAATTCAATGACATATTGCAAAGTTTCAAGAGTGTTAAATTTTCGGAAATTTTTGGAAGACTGAAACAACTGTTAGCAGAATTCAGATCTGTTGAAGACAGTGTTAGCAAAATACCTTTTGCTCTGAAAGCAATTGACTATGCTAGCAAACTTTTTTAATATGGCCCTTAAACAAAATAATTCTAAGCTCATCCAGATTGCCTTTTAAAATGCAAATGGCTTAAAAAGTGATGCCATTGAATTTAAAGAATTCCTTATTAATCATGAAATCGATATTGCTCTTATAAATGAAACCCACCTAAAGCCATGTGATAGCTTCAAGGTGCCTAACTTCACATGTTATCGAACAGATAGGCTGCATAACAGAGGTGGTGGGACAACGATTTTCATCAGGCGTTCTCTTGACCATTTTGAGTTCAGGCTGCCAAATCTACAAAGCATCGAAGCCGCTGCAGTGATTCTGCCAAACTCGGTTGTGGGAGATTTGAAAACTGTGTCCTGTTACAAGCCACCAAATGCTATTCTACAAACTGAAGACCTTGATTCAATTCTAGATAATAGTTGCCCCGTGTTAGTTGCTGGAGACAAACTCTAAACATCAATCATGGAACTGCCGAAGAACCAATGTAAGTGGAAAAATTCTATTTCACTACGCCATATCAAAAATATTATCATTGATGCTCCAGATTCACCTACATTTTTTCCTTCCAATTGTCGACAGGTTCCAGACATTTTGGATATTTGTCTCATTGCCAATATGTCTCCAAATTATAGTCTACAAACTGTGAATGAACTAAACTCAGACCATAATCCTGTGCTTTTGTCCCTGGATCGGCCTGGAGTGTCTTTCCAAAAAGAACGACTTTTCATTAATTGGGATGTCTTTTAACAAACGTTGCACAATAGTATAATTGTGCAGGTTTCTGAAAAGAGTGCTGATGAACTGGAAAACAACATCAAAGATCTCACATTTCAGATTCATTCAGCTCTAAAAGTAGCCAGCAAGACAAAGAGCTCTTACAGTGGTATTGGAGCTCTTACTTCTGAATTATAGACACTCGTTAAAAATAAGAACAGGGCTAGAAGGCATTATCAAAACACACGTAATCAGAGTGATAAAACAAGCTATAATAAATTGATGAACTTCGGCGAGCTCTACAGTTACACCAAAATTATTGTTGGAATCGGAAATTAACTTCTCTTCAAGTTCAGGACCAATCAATCTGGCGTATGGTTAAAGCACTCAAGGGTGATAACGCAAATATTCCCCCTGTTCATGGGCTCAGGGGTATTGTATACTCTGATGAAGATAAAGCTGAAGCTTTTGCTGACGCTCTTGAATTCACAGCGAACATTGATCCTTTGGATGAAGATATTATCTCAGCTGTTAACCAGAAAGTTAATAGATTGATTCAACAGACACCTGTTACTCCTTTGGATTTTGGGTTGTTTTACCTCTGCACTTTTTTGCACACGATGGGCTAAATGGCCAGGTCACATGGACCCCGAAGGCTCAGAGAAGGTTGGGGGAGGGGACCCACTGGAACAGCTGTTGGAAGACAGATGGTAGCCTCCCGTCAAGGCCATCCAGCGTGTTCTTTAACGTGCACAGGGTATGGCTCACCCGCACACGGGGCCACAGCTTAACGTCCCATCCGACGGACGGCGGCCTTTCCAAGCCCATCGGTGTCCCCTACTGACCGTGGGCAGGGCGGGGAATTTTTGCGGAGATAAATCTCAAAGCTGACCCAGCTGGGACTCGAACCTGGGAACTACAGATTACGAGCCTGGCGCGCTACCGACTGAGCCACCCCCGCCCCTACTCATTTGGACTTTGTCACTCCAGAGGAGGTGGACAAAGCAATAAAAAATTTAAAAGACAAGAAAGCAGCAGGACCTGACAACATTTTTAACGCTATTATCAAAAATTGCCAAAGAAAGCGAAAATAAGAATTGTTAACATATTCAATAGATTACTAAGATCAGATATCTTCCCAAATCTGTGGAAGCTTGCTTCAGCATCCGTTATACCTAAAGTTGGGCAAGATAGAACTTTTCCTCAACATTATCGGCCAATCAGTCTTCTCTCATGCTTAGGTAAACTCTATGAACGTGTCATACTGAACAGAATAGAAAAATTCGTTACTGACAAAAAGATTATCCAACCTGAGTAATTTGGATTGCAAAAACAACACTCGACTGTTCATCAACTTTTACGAGTTGTTGAACATATTTCTGACGCTTTTAATAAGAAAGAATCTACAGCAACAGCTTTTCTTGATATCGCCAAGGCTTTCGATAAAGTATGGATATACGGAGTCATTTTTAAATTAATTGAATTTGGCTTTCCTGATTCGATCATTCATATCATATACGATTACCTCTCTCATAGATCATTTAGAGTAAAAATTAGAAACTGTGTCTCAACCACCAGACTACTTTCTGCTGGAGTTCCTCAAGGCTCTGTGTTTGGTCCGATTCTTTTTAACATCTATGAAGTTGGACAGAGTTCAGTTAGCTTTGTATGCAGATGACACAGCTATCATGGCGTCATCTTTAAGCTACGGAATAGCAATTGAAAGACTTCAAGCACAGCTAAAATGATTGAAAATTGGTGCATTAACTAACAAGTCAAAATTAACACCAGCAAAAGTGCAGCATTTCTTTTCACGCACAACAGATTGGCCTATATCCCCACTGTCAAATTGTTTAACAATGTGATAGAATGGAGACAAAATGTCCAATACCTTGGAGTCAATACACATCACAAACTCAATTAGCGCGAGAGACCACGTTACAAATGTTGCCAATAAAGCTCAAGGAGTTAAGGTTCAAATTTAATTCACTTTTAAGGAGAGGTTCTGAACTTTCTCTTGAAAATAAGCTGCTATTGTATAGAACGCTCATCCGTCCTATTTTCATGTATGCTTCACCTACTTGGGGATATGCTAATGAGTGTCAACTCAGAAAACTTCAAGTGCTACAAAACAAATTTTTGAGAACAGCAGTTGCTGCACCTTGGTATGTACGCAATGAAATCATACACAGAGATTTGGGTATTTCCAGTATCAAGAACTAGATCAAAGAATATTTTATCAAGTTTTTTGAAAATATAGTAGATCATCCTAACCAATTAGTAGCTAATCTGATGAACTACGACAACACTTGTGAGCAAAGACACAAGCGTCGGCGCTCGATATTATTATGAGCTATGTTACGCAACCTTCGGGTTCTGGACTTCTCCAGCTTATCTAGGTGTATCTTAACTCTATGATCTATGTGATGCAGAACACTGCCTAATTGACGACGAAGAAGGTTATGGACAAGAAATTTGTTCGGTACTTCGAAAATCCAGTTATGATTTCTGATCGTATTAAATATTATTATAACATTTGTCCCTCTGTTTTAGAGAACTTTAAAAAATTTCTTGAACAATTTATAAGTTGAAGAATTTTTTGCCTCTATTATCCTTACCAGCAAAGGCGGGGGGGAGTCTCCTTTGATCCGGCGTGATTTCGTTTTTAAACAGAGAATTTTTTCCCTGTGGCTCTTTACGAATAGACTTATTTTTCCTAGTGGCTCTTTACGAATAGACTTATTTTTCCATGCTACAGATATGATGCTCATTAAATTTTGCGAGTATATTTTGAAATTCTGATTGAATTTTCACCCTTCACTTTACAAGCAATGACTAGTGCAATTATTTTTTCTAGTATGTACACTGAGTGCTCATTAAATTATGACCACCTCTCTCCGTGTTATGCGAGTGGAAGATAACTTCGAAGCTCTATAACTAAGCGTTTTATAAGGAAATGTAACGGAAGATAAATTGAAGTTTTCAATCAAATCTATCTAAATCTCGATTTTCAATAATGTTCTCTCTGTACTTAAAGAGTTATGGACTTTGAATATTTAACGGCAACAATGCAAGTCTTAGGAAAATTGAAAAATATCAAAAACATATTTACATTAACTTTTCAGATATACATCTGTTGTATTAAATGGTGTGAAATAATACATGTAAATCTCGTTATCACGCGGTGCTCGGGGTCCAAAAAAATCCCATCGCGATGTAAGCGGGATTGCGCTAGCAAAAATTCCAGTCATTTTTTCATTCAAACTTCGTACATCGGCCTACTTTATCAACTTGTCTTTGCTGTAATTGGCTATAAATTGCAATAGAAGGATTCCCAAAAAATCGGAAAAATTAGGTAAGCAATATTATTATATGGGAAATTAAATTAATTAATAAGATATATTGCTTTATTTCAATCATGTCTTGACGTACGATAAAGTATTTAAAACCAGTAATAAAGTTTGTACAATAAACACAAATTTGGTTACCGTATTTAGCTTTCCACGTGATTGTATTGATAGTTATGTTCGTGTTTTTAAATTGACAAACTGTTGAATGAAAATTAAAAATAAAAATAAATTGTTGAACAAAAATCAGTGAATAGCCAATTGTGTATGAGTGCCTTCAGTAACAATGTAGCTTGTCAATTTATTCATTTCAAATGTAAATAAATTGGATGCTGCCAACAAAAGGTTACAAGTAAATGAATCAACTGCCGGTATTGTTTCGGATGTCAAACGATAACAAATATCGCGATTCGCGCTGTAGTGAAACTATCGACCACGTGTACACAAAACTACACATGGAATCCAATACGTAGCTCTTGAGTTGGGTTGTTTTACCTCTGAGCGGCACTTTTTTGCACACCATGGGCTAAATGGCCAGGTCACATGGACCCCGAAGGCTCAGAGAAGATTGGGGGAAGGGACCCACTGGAACAGTTGTTGGGAGACAAATGGTAGCCTCCCGTCAAGGCCATTCAGCGTGTTCTTTAACGTGCACAGGGTATGGATCTCCTGCACACGGAGCCACGGCTTAACGTCCCATCCGACGGACGACGGCCTTTTCAAGCCCATCGGTGTCCCCTACTGACCGTGGGCAGGGCGGGGAAATTTTGCAGAAATAAATCTCAACGCTGACCCAGCTGGAACTCGAACCTGGGAACTACAGATTACGAGCCTGGCACGCTACCGACTGAGCCATCCCCGCCATAGCTCTTGAGTGAAAAATTACGTTTCATATGACAAAAAAAAGGGGGCCACGATTGCATCGCATTATATCGGATCGCGTTTTAATGGGATCATGTACCTGTACTTCTTATTCAAATTATAACTGACTTCTGAGTTAAATTCGAATGTTAGGCATAGCTATTGTTAAATATCCATAACTCTTTAAATACTAAGGGAATATTGTTGAAAATCAATATTTATATAGGTTTGATTGAAATCTTTAATTTATCTTCAATCCCACTTTGTCACAAAACTCTTTCTTTTTTAATTACAGAGCGTCGAAGTTAGCTTCTACTGACATAGCACGGAGAGGAGGTGGTCATAATTTAATGAAACTTCAGTGATATATAACTATGAGCTGTACATTTACTAATCTATGCATATTATTCATTGTTAACTTGCTAATATAAATATAATAAATATAAATCATCCAATGCAGATAATTTCCCAATTGTGACAAAACCATGAATATTTCCCACCTAAAAAAATTCGTGTCGTTCATTACCTTTTTTTTATTTAATTTCGCCGTCCATTACAATATTTATCGTTGTCTACGCCCCTGAATTACGTACCACGTCATTCTTTAGTAATAAAGAGAAATAACTTAAATGAAAATATTTACCTGTGAAGCGATATTCCTTTTCCTTTCTGATATCGTTCTGTGCAGTTATAAGCAGAACACGTAGGCAACACTTGCTATCTACGCAAAACTCCAACGTTTTGTTTTAGATGTAAATACAATCCGTACAATCGCTCAAAAAAGTATCCGTAATCAACGGAATTCTGTAATCAACCATAGTGTTCGGATGCTTTTTTGAGCGACTGTACAATCAATGATGAAAATGGGATGGAACGCGATAGGGCGGCATCCCACTAGTTCCGTAGATGAAAAAAAAACAACTTAGCTATTGAAAAACGAAAGATGAAGAAAAATGTGTATTCACGTTACCCTCCATTTTGGCCAGTTCCTTTGAATATTATTTCAGGTAAACCATATTTTTATTTATTTATTTTTTATTTCGGGAGGGGCCATAGAATCGATGCATTTTGCTGTACCCCTAGTTCAAAAATTCCACTGCTAGCAGTGTGCACAATACTTCTCAGTTACTGTTCAAAGCTTTCTAGACCTGCTTCATTTGACTTTCGCCTGGCAGGTCGATCTTCAGCGTTATGACGTCATCCGCCATCTACTTCAGTTGCTGGTCTATGGTTGCAATATACGAATTTGTAAATATCAGCTAATCTCTCATAACTTTAATCCTCTAAAAAGATCTAATTCACAAATTCTCTATGTCGGACACAAAATATATTGGATATAAATTTATCATACGTAACAATTACATGCATATATACAAAATTCTCATGCGTCCATGGACTACGGATGTCCAACCAGACTGCGCAATTTAGTTCTCCAAGCACGTCTGTCCTGAGCTACATTTGCTGTACCTGCCACTGTAGCCCAATTCTAACAAGGTCCTGTTTGACATTGCCTGCCCATCGCATCCTAGGTCTCAGACTTTTCCCGAAACCTTTAGGCATGCTGTCATAACCCTATTTGCCAATCTAAAGTTATGCATATAAGCAACATGGTCAAAGCAACGCAGTCTCTCTTTGCACGATATGCTGCTCAAAGGAGGCTGCTGACTCTTTCTCCTAATCACATCATTACTTACAACGTCAACCCGCACAATGCCCAAGATACTGCGTAAGCATCCAGAATCAAATTCATCAAGTTCCCCTTTATCCTGCTTACAAAGAGCTCATATTTCCCTACATAACTAACCTTAGAAAGAACCAAACTATTATATAGCCTAACATTATTCTTTAGAATTACAATAAATATAAAACTTAACATCGAACTTTACAAAAAACTTAAGGTTAAACAAACAGATTCTACACGTGGCAGCAGGGGAGAGGTTGGCTCAGCTGGTACTATGCCAGGGTCGTAATCTGAAGTTCCCAGGTTCGAGAACCGTCTGGGCCTGCGTTGAGATTTATCTCCGCAAAACTCCCCCCGCCTTTCTATCGATCAATAGGGGACACCGATGCCATCAATCGGATGGGACGTTAAGCCGTGGCTCCATTTGCGCGAAAGACATATCCTGTGCAGGTTAAAAAACACGCTGGATAGCTTTGACGGGAGGTTACCATCTGCATCTTAACAGCTGTCCAATGGGTTCTCTTCTCCCAACCTTCTCTGAATCCTCAGAGTTCTTGTGACCTCGACGTTTTGCCCATTGTACGCAAACAAATGCCGTTCAGAGGTGAAACAACCCAACCCTACACATGGCTACAGTTCTTCGGTACATCAGCCTCTTTTGTGTACACACTCTAGTCTGCTGTGAGGCAACTCTATTGTTAGTATAGTCAACTCTCGTTAACTCGACCCTCTATATCTCGAATTTCTCGTTAACTCAAATTGTTTTAAATTTCCAACCGCCCTATACATTATTGTATTTCCCCTCTCTTTAACTCGAACTACGTTTTCATCGTCACCTGGATAACACGAAATTTTATGAAGAATATTAAAAAAAAACCTTTCGATAAGTTTCTTTTGCCCACGTAATTTTTTGTTAGTGGTGCTGGTAAGGTGGTCAAATTTTTGCGAGGTGAACAAAGATATTCTTATTGGCTATGCATTGTCCCCACTGCTAGCAGGTGGACAATGATTCTTATTATCTATGCACTGTTTCCACTATTCACGCACGACTAACAGATAAGCATTCCTCCCATTCGTCATAGAAAGTGCTAGTTTAAGTATAGTTTAAAGCAAGTTTATCTTGATACAGATTTAATTGTATTGCAATGGCAGGAAAGCGTTAGTTGAATGCATTTGTCATTAAGTCATAAAGCAAGAGTTATCATAGCTATTGAAAGAAGAGGAAAGAAGATAAAAAAGACATTGCCAATGAATTCCTAGCAGTACTCTGTCAACCATTTTAAAGATCAAAGATTTAAAATTGAAAATACTGGATTGCGATAAAGGAAACAGAAAAGAATGATGCATGCAGAATTTCCTGATATTGAGCAGTAAAGCTGCTAAAATGGTTTACTCAATGTAGAACAAAACATTTCAGTAGATGAGAATCTATTGCTGTTTCCATAACAATTTTTAAACTGTTGATGAGTATTTTTAACACAAATTCGATAATCGAAGTTTTTCGTTTCTCTCGAACTTCGAGTTAAAGATAGGTTTATTAGAATGACTTTAAGACGCCGGAAAGTTTTGAAACGTTTAGAAATCTAAATCTCTCAAACCATTGCTGCCGTATCTTAACTTGTTAATAGTTTAGTGTGCCCTACACAAGAAATCTTTCTGATAATCATAGCACTACATGCGATTACGTACCGCAACTTTTGGAAATCTGAAAGCCAGATACTTTTTGAAAGATTGATGCTGTAAAACAGAGTTATCGAAATCTTTTCTGCAGCGTTTATATTATATTGAAAATGTGTCGCATGCCACCTAGGGGCGGATCCAGGCCGAATCGAATTTGGAGAACAAGAGAATCGGGTCGCGTGACGTCGACAAGTTTGTGCTTGCCACAGTCGCCATCAATAAGTCAATCTTCCGTAACTTGAAGCCCTCCTTATGTCGAATTAGAGAAAGATTGCTTTCATTACTGGGGCGGGGGTGGCTCAGTCGCTAGCGCGCCAGGCACGTAATCTGTAGTTCCCAGGTTCGAGTCCCAGCTGGGTCAGCGTTGAGATTTTTCTCCGCAAAATTCCCCGCCCTGCCCACGGTCAGTAGGGGACACCGATGGGCTTGGAAAGGCCGCCGTCCGTCGGATGGGACGTTAAGCCGTGGCCCCGTGCGCGGGAGAGACATACCCTGTGCACGTTAAAGAACACGCTGGATGGCCTTGACGGGAGGCTACCATCTGTCTCCCAACAGCTGTTCCAGTGGGTCCCCTACCCCAACCTTCTCTGAGCCTTCAGGGTCCATGTGACCTGGCCATTTAGCCCATGGTGTGGAAAAAAGTGCCGCTCAGAGGTAAAACAACCCAACTTTCATTACTGCCACTGATATTAACTTCTTAAAGAGAATTTCTCTGAGTCCAAAAAAATATTTAACACTTATATTCATTAATCGTAATTTTTAATTATGTATCAAGAATAACAATGTCTCTGGCAAATAGAAGAGTTCGGATTCAAACAGAATTAAGTTGTTATTTTTCGCCTTTAATGCAGTCTAACGGTGGAAATTCGAACTAATGAGCGAGTGGGAAAAAGCATATAGTTATTTTTAGTAGCAGTTCAACACAAAAAAAAAAAATCATTTATATCTTAAAACAAAATAAATTGCATTTTCCCACTCCTCATGGTAGTAAGAGAAAAATCATTGCTTTCAGTGCATTTCATGATATCCACACTCCACCATCAAAATTTCAAATTTCTGTCATAAATAGATCTTTGGAATATTCATTTAAAATTTTGCTTTTTCAAATATTTCCACCATTAGAGGGCGCCACTGAAACTATTGTAGATTCAAAAAATGTAAATTATGCAAATCGCAATATTTCATTAATACACTTTTCTGCACTTTTCTGTTGCATGCTTATTGTTAAATTGTAGTCTGTTGCATTCTTATCGTTAAAATGTTGGGTTGTTTTACCTCTGAGCGGCACTTTTTTGCACACCATGGGCTAAATGGCCAGGTCACATGGACCCCGAAGGCTCAGAGAAGGTTGGGGGAGGGGACCCACTGGAACAGCTGTTGGGAGACAGATGGTAGCCTCCCGTCAAGGCGATCCAGCGTGTTCTTTAACGTGCACAGGGTATGGCTCTCCCGCACACGGGGCCACGGCTTAACGTCCCATCCGACGGATGGCGGCCTTTCCAAGCCCATCGGTGTCCCCTACTGACCGTGGGCAGGTCGGGGAATTTTGCGGAGAAAAATCTCAACGCTGACCCAGCTGGGACTCCAACCTGGGAACTACAGATTACGAGCCTGGCGCGCTACCGACTGAGCCACTCCCGCCCCATCGTTAAAATATAGGCTGTTGTATGCTTATTGCTAAATTGTAGTCTGTTGTATGCTTATTGTTAGAATGCTATGTGACGCTAGTAGAGTCTGAGTAATCAAAAATATTTTAAATATATCTCTGAAAAAAGCGAATGTCCATTGCAGAACAGACAGACGGAAAGTAAAAATCTTAATTCGTTTTTGAAGAAAAAAATTTTAATAAAGTTTTTTTAACTAGTAGTACTTTTATTTTAATATTTACTAAATAATAAAATTAGAAAGAAGTATTTACCAAAAGTAACCGAGTGGTTAGCTCGCTTGGCTAGCGATCTAAGAGACCTGGGTTCGAGCCCCGGGTATGTCATGGATGTTCGTGTTGTTTTTCTGCTGAGGTTTTGTCATTCTCACAGACCTTCTACTCTGGCATATAAACTGACAAACTCCTGTTGCATCTGTGGCAAGCAGCTGCTTGAGGGGGTATTTATTCATTATTCAACGTAATATTTGAATCATCTTTGTCTCTTGTTGTTTTCTGAGAATATTTTTTATGCAAATTATATTATGCAAATTAAATTATATTATTATTATTAATATTATATTATGCAAATCGCAATATTTCAATAATACACTTTTCGTTGCATGCTTATTGTTAAAATGTAGTCTGTTGTATGTTTATTGCTAAATTATAGTCTGTTGTATGCTTGTTATTAAAATGCTATGTGACGCTAATAGAATCTGCGTGATCAAAAATATCATATGTTACTCTACCCCTTTTTCAGATGACTATCTTCTAGTAGAGTTCTGAGTAATCAAATTAGGTTATACTGTCCATTTTTAAATTTAAGCACATTTTTCTGCGATGGCATTCTCGTTACTGTGAGTACTGTAGGGAAATTACTGATGTTTCTCAGACTTTGCAACGTACAAGGAGCTGTGCGATGAAACCTAATTTCTTTTGGCTTTGCTTAAGCAAATTTTCGGAAATGAATTTGGAAACAAAAGAAGAAATTTAAAACCTTCCGCTGTTAACATAAACTTAGAATATTTAATAAAGAAGAATGCAGTTAATAGGTTTTGCTGTAAATAAGGAGAATAACATAAGGAGGAAATACACTGAAAGCGTGTTTTAACTGGAAAATTAAATTTAGGAAAAAGAGATTTTGGACTGAAGATGATTGTAAATCTGGAACTTTTAAAAGAAATGGAAGAATGTCAGAGAGGTTCCACATTCTGTTATAGTAAATTGGATGAAGTTCTTAATGTAATGGAAGAGACAACAGTGTATTATATTTAAAAAAGGGAAAGTCTTCAGTCCTCTTGAGACTTTAAAATGGATAGACTTCAGTAGAAAAGACTTAAGAATCCTATCAGTAAATAAAAGGTTTAATAACTATCACTAGACAACAAATTGAAGTACCAAAACAAAATTATCAATTAACTGAGACAAACTATTATTTTTTTACAAAAACGAAATGAGAGTTTAACCCTTTCACGACCAAGGGAAACATTTTTCCCATTTTAAAATTGGTGATTGTCGTATTTAATTATAACCTTATCTACATTTTTTATACAGAATGTCAAAATAGAACGTATGCCGAACGCAATTACGTAAACGGAAACGTTTAGAAAAAAAAAGAACTGTCAGGATGCATAATATATGTACTATGTGCAATGTCCATCTTTGCCTCACTACCAAAAGAAATTGCTTCGCAGAATATCATAATTAGCACATCATTTTATATAGTAATTTTATTTCATAATTTTGTATTATTTTAGTTAACATTTTGTTCTAATAAACCAATAAATAAAAGACATTGCATAATAAGCCAACTATAATTTGTGTTACCTTTATAGTCCATTGGGAAAAATATTTCCCATAAAATTCCAAAAAAAATACACATTGTTATGTATTTTTCTTATGATTTTTATTTATTTTACGTCTAAACAAACTAAAATAAACAGTTACATACTAATATTTACTCTTAGAAACCTTATGGTCCTGAAAAGGTTAAAACGTAAAGTGAATAACGACTTTCGCCAAATCAGTTGAAATTTAAATGTTAACGTTATTGGACCTCCGGAGACGAAAACTGAAAAGTGATGGATTTTGTGCGCAAATTTGCAAATGCATTACAAGAGGAGAGGGAGATTTTATCTATATCGTTAGGACCCATGGCGTTCCAGTAAGAAATGCGCATAAAATCGCAGAGATTAAATAAGGATCGTTTAAAATGAAAAATATTTGAATGAAAAAATGGAAGCTGATGGAAAATATTTACGCAATTGAATATTTTTTTTTATTTTAACAAGGATATTGAAGTATAGATAAGTTGAAAACTCATAACACGAAAACGGATAATGCTAAATATCGTTTAACGCGAAACTCTAAAGTTTGGTCCGTTCCGACCGCAGTTCTTTTAACGCGAAAGCATAACGCGAAAATATCCATTAATGCCAAAATTTCTTACGGTCTAATGAATGAAATTCCATTCAAAGTTCCTTAATAGCCCGCCAGACTCGCAATCTGTCGTTGTCATGTTCGATCCCACTTGGACAAATGTTGAGATTTATCTCTGCAATGGGGCGGGGGTGGCTCAGTCGGTAACGCGCCAGGCGCGTAATCTGTGGTTCCCAGGTTCGAGTCCCAGCTGGGTCAGCGTTGAGATTTATCTCCGCAAAATTCCCCGCCCTGCCCACGGTCAGTAGGGGACACCGATGGGTTTGGAAAGGCCGCCGTCCGTCGGATGGGACGTTAAGCCGTGGCCCCTTGTGCGGGAGAGCCATACCATGTGCACGTTAAAGAACACGCTGGATGGCCTTGATGGGAGGCTACCATTGTCTCCCAACAGCTATTCCAGTGGGTCCCCTCCCCCAACCTTCTCTGAGCCTTCGGGGTCCTTGTAACCTGGCCATTTAGCCCATGGTGTGCAAAAAAGTGCCGCTCAGAGGTAAAACAACCCAACCCAACCTTCGATCAGTAGGGGACATCGATGGGCTTGGAAAGGCCTCCCTACTTCGGATGGGATGTAAATCTGTGGACTAGTGTGCGGAAGAGCCATACCTTATGCACGCTTAAGGACAAGCTGGATTTCTTTGCTAATTTGGTATTTCCCAGCCGCTGTAAATACACTAGTGCGTTTTAGCCTCAACACCAGGACGATATTGTCTGCCGATTATGACGGAAATTTTCTGCTTTCCATACTGATGGGCTTCAAAAGACCCTAGTTTATCAGATGAAACTTTAAGACATGATCCGTATGCAAGACTTGTATACGTTGAAAAACATGGATGGCCGTGTAAAAATTGAATGGTCATGAAAATATTGGATGGCCGTGTTCTGTCTCGTAACAACTGTATAGTAGATCCCCTTCCCCAAAACTTCTCCTGAACATTTGGGGTCCTTGTGACCTGATCATTTAGCATATTTTAAGCAAAACAAGCGCCGCTCAGAAATTAAACAACCCAAACCTATGCTCCATTCAGATTGTCGACCTCGTTAATACTTGATCGGGACTAACATTCGTAATGAAGTTACAATAGGCTCAGACCCCAGATCTTTAATCAATAAAGAAAGGTCTCCTTCAATCGTTTGTCCTGATCTTTACTCTCAAAATGAGGCTAACGGCAATTCATTAATAGACTGCTCATACGAAATATTTACACTGGTTTCCTGACTTAATTTTTAACCGTTTTGCACTTAGTTGACTATCAATATCCACTGAACAAGATTTTAATTTGACATAATTATTACAGAAATCTGTGCAGTGGGTAATGAGATGAAATATCGTATTGTCGAATACAGGATTATAATATTTAAATGCAGAGAGTATAAGAAATCTTCTAGGATTCAATCTACCTAACGGAATTTATTAAGGTTGTACGAGCCTTCTCATATGAGCATATACCTTACTAAGGCAGAAGTCATTGCTGGCCACTGCCTCAGTTAGAGTTCACACCACGCAAACAAACAACTATTCATATCGAAGGCTCGAACCTGGACCCCAGCAGTATCAATGGACCACCGAATTAGCGCCGAAATGTTTTCGCGATAACCCTTTATTTTTTTGCAGCATATAGGACAGAGAAGGATCCTAGAAACTACTCCTGGTTAGTACAATCGCTCAAAAAATATCCGAACCCTATAATTACAGAATTCAGAAAAAATATCTGGCAACGATTTTTTTTTTTAGAAATTAGTGATCTGGCAACCTTTGTGTCACGTGATACGAAAATTCTAATTTCTAAAATAATCGTTGCCAGATATTTTTTCTGAATTCTATAATCAACCATAAAGTTGGATAATTTTTTGAGCCACTGTACAGGCCTTTTTATATATGGACATGTCCTGCTAAGACCGAAGTCACTGCTGACCACTTCCTCGGAGCTAACACTCAAAGTTGGCTTTGCTGGAACAGTAGCTAGCTCCCTAACCACTATGTCAGTCGAGGCCTTTCCCATGCAGATATCAAATGTTTCTTATTTCAGATTCACATTTCCCCCGCCCTGCCCACGGTCAGTAGGGGACACCGATGGGCTTGGAAAGCCCGCCGTCCGTCGGATGGGACGTTAAGCTATGGCCCCGTGTGCGGGAGAGCCATACCCTGTGCACGTTAAAGAACACGCTGGATGGCCTTGACGGGAGGCTACCATCTGTCTCCCAACAGCTGTTCTAGTGGGTCCCCTGCCCCAACCTTCTCTGAGCGTTCGGGGTCCATGTGACCTGGCCATTTAGCCCATGGTGTGCAAAAAAATGTCGCTCAGAGGTAAAACAACCCAACAACCCAACTCAGATTCACACAAATGCTTTCCACGTGGTGTGTTTACTGTGATTCAAAGCGACTGCTGGAAAAGGAGTTTTTATATCGTTTTTCATTGACTCTTGTGCATATTGTTCAGTTGAAACGACAAAGCATAAGTTACCTTTCATTTTCGTAACGTTCCATAAATTAAAAGTATTTAAGTCCACTGCATACACAGGACAAAAGTACCGGTCAGTGGTAAACGAATATAAATACGATATGACGCTATTACAATAAAAAGGATTGGAATTTTTGGCAAGCAATGATAATGTAAATATTAAACGATTTAAGAGCACTTGATATGACATCAGGAGGTCGTCAGATCCCACGTGGCTCAATAAAATTTGATCCTCTAAACCCATCTTCATTTTGTTACTCATACAGCGTAATAGTGATTAAATAATGTGTAAATATTACTTTTAAATATCTAAAACCTCTGCAATAAATTAAAAAAAATATCCCCTTAAACAGTTGGTTGCCACAAAGGTCTCAAAGGTATTCAGTTTATACAGTTGGGACAATAGGAAAATGCAGTGACAAAGACACAACTAAAATATTTATTTTTTTAAGAGTGTAGTTAATAGTGAATGTGACCCCCCCCCCTTAGCTTTAATTACTTCTTTCACCCTCTCAACCATTGATGCCACTAGCTTTCCACACATCTCCTTCACTTCAGGGTCGTGGTACCACACTTTCATGACACTTTCTATCCTTTTGGATTTCGTCATGCAATCCATCTTAGATATGCGCGCTTTAATAATGGACCACAAATTTTCAATGGGGGTTACATCGGGTGAATTTCCTGGCCACTCCAATACCTTCAAATGTTGCTGGATAAAGAAGTTCTTCGCAAGCTTAGAATTGTGGCATGGAGCCAGATCCTGTTGAAATACCCCATCGCCGTTAGAAAACAGCTTCTGCAGTGTTGGGACAATTTTCGCCTTCAGAACGCCCATGTATGTACTTTTTGATGTCCATCATTCCTTCATGAGGTGAAGCGTCTGTTAGATTAGTTTAGACTTGCAGCAGAAGTTTACGAACAAGTTTAGACTTGCAGCAGTTTAGACTCTGCAGCGGAAGGGACTAAATTCATAAACAAACAGAAATTCTAACACATTGGTTATCTGCATTGAAAACAAATTAATTTCGAAGAATGTTTTCATTCTTGGCATTAAATATGAACTAGACATTTACACAGACTTTTGCAGTCTATGAGAGTTTTATTTCGAATTAATAGATGACAGGGAAAGCGCAAATAGTAATTTTATTAGTACTTTTACAATATAAAAAATATTTTTCTTTTATTCCTCAAAATATAAACGTTGCTTTTCTCACACCCCTCTAAGAAAAGGCGGCAGATTGTCGCTATCAGTAGATATCTATTGTAGAATTATCATCGAAATTTCAAATTTCTGTCATAAACTGATCACTTGCACTATTCTTTAAAAATTTCACATCGTCCATTGATAGTTATTTTGCTTTTAATTTACACCTTTAATGGCGTAAATTTAAACTACCTAAGGATTTGAAAAATGCTAATTATTGTTATTTCATTAGTACGTATCCAACTAAAAAAGAATTTCCCAATTATCTCTTAAAAGAAAAGAGTTCCTTTTCTCACATCTCATCCTGAGCGAAGGTGGCAAAATATGGTTGTCAATTCACACCTCGTGACTGTCACATTCCACCAGCAAAGATCTAAATTTCTGACATAAATATATCGCTTCGAATATTCGTTTAAAAATTTGTAATTACCAAATTTTTCCACCATTAGAGGGAGAAATTTAAGTTTTTCGGTGATTCGGAAAGTGGGAATTGCAATATTTCATCAGTACCTATCCAATACAAAAAGAATTAGTTGAGTTGGGTTGTTTTACCTCTGAGCGGCACTTTTTTGCACACCATGGGCTAAATGGCCAGGTCACAAGCACCCCGAAGGCTCAGAGAAGGTTGGGGGAGGGGACCCACTGGAACAGCTGTTGGGGGACAGATGGTAGCCTCCCGTCAAGGCCATCCAGCGTGTTCTTTAACGTGCACAGGGTATAGCTCTCCCACACACGGAGCCACGGCTTAACGTCCCATCCGACGGACGGGGGCCTTTCCAAGCTCATCGGTGTCCCTTACTGACCGTGGGCAGGGCGGGGAATTTAAAAGAATTAGTAATTTTTCTCTGAAAATAAAAAAGTTTTGAAAATCTGCAGACGGACCGACAGACGACAAAGTGAAAACTCTATCTTGTTCCTCTTATTTGAAAACGAGATAAAAAAAAATAACCAAAGCTCTAAACAATAACTTAGATATCCAAACTATTCATTTCAGACAAACCTAAAATGTAGATGTAAATAAACAATTAACAGAAATATAATTTTTAGAATTTATACTAATTTATAAATTTAATTATTTAATTTTTAACTAAATTTATACTTTACACATAATTCATTCTCTGCTGCATTGTTTACTGATACAAGATAAATCTTGTTACAGTAAACAATGCATGCTTGTAGTTATAAATTTTCTCGACTTCTATCACACTCATTTAAATCATTTATGCGAATAATTCTAAAAGTCGCTTTTATTTAAATTTATGCGAAAAAGGCTGTATTAAAAGGATAAAATTCGACTTTTCCTCCGTTGGGGAATTTTAATAGACTTCAGTAAAGAGGACCTAAGATAGCTTCGGTAAATAAAAAGTTTAACAAGCAAATGGAAAAAAAGAAATCTTGGAAAACAAACTTAATATTTGCAAACAAGCGCGAAAGCGTATAATTAAAGATGAGATTGCTTTAACGTCAATATTGCTTAAGTTAAATAAACGTTTCCCAAAGCAGAAAAATTCTCCGTTACACAAGTCAGACCACAAAGCAAAAGCTGCGTCAGGGGATCCTCATTTTCGTCGTGGCTTAATTAGTGGCGACATTAGATGTTTCGCTGATAGAATAAAACAGAAAAATAATTTTTCAGTGTTAATTACTAAACTAATTGAGAGTAGTTAACAGTTCGGGTTCTAATACAAAGTGTTAATATATAATTAATATGTACAGGGTGTCCGAAAAATAATGGTGCGATTTCGAGAACCAGTTTGAAAGAAAAATAACATACATATTCGAGAAAGTAATATTTTAATTGAAAGTGCACCTCAAACGGTTTTGAAAATAATTAGTGAATTTCCACATGTTCACTGTTCGTGCCCCTGGATATGTCCAATCGATATTCTACTTCTTAGAATCTTAGAAGCTGCGGCGTATCTATTGTGCTTTATCTTCTATTGTGCGTATATCTATCGCACAATATCTATCTATTGTGCGTATCTTATTATGGCTTTCAAATGATTCGAGTCTCAAATTTTGTCCGTATAAACATAATTCTTTAGAAAGCCTCACAACAAAAAAATTATGAGGTACCGCCAAATCAGGGTTCCCTGGTGACCACAGAATTGGCCCACCCTTGCCATTCCGTCTACCAGGAAATGTGTATGGACAGAATGAGAATATCAATTGGCCATATTCACCGATTATGTTCACACTATTTGAAGTACCTTTCAATTAAATTGACTTTCCTGAATATGTATATTGTTTTCATAAATATTGGTTCTTGGAAAACCCCAACGTTATTTTTCAGATACCTTATATTTACTATGTACTGGACCTGAATCCAGAAAAAAAAATAGATAGGGAGTGCAGGCAATATATTCAATCGATCACGGAAAGGTGCAAAAACGAGGGAGGGGGGAGCAAGACACTGATCTTCCAATGATGTATAACATTTTCCCCTCCGTTTTATAAGTATTTAAAATTTTTCTTGAAAAATCATTGAAATATAAATAAGTTTAATAATTTTTGCCTCTCTTATTCTTACTAGCATTCTGAAAAGGTAGATGGCTCCCCCCCCCTCCCTAAATCCTTCCCTGCTATGTACCGATATTATTAGTGCGTAATATAATTTGATTAATATTTTGTACTATTTTGGGTTGGTTGTTGTTTTTTATCATGCCACATTCAAAAAAGTTTAAATATGACTTTAATTCAGCGTATAACAAAAAAGCATTTCGGCTCCCTATACGTTCTTTGCCAGATCTTTATATTTGATATGTTGTTTGTTGGGTTGTTTTACCTCTGAGCGGCACCTTTTTGCACACCATGGGCTAAATGGCCAGGTCAGATGGACCCCGAAGGCTCAGAGCAGATTGGGGCAGGGGACCCACTGGAACAGCTGTTGGGAGACATGTGATAGCCTCCGTCAGGGCCATCCAGCGTGTTCTTTAACGTGCGCAGGGTATGGCTCTCCTGCACACGGGGCCACGGCTTAACGTCCCATCCGACGGACGGTGGTCTTTCCAAGCCCATACATCTGATATGTAAGATTGGGACTATCCCATGTTGTACGAATGGAAAGCTATCCAAAGCTCCCTAACTTTAAAATAAGTTTTTGGTAGCAAACGTCACAGGAAATAAATTGAAAATCTAAAATAGTTTTCCCAACTATCGTTTATGAGCAATTTTTGCATCATATTTAGAGTTTTGGATCCATTTGAGATCCATAATTTATCAGTTGTATCATTTTTTCGTAAAAATCTTATTTTTAAAGTTATCGAGCTGTTTCCCATTCATATTATCTGGAAGCGTCCAATACGTTTGACAAGATAAAGAGTGTTCTCACAAACCATATCCTTTAAAAGTTCGCTTTCGATTAGCTTGAGAGAGAGCGTTCTTTGAACCACTTTTGAAGCAAGTGCCAAATGTGTCTTATGGGATATCCGGGCTAGCTTGTTATACCAATGGCCAGAGCTCGAAAAATCGCCCGTCCGTGACGACAACATTTCATTGGAGGGCAACTGAAAATTAAGGATACATGTCCGCGCGGAAGGATGGATAAAATATTTTTCACTCTTCTTTTAGAAAAAGTAATAATTCTTCAAAAGTAAGGGGAGATAAAACCACAAACCAGGAAATAAAATTTTCTAACACACACCTCAGTTATGTGTGGAAAGAAAAGTCCTCTACTTGGGAAAAAGTGAGTGCGATCAATTTTACAGTTTCATCCCGCAAAAAAGGGGCTAGACTACTTTTTTCCCACTGATTTGTACGGCTTAGGTTATTTTCTCACTGCATTAGTCCATGCTTGGATGGCACAAGAAATCCAGAACTAATTATGGAAATCAATTCGGATTTCGGTATCATTTAAAAACTCACTGAGAGATGCTTTGTTATAAAAGATAATTAAAAAAAATTACCGATTAAAGAAATAAACTCTACTACACGATAAATATCTTTCACAATGATTATTTTGTAATATATTACAATCTAGCACTTTCTTTTTAAATTTCATTTCACCATAATAAACATATTTTAATCACTCCATTGATTCTGTTACACTGATATTTCACTCTATACCTTTGTATTTTTTTTCCTGTATATACATTTTTAGTGTAAATTTAAGGCTGTCCCATGGCCGACGGTTAGCGTGTTTGGCTACTGATCAAAGGAGCCTAGGTTGGAGGCCCCGGTTAGGCATGGTTGTTTTTTTCTGCTGAGGTCCCGCCATCCTCCCAGACCTTTTACTACGGCTTATAAACTGATAGACTCCTGTAGACCTGTGGCAAGCAGCTGCTTGGGGGGATTTTATTTCATATAATTTAATTTGCATGTCATTTAATGATTAAATAGTAAATAATTTTAAGTAGATTTGTACATTATAGAGGCATATTTATTGGTTTATGTACAGAGCGGGAATATTTGAAGGACGGGTTAAAATTTTTGTTTCCCATCTTCGAGGACGGGTAAATTTTTTCAAAACTTCCAAGAGCTTCCAATGACACTTATTCTACAAGCTTAGTTGTTGCACAAACCGGAATTATTTCTCGCTTCTGCTATCAGTAACTCAATTCAAGGAAAAATGCACTTATCCTATTGTTGCAGGCACGCATTCAATTTCGCTTCCTCCTTTTTACTAAAACAATATAAAACGTTAACGACGAAACGCCAAACATTCTTTACTAGAGATCTGCCTGCGAGAATAGCAAAGAAATGCATTAGAGATTTCTTAATAAGGCAGTAGGAAATCATCAGTTGATGCAATTAAAGGACTCGAACTAAAGCATAGGGACTGGAAGCCGAAACGCTTTAGTAAGTGATCGGGCGAGGAACAAAGCAAATAACATCGGAGCACTTTGAGCAAATCTTATTAAGCATAAAGCGGCAGTGAAAGTAGCACTTAATTTGCGCGTATTGAGGACTACGATGCTGAACGTTTTCTAGAGATTCCTACTGAACGAGAGCTGAAGTGAAAGTAATTAATTAAAACGATAGTGAAAGAGCGATAGGCATTCCCCTTAGATGGAATGGTAACTGAATTTCACTAATGGAGAAGAGAGCGAGCTTTAATTTAATTAGTTTTTAATGTGAATTGAGAAAGTGAACGTTTGAATCTAAGACGCAGAAAAGAGTTGTCTCTTTTTTCTCACGCATATCTTTTTAATGTTATAATTGCCTTCGATTGTTTTCTTATTTAAAAAAAAATCTTGTATTCGATAATACCATACGAGGGTTGTTTGCTGTCTTATGACAATTGGTAGAGGTCGACACATGTTTCTGTTTCTTATTTTGTTTTGAGATGCAGTTGTTTGTTGAACAGCCGGCTGAATGGTAAGGTCAAAATGGGTCACAAGAATTTCAACAGTGGAGCTAAGATCTCTATAGATGAGATGATAAGATGAGAGGAATAAGGAATATACAAGTAGGCTAACTAAACCTATAGCTGACGTTCATTAAATATCAAATACTAAAAGAATATAGTTCCCCGCCCTGCCCACGGTCAGTAGAGGACACCGATGGGCTTGGAAAGGCCGCCGTCCGTCGTATGGGACGTTAAGCCGTGGCCCCGTGTGCGAGAGAGACATACCCTGTGCACGTTAAAGAACACGCTGGATGACCTTGACGGGAGGCTACCATCTGTCTCCCAACAGCTGTTCCAGTGGGTCCCCTCCCCCAACCTTCTCTGAGCCTTCGGGGTCCATGTGACCTGGCCATTTAGCCCATGTTGTGCAAAAAAGTGCCGCTCAGAGGTAAAACAAACCAACCCAACCCAACTAAAAGAATATAACACTGGAAAGCTGAATTGAAAAGTCTTCTACATAACAAATCATAGAATCAATCCTTACCAAACATCTGTTTTTGTTAGCTACACAAAATATTTATTGGGAACGATATTCTTTGAAATAACCAAAGATGCTCCATTTCACATAAAAACTACTAATAATCAAATGACCACAATCTAAGCCGACATCGAACACTGCACACGAGCAAAATCCTATTAATTTTTCACTTTTACTTCTACACTCCTCTCTTCAAATTCTAAAAAAAAAGAATAAAATTATATTCAAACTTCCTTGGATTGGGGTAGCGGTGGTGGTTCACCTGGTAGCCCACTAGGCTCGTAATCTGCAGTTCCCAGATTTGAGTTTCACCTGGGCCAGCGTTGAGATTTATATCCGCAAAACTTCCCACCATCAGTCAATAGGGGGCACTGATGGGCTTGGAAAGACTGTCGTCCCTCGGATGGAGGTTAAACCGTGGTACTGTGTGGAGGAGAGCCATAACCTGTGCACGCTAAATAACACGCTGGATGTTCTTGACAGGAGGCTTCCGTTTGTCTCCGAACAGCTGTTCTAGTGGTCACCTTCTCTGAGCCCTTGGGGTCATTCTGACCTTGACATTTAGCCCATTATGTGCAATGAAATGCAGCTCAGCGCTCTCTTCAAACGTAACTGCGTTCCGTTCTCAACGTGACATACTTCCACAGTACGTGCCATATCTCACGCAGCTCCTAAATACGATAATCCCGCTTCGATGGTTGCACGTGAACATGTCATTTCAGTATCATATATTTGTTAGAAAACCGGTTCTTAAATATAGACAATTAATGCGACAAGAAAAAGGAAGGAGACTATGTCAATAAAATGTTTGTTTTCGAAACTTTTCAGAAACAAAGTATTCCCCGTTTGGCCTTAATGCACTTCTCCATTCTCGTCTTCCATTCTTCGAAACGATTTTGGAAGTCTTCTTTGGAAATATATTCATTTACTCTATCTTACGCCTTTTTATGTGATCGGCATCGTCAAAATGGTTTCCTTTTGTAAGGAGAGTATCCCATCGTTGTGATTTCAGTTTGCGCGAAAAATCCGCTTCACTAATGATGCTGAACGAGAAAACTACTGTCGGGATGAACACATTCGTTGATGAACACATTGCCTTCGATCATATACTTTCCGGTAAGAACGATATCATCGACTGAAGTTCCTCAAGAACGATTTCACCAAATTCGAATAAAAGAGTGTTTGTTAGAACAAGAAAAAAACAGCCTAAACAGGTTTAAAACCATTTAATTTGTGAGGGATGGGTTGCTTTACCTCTTATGTGCACTTGTTTGCACACAGTGGTCTAAATGGCCAGGTCACAAAGACCACTCAGAGAAGGTTTGTTGAGGGGACCCATTGGACAGCTGTTAGGAGACAGATGGTAGCCTCCTGTCAAGCCCATCTAGCTTGTTCTTTATGAAGCACAGGGTATGGCTCTCCCACACCGGGTTACATGGCTTAACGTCCCGTCCGATGGACGGCGGCCTTTCCAAATTCGCCGGTGTCCCCTATTGACCGAGGACATGGGGGGTAGTTTTGCGGAGATAAATCTCAACGCTGGCCCAGCTGGGACTCGAACCAGGGAACTGCAAATTGCGAGCCTGGCGGGCTACTTACTAAGCCCCCCCCCCGATTGGTGAGGGGATATTATATAATCTTTACGTGAACTCTCGTTTCTGTTTTACCATACCTCGCAAGAATAATATCGATACGTTACCAACGACGGAAGGTATAGATTGCACAGGTGGAAACGTTACTTGAGCAACTCGAAGTTTTCCAACTCTTAGATATTTTTCTATGCTTTTTTCTGTTAAAATTCTAATCTTTTCCTGAAAACTACAATTTAAACCGGTCCATACCGGTTTTGGCTGACCCAGCTGGTTCGCACTTAGCCTGTATTCTTTTCCCTAGATGAAGAGGACTTTCTTGCAAATTTTGGTGCCTGGACCGAGTGCATAGCGGACAGACGCACAAGAACAAACTTTCTCCTTTATATATTCTATACAGTAATATCAGCTTAGGCATACTTTATTTACATAAAATTTTCTATTAATCTGAAACTGTTTTGATTATATAACGTTTTCTGTTATTCTGATACATCTTTTGAAAATTTTTAAACTACCAGTAGTTTAATAAAATAATAATTTATCTCATCAAAATCCCAACTAGATTTACCTTGTTAAAAAAAGAAGAAGCATAATTTCAGAGGCACTTTTGCATGTTGTATCTGATAGACAATACATGGGTGTATTGTGCACAAGAAACAACAACGGGTTGTGATGACGGAGTTTGCTTTCCTTGTGTGAAGAAGACGGAGCAAACAAGACAGTTGCGTCCTCAGGAGATGGGGAACATAATGAGAAGGGAAACTCTCTGGAGTGAGACGGAGCGGAAAACCTGATGTGGCAGTTGCTATGAGGCTAGTGATTGGAGCTCGGGGTGAACTCCACCCTTCCCAGTCCCTCCCCCCCTCCGCAAGTAGGAGGATAGAATTCCAACAGCTAAACGAAAAGATATTCACGTGGGGCTCATAGAGTCGGCGTGCGGGCTGAATGAGGTGATGAAGAGGTAGAAATAAGAGAAGGCATCACGAGGAAGAAACCACCACTCGTTGAATGGCATCCCAAAGAATAAGACTAGACCGATGGGAAAAGTGTAACGAGGAAAATGAATGCATATATAGTGTTGAAAAAAGTCCAGAAGGAATACGTTTAAATATATAGTATGAACATAAAAAGAAAGGATAGAAACACGGAGAAGGAACTTTGTAACTAAGAAGGTTGAGAAGAAAACTGTCTGCCTTGAGTCAAGGTAAATAGAACAAGCACAAGAAACCGAAAATTTCGAAACTTAGGTAGAATGAAGAGTACAAAGAGATGCATTGAAGTGTGCAGGATTGAGTTCGGTTGTTTTACTTCTGAGCGTCTTATTTTTTACACACAACGGGCTAAATGGCCAGGTCACATAAGACTCCAAGGGCTCGGAGAAGATTGAAAGAAGGGAACCCATTGGAGAGCTTTTAGGAGACAAATGGCAGCTTCCCGTCAAGGCCGCCCATTACGTTCTTTAAGTACGCAGGGTATGGGTCTGCTGCACCTAAGTGCATGGATTAAAGTCCCATTCGACGGACGGCGTCCTTTCCAAACCCATCATTGGCCCTTTTCTCACCGAGAGCGGGATGTGGGCTAGCAGAGATAAATATTAACACTGGCGCAGTTGGGACTCAAACGTGCGAACGACAGATTATTAGCCTGCTGAGCTACCCAGTGACGAGGCTCAAAGTTGGGTTGGGTTGTTTTTCCTCTGAGCGGCACTTTTTTGCACACCATGGGTTAAATGGTCAGGTCACATGGACCCCGAAGGCTCAGAGAAGGTTGGGGGAGGGGACCCACTGGAACAGCTGTTGGGAGACAGATGGTAGCCTCCCGTCAAGGCCATCCAGCGTGTTCTTTAACGTGCACAGGGTATGTCTCTCCCGCACACGGGGCCACGGCTTAACGTCCCAACCGACGGACGGCAGCTTTCCAAGCTCATCGGTGTCCCCTACTCACCGTGGGCAAGGCGGAGAATGGAGCTCAAAATATATAGGAAAATGAAATATGATTTGAATTAGGATAAAGTGGTAGATAAGGTAGAAGTGGGGGATTCTGTGAGAGAGAGAAAATAAGTTGACAGTTGAGAGTAGCAAAAAAAGTGTATATGCAAGAGAGAGAATCATGAGGAGTGGAAAATTGTAGTAGAATATATGAGAATTGGTAAATCAAAGGAAGAATTGAAACGGATCACAAAACGCGCATAGAAAAAAGACATTAAAATGATGAGAAGTAAAAAAAGTGTGGAGATAAAAATTAAATGTAAAGTAAAAGAAAATATATGAAGAGCACAATGGAGAGACAAAGACACCACAGAGAAGGATGTCCAATATCAAGAGCTGGATTGGGTTGTTTTACCTCTGAGCAGCACTTTTTTGCACACCATGGACTAAATGGCCAGGTCACATGGACCCCGAAGGCTCAGAGAAGGTTTGGGGGACGGAACCCACTGGAACAGCTGTTGGGAGACAGACGGTAGCCTCCCGTCAAGGCCATCCAGCGTGTTCTTTACGTGCACATGGGATGGCTCTCCCGCACACGGGGCCACGGCTTAACCTCCCATCCAACGGACGGCTGCCTTTCCAAACCCATCGGTGTCCCCTACTGACCATCGGCAGTGCGGGGAATTTTTCTGAGATAAATTTCAACACTGACCCAGCGGAGACTCGAACCTAGGAACTACAGATTACGAGCTTGGCGCCTACCGACTGAGCCCCCCCCGCCCCCGTCCCCAATATCAAATGAAAGAGATGGGAAGTTAATGCATTAAAAGAAGAAATAATATTTAAATTTATATATAGGTGTATTAATTGTTGATCCAATCGTCACTGAGTTCGTATTCACTACAAAGGAAGATAGGGCGCCGGCAATCTTGTTGAGTGTGTAGATCGACGCCCTATCTTCCTTTGAAGTGAATACGAACTCAATGACTGATTTCACCATCGATACGCTTTAGATTTATTTTCTACATTTTAGCTCTCAAATGGAAAGATATGTTTTACTTTTGTCATGAAGCTGTATTATTCGCTTTAAATCTAAGAGGTTTCTATCATTGCTAATGAATTAATTTCATCAGAATAAGAGATAAGAGTCTTTTATTTTGCAAAAGTGTATTTTAAGTAAAGATAATAGCATTAATGTAGCGTTTTAATTTCGCCTGATGCAACACAGATATTATTTTGCATTTAAAGCAGACATCCATTTATGTATTAAAACTTTCCTCATTTTAACATCGGCTGCGTGTTCGTTGTTTTGCCTTTGTTGCGTCATTTCACTCATTATCCTTCGGCGACGTGAAGTGAATCAAAACAAATGCAAATTAAACAAATGGGCAACGCAACAAACTATCGGATCCATTAAGTACTTTTCGTTTTGGATAATTAATCCTGATTAGTTGCGTAAGTATAGACTATGCAAATGGTCAGAAATTGTCCAACTACAATCAACAAGTTGATGAAAAATGGTTCGTAACAATTCTTTTCCTGACGAGGAAGCGAAATTCTTATACTAATGAGTGTCAGCGGCAGTTCGCAGATTCGAGATTCGTCCAATCATACCATTGATTCGAATTCCAAATCTGCGTCGAATTTTACAAATTCTGGGTCCAATTGCGTCGGTATTGCGCAGTTGTGGCGCAACGGTTTCGGAGATTCGGGCTCCAAATCTGCCAGAATTTTATAAATTCAGGATCCAAGTGTGTCAGAATTGCTCAGATTCAGATTTAACTGTGTTAGAAATTCCAGCGATAAAAGAAGTAAAAGTTCCCCTTCTCTTCTAGAGGTCTTAAAACATTTCTTTTAAAAATGCCCGAAATATGCGCAAGTTTAGTAACTCTTAGTAAATTCTTCAATGTAATTTTTAATGAAAAATATGTCTAAAGATAAATTGAATATCTGAATCAAATCTATCTCAATCTCGATTTTAAACATTATTTGTTCAGTTTCCAAAGAATTATGAACCGTGGAGTTATATTAACAATTTAAGAGACTGCTAAAAATTGACTCCGAAATTTAATTAAAACGTTAAAACAGGTTAAAAGATCACAGATCATAGTTGAATCTTGTAGAATACCGAATGGATTTCACCCTGTACCCATCTCTTAACCTATTTTAATTACATTTTGGGGTCAATGCTTTTGTAGACTGTTAAATATTTCAGCATTCATAACTATTTGAATACTGAACAAATATTATTCAAAATCGAGATTTAAATAGATTTGATATAAATATTTAATTTATCTTCAGATATATTTTTCATTAAAAATCATATTGAAGAAGCTATTGAGCTCTGAATGTGATTTTCCATTCAGATAACATGAAATTGTTTTCATTTTTCTGTCCAGTACCTGTATATATACACACACAGCAATATTAATTTCGTTAATTCGAGGAATCCCACAAACGATCCGTTTTCGGTGTAATCGCCGGTTATTGCAATACACATTTGCAATGATCGTCCCCCACATTGCTAAGTTGGGTCCTCTCTCAGAAGGGACAACACCAAGTGAATAATGAAACGCACAATTAAACAGCGGAACTGAATGCGAAACCTTATATTACATTAAGTGCGATCCAGTCATCAAATAGTCGAATCTGGCTTCCCCCTTCATCATTTAGTAAAGACCAGAGGGGCCACTGCACCGGATTCACCAGAGGAGCAGAACAACTGGCTTCAGCTTCGCATGGTGTTGATACCGCCCTTGGTGGTCATGTTACTCTGATTAACGACATGCTGAGTTGTCTAGGGCAGACGCGAATGGTCCCCGCCTCCGTTTATCTGTTTGATGTAACTGGCCGTGTAATCTTTGGGCTTTACTGCGATGCAGGAGTCTAATTTATTCATCTCCGCGATGGACGCAGTCGCTATCGTAGACAGCTACTACTGCATCGAGATGGCGAGGGAACAAAGGATTTACGTCGAGAGCTGTTCTGCTTGAGGCCTCGAGGTGTATAACTCTGGGCAGAGTGTCAAACGGAGCATTAAATGGGGTTTCTGTCAGGAAAGACGGATGAGAAGATAGCAAAATTTCTCTCTGATGATGGGGGTGGTCTCTACCGGACTGAATCCATTGTGGTATGACAGCCATATTTTATTAATCATTTATATTTGATAAGGCGTAACCTTTGTGAACTTTTGCGGGTCTGCATTGCGTGGTCACGGTGGACCTTAGCGATGTGTTTTAAAGGAATTAAATTGTATGGCGGACCATTTGTTTCCTTGTATCTCTCCAACGCCTAAGGTTTTAGGATCTCACGCTTCATAACTCTAGAGTAATGGAGGAAAAGAAAACGTGACTAATTTGACTTTCGGCGTTTTAAAATTTATGAATTGTAAGGGCAATAAATTTCCATTGCCGGGGAAAACTTAAGAAATGAAACTCGTGGAAGTAAAACTTGGGTTACCACAAAGCAGTTTTATGATCAGTGCTTGGTGGTATTTTTTTTTTTGGCTGTTTGTGGGATAAGATGTTTCTCTTTTAATTCATTTGATACGTGACTTTGAAATACTGCTGTGAACTTTCGGTACCATAAAGGAGGAAGCTTATTAGAAGGTAGACTGTATTTTTCGAAGTAGTTTTAAAGCTTAAGCGTTGAAAAATTGAAAAGATTTCAACTTCTAAGCCGCTCTAAAAAGTAGAGAATGTATTTTTTTTTTCTGTTTGTTTTCTGTTTCATAGTTTTAAAGATTTAGTTGGTTTATTTATTTCCAGCTGCACTTTTGAGCGCACAAATATCTACGTCATAATGACACCATGACAGAACTATATACATAAGACCGAGCCCGGACATCTTACTAACATAAGAAGGATATTTCACATTTATAGATCATCATCATCATCATCATCCTCAAGCAGCCATGGGCTACGGAGGTCCAACCAGACCGTGCAATTTAGTTCTCCAAGCAAATCTATCCCGAGCTACATCTACTGCATCTGGCCATTGCACACCATTTCTAACAAGGTCCTGTTTGACATTGTCTGCCCACCGCATCCTAGGTCTCCCCTTCTTTCTGAGGCCTTTAGGCACACTGTTCATAACCCTATTGACCAATCTATAATTATTCATATGGGCAACATGGCCAAACCAACGGAGTCTCTCTGTGCACAATATGCTGCTTAAAGGAGGTTGCAAACTCCTTTGCCTAATCTCATCATTAGTTACAAAGTTGAACCAAAGATACTGCGTAAGCATCTGGAATCAAAAGCATCTAGTTTCCTGTTATCTTGTTTACAAAGTGTCCAAGTTTCACTACCATAACTAACCCTAGAAAGAACCAAACTATTATAGAGTCTAATTTTAGTCTTTAGGTGTATACGCCTATTTCTCCACACTCTCCATAGGTTCTTAAAAGTCCCGGCAGCAATCCCTATTCGTCTGTTAATCTCATGCCGCACATCACCATTATCTGTTACATAGCTCCCAAGATAATTAAACTGTGACACCTGCTCAAGACTGCAACCATTCAGATTAACTGAATCACAGCCTGCCTGACCAATTTTCATCACTTTAGTTTTCTCTCTGTTTATAACCAAACCTACTCTACTACCAGTCTCATCAACAGCTCGAATGAAAGAGTTCATCTCATCAACATCATTTGTCAAAAGGGCTAAATCATCAGCATAATCTAAATCATAAATTTTCCTATCTCCAGCCCATTTAAGGCCAAAATCTTTCCCTTGAAGTGAATTTCGCATAACATAATCAATAACCAAGCTAAAGAGAAAAGGAGACAAAATGCACCCTTGTCGAACACCAGAAGTAATGCTAAACCAATTGCTACAAGCCTTACCAACTCTCACACACGACTCAGTGTTATTATAGAGAGCTTTCATAATGTTAACTAACTTGTCTGGTATACCATATGATCTCACAATCAACCACAAATTATGACGATCAACAGAGTCGAAAGCCTTTTTGAAATCAACAAAGCTAGCAACCAAAGGTTTCTGAAACTCTAAACATTTCTCAAGAATCTGCCTAAGTGAAAATATCTGATCCACACATCCCCTATCACTTCTGAATCCACATTGCTCATCACGCAATTGACTGTCAACCAGATTCTTAATTCTATTAAGTACAATCATGGAAAGAACTTTACCTGGAACAGAGAGTAGGCTGATACCCCTATAGTTATCACAAGAACTGCGATCACCTTTTTTGAAAATAGGGATAACAATAGCTCTGGTAAAATCCTTAGGAACCATGCCTTTATCATAAAAGATATTCAGAATTTCAGTCATCCAAGTGGTAACCGAAACAATCCCAGCTCTAAGCATTTCCGTAGTAATTTCATCTACCCCTGGGGATTTATGAAGTTTAAGTTTAGAAACAGCCAAAAGAACTTCAGATTGTGTTATAGGGCCAACATTAAAGCCACCAATGCATCTATCATCATTGCAAACAATGGGAGTAGAACTAACTACATTGTTTAGAACATCACTGAAATGCTCAGCCCACCTAGCCATGACAGAATCCTCCCCTTCTATAACCTTACCTTGTTTATCCTTCAATCCTTGTATGCCTGTCCGTTTTCTACCACACAAAACATTAACTATCTGGTACAGCTCTCTGCTGTTGTGCTGTCTAACTGCTCCCTCGGCTTTGTCAGCCAAACCATCAAGCCAAAGATTCTTATCAGCAACTAACTGATCCTTTACAAGTTTATTAAGGTCTCTGTAATGCTTTCTATTAGGACTAGTAGGGTATTGATTAAGGGCATTCCTGCAGTTCTTTCTTTCCGAAATAAGCTCAAGTGCCTTATCAGTCAGATAATTTTGCCTCTTCTGCTCCTTTTTTCCTAAAAGAGTACTGTTAGTGTCCAAAAAAGCCTGTTTAAAATGATCCCATTCTTCCTCAACTTCAGTAGTAAGCAAACCATGACTGTCATAATGACTAAGTAACCTATCATGGTAAGCTTTGGCTATAACTGGATCTTTCAGAGCTTCAATATTAAAAGTAAATTTTTTAACCCTAGCACAACACTTTTTAAGTTTAAGTTGCAAGACACTTTTAACAAGATAATGGTCAGATCCAATTTCAGCTCCCCTATATGACCTGGTATTCCTAACAGAACTAGCCCATTTGCTGTTAATTAATATATAATCAATCATATTCTTATGTAGCCCATCAGGTGAAACCCATGTGTACTTATGTATGTGGCGGTGTTTGTAATAAGTGTTAGTTATTCTGAATCCATTGAGTTTACTTACCTGTAGGAGACGTTGCCCATTGCCATTGCAGCTACCAATACCAAAAGGGCCTATTACTCCTCCCCAAAGGTCAGAGTCAGTACCAACTTTGGCATTAAAATCACCAAGAACAAGGGTAATATCTCCTTTCTTGACAGAATTCAAAATATCCTGAAGTTGTTCATAAAACCTATCCTTCTGATCCTCATCGGCATCCTCAGTGGGGGCATAACAGCAGATAACATTCAAGTCTTTAATGCTTGTCTGAAATTTTGCTGTAAGAAACCTTTCATTAATGCACTCATATCCTAGAAGAGCATCGCTAGCGTGTCTGCTGAGAAGCAGACCCACGCCTTGGTGATGCTTATTGTCGTCCCTCCCTGAAAAGAGAAATTTAAGATTATTTTTAAGAATCTGACCTTTATCTGTCCATCTGGTCTCTTGCAAGCCGAGAATATCTAAATTATAACGGTGGAATTCTTGTGTGAGGACATCAAGAGAAAAAGCTCTGTGCAGAGTCCTCACATTCCAACTACCTATGGAGAGAAAATGGTTAGTGGGATGTTTAAAGAAACTATGTTTATTGAGAGAGGGAATGCCGACAATATCAAACAGCCCCCTAATCGCAGACATGGGGCAAAGACCCGTTCCCCCACTACTAAAGGCTGAAGCCATCTACACTGGAAGACTTCCTCTAATGTAGAATTTGACGATGCCAATAGAAGCAAAGAGTTCAGGTGCCTGCGATGACTTCTGCTCAGGATTATCCACCAGCTGATAAACATATCCTGTGAATCTATTCACTTGGGGTTGTCAACCCACAAACAAACAGAAAACACAGCGGAAGATTTTCCCTCCACAGAAGCCCACCAGTGCAGCAAAATCAGGATCCATAATCAAGCTCAGAGCCATATATCTGTCCAGTCCAGTAGGTTTATATGGTTAGCACCAGGACCCTGTGTGGTTGACCACTCCTCAGCAGGGTAGAAAAAAAGAAAAGTAGCCATAGTTGTCCAGATCAGTAGGCCACACTAATCTGGCAGCCCTCCCCTTCCGTTCACTTCCACAAGAGAGTATCTCTTTTGAAAGTTACTAACGGTCCGCACCACGAGAAGGCGGGGTCGGACATTAGGTGCTAGGCCTGGCCGGTTCTATGCGTCATCACATGGGATTGGTGCATAGCTCTCCTTCCAGTGACTACCTAGCTACCATTTACAGACATTTATAGATATCACTCATAAATTGTTTCATCTCTTGAAGTTGAACTAGATGCTACTGATTTTTAAAAGTTATGATTTAATTTTTAAATATTAAATAATACTCAATATCTAATAAATAAATTATATCAGTTTTGTACAATTTTAGAAATTTTAAATCATTAAAATCATTACAGATGCTTTATATATTATGTTAGAAGATAGGTGTAATTCAAATTTATTTCAAAAAGTATTATATATAATTATTTTACATAAAAAATCCCACTAAGTCGAAGCTTATCAGCGGGAATGTATATAGTTTGGCAGTAATGATCTAGCTTACATCAATATCATTACCTAAAATGAAGGAGGGGAAAAGAAGAATAAATAAAAAAGAAACCAATAAAATTATAAATGATTCCGAATAAAAACATCACTTTTTCATCAACCACTGAAATAATTTTTCTTTAACCTCACATCCTCAAAATTCCCCGCCCTGCCCACGGTCAGTAGGGGACACCGATGGGCTTGGAAAGGCCGCCGTCCGTCGGATGGGACGTTAAGCCGGGGCCCCGTGTGCGGGAGAGCCACACCCTGTGCACGTTAAAGAACACGCTGGATGGCTTTGACGGGAGGCTACCATCTGTCTCCCAACAGCTGTTCCAGTGGGTCCCCTCCCCCAACCTTCTCTGACCCTTCGGGGTCCCTGTAACCTGGCCATTTAGCCCATGGTGTGCAAAAAAAGTGCCGCTCAGAGGTAAAACAACCCAACCCTTTAACCTCACAAATTTTACTTAAGTTAACAATTTCTCTAGGAAGCAAGTTAAATAGGTAGGGAATTTGATATTCTTTGGAATTTCGTCCGTAATTATTATAAAATTTTGGTCGTTTCAAAAACCCTTAGCCGCTTTCTAGTCAACTTATTGTGACAAATATTTTGCTTTTGGGTATTATTAAAGAAATTATTAATAACACAAACAAACACATATAAACTTTCAATAAGTAAAATTTTAAACAAACTAAATATATAATTTTTTGTTGTAAATGAATTTTTAACTTCTGAATTACACAATCCTTTTAGTAGACTAATTTGCATTCTTTTAATTTTACTTAATTCTGTCTTATAGGCTGTCCCATAACTGTTATTCCATATCTAATTACAGATTCAAAAAGTGCTTTATATACTAAAATAGTTAAATGTATATCAAGTTAAGTTTAATTTAAATGCTACAAACATCTGGAGCTCATGGTCAACCATGGTTACTACCTTCAAAAAGTGGTCTGAGGAGGGAAAAATCACGAAACGCCGGCAAGGTGTGGGCCGACCACGTTTCATCGATGCTAGAGGTGAGCGAAGGGTCTCCCGTATGGTACGAGCCAACAGAAAGGATACTGTGGCGCAACTCGCCTCTGGAGCTCATGGTCAACCATGGTTACTACCTTCAAAATGTGGTCTGAGGAGGGAAAAATCACGAAACTCCGGTAAGGTGTGGGCCGACGACGTTTCATCGATGCTAGAGGTGAGCGAAGGGTCTCCCGTATGGTACGAGCCAATAGAAAGGATACTGTGGCGCAACTCGCCTCTGGAGCTCATGGTCAACCATGGTTACTACCTTCAAAAAGTGGTCTGAGGAGGGAAAATCACGAAACGCCGGCAAGGTGTGGGCCGACCACGTTTCATCAATGCTAGAGGTGAGCGAAGGGTCTCCTGTATGGTACGAGCCAACAGAAAGGATACTGTGGCGCAACTCGCCTCTGGAGCTCATGGTCAACCAAGGTTACTACCTTCAAAAAGTTGTCTGTGGAGGGAAAAATCACGAATCTCCGGTAAGGTGTGGGCCGACCACGTTTCATCAATGCTAGAGGTGAGCGAAGGGTCTCCTGTATGGTACGAGCTAACAGAAAGGATACTGTGGCGCAACTCGCCTCTGGAGCTCATGGTCAACCATGGTTACTACCTTCAAAAAGTGGTCTGAGGAGGGAAAAATCACGAAACGCCGGCAAGGTGTGGGCCGACCACGTTTCATCGATGCTAGAGGTGAGCGAAGGGTCTTCCGTATGGTACGAGCCAACAGAAAGGATACTGTGGCGCAACTTGCCTCTGAATGCTGGTGATGGGAGTAAGGTGTCACAACACACAGTACATCGAACCCTACTGAAAATGGTGCTGCGTAGCCACAGGCCTCTCTGGTGTGCCCATCTGATACACTGTAAAAAATAAGCTCAGTAGACATAAAAATTATCATATCCCGCTGTAAGAGGATTACGTCTGTTCAACAGCAACAAAACTCTTTATGTTGCTGCACAACACAGCAACCACGGCAATCCCTGGTTCCGTCTTTCGACACTACCAAGTTATGGAAAGTCACGACTTCCTACTGTCGAGAGCAAGGCTACACCATATAGATGCATCTCATCCCCAACAAATCCTATGGCGAACAAGGAACCTCTGTTACCGAAGGAAAGCTCATCCATCGGTAACAGAGGGCGCACCATTAATAAACGTGTCCTACAAATAGCTGTGCCGTGCTCTAGAGGGTTCATACAGTGACAAGATGTGGTTGTGTGCCATGTGTGTGTTAGTCGCTCTGTGAAACATGGGTCGTACCAAAGATGTGAATGAGTGGCAGAAAGGTGTTATTGGGTTTGGCCAAGCCAAAAGGCATAGTGTAAAAGAATTTGTTGCCTTTGCAGGTGTGTCGAAACGTACTGTCCAAAGGGTCTTCCAGCAGTGGCATACATAGCAGTCCACCGCTAATCATCGGTAGAACTGCGGCAGAAAGACTGTGTTCATCAATAGGAACCACCGCAGTGTGTCACGCACTATTAGGGCAAACCGCTTTGCAACGAGGCAGGAATTACTCAGTCAGTCAATGCAGGCTTACAACAAGCTATTTCCGAAGTACACTGCATGCCATGGATATCTGGAGCAGAGTACCGCGGAAGAGACCCATGTTAACAGCTCTGCACAAGGCTGCATGGCTACAGTGGGTGCGGCGACACAAAGATTGAACTGTCGACTCTTGGAAGCATGTGATCTGGTCGGATGAGTCACGTTTTTGTTTGTACTCGAATGATGCGAGGCGACGGGTACATCGTAAGCCGCATGAAGCTTTCCATGTGAACATGGGTTTTTTCAAGCTCGAGGAGGTTCTGTGGAGTTCTGGGAAAATTCACGTACAAAATATTTGGTTGCGGTGACGTCACACTTGAACCAGAAGTGCTACAGGGAGCTGCTGGACCAAATGTTGCCTTTTGTGCAGCATCTCCACAGTGAAACACCAGAAGGATACCCCAGTCTTCCAAAATGACAATTGTCGCGGGCACAGGGTTCGAAGTGTGTCGGATTGGAACGACGAGAATTCTGAAGCCTTCGTACATCTCGACTGGCCCGCCAAATCCCCGGATTTGAATCCCATATAAAATTTGTGGGACTCTTTAGAGCAACGAGTGAAGCACCGTCCCATCGATCCGGCCAATCTGGCCAAACTGTGTCATTTGCTACAGAAAGAGTAGATGAATACTGATGTAAACTGCATCCGCACACTAGTAACATCCATGCCAGACAGGATTTCGGCTATTCTTCGGTCGCATAAAGGCGTTACGCGATATCAGGTGACATTCAGCCAGGGGTGACTAATTTTCTGTCCGGTGAGCTTATATCCTAATGTCAAATAGCTACATTTTCCAATTTATGTATAAAATAAAAGGATAAATTACTCGCGAATATGAGATGATCGTTTTCAGACAAAATTAAATTTTCCAAATTTTGCAATGTACTTGTTTTTTAATTTAACAATGTATTTTGTAATTCGTACTAATGGGTGATTAGAAAATAATAAATAATAATACTATATTATTAACCTTATAATGCGCAAGAAGCATATCTCATTTATCCCTGAAAATAAAAATGTTTCATTTTTCTTATCCCTTAGGGATAAGCGCAAAATCTTCCAGTGTTCATGAAATAAAACGATTAATTTATTAGTGAAATTTTTAAAACTAAATACTAACTTTGCAAGAATAGTGAGCTAAATTAATTTATTAATTTGATTAATACACATACGTATGAATAAGAAGGGCACCAGAAAACTAAGCAGAAGAACCAATCGAAGTAATCGTTTCCGTGGTACACAAAAGTGAAATAGTTGCTCTCATCTATCTGTAAGGAGAGTGTAACCTTTTCCCATGCGCATCCGTAAGGAACCTAATAAACGCTTTAAGTTCAAATAAAGGATATCGGGAAAGTAAAACCCTTCTGTACGTTATCCTTCTCCACAATGAACAAACATTGAAAATGTTTTTAATGTAGAAGCAAAAAAAAACAACACAAATGTCTTAATAAGAAACATCGACATACGGGAAACAAAGGAAGAATTTTCAACGCAGGAAACTATTCAAAGCTGACCATCCTAAAGCAGATCCCTAGTTATGGTTGAATCTACCCTACCATACGTAAATGATAACCACCCACATTAGACCTAATTGCTTTTCCGTTTGGTTTTAATAGGAATATACAGTAGTAATTTTTAAAAAAAATCGTCCCGTGGCCGAGTGGTTAGCGCGCTTGGCTACTTGATCTACGGGACCTGGGTTCGAGCCCCGGGTAAGGCATGGCTGTTTGTGTCGTTTTTCTGCTGAGGTCCTGCCATCCTCTCAGACCTTCTACTGTGGCATATAAACTGACCTGCTCCTGTCAGACCTCTGTGGCAAGCAGCTGCTTGAGGGGGTATTTATTTTTATTTTTTTTATTAATTAATAATAATAATAATAATACCAATATTTTAATACCATTTAGGTAAACATGTTATTGCGAATAATTTCTATTACTAAAGATATGTGATACGTTTTGGTTTCGTAATAGTATCAGTAGTAGATAGTTTCATTCAGATAGTATTTAGTCCCTAAAACGGGTTATGTATTTAAATGATTGCCTAGAAAAAAATGAAGGGGGATGGGACAAGAAATTGGATTTACATTGCACTGTTGCATTTTCTATTTCGTTGCAGAAGTTTAAAAAAAAAAACTGGAAAATATGTGAAATATGCGAAAGTTTAATATTTTTTCAACTCAAATCACAAATTCTAGTTTTACGCAAGCTTCTCCCCCCACCTAGATGCGGCTCTGATTACAGTTATGTGATGCCTCTCTTTATCCTGGGGGCGGGAGTGGCTCAGTCGGTAGCGCGCCAGGCTCGTAATCTGTAGTTCCCAGCTGGGTCAGCGTTGAGATTTATCTCCGCAAAATTTCCCGCCCTGCCCACGGTCAGTAGGGGACACCGATGGGCTTGGAAAGGCCGCCGTCCGTCGGATGGGACGTTAAGCCGTGGCCCCGTGTGTGGGAGAGTCATACCCTGTGCACGTTAAAGAACACGCTGGATGGCCTTGACGGGAGGCTACCATCTGTCTCCCAACAGCTGTTCCAGTGGGTCCCCTCCCCCAACCTTCTCTGAGCCTTCGGGGTCCATTTGACCTGGCCATTTAGCCCATGGTGTGCAAAAAAGTGCCGCTCAGAGGTAAAACAACCCAACCTCTCTTTATCCCTTTCATCTCTGAGACGTGTAACGTTTTTAATTTTAATCTCTGACCTGCGGAAAGGCCACAGATTCATTTAAGAAGAAATCATAACATTTTCTGCTCATTTGACAATGTAATTCAATAGTCCTGGTTTAAAAGCTATGAGAAAATGAAATATTTTCTTAAACCTATTTGTTGTTTTTTTAGCCCCTGGAATATAAGTTCGAGCTGACAAGACTTTGCAAAAACTCCTCGATTGCGACACTTTGTCATTCGAAACCTCAACACGAGAAGTGCACCTGCATGTTTTTTTTTAAAACTAAATTGTGTCAACCATGACCGTTTGTAGTAGTAGCCGAGTGCTTAGCACTTTTCTCTACAGATCAAAGCTACCTGGATTCGAAGGCCTCGATGTTTGTTTCCTCTTTCTGCTGATGTCCCGTCTTCTTCACAGACGGGCGGGGGGTGGCTCAGTCGGTAGCGCGCCAGGTTCGTAATCTGTAGTTCCCAGGTTCGAGTCCCAGCTGGGTCAGCGTTGAGATTTATCTCCGCAAAATTCTCCGCCCTGCCTACGGTCAGTAGGGGACACCGATAGGCTTGGAAAGACCGCCGTCCGTCGGATGGGACGTTAAGCCGTGGCCCCGTGTGCGGGAGAGCCATACCCTGTGCACGTTAAAGAACACGCTGGATGGCTTTGACGGGAGGCTACCATCTGTCTCCCAACTTCTGTTCCAGTGGGTCCCCTCCCCCAACCTTCTCTGAGCCTTCGGGGTCCCTGTAACCTGGCCATTTAGCCCATGGTGTGCAAAAAAAGTGCCGTTCAGAGATAAAACAACCCAACCCAACTTCTTCACAGACCTCTGTGGCGTTTAAACTGACAGGCTTCTGCCAGACATGTGTGGCAAGCAGCCATTTGAAGGGAAATTTCTATTTTTATAACTCTGTTCGCAAGCTCTCACATATTATAACAGCCTTACTGTTGTAGCCAGCTTGCTCGATCGGATTTCAACATATAGATAACAGCAAAATCTCGTGTACGCAAAAACCTGCATCAGTACGTTGCATTCCCCAAAATTACTCTGAGGTGCTAGTGAGCTGACAGTTTAAGTCATCGTACAGCAAAAATGCAGACAGGAAACCAATCACCCAAATCACATTACTGTTGTGAGCTAAGTAAACGTCCATGTGGTATCTCAGGGGAGGGGATGCCTGGTCTGTAGCGCGTCAAACTCGCAATCTGCAGTTCCAAGGTTCGAGTCCCAGCTCGGCAAGCGTTGAGATTTATCTCCACAAAATTCCCCGCCCTGCATTCGGTGAGTAGGGGACATCTATGGGCTTGGAAAGGTCGCCGTCCGTCGGAAGCGACCGTTAAGCCGTTATCCCTTGTGCGGGAGAGCCATACACCGCGCACTTTAAAGAACACCCTGGATGGCCTTGACGGGAGGCTACCATCTATCTCCTAACAGTTGTTCAGTGGCTCCCCTCCCCCAACCTTCTCTGTTCCCTCGGGGTCTTTGTGACCTGGTCATTTAGCCCATTGTGTGCAAAACAGTGACACTCAGAGGTAAAACAAACCAATCCATGTGGTGTCTCACCTTATGATACAGGAAAAAATATAAAATAGAAAGGAAGGAAAATAATAACAATAGATTGCCGAGATATATCTCAAAAATCTTATGTTCATTCTAATCTACAGTCTTAGTAGTCTTAGTAATAAGACTAGAGTTGCAGCATACATCGTAAAACTTTCTCACTCTCTTAGATTGTTATTCGATATAGAATGAGTCATAGTTCCAACTTTGAGCAAGTATTGAAACTAGGGAATCTGAAATGGCTAAATAGAAAATCTGTAACGGTCCCCTAAAGTAAGAGATTTTCAAGAAGTCATTTTGCTTTTCATTTTGAATCATTTTGATTATGGCGCATGTGGTATAGATGCAAGAATGCCATATGTGAATCGGAAGAATTTGCAATTTTCACGTAGTAAACAGCCATGATTAATACGCTATTGCTTTAAAGTTTTATCTTCGTGCACAGGACCGGATCTAAAAAAAAATAATGGCGAAGGGCGACGGGGAGGGAAAGACTGGATTTCCATCCACAGCAGCGTAACATTTTCCTCTTCGTTTTGAAAGTTTTAAAAGAAATCATGAAAACTACGCAAAAACATGCGCAAGTTTAGCAGTTTTTTTTCTCCCATTACACTTATTGGCATTCTCCGAGGAGGAGGAGGAGGCATCTCAAAAAAATTGCCTCCTTCCTCCCCTCCCCTAGACTCAAATTTTTCGACTCACCTTTTTCACTTGTAGAGATGTTATTCCATATTATTAGAGCCGTTTACCCTTTTCTCAGAGGGGTCAGTCGATAGCCCGCCAGGCTCGTAATTAGCAGTTCCCAGGTTCGAATCCCGCATGAGACAGCGTTGAAATTTATCTCCACAAAACTCTCCACACCGTCCTCGGTCAGTAAGGAACACCAATGGGCTGGGACAAACCAGCGTTCGTTTGATGGGTTGTTAATCCATGTTCCGTGTGTAGGAGAGAGAGCCATATCCTGTGCACATTAAAGAACACACTGGAAAGCCTTGACGGGAGGCTACCATCTTTCTCCTAACAGTTCTTTAGTGGATCCTTTCCCACTCCTTCACTGAAACCTTGTGGTCTTTGTGACCTGGCCATTAGCCCATTATGTGCAAAAAATTGCTGCTCAGAGGTAAAACAACCCATCTTATTCTTCTCGCTCTGCCAACGTAGGCAACAGAAAAGCAAATTTCAGTGACTGGGTGTCGTGACCGGGTCCACAGAGGGGAGAGAGAGATGATGAAATTGCTTCTTAATTCACTTCAGTGAAAATTAGATATTCGCGGGTTTTTATGCCCGTGCCCTTGTATGTCTCAAACTTTGCTGTGTTGAATGAAGAATAACAATGGTCCATCAATTACTGCACGAAAGTTACATAGGGAGGACACAATTTATTAACAATATTACAGCAACGTGCTGGGAATGAACTCCACTCCGTGGCCTTTGTGTGTACTTGAAAGATAAAATAAAAATATTAATTTTTTTGAAGCATTACAAAACTAATCTACTAGGACTGGAGAAATCCAATTACATCTTTACTCAAAATTCGCTGAATTGTTCCATCGTTAATATTATTACATTCCCCATTCCACTTCCTTTGGCTCAAGGTTTACAGGAATGTTTGCACGATTTTGCCGAAATTATCAGATGGGAATATAACGTCTGCTTCACACTGTGGTCCTTTCTGAATCCACAAAACTACTATTAAACTCACCGCTCAACTCCGTGAGCCTCTGCTGCTTTGCTACTGCAAATATTACTATAATGAGGTGGAGAATTGGACACTCTGCAATTTCTCCCTTTACAGACCTCAAACTCGGCTAAAGGATAACCACCTTTGCCTACACTGTGTCTCCCCCTGAACCACAAGAATAAAAGACAAGATTCTCCAAGAATCTAGATTCCCTCTTGGAATCACACCCTGACTTCAAGGGTTACTTTTTGAGAAAGATGGCGTCCTTTTGACGCGTGTCGCAACGACCTTTTTCATTCGACAGCTAACGCACAGACTGATACTTCCAACTCCTTCCCTTAGCCTCATGCACGGACTTCACACCGCAAGCTAGTTAGTCATATATACGGCACAAACAACTTCTGGCATTGATTCTTTCCACAAGCAGCAAGCTTCAGACCCGAAAACAACAACAGTGCGTCATTCCAGCACAAACATTTCCAAGAACACATAAAAATATATACAACAATATAATACAACAAAAACATACAATAAATAAATAAATATAAAATTCGAGGGACATGACACTGGTCATCAAACCTTATAATCTTTATATTACTGGCCTTGTATTCGACTGATTTGAGAGCAAAATATAATGTTCAATACACTAAGTTTTGTTTTATTTAAATTCAATTTTTTATACTTGAAAGATAAAATAAAAACATTACTTTTTTTGAAGCCTTACAAAACTAATCTACTAGGACTGGAGAAATCCAATTACATCTTTACTCAAAATTCGCTGAATTGTTCCATCGTTAATATTATTACATTCCCCATTCCACTTCCTTTGGCTCAAGGTTTACAGGAATGTTTGCACGATTTTGCCGAAATTATCAGATGGGAATATAACGTCTATCGATTGAAACACAACTGTTTATTCTTAGCAAGTTGAAATGTCGCATTTATCCAATGTCAACAGACAATTCCCTTCCCAGCAGAGTCTAATCCTTCTTCCTGACTATCCCTTTGCTTGTCTTCGAACTGCTGATCAATGCCTGGCAGCAAAGGCTCTCTTTCTCCCCAACCAATCGAAGGCCATCGAACATTCAACTACTTGCTATGCAGATGACGGTTCACAATGGCTGCTATTATTGCCCACCATCTGTTCGATGCAATAACGAAAGTCATTGTTCAGGATGTAGATAACAATGGGTTCTATACTCGGGTTATTGTTCTCTTATTATTGCCGTCGAGCGAAATAACGCGCGACACGTGAAAATATGCAGTTCTGTATTTTTCGTAGAGATAAAATAACTTTTGATGCTGTTAATGCTGTTACTCAAAAAAATTATTCTTAAGTTACTAACGGTAAGAATCTGTAATGAGGTAAATTTTAAAAATATTCGTTAAATAATGAATAAGTTTTATTAAACACTAATAGAAAAAAAAAGAGTTAAACGCTAAAATATGATTTGTGGACAATTTAAGGAGAGGAATACTTTGTATGTTAACGACAAAAGCAAGCTGTAATTTATGCAAAAAGTGCTATTTTACATGACCGTCATCATTACCAAAACCACCTTCTCGATTCAAACAGCAAATGGGGAAAATTATCAGACACTAGGCAGGTTTTTTTCAATTACATATTTTTATATCTTTGTCCGTTCGTTAATCTTTTATAATGACAAAAGCAGTGTATTAAGTAAATGCTAGTGATGATTAATAAAATACATTCCTTCAAGTCAAACATAATTGTTATCCTTCTTTAAAAAAATCAAAGGGTGGGCATAATGGAGAAGCTCTATTGGGTTTTTCTTGTCTTCTTATACAACATACACAGCCGTGATATCCCAGAACTGAAATTCCCCAGCAGCAGCTGGGGCGGGGGTGGCTCAGTCGGTAGCGCGCCAGGCTCGTAATCTATAGTTCCCAGGTTCGAGTCCCAGCTGGGTCAGCGTTGAGATTTATCTCCGCAAAATTCCCCGCCCTGCCCACGGTCAGTAGGAAACACCGATGGGCTTGGAAAGGCCGCCGTCCGTCAGATGGGACGTTAAGCCCCGTGTGCGGGAGAGTCATACCCTGTGCACGTTAAAGAACACGCTGGATGGCCTTGACGGGAGGCTACCATCTGTCTCCCAACAGCTGTTCCAGTAGGTCCCTTCCCCCAACCTTCTCTGAACCTTCGGGGTCTATGTGACCTGGCCATTTAGCCCATGGTGTGCAAAAAAGTGCCGCTGAGAGGTAAAACAACCCAACCCAAAACCCAGCAGCAGCAGTGTCACAGAGATTAAACGCAATCCAATGTGCCACCTAGGAATGTAATAACTAGCGATCCTATTTGTATGTGATATCATAAATAAAACATAAAAAAATAAATAAAATAAATAAATACCGCCTCAACCAGCTGCTTGCCACAGAGGTCTGACAGGAGTCTGTCAGTTTATACACCATATTAGAATGTCTGAGAGGATGGCGGGACCTCAGCAGAAAAAACGTCACATACATCCATGCCTTACCCGGGGCTCGAACCCAGGTCCCTTGAATCAGTAGCCAAACGTGCTAACCACTCGGCCACGGGACAAAAGTTTAGTAAATGAAATTAAAATAAAGAAAATAATTTAATCTTAGAAACAAATTTAAATATTGCAAGTAATCAAATCTCAAAAAAACTATTCTCTCATCATTTTCTCTGTACTGCTCTGTATCTCAGCCATTTGCAATCTGTTGACTTCGCATTCTGTACATAAGTTCTCATTATGGTTCTCACATAACGTATATATAAAATTTTGGGTTTCCTCAAAATAGAAGATCCTAAAATAATAAGGTTCCTTCCCAACTCTTTTTAGGAGTGGGGATTGCTCAGTTGGTAGCACACGGGGCTCGTAATCTGCAGTTCACAGGTTCGAATCCAACCTCAGCCAGCTTTGAGAGTTATCTCCGCAAAACTCCCCGCTCTGCCCACGGTTGGTAGGGGACACCGATGGGATTGGAAAAGCCGCCGTCCGTTGGATAAAACACAAAGCCATGGTCCCGTGTGCGGGAGAGCCATACCCTGTGCACGTTAAAGACACGCTGGATGGCCTGACGGGAGGCTATCATATGTCTCCCAACAACTGCCTAGTGAGTCCTGTCATGCACGTAGAGGACGAAAGAAGTAAACTCTGCCGATGCACTCTGCAGAGAACGATTAATTAGCCCACTTAACTAATCTTCACCCATGATTGTGGGTGAAATCCCAGATTCTCGGGTTTTTACACCCATGCTTGGGTGTGCTTCAGACGTGCTGTGCCTTTGATGAAATAAAAATTGTCCAATACTTAAGTAAAGGACGACACAGTATTTATTTACATATACATATGTATATACATATGGGAATGTGCTCGATTCTGTGGGCCTTAGCTGTGCTCACTTCATTAGATGGAATGGCTTTATAGATGTTCTTCTAGACCTTGTCCAATCAGCTTAATTTAACTTGAATGCTGCTTTACTATTGCAAGCATTCACTTGATGAGGTAGAAATCTGTCCTTCCCTGTACAGAAATCGCTTTATCCACCTCAAAACTCGACGAGAGAATATCTTAATCCCTGCCTACACAACCTCATAACCCTAAAGGAGCAAGGTTCTGGAGAAAGCGCTACATCACTTCGAAGTGCTAAAACAAACTACCTCTCCATTTGTCAGCAACACTCAGTCTGCTTGTTTATTGTTTGCATATCCCCGTCGCTCCTCTCCTTGGCTCGCACCCAGCTCTTCCAACTAGTGATGGAAGTGCAATAAAACAATTTGCCGGCACTCGGCACTCGGTTCTCAAGCATATGGACAACTGCCCAGCTTGGCTCCGAATGACGACTAATGAGTCACTTTTCCCATTTCAGACACAATGAAATAACACTTGTAACATTAATATATATATACAATGACAAAAGATGCAATAATAAAATAAATTAGAGGGACACGACAAGTTCCTTCCCTTCAACCTTCTCTGAGGCCTCAGTGACCTTGTGACCTGGCCATTTAGCTCATTGTAGGCAAAAAATCATCGCTCAGAGGTAAAACAACACATGCCGGCTCTTTCAAAATTCCAGCAAAAAAAATAGGAGTAAGATAATCTCCATTTGCATTTTTATAGTAAAAGAGTCGACGCCAGCCATTGCCAGATCCACGGCATTTGAAAAATAATTAATCCCATTCCATGGCAGGTAGAGACAAGAGATTTTTACCCAACACTGGGTAAAATCCTCTTGTCTCTACTGCCAAATTTGAGATCAATTGGTCAGGTATCTGTGAAATTATAAAGCACTGAAATCTGCCGGAAGAGAGATAAAATTAATTCACAATAGTAGAAAATCTACTATTTATAGGCGACGTAGTCCACGAATTAAATGACCCACCTACGTAAATGCTACAGAAAACCATATTTCTCTTTCAGCTATTTGAACCATCAATTTAAATGTGCTTCAAGAGAATATCCATTAAGTTTTAGGTGCCTGTCGTTTGTGGTCCCTAGATGTTTTCGGTTAAGAGTATCCCTAGATGCAGGAGAGCCATATCCACTGCACGATAAGATGGGGCAGGAGTGGTTCAGTCGGTAGCGCTCATGCACGTAATCGGCATTCCCCAGGTTCGAGTCCCAACTCGGCCAGCGTTGAGAATTATCTCCTCTAAACTCCCCGCCCTGCTCTCTGTCAGTAGCGGACACCCATGGGCTTGGAAAGGCCACCGTCCATCGGAAGGGACGTTAAGCAGTGGCTCCGGGTGCAAGAGAGCCATATGTTGTGGACATTAAAGAACTCGCTGGGTGGTTTTGACGGGAGTCGACCATCTGTCTCCTAACAGGTGTCTAGTGGGTCCCCTTCTCCCAACCATCTCTGAGCTGTCGGGGACCTTGAGATCTGACCATTTAACCCATTGTGTGCAAAAAAAGTGTTGCTCTGATGTAAAACAATGCAAACACGGTAAGAACACACTGGTTGGCCTTGATGGTAGGCTTCCATCTATCTTTTAATAGCTGTCCTGTGGATCCCTTTCCTAAACCTTCTCTGAGCCTTTTGAGTGTTTGTGGTCAGGCTATATGCCCAATGCACAAAAGTAATACTCACCTTGGTACAGATCTTTATTTCTAATATATTTCATAAGATCCTATATGTTTAAAGAAACTAGGATTACTCTCCTAAACGCATTGAATATTTATTTGCGATGGTGTAAATCTAGTTTCACATTTTCACATGAGCAGAACCACGTGAATAATTTAGTACAATCATGGAGCTCTACTTGCATATATTCACTGATAATATCTAATCTATATAAAATAGACGATTTCAGCTCCGAAATTACTGTTGACGGAAATTCAACCATGCACCAACGTGGAACCTCTATTATTTTTGGATTTAGAGACTAATAAACATAAAAAAAATAGGTTTAAACGAGCTAACACAAACAGTCTTCTTAAATGACCATTTTGTTTTCCGGAGGAAATTAGAGCCGTAAATATGAATTTTCGTACCTGATATTAAATCTCTTAGGACAACTTTATTGGCAGTTAGTTTTATTTCATTGTTGTAGTCCCCCTAGCAAATACTGGCATTCTTGCTATAGAAATTACTTAATTCTTTCAAGACAATCATAACGAACGAACGAACAGCGAAAGGTCTATTAGACAGTTTTGTAAACCAACGGTTTTCAGATGGCAAAAAGCACACAAAGTTTCGAACAAAAATAATTATTTATACTCATTATATTATACTAATTAATTTGTAAACCAACGGTTTTCAGATGGCAAAAAGCATACAAAGTTTCGAACAAAAATAATTATTTATACTCATTATATTATACTAATTAATTTGTAAACCAACGGTTTTCAGATGGCAAAAAGCATACAAAGTTTCGAACAAAAATAATTATTTATACTCATTATATTATACTAATTAATTTGTAAACCAACGGTTTTCAGATGTCAAAAAGCACACAAAGTTTCGAACAAAAATAATTATTTATACTCATTATATTATACTAATTAATTTGTAAACCAACTGTTTTCAGATGGCAAAAAGCACACAAAGTTTCGAACAAAAATAATTGTTTATACTCATTATATTATACTAATTAATTTGTAAACCAACGGTTTTCAGATGGCAAAAAGCATACAAAGTTTCGAACAAAAATAATTATTTATACTCATTATATTATACTAATTAATTTGTAAACCAACGGTTTTCAGATGGCAAAAAGCACACAAAGTTTCGAACAAAAATAATTATTTATACTCATTATATTATACTAATTAATTTGTAAACCAACGGTTTTCAGATGGCAAAAGCACACAAAGTTTCGAACAAAAATAATTATTTATACTCATTATATTATACTAATTAATTTGTAAACCAACGGTTTTCAGATGGCAAAAAGCACACAAAGTTTCGAACAAAAATAATTATTTATACTCATTATATTATACTAATTAATTTGTAAACCAACGGTTTTCAGATGGCAAAAAGCACACAAAGTTTCGAACAAAAATAATTATTTATACTCATTATATTATACTAATTAATTTGTAAACCAACGGTTTTCAGATGGCAAAAAGCACACAAAGTTTCGAACAAAAATAATTATTTATACTCATTATATTATACTAATTAATTTGTAAACCAACGGTTTTCAGATGGCAAAAAGCACACAAAGTTTCGAACAAAAATAATTATTTATACTCATTATATTATACTAATTAATTTGTAAACCAACGGTTTTCAGATGGCAAAAAGCACACAAAGTTTCGAACAAAAATAATTATTTATACTCATTATATTATACTAATTAATTTGTAAACCAACGGTTTTCAGATGGCAAAAAGCACACAAAGTTTCGAACAAAAATAATTATTTATATTCATTATATTATACTAATTAATTCACTGTTCCCTATATCTAATATACAGTATAAAGAAGAAAGTTTGCTTTCGTGTTTGTTTGTGTGTGTGTTTGCCTTATATATATTCGGCCCGATATACTTTTCCTTTGACCCAGGGGAAGAGTATAGGCTATTTGGGAACCAATGGTCTCACAAAACTAGTGTGGCTGGGTGAATTTGAATTTCTCGAAATCCCCATAGACTTAGCATTAAAAGTTATTCAAAATCAATGTGAAGTGCCATCTACTAATGCTTTAGAGTAAGAGTTCTCAACGTGGGGTAGGCGGTAAAATATTTTGGGGTGCGCCGTGAGAGCACAAAAATCTATATATCAAGTAACAAAGTCGCTAATTTGGCAACACTGATTAATTTCCGAGAACTGATATATACGTAAAATCGATATATGTAATTTATGAATACAAAATTCAATGTGTATATAAATATATTTTCTTTTATTCCCATTGTTATACTATAACTATAGTTTATCTATCTATACAAGGGGTACGCCAGTTACATACACATTTCTTGGGGGTACGTGAAGCAGAAAAGGTTGAGAACCAATGCCCTAGGTGAACCACATACATACATATCACACATCAACAATTTAATATTCCTTCAAGGACCACAGGTTCGCGGATTTTTACACCCGTACCGAAGTATTTCTCAGACTGCTGTGCTAAACGTCGTGAAGACAGATAAAAGAAATTAATACACAAGAGTAGTAGACGGACGACACAGTTTATTTACATTCACACATATATTTACATATGAGAATGTGTTCGATTCCGTGGGCCTTAACTGCGCTCTGGATTAGGATGAAATCGATTTTAGATGTGCTGGTAGACTTTCTTCACTCAGCTTTATTTATTCCGAACGTTGCTTTGCTATTGCATGCACTCATAGGATGAAGTAGAAATCTGTACTGTACAGAAATCTCTTTACCGACCTCAAAACTTGGCGAGAGCATACGTGATCCTTGCTTAAACCACCTGGTTCACACAGAACTGCCTTCTGGTTCACACAGACCGAACCTTGGTTCACACACAACCGAACCCTGGTCCTTTAGGGCTCTTTTGAGAAAGTGCTACGTCCCCTCGACATACTTCACAAACGCCCTTCTTGTTAGGCAGCAACGCTCAGTCTGACCTTCATTGTTTACATCTCCTCTTCGTCACCCGCACTAGAGCCTCCGCCTAGTAACGGCAGAGATGTAAAAACTTTCGTTGATGGACAGTTCCAAAGCACATGGAGCCAGCCAGCTGAGGCCCGAATGACAACTAATGAGTCACATTACCATTTCGGACACTTCCAAAAATACACTTAACACAGATATATATATATACAATAAAAATAAAAATACAATAACAAAATAAATTCGAGGGACATGACAGTTGTTCCTTAATTTACGGAAACCAGTATATTTTTTTATAGAATTTCACTCCCTTTATTTCTGCTCGGTAAGACTTACTCATTTCATCTCAAGATAATTTACTTCAACTAATTGCTGAGTCACAAAATGCTCTTTCCATAAAACAAAGAGTGGCTGTGGTTTTCTTCGATATCCAACATGCTTTTGACAGTGTTTGGCATCTTGTACTCCTTTTCAAGCTTTTAAAATTAGGAATAACTGGCAATATGTTTAACTATATAAACAATTTTCTGAAAGATAGAAAAATTCAAGTAAAATTAGGAAATGTTTTTTTAGCTCTTATTCCTGTTTCTGAGGGTTTACCACAGGGCAGCGTTCTCAGCCCTGTGCTTTTCAACATCATGCTTCAGGACCTACCTAAGTGCTTAAACAAAAATATTAAATATTCAATTTTTGCTGATGATTTGACTGTTTGGGTTACTGACAGAGATTCTGACATCCTTCAAAAGAATCTACAAATAGCAGTCAATCAAGTCCATAAGTTTTTAGATGAATGCGGATTTTCAGTTTCACAAGATAAAACTAAGTGTTTAATTATTTCCAGACCACGATCTAAGCACTTTCCATTAAGACTACAAATTAACAATGAGCCTATTGAAGTTGTTAAAGAACACAAATTTCTTGGTGTTCTTCTTGACCATCATTTAATTTGGAAACCTCAAATTAATCTAGTCTGTCAAAAAGTTAATAGCAGATTGAATATGCTGAGATATCTAACTGGTACATCGTGGGGAGCTAAATCTAAAACTCTCCTTATTTTCTACAAAGTTTTAATACGCCCGATTCTCGAGTATGGTAGCCAGCTTTACCTTAATGCTTCCGATTCCTTGTGCAAAAAGCTTGAAACCTGTCAAAATAAAGCTATTAGATGTTGCCTAAGATTACTTCCTGGATCTCCAACCCTTCCATCACTTGCTGAAGCTGCCATACCTCCACTCAGCGTTAGAAGAAATTCCATTGTTTTTAAAAGTGTAGCAAGAATGAAAACCAAGACCAATAAAAATCTAATCTTAGATAAAATTTTGAACTGCAAAAGATCGAGCATTTTTAGAAGTATCAAAAGTAATATTTTCCTTTTAAATTTTATTAACAGGAATATTGCAGGAGACAGCATACCCGATTTTCCCATTTGGAATATCTCTAGGCCAGATATTTTTCCTTACATCCCTGACGTGATTTCAAAACATCACTACCCTTCTGAAGAACTATGGGCTCTTACCATGCAGTATATTGGTGGGAGATTTGCTGGTTTTTGCCACATCTTTATTGATGGTTCTAGAAGTGATGAAACTGGAATAGTATCCTGTGCTTTCTTCATTCCTGGTCTCAGTATTAAAGAAGGATTTTCGTTGTCTAATCCAACATCTATTATGAATGGCGAACTTTGGGCTATCCTCAAGGCACTTGAATGGGCATTCATTTTGCATTCAGAAAAAATTCTGATTCTTTCAGACAGCAGGTCTTCACTCCAAGCTCTTCTAGCTGATCCACTTTCTACCTCTAACTGTTCATTAATTTCAGAAATATTATGGCAATGCAATAAACATGTTGAAGAAAATAAAAATCAAATTGTGATCCAGTGGATTCCTAGCCATATAGGAATCCATGGGAACGAAGAGGCTGACAAAACTGCTAGAGAGAGCTTACAGAAAACCGCAAACATATTTAACATCATTACATACAAAGATTTCTGCATTAGAGAAAATAAAATAACTCACTCTGAATGGATTAAACCTTTTCAAAATAGTCGGAAAAATGTTGGCCTATTCTATCGCAGCATCTTTAATAGCCTCCCACCCCATCTTCAAACATCTCATCTGAGCAGAAGACAAGAAACAGCTCTTTTCAGGATTAACCTTGATCACTGTGTTCTAAATGAAAAGCTCTTCAAAATTACCAAAAAATCCTCTCCACTTTGTGCCATCTGTAAAACTTAAGAAAATATTTCCCATGTCTTTTTACATTGTCCTCTCTATCAATTTCAACGACAAATTCTGAAGGAAAAGATGAAGAAGATTATTGATGAAGAATTGTCAATGAAATCTCTTCTCTGCAGAAGCTACAGTAAAAGCAATAGATTTAAAATTCAGACCCTGATTCTCAGTTTCTTGGAGGAAAGTTCTTTAATAAACAGAATATGAATTCACCCTTTGCTGGGTTTTCGTTTTTCGAAAATGAAAAGAAGAGGAATTTAATAATATACAAATATGAAATATTGACTGTTCAAGAAAAATGTGTTTTTGCTTACAAACTTTCTCTAGTGGCCAATATCTCAAGTGATAACCTCATGGTTATTTTTGTGGTGTAACTGAAGAAAGAACTGTGACTGTTATTTTTTATACCTTGTTTGAAGTGTTAATTTTGTTTTTGAAATCTCTTTTGGCGCAGAAAAGAAAAGAAATTAAGATCCAAGAGTATTGGATTACAGAAAGTCTACTCTGCATAAGTAGGAACTTTTAAAAATTTCAGAAAAACTATTAATTTTATTTTCTACATTGTGATTTACACGTCCGATTCTTTGTTTGGGATAGCAGGAAGCCCATTGTTGAAGGGTTTCTAACCTCCCCATCACATTTTATCACATCACATCACTTACTCATTGTTTTCTTAAATATTGCTATTAATGAAATAATCAATCGAATATTTTGAAACAGTTGACTATTAAATACTTCTTTCTATAAATTAACCTTAATCTGTTTTAAATATTTTATTTCGTTCGTTCTACTAATAGCAATAATTCAACAAAAATGATTTCAACTGGAGGAAACGGCCACCTATTAAAATCATGCTATCTTTTTCAAATATGAAATTCAGTTTAATGTTTTAAAAGAATTTTTAAGGCATAATTCGTTTTCCCTTATTGTTGTTTCCCTACTATAGGAAATGCACGATAGGAAATCGCCACTTACGATTGCTTGGAACTGAACTTCTTTTCCTTTTACGATCTTTAGTTAAACCCGAAAAGGTTTAGTTCTAGAAAGCATGTTACCCTAGGAAAAAAATGTGGTCTTAATTTTATAGGAAAACAATTATAATTAAATTGCTACAATAAACTAGCGGTGATTTTGAGTTATTTTTAATATAAACTCTATGTGTAGAACTTTATTAACCGCATATTAATTTGTAATTCATTTTCATGTTTTTAATATGATGAAATGTATTAATAATGTTTTCTGCTAGTATTTAAGCTTTATATTGTCAAACGGTTGTTGGTTCGTTTTTTATGTCAGTGTCAATATTCGGTTTTTTCTTCACGTGTGAAATTTTCAGAGATTTTTTTTTCTGTCAGTGTCAAATATTCGTTTTATTATTTTCTCTCAGTGTCAACCTTTTTGATTTTTGTGCCATTGTCAACCGTTCGATATTTCTGCTAGTGTAAACGGTTTCATTATCTCTGCCACTGCCAAATATTACTTTCTAATTTTTCTGCCAATGGGAAATATTCGGTTTTGTTTTTCTGCCACTGTTATATTCGGTTTTCTTTTATCCTTCCAATATCAAATATTCGGTTTTATTTTTCTGCTACTGTCAAATATTCGCTTTTCTTTATCTTTAACATCAAATATTCAGTTTCCTTTCTCTGCTAGTGCAAAATTTAATTAGTATATATAAATGTTTTATTTTATTCCCATTTTTATAATATAACTATAGTTTTATCTATCTATACAAGGGGTACGCCAGTTACATACACATTTCCAGGGGGTACGTGAAGCATAAAAGTTTGAGAACCACTGCTTTAGAGAGTTTCAAACATCCCTTAAAAGATGGGAATAAAACTTTCATGGAGAGAAGGGGGCATCGTTGAATTCCAGTTTCGGACGTACCATTCACAATATACTTTAGAGGGTTTCCGATATCCCCCAGAAGTGGAGAGAGGGATTTTTGCGAAGAGGGAGGGGAAGAGATTGTTTTCCGTTGCGCGTTACACGAATAGATTGTAATCAGGTATATGCCAATGAAAAGTTGGCACGTGGAGAATGCCATTTATTATATACTTTAGAGTTTCAGACCTGAATTGGGATGGTTTGTTTTCCCTCTGAGTGAGACGTTTTGGCACACAATGGGCTAAATGCCAAGGTTACAACGACCCCGAGGGCTCAGGGAAGGTTGGGGGGAGAGGACCCACTGGGCAGCTGTTAAGAGAGAGATCAAGGCCATCTAGTGTGTGCTTTAACGTGTCCAAGGAATGGCTCTTCTGCATGCGGAGCCCGGCTTAACATTCCATCCGACGGACGGCGGCCTTTCCAAGACCATCGGTTTCCCCTACTGACTGATTGCAGAGCAGGAAATTTTGCAGAGATAAATCTCAACGCTGGCCCAGATGACAGACCTGAGCAATCCAGGTAAATGTGCTGGGATATATATATAATTCAGTAGCCACTTAATTAGATATAGTTGCATGCTATGTCAAGAGTAATTCAAATGCAGAATGCAGTAACTTCTTAAATAAGTTTTTTACCTAAAAATATGGCAGAATATAATTTAAAGAAAATTTATTTAAATATCACTTTCCAAAAGTATGCATGTCGTGATGGTGTCGATGAAAGGAGAAGTGGGAGTCACCGAGAATTTCTTTTGAAATTCTTCTTTTAATTAAACTATTTCACTTGATTCCGCCTTACCGAGAATTATGGATGAATCCACAGATCTGCTGATTGCTACATCCGTGTTTCCATATGTGCCAACCATGATATGCTTTTAATGAATGAATTAAATGTCCAATATACTAAGTAAAGGACGTGACACACCATTTATTTACCCTTTTTACATTCACACACATACACTATCTGATCAAAACCATCTGGATATCCCTTCTGAGTAGTGGATTCTCCCATTTACGCCCATGGCCCAAAGAGGTATAAAAGGGGCGCACGTGGCCTTGAAAAACCTCATAAAAACGCATGAACAGGAGAATGGGCCGTACAGCAGAGCTCAGTGACTTTCAACATGGCACAGTCATAGGATGCCACTTCAGCAACAAGTCAGTTCGGAACATTTCGGCTCTGCTGCAGCTGCCCCGATCAACAGTAAGCGATGTTATTCTGAAATGGAAACGCCTGGAAGCAACAACAGTGCAATCGTGACCCAGTAGCAACAACAGCACCACCCACTTCAGCACTCGGCGTTCCCTCTGGGACCGCCGAGTGCTGAAGCGGGTGGTGCGACAAAATCCCCTGTCCTTGGTTGCAACATTCACCACCGAATTTCAAAGTGACTCTGGAAGAAACGCCAGCACCATAACAGTTGGTCGCGAGCTGCAGGGAATGGGTTTCCGTAGCTGAGCAGCCGCACACAAGCTTAAAATCAGCAAGATCGATGCCAAGCCAGTGGACCCTTGTGCAGTGGAACCTCTTCTCTGGAGTGATGAATTACGCTTCACTATCCGACGGACAAATCTGGATGTAAAAGATGCAAGGTGAATGCTACTGTCTGACTGTGTTGTGCCAAATGTGAAGTTTGATGGAGGAGGCATCTTGCTCTGGAACTGTATTTCATGGTTCGGGCTGAGCTCTTTAGTTCCAGTGAATGGGACTCTGAACGCCGTGGCATATAATGACATTCTCGACAATTCGTGCTCCAACTTTATGGCAACAGTTCGGTGAAGACCCTTTCCTGTACCAACATGACAATGTCCCCAACCACAAAGCGAGGACTGTGCAGGAATGGTTCGGTGAGATGGGTGTAGAAGAACTTGACAGGCCTGCACAGAGCCCTGATCTCAACCCATGGAACACCTTTGGGATGAATTGGAACGCCGACTGCTAGCCAGACCGAACCACCTGACATCAGTAACTGGCCTCACTAATGCTCTTGTGGCAGAATGGCAAGAAATTCCAGCAGCAAAATACCAAAATCTAGTGGAAAGCCTTCCCCACAGAGTGAAGGCTGTGGTGGCAGCAAAGAGTGGACCAACGCGATATTAATTCCTTTCCTATTACCGGGAGATTGTGGATGAGCGAGTGTCGGATACTTTTAATCGTAGAGTGTGTATATATATATATCTATGCAATATAGGAATGAGCTACATTCTGTGGGCTTTAGCTCTGCTAAACACTTTTCTGAATGAAATGGCTTGATTTGATATGCTTTGGAGACTTTCTCCACTCAGCTAACGTAGCTTGAATGCTGCTTTGCTTTTGCAGGCATTCACTTAACGAAGTGGAAATCTACAGTTTCCCATACAGAAATCGCTTTACAAACCTCAAACGTCGCGAGAGGATCTTCTAATCCATGCCTAAATACCGTAGTTCGCACAGAACCGAACCCTGCTCCTTTAGGATTTTTGAGGAAGATCTATATCACTTTGATGCACTAAATGAAGATGACTCCTCTGCTCCTAAGTCACTCTCTCTCAGCCTTCGTTATTTCTGCATCTTATCTCGTTTACTCACATCCTAACCCCTCCGAATATATGAAGGGAGTCGAACTACGAAGATGCTATAAAACCATTTGCAGATGCTCACTTCATCAATCATCTGGTGACTAAACAGCTAGGCCACGAACGCCATCTAATGAACAACATTCCCGTTAGAAGGATTCCAATAGGATTTAGAATTATTCACGATTAGAAAGAGCACGACAACTCCCCATCTAAAAGTTTTGTTAGTCTTCTAAATGACTACGACACTCATGAGTTGGGTTGGGTTGTTTTACCTCTGAGCGGCACTTTTTTGCACACCATGGGCTAAATGGCCAGGTCACAAGGACCCCGAAGGCTCAGAGAAGGTTGGGGGAGGGACTCACTGGAATAGCTGTTGGGAGACAGATGGTAGCCTCCCGTCAAGGCCATCCAACGTGTTCTTTAACATGCACAGGGTATGGCTCTCCCGCACACGGGGCCACGGCTTAACGTCCCATCCGACACTCATGACTATGACACTCTAATGCTATTGACATTTCAGATTATCTGATGAATATTGTCCTCACTTGAAGACTGCACATATAATTGACTGGTAGTAGACACCAAATGTCACTGTTAGTCAGAAGAGTTTTAGACTCACAGACTTGAAGACTTTTAGTACAAAAAAAGAGCATCACCCTACAACTGTGTCTGTGTCATCGCAACTCCTAACCCTAAACGGTGAACCCCCTAGGCAGAGCCCTTTTGGATAGAGCTAAACCTGATGTTTGCTTTCCTGCACCGATGACGCATCCAACTGAATCCTCCCTTTCAGCTTTTCAACATCAATTAATCTGGATTTCTTGAATAATCAGATATTCCTTCATTCGCCTTCACTTTCATTTTGCAATTCTTCCTTTCGCTCACGGATTTAAAAGTTCTATTCTATTTTTTTTATTTATCGGCTTTTGTTTCTCTACTGACTTGTTTCTTTTTTGCCTTCTGATCTATCCCTAACAAATCTTGTCATACCGTTATTTTCCATTAATCTACCGTCATTTGGGGGCGGGGGTGGCTCAGTCGGTAGCGCGCCAGGCTCGTAATCTGTAGTTCCCAGGTTCGAGTCCCAGGTGGGTCAGCGTTGAGATTTATCTCCGCATAACTCCCCGCCCTGCCTATGGTCAGTAGGGAACACCGATGGGCTTGGAAAGGCCGCCGTCCGTCGGATGGGACGTTAAGCCGTGGCCCCGTGTGCGGGAGAGCCATACCCTGTGCACGTTAAAGAACACGCTGGATGGCCTTGACGGGAGACTACCATCTGTCTCCCAACAGCTGTTCCAGTGGGTCCCCTCCCCAAACCTTCTCTGAGACTTCGGGGTCCATGTGACCTGGCCATTTAGCCCATGGTGTGCAAAAAAGTGCCGCTCAGAGGTAAAACAACCCAACCCTACCGTCATTTATAAGTTTATTTTTAAACAAGATGCTATCACTTATTCCTGCAATAAATATTTTTTACCTTAAATAGTTTTGTACTGATTTATTGACGTCAAGTCAACAAGTAACTCTGTGGATATTATTTATTGATTAAATTCTTTACCTTACTTTTATCCTTATGTTTGCACTTATCAACAGTGAAATTAGTACTTTCTTTATCATATATTTTATTAATCATAATGACAGCTTAGGTGTCTTTGTATTCAATTTTCCATCTTTAAATTTTCCCATATTTATCTCTGAATATCAGAACCGTTATCTATCTTTCGCTTGATGGTTAATTCACTTCGGAAAATAGAATTATGAGTTTCCTCCCTACTGTGTCACCTTTGACATTACACTTCAATTATAATTTCTTAGATTTATCTCTTTCCATAATGGTACTTTATCTATCAACTAATATCAAAATGAAAATTTGGTCCCGTGAAGCCCTCTATCCCCGATTAATGGTACCTGCTTAACTTTATACTTATCATTCATTTGAGGAATTGGGATTTCGTCTCCACATCTTTTTACACGGTCTTCATTATTATTCTCGTTCTTATGTTTACAATATAATTCCTCGATATTTACATTTCCGATCTTGAGTAAATTTTTAGTTATATTCTTCTGTTTCATTGCCTGTCAAATTTTCCCTGAGTTACCTTTATCTGTGCACTATTTATAACTTCAGAACTGTATCTATTTCCTATCTGATCAGTATCCATCATTTTAGATCCAACTGTGTTTTCTACATTTTAAAAACAATTTTTTAAACATTAGTCTGTACTATAACATTACCTACATTTTCTTCCTGATAATTATTCTCAACATCAGTTTTCGACACTTTAACCGCAATCGTTCCTAACTACAATTACTCTCATTACCAGAGATTCTGTTTGTTACCTCCTACATCAGTTGTACTCAAAATCTCGAACTTACCCAGCCTTACTAGATTACGGCAATCACTTGCAGCACTAATATCTGATTTTTTCTGAAAAACTCTCTTCATTAACCTTCACATTTTTACCCAACCTATCTGCATTATATCTTACTCTTATTTTCGAAACTACGTGAATATTCCTTCTCTTTCTAAACTACCTCCCTAGCTTCTCTTTTTTAGTTTCTTCTTCTCTACAATTTTACCCAATCTCTGGTCTTCTAGAACTAATTTTCTGTTTTCTCTTTCTTTCCAATCTCTTTTTTCTCTATCTCTTTCTTTTCAATCTCTTTTTTCTCTATCTCTTTCTTTCCAATCTCCTTTTTTCTCTATCTCTTTCTTTCCAATCTCTTTTTTCTCTATCTCTTTCTTTCCAATCTCCTTTTTTCTCTATCTCTTTCTTTCCAATCTCTTTTTTCTCTATCTCTTTCTTTCCAATCTCTTTTTTCTCTATCTCTTTCTTTCCAATCTCCTTTTTTCTCTATCTCTTTCTTTCCAATCTCTTTTTTCTCTATCTCTTTCTTTCCAATCTCCTTTTTTCTCTATCTCTTTCTTTCCAATCTCTTTTTTCTCTATCTCTTTCTTTCCAATCTCCTTTTTTCTCTATCTCTTTCTTTCCAATCTCTTTTTTCTCTATCTCTTTCTTTCCAGTCTCCTTTTTTCTCTATCTCTTTCTTTCCAATCTCTTTTTTCTCTATCTCTTTCTTTCCAATCTCTTTTTTCTCTATCTCTTTCTTTCCAATCTCCTTTTTTCTCCATCTCTTTCTTTCCAATCTCTTTTTTCTCTATCTCTTTCTTTCCAATCTCTTTTTCTCTATCTCTTTCTTTCCAATCTCCTTTTTTCTCTATCTCTTTCTTTCCAATCTCTTTTTTCTCTATCTCTTTCTTTCCAGTCTCCTTTTTTCTCTATCTCTTTCTTTCCAATCTTCTTTCTCTCAAATCCTAGTTCTTGCATATCGACGATTCGTTCTCTCCCCGAAGGCGTCAATTGCGCATAAGGTTCACGCCGGTGTCTCCAACGCATGTTCCGAACATTTTCAGAGCATGCACTCTAGACTCACTGTCGGTTGTGCTATGATACGAGCTCATGGGCTCCCGATTTATTCATGGCTCGGCAGGGTGTCACATATCCATTCGCTGCGGAACTTTGATCATTTGCATATCTCCGATTGCACATTGCCTCTTGCGATTTACATTTCTCTACCTCCATTCCTTTTTGGTGTTGCGATTTCTACTTTGAATAATAGTATGTTTATTTTGCTTAATAAAACAAGATCCTCATATTGTTGTAATACTACGTGCAAGTAAAAGCAATTTTTTCCCATTTTCAACATATAGACAGAGAAGAATCCTAGAAGCTACCGCTAGCTTTTACATGCCTTCTCATACAAGGACATTCTCTACTAAGACCGAAGTCACTGCTGACCACCGCCTCAGTTAGAGCAAACACAAAGTTTGCCTTGCTGGAACAATCGTTAGCTTCCTAACAACTATGCCAGTTAAGGCTTAATCTTTTAAATCACCAAATCGCAATTCAAATTTTTCAATTTACACATTAAATAAATGTAAATGATGATTAGACCAAGAAAACTTAATATTTCTGCTCAGTATAATTTTTAATGAAAGTCCTAATGCAATAATCTGTAGTTCTAAGGGTCGTTCCTGGTTGAGTGGTTAGTGTACTTAGCTACTGATCAAAGGGACCTGGGTTCGAGCCCTCGGGTCAAAGATGGATGTCTGTTTACATTTCTTTCTGCTGAGGTCTCATAGACCTCTGTGGTGTATCAAACTGAGAGTCTCCTGTGAGACCTCCGTGGCAAAGAACATATAAGCTATCAAGAGGGGATAGCTCCATAGAAGTAATGTAAGAACGTGTCCCTGGATGTTTGCTTCTTTGCATTACTGTTTGAACCCTCAAATGAAATTGCCCAACAGAGGGCGCTTGCACACTTTCAACAGATTTTTTCCCATCATTTAAAATAAATGGAAAAAAAAATTATCATTCTTCAAATGCACAATAAATGTGACGTCGAATAATATTGGTATTGATCATTTGTAGATCGTAGATTGTATAATCGTATTCGATGTACCGGGTAATAATTTTACCCCTAACCATCTCCATCATAAAAATATGCCTATTTGGCATGAGTAAGAACAAAATATATAAGTAAACCACCCTTAGGGTAGTAAACAACCCTAAGGGCAAACATAAGAAAAGCTAAAAATAGCAGTAAAATTGTATAAGGAACCTAAAACGAGTAGGTCTCCTCAGAGAACGCTACCGTTTTAGGCCTCTTGTACTTGTTCAAAACAATATGACCGTAAAGAATCAGAGAAGAAATAATCTCATTGGGATTATTGCTCAAAGCCTCAAAAAAACTTTTTGAGGTACGTTTTATATGTGTATATATATATATGGTCGATGCCCATATATATATATACACATATATATGGCTCAGTCGGTAGCGAGCCAGGCTCGTAATCTGTAGTTCTCAGGTTCGAGTCCCAGCTAGGTCAGCGTTGAGATTTATCTCCGCAAAATTCCCCGCCCTGCCCACGGACAGTAGGGGACACCGATGGGCTTCGAAAGACCGCCGTCCATCAGTTAAGCAGTGGCCCCGTGTGCGGGAGAGCCATATCCTGTGCACGTTAAAGAACACGCTGGATGGCCTTGACGGGAGGCTACCATCTGTCTCCTAACAGCTGTTTCAGTGGGTCCCCTTCCCCAACCTTCTCTGACCATTCGGGGTCCATGTGACCTGGCCATTTAGCCCATGGTATGCAAAAAGGTGCCGCTCAGAGGTAAAACAACCCAAAGCTTTACAATACCTGAAAAAAAATTAATGCAATGGAGAAAAAGAACAAAAGTTATATTAAAATATTACATTATTATTATATAAATAGTAACTTGCTATCTATATAGTAACTTACTCTAAAATTTCAAATATATGTTTCAAGATAAAATAATGAGTAAACATTAATAGTAAACACTAGGTGATGAAATTAAATAATATTTTTATGCAATAATCATTTGCAATTCACTAAAATTAAAACTACGTCTTATTGTAATAATTAAATTAATTAAACCGTGTAAAATTATACACACTATAAATAACTAGTGTTTCTTTATACTAGCACAAAAATAATAAAATTGATAAGGAAAGTAAATGTTATGAGATTGGATAGAAAAAAATATTGTTTATATATGTCCATTATATGAGTACTAAGTACTAGAAATGAATCGGGGCCTTCGGCACCTCTTGATTTCTAATCACTCCGACCTCTATTTGACCTTGCTTGCGGTACTGGATCTGAAAATCCTTCCCATTTTTTGTTTCTACTCTCTGAAATAACGCTATTCACGAATTTTCAGCTACCCAGCACAGATATTAAAATTTGACCTTTGACCTCGAAAAACCCATCGCATCCAAAATTTGACACAATTGCTGAAGTCGACGACTCAAAATAGTTTCTCGGCCCAAATTTTTAATCTTCTAACACTGGCAGATTTAAATTTGACCTTTGACCCCGAAGAACTCGCATCAACCAAACATCCACACGATTTCCGAGATCTACGACCCAAAATACCCCAAGGAACCAAATTTCAACTCTCTAGCACCAATAGATCTGAATCTGACCTCTGACCTCGAAGAACTCTTCGTATCCGAAATTTCGTAGCGTTTCCGACATCTACAGCCCGAAACACCCCCAGACACCAATTTTCACGTTTCTAGCACTCGTAGATCAAAGTTTGACCTCTAAATGATACCGTCTGACCTTGAAGATCACGCCGGAGGTTATTTCGTATTTTTCTCGAGATGTACGACCCGAATTACCCCAAAGTAAAAATAATCAGACCCCTACCATTTCTGCATCATAGTTGTATGATCTCTCTTCAGTCAGTCAGTCAGCCGTCATTCAACCATTCACAATCGTCTAGATTAGGGTTCTCGACGTGGGGTATGCGTATCCTTTGGGGGTACGCGGTAAAATATTTTGGGGTATGCCGTGAGAGTTCAAAAGTCGTTAGATATATGTTATATATATATATGTTTTATTTATTATTCCTATTGTTATACTATAACTATAGTTTTATCTATCTATACAAGAGGTACGCCAATTACACATTTCCAGAGGATACGTAAAGCATAAAAGGTTGAGAACCACTGGTCTAGATATATATTAAATACCTTGTCTTGGATTAAAAAAACACAAGTCAAGGAAATAAATTTATTTCTTAAATATTTTTCTAATCTAAAAAATAAACTGCTGTTTTACGTATTAATCTCATGGCAAACATTAGTGTTTCTGCATAATGTTATGAACAAACATTACTCTCTTAAAGTTGGGGCGGGGGTGGCTCAGTCGGTAGCGCGCCAGGCTGGTAATCTGTAGTTCCCAGGTTCGAGTCCCAGCTGGGTCAGCGTTGAGATTTATCTCCGCAAAAATTCCCCGCCCTGCCTACGGTCAGTAGGGGACACCGATGGGCTTGGAAAGGCCGCCGTCCGTCGGATGGGACGTTAAGCCGTGGCCCCGTGTGCGGGAGAGACATACCCTGTGCACGTTAAAGAACACGCTGGATGGCCTTGACGGGAGGCTACCATCTGTCTCTCAACAGCTGTTCCAGTGGGTTCCCTCCCCCAACCTTCTCTGAGCCTTCGGGGTCCATGTGACCTGGCCATCAGAGTGCCGCTCAGAGGTAAAACAACCCAAACAACTCTCTTAAAGTTCAATAAGCGGTAACTGTACTTTTAAAATCGTTGATGAAAAGCGCCGATTTTTCCTCATTCCTCCTTTCTTCAGTGTTCTTGTTCTTGAGCAACAAGCAATGATATAACCTAATAAACGAGTTGTTGAGTTGTTAGACAGACGAAGAAATTTTATCTGCCCTGTAAAGGAAATAGCTTTCAGAAAAGAAAAAAAGTTTTGCTTTAACTCAAAAAGCTGTGATATAACAAGAAATGTTATTAAGCCAGACAGCTCAGTCTGTTTGTGACTGACACTTTGAAGCAGAGTTAGATTGTTTTGTTAAATTGGAGGAACTTCATATTGTTCAAATCTCTACACGGAATTTGAGGACGATTGTTAAAGTGTTAGAAGAAAGACTTTCGAAAAGAAAAAAGAAAAAAACTTTCAAAATGAAATAGAAAAGTTTTACTAGACAATAGTGATGATACATAAAAAAAGAAAAGTAACACTATATAAATGTACAGAATTTTTTTTAGTTACCTCCAAAGCTTTAATTTTGACGACAGAGTCTAAACCAATACTTGCAGTTTTCAAATAAGCTGTCATACTTAATCATGTCAAGCCCGTACTTTTTTCTTCCAAAATCTGATCTTTTAAGATAAGGTTAAATCAGACGTTCCCAAACTTATTTGTCCTACCGCCCCCTTTTCAGGAAAAAAGTACTCAGCGCTCCCCTGGAAATCTACCTTCTTCAAGCGAACAAACAGAAAGATGCAGTGACAAATTTGCGTTCTTTTATTTATCTATATTTCTACCTACGTCCTACAACATAGTAAAGAAAGATGTTGTTGTAAATAAGACACCTTGAAGCTTGAAATTATAAAATTATTTATTAAAATCAACACTAGTAACATTCACATTACACAGAGAAAATTAAGATAACGAAGGATAATTTTATATGTTTATTTGGAAAATAATCACTACGACTTTAACTCTATGTACCCAACAGATGAAACATGTACAAACGGTTTTTTCAAAATTTTCTTATCTTCCCTTCTTTCTTTATGCTTCCACCGCCCCCCAATTGCACCCGAGGCTACTACCGACCCCCTGGATCGTTCCAGCACCCCCCCCCAGGGGGCTGTATCGCCCACTTTGGGGAGCAATGGGTTAAATAATGGAATACTGATATAAAAATGAACGTTAAGAATTAGTCACTACCACGCAAGGACGAACCCGAGGGGTAGGTCAGAGCCTCCCCCCCCCCTCCGCCCCTTCATCCACGTTTGAGATCATGATCTGTTGCAATGCGTTTTTCTCGTCTCCCAAGGCTCTTCAAGAACACAACCATCGCGTTACAGCAGAAATGATTGTATTGCAAAATTTCTTTAACACATTACCACATTTTCAATGTTAAATCATTTCATTCGTTGCTCCCTAACAAAATATATCAATGTTTCCTGTTATATAATTTAACAATAACCCTTTCAATTTCTTCCGAGTTTCGCAACGGATTCCTTATCTGAATTCCGTTACGCTACAGAAGAAAAATATATCGCAGCCCTCCCTCTTCAATAGAAAAATGCACCAAAGCAGTCTAAAAGCGAGGTGTTACCAGAGCAGTGCTTTTCAAAAGGCCACACATGCGGAAGACAAGGAGAGAGCGTGAATCAAATCTCCATTAAAAAGTCCCTCATGCATTAAAACATTTGCATCACCTTTTCTTTTCTCAGTGCGAAACACAAGGATGAGAAAACAATGACTAAAGTGCTCTCAAGAGTTTAATCTCATAAAAACCCATCTTAATAAAACGGGAACTTCCTCCATCGCCATGTATGCAAAGACAAGCTAATTGAAAGATAAACGTGAATCATCCTAGCGCGACAACAGTGAATTCTCATCTTCCACGCCCATTGTTTTCAACACAACAGATCCACGAGACAGAAACTCATTCATACAACACTCTATTAATTGTTCCGAGAGATTTTTTCTTCACACTAATAAACCGTTCGTCGGGTCGCCTTGGAAACCAGGAAGTTGCACGTCATCCTATCTGAACGCGGCTGTTATAGAGAGATTAGACGGGCGTGAGCTCGGATGAGAGAGGGCGGGTCTGACTCAGCTTTTTCCCCCAGAGCAGTGGACCATCACGAACAGCATATAGCATCGCGATAACCTGGGATGTTGGCGTCTTCGCGTGTTGCGGTCACGTTCTGGAAAAGGTGGTAGGGGAACAAAGAGGTCAAGGAAAGGAGTCGGGGGGGGGGGGAGGGGAGGAGATTTATAGCAATGGGTGTGAAAGTATTCGTAACTTGTTGGGAAGTTTTATTCCTGGTTGATCTTTTTCTGTAAGATTTTATCGGTGGGGTGAAATATTATTGTTCCGGAAAAAGCGTTTGAAGGGAATGAAAGATAAAAATGTGTTTAGCTTATCGCTTTGATAAAAGAATATTTGTTAAAGGAGAAATTAATCTCACATTTCTTTTATATTTGTGTTGAGACGTTTTGCTTTTCAGAGGCAATTTTGTGCACATAGTGGCCTAAATGACCAAGATCACAAACACTCCAAGGCTCAGAGGTAGATAAAGTATCTAACGGATAGATGGAGAAAACCTCTCATTAAAGCCATTCAGCGTGTTCGTTAAAGTGCACAAAGTACGCTGGTTTCCATATGTACAGAATATATGTTACAGAAGAGCCCTATGTTATGTCAATGGAAAGCTAACGTCGAAGCTTTATAACTTCTAAAATAAGTACTTTTATTTTGAAAAATGTGATAACAGATAAGAATCTCTATGAAATATATCAATATCTCGATTTTCAATTCAGTATTTTATGAGATATGAAAGTCTCAATGTTAAGTCTCAAGTTAGCAATGCCAGTCACAAAAATTGACTTCAGAAGTTAATTAAAACTTAGCAATGTGTATTGTATGAAAGTGTGTAGTTTAGAAGTTTGTGGAAAGAATTCTTTCCCTATTCATCAGTTTTCTATAAGTTTATTCAACTTCCATAACTTATTAAATAATGAACGAATATTGCTGAAAATCTAGATATTAATGTATTTTATTCAGATCCTTATCTGATATCCCATTTTTCAAAATAACAAAAACCTGTTTTAGAAATTACAGAGTTTCGACTTTCGTTTCCCATTCTCATAACAGAGGGTTGTTCTTTTATTTATGGAAACCAGTGTATTGTTATGTACCAGTGCTTAAGGTCCAATCCAATGGACGGTGGCCTTCCCAAGTCCATCGTTGTCTCCTAGAGCGAGGACTTGCAGAGAAAATCTCAAAGCAGGCAGTTGGGTTGGGTTGTTTTACCTCTGAGCGGCACTTTTTTGCACACAATGGGCTAAATGGCCAGGTCACATGGACCCCGAAGGCTCAGAGAAGGTTGGGAGAGGGGACCCACTGAAACAGCTGTTGGGAGACAGATGGTAGCCTCCCGTCAAGGCCATCCAGCGTGTTCTTTAACGTGCACAGGGTATGGCTCTCCCGCACACGGGGCCACGGCTTAACGTCCCATCCGACGGACGGCGGCCTTTCCAAGCCCTTCCTGACCGTGGGCAGGGCGGGGAATTTGCGGAGATAAATCTCAACGCTGACCCAGCTGAGACTCGAACCTGGGAACTACAGATTACGAGCCTGGCGTGCTACCGACTGAGCCACCCCCGCCCCCAAAGCAGGCAGAGATGGAACTCGAATCGGGAAACATCAAGTTACAAGCCTGGCGCTCTACCGACTGAGGAGACAACCCTTGTTCCATATCAGGTTTCAAACTTACAAAACAGAAAGCTTATGCGAAGAAAATAAAAGAAATAAATGACCATGATCATTACCCGGGATTCGAACCCAGACTACGAAAAATGTCACCGCTGACCATCGGTGGTTCATTTTATGCCATTGGACTCGATTAGAACTAATTAAGAATAGTGATAAGGATATATAATTGTTACACGTTTTGAAACTGATGTTGTAGAATGTGAGATGTACTTTGAAAAAAAAATTATTAAAATTGAACGATTACACAAAATTCACAGTGCTCACCATAATTAAAAAGAACGTTTTCTTTTTTTTTCAGTAATAGAAAAAACTGACGTCTTTTATTAATTTTGAAGAAATGCAAATTCTGGAAATGCAAAACCAGTTTATCTTGGTTAGAAACGGAATATTTAAATATATATGCATTTTTTACAATATAATTTCTTAAACATATAATAGAATCGTTTATTTTAATTTTGCTTGCATTAATGACGAAGAAACTTAATATATACACAGTGGTATCAGAATAATATGACCACCTATATATTATATGTATACTCCTACGTTTATGCCACGTATTATAGGCGTAATATGCATAAATGAGGTTACTAACGATTTTAGAATGCTTTGCAGGAGGAATGATATGAGTAAAGCACACTGAGGAGAGTGAGTAATATAAGTAATATGCATCATGACTGCTTAAAAAAGTAGGATGTACAGATGCAGATTACTTCTAGAGTAGGATGCACTGATGAAGACAACTTCTAGGAGTAGGATTCACTGATGCAGATCACTTCTACAGTAGGATTCACCGATGAAGACACCGTCTAAGAGTAGGATGCACTGATGCAGATCACTTCTACAGTAGGATGCACCTGTGAAGACAACTTCTAGGAGTAGGATTCACTGATGCAGATCACTTCTACAGTAGGATGCACCTATGAAGACACCTTCTAGGAGTAGGATGCACTGATGCAGATCATTTCTACAGTAGGATGCACCTATGAAGACAACTTCTAAGATTAGGATGCACCTATGAAGGAAACTTCTAAGATTAGGACGCACCTATGAAGACAACTTCTAAGATTAGGATGCACCGATGAAGACCACTTCTAAGAGTACGATGAATACCACTTCTAAGAGTAGGATGCACCGATGAAGACCACTTCTAAGAGAAGGATGCACCAATGAAGATCACTTCTAAGAGTAGGGTGCACCGATGAATGCCTATTATAAGAGTAAGAAGCACTGATGAGCTACTGATAAGTGTCGCGCTGTATGGATGTGCTGTATTCATGAGTTTACTAAAGCTTATCAACTGTATACTAATGAGTTTACTGATTAGCAGGAGATGCGTTGTTGAGGTTGATGATTAGTGGGAGACTTAATGATGAGTTGCTGATTAGTGGGAGACGTGATGTTGAGGTTGCTGATTAGCGGGAAACGTGATCTTGAGGTTGCTGATATGTGGGAAACACACTGCTGAAGTTGTTAATATATGGAAACGCACTGCTGAAGTTGTTGGTGTGTGGAAATGCGCTGCTGAAGTTGATGATGTGTGGAAAGGCACTGCTGAAGTTGTTGGTATGTGGAAAGGCACTGCTGAAGTTGTTGGTGTGTGGAAATCCACTGCTAAAGTTGTTGATGTGTGGAAACGCACTGTTGTGCTGTCTGGTATGTGGGAGATGCTCTGCTGAGGTTACTGTTAAGGGGTGACTCAGTTGGTGGTATCGCCAGTCTCATAATCTGCAGTTCTCAGGTTCGAGTCCCAGCTGGACCAGCGTTTAGAATTTCTCCGCAAAACTCCCCGCCCTACCTTCGGTCAGCAGGGGACACCAACGGATTTGGAAAGGCTGTCATCCGTCAGATTGGACGTTAAGCCGTGACCCATGTGTGGGAGAGTCATACTTTGTACCCGTTAAAGAATACACACGATGGCCTTCATTTAAGGCTAATCATCTCCTAACAGCTTTCCAGTTGGTCTCCTTCTCCAACCTTCTCTAAGCCCTTGAGGTCCTGAGCCATTTAGCTCATTGTGTGATAAAAATGCCACTCAGAGGAAAACAACCCACCTAACTGTTAAGGGGTTGGGTTGTTGTTTTACCTCTGAGCGGCACTTTTTTGCACACAATGGGCTAAATGGCCAGGTCACATGGACCCCGAAGGCTCAGAGAAGGTTGGGGGACAGATGGTAGCCTCCGGTCAAGGCCATCCAGCGTGTTCTTTAACGTGCACAGGATAGCTCTCCCACACACGCGGCCACGGCTTAACGTCCCATCCGACGGACGGCGGCCTTTCCAAGCCCATCGGTGTCCCCTACTGACCGTGGGCAGGGCGGGGAATTTTGCGGAGATAAATCTCAACGCTGACCCAGCTGGGACTCGAACCTGGGAAATACAGATTACGAGCCTGACGCGCTACCGACTGAGCCACCCCCGCCACACTGTTAAGGGGAGACGCACTAATGAGGTTACTAGTAAGTAGGAAATGTGGCAGTGATATTACTACTAAGTGTGAAATGCATGTGAAATACACAATAAGGGCACAGATAACTGTGAGCTGTACTGATGAAATCACTAATAAGTGGAAGATGTACTGATGAGATTACTGAGAAGTTGAAAACTCACTCGTGAATTTGCTGATGAGTGTGAAGTGAACTGATGAGGCGGATGGCGGTGTGAAACATACCCCTGAGATTTTCTATGAATGCAAAACACAACAATAAGGTTACTAATAAGTGTAAAACTCGATAATGGAATTCATGACAATTTCAAGACAGCACAATGAGTATTCCGATGACTGTAAGTAGTAATGATAAGAAAAAGCTAATAATAGCAGTTAGTTAGTTGTCAACCACTAGCCCATACCTGGTCTAGAGGTATCTGACCACTAACGTAGTGGGTATGTGTTTGAATGTTACATGAGAAACCAAGACAAAGCTAATAGAGCTTTACATTATCTCCTCTTCGTGTAGGGCAGTACCTGTTTCAAAACAAAATTAAACAGTAGTCATTTTATGAGGCCATTATCATTATTCTAAGATGTTGTTTTATCAATAAATGTGAGATAGAGCTTTGAGATTTACAGGCTTAGGCGCAACTCAAGTAGCAAATCCATTTATTTTTGAAATCTCAACAACAGTCATGAATCTGAGCACGATTAACAGAATATCTATGACAAGACATTAAAATGGATATTTTGAGCTTTACTTCACTCGAATATAAGTTTGGTGTATATTTTAGCAGCCGTCCCATGGCCGAGTGGTTAGCGCGCTTGGCTACTAATCTAAGGGACCTGGGTTCGAGTCCTGGGTAAGGCATGCCTGTTTGTGTCGTTTTTCTGCTGAGGGCCTGCCATCCTCACAGACCTTCTACTATGGCATATAAAGTGACAGGCTCCTGTCAGACCTCTGTGGCAAGCAGCTGCTTGAGGGGGTATTTATTTATATTTTAGCATACATTAAAGTTCATTTCTCATGTAAAATCAGGATGAATGAAGGAAGGGTGGTGCCACTCCGTGAGGAAGCGTTTCTTGACGGTCATTGGTTAAAGCATTTTGACGTCACAAGGGGGAGACCGAGGCCGACGAGAAAGACAGGCCACGACACTGAAGCGATCCTCAGCCGTCACGTGATCAACTTAGTCCGGTAGCTGCTAACGCCACTCGATTCATTCGCACAGATTCTAATATATATAGTATGTTACTTTACTGAAAATTAAAAAGTGGTGTATGTGTTGCATTGTAGATTTTTTTATAACCTTTTTTTTTTAGAATGATTTTGTAAATAAAACTTGATTTTCATTAAGTAATGGTTATAAACTGAAATTCCACTCTCACTACAAGTATTCAGCAATATAAATTAATATCTGATTAATTAAATTTTAATGTTACCATACTATTTTTGAATTTAAGCTTTAATGACATTATCTGCTATTTCATGGACATTAAAACAATATAAAAATATTTTTTTCTATAAAATAACCAAAAATTAAAGGGTTTTAAATTTAGAAGAAATTAATTAAATTAGAAAGAAAAATAACTGGTTTTGGGTTCAACAATATCTTTTGCACATAGGTTTTCAATCTGACTAAGTCATTAATTAGTAACATCTATTATCTGACCTACATAAAATAATAAAAAAATCATCCTTTTATTGACATTTTCAATTTCAAAAATTGTGGTCGACATGATATACTCTAAAAACTGATAAAACCTGTTACTATTGATACATAGTTACTCTATCTAGATATATGAAATATATATATTATGAATAAGAATACAAGTACAAATGTTGCAGTTCAAACAAGTGCTGAGAGCATATTTATGTCTAAACTACTTTTCCCTTCAACGTATAAAACTTATTAGCTCAAAAACAAAAAAGATGCCAAGAGAATTTTTTGTGCAAAGAATATCAAACATGGACGCGACAATTTTTGTACGCTACGACAAATATCTGGTTTTCTCCCTTATGAAATGAAAAATGCTAGCATTAAGTAATCAACCTGATCATCCACACATTTATAGCAATTTGCAAAAGTATTAAATATGAGTAGTTAAAATATCAAATAATTAATGCTCTCAACTTCAAAACTAGCGATAAGTTATATAAGGGCAGCCATTTTGTTTTGAATCACACCATCATTCAACATGTTGAAACTAGGCCTAAGAGAGCAATGCACTCAAAACACTTTTCAAGCACTAGCTAATTACTTTTATCAAACCACTAACTACAGGAAATATTTCATGCTACAAATAATAATAATAATAAGGAAAAATGCTCACCTCTTTGTGCTAATCCAATGGTAGTTTGAAGACAAAACACGATGAACGAAGCAAGCGACTGAAGAATAAGGACTTCGTTTCTACGACAATCGGACTGTAACCTCAGACTAAGTTGATCACGTGATATTCCAGTGTCATGGCCTGTCTTTCTCGTCGGCCTCGGGGGAGACTAAGGTGAACAAGCCTCGGGGGAGACTAAGGTGAACAAAGCGTATAAGATTAATTACTCTAAATTAATTAATTAAATTATTAACTCTAAGATAGATTTCTGTTGGCAGATTAGGTGTAAAATTACAATTTCATTTTTTTAATTATTTGAGGTGTATCTAGATATCAGGGAAATATTTATTGTTATAGATATACACTGAGCAGTCACTTTATTAACTACAGTTCCAAGTTATGTCAATATTAATTGAGATATAGAGCTCGGGAACATCTTAAATTATCATTTTTTGAAAAAAGTGTGACTGAAGATAATTTAAAGATCTGAAATCTGTTTCAACCTAGAATTTTAACAATATTCTTTCTCTATTTAGAGTTAAGGAAATTGGAATACTTAGCAGCAATAATTCCAATTTAAGTAACTGCTCTCAAAAGTTAATAAAAACAAGTTAAAGCTAAAGCAATAAATGTTATTCTAAACTTTACTAATTACATCTAAGAGTATTTTCATAGTTCACGTGAAAATTCGGTTAATTTTCGCTAATTTTGAATGATATTTTGCACAAAGAGCTAACTTTCTAAGCGGAAGTTATGTAATTCCATGACTCACATTTCCATAACTCTTGAAATACTAAACGCATATTATTGGAAATCGAGATTTAAACACATTTGATTATGTTCCTAAAATTATTTTCAGTTGTATATTTTTCATAAAAATATTATTTAATGAGTTAATAAGCCCTATATTTGCGTGCCGTCCTATGGTCGAGTGGTTAGCACGCTTAGCTACTGATCAACTGATCAACGGGACCTGGGTTCGAGCCCTGGGTAAGGCATGGATGTGTGTGTCGCTTTTCTGCTGAGATCCTGCCATCCTCTCAGACTTTCTACTATGGCATATAAACTGACAGGCTCCTGTCAGACCTCTGTGGCAAGCAGCTGCTTGAGGGGGTATTTATTTATTTATTTATTTATTTATTATATCTGCGTTACTATTAACATAATGTGGAATTGTACCTAATGAAATGGCCCTTTGAATATATGTTGATATTATGGATATCATAATTGCATCATTTGTAATTTATATCAGATTACTATAGAATTTATATTAGATGATTCTGAAAAATAATTCTGATCTTGCGCTTAAAATTAAATTCAATCGAATTAAAACACCAGATCTTTATTTTAACTTATCTTTTTACCAACTATGTTAATAATCATAATGAAAATAATAAAAAACATAATTTTTCGCCGCCGTAGAATAATGGTTTAAATTTTATCCCTTCCAAAAAACATTTAATGTGACTTGAAGTAAATACAGTTATCAATTTTCAAAGAAATTTTCCTGGAGTTATCCAACCAAAACCTGCTTTTTTTTTTTCTTGTTTTGATTAATTCTGAAATTTTATTTTGCTGTATCAATTTTTATTTATGTTTATTTCGCTGTCTTTGCTTTGATCATAATCTTGTTTGCAAAACAGAGATTTTCTCACTCTGCATTATTTAATTTTTAATAGCAATTTGAAACTTTTGCTGAAATTTTTTAATGCGTAGACTGACGCACTGACATGAGTTTTTATTCCCACCATTATTCCCATGAATCATTACAGTATAAGCCAAGATATTTAAATTATCAATTACCTGAGATAATGCTACTTTTTTATTGGGTACACTGACGTAGTTTTGAGAACGACCGGCTTCTTATTTAACAATTCCTTCGTATTTCGAGATAACAAGTTTGGTCGGAGTAGAGTCTGCATCGTAACAAGACTGATGTTTTATGTGACAGTTTTTTTTTTAATTTGAAATGACATTATTATTTACATTACGTTTAATAGGCAATGATTCGCTTCATAAATCGCTTCATGAATGAATTCGCTTCATAAATCTTACAGTTTGATCGATCTTAACAGTCATCTGAAAAATGTTTACCACATATCTTAGCATGTGCGCATCGAATTTATTATATTCATGACGACCCTTCAGCACCTACTTCATATTAATTTTTGCTTCTAATAGGAATGTATATGAAACATTAGTTTTCTTATTTCAAAGGATTACTCATGTAGTTTGCTACTGCATAGTTTAGCATAACAAAAAAAATTACCTGAAAGACTTCAAAGAGAGAGAGATTCACCAAGTGGAGAACAAAGGAAGACACGAAAGAACGAACGATTATGTAAATAATTTAGCTGTGCTCTCCCACGACACTCGAATGACTTTGGTAAAGCATAACCTTTTGGCGCCACCTTATGTATGCTCGCCTTGATGTAAAATACTTATAACGATTAAGAGAATATAAATGTGACAAATGTGACATTGTAGTGGAATATTAGAGACTAACTTTAAAAACAAACTTTTTTTATGAGAATATTTGCAATTAAATCGTTGCAGATTAATTAAAGATCTCAACCAAAGCTCTAAGTGATGATTTTTCAACAATACTCGTGTAGAGTGTTGAAGACTTTGCGAAGTTAAAATATTAATCCACGGCTTTGACAGGCATAAGAATATACCTCAAAAGTTAAAGTAATTATTAACTGTTTCCTAAATTTTGCGTATTTTAAAGTTTACTTAATGATTTTTTTTGCGTATTTTAAAGTTTACTTAATGATTTACTTTTCACTTATTTTAGCAAAACGTTCTGAAAATATGACGTCAATGCTTCAAGTTTAAATCTCTATGGCTCTTTAAATATGGAATAATATTAACGAAAATCAACATTTAGATTTGAGATATCTACTACAGGTAGCTATATACTTCAACTATAATATTTATTTGGAAACGAATGCAGATTTACATTATTAAACATTGTTTACGTACTAATTGTTTTACGCAAGGCATGAAAATTATTTAACTTGGATTTAAAGTAAAATTTATTTTTTCGACGAATGTATTGTTACGTTAACTTAGAATACTTCATTTTTCTGAAGATAATTTTCCCTGATGATGTGCGTTGTACAGCTAAGTGCATTACATCAATTCAGTTCTTATTATGGGAAAGAATAGCATTAGTTACAGTAAATGGAATCTCCATTAGAAAGTTTACAAAAACTCTCAAAGCAGCCAAATATTAAGGAAGCCCAACCACAAAACAATTTCGTCATCACGTTCATTTCTCATACAAAAAAGTTTACTGCATTTACGTGTGCTGCGTGAGCGAAAAGAAATAATAATTTCTTAGAGAATTAGAAACAATAACTGAAATACACATGTTGTCTGTGCATGAAGCGCGTAATGCTATCTGTTGCGTATTAAATATACGGAACAGACATCATTAAATCACTTCATGGGCAGGCAACAATCCAAGTATTGTTCAGATTCGTAAATCATTATTACAATATTCAGAGCTTTTGTTATTCACTCTCACGGCAATAAAGGAAGGCAGTAATAATAATTCAGAAACGCTTATTCTTGAAGAATTCAGAGTTAAAAGGATTTCTAAAGACAAATCTTGATCCTCAGGAGAATTTTTCTCTACGCGAAGACAATGCATCTCTCCTGATCCTGGAACTTGGTATTATCAGAGAACAAATGCATTTCTAAGATGCTAAGATGTAAGAGATGTTGAAACAAAAGACGAGAGTAGAATAACGACTGACTCTTGCTCTTCCCTTGGAAAAAAAAAGATGTTTGATCTTTGTTGCTGTATAATTGGAACCTCCTTTAGCTAGAAAGAAGATGCGCTATCTTGTCTTACTAGCAGAGTAAGATGCATAAGAGCACATCAGTAGAATAACTGAGACGTGCTCCTTCATGTGTGGGTAGATTGGTGCGTTGACTCTTTGGATGGAAGAAGCACAGAGTGGGATTTAAATTAAATTCATATCTGTGATATTCCTTCGCCATTAGATCATTTCCGTTCTTTATTTATGCATAGAGTATTTGTCATGGTAATTTTAATGCATTGGTTTCGATGGTGCTGTTTCTATTTCTCCATTTCCTGTTTGAGTAATGGAAGAGCAGTTTGGTGAAACGAGTAAGTGGACTGGCGAGCGTAATAAAGAAAGCTTAAGAGCTTTTTTTTTTTATATATCTCGTACAATCTGGAAAAAAAGGAATTTCAGTTTGAAATTGCGTATTTCATTCAAAATATTCCAGTTGCAGTATGATGCTACTGCCAAACATTCGATTTTTTTTCTGCCAGTGACAAATTTTCTTTCTGATTTTTTTCTCCCAGTGTCAAATACTCGGTTTGATTTTTTTACACTAGTGCCAAATTTTCTCATCCTCATCCTCAAGCAGCCATGGGCTACGGAGGTCCAACCAGACCACGCAGTTTAATTCTCCAAGCATATCTGTCCTGAGCTACATCTGCTGCATCCGGCCACTGCACACCAATTCTAACAAGGTCCTGTTTGACATTGTCTGCCCACCGCATCCTAGGCCTCCCCCTCCTTCTGAGGCCTCTAGGCACACTGTTCAATACCCTATTCGCCAATCTATAATTATTCATACGGGCAACATGGCCAAACCAGCGGAGTCTCTCTCTGCACAATATGCTGCTTAAAGGAGGTTGCAGACTCCTTTGCCTAACCTCATCATTAGTTACAAAGTTAAACCACCTAATACCCAAGATACTGCGTAAGCATCTAGAATCAAAAGCATCTAGTTTCCTGTTATCTTGTTTACACAGCGTCCAAGTTTCACTACTATAACTAATCCTAGAAAGAACCAAACTATTATACAGTCTAATTTTAGTCTTTAGGTGTATACGCCTATTTCTCCACAATCTCCATAGATTCTTAAAAGTCCCGGCAGCAATACCTATTCGTCTGTTAATCTCATGCCGCACATCACCAGTATCAGTTACATAGCTCCCAAGATAATTAAACTGTGACACCTGCTCAAGACTGCAACCATTCAGATTAACTGAATCACAGCCTGCCTGACCAATTTTCATCACTTTAGTTTTCTCTCTGTTTATAACCAAACCTACTCTACTACCAGTCTCATCAACAGCACGAATGAAAGAGTTCATCTCACCAACATCATTTGCCAAAAGGGCTAAATCATCAGCATAATCTAAATCAGACATTTTTGTATCTCCAGCCCATTTAAGGCCAAAATCTTTCCCTCGAAGTGAATTTCGCATAACATAATCAACAACCAAACTAAAGAGAAAAGGAGACAAAATGCACCCTTGTCGAACACCAGACGTAATGCTAAACCAATTGCTACAAGACTTACCAACTCTCACACATGACTCAGTGTTATTATAGAGAGCTTTCATTATGTTAACTAACTTGTCTGGTATACCATATGATTTCACAATCAACCACAAATTATGACGATCAACAGAGTCGAAAGCCTTTTTGAAATCAACAAAGCTAGCAACCAAAGGTTTCTGAAACTCTAAACATTTCTCAAGAATCTGCCTAAGTGAAAATATCTGATCCACACATCCCCTACCACTTCTGAATCCACATTGCTCATCACGCAATTGCCTGTCAACCAGATTCTTAATTCAATTAAGCACAATCATGGAAAGAACTTTACCTGGAACAGAGAGTAGGCTGATACCCCTATAGTTATCACAAGAACTGCGATCACCTTTTTTGAAAATAGGGATAATAATAGCTCTGGTAAAATCTTTAGGAACCATGCCTTTATCATAAAAGTTATTCAAAATTTCAGTCATCCAAGTGGTAACCAAAACATTCCGAGCTCTGAGCATTTCTGTAGTAATTTCATCTACCCCTGGGGATTTATGAAGTTTCAGTTTAGAGATAGCCAAACTAACTTCAGATTGTGTTATAGGGCCAACATTAAAGCTGCCAATGCATCTATCATCATTACAAACAATGGGAGTAGAACTAACCACATTGTTTAGAACATCACTGAAATGCTCAGCCCACCTAGCCATGAGAGAATCCTCACCTTCTATAACCTTACCTTGTTTATCCTTCAATCCCTGTATGCCTGTTCGTTTTCTACCACATAAAACATTAACTATCTCGTACAGCTCTCTGCTGTTGTGCTGCCTAACTGCTTCCTCAGCTTTGTCAGCCAAGCTATGAAGCCAAAGATTTTTATCAGTAGCTAACTGATCCTTTACACGTTTATTAAGCTCTCTGTAATCTTTTCTATTAGGACTAGTAGGGTACTGATTAAGGACATTCCTGCAGTTCCTTCTTTCTGAAATAAGCTCAATTGCCTTATTACTTAAATAATTCTGCCTCCTCTGCTCCTTTTTTCCTAAAAGAGTACTGTTAGTTTCCAAAAAAGCCTGTTTAAAATATCCCCATTCTTCCTCAACTTCACTATTAAGCAAACCATGACCGTCATAATGACTAAGTAACCTATCATGGTAAGCTTTAGCTATAACTGGGTCATTCAGAGCTTCAGTATTAAAGGTAAATTTTTTAACTCTAGCACAACACTTTTTAAGTTTAAGTTGCAAGACACTTTTAACAAGGTAATGGTCAGATCCAATTTCAGCTCCCCTATATGCCCTGGTATTTCTAACAGAACTAGCCCATTTGCTGTTAATTAATATATAATCAATCATATTTCTATGCAGCCCATCAGGTGAAACCCATGTGTATTTATGTATGTCGCGGTGTTTGCAATATGTGTTAGTTATTCTGAAACCATTGAGTTTACTTACCTGTAGGAGACGTTGCCCATTGCCATTGCAGCTACCAATACCAAAAGGGCCTATCACCCCTCCCCAAAGATCAGAGTCAGTACCAACTTTGGCATTGAAGTCACCAAGAACAAGGGTAATATCTCCTTTCTTGACAGAATTCAAAATATCCTGAAGTTGTCCGTACAACCTATCCTTCTCATCCTCATCAGCATCCTCAGTGGGGGCATAACAGCAGATAACATTCAAGTTTTTAATGCTTGTCTGAAATTTTGCTGTAAGAAACCTTTCATTAATGCACTCATATCCTAGAAGAGCATCATTAGCATGTCTGCTGAGCAGCAGACCCACGCCTTGGTGATGCTTTCCATCCTCCCTCCCTGTAAAGAGAAATTTAAAGTTATTTTTAAGTATCTCACCTTTACCTGTCCATCTGGTCTCTTGCAAGCCTAGAATATCTAGGTTATAGCGCTGGAATTCCTGCATGAGGACATCAAGAGAATAATCTCTATGTAATGTCCTCACGTTCCACGTTCCTGCAGAGAGAAAATGATTAGTAGGATTTTTAAAGAAATTAGGTTTATTGAGATTGGTAGGGCCAACAATATCAAACAGCCCCCTGATCGCAGGCATGGGGCAAAGACCCGTTCCTCCTCCGCTAAAGGCTGAAGTCACCGATGCTGGTAGGAACTTCAGGCACCACCTTTTCAAGTGGACTTTTTCAAGAGCCGAATTTTCATGGCCTGCCTGAGACGCATTACTCCAGTTTATACTTGACGATGCCCAACTAGCTAAGTAAGGTTCAGGTACCTGCGATGGCCTCTGATTAGGATTATCCACCAGCTGATATAAGGTATCCCATGCCTCAGTTCACTTAGAGCTGGCAACCCAGAAGCAAACAGAAAACACAGCGGCAGACTCTCCCTCAACAGAGGCCCACCAGTGCAGCAAGTCCAGGATCAATAATCAAGCTCAAATCCATAAACAAGTCCAGTCTAGTAGGTATAAATGGTCAGCACCAGGACCCTGTGAAGTTGACCACTCCTCAGCAGGGTTGAAAAAAAAGAAAAAAATGGCCGTAGATGACCAGATCAACAGGCCATACTGAACTGGCAGCCCTCCCCTTCCGTTCCCTTCCAAAAGAGAATATCTCTTTTGAAAGGTACTAACGGCCTGCACCACGAGAAGGCGGGGTCGGACATTAGGTGCTAGACCTGGCCGGTTCTGTGCATCATCACTAGGGATTGGTACACAGCTCTCCTTCCAGTTTACGCCTAGCTCCATTTACAGGCTCCAAATTTTCAGTTTGATATTATTCTGCTAGTGTCAAATATTCGGTTTGATTTTCTTCTGCCAGTGTAAAATTTTCGGTTTGATTTTTTTCTGCCAATGTAAAATTTTTGGTTTGATTTTTTTGTTAGAGTCGGTTTGATTTTTTTTCTGCCAGTTTTGGTTTGATTTTTTCTGCTAGTGCTAAATATTAGGCTTGTTTTTTATACCAGTGCCAAATATTCGGTTTGATTTTTTATAACGCCAAAATTTTCGGTTCGGTATTATTCTGCCAGTGTCAAATATTCGTTTTATTTTTTCTGCCAGTTTTATTTTTTCTATTCATGTCAATGGTTTTATTTTTTTGTCGGTGACAAAGGTTTTATTTTCCTGTCAGTTGGTTGGTTGTTTTGAGTTTTATGGCGCATGAGCTACTAAGGCTATAATGCGCCAAACAAGGTAAAAATATGCTAAAAGACAAATACTCCTCAACCAAACTTAAAAAACAAATGCGGGAAAAGGTAAAAAATAAAACCAACAAGATATATATATATAACAGAAATAAAAAGTAAAATGTAAAACAACAAACGTGTAGATAAATAAATAGAGTAGAGACAAAGGATAAAACTAGCCCAGGTGTAAATGACCTAGGTCAGATGGTGAATAAATTACAAATGAATAAAATTATAATCTGGTAAAATATCCTGTATACTGTAAAAAGGCAAAAATTGGAGATAAAATGGTACTATCAGATAAAAGATGTCCGAGTGTAAGTGGCTCGGACTTTTCTGTCAGTATCACCGGTTTTAATTTTCTGGCATTGTCAACGGTTTGATTTTTTTCGCCAGTGCCAAATATTCGATTTTTTTTTTTTTGCTAAGGCCAAATTTTTGGTTTGATTTTTTTCTGCCAGTGTCAAATATTCGTTTTTTTTTTTTATGCCAGTGCCAAATATTCCGCTTGATTTATTTTTTTATTTCTGTGCCAAATATTCAGTTTGATTTTTATGCCACTGCTAAATATTCGGTTTGATATTATTCTGTCAGTGTCAGTTTGATTTTTTTTTCTGCTTTGTAAACGGTTCGATTTTTCTGCCAGTGTCAAATATTCGTTTTATTTCTTCTATCAGGATCAACTTTTGATTTTTTTTCTCTCATTATCAACAATTTGATTTTTCTGCCAGTATCAACGGTTTCATTATCTCTGTCACTGCCAAATATTGCTTTCGAATTTTCCTGCCAGTGGGAAATATTTGGTTTTATTTTTTCAGCCAGCGTCAAATATTCGGTATTATTTTTTCTGCTATTGCTAAATATTCGCTTTTCTTTATCTTTAACATCAAATATTCAGTTGAAAGAGAATTCAGATATAAAATCAAATATTCGGTTGAATTCAGAGAAAGAGAATCAAAGATAGAGATCTTTGATTCTCTTTCTCTGAATCTGAATTTCGAAAGTCGAAAATTGGTTGTTTTTTTCTGCTCGTGACAAATTAATATTCGGTTTCTTTTTTCTGCTAGAACAAAAATTCGATCATTCACTGCTACAGCCAAATGTTCTAGATTCTTTTTCTAGTAGTGCCAAATGTCCGGGGTTTTTTTCTTCTGGTACCAAATATTCCGTTTCCTTTCATGCTGGTGCCATATATTCGGTTGAGATCCCGATTTCTTTAATGGTTGTCTTTATGGCACATTCTACAAGTGATACCTTGTTACTCGATGATTCCAATTAACGACCATATTATCGTACAGCCAATCGTGTTTTTTCCGACTCTAATTTTCAATATCAGCCACCGTTCACTTATGACTTACCAGTTTTATGACGCATCAGAGTGACTATGCCAGTCGGTGTTCCCAACTTTCTCAGGCCTTCAGACATCACAAAGCTTAAATGAAAATTTCCAATACGGAGTACCTAACTTTAAATGGAGCTTCAAAATAATGCATCCTTTACAAGGAGTGGAGAATTTATCCCCCTTTACAAGGGACAACAGACTCGTAATCCACATTTCGCAGGTTTGAGCCTCACCTGCATCTGCGCTGAGATTTGTTTCCTCAAAACGCCCACTATGCCATTGGTCAGTAGGGAACACCGATGTCAGGGCCGGACTTTGATCTTCTCAGGCCCTAAGCTATAGCTAAACTAAGAGGATCTGAATTTTGGCATATTTAAGAGGCCTTACGCTATAACAAGTTTGAAACCCTAAAAATTCGAAAGTCGAAATGTATATTATTATTCTGATTCTGGGGAAGATTAAAAAATAAGCATGAAACTAATGTGGTGAAAACATTACACTGGAATTGATATACAATGATGACTGTGTAAAGCTGAGATGAACAGTGTTTGCAACAGATTAATTTAAATGTAAATAAAAATTTTGCTTGACATAATGAAACAAGAAATGCATTTCTTTGAGGTCTCTTACATCGTGAAACCCAAAACTGTAGCTTACTAAGCTTATACGTAAGTCCGGCCCTGACCGATGGGCTTGGAAGTACTTCCATCCATCAGATGGGACGTTAAACCATGGTCCCGTGTGGGAGGAGAGCCATACTCTGTGCAGGTTAAAGAACGCGTTTACCTTGTGCGTATTAAAGAACACTTTTACCCTGTGCATGTTAAAGAAGACTTTACCCTATGCACGTTAAAGAACACCCTGGATGGCCTTGATGGGAAGATACCATCTGTCTCCTAACCGTTGTCGAGTGGGTCCCTTCCTCCAAACTTCTCTGAGCTCTTGGGTTCTTGTGACCTGACCAATTAACCCATTGTGTACAAAAATGCGACATTGGAGGTAAAACAAACCAATCCAACATTTCTCACAAATGGCTATGCTTTATACTGGAGAAAGAAACACCCCTTCAAATTTCATTGGTCAATTATTTAAAGAAATCAGCAATTAGTCAACTCTCACAGCATCCTCTTAAAGTCATTCAAAATCACCCGCAGAAAATCTTTTCAAAATCACATATCAGGAAAAGACTTGCCTTTGAGGACTCAGATGACCCTGAAGAATCAATCAATTTCGCAATAAAATCAACAGATTATCTGAGGAGCTTGAGTTAAAAAACATCATCCTAACCGTTCCGACATGTTTTGCCACCAGAAAGTGAAACTATGATTATCACGTTCAAAAGCACAGGAGTTCAGATCCTAATAGCCAATCTCGTAATTCAAATTGCTTTCGAACGTTAGAGCCAGGATCAAGTCAATGCGACCTCTCTGGTCCTCCAGAGAAGAAAATGCTGTAGACACTTTAAATTCGAAGAGATTTCAAAAAGGAAGAAGAAAACTCCCGGAGAAGACTGAAAGTTTCCTTTTGATTGAAAAGCTGCCTGCCACTAACTGACAGCGGGGTGTCTGCCTGTGTGTACGAGCAGCAGCCCACAGTGGTTCCGCCTTCGTTGTTTAATGTAATTCTTCCCGTAGACTCCGCAAGACCGTCTGAAATTGCGTTTCGATTGCAGCAGGAGTGTAAGCTACTGCCCCAATCGAAATTGCATTGTACCTTCCAGTTTACATTGGAAGGGACGAGGACGCTGCGTATGGCCTCCATCAGAATAAACCGAATCTTCGGCATCCTTGATGCAGGTGGAGAACGATCCAAATCCGATTTTCAGATGAGAACTTTTTTTCTCTCATTTTGGGGTTGGGAAATTAAAACAAAGTTTCTTATTTCATAAAAGCGTTTACTTTACTGGAAACCTTCTCTAACTACTCTTTGTTTCGAGGAAGATTGCTTGACATTTTTCAAAGTTCCGAGAGATTTACAGAGAATCCATCGTTCTAAATAATTATTTAAAACAATCATGAATAAAACTATTTCGAAGATGACCAACACAACACGCATTCTTCATCAGCTACCACAATGATTGTATTAAAATAGCAGACTTTTGCTACAGAAAAAGCATCGTGTTTTTAAAATTTAGCTGATATCTACCGGTATGAACTTTAAATATATACTGCTCACAAAAATTAGGAATATTTCAAAATGAATATGAAACGAAGAAATATCCCCTAATTTTTGTGAGCAGTATATTTACTACATAACTTGGTCAAATGGAAGGCTGTTAAAGTCCTTTTCTCCGAATTGTAAAACGTGCAAAGTAAACATTGATTCACCTTCTGCTGAATCACTATGATCATTGTAATTTAATGTTGTTATTACACATGATTTACTGTCACTGATATCTGCTTTTTTAAAATGCCGCAATTTATGGTTTTAATGAATGTAAAGGGATTTTCAATGTGAACATTTGATTGGTGCTCCTAGATGTTTTTAAATAAAAAGTCCAATGCTTATTTAGGGACTTACGTAAGATCAAGTGTTGTGCATTTCACGTAGAGATGAAGCTAACTTTAAAGGGGACGAACTGTTACCCAGTTTCAGTAACCCTTCTGTAATTACATACATTGGTTTCCATAAATTAAGGTACAGTCGCTCAAAAAAGTATCCGAACACTATGGTTGATTACAGAAATCAGAAAAAATATCTGGCAACGATTTCTTTTAGAAATGACACGAAGGTTGCCAGATCACTAATTTCTAAAAATAAAATCCTTGCCAGATATTTTTTCTGATTTCTGTAATCAACCATAGTGTTCGGATACTTTTTTGAGAGACTGTACGACTGTATGTTATGTGAATAAGAAGCTAACGTCTAAACTCTATAACTTCTAAAATACGCCTTTTTGCTTCTAAAACTGTCAATCAAATATATCAATATATCGATTTTTTTACAATATTCGTTCACTATGTATAACTGATTATATTCGTATATAATCAGTTATGGAAGCATGAATATTTAAAAATGAAAATTCCAATCACAAAAACTGACTTCAGAAGTTATGAAACTTATTAAAAACTTATTAAAATAGGTATCGTGTCAAAGAGTTTTATAAATAAACGTGTATTTCAGAAGTATGTGTAAAGAAATGTTTCGCTATTAATCTAATTAAAAGTTTTAATTAGATTAATAGTAAACTATTAATTTATTAAAAGTTTTGTATAAGATTCTTAAGATTGGCATTACTGTTGTTAAATATTCAAATTTCCATAACTCATTAGAAACTGAACGAATACTTTTGAAATGCGAGATATTGATATATTTTTATTGAGAGCATTATCTGCTATCACATTTTTCAAAACAAAAAAACTTATTTTAAAATTTATACAGCTTCGACATCATCTTATCATTGACATAAAATAGGGTTGTTGTCGTGCGCCGCAATGGGGTAGGAGATGTAGGTCTTGTTTCGACACACTTGGTAGGGTACGATCAATTAGTCCACTTAATCAATATCCACCATTACAATAGATCAGGGGTTCTCAACGTGGGATACGCAGTAAAAATTTTTGGGGTACGCCGTGAGAGCTCAAAAGTCGCTAAATTGGCAACACTGCTGTGTAAAAATGTCATTTTTTTTGTGTTTACCGACATATGTAATTTATGAATACAAAATTCAATGTGTAGATAAATGTTTTATTTTATTTCCATTGTTATACTATAACTAAAGTTTTATCTATCTGTATAAGGGGTACGCCAGTTACATACACATTTCCAGGGAGTACGTGAAGCATAAAATGTTGCAAACCACTGCCCTAGGTGAAACACAGGTTCGCGGTTTTTACACCCGTACCGAGGTATTCCTCAGACTGCTGTGCTAAACGTCGTGAAGACAGATGAAAGAAACTAATACACAAGAGCAGTAGACGGACGACACAGTTTATTTACATTCACACATATATTTACATATGAGAATGTGTTCGATTCCGTGGGCCTTAACTGCGCTCTGGATTAGGATGGAATCGATTTCAGATGTGCTGGTAGACTTCCTTCACTCAGCTTTATTTATTCCGAACGTTGCTTTGCTATTGTATGCACTCATAGGATGAAGTAGAAATCTGCACTTTACAGAAATCTCTTTACCGACCTCAAAACTTGGCGAGAGCAAACGTGATCCTTTCTTAAGCCACCTGGTTCACACAGAACTGCCTCCTGGTTCACACAGACCGAACCTTGGTTCACACAGAACTGCCTCCTGGTTCACACAGAACTGCCTCCTGGTTCATACAGACCGAACCTTGGTTCACACACAACCGAACACTGGTCCTTTAGGGCTCTTTTGAGAAAGTGCTACGTCCCCTCGACATACTTCACAAACGCCCTTCTTGTTAGGCAGCAACGCTCAGTCTGACCTTCATTGTTTACATCTCCTCTTCGTCCCCCGAACTAGAGCCTCCGCCTAGTAACGGCAGAGATATAAAAACTCTTCTGCTGATGGACAGTTCCAAAGCACATTGAGCCAGCCAGCTGAGGCCCGAATGACAACTAATGAGTCACATTACCATTTCGGACACTTCCAAAAATATAAAGTGTTTCAAAAAGGACGCAACTCTCTATTGTATTTTTCTATTTAAACTTGACAAAAGACACAAATTTCAAAAGATATAAAATAGACATATATCTACCTTTACAACAGATGTTGAAAGTGATTTCCTGCAACCTGAATGCAGATTCGTACCCGTTTCATGACATTTGCAGCCACCTTTCGTAATGTTTGTTTTCTTATGTATAAAATCTCTCTTTCAATGTTAGCCTTCACGTCTTCCTTGCTTAAACCATCTGGTTTAGAAATGAATGAACTGTTGGGTGAGGTCTTCAAGTGAATGACGATTGTTCTGAAACACTACAAATTTCCGATATCCCCAAAGGAAAAAATCTGGACGAGTAAGATCTGGAGATTTTGGGGATCACAATTTTTTTTTAAATCAAATGATCACCAAAATTTCCTGCAACATTACCATTGTGTCATTTGCTGTATGGGCGGTCGCGCAATTTTGTTGAAACCAACACTCTCGTTCATTGACATACAATAGCGCAATAAACTGTTGGATGAGGTCATGATAAACTTCACCAGTTACAGTTGAGTCAAAAATAAAGGCCCTGTCACACGACGACGGAAAATTGCACACCAAACACCAATTTTCCTTGCGTGTAATGGTCGTTTGTGAAAAGTGTGAGGATTTTAACTGCTCCATATTCGATTCTTTTTACTGTTCACATACCCATCCAAGTGAAACCAAGCCTCGTCACTAAAATAAACACGGTCCAACACCTCAATTCCATTTTCATCAACAAAAGAACGAAACCAATGACAGTACCGTAAGCGTTTTTCATGGTCTGGTTCTTTCAGTTCATGAACGACACCAATGCGGTAGGCATGAAATCTGAACTTCTTTGTAGCCCCGAAAACAGTAGCTGGTGACAGTACAACCTGTGAAGGTAACTTTCTAAGATATTTTCTGGGTGAGCGAGTTAAACGCTGAGACACATCAAGAACTTCGGCAGTTAACAGTGATGGCCGGCCAGGGCTCTTTCGATCGTGTACAGACCCAGTGTCACGAAATTTATCAATCAAACGCGATATTGTCGACTTGTTGGGAACTGCAGACTGAGGAAACTTCAAATCAAACTCCTCTCTCACACGTTTGTAAGATTTGTACGCACAATTTGTCTCAATAATAAATACACGTTCGTTTTTGGAAAACGACATAGCTGACACAACACAAAAGAATGAATGTTTGAGTGAGACTAGCACGTGACAAGGTCATTTCAACTGCTAATGACTGTTAACCTTGAGTACAGTAATGCCAAGTGACTAATATTATGGCATAAAATGTACATGCGCGTAAGTTCTACTCGCTTACATTTAGGGTTGCATCCTTTTTGAAACACCCTGTACACTTAACACAGATGTATGCAATAGAAATAAAAATAAAATAACAAAATAAATTCGAAGGACATGACAGTTCCTTAATTTATGGAAACTAGTATATTTTATAGAATTTCATTGCCTTTATTTCTACTGTGTAAAAATTACTCAATGTTATCTTAAATATTGCTATTAAATGTAATAATCAATCGAATGTCTTGAAACAGTTGATTATTAAATACAGTGGACCTTCGTTATAGCGCTGCTCGCTATACCGCGCACTCGGTTATAGCGCGGGCGATGTTCGCGATAAGTTATAGATAGTGTTTGTTTTTACATATTTTCAAGCGTACCTTATGTACGTAAATAAAATAATAAATATATGTACTTATTAAGATGTATAACTATGTTATGTGAATTTTAATAAAACACTTAATAAATAAATTGGTTTTTTTATTAAAATACATAATATATATAGTTGATGGGATGTTTCAGTATATAGCTCAAATCGTTCTGAGTAAATTTATTGTGCCGTCATAGCGCCGCTCGGTATAACGCGGTTCACCTTATAACGCGGGTGTTGTTTCCCGCCCGACATGCGCGTTATATCGGGGGTCCACTGTACTTTATTTCTATAAATTAGCCTTAATCTATTTTAAATATTTTTTTTTCGTTCTACTTTATAGTGTTGTGACCACTCCTGACTATATTCTAGGCGGCACATATATTAGAGGCCGTGATTCTTTGCAATTGCCAACCTAATGCCAGTTCCCGGACCCACATTGAAATCTAGGCACATATATTAATACTCAAAACTAATATCACTTACAGATAACAGGTTGGGTTGTTTTACCTCTGAGGGGAATTTTTTGCACACCATGGGTTAAATGGCCAGGTCACATGGACCCCGAAGGCTCAGAGAAGGTTGGGGACCCACTGGAACAGCTGTTGGGAGACAGATGGTAGCCTCCCGTCAAGGCCATCCAGCGTGTTCTTTAACGTGCACAGGGTATGGTTCTCCCGCACACGGGGCCACGGCTTAACCTCCCACCAACGGACGGCGGCCTTTCCAAGCCCATCGGTGTCCCCTACTGATCGTGGGCAGGGCGGGGAATTTTGCGGAGATAAATCTCAACGCTGACCCAGCTGGGACTCGAACCTGAGAACTACAGATTACGAGCCTGGCGCGCTACCGACTGAGCCATCCCCGCCCCACTTATAGGTAACAAAAACATCATTTATTAACAGCTCAATTCAACACATTACACACAACTAATTTCCACTTTTGGGACGATTTTAACACGAGCCCCTGGCGCGGCCCTTTGCAGTCAAGGGAAACTTTAGGAGTGATGGAGGTCAGTTCATTAAAAGTTCTTTCTGATTGAGCTAATCGCGCAAGAGTCTATCCGACATCAAATAGTTTTTAGTCCCATCTGGTGGCAACATGACGGCGATACATGACACACATTCATGTGGAAAAAACAAACCAGATTCAAGCAAATGCACCCCCCCCCTCCTACCTCATTAGTTCAGATGGTCCCTTGGGAAAGGAATCGTCGCTGGGTCATCCGCTGCTGGTGGCAGGAGGCTCGTACCGCCTGGAGCTCTCGTCGAGACATTACGCTGGCACTGTGAATTGCTGCTGCTCTTTCTCACTCGAAATGGACAAAATTTTTGTCTCCTCTTTCGCTCGCTGCCGGATGTCTCAGTCGGTAGCGCGCCAGACTCGTAATCTGTAGTTCCCAGGTTCGAGTCCCAGATGGGTCAGCGTTGAGATTTATCTCCGCAGAATTCCCCGTCCTGCCCACGGTCAGTAGGGGACACCGATGGGCTTGGTAGGCCGCCGTCCGTCGGATGGGACGTTAAGCCGTGGCCCCTGTGTGTGAGAGCCATACCCTGTGCACGTTAAAGAACACGCTGGATGGCCTTGACGGGAGGCTACCATCTGTCTCCCAACAGCTGTTCCAGTGGGTCCCCTCCCCCAACCTTCTCTGAGCCTTCGGGGTCCATGTGACCTGGCCATTTAGCCCATGGTGTGCAAAAAGAGTGCCGCTCAGAGGTAAAACAACCGAACCCTTAATTTATAGAAAAATTATTATAATTATACTGTTACAATAAACAAGCGATGATTTCAAGTTAATTATTAATATAAAGTATTTATATAGAAAATTATTAACCGTATATTAATTTGTAATTCATTTTAATATTTTTAATATGATGAAATGTATTAATAATGTTTTCTGCTAGTATTTACGTTTTATTTTTTAATTTTCTTCCCACTTCGGTGATAGCTAGGACATCCAATGAAATCCAATAAATTGAATATCGAAGTCTTGATATTTAATTTATTTTGCAGGAAGAACAATTAAAAAAAACTTATCTCTCCAATATTGAACTATTTGGTGATTTTCGTTTACCATTTTTCGACACAATGGACTAATCGCCAGGTCACAAAGGCTCAAAGAAATTTTAACGAAAGGTGAGCACTGGTGAGCTGTCAGGTGACAGATGGAAGCCTCCCGTCAAGGCCATCCATTATGTTCTTAACTTTCACATGTTATGACTCTCCTGCGCACAGGGCCACGGCTTAACCAAGGCCACCTTGGTACGCCTGCAGAATAGTCGCTGAGCTAAAGGAGGAAAGAAGGGAAGAAAAATAATTATGCAAGAATATTTAAGCGATTTAACTTGTCTAAACTGTAATTAAAGGATATTTTTCTTAAACTGTATAAAATAGAATAATTTTTTCTTTTCCAATTTTAACAATATTTTAGAATATTTATAATTAATTGCCAAGATTTTAATAATAAGCATCTACCCGTTTAATTTTTAGAGAACAAATTTCAATTTAAATTGCTGAACCTATTTCAAAATTAATTCTTCGGTTGCTGCACTGTCTAGACTCGGTGTATCAAGATAGCGTTGGCCGTGTGCTCTTCCTTACCGACGGCAGGGGGAGAGTAAGCGGAGATAAATCTCAGCGCCAGTGTAGTTGGGACTCGAACTTGGGCAGTTTACAAGGCTAGCCGCTACAAATTGAGCTAGACCCTTCTTTCAATATTTAACTGTAAAACTAATTTTCTGATGATTCTAAACTTATGTATCTATTAATTTTTCCAAACGCATTTATTTATTGATTACAGATTTCAAATATAGTTTCTTACTTTCAGGTGTCTTCCTCCAAAGTGATCCACTAGCAAACACATGAAAAGATTACAGTTGAAGCTATTCCTGCTCATCTGAACCGATTAGGTTTGTTATTTTTTTAATTACATAGTTCTGATAACACTGTTGCATTTTGATGCTCCTTTCAGGTATGTAAGCTTCATTGTAGCGTGCAGTTTTTTTAAAACGTTTTAATAGAAAATAAGTTAAATTACTTTGCTTTTTATCGTCCCGTGGCCGAGTGGTTAGCGGACTTGCTTACTGATCATAGGAACGTGCGTTCGAGCCTCAGGTAACTCGCTGGTCACGTGGGAAACTACTATGACGTATCAAGTGACATGCTTCTGTGAGACAGCTATGACAAACAGCTGTTTGAGGGGATATTTTTTTGAGCCGTTCTATGGCCGAGTGCTTAGCGTGCTTGGCTACTGATCAAAAGGACAGTGGTTCGAACCCCGGGAAAGACATGGATGTGTGTGTTGTTTTTCTGCTGAGGTCCCGCCATTCCCACAGATACACTATGTTGAAAAAATTGTCCGCTCACTTCCATGTTATATGAATGGAGAGCCACTTTCAAAGCTCCCTAACATTGAAAATAAATCTTTTACGCAAAAGCTGTTATCGGCGATAAATTATAGATGTCACTCAAATCTCTCTAAATATATTTCCCACAATAATTGTTTAATGGAAGCTGAAGCATTTATCTTCAACTTTTAACACTTGTGTTAAAAACACTTGTAATGTGTTCAACTTTTAACTCGAACGAAATTTTATCCTACCAGGCCCGAACGTTCTGTTTATGACGTCACCAATGTAGTGCTATGGAAGAGTAAAAACATCAATACATTACAAGTCAACAAAATCTCTATTTTTGTTGTTTTTTAAGATTCCAAATTGATGAAATCTTAAAAAATCGTCATACAAATTTCAGATGTTTAAATTAATGTTAGTAGACAAATTGTTACAAGAGTTGTGTTTTATCAAATAATAATTAATTATTATTTATTTTATTATAATAATTTTAATATAATTAATTATTAATTATTATTTATTTATTATATTATTATTTGTTAGTAAACAAATTATTACAAGAGTCGTGTTTTATCAAATAATAATTAAAAATAATTGTTCACTAACCTAAATGTTAATGCAAATAATAAAAAAATAAATGAATACATAAATAATAACATAAATGTTAATGCAAATAATAAAAAATTTTTGTTCACTAACATAAATTAAATATCTGAAGTTTGCATGACGATTTTTTAAGATTTCATCAATTTGGAGGCAATGTGAGAGTGTCAATTTTCAACAATCTTCGATCAATATTTAAAGAGTCATTGAAGGGTGCCCATTCAACAGCAGACGACACTTTCACATTGCCTCCAAATTGATGAAATCTTAAAAAATCGTCATACAAATTTCAGATGTTTAAATTAATGTTAGTAAACAAATTGTTACAAGAGTTGTGTTTTATCTATTGAAGTATTTTTTCACAAGTGTCAAAAGTTGAAGATAAATTCTTCAGCTTCCATTCATTCTTTAAATATTAAACGAATATTACGGGAAACATATTTAGAAAGATTTGAGTGACATCTATAATTTATCGCCAATAACAGTTTTTGCGTAAAAGGTTTATTTTCAATGTTAGGGAGCTGTGAAAGTGGTTTTCCATTCACACATGGAAGTGTCCGGACACTTTTTTCAACATAGTGTATTCTACTATGGCATATAAACTGACAAGCTTATATGAGACCTCTGTGCCAAGCAGCTATTTCAGGTGGTATTTTTTTAAGCCGTCCCATGGCCTAGTGGTTACGTGCTTGACTACTGATCACAAGGACCTAGGTTGGAGTCCTGAGCAAATCATGGATGTTTGTATTCTCTAGCTGCTGATGTCTTATCCATCCTCATAATCCTTCTCTATGACATATAAATCGAGGGGCTTCAGTCTGACCACTAGCAAGCAGCTGCTTGAGGGACTATTTTTTGGAGCTGACTGATAAAGGGATACGGATACTAACATATCTTACCCAGGGGTCCGAGCCTTGGGTAAGAGACATGGATGTTTGTGTTGTTTTCCTGATGAGGTCTCACTTTCCTCACAGATCATTTACTACGGCGTATAAGCTAACAAGCTCCTGTGAGCCTCTTTGGCAAGCAGCAGGTTGAGGAATTATTTTTATTTTATGTCTTGAAGGTATGATACGCCTGAATTCAGAGTTAAAAAAATTACAGAAAGAGATTGCAATCAGTAGAATTACAACTATCCGAGCGCTCTACGAAACGAAATGCTGATAAATACGGAATTGTATACATAACAACCACAACTAGATATTTCGTCTGTAGCAGGCCCGTCGGACCCAAATTTAGTAAAGAGCCACTAGGAAAAAACTATATATTTAAAAAGCCTCAGGAAAAATTATCTAATTAAAAACAAAAATATACATTTCTAATGATTAATGAATTCAAAAAATATATATCAATTTATAAGGAATGAAAATATTATGATTAAAAATCAAAAATATACACCTTTTAATGAGTGCTACGAATTGGCAAAATTCTTTAATTATATACCTGGAAATGCTTGGTCCAAAAAATAAAAGAAATGAGCCAGATTCAGCATATTGATAATTTGTTTTGTGATGAGCAAGTCATTTTGCAATCAACACGGGTTGGAAAGGTCTGTGTATAGGAAACGCTACCAGAGCAAAATAAAATAGAGATTTTGCTTAGAAAGGAATGAATGAAACGAATTCCTTTGTTTAATGCTCTTTGTTAGCAAGTTTGTAATACTTCGCCCACAAAAATACTAGCAGTTGGTTATTTTATCTGTATGTTAGTTATGTATTTATTTATTTCTATTCAAAACACATTATATGAACAGTAATTCTTCGCAAAATATGGGATTTGCGTCCTGTATTCAATTCGCTATTGGCAAGTACAGTCACTCAAAAAGTATCCGAACACTATGGTTGATTACAGAATTCAGAAAAAATATCTGGCAACGATTTTTTTAGAAATTAGTGATCTGGCAACCTTTGTTGTCACGTGACACGAAGGTTGCCGGATCATTAATTTCTAAAAAAATCGTTGCCAGGTATTTTTTCTGAATTCTGTAATCAACCATAGTGTTCGGATACTTTTTTGAGCGACTGTAGGTGGTCATATTATTTTGATACTAGATCGTGTGGGCTCACTCACGGAAATATTGAACGTGTGCAGTTACCGTTCGCAGCAAACTGGAGCGTGTGCAGTCCCTCCAGTATGCTGTGAACGGTAACTGGAGCGTGTCCATTTGCTCTACACGCTCCAGATATTTTTCCTGAATTCTGTAATCACGTGACACGAAGGTTGCCAGATCACTAATTTCTAAAAAAAATCGTTGCCAGATATTTTTTCTGAATTCTGTAATCAACCATAGTGTTCGGATACTTTTTGAGCGACTGTACCCTGTCTACGCAAAATTTGTGGTTAGGAACGTTATCCCCGAGAGATATGCGTAAGTCTAATAATAATGGAGAAGGTGTACGCTCAGTCAGTAGAATGCCAGACTAAAGCATGGCCGTCTATATACCTACCAGGCCCGAACATTCTGTTTATGACGTCACCAATGTAGTGCTATGGAAGAGTCGTAGCAATGAACAAGATACAAGATTTACCGCTTGCTTTGGACAAAAAAAGATGTTTTAAATTTATAAATACATCGTAAAAATGGTGAAATCAGTATTCAACTAATTTTAATCTTGATTACTGGGAAAGAAATGAACAAAAAATGCATTTGTTCTGTAAATCCCATCATTGGAAGAGATTAAAATAAATAGTCGAAAGCTTAGAAGTCATTACTAGTAACTGATATGATGATTTGTTCCCTAATGGAAGTAAATCGTCATAATTTTAAACCCTTTCTTTTATTTGTATTTTTACTAAGAGAATGCAATAGAAACAGAAACATTTTACGGCTTTATATAGTAATTTATATAGTAAGTCATTCTTCATAAGTGAAAATGATGAAAAAGAAATCCACATTTCTTAAAGTACATATATAGGTATTCAAAATTCCATTGTGTGGAAAATAATTATGTTGAAGGTCAATTCAGAATTATGTTCTACAAATCACTTTCCATTGGTAATGAAAAGTCTTTTATATACAGGGTGATTAATATATATTTTTTATTTACATTTGTGATTCCTCATTCAACACCAGTTTCTTCAGAGGCGTGCAGAGGCCTAGGTGTTTCAAAAAGGACGCAACTCTCTATTGTACTTTTCTATTTAAACTTGACAAAAGACACAAATTTCAAAAGATGCAAATTAGACATATATCTACCTTTACAACAGATGTTGAAAGTGATTTCCTGCAACCTGGACTGTCGGACTAAGCCAGATGTGATGTCCTCCCTTCTCAGATCTATAGAGACTGAGACAAACGTCGTGGCCGCCGGAGGACGATGCGATTGTTGCTTCATAATGACTTCACCTTCTATTCGGTGAAAGGACAGGTAAGCGGGTTTTTAGACCCGTAGCACTGCACGCCTCTGAAGAAACTGGTGTTGAATTAGGAATAGTCAATCTGATTGTTGAATAGTCAATCAATTAACTGCAGGAGGGTTAGATAGGGACGACACAATTTTATTCACAATGTATACAGCTACGTGCTGGGAATGAGCTCCACTCTGTGGGCCTTTGCTGCTTCACTGCTGCAAACAATAATAATGAGGTGGAGTTGGGTTGGGTTGTTTTACCTCTGAGCGGCACTTTTTTGTACACCATGGGCTAAATGGCCAGGTCACATGGACCCCGAAGACTCAGAGAAGGTTGGGGGAGGGGACCCACTGGAATAGCTGTTGAGAGACAGATGGTAGCCTCCCATCAAGCCCATCCAGCGTGTTCTTTAACGTGCACAGGGTATGGCTCTCCCGCACACGGGGCCACGGCTTAACGTCCCATCCGACGGACGGCGGCCTTTCCAAGCCCATCGGTGTCCCCTACTGACCGTGGGCAGGGCGGGGAATTTTGCGGAGATAAGTCTCAACGCTGACCCAGCTGGGACTCGAACCTGGGAACTACAGATTACGAGCCTGGCGCGCTACCGACTGAGCCACCCCCGCCCCTAATGAGGTGGAGAATCACACGCTTTGCGAATCCTCACTTTACAGACCTCAAGAACTCGGCGAAAGGATAACCAACCTTTGCCTACACTGTGGTTCCTCCTGAACCAAAAGAATAAAAAAAACATTCTTCAAGAATCTCGATTCCCCTTTGGAATCGCACCCTCACTTCGAGGGTTACCTTTTGAAAATGACGGCGTCCTTCTGACGCGTATCGAAACGACTCCTTCTCGTTCGACAGCTCACACCAAAACTGATCCTTCAATCTCCTTCCTCTGGCCTCCTTGCTGCACTAGCGCCCCTAGGCTAGTCATTTACGGCCATAAACAAATGCTGGCATTTGTCAGCGCTTGCCCGCAGCACTTTAGACCCGAAAAACAACAACAGTGAGTCATCCCAGCACAAACATTTCCAAGAACACATAAAAATATATACAATAATAAAATACAACAAAAATACATCAATAAATATACAAATATAAAATTCGGGGACATGACAATGAGTATTATTGTCACATATTTGCAATTCTCAGTTACTATACTGTATAAGCTCTAAGCCGTCCCGTGGCCGAGTGGTTAGCGCGATTGGTTTCTGATCTACGGGACCTGGATTCGAGCCCCGGGTGAAGCATGGATGTGGGTGTTGTTTTTCTGTTGAGGTCCCGCCTTCCTCATCAGACCTTCTTCTATGGCGTATTAAACTGACAGGCTCCTGTCAGACCTCTGCGGCAAGCAGATGCTTGAGGGGGTATTTATTTTTTTTTATAAGCTCTAGTTTGAAACCACATAATCTTTCTACAATATGCTAGTAATAATATCCTTACCATATGCCTTGAATATTTCTCTTTTTTTAACTCTCTTTCTCTGTGTGCATATATTATTTATACTGATGTGTTTAGTTTTCACATACATTCCTTCTGCGAAATTGCTTTTAGATAACTCACAGAAACACTGATTTCAGTAACTTTTTTCTCTTCGAACATGAAACATGAGATAGTAAAATTAATATATGATGAGCATACTTGTATCAAGAAACTATATGTGTGATATTATCAAAATTACTCATCACCAAAAACAAATGAATATATTTTACTTCAGCAAGTTTATCGGTGATTTAACATGCAAATAATCATAATAGCTTTCATAAGATTTTAAAACATTACTAGGTTTAAATGTTGCATTGTAGTCTTCAGCTGTCACTTTTCTTATTCCTGTGCATGTTGCTTTAAAAAGTTGAAAATTTTGCTTTGCCATGCCACTTATCAGATTCTCCTTACTAAATTTCATTAATCTGTTGTTCAGCTAACACTAAAACAGTTTTCAGAAAATTTCTACTTATAACATAAAATGTGATTTCATAAAAATTCATATATAGCTAATAAAGTACATCATGTACCATGATGATCATTGTATACCACAAGCAGAAAAATTATCCTTATAGCATTTGCTTGTTACAGAAGTCTGATACAGTTGTCATTATAAGCTGTAGAGCTCTCTGGGAAAAACAAAACTTCAGCAGTAATACCTGACAAAAGAAAATTTCATACACTCCCCATGGCTCAAAATGTGGTCACTATATTGCGTAGCCGGGCACACTAACCACATAATAATCAGGGTGATTATCTCTCAAATGTTATGTGATTATAAATTACTTCTTAAATAGTTAAACAAAATATGCTCATTTAAACTTGAGATTAATTATTGCTGACAGTTCTCATTGAAACTGTGGTCACTCTATTAATCATGCAGATTTTTTAAGTTATAAATTTGTTTTTTGTTCCAAGTAGAAAGTTATTGACCGGAAGTGGAATTTATGAGAGAGAATGCATGGGAGAAGTGGCATGGAAAAGTAAAATTATCAATATATTTCAACCCATTTTGACACCAGCATTAGAGGTAATGAGAGAGAGGGGGGATATTACAAATAAATTGCTAGCATCCAGAGCCAATATAAAATGCTGGTATGATTTATATATTAAACTGCTGACAAATTCTATATAGAGAAATATATTTATGAGGTTTTTCTCTGTTTTAATCAACAATAAATATATACTGTTTTGTTTGTCTGTTGTTGTTGTCGTCGTTGTTGTTTAAGGGTATGGCAAAAGTTGAAGACTTTTATACAAATTTGATAAAAATCAGCAAAAGGATTTTGCCTGACATTGTTGTTGCAACTGTCTAATCCAATATACTGATACTATGTGTAGCAAAAAACAGCACTAAATATCTCAAAGATAAATCAGACTTCAACCCTGAAAACTTATCAATAGATTAAGAGTAATTGAATTACTATTCATAAAAGGGTGAACAGCAATCAGATAAATGAATGTAATTCAAGGATACACCACTGATGTGCACCAGGATTCACATTTCATTTTCTTTAGAACTAAATAGGCACAGTAACCAGCCAAATAGGTTAATACAGGAAGGTAGACTATTTTTGAAATAACTTCAGTAACAGTAATGCTAAAAGAAACACTTAAATTTACCTTCAGGCCTTCCCATATCTGACTGACAGAAAAACTACAAATATGGAGGTTCCCCATACTTTTAGTTGGTAACATTAATTTCAGGATTGAATGCATCCTTAATTTTTCCCCACTCAGATACCTGCCATATTGAAATGTGATATTGGCCTCGAGTAATTGCCTATCTTAAGAATCTTTATGCAACATGTGCAATAGAATACAGAAGGGAAGAAAAAATGATTAACAGATTGGAGATGATTGACAGCTGGAATGTTTAACAGTTTTTGCAGGGGTTCCATTTGCACAGTTTCTTGGAAGTTATCAAACTGAACTGCATCTATTTAATCAGTCTCAATGTATTGCAAAAAAAGGATCTAATACATTTTGTGCTAATAGCAAAGAAGTATTAATTCTGCTTGAATCTTTACATTTTTAAATCTTTACTGCACAGTGCTTTCATTCCACACAAAAATATCAGTAGAAATATTTGTGTCGCTAACTTTTATTGGCATTTTATCAATATTCCCTAAATGTTTTAACTGAACATTATCAATGAATGCCAATATTTGAAGTTCAGCATTAATAACCACAGAACATGCTATTTTAGGTGCAGGATCAATTTGCAAATTAATGAAACAAACAGCATTATCTTTTGATATGTGTCCAAAAGTATGAAATATTAAGAAGTGGAATATGTTCCTTAGACTATGTGAAGTTTGAAGGGACCCCTGTTTTAACTATACTCCATGGTCCGGTGCTTGGGTTGTTTTACCTCTGAGCGGCACTTTTTTGCACACCATGGGCTAAATGGCCAGGTCACATGGACCCCGAAGGCTCAGAGAAGGTTGGGGGAGGGGACCCAATGGAACAGCTGTTGGGAGACAGATGGTAGCCTCCCGTCAACGCCATCCAGCGTGTTCTTTAACGTGCATAGGGTATGTCTCTCCCGCACACGGCGCCACGGCTTAACGTCCCATCCGACGGACGGCGGCCTTTCCAAGCCCATCGGTGTCCCCTACTGACCGTGGGCAGGGCGGGGAATTTTGTGAAGATAAATCTCAACGCTGACCCAGCTGGGACTCGAACCTGGGAATTACAGATTACGAGCCTGGCGCGCTACCGACTGAGCCACCCCCGCCCCAACAGCAAATGGGCTAGTTCAGTTAGGAATACCAGTCATACAGGGGAGCCGAAATTGTGTCTGACCATTACCTGGTCAAAAGTGTCTTGCAAGTGAAGTTTAAGAAATGCTGTGCTAAGTTTAATAAAATTGTCTTTAACACTGAAGGTCTGAAAGACACAGTTATAGGCGAGTCATACCATGATGGGCTACTTAGATATTACGACAGTCGTGGTTTGCTTCCTGCTGATGTTTAGAAAGAATGGGATCAGTTTAAGCAGACTTTTCTTGAATCCAACAGTATGCTTTTGGGTAAAAGGGAACAGCGGAAACAAAATTATTTGTGTGATAAGGACTAACATTCACATGCAACAATGTGACATATAAGCATTCCCATATTTGTTGATTTGCCACTGGCGCCATCTATGTCAGGAATCGGGCAACTAAGCTGTCTCATATGATGGTAGTAATATTTGTCACTCACGTTCGCAGCGGTAGGTAAATAATCCAGTAATAAAGTATCACAGGAAAAGTGTCTGTTGACAATAAACAAAAACTTGAAATGATTGGCTGAAAAAAAAATTATTTCTTCCTGAGTGGGATTCGAACCCACATCTCACAGAAGCATGCCAGACGTCATAACTGCTAGATCATCAGAGACTAACCATTTTCTTCAACATTGTGACATATAAACATTCTGCATATTTTGTTTATTCTGCACTGGCGTCATCTATGTCGGAAATCAGGCAACCAAGCTCTCTCGTATAGTAGAAGCAATATTCGTCATTCACGCTCACAGCGTTATATAAATAATTCAATAATAAAGTATCACATGAAAAATGTCCTGTTGACAAGAAACGTTTGAAATAATTTCCTGAAAAATAGTTGATTTCTTCCTAAGTGGATTCGAATCACATAGGATTCTTTTAACAAATTATTTCAAGTGTTTCTTGTCAACAGGACATTTCCTGTGATACCTTATTAGTAAAAAAATCCGGAAGGTTTGGGTAGAAACGAATCCACCGGCTATGAAGAGTGCACCCCGATACCAACGATGACCTGAGCAAACGCTGGCCAATTTTCCGTGTTGAATATGTGCTAAAGGGTTTGGGAAAAATGGGGAATTGGAGGGTAATGTATTCACAAAACTAACTTTTAGTTCAGTGAAAATAAGAGTAGACAGATTAAAATTGAGATCCGGCAAACCTTACGCGGTTCGACTAGTATTAAAATGCTTCTACAGTACTTCCAGCATAATTACACACTATAAACATATCACTAAAAAACTACAGATTCCAAGGATTTCTTTTAACAATAACTACAAAAGGTTGTTTTATGGTTTTGGTTTTCTTGATTATTTGAAACACAGTTAATATTAAGCCAGGAACTAATACTTGGGAATAGGATCAATGGTTTCAATTTTAATCTCTCACTTTATAATGCCCCCCCCCCCCTGGCAGTCGTTTAAAAAATTATTTAAATTTTGTAAATGGTAAGCTCCAATATTATTTATTTAGAAGCTCAGCAAAAGTGAACTTTTATTATTGTATTTTTGGATCAAGACTTAACACAGTTAGTCCAGACCATAAAAATAACAACAGTTCTCGCCTGTTAAGCCAAAGTGCTTTTTTACGCTTCAGTTGCATTTACGTTACAAACCAATAGAACGTATTATTGGTTTCTTCTTTCGTTAACGAATGAGGAAGCTCTGGAAATCATCCCTTAATGAGTCAAAGGTACGTGGTAGAGTAATCCCTTAAGAGCTGGAAACAGTTTCTGAAGGCTATTATTGAAGAATCTTTGAGAAGATATTTCTTATCTATTTTGTTCTTTACAAAAAAAACCAGGAAACCACTTTGCCTTCCTATCTAAATCAGTTGTCATAATGAACCAAACCCAAATTAAATTAATTTGATTGCATTAGCGAGCGTAATTTAATTCAGAAGATGATATCTTGGATTTTTGCTTTTACTAATTTTTATCAGATTAAGAGGCTGATAATATTAACTAATGACACTGGGCAACAGACAAAAAGGCTTTGAAATGAAAATAGCCAATCTTTACTAATTTCGAGGTGCTGAACACGAAAATGACAATAAAATTTGTCGATGGCTCTTATTTAGGAGAGACAGAGATGGTGATGTATAAACGACTCAGTCCGCATTGAGTACATAGGTATCCATTTCGCAATGCTGTATTTTAAACTCCATATTGTAACATATTGCGTTGTGTTGCATCAGCCCGCCATGCACACAACACCCGGAGGTATTGCATCATTGTCTGATGCAATGTAGTTGAGTCATAACATCGCGACTTTACGTTCGCGGACAAAAGATGATGCAATCGTTAGTTGCAAGCGACGTCTCGTAGGGTGAACAAGTCTTGTGAGCGACTCCCACTTACCCCTGAGTCATAAGTACAATATAAGTTATCCTTGCAGTTTTAATCCAGCATAGTGATGCCTCGTAACTGTGTTAATAGTGCAGATACATTTTGTTACATTTGCAAGCCAGAAAAGGGCCATCACTCCAATAGTGAAAGCGGGGTATGAGTTATATTTTGGATCCAAGATTGGGAACCAGGACAAGGCCTGGGTCCCACACATATGCTGCAGTTCGTGTCAAAGAAATCTTCCGAAGTGCCTGAAAAGTGAAAAAGTGGCGATGCCATTTACTGCTCCTAAGGTTTGGAGAGAGCCAAGCAATCATGCAAATGACTGCTACTTCTGCATGGTTCCACTTGTTTCTGGAGGCATCACAAGGAAAAAAGAGTGGACAATAGCGTACCTGAATATACAATCTGCTCTCCGACCAGTTCCGCACTGCAAAGGCTTTTCCGTTCCCGAACCTCCAAAAGACTTTTCCATCGATTCAGACGATGAGGAGGGAGACGAACCAACGTCGGGTTCTCTGCAGCCTTCGGTGTCTAATGATGATCCATAAGTCTGCCACAGTGCGTCATCTGCGTCACACACATTCTCACCGAAGAAGAAATGAACGATCTTTTCCGCGATCTGGAGCTGTCCAAGGCCAAAAGGGTTAGGTTGTTTTACCTCTGAGCGGCACTTTTTTGCACACCATGGGCTAAATGGCCAGGTCACATGGACCCCGAAGGCTCAGAGAAGGATGGGGGAGGGGACCCACTGGAACAGCTGTTGAGAGACAGATGGTAGCCTCCCGTCAAGGCCATCCAGCGTGTTCTTTAACGTGGACAGGGTATGGCTCTCCCACACACGGGGCCACGGCTTAACGTCCCATCCGACGGACGGCGGCCTTTCCAAGCCCATCGGTGTCCCCTACTGACCGCGCGCAGGGCGGGGAATTTTGCGGAGATAAATCTCAACGCTGACCCAGCTGGGACTGGAACCTGGGAACTACAGATTACGAGCCTGGCGCGCTACCGACTGAGCCCCCCCCCCAAAGGTCAAAGCAGAGTTACTTGGATCAGGACTTAAACAATGGAATCTTCTCAAGGAAAATTACCGAGTGACTTCGTTTCGAACTCGTCATGAGCAGTTTGCGCCTTACTTCGGAAAGGAAGATGACCTTGTGTTCTGCTCCGATGTAGATGGCCTGATAAATGACCTAAGAAACAAACATGACCCTCAAGAATGGCGACTATTCATAGACTCCTCGAAATTGAGTCTCAAGGCAGCGTTGCTGCATAATGAAAATCTACTTCCATTCTTTCCTGTCGGACACGCTGTCTAAATGAAACAAACCTACGACAACCAAAAACAGCTGTTGAACTGTCTTCAATACAGCAAGTATGGCTGGCATCTCTGTTTTGACTTGAAGGCAGTGGCTCTGTTGATGGCTCTGCAGCTGGGATATACAAAGTACTGCTGTCTCTTATGTGAATGGGACAGTCGAGCAAAGACTGCACTACGTGAAGAAAAACTGACCTCAGAGAAAATCTCTGAAGGTCAGAGAGAATAATGTGCAACACCTAGTACTGGCAGAAACGTACAAAATCCTACTACAGTCCCTACACATCAAACTCGGTGTGATGAAAAACTTCCTAAAAGTCATGGATCGGACTGGATCAGCTTTCAAGTACCTGGCTGATAAATTTCCTCCACTCAGCGAAGCGAAAATTAAAGAGGGAATTTTTGTGGTTCCTCAGATCCGCGAGCTGTTCAGAGACCAGATGTTCGACAACCTGCTTCAGGGTGACAAGAAAAAGGCTTGGGACGCGTTTCTTCTGGTGTCAACTAAATTTCTCGGGAATGTCAGGGTAGACAACTACAAGAAACTGGTTAAGGACATGTTGTCTCTGTATCACAAACTTGGCTGCAATATGTCCTTAAAGATCCACTTTCTCCATCCCACTTAGATTTCTTCCCCGACAGGGGCGGGGGTGGCTCAGTCGGTAGAGCGCCAGGCTCGTAATCTGTAATTCCCAGGTTCGAGTCCCAGCTGGGTCAGCGTTGAGATTTATCTCCGCAACATTCCCCGCCCTGCCCACGGTCAGTAGAGGACACCGATGGGCTTGAAAAGGCCGCCGTCCGTCGGATGGGACGTTAAGCCGTGGCCCCGTGTGCGGGAGAGCCATACCCTGTGCACGTTAAAGAACACGCTGGATGGCCTTGACGGGAGGCTACCATCTGTCTCCCAACAGCTGTACCAGTGGGTCCCCTCCCCCAACCTTCTCTGAGCCTTCGGGGTCCATGTGACCTGGCCATTTAGCCCGTGGTGTGCAAAAAAGTGCGGCTCAGAGGTAAAACAACCCAACTCTTCCCCGACAACTGCAGCGTGGTTAGTGATGAACACGGTGAACGTTTTCGCCATGACATTGCAACGATGAAGAAAAGATACCAGAGTAACTGATCCACTTCAATGTTGGCTGACTACTGTCGGACGCTCGCCAGAGATGATCCTGAGCATTTACAAACGACGGGCTAAGCGACGTCGGAAGTAGAAGCGGAGTTTTACCAATACATATCATATGTTCGTATTACTCTATTACAGAAGAAACTATTTCGAATTTCTCAGAAATCGTAGCCAATTTTTCATTTTCATTGTCATATTCGTGTTCAGCACCTTGAAATCGTTAAGAAATGGCTACTTTTACCTCAGAGGCATGACTTTTATGAAAATTTGTTGCCCAGTGTGATCAAATATCCGAGCAAATACAAGGGGAAGTAGAGTTTTATTAATTAAACAATATTTGTTTTTTTAGTAAAATGTAAATCGTATTCTCTTTTAAAGTAAAAGGAAAGTGTTTCTGAAAATTTTTGTTTTCATTTCTTGAGTGTTGATAAGCAACATTAAGAGAAAATATTTCATCGTTCTCACACTGGATTAAGCAGTTGGGATCCCTAGATCCTAGTCCTAAACGGATTAGACAATTTAGTGACATGGAGACTAGTTCAAAAATGAATAAGCAGTTGGGGGCCCTGGAACCTATAGTTCTAAATGGATTAGACTACGTGGTAAAAGTTTTTGAGGTACGCCGTGAGAGCTCAAAAGTCGCCAGATCTGTGCAACAAAGTAAAAATAATCAATGTTATACTATAACTATAGTTTTATCTATCTATACAAGGGGGACGTCAGTTACATACACATTTCCAGGGGGTACGTGAAGCATAAAAGATTTATTTCATAAGGATACGCATTTCCAGGGGGTACGTAAAGCATAAAAAGACCAGTTTTCTGGTTTGGTTTCACTGGATTAGAAAATTGAATTTCATGGAGCCTATTTCAAAAATGAATAAGCAGTTGGGGGTCCTTGGAGCCTATAGTTCTAAATGGATTAAGCAGCAATTGGTTCAGAGTAAAGAGCCAAGGAATGAGTATTGAACACTCCTTGGTTCTATTGGAAGATTGTAAGAAACAGATGGGAGTCTTGCACCAAGGACATTAGGCGTGTTCTTTATCGTAAATGTGGTAAAACTTACCATGATAGGTTATTTAGTCATTATGACAGTCATGGTTTGCCTACTACTGGAGTTGAGGAAGATTGGGACGATTTTAAACAGGCTTTTTTGGAAACTAGCAGTACTCTTTTAGGAAAAAAGGAGCAGAGGAGGCGAAATTATTTGAGTGATAATGCACTTGAGCTTATTTTAGAAAGAAATAACTGTAGGAATGTACTTTATCAATGCCCTACTAGTCCTAATAGAAAGCATTATAGAGAGCTTAATAAACATGTAAAGAATCAGCTGCTGATAAGAATATTTGGATTGGTGACTTGGCTGACAAAGCCGAGGAAACAGTTAGACAGCACAACAGTAGAGAGCTCTACCAGATAGTTGATGTTTTGTGTGGTAGAAAATGGACAGGTATACAGGAATTGAAGGATAAACAAGATAAGGTTATTGAAGGTGTGATTCTATCATGACTAGGTGGGTTGACCATTTCATTGATGTTCTAAACAATGTGGTTAGTTCTACTCGTATTGTTTGTAATGATGATAGATGCATTACTGGCTTTAATAATGGCCATATCACTGTCTGAAGTTATTTTGGCTATTTCTAAACTTAAACTTCATAAATCCCCAGGGGTAGATGAAATTACTTCTGAAATGCTTAGGGCTGGGAATGTTTCGGTTACCATTTGGATGACTGAAAGTTTGAATATCATCTATGATAAAGTCGTTGTTCCCAAGGATTTTACCAGAGCTATTATTATCCCTATTTTTAAAAAATGGGGGTCGCAGTTCTTGTGATAACTATAGAGGTATCAGCCTACTCTCTGTTCCAGGTAAAGTTCTTTCCATGATTGTGCTTAATAGAATTAAGAATCTGGTTGACAGTCAATTGCGTGATGAGCAATGTGGATTCAGAAGTGGTAGGGGATGTGTAGATCAGATATTTTCCCTCAGGCAAATTCTTGAGAAATGTTTACAGTTTCAGAAACCTTTGGTTACTAGCTTTGTTGATTTCAAAAAGGCTTTCAACTCTGTTGATCGCCATAATTTGTGGTTGATTGTGATATCACATGGCATACTAGACAAGTTAGTTAACATAATGAAAGCTGTCTATAATAACACTGAGTCGTGTGTGGTAGTTGATAAGGCTTGTATCAATTGGTTTAGCATTGCTTCTTGTGTTCGACAAGGGTGCATTTTGTCTCATTTTTTCTTTAGATTGGTTATTGATTGTTCTACGAAATTCACTGCAAGGGAAAGATTTTGGCCTTAAATGGCCCATGGCTGTTTGAAGGATGATGATGATGATGATGATGATAGTTTTTGAATTTAGATTCCCATTGACATAAAAAATATTATCTATTTTGAGAGTGCAGTGTATATTTTATAGCAGAGAATATATCCAGAATTTAGTTTATGCTATTAAATATCCTTAGTTTATGCTTTAATTATCCTTAAGTTATTACCTGAAATCTGTGGATGAAAGGCGTTAAAATTGAGCTTCATTTTAAAGGGGATTTAACTTTAATATAGACAAAATAAGTCATTTTTTACTGTTTCTTTTTTTACTTTAACTAGGAGCTGAAAAAAAATGTCATGAAGTTAGCAAATTTTAACATTACGCGTATTTCAGGTTTCAGGTTCCCTTTCGCAATTTGATCAAAGAGCGGCCCTCGATCATCCTCTGGATTCCTACCTCATTTTATCAGCCTCACAGTCCTCGCAAGACTACAAGTTTTGTTCTATCAGATCAGCTCCCTCTTGTCGTTTTATCTGACCCATTGTCCACATTCGACTTCTCGATGTTATTATGTCTGGGTCATGGTCTACATCCAGTTTCTCGATGTCGATTTATCTGCCTGGTCAGCATCCAGCTTCGAGGGTGGGGTGGCTCAGCCGGTAGCCTGTCAGACTCGTAATCTGAATTTCACAGGTTCGAGTCACACTTGGGTCAGCGTTAAGGTTTATCTTCTAAAAACTCCCTGCCCTGCCCTCGGTCAGTAGGACACACCAATGGGCTTCGTCGAATGGGACATTAAGCAGAGACACCGTGTGTGGGAGAGCCATACCTGTGCACGTTAAAGAGCACATTAGATGGCCTTGACGGGAGGCTACCATATGTTTCCTAGCAGCTTTCCAACAGATTCCTTCCCCGCAACCTTCTCTGAACCCTTGGGGTCCTTGTGACCTGGCCATTTATCACATGGTGTGCAAAAAGGGATCTCAGAGACAAAATATCCCACCCAAACATCTGGCTTCTCTATGTTGTTAATCTGTTCTGCAGTTAACTAAACTTCAGTATAAGTGATGTTATCAGGCTCGTTGTCAGAATCCATCCAATCTCTCTGATTTGATGAAGTCCACGATGAGCATCCTCCCTACCTAATTAGTTTCATCAACATCGTGGTCCTTATCTGACCACTGATCTGGTTTTATAGATCCACGACTCGATCCCGGCTACCGATCTGGCTATATCAAAATCTTCGAACCTCATCCGACTATCAGTTAGGTATTCTGAGTTCTGCTGCCCACATATGGCCATGACATCGTTTTATCAGGCCCGCGAAGAGAGTTCTGCAAATGAATTAAATATTCAGTTAGAAAAAGCAGATTTAATTTTTTAACTTTGATTTAACTTTACTCATTAATTAAAGATAAAAAAAAATAGAATACTAGAAATTATCGATTCATAGATTCATTTCATATTTCTGTGTATTATAGAATCAATATTGTCAATAGCCACACTGCTCATTAAAAGCAACTAATGTTTCTCAATTTTTTTACTTAAGCGTTTTGAAGCTTTCTTTTCTGCTCAACTATTAACAACATCTCAACGAAGTTCACATTAAATATGTGAACTTTAGCTACAGTACTTGAATCCTATTCATAGGTGGGTTGGATCAGCTGGTAGAGTGAAATCTGATGCTCTCAAGTTCAATTCCCTAAAATGTCTACGCTGAGATTTTTCGCTATTAACCCCTGCTCTGCCCCGATGAGACAGAGAACATATATGGGTTTGGAAACACTGCTGGCCGTCAGACGGGCCATGGTTACAGAGCTGAATTGGGCTGGTTCACTTCGGAGCGGCACTTTTTGTTTTACAATTGTGAAATGGTTAGGACAGAAAGGCTCCAAGGGCTCAGAGAAGGTTGGGATAAGAGTTTTGTTTATACAATGGGCGAAATGGTTAGGTCAGAAAGACCACAAGGGCTCATGGAAAGTTCAGGGAAGAGTTTTGTTTTTACAGTTTGCGAAATGATTAGGTCAGAAGGACCCGAACAGCTCAGAGAAGGTTGAGGGAAAAGGTTTGTTTTTACAACTGGCGAAATGGTTAAGTCAGAAGGACTCCAAGGGGCTCAGAGAAGGTTGAGGGAAGAGTTTGTTTTTTCTTTCTCAATTGTCGAAATGGTTAGGTCAGAAAGATTCCAAGGACTCAGAGAAGGTTGGGGAAGACTACAATCTGGACAGCTGACAACTGTTATGAGACAAATAGAAGTATACCCTCTGGAACATCCAGCGTGTTCTTTAACGTGCATAGGATATGACTCACCAGCACGCAGCGTATGGCTCACCGGCAGACAGCTCTACAGTTTTAGTCCCATCCGATAGACGGCGTCCTTTCCAAGTCCCTTTCTGACCGAGACCGGAGGGAAGCAAATTAGATGAGATAATATGACGCCTGCACAATTAGGACTCGAAACTGGAAACTGCAGATTACGAGCCTGGCGCGCTACCCGACTGAGTCATCATAGAGGATATCTATAAGCACTGAGCTTTATAGATGCAGAAGAGCCATGCTCGTGCTCATTAATGAGAATACTGAATGGCCTTGACGGACACCTTCCATCTCTCTCCTATCAGCTATCCTGTGAATTCTCTATCATTCCCGAGTTTCCTAAATAACTCCGAGCCTTTAGGGCCCTCATGACCTTACCATTCAGTTCATTCTGTGGGCAAAAGTTTTTCGTATGTTACAAACTAATCTTTTCATGCTAATAACTATAATTTTTTTTCTAACATATGTTTTAATTTGGACATTCATTAGCATCATACGGGTGTTATCGGTGGGAACATTTTTATTCGGATTATTAATTTTACAGTCTTGCTATTTCGACAGCAATATTTTCTTCTGGGATTTGGCGCCGTCAGAAACCTTTTCCTCTGGGATTTTCGCGTAATTTTTGGACTGTCAGAAACTCAAGAACTACTCTTACCTGATGACGTTCTGCATGGCTTTAAATTTTATTAACTCTCCACTAATAATTTCGGAGAAATTAATAGTTTTTCCTTGGTCTCAAGAAAACATCTTAAAGTCAATTAGACCATGTCACTCAAAGCTTCAACGAGCAAAATTAAAAAACTGTTTAACACTAAAGGTCGAGAACAATAAACCTCGACCAAATCCATTTATTAATTTAATTATGCTAATTTTGAACATTGGAGGATTATTATCAAACAATCTATTGAAAATGTTTAATATAACTGGTTGGTAAATGGAACATACCGCAAAATAAACGCATAATAACAAAATTCAGAAAAAAATACAGTGACCAGTAGGAACGCAAAGGTTTTAACATGTTGACTATTCACATACTTATTAAGATAGCCTAATAGTGTAGGAAAATGCATTGGGTATTTTACCTCTGAGCGACAACTTTTTACAGAAAATTGCATAAATAACCAGGTCGCAAGGACTCCAGGACTCAGAGAAATTTGGGGGAAGGGGACTCACTGGACCGATGTTAGGAATCAGATGGTAGCCTCCCGTCAAGGCCATCCAGCATGTTTTTACGTGCATAGGGTATGGTCTTTGGCACTAGGATCATGGCTTTATTTCTTATCCGACGGACGGCTGCCTTTCCAAGCCCATCGGTGTTCCCTGCTGACCTAAGGCAGGGCGGGGAGTTTTGCGGAAAGAAATCTTAACGCTGACCCAGCTGGATCACGAACATGGGAACTACAGATTACGAGCCTCGCGTGCTACCGACTGAGCCACTTCGCGTGCTAGCGACTGAGCGACATCTATGTAACTCTCCCCACAAACAAAGATATACCATGAAGTAGTAGCTGAAAAAATTTATTTTTACCGTGAGAGAGATTCGAACTCACCCTTTTCAGTTACATGTCAGGCATGTAGCTGGGAAGCGTGGGTTCGAATCCCACTCAGCGAAATTAAATATTTTTCATCTAACTATATTATGAGTTATATGTCTACAGGACATCTCCTGTGATAGTTTACCTACTGAAAAAACACAGATATAAAAGTTTCTGTATTGCACGAATACCTGCATATAATTTGTGTATTGAATATATTGAACATACAAAAACAGTAATCAACAACACAAATACAGTACATGTACATTCATAGAGATATATCCATATTGGCAGGTACAATGAGACATCAGTCTCTTTCCGTACTGCAGAAATTCATTCATTTATAGTCCATTTTATATTAAAACAATATAAAAAAATGCAATGACCAGTGGGAGCGCAAAGTTTTTAGACATGTTGACTATTCACATACTTATTAACATGGGGCGGGGGTGGCTCAGTCGGTAGCGCGCCAGGCTCGTAATCTGTAGTTCCCAGGTTCGAGTCCCAGCTGGGTCAGCGTTGAGATTTATCTCCGCAAAATTTCCCCGCCCTGCCTACGGTCAGTAGGGGACACCGATGGGCTTGGAAAGACCGCCGTCCGTCGGATGGGACGTTAAGCCGTGGCCCCGTGTGCGGGAGAGCCATAGCCTATGCACGTTAAAGAACACGCTGGATGGCCTTGACGGGAGGCTACCATCTGTCTCCCAACAGCTGTTCCAGTGGGTCCTCTCCCCCAACCTTCTCTGAGCCTTCGGGGTTCTTGTGGCCTGACCATTTAGCCCATGGTGTGCAAAAAAGTGCCGCTCAGAGGTAAAACAATCCAAACAATCCAGCTTATTAAGATAGCCAACTAATGTAGGAAAATGCATTCGGTAACTGAGCCCCACTCTCTTCGTATACATATGATCCAAGGACTCACAACAACAAAAACACGCGCAAAGAAATAAAACTGTTCGGATTATTAATATTTTTTTTTTGCATTTTTTTCACATCGTCTCCCACTGCTGTTGCCAATCATTTAATTATTTTTAGTGTAATTCTATATTATCTATTTCCATAACGTAAGTCTTTAAAAAAAGTCTTTAGCCATTCTAAACTAATTTTTATATTTTTTTTTTTCCATTCTTATATTTATGAGCAATGAATTATAGATTCTCGGTCCCTGAAACGTAAAAGGTCTATGTGAAACTTCCTTTTTAGCCTGTGGAATAAATAATTTACATTCTCCATTTCGCAGATTGTAGCATGTGTCCTTTTTCTTTAAAGTATAAGGTTTTCTAAATGCTAGATACATTATTCGATATGTACACAGCTATCTTAAATATATTGTCTTATTTTTTTCGACCAATTTGTTTCTTCTGTCTTTGTTATAATGAGTCATTATATTCAAGAACTTCCTTTGCAAACTTCAATACCACTAACTGATGTTATATAGGTCCTCTCCAAGCGATTAAATCATATTGTATAGCAGACTGAATCCATGCATAATATAACTTCAGCATAAATGCATTTGTCACCATCTTTCTTATATAATTTATATAAATAGTATCTTAATTTTTTGGTCAGTTACAATGTAAACAATACGTTATACGCTTAAATATGCCTCAGAGTCTCCGTAACACGGGGCGGGGGGGGGGGGGGGGGGGGGGGCTCAGTCGGTAGCGCGCCAGGCTCGTGATCTGTAGTTCCCAGGTTCGAGTCCCAGCTGGGTCAGCGTTGAGATTTATCTCCGCAAAATTCCCCGCCTTGCCCACGGTCAGTAGGGGACACCGATGGGCTTAGAAAGGCCGCCACCGTCGGATGGGACGTTAAGCCGTGGCCCCGTGTGCGGGAGAGCCATACCCTGTGCACGTTAAAGAACACGATGGATGGCCTTGACGGGAGACTACCATCTGTCTCCCAACAGCTGTTCCAGTGGGTCCCCTCCCCCTACCTTCTCTGAGCCTTCGGGGTCCATGTGATCTGGCCATTTAGCCCATAGTGTGCAAAAAAGTGCCGCTCAGAGGTAAAACAACCCAACCCAACTCCGTAACACGGTCATGATGTAACTCGCTCAAGACGTCCATGAGATATCTGCCACGAGCGTTGCACTTGTCGGAACATCACTTTTTATTTGTGCATTTAGTCTTGGTGGTTTTAGCTGTGAAACGGAATTGACCTGTTTAGGGATATGCATTGTTTTCGAAATCTTTTCTTTCATCAATTAGTAACGAAGTTTTAAATGAGGAATCAAGAATCCGTGTTAACTTATATGCGTTGTCTTAATAATATCAGGCTTATGAAAAGGTCTTAAGAAGGAAAGGGATTGCATTTTAAGTATTGGTTTAGAAAGCTCCAACGGCAGAATCGTGAACTAGAGGAATTAATGAATCTTATTATATTTTGATGGCTTTAAGCTTGCGGCCCTAAAATTTAACTTTCGAAAATGCTGGATGTTTTTAAAATTTATGTTTAGGATTTAAAATATCTCTGTGCCTTTGGATATTGGGTTGGTTTGTTTCACAGCTGAGCTACAGAATTATACTGAACATTCTACACTCAGTTTTTCCCCATGTTTGGTTAAAAATTGGGAGGGCGGGGGGGGGGGGGGGGGCTCAGTCGGTAGCGCGCCAGGCTCGTAATCTGTAGTTCCCGGGTTCAAGTTCCAGCTGGGTCAGCGTTGAGATTTATCTCCGCAAAATTCCCCGCCCTGTCCATGGTCAGTAGGGTCCAAGCCCATCGATGTCCCCTACACCGATGGGCTTGGAAAGGCCGCCGTCCGTCGGATGGGACGTTAAGCCGTGACCCCGTGTGCGGGAGAGCCATACTCTGTGCACGTTAAAGAACACACTGGATGGCCTTGACGGGAGGCTACCATCTGTCTCCCAACAGCTGTTCCAGTGGGTCCCCTCCCCCAACCTTCTCTGAGCCTTCGGGGTGCATGTGACCTGGCCATTTAGCCCATGGTGTGCAAAAACGTGCCGCTCAGAGGTAAAACAACACAACCCAACCCTATCCTGACCTCGATTTCCTGATGGAAAAGGAGTCACCGATGGGGTTCGAAAGGCTGCCCTCCGTCGGGTGGCAAGTTAAAAAGTGGCCCTGTGCGCAGGAGAGAGCCATACCCTGTCCTTGATGAGAGGCTTCCCTCTGTCTCCTAAAAGTTCTCCAGTGGATCTCCTACCGCAGGCTTTTCTGAGCCCTTAGGATCATTGTGGCCTGGATATTTAGTTCTTTGGTGTACGCAAGTGTCGTTCAGAGGTAAAATAACTCAGCTGACAACACTCGAATTTGAAAACTGAAAATAATTTACATAGACGAAGAAAAATTCTGAATGTGAAACTTCTTAAGTGGGCAGTGCAATAAACCAATTGCACAAAGTTATGATGTTGACTCGAAAAGATTACATTTCAAACAAATTACCGTAGCAATATGAGTGCAGTGTCTCTTGCTCGTGAATATCAAATGAAAGGGATTCATCATAGGTACAGTGGCTCAAAAAAATTATTTTTTGACTGTAGTACGCCTATTTTTGAGCGACTGTAGTACCCATGTGATGTAGTTTTTTAGAGCGACTGTATACTGTAGTGGTGTTCATTCACGTAGGGAACAAATTCCTGTTAGCATTTTAAGGCTTATTGGGATGTCTAATTTCTGAGCAACACTTTTTTGGCATTATGGGCTAAATGGCCAGGTGACAAGGACGGGTTAGGTTGTTTTTCCTCTGATTGGCACTTTTTTGCACACAATGGGATAAATGACCAGATCGCAAGGACCTCGAAGACTCAGAGAAGGTTGGGGGAGGGAACCCGTTTGAAAAGCTGTTGGGAGACAGATGGTAGCTTATCTTCAAGGCTATCCCACGTGTTCTTTAACGTGAACAGGCTTTTGCTCCGCTGCACACGGACCACGGTTTAACGTCCATACGACGGACGGCGACCTTTTTAATCTCAGCGGTGACCCTTTTCTTACCGAGGGCAGAAATGGTGGTTTTAGTGGTGGGCAAACAATGCCAAACAGGACCTTGTTAGAATTGGTGTGCAGTGGCCAGATGCAGCAGATTTAGTTCATGACAGATATGCTTGGAGAACTAAATTGCACGGTCTGGTTGGACCTCCGTAGCCCATGGCTGCTTGAGGATGATGATGATGATGATGATGAGAACCATTAGATCTAAATTTGACCTTTGACCTCGAAGAACCCTCGGATCAGAAACCTCATAGCATTTCTGAGGTCTACAATCCTAAACACTCTCAGACACCAACTTTCAGGTTTCGAGCACCCGTAGATTAAGGGTTTGACCTCCACGTGATCTTCGTTTAACCTTGAAGAACTCATCGGAGGTAAAATTTCGGATTTTTCCCTAGCTCTACTACCCCGTTTACTCCTAAGAGTAAATTATCAGAGCTCTACCACTTCTACATCACAGTTAAAATTAGTGTGATCGTCAATCAATCAGTCACTCAGCTGTTAATCACTCACAATCGTATATATTACATGAAGTAATAGCTAAAAAAATTCAAGTTTGTCTGTTAGTGAGACACACATTCACCATATCCTAATAACATGTCAGGTAATCTGATCACTGAGCTATCGCAAGCTAGTTGAATTTCCAGCTAAAATTTGAGTATAAACCTTACCAATTTCAGTCGCTCGTGGGACCATCTATTGACCGGGGATGAACATGCAAGCTTCCACGAGAGGTTGAAAAAAATTGTGTTCATACAGTCAAACTTCGAAAACAGCGTTTATGCTGTGCAATACAAGACACAATAGTAGAGGAATGGAAGAAATGTCCTGTATACATCGAATACGTGAATGTTTAGCTGAAAAACATGAGTTCTGCTGCACATGAGATTCGAACCCACGACCTCTTGATAGCATGTCAGGTGTTCTGACCGCTGAGCTAACACAAGGAGATCGTGGATTCGGATATAACTCGTGCTTTTAGCAAACCGTTCATCTGTTAAATATTTACAGGATATTCCTTGTTCTGCTCTACTATTGAATATTTATTTACTTTTCTAACCGTTAGATGTCTGGGGGTTGACTATTAATTAACTGGTTATAGTACAATTTCCTTTATGAGGAGAAGAATAAAATCAGGTGCAACTTTCGTTGATAAGAAATTTGATTGAAGTTTACAACAGCGCAGTTTTTTCACTATCAACCTTTCATGCGAGAAGAAATGTTTGCAAAATCAACCATAAATAGCCCTGCAAAACACAAAAGTTCTTCTCATATTTCTTACAAATATTATTGCATGAAACATTGGCTTCGAAAACAATAAAAACTTTTTCTGTTCATCTTTTTTGTTTCTACCGGGGCGGGGTTTGGCTCAACTGGTCTCGCGCCAGGCTCGTAAGCTGCAGTTCCCAAGTTCGAGTCTCATCCTCTCCAGTGTTGACATTTAACTCCGTTAAACTCTCTCTCTTCCCTCGGTCACTAGATTATACTAATGGTCTTAGAAAGGTCGTCGTTCGTCGGATTGGATGTAAAAGTGTGGTCCAGTGTGCGGGAGAGCCATATGCACGTTAAAAAAACACGCTGGATGCCTCGACGACAGTCTACCATCTGTCATAAGTTTACATTACCGGTTATACATGGGGCGGGGGTGGCTCAGTCGGTAGCGCGCCAGGCTTTAATCTGTAGTTCCCAGGTTCGAGTCCCAGCTGGGTCAGCGTTGAGATTTATCTCCGCAAAACTCTCCGCCCTGCCCACGGTCAGTAGGGGGACACCGATGGGCTTGGTAAAGTGGTACGTTAAGCCGTGGTCCCGTGTGCGGAGAGCCGTACCTTGTGCACGTTAAAGAACACGCTGGATGGCCTTGACGGGAGGCTACCATCTATCTCCCAACAGCTGTTCCAATGGGTCTCCCCCCCCCAACCTTCTCTGAGCCTTAGGGGTCCATGTGACCTCGCCATTTAGCCCATGGTGTGCAAAAAAGTGCTGTTCAGAGGTAAAACAACCCAACAACCTAGTTATATGTATTTACAGGCTTACATCTTTCCATCTGTCTCCTAATAACTGACCGGTGATATCCAATCCAGCTGTGAACCCTTGGGGCCCTTGTGACCTGGCCTTTTTAGTCTATTGCGTTTAACCTATCCCGTAAAAAGGTAAAACAACCCAATCTTATTCTTCGCTGGATTAACGATTATATACACATATTTGCCCTGACTTAATTTCTTTAACTAATGGTGTATACGAATAACTCTTCCTTGAGATTTTAACAAAAGTTTTAATTATTTAACTGTTTGGTTTTTCAAAGTACATGTACAGCGACTTAAATAATCGGATTAATGTATAAATATTAGTAACAGCAACTTTTTGTTTGCACAGAACTGAAAATCGCTAGTAAGGAAAGCTTACAGAAAATGTTTGCTCATCAGTATTTTAAGTCATCTTAATACCAGCATTTTATACCCAGCAGTGATTATTTAAAACAATAATAACTGAAATAAGAAATAATTTAATTGCTGAAGTAAATAACTTTTAACTTCTGTTCTTTCGACATAAAAAGTAGTTTTGTGAACTGAAGACATCATAAAAGCCTTCCTTTACTCCTAATCCTCATCTAGGAGACGCGGAGGATTGATGAAAGCTCATTTCTCTCTTTCATCCATTCGCCGAGAGTTTACGACCCATTCCAGCCAACACGGCCATAGTGTCACCGTAGGTTTTAACGCTGGCTGTAAAATGCTTAGGCAAACAAACGACGGAACCTGAAAGCCATAAATAAGTAGAAGCTGACGGCATCTCATCGATTTTTCTTTGCATCTTCACCTTGTTGCTGTTTCCTTTAAAGAAGACAATCTGCTCTGCACTTTCGAAAGCGAAAAATAAACGGAGAAGTTCTCTTTTGTTTTTGTGATCATTATTTAAATTTTATGGACTTCATTTTCGAGTTTTCGTTTTGTTGGCTTGGGTTGTTTTACCTCTGAGCGGCACTTTTATGCATACCATGGGCTAAATGGCCAGGTCACATGGACCCCGAAGGCTAAGAGAAGGTTGGGGGAGGGTTGGGTTGTTGGGTTGTTTTACCTCTGAGCGTCACTTTTTTGCACGCGATGGGCTAAATGGCCAGGTCACATGGACCCCGAAGGCTCAGAGAAGGTTGGGGGAGGGGACCCACTGGAACAGCTGTTGGGAGACAGATGGTAGCCTCCCGTCAAGGTCATCCAGAGTGTTCTTTAACGTGCACAGTGTATGGCTCTCCCGCACACGGGACCCCGGCTTAACGTCCCATCCAGCGGACGGCGGCCTTTTGGGGGAGGGGACCCACTGGAACAGCTGTTGGGAGACAGATGGTAGCCTCCCGTCAAGGCCATCCAGCGTGTTCTTTAACGTGCACAGGGTATGGCTCTCCTGCACACGGGGCCACGGCTTAACGTCCCATCCGACGGACGGCGGCCTTTCCAAGCCCATCGGTGTCCCCTACTGACCGTGGGCAGGGCGGGGAATTTTTCGTTTTGTAAAAAGCTTTCTGTTTCCATAAACGTTTTTGGTTTCTATTGAAAAAAAAGATTTTGCTGCGTAGCAGTTGTTGCAGTAGTAAACATTTAAGGCAATGCTTCCCACAGTGGGTGTCTGTACATCTTTGGGTATCGCCAAATTTCGATTGGTAAAGTATTAAATGATTTTTTTCTCTCATAAGTTTTAACCTTTCCCTCTTTCTCACATATTTTTATTAAACAATTAAAAGATTTTGGGGTGTCTTAATATTCTCAGTGTGCGTACTGGGTGTGGCGGATATTTAGAAAGATTTCGTTTAAAGCAGTTCCCATCCTTTTTGTGTCAGACGCCTCCCCACTTCACGGAAGGATATATATTAAAGTTTAACCATAGATAATCTCAAAAAAACGGTACTCATCTAATCTTTCGCTCAAAGTAGAAGTTTTCAAAGTGAGGTACGCGGTAAAATTTTATGGGGTACGCCGTGAGAGCTCAAAAGTCGCTAGATCTAGTAACAAAGTCAGTGTTTTATTTTATTCCCATTGTTACACTATAATTCTAGTTTTACCTGTCTGTACAAAGGGAACGCCAGTTTACATACACATTTCCAGGGGGTACGTGAAGCGTAAAATGTTGAGAAGGTACTGGCTTAAAGTATTAAAAATTAATATATAATTTAATAAATTATTAAAGTACTGGTAGCGAAAAGCGTTATTAGAAATGTTGCTATGATGTAAAATATATTGTACATACTAGATATAACTTTATTATAAACTAGCAAATTTACCCAAGGTTGCTCGGATATCAGAACAATCTAAAGTACATAGTTGGGTTGGGTTGTTTTACCTCTGAGCGACACTTTTTTGCACACCATGGGCTAAATGACCAGGTCACTTGGACCCCGAAGGCTCAGAGAAGGTTGGGGGAGGAAACCCACTGGAACAGCTGTTGGGAGACAGAGGTAGCCTCCCGTCAAGGCCGTCCAGCGTGTTCTTTAACGCGCACAGGGTATGGCTCTCCCGCACACGGGGGCACGGCTTAACGTCCCATCCGACGGACGGCGGCCTTTCCATGCCCATCGGTGTCCCCTACTGACCGTGGGCACGGCGGGGAATTTTGCGGGAATAAATCTCAACGCTTACCCACCTAGAACTTGAACCTGGGAACTAGAGATTGCGAGCCTGGCGCGCTACCGACTGAGCCACCCCTGCCCCAAAGTACATAGTAGATGGCGTTTGGTAGTAGACGCTTTCATTTGGCATAAAACTCATTACAATCGATTCGTTTCCACCCCTCCTCCCACCCCTCCTGTAATTTTTCTCCTCCTCTTTGCGAAAAATTTGAAACTCTCTACCGTCCCGTGGCCGAGTAGTTTGCGCGCTTGTCTACTGATCTAAGGGACCTAGGCTCGAGTCCCAGGTAAGGCATGGATGTTCGTGTTGTTTTTCTTCTGAAGTCCTACCATCCTCACAGACTTTCCTTTTATGGCATATAAACTGACAGGTTCCTGTCAGACCTCTGTGGCAAGCAGCTGCTTGAGGGGATATTTTTTTAAGTTGTAGTAAATAACACTCCCCACATGATTTTGAATAACTTCGAATGCTAAGTCTTTGACAGACACCAGTTTTTAACCGCTAATTTTAAATCTATGGGGATTTCGACAAATTCAAACCCGTCCGCCTATGGCATATAAACTGACAGGCGCCTGTCAGACCTCTGTGGCAAGCAGTTGCTTGAAGGAATTTTTTTTTTTAAGTTGTAGTAGATAACACTCCCTACGTGATTTTGAATAACTTCGAATGTTAAGTCTATAACACACACCAGTTTTTAAACGCTAATGTTAAATCTATTGCGATTTCGACAAATTCAAACCCGTCTGCCTTAGTTTTGGTTGATCCCATTGGGTTCACACATAGCCTATACTCTTCCCCTGGGTCAAGGGATTAAGGCAAGGATTGGTGCCTCTAGCTTCCCTGGGGACTGAGGGTACAAGAGGAAAGACACAAAAACAAACATTCTTCTTTATTCGTAGATAGTAGAAGTCAAACGGTGCCTTCAGCGCCACTTAATTTTCTGACCTTCACTTCTGACCCCTATTTAACCTCGAATGCGAACCGAATTTAAGAATCACTCTCACTTCTAACTGCCGGAAATAACTCTATTCAGTAATTTTTAGCTCTCCAGTACCGATATATCGGTATTTGACCTTTAACCTCGCATCTTAAATTTGGCATAATTTATGAGATCTACAACTGAATACCCCAGGTACCAATTTTCAGCCTTCTACCACTGGTAGATGTATTATTTGACCTATGACTTCCAGGTCGCAAGCTTTCCTTTAGGATGAATGCCTCTTCCCCCTACCAAGCACCCATTGCATCCAAAGTTTTACAACATTTACGGTATCTCTGACCCAAAATACCCCAGAAACCAATTTTTAGCTCTCACACCAGCAGATATGAATTTGGTCTTTGACCTAGTTTCACCCTTTCACCCTATTACACATCCCCTTCCCCCTTTGACCTAGAAGGACACATCCCCTTCCCCCTTTGACCTAGAAAGAAACATCCCCTTCCCCCTTTTACCTATAAGGTCACATCCCCTTCCCCCTTTGACCTAGAAAGACACATCCCCTTCCCCCTTTTACCTAGAAGGTCACATCCCCTTCCCCTTTTACCTATAAGGTCACATCCCCTTCCCCCTTTTACCTAGAAGGACACATCCCTTCCCCTTTGACCTAGAAGGACACACCTCTTCCCCCTTTTACCTAGAAGGACACATCCCCTTTCCCTTTGACCTAGAAGGACACATCCCCTTCCCCTTTGACCTAGAAGGACACATCCCCTTCCTCTTTGACCTAGAAGGACACATCCTTTTCCTCGAATACGAAATTTCGTTACATTTCTGGGATCTACACCCCGAAATACCCAACAATTTTTCCGTTCCCAGCACTCTTCGATCAAGGTTTGATCTCTACGTGACCTCTATTAGACCTTGAAGGACACGTCGGAGGTCAAATTTCGGATTTTCTCCGAAATCTACCACCTGGATTATCCCTAAGTGCAAATTTTCAGAGCTCTGCCATTTCTGCTTCATAGTTAGAAATAGCGTGATGTCAAATAACTTGGCTGCCCATTTCAGTCAGTCACTCAGTCAGGTGACCCAACTGTCAATCACTCGCAATCGTCTATGATGCGGCAAACTTTCAGTTATTCGAGTGAACTGAGAAGTACATAGATAATCGAGAGACATATAAACGAAACAATATAATTTTCTAAACATATTTATTTATACATGAGAAAGTATGAACTGAGAATACTACTTAAAAAGTCTGTCACTTTTATCTGCATACTCCTTTTATTTCTTCTTCATAACTGGGGGGGGGGGGGGGGGGGGGGGGCTCAGTCGGTAGCGTGCCAGGCTCGTAATCTGTAGTTCCCAAGTTCGACTCCCAGCTGGGTCAGCGTTGAGATTTATCTCCGCAAAACTTCCCGCCCTGCCCACGGTCAGCAGGGGACACCGATGGGCTTCAAAAGGCCGCTGTCCGTCGGATGGGACGATAAGCCGTGGCTCCGTGTGCGGAAGAGCCATACCCTGTGCACGTTAAAGAACACGCTGAATGGCCTTGACGGGAGGCTACCATCTGTCTCCCAACAGCTGTTCCAGTGGGTCCTCTCCCCCAACCTTCTCTGAGCCTTCGGGGTCCATGTGACCTGGCCATTTAGCCCATGGTGTGCAACCCACAACCTAACCCTACATAACTGTTTTAATTTTTCTTAAAGTCAAAACATCCGTGTCATTTTTTTCCAGCTTTCAAGCAAAAATACCAGTATTTCCCCCCAATATATAATATACATTGGAAAGAAGTTGAATGTTTCACTCGATTCTCAGGTTCAAAGTCTACATCATTTTCACTGCTTACGATTTAGAACCTTCATTTTCGAAATGCTTATTTTTTAATTTAATTTCAGTTACTATGAGATTTCGGTAGTAAAGCTAAAACTAGTGATTTGTTTCAAGATGCTAAACGAATTAATAAAAGTGATTTACAAGAGCAGAAATTATTTGATATATTGTTAGGAATGTGAATATTGTAAAATTATTTTTCTTTTCCTTTGATATATAAAGTGTGTTTATGTATGCCAAACCTTCAAGTATCTTTCTGATTCAAATGCATGGATAACACACACTCGGAAGAAACCGCACACAGATTATCATTCGTTTGCTGCATTTACTTTGATTGCCTAGGAAATAGGGGCGGGGGTGGCTCAGTCGGTAGCGCGCCAGGCTCGTAATCTGTAGTTCCCAGGTTCGAGTCCCAGCTGGGTAAACGTTGAGATTTATCTACGGAAAATTCCCCAGCTCTGCCCACGGTCAGTAGGGGACACCGATGGGCTTGGAAAGGCCGCCGTCCGTCGGATGGGACGTTAAGCCGTGGCCCCGTGTGCGGGAGAGCCATACCCTGTGCACGTTAAAGAACACGCTGGATGGCCTTGACGGGAGGCTACCATCTGTCTCCCAACAGCTGTTCCAGTGGGTCCCCTCCCCCAACCTTCTCTGAGCCTTCGGGGTCCATGTGACCTGGCCATTTAGCCCATGGTGTGCAAAAAAAGTGCCGCTCAGAGGTAAAACAACCCAACCCTAGGAAACACAGACTAGTAGTTGAACCCACGCTAAACGTTTGGGGGCAAACATGTGTCCATTGTTCACTCTTTCCATCATAATTTCATTCACAGATTTCCACGCTTAAGGTACACTCACAACAAACTTCTCCATTCACAACAAACTTCTCCATTCACAACTGTCGTCGACAACGATATTTTACTTTATTCCCAAGGCAGACGACTGCAGAGCTCCCAGAAATTTCGGATGCTTTTGCCGTCCCGTGGTCGAGTGGTTAGCACGCTTGGCTACTGATCTAAGGAACCTGGGTTCGAGCCCCGGGTAAGACATGGATGTATGTGTCGTTTTTCTGCTGAGGTCCTACCATCCTCACAGACTTTCTACTGTGGCTTGTAAACTGACAGGCTCCTGTCAGACCTCTGGCAAGCAGCTGCTTGAGGAGGTATTTATATTTTATTTTACTAGGCTTCGTCCCATGGCCGAGTGGTTAGCGCGCTTGGCTACTGATCTAGGGAACTTAGTTTCGAGCCCCGGTAAGGCATGGATGTGTGTGTTGTTTTTCTGCTGAGGTCCTGCCATCCTCACAGACCTTCTACTATGGCATATAAATTGACAGGCTCCTGTCAGACCTCTGTGGCAAGCAGCTGCTTGAGGGGGTATTTATTTTTTTATTTTTTTTCGGGGATCACTCCCGACCCACGCCATAGTTGACGTGTGACATAGGAACTTAATGTTACCCCAACAGGACTAGAACTCAATGCGTCTACCCCACCAAGTTTTGGGCCGATCGCTCGAATACAGTCGTTCAAAAAATTATCCGTACACTATGGTTGATTCCAGAATTCAGAAAAATATCTGCCAACGATTTTTTTCTGAATTCTGTAATCAACCATAGTCTTTTTTTATTAATATATTTTTTATATTTTTTTGAGCGACTGTACCTCTTTCTCCGGCAGGAAGTGGGAGATGGCTGCAAGTGTAGCCACGTCCACCTCGCGCGACATGGAGCGTATTGCCGTTTCCGGAGTCGTAATAAATGAGCTCTAAAACGTCGGTTGGGATGGGTTGTTTTACCTCTGAGCGGCACTTTTTTGCACACCATGGGCTAAATGGCCAGGTTACATGGACCCCGAAGGCTCAGAGAAGATTGGGGGAGGGAACCCACTGGAATAGTTGTTGGGAGACAGATGGTAGCCTCCCGTCAAAGGCCATCCAGCATGTTCTTTAACGTTCACAGGGTATGGCTCCCCCACACACGGGGCCACGGCTTAACGTCCCATCCGACGGACGGCGGCCTTTCCAAGCCCATCGGTGTCCCCTACTGACCGTGGGCAGGACGGGGAATTTTGCGGAGATAAATCTCAACGCTGACCCAGCTGGGACTCGAACCTGGGAACTACAGATTACGAGCCTGGCGTGCTGCCGACTGAGCCTCCCCGCCCCTAAAGCGTCGGTACATCGTACTGCGCAGTATATCACAATTAACAAGCCCCTCATAAAACTGCATCTGCCTGCAGAAACGTCCAGAATTAGTGGACGGGAGAACAGACACGAACCTTTTCATTTTATTTAATTGGGTTGTTTATAACCTCCTATAACTATTTCTGCTGAGTGCTTTAAAATCGAAAAACTCGTGAGAAACCAGCCTCTGGAATTCTAGGACCACGTGGGTCAACACAGATTTTTGGTAGTCCTCCATTAGGCCCAGTATATGGGTTGGGTTGTTTTACCTCTGAGATGCACTTTTTTTGCACACAATGCGCTAAATGGCCAGGTCACATGGACCCCGAAGTCTCAGAGAAGATTGCGGGAGGAGACCCACTGGAGCAGCTGTTGGGAAACAGATCTTAGCCTCCCGTCAAGTCCATCCAGCGTGTTCTTTAACGTGCACAGGGTATGGCTCTCCCGCACACGGGGCTTAACGTCCCATCCGACGGACGGCGGCCTTTCCAAGCCCATCGGTGTCCCCTACTGACCGTGGGCTGGGGGGGAATTTTGCGGAGATAAATCTCAACGCTGACCCAGCTGGGACTCGAACCTGGGAACTACAGATTACCAGCCTGACGCGCTACCGACTGAGCCACCCCCGCCCCAGCCCAGTATATGGAACTGCAACTATCGGGACCAGGGGAAAATGGGAGTGAAAAGGTCTAATAAAGTTTCTGCATCGAACACTCTTCTTCTAACTCTAGGATATCAGATACTAGATAATCGATGCTTGGGTTCTGGATGCAATGTGTCGATTTGACTTCCGCTACTTGCTGCATGAACCCACGGCCTGCCACTGAACCCATGAAAGTTGTTTCCTATCCTCGGCTGTTTAATGCCCCTCGCTGCCTCTTCTAAGTGCCGTCTCATTGGATATTGATAGTTCTGCTAATGTGCCCATTGCCAGCTAAGTACTAATGTTCTCCAATCCTCCATCTCCTGCTTCCGTGATGCCAAACCGCCAAGGTCGAGAGGATAACAGAAGGTACGAAACGATCGTTATCTTTCTTATCAATCAGTAGGCATAGGAAAATGGAAGCATTCCTATGATCGTTAGGTCAGCTCCATGTTTTAAAAAACAACGAACTTTTGGTTCTCACGACCCTCTGCATCAGAGATCCTCTGCATAAGAGAACGACTCAGACACGACCCTCTGCATAAGAGAAGCCCTGAATGAGGGGCGGGGGCGGCTCAGTCGGTAGCGCGCCAGACTCGTAATCTGTAGTTTCCAGGTTCGAGTCCCAGCTGTGTCAGCGTTGAGATTTATCTCCGCAAAATTCCCCGCCCTGCCCACGGTCAGTAGGGGACACCGATGGGCTTGGAAATGCCGCCGTCCGTCGGATGGGACGTTAAGCCGTGGCACCGTGTGGGGGAGAGCCATACCCTGTACACGTTAAAGAACACGCTGGATGACCTTGACGTGAGGCTACCATCTGTTTCCTAACAGTTGTTCCAGTGGGTCCCCTCCCCCAACATTCTCTGAGTCTTCGGGGTCCATGTGACCTGGCCATTTAGCCCATGGTGTGCAAAAAAGTGCCGCTCAGAGGTAAAACAACCCAACCCAACCCGAGCCCTGATAAGGCATGGATGTTTGTGTTGTCTTTGTGCTGAGGTCCCGCCATCTTCACAGACTTTCCACTATGGCGTATAAACTGACAGACTCCTGTCAAACCTCTGTGGCAAGCAGCTGCTTGAAGGGAATATTTATTGAAATTTATTTTTTTTTTTATTTTATTTAACATCAGTTCCTTTGTTCAGCAGCCAAGAGTGTTAACCACTCGGCAAACGGTTATATATATTTATAGGAGGGTCGATCATTTAATTCGTGGACTGCCGTCGTCGATAATTTTCAGCTTTTCGTATGAGTTAATACATAACATGTGGGAACAGCGATTCTTCAAGACACGGAGCAATGTCTGCAAGTCGAAACACGTTGCGATACGGTCGCAAGAAACAGCAGAATAGTATGCAGTCAGTCTGTGTTGTTTTTTCGCTTTGGAAAAGTGTTCGTTTTTGTCTTTGTAATTCTTTTCAGGATATTGCTGATTTGGAAACTGAGCAGTGGTATGTGATACATTATTGTGTTTGGCAAGGCTTAAGTGGTGCGTATAAAGTCGTAAAAATGATTCAAGTGTATGATGAACAGAGCTTCGCTACCCAGAACTTGGGTCGTCCTTTATGGAATCATATCTGTCTGTGAGCGGTTTACGCCACTTGAAAATTGAGCTTCATTTCAACCACTGCTGTCTTTACACTTGAGTCGTTCGGTTGGGTTGTTTTACCTCTGAGTGGCACTTTTTGCACACAACGACTAAATGGCCAGGTCGCAAGGACCGCAAAGCTCAGAGAACGCTGGGGGAAGGGACCCATTGGACAGCTGTTAGGAGACAGATGGTAGACTCCCGTCAAGGCCACCCAACGTTTTCTTTAACGTACTCAGAGCATGGCTCTTGGGCATGTGGGGGCAAGGCTTAACATCCCATCAGATGGATGACTCCTTTCCAAGGCCATCAGTGTCCTCTACTGACTGAGCACAGTATGACTCCTTTCCAAGGACATCAGTGTCCCCTACTGACTGAGCACAGTATGACTCCTTTCCAAGGCCATCAGTGTCCCCTACTGACTGAGCATAGTATGACTCCTTTCCAAGGCCATCAGTGTCCCCTACTGACTGAGCACAGTATGACTCCTTTCCAAGGCCATCAGTGTCCGCTACTGACTGAGCACAGTATGACTCCTTTCCAAGGCCATCAGTGTCCCTTACTGACTGAGCACAGTATGACTCCTTTCCAAGGCCATCAGTGTCCCCTACTGACTGAGCATAGTATGACTCCTTTCCAAGGCCATCAGTGTCCCCTACTGACTGAGCACAGTATGACTCCTTTCCAAGGCCATCAGTGTCCGCTACTGACTGAGCACAGTATGACTCCTTTCCAAGGCCATCAGTGTCCCTTACTGACTGAGCACAGTATGACTCCTTTCCAAGGCCATCAGTGTCCCCTACTGACTGAGCACAGTATGACTCCTTTCCAAGGCCATCAGTGTCCCCTACTGACTGAGCACAGTATGACTCCTTTCCAAGGCCATCAGTGTCCCCTACTGACTGAGCACAGTATGACTCCTTTCCAAGGCATCAGTGTCCCCTACACAGTTTGCACAGTTTGCGGTTTTTGCAGAGATAAATCTAAATGCTAGCGCAGGTGGGACTCGAACTTGGTAACTGTAGATTACCAGTCTCGCATGCTACTGACTGAGCCCCCCCTGCCCGTGCTGTTGAGTCATTTCTGCTATTGTGTGTGCCCCATCTAAGATTGCGATTAGGTGTACCCCACCTATCGCATACTGCTGCTCAGTTTCCAAATCACCCAAAGCCTGCAAAATCACACACAAACACAAAAAACATATTTTCAAAACAAGAAAACGATTAGGAGCTTTTTCTGCTATTTAATACATAATATCTGGCAACACAGGGACTCTTCGAGGGCAAGGGGCATTGTGTGCAAGTTGATACACGTTGCGATGCCGTCACAAGTGGGGGCGGGGTGGCTCAGTCGGTAGCGCGCCAGGCTCGTAATCTGTAGTTCCCAGGTTCGAGTCCCAGCTGGGTCAGCGTTGAGATTTATCTCCGCAAAAAATAAATAATATAATAATAATAAATATAATAATAATATATATATATAATATAATTAATATAATAATAATAAATATATATAATATAATTAATATAATAATAATAAATAATATAATCACAAATAACAGCGGAACAGTAGTTTCGCTGTTACTTGTGACGACTTAGATTGGATTGTTTTACCTCTGAGCGGCACTTTTTTCCACACATGGGCTAAATGGCCAGGCCACAAGGACCCCGAAGGCTCAGAAAAGGTTGGGGGAGGGGACTCACTGGAACAACTGTTGGGAGACAGATGGTAGCCTCCCCGTCAAGGCCATCCAGCGTGTTCTTTAACGTGCACAGGGTATGGCTCTCCCGCACACGGGGCCACGGCTTAACGTCCCATCCGACGGACGGCGGCCTTTTCAAGCCCATCGGTGTCCCCTACTGATCGTGGGCAGGGCGGGGAATGTTGCGGAGATAAATCTCAACGCTGGCCCAGCTGGGACTCGAACCTGGTAACTACAGATTACGAGCCTGGCGCGCTACCGACTGAGCCACCCCCGCCCCCACTTGTGATGGCATCGCAACGTGTATCAACTTGTACACAATGCCCCTTGTCCTCGAAGAGTCCCTGTGTTGTCAGATATTATGTATTAAATAGTAGAAAAAGCTCCTAATCGTTACCGACGGCAGCCCACGAATTAAAATATCCACCAACGTATAGAAATAGTGGTCCTTTCCTACTTGACCTAGCAACGAACAAATTTTCGATTGTAGTGGACCTATGGTGTGTTCTAAAATTTCGTGGTACGCAATAAGTCCATGAGAAGACTTTATATTGTAATAGTACAATACATTTTTGAATCCACGAAAAACTCAGAGGTTTTATGAATAGTTCGTGTTTGGTTTCATAGGATGTGATATACACTGAAGAGCCAAAACATTATGATCAGCGTGCCTTTATGCAAATCGTAGCAATTGCAAGTAAACGACGGCGCGTGCGAAGGTCATGAAATGGTATAAATAACACCTGATACTGAGCTCTGTTAATCAGTGTATTCTTGTTCTGCAGATGGGAAAGACGATTGGATCAGAGCATTTCCGAGAGGCAAGGATTGTTGGGTGCTCACGGTCTGCCGTGGTTAGTACCTTTAAAAAGTGGTTCGAGCAGGGAAAAACCACGAACCACTGGTAAGGTGTGGCCCACCTCGATGCTAGAGGTGAACGGAAGCTATCCCGTATGGTACGAACCAATAGAAGGGATACTGTGACGTAATTAGTCCGTAATTTGAATGCTGGTGACGGGAGTAATGTGTCACAACACATAGTACATCGAACTCTGCTGAAAATGGGGCTGCATAGCCACAGGCCACTCTGAGTGCCCATGCTAACCTCGGTTCATCGTCGAAAGCGCCTATAGTGGGCACACGAGCATCAAAATTGGACTTGAATGATTAGAAGATGGTCGTCTGGTTCCGATGAATTTCGTTTGCTGTCGCACCATGTTGCCTGTTGGGTACGTGTGCGTCGTTTACCTGAGAAAGTGTTGGCACCAGGCGTACTATGGGGGAGGGGAAACAATCCGGTGGAGGAAGTGTAAAATGCTTTGGACAATGTTCTGCTGGGAAACCCTGGGTCCAGTCATTCGCGTGCAGGAAGCTATGACGTGTCCCACCTATCTAAACATTGTTGCAGACCAGGTACATCCTTTTATGGCAGCGGTATCCCCCTCTAGTAGTGCATTCTTTCAACAGCATAATGCACCATACCACACTGCCCGGATTATTTGAGAATGGTTCGTGAAACATCAGGAAGACTTCCAGGTCCCTGGCCTCCAAATTCCCCAGACATCAATCCAATCGAGCATCTGTGGTTTGTATTGGAACAGCATATCCCATCTGCGGTGGCTAAACCGAGTAACTTCAAGAGTTAAATAATCTTTGGTAACGTTTGGAGCCGTCCCATGGCCGAGTGGTTAGCGGGCTTGGCTACAGATCTAAGGGACCTGGGTTCGAGCTCCGGGTAAGGCATGGCTGTTTGTGTCGTTTTTCTGCTGAGGGCCTGCCATCCTATCAGACCTTCTATGGCATATAAACTGACAGGCTCCTGTCAGACCTCTGTGGCAAGCAGCTGCTTGAGGGGGTATTTATTTATTTTTTTATTTAACGTGTTGGTATCAGATACCACAAGACACCTTTAGAAATCTTGTAGCGTCTACGCTTCGCCGGGTAAGAGCTGTTTTGGCGGCTTTTTTGGGGGGGTTGTTTTACCTCTGAGCGGCCCTTTTTTGCACACCATGGGCTAAATGGCCAGGTCACAAGGACCCCAAAGGCTCAGAAAAGGTTGGGGGAGGGGATCCACTGGAACAGCTGTTGGGAGACAGATGGTAGCCTCCCGTCAAGACCATCCAGTATGTTCTTTAACGTGCACAGGGTATGTCTCTCCCGCACACGGGACCACGGCTAAACGTTCCATCCGACGGACGGCGGCCTTTCCAAGCCCATCGGTGTCCCCTACTGACCGTGGGCAGGGCGGGGAATTTTGCAGAGGGTTTTGACGGCACCTGGAGGACCAACATCATATTAGACAGGTAGTCATAAAGTTTTGGCTCTTCGGTGTAGTATAGAACTATTCAAGACTTGTTAAAGACAAATTAATTTTATACAGCTATTGAAAAAATGAACTCATTATCGTATTGGGGGTAACGTATTTAGAGTAAAACTTAGACAAATGGAGTTACCAAACTAAAGTTTGTAGAAGTTGTCATTATTTAGTGAACGTGTGGGCACATAATCAGTAGGAATGGACTAAGCCTATTCAGTGTAAGGTTGGCATTAGGGGGAATCTAATCAGTGCGAAACGGAGGCAGAATTAGCATCTCGAACATAATCAGAATTTACTCCACTTGGTGATGGGAAACATCATCAGAGGGAATTTAATGGGGATGCGTAATCAGACTGAAGTTGACATGAAGGTAAATGGGGAGGGGAGGTTATCAAGAGTGAAATTAGCGTGGGAGATGCAGGAAAGGTGAAGTTAGGATTGGGAGATGTGGCCATAATGAAATTAACGTGGGGAATGTAGTCTAAATACATTGAGCGTGGATGAACGCAGACTCAGGGGGAATTTATCTTGACTTATAAGTGGGTTGAAGTCTTATTATTTTTATTTTCACCGGTTTTAATTTAAATTTGTAAAATAACGACTCGTGATTTCAAGAGGTTTTCAAAAAAAACTTCGACGGTGCTTTGATTTTTTTTTTAATCTAAGTAGACCTGCCTCCAGAGTCAAAGGGTTGCCCTCCCATTCTCTGCATAGATTTAAAAAAGTATGAAATTTCAATTTTCAAACCTCTAATTTCGGCTATTAATCTATATAGCAAATAATTTCCAGAGTTACTCGCAACGCACACCTATTTAAAGAGGCTTCCATCATTACATCTCTATTCTAGCCAGTGTTGGAAAACGTTATTATAACGTAACGAAACGATTTTGGAATAACGTTATGAAAAACGTTAACGGAATTTCAAAACATTTATAACGATAAAACGTAATAAATAACGGAAAATATAATTTCGTTATATCGTTATTTTTAGTTTCTGTGTTTTCCTACATTTCATATTTTTCCTTTATAAGATATACTTAGAAACTTGTGTGAAACAGGCAGATGTACAATTTACTTCTATGATCAACGAACAAAGCCCTTCATTGGCACAATGCAAAGGAATTTGGGAAGAATCTGTCTTAGCCACCTTCGTCGCAATTGGCGCTCAGAGAAAGTGCTTTGTGGTAGCCAGATAGGAGCTGCAGTGGAAAATAAAGGGAGAGTCTCCATTCATGAATGGAGCGGGGGTGGCTCAGTCGGTAGCGCGCCAGGCTCATAATCTGTAGTTCCCAGGTTAGAGTCCCAGCTGGGTCAGCGTTGAGATTTATCTCCGCAAAATTTCCCGGCCCTGCCCACGGTCAGTAGGGGACACCGATGGGCTTGGAAAGGCCGCCGTCCGTCGGATGGGACGTTAGGCCGTGGTCCCGAGTGCGGGAGAGCCATACCCTGTGCACGTTAAAGAATACGCTGGATGGCCTTGACGGGAGGCTACCATCTGTCTCCCAACAGCTGTTCCAGTGGGTCCCCTCCCCCAACCTTCTCTGAGCCTTCGGGGTCCATGTGACCTGGCCATTTAGCCCATGGTGTGCAAAAAATTGCCGCTCAGAGGTAAAACAACCCAACTCCATTCATGAAGAAGGAAAACAGGGCAATTAATAGGGCGAAAATGGCAAATATATTACAATTCCCTTTGATCGTGTTAGACATTTAAAAACGGAAATATGTAGGTGACTTAATTTGGGTTGATGACAGAGAATTGGAGGAAGGTATCATTGATTTATTGCAATAATCGAAATTTTCGGTTTTGATCTTCCCACCAAACCTTCGACTTCCCCCTTCGGAACATTTCCATTGTGAATGTTTGCAAACCTTTTAAAAATCAACTTCGCCTTGCCATAGGTTGAGAAAAATAAAGGATATAATTCTCATTTCAATCGAGCAGTGACGACGACGTGTATCTTGCACTTCTCTGCGGGTACTTTAAGAAAAGACTGCATAAAGTTAAATAGGTAACTTTTTCAATTTATTTACTTATATTTATTCATTAGATTACTTTTTATTCTATTTGAAATCTATTTCGGAGAAAACACATTTCATTTTTTTTTGCGTGAGCTCTTCTACAGGAAAGCATCGATAAAAAAAGTTCATCAAACCACTCAACCAATGATTTGCTGGAAATCTATTTTGATGAACCCGAAAAACTGTAGGCGAAAGGAAATAAAATTTAAATTTCATAAAATGAATTTGAGAGCGCGGAACAGAAAGTCTACAAAAGAAAATATTTTTCACTGCTGGAAAAATCAAGACAAAGCATTGCAAAGAATTATTCTAGTAGTACTCAGGTATCTACAGGGAGAGTTTTTTTTTTTTCTTTACTTAAATGGATTCTCTCTGACAAAAGAAATAATTTGGATTCAAAATTATTAGAAGACATTTTGCTTATAATGATGAATAAACAATAGAATAACATTAATTTCGTTATAATATCAATATTTTAGAATTTCCTTTTTATTTTTTATTTTTTTGCCAACTATGCGATATAATGTTAATATTTCTGAAGGGAATTTCACTTTTTTTTTAATTTCATTTGTCATTTTACCAAATTGTTTTAAAAAATATTAATCTGTACACAAAAATCATTATAGTACTAAAAATTACGATTGCATACTTATGATTTAGAAATTTTTTATTAATTTTTATTAATAATGTAATGCTCCATTTTCTTCTGAACCATTCCTAGAGATTTGGTGTACTTTCTTCAGTCAAGGACATACCCACGGAGTGAAGGCTTCAGCCCACCCACCCCCGAGAAAATCCGGTCGTATTATGCGAAATCTCAACCTTTTCTACATGGTTTCAAACCCAAGAAAGTTGTCTTTGTATAATTTTTATTTTAGCATCATATTTTATGCCCGACACTAAGGGGCGGGGGTGGCTCAGTCGGTAGCGCGCCAGGCTCGTAATCTGTAGTTCCCAGGTTCGAGTCCCAGCTGGGTCAGCGTTGAGATTTATCTCCGCAAAATTCCCCGTCCTGCCCACGGTCAGTAGGGGACACCGATGGGCTTGGAAAGACCACCGTCCGTCGGATGGGACGTTAAGCCGTGGCCCCGTGTGTGGGAGAGCCATACCCTGTGCACGTTAAAGAACACACTGGATGGCCTTGACGGGAGGCTACCATCTGTCTCCCAACAGCTGTTCCAGTGGGCCCCCTCCCCCAACCTTCTCTGAGCCTTCGGGGTCCATGTGACCTGGCCATTTAGCCCATGGTGTGCAAAAAAGTGCCGCTCAGAGGTAAAACAACCCAACCCGACACTAAACGTAGATATGAAGAAAATAACTATAAATTTTTATTCCATATATCATAGAATATCATATTAATATTTCCTGTCCGTTGGATTTCCCCTCCCTTAAACTAAATTTTAAGACCCTCCCAGATGCTAAATTCACGGACACAAATTCTACTCCCCCAAAACTAAATCCTGGTACAGTCGCTCAAAAAAGTATCCGAACACTATGGTTGATTACAGAATTCAGAAAAAATATATGGCAAAGATTTTTTAGAAATTAATGATCTGGCAACCTTCGTGTCACGTGACACGAAGGCGACACCAAAAGGATTGGAAATGCCGCCATCCATAGGATGGGACATAAATCCGTGGTTCCTTCTCCAGGGGAGCAATAACCTGAGCATGTTAAAGAACATGCTGGATGATCTTGACGGGAGCTTCCATCTGTCTCCTAAAAGCTTTACAGTGGATCATCTTCCCACAACATTCACTGAGCTTTTGGGGTCCTTGTGACCTGGCCGTTTAGCCTTTTGTGTGAAATAAAGTGCCGCTCGGACGTAAAAACAACGCAACCTAGGTCTTCAACCAAAATTTTCCGCAAACTGATTTCATACAAGAAATATTCATAATACTTCGTAGACTACCATCCTCGTTAGCTATCAAATTATTCGCGTAGTTACTGAGAATATTGGTTCGTTACAGTAGGATGTTAAATACCAATTCCACCATTATGCTCACACTACAGTTTGGTGTAACAATTAACTTTTAGCTTTGAAGAGAGGGGGGGGGAGTACGAAAACTACAACCTAAGTCATTATAATATATATATTCATGAAACATACATAAGTTTATCGATGTTTGCCTCTTTTACCTATACTAGAATTATCAAAGGGGGAGGGAACAAGGCCCACTTCTCTCTCATCCCTCCAGATCTGGTCCTGTTTAGAAAGAAGTAAGAGAGCGATTGTTGCAAAACATTTAACAGGTAGGGGCGGGGGTAGCTCAGTCGGTAGCGCGCCAGGCTCGTAATCTGTAGTTCCCAGGTTCGAGTCCCAGCTGGGTCAGCGTTGAGATTTATCTCCGCAAAATTCCCTGCCCACGGTCAGTAGGGTACACCTATGGGCTTGGAAAGGCCGCCGTCCGTCGGATGGGACGTTAAGCCGTGGTCCCGTGTGCGGGAGGGCTATACCCTGTGCACGTTAAAGAACACGTTGGATGGCCTTGACGGGAGGCTACCATCTGTCTTCCAACAGCTGTTCCAGTGGGTCCCCTCCCCCAACCGTCTCTGAGCCTACGGGGTCCATGTGACCTGGCCATTTAGCCCATGGTGTGCAAAAAAGTGCCGCTCAGAGGTAAAACAACCCAACCCAAGCTCCACAGAAGGTTATGAGCGTTAAAAACTCCAATTATAAAATGGGAGGGAGGACAGGCATTGATTAAATCCATAAAGATTCCAAGGAGAATATTTTCCCCTGAATTGTAGGTTGAAATTATTGAATAGAACTTATTTTTAAACTTTACTTGCACTGCAACTTCCTCCAGCAGTGTACGATTGCTAAGGCAGAGTTATTCTTCTTTGAATGAGGACTTTATTTATTAAGACAGCAACTCCCCCTCCAAACATTTTCTTGTTTTCTTGATATATTACGAAACCAGATATTTTAATGCTTTTAGAATAAACTTTTTGCAGAGACATTATTTTAATATTGTATTTGGATATTACGCTGTTTAAAATGAGGATTTTATTATTATAGCTATGACAGTTCCATTGAAGGATTTGGCTAGAATCTTTAAAGCTGGCCATGAATAATTTTGTCTCTGATATCTACTAAGAAATTAATATCATTCTCTGAGACTTCAGTTTTCGAAGTAATTAATCCGATGCACTTCAACACCAAATCTGTTAATTTCTTAATTCGTGGACTCGGCAATTATTTGAAGAACATATTTTTAGAATTTCAGCGGTAATTTTATATATTGATATTTCTTTAACTTGCCACATGCCTTGCAAAAACTAGCTTGAATTATATGATTGTTTTTATAGCGCATAATACTGTTAAATTTATTGACTAGAACATTACACGTTTCATTTACACAGTATATATATATATTTCTGGATTTACTCTGATACCATTCGATGGACGGGCATTTGTTCCCGGAATAATCCAGTCATTCCCCGCATCTTCTGTGAAAAAGTCTCTCACTTTTCCCAACTACAGAGGCCGGCAAGAGTAATGATGGAACATAACCCGCTTCTCTCTTGCTCTTTCTCTCTCCCACATCCCATTTCTCCTATTCCCTTCTGGCTTCCCCAGCATCCCAACACAAATCCTCCCTTATCGTCGGTTGAGGAGAAAATAATCAGTACAGAGAAAAGTTTGAAAGCAACTCAGAAACAACAAACGTGGGAGAAGTGGATCAACGATATTTTGCGCCATCCTCAAGCCAAACTATGTCCAGGGATGGAGGTAAAAGAGGGGAGGATAGGGATGGGGGAGAGCAGATGAGAAACTAGAGCAGTGTCAGGAGGACGGAAGAGAGACAGAGAAAGAGAAAAGCCTAAAAATACCAATGATGATCACTTGACATCGGTCGTCTTTCGTGTGAAGTAGTGCAAGATCAATGGGAATTGTTCTCGATGTCTTCTGCAAACGCTATCGAGGGCAATTCGATGCTGCAATGGATCGATTACCTTTTCCTCCAAGATCTGTATTTTGTTTTTGTTTTCTTGTTGAGCTAAGGTAGAATAGGGGAAATTTTATTCAACGACATACTTTGGCTTTGTTTTGCGGAAAATATCGTTGATTATTTTTATATTTGAAATATTTTGTCTTTAGTTTCTTCAGTACTTAAAAAGAAACACCCATCCAAGTCTCACTCTTAGTTATTTACTTATTAGCACTTGCGTAAATATTTTTTAATGTTTTATGACTGAAGGCTAATATAGCATTATAATTAGACGTTGACATCATTAGCAAATACCATAAAGTTTAAAATATCTGCATATAGAAGTCATGTTAAACAATTCCATGTAATCTCAATAGAATATCACATTCAGAGCTCAATAAAGTTTTCAACATGATTTTTAATGAAAGATATATATAAAAGATAAATTAAAAATATCAATGTAGTCTATCTAAATATCGATTTTAAACAATATTCTTCAGTAATCAAAGAGTTGTGAAACCTGAAATATTTAACAAACTACAAAAAATTGACCCTAAAATTTAATTAAAACTTTAAAACAGGGTTCAACTTTGTAACTAATGATAAGGTTAGGCAAAGGAATTGGCAACCTCCTTTAAACAGCATATTGTGCAGAGAGAGACTCCGTTGGTTTGGCATGTTGCTCGTATGGATAATTATAAATTGGCGAATAGGGTTATGAACAGTGTGCCTAAAGGCCCCAGAAAGAGGGGAAGACCTAGGATGCGGTGGGCAGACAATGTCAAACAGGACCTTGTTAGAATTGGTGTGCAGTGGCCAGATGCAACAGATGTAGCTCAACACAGAGAATTAAACTGCACAGTCTGGTTGGACCTCCGTAGCCCATGGCTGCTTGAGGATGTTGATGGGTTGGGTTGTTGGGTTGTTTTACCTCTGAGCGGCACTTTTTTTGCACACCATGGGCTAAATGGCTACAAGGACCCCGAAGGCTCAGAGAAGGTTGGGAGAGGGGACCCACTGGAACAGCTGTTGAAAGACAGATGGTAGCCTCCCGTCAAGGCCATCCAGTGTGTTCTTTAACTTGCACAGGGTGTGGCTCTCCCGCACACGGGGACATGGCTTAATGTCCCATCCGACGGACGGCGGCCTTTCCAAGGCCATCGGTGTCCCCTACTGTCCGTGGGCAGGACGGGGAGTTATGCGAGAATAAATCTCAACACTGACCCAGCTGGGACTCGAATCTGGGAACTGCAGATTACGAGCCTGGCGCGTTACCGGCTGAGCCACCCCCGCCCCGATGATGATGATGATGATGATGATGATGATGATGATGATGATGATATCAGAGATCATAGTTGATTCTAGAAGAGTACTATAAAAAATTCATTACATACATTAAAAATAATATTGAAGAAGTTCTTGAACTCTGAATGTGATTTTTCTAATTGAGATAACATGGAACTGTTTCCATTTGTCTGTCCAGTATCTTCGGATGGAGAATGTTTTGAGCAAATTGTTCGCTATTTACTACTGCTTGCAAAAGTCTGAGTCATCTTCAAATGAGCTGCCTTTGTGTTTCGGAGCTATGAATGTATTAAAATCGATCTATTCTAATATACAAAACTACATATAGAGTAGTATTATAAATGCATAAAAAATAATGCTTAACGTTTTCAAATGATAAAAAAACGCTAGATTTTCTTACTTTTATACACTTTTTCCACATCGAAACGAAAAACGTTTACCTCATCTCCCGTAATTTACCAATGGTCCAAACTGTTATTTAAATGTTACTGATATATTTTGAATGGAACGTTAATACTGAATTCAAATATATTTGCATATTCTCAATAGCATTATTAGATTTTGAGTTAAATGCAAGGAATAATGAAAAAATATGGTTTAGCCTAAATCAATAATAAATTCACAGATCTATTGAGATATAATTCAAGAAATGAATTCGTGTAAAAAATGATTTGCTGGCGAGTGGGATTCGAACTTACAACTCCCAGGTGCTCTAACCTCTAAGTTATCACCAGCTCTGCCATTTATTCACTTAATTGAGACTTTTAAATCTCCCTGAACTGCGCTAATGGCGCCATCTATGAACAGGAAAGGCAACATCCATATTCTTCAATGCATAGATGTTAAATAAGGAAGCCCTCACGCTAAATCGTTACTAATGCAACATTCAATCAATAATAGATTCACAAATTCTCTGATTGGCGAATAATGTTTTCTATAAAATCACAGAGTGTCCATAAAGTCTCTTTACAATTTAAAAAAATTTATAAAAAAAATCAAATGAAAAGATAAATATTTGGAAATTATTACAAAATGAGAAATAGATATTGAAGTTTTTTTTTATATCATTTAATACACCTCTATATGGGCACCATTAGTTGCACGAAGCACATCAAGTCGGTACTCGATTTCTTACCATGTTCGCTGTAGCATAGCCTCATCGATGGTGGCAATGGCATCAGTGATCTTTTGCTTTAGGTCAGTGATGTCCCGTATCTTTGTTCGATACACGATATCTTTAACATAACCCCATAGAAAGAAGTTCAGGGGAGTGATATCTGGTGAACGAGGTGGCCAAGGAATTGGGCCATCCCTTCCAATCGACCGGTCTGGAAATATTTGATTTAGGAACCCACGGACTTGCAGTCCCCAATGTGGTGGTGCACCATCTTGCTGGAAATTGATGGTTGGTTGAAGGTCATCTAGTTGTGGAGCCACATATTCAGTCAAAAGATCAAAGTAAACATTTGCAGTAATTGATGCCTCGTTGAAGAAAAATGGACCAAGGATTCGATTGCACATGATCCCACACCACACATTAACCTTTGGACTATGTCGGTGAAGTTCACTAGTCACGTGGAGGTGTTCTGATCCCCAGATTCTCACATTATGTGTGTTCAGTTTCCCTGAGACATGAAAGGTTGCCTCATCACTAAAACAAACTCGGGTGAGGAACGTTTCATCCTTAGAAATTAGTTCCAGCATGTTAACTGCAAACTCTTTTCGTCTTGGTTTATCATTTGGCTCGAGTGCCTGTAAGAGTTGCACTTTGTAAGCGTACAATCGCAAGTTCTTCTGTAGGACTTTGTGCACTGTTGAACGTGGTAGCTCTAACTGTCTGGCAGCAGCAAGGATGGACGTTGTGGGAGATCGACTAAAGTCTTGTCTTACACGATCGATGTTTTCCTCAGATGTGTCCTCAGTCGTCCACTCCTCCCTTTATCCAACACTGTCCCTAAATATCTTGTGCCATGCACGAATTGACGAACGTAACGGTGGATCTCTTCCATACTTATTTCTGTAGTTTCGCTGAGTCTGCGTATCCGATTTCGTTTCAATAAACCATGATACACATTGTGCCTTCTCTTGAGGAGTAGCCATATTTTAGAGTTTCTTTAAAAAATACCTTTCATCAACGTGGTACCTGAAATACACAAATGCAATGTGATTAAAAACTTTGATAACCACTTAATACAGAGAACAAATTTAATTAAGATATCGCATCAATTGCCTTTGTAATAATAAAAAAAAATAATAAATACCCCCTCAAGCAGCTGCTTGCCACAGAGGTCTGACAGGAGCCTATCAGTTTATATGCCAAAGTAGAAGATCTGAGAGGATGGCAGGACCTCAGCATAATAATAAATTTTTTAAATTGTAAAGATACTTTATGGACACCCTGTATATCTCGAATTAGGTCAACATGTAATCTGGTGATTTACAGGCGGTTTTAGGTTTCGAATTCCTTATACAAAAGCTTCCCGAATCAAATACTTTTATCATCTTACGAAGAATGGCTTACTTTTAATAATTCTCGCAACATTGCAACGTGCTGCTTTAAAAACTTTTTTTTTCTCATTTTTTGTAAGGGGGCGGGGGTGGCTCAGTCGGTAGCGCGCCAGGCTCGTAATCTGTAGTTCCCAGGTTCGAGTCCCAGCTGGGTCAGCGTTGAGATTTATCTCCACAAAATTCCCCGCCCTGCCCACGGTCAGTAGGGGACACCGATGGGCTTGGAAAGACCGCCGTCCGTCGAATGGGAGGTTAAGCCGTGGCCCCTTGTGCGGGAGAACCATACCCTGTGCACGTTAAAGAACATGCTGGATGGCCTTGACGGGAGGCTACCATCTGTCTCCCAACAGCTGTACCAGTGGGTCCCCTCCCCCAACCTTCTCTGAGCCTTCGGGGTCCATGTGACCTAGCCAGTTAGCCCATGGTCTGCAAAAAAGTGCCGCTCAGAGGTAAAACAACCCAACTCAACCCTCTTTTGTAAGCATTTATGAGATAAAAATATACATTATTCATTCAATAGTATTATTAGAGAGCAGATTCAAGGCGAAAATCCTTTTGCAAAGCAAAATTTCTTTGATAAATTATGTATGAAAATATGAATAGTATGACTATTACTGAATTACTAAAGAAATGCTACCAAGTAGGAAAGAAACATAAAAAATATGGAAAAAATATTGAATGTTTTATCCACATTTATCTCATTTGTTTACAATTGATTATATCAATTAATTAATTTTTAATATGAATTCCTTATATAATTTCATTGCTGTATAGCAATGAATATTAATCACTCATAATTACCCGTATGGATAATTATAGATTGGCGAATAGGGTTATGAACAGTGTGCCTAAAGGCTTCAGAAAGAAGGGGAGACCTAGGATGCGGTGCGCAGACAATATCAAACAGGACCTTGTTAGAATTGGTGTGCAGTTGCCGGATGCAGCAGATGTAGCTCAGGACACATTTGCTTGGAGAATTAAATTGCACGGTCTGGTTGGACCTCTGTAGCCCATGGCTGCTTGAGGATGATGATGAATGCGCCGAATATGTAAAAAAGAAAACTCTTCTGAGAAGTGCCCAATGGTTTAGTCTCTCCCGAAGTTTAGGAAGAGATATTAAAACAAACTATTCGTGTAGAATGATTTAAAAAATAATCTTTGAAAGGGAGGTTTTTAAGGAATTCAAAACTGAAGCTTGCTTGCAAATCGAGTGATTTAAAAGATACTGATCAAAGTCCGAAAGAAACAGATGACGGAATAAAAGGAAACGGCGTAACCATTTGTTTTCTTTACTATAACTTTAAATCGATTCATATTAGGAATCCTGTGAAAGAAAGATTTCAAAATCTACAGGTTGTGAACACAAAAATGGAATAGTACCATGTTATCTGAATAGAAAATCACTTCAGAGCTCAATAACTTATTCAATATGAAATGTAATGAAAGATATGTCAAAAAGATAAATTAAAGATCTCAATCAAATCTATCTAAATCTCGATTTTAAGCAATATTTATTCAGTGTTGGGTTGGGTTGTTTTACCTCTGAGCGGCACTTTTTTGCACACCATGGGCTAAAATGGCCAGGTCACATGGACCCCGAAGGCTCAGAGAAGGTTGGGGGAGGGACCCACTGGAACAGCTGTTGGGAGACAAATGGTAGCCTCCCGTCAAGGCCATCCAGCGTGTTCTTTAACATGCACAGGGTATGGCTCTCCCGCACACGGGGCCACGGCTTAACGTCCCATCCGACGGACGGCGGCCTTTCCAAGCCCTTCGGTATCCCCTACTGACCGTGGGCAGGGCGGGGAATTTTGCGGAGATAAATCTCAACGCTGACCCAGCTGGGACTCGAACCTGGGAACTACAGATTATGAGCCTGGCGCGCTACCGACTGAGCCACCCCCGCCCCATTGTTCAGTGTTTTCAGAGAGTTATGAACACTGGAATATAACACAGGCTACAAAAAATTGACTCCAAAATTTAATTAAAACAAACACTCTAGTAGAATATAGGGTCCATTGCACCCTATACATTTGCAGAATTTAATTTCAATATCACCTTAATACGCTTAACCGTAGAAGGGCGAAATATTTCGTCACAGTTGTAATGTACGTATACCGTGGTCATGAGATTTAATTAATTAGTTCATGTGTACTCAATTTATTCCATTTTCTATAGCAATAAAATTCGTTGACTGATAATATCCGCTGATCCCCACCCTGCCCTCGGTGAGGAAGAGAGCACCGTTGATCTTGGAAAGGGAACCGCCCTTTAGATCTGACGTTAAGCCTTGTTTTCGCAAAAGAACACACTGCAGGTTTCCATCTTCCTCCTGACAGCTATTCAGTGGGTTTTCTTCTTCCAGCCTTCTGAGCCCTTAGCGTCTTTGTCACCTGGCCACTTAGCCTATTGTGTACAAAAACAAGAGTTGGGTTGTTTAACCTCTGAGCGGCACTTTTTTGCACTCATGGGCTGAATGGCCAGGTCACATGGACCCCGAAGGCTCAGAGAAGGTTGCGGGAGGGGACCCACTGGAACAGCTGTTGGGAGATAGATGGTAGACTCCCGTCAAGGCCATCCAGCGTGTTCTTTAACGTGCACAGGGTATGGCTCTCCCGCACACGGGGCCAAGGCTTAACGTCCCATCCGACGGACGGTGGTCTTTCCGAGTCCATCGGTATCCCCTACTGACCGTGGGCAGGGTGGGGAGATTTGCGGAGGTAAATCTCAACGCTGACTCAGCTGGGACTCGAACCTGGGAACTACAGATTATGAATCTGGCGCGCTACCGACTGAGCCACCCCCGCCGGAAAAAAACAAAAATACAGCCCAGAGATATAGCAGCCCAATCTAACTCGCTGATAATATTATCGATGTTGTTGGAGACTAACACCAAAGGTTATAGATGATATCAATATTTTCTTGTTCTTTTGCGTTTAGTCCTGCTTAGAGCAGGGTCCGCAGTTTTGCATCTCGCTCTCCACTCCTGGCGAGTCTGATGAAAGGTGATGCGACCTGGAATACCTCAACCGACTTGTCGCGTATCTGGCGTTGAGGACTCTGAAGACTGGGGGGGACCATCCAGTGTGTTCTTTAACGTGCACAGGGTATGACTCTCCTACACACGGGGCCACGGCTTATACGTCCCATCCGACGGACGGCGGCCTTTCCAAAGCCATCGGTGTCCCCTACTGGCCGTGGGCAGGGAGCTTTGCAGAGATAAGTCTCAATGCTAACCCAGCCGGGACTCGAACCCGGGAACTGCACATTACGAGACTGGCGCGCTACCGACTGAGTCCCCCCTCGCTTCCAGATGGTATCAATATTTTACCGCCGATAAATAATCTATAATTTAAATGATATTGTTTTGCTGTGACTTGTACACTTTTGGTTCTATCGCCCATTTTGATGACTACTGCCACTAGATTGGATAGTAAGTCAAAACAAAAAAAGGAACTCTAAATAATCTTTTTCTTATTTGCCTAAGTAATTTGCATGAGACCTAATGAATTGTACCACTCAATTTTAATAGTATCAGACCAAACAGAACTTTGCTTCCAATATCATTTTCTACAATATCCACACTCAAAAACAACGGTACAATTAATCTTTATTAATACTGTTTACAAATCTATTTATAATTACAATTTTTAGCAAATAGTAAATCCACGAAGCTAACAATAGCTTATTAGCAAATCATACAAATAGAGAAAAAGTACGTCAGATTACAAGTAATAAAGATAAAAGCAACTTATTACACTTAGACACATAACGTAAAGCGATATTGACGGCACATAAATCTTTCAAAAAGTATAAAAACTTTCAGCTCTGAATAACGGTATCCTGAATTCGTTTCTTTCCCATGCTCTCAGATCTGAACAATCAGTTCTTTACATTTTTCCCCTTTCAGTTCTCTTGTCCTCCTAACGCCATCCCGTTACTGTTGACCTCTCTCCATATTACATCATAACTCACAGCCTAACTGTCTCCACGTTCATGCAGGAAGCCGTCGTATATTGGTCTCGGTGTCATCAGCATCCTTAGCTTGATCTCCATCCTCTTTCTGGTGTCTAGAGCACGGATCATTCAACGGAACATCCACTGCGACTGCTCTCCTCCTGATAGGCTCTGTAATAAGGGCGTTAAGTGGATGCTCGCTTTTTCCAGAGATTCGTGTCCTAAGCGCTTTCTCCGCTACTGTGTAATTTTATTCCTTTCTCTTACAAAATTCACCGAATTTGGTTCGCATTCATAAGAGCGGGACTCTTTCCTCTTTGAAACTCGTAATTCTCGATGTTTCTTTTTTTATCTTTCTCGGAGAAGAAGGATGTGAATATTTCTTAGTTTCTTTTTCCTGCTTATGACTGCATCGCTCTCGCTACAAAAAGGAAAAAAATATTTTCTGAGATTGGAAGCGAAAAAAAGAAGTTGAAATAAAAGGAACGAAAATTGTCACTCGAAAATTGCGAGCTTCTGATTATTGCTTTTAACTGTCACCAGTCCCGGATTTAGAAGGGAAAAAAGGGGGGAATCGACCGGAAGAACGCAAGAAACCGGTAAAAGAAAGAAGAGGGACAAGAGACTGATTTCCATTACAGTATAACTTTGCTTTAGAAGTTTTTAAAAAGTTTCTTGAAAAATGCCTGAAATATGCGCAGAGATGCATGCGTGGAAAATTAATTATCTTTAGGTTCCTTTGCCTTTACTAACATTCCCAAAGGGGGGCATGGCACCTTTCCCTCCTGGATACGACCTGACTGTCACGGTTAAATTCCGAAATTCTATGATTTTTATTTATTGTAAAAGTTAACGAAATTTTTAAGCAAACTTTCACATATAAACGTGATTATGCATATATTAAAGTGCAACTTATTTAACTCTTAGTGTAAAGTTTCTCGATGTTCATTTTTCCAATTTTACGCATCAGTTGCGTTGCACTAGGTAAGTTTCAGAAATGATTAAAACAAAAATTGTGGTAAGGTTCCAAGCCCTTTATCATTGGCCATCATGGTTTATCAAAAACGTTACACAGATTATATAGGGCAGGGATCTACCCAGGAGTGGGGATACAGTCGCTCAAAAAAATATCCGAACACTATGGTTGATTAGAGAATTCAGAAATAATATCTGGCAACGATTTTTTTAGAAATTAGTGATCTGGCAACCTTCGTGTCACGTGACACGAAGATTGCCAGATCATTAATTTCTAAAAAAATCGTTGCCAGGTATTTTTTCTGAATTCAGTAATCAACCATAGTGTTCGGATATGTATTTGAGCGACTGTACATGGATTTTCGAGGGGAGAGGGTATCAGGGACTAGCCCCCTCCCCCTCCCCTCTACCAGAAAATCCTGTCGTCTTATACGAATTCCATATCGATATTCCATATTCGAATTCCATATCGAATATTCCATATCGATTATCATTTTAACTCGATTTTCGTTTTAACTGTTCCTGTTCGATTGAATAATTGAGTAATTGGAATATCCTACTCAAGTCTTATGCTAAGATCCCCACGAAACTGAATTCTCAAAAATCCCTCCCGAAACTGAATATCTGTTTGAACCCTCTAAAGCTAACTTCTCGGACTCTCCCCCTTCCCCCCCCCCTGGAAACTAAATCCTGGGGACGTGCTTGATATAGAAACATTTACAATGGACTCCCACTTAATGAATTGGTTCCACGAAATCTATTGTTATGTGAAAAACTCATTAGGTGAATTTGGGAAATATATGTTGAGGATCTAACTCTTCCCAAGAACATCGCAAATTAATACTTTTCACCTTGAAAATATAGTTTTTAAAACTAATTCTTGATACGAATAAAATACTTTAATATAGTTTTCAAAATATAGTTTTCAAAACTAATTCTTGATACGAACACGGTAAAAGAAAATTGATAGAGTAAATTAAATACTCTGGTTTTCATAAATTAAGGAACAACCTTATGTTATGTCAATGGGAAGCTAACGTCGAAACTATAACTTCCAAAATAAGTATATTAATTTTGAAAAATGTGGTAGACAAAGATCGCAATCAGATATATCAACATCTCGATTTTCAAAAAGATTCGTTTAGTGTTTAATGAGTTATGATAGTTTGAATATTGAACAGCAATGCCAGTCTTAAGAAACTTATACAAAACTGATGAATAATGAAAGAATTCTTTACACAACTTTTAAAATACATACTTATTTTATTAAACACTTTGATACAAGACATATCACTTAGTTTTAATTAGAGGTCCTAAATATTTAAAAAATGCGAATTTTAATATTTCATTAGTACCAATGCAAGTAAATGAGTTTTCCATTTATCCCTTTATTGCTCTCAATGGAAACTTGGTAACTTTTACATTTCATTAACAAAATTTCTAGCATAAGCACATCGTTTGCAATATTGGTTTAAAATTTTTAAATTTTTCCAACATTAGAGGACGGAATCATAGCTTTTGGGATATTCGGAAAGTTCATATCGTAATATTTTATCAATACCTATTCAACTCTGGGGCGGGGCTGGCTCAGTCGGTAGCGCGCCAAGCTCGTAATCTGTAGTTTCCAGGTTCGAGTCCCAGCTGGGTCAGTGTTGAGATTTACCTCCGCAAAATTCCCCGCCCTGCCCACGGTCAATAGGGGACACCGATGGGCTTGGAAAGGCCACCGTCCGTCGGATGGGACGTTAAGCCGTGGCTTCGTGTGCGGGAGAGCCATACCCTGTGCACGTTAAAGAACACGCTGGATGGCCTTGACGAGAGGCTACCATCTGTCTCCCAACAGCTGTTCCAGTGGGTCCCCTCCCCCAACCTTCTCTGAGCCTACGGGGTCCATGTGACCTGGCCAATTAGCCCATGGTGTGCAAAAAAGTGCCGCTCAGAAGTAAAACAACCCAACCCAACCTTTGAAAATGAGATAAAAAGAGATTTCCATTTCCTGTTGAAATAAAGCCGTTCCGTTTCCTACCTACTTTGGGCGTAGGGCTCAAGTCCTTGTTGTCAATGAAATCTTCAAGACTGTCACATTCCAGAACCAAAATTTCAAATTTCTAGCATAACTACATGGTTTATAATATTCGTTATAAATTTCAGAATTTTTTGATTTTTTTCCACCGTTAGAAGGCGCAATTATAGCTTTTGCGAGATTCGGAAATGCAAATTTTAATATTTCATTAATGCCTGTCCACTCAAAAAGAATTTTTAATTTATCTCTAAAAAACATACAATTTTCTGTTAAAACAAAAAAGTTGCATCCTCCCACTGGGTCTAAAGGGTCAAGTGATTCTTTCCAATGGTAACTTTGTAACCTTCACATTTCAACACCAAAATTTCAAATTTCTAACATAACTACATCGTTTGGAATATTCGTCTGAAATTTTTGAACATTTCTTTTTCCACCGTTAGAGGGCGCAGTTATAACTTTTGGGAGAGTCAAAAAATGCAAATCGTAATGTATCATTAATACCTATCCAACACACAAATATTTTTTTTATTTTTCTATATAAACAAATATGTCCGACGTCTACAGACGAAAAAACGACTCTCCAGGCTTCGCATTCGCAAAGCGATAATTAATATATCTTTTTTTTTTTCAAAAAAAGCCCTAAAATTTTCTTTTCCTTCTTAGCCCTTTCCCAAAGCGATTCCAATCCAGAGGACTGAAATCTGTATCAAATAGTATCCTACTCTTTTCCGGAATTCATAAGCATTCGTGCAAAATCATTCATCTTGCACGCCAAACAATCCGAACGACGGCAAAACATGGTGTCCAAATTTGAAATGGTCAACCTCTACCTATATAGAGCCTTTAGTTTTAATTAACTCTTGAAGTTAGTTTTTGTGACTGCCAATGTTATTGTTTAATATTCATACATCCATAATTCATTAAATACTGAACGAATATTTGTTGAAAGTCGAGATATTGATATATTTGATTGAGATCTTCAGCTGTTAGCACATTTTTCAAAACAAAAAACCTTACACTGCTCAGAAAAATTATGGGATATTTCAAACTGAATATGAAGCGATAAAAAAAAGCATTTGAATTGTTTTTATTAAACAAGAACATCAGAAAAGCAAACGACAAGTCAAAAAAAGTTGTTCGATTATGCAAATGATATGCAAACTCAATTGTCGTGATTGAGTAGCAAGTGGCATATTGGTGGGGGTGAACAGAAGCATGTCAAACTGGACGAGAGTGCCACACATTGACTGTTTAGTAGGGTGTATGGTCACCCAAGACTTCCAAAACACATTGACAGCGATGGGGCATGCACAGGATCAGAATGTCCAGCAGTTCTTGTGGGATCCTCTGCCACTCTTGCTCCAGGGCAACTTCCAGCTCAAGAAGTGTTGTGGGGGGCATTGGACGGTTTGCCAGACGTCTTCCCAGTGCATCCCAAGCATGTTCAATGGGATTCAGGTCTGGAGAACGTGAAGGCCAGTCCATGCGTTCGATTCCTGCCTACTGAAGCATGTTGTTGACGAGATGCGCACGGTGGGGTCTTGCATTATCGTCCATGAAAAGAAAGTTGTTTCCAACTGCTCCAGCATAGGGTACCACTATAGGGTGCAGGACCTCATCTCGATATCTGACAGCAGTCAGCGATCCGTTTCTGATGACGTGGTTTGTTTGGTACGACCACCAATGCTGATGCCAGCCCACACCATGATTCCACCACCACCAAGGAGTCCCTTTCTCGCATGAAACGTGGATTCTCCCGTGTTCCTCGTTCACGCCAGATCAGGACACGATGATTGTCAGGCTGCAGACTGAACCGTGACTCATCAGAGAAGAGGACAGTTGACCACTCATCACGGGTCCAATGACGATGCTCATCAGCCCACCTTCTACGGGTTCTACGGTGTTCAGCAGATAACGGAATGCATACCATTGGTCGCTGGGCATGCAGTCCAACACGATGGAGTCGATTTCGTATGATCTGGGTGCATATCCGTCGTCTAGTAGCAGCAAGAAACTGTCCCCGCAGCTCTGTTGCATTGCTGCGCCTGTTCCTTCTTGCCAATAAGGTCAAGTAGCGGTCATCTCTTCTGTTGTGGCAGATGGGCGACCCTGCCCTCGTCTTCTTCGTACTGTGCCAGTCTCTTGAAAGCGATTCCACAATCTGCTAATCACGCTTTGGGATGTTCCAAGTGCTGTTGCCACTATCGTCTGTGTTTGACCAGCTTCAAGACGTCCTATGGCTCTCCAGGCTTCGCATTCGGGCAAATCGTGTTGCAGGGTCATTGCAAGGGCTGGGAAATTGCAGGATGTGCACTTTCAAGATCAGGGAACGTGCAGATACTCCAGTACTTTCAGCCTTTTATATAATGCATTTTCACCAATGACATCAAAGTTGGTTTTGCATCTCATTTGCATAATCGAACAACTTTCTTTGACTTGTCGTTTGCTTTTCTGATATTCTTGTTTAATAAAAAAAATTCAAATGCTTTTTTTTGTATCGCTTCATATTCATTTTGAAATATCCCCTAAGTTTTGTGAGCAATGTATTACGACTTGCATTCCCGAATCTCCCAAAAGTTTAAATTGCACCCTCTAATGGTGTTCTCACCATTAGAATGAATAACTCATTTCATTTTACGTGGTTTAAAAACAATTAGATTTAAGTTAATTTTTTAGAAAAATGAAATCACTTAAATTTTTATGCGTAATTAATTTCCAGGCCTTGTGCACAATGACTTTAATCACTCCCGCAACCTAATGTAAGACTTTCGAGTTCCAACTTCAGCAGTGTTAAGGTAAGGGACGTATCTAGGAAAAGGGAGTGTTGCCACACTCCTTTGAGAATGCTAATAAGATTATTGAAGGTAAAAATTAATAAGCTTATATATATTAAATGCGTTTTTTAAGAAAATGTTTCAGCCTCTAAAACGGAGGGAAAAATGTTATGCTGTAACGGAAAACCAGTGTTTTAGTTTTTTACAGCTCCATTGAGAGACCACCGCCTCTCCTCTCCTCCCCTCCCCACGACTCCCTATCTTTATTTTTTACTAGATCCGGGCCTGGACAGAGCTATCTAGATCTACACCCCCTATAGCAGAAGGCTAATGGACCAAATTATGACGACTCCCCTCTCCCCGCCTCCCCCCGCCCTCCTAAATAAAATATATTTATTGATAAACATTAATATAAAGATTTGCACAAGGGCCCACCAGTAATAATATAAGAAAAAAAATTGCTATATAGTGCAACTACTTATGCTGACGTCATAAATTTGTCCACTAGCCTTCTGTTATAAGAGGTATTGATTTGAAACACCGAGCCTGGGCAACCACTGAACGCAAGAAGAGAAATTAATATGCATAAATAATTAATATTTATTAGGTGCGGCAAATGTTCTCGCCTTTATCCTGGGATAGGGTCGGCTCACTCGGTAGCACACCAGGCTCCTATTCTTATGTTCCTCGATTCGACTCCCAATTATAACTGCCGTTGAGAGTTACTCCTCTCTCCCCTCTTTGCTCTAGGCTAGAAAGGGACCACCTTTGGGCTAGGACAACGTCCATCGGATGGGACTTTAGCCATGGCCCCGTGTGCAGAGAAAGCCATACTCTGTACACTATAAAGAACATGCTAGATGACCTTGAAGGGAGGCTTCCGTCTATCTCATAACAGCTATTCGGTGGGTTTTCTCCCCAACATTCTCTGAGCCATTGGGGGTCTTTGTGACCTGGCCATTGAGACCAGTGTGTGGAGGAAAGTGCCACTCAGGGATAATGTTTTCTGTTGCATCCTAACTTCATCGTAACTGTATCACATCCGATCCTATTAATTGTTTTTTTTTTTTTTGCTGTTCCATATCATTTGTAATTTCCTCAAAGCTTCAGCACTTGGCGCATCATAACCTTAATCTACTAGAATGGGAGAAAAGCCCATCTGTCTTTTCCATTAGCTGGCAGCATCCCCCAGGCATTAATGAAAGATGCACAACCTAGACAAGATCTCCGCATCCGAGATGCAACCAACCTTTCACTGACCCAAAGGCACAGATACAAGAAGAGAGAGTGCGAAACAGCATCTGAAATAACATTTGGATTCTGACCCGAAATCACCTCACAAAGTGAACCAAAGACAAAACCACAGCACGGTAACATAACCCCGTTTCTCCTTTTACAGCTGCCCCTACTCCCCCGCTTCCATCCATCCATCCCCGACACCCACCCATCCACCCCTGCACCCACCGTACCTCCCAGAAACCCTTCATCCACCACCACCAGCAGCCTCACAACCATTAGGTACTGACTGATAACTCTGTCTCTGTCCGTCGTCTGGGGAGCAGCACCTCGGGCTCCGATTCCTTGATTGCTTCGCTATCCCAGGGTTTTTCTTTATCTTTACTCCCTCTCTCCTTTTTCTTCGTCGTTTTTATCCTCTTCTTTTGCCTGCTCCCCTCATCACAAGTGGCTTTATTGTCCGCCTAGTCCACCATCAGTCAGCAGATATTATTGGATGGCCGTAAATCTACGGTGCTAACTCTGCAGATCCTAGACGTGTTCACTCTGCTCGAGTCAATATTTCTTCTTTCAGTTTTCCACCCTTGCCAGCCCAGCGCTCGTGGACGCTGATGAACTGTGTGCGGGTCCCGCCGCTGTCGTGTGCGCTCGCAGAATTAATCATGCCTCTGTCATAATACGTAAAAACCAACTATCATCGACTTTACATCATTTTCTTGTTAGGAATGTTGCGGAAACACAAAACAGTTCCATTAAAATTCTCCCTTTCTTTTACCCTTCCTTTCATCTCGTTCTCTTCAAGATTTTTTTTTTCTCCCGTGGATAATTCAAATGTAATTTTCAAGTAAAAAAAAGATAGGTGAAATTAGGTCAGTTGAAGAAAAAAAACGCGAATGGTCTTTGTAGCTTGGTGCACTCGCAGAATGGAACATCCAACAATCTTGTTGATTTTATGGAAATGAAAACGAGTTTATTTTCCTAGGATAGGTGCGTGTTTGTGGGAGGGGGGGGGGGTAGTTCACACTGAACAGTACTTCGACCATACACCGATATATTAAGCTCTTTGTCTCATCTGTTACTTAGTTGAAGCTTTAGCGTAACGAAAAATGATGGCTATTTTTATTATATAGGTCCTTCAAATGGAAACAATCGAAACCCCTTAATCCGAGTAATTGACTGTCTGATCTTTGTTTCTTCAGCTAGGAAACGGATATATATATATACATGGAATTCATCAACACCGGAATCAGGGGCAACTATCGGCTTGAACGTGATAGACACTTAAGGAGTTGTCAGCTGCGGAGGACGGATCTCCATTTTCGCAGTAGGATCCTTTCCGCATTGCAACAGAGCACCAGCAACAGCTTCGGTTTGGTGACAGTGAAGAAAACAGGATGTGTTTTTAGTTAAAGTCCCGGCACCTATGAAGTGGAACAAAAAAGTTGACCTGTTGCAATACATCGTGTCTGCTTGACCGAGATATCCTAACGTCCTCGAAGAAACATCATTTGACCACATCTGGCAGGTCCTTAGATGTATGTGTCGTTTTTTTGCTGAGGTCCTGCCATCCTCTCAGACCTTCTACTATGGCATATAAACTGGCAGGCTCCTGTCAGACCTCTGTGGCAAGCAGCTGCTTGAGGGGGTATTTATTTTATTTTTATATGCAAAAAGTACGGCTTTGCTTTAATTGCGACCTAGTTAGTAACATCCAGATAAGGTAAGGATGAGTACCCTTCTGCATACACGTTCACACAGAGTCGGCGGGAAACAACCCACCTCCAATAGGTTCGGCGTTGGACTTGTCTACATGTAAATTTCAAACAAAACCCTTCATGGAAGCATCCAAAGTCGAACAATGTGTGGTATGTTGACGTTTTAATTTGACTATCAGGATGCGCTGTTCGTTGAGTTTCTTGATCATGGCGACACCATCGACTCGCAACAATATTTCGAAACTATGGGTATTTGAAGGTAAGAAAATAAAGTCGAAACGCCCAAGAATTTTGAGTAAAATTATAGTGATGTTGCATGATAACGTCCATTCCCATACTGACCAAGTAACAATAACAACATTGAACAGGTTTCGTTGGGAATGCCTGGACCACACTTTCTATAATCCTGACTTCTTTCCGTGTGATTATCGTCCATCGTTTTAGGTGCTCTGAAACATTCTATAGAAGGAGAGAAGTTCAAGTCAAAAGATGAGGTGCAGAGCATGATGACAGAATTCATCACACAACAGACAAAATTGATCTACAAACAAGGAATCATGTTACTAACGTTATCTAGTTACTTCACGTTGGGACACAATTTCAAATGGCGTGGACTAGATCCATAGATAAATAAATATTTTATGATTTATTTCCGTATTGTTCACTTTTCATTTTAACAACCTTATGCAGGTAGTGGACCAAAATGGAAACAATTCCGTGTTATCTCAGTAGAAAATCACCTTCAGAGATTAATAACTCTTTCAATATGATTTCTCTAAAACATACACAGTCGCATCAGAATAATATGCCACCTATGATAGAATGTGTATGGTAGGTGGTCATGCTATTCTGATACGACTGTGTATATTCAAACATAAATTAAAGATCTCCATCAAATCTCTCTGAATGTCGATTTTAAGCAATATATGTTCAGTATTTTCAGAGATATGAACGCTGGAATACTTAGCTAAAGCATTTAACAGTCTACAAAAAGTTGACCCCAAAATTTACCTAAAACAGGTTGGGTTGTGTTGGGTTGTTTTACCTCTGAGCGGCACTTTTTTGCACACCATGGGCTAAATGGCCTGGTCACAAGGACCCCGAAGGCTCAGAGAAGGTTGGGGGAGGGGACCCACTAGAACAGCTGTTGGGAGACAGATGGTAGCCTCCCGTTAAGGCCATCCAGCGTGTTCTTTAATGTGCACAGAGTATGGCTCTCCCGCACACGGGCCACGGCTTAACGTCCCATCCGACGGACGGTGGCCTTTTCAAGCCCATCGGTGTCCCCCTACTGACCGTGGGCAAGGCGGGGAATTTTGCGGGATAAATCTCAACGCTGACCCAGCTGGGACTCGAACCCTGGGAACTGCAGTTTACGAGCCTGGCACGGTACCGACTGAGCCACCCCCGTCCCTAAAACAGGTTAAGAGGGGGCAATGCACCCGTCACTCTACCAAAGTAGACTATGATCTCTTAAGCTTTTTTAACGTTTTAATTAAATTTCGGTGTATGTTATGCGAAATTCACTTCAAGGGAAAGATTTTGGCCTCAAATGGACTGGAGATATGAAAGTTTTCGATTTAGCTTATGCTGATGATTTAGCCCTTTTGGCAAATGATGTTGATGAGATGAACTCTTTCATTCGAGCTGTTGATGAAACTGGTAGATTTGGTTATAAACAAAGAGAAAACTAAAGTGATGAAAATTGGTCAGGCAGGCAGTCTTGAGCAGGTGTCACAGTTTAATTATTTTGGGAGCTATGTAACAGATAATGGTGATGTGCGGCATGATATTAACAGACGAACAGGGATTCCTGACGGGACTTTTAAGAATCTATGGAGAGTGTGGAGAAATAGGCGTATACACCTAAAGACTAAAATTAGACTGTAAAATAGTTTGGTTCTTTCTAGGGTTAGTTATGGTAGTGAAACGTGGACACTTGGTAAACAAGATAACAGGAAACTAGATGCTTTTGATTCCAGATGCTTACACAATATCTTGGGCATTAGGTGGTTCAACTTTGTAACTAATGATGAGGTTAGGCAAAGGAGTTTGCAACCTCCTTTAAGCAGCATATTGTGCAGAGAGAGACTGTTGGTTTGGCCATGTTGCCCGTATGAATAATTATAGATTGGCGAATAGGTTTATGAACAGTGTGCCTAAAGGCCTCAGAAAGAAGGGGTGACCTAGGATGCGGTGGGCTGATAATGTCAAACAGCACCTTATTAGAATTGGTGTGCAGTGGCCAGATACAGTAGATGTAGCTCGGGATAGACTTGCTTGGAGAACTAAATTGCACGGTCTGGTTGGACCTCCGTAGCTCATGGCTGCTTGAGGATGATGATGATGATGATGTTATTTCATATTAATGGGAATTTAATGTCGAAGCTCTTCATTTTCTAAAATTTGCATTTAATGGAAAAATATAACTGACGATAAATTAAAGATCAAAATCAAATTTATTTGATTTGATTATTGATTTTCATTAATATTCTTTCTATAGTTAAGGGGTTACCTAAGCCGGAATATTGAACAACATAATTAGTCATAAAAATTATTCATATAAATTATTTCAATATTATAAAATCATGAATGTTTTTTATAAAACAAAAAGAAATATTGTTAAATAACCCAGCTTCCATAACTCTTCAAATATTTAAAGAATATTATTGAAAATCGAGATTTAAATAAAATTATGATCTTTAATTTATCTTCAGTCACATTTTTTCCGTTAAATCAATATTTTAGAAATTATAGAGCTTCGAAGTTAGATTCTTATTAACAGGACATGCAAATTTTAAAATATTTTAATAAAACAGCGATCTCATCACAAGATATAATTTGAACTTTTTAATTGCAGTGCAATGTATTTTGCAACAAACTCAATTAGTTTCAGAATGCATAACTAATTTCGTTTATTTCTAATTTTTTTAAGAAATCACTTGGGAAGTGATGAAAATGGTCAGGGTTTTGGTTATTATTGTATTTACTTAGACACAAACAAAAAAAATGAATAGAAACCGCTGAAAATGATTTCCGAAGCTTTTATCCCTTCTCCATTTTATCGTCATATAATCAATATATCATCAAAACTTAAACACCTTAATAGATTGCAGACAGCTAATATAAATATTTCGGAATGCAAATATTGAATTTTTGTTCCCTTTCTTTTCATCATGTTTTTTTCTCCCAAGCTGAACAAAAGATATTCTCTCCGTGGATTGAAGATACTTCAGAATTCACTCATCCATTTTTCCTTTTCCCCCCTTCAAGATGACCTCTCTGTCTCTCTCAATCCCTCCCATCCCCAGAGGGGGTAATTTATTTTCATTCGATTGACTGCCAAGTTTTGCAAAAGCACCAATTTAACGCTTTTTGATTTGTATCCGTGCAGAAAATGCAATCTCAGAGTAAGTCGCAAATTACCAAAACGATTACTTCCCTCCAACTCTCCCCCCCCCCACCTCCGTCGCGTCCTCCTCCTCACAACTCCTGCTCTTCCTAGTGATGATGCTGCTAGCACGCTGTCAGCGACGGCTGGCCAGAAATATCGTCGCAGAAATGAATCACCCAGAGTTGCAGACAGAGCTCTTGCCTGTAATTAAAAATGTTCACATAGACTTCGGGAGAAAAATTTTCAACGACGTGTTTTACATAACTTAATAAAGACGGACTTTCTCGTGCAGAGCGGAATCAGTCTTTATTCAATTAGCGCAGGACACGGCTCCGATTAAAGGGTACAGGAAGGTTTTATTTGAAGAAAATTTATCACGAATTTAGTCGAGAAATGAAAGAATTTCATTTTGGAAATGAAAGCGAACTTGGAGAAAAGGGATCCGCAATATCCACAATCTCTATACACTTCAATAACTCTGCGAAATCAGGAAGAGGAAAAGAAATTCTCGCTAACGATGATTTGAAGATGAATATCGTTGGAGAGATGGAATGAAAGAAAAAAAAGGTGAATCCGCTTTCACTTCTGTACAGCCTCTAAGAAAGGATGAGAAAACTGTGTAATTTGCTTTGCCATCGAACGCAAATTAAACTTTTCTCGAAAAAAAATGCTTAAACCAACGCCTGTGTCGACTTCTCAAGTTAATTGTGCGCAGCAATTGGATTAAGACTTGTCTTTAAGTTTAAGTTTGGTTGCGTATACTGCTGGAAATTGGAGTTTTCAAGTAAAAGTCCTTCAAAATACACTGAAAGGATAATTTATTGTACCCACCCACCTAATAACCTGTGGGTCCACATTTCACCTCACAACAGCAGCAACATGTCGTGGCATGGACTCTACTGAAATGTTCGAGTGGTATTGTTGCCCATGAACCCAGAACGGCTATCAGTACAACCCATAGAGTTGCCGCTGGTGAGTTTTGGGCCCGAATGTATCGCTCCACTTTGTTCCACAGATGCCGAGAGTGAAACAAATTCCAACAATTCCACAAATCTGGAGAGTGAAACAAAACTCTCCGGTTGTGGACTCACTGGAATGCTGCTCCGAACATTCCTTTAGTAAACGGGAGCTTTGAGATAAGGTGTTCTCTTGTTGAAAGAAGGCATCCTTCTGTGGGAAATGAATGGCTATGAACGGGTGTAAGTGGTAGGCAAATATGTCAGCATAGCCTTGTGCAGTGATGGTGCTCTTAATAGGTAAAGGGGGCATCAAGATGATTCACATAAACATGCGACAGAATATTACACCTCCTCCAGTGGCTTGTAACACCCGACTTGGCAGTTGGGGGTCCATGGCCTCATGCAGTTTACGCCACACATACAACATCTAATCGGCGTATTTTACTTTGAACCTCGATTCGTTGGATCACGCTACTCGTTACCAATCTTCCATAGTCCGTTGGCGATGTTTCTTCACCACTGCAGTCTCAGAGCCCGTGACACGCTGTTAACAAGTGTTCTCGATAAGGGCATTGGGTGCCATAGCCCCAGTCATGCCATTGTAAATTAAATGATTTTTGCACAAGCCTTTGTAACTACCCCATCGTTGAATGCCAACATTATCATCTGCACTGTGGCCCTCCATTCTGGCATTATGATACGGCAGAGGCGGCACTCACTTCGAACATCAATGATATATTTAAGGCCACATTTTTCCCTATGGTTGTAGGTTTTACCGGTTTTAATGTAGTCCTGGTACATATATGCGATGGTCGCACACGGAAATCCTAGACGTTCTGGAGTCGTGGATATCGAGCACCCTATCTTTCTAGCACCAACTATCTGCCCACAATCGACCTTACTCAGGTCGCCATGTTTACCCATCATAACAGTCGCAGGTACATTATACAGCAGATAGTTATCTATCCTATTTATAGCCTGCTAAGGGTTTCTGCTGGATACTGTATTGTGGTAGATTAGGCCAGGTTTGGGGACGGGTCCGGTGTGTATAATATATTGTGCTTTCAGTGTACATTGATTGTATGACCACCGCCACCCCTCCCTAGAAAAAAAAAAGATTAACCCCAAAATAGCGCTCATATTAGCATGCCAAAGCGGATGGTAAAATGTTTGGGTTTATTCTTTTTTTTTCAACTTTAGTTTTTCGAAGCTAGTTTTTGAAAAGTTTTTTTTAGTAGGACGCCGTCATATCACGTCCCAGACCATTTCCACCACTGGCTGCGTAGCAACATCAGTGAAGACGTTTCGTTGAAGTTTAATTATGCTGAATAATATGAGTGGAGATTTTCTACTTAGCAAATGAGTAGCAATAAGGTCAGAAAATTTACACATTTAAGGTTAGTTATTCGATGGAGACTTTCTGTTGAAGTTTAGTTATGCGCAGCACATATAAGAAAAGTTATTTTATTTAAAAGTTGTTGGTTTGTTTTACCTCTAAATTGCACTTTTTACACACAATGGGCTAGATGGCTAGGTCACAAATATCCCAAGGAGATTGGGAAAGGGATCCACTGGACAGCTGTTAGGAGACCGATGGAAGCTCCCGCAAGGCCATCCAGCATGGGTCGGGGGTGGCTCAGTCGGTAGCGCGCCAGGCTCGTAATCTGTAGTTCCCAGGTTCGAGTCCCAGCTGGGTCAGCGTTGAGATTTATCTCCGCAAAATTCCCCGCCCTGCCCACGGTCAGTATGTAAATTCCCCGCCCTGCCCACGGTCATATACCGATGGGCTTGGAAAGGTCGCCGTCTGTCGGATGGGACGTTAAGCCGTGACACCGTGTGCGGGAGAGCCAGACCCTGTGCACGTTAAAAAAAGTATCCGAACACTATGGTTGATTACAGAATTCAGAAAAAAAAAGGCAACGATTTTTTTTAAAATTAGTGATCTGACAACCTTCGTGTCACGTGACACGAAGGTTGCCAGATCACTAATTTCTAAAAAAATCGTTGCCAGATATTTTTTCTGAATTCTGTAATCAACTATAGTGTTCGGATACTTTTTTGAGTGACTGTAGGTGGTCATATTATTTTGATACTAGATCGTGTGGGCTCACTCATGGAAATATTGAGCGTGTGCAGTTATCGTTCACAGCAAACTGGAGCGTGTGCAGTAACTGCACACGCTCCAGTTTGCTGTGAACGGTAACTGGAGCGTGTACAGTTGCTGTACATGCTCCAGATATTTTTCCTGAATTCTGTAATCACCTGACACGAAGGTTGCCAGATAACTAATTTCTAAAAAAATCGTTGCCAGATATTTTTTCTGAATTCTGTAATCAACCATAGTGTTCGGATACTTTTTTGAGCGACTGTACTTGGTTAGTTTTACTGTTTGAATGTGAAACGATGATCATTTAGAACGAAGCACTTAACAGGAATTGAAACAAGCGATGTAGTTTCTGAGAATTACGTTTATAGTTCTGTCGCGGAGAGTGTTCTGTTCGCAAGTAGTGTCATAGGCTATAAAAAAAATTGATTCCCCGTGATTTTTCCCGCTAAAAAATTGAGAAATGTAAAATTTATTCTTAAGTTATATCTCCAGAAACGCGAAGGCCGGAAGTGACAAACTGTACGTCGAATGAAAGTTCTGACGCCGGGAATGTCGTAGGCTACGAAATATTGACTCTCGATGCCTTTCTTCCCTCGTAAAACAGGGAATAATATGAAAATGGTTTCCCTACATCCCCTGATCGCGAGTGCAGAAAGTAAAGAGCAATATGTCGAATAAAAGCTTATGACGCGAGGAGTGTCGTAGGCTATAAAATTTCGCCCCCAAGGCTCTTCCCCCCCCCTAAAAGACGAGAAATCTGAAAGTCGTTCTACTATATCATCGGAACACGAGAACCTAACAGTTACGAGTTAGGTGTCGAATGAAAGCCTCATACAGCCGGTGGTAAACTGTTTCGAATTTCGCTACCGTAATCAGCAATTTCTCCCTAGTATCAGGGAGTAACGGCTACTCCTCCCTGATAAAATGTGGGGGGCGGATTTTCGTGGGTGTTGACTTTAACGAGTCATGTCTCAAATTGAAGCGTGTGACGTCTCCAATGTCATGGACTACCTCAAACCTGACTCCAAAAACTCTCCAATGTCATGGACTACCTCAAACCTGACTCCAAAAACTCTCCAATGTCATGGACTCCTCAAACCTGACTCCAAAAGGGGGATGTGCTTGTTGTTTATGAGTCATATATCAGAGTTTTTGAAGATAGGTGTTTTTAGTGACAACAAAAAAATATAAATTAAAATATTTCAAAAATTCTTACCTTCCTATAGGAACCTAAAAAGTAGAAAATAAACCTAAATCATGTTGATGGTGTAATCGGTCATTGAATTCGTATTCGCTTCGAAGGAAGATCATCATCATCATCATCATCATCATCATCATCATCATCACACATCATCATCATCATCATCATCATCCTCCTCAAGCAGCAATGGGCTACGGGGGTTCAACCAGACCGTGCAATTTAGTTCTCCAAGCAAGTCTATCCTGAGCAACATCTATTGCATCTGGCCACTGCACACCAATTCTAACAAGGTCCTGTTTGACATTGTCTGCCCACCGCATCCTAGGTCTCCCCTTCTTTCTGAGGCCTTTAGGCACACTGTTCATAACCCTATTGACCAATCTATAATTATTCATACGGGCAACATGGCCAAACCAACGGAGTCTCTCTCTGCACAATATGCTGCTTAAAGGAGGTTGCAAACTCCTTTGCCTAATCTCATCATTAGTTACAAAGTTGAACCAAAGATACTGCGTAAGCATCTGGAATCAAAAGCATCTAGTTTCCTGTTATCTTGTTTACAAAGTGTCCAAGTTTCACTACCATAACTAACCCTAGAAAGAACCAAACTATTATACAGTCTAATTTTAGTCTTTAGGTGAATACGCCTATTTCTCCACACTCTCCATAGGTTCTTAAAAGTCCCGGCAGCAATCCCTATTCGTCTGTTAATCTCATGCCGCACATCACCATTATCTGTTACATAGCTCCCAAGATAATTAAACTGTGACACCTGCTCAAGACTGCAACCATTCAGATTAACTGAATCACAGCCTGCCTGACCAATTTTCATCACTTTAGTTTTCTCTCTGTTTATAACCAAACCTACTTTACTACCAGTCTCATCAACAGCTCGAATGAAAGAGTTCATCTCATCAACATCATTTGCCAAAAGGGCTAAATCATCAGCATAATCTAAATCAGAAATTTTCCTATCTCCAGCCCATTTAAGGCCAAAATCTTTCCTTTGAAGTGAATTTCGCATAACATAATCAATAACCAAACTAAAGAGAAAAGGAGACAAAATGCACCCTTGTCGAACACCAGAAGTAATGCTAAACCAATTGCTACAAGCCTTACCAACTCTCACACACGACTCAGTGTTATTATAGAGAGCTTTCATTATGTTAACTAACTTGTCTGGTATACCATATGATTTCACAATCAACCACAAATTATGACGATCAACAGAGTCGAAAGCCTTTTTGAAATCAACAAAGCTAGCAACCAAAGGTTTCTGAAACTCTAAACATTTCTCAAGAATCTGCCTAAGTGAAAATATTTGATCCACACATCCCCTACCACTTCTGATTCCACATTGCTCATCACGCAATTGACTGTCAACCAGATTCTTAATTCTATTAAGCACAATCATGGAAAGAACTTTACCTGGAACAGAGAGTAGGCTGATACCCCTATAGTTATCACAAGAACTGCGATCACCTTTTTTGAAAATAGGGATAACAATAGCTCTGGTAAAATCCTTAGGAACCATGCCTTTATCATAAAAGATATTCAGAATTTCAGTCGTTCAAGTGGTAACCGAAACATTTCCAGCTCTAAGCATTTCTGTAGTAATTTCATCTACTCCTGGAGATTTATGAAGTTTAAGTTTAGAAACAGCCAAAATAACTTCGGATTGTGTTATAGGGCCAACATTAAAGCCACCAATGCATCTATCATCATTGCAAACAATGGGAATAGAACTAACCGCATTGTTTAGAACATCACTGAAATGCTTAGCCCACCTAGCCATGACAGAATCCTCACCTTCTATAACCTTACCTTGTTAATCCTTCAATATCTGTATACCTGTCCGTTTTCTACCATACAAAACATTAACTATCTGGTACAGCTCTCTGCTGTTGTGCTGTCTAACTGCTTCCTCGGCTTTGTCAGCCAAACCATCAAGCCAAAGATTCTTATCAGCAGCTAACTGATCTTTTACACGTTTATTAAGTTCTCTGTAATGCTTTCTATTAGGACTAGTAGGGTATTGATTAAGGACATTCCTGCAGTTCTTTCTTTCCGAAATAAGCTCAAGTGCCTTATCACTCAGATAATTCTGCCTCTTCTGCTCCTTTTTTCCTAAAAGAGTACTGTTAGTGTCCCAAAAAGCCTGTTTAAAATGATCCCATTCTTCCTCAACTTCAGTGGTAAGCATACCATGACTGTCATAATGACTAAGTAACCTATCATGGTAAGCTTTGTCTATAACTGGGTCTTTCAGAGCTTCAGTATTAAAAGCAAATTTTTTAACCCTAGCACAACACTCTTTAAGTTTAAGTTGCAAGACATTTTTAACTAGGTAATGGTCAGATCCAATTTCAGCTCCCCTATATGCCCTGGTATTTCTAACAGAACTAGTTCATTTGCTGTTAATTAATATATAATCAACCATATTCCTATGCAGCCCATCAGGTGAAACCCATGTGTACTTATGTATGTCGCGGTGTTTGTAATATGTGTTAGTTATTCTGAAACCATTGAGTTTACTTACCTGTAGGAGACGTTGCCCATTGCCATTGCAGCTACCAATACCAAAAGGGCCAATCACCCCTCCCCAAAGGTCAGAGTCAGTACCAACTTTGTCATTGAAGTCACCAAGAACAAGGGTAATATCTCCTTTCTTGACAGAATTCAAAATATCCTGAAGTTGTTAATAAAACCTATCCTTCTCATCCTCATCGGCATCCTCAGTGGGGGCATAACAGCAGATAACATTCAGGTCTTTAATGCTTGTCTGAAATTTTGCTGTAAGAAACCTTTCATTAATGCACTCATATCCTAGAAGAGATCACTAGCGTGTCTGCTGAGAAGCAGACCCACGCCTTGGTGATGCTTATTGTCGTCCCTCCCTGAAAAGAGAAATTTAAGATTATTTTTAAGAATCTGACCTTTATCTGTCCATCTGGTCTCTTGCAAGCCGAGAATATCTAAATTATAATGGTGGAATTCTTGTGTGAGGACATCAAGAGAAAAAGCTCTGTGCAGAGTCCTCACATTCCAACTACCTATGGAGAGAAAATGGTTAGTAGGATGTTTAAAGAAACTATGTTTATTGAGAGAGGGAATGCCGACAATATCAAACAGCCCCCTAATCGCAGACATGGGGCAAAGACCCGTTCCCCCACCACTAAAGGCTGAAGCCATCTACACTGGAAGATTTCCTCCAATGTAGAATTTGACGATGCCAATAGAAGCAAAGAGTTCAGGTGCCTGCGATGACCTTTGCTCAGGATTATCCACCAGCTGATAAACATATCCTGTGAATCTATTCACTTGGGGCTGTCAACCCACAAACAAACAGAAAACACAGCGGAAGATTTTCCCTCCACAGAAGCCCACCAGTGCAGCAAAATCAGGATCCATAATCAAGCTCAGAGCCATATATCTGTCCAGTCCAGTGGGTTTATATGGTCAGCACCAGGACCCTGTGTGGTTGACCACTCCTCAGCAGGGTAGAAAAAAAGAAAAGTAGCCATAGTTGTCCAGATCAGTAGACCACACTAATCTGGCAGCCCTCCCCTTCCGTTTACTTCCACAAGAGAGTATCTCTTTTGAAAGGTACTAACGGTCTGCACCACGAGAAGGCGGGGTCGGACATTAGGTGCTAGGCCTGGCCGGTTCTATGCATCATCACAGGGGATTGGTGCATAGCTCTCCTTCCAGTGACTACCTAGCTACCATTTACAGACCCGAAGGAAGATAGGGCATATATTTTCCTAATCGACAAGACTGCCGGCGCCTTACTTTATATATACATATATATTTTTTTTTTTGAAAGAACTTGGTGGCCTGGGCTTTGGTGTATTCATGTATTGGTCGCACATTAAGATCTCGGTGAACGATGGCGTTTCTCACAAACCATGGTGCGGCCATAGCTGATCTCAAAATTTGATTTTGAAAAGTCTGAAGCTTCTTCACATTGGTTTAGGGGAAATGACCTCAAACTGGAGCAGCATATAGAATTATAGGTTTTAGAATCATATGATAAATAGTCAACTTGTTATTGATTGATAAATTAAATATTCTGGAGAAAAGTGATCATAGTTTAAACTGTATTACACAGGCTTATGTACAACAGAGGAAATGTGTTCATCCCATGAGAGGATTTTGGTTGATCGTGACACCAAGATACTTTGCCGAGTCCTACCAAACTATCTGCTTATCAAAGACCATAAGATTAAACAGATGATGCAATCTTTTGTGTGTGCAGAACAGTTCTGTGTACTTGTCAGTGTTGTTCTTGATGCGCCATTTCATGCACCAATTCTGAAATGAATCTAACATCTTTTGCATTCCGTTGCACGCGATTTGCGGTGATAAGGAGGAAGAAAGGAATGTTGTGTCATCACATAACCAACAGTTTTGATTCGATCCATTACTGGTATAAATCAGAAATATAGATTTTGAACTGGGCTGAACTAACGAGAGAATCCTGAGGGACTCCTGCTGTTACTGGTTTCCATGATGAGTGATCATTTCGCACTTTGACTTGGAATGATCTGTCAGATAGATAGTTGAGGATGATATTAATTATGGGAGCTGTAAAATCATATTTCATACGTTTCGAGAGACGTCCCTCGATCCAGACCCTATCAAATGCTTTTGCGATGTTTAAACAAGCAATTACGATGGATTCTCTTTTATTTTTAGCCTCCATAATGGATTCACCACTCTCATGACTTTATGTAGAATACAGATATTCAATTGTACATCACTTTCCCGTACCCACAGGGGCGGGGGTGGCTCAGTCGGTAGCGCGCCAGGCTCGTAATCTGTAGTTCCCAGGTTCGAGTCCCAGCTGGGTCAGCGTTGAGATTTATCTCCGCAAAATTCCCCGCCCTGCCCATGGTCAGTAGGGGAACCGAAGGGCTTGGAAAGGCCGCCGTCCGTCGGATGGGACGTTAAGCCGTGGCCCCGTGTGGGGGAGAGCCATACCCTGTGCACGTTAGAGAACACGCTGGATGGCCTTGACGGGAGGCTACCATCTGTCTCCCAACAGCTGTTCCAGTGGGTCCCCTCCCCCAACCTTCTCTGAGCCTTCGGGGTCCTTGTGACCAGGCCATTTAGCCCATGGTGTGCAAAAAAGTGCCGCTCAGAGGTAAAACAACCCAACAACCCGTACCCACATTTGAGTCCTTGGGGGGTCCTTTGTGACTTAATTACTTTATCTACTGTGTGTGAATAAGTACATCTCAGATAACCCAAAATCCTTAGATTTTGAAATAATGTCTATCTCGTTTTATCCAACTCGTTCGCATAACCCATATGAGACTTCTACGTTCCTCATGGTCTCTATTGGCACTTCTTTCCATAAGGCTGACTTAGAGATTTCTGAGTGCGGTTCCAACTGTTTGCATGGATCCACATCTACATCTTTGTTTCTTTCCGTTCAATGTTCCCTATTACTTTTATCCATACAGATCTATTTCTCTAGCTACTTCCTTTTTCATCTGTTTCATTTCATCTCTACATCCTTTCGTTGGCAATCTTTATTTTAATGTTTTTTTGCTGAATTTATTTGGGCTCGTAAACTTCTTTCACAAAATCAATATCTTGGGTTCCTCTATCACGCAAAATATACGATCGAAACATTTCCCCCTAGATTCTTTACATATCAAGAGAAGTAGTTTTTTTGCTCTCTCTTTCGGAAAAAAAGCCACTTATGGGAGAAACATGTGTTTTAGACGCTTCGTATAATAAAACTCATCGATACGGTGAATCCTGAAACAACGTGAGTTGGATTTGGTTCTTTTTTGTCGTTTTGTTCATGTGGCTTCTTTGTTCAAGCTGTTGGTTTAGCATTGTGAAGAACGGCAGTTGCTTTTGCCCAGAGGCGGATTCCAATGGTTGTGACAGGGAGCGAAATCGAAGTTCATAAAATTAATAATATACAGGTAGCTCTCGGTTTGTGAGGTTAATGTGTTCCTGAACACTGCCGAGTAAATTAAATCGCTCAAAATGACAACAATTTTCTCATATAAAATAAAACACAGGTTCGGGTTAGAGGGAGGACGTTTCTGTATTAGTCTATTCAACATCAGAAAATTTTTAAATAGTAAGGTAGAATACAATAAGTAAAATACAATAGCTTAAAGCAAAAAATAAAAAAAAAACTTCAATCAGTAATAAATACTCAAAGTTTCCTTTTGACACAATAGTCAATAAATCAAGAGTTTTGTGGAGAAAATGAGTTACCCTCGAACTCACGTCTATCCAGATTCATACTGCAGTGTTCTAATTGGCATGAATCTTGAGGCGTGGATTCGAGTCCCGCGAATCACCAAAACTCATTATTTGCACAAAACTATTTATTGATTTATTGGGTATTTTATCAAAAGGTAACTCTGTGTATTTACTATTTATCTATTGTGCCATTAATAATGCTTTAACGTGAGTGATTTATTTACATCTTATTGAGAACAACATTTGCAAATGAAGTTGCCTTCACCGATCATAGATGGCGCCATGGGCATAACGTTCGAGAAGTTTATAAGTCTCATTAGTGGACAAATGACGAGCCGTTGCTAGTTTAATGGTTAGAACACTCAGACATGAATCTGGAGATGTGTGAGTTCCAGACCCGCGCATCAGCAGAACTCATTTTTTCCCATAAAACTATTTAAAACTGATTTCAATCTGAGGCAAATAAACATGTCGTAAGAAAGACACTTTAAGTGCTGTGCCAGAGAAGTTTACTGAAACTAGTAGAGAGGGTAAGATGAATTGAGGAGTGATTGGAGGAGGGGATCACGAGGTTGGATGATACTGGATGCGCGGTGAGGGATGTTTAATTGCTTCTTGGCCTTTGCTCTGTGGGATTTTTGGCAGTCAATGCGGGACTTGAGACTTTACGATGCGAAACGGAACAGACCAGCACGAATCGTACTTCCCACTGGGATTGCCTCAAGGTCTGCAACTTTGGGCTGATCTCAGTGAGAAGTGACTTGTAAAACGCTATGTTCACACATGTCGTACACAGCTGGAAAAGAGTTGTGAGCCTCTGCTACTTTTCCTGTAAAGCAAGTGTTTTATCAAAATAATTGTGAGCATCTTCTATTTTTCTATAAAGTGAGTATTTTATCAAAAGAGTTGTGAGCCTTGTTCCCTTTTCTGCAAAGTGTATGCTTTATTAATAGAGTTGCCAGAATTTTTCGAGTCGCGCTTTTAGGGTTCGTTTAAACCGCGTAAATGTAAATTTTTGGATCGCTCAAATCAAGAATTAAACTTAAATTAATAAACCGCATAAATCCAAAGTCGTGTAAATGAAAAGCTCGTAAATTGAAAACTACTTACACTTCCATGTAAAGAGGGGCGGGGTGGCCAGTCGGTAGCGCGACAGGCTCGTAATCTGTAGTTCCTAGGTTCCAATCCCAGCTGGGTCAGCGTTGAGATTTATCTCCGCAAAACTCCCTGCCCACGGTCAGTAGGGGATACCGATGGGCTTGAAAAGGCCACCGTCCGTCGGATGGGACGTTAAGCTATGGACCCGTGTGCGAGAGAGCTGTACCCTGTGCACGTTAAAGAACACACTGGATGGCCTTGACGGGAGGCCACTTTCTGTCTCCCAACAGCTGTTGCAGTGGGTCCCCTCCCCAAATCTTCTCTGAGCCTTCGGGTCCTTGTGACCTGGCCATTTAGCCCATTTTGTGCCAAAAAAGTGCCACTCAGAGGTAAAAAAAAAACCAAATCCATGGTACAGATCAGGGATCCATAATCCTTCTGTGAGGTAAAGAAACGGAGATTAACTGCAAATCATATTAAAATCGGAATCTGTTTTATGTAAAGAGTGATATATTTATGAGTATGAAAACGCAAGTCTAAAAGAGCTCTCAGGAACTATTTTACACGATCACGAATACCACGAACCACATGTATCAGTGAAAGACATTTTATTATTCAGACGGCTATTATTCGAAACTTGCTACGAAATTTGTTACGATTGCTTATCGTTATATTTTAATCCTCTTGAGGGAAGCTTAATTTTATGGGGTGGAAATCTGTACATTACACTAAGTTGAGATAAAGCTCTATACGAAATTTGGTGATCCGGAATCCTACTGTTTAGGACTGCATGAATAAATAAACAGACTCTTTAAAATAGATAACGATAAGCTCTTGATATTGCTGCGTCATTTTAACAAAGTTTTATTCTCTTTAACGTAACTATGATTAACAGTCTGACTTAATAAAATGGAAAAATATCGCATTTTATCAACAACAGAATTTGTTTTCGAACACTGAACATTCCGAAAAGAACTGGGGCGGGGGTGGCTCAGTCGGTAGCGCGCCAGGCTCGTAATCTGTAGTTCCCAGGTTCGAGTCCCAGCTGGGTCAGCGTTGAGATTTATCTCCGCAAAATTCCCCGCCATGCCCACGGTCAGTAGGGGACACCGATGGGCTTGAAAAGGTCGCCGTCCGTCGGATGGGACGTTAAACCGTGGCCCCGTGTACGGGAGAGCCATACCCTGTGCACGTTAAAGAACACGCTGGATGGCCTTGACGGGAAGCTACCATCTATCTCCCAACAGCTGTTCCAGTGGGTCCCCTCCCCCAACCTTCTCTGAGCCTTCGGGGTCCATGTGACCTGGCCATTTAGCCCATGGTGTGCAAAAAAGTGCCGCTCAGGGATAAAACAACCCAACCCGATAAGAACTTGTTGAAATTGGAGCAGTGCTATTCTTGCAATTTCCCAAGTGCCCATTAATTTTTCTTCATTTCCCTTTGAGACTTCTTTCCAATGGATCGTGCCACAGTTTACCATGAGTTCACTTCAACAAGTATCTGCGGGTATTCCCTGTTAGTTACTCTCAGTCAGAAATTGAAATTAAATTGTATTTCCCATTTTGACAAAACTTACTAAACAAATCCACAAAATGTACACAATAGGATTTTTTTATTAGTTTGGAAAATATTGTTATTCTTATCATTAGTTATGTTAAAAGTTGATACTGTAGATTTCGTTTTCATTCACCATTAATTTCATTCAAGTTCGATGTCTCTCCTACTGTGCAGACCAGTGAACACAATCCACTATTCTTTTCTAACTCACCGCTAAGGAAACAAACAACTCAGATTCCCCTTCTGACGTCATCTATTGATTATCTCTCCTATACCCAAGCGCATCACCGCCTTGCTGACTTTATTCACGTTGTTAGAGTGACATACAGTCTTCGTTCAGCCTTCTAACTTAGTTGAACGTTCAATTACGTCATTCGATCAGAGACTGGCAATTCCATTATTCTGCTAACCATTTCTCTTAATTTAATTCCGAATGCTACAATCCCTGTTGTCCGCATTCCGTTGGCATTAATTCATTATCTATTCCTATTATGACCATAGTTAATACACTACACTGAAGTCAATTCATTTTGAATAACCACAACATTTATTTGCTTCTGAGAATTTGCACCAGACCTGAACTTCGCGGACTGAATAAGGAAAAGGCGAATCGCCATTTTTTTTTTGTTTTTACCCAACCTCAGATAAACGACCGTCTTTTTCGGCAGAAGAGTTCAACTAAACAAAGCAATATGCCAATTATTGGAAGCACGTCTTGGTTATCAGAACAGTTAAACAATGATATTTATATTTCGTATAGGGCACTGTGCACCCTTTGATCATATGTGGTTGGGTTTCGCAAAAAAAGATTGCAGAGCCCGAAAGAAACAGACTTTCCCTCCTTATCAAGATCAGTACATTTGTTTATACATGTCATACTTTGTACCTTTATGATGTATACAGAAAAAAAAGGACAAAGTCCCACTTTCCTGCATCGTTAAGGCAGGGAGTCCCACTTTTGTGAATCATTATGGTGGTGAGTTCCACTTTCATGCTTCTTTAATTTATGGAGTCCCACTTTCATGCATCATTAATCTATGGAGTCCCACTTTCATGCATCATTAATCTATGGATCCCACTTTCATGCACCATTAAACTTGGGAGCACCACTTTCGTAAATCATCAAGGTAGTGAGTCCCACTTTTCTGCATCATAACATTGGGCATCCCATTTTCGTGCATTCTTAAGGTTGGGAATCTCACTTTCGTGCATTCTTAAGGTTGGGAATCTCACTTTCGTGCATAAGGTAGGGAGTTACACCTTCATATATCATTAAGGTCAAGAATCACACTTTCGTTCATCATTAAGCTACGGAGTCTCACATTCGAGTGTATCTTTAAGCTACGGAGTCTCACATTCGAGTGTATCTTTAAGCTACGAAGTCTCACTTTCGTTCATCATTAAGCTAGGTAGTCCCATATTCGTGCATCTTTATGCTACGAAGTCCCACTTTCGTTCATCATTAAGCTAGAGAGTCCCACATTCGTGCATCTTTAAGCTACGAAGTTCCACTTTCATTCAGCATTAAGCTAGGGAGTCCCACATTCGTACATCTTTATGCTACGAAGTCCCACTTTCGTTCATCATTAAGCTAGGGAGTCCCATATTCGTGCATATTTATGCTACGAAGTCCCACATTCGTACATCTTTATGCTACGAAGTCCCACTTTCGTTCAGCATTAAGCTACGAAGTCCCACTTTCGTTCAGCATTAAGCTACGAAGTCCCACTTTCGTTCAGCATTAAGCTACGAAGTCCCACTTTCGTTCAGCATTAAGCTACGAAGTCCCACTTTCGTTCAGCATTAAGCTAGGGAGTCCCAAATTCGTACATCTTTATGCTACGAAGTCCCACTTTCGTTCATCATTAAGCTAGGAAGTCCCATATTCGTGCATCTTTATGCTACGAAATCCCACTTTCGTTCATCATTAAGCTAGAGAGTCCCACATTCGTGCATCTTTAAGCTAGAGAGTCCCACATTCGTGCATCTTTAAGCTAGAGAGTCCCACATTCGTGCATCTTTAAGCTACGAAGTCACACTTTCGCTCAGCATTAAGCTAGAGAGTCCCACATTCGTGCATCTTTAAGCTACGAAGTCCCACTTTCGTTCATCATTAAGCTAGGAAGTCCCATATTCGTACATCTTTATGCTACGAAATCCCACTTTCGTTCATCATTAAGCTAGAGAGTCCCACATTCGTGCATCTTTAAGCTAGAGAGTCCCACATTCGTGCATCTTTAAGCTACAAAGTCCCACTTTCGCTCAGCATTAAGCTAGAGAGTCCCACATTCGTGCATCTTTAAGCTACGAAGTCCCACTTTCGTTCATCATTAAGTTAGAGAGTCCACTTTCGTGAAGCATTTAGGTAAAGAGTCTTACTTTCGTGCATCGTTAAGATTGAGAGTCCCACTTTCGTGCATCATTAGGGTAGGTAGGTGCCTGTTCAGAACAGCCACATCTTTTTTGCAATTTTTAGAAACCAAAGCTGAAATTATTCTTATTACCTTTCCAGTTGGGTTGGTTTGTTTTATCTCTCAGCGGCCCTTTTTGCAAGCAATGGGCTAAATGGCCAAGTCACAAGGTCCCCTAGGTCTCGGAGAAGGTTGTGGAAAGGAAACTCACTGTACAACTATTAAGAAATAGATGTTAGCTTCCTATCAAGATTTTCTACCGCATCCTTTATTGCACACAGGATACGGCTCTCCTGTACACGGTACCATGGCTTAACATCCCATCCGACGGACGGCATCCTTTCCTAGCCCATCGGTGTCCCCTTTCTCACCGAGAGCAAAGTGGAATTTAGCGGAGATAAATCTCAACGATGGTGCAGTTGGGATTTTACATAGGAACTGAAGATTACAAGCTTGGCGCGCTACAAGCTGGCCCACCCTCACCTCAACTTTCCAATAAATATAATTTTTTTAATATTTTTACTTAATCAGCAAAGCTGTTCAGTGGATACTATTTTTACATATCTAAAGAAATTCAGTTGCGAAAGACAAGGTTTTGTTATATTATCTTCCACTCGACTCTTGACACGGGCAAGTTCTGTATGTTCCACACGCGTGTGCCAGCCATCGCATTATCCGAATGACTCTCTCTCAATCAATGAAATACCAAATCAAGTGGGTGCTCTTCGGACTAGGGCGAGTGTTCACTCTTTCGGAAGTTCGCCAGGCTCGTGATCTGTAGTTCCCAAATTTCCACCTGTGCCAGAGTTGCGTTTATCTTCGCTAAACTCCCACCCTGTGCTCTGCTAAAAAGGAGACATCGACAAACTTGGAGAGGACGCCGTCTTTTGGATGGGACGTTTCATGGCCCTACTTGCAAAAGAGTCATACGTAGGTGTAGGGTTGGGTTGTTTTACCTCTGAGCGGCACTTTTTTGCACACCATGGACTAAATGGCCAGGTCACATGGACCCCGAAGGCTCAGAGAAGGTTGGGGGAGGGGACCAACTGGAACAGCTGTTGGGAGACAGATGGTAGCCTCCCGTCAAGGCCATCCAGCGTGTTCTTTAACGTGCACAAGGTATGGCTCTCTCCCACACACGGGGCCACGGCTTAACGTCCCATCCGACGGACGGCGGCCTTTCCAAGCCCATCGGTGTCCCCTACTGGCCGTGGGCAGGGCGGGGAATTTTGCGGAGATAAATCTCAACGCTGACCCAGCTGGGACTCGAACCTGGGAACTACAGATTACGAGCATGGCGCGCTACCGACTGAGCCACCCCCGCCCCCATACGTAGGTGTAACAGGTTCGGGTCAACATTGAAATTTATCTCTGCAAACCTACCCGCCCTGCTCACGGTCAGTAGGGAACACCAATGGGATTGGAAAGGCCGCTGTCCCTCGGATGGGCCGTTAAGCCGTGGCCCTGTTTGCGGGAGAGCCATACTCTGTGGACGTTAAAGAACACGCTGGATGGCCTTGACGAGAGGCTACCATCTGTCTCCCAACAGCTGTTCCAGTGGATCCCTTCCTCCAACCTTCTCCGAGCCTTCGGGGTCCTTGTGACCTGTCCATTTAGACATTGTGTGCAAAAAAATGCCGCTCAGAGGTAAAACACCCAACCTACCTGTGCATGTTAAAAAACACCCTTGATGGCCTTGACGGGAGGCTACCATCTGCGTTCTATCAGCTTCCTCGTGGGTCCCCTTCTGTAATCTTCTATGAGTTTCTGGGGTCCTTGTGATGTGGCCAATTAGCACATTGTGTGCAAAAAATAACAGATGCTCAGAGGTAAAACAACCCAACCCAGATCTATAAAATTACTGATAGTTTCTGTATACGATGCTCGCAGGCCGTGGAGAGGTACTAGTCTTGAATAAATAACTGTGAGCCCCGAGGGCTCACAGAAAGTTGGGGGAAAGGGACCCACTGGACAACTGTTAGGAGACATATGGTAGCGTCCCGTCAAGACCATCCAGCACGTTATTCAATGTGCACAGGGTATGGCTCTCCCCTCAGCTGAAAACAGGGAACTTTTACAGACATTTCTTCATAAGAGACTGAGTCCAATTGTCATAAGAATTCACAAAACTCTGAGCCCCATGTTTTAGGGTTGTGCAATTTTTATCGCTGAAAGTCACTTGTTTGCTGTTCACTGGATTAAAGTCTACCTACTCAAGGCAATATGTTGTCGTGAGAATCAATAAAATATTTCGAGGTAAGTTGTCGGTAGAGATCATCCTTCTACTCTATCGTGAGGTGAGAAACGGTTTTGCGTTGTATTATCCTTTCTCCATACCTTCTATCAGGAGGGTTGAGTTGTTTTCCTCTGAGCGGCACTATGTTGCACACAATGGGCTAAATGGCTAGATCACAAGGACTTCAAAGGCTGAGAGACGTTTAGGGGTGAGGACCCACTGGAACAGCTGTTGGGAGACAGATCGTAGCGTCCCGTCAAGGCCATCCAGCGTGTGCTTTAACGTGCACAGGATATGGTTCTCCCACACAGGACTGAGATTTGCGGAGATAAATCACTAAGCTGACCCTGTTGGAACTCGAACCTGGGAACTGCAGATTATGAGCCTGGTGAGCTACCGATTGAGCCAACCCCCCACCCCACCCCCTCTATAGTGAGGTTAGAATTTAGAAAAGATAAAACTTGTTAAAAAAGATTATCAGAAAGGTAAGAGATACAGCAGTTAGTGTCTGCAGTCGTGTTGTTGTGTGCTCCGATTCTATGAAGTTTTTCGCGGCTTTTTTTTACTTTACTTTTATATTACTTCTATGTTAACTGTAGCAGGGGGGCGGGGTGGCTCAGTCGGTAGCGCGCTAGGCTCGTAATCTGTAGTTCCCAGGTTCGAGTCCCAGCTGGGTCAGCGTTGAGTGTTATCTCCGCGAAATTCCTCGCCCTGCCCACGGTCAGTTGGGGACACCGATGGGCTTGGAAACGCCGCCGTCCGTCGGATGGGACGTTAAGCCGTGGCCCCGTGTGTGGGAGAGCCATACCCTGTGCACGTTAAAGAACACGCTGGATGGCCTTGACGGGAGGCTACCATCTGTCTCCCAACAGCTGTTCCAGTGGGTCCCCTCCCCCAACCTTCTCTGAGCCTTCGGGGTCCACGTGACCTGGCCATTTAGCCCATGGTGTGCAAAAAAGTGCCGCTCAGAGGTAAAACAACCCAACCCAACTGTAACAGGAATAAATCCTCTTATTCTCTCAGTTCTCGAAGAAGTGAAATTCTTCGAAGAATCTTCAATTTTGTAAGTGTTATACATCTTCATAAGCCTACCCATCGAATGCCACATTGTTTCTCTCCTGGTGTTTGCCGGAGACGAGCTGGTGACCTCCAAGAACTCGACCCTCCCGCACCCCTCTGCAAGATGGAAGGTCATCCCTAAGTTTTATTGTTACTTCGACTGCTGTTGCACGTTCACTCCCTTTCTTCTTCTCCCCCTGCTAATTTGCTGAAGTCACATTGCTTGCATTACTGTGGACTCTTTGGCAGATTTCAAACTGGGGCTCTTAAGTTGGTGCACAGCATATTGACGAATCTATTAATTTTGGTTACATTAGTGAATAATACAAAAAATATTCCCTCAAGCAGGTTGAATTAGCTTGATCATTTTGATTTGATTGAATTGATCATTTTGGTTGAAACTATGGTAACTGAACAGGAATCAGCTACATTTAATATTGAAGGTTATAGCACGCTTATTTTAAAGGCAAAAAAAAATAAACAACGTGGAATAATTATTTTTTTATCTAAACAAAATTAATTTATTAATTAATAATTTGTACAACTGAAAGAAATTATTGGAGAATCAACAGAAGCAATAATTACTAAATTATTATTAATAATATTGAAATAAATGTCATCGCATTATTTAGGTCTCCTAGTAAAACTGACAGGCTCCTGTTAGACCTCTGTGGCAAGCAGCTGCTTGAGGGGGTATTTATTTTATTTTTTTTTTTAGTAAAAATATTAACTGGTTACCACAAGAAATTTCTGAATATTTATTAAAAAAAGGCAGGAATTAAAAATTTAATTATTGTAAGTGATATTAATATTGATGTGGCAAATACTAATAAATATGGTTGTGATATGTATTTAAATACTTTGATTAAATTTGGTTTAGAACAAATTGTTAAGGATTTTACTAGAGAAGACGTAGCATTAACTAAATTTACAAGGATTTTTTGGTTAAAACAAGCAGTTTCGATGTTAAAAGTAAAACATATGGAAATAAATTTGCAGACTATTATGGTATCTTAATTAAGATTTTCAAAAACAATATTAGCTCTAATGATGTTACATTTTTGAAAGAGGATTCAAACCTAGGTTTTAAAAATTTTAATAATGATATTCTTATTATTCAAAAATTGAAAATGACACAGTGGAATGATATAGTTGATGAAGATATGAGCACATAATTCGTATATCAGAAAATATTAAGTAAAATTGATGAACTTCGTGAAAATTCTGGTTGTGGTAAACAAATTAGTAATTGTTAAACTAAGAGAATAAGGAAAGAATGGATTACAGATCACATTATTTTAGGAAATAAAAATAGAGATAAATTATTTAAAGATATAAAGATAATGTTAATAATAAACAAAATTATGATTTTTATAAAATGGAAAGAAATAGGATAAACACCATTATAAGGAACCAAAAACATATTTTATTCAAATAAATTGGCAATTAGTAAATATAATAATACGAGGTTGTGGGAATTAATGATATTATTGATGATAAAAAAGGATGTCAATCGACGAAAATGTTGAAAGACACTTTATTAGAGAAAATACTAGAAAAGAAATTCTAAATAGTTTTGTTAAGTTTTGGTAACAACTATTAGTGAGATGCAAGCAGAATTTACGACGATGAATACTCAGATCAGATAAGGTTCACGAATTATTTTACGTAAATAAGAATTCTATGCATTTTCCAGCAGCTAGTAACTTTGATGTTGCCAATATTATAGATTACTTAAAATATAACTCATCTCCTGGATTTGATAATATTAAATCAAAATACATAAAGGAAACTAAATGTAATTTTGTTCATGGAATAACAATTCTTATAAATAAAATTTTTGAAAACTCGCAAATCCCAATAGCTACGAAAATTTGAATTATTCGCCCGGCATATAAAAGAGGATCAAAAAAGAATTTTAATAATTATAGACCAATCATTCTATTAACAATTTTTGATAAGATAATGGAAAAATACGTTGGAGATCGCCTGCAAAATATTTTGAATAAAATAAATATTCTGTCAAGTCAGCAATTTGGGTTCCGTAAAGGCATCGGAACGCCAAGCCTTTTGGGAGATCTCATTAATAATAAAAATATTAATTTAAATGTAGGAAAGAAATGTGTTGCGGTATTTATGGACTTAAATAAAGCATTTGATTCCTTTGACATTGACATCTTGCTAAAGAAATTGTATTTGCTTGATATTAGAAGGAATATTTTTGAATGGTTTAAAAGCTACTTATTTACATAGAGAAATAGTTATGAAAATAAATGATAATTTTAGTGATAAATTTCAGGTCAATTTTGGAGTTCCACAAGGATCTATTCTCGGCCCTATGCTGTTTCAAATATATATATAAATGATTTGCCTAATCTTAATTTCAATAACAAATTATATATGTATGTTGATGATACAGTGCTAATCAACTTCCACTCAGATTTAGAATACGTTATTTGCAATCTGCAAAATGATTTCATAAAGCAATTAAATGGCTTGCTCTTAACCAATTGAGTGTAAACGAGAAAAAAAAACTAAATTTATATGTGTTGGTTTTCAATAACCTACATTTCATAGTAGAATTACTAAGCATCGAATAAATTGTTTGGTTATTACCGATTTCGATGGTTTATTACCTGGTATATATGCAATTGTCCTAAAATCGAAGAAGTCAGATAGAATAGAGAAGCCACTGAAGAATTCAGTGGTTGATGAAAAAGTGATGTTTTTATTTGAAAATTTTTATCATTTTATTGGTTTCCTTTTCATTTATTCTTTTTTTTTCTCCTTCATTTTATGTGATGATACTGATGTAATCTAGATCATATCTCTTAAAACCATATATGTACATTTCCGCTGATAAGCTTCGGCTTTGTGGGATTTTTTTTACGTAAAATAATTATTGATAACAGTTATTGAAATAAATTTGAATTTGAAATTTGAAAATTTTGAAGAAAATAAGAAGTGCTAACCGCCCGAAGAAAAAAATCACCTAAATATTTTGGGAAAAAAAAGTAAGAAAAATTTAATTTTTGGATTAGTTTACAATTATTATTCTTCTTTTTAAATATTAAGTTATTCAAAACTTTATAAATATATAGTTGTATATTAGTTATATATTGTAGTTTTAATTATATAATTGTATTTAATTAATGTATACAACTTTCAAGCCATTTCCACAATCAATATAAAAAATTTGATAAAGGAAAACCTATTTTCATCAGAAACAGGGACTGGTGTAGCTCAGTCGGCAGCGTGCCAGGATGGTTATCTGCAGGTCCCTTCAAGAGTCCCAGTTGTCACAGAGTTCAGATTTATCTCCTTAAAACTCTCCACCGTACTCTCAGCAAGTAGGTGACACCGAAGGGCTAGGAAATCTGTAGGATGGGACGTCAAACCGTGGCCCCGTGTGCGGGAGAACTATATCCTGTACACATTAAGGAACACACTGATGGCCTTGACGGGAGGCTACCCCCTGTCTCCTCGCTGCTGTCCAGTGGGTCCTCTTCCCCCCAACCGTCTCCGAACCCTTAAGATTCTTGAGACCTGTCCATTTAGCCCATTGTGTGCAAAAAAAGTGCCACTCAGAGGTAAAACAAGAACAACGCATTAGAAACAAATTTTATATTGAAACGATATTATGACAATATCAAAGATCACCATAATGATAAATTTAGTTTCCGCATGCGCAAAAAACATTTCTTGAACCTCGCTATTGGAAATTACATCCAATTATGGTTGATTAAATCACTAAAAATTTATAATACGTATGTATAATCATTCTACTGGTAAATATACTATACTGTAAATTAGCTAGTGAAAAGGTGATATAGCTTTCATCTATCAAAGTACAGGATGTTTAAAAAATAATGGCAGGGTTTCAAGACCACTATGTGACAAAATAATACACGTATTCAAAAAAAAGTAATATTTTAATTGAAAACGTACCTGAAATAGTTTTGAACATAATTAATGAATTTCTACGTGTGCAGAGTTCGTGACCCCTGCATTTGGTTCAATCGGTATTCTATTTCTTGCCATATTCATTTCCTGAGAGATGGATTTGTAGGGGTGATCCAATTCTATGGTAACCAAGGAGCCCTGATTTGACATCCCTTGATTTTTTCTTGTGGAGCTTTGTGAAGAATTGCGTTTACATGGACAAAACTCGAGATCTGAATTACTAGAATAATGCATTCCCAATGCAAGATCTGAAAGCCAAAATAAGAGAACAAACTGAGCAAGATATGCTGCAGCGTGTATGATGTTTAGGACCCACAGTAACATATTAATTTACCGACCTACTTAGTTTGGAGGCTTTTAAATATGCAATGTGAACATTAATATGTCTTTGAAAGGGTTGGGTTATTTACCTCTGAGCGGCACTTTTTTGCACACAATGGGCTAAATGGCCAGATCACAAGGACCCGGAAGGCTCAGAGAAGGTTGGGGGAGGGGACCCACTAGAACAGCTGTTGGGAGACAGATGGTTGCCTCCCGTCAAGGCCATCCAGCGTGTTCTTTAACGTGCACAGGGTATGGCTCTCCCGCACACGGCTTAACGGCTTAACATCCCATGCGACGGACGGCGGCCTTTCCAAGCCTATCGGTATCCCCTACTGACCGTGGGCAGGGCGGGGATTTTTGCGGAGATAAGTCTCAACATTGACCCAGCTGGGACTCGAACCTGGGAACTACAGATTACGAGCCTGGCCTTTGAAAGAGTTTTAATTTTGTTGCAAAAGATTTTAGCCATATACAGATAACTATCCGAATGGTATCAAATTTCGTACATGCTTTTCACCTGTTTTGAATTAAAAAAAAAAACAAATGATTGCATGTCACGGGACTTAGTTTCAAATCTCGAAAAGCTTTACGCTCTAGTTCATTTGACATCGCTCTGGTAGATATGGAAAAATTAGTTTCCATTCTGCCAAACTATTGATAGGCAGTGTAAATAAATACCCCCTCAAGTATCTGCTTGCCACAGAGGTCTGACAGGAGCCTGTCAGTTTATATGCCACAGTAGGAGATCTGTGAACACACAGAAAATTAAGATAACGAAGGATAATTTTATGTGTTTATTTATAAAATAATCACTACGACTTTAACTCTTGTTGCACAACAGATGAAACATGTACGAACGGTTTTTCAAAAATTTCTTATCTTCCCTTCTTTCTTTATGCTTCCACCGCCCCCCAATTGCACCCGAGGCTACTACCGACCCCCTGGATCGTTCCAGCGCCCCCCAGGGGGCGGTATCGCCCACTTAATAATGGAATACTAATATAAAAATGAATGTTAAGAATTAGTCACTACCACGCAAGGACGAACCCGAGGGGTAGGTCAGAGTCTCCCCCCCTCCGCCCCTTCATCCACGTTTGAGATCATAATCTGTTGCAATGCGTTTTTCTCGTCTCCCAAGGCTCTTCAAGAACACAACCATCGCGTTACAGCAGAAATGATTGTATTGCAAAATTTCTTTAACACATTAATACATTTTCAATGTTAAATCATTTCATTCTTTACTCCCTAACAAAATATACAATGTTTCCTGTTATATAATTTAACAATAACCCTTTCAATTTCATCCGAGTTTCGCAACGGATTCCTTATCTGAATTCCGTTACGCTACAGAAGAAAAATATATCGCAGCCCTCCCTCTTCAATGGAAAAATGCACAAAAGCAGTCTAAAAGCGAGGTGTTACCAGAGCAGTGCGTTTCAAAAGGCCACACATGCGGAAGACAAGGAGAGAGCGTGAATCAAATCTCCATTAAAAAGTCCCTCATGCATTAAAACATTTGCAGAACCTCAGCAGAAAAACAACACGAACATCCATGCCTTACCAGGGGCTCGAACCCAGGTCCCGTTGATCAGTCGGCCACGGGACGGCTATATGTGCTAGTAGTAAAATAACTGGCAATCAATAGAGAAAGTGAAACCGAAGCTGGAATATGCTGACTTTGGAAAAGAAATTGAAAAACTATATTAAGACTCGGTGTGGGGGCAGGGGTCGCTCAGTCGTTAGCGCCTCAGGCTCGTAATCTGCAGTTCCCAGGTTCGAGTCCCAGCTGGGCCAGCTTGAAATTTATCGCCTCAAAGCTTCCCGCTCTGCACACGGTCAGTTGGAGACACCGGTGTTCTTGAAAAGGCCGCCGTCTGTCGGATGGAATGTTAAGCCGTAGCTCCGTGCGCGGGAGAGCCATACTCTGTGTACATTAAAGAACACGACGGATGGCGTTCACGGGAGGCTACTATCTTTCTCCCAACAATTGTCCAGTGGATCCCTTTCTCCCAACCTTCTCTGAACCCTAATTTAGCCCATTGTGCGGAAAGTGGCGCTCAGAGGTAAAACAGCCCAACCAAAGCCTCGGTAACTTTTGATATCTCGCATTTCTTCGCAAAATTTTAATCTCAGTGGTGATTTTATTAGAAACAGACTTATATTTGGTTAATAAGAATCAGACTGATAACTGAAGAACTTTTTAAACAAGTATTTTATTTTTGTAAAAAAATGGAACTGAAGATAAAGTAAGATCTCGCATCAAAACCTTATTTTTTGACAATATTCGGTTAATATTTAGAGAGTTATGGAAGCTACAATTTTTAAAAATACCAATATTACGTTAATATAATTGAGGCGAAAAATTAATACGGACAGGTAAAAACGAAAACAATTACCGTTTTAGTCAGCTCCACTAAAATATATATTTAAGAAGCTTGTGTTTTTGGGTTGTTTTACCTCTGAACTGCACTTTTCTGCAAATAATGGATTAAACGGCCAGGTCACAAGGACCCCGAGGGCTCACAGAAAGTTGGGGGAAAGGAACCCGCTGGACAGCTGTTGAAAGACATATGGTAGCCTCCCGTCAATGCCATTCAGCACGTTCTTTAACGTGCACAGGGTGCTCTCCCCTCACATGGGACCACTACTTAACATCCCATCCGATGGACGGCTGTCTTTTCAAGCCCATCGGTGTCCCGTACTGACCAAAGGCAGTTAGGGAAGTCTACCAAGTTAGGGTGTCCCGTACCGACCAAAGGCAAAGGTAAGTTAGGGGAGTTTTGCAGAGATACTGCACACAATGTAGTGAATGGCCAGGTTACAAGGACCCGATGGACTCAGAGAAGGTTGGGGAAAGGGCCCACTAGACAGCTGTAATGAGATAGAAACTTTCCGTCAAGGAAACTCTACTGCACCCAGTTTCACAGATTAACGTCCCATATGACGGAGGGCTACCTTTCTAAACACATTGGTGTCCTCTATATCACCGAGGACAGAAGAAAGTTTAGCGGAGAAATTCCTAAACTCTTGCACAGTGCGACTCGAACCTCATACATCAGATTGCGAACCAGGCGCTCTAGCTACTGTATCAACCCTCGCCGTTCTATGAATATTTATATTTTCTATTTATTCCATTGAGTTCGGTTGGGTTGTTTTACTTCTGAGCTGCACTTTTTTGCACACCATGGGCTAAATGGCCAGGTCATATGGACCCCGAAGGCTCAGAGAAAGTTGGGGCAGGGGACCCACTGGAACAGCTGTTGGGAGACAGATGGTAGCCTCCCGTCAAGGCCATCCAGCGTGTTCTTTAACGTGCACAGGGTATGGCTCTCCCGCACACGGGGCCACGGCTTAACGTCCCATCCGACGGACGGCGGCCTATCCAATCCCATCGGTGTCCCCTACTGACCGTGGACAGGGCGGGGAATTTTGCGGAGATAAATCTCAACGCTGACCAAGCTGGGACTCGAACCTGGGAACTTCAGATTACGAGCCTGGCGCGCTACCGACTGAGCCACCCCCGCCCCCTACAATGTGGTTAATAGCACAGAAGAGGAGAAAATACACACGAGATGGCATAAGGCTGATAGAGAAAGAAAAATCGACAATGCAATTGTAAAGCAATGACCACTTTGGAAACATATAAATTCGATACATAAAGTTCAAACTTAAAGCATTTAAAAATTGGGATAAATCGTCTTAATTTAGTCGATCTTTCAAAATATGCAGAGTTAGGGACAACACAACATTAGGAAGTAAAGAGTTCCAGACACGACCAACTTAGTAAGCTTGAATATATACTGCAAATAATTATGCATGTATGCAAAACATCAAAAGAGAGAAAATTGTTGTTTTGGGATTTATCTTCAACTCAAGAGGAGGATTCCTAGAGGAATCATCAATTACCGTTTAAACGCATCCCATGTAAGGAGAATTTGCATGTGTTTGATAATGCTACCCGCATGCTGGGAAAGAGTTAGCAAATAGAATTATGAAGAGTGTTCATAGAGGCGTGAAGACACATCATCGAACGGCTCTGAAGTCAACTCACAACGTGAAACAAGTCTCCGTTAGAATTGGCCTTCAATGAAAGGGAGATGCAAACGTTTACTCAACGTTCACGTGCTTGGAACGCGGATGCATAATGTTATTGAATGTTCATAGCCTTTGGTTAATTAAAGTTTGCTTTTTTATATATGTATATATACATTTATGAATGTAAATAAGGGCATATGCAGTTAGGTTTTGTGGAAGATAACGATTTTACACAGTTTTTGTGTAAATAAAACATCTACAGTATTGTTGTAAGTTGGGTCAGATTGTTCAACTCCTAAACGCCCCTTTTTGTGCTTACAATAGTCTAAATGGCTAGTTCACAAGGACCCCAAGAGTTAGGTATGAAAGGGTTGGATTGTTTTACCTCTGAGTGACACTTTTTTGCACATAATGGGCTAAATTGCCAAGTCACAAGGACCTCGAGGGCTCAGAGTACGTTGGGGGTAAGGAATCCACTAGACAGCTGTTGGGAGATAGATGCAAGCCTCCCGTCAAGGCCATCCAGTGTGTTCTTTAACCTTCACAGGGTATAGCTCTGCCGCACACGAGGCCACACCTGGGTGATCAGTGGAGGATACCGACCAAGGGCAGGGCGGGGTAGTATGCGGAGATAAATTTCAACACTAGCCCAGGTGGGACTCGAACCTGGGAACTGCAGAATGAGTTCGTTGCACGCTACTGACTGAGACACCCCTGCGCTCCAAGTATGAAAGGGGACATACTGAATAGCTGCAAGGAGAAAGATGTAAGCCTCCCGTCAAGGTCATCCAGTATGCTATTTAACGTGAACAGGTGTGGATCTTTCAAACTCCTCCATGGGTACACGTCTCCATCGGAAGGACGGCGGCTTTTTCAAGCTAATCAGTGTCCTTTTTCTGACCGAGAGCTTAGCTTTGAAGTTGGGTTGTTTTACTTGTGAGCAGCAGGACCCCAAGAGTTCAGAGAAGGGTGGGGGAAGGGGACTCACTGGACAGCTGTTGGGAGACAAATGGTAGCCACCCGTCAAGGTCGTAGAGCGAGATCTTTAGCGTGCACATGGTCGGGTTCTGCTGGACACTGATCCACGGCTATCGTTCCATCTGTCTGTCGGATCTTTTATTATTAGAAATAATATTTATAATTACCTGTAATTTTTATAGGTATACTTTCAATATGTCACACGTTTTTTGCATCAGCCGTTTTATCAATATTTAAAATAACTGATGTATCGATGCACCAACACTCTTAATGATAATTATGATAATTAGGGGTCGTCTTGGTAGCCCACCAGGACTGTACTCTGTAATTCCCACGTTCGAGTCCTAGCTGAGCCAGGGTTGAGATTCATCTCTGCAAAACTCTCCTCCCTGCTCTCAGCAGAGGACACCAGTTGGCTTTGAGAGTTAACGGAAGTCATGGCTCTCCCACACACGGAGCCATGGCTTAACGTCCCATCCGACGGATGGGGGCCTTTTCCAAGCCCATCGGTGACCCCTACTAGCCGAGGGTGGGGAGTTTTGCGGAGATAAATCTCAACGCTGGTTCAGTTGTTCTCGAACCTGGGAACTGCAGATTACAAGCTTAGCGCGCTACCAACTGAGCCACCCCGCCCTCTTATACAAAGTAACTATCTGAAATATTGCTCTAATGCAAGTTAAAACGTTAGTTAAAAATTTCATTTTGCTGATTTCTTCTTTCAGAAATGTCATGAAAGGAATTCGAAAAATGCAGCAAACGTTTTTCTAAGGACAAAAATCGATAAGCAGAAATACTTTGCATTGAAAAAGAAATTTTGAAAGGTAAGTCTTGTTATGTAGGATAGAATGTTCTGTCTGCCGTATTTAAGTCAAATGCGTGTACTAATAAACTCTTATTTGACTTAAGCTTAAAGATTTGAGCTATCGACAACAAAAAATTTTCTCGTATAACAATCTATTTTATCATTATATATTCATTAGATTACTAACTTTTAATTTTGGAGCAAAATCAATTTTCCATTGATAAATTGCGACTACTCTTTTCCTTGAATCCAGTGTTTTCAGAATATACATCGCTTCTTTAAATTCGAATAAAATTTCTCTGAAAGAATAATGCACAACAGCCTCGGAGCTAGAAAAAAATAAATAAATGGGCGGGGATAGGGGGAGGAGTGGCACAATCGAGTCGAAAAAGAGTAAAGGAGGTGTGATGTCCTCCGCTTTTCGATCTATGTCGATTGAGTCAGATGTGATGTCCTCCGCTTTTCGATCTAGTCGACTGAGTCAGATGTGATGTCCTCCGCTTTTCGATCTATGTCGGCTGAGTCAGATGTGATGTTCTCCGCTTTTTGATCTAGTCGACTGAGTCAGATGTGATGTCCTCCGCTTTTCGATCTATGTCGGCTGAGTCAGATGTGATGTCCTCCGCTTTTCGATCTAGTCGACTGAGTCAGATGTGATGTCCTCCGCTTTTCGATCTATGTCGGCTGAGTCAGATGTGATGTTCTCCACTTTTCGATCTATGTCAGCTGAGTCAGATGTGATGTCCTCCGCTTTTCGATCTATGTCGACTGAGTTAGATGTGATGTCCTCCGCTTTTCGATCTATGTCAGCTGAGTCAGATGTGATGTCCTCCGCTTTTCGATCTATGTCGACTGAGTCAGATGTGATGTCCTCCGCTTTTCGATCTATGTCGGCTGAGTCAGGTGTGATGTCCTCCGCTTTTCGATCTATGTCGACTCAGTCAGATGTGATGTCCTCCGCTTTTCAATCTATGTCGACTGAGTCAGATGTGATGTCCTCCGCTTTTCAATCTATGTCGACTGAGTCAGATGTGATGTCCTCCCAATTCGGATCCTGTCTGACTGTGACAAATGTGATGTCCTCGCTATCTGATCCTTTCAGACTGAGTCAGATGTGATTTACTCCCTATTCGGAATGCGATGGGACTGGGCCAAATGTCGTGGCCACCGGAGGACGATGCACTTGTTGTATTATTACTTCACCTTCTATTCGGTGAAAAGACAGTTTCGCGGGGTTTTCCACCCGTAGCGCCTTGTGCCTCAGATATACTATGTTGAATCATGAATGACAATAATCCATCAATTAATCGCACGAGAGTTATATAGGGACGACACAATTTATTCACACTATATACAGCTACGTGCTGGGAATGCGCTCAACTCCGTGGGCCTTTGCTGCTTCACTGCTGCAAACAATAATATAATGAGGTGGAGAATCGCATGCTCTGCGAATCCTCACTTTACAGACCACAAAACTCGGCGAAAGGATAACCAACCTTTGTCTACACTGCGGTTCCTTCTGAACCACAAGAAAAAAAAAAAACAGATTCACACGAGAATCTCAATTCCCTTTGGAATTGCACCCTCCCTTCAAGGGTTACTTCGAGTAAGATGCGGCATCCTTCTGACGCTTGTTGAAACGACCTTTCGCTCAACGTGATCGAACCAAAACTGTTGTCTCAATTCTCCCGCCTGGCCTCCTCGCTGCACAAGCGCATCTAGGCTAGTCGTAATCGGTCATGAAAGACTTCTGGAACTGTGATCTAATACGCGCAGCACTTGGACCCGAGAACAACAACAGTGAGTCATCCCCAGCACAAACATTTCCAAGAACACATTCAATATATTAAAATATCTACAATAATAAATGTACAATAGAAAAATACATCATTAAATAAATAAACATAAAATTCGGGGGACATGACAGGGGGGGGAGAGACTATATTTCTATTGCAGTGTAACATTTTTCCTTTCGTTTTAGAAATTTCCAAAAAAATTGAGTGAAATACGCACAACTTTTAAAAATTTTGTCCTCCATTTCCCATATTAACCAATAAAGGGATATATTTCCCATATTAACCAATAAAAGAATGGGGGTGTTATGGCCGCTACCCCCTCCCGAGATCCGGCCCTGACACACAATAACTAACGATAGAATCACAGCGAAAAATCTATATCCCATAAAATATGTTAGTGTGTTTTTTTAACTTAACAGTTTTAAAATTCTACTCGAAAATGACTTAGTTAGCTCTAAAATGAAAAAGAAATGAAAAATGATGCCTACTAATAAGCAAGTAAATTTGTTCTTAAAAAGATTCATTTTAAAGTTTTTATTAGAAAGTGGGTTTCTGAAACTAACACCGCCATATTTCAAGAAAACTGGTTGACTGCTTTATCCGAAACTAGAAGTTTTTGCTGTGCACAATATGCTAAACAAGCTGTTCTGAGCGTCGAATCCATTCACCTCTCTAAGAAGGTACATGAAGTCTTATTAGGATGTTCCTGAGATATTTTTCATATATTGTTAAACACAAGTCACCTTTCATTTTCCGTTTCATTTGAGTTTGAGTTTTTTTCATTGACATATTTCATACATGTGGCTGTTCTACACAAGAAATAAAATATACAACAGCTGTTTTGGATTTTACGTTATTAATAGCAAACAATTTATAATACTTTAAATATTTCATCAGTATTTGCTCAAAACTTTCAATAGCCTTTGCTTGTATTTTTGATTTATGTGCATTTAGTATTATATTTTAAAAAACGCATTAAGGTAAATGCCAATTTTGCTATCGAGTTTTCTGGTATCCTGTATTTTAATCAACTGGAATAAATTATAATTTTTATTTACGATTAAATACAGTTTGATATTAAAATATAAATAAATCTCCATTTACACTGGCGGAAATTGAAAAAAAAAACACCATTAACAATTGAAGCGTAATCTATGAGATTTATTTAGCAGAAACAACTTTTTGAGAAAGGATCACACGTGTGAAGTGATTCGATGTTTATTTTACCTTTTAAGAAGTATTACATTTTACAGAAGGCACATTTTAATAAGGTGTTGAACCTCGTCGAGCAGCAATACAAACTTCCAATCTGGCATGCACAATCTGGCGTTGTACAAATGCTGGATATCACGCTGGGAATATCATTCCATGCGCAGACGCTTAATTCAGCGGTGGACAGCGCCGCGGACAGTGGAAGAGTCTTTGTCCGATCCAGTCCCAGACATACTCGATTGGAGAGAAGTCTGGAAAGCGTGCTGGCCAATGGAGTTGATGCACTGCTTGAAGAGCATGTTCAGTTGCCTGGGCAGAGTGTCAGCAGACGTTATCCTGCTGGAATATCGCATTTAGGATTACACTCAAATATGGCGGAACACTGGCTGTACGATGTCGCTGACGTACGTATTGCTATTCAGTGTACCCTGTACAATCACCAGACACCTAGGAGAGTGATAGCTAATCGCTCCTGTATGTCGCTGGCGGAAACACGATGGAGAAGCCACTCACCTTGTCGCCTTCGGACGCGTAAACGACCATCAGACGCTCCTAAGCAAAATCGCTTTCATCACTGAAGACCACAGACTGCCATTCTTCCCTCCAATTCTTGACACCACTGCAAACGTGCTCGACAGTGACGAAGTGATAGTGGTAGACGTGCCAGCGGCCGCGTGCCCGTAGTCCTGCTTTCAAAAAAGGATTGTGTATCGTTTTCAGTGCAGTTCAGTTTTATTATAATAATAAGGTTACAAACAACATATATTTGTAATACTCTTATTAACCCAAGAGCATCTAAGCTCATGTAGGTTAATTTACAAATTATTTAAATACGTAATTTTGGCAACACTGACACTCAACTTTACATAAAGAAATATATATATATACAAAAACAACACAGAATTTATAAAAACGTATTAATTTTTTTTTACTTTAACACTGGAAACAGTCTGTCAGCATTTATAATGGTCATTAAATACTTAGAAGTGAGAGATCTGAAATGCATAAAATTAGTTTCATTTCGAATTATAATCGGTAAAGAATTAAAAATCTTAGGGGCCAAATAATCAAAGTGTTTGTGCATAATTTCTTTATTTGCAAGTGGCAACAGAAACCTTTTCCCATTATCTCGCATAGAATAATTTGTATAATGCAGCACTGCATTATTGTTTTTAAAGAAGTAATTTAATTTCTATAAACAAATAAATGTCTCAGTGGCAATACACCTGAAATGGTATACTTACAAAAGATGGTAACAGTTTTATATTTATTACCATTGTAGACACCCTTGGTATGACAGAGGATCGAAATTGTGACGTCGTAGCCGTCCGCTCTACCACCGCCGCCCTCCTGATACGCCCATCCTCTCGTGCGTTTGTAACTCTTTGTTGCCCGGAATCACTTCTGTGAGTGTGCGAATGCTCTTGCGATCATCGAGACACCATCGTACCACTGCCGTTACCTGTCGTCCAATGCGGTGTGCAATTTAACGAAAAGACCAACTAGTTTCCCCGAAGACCCACTATACGACCCCGCTCAAACTCCGCTAATTGAACAAATGTTGCGTGCCTGCGTCGTCCAGGCATGGTAGCTTCTTCAAAGAGCACAAAACTACATGACACAATAACTTCTTTCTTCACGCCCTAGTGCTTAAATGCGCGCTGCGTACATTTGCATGTTGTCGTCCTCAGTGACGTCATTATTTCACCTAATGACTTTTAATCTTGGATCATGGTTTCTGATGCCCTTAACTATTAACATATTATATAATATGAAGTTCCTAAAGGAATTCCTTCTGGGTGTTCGGTTTTCAATTTCCGCCAGTGTAAAAGAGGTGCGTGATGTCTCACTATCAGATAATAGTGCAGGTCGAATTAAATAAGTTCAGAACGATTTCTTAAACTGTTTTCAGCAACTCTCAGTTTTAGAAAAGGATTAAGAAATTCAATGCAATCATTAAGAATGTTCAATGCCACATGTGACGTCAATACTAGAAGTATTAAACTATTGGATTGTTAGGTTGTTCTAGCAGTAATTCTTTAGCTCTGATCGGTAGTTTTTTTGCACACAATGGGCTAAATGTCCAAGCCAAGTGGACTCCAAGGGCTAGGAGAAGGTTGGGGGGAAGGAGATCCACTGGACAGCTATTAGGAAACACATGAAAGTCTTCCGTCATAGTCATCCAGCGAGTTCTTTAACGTGCACATGGTAAGGCTCTCCCACACACGGCAACGGCTTTTCAAATCCCATCGTCGTCCCCTTGCTGACCAAGGGCAGGATGGGGTGTATAAATCTCAATGCTGGCCTAGATGGGAACCGGACCTGGGAAAAACTATTTTTAGCTTTTGAAAGAGATCGTATGGGTTATGTTCAATTCTGGTGGAGAGCGCTTAACCTTCCCAGAATCATTGAAAATGGTTGGACAAACTATTTTTATTCTTCGTTTTCCGTTCATTTTGTGATAATTTCTTTCAGTTTTCAATTACTCAAAGCCAAACTCTTGATCAAGACGAATTATAGAATTCGACAGATTTGAACAGTACTTGGAAAGGTTTTTCTATTTTTTTGTCAAGTATGTTGTATCTAGGCCTGGACAAATATTTTAGCTGAGGGACCCCATAGAAAACTGAAAAAGGAGAGCAGACCGCCAAAGAAATATATAGTCTATAACGTATGCATAACCAACGCAAAAAAATTTAAAGCAAAACATATATATAATATAATTTTATAAAAATTAATTTATAATGCGAATTTGCTTCCTCGAAGTAGTACTTTTTGTCCTCTATACGTTCTGCTTCTTTTTTACAAATCTATTTCTCATCAGTAGTTCGCGGATCGCAGATAAAGAGGTAACGGGCGGCATGTGGTCCGACGCATTTTTCGGAACATTTTCAGCAGAGATGTTTTCTTTTGAGCAATTTCATGCCCTCTTTCATAAGGCATTTATTGCTGACAATGGCTCTGAATGTATTTGTTGTTGGGAAATGTTGTTGTGCTGACATTAAAACAGAAATCGAATCATTTTTACTGGTTTGATGTCTGGAATTTTCTGTCTATTTCTAAGACGACGTACGTTTTTGTGCGTTTTACTTGCTTTGTAGGTACTGATGTGATATAATCATCAGCTAGACTTTTTTTTTTCATGTCGGGTAATCTCTGGTATTCAGTTCAAGATTTCGTCCGAAAATTATCTGGCTGTACACTTTTTTTTATCTTATAAGGCTAATTATAATGGTTGTTGTTGTAACTGTTGTTGTTTCGATTGGATAAGTGATTGCTACCCTGTCTGATTAGACTGAGGTACTGTCGCTCAAAAAAGTATCCGAACGCTATGGTTGATTACAAAATTCAGAAAAAAATATCTGGCAACGATTTTTTTAGAAATTAGTGGTCTGGCAACCTTCGTGTCACGTGACACGAAGGTTGCCAGACCACTATTTCTAAAAAAATCTGTTCCAGATATTTTTTTTGAATTTTGTAATCAACCGTAGTGTTCGGATACTTTTTTGAGCGACAGTACCTCAGTAGGTAGCAAACCAGGCTCGTAATCCGTAGTTCCCAGATTCGAGTCCCGCATGGGTGGGGCGGGGGTGGCTAAGTCGGTAGCGCGCCAGGCTCCTAATCTGTAGTTCCCAGGTTCGAGTCCCAGCTGGGTCAGCGTTGTGATTTATCTCCGCAAAATTTCCCCGCCCTGCCCACACTCAGTAGAGGACACCGATGGGCTTGGAAAGGCCGCCGTCCGTCAGATGGGACGTTAAGCCGTGATCCCGTGTGTGGGAGAGTCATACACTGTGCCCGTTAAAGAACACGCTGGATGGCCTTGACGGGAGGCTACCATCTGTCTCCCAACAGCTATTCCAGTGGGGGTCCCCTCCCCCTAACCTTCTCTGAGCCCTTGGTCTCCTTGTGACCTGACCCATTTAGCCCATTTTGTGTAAAAAAAGTTCCGCTCAGAGGCAAAACAACCCAACTGATTAGGCTTGCCAGTCGAAGCAGAATGGCATCAATGGAAGTGATGAGAGTTAAATTTATGAATGAGTTTTGAACTCCTGGTGCGTTCTGTATTTCTATGCGTTGTTTACTATCGTGAGGCGCACTTCGTAATAAGTTTTCAACTATCTTTCTTCTTACGTTGGTTTTGAATGTTCTCCTTATTTGGTGGACACTGAAATCGCCATATAAAATTGCTGGTTGTGGACAAAAATCTGCAATATTTTGCAATCTTTCACCACTTATGTTGATCCAAAATTTCATAAAAATAATTGCTCCAGCAACCTGCAAATTACAGACTTCTGATAGTAGCCTGTCAGTATAATATGTCATAGAGATGATCTGTGACTAAGGTGAGACTTCAGAAGAAATAAAACATCCATCCCTTATCCAGGGGGCGGGGGTGGCTCAGTCGGTAGCGCGCCAGGCTCGTAATCTGTAGTTCCCAGGTTCGAGTCCCAGCTGGGTCAGCGCTGAGATTTATCTCCGCAAAATACCCCGCCCTGCCCACGGTCAGTAGGAGACACCGATGGGCTTGGAATAGGCCGCCGTCCGTCGGATGGGACGTTAAGCCGTGGCACCGTGTGCGGGAGAGCCATACCCTGTGCACGTTAAAGTAAACGCTGGATGGCCTTGACGGGAGGCTACCATCTGTCTCCCAACAGCTGTTCCAGTGGGTCCCCTCCCCCAACCTTCTCTGAGCCTTCGGGGTCCATGTGACCTGGCCATTTAGGCCCATGGTGTGCAAAAAAGTGCCGCTCAGAGGTAAAACAACCCAACCCTTATCTAGGATTAGGGCACAGGTCCCTATGCAGCCAAGTATGCTAACCACCCTGACATCTGAACAAGCATTTAGGATTTATAAAATGAGATGAAAGGTCTGAAATCTTTTTAGCACCGATATCAAATTTAGAAGAAAAATTGTCTTGAGCAGGGGGGGAGGGGAATAGAATCCACGAGCCCTGTTATGTTATCAAGAGGTCGTGTATTCGTGTTCCTGCCGACTCCAAGAGAATGATCCTATACTCAGTAATCATAGCATCTAACGTGTTATCAACAAGTCATGGGTTCGTATCCCAGCCGGCTTAAGACAGTTTTTCCTCTAAATTTTATATCGATGCTAAGAGTGATATCATGCCTCTCAACTGAAGAAAAACGTCAAGGAATTAAGTAAATAATATGAGATATTTGTGCAATTTTTTAATGTATTTATCTTGTGCTATCATTAATTTTTTTCGAAGGTACTCGCATCGATTCTTATTTGGCGTATTTTCTTGTGGACAAGCATTTGACACGAAGTTCAAGTGCTCTTATGTTATTGCTGACTTGTTCTTTAGATTACATTCGATGAATGTGTTTGAATTTCTGAAAGAGTTGAGATTGAGAATTTTTTAGTTTGGCGAAAATATCTTATGCCCACCTTGTCATTTGCGATTCCATTGTTATTGATCATGTTAAACGATTGGAAGATGTTATGTAAAAAAGTTCTTCAGAAATGCAGGTAGCTCGTGAGAAGACACGAAAAATCACTCGAAATCTGTTTTCCCTCTTCCGAACAAAAGCACCCACGCTATTGCATCAACTACGTTTATTTTACAAACATCGGATTAGCGATTTCGCTCTCTAACAGACCAATTATTGGATGGTAATTGGTCTATTAGATATATAGTTATCGGAGGGTTTCTTGAAGTGGCATATTTACGGGATGGGGAGTAGGGGTGGGAAGGTTGAGTAGTGTTCGTCTTTTGCTACTTTTTTTTCCTTTTTAGCAATTCTGTGTTCTCCATTATGCCCTTCTATGGCACATAAACTGACAGGCTCCTGTCAGTTTATGTCAGTTCTATGGCACATAAACTGACAGGCTCTGTGGCAAGCAGCTGCTTGAAGGAGGTATTTTATTTTTTTTTATATCCATGTATTTCATATTTTCTATCCTCCGCAGCTCTCTTTTCTAGTCCTCTATTACCTCTTGTATTCTTCTTTTGGTCTCCTACATCCTTATATTTCGTTTTCCTTAGTCCTCCAGTGTCCTCCTTTCTGATCTTCTGCATCCTTATACTTTGTTTTGCTTAATCCTCCACTGTCCTCCCTTCTGATCTCTGCATCTTTACGTTTCATTTTTCTTATTCTTCCAGTGTCCTCTTTTCTGATTTTCTGCAGCCTTATATTTCGTTTTCCTTAGTCCTCTAGTGTCCTCCTTTCTGATCTCTGCATCCTTATATTTCGTTTTTCTTAGTCCTCCAGTATCCTCCTTTCTGATCTTCTGCATTCTTATATTTCGCTTTCCTTAGTCCTCCAGTGTCCTCCCTTCTGATCTTCTGCATCCTTACGTTTCATTTTTCTTATTCTTCCAGTGTCCTCTTTTCTGATTTTTTGCATCCTTATATTTCGTTTTCCTTAGTCCTCCAGTGCCCTCCTTTCTGATCTTCTGCATCCTTATACTTTGTTTTGCTTAATCCTCCACTGTCCTCCCTTCTGATCTCTGCATCTTTACGTTTCATTTTTCTTATTCTTCCAGTGTCCTCTTTTCTGATTTTCTGCAGCCTTATATTTCGTTTTCCTTAGTCCTCTAGTGTCCTCCTTTCTGATCTCTGCATCCTTATATTTCGTTTTTCTTAGTCCTCCAGTATCCTCCTTTCTGATCTTCTGCATTCTTATATTTCGCTTTCCTTAGTCCTCCAGTGTCCTCCCTTCTGATCTTCTGCATCCTTACGTTTCATTTTTCTTATTCTTCCAGTGTCCTCTTTTCTGATTTTTTGCATCCTTATATTTCGTTTTCCTTAGTCCTCCAGTGTCCTCCTTTCTGATCTTCTGCATCCTTATACTTTGTTTTGCTTAATCCTCCACTGTCCTCCCTTCTGATCTCTGCATCTTTACGTTTCATTTTTCTTATTCTTCCAGTGTCCTCTTTTCTGATTTTCTGCAGCCTTATATTTCGTTTTCCTTAGTCCTCTAGTGTCCTCCTTTCTGATCTCTGCATCCTTATATTTCGTTTTTCTTAGTCCTCCAGTATCCTCCTTTCTGATCTTCTGCATTCTTATATTTCGCTTTCCTTAGTCCTCCAGTGTCCTCCCTTCTGATCTTCTGCATCTTTACGTTTCATTTTTCTTATTCTTCCAGTGTCCTCTTTTCTGATTTTCTGCATCCTTATATTTCGTTTTTCCTAGTCCTCTAGCGTCCTCCTTTCTGATCTTCTGCATCCTTATATTTCGCTTTCCTTAGTCCTCCAGTGTCCTCCTTTCTGATCTTCTGCATCCTCTATTTCGCTTTCCTTAGTCCTCCAGTGTCCTCCTTTCTGATCTTCTGCATCCTTATATTTCGCTTTTCCTAGTCCTCTAGCGTCCTCCTTTCTGATCTTCTGCATCCTTATATTTCGCTTTCCTTAGTCCTCCAGTGTCCTCCTTTCTGATCTTCTGCATCCTTACGTTTCATTTTTCTTATTCTTCCAGTGTCCTCCTTTCTGATCTTCTACATCCCTTTGTTTCGTCTTTTCTACACTCCTACGCCTTCTTGTGTGTTCCTTTCTGGCCACCTGCATAGTTCCTAAAGTATGCAAAGGACCAAAACATCAGATGCAGAAAACTCATAAAGCATTCCCTATTCTTTAATTACTTTGCTCCTGATGATACCATCAGACACTGAAACCATCCGTGCCACTAATATCAAATGCAGCCCAAATATCCGATTTCAATGCTTCGAGTTCCGAGTTAAATCACTTCGCGGATAAAGATGTTTTCCTCCAGACAGTAGCTCCTAATGAAAAGCATCCATTAACAGTGTAAGAATGTAAATTGCATTATACTTCAATACAACACCCTTTAAGAGGCGACAGGCTGATGCTCTGCGTTGAACAAAGCGTTGCAAGATCTAATAAAAGTTGTCACTAGCCTTAGGAAACAACGAAATGAAAATGGCACTTGAATGCGGCAAATTGCGATTCAAGTTTCCAAATGACGTTCCTTAACTCCCATCATCAACACCAGCGGATGCGCTCTCCTTCACACTAGCGAGGCCTAATTGGAAATTATAAAAGTAGATGTAATTGTTTCCTAAAATGGCTGTAGTTATTAAATAACTATATTAATATTCTGTAGTAATGTTTTTGCATATATATTGATAATTAATTCACTAAATATACATGCAAATATCTCTAATTAACTTCACCTTCTTCGAATTCTCAATATTCCACATATCACTTAAGTGCCCCTTTGTCGTAAGTAAATAACTTTTCAAAGACACGTTAAAATCTTTCAAGAATTCTTTAACCCAGTGGTTTGCAACCTTTTATGCTTCACGAATCGGGGCGGGGGTGGCTCAGTCGGTAGAGCGCCAGGATCGTAATCTGTAGTTCCCAGGTTCGACTCCCAGCTGGGTCAGCGTTGAGATTTATCTCCGCAAAATTTCCCCGCCCTGCCCACGGTCAGTAGGGGACACGATGGGCTTGGAAAGACCGCCGTCCGTCGGATGGGACGTTAAGCCGTGGCCCCGTGTGCGAGAGAGTTATACCCTGTGCACGTTAAAGAACACACAGGATGGCCTTGACGGGAGGCTACTATCTGTCTCCCAACAGCTGTTCCAGTGAGTCAACCTTCTCTGAGCTTACGGGGTCCATGTGACCTGGCCATTTAGCTCATGGTGTGCAAAAAAGTGCCGCTCAGAGGTAAAACGACCCAACCCAAAGCTTCACGAATCCCCTGGAAATGTGTATGTCACTGGCGTACCCCTTGTATAGAAAGATAAAACTATAGTTATAGTATAAAAATGGGAATAAAATAAAACATATATATATATACGTTAAATTATGTATTCATAAATCTCATATATCGATAAACACAAAAAATGACATAAACAATTTAACAAACCTTATAAAATTATAAGCATTTTACTGGGTAATCGACTTTTGAGCTCTCACAACGTACCCCAAAAAGTTTTACCGCGTACCCCACATTGAGAATCCCTACTTTAACCTATGCTTAGCATAACAATCGAGCATTTTTGACAGGAATATAAACTCCAGCACAAATAAAACTTCCAATAAAAAAAATGTTAGGTTATAGTAGGTACTAACACAATATTTCTTACATAAAATTTGTATTATACTTTCTGGTCGAGTTGTTTTACCCCTGAGCATCACTTACTTTGCACACAATAGGTTAAATGGCCAGTTCACGAGGGCCCCGAGGGCTCAGCGAAGGTTGAGGGGAGAGTACCCATTACAGCTGTTAGGAGACAGAGGGTAGCTTCCCGTCAAGGCCATCCATCGTGTTCTTTAACGTGCGCAGAATAGGCTCTCCCACAACAGAGCCACGGCTTTACGTATCATCCGACGGACGACGGCCTTTCCAAGCCCAGCGGTGTCCACAAATGACCGAGGCCAGGCCGAGGACTTTTACGGGATGGCTCAGAGATAGTGTGCTCTTTAACGTACACAGGGTATGGTTCTACTGAACACTGTTCCATAGCTTACTGTCCCATCCGACGGAAGGCGTCATTTCAAAGCGCATCGGTGTCCTCTTTCTCGCCAGAGCAGAGTTGTTGGGTTGTTCGGGTTGTTTTACCTCTGAGCGGCAGTTTTTTGCACACCATGGGCTAAATGGCCAGGTCACATGGACCCCGAAGGCTCAGAGAAGGTTGGGAGAGGGGACCCACTTGAACAGCTGTTAGACAGATGGTAGCCTCCCGTCAAGGCCATCCAGCGTGTTCTTTAACGTGCACAGGGTATGGCTCTCCCGCACACGGGGCCACGGCTTAACGCAACATCCAACGGACGGCGGCCTTTCCAAGCCCATCGGTGTCCCCTACTGACCGTGGGCAGGGCGGGGAATTTTGCGGAGTTAAATATCAACGCTGACCCAGCTGGGACTCGAACCTGGGAACTACAGATTACGAGCCTGGCGCGCTACCGACTGAGTCACCCCCGCCCCTTTTCGAGAAGGAGAGAGTATGGGATAAGTTCTTTATTCATCAAAATGATGAAAGTGATTAAAACTAAACTCCGCTCGTTTTTTATACAGATTCCGTAAGGTCGCTATGACTCACGTTTGCTGTTGACTTTGGAATAATGAATTAATAATGAATCGCTGCAAATTCGTGTCAAAACTCGCCGGTATATACATTTTCATTTCGCAATGAATCTTAATTGTTCAATTTTGCATTCATTATTTCCTGTTTCAAACCTCAAATTATGAAGCACCACGGAGAGTGATTAAGGTTTCGTTTCATCATCATTTGAATTGAAAATTCTAAAGAAGGTCTTCAAAACTCATCAGGAAGAAAAAGAGAAAAAAGCCATGATGTATACATTTACTGTCAGGATTGGATTGGATTGTTTTACCTCTGAGCGGTACTTTTTTGCACACCATGGGCTAAATGGCCAGGCCACAAGGACCCCGATGGCTCAGAGAAGGTTGGCGTAGGGGACCCACTGGAACAGCTGTTGGGAGACAGATGGTAGCCTCCTGTCAAGGCCATCCAGCATGTTCTTTAACTTGCACAGGGTATGGCTCTCCCGCACACGGGGCCACGGCTTAACGTCCCATCCGACGGACGGTGGCCTTTCCAAGCCCATCGGTGCCCCCTACTGACCGTGGGCAGGGCGGGGAATTTTGCGGAGATAAATCTCAACGCTGACCCAGCTGGGACTCGAACCTGGGAACTACAGATTACGAGCCTGGCGCGCTACCGACTGAGCCACCCCCGCCCCTTTTCTGTCAGACTTATGAACATGGAAGGGTAGGGTCGGATTAAGGGGGGTGGCCACAAGGGCACGGGCCAAAGTTAAATGGGGGCCTTTGCTACTAACGCCTAGCATCTTTTCCAATAAAATTAGCATATTTTTGAATGTGTGCAAAAATGTAATTTGGTACCAATATATACAGTATAATTGGTTGGATGGTTTTACCTCTGAGATGCGCCCCCCCCCCCCCCCCCCCACACACACACACACACACTGTTCGAGGGCATGGCGGAAGTTTCCTAGAAATAAATCTGAGAGCTGTCCCAGGCTGGACTCGAACCTGACAACTGCAGTTTACGAGCCTGGCATGCTACCGACTGTTCCACCCCAGCGAAGCATCTCCAAGGCTGATGCTATCAAAGAGAAAGTCACACAATAGTTTCAGGGGCCGGATGCGTCCTTTTATCGGCAGAGATTCGATAAACCGATCGAGTTTTATGATAAATGTCTCGCCAAGTCTGGTAACTACGAGAAAGAATAATACATGCATGTGGGAACATTTCCTGTATAATGTCTTCGATGTAATTGCCTGCCATCTGCAGAAATTAAATAAGGAATCTTACTTTCCGATTCGAGGTTTTTTACAACAATCTTTAATAGGAACAATGCAAACTACTGTTATCCCACTACTTTTCGATACAGTCAAGGCAAAGTTTGAGACATTTATCACATGGGGGAAGAAAGGGTGTACTAAAGGGGAGGAGGGGCACCCCTCGCATTCCCTACCCAAACAAAGCTTAAATCAAAATGAGAAAAAAATATATTTTTAGTATTTTGCGACATTTAAGACGCACCCACATTGCATGGGGCTGGGGTGGCTCAGTCGGTAGCGCGCCAGGCTCGTAATCTGTAGTTCCCACGTTCGAATCCCAGCTATGTCAGCGTTGAGATTTATCTCCGCAAAATCCTCCACCCTGCCTACGGTCAGTAGGGGACACCGATAGGCTTGGAATGGCCACCGTCCCTCGGATGGGATTATTAACCCGTGGCCCCGTGTGCGGGAGAGCCATACCCTGTGCACATTAAAGAACACGCTGGATAGCCTTGACGGGAGGCTACCATCTGTCTCCTAACAGCTATTCCAGTATGTCCCCTCCTCCAACCTTCTCTGAGCCTTCGGGTCCTTGTGACCTAGCCATTTAGTGTGACCTAGCCGCTCAGAGGTAAACCAACAACCCATATTGCAGCAGGTAATATTTTTAAACAATCTTTTTAATTCATTTAAGCATTTAACGTTTTTACTCGCTGAAGAAAGATGATGACATCTAGGTGCCAGATGAGCTATTCACAAGAAGGCCAGGAAGCGTATACTGCGGCCGTACATTGTTGTGCAGAAGCAGCCTAACATGGAAGAATGTTCAACTCAAAACCTTTTGTAGCATTTCCAGTGGGGGATATTGGAGTATCCTGCGCAGTAGCCTTGATGTGGCACCTGGAGTAATGACCACCTTTCTTTCCAGCGCTGAAGGAACATCTTGAGGCGACATATATCAAAGTGATGACGACATGAAAACAGAAGCGGAAACGTGGTTGAGCAAAACGGTTCTGCCGACAAGGAATAGAAAAATCGTCCCACCATATGACATATGATAATTAGCAGGTCAGATCTAGAAAACAAAAGAGGGGGAGGGGCAAGAGACTAGATTTCCATTGCAAAGTAACATTTTTTCCAGTCGTTTTAGCGATTTTCAAAAAACATTCTTGAAAAATACGTGAAATATGCAAAAATTAAATTATTTTTGACCTCCATTACCCTTACTACGTACTCAAAAGGGGGGGGGGGGGTGACCTCTTGCTGGGCGGGGGTGGCACAGTCGGTAGCGCGCCAGGCTCATAATCTGTAGTTCCCAGGTTCGAGTCCCAGCTGGGTCAGCGTTGAGATTTATCTCCGCAAAAATTCTCCGCCCTGCCCACGGTCAGTAGGGTACACCGATGGGCTTGGAAAGGCCGTCGTCCGTCGGATGGGACGTTAAACCGTGGCCCCTTGTGAGGGAGAGCCATACTCTGTGCACGTTAAAGAACACGCTGGATGGCTTTGACGGGAGGCTATCATCTGTCTCCCAACAGCTGTTCCAGTGGGTCCTCTCCCCCAACCTTCTCTGAGCCTTCGGGGTCCATGTGACCTGGCCATTTAGCCCATGGTGTGCAAAAAAGTGCCGCTTAGAGGTAAAACAACCCAACCCAACGTGACCTCTTGCTACCCCGTCGATCAGGCCCTAATAAATAGACAGAGAGATATTTATCATCACCATCTCGCATAATGTAAATAACAAAAAAATTTTTTTGATTTGATCTTCAAAATTAATATCTTATCTACAGGGAATGTCGATTAGACTTATGTATCAGGCAAAGAACATTACGATAGTCGTCTAAACGGTCATCTCATGAAATCTACAGTGAGCAATGGAAAACTTTTACCATTAAACAGGGCGCAAAATTAATGCAAATTATTTAAAAAGCGAAACATGCATGTTAGAACAAGAATTATATCTTGTATCGGGAGACGGAATTTCTAAACAATTTTAAACTTTTAATTTCATTAACTGTGTTAGAGATATAGGATTTTTCTTGATAATTGGTTGATGATCTTGTACACTTCATACACTTTTACCCTTTTTAACATAATTATTAAGAAAACTCGAGATGTGAAAAAAGCCATTTGTCTGAAGTCTGGAATTTTTATCAAGAATTATTTTTTACTTTATATATCTTTAAAAAACGTTGTTCAGAATAATTCCACATCTAAAGAAATTTACAGCTGAGAAAATATTTAAGAACTAGAAATTCATCTGTGCTTTCTGCACATCTTGATTCCTAACCCGTCACTCCGACCTCTATTTGACCTTGAATGCCACACCGGAGCTGAATATTCCTCTCATTCCTGAGTTCTACTGCCTGAAATAGACCTATTCACCAATTTTTAGCTCTCAGACATTGGTATAACGAAATATGATGACCTTTGACCTCAAAAGACACATCTCATCCGAAATTTCACACAATTTCTAAGATCTACAACTCAAAACACAGCATCCCCAATAGCCAATTTTTAGTCTTCTCACGGCTATAGATATATTTATATATTTGATCTTTGTTCTCGAAGCACCCACTTCAGGGGCGGGGGTGGCTCAGTCGGTAGCGCGCCAGGCTCGTAATCTGTATTTCCCAGGTTCGAGTCCCAGCTGGGTCAGCGTTGAGATTTATCTCCGCAAAATTCCCCGCCCTGCCCACGGTCAGTAGGGGACACCGATGGGTTTGGAAAGGCCGCCGTCCGTTGGATGGGACGTTAAGCCGTGGCCCCGTGTGCGGGAGAGCCATACCCTGTGCACGTTAAAGAACACGCTGGATGGCCTTGACGGGAGGCTACCATCTGTCTCCCAACAGCTGTTCCAGTGGGTCCCCTCCCCCAACCTTCTCTGAGCCTTCGGGGTCCATGTGACCTGGCCATTTAGCCCATGGTGTGCAAAAAAGTGCCGCTCAGAGGTAAAACAACCCAACCCACCCACTTCATCCAAATTTCATCAACATCTCAGTCAAAATGATGGCTGGGGTACTTTCGGTCATAGATCATACCCAGATCTATGACCCAAAATACCCCCAGCCATCATATTTTAGTTATCTAGCACTGATAAAAATAAATTTGACCTTTGACCTCGAAAGACATCCCCGGAACCGAAATTTCGTAGTGTTTCTGACATCCGCAACTCGAAACATCTCAAGACACTAATTTTCACGTTTCTAGTACTTGTAGATCAAGGTTTGACCCCTATATAACCACTATTTGACCTTAAATGGCACGTTAGAGGTCATATTTTATACGTTTTCTGCGATCTACGATCCTCATTACCCCTAGATGCAAATTTTCAGATGTCTGCTATTTCTGCATCATGAATAGAATTAGAGTGATCTCCTGTCAGTCCATCAATCACTCACGATCGTCTGGGGAGACTTCCGCATAGTTTGATAATTTTAATAATCCATCGAAAAGTTTGATCACATATAGACCAAGATATTTAAAAATATTTATCAAATCAATGCTACAAAAATCCCAAGAATCATCTTTATACATTTCATATTAATAAAAATATTTTATTTTAGAGGTCTTAACTACAGGGGTTTATCAAAATAATGGGAACACCGACGGCAACTGGAATATGCCTGTCACAAGGATGACGTCACCCGCGATGTGAGGTATATAAAGGGGAGAAGTACGATGTCGGCTGTGTCAATGTGTTTCACCAGTGCCACAGGCGCAGGTGAAACAGATGTTGTGGTGTAATTGCTGATAATGACGGATCTCAGTGACCTCCAAAAAGGCATGATCATTGGTGCACGTCTTGCAGGAACTTCCGTAACCAGAACAACGGAAATAGTAGGTATAACACGAAGAACTGTATCGAAGATTATGACTACCTATCAAAAAGGACAAGGGTTTCCCCCAAAGGTGCAAATTGTGGACGCCATACGAAGTTGTCAGATAGGGATGGACGAATGTTCGCACGGATTGTACAACGGAAGCACAAGACCACGACACCGCAAATAGCAGCAGATTTGAACACCAGTTGGAATGAACCCGTTTCGGTCATAACAGTTCGTAGGGAACTTCATCGTGCCGGTATTTATGGTTGTGCTGCAATCCACAAACCTCTGATTACCAACATCAATGCAACGAAACTTGTAAGGTGATGCAATGCACATAAAAACTGTGATGCTAAAAACTGGCGATGGTCTGATGAATCGCATTACACATTGTTTCCCATCACTCGTAGAGGATACTCTGGCGAAAACCTGCAGAAGCTTACCATCCTGACTGTGAAGCATGAAGGTGGATCCCTGATGCTGTGAGGTGCCGTATCATGGCATTCCTTAGGGCATTAGATATTCTTCAGGGTCGTGTCACATCCGCAACGTACGAATCCATTCTCGGGGCCCACCTGCATTCAATGTTGCCGGCATTGTTCCCTAATCGCCATCCCTGGTTTCAAGTGGATAATGCACCTGTGCATTGTGCAAAATGTCAAATTGCAGTTTGCAGAGCACGAGGATGAGCATAGCAGCTACCCTGGCCACCTTAATCTCCAGACCTCAATATTATTGAACATTTGGGGAAATATCTGGAGCGCAAGGTCAGATCACACTTTCCACCTCCAGCATCACTGGCACAGTTGGGCCATATTTTACAGGAAGAATGTTCCCACATTCCATTCCTCTATGTGCATGACTTGTATCAGTCTATTCCACGTCGAATTGCGTCTGCTCTGAACGCCCGAGGTGGGCTTACAGTTAAAATGTTCTCCACAAGCAGTATGTGTTTCCATTATTTTGATAAACCCTTGTACAGAGTTGGACATGTTTAAAGTTTCCGGAGAGTCAAATATCATCATTTGCTTTTATCGTTATTTATATACGTATATTAAATTATAATTCAACCATCACACCAAGCAATTATAGTCGTGTAATTTTCTTATAGCGGCATCGAAGTCGCCGTTATTGTTTAAAATGATGCTATCATCTGCATAAAGAAATTGTTTATTTTTTGGTTAATATATACGAGGAACATCAAGTGTCCAAAAATGGGACCTTGTGAGACTTCAACTTTTACCATTATTTCGCTAATTAAAGCATTTCGAATTTTATATATAATTGTCCTATTTCTTCTATAATGAACCATATAAGTGCTGTTCTTTTAATTCCATAGTTTTAGAGATTCGAAAGAAAAGTATACTGTGGTCAAATGTATCTAATGCTTTACTAAAAGGGGCGGGGGTGGCTCAGTCGGTAGCGCGCCAGGCTCGTAATCTGTAGTTCCCAGGTTCGAGTCCCAGCTGGGTCAGCGTTGAGATTTATCTCCGCAAAATTCCCCGCCCTGCCCACGGTCAGTAGGGGACACCGATGGGCTTGGAAAAGCCGCCGTCCGTCGGATGGGACGTTAAGCCGTGACCCCGTGTGTGGGAGAGCCATACCCTGTGCACGTTAAAGAACACGCTGGATGGCCTTGACGGGAGGCTACCATCTGTCTCCCAACAGCTGTTCCAGTGGGTGCCCTCTCCCAACCTTCTCTGAGTCTTCGGGGTCCATGTGACCTGGCCATTTAGCCCATGGTGTGCAAAAAAAAGTGCCGCTCATTGGTAAAACAACCCAACCCAACTTTACTAAAAATCCATGAAAACATCAGCAACTTTTTCCCCATATTTCATACACTGAAGTGCCATTGAATTAGGGATAGCAACCTAGTAACGTGTTGGACCCCCTCTAGCCCTGATAGCGGCTGCCACACGACGAGGCAAGGACTCCACAAGCTTCGTAAATGTTCCACAGGTATGGCGACCTATGCATTCTCCAGAGCTGTCTGCAATTCTCTCAAGGTGGTCGCTGATGGTTAGGTGGCCAATTCATTATTTCAAAGACAGCAGATTGATCCTGCAACCATGCAGTAGCCAACCTGGACCTGTGAGATGAACGGTTGTCTTGCTGGTAGATGCCGTCTCAATTGGGATGCATGATGGCCATAAATGGGGACAAATTGTCAGTCATGAGTTCTACGTACCGGGATGCATTGAGAGTTGTCGGTACACGTACCAAAGATCCCACAGACGTCCAACTGAAGACATCCCAAGCCATCACTGAGCCATCACCAGCTTGTACAATTCCGACCTGGCATTTAGGATCCATGCTTCATGGGATTGGCGCCATTCCCTCAGTCTCCCATCGGCGTGATGAAGTTTAAATCGGGATTCCATCACTCCAGGCTATCTATTGTCATTTTCGATGTTCTTTAGCCCAGGCAAGACATTGAGCCCAGTGTCGTGCTCTTAGACGTGGGACTCTCGTAGGTTGGCGGCTCCCGAAGCCGACCAGATAAAGTGAGCATTGTACGGTCCATGTACTGACTTCCCAACTGGAACCTGCGTTCATGGGAGGTGATTTCAGATAATGTCTGGCCCCTATCGGTCTGTACGATGCGGGTCAGACAGCGAAGCCCACGATCATTCAAGGCTGGTTGTCCTTTGCAGTTTGTCCGGGTGCTAGTTTTTTTGCCGGAATTTTCATATTCCCCGAACACTCTTGAAACTGTCGTACGAGAAAATCCAAGTTCGTTGACAATTTCGGAGATCGAGTGTCCCATCCGTCGGGTACCTACGATCTGCCCTCTGTCAAATGCATCTAAATCCCGCGCCTTTCCCATTACGCTTCTCACGACGAATGCTTGGGGAAGCCAAAGCTGACAGCTATATATGACCAGAATTTCAGCCACGAATGCGCGCAAATGCCAGACTTGCTGTACTGAATTTGGATGACGTCTGCTATCCTTAATTCATTGGCACTTCAGTGTAGTTCTATTAACACAATCGGCAAAGTGAGGCAGTGGTATTTTATTACTTTTCCCCTTCTGCAAGACATATTGTGTTTCATCTGTGTTATAAAATTTGTGTTTTCTAAGAGGTTACAGAGAATGTCATCCATGTTCTTCTCTCAAATTTTATTCAAGTTGGCTGGGTTGGGTTGGTTTACCTCTGAGCGGCACTTTTTTGCACACCATGGGCTAAATCGCCAGGTCACATGGACCCCGAAGGCTCAGAGAAGGTTGGGGGAGGGGACCCACTGGAACAGCTGTTGGGAGACAGATGGTAGACTCCCTTCAAGGCCATCCAGCGTGTTCTTTAACGTGCACAGGGTATTGCTCTCCCGCACACGGGACCACGGCTTAACGTCCCATCCGACGGACGGCGGCCTTTCCAAGCCCAGCAGTGTCCCCTACTGACCGTGGGCAGGGCGGGGAATTTTGCAGAGATAAATCTCAACGCTGACCCACGAACCTGGGAACTACAGATTACGAGTCTGGCGCGCTACCGACTGAGCCACCCCCGCCCCCATTCAAGGTGGCCAAAATGGCAATAGACCTATAGTACAAATAGTCACTTTTACCATCACTTATATATATAAATAGGTCTCACTATAACAATTTTTGTGTTGTGGAAAGAATTTTTTTAGAACACTTAGTTAATTAGTTAAGCAAGATACTCTGTTAGGTGATTTAAGCATGCCTTTATGTGTTTCGCAAATATATTATCAAAAATGATTTACGCTCATACGAAAAGGTAATTATTTTATTTAAATCAATATGTGAAACGGGTGGTATGTAAAATGATGAGTTCAATATTATTAAATATTCAAAACAGGTGTGTAACTGTCTTTTTTTTTCAGCTGTATTTTTCTCCTGTAATTTATGAACCATATCCGAAAAACAATTATTAAAATTCGTAGTAATTTGCAAATTGGTCAGATTCTTGGCCGTGTGATTAATTACCATATTGTCCACTGTCGTTTCCCCTTCCCACCTAATCTGGTATTAATCATGCCTCAAGCCCTTTTTGTGTTGTCATTAATGGACACGAAGCAGTTTTTGAAAATATGCATTTTTTTTTTGCCTTGTAGAATCTTTTACTGAATATCAATGCTGTTAGCAAGTTTTTTTTTCCTTAGCATTATTCTTTTTGTTGGTTATGAAAGCAACCCATCATTTATCTCTTTGTTTTAATCATATTTATAAATTCCCGATTAATCCATGTTTTTTAACGAAATTTGTAAATATGTTGTTTTGGTAACTTGTAACGACTTGTAAAATCCACCTTCCTACAAAAACACGTCATTTTGCACAGAAGAAATCAAGGTATTAAAAATTGACGTACTCAGAGAATCATTGTTTAGAATCTTTACAGAGCAAGGAATTCGAAGAACCAAAGAAAGTTATCATGGTAAGTCTTATTCGAAAATTGGTCTTTATAGTATTTACGAAGTAGTGTAAAACAGTGTGGCTGATTATGGTTGGTATACCTCTGAGCAGCACTTTTTTTGCACATAATGGGCTAAATGGCCAGGTCACAAGGCCTCCGAGGGCTCAGAGAAAGTTGGGTGGTGGATGGGTTGGGTTGTTTTACCTCTGAGCGGCACTTTTTTGCACACCATGGCTAAATGGCCAGGTCACATGGACCCCGAAGGCTCAGAGAAGGTTGGGGGAGGGGAACCGTTGGAACAGCTGTTGAGAGACAGATGGTAGCCTCCCGTCAAGACCATCCAGCGTGTTCTTTAACGTGCACAGGGTATGGCTCTCCCGCACACGGGGCCACGGCTTAACGTCTCATCCGACGGACGGCGGCCTTTCCAAGCCAATCGGTGTCCCCTACTGACTGTGGGCAGGGCGGGGAAATTTTGCGGAGATAAATCTCAATGCTGACCCAGCTGGGACTCGAACCTGGGAACTACAGATTTCGAGCCTGGCGCACTACCGACTGAGCCACCCCCGCCCAGTTGGGTGGAGGAGACGCACTGGACTGCCGTTAGCAGACAGATGGTGGCCTCCCATCAAAGCCATCAAGCGTGTTCTTTAACGTGCACAGGGTATGGCTGTGCAGGGCCACGGCTTAATGTACCGGATCCTGCGGACATTTCCAAGCCCATCGGTATACCATAATGGTCGAAGGTAGTGCGGGAAATATTGCGGAGATAAGTCTCAACGCTTGACCAGCGGGGACTCGAACCTGGGAACTGTAGATTACGATCCGGGCGCGATTCCAACTGAGCCACCCCGCCATTGGCTGACCATGAGTAGTGATTTCTGTTAATGACGACGTCAAAAGTAGCATCATGATAAAGCCTGCTGCCTAAAACGAAATTATAAAAGTAAAAATAAAATCCATTGACTGAAAAAAAAAATCCTAATTTAATCATGGTCTTCCCGTGCCCCGCTATCGAGATCTGCGGTTTTCAAATAAACCTCGTCTGCCATTGTCATGCAAATAATCCCCCGCCATTTTTTTATTCTTGTACTAATATGTAAGTATAAAAAAAGGTGTTTTGCTTATAATTAAAAATAAATAAATAAAGGTTTATAATTAAATAAATTAAAATAAATAACTCCTCAAGCATCACTATCTATCACTTAATCAAACAGTCAATTACTAATCACCTATATATTAGATGCCTTATTGGATGGGGCGGGTGTGGCTCAGTCGGTAGCGCGCCAGGCTCGTAATCTGTAATTCCCAGGTTCGACTCCCAGCTGGGTCAGCGTTGAGATTTATCTCCGCAAAATTCCCCGCCCTGCCCACGGTCAGTAGGGGACACCGATGGGCTTGGAAAGACCGCCGTCCGTCGGATGGGACGTTAAGCCGTGGCCCCGTGTGCGGGAGAAACATACCCTGTGCACGTTAAAGAACACGCTGGATGGCCTTGACGGGAGGCTACCATCTGTCTCCCAACAGCTGTTCCAGTGGGTCCCCTCCCCCAACCTTCTCTGAGCCTTCGGGGTCCATGTGATCTGGCCATTTAGCCCATGGTGTGCAAAAAAAGTGCCGCTCAGAGGTAAAACAACCCAACCCAGCCTTATTGGATAGTTAATTTCTAACTTTCTTGAATATGCAACAGACTCGTTTTCCTCATAAACCTTTGATGTTCCTTCTATACAGACTGCCTCTTCTATCAGGCCAGGCCGGGATTGGCTCAGTTAGTAGCGAATTAGGTTCGTAATCTGCAGTTCCCAGTTGGAGTCCCAAGTATGCCAGTGTTGATTTGCAGATAAAATTGGAAAAGCTACCCTCTGCGGATGAGCCATATAAATTATTAGCCATAGTTAAAAAGCATGTTGGATGACTTTGATGCGAAGCTGCCATATGTCTCCCAACGGCTCTTCAATGAGTCCCACCCCTCCAATCTTCTCCGAGCCCTTGGGGTTCTTGTGACCTGGCCATTTAGCCCATTGTGTGAGTTTTGCAGCTCAGAGGTAAAACAAACCCCATTCCAGACCTATATAACAATAAGCGGCTTGATGATATAATTTAAATAAGACCTGGATAGCGGGTTGGGTTGTTTTACCTCTGAGCGGCACTTTTTTGCACACCATGGGCTAAATGGCCAGGTCACATGGACCCCGAAGGCTCAGAGAAGGTTGGGGACCCACTGGAACAGCTGTTGGGAGACAGATGGTAGCCTCCCGTCAAGGCCATCCAGCGTGTTCTTTAACGTGCACAGGGTATGGCTCTCCCACACAGGGGGCCACGGCTTAACGTCCCATCCGACGGACGGCGGCCTTTACCAAGCCCATCGGTGTCCCCTACTGACCGTGGGCAGGGCGGGGAATTTTGCGGAGATAAATCTCAACGCTGACCCAGCTGGGACTCGAACCTGGGAACTACAGATTACGAGCCTGGCGCGCTACCGACTGAGCCATCCCCGCCCCCCTGGATAGCGAATCTGCATTCAACGGGAACAGTATTATAAAATATTAACTTTAAAATTAAAATATGCAGATATTAATCTACGTTAATAACAGATTTATGCTTTTAAAGAAATGATTGATAGCATATTAAAATACATTCAGTTTATTTTCGTACTTGTTCAATTGTTTAATGCTAATAACAACGCAATTCATTTAATATTACTTCATTTAACGCAAAAGGGTTGATTTATTAAATATTAATTGCCCCCCTAAAAGCAAACGTAATAGTCTGGGTTGTTCGATACACCGGGATCGACCCTTCGCTTCCCAAATTCTGCAACGAATTTCGCAATGCTAACAGCCGATACGGTGTTGTTATTAAATTCGAGTTTCTCTCTAATAACAAGAGCTGAATCATGCCTTTATTGCCGAGTAACTTAAGCTCTGCAACAGCAAACATGATACCCGAAGTTAATTACGTCGAAGTCGTGTTAGGTTTCGGCCGTTTATGGAGCTGTCGTCATCAGGCGACCGCAATCATTTCTCAATACATCCCGATTACGAATTGCGAGGAACACGCTGCCGTCGAGGATTGGACGACGGAGTCACGTGGTCCCTCACTGCGTATCAGATCCGATGGCCCAATCGATCGCGAGGCGGTAGTTGGCTCAGTCGGTAGCGCGCCAGGCCTCTAATACGCAATTAAGTTGGAGCCCCAACTGATATCTGATATCCGAAAATTTCTATAACTAGTGCCAAGCCAGTGGCTTATAGCCTATTCATCTTTGGGCAAGGGTGGCTCAGTCTGTAGCGCACCAGACTCCTAATCTGTAGTTCCCAGGTTCGAGTCCCATCTGGGTCAGCGTTGAGATTTATCTCCGCAAAATTCCCTGCCCTGCCCACGGTCAGTAGAGTACACCGATGAACTTGAGCTTGTAAAGGCCTACGTCCGTCGGATGGGACGTTAAGCTGTGGACTCGAGTACGGGAGAGCCATACCCTGTGTACGTTAAAGAACAGCATGGATGGCCTTAACGGGAGGCTACTATCTGTCACTTAATAGATTTCCAGTGGATATCCTTCCCTCAACTTTCTCTGAGCCCTTGGAGCCATTGTTATCTGGTCATTTAGCCCATTATGTACAAAAAATGTCTCGCAGAGGTAAAAAATAAAAAATAAAAACCCCTCAAGCAGCTGCTTGCCACAGAGGTCTGACAGGAGCCTGTCAGTTTATATGCCAGAGTAGAAGGTTTGAGAGGATGGCAGGACCTCAGCAGAAAAACGACGCATACATCCATGCCTTACCCGGGGCGAGGGCGGGGGTGGCTCAGTCGGTAGCGCGCCAGGCTCGCAATCTGTAGTTCTCAGGTTCGAGTCCCAGCTGGGTCAGCGTTGAGATTTATCTCCGCAAAATTCCCCACCCTGCCCACGGTCAGTAAGGGACACCGATGGGCTTGGAAAGGCCGGCGTCCGTCGGATGGGACGTTAAGCCGTGGCCCCGTGTGCGGGAGAGCCATACCCTGTGCACGTTAAAGAACACGCTGGATGGCCTTGACGGGAGGCTACCATCTGTCTCCCAACAGCTGTTCTAGTGGGTCCCCTTCCCCAACCTTCTCTGAGCCTTCGGGGTCCATGTGACCTGGCCATTTAGCCCATGGTGTGCAAAAAAGTGCCGCTCAGAGGTAAAACAACCCAACCCAGCCTTACCCGGGGCTCGAACCCAGGTCCCTTAGATCAATAGCCAAGCGTGCTAACCAAACTCCTCAAACCAATCGATCAAACCAGTTCATAAGTGTTATCACTAACTACAGCAGTCGTGTTCAAGATCTACCCTCATCGCAAACTGAGACTTGCAATGGGTGTGGAAAAGCTGTGCCCGTTGATTGAGACTAAACGTTATTGTGACTCTTATAGAGAAGAGATACGATCATGCATACATTGAAAATGTTAAATGATCTTGGCGGAAAATTTTTATTTGCCCCTGCTGCCGATGGACTTGGAAAGGCAGTCGTCGGTCTGATGTAGCGTTAATCCGTGGCGCCGTGTGCATGAGAGACATATTCAGTGTCCGTTAAAGAACACACTGGAGACTTTCATCTGTCTCCTAACAGCTGTTCAGTGGATTCCTTTCCCCAAAATTTTCTGTCCTCGAGGTCCTTGTGACTAGTCATTTAGTGGGACTCATTTAGTGACTCAGTCGTTAGAGCGCCATGCTCGTAGTCTTCAGTTTCCAGATTCGAGTCCCAGCTGGACCAGCTTTGAGATTTATATCCGTAAGACTCCTTGCCATGCCTCAGTTAGTAGGTGACACCAATGGACTTCGTTAGGCAGCCGTCCATCGGATGGGATGTTAAGTCAATGCGCCGTGTACCTGTTCACGTTAAAATACACACTAGATGGCCTTGACAGAAAGCTACCATCTGTATCCTAAACAGTTGTCCAATGGGTACCCTCCACCAACCTTCTCTGAGCCCTCGGGGTTCTTGTGACCTGACCCATTGTGTGCAAAACACTGCCGCTCAGATTGAAAACAGCCGAACTCTGCTGTTATTTAATGACGGGTAGAATGCCATCCTCTCAGACCTTCTACTATGGCATATAAACTGACAGGCTCCTGTCAGACCTTTGTGGCAAGCAGCTGCTTGAGGGGATATTTTTTTTTTATTTAGAAAAGTGAAATAAATAAAGCTAATAAAGTGGAATTCAGACTCAAATTTCAGAACCCGGATATCAAAAAATGTTTCTCTGGCACATCATAAAACATTATACACGGAAATGCATCGCTCTGAATCACATTTTATTCCTTCGTATTACAGGCTCTAATTAAAAACTATAAAATCAATGCAATTGTTTGAAGACGAAATTAAAGTCTGACTTCTAAACACAAGAATTAATTTGTAGAAAATCAAGAGTTTTGCTTAACATTAATGAATCGCTCAGAGCAATTCATTAAAGGAAGAAAAATTCCTAAATACAAGAGAGAAAATTCCTATAAAAAATATTATTAATATAAAATTTATTAATATAAATATTATTAATATAAATTATTATATGAATGATGACTAGTTTTGAAATAGTCATTTTTTTCACCATAGGTTTCATTCTAAAAAATTTAACTGGTAGTCTATCATTTCAAACATTTAGTAACTAATTTAAAATTATTTTTAGTATTTTAATAAAGTCCTAATAAATGAATATTTTACTTCACGTTTTTTAAAAATAAATAGCTTTCAGTTAGAGTTTAGACAAATTAAATTGCTTTAATTTCTTTGCATATTTAATTTTCCTCATTTACATCTCTCCCTTTGCTCAACGGCTATCAAGGCCTGATTGTATCAAAGTGGCCTTATACCGAGCCAACCTTTATACACCAAACCTGTACAGCCATTGAACAAAGAAGGCCTATTAAATAGGCTTAAAATTTTAAATGATTTAATTTGCCTCAAATTTCACTAAAAACTTTTTAATTTAGAATATTTGAGATAAATAATTTCCTTATTATGAGTGTATTTTAGAATTAGTTGCTAAATTTAAAAAAAGCTACCAGAAGTGTTTTAAGTGACTAAATTATAAGTAATTTATATATATATATGTACATTAGTGGGTTTTAGGTTTCTTATACAATTTTACTGCTGATTTTAGCTTTTCTTATGTTCGCCCTTAGGGGCCCACCTAAGGGTGATTTACTTATATATTTTGTTCTTACTCATGCCAAACAGGCATATCTTTATGATAGAGATGATTAGGGGTAAAATTATTACCCGGTACATCGAATATGATTATACGATCTACGTACATTGGTGGAAATCTAAAAAAAACACCCAGGAGGAATTCCTTCAGGAACTTCATATTATAATAGGTTAAGAGTTAAGGGCAACAGAAACCGTGATCCAAGATTGAAAGTCATTGGTTGAAATAATAACGTCACTGAGGATGACAACATGCAAATGTACGCAGCTCGTATTTAAGGACTAGGGTGTGAAGAAAGAAGTTATTCGTCTTATGTCGTGTTATTCAGTGGTCTTTGAAGAAGCTACCATGCCTGGACACGCAGGCACGTAATATTTGTTCAGTTAACGGAGTTTGAGCGAGGTCGTACTATAGTGGGTCTTTGGGAAGCAGGTTGGTCTTTTCGTCAAATTGCACACCGCATTGGACGAGAGGTATCGACAGCGGTACAATGGTAGCGTCGATGGTCAAAAGAGCATTCGCACACTCTCAGACGTGGTTCCGGGCAAAAGAGAGTTACGGACGTACCAGAGGGTCGGCGTATCAGGAGGGCGGCAGTGGTAGAGCAGGCGTCACAAATTCGATCCTCTGTCACCCAAAGGGGGTCTTCAAGAACGATACACAATCATCTTTTGGAAGTAGGACTACGATCACGCGGCAGCTCGCATTGCTACCTACCACTGTCACCTCGTCACTGTCGAGCACTTTTGCAGTGGTATCAAGAACGAGTTCATTGGAGGGAAGAATGGCAGTTTTCTTCTTCAGTTGATGAAAGCGATTTTGCTTAGGAGCGTCTGATGGTCGTTGACGCGTCCGAAGGCGACAAGGTGAACAGATTCTTCCATTCTGTATCCGCCAGCGACACACAGGGTCCATGCCGCCATCATGGTGTGGGGAGAGATTAGCTATCACTCTCGTACGTGTTTGGTGTTTGTACAGGGTTAACTGAATGTCGCTGACATACGTCAGCGACATAGTACAGTCGGTCGTCCTGCCATATGTGAGTGTAATCCCAAATGCAATATTCCAGCAGGAAAACGTCCGCCCATACTCTGCCCGGGTAACTCAACATGCTCTTCAGGCAGTGTACCAACGCCCTTGGCCAGCACGCTCTCCGGACTTGTCTCCAATCGAGCATGTCTGGGTACTGGAACGGACAAAGACTCTTCCGCGGACCGCGGCAGGCAACGACCATCGCTGAATTACGCGTCCAAGTTGATAGCTCATGGAATGGTATCCCCCCAGCGTGATATCCAGCATTTGTACAGTCGCTCAAAAAAGTATCCGAACGCTATGGTTGACTACAGAATTCGGAAGAAATATCTGGCAACGATTTTTTTTTTAAATTAGTGATCTGGCAACCTTCGTGTATACACGGCAACCTTCGTGTATACACGAAGGTTGCCAGATCACTAATTTAAAAAAAAAATCGTTGCCAGATATTTCTTCCGAATTCTGTAGTCAACCATAGCGTTCGGATACTTTTTTGAGCGACTGTACGACCGATTGCATGCCAGATTGGAAGCTTGTGTAGCTGCTCGAGGAGATTCAACACCTTATTAAAATGTGCCTTCTGTAAAATGTAATACTCATTAAAAGATAAAAACGAATCACTTCACACGTGTGATCACTGTCCTTTCACAACAAGTTGTTTCTACTAAATAAATCTAATAGATTACCCTTCAATTTTTAATGGTGTTCTTTTTTCAATTTCCGCCAGTGTTTATATATTTAATATTATTTCACCTGTTAGTGCACTGTCCCGGCTAGGTGTATCAGCATGGCTTTCCCCTATAGTGGTCCTTGGAAAATATAAAAATATACAATAATCGCATGATCCCAATGTTATCGCACAACATTCATGAACACGGCAATGATACGACTAATTCCCAGAGCATGTTCCTCATTTTCTACTTAGTTACTTAAAAGATATAAAATGCCTACAAAATAAATGACTTAAAGTTATAAGATTAAATAAAGAGTTAATATTTATCCTTTTTTAATTTTTTGTTCACTTGCGTTTATATTTTTGGTCCGAAAGAAATGATACTGAAAAAGAAAAAGGTCCCAGTTATTAAAGCTTGGGAAACCTGTTCTAACACTTTAATAAACTACTATTATAAAAAAAATAAATAAATACCCCCTCAAGCAGCTGCTTGCCACAGATGTCTGACAGGAGCCTGTCAGTTTACATGCCATAGTGAAAGGTCTGAGAGGATGGCAGGACCTCTGCAGAAAAACGACACATATATCCATGCCTTACCCGGGGCTCGAACTCAGGTCCCTTAGATCAGTAGCCAAGCGCGCTAACCACTCGGCCATTTAGCACTCATTTATATTTACATTTCCAATCATCCAAACTACTTGTTTTGAAATATCCAACGATTCTTATTCAATTGTATTTAATTAATCTTTAGTCTTGTTAGCATTGGGGCGGGGATGGCTCAGTCGGTAGCGCGCCAGGCTCGTAATCTGCAGTTCCCAGGTTCGAGTCCCAGCTGGGTCAGAGTTGAGATTTATCTCCGCAAAATTCCCCGCCCTGCCCACGGTCAGTATGGGACACCGATGGGCTTGGTAAAGGCCGCCGTCCGTCGGATGGGACGTTAAGCCGTGGCCCCGTGTGTGGGAGAGCCATACCCTGTGCACGTTAAAGAACACGCTGGATGGCCTTAACGGGAGGCTACCATCTGTCTCCCAACAGCTGTTCCAGTAGGTCCCCTCACCCAACCTTCTCTGAGCCTTCGGGGTCCATGTGACCTGGCCATTTAGCCCATGGTGTGCAAAAAAGTGCCGCTCAGAGGTAAACCAACCCAACTTATTAGCATTAATTTGACGTCACCATTATTGAAAGCATTTTATTCCGAATAGTCTTTGGGTTATTCTATGTTTTTAGCAACTTCAATAATTCATTGTATAGCAAAAAATGTTAAATTTGAAGCATCAAATAAACTAAACACGCAGCACACTTTTACTTAATAAACCTCTATTGTAATTCCTTTCTTATTATTTTTCAAATTTCGTTTGTCAAGTAAACACCAAACAATGTATGTTCGTATTAAAATTTTGCCTCTTTAATTACATGATCTCTCCAGTACTGGGAAGACAATGATTATTTGCAAGTTTATTCTTATTTTCATGCAACGCAGGGCGTATGATGATTTAAATTTAAAAAGATTTAACACAGTGTTATATTTATTTTACTACAAACGACATTACGTTAATCAGATAAGAAACTTTTAAAAAAAAGAATCAGTTTTCACTCTTTTGCTTTGGACATATTTAATTAAACTTCCCAGATTCTCTTTATTGTTTCAATTTCCTTTTTTTTGTACTACATCTCGTTCTGCCTCTAGCATTAATTTAACCCCGCCATTTCTTTCCATATCTTTTTTTCTACGTCACCTGTCCTTATTTTATTTCTTTCTGTCCATCAAATTTGATTTCAGTCTATCTCTTCTTTCTCCAAACCCCTTTCTTTCAAGATCAGCCTTCCCTACTTTTTTTACCGCCAAATCGAATCTTTCCGCATTTTTCATTACTCTTTTCCCGCCACAATCTCCACTTATCGATATCATTCATCACTTTCCAAACTCTCTTGATTAATCATCTTTCATTTTGGTTTTTCTTCATATCTCTTCGTCTCTTTCCGAAATGATTTTTTCCTCCACATATCAATTTCTTAAATCTGTACATTTTTTTTATTTCTTTTTCTAAGTTTGACTTGTCCTTTTCTATTTACTTTTTTTCCCGTATCTCCTTGTGAATTTATTTTTTCATCTACTGTTCTTCATAATTGTTTCTCCAAAAAACATTTCGAAAAGTTTTCATCTCAATCTACTTCCTACCATCCGTTTTCTCAATTCTTAAATTTTCTCTTTTACAGTTTTTTTCTCTTCTCATATAAATATCTTCTTCCGTCAGTAAAAGAGATAGAGACTTCCTCTTCCTTTTTCTGTATCTTCATCAGCACTATTATACAATCCCTAATCCCTCACTTAATATTTCTCTTTACCCCTTGCCTTTACTTCAAATATCCTTCATTCATTATTTCCGTTTCATTTCCTTTTGATGTCCTCCTTTTTTATTTCAAATTGCCTTTTTTTCTTCTTTTCAATATATTTCCCATCCCCTCTCCTCTTCCAACTACTTTCAGATTCCCTCCTTCCTTTCTCCCTGTCTTCCAGTTTTCGTTAAAATTTCTTTCTTACCTTCAGATCCCCCCCCCACACACACAACCTATCCATTGCTTTCAGTATTTTCCTTTGATTCCTTCCCATCTCCTTTATAATTCCCATTAATTCAAACTTCGGCTTTCCATCCTCCTTTCCTCAGATTTCGCTTCTTCCTCTTCCTCTTCATGTTAACGTCCTTCAAATTTCATCTCCTCTTTACCCTATTCCTCTTACCTTCAAAAATCACCTTTCCCTCTTATTCCATATTTCAATTACTTTACCTTCAGATTTCGTTGTTCTTTCCTCTTCTTTCAATTAGTTTTCTTCAAATTTCGTCTTTCGTTACTCATCTTCTAATTACATTATCTTCAGATTCCGTTACCCCTATACTCGTTTCGATTTCTCTTCAGATTTCTTCTATTCCACCTCTTCTTCCAATTATCTATCTTTAAAATTCCTCCTTTCCCTTCTCCATCTCCATTTACCTCACATTCATATATCCTATCTCCATCCTCCCCTTACATTATCTTTCACATTTCTTCGATTCCACTCCAATTCTCTATTTTTAAAATTTCGCCTTTCCTTTCTCGCATTCGGGTTACTTTTACGTTAAGATGTCGACTTTCCATCTTCCTTTAAAGTTACTTTAAAATTTCTTCTTTTTCCCCTCTTCGTACAATTACAATTCAATGAGTTACAGAAGTTCGAATATTTAACAATAACAATGACAGACACAAAAACTAACTTCAGAAGTTAATTGAAACTTAGTAATACGCATTGAAAATGTGTTGTGTTTAATAAAATAAATCTGTATTTTAGAAGTCTGTGCAAAGAATTATTTCGCTATTCATCAGTTTTGTATAAATTTCTTAACACTGGCATTGTTAGGAAAGGACGCCATGGATGGGACGTTAAGCCGTGACCCCGTGTGCGGGAGAGCCATACCCTCTGCACGTTAAAGAGCACTCTGGATGGCTTTAACGGGAGGCTACCATCTGTTTCTCAACAGCTGTCCAGTGGGTCCCCTCCTCCAAACCTTTTCTGAGCCCTAGTATGCAATCCCTAATCCCTCACTTAATATTTCTCTTTACCCCTTGCCTTTACTTCAAATATCCTTCATTCATCATTTCCCGTTTCATTTCCTTTAGATGTCTTCCTTTTTTATTTCGAATTGCCTTTATTTCAAATTGTCAATGGGCTAAATGGCCAGGTGTCCGTGTCACCTGGCCATTTAGCCCATTGTGTGCTAAAAAGTGCCGCTCAGAGGTAAAACAACCCAACCTGCATTGTTGTTTTCAAATATTGAAACTTCCACAATTCATTAATACTGAAAGAATATTGTTAAAAATCGAGATATTGATATATTTATTGGAAATCTTTACCTGCTTTTACATTTGTTTAAAACAAAAAAAAATGCATTTTCCCCTTAATAATAATAAAATTATTTGATTTCCCATTAATATAATATATTATGTTTCTTAATTTATGGAAACCAGTGTATTAAATAGCTTGTAACATAAATGAAATGAGTACTAATAATGTTCATACATAAAGGAGAAATTCCCAGATCGTATATTATTATTTTTATTATTGAAATATACTATTTTGATAAAATTGTTAAATTTTATAAAGATGAAAATACCAATATTCGAAGTTGGTACTACGCAGCACACTAGGATTTCGCAAATGAGAGTAAACAGTAAAATGAAAGTGATTCGATCTATCAATGCAAGAGTTTTTTTAACATTAAAATATATTAACTTTGTTATGATGCGACAAAGTGAGCCAAGTACCAGATGTACCGCGACAAAGTAAGCCAAGTACTAAGTATGCAGCAAGGTAAAAAAGCGTGTTCTTTGGACTATATGGTTCTTTGGACTATATGGTATTCTGTTTCTATGTCATGTAATATTGTCTTTAGTTCTTTATAAATTAGACTAATAAGAGTTTTGAATTACCCACCGTTAAGAAGGTTAAAATTGAACTAATGGCAAAACTTTATTCTCTTTGAAAGCAAGCATTCCACAATGGCCAGATGGCAATTAGACCAAGTCACGGCTAGAGGTCCTGTATAGTTTAGAGGCTGGCCATCTCGATGATTGACTGCCATTGGTTGATTAAGTCACATGGTTTATGGGCGCCATGTTTTGTCTTACCGAGAAACGAAAGCTCATGCGTTAGTGTGTGTATCTAGTTAAAACTTCTCAGTTGTTATAATTTTATGCATTTCTACCGCTTTTTTTGTCTATAAAATCTTCCATATTTTATCAATGTCTCACTGCATTTCATTTGGGTGTAAAAAATTCCACTCACAGAAATAAATTAATGAATATTTTTTCCAAGAAACTCCATCAGAATACAAAAATCGACTGCAAAAGTGAAACAAACTAACTGAAAACCAACAAATAATTTCTTTTAAGTTTCGTTTGAAAAACGAACTAATGTTTCCACTTTGTCGTCTGCTTATGTCAATATTTGTTCATTTGTCTGTCCGCCTGTCTTTCCACCTGTCTGTCCGTCTACAGACAATCAACTTTTTTGCTTTTAGAGCTAAATGAAAAATTCTTTTTGGGTTGGATAGGTCAAAGAATGTAGAGGGAGAAGAAGTTAAGCTTCCATAGAGATTAATGTAAAATCGAGTATCGTGCATTTGGCGTAGAGGTGAAACGAACATTACAGGGGACGAACGCTTTTGTAATTACATGTTACTGTCAACTTCCATTCTCTTCGCTTTTCCTATGTAATAATTTCCCATTGATATCCTTGCAGAGTATATTAATATCAATTCTGTTCCCTGTTTCTATGCAACCAACAAAGCTTCCAATTGTAATAATTTATTCTATAAATTAACTTCAGGCTAATTTGAAATTTTCTCTATCCGTTCAATTCATAATTGTTGGTTCAACGAAAAATAATTCCAATGGAGAAAATAAACCTTTATTAAAATCATGATATTATTTTTTTCAAATACAAAGTGCAGTTACTTTTTTTTCCTTTTTTAAAATATAATTTTTTTGATGCATAATTCCTTTGCCCCTTATTGTTTGCTTCCCAGCTTAAACAAATGCACGATACGAATCGAAACACCACTTGAGGTCGCCACTTACGCTTTGTCAAAGCTGAACTTCTTTTCCTTATGCGTTCTTTGGATAGGTGTCGAACAAATATTACGATTCGCAATTTTGAAATCTTACAATAGCTTTAATAGCGCCCTCTAGCGGTGGAAAATACTAAAATTTTAAAAGAACATTACAAAGAAACTATTTATACTAGAAATCCGAAATTTTGGTAGTAGAGTGTTATGGTCAGAAGGTTTACAATGACAACAAAGCTTTGTCTTCTTAGCCAAGAGAAAGTGCAAAAATGAAACATTTTATTTCAGACATAAACTGGACAATCTCTTATTTTTTTTTTCATTTTACAGTTACCAACAAAATATTAGTATTTACATTTTTCGAATACCCATCAGTTGGAATTTCCACTGTTAGAAAGTGTTAAAGGCGGTAAATGAAGACTCGAAAGGCGTCTTCTAGCGGCGGAAAAAAGGTGAAAAATACGAACTCTTTAAACGAATATTGCAAACGATGTATTTTTTCTAGAAAATGAAATTTTTGGCAATCGAGTGTAATGATTAAGTGGTTTACACTAATAGTAATGATCTGTCAAGTTGTAGCAAGGGGATGTTGGAAAAATGCAACATTTCTGCTTTAAGAAATAAATGAAAAAAAATTGTGTTTTGCAGGTACTAATAAAATATTAATAGTTATTTTCCCAATTTTGCAATATTTGGAATTTCCACTGTTAGAAGTTACTGAATGTGTAAAATAACTAGAAGAATGCACATCGCCTCTGGCGCATATGGGAATCTCGTTTTCAAAGAGAATGAAGTTCTTCCTTTGACTACTTTTTCGCTCCTTAAAAGTTTTAATTGTGGATAATCGTGTTGTTTTTCTGCTGAGGTTCCGCCATCCTCATGGACCTTCTACTATGATGTATAAACTGACAGACTCCTGTCAGATCTCTTGGTCAAACAGCTGCTTGAGGCGGTATTTACTTTTATATTTTAATATGTGATGGGGGGGGGGGAATGCACATAGTAGTATTTTCTTAGCAATTATACAGCATCAAAAGTATTTTCTTTTAGTTCTTAAATTTAAAATGTCGCTTTTCTGCCACTCCTCTGAAAATAATGTTCAGATCATTGCTGTCAATGGAATTTCTATCATAATAGAACGCTACTGCTGAAATTTCTACCATAAATAGATCACTTGAAACATTCGTTAAAAGTTTTGCCGTTGGGATATTTAGTGATCCCTAATGATATAAATTAATGAATACTACCTTTGAAAATGCGAATTATATTTCATTACTACCAACTAAAAAAGATATTTCCTACAATCTCTTGAAGCAAAACCATTGTTTCCTACCTACCTTGGGCTTAGGGGTCAACTCATTGTTATCAATGGAATCTTCAAAATGTCACATTCTACGACCAAAATTTCAAATTTCTAGCATCATTTGCAACAAGCTGCAATTGCGTTTTAAAATTTTGGGAAATTTCGGTTTTTTTCCCTCCATTAGGGGGCGCAATTATAGTTTTTGGAATATTCGGAAGATGCAAATTGTAATATTTCATTCAATACCTGTCCAACCGAAAAAGAATTTTTAATTTCTCTCCAAAAACATACAATTTTCTGTTAAAACAAAAATAATTTCACTTCCCCTCCCCTGGATGTAAAGGATCAAGTGATTGTTGCCAATGGTAACTTCGTAACCTTCATATTTCAACACCAAATTTTCAAATTTCTAACATAACTACATCGTTTGGAATATTCGTTTGACATTTTTGAATTTTCAAAATTTTCCACCGTTAGAGGGCGCAGTTATAATTTTTGGGAGATTCGAAAAATGCGAACCGTAATATATCGTTAATACATATCCAACAGAAAAAGAATTTTTTATTTATCTACCTCTGTGGCAAGGCTGCTTGAGGGGGTATTTGTTTTTGTATTTGTATAAACAAAAAAGGTCGAGGACAGCCAATAAAGCGAAATTATGATTTCTCTTTTTTAAAAAAAGCCCTAAAATTTACTTTTCCTTCTTCAGCCGTTTTCTAAAGTGCTTCCAAGCGTGAACACTGAAATCTGTGTCAAATATTACCCTACCCTTTTACGGAATACATAAGTATTTTTCCAATACCATTCAGCTTTGCGCGCCAAACAATGCGAGCGATGACAAAACATGGCGTCCAATTTTGAGATGGCCAACCTCTACCTAGTATATAGGGCCTTTTAGTCACGACGTCTGCAATAGTAATCATATAATCTAGAACATTCTTATATATATATATCTCTTTGCAATATTACTATTGGTGAACTTTTGCGCTAATATTTATATTAAAGTTTATTTATAAATATACCATATTTACAAGGTAAATTATTCGTATATATTAGCATTATAATAATTTATAATACACTGGTTTCCGTAAATTAAGGTTGGGTTGGGTTGTTTTACTTCTGAGCAGCACTTTTTTGCACACCATGGGCTAAATGGCCAGGTCACGTGAACCCCGAAGGCTCAGAAAAAGTTGGGGGAGGGGACCCACTGGAATGACTGTTGGGAGACAGATGGTAGCCTCCCGTCAAGGTCATCCAGCATGTTCTTTAACGTGCAGAGGGTATGGCTCTCCCGCACAAGGGGCCACGGCTTAACGTCCCATCCGGCGGACTTTCCAACCCCAGCGCTGTCCCCTACTGACCGTGGGAAGGGCGGGGAATTTTGCGGAGATAAATCTCAACGCTGACCCAGCTGGGACTCGAACGTGGGAACTACAGATTACGAACCTGGCGCGCTACCTCATAAGGAAAATCCCCAAGGCCAACTAGAAAGACAGGCCATGACACTGAGGCGATCCTCAACCGTCACGTGATCAACTTAGTCCGGTAGCTGCAAACGCCACTCAATTCGTTCGCACAGAACCTTGTATCTCGTTTTTGCGATTTTATTTCGCTTTTTTTCGTATCGTTAAATCACATGAAAAATTCCTTGTGTAGAACAAATAATGGCTGTATTCTTTTTCCACTTTTTTGTTTAGCCTTTTATATAAGCGAATTTAAATTTGATAGTTAATTTAAAACTAGCTGATTTTTACAAGAAACCTAATTTTTTTTCTTTCTTCATACCCCATTTAATCTAATTTGTGATAATTCTTAAAAAAAATTAAAGGCATAATATTATAGTGTTTAGAATAAAGAGCGAAATCAGAAAACCAGAGGTGTATTTAAACGGGTGGTTTGGGATATGTATATACAAATGTATATAATTTTTAAATTCTTTTATGTTTTTTTTTTAAAACATTTAACAACTGCAAGGCATTGATTCAGAATACACCACTGGTTTTCATTTACTTACCAGTTGCGGTATCCTTAATATTTACTTATTGATTACATTTTTTTAATCTTTCGGAAAAGAAATCGCTCGACCCAAATATAATTTAAAAAATATATACTTTCAGTGGTCACTTATTAGATAAATTTCCATGATATGCAAGCAGTAATCGAGATTTTACAGCGCAATAACTTCTTAAAATTATTAAGGAAAATTGTGACAGTAGCTACGTTGCATGTTTGGTATTTAATTATGGAATATTTAATAACAGTTATTCCACTTTATATAACTGCTGTCGCGTAAACAGGTTGAAATGGAAGCAATAACCGGTACATTAAACTTTAGTAAGATAAATACTGTGAAAAGTATGAATACATTTTAGTAGTTCACATACTAATTTCCATCAATTTTGAACGAGCTAAGTTAAATATTTCTACCTTCATAACTATTTAAATACTGAACCTCATATTTCTAAAAACCTAGATTTAATGGTTTATTTTCAATTGCATTTTCCTATGAAAAGCACAATGAAAAAATTGCTGTGCCCTATTGACAGGAGTGTACATAATAAAGTGACTGCTTAGCACTTCTGATTGCCATTTTTAATAGGACAGTTTGATGAACAGAAACAGCATATTTGATAGGAATGAACATATTTTTCATCTTTATATGATGTAGTTTACAACAAATTATTTTCAGTGCAAACATGGGCATAATGTCCCGAGGCAACATAATGCAAATACAGTGAGGAATATGCAGATTTGAATAAAACTTGTACTGTATTCAGCAGTAATATTTTAGAATATGATACAGAAAATTACAAAACTCATAAAAAATTAAGATTTTCTGCATATTGATTTTAACAATATACTAGTGTATATCACAGCTTTGGAATATATTTAAGTAAATATTTCACTACACTTTTTTTTTGTTTCTTTTCAACTCATAAAAGATGCCCAATGAAGATGTGACAAGAAATATATTAGATCATGTAATATCAGTTCATTATAAAACATTTATCTAGTAAATTGATTTTAATGAAAATTATGTATCACTTCCTAAAAGACTCATGCATAATCTAGAACATGAAAGATATCCTAAAATTCATTAATTTTGCACTCGCATAACACATCACAGCTTCTGAAAGAACATAATATACTGCAAAAGTAATTTTCAGACACTAAATTTTGCCAACATTCTTGGCACTCAATAAATTTGTTTAAATTTCTTACCGAATTTCTAATGATAATAAACAACATAAGCAACTCAAAAGCAAACACTTGACTAGGTTGACATTATTTTTAAAGTCATATTTATGAAGTTACAAAATTTTATTAACTGATCAGTCATTTAATATTGAAAATGATCAGTACAACCTAATTCTCATGAACCATTTGAAATAAGCAATATATAATATAGATAATATTTCTTCAAACAGAATGTCAGTAAAAGGATGATTATTTTATTTAGAGCAAATAATGGGTGTTGCAAATTGATGACTAGTCAGATTGGACACCTATATCTAAGAGATAATGTTGAACCCAAAAAAAATAACTTGTTGGTTACAACAGTTTAAAACGGTATAAAAATTAGTGTCATTTTTCCTTCACAGAATATTAGTAAAATTCAGCTTTCATAACTCTTTAAAAAGGTATATTAAAGGTTCTAAAGGTTATGTATTTTCAGGTGAATAGGAGAAAATGAATTAAAGAGAATACGAATTTTACATCTTTCAAATACATGCATGAGCCTGAAGCATAACAATGGGAGAACACATTAGTTAATCATGGTTAATCATGCATAATTTATTTACTGCATAGGCTCAGGTAATAAATATGTTAAGACAGAGAATATTGCTGTTTGCAAAGTCAAAATTAATAGATTATTGTAAATGGCATATTAAGTTCAAGGTACAAAAATTGCCAAATGATATAATTTTTTTTTGAGTGACTTGACTAGGGAATTCAAACCTAGGAACTGGATACCAATATGCAACAGATAATATTGAATCCACAACCAACTTTTTTTCTTCTTTATAATTATAGAAATGTATTATGTGCTCATATATATCAACATATATTATATTCCTTTTCGAAAATCTCTAGCTAGCAATCACAGCCAGATAAAGCAAGCATTATATATTCATATATATAATACTGTTAAATTACAGTCCATAAATACTCTCAACCTCATAGAGCTGTATTGTCGTGTGAAAATCCAGTAAAACTCTTGGTGGCACAGTGACAGTGGTGGCTCAGTTGGTAGAATGCCAGATTCATAATCTGCTGTTCCCAGGTTTGAATCCCATCTGGGATCTTATCTGTCAATAGGGGACACTGATGGGTTTGGAAAAGACACCATCTGTAGAATGAGACATTAAGTCATGGGCCCCATACCCTGTGTATGTTAAAGAACACTCTGGATAGCCTTGATGGGAGGCTACCACCTCTCCAGTGTGCTGCCTCCCCTAAACTATCAGCCCTTGGGAACTGGCCATTTAACCCATTGTATGAAAGGAAGTGCCATTCAGAGGTTAATAAAAAACAACTGGTAGACACATAGTATTCTAATATATACACAGTACATGGCCGAGTGGTTAGCGCACTTGGCTACTGATCTAAGGGACCTGGGTTCGAGTCCCTGGTAAGGCATGACTGTTTGTGTCGTTTTTCTGCCGAGGTCCTGCCGTCCTCTCAGACCTTCTACTATGGCATATAAACTGACAGGCTCCTGTCAGACCTTTGTGGCAAGCAGCTGCTTGAGGGGGTATTTTTTTTTTGTATTTTGTGTTGCATTAGATTTTTTTTATAAACCTTCAGAATGATTTTGTAAATAAAACTGTAATTTTCATTAGGTAATGGTTATAAACTGAAAGTCTATTCTCACTACAAGTATTCAGCAATATAAATTAATATCTGATTAATTAAATTTTAATGTTTCCATACTATTTTTTAATTTAAGCTTTAATGACATTATCTGCTATTTCATGGACATAAAAACAACATGAAAATATTTTTTTTTTCCATAGAATAACCAAAAATTAAAGGGTTTTAAATTTAGAAGAAATTCATTAAATTAGAAAGAAAAATAACTGGTTTTGGGTTCAACAATATCTTTTGCATATTGGATTTCAATCTGACTAAGCCATTAATAGTAACATCCATTACCTGATCTACATAAAATAATAAATAATCATCCTTTTATTGACATTTCCAATTTCAAAAATTGTGATCGACATGATATACTCTAAAGACAGATAAAACCTGTTCCTATGAATACATAGTTACTCTACCTAGATATATGAAATATATATATTATGAATATGAATACAAGTACAAATTTTGCAGTTCAAACAAGTGCTGAGAGCATATTTATGTCTAAACTACTTTTCCCTTCAACGTATAAAACTTATTAGCTCAAAAACAAAAAAGATTGCCAAGAGAATTGTTTGTGCAAAGAATAACAAACATGGACTCGACAATTTTTGTGGGCAACGACAAATATCTGGTTTGCCCCTTAAAAATAAAAAAGTACCCCCTCAAGCAACTGCTTGCCACATAGGTCTGACAGGAGCCTGTCAGTTTGCATGCCATAGTAGAAGGTCTGAGCAGATGGCAGGACCTCTGCAGAAAAACAACATGCACATCCATGCCTTACCCGGGGCTCGAACCCAGTTTATGAAACGAAAAATGCTAGCATTCAGTAATTAACTTGATCATCCACACATTTATAGCAATTTGCAAAGGTATTAAATATGAGTAGTTAAAATATCAAATAATTCATGCTCTCAACTTCAAAACTAGGCCAAACAAATTGTATTGTGTTTGTGATCAAAGGAACATGAATTGAAGTCCCAGGTAAGGCATGGATGTTTGTATTGCACCTTTCTGCTGAGATCACACCTTCCTCTCAGACCTCTAAGGCATATTACACTGGCAGGCTCCTGTCAGACCTCTGTGGGAAGCAGTTGTTTGAGGAGGTATTTATATTTTTCATGTAAAACATTTGCATCAATAAAGTCGAAAAAAAAATTCAGTTAATTAGTTTTCCAATGCCATTCGCTGCGCTGGGGCTCTTGTTTAGGAATAGTAAAAGTTGAGGTATGTTGTTCTCCATCATAGTTGGACCGGCATCCAGCAACACTACAGTGTCTAGGCATGATTTCCTCACCTATGAATTGCAAGGGACCAGTAAATTATTCTATTCACATTCCTCTTTACGTCAAAAAAGTAAAAGTACTGAGCAACTTACAACATTAAATGTGGATTTCATTCTTTGATGAATAAAATGTGAATATTACTACAAATCATTGACTAATTATCTTAATAGTCATGGTATGTAAGAGAATTAAAAGTCTGTAGCTCTATATAATGATTGAAATTCTTGTTAATGATAAAAATTTGGCAACTAATGTAATACATAATCTTAATATTTAATAGTTATGGTATGCAAGAGAATGGAAAGTGTGCAGCTCTATATAATAAGTGAAATTTTTTTAGTGATAAAAATTTGTGAATTAATGTAATACGTTGTACATTTTGCAGGTCTCATATGGTGTTATTCACAGAAACAAAAAAAAAACATAGTTATCAAACAAATAAAAACAACATAAGCATCATTTATTAACTGCACTGCACAAGTAACATTTCTGTTCATACTACTTTATCAGTGCTGTTAAAGTTAGTCAAAATCATTTTCAATTAGAAACAAGTCAGTTATGAATTTGGTCAATATTATTAACTCATGTACCAGGCAGGAAATTTACTAAGTCTGAACATTTTAAAAAAAAGCTTGTCAGCAGGAATTAAAAATCATGATTGATCAATTGTTTATTAAACAGAACATTCTATCACTCTATAGCAAAGCTTTGTTTATATGATTCGAAAAACAGGATATATTAATTGGCTATTCCCCTAATAATCTAATGAAGGCCACAGAAAATTAAATATTGATTTCTCAGACAATAATTAGTATGGTGACTATAAAATACCTCTAAGGTGATACAGCAAGGTAGGTAAATATAGGGCCATATCATGGCTGTATCAGAAAACTCAGTGCAAAAGAGAAATGATTTACTCAAGAGATCTGGTAGCTACTCTCAAAGCAAAATCACGTAACAAAATGTTACTTAAGTTTTAAAAAGCAATTGCTCATTTCTCAACTCATATAATAATTGTGTAACACATTAGTAATATTTATGTATAATTGCACTGCCACTTTAAAATGTGACTTTTACCAGAGCATTAAAAAAAACTGTAATTTGATAAACCAGTGATAAGAGGCATGAGTTTAATAGCAAAATATCATGGATAAATTAAAATATGCTGTTATTAGCAATGAAAGAATAAGTTTTTGTAATTTCTGCATTTAAAATATTGTCAATTAGTACCAGAGGTCCCTATGCTCAGATCAGATTTTATGATCATATCTATGCAAGTAACATATATAAAAGTTACTGAACAGTTGTGTTTAGTATTCACAAATATTACATTTGATTATTGATAGCATTTCATATCACAACTGTGCTATTTCGATGGCACTATTCAAATATAAAAATTTAAAGGACATTAAGTTCTGCTCTGAAATAATTCTAAAAGTTAATTTCAGCAAAGGAATCTACGACGTTACCTGTTAATTTAAAGCATATATTAGAAAAAATAGTTTTTACTATACAAAACATTGGAAAATTTATTTGCAGTTTAATACTTAAAAAAATAAATCAGGGGATTCAAAAATAACTATTGTAGCGGTTCATATTTCGATACGCGCAATTTCAATTTTTCACTCTATAAAAAAATTACGCCTATTACTAAGTTTAATTCCTTCAATTTTTTCAATCAAAACAGCGATAAGTTATATAAGGGCAGCCAAAAAAGTTTCTAACTTAATGAAAGACCATCTCATTCAACACACCATCATTCAACACGTTGAAACTAGGCCTAAGAGAGCAATGCACTCAAAACACTTTTCAAGCACTAAATAATTACTTTTATCAAACCACTAACTACAGGAAATATTTCATGCTACAAATAATAATAATAATAAGGAGAAATGCTTACCTCTTTGGGGTAATCCAAATGTAGTTTGAAGACAAAAACTATTGCAGTCCCATTTCCACAATGAACGAAGCAAGCGACTGTATCATGCACCGCGGACTAAGTTGATCACGTGATATTCCAGTGTCGTGACGTGTCTTTCGCGTGGGCCTCGGAAAATCCCTATGTTAAGTCAATGGGAAGCTAACATCAAAGCTCTATAACTTCTAAAATATGTTTGTTTGGTGTTAAAAATGTGATTGCAGATAAAGATCTCAGTCAAATAAATCAATATCTCGATTTTCAACAATATTCGTTCAGTATTTAATGAGTTATGGAAGTTTGAATATTTAGCGATCACAATGCCAGCCACAAAAATTGACTTCAGAAGTTAATTAAAACTTAGTAATAAGTATTATATCAAAGTGTTTAATGAAATAAGTTTGTATTTTAGAACTTTGTGTAAAGAATTCTTTCACTATTCTTCAGTTTTGTATAAGTTTCTTAAGACTGGCATTGCTGTTGTTAAATATTATATTCAACTTCCATAACTCATTAAATACTGAACGAATATTGTTGAAAATCGAGATATTGATTTATATGATTGAGATCTTTATCAGCAATCACATTTTTCAAAACGAAAAAAAAAACGTCTTAAAGGTTATAGAGAGATTTTACTTTAGCTTCTCATTGACTTAACGTAGGGATTTTCCTTAATTTATGGAAATTATTGTAAATACGAATAATTTTTCTTCTGAATAAGGTACATTTATAAATCAGCATTATTATAAATAATGGTTTACCAGTAATACAATTAGAAATAAATTTCTAAAAAATATTCAAGACAGGACTATTTGCAATGACGTCATAACTTGGTACATCGGCTTTCTGTTATAGGAGATGTTGATTAGAGTTAGTTTCCTTTTACAATTTGATTTCCTTTCTTTTCATTTAAAGTCTAGTTGTGCTTTCTAATTGATTTGCACCATCTACATTCACATTCTCTCTGCTGAAATCTAAACGAAAAAGAAAACTTTTCGAAATTTATTAGTTAATTTTACCTATTAGTAAAAAGTCAAAAACCAAAGCAGAGGAACATTAATATAAGTATCTGTGTATATAAATGAATCCCTACTCTAGAAACTAAAAGAAAACTTTTACATTAATTTAATTAATTTATTTTACCGACTTTAAAATTAGATTATAGATTAAAAACTTTGCTTTATTAATTGGATCGAAATTCAAAATTGTACAACATTAAAAAACAATAATTTGTGAAAGTTTTTAATTTTCTTCTCTAAAGCATGCTGAAGACAATAATCGGATTGTAAACCACAGTAAACATCAGACGCAAAACATTTTAATTGAAAGCATTTATTTTTTTACAAGCATGCATTCACATTTAAATATACTGTTAGACACAATTTGCAGTATTGGTTATAAATATTTTCCTACAATTAATCGACAAAATCATCCTGAATAATAATTTATAGCGATAGAATTATTTCGATGCATTTCAGATAAAAAAAATAACATTCTAACAGTACATCTCTCTTTATTAAAATCATTTACGTGAACAATGATCTCAATTTAAAATTACCCACTGATCCACTTCCAAAAAACGCGAAACAACAGCAAGCTTTCTCTCTTCCTTCCCGGATATTTGATACTAGATTTGACACTCCATATCCTTTGCCTCTTTCACTTGCCCTTATTTCTTCCCCTGTGACAAATCACGATCAAAATAATTAATTGCACTCCCATCATGCACTGGCAACACCCTCTCCCAGTCGTACATAGTTATAGGGTGTGTCTGCCGTACTTCACCCAGACGAGTTGACGTCCCAGTGTCCGTCTCTTATTTCCTTCACTGTGACAAACGGTCCAGGGAGCTTGTGCGGCTGGACGCGGCCCTTGAGACTCGGGGCTGGAGGACCCAAGGCTACCGTTCGTCATTCGCTGGCAACCGACGAGTACGAGCTCCAGTTCTCTCATGAGATGTTCATGTCAAAACATCCATTAGTTTCAGTTTTTTTTCTCCTACAGACCTGACCTCTTCCTCCCTATCTACGCTCCCTACCATACCTCTACTGCCTCAGGGCATTCCGCCCCCCTTTCCCACACACTACCAAATACATGCTTTCTACCATTCGTTTTTTTAGGTGGATTGAACATTTTGGGAGTCTTAAGAAAGAATACAATAAGATCTGAAAAAAAACTTACGGATTCCAAATTCTCAATGAATTAAATTTAAAAAAAATTGTTTTTTTTGCGTATTCTTTGGACTTTATGGTAAAAGTGCGTTCTGCTTTTATGCTGTGTAATATTGTCTTTAACTCTCACATCAATGAAGTTCAACTAGCAGTAGAAATGTAGTACATATTATGCAAACTTTGTCATAGAATACATCTTAATTAGCACAGCGGCATAGCTTAAAGAGACTAAACTTCGGGGGAAGCGGAATTGGGACTAACGTAACTGGTAAAATACGAACCACAGTCACGTGAATGACTGCTGTAGTATCACATGGCTGAAACGAGCCATGTAAATACTACAGCATATATTTGTTCAGCAGCATCAATTTAAACTCTCTATTAGGAGTGCAAAAGCGCCCATAATTTCTTCTTGCAACCGACGCTCAATCGTTTCTCTGTGTTCTCCCTGTTTATTCAATTATTGTATTTCACTGAAGTTGCTTTTCTGAAACACCCACTTTTTTTTTGCTGTCTTTAATCTTTCGATTATTGAAACTATGGATCCTAAAGTTAAAACCTCTTCAACTGGAAAGAGTAGGGCAATAAAAAAAATGCACACGAGGTTGTGAATGATATTTCTAGCCCCACTCCGATCCCTATTTGACTTTGAATGCGACACCGAATCTGAACATACCTCTTATTTCCGAGTTCTGTTGCTGAATAGCCCTCTTCACCAATTTTTAGCTCTCTAGTACCGTACATCGAATTTGAATTCGAATGATTCATCGTAGGCAAAATTTGATATAATTTCAGTGATCTACGACTCAAAATACCCTCGGAAACCAATTTTTAGCTCTCTAGCACTGATAGATCAAAATTTGATCTTTGACTTCGAACAACTCTCGGAATCCGAAATTTCGTAGCGTTGCCGACATTCTGCTGCAACCAGGAACACCCCCTGACCCTAATTTCATGTTTCCAGCACTCATAGTTCATGGTTTGACCTTGAAGAACAAGATGGATATCTAATTTCGAATTTTTTCCGAGATTTACTACCGGGATTATCCCTAGCAGCAATTTTTCACAGCTCTACCATTTCTGCTTCGTTGTTAGAATTAGCATTATCACCTTTCAGTCCATTGCTCACAATCACCTATATATATATCAGATGTCATATATTCCGTGGTCGTGTTTATCCATTTTAATTTTTCCATATGGTATTAGATTTGCGATTGCGGTTTTCTCGAACGCAGCTTTCTCAAGAAATGTAATTGCGCGATCGGTAAGGTTTGCTTATATGTGACAAAATATAAAGTTCTGAGTGTGTTAAATAATATGAATTACTGACATTCGTAAATGCTTTATATTTACACATAATTAATTAGTTTTTCCGTTCTGTAAAAATGTTGTGTATTAATAAAGAAATTAAAACATATCCTAAATTGGAACATAAACCAAAATTTCCGTGTTCTTTTCTATTCATTAAGAAAATTTTCTAAGCAGAAAACATAAACCAAAATTTCAGTTTTCCTTCATTATTTGTTGGCAGTAGTGATTATCGTTAACCGAATCTGAAATTTCAGTTTACTGTTTGTTGCTAATATTTCGCTGGGACAGAGCTCTATGTAGGGAAAGAGAAACATGTCTCCCCTCCCCTGAATATAATGGTAAGCGTAATGATGGAGGTAAAAATTATTAATCTTGTCCCAGTCTTTTGCCCTCTCCTTTTACTTTTCTCCAGCTGGATTGCATCACTTTTCTCCACCACTTTTTTAATTTCTTTCTTCTCGATTGCGTCACTTTCCTCCACCACTTTTTCCCTTTCTTTCTTCTCCATTTCGTCACTTTCCTCCTCCCCCTGTTTCCTTTCTACCAGCTTGGTTACGTCGCTTCCTCCTCCCCTTTTTTCCTTTCTTCTGGCTCGATTGCGTCACTTTTCTCCTCCAATTTTTTCTTTCTTCTGGCTCGATTGCGTCACTTTCCTCCAACACTCTTTCCCTTTCTTTCTTCTCGATTGCGTCACTTTCCTCCTCCCCCTGTTTCCTTTCTTCCAGCTTGGTTACGTCGCTTCCTCCTCCCCTTTTTCCCTTTCTTCTGGCTCGATTGCGTCACTTTCCTCCTCCACTTTTTTCTTTCTTCTGGCTCGATTGCGTCACTTTCCTCCACCACTTTTTTCCTTTCTTTCTTCTCGATTGCGTCACTTTCCTCCTCCCCCTGTTTCCTTTCTTCCAGCTTGGTTACGTCGCTTCCTCCTCCTTTTTTTTCCTTTCTTTCTTCTCGATTGCGTCACTTTCCTCCTCCCCTTTTTTCTTTCTTCTGGCTCGATTGCGTCACTTTCCACCACCACTCTTTCCCTTTCTTTCTTCTCGATTGCATCTCTTTCGTCCTCCCCGTTTCCTTTCTTCCAGCTTGGTTACGTCGCTTCCTCCTCCCCATTTTTCCTTTCTTCTGGCTCGATTGCGTCACTCTCCTCCTCCACTTTTTTCTTTCTTCTGGCTCGATTGCGTCACTTTCCTCCACCACTCTTTCCCTTTCTTTCTTCTCGATTGCATCTCTTTCGTCCTCCCCGTTTCCTTTCTTCCAGCTTGGTTACGTCGCTTCCTCCTCCCCTTTTTTCCTTTCTTCTGACTCGATTGCGTCACTTTCCTCCTCCACGTTTTTCTTTCTTCTGGCTCGATTGCGTCACTTTCCTCCTCCCCTTTTTTCCTTTCTTCTGGCTCGATCGCATCACTCTCCTCCTCCATTTTTTTCCTTTCTTCCTTCTCGATTGTGAAAGGGGAAAAGTGAGGAAGAAGTCCCGCCTCCTCCCCACTTTATTTTTTTCCAGATCCCGGCATGATTAAGGTAATACCATTTGCTTATGGAAACGGTCTTTCCATCTCCCTCATCTTTCTTCCCTTCCACATAGCGACATCTTTTATCATTGTACGAATTGCCTACCAAAATTTGAATCAATAAATTGTTTTCCTCAAAATCGTTGTTCTATCTTGAACTGCAACAGAGAAAAAAAACTTCTCTGACCCAATATCTTTACTTTTAAATGAAGAAAGCGAATCAAGTGTAAATGCCAAATTCAAGTAACTACCTCAGCATTTGATTCAGTAATAATCAAAATGCAAATAATACCATAACGGTTATAATTTACGATGCATGATTCAACACAGATCATTAATCACGATCAACATGAAATGGATAAGGAGTGGCTTGGCTTCTGCTCCCTGGCGACATCATTTCTAAATGTCATCTCCCGCTATTTTTGAGGAACATGATTTATAACGTTTGCCAAATATCTTGACACTTCCTGAAAATGTTAGGGACTTCATCAAATATTGATTGATTAGACCTAATCTGTTAAGGTCGTTATTAAAATTTCGATAATATAGTGCATGAAAATACAAGAAACTAATATTTCAATCAAAACATGAAAAATACTAAACAAATTGAAAGTTTTCAGTTTTATTCCAGTTTTTGATATTTAATTCAGTTTTTGATTTTTTTATGTATATTCAATTCTAAAATATTTTGTATATATCGGATATCGCGATGTGATAGAATTCAGTGCCAAGTTTATCCAACCCTTAACCTCATACATCTTACTTCACCTACTAATATGGGGCTTGAAATATTTTGTCATGAATGACAACTTACTAAACCATATTTATGTGAGTCCAAAGGGTTCGGACTCTGTTTTCTGACTAATACGAACATGATAATGTAGGGTTGCTTTACCCCTGAGGATGCTTTTTTAACACGCAGTGTTCTAAATGGCCATGTCATAAGGGCCCCAAGGGCTCAAAGAAGGTTGGGGGGAGGGGACCCACTGGACAGCTGTTGGGAGACAAATGGTAACTCAACGTGCACAGGATATAATAATAATAATAATTTATTTCATGCAGGGACCCCACGACTTAACATCCTATCCGATGGACGATGGCCTTTTCAAGCCCATCGGTGTCTCTTACTAACTAATGGCAGGTCGGGGAGTTTTGCGGTGATAAATTTCAACGATGGTCTAGCCGGGACTCCAACCTGGGATGCAGATTACGAGCCTGGTGCGCTACTAACTGAGCCGCCCCCGTCCGAATGATACAGATGAGAGGGAATAATGAAAAATAAACTTATGTCTCGTTATACAAAATAGACTTGGGTCGTTTGACTATTGGAAGAAAGATAGGATCATAGTCAGCAATTTATTTGAATAAACCCATATGGATTGTTTCCAATAATTTTGAAGAAATCTTCAACATTTCTTTTGATGAATATGCTGAAATGTTCAATTTGCAGGTCCTTGTATAAGTTGCTGTTTCTTACGTACTATGGAGCGTCAGTAGCTGATCCTTAGCATTTATTCTGAAAAGTCGTAGCGGGGATAGCAATTTTGCATTGTTGAAGGAAACTACGAAATGCCTTACCATAACACAAAACAGAATTTCGAACTTTACATTTAACACGAGTAAGTTACATCTCAGTTCCCTTTTCTCCTTAGATATCCTGTCGTCCATCATTGTTGCTCCTGAAAGCTTACAGGAGAGTACTGTGAAAGGGTTGGGTTGGGTTGTTTTACCTCTGAGCGGCACTTTTTTGCACACCATGGGCTAAATGGCCAGGTCACATGGATCCCGAAGGCTCAGAGAAGGTTGGGGGAGGGGACCCACTGGAACAGCTGTTGGGAAACAGATGGTAGCCTCCCGTCAAGGCCATCCAGCGTGTTCTTTAACGTGCACAGGGTATGGCTCTCCCGCACACGGGGCCACGGCTTAACGTCCCATCCGACGGACGGCGGCCTTTCCAAGCCCATCGGTGTCCCCTACTGACCGTGGGCAGGGCGGAGAATTTTTGCGGAGATAAATCTCAACGCTGACCCAGCTGGGACTCGAACCTGGGAACTACAGATTACGAGCCTGGCGCGCTACCGACTGAGCCACCCCCGCCCCTACTGTGAAAGGCAGAGATACGATTGGACAATGGGTTAGCATAAACTACCTTAGACGTATCCCTTTCTCCTGTTTCTATTGTTGCTGAATGTTGTCGCAATTAGCCCCGAATCATCTTCCCTTTGCCACTGACACGTGAATCGAAAGTAACTACGATTGAGTTTCTCTTCTTAAAATATTCGCTCACACATTAAATTTTGTTTTTCTATCAGAATTTTGTTTTCTCACCTACAAAGAAAACTTTTGGAATTTCAGCGTGGAAGAGCACCGATAGCCCCTAATAACACGATGCCACTGTTAATGAAATGCAAATTTCATTGAACATTCAAATGATCATTAACATAGGAGCATTCAGTAATCCTTAGCAATTTTAAAACTTTATTTTTTCATCTAAATAATCATTTACTTTAATAAATAAACGGTAGTTTCACTTACTTTTCATAAAACTTTATACAAATATAATAGAATTATTCAAAATATAAAACGATTTTATTCCTAAACATTTCAAAAGTTCTAATGTGAAATAATAAATATACTTACTACAAATGGTTTTAGAACACGCTTTTGAACTTTGCTGCACTGCATTATTTTCGCATTTGTCTTTTTTTGTACACAATCCTCAAAAATAGCCTCTGATTTTACCACTTAATGTTTAGAAAAGAAAATACCACACATTATTATAAAATAAATATCAACCACACCTGACAGAGTCATTATCTGGAGACTTGGGCCCAGCAAATGCAATTCGCTTTCGCTTCAATAATATAGCTGACTGTGAGAAACAGATATTGTAGCCATTCACTTCTTGACAACAAGCTTATTGATCTTTTCCACCCTAAAAGCAGTAAAAGGAAAGCAACGATAAATCATCGCTTTTGGCGCTGGAAAACTTCTACTCATTGTTTACTTCGGCACAAAAGGAAGGCCAAAGGGAAGGCGCAGGTCGAAAAACTTTCCTCCCGATTCTAGGAGAGATTTATCAACGCTACTTTGGAAAAGATTACAATAAATTTATCCCACTAAAATCCTAACGGTGCATTTTTGTCACTTATTGATTTTTGGACACTGTAGTTGATATGATTTTTGTGTGAGTTTATCGTTTTTCTTTACGATATGGTAAGTTATAAATAAAAATATTTTAATGTTAAAAGTCTAAAGGAATTTTTGCTGCAGAATGTTTGTAAAATTATTAAACTGACGGTTTTCTAAAAGCTTTTAATACTGATACGTATATTAATCAGTGTGTTATTTTTGTATTAATACATATATATATCGTTCGTTGTTTTTACATTTATATATATATAAATATGTTAATCATTGCGTTATTTTTTAATATACACGTATTCCGCGATTTACACAGTACTTAATTTACACAGTTTCGGTTTTACACGGTCAAAAAAAAATGCAACCAGTTTTGATTTACACGACTATAGACTCGGTTTTACACGAGTCTATTTTTGGGACTCGTGTAAAATTCAATTCAATGATTGATTTTTTTTTATGTAGGTAGGTATAATAGATATTATGAAGCAGCAGTGGTATAACGCCAAGGGATATTATTAGACTGTCATCCCAAAGTAAAAATGAACTAAATGGCTACCAGTTCATATCGTTTATTACCGAAAATACATTAATAATAGAAAATTCCTATATTAGTAAAATTGTCATCTGTAGCATGTTATAATTATCCGCTTTTGCTAAAATTATGTTTTTGTCGTTGTAATCTGTCACGCAACATCCAAATGAAGCGTGTTTCGAATCGGCAGCGAGATCTGACTTTTCTAAACTGAATTTTCAGACTAGTAAAAATTGTGTTTTATCTCATTTTTAGCAACACGTTTTACCTTCTAGACTATTATATAGGCTAAATATAGATGATTCATAAGTACAGTGTTTCATAAAATGCCATATAAATACTTATTTTACAAAATAAAGCACTAAGCATTGGTACAAATGCTTGATTTCAAATTTATATAAAATAAAATGAAATAAATAAATACCCCCTCAAGCAGCTGCTTGCCACAGAGGTCTGACAGGAGCCTGTCAGTTTACATGCCAGAGTAGAAGGTCTGAGAGGATGGCAGGACCCCAGCAGAAAAACGACACAAACAGCCATGCCTTACCCGGGGTTCGAACCCAGGTTCCGTAGATCAGTAGCCAAGCGCGCTAACCACTTGGCCACGGGACATACAGTTCATAAAAATCCTTCTTTCAAATTTCGTCTTCAATTTCGATAGTATACGTTTACATTATCGATAAGAATTTTTCTTGACCAAAAAGAAATATATTAACCTAAGCTTATTTGAATTTGTGCAAATAGCGTACGAAACAAGTTACATTAATGCATATTATTATTGAAGAACTGAAATTTCAGATAAATATGTATGAATAAACTTCCAATGCAAGTTTTATTCATAGCAAGTTTTTTTCGGAACCTAACCCCCTTTTTTCCGTACGCTATGAGCCCCGGTTAAGGTATGGCTGTCTGTGTCGTTTTTCTGCTGAGGTCCTGCCATCCTCTCAGACCTTCTACTATGTCATATAAACTGACAGGTTCCTGTCAGACCTCTGTGGCAAGAAGCTGCTTGAGGAGGTATTTTATTTTGTTGTTTCGATTTGCACGGTTTCGATTTACACGGTGATTTTCCGGAACTTATCTACCGTGTAAATCGAGGGACGGATGTATATAAAAATATCAATGAATATGTTATTTTCCATTATATATAAAGATATTAATCATTTTGTTATTTATATTACGCATAAAGATATTGATCATTATATTATATATTAATATATTAACCATTGTGTTATTTTATATTATGTATAAAGATATTAATCATTCTGTTATTTCATATTATATATAAAGATATTAATCATCGTCTTATTTTATATTATATATAAAGATATTTATCATTGTGTTATTTTATATTATATATAAAGATATTATTACAAATTTAAATGGATGAGCACTGAACGTGAGTTCAAGTAAATAATTATATGACATTGATAATTACAAAACAATGCAATTTATTACAAAAGCATGGATGAAATTATATATATATACAAATTAAGTCAACCGGCACGAAAATCTGTATCAATATAAAGATAAACTTTCAGAAGAATCCATTTTTTTATTTCTCTTCCCACCCAAATCACAAAGCAAATCTAATATCATTCAATGAACAGTAAAATCATATTTGTAAACAAATGTATAATCTATCGAGATTAACTTTACCAATTCTTATAAACAAACTAAATACTATTGTACATCGAGTAATAATATCTTCCCACAGAAAAGTTAAGGCTAGCTCTGTCTATTCGACTAACGTTTACCTCTTCATTTTTTATTGTTAATGCCCCTTGTGCAACTTTCACTTCAAGCGTAAACCATTCTTATTTTGCTTGTTAATTCACTAATAGGATTTACACTAATAAACTAATTAACCTCTCGCGCACTCACCCCATAAAATACTTCTTCTTTTTAATCACTTTATCGTGTACAGACTGAGACAACTCAATCAACGACTTCAACATAACAATTCTATCCTTGTTATTCATATTCCTTCTTATTTTACAGTTAGGTTCTTCGTTTCAATTCGTTGGCTACGTAATTCTCACGAAGAAGCATATGCGAGCGTTCATGACACGTTTATCATAAATTCAATATAGCACGTTCATCTGTCGTAACAATATTAATCATTGTGTTATTTTATATTATATATTGTTACGACAGATGAACGTGCGACAATGGTTTGTGACAGGTGTATCATGAACGCTCGCCTATGCTTAGCGTGACGATTTACGTTATTAACTGTTAGAACCGAGAATGCTTTGAATAGAAGAATTGCGAAAGAAAGCAAAAAAAAGATATAGCGGACTAGTAGAAGGAAGAAGGAAATAGTGTATAAAATTAGTGTTGTGTTTAGCACGCTTGGCTACTGATCTACTGGACCTGGGTTCGAGCCCCGGATAAGGCATGGATGTATGTGTCGTTTTTCTGCCGAGGTCCTGCCATCCTCTCAGACCTTTTACTATAGCATATAAACTGGCAGGCTCCTGTCAGACCTCTGTGGCAAGCAGCTGCTTGAGGGGGTATTTATTTATTTTTTTAATGCTGTGTAAAAAGACTTCTCTTATTTGATTTAAGATGAAGCCTAGTAAAATAGAATATAAATACCTCCTCAAGCAGCTGCTTGCCACAGAGGTCTGACAGGAGCCTGTCAGTTTATATGCCACAGTAGAAGGTCTGAGAGGATGGCAGGACCTCAGCAGAAAAACGACACATACATCCATGCCTTATCCGGAGCTCGAACCCAGGTCCCTTAGATCGGTAGTCAAGCGTGCTAACCACTGGGCCACGGGACGGCTGAAGCCTAGTTCCGGTGGAGAAAAGGAATCAACGGTAAAGCTTGCTATTGGGTCCTCTATCAGAGGAGATCAATGTTAATAAATAAATAAAAAATAATAAATACCCCCTCAAGCAGCTGCTTGCCACAGAGGCCAAAGTAGAAGATCTGAGAGGATGGCAGGACCTCAGAAGAAAAACAACACATACAACCATGCCTTATCCGGGGCTCGAACCCAGGTCCCTTAGATCAGTAGCCAAGCGCGCTAACCACTCGGCCATGGGACGGCAGACATCAATGTTAAACGTTTCACATTTATAAGTTATAAAGTATTGTTAAGGTTATTTAGTGTCACAAATGAGATTCTATACAAAGTGGTTTGACTTTACGCTAAGAGGAATAGAAATACTTGTGTTTAGATAAAAATTGATTAATTTGTAATAATTTTTTGTCATTGTAATAAATTACATCATTCATACTTATTTACATATATGCTATTTATGAACTCACGCTAAGCTTTCATCTCTTTGAATTCATATCACTATAATATATTAATCATTGTGTTGTTTTTATATTAATGTATAAGCAAATAGCATGTTTTAGTTAAAAAATTATATATATTAACAGTACGAGTGTTTCTTTTTTTAATAATTGCCGGTGGTTTTGTAAATTAATAGCCTGTTTCAACAACAAGATAAATCATTTTCAGAAAAGTGAAAAAAATGTAATTGGTTTGCAAGTTTTTAGTAATTAAAAGAATTATTTTGGTTATTTGTGTATAGTAAAATTGTGTGCAGGCCCGGATCTAGAAAAATAGGGGGGCAACAGGCTGGAATTCCATTGCATTATAAAATTTACCCTTTATTTTTAGAGGTCTTTAAAAATGCATAATTATATATAAGTTTAATAATTTTTGCATCCATTACACTTATTGGCACATTTTAGCTTTCTCAACGGGAGGGGGGGACAACCCACTCCTTGCCCTAGATCCGGCAGTGATGAAGTGGTACTTGGTGTTATGAACCGGATTGTAACATATACTTCTTACATTGATATTGCAGAATACTGTAGATTGTTACATCGACTTGGTATTAATACTGATATACTGATTGTTACATCAACTGGGTGTTAAAAAGTAAATTATTACACCAACTTGGTACATTGGTGTTAAAAAGTAAATTGTTACATGAACTTGATACATTGGTGTTAAAAACCAAATTGTTACATCACACATTAGTGTTAAAACCAAATTGTTACATCGATTTGGTACATTGGTGTTAAAAAACAGATTGTTACATCAACTTGGTACGTTGGTGTTACAAACCAAATTGTTACATCAACTTGTAATTGAGGATGTTTTTTTACCCCGTTTTTCTCGTATGAATAGCAACTTCTCAACATGAAACTGAATTGAATTTCTGTTATTGTAATCAGGTATTGAAGTATTTACACTCTTGTTCATTTTATTTCACTTGGGTCACTACTATGGCATTACCACTGTCCTAAACTAAAGTAAATATATTTCAAACATTCTTTCTATGAATATTTTTATTAATTAATGGAGTCAAGGATATAATTATTATTTTATCCTTGAATTAATCTCTGAGAACGAAAAAAGATATACCCTGTCAACCTACCAACGAAAATATTTGTGGTGATAATTTAAAAATTTCAAACTGTACTTTTCTCACTTCCTAGAGTGGATGCGTTTTAAATCTTATATTTCATGAAAATGTTTTCAAATTCCATTGCTGTTTAGGGAGACTGAAATTAAGATCTACGGTATCATAGTGTCAGGGGAAACACTGAGATTAAATCCCCTCAAAAGAAAATAGTCAAGGTGAATTGAGATAATTAATATTTATTTCGAAGGGTTTTAATTAATAACGATTTTTAAAATGCTCATCAGTTGTTACAAATGAACGAAATGCATGGTGAAGATCAGGAATATTTGGGTTCAGATGGATTATTTTACCTCTGAGTAGCACTTTTTTGCACACAATGGGCTAAGTGACCAGTCCATAATAAATAAGAAAGAATTAAGGGTGACTACGCAAAGAGTTAATGGGACATTAGAAAGGGGTAAAGGGAAAGTTATAAAGAATTAAGGTGACTTTGGGAAGAGTTAAGGGAGCCTTAGAAAAGGTAAAGGGAGAGTTAGAAAGGGTAAGGGGAAAGTTATAAAGAGTTAAGGTGACTTTGGAAAGAGTTAAGGGGAGCCTTAGAAAAGGTAAAGGGAGAGTTAGAAAGGGTAAAGGGAAAGTTATAAAGAGTTAAGATGACTTTGGGAAGAGCTAAGGGGAGCCTTAGAAAAGGTAAAGGGAGAGTTAGAAAGGGTAAAGGGGCATTAGAACGGCTAAAACGGGGGAAGTGGGTTCAAACAAAGCTGTTAACCCCTCAGGTATATGAATCTTTATTTCTTTGATTACCAATCTCAACAACTTATTTAATAAAGGAAAGTTCTACTTGCCCCAGAGAAAACCAGAAATATATCTTTGCAAAAAACATTAGTCAAGTGAGGATTTATGTATCACTCCTCATTCTGCTACATATAAGAATTTAGCACTCTTATAAATAAGATGAGCAGCATATAGAGAACTCATATTGCCTCCTTATTCTGGACGGAAAATAATTTTATATGTTGACAGCAAACAAATCTGAAATAATGAAATGGAATAAATGTTGCTTGGAGCGAAGTTATGTTGCAGACTATATTTAGCGATGCAAGAAGGAGCTTATGATGAAATGCTTTTGTTTACATCTACGAGTCTTCAGAGCAACGTAGGAGGTCATGAAAAAAAAAAGTTTTTGTGAGTAGTACAAGTCCGTAGGGAAAGATCTAAGACCATGGTGAGGCTCGTACATGGGCTGAGACCTGAAGAGGATTAGATGTTATTTCGTTACATCTCGTAGACTTTAGTGTTAACATCACAAGCATGAATAAACCCATTGCATATGAAGTCAATGCAAGAAGCTTATGTTTAGAGCCCTTCATGTTTCCCAACGCCAAGATGATAGATGAGGAATAAAAGAAACAGCATTCAATTTTAATATATTAATAATTTCGTGTAAAATAAAATTCTGTGGTAGTTTATGTCGAAATATTTAGTTATATGTACGTCGAGTGAAATTCATTCGAAAATACTTCGTGTTGTGAAATGTGTACTAAAAGGCATTTTGATGTTTATCTAAAGGCAGCTTAAAATAAATGTTAAGTTCTACGATTTTGAATAAAAAAACTCGAAGGCCTAAAGTAAAATTATCAGCATATGTGTTATTTCTATTAAAATAATAAAAATAACATATACGTTGATAATTTTATTTAGCCCTACTCTTTGTTCTCCATTTTCTACTCTTAACTGTATAGAATAAAAGACATTCAATTACTAAGATTCTATTGTCTTAAATAAACTTCCATAATATACAGTATATATTTGAATTATATTCATGAAATTCTAATGTATATTATATTTATATTATATATAAGTAAGGGGTGCCATCCCGTGGCCGAGTGGTTAGCACGCTTGGCTACTGATCTAAGGGGTCTGGGTTCGAACCCCGGAATAGGTCATGGATGTGTGTCGTTTTTCTGCTGAGGTCCTGCCATCCTCTCAGATCTCCTACACTGGCATATAAACTGACAGGCTCCTGTCAGATCTCTGTGGCAAGCAGCTGCTTGAGGGGGTATTATTTATTTTATTTATAAGTAAGAAATGCTAGTGTATAACATGCACAGTTTAAATATATTATCGATAATGTATAGTTTTGACAGCTGATATATTTTTAATTAAATATATCTGAATAATTCAAATTTAATTTTTGCACACAGAATTTCCATTGAAATACACGGGAAATACACAAAAAAGTGCCGCTCAGAGGAACGGCACTTTTTTTGCACACCATGGGCTAAATGGCCAGGTCACATGGACCCCGAAGGCTCAGAGAAGGTTGGGGCAGGGGACCCACTGGAACAGCTGTTGGGAGACAGATGGTAGCCTCCCGTCAAGGCCATCCAGCGTGTTCTTTAACGTGCACAGGCTATGGCTCTCCCGCACACGGGACCACGACTTAACGTCCCATCCGAAGGGCGGCGGCCTTTCCAAGCCCATCGGTGAAATACACGGAGATGCCAGTTTATTAGGTACACCTATCTAGTAACGTGTTGTTCTTCCTTCGGCTTTTAGAAAGGCCCGAATTCGTCGGGGCATGGAACTTACAAGATGTTGGATGCGTTGTGCAGGAATGTTGTTCCATGAGGAAATGATTGTGTCACGCAGTTGCTGCAAATTAGATGGAGTCAAAGTCTCGCTTGCGAACAGCCCTTACCACCTCATACAAAGATGCTCGACAGGGTTAGGTCTGGGGACTGTGCAGGCCAATGAAGTAAGGAAAACTCATCGCATGTTCCTGGAACCATTCGGTAACGATACTTGCCTTGTGAGCAGGTGCATTATCATGCTAAACACGTCGATCCGAGTGGGGATAAACTGTAGCCATGAAGGGATGAACTTGGTCAGTAACGATGTTCAAATATGCCGTGGCATTCAGATATCCTTCGATGGGTATTAAGGAGCTTAATGTATACCAAGAAAACATTACCATACCATCACACTGCCATCACCGGCCTGTACCATTGGCACCAAACAAGATGGCTCCATGGCCTCAGGTTGCTTACGCCAAATTCTAATCCTTCCATCAGCATAATGCAAAAGGAACCTTAATTCGTCCGACCAGGCTATCTCTTTCCAGTCCTCAACGGTTCAGTGTCGATACGCTTACTGAAGAAGCTTGCTTTTATGTTCATCGCTGAAAACATTGGCACTCGACATGGTCGGCGGCTGTCGTAGCCCATTCCCTGCGTTCGAAGATGACCTTCTACACACCAATATTTAATTCTGCTGTGATTTGCCTGGTTGTGGCCCGTCTGTTCATTACGTAGATGATTCTCGCCAGTCTCCTATGACCCCTTTGCTCCACAAGCTGTTTTCGTCCACAGGATTGCCGATCAGTGGTAATTTTTTGCCTTTCACATCATTCTCGATAAACCCTTGAAATGGCTGTGCGTGAAAAGCCCAGAACGACTCACTGCTCGAAAAGCTGATCTGCCTGATTTATACCGCACACCGAGGTCACGTGACATATTACGTGTTGGAATGATTCAAATTCCCAAACTGGAGTCTGAAAAATTGCTGTCAGTGGTCTCCGTTAGTGATATTTTAAGTTACTAATAAAATGACAGTAGAGTGTATTATATTTAAAAAATTGCAAAAAAAGTGGTTTTTTTTAAAGATATATTTGTATAATTTTTTTATTACACAAGGTAGATCAGAGCTTATTTTAACTGTGAAATGAATGTTATATAAACTATTTCATAATATAAGATTTGCGATGTTGGTTACTACTAATTACGAGCCTGACACTGTTAGCGTGTCAGACTCGTAATTTAATGCTCTCAGATTCGAATCCCAACTGTGTCTGCATTCAGATTTTATCCATTAACTTCAACTCTGCTTGGAGTGGAGTTGTCAGTCGGTAGTGCGTCAAGCACGCAATCTGCAGTTACCAGGTTCGAATCCAACCTTGGCCAGTGTTGAGATTTATATCTCTTCAAAATGTCCCATCCTTTACTAGGTCAGTAGGGGACACCAATGGGCTTGAAAAGACCACCGTCCGTCGGATGGGACGTTAAACCGTTGCCAATGTGAGGGAGAGAGACATACCCTGTGCACATTAAAGAACACGCTCGATGGCCTTGATGGGAGGCTACCATCTGTCTCCTAACAGCTGTCCAGTGGTTTCCCTTCCCGCAACCTTCTCTGAGCCCTCGGGAGTCTTGTGACCTGGCCATTTAGCCCATTGTGTGCAAAAAAAGAGTGCCGCTTAGCGATAAAACAACTCAGCCCAACTCTGCTTCCGGTGAGAAAAGTAACGTCATTGATCTTGGCAAAACAAACGTCCTTCGGGTTAGGTTGTTGGGTTGTTTTACCTCTGAGCGGCACTTTTTCCCACACCATTCGCAAAATGGACAGGTCACAAGGACCCCGAAGGCTCAGAGAAGGTTGGGGGAGGGGACCCACTGGATCAGCTGTTGAGAGACAGATGGTAGCCTCCTGTCAAGGCCATCCAGCGTGTTATTTATCGTACACAGGGTATGGCTCTCCCGCACACGGGGCCACTGCTTAACGTCATATCCGACGGACGGCAGCCTTTCCAAACCCATCGGTGTCCCTTACTGACCGTGGGTAGGGCGGCGAGTTTTGCGGAGATAAATCTCAACGCTGACCCAGCTGGGACTCGAACCTGGGAGCTACAGATTACGAGCCTGACGTACTACCGACTGAGCTACCCCGCCACAACGTCCTTCAGATGTGATGTTAAGTTGTGATCCGTTGCAGGAGACCCATATCTTGTGCACATTAAAGAACATGCTGAATGCCCTTGAGAGGAGACACATCTTTTTCTTAACAGCTGCCCAATGGGTATCTTCTTTGTTTACACCTCTGAGCCCTTGAGTTCCTTGTGAACTGACCATTTCGCTCATTATGTCTACAAAAATCAGTTCAGTGATAAAACAGCTTAACCGAACGAGCCAAATATTTTTTTTCCTTCAGTATTTACGATGATATCATCATTCAACGTGATCCTCGTTCCCAATAAAGAGAATTGCAATGTCATCTTTTTTTACAGAATTCAAATTCAATTAATGTGAAACTTTAACACAGATTACTAAATAAATAAAAAAAATGCGAAATTATCTGACTTGATCTTTGATTGTATTCGGTAATTTAATATTCTAAATATCAAATCCTTAACTGGAATCATTAAAAGAAACTCTCATTAGATATTACATCCACAATAATATTTCTTTCTTTAAAATAATTGAATAAAACAAAATTCAGTCTTAATGTACAGTAGGATTGACTAAATAAATCCATCAGAAACAATTACAGATATAGAAAATATATAAATATTTTTTATGCTTCTACTGAAATTGATTACCCTAATCCATTAATTTATTTAAAAAATTCCCAAATAATAGTCTTGAATGTCTCAAGGCGTATTAATGTCTGAAAATTTATCAAAATGGATCATTAGTCCTCCTACACATTCATTAATTTCATTTCTATTTGCTTTCTAAGATTTATTTTGGACTTGCTTTCTTTATTAAAGCTATAAAGATGTCTAGACTGTCGCCATATAGTTAATAAAAGTGTGCATTATTTTTTTTGTGTCTCAATGGAACATTGCGAAACAAAATATTGCAATGTTTTTAAATGTTGACGAAAGTTTTTCAGTTTTCGCAATTTTCTCATGTAACTTATAACATCGTTTTTAAATTTTAGTTGGTTACTGACTACAATTTTAGTCGTTAAATATAACAGACCCTCAGTATATAGCTATTTTTAAAAACTGAAAAAAAAAAAAAAAAGTTTTAACAGAGGTTCCGTAAGAATTCGCTGCTCCCTGAAGAACACAAGTGTACCCCTCAGGGTTCTGAGGATCACAGTTTAAAAACTGTTAATATGCGTTTTTGCGAAGTTTGAGACTTTTGTATAACCTAAGAAAATATTCTTTTCTTTTACAATTTTTCAAGTACAGTAAACACTCGATTTAACGGACCTTGATCTAGCGCACTTCAAATATATCATCATCCTCAAGCAGCCATAGGCAACGGAGGTCCAACCAGACCGTGCAATTTAGTTCTGCAAGCAAGTCTGTCCTGAGCTATATCTGCTGCATCTGGCCACTGCACACCAATTCTAACAAGGTCCTGTTTGACATTGTCTGCTCACCAAATCCTTGGGGGGTCACCCTCTTTCTGAGGCCTTTAGAAACACTGTTCATAACCCTATTCACCAATCTATAATTATCCATACGAGCAATATGGGCTCTCTCTCTGCACAATATGCTGCTTAAAGGAGGTTGCCGACTCTTTTAACTAACCTCATCATTACTTACAAAGTTGAACCATCTTATTATCTTATAATAAAAATGCCCAAGATACTACGTAAGCATCTAGAATCAAAAGCATTGTTTCCTGTTATCATGTATACAAAGCGTTCACGTTTCACTACTATAACTTATTCAAGAAAGAAGCAAACTATTCAACAGTCTAATTTTAGACTTTAGGTTTATAAGCCTATTTCCCCATCATCATCATCATCATCATCATCATCATCATCATCATCATCATCATCATCCTCAAGCAGCCATGGACTACGGAGGTCCAACCAGACCATGCAGTTTAATTCTCCAAGCATATCTGTCCTGAGCTACATCTGCTGCATCGAGCCACTGGACACCAATTCTAACAAGGTCCTGTTTGACATTGTCTGCCCACCATATCCTAGGTCTCCCCCTCTTTCTGAGGCCTCTAGGCACACTGTTCATAACCCTATTCGCCAATCTATAATTATCCATACGGGCAACATGGCCAAACCAGCGGAGTCTCTCTCTGCACAATATGCTGCTTAAAGGAGGTTGCAGACTCCTTTGCCTAACCTCATCATTAGTTACAAAGTTAAACCACCTAATACCCAAGATACTGTGTAAGCAACTAGAATCAAAAGCATCTAGTTTCCTGTTATCTAGTTTACACAGCGTCCAGGTTTCATTACCATAACTAACCCTAGAAAGAACCAAACTATTATACAGTCTAATTTTAGTCTTTAGGTGTATACTCCTATTTCTCCACAATCTCCATAGATTCTTAAAAGTCCCGGAAGCAATCGTTTAATTTTAAATCAATCAATTCTTCTGTTAATCTCATGCCGCACATCACCATTATCTGTTACATAGCTCCCAAGGTAATTAAACTGTGACACATGCTCAAGACTGCAACCATTCGGATGAACTGAATCACAATCTGCCTGACCAATTTTCATCACTTTAGTTTTCTCTCTGTTTATAACCAAACCTACTCTACTACCAGTCTCATCAACAGAATGAAAGAGTTCAACTCATCAACATCATTTGCCAAAAGGGCTAAATCATCAGCATAATCTAAATCAGCAAGTTTCGTATCTCCAGCCCATTTAAGGCCAAAATATTTCCCTTGAAGTGAATTTCGCATAACATAATAAATAACCAAGCTAAAGAGAAAAGGAGACAAAATGCACCCTTGTCGAACACCAGAAGTAATGCTAAACCAATTGCTACAAGACTTACCAACTCTCACACACGACTCAGTGTTATTATAGAGAGCTTTCATTATGTTAACTAACTTGTCTGGTATACCATATGATCTCACAATCAACCACAAATTATGACGATCAACAGAGTCGAAAGCCTTTTTGAAATCAACAAAGCTAGCAACCAAAGGTTTCTGAAACTCTAAACGTTTCTCAAGAATCTGCCTAAGTGAAAATATCTGATCCACACATCCCCTACCACTTCTGAATCCATAATGCTCATCACGCAATTGACTGTCAACCAGATTCTTAATTCTATTAAGCACAATCATGGAAAGAGCTTCACCTGGAACAGAGAGTAGGTTGATACCCCTATAGTTATCACAAGAACTGCGATCACCTTTTTTGAAAATAGGGATAACAATAGCTGTGATAAAATCCTTAGGAACCATGCCTTTATCATAAAAGATATTCAAAATTTCAGTCATCCAAGTGGTAACAGAAACATTCCCAGCTCTAAGCATTTCCGTAGTAATTTCATCTATACCTGCGGATTTATGAAGTTTAAGTTTATAAACAGCCAAAAGAACTTCAGATTGTGTTATGGGGAAAACATTAAAGCTGCCAATGCATCTATCATCATTACAAACAATGGGAGTAGAACTAACCACATTGTTTAGAACATCACTGAAATGCTCAGCCCACCCAGTCATGACAGAATCCTCCCCTTCTATAACCTTACCTTTTTTATCCTTCAATCCTTGTACACCTGTCCGTTTTCTACCACACAAAACATTAACTATCTGGTACAGCTCACTGTTGTTGTGCTGTCTAACTGCTTCCTCGGCTTTGTCAGCCAAACCATCAAGCCAAAGATTCTTATCAGTAGCTAACTGATCCTTTACACGTTTATTAAGCTCTCTGTAATCCTTTCTATTAGGACTAGTAGGGTACTGATTAAGGACATTCCTGCAGTTCTTTCTTTCTGAAATAAGCTCAAGTGCCTTATCACTCAAATAATTATGCCTACTCTGCTCCTTTTTTCCTAAAAGAGTACTGTTAGTTTCCAAAAAAGCCTATTTAGAACGGCCCCATTCTTCCTCAACTTCAGTAGTAAGCAAACCAGGACTGTCATAATGACTAAGTAACCTATCATGGTAAGCTTTAGCTATAACAGTGTCTTTCACAACTTCAGTATTAAAGGTAAATTTTTTTAACTTTAGCACAACAATTTTTAAGTTTAAGTTGCAAGACACTTTTAACAAGGTAATGGTCAGATCCAATTTCAGCTCCCCTATATGCCCTGGTATTCCTAACAGAACTAGCCCATTTGCTGTTAATTAATGTGTAATCAATCATATTCTTATGCAGCCCATCAGGTGAAACCCATGTGTATTTATGTATGTCGTGGTGCTTGTAATATGTGTTAGTTATTCTGAAACCATTGAGTTTACTTTCCTGTAGGAGACGTTGTCCATTGTCATTGCAACTACCAATATCAAAAGGGCCTATCACCCCTCCCCAAAGATTAGAGTCAGTACCAACTTTGGCATTGAAGTCACCTAGAACAAGGGTAATATCTCCTTTCTTGACAGAATTCAAAATATCCTGAAGTTGTTCATAAAACCTATCCTTCTCATCGTCATCGGCATCCTCAGTGGGGGTAACAGCAGATAACATTCAAGACTTTAATGCTTGTCTGAAACTTTGCTATAAGAAACCTTTCATTAATGCACTCATATCGTAGAAGAGCATCCTAGTATGTCTGCTGAGTAGCAGACCCACGCCCTGGTGATGCTTTCCATCCTCCCTCCCTGTAAAGAGAAATTTAAAGTTATTTTTAAGTATCTCACCTTTACCTGTCCATCTGGTCTCTTTCAAGCCTAGAATATCTAGGTTATAGCGCTGGAATTCCTGCGTGAGAACATCAAGAGAATAATCTCTATGTAATGTCCTCACATTCCACGTTCCTACAGAGAGAAAATGATTAGTAGGATTTTTAAAGAAATTAGGTTTATTGAGAGAGGTAGCGCCAACAATGTCAAACAGTCCCCTGATCGCAGGCATGGGGCAAAGACCTGTTCCTCCTCCGCTAAAGGCTGAAGTCACCGATGCTGGTAGGATCTTCAGGCACCACCTTTTCAAGTGGGACTTTTTCAAGAGCCATATGGCCTGCCTGAGACACAATACTCCAGTTTAGGCTTGACGATGCCCAACTATCTAAGTAAGGTTCAGGTACCTGCGATGGCCTCTGATTAGGATTATCCACCAGCTGATATAAGGTATCCCATGCCTCTGTTCACTTAGGGCTGGCAACCCACAAGCAAACAGAAAACACAGCGTCAGATTCTCCCTCAACAGAGGCCCGCCAGTGCAGCAAGTCCAGGATCAATAATCAAGCTCAAATCCATAAAGAAGTCCAGTCTAGTAGGTATAAATGATCAGCACCAGGACCCTGTGAAGTTGACCACTCCTCAGCAGGGTTGAAAAAAAAAGAAAAAAGTGGCCATAGATGACCACATCAGTAGGCCATACTGAACTGGCAGCCCTCCCCTTCCGTTCCCTTCCAAAAGAGAATATCTCTTTTGAAAGGTACTAACGGCCTGCACCACGAGAAGGCGGGGTCGGACATTAGGTACTAGACCTGGCCGGTTCTGTGCATCATCAGTAGGGATTGGTACACAGCTCTCCTTCCAGTTTATGCCTAGCTACCATTTACAGGCCCTATTTCTCCACACTCTCCATATATTCTTAAAAGTCCCGGCAGCAATCCCTATTCGGATCTTGATTTAGCGCACTTCAGATTTAGAGGACAAAAATTAATTCAGCCAATGACGGACTTCTGCTGAAATAACGAACGAAGTCCGTTACTTATAAATCAGTCCGGATAATATTCGCAACTTCCCCATCGGGCATTCTCCGTCCGTAAAGTCGCAGTGTAGTAGTATCTTTGCTATTTCTGTAAATTACGCATCGTCTCGCATCCGCGGTAATTTACTGTGACTAGTGTCCCTCTCTGTGTAAAGCGCCATTTCGTATAATTTGACTTTTTATGAGTGTTAAAAGAATAAATAAATACCCTCCTCAAGCAGTTGCTTGTCACAGAGATCTGACAGGATCCTGTCAGTTTAATACTCCATAGGGAAGTTCTGTGAGGGTGGCGGGGGTGGCTCAGTCGGTAGCACGCCAGGCTCGTAATCTGTAGTTCCCAGGTTCGAGTCCCAGCTGGGTCAGCGTTGAGATTTATCTCCGCAAAACTCCCCGCCCTGCCCACGGTCAGTAGGGGACACCGATGGGCTTGGAAAGGCCTCCGTCCGTCGGATGGGACGTTAAGCCGTGGCCCCGTGTGCGGGAGAGCCATACCCTGTGCACGTTAAAGAACACGCTGGATGGCCTTGACGGGAGGCTACCATCTGTCTCCCAATAGCTGTTCCAGTGGGTCCCCTCCCTCAACCTTCTCTGAGCCTTCGGGGTCCATGTGACCTGGCCATTTAGCCCATGGTGTGCAAAAAAGTGCCGCTCAGAGGTAAAACAACCCAACCCAAAGTTCTGTGAGGAATGAAAAACCTCAGATGAAACACAGCACAAACATCATGCTTTACCCGGGCTCAAAGTGTTCGGGTTTGGTTGTTTTATCTCTGAGCGACACTTTTTTGCACACAATGGGCTAAATGGCCTGGTCACAAGGACCCCAAGGGCTTAGAGAAGATTGGGGACTGACTGGACTGTTGTTGGAAAACAGATGATAGCCTCCCGTCAAGGCCATCCAGAGTATTCTTTAACGTGCACAGAGTATGGCTCTCATACACACGGAACCACGGCTTAAAGTCCAATCCTAGGACGGCGTACCTTCCTAGCCCATCGGTGCCCCCTGCTGACCGAGGGCAACGCTGGCCCAGGTGGGACTCGAACCTGGGAACTGCAGATTACGAGCCTGGCGCGCTACTGGCTTCGCGATACCCGCACAAAGAAAGAAAAAGTGTAAAATCGGACTGTAAAACAAAAGTTAGAATAGTTTGAAAAATGTGAAGTGTGTGCCACAGCACTCACTTATTAAATTTAGAATTAAGAAATAAAAAAAATGCATTTAATACATCGCTCATATCTTTTTCTTTTTCTTAAAATTAAAAAAAATATTTTTATTATTGTTGCGGATAATTATTCATGCCCCACATTTATCCGTCTGTATTATATAACTTGGAACAGATTATGGGGGGGGGGAGGGTGACACATTTTTATTTCTGGCCGGTTGTCAAAATATTCTAAATTCGGCCCTGAAAACTGTATTCTGATTTTTATATTACGGTCTAAATTTACCAGAGGAGCACACAAGTATGATAACACTTTAACGAGAATGGCATCATTAATATCATCGTTATGACCTTAGACACACTTTAAATCCTTTCAATCTTTGTATGTAGTGCCCTAGCAGTGGCGGATTAAAATCCTTTGGGGCCCTTAGGCACAGGCAAAAGAGGAAAGATGACTTTGTAAATTGTAAAAAAAATATTAATGAAACAAACACAATTTTTTTGTGATAAAAAAAAACATAGTTTTACAAATGTACACAATATATATATATAACTATATTTTAACTTTGCGCACTTTTGAAGCAGCAAATTTGCGGATTATTTCTTTGAAATCTATGTCTTTAACAAATTCGTGCTCTATGCATAACAAACTCGAGGCATTTAGGCGATTTTGGGACATGGCGCTTCTCTTTTGATTTTTTATTAATGATAATTTGGAAAATGATCGTTCTCCTTCACAAACTAAAGTTAAATACGATCTAAATGCTATAGCAACATTTGGATAGCAGTTGGTCGTAGATCGTAGATCGGTCATTCATTTTTTAGAGTACCAGGTACATGGGTACCCATAACCTCTTCCATCTGAATCTGTGCCTAATAGGCATCAGTGTAAAACACAACAATGGAAAAATAAACCACCACTGGTCGGTACCGAAGGACAGCAAAGAACAAAAGTAACAAACTGTAAGGATGCACAAGAGACCTAAAATGGATGACTATCTTTGCTGAAGCCATCATTTAGGCCTCTTGTAACTGTTCATGACTTCATGATTGTAGTCGAATAAGCAGGATACAATCCCATGTGGATTGCTTTGAACATTGTCAAAGAAACCACGAGAAAGAAACTTGATGTAAGTATAGATATGGTCGATGCCCAGATCTTTGTGGATTTGTCTGTTCGTTACAAACAAAGGGGCATCGACCGCACATCTCAAAATCTTTTTCTGCAAGACCTGTATCTTGTGTATATTGGTTGCTGTGGTGTTCGCCCAAATAGGGGAAGCATAGGAAATGATGGGACGAATGACCATGTCATACAGCAAAAGCTTGTGGTCAATCGAAAGGACAGAGTTCCTTCTGAGAAGAGGTCCCAGTTGGCAACGGACGGTGTTCACCTTCGTAATGATCGCGTGAATGTGAGGATCCCATCTTAATTTCTTCTGCAAGGTGACTCCAAGGTATTTGACAGTGTCTTGCCATCTGATGTCTTCATCCATAAATTGTAAGGGCTGAGGGTTATTGATCCTCTTGCCACTAAAGAGTATGGCGTTACTCTTGTCGGTATTGATCTTCATTTTCCAAGTATCATACCAGGAATCTAATTCATCCAGACTATTCTGGAGTCTTCTTATTCCATACTGAACTCCCAGGGAAGGGGAGAGGAGTGCAATATCATCAGCATATTGGGCAATGACAATCCGGTCAAAAGAAGGGATGTCAGATAGCAGTTGGATTTTAAAACTTCTTTAATAGTTCTTAAAAGATCTTCTCCTGAGCCGGTATTTGTGTTTTGGAGGATTACTTTTATATGCTCATGACAGTGTATAATTTCGTTTTCTAATTCATTTTCCAGATCCAGCGGATATTTTTTCACAAGTCTTTGAGCTGCAGATCTTTTCCATTTAAATCTGTCATTTCATAATCGAAAATAAATGAAAAATATAAATGTAATTCTTTATAACAACGAGATCTTCTTTCCATTTCAGCAATTAGACTATCACAAATTTCTAAAAAAACACTTCTGCTTTAAATTTTTGTTTTGAAGAAAAAATTTCCGTACAACCGTATTTATAAATAAATAAATACCCCCTCAAGCAGCTGCTTGCCACAGAGGTCTGACAGGAGCCTGTCAGTTTATATGCCACAGTAGGAGATCTGAGAGGATGGCAGGGCCTCGGCAGAAAAACGACACACATCTATGCCTAATCCGGGGCTCGAACCCAGGTCCCTTAGATCAGTAGCCAAGCGTGCTAACCACTCGGCCACGGGACGGCTCACAACCGTATTTACCATCGAATAATTTTCTTTTAATTTGACGTGTTTTATCGCTTTTATAACATATGATTAACTCAAATTCGGATGAACATTTTTTTTAAATACTTTTTGCTTCTTTTTCATAATAGTCAAAATTTTGGGGAATTATTTTCAGATATTTAGTCAAAGATTGTATTTGATCTACAACTAGTTTTAAAATAAACCCTTCCGTTTGAAATGTCAAGTTTATTTATCTTTCTAAAACATCATACCAAAATAAACTGAGAATACATGTCTCTAGTTTACATAGTTTACTCAAGATATTTGTCCCTTCATTTCGCGTGTCATAACTTTGGTCAGAATCCTGAGATAAGATTTTTAAAGTTGACATAATTTCCATGTAGTTTATTTTTAATGATTTTAAAGCATCATATCTAGCTGACAATCTTGTGTCAGAGAGAGACTTCAACACAAATAGTCTCTCATTAACTTTTAAATTCGATGATTGTTTCTTGGATATCTATTCTTTCATCAAATTTCACCTATACGTCGAACCAGACAAAAAAATTGTACAATTTTTGTACAACCCCAAAAAATGATATCGCCTCTATACATACACTGGCTGCTGTCTGTCCAACAAGATTCAGTGAACGAGCACTACATGGTACAAACTCTGCAAAATTATTAATTTCCTTGATTCTACTTTGGACACCCTGATATTTTTCAGACATATTGGCCGCATTATCATAACTTTGAGAGCGGCAATTTTTGATGTTTAGATCGCACTCACTTAAATATTGCACAATTTCTTGAGCTAAATCATTTCCTTTGTGGCTTTTTAAAGGCAAAAATTTTAAAAATCGTTCTGACACTTCAAAAGTTTGCGAGTTTACATACCTAATTATAACTGTAAGTTGATCGATATGTGTCATATCAGGAGTAGAGTCAACTATAATTCCAAATTATTTTGATTCTTTTACTAGTTTTAAAATTAAATTAGTTACATGGTCTCCTAGCAGTTGAATAAATTCATCGCAAATTGTTGAAGAGAAGTAAGATGTTTTGCCACGCCCGATATTTTTAAATTTCTCAATATAATTTGCTAGAGACGCGTCATATTTAGCCAAAAGCTCCAATACACCTAAATAATCCCCATTATGTACTGATCCAAAAATTACATCTTTACCTCTTAATGGAAGCCCGCGTTGACACAAAAAACATATGACATCAATAATTCTTTGTAAACCTTTTTTTTTTTTCTACTGAGGTCCTGCCATCCTCTCAGACCTTCTACTGTGGCATATAAACTGACAGGCTCCTGTCAGACCTCTGTGGCAAGCAGCTGCTTGAGGGGGTATTTATTTTCATTTTCTTTAAACCTTTTTTCCAGTACTCACATTCATTTTCATACATTTTAGAGAAATCGGTTTCCAAACACTTACTTTGATCAAGCAAACCAACTAAAACAGGACTTTGAATGTGAAGCACTATTTTCATGTGATAAGAGCCTGGATGCGGCATTTTTCCAGTCATTGAAGCCTGTGATAAACTGATCTTGAAATCCTTCTAATAAAAATAACTTGCAGGGTCTGCAGTATAACTTACGTGTTTTCGGGTTGGGTTGTTGTTTTACCTCTGAGCGGCACTTTTTTGCACACCATGGGCTAAATGGCCAGGTCACAAGGACCCCGAAGGCTCAGAGAAGGTTGGGGGGAGGGGACCCACTGGAACAGCTGTTGGGAGACAGATGGTAGCCTCCCGTCAAGGCCATCCAGCGTGTTCTTTAACGTGCACAGGGTATGGCTCTCCCGCACACGGGGCCACGGCTTAACGTCCCATCCGACGCACGGCGGCCTTTCCAAGCCCATTGGTGTCCCCTACTGACCGTGGGCAGGGCGGGGAATTTTGCGGAGATAAATCTCAACGCTGACCCAGTTTTGACTCGAACCTGGGAACTACAGATTACGAGCCTGGCGCGCTACCGACTGAGCCATCCCCGCCCCACGTGTTTTCGGTGAAAATATTAGCCAAAAGCGATCTACTTCTTCACCGTTTAACATTTTGCCTTTAAACATCGATTTTGAAATGAATCTTTGAGTTGCTACGCTGATTTGTAATGTAGATTTTATCATTTCTTTATCTTCAAAATCAATATTCTGTACAAAATGTCTTTTTTCGATAAAATACTGTCTTAGTTCTTCAGACTTACTCCATTCAGCTGGATCATTGCTAATTAGGTCACACTTGTTGCAAGATGCCGTTCTGTTTATCATTATCCGAATTATTATATACTGATGATGGTTCTAATGAATCACTTTCGATTTTAACAATTTCATGTTCTGTTGGTGATAACATGGAATCATTTTGAACATTATGTGAAGCTGACGAGGAATCTTTTTGTTTCTGTGACTCTAAAAATTCTAATACAGATGTTTGTCCTTAAGCAGATTCTTTAACCTTTTTTGCGTGCAATTTTCGTTTTTCTGCTCCACTTTTCATTGCGGTATCTACGATCAAAATAAAAATTAAATCAAGGTATTTTAAATTAAAGAATTAAATCAATGAGCAAACTTACTTTTTGGAAGATATTGGAAATTTTTATAAGTTTTAACTATTATGCTAGTGTTACGAACAGCGCGGTATAACGCCGGGAGTGCGAGCGATCAAGTGTTCCGCAAAATGTTTTTGAAGTTTCTGTCCGCTCTTCGAAGGATTGCCAGTAAACCGTTGCCGAGTTGGTGGGGGGGGAGGTGGGGGGGTTGTTTTACCTCTGAGCGGCACTTTTTTGCACACCATGGGCTAAATGGCCAGGTCACATGGACCCCAAAGGCTCAGAGAAGATTGGGGGAGGGGACCCACTGGAACAGCTGTTGGGAGACAGATGGTAGCCTCCCGTCAAGGCCATCCAGCGTGTTCTTTAACGTGCACAGGGTATGGCTCTCCCGTACACGGGGCCACGGCTTAACCTCCCATCCGACGGACGGCGGCCTTTCCAAGCCCATCGGTGTCCCCTACTGACCGTGGGCAGGACGGGGAATTTTGCGGAGATAAATCTCAACGCTGACCCAGCTGGGACTCGAACCTGGGAACTACAGATTACGAGCCTGGCGCGCTACCAACTGAGCCACCCCCGCCCCAGGGGGAGGTGGTGTATTACTAGTTATAAGTACTATGATATTAGTACACATAACTGTTGATTGAAATACCTATATCTAAAGTCAGTAAAACATATAAAAATGATTCTGCATTTAAATTAAGTATTTTATTTTATAAATTATAAGCTTAATAGGCTTCTTTTAAAACACCCAACCAAAGTTCTTGAGATGAGGCCCTCCTGAGACTGGGGCCTCTAGGCACGTGCCTAACGTGCCTTATGGATAATCCGCCACTGTGCCCTAGACATGCACCTTGTTCTGTGTAACGGAAATTCAGCACTAGCTATTGCTGGCGTCCTCGTTAGAGCGTGCTTATCTCATAGTTTCATATTCATGGAATTATATATACCTCCAAATCTTTGATTAAAATGCAACATCAAACAGATCTGTTGATCTCCCTATTTGCCCTGAGACTTAAAAGGTAATCATTATTGTCAATTGTCTGTTGATATTCCTTTAGAGAATTTCAAACTGAAGCTTTCTTATCAGAGAGTAAGGAAGACATTGGCAAGAAATGATAAGCCTGTTACGAAATGTTTCCACAACAGACCTGTCACTTCCTTTAATGCTATTCTAAACTGACAATCTATTGAACTTGTTGAACTTCCATTCAACCTATGACCTAAATAATAACTCCTTGTTTGAAATATGAATGATTTATCTTATATAGAATCAGAGTCTATCCAGGAACTTCTAAATGGGGTAGTCGGCACGTTTGAGCCTCACGTAACGTACTTAAGTGCACGATTTCCGAGGACTGGCTTACAAAATTATATGCTACTGAAGCCCTCATGTGCAAGTTGTAACCTGTCCTTCTGGGTATGTCATTATTTTTAGAGTAATGTGGATTAAAAAAAAGACATCGCAACTTGAGTGGAATGTTCCGCTACTGCTTGATATGCGAATTACTAAACACATCGAGGTTGGATTGGTGTCAACTAGACAGTCCCTTTTTCTGTAAACAACTTTAACTAGGGTTCTCGAAGAACAACTTCCAGACGGAAAGAATGCATTCAATCAGAGTAAAGTCGCAGTGTTCAGTGTTACGTGTGTAGTTTTCGTATCACATAATATTTCTAGCAATGATGACATAAGCAATGATCACAGTAATGACGACATAAGCAATGATCACAGTAATGACGACATAAGCAATGATCACAGTAATGACGACATAAGTAATGATCACAGTAATGACGACATAAGCAATGATCACAGTAATGACGACATAAGCAATGATCACAGTAATGACGACATAAGCAATGATCACAGTAATGACGACATAAACAATGATCACAGTAATGACGACATAGGACTTCTTTCAATTCATTCGCCCCGCTCTTTCTACTTTAGTGATTTCCGCATCTCTCCGTCACCTCTCTCGAAGATTCGCACCCTAACCTCTCCGATTGCAAGTGGGCGTAATCCCAAGCACAATCAGAGCAATACCTCCTACAACAGAAGGCCGGTGGACCAAGTTATGACGTCAGCATAGGTAGTCTTATAATCTGGGATAGGAGTTCTCAACGTGGGGTACACGATAAAAATTTTGGGGGTACGCCGTGAGAGCTCAAAAGTCGCTAGATCTAGTAACAAAGCCAGTGTTTTATTTTATTCTCATTGTTATACTATAACTATAGTTTTATCTATCTTTACGAGGGGTACGACAGTTACATACACATTTCCAGGGGGTACGTGAAGCATAAAAGGTTGAGAACCACTGATATAGGAAATTCTTTCATATTTCTTTCCATTATTATTATTACTGGTGTACTTTTATAGTAATCTTCATACTAATGTCTATTTATAAATATTCTTGATTTAGAAATAAATTTATTTATATTTATTAACATTTTGATAATTTTCCTTTTAATATTCTTAATATTGGTAAAAAGATTTATAGACTGGTAAGAATAAAAGTACACCAGTATTATTAATAATAGAAATAAATATATAAGAAATGTCAAGGCGATATTACCAGAATATCTACGTTGACGTCATAACTTGTCCACCGGCTTTCTGTTGTAAAAGGTATTGTTGGTCAGAGACGGAGATGCTATAAAATCATTTGCCGGTGTTCCTTTCGGCAAGCATCTGGAGAAGTTTAGGCCACGAATGACATCTAATGAGCAAAATTCCCGTCTAAGACACTGCTGAAAATACACATATAAAAGAGATATTAGATCTTCTCTATGGCGAACATGTAAAAAACTGTGGACAAAGAACTGTGGCAAGCAGCTGTATGAGGGGATATTTTTTATATACAATAACATTAATCAGAAAATAAAATTTCAGTAACCCCTATCCTAGATTATAGGACTACCTATGCTGACGTCATAACTTGGTCCACCGGCCTTCTGTTGTAGGAGGTATTGCTCTGATTGTGCTTGGGATTACGCCCACTTGCAATCGGAGAGGTTAGGGTGCGAATCCTCGAGAGAGGTGGCGGAGAGATGCGGAAATCACTAAAGTAGAAAGAGCGGGGCGAATGAATTGAAAGACGTCCATGTCGTCATTACTGATTAATTAGAGAAAATTAATTAGAAAAACACGATACCCTGGCCATTATTAACTGATTGAAATCATTAACCTACCTCTACGGTTAGAAAATTACTCTAGCTTCTCTTTAAATGATATTTTTTTAAAGACTAAAGCAGTTTGTTTTCCTAATTGCGATTCTTAACTTTTCAAAAAAAATATTGCCTGAAGTAGTTTACAACGATGAGACCATGGGTCAGGGTGGCTCAGTCAGTAGCGCGTCAGGCTAGTAATCTGCAGTTCCCAGTTCAAGTCCCGCCTTTGCCAACTTTATCTCCTCAAAACTCCCGGTCCAGCTCTCTCTCAGTATGGGACACTAATGGGCTTCGCCGTCCGTCGGATGAGACATTAAGTCGTGGCCCCGTGTACGGGAGAGCGACACCCTTTGCATTTTAAAGAACACGCTGGATGGCCTTGACAAGAGGCTACAAACTGTCTCCTAACAACTATCCAGTGGGTCTCCATCCCCCAACATTCTCTGAGCCCTAGGGGTCCTTGTGACCGGGCCATTTAGCCCATTGTGTGCAAAAAATAGTGCCACTCAGAGGTAAAACAACGCTACCACGAGACAAAGCTAAACTTGTAAAAACTTCTGAATTCTTCAATGGCAACCAATTCAGTATCTATAGTTCCAAAAAAAAAGCAATAGTGTCATTCTAAAGCAATTATATCGATCTTTGAGGAAATCGAAGATGCTCGAACCTGGTAGCACAAAAGAACTGCTAAAAGTCGATTTCTATCGACAGTTGACAGCCTTTAAAGTTAAAGGACTGTGCAGTGATCCATTAACTCACCTTCCAATAGCAAACTCAACGAATGATGGATTCCACGGTCTTGCTTAGGTGAGTCAGGAGATAATTCAGAAAAGCATCAGCGACTCTTTTTCAAACTGAACTGTCTCTTCCTCCTGACTCACCCGAGGGACACTCTGTGTCATGGTCACGCAGCATCAGCGACACGAGGTTTCGGTTCACGAAAAGAAGGTGATGACCCAGAGATAAGCCTTTTCGTAGCTCACTGTAGCGGTGCAATCTGTGAGAATAACATAAAAAAGGGGTCATGTGAATTTTTTCCTCTTTTCATACTGCTTTGTCCTTTTTCCTTTATTGTCGAAAAAGAATTGAAGATTAAAAGCGCATAAATTAAAGCAAGTCAGTGGAAAATGCAATTCGCAATATTTCTAACAAGAATGCAAATGGAACAAGCAATGCTCCTTCTGTAGGAGACACCGATGGGCTTGGAAAGGCCGCCGTCCTTCGTATGGGACGTTAAGCCGTGGCCCCGTGTGCGGGAGAGCCATACCCTGTGCACGTTAAAGAACTCGCTGGATGGCCTTGACGGGAGGCTACCATCTGTCTCCCAACAGCTATTCCAGTGGGTCCCCTCCCCCAACCTTCTCTGAGCCTTCGGGGTCCATGTGACCTGGCCATTTAGCCCATTGTGTGCAAAAAAGTGTCGCTCAGAGGTAAAACAACCCAACCCAACCTTCTGTAGGACAGATAAAGTATTAATATAAGGTTCACTATTCTCCTGTTCTCTTTAAAATCTGCTGTGGGACACTTCTAGTTACGTTGTTGCCACCACAGTTAGGGATCCATGGATGTGTCAAGTCGGGCAATTCGTCATTGTAGCATCTGTTGATAATTTTTTTTTTAATGACAACTTGCTCGGCTACTGATAACGTGAAAGGGTTGAATGGGGACAGTTATGATTTTTGCTTCATTGAAGGCTGAGACATAGCCATCGGTAACTGCCATTTTTGATAATGCTCTGGTCAGTCGACTATTCTTTATGGTTTTTGATAGTTTTTGAACCTTGTTACTGCATTTTTTTTGTTTTCCTGTGTATGGAGAGATGTTTGTCGGGTGATATAACGGTATACGGTATACGTCCTGTCACGTTTCAGCAATTGTAATAACGTTTTTGGTGTTTTGGTGGCTATGACCATATCATAAGGTTATAATGCTTTCTTCATGATATGTTGTAGCCATGGTATATTGGGTAGGCTGCTTATGAATTTCTTCTTTCCTGCATGAGGTTGCTGTGCTGCTTGCATTTGGGATGGTGTTCCCAGTGGAGCTTGTCTTGGTACAGTCGCTCAAAAAAATATCCGAAAACTATGGTTCATTACAGAATTCACAAAAAATATCTGGCAACGATTTTTTTAGAAATTAGTAATCTGGCAACCTCGTGTCACGTGACACGAAGGTTGCCAGATCACTAATTTCTAAAAAAAATCGTTGCCAGATATTTTTTGTGAATTCTGTAATGAACCATAATGTTCGGATACTTTTTTGAGCGACTGTAGGTGGTCATATTATTTTGATATTAGATCGTGTGGGCTCACTCACGGAAATATTGAGCGTGTGCAGTTACCGTTCACAGCAAACTGGAGCGTGTGCAGTTACCGTTCACAGCAAACTGGAGCGTGTGCAGTTACCGTTCACAGCAAACTGGAGCGTGTGCAGTTACCGTTCACAGCAAACTGGAGCGTGTGCAGTAACTGCACACGCTCCAGTTTGCTGTGAACGGTAACTGGAGCGTGTACAGTTGCTGTACACGCTTCAGATATTTTTCCTGAATTCTGTAATCACGTGACACGAAGGTTGTCAGATCACTAATTTCCAAAAAAATCGTTGCCAGATATTTTTTCTGAATTCTGTAATCAACCATAGTGTTCGGACACTTTTTTTGAGCCACTGTACTCTAATTTTCGTATCATTGAATATGAATAGCCAGCTGCAGCTGCAACTTCATATATGATTCGACTCTCTTTACGCTGCAAATACAGGATAGATGCTTACCTGTAATGACGCAGAAACGCTCCCTTAATGCTTGTCTTTTTGCTATGGAGTTGGTGAGCTGAGTCATGCGGTATAAGCGTTAGAGGTGCGATGGCTTTTCTATATACTTGTGTTGTGAAGTGATTATTGCGTCTAATGAGTAATATATCCAGGAAAGTTAACTGTTTGCCTTGTTCATGCTCAAATGTATAATTTATGGTGGGGAAAATGTTGCTTAGTTCGGTTTGCAATTTATCAAGGTCAATCTTCTTAGTATCATAAATCACGAGCACGTCATCAATGTAGAGTCGACATATATATATAGGTAGCATATATATATATATAGGTAGAATCGACATATATATATAGGTAGCATATATATATAGGTAGAATCGACATAAATATAGCTTATTTTCACTGTACTCTTTGTAGCCCCCCCCCCCCCCAATAGGGGACCATCTTGGCATGGTGGTGGGGGATTCGGGCCCAGCAACCCGGTCGAAGACTGTGCCGACCGGATTGGTCCCCCGGTTGGACATAGTCAAGACCAACCGAAGCCGACGACATCGCCGACCGATCGGACGACCGGTTGGACGGTGACGGTGTCTTAGGCCTCAACCTCAAGTGCTCTGTGTGAGCAAGTTCAAGGGCTCTGCCGAACGGTCTGAGCCCGCCTATGAGCCCTTTCAAAAGTCTGGGCCTTACTAAGAGTCTCCACCCCGGGTGCCGAGCGAACTTGGATCTATGGCTAACCGGGGAACAGATTAAAGTTAGGTTTCTTCCGGTGGTTAGCTTTCTTTTTATAGGACTGCTGCCATGTGAGGTCGGGGTTGAGGTGCGTCTATATGGCGCATTCTTGCCCCCGGCTCTAGGTAGTCAAGGCTTTTCACAACTGGTAGTGCTGTCAGACGGAATCGGGAATTGCCTGGTTGCTTAAGATCGCAACAAAATAGAACGAATGTACTCTTTGTAGCACCAATTGCTCAATGTGTCGAAAGGTGATGTCAGCCAAGATACCAGATAGAGGTGAGCCCAATGGAACTCCAAAGTTCTGCTTGTATACTTTGTCTTGAATTTTGAAATAATTGTTCGTTTTAGTGTTCGGATAATTCCATCTATGATATGTGGTTGGATTTCATTCGTTCTAATAAGGTGGCGCGAACAGATTAATTACTTCTGATACTGGAGTCTTATAGTGATACCACATCTAAGGATGCTACATGCTGTGTCTTGGTACAAAGGAGATGCTTAATTTCTTCCAGTAATCTTTCTGCAAATTTTAGATTATATGGGTTGTCAGGATACGTTTTGCTTATGTATTGTGTAGTGTTGAGATCTTTTTGTTGACAGTAAGTTCAGAGAGTTTTGCTACTAAGGGCCTTAATGATACACTGTCTTTGTATGCTTTGCTTTACAAATAGAGTGGGTCCCATGGCCGAGTGGTTAACGCGCTTGGCTACTGATCTAAGGGACCTGGGTTCGAGCCCCGGATAAGGCATGGTTGTATGTGTTGTTTTTCTGCTGAGCTCCTGCCATCCTCTCAGATCTTCTAATTACCACAGAGGTCTGACAGGCTCCTGTCAAGCAGCAGCTTGAGGGGGTATTTATTATTTTTTTTTATTTATTGAGGGTACATGGATAGGAAACATTTTGTGGTCAGTTCCTCAGGTAGTTCATGATTTTTAATTTTCGTTACTTCTGCTATCAGGCAATTGGTGGGATCTTTTTTAATTTCTTCTATCTTAAGTTCTCCAAGAATTTGTTCTATCTTTATGTGGAGCTGATTAGTGTCGAAAACGATTAATTCATACGATTTGTCCCCGGAAATTATTCTAATGTTTTTTTTTTTATGTTACCAATTGCTTTTAGGTCGTTAGATATTATTACCTGTGGCTTCGGGCCTGTTCGTGTTGCTTGATTCTTTGGTATACAATTTGGTACCGTATTTTGTCTCTGCCTATTTCTGGTATAGCTGCAATGGTTTGTAAAATTTCAGGCAGGGTTTCCTCGAGCTTCATCTTACAGTGTGGATATGCATATTTAGGGACTCGGTGGATAATACTAATTTCCATTTCATTGAAGTAATGTTTTTGATAGATTAACAAACTGTAGTGGTTTTGGTTTTATAGAATCGTTATTGATATGTGCTCTCTGCAGTAGAAATTTCAATTTTCTTTCTTGCCTTTCCGATATGCACTGCGTTTGTTTTTCCAGGATGGCCTCTATACTTTTCATAAGCGTATGTCAAATTCAACCCGAGTGTTGAATTTAAGTAACTAGCATTTTTCGCAGGCGATTTTTTTTCTTGGTTAGCCACTGGGTTGGGTTGTTTTACCTCTGAGCGGCACTTTTTTGCACCCCATGGGCTAAATGGCCAGGTCACATGGACTCCGAAGGCTCAGAGAAGGTTGGGGGAGGGGACCCACTGGAACAGCTGTTGGGAGACAGATGGTAGCCTCCCGTCAAGGCCATCCAGCGTGTTCTTTAACGTGCACAGGGTATGGCTCTCCCACACACGGGCCACGGCTTAACGTCCCATCCGACGGACGGCGACCTTTCCAAGCCCATCGGTGTCCCCTACTGACCGTGGGCAGGGCGGGGAATTTTGCGGAGATAAATCTCAACGCTGACCCAGCTGGGACTCGAACCTGGGAACTACAGATTACGAGCCTTGCGCGCTACCGACTGAGCCACCCCCGCCCAGGTTAGCCATTGATTTACGCGTAATGCGAACTGTTTGGTTTAACAACTTTAGCTCTGCTTGCTCCAAGATATGCCATAGTTGTTTATCATACGTATTTCTCTTTAAAGGAAAGAAATTTAGGTACTATATTTTGCCTTTTAGCCTGACATAAAAAACTAAGATTGGCTAGATTTGCATTAGGTGCTTTGGGTTCTTTCAGATATTTGCGGTAAGCAAATCGTGGTTCCCCCTTCACTAGTTGGGTACTCATAATAATATTAAACTTATAACACGGGGTTCTCTAAATGTTAATGTAAGGTTCACTATCCACCCGATTTCTTGAAAAACTGATATGGTACACTCCTACTTACCTTTGTTGTCACCACAGTTAGGGGACTCTTCGGACTCTGACACAAATGGCTGTAACCTGATTGTGAATTTCGTTTTCATACTCAAACCTAATAAACCATCAGAAGAATTAAAGTCATATAGACCAGTATCTTTGACTTTTAATGATCTTAAATTTTTGAAAAATTAATTTTAAAAAGACTTTTGTGGTTTTTTTATGAAAAAAATACCGAGGAGACCTCTAACAGTGGTGGCAATGTACGTAAGTAGGAGTGCACCACAGAAGGTTTTCAAGAAAACGGGAGGATAGTGAACTTTATATTAATATTTAGAGAACCCCGTGTTACAAATTTAATATTACAGATAAAGTATTATTATAACTACCAGTTATTAATTAAATAAAATATTTACATAAAGGAACAAAATTATAGAATAACTTTGTAGAAAAATTTTGCTCGTGTGGTTTCATTGGGATTTATGCGTTTTACTTTTGCTGTGCCAATCAGGCACTATTTAAGACTTCGAGATAAAAAGCCATAGGCTTGGAGCTCTTAATATTAATTAAAAATTAAAAATATCAGTTTATAAGCAAATATTTTTTTTTTAAATTTCTACTTCTACATGGGGAATACACACCTCAAGAGGTTAATCAAGAAAAAATCAAACGAAGCATTTCAGCATCATTTTGAGGTATTAACATTTGGGAGATCCAATCATCGAAGCATGATTGAGAATGGGATTTCTCCCTTTCGAAACTTTGGTATGACCAGAAGGAACTTAATTTGTATCGCCAGGCTCAGAACGGGCTCAACTTTATTAAACGATTCCTTGAAAAGTTTCAAATGAAAAATGTGAATTTTCAGAACTGTGTTCATTGCAGAGTGAAAGAAACCATATCTCCTGTGTTTCTTAATTATGAATACCTTTCATAAGCATATGTGAAATTCTGACATATCTGAACATATTCTAACATAGTCTGAAGGATATGAAAATCAAAGGAGACAATTAATAAATAGTCTATAGAGAAAGAATATTACTGAATTAAGTCTTAAAAATCTATTAGGCCAAGATGACCCTTCTTTAAGAAGATTTGTTTCCAAGAAACTTCGAAATTTTTGCATAATGGTCTTTTCGAAAGAATTTAAAGGAACAAAGTCGCCAACAATTTTGTTGAGCAGGCCAATCGGCGTCCTATCTTCCTTTGAAGTGAATAAGAACTCAGTGACTGATTGCACTATCGATATGCTTTAGTTTTATTTTCTGCTTTTTAGGAAGCATATGGAAAGATAGGGATTTTTTGAATTTTTGAATTTATTTATATACATTTTGACAATATAATTGAAAAGACGATATTAATGAATTCTGATGATTTGTCTATTAATGAATTATGATATCCCCAGACAAAAGGACAGCCTGCACACACAACAACACACACCATGTACGTTCTTTTTTGCTTACTTTGAACAAATTGAACTGATTGTAATATAATCTAATATATAGAGAAGAAAAGGAGCCATTGAAACTAAGTTAAAATCTCCAAAAAATACACATAAAAAAACACTGCGCTGATCTTTAACTTGTCAACTGCATAAATAAATTCAAACAGAAGAGTAAATCGTATAATCATATTCGATGTACAGGGTAATAATTTTACCCCTAACCATCTTCATCATAAAGGTATCCCTATTTGGCATGCGTAAGAACAAAATATATAAGTAAACCACCCTTAGGTGGGTCCCCAAGGGCAAACATAAGAAAAGCTGAAAATAGGAGTAAAATTGTATAAGAAATCTAAAACGGGTAGGTCTCCTCAGAGAACGCTACCGTTTTAGGCCTCTTGTACTTGTTCAAAACAGTATGATCGTAAAGAATCAGAGAAGAAATAATCTCCTTGGGATTATTGCTTAAAGCCTCAAAAAATCTTTTTGAGGTGTTTTTTATATGTGTATATATGGTCGATGCACAGAGGTCTTTATGGAGTTGTCTGTTAGTGACAAACCAGGGGGCATCGACCGCAGTTCTCAAAATCTTGTTTTCTAAGACCTGAATCTTAGTAATATTGGTGGGTGTAGTATTCGCCCATATGGGTGATGCATAGAGAATCAGTGGTCTGATCAAATAGAAGAATAAACAATCTTTTTCGGTATCGATAAGAATTGGTTTAAAAATATTACGGTAGATTTCATCCATCCCTGAAGAGCCTAAAAATAAAGAAAAATTTATTCTTGCTATCAAAACAGAATAAAGCATCCTTTTTTTACGTAAGATTGCGTCGGGTATGGCAGTTTCGGAACAGAATCGTTGCGAAATTATCTCATATAAAACATAGAAGTGCTTAAGAAAACTCAATAAAATTATTCACTAAACATTACCGAACTAACATCAAAACCTCGTCTCTAAGCAACTAAAAATCGTTTCAAAAGAGATCAAAATTCTTCGTCATTAACCGAAAACCGTTAACACACCGCCATCTTTAACTCATCAGGTCCTCTGGAAGCTCATCAAAAGGTTCGTCAAGTCTTTAAGGCGCCGTGCATTTTCATCACTTCCTTCACTCCTTCATAGAATAGATAGATACCTCTCCCAAACTTCGTCTTCACCGTTTCGAGCGCACCGAAGCGTGTCCATGCGCTAAACCCGATTCCCTCACCACAGCATCGCCACAGAGAAAAGGCTCGCGCGCGCACACAACAACACACACCTTGGACGCGCGTTTTCATGCCTCGGACACGTAACTGGAAGGGGTCATCGAGGCACAATGAACTTTTGTGTCCTCACTAATGAGCACTGAGAGGGGGGGAATCCATAAGAAGCATCGTCGCAACTCACGTTGTTTTAATTGATGTAATGGGGTGTCAAACACAGCGCCGGCGAACAGCTGCGTGTAATCGGCGTCGGTCGAGCTCATTAGAGGGGAGAGAGAAGCGCGCCTCGCTCGTTAGTTGCCGTCTGATTGGCTGCCCGGTTGCCCCTTGATTGCTGTGATGCTGAGCAAGGAGGACCAGACCCTGATGACATGGATGAGGAGAAGGAGGAGGCTGCTCCTCACAAGATTAAACCGCAACTGCCGTTGAATACATCCCCCATCTTCTCCCCCATCACCTTTTCTCCACCTTCCACATAATAACAATCCATTCCTTACATTAGCGCGCTTCTAAGGTTGATTCTCTGGAGGCAGCCATTCACTAGTTGAGGTCTCTTTTGAGGTGGACACTTGAGGAAGTACATTTCGCCGTTAGAGGGAAGGATCGAGTAATGGGTTCCTGAATAGAATCTGTGCTATTGAGTTCACTTGAGATTATTGAGAAGGTAGCCGTCCCGTGGCCGAGTGGTTAGCGCACTTGGCTACTGATCTACGGGACCTGGGTTCGAGCCCCGGGTAAGGCATGGATGTTCGTGTTGTTTTCTGCTGAGGTCCTGCCATCCTCTCACATCTTCTACTGTGGCATATAAACTGACAGGCTCCTGTCAGACCTCTGTGGCAAGCAGCTGCTTGAGGGGGTATTTTTTTTTATAATGCCTATTTAAAGTTATTTCCAATAAGAGACGCCATGTTGATTGATGCGCTTTAATTTTTTTCTCTTTTCAGAGTTAGGTTGTTTTACCTCTGAGCGACATTTATTTTGTACACAACAGGCTAAATGGCCAGGTCAGAAGAAGTCCAAGGTCTCGGAAAAGGTTGGATGAAGGAGTTGGGTTGGGTGGTTTTACTTGTGAAAGGCACTTTTTTTTGTACACAACAGGCTAAATGGCCAGGTCACAGGGACCCCAAAGGCTCAGAGAAGGTTGGAGGGAGGGAACCCACTGGACAGCTGTTAGGAGTGAAATGAAAGCCTCCCATCAAAGCTATCTATCGTGTTCTTTAACATGCACAAGGCTCTACGTCCCATCGGACGGTTGTCATCGGTGTCCACTTACTGATCGAGAACTGAAAACAGGAGGTTCCTAATCCTGATCTGAGAAGAGAAAGTTCGGGAAGTGGTGGGTAAGCAGAGATAAATCTCAAGGTAAGATTCGAACCTGGAAACTACATATTGCAAGCTTGACGCCCTACCGAGTGAACAATCCCCGCCCCCTCTTTCCAGGTTGGGTTGGTTGTTTTACCTCTGAGCGGCACTTTTTTTGCACACAATGGGCTAAATGGCCAGGTCACATGGACCCGAAGGCTCAGAGAAGGTTGGGGGAGGGGACCCACTGGAACAGCTGTTGGGAGACAGATGGTAGTCTCCCATCAAGACCATCCAGCGTGTTCTTTAACGTGCACAGGGTATGGCTCTCTCCCGCATACGGGGCCACGGCTTAACGTCCCATCCGACAGACGGCGGCCTTTCCAAGCCCATCGGTGTCCCCTACTGACCGTGAGCAGTGCGGGGAATTTTGCGGAGATAATCACAACGCTGACCCAGCTGGGACTCGAACCTGGAAACTACAGATTACGAGTCTGGCGCGCTACCGACTGAGCCACCCCCGCCCCCTCTTTCCAGGTTGATGGATTCTCCACCATTCCCTTTCCCGCAAGGAAAATGAAACACGAATTAATCCACCCGTTCAATTCTTTTTCATATATCAATTCATCTGTCCATTCTTTCATTTGCCCAATAGTTCACACTGATACTAACGACATTCGTTTGGAGGGGAACATACGAGAAGATGACCACCTTCCGTTTCTTCGGATCTTCATAAAAGTGTCAGCTCTTCCCACTTGTGAACGGACTGAATGTGCATGCTGCTGCAGCTGGGAAAGAGTTCAGTATTTCCTCTCTTTCCATTGCCCAGAATCAGCAGTTTATAAAATGAGAAGGGGGGGGGGGTCACGTTCGAGGCGTTCGATAATGACCTTGATTGTCTATCTCTTAGCATCTGTCCAGTGGTAGTGATTCTTGCTTACCCTCCCCCCCCCCAGCTCTAAAGTCCTTGTGACATAATCATTTGCCCATTGTAAAAAGAAAACTTCCTCTGAGATGTAAAACATCTCAACAGAGCAAAGATCTATTGATCCGTTCTTATCCATGCAAAATTCCATCCATTGGTATCCACAAATAAGTCCATCCATCCTTTCGTATCTATTAATAGATTCATCCATACATTTATATACTATTCCAATATTTAAATGTATTCATTCGTTCCACTAAACATTGCACTAACAACTTTCATCCCTTCTTTTCATTCTTAATAATAGCTTATCCACGTCATATATACCTGTTCACTCATTTATCGATATCAGATGTTCCCAACTTTTTGAGCCCTTTATCCTTTCTAAAGTCCTTTATTGCAATTCAATATATTTTTTCCTATTTAAAATTGAAATAATATTTCCATGCATACAAATTTACGAATGCTTATATGAATGCTATATCTGATATTTTAATCGCAATTACTTTTATCAGTTTTCAAGCACACCAAGGTCACGACTGTATTGAAACTATGTTGCCTAACTTTATAAAATTCCCTAAAATTGCATTACCTAGCTCTAGAAAATTCCCTAAAATTGCATTGCCTAACTCTACAAAATTTCCTAAAACTAAGTTTACTAACCATAGAAAATTCCCTAAAACTACACTGTCTAATGACAGAAAATTCCCTTCAACTGCATTGCCTAGCTCTAAAAAATTCCCTAACACAACATTGCCTAACCGTAGAAAAATTCCCTAAAACTACATTGCCTAACAATAGAAAATTCCCCAAAACTGTATCGACTAACTTATAGAGAATTTCCTACAACTGCATTGCCTAGATATGGAAAAATTCCCTAAAACTGCATTGCCGAAATATAAACGAGATCAAAATCTGGATCGTCTAATTAAATGTAATACCTAAAACTCTAGATGCCTATGTAGGAGAAAGCTACTTAAGCTTATATACATTATCTTTGCCTATCTATCAGTTCTTCGAAATTTAAAACAAGAAATACCCACCATTGTATAACCTCTACATTTCCAAACTATATCGGTATTGTAAGTGTAATGCATTTTGCTCTTTTTCTAGAAACAAGAAGTAGATTTTTTTTCCCTCCACTAGGAAACCTTTTCCTATCGATGGTACACTCTCGACCTGTTACCGAAAGCAATGAGCGTGCCCTGCATGTCCACCCTAACCTCTTCAGTTCAAGAGCACAAAACCCACCACTAAATGCTCATAATGCCTCCAACCAGTTTTGCATCCCACTCCTGCAGCTCACTTGCTCTTCTTCCTGCAACTCCATAACAACAGACTCACTTCGTGATACATTTCCGCTTCTCTCTTTTCATCTTGGCAGGTTCCCTCTTCATTCCGGTCACGTGAGGCAGCCCCTCTCTCCATTTGCCAGTTGAACAGAGTAGAGGGGGGAGGGGAGGATGAGATACAGAGAATAACAACAGCAGTGGCAGGTGGAGGGGGGGGGGATTTGGCTCATTACGGCAACCAAGACACAAACCTTCGCTGGTGTGAAGGAACAAACAGATGTGTTGTTATTTTCTGTTGCTGCATTGTGAGGTAGCAACATCCTTCACCCCCTTCTCTATCTGAAGTAATCAAGACAATCAACTCCAGCGATTTTTCTGTTGTTATTTGCCTCTCTCTCTCGGCGATCTGTCTCTGTTTCCATTCTCCTGTAATGGAAGATGAGGTCGATGAAGAAAGACATCGGGTCTTCACCACTTCTCACGTAGAAAACAAGACACAACGAAGCATGAGACTCATTTAACCCGAAACACAAAACTCGTTAGCGTCTCCACGCATAAAACGAAGCAGAATGGCAGAGAAAAACAATCCAGAATGAAATATCTTGGAAGTTTGTGCTCAGGCAGATGTGAAAGCGAGACAGACAATGAGATTTCCCACCTCGAACCGCGCAACTCTACAAACCGTTTCATAAATCTCCGTCCACGCGCTTCGGGAGGATGCACGTGATGCCCAACGGAAGAATTGGAACGGCAATTGTTAAGCGAGTGGGTGTGACTTCCTCGTAGAGGAATGGCACACCGCAACAGCAAACACTCATTGCACGCTTGCATGCTGTAACACAGTGAGCGTATGGGACATCGTGCAAGCTGGCTCAGCAGGTGATCCAATGAAACACGCACGTCAAAATAAATGCAGCAGAGGGAACTGCATTTTTTCCCTTCGCTCGCAGAAGAAGGTAGCAGGGTCGTTACAAAGGTGAGGTCAGTGGCAAAAAGATTTGGGTTTGTCTTTTGTGACTGGATAAGAAGGTTGAGCTGTAGTAACTATGCGATCCCATTGTTCAAGAATTTGGTGCTAATGGACGTTGGTCTTGTCTGAGCCGTTGACAATGCTGGAAATCTTAATGTATTTAAGAGGCAGGGTATTACAAGTAAATAGCAAGAAATAATCACTTTAAATTAGGGCGTTACGGACTGATAGCTCTTGAGCAATTGGACTTTTTTACGCTACCTAATTTATAAGTATTTAATATGATTTAAAAATTTATACTACCCTAATAGTAGTGACCGGAGCGGGATCCCTAATAGTAGGAGACATCACGTGGCCGAGTGGTTGGCGAGCTTGGCTACTAATCAACGGGACCTGGATTCGAGCCGCTGGTATGGCAGAGATGTTTGTATTGTCTTTCTGCTGAGGTCTCGCCATCCTCACAAACCTTCTACTGTGTCGTATGAAACTAATAAGTTCCTGTTAGATCTTTGTGGCAAGCAGCTGCTTGAGGGGATATTTTTTGAATAGTAGTGACCGTTGTCTAATGACCGATTGGTAAGGGTAATGGAAAGGAAAAAATGTTAAACTCATTTATATTTCATACATTTTTCAAGAACTTTTTAAAGGCCTCAAATGGAAAAAAATATTATTCTGCAATGGAAATCCAATCCCTTTTCCTCTCACGCTCCCCTGTACTCTTTTCGGCTCATTCTCATTTTTTCACTTTTTCTCCGGCTCGATCGAGTTATTCCACATCCCCTCTCCTCCCCGTTTTATCTTTTTTCTACATCCGGATCCTGTCGTGGCTGTGTTTGGTTTGATAGTGAGGACTCCAGATTCATAACTTAATGTTCACAAGTTCGAATCGCATCTATACCTGTTTTGTTTTACCTCTGAGTTAAATGGTTAAATCACACAATGGCTAAAAGCCCAGGTCACAAAGACCCTGAAGGCTCAGAGAAGACTGGGGGAAGGGGATCCACTGAACAGCTGTTAAGAGATAGATAGAAGAGTTCCAGTCAAACCTGAGACAACGTTGAGATTTATCTCCGCCCTGTCCTCGGCCACTAGGGGGCACTGATGGACTTGAAAATGCCACCCTCCATCAAATGGGACATTAAGCCTTGGTTCCATGTGCGGGAGAGACTGTGCATATAAAGAACACGCTGGATGACATTGACGGGATGCTACCATCTGTCTCCTAACAGCAATGCAATGGGTCCCCTCCCCCCAAACTTCTCTGAACCCTCGGGGTCATAGTGACCTGGCAATTTAACCCATTGTGTGCAAAAAAGTGCCGCTTAGTGGTTCACTCCTTTCTAAGATGCTATGTAGCTTATCTTCAAAACTCAGGTGAATTTTTTCCAAAGATTTATTTTTTTTAATTGACACCATCCCCCCCGCCCCCCACGTAGTATAATCCTCCTCCAAGAAGAAAATAAACAAGGAAGAAAAATAATTTTGCCCCATTAGCATGGAAAGATTATTTAATACTTATGTTTTGAATTTTTTTTATTTTGAAACAAACACGGAAATTAATCTACAAATACAAAATGTCAATCGGTCCAGTAGAAACCTTCGGCTTTTTTGCTCAATAAATAATGCCTTTGCGTGGATACATAAGAAAGTTTGCTCCAATACCCCAAAGGTCAGTTTCTCCCCATCCGAAGATAAAAATAGATCAGTCTTCTCGATGCTTCACAGGTGTCGCCAACCCCTTAATCGATCTTCAGTTCATATGAAGTTTTCTTTTTCCCCAAGATATATTCGGAATAAATTTCATGGAAACATGGAAAGTTTTCTTCCTGTATGAAGCTTTCCTTTCAAATTTCTGTCTCTCAGTGATGCCCATTAATAACGACCACTCATCGTTTAATTGTAATGTTTCACCTTTCTCGTTCGATTGTTCACATCTCTGCGGGGGTTTACCTCTGAGGGGGTTCCTTTTTGTGCACAAAGGGAGGGGAGGGGGTGAGGATGGCTCAGTCGGTAGCGCACCAGACTCATAATCTGCAGTTTCCCAGGTTCGAGTCCTGCCTGGGTCAGAATTGAGTTTTGTCTCCGCAAAACTTCCTGCTCGATGAGTAAGGGCCATCGATGGGTTAGAAAAGACCGACGTCCTTCGTATGGAACGTTAAGCCGTGGCTCTTTGTGCGGGATTTGGGTTGTTTTACCTCTGAGCGGCACTTTTTTGCACACCATGGGCTAAATGGCCAGGTCACATGGACCCCGAAGGCTCAGAGAAGGTTGGGGGAGGGGACCCACTGGAACAGCTGTTGGGAGACAGATGGTAGCCTCCCGTCAAGGCCATCCAGCGTGTTCTTTAACGTGCACAGGGTATGGCTCTCCCGCACACGGGGCCACGGCTTAACGTCCCATCCGATGGACGGCGGTCTTTCCAAGCCCAGCGGTGTCCCCTACTGACCGTGGGTAGGGCGGGGAATTTTTGCGGAGATAAATCTCAACGCTGAATCAGCGGGGACTCGAACCTGGGAACTACAGATTACGAGCCTGGTGCGCTACCGACTGAGCCACCCCCGCCCCCGCCCCCAGTCACTAGTCAAGCAAATTTTTCATTGTTTATTAAAATGTTCCATCAGTGTTCACGTTTTAAATTATTTGTTAAAAGTTTTTTCAACTTTTAATTATGCAGTTAATGTTCCGCCATTTTTTTTTCGATATTTATTAAGTGATACTCCAAATCTTTCATTATTCATTAAATTTTTTCATCACCATTCCGCTAAATTTTTAATTATTTATTAAAACGTTCTATCACTCTTCTGCCAAATATTTCATTGTTTATTAAATAAATATTCCATCACTGTTCCATTAAACCTTTCGTTATATACCGAACATTCCATTATTGTTTTACCAGATTTTCCGCTATTTATTAAATATTCCATCGCTATTTCGCCAAATTTTTTATTTCTTATCAACTGTTCCTTCACTGAAAAACGGAGTTGACGAAAAATGCAAATTTTTAGCCACCTGTCTTTTCCTTTTCGCTACTGAAAAAAATAAACCAAAGGAAAGGAAATGTCTTGATCGCTGATGAAACTCGGAAGAAGGAAAAAAAAGAATTCAGAGGATGGAAAGTGGTGGAGTAGGCCGCATGGGAGACCACGTGAGAAAAGAAGTTATCTCACTCTCATCCTTTTCAAGCCTCGGAGTTTGTTCAACCAGACCTCTACCTGACGTCAGGTGACCCCTACACTTCGACATGTGGCCTAGATGGAGTTGCTATTACCTCTCAAGCCTTCTCCTATCCAAACTTGGCGCTTTAAGCTGAAAAAAAGCGGGAACACCTTCGTAGGCTGTGTGCCTATGCGCTTTGCACACGCAAGGCCTGAAAAGAGAACATTGTCCAGAGAATCCCGCCAAACTGCTTGAGATGCGCAGACAGGAAGAAGCGGTGCATTATGGGCTTAAATCGGTGGCCGTGAGAAAAGTTCGTGGCACGTGCAGATGGGAAAGTGGGACAACCTCAAGTTTCGTATCCTCCTCCTCCTTGCTTCCTCCCCCTCTAGCCTCAATCTGTGCTTGGGAGGAGGAGAGCGAATGATGAGGAGGAGAAGGAAATGAAAGCAGGCAGAAAAGGAAATACGTCGTCAGCGATGTATCAATGGTGGGTGAGATGAATCAATGAATTGGAATAATGCAAGGTCTTGGGAGTCATTTGTTGCCTGATGCAGCTTGCCTTTTTTTATAGGTTCTGTCAGCGGTCAATAACCGGGCTCCGAAGAAGTGATTGTCTATAGCTAACCACTCTGAGGTAAAAATCATTGCTGAACTCGATACGATAAGATACGTGACTCGATTCCTAAGTCCTTTAGGATCATTTTGGGCTTTGCAGTGGCGTTAGGGTGAGATCAAATTTATTTTTATTTTTTATCTGGTATATATTTTTGAAAGAAAATAAAAAGTTACCTCGGCTTTTCAGAGTTGTTATAGAGTAGGAAATTCCCTTCAGTGTTTTTTTTTTTGGATTTCGTTTTGCTCTAAGGTAATTCAGAATGATTTTTCAAAATTATAATCAGAATTAAAGCTTACTTGTATTTTGTGATAGCTGAAGCTCGCTATTTCCTGTACAAAGACAATTAAATTGTTTTCAAATGTAATCTAGCTTTTCAGGCATGGTCCACTTTCCGACCTTCTCTGAAAATTTGGGGTCGTTGTGACTTTGTCATTTAGCAGCATTGTGTGCAAAAAAGGCCGCTCGAAAGTACAACAATCCAAACAACACTTGAGAAATGGAATTACGTTTGAAATGTTTGACAAAAATAGACGATTCTTTGAAAATAGAGATATAACCGATTCTTCAACAAGAATCGATTTATAGCCAATTTCGTGAAAATCGAGCAGTATCCTTGCTGATCGACTTTAGTTTGTATTCCTAGTTAATCGAGTTGTAACCAATTCCACGACAGTCGAACTGTATTCCAGTTTTCCCATAGTTGGGTTGGGTTGTTTTACCTCTGAGCGGCACTTTTTTGCACACCATGGGCTAAATGGCTAGGTCACATGGACCCCGAAGGCTCAGAGAAGGTTGGGGGAGGGGACCCACTGGAACAGCTGCAGCGAGACAGATGGTAGCCTCCCGTCAAGGACTTCCAGCGTGTTCTTTAACGTGCACAGGGTATGGCTCTCCCGCACACGGGGCCACGGCTTAACGTCCCATCCGACGGATGGCTGCCTTTCCAAGCCCATCGGTGTTCCCTACTGACCGTGGCCAAGGCGGGGAATTTTGCGGAGATAAATCTCAAGGCTGATCCAGCTGGGACTCGAACCTGGAAACTACAGATTACGAGCCTGAGCGCGCTACCGACTGAGCCACCCCGCCCCTTTGTGAAAGTTAAAGGAATGCTGCTTAATCATGACAGGAGCTCACCATCTGTCTTTCTAGTTTTGCTCTGAAACTTGCTGTCCTTATGGTCTGAAAAATTTATCAAATTACAAAACAAATAATGTTCTTGGATAATGTTTCTCAACCATGTACAGTCGCTCAAAAAAATATCCGAACACTATGGTTGATTACAGAATTCAGAAAAAATCTGGCAACGATTATTTTAGAATTTAGTGATCTGGCAACCTTCGTGGCACGTGACACGAAGGTTGCCAGATCACTAAATTCTAAAAAAAACGTTGCCAGATTTTTTTCTAAATTCTGTAATCAACCATAGTGTTCGGATATTTTTTTGAGCGACTGTACTTCTCATGAAACACTGTAGGTCGTGGTGAGGGCCTAGTGTGCAGAGAAGAGGTTGGACAAAACCTCCTATATCTTACCGGGCTTTGACAGTGGAGTAACAAAATAAATAACTTTTAAATATACGAGGGCGTACCAGAAAGTAAGTCGCACTCTCGAATACACAAAAAAACAAAGTATATGAGAAAGGCAAATATATTAGGGTGAAAATACAACCTGAATCTGCTCCTCCACATAGTCGCCTAGGTTACGTAAACATTTATCCGAACTTGCGATTAATTTGTCCATTCCCTAAGCGTAGAAATCTGCTTCAGAGCCCATCAAAGATTTTAAAGCTATTTCTTTGACGTCTTCATCAGACGAAAACCTCTCTCCTCCCAAATGCTCCTTCAACTTAGCGAACATATTCGCCATTTCCTTGGTTTTTAATCCGCGATTATTCCGAATTATCCGATAGTCTGCCTCTGCAGTATTCTTCTATCAAGTCTGTACTGCCGTTTTCAAACTGTTGATGGGGCGAGGATGGCTCAGTCGGTAACGCGCCAGGCTCGTAATCTGTAGTTCGCAGGTTCGAGTCTCAGCTGGGTCAGCGTTGAGATTTATCTCCGCAGAAATTCCCCGCCTTTCCTACGGTCAGTACGGGACACCGATGGGCTTGGAAAGGCCACCGTCCGTCGGATGGGACGTTAAGCCGTTGGTCCGTGTGCGGGAGAGAGTCATACCCTGTGCACGTTAAAGAACACGCTGGAAGTCCTTGACGGGCGGCTACCATCTGTCTCCCAACAACTGTTCCAGTGGGTCCCCTCCCCCTAACCTTCTCTGAGCCTTCGGGGTCCATGTGACCTGGCCATTTAACCCATGGTGTGCAAAAAAAAGTGCCGCTCAGAGGTAAAACAACCCATCTGACATCCCAACTCAAACTGTTGGCACCATTTAAAGGTAGCCTGATGAGATATCGCTACCTCCTCGTATTCGGCGGGGCGGGGGTGGCTCAGTCGGTAGCGCGCCAGGCTCGTAATCTGTAGTTCCCAGGTTCGAGTCCCAGCTGGGTCAGCGTTTAGATTTATCTCCGCAAAATTCCCCGCCCTGCCCACGGTCAGTAGGGGACACCGATGGGCTTGGAAAGGCCGCCGTCCGTCGGATGGGACGTTAAGCCGTGGCCCGTGTGCTGGAGAACCATACCCTGTCCACGTTAAAGAACACGCTGGATGGCCTTGACGGGAGGCTACCCTCTGTCTCCCAACAGCTGTTCCAGTGGGTCCCCTCCCCCAACCTTCTCTGAGCCTTCGGGGTTCATGTGACCTGGCCATTTAGCCCATGGTGTACAAAAAAGTGCCGCTCAGAGGTAAAACAACCCAACTCAACGTCACATATCCTTCCAAAGCACAAAGGCTGTTTCCTTAATGCGACGGCAGGTAGCTCTGAGTGCAACTTACTTTTTAATACGCATACTTATATCTACAGAAAGAGAGAAAGAGAGCTGTTTTAACTAAATTACAGCAAACTACTGGTTATCCGGCATTTATGGGAGATTGAGGTTGTCACAGATGATTCTGCCGGTTTCGTGAAAAATATTTGATAGAACCAAATGTATGAGGTACAATCTTATATTCTAGCCTTAGTTGAAAGAAAAATGTTAATAAAATGATGTAGAATGATATTAATACAAATAGCCGCCTCGGTGTCTCACTGGTATTTCGTTGGCTCGCTGTGACACTGAGACTGCCGAGGTCCGGGTTCGAGTCCCGGGTATGGATGGCATGGTCATTTGTTCTGTCATATCCGTTGTGATTGTCCTCAATATCAAAAAAAGTGTTCACTTATCGGCACACGAACATAGAATAAACATTTTATGTTCTCACATCAGGACATAAAGTAGAATATTGGTTCTAAGTCCCCCGCAACCAATTTCTAGAAAAAAAGTGCAGATGTAGATATCTGTAATGAAATTGGTTTTATGCGTATTTTCATAATGAATGTCTAAATCCATGCACTTAGCAGAAACTTCTTGAACTGCTTCATTGACAGCCACCACGGAAAGAGTTGGTGCTGACTGTCTGTAGTACAGTCGCTCAAAAAAGTATCCGAACACCATGGTTGATTACAGAATTCAGAAAAAATATCTGGCAACGATTTTTTTAGAAATTAATGATCTGGCAACCTTCGTGTCACGTGACATTTGAAGGGGGTTGGACCTAGGGTAAGTCACAAGGTGAGCCTGTGGTAGCCCAGCAGAAAAATGGCATATGTTTTTGAGTAATCATTGCCAACTCGAACCTAAAATTTTCTATTTGTGAGATAGCTCTGAATTAGATGAATCATTTCGGCAGGAAACTTGAATTTGATAAGCTTGCAAATGATTCCTTTGGTCCAAACTCTATCAAAAGCCTTTGCGACATCCAGGAAAACGGCAATAGTGGATTCCTTCTTGTTCCTGGCCTCAGAAACCGCCTCAACGATTCGAAGTACCTGATGCACGGTTGAGTGCTTTCTTCTGAAGCCGAACTATTCAGGAGGAATGATAACTGAATCTTCAAGGAATGCCCAATCCTGTTTAGAATAATCTTTTCATATATTTTACCCATGCAGGACAGAACACTGATGGGCCTATAATTTTGAGGAAATAGAAGGTCATTGCCGCTTTTTGGAAGCATGGTAACGATCGCCAATTTCCAAATATCTGGAAAATAGTTCAGTCTAAGAGCTTTGTTAATTATGCAGAGCAGAAGCGTAAGAGCCTTTTTGGGAAGGTTCCTTAAAACTGTATTACTGATTTTTGCAGTTTTTAACCTGGAGATAATTTCACGGAGTTCAGAATAGGAAGCAAACTTGAGACTTGAGTTGTGCTGTTGAGTGTTAAAATCTCGGACTGTTTTATTAGTGGAAGAGATGAAATCCTCGTCATAGGGTTCATCATTTGGCACAAATTGCTTTTCTAAGCAAAAAGCGAAAGCTTCTGATTTGTGTTTATTATCGTAGATTAATCCATTTTCGCCATGGAGAATCTCTTTTGTTGCGATCTTATGCAACCACGGCAATTCCCGGTTCCGCTTGTACAGCACTACCTGGTTATGAAAAGCGTGCTTATCTAGAGCCGGGGGCAAGGAATACGCCCTATAGGCGCACCTCAACCCCAGCCTCACATGGCAGCAGTCCTATAGAAGGAAAGCTGACCACCGGAAGAAACCTTACTTTAATCTATTCCCCGGTTAGCCATGAACAAGGATATATAGATCCAAGTTCGATCGGCATCCGGGGTGGAGACTCTTAGTAAGACCCAGACTTTTGTTAGGGCTCTGGCTTACTAGGAGCCAATCCCGTTCTGCCGAGCCCTCGAACAGCTCACCCAGAGCTCCTGATAGGTGAGGTCTCAGACGCTGTCACCGACTAACTGGCTAGGGAACCGGTTGGCAGCATCGTCGACCTCGGTTGGCTTTGGCAATGCTCCAGCCGAGGACCCAATCCGGTCGGCAAAACCTTCAGCCGGTTTGTTGGGCCCTAGGCCCCCCACCACGGCAAGGTGGTCCCCTATCGGGGGGGGGGGGGGGGGGGTTCGCCATGGAGAATCTCTTTTGTTGCGATCTTATGCAACCACGGCAATTCCCGGTTCCGCTTGTACAGCACTACCTGGTTATGAAAAGCCATGACCATCTAGAGCCGGGGGCAAGGAATACGCCCTATAGGCGCACCTCAACCCCAGCCTCACATGGCAGCAGTCCTATAGAAGGAAAGCTGACCACCGGAAGAAACCTTACTTTAATCTATTCCCCGGTTTGCAAATGTGCATGGATATAAAGATCCAAGCTCGATCGGCACCCGGGGTGGAGACTCTTAATAAGACCCAGACTTTTTGGACAGCTCGTGCCTACAAGGCGGGGAGAGACCTTTCGGCAGAGCCGTCGAACAGACCACACAGGTCTCCTGAGAGGTGAGGTCTCCAACGCCGTAACCATCCGACCGGCAATCAAGCCGGCCAGCAGCGTCTTCAACCTCGTTTGGCCTTAGCCATGTCCAACCGGGGCACCAATCCGGTCGGCACAGCCTTCAGCCGGGTTGCTGGGCCCTAGGCCCCCCCACCACGACAAGGTGGTCCCCTATCGGGGGGGTTCGCCATGGAGAACAGGAATTTGTCTGTTTCTTCCTTTAAGCGCTGAGATCATTTTCCAGAATGAACTGCGTTGTGGATTAAGCGAACTAAGTTTGGCCGACCAGCAATCATTCCGGTATCTTGAAGTCTCTTCCTGAGTGCACTATGTTTTTGGTTGTAGATGTCCTTGTTATGCGGATCCCACGTCCGCTGCCAGGTTTATCTGGCGTTATTTTTTTTTCATTAATTTGTTTCTTGATATCGGATGGAGGTTTTTCAGGTTTGAGTTCCCTTTTATGAACAGTGGTCGATTTTTGAAGTGCATCTTGAATTGTTCCACTGAGATTTGCAATTTCAGCATCCAGATTTACGTGTTTGGCTTTTTAGAGTGTACGAGAAACTGTTTTATTAAGGATAGCTAAATACATTCATTCATTCATTCATTCAACTTCACGATAATTGCGTAGTCCTTTTTCAGGCTTACCCGTATAATATTAAGTGGGGATAGCTAAATACCAGATAACCGGAAATTTATTCATTACTTGTTACTATTAAACAGGTAGCTATTAACTTTAAAAAAATAACTAATTTTAAATATTCACTAATATTATAATTGTTATAATTAACAAATTATTTATTCTAAGTAGTATAAAAATAGCTAAATTTAACTTACATTTTAGAAAAATTAAAGCAATTAAATTTTTATGCATATTTAATTTTTTTCCCTTTCTTTCCTTCTTTTGCTCAACGCCTGTCCAGGCTCGATGTATCAAGGTGGCCTTAGGCTGGCTCAGTAATCTGATGTTCCCAGGTTGGAGTACAGTCGCTCAAAAAAGTATCCGAACACTGTGGTTGATTGCAGAATTCAGAAAAAATATCTGGCAACGATTTCTTTAGAAATTAGTGATCTGGCAACCTTCGTGTCACGTGATTACAGAATTCAGGAAAAATATCTGGGGTGTGTACAGCAACTGTACACGCTCCAGTTACCGTTCACAGCAAACTGGAGCTGTGCAGTAACTACACACGCTCCAGTTTGCTGTGAACGGTAACTGCACACGCTGAATATTTCCGTGAGTGAGCCCACAAGATCTAGTATCAAAATAATATGACTACCTACAGTCGCTCAAAAAAGTATCCAAACACTATGGTTGATTGCAGAATTCAGAAAAAATATCTGGCAACGATTTTTTTAGAAATTAGTGATCTGGCAACCTTCGTGTCACGTGATTACAGAATTCAGGAAAAATATCTGGAGTGTGTACAGCAACTGTACACGCTCCAGTTACCGTTCACAGCAAACTGGAGCGTGTGCAGTAACTACACACGCTCCAGTTTGCTGTGAACGGTAACTGCACACGCTCAATATTTCCGTGAGTGAGCCCACAAGATCTAGTATCAAAATAATATGACTACCTACAGTCGCTCAAAAAAGTATCCGAACACTATGGTTGATTGCAGAATTCAGAAAAAATATCTGGCAACGATTTTTTGCCAGATATTTCGTGTCACGTGACACGAAGGTTGCCAGATCACTAATTTCTAAAAAAATCGTTGCCAGATATTTTTTCTGAATTCTGTAATCAACCATGGTGTTCGGATACTTTTTTCAACGACTGTACTACAGACAGTCAGCACCGACTCTTTCCGTGGTGGCTGTCAATGAAGCAGTTCAAGAAGTTTCTGCTAAGTGCATGGATTTAGACATTCATTATGAAAATACGCATAAAACCAATTTCATTACAGATATCTACATCTGCACTTTTTTTCTAGAAATTGGTTGCGGGGGACTTAGAACCAATATTCTACTTTATGTCCTGATGTGAGAACATAAAATGTTTATTCTTTGTTCGTGTGCCGATAAGTGAACACTTTTTTTGATATTGAGGACAATCACAACGGATATGACAGAACAAATGACCATTCCATCCGTACCCGGGACTCGAACCCGGACCTCGGCAGTCTCAGTGTCACAGCGAGCCAACGCAATACCAGTGAGACACCGAGGCGACTATTTGTATTAATATCATTCTACATCATTTTATTAACATTTTTCTTTCAACTAAGGCTAGAATATAAGATTGTACCTCATACATTTGGTTCTATCAAATATTTTTCACGAAACCGGCAGAATCATCTGTGACAACCTCAGTCTCCCATAAATGCCGGATAACCAGTAGTTTGCTGTAATTTAGTTAAAACAGCTCTCTTTCTCTCTTTCTGTAGATATAAGTATGCGTATTAAAAAGTAAGTTGCACTCAGAGCTACCTGTCGTCGCATTAAGGAAACAGCCTTTGTGCTTTGGAAGGATATGTGACGTTGAGTTGGGTTGAGCGACTGTAGGTAGTCATATTATTTTGATACTAGATCGTGTGGGCTCACTCACGGAAATATTGAGCGTGTGCAGTTACCGTTCACAGCAAACTGGAGCGTGTGCAGTAACTACACACGCTCCAGTTTGCTGTGAACGGTAACTGGAGCGTGTACAGTTGCTGTACACGCTCCAGATATTTTTCCTGAATTCTGTAATCACGTGGCACGAAGGTTGCCAGATCACTAATTTCCAAAAAAGTCGTTGCCAGATATTTTTTCTGAATTCTGCAATCAACCATAGTGTTCGGATACTTTTTTGAGCGACTGTACCAACTGTCCAATTGCGATTTATAAATTAGATGCGTTCATTAATTTAACCCTCCGGGACATATGTAGGGGAGGGGTAGCTCGGTCGATAGCGATACAGGCTCGTTCTCTGTAAGTCTCAGGTTCGAGTCCCACCTGACTGAGCGTTGGGATTTATCTCCGCAGAACTCCCTGTCCTGGCCTCGATCAGGAAGGAAACGCCAATGGGTTTGGAAAGCCCATCGTCCGTCGGATGAGACGTTAAGCCGTAGCCCCTGTTCTAGGTTAGGTTGTTTTACCTCTGAGCGGCACTTTTTTGCACACAATGGGTTAAATAGCCAAGTCAGAAGAACCCCGAAGGCTCAGAGAAGGTTGGGGGAGGGGACCCACTGGAACAGCTGTTAGGAGACAGATGATAGCCTCCCATCAAGGCCATCGAGCGTGTTTTTTAACGTGCACAGGGTATGGCTCTCCCGCACACGGGGCCACGGCTTAACGTCCCATCCGACGGACGGCGGCCTTTCGAAGCCCATCGGTGTCCCCTACTGACCGTGAGCAGGGCGGGGAGTTTTGCGGAGATAAGTCTCAACGCTGACCCAGCTGGGACTCGAACCTACGAACTGTAGATTACGAGCCTGGAGCGCTACCGACTGAACCACCCCGCCCCCATGTTCTGGAGAGCTATATCCTGTGCATGTTAAAGAACACTCAGGATGGCCTTGACGGGAGGCACTACCTGTCACCCAACAGCTGTTCAGTGGGTCCCTCCCCTCAACCTTCTCTGAGCCCTCGGGGTCCTTGTGACCCGTCCATTTAGTCCAAAAAAAATGCAGCTCAGAGATAAACAACCCAATGGACCTGATTCACTCATAAACCACAACCGAAAACTTAATCGATAAAAAAACTTTATTTACAGATGGAAGAGAATCTAGTTCGACCGAACGTTTTAGAATTTTTGCATTATTTTTCTTTCTTGTAAGTGTTTTGCAACAACTGCAATTGCTTCACCCACCACATTCTCAATTCTAATAAGAATTTACCAAGAATTATTGATTAGTTGTTGTGCACAGCAACTCAGTTGACTGTCATTGCATAATTTTGCATCAATAATTCACGGTTAATAAATGAATTATTTACGTAAAATTAAATCTCAAGTTTCAAGAGCAGCTAAATTTGTCAGACAGCACAAAACCTGGCAACCATGGTCAACTGAGTTACAGCACGTAACACTTATTCAATAATTAATAAGTAAAATTTGTTCAAGAACTGCTTTATAAGGTAATTTTGTTAATTTTTTCTGATGAAGGCATCTATTTTTCAGTTGGTAAATAAAAAACCCTGAAAGGATCAATAATCTTGGCACTGGTAAGATTTGGTTACCCTTATATTGAAATATGTGTGTTGTCGAAATTCGCACAACTGTGATGGTCAATTTCTAGGTACAGTCGCTCAAAAAAGTATCCAAACACTATGGTGGATTACAGAATTCAGAAAAAATATCTGGCAACAATTTTTTTTTAGAAATCAGTGATCTGGCAACCTTCGTGTCACGTGACACGAAGGTTGCCAGATCACTAATTTCTAAAAAAATCGTTGCCAGATATTTTTTCTGAATTCTGCAATCAATTATAGCGTTCGGATACTTTTTTGAGCGACTGTAGGTGGTCATATTATTTTGATACTAGATCGTGTGGGCTCACTCATGGAAATATTGAGCGTGTGCAGTTACCGTTCACAGAAAACTGGAGCGTGTGCAGTAACTACACACGCTCCAGTTTGCTGTGAACGGTAACTGGAGCGTGTACAGTTGCTGTACACGCTCCAGATATTTTTCCTGAATTCTGTAATCACGTGGCACGAAGGTTGCCAGATCACTAATTTCCAAAAAAGTCGTTGCCAGATATTTTTTCTGAATTCTGCAATCAACCATAGTGTTCGGATACTTTTTTGAGCGACTGTACTTAAGGACCAACATTTTGTTCTTGAAGCGGTCGTGAACCACAGATTGTTAAATTCGCGTAAGCTGGGTTGGGCTGTCTTACCTCTGAACGAAACTTTTTTCCACACAATGGGCTAAATGGCAAGGTCACAAGGACAGCGAGGGCTCAAAGAAGATTGGGGGAGGGGACCTACTGGAACAGTTGTTGGGAGACATATGGTAACCTCCTGTCAAGGACATACAACGTGTTCTTTAACGTGCATATGGTATGGCTCTCCCACACACGAGGCCACAGCTTAATGTCCCATCCTACGGATGGCGGCTTTTCAAGTCCATTGGTGTCCCCTACTGAGGGCTCGGAGTGTTGCGACGAGATTTGCGGCCCAGAGGGACTCGAATCTGAACTGTGTTGTTTTATCTCTGAGCGTCACTTTTTTTACACACAATGGGCTAAATGGCCAGATCAAAAGGACCCCCAAGGATGGTAACTACAGAGTACGAGCCTGGCTGTTCTAATTAGGGTGACGTCAGCATAATTCTGAGACGTAGTTTTATGGCCTTCTCTTGTAGGAGGTGTTGGCCTGTCGCGCTATTGACTGAGCAACCCCCTCCCGTAATCTGCAGTTCCCAGGTTCGAGTCTCACCTGCGCTAGTGTTGAGATTTATTTCCGAAAAGCACTCCGCCTTCGATCAGCAGGGGGATACCGATGGGCTTGGAAAGGCTGCTGTCAAGTCGGATGGGACTTACAGCAGTGACCCAGTGTGCGGGAGAGCCATATCCTGCCCACATTTTAAGAACACGATGGATGACCTTGAAGGGAGGCTACCATCTGTCTCCTAACAGCTGTCCAGTGGGTCTCAAATCTTCTCTGAGCCCTCAGGGTCCTTGTGACCTGGACATTTAGCCCGTTGTGTGCAAAACAAGTGTTGCTCAGAGGGAAAACAATCAACCAATTCTCTTGTCAGAATTAGACAATGATATTTAAGTTGGAAATAATAATTTTTAATATCTCAAATTTCTTTTCAGAGCTCCATTTGTAGCATTTAATTCTTTTTCCCACCTTTTCTACCAAATAAACTCTTCCTATCGTCTATAACAATAATTTATTGTGGTCTGAAAACTCTTAAATATTTCATTAATTTATTCTCTCACCATTATATGACTTTCTCACTCTCTACAATCAAAAAGTTATTACTTTCGCAAAATGCCAAGCACAATCCTAATTTTCAACCACCAAGTCTCAAATTACCAAAACCTCAGGAGAATTTTGAACCATTACAGAATATTAAAAAAAATCCAAAGGAATATTTTTCCCCACACCACCACCTTTGATGAAGAAATATAGTCCCTTTAAAATCGTTCATTTTTCTCTTCCTTTTCCATTTTTAAAGTTTCATTTTCTCATTCCTCGATACATATCAAATCTCTCCCTTTTTTAAATCTCTTTCCTTTTCCATTTCAAAACGACCACAGAGGCGTCTTTCCAAGATTCATGGTCTTGTCAAGCAATGCGATTTTGCTAAAAGTGAAACTGCACATCACATTTTTGCTTCCTTCCCCATCTCAGAGAGAGAAGAAGAGGGTCATTTCCAAATGCAATCTCATTTGCGAAATACCCAACTACTCTTTTCATACCAACTATGTATCTGTGGAACGACCGTACATCGCACTCTCCTTTAAATGAGGCTTTAAGTCTTCCTCCATGACATTTTCTCTTTTTCCACGAGAGTCGATCTCACCACTCCAGAGAGAGCGCTAGTGCTCGCACTAAATTCTTCTGTGTTGGCGAAGGGGTAAGCCGAAAAGGCCCGGATTTTGTGCCATTTTTTGTCGCCTTGGTGATGAAGGCGCCTCTGATAACAGTTATGAATTTTTTTTTTTTTTTGTTAGTCCTGAAAGTGACGGCCAGCGTTTGCAAAATGACGAGTAGCCCAGAGCTACAAAGCAGATTTCACATAAATATATGCAAAAGCAAAACACTGATGGGTTCTCGGAATCCACTTGAAAATTGGCTTTTCCCTTTTCTTCAAAGTGTCTGAAGGTGAAAATTGCCAGATGGCAGGAACAGTTTGGTGCTTTATGTCGTTAAACGTCTCCAGCCCTTAGGGCAATTCTCCGTTTTTCGGAATGGTCTTAACGTGTTTAGGTTTTTACAGTTTTGTGATGTTGATTTAATAGAGTTCTCAGTTTTTCAAGTGCCCATTTTTGCAGGCTTCGGTGAAATATTATTGAGGAAAAATTTGTGTGTTGTTATCAGAGGCAATCTTTTCGCTCACAGAGTTTCCATATCAAATTTTTAAACTTTTGGGTTTTTATTCTGCGAACGTCTCACAATTTTAACAATATTATATACCATCAACTGTAAATTTTTAGATGTTTATGCAGAGAACAGCGGAAGACATTTCTAGAATATTAATCAATAATGTTATTCGCCCCATGAATATGTGGGGGAAATTCATTAGTATAACTTCTATCATAATATTGTATTCTTTCACCGTTGTGTTAAAACAATAAGTAGCTCTAAACGTGGTTCATCGCATCATTCTTGGGTCAAAATATCAATATATTTCATTAATCATAATATCAGCATATCTGTTCACTATAGTATCTGTATATTACTTTATCGTAATAATTAATGTTGTCATATCTGTTCACCATAGCATCAATATATCTGTTTACTGTGTTATAAGGGGCGGGGGGTGGCTCAGTCGGTAGCGCGCCAGGCTCGTAATCTGTAGTTCCCAGGTTCGAGTCCCAGCTGGGTCAGCGTTGAGATTATCTCCGCAAAATTCCCCGCCCTTCCCACCGTCAGTAGAGGACACCGATGGGCTTGGAATGGCCGCCGTCCGTCGGATGGGACGTTAAGCCGTGGCCCCGTGTGTGGGAGAGCCATACCCTGTGCACGTATGATGGCTGCCTTGACGGGCTGCACGTATGATAGATGTCCTTGACGGGGAACACGCTGGATGGCCTTGACGGGAGGCTACCATCTGTCTCCCAACAGCTGTTCCAGTGGGTCCCCTCCCCCAACCTTCTCTGAGCCTTCGGGGTCCATGTGACCTGGCCATTTAGCCCATGGTGTGCAAAAAAGTGCCGCTCAGAGGTAAAACAACCCAACCCAACTGTGTTATAAGTTTATTCATTCAGTGTCATATCACTATAATAGTTCATCATAATTTCAGTATATTGATTCAGCATAATAACAATATATTAATTCACCATAACGTTAGTATATCAGTTCACTACATTACCTGTATTTCTTCCGTTCACAATATCATTATTATATCTGTTTACTTTAATATCAGTATATCTGTTTACCATGTCTTCTAATAGTGAACTCAATTTAAACATTTTTTCCTATATTTCACCAGTTAGTATAAAAAAGATTAATCGTCGTATTACACAATAGCCTTAATTCCGGACGAAAGGACGAGCAGACATGTGTGATGTCATCCGTGGCAAAGATTTTCAACTTCCCGTGGTTCTGCGGCTACTTGAGCGATCTGTACCAAGTTGGGTTGGGTTGTTTTACCTCTGAGCGGCACTTTTTTGCACACCATGGGCTAAATGGCCAGGTCACATGGACCCCGAAGGCTCAGAGAAGGTTGGGGGAGGAGACCCACTGGAACAGCTGTTGGGAGACAGATGGTAGCCTCCCGTCAAGGCCATCCAGCGTGTTCTTTAACGTGCACAGGGTATGGCTCTCCCGCACACGTGGCCACGGCTTAACGTCCCATCCGACGGACGGCGGCCTTTCCAAGCCCATCGGTGTGCCTTACTGACCGTGGGCAGGGCGGGGAATTTTTGCGGAGATAAATCTCAACGCTGACCCAGCTGGGACTCGAACCTGGGAACTACAGATTACGAACCTGGCGCGCTACCGACTGAGCCACCCCCGACCCTGATCTGTACCAAATTTGGTGTGGTGGTCTCACTTAGTTCTAGCCCTGTTCGGTTAACAGATCGGGGTTCCTAGATGCTCTGGCTCGGAAGTGATTCCTCGGAAAATGTCTGCAATTTCTGGGGACGCTGCCATCGCCTACTTTACGAGTGGAATACTACGTTGTGAATAGTACAGTCGCTGAAAAAAGTATCCGAACGCTATAATTGATTGCAGAATTCAGAAAAAATATCTGGCAACGATTTTTTTAGAAATTAGTGATCTGGCAACCTTCGTGTCACGTGACATTGATGCATTTTGTCTCCTTTTCTTTATAGTTTGGTTATTGTATATGAATGCTGAATTCTTTGTAAGGGAAGGATTTTAGTCCTAAATTATCTAGAGATTTCAAAATTTCTGATATAGATTATGTAGATGATTTGACCTTGTGAGCAAATGATGTTGATGAGATGAATTCTTTCATTAGAGCTATTGATGAGACTGGTAGTAGAATAGGTTTGGTGATAAGCAGAAAGATAGCTAAAGTGATGAAAATTGGTTAGGCAGGCTGTGATTCAGTTGCTTTGAACTATTGCGCTATTTGGCAAGTGTCTCAGTCTTATATTGGGAGCTGTATAACAGATGCTGGTGATGTGCGGCATGATATAAACAAAAGAATAGGAATTGTTGCAGGGGCTTTTAAGAATCTATGGATAGTGTGTAGAAATAGGCGTATACTCCTAAAGACTAAAATTAGGCTGTATAATAGTTTGATTCCTTCTAGAGCCAGTTATGGTAGTGAAACGTGGATCTTTTGCAAACAAGAATGTATGAAACTTAATGCCTTTGATTCTAGATGCTTATGTAGTATTTTGGGAATTAGATGCAGGGGCGTAGCCATGGGGGGGCTCCCCCCCCCAAAGTAACTGGGAGTTGGCAAAATTCGAAGCGACTTCGTAAAATCTAGATGAGTTGCGAAAATATGGAATTTTTTTTTGGAAAATTAAGGGGAGTTGTCAAAATCGAGGCAACTTGGCAAATCTAAGGCACTTTGGAAAATGGAGAGATGGCAAAATTTAGAGCAGTTGGCAAAATTCGAAGCCACTTAGTAAAAACAGGTGAGTTGGCAAAATCGGGACAACTTGGCAAAATCTTAGGGATTTTTTTTGACTTGGTAAAATCTTGGGGAGTTGGCAAAATTCGTCGGGAGCTGGCAAAATTCGTCGGGAGCTGGCAAAAATTAAGGTGAGATGTAAAAATTAGGATTTTTTTCTGTAAAATTATAGCGAGTTGGCAAAACATAGGGAGTTGTCAAAATTCGAAATGACTTGGCAAAATCGTGGGGAGCTGGCAAAATTCAGGTGAGATATGAAAATTTGGATTTTTTTCCTGTAAAATTATGGCGAGTTGGCAAAATCTAGGGGTAGTTGGAAAAACTAGGGGCAGTTGGCAAAATTCGGAGTGACTTGGCAAAATCGTGGAGAGTTGGCAAAATTCGGAGTGACTTGGCAAAATCGTGGAGAGTTGACAAAATTCAGGTGAGATGTAAAAATTGCAATCTTTTTTCTGTAAAATTATGTCGTGTTGGCAAAATCGAGGCAACTTGGCAATATTTAGGAGAGTTGAAAAATCTAGAGGTAGTTGGCAAAATCGTGGAGAGTTAACAAAATTCAGGTGAGATGTAAAAATTGCAATCTTTTTCTGTAAAATTATGGCGTGTTGGAAAAATCGAGGCAACTTTGCAATATCTAGGAGAGTTGAAAAATCTAGGGATAGTTGGCAAAATTCCGAGTGACTTGGCAAAATCGTGGAGAGTTGACGAAATTCAGGTGAGATGTAAAAATTGCAATCTTTTTTCTGTAAAATTATGGCGTGTTGGCAAAATCGAGGCAACTTGGCAATATTTAGGAGAGTTGAAAAATCTAGAGGTAGTTGGCAAAATCGTGGAGAGTTAACAAAATTCAGGTGAGATGTAAAAATTGCAATCTTTTTCTGTAAAATTATGGCGTGTTGGAAAAATCGAGGCAACTTTGCAATATTTAGGAGAGTTGAAAAATCTAGGGGTTGTTGGCAAAATTCGGAGTGACTTGGCAAAATCGTGGAGAGTTGACAAAATTCAGGTGAGATGTAAAAATTGCAATCTTTTTCTGTAAAATTATGGCGTGTTGGAAAAATCGAGGCAACTTGGCAATATTTAGGAGAGTTGGAAAATCTAGAGGTAGTTGGCAAAATTCGGAGTGACTTGGCAAAATCGTGGAGAGTTAACAAAATTCAGGTGAGATGTAAAAATTGCAATCTTTTTCTGTAAAATTATGGCGTGTTGGAAAAATCGAGGCAACTTGGCAATATCTAGGAGAGTTGAAAAATCTAGGGGTGGTTGGCAAAATTCGGAGTGGCTTTGCAAAAATCAGGTGTGATGTAAAATTGGGATTTTTTTCCGTAAAATTGTGGCGAGATGGCAAAATCTAGGGCATTTGGCAAAATTCGAATCCACTTGATAAAATACGGGCGATTTGTGAAAATTGGGATTGTTTTTGTGAAATTAAGGAGAGTTGACCAAATCGAGAAAACTTGGCAAAATCTAGGGAAGTTGGCAAAACTGGAAACCACTTGGTAAAGTAGAGGTGAGTTGTAAAAATTGGGATTGGTTTTGTGAAATTAAGGAGAGTTGGAAAAACCAAGAACTCTTGGCAAAATTCGAAGCCACTTGGTAAAATACAGGGGAGTTGTGAATATTGTGCCTTTCTTGTGCAATTAACTAGAGTTGATAAAATTGGAAGTGACTTGGCAAATTCAGAGAAGATGTAAAAATTGAGATTTTTTCTGTAAAATTACGGCGAATTGGCAAAATCTAGTGTAGTTTGCAAAATTCGAATCCATTTGGTAAAATATAGGCGAGTTGTGAAAATTGAGATTTGTTTTGTGAAATTAAGGAGTTTTGGACAAATTGAGGAAACTTAACCAAATGTAGGGCAGTTGGCAAAATTCGAATCCACTTGAAAAATACGGGCGAGTTGTGATAATTGGGATTGGGTTTGTGAAATTCAGGATAATTGCTGAAATCGAGAAAACTTGGCAAAATCTTAGGGAGAGATGTAAAGTTGGGATTAGCTTCGTAAAATTAAGGAGAGTTGGTCAAATGAAGGCAAAATTCACACTGACTTACTACAATTCAGACGAGATGTGCGAAAATCTGGTAAGTTTGCTCAGATTTTGCTCAGTTGGCAAAATTTGAATTTCGAGTTGGAAAATTTTTGAATTCTTCCCTTCCAACCATAGTACCATAGTCCTTCGCTACGCCCCTGATTAGGTGGTCCAACTTTGCAAGTAATGATGATGTTTGGGGCAAAGGAGTCGGCAACCTTCTTTGAGCAGCATATTATGCAGAGACAGACTCCATTGATTTGACTATGTTTATGTTACTCGTGTGCATAACTATAGATTAACTAATAAGGTTATGAATAACATGCCTAAAGGCCTCAAGAAAAGTGGGAGACCTAGGATGCGATGGGCAGACAATGTTAAACAAGTTTGTAACTTATAAAGTTGCTAGAATTAGCCTGCAATGGTCAAATGCAGCAGCTGCAGCTAAAAACAGACGTGTTTGGAAAATAAAATTGCACCATCTGGTTGGAGCGCCATTGCCCACGGCTGCATGAGGAATCTTTATCTCTCTCTAAAAGTAAATACTAATTTTAAGTAATATGTAATACATAAAATTCCAAAACATTTTGGTTTCCTTTTTTTTTTTGTAAATCAATAGTTCTTTATGTAACTATGCATATGTGACGCGTATAAAGCCCCTTTCTCTATGTGACGGGGCGGGGGTGGCTCAGTCGATAGCGCGCCAGGCTCGTAATCTGTAGTTCCCAGGTTCGAATCCAGCTGGGTCAGCGTTGAGATTTATCTCCGCAAAATTCCCCGCCCTGCCCACGGTCAGTAGGGGACACCGATGGGCATGGAAAGGCCACCGTCCGTCGGATGGGACGTTAAGCCGTGGCCCCGTGTGCGGGAGAGACATACCCTGTGCACGTTAAACAACACGCTGGATGGCCTTGACGGGGGGCTACCATCTGTCTCCCAACAGCTGTTTCAGTGGGTCCCCTCCCCCAACCTTCTCTGAGCCTTCGGGGTCCATTTTGCACACCATGGCCATTTAGCCCATGGTGTGCAAAAAAGTGCCGCTCAGAGGTAAAACAACCCAGCCCAACTCTCTATGTGACGTGTATAAAGCCCCCCCTCTATGCATATGTGCCGTGTATAAAGCCTCAACGAAAGAAAGGTAACTTCACGAAAGGTGACCTGTTTCTGTGGCTCTGTTAGCTTTGAATCAGAGCCAAGTTTTGGTTAGCACAAAAGTATCAAATTCCCTCAACGATCACATGTGAGTGTGTCCCTTGCGTGCCATGAAAAAGTTGAAAATGCGTCGAGAGCTCTACCTTTTGTAAGAAACGCCAACTGCAAAATAAAAACCACACGAAAGCTTCATTCATCAACAGCCATCTCTTAAAAGCATCGGCTAGAAAGGCGTTCAATTGTTTTATATTTGTGAGAGATTTTTTCCCAGCATAAAGTGATAAATAATCAGGTCGAAAATGGCAAAGGCCATTTTGATTCATGAGGCCTGGGCAGCATTGAGCAAAAGCAGGAGAGAGGGAACGGAATTAAATATGCATACAAATTTAAAGATTTAATATTTTTAAACTTTGACTTAAATCTATTTATTTGAAAAAAATCACGTGAATAAATTCATTTATTCTTTACGAATATATTAAAATATTTGTGAATAATATAAAATTGGTTACCAGATTTTTAAAACATTTTAGCTACCAACTGAAATTTAAAGATTTAAAATATAATTAAAATAATAATAAAATACTTATAAATATGTAAATATTCTTCGAGCAGTTGCATTGTTTGTTAGTTTATATACACTTTAGAGATGATATATAAGGATGGTGGAGACCTCGGCATCAAAACTACACGAACATCCATGCTTTAGCAATGACTCGAGCCCATGTCTCTTCGATAAGTGGGGTGGGGGTGGCTCAGTCGGTAGCGCGCCAGGCTCGTAATCTGTAGTTCCCAGGTTCGAGTCCCAGCTGGGTCAGCGTTGAGATTTATCTCCGCAAAATTCCCCGCCCTGTCCACGGTCAGTAGGGGACACCGATGGGCTTGGAAAGGTCGCCGTCCGTCGGATGGGACGTTAAGCCGTGGCCCCGTGTGTATCTCCCACACACACACACACGCTGGATGGTCTTGACGGGAGGCTACCATCTGTCTCCCAGCAGCTGTTTCAGTGGGTCCCCTCCCCCAACCTTCTCTGAGCCTTCGGGGTCCATGTGACCTGGCCATTTAGCCCATGCTGTGCAAAAAAGTGCCGCTCAGAGGTAAAACAACCCAACCCAACCCAACTTCGATAAGTAGGTAAGCTATATTAAATTAATTCATCTGCTGTTGTACTGTCCAGTTGGCACAGATGGGCGACTAAGTATCAGTGGTCCAATATAGGGAGAGTCTGGCAAACGGCGTTCATGGACGCCATGTTTGGGTTCGATGACTGTAAGTGTAAGGGACATATTTCAATTAAAATTTGTTAAAGTAGCAAAATATAACTCCAAAAAAGCTATGACTACTCTCTTCCCATTTGAGAATTAGAGAATCCTTAGAAACATTGTCATATCAAAGAGCACAAACATGGCGCCTCTCCACTCCGTTTGTCAGCCTCTCACAATGTAGGACCACTACTCAATCTCACTGTTTGCAACGCCACCTTCAGCAACCGATCTTTTGATTTGCAATTCTGTATCCGACTATTACTTGCTTTTTTATTTCCTTTTACAAAATAATATGAAACAGAAACTTTGCCGCAAAATTCCCCGCCCTGCCCACGGTCAGTAGGGGACACCGATTGGGCTTGGAAAGGCCGCCGTCCGTCGGATGGGACGTTAAGCCGTGGCCCCGTGTGCGGGAGAGCCATACCCTGTGCACGTTAAAGAACTCGCTGGATGGCCTTGACGGGAGGCTACCATTTGTCTCCCAACAGCTGTTCCAGTGGGTCCCCTCTCCCAACCTTCTCTGAGCCTTCGGGGTTCATGTGACCTGGCCATTTAGCCCATGGTGTGCAAAAAAGTGCCGCTCAGAGGTAAAACAACCCAACCCAACCCAGAAACTTTGTTTGTTAAGGTTATATAATATATTTTAAAATAATCTAAAATAACGGATCTTTTTTTCAAATTTACCTGTATATTTTTAAAACTATAGTTATGTATTATTATTTGAAACAAAATTAAATAAGCTGCTGCTGGACAGGAGAGCTAACATCGCTTTCTTGCTATAATGCCCCTCTTTGAAAGTTGTCTGTCTCTGCCAGCTGTGCTCTCTACTCAAATCTGTGAAGCCCCATGGCAAACAAGACAGAAACTCACTGCACATTGTTAGATACAGAGAGTCGTACAGTCGCTCAAAGAAATATTCGAACACTATGGTTGATTACCGAATTCATAAAAAATATCTGGCAACGATTGTTTTCGAAATTAGTGATCTGGCAACCTTCTTGTCACGTGACACGAAGGTTGCCAGAGAGCTATACTCTGTCTGTGCACGTTAAAGAACACGCTGGATGACCTTGATGTGAGACTACTGTCTATCTCTTAACAGCTGTTCAGTGCATTCCGTTCCTCAACTTTCTCTAAACCCTTGGGGCCCTTGTGACTTGGTTATTTGGCCCATTGTCCGTAAACATTTGCTGCTCAGCGGTAAAACAACATAACCCTATACAACTGTTTTAACTTTTTTTTAATATCAATTATCGATCCGCTATATGAACACGTAGAAGACGAAGAGGATGAAGACCCTGACGATCTACTTCCACTGCTCGAATAAATGGCAATAATGCAGCACAGTTGCAATAAACATTGTTTGAATGTGTCTGTTGGGTTGTTTTACCTCTGAGCGGCACTTTTTTGCACACCATGGGCTAAATGGCCAGGTCACGTGGACCCCGCAGGCTCAGAGAAGGTTGGGGGAGGGGACCCACTGGAACAGCTGTTGGGAGACAGATGGTAGCCTCCCGTCAAGGTCATCCAGTGTGTTCTTTAACTATGGCTCTCCCGCACACGGGGCCACGGCTTAACGTCCCATCCGATGGACGGCGGCCTTTCCAAGCCCATTGGTGTCCCCTACTGACCGTGGGCAGGGCGGGGAATTTTGCGGAGATAAATCTCAACGCTGACCCAGCTGGGACTCGAACCTGGGAACTACAGATTACGAGCCTGGCGCGCTACCGACTGAGCCACCCCCTCCCCGTGTCTTTGTGTGTACTGTAAGTCTCATAACTGTACAGCAAGATCTGTGTGTCAGAAGTATTTGTATTTCATCATCATCTGTGCATAATCATCGCTAGACTAGTCATCGTGTGAAAGACGAAGAAAAATTTAAAAGCATAAAGTTATTAAAGTTTATAAAACACAATACTATATTGTACTGTACTGTATATAACTGTGTTTTATAAACTTTAATAATTTTACTGCTATCTAAATACTGTACATGTATTGCATCACATACTGTATATGTACTGTATTACCTCTCTCTGTGTGTGTGTGTTAACCTACATTGTTGATACTGTAATTTTAAATTTATAAAACATACTGTTGCAGTACAGTGTATTGTTTTATTTTTTTTGTGTGTTAATATGGTTAACAGTATTAGGAGTTAAGGTTTGGGGGGGGAGAGATATTCGCGGTTTTTCCACATTCGCAGGAGTCCTGTGCCCCTAACCCCGCGAATGTTAAGGGCCGACTGTACTGTCGCTCAAAAAAGTATCCGAACACTACGGTTGATTACAAAATTCAGAAAAAATATCTGGCAACGATTTTTTTAGAAATTAGTGATCTGGCAACATTCGTGTCACGTGACACGAAGGTTGCCAGATCACTAATCTCGTTGCCAGATATTTTTTCTGAATTTTGTAATCAACCGTAGTGTTCGGATACTTTTTTGAGCTACTGTACTATCAAAGTTCTTTAACCACCATTCTCCTGAAACAAAGACTAGTCCTGAGGATATCTTGCTCCGAAAGGTGGCCTACTGTCTTGTTCTGATAGTTAACTAATCCTGTTCTCCCTATCGTTTCATTAACTGTCCTTTTACCCTAGGATTTTTTCATTTTTTTTTTCTTGCCTTCCCGCAAAAAATCTCATTTAGGGTGGCCCTTAGACCTTGAAAAATCCTTAATGAATGAATTGAAAAATCCTTAATGAAAAAATCCTTAATGAATGAATTGAAAAATCCTTAATGAAAAAATCCTTAATGCTCGAATAATAAGCAATTTTAATATTCATATATTTTATTTAATTAAATATATATTTTGATTAATATAATTAGATATAATCGTACAAATTTTAATTTAATATATTATATAGATATATAATATATTTTAATTAGATATAATCGTAATATTATGAATTATATATATATGTCTATAACTTATTAATGTTTGAAATTAGTAATTGCAAAATTTTAGTATTCATAAATTTTATTTCATTTATTATACTTTTTACTTAATATAATTAGATATAATTGTAATGTGATATTCACAATGAGGAGTGAAAAGGCCTTTGGAAAAAAAATTACACGGATTTTAACATTTGCGGAAAATTTTCGAATCTTTCAACTTTAATTAAATCGAGTTATTTAATTATTCGTTTATCATAATTCATTTATGACATGAATGCGTTTCAAACAAAAATTTCAATTTTTTTTGTTTACAGTAAGGAAATTCAAGTTAAAATTTAATGTACTGCGGCTCTTTTCAAATATTTTGTTGGCCATACTTTGAAGCCGTCCCGTGGTCGAGTGGTTAGCACACTTGGCTACAGATCTAAGGGACCTGGGTTCGAGCCCCGGGTAAGGCATGGATGTATGTGTCGTTTTTTTGCTGACGTCCTGCCATCCTCTCAGACCTTCTACTCTGGCATATAAACTGACAGGCTCTTGTCAGACATCTGTGGCAAGCAGCTGCTTGAGGGGGTATTTATTTTATTTATTTATACTTTGAAAAATCCTGCTTTAAGCCGTCCAAACTTAACAATAATATTTCACCACTCTTGTTGCCTTGAACACACACCGTTAACTAATATTTGTCCTTAGCATAGCCTGTTGTTCATAACCCTGCCTGCTTCAATAGCCTGCTTTTAACCCATCTTGTTCTAAAAGTTGTCCTTAAATAATCATGGACTCTCTCCTCCTTAACCTTTCTTGCCCTGATAACCCTTTTTTTTTTCACAGTTGCACTTAACTCATACTAGCAGTCATATTTTCTCCTTCCTTTCCCTATTCGTCGGCTTTCAGCCATCCTGTCTTAAAAGGGCGGGGGTGGCTCAGTCGGTAGCGCGCCAGGCACGTAATCTGTAGTTCCCAGGTTCGAGTCCCAGCTGGGTCAGCGTTGAGATTTATTTCCACAAAATTTCCCCGCCTGCACACGGTCAGTAGGGGACACCGATGGGCTTGGAAAGGCCGCCGTCCGTCGAATGGTACGTTAAGCCGTGGCCCCGTGTACGAGAGAACCATACCCTGTGCACGTTAAAGAACACACTGGATGGCCTTGACGGGAGGCTACCATCTGTCTCCCAACAACTGTTCCAGTGGGTCCCCTCCCCCAACCTTCTCTGAGCCTTCGGGGTCCTTGTGACCTGGCCATTTAGCCCATGATGTGCAAAAAAGTGTCGCTCAGAGGTAAAACAATCCAATCCTGTCTTAAAAACTGCCCTTAACAAATTTCCCTTATCTTCTTTGGGACCTGCCATTCAGTCCATTATGCAGAAATAAAGAAAGGAGAACAATCCCTCAAGGGGAAAACAATCGAATTTGAGATTTAAAAAAAAAACAGGAATAATGGTCGAATTTTTCATTTAGCATTGTTGGGTTGTTTTACCTCTGAGAGGCACTTTTTGCACACAATGGTCTAAATTTCTCGTCTCAAGGACCCCGACCCCGAATGCAGGGAACCCACTGGAACAGCTATTAGCACACAGATGGTATCCTCCCATCAAGGCCATCCAGCGTGTTCTTTAACGTGCACAGAGTATGGCTCTCCCGTACATGGGTCAATGGTTTAACGTCCCAGCCGACGGACGGCGGCCTTTCCAAACCTATCGGTGTCTCCTACTAACTGAGGGCAGGGCGGGGAGTTTTGCGGAGATAATCTCAACCCTGACCTAGCTGGGACTCGAAACTGGGAACTGCAGGTTACGAGCCTGGTGCGCTACCGACTGAGCCATCCTCGCCTCCACCATAGTTAGGAAACGTGTTATGTCAGATTATGCAGTAAAAAAAAAGTGGGGAAGCAGCCAAATTCAAGAAAAAATTAGACAGCATCAAATGTCAAATTTGTCATTTTTCACAGTTGAAAACAAATATCTGATCAGATTTATGCAGCATAGCCAGTGCTCCTCAGGGAACAAAGAACCGAACTGAAGAAAATAAAAAGGATTAAATGTCAAATATTTCATTTACCACAGTTGGGGGGTGGGGGAGGGGCGGGGGTGCCTCAGTCGGTAGCGCGCCAGGCCCGTAATCTGTAGTTCCCAGGTTCGAGTCCCAGCTGGGTCAGCGTTGAGATTTATCTCCGCAAAATTCCCCGCGCTGGATGGCCTTGACGGGAGGCTACCATCTGTCTCCCAACAGCTGTTCCAGTGGGTCCCCTCCCCCAACCTTCTCTGAGCCTTCGGGGTCCTTGTGACCTGGCCATTTAGCCCATGGTGTGCAAAAAAGTGCCGATCAGAGGTAAAACAATCCAACCCAACCCAGGTTCGAGTCCCAGCTGGGTCAGCGTTGAGATTTATCTCCGCAAAATTCCCCGCCCACGGTCAGTAGGGGACACCGATGGGCTTGGAAAGGTCGCCGTCCGTCGGATGCGACGTTAAGCCGTGGCCGCGTGTGCGGGAAAGACATACCCTGTGCACGTTAAAGAACACTCTGGATGGCCTTGACGGGAGGCTACCATCTGTCTCCCAACAGCTGTTCTAGTGGGTCCCCTCCCCCAACCTTCTCTGAGCCTTCGGGTCCTTGTGACCTGGCCATTTAGCCCATGGTGTGCAAAAAAGTGCCGCTCAGAGGTAAAACAATCCAACCCAACCCAGGTTCGAGTCCCAGCTGGGTCAGCGTTGAGATTTATCTCCGCAAAATTCCCCGCCCACGGTCAGTAGGGGACACCGATGGGCTTGGAAAGGCCGCCGTCCGTCGGATGGGACGTTAAGCAGTGGCCCGTGTATGGGAGAGCCATACCCTGTGCACGTTAAAGAACAGCTGTTCCAGTGGGTCTCCTCCCCCAACCTTCTCTGAGCCTTCGGGGTCCATGTGACCTGGCCATTTAGCCCATGGTGTGCAAAAAAGTGCCGCTCAGAGGTAAAACAACCCAACCCAACCACAGTTGGGAAAAGATATCAGGTCAGATGATGCAGGAAAGCCGTTGCTCCTCTAGGATGAAACAACAGCATCCAGGGAGAGAAAAAGGATTTAAGATCATTTTTCTCATTTACCACAGTCGAAAATAGATATCAAGTCGCATTATGCAGCCAAAGAAGTGTTCCTCGGGGGTGAAACAACAACAACCGAATTCAAGAGAAAAAACTCGAGGTAAAGGTCAAATTTGTCATTTACCACAGATGAAAACAGATGTCAGGGCTATATCCGTTAGTACGAAAGCAGTTTTGCACCAGGTAATTACTTACGAAACTTTAGAGACAAATTCCCTTTGATATTCACGAGGAAAGTTATTTATTGCAGTCTCCCAGCAGAAACTTAAAGTCCCTTACGCAAGAAATGCGCTCCATTACTCATAGCTAAGCAAGAAGCTGCGAAGGCGAAACATTCTTCATTACTCAAAGCATTTATTACTCGAACACGCAAGGTACGTTATTTATTGCCCAGAAGACGTTTCTTCTGTTTTCTTTTCTGAAAAAACGCTAATTCATTACTTGGATTCGTGGCCTCGGTGGAAGATGGTGCGTCGAAAAATATGGAGGTGCCAATATTAATCTTGCTTTTCAGTTCGGAAACGTTGTAAATTTTATTTTACGATGTGTTCTCTTTTTCACTGATTAAGTTGGATCAAATTAATTCCAGGAAAAAAATAATATTCGTAACAAGTCTTAGCTTTTGCAAATGTACCATTTTTGACCTGAGCTTAAAAATTTCGTTCTCGTAATAGTGAAGGGGTTATTATGGTGAAAAAACAAGTCACTTGAAAGAAACATCGTTTAACGGAGAACGTTCAACTTAGCTGTGTGAATGTATATTTAGTCAACTTTTGTTTGATCTGGCTCAATTAGTGGGTCTCTAGGATCATAATCAGCAGTTCCCAGGTTCAAGTCCCAGCTAGGCCCGCGTAGAGTTGGGTTGTTTTACCTCTGAGCGGCACTTTTTTTGCACACCATGGGCTAAATGGCCAGGTCACATGCACCCCGAAGGCTCAGAGAAGGTTGGGGGAGGGGACCCACTGGAACAGCTGTTGGGAGACAGATGGTAGCCTCCCGTCAAGGCCATCCTGCGTGTTCTTTAACGTGCACAGGGTATGGCTCTCCCGCACACGGGGCCACCGCTTAACGTCCCATCCGACAGACGGCGGCCTTTCCAAGCCCATCGGTGTCCCCTACTGACCGTGGGCAGGGCGGGGAATTTTGCGGAGATAAATCTCAACGCTGACTCAGCTGGGACTCGAACCTGGGAACTACAGATTACGAGCCTGGTGCGCTACCGACTGAGCCACCCCCGCCCCCCAGCTTAGAGATTTATCTCCGCAAAATTTCCCACCCTACCTTCAGTCAATAGGGGACAAGGATGGCTTGGAAAGGCCGCCGTCCGTCAGATGGGACGTTAAGTCGTGGCTCCGTGTGCGGGAGAGTCATACTCTGTGCACATTAAAGAACACGCTGGATGGCCTTGACGTGAGGCTTCCATCTGCCTCCTAACAAGTGTCCAGTGGGTCCCTCCCCCAACCTTCTCTGAGCCTTCGAGATCCTTCTGACATGGACATTGTAGCCCACTGTGTGCAAAAAAAGTGCAGCTCAGAGGTAAAACAACCCAACTTCTGTCCCGTTCCGCCATGAAGTGAGAACGATACAAGTATTAGTCAGCCATATTTGTGGCTTAAGCTTCGCAGGTTGCCGTCCCAACTTCCAAAGCATTCACATTTTTTCTCATTTATACAAGAATTGTCTTCGATTTGAAAAGAGACACTGATGGCTTCGATAGGTGACATCCGTCGAATGAGCTGAGCTAAACCTGGAACTTTTGTTCAAAAACAGCTGTCCAGTGAATTCCCTCCACAACCTCTGAGTCCTTGGAATCCTTCTGACATGGACATTTTAGCCCATTGTGTGGAAAAAAGTGCCGCTCAGTGGCAAAACAACCCCTATTGACCTAAGGCAGGGAGGGGAGTTTTGCGGAGATAAATCTCAACGCTGGCCCAGCTATAATGGACATAAGTAGTGTCTGATGCAAATACATGTTGGCAACAACAGATGTTACGATACCTGTGATGTTTCAACAATACAGTTACTCTTCTTAAAACGGAAGTCTACGACTCGTAATAACTCGAGTGCAAAAATAAATAACAAATGGTGCACAATTCATGCAACACAGAACTATAAAAGGTAAGGTTAAATTATTAAACTGTAAACCTTAGGCTACATCTTTTTTCGTTACATTTTCGTTCTGTGTTATTTGTTCTAACGCACTTTATTTCAAAGTTCTGAAGCCTAACCCACTCTATTACATTATAAAAAAAAAATAAATAAATAAATACCCCCTCAAGCAGCTGCTTGCCACAGAGGTCTGACAGGAGCCTGTCAGTTTATATGCCAAAGTAGAAGATCTGAGAGGATGGCAGGACCTCAGCAGAAAAACAACACATACAACCATGCCTTATCCGGGGCTCGAACCCAGGTCCCTTAGATCAGTAGCCAAGCGCGCTAACCACTCGGCCGTGGGACGGCATTACATTATAGTTATGCGAATAAATCGAAGGAATTTCTCGACTTTTTGTTCAACTGCCAAGGGAGGTATCACTCTTAGTTTAACGTCGATATCAATTTTAGAGGAAAAAATTGTCTTAAGCCGGGAAGGATACGAACCCACAATGCCTTCATGAAAGACAGAAAGCTGTTCACTCTAGGTAGCGTTCGTAGCATCAATTAGAGTAGATACCGATCGTCGGCCGGTAGCTCAGTAGCCAGAGCACCTGATATGTTTCTAGCAGGTTGTGGGTTCTTATCTTACCGATTAAGACAATTTTCCCTCTATAGCTGATATCGACGTTAAAGAGTGATACCTTCCCTGACAAATGAGCCATATTTTGGCTGCTTTTAATTCGAAAGTCAACTTTTTGCCCTAAATAAAAAGAGTCATAATTCTTCTCCTTTTACCTAGAGAGTCATGCTTGTGTCCTAAAGAAAAAAGAAGTCATACTTTGATTCATTTTGTCTGTCATGAAGTCATACTTTGATCATTGTCCTGAAGAAAAAAAGATAATAATTTAGCTACCTTTTGTTGAAAAATCATAGTTTTGCCCTAAAGAAAAAGTCATGTATTTGCTCATTTTACCTGGAGAATCATACTTTGTCCTAAAGAAGAAAAAAAAGTCATATTTTGGTTGCTTTTAGTTGGAAAGTCTTACTTTTGCCCTAAAGAAAAAAAGTCATGTTTTGACTGGATAGTCATAGTTTTGCCCTAAAGAAAAAAAAAGTCATGTTTTGACTGGATAGTCATAGTTTTGCCCTAAAGAAAAAATAGTCATGTTTTGACTGGATAGTAATTTTACTTGGAGAATTAAACTTTGCCATAAAGAAAACAAAGTCATACTTTGACTCCGATGGACAGTCATACTTTTTCCTTAAAGAAAAGAAGTCATAGTTTGACTCCTTTTAATTGGAGAGTCATACTTTTGCCTTAAAGAAAAAAGTTGTACTCTGGCTCTTTTTACTAGCAGAGTCATCTTTTACCTTAACGGAAAAAAGGAATATTCTCGCCTCCGTTACTTGGAGAGTCATACATTTCCCTTTAAGAAAAAATAGCACAGTCAATGTTATTTGTCTGACTCCCTTTGTACAATCAATGTTCTTCCTCTGACCCCCTTGTACAATAAGCGTCATTTCTTTTACCTCTTTTGTACAATCAGTATCATTCTCTGCCCACCTTGTTTAGCGAAGGCCTTCTCTGACTCTGCTCCACCTTGTACACTGACAACCTTCTCTAACGTTGTACACTAATCCGTTTTCCTAAACAGTGGCATAACCCTGACCCCCATGTACATAATGTAGTATTCTTGGCTAGTTGCTCCCTTTTCTTTGTTGATACCACGAGTTCATAGAACATTCATGACCTCAGTGCAAATGGATATAGTCACCCCAGTGCAAGTGGATATAGTCACCTCAGTGCAAGTGGATATAGTCACCTCAGTGCAAATGGATATAGTCACCCCAGTGCAAGTGGATATAGTCACCTCAGTGCAAGTGGATATAGTCACCTCAGTGCAAGTGGATATAGTCATATTCATGACCTCAGGGGGCGGGTCAGTCGGTAGCGCGCCAGGCTCTTAATCTGTAGTTCCCAGGTTCGAGTCCCAGCTGGGTCAGCGTTGAGATTTATCTCCGCAAAACTCCCCGCCCTGCCCACGGTCAGTAGGGGACACCGATGGGCTTGGAAAGGCCGCCGTCCGTCGGATGGGACGTTAAGCCGTGGTCCCGTGTGAGGGAGAGCCATACCCTGTGCACGTTAAAGAACACGCTGGATGGCCTTGACGGGGGGAGCTACCATCTGTCTCCCAACAGCTGGTAGTTCCAGTGGGTCCCCTCCCCCAACCTTCTCTGAGCCTTCGGGGTCCATGTGACCTGGCCATTTAGCCCATTGTGTGCAAAAACGTGCCGCTCAGAGGTAAAACAACCCAACCCAAATCCGTCAAGTCGCTGCTTACCATACAAGTCTGACAGGAGCCTATCAGTATAACGCCATAGAAACAGTCTGTAACGAAGGCGAGAGACCTCAGCAGAAAGATAGCATCGGATGGGACTTTGCCCTCGAGTGCAAGAGAGCTATACTCTGTCTGTCCCCCTTAAAGAACACGCTGGATGACCTTGATGTGAGACTACTGTCTATCTCTTAACAGCTGTTCAGTGCATTCCGTTCCTCAACTTTCTCTAAACCCTTGGGGCCCTTGTGACTTGGTTATTTGGCCCATTGTGCGTAAACATTTGCTGCTCAGCGGTAAAACAACATAACCCTACACAACTGTTTTAACTTTTTTTTAATATCAGTTATCGATCCTTGATTCACTCTGATGATACTAGAACTGTCACAACTAAATCTTCTTCAATGGGAAGACGAAGCGGGGCAATCGGTAGCGCGCCAAGCTCGTAATCTGCAGTTCCCAGGTTCGAGTCCCAGCTGAGCCAACGTTGAGATTTATCTCCGCAAAACTCCACGCCCTGCTCACGGTCAGTAAGAGACAGCTATGAGCTTTGAAACGCCGCCGTCCGTCGGATGGGACGTTAAGCCTTGGCCCCGTGTGCGGGAGAGCCATACTTGTGAACGTTAAAGAACACGCTGGATGACCTTGACGGAAGGCTACCATCTGTCTCCCAACAGCTGTCCATCGACATCCCCTCCCCCAACCTCCTCTGAGCCTTCGGAATCCTTGTGACCTGGCCATTTAGACCATTGTGTGCAAAAAAAGTGCCGCAACCCAACCCTTCAATGGGAAGATAACGGGTTGGGTTGTTTTACCTCTAAGCGGCGCTTTTTTTCATACCATGGGCTAAATGGCCAGGTTACATGGACCCCGAAGGCTCAGAGAAGGTTGGGGGAGGGGACCCACTGGAACAGCTGTTGGGAGACAGATGGTAGCCTCCCGTTAAGGCCATCCAGCGTGTTCTTTAACGTCACAGGATATGGTTCTCCCGCACACGGGGCCACGGCTTAACGTCCCATCCGACGGACGGTGGCCTTTCCAAGCCCATCGGTGTCCCTACTGACCGAGGGCAGGGCGGGGAATTTTGCGGAGATAAATCTCAACGCTGACCCAGCTGGGACTCGAACCTGGGAACTACAAATTACGAGCCTGGCGCGCTACCGACTGAGCCACCCCCGCCCCGAAGATAACGGGAGTATTAAGTGTCATCAGATGATAACGAGAAAGAAGTTAAAAACCAAAGAGAGAGCCGTCTCTTTCGCATCCCTGGCGCGCTACCGACTGAGCCACCCCCGCCCCGAAGATAACGGGAGTATTAAGTGTCATCAGATGATAACGAGAAAGAAGTTAAAAACCAAAGAGGGAGTCGTCTCTTTCGCATCCCAATCTCCATCTCCAAAAAACCTTCCCTTACATAGTGTTTTCTTTTTCCTTACGGAATCTCTCCCCAACCCGTATAACGTCCACATGTCTCCCCACCGAATCGTCTCTCATCCCGAAATGCCAACCACCCAAGAACAACAAACCGATATCCGTGTATCTAAGCAACAAAGGAGCAGCCCAAGCAGGCCAAATTTCCTTCTCCGCCAGAACCGCCCGCTACTGCCGAGAAGTCAGCTGCACTCTACGAGAGAGAAGCACCGTATCCGGCTGGCCGAGCGTTGAGTCGTGTTATTGTTGTGCCACACAAACGCTACGTTATGGTTCAGCGGGCGCGAATGTTCACTGAACGCTTCGTTGAATCGCAAAATCAGCAGCAGCGAGAGCCCACCTTGTCCTCATCGTGTCTGTGTGAGTGCACCGTGTGTATGTTGTGTGTGTCTCGGAGCGGCATTCCGTAAGAACCCACATCTACATTCGGTGACAGAAGGAGCAGCCGGGAGCGCTTTGTTTGGTCTCGGTCAAAGCTAGGGAACAGTTTCACCTGAGGTTCTTTCTTCGAGTGGTCGCCTCCTTCATTCAAAACCTCGTTACAGCTTGTGCATTTTTTGGATTGCTTGTGAAATTCGCTTCTACGTGACAGACACGCGCACCGACTACTGACGCCATGTTCACCGAGTGTTGTTGAACCTTAGACGCGATAAACGGATGTTCTAAGACCGTAAGTTCTTAACGTTTTTTGTGTGTTTTTCCTAAAGTGTTTTTTTATGTTATCGAAGTTAAGCAGTAGAATTTTTAGAATGGTAGGACTACCTATAAAAAAAGGGAAATATGTTTGACTGACTCTAGCACAAGATAGCATCAGATACAAGAAAATTCGGGAGAATATAAAGTTAAAAATAAATATGTATTTATAACATTATATACAATAAAGCACTGAGGGGTGGCTCAGTTGGTAGCGTGCCAGGCTCGTAATCTGTAGTTCCCAGGTTCGAGTCCCGGGCTCGGCTAGCTTTGAGATACCGCAACCTTCCCCCCTCCCTGTCCACGGTCAGTAAGGGACTCCAATGGGCTTGGAAAAGGCCGCCGTCCGTTGGATGGGACGTTAAGCCGTGTTCCTGGTGCGTGAGAGTCGTACCCTGTTCTAGCTGAAGAACACGCTGGATGGCCTTGATGGGAGGCTACCATTTGTCTTCCAACAGCTGTCAAGTAGGCTCCTTCCCCCAACCTTCTCAGAGCCTTCGGATCTTTGTAACCTCGCGATTTAGCCCATTGTGTTAAGAAAGTTCCCCCAGAGGAAAAACAATCCAACCCAATAAAGCAGTGGTTACGAACTTTTCGGCTCCGTGAACCCACTACTAAGTTTCACTCTCTTTGCAGACTCTTCACTATTTGGGGCGGGGGTGGCTCAGTTGGTAGCGCGCCAGGCTCGTAATCTGTAGTTCCCAGGTTCGAGTCCCAGCTGGGTCAGCGTTGAGATTTATCTCCGCAAAATTCCCCGCCCTGCCCACGGTCAGTAGGGGACACCGATGGGCTTGGAAAGGCCGCCGTCCGTCGGATGGGACGTTAAGCCGTGGCCCCGTGTACGGGAGAGCCATACCCTGTGCACGTTAAAGAACACGCAGGATGGCCTTGACGGGAGGCTACCATCTGTCTCCCAACAGCTGTTCCAGTGGGTCCCCTTTCCCAACCTTCTCTGAGCCTTCGGGGTCCATGTGACCTGGCCATTTAGCCCATGGTGTGCAAAAAAAGTGCCGCTCAGAGGTAAAACAACCCAACTTCACTATTTGATGCATTTTAAATAAAATATAGATTCGGCAAAGAGGACTTCCTAGAATTGATTATATCTCTAGAACATCTCTAGAATCTCTAGAACTAGAAATACTAACATCTCTAGAAGAATTGATTATATCTCTAGTTCTTTATATGCTGTTCATTTATTGGCTATTAAAGATGGAGATATTATTCATATGCTTTAAAATTAAACATTTATTTCGAAGAATTTATAATAGAGTCCTAATTGTAATAGACATTTCTATAGGCCCAACTTTTCCAGGCGGGATGTGTAACAAAAAAATAGGACTGTCCACAAGGATATTTGTGGCCCGCGAACAAAATCAAGTTTTTACTTGAAATTCTAAATAAATATCTGTAACCCACTTTATAATTTTTTATCAACTTATATTACTTTACTTGATATGCAATCTTCAACTTACTCATTCTATTTGCAATTATTATTCCATTATTTCAACTTACTCATTCTATTCTTATTGCCCAACAACTACGCCACAATACTCCCATTAAATTTATTAAATATTTGGTAAGGTTTAGAAAATTTATATTGGTTTATTATTACTTATTATTTTTCGTATAAATAAAATAATTTTTGAGGTTTTTTATTATTTATTATTTTTCGTTAAAATAAAATTTTTTGAGGTTTTTGAGGTTTATTATTACTTATTATTTTTCGTATAATAAAATAATTTTTTCAGGTGACAGAACTGACTTTTCAATAACCTATCCTATCCTATTCTTTTTTTTCGCCCGCAAAATATTGGCAAAAGAAAAAATGGCCCGCGGTCTTAGAGAAGTTGGACAGCGTTGGACGGTAAACAGACATTACGCGTTTGATGAATTGGTATGTTTTTATCTTTGCGAATTTTTTTTTTTTCATTACTGATTTCAATATTAGCGTAAAGAGGGGGAAAATGCATCTATTACTCTTAAAATGGGTCGGCGTAGAAGGGAGTGCTGTTTAAATATATTACTGGGATTAGGCAGAATGGTTAGGGAATATAGAATGGAAGATACACCCACCAATGGTAGGAATACACACCAAAACATTTCTTCTTATGTAATTAGGTGACTTTCCCGATGTTTAAAGATATCTTCAGGAGAAGTTTCATTAGTTATACAATAACAAAAAACGTGCTTTACATGAAATTCGAGCTTTTTCTTACTTTGTAGTCGAGAATGATACCTTGAACCCCATTCCCCCACCTACAAAGGGGGCGGGGTGGCTCAGTCGGTAGCGCGCCAGGCCGTAACCTTCGAGACTCAAGGCCTTTGCAGTCTAAACTGACGTCACATCCTGTGGATCCACAGTACATCCTGCGCACGTAGTTCTATCGCAGCAAATCGAGCATTTACTCTTTTTTATAAGATCGGGAGGGTATTTTTGTGTAGCACTGTGCTCAAAAACTGATTGACATGGTATTATTATATGGTATATATGTACATTAGAGTAATATTTCTATGGCAAACCTTAAAATAGGGAAGACGTTGAAACTAAAATAGATCATGATTTGTAATTGTGCTAAATTGATGACTCAAAATGTAATCGTCGTTTAACGTTCTCTGAACATGTAGAACGATATATAAATTACCAGGAGCGTCATAATCGGTTGTACGTATAATTACAATGACACAATATGTTTAAAAATAAAGTTAAATGCAAATAATTACTCGGTTATATATTAACAAAAAAAAAATCATTTCCTTCACATATTTTTCGCGATAAATGCTGTCAATAACTGATCGAGGTTTTTGTAACATTAATAATGTAATCGTGACATATAAATTGTTATGAAAAACTAGTGTGTTTTATTAAAAAGAAAAAAAAACACACAAAAATTATTCAGAACAATTTTATTGGCAAATGTGAACTAAAAATTAACGATATACTGTAATAGCTTTAGCTGTAACAATTTCAGTTAGTTATGATTTAATTTCAATACTTTTTCTTAGTGATTAGACTGAATTAATAGGAATATTGAGCCGTATTTTTTTCTGAACTCTCATTAAATTTGAATAATATTTGGACATGGATACAACCTTCCGATGGAATACATATTAAAAAACTAGCAGGAAAAGTGCATCTAAACTTTAGAAACTACATTTTACTGCAAGCACACACACATATACATTTTGGTTTACAAAGCTACCTTTAAATCTATGACTAAAGATTTGACAATAAATCGCTCAACTAACCTCCCAAATGTAAAGAAAATAGTCTCTAATCAATCTTCGATTGTTAAAAAAATAATTCTATGCACCCTGGTAAAGAAAGATTAAATCATTTAGGCATACATCTTTCCAGATATAAGCCAGTGGTGTAAGACCACTAAACTAACAGACTCTGCCTTTTTTCCACTAATATAACTTATTAGTTTAGTGGTCTTAGAACACTGTGGCATGTACCTGGAGAGATATGGTTCAAATCCCACATGCCAGAAAAACTGTTTGTCACAAAACTATTAATATCAAAGCCAACAGTTAATTCTGTGGATACTATTTATTGAGGGTAGACAACTTTCTCTTTTTGGCACTAAGATATTTTTTCTTATTTCCTAAATTCTCTAACAAACAATCATTTTTTATCTTGCAAAAATTGTTTAAAAATACATTTGTTGAACACCAGATAATAATTAAAGATGGTAATCCCACCAACAAACACACAAGCAGCTACGGGGTGTCAAGATGCTAGATCGACGAATGCTGACGTCAGAACGTGTGACGTCACCAGTGAAAAGGCCTTGAGTCTCGATGGTTACGGCCAGGCTGTAGTTCCCAGGGTCGAGTCCCAACTGGGCTCTGTAGTTCCCAGGGTCGAGTCCCAACTGGGTCAGCTTTGAGATTATCTCCGCAAAATTCCCCGCCCTGCCCACGGTTAGCAGGGGGACACCGATGAGTTTGGAAAGGCCGCCGTCCGTCGGATGGGACGTTAAGTCGTGTTCCGTGCATGAGAGCTATACCCTGTGCACGTTAAGGAACACGGTGGATGGCCTTGACGGGAGGCTACCATCTGTCTCCCAACAGCTATTCCAGTGGGTCCCCTCCGCCAACCTTCTCTGAGCCTTCGGGGTCCATGTGACCTGACCATTTAGCCTATGATGTGCAAAAAAGTGCCGCTCAGAGGTAAAACAATCCAACCCACAATCAAAAATAATCAACATCTTGTTTCACAGTACAACTATTTCGTAACGTTTCCAACTAAAGTTTCCATCAGTAAAACAAATGGAATGCTTATAAATTTTTAATACAAAAAAATTTAAATTCTTAAATAAATTTTTAATGCATTAGCATATTTATATTAGTGTTACATTATTTGTATCATTAATAATAAATCACAATTATGAATAATTTTTCCTGATTTTTTGGTAGTTTTAGTATTTCGTTTCGCCTATTTCATTCAGAGCCGTTACAACCTCGCATTAGCGGAGAGATTGTTGGTTCGGCATTTCCAGGGGCATAGGGTGGGGGATGGCATGGAATCCCGCTCTTTTCGGAACGGCTGGTAAATGGAAAGGAGGAGACAACAATATTACATATATATTACTCTCATTTTTCAAAGCTTTTTCCTTAATAAAGATCACTGAAACGGGGGGAAAATTTCATACCGGAACAGGGTTCCGCCCCAATCTTCCCCCCTCCAGAAAATCCAGCCATCTTATACGAAATCTCAAAGTCTATCTGCTTTGAAATCCAAAACAGTGGTCTTCGTATAATTTTGTTTTTTCTCCATAGTATTTATCTGACACTAAAAATAGATTTTAAAATCAACTATAAAATTCTATTCCACATAGAATATCATTTTAACCTTTCCTCTCTGGTGAAATATTTTAGTAATTGGAAAACCCTACTCATGTCTTATTCTCAGACCGCCCCCCTCCCCCAAACTATATTCTTGTACCACCCTCCCACCGAAACTAAATTCTCGAACCCCCACCGCCAAAAACAACTAAACCCTGCGTACATGCCTGCCCACCCCAACCTACTTTTTTCTTGATCCTAACCTGCTTAAAGATATATTTATTTACCAATAAAAATTTAAAAGCTGTGAGCTTCAATATCGGTACATAATATTTTTTGTCTTATTTACGTTTCTTTTTTTTGACCCACTCTCGGCAAAATCTGATGAAGCCAATGAGTTCTTGTTATTGGATTGCTTGGCTCTACGGGGCGGGGTGGCTCAGTCGGTAGCGCGCTAGGCTCGTAATCTGCAGTTCCCAGGTTCGAGTCCCAGCTGGGTCAGCGTTGAGATTTATCTCCGCAAAATTCCCCGCCCTGCCCACGGTCAGTAAGGGACACCGATGGGCTTGGAAAGGCCGCCGTCCGTCGGATGGGACGTTAAGCCGTGGCCCCGTGTGCGGGAGAGCCATACCCTGTGCACGTTAAAGAACACGCTGGATGGCCTTGACGGGAGGCTACCATCTGTCTCCCAACAGCTGTTCCAGTGGGTCCCCTCCCCGAACCTTCTCTGAGCCTTCGGGGTCCATGTGACCTGGCCATTTAGCCCATGGTGTGCAAAAAAGTGCCGCTCAGAGGTAAAACAACCCAGCAAACTTCTGATGAAGCCAGTGAGTTCTTGTTATTGGATTGCTTGGCTCTATAACAGGAGTTGTTTTTTTTTACCTGTTTCAGGTCCCGCCTCCTTTCCGGTGATGTATGAAAGCTCGAATGCACATCATTTTTATTAAATCATATAAACCATAGTTAATTTTTTAAAAGATTGGAGTTTTAGGATTCATATTTGCCTGAACCTGTTGAAAAAAATCTAGAATTTTTATTGTTAATTAAATTTTATACAAGTTTTTTTAACTCAAGGCAAATTCAAATTGTAAATGATTGAATTTGAAACCAGAATTATTCAATAATTTAACTCAAATATTTCCCCCATCCCTAGCTTAAGAAGCCCTGCTCTAAAAATTAAAAAAAACTTATAAACAAAGTAACTTATGAAGTGTAACTATTCAATGTAGAGATGAGTTCGATCTTAATATTTCGAACCTGCAGAGTCCTAGTCAGGAGCATTTCGACAATTGTTGAGTCTGAACCATTTTGACAAGTACTGAGCCCGAGTCCGAACCATATTGACAAGTATTGAGCCACGGTCCGAACCATTTTGACAAGTATTGAGCCCAAGGCCGAACCATTTTGACAAGTATTGAGCCCAAGGCCGAATCTTTTCGACACGTTTGAGCCCGAGCCCTAATCATTTCGAGTCCTCGAGTTTCTTGAGTCCGAACCATTTCGAAAATTGTTGAGCCCGAGCTCGAACCATTTCGACAATTGTTGAGCCTGAACCATTTCGGCAACTGCTAAGCCCGAGCACGAAATATTTTGCCAACTACTAAGCCCGACCCGAAACATTTCGACAACTCTTAAGCCCAAGTCCGAAACATTTCGACAACTGTTAAGCCCAAGCTTACCCAAGCCCAATTTGCGAAACTTTTTCTGACACATCATAAGATATTTATACAGATATGCATATCACTAATCATTTATTTTGTTCTTATATTGTTATTTATAATCATTTTATGACAAAATTAAAATGGTATTGCTATTTGGGATGAAACGTTTAAGAAATACTATTACAAACTGAAAATTCATGGGTAAGACCAATGCAATCTCAAAAGAGCTGTTCATTACTAAAGATAGAAAATGGGTAAAAAATTATCAAAAGCGGTATGGTATTTATTTTTAATTACTGAAGACTGATTAATAGGTTTAAATTGCAATAAAAAATATTTTATAGTTTACTTCTTTTGTTCTTACAATTAGAAGAAATGTTTGGAATTTGAATGATTCTGAAGTCGAGCTTGAAATCGTCTATGCTACATTGAGCCCGAGTCCGAACTCATTTCTAATTCAAAGTTTGATAAATAGTAGATTAAAAAGAGTTCACTCAACTAAAAAAAATCAACAACTTATATAGAGTTTGTCCACTTTTCATTTGAATGCCCTTTGTATCAATTAAAGCGAAATTCTAGGGAACGGAAGGAACGAATCTGTTGGCCCTCCATGTCGTTTTTAGTATCTCACCTAGCTCGTAATATGTAGTTCCTAGGTTCGAGTTCCATTTGGGCCAGCGTTGAGATTTGTCTCCGCAAAACTCCCTGCCGTGTCCTCGGTCAGCAGGGAATGACTATGGGCTTGGAACGGCCGCCATCCTTCGGATGTGACGTAAAACCTTGACCACGTGTGTACCTTAGAAAACACGTTGAATGGCCTTGATGGGAGGCGTCCATCTGTCTAACCAACATCTGCCCAATGGATCCCTTCCCCAAAATTTCCCTGAGCCCCTTCGCAAAATTCCCCGCCCTGCCACGGTCAGTAGGGGACAGCGATGGGCTTGGAAAGGCCGCCGTCCGTCGGATGGGGCGTTAAGCCGTGGCCCCGTGTGCGGGAGAGCCATACCCTGTGCACGTTAAAGAACACGCTGGATGGCCTTGACGGGAGGCTACCATCTGACTCCCAACAGCTGTTCCAGTCGGTCCCCTCCCTCAACCTTCTTTGAGCCTTCGGGGTCCTTGTGACCTGGCCATTTAGCCCATGGTGTGCAAAAAAGTCCCGCTCAGAGATAAAACAACCCAACCCTGAGCCCCTGGAGCTTCTGTAACCTGGCCATTTAAACCAATATGTGGGGGAAAAAGTGACTCTGAGAGATGACACAACCCAACCTTGTCGTTTTGACGATGTGTGACAGTTTCGCATTCACCTGGCATTTCTCTTTCGCTGTCCAAGTGGGATGAGGCCTCCTCCGTCTCTGCGAGATTGCTAGTCGGCAGCAATTTTGCGTGGGTAGAAGAGATGAGGGGAGTTACGGAAGAGCATCGACCTCTGGACTCAGTGAACGAAAGAGCTGCCTGAAAACAACTGTTGCACGGCTGCCGATACTCAAGCAGCTCTCGAGAGACGTTGAAGGAGATCAGTTTAGGTTTAAAAAGGTAAGAAGAAAAGGCACAAGCAATTTTCTGGGAACGCAATGCTAGGATTAATCTGTAAAAGAAACATTGAAAAAAAAATTTTTTTTTTTTTTCGAAATAAATTTTTTCGTGCAAGGTGAGTTCCTGTGCAACTTTTCAGATTCTCTTTTTCCCAATATGAATGGATCAATTTACTCTGATAACCCAATGTTTATACACTGAGTGATAAATGAATTTTTACCACTTCATCCTATGTTATGCCAATGGAACGCTGACTTCGGAGCTCTATAACTTTTGAAATGAGCGTTTTATGGAAAAAGCTCTAAATCAATTCTGTTTAATTGTCGGTTTTCAAAAATATTAGTTCGGTATTTAAAGTTATGGAAGTTGAAATAGTTGAACTGAAACGGTAAAGCTAGACAAAGAAATTTACCTTTAAAGTTATTGGAATCGAAATTTCAGCTTATTATTTCATGAGTTCCGTGTCGATTCAGATAAATCACTTTCTCATCTTATCGTAACATGTGTTTTCAATTTCTTAATACGGTTCGTCAATTTTAAGGGATTTTTTTTTCTCTATCGCTGGAGTATGTCGTTGAACGAATCATACTACCCTATCAAATATTAGACAATTTCCATGTTATGTCAATGGTTTCCATCACCTTACATTTTATCATATCAACATTAGCTTAAGTTCTATAACTTATAAAATAAACATTTAATGAAACTGTGACTAAATATAAATTCAATATCTATTTAAATCTCGATTTTCTTTTCAACACTATTCATTTAGCATTTAAAGCTGTAGAAGCTAGAATATCTCACAACAATAACGTGTCATAAAACTTTACCTCAAGAATTTTTATAACTTTAAAGAAGCATTTTTTTTCAAACCACTTTTAAAGATATACATTTTAAAAGTCTGCGTAATGATTATTTCAATATTAGAGAATTCTGAAGGATTTTTATGAGGCAAGAGAATTTATTGTTCAACATTCCAGCTTCCCTAACTCTAAATACTGAACGAATATTGTTGAAAATCGAGATTTAAATGGATTTGATTATGATCTTTATTTTCAGTTACATTTTTCCATTACATGCATATTTTAGAGGTTATAGAGCAGTGTCTCGCAAACCTTTTTACTCTTCGGCACACTGAATCTAATTTTTTTCCCGCGGCACACCTAAAAAAGAATTTTTGATGGTTACGTAAAAAGAGGAAAATTGAAGTTTCGTTAAATGCATTTTATTTAAAATAAATATAATAATAAATATAATTAATCATAACTCGGTGTTTGTTTTAAATATTTGTCCATTCTATGGCTTGAAATAATCAAAAATTAATACCAAAAGTTGGAAAAAGCTTGATAAATACTTACAAGATCCCAGTTGATAAAAACTGAAAGATTTTTATTAAATCACGTCGATAGCACGTCGATATTAAAGCACGTCGATAACACAAGTCAAGTCAAAATGAAATCTTTGGAATATCTAGTGTCAATTTGAAAATCTCTCGCGGCACACAGTTTGCGAGACACTGTTATAGAGCATCGAAGTCAGATTCCCATTGACATCGCATAGAAATATTCTAAGAGTTTGGTAGAGCAATGCATTTATGATGAAATGAAAGAAAAGCAGAAACGCAATCATTTGAGTGTGCACTTGAATTTCGCTTAGCTAATAAGATAGGTGTCGTGAAAGAATATTGATTTTGCATTGGTTTATAAAACTTGCATAAGTTAATCTCTGCCTTTTCCTTAAAAAATGCGTTTATTAACCCTTGCAGTGTCGGTTTTTTTTCTCTCTAAAAATACAACTCAACTTCTTAGCCTCATTATGAAACAACTGATGAATAAAATAGCTTACATTGCATACTAAAAGAAAGAGCATTTAATTCTAAACAATAAATATAAAAATTAAAAGGAAACAAAATGGTAGGTAAGCATAAAGAAACATGTTACAAGTTCATTTGTAGAGATTTTTTTTGGAAACTGATTAATTGGAAACTGATTAATCACCTTCCAACACTTAAAAGTTAAATATATTCTTATGAAAACTGTATCGATGATTTCTAAACATAATGAAAGTTTAATAAAGTATTGATCAATGCAAGTATTCTATAAAATTTTGATAACTGATTTGAAAAAAAATTACGAAATGAAAAGCTTTTTACAGTAAATTTAAAGTAACATATTATTAGATAATTTAATATTAGTCACGTTTTTAAAATCAATAATTGTTAGCTAAAATTTTAATATTTGAACTTTGATAAATTCACAGTCAGTTACTGAACTTTATTACACATTGTTTTCAAAGCTTTCCACATTCATCATACCTATGAGAATCTGATCTTGTCAAACGCAATAACAGGTCAAATTTAAGCTTAAGTCGATACGAGCTATAGTTTGAAATTTCCTTGAAAACTTTGTCGTCCAAAGTTCCTAGTTTGATACAAAGTTGAACACTTTGAAGTCGAACTCAAGTAGCATTGTTGTTTCAGAAAGATAAAATTTTGCAATAACGTTCGTATTATTAAACATTACTGATGAGATGAATATTGCAGTGATAGTTTGCAGGGGAGTCTTCCTGTTTAGGTTTGAAGCGAATGATACAAACATTTTCGGAGAATCTGACTTCATTAATTGAGACTTAGAAATGTAAATAATGAATCTGAGTTCCAAGTGGTTGGAAGATCATATTGAATGTGGAATGAGATTGGTGGAACAATTGATAGCAACGAAACTGTAGCGCGAAGTTTGTATTCTTGTTGTTCCCATTCCCCATGTTGTTACTGTTTTTTTTTCATCAGTATCTTTCATCATCGTGGTCTTTGTTGTTATCCTTATCGTATTTTAGGTCATGTTTTTGTTGTTGTTACTCTCACCATTTCATTTGTCATTAGTGTAATATTTCTTAGTCTTAGTTATTGTCATTTCAACGTTTTATTTTGACACTGTTATCATCGTTTTGTCTTTGTTGTGATCTTCGACATTTTATTTTTGACACTGTTATTAGCGTTTGCATCTTTGTTTATCTTCGCAATTCTATTTTTGTCGATATTATTAGCGTTTGCGACTTTGTTGCCATCTTCGCCATTTATTTGGCGATGTTATTATTGCTTTCGTCTTTCTTGTCATCTTTTCCCCGTTTTAATTATTTATCGTGTTGACAATTCATTATTCTTACTATATTAATGTTTTCAGATATATTAGCTTCGATATATTTATTTATTAGGAATATTTCATGTGTATATATATATACAACAACTTTGTAAGTGTAAATAAAATAATCATCACCATTACTGATGTGGGGGCGGGGGTGGCTCAGTCGGTAGCGCGCCAGGCTCGTAATCTGTAGTTCCCAGGTTCGAGTCCCAGCTGGGTCAGCGTTGAGATTTAACTCCGCAAAATTCCCCGCCCTGCCCACGGTCAGTAGGGGACACCGATGGGCTTGGAAAGGCCGCCGTCCGTCGGATGGGACGTTAAGCCGTGGCCCCGTGTCCGGGAGAGCCATACCCTGTGCACGTTAAAGAACACGCTGGATGGCCTTGACGGGAGGCTACCATCTGTCTCCCAACAGCTGTTCCAGTGGGTCCCTTCCCCCAACCTTCTCTGAGCCTTCGGGGTCCATGTGACCTGGCCATTTAGCCCATGGTGTGCAAAAAAGTGCCGCTCAGAGGTAAAACAAAAACAACCATTACTGATGTCTTATTCTTTTTCTCATCTTGGCTCTTAATTTAATCAACGATCGTTAACAATATCGTTGTCATCCTTTTGCTGTCCTCTTCGGTCTCAACATTGTCCTCCTGTTTTTTATTCTTGTAGTTGGTGTCAGCATCGTTGCCTTTTTAGCTCGTTTTTTAAAAAACTAGTTTTTTGCTAAGCTAAAATTTCCATTAAGTTATAATTTCGCTAAGCTCGGTTTACGAGCCAATGATTTTACTCTGTCTTTCCGTAGACATTCAACTTTTTTTAGATATAAATTAAAAATAGTTAGGTATTAATGCAATATTAATGCTATTTGCATTTCAAAATCTCCCAGAAGTTATGATTGCACCATCTAAGGTTAGAAAAAATTTGCTTATGAAAAAACTTTTAGTGAACATCGCAAGCGATCTATCTCGTCAGAAACTTGATATTTTGATGGTGCAGAGTGCTCGTGGAGAGGTTGACACTGACAGCAACGATTTGTCCTTAACTCAAAGAGGTGGGAATGGGTTGTTTTACCTCTGAACGGCACTTTTTTGCACACCATGGGCTAAATGGCCAGGTCACATGGACCCCGAAGGCTCAGAGAAGGTTGGGGGAGGGGACCCACTGGAACAGCTGTTGGGAGACAGATGGTAGCCTCCCGTCAAGGCCATCCAGCGTGTTCTTTAACGTGCACAGGGTATGGCTCTCCCGCACACGGGGCCACGGCTTAACGTCCCATCCGACGGCGGCCTTTCCATGCCCATCGGTGTCCCCTACTGACCGTGGGCAGGGCGGGGAATGTTGCGGAGATAAATCTTAACGCTGACCCAGCTGGGACTCGAACCTGGGAACTACAGATTACGAGCCTGGCGCGCTACCGACTGAGCCACCCCCGCCCCGGTGGTGGTGGTGGTGGGGGGAAATAGCAACCATTTTTCAAGAGATTAAATGAAACATTGTCTTTGAGCTGAATAGGCATTAATGAAACTAATGAAATATATAATTCGCGTTTGTTAATCCTCCAAATAATTTTAATTTACATTCCTATATGGCTTTAACTCTTTCACTACCATAATGACCCAAATAAGCCGAAATTTTAAATGAGCTCGTCGAATCAATGGCATTGCTTCGTCTTCACTACCTTCTACCTGCAGTTTGGACCAGTATGGTATTGAAAGGGTTAAATGCTGAAAATGTTGAACCATTCATTAATACTGCAAATACATTAATTCTACGCTGGAAATTTTAAATTTGGGTGGCAAAATGTGATGATCAAGACACAGATACCCAAATGTTTTGTTAAAAACATTTAACCTATTATTTTTGCCTTTACATGATTTTGAGTTAAAATTCAAGTGTGGAAATTTAATTTTAAACAGTGATTAATTTTATACTCTTCAATAATATTTTATGGGGCGAGGGTGGCTCAGTCGGTAGCGCGCCAGGCTCGTAATCTGTAGTTCCCAGGTTCGAGTCCCAGCTGGGTCAGCGTTGAGATTTATCTCCGCAAAATTCCCCGCCCTGCCCACGGTCAGTAGGGGACACCGATGGGCTTGGAAAGGCCGCCGTCCGTCGGATGGGACGTTAAGCCGTGGCCCCGTGTGCGGGAGAGCCATACCCTGTGCACGTTAAAGAACACGCTGGATGGCCTTGACGGGAGGCTACCATCTGTCTCCCAACAGCTGTTCCAGTGGGTCTCCTCCCCCAACCTTCTCTGAGCCTTCGGGGGTCCATGTGACCTGGCCATTTAGCCCATGGTGTGCAAAAAAAGTGCCGCTCAGAGGCAAAATAACCCAACCCAATAATATTTTAGCATAGTACTAATAAAAAATCTTAAATTCAAATCATATTCAAATAATTATTTTGCATTTGTTTTAATATTTGTTTTCCAAAATTTTTACGATTAAATTCTGCAAAGAATAAACCACGCAAAATTTGATACATATTTAAGTTCCCGTCCCTTGGTTTTTACTATTTTGTTTCTGCCATCTGACCGGATCCGAGCTTATCTAGGTCCTCCTTCTAAAAGAGGTTTGCTCTGACTGATTTGCCTCTACGTCTTATGGAGTAAGAAAAAGCTACTTTTTCATTTTAAGGAATAAAATTTAAATTCCTCCTGTTGTATAGAACAAATAAAACATTACTATTTGCGTTTTCTCAATCATCCCTTAGTACCAATTGTTAATTGCTGAAGGATGCAAAATTGGTAACTGAAAAACTTCATTTCTCCTTGAACATCTCATATTCGCCAGACGCAATATTTCGTTTTTCTAGATCGGGGATTTTCAAAGTTTTCGACATCACACATCCTTTTTGATGCTTGAGATACCCTCAGGATCTCCCATTTATTATCAGTCAATTACCTTTTTAACAACTTTGATTCATAATTAAAAATTAACTGAAGAACACATTCTTGCACCCCCCCCCCCCTTTGAATATCTTCACTCCCCCTGCTAAGGAACCGCTAGTCTAGATAATTTTTTCAACTAATATGAGCATTCTCGTCGTCACTTTTATTCTTGTAATTAACATTGTCATTGTCATATTTTATATTCTTCAAATACATATTGTCGTCTTTTTTATTTTTGCAATTAGCATTAGCACGTCGTCTTTTATATTCCTGTAGCAGCATTGTCGTTTTTTAATTCTTGTAGTTTGTCTCAACATCGTTGTCTTTTTTATTTCATTTTAAAAAAAGCACGAATAATGTCTCAACTTTGTCGTAGGGGCGGGGGTGGCTCAGTCGGTAGCGCGCCAGGCTCGTAATCTGTAGTTCCCAGGTTCGAGTCCCAGCTGGGTCAGCGTTGAGATTTATCTCCGCAAAAATTCCCCCGCCCTGCCCACGGTCAGTAGGGGACACCGATGGGCTTGGAAAGGCCGCTGTCCGTCGGATGGGACGTTAAGCCGTAGCCCCGTGTGCGGGTTGTTGGGTTGTTTTACCTCTGAGCGGCACTTTTTTGCACACCATGGGCTAAATGGCCAGGTCACATGGACCCCGAAGGCTCAGAGAAGGTTGGGGGAGGGGACCCACTAGAACAGCTGTTGGGAGACAGATGGTAGCCTCCCGTCAAGGCCATCCAGCGTGTTCTTTAACGTGCACAGGGTATGGCTCTCCCGCACACGGGGCCACCAGGTTCGAGTCCCAGCTGGGTCAGCGTTGAGATTTATCTCCGCAAAATTCCCCGCCCTGCCCACGGTCAGTAGGGGACACCGATGGGCTTGGAAAGGCCGCCGTCCGTCGGATGGGACGTTAAGCCGTGGCCCCGTGTGCGGGAGAGCCATACCCTGTGCACGTTAAAGAACACGCTGGATGGCCTTGACGGGAGGCTACCATCTGTCTCCCAACAGCTGTTCCAGTGGGTCCCCTCCCTCAATCTTCTCTGAGCCTTCGGGGTCCATGTGACCTGGCCATTTAGCCCATGGTGTGCAAAAAAAGTGCCGCTCAGAGGTAAAACAACCCAACTTCACTATTTGATGCATTTTAAATAAAATATAGATTCCCGCAAAGAGGACTTCCTAAAAGTCCCAAGAATTGATTATATCTCTAGTTCTTTATATGCTGTTCATTTATTGGCTATTAAAGATGGAGATATTATTCATATGCTTTAAAATTAAACATTTATTTCGAAGAATTTATAATAGAGTCCTAATTGTAATAGACATTTCTATAGGCCCAACTTTTCCAGGCGGGATGTGTAAACAAAAAAATAGGACTGTCCACAAGGATATTTGTGGCCCGCGAACAAAATCAAGTTTTTACTTGAAATTCTAAATAAATATCTGTAATCCACCTTATAATTTTTTTTCAACTTATATTACTCTACTTGATATGCAATCTTCAACTTACTCATTCTATTTGCAATCATTATTGCATTATTTCAACTTGCTCATTCTATTCTTATTGCCCAACAACTACGCCACAATACTCCCATTAAATTTATTAAATAATTGGTAAGGTTTAGAAAATTAATATTGGTTTATTATTACTTATTATTTTTCGTATAAATAAAATAATTTTTGAGGTTTTTTATTATTTATTATTTTTCGTTAAAATAAAATTTTTTGAGGTTTTTGAGGTTTATTATTACTTATTATTTTTCGTATAATAAAATAATTTTTTCAGGTGACAGAACTGACTTTTCAATAACCTATCCTATCCTATTCTTTTTTTTGGCACGCGAAATATTGGCACGCGAAATATTGGCACAAGAACAAATGGCCCGCGGTCTTAGAGAAGTTGGACAGCACTGGACGGTAAACAGACATTACGCGTTTGATGAATTGGTATGTTTTTATCTTTGCGAATTTTTTTTTTTCATTATTGATTTCAATATTAGCGTAAAGAGGGGAAAATGCATCTATTACTCTTAAAATGGGTCGGCGTAGAAGGGAGTGCTGTTTAAATATATTACTGGGATTAGGCAGAATGGTTAGGGAATATAGAATGGAAGATACACCCACCAATGGTAGGAATACACACCAAAACATTTCTTATGTAATTAGGTGACTTTCCCGATGTTTAAAGATATCTTCAGGAGAAGTTTCATTAGTTATACAATAACAAAAAACGTGCTTTACATGAAATTCGAGCTTTTTCTTACTTTGTAGTCGAGAATGATACCTTGAACCCCATTCCCCCACCTACAAAGGGGGCGGGGGTGGCTCAGTCGGTAGCGCGCCAGGCTCGTAATCTGTAGTTCCCAGATTCGAGTCCCAACTGGGTCAGCTTTGAGATTATCTCCGCAAAATTCCCGCCCTGCCCACCCTTAGCAGGGGGACACCGATGAGCTTGGAAAGGCCGCCTCCGTCGGATGGGACGTTAAGTCGTGTTCCGTGCATGAGAGCTATACCCTGTGAACGTTAAGGAACACGCTGGATGGCCTTGACGGGAGGCTACCATCTGTCTCCCAACAGCTATTCCAGTGGGTCCCCTCCGCCAACCTTCTCTGAGCCTTCGGGGTCCATGTGACCTGACCATTTAGCCTATGATGTGCAAAAAAGTGCCGCTCAGAGGTAAAACAATCCAACCCACCATCAAAAATAATCAACATCTTGTTTCACAATCCAACTATTTCGTAACGTTTCCAACTAAAGTTTCCATCAGTAAAACAAATGGAATGCTTATAAATTTTTAATACAAAAAAATTTAAATTCTTAAATAAATTTTTTAATGCATTAGCATATTTATATTAGTGTTACATTATTTGTATCATTAATAATAAATCACAATTATGAATAATTTTTCCTGATTTTTTGGTAGTTTTAGTATTTTGTTTCGCCTATTTCATTCAGAGCCGTTACAACCTCGTATTAGCGCAGAGACTGTTGGTTCGGAATTTCCAGGGGCATAGGGTGGGGGATGGCATGGACTCCCGCTGTTTTCGGAACGGCTGGTAATTGGAAAGGAGGATACAACAATATTAAATATATATTAGCTATATAATATTATATTAAACTTTTTCCTTAATAAAGATCACTGAAACGGAGGGAAAATTTCATACCGGAACAGGGTTCCGCCCCAATATTTCCCCCTCCAAAAAATCCAGCCATCTTATACGAAATCTCATTCAAAACAGTGGTCTTCGTATAATTTTTTTTGCTCCATAGTATTTATCTGACACTAAAAATAGATTTTGAAATCAACTATAAAATTCTATTCCACATAGAATATCATTTTAACCTTTCCTCTCTGGTGAAATATTTTAGTAATTGGAAAAACCTACTCATGTCTTATTCTCAGACCGCCCCCTCCCCCAAACTAAATTCTTGTACCACCCCTCCCACCGAAACTAAATTCTCGAACCGCCAAAAACAACTAAACCCTGCGTACATGCCTGCCCACCCCACCCCCAAAAATACTAAACCCTGCGTACATGCCTGCCCACCCCACCCTACTTTTTTTCTTGATCCTAACCTGCTTAAAGATATATTTATTTACCAATAAAAATTTAAAAGCTGTGAGCTTCAATATCGGTACATAATATTTTTTGTGTTATTTACGTTTCTTTTTTTGACCCACTCTCGGCAAAATTCTGATGAAGCCAATGAGTTCTTGTTATTGGATTGCTTGGCTCTGTAACAGGAGTTGTTTTGTTTTTTTACCTGTTTCAGGTCCCGCCTCCTTTCCGGTGATGTATGAAAGCTCGAATCCACATCATTTTTATTAAATCATATAAACCATAATTTATTTTTTAAAAGACTGGAGTTTTAGGATTCATATTTGCTTGAACCTGTTGAAAAAAATCTAGAATTTTTATTATTAAGATTTTTTAACTCAAGGCAAATTCAAATTGTAAATGATTGAATTTGAAACCAGAATTATTCAATAATTTAACTCAAATATTTCCCCCATCCCTAGCTTAAGAAGCCCTGCTCTAAAAATTTAAAAAAAAAACTTATAAACAAAGTAACTTATGAAGTGTAACTATTCAAAGTAGAGATGAGTTCGAGCTTAATATTTCGAACCTGCAGAGTTCGAGTCAGGAGCATTTCGATAATTGTTGAGTCTGAACCATTTTGACAAGTACTGAGCCCGAGTCCGAACCATTTTGACAAGTATTGAGCCCGAGTCCGAACCATTTTGACAAATATTGAGCCCAAGGCCGAATCTTTTCGACACGTTTGAGCCCGAGCCCTAATCATATCGAGTCCGAACCATTTCGAAAATTGTTGAGCCCGAGCTCGAACCATTTCGACAATTGTTGAGCCGGAACCATTTCGGCAACTGTTAAGCCCGAGCACGAAATATTTTGCCAACTACTAAGCCCGACCCCAAACATTTCGACAACTCTTAAGCCTAAGTCCGAAACATTTTGACAACAACCAAGCTTACCCGAGCCCAATTTGCCGAAACTTTTTCTGGCACATCATAAGATATTTATACAGATATGCATATCACTAATCATTTATTTTGTTCTTATATTGTTATTTATAATCATTTTATGACAAAATTAAAATGATATTGCTATTTGGGACGAAACGTTTAAGAAATACTATTACAAACTGAAATTTCATGGGTAAGACCAATGAAATCTCAAAAGAGCTGTTCATTACTGAAGATAGAAAATGGGTAAAAAATTATCAAAAGCGGTATGGTATTTATTTTTAATTACTGAAGACTGATTAATAGGTTTAAATTGCAATAAAAAATATTTTATAGTTTACTTCTTTTGTTCTTACAATTAGAAGAAATGTTTGGAATTTGAATGATTCTGAAGTCGAGCTTGAAGTCGTCTATGTTACATTGAGCCCGAGTCCGAACTCATTTCTAATTCAAAGTTTGATAAATAGTCGATTAAAAAGAGTTCACTCAACTAAAAAAAGTCAACAACTTATATAGAGTTTATCCACCTTTCATTTGAATGCCCTTTGTATCAATTAAAGCGAAATTCTAGGGAACGGAAGGAACGAATCTGTTGACCCTCCATGTCGTTTTTAGTATCTCACCTAGCTCGTAATATGTAGTTCCTAGGTTCGATAGGGCGGGGGTGGCTCAGTCGGTAGCGCGCCAGGCTCGTAATCTGTAGTTCCCAGGTTCGAGTCCCAGCTGGGTCAGCGTTGAGATTTATCTCCGCAAAATTCCCCGCCCTGCCCACGGTCAGTAGGGGACACCGATGGGCCTGGAAAGGCCGCCGTCCGTCGGATGGGACGTTAAGCCGTGGTCCCGTGTGCGGGAGAGCCATGCCCTGTGCACGTTAAAGAACACGCTGGATGGCCTTGACGGGAGGCTACCATCTGTCTCCCAACAGCTGTTCCAGTGGGTCCCCTCCCCCAACCTTCTCTGAGCCTTCGGGGTCCATGTGACCTGGCCATTTAGCCCGTGGTGTGCAAAAAAGTGCCGCTCAGAGGTAAAACAACCCAATCCTAGGTTCGAGTTCCATTTGGGCCAGCGTTGAGATTTGTCTCCACAAAACTCCCTGCCCTGTCCTCGGTCAGCAGGGAACGCCTATGGGCTTGGAACGGCCGCCATCCTTCGGATGTGACGTAAAGCCTTGACCACGTGTGTACCTTAGAAAACACGTTGAATGGCCTTGATGGGAGGCATCCATCTGTCTAACCAACATCTGCCCAATGGATCCCTTCCCCAAAATTTCCCTGAGCCCCTTCTCCGCAAAATTCCTCGCCCTGCCATGGTCAGTAGGGAACACCGATGGCTTGGAAAGGCCGCCGTCCGTCGGATGGGGCGTTAAGCCGTGGCCCGTGTGCGGGAGAGCCATACCCTGTGCACGTTAAAGAACACGCTGGATGGCCTTGACGGGAGGCTACCATCTGTCTCCCAACAGCTGTTCCAGTGGGTCCCCTCCCCCAACCTTCTTTGAGCCTTCGGAGTCCTTGTGACCTGGCCATTTAGCCCATGGTGTGCAAAAAAGTGCCGCTCAGAGATAAAACAACCCAACCCTGAGCCCCTGGAGCTTCTGTAACCTGGCCATTTAAACCAATATGTGGGGGGAAAAGTGACTCTGAGAGATGACACAACCCAACCTTGTCGTTTTGACGATGTGTGACAGTTTCGCATTCACCTGGCATTTCTCTTTCGCTGTCCAAGTGGGATGAGGCCTCCGTCTCTGCGAGATTGCTAGTCGGCAGCAATTTTGCGTGGGTAGAAGAGATGAGGGGAGTTACGGAAGAGCATCGACCTCTGGACTCAGTGAACGAAAGAGCTGCCTGAAAACAACTGTTGCACGGCTGCCGATACTGAAGCAGCTCTCGAGAGACGTTGAAGGAGATCAGTTTAGGTTTAAAAAGGTAAGAAGAAAAGGCACAAGCAATTTTCTGGGAACGCAATGCTAGGATTAATCTGTAAAAGAAACATTGAAAAAAAAAATTTTTTTTTTTTTCCGAAATAAATTTTTTCGTGCAAGGTGAGTTCCTGTGCAACTTTTCAGATTCTCTTTTTCCCAATATGAATGGATCAATTTACTCTGATAACCCAATGTTTATACACTGAGTGATAAATGAATTTTTACCACTTCATCCTATGTTATGCCAATGGAACGCTGACTTCGGAGCTCTATAACTTTTGAAATGAGCGTTTTATGGAAAAAGCTCTAAATCAATTCTGTTTAATTGTCGGTTTTCAAAAATATTAGTTCGGTATTTAAAGTTATGGAAGTTGAAATAGTTGAACTGAAACGGTAAAGCTAGACAAAGAAATTTACCTTTAAAGTTATTGGAATCGAAATTTCAGCTTATTATTTCATGAGTTCCGTGTCGATTCAGATAAATCACTTTCTCATCTTATCGTAACATGTGTTTTCAATTTCTTAATACGGTTAGTCAATTTTAAGGGATTTTTTTTTTCTCTATCGCTGGAGTATGTCGTTGAACGAATCATACTACCCTATCAAATATTAGACAATTTCCATGTTATGTCAATGGTTTCCATCACCTTATATTTTATCATATCAACATTAGCTTAAGTTCTATAACTTATAAAATAAATATTTAATGAAACTGTGACTAAATATAAATTCAATATCTATTTAAATCTCGATTTTCTTTTCAACACTATTCATTTAGCATTTAAAGCTGTAGAAGCTAGAATATCTCACAACAATAACGTGTCATAAAACTTTACCTCAAGAATTTTTATAACTTTAAAGAAGCATTTTTTTTCAAACCACTTTTAAAGATATACATTTTAAAAGTCTGCGTAATGATTATTTCAATATTAGAGAATTCTGAAGGATTTTTATGAGGCAAGAGAATTTATTGTTCAACATTCCAGCTTCCCTAACTCTAAATACTGAACGAATATTGTTGAAAATCGAGATTTAAATGGATTTGATTATGATCTTTATTTTCAGTTACATTTTTCCATTACATGCATATTTTAGAGGTTATAGAGCAGTGTCTCGCAAACCTTTTTACTCTTCGGCACACTGAATCTAATTTTTTTCCCGCGGCACACCTAAAAAAGAATTTTTGATGGTTACGTAAAAAGAGGAAAATTGAAGTTTCGTTAAATGCATTTTATTTAAAATAAATATAATAAAAAATATAATTAATCATAACTCGGTGTTTGTTTTAAATATTTGTCCATTCTATGGCTTGAAATAATCAAAAATTAATACCAAAAGTTGGAAAAAGCTTGATAAATACTTACAAGATCCCAGTTGATAAAAACTGAAAGATTTTTATTAAATCACGTCGATAGCACGTCAATATTAAAGCACGTCGATAACACAAGTCAAGTCAAAATGAAATCTTTGGAATATCTAGTGTCAATTTGAAAATCTCTCGCGGCACACTACTGTGCCGCGGCACACAGTTTGCGAGACACTGTTATAGAGCATCGAAGTCAGATTCCCATTGACATAGCATAGAAATATTCTAAGAGTTTGGTAGAGCAATGCATTTATGATGAAATGAAAGAAAAGCAGAAACGCAATCATTTGAGTGTGCACTTGAATTTCGCTTAGCTAATAAGATAGGTATCGTGAAAGAATATTGATTTTCCATTGGTTTATAAAACTTGCATAAGTTAATCTCTGCCTTTTCCTTAAAAAATGCGTTTATTAACCCTTGCAGTGTCGGTTTTTTTTCCTCTCTAAAAATACAACTCAACTTCTTAGCCTCATTATGAAACAACTGATGAATAAAATAGCTTACATTGCATACTAAAAGAAAGAGCATTTAATTCTAAACAATAAATATAAAAATTAAAAGGAAACAAAATGGTAGGTAAGCATAAAGAAACATGTTACAAGTTCATTTGTAGAGATTTTTTTTGGAAACTGATTAATCACCTTCCAACACTTAAAAGTTAAATATATTCTTATGAAAACTGTATCGATGATTTCTAAACATAATGAAAGTTTAATAAAGTATTGATCAATGCAAGTATTCTATAAAATTTTGATAACTGATTTGAAAAAAAATTACGAAATGAAAAGCTTTTTACAGTAAATTTAAAGTAACATATTATTAGATAATTCAATATTAGTCACGTTTTTAAAATCAATAATTGTTAGCTAAAATTTTAATATTTGAACTTTGATAAATTCACAGTCAGTTACTGAACTTTATTACACATTGTTTTCAAAGCTTTCCACATTCATCATATCTATGTGAATCTGATCTTGTCAAACGCAATAACAGGTCAAATTTAAGCTTAAGTCGATACGAGCTATAGTTTGAAATTTCCTTGAAAACTTTGTCGTCCAAAGTTCCTAGTTTGATACAAAGTTGAACACTTTGAAGTCGAACTCAAGTAGCATTGTTGTTTCAGAAAGATAAAATTTTGCAATAACGTTCGTATTATTAAACATTACTGATGAGATGAATATTGCAGTGATAGTTTGCAGGGGAGTCTTCCTGTTTAGGTTTGAAGCGAATGATACAAACATTTTCGGAGAATCTGACTTCATTAATTGAGACTTAGAAATGTAAATAATGAATCTGAGTTCCAAGTGGTTGGAAGATCATATTGAATGTGGAATGAGATTGGTGGAACAATTGATAGCAACGAAACTGTAGCGCGAAGTTTGTATTCTTGTTGTTCCCATTCCCCATGTTGTTACTGTTTTTTTTTCATCAGTATCTTTCATCATCGTGGTCTTTGTTGTTATCCTTATCGTATTTTAGGTCATGTTTTTGTTGTTGTTACTCTCACCATTTCATTTGTCATTAGTGTAATATTTCTTAGTCTTAGTTATTGTCATTTCAACGTTTTATTTTGACACTGTTATCATCGTTTTGTCTTTGTTGTGATCTTCGACATTTTATTTTTGACACTGTTATTAGCGTTTGCATCTTTGTTTATCTTCGCAATTCTATTTTTGTCGATATTATTAGCGTTTGCGACTTTGTTGCCATCTTCGCCATTTATTTGGCGATGTTATTATTGCTTTCGTCTTTCTTGTCATCTTTTCCCCGTTTTAATTATTTATCGTGTTGACAATTCATTATTCTTACTATATTAATATTTTCAGATATATTAGCTTCGATATATATATTTATTAGGAATATTTCATGTATATATATATACAACAACTTTGCAAGTGTAAATAAAATAATCATCACCATTACTGATGTCTTATTCTTTTTCTCATCTTGGCTCTTAATTTAATCAACGATCGTTAACAATATCGTTGGCATCCTTTTGCTGTCCTCTTCGGTCTCAACATTGTCCTCCTGTTTTTTATTCTTGTAGTTGGTGTCAGCATCGTTGCCATTTTAGCTCGTTTTTTTAAAAAACTAGTTTTTTGTTAAGCTAAAATTTCCATTAAGTTATAATTTCGCTAAGCTCGGTTTACGATCAAATGATTTTACTCTGTCTTTCCGTAGACATTCAACTTTTTTTAGATATAAATTAAATAGGGTTAGGTATTAATGCAATATTAATGCTTTTTGTATTTCAAAAGCTCACAGAAGTTATGATTGCACCATCTAATGTTAGAAAAAAATTGCTTATGAAAAAACTTTTAGTGAACATCGCAAGCAATCTATCTCGTCAGAAACTTGGTATTTTGATGGTGTAGAGTGCTCGTGGAGTGGTTGACACTGACAGCAACGATTTGTCCTTACACTCAAAGAGGTGGGGGGTTGGGTTGTTTTACCTCTGAGCGGCACTTTTTTGCACACCATGGGCTAAATGGCCAGGACCCCGAAGGCTCAGAGAAGGTTGGGGGAGGGGACCCACTGGAACAGCTGTTGGGGGACAGATGGTAGCCTCCCGTCAAGGCCATCCAGCTGGTTCTTTAACGCCTTTTTGCCATCTGACCGGATCCGAGCTTATCTAGGTCCTCCTTCTGAAAGAGGTTTGCTCTGACTGATTTGCCTCTACGTCTTATGGAGTAAGAAAAAGCTACTTTTTCATTTTAAGGAATAAAATTTAAATTCCTCCTGTTGTGTAGAACAAATAAAACATTACTATTTGCGTTTTCTCAATCATCCCTTAGTACCAATTGTTAATTGCTAAAGGATGCAAAATTGGTAAATGAAAAACTTCATTTCTCATATTCGCCAGACGCAATATTTCATTTTTCTAGATCGGGGATTTTCAAAGTTTCCGACATCACACATCGTTTTTGATGCTTGAGATACCCTCAGGATCTCCCATTTATTATCAGTCAATCACCTTTTTAACAACTTTGATTCATAAATAAAAATTAACAGAAGAAATTTCACATTCTTGCACCCCCCCCCGCTTTGAATATCTTCACTCCCCCTTCTAAGGAACTGCTAGTCTAGATAATTTTTTCAACTAATATGAGCATTCTCGTCGTAACTTTTATTCTTGTAATTAGCATTGTCATTGTCATATTTTATATTCTTCAAATTCATATTGTCATCTTTCTTATTTTTGCAATTAGCATTAGCACGTCGTCTTTTATATTCCTGTAGCAGCATTGTCGTTTTTTAATTCTTGTAGTTTGTCTCAACATCGTTGTCTTTTTTATCTCATTTTAAAAAAAGCACGAATAATGCCTCAACTTTGTCGTAGGGGCGGGGGTGGCTCATTCGGTAGCGCGCCAGGCTCGTAATCTGTAGTTCCCAGGTTCGAGTCCCAGCTGGGTCAGCGTTGAGATTTATCTCCGCAAAATTCCCCGCCCTGCCCACGGTCAGTAGGGGACACCGATGGGCTTGGAAAGGCCGCCGTCCGTCGGATGGGACGTTAAGTCGTGGCCCCCTGTGTGGGAGAGCCATAGCCTGTGCACGTTAAAGAACACGCTGGATGGCCTTGACGGGAGGCTACCATCTGTCTCCCAACAGCTGTTCCAGTGGGTCCCCTCCCCCAACCTTCTCTCAGTCTTCGGGGTCCATGTGACCTGGCCATTTAGCCCATGGTGTGCAAAAAAGTGGCGCTCAGAGGTAAAACAACCCAACTCAACTTTGTCGCTGTCTGTCTGTCCGCCTGTAGACATCGAACTTCCCTTTTTTGCTTTTAGAGATAAATTAAAAATTCTTTTTGCGTTGGATAGGTATGAACCAAATATTACGATTCGCACTTTCCGAATTTTCCAATACCTGTAATTCCGACCTCTAACGGTAGAAAAATATCGAAAATTTAAAAATTTTAAACGAATATTTAAAACGACGAATTCATGTTAGATATCTGAAATTTTGGTGGTGGAATGTATAGGTCATGCAGTTTCCATTCGCCAGAGGCGCTGTATGTTCTAGTTTTTTCTTGTTGTTTGACACTGTCAGCATTATCATATGTTATACTTTTTCATTACTGTAGTTAGACAGTTTCAATTGTTATATTTTATATTTTTGTACTTGGTATCAATGTGGTAATCGTTTGTGGGGCTGGGGTGGCTCAGTCGGTAGCGCGCCAGGCTCGTAATCTGTAGTTCCCAGGTTCGAGTCCCAGCTGGGTCAGCGTTGAGATTTATCTCCGCAAAAATCCCCGCCCTGCCCACGGTCAGTAGGGGACACCGATGGGCTTGGAAAGGCCGCCGTCCGTCGGATGGGACGTTAAGCCGTGGCCCCGTGTGCGGGAAAGCCATACCCTGTGCACGTTAAAGAACACGCTGGATGGCCTTGACGGGAGACTACCATCTGTCTCCCAACAGCTGTTCCAGTGGGTCCCCTCCCCCAACCTTCTCTGAGCCTTCGGGGTCCATGTGACCTGGCCATTTAGCCCATGGTGTGCAAAAAAGTGCCGCTCAGAGGTAAAACAATCCAATCCAATGGTAATCGTTTGTTCTATTCTTGTGCTTGATATCATTGTCACCGTCAGCTTTATTGTTGACATCATTTCTATTTTAGTTTCTGTCCTGTTGCCCGGTTATCAACTTTTATGTGACTCTTTGTTTCCCAACAATTGTCTTGATCATCATCATCATCACCATTTTGTTGTCTTCGTTAGTCATTGATTTTGTCTTTATGGTTAATGATGATAATGATAGAGTAAAATGCTGACAAAAAATAACTTCCATTGCAAGTTTAGATCAGCTGCTACACATTTTAATGAAATATAGCAATGCTGGTCAATGATTCTACGTCACATCTGTGATTACATCCGCCCTCTTCCCAAAAAGAACATGTTTGAAGAAAAATAACAAAAGCAATCTTATTTGTTTCAAAATCTTTTTCCTCGACTGTAAATGTTTGAAATTATTCTTCTAGATAAAACAGATTTTCTTTAGCAATTTTTTTTCCTCCAGTGAAACAATTACATTAGGAAACTTTGCTGAACAACAAACAAACGTAGTTGTCATAACTAGTTTGTCCTGTTATTGCTCATTGTTTGCTTTCGTGAGCATTGTTGCAGTTCATTGTTCAGTGTGAGTCGGATTTTTATCATTAAATTTGCACTTATTACCGCATATTTTAATTCTCTTGACTTAAATATGTATGACATTTTCTCTCGTGGGTATCAGATTTTGAAGGATATTATTTCTTTTTACTTTGGTAATGTGTTCGTGCTCATTTATATACTACATTCTTTCCGGTCGAAATCTTTGTGCTAAGCAAACGTTTGTAAGAGGAAGTAGTTTATCTTTTGGTGTAAAAATTGGGAAACATAAAAAATGGCTTTATATTAATAATATTTTCACGACAAGACTGTAAAACATACAATTTCGCTGACGTTTTAGGAAGTAGTAGTAAATTCGTAAAATAAATGAAAATTTTATAAAATTATTAAAATTATAAAAAATTTAAATAAAATTTTAATTTAATTCGTAATAATAAAAGTTTGGCTTTTGGTTTGTTTTACCTCTGAGAGGCACTTTTTTGCACACCATGCGCCAAAGCGCCAGGTCACAAGGAATCCGAAGTCTCAGAGAAGGTTGTGGGGAGGAGACTCACTGGAACAGCTGTTGGGAGACAGATGGTAGCCTCCCGTCAAGGCCATCCAGCGTGTTCTTTATCGTACACATGGTATGGCTCTCCCGCACACGGGGCCACGGCTTAACGTCCCATCCGACGGACGGCGGCCTTTCCATGCCCATCGGTGACCCTACTGACCGTGGACAGGGCGGGGAGTTTTGCGGAGATAAATCTCAACGCTGACCCAGCTGGGACTCGAACCTGGGAACTGCAGATTACGAGCCTGGCGCGCTACCGACTGAGCCACCCCGCCCAATTTGTAAAAGTACCACTAGTAAAATTTGTAAAACATCAGATAGTAACACCATACTAAATGAAAATATTAATACATAACTAATGTTTATATTAATTATATGCGAATATGTTGTTTAAATACGATTATTTAATCATAATATGATTATTATTTAATCATTGGTATATAAATAACTAAATGTGTTGTAAAATTAGAGCAACCAAAACATTAATGCACATTATTTATTTAGTGCAAATGAATAATAGCAGCACCAATAGATTTGAAATATCGAAAAAATATTATTGAAAATCGAGTTTTCAAGAGATTTAATTAAGTCAGTCATATTTCCCCCACATAATGCTTATATAAAAACTAATAGTGCTTCAAAGTTTTCGGGGGCGGGGGTGGCTCAGTCGGTAGCGCGCCAGGCTCGTAATCTGTAGTTCCCAGGTTCGAGTCCCAGCTGGGTCAGCGTTGATATTTATCTCCGCAAAATTCCCCGCCCTGCCCACGGTCAGTAGGGGACACCGATGGGCTTGGAAAGGCCGCCGTCCGTCGGATGGGACGTTAAGCCGTGGCCCCGTGTGAGGGGAGCGCCATACCCTGTGCACGTTAAAGAACACGCTGGAAGGCCTTGACGGGAGGCTACCATCTGTCTCCCAACAGCTGTTCCAGTGGGTCCCCTCCCCCAACCTTCTCTGAGCCTTCGGGGTCCATGTGACCTGGCCATTTAGCCCATGGTGTGCAAAAGAGTGCCGCTCAGAGGTAAAACAACCCAACCCAACAACACATTTCAATGCCCATTTTGTGTATGTATAAATTATCTGACTTAATATAGTAAAATGTCAGAAAACATAAAGCCTCATTTATAAAGTGGTTACTGCAAATAGATTTATTTATTGATTTATTATACATAGAATATCTTTGTACATAACTGTAAAACATGGGTTGGGTTGTTTTACCTTTGAGCGGGTTTGAGCTTTGGGTTGTTTTACCTTTGCACACCATGGGCTAAATGGCCAGGTCACATGGACCCCGAAGGCTCAGAGAAGGTTGGGGGAGGGGACCCACTGGAACAGCTATTGGGAGGCAGATGGTAGCCTCCCGTCAAGGTCATCCAGAGTGTTTTTTAACGTGCACAGGGTATGGCTCTCCCTCACACGGGGCCACGGCTTAACGTCCCATCCGACGGACGGCGGCCTTTCCAAGCCCATCGGTGTCCCCTACTGACCGTGGGCAGGGCGGGGAAATTTGCGGAGATAAATCTCAACGCTGACCCAGCTGGGACTCGAACCTGGGAACTACAGATTACGAGTCTGGCGCGCTACCGACTGAGCCACCCCCGCCCCACTGTAAAACATGACATACAACAGTGAGACAAGAGAATAATCACAAGAAAGGAAGTAGGAAAAGTGATTATCAATCATTATCATAAACTTGCTCGTAATGAGTCAAGAAGAAATCAACACCGAAATCTACAAAAGCTGTCACTCGCATGTGGAATCAATTTTTCCCTAATATAATGCTACTTAATTTTTTTCAACAACCATAAAGAAAACCTATTGTGTAAGAATGTGATTGAAAATACAGATCTGAGATTAATCAAATAAGTTTTTAGTATTATTGCTTATTAATCAAACTTTAAGTTTCCTCGAGAACTGACAAATGATCTTTGATCTCTAGTCGTCGGATTAATTTCTGAACAATGATCTCTGATCTCTAGTCGTCGGATTAATTACTATTTGTTTCTAATGAGGCTTCCAATTATCCATCATAAAGCCGCCTGCCAACAGTCTGCTGGCATTATTATCGATCGATTTAAATATTCCTCGGTCGCGCATATTTTCGATTTTTTCGCTGGCCCTTTGACTGGATAATTGAAGTGAAAATCAGGATTTATTTATGCATCAAGTGTTTATTCTTGCATCTGGGATTCCGTTCCTGCAGTGAATTTCATTTTAATCACTTTTTCCAGTCTTTCACCTTGCGAAAGGAATATATTATTGACGGTTAATATTATTTTCTGTAGCAAGTTGTGAACATTTCTCTTTGTAATAAATTCGATTTTAATAGCTCTGCTTATTAACCTATTCTTTTTGTTGTTCGCGTGGGGCGGGGGTGGCTCTGTCGGTAGCGCGCCAGGCTCGTAATCTGTAGTTTCCAGGTTCGAGTCCCAGCTGGCTCAGCGTTGAGATTTATCTCCGCAAAATTCCCCGCCCTGCCCACGGTCAGTAGGGGACACCGATGGGCTTGGAAAGGCCGCCGTCCGTCGGATGGGACGTTAAGCCGTGGCCCCGTGTGCAGGAGAGCCATACCCTGTGCACGTTAAAGAACACGCTGGATGGCCTTGACGGGGGGCTACCATCTGTCTCCCAACAGCTGTTCCAGTGGGTCTCCTCCCCGAACCTTCTCTGAGCCTTCGGGGTCCATGCGACCTGGCTATTTAGCCCATGGTGTGCAAAAATGTGCCGCTCAGAGGTAAAACAACCCAACCCAACTTTTTGTTGTTCGCACTCTGTTCACTTTCAGATAACGAGTCTTGGTCCTTCATAAGGAATTTCAAATGCAATGATCCTGGGATATGTAGGACCAAAGCAAGTAGGGTCAAACCAGTGCCACCTTTAACGTATAAGACCTGAAGAGTACACTAACAAAATATTTTATTTTTAAATGTATATAACTTAGGGTTGGGGGTGGCTCAGTAGGTAACATTGACTCGTAATCTACATTTCCCAGGTTCGAGCCCCAGCTGGGCCAGTGTTGAGATTTATCTCGGCAACACTCTCCGCCCTGCCCTTCGGTCATAAGGGACTTGAGCGGTATTGCTTTTACTTGATAATGAGCTAAATGACAGGCCACAGGAGGAGATAAGGGCCAGTGGTCTTTCCAAGCCCATTGGTGCCCCTTATCTCTATAATTCTAAAACTTAGAACGTGTTAGATTGGTCTTTTTCCACAATGAGCAAAAAGGACAGTTCACAACGACCCCAATAGCAAAGAACCACGTAGGGAGAGGGGATCCACTTGGAAGCTATTAGGACACAAATGGAAACCTCTCATGAAGGTCATACAGATGGTCCTTTAACGGACCGAAAGCATGGTTGGCTCTCCTGCTCTTAGCTCCACTGCTTAATAATCCCATCCGACAGTCAGCAGTCTTTCCAAGCCCATTGGTGTCCCTTATGTTACTGAAAACAGAGAGGAGGTTGGCGGAATCAGAGCAGGGTTCAAGGATACGGGTTTACTGGACAACCGTTATAAGACTAATGGCAACTTTCTAATCCAGATTCCGCAAAACTCCTCGCCTTGTCCACTGTCACTAGGGGACAGTGATGGGCTTGGAAAGGCCGCTGTCCGTTGGGACATTAAACCGTGGTTCCGTGTGCGGGAGATGAATACCCTGTGGACGTTAAAGAACACGCTGGATGTCCTTGACTATAAGGTTGGGTTGTTTTACCTCTGAGCGGCACTTTTTTGCACATAATGGGCTAAATGGCGAGGTCACAAGGAAGTCTCAGAGAAAGAAGTCCCGAAGCCTCAGAGAAAGTTGGGGAAGGGGATCCACTAGGCAGCTGTTGGTGACAGATCATAGTCTCCCGTTTCAGCGTATTCTTTGACGTACACAGCGTATGATTCTCGCGCACACGACGCCACGCCTTAACATTCTATCCGACGGACGGAGGCCTATCCGAGCCCATTGGTGTCCCGTATTGACCGTAGGCAGGGCGGAGAATTCTGCAGAGATAAATCTCAAAGCTGGCCCAGCTGGGATTCGAACCTGGAAACTGTAGATTACGAGCCTGGCGCGCTACCGAATGAGCCCCCCCCCCATCCCCGCCTTGACGGAAAGCAATCATCTGTCTCCCAATAGCTACCCCTTCCCCCCAACCTTCATTGAGCCCTTGGGAGTCCTTGTGACCTCGCCATTTACTCCATTGTGTGCAAAAAAAGTGCCGCTCAGAGATAAAACAACCCAACTCAACCCTAATCCATATTGTGGTGCATAGAATCACTGCTTTTGAGATTCAGGGGATTTTGTAAACAATCGATGTATTTTTTTTTTTATTTTTACCAAGATCAAGGGTCGAACGAGCAGAAATGGGATAAAAACTCAATGCTGAAGACATCGGTTATTTTAAGAATTAATTATTTATTCTGTAAGAAAACAAATATTTGCATGATACGAACAGTCTGAAACAAAACATTCTCTGCACTGGATATATATAATTGTAGATCACAATTGAACAACATTCTCTTCAGCAAATGACAGAGGTTCTTTCTATAACGGATATCGGATATCGTAATGTGATAGAATTGAATACAGGGTTATTCAAACCCTTAACTTTATCCATCTTACTTCACACACGAATAAGGTTGGATTGGGTTGTTTTACAACTGAGCGGCACTTTTTTGCACACCATGGGCTAAATGGCCAAGTCACACGGACCCCGAAGGCTCAGAGAAGGTTGGGGGAGGGGACCCACTGGAACAGCTGTTGGGAGACAGATGGTAGTCCCTGTCAAGGCCATCCAGCGTGTTCTTTAACGTGCACAGGGTATGGCTCTCCCACACACGGGCCACGGCTTAACGTCCCATCCGACGGACGGCGACCTTTCCAAGCCCATTGGTGTTCCCTACTGACCGTGGGCAGGGCGGGGAATTTTACGGAGATAAATCTCAACGCTGACCCAGCTGGGACTCGAACCTGGGATCTACAGATTCACACGAATAAGACTTGATATTTTGTGTCATAAATAACAACTGACTAAGCCACATTTGTTGGCCAAAGCAACACCTCCTATATCAGAAGGCCGATGGACCAAGTTATGACGTCACCATAAGTAGTTTATAATTTTCATAATTCTTATATATTTATTTATATTATTATTACTGGTGTACTTTTATATTAACTTTATACTAATATTTATAAATACATGTTATTTGGAAGGAAAATTGTTCATATTTATTAGCAATTACCATAATCCTAATAAATGCGACAATTTTCCTTATAAATAAGGTGATTTATAAATAAGCATTAGTATAAAGATTAGTATAAAAGTCCACCAGTAATAATAACAGAATTAAATATAATAGGACTACCTTTATACCTATGTCACAATTCGATTCTATCGTATGTGCTCACCAAAGAGTTGTATGATTCTGACATAGATAGATAAATAGGTAAAATGTGATGGGAAGATTAGAAACCCTTCAACTTTTCGCTTCCTGCTATCCCAAACACAAGAATAGGTCGTATAAATCACAATGTAAAAAAATAAAAATAAAATTTTCTGAATTTTTAAAAATTCCCACTTGTGCAGAGAAAATCTTTCTGTGGTCCAAATACTCCTGGATACCAATATTCTTTCCTTTCTGCAACAAAATAGATTTCAAAAACAAAAATCAACAGATGTAACAAGATATAAAAAGATAAACAAAGTCATAGTTTTTTCTTCAGTTCCATCACCAAAAATAACCGTGAATCACTTGAAATGCTTGCCACTAGAGAAGGTTTGTATAAAACACATTTTTTTTTAACAGTCAATATTGCACATTGTAGACTAAATTCCTCTTTTTTTCTCAAGAGGGAAATCACCAGCAAAGAGGCGAATTCAGATTCTGTTTATTAAAGAACTTTCCTTAAAGAAATTGAAAATCAGGATCTGAATTTTTAATCCAATGCTTTTACTTTAGCTTCTGCAAAAAAAAAAACTTATATAATTCAATATATATATATAAATATTTAAAGTTTTTACTGGTAGTTTTTATAGTAATATTACATACATACTTTCCCTATTATTTGCTTCAAAAGTAGAGCTACCATCTCCCTGAATCGCCATTAGCCTCCTAGCGTGAGATGAAAGCAAAATATTGAATCGTTACGAGCTTTCGCCTCGAAGCTTTCAAGACTGCTAGCCAGCGTAATTATACCTTCGCCAGTAAGAAGTGTTCAATATGCGAATGCCTCTCTTTGAATCTCTAATACGGGATTACGGTGATGGATTGGGTTATTAAGGATATCAAAAGTGTTAATAGCTTATCCATCACTAATTTGTGCTTCTTATCTGCAAATAATAGAACTAGATAATATTGATTATGCATTAACGAATTTTTGCTCTCAGTTTAATCGCCAGTCGTCTTGGCCGAGAAAAATATTGCTCATATTGAAAGTAATTTATTTCTCCGTATGGCATGTGGGGGAAAATGAACGACAGGGTGAAAAGAAGAAAGTTTTCGAGAAAGCGAGCTGTAGATAATATTCACTTTATATTTAGAGCTCGAATTTTATTGCCAGTTAAACAAATTGAATAAATTTTAATTCTGAAAAAAATTGTGGATGCCTGGGGTTTACGGAATTGCAAAAAATACTGGTAATTTAAGGGTTTTTTTATAAATTTTAAAATGCAAATGAATATTAGATATAAATTTAAATATATAATATTGTTTAGTATTAATATATTTACTGCAAATTTTAAATTAGTAGTAATGGTAATATTTTTATTAAAATACGAGTAATTGAAATTTTATTTTGTGTATTAATGGTTCACATTATTATATAGTTAACTATTATATTATAAAAAGCATTAATATTCGGTATTAATACAAGAAATTTTAATCAGCAATTTATTTCAATAATTAGAAACGTACTTTTTCTTAAAGATGCTACTACAACGATGAACTTAAAAAATCCTCTGTATGGCAGATGGGTTTTTAAGCTCTGTGCTTTAGAAGAGTATTGTCAAAACTTGTTTATGTTCAAAAAACTCGATGGCCTTGATAGGGTTGGGTTGTTTTACCTCTGAGCGGCACTTTTTTGCACACCATGGGCTAAATGGCCAAGTCACATGGACCCCGAAGGCTCAGAGAAGTTTGGGGGGAGGGGACCCGCTGGAACAGCTGCTGGGAGACAGATGGTAGCCTCCCGTCAAGGCCATCCAGCATGTTCTTTAACGTGCACAGGGTATGTCTCTCCCGCACACGGGACCACGGCTACGTCCCATCCGACGGACGGCGGCCTTTCCAGATGGCCTTGATAGGAATCTCAGCTGTCCAGTATATTTTTTTACCATTTTTCTGTTATAAGCATTGGGTTCTTTGACACCTTATTATTTAGTCCACTGTGCAGAAAAAAGTGCCACGTCCTCCTCTGAAACGGGCGGGGGTGGCTCAGTCGGTAGCGCGCCAGGCTCGTAATCTGTAGTTCCCAGGTACGAGTCCCAGCTGGGTCAGCGTTGAGATTTATCTCCGCAAAATTTCCCCGCCCTGCCCACGGTCAGTAGGGGACACCGATGGGCTTGGAAAGACCGCCGTCCGTCGGATGGGACGTTAAGCCGTGGCCCCGTGTGCGGGAGAGCCATACCCTGTGCACGTTAAAGAACACGCTGGATGGCCTTGACGGGAGGCTACCATCTGTCTCCCAACAGCTGTTCCAATGGGTCCCCTCCCCCAACCTTCTCTGAGCCTTCGGGGTCCATGTGGCCTGGCCATGGGACATCGTGTGCAAAATAGTGCCGCTCAAAGGTAAAAACAACCCACCCAACCCTCCTCTGAAAAGGACCCTTTACTTTCAATCCGCATATCATGCCCTACCAAAATAAGAAAATCTCCTATGATCTCAATACCAGTTTGATTTCGAAGCTTTACAACTTCGAAAATATGCACTTAATGTTAAAATGTGACTAATTATAAAGATCGTAATCAAATCTATTTAAATCCCGATTTCTCAATAATATATTTTCAGTATTAAAAGAGTTATTATGTATGAAAGCTAGAATATTACATAACACTAATGCGTCGTAAGAATTTACCTCAGAAATTAATTAAAAATAAGTAATGTTTCAAATCATTTAATTAAAAAACATTTATTTTAGAAGTTTGTATAATGATTTGAAACGAGTTGAGGCTCAAGCTTTCGAGCTAGCGCCCTCTCCTGCCCGAGGTCATTGAGCCCGAGCTCAATTTGGTACAGAAGTACCGAAATGCATGTAAGTACTAATGCCTAAGTACAGAAATGCATGTCGCTAATTACCATTTTATTTTTATATTTTTAAATATTGTTAGTGTTATTTGGAACGAAAAATATTAGAAGTACTAATAGAAACTTAAAATTCGTGGTAACACACCCAGAGAGTCATTCCTTTATTAAAGATTGAGAAAACGTTAAAAAACAAACGCCGCATGGTACAGTCGCTCAAAAATATATCCGAACACTATGGTTGATTACAGAATTCAGAAATTATATCTGGCAACGATTTTTTTTTAGAAATTAGTGATCTGGCAACCTTCGTGTCACGTGACAGATCACTAATTTCTAAAAAAAATCGTTGCCAGTTATTTTTTCTGAATTCTCTAATCAACCATAGTGTTTGGATATTTTTTGAGCGACTGTACTTGTTTTCAAAGATTGATTAAAATTTTGTAATTATAATAAAAAATATTTTCTACTTTTCTTATTTTTGTCAAAAATTACAAAAATATTTGAAAATTTAATGATTCTGAGTCCAAGTCCGACAAGGCCCCGAGTCTGAACTTATTTAATCATTAAGATTATTTGTTTAGTCGACAATTATAAAAGATAATTTATTATGAAATATTCCTGCTTCCAACTCTAAACACTGAAAGAATATTCTTCTTACTGCAGATTTAGACAGATTTGATTATGATCTTTATCTTCAGTCACATTTTTCCAATAAATGCTTATTTTAGAAGTTTAAATTCCCATTGACATAACATGGGAATTTCTCTGCTCCTCTGCTAGTGTATGTTGTATATATATATTGTTATGAATTTTTAAATAGAAAACTGAGCATGAGTTCAAACGAATGCTTAGCAACAAAATTATAAATGAACTAATTTATTTCAAAGGTATAAGACCACATATATAGAATAAATTCAACTAACATAAACCCTTGTCTTCATCAGTATGGGGCGGGGGTGGCTCAGTCGGTAGCGCGCCAGGCTCGTAATCTGTAGTTCTCAGGTTCGAGTCCCAGCTGGGTAAGCGTTGAGATTTATCTCCGCAAAATTACCCCGCCCTGCCCACGGTCAGTAGGGGACACCGATGGGCTTGGAAAGGCCACCGTCCGTCGGATGGGACGTTAAGCCGTGGCCCCGTGTGCGGAAGAGCCATACCCTGTGCACGTTAAAGAACACGCTGGATGGCCTAGACGGGAGGCTACCATCTGTCTCCCAACGGCTGTTCCAGTGGGTCCCCTCCCCCAACCTTCTCTGAGCCTTCGGGGTCCTTGTGGCCTGGCCATTTAGCCCATGGTGTGCAAAAAAGTGCCGCTCAGAGGTAAAACAATCCAATACAATCCAAAAAGTCTCTTCCAATACACTAGTAACGTAATTCTCACGCTGAAGTATAACATGAACGTCAAATGATACATCAGTTCTGATTTTATTGTTGCACGTTCATCTATCGTATCAATATATATAATTTATTTTGTATAATTAGAAAAACTAGCACTTCTTTTTTCTCATAGTATCATATGATATTTTTTTTGATCTCGCAAAAACAGTTTGAGCGTTAAAAACCCACTTCACCTGCTACCATTTTCATTCCACTCCGGTAATAACTCAGTGTGTCGTAATATCGGGTTTCGCTGTTCGTAAAGGCTGGAAAGAAGAATCAGTTTTATTCAAAGCTCGGGTCATATCGCCCACAAGAACTGAAACTTAACTGGTCCAACCGTCGTCAAGGAGATTAACCCAAAGTGAATGGAAATTCGTCGCTTGAGAATTGATTGTCCTTTCCTCTCCACCAATTCAGTTCTCTGTTCAGACTCAGCAACCATGAAATTCAGAAACGAGGTCGCATCTCAGACTCTTTGGTGCATGTTGCAAGTCACTGACAGGAACAGCTTTCAACCAGTTGATTCTTTAACTTTCTCATGAAGTCATCATCATCATCAAAATAAAACTGTTATTCCGGAAATCATTCTGGCATCTCGCCCCTCTCGACCGGAATTTGACTTTTTAATCTCATCAGCAAAATGGTGAATTTGCCTTTCAGGTTAGAAATTGACAGACTCAAATTTAAAAGTAAGAAATATTCATCCTCGAGGATCAGTCTTTTAAAACCAATACTTTTTTAATTTCTATCAGAACATTCATATTAATTCATAAAATCACTTTTATTTGAATTGAATACAAAGTTAAATTACTTCAACCAAATTTGAAGCTTGCAAAAAAATCGAAACAAATATAAAACAAAGTTTCCTATTATCCAAACTCTTGTGCCCTAATAAATTGTTTAACGTTAATTCATCAATTCCTATGTCATTTAATGATTGATTATTTGTATTCTAGGGACGTTGTAATTTTTACAATTCAACAGCACTAACTGTTTCTCTTTTACCAAAAGTCTGCAGATTCTGCTATGTTCATCTTGGGTTGGGTTGTTTTACCTCTGAGCGGCACTTTTTTGCACACCATGGGCTAAATGGCCAGGTCACATGGACCCCGAAGGCTCAGAGAAGGTTGGGGGAGGGGACCCACTGGAACAGCTGTTGGGAGACAGATGGTAGCCTCCCGTCAAGGCCATCCAGCGTGTTCTTTAACGTGCACAGGGTATGTCTCTCCCGCACACGGGGCCACGGCTTAACGTCCCATCCGACGGACGGCGGCCTCTTCCAAGCCCATCGGTGTTCCCTACTGACCGTGGGCAGGGCGGGGAATTTTGCGGAGATAAATCTCAACGCTGACCCAGCTGGGACTCGAACCTGGGAACTACAGATTACGAGCCTGGCGCGCTACCGATTGAGCCACCCCCGCCCCTATGTTCATCTTGTACATTTGATCATTTAGTCGCATTACACCTGTTCTGAGTCTGGTGAAGGTAAGAATATCTTTTCTGGAAAATCCAGTCTTTAAATACTTTTGTCCAAGTAAGAAAAAGCGTTAACTAAAAAGAAAGGTAGAAATTTTTTCTAAGAATTTCTTTACTCCGAAATTTAAAGGAAGCATTTTCCCGCGAAGTTCTTAAGCAACTATCATTCCTGATATCACTCCTCTAATCCGTAATTCTATTCAGAAAAGTTAGTAAACTATGTGGAATAGCCTCTCAACTGAATCTGGAAAACAAAGAGTGAAAAAAAACAAAATTAATGAAATTTTCAATCATTTGGCTTGGTGATCAAGGATGTCTTCTTCTTCAACATAAAATATTATTCCGACAAATCACTCGGATCCTTGCGCCCCTCTCTCCGGAAATTCTCTTAAGAAAGGTCCGTGCACTCTGTGGGAGAGTACTCTTAATTGAGTATGGAAAACTTAAATTTATAAAGCAAAACCATGAAATTCTCTGTAATCTTGGACATTTCAAAGTTTTCTGAAGGCAGGAAAACTTGATTAACGGATTAGAGGATTAGAGGAGTGATCTTCAGTTCAGTAGAAACTGAAAATTCTTGATTAACATCATTATAATCCGAAGAGCGATTGATCTCCTATAATGAATGGGTGGGGCGGGGGTGGCTCAGTCGGTAGCGCGCCAGGCTCGTAATCAGTAGTTCCCAGGTTCGAGTCCCATCTGGGTCAGCGTTGAGATTTATCTCCGCAAAATCCCCCGCCCTGCCCACGGTCAGTAGGGGACACCGATGGGCTTGGAAAGGCCGCCGTCCGTCGGATGGGACGTTAAGCCGTGGCCCCGTGTGCGGGAGAGAGCCAAACCCTGTGCACGTTAAAGAACACGCTGGATGGCCTTGACGGGAGGCTACCATCTATCTCCCAACAGCTGTTCCAGTGGGTCCCTTCCCCCAACCTTCTCTGAGCCTTCGGGGTCCATGTGACCTGGCCATTTAGCCCATGGTGTGCAAAAAAGTGCCGCTCAGAGGTAAAACAACCCAACCCAAGTAAGAAAAAGCGTTAACTAAAAAGAAAGGTAGAAATTTCTTCTAAGAATTTCTTTACTCCTAAATTTAAAGGAAGCATTTTCCCTCGAAGTTCTTAAGCAACTATTATTCCTGATATCACTCGGGGCCTTTCACTCCTCTAATCCGTAATTCTATTCAGAAAAGTTAGTAAACTATGTGGAATAGCCTCTCAACTGAATCTGGAAAACAAAGAGTGAAAAAAAACAAAATTAATGAAATTTTCAATCATTTGGATTGGTGATCAAGGATGTCTTCTTCTTCAACATAAAATATTCCGACAAATCACTCGGATCCTTGCGCCCCTCTCTCCGGAAATTCTCTTAAGAAAGGTGCGTGCACTCTGTGGGAGAGTACTCTTAATTGAGTATGGAAAACTTAAATTTATAAAGCAAAAATATGAAATTGACTATTATCTTGGACATTTCAAATTTTTCTGAAGGCAGGAGGTAGTTCAGTAGAAACTGAAAATTCTTGATTAACATCATTATAATCCGAAGAGCGATTGATCTCCTATAATGAAAAAACCTCATGGTACTATTTGGGCAGTAAATCAAATTCTGTCAATGAATCTTGTATCCTTTAAAAATCGTAATATTATTTCAAAGTATATTTTCTTTTTGTCAAATTCTGGTGTCCCAGTAGATCTTTGAGTGTTAATTCCTTAATTTCAATTTCTTCCAGTTAATGAAGCATTTTCTCTCCCTGAGTATCAAATTTACTGCAGCTAAGCAACATATGAGTGACAGTTTCTTTTGTTCTACATGTATCACAGGCATGCTCTATTCATGAGATTATGAGAGGACTCAGCTCTGTTCATCTTATGCATTTGATCATTCAGTCTTGTGGTTACTGTTCTGAGCCTGGTAATGGTTACTATGTCCTTTTTAATCAGTCCTTAAATCTTGAAATGGGTCAATAGTTTGACTAATCAAACTCCTATGATTCAGATGTGAGGAAGAATGAAATTTAAAATAATGCAAAAAATTTCGTTTTTAAAAAATTTGCTTATTTTTTCTTTTATAATAATCGAAACCTCTTGGAATATTGAGCCAGTTTTCATGTAATAACGCTTCCTTAGCTATTTTGTCAACAATTTTATGTCCTCCAACGCCGATGTGGCTGGGAATCCACTGCACATTTCACTCAACGTCCTTTTCCATCATTTTATTCGCCAACTGCAAAATGTTGCAAAAAAAGTTCATTGTTCCTATATCTTCCCGGGTCTCCTTATAAAAACTTAATAACTGATCGACAATCAGACAGAATAATAACTTTGTCACAGTCCAGACTAGCACCCCACTTAAGGGCCATTTCTATGGCTACCAATTCAGTTGCGAAAACTTCTGTTTGGTCCGGTAGTCTAACTGCTAAATGCAAATTATGATCTGGGATCCAATTTTCAGCTGCCGCTCTTCCCTCATCCTTGTTCACAGAGCCAACCGTAAATAGTTTTGTAAAGAAATTATGCCTCAAATAAAGTTTCAGCTAAATTCTTGAGTACACAAGGAATTTTTTTCAAAATTCCATGGGGACAAATCATCCCACTGGTCGCTGGAGGCCCCGAACGTCTTCGAATGGAGGAAACCCTCCGATTACTTCATAAATAGAACATGTTTTCCTGGTGAATTACTAAAAATCTACTCAACCAGTGGGTTAGTCCTTTGTATATAAACCATTCTTAGAAAGTGTTGGAAGAGGAGATTGGGTCTCCTTAGAGAAAAAGGTTCCAGGTTGGCTTCAACAAGAAGCGAGACAGTGGGACAAGGAGGGTCCTTTGTATATAGATCATTCTTAGAAAGTGTTGGAAGAGGAGATTGGGTCTCCTTAGAGAAAAAGGTTCCAGGTTGGCTTCAACAAGAAGCGAGACAGTGGGACAAGGAGGGTCCTTTGTATATAGATCATTCTTAGAAAGTGTTGGAAGAGGAGATTGGGTCTCCTTAGAGAAAAAGGTTCCAGGTTGGCTTCAACAAGAAGAGAGACAGTGGGACAAGGAGGGAATTGGGCCAGACAGATCCTTACCGCTCTGTTTTGGATTTTTTTTCCATTTTGTTTTTTAACTAAGGGTGGAGTTAGCATTTTCCAAAAGAAATCCTCCGTATTCCAGTCTTGATCTTATTAAGACTTTATATATGTTTATCTTCTGTTGAATGGAAGTTCCTCGTTTCCTCGGAGCCAGATTTTTTTTGTTGGTTGGTTGTTTTACCTCTGAGCGGCACTTTTTTGCACACAATGGGCTAAATGGCCAGGTCACAAGGACCCCGAAGGCTCAGAGAATTCAGGGAGAGGACCCACTGGAACAGCTGTTGGGAGACAGCCCAATGGTAGCCTCCCGTCATGGCCATCCAGCATGATCTTTGACATGCACAGGGTATGGCTCTCCCGTACACGGTGTCACGACTTAACGTCTCATCTGACGGACGGTGGTCTTTCCAAGTTCATCGGTGTCCCATATTGACCGTGGGCAGGATGGGGAGGTTTGCGGAGATAAATCTCAACGCTGATCCAGGTGGGACTCGAACCTGTGAACTGCAGATTACGACCCTGGCGCATTACCGACTGAGCCATCCCTACCCCTCTCGGAGTCAGACATCGCAGGATATTTACAAAGGGTACTTATAGTTTCTTCCACGAATTCGGCGTATTTTGACCATTTCAATTCTGAATCAAGTACAACTTCTAGAAATTTATGGAATTTAACTACTTTTAGTACTTGTATTGTTCATCCTTAACTGTAAGGAAGGAAATTTGCGGATGAAGCGAGAATGAAAAAAAATGTCAATCATTTTATTATTTCTTTTGAATAAAATTAGTGGTAGCTTTATTAACTTTTTAAGAGTAGAAACAAAAGAACATTCTAAACTTATAGGAAATTTTTAGATTAAAGATTTTTGTTCGGAAACACAAACAATTTTTGTCACATGATTAAATTGTTAATAAGTATAAAAAATAGCAGCATAAAATTAAAAACAGTAAAATTCTTAGTAAATATATTTTAATTAATTTTGCATTAATTGTTGCTATTAACTATAGTTTTATTCATTTGTACATTATCTTAAAGCAGTGTCTCACAAACGTTTTTACTCTGCGGCACACCTAAAAAAGAATTTTTGATGGTTACGTAAAAAGAGGAAAATTGAAATTTCGTTAAATGCATTTTATTGAAAATAAATATAATAATAAATATAATTAATCATAACTCGGTGTTTGTTTTAGCCCATGGTGTGCATTCATGATCAGTGAACCATAAATATGCGAACATTAAATGTATAAAAATTAAATATTTTTCGCTGAAATTTACACTTTGTTTTTAGTCGTGTAGCAAATTATTTTCTCATACAATCGAATCTGTTTGTAACGAATCCGGAAATGGCGGGTTTTTGTTTATAATCTAGTTAAATGCTGGATCTTGTTCTTATTACTCTTCTGCCTTCTTCAGTGAACTGTCTTCGGTTTAAATGAAACTTTTTATAGTGAACACTTATATATTGCCATAGAATGTAGTGGCCATTCCATTCTATGTCTTGAAATAATCAAAAATTAATACCAAAATTTGGAAAAAGCTTGATAAATACTTACAAGATCCCAGTTGATAAAATCTGAAAGATTTTTATTAAAGCACGTCGATAGCACGTCGATATTAAAGCACGTCGATAACACAAGTCAAGTCAAAATGAAATCTTTGGAATATCTAGTGTCAATATGAAAATCTCTCGCGGCACACTATTGTGCCGCGGCACACAGTTTGCAAGACACTGTCTTAAAGCAACATAAAGTAACATACTGAATATCTGAAAACTATCCTTTCATCTAGCATATTATCAAAATTGCTCTCATGACGTTAATTGATCAAAACAGCATTAATCAATACCTCCTCTAACAGAAGGCATTACAAGTAATGACGTCATATAAGTAGGCCGAAAATCTTTGTTTTTATAAATTTATTACTATTATTATTACTGGTAAATTTTAATACTAAACTTTATACTAAAGTTTTTTTATAAATACGCATTTTTAGAAGAAAAATCATTCGTATTTATTAGCATTATCATAATGCTAATACTTAAGAATAATTTTCCTTCTAAATAATGTATTTTTATGCATAAACAGTGTAAACGTTGGTGTTAAAATCTACCAGTCATAATAGGAGAAATGAATGTATAAAAAATATCTAGATATATATTTTTGGTTATGCTGACGTCATAGCTTAGTTGTACGTCTCTCTATTATACAAGGTGGCTCAAAATGGTTGGAAACGTTGGGTTGTTTTACCTCTGAGCGGCACTTTTTTGCACACCATGGGCTAAATGGCCAGGCCACAAGGACCCCGAAGGCTCAGAGAAGGTTGGGGGAGGGGACCCACTGGAACAGCTATTGGGAAACAGATGGTAGCCTCCCGTCAAGACCATCCAGCGTGTTCTTTAACATGCACAGGGTATGGCTCTCCCGCACACGGGGCCACGGTTTAACGTCCCATCCGACGGACGGCGGCCTTTTTAAGCCCATCGGTGTCCCCTACTGACCGTGGGCAGGGCGGGGAATTTTGCGGAGATAAATCTCAACGCTGACCCAGCTGGGACTCGAACCTGGGAACTACATATTACGAGCCTGGCGCGCTACCGACTGAGCCTGGCGCGCTACCGACTGAGCCACCCCCGCCCCTGATTGGAAACGACTAAGTAAATCGTCGACATTATAAGTGTTCACTATAAAAAGTTTCATTTTAACCGAAGACAGTTCACTGAAGAAGGCAGAAGAGTAATAAGAACAAGATCCAGCATTCAACTAGATTATAAACAAAAACCCGCCATTTCCGGATTCGTTACAAACAGATTCGACTGTATGAGAAAATAATTTGCTACACAACAAAAAACAAAGTGTAAATTTTAGCGAAAAATATTTTATTTTTATACATTTAATGTTCGCATATTTATGGTTCACTGATCATGAATTGCTCTGATCTACTTCATACTACACTGAGTGTTATTATTTTTTACACTGTAAACACGCGGGTATTGCTTTCCATCTACCCATATTTCGAATAATTCCGTTGGTTTCAAATTGCCCAAGTGCTGGTGAGCAATTGCTTTCAGCTTGTTCGAATTGTTATGCGATCTGTCCTGCTCTGTTGGCACGAAAATGTCTAGCATTCACCTGATTTCTCAATGCTCATTCTTCAGTTAGGGTGAATGCAACTGTGAGGTTTGAATTTCATATTTATCGTTCTTTAGGAAATTATTTCTATGTCAATAGTTTTGGTTATGAATTGCTGTCACGATTAAAAATTTTCCACACACCTTTCTTTGATAAAAGCATATAAATCTCAGTGTGGATAAGTGTTCTTTATAGTGACTTTTTTTTTCTATCAATTTACATTTTAAACAGTTAAGTGCATGACGAGAAATATCAGTCTTAATACTATTTTATTGATAAGGAATTTTTCAATGTTGAATTGCGTTGTTTTTCCTCGGAGTGGCACTCTTTGCATGGCCTAATTTTCACGTCACAAGGACTCTAAAGCAGGCCCGGATCTAGAAAATAAAATAAAGTCGTCGAGGGGGGGGGGGGCAGGGGCTTGGATTGAGTGAAGGATTTGGATTGGGATGTTTTACCTCTGAGCGGCACTTTTTTTGCACACCATAGGCTAAATGGCCAGGTCATATGGACCCACAAGGCTCAGAGAAGTTTGGGGGAGGGAACCCAATGGAACAGCTGTTGGGAGATAGATGGCAGCCTCCCATCAAGGCCATCCAGTGTGTTCTTTAACGTGCACAGAGTATGGCTCTCCCGCACACGGCGCCACGGCTTAACGTCCCATCCGACGGACGGCGGCCTTTCCAAACCCATCGGTGTCCCTACTGACCGTGGGCAAGGCGGGGAGTTTTGCAGAGTTTGAGTGAAGGACCAACATCGAATCGTAATAAACAGGAAGTCTTTTCCTCTATTAAACATTTTCCTTCGTTTCACAGGTTTTCAATAAATTTCTGGAATGATACGGGTAATATATAAGGGTGTCCGACAAAGGATGATGGGGTTTCGGGAAGCAAAGCCCCCAAATGCACAAAAGGCATCGCATTGAAAATTGCACCTGTACCAGTCGCTCAAAAAAGTATCCGAACGCTATGGTTGATTACAGAATTAAGAAAAAATATCTGGCAACGATTTTTTCAGAAATTAGTGATCTGGCAACCTTCGTGTCACGTAACACGAAGGTTGCCAGATCACTAATTTCTGAAAAAATCGTTGCCAGATATTTTTCTTAATTCTGTAATCAACCATAGCGTTCGGATACTTTTTTCAGCGACTGTACATTTCCCCCATTCAAACATTTTTCTGGGCGCCCAACAACAACAAAGCGTCGCACCGCCACATTTCGCAACAGATGTTACGGAAGTTCTTATTGAAACATTTTCTGATAGATGAATTGGTAGGGATGGTGTCATTCTATGGACCCCGAGAAGTCTTGATTTCACACCCTTGATTTTTTTCTTCTGGAGCTTTCTAAAGAATTTTGCTTATATGAGCAAAAGTCGAGACCTGAATCATTTGGAAAACAAAATAAGAGAAGCAACTGAGTATGTAAACAAGAGAGATGCTGCAGCGTGTATGGCAAAGAAGTGGAAAACCGATTGGACGCATGCAGAGTCACAAACTTTGTGGAAGTGTATGTGGAAATGCTCTAGTTATGTTGAAAACTTTTTATTTGAGGTTGGGTTGTTGGGTTGTTTTACCTCTGAGTGGCACTTTTTTGCACACAATGGGCTAAATGGCCAGGTCACAAGGACCCCGAAGACTCGGAGAAGGTTGGGGGAGGGGACCCACTGGAACAGCTGTTGGGAGACAGATGGTAGCCTCCCGTCAAGGCCACCCAGTGTGTTCTTTAACGCGCACAGGGTATGGCTCTCCCATACACGGCACCACGGCTTAACGTCCCATCCGACGGACGGCGGCCTTTCCAAGTCCATCAGTGTCCCCTACTGACCATGGGCAGAGCGCGGAATTTTGCGGAGATAAATCTCAACGCTGACCCAGCTGGGACTCGAACCTGGGAACTGCAGATCACGAGCCTGGCGCGCTACCGACTGAGCCACCCCCGCCCCATTTTTTTGAGGTATATTAGCAGTCGGTGGCTCAGTCGGTAGCGCGCCAGGCTCGTAATCTGCAGTTCCCAGGTTCGAGTCCCAGCTGGGTCAGCGTTGAGATTTATCTCCGCAAAATTCCGCGCTCTGCTCATGGTCAGTAGGGGACACTGATGGACTTGGAAAGGCCGCCGTCCGTCGGATGGGACGTTAAGCCGTGGTGCCGTGTATGGGAGTTAAAATATTACTAAAATTTAGCAGTTAAAATATTACTTTCTTCGACATGTATATTATTTTCCTTCCTCTTGGATATCCAAACCACACTATTATTATTCGGACACCCTGTTTATATGTTTAAAATTTTAGTCGCCAGTTTCCGTGTTACTAGCATTTGAAAATGTTTAAAATTATATTCGTCACCCTCCGTGTTACTAGTAATATTTAAAAAATGTTTAAATTTTTATTAGCCTTCTTCCATGTTACTAGCATTTAAAAATGTTTAACATTTTACTCGCCTCCATCCGTGTTACTAGCATTCTCAAAAGTAAGGAGATAGGTCTCTTGTGCTTCCCCACCCCATCCAGCCAACAGCCACTCCTAACCACCACCACCTAGATCCGACCTTGTTCCAAGGGCTCAGGGAAAATTGGAGACCCACGGACAAGCTATTACGAGACAGATGGAAGTCTTCCGTTAGGCCACCAAACATGTTTCTTAATGTCCCAGGGTGATTTCACTGGTTAATCTCCCACTTGATTGGGGCGGGGGTGGCTCAGTCGGTAGCGCGCCAGGCTCGTAATCTGTAGTTCCCAGGTTCGAGTCCCAGCTGGGTGAGCGTTGAGATTCATCTCCGCAAAACTCCCCGCCCTGCCCACGGTCAGTAGGGGACACCGATGGGCTTGGAAAGGCCGCCGTCGGTCGAATGGGACGTTAAGCCGTGGTCCCGTGTATGGGAGAGCCATACCCTGTGCACGTTAAAGAACACGCTGGATGGCCTTGACGGGAGGCTACCATCTGTCTACCAACAGCTGTTCCAGTGGGTCCCCTCCCGCAACCTTCTCTGAGCCTTCGGGGTCCATGTGACCTGGCCAATTAGCCCATGGTGTGCAAAAACGTGCCGCTCAGAGGTAAAACAACCCAACCCTCCCCCAACCTTCTCTGAGCCTTCGGGGTCAATGTGACCTGGCCATTTAGCCCATGGTGTGCAAAAAAGTGCCGCTCAGAGGCAAAACAACCCAACTCCCACTTGATCGCGTCACCCTACACACCGAAGGCAAAACGGGAGTTAGCGTGAAAAATTCTCAACATCGGAACAGTTGGGACTCGAACCTGCGAATATCAGATTATTGAGCCAAATCTTCCCCACCATTATTCGGGTTTGTGGGAAGAAGTTAATCAATAGTTTGCCTTTGAGTTACCATCTTTTAGACGAACTCATATCGCTTCTATCGAATAATCTCATTTTTTTTTAAATTAAATTTTTCGTTTATTGACTTTTTCGTTCCTTAAAAGGTTTAATTCGAACTAATGGATGATGGGGGGGAGGAAATGCAAAAGAGTGCTATTTTATTAATCCTTTCACAACATAAAAAGCATTTGACTTTTATTCCTTAAAAATAGAAAATTGCTTCAACATGCTGTCAGCGAAATATCTCTAGAAATCTACCACCAAAATTTCGAATTTCTACCCTAAACAGATCACTTGCAGCGTTCATTAAAAGTTGGCACTAATTACTTGTAACTTCTACGATATAAATTAGAACTACCTAAGTATTTGAAAAATGCGAATTATATTTCTTTAATACCAAATCCAAATAAAAAGCTTTTTCCCATTATCTCTTAAAATTAAACAGTCGCGTTTCCCACCCACCCATGGGCATAAGGGGTCAACTTATTGTTGCCAATGAAATATTCGTGACCGTCATATCCCACCATCAAAATTTTAAAATTCTAGCGTTGGCAATATTCGTTAAAATGTTGGATTTTCCACACCGTTAGAGGGCGCAATTATAGCATTTGAGAGACTCGAAAAGTTTGAATCGTAATATTTATTCAATAAATAGCCAGCCGCAAAAAAATTTTCATTTATCTCTAGAAACAAATAATTATCTCTTAAATAAGTGAGCACAGGGGCGGCTCAGTCGGTCGCACGCCAGTCTCATAATCTGTAGTTCCCAGGTTCGAGTCCCAGCTGGGTCAGCGTTGAGATTTATCTCCGCAAAATTCCCCGCCCTGCCCACGGTCAGTAGTGGACACCAATGGGCTTGGAAAGGCCGCCGTTCATCGGATGGGACGTTAAGCCGTGGCCCCGTGTGCGGGAGAGCCATAGTTAAAGAACACACTGGATGACCTTGACGGGAGGCTACCATCTGTCTCCCAACAGCTGTTCCAGTGGGTCCCCTCCCCCAACCTTCTGTGAGCTTCGGGGTCCATGTGACCTGGCCATTTAACCCATGCTGTGTACAACCCAACCCAAATGAGCACATCTCGTTTTTTTTTGTAAACAAGATAAAAAGGATCTCAGCCAACTTTGCATTTTCTTAAACTTTCCTTTTTGTTACCAAAGCTCATAAACTTCCTCGAACTTACTAAACAATGGTACTAAATGCCAAAGGACCAAATCCCAACTACCAACCGAGTCGTTAATAGCTTTTACTGCTTTCCAATTACAGAAGACTTGCAACAACATAGAGCCGGCTAAAGTGTTTCCGTGTTCCAAGGAACAATTTTTATTTCGGTGAAAATGCTCCCGTCAATCATTTCTGCATCTTATAACATTAATTTTTTTTTTTTAAAAATCATTTCAAGGAGTTTGAAACGGAAACTTTGGTAGTTATATATATTTAAAAACGAATTTTTCTGTCATTTCCCTGAACAAACCTAGTATGATATAGGAGGCTCTGTCCAAGGCCATCTAACCACACCGGGTAAAGGCTACCTTGATAATGAAGGTCATGACAGCTATTTGGTGACGTCACGTAAGGAGGGAAATATATTTTTTTCAATTGTAGTACATTATTATTGCAAGTTGCTTTAAATTAAATTTACCAAATAAATAAAACTATAGGTAATTATAATAATTTAAAAAAAAAATACCCCCTCAAGCAACTGCTTTCCACAAGAGGTCTGACAGGAGCCTGTCAGTTTATATGCCAGAGTAGAAGGTCTGAGAGGATGGCAGGACCTCAGCAGAAAAATAACACATACATCCATGCCTTACCCAGGGCTCGAACCCAAATTAACGTAACAATAATCAAATATATATTCACTAAGAGTTTACTGTTTTTTAATTTCATATTCTTGCCGTAACAGTAATATATTTAATGTTATATTCATTTGTTATGTATATACTTAAGTTTCCTGCAGTAATATTGTATCAAAAAATATATAAATGTTTTATCTATAACTTTTATTAATAATCTCCTGAAGTAATGCTTAAATATCGAGATAGCCTTGATCAGGCTGAACAATTCACTAACAGAAGTAATGTTTTAAATAATATGTGGTTCTTTTAATTAAAGATTTATTATCCCTTAAAATTTGTCTGCTGTATAATTTTTTTTAATTTCATAATTATTTCTAAAATATTTAATTATATTTTAATATATACATAATTATTAAATTATTTTCTTTTGATCTCTGTGGCAAGCAGCTGCTTGAGGGGGTATTTATTTATTTATTTATTTATTTATATTATTTTAAACTAAATAGTTTGCAGTTAAAATTTAAACAAATTATATCAGTAATGCAAATTTAATTCCCTCCTTTTTCCCTCCTTTCGTTCGACGGGTGTCCGAGCCTAATGTATCTGGCTGGCCTACGCGTTAACATGCTCTAATATTGCATGGGGGGGGGGGGGATTTGCTCAATCAGTAGCACGCCAGGTTCGTAATCTACAGTTCCCAGGATCGAGTCCCAACTGGGCCAGCGTTGAGATTTATCTCAACAAAACTCTCTGCCCTCACCACGGTCAGCAGGGGACACCGATGGGCTTGGAAAAGCAGCCGTCCATTGAATGGGACGTTAAGCCGTGTCCTCATTTACGGGAGAGCTATACTCTGTGCACGTTAAAGAACACGCTGGATGGCCTTGACGAGAAGCTACCATCTGTCTCCCAACAGCTGTACCAGTGGGTCCCTCCTCCAATCTTCTCAAGGCCTTCGGGGTCCATGTGACCTGGCCATTTAGCCCATGGTGTGCTAAAAAATGCCGCTCAGTGGTTAAACAACAATCCAACTGCATAACGGGATTGAAACTATACTGCGATTACACTTCATAGCAGGGGCGGGGGTGGCTCAGTCGGTAGCGCGCCAGGCTCGTAATCTGTAGTTCCCAGGTTCGAGTCCCAGCTGGGTCAGCGTTGAGATTTATCTCCGCAAAATTCCTCGCCCTGCCCACGGTCAGTAGGGGACACCGCTGGGCTTGAAAAGGCCGCCGTCCATCGGATGTAAACGTTAAGCCGTGGCCCCGTGTACGGGAGAGACATACGCTGTTCACTTTAAAGAACACGCTGGATGGCCTTGACGGGAGGCTACCATCTGTCTCCCAACAGCTGTTCCAGTGGGTCCCTCCCACAATCTTCTCTAGGCCTTCGGGGTCCATGTGACCTGGACATTTAGCCCATGGTGTGCAAAAAAATGCCGCTCAGTGGTAAAACAACTCAACCCAACCTTGTGACCTGACCATTTAGCCCATGGTGTGCGAAAAGTGTCACTCAGAGGTTAAATAACAATCCAACTGCATAACGGGATTGAAACTATACTGCGATTACACTTCATAGCAGGGGCGGGGGTGGCTCAGTCGGTAGCGCGCCAGGCTCGTAATCTGTAGTTCCCAGGTTCGAGTCCCAGCTGGGTCAGCGTTGAGATTTATCTCCGCAAAATTCCCTGCCCTGCCCACGGTCAGTAGGGGACACCGCTGGGCTTGAAAAGGCCGCCGTCCGTCGGATGTAAACGTTAAGCCGTGGCCCCGTGTACGGGAGAGACATACGCTGTGCACTTTAAAGAACACGCTGAATGGCCTTGACGGGAGGCTACCATCTGTCTCCCAACAGCTGTTCCAGTGGGTCCCTCCCCCAATCTTCTCTAGGCCTTCGGGGTCCATGTGACCTGGCCATTTAGCCCATGGTGTGCAAAAAAATGCCGCTCAGTGGTAAAACAACTCAACCCAACCTTGTGACCTGACCATTTAGCCCATGGTGTGCGAAAAGTGTCACTCAGAGGTTAAACAACAATCCAACTGCATAACGGGATTGAAACTATACTGCGATTACACTTCATAGCAGGGGCGGGGGTGGCTCAGTCGGTAGCGCGCCAGGCTCGTAGTCTGTAGTTCCCAGGTTCGAGTCCCAACTGGGTCAGCGTTGAGATTTATCTCCGCAAAATTCCCCGCCCTGCCCACGGTCAGTAGGGGACACCGCTGGGCTTGAAAAGGCCGCCGTCCATCGGATGGGACGTTAAGCCGTGGCCCCGTCTGCGGGAGAGCCATACCCTGTGCACGTTAAAGAACACGCTGGATGGCCTTGACGGGAGGCTACCATCTGTCTCCCAACAGCTGTTCCTGTGGGTCCCTTCCCCCAACCTTCTCTGAGCCTTCGGGGTCCATGTGACCTGGCCATTTAGCCCATGGTGTGCAAAAAAGTGCCGCTCAGGGGTAAAACAACCCAATAACCCAACCCACTTCATAGCAGAATTTAAAGAGGAAAATATCCTTTTATTTTTATCTGGTATCGTATTCGACATGTGGGAATTATGAGATTTTTTTCCTAGTAGTTGAATTTTAAGTTGAAATTATACTGTGGTTTTGCCTAAATATTTTCTTATATACATACACATCGTTCATAATGTCATCGTAAATTGTCTTTAACAACTCCTTACACGAAACGAATCTATCCGTTGTATATTACAGTCTCAACGTCTTCGTGGCGTTTATTCCTCGCATTGAAAGATTCATTACCCCACAGTAGCTAGTTGCTTATTCATAACGACAACGTAACTCGATTTTATCTCGGGCTTGAAGAACTGTGTGATGTTATCAGCACTCGTAACATCTTTCATGTGTGTTGTGCGTGATGTACTTTGCGTGATACAGCCAAAAAAAATAGTTCTGCGCATAATGATGTAAATAATGTGAGAAATGTTTATAGGTTTAACCAGAAACAATGGATGCTGAAAATCTGTTTTGCAACTTACTAAAGTGGTCTCAACACACGATGTCAGGGGTAACGTTTTTTGTTATTATTACTTGCGTGCTATGTGAGGGGGAAAAACGAAGTTTGGATTTGTACTTTCCAATCTCGTGGCATTCTTTTCACTTCTGTTTGTAGTTGTGTACTGTAAGTAAACAAAATAAAACTTAAAGAATTTCTTGGGGCGGGGGTGGCTCAGTCGGTAGCGCGCCAGGCTCGTAATCTGTAGTTCCCAGGTTCGAGTCCCAGCTGCGTTGGGCGGGGGTGGCTCAGTCGGTAGCGTGCCAGGCTCGTAATCTGTAGTTCCCGGGTTCGAGTCCCAGCTAGGTCAGCGTTGAGATTTATATCCGCAAAATTTCCCCGCCCTGCCCACGGTCAGTAGGGGACACCGATGGGCTTTAAAAGGCCGCCGTCCGTCGGATGGGACGTTAAGCCGTGGCCCCGTGTGCGGAAGAGCCATACCCTGTGCACGATAAAGAACACACTGGATGGCCTTGACGGGAGGCTACCATCTGTCTCCCAACAGCTGTTCCAGTGGATCCCCTCCCCCAACCTTCTCTGAGCCTTCGGGGTCCATGTGACCAGGCCATTTAGCCCATGGTGTGCAAAAAAGTGCCGCTCAGAGGTAAAACAACCCAACCCAACCCAGCTGCGTCAGCGTTGAGATTTATCTCCGCAAAATTCCCCGCCCTGCCCACGGTCAGTAGGAGACACCGATGGGCTTGGAAAGGCCGCCGTCCGTCCAATGGGACGTTAAGCCGAGGTCCCTTGTATGGGAGAGCCACACCCTGTGCACGTTAAAGAACACGCTGGATGGCCTTGACGGGAGGCTACCATCTGTCTCCCAACAGCTGTTCCAATGGGTCTCCACCCCCAACCTTCTCTGAGCCTTCGGGGTCCATGTGACCTTGCCATTTAGCCCATGGTGTGCAAAAAAGTGCCGCTCAGAGGTAAAACAACCCAACAACTGTATGATAACCATGCACCACCACCACCCGGCATGTTTCTGAGAGACGTCGGTTCGAATCCCACTCAGAGAAAAATAAATTTTTTTTCAGCTAATTATTTCAAGTGTTTCTCCACTACAGGATATTTTCCTGTGATAGTTTATTATTATTGAAAATGAGATTACTTTTAGAAATTATCATGATGATTCTATGATGAGGGTTGGCTCATCGTGAGCTGCTGCTTCAACTGCCTTCATTACTCCCTACTCTGGTGAGAAAGAAGACATTAATGGGCGTGGATTTGCCTTGATGAAGGAGGGTTGGGTTTTTTACCTCTGAGCGGCACTTTTTTGCACATCATGGGCTAAATGGCGAGGTCACAAGGACCCCGAAGACTCAGAGAAGGTTGGGGGAGGAAACCCACTGGAACAGCTGCTGGGAGACAGATGGTAGCCTCCCGTCAAAGCCATCCAGCGTGTTCTTTAACGTGCACAGGGTATGGCTCTCCCGTACACGGGTCCACGGCTTAACGTCCCATCTGACGGACGACGGTCTTTCCAAGCCCGTCGGTGTCCCCTACTGACCGTGGGCAGGGCGGGGAATTTTGAGAAGATAATCTCAACGCTGACCCAGCTGGGACTCGAACCTGGGAATTACAGATTACGAGCCTGGCGCGCTACTGACTGAGCCACCCCCGCCCCTCTCGATGAAGGAGGGGAAAGAGTTTGCTCAGTCTAGCCCGCCAGGCTCGTAGTGTGCACTTCCTGTGCTTGGGTCCCAAATGAGCCTGGGTTCAGAATTTCGACTTCTTGCCCTCGGTGACAAAGAGGATGCTGCCGTTCATCGGACTGGACGTTAAGCCGTCGCCCCGTGTGCAGCGTAGCCACACCCTGTGAACGATGAAAAAACACTGCAAGCTTCCATCTATCTCCTAAACGCTGTTCAGTAGATTCTTAACCTTATCTGAACCCTTGGCGTCCTTATGAACTAACCATGTAGCCCATGGTATGCAAAAAAAGTGCCGCTCAGAGGTAAAACAACCTAAACAAACCTCAATGCATGAATATCCTCTGCGCGATAAAGAATATTCTGGATAGCCTTGGCAGGAGGTTTCTGTCTGCGTTATAGCAAATGACCAATTAAACCCCAGCTCAGAGGTGAGATTTTCAAATATGTTTTTGTTTGCATATTCCAGATTCCATAAGGGCGGGGGTGGCTCAGTCGGTAGCGCGCCAGGCTCGTAATCTGTAGTTCCCAGGTTCGAGTCCCAGCTGGGTCAGCGTTGAGACTTATCTCCGCAAAATTCCCCGCCCTGCCCACGGTCAGTAGGGGACACCGATGGGCTTGGAAAGGCCGCCGTCCGTCGGAAGGGACGTTAAGTCGTGGCCCCGTGTGCGGGAGAGCCATACCCTGTGCACGTTAGAACACGCTGGATGGCCTTGACGGGAGGCTACCATCTGTCTCCCAACAGCTGTTTCAGTGGGTCCCCTCTCCCAACCTTCTCTGAGCCTTCGGAGTCCTTGTGACCTGGCCATTAGATACTACTTAGATTACAACTAAGTGGTAAATTTTAGAATCATATATTTTTTTTTTCTGTGAGATTATTCTGATGATTTAATACGAAAATGTTTTGCAACTAATTCAAATTAATTAATGTATGTCTTTATACTTCTAAATATACTTTTTTTTAATTTTTTGCAGCTAGTCGAATCAGTTCGAAGTATTCGACAAAATAGTAGGAAATTTAAATCGACCCAGGAAATTTTTTCGTAAATATTACCTTAATTGAAAAATCTCAATTCCTTTGTTCCAGGATAAAAGAATACATTTTTATGTATTCTTTTATCCTGGAACAGATAAAAGAATACATTTTTATGGTTTTTGGAAATAGTAAATAGAGAATTATAAATTAACTTCAACAGGCATTTGTAAATAGCTTAACTTTTAATTTAGTTATTAAAATATTTAACTTAGAAAGCCGGAAAAAAAAGTTTTCCTGTTCGTAACAGAATAAAAAGATAAGTCAAAATCACAAACCATTTCCAAAATATAACTCCCAAAGTAAAATACCTTCATGCATTTAACGCAGGGGTGGCTCAGTCCGCAGCGCGCCAGGCTCGTAATCTGTAGTTTCCAGGTTCGAGTCCCAGCTGGGTCAGCGTTGAGACTTATCTCCGCAAAATTCCCCGCCCTGCCCACGGTCAGTAGGGGACACCGATGGGCTTGGAAAGGCCGCCGTCCGTCAGATGGGACGTTAAGCCGTGGCTCCGTGTGCAGGAGAGCCATACCCTGTGCACGTTAAAGAACACGCTGGATGGCCTTGACGGGAGGCTACCATCTGTCTCCCAATAGCTGTTCCAGTGGGTCCCCTCCCCCAACTTTCTCTGAGCCTTATGGGTCCATGTGACCTGGCCATTTAGCCCATGGTGTGCAAAAAAGTGCCGCTCAGAGGTAAAACAACCCAACAAATTTAACGTAAGAATGAAACTCTGTTGAGAAAACAAAGTTGAAAAAAAAAAGCATTAAGTGTTTCAGAAAAGTTTTCAAGTTCAGATTATTTTTTCATCTCATATCTCTGAATTCTAAATAGCAAACCCTGTTCAGTTATTCTACATTTAAACTTAATCATTTTAATCTCTAAAAGAAACTCCGGTATCTTATACAATCTAATATTTCAACTCAGATAAAGAAAACATTGCGACAGCTACTCTTTTAGAAAACAAAGAAACTTTGAAGGAACAAGTGTGGGGGACGGAAATTTAGCAAAGCAGCTTACTTCGAAAAAAAAAAAGTCTGCTATCCCAACGGTTCCGTTATAGGCAAGCACCAAGGCCAACTAGAAAGACAGGCCATGACACTGAGGCGATCCTCAACCGTCACGTGATCAACTTAGTCCGGTAGCTGCAAACGCCACTCGATTCGTTTGCACATTACCTTGTATCTCGTTTTTGCGATTTTATTTCGCTTTTTTTCGTATCGTTAAATCACATGAAAAATTCCTTGTGTAGAATAAATAATGGCTGTATTCTTTTTCCACTTTTTTATTTAGACTTTTATATAAGCGAATTTAAATTTGATAGTTAATTTAAAACTAGCTGATTTTTTACAAGAAACCTATTTTTTTTCTTTCTTCATACCCCATTTAATCTAATTTGTGATAATTCTTAAAATACCAGCAGTTTCCTTAAAAAAAATTAAAGGCATAATATTATAGTGTTTAGAATAAAGAACAAAATCAGAAAACCAGAGGTGTATTTAAACGGGTGGTTTGGGATATGTATATACAAATATATATAATTTTTAAATTCTTTTTTTTTAAACATTTAACACTGCAAGGCATTGATTCAGAATACACCACTGGTTTTCATTTACTTACCAGTTGCGGTATCCTTAATATTTACTTATTGAGTACATTTTTTTAATCTTTTGGAAAAGAAATCGCCCGACTCAAATATAATTTAAAAAATATATACTTTCAGTGGTCACTTATTAGATAAATTTCCCTGATATGCAAGCAGTAATCGAGATTTTACAGTGCAATAACTTCTTAAAATTATTAAGGAAAATTGTGACAGTAGCTACGTTGCACGTTTGGTATTTAATTATGGAATATTTAATAACAGTTATTCCACTTTATATAACTGCTGTCGCGTAAACAGGTTGAAATGGAAGCAATAACCGGTACATTAAACTTTAGTAAGATAAATACTGTGAAAAGTATGAATACATTTTAGTAGTTCACATACTAATTTCCATCAATTTTGAACGAGCTAAGTTAAATATTTCTACCTTCATAACTATTTAAATACTGAACCTCATATTTCTAAAAACCTAGATTTAAATGTTTATTTTCAATTGCATTTTCCTATGAAAAGCACAATGAAAAAATTGCTGTGCCCTATTGACAGGAGTGTACCTAATAAAGTGACTGCTTAGCACTTCTGATTGCCACATTTAATAGGACAGTTTAATGAACAGAAACAGCATATTTGATAGGAATGAACATATTTTTCATCTTTATTTGATGTAGTTTACAACAAATTATTTTCAGTGCAAACATGGGCAAAATGTCCCTGAGACAACATAATGCAAATACAGTGAGGAATATACAGATTTGAATAAAACTTGTACTGTATTCAGCAGTAATATTTTAGAATATGATACAGCAAATTACAAAACTCATAAAAAATTAAGATTTTCTGCATATTGATTTTAACAATATACTAGTGTATATCACAGCTTTGGAATATATTTAAGTACATATTTCACTACACTTTTTTTTGTTTCTTTTCAACTCATAAAAGATGCCCAATGAAGATGTGACAAGAAATATATTAGATCATGTAATATCAGTTCATTATAAAACATTTATCTAGCAAATTGATTTTAATGAAAATTATGTATCTCTTCCTAAAAGACTCATACATAATCTAGAACATGAAAGATATCCTAAAATTCATTAATTTTGCACTCGCATAACACATCACAGCTTCTGAAAGAACATAATATACTGCAAAAGTAATTTTCAGACACTAAATTTTGCCAACATTCTTGGCACTCAATAAATTTGTTTAAATTTCTTACCGAATTTCTAATGATAATAAACAACATAAGCAACTCAAAAGCAAACACTTGACTAGGTTGACATTATTTTTAAAGTCACATTTATGAAGTTACAAAATTTCATTAACTGATCAGTCATTTAATATTGAAAAGGATCAATACAACCTAATTCTCATGAACCATCTGAAATAAGATAGAAAATATTTCTTCAAACAGAATGTCAGTAAAAGGATGATTATTTTATTTAGAGCAAATAATGGGTGTTGCAAACTGATGACTAGTCAGATTGGACACCTATATCTAAGAGATAATGTTGAACCCAAAAAAAATAACTTGTTGGTTACAACAGTTTAAAACGGTATAAAAATTAGTGTCATTTTTCCTTCACAGAATATTGGTAAAATTCAGCTTTCATAACTCTTTAAAAAGGTATATTAAAGGTTATGTATTTTCAGGTGAATAGGAGAAAATGAATTAAAGAGAATACGAATTTTACATCTTTCAAATACATGTATGAGCCTGAAGCATAACAATGGGAGAACACATTAGTTAATCATGCATAATTTATTTACTGCATAGGCCCAGGTAATAAATATGTTAAGACAGAGAATATTGCTGTTTGCAAAGTCAAAATTAATAGATTATTGTAAATGGCATATTAAGTTCAAGGTACAAAAATTGCCAAATGATATAATTTTTTTTAAATGACTTGACTAAGGAATTCAAACCTGGGAACTGGATACCAATATGCAACAGATAATATTGAATCCACAACCAACTTTTTTTCTTCTTTATAATTATAGAAATGTATTATGTGCTCATATATATCAACATATATTATATTTCTCTTCGAAAATCTCTAGCTAGCAGTCACATCCAGATAAAGCAAGCATTATATATTCATATATATAATACTGTTAAATTACAGTCCATAAATACTCTCAACCTCATAGAGCTGTATTGTCGTGTGAAAATCCAGTAAAACTCTTGGTGGCACAGTGGCAGGTGTGGCTCAGTTGGTAGAATGCCAGATTCATAATCTGCTGTTTCCAGGTTTGAATCCCATCTGGGATCTTATCTGTCAATAGGGGACACTGATGGGTTTGGAAAAGACACCATCTATAGAATGAGACATTAAGCCATGGGCCCCATACCCTGTGTATGTTAAAGAACACTCTGGATAGCCTTGATGGGAGGCTACCACCTCTCCAGTGTGCTGCCTCCCCTAAACTATCAGCCCTTGGGAACTGTCCATTTAGCCCATTGTATGAAAGGAAGTGCCATTCAGAGGTTAATAAAAAACAACTGGTAGACACATAGTATTCTAATATAGTACATGGCCGAGTGGTTAGCGCACTTGGCTACTGATCTAAGGGTCCTGGGTTCGAGCCCCGGGTAAGGCATGGCTGTTTGTGTCGTTTTTATGCCGAGGTCCTGCCGTCCTCTCAGACCTTCTACTATGGCATATAAACTGACAGGCTCCTGTCAGACCTTTGTGGCAAGCAGCTGCTTGAGGGGGTATTTTTTTTTGTATTTTGTGTTGCATTAGATATTTTTATAACCCTTTAGAATGATTTTGTAAATAAAACTGTAATTTTCATTAGGTAATGGTTATAAACTGAAAGTCCACTCTCACTACAAGTATTCAGCAATATAAATTAATATCTGATTAATTAAATTTTAATGTTTCCATACTATTTATGAATTTAAGCTTTAATGACATTATCTGCTATTCCATGGACATAAAAACAACATGAAAATATTTTTTTTTTCCATAGAATAACCAAAAATTAAAGGGTTTTAAATTTAGAAGAAATTCATTAAATTAGAAAGAAAAATAACTGGTTTTGGGTTCAACAATATCTTTTGCATATTGGATTCCAATCTGACTAAGCCATTAATAGTAACATCCATTATCTGATCTACATAAAATAATAAATAATCATCCTTTTATTGACATTTTCAATTTCAAAAATTGTGATCGACATGATATACTCTAAAGACGGATAAAACCTGTTCCTATGGATACATAGTTACTCTACCTAGATATATGAAATATATATATTATGAATAAGAATACAAGTACAAATTTTGCAGTTCAAACAAGTGCTGATAGCATATTTATGTCTAAACTACTTTTCCTTTCAACGTATAAAACTTATTAGCTCAAAAACAAAAAAGATTGCCAAGAGAATTGTTTGTGCAAAGAATATCAAACATGGACTCGACAATTTTTGTGGGCAACGACAAATATCTGGTTTGCCCCTTAAAAATAAAAAAGTACCCCCTCAAGCAACTGCTTGCCACATAGGTCTGACAGGAGCCTGTCAGTTTACATGCCATAGTAGAAGGTCTGAGCAGATGGCAGGACCTCAGCAGAAAAACAACATGCACATCCATGCCTTACCCGGGGCTCGAACCCAGTTTATGAAATGAAAAATGCTAGCATTCAGTAATTAACCTTATCATCCACACATTTATAGCAATTTGCAAAAGTATTAAATATGAGTAGTTAAAATATCAAATAATTCATGCTCTCAACTTCAAAACTAGGCCAAACAAATTGTATTGTGTTTGTGATCAAAGGAACATGAATTGATCAAATTACATCCCAGGTAAGCAATGGATGTTTGTATTGCACCTTTCTGCTGAGATCACACCTTCCTCTCAGACCTGTAAGGCATATTACACTGGCAGGCTCCTGTCAGACCTCTGTGGGAAGCAGTTGTTTGAGGAGGTTTTTATATTTTTCATGTAAAACATTTGCATCAATAAAGTAGAAAAAAAAATTCAGTTAATTAGTTTTCCAATGCCATTCGCTGCGCTGGGGCTCTTGTTTAGGAATAGTAAAAGTTGAGGTATGTTGTTCTCCATCATAGTTGGACTGGCATCCAGCAACACTACAGTGTCTAGGCATGATTTCCTCACCTATGAATTGCAAGGGACCAGTAAATTATTCTATTCACATTCCTCTTTACGTCAAAAAAGTACTGAGCAACTTACAACATAAATGTGGTTTTCATATTTTGATGAATAAAATGTGAATATTACTACAAATCATTGACTAATTATCTTAATAGTCATGGTATGTAAGAGAATTAAAAGTCTATAGCTCTATATAATGATTGAAATTCTTGTTAATGATAAAAATTTGGGAACAAATGTAATACATAATCTTAATATTTAATTGTTATGGTATGCAAGAGAATGGAAAGTGTGCAGCTCTATATAATAAGTGAATTTTTTTAGTGATAAAAATTTGTGAATTAATGTAATACGTTGTACATTTTGCAGGTCTCATATGGTGTTATTCACAGAAACAAAAAAAACCCATAGTTATCAAACAAATAAAAACAACACAAGCATCATTTATTAACTGCACTGCACAAGTAACATTTCTGTTCATACTACTTTATCAGTGCTGTTAAAGTAGTCAAAATCATTTTCAATTAGAAACAAGTCAGTTATGAATTTGGTCAATATTATTAACTCATGTACCAAGCAGGAAATTTACTAAGTCTGAACATTTAAAAAAAAAGCTTGTCAGCAGGAATTAAAAATCATGATTGATCAATTGTTTATTAAACAGAACATTCTATCACTCTATAGCAAAGCTTTGTTTATATGATTCGAAAAACAGGATATATTAATTGGCTATTCCCCTAATAATCTAATGAAGGCCACAGAAAAATTCAATATTGATTTCTCAGACAATAATTAGTATGGTGACTATAAAATACCTCTAAGGTGATACAGCAAGATAGGTAAATATAGGGCCATATCATAGCTGTATCAGAAAACTCTGTGCAAAAGAGAAATGATTTACTCAAGAGATCTGGTAGCTACTCTCAAAGCAAAATCACGTAACAAAATGTTACTTAAGTTTTAAAAAGCAATTGCTCATTTCTCAACTCATATAATAATTGTGTAACACATTAGTAATATTTATGTATAATTGCACTGCCACTTTAAAATGTGACTTTTACCAGAGCATTAAAAAAAACTGTAATTTGATAAACCAGTGATAAGAGGCATGAGTTTAATAGCAAAATATCATGGATAAATTAAAATATGCTGTTATTAGCAATGAAAGAATAAGTTTTTGCAATTTCTGTATTTAAAATATTGTCAATTAATACCAGAGGTCCCTATGCTCAGATCAGATTTTATGATCATATCTATGCAAGTAACATATATAAAAGTTACTGAACAATTGTGTTTAGTATCCACAAATATTACATTTGATTATTGATAGCATTTCATATCACAACTGTGCTATTTCGATGGCACTATTCAAATATAAAAATTTAAAGGACATTAAGTTCTGCTCTGAAATAATTCTAAAAGTTAATTTCAGCAAAGGAATCTACGACGTTACCTGTTAATTTAAAGCATATATTAGAAAAAATAGTTTTTACTATACAAAACATTGGAAAATTTATTTGCAGTTTAATACTTAAAAGAATAAATCAGGGGATTCAAAAATAACTATTGTAGCGGTTCATATTTCGATACGGGCAATTTCAATTTTTCACTCTATAAAAAAATTGCGTATATTACTAAGTTTAATTCCTTCAATTTTTTCAATCAAAACAGCGATAAGTTATATAAGGGCAGCCAAAAAAGTTTCTAACTTAATGAAAGACCATCTCATTCAACACACCATCATTCAACACGTTGAAACTAGGCCTAAGAGAGCAATGCACTCAAAACACTTTTCAAGCACTAAATAATTACCTTTATCAAACCACTAACTACAGGAAATATTTCATGCTACAAATGATAATAATAAGTAGAAATGCTTACCTCTTTGAGGTAATCCAAATGTAGTTTGAAGAAAAACACTATTGCAAATTCCACAATGCAAATCCCATTTCCACAATGAACGAAGCAAGCGACTGTATCATGCACCTCGGACTAAGTTGATCACGTGATATTCCAGTGTCATGGCCTGTCTTTCGCGTGGGCCTCGGCAAGCACGAATACACGTCACTTCCCGTAGCGTTACCTGCAAACGGAGCTACATTAAGTGTGTGAGGCAGGAACACATCCTCCTTTGTGCCTGCGGTGTATTCCACGCATGGATTGTTCAACGTCACCCTGCGAAAGAGAGGTTGCCGGGTAGCGGTAACATTAGAACGTTACTTACTGAGGTAGGGACGAGGATGTGACGGGGAGGGGCGGGGAGGAATAAAGATTGTCCCTTCAGGCGATGGCGGCAGATGGTTGCTGTCGTCTGGTGCTTGTCTATTGGGATATTCTGGCACTTTGCGGTTGTGACTTTTATTGAGGAGTCCTGGTAAGTTTTTGTTTCGTTTTCTCACTGCACTTCGCGGAGATTAGAGATGGGATCGAATAAAAATAGATATTGGGATAATAAATAAGAAAGGGAAAAACTGATGGAGTTGAAATGGTTTGTGTCGAGGGTTTCTTGCTGTGTGAGGTATGATCTAATGTAAAAGGAGCGACTCCGTTCATTGTCGTAAAAGACGTGTGCCATGTGTGATAATCGAAGAGGCAGCGGTATTTTCTTCAGGCCGCATTCATGGCTTTCTACGCTGAGAGTCGAAAACGTTTCACATGAAGCGGATAAAATGGAATATCGGTTAAAGCAAAACTAAAGATCGATTCTGTTTCAGCGACAATACTTTTTCCATTCAAAAATATTCTTTTAGCGCGAAACAGATAGTACGAATGAACCTAAAAGAGAAAATTTTCGGCATATCCGACGACAAAAAAATTCGACAAAAATTCAAACTTCGCCGGATAACACGAAATTTATAAAGGATCGACCCAGTAATCCCAATTTTTTTTTTTTTTTTTTTTTTTTTTTGGGGGGGGGGGGCGGGGAGGGGGGGGGATCAGTCGGTAGCGCGCCAGGCTCGTAAACTGCAGTTCCCAGGTTCGAGTCCCAGCTGGGTCAGCGTTGAGATTTATCTCCGCAAAATTCCCCGCCCTGCCCACGGTCAGTAGGGGACACCGATGGGCTTGGAAAGGCCGCCGTCCGTCGGATGGGACGTTAAGCCGTGGTTCCGTGTGTGGGAGAGTCATACCCTGTGCACGTTAAAGAACACGCTGGATGGCCTTGACGGGAGGCTACCATCTGTCTCCCAACAGCTATTCCAGTGGGTTCCCTCCCCCAACCTTCTCTGAGCTTTCGGGGTCCATGTGACCTGGCCATTTAGCCCATGGTGTGCAAAAAAGTGCCGCTCAGAGGTAAAACAACACAACCCTTCAGATTGTCGACCTTGTTAATCGTTGATCGGGAATAGCAATCATAATCAAAGCTGGATGGGCTCAGACTCCTGATTTTTAATCAATAAAGCAAAGTCTCATTCAATCTTTCTCTTGATTTAACTCTCAAAATACTGCATAGGATTAGGTTATTTTACCTTTGAGTGATGCTTTTTTTCTGCACAATGGACTAAATGGCCAGGTCACAAGGACCCCAAGAGCTCAGACAACGCTGGGGAAGGGGACACACTGAACAGCTTTTAGTAGACAAATGGGAGCCTATTGCTTAGGGTATAAATGGCATTGGGAGTCAACAATACGAACACGAAATATTTACATTGGTCCCCTGGCTTTCGTGTTAACCGCTTTGCATGGCATGACTATTTATCAATACTTATTTCTTTCCCTTCTGTGTACGAAATAAGCATTTTCATTATAATGCATTCAGAGATTTATTATAACAAGATTTTACGTATAATCTATGGAAGTAGAAAGAGTTGCATCTGTTATTCAAGTAAAGTAATTAGTTAGAGCAAATATTTAGTTACTGAATATTAGGAGGCGGGGGTGGCTCAGGCTCGTAATCTGTAGTTCCCAGGTTCCAGTCGCGCTTGAGCCAGCGTTGAGATTTATCTACACAAAATTCTCCACCTTGCTCTCGGTCAGAAGAGGACACCGAGGGGCTTGGAAAGCCGCCTCCGTTGGAGCTGTGGCTGCGTGTGCAGGAGAGACATACCCTGTGCACGTTAAAGAACACGCCGAATGGTCTTGCAGAAGACTACCATCTGTCTCCTGTCAAGAAAATCTGTCTCCCGTCATCTGGCTCCGCCAAGAGAAGGTTGGGGGAAGAGAAGGTCCGTCAAGAGAAGGTTGGGGGAAGAGATGGTTCGTCAAGAGAAGGTTGGGGGAAGAGATGATTCGTCAAGAGAAGGTTGGGGGAAGAGAAGATTGGGGGAAGAGAAGATTGGGGGAAAAGATGGTTCGTCAAGAGAAGGTTGGGGGAAGAGAAGATTGGGGGAAGAGATGATCCGTCAAGAGGAGGTTAGGGGAAGAGAAGGTCCGTCAAGAGAAGGTTGGGGGAAGATATTATCCGTCAAGAGGAGGTTTGGGGGAAGAGAAGATTGGGGAAAGAGATGATATTTCAAGAGAAGGTTGGGGGAAGAGATGATCCGTCAAGAGAAGGTTGGGAAGAGATGATCCGTCAAGAGAAGGTTGGGGGAAGAGATGGTCCTTCAAGAGAAGGTTGGGGGAAGAAATGATCCGTCAAGAGAAGGTTGGGGGAAGAGATGATCCGTCAAGAGAAGGTTGGGGGAAGAGATGATCCGTCAAGAGAATGTTGGGGGAAGAGATGATCCGTCAAGAGAAGGTTGGGGGAAGAGATGGTCCTTCAAGAGAAGGTTGGAGAGAAGAGATGGTCCTTCAAGAGAAGGTTGGAGAGAAGAGATGGTCCTTCAAGAGAAGGTTGGGGGAAGAAATGATCCATCAAGAGAAGGTTGGGGGGAAAGATGATCAGTCAAGAGAAGATTGGGGGAAGAGATTATCCATCAAGAGAAGATTGGGGGGAAAAGATGATCCGTCAAGAGAAGATTGGGGAAGAGATGATCCATCAAGAGAAGTTTGGGGGAAATGATGATCTGTCAAGAGAAGGTTGGGAGAAGAGATGATCCATCAAGGGAAGTTTGGGGGAAGAGATGGTCCTTCAAGAGAATGTTGGGGGAAGAGATGGTCCTTCAAGAGAAGGTTGGGGGAAGAGATGGTCCTTCAAGAGAAGGTTAGGGGAAGAGAAGGTTGGGAGGGAAGAAATAGTCCGTCAAGAGAAGTTTGGGGGAAGAGATGATCCGTCAAGAGAAGGTTGGGAGGGAAGAAATGGTCCGTCAAGAGAAGATTGGTGTCCATCTGTCTCCGTCAAGAGAAGGTTGGTCTGGACATGATCCCCTTCCCCCAACTTTCTTTGAGCCCTCGGGGGTCCTTATGACCTGGCCATTCAGCCCATTTTTCGCAAAAAAAAGTGCCGCTCAGAGGAAAAACAACTCAACTGAATATTAGGGATTAAGTGTGCTAATTAGGAGGTGCGCCATGCTCGAACCTGATATTCCTCTATTCGAGTGTGCCAACGTTGAAGTACTCTGCTAACACCCACTCTGCCCTCGGTGAGAAAGGGCACACCAATAGTCCTGAAAAGGCCACTATCGAAAGGATATTAATCCGTGGCTCTGTGTCAATAAGAACCATTTCTATGTACTCTAAAAAACCCTGTTGAATGGTTAACATCTGTCTTCTAACAGTTATTCTATGGAGTCTCTTCCCTTACCCTACTCTTAGCATTTTAAGTTCTTGTAACTTCTTAGTCGATGGTTGGCTAAGTCGGTAGCATGCAACTCTCGAAATCTATAGTTCCCAGGTTTGAGTCCCAACTGGGCCAGAGTTGAGATTTATCTCCATTGACCCTCACCCTGGACTCCGCAAGAATGGAAACACCGATAGTCTTGAAAAATCTACCGACCGTCAGATGGGACAATAAGCAGTGGTCGCATACCCTGTGGACGTTAACAAACACACTGTATGACCTTCACTAACAAATTACACGTGTCTTCTAACAGCTGTCTCTGAGCGGTGGGATCCTTGTGACTTGGCGATTTAGTCCACTGTTTGCGAAAAAGTACCACTCATAGGTAAACAATTTAGCGCATTTGTATAAAAAGATTTTTATTATATATTTTATATAAAATTTGACATATCTGCCTCTCAGAAATCAAACCCAAAGAAATGTTAAATATTTGTATTATGAAAGATAGCTTTGCTTTTACAAAAGTTGGGTTGCGCTGTTTTACCTCTGAGCGGCACTTTTTTGCACACCATGGGCTAAATGGCCAGGTCACAAGGACCCCGAAGGCTCAGAGAAGGTTGGGGGGGGACCCACTGGAACAGCTGTTGGGAGACAGATGGTAGCCTCCCGTCAAGGCCATCCAGCGTGTTCTTTAACGTGCACAGGATATGGCTTTCCCACACACGGGGCCACGGCTTAACGTCCCATCCGACGGACGGCGGCCTTTCCAAGTCCATCGGTGTCCCCTACTGACCGTGGGCAGGGCGAGGAATTTTGCGGAGATAAATCTCAACGCTGACCCAGCTGGGACTCGAACCTGGGAACTACAGATTACGAGCCTGGCGCGCTACCGACTAAGCCACCCCCGCCCCCTTTTACAAAAGATAAATTAATATACGTTTTTTGATATTTTACATTAAAAATATAATCAATCAATTTAATCGTTTTGTAGTTGTTCAAAAGATCTTATTTTAATACATAAGGCCATAAGCACTCCTTGAACTCATGGTATTGGCAGGTCCAATTAGTCACGAAGTTCAGAAAATTATGTCTACGTGAACACCAGGGACAAATGACATCGTGACAATTTCAACCCACGCTCACAATGGAAACCACATTCCATTGTCATCTTAGGTTAACAAAAACTCTTCCGGTTTGACGGTTTGAAGACCTGTTACACAACTTTATAGTAACTCTTCTACTTTTGCTTTGAATCTCAGCTTAAACAGCCAAGAAATGTCGAAATTATATTTAAAAGTAAATAGTTTTTAAAAAATGTTTGTATATGATTAATATTTGAAAAGAAAAGCTCTTCGAAATGAATAAAAAAATCCTTTCCCCTTTATGCGATCTGTAAAACTCCAGAAAATATTTCTCGTGTTTTTCTAGTGTCCTTTTTATCGGTTTCAAAGACAAATTCTCGAAGAAGAGATGAAGAAGATTGCTGACGACAAATTTTCAGTGAGGTTTCTACTCAGTAGAAGTTACAGTACAGTCGCTCAAAAAAATATTCGAACACTATGGTTGATTACAGAATTTAAAAAATATCTGGCCACGATTTTTTTTAGAAATTAGTGATCTGGCAATAGATTTGGGTTGTTTTACCTCTGAGCGGCACTTTTTTGCACACCATGGGCTAAATGGCCAAGTCACGTGGACCCCGAAGGCTCAGAGAAGGTTGGGGAAGGGGACCCACTGGAACAGCTGTTGGGAGACAGATGGTAACCTCCCGTCAAGGCCATCCAGCGTGTTCTTTAACGTGCACAGGGTATGGCTCTCCCGCACACGGGGCCACGGCTTAACGTCCCATCCGACGGACGGCGGCCTTTCCAAGCCCATCGGTGTCCCCTACTGACCGTGGGCAGGGCGGGGGGAATTTTGCGGAGATAAATCTCAACGCTGACCCAGCTGGGACTCGAACCTGGGAACTACAGATTACGAGCCTGGCGCGCTACCGACTGAGCCACCCCCGCCCCACCTCTGGCAATAGATGATGATAATATAATATATAATGATAGCGTTTTAATTCAAACAGTTTTACATTAATATATAACGATTAATTCTTCTGTTACTGCACTGTCCGGGCTAGAAATGAATATAGGAGACTGACACACAGGGGCGTGTCAACTCCGAGTTACTTTTCGGGGGGAGGCTCCCCCCCCCCCCAAAAAAAAAAAAGTAACTCGGAGTTGGCAAAATTCGAAGCGATTTCGTAAAATCTAGGTGAGTTGTGAAAATTTGTAATTTTTTTGGGGGAGAAAATTAAGGGGATTGTGAAAACCGAGGCAACTTGACAAATCAAGGCAGTTTGGAAAATGGAGAGACAGCAAAATTTAGAGCAGTTGGTAAAATTCGAAGCCATTTAATAAAATACAGACGAGTTGCAAAATCGGGACAACTTAGCAAAATCTAGGGGAGTTGGCAAAATTCGGAGTGACTTGACAAAATCTTAGGGAGTTGACAAAATTCGGAGTGACTTGGCAAAATTCAGGTTTGATATAAAAAATAAGATTTTTTTCTGTAAAATTATAGCGAGTTGGCAAAACTTAGGGAGTTGGTAAAATCTAGGGACAGTTGGCAAAATTCGGAGTGACCTGGCAAAATCGTGGGGAGTTGGCAAAATCAGGTGAGATGTGAAAATTTTGATTTTTTTCTGTAAAATTATGGCGAGTTGGCAAAATCTAGGAGAGTTGGAAAAATCTACGGGCAGTTGGCAAAATCGTGGAGAGTTGACAAAATTCAAGGTGAGATGTAAAAATTGCAATCTTTTTTCTGTAAAATTATGGCGTGTTGGCAAAATCGAGGCAGCTTCGCAATATCTAGGAGAGTTGGAAAATCTTGGGGGAGTTGGCAAAATTCAGAGTGGCTTTACAAAAATCGGGTGTGATGTAAAATTGGGATTTTTTTCGGTAAAATTGTGGCGAGATGGAAAAATTCGAATCCCTTGGTAAAATACGGGCGATTTGTGAAAACTGTTTTTTTTTTTGTGAAATTAAGGAGAGTTTATAAAATCGAGAAAATTTTGCAAAATCTAGGGAAGTTGGCAAAACTGGAAACCACTTGGTAAAGTACAAGTGAATTGTAAAAATTGGGATTGGTTTTGTGAAATTAAGGAGAGTTGGAAAAACCAAGAACTCTTGGCAAAATTCGAAGCCACTTGGTAAAATACAGGGGAGTTGTGAATATTGTGCCTTTCTTGTGCAATTAAGGAGAGTTGATAAAATTCGAAGTGGCTTGGCAAATTCAGGGAAGATGTAAAAATTGCGAATTTTTCTGTAAAATTATGGCGAGTTGGCAAAATCTAGAGTAGTTGGCAAAATTCGAATCCACTTGGTAAAATATAGGCGAGTTGTGAAAATTGAGATTTGTTTTTTGAAATTAAAGAGTGTTGGACAAATTGAGGAAACTTAACAAAATGTAGGGCAGTTGGCAAAATTCAAATCCACTTGAAAAATACGGGCGAGTTGTGATAATTGGGATTGGGTTTGTGAAATTCAGGATAGTTGACTAAAATCGAGTAAACTTCGCAAAATCTTTGGGAGTTTGAAATCCATCAGTGATTTGTAAAATTTAGGAGAGATGTAAAGATCGGGATTAGTTTCGTGAAATTAAGGAGAGTTGGCCAAATCAAGGGAAAATTCGCACTGATATTGTAAATATTGGAATTACTACTGTGAAATAATGGCTATCTGGCAAAATGCAGGAGTTATGAAAATTGCCTCAATTCCCCCCCCCCCCAGCGAAATCTAAGTAGTAAGTTTGCTTGCTCAGTTTCAGTTGGCAAAATTTGAATTTCGAATTTATAAATGGCAAATCTTGGATTCCTTACCCTGCCCCCAACCATAGTCCCTCGCTACGCCCCTGCTGACACAACGCGTCTTTCAGGGTACACATAGAGCGCTTCTGAATGTCTCAATGTACACATAACGTACCACTCAACGTGCACGCCTCGTACTACTCAATGTGCACACACCGTACCCCTCGGGACGGGGGTGGCTCAGTCGGTAGCGCGCCAGGCTCGTAATCTGTAGTTCCCAGGTTCGAGTCCCAGCTGGGTCAGCGTTGAGATTTATCTCCGCAAAATTCCCCGCCCAGCCCACGGTCAGTAGGGGACACCGATGTGCTTGGAAAGGCCGCCGTCCGTCGGATGGGACGTTAAGCCGTGGCCCCGTGTGCGGGAGAGCCATACCCTGTGCACGTAAAGAACACGCTGGATGGCCTTGACGGGAGGCTACCATCTGTCTCCCAACAGCTATTCCAGTGGGTCCCCTCCCCCAACCTTCTCTGAACCTTCGGGGTCCATGTGACCTGGCCATTTAGCCCATGGTGTGCAAAAAAGTGCCGCTCAGAGGTAAAACAACCCAACTCAACCGTACCCCTCAATGTGCACGCAACATGCCACTCAGTGTCGTACCGTGACTTCCTTAGAATCCAAACTTTATTCAAGCCTTCATGTGAGGGTTACAACGTCCCCTTTCCTCCGATACCCCACTCACTGAGTGTGCGCACAGCATACCCTTCATTGGGCATATACCGCAGTTACAACTTCCAGCTCAACGAAAAGCAACATCGCATCAGAGGATCCCATTGGCCACCTGTTCGGACATAAATATGGTCAATGAATGAGTAACGCGATTAAGACATCCTCTCTGAGCATCTGTGATGAGTCAAGAGGTATAGATGCATCTCTCCGTTTGACCTAAACACCGAACACTCGCAGAACCCCTACTCCGTTGTTATAATGAGACGAAAGCAGTAAATAAAACTAATCAAAGAGCGGGCGGCGAGCCAAAGTTCCCTGAAGCACACTACATCATCCGCAGTTTGCGTGAAATTAGAATTCCAACAGCCCCGTAATGCGTCATGTGCGGGATATTTAATTTATGAAGCATTGGCAACAGTTAGCAACGCCCGGATCCATTATTAACAAAGGCACTATTGTGACGTATCCATTATTCTGCCGATCTTTGTCGCCCACCTTTGCATTGTTGAATGCTCTTCTGTTCTCGTTAAATGAGCGCAAAGGGCCTGCGACATCATTTACCAAATTGGTACTGTAATGCACGACGCGTCATTTCATCCGCGGAGGCAGAATTTCCAGATTTACTGCAAATGTATAATAAAATAACACACTGCTATTGAAATGTTCAAGACTGAATAATTTAGGCAAACAGAAATATCTGGAATACTTGATACATTTTAGACGGCATTGTTCATGAAACGGAAATATGTTTTTATAACTTCAAGAAATTTTTCTCTGCTTTGGAAAGATACGTTATTAAAAGTGGCTCTTTATTAAAAGTAATATCAGAGAAAACGGAGAGAGTGCTGAACAACACTTTGGTCAGTAACAAAGGAGATTTTTTATTCTTGCAATATCTAATAGTTTTGGTGCAAGTGTGTAACTATAACTCTGCTTTGTTAGAAGTTTGTGACTATTTGCTTTCCTACAAGCATATGTCTATTTGTTGCAAGCATGTGGCTGTTTTCTCTGCTTTATTGCAAACTTAAAACTGTTTGCTTTGTTACAAGCTTATAACTGTTTGCTTTGTGACAAGCTTATAATTGTTTGCTTTGTTACATGCGTATTATCCTTTACTCTGCTTTGTTACAAGCATATTACCCTTAATTCTGCTTTGTTACAAGCGTATTACTCTTAATTCTGCTTTGTTACAAGCGTATTACTCTTAATTCTGCTTTGTTACAAGCGTGTTTCTCTTAATTCTGCTTTGTTACAAGCGTATTACTCTTAATTCTGCTTTGTTACAAGCGTATTACTCTTAATTCTGCTTTGTTACAAGCGTATTACTCTTAATTCTGCTTTGTTACAAGCGTATTACTCTTAATTCTGCTTTGTTACAAGCGTATTACTCTTATTTTTGCATTGTTACAAGCGTGTTACTCTTAATTCTGCTTTGTTACAAGCGTATTACCCTTTTTTCTGCTCTGTTACAAGCGTATGACTCTTTACTCTGCTTTGTTATATGCTTATAACTCTCTACTTTGTTACAAGCTTAAAACTGGTTGCTTTTCTAAGAGCTTATAACTGTTTTACTTTGCTATAAGATTATAATTGTTTACTTTGTTACAAGCATTGACTGTTTACTCTGCTCTGTTAGAAGCATTGACTGTTTACTCTGCTTTGTTAGAAGCATGTAACAGTTTACTGTTTCGTTGCAAGCGTATGACTGTTTATTCTGCTATGTTACAAACATGTAACGGTCTACTCTGTTTTGTTGCAAGCATGGGGATATTTGCTTTGTTACAAGCATGTGACTATTTGCTTTGGTACAAGCATGTGGATATTTCTTATAAGCATGTGACTGTTCACTTTTTTACACACCCATAACTCTTTGCTTTGTTACAAGCGTTGGCTGTTTACTCTGCTTTTCCACAAGCCTATAACTTTTTACTTTGTTACAAGCATATGACTTTACATTGCTTTGTTACAAGCATTGATTGTTTACTCTACTTTTTTACAAACGTATAAAAGTTTACTCTGTTTTGTTGCAAGCGTATGACTGTTTTTCCTACTTTGTTATAAGCGTGTAACTATTTATTCTGCTTTGTTACAAGCAGGTGACTATTTGCTTTGTTATCAGCTTATGACTGAGGCATAAGGAGATTTGTAAGGGCTCTGGTGTAAGTTAGTAAGAGTAGTATCATGCACGCGTAACTCTTCAATTCTATTGTATAAGAGCCGATATATACTATATATTACATCAAATATTTAAATGCAAAATATAATGTCAAATCAGTATATATATATATGCAACGATCACTAATTATATTATAGAAGTGGTCTTGAGGTTCAGGGCCTGAGGCGGCAGTTCCCCTTTCCTCCAAGGCAGTTACGCCCCTGATTAAAAGTATACATTTAAAAATATTAGGTTATTGGATAAGATTATGAACGAAACAAGTCATCCAAAATAGTATTTTCTTAGGAACGAAAGAAGCTATCGTCTTTAAAGAGTGTTGCTAACATTCTTATGATGGTATTGATTGAAATTTATTTAGATATACTTTAAGTATTGACGAAAAAAATAAATAAATATGAAATTCAGGAGTTGTTTCATTAATAATAATTCCACTATAACGCTCACAAGTGAATTTGTGTGAAGACAGGAATATGTGTTGGTTATTCGGAAACCTTCGTAAGGAATGAAATTGCCCGAAATGGTATGGGGACTGATAAAAGGGTGACTACTGATATGACTGCTTACTCCTCTTTATTAGAAGGGTATGACTATTTACTCTATTACAAGTGTATGACTATTTACTCTATTAGAAGCGTATGACTATTTATTCTATTACAAGCGTATGACTATTTACTCTATTAGAAACGTATGACTATTTACTCTATTACAAGCGTATGATTGTTTACTCTATTATAAGCGTATGACTATTTACCCTATTAGAAGCGTATGACTATTTACTCTATTACAAGCGTATAACTTGTTTACGCTTGTAATAGAGTAAATTACTCTGTTACAAACATGTGACTATTTACTGTAATTTACACTGTTACAAACATGTGACTATTTACTCTATGACAAGTGTATGACTGTTTACTCTATTACAAGCGTATGACTATTTACTCTATGACAAGCGTATGACTGTTTACTCTATTACAAGCATATGACTATTTATTCTATTAGAAGCGTATGACTATTTACTCTATTAGAAGCGTATGACTATTTACTCTATTAGAAGCGTATGACTATTTACTCTATTAGAAGCGTATGACAATTTACTCTATTATAAGCGTATGACTATTTACTCTATTACAAGCGTATGACTATTTACTCTACTACAAGCGTATGACTATTTACTCTATTACAAGCGTATGACTACTTACTCTATTACAAGTGTATGACTACTTACTCTATTACAAGCATATGACTATTTACTCTATTACAAGCGTATGACTATTTACTCTATTAGAAGTGTAAGACTATTTACTTTATTAGAAGCGTATGACTATTTACCCTATTAGAAGCGTATGACTATTTACTCTATTAGAAGCGTATGACTATTTACTCTATTACAAGCGTATGACTATTTACTCTGTTACAAGCGTATGACTATTTACTCTGTTACAAGCGTATGACTATTTACTCTATTAAAAGCGAATGACTGTTTATTCTATTACAAGCATATGACTACTTACTCTATTACAAGTGTATGACTACTTACTCTATTACAAGCATATGACTATTTACTCTATTACAAGCGTATGACTATTTACTCTATTAGAAGCGTATGACTATTTACTCTACTACAAGCGTATGACTATTTACTCTATTACAAGCGTATGACTACTTACTCTATTACAAGTGTATGACTACTTACTCTATTACAAGCATATGACTATTTACTCTATTACAAGCGTATGACTATTTACTCTATTAGAAGTGTAAGACTATTTACTTTATTAGAAGCGTATGACTATTTACCCTATTAGAAGCGTATGACTATTTACTCTATTAGAAGCGTATGACTATTTACTCTATTACAAGCGTATGACTATTTACTCTATTAGAAGCGTATGACTATTTACTCTACTACAAGCGTATGACTATTTACTCTATTACAAGCGTATGACTACTTACTCTATTACAAGTGTATGACTACTTACTCTATTACAAGCATATGACTATTTACTCTATTACAAGCGTATGACTATTTACTCTATTAGAAGTGTAAGACTATTTACTTTATTAGAAGCGTATGACTATTTACCCTATTAGAAGCGTATGACTATTTACTCTATTAGAAGCGTATGACTATTTACTCTATTACAAGCGTATGACTATTTACTCTGTTACAAGCGTATGACTATTTACTCTGTTACAAGCGTATGACTATTTACTCTATTAAAAGCGAATGACTGTTTATTCTATTACAAGCATATGACTGTTTACTCTATTAGAAGCGTATGACTAGTTACACTATTAGAAGCGTACGACTAGTTACTCTATTAGAAGCGTACGACTAGTTACTCTATTAGAAGCGTATGACTATTTACTCTATTAGAAGAGTATGACTATTTACTCTATTAGAAGTGTATGACTATTTACTCTATTACAAGCGTATGACTATTTACTCTATTAGAAGCGTATGACTATTTACTCTATTAGAAGCGTACGACTATTTACTCTGTTACAAGTGTATGAATATTTACTCTATTAGAAGCGTATGACTATTTACCCTATTAGAAGTGTATGACAATTTACTCTATTAGAAGTGTATGACTATTTACTCTATTACAAGCGTATGACTATTTACTCTGTTACAGGTGTATGACTATTTACTCTATTAGAAGGGTATGACTATTTACTCTATTACAAGCGTATGACTATTTACTCTATTAGAAGCGTATGACTATTTACTCTATTAGAAGCGTACGACTATTTACTCTGTTACAAGTGTATGAATATTTACTCTATTAGAAGCGTATGACTATTTACCCTATTAGAAGTGTATGACAATTTACTCTATTAGAAGTGTATGACTATTTACTCTATTACAAGCGTATGACTATTTACTCTGTTACAGGTGTATGACTATTTACTCTATTAGAAGGGTATGACTATTTACTCTATTAGAAGCGTATGACTATTTATTCTATTACAAGCGTATGACTGTTTACTCTATTATAAGCGTATGACTATTTACTCTGTTACAAGCGTATGACTATTTACTCTATTAGAAGCGTATGACAATTTACTCTATTATAAGCGTATGACAATTTACTCTATTATAAGCGTATGACAATTTACTCTATTATAAGCGTATGACAATTTACTCTATTACAAGCGTATGACTATTTACTCTATTAGAAGCGTCTGACTATTTACTCTATTAGAAGCGTATGAGTATTTACTCTATTACAAGCGTATGACTATTTACTCTATTACAAGCGTATGACTATTTATTCTATTACAAGCTTATGACTATTTATTCTATTACAAGCGTATGACTATTTACTCTATTACAAACACCACACGTTATACAACAGAATATAGAAGGAAAGAAAACAGCAGGTTTTCTTGCAAGTATTGGCACCTTTAAAAGGCTCCTGAATCACTAACTCTGATTGCAGAACCCCCATGGAATTGCCCATCTCCAACAAACCCAAGAAAGGAAGCTACGACACAACTACCATACCTGGATGATCAACTAGAATAGAACTTTCCCCCTGAACTATGATAGAATATAAACCTGTCACCTCGATCCAGGAAGAGAAAATACCCAGACGGCGTTTTCTTTTGTCTCTATCATAACGCCTGCAACTACAAAAATTATAACTTTATCCCCGAATTTCTATAGACCTTACCCTATTCCATTTCTTTCTTTCTCTGTGTGGTACCAATTTTAAATCTGGGAACCTTTGCAATGTAGAATTGACAGAAGCTTCCCAAAATACGAGAGGAGGATGATGATACCTCTGAACGTGTGGCTTCATTCTGTTTTGTTATAGGAGTGTGATCATATACTCTGCTTTATTATAAAAGTGAAACTGTTTACTTTGCTACAAACGTGTAACTATTTACTCTTCTTCATTATAAGGTTTGATTATTTAATCTACTTTGCTATAAGCGTGTTATTATTTAGTCTTTTTCGCTACAGATATTTGACTTTTACTCTGCTACGTGTGACTATTTACTTTGCTACAAGCGTACGACTGTGGTACAACTATATTTTTCTTTGCTTTGCTACAAGTATGCGACTGTTTTGCTGCAAATGAGTACCAGTTTGGAACATTGTCTTTGGTCATTTTTATGCCTTTGATACATTTCCAAAATCTTCTTGGATACAATAGTAAAATTACCCGGCTTACAGTACAGCTGATAGAATTGTAAAACTACTCGGATATACTACGGTTATTTCAATGTTTATTTATCAGCTTTACTACAATTCAGGGTTGGATCTAGGGGGGTAAGGAGATCATGCCTCTCCCCCCTTTCAGAATGCTATTAAATGTAACAGAGACAAAAATTATTAAACTTATTTATATTTCATGCATTTTAAAAAAAAAATTTAAAGACTTAGAACATTTCCCATTCCATTTTACATTTTATTGTTGCCCTTCCCCTTTTTTTACATTTTTTCCTCTAGCTTGTCTTCCCCACCGCCCTCCCCTTCAGTTTTTCTCTAGATCTGGACCTGCTACAACTGCAAGACTATTTGTTCGCCATTACTCCAATTGCACGACTATCTGTTCGTCTTTGCTAAAATTGCTTAACATAATTATTGAATTTTAAGCTAAATTATAAATCTCAATTTGAGGACATCTCCGAAGGTCCTTTCGTGATATCGTTTAATGGAAGCATTTCAGACTAAGTTCGAAGCTGCTGGTTCTGACATGGAGCAATGTCCCAACATGGAGCATGACAAGAGGTGAATGACATGGAGCAATGTCAGAACATAGAGCATGACAAAAGGTGACATGGAGCAATGTCAGAACATAGAGCATGACAAAAGGTGACATGGAGCAATGTCAAAAGGTGAATGAAGGCAATGTTCTTAATCTGAATATCTAACATGAATTCCTGACATGGAGAAGATCGGCGATTCGATACTGACGCAGTGCATCTCAAACCTGAAAACCCTAGATTATAAACTTAGCTAGATACCAAAAGAACTACCTACCCCTGATATAATCTTAATTGGTAAAATAATTCTTGCTTTGTTCAAATTATTTGGGTTGGGTTTTTTTTTGGGTTGTTTTACCTCTGAGCGGCACTTTGTTGCACACCATGGACTAAATGGTCAGGTCACATGGACCCCGAAGGCACAGAGAAGGTTGGGGGAGGGGACCCACTGGAACAGCTGTTGGGATACAGATGGTAGCCTCCCGTCAAGGCCATCCAGCGTGTTCTTTAACGCTGGGTTGTTTTACCTCTGAGCGGAACTTTTTTGCACACCATGGGCTAAATGGCCAGGTCACATGGACCCCGAAGGCTCAGAGAAGGTTGGGGGAGGGGACCCACTGGAACAGCTGTTGGGAGACAGATGGTAGCCTCCCGTCAAGGCCATCCAGCGTGTTCTTTAACGTGCACAGGGTATGGCTCTCCCGCACACGGGGCCACGGCTTAACGTCCCATCCGACGGACGGCGGCCTTTCCAAGCCCATCGGTGTCCCCTACTGACCGTGGGCAGGGCGGGGAATTTTGAGGAGATAAATCTCAACGCTGACCCAGCTGGGACTCGAACCTGGGAACTACAGATTACGAGCCTGGCGCGCTACCGACTGAGCCACCCCCGCTCCAATTATTTGGGAGACGTCCAACTTCTTTTAATATGCTACTCAACTGTAATGTCATTGGAATCGAGATCTAAACTTGATAAGATACAAAAAAAGCATCATTAACTTTCAACGAAGGGTGAATTTTAATCTCAATATGGAAGGTGAATGAAGGCAAAATTCTTAATCTGAATATCTAATATGAATTCCCATGCTTAAAATAGAGAATGTAGGCGTTACACTCCCAATTCTTCCATCCCACACAGTGAAGACATGCGATATCTCATTTGCGTTGTTTATCCCCCAAGTAAAAGAAAGAGAGGGATCACCATAATCAAACAAATTCTCGACACGAAAGCCTGTGTGTTGTAAAGCGCAGCACTAGATGAAGGTAATTTCCTACGTCAATGACTCTCGCATCTCAACGATTCTTACGTGATCTTCGCTACGCGCATGCGTGTTGGTGTGCGAATTTTCAAGATGTCACATGACCTACATCCCTTCCCTATCTCTCCCCCCAGGAAAACTGTAACGAGAAATCTCTCACCTGGATTTAAAATATGCAAATGAACTTTGGAAGATGCAGAAGTTGGTTGCCATGATCTTGGAATATTCTTCCACATATACCTACTGCGCAGTCTCAGACGTTTCGTCGATAATCCCCCCCCCACACACACACACACCATACATCGCTAAGGTTCGAAATTAGAATAAAAGAATGTAAACAACCTTTCTCCAATGTTCATATGCTCAGACTTTGGAATTAATGTAGGTAAAATATTTATTAACATACCTTTCTTCTGGGGACCCCAACTCAATAGAAATTATTCATTTCAAAAATGAGTTTGTTGATCCATTGTATCATTTGATATAACCACTGACATTTGAGGTACTTATTTTAAAACAATGCAATGTAATAAATAATTTATTAAGCTTTGTCTTCGAAAAAAAATGATGGTCGCTCCGTTTCGTGCAAATCACCGTAATATATAGAATGTTAGCTTTGAAAGTTTGTTAAACCTATGATTGAAGATTATGTGATATCTGATATCTTGAATTAATTTTTTGAGCCTTATTGGCAATAACAAATTTAAAAAAATATAAAACCCCAAAGGGGACACAAGGGCGAAACAAATTCCCTATAAAAAGCACAACTAAAAGTAAAACATACCAAACACCATTATCTTTGGACGTTTGAACTGGTTTAAAATCAAAGGATCGTAATTCATCAAGGATCTTTAGTCCGGGCACTTAATCATCCAAGAGAGATGCAACAAAATCAAAGGCTTGGATGCCTACTGAGATTCTCAGTCCAATCCTAAACCATCTTAAATTTAAGACAAAATGTTTTAACTTTGAGCAATACATTACCCAAATCCAATTGAAAGTTAATTGTGACTTAAAAAGAGTAATAAATATAATACTAAATATTTAGTGGTAGGTAATTTGCATTGTACTGATACGACTTTTGAGTCAAGGCCATCTTGTTCGGTTCTTAACATCCACAGGTATGTTTCGCTATCATAGTAATGTGCTAACTATGACTGTGTAAAAGAAATCATTTTAAAAATGGGTTAATATTTTTTTCATAACTTAACGAGTTTGATAACTAAAGTAAACTTACTAAAACTTTAAAATTCATTTAATTGACTGAGAAGTGATGGTTTCTGAATTTTCGGGATCTTTTTTCCTTTCGTATTTCGCGTTGTTTGGGTTAAATTCAAATTTGATCAGCGCTCATTGGCGCAAAATGGGCTAGATGGAATAGTCACAAGGTTCCCAAAGGCTTAGAGATTGGGGTGGTGAGGATTTCCGTTAGTGGTTTTAAGAAGTCATGTTTCTGCAGTCTGCTTCCGAGCGGTATTTGTAGTAATTTAAGATATGAAATGTGGCATTTGTTCATTTAAACAAATAATTTCATCTTGGGTTGGTTGTTTTATCCACAGAGTAAAGAGTGCACAGAGCTTCTACTCTCTACGCCATTAATGGCAATATTTCCACAAAGTTAAATATCATAGAGCAGAGCTCCTGTGGCGGACTAGGGAACTAAATTTCAAAGAAACGAATTCGATAGCGTTGCATTTACATATTTCGCGTATTAATAATCTTGCGTTGTTGGGTTGTTTTACCTCTGAGCGGCACTTTTTTGCACACCATGGGCTAAATGGCCAGGTCACAAGGACCCCGAAGGCTCAGAGAAGGTTGGGGGAGGGGACCCACTGGAATAGCTGTTGCGAGTCAGATGGTAGCCTCCCGTCAAGGCCATCCCGCGTGTTCTTTAACGTGCACAGGGTATGTCTCTCCCACACACGGGGCCACGGCTTAACGTCCCATCCGACGGACGGCGGCCTTTCCAAGCCCATCGGTGTCCCCTACTGACCGTGGGCAGGGCGGGGAATTTTGCGGAGATAAATTTCAACGCTGACCCAGCTGGAACTCGAACCTGGA